>CM075693.1:11790646-17625646 GCA_037954015.1 Psophocarpus tetragonolobus | reverse complement strand
ATCGTCAAGCAAAGATTCGATTGCCGGTCTTTAATGCAATAGGTCGGCAGGCAACCAAAGGAAAGATTCGACAGGGGTTTGAGCTTGCTTTTCAGATTCTACAGGCAAGCGGGAAGGTCAAGTGGGTTTTGTTAGATACACAATGTCATGGATGGATTTGATAATGGAAGGGAAGGGCTTATGAACCGGGAAGTTACCCCTACATGTGGTAGGGGGCATCAACATAATGTCGGGTTTTTTCAATCTTCTGGAATATATACAGGAAGGAAATCTGAACATGAGCGAGTGCCACCATACTCCTTGGAGGGACTCCTCTTTCGGTATAAATAATAAAAATGAATAAGACTTTTTCTTTTTGGTGGGAAGTAAAGTACCTGTAGAACGCTTCTTTATTTTATCGCCGGATTGTCACTTATGAGCAGCTTCTTTCTATTTTCAATTCACGGATCAGACTTGCTGAAAAGAGCAGATGAAATTTTCATGTGGGTGGTTGGCTCAAGAAAAGTGGAATACTAACGAGTGAGGGGAGGCTTTCTTTTGGGTTATCCCGAATGAAATGCTTGTTCACTTTTTTTCTGCCATTTTCTTTTCTATCAGTATCAGAACTCAACTTCAAATGGAAACATTTATGGAAGGATTTTTTCTTTGTCTTTGTCAAGCAGGCACCATAACAGGACTGCAAAAGCACATCGGGCAGCTAGCAGCAGCAGCAAAACAAAAGACGGTTGAATCTTGGTAGTTGTGGTCGTGACAGGCACTCGGGCTGACAGCCATCTTAGTGAGGTAGTATATTTCGTTGAAGTAGCGGGTCTCCCCCATCTGGTACTTCTCGTTCTAGTCAACGAAGGAACAATCTTTCGAGGAATAACCTTTTATGTAGTTGGACTACCAGGATTATTCAATAGTAGTAGGTTCAGGATCATCCTCTAATACTAATAAGAAAAGGGCTTCCCCTTATACCTTTAGACCTGACCAAGAGAAGTAACACCGGTAGCCCTCAGAAAGAAAGGTCCCTCGAGCTTTATTAGTAGTTACACGAGTGCTCAGATCAATACCGAAACACATATGGAGTGTCTGGCCTGGACCACAAAGAAAGAGCACAAGCAGGACTCCCTGCACCCGCGTGAGGGATGACTTTGAATCCATACCGAAGAGAATGGACGACTTGAAAAGGTCTCCATAGACAAAGAGACGATCTACACCGAAACAGAGAAAAGACATTAGGAGCACTCATTCCTTGTACCCGGGGAACTTATTCATAAGGAAGGGGATCTACACCAGAAAAGGAGTTTACGGCCGGTTCCCATATAGACACTTTCACTCACATTGCTTTAGGCAGTACTCTTCTTACTAAAGAAGAAGACTTACTGAAAGAGGGAGCAAATCCGTCACTGGACGAGGAAGGAAAGGAAGATCTGTACAAGAAAGTAGATTAGAAAGCGTTAACAAGACTATCAGACCAAGAACAGAACTGCTGGAGGAACAACTACCTAAGGCTTAAAATGAAATAGAATAAGTGGAATCTCATGCAAACTGTGAGGGAGGTGGTTAACCGGTGCTTAGAGAACTACCTGGGATGCTTTACAAGCGATAGACCAAGGGAATGGGTACGTTGGTTACCATGGGCATAATAGTGGTACAATACCACTTCTCATTCGGCAACCAAACAAACACCGAAGTGGTTGAATACCAAGAAGTGATTGAATACCAACTAGAAGAGACTCGTAGAAGAGAGACCTGACGTGATTGAACATAATCAAAATCGCAACTGGATCTTTGCAAGCCATGGGAATTTGATTCAAGGACCTTTTATGACCTATGCACGCAACATAACACTTCATATAATAAATTAACCCAAAACAACAAACCCAGAAAATTAAGAGGAAAATGTAAAAAGTACACAAAAATATAGGGAAAGGTAAAGTTTAAGCAAAGTACCTGCTACATCCCATATTCTAAATGAAATACGAGCTCCTTCAATAGATAGAGTTTTGTCCATTAGGTTCAATCCTTCTATTTGTAGGCTCCTCTTTTCTTGTTCATCCCCTACATATTTTATTTGAGTATTCAAATTGCTCAAGCTAGTTAGATCCTTTAAATTAGTAAATACTACTACTACACTTGACCCATTCCGAAATAAATAAATAATATATGTAGGGAGAATCTAATTATTCACAAACTTTCACAGTAGATTTGTTACTTTTTATAAAATACTTTTCCATGAAATTAATTAATAAAACATTAATTCTTTTAGTGTTTAAAGTGACTCGCTTTGAAATACTAGTTTCTGAATATTAAAGTTGAGCACATATTTTAGAAGAATGATATCAAATTATGTTGACAATAACACTAAAGATTTTACATTTGAGTAGCTATTTAATAGAATAAAAAGCAAAAGTTAGAGAATAGTGACTGAAAAAGTAGTTTTTCCAATATGTCAATCACCCAACAAGCTAATCTTGAGGTTTACCAAATCAAAATTGGAGTCCTAGCCAGCGGGAGGAGAGTGGCACTATGAGGTGTGAGCAGTGAAGGGGTAGACGCTGCATGACGCATGTGCAGCCGACGCAAAGTCACAACGTGGCGCGAGAGTAGTGGAGGCAGAGTCACAATAGCGAGGAGTCACAATTGCAGCGGAGTTGAAGTTGTGGCCGAGTCGCAGTACGGCGGAGACACAATGGTGCAATAACCTAAAGTACGAAAGTGTATCTAATTGAATTGACCCTTACTTTTGTGGTAGTTATGTTCAATTAAACTCATTAAGTTCCTTGTTAATTCATTGAGTCTTCGAAGGGTTAAATATACTCTCGTGATTTAATTCCTAATTCCTTCTCTAGAGTTCCAATAATTAAGTTCACCTTTTAGTCCTTCCCTAATTATCTATTACTACAAAAATGTATTATATCGGTAAAATCAATAAAGAAGAAATCAAGAGAAACCAACATAAGAACAATAAAAATGTTTAATTCATCATCAATAGGGTCAGGGATTAAACCCTAAACCCAAAATAAAAAGTCTACTCACACATGTTCATGATTATCAAAAACAAAGAAATAAAATTCATCAAACCTGGAAATAAAGAGTGAAGAGGAAAAGCCCCACGTCTTACTCTCTATGCCATCTTTGAATTAGCATAACAAATTCCAAAATATAATTAAAAACACCTAAAATGAAGATATTAAACCTAAATAACATACAAATAGATAAAATTCTAATTAAAATAAAACTTAAAAATAGATAAAAATACAATGCATCAAACAAGCCAAAACTTAGAATTTTGCTTGTCCTCAAGCAATAATTGTGGCTTAGAATAAAATGGAGATCACCAAAACAGGACTCTAGAGAATGATAAGAAAATTCAATAGAAAATAGTCATATGGAATAAATCTCAATCAAGTCCAATTAGAGGGAGTTCTCCCAAAAGTATGCTCGAGATGATGGATTCACTCAACTCACGATTCTCAAGTGTTTAGGGTAAAAACAATTTTTCTCATTTTCCTCAAACAAAAACATCTTACCATAAGCTTGGTGAGAAACCTTATCTCCACTTTCATGCTCTTTCAGTCAAGATAAATCATAAGGTCTTTTATTGGGATGTAATGTGGCCAAGGTGAAATTGTTGGAAGGAAACAAGAAAGAAAAGGGAAATACACAATTTGGCTACAAATCAATCTTAGTACCCATTATAAAATACATCATGCAATAAGAAAAACATGTTAATTCTATTTCAAATGTACTATATCTACTTGGGCATACCATTTCCTTTTTCTTTTCTTTTTTTTATTTTTATATTCTTTACTTCCTCAATTTCTTTTTCTTTTTTTTTTGGAACCTTAACTCTCATTCAGTTCATAATTTTTTTTTCTTTTTCTTCTTTTCTTTCGTTTTTTTTTAAATATCAATGCTTACATATTATTAATCACTATGTAAAACAATTATTACACATTAACACCTCACACACAAATTGCCACATGTACTTATAATAAGTCACTAAGATAAATCAAAACATTGATATATAAGCACCAAGAAAGTTTAAAGTGTTTGCCTCAATGGGACAACTAACGGACAAAGTGTTTCACATGGTCAGTGGTTGAAAGAAAAATCCTAATTGCCTTGATCATATTTATTCTAATTGAAAGTGAGCAAGTTTCAACCATGGTTTCGAAACAAGTTCTAGAAAATGCAATTTAGAGGAAATCAGACTCAAGAAAGATTCTTGGGGTTAAGATATGTACCCCTATGTTGGCTCAAAACTCACATATAGTGTTAGATTCACCTCAAGCATGATCTTAGAGAAAACAATGTTAATTCTTCAACTTCATAAGAGATTCACCAATGCAATAACTACTGCAAATTTTTAAAAATAGGATCCTATTTAATGACTCCAACAGTCACACAAATTTGGGATTGCTCAATCATAATTGCAAAAATAAAATAAAATTAAAAATAAGAGAAAATAAAATAAAATTCCTAAAACAAGGTAAAATAAAATAAAACTAAAACCCCAAGCAACCCTAAATTTAAATTTACATTGTCCCCAATGTAAATCTAAGAGTAAGGGAATGAAACAGAAAAGAAAGAACCTGTCATAGGGGAGTCATGATTATGAATATTACAAAGTTGCGCCCACAATAATGTGTGGTGTTGAATATCTCAATAAAGAAGAAAGAGAAAAAAATTAATAATATTTGAAGCAAATCAATATATTGATATGAAAATAAAAAGAAAGATTAGGGCAAAAAGAAAGAAAAAATATAAGATTTGAAATATAAATAAAATAAAATATATCACAAAGATTGAAGAAATAAAGAAAAAAATTTAAATATTGACACATAGTAAATAAAAGAGAATTATTTCAAATTTTTTCATCATTTTTTCTTTCTTTTTTTTTTTTTTTTTTGCACTCAGAGTGCACTTTAGTTGCACGGTAGTGCAACTTTCTAGAAAAAAAAATTATGAATTTCACGAAATTTGCACTCGGAATGCAATTCAGTTCCACGGGAGTGCAACTCTTTGGAAAATTAATTTTCTTAACTCACAAAATTTGCACTCAGAGTGCACTTTAACTGTACGGGAGTTCAACTCTCTGGATTTCTTCAACTTTCTTCCTTGATGCTTTGCCTCTTTTCTTCTTCTTCTTCCCTTTTTTTCAATTTTTTTTTATATATAAATTCTTCATTCCAATTTTTTTTCTTGTTTTTTCTAAAACATAAAATAGACAATCAAAAGCATAAAATTGAGAAAGAAAGAAAGACGAACAAAATAACAAAATATATAAAAAATTAGAAAAAGCTCACATTAAATTTCATTAACTTAGGTGCATCTTTAACAAGAGATTTAGTTTCCCCATTGTTCCACCACTTGGTCCACTGATTGAACATTGCACGAAACATCAATCCTACAACAAGAATCATTAACTGATGGTTTTTTAACAACTTCAGCCACATTAAATTTCATTACTTCACCATCAATAAATAGGGATAATTTACCATTTTTCACATCAACTAGAATACCTGTAGTAGCTAAGAAGGGCCTACCTAAAATGATGGGGATTTGTGAATCCTCTTCCATCTCAAGTACCGCAAAGTCACCCGGAATTAAAAACTTACCAATTTGCACAGGTACATCTTCTAGTACCCCAACCGAGCATTTAATGGATCTATCTGCTAATTGAATAGTCATCCCAATAGACTTTAGTTCACCTACACCCAATTTCTTACAAACAGACAAAGGCATCAAACTAACACTTGCTCTAAGATCACATAAAGCTTTTCCAAATTTAACACTACTTATTAAGCAAGGAATAAAGAAACTAACGGGGTCTTTAAGCTTACTAGGAAGCTTTCTATGGACCAATGTCACTATTTCTATCTCATTCATTTTCCTACGATTAGCAAGTATATCCTTAAAAAATTTTGCATAAGTGAGCATTTGTTGCATTGCCTCAATAAAATGAATGTTCACATAAACTTGTTTAATCATTTCTAAAAAATTTTCAAATTGTTTATCAAGTTTAGCTCTTGCTAATCGTTGTGGAAATGGAATGGGTAGTTGGTAGGGCTTGGGTGAAACAAGTGGAACTACAACCTCTTTTTCAGGTTCAATAATCGGTTGAGTTTCCTCTTGAACTTCCTCTACTCCTTTTTTAGTTTTATTAATCACAGGTTCATCCAAAATTTTACCACTTCTAGTAACTATTACATTAGCATGCTCAACTGGATTAGTTTCAGGCTTACATGGAAACTTACCTGGGGCTCTGCTAGATGAAGGCATATGTTGAGCTATGTGAGAGATTTGATTTTCCAATTACTTGTTGTGAAGCGCCATGTTGTCGATTCGAGTAGTCATCTCCTTAATAGAGCTTTCCATGGTCTCGTTAATTTGATTTTGGCTCATTATGAACCTCTCCATTAAGTTTTCTAACATGGATAGTGAGGATTGGAAACCTTGTTGGTAACCTTCTTGACTATTTTTCCCTTTGTTAGAATAGGGTGTTTGCCTCAAGTTTTGTTCTAAGTACCCTTCTCCTTGATTTCCTAGCCCTTAATTGTTGCTGTAAGAGAAATTAGGATGACTTCTCAACCCTTCATTATAAATATCAGAGTAGGGGTCAAATGTTTGCTTCCTAGCATAACTATCAAAATTATGAGTTACAGCAATATTTTCCATGGTGTTCTCCTGACTATTTGGCATCCTTACTTGACAGTCAATAGCCAAGTATCCCTGTAACCCACAAATATCACAAAAAACGTTAGAAGCACCTATTGCATTAACATTGCCTTTTTCTAACTTATCAAATCGTTGATTCAATGCATCAAATTTTGCTAGAATAAGGTCAACATTATTTACCTCATACTTACCTAGAATCGCCCTTTGTGAGTTATGGTTTCGCTCTCCTACCCATTGGCATTGATTTTCAGCTACAACTTCAATTATATCTATTGCTTCGTCGAGTGACTTTCCCATAAACGATCCACCAACTGCAGAATGTAACAACATCTTACTGTTGTAGTTCAACCCATTATGAAAGAAATGGATCGTCAAGGGTCTCTCAAGGTCATGATGGGAACATGATACTAAGAGCTCTAAAAATCTCTCCCAGACTTCAGGAAAAGGTTTTGTATCACCTTGATGAAAATTAGTTATTTTTCTCCTTATTTAATATGTCTTTAAAAGTGGTTAATATTTCTCCAAGAAGACCCTTTCACACAAAGCCCAAGTAGTAACACGATCCCTAGGGATAGTTCTCATCCATGCCCTTGCTTTTCTTGCTAATGTGAGTGGGAAGAAGCGTAGGCGCAATGCATCGTGAGTGATTCCTTGAAAGTTCTCTGTCTCACAAATTTCTAGGAACTCTTCTATGTGATCTGCATGGTCTTCAGAAGGGCACCCTTTGAATTGGTTCTATTTCAGCATGTGAAGGAGTGCGGAAGAAATTTGAAAATTTGCATTTCCAATGTCAGGTCTAGCTATTCCTCTTGGCAACCAGCAAATGGTTGGGGCTGCATAATCTCTAATAGGCCTATTTGTAATAACCTCTTCTTCAGTCATGACTAAACTATGTTTCTTGATCTTAAAATCTTGCTTTTGTTCTCTTCTCCTTCTATGAAAAGTCCTTTCAACTTTAGGGTCTCCCATTATCGATTTTCTAAGTCGTAGAGATCTTGGCATACACTATATAATATCCTACAAAATTAGAGAAAAGAAGAGAGAAAAAAACATGAAATTTGAAAAACGAAAGAAATAGTTAATTAAAATTAACTAGGTGAATCAACAAAAATTAAAATATATTAAAACTAATTCAACAGTAACAGCAAATTAATTAAAAATAGACTAATTTAAACCTTATTAAAATTTAGAAGTAACAGTGAAAAAACACAAATAAATTAAAACTAATTAAAGGGAAAATCAAATAAAATTAAAAAAATAAAAGATAATAAAAAAATTAAATTTAAAAATCATAAATTAATTAAATTAAAAATGGATAGTAAATAACATGTAAATCTAGAAAGAGAAAAAAAAACACAGAATCTCAAAGAAGAAAGAAACAAAGGGGAAAAATTAATTGAAAAATAAAATAAAAGGAAAGAAACGAATAAAACTAAATAAGGAAACAAAATATATGTATAAAAAACTGAAAACAAGATTAATTAAAAATAATATAAAAGAAAAGAAATCAATAAAATTAAAAGGAAACAAAATATAAAAATTAAATAAAAGAGAATAAATATAAAATCAAATTTAAAATCACAAATTAGTTAAAATTAAAAACAAATATAAGAGAACCAAGAACCAGTTCCCGGCAATGGTGCCAAAAACTTGATGTGTGAAAATCGCAAGTATACGATATCGTCAAGTAATGAAAATAATTATTCTTCCACAGGGAGTGTGCGTTTGGAGAAGAATAATTGTTTATATTTTCATTTATTTTAATTTATTTTTATAATTTAAAAAAGAATCAAAGTTCTCTAATTGATAAAAATAAAAATAAGGTAACAGTGAATTCTAAAATTAAAATAAGATGACAGTTTAAATAATATAATGTCAAAGATTGGAAATCGTAATTAAAATAAAATGTAGATTTTTTAGTTTTTTTAATATATTTTATTTATCATAAAATAAAGGAGGAAACAATTCAAGTATTTGAAAATTCAGATTTTAGAAAACTTTCAGGATTGAGGATGTCACTACCTATTTAATTAAAATTAATTATCTTTTATGCTCTTACCTCTTGTTAATTCATGAAGTTCTCCAAGGGTTAAACCTGCTTTCATGGTAACTATGTGTAATTAAACCTATTAAGTTCCTTGTTAATTTATGGAGTCCTTAAAGGGTTAAACCTACTTTTGTGATTTAATTCCTAAGTTCTTTCTATAGGTTTTTGATAATTAAATTCACCTTTCAGTCTTTCCCTAATTATTTGTTACTACAAAAATGTATTGCATCGGTAAAATCAATAAAGAAGAAATCAAGAGAAACCAACGTAAGAACAATAAAAATGCTTAATTCATCGTCAATAGGGTCAAGTGTTAAATCCCAACCCCAATCACATGTTCATGACTCTAAAAAACACAGAAATAAAATTCATCAAACCCGGAAATAAAGAATGAAGAGGAAAAGCCGCAAGTCTTGATCTCTATGCCAAAGAAGTTACACCCCCCCTGCCGCTGTTTCAAACTAAAACTTTAACTAATAGGTCTTCCTCACTAAACCTAAAAGTGTCATAAAATAGAGCAAACTTTAACTTATTACACCGCAGGGTAGTGTATATTTTTACACGGAAGTACAATGTTTTATTAATTAACTCATAATTCATTTTTTTCTTCTGAATTTTCTCCAGAGCTCCAAGCTTCACTGTAATGCTCCAAATTAGTCCAAAAACACATCAATATCTACCAAATTATATCTTAAACACAAAAAAACACTAAAATCATAATAAAATCCAAAATATAATAAAAACACCTAAAATACATATATTAAATGTAAATAACATACAAATAGATAAAATTCTAATTAAAATAAAATTTAAAAATAGATAAAAATATAATACATCACACAACCGGCGCAGAGATGCAACGTCGGCACAATCGTAGCGATGCGGAGATGCAACGGCGGCAAAGTAGCACTGGCGGAGGAGTTGCGGCGACAAAATGAAAGCACAAGCATGAGAAGTGTGCAAATACCGTGAATGAAAGAAACTTAAAGCATATATTTCCTTTTCGATAAACTAAAATTTTAACATATATTTTTTTTATCTTTTAAAATTTTAACAGATTAGAAAAATATTTTTGTGATCTGTTCCTAGTCAAGTAGGTCTTAAAATATTTATATTAATTATAAAAATGTCACTACATTTTTCTAGAACGATTTTTATAATTTAAAAAATTGATTTTAAAAGTATTTTTTATAGTCCTGCTCAATATTTTTTATAGTACTGAGCTTCCAGCCAAAGATATCCTAGAAAACAAAACTTAGCTTTAACATATTTCCAAAGCATAGTTGCTTGGTTTATATGTCACACACTCACTCATTTCAATCATAATTTATGGTTTGATGACTAATTATAAAAGTAGTCTTATCATAAATAATAAACTGTGACAATGTAAATATTTTACTCTACTAGTAAATCCCCATTTTGTCAAAATAATATATAACAACAAAATGACAACTATTTATGTAGAGGGATATTGAAAGCCAAGCCTAATCATTGAGAGAAGTGTAACAGGGATTTGAAAGACAAGAAAATATGTTATATGCTTATGCATAAAAGGTAGCCAACTGGAACATTATTTCTGTAATATCACGAAGACACACCTAAACCCAACTAATTTTTGGGATGCATAGACATAACAGTCTGTCTACAAATCAACAAAGAAACACGATAACAATAACGGGTATATGACAATCCCCAATCCAAAAAATAAAAACTATTCAGTGATCAGCACTTCTCCTCAGGTGTGGAGCCATTAATTGCCCCCATCTGCATAACTGGTTTAGGTTTCTTAGGCTTGTACCAAATTGCACACACCAGAAATGCTACAAAATTAATGAAACTAAGTATGGTAAGCAGTGCATAGAACAAATCAAGCCTGCCCTCGTTTATGTTGTCTGCTAGCCACCCCTGTCCATCTCTTGTTCCAGTAACTTTCTTGACTACTGAGACAAGGAAACTGCTGAAGAAGAAACCAAGAGACAATGTTGTTAGAAAGAGACCCGTGCTCATGGTTTTCATTCCTTTTGGGGACTTTGTTATGAAGAAATCAAGTTGCCCAGTGTATATGAATGCTTCACCAGAGCCCACCAAAAAGAACTGTGGGATTAGGAAGAAAACACTTATAGGCAGCGTTGCTTGGTTCCCACTTACACCTTTTGCCACGCTCAGCCGTTTCCTCTCGCATAGAGAAGCAATCGCCATTCCAAAAACTGAAAATACAAGTCCAATTGCAATCCTTTGTAGGTTGGTGAAACCTGGTACACACGGAAAACACAACATTATATACTAAATAATTAATGCGGTAGCTGTCACTTTAAAGCTTAATCATTAATGATTTGGTTCTAATACTTTGGTAACTTATTTGTATCAAAATTTGGTATTCAGTTGACTATATACACACATTAATTTTAAGAGACATAGATAACTACATGCATTTTCCATATATGAGTGAGCTTCACATGCTGCTTTCTGCTAATGCTACATAGTATATAATAATAATAATAATTACGATCATCTTAATCATGACAACATAATTTCATATCAAATAACATAAATAATCACATAATGAGGGAGTTGGTACTTGGTTAACCAGGGGACAGCCGTTGATCTTTGTACTTCTAAAGTAACTATATATATCTCATAAGGAAAATTTTACTTTGGATAACTTTGATTGTTTATAATTAAAGTGAGATGGAAAGAGAGGAAAGATAAGTGACAGAAAGAGAGAGAGAAATAAAATTTGTGGATGGATTGATGGTTTGTGTGTAAAATGGGGGTTCTGAATGTGTCATTATCCTTCTAATAAAGCATATCTTGGTTTGCATACCTGGTTTGCCCTTCCACTTTTTCCAAAGGGGCATGATGACTCGGTCATTAAAAGCCAGAGTGATTAGGATTGCAGCCACAAAAAAGACTGTGAGAGAGCCTGCTGGGATCTGAAAACTGCCAATGTTCCTTTCCATGGTGGAGGCTTGCTCAACTGAAAATGTGATCAACTGTGCGTATATTGTCCAAAATAAGATGGTCGTTGCCCACACTGGCAGAAGTCTCACCATCATTTTCACCTCCTCGACCCTTGTCAGTGAGCATAATTTCCACGGATTTGGTGCAGAGCCGGATAAATTTGTTTCAAAATCATCTTCTGCCACAATGGCTGCTTTATCGAAGAAACTATATAATAAAAAATATACGAGGAAACTATTTAGTTATCACGATATTATTAAAGGGCACAAGAGAATTGGTTAACTCCCACAAGAGTACACAAGAATAATAAGCTTACCGGAACTGATCAGTGTGCTCTATTCTGGAAGCCTCGGGAATGTCCTCATACAAAGAATCAACATTATATGGGAGTTGCATCTTCCTTTTCTTTATTGATGCAAGAATAACTTGGAAAATTTGAACAATGGGGCTTCCCAAACTCTTCTTGTATCTGTATCTTTTAGTTCCTGATAAGAACACCAAAATGGCTATGATCATAGAAACAGAACATATTCCATAGGCCAAACTGCGACTCACTTCATCTTGAATATAGACAAGTACTGTGACGGCTGCCAGAGTTCCAAAACTAATGAAGAAGAAAAACCTATTGAAGAAATAGGTCATTTGAGATTTCTCTTTCTCATCTTTTTCATCAAATTGGTCAGACCCGAATCCTGAAACACTAGACTTGAGGCCACCAGTTCCTAGTGCAATAAGGTAGAGCGACAAGTATAAGATTCCCATCTGGAATCCATTGGCTTGTTTGCAACTGTCACTGTTTGCATGGCAAGGAGGTGGACGTAGCTGTGGCAGTTTTGTTGAGATTGCTAAAGTGACAGTACCCTGAAATCATCATTCCCTCCAAGTTAAACTATGAAGATATATACATATAGGAAAGGTTTCACTTTATATAAACTAACCAAAACATAGGCGTGACATTATAATATATTATAAAAATTTTAGAATTTTAATTTAATATTTTATAAATTTTTATATTTTAAAATATAAATTATTGTGTGATATATTTTAAAATATATTTTGTTAATTTTATATTTTTTATTTATGATAACATGATAAAAATATGTAAATCATTAATGAATATGTCAAATATGCAATGATATGAAAAAATAAAAAGAAGAAAGAGTTTGAATAGAACTCAAAATATTATCGCATATGTGTATTTGCATGTTTATTAAGAATATTTATCATAAAATGTATACATATTAATCATGTTTAAAAGAAAAATTGATTTGTGATAAGGTAGAAATTGTGAAAATGTATAATATATTAATAGGGAGAAATGAAATTATATTCGTGATAGTGGAAACAGTTATAAAATGTTTAAAAGGTAAAATAGTTATAAAATGTGGACACAAAAAAGTTATATTCTCATTATATAATATATAGTCTATAATATAATATTATATATCATAAATTATATATATATATATATATATAAATAGATAATTATGTATGTTGCATATTAATATTTTAAAATAATTTTTTTGTTAAAGTTATAAAGTGAGTCTAATAATAAAATTTATAGGTTCAAATCGCTTTTATGACAAAATAATTTATTTTTTAATTTTAAAATAGATATAACATACAATAAATATTTTAAAAAATAAATATTAAAATAATTATTCTCTTTATCAATATTATAGATTATACATGCATATATGCATATGTATTCAATAAGGTTGACATTTTACATATGTAACTAACCAGGGTTTGTATTGAAGCAAAGATTCCAATAGTCTTGTATCTGCCAAGGAAGGAATCTGCCAGAAAACCTCCGAGCAAACATAGGAGAAATGATGTGCCCATGAAGTCAGTCACCGTGTTGGCTGCAGTTGAGCTTGGCATATGCATGATTGCAATCATGTAAGTTACAAGGTTGACTGCAATTCCCATCGTGGAGAGCCTCTCCGCGATTTCAATCCCTGTAAGGATTAGGGATTATTTTCCATTGTTGATTGATTATTATTTTATTTTTTGAAAATTAATATTGGATTCATCTTCATTCACAGGTCTTATAATCTTTTAAGAAGAATAGTTCGTGAATATCAAAATGTAACAAAAAAAAAAAAGCTATCCCTGGTCAATTTTTAGGGGGTGCATATTTGCAATGCATGTATAAATATTAGAGAAAGACAAACAGTGAATGCAAGATAATGCCGAGGTGACATTTTTTTATGTTAAAAAAATAATAATCCTATTTGTTTAAGGTGTCAAACTTCTGTGAACTTTGTGTGCATCACCACCCTATCTATTTCCGCATTATCGTTTTGATCAACCACCCACACACTTTACCTGCCTGCAATATGTAAATCACTAACTTGTAACCAACAAATCAAAGGGTTAAATGTGATTTCGATAGAGTCTGAGATATTTTTATTTTTAGTATGGATAGTGAAGGTTTATATTTTGGTTTTTAAATTACAAAAAAATCCTTTTAAAAATATATAAATTACATAAAAACAGTTTTCGGCAAGTAAAATCCATAAAAAATATTATAAAAACACTAATTATAAACTTATTTCAGAAATATTTTATGGCGGCAATAAATATTCCAAGATTAGACTCTCGGATGAGACTAAATAGCCACCCACTCTCCGATGTCCCCACAAAATAAAATACATTTATATTATTTAAAAATATATTTTATTTTAAATTAAATTAAATTTTATGATTATTTAAAATAAAATTTTATTATTATTTTAGAAGATAAATTAAACTATATTTTATTTCTAAATTTATTATTATTTTAAAAATCAAAATAAATAATATAATTTTATTATTATTTTTAAATTAAATTTATAATTATTTTAAAAATAAATTTTATTATTTTAAAATTAAATTTTATCATTATTCATAAATATTATTAAAATATATGTTATTTATATTTAAGTTAAATTCATCATTGTCTTAAAATTATTTTTATTTTTTTTGTTAAAAATATTTTATTATTATTTTACAATATAAATTAAATTCTATTTTATTTTTAGGCTAAATTAAATTTTATTATTATTTTTAAAATCTAAATTAAATCATAATTTTATTATTATTTTATAATTATATTCTAAAATTAAATTATATAATTATGTATTATTATTTTAAAATTAAATTTTATTATTTATTTTTAAATATAAATTAAATATATGATTTATATATTAAATTAAATTTTATGATTATTTAAAATTATAATTTTATTATTTTAAATAATTTTATTATTATTTTATGAATATAAATTAAATTAATTTATTTATTAATAAAATTTTATTATTATTTTTAAAAAATAAAATTAAATAATAAATTTATTATTTTAAAATTAAATCTTAAGATTATTTTAAAAATAAATTTATTTTTATTATTATAAAATTAAATTTTATTATTATTTTATAGAGCTAAATTAAATTATGTTTTATTTATATTTTAAATTAAATTTTATTATTATTTTAAAAATTAAAATTCAATAATATAATTTATTATTATTTTAAATTTTATCATTATTTTATAAATATAAATTAAACTATATTTTATTTGTAAATTTAAATTAAATTATATTTTAATTCTTTTAAAATTATAAAATTAGTTTTAAAATAATATTTTTGAAAATTTATAAATATAAATATTCGTAGATAAATGTTTATATAATTATTTTATTTGTTTTTAGTTATCAGTTAATATTTTTTAAATGAATAATAATATTTAAAGATTTTATTTTTATATTGATGATAGCCGCTATAAATATTCTGAAAAAGGACTCTCAATTTTGTGTTAGTTATAATATTTGAGATGGTTTTTAGTTGTCAAAATTTATTTTTATGTAAGGGATACATACTTGTGAAAGCAATATTTTTACAATTTTAAACTATTAAAAAATGAATCTGCTACAAAACATAATAAAATATTATTTTTTACTTTTTTAACTAACGTCATCATATAATTTTACTAATTGATGAATCGTGTTAAAATCATTAACATAAAATTATTTTGTACAAAGATTAATAAAAAGATCACGTCTAATCGAAGGATTTGAAGAACATTGTGACTTTAGATAGGTATATATCTAAAATTTTTATATAACTATTATAATAATACATTTTGAGTACACATTTAAATCGAATTCTTTTGATTTTAAGTAATGATTAAAAAATAAATTATGAATCACATTTTGTTTAATTTTTATATTTGATTTATATTTAAAAATATAAAGAGATGTGAACGAGAACTTGCCTCTAAGTGATTGAGAAAAGGATACAAACCTAAAATAAGAGCTGCAGGTAGCCAACCGCCCGTTTTAGACCTGTCTGCAGGGAAGCCTTTGTAGTTCACAGCCTCTGCAACTGTCCAACTTATTTTTTCTGCCTGAAATAAATTGACAAAAATATTTAAAATGAAAAAGCATATAACATTTCAAGTTGCAGGCATGGACCTTCAAAAACTATTCATCAACTGAGAAACACAACTAACCATTCCTGAAGTTTGGCTAAGAAACACAAGTGTCAGAATAGAGAGGCAGGAAGCTTTGGTTTTGTAAACTTCAACTGACAACTGGTTTTTGGTGAGAGATTCCCCATTTATAGCCAAAGTGGACTCCACAAATTTCAATCACAATCTAAAAGCGACCTCCTCCCACTCCACTATTCGTTTCAGACAGAGATTGCCGCTTCTTTCTTCTTCTTTTTTTTTTTTTTTCAATTTTATAAAAGTAATGATAACTTTTGAGACAATTTAAGTCGAAGGTTTTAGCCACAGTCAAAATTATTTTCTGATCGGATATTCATTAAGAATTTAATTAAGTAAATACAAATTAAGGTAATATTGATTTATCAACAGAGGTTTTAGACATCTTTTAGTGGAAGGTTTTTTACTAGCCTCAGATTTATTTTCTTATCAGAGATTTATTAAGAATACTAGTCCCTATTCAAAATATAAATAATATAACTAACTTATGTAAAAATAAATAAATTATTTAATATTATTTACTTTTATTAAAATTAATAAGAATTCTTTTTTAAAATAATTTAATGTCATAAATAAAAAGTAATTAAATATAGATTAGTTAAAAGTTATTTTTATAATAATATAAAAATTAATCCAACAATTTTTTTGGATGAATAAATATTAATAATTAGTGTGTTATTTAAAAATTTTAAATTTATAACCTCTCAATTTTTCTTCTTCTCATTTTGTAAGTAGAACAATTTTAACATATATTTAATTGTTAAAATATTCAATTAAGTGCTTTAATATTTAAAAATATCTCACTCCGATACCTTAATTATTAAAAAGTGTAATAAAGTGGTTGACTTGTTTTAAAATATTATAATCATACCTTTTTTGCCATGTAGTTAGTAAAAATGGTAAATTACAACAATACTTTCAAAGTTAGTATAATTTTATTTTTTTTTAACTATTATTTCCACACTTTTAAAGAGTGTTAATATAAAGTTTGAGAAGAATATAAGTATAATATTTTTAAATATATAAGAGTGTCGATATAATATTTTTAAACTTAAAAAGAAATCCGTATAAGAAATTAAATAAATAAAATTATATATAATTTGATAAAATTTGAGGATGCATCTATAATTGTTCTACATTTTACATTAATTATTAACATACTTATCAACTTTTCATATGATAACTATTTATCTGTTTTTCATCTGGATTCAAAATGCATAAAAAGTAATGCTTTTCTTATAAATATGGATGTGGATTATTATTTTTTAATCCTAAGTTGTTGTTTTTTTAAGAGTCAAGAATACAAAAGAAAAATTACAGGCTGTAAATGTTGTTTTTTAAACATGTATTAATTAATGTACTTTACTTTTTTTTTCAACAATTGTAAATTAGTTGATGTTCAAGAAAAAATTATTTATAAATGATAACTATTTCTAACGGAGAGATATATATTAATACATATAGAGCATTTTTTTTAAAATTATATTAATATATGGTTTAAATATATTTTTATTCCAAAAATATTTGTGAATTTTCAGTTTTGTCTCTAGTAATTTTTTCTTAAATTTTGATTATCGATTTTTTTTTTTCTATGTTGTTACATTAGCTTTTTTACAACTTAATGTTGGTAACTCCAATACAAAGGTGTAGAAATTATCTTCCTGAGGTGTGTTTGACACTGTTCTAAAAAACTTATCTGAATAATCCCACGAGTCTCCTAAGATACAACAGAAACCTGTTAGACAATTTGAGGTTACAAAACTAGCAAGATAAACATGAGAGCCAGAGAGAAGTAGAGAAAAAAGAGCTCAAAGGTGTTTCTAACAGTGAACCTGAGACCCTATATATAGTACTCTAAGTTTGCATCTCATAATAAATATAGTCGTTCCAAATATAAATTATAATTAAAATTATTAAATGTAATTAATTGTGTGGTCATGAATTAATTATATTTAATATGTGAAAAAGACTAAATTTAATACGTAATAAAAATTATCAGCGACTATAAACATTTTAATGTGTTTTTAAAACCATCCATTACAAATTAATTTGTCTATTCTAATACTCAAATTTTCAAATAACCCTCCCCCCCCCACATATTACAAAGGCAAATAAAAATTTTGAAAAAAAGAAATATCTAGCTAGGTTCTCAAATGAGATATGTAGCATTGAACCTGGTGTAGTTATGCTATATGAATCAAACCTAGATTAGTAGTATCCAATGCAGTCGATGTAGCAATGTGATATGAACCAAAAACATGTGGCATATGATAGTGGTTTACTAATTACAATATACCCTCACAATCTTTTGTTGTTTTTGTTATGTTAAGCATTTAGGCTATGCGTCTGCCTGGTATTCATGAGTGTTATAGAGATTTACCAAAATCTCATACAAGCAGCCCCACTTGACATTTATATAGCTGATTTCATCAAGTGTATGTTGCAAATCATACATCACCCATAAGGGATATGCAATTCATTAAAAACTTTAGAAAATGTTAGGTTTTCTCATAAAGTTTAATCTCTCATTAATGCAGCATCTAACACTTTCTAACATCACAGGAAGAGACTAAAAAAGGAAATTGATTTTTAGTTCTAGCAAAACTGACAAATGACTTATTCTTACCCATATGAACATTCTTCATGAGATCTCCAATCACAAATATTGGGTTACCATCATTGTCTTTTCAAGCAGCATAAGTCTCATTTCCTTTTATGTTTCTAATATTATTTTTCTTCTAAGTGGTTTTGTTAGAGGATCTGCTAAGTTTCCTTTTGACTTCAGAAAACCTATGGAAATTATTCCATCCTTTAGCAGTTACTTTATTACATTATGTCTCAATTGTATATATCTATTCTTACCATTTTAAGTTTTATTTTTCGCTACAACTATTGTTGATTGCGAATCACAATGCATAGACACTGATGGTGTTGGTTTCACTCCTAAAGGAATGTTAGCCAAGAAATTTTTCAACCACTCAGCCTTAGTCACATCCATTTATAGAGCAACAAATTCATATTCCATTGTTAATCTAGTTATAATAGTTTGTCTGGTTGATCTTCATGTAATTGCATCATCCCTAAGTGTAAATACATAGCATTACTCGATTTTGTCTCATGTGAATCAGAGATCCAGTTAGCATCATTGTACCCTTCCAATACAGAGAAAAATCCATTGTATTCAATACCATAGTCCATGGTACCTCTCAAATACTTCATGATTCTAGCAAGTACTTTCTAATGACCTTATTAGGATTATGAGTATATTTACTCAATCTACCTATTGCACAGGCTATATCCGGTCTTGAGAAATACGTCAAGTGCAGTAAGCTCCCAATAATTTGGGCATATTAAGTTTGAGACATTGGTTCTCCTCTATTTTTCATTAGTTGAGAGTTAATGTCATAAGGGGTACTCATAGATTTATAATCATAATAGTCAAACTTCCTAAGAAATTTCTCCACATAATTTTCTTGAGATAGTAATATACTATCTCCCTTCCTCAGACTTTTACTCCTAAAATTACACTTGTCTCACTCATGTCTTTCATATCAAACTTGGATACTATGAAGGATTTAGTTTCAAAAATTTTGTCATTGCATGTACCAAAGATTAACTTATCATCCACATACAAACATATAATGACACATTCACCATTCACAATTTTTGTGTACACATATCTATCAGCATCATTATAACAAAAATCATCAGCAATTATAGTCTCATTAAACTTTTCATGCCATTGTTTTGGTGCTTGTTTTAAACCATAGAAGGAACTTAAAAGTTTAGACACATCGTTTTCTTGACCCAGAATCATGCATCCCTCAGGTTGGATCATGTAAATCTCTTCCTCTAAATTTTCATTCAAGAAAGTTGTCTTAATATCCATCTGATGAATCACCAACTTGAGAATAGATGCTAAAGCTATCAGAACTCTAATAGAGGAAATCCTAGTAATAGGCACAAAGGTATCAAAATAATCTATGTTCTCCTTTTGAGTAAACCCTTTAGCTAGCCTTATATTGTATCTATAGATCCATCAACCATCAGGATTATACTTTCTTTTAAAGATCCACTTACAAAGAATTAGTTTTGCACCTTTAGACAAGTCTACTAAACTCCAAGTATTATTCTTTTTTTTATAGAATCAATCTTAAACTTGATAGCTTATTCCCAAAGGTTTGCATTTCATGAACTAATAACTTTAGAAAAACTCGAATGATCAGTCACAACTACGTATGTGTAAAAACATTACCAAAAGATTTTTCTATCATTTATCTCTTACTATGCCTTAAGTGCTCAATCATAGGTTCACTATAGGTTTTAAATGATTGCTCAACTATAATATTGTCACTAAAGGTAGCAGATATACTAGATTTAAAAGGGAATATGTTCTTAAACAATTCAGCATTCTTAGTATCTATAATTGTATTGCAATCAAGTACACTACTATGAATAACAAGAAACATATAGGCTGCACTATAATGCTCAACATAACCAATAAACATGCAATAAAAGGTCTTAGGTTCTATTTTCTTTTTCTTAGGATTAGGTAACATAACCTTATCTAGACACCCTCACACTCTAAGATATTTCACATTTTCTACTTTCTTGATTAGGCCTAGTCGATATAATTTAATAACATATGAGGAATTTAATAACCTTAGTCAGCATGTCACATATCATATGAATCAATCATATAAGCAGAAGAAGCAAATTTCTTATTGTCATTAATCATTTACAAAATATTAAGTACAAAAAAAGATTGAATTAAAAATATTTTTTGGGGATATCTATTTTCCCGGAGAAATGGATAAGATATCCCAACACAGTGCCATGTTGATACCACCCGGAAATTCAAAAGAATAAAAAAAAATGAAAAATTGGATCTATGCCCAATGGATCACAATTACGAAAAAAAAGTATTTTGTTTTGGTTTGACCCTTAATTTTATATGAAATAGCGGATGGTATCAATTTATTAAAACTTTTTCCTCAAGATATGTTCCAAGAAAGAGTGATCACAATAACCCTTTCCCACCGACACATTGTTTTTAGTCATGACAATCTTACCAAACCCAAACCATTTTTACCCCAACTTTTTCCAGTAGTGCCACAAAGACTAAGTTTACTCTAATGGTAGGCACATGCAGCACATCACCTAGATCCATTATTTTTCCAAATGTGAGTTTTAAAAAATATTTTCCTTTCCCCAAAACTGGAATAGATCAAGAATCACCAAGAAAAAATATTCTTATCCACCCCTCACAGGAGTGTAGGAGGAAAACGTATTCATATTAGCACATATATGTTTGGTAGCCTTAGAGTCTACCACGCATTTACTTGCATTGGTCACAATATTTGCCAGAGAAATGACCACAACAAAATTATCATCTATTTCAGTATGAGAATTGTCATTTCTCATAGGTAACCTTAGGCTTAAGAGGATTGTCATTTCTCATAGGTAAGCACGTTAAAGGTGAGGTTCAAAGTTACACGTAGGGTATGAGAATTATTATTGTGATATGTTTCATAAGAGTACCTTTCTTACGCAATCATAATTTGACCTTTCTTTTTTCAATGTAATTTTTTATAGATGTCCAACAATGGTCCAACATACATGTATTCCTTCCAACATCGAAAATTTTGTCCAGCAAAAACCTCAATTTTGGAGACATTCAACAAAGGTGCGTTAGACCTCAGGTACAGGATTTACGATCTGGTGGGTAGCAACGGAGTCGAATTAGTCAACCTTAAGTCTTTTAAATTGTTGGTAAATTCGGTGCAAAGGTGTAGAAATTATCTTCCTAAAGCATGTTGGACACTGTCCTAAAAGACTTATCTGAGTAATCCTGCAAGTCCCCGAGGATACAACAAGTCCCCTAGGATACAATAGGAACCTTTCAGGGCAATCTAAAGGTACAGTACTAGCAAGATAAACACGACAACCAGAGAGAAAGTTAGAGAGAAGTAGATAAAAAACACAGAGAGTTGTTTCTAAAAGTGAGACCAGAGAGTTGTTTCTAACAGTAAGACCAGCATATCTCTTGTATATGTTGCTCTGAATTTGCACTTCATAACGAACATAGTCATTACAAATATAAATTATAATAAATATGATTAAATGTAATTAATTGTATGATTATAAATTAATTATATTTAATACATAACAAAGACTAAATTTAATACGTAATAAAACTGACTAGCAACTATAAACATTTTAATGCACCGTTAAAACTACACGTTACAAATTAATTTACTTATTGTAATACTCAAATTTTCCAACACTTAACATGTAACCATCTAATGGAACATACCCACAATAAAAAAATTAGAAATCAAAATAGGAATTAAAAAATATTTTAGGTACACTTGACAAAGCCAAAATTTTTAAGGGACGAAATGAAGAATATATTTTTGGGATTAGAAATCAATTTTTTATTAGAGAAATACATAGATCTGAATCAACTATGTAAATGTAGATTATTGTATTATAACTTCAATTTTTATCTTTTATTATTACTTTTATTGTTGGAGTGGTGTAATTATTCTAATTATACAAGTTACCGCTTTAGCTAAATGATGTTAATTTTAAATATTTTTAAATTAATTTTCATTTGAATGTATTAAATGTGATATTGGTTAGTGTTTTCTCATCTCTTTTAACAACCTTAGCACAATAAACCTTTTAAGTTTCAGTATATTATCTTATATTTTAATAAAAAATAATATTTTATAAAATATAAAATTATACTCATAATATTTTTGCGTGTATGGGTTCATGAGCTAGTTATTTAGAATACTATTAAGTAAAGTAAATATAAAGGTGATGTTCGTTGACCAGGAGGAATATGCGGATCTAGTACATGGAAGCATGGGAGTATTGCAATCTTGCCTCTCTCATAGTACAATACATTGATCTGAGATATGAAGGCTATGTGTCACTCCACCTTTGGCCAACTCTTTAATTTCTGCCCCACACTTGGAATGGATCTCATTTTCCCATTTAGGTAGAAATGGACAGATGGCCTCTCAAGCTGTTAGAGACAATTGAAAACATTATAATTGATCCCTTTTTTTTCAAACAAAAAAAAAAGTTATATGCGTAGAATCAAAATCCTCAATCACAAATTTGTGTCTTAATTTTTGTTTCCAATAATCAATAATCGTCATGTTATTTAATAAATTTTTTTATATTTTATATAGCTCATTAAATAGCATGACTTTTATTGATTGATTGACACAAGAATTGAGAAATTTGGAACAAAAAATTTTCATTTATTTGCATGCATACTATTATTACTACGGTAGGGATGTGATCGTACTATTACCCATTAAATGATGAAAGTTGTTTGATAAGGTTGGATTGAATATTATATATATATATATATATATATATATATATATAGATAGGGTCGTAGGCTCATAACATATGCAAATTTTGAATATTTTTTTAAAAAAGAATTAAGTATGATTGTATGAAAATATAGGTTTTGTGAACTGGGTTTAATAAGTCAGACTAGTACGTCTACCTACCCTAGTAATCTGGTTATATGACCCAAGACATGTAATTATTTTTTAAAAAACTTAACTACAATTTATGTCCCAAATTTTAGACATATTGTGCCTAATATTATTAAATTGTGACATTTTTTTACAAACAAATATTAGTTATTAATATGTTAGTTTTGTTAGTGTAGGAATTCAAAATCACAACCTCTCATTCTCTCATCTCCAAATATGAAATTGTGACATTGTGTCCCTAAATTAAAAAATTCTTGAATTGATGTCCCACCATCAAATCTAAGACGTTGACCACAAAGGTTTAAAAGTTTACCATAATGTGTCATTTGATGGAGGTACATCAATTCAACAATTTTCTTAATTTAGAGGCACAATATCATAATTTCAAAATATGGGGCAAAATGTATAAAATTCATAAAACTTGGGGCACCAATTGACAATTGTAGTTAATTAATATAATAATTTAGTTAGCATACAAAAATTGATGATGTCATGACTTTTTTGCCTTCTTGTAAGACTTTGTTCTAGGGATGACAATAGATAGGGGTAGATATTATAGTATTCGCCCTCATACTTGCGTTTAAAAAATGTAATTGTACCCGCATGTCTAGCAACTTTTATCCTCATCTAGAGTTGGCAATTCAGTCGGCTTGGCCCATCAAGCTTATACAACAAACCCGACCCATATTTTTATTTGAATTGTAAATTTCTAAGTCTAGTTTAACCCTATATTCGGCCATCGAGTCACTACACCAAAACAGTCTTTTCTTAAAAAAATTCAAAATTCAAAATTTTATTAAAAAATAAAATTTATTTTATAATACAAGCTCAAACCAATTCAAAGCAAAACACTAAATCAATTCAAAATATATCCTAAATAAGTATAAAATAATATCAAAATATATTTTATATGTATAGATTTAATATACATTTTAGAATAACATAACCTTTTATTTGTTAAAAATATTATTAAATAACATCAAATGTATTTTTATATATATATTTTTTATTTAATATATTTTTAATAATATATATACTATTAATATGTATTTTTAAAATTTATATTTGGGCCGGCCTATGGCTTACCGAGCTAGCCCAATCCAATTCCATAAGCATAGTTAGACCAAAAAAACTTATTTCTATTTAGGTCTCCTTTTTTAGAGTTCATCCTAACCCATTTTGTAAGTCTGAGATTCAGCTTAGTAGGCAGACCTATTTTGACAATTCTATCCTCATCCCTATATTGTTTGGATACTAATATACTCACACTTGTACTTTACTTATGTATAGAAATAATAAATCAATATCTTTTACACATAAGTAAATAGATGAAAAGCAAGTAAAAATAATATTAAACATAAAACAAATTATAAAATGTTCTCTAAAGTTTCATACTAGTGCATATAAACCCATGTTTATTTACTGTAACAATAAATAATGTTCTAAGTTTATTAAGAGTTGCTATAAATCACTCAAATTTTTATTGTAGATTGCATTTTTATCTTGTTAAATTTGCCCCAAATATATTATGTGTTTATTTTTATTATATAATTATATTACTTATCATAAATTATAATTCAAATAATATTTTAGCAATATATTTAACTTAAAATTATAATTATGTAGTATTATATAATATAATTATATTAATATTGTGTATAAGGTGGAGGTAGGATATACTAATATTACTTTTGAAGCTTCGGACCTGTCTATACTTAGTTCTAATTTGCGAGTAATCGTCCCACATGAGGATATTTTTTTGAGTACCCATAGGATTTTGGTCTATTTAGCCATCCCTACTCTGTTCAGTTATAGGAAAAGTGGAAAGTTACTTTTTTAGGAAGATAAGGGAAAATTCACTATTTTTCTAGTTCGATAGCAAAGAAAGTAGTAAGAAAATTAGTTACAAGTGACTATTTTTCTAGTTTTTTACTTTCTACTCAAAACAGACATGAAAAGGAGGAAAAAATATAAAAGAAATTCATCGTTGCAAAATTAAATTTTCCCAATCAAATATATAAAATATCAGTTAAGAAACAGACATGGATAATTTTATAAGAGAAAAACATGTATACATCGTTAGTATAAAAAGTTTTACACTAATATTCAATTATAACTCTCTATATATGATTAGTTTATTGTCTTTACCAGTTAATACTTTAAAATTCATATAAATAAATAGTTATGATTAAATGCTAGTATAAAATTTTTACACTGTCAGTACATAGCAGTTAAAATCATTTTAAATTATAATCATTTTAATTTATAACTTTCCTTTCTTTTCACATTACTTTTCACTTTTTCAGGTTTTGCAAACAAAATTCCTTTTTGTGAAGTTGACAAAAAAAAATTGATGGTTATTGTTCAAGCTCTCATGGTAACATATGACTATCTGAGCATGGATTCGAAATCTCATCATTGAATTGGATTCTCTTAACACAGTGTGGCTATTGGATTAGGAATGTACTATCGATAATATGTATTTGTCATTAGTGAATAGTATCTACAAGAATAGTGAGAAAACCTTATCCTGCAACATCATTTATGCTCCCCGGTAGTAAAATTCATTGGCAGATACTTTTGCTAAGTTATGACTATCTTTAAATCAAGAGACTGTCATTTTTACTCTTGTCCGAGAATCTTTGTCGGGTGTTTACAAAAAAAAAAACTTGAGCTGTATAATGTTATTTGCTAACATTTAGTGGCTTGGTTGGGCTATGCCCATACCTCCTATGCCTTTCCAAAAAAAAACTTTTCACTTTTCATATCTTTTCCCGTCCTTTTACTTTTCTTTCCTTTTCTAACCTATCAATGGAACAAAGCCTAAATGTTTTCTAACCAATTTGTTATAGTGAGTTTGTTCTCCATAATTACTTTAACATCCTTTACTTTGTTTCATTTCTTACTTCTACCATAAGGTCCAACATCATTGCAACCTACAACCTTCATGAGGTAAACTATTGAGTCAGTTTGTTTAAATTAAAAATATAAAGTAATTTTTTTAATAATTTTCCAGGTTATAAAAACCAGACCAAACCGGTCGGTTCAACCAGTCCAACTAGAAATCGAACCAGTGTTTGATCCATTATGTCCAAAAAATCGGGGATGCAAGGAACCAATTGGGCACCGATCAAGAAATGGGAGAACCAATCGAAATCGGTTGATTAAAGGGTTAACCCTTTTTTAAAAAAAAAAGAAAAAATAAAAAATTATAAAAATTGAAAATTTATGATTTTTGAAATTTAGGTACCCAAATGAGATATGTTCTTATAAGGTATTTGTAAAATAAAAAATATTTAAAAGGAATTTTTTCAAATTATGAAGTATTGATTACAATTTAGAATATAAATATTTCTAAATTCATTTTAGACAATATGAGACTTTACCTCTTTTTAATATTATAAAGACAACAACCCTTAAACTTAATAAGATGTATCATAGTTGTGCATTATAAATCATATATAGTTTATTTTGGGCTTATCATATTATTATATTAACAAAAATATAATACTTTATTGATCCAGTTAAACCCCAATTGAACGGTTGAACCCTGAACTCATGCCTTCACTGGTTTAATGATCGGTCCGATTTTGAAAACATTTCTAATTTTCTTCTAAGAAGTTGATAAAGGTTCCTTCATTTAGTTTTTTTAAAGAAAAACTAATTTTCTATTAAAATAAATTTTTTTTTTCATTTTTTATATGTTTGTGTAAATTATTTTGTTTAAAAAACTAATTTTATTTTTTAATTCGCATCTCATTTATTTCTCAAAATTAATTTTCAAAAACACTTTTTTACAGGACAAAAACAACATTTTAATTTGAAATTACTTTTAAAATTTAAATAATTATGGATTATAAGGTAAATTTAGTAAGACATATAGGAGAAAAAGAAGAAGGGGTCATGAGTTCAAATTCATTCGCTAACAAAACTAACACAATAACAACTAATATTTACCTATAAAAAATTAAATAAATTGGCCTAGGATTTTCTTACTAAAAAATAGAAAATTATTATTTTTTAAATAATTAGTTCATACAAACACATAAAAATAAAATAAAAATATTTATTTTACTAAAAGTACTTTTTAATAAGCAAAATTAAACAAACTCAATTTATTTTATTAAAAACCCTCTTTCATTATCATTGACTTTTTGTACTTACCTTTATAATTCTTAGAGAATCTTAAAAGATAAAGTTTAAGATATCCATTTGCATATTTTAGAGAATATTAAATAATTTTTTTGTTCTTAAATACTATGTCAATTTTAAGATATTCATGAAAAATTTTATTTTAATGTTTAAAAAATTCAAGAAACTCATATTTTTATTTTGTATTTTAATTAATTGACTTTGAAATAAAACTAAAAAATAAATTTTAACTTTAAGCAATCTTACCTTTAAAAAATACTCATCTTAATTTTTAAAAATCTTAACTACAATTGGTGTCTCTACATTCTATAAAATTTAGACGTTGTGTATCTATATTATGAAAATATGACATTGTGTCCTCAATTAGACTTAGATAACCTTTTTAAAAATCCTCATTGTCACGTAAATTGTTTCTAATAAAACACTCCTTAAATATATAATATGTTAGACTTAGGTAACCTTAAGAGACATGAAAATGTTATTAAAACAATATCTTCTATGCATACTTCATTTGTAAGTTATAAAGTGTTATTCCAAGATTTCAAGTAATCAATTTTTTTCAAAAATATCCATTATTATGACCTATGTTTTTTTTTCTTTAGTGTCTCATTTCCTTTTTTTGTGATATTACTTTGTGGGGTACTAAACTTTATAAAATATAATAGGTTTAACTACAATTAGTGCCCTCAAATAAAAAGTTTTAGACATTATGCTCCATATTTGAAAATCATGGCATTGTACACCAACATCTAACATTTGACGGAGGGACATCAATTCCAGAAATTTTATTTAATCTGAGGGAAAAAGGTCTAACATTTATAAAATTTAGAAGCACTAATTATAGTTCTGCCTTTTTAAAATTAGTCAAAAATATATTATATAATATTTTTTTATTAATTATGATATTTTTCTATTAATATGTTGTCAATCATATTTTTCTTCATTATTCTTTCTCTCTTTTATGAGGCACACCACTTTGTTGTTGTGATGTGATGGTGGATTTGATCTCATATTATTTGTTCCATTTGAGGAGTGTACATACATAATTGTTTTAGGTACTTAAGATTTTGTTTATGAGTAATTATTTTTTCTCTTATTTTAATATAGCTATAAAAGTTTCATATTTTTTTAATATAAATCAATTCATGCATATCAATTATTAAATCACTAATTCGGCCATTGACCAAGTGACATAGTACCTTGACCGGTCAATAATATACATTTTTTTCTTATTGTGTTTTAAATTCAAACTTAAAGTTAGAAATAGAAATACATACAAAAAAAACTTAGAAAATAAAGGTAGGAATGTAGGATTGATTTGGTTTTAATTTTTATAGTATGTTTGGTTTGTCATTTCAACTAGAGGAAAGCTGAAAAGTTAGTTGAAATGGTAGTTGAAACAATTTCAACTCCATTTAAATAACAAAAATCTAGAAGTTTTTTTAAGAGCTACTAGTTTTTTTCAAAAAAAACTACTCCTAATTGTTTTTCCAAAATATATCCTATTTTTAGTTACTAACTGATTTTATTTTTACATGTTTACCCTTCATTATTAATGCATTGTCTCTCACTAGTTCTCTCTCATCATAGTATACAATCTTTCTCTTTCATTTTTCTCCCATTCATTAATGTAAGTATAGTAATTTATAATATAAATATAATTATAGAAAATTATAATTTAAATGTGTAATTTAAAATTTATATATTTAATTATAGAAATTATAATTTACATATTAATCATAGAAATTTATTATTTAAATATGTTATTACATAAATTTATAATTTAAATATTATAGAAATTTATAATTTAAATATTATAGAAATTTATAATTTAAATATTATAGAAATTTATAATTTAAATATTATAGAAATTTATAATTTAAATATATAATTACAATAATTTATACTTTAAATATATAATTAATTTATATTATTAAAATATGTTATATTATTTTAAATACTTCATTGTTGATATAACGATTAATGATGTCTTTATTTGTCATTTTACAACTTTTAACTAGTTGATGAGTTAGTTTTACCAAACACTTATAACTAATTTTTCAACTTTCAGTTAGTTTCTAGCTTTCAGCTATCTTTTTAGCTTTCAACCAACTTTTTAACTTTCAATTAGTTTTTTAGCTAGTTTTGTCAAACACATCTTAGTTTTTTGAAAAAATAGTTTCTAAGAATTATTTTTTGGAAGAAGATGAAAAATAACTTGTTTGGTAAATGTTGTTATAAATTGTTTGTCAAAATGAAAAAAACTTGTCCATATATACAAAAATGTCATTAATGAAAAAAAACAACATTTTTCATAAGAAAAATACAAAACTAAAAAACTAAATTACTCACAATTTTTTTTGTGAAAGACTAAATTATTCACAGTTGTTTCTGTTTTTTAAATTTTTAAAAACTAAAATTTTAAAACTCTTTTTAAAAACTATTTTAAAAAAATACTAATGAATAATTTCTTTAGTTTTTAAATACAAAAATACTAAAAAAAAATTTACAAATTAACACTCTAACAACTAATATTTTCTTATAAAAAAAATCTCCAAATTTTTAGTCACTAGGTTACCTTGTGACTCCTAAAATATATCATAGTTAATTTAAGTTTCAAATTTATAGAAAAATAAGATAATAATGAAAACCAAACTTTACAAAAAAATATTTTTTGAAAATTATATATTGTTATTTTTTATTTTTTAAAATAAAGAGTTAAACATGTTTAAGTATAAAAGAGTGAACCATCTTTAGTAGATACATATATTTGAAGTTTTAAAAACATAATGATTTAAGCTTTTAGTTAGAAGTGTAGGATTTGGCTCCCTGAATGGACGTAATGCGCCGGAATACTTGAACCACAAGTTGTTCTTCCACTTTAGTTCGCAGATTCAACTACAAGAATTTAGAGGATATCCATAGATACAAAGTCTCCTAGTATATACTTTCATATATATATATATTCATATGGTCCAAATTTCTTTCTCTACTGCATCATAAATCACAGATTAGCCTGTATCTTATCTTATATATATTATTATATGACCCGTATCTGGTATCTATTTTAAGAACCATATACGGTATCTTTAATTTCCTTTTCCGTCATGTCAACAGTGGAACGAATATGGAAACACGGGTATCACATTTGACGATTGACAAAACTATAATACTTTTGATTGATACTTCAACATTTAAAGTCTAAAGTTTATAGGATTTGACATTTGCGGACTGTAAGTAGATCAACGTCCAAATAATGAATGTACTCCTATCATATTAATTATGGTGTATATTGCTCCAAAAATAATTTAAAAAAATATCATTTTAGGGCTAAAATTAAAAAACTATGTGATTCCACTAAAATAGATTGTTTAAGTTTAACAAAAAGCATTATTTTGAATTTGAGTATATGGTTGCATTAAATATTAAAAAGAAAATTTTGTTATAATAATCGCATAATACTAAAACAATATTTTTCATCCTATGTCTAAAAAAAATACCTAAAATTTAAAATCAGTAACATATTATTTTGTTATTTGATAAACATTAATTATTAATATTTATAATAGTAAAAAATTTAAACCAAAACCTATATCTCTTCTCTCTTTCACTTTACCACCATCAATCTCATATTAATTCTTTAACATGTGCGCCAAAAGTTATCTAAGCATGAAGTGGTTTACTAAGCGACATTTCAATTATTAGTCGCACGTTCACTCTAAGCCGTTGCTTTGGCATCTCGCTAATGTAATGAGAGAAACCTCCGCTGTGGAACTAGAAGCTAGTCAAATATAGGTTCGACGGGAACATACAAAATATTTTTGTTATCTTCTTGTTATTATTAATTTAATAGACAAATTTTCTTTAACATTACATTTTAAGTTCTTTTTTTATATAATCTGTCCTTATGATTTATTTATTGACACTTTTTATAGGTTAATTATTTCATTGATTAATTATCATTTCATAATATATTTTTAATTAATTTCATTGTTTCTACAACTTTTAAATGCTCGTACTGCTACAGAAAAACTTGTACAATCCTTTTTTATGAGGTTTTTTTTTTTTTTTACTTTTTAGACAATCCTTTTTTTATGAATTGAGATTTTCTTGCAAATTTTCTCTATGAAATATTTGTTATAAACTTGGGAAAATGTGATTATTTTTAAAATTTTTTTATTCGTGGAAAATTTATTTATTTTATGTCCTCTCATACAAATTGTTTTGTATGAAAAACTTAGTGCTCGTTTACAAAAATTTTATAAAACTGTTTTTAGTATTTAAAAATTAAAATATTTGTTTAGTTAGTATTTTTTAAAATAATTTTTTAAAAAAATGACTTTTTAGTTTTTAAAAAGTAAAAAAGAGAACAAAGGTAAGTAGTTTTGTCTTTCAATTTTTAAACAATTTTTCTTTAAATAAATTTTTTTTTTCATTTTTATATCTCTAAAACAATTTTTAAACAACACTTACTAAATAATTTTTTTTCTTCTTCTAGAAAACAATCTTAGAAACTATTTTTTTAAATTTTTCTCAAAAACTAAAAAAGAAAAAATAACCAAGTACTTATTTTCACTTAAAATATTTTCACAAATATTACAAAAAAAAATCTATTTTTTTATTAAGTAATTAGCAAAGATATAAAATCATAAAACAAAATTTTAGGTGGAGTGTTTTTAATATAATACAAAAAATCATACCATAAAAGACAGGGTATATTAAACAATAGTTAATATTTGAATAATATGATCAAATAATACTTAAAAGGTTTAAATAAGTTTTTTGTCCTTAAAGTTTTATAAAAAATCACTTTTTATCTTTAAAATTTATTTTTTTTTAATTTTTAATTCATTTTTAGTCCTTATTCCTTAGTTAACATCATTAAAAAATTTCTAACAGGCAACACACTTTTGTACTTGTGAATCACTCCCTTCCTCAACCTTAACCTCCTCAATCTTCACTTTCACATCCGATAGAGTTAAATGCACTAAAACTTATAAATGGACAACGTTAATACAAAAAATAAATTAATTTTAGAAACTAAAAAAATATTTTTAAATTTCAATGATCAAAAGTAATTTTTGGTAAAATTTTAGAAACAAAAAACTTATTTAGCCTACTTAAAATTATCCACCATAAATTATATTATAAAAGGTATTATATTTAAATTATATGTAATTATTATTAGATCAAAATTAAAAATAGCACACTAATGATGTTAAAAAGTTTTAAATTTAAATACAAGTTTTTTCTAACTATCAATTCTTTAAAATATTCATCAACTAAAAATCAAAATTATAGAATATTTCAATTATAATTATCATTGTAATTGTCATTGTTGCAACTACCATGTTCGACATCATCATCACATCATAATTCTTTATGAAAGTCGTTATCAACACCACAATACTACGCGTTACAGCGCTGAAGTAATCCAAGTCATACTCCCAAGAAAAGCTCAAACAACCTTCAACAAATGGGTACATGTACCCGAAACCGACACAGGTGAGTAGGTAGAAAACACCTAGGGGCACGAGACAACTCTCTCTAAGGAACTCGGAAAAATAGTCTCGTAACTTTGGGAGAAGGGGATTAAAGTTATCATCACCACCACCATAATTTCGTTGTTGTCACTATTACCATGATTGTTGTTGTTACCACCACTATCATTATCATTGAAGGTAGAGATGATGGTGATGGTGGTGGTGGTGACAACAACTATAATGATATAATGACAGCAACAACGACAACAATAATAATCAGGGTCGTAGTGGGTAATGATGGCAACAACGCAATGATAATAATTAAAATCTTTTAGAATATGATAATTGAGATATATTTGATTTTATTTCATTAATCTTTCAAAAATTTTAAATTTGAATTTGAAGGTGTTTTTATCTCATTGTTTATTATTTTTAATCTTAATTTTATTTTTGTTAACTTGTTATTACTTGTCTCATGTTCTTGTATAAATAGCAGTTCTCATAGGACTATGTGATTTGGTTCAACAAAAGGGAAAGAGATTGAGGGATTTTATTAATGAAAAAGGGAGAAATAAATTTTAATTACATACCATGTTTGATTCAATGAAGGAAGGGAAGAGAAGAAAAACAATTATATTCTCATTTGTTTACAAGAAAAGGATATAAGTTTTAAAGTTAATTACTTTTTTATCCTTATTATATTTAAAATATATGCAATAATTATATAACATAATCTTATACTTAGCTTGCCATGATCCTACACATTGTCATTTAATTAAATTAGAATTTAAAAAAATACATGTTATCATTGGACCAAATTGCATTTGCAACATGATCTCCATAGGACCTTAGAAGTAGCGTATCTTAAGGTTCTCTAGGAAATATCATACTAGCAATAGTTGGTTCATTAGCATGTTTGTCCGATACTGCAACTGAAACACAATTCCTATGTGTCAGATGTCATAGGTCACATACATTCTTTGTGATTTGCTTTGTGACGTGGGACTTGGTTGTGCTTACCTCTAATTCTAGTCATATTTGCAATTTAATTGTATTTAAAACAATATCCAACATATAACAAAAAAAAACCCTATAAAATATGTTACATGTTTAGTTTTGTCGACACATATTGTGATCAGCTAATGCACAACATGTGAGAGAGGGTTTGATAGATGGGGTGCATGGAAGAGAGATAATACCTAGTAGAAAAAATAAATACGGAGGGATAGTTTAGATATTATGTAAAATTAGGAGTGTAAATATAAATTCAGGGTGGAGAAAGAAAACCCCTGAAATTTACTAGAAGTTGACTCAAACATATCCTAACCCAACAAAGTGTAACAGAGGCAAAAGGTTAATATTTAGATGGGGTGTAGGGTATGAATATAAGGGCAATTTCTTGTAGCACTCTTATAGTTGTTATTCGCACCCCTTAATATTTACAATATTTTGCAAATTTTCAAGGTATCTTTGTTGGTTTTAACCAAAGTTATTTTTTCATAGAGTATTAAAAACAAGCTTTCCTATTTCACACACCTCTACCAACTCTTTGAAATAGCACTCATTGGCTTTTGGTTTTCATCAAGCTTCCTCTGTCATGTCTCCTCACTTTACAGACAAACAAAAAATTAAATTCACAAAAAGCATTCTGAACCACATGAATATACATAATCTATTTCGGATCAACTAATCTGAAATACATTATGTATATTCTGGATCAGTGATCTAGAATGCAAACACAGACTTGGAAATTGTATTCCGGATCACCTAATCCAGAATGTACATAATGCATTCTGGATTATTTCATCCAAGATACATTATGTACATTCCAGATCATATGATTTGAAATGCAAATTTGAATTTTGCAATTATATTTCAGATTGGTTGATCCATAATACATTATGTATATTTCGGATTAAGTGATCCAGAATTGTAAAAAATTTGCATTCCAGAATGATTCATCCAGAACTATAATTTTTGTGTCCCAGATTGGTTGATCTAGAACACTGCAACTCAGTCTTGAATACCAAGAATGATGCGCATGGAACTAATCAATCCTAATTAATCAACAAGAAATATCAAGAAAATTATGCCTAAATGAAATTGTGTTTTCTCTTTCTAAATAATGCATAAATCAACAAATGATACTCTAGAGCCTTGTAAAAACATCCAATAATTAGGGATATACAATAGGTACAATGTGACAATTGATGTTTGACATACAAGAGGAGAAACTAAGCAAAATCATGCACAAACACACAACAATCATAGTAAAATAAATATAAGTTTGAAAGTTTAAAAATCAAATAATAATAAAATTATGTTCGAATTTTCCAAAATATTATAAACATAATGGTGCGAATAGCAAATGAGGGATTGCTAAAAAAATTACCAAATATAAGCCAAATTAAAATAAAGCCTTAGATGGATGGATGGGCTGCTCAGTGGCTAGCCCGCCCAAACAATTGAAACAGTTGTTACCTCTATTCTTCTTTATCATTCATATTTTATACAGTTAATTCTCATTTATTTTTTCATTAACTATTTTCATCTAACTCAAGTTTCACCTCACCTACTTAGTAACTCTTAAATATGAACATTAGTTCGTATTAACAGAAACATGATTTTAAAATAAATTATGGCTATATGTTTAACAAGACATTTAAGTTAGTTTTTAGTTGTTTTTTTTTTTTTTTAACTGAAAAGTTTATTTAATTTTGTAGTAAATAAACTTCTTTAGGTAACTTTTAGCATTTCCGAAACGTACTTTAGATACCTTCTAACATTTTATATTTATTTTTTTTATTGTCTTTGAATATCTATTAAAATTTTTAATATTTTTATATAAGATAAACATTTTTTGTCAACTTTATATTTTTAACTACTTGAACTAATAAACTTATTAAACACTTAGGATCCAATAAATTAATTTAACAACTTTCTGCTATCAACTAACTTTTTTGTTTTCAATTAAATTTTCAACTTTTAACTATTCTCAACTAATTCCACCCAACATATCCTAAAACATGATTATTCTACTACAGAAAATTGGTAATATACAATTGCATAAATAGTTTAAACTGAGCTAATTAAGCTCAAACAAAAACTACATTAAATTCTATTAACAGTTTATTAATAAATTATATTCTTCCACTAATGTTAAGAAAATTTAATATTTGATTAAAGATATTATATTTATTTATTCATTGATTATTTAAATATTCTTGTATTGTGAAAATTAATTTATATAGTATTTAAAAATTTTGACCGGTGAGATGAAATGATTTATTAAATAATTTTTTTATCAAGTAAACTTATAAATTAATTAAATAAATTATAAGTTGGTTGAAATATCTCCCCAAAGTTATTAATAAGCAATAATTTTAAAAATATAATTAAATTTAAATATGGTGATATCTTACATAGTTAGCGTCTTTCTCATCAATTATTAATTTTTATTTTTGTATTATCTGACTCTGTTGAGTGTGAAACTAAGATTTTGTTCAATAGAAAAATGTGAGAGTAAAAAAGTTACTTGTAAAATAAATAAATAAGTGGAAAGTAACTATTTATTCTTTTTATTTTTTCACTCAAAACTTATATGAAAATAAAAAAAAACAAAAGAAAGTTGATCATTTTAAAATTAACATTTTCTAGTTAAATATATAAAATATCAACTAATAAATACATGGATAATTTTATAACTATAATTATTTTAATTCATAATTTTCATTCTTTTCACATCATTTTTCACTCAAAAGAACTTCAATTTAAACATTATTTTAACTTTTTTTCCTTTTTTTTATTGCATTTTCTTTCCTTTTTTTTTCTTTACTCAAGAGAGCCTAATAGTATGATTGACTTGTCATTTCAACCAGCAAGTAGATAGGTAAAATCATTTAAATTGTGTTTGTTAAACACAATTTTTTCTATTTTTTTTCTGAAAATCTACTTCGGTTAGCTTTTTAAAATATCTTCTATTGTCCCCCATTATTTGTTTTTTCAACTTTACTTTTCATTAATGAATTATTCCACATTGTTTCTCTCTACTCATAAATTACAACTTTATAATACAATTTTTATAATTTAAACATTTAATTACCAAATATTAAGATTATTAAAATATTTAATCATGCTTATAAAAATTAAATATCTAATTATAAAAAATTATAATTTAAAATGTAATAACAATAAATGAAAATTCATATATTTAATTATATAAATTTATAGTTTAAATATATAATTAAATTAATTTATAATTTAAATATATAATTATAGAAAACTATAATTTAAATATGTAATTATAATAATTTAAAATTTAAATATTTAATTTACAAATTATAAATTAAATATATAATTGTATTAATTTATAATTTTTTTATAAGCATATAATTTGTAATTTAAATATGTAAATATAAAAAACTATAATTTAAAAGTATAATTATAGTAATTTAAAAGAGAAAAGGAATTATAAGGGCACTTGCTTAACTCTCTCTTTCAGATATTCTAACCAATCATAAAAAGTGTCCCATAAAGAATATCGTTAGTCTTCCTCAAAAGGAAAAAGTGAAGGGTAAACTAGAATTGAAATATCAAAATATTTTACTATTTATTTGAGATAATTAAAGGAATGATTTTTTTTTCATTCTCATGCACAAAGGTAAAGATTGAAACTCTTATTGGATGGTTGACTTGATTCAATTATAAGTTATGGTAGTTAAATTGAAAGGCAAATTTTGTATTAGAAAACTTATTTTCTGGTAAATCAAATCATATGTGAATTGTAAGATTCAGTATTAAGATTATTAGTGATAAATAATTATTAATAATTAACATATATCATAAAACAAATAACTGAAGTCTTATAAAATAAAATTAGTAGTTAACTAGTTATGCATGATTTTATGAAGTTTTTATTTTGAAAGGATGGAGATGAAACAATTAAATAGATAAATAGTGTGTATGCATTACACGAATGAATAAAAGTGAAATAATAAAATAGTACAAGTTTAAAAATGTTCCTTTAATTTATTTTTTTTCATTTAGGGATTAAGAAATTTTTTTATGACAATTGGTAAAAGAAAATTAAAAATAACGAATCATAAGATTCATATTATAGGTGTCAAAACGGGTTCGACTCAGTGGGCCAACTCAACCCACCACGAGTTTGGGTCACGTTTAGCCAGAAAATTAAAAAAAAATTGCTTAATAAAAGTGGTTAGTAATATATTTCACTTAACCCATGAGATAGTTGGATTCATATTAGGTTGGACCACTAACCCATTTAACAAAAAATGCATATTTTCATTAAAAAATTCAATTAAATAAAAAAAATATTTTGTTAGGAATCATTTGCATATTTTTTAATATTATTATTTTATTCATTTGTAAACTTTTTATAAAAAAAATCACTTGATAAAAAAAGAAAATAATTATTTACTTAATTTTTATTTAATTTAAATTTGGTGGAAAACCCCACTAGCCTACCAACACGTGTTAAGTTGGGATGGTCTGACCCACTTAAATTGTAACATATGGTGAACTGGCCTATGTGGGCCAAACTGACCCATTTTGACACTACTAATTTACATTAATCATTTAAGTATGTGAATCATGTATGTATGATATGAAATCATTTTAAATACATCTTAAAATACATATCATACCGATAAATAGTCAAATCATGTCATATTGAATTGTAATAATCAAATTGTAAATATTAAAACACTAATAGCTATGTTATAAACTTAAGACTTAAATAAGTTTTTACTCCTTAAAGTTTTACAAAAGATCACTTTTGGTTCTTGAAATTTAAAATTATCTTTAGTTCTTAAATTTTTTTATTTTTTTTGTATTTACACCGTTTGTTTATAAGTTCAATTATATTGATTTTGTTTATAAGTTCAATTAAAGATTGAGAGAATAAGAGTTGAGATTCACGAGTACAATAACATGTTTCTATATGTTTTTATCAATAATTTTTTAACTGCATTAACCAGAAAATAAGGACTAAAAATCAGGAACTAAAATAATATTTTTAAATTTTAAAAAAAATTATTTAAATCTAAACTTAATAACTCATTCCGTACATTTTTAACTTCGCTGCATTTTGCAGAACTATTACTCTAAATATGGTATCTAACCTCTTGCCTAATACTAATAGCTAAATCGATCATCTTATTTTTCCATGGTGACTCCACTATTTCAAAAGCCATTGTAGTTGTCTAGCTCTCAATCTCTTTAAATTCAATAAAAGATTTTATCCTAATTTATCCAAAGAGGTTGACAAAGTTAATTTGTCTATCTAAAACGTGAGATTGGGTTAATTTGATGAGCAAAAATCTTGATTATATCCTTCAGAAGTGAAAATCCACCAGAAATTAACTCCTCCTTTTCTAGATCAAGACAAACTAGATTGCATCAAAATTCTGCCATCCCGGAAGCTAACAACATGGCTAGGGGATTCCCGAATTAGAGCAGTGGTGCAAATACCGTTCCTTCCTGAGACGAGTGACCAGCTTGATAGATGATCCAAACTAACGGTTACTGGCGAATAAAATGCTTTGGAAATTTTGTTTGACTCTAGCAGGTAATACAGTTTCATGTATGGCTCAGTAAGGGACATCTCCACCAGGAAGAATTACATTTGAAGAAGTCAATAATTCACCTGAAAACCGACTGGATAATAGTGTTCACATATAACATCTACATTAAACACTTAAATTTTAGTTTTTTAGCAGTTATTTAGTTTTTAATTTTTTCCCAAAAAGTATTAGTAGTTGTTTAGTTTTTAATTTTTTCCCAAAAAATTCAGTTAAAATAAATGCACTTTAAATATTATTTATTATTGGACATACCTCTGGCATCAGAATTTAGGTAATTAGAATACTGAATTAAGTGTAAATAAATGTCCTTCGATACAACATACATTGTCGTTTCTATTTTATTAATTACCTAAAATTCAGTATTTGTTGTAATTGGACAATCTAAAAACTATGCCAAGAAAAGATACATAACCGATATTTTAAGGTAATTGGGATTTATCTGTTCGTATATTCGTGAGAAACGTTGTATATTTGCTTTGTCACAGAGATAATGGAGGGTCACAAAGATCAGCTAGATATAGATACCCTTTTAGCAAATTTGCATGACTAACACGTATTCTCAGAAGCAACATATCTAGTTCCGAATAACAAAGCAAGAACTGGCAGCAACCACAACCAACTAAAAGTGTGGTAACCAGAAATGCGTTAGTATTTATCTCACACATTATACAAGTCTACTAAAAGTTCGTATGAGCAAAAGCAAATCCAACACTATTAAAAGCGTGATGAAGAAAACAAAACACTACTGAAACAAGCAAACAAATCAGGGGGTGTTCCAATATTAGAAATGGAAAGTAACTATAGGACATAGTAAAATAACGGTAAATAGCGATGAGATAGGACCGGTGATTATGCAGAAAGGAGTGCCTCGTGTAGCTCAGGGGGATTACACACTAAAATTTCTCCGCTATGAATATTGGATTTTGATCCCAGAAAAAAATGCAATTCAGGGAGCGGTGTTAAAATAAAACAAAGGAATTGTTCAATATTATATAAACAATATGGTCGGTTACATAGAAATCTTTCCTTTCTCCGGAAAAAGGATTCCAGAGACAAACAGTCTTATCACATTAAATTCTACCTGAATGACAATGATAGAGCAACCTTGATCTCAACTAAACAAAAAGAAAGGAATGAAGCGAAAACGAGAAGTATAACCGCTAAGTTAGACACAACAACCACCAAATCAGCAGCTATTCGACAATAAGCTTTTAGAACATTCATAAATCATGATGCAGTTTCATTCTCCGGCAATAAACCATAAACAGGAATTAGTAATATGAGGAACAAACGTCAAACTCAGCCTCCAGGACACAACTAACGCAACCAAACAAAGGTGTAAAAATTAAACTGGGTGAAGTAACATGTAACATAATAATATAATAATGATACGATAAAACAATAATGACGATGAGAATAATAAGAATAATAATTACCTAATAGCAGTACATTACAGAAGAAAGCAAAAAACAAAACCTGCCTCATCCAACATTATCCAAAGACAAGAGTGACCAAAAATGAGATCAGCTGTAGAATCAGTTCTGGTTGTCGTTCTTCCTGGCCGTTCCTTCCCCATCCTTCTGCTCCAACAACCTCCCAGCCTCTTCATCAGCCTGTTGAGCCTTTTTCTGCGCCTCGGAAGCCTTCAAAGCCTGCAACTTGCAATGATTATAGTAGGCAACCCCCAAAAACGCCAAGCCGTAACCAATCAAATTAATTGGGGTCACAGTGTCCTTTATGACCGACCAAGAGAAGGCAATCAAGAGCCAATCCTTGACGACACCAGCAACGTTCATGGTCAAAGCCGAAGTCTTTCCTACCAGCAAGAACACAGCGAGATTCAACGCGAAAGCACAAGCAGAATTAGTCCCGAAAATGGCGAAATCCAGATGGAAGCTGGAGTTGTCCCTCAAGGAAGGGTACTCCATGATAATCCATGGGACGGATAAGAAGACCAAACAACAGGGAGCAATGTAGTAGAGAGAGGTAATAGGGTTCAAGGAAATCCCCTTGGAATTGAGCAAAATCTGAATCAAAACCAAACGCGTAGCCTCAAACGCAACGGCGAGAAGCTGCAGGGTAACACCCCAAGCGTCGAATTTGGCTTCGCCGTAAGCGGCAATGGCAACACCAAGCGAAATAGAAACCATGTTGGCCATGGTCTCGTTCTTGAAGGTCTCTTTCTTGAACATAACCCCAATGGAATAAACGGCGACAGGCATAAGGGCCTTGAGCATCTGAATGAAGGAAACAGAGAGGTATATATAGGCGGAATTAGAGAACCAGAGTGAAAGTGAATAGAGTGCACCGATGGGAACGACGGATTTGAAGTAGAGATCTCGAGACATGGAAACCGGTTCGACGAGCTTGAAGACGCGAACGAGAAGGTAGGCGAGGGAGGAGCAGAAGGCCATGTGGATCATGGTGAGCGAGATCGGGTAAGGCCAATTGTACATCTTCCGATCCAGAATGTACTTGTTGTAGACGATTACCGTGAAGCTTAGGAAGATCCATATGGCCACGTACGTGTATGAGAGGATGATTTTCTTCACCACGCCATCGGAGACCGCCATTGTTACGACTCAGAACCCCCAACCCTAACCCTAACCCTAACCCTGATTTGATCTGATCGATCCTTCGGTTTTTCAAGCGCGAGGATGAGAGAGATCTGCCGCAATTTCAGGTGCTCAGCGTTCAATGCATTTTGATTTGGATCTCCTTCAAATCTCAAACCCGGTGAATGCTGATCAAAGCAAACTTCAATTCAATCACTCCTTTCTCATTTCTTTATTTTATAATTTTAGAGCTTGGCTTTGAGTAGAGACTAATCCTCGGTTTATAATAACGTGTCCCTTTCTAACGGACTTGGGCCATTTGATGGGCTTTCCCTCATTATCCAATAAGTCCTTTTCATTTAGGTAATTTCCACTATCGGGAGCTGCCTTACTCTTACTTTCAAAAACAAATACGCATACGGAGTATGCGGTACTTCACACCTTGTGGTTTATCTTCTAATTCAATTAAGCATGGCCACGACTACGGTTTTGCCATTACAATTTCCAATTTCCAATTTCCAATTGGAGCAGTAAAACCGCTTCGTTGGACTCTTAATAGTTAGGATGTGGGCTTTGGCGTGTCACGTGGTGGAGTCAGATTTGAAAATTGGTGATGGAACCGTAGCATACTCCCAAGTACCAACTTTGGCGTGTTTGACGAATTGTGTCACATGGGAAAGCTGACTTTCAGGGCACTTGTGACCTGTGCCAAGACAATTAAGGTTTAAGGATTCACATGAATCACGATGCTTGTTGCCCTTTGCTCCAATTGCACTCTAAGAGACTGTAATCCCCCCCAAAAATGCAACTTAACGTTATCCTTTTTATCATAACTTATCTTTGTTACACCATTTCTGACCACTAAAACACATTGGATTGGGGAATTGGATAACGGAATAACATATCAAACAAAACACTCATACACGTTGTAGCATTGCCTTCCCTTCACATGAGGTCTTCAAATTGTATATGACAAAAACTACCCATGTAAGCCTTACCTTTGCCCATATATATGAGTCACGTTCCTCTCTCATTCCCTCTCCAATCCATTCATAAACGTCATGTTAAGCTATATCAAATATAAAAAAAAAATTCTATTGGTTAGAACAGAAAGTGAAATACAAATTTAAAACAGAGATTTCTAGATTTCCAACCTATGTTCAAGACAAAAAGGGAAAATCTTACACTCACATGTCCAGTGTGTTCATGCATTGCCTTTTCTTGAAATAAATAAAATCAGGATACAAAACTTATTCTAGTGTAGTTATTATTTAATTTCATATGTTTTAAATTATGAGTTATTTTAATTTTTCTCACTCTAATTGTTCATATTTCTTTTTTTATTAATTAGAAATCAATTCTTTTATTTTAAATTTCTTCTAATTTAAAATTAATGAAAATAATAAAATATTAAAGCTGTAATGAGACATTAATGAGAAAATGGTCATGGATTAATGCCGGAAATAGTTTATGAGTTTAAGTAGTATAAAACTTATGTTTATTGATTTTACTTATTAATACTTTAAAAATCATATAAATAAAAAATGAGTTTAATTGGTATACACTTTTCATTTATGTGACTTTTAAAGTACTCATTAGTAAAGTCAACAAACTTATCATGAACGAAAGGTTGTGATTGAATGTCAGTGTAAAAATCTTTACTGGCAGTGTATACCAATTAAACTCATAAAGAATTGTGATTGAATGTCACAATAAACTCTTATTTACACTGTCAGTGCATATTAATTAAACTCATAGTTTTATTAACTTTTGACAATAAATACTTGAACACTAAATAGTCATGCCAACTATGATATGCGATTGATTGATAGTTCAAAACAATATATTTTTAATTTGGGTTGATGATTGAACTGGTGAAGGCACAAGACACTAGTTCAAGGTTAATTAGTTCAATCATGGTTAAATTGACGATCGAATCAATCTTAATTTCTTTATAGGATAAATGTTAGCATTATTAGTAGTGTTAGTTTTTGTTTATTTGTATATATATAATATTTTTCGATTGATAAATTTTATCTTTTTAATAAAAAATTATTTTTTATGACTTGATTTTTTAAAATTTTAAGTTTTTATGTTAATTGTTTCCTAAAAATTTTTAAATAAAATTTAATTTTAAATTAGTGTACGCTTTTCTTGGATGAACTAGTTTAGCACCCATGCATACGCAGGGTTGCTAAATCAGACATATTTAGTATTATAATATAATATAATAATTTAATAATTTATAAATTTATAGATATATGAGTAAACTATAAAATAGAATAACCATGAGGTAATTTAAAATAAAAAATATATAAAATAAATAAGATAAAAAGTAGATGGTAAAAGTTCGGTACTTTAAAATATAACAAAGTTCAATAACAAAAATTAGTAACAAAACATTTGAACAAAAAATTGTAAGTACTTAATGAGTTACTATGAAATGGAGACTAAAAATGTAGTAAGGTATAAATCTGAAAAAGTAACAATATCATGTCTAGCAAATTTTGAAGATTGTTTGAAGTTGGAGTTTAAACCTAAAAAATTGTAACATTAGATTATTTAAGTCCTGAGAAATATAAAAAAGTTATAATATATTAAAGAAATTGGTTTTATTTTATATATGTCTAGTGTAGATTTTGGAATATTTCTTTGAAAACTACATTTGTAGTTGTTTTCAGTGAGTTTTTTTCCTTGCCATGAATCAAAATTTTTAAATCATATTTGCTTTGTATTTTTAAAATTGCTATATATAACTAACCATGCCTAAAGAATGACTTAGACAAATATAATTCAACACTAGTTAATGATTGACTTTATGACTTGTTAATTGTAATGACATATGAATAATAATTAGAATGTAAGTGAGATTTCTAATTTGGTTTGAAAACATCATTTTAGCTTTGATTACATGTTCTACTAGTCTTGTAACAAATTAATATAGTAACACTACATAAACCTTCACATTGGTCTAAATTTTTTCATTTTTAAAAAATTATTTTACAATTGTACTATATTTATTAGATTTTTTTTTAATAATATGTATTTATTAGATACTTATTTATAAAATATGAAATGAAAAACTAATTTGATTTTATAATTTTATAATTTTTTATCAAGATATTTTTAATAGTTTAAAATGTAACATTTAATACGTTATTTTAATATATAAAATATTATAATTTGATTTTATAATATTATAATTTATAAAATTTGGTTCTTAATAGATTTTTATTTTTATTTAGTTTCTAGCAAAATTCTTTTAAAAAAATTATTAGGGATAAAAAGTCAAGAAAAATTTATCAAAAACTAAAAACAAATTTTCTTAATCTATATCAAAATCATCTATGACTAAAAATAAAATTTAAATTTTATTTACTCTATTTTTTTCATCTCCTTTTAAAAAGTCTTAAAATATAATTATAGTTTTTTATGTTTTATTTTGTTTCTTCAATTTTGAAAATCAATTAATTTTTTAAATAAAATAATTTGATGTCTGTCACAACCATGTGACTATGACTACATGTATGCCAGAGATGGTGTGGAAAGGAAAGTAAGTTAGATCATTATCAATTTTTTTTTTCTTCTTAACTTTTGTTTATTTAGTTTCTAACAAAATTCCTCTAAAAATTTTATTAGGGATAAAAAATAAAGAAAAACTTATTAAAAACTAAAAACAAAATTCATTAATCTATAACAAAAAATAAAATTTATATTTTATTTTCTCTAATTTTCTTTTTTTTATCTCCTTTTTAAAAAATTTTACAATTTGAAGATTATTTTACCTAATATGTATGTTTTTTACTTATTACTACTTGGTTTTTTTTGTAAGAATTTCATCATACTTTATTTAAATTTCTATTTTTCTAAGTACTTTCATAATATATAACTCTTACTAAATTTCTGACATGTCCATTTTACAACAAAGAATAATTTTTCAACTGATAAACTAAATTATAAATATGAAGCAAACTTTTATAAGCAAAATTATAATGACAAGCTGTTTAACATAGGTTGTATTGAACAATCATAGATGAAAATGTGTTAGTACATACTAAATTTAGCCATAGTAAATATATATTTATTTAAAAAATAAAATTTAATTAAACTTAAATAGAGGTTAAATGACAAAACTAATATAAACTTAAACATGAGTTTTTACTAATGCTTAATATTCTCTTGTAAGTTATACTATGTTGATAATTTCTCCCAACACTCTAATAAGTTCTCCCTACACTTCCATAATTTCTCAAAATGGCAAAAAAATCCTTAATGAAAACAGTAAAAATTTAATTACCACACATCTCTTTCTTTATTCTTTCATTTACACTTCTTTCTCGTTTCGCATCTCTCTCTTTAGCTTCTCTTGCACGACTTTATTTTTCTTCTCACTGAATCAGTGGTTTTCTCTCGTTGTTATTCATCCCCTTTGAGTTTGCTTTGTTCTTCGTGATTCAGCTTTGTGTTTATCTTCTCTTAATACATTAATTTTTTTCACAAGTCCGAACACCCTTATCCAGACTTGTAAAAAAATTTGCAAATTTTTTTTACAAGTCTAGACAACTTTACTTTACAAGTTCGAACACTTTTATCCGGACTTGTAAAAAATTTTGAAAATTTTTTTCACAAGTCCGAATACCCCTGTCCAGACATGTAAAAAAATTGCAATTTTTTTTACAAGTTCAGACACCCCTGTCGGAAAACTTCTATCCAAACTAAGTCCGGAAACCCCTGTCCAGACTTGTAAAAAAATTTGCAATTTTTTTTTTACAAATCGGGACACCACTATCCGGACATGTAAAAAAATTTGCAATTTTTTTACAAGCCCGGACACCCCTGTCCGAAGTGAGTCCGAAAACCCCTATCCGCACTTGTAAAAAAATTTGTAATTTTTTTTACAAATTTGGACACCCCTATCTAGACTTGTAAAAAAATTTGAAAAGTTTTTACTAGACTTAAAGTTATTTTTTTACCTAAGGTATTTGAGACTTTTCCTACCTTTATAGAAGTGTAGGGAGAAATTATGGAGGTAGAGGGAGAAATTATCTACAATATTTATATCATATTCTTTTGTTAATTATAATGTGTTTCTTACAAAAAAAAAATTAAGAATAAAAAAAATTAGAAAAAAAAGACACATGTAAAAATTAGAGAAAGACCACATAAATAATTTTATATGCCTAGAGAAATAAAAAATAAAATATAATAAATAAAATAACATAAAAATTGAAATGGAAAATAAAATAACATATAAATAAAAATAATTAATAAAAAAATTAAAATAAAAATAAAAAATAATAAAGAAAATAAGAAAAAAAACTTAAAAATAAAAAAATAGAGATGAAATTTCTAAACAATTACCTAAATATTTTGTAAAATTAACTTAAAATTATTTTTATAGCTAAATATATTAATAATTACTTTGAACATGTTTTAAATAAAATATAAAAATATTTCAAAATAATACAAAAAGATAAAAAAATAATAAATAAATTAAGAATCAAGAAAATAAAATTAAAAAAAAGCATATATTAAAATTTAAAATTATGTTTCAAAATATTAAAATATATTAGATAATTTTATTTATACAATTTTAAAATTAAAATAAAATAAATAAAATGTTAATATAAAATTATAAGAATAATAAAAAACATAAAAAAAATAGGAAAATAAGAAATTTGAAAACTAAAATAAATTAAAAAATCAAAATAAAAAATAAAGAATAAAAAAATTCGAAAAAGGAAAGGAAAAAAATTAAAAATAAAAGAGGAAAATATAAAATAAAATTTAAAATTATGTTGTAAAATATTAAAATATATTTAATAATCTGATTTTTCACATATCTAATATATATATTTTTAAAAATATATATTTGATAAATTAAATTGTAAATAAGAACATAAAAGAAAATAATAAGAAATTGAAGGAAAAATAAATAAAATATTAAATATAAGAATATTAAAATAACATAAAATTAAAAAATAAAAGGAACAAATACATAAAAAGATAAAAAGAAAAATTTAAAATTAAAAATAAATTAAAAAATAAAATAACGACAAAACATTAAAAAATGACACTTGTTGAAAATAGAAAAAAGGACAAAAAGATAATTTTCCTAGTTTAATCCTTTCTTGTACATATAACTATTAAAGCATCAAACCAGGATTAGTACTTATTGATTTTAATAGCAATGTATTTGTCACTGTTATTTTTCACTTGATTAAATTTATTTAAATCTAAAGGTAATAATCTTATAAAAAAGATGGAGTACATATTTTATCCAAGTCTTATAAATAGAACAAAAGGGAATAATAAATTTATATTTTTAAGTCTTTAAAATTTAATTATCTCCTTGAATAATATTTTTAGTTTCTTTAGCTAAAAAAATAATTTAATTTATTATATTATCGAGTAAGTAATTTAACACTATTTTGTAACTAAAATGTTTAATAAATTTTTTAACATATTTTTTGTATGTTATATTTTTTGTCTTGGACCAGAGATCATGATGTGTTTCTCAACCTATTAGATCAAAGATATATTTCATTTGTGGTGTGTAGTTGTTCTTGGTTAGAAAAAATTTAGATGAAAGGAATCAAACATGACTTTTCTCACAAACATTATTTGAAAAATATTAAAAGATTAATAAGTAAATATTAATCAAGCATTATTTATTTCACTATTTTATATTGTAATTAGGTTCCTATAAAATTTTCAATATATTAAATATATCTTCCAATTTTTTATATTATTTTGATCTATTTATTTTTTAAGTATGTCATTCTTAGTCTTCCAAAGGTTATCTAAATAACTTTTTATCTTTCTAAAAAGCGTTATTTAAAGCAATTGGAGAATTAAAGTAATTTATTTGAAAATTAAAAAGACTAAATAAATATGAAAAATATTTGCCTGTGGAATCCTTCATTCTTTCCCTTTTTCTTTCTTCTTCCTTTTTCTCCCATTCTCTATGAATTCTCTCACGTTCTCTCTAAACACAAAAAACTTCTCTCCTTTGCATGTTCAAAGATTTGACTATGGAATTCAGGAAAATTCTTGTCATTTCTCCTAATCTGGCTTGGTAATCCTAGTAGGTTTTGAGGGATCTCTGAATTCAACTACTATAGGAATTATCTTTAGGTTTTTTTCCTTTCATCATTTAGCTAACAAGGAGAAATAGGTAAATGAGGCTTGATGTTTATTTTAATTTAGTAAAAACTTTGATTTGATGATATGGAGATATTTTCCTATAAGTGATTGAAGTTTTGAAATGTGGATTTGAACTTGGAAGGTGTTTGACAGTCAAATGCACATGTGTTAAACGAATTATGTTTTTATTTGTGATTTGGATGTTTTGGATAATTGATGATGTTTTGGAAATTGATGAAATTTTTAAATAATGATTAATAGATTGCGGTGTGGACTGTTATGGAGGTAACAAAGTCTTTGTTGTGGTGAATTGATTTAGAGATACAAATAGGTCTCTATAATCCTAGTATTCAGGTAGGTGAGGAGGATAATACACCAAATATATGTAGTTAGATAGCAATTGTGTGTCAGTATTGGGTCATGTAGATACTAAACACTAGTTAAGAGTCAACCCAGGGTCAGAATTGGGTTAATGTAAACGACATACCTCATTTGAAAGTATCAAATGAGTATTGCATATTTTTATAATTGGTTGTTAGTAATTATTCAAGTGGACACCTGACACCAATTGAAAAATAAAGTTAGATGGTCACCTTGGTATCCAAACTCAATGTAATGAATCTTTTCAGAAAGTGTCTTGTTAGATAATTATGTGATTCTGAGTACTTATGTTCAGACAGAACATAAGTGTGATTGCTTATTTAGTGACTTTATGTAATGAATATTGATGCTAAATTATAGTGTTTTCATACTTAAATTGATTTACGGTATTATAAGATTATCCTTGCCTTATATGTGTTTGGTGTATGATTATTGTAACACCCATAATCCTTCACTAAAAGTATTTATAAAAATGTGAGAGATTTTCAAATATAATCTAACATAAAGAACCATGGTCTTCTTGTAAACATTGTGAGCCAAAATATAATTTATTACAAACTTCATTTAAAACATAAATATATTGGTTGTCAAACCTACCCATTAAAAAGTCATAATTCAGAGCAGTGGACTTCTTACGAAACTAAATTTACTTGAACATTAAAGAGTAACTTGTTATGAATTTAAGATATTAAAAGAGAATCCTTTTAATCATTCGTTATAGCCTACTAACCAGATTCATCTTCTATTTGTATCACAGACATATATGAAAAGAAATACATGAAAGGAAACACACAAAAGGAGTGAGATTTTTATAAACCAGCAATGTTAATCTTAATAAACTTAACAAACAATGGAGACCTAAGGTTTGACCTATAACTTAATCTCACTTGATTCAATGTACGGATTCAACCTTACTCATCTCAATGATTGAACTCAATCTCACTTGACTCTATGTATGAATTCATAACCAATTCATGATTATTCACCCTCATCATTAAGGATATATTTGGAGAGTGATTGGTGGTCGTATATCTTTCTCTAAATTGGTACAAAATTTTCTTGAGAAATCAGACAATCTTTCAGCCCCAAACATAATATAAACGGGCACTTTTTTAGCCCAAAACATCAACAAACACTCTTTCAGCCCAAAATATCCACAATCACTCTTTCAACCCAAAATATCAACGAACATTCTTTTAGCCCAAATATCAATGACACTCTTTCAGCTTGAGAACGATATACCCTACCAATCTAGAGATGTTGAGCATTTGTGGAAGGTTTTAGATATGTGAATATTCTATACCAAATGCCAATATGAACTAACCCAAATATTCATCTTTTAAAACCATCTTAGGACCCACCCTGGTCCTACCTTTCATCTCATAATGTACCAAGTTGTAACTTCCTAAAACACGACTACTCATGCACCTACATGGTACCTTTACGAGGGAACTTAGGACTTTGCTAAGTTCTTCTCACAATATCTCAACCTAATTCCAAAAGTCACTTGACTTGGCAATCATACAAGTACATAATACTTCACATATCCACCATCCTTTATAGAATTATTTATGGATCAAATCAAAGAATTAAAAGATTATAATAGATATACAAATTAATTTCTCGTCTCAAAATTTCTATTTCGTGGATACTAATCAATAATAACAACAATCATATTAATATATTTTTAATACTAAAGACATATTTTTTATGTGAAATATCATGTTAGACGGTAACCACAAAACATATTTAGATTATCTTTTATTATATTAAAAATTAACATATTTATAATGAACTTTTCTTAACTAAACTTTAAGCACAATCCTTTTAATATTTGATAAGATGTAAATATATTTCACCATTAATATTCAACATATAGTTAATAATCTTTTGAATAAAATATAATATACACATATAAAATTATAAGATAGGTATTAATGATTCCAAGAATAGTGATTTTTATAAATCAAAGTTGCAGAAATCAAAATTTGTCATAATTTAATTTGTGATGGAGAGTGATAAAATAAAATTCAAAGCAAAAATTGAAATAAATAATATCAACTAACCATAATGTATTATATGAAAATAATACGATGAAATAATTTTATAAAAAAGGATCAAAATATAACTTCTAAAGAAAAAAAAATTAAATGATAGAACAATTGATAAATAATAAAAAACACCATACTATAGTATTTGAAGAATAACTTAAATAATAATAACAATAATCATATTGTAATATCTAGACATAATAAACAAAGGCTAGAAACAATATCTTGAAATAATAAATAAAGGACTAAAAGAAGTATCTATAAATAATAAACAAGGTACTAGAATGTAATATCTAGTGAATAGTAATAATAAAGGACCATAAATAATATATTGAGAATAATAACAAAGGACCATAGGTAATATATGCAGAATAATAATAAAAGACCAAACACAATATTTGTAGAATAATAATAAATAGTGAGAAATAATATCTGGAAAAATAAAAGTTAGAATAGTTAAATGTCACTAAGCAATCAACTAAACATCTGAAAATCAAGGTAAGAACAGTTAGTATATTAATGGACAATCAAAACTTAGTTTGAGAAGTAATCATAATCACTTGAGAAGTAATCATAATCACAAAAGTAGTAAAAACATATAGGTCTATTAAGATTAACACCACAAAGGTTTATAAATGCAACTTCCCCCTTACCTTAAAGAAGTTTGAAGGTGAGTGGTGAAGAATTTTTGAAGCCTTGATCCAAGAGTTAATAAACCTTATTTTTGCTCTCGTTTTTGCAAATGACTTCCCCTGTTTATAATCAAAATCTAGACTCAATTGCTGAACAAATTTAGGTAAAAATAATAAATAAAGGACAAAAATAATATGTACAAAATACTAATAAAAGATCGAGAGTAATATTTGGAGAACATTAATAAATAACCAAAAAGTAATATATGAAAAATATTAATAAATAATTAAAAGTAATATTTGGAGAACATTAATAAAGGATTAAAAGTAATATGTCAAAAATATTAATAAAGGATCAAATGTAATATTTTGAGAACATTAGTAAAAGGACTAAAAGTAATATATAGAATTCCCCAATGTAGATGAGTTTCACGCAAACCCTTGTAACTTTCTTTTTCTTATTAAAAATTTTCACTAAGGATTTGTTGGATTGTAAAAAAATGAAAAGTTAAAAGTTGCTTATGCAGGAAAAAAGTGAAAAATTACTATTTTTAGTTCATTAACAAAGAAAATAACAAGGAAATGAGTAAAAACTCACTTTTTCTCTAACTCTCTACTTTCTAGTCAAAAGAGATATAAAAGGAAGAAAAACGTACAAAAATTGATAATTCCAAAATTAACATTTGCTTCTCAAATATATAAAATATTAGTTAATAAATACATAGATGATTTTGTAAGAATTTAATTAGTACACAGCGTAAAAAAATTTACACTATATTCAATCACAATATTTTATTTATGATAAATTTATTGACTTTGTCAATTAATACTTTAAAAAAGTCATATAAATAAAGAATCATAATGATACATTAGTGTAAAACTCTTTTACAATGTCATTTTGTAATTATAATTATTTTAATTTATAATTTTTATTCCTTTTCACATCACATCCCACTTAAGCAAATGATTTTAATTTTCACTTTATTTTTTTATTTCATTATACTTTCTTTCCTTCGTACTTAACAAAACCTAAATGAAAAGGAATTTTTTCCAAGACACCTTGATAAAAAGTAAAATTAAAAGTAAAATTAAAAATAAAAAAAAGTTAAAAAATCATAAATTTCAATATATATTAAAGTGATTTCCTATTATTCTACCCCCAAAGATAAGGAGTTTTTTGTTTTCCTCAGAAAGAAAGATAAGGAGGTTAATTCTAATACTTGAAGTTAACCTAATTTTTTAGTTATTAATTCTAATACTATCTCCTGATTTCAGTGTTAAAAGTTTTTACGTGTATCATTCTGGTCAATCTCAAAGAAAGACTTTTACCAGAAGGAAGTGTCATCATTAAAGTTTGACCATTATCACAATTATTTTATAAATATATTTTTAAAGATAATTATTATAAATTAATAAGTTTACTGTAAATATTACTTTGTTATTGGATAAAAGTGTAAAAATTATTTATGGAAATTTTAATATTTTATAAATTATATGAGAAAAATGATAATTTACTCAGAGTATAAAATAGTAGTTGTTATTAATATTTTTATAAAATAAAATTTAAAAATTTTTGGAATAATTTCGAAGTTGAAAATATTGAGCAATTATGTAATGACACCGAAAATTGATGGCTTAATGGTAATCCAATGGGTGTGAGCGGTGCCTTTTACCTAACTGCGAGTGTGTGTAAAAGTGATTCGGTGAAGAATACAATAATCGCGTTGCGCGTTGCGCGTTGTGCGTTGTGCGTTGTGCGTTGTGCGTTGTGCGTTGTGTGTTGTGTCTCCTGTCTCGTGCTCCGCTTCCAAATGCCTACCACCGACACATGGTTGGTTTTGCGGTCATATCATGCGCTGCTTTTGTTTGTCCAAATTCGCAACGCACATATCCCACGCCACCTTTAACCCTTTACTTTCTTTACCCCTCGTCTAATCATCACACCTGTATATTTCTTTAAAAATTAGCTTAATCTTTTTTTATCATTCAAAACTAAATATAAACTTCGTTACATGCAGCTTTCATTTCAAGATATCATCATTATTCATTTTTTTTAACCAAATCATTTTATAAAATAACCCAAAAAAAGTACAGCACATGTATTTTTAGTATAATCATAATGTTTTATTATCATTATTATTCATTATCATATATACATATTCTTTTCTGTTAAAATAAAATAATTCTCTATAAAATACTCTTTTACATAATATATTATTCACAATCTTGTGGTTCTTATCTGAATTCAGTAGAATTCATCACTCTCAAGTCTTAGTCGGTTGAAACTTTTAATTGATAGATGAGTATTGTTGGATATTGGGTTCCCTTTCTATGTGGAGAAAAAGTCCAAGTTGAGAAATTCATTTGATATATCTTATTTAAGTTAAGTGGAGAAAGCGTTTGAAACAAGAGAGTTGAAAAAGAGACATAACACTCTGCAATCGTAAATTCTTTAATCGTGTTTGTAAAATTTAAATTTTTATTTTAACCTCTATAATATTTAAAATTTGATTTTAGTGCATAAATTCTAAGTTTGATTTTAATCCTTAATTAGAAGATTCATTCTTAGCACTTTTGTTCAGTGCATATCATTCAAACTACTATTATAAATTAAAGGCGACTTCAGGCAAATTTATCACAAAAAAAACTATCTAACCCCCTTTAATAACTAACAAAAGTATGAAGAATTAGAACTGTAATTCAACAACGTACATATGCAAGACTTAAGAAATATAAGATCAAGCATTTCAACATTATATTGTTGGTTGCAAAAGAATGTTACAGACTATACAGTATGCGTCAGAAGTAATAATAAGAATTCATTTATCATTATATATTTATATTATTAAATTTCACATTATTCCATTTTCACCTTTTTTGTTAATTTCTAATAATAGTTTGAATCATAAATTCTAAAATTGAATTAGTAATTGAATCAATGAAAATAATTAATGCATGGTTTAAACCGTGGATGAATCTATTCACAAGATAGCAGGCGTATAAAATTTTATTTTTTTAACATAATATAAATGTGTAGTTATAAATTATATTTAAATTTAAAATATAATTAAAAGTTAATTTATAAAATAAGTTCCACCCCAGTCATTTATATATGTGAAATGCTTAGTAACACATTCTTTATACTCTTTTGAACTCTCTATTATTCGTAAAATTTGTTAAAAATATATATTTTATAATAAATGTTAAATTTTTGTTCAAGTATAAAGAAAGACACAAATTTTTATAGTTCCATATTTTATTTAATATTCTTTTATTCTAATTTTATGGTTTTAAATTTTTTTACTAAAAGGAGTATGTTATAAATATTGGTAACCTTACTTTTTAATATAATTATTGTCCCCCTAAAATATTTTGAATTCTTGGATTCAAATGTTAAATATTTAACAATTAATGATTGAATCATAGATAAACCTTCGCTATAAAATAATGACTTAAATTAGATTTTAGTTCTCAAATTGAAATTAAATATGTTTTTTGTTCTCAGAAGAAAAATTATTATTTTTTGTCTCCAATTTCAGAAATTGTTACTTTTAATGTGTTTGTCGATGTGAAAATAACAATTTTCTGCTTATAACAATTTTTAGCAGTCAAAAATTAATTTTTAATTTGAATACAGTTTTTATGGTTAAAAATAGTTAGAATTTAATTTTAAGCCAACAATTTTCACATTTTTTATCTAAAAATTATTATTTATTAATTTAAATACAATATTTGGCAGCTAAAATTGTTAAAAAACATAAATTTCTTTTTACTATAAATTGTATTTAGGCTAAAAAATAAATTCTAATAGTTAGAAAATTATTTTATCTTAATTAAAGAATTGAGTTTGAGTTCTAAATATACAACATTATAATTAGTTCTCATTTGTATCCAATACAAATTTAACCTTAATTTAGAAGAAAAATATATATTTAAATTTAAGATAATATTAAGAAACATTTAGCGAAAAATATATCCACAATTTAACAACATTATTAAGGACCAACATTATATGGGTTATGATAAGTTTATTTTATTTCCCACTGAACATGAACTTTGTTAACATCATTTATGTGAACTCAAATAAAAACAAATTAATATTTGAATAAAAAAACAAAATTTAAATTGAGGTATATAATAAAATTTATAATTCAAAATAAATAACATACTTATAAATCTACTATAATTTTTTTCCAGAAAATATTAGTTATTAATTTGAAAATTTTATTATATATATATATATATATAATTATGAATCATGACGGATTCATTTATTTCAAGAATAATTATAATACACTTCTTTTTCTCACTACTTGTTTTTTAAAATATGATGAATACAATTAATTATTTATTATAATTATTAAGTTTTAAAAAAAATGAACTATATAAATGAAAAGAATAAATCTTTTATACGTTGTAAGTGAATTCCGTCTTATTATTTATACTAGGTTGGGATGATCAAAACATAACTTAAATATGTATTAAAAAAATATTAGATTTAATTTTTAAGCTAAAAGTCGTGTGTTAGTGACATTTCTCAATAAAAAAGGCTATAATATTAAAGTTTAACAACATTCAAGTAAAACTGATTTTAGGGGTTGATTAAATCATTATGATAACTAATCTAAAAGTGAGTGTAAAAGATATTAAAGATTTAGGAAATGATCAAGTTAAATAACAAATTAATGTCTATAATCCAACTTTAATTTTATAGGAATTAAAATCAGAATTCGAATTTTATATGATTAATGTCAAACTTAAAAAACTTTTATAGGCAAGAAACTTTAAATTGAGACTAATAAGTAATTAGATGTTAAAAATTTGGAAGATATAATTATTTTTTTTGCTATATAACACTAACGTTAATGTGATATCATCTAAAACATGAGAATATGAGATGTAAGGTGAGTGAGAAAGGAGATCGTGAATTAGAATCTTATTGGTAAAAACAATAACACTACTAATAATACTTAGAACTATAAAAAAAATATCATCTATCATACTGAATGAATTTGAAAAGCTACTTTAACCAAATTTTAAAATATTACATCACCATTTGCAGTGATAAAGTTAATGCACAAATTTTTAATATAATACAATATTTTAGTTGGAGGACTAAAAGTTTATGATTTAAAAAAAACTAAAAAAGAATTTTAATTCCTATATATTTACAAGCAAAAAAGGTTCCACCTTTTATCTTTCATTGTCACTTGCAAAATTTCTCTGTCTCAAAAGAATTAATTTGTCTCGAATGAACCCATACATTTAGACACAAATTTTTTATAGTTTCAAATATATGTGTTTTAAAATTTAGTATTTTTTTGGTTAAAATTTTATGAAATTATTTTTAGTATTTAAAAATTAAAAAAATTGTTTAAAATAATTTTTTAAGAATAATTTTTAAAAATAGTTTTAGTTCTTTATTTTTTAAAGACTAAAATAGAGTAACGTTTGTACTTTATTTTTCGTTCGTGAATTTTTATTTTAAAATCTCAAAACATAAAAAAATAGATTATTTTTTATTAATGACACTTTTGTAAATGTAAAAAGTTTTTTCATTTTCACATTTTTAAAATATTTTTTAAATAATACTTATCAAATAAGTTTTGAGTTTAATTAATATGCACTCACAGTGTAAAAGTTTTCCATCAATATTTAATCATAACTCTTGACTTACATGACTTTTAAAGTGTATTAATTGATAAAATCAATAAACTTACCATAAATGAATGTCACTATAAAACTCTTCTCACACTGAGAGTGTATACTAATTAAACTTTTAAGTTTTTTTTTTCTCTTCTTTCATAAAACAATTTTTAAAAACTCTTTTTAAAAATTTAAAAAAAAAACTAAAAGAATCAGGTCCTTAGTTTTCAAAATTTTGAATGTATTCACTTTGTTGGATTTTGAATGTATTTTTTTAAGTACAATATAGTCCCAATTTTGTTTTTCTGAAAATGTGAAAAAAAATACCTATATTTTCATAATTTCATCAATCATATTACCAACGTAAAATTTGTCCAAAATCAAATAACAAGAGTTAACTGACGCAAGAAAAATATCATATAACCATTTTAAAATCCTAATATAACAAATTAAGAATAGAGTATTTTGTGATCATAATTTAACATTCGAGTGTTACATGATGAGAATAAAATAAGTAATTAAATCAATAGATACAAAATTATGATATGTGTAGAGAATAAATATAAAAATTGGTATTACCAATTATCTTTTATCATTATTTGATAATTTAAGATATGATGATTATTATATCTTATGTGGGGGTTCCTAGGGACCAATATGAGATGTAAGCGTGTCTCGAAGCTAGTTATAGATAAATTGAGAGTTAAACTAACATTGTGGAAAAAAAAAATTTGTATTGGGGGAGGGGTAGATTTGTTTGATTAAGTCCATCATCTCTTCTATTCCACTTTATTTTTGGTCTTTTTTCAAGGTTCCAAAGAATGTGGTTCAATCCATTCAATCTATTCAAAGACAATTTTTGTGGGAGGTTCAGAAGAATACTTCAAAGTCGCTTGAATTAAATGGGAGGAAATGTGCAAAGACAAAAGTCAGGGAGGGTTAGGAATTAAATATGTGGTGACATTCAACAACATGCTTCTTGGGAAATGGTGTTGAAGGATTCTACAGGAGGGTATCTCTCTATGGATCAAGGTTTTGGAGGCTAAATATAGTGTAGACATCGGACATGATTTGGTAGTTATGCACAAGAAAGGGAGTCCAAATGGTGGAATGATCTACTGAAGGTTACATCTGATGAAAGGATGAGAGAGTTGTTTTTGGGGAAGGTAAAGCCCTAGGTGGGGGATGAATCATTGTTCAGGTTTTGGGAAGGGAATTGGAGGGTGTTGGGAGGACTCAAATCTTTATTTCCTAAACTTTTCCAACTTTCCAACCAAAGAGTGACAAATATCTTTGAGGTTGGGGGATCATTGTTAGGAATGGAGGTTTAGCCAGAGAAAGACATTATTCAGTTGGGAGGAAGATTGGGTGAGGGAGTTGGAGAAGGTTCTGGAAGGGGTTTAGGTGAGGCGTGAGGTAAAGGACGAGTGAGGGTGGGGAAGGAGGGATGATTGCTCTTCTCAGTATTAAGTCAAGGAAGGATATCACTCAGCTTTTGGAGTTTCTCAAGTGAGTTCCTCTTCATTCTTCATAAGGTTATGGAGATCAAGGGTTCCTTCTAAGGAGGTAGCATTATCTTGGAAGGTAGCCCTCATTGGAATACCTTTTATGGTTGAATTGGCCAAGAGAAATATCCTTCTCCCTTCTGGAGTGTCTTGTCCTGTCTACTCCATGCAATCTGAATCAGTAAGTTAGTTGTTATTTACTTATCCTTTTAGCTATTACGTGCGAATGAGTTGTTACAGATGGTTAGGATACATGTCTCTTCTACCTTTTGAGTGCTAGTCTAACTTCTCACAGCATTTGGGTATATCTAAATCAAATGGGAATTTAACCAAGGAAATACTTAGTGTAATTTGGTTAGCAATTCTGTAGGGAATTTGACTTGCTAGGAATGATGTAGTGTTTAAAGGTGAACCCTTCAATGTAGAAGAAACATGACAACTATCTCTACAAAGGTCACGAGTGTGGATGAAAGGGTTCTATAAAGCTCCATCAGTGTCATTCTTTGAATGGTCAACTCATCCGATAGTATATATTGATCGAATTTCAAATAGTGCTACTTAGTTGTTCCCTATCTGAGGTGTTTTATTTGAATGAAGGTCGATTGGTATTTGTAAGATTTTTAGCTGTCTATATTTGTTCATGGTTCTTCTTATACGTGGGGTGTCTGTGAGTGAATTTATGTAACAGACTATCTTTCTTGGACTGTATTGAATTTGTATTGCTTTGATCCATCAGTCATATCTTGTGACATGGATGAGTCCTACTGTTGCTAGATGAATAAATTTTGCATTTTACAAAAAAAAAAAATCTTATCATATTTTATTATGTTTTTATGATTATTTAAATGAAATTATAGTAAGATTGATTGTATGCTGAATTAAACCAATCATAAAAACCCATTTAAAGGGCGTGTCTACCCTGAGGATTATAAATTTGTTACAATAATATCCTAAAAGGTAGGTAGTAAAACCCACAAGAATTTTGATTGAACTTATATCTTCACAATATTACAATAATCATATAGATTGCCTTTGATCTTTTATCTTTATTCTCTATACATATTATAATTTTGTATCTTTTGATCTAATGACTTATTTTATTTTCATCATTACAGTCATAATCTAACACTCGAGTATTATCAATACAATCCAACAATTTAGTGTTACCTAGATTTTTATTCTGAAATTTTCATATAAGTGAAAATATTTTCATTACTATATACTTCATATATTAGTTAGACTAATCATGTATTAGTCATATAAGAATTGTTTTTATTCTTCTTAATCATGAGAAAGTATAACTAAATTAATAGACATAAATCTAATTTTTATTGTCACCTTGATTATAATTTATTGGAAACATTAGATTATATAGTATTATTATATAAAACAAAATTTGGATATAATATGATAAATATGTTAATGTACGTGGGTGATGGTGATAATTTCATAGAACCAAATAATATATAGTTGATTTAATTAAGGGATTCTAATAAATGATAGACTTAGTTGTGGTTTCAGATATAAAATTTATTTTAAAAATAAAAAAACCATCATATTAGGCAACTCCTTCTTAATGTAAATTAAACAAGAATGATAAATCATTTCAATCATAGTAATTAGAATTTTCTTTGGTGGGCTAAGAGAAGTAGTAGTAAACTGAAAGAGCCGTGTTAGAGGTGGCGAAGGGAAAAAAAGAAAAAGCAAAAGAAAAAAAGGAAAGCATGGCGGAATTTATTTGACTAATGTAAAATGACAAGTACAAACAGAAAATGTAGCATTAACTATAAGCAATGTTGTTATTACAGTAGACTCATTGATTAATTAATACGCTCCCAATTCCTCTCTCTAAGTATCGGTGTTTGTCCTGGCAATAGAAACCCCAGCGGGATTTGTAACAAAGGTTGGCATTGGTAGCTGAAAAGCTTAGTCATCTATGGAGACCAACAAACAGCAGAAAAAGAAGTGGTTTCTGCCGTTAATAGTGTCGATTCTACTGTCCACCTTGCTCATACTCTTTTCCATCTTCGTCTCCGCCGATTCATCCTCTCTGCTCTATCTCTACCGAACACGTGGCAGACATGAGGAGCCTCGTTTCGTGGAGTCGAAGCTGAGGGTGTCGGCCACGTCATCCAGCGACTCCATTCCCAGGATCGCGTACTTGATCTCGGGTTCAATGGGGGATGGCGAGACCCTCAAGAGAACCCTCAAGGCCCTTTACCATCCCCGAAACCAGTACGCTGTGCACTTGGACCTCGAGGCTTCTCCCCAGGAAAGATTGGAGCTTGCTAACTTTGTCACCAACGAGCCTCTCTTTTCCAAATTGGGCAATGTTAGGATGGTGGTTAAGGCCAACTTGGTCACTTATAGAGGACCCACTATGGTCACTAATACCCTTCACGCTGCTGCCATTTTGTTCAAGGAAGCTGGACTCTGGGATTGGTTCATCAATCTCAGCGCCTCCGATTACCCCTTGGTTACACAAGACGGTATCCTCTTTACACTTTAGTACTTCATCCCTAAACCACTCTTTTATTATCTTGCTTTTTCTTTATATGAGCTTCGCCAACTGTTTTTTCTGTTGTCTCTTTCCATTTTTTTTATTTTTTTTTATTTTGTGTTATTTGATTTAAATGCTGTTTTGTTTTTGAATGGATTTCTGAGATGTGATGTGATGTGAGGATTAGACCCGTCTGTTCTATCTTGTTGCTTGATTTTTGTGGCTAATTTTTCTCCTAGATGAATGTGGAGGCTTTCTGAATATTAAATTGGTCTGTTCTGGTCCCAATCTGTGTTCAAATTGTTCTTTTTGTTGGTTTGCTCATCCATGAGTTGTTTGTTTTGTCAGCAGACAGGCTTGTTCCTCTCTCTCTCTCTTCTTGTAGCCCGGGGTGGTGGGGGAGAAGGAATACCCTTATACCAGGTTTCAGATAAAAGTAAAATTGCATATAACTCTTCTGAATTGATCCTTTTTTTATGTCTTTAACAATAACCACTACGGCATGTATATTGGATGCATAGTAATATTTATATAAAATGATAAATTTCTGTTATGGATTTTTTCATTTTTTTTATGGTTTGCTAGTTAAATAGTGAAATCTGTTAATTTGTTGAAACTTACCTGAGAATGTGAACTATATCTCTTATGCTATCAGTTGAAACAATAACCATGTTACCCTTTTTTCACCGTCACCCACTATATCTCTTATGCTATCAGATCTGCTGCATACACTGTCATCAATTCCAAGACATCTTAACTTTATTGAGCATACCAGTGATATTGGCTGGAAGGAGTGAGTTGCTAATCCTTTCATCCGTGTTTTTATTGCATGATTTACTTCATTTCCTCCTTTGTGAATATCAAACATGCCTCTTTTTTTTAAGTAAAAAGTTCACTGTTTTCTTTTTTCAATAGAGATCAGAGAGCCAAGCCTGTTATAATTGATCCAGCACTTTATAGTGTCAATAAATCTGATTTATTTTGGGTGACAGAGAAAAGAAATGTTCCCACTGCATATAAGCTGTTTACAGGTGTGGTATCCAATAACCTTCATGTTGATTAAATCTCTATTCTGTTATTTTTCTCATGCCCCCTTTATATTTTCCTCTTTCAAATTTTTAGAATGTTTCAGTAGTATGGTACATGTAACCCTAGAATATATTGAAGATATTATGGAAAACCAAAAGAGTTGTGGTAAAAGAAATCTGAATATTGAAGTCAAGAGTCATGATTGAAGAGAGAGGGGTAGAGCAATGGTAGTGTTGTGAATCCTACTAATAAGATGATCTCAGTAGCCTGTGGTTTTGAGTATGATTACACAAGATTACATCACCTTTTCAGTTTTCTTCCTTACTGGCTACAGTTTTTCACATCTGCCTTGAACTGAATATCCCATGTCTCCCAGGTATTGATTGCCATTGGTAATCCTAAATACTCCCTTTGGCAAACATTTAATCATGAGCTATGTAGCACTTACAGTAAATTCATTTCATTCCAAGGCCCAACCGCATCTGTTTGTTCTGATGTTATTTCCTTTTATTTTTAAGTTGGCAAGCAAATGCTAACAAGACATTGGTTAACAGAACAGAAGAAAGCATTTATTGAAAAAGGTTGTTTTTATTATATAAAAAGACAAAAAATCATTTAAGGCTAAATATTTAAAGTTCTGAAAAACATTTAATGAAGTGTATTAAATGTGTCTTAACCTGTCATTAGAGCCTTGGTTATCATGACCCTTTTAAGTTTGTTTTATCATGAAGCCATTATATGCAATTAAATTTCCATTTTAGATCACCTAGTTTCCTAGAATCTGAGATACAGAACCTTATCATTCAACTTTTTTCAATAGCTGTCCTTAGCTGGAAGACTTAGGATCCAGAGGGATTTAAATTAAATTCAACTATATGCTATATTGCTATCTGAGTTCTGTTTTGCCACTTGATTTTGATCAGGTTCTGCCTGGATGATGCTCTCTCGCCAATTTGTTGAATATTTGTTATGGGGATGGGATAACTTGCCTAGAATTGTCTTGATGTATTATGCCAACTTTCTATCCTCCCCAGAGGGGTATTTTCACACAGTCATCTGCAATGCTGAGGAGTTCCGAAACACTACTGTGAACCATGACCTGCACTTCATATCATGGGACAACCCTCCAAAACAACATCCACACTTCCTTACAATGAATAACTACCAGAAAATGGTGGACAGCAATGCTCCTTTTGCTAGAAAATTTGGAAGGAATGAACCGCTCTTGGATAAGATTGATTCTGAACTCTTAGGACGCAATGAACATGGTTATGTACCTGGCAGGTGGTTCGACCAAGCGAACCCAAACATCACCAAACCATATTCTGCCATAAGAAATATGACTGAGCTTAAGCCGGGCTTTGGAGCAGAAAGGCTTAAACGCCTTTTCAATGGTTTATTGTCAGCAGAAGATTTTCACGCTAAGCAGTGTTCTTGACACCCAGGTTTAAACACATTGCTATCTGTGCCCGTTGGTGCGTTTCCATAACTCAACAGCAACAGGCAAACAATCATGATGTCCATTTAACACCCGAGGCTGATTTGAGACCAAACACGAAATATGAGAAGACAGCAGAAAACACTGGGGACCATTTCTTCAATAGCACGTCTTAACTTGGATTTCAATTTTTACTCAAATTTTAACGTGACCACATATTTGTAGTCAATATGTATCCATTGATTTGATTCACATGATTTATTAAATTTTATGGATGACAATGACGAGTCATCAATGTAATGCTTGTACTGCTGCGTAGAATGTCTTTATAGCAAATAAGGGATTCAATTATATAATACACGGGTAGAATGCTTGCTACTGTTAGGCTGGAAAGGGCACGAACCCGTGAAAAGTACTCTCCTAATCTTTTATACAAGGACATGCTCAAGTAGCTGCCGTTTATTCATTTCTGTCTCCCTTTTCTTGAGATATTATTGTTATTAATTGATGTTCATTTTATTTTTTTCTTCATGGACATATTTAGGCTCTTCTTGCAAATAAGTGAAACAACATGGAGCTAAAGCATGGATGCTATCATCTACCATTAGTTAGACACATCAGTGTCCACTAAATTCACCGTGTTGATAAAAGAAAAAGGCAACTTGCACTTTTTATTTGCCTGTGCATGGGAGGGAACTGGGAAGGGATCGTCTGCACGAAACTTATCTATACTATGATCGGCTCTTATGCTGCAACTACGTCTCTGTTTCTTTACTGGTTCCAACATTCTAGTTTTGGCATTATTTGCCTCCCTCTTTCACTTGTTATACACGAACACATATTTTTATTACATTTTTTATCAATGATTATTATACTTTTAAAAATAATGTTTGGACAAGCAACACACTTTTTATCATATTCCTCTTGATACTTTTAAAAATATTGAAAATTACAACGTTAAGTTGTATTCTTTGATAAATTTCAACTAATTAATGTGTTTAATTGTATTAAAGAATGTGTTTATAGTATTTCTCATGTTTGGATATAAGGGAATTGAACAATAGCTCAAGACAGTTAAGAGGGACATGTCAGTTGCTTTGTAGTCTTTGTTCTAATTTCCTTCGTGGATAAAAAAAATCTCCTCGCCTTTTGTGTTGAGTGATTTAGGGAGGAGAGATTTAAATGAAAAAGATTTAGAAAGGATTTCAATAATTTCCTTTGATTGTTCGATAAAAATTTATAAAGAGAAGCTGTAAAAATCCATGGAACACCACATTACAATTCCTCACTACTTAGCCATGATTTCCAACGAAAATTGATGAGTGAAAGGCCATTTTACGGAAATGTTACCTTTTCTTCCTTTCTATTATAGCTTCCAGTATCGGATATCGAAAAGAAAGGTACAATCAAGCATTTTTTAACAATTTTATACCTCTACTAAAAAAAAAAAATACCACTAGGTGAAAGAATAAAATGCATTCTAGACACTGGTAAACTAAAAACTTGTTTTAATTTTTTTTTTATATTTTTACTGTAGAAATATTAAATTAAAATTACACTAAAAATTTATGAGTTTAATTAGTATATTGTTAGTATAAAATTTTTTATTCTTCTGTTCAATTACAACTATTCATAAATTTATTAATTTTACTCATTATTATTTTATGAGTTGTTTATGTGTATATCCATTAAACTTAAAATTTTTTACTTTAAAATAAATTTAAATACAAAACTTAATCATCCAGAGCATAGATTAATATAGAATTTCTTTACCTTAAGATGCCTTGAGTTTGAATCCATACTCTAAAAAAAAATTTGTTATTTATAATGGTTCCAAAAGAAAAAGTTTGTTTTCCATTAAAGGATATTTATAATTAAATAAAAAAAATCCTCATTTATGACATAATCTTGTGGCTATGATTAAACTGTCTAGATATGGGACGTTTCAAGATCCAAAATTTAACTACTACTCTCTCTAGATTCATGGGAACAGATTAACATGCAACAACAGTAGATAATGGGAAATTAAACATGCAACAACTAATTATAATTTTATCTTATTTTTATTTAATACAATAAAAATAATATATATATATATATATATATATATATATATATTCTAAATAACAAAGATATATTTGATAATTATCAATTATCTTATTAGAAAAACATATAATAAACCAAACACGTGTTTTAATTATTTTAAAGAGTATAGGAAATATTCCAATAAACTAAGCTTGAAAAAAATACAGTCTTAGAAGAGGTGAAGAGAGAGAAATTGAAAAGAACAAAAAAAAGAAAGAAAAAAGTGTCGATCTCTAGCTGTGTCTTTGAAGAAATGGTGTTTCCATGTGGCAGATGGAAATCTGAAATTAAAATCCCTGAGTTTGTGGAGAGAAGAGGTGAGTGAGGTTGGATAAGAGGAGAGTGGTCTTCCATGGCGAATGCCTGGAAAAGAGATAAGGCGACGAGAGTGGTATCTCCGAAGCTACTATTTGTACTGTTGTCATCAACTCTAATCCTATTCTTCCTGTACGCATTTCTGACCTCAAGTCCCTCAAACCCTTCAAATCTCAGTCCCATTTCCCTCAACAGCCGCGTGTCTTTCAATGCAATCTCCCCCTTCGACTGCATGGCCTCCCCGCAGGCCCACCCCGTGGTGGCCAACACCGTGGAGGGCCTGCGCTACCCCTTCCTCTTCTCCCTCTCCGACTTCGGAACCCTTCCCGACAAGCCCCACAAGAACATCGTGAGGATGCTCAAGGGCAAACCCTTTCGCAAACCCGACATCTCCGTCACCGTTCAGGAGGTTCTCCACAAGGCCAAGACCGAGTCCCGAGATGGCTTTTTTGTTGACGTTGGTGCCAACGTCGGTATGGCATCCTTCGCCGCCTCCGCTATGGGCTTTCGCGTTTTGGCTTTCGAGCCTGTCTTCGAGAATTTGCAGAAGATCTGTGAAGGTATTTACTTCAATAGAGTTCCTGATTTGGTCACTGTCTTTCAGGCTGCAGCCTCTGATCGCATTGGGAACATTACCGTTCACAAGGTCCTTTTTCTTCTCTTTCTTCTTTTTTTTTTTTGCCTCAATTCAATTTTGCTTTCCTATGCTTCATGTTGGCTTTATAAACTCAAGTGTGATATCCGCTTGTATAAGTAGGCCTGGGTTTCTGTCATTGTTTGATTCAAATTTAAATAATCATTTGAAATGCGCACAGAGGAAAGTGGAGGACATTGTTGTTCATGGGAAAAAAACATATTTCTAGGTAGTCATATATAGTTTTGTGAGAATGATAAGTTGAGAACCCACTTTCTTATGCTTTGTTCTCTTATGGGTGAAGGTTCCGTGTAGGACATTTTACAATTTCATGATAAACTTATATTTTAGTCTTTGTTTGCAAGATTGACCGTGGAATAACATACGTAAATATAATTAATCAGGATGTTCTCGGAGTTTCTTATAGTTTAACGACAGGAAACAGTTAGTGATAATTATTAAGTTGTAGTCTCTTTAGTTTATGTAGGAATAGGTTCGGTGTTAGTGTGTTATAGACTGAGGTCATATGTAAATCAGTCGAAGCATATTTTATTAGCTAACATGGTAAATAACGCTGACCTAGCATGCCATTTGTACGGAGCTGTTGTTCAGGATATTTAGTGTGGTCATATTCTCTAAATTATGCTCTATAAGGATAATCAGTATGAAGATTTATTATTAGCAAAACATGACACTAATGAGGAATAGGTGGCTTGGATCTTTAGCATACTAACCTGTTGAGTTTTACCTTTGTTCTGACCAGTCTGTTGTTAGCTTCTTTAAATGCTATCTTTTTGTTATTTTCTCTTGTTTACCCATTCAAAGGATGCCAAGCTTCCTGTTTGAAGTTATGTGTTGAAGCTTATGGTTATTCACTAAATGTTTTGGATAAACGTGGCGTCCAAACTCCAAAGATTCAAGTGTGTTCGGTTTACACTTTGAAACCCAAAAAGGTTGGGTGGCACATTCCAAGTCGGAGAAATTTGAAGGAACTCTGGGTGTGACTGGCTTGAAAGTTGGTTCATTTAGCATCTTAATAACAACAATGCACAAGACGGACCGGGCGAAATGGTTGAAAAAATGTTTTAATAGTTTGAAAAAGATGCAAAAAAAAATCATTTTTATTTTGGTTTTAATTATAGTTTTCAGGCTGGCTGCATGATTTTGCATGTATGTTTCTTTTTTATTAAAATGAAATGGATCTTTCGCATGATTTTGCATGATGTTGGAAGGAAATCTTTAACTTCTTACGGGTGAGAGTTAGTACAATTAGGCAAAGTCCTAATCATTGTTTCGGACAAGAACATAAATTAATTTATTTTAATATGCAACTTCTTGTTTTTGAATGCTAATTAATTCAATTTTACTTGATTTTCCAGTTGGTTGGTAGACTGGACAACAGTGCGATATCTGCGATAGGTGCAAAGATGGCATTTAAGTCGAATGAAGAGATAGGTTTTCAAGTAAGGACTGTTCCTCTTGATGAGGTGATTCCGAAATCTGAGCGTGTGCTTCTGCTTAAAATCGATGTTCAGGGCTGGGAATATCACGTTCTTAAAGGAGCAACAAAGTTGCTCTCTAGGAAAGGAAGCCAAGCCCCATATCTCATATACGAAGAAGATGAGCGTTTGTTACAGGCCAGCAATAGCAGTGCTAAAGAGATTCGAGACTTCCTCCGTACTGTGGGTTATCATGATTGCACCCAACATGGCACAGATGCACACTGCGTTAAGAAGGATTTACCATAATTTTGGTTCAGTTTTGCTGCCCCTAATTGCCAGTTGACTTTGTCAGCTCGATCTTGAGAGGTGAACAGAGAATTGATTGTTGCCCATGTTGATGGAAATGAATTAAGACGGGGCAATTACACGGCTAAATGCAAACTTCTTCGTGATCTCTACCCTAGAAAGTCGGAAATGCATGTGTTCCTGGACAAACATTACCTTAAATATTCTTGGGTAGATCTGTTTGGGGTTAGGTTTGTATACAATCCTTTATTTGTAGGCATTCGTTTAATGTGTTCCACAAATTTCCTATTATAAATTTATAATCAAACCTATTTATAAAATACTTGTTTATCAACATTTCACGTTTGATATGTTATAACCAACAAAGAGTCCTGAATTATATGGAGAATTACATCTGTGGAAGCTAACATAATTCAAGTATATATGGGTACTGTGAAATTATACATCTGCCGAAATGAAGCAAAATCACTGTCAATCTCGAAAGGAATAAGACGAACTATGCAATGTGTTATATTTTAGACTTCAATAATTGAATTGTTTGTTTTTCTCTATATAAAAAAAAATTGAATTGTTTGTTTAGTTTGAACTTGCTGGCGACTTGAATCGGCTTGAGCAGTATGTGGAAGAGAAACAGGAAATTTTCATCATCTTCTCACACTGACAAACAAATATCAATCCCACCTTAAGAAGCCTCTCTGCCGGCAGTCTCTGGACTTCAATGGTTTCCGAGATACCGCAACTGTAAAAAATACGCGCATTTAAGAAACCTTAGAATCACTGTTTTATTGATAATGATCAAATAATACCAATTTGCAGGGCATTGACACTACATATAGGATTGACAGAAGATTGTTAAAGGATGATGTCCCATTACTCAAACAAAATATCTATTAAGCAATGACATGTCATGTTTTTATGCAAAAACTGTAACTTGTGGCACATCAGGAAAATATCAGTACAACTGGCAGGTTCTCCCAGAAATTTTCTTTGGACCCATTTATGCAAAAAGAGAAACATAAAGATTAAAGGGAGTTAATACAGGTCACACACAATGACAGTCTACAGACCTAAGCATGTGTTGGAAAACAATTCAAAATTGTAATTTCAAATCATATTATCTTATTTCTAAAAAATTGTTCTAAAAACTCGTGCGGTTGTGAATATAGGAATGAGGACCAAATAACATTAAACTAAATTGTGACATTGTAAATGTAGACACAAGATAGTAGTAAACTACGGTAAACAAATTAGAATGGTGAATGTAAGCATGAGTGACCGAACCACATGAAATAAACTTACAATCTTTCCTATTTTCTTTATGATGTTGCATTTTTGTCAAGTGTGTTTTATTATGTGCATAACCAAAAGGAGTGTTTTTCCCTAACCGCATGGAAATCAGAAGGCATAAATATTCACAGCCTAAAGAGATTGATTTATGTATAAGTTATAACAGGATGCCAAATCCAAGATAACTGTGCAACTTGCCATAGCAATAATGCGTAGTAAGATTGGCATATCAAACAGCAATCCATAATTCCATATCCCTTTACTGAATTAATATAATATATCTTGGAACAATAGAATGGCTATAATTCAGGCAGAGGGGTGATACCCGAGGCTCTAACCACACAGCTCAGTCCTTAGGATTCTTTTGGCCCACTAGTTTTTGAAGGGCCGGCTCTTTCCACCATAACGTCATAAAGCTGCTTCCCATTCTGCTTGTCAAAAATATATTAGCAAGAAGTCAAGAACAATAAAAAATGTTGAAAATTAATGTCTTCAACTTAATTAAGAATGAAATTTATTTTCTTAGCTATCTCCAATATGTTTTTTGGCTATATTGCATCGAACGAAACTGCTTACAAAGATTATGGGAAAGAAATGAATTTGTCCCTCGGGCTTTGTTTGTGTCTCCTTGAAGTAAACCAAGATAGGGAAGTTTGGCCACCAGAATTCCCAATTAATAAATGTTGAGTACCTGCATCATATCAAACTAGTTTTTGTCCTACTGTTGTAAAATTCTAGTAAGGGTAAACATGAATTTGGGTACTTACTTCCAGCGGTTTTTTCCTCCCACAAAAACATTCTCACCTGATTCCTGGAGTTGTTCACCTATCTTTACCTCCTGAACCACAAATTTTGTATACAACTAATATGAATGACTACAAATAGAGCAGAAAACAACACCCAGAAATGATAAATGTACACTTACATGAAGTCATGTACACACAAATAATATGCCGATTGAGTTACTTATACCAAGATAGTAACTGGAACTGGATTATAAATTCATGTAAATATAGACCATATATAAAGTAACAATCGGTCAAACTGCAAAACTCTAGAACATATTGTGTTTAGTCATGCAATTTAGTCCTTTAGCATCAAATAAGAAGAGGCAGAGAATTTGTTACAAAGACGAATGTTTGAAATATAACTGTTCTATGAAATCAATTATTTGTGGTTATTATGATCAGAAAGGCCATTTGCTTTGCAGTATAAAGAAAAAAAGCATCTGACATATTCGTTTATATAAAAGCATGGCATTTTCTGCTTGAAGAATGTGTCTAAGTAGTGGGCTTCTCGGATTAATTTGTATTATCAAATTTCAGCTCACTTTTAAGCTGCAATAAGACAAACTATTAATGCTTTTAGGAAAGTAAATGATGAAGACTAAGTGCTAAGAAAGTAAATAATGCAATACGTAAACCACAAAATTCTTGGAGAAGTAAGAAGAGAACAAACCAGAGCCTCATCATCAAAGACAAATCTCACTCTAGTGGTCTGAGGAAATAAAAGACAAATAATAAGAAAAAGAGTCAGCTTCTGAAGTGGAATGGAGCATATAACGCAACTTTATAGCCCCTTTGGAAAAAAAAATTTAGCTTGATCATCATGTCGTTTAGTACCTTTCTTAATTAAACTGTATTTTACTAATAATCACCTGAAACAACAGAAGCAATCCAAGTAGACCAACAGGTACTGCAGGTACCAAATTATCTGTATAAACCAAGCCACCAGCTATGCCTGATAGTACAATTTTAATCCGTATAACATTTTAGGAAATTTATAAATCTGCTTATGTAAGGACAGACAAAAAAGACTTGACTTAACGGCACTGAGAAGTTGTTAAAAGAGTTAACTAATCTCATTTGAAAATATTTTGATTCACCTAGTTCCAGAGAACCCAATAAAAAGGCAACAGATAGTCAATAAGGGTACTTATTTTTCAGATGAATCAAATTCAGTGACTTCAGTCCTTTGACAGATAGTAATTAGCCCAGTTAAAAGTCTACCAACCAAACTATGTAGTTGTTGATTGATTATTCAGGACAATCCACAAATATGTAGGGTTATACTTTGTCATTTCCCATGGTTACAGAGCAGTAAGTGTTGTTACTCACTAAAAAGCCTAAAATTATGTGGCAAGACACATACAAATAAAGAGAGAATCAGTAACCACCGAGTAGCACAATCGGAATCCTGTAATCTGGTTCAGGAATCACAGTCTCTCTGCTCCTCACGGACTTCACCTTCCTTCCAAGCTGTCATTCAACAAAGAAATCCCATTGGAATAACTCATACTTCATAGTAACTACACCGAAGTGACTTAAAATATATGCAAACCACAATTATAATCAATGGCAAAAGGAAATGAAAAAGACCAGAGAAAGGGTGAAGTAGCAACCAGTGACTTGACAACGAGACGGTTTCCATGGCCTATAGGAATCTGTCTCCCACAGAAACTTGGGTTGGACACAACTTGTCCACAAAATGAAGTCTTGGAAGCACTCAAGCAACAAATCTTTTCCCTCCCTAAAATAACAAAAAGAAACACATGGCAGTAAAACCCACACCAACATCTAACTTCTCCACAAGTATCTTCGCGCAAAAATCCACACTTCATTCAGAATTTGACTAAAAATGACACAGAACCGATGAACCTGATGAAATTGCATGCAATTAAGCTTACTTTGTGTGGGAAGAAAGTGGTGTACGGTCAGCAGAGTGCTCGCCATTTGTTTGTGCTTCAAAAAATCCATGTCCTTGTTTTATGCACAAGAAGAATGGATTTACCAAAATGCCCACTATTCATCGAACATGCCCAAGGGCGTTTAAGTAATAAAGCACAAACTTCGCTCACAAATTCGAAGGCCTTATCTGTTCCAACTAGCGTTGGTTGAGCTCACTCCTTCAGTTCAGACCAAACTTGGCAAGACCGTTTTCCTGTGATTGAGAATGGCGCACTCTCTGTGTTTTGCTCCCATCTGTTCCTTGAAATCCTCAAACAGACCTGGTATTTATAACTCTGTACTTTCTTGGGTTTTGCAGTGCTTTGCTTATGTAATTCAATGAGAATTTGTATAAATTTAAATAGGGGTAATTACCGGTAATTCGGTTAACCGAAAGGCTTTTGGGATGAAAGAAGCATGTCAGAATTCTAAAGGTCGAAACTTTCAATCTTTGGAGGTTAAGGTAAGAATTGAGATTAATTTTAGTATCCCATTTACAAATACGGTTCTTTTGTTTGTGTTCACCGATCTGTTTTTCTTTTAATGTAAAAACTGTAGGTTAGGTTGTGTACTTGTGTACATCGTTTTGGTTTGTAAGTCTAGTGGTTTATGGTTTGCGATATGTGGTTCATAGGCTAAGAAGTTTTGTCAGTAACATTTGGAAAGTGAGTGCTAAGAAATGAAATATGACACATGCAATTTGCACGTGCGTTAAATGTAACTGGTTTTTATTATTGTGTTTTGACAATGCATAATTGCATATATTTTAAATCCCTCTGCTTTTTATTGGATACAGGCCACAGAAGATAACAAGCAAAGAACAAAATCTAAGAGCATTGTTTGTTCTGATTGTGATGGAAATGGTAAGTAAAAAATGTAGATTTTTAATTTCGTTTTTGTTACGATCTTTTTCAGTTTTCTTATTCTTTATTCAAAGACAGTTTAATTTAACGGGTGCCTTCGTGTGATATCCTATAGCAATTATTAGTTTTGTACAAAAATTAGAACATAAAAACCATACATTTCACTTAAATTTAGATCTTTGGTGGTCCTTGTTTTGTTGAGAAATTTTATATTTTTTCCTAAAAATTTGTCATGCCAATAACGAAGGCAGTGCCTTTATCTATAACATTTAAAGCTTATTAACTTGATTGCTTCATGTTTGAGTGATATTTCACCAAATACTTATATAAACCTAAAACAATAGTTAGAGTCTGCTACTTTTTTCTGGTCACAAAGAGTCACCACTAAGAGTAATAATGCTGAGAAGTTTAGTCAGTAACATTTGGAAATGTTACATATTTTTTAGTAAATGTCAGCCTGACATTACCTTCCATGCTGGTTTTAATGGAAACGTAACTGGTTCTAATGGAAATATATGGCATCATTACCTTCCATGCTGGTTCCAGTGGAGAGATGTTGCATAGTTTTTAGCTGCCATTCTTAGTGAGATAAGCCAACTTTAGTTGGAGGTAACTTCACGCTCATTATGATTCCGTTAGCTTTGTATGATGATGGTTGTCTGCTTTGCATTTACTTTTAGCCAGGATTTTTTCATTGCATATTAGAGGCATACTACTTTTTCTTCATGAGTACAACAAATGCTGTCAATTTCTTGTAGAACTAACTGATAGTTTTAACTTTCTTTCTCCCTTTCCATTAGAAACATCGGAATTCAGCTCACTGGATTGTTATGTTTTTTTGCTCAATTGCCAGGTGCAATTTTATGTAGCCAATGCAAAGGTACTGGAGTTAATTCTGTAGATCACTTCAATGGACAATTTAAAGCTGGTGGATTGTGTTGGCTATGCAGGTAACTGTACCATACCACATTCCTTCCTCCCTTCATTTTTTCCTGTTAGCATGTCTGACTGTGCTTTGTTATGCTTTGTATGGCCTATAAGTATTCTCTTATATGCATCGAATTCTATCTCTCCATCCCCCAAAATTTAAAACTATGCTTGCCATCAAAGAGTAAGTAAAGCATAAATAAACAGTCTATTTAAGCCAATAAAGATCAAGGCTGAAATTTCTGCAGATATTTTACTATTATAGCAGTAGCAAAAGGTGTAAAAGTGGTTGAAATTCTTTACCCAATCTTTGAAGTGTTCAAGTTCGGTTGAGGGCACTACTCTGCTATAGTCAATAATCTAAACTGCATGAATAGAAATGAATATATGACAAATGAGGCTCAAATTCTGACAAATGCATAGAATATTATTAAATGATTCTCCAATACGAGTTCATTTCATTTCAGTCCCACCATCATGATTGTTGTCCAAATGGGATAAGTAATATCTTTTTTTCTTATCTTCCTTAATCTACTTGGCTGGCTGCTAAGAACAATGGCAAGGCATGGGGAAACTATGGGGTTTGCATATCAGTGGCTGCCTTTTGATCTGAGAGTAGTTAATGAAAAATTTGATATTCTTTTCTTCCTTATGTGCTTGTAGTTTTTACATCATGCAATATGGCAATGCTGTTTTTTGGGCAAAACGGTTTAGTTTCTATACAAGTTTCTGACGAGGATATAGCCTATATGGTTATTTTGAGCTTGATATTTATCTCAATTCTTCTGTAATTGTTGGTATGCATTGCCTTGCATGACTTGTTATTACTTATAGTAGTCATTATATGGTTTAATTTGTTGCGTTCCTCCAGTATAATGCTGTTAAAAAATTTAGGTGTTAAATAGTAAATACTCATAATTTGTAATCCTAGTCTCAAATACATTTAAAGATTAACCCGGCAAAGTGGACTCATTTGTATAACAATCATAAAAAATGGGTGTGACGAAGGCCTTCAGATTATAATTGCCAATACCTTCTTGATTTAGCTTGAATCTAATCATATCCCACATATATGTTCCTTGCAGGGGTAAAAAGGATATTTTGTGTGGATCTTGTAATGGAGCTGGCTTTCTTGGTGGATTCATGAGCACATTTGATGATTAAAAGGTTGGCTAGATTGAATTCAAGATTCCTAATGGCAATGGCTCTACTAAGAGAAAGGGATGTGGGAATCTGCTTGCTCCTTCTTTGGTCTTTTTGCAATGTGTATTTAGTAATATATTCTGCAGTTGTGGTAATAAGATTTTGTCTTAATTCATGATTATTCCGTGGTTGAGGTGAGTGTGTAGACTGACCAGATACCGTTTAGTTATTAAATTAAGCTATGATTGAAGAAGTTCAATTAATGTTCTAGGCAGCAAAAATAATAATAACAGCATATCGAAGCTAATGATCAAATTGTCGTAAAACTTACAAGAACATAGGCAGAACATTGCTAGCCCGAGTATGTCAGATTAGACGGATTTTTAAAGATCATTTCACCTTACATATATTGTAATAGACAGTTTTTAGGATAAATTAGACGACTAAAATGTAACAAATTAACAATGTATAAAGTTCATTATGACTACATAATTCGACCATTTTATTAAAAAATAATTTTTGTATAATATTCTTATTACAGTGTAGTACACGTGGATGAGTTTGTAATAATATTTATATAATTACTAGTATCAATTAACAAACATCCAAGTCGCTTTGGCCGAGTGGTTAAGGCGTGTGCCTGCTAAGTACATGGGGTTTCCCCGCGAGAGTTCGAATCTCTCAGGCGACGAACTTCTATTTTGTCCTTTCTCTTATTAGAAAAATTTTTATCTGCTTCTAATTCTACATGCACCATTTTACATCAAGTAATATTTGATTATTTATGATTTGTAGCTATATTACTTGCACTCAAACTGCCATACCAACAGCAATGCCATCAATTAAATTTTGAACACACTTTTCTGATCTCTCCATCAGTACCAGTCTTCACCTCTATACTACTTAACTTAATCATGGCCTTTGGAAATTCAAAGTCAAATCTCAACCCCAGTAACCCTCTAACATTCCCAGCATAATTTTGCACCACACTTTGAGTAACAGAATCTTCCCACAATCTCTGGTCTGACTCAAGAACCCCATTACCATCACGTACATTCTTGAAGAAACTAACATCAAATTTAGCTGGACTATCTTTGTCCAAGGCTACCCTTCTCAAGCCATCTCCATTTTTAGGACAAAGTGCTTGAAGTTGAGCTAAGAAAGCTACGTTTATAGTGGGATCAGCTCCACCAGAGGTTGTGAAATTGTATAGACGATAACTGAAGAACCTGCAATCTGTCTGGCCTATGGTATGTGCACCTGAAGACAGAAAAGTAAGACATTCATAAAATCAATTATTATAATCCAGATACAAGTAACAAACCATAAATAAGCGAGTCAAACATTTACATTAAATACTATGAAAGAAAGCATACCAGCTAAAGTGACAAGGTCATGATCATCGAGACCTTTGGCAGCAAATTTTTGCCTCAGGACCGAAACTGGATCAAGTGGAGAAGGCATATTTGAGGCTTGAGATGATAAAGAAATCTTCCCATCTCTTCTTCCTGTGGGTACTGGCCAACTTGGGCCACCACTCTGCCATTTTCATCAGTGTTAAATTTATCTATTCCTTCAAAAAGTCCATGTGTGTGCATGCTAGTGCTAGAGTGTATTTCATAATGTTTAAAGAGTTTATTTAATTCTAATACCAAATCGACAGCATCACGAGCTGCTAATGCTAGGATGTCAGCACACGAAACAATTCCAGGACATATAGCCTCTATTTGTGATTTTGCATCATCAATCACTTCAAAACCTCTGAGCCCAAGGTTTGGCGATGCATTTTTCTCAGCAGAAGAGTCCGCAATTAAAATTGAACCATCGCATCCCTGTGGAAGATTGTCAAATGACAATAATGTCTGTGTACTTTACTACTATGAAGCAAGTAAAGTGAAATTATAATAGTCAATTAAAAGATTAGGATAACAAATGTTAACAATTTTCATAGTTTATTATTAAGATATACATATATATATATATATATATATCATTTAATTAATATACAGAATAAAAGATTTTTATATTAATATTTAATTATAACTTTTATTTATGTGACTTTTAAAGTAATAATGAATAAAATTAATAAATTTACTATAAATGAAAAGTAAATATAGTGTAAAAATCTTCTTTACATAGATACTGAATATCAATTAAACTCTTTTTATATATAGTTTTTCGTTTTAAAGTATTCGATCACCTCTTTTGTACATTTACGGCTTTATATGAATGATGGGTTTGAGGTTGAGATACCTGGACAAAGCAATCATGGAAATGAAGCCTGAGCAGGCCAGCAGCAATGGTTAGATCCTTGCTAAAGTGGGATACAACGGTGGACCGTACGATGGTCTCAGCACTTGAGCATGAAGTGGAATAAAACCCAGTTATCAATTGGGCTTGTACTGACGAAGTCATCACTAAAATCATCAAGGAGACCAATATGCCATCCATTTTCTTACCAACAATGCAAAGACAAACTACTATCTTGCCAACTTCAAGCTTCATATTTTATGGCTATATCTCTCCATTGCTACTAGCATTTATAGTATACCACTTAGTGTCACTTGTATAAATGATGATTGAACTTAATTGCTTTGTTGTTACAGTTAAGAAGGTTTTGGCCTATTTGTCAATGACATTTTGATAAAGTGGAAAAATGAGAATTGAAGAAATTAAAAGATGCATTCCCATTTTATGTTTTCTTAAGTTCATACTATATAAGGTGGATTTCACGGTTTAGATTGCATCATGGAGAGGTATTTCCATCACTCTCTATCTCTCTGTTTTGTTTTTTTGATTGGTACTCTCTTCTTAGCTTTGATGCCTCTACTTTATTCCTCAACGCGCTTCTGCTTTTTCTCTCATCTTTGTCCTGTACTGCTAATCTTTTTGCATTAGTATTCTTCTTGACTTCGTTTTTATTCACATTTGCTTTGGATCATGAATTTTGTTGAAAAATATCCCGGGATCACTTTAAAGCAAACATGGAAAATATAGTAGCTAATTAAAGTGGATTAGCTAGCAAGCACAGCATGAAAATAAGAAGAATAACAAGCAGATAGGCCACTACTAATCTACTACGTACCTAAGTATAACATTTGGGGCTCTGAGCAGAAGGTCACGAAACAAAGGTCCCTTGGTATAGCTAATACTGTAGACGTATAAAAATATACTTGAAACAACAATGGGCTTCATTAAATAAAGAAACAAATATAGAATAATTGAGAGGAAGACAGAGAAATAAATAAATTGATTTTGTTAAGAGTTGAAGTGCGAGGATATATAAGTCACACATAGGTTAAAACGTTGAACACTATATAACTGGAAAAAAAATCCATAAATCTATTTCTTAAGTTTTGTAATGTGTTGAAGACCCATTGTATTGGATATCTAGGCATTCGCGAACTCATCCATCAAAATGTTTTGAGGCGAAGGGCCTGATTGAGTGAACTTAGAGCCGTCAAATTGGCCATGGCCTAGACTAGGGTCAGGGTTTAACAGGGCTTGCCTATCCTATGAAAAACATAAATATTTACTTTATATTAAAACATATTTATTTTATATTCTTTATTTATTTTGAAAATTATATAATTATAAATATTTGTATAAATTTTTATATTTAACTGTAACGTACACTAAAAAATAATAATGAAGAATTTAAAAATATATATATTTTAAAAAATTTATTAGACAACACACATAATACATATTAACACATCTCTTACATTTGTATGTGTCATGCTACCCACCCATTGATGAAGAACTTTTTATGCATTTTTCACATAACCGTCAAAATGGGTCATTTGACATGATCCATCAAAATGGGTGATTAGACTTGTTGGTTAAACTAAAAAAATTGATCGGCTTTAATTTTGGGGTGAATTTCTGTTTTCAGTTTTAAAATTTATGAACAAAAACTAGTTATGTTATTAAGTTTTTAAATTTTAAAAACAACATTGTTTTGATTTTTAAATTTAAAACATTGTTTTTCAATCTTAACAAGAAAAAATATTTCCTCCTTAGAGACTAAAAGTTGATGGTTAATGACTAATGGTTGGTGACGGAGGTAGAAGTTGGAGGTGACGGTTAATGACTGTCATTAGGCGGTGACAGTCAATGACCGACGATCAGAGGTGGTGGTCGGTGACCGTTAGTTGGAGGTGGCGATCGTCGGAGGTGACAGTCAGTGACCGTCGGTCAAAGTTGGCAGCTAGTAACCATCGATCAAAGGTGGTGGTAGGGATGACAAATAAACTTGTACATGTGGATAATCCTCGAACCCGCCCGGAAGTTGATGGGAATCCCTAGTTTGACTGGGTACGGGTATGGGTATGGGGAATACCCGATTTGTTAAGTCGGGGATGGGGACAGGGATAGGGATATACATACCCACCCCATACCCGTACCTGTCCCTGTACCTGTCTCACCCTACTCTTATTTTAATAACTAAAATATTTATTTGTTTTTAAAAAAAGGAAGAAAGATTTGACATTTAATTAATAAATTACAAATTTTTCATTTATTAGATAACTTTTGAATTAATATCATTTTATTCAAACAAATTATTTTTTACTAAAATATTATTATAATTTTTTTGCAGGTATGAAACCGGTACGGGTATACCTGATACTCAATGGGGATGAGGATGTGGACATAAATCTCATACCCACTGGGTATGGAGATGAGGATGAGTTTCAGAAGCGAGGATGGGGATGAGAATGTCATATCCGTCCCCACCCCGCCCCATTGCTATGCCTATGTGATGGTCAATGGTAAAAAGTGATGAACTTGAATAAAAACAGAAAAAAAATCTGAAAAACTCATAAATTTATAAAACAAAACTAGAAACTCAACACCAAACCCGTTGGGGTGGTTTTTGGTTTCTAGTTTTGAAATTTATAAAAAATGAATCTACTTTTGATTTTAAGTTTTCAAAATTTTAAAAACATTGTTTTTGTTTTCAAATTTAAAACATTGTTTTCAAATCTTAACCAAAACACCGGTTAGAGGTGGAGGTTAAGACGGTGGTTGATGATTGGCAATCGGAGGTGGTGGTTGTGACCATCAGTCGGAGGTGGTAACTGGTGTCTTCTGGTTAGAGGTGACAACCTGTGACTGCTTGTCGAAGGTGACAACCTGTCGAAGGTGGCAGTCAATAATCACTAGTTAGAGGTGGCAGCCGATGATCGTCGATCAGAGGTGACAGTTGGTGACAGCTTGTTGAAAGTGGCAGCCGATGATCACCTATCGGAAGTGGTGGGCTGACCGCTGATTGGAGGTGACAACCGGTGATCGCCTGTCGGAGGTGGCGGCTAGTGACTTCCGGTTAAAGGTGGCGGTTGATGACTTTTGATTGGAGTTGGCGGTCGGTGACAATTAAAGTTGATGGTGAATGATTGCAAGTGATGAGTTTAAATAAAAATAGAAACAAAAGTTTGAAAACCAAAATTTATTGTTTTTTAAATTGTGTAGAAATTGTTTCGAAAATGAGTAAAAAATAAAAACAAAACAATTTTTTCCAAACATGTTTCTATTTTCAAAATACATTTCAAAACAAAAAACTCAGAACCAAAAACCAAATTTTATTGTTTTTGAATGAAAATACTTGTAATTTTTTTATGTTGCGGTCAATGATATTAAGATAAAACAACATATCAACTCTATTAATACATTGCCATACAAATTTTAAAAAACTAAGCTTACTAATTATGAACAAAACTTTGAAGGATAGTTGAGTTACCACGTAAGTCAAATAGGAGATCATTATAGACACAAATCACACCTGCAACAATACAAAGGTAAACTTAACAAAATACAATCATACTTTAAAATGATTCAAGATTTAGAGAAATTAAGATATCCAAATTTTCATATATATATATATATATATATATATATATATATCCTTTAAAGATCATATAATAGTGTATAATTAATAACTATAGTTAAATCACAAGAAATACATCTCATTTACATTCTAGAAGTCACATCACAATCAATCACTAAATATGATTGTCAAAATTAATCAAATTGGCATTAATATGCTCACTCATCATAAACCAAGCAAAGACCAACATCACACGGCATGTATAAAAAATTGACACTACTCCATGGAGACTTACACTATGAGGATCATTTGGGTCCTGTCTCATCACATAGTCACACTCTTTGAGTATTCAAGAAATCTTATGACTAACTTGTAGGTAAACTATGATTTTGTTGAAGATAGACAAGTGTCTATACCGGCTTGTCTAGGTAGATTTGCAAGATCTTACATCTATAATGATTCACCCACTTTGTATACTCTATAGGCCCACTTTTACTGAGATGAAGTTTTGGCTTGGAACTCAACCTTTTAACGTTTACCATTTCTAACATTATAAAAGACTTCTCAAAGGTATAATGATTCATTTCCACATGGAATGATTTTGATACATTAACTCGGTCATCATTATCATCATCTATTTTTCCTCAAGTAATTAATTGATTACTTGCACATAAATTTAACTATTCTTGCAATTTAATTAAAATAACTTAATTGTACATTATAAAAATTACAATATTATAAATAGGTTTGATTATATATAAGTTTAGGTTTCTCCAGCTCAACTTAGTCTTACGGGTCCATTAAACCGACCCATTTAGGTCAATTCTATATCGGCCTAAATTTCTTAAACTCAATTTGACCTATTTTGTCTAGCCATGGACTCTCATCAAATACAACTAATTTAAACTGCTCTATTCACACCTAAGTGGGTAACACCAATGTGGGTGAACCTCTAATTCATTTTCTCTTCTCCCATAATCTAAATTATTATTTTTACATAAAAATGTAAAAATAAAATTTAAGGTAATAGGTAATTATTATAAAAAAATTTTAAGAAGAAAAAATATTAAAGCGAATGGTAATAAAAGATATGATTATGATAAATACATAAAAGTAAGAGGATTTATATAATTTTTTTAAAAAAAATCAATAATTATACTAAAAAAATGCATGATTAACTTTAAAGTAAAAGTAACCGTGCCCACACCAATAGTTTTGTCGACGCATGTTTGGAAATAGTTTTTCCACTCTCGAAATCCTAACCTCCTATCATGTGAAAGCTAAAACTAGAGCATTACGTTAAACGTTAAAAATGACATTCGTTTTGTGTAAGCAAACATGCTATTAGTTGCCTTTCTTTTTTGTTTATATGAAATTGGAGAATATTTTATTAAAATTAACATGGGAAACTTTTGACAGTCAATGAAATTGGTGTGTTTGTAATTATTCTGGTTATAACAAAGCATTTGAGGCTTATAACTGAGCACATTGAAATAGAATCGCCTTTTAAGAAAATATATTGTCCAATTTCAGTAAGCTTCAATTGGTGTTGAACGATAAATGCGCATACAGCCGAAATATCCCATCAAAATCCAGGCTTGAACGATAAATGGTGTCAGCCAAAGATGAATCAGATTCGGATAAAAGATTCTTCACATTGATAATCTGCAGGGAAGCTGTCGTCTGGTTGAGAAGAGAAAAAGATGAGCTTTCCAACCAACCATGGAAGTATCGGAGGCCCAGTAAGCATCTGAATCTGTGTCAGTTGTGTTTACTGGATACAGAACGAGATTTCCATCACCCTGCATCTTGAGACGATAACGTCCACTCGAATGGCTATTCTGCGATGAAGTAGAGACCAATTGATGTGCATTAGGAAGAGATTGACCTCCTAGTAAAGTATCTGTTGGGTCTGCCATATGATGCTGGAATTATTGTTGTATAGTACAAAGTTTCCTGAATCAAGCATGGTTAGTTGCAGCTTTGCATTTGAGTTGACCGCAGGATCGTCTCGCCCTGCACTCCATACCACTGTCTCATTCTTCCCGCCAACCAACCAAATGCAAACTGACCAGAAGGGGAATCCCAACAAGCACCATCACCATTTGGAACAATTGACTCACCCACTTCCATTTTATTATTCCTTTCCACACTTGTCCCTGCACACATCACTACCACCAAATGCAAACTAATAATTAAACCAATCACATCCATAATTATACAACTTTATGGTAAACGATGAACACATTATGTGATTTGATGTTTAAGACTACCATCTTTTCTTTTTTTCTTTTCGCCTTGATGTTTGTTTTTTTGTTTACTTCGAACTTGGATAAACAAAGATGACTGACGAAAGTATTTACCCTTGTCATCTGTAAACCATGGAAATATGCAATGCAATCAACTTTTTTTTTCTTAATTACAATTTTCTCCTCCTATTATTTTGGTTTAACTTATATTTTTAATTTATTTCTTTTATCTAATTGAACTTTAATAGCATATGCATTACTTTTTACGGATTGTTAGATATTTATCACTACTTAAAAAACTGTTTTTATGATTAGGAAATATGTTATAACCACCGAGTGAGTGACTGGATAGCAAATACATTTTTAGGAACTATATTATGCACCGTTTGGGGTGGTTCTGAGTATCTGCTTTTTGGTTTTGAAATGTATTGTGAAAACAGAAACTTGTCGGCAAAAATGGTTCTGTTTTGGATTTTTACTCATTTTTGAAACAATTTTCACTCAATTTTAAAAATAATAAAATTTGGTTTTTAGATTTTTGTTTCTATTTTTATTTAAGTTCATTATTTAACGTTATTTGTTACCATTGACCATCACCTCTGACCAAAAGTCACCGACCGCCACTCCGATGGTCATCGGTTGTCACCTCCGATCGGCGGTTAGCAGTCCCAACCTCCGACTTGCAGTTACCGGTCGTCACCTCCGATTGACAGTCACTGATCTTCACTTCCAACTAGCGATCACCAACCGCCACCTTCGATCGGCGATCACGACCCCACCTCTGACTGATGATCATCGACTGCCACCTCTGATCAGCAGTCACCAGCTGCCACCTCTGACCGATGATCATCAGCCGCCACCTCTGACCAACAGTCACCGGCCGCCACCTCTGACCGGTGATCACTGGCCGCCACCTCCTACCGCAGTCACCGGCCGCCTCTGCCGACCGGCGGTCACCAACCACACCTTCGACTGGCGATAGCCAATGACCGATTGTCACCTTCAACAACTGTCTCGATCGCTACTTTCAACTAATTTTTTTGTTAAGATTTGAAACCAATGTTTTAAATTTGAAAACAAAAACAATGTTGTTTTTAAAATTTTAAAAACTTAAAACCAAAACTAGTTTTTATTTTTAAAAATTTTAAAATTAGAAATCAAAAGCCACCATGAATGGGGCCTTAAATATTGACAAACTCACTTCTATTCATTCAAGAGTAAGTTTGCTAGGTTATGTGTGGAGGTAGTATTCAAAAGCCTTTGGTTACTAAGATTAAAGCCATGGGCCATTTGTATTATGTTGAGTATGAAATGCTAAACCTAATGTGCTTTAATTGTGGAAAGTGTTGTCACAAGGCAACCCAATGTGGCATGAAGTAGCCTTACGGGAAAGTATGAATTATGATGAGGTGGCAAGGTATGTCCGACACAATGAAAATAAAGTGATGAAAAGATGTTATAAAAAGGGGTTGAATCGGGAATTAGCAATTTTCCCTTAAAAATGTCTTTTTGAAATTTTATATATTTTTATGAATTTCTAGACATCAAGCTTCAGTTACTCATAAGGTTATAACTATAGGTTCTGAATTTGTTACAATCCAAATTTAAGGTTATCATCAGCGACAAACTAAAATCTTTACTTTCATAAGAATAGAATAATACTTGACAAATAATTTTCAAAATAAACATACTGCTAGTATTCTATAGAAATTTGGCAGCTTCTCTATATTTTGGATATCCCAAAATTTACAAAAAAAATGTTATCAATATAATTCATCAATTAGAGTTTCCAACCCCATAACTACACTTCCTATAGTTGCAGAGTGTAAAATAGTCTAAAAAACAACATCAAATAATAGCAACACAAAAGAGACCTACAAAGAAAAAGTAGAGCTAGAATAAATGAAAATGTCACTAGCTTGCCACTTAACTGTCAATGAATTTGGATAAAAAATAATATAAAAAAGGTAAGTCACAACTTATAAGGGTCTAATAACAACCATGAACTAGAAGGGAAACATACCAACACATGAGTTGTTTGATAAAAATATTTCTTAATATAAAACTTACTAAACCAATAAGTTCAATAAACCACACAACCTCGGGTAACTTATTCCCAATATCCAAAAGATTATGTTTATAATATCAAAACAATAATAAATTTATCATATATGTGTGTGTGTGTGTGTGCGCGTGTGTAATAAACAATTCTGAAATGAAATACATAACGTAAAACACAAATCATATGAAATGTAAATACAACAGAGATCACTCATGATAGAACTGAGAGGCGGCTCCATCTCGTTGATAGCCCTCTCCTCCAAGAGTGGTCTCTCTCTTGGGATAGCTTTATCTAACAGATACTCCTCTCCTCCTGAAATTTATCACGTCTCAATGCCATATCATATCATATCATTGGGGGCAAATCCAACCCGTTAATAGCTCTCTCCACAAAGTGACAACTCCATCTAACAAATAGTTTTCTCCTCCCAAAATTATACAACTACATGCACCTAGACTATTATCATCCACTAATGACATACAAGATTCTAACATGCATCCCAATAATATAAATATCAAATTTATTATATTTTCTCAAAGTCCTTCCCAAATTAAATCTTGAATTTCATCAAACATAATCAAATTAAGTAAACAACATTAAAGTATAATAAGGTGAACTAAAATAGAAATTATAAAAATATTAAAATAGGTCATAATAATCGTTAAACCACTTACAATACGGGAAGTCAACCAAACTATTTCCTACCCACTTCAAGAGTACTGTGTGAGGTAGAAATTAACATATCAGAGCAACAATAAATATTTCCAATAATTATAAATTTGTTTGAAGCTTTACCTATTTATGGTTAATCATAAAAATCTCTAAAACTAATACTCAATGCTGTAAAAATAATTCTACACAAAGCTAACACTTTTCAATAGTCTATTTTTAAGTTACGAGTTGTGGGTTTGCTTTAGAAAGCCGAAACGAGCAACATTTATGGTGTGAGTACTCTTCTTCTTCCTTAAAGCAATATCCCTAACACGAATAATTACTAAACTTAGTTCAAAAAATAAAAAAGGAATGAGTAGGAATTTTAGGTTTCATTACCTCTCACCAGATGTAAGAGGATTAAGAGTAAATGGAACTCAAAAAGATGGAAGGAGATGAGAAGGAAAAAAAATGGAGCGAGGGTGGAAAAGAAGCATACAAGAGAGAAGAATAAAGGGAAGAGGGGCAAAGAGACTTTTATATATATATATATATATATATATATATATATATATATATATATATTTGTATGAATAACAATAAGCATGTGACAAATTTGTATGAATAACAAAAAGGTTGCTTTGTCAAACAATGTTAAGTAGGCACAATGGGTTTTAGATTGCACATAGTTTGAAAGACACAGAAAAAAATTTGACGGTTTAGAAACACACAAGGAAATTTGAGGCATTTTAAGTTTTGGGGTGTAATAGAAATATAGGGTTGCGAAAAGAAATTAGTCTAATTTCTTGGGTTGACAAATGTGTGATGATACAGAGGCTTCAAATGTTTTCAGACTCTTCCATCAAAGGGGAAAAGGGAAACTACGACCCATGTGTTCCATGGAGAACAAAATGTTGATATGGAGAATGCCTAACTCGATCTTTTGGGCCCATTTACTTCTTATTTTTGTGGGATTTCGAATTGACACATACTGTTTTTTTTTTTATTTAGCACCTACTGTTTGTAAAAAGATAATTACACCCCTTGTATACCTCTTCTACAGAAGAGAGTCTTTGTAGAAGCAAAAAAATTTGCCTTCTATGAATAGGCCTTTTTGGAAAAGCAACAATTTTTTCCTTCTACGGAGAGGCCTCTCTGGAGAAACAAAAAAACAAAATGTTTCTCTGAGGCTTCTCCATAGAAGGCAAATGATTTTGATTATATGGAGACCTCATCAGTAGAAGAAAAAATATTTTCCTTCTATGGAAAAGCTTCTCAGGAAAAGAAAAAAAGCAAAAAAAATTGCACCTCTTTTGCGAACATGCATCTTCGTAGAAGGTATAAAAAATCATCAGTGAATGAGACAATAAGGTAAAGAGAAAGACCCACCAACAACACATAAATGAGAGGAAGAAAGAGAGGAATAAAGACACCATAAGGGAGAGGGAGAGAGGTAAGATTGAGGAGGAGAGAAAGGGGATGGTGCACGGGTGAGTGAGAGGTGAGAATGAAAGGAGGTAGCGAAGGAGAATAAAAGGAAAGGGAAATAGGTTAAAGGGTATTTTGAAAATTTTTTAAAATTATTTAGGGTGAGTAGATGTTAAATGAAAATGAGGTGGGTGTTAAATGAAATCCCCTATTTTTGTTTATAATGAATTTTACATTTTGAAATATCAGAAGGACTACAACTTGATTAAAGATTTAGTGATTATTTGACAATAGTTTTATAAAACTATTTTCAATATTTTATTTTTTAAAAACTAAAATACTCGTTTGGTTATTGTTTTCTTAAAATAGTTTTCGAAAATAGTTCTGATTTTTTTATTTTTAAAAACTAAAAATACAATGAAAATATGTTGTTTTCTGCTTTTCGCTAATGACATTTCAATAAATATAAATAAGTTTTTTTTTTTATATTTTCAAAACAGTTTTTAAAAACTCTTACCAAATAGGCTTTTTTTCTCTTCTTCCAAAAAACAGTTTTTAAAAACATTTTTTGAAAACTCCTTTTAAAAACATTTTTGAAAATATGTTGTTTTTTGCTTTTCGCTAATGACATTTCAATAAATATAAATAAGTTTTTTCATTTTTATATTTTCAAAACAGTTTTTAAATAACTCTTACCAAATAGGCTTTTTTTCTCTTCTTCCAAAAAACAGTTTTTAAAAACATTTTTTGAAAACTCCTTTTAAAAACATTTTTGAAAATATGTTGTTTTTTGCTTTTCGCTAATGACATTTCAATAAATATAAATAAGTTTTTTCATTTTTATATTTTCAAAACAGTTTTTAAATAACTCTTACCAAATAGGCTTTTTTTCTCTTCTTCCAAAAAACAGTTTTTAAAAACATTTTTTGAAAACTCCTTTTAAAAACTAAAAGACCAACACTAAACCAATCAAACCCTAAAAAACCAAAACTATTTTCGACAATTGTTTTAAGAAATAACTATCAAAACTAGTTTTTTAATTTTTAAATACTAAAAACAATTTTATAAAATTGTTATAAAAAAAATATTTAGACTTTGAGATTTAGTAACTTTGGTGACTTTAGTTTATTTTAAAATATTATAATCATAATGATTATAATACTTTAAAATAAAATAAAGTCACCAAAATTACAAAATTTCAAAAAATCTATATTTCAAACAAAGCACCTAGAATAGGGGTAGCATAGGATCATAACAACAAAAACAAATATGGGTTTTTGTGTCCGTGCTAAAACGTAGTATTAATGACTGTTTAATATTTAGATATGTTATTGTATTAAGACAGTATTAGTGACTGTTCAATATTTAGATATGTTATTGCATAAATCAGATTACAAACTTAAAGGACGACGGAAGGTAATAACTGAAACCCATGGTTTTGTTTATATAACAAGCAACAAAAACAGCAATGAAAAATATCAAGTACGCATAACCTCGTACGCATTGCATGACCACAAACTCTATTGCATTTTCAAATTTCGGTTTTCCTTTCTCCAAAACCCGAACCTCAGACCTCAGTACACGAACACGAAAGTTAAACCATGTATCCCATTTATAGTCAAATAAATCATTAAACAATCATATTCCATGACTGCTAATGAAAAAATTCAGTGTTTTATGACCCAAACTACACTAGCATCGGAAAGTTTTGAGTTCTACCTAAGATGTTCTATTGACCAATTTTATATAGAGATATTCTGCCTGCAATTGTGTCAACAGGAGCTTTTAAACTTCTACACTTTTTCCATCATAGTTATTCACGGAAAAATCTCTATTTAGAACAGTAGACATGAAAGCAACTTACATTAGTTTTAGAGTCTTTCTACTTTTGACGCAAAATTTAGAGTAACAAATAGCCAAACACACGTTCAATGCTTCATGATTACATGAAAACACAGATTAAATATGAGGTCTTCCACCATTGAACTTTTCTAATAACGCGCCACCTTCTGAGTGCAGCTTAGTGTACTCTATTATTCTCAAATAAAAAACTAGACGAGTTACAGGTTACTTATAAATATGATCTCCAGATGCATCCTTATATGAAGCAGATAAAGAATATATAATTACATTACATACCGAACAGGTGCGTCAGCAAAATGTCACAGCATAACTTCTTTAACTTCCAGAGGTTTTATTATAAGGAACCTATAATTCTATAAAATTAATTCCTCTTTACATTTAGCAACTTACAACTGTGTTAGTATCTAAGGCGTGCATAACAGAGGCATCTGATTCAAAAGAAAAAAGAGATGGGGAAATAGCCATCCCGCTAAATTGTTCTCAACGTCCAGCTGGTTACTTGGCTTCTTGTTCCAGAACCGGAATTTTCTTCCATGTTTCTTCTGAACCCTTTATCTTCAGTGGTGGCAATGAAAACATGCTAACTGTTGAGCTTCCACTTCTAATTTCCTGTAAAACATGCAAAGCTGATACGGTACTCTTCATATAAAGGCTCTCCATGTACTCAATCTCAGCTAATTCCTTAGGAATCAGCAAACCATCGCTCTTCGTGGTGATTGAAGTTGAAGGATCACAACCTTCAGTTTGGGGAGTTGTCTCACCAGAAATTGCAGGAGGATCATTCACAGGGAAAAGCTGGTCCAGCATTGTTTCACACTCCTTTACAAGCTTGTAGAGCAAGTCAGTGGTAAAGAAAGGTTGCTGCAAGACCTTCTGAATGAAGGGCAAGCGAATGAGAGCTCCAGTTCTCTTGTCATACTTTTTAAGTATTTTCACAAGCCCTGTGGAATGAAAATTGAGGTAATGTTAGATACCTGTAATGGAACAGTTGATTTTAAAGAAAGAAATATCATAAGTAACACATTTTCAATTTAAGCTCAAAATAACCAACTCATGTTCCATGTGCTTTTTTAACATTTTCAAACCCGAATCACTTTTGAGTGGCAAATAAAAAAAGTGAAACTCCTCTGTTTGATTGTTTATGCTTTAACATGAAATATTTAAGAAGATCAGAATCATATTTAATTCGAACATTGAAGACATCCTATTCTTGGATTAGCTGGCTTACCAAGTAGATAGAAGAATAAGAAGCCTAACGGGTACCAAAGGGGCTAGATGTTCAATCCAGAAATATGGACATGTTCAAAGTAGATTCTTTATTCTAAGAAAAGCATCTGCTTTGTCCTACCAACTTACTTGCCCAGAAGAATTTTCAAGAGCAATGAACAACTGGTATTGGAAAGGAATCCTATTCCATCTTATTACTTAAATTTTCCATTGAACTTACTCAACTTAGAAGTGCTATAACTCTAGAAAGAATTTGGGCAAACTATGAAGATGTAAAAAATGCATATTTCGTTATATTCGAATATCAATAAAGAAAAATAACTTAAATATTATAATATATGCGAAAGTTGAAAGTACCAGTATAGTTAAGGGCACTGTAGTTTTCGAGCAAGACCATCTCTCCGTGGAAATCCACAATTTCCTTGCGGATTTTCATCATCTCTTCACTAGAATCCTTAACTTTGGCCACCCTATCTTGTAACTCCTATATATTCCAACCACAACAAACATTACAGCTTGCCGATATCTAACTGTTTCATTTCACTTCATTAATATAAATCATCCAACGCCAAATCCAAACAAAAGTAAATAGATTATACTTAATATGCTTAAGCTGCGGTTAAAGTTATCCATAGATAATCAAAGGCCAAATAAACATAGTCATGATATTGTCCAGAAGAAAAGCAAAACAAATCGGCATTGCCAAATTGCAATATAAATCTTAACTATATTGCCCAATTGAAATTAAATATTTTGTTTTGTTTGATCAGATAAAAATTAGTCATCCATTCATGTTCATAGCTTGTGAATCTACCGATTTTGTTAGCTGATTAGAAATAAATCATAATAATATAGCGAGCTGCTATTTAATTTGAAATTCTGGGGGGGGAAAAGTAACAGATGTCCAGGTTAAATTGGATTAGAAAAGTTAAAATAGAAAAATGGTGTTATTTATGTAAAAGTTAATAATAAAAAGAATAAGGTAAAAGTGAAGGAGAGAAGAAGAAGAAAGAAAAAAAATGGAAAAAGTTGGCATTGAACTAAAAATTGAAGGAAGAAGGAAAGGGAGGAGAGTACCTTGAGTCTGATAATGTACTCTTCCTCTTTCTCGACGAAGAAGGTGTTGAATTTGTCGAGTTCATTCTGCAGAAGGTTCCGGAAGTCGGCCTCCTCGGTGGAGATGTCGGCGTTGGAGGAGTCAGGCTTGGGGCGTTTGGCGGGGCGTTCATCGGCGGCGGAGGGAGGGTCAAATTGCTTGAGCTTCTTCTTGAGGTCCTTGTAGGAGAGGAACTTGTCGCGCCACTCTGGAAGGGTTTTCTCGATCTGGCTGCTCAGGCTCTTTCCGAATTTCATGGCTTTCCGTTTCTGCCGTGAGCGGTGAGGATGCGTGGAACAATAAAAGGGAGAGAGAGAGAGTGTCAGACAAACGCAATTCGTATAAATATATACTATAACGGTTCGACGGCCGATAGAATATTCGGAGGGTATTGTTGGAATATCCGCAAATAGAGAGTATATTTCGGGTTTTATTCCTCTCTCTCTCTCTCTCTCTCTCTCTCTCTCTCTCTCTCTCTCTCTCTCTCTCTCTCTCTCTCTCTCTCTCTCTCTCTCTCTCTCTCTCTCTCTCTCTCTCTCTCTCTCTCTCTCTCTCTCTCTCTCTCTCTCTCTCTCTCTCTCTCCACTACTGTGTACCAAGGAGAGAGGAGTGAATGTGATTATCTGCCTTGTCTTGTCCCCATCTCTTTCCCTTTTTTTAAAATATAAAACGTTTTAAACTACCTCAACAAAATAAATCATCCCGCCTTTAAATATTGCTTTAAAGTTAAAATTAATTTCAAACAATTTTTTACATGTCTAATTTTAAGTTGAAGAAAATTCACAATTAATTTTAAGCTTATTTGATCGAACAAAGTGCCTGAATTATTATCAATTTCCTAACATTTTTTTAATTTCTATCAGAATAAAAAAAATCATTTTTTTTATTTATAATAAGATATCCAAATATAAATAACGTTATGATGCACACAAAATTTTATTGTTTTACATATATATATAAGTTATTAAAAATCTAATAATATTATTTTCAAAATTGTGTTTTGTTGAAATTTTTTAGAAAAAGAATAAAAAATAAAATAGAAAAAGAAATATAAAGGAATAAAGTGAGGATGGATAGATGCTGTATCTAATTTTTAAATATTCACTTTATATCATAAGAATAAAATAAGACAATTATTTATATTCTTCATCATTAAAAATATTTTTTTAAAGTTGTAACAAGCTTAAAAACTGTAACAAACATAAAAATTTAATTTTAAATTCATTTTTCTTAAAGTTTATTTGTACACCTTAAAACAACACAAGGTTTGAAATCTTACTCTATAATTTTATCATCAAATAATAAATATTAAGGTCATATACATATTTAACCTTTTTTTCTACTTAACATACTTATTTAACTATTTTTTAGCATGTTACTATTATATTGACTAAGGTAATTACACGTTTTACATTGATATTTATATTAAAATAGTTGTCAAAGTTACTTATTTCTTTATTTTTGTAAATTTATAAAAAAAAAAAGAATTGAATTTTTAAAATTTTTAAATATATTTTATTCAAATTGAGTTCCTAAAAAAGAAGTTTTAAATTTTAGGTCAGAAAAGACAACTTACAATATTAATAAATGTGTATTATTATTATTATTATTATTATTTTATTAGTTAAATGTTAATTGTCAATTTGTGTTAGTCTTTTGTTAATGAAGATATTCAAACACACAATCTCTCTCATATCTTTACTTTATCATCATATCAACCTTATAACTTCAGTAACTTTCATTTTTAATTTAGACTTTATTATTTTGTAATTAATAGTAAATTAATTGACTACAATATTTCCAGAATGGCTAATATTATTTAACCTTGGCTAAATGGGTATTATTATTAATTACTGCTATTTTAATTTAGATAAAGAGAAATTATTGCGTCATTTCTATGATATATAAAATAGCCTTAAGTTAGGAGACAACTAAATAAGTTTTATAATGTACCCCCTTTCCCCAATTTTTCTCTAGTCCTTGGAAACTTGGAGCTTGGGCACCATTAGTTCGACACCTCCAAGAACTGCTTTAAACTCGGCACAACTTGGTACTTCATCATCTAGCCTAACAAAAAGTTCATTCCCCTAAAAAAGGTAATTAGGAACCTTTTCACAATTTAAAAGGGGATCTGCATTGCCATTAGAGGTAGATAATTCTAAACACTAAGATCCCCCTATTTGTGATAGTCTTTTCTGACTTGAGCGTTAAAGTCTCTTTTGCAGGTACCCACCTGTCTGAAGAGGTCGCTGGCATTCATAACAAGGGAGGTCACGAGGTTCTGCCGGAATTCGTTAAGAACATTTGGCGCTATCTGTGGGGAGCGTGTCACACTCTCACGTCCCTTAGCCTCTACTGGGAGACTTGTTCCAGTACTAGCCCAAAGTCACACATCATTTAATAATCGAGGCCAAGGGTTATTTATAAACACCTTTCTCCCTTAACCTCTTGAGGTGCCTTTTCAAGACAAAACCGTGATAGAGTCATAACCTCCAAAGTGGACAATACCTTGGGCCGGTGACCCTAACGATGTTCGGGACTAGTGGTAGGAACATTGGCGCCGTCTGTGGGGATGTACAAATTCCCACGCCCCAAACTCTATGGTACAAACCCAAAGCTGTCAGTCCCGGAGCATCATGAACAACATGAATACCTTGGAAACCCTCAGGAAGCAAATAGAGGACATGGCCCAGAGGCATGGGGCCCCCTCAACACCTTAAGGGAAGAAAAAACAACCATAAAGACGACTATCCAAGACATCCAACTCAAACAGTACAAAGAGATAAGTGACGTGGGGGAAGCAACCCGTAGTGGATCCAATCAGGGCGCTACTGACGAGGGCGGTTGGCCTTGGTGGCGAAGGACACGGTTGCCAGACAGAAGTCACGATGAGGACTTGAGTAATGACGATTCAGCAAATCGGTATCACTTCACTAGCGATCGACCTCCGTAAGGTAGAGGTACCGAGAGGAATTCAGGCAAGAAGATAACTGAGGACCCGCTTTCCTTAAGAAGAATGGGACGATGACACTCGTTCATTGACGACATCCTTGACACTCCCCTACCGCGAGGATGGAGACCCCTGACGGTCAAACTCTATGAAGGAGACATCAACCCAAACGACCATATAGAAGCATTCCTGACACAGGTAAATTTATACTCCAATGATGACGGAGTCTTATGCAGGGTGTTTCCTACCTTTCTTGCAGGTACCGCTTTGAATTGGTGGTCTCGCTTACCCGTCGACTCGATCAACACATTTGACACTTTGATGGATAAATTCATAGCCCATTACACCACCTGCCGACCCAAGAGAATGACGGTAAACAATCTGATCGGGCTACAACGTAAAGAGGATAAACCTTTGCATACCTTCACAAATCGACTATCCCAGATGCTAACCTAGATCTCTGATCTTGAGCCTGGCGTTGTGCTCCATTAAGCTTTTGGAGCTTTGAAGTAGGGATGATTTGCAGAGTGTGTATCCAAAAGGAGACCAAGGACATTGGACGAATTTTTGGAACGATCCTCCAAGTACGTCAACACAGAAGAAGCGTCAACAGAGCGTAGAAGCCTCTAACCAACCCCAAAAGCAAAAGCTAGGGAGCACAAGCAGCCGTACCAAGACAAAGAGGGAAATCATCATTGGTCGCCGCATGACAGGGACTTCAAGAAACCTAGATAACCACAACCCAAGTATACGACTTACACCCTCTCACAGAGATGCGAGCCTGAGTTCTACAAGAAGCCTTTAACATCAAGCTCCTTTGTCTCCCGCAACTAGCCCCTTCCAACGATGAGGCAGATTGTAGCAAACATTGCAAATACCATAAAAACTATGAGCACTCGAGTTCGATTTTCAAGCAACCAACAACTAGGCAGAGTACGAAGCCATGCTAGCAGGCCTCAGGTTAGCCAAAAAATGGGAGCAAGAAAGCTTAGGTGCCAAATAGACTCAATGTTGGTAGAAAGACAGTTCAATGGCACAATGCAAGGCAAAGAGAGCCATATAATTTAGTACCTCTTTCTAATGAAAGGCTTGTTAGGATAGTTTGAGGAGATAGATGTAGCGTACATACAATGGGAGACCAATGGAAGAGCGGACACCCTCTCCAAGGTCACCACCTTGACCAAGGCGGTGCGACGTTACTCAGTCATCCAAGAAAAACTTCTGTTCCCTAGTACTCAAGTTAATGGCATCCTACAAATCAACAACTCTCCTCCTGATTGGCGAACCCCTATTATCTCTTTCTTGACCTCAGAAGCACTATCCGAAGACCCCTAAGAGGCTCGCAAGGTGAAGCGTCAGTCAGCATCCTTCACCATTGTTGACGAAGACCTTTACCGAAGAGGCTTCTCCCGCTCACTACTTAAATGTCTCGGGAAAGAACAACCGATTACATATTGAACAAGATTTACAAGGGGATTTGCAGATTACACTCCAGAGCTCGGAGTATGGTCCAAAAGGTGACTCAAGCTGGATTTCACTGGCCTACCATGCGGAAGGGATGCCTTACCTATGTGTAAAAATGCATCGAGTGCCAAGAATTTAGTAACAAATCCCAGGCATTGCCTGAGCAGCTACATTGCATCATCGCCCCTTGGCCTTTTTCCATGTGGGGGATGAACATACTCAGACCTTTTTCCCTTTCCACTGGATAAACAAAATTCCTCATCGTGGCAATCGACTACTTCACCAAGTAGATCGAAGCCACCCCTGTAGCCATAATTACGGCCTAACAGATGCAAAAACTCACATGGAAGGTTATCTGTTATTTTGGCGTACCACATGCAATAGTCATCGATAATGGAAATTAGTTCATGGCAACCGCCTTTGAGGAGTTCATGAGGAACCTCAACATCAAACATGTAGTGTCCTCAGTGGAGCACCCACAAACAAACGGGTAGGCTGAAGCGGCCAACAAAGTCATCCTGATCGAGCTTAAGGCCAGACTTAAAGCTGAGCACAAAGCTTGGGCAGACGAGTTGCCCACTGTGCTATGGGGTTATCACTATCGGCGCTAGACAACTACAGGAGAAACCCCATTCTGTTTGACCTACGACACGAAAGCTATGATCCCAGTAGAACTTGAAGAATCATCCCTATGAAGGACTCATCACAACCCAGCCAACAACTGGAATCAATGCGAGCCGACCTAGATACAGTGGGTGAAGTCTAGCAGGAGGCGACCATAAAGGAACTCATGTACAAACAAAGGATAGTAATACAACAAAACTGACGCACGCTAAAATGCGCTTTCTAAGAAGACAATCTTATGTAGAGATGGCTAGGGGAAGCCCAAAAAGAACACCAAAAATGAAAGCTCACCCCCACGTGGGAGGGACCCTTTAGGATCATAGAAGACCTCAACAATAGAGCATACCGACTACAGACTCTAGAAGGGAAGGACATTCCCCATCATAGCATACTTGTAAAACAATAAAGACACATTGTCTCCATATTTCCCCCCTTTTTCTCTCTTTTATCGCCCTCGCTGGTACCCGAATCACCTACTCGACACTCTATCACCCTTGCTAGTGCTCGAATCGCCTGCTCGACACTCTATCACCCTCGTTGGCGCTCAAATCGTCTACTCGACACTCTATCGCCCTCGCTGGCGCTCAAATCACCTTTTCGAAGCTCTATCACCCTCGTTGGCGCTCAAATTGCCTACTTAACGCTCTATCGCCTTCGCTGGAGCTCAAAACACCTACTTGGCTGATGCATGCATGCCTAGCATGGGCTTGATCTAGGACAATAAGAAAGGAGCATGACTTGGATGAACCTTTAAGGAGGTTAGTTTAGGATATTTTCCATTTAATTGTATTAATTTGACCATTTTTAGGCTTGTATAAACACCCTTAAGTCATTAGGATTTTATGGGTGTAGTTAGGTTTATTTTCGGCCTTGTATTTTGGTCTATAGGTTCTTTTTTGTTTAGGAGGTGTAAATAGTCTCTTTGTGGAATGTGTTAATTAGTTGGGCCTATCTAAGATGCATTTGGACGTGTGGTTATTAATTTTTGCACCCTAATTGCTTTTAAAACCCTTCTAACTAACACATGAAGCATGTAGGAGACATATGGGCCCCTTTGTCTCTTTGTTTCACTTCACATGTGCTTTCTCACTCCTACATGCCTGATTCTTATTCCTTCTTATTTTAATTTGAATTTTGGAGGTACCATGTCATTTCCCTCCAAAATTCACATTCAAACTAGAGGGAACATAGATCCATATTTTTAGGGTCATGTTTGGATCTTTAGTTGGATTAAATTAGTGTTAATTGAGCATATGCTAAATTAACACTAAATTAAGCCAACCAACCCTTGATTAAGCATGTTGGATGTTCAACTTGAGGTTCCTAAGCCCATGGTTCATACTTTGCTCTATAAATAAAGCATTATCTCCTTCATGTAGTTTTTAACACTTATTTGAATGAAAATAATATTTCTCTAAATTTGATAGGTCTTTGTTCTTAGAGAGTGTTCATATTCTCTCCACTCTTGTGAGAGTCCTTCATGCTATTATCAAAGGTTCCTTCCTTTATGGCTAGCTTTACCATGACTTATCTCCTTCATTGAAGAAGTGACGCCAATCTTCATCTCCATCTTCTAGTTTTCCACTTCCATTTCTTCATCCTTGGAACCTCTATGAGCAAGGATCTTGGGAGCATTCTCTTCATTAAGGATTCTTCAAACTTTCCTTGGGGAGGGATGCATCAAGCACTCGACTGTCCTTGTGGTTGCTAGTTACCTATACAACAACTTGTCACCCATACAATACTACATCACGATATCACGAATTTGGCAACAAATAAATGAACACGACACGTAAAAAATATGTAACGAAACATACGTGGGAGACTTATGAACAAAACTTGCCACATAACAATGTCTCATTTTTTTATTGACAAGGTAATATTACATTACAGCGTTGCACAAAAAACAAGAAGAAAACAAACTACTTAACAAAAGCTTCAGCCTCAACCACGCCCCCAACAACGGCCACCTCGACCCTATCAGTAGCCGTCTTCCCACCTTCAATGGCAACCAAATCAACATCAATAACCTCGATAGGGCATTGAGAGGTCTCTCCTTTTACCTCAGGCGCTTCCCATTTCGAATCGACTTATATCGAAATAATATGACAATCCTCTGTAATGACCCACAGATCGTAGGGTGAGAGGTCCACCCCAGGGACCAGGACCTTCACTTGCTCCATGGCCCTCTTAAAACCCTCTTCAAGGGCACACATCATAAGGCTCCTAGATTGATTTTCAGCGTCCTCCTTTAATTGAGAAACCTCCTTCTCCAAGGCTTTCTTCTCCTATTGAGCTTGGATCCTCGCTTCAGCCTCTTTAGACCTCACTTCAGCCTCCTTGGCCCTAGCAGCATGTAAGCACAAGGCAAAAAGAAGGTATGACAACAAGCTCAACCCCAGATCCTTCCAACCAGGCAACCTATGCGAAAAGCAAGGAGAAAACCAACACATGGAAAGCTCAGAGCACCTTAGGAAGGACCGTTCTAGATCATTGAAAATCTACACAATGACACTTACAAATTACAAGAGTTCAATGGCAAAAACGTACCCACACTTGGAATGCTTCACACTTTAAAAATTTTATTATAGCTAAACAACTGTACAAGGTACTCTATCCTAATCTAGTTCTTTTTCTCCCAAAAAAAGGTTTTTTGGACTGGAAATATTTTAATGAGGTCCACTGAATGAATAAAAGTACAATCTTACAACGCCTTCATCCATCAACTTGTCATCTTCTCAACTTACAACTTAAACATGAGCCTCATATTCATGAGTCAAACACGAACACGTAAAAGGCTGAACACAAGCCTCATATTCACAAGTCGAATGCGAACTCATAAAAGGTTGAACGCAAGCCTTACATTCACAAGTCGAATGCGAACTCGTAAAAGGCAGAATGCGAGCCTTATACTTACAAGTCGCATGTGAGCTTGTAAAAGGACAAATGCAAGCCTTATATTCACGAGTCGAACATGAACTTGTAAACTCGTAAAAGGTCGAACGCGAACCTTGCACTTACGAGTCAAACGCGCACTCATAAAAGGCCAAACGCGAGCCTCCAACGCATGAAGTCAACAGAAATATGTCAAGTTGTATTAAACAAACAACACCAACGATAAGAAGTTATAACACAAATACACTAGCTCGCAGCACAATCAAACACCTCGTCAACAAGTAATGATTCAACACAAAGCAAAAGGTAAATTCATTCATTGTAAAATCACATACAAAAAAAATGTTTCAAAACTTTAGAATAATAAAGCCACCGATTCAAAAATAAAAATACAAAGACAACCTATTCGGCTACCCTCCCGTTCACTTTCATAGCAACATTCTCCCTCTTGTTTTCCCCCTCTTCTTCCTCCTTATCCATAAGTTGATAAACCTTCACCTCTTTGTTAATATTAAAGCGAGACTCCTCAATATTTGTGAATAAGATGACCTACTTCATAGCCTTCTCAAAGCCACTAGTGTGTTCCACACATATCTGCTGTTAAGTCTCAATAAGGTCCTTCTCTAACGACTTGATATTTTCCTTTGACTCCTTCACCTGTTGTTGTGCTTCCTCAAGCTGCTTTTGTAGATTTGCCAATGTTCCCTTTAGATTAGTAATCTTAGCAGTTGCCGACTTCTTATTCTCGTTAGCCTTGGCAATGAACTAACTACAACGCTCATTGATAGATTAGTAGTCAGTCATCGCTTGTGTGAAGCAAAAATAGCTCCCTGAAAATGATCTTGTAACTCATCCTTTTGAGCTCTAAGAGTAGCTAAATCCAAGCCCATCTCCTTATTCGTAGCCTTCAGTTGGGCGACCTGATCAGCAGTAATGGCCCACTTATGGCCCTAGTAACTCAAAATACACTGAGACCTGTGCAGTATCACCATGGCAGAATTGAAACTCTCCACTGTGCCAACACTTTCCAAAATCATGACGTCAACCAGAGAGACGTCTTTTGGCTTAAAGCAGTCAACAACTTCCTAGCCACACTCCACAACGACTTCACATCCTTAGACGTAGATCCATGCTCTAGCTTGACCATCTGATTCAATCTCCACCCCTTAGAAAATGCATGTAAACAATCTTCTCCTAAGTAGTATGTGAGAAGGCCCCAATCACATCTAAAGGAAACGAAGGAGGAGCCAAGTCTTGACCACTAAGTCAGGGCAAATGACCTCCTGACATCCTTAAAGTCGGTGAGGATATCTATATCGGAGAAGGGATGACGATGTCTTCTTAAGCACGAGAGGTCGCTTGCATAAGAGAAACAACCTCATTTGCCACCACTAACCCTCTGAAACCATAATGGTAGTTTCTTTCTGTGCTGCTCCAGCGACCTCCGGAAGCACCTCGTCATGCTTCCTCTTTCGACCCCCTCCTGCGGTCACAACAACCTTCCCCTTAGCCATGTCAAACTTCACCTTAAGCAACCTCTAATTATGATTATCTGTCAAATCTACAAAGTAAACGCAATACGAGTTAGAAGCAAGTAGACAAAAACCACAAGTATTACTTAAAAAATACAAAGCATAAATATGCACTCTCTAACTCCAACTCTACATCTCAAGCATAAGGACAGATGATAGTCTAAACACTCATACGTTGAGGAAGAGATGACAACTTTGTGATATCAGTTTCTTGCTTGGTCGAAACCACTCTTCCCCTGGTCCCATTAAAATTACTAGACATTTCCTGTCAGTAAAATGGGAACTTCGCCTTCCCGTCTGCCTCAAAGAAGATGTTGTTATGCTCAGGCCTCCAATCTATGGAGTCTACCCTCATAAAATCGTTCTTAAACTTATACGAGCTAGAGTACAAAGAGAATAAACACCTGCTAACACCATTCAAAGAAACTCAAACTATAGTAGTACCTATGATGCATGCCTCATTTGATCTTTTTCTAGAGGTTTTCTTCTTTGAGTGAAATGGGTTGTGGAGTGGTAAGAAATGAGGTGGTTTAGGCATCACTTAAGGGTAAGATAAGCCTAAGAGGGGGGGAGTTTGCTACAAGGGATGAAACCCTTGACAAAACCCTAAGGAATTTCTCAAGAGAGAAAAGGTGGACACTAAGGAATAATTTCGACCAATTCAAGGTTTCTTCATTCAACAAAGTGTAAAACATACAAGAGTGGGAGAAAACACCTTTTTATAGAGGGAGCTAACCACTTGGACAAGGCATAAAGGAAAGGAAGGGATAAGATTAAAAGGAGTGATCCAAAGAAGGAAGATTGAAGCCCAAAATCCAATCAATCCCCTCCTTTGGATGATAATTGGCGCCTAAGTTAGCTCATCCAAGGGCCAAGATAACCCCTTATTAGTTTGGGATTTTATTTAGGAAAAGAGGGGTGTAGATATCAATCTACCCCCTTATTTCCTCAATAAAGGCCCAAAAGCTAATCTTACCTCTTCTTATTACTAAGACACCTCCTAGAAAAATAAATGGACTAATACATTCCAAAATAAAATCCTAGGTTCCTAAATGAAAAATTACAATTAAATAAGTCATGACTTGCACAACTTGATGGTCATATGGAGGTGAGATCTTCCTCCATCTACTCTAGCCATGTCTTTTTCTATTCTCCTAGCCATGACCCTAGTGATAGGGCCTTTGCTTGGGAAACTAGCTTTATCTGATAAAAAATGAAGAAACTTGTTCAAAGGCACTTCCAACCCCAAACACGCCACATAACTTGGAAGGCCCCAAGAAATGCCCATCTATTAGGATGTAGCTGTGATGGAGTCACATTTGCATACTGCAGAAATTTGCACTCAAACTCAAAAAAAGGCAGAGTGACACCAAGGTTGAGAAACAATATTCAAAGACCCCCTTCATAGAGTAGCTTATCTACTGCACATGCTTGCAATAAAAATAAGTCTGCCTTGTTAGAAGCAGACACAAGGTCACTTTGCAAAAACGCCTTAATCGCTGCCTCACTGAGCTTGCTATAAAACTTGGCCACACCGCTATGAATCCAAGTGTACCTAGGAGATATCTAATGGCGAAAAATCCGCCTTCTTATGGTTCCCCCCTCCTTTTAGGAACCTTTAACATCATCTCCTTTTTTTCCAGCCCTTGCCCTTTCACCCCCATATCCTTCACAAAAACAACCTTCTCCTTTAACACCTTCATCCCAGATGAAGTCACACCCTTGGACCATGTGGCTAATGATGCAACATCACCTTCATCAGATGCTGAAGAGGAAACCCCCAGCACCACATGTGAGAAGAAGAATCTACATCATCTCCTATGCCCACCACCTCTCTCAAAAGCAAAAAACCGTTCCTCCGCTTAAATCCATCCCTATAATCAAAAGACATATTTCAAGGAATAAACCACAATCTAAAACAAGAATGGACACCTACAAACCACAGAGCACCCAACAAGAAGGCCACAAAGCTAGAGAAGAAGAAAGATACATGAAGCAAAAAAGATACACTATACAAGGGAACGTACCTCACAAAAAGAACAACATACTTCAACCTTAAAAATGCACAACTAGAAGCCCCAATGGAGAACAAAGACAATCTTAAGGGAACGTACCTCACAAAAAGCACAACATACACCCAATGTCATCTCTCAACCACTTAGAGTCCATTCGCCAACCCCACTTCTGAACTCTAGTATCTCACTGCTCATGAGCCTCGGAGCTCGAGGGGCTTATGTACACCCGAGGTCGTCACTAAAGGTCGCCCCCTCACAGGAAGACGTTAAAGATGACCTTGAGGTCACCTTGCATCCCTCGACCTTTTCTCCCTAAACAAATCAACCAATGCAAATGAAGCAGCTTCCAAAAAAGTCATTAAGATGACTTATTACCTCCGTCACAAACCAATAGTTACAAGAAAACTTAAAGAAGCAATTAATAAGCAATTAAAACATCCTTAAAGCCATATTAAATGAGCCTCAAGTATAAAAGAGAAAAGAAAGGTATTGTAAACTTCACATAAAACAAAATATATATAAGCACCTTGACTGACTTGAGCGTCAGAATGTCTCTTGTAGGTATTCCCAGCGTCAAGCTTTCAAGGACTCACTTGGTGGACTTGTCAGAGAACTCAGACAATGTTTACTTAGATATGACATCCTTTTAGTTTTGTGATTTTAAGGTATAAGTTATGACAGATTTTTATCTTAAATCTCATTTCTAAAAAGGTAACTTTATATAAGTTGGGACAATTTTGTTTGCTTAAAATTGTCCCTTAATTAATGTTTTCTATAATAAAATTCTTTTGTAAGTATAGTTTAAATAAAAATCTTAATTTTCTTGTTACTATTTTTATTCACAATATTTCTTTTATAAAGATAGAATGATTAACTAGATGTGACATCTTTTTATCTTGACATTTTAAGGCATAAGTTGCGATAACTTTTTGTCTTAGATCTCATAAGATTGCTAAAAAAATAATTTTTTTAGTCAAAATTATATTTCTAAAAGATAAAAATAATTTTTAAGATATAAATGTTTTAATGGATTGGATTGGGTGTACACCCTTATCAATTTTAAACATTAGGATGAATAAAATATGACAGTTCAGAAATCCTAAGCTTAATAAAGTGAAATAAAAAATAAAATATGTCGACACACACGTACTTAAGAATAATTACGTAAATTCTAATTCTCCATTGCACCCGGAGATGTGTAAAAGCAGGGGAAACTCATGTCTAGCTAAAAAAATAAAATAATAATATTAATCATCTTTATTTTCTAAAAATATTAAAATATGGTTATCTATGATAATAATAATAATAATAATAATAATAATAATAATAATAATAATAATAATAATAAACGAATGTTGTCAAGTGCAAATACCTTCCTTGCCTATAATCGACTCTCGAACTCAAAATTTAGTCTCCTTGACCATTTTTTTTTCCAATATTTTTCCTAAAATAAATATGGGTGACCACTCATTTGATTTTTTAAATTATTTATAGTTGTCCCGTCAAGACCTACATGTTGACAATTGACATGGCAGATAAGCTTAAAGTTGAGCTAACAACTATTAAATGTTGTGCATCTTTGATTCAAGGTTGGGCTTAGACCTCATTTTAGGCCAACACGAGATCTTGTTCCATAGGGATGGAAGCTTTATTGCTCTTAATAGGGGTATAAAGCTTTGACAATGGCAAGTGGAGTTACGACATTCACTAAGAGAAGGCAACCAATGTATGGATTACTTTGCTAAACTTGATCCTCATTTCCTGCAAACTATTCTCTTGATCCACCAAGTTACAGATATAATTTATTTTATAAGAAAAATACCTATACACGGTCAGTCTAAAATAGTTAATCACAACTCTTTAACTAAAACTAAATCAATTACACCCTCAAATAACTAAAACCTATTACATTTTGAGTTTGTGTAAACTCGACCCATCCAACCCATGAACCCCCACATTTTAGGCCTAACTGTGAAAACCAAAGAGGGGGACGATTTGGTTTGGTAATTATTAATTAACAAGGCATGGTATAATTCCAAGGCATTTGGAATATCCTAATAATAGTGAGGGCTGTGAGGCATAGGGTGTTTCGTTCCTTTTCTAAAACCACGATTTCAGGTTAAATAAAATAAAAGGTACACGTCCTCAGTCGGATCCGCTCCAGCCATATGTTAATTGTTACAGGACTAAATCGATAAATTTTATATAAACGTATGGGACCAAATGCTATGTTAAAGTCATGCCTATCTAACACCCAATTACGTAAATATTAGTATGGCTGGATTAAAATAATGAAAAAAATAAAGAGAATAAAATTATGGATTAAAAATTGTTTTTAACATAAAATTTATAATAAAATATTTTAAGTATATAATTATTTATTAATATTTATATATTGTTGCAATTCAAATGTAATAAATTTAAATTTCATTTGATTATCAATTATCTTCAAATAAAATTTTTTATTACTTAATTTTTTGTCATGCCTAGCTACGTACATGTACCTGTGTGTATATATATTGACTTAATTTTTATTGATTTAATTATGCATGTCTGCCTACTAAGGAATTAAGTTAAGATCAATAAATGAGGAGCATGACTTGGATGAAGTATGAGAAAACATAGTCTAGGCCACGGTATTTTATTTTGTAAATAATTAGCCTAATTAGGCTTGTAATTGCGTCATTTATTTTTAGTAATTAGAAGGTGTAGTTAGTGTTATTTTAGGCCTTGTATTTTGACCCATGTTTGTCTCATTTTAGGAAGGACGTGTCACTAGTATTTTATGTGGAGTGTGAGCATCAAAAGTGGGCCTTGATAGCTTGTTGGGCATGATGTGTTGGCTATCCACACCCCCTAGAGAGCTTCCCACATCCTTCTAAGCACACATGAAGCATGAGAGACAAGTGTGACCCTTTTGTCTCCCATAGTTGGCGCCATTTTGCTATTTCTCACTCTTACATGACACTTCTTGTTTAAATTTGAATTTCGAGGATGCCATGTCATCTCCCTCCAAAATTTAAATTCAAATTTAGAGGGAATATAGATCCATGATCTTAAGGCCATGTTTTGATCTAGTTAAATTAATCAAGTGTTAATTGGCTCTTAGCCAAATTAACACTTAGTTAATTCAACTAATCCTTCCTGATTAGGAGTTATGTTGGACGTCCAAAGTGTGAGGCCCATAGCTTAGGATTTTCTATAAATTTAGGTCACCTCCTGTTATAACATTTTAACACTTTGATGATAAGAAATATTTTCTCTAAAACCAGAGTTCTTCTATCTTGAGTGTTCATGCTCTCTACTAGAGGGAAAATGCTTCTATGACTATTATTAAGGGTTCTTTCCCTTGTGGCTAACTTCATCTTCCTCTAACTTCTACATGAAGTGGTGCCTAGAGTTCACCTCCATTCCTAGTCTTCCATCTCCACTTCTTCTTAAGGAACCTTAAAGGAGTAAAGATCAAGGGAGATGAATCTCACTAAGGTTCATGCCTAAGTGAGAATGCATAATTCTTGCATGTCAAAATTCAAATTTGGAGGGAGATGACATGACATCCCCAACATTCAAATTTAAACAGGAAGTGCCATGTAGGAGTGAGAAAGAGCAAAATGACGCCAACTATGGGAGACAAGAGGGTCCCACTTGTCTCACATGCTTCATGTGTGCTTAGAGGGTGTGAGAAGCTCTCTAGAGGGTGTGGGAAGCTCTCTATGGGGTGTGGACAGGCAACACATCACACCCAACAAGCTATCAAGGCCATTCTTCATGTTCACACTCCATACCACATAAAAATACTAGTGACACCTCATTCCTAAAATGAGGCAATCATGGGTCAAAATACAAAACCTAAAATAACACTAACTACACCACCTAATTACTAAAAATAAATGGTGTAATTACAAGCCTAATTAGGCTAATTATTTACAAAATAAAAGACCATGACCTAGATTATGCCTCCTCACACTTTATTCAAGTCATGCTCCTCTCCTTTATTGGTCTGAAATGTTCCTTGCTAGGTGAACATCCATCATTTAAATTATTGATTATATATCTGGATTGGAGGTGGATCTCAAAGACCTCACTTGCATGATCCCGACAAACAAAAACATCTCTTCACTCCCATAAGACTTCGGGGCTGAAGGGTTAGTGGATTAAAGGTGGACCTCGACAATCCAACCCACGCAATCCTCAATACTTGCCCACGATATCCAATCATTTAATGACAATCGTCTGCTAATAATAAAAACAACATTAAATAGAGGATCACCAGGCAGGAGAAGAGGACAATTAGATCAATATAAAAGGGAAGTTAGGAAATCTTAAGGGGCTACTTTGGTTGGCCACCTAAGGTAGATACCCTAATCCTACTTAGAAATAAACTACTTCTTCCTTGTCTCCTAATCACATCAATTCACCTGGTTCAAAAGATCAGAGAGGACAAGAGTCATGGAAACATAGAGTGAACCATGTGTAAGATTATTTATTCTAGATCGTGTTGAACAAAGACTCACATATTTATGTGCCCAAATGTTAGTTTCTCCTGGATCTCTTGCATATAAGATGCTAAGAGGTCCAAATCTATGTTACAGATATAATGTGTTTTATTGGACGAGATCTCTCTTTCATGGTGTATATTTTCTTATGCCTTTTATTATTACCTATTTGTGGCTCCACTAAATACTACGACTCTAGATCAATTTATATTTGAAAGGGTTACAATTTTCATTTTTACATAGGTACACAGATAAAATTTGTTAGGTTTTTGCAGAAAAATCTAAACCTTTAGATTTCAAGTTAATATGACTTAAAACACTCTTGTTCAATTTTTAAGTTCTAATTTAATGATGTATTAAGACGGGCAAGATTTTATCTATTTTTGTAAGTTTTACCTATTGAAAATTAATAATAAAAATTATGTATTAATTTGGAAATTCTTTCTGCATCTATTAATGAAAAAACATTTTAAGTAATATAATTTGTTATTTACCGTTTTAAATATAATTTTGAGTAATATAATTGGAATATAATTCAGAATACAATTTCTTATTGTTGTTACCGTTTTAAATTTGGAATATAATATCAGTTACCATTTTAAATCTAATTACGAGTAATAAAATTGGAATGTAAAATTTCTTAGTTACCGTTTTAAATTTGAAATATAATATTAGAATACAATTTCTTATTGTTGTTACCGTTTTAAATTAGGAATATAATATCAGTTACCATTTTAAATCTAATTACGAGTAATAAAATTGGAATGTAAAATTTCTTAGTTACTGTTTTAAATTTGAAATATAATATTAGAATACAATTTCTTATTGTTGTTACCGTTTTAAATTTGGAATATAATATCAGTTACCATTTTAAATCTAATTACGAGTAATAAAATTGGAATGTAAAATTTCTTAGTTACCGTTTTAAATTTGAAATATAATATTAGTTACCGTTTTAAATATGATTTCGAGTAACAAAATTGGAATGTAATTCGGAAGACCATTTCTTAGTTACCATTTTAAATTTGGAATATAATATCAATTACTGTTTTAAATATAATTTCGAGTAATAAAATTGGAATGTAATTCGAAATACAATTTCTTAGTTTCTGTTTTAAATTTTGAATATGATATCAGCTACCGTTTTAAAGCATAATTTCAAGCAATAAAATTAGAATATAATTTCTCAGTTACTGTTTTAAATTTAATATTAGTTACTGTTTTAAATATAATATTGAGTAATAAAATTAGAATATAATTTTAAATATAATTTCTTCGTTACAATTTTAAATTTGGAATATAATATGAGTTGCCGTTTTAAAACATAATTTTGAGTAATAAAATTGGAATATAATTCGAAACATAATTTCTTAGTTACTGTTTTAAATTTAATATCAGTTCACGTTTTAAATATAATTTTGAGTAATAAAATTGGAATATAATTCGGAATAGAATTTGTTAGTTACTATTTTAAATTTGGAATATAATATCAGTTACTGTTTTAAAACATAATTTCGAGTATCGTGTACAAAGAAAAATATATTAATAGTTATCATTTTAAATTTGGAATGTAACATAACTTTGTTTTAAATTGTATTGAAGTTTATATTAATTGATTTCATTACCTTTTTAAATATATTAATGAGCGATTATTTGCATGTAATTATTATTACAATAATTTTATTACACCTGAATTTTCATTGAGTTATTATCACAATAATTTTATTACATCTTAATTAAAAAAAATATGACATCTTAAAACAGATTTTAACGGAAGAAACTAATAATTATAAAAAAGTTAATGCGAAGGAAAGTTACATGAATCACAATGCTATTTGAAGTACAATTTCAAATTTCGCACTAATAAATTTGTATTCTGTGATTGATACTTAATTTGAAACACAATAATTTTAGATTTGGAGTACAATTTCAAAGTTGTCACTAATAAGTTTGTATTTTGTGATAGATTGATACTTTAAGTATATTTTGAAGCACAATAATTATTTTAATAAAAAAATTAATGCAAAGAATAGTAATGTATCTATACTTTAAGTAATTGCAAATCATAAAACATAATTATATTTAATACTATATTTAAATATGGATTAATGCTAAAGGCACATGTATAAAAATAATTGTTAAGCAATTTAATGAATTAATATAGTTAATGTTGTACATCTATGAAATTTTTTTATAGAATAGTTAAAAATTCAAATTACTCGAATTCTTGACTGTCCCAGGTTTATTAACTTAATGATTTTCTCTTTATGTCTATGTAATTATCTTTGTCTCAAAAGTTCTTAACTTTCTTTCACATAACTATGGCAAATTTCTATATATTTCTATTCAAGATTTTTCTTTATCCTGATTTGCTTTGCAAGTCGTTTTCAAGCAAGTTTCCCCCTGACCCTAATAAGAACATGAGTCACATTGCTAGGTTGTAGGATGAAGAACGATCCCAATGCTAACATTAATTGCATTGCTAGGTTGTGGGATGACCAACATTGTAATGCAAACATGAGTCGCATTAGGATTGCTTTGCAAGATTCTGTAATTATCTTTGTCTAAAAAGTTCTCAACTTTCTTTCACATAACTATGATGATTTCCTATATATTTCTCTTTAAGATCTTCCATTATTATGGTTTGCTTTGCAAGTCGTTCTCAAGCAAGTTTCCCCCTGACCCCAATGCGAACATGAGTTGCATTGCTAGGTTGTGGGATGATCAACATCCGAATGCAAACATGAGTCGAGTTGCTTTCATTCTCACCAAGTTTCCCCCTGATCCCATTGTGAACATAAGTTGCATTGCTAGGTTGCGGGATAACCAACGATCCCAATGCAAACATGAGTAACATGGCTAGTTGTTACCAAAATATCTTACCCCGAATCCCAATGTGATATGAGTCTCATTGCTAGGTTGCGAGACTTAGGTGGATTTGTTATTGAAGGGTAAAAGACAAAAACACATGAAGATTGCAAGACAAAGAAGCAATTATATATATAGACTAAAGGTGGAACTTGACAATTCGCCCCGTATACAAAAGCCTCTTCACTCCCATAAGACTTTGAGGCTGAAGTGCTTGTGAACTAGAGGCCGACTTAGGTGGATTTGTTGTTGAAGGGTAAAAGACAAAAACACATGAAGATTTCATGACAAAGAAGCAATTATATATATATAGACTAAAGGTGGAACTTGACAACTCATCCCGTATACAAAAGCCTCTTCACTCCCATAAGACTTTGAGGCTGAAGTGCTTGTGAACTAGAGGTCGACTTAGGTGGATTTGTTGTTGAAGGGTAAAAGACAAAAACACATGAAGATTTCATGACAAAGAAGCAATTATATATATATATATATATATATATATATATATATATATATATATATATATATATATATATATATATATATATATATATATATATATATAGACTGAAGATGGAACTCAACAACTCATCCTGTATGATCCTGAGAGACATAAGCCTTTTCACTCTGATAAGACTTCGAGGTTGAAAGGCTTGTAAATTGGCAGTGGACTTAGGTGGATTTGTCGTTGAAGGGTAAAAGATAAAAACACATGAAGATTGCAAGGCAAAGAAGCAATTATATATATAGATTGAAGGTAGAACTCAACAACTCCCCTGAATGATCCTGACAGACAAAAGCTTCTTCACAGCCATAAGACTTCAAGGCTGAAGGGCTTGTGAATCGGAGGTAAACTCAATATTTATACTTTTATATTTATTTCTAATATAAGTATTAATAATTTTAAAATATTTTAATAATTAATAATATAATTTATATCTTAAATATTTATTTGTTATGCTTTTTAGTTCTATAATATATATTAGAACTAAAAAATGTTACAAAAAAGAGAATTAAAAATTAAATATTTATTTTTAATATTATAACTAATTTTTTTATTATAACTTTTATTAAATTCTATTATATATATATATATATATATATAATAATAATAATAATAATAATAATAATAATAATAATAATAATAATAATAATAATAATAATAGAATAAAAGACACTAAAACTAAATTAATTTAGCAAATTCATAGCTTTGATTCCTGTCTGTTTGTAATGTATAGATCTAAGGATCTTCGAGATAGCTTGTTTTTTATTATAACAATTAAATTTTAAGAAAAATAATAATTATATATATATATATATATATAATTTTTTAAGTTAGAACATTTTTAAAATATGAAAATGAGAGCAAAGAATATTAATTCTAAGATATGATTGAAAATAATAATAGACGGTTAGAATAATTTTTATAAAAGCATCATCTTCTTTTTTTTGTATATTAAGTTTTATAAATCATTAGTTTAATTTTAAATTTCGTATCCAGCAAATTGAACTTAAAAGTAAAAGATTCTATAAAAACATTCTTAATTGGATGGTACGTGCTATTGTGCTAATGTATTCCCATCCCAAGCATATGGAATTGGCATATACCTAAATTCCGATTTCCGAACATAAAAATGAGCATAGCTTTGGCATATTCTCTTTAAACTCCCTTTATTCTGTGTTGGGACTCTTGCTACGCTTCAATTTAAAAGCTGCGACTCCAACTTTACTCTTCCTTATCTTGTCCTCTTTCACATTAATTAATTCGCAAATCATCATGCATCCCATCCTATTCTTGTATTCTCATCCTTTTCTTTTTTTTTTTTTCTTTTTCCTTCTTCCCCTAAATTCTTTTTTTTACTTTTTCTTTTATAGATTGTTACTAGATTAATGGAGCTTTAACTAAGAAATGCACTAAGCTATGAAGACTAGGGTAAGAGAGAAGTTGGGTATTTCATTCATGCCTTCCCAAGAGAGAAGATGAACCCTTTCAAGAAAATACAAACAACCCTAATGGACCAACTGAGAAATAAACCAAGCCTATAAGGGTACAAACAACAAAATAACAACCACAGTAATAAATAATGATGCTTGAAACACACTAAACGTAGTCCCTCATCCAGATGGGCTTGTCCCTATTACGCTTGGGCTTGCTAACATTGCCCATCCCTGGGAGACAAACCTTGTCCTCAAGGTCTCCGACCACATGTCCAACAACGATTGGAGAAGAGGAATGGTCACGAATTGAGGCTTGGGCTGCAGCTATGCGCATGCTGATTGGAAGAGCATCAGGCACACAGATTGTTCTTTCTATTTGCAGCTAAAATTGAATCCCAGGAGCATTTAACAATTGGTGATGTTAAGTAGGCTATAAGTAGGTTATAGTTGGACACAACTATTAAGCTTCCCCTGCGGACGGTGGAGATTAGTTAGCGTGCAATTGGACAGTCCGTAGATGGGGCATGTCTTTCCTTGGGAATTAGCGTTTTGCACACTAGGCAAAAACCTTGGAATCTCGTGCTTAGACTGTTGGGTTGCGGGAGGAGCACTGCTCTCCTTGACACATGACACTTGATCAACATAAAGGACTCTGATTAACGGTTAAGATTGATAGACCGTTGGGAGATAAGATGAATGAGAAGTGAACACCCCTTCAGTTGCACTTGGGCTAGTTAAGAGTTTCGAGTCACTTAAACTATTCAAAATTTTTTCCGTGTTTGTAGACTGAGAAACGAGAGAGTTTTCACGACCTTGTAAAGGTGTTTCCAAAGGGTCTTGTTCTTCAAAAGGGGGTGGAAATAGCTTGAAACGAGATGAGGGTGAGGGTCCCTAATATCTTTTTAGCAGAGAGACGTGTACCATCAGGGAATACGAGCCTTTTCAGGGAGAAGAAGTTCATATGCCAGTGAACTGATTTTGCTAATTATCTCAAAGGGACCAAAATACTTCTTTGCTAGTTTTTGATATGGCCGACAAGCCACGATCACTTGTTTGTCTAGTGTGAGACGTAGCACTAAAAGAAACCCTATTAAAGGTAAGGTCCACCCTATGCTTATTTGTTTGAGCCAGCATGCTCTATCTTGTTCTTTTAAGATTCATTTTTAACCTTATTAAAATTTGATGTTTAGTGTGTAAGGAAAAATCCAAGCCTAAAACTGATGAGGCCCTTTGTATGTAATTGGTGATTGTTGGTGGTGATCTGTCGTAAAGGGCTTGGAATGGTGGCATCCCAATGGCCGAATGATGGGTTGAGTTGAACTAATATTCTGCAAGGTGAAGAAATTTGTATCACTACTTAGGGTGTTCGCTACAAAAACAACGTAAGTTTCTAAGCATTTGTTTACAACCCCTGTTTGATCATTTGTCTCTAGATGGTAAGTTGTACTATATTGCAATTTTGGACCTTGAACCCTAAAGAGTTCCTTCCAAAATTTGCTTAGGAAAAGGGGGTCCCTGTCAAAGGTGATTGTTTTGGGCATACCATGACGGCAACATATTTCGACTGAGAAGCGTGCTGCCAAGTCCAATGTTGCAAAGTGGTCAGGCAATGTAATGAAGTGCATGAATTTTGTGAGACGGTCACAAACTACCTAAATCACGCTATGACCATAAGCGAGGTAAATGTGTAATAAAGTCCATTGTTAAATCTTCCTACACCTTTCTCAGTATTTGTTGGCATATATTTGTTTTGTTGGCATACCAAGTAATGTTAGACAAAGTGTTCAACATCTTTGTACATTCTCGGCTAGAAAAAGGAGGCAACAATCCTTGCTAGAGTCAACTTCAAAGATGAATGTCCACCCAAGGGAGTGTTGTGGTACTCAGTCAGCAAGGAGTGGCATAGATGGAGGATGTTTAGGACAAAAATGCGGCCTTTGACAAGAAGAAGGCCATCCTGGATTGTGATATTCTCAACTGTAAGTGGGTCTGCTTTGAATGAATCGATAAGTTGTTTCCATTTATTAGTTCTAAAAAATTATTTCACTGATTGAAGGAGGGATGGGATCAAGCTGGATTTCAAGGAGAAAAGAGTCAAAGCAGAGTCGTTTTCATCAGTCAAGTGTTCATCATGGTCTTGTTTTGAAAGGCTATCATCAAACCTGATTGTGTTTTCCAAGTTTGTAAATTATCTCAAACTCATAATCCTATAGTTGACACATCCATCTTTGTTGCTTTGGGATTTGGATGGTTTGGGAGACTAAATTTCTCAAACTTTGTTGATTAGTGTAAATTTTGAACTTTCTCCCTATAAGATATTGACGTCACTTCTTAATTGATTTTGTGACAGCAAACATTTCCCTAATGTAGGCGGATGCGGCTTGCATTCTTTGACTCTTGCGCTTGCTGAAGAAGGCAAGAGATCTTCCTTCTTGAGTGAGGACAACACTAATTGCAGTGACTGAAGCATCTGTTTCAATGTAGAAGAGCTTGGAAACGTCTAGTAGAGTTAAGACTAAAGCTGCAGTAATTGTCATCTTTAATTCTTCAAAGGCCTAAATGGCTGTATTTGTCCATATAAAATTATTTTTCTTCAGCAATTCAGTGAGGGGAGTGCCAAGTGTTACATATTGTTTTATGAAACGTTGATAGAATCTAGTGAGGCCTAAAAAACCACATAAACCCGTGAGGGATTGTGGCTCCGACTAGCTTAGAATAGCCTTAATCTTCTCATAGTTAGGATTAACATAGTGGACAGTAATAACATGACCTAAATAATGAACAAACTTAACAGCAAAACCGTACTTAGTTAACTTAACAAAGAATGAATTAGATACAAGTAAGTCTAATATGATGCATAAGTGAACTAAGTGAAAGTCATTATTAGTGTTATAAATTAGGATGTAATAAAAAACACCAATACAAATTGTCTTAAGTAAGGCCTGAAAAGATCAGTCATGGCCACCTAGAATGTAGATAGGGCATTGGTTAGCCAAAGGGAATGACAAAAAAATCATAATGGTCATCACAAGTTCTGAAGGTTGTTTTGAGAGTGTCGGGTTAGAAAACTATAACTTGGTGGTACCCTGATCTTAGGTCTAGCTTAGTGAAAATTTTATCTGAGCCCAGTTCATCCACAGTTGGGATACGAAAGCAATCCTTTATGGTAACTGCATTTAATGCTTTATAGCCAACACAAAACCTCCATGTGTCGTCTTTTTTTTTTTTAACCAGTAAGACTAGGGAGGAAAAAAGGTTGTGACTTGGGACAATGATGTCATCTACTAACATTTCCTTGATAATGATAATGATGTTTCCTTTTGGCAAAATGGGTAGCAATAGGGTTTAATATTAACAGGGGTAGAGTTGAGTAGTAAAGGGATTTTATGGTCATGAAAGTGAGAAAGGGGTAATTTATGCGGTTTGGTAAAAATTTTGGTGTATTTGCTAAGGAGATTTTGAAAATCCATGGGTAGATGACTAAAGGGTTGGAGTATTTGTGGTTTAATAGCTACTGGTGTTAGAAGGCTAACAGTGTAGAGGGTGAGTAAATAGAAAAAGGCAATAACATTTGTGTAGAGAGATTGACAAAGTTGGTGATAGGTAGATGGAGTTGGAGAAAGGGAAGGTGAGCCTTTTATTGTAACCCAAGTATTGTTATGGTTAAAGGAAAAAATGGGAACTGAAAAGCATGTAGAAATGGGACCTAAGGTGGATAACCATTTGAGTCCCAACACAATGTTAGCATCCTCTATGGAAATAGATAAGAGAGGATGTTGAATTGATGCCCTTGTAATGAGAGAAAAACTTCAAAATAGTATTCAACGCAAGATAGATGTTCATCGTTACCCATCATAACTTTGAGATTTGGGGTAGGTCAACCAACAGACCCAAATGATTGGCAATTCTAGCTATAAAATGTTATGAGAGTTGCCAGTGTCAAGTAGAAGAATAACGTGTAAACCAACAATGTTACCGTGAAATTTGAGAGCCTTAGGTGAGGGTTGTCCCAACAAAGCCTGAGGTGAGAGCTGAAAGTGAATAATATCAGGATTATTGGTAAGATAGTTGTTTCCATATTAGGTTCATCTTCTAGCAGAAATAGGAAATGTCCATTGGCACACTTGTGACCCACCATGAAATTTTCATCATAGTAATAGCATAGACCTTGGACCCTTCTTTCTTGCATATAGGTAGAAGATATTTTTTTGGTAGGTAATGAAGTGGGTTGGGTAGGGGGTTGGGCGGGTGTAATTGGAGGAGTACGGTTGGCTGGGTGTAATGTGCAGTAGTGGTTCAAAATGGTCGTGGTTTAGAATCCCAATTTTTTTCCTTAATGAGCTTGGCTAATCCTATAGCTTGTGGAATAGAGTAAGGGCGTAAAATGGTAAGCTCATGTTTAATTTCTGGGTTAAGGCCTGAAAGGAAACAATTGAGAATAGATGCTTGGTTTAGGCCCACTACTCTGTTGCACAACTTTTCAAATTCAGTTTGGAACTTAGCAACCAATCCCGTTTGTTGGAGCTTAAACAACTCAACTTCATGATTGATGGAGGTGGAAGGACCAAACTGAAGGTCCAAGGCCCTAATAAAGGAATGCCAATAAGAAAATTGGTAGGTATGGTCAATCCATTAATATTAACTAAAAGTGTCTCTTTTCATGTAAAATCTCTACATATGAATCTAATTTTCAAATGGAACATGGTAATATGAGAAAAAATGTTGGGCCTGAGATAGCCATTCGAGAGGTGTAGAACCATCAAAGGGGCTAAGGTCAATATTAGGAGTTTTTATGGGTGGGGGTTCGTAGGGGAGTGGGGGTGGAAGGTGTGGTGGGTAAAAGGGCGTGGTAATAGTAGGGGTGGTGACAAATGTGGGTGGAGGCTGGAAAAAGTGTTGCATGTGGGGTGAAGACATAGGAATGGTGTGGGATATATGAGGATTTGGTGTTGTGTTATAGATTTGGGGAAAGAGGGATAGATAGTAGTAGGTGGAAATTAGAGGAGTATGAAAGCTTATCTTGGAGTAGGGATAGAGATGATTGCAAGGCAACTTGGCGGGCTTTAATCACCTTTTGGAATTGAAGGTTGTGTACAGTCTGCTGCTGTTGCTATTTCACATGCTGAGATTGTAACGCAGTAAATTTTTTAGTGAGGGCAAGGAATGCCTCACTAATATCCTTGTTTTTTGTTCTCGGAGGCATGAGCAACGAGAATGAAAACACCAATGATAGATTGTTACAAGATTAATGAAACTTTAACTAGAAAATGCACTAAGCTATGAAGACTAGGGTAAGAGAGAGGCTGGGTATTTCATTCATGCCTTCCCAAGAGAGAAGATAAACCCTTTAAAGAAAATACAAATAGCCCTAATGGACTATATGAGAAATAAACCAAACCCATAAGGGTACAAATAACAAAATAACAATTGCAGTAATAAATAAGGATGCTTGAAAAATACTAAACGTAGTCCCTCATCCAAATGGGCTTGCCCCTATTATGCTTACCCCTATTACGCTTGGGCTTGCTAAAATTTGTACCCATAATTTATTTAATTTTTTTTTGCATTTCTATTTTAAACTCATCTAGATAAAGATCATGTACCTCTAAACTCTTTTATTTTACTATCTCCTTAGAAAGTCATAGAACATGAAGCATGAATCGTAATTGTGAATTTAAATCCATAATGTATTCCTTTTTATTTCTTTCTTCCCATCCCTCCTCCCAAATTTTTCGTCTTTCGTATTTTACTATAATTATGAAAATTTATTTTATAAATACTTTAATTAAGCACAACTAATTAAAAAGGTAAGCTATATAAAGTAGAGATAAATTAATATACATAGTTAGTTTAACAAGTTTTACTACTCTAACATTCAATCACAATATTTTATTTATGATAAGTTTGTTGGTTTTACCAATTAATACTTTAAAAGTCATATAAATGAAAATTGAAAAGTTATGATTGAAGGTTAGTATAAAACTCTTTTACAATGTAAGTACATGATCAATTATATACTAATTAAACTCTATAAAGTAATACTATTAATAAATACATGATCAATTATATACTAATCAAGTTCAACCTAACTTCTTTTACTAATGTGACTTAACCTAACTTGATATGTATTGGGTTTTAACTACCCTCTTTGTTGGATAAAAACTCACCTAAAACTTGTTCACTTGCCTGTTAAGTAATCATGAATTGAAAAATATGCATATTTTTTAATACCTATGGGTACCTGTGGATGATTTAGATATTATTTTTTTAAAAAAATCCTTTTAAAACTAAATTACAACAAAAACTTGAACTAAGAAAAATAGCTCCATGTTGCAAATTCTAAAATTCTACCAAATGTCACTATAATTAGTTAGAAATGAAGACTTAAATATAAAGTGTCTCAAAAGCATGCATAAGTAAAAATAGGTCCATATTACAAATGAAGACCATATAAAGTATCTCTTAAGCATAAGTAAACATAAATCAAATTACATATCTCAAAAGCATAAATCCAAATAATAGAAATTAATCAATTCTAAAAGTCTTCAATTGTTAGTGATTCCCTTGTGAATAACTGCACTTTTGCCACTTGTTTCCTTGAACAAAGAAAAGTCAAATAAATATGGATAATAATTAATCTAATGATAGTTAGAAATAGAATAGAACATTAAAAAACCTACTAACATTTTTATCAATTAATTCTTCTACAATTGCATTCTACTTCATTTTGTAAATCTTCATGATTAAGGAACCTAAAAAAAAATCATTACAAATTTGTAACAAATAATCAATGTTTGCTATCATTTGAAAGATTGAGTATTTTAACTCATTAGCCTTCCCCAACATAAGATGTCAAAATGCTCATATAAGTTTAACAATGTTTTCTCCTCAAATAACAATAAATTTCTAATTTGTAATTTAATAACTCATTTTTCTTTTTCATTTGGTGTTTTGTAAAATTCTTTTTTCAAACTTAAAACATCTCTCTTTTCAATACCCCTTATGTTATATTTGGGATTCAACTTTGTGCAAAAGAAATACTTTGCAAAATTGCTTGCAAATTTATTTTGTAACAAAGATATAACATAAATTAGTTTTTAACATAGTGCCAAAAATTTAATTGTATACTAAATATATTAACTAATTAGATTTAGAGGGATTGTTAGTATAGAATTCAAACGTGGTAATATAAATATTAATTAACAAATATTTATTTATAAAATTATTTAAATTTATTTTATATAATTTCTAATTAAAAATAAAAATAATTTATAAGATTTAAAATTAAAATAAATATCAATTCGTTTTTATATTTAACTATGTTAAATGAATTTTTTTACCCATAATTATTTATCCATAATAATATAAAGTAGAATTGTCATTCCTAAATCATAGTTGGATTTTTTATTATAATGTAAAATACTTTATTTTATGATATTATTCACTTTAGTATACACTGCCATAAAATAATTGAAGTATCTCATTGAGTAAGTAATTTAATATTATTTTAAAATAAAAATAGTTTTAATATATGTATTTTATATCTATGTAAAAATAATTTCCAAGTAAAAATAAATTTATAGAAATTTAAAATAAAAATAAATGTTGTTGAGTTTTTTATACGTATTTGTGTAAACTACTTAGAGATTTTGCTTTTGGTTTATAATAATAGTCTTGACAAATTTTTATTTCAAATGAAATTTGTTATCTCTACAATAATTAATATAAATATTAATTAGCAAAATATTTATTTATAAATTTATTTAAGTTTATTTTTATCATTTCTAAGTAAAAATAAAAATAAAAATAATTTATAATATTTAAAATTAAAAATAGAAGTTTGAACTATGTTAAATGAGTTTTCTTATCCATAATTTTTTTCCATAATAAAGTAGATTTGTCTTTCATAAATAATAATTGGGATGATTATTATAATTTAAACTACTTTAATTTATGATATTTTTACTTATATACACTGGTATAAAATACTTGAAGAAGTATCTCATTGAGTAACTAATTTAAAATTATTTCGAAATAAAAATATTTTTAATAAATTAATTTCAATATATTTATTTTATAATTATGTAAAAATAACTTCTAAGTAGAAATAAATCTATAGAAATTAATGTCAAATAAAAATAAATCTTGTTCAATTTTTTAAATGTAGTTATATAAACTACTAAGAGATTTTGTTTTTGGTTTATAATAATAATCTTGAGAAAATTTGTCTTTACTCTATAGTATGTACTTGTATGAAATAATTAAAAAAATATTGTACATGATGATCTTTAAAGGGTTGTCTTTATTGAATTATGTGAATTAGATAAATAATTTCATGCCAAGTTACTAAAATTTTCTGTCATTATAGGGTATATTTTTAGAAAAATAGATTTACTTCATCTCATTAAAAATAAGTGAATATATACAGGTTGAAATTCGATTAAATATTTGGATGCTAGCATAAGTGAGCAACATGACTGACTTCAGCATAAGTGACCGAAATCTCACTAATTTATAATCAACCAAGTTAATCTCTTAATAGTCAAAATATATAATTTCATTGAAGAACCAACATCATCAATTTTACAATTTTGAGACACTAAATGTGTCTATATTAAAATAGATGAATTCCCCAAATCTCACTAATTTAAAACAAGAGACCGAAATACCAAATTTTGAAAATTGGGGAAACAAAATTTCATTTAAGTCTTAAATTATTAAAAATATTAAATGATTAAATTTAATTTATATACAAAGTATAAAATAAAATCAAAAATTTAAAATAAATATTTGAAATATATTTTATTATGAATAGGAGGAAAAATATAAAAAATAATAAAAAATATAAATAATAAAAAGTTAGAAATATAAAATATAAAAAGAATTAAATAATAAAATAGTGCATTATATTATTTATAGAGTATATAATAAAATTAAATATTAAATAATAAATTTAACATGAAAAGATAAAATATAAGAAATGCAGAAACATAAAAAATAAAATATAAAAATGTTAAAACTGAAATAATAAAAATAATGAATAAAATAAAAAAAAAATTGAGATTTTTTAAAATGAAAAAAAACCAAAAAAAGTATTGATGTCAAATATTAATATTAAATTATATTAAATAATAATATTATTATTATTTGGTGTAAATAAGTAAGAGTTTAATTTTTATGCAGTAGCAGTGTAAAAGAATTTTATTACACTAACTTTTAATTTCAATTCTTCATTTATATAATTTTTAAATTATTAATTAATAAAATTAACAAATTTATCTTTATTAAAAAATTTATCTTAAATAAATATTATGATTAAATGATAATGTAGTCTTTTTTAAAACAGTGTCTAAGTCATTTTGAACGACGATGACGTGAGAGGCGTAGAACAATTTGTTCATATACATGGTAACACCTGATCTGTAGGTATGCAATGTTTTTAAGCTTATGAGTCAGCTGATCCGTAGGTTTAAAATATTTAGACACCTATGAACTAACTAATTCTTATGTTTGAAAAAGGATTACACACTTATAGATCAAATCATTTAAAGGTGTGTAATTTTTTTAAACCTATAAACCAATCAGTCTATAGCTTAAAAAAATACCTTCCAAATCACTTGGTCCATGATCCGAAAAATGGTCACTTAGGGACCAATTACAAACACTTAGAAATCACTTTATAATTTTATTCATAAAAATTGAAAAAGTGGTGACTTTACGATTGTAAAACTATCTTAATAAACTTTTAAAATATAAAATTATAAAATATATAATCTTTTACTTATAGACTAGTTGATTTGTAATAATAAAAATTTTCAAAAGTATAAAATTTTAAAATATTATATTATAAAAAAATTATATTATTAAAATATAAAACTTTAATAATTTTAAAATATAAAATATTATACACAAATTTTAATATTTACAATAAAAATTTTTAAACATAAAATATAATTTTTTCTTAGGAATCACTTTGTCTGTAGTAATAATAAAATTTATAATATAAAATTTTAAAATATTATACTATAAACAAATTATATTATTAAAATATGAAATTTTTAAAAGAATAGAGAATAGATTTGGTTAAAAAGATATGAATAACTCAGGTATTATAAGGTTTATTTTTAAATGGTAGGTGAAAAAAATGAAAATAAATGTTAAAAGAATTTCCAAAAACTTGTATAGTTGATATGAGACCTGCTAAATACTGATATCATCAAAGTTGCATACTAATTATGCATGAAACCTATTTGTTCTTCATGCATCTTAGTTGTTTTGTTCTTAGCTTCGTTAGTTTGATGGAGTTTGATGTTTGTTACTAATTTTGTTAAAAGTTGTTTAGAGTTTTTGCTTGAAGTTATTTGGCACTCTAGCTAAAGGTCATCTTTGATGTAATCAAGGGCTACTTATGTTTAATCCTTTGTTGTTTAATGAAATCAGATGTGATGTAAATGATAGATGGATGTTGAGGTGCGAACATAGTTGGGATTTCAGCATCTATAGTGATGCCACTACACATCCAAGGTGTTTGTTTTTCCTCACTTGAATTTTTATACTTGTTTTTAGTACTATTGAGCTTTATGTTTGTTCTTCTTCACTTTTGAGTTTTGGTATGGCATAATCTTTCTAGTTTAAGGGCAAAAATAAAAAAAAGTGACCTTGGGTTACCCATTTTTGCGTGGTACTCACTAGTCCATTATAGGTCATAAGGTAACCATGGATTACACTTATGGACCTACAAAACATCAAGAGACCTACATTAAACTAACTCGGTATGAAAACTGATCTACCACTCTGATCTCCAATCATTAAACATAAACCTACACTTCCACAATCTACTACACCAAGTTGAGTAAGAAAAAAAGACACATATCGCATTAAGGTGTTACTTCAAACAACAACATACTTTAATATTAAAAAACTTTGTTCATACACGACAACAATTGTCACATCAAAATACATAGAAAATTACAACCACAGCAAAAATAGAAGTACAAGACATGCCCTACAATTAACAAAAAAAGCAAAATAACCATATAATCTACGACAACTCATAAGTCATCCTCCTCAATATCAACCACAACGCCATCAACAACCACCTTGAAACACCCCATTTGGCTGAAGTTTACCGAAGGAAATATAGTTTTAGCTTGCTCTTCCATCTCGTTGAAACCTTAATCAAATTTAGAAGTTATTTCAAACTTCTGGTTCTCGACATCGGTTTCCAAATGTTGAATCTCCTCTTGTGTTGACTTTTCCCTAGTCCCTTACTTCTCTTTCTCGACTTTTATATCCTTGATGACTTTCTCTAGCTTCTTCAATTCAATCAACAACTGGTCCTTCTCCAAACCAAATTGTTTTTCTTTTTCTAGCATCATTCCCTTTTCGATCTCTAGCAAACGCTTATCTTTGGTAGCTTTTTCCTTCAAATTATCCAATCCTTCTTTTTTCTCCTTAACTACTTATTTTCTTTCTCCACTTTAGCCAAATCCTTCATCAGTCCTTTGCGTTCCTTCTACATATTGCACACATGGTTTTCACCCAATGGCGACATCACCGCTAGCCAATTTGAGAAGGCTTCCACCCCTTTTCACAAACTTAGCACACTTTGCTTCTAAAGTTGCTCTTTGTCTTTTTTCACCCAAAAGTAGTTGCATATCAAAACATTATGCTCATAGGCGAGATGCGCCATAGTGATGTCCCATCCCCTCTTGCAGCCCCTTGTTCACAAGGTCCCAATTCTTGCCCATATAACAAGTGACCATTCACTCCTCTTATTGAACTTTAACTTCCTCAGTCTAGTCTTTGACCAGCAAATTTTAGGGCTCAACACATTGGCATTTATTTCTAACTGCTTGAGAATTACCTCCACCTTTGACGCTAAACCAGTCACCATGGTCGCAACAAGCGCCTCTACAATCTTGACAGAGGATTCATTCTTGTTCCATAATTTCTTCATTTCTTTCATGGATAACGCCATATTTTTTGCAAAATGTACACAACAGATCCCTGTAAGGCACAATCTGATGCATTCACCCCTAGCAAGGGCCCATCATAAGGGTCATGACTAGGAGGATAGAAGAGGACTTGACAAATGAAGAAGGAGGAAGACCTCACCTCTTGTTTAGAGTAAAGATTGGATCCTAGTCCTCCTATATAGCTAGTCTTAGGTTATGCCTTCTTGTTTAAGGCATAGATCCTTTATCTTCTTTTGTATTTGAGTTTGGGCTATGTATTTTGGCTTTGTTTCCTTTTATTTTGTAATTAAGAGGTTCATTTAGTTCTTATAGGGTGTGAGTTAATTAGTTGGGCTTTAGGAGGATTTTTGGCTGTGTGGTTCTACTAAGAACACTCCAAAAATAATCTTAACACCCCTTTAACCAACTAGGAGACATGTGGGTCCCGTTTGTTCCCTCCAAATGGTGCTAGTTCCTTCTCTTCTACACATATATGCTGATTTGGATGGTGTCTAACCAACCAAATTTGAATTTGAATTTTGGAATGCCATATGGATTCCCTCCAAAATTCAAATTCAAATTAAGGGAAAATAGATCCACTTAATTAGGGCCTTCTTTGGATCTTCACTTTCCTTAATCATGTGCTGAGTTGGCTTTGCCTAACTAACACATGATTAAGCCTCCTTGGGCCTTGATTAGTGAGGTGGACATCCACTCCCACTCTTAATCCCTCCTAGCACTATAAATTCATGTCTCATCCTCATTTGTATGGTTACACTTGAATTTATGAAATTAGAGAGTTTCTTCTAAACTTGAGTGTCTTCTTCTTTCATCTTCTTGAGAAAATTTCTTGAGCTTTTATCATGGGACCTCTCCCTTGTGGCAAACTCCTCCACCTAAGACTCATCTTCTCTTGAATGACGCCTCCACCTCCACTTCTCATCTCCTCCATCTGCCATTTCTTTATGTGGAAGAACCTTGGGAGTAGATCAAGGGTAATGCATCAAGTAAATGCATCACAATCTTAAAATTTTATGAAAAGGTCAGAAAACAAGGTTGACAAGAGTTTCTTTACTACCAATGTATTTATTCAACCCCATAATGTCATACTATAATGATAGCACCATGCATGTATGATGAAAACACATGATGTGTTCCTCCCTTGAATGAACTCCCAAAGTCACATAAGATGAATTGGATTATGGGGTGATTGTCACCACTTAGGAAAAGATAAGCCAAAAAGAGGGAAGTTCTTGCCACAAGGGAAGGAAGCCTTGATAAAAGCACAAAGGAATTTCTCTAAGAAGAGAACTAGGACTCTCAAAATGAAAGCAAACTCTTTATTCTCATTCAAATTCAAGTGTAAAGAATATAAGAGGGTGGAGAGGTCTATATATATGGTAGGGGTAGTGCCTTGGCCGTAAGAAATTGAGGGAAATTCAAAAGAGGAGTCAAATTCAAATCATTAGCACGTGCTCCTAAAATCATGGATATTAGATCTAACTAAATGCCATGTAGGATGCCATGTGGTGATTATTTAAAAACGGCACCTAAGAGGGGGAACAAGGGCCTCACCTTGTCTCTTCCATGTTTCATGTGCTAACTAATTAGGGTTTAATTAGAAAAGAGGGGTGTGGTTAATAAAACAACCCACTAACACCCTTAAATGGCCCAATTAGTTAATACACTCCACAAGAAGACTAAACACACCTACTAGCCATAAGTCCTACGAAAATAAATGCAAAATACAAGGCCAGCTAGAAAATCTAGTCCACTCCACTTAGGGAAAAATAAAGCTAAATACAAAGGTAAAAGCAAGAGGACTAAGGTATAATTTCTATGCGCATGAAAAGGAGAGGTCTTCCTCCATCCACTCTAGCCATGTCCTCCTCTATCCTCCTAGGTATGACCTTAGTGATAAGTCCCTTGCTACGGAGGATCATATCATAATGGCTTATTTTCTCTAGAAGTGGCGCCATCCATCTTCCATTCTCTTATCTCTTCACCTCCCTTTCTCAAGGATTAAAGAAACTTGAAGAGGATTCATGGACAAACACCTTCAAGGTTCCACCAACTCCCTTTTATTTGCCACCCTTTGGTCTCGAAAGGTATTATAAAAAAGACATAATCATACCCAATCTGACTTTTCGATCAAAAGTTATGCTCATTCAAATTTTTCTCACCTTCCTTTTCATTTGCCACCCTCTGTCTCGATAAGTACCATAAAAAGGACATATAATTATACCCAATCCGAATTTCTAATTAAAAGTTATGGTCATTCAAACTTCTTTTGCCTTCCTTTTTATTTGACACCCTTCTGTCTTGAAAAGTCCTATAAAAAAGACATATAATAATACCAAATCCGACTTTGTAGTCAAAAGTTATGGCCTTTCAAATTTTCTTGCCTTCCTTCTTCTTTGCCACCATTCTGTCTCGAAAAGTACAATAAAAATACATATAATAATACCCAATCCGGTTTTCCAGTTAAAAGTTATGGCCATTCAAACTTTTCTCACCTTCCTTTTAATTTGCCACCCTTCTGTCTCAAAAATTACTATAAAAAAACCTATAATAATACCCAATCCAAATTTCCAATCAAAATTGATGGCCTTTTAAAGTTTTCTCGACTCATTTTTTATTTGCCATCCTTTGGTCTCGAAAGATACTATAAAAAAGACATATAATAATATCCAATTTGACTTTCCATTCAAAAGTTATGGTCATTCAAAGTTTTCTCGCCTTCCTTTTCATTTGCCAATCCTCTGTCTCGATACGTACTATAAAAAAGACGTATAATTATGCCCAATCCGAATTTCCAGTTAAAAGTTATGGCCATTCAAACTTTTCTCGCCTTCCTTTTTATTTGACACCCTTCCGTCTTGAAAAGTCCTATAGAAAAAACATAATAATACAAAATCTAACTTTCCAGTCAAAAGTTATGGCCTTTCAATTTTTCTTGCCTTCCCTTTTCTTTGCCTCCTTTCCTTCTCAAAAATTGCAATAAAAAAGACATATAACAATACCCAATCCACATTTCTAGTTAAAAGTTATGGCCACTCAAACTTTTATCGCCTTCCTTTTATTTGCCATCCCTTGGTCTTGAAAAGTACTATAAAAAATATATAATAATACCCAATCCGAATTTCCAGTCAAAATTTATGGCCTTTAAAAGTTTTCTCGCCTTCTTTTTATCGCCTTCCTTTTATTTTCCATCCCTTGGTCTTGAAAAGTACCATAAAAAACATATAGTAATACCCAATCCAAATTTCCAATCAAAATTTATGGCCTTTCAAAGTTTTCTCGCCTTCTTTTTTATTCACCAACCCTCCGTCTCAAAAAGTACTGTAAAAAAGACATATAATTATACCGAATTTGATTTGTCATTCAAAAGTTTTGGGCTTTCAATGTTTTCTCGCGAATCTTTTTATTTGCCCACCGCCCATCTTGAAAAGTACTATAAAAAAGACATAATAATACCAAATCCGACTTTCCAGTCAAAAGTTATGGTATTGATGCATCCACTATGTAAATCATAAAAATATCCCCTTGCACATCTGGATTACATTGACCCCAACTGTGTCCCTAACATCAATGTACCTCACGAAACATATCATTCAAGGCTAGGTTACTCAACTGTAACTGCCCACAACTAACAACATCAATAAATATATTCTTATCATGCATTCCAATCATATGCATTACATCACAATTTCAAATAATACATTGTCATTCCAATAATTCAATTCTAATCACAGAAAATCAATTTAACCAAAACTAAATTACTTTACCATAATGGCCACATCCAAACTATCCAATAATCATCCAATTCAAGATAAAACATCACTCACATAATAATTATCCCTACACAACACATCATATATCTCAACTATGAAATCCTAATATACGCTAATTCAATAAGTTCAAATCAAAATCAAATACGCACTATATTAAATAGCTCAAAACACAATTAAAATAAATTTTATCTTAAATAGCTCAAAATATAGTCAAAATACTCGCTATTTCAAATAGTCCAAATCTCTCAACTACCAAATCACTTATCTATTAACAAAAATCAACAAAAGAGCTTCCCTCATCTATTTCTCCTTTTCAAAGCTAACTCAAAAGAAAATGAGGAAATCCACCTGAAGAAATTTCTGACAAAAATCCCAATTTAAACAAGAACTTAAGAAATTAAAATTTTCAAAGAATTTCCCTTTTTAACGTAAACGATAGGATTGAAAATAATCAGAAAAATGTTTATTGATTCAATATCAGACTTACCTATAACAACGATCACTCAATAATAGGAGTTATGGAAGAGATCGCGTCGAAATCCATCAACCAAAAGCTTTACATGCAAAGGACGCAAGAAAAATAGTGATGCTGAGTGTAGAAGCAGCAGAGAAAAAAAGAAACTGAAGAAAAAGGAAGGAAAGAGAAAAGAAAAAAAAAAGGAAAAGAAAAGGAAGAAAGAGAAAAAGGAAAAAAACAAGAAAGAAAGAATAAAAAAAAAGGAAAAAGGAGTGAGGTGAGTTTAGTAAGTTCTGACTTGATATTCGAATCCCCTCCTAAACAGATTTCCGAAAACTCCTTAAAACTCAATCAAAACTCTCCGAAATCAATTATATTTCACTTCCCACCTCCCAACTCTTTTTTTTCTAAAAAAATAATTAACTAACAGTGATATTATAAATAAACTCAATTATTCTCCACAACTATACTAATATAAGATAATTAAACATTTAATTCCCCGTAACATTTATTTCTTTTTCACTAATAATCTATTAACTAAACTGGTCTTTAGAACTTTTCGAGACAGATAGGTGAGAAATAAAAACAAAGGTGATAAAACTTTAAAAGATCGTAACTTTTGACTGGAAAGTCGAATTGGGTATTATTATATCTCTTTTTTATAGTACTTTTCTAGACGGAGGGTTGACAAATAAAAAAGAATGCAAGAAAATTTTGAAACGACAATGGACTTTTTACATAAATACATTAATTGTTATAACTATCTTCCCCAATAAGTCAAAGCACTGGACTTTTTACAAACCTAAAAATGACTCAAAAGCATAAAAAAATCAATTGTTTATGAGTCAACATATTCAGAGGAAATCCTTTAAATCCTTCAACATAGCCTGTTAAACAGTTCCATCTTCTATTCGCACTACGATCATATATGAATATAAACCAATGAAAAGAGTGAGATTTTTATAAACATCTATGTCAATCTTAATAGACTTAACAAACAACGGGGGCCTAAGGTTTGACCTACAATTGTGTCTCACTTTACTCAATGTATGGATCCATATATGATTTTTTATGATTCACTCTAATCATCAAATATTTTTTTTGGGAAATTGTTGGTAGTTGCACATCATTCTCACAAAAACATTGGTACAATAATAATTATTTTTATCGAGAAATCGAGCAATCTTTCAGTTCATAATAGAGAGATATATATTACTCAACCTTGACAATGCTGAAAAGGTATGAAAAGTTTAGCCTATGAATACCTTAGTCTAGGGCGCTAATTTGGACTATCCGAATATCCACCTACTTGATTAAAACCTTTTTATACCTTACTTGGTTCATACCTTTCATCTCTCAGTGTACCAAACTGTGACTTCCCAACAGTGACATTTGCGTGCCTACATAGTCCCAAATCATTACAAGGAAACTTAGAACTTTGCTAAGTTCATCTCACAACATTACAACACAGTTCTAAACTTCACTCAATTTAGTGAATACAAAGGTACATAGTACTTCAATTTTAATTATCATTCACAGAATAATTTATAATTCCATAGATAATCAATCTCAAGAATTAAAATATATTAAAAATAATTTTAATAACGAGATAGATATAAAAATTAATTTCTCAGTTTGAAATTTTTACTTCAGAATCAATAGTAATAAGATATCAATATAAAATCAATTTTTATAAATTATATTTTCTTATTATCATATTTATTATGAAATTTTCATAAACTTTACATATAATCTCTTGAATATTTTATGTTGTTTCTAAAAATAGACTTACTTTTATTATTTTATTTTATTTTTATTTTACCATAAATATTTAATATTATTAATTTTAAGCATCATTTTGAATGGAATATAATACACGTGATAAAAAATGAGATTATTATTAATAATTTAATTTAAAGAATGATAGATCTATAGAAATACGTAAACCAATATTAATCATAATTTAAATTATATGATAGAAAGAAATAAAACTTAAAGCAAAAACATAATAAATAATAGCAAAGACCAAACTATAATACCTGGAGGATAAATAAAATAATAAATAATAACAAAGGACCAGATTATAAAATGTGGAGAATAAATAAAATACTAAATAACAAAGGACCGAATTGTAATATCTAGAGAATAAATTAAATAATAAATAATAACAAGGATCAGACAATAATATCTAGAAAATAAATTAAATAATAATGTAGGACCAGAACATAATTTTTGGAGAATAACTAAAAGTTAGTATAGTTAGAAATTATTGAACAATCAATTCAATGATTGAAAATAAAGATTATAATAATTAGTATATTAATAAACAATTAAACTTATAAATAAGAGAGAGAAAGGAATAGCAAATTTTTTTTGTAAGGAAATGCATGGATGAAGCTTGTATTTATAGGCCAAAATTAATTTATTTTTGAATTAAATGATTGGATGATTATAGGATAATGTTACTAGAGAAAAGGTAGGTTATTAGAGATTAAGTTAAAGTCAAGCCAACATTTACTTGGACAATTCTTCCTTTAAGATAAGATTAGAAAAATTTACTCAACATTTCATTGGAAATAAGGTTACTTATATAAGGTTATTGGGACTACTTGTACATCATATGAGATGTTGTTGTTTTTTAATTATTTTTTTAATTTTAATTATTTTTTAAATAAAATCAGTTTACCAAAAATTCTTATATAATTTTGTAAGTCTCTCATAAAAATTTTAGCTCAAAACATGATCATTTTAATTTTTGATAGCAGTCTAGAATATACTGATAATTTTATAAAAATTTTCTAAATTAATTCCCAAAAAAATTTTCAAAATTACAATAAATCATGTAGTTTCTATTTATAATTTAAAAATAATTTTTAAACTATCGATATTATATTTTTTGTAAACATTTTTCAAATAGTAAAATTCTAAAATAGATAGAAATTCATAATATCAATTTAATTGTAGAAATTAAGTTTTTAATATCTATTTTTAATTTCTAAATTAAAATTCTAATAGATTATATAACAATCTATTTAAAAATAGCTATGTTACATTCCTCCCTCCTTTTTGGAATTTCGTCCCCGAAATTCATTAGATTTGAAAGAGATTAGGGTATACTTCTCGTATATTGATCTCTAACTCCCAGTTGCATCTATGTCTCCTTGTTGACTCCACAATACCTTTATTAAAGGTATATCCTTCCCCCGAAGTCTTTTAATCCTTTGATCCTTTATTCCTACAGGAAACACATCAAATATAAGGTTTTCTTGTATTTGTACTATATCAGGTTCTATCACATAGTAAGGTTAGAAATGTATTTTTGAAGTTGGGACACATGAAATACATTATGAAGATTGGAAAGATTAGGAGATAAAGCAATTTGATAAGCAACAGAACTGACATGTTTAAGATTTGATATGGACCAATGAATTTGGGAGAAAAGTTTTGAGATTTGAGAGCTCTACCAACCCAGTCATTGGTGTAAGTTTCAAGAAAACATGATCTCCTTCTTGAAACTTAAGGGGTTTCCTCTATTTGTCATAGTAACTTTTCTGCCTGTCCTGAGATATTTTCATCTTTTCCCTGATCATTTTAATCTTATCTAATGCTTGTTGAATTATATCTGGACCTAAAATCAAAGAACTTCCAGTTTCATACCAACATAATGGGGTCCTGCATTTCCTCCCACATAGAGCCTCATATGGAGCCATCCTTATGCTAGAGTGGAAACTATTGTTATAAGTAAACTCTATTAAAAGAAAAAATTGATCTCAGCTTCCTATTTGTTCCAAGACACAAACTCTTAATTGGATGGTCCTTTCTGACTGTCCATCTGTTTGAGGGTGATAAGCTAAACTCTATTAACTTTCCTTGTAACAATATATCTCTTCTTTATGCTTCTCTGATTTGTTCAAGGAATCCACTTGAGATTTTTAACATCCCTAAGTAAAGCTTTCAAGCCTTACTGATGAGCCATTATTTTCCCTCATTTTCTTACCTTTATGTATCTACCTTAGTATTTGATTTATGCTTAATTACTTATTGATACTACATTTTTATTAATTCAGCAGTAATTCAGATTTTAATTAATTTGAATTCGCTTGATCTAATTTTTTTCATTCATTATTTTCAGGTTAGTTATGTCGCATTTTTGGGCTTGGACATTATTTTTTAAGCTTGAAGAAAGGAAGCCACATCAGCTTATTTTATTAGGACTAGCTTTAATATTTGGTTTTGCTTTTTGTACCCCTTGCCCGTATTTGGCCCAACCTAGAGTTTAGGGTTTTGATTCTCTTTTGTTGATGTGACCATGTAGAGAAATAGAGGGAGTTTTTTTGGTTTGAGGGGGATTAATTTTTTACATTTTGGATACAATTTTAGAGCTCTCTCCTTTAGTTTCAGTTTTCTCTCTATTTTTGAAGTTTGTAGAACATCTCTTTGTTTCGTTTTTATCCAGGTTTATATACATTTCATATTTTGTTTTGCTCTGTTTTTTTTATCATGGATAGCTAAATCTGTGTATTGATTTCCTGAGGAGAATGTAGTGGAATCTTTGAGGTTTTGTGCATTTATTTTGGCTGTTCCTCTTAACTCTTCATCTCTAATCTCTGTTCGCTTATTCTGTTTATGCTTAATAAACTGAACTCGATTCATAGTTTGCTTAATTCTGTGTTGAGATCAGGTGATGTATGCAATGCTTAATTGTATAAGGATAATCTAGATTAATCTCCTCTTAGTTGATTAACTTCGGGTTGGAATAAGGGTTAAGTAAAACAAAACATTAGTTTTGTAACCTAGGATAAGTGAAACTACATTTGAATCAGGGAATCAATATATTTAATAACTGTTTTATTAATTTTGTGTTTTGTTGCATTACATATTGATTCTCAAATCTGGAACCTCCCCTTCACAATTTTATTTGTATAACTGTGTGAACCTATGATTGGGATGAGTGGTCCTTGGGAAATGCCCTAGGCGAGCTTCCTAGTACTATATTTATTGTATTTATTTGACCAGGTATGACCTCAATCACTCACTTCCACAGACAAGTCCAAATCTCTAAATGATTCTAGCAATTCCAATTCCCTTACCATCATCATAGATGCATATAAGAATTTTCGACTTAAAGAATCTACTATAACATTTGCCTTTCCAGAATGATATTGTAGCTCAAATGCGTAATCCTTAAGGAATTTCATCCATCTACATTGCCTCATTTTCAACTATTTTTTATCAAATAGATACCTCAAGCTTTTATCATCACTGAACACCTCAGATCTTGTCCCATACAAGTAACACCTCCAGATTTTTAGTGCAAACACTACTGTAGCCAATTCTAAATCATGGGTAGGGTAGTTAACTTCATGTCGTCTAAGTTGTCTTGATGCATAAGCTGCTACCTATTGGTCCCAAGGAGGAATTTAGAAGGGGGGTTGAATTGATTCAAAAAATTATTTTTCAAAAACTTTTCTATTCAACAATATCAAAGTGTTTTAAAAAATAGTCCCTTTCAGAAATTTCAAAAATCTACCTCCTTTTACAAAAATGGGTTTTCGAGGATTCAACCCTTAAGAAAAACACCAATCAATTCAATTCCTTCAATAATGATTTCAAATATAATAAAAGAAAAACTTAACAAGAATCCTATTACAAGTAATTCAAAATCAAAAGGAAAAGGTAGAAAGAATGAAAATCAAATCCACAAAATATGGGTCAAAACCCAAATTTAATATCAATGGAGTGAATGTAAAGAATTGGATCCACCGCAACAAAACTTAATGAATCAAATATAGCTGGAAAAACCTAGTTGTCGGTGTTCCAAGAACTCAATAAAGATTGAAATTAAAGAGTATAAGGAAGAGAGAATTTTGCATAGTGATTTATACTAGATCGGTCTACCTGACCTACATCCAGTTTACAGACTTAGCCTTCCACTAATCTGCTTTCTAGTAAAATCTCAGTACATGCACACTACACATATAGATTTTAATCCTGGAAAGATTTAAACCACACAAAAGAGAGGCTTCCTCTTACACCCCGCAAGAGTTTGCTATACCGTAACACCCTGCCACTCACAATGCCTTGTAACACCCCGCTATAAGATTTTCCAACAATCTCAAGAATACCTCAAAAGATTGTAAAAATTGTGCAAAAACACAAAGAAAGGTATAGAACAATATCACTTGAAGTGAAGAATACCCAAATGGAAAGATCAAAACTCAATAGAGTCTCTTCCTTGAATCTTGAAATTGAAGCACCTTCAAACCATAAATAAAATTGGTATGGTTCTTGGAGAGAATTCTGTAAATCATACAAGAGAAGCAAACACTTGATTGGATTGATCAAAAGTTGTAAAATATGTTTTCAAAATGCTTTTATATAAATTTTGATGCAGGGTAATTGATGACCTACTTGATTACTTGATATCCTACACAAAACTTGTCCAAAGTGTTTTTTCTCAAGAGTAATCGATTACTGATTTTAGATAATCAATTACCACAGAGAGCATCAATTTTTTATCTCAAAATTCTCGTAGGGTAATTGATTACTGTTTGTAGGTAATCAATTACCTTACTCAAAAACCCACTTTTGAAGCTTTTCCATCACAACCTAGCCTATGTAATTTATCCAAAACCATCTTAAACACATTCTCAAGCCTATCTAAACACACAATACAAGTACGGCACCTATAAACATATTTGGTACCATAAAATTGATTTAAGAGCAAACAAGGAGATGAAATACTTCACCAAAACTTCAATGCAGTGCCTTTGGTTCCAACATTACCTTCCCTTCTTGCATCAACACACATCTTAATCCTTGTCCTGATGCATCACAATATACCTCAAGCTTTTTAGTAGGATTAGGCAGAATTAATATAGGTGCAAATGTCAGTTTTTCTTTTAGCTTCTGGAAACTACTTTCACATGTCTCACTTCATCCAAAAGGTTGACCTTTACATGTTAACTTAGTAAAGGGTAGTGCTATTTTAGAAAATCCTTCAATGAATTTTCTATAATAGCTTGCTAATCCTAAAAAACTACGTATTTCTATGATATTTGTTGGTTGTTCCCAACTAACACATTTTTAACCTTTGAAGGGTCAACTGCAATTCCATCTCGTGAGATTACATGTCCTAAAAACTAAACTTGTTCTGACCAAAATTTGCACTTTGAAAACTTTCCGTACAACTTTCTTTCTCTCAAGATTTGCAATATGATCCTCAAATGTTCTTCATGTCCCTTAAAAAATTTAGAGTATATTAATATGTCATCAATAAAGACTACTACAAATTTATCAAGGAGTTGATGAAAAATATGGTTCATATAATCCATGAAAATAGCAGTAGCATTGGTAACCCCAAAAGGCATTACCTAATACTAATAATGACTGTATCGTGTCCTAAATGCAGTATTTGGAACATCTTTCGCTTTGACTCGAATTTGATGATAACCATATCTTAAGTCAATCTTAGAAAGTACTAAAGCACCTCTTAATTGATCCATTAAATCATAAATCCTTAGAAGAGGATATTTATTTTTAATGGTAATCTTATTGAGCTGGCGGTAGTCCACACACAACCTCATGCTGCCATCCTTCTTATTTACTAACAAGATCGGAATACCCCAAGGAGAAACACTTGGTCTAATTTCTTATCCAACAACTCCTCTAATTGCTTTTTCAACTTTGCTTGTTCTAGAGGTGACATTCTATAGGGAGTTATGGATATAGGTCCTGATCCTGGTACCAAATCTATGGTAAATTCTATTTCTCTATCTGGAGATAATCTAGGAACATCTTCAGGAAAAACATCAAGATACTCATCAACTACAAGAAATTTACTAATATTTGGAGTTTCCTCTACTTTCAAATAAGTTAAGATCATGTAGACTTCAGCTTCTTTCGAAGTCTTATTGTGGTTGATAGTAATCTCTCTTACATCTCCTGAATTAGAAGATTTATCAAGGATTGATTTGAAAGTTAAGGTCTTATCATGACAATTTAATAAAACATGGTTGAAAGATAACTAGTTCATTCCTAAAACAATATCTATATGAGATAGTGGTAGACAAATAAGGTTTACAGTAAAATTTCAATCATTAATAGAAATACAACAATTTGTACACGCAAGTGAAGTTACAATAGGAATATTGGTTGGAGTAGAAACAATCAAATCATATGGCAACAAAGAGATAGGTAATTTTAAATATTTCACACAATCATGCGATATGAAAGAATGAGTAGCGCCAGAATCATATAGTACATTAATGAGGTGATGGTTTATGATGCATTTACCTTGGATGAGGTCATCAGATTGAACAACTTCAGTACTGCTCATGGTAAAAACTTTTTTTGTGGTCTTAGGCCTTTTACTTGGTTTTTTCCTCCATTATTATTGCCTCTATTGGCTCGCTCCTTCTTTGGTTCCCTGCATTCATTGCGGTATTGACCCAACTTACCACAATTGAAGCAAGTCACAATCGTAGTAGTACAGTCCTTTGCCAAATGTTGTCCTCCACAATGGAAACATTTGATAGGATTAACAACACCAAAAGTGTTGACAGAAGAAAAATTTTTCTGTTTAGACATAATTTTGGTAGTTTGAAAAGAATGCTGGTAAGGTTTATTCTTGTTTAAAAATTCATTTCTTTTATGTCTTTGTGGTCCTCCTTGATTCCACTGAGTTTGTTTTGCTTTGGTATCATCCTTATAAATCCTACAACAGTTTACAAGAACAGAAAAAAAGGCTTTTTCTAGGTAATCAATCGCTTTTTGTATATCAGGTCGAAGTCCACTTTCAAATTTTGAATAACATGAGCGTTCATCAATTCCTTCATTGAAGTGATGCACTCCCTTGATCTCTTCAACCAAGGTTCCTTCCTCTAAGAAGATGGAGGATGGAGAAGGCTAGGAGGGGGGTGGTTTTGATGCCACTTTCTAGGGAAAGATAAGTCAAAATTTACTTGAGGCTTGCCACAAGGGAGAAGACCATTGATAAAAGCTTTCAGGGAGAGATTCCTAAAGAGAGAGGATTCTCAAAGAAACTTAAGAATAATTTCTATAAATGAGTCTTACTTCATTCAATCAAGTGTGTCCATACAAAAGGGAGTGAATGAGTATATATAGCCCAATGGGAGAGCTTAGACACACAAACCTAGGCAATATGGGACTTGGGCTTAATTAGGCTTAAGACTAATTAACCCAAGCTTAAGGCCAAAGTGAGGTGCCTAAGTGCACTCCGCATAGGTGTAGACAACAACTCTTATTTTAGGGGGATAGACAAGCCCAATACACCTAAAATAAGGACCTATTCTAAGCTTACTCCTTCCTTTTTACTTCCTACACCTATACACCTAATTTAGAAAGGAAAATGCCTAAATACATGACCTTAGGGAATAAACTATATGCCCTAAATATCTAAGTAATTATAAAATATTTACAAGTAAAAAAACCCCTAAGACTAAGGCTCCATGCCTTCATGTAAGCATCCATCCAAGCCTAGTCTCCTTCTCTTGAATCTTCCTAGCCAGGATGCTAGGTGAGATTGCATCATCTCCTCCCCGTGGAAAGGATTTCACTTCAAATCCTAAGGCCTTTCTTCCTTTTTTTTAATGACTGCAAGAAAATAAGGAAAGAAGTAAAAGTATGCAGACAAGTGTGATGTTTGGGGGGAGTGAGAGGCCTTTGAGAAGACCTCTTAGGAATGGGGTAATGGAGGTGAGTACTTAAGTTTGAAAAAATGTGGGTGTACCTCCACATAGCATTTCCCCATTATACTCCTAATGCACTAAGTGTAAGTCCCATAGGGTTTGAAATTTGGTGTGAGACTATCCTTAGTGCACTGGAGCACTCATCCAAGAAGACTCGATAAGCCTTATCTTGTTGTTCACCCCAAGACAGGATGATAGGCGTAAGGGTGGACCATTCATTCATGGTCTCTTGTTTTTGAACTAGAGATTGACTATTATTTTGTAAAAGTTTAGGCTCAATCTCATGCTCGAAGAAAGCCTCATCTTGAAGTAGGTTCTGAGGTTGTGATGCATTGTGCTCAAATGATATGGGCACAACCTCAATTTCCAATTCTTTAAGAGAAGAAGGAGATTCAATAAGATCATCCTTAGGGTCCAAAGGACAATCTTCTTGAAGATCTTCCTCCCCGGTAACTTCTCCCCAATCTTGAACTTGAGGTGCCATGATAAGCTCACTAGTAATGGGTTCAAGCTCAATATATGGGGAAGTGATAGTTGGTGCCTCTATGGGTTGATGGTAGAGAGTTTGTTCAAGAAGAAGGCCATTTTTAAAGTCCATTCTTGTTGCAAAATGGCTCTCCTTTTGAACAACAAACTTGCAAGAGGCATTTCCTCAAACCCATCAACTTTCAATGCATGTTTATTTTTTCTTTTTTCGTTTTTCTCTTCCTTATCCCTTTTCTTTTTCAAAAGAAGTTGACCCACCGCCACTTGTGAAGGTGAAAGAGGAGTCAACTTGATTTTCTTGTCATTGTGGGTGAGGGTAATCTCATTGGAGTGGCCATTATGAATAACTTTTTTATCAAATTTCCATGGCCACCCCAACAAGTTATGTGTCGTTCCATTGGGACTACATCACAAAGGATTTCATCAATATATCCTCCAATGGAAAAAGTCATGTTTTCTTGTTGGTTGACTACAATTTCCTTACTCTCATTTAACCATTGAGGTTTTTAAGGACGGGGGTGAGGAATTGTAGTCAAAGATAACTTGTCTACCAACCTCATACTACAACAGTTGCAACATGAGCCACTATCTACAATGAGAGAACATGTTTTGTAAAAAGCTTTGCATCTTATGTAAAAGAAGTTCTCTCACTGAGTGAGGCTTAATTCATAAGGTTGGATTCCAATAAGCCTTCTTACCATTAGCAGATCATCATCGCAAGGACCTTCCTCTATGTCAAAATGTGCATGGTCCCCTTCTTCCTCACTCTCACTCGAAGAGGAAGACTCACTTACAATATCTTGGCCCCTCATGATCATGGTTTTCTTTGTGAGGCATTGGGAAACAATGTTGCCTCGCTCAAGTCATTTCAAGCACTTAATACTACTAGTCTTTGAAGAAAAGCTAGCAGGAGGATCTTCTCTAGGATGTAGATGTTTATGCTTTTCATGCATGATGATGGAATCTTCCTTGGGGTGGCTATTGGAAGAGCTCCCCTTTTGTTGGTCTCTATTTGAATAAGAGTGGTGTGAAGAGGTAGAGTAGTCCTTCTTGGTAGAAGTCCTCCTCTTCAATTGTTGCTCTACTTTTATGCAAATTTGGACCAAATAATCTAGATCATTATATGGAAAAAGTTCAACTTTATCACGAATTTCAAAATTCAAGCCACTTAAGAATCTAGACAGGGTAGTCCTAGGCTCCTCAGTTATGCTTGCCCTCATAATAAAGAGCTCTATTATTTGGCGATGCTCTCAAATTCTTTTGTTTGAGTCTTTGAAGTTTATCTAGGAGTTCCTTTTCATAGTAAGAGGGGACATGTCTTCGCCCCGTAGCCCCTTTAAGGTTAAACCAAAATTCGATTGGGGGCATACGATTGCGAAGCCTTTCATTAACTAGAGCAGACCACCAATACATGGCATACCCTTAGAAGGTTAGCGAGGTCAAAGGAAATTTCCTCTCTTCACTACCTTGGAAGAAAGTGAAGAGTTGCTCTACCTTTATCTCCCAATCAAGATAGGCTTCCACATCATCTTTTCTTAAGAAGGGTGAGAGGTCTATTTTTTGTTCTTTAGGGGTTTGGTTTCTCCTCCCTCTAGGTCTATTATGGTTCTTATTATTATCTTCACTTTAGCTAGACCTATAGCTTCTCTTTCTTCTTCTTCTCTCTTTCTTCTCTTTCTCTTCTATCTCTTCTTTCTTCTCACTCTCTATCTTCCCTTTCTCTTCTTTCTTCTCTTTCTCTCCTTTCTCTCTCTTTGTCTTCTCTTTTTTTCTCTTCTCTCTTTTCTTTCTCTTTTCTTCTTCTCTGTTCTCTTTCTTTCTTTCTTTCTTTTCTCTCTCTCTTTTTCTTCATGTCTTCTTTCTTCTCTCTTATCTTTCATTTTCTTTTTCTATTCTTCTTCTTTCCTCTCTTGCATCTCTCTCTTTTCTCTCTTTACTTTCTTCAACTCTCCACTCTTTAATTCTTTTACAAATTTTTCTACAGTGTCTACCTTAGGTGACCCTTGGTTAACACTATTGTTGCTTGAAGTGTGTGGTGCGATTTAGAGTGCTAAGGTTGAAACTAAGGTGAATTGGAAAAGATGCAAGCAAGCAAAAAACACTCCTCTCTTTTTGAAGGTTTTCTCAACTAAGAGTGACTTAAGCCTTCGGAACTTAAGTATTTTTCCTAAACATGAAAGTAATCAAAGGAAAATTAAAGACAAGATAAAGGTTCTAAGAGCTCCTAAGTATGAATAAGGGGTTCTAAATCCTTGTCCATACTAAACGAGAAACTAAACTATTACAAACAAAGAGGTGACCCTTGTAGGCATCCAACACCTCAATTAAAATGGCCTTATTAAAATTACAACCAATTAAAACAACTAAACTAAGAAAAGTTTAGTAGAGTCTTAAGTCCTTCCAAGTTTTTGTCTCTCCAAAAGGTATTTCTCTCCAAAATATAGTGCTACTCTCTTGAAAGAGTTTCTTCCTTAGCTTGTTCAACTCTCATCGAAATGTCACCCTTGTGGAAAGCTTGAATTTGAACTTCCTTTTCCTTACAAGTGGCGCACCAAAACCAAGCCAAGAGAGTGAAATAGAAGCAAAAAGCAAGAAAACTCAAAGAAAGAAAGCACACATCCAAATGGATAGAGTAATTTAGACTAACCCAAAGATTTTAGAATCAAGACAAACAAGCAATTAAAAGGTGTAAAAAGGTTAGGACCACAAAATTTTATCGCATCAACACAAGCAAGCAAGCAATTACTATAAATATTTAATAATTAATAATTTTATCACATCATTTGAATGGAATATAATACACGTGATAAAAAAATGAGATTATTATTAATAATTTAATTTAAAGAATGATAGATCCTATAGAAATATATAAATCCAAATTAATCATACTTTAAATTATATGGTAGAAAGAAATAAAATTTAAATAAAAACATAATAAATAATAGCAAAGGACCAAACTATAATACTTGGCGGATAAATAAAATAATAAATAATAACAAAGGACCAGATTATAAAATCTTGAGAATAAATAAAATGCTAAATAACAAAGGATCAGATTGTAATATCCAGACAATAAATTAAATAATAAATAATAACAAAGACTAGACGATAATATCTAGAAAATAAATAAAATAATAACATAGGATGTAACATAGTTTCTAGAGAATAACTAAAAGTTAGTATAGTTAGAAATTATTGAACAATCAATTGAATGATTGAAAATAAATATTAGAATAATTAGTATATTAATGAACAATTAAACTTGTAAATAAAATAACACTACAAAGGCTTATAAATCTCACTCCCCTCCCACTTACCTTGAATGAGTGGTGAAGAATCTTGAAATTAACTTGACATGTAATCTTGTAGTGATAAAGGTGTAAGAAAAAGAAATAAAATAACTTTATTAGACAAGAGTGTTATGCAAAATTTGGAAACAAGAGAGAGAAATGAATTGCAAAAACTTTTGTAATGAAATGCATTATAGGCCAAAATTAATTTTTTTGTAATTAAATGATTGGATGGTTATACGATAATGTTACTAGAGATAAGGTAGGTTATTGGAGATTAGGTTAAAGTCAAGTCAACATTTACATGGTTTGTTTCCTTTAAGATAAGATTAGAAAAATTTACTACATCACGTCTCTTTGAGATGTTGTTTTTTTAATTAATTTTAAAATAAAATCAGTTTACCAAAAGGTCCTATATAATTTTATAAGTCTCTCATAAAAATTTTAGCTCAAAATATGATCATTTAATTTTTTATAGTAGTCGAGAATATACCAATAATTTTATAAAAATTATCTCAATTAATTCCCAAAAAAAATTCTCAAAATTATAATAAATTATGTAGTTTTTATTTATAATTTGAAAATAATTTTTAAAGTCTCGATAATAAATAATATATTACTTAAATTTAAGTTATTTGAATATTTTTCAAATAGTAAAATTCTAAAATAGATAGAAATTCACAATATCAATTTAATTGTAGAAATTAAGTTTTTAATATCTATTTTTAATTTGTAAATTAAAATTCTAATAGATTATGTAACAATCTATTTAAAACTAGAGACGTTACAAGAAAACTTTGAAAGACCATAATTTTTGGCTCGAAAGTTGGATTGGATATTATTATATGTCTTTTTTATATTACATTTTGAGACAGATGGGTGATAAATAAAAAGAAAGGCAGGAAAATTTTGAAAGATGATAACTTTTGACTGGAAAGTCGGATTGGATATTATTATATGTCTTTGAAAGGTGAGAACTCTTTTTTATAGTACTTTTTCGAGAAGTAATGGTGACAAATAAAAACTTTGAAAAGCCATAACATTTGACTGGTAAGTATGATTTGGTATTATTATATGTCTTTGAAAGTCACGACTTTTCACTGGAAAGTCGGGTTGGATATTATTATATGTCTTTTTAATAATATTTTTTGAGACAGAGGATTGGCAAACAAAACGAGAAAACTTTGAAAGGCCATAGCTTTTGACTGGAAAGTCGGATTGTGTATTATTATGTGTCTTTTTTATAGTACTTTTAGAGATAGAGGGTGGAAAATGAAAAGGAACGCGAGAAAACTTTAAAAGGCCATAACTTTTGACTGAAAAGTCGGATTGGGAGTTATTATATCTCTTTTTTATTGTACTTTTCTAGACATAGTGTGAAAAATAAAAAAGAATGCGAGAAAACTATAAAAGGCCATAACTTTTGATTGGAAAGTCGAATTTAGTATTATTATATGCCTTTTTATAGTACTTTTCGAGACAGAGAGTTGAAAAAGACAAAAGGAATGTGAAAAAACTTTGAAAGGTCATACCTTTTGAGTGGAAAGTCGGATTTGGTATTATTATATATCTTTTTTGTAGTACTTTTCGACACGGATGAGTGACAAATAAAAAGGAAGGCAAGAAAACCTTGAAAGGTTATAACATTTGACTAGGAAGTCGAAGTGAATATTATATATGTCTTTTTTATAGTACTTTTCAAGACGAAAAATTGAAAAAGAAAAAGGAATGCAGAAAATTTTGAAAGGCCATAACTTTTGACTAGAAAGTCAGATCATTAATTATTATATGCCTTTTTATAGTACTTTTCGAGACAGAAGGGTGACAAATAAAAAGGAAGGTGAGAAAACTTGGATAGGCCATAACTTTTGACAGGAAAGTCAGATTTGGTATTATTATATGTCTTTTTTATAGTACTTTTCGATACGGAAGGGTGCCAAATAAAAAGGAAGGCAAGAAAACCTTGAAAGACCACAACTTTTGATTGAAAAGTTGATTGGGTATTATTATATGTCTTTTTTATAATAATTTTCAAGACGGGGGGTTGAAAAAGAATAAGGAATGCGAGAAAACTTTTAAAGGTGATAACTTGTGACTAGAAAGTCGGATTGACTATTATTAAATGCCTTTTCATAGTACTTTTTGAGACGAAGGGCTGACAAATATAAAGGAAGGCAAGAAAATTTTAAAGGTCATAACTTTTGACTAGAAAGTCGAATTTGGAATTATTATATGTCTTTTTTATAATACTTTCAAGATGGAGGATTGACAAATAAAAAGGAAGCTGATAAAACATTCAAAGATCATAACTTTTGACTCGAAAGTCGTATTGGGTATAATTATATGTCTTTTTATTGTACTTTTCGAGACAGAGTGTTGGCAAATAAAAATGAAGGTGAGAAAACTTTGAAAGACCATAACTTTTGACTGGAAAGTCGGATTGGGTATTATGATATGTCTGTTTTATAGTACTTTTCAAGACAAAGTGGTGCTAAATGAAAAGGAATGCGAGGAAACCTTGAAAGACTATAACTTTTGACTGGAAATTCAGAATGGGTATTATTATATCTCTTTTTTATAGAACTTTTCTAGATGGACGATTGACAAATGAAAAGGAATGCGAGGAAACCTTGAAAGACTATAACTTTTGACTGGAAAGTCGGATTGAGTATTATTATATCTCTTTTTTATAGAACTTTTCTAGATGGGCGGTTGACAAATAAAAATGAATATGAGAAAAATTTGCAAGGCCACACCGTTTTGACTCGAAAGTCGAACGCGGTATTATTATATGCCTTTTTTATAGCTCTTTTCCAAATAGAGGGGTAAGAAATAAAAAGGAAGCTGGCAACACTTTGACAGCCCATAACTTTTGACTGGAAAGTCAAATTTGGTATTATTATATTTCTTTTTTGTTGTACTTTTTGACGCGAAAGGGTGGCAAATAAAACGAAAGAAAAGAAAACCTCAAAAGACCATAACGTTTGCCAAAAAGTCGGATTGAGTATTATTATATGCCTTTTTATAGTATTTTTCGAGAGGGAGAGTTGAAAAAGAAAAGGAATGGTGCCAAATGAAAAGGAATGCAAGAAAAGTTTGAAAGGCCATAAATTTTGACTAGAAACTCAGATTGAGTATTTTTCTATGCCTTTTTATAGTACTTTTCGAGATGGAGGGGTGAAAAATAAAAAGGAAGGTGCAAAACCTTGGAAAGGCCATAACTTTTGGTTGGAAAGTTAGATTTGGTATTATTATGTCTTTTTTATAGTACTTTTCGAGATGTAGGGGTGTCAAATAAAAAGGAATGTGAGAAAACCTTGTAAGACCATAACTTTTGACTGGAAAGTCGGATTGGGTATTATTATATGCCTTTTTTATAGTACAGAATGGTGCCAAATGAAAAGGAATGTGAGTAAACCTTGAAATACCGTAACTTTCGACTGGAAAGTCAGATTGAGTATTATTATATCTCTTTTTTTTAGAACTTTTCTAGATGGACGGCTGACAAATAAAAACGAATGTGAGAAAACTTTGAAAGGCCACAACGTTTGACTGGAAAGTCGAACTCTATATTATTATATGCCTTTTTTATAGCACTTTTCCAAATGGAGGGGTGAAAAATGAAAAGGAAGCCAACAACACTTTGACAAGCCATAACTTTTGACTGGAAAGTCAAATTTGGTATTATTATATGCCCTTTTTGTAGTATTTTGTGACACGAAAGAGTGGCAAATTAAACGGAAGAAAAGAAAACCTTAAAAGACCATAATGTTTGACTAGAAAGTCAGATTGTGTATTATTATATGTCTTTTTTATAGTATTTATCGAGAAGGAGAGTTGAAAAAGAAAAGGGATGCGAGAAAACTTTGAAAGGCCATGACTTTTGATTGGAAAGTCGGATCGAGTATTATTATATGCCTTTCTATAGTAGTTTTCGAGATCGAGGGGTGACAAATAAAAAGGAAGGTGAGAAAACTTGGAAAGGTGACAACTTTTGGTTGGAAAGTCAGATTTAGTATTATTATATTTTTTTAATAGTACTTTTCGATATGTAGGAATGTCAAATAAAAAGGAAGGCGAGAAAACCTTGTAAGACCATAACTTTTCACTGAAAAGTTGGATTCGGTATTATTATATGCCTTTTTTTATAGTACTTTTCAAGACGGAGTGGTTCCAAATGAAAAGGAATGCGAGGAAACCTTCAAAGACCATAACTTTTGACTGGAAAGTCGAATTGGGTATTATTATATCTCTTTTTATAGAACTTTTCTAGATTGAAGATTGACAAATAAAAACAAATGTGAGAAAACTTTGAAAGACCATAATGTTTGACTGGAAAGTCGAACTCAGTATTATTATACGCCTTTTTTATAGCACTTTTCAAGACGGAGGGGTGACAATTAAAAAGGAAGCCAACAAAAATTTGATAGGCCATAACTTTTGACTGGAAAGCCGGATTTGGTATATTATACATCTTTTGTGTAGTACTTTGTGACACGAAAAGGTGGTAAATAAAAATGAAGGCCAAAAAACCTTAAAAGACCATAACATTTGACTGGAAAGTCACAGTATGTATTATTATATATCTTTTTTATAGTATTTTTTGAGACAGAAAGTTGAAAAAAAAAGGAATACAAGTGAAAGGCCATAACTTTTGACTGGAAAGTCGAATTAGGTATTATTATATGCCTTTTTATAGTACTTTTTGAGACGAAGGGGTGACAAATAAAAGGGAACGTGAGGAAACTTAAAAAGGCCACAACTTTTGACTGAAAAGTCAGATTGGGTATTATTATATGCCTTTTTTATAGTACATTTTGAGAGGAAATGGTGCCAAATGAAAAGGAATGCGGGGAAACCTTGAAAGACCATAACTTTTGACTGGAAAGTCGGATTGGGTATTATTATATGTCTTTTTTATAGAACTTTTCTAGATGGACGGCTGACAAATAAAAATGAATGTGAGAAACTTTGAAAGACCATAACATTTGAGTGGAAAATCGAATTCGGTATTATTATATGCCCCTTTTTATAGCACTTTTCCAAACAGACGAGCGACAAATAAAAAGGAAGCTGACAAAACTTTGACAGGCGATAAATTTGGACTCGACAATCAAATTCGGTTTATTATATGCCTTTTTTATAGTACTTTTCCAGACATAGGGGTGACAAATAAAAAGGAAGCCAAAAAAACTTTGAAAAGCCATAACTTTTGACTGTAAAGTCGGATTTGGTATTATTATATGTCTTCTTGGTATTACTTTTTGACACATAGCGGAGGAAAATAAAAAGGAAAGAGAGAAAACCTTGAAAGGCGATAACATTTGACTGGAAAGTTGGATTGGGTATTATAATATGTCTTTTTTATCATATTTTTCGAGATGGAGAGTTGGAAAGGAAAAGGAATGCGAGACAACTTTGAAAGGATATAAATTTTGAGTGGAAAGTCGGATCGGGTAATATTATATGGCTTTTTATAGTACTTTTTGAGACGGACGGATGACAAATAAAAAGCAAGGTGAGAAAACTTGGAAAGGCCACAACTTTTGAATGGAAAGTAGGATTTGGTATTATTATATGTCTTTTTTATAGTACTGTTCGAGACGTAGGGGTGTCAGATAAAAAGGAATGCGAGAAAACCATGAAAGGTCATAAGTTTTGACTGGAAAGTTGGATTAGGTATTATTATATGTCCTTTTTATAGTACTTTTCAAGACGTAGGGGTGTCAAATAAAAAGGAAGGTGAGAAAACCTTGAAAGGCCATAACTTTTAATTAGAAAGTCAGATTGAGTATTATTATATGCCTTTTTATAGTACTTTTCAAGACAGAGGGCTGACAAATAAAAAGCAAGGCGAGAAAAGTTTGAAAGGCCACAACTTTTGACTAGAAATTCAAATTTGGTATTATTATATGTCTTTTTTATAGTACTTTTCGAGACGGAGTGGTGCCAAATAGAAAGGAAGGCGAGGAAACCTTGAAAGACTGTAACTTTTGACTGGAATGTTGGATTGGATATAATTATGTCTTTTTATAGTACTTTTTGAGACAGAGGTTGACAAATAAAAATGAAGGCGAGAAAAATTTTGAAGACAATAATATTTTACTGGAAAGTCGGATTTTGTATTATGATATGTCTTTTTTGTAGTACTTTTTGAGACAAAGGGGTGGCAGAAAAAAAGTAATGCGAGAAACCTCTGAAAGGCAATAACTTTTGACTGGAAAGTCTAATTAGTTATTATTATATGTCTTTTTATAGTATTTTCTGGATGGAGGATTGACAAATAAAAAGGAATGCGTGAAAACTTTTTAAGGCCATAACTTTTGACTGAAAAGTAGGATTATGTATTATTATATGCCTTTTTTATAGTACTTTTCGATATGGGGGGTGACAAATAAAAAGAAAGATGAGAAAACTTTTAAAGACTATAACTTTTGACTGGAAAGTATGATTTGGTATTATTATGTCTTTTTATAGTGCTTTCCAAGACGGAGGGGTGACAAATAAAAAGGAAGGTGAGAAAACCTTGAAAGGCCATAACTTTTGACTGGAAAGTCAGATTCAATATTATTGTATGTCTATTTTATAGTACTTTTTGAGACGGAGGGTTGAAAAAGAAAAAGGATTGTAAGAAAACTTTGAAAGGCCATAACTTTAGACTAAAAAATTGGATTGGGTATTATTATATGCCTTTTTATAGTGCTTTTCGAGATTGAGGTGTGAAAAATAAAAAGGAAGATGATGAAACTCTAAAAGGCCATAACTTTTTACTGGTAAGTTAGATTCAACATTATTATGTGTCTTTTTTATAGTACATTTTGAGATGGAAGGTTGATTTATAAAAGGAATGCAAGAAAACTTTGAAAGGCTGTCACTTTTGGAAAGTCGGATTGGGTAGTATTATATGCTTTTTTTAGCGTTTAGGATTATTTTGAGTTTCTTATTTTTGGTTTTGAAATGTATTTTGAAAACATAAACATGTTCGGCAAAAATGGTTCTGTTTTAATTTTTTACTTATTTTCGAAACAATTTTTATTCAATTTAAAAAACAACAAGATTTCATTTTCAGATTTCTGTTTTTATTTTAGGACATCACTTATGTCACTTGCCACATTTGACATTCTGATCAGCGGTTACCAGCTGTCACCTTTGATCAACAGTTATCGACCGCCACCTCTGACCGCCTGTCACCAACTTACACCTCCAATCATTGGTCACCGATCATCCCCTCCAATCGGTGGTCACCCACCACCACCTCCAACCTCTACTTCTGACACTAACCATCGGTCACCAATTATCAATTTTCAGTCTCCAAAACAAAAAAGTTCTATTTGGTTAAGATTTAAAAACAATGTTTTAAATTTGAAAACCAAAACAATATTATTTTTAAAAAAATTTAAAGTTAGTTTTTATTTTTATAAATTTTAAACATGAAAACTAAAAACCAACCATGCTTTATGAATCTTTTATGTTAATATGTTTTCACCGGTACGTAATTATGACAAATATACGCAAATTTCGCCTGGTACAAATATTAAACTAGATTCGATTGTTTTTAAAGTGAAGAACTTTTTAAAAAGTAAAGTAAACAATCTTAGATATTGATAAAAAAAAAGTTAAAGTTAATTAATGTTATATATATAGCATACCAAATCATGACTTCAATATATATTAGGATTTTTTCACATCAATATCTGACATTATTTAGTTCATTTTTAGTCAATTATTAAACTAGATACTATTGATCTTACAACTGTATAGTGAAGTCCAAAGGGTGGTGAAACTCTACGTTATGATAACCATATTATTTATGGAGCTTGCGTGTTAATTAAATGGCAATAATTCAAAGCTTATAACGTTATCACATGTATATGTCGACCTAAAAGTAACGGAAGGTACTGCCTACCGTAGTGTAATTTCAAAGCTTATTTAATGAGTTAACTTATTGTCATGTGCCAACAACAACGAAAGAGAGAAAAACGCCAATTATATGTATGTAACTAGAGTCTGAGTTTTAGCTCATTTACTATAGGCTTCTTCTCGTTCATTATTGAGTTAGTTACGCAAACTTGAAAATACTTAATTTTCCTTTTCCTATGCCACACCTTACTAAATTGTTTTACACACATTTCACAATTTTAAAGTTTCTCAACACCAAACTAGAGTTCAAGGCTTCAAGCTATTAGACATTTTTGAAAAAAATATTATAAATGAAATATAATTCACTAAAGAACTTATTTTGTTCCTAAATAGCGTGTGATTTCTATATTTATGCTGGCCGTACTGATAAAAAAATGTGTTAGCCAGAGACAAAGGGAATCTTTTTAAGGAAGTTTATATGTATGAAAAACATAATTTTATTTTTCTTTAATATCTTATATAGTCTCTCAAGATTTACAGTAGAGGTTGTGAATCAATAGTTTCACAAGATATTTTGAGTTACAAATTTTAGAGTTTAACATTCATGGTAGTTATATGAGATTCAAATAAAATTACCTTTGAGGAAAGATATATACTTGTGGTTAAATAAAAAATAGTCTTAAAGATTTTAAAATATTTTGATAGACTAATCAATGAAGCCCAAAGAAGAACAAGCCCAAGACTGATGAGTTTTATGCAATTCTCTACTACCATGCTTCCTGCCCTGTCATGCTTCTTGCTATCATGCTCCTGCTCTATCATGTCCTTTTTCATTTTTGTTATTTTGCTATTCTATTATTGTTTTAACTGTCATTGTATTAGTTGTTCTTGGGATCAAAGATTCCTTCTTATCACCTACCAAGATAGTTATATATATTATTCTTATATGCCTATGAATTTTACATGAAAGAAATGCAAAATATCATCATAGTCTACCTTTCCTTTTATCTCTTATATCCAAAAGTTGTTTTATGGTATTAGAGCTCCTCTGGGAGCTCTGCTGATACAACAAGTCTGCCATAACAGACGTCCAAACCAGGATCCTACCTAGAATCCATCTAGTCCATACTTCATTAATCCAAGTGAAAGCCATAATTTCATTATTGTAACATCGGTTCTAAGTGGAAATAACTACCACTTCATATCATGTTCCTTGAGAATGACCTTTATCTTCAAGAACAAGATGGGCTTCCTCACAGGCGCCATCCCTACACTAGCACAAGACACCCCTTTCTTTGCAACATGGGAAAGATGCAACACCCTTCTCATTTCCTGGTTGTTGAACTCTCTTTCCCAATCAATTTCTCAAAGTGTAAATACTTTAATTGAGCCATTCATATATGGAATGACTTGAGAGAATGATTCTCTCAAGGAGACTTGCTCCGTATTGCAGAACTCCAGAAAGAGGTAGCAAGGAACAAACACAGTCACAAACTACTATAGAAAGCTCAAGTCAGTTAGGGAAGAAATGGACAATCATCATCCAATGACACCATGCACTTGCTAAGCCAAAACCTATCACAACCAAGATTTCATCATTCGCTTCCTCAAAGTGCTCAACAAACGCTTCTCAATTGTTCGCTCTCAGGTATTACTTATGGAGCCCCTTCCACCAGCTAATAGGGTTTTCTCCATGGTTATACAACAAGAACGACAACAAACACAAGGTCAACCCATCATTAAAGAGCAAAACAACTTTGTTAATGCCACTAAAAAGAATCATTCATCAGGTAAAACAAAAGGTGTTTCCATTAGTGGTAATAAAGGATCAACAAACTAAACATACACTTATTGTGGAGAAACCAAGCACATCGTGGACGTTTGCTATAACAAACATGGATACCACCAAGACATCTTCGCTACTCAGGGAGACCACATTACAACAATCGTTTTTCTAGTTCAGCTTCAGCTAACGTAACCTCTTCTTGTGAAGATGACGACGCTGGAAATGTTAGGCAGGATCAAACATCACTCAAGCCCAATATTAGTAACTAATGCCACTCCTTCAACAATTTGGTAATTGCAATGGCTGAAGTGTAAATGCACCTTCCCAGCCTAGTCGAGCCAACCTTTCTCTTGTTCCTCATAGTAAGCTTAGCCCAAATCTTGGTAACACGTGTGTTTAATATGATGACACAATCTAATAAATCACACACCTCACTTTGCTTAGACACCACCCTTTGAATCATTGATTCAGGGGCCATGGATCATATTACATACTCTTTGAATTTATTCCAAACTTATTCTAAAATAAAACTCATACATATAAATTTACCTAATGGTGCCTTTGTAATGTCACATTACTCTAGCACTATTCAACTTTCACCCACTTTCATTCTTCATGGTGTGTTTTATGTTCCTAGTTTTAATTTAAACCTTCTTTCAATATTAAAATTAATTTTTGATTTTCCTTACAAGTAAACTTTCTTTAACCACCTCTGTCAGATATAGGACATGAGCTCATTGAAGATGATTGGTTTGGCTAAGTTGTAAGAAGGTCTTTATCACCTCAATGTCAGCAACAACCATCAAACCATACCACGTAAACTTTTCCTTGTGAACAATTCCACTAAAGTCACGGATTATAACATTTGTCATTTTAGACTAAGACATTTATCTGGAAATCGTTGGATGTTTTACATCAACAGTTTCCGTTTATTTTGAAATCTATCAATGAACATTGTGATATTTGTCATTTAACTAAAGAAAGGAAATTATCTTTCTCACAAAACTATCAGTAAAGCTTCCAAAATTTTCGAGTTAGTACACATGGATATATGAGGTCCTTTTTCAGAAACTTCAATCCATGGTAAAAAATATTTCTTAACAATTCTTGATGATCACAGTCAGTTTACCTAGATTGTCCTAAATCAAAGGCCGAGGTTAAGACACATGTCCAAAATTTTGTCCACTTGATTGAAAATCAATTTGAAACCAAAATTAAAATCATTTATTTAGATAATGGCCCTGAATTCCTCTTAAAGGATTTTTTTGCTTTAAAAGGCATACTACACCAAACAAGTTGTGTTGTCACACCTCAAAAAAATGGGTGAGTTAAGCGAAAGCATCAACATATACTTAACATGGCAAGGGCACTTATGTTCCAATCTAATATTCCAAGTCTTTTTTTGTCTTATGCCATTAAGCATGTGGTCTAACAGGGTTCCATCACCCATTCATTGGAATAATTTTACCTTTTGAAATTCTCCATCAACAAAATCCTAATTTTACCTTTCTCAGAGTCGTTGGATGCTTAGCCTATGCATCAACACATAATGCTCATGCCACAAGTTTGACCCATGATCTAGACAAGGAATATTTTTGGGATTTCAAATGGGACTAAGGGCTACATCAATTTAGATTTAGAAAAAAAGGAAAACTTTTGTTTCCAGAAATGTCATTTTTCATGAAATGTAATTTTCTTTTACTAAAACCACAAATTCTCATAACCATTCTCTTATTGGTTCTATTCTAACCAATTTTCCTAACTTTAAACCATTACACTCACCTAGGCCCATCACACCTAACAAACCACAAACCACTTTAGATAAGCCTATATCACCTTCAACCTTTCAACTTGAATGCAACACAGAGCCTTCATCCTCAAACTTGTCTTTCTCTTCCTCCTTGTTAACTTCATATTCATCATCTTCACCTATACAATCACCTACTCCACCTCTTCCTCTTCGGCGATCAACCCGCCTTCACAAACCACCATCCAACCTTGTTGATTACCATTGTAACTTCATCATTCAATCATCTTCAAAGTGTCTCTACCCTCTACACTGTTGTTGATTATTCTCGGGTTTCTCCTTCCCACCACCACTTTTTGATGTCTTTGTCATCTAAGGTTGAGCCAGTCAGTTACCAAAAGGCCTTATCACACCAATCTTGGAGAGATGCCATGAAATTTGAGTTGGAAGCTTTGGATAACAATAAAAGAATTTTCAAATTTGAAAACACCAAATTCACAGCTCTAATTATCTATGTTGATGATATTATTTTCACTAGTAACTCTATTGAAGAAATGACCTCCATTAAATAGATTCTTCATTCTCACTTCCATATTAAGGCTTGCCTAGTTTGTCGGTTGATATATCTAACCAATACTGATCTAGATATTGTTTTTGCTACACAACAATTAAGCCAATTTATGTCGTAACCAACACATGCTCATTTTTGTGTTACTACCTGTATCCTTAGATACCTCAAGGGATCCCCCTGGGAATGGTGTTTTATTTAGATGATCATCACCCATTTAGTTGTGGGGGTTTAGTGATTCAGATCAGGGCACCTGCCCTAAAACCCATAGATCCATTACTAGTTTTTGCTTCTTTCTTGGCAATTCTTTGATTTCATGGAAAGCAACAAAGAAAGTAATTGTCTCATGATAATCCTCAGAAGATGAGTACCATGCTCTAGCTACTACCACATGTGAATTGCAATGGCTCATCTATCTTCTACGAAATCTTTGTATCCATTATTCTAAGCAAATTGTTCTCTATTGTGATAATCAAAGTGCCTTTTATATTGTCGTGAATTCTATCTTCCATGAACATACCAAACATTTGGATATTGATTATCATATTGATTGCCGTATTGTGATAATCTTGTCTTATGCATCTTTTTCCTGTGTCATCTTCTAATCAGCTTGTCGACATGTTTACTAGCCTTGCCTCCCAAATTGTTTCGTAACAACTTATCCAAGCTGTCATTAACATCTTCAGACCTTCAACTTATGGGAGGATATTAGCGAAGCCTAAAGAAGAGCAAGCCCAAGACTTATGAGTTTTATGCAATTCTCTGCTGCCATGCTCTCTGCTTTGTCATGCTCCCTACTACCATGCTCCTGCTCTGTCATGCCTTTTTTCATTTTTGTTGATTTGCTATTCTGTTATTACTTTAGCTGTCATTGTACTAGCTGTCCTTTGGGTCAAAGATCCTTCTTGTCACCTACTAAGGCAACTATATATATTGTTCCTGTATGCCTATGATTTTTAAATGAAAAAATGCAAAATATTTCATCATAATCTACCTTTAATCCTTATATCCAAAAGTTGTCTTAACTATACCATATTTTTTTGTGAAGAGAGACCATACCATTTATCAAGGTTAAAGAAAAACAATCTTTCAACATAATCATCTCTTATATGTTGAGTTATAGAAATTTTGGGAGACTAAAAATAAATCAATATATTTATTTAGTAGCATTATGCATTATGTAATATATGAAGTACTTTTGTGTGAAAATATTACAAATTGAAATAGAAAAAGTAGGAAATGGACAAAATATAGGCTTGTGATGAAAGATAAATTGAATAGAATTTTGTAAATGAAAGATAAATGCATTTTGTTTTATATATTAACAAGTTCTTTAAAAAAAAGCGAAAGAAGGTTCTACTTGTGGTATATAATATATATTATATCTTTAAATTAATGGTATAGATGATTTTTTCTCTAAAGGTTAATGGTATGAATGATTCAGCAAATGAAACAAATATTTTATACAAAATGGGTTATGCACTATAATTTCAAAAGGTTTAATTTCTATGTATTAACCAATAAAATTAACAAACGTGTTTAACTATAACTCTTTATTCATATAACTTTTAAAATATTAATAAATAAAATTAATAAATTTACTATCGATTACAGAATATAATTCAATTTAAGGATAAAACTTTTTAGACTAATTATGCATATCATTTTCTCTTTATAATTTGTCTATAATTTTAAAAAATTAAATTATAATGATGGTTTATAGTAATTTATCTAATTATAAAATTAATTCTTATTAAAGATATTTGTATTGTTGTATAAGCATTCTAATATTTTATATAAAAATATTTTTCATATCAAGTATAGCCTAATAGGAACTTTACATATATCTCTGTTCGTGATTAGATAAGTTGCACCCGAGTGTGGCCGTGTGTAAAAAATCACAATTATATTTTTGTATTGAAAAAATCCCAATTAGATAAACAATTATTATCATTATGATCACTTTTAAAGTAATTAAAATTTAGTGTTTTATTAATTAACGTAATTGATATTTTTAAAAGTAAATAAAAATAAAATCATCTTTTTTATATAGAAAATAAAACCATTTTATTATTCTTCGTAATATGAGTTTAATATTCATGCACGGATAGTCTAAAGGAGTTTTATATTATTTTTCAATTATAACTTATCATTTATATGACTTTTAAATTGATAAAATTAACAAATTGATCATACATAAAGAGTGTCATGGAATTATAATATAAAACATTTTTATAGTCTTATTATTATTATTATTATTATTATTATTATTATTATTATTATTATTATTATTATTATTATTATTATTATTATTATTATTATTATTATTATTATTATTATTATTATTATAATAGAACTAAAGAAGGAATTTTCTAGCTAGGCACAATAATGGTTGCAAAGGATATCAAACTATACTTTTAAGACACAATATTGATTTTCTTTAAACATAACATCATTCCTGGCTAGGCATATAAAACATAATATAGCTAGCTAGATAATGGTTTAAATTCTTTTTTATTCCTTCCCAACAATTATCCCAATATGTTGTAAAAGTGATTTAATTAATTATAACTATTTTTTCATCATACAAATTGCCTTTTAATCAAATAATTAGAATATGTTGCACTATTGAACTATGATCAAATTATTCTCATGAATCGGTTAAATGTTTGTCACTTAATAATCAAGGTCAATTTAACAATACCTATGAACAAGTTTATCAATTTTAAAATTTAGGAAACTAATGTCATGATATACAAATTTGGGGTATGATATTAAAAAATTGAAAAAATTGGCAACATAAAGTGTAATTTTTTTATATACACATAAAGTGTAATTAAAACTTGCAGCCATAAAATGTAATAAAATTTTAGTTGAAAAGTATAAGATGTTCAACTGAAAATACGGGAATGATATCATGTTATGAAGTTGTCATCTCACACATACGCTGAATGAGTCATGAATCTCATACTATGTGTCATTTAGATAATCATCTGGGTAGACTTTTTTTCTTCTTTTCTCTTTTTTCTGAATTTGTGTAACTTGTTATTAGCTAAGCATACTTTGTACTTTTATTTGAATTTTCTATATCAATAATATTTGTTGGCGTAAAAAAAAGTGTAATTAAACCTTGTAAATTGTGTCATTTTATATTTTATATTTATAAATTAGTTTATTAGTTGTTGATTTTATTAAATATTTTCAATCTCATTAATTAGTAGGTAATAAATTTATAATTTTTTATTTCCTATTTCTCATCATAATAAAATTTATTTGACTTATAGAAAAATTATAATTTTCCAACTCTTAATTTATAATTTAAATATTTGTTTTTTATTAATTAATAACTTAATTAGTAGTTAATTTTCTCGAGTATATCCCATGTAGAAATAATGCCTTAGTTGTACTGTTAACAAAAATAAAATTTCAAAAGTATTGATTAGTTTAAACGAGTTTAATTTTAATAAATTATAATAGCATAAATATTATAGTGTCTATGTTGTTTGCGGAAGTAATCCCAGAAAAAAGGGCTGTAATTGGTACTCAATTTAACCATTTAAAACATTAATTCAGAGTGAAACTAGTTAATATTAAAGGACAAATTTTTAAATAAAAACTAGAGAACAATGTATCGTTTTTTTCCCGCGTCGTAAAAACTATTAATTAAAAAATTTTAATACGTACATAGTATAGAAACAAAGGGCTAAAGGGATGAAAATTTTTTATTTCAAATTAGTGTCTTAATTTCTATATCAACTAATTAATAATTGCTAATTTAAAGATATAAAAAAATTATAAAATAATTCATTAAATGACATGATATTTATTAATTGATTGAGATAGAAATTAAAACACTAAGTTAAGACTCAAAATTTTCTTTTAGGCTAAAGAATACAGGTCTATCTTTAAGAAGAATTCATTTTATTAGAAAATTTTAAATACTTTACGATGAAATGTGTTATTTAAAATAATTTGAAATTCTAATAATTTGTAAAAAAATAAAAGCATTTTGTTAGCTAAAACTTTGTAGAATTTCTTTAAAAAAAAAATAAATTGAAATTCTTCTAGTAACATGCATGAAGGTTATTTTTCGCTTGACGTTGATTGAAAGTTTTTTAACTAATGTCGATCGAAATTATTTTTCTACTAATCTCAGCTAGTGTTATCTTTTAGCTGATGTTCACTAGATTTTTCTTTCAAGTTATTTTTCTTTCAATGTTATTTTTTTAGCTATCAGTCAATGTTATTTTTTTAATGAGTTTTTATTTTAAGTCAGAGTCAATTAGGACTATTTTATGATTGATGTTGGCCTAGATTTATTGTTGATTCTAATTGAAGTTATTTTTTAACTTACATTAGTTAGATTTTTAACTTACATTAGTTGACGTTAGTTGATGGCATTAGAGTTAATTTTCAACCAACATAGCAAAGGAACAATAATAAAAATAAAATATATACAATACCCTTTAGGTACACGAAGCTTTCGTGCACTAGCCATAACACTATGACCTATTTCATATTGTTGTGAGAGATGCATTGAAACTATAAGGTGACATCCAAAGTTATATAGATCATTAGCCACAACATTGCGGCCTATGATAAACTAATTTTTTATCATATTTAATATTCTTTTACAAGGAAAAAATTGTATATTTATCGACAAAATTTACTTTTTAGTATTTATTCTCACTTTAGACAGGTATTAAGAAATGAGAGTAAAAGAGACAAAATTAGGTCTTTCTAGAGTAATTATTAAAGAAGTACATTGTGCTAAAAAGTCAAAACCCTTTTCTATAGATACCAAAAGATGAGAAACGAAACAAGACTCACTTTGATTCGGACGAAGAGTTAGATATGTGGCCTAAAGGCGAAATGAATGATATAGAAGTTTTGGATTGAGTCGATTCACAAGGTTCCATATTAGTAATTCTTTCTTTTTAACAATGAGACACTGGTTTGACATTACATTATTCATGTCTAGCGAAAGCCATTTTTCTAGCATTGTGATGTAAACTCCTTGTGATTCCCCTTTGCACTTTGCATTATCATTCGATGTTATTCAGTGATTAATTTGTTTCTCTACTATATTTGTTACATCTTAATTATTTGAATATTCATAACCATTGATATTTGAATAATTGATCTTGGAAGAAAATAGAATTGACCAAATTTATTAGGCAGACCTCCAATTGATTAGTAAAGAAACTGATCCGAATTTAAAATCTCGTAGGCTAAATTACCACCGGTGCCCTTCTATTTAGGGAATAGCTCACTTTGTGCCCCTCAATTTTTTTTTTTGCGCACCTTTTGCCCTCCAACTTTTTCAAAAGTTTAATTTTTGCCCTTCTGTCAAATTTAGGGCATTGACTGTTAAAAATTAACGTTGACTTACGTAAGTAAGTGACGTGACATGGTTATATTATAATTAAGAGTTAATTAAAGTTTAATTAATTATTTGGAAATATTAATTTTAAAAATATCATAAACATGTACCAAAGCAAAAATATCATAAACATGTACCAAAGCAAGAATCGAACCCAGGTTTTGGGGGAAGAAAAGCTAAAGCTAATCCACTAGACCAAAGGTCAAAACCTATTTAATTTTGCAATTTCAATATATTTAAACTAATCAATAGCAATGTTAATTTTAAAAATATAAAAAATTTGAGAAAGGCTAGAATTGAACCCAGGTTTAGAAGTTTAAATGCTTAAGCCATACCACAAGACCGAAAGCCAATATTAATTTTCTTGTAAGATTCAAATTTAATTAAACTTCTAGACTTGGGTTCAATTCCAGCCTTGCTCAACTTTTCTATATTTTTAAAATTAACATTGCTATTGATTAGTTTAAATACATTGGAATTGCAAAATAAAACAGGCTTTGACCTTTGGTCTAGTGGATTGGCTCTAGCTTTCCTTCCCCAGGACTTGGGTTCGATTTTTGCCATGGTACATGTTTTTGATATTTTTAAAATTAACATTTCTAAATAATTAATTAAACTTTAATTAACTTTTAATTACAATATAACTATGCCACGTCACTTAATTACGTAAGTCAACATTCATTTTCAACATTCAATGCCCTAAATTTGACGGAAGGGCAAAAATTAAACTTTTGAAAAAATGGGAGGGCAAAAGGTGTGCAAAAAAAATTGAGGGGCACAAAGTGAGTTACCCCCTAAATAAACGGACACCAGTGGTAATTTAGCCAATCTTGTATGGTCAAACTAGATAACAAATTGGGGTTATAGTTCAATGTGAATGACCAAACGTATCATAACAATTTTGGTAAAATATTGGTAATTAATAAATAACAAAGACTAAGATTGCTTAGTAAATAAAGGGTAAGAATTGTAGTGAAAATCACAACCCTAGGTCTTAATTCATTGAAATCTAAATTGATAATTCTCCTCTATTTGCATTCTACTCACAATCTGAACAATCGAGAAAACATATATATTAAGTCATTGTTTCTCTTAAATTGTTATTTTATCTCTGGATTGAATTATTTGAAAATTAGATTTAGTCCTTTGAGTACGATATACGGATTTAGGTCTACTGTTACTATTGTGTAGGGTAGGCTTGCCCTTAAGTGATCATATTTTACGCATCAAGTTTTTTATGTTGTTGCTAGAGACTATTAAATTAATCTAGAATAATTTAACCATTTTGTTTATACTTTGATAATATTTTTTTTATGTTTTTTCCTGTTTATTTTGTCTCTATCTTATTGGTTTATTGATTTTTATCATATTGGTTTTTTGGTCTCTCTCCATCTTATTTTATGTCCCTAATTTTTGTTTTTGTTTTTATTTGTGTCTATCTTGTGTTCATCTTAGCTCTACCTTATTGTTGACTCTTTTCTATATACATACTTCGCTAATATTCTATTTTTCTTTTTTTTGTGTCTCTATTTTATGTTACTTCTCTAATTTTTTTATTTCTATCCTTATGTTTATCTTAGGGGTGGCAAAATGGGTTAGTCCGCTCTACCTTTGGCCTACCAAAAACTGGTTGAGACCGGGTAGCCGTCATAGTTAGGACGGGCCAAATTACTTGGCCTACCTCGCCATTAGGCGGGTTGACGGACCAACCCGCCAGAATTTAGAAAATTGTTTTTTTTAATTAATATAAAATTTTATTTTAAAAATTATTTTTTATATGTTGAAAAAGTCACAATTTTATAACACAAATAGAAAAATCACAAAAAGTAAACCTTGCACAATTGGTTTTATTTTTGTGACAATATTATGTTTTTTTACACAAATAAATGACAAATAAATTCATGACAAAATTTATTTTATTTGCTTAACAAAGTCATTTTTATAAATTCTACTTAATAATTTATTTTATATTTTAATTATTATAATTATTTTATTAATTTATATAAATATTATAATTTTTTAGAAACAAAATAAAATATTGGTGAGCTGCCCCGCCCCACCCCACCGGTGGCCCACCAAATTGGCAGGCTAGGCGGTGCTAGCCAAAACGGGCCAGTGGGCTAAAAACATTAGCTCGGACCAAAATGAGGTAGGTTGATGGGCCAGTTTGTCAGGCTATCCCGTTTTTCTATCCTTATTCTATCTTCTCTCTATTTTATTGTCCATCTTTAAATGTTGGTTTCTTATTTTTTGCTTTTCTATTCAATATTTTATTTTGTTTTATTTTTTTTAGCTATTGCAATTTAACTTTCTTCCTTATGAATAGTTTATGCAAAGCCGATCTTAGAGACCTGGCCTAGAGCATAACCCTGAGAATGATTGCTTGCACGAACAGATCTAGATAGAGAATAATGGATGGACATGCTGAGCATGTTCATGAGATGGGAGAAGATATTGCATTTGAGCAAACTCTACAAGATTACTTCACTCCTATGGTAGGGGTAGCTAACAGCATCCTACTCCCTTACTTCGAGTAGAACACTTTTGAATTGAAACTGACATTATTGCAGATAATTAAGAATAAACAGTTTAGTGGTTTTCCTTTAGAAGATCTTATTACCCATCTGAAGCGCTTCTTGAGGATAATTGACAATGTTCGCTACTCGAGGGTGACCAAAGACATAAAGAGACTTGCAACTTTCTCATTTTTAATAAACGAGAGAGCATTGGATTGGTTATGATAATTACAAGAGCATAGCATTTGCACCTAAGTTGAATGCGCACCTGGGAGGAGTGCATACACAAATTCTTGAGAAAATATTTCTTTGCCACTAAATATAATTAGTTGCATAGAGATATTGCAAACTTTGCCCAACATCAACAAGAATCTCTTGCTAAAGCATAGGACAAATTTCAAGAGATGTTGAGCGGTTGCCTTCAGCATAGGTTGCTATTGGGAAGAGTAATTCAAATATTCTACAGTGGACTCTCAAATTCTAATAGAACAAGTGTTGGTGTTGCCAGCTGGGGGACTATAATGAAGAAATCAGCAGTTGCAGCCCGATAAGTGATCACAAACCTAGCCTCATCAGCCTACCACAAATCGGTTGATAGAAGGATTCTGTAGTGGTTAGTTGGAGTCTATCATGTAGAATTTGAAGCAATAAGTTCAAGGATAGATAAAAAACTTGACATCCTGCCAAAGCAAATGAAAACACACGTGCAACTACTGCAATCCACACTCCCTCCTACTTGTAATTATTATGGAGAAAAGGCCATAGAGCAGAAAATTATCAAATGACCAACATTTTTTTGGTAAAGAAGATGTGAATTATGTCATGGGGTGAAAACTTGGAAAATGATCCTTATTAAAAAAATAAAATCCAAGGTAGAGACATTATCCTAACCTAGCATGGAAAGACCAGAGAGAATTTCCTAAAAAAAATACATACAAATAATACAAATGCCCTTTATATTCAAGATCAAAGGCCAAGGTAAGAAGAGAAGACACCAACATTACAAGATACTTTAATGCAATACATGGCCTAGAATGATGAGAAAATGAAGGCATTAGAGACACAGATGTCCACCTTGGTGAATCTCATGTCTCAAAGGTCACAAAGTGCTCTACCTTCTCAAATAGAACCAAATCCCAAGGAGGAGGTAAGGCAATCACTATAAGGAGTAAAGAAGAACTAGAAAACCCAAAGCAAAAAGAGACAACTTGATGTGATTTTTTATGATCACGTGCCCAAAGGATCCTTTCTAAGGTCACTTGGAAGGGAAATGGATTTATGGAGAGGAAAGGAATGGGGTGAGGCGCCACAAATACTAGGTTTGATAAGCCAAAGGGGAGAGGCCACAAGGGAGGGGTCCCTTGATAACTCTTAGAAGCTCTCACAAAGGAGAAAGAGGGACACTCAAAGGTAAGAACCTCACAACCAATATGGTCTCTAGGATTAAATTCAAGTGTAAAAAATACAAGTGAGGGAGGAGCTCCTATTTATAGAGGTAGCTAACCTCTTGAACAAGATAACCTAAAAAAGAAGGGTTAGGATTAAAAGGAGAGATCTAAGGGAGGAGGATTGAGAAACAATTCCCTCCTTAGATTATCAAAGTTGGTGCCCAAGTTTCTCAAACCAAGGGCCAAGATTCCTTCTTATTAGCTTAAGGGGTTTATGTAGGAAAAGAGGGGTGTAGATATCAAGGCTACCCCTTATTTCCTTCATAAAGACCCAAAAAGCTAAATCCACCCTCTAAATTCCTAAGACACCTCCTAAAAATAAAAAATTGACTAAATACATGTCCCAAATTAAATTCTTAATGCTCCTCAAAATTAAAATAAAGAAAAATTACATTTTATTAACTAAAGTCCCTAGCCTAATATCTTTACTCTCCATAGGAGGTGAAGTCTTCCTTTGTCTACAAAGGCTAGGTCATCTTCAATCCTTCTAGCCATGGCCCTATTGATAGGTCCTTGGCTAGGCATGGTCACATCATCTCCTCCCCCTTGAAGAGGATTTGACCTCAAATCCATAGGGTCTTCATCATTTTCAGCACCTACAAATGGAGATAAATCAGAAACATTAAAACTGGTGCTTACCCCATAATCCTCAGGCAGATCTAAAACATAGGCATTATTACCAATCCGCTCAAGGATTTGGAAAGGTCCATCTCCTCTAGGGCTAAGTTTGGACTTCCTTTGAGAAGGAAATCTAGCCTTTCTCAAGTGAAGCCATACCCAGTCGCCCTTTTCAAAGATGACCTCTTTCCTCCCCCTATTTGCGAAAGTAGCATCTATCAAGGATTGACACTCTATGTTAGCTTTAAGCCTCTCATGTAATTGTTTTACAAAAATGGCTTTTTCCTCTCCTTCTTTATGCACAGCAACAGAAAGAGGAAGAGGTAAAAGATCTAGAGGAGTACGAGGATTAAAGCCATAGACCACCTCAAATGGAGAATGCTTGGTGGTTCTATGAACCACCCGGTTATAAGCAAATTCAATGTGGGGAAGGTACTCATCCCAAGACTTATGGTTGCCTTTAAGGAGAGCCCTCAGCATAGTGGATAAAGATCTATTCACCACTTCTGTTTGCCCATCAGTTTGAGGGTGACAGGTAGTGAAAAAAGAAGTTTAGTTCCTAGCTTAGCCCAAAGAGTTTTCCAAAAATGGCTAAGGAACTTCACATCCCTATCTGACACTATTGAAGAGGGTATACCATGCAATCGGACAACCTCTTTAAAGAAAAGTCTTGTGATGTTGCTCGCATGATCCACTTTGTGGCAGGGAATAAAATGGGCCATTTTTGAAAATCGGTCCACCACCACAAATATGGAGTCTGCACCTCGTTGGGTTCTTGGGAGCCCAAGGATGAAATCCATGCTAATATCCTTTCAAGGTGCAGAAGGAGCAGGTAAGGTATGTATAGTCCATGAGGCATTGCTTTAGACTTTGCTTGCAAGCAAGCTATACATTTAGAGCAATGTCTATGGACATCTCTACGCATATGGGGCCAAAAGAATTTCTCTTGTAAAAGTATGAGGGTTTTCAAAATCCCAAAGTGCCCCATGAGCCCACCTTCATGGCTCTCTTTTGTAAATAAGTTCCTAATTGATCCTTGGGGTATACAAAGCTTACTCCCTTTGTAAAGATACCCCTCACTGATGAAGTACCCATCATGGGCCTTTAATGCAAATGCAAATGCAGAGGTAGCAAATATGGGGCCGAAATCCTTGTCAGACGGATACATAGCCCGAATGTCATCAAATCCCAAGATTTTTGCACTCAAGGATGAATAAAGGGCATGACGCCTAGAAAGAGCATCAGCCACCACATTTTATTTTCCTTTCTTGTACTTGATGACATAAGGGAAGGATTCAAGATATTCCACCCACGTTGCATGCCTTTTATTCAATTTACCTTGACCCGTCAAATATTTTAGTGACTCATGGTCACTATGAATGACAAACTCCTTGGGAGCAAGGTAATGCTCCCAAGTTTGAAGGGCCCTAATTAGAGCATAAAACTCCTTATCATAGGTGGGGTAGTTGAGGGGGACACCATTGAGTTTTTCACTGAAATACGCAATGGGGTGCCCTCCTTGCAACAAGACAACCCCCACACCTACACCAGAGGCATCACATTCAAGTTCAAATGTTTTAGAAAAGTCAGGTAATGCCAAGACTGGTGCATGGGTCAGTTTATGCTTAATTAGCTGGAAGGCTTTCTCTTGTTTCTCACCCCAAAGGAAAGGAAATTCCTTTTTCACCAAATCATTTATTGGTGCGAAGAGCGTGGAGAAATTAGGCACAAAGCGCCTATAAAATCCAGCGAGACCATGAAAGCTTTTGATCTCTGTCACACTCTTTGGGGTGGGCATTCTTGAATAGCTTTTATCTTTTCGGGGTCAACATGGACCCCTTTTGTGCTAACTACAAAACCTAGGAAAACTACACTATCTACACAAAAGGTGCATTTTTCTAAGTTACCAAAAAGATGATTACTCCTAAGAAGAGAAAAAACATGCCTTAGATGTCCTAAATGATCATCTAGGTTCCTAGAGTAAACTAAAATGTCATCAAAGTAAACTACACAAAATTTATCAAGGCAATCCATCAATACATGATTCATCAAGCGCATGAATATGCTTGGGGCATTAGTTAGCCCAAAAGGCTTAACCAACCACTCATAAGACCAAATTTAGTCTCAAAAGCAGTTTTCCACTCATCACCCTCTTTGATCCTTATTTGGTGGTAACCACTTCTAAGATCTATTTTTGAAAATATTTTTGCCCCATGCAATTCATCCAACATGTCATCAAGACGGGGGATTGGATGCCTATATTTGATGGTGATGTTGTTGATTGCACGACAATCAACACACATCCTCCATTGGCCATTCTTCTTGGGCACCAACAAGACTGGCACAGCACAAGGGCTTAGGCTCTTTTGAACTCAACCCTTCTCCAACAGGTCATTCACTTGAGACTCAATCTCTTGGGTCTCCATAGGGTTGGTCCTATAGGCAGGTCTATTAGGTAGACTTGCGCCAGGCACCAAATCAATTTAATGTTCTATACCCCTAATGGGAGGAAGTCCTTTCGGAACCTCATTAGGGAATATGTCATCAAATTCTTTTAAAATATCTTGAACCCCTTGAGGAAGGTGCTCATGTGCATGGGCTGTGGCAGTGCTCTCAGCAGAAGAATGCAAAATGGGAGAAGGATTTGATGCTTCTTTGAAAAAGAGGAGATAAAAGGGCTTGTTAGTCAAATGAGCTTTTTTTAAATCACGTTTAGTAGCAAATAGGCTCCTTTTACTAATATTCACTTTCGAAGGGGCATCACCTTCCGAGTCTCTCTCTTTACCCTTTTCAAGCTTTAAGGGTAAAGCTTGTTGTGTTTTTTTTTGCTTTTGTTTTTCCTCAACTCTTTTCTTTTTCATCGCAAATTGATCCTCAACCACTTGAGAAGGTGACAAAGGATACAATTTGAAACGCTTTTCATTATGGGTGAGAATTATTTGGTTGGAGTGACCATGGTGAATAGTTTTTTTGTCAAATTGCCATGGTCTTCCCAACAGGATATGACCAGCCTCCATAGGAACTATGTCACAAAGAATCTCATCATTACAAGATCTTATGGAAATTAGAACCATAACTTGTTCATTAACTACCATCTCCCCTTGCTCATTGAGCCATTGCAATTTGTAAGGTTTAGGATGGGGCATGGTAGTCAAGGCTAGCTTTTCAACCAACCTAGAGCTACAACAGTTACAACAGGAGCCACTATCAACAAGGAGAAAACATACTTTGTCATTTACTTTACATCTTGTATGGAAGATGTTCTCTCTTTGTGACTGGCCAAGATCTAGAGGTTGGCTTCCAAGAAGCCTTTGAACCATAAGGAAGTCCCCCTCATAAGGAAAAGCTTCCTCACACTCTTGTTCAAAAGTATGTCCCCCTTCTTCCTCACTCTCACTAGAGGAGGAAGATGAGTTATTCTCACTACAAATGTCTTGTCCCCTCATGATCATGGTTTTCTTGTTAGGGCATTGAGAGGCAATATGGCCTCTCCCAAGACATTTGAAGCATTTGGTACTACTTTGCCTCTCAGTAGGCTTAGTAGTAGGGGGTTTTCTCTCTACATGAGGTGCTTTTGTATCTTGAAAATGCTTGGGTTTCTCTTTAGGAAAACCCTTCAAAGAGTTTCCCTTAAGTTGGTCTCTCTTTGAGTAAGAGGAAGAATCTTTTTTAAAGCTTTTTGTCTTGAGTTGATTCTCAGCTCTTACACAAAGTTCTACCAACTCATCAAGGTTTGAGTATGAAAGAAGTTCTACCTTATCTCTAATGTCAGAGCTTAATCCACATAAAAACCTAGCAAGGGTGGCATTGGGTTCCTCAATAATATTGGCCCTTAATATGAGAAGCTCCATCTTTTGTCTATACTCCTCAATACTTAGGTTATGTTGCCTAAGTCTTTGGAGCCTATCCAAAAGATCCCTCTCATAATATGAAGGAATGTGCCTTCTTCACAAACAAGTTTTTAAATCATTCCAGTAGCGAATGTCAGGCATTTGTTTACGGGCCCTATCCTTAACTAACCCATCCCACCAATGCAAAGCAGAACCTTGAAAACTAAGGGAGGCCAAAGGTAGTTTCCTTTCTTCCCTAATTTCATAGCATCGAAAGAGTTGTTCCACTTTGACTTCCCAATCTAGGTAAGTCTCAACATCTTTCCTACCATGAAAATAGGGTAGGTCTACCTTTGGTTCCCTAGCATGATTTATGTTCTCTTGAGGAGAATGATGATTGTATGATGAATGTGAGTCATGCTTATGTTGATTTCTATAGTATTCTTCTTCACTAGAGCTAAAATGCCTAGATGGGGATCTTATGAGAATTCCTTTATTTTTTCTATCACTCTCCCTCTCATATCTCCTCTTACTCTCTTCTCCTCTCTTTCTCTCTTTTTCCTCTTTTTCTCTTTTTCTTTCTAGTTCTTTCCTTCTTCTCCTTTCTTCATCCTCTCTTCTCTCTCTTTGCCTTCTCTCTTCTCGCTTTTTTTTCTCTTTTCTCATTTCCAACATCTCTTTTTTTAACTCTTCCTTCTTTTTTTGTTTTTCCTTTTCTTTTATTTCTTTTTTTCTCTCTTTTTCTTCTCTCCTTTCTTGTTCTTTAGCCATCCATTCCCTAAATTCTAAGTTAAGGTTTTCAAGAGTGTCTCCCTTAGAAGGTTTTCTTTGGTTGACACTCTTACTTGATAAACAACTATGTGCACTAAAATGTGTGCGGGAAGTCATGGTGCTTAGATGCTAAAAACTAAAGGGTAGGCCAAAAACTTTTTTTTTCAAGCAACACTCCTCTCTTATTTTTTTTGTTTTCTCACCTAAGGTGGCTTGATGAGTCTTTGGAACTCTTAGCCTCTACACATTTTTTCAAAATAACATAAAATAAAATAAAAGTGCAAGAATGTAAAAGAGAAAGGGCTCTAATCGTGCTCCTAAGGTGTTGAAGGAAGTGTACCACTTCTCCCTTCTTCACCTAATTAATGAGGAACTACGCTAAAATTAACCAAAATTATTACAAACTAAGGGAGGGCCTTAAGGGCACTCAAACTCCCAATCTAAAATTAAGTATACACAATACAAAGAATAAAAAAAAATAAAACAAAGTCTTCACTCCAAGCTTTTTGGTGTTTGTCTCCTTTTGATCAAGCCCATTTGAGTTGCATCAACCCACCCCAAGAATGCTACCCTTGTTTCCTCTTGTTTGGACTTGCCAAAATTTTATATATGGAACCTTTCCCAACCTTTCGTTACCAAGGTCGAATACAACACAAGACAACAAACAAAAGTGAATAACAAAACAAGGTTCACAAATCCAAGTGGATAGATTAAACAATGACAAACTCAAAGAAGTAAAGAAGACAAGCAAGAAAATATAAGGCTCATAAAGGAAGGTAGCACACAAATAACTTTCCTAGATTAGCTCTAAGAGTAGAGATGAAAAAATACTCAAACAAAAAAAATGAAACCAATAGTTGCACACTTAATAAAATTTAAGTGACCAAAAACTAAAAAGCTTACTCAAGTAATTTTTTTTTTTTTGAATCACAATTGGTTCCCCATATCAAATGTTTCTACTATTAGGTACACAACTTCAAATTTGTCTTTCTTTTGAGTTCTTTATCTTCTTTTTTTTTAACTTTAACTTTTTCTATTTTTTTTTAACTTTTTCTAATCATTTTGCTGCACCTAATAACTTGTTGAATTGAAATTTTAATGAGGATGCTTGAAATAATAACGCTTGAGTGAATAAGCACAAAGTAAGGTCACACAATTTTCAAGCAATGCATGCAACTAAAGGCAAAACAACTTAGTAGTTCCAAATACCACTGAACTAATGGTGCTTAAGGAATGATTTAGGGCTGATTTTGAAGTAAATTGATTGCTCAAATTACTAACACAATTCACCCAAGCTAAAATTCCATAAAGAGGCACCAATAGTGAAGGTAAACCAAGTGGAAAGCTACTAATAATTCAACATAAAACAAAAAACATATAAAGATTGAATTGAGCAAATATTTAAGAACAACAAAGAGATTAATATGCTTGAACTAAAAGCATAAAAGACTTAAGAGACTCAAAAAAAGGTTCACCTCTTAGGAGCTCAGCTGAAAATGTTTTTGAAGGCTTTTTTGTAAAAATTTTAAGAGGCTAAAACCTATGGAATTTAAATGAGACAAAATAGGAAACTAACATGATTAGTATTTTACAAAACAAAAGATTAAGAAAAAATAAAACACCTAAAAATAGAGCAAAAATTTCAGCAAGAGACTCAAAACAAAAGGCACAACAAAGTGGCCAAAGTTGATCACCACAATGGTGTGGAAAAATCCTCAACCATGTGGGTTTAATGGTCACAACTTCTTAGGCACACTTTAACTTAAAAAACCAAGGGAAAATTAAGCAACTTGAACACAAAAATAAGATGCAAAGAAAGGGACAAATAAAATCGCATCAAATTAAATGGAACATAGGCGCATAGATAGAAAACAAAAGCGCATATAATAGCAAGAATAAAAAGTTATACTACTAGAAAATAAAGGAAATAGAGATGACAAAAAATGAAGGACTTTAAAATAAAGAGATCAAAGAGATAAACAACAAAGCAAAAAAAAAAATGAGAAAGAACGTGACCTTTAGAAAGTGGCTCTAGATACCACTTGATGTGATCTTTGATGATCATGTGCCCAAAGGATCCTTTCTAAGGTCACTTGGAAGGGAAATGGATTTATGGAGAGGAAAGGAATGGGGTGAGGCGCCACAAATACTAGGTTTGATAAGCCAAAAGGGAGAGGCTACAAAGGAGGGATCCTTTGATAACTCTTAGAAGCTCTCACAAAGGAGAAAGAGGGACACTCAAAGGTAAGAACCTCACAACCAATATGGTCTCTAGGATTAAATTCAAGTGTAAAAAATACAAGTGAGGGAGGAGCTCCTATTTATAGAGGTAGTTAACCTCTTGAACAAGATAACCTAAAAAAGAAGGGCTAGGATTAAAAGGAGAGATCTAAGGGAGGAGGATTGAGAAACAATTCCCTCCTTAGATCATCAAACTTGGTGCCCAAGTTTCTCAAACCAAGGGCCAAGATTCCTTCTTATTAGCTTAGGGGGTTTATGTAGGAAAAGAGGGATGTAGATATCAAGGCTACCCTTATTTCCTTCATAAAGACCCAAAAAGCTAAATCCACCCTCTGAATTCCTAAGATACCTCCTAAAAATAAAAAATGGACTAAATACATGTCCCAAATTAAATTCTTAATGCTCCTCAAAATTAAAATAAAGAAAAATTACATTTTATTAACTAAAGTCCCTAGCCTAATATCTTCACTCTCCATAGGAGGTGAAGTCTTCCTTTGTCTGCAAGGGCTAGGTCTTCTTCAATCCTTCTAGCCATGTCCCTAGTGATAGGTCCTTGGCTAGGCATGGTCACATCACAACTTCTCCACAACGGGAAGAAAATATCCATGCTGAAGGAAATAAAAATGTGGCAAATGATAAGAGTAAAAGGGTACAAACACCTTCTTAGTTACGAGTTCCATTCTCTCAAAGGCTAAAAAGTCACCAGCAAAATAAGTAGTTTCTTAAATTCTTAGAAATGTTTAACAATTGCTTATCAACATTCCTTTTGCAGAGGCCATAGCTCAAATGCAAAAATATGCAAAGTTCTTAAAAGAGATTCTCTCTAATAAGAAGAAAATAGGTGATTTTGAAACAATAAGCCTCACCGAGGAATGTTTTGTTGTAGTTTCGAAAAAAAGGCCCTCTAAATTGAGGGATCCTGAAAGTTTTACACTTCTTTGCACTATATGAGCCTTATTTTTTGAAATATGTTTATGTGATTTAGGGGGAAACATAAATTTAATGTCATGCACTATTTTAAAAATTAGGCATAAGGGAACCTCAACCCACAAATATCACCCTACAACTCGCTGATAAATCTCTAACTCATCTGAAGGACATAGTAAAAAATGTCTTATTTAAAGTGAATAATTTTGTCTTTTCAGCTGATTTTGTGGTGATGAATATGGAAGGTGATAAGGATGTCCCAACCATACTGGGACGTCTTTTCCTCAACACTTGTGATGCTATTACTGAAGTGAGGCGAGCAGACTTACCCTTAGTTTGGAAGAAGAGAAAGTCACTTTTGCAATATTCAATTCAAAGAAAAAGTTTATCCCCTTTATTGCTTGTAATTTCATACAGTCCAAAAACAACAAGATTGGTTGTACCATTAATTTTGAAGAGTTGGATGTGAGTTGTGAATCAAAAATCAAACCTTCGATAGGGTAGCTTCCATTATGGAGATGAAACCTCTTTTGTCCAACTTGAATTCTGTTACTTTTAACCCTCCTTTATCAATTATCAGTTTCATAGATCTCACAATTAATGAAAAGGACAAGGCATGGAACATGACTATGACAGATAAAGAAGTCATTGGGTGAACCATCCATGACATGAAGGGTATTGACCCCACAATGAAGACCCATGGGAATTATAAAAAGAATAAATTTGGCCCATTTAAGCACACTAGGAAGTGAAGCATTGGCAAATAGTTATGGCCTAAAAAACAGGCCACCTTAGTAAACCGTATCTTAATCATCGAGTAGGGACGTTAAGCAAACGATTGTCAGGAGGCAACTTGTCATTCTATCCCTTTTAGGATTTTTACTTTCTTTTTAGTTTATTGTTTTTCTTTCAATTCCTATTGCAATCCTTTATTTTTTTATTTTTTTAGTGAATTATGCATTTCTTTCCTTACATCCTTTGTCAATTATGGTATTTTTCATGCACTAGGGATATTGTTAGTTTTTAAGTGTGGGGAGGGAACCTAAGGGTTACATGATCTACAAGATCTTATCTTTCCACATTGGATATGAATATGCATGAATTGTCCTTCCACTTCTTTTAGTTGATAATGAACATTCTCATGGTTTTAGAATCACATTTTTTAAAATAAAAAAAAAAGGAGTAAACTAAGAGTTTTTCTTATAAAGGAGTTGAGTAATTAAGCATAGCTCAATGTGTGGTTCTCTATCATACTAACCACAAAAAATAGTGAGGTTTGAGCCAGTGAGTTTACATTACATACAACCTCTTGATTTCTTTTTATAAGTGTAAATATCTCTAAACTTGATAGTCTCTAACTATTGTGTTGAAGTTCATCTTATGAAGTCTCTTCTTTGCTTGCTAATTTTTGGGGTATTTTGCATATCTTCTTTCAAGTCATTACTCAATTGAACATAATTGCCTTTAATTAGTTGCCCAAGTTGAGTCTATGAAGATATTTATTTGTTACCCAATTTTAATGAGTGACCTATTATCGTCACCATGGAACAACCTTTAAAAGAGAAGAATTAATGACAAAAGTAAAAGGAAATTTAAAGATAACCTCACAAAGAAGAAAACCAACTCCCTCTCTTTCAATCAAAAGAAGAGAGAAAAAGCAAAAAAAGTATATGTTCAAATCAAGAGTCATTGAAAAGTTCTAAAAATAGGGATGTTGTTTCTTGGAAATCTTAAAGTCCTTAGGAATTTAACTTATAATTTTTTCTAATATTTTTTATCCCTTTGTATTTTCCCTTTCTTTTTATTTTTCTATACCTGACATAGCTACCCTAGACCCATTACATCCTCGTAAAACCCTATAATTGCTTGTTTTGAGGTGAATTTATTTTATATGACTGATATACAATTTTCCTGAGTAATCTTGCTTCAATTGATCTTTGAGTGCTGAAATTCTCATCTCCCCAAACACCCGAGTGTGGTGAGATGAACACCTTCTCTTAGAAATCAACGACATTTTCTTTCGCTCAAAGTCTAATTAGGGTTCTATGAGAAGACTTATTTTTCAAAAATGATCAATGAATGTTTCCTTAAGCTAAAATAAATCACTCGAGGACAAGTAATGTCCAAGTGTGGAGATGTTGATAAATCGATTCTTTACCCTTTTTTATCATGTTTAATATATGTTTATAAGGAAAGAATTGCATATTTATTAGAAAAACTCATTTTTTTATTGTTTATTCTCATTTTAGACAAAAACTTAAGAAACAAGAAGAAAATGAGGCAAAATCATGTCTTTTGAGAGCAATTATTGAAGAAGCACAAGTGCGTTAAAAAATTCATATAAGAAGATGAGAGACAAAAAGGGACTTGTTTTGGCTTGAATGAAGAGATAGATCTGCAACCAAAAGGTGAGAACAACAAGGAAACTTTGAATTGAATTGATTCACAATACTTTATATCAGTAATTCTGTTGATTCACACAACTCCATATCAATAATTCTATTTTTAATAATGAAATACTAGTTTGGCGTTATATACCCATGTTTGCCAACCAGAACACTTTGATCTATTCCATATTGTTGTGAGATATGCGTTAAAACTTAGTGTAGCATGCGAAACCTTAATATATAACTTTGAATATTAAAATATTTTTTATATTTGTTGAAAACCGAAATACTCTATACATTAAAATTCCATAAATTTAATTATGTTATCCAAACAAAGCATAAGATTTTTTTCGTGTGACTTTAATCTTTTGAGGCATAAAGTTAGTTTTAAACACTAGAAATGCAAATAATCTAAAAATAATTATATGATCTCGGATTACTACATTATCTGTGATCCTAACCAATCATCACATGACATATAAGTAACTAATTAAAAAACAAATTAATTAATTAATTTAAAAAATAAATAAATTAGTTTATCTCATAAATTGTGTAAATTATATCTCATTAAATTATAAACGGTAAATTATTATGGGATGAAACACGTGTATAATAATTTTTGCAAATAATCGTATGCGAAAGAAAACGAAACTTCACCCTATATAATCAATCAAGTCCCCGACATAAAAAAGAAAGTGTAAAAATGTTTAAATTAAAGTACAATTAATGTATACTTATACCATAGTATTTTATGGCAGCGCTATGTTATTTCAAGAGTTGTTTATAAATTAAAAGAGGGGACCATATATCATTCTCCTAGCCTATTTGAATATTGTATGGGAAATAGCCAGTTAGCCACCCAGAAGGACCAAAGAAGACTATTATGGAGAAATGAAAATATCTATATGTTAAATAAATCATGAACGTTTCAAACAAGCAACAGACGACGGTAGAGCAGTCTGAGAATATAAATTCTGTATACATCTCTCTTATTTTGTTATTTGTATATTTTCCTATGCATGCATGTATAATATCTACACTTAAAATAAATATGAAATACATGAAAATAGATATGATATGATATGATGTGGTTATATATGTGTATAAGGCTATAACAAGCTCTAACACGTCCTTTTCCTCCGAAAATAATGACGACGACCGTTGTTGAATATGATGAAAGATTAAACATGCATGTGAATACCATAACGCAGTGTGGAAAGAGACTTAAAGAAAAAAGGTGTCATGGTCATCACCATCCCTTTCTTGAATATTGATAAATGATGGGCTAGGACAGTTTCTGTCGTTGAGGAGTTCCTCTATCATCTGAAGGGCAATTCTCTCCTCTTCGTCGATCTCTCCTCTGACCACTTCTTGATGACCTGTCACACTCACAGCCAATGATGGAGACTCATGGGGGTTCGGGTGGTGATTATCAGATGAAGGTAGAGAAAGAGAACTGCTACTGCTACTGCTACTATGAGCTTGATGATGATTATTATTGGCACTTTTGTTTCCCAGCTGAACCGTCATGACCCAATTTGAATCAGAACGTCTCCCTGCACGCTTTTGCCACACTCCAATGTGGGAGTTCTCGGTGTCAAGCCTCAAACAGGTCATAGAAGGTGAGGGTACTTTGCCACATTTTCGAAGCTTTGCGTGCAAGATTTCCTCCAGATCCTTGGAGGTGGAAGGTGTGTCCTCGCTTGTAGTGCTCTTTGGATCACCTTCTGGGGTTTGAGTTATTGGGAAATTGGTTTTGGCATTTCTCCCACTCATCAGAATGGCTGCTTGATCATAGGCTCTAGCCGCTTCTTCGGCTGTTTCAAATGTCCCTAGCCACACCCTTCTCTTCCTGTTTCACAACCAAAATATAATATTACTCATGATTCACGAAAAATGTTGATATTTTGAATTTGGACTTTAGAATGAATGAACTTACAGAAGTGGATGGCGAATTTCGGATACCCATGAACCCCAGTGGCGCTGCCTGACACCTCTGAACTTCTTTGATTGCACCATGATGGTGTTTTGGAATAGGGGATGGTGCAAGTGAGATTTTGGACTGAAAACAGTGATGGCCAAGTACAGAAGGAACAGAGTAGCAATAGATATAGAAGGAGAAAAGGAGGGGGAGGCAAGTGAGTTTTCAACCTAAAGAAGGCACACTGTCGGCTAACGAAAAAGCTCTAGTACAACAATTAAACATCTTTACCTAAATCTTTCCCTCTACCAGTCACCCATTAATAAATGTTTGTGCTTGACTTGGCTGTGACTTGTGAAGCCGATCGCTGCTCTAGCTACTTAATTTCTTCATGGTTTCACTGGCACATGGTTTATGCATATACTGTACTTGCGGGGCCTAATAGTACATAGGGGAGGGAACCCAATTGTTAAAGGTGACATATATTCACTGGAATTCTATTACCACCCATTATAAGATGGAGCCATTCCAATTCATTCATCGCTCCATCGGTGGTTATGGAAGAGCGTATATAAATCAAAATGTGGGAATTAATTGGAAATAAATAAATTAAAGCTCCAAGATCCAGACCTTTTGTATAATTGGGTTTTTATATATAAATGCTACTTTTATTTTTAAACACTATATATGAAAAGGTTGATGGCGGGTACTGTATACGGATGTGCATAAATTAGCTAGAAAGAGAGTTTTAGTTGTAGCAAAATTGACGATAGAACATGTTGCTATAATTGGAGTGGTGGAATTGGGTCGGGTACAGGTGGTCACGGGGCTATGCTAGCACATAACAGAAACACAAAATGGATCCAACATCGTTCGTATTCGTCCCCTCCTACTTTCGCAACCCTATTGACTCATCTTCCTAATACCACGGAATAAAGTTGACAATTGTGTGGCTATATGTTTATATCGATCCATTATGCGTGCATCCATCCTTTATGAAACTGTACGTTATCTAGTTAAGTCATTATGAATTAAACACACCCACATGTAAACCCCGGTTAACTCTTCTATTTTTATATCCATCCCCCTTTTCTTTTATAAGCAAAATTAAGAACTTGTATTGACAAAATGTAGCCCTACTCTACTTAACACAAGACGTGCTCATCCAGATCTAGCGAACAACATAATACATATACATCTAGCTTGATGCACCCCCAAACAATATATAACTAACTAACCTTCACTGTACATATTATAAAAACTAGATGCTGGGTTCGTATTTTGCAGATCAATCAAAAAAATGAAAGAGACAAATAAGTAAAAAAAAAATATCAATACACATTCAATATATAATAGAGTTGCTAAATTTTTATCAAATTATATATAACTCTATTATTTCTTATTTTTCTATATTAACCTTTTTTAAATTTAAAAATTTTATATTAATATTCTTATATGTTTTCACTTTTGCCACCTCTGATTATCACTCTCAAATATCACACTAACACCTTTTTAAGAAGTATAAAAATAATGCTTAAAAAAAATAAAAGATGCAGATATAATTATATTAACTTAATATTTTTATAATTTGCTAAATATGATATGATGTGGTAGAAATAAAAGAAAGTAATAATAAAATGTTCAAAATAAAAAGAGCGTCTACCAAATATCATTATTAGAAAACATAAAAACTATAATGATGTGATGGAACGTTGATTTAACAATTCTTATAATAATATGAATAGACCCACTATTTTATATCACTCTTGCAATATGTGCATGATATAATATTTTTCCCGCATAATATCGTAATAATGTTCTTGTTTTCACTTTGCAGCAATACTAACCCCTTATTAGCTTAATTACTTACTATTTTCTCAAAATATATTTTTTGTATTCGGAAAAAATTAATGAAGTACAAGACATAAAGAAACTACTAAGCAGGAAACATCAAAAAGATATACAGGACGATTTCTATTTATATAGTAATTATTAGGAGTATTTATGGTGCAGTTCAATACACTTTTAAATTTAAAACTAACTTGGACTAAATAAAAGAATAAGTGTAGTATTGTTTGATTAGATTTAAATTAATTATAAAATTTGAATCAAATCAAAATAATATTTTATAATTTGATTTGATTTTAAGGTTTAAAATTTCTATTATTATGTATTAAAAAATACATTGATAAAATTTATTTTTAAAATTGTATAAAAATTTATTCACTCTCAACAAAATTATATAAAAGTAGTTACCATATTACATTTAATGAAATTAAATCAAATATTTTTTGTTAAAAATATTTATTCATCAACTAATATATATTAATTAAAAATTAAATCAAAATTTTATAAATTTAAAAAATAATGACTAATTATATATGTCTTTTTCAGGATGCATAGTTTTGTTTTGTTTAGAAAGTAATCTTATAAAATAACTAAGATGAATAGTTTTGTTTTGTTTGCTAAAATAAGTCAGAGTAATTATATATGTTTTTTTTCCTCTCCACAAATTAAAAAAAAAATGAGATTTAGTATTTGCTAAAAAAACAACTTAACAGCTCAATTAGATTATGCACAAAAGGCTCCTGGTGTTCAAGGCAAAAATAACAAATAGATAATTGATTATAAATATGACATTTCACTTGTGAAAATGGATAGTTTAAATAAATTTAAACAACTGTAAATATAATGATTTAGAAATGGAATTTAATTATGAAAATGGGTAGTTTAAATAAAATATCAATAATTCTAAAAATAGTATTAGAAAAAGATTATTAGCATTCTGGTTTATATATAATGCAAATTTAATTGTCATGAGTCAAAACTGTCAAACTTAAAAATACCAAGCCAGACCTCCCAAAATGATATTGCAATCACAATTCCGAAGTTTGGAATATTTTATAAGCTAAGAAATTTATTGAGTATAAGGATACGGAAGCCATTACATATCTAATCTATTATACGCTATAACAACTACGCTAGTCTAACAATTGTTTCAAACATTCAAGGAAGCAAATGCACCGATAAGAGGGGAAAAGACAGAACTAACATCAATGTATCGAGGTAAAAGTGTATGGGGTTTGGCAATCAGGGGTTAAGATCTCACGGTTGTAATTGTGATGATCATCATGATCTTCGAGAACAACTACTAATGGTACTCTTAATTTACTGAATTCGATTGATTAAGAAAATTACCATTATTTATTCCTGTTGGCGTAATTTTTAAAAATATGAAAGTTTTTTATGCTTTCATGAGCAAGACAAAAATGTTTATTTGGATGTCACTCAAGTAAAAACTTTCGTTGGAAACTAGAGTGTCTCATAAGTAATGTTATAAAGATCATTTGAGAAAAGCATCTAATATGAACTATTTGATGCTTACACGTGTAGGCTATATAAAGTATCCTTTAGACCAAAATATTTATTTTAGCCTTTGTAGCTTCTAACCAATAAGAGGTGTTGTTTGTGGGGAGGCAAAAATAATCAAGAAAGATCAATGACAATGGCAATGAAGTTCGATATCGAGAAGTTTTCCAAATGCAACTACTTTGAACTGTGGAAGATCAAGATGGGGACAATCTTGATCTAGTAGGAGTGCGAATAAGCATTGAATAGGGAGGTGTATATTACCATTTTTAACATCAAAAGAGAAGAGAAAGATGATGAATAGAGCAAGAAGTGTGAACATGTTATGTTTTGGGGATAAGACACTGAGAGAAGTTTCTTAGAAGAGAATTTCCATTGAGATGTGGGAGAAGCTCGAGACCTTGTATATGGCACAGTCCTTGGCTCACAGGATCTTGTCAAAGGAGAAATTCTACTCATTCAAGATGATGAAGGTAAAAACGATAGAGGAGTAACTTGCATATTTTCATAAGATGGTGGATAATCTGGAAAATATTAGCATGAAGCTTGAAGACAAGGACAAGGTTATCATAGCATTTTAAGGATGTGTTATTGTATGGCAAGGATCAGACGTTCACCCTAGAAGAGGTGGTCGATTTGGACCAAGAAATTTCAAAAACTCCAAGATTTGAAGGTGGGTAGTGAGGTGAATGGTCTAGCGACAACAACAAATTGGAAAGGCAATGAGAAAGAGAGAAAAGGCAAGACGTCCAATAATCGTCAAGAAGGGAATGTTGATGGGAATAAGCAAGTTAGGTACTCAGATGTTAGAAGCTTAGTCATATCCAAAAGGGATGTCCTGAAAATGAAAATAGGACTTCTAGAATTTAGAAGAGACTATTGATGCTACAAAAGTATAAAAAAATTACGAGCATAGTAGAGTTTTGGTGGCATCTTCTTGTGACTCATGGAGGAGCTAAGTTATGGATTTGAAATGTACTTACCATATGTGTTCAGTGAGGGACCACTTTGTGACTCTAGAACTGAAGAAGGATGGGATAGCCTTCCTTGGGAACAATAAGGCCTATAGAGTGTAGGGCGTATGGATGATTAGACTACATGAGATACTACTGCAAGGGTAAGGTTCATCCCTGAGCTTAGAACGAACTTGTAGTTTGTAAGTGTATTTGATGTTATGGGCTACACTAAGGTAGGAGGTGGGATGATGATGTCTAAAAGAGCGTTTGTAGTTGCTAAAGGTTAGATGGTTAATAAGTTGTACATCCTAGATAGTTTTACCTAGAGTTGACAAAATGGATCTAGCCCATTGGGCTGGCTCACAGACCAACAAAATGGGTCATATTGAATTTTTAAAAAAGTGGCTCAAATAGAAGTGACATTTTTTGGCTTGACCCATCTGACCCGACTATATAAATGAACTTGGGTCAGACTGAATGTAAATATAAAAATATAAATTAAAAATACATATAATACATATATAATATTGTTAAAATATATTAAGTAATTTACATATAAAAGTATGTTTGGTATGAAGTCAATTTATACATATTATTAATATATATATATATATATATATATATATATATAAAAAGTATGTTTGATGCTATTTAATAATATATTTTTAACAAATGAAAGTTATGTTTTCTAAAATTATTAAATTAAAATATATATTTTGATGTTATTTTAGACTTACTTAGGATGTGTTTTTTATTGATTTAGTATGTTGTTTTGAATTGTTTTGAACTTGTATTCTAAATAAATTTTATTTTTTAAATAAAAGTTTGAATTTTGATTTTTTTAAAAAGTGGTTGATTTTGGCCTAACGACCCAATATAGGGTCAGGATGGATTTAGAAATAACCAGCCTGAATAAAATATGTGTCAGACGACTCAGGCTAACCTAACCTGTTTTGCTGTAAAAGCTTGAGGTTGGGTCAGACTGCTTGGATAGCCATCTCTAGTTCTATCATCGCTAAGAACATGTTTGTTGTTATTCAAACAATGTAAGGAAATAGACTATGGAGTTTGGAGTTTGGGGCCTAGACTATGTACGTGTATCGTATGTAGAGATGTGATGCTTGATGAAACCATGGGAAGTATATTGAGGGGGAGGTTTAACAAAGATAAGGAGAAAAATCATGTTTAGGTGGAGTCGCCCACTAGCAGCTTTAGATAATAACGTCTAATGGAGGTAGAAGGTACAACAGACAGAGATGTTGAGTGAGCAACATCTAACTCCGAAAGAGTAGAATATGTTGTTTCTAACTATCTACTAGTGTGTGATAGTGAAATAAGGATTGTGAAACCTACTCTTAGGTTTGGTCGTGTTGATCTCATGTATTATGTTCTTAGTGCAACTGAAGAGAGGACAAGTCAAGAAACTTTGGGGAGGCATAGAAGAGTAAAAGGACTTAGTAGTGAAAAGGTGCGATGGAGTAGCAGCTCGACCACACACAAAATTTTGTGGACTTATCCAAGAGTGAGAGGGTGGTCGAACGCAATAGGGTCTTTAAGAAAAATGGCATTATTCGTGAGGCGGAGGCAAGATTTAAGGTTGAGTTTGTACAGAAAAGCAAGCAGGTGATTGACAAGCTCAAGACAAAGATAGAGTTCCTATAAAGGGTGTCTAGTGGAGGTCAATCATCAAAAGGTGGAGCAAAAGATCGTGGAGGTATGATGACCCTTGATTTAGAGTCAAGGTACAGATTGTTAGTGTTGACTTAGAAGCTTCTGATGGTTTCTAAGCGGGTTAGATAAAAGGTTTTGTTTGGGGTAAGAGCGCTTTTAAACATCAACCAGGTAGAAACTTCCATTGAAAGTGTAAGTAGCATCTATCGGAAATCATAAGAGAACATTTAATGTATGCTTTAAACCAGAATTTATGTTATACTCTTTGTAGTTTCTAGTCTTTAACATTTATCCCGTGTATAAGGATGTGTGTTAATTACTTACATCATGTGAAATATTATAAGCCCTATATATATATATATATTCATTCGATTTTGAGCTATACAACATGCCAAACGAAATATATATTTTAATTAGTTGTTATACGCTATTCAAGTTTTTGTAATTGCTGTAATATATCCTTCCCGTAATTATAATATTTTATCTTGTTAATATGATATCTTTTGAGCCATTTGACAATTCCTCCTATCTCATCAATGTGCAAAAAGCAGGAAAAAAATTGTCCAATAGGAGGTTTTGCAATACCAAAACCATCAAATGAAGTAGGTAGCTTTGCGGTGCTTTAAGAAATTTTGGCAGTTTGTGGATGCTCCTAACTGTGGAGATGAAGCTAATCTATAAACTGAGAAAAACTAGGGATGGACATAATTACTAGAAAATTTACAACAGGTAAAATAAATAAAATATGTTCATTATATTATTTATTAGATTTATATTCCATTTGAATGTATGATGAAATAATTTTCCTTTAATAAAGATATGCTAAATATTTATACAATAAAAAGTTTTAGAATTTCTCTAGTTAACTCTGTTTATGTATATAAAATAAAAGTCGTAATGAATTGAATGACAGATACAGTTAAAAGCAACGTCGCAATGAATATGGAAGGGAACCTCTTTTTCCATGTATGAATGGAATATGGAGACTTAACAGCAGAATATATTTGGTTTAGTTCAGGTGCAAGTGTATATATAATGCTGACATGAGGTATCCTATGCTGGGTTAATGAATTTTTTGCAACAGCAGCTGATATCTTCATTGCCACATATATATGCGCGTATGCCACCTGTTTCTGTTTTTGGCCATTGGTTTGGTGTTTGTAGGGATGTAGATTGTTAGGCATATGAAGGAATATAAGTGATTGTTTTGTTCTATGGTATCATATTCTGGAGATCTGCAATTAGGAGGGATCCATTACATATCTACAGGAATGTAATTGGGAGGTCTTGATATTTATTTGTATGGATACTTATTGTAGCCCATAAATTACTTCCTTCTTTATTGGCTGATCAAAAATTGACACATACATTTTAAATTGACACATTACATATCTATTCTGAAGCACGTAATCAATGTCCAGGATCACCACAAAATTCAAATTGTTTTTTCAGGGTTATTAAACAAGAAATATTATAAATATATTTTCTATGTTTTTAATATATTTTATATTATTAATTAAAATTTATAAAAGTATTTACTTTATTTGAGAATAAGATTCATTAAATAAAACTGATACATATATTATTTAATAATTTTATATCAATTTAAAAATGTTGAAAGTGTTATACAAATAATAACAGAAATTTAAAAAAAAAAAATCTATAGATCTTTAGCATATCTCTTTTTTTTTATAGGGTAAGTTAGTGTTGTTAATAATAGTTTTTTTTAAGGATAAGATCGAACTGATGACTTTCTTTGAGATCAATTTTTATTAAACAAAACTAATTATCATGTTTTTATTTTGAAGGAATAAAATCAAACCTACTAAATGATATTTTTATTTTATTTTACTATTTTTATATTTTCTATTCATTATGTGTAAGAATGAGATTTTGAATATGTATCCATAATTTCTCAATTGTAATACATCTCAAACACAGAGCTTACAGAAATCTTTAATTTCTCAATTGCAATTAGGTGTTTCTTTAAGCATCCATGTTTAATATGAGTGTGGAGTTCAGCAAATGACTTGGCAAAAAATAATTTATACAATGAAAAATAAAAACAAAATATAATATCTAGTAAGTTATAAGATCCATTTAAAATGTTTAGAAAGTAAAAGTAAGTATTAAATTATTAAAAGAAGATAAGTAATAGTGTAACATGTGTAAAAGAGCAGTAATAAGAGCCGGCGTCAAAGTTAGTTAGAATCTTCAAGACACGTGGCACAAGATCCGAAAATGAGGGAAACAGATAGGAGAAGCACACGTAAGGGCGAAGAAAAGAGAACGTGTGGGAAGGACTACGACTGTGGAGAGAAGGCATGTGGATGGTATGAAACTTCTGCCTGAATTAATTGATCTTATCTTCTCCGATCATTCATTCCTTTCGTTGTTCATTCATTTTGGGCTGGTCTTCTCTTGGCACAGGTGGAAACAATCGTGGTGCCCTGCTCGTTCCTCGTGAGGCTTGTTAGACACCGCAACTATATGTCCTCTGTTTAATTGTTCATTGAAATTCCATTCCAGACTTTGCTCTGTATTAATTGATTTTTCAATAAAAGTTTGAGATATAATATTGGTTCATTACTGTTTCAAATAGATGATGGTAAAACCTATTTAAAATCAATAAAAAGTAAAAAAGAGCTATTGGATGGACACAACCTTAGATTGAAAGCAACTATTGCGTTGGCTAAGTATATAAATATAAGACATTTTTATTTTTCCTTCTTCTTGACATTTTACTCTTTTCTTTCCTATTTTTTTAGAGTGTGAGCTATTGAGCAATGAGCATTGAGATTTAGGAAAAGGTAAAGAGGGCTTCGAGAGTGGATTTCTATAAGGTATTATATTCTTTCATGCTTCCAACATCTTATGTTTATTGGCTTTTCCAAATCAATGGTTGGCAAATTTTATAGAACTAGAGCTATGATGTAGCTAATTAACTCTGTGAACCTTAATTTCATGTTTTGATTATATTCTTATTCTCTTTTATGATTAAGTTGATTATGGATAGTTAATTCCAAATAGAATTTATCACTCTAGTCATTTGAATTGTGGTGATCCACTATTTTTCTTTTAACTAAAATCATATCAGCAATTGAAAAACTGCATAATCAAACTCTTTGTAAAAAACTCTTAGTCTATCCCTTGCACATAAAACTCTTTGTCTCTATCATTTTTAAGGATCAATTAGGGATTTTAATTAAAGAAGAAATTACTAATGGTTGTCAATCCATTAATTTTAGTAACCCTTAGTAAATTGGTAATCACTGTAATAGATATAATTATAACTGAAATAGGAGGAAACTTAAAATGTTACACAAAGTCACAAAAATAGATCTTGTTATCCAAAGTTTTCTTTAAATAAATACTCCAACTTGCTTTACTTTTAATTGAATTGTCTTCTTTAATAAAAACAGCCTTAAGAATTTGGTTAAATCATGATAAAATTTCGTTAATATAAGTAACCACATTAATTGCACTTAGGTTCACTATATAGTTACATAGTTTACACTTGTCCTTAATTGCAATTATTCATACATTAATACATAAAGTCTTAAATTTAAATATATAGTCATTTATATTTTAAATAATAATGTGTATAATGGACCAAGTTATTTTTGAAAAGTAATTTTTTAAAATTATTTTTAAACTAACTTATATATTTGACACAGAGATAAGAAATGACAATTTAAAGAATCATGTTTTTTTAGGTAAATATAATGAATAAAATTACCATTATTCAAGTGATAAGCATGTTTTTTTAGGGTAAAAAAAAAGTGATAAGCATGTTAACCTTTTTTACAATTAGTTATTAACTAAGCATATTAAGTTTTTATTATTTAAATATCAAGCTTAGCCATAGTTTATTATTTACCTAAACAAACTAGTTTAAATACTAATTAATCAAGTTTTTTTTATAAGACAAGAAAATTTTATTCAAAATCATACATAGTTACACAAAAGCAAGAGGAGTGTCTCTGTTACATGACAAACATGACAAGAGTTGAGCAAAAAAAACTTTATACACAAAATAATGGGTTTATGATCCATTCAGGAAACTAATGATTTGTGAGTTTATATGTGGAATACTATTTCCAAAAGCTTAAGTGAACTTAATGGATGATATCTTCAACCTAAAAGGTTTCACCCTTGAAAATTGACGCATTTCTTGTCTTCCAAATGTGTCGTAAACTAGTAAACCAAACAAACGGTTGTACTCTTTTCATCATTTTAGATCCACTATCTTGACTCAAATATTGATAACAGAACATCTGAAAATCATTATACAGTACTGTCGTTATTCCGCACCAAGAACTTAATTTGACCCACACTCAAACAGACAAAATGCAATTTAGGAACACTTGGAACGTTGATTCAAGATTCTTCTCATAAAAAATGCATCTACGTGCTAATAACACTTCTCTCTTCACAAGGTTGTCCCAAATTGACAAACCTATTTACATCCAATTATCAACTTAGACATGGGACCTTTGGTGGTATGCCTTTAGCATACAGCATGCCAAAAAATGAGTCCCCTGAAAAAAAGAAGTAAATTATAACACTCGATGCACATATGCTACATGTCATATCCATCCATCTCATAGTTACTCATCTTGCATTTCCTCTTATAATGACACATTACCCAATATAATTCATTAATTTAACTTATTTATACTCTAACGGGTGAGTAGGTAGCACCTTTGTTGTTGTTTTTTTTAAACCGGAAGCGAGTAGGTAGTAACTATGCCTATGTCTACAATGTTAAAAATATTCATGCCCAAGTTAATGAGTAACAACTCAGTGGGGTTTCTTGAATGAAACTGTACAACTGGAGTGGGGCCTCTCCGATAGAGTTTGTGGTAATGATTTCGCCGTATATGGTGCCAATGATCCCTTTGGCCCATGAAGTATTTTAATGCATGCCATGATAAGAATTAATTTTCATCCTTTTCTACAGTTGGATATGGGTATATAAAGGCTAGTTATATTTTTCTTTTTTTTGTGCATTTGCTATAAGTATATATATATATATACACACATGTATAAGGACCACACCAATACTTTTTACTTCACGCGTTAATAAACTGCTTATACACTAAAAAAATTGAACTTTTATACTACTAGTGGTACACTTTTATCTTTTATACTTTAATAAATGCATTAGCTGGATCGCTGGATGCATTACGGAAGGAAGGCAATTAGGCGAATGAAGGAAAAGGGAGATGCTCAAAACTTACACCCTCAAATTGGGGACAGGAATGAGTTTCACAGAAATATTTATTGAAGGATTAAATATGTTTTTACCTTTTAATTTTTTAAACTTGTTATTATTCTTCAAAAAACATTTTTTTTGAATTTACAAGGCTCACACTCACACACACGTATATAGGTGTACAATGTATATGACAATTGACAAGATGTGTTGAAGGATATTCTTGAGCTTACAAATACTGCAATGGTAGCTTCACATAAGAATAATAATATAATAAATGTATTGAGCACTAAAAATTTCAATAGCCAAAATCAAGTGAGATCATTCATGCACTGAGATTATGATATATCTGCTTCACATAAATGGTGAGAAGGAAGAGTGGAGTACAGAAAAGTTATTAGTCTAATGAAAGGCGGAACAGCTGGATTATGCAGCCCAAAAGGGCCCGGTCCATTGGTCCAGATAATTTGTGACGAGGCCCATCTGACAGCTGCGGCGCCAACCTGCCATTCAACTTCAAGTATTCAACGGTTAGCTTAACTTGGCCCCTAACTACCATTCTTGTTCTGAGTTTGATATGAGAGTGATGGAGGAGGTGAAGCAGAAGAAGAACCCACACCCACTCTTCTTCCTCTTTGTTAACTCTGTCATAACTCACCTGCAATGCTCAAAGGCAAGCTCAAGGTTCCAGCTCCGGATAAGGTTCGGAGAATCTTTCACGACCAGCTCGGCAGCTTGGTCGTTGGATTCGACGAACAAGGTAACCAAATTGAAGGCTCCCAATTTGAACTCAACTCCGGCGAGGAGCTCGAGCCAATTCAACCCGGCGAGTTAGGGTTTCACAGAGAGAATCATGATGAAAATGACAAAGACCACAAGGTTCGGCCGAGACCAAACACAGATTCTGTCACTCCGATTTCGGTGTTGAAATCCATTTCGGAGGAAGAGAAAAGATCGGATTTGGAATACGAGGTTGGTCACGAATCACGAATGAAGAAAACTGGAATTGGTATTTCGTTATGATTCCTTTTAGTTCATGCTCTTCATTTGCCCCTTTTGTTATCCAGCTTTCTCAAAGGGAGATTAATTTGGAAAAATTGCAAAGAATTGCCAGCACTGGTATTCCTGATGGAGGAGGTTTACGTGCGACAGCTTGGAAGGTAATATGAGAATTACCTTCTGTTTTTTGTTGAAAAGCTAAAAGCTAATCTTTCCCGCTACTAACATCCATTTAGGACTACGCATAGACCTCAAGATTGAATCGCTAACCACGCGTTCAAGAAGTATGATTTATCCGTCAACTATATCATATCATGTTGGTTTTATAAAATACACCTTAATGCTTAGAAGACTTAAAATAGCAGGGAATACAATATGTTATATCTTATGTTTATCATTTGATGGAAATAAAAGGAAACCTTAAATCAGTAGATACAAGATTATAGTATGTATAGAGAATTAAATATAAAAGGATAGAGGAAGGAGAATTTGTGTACCTCAAATATATTGAATTGAAGTTCTTGATTTTCAAGATCAAGAACAACCCTAGTAATGATTATTGTAGAGATATGAGTTCAATAAGAACTCTTGAGCGTTTTACTACCTACTTTCTAGGGGATTATTCTAGAGAATGTGTATTGTTGCTGTTGTTATAATTTGCTTAATGGGATGACAAATTTATAATCCCCCAGGGTAAGCAGAGACCCCTCAAATGGGCTTTTTATGATTGACTCAACCCATTACAGAGTCAATCTTACTATAATCTCATTCAAATAATCATAAAGATATTATAAGATATGATTATCACCAAATCTTAAATTGTCAGATAATGATAAAATATAATTGATTAATACCAATCCACTATTATTTCCAACATTCTCCCACTTGGATGGTATTAATCAATAACACAAAGATAAATCATTAAGCTAGAATGACAATTATAGACAAATCTTATATTAGACAATGAGAAATTTGAGCTACAAAATAATATCCGATAGGGATATATATCATAAATATTTCTCATAAAGTATATAGAATAATGTAGTTCAATAAAATGATACTACATGGTCTCAAGCATCCAAAAATGCTAAGAGATATGTTACTAAAATGATATTACTTCACACATATCTCATAAGAAAGTTTTCAGACTCCCACTGATCTAAGACATCAAAACTTAACCAAACCATATGAGTTATAAAACTCCAAAGTTAAGTATTTGATCAGTGAATAAAAAATTGTTTAATTAATATAATTTTTTTTTTACTTGAGTCCGAAAAATTATATAGGTGAGAAAGCATAATTTACATGCATCTAATTATTCATCGTAGCCCAATAACATATGTAATTACATATAGGATACATAAATGCTCTATAATATTTGACATTGACTAATCTGAGTTTCAAAAAAAAGTGACTATGTAAGAATCCAAAGATAAGTAGGAAATCCATAAATTCCCTACTAAAACCACATAGACACCTAGTTTATATAAAATGATACTCAGATTATTGTGGCCACAAAATGTCAATTGAGCAAACACTTAGATAATTGGTCTAAACAAAAAAATTCATAAGTACTTCAATAGTGCAAAATTATACTCAATAGGAGTACTATCATAATAAGCACTTTTTTACAAAGTAGAAAATCATACTCGATAGGAGTATTGCATCTACAATATACTTATAGAATTTTGACCAAACAAAATGTGAAATTTTGGGTAAGGAAATGCACAATACTTAATTGCATACCAAAAGAATTAATGTGCAATACCCAACAAAATGCTCTTAACATCCATTAAAGATGTCTATTAAGATACAATGAATTATGTATCTCAATTAAAATAGGACAAAAATAAATAGTCAAGTCCTATAAAGTATGTCATATCACAATTAAATGTGCACAAGAATATATGACAATACAGATAGATAAGTCTCGAGACATGATACAAAATTATATACTTCTAAAATTTTGATCAATATTAAATTTGGGTAAAAGAGATGCACAATGCATAATTTTATGCCAAAAGGATTAATGTGCAGTACCCAACAGAATGACCTTAACATCAGTTAAAGATGTCTACAAAGATACAATGGATTTTATGTATCTCAATAAAAATAGGACAAAAATAAATAGAGAAGCCCTATAGAATATGTCATATCATAATTAAATGTGCACACGATTATATGACAATAAAAAATATATAAGTTTCGAGAGATAATACAAGATTATATATACTTCCACTAATCCTTAATATACCAAAAAATATTAGGATTATCATTAGGTACACTAGTATTAAAAGTTCTAGTGATATGGGATGATGACTTTATAAGATAATAATAAAAGTGAATTAAAATTCACTATTATTCTACTTAAGGAATTAGAAAGTAGTAGAATAAGGAATGATTAATGAGAGAAGTGGTTAAAATAACAAGAATATGAAACCTACAAATTCATCCATAAGAATAAATAATTCTCACAAATGGTTTCATAATTAACCACATATTAATCATTTTTTTCAAAAATATTGACCCCTATGAGGATCTTGAAAAAATAATTACATGAGTGAGAAAATAGATCACTTGATAATTTTACGTAGAATATGAGATCATAAGCAAGTTCTCAAGTAATCATAAACAAAAATCAAGTGCTACAATAAACAATATTTACACACACTTGAGAATAAAACATGATTACATGTAGCGGAAGAATGAGACCTATTCTTGCATATATTAAGGATATAATAATAAATAGTCTCTAACTCTCATCACAATTTATTATGGACATAGGTTTATTTATATATTCCAAAATAAAGCCTCTAGCTTTTACAAGAATACCATTAACAATATTATAAAATATGGTATGGAGAAATTAATCTCTTAAAATTTGGGATTCCTATATTGTCCTTACAAGAATTGCATACTAATATTGCAAATCAACAGAGAGTTTGTTATACAAGAAAATATTTTACAAGAGACCAATATAAAATCCTTAATATAGATCCCAACAATGTGATCACAAATAATGTGATAAGAAAAAATAATTTTATCAAGAACATTTGCTTTTGCACATGTATGATTAATTGGACATTTAAAGTAAAAAACCTTATATCACAACAATTTATTTTATAAGATATTAATTAAAATTCTAATATACAAAATCCTTCCATTTGATAAAGAAAAAATAAGTTGACATAACAAAAAAATACCCAGAGGGATAAATAAAATTCAACTATTTCTTTATCAATATATATATATATATATATATATGTATATATATAGAAAATTTGCACCACAAAAAATGCAACATTTTTTTTTGTTTTGAAGGAAAAATGTCCAATTAAAAGTTATAAGTCATTATGGAACAAAAAGAAAATGAGAGTGTAAATTTTGGTTCCATATAAATGTAACTAAACATGATCAAATAAGGGAAATAAACTGAACATCCCAAAAATAGGGAAACATTATGTAATTCTAAAAGTTCAGTTAAAAGAGAATCCCTAAGGAAATTGCAATGCACTATAACTTATATCAATAAAATCTTAATACCGATAGGATATAAGAAAATCATTAACATAAGCCAAGAAAAATACATTGTATAACACCAAATTACATTAATAACAATACACCGATAGAGTATAGTTATCATCAATGCAATAAAAAAATAATTATATCACAAAATTCACATAAATGCATCTAAAATAGTGAAATTATAATTATGTAAATAAAAGAAATTATGCATATTGTCCAATAAATTTGCATAATTTTAATCATATATATTATATGACCAACATACAAAATTCACATTATTATACCCATGATAGACAAGTAATAATAATGCAAATTAATAAAGAAAATTATGCTCATAAGAGAAGGACAATTAAGATTGTGCATAATTAATAAAATAACCTAAAATCAATTTATAAATGATAATTCAATATTAAAGAGAGTACAGTATAATTGGAGAATACAAATACTGTAAAGAATTATCACAATGAAAATAGGTCCAAAATTCAAGATTATAATAGTAAAAAAATTTTAATTTAATCTTGAATTAATCAAATTTTTTTATACTCAAAATACCAATAATATAAAAATATTAAATAAATATGGTATTTTTGAAAAAATAAGAATATAAAAATTAGCAACCACATTCAATGCTTCTGAGAATGAATTTAATACACGAATCATCATACATGATCGTATCAAAACAACAAAGTTCTTCCTTGACCAAATCACAAAAATATGGGTATAAAAATGAGTCCATGCAACCCCATTAACACTTTCCAAAGTAAAGTTAATACAAATATATTATGTTGCCCACACAAATGACTCATATTGGTCAAACATAAAACAAGGAAAACCATTAAGTAATTTTGAAAACAATTTACCCCAAAATTATTTAAAAGAAAACTAGGTTTTAAAGGGGTAGCACTTAAAAAGAAGTTTCAATATATTAGTTACCCATGTAAGGGTAAGGGAATGAACTTTAACATGTTATTTTAACAATAACAAGTAGTGTAAGCCCTCTTTTTTTTGTGTGAAAAAGATAATAGTGAACTATATTATAAAATTTCACTAATAACACAAAAAATCTTCAATTCAAATTTAATTTTCTAATAGAAAACAACCATAATTCTCTAATAGAAAACAACCAACAATAATATGTATCTAATCTGGCTCTGATACCAATTGATGGAAATAAAAGGAAACCTTAAATCAGTAGATACAAGATTATAGTATGTATAGAGAATTAAATATAAAAGGATAGAGGAAAGAGAATTTGTGTACCTCAAATATATTGAATTGAAGTTCTTGATTTTCAAGATCAAGAACAACCCTAGGAATGATTATTGTAGAGATATGAGTTCAATAAGAACTCTTGAGGGTTTTACTACCTACTTTCTAGGGGATTATTCTAGAGAATGTGTATTGTTGCTGTTGTTATAATTTGCTTAATGGGATGACAAATTTATAATCCCCCAGGGTAGGCAGAGACCCCTCAAATGGGCTTTTTATGATTGACTCAACCCATCACAGAGTCAATCTTACTATAATCCCATTCAAATAATCATAAAGATATTATAAGATATGATTATCACCAAATCTTAAATTGCCAGATAAAATATAATTGATTAATACCAATCCACTATTATTTCCAACATCATTTCCATGCAATCTACTAGTAATGAAAATATTAGATATATCATATATGTTCCACTTGCAATAGTATAAAATCCTTTTATTGTAGTAATGTCTGCATACAAGCAGCTGATTGTCCTACTATGATTTCCACAATCAGCTACTATTGGGTTACTTACCTTCATCTCATGACCTGTGGGACAAGCAACTAAAAGAGAACAGACAAAAATATGCTTATCTCAAAGAGGATCTTCTCCGGCATCCGGTAATATACTGCTGATTTTTAAATTTTCATGTAAGCACTTATATTTATATCAAGCACTTACCTGGCTATATCTTGAGTCATTATGTTGTATCTCTTGCTTCCCAGTTTTCACTGATAATGTTGTTGAATCTAAGACAGTCAGAACATATATGGAATGAATATGAGGAATTATGTTTGGCTAAACAGCACGTGGACTATGAAGTTGATGGCCCTCTCAGCCGACACGAAATTTCTCATGAAGATCATCCTTTAAGCCTTGGTAAGGCTAGCCTTTGGAGTCAATATTTTCAGGTAAATTCCATTTTGAAGTTACTTTTGACTGAACCCCTTCAACATACTGAAGTTTATACTTATCATCACTGTCTGTCCATCTTCTAGTATACAGAAATAATAGAACAGATAGATCGAGATCTGCAACGTACTCATCCCGATTTGCCATTCTTCTCAGGGGAGTCAGCATTTAGTTGCAACAATAGGGTATCCAACTTCACCCCAAAAAACTCCCAAGTTTTCTGTTAATTTGTTGTGAGTTTCTGTTTTAGCTGCGCTACTTAACAAATGATCCTCAATTGATAGACTTTTGGGGATTTTTCTCTTATTGAAGTTTTCGTTGATACTTTGACAATAGGAAGCGATGAAGAATATCCTTCTCCTATTTGCTAAGTTAAATCCTGAGATTCGTTATGTGCAAGGCATGAACGAGGTCTTGGCACCAATATACTATGTATTCAGTACTGATCCTGACAAGCAAAATGCTGTAAGCATTTTCCTGGCATAACTGTTTATTATGTGATTTGTGGCAGTTCCCATTGTTTTTTGTTGGCTAGGGTAAATGCATCATGTATATGACGTCGTAGAACATGCACATGCATTCGGCAGGAAAACAAAATTTAATGGTTGAAGGAGCGTCACTAGTGTTTTGGAAATTTAAATTTGAGTGCGTATATCTTACCTTCATCATCCAGTACAGAAGCCTGAAACAACCATAAATTCTACAACTTAATAAGAAGTCTTGCCATTTTAAAATTAAATATTGCTGTATAATAATTTTCATCCTCTCATATCATAAATCACATTTTTGTTCTAGAAAATTGTTTGAACTTTATCTTTTCTTATTTACTTATGGTTTGTTTTCTTTCTATTAGGAGAATGTAGAAGCAGATAGTTTTTCTTGTTTTGTTCGAATCTTGGGTGACTCAGTCGATCATTTCTGCCAAAAATTTGATAACAGTGCAAGTGGAATCCTTTCTACTCTTTCTCGCTTGTCAGATTTATTGAAGGTGAATGATGAGCAATTATGGCGTCATCTTGAATTTACAACAAAGGTAGAACCTTTGAACTTTTTTACTTCAACAATCAACAGCTTGCACAATTCCCTTCTGTTTAAATTAATGCCGCTGAACCTCATGAACAGGTCAAACCCCAATTCTATGCTTTCCGGTGGATCACACTGCTACTCACGCAAGAGTTCAAATTTGAATCTATCTTGAGAATATGGGATACACTTTTGAGTAACCCTTTTGGTGCTCAGGTATATTTCTCTCAACCAAATTCCTCGCCAATCTTTCAGGATAAAATTAATACTCAATTTACGTAGCGTGGATTTTAATGCGTTACGGTGCTTAGTGCTTACTTTGTCATTTTGATTAAGCTAAATGTTAACTTTAGTCTATTATTAAAAGTTAATGGGTATGGAAGATGTGATTCTAGAATATAGTAGGATTGAAATGAGAATAATGACAATTTTTTAGTCATTGATATTTTAATTTAACTATTTTAAAATTATCATAAACTAAAATTTTTCAAAACATAAAAGACTATAATAAAAATTTTAAAATTTGATATATTAAAACCAAATATTAATAACAGAAATAAACTTGTTAATTTTTTTCATTAATTAAAATTAACACATTAATAATTATTATTTGGCTTTAAAAGAAAACTGGCTAATTTATTTTTTTAACAGGATATGCTTCTTCGGATTTGTTGCGCAATGCTACTTTGCATGAAAAGCAAACTGCTAAGTGGTGATTTTGTGGCAAATTTAAAACTTTTACAACGCTACCCTGATGATATCAACATTGAATATCTTCTCCAGGTAGCCAAGGATATTAGTCCCGATACATCTTATTATTGTTTATCCCTTTGATTTTGTGACGTCTCCGTCACGTTTTCTGTAGAATCTCATCAAACTATCATGTTTCGAAATAGAAGTACTGAATGGATCCATATAGCACAAGACACGACCATTGCAATTTTTAAGGAGATGAATACAGTTATTTATTTTTAATACATTTATACTTTACCTATCATTTTCTGTAAGAGAATGAGAAAAGTTTTCCAAGTCTCGCGTGAATTTATTTTTCTATCATTAAATCACTAAAATTTTTTGAATATTTTACTTTATCTTTTCTCGCCTGATTTTTGTTTTCCCACAATTCATTTATTTTTCCAGTTTCCTTTACTAACTTTATTTTCTCCATTTTTTTCGCCAACCAATTGTCGTGAAATATATGTGCTCAACTTTTCACAGGGTCTCTAGTCTTGAACTTCATAGGCATCTAAGGGAATTCTTTAGCTAAGTTCATTATCTTTATTGATTATCATTGAGCGAAATTATTAAAATGACACGTTGATTTTGATTTTGATTTTGATTTTAAGAATCAATAATATCTATAATAAATAAATTTGTTCATTTAAAAATGCCGTGAATCTATTAAATATCAGTTGAAAAAACGAATATGGGCCCAATGAGATTAGACTGCAATTTATAAGCATTAAACTCGAGCATGAGAAACGCGTCATGGATGACAGAAGCTCCATTGATTCGATGAGTTCTGGAAGTCGCATGACTCTTCCACTGTCTCCACTTGTTTTCAATATACGTGCCTCATGGCGCTTTTAATCTTACTCCCATTTCTTTTTCTTCTACTTTACTCTTTCTTTCTTTTCTTCATTAATGACATTGATGGTAGTCACACTGATTTTATTTATGACATTCCTTCGCTACACAAAGTCTTCAAGGGTTGGTGGGGTTAAAGGTGAAAATCATGGTATTCTATTAGTAGCTTTGCATTAATTTAATTATCTAGTATATTAATATTATAACAACATCCGTATACTAAATTTGCAATAAACCAACTATTTATAATCACATAATTTTTTTTTTATTTTTTACAAAACACGTAATTTTGTTGTTACCAAGTGCCTAGATCAACTATTCAGAGTTATTTTAACTGTTCAAATATTTGATATTTATCTGCCTATATTTATATTTTTTTAAATAGTATATTGTGCGCTAAATTAAATGTATTTACCAAGTATCAAATAATTTGAAAATTTATAAAATAAAAAAAGTTATAGTTTTGACGTATGCAATAAATAATCCACCCATATGAATCGTTAATAATTGAATATTTTCTTATTTAATTTCTAAAAAATGAAATCATCTTGATTATATTTAAGATAAGACATTATAATTTATTCTTTTATGTTATTTTATAATATTTATCATTTAAATGTTTATAATTTAAATTTGGCTTAATCATATTTTTAACGCATCAAATTAGGGGACCTTTTGTTTTAGTGTCCAAATAAAAATTGGTGTTTTTAGTCTTTTAAATTTTGGCAAGAACTAAGCAAAGTATTTACTATATAAAAATGTATAATAATATAATTAATAGTATTTCAATATAAAATAAATATTTTAAGTTTAAGTGTAACATATATTTTGTATACTTTTTACGAAATGTCAGTACATTACCTCACCTCAAGAATTCTCTTTTTAAATCTCTATTAAACATCAATTTTAGATGGATCAAACTTCTAAGAATACTAGCATAGTGTTGGCGTGTATACACGTGTTATTTGAGAGATGGCATATAATTTGTTACCAATTTAATGCAAAAATAATATAAGCTTTGATTATTTTTTTATGATCAACAAAAAAAATTATTTTTTTATAGTTCAAATATTAGGATAATTTATATTAGTTTTTTTAATAACAAGGATCAGAACTAATGACTTTTCTACCTACTCAAGCTCTTAACCAATTGAGTTATCTTATTTCCAAGATAAGGTTATATTAAACTATATTATTCTATAAATTAAAAGAATAATAGTGAAAATAATTTTTTAATATAAATAAATTTTATATAACCTTTTTTGGAAAAAATTATATATTTTAAGTATTAAAAAACTTGATATCATACAAAAGAAAATTAATTAAGAATTCAAATTTAATATATTAATAGATAAAAATCTTAAATAATAGATAATGAATAAAATACAATGCAACTCAAAATCATCATGCAAACAATTATTAGTAGATAAAATTTAATTTGATTTATATAATATATTCAACTTATTCATTAATTTGATGGTAGTATTCTATACTTATTTAACATATGTATAGATTTATGTGCATTTAGTCGAATTATTCTTATTTTGAAATATGTACATATATTGTCAAATTAAATATTTTTATTAAGGTGATATTCATGACAATTCTATTAGGTATAAAAATTTAAAAATAATTTAATTATTTTTAAATTTATATTCTAATTTTAAAATATGAAATTATATATTTATTTGATTATTTTATAACTATTTTATATAAAAATTAACAATTTTATAATATTATAGTTTATAAAATTTTGAATGATTTAAAATTAATGTAAAAATAATTTAATTAGATAAAAATATTGAAATTAATATTACATAAATATATTATTATTTTGATCTCAAACATAAAATTTATATTTTATTCATTGACAACAACATAAGATTCCAAAAACAGCTAAATGCAGTAATTTCAATAATATTTAATATTTAAATTGGCATATAATATATATAATTTCTGTTAATTATTAATTTAATTTATTTATATTTAGATTGTGATCTACCTAATGCAAAGATAAAAGCCTTTTTTAGTGATATATTTACAAAAACTAGTATTCTACTTTTTAGTTATTGTTGAGTTTTTAGAGGCAATTGTGTTAAATATGTAAAAAATAACTTGTGTCAAGTTTAACATTTTACCAAAATGATGCCGAGTAAAATTGTCTCATATGAATTATATTTGTCATTTATCATAAAAGAAGTTTTGATGTTCATTTGCTCATATGGTATCAAATAAGATACTTTGTAACAAAAGATATTTGTAGTATTAAAAACTATAAAAAAAATATCAAAAAACTTAAAATTTCTATAAAAAGAAAAAGACATTTGTGAAATTTATAAAAGGGTATTTTTATAATTTTAAGATCTAAAAAGTTCATATATACATATATATATATATATATATATATATATATATATTAATCTAATTAAAAATTAATTTAACTTCAAATATTCCTAAGTAAGTGATTAAAGAATATTTTAATAAAAATAAAAAAAATAAAAGGGGAAGAAGAAGAAAGAAAATAATTGAAAATAAAAAATAAAAAAGGAAATTAAAAAAAAAGACACATGTTAAAAAAAATTAGAAAAGACAAAAAATTAATTTTTTAATATATATTAATTAGATTAAAAAAATTATTTAATTTTAAATATTATTCGGTAAGTAATTAAAGACTATTTTAATAAAAATTAAAATAGAAAAGGGAAAGAAGAAGAAAGAAAGAAAATAATTAAAAATGATAAATAAGAAAGGAAATTGAAAGAAAAATAAAAAAAATGAAAACACCAAAATTCTTTTGAAAAGGACACATGTTAAAAAAATAGAAAAAACAAAAAAGTAATTTTGTAAGTTTTCTATAGTCACCCAGTGAACCAAATAAGAATACAATAACAATAATTTTTAAGGATACAGCTTTTATATCTAACTAGTCCCATAATATTTTAAATTTTTACATACCTGGTATTTAATTAAGGGAGAACATTTTTTTATAGTTAATTATTAGTGAGTAATATGCTAGTTTTGTTATTGACGAGAATAATAAAAAAGAACAAAAGAAGATAACAAAATATAAAACAAAGAAAAGAAAAATTAAGATACATAAAAATAATAAAAAATTATAAAATAAGATATTAATAAAAAAATAACACAAAATAAAAATTAAGATATAAAAATATTAAAACAAATCATATAAAAAGAAACTAAAAATAAGATAAAAATTCATAAAGAAAATAAATATTAAGATATATAAAATATAAAATAATAATATAAAATGAATAAAATAAGATAATAATTAAAAATAAATATATAAATAAAAATTAAGATATAAAAATAAATTAAAAAAAAAGTAATTAAACCAAAAAATTAAGATAAAACTTCTTAAAAATGATAAAAAAATAAAAATTAAAAATAGTCTTTGTTGCTAGCCTAATACGTTTAAATATATTTTTAATAAAATAAAAAATAAAAATAAAACAAAATAAGGTAAAAAAAAGAGGATATAAAACAATGAAATTTAAAATACTCTTAATTAATAATTTTAATATTATAAAATATAATATTTATTAATATTATAAAAATATAATATTAAAATTATAACAATATATCCAAAAAATATAAAAAATAGAAATAAAGAAAAGAAAAAAGATATAAAAGCAAAGACAAAAAAAAAGGTAAAAAGATCAAAATACCCACAAAAAATACATGTGTCAAAAAGATATAAAAGTGAAAACAATAAAAAAGAAAATAAAAAAAAAAGGAAAAACACTAAAATACTCAAAAGATATATGTGTCAAGTAAATAGAAATGTTAAAATAGTTTTTGTTAGTCAACCTTTTCTTTATTTATATTTATATATATATAAAAAAGAGAAAAGATTTACTTGTTTCAAGAATAAGTTTAATAGACTTACCTTTCATTCTTATTATCCATTTTTTAAAAATCTAATTGTTATAATAAGTAATTAAATTTATCTATTATATTTTAAAAAAAGAATAGTTAGATAAAGAGTAAGTTTTTAAATTTTTTACTCTTAAAATAAGTAAATCACTCATCTATTTACCTATATATATTAGACCACGTGTCTAGTAAATTTTAAATTGTGTTTTCTAAACAGTTAAAATAAAGTCATAATAAGAGGAATTGTTTTATTTTATTAAAATGGATTAATTCGATGCGAGAATATTAATTAAATTTCAAATAAAATTTTAGATATATTCAGTTCTTGTAAAAATAAATTAATTGTGTGCTTAGATGTACAGGATTAGAATTAATTTTAAATAACGGAATTTTTTTATAACAAATACTATAAATGTAATATTTTAATAAAATATTGTTTAAATACTTTAAATTAAAATTAATTATCATCCGACATATGATCAAGTGGCCAATTATGTCGATGTTGTTCGAGGTGTGTTTATAAAAGTTAACCAAAAGTTGTCAAATTAGTTGAAACAATACATGGGAGTCAAAAAGTTAGAAAGTATTTAATAAAACTAAATTATCAACTAGTTAAAAGTTGTAAAATGACCAATGACTAGTGAGATTAATTATTAAATGTTATATTTAAAATAATTTTAACATACTTTAATCATATAAATTTATTACATATTTGAATTATAAATTATTATAATTATATATTTAAATTATAAATTTCTATATCCATATTTAAATTATAAATTACTATAAACATTTAAATTTCTATCAAAGAATTTAAACCATTTTTATATTAAATATATAAATTTTAAATTATGTATTTAAAGCATAATATCTATAGTTATATATTTAAATTATAAATTACACATTAATGAAGGAGATATAGATTGTGGCATGTGAGAAAAAATAATTAGTAAGAGATAATTTATTAATTAATGTGTGTTTGGTTTGTTATTTTACCTAGTTAAAATTATTTAAGCTCTCTTTGTTAAGCACAAAGTTAGGAGCTTTTTAATTTAGCAACTATCGTTTTTTTTTTTAAAAAACTAGTATTTTTTTTTACTTTTTCAAAAGATATCTTATTTTAAATTACTACCTTATCTTTTTACAACTTTACCTTTCATCATTAATGAATTATCTCCCATTAATTTTCTCTCCTTCATTTTTCTTTTATCCATTAATGTAATTATAGTAATTTATAATTTAAATATATAAAAAATTATAACAACTTTCCTTGGTGTTGTATATATGGGATGTAAGACTTTATATTTTTTCTCTCTTTATTTTGTGCTCCTTTGTGGGGTACATCATCAAATTTTATTGTAATGGGCAGAAAGATATTCCTTGTGTTTTCCATTCCTTTCAATAAAAATTTTTTCTTATAAAAAATTATAATTTTAATATGTAATATAAAATTTTATATATTTAATTATAGAAAATTATAATTTAAATATGTAATTATAGTGATTTATAATTTAAATATGTAATTATAGAAATTTATAATTTAAATATGTAATTATAATAGGTTTGATGGCCAATGGGGAATGAATTGAGGATCTGGGGCAAGTAACAGGAGGTCAAAGAATTTTTTTAGGAGAGATTCCAATTTCATGGATGGTAGGTGAGATTAGATAGGGTGAAATTTAGCAGGTTATCAGAAGCCTAGAGATTTGAGCTTGAAAGACAATTCTCCATGAGAGAAATCAGAAGTGCTATTTGAGAGTGTGATGCCTCAAAAGTAGCAAGTTCAAATGGCTTTATCATGAAGTTTCTGAAACATTTATGAGGTATGTTGAAGGAGGATATCATCAAGGTACTACCGATTTTTCATCAAAATGGGAAGCTCCCTCAATGTTCAAATGCCTCATTTATCTCCCTTATTCCCAAGATGGATTGTCCCTGGGGATTTGGGGACTATAGACTCATCTCTTTAATCAGTGTAATTTATAAAATTATAGCAAAGGTGCTAGCCCATAGGCTTCAAATGGTGTTACTGTGTATCATTGCAAAAACCCAAATGACATGCGTCAAATGCAGGCAATTACTTGACAATGTTATGATAGCGAATGAAGTTATTCAAGGGGAAAAGTCTATAAGAAAGCTCTTTTTTAGTGTTTAAACAAAATTTCAAAAATGCATATGACTTGATCAGTTGGCATTTTCTGTTCTACATGCGTAGGCCCTTTGAATTTGGGGAAAGATGAGATGGTTGGATTCAAGGGTGTCGCCGGTCTTCGTCAATCTCACTCCTGGTGAATGGAAGCATGCAACACAAGAATTTTGTATACAAAGAGCATAAAGGCAAGGAGACCCAATGACTCCATTCTTATTTTTTATCATTGTTGAGGGACTTGGGGGGCTTATTAAGAAACTCAGTCAATTAACCTTCTATCTAGTATCTGTTTGGTAAATTATGATCTTCATGTGGTGATTTAAAAATATACAGATGATACGATTTTTATGGCGTCTTTGGAGATAAAAAATGTATACTCGTTGATGACCGCTTTGAGGTACTATGAGCTAGCATCTGGCCTAAAGCTTAATTTTCATAAGAGTAGCCTAAGGGGTGTAAGGGTGAAGATGGAGAAGTTGATGTCCTTTGCATCTATGCTAAACTATGGGGTATTGTTGTTACCATTTTCCTACCTAGGGATTCCAATGGGGGCTAATGTGAGGTGTAAGAGTGTGTGGAAGTCATTAATAGATAAAATGAGAACTAAACTTATGTTAGTCACAGGGGGGATCTAGAATAGGGGGTTGAATAGATTCACCAAATTATTTTTCATAGATTTCTATTCAACAGTATCAGAGTATTTTAAAAAACAACTCATTTTTGAAAATTTCAAAATCTACCTTCTTTTACAAAAATGGGTTTTCAAGCACCTATCAATTCAATTCCTTCAATAATGATTTCAAATAAAGTAGTTGAGAAACTTAGCAAGAATGTTATATCAAGTAATTCAAAATCAAAAGAGAGGAGTAAAAAGAATAAAAATCAAACCACAAAATATGGGCCAACAACCCAATTTTAAATCAAGTAAATGTATAACAAGAATTTGATCTGTAGCAAGAAATAGTAATGGATTAAATGCAGCTGCAAAAACCCAATTGTTAATGCTCCAAGAATTCAATAAAGACTAAAATTAAAGAGTATAAGGAAGAGAGAATTTGCACAATGATTTATACTGGTTCAGTTCAACTGACCTACATCCAGTTTACAGACTTAGTCTTCCATTAATCTGTTTTCCACTAAAATCTTAGTACATCCACATCACACATACAGATTTTACTCCCGAAAAGATTTAAAGCACAAAAAAAGAGGCTTTCTCTTGCACCCCACAAGAGTTTGCTACACTGTGACACTCTGCCATTCACAATGTCTCACTTGCAACACCTCGCTGCAAGATTTTCCCACAATCTCAAGAACACCTCAAGAGATTGTTAACCTTGTACAAAAACACAAATAAGGGTACACAAAAATATCACCTAATGTGAAGAATACCCAAACGAAAAGATTAAAATTCAAATAGAGTCTCTTCCTTAAAGTTGAAGCACTTTCAAACCATAAAAAATGGTATAAATCTTGGAAAGAATTCTTAGAAATCGCATGAGAGAAGCAATCACTTGATTGGACTGTTCAAAAGTTCTAAAATATGTTTTCAAAATGCTTTTATATCAATTTTTATGAAGGGTAATCGATTACCCACTTGATTATCTGATATCCTGCACAAAACTGGCTCAAAGTGCTTGTTCTCAGGAGTAATCGATTATTGAAATCAGGAAATCGATTACCATAGAGAGCATCAATTCCTATTCTAAAAAATTCTCGCAGGGTAATCGACTACTATTTTTAGGTAATCGATTACCTTACTTAAAAATTCATTTTTGATGTTTTTCCAGCACAATCCAGCCTATGAAACCTATCCAAAACCACTCCAAACACATTCTCAAACCTATCTAAAACACACAATACAAGTACCACAATTATAAACGTGTTTGGTACCATAAAATTTATTTAAGAGCAAAAAAAAAAAGAGAAAAGCAAAATCAAAACTTTAATGTAGTTCCTTTGGTTACAACAACTTACATCGTGGAAACAAAGGAATTTTTCTTTGGAATGGAGGGTTTGTCTAATCAAATCCACTTTTTCCTCTATTCCTCTTTATTTTCTATCTTTTTACAGGGTTCTAAAGAAGGTGGCTAAGATAATTCAATCTATGCAAAGGAAATTTCTAAGGGGGAGGGCTCACAAGAATGTAATAAAGTAACTTGGATTAGTTAGGAACAAATTTGTAAATAAAAAAGCATAAAGGGTTAGGAATAAAAGATGTAGTAGTATTCAACAAAGCCCTTCTTGGTAAAAGGCGTTTGAGGCTTCTTCAGGTGGGAGATCCCTTTGGATCAAAGTCGTGAAGGCTAGGTATGGTGAAGGTATCAGGAGAAATCTGGAAATAAGATAGAAGTCTGGAGGTTCCCAGTGGTTGCATGATATTCTAAAGATAACTTCTACTATAGGGTCAGTGGTTCTCTGGTGTGGTCTAGCCCCATGTTGGGGATGGGTCCTTCTTAAATTTTTGGATAGAGATTGGATGGTGTCGGGAGGTCTTAAATTTATATTTCCAAGACTTTATGCTTTCTCCACCCAAAAGGAGGCATCTATCTTTGAGGTAGGGGTTAAAGGGATCACAGGTGAATTTGGAGGTTAAGTTGGTGAAGGAGATTATTTAGTTGGGAGGATGAGTGGGTCAGGGAGTTGGATGAGGTCTTGGAAGGGGTTTCTATTCGCTGTGATCTGAAGGATAGTTGGGGATGGGGCGATAGCAGTGGTTTTTTTTACCAGTACTCAATGAAGGAAACATATCAGTTACTCAATGGAGGACTTCATGTTGACAATTCCATTCTTTTCAAAAGGCTGTAGAAATCAAAGGCATCATCTGAAGTTGTGGCATTCACATGGAAGGTGGTTTATAATAGGATTCCTACAAATGTCGAATTGGCGAAGAGAAATATCCTTTTGTCATCAAATGTTATGTGTCTGATGTGTAGTGTGATTCTTGAATCTATAAGTCATTTGTTATTTACTTGTAAGTCTAGCTACCGTGTTTGGATGTGTTATTACAAATTGCTAGGTTATATGATTGTCTTGCCTCTGGATTATGAGTCTAGCTTTTGGCATCATTTGGGTAACTCTTTCTCAAATGGAAAAGTTACTTGGGATATTTTGAGTATGATTTGGCTGGCTACTCTGTGGGTAATTTGGGTAGCTAGGAATGTCATCATATTTAAGGGTCAATCCTTCATTGTAGAGGAAGTTTGGTTGTTGTCATTTCAAAGGGCTTGAATGTGGTTAAAAGGGTTTTTTAATGTCTTTTTAGTTTCATTTGTTGAGTGGTCGAATCATCCTAAATTGTGCTTCTCTAGAATTGGCAATCAGAAAGCATAATTTTTTTTAGGTGGGTCTTTTCCCTGTACTTGAGGGATGAATATGTTAGTAGGTGTCTATGGAGTATTTCAGTTAGATGTTGTTAACTTTATTGTGTATGCTGTTAATTTTGGCTATGTATTTGTAATTGGCAAACTCTACCTGCTATGTCTTGTGACATGTGTGAGTTTGCTCCTCTTTGAATTAATAAAATTTGACCTTCTTAAAAAGATGTAATTATAATAAAAATAATAATTTATAACTTAAATATCTAATTAATTTATATTATTAAAATATTTTATAACCACTTTTAAATCGGTTTTTCTAATGTGTGGCTTAAGGCACATGTTAACAATTATTGGAATCTAATTTCCAATGTAACTTTTGATGTATTTATTATGTGAGAGAGTGAATATAGTTAAAGAACATTAAATTTATTCTTTAATACTAATTTTAACCTTATCTTTTCATTTCAATCATTCTTTAATTTTTACTTATACATATTTTTAATTATTACTTTCATATTTTTTTAATATTATTTAAAAATAAATAAATTTAGCGCAACACATATCTATTATATTAATAACGGTTTCTTTCTTATTTTATTCCTTTCGCACTGTTATATTTCATATTTTATTTGTTTTTGAAACTAATCACAATATTATAATAAAATAAATAATAATATAAAAAAATAAAATGAGAAAGACATTGTTATTAATATAATAGATATGTGACACACTAAGTTTTTTTTAAAAAAAATAATATAAAAAATGCATAAATAATAATGAAAAAATATAGAAGTAAAAATTAAAGAATGATTGAAGTGAAAAAATAAGGTTAAAATTGGAAGTAAATATGAATTAAAGATTATATTTAATGCTTTTTAGCTATATTTACTCTCTCACATAATAAATACATCAAAAGTTACATTGAAAATTAGATTCCAATAATTGTTAACATGTGCCCTAGGGCTGTGTTTTTAAAAATGGCCCTGTGATCAAACAAGTGAAAGTACTGATTCATGATTTATTGGTTTAACTGTTATTGAACCAGTTATTGAACCAATCATACTAAAATAATATTTTTATTATTAATGTATTATAAAATTAAGATTATAAAATAAAAAATTTATTAAGTTAACTATAAAAGAAAAAAAAAGTATTTTTACTAAATACACCTTAATATTGCTAAGTTAACTCCTATTTTTATTATTTTTTAATTTAAAAAGGCGTGAACTTAGGAAAAAAAGGAATGCATTTAGCAAAATGAAAAAAAAAAAATAAAAAAAGAAAGAATCGGTTCAACTGGTTGAACCACCGGTTTTCACGAATTTTACTGATTGATGATTGATTTTCTTGTTTTAAAATTGGTTATTTGCTTGATCGGTTCTTTGCATTGACCAGACCAGTTACCAGACCGGTTCACCGGTTTTTCGGTCAAATTGGCCAGTCCGGTCCAATTTTTTGAACATAACCCTAGGGCACACACTAGAAAAACTGTTTTTAAATATTTCATTGTTATTCTAATGATTAATTATGTCTTTATTTGTCATTTTACAACTTTCAACTAGTTTTATCAAATACTTACAACTATTTTTCAACTTTCAGTTAATTTTTTAACTAATTTTTCAAAATACACCCTTTTAGAAAACGCTAGTAACCACCTAAAAAAGTTACTAGGTTTTTGCTTGCCAAACGAAGTTAAAATTGTTTCAACTAGTTTTTTATCTTTTAGCTAAACGGAATAATAAATCAAACACACTCTTAGGATACATTTGGAAAAACTAACTAAAAAGCTACCTAAAAGCTGAAAGTAAAAAGCTAGCGATGAGTATGTTTGGTTTGTTATTTCAACTAGCTGAAAAATGAAAAACTATATGAAATAGTTTAAGCTATGTTTGGTAAACACGAAACTACGAGTTTTTTCAGGTAGTTGCTATAGTTTTTTTTTTAATATATATAAAAAGCCATTCCAATAAGTTTTTTTCTTTTAGAACTCTACTCTTAATTAATTATTGAATTATATAACTATAGTAATTTATAATTAAAATATGTAATTATAAAATTTTATAATTTAAATTTATAATTAAAATATGTAAATAATTTATATTATTAAAATATATTAGTATTATTATTTTAAATACATCATTATTAATCTAATGATTAATGATATCATTATTTATCATTTTACAACTTTCAGCTAGTTTGTCAACTAATTTTACCAAACATTTACAACCAGCTTTCAATTTTTATCTAATATTCTAGTTTTTAGCTAGCTTTTTAAATTTCACCTAGTTTTGCTTTTGCCAAATACACTTCAAAAACTGAAAAACTAGTTGTAATTATTTAGTAAAGTTAGGAGTGTTTGTGGTGCAATTTTTAGTCCGAAATCAGTCTTAACCAAACTAAAAAAATAAATATGGTGTGGTTTAATTTGATTTAAATTAATTATAAAATCTGAACCAAACCAAATTCATATAAGATGGTTTGGATTGGTTCGATTTTGTGGTTCAAAATTTCTATTATTAAGTATTAAAAATATATTGAAAAATGTTATATCCAAAATTATAAAAGAGTTTACTCGTTTCCAATAAAATATAAAAGTAACCATCATTAAAGTTAAAGCATAAACAATTAATTCATTTAAACATTACATTTTACTAGTTGTCAAATTATATCCGATAAAATATTAAATCAAATAGTTTTGCTAAAATATTTATTCAACAACTAATACATATAATTAAAAATTCTAATTAAAAATTAAGTCAAAATCATAAAAACTTACAAAATAATGAATAATTGTATATGTCTTCTCGTGTAAGGGTGTTCACGGTTTGGGTTGATTCGGTTTTGGGGGAAAGTAAAAACCGAACCAATTAATTTTAATTAGGTTGGGTTGGTTCAAATTTCTAGAATTTTCTTCCTTGACCCGAACCAATGATAATTGAGTTGGTGCGGTTCAGTTTCAGGAAAAACCGGTCAAAAATAATTTTATACCTGAAACTAGTCAAATTCATTAGTCTACTAAGTTCATAATTTTATAACAAAATATCAAGTGTTTCATATATACTAAATTAGTCAAATTAAACTATTAAAACAACATAATACAATACAAATAACAAATTGTAGAAAATTAAAGTATAAAATGAATTTACTAACTTAAAAACATAAAAAGAAATATATAATAATATTATATATACTTTTGCGTTGGTTTGAGTTAGGTCAGAGTTTTGAAATACGAAAATTGTGAACCGAACTGGACATTATCGGTTCTGGTTGGTTTGGATCAGGTCTAGACCCCGATCAAGTAAAAAAACTGAACCGAACTAATTGGTTTAGTTCGGTTTACCAGGTTCGTCGGGTTGACACAAACCAATGAACACCCATATTCTTGTAAATTTGTTAAAATAACTAAGGATGAGCAATTTGGTACATTTTCAACATCTTAAACTGCAAATCAAACCACACAATTTAGAAATTACAAAAACCAAATCACCCCAAACTAAATCAATTTTTTGCGATTTTCAGTTTTTGCGATTTGATTTTCAGTTTTCAATTTTATTTTGTTTTGTTTTTAACAGTGTTAGGTAAAACTAGTTAATCAATTAGTTGAAAGTTGTAAAACAAATAAGGACATTATTAATTATTAGATCAATGATGATGTATTTAAAATAATTATAACATATTTTAATATATAAATAAATTACATATTTAAATTATAAATTATTATAATTATAATTTTTGCTATCACATATTTAAATTATAAATTAGTATAATTATATATTTAAATTATAAATTTTTATAATTACATATTTAAATTATATAATTATATATTTAAATTATGTTTTTCTATAACTAAATATGTATATTTTAAATTATATATTTAAATTATAATTTTTTATAATTATATATTGAAATTATAAGTTACTATAATTACATATTTAAATTATAATAAAGGAGAGAAAAAAAAAGAAGTTGCTATATATAAGAAGAGAGAATCTGTGGAAAATAATCACTTACTCTTAATTATTGATCTCTCAAATTTGAATCTAAGTATGTAATTTTAATGCTTTAAGTGGAAATCACCTAAAATTAAAAAAACTAAAATTAATTTTGAATACCTAATTATTAAAATAAGTTCTAAAGAACATAAATGCAATAAATATATATATATATATATATATATATATATATGATAGATTGATTGAGAGTAAATAGAGAATAGAGAGAAAGTGAACAGAGAAGAGAGGATATAACTATGTTTTACTTCAATTTTTATTATAACATTTTTCACTTCACATTAATTATTAAATTAAAAAATATAACAATATTTTTTTTAAATGAAACCATAATTATATAAAAAATTAGAATTAAAGGAAATCACAATAAAAGTATTAAATTAGTATGCACAAGTAGATTATTATTGTCAAATAAATAATAATTTTAAAATTTTGTAATAATCTGAACAACAACAATTTAATTAATATTATAGTTTACAAATTTTAAATATTTAACGTTATAAAAAGAACAATACAAAGACATGGATAAGCATAAAAAAATACAGAAGGCATGGATCAGCATATAATTAAATTAATTAAAATTCAATGTTTTTTTTTAACAAATTAAAAATTAAATTTGAAGTAATGTCTTTACTCCTGAAAAAAAAAAAAAAAAAAAAGTTAAGACAGTTTATCTAGTGTGAACCGAATCTTGAGTGGGCTTGTACTCTAACATTGAATGATTAGAATGTAGCTTATCCATTTGTAAGTTGTAACTGAAGGGTACAGTGCACTTGCCTTCCACACACACCTTCCACTCACCATCCTTTGCCTTTGGGTATTGCCCTCATCTGCTTCACATCTTTTTAATTTCTTCCAAACCCCATATTCCTCATGTCCTTTTCCTCTTCCTTCTTTCAAATATCAATTCCCACAAATTATTTCATTATGTTCTTTTATATCAAACATTCCTACCTAAATATTCTTATTAATTAATCACCAACTCATTCAACCCCTGTAATTATCATAAGTATTATGCTAATTATACGATTCAATTTGTTTGGCACTTATTATAGATCTATCTTCTTTTATTTTTAATGTTATGCTACACTTTTGCAACTTTAAATATTAAAATAACTCTTAACTATAGTTATATTAAAATAGCTCCTCAACCTTGATCTACAATGAAAATAAACTTTAAATAATGATTTTTGCAATCCTTTCAGCTATCAAGAAAAATAATGTAGATAGTAGGCGCAACACATAAACTCCAACCAATAAGTCAGGGTAAAAATATAACAGCAAAATGATACCCCTTTTTATTTATTTAATTATAAAGTAATTGTTAAAGAAGTCGGACTGGTATTGGCGTGTTGCTTTAATTTTGAATATTACTATAAATAAAGGGATGTTCCATTTGATTGTATGTATATAAAATATAATAAGAATATTATTATATTTATTATTGGTGGCAGCAGGTTGAGGAATGACAATATAAAATTGCAGAGAGAAAAGTGGGGAGGGTGTCGACAAGAATCAAGAGGCTTTGGGAATTGTTTGAGGAGGAGGAGGCATGAGTTCAATGATAAGCGCGCAAGGGGTGGCGGTTGCGACCGCCATGGCGGTCTCCGGCACGGTGATCATCCTGGCACTCCGTCTACAGAAATGTTTTCCAACATCGGAATTGTCGGATGACGAAATCCCCTGCTCTGGGGCTCCGATTCTGCGATCTTGCATATCGAATGGTGGGTTCCGCTTTGCAAAGACATTGAGAAACACTAGTGTTTGTTTTGGTGACGGAATTGTGGGGTTGTTGTGCAGGTGGGAAGAAGAGCAAGAAGAAGAAACGCGTGCACTTCGCCGAGGACGTGGTGGAGTCCTGTGGAGACGGAGAAGAGTTCAGGAAGCGACTTTCGCGCTCCAAGCTTCACAAAAGTTTTAATAACGGAGGAATGCCTCCAAACAGGGCAGCTCTCTATAACGGAATTCTTAGGAACCGTCTTGCCCAACGTTTGGCCTACTCATGTTGAGTTCACTTCTCAATTTTCTGCGCTTATGCTTCTCCCTTTTCTTTTCTCTACTTCCCCCATTCAGGATAACTCAACTCCATCCATTTCTCTGCAAATTCTACTTCTATCTCACATGTAAATACAACTACTTCTTCAACCAATTACCCATACTACTTTTTTTTTTATTCCTCTTTTATTTCCTCAGCTTTTCTTTTTCTTTTTTTAATTATGTCTACTTAGAGAAGACACCTATTTTCTTCTTCGTGTTAGCTTTCAATGTAAAGAAAGAATCCTGCGTATACATTTCGGGACATTTTGGTCGGGTCCTAAACATGGATGCAGTTGCTTGTAATTAACTTTCTGTTTTTCCCTGTTTCTCTTCCCCGCGTTGAGATACTTTTACGTGTTCATGTTTTCTTTTTCCTTCTTCCTTGAGATATTTATGCACTGTAATTCTAATTTGAATATTGTTTTGGGATAAAATACTTTCCTTTCTCAACAAGCAAGCATGAATTAATGAACCCCCAACCCAATAGTTAATTTAAGAATTGACCTTGACCTACACGTCACTTAACTCAATTCATATATTTACACATTATTACACTTAAAATAACACAAAGTTGTCCATTACTTACCCTAATTTGAGACTCCATCATCTACCAAACTCGATTGCATTAAAATCAAACTTCTTAGACACAATAATTTGACCAACTTCGAATAGGATCAATTTTACTCCTTTTTTGTTTCCTGTTTTTTACCCTAAGCAATTTTAACGACGCAAGTGAAATTCTTTGAGTCTTTCTTTTCATCTTATCCACGAATGAATGGAATTTAATTATATAATACAATTCTCAACAACCCCACTACCCAAATGGAGAGATAAAAAAGGAAAGGGAAACCATAACATATTGTATAGGATAAACGACTGCCTTTAAAAGTGTGAGCTATTGGCAATTTAATCTCTGAAAGCAATAATAAAGATATCTTGAAATTTTTATCTGGCCTTTTAGACTATGATAATATTATTACTTGAATCACACATATTTTTAATTTTCAGATAAAATAGACACTTTTTTTTTACATATTCACGAATTATTTCATAAATTTAGTTGTTTCACACACGACACCTCACAGTTTCAACTTTCAAGAGTAGCTATTTACCCGAATTATATCAAATCTGAAATTTGTTTGGCTGTCTCAAAATTCAAAAACCATCTTAAGACAATTAGCAATTGAGTGTTGGAGACAAACAAAAGCAGAAGGGCTCCAGAGAGCAACACGGGCAACTGAAAAATTGGTTAGGTAAGTGGGTTGTATTCATTGTAGAACAGAATCTTTAAATCAGCTGCTTTGTCTCATTCTCCCTAACCCTGCATATATTTGAAAACAAATGTACGAGTTAGCAGCGTGTGGGGCTCTTACCCTATGTGTGCGTCCCATATTTTCTCACTTTCTTTGAATCTTATGTCATTATAGTTTATTTTAGCATTAAATTATTCAGTGTTGTTGGCGTGAAAGTAGTTGCATGTTCCAAAATACCAAAGGGTCGGTTGCACAACAAACACATCTTCAGTGTTTGACTAATCATCCGAGCCAATAAGAAACAAGAGAAATAGGAATGGTACCACCATGTCTACATCCCCCTCGTCACTCCAACATGCTTGTTATCATTGGACTACCCATGTGAAGTTCTCGTGCTACTGGTTGCAACTTGAACCAATCATATCCCAACCCATGGCAGAAACAAACTAAAGGTAAATTCTTTTAGGTGGGAAAAATGCGAAAGAAAGAACATGGAAATTGGGTTTTCTTCTAAATGTCTCTGCATAAAGGGGGTGCTTGGTAAGATCAAGTCCTAAACAAGTCATACACTAATTACCCGTGAAAGATGAACCAAATGGTTTCTATATTAGTTGAAGTAGTTATTAATATTGGTTCACCATTAGGACTCGGGTTTTTCAAGGATATGTTTGAATAAGATTTCGTTATAAGGTTACTATAACGATAAAAGTTCACTTACGAAGAAATAAAGAAAAAATTTATAAGTTTAAATCTTTTTACTGATATATTGACAAATAACATCTTTTTATAAAAAAAGTTTAAATAAAATTAAAACGGTTGTTTCTAAATTTTAAGACACTAAACAGTAAATACAAATATAAGGAAACGCTAATTAATTATATTATTTTCCAAACATGGACTTAATTTAATTGCGATTTAGGGCATGATAAAAAAAATTATAATTTAATTAGGGTGAGTTTCGATTATCTTCTTAAAAAAAAAATTGTTTCACAAACATGGTATGTTCTATTGATTTCAGTTTTATTTGAACTGGTTTAAAATCGTTAAACCTAAATTTGGGTCCCAGCTAAGGTTTAGTAGCGACAAAAGTTGGAACAATCTTTTTTTTTTTTTTTTTTTGAGAAGACAGAATTATGTATTTATATAATAAAAATTAAAAGTAAGGTGCAGCATGACAGTGCGGCAATCATTCAATTTGAAATATAGAAGGCAACAAAACCATGTGTATAAGGTATTTTAAAATTAAATTTGGCTCTTCAGGGCCCGGAAAAGTCTTCCGTGTTGCGTTAATATACTATTATTTCTTTCCTTGGCAGGGCCGTTATGATTAGACAATGGTTAATGTAGGGGAAAACCCTGCAATTATGGAATTCTCTCAACTAGTTTTCTTGGATCGTCAAAAACAGATAAGAGAAAAATAAATTACCATTATCCATTACATATGGTTCTAAAAGAGAAAGTTGATGACGAATAGCCAACCTTGAAATGTTAAGCTAAAAAAGAACGAGGATACTTTAAGTTGATGGCTATGAGTATTGGTCGGCAAGGATATGCTTTGTTCCCACTTTAAATTTCCTCTGCACATTTGATCTTAATGGCATATTTTTGAGAAAAAATAGTTACTGTCAATCAACTATACGTGAATTGACATTCTACCTGTCTGTGATTCTTATCTGATCATTCTAATGAAGCGAGTGTTTCTAGTCCACAAAATGCAATTGATATTTGATGGATGGGGGCCTTCCAAGTAAATCAATAGTACAAAAAAACCAACATCTTGCTGTTGCTGGATAATCAATAATGCATCCCTTGAGTGAAGTTTCTATAGTCCTGGGAACTTATTTGTGGAAGCATATATTTGGTCATTGTTAGCCTGATATAATTATAATTGGACATCTAGGTACTTTACAAGAGATCCCTACAAAATAAATTATTTTAATGCAAATTTGTGGTGCGCCTAATACTATAATATATTACTGAAATCATTGGTGATCGTAAGTGACCATTTAGCTTTTGAAGTTTTCTTCTTGATGGTTGGTGATGAATGATAATTAGATCAAAACTGGGTGGGGTGACACACATCCCATTTACAATGGCAGCCAGGAAGCAATGTGACATCTACGCGCGAATCTCCCCGATGCATATTAGATTCACTTTCCCAGTGACTTCATCAACTTTATGTAGAAAATGAAGGAAGTTTCTTGGAAACATAGGGTTCCTTCCATGTGGGCCATACTATGTGTGCGTGTCTCTTCATCTGGTGAAGAAATTATCCAATCCGTTTTGCCTAAAGCAATGTGTGTAAGCTATCAACCATTCATTCTTCATATATATTATAATAAGCAATAAACAATGCCCCGCCAATAATATTTTCACATCTTACCTTTACCTCTCATATCCCATGATTGTTACGGTTGTGTTATCTGCTCAACAAGTTGATTTTTGCCTAATTTATTATTATGTTAAAAGCAACCTCAAATGGCGTTTAGCATATGACTCAGCTTCTAGTATCTTTTATCTTTATATATATGTATGCAACGTAAGCTGAAAGTTTCTTTTTACCATTTGAATGAATGGTAAACAAGGGCGGCCGCAACCCTGGTGTTACCATATTGCAGTGAATCCCGTTTCAAACAGTTTTTCTTTTACTTCATGTATTTTTTTTTTTTATTTCTTGTAAGTTTTTTTCTTTTATTTTTAATTGTTGTAATTTCTTTTTTCATTTTTAGTCTAGTATGTTTTGTTTTTCATTTTTTTATCTTTATATTTTTTTCATATTTTGTTCTTATAAGTTTTTTTTTTTAATTTTTAATCCTTATAATCGAGTAGTTTTTATATTAGGTAAACTATATTTTTTTACATGAAGTTTTTTAAATTTATAGTTTTGATATATAAACTTTTTGTTAAACATTTTTTCTGTTCAATAATTTAATTTTTTATTTATTTTAACAGTTAAGTAGTGATGTATACTCTATTTATTGATATTTTATTAATTAAAATTTTTAAAGGTTTTTATCCATTTTATTTTATGATAGTTAAAAGCCGCTATAAATTTTAAAAAATATTTACGCCCCCTTCCAATTGCATAAGTCAAGTCCAACATTATATACCTTTTATTTTTTCAATTTTAAGCAAGATAGCCTTAATCTAATTTCACTGCTCTAAATCTTCTCAAAACTTTAAATCAGCAGCAAGATCCACAATAACAGAAAATAGTAAAATACATTTCCGCAAACAATCCCTATTTTTTTTTTATTATAATCGCACTAATTGCTGCAACAAAACTTAGGAAAAACCAATGGTGAGACATGTTAGTCGCATAACCTAACCAGATTAGAAAATCCAATTCAGAAACATGATGTACTATGCTCAAATTGAGTGTAGAGTACTTGGAAATGGTGATTCTGCCCAGAGGGCAGTGGTGGGACTTCTCCCATGACGTCGACGTTCAAGTGGTGGCGCAACTAGTCACCGTGTGGCGTGCTCTCGCAAAAATGTGGGAACTTGTCATGTGTGATAAATGGGACATCTTCGGTGTTTTCCCTGTTCTCATTTCTTTTTCTTGTGAAACGAGGAGGGTTGGGGAGTCACGTAGGCTAGGGAAAAATGGGGTGGACTAGTCATTTTTGTTAATTTGAATTAACTTTTAGCCGTAATAAAATATTTTGTTAATAAAAGACGTAAAATAATAAAATATTAATAAATAGAGTGATATGGTACTGCTTAATAAAAAGAATTAAATTGTTGACCAAAAAAATGTTTTTATGGCTTGATTAATAAACAAAAAATTTGGTACCAAAATAATAAATTTGAAAAAAGCCATATATCAAAAACATTGTTTTCCATTTTACATTTTTTTAAGTTTTTAAATTTATAAAAAATGAATATGCAAAAAATATTTTATTACAAATAAAAAAAATAATGTTATTGAGTATAAGAAGTATTTACCAAAAGGTGTAATCTGATATATAAATGTCTATAAAGCAGTAGCAAAAGATTAAAAGACATTAAAAAATAAGAGTTTCCTTCAAATAACAACTTCTTGTGTACTCTATATAAAGAGGAAACCTAAAAATATAAAATCCAATAATCAATATGTATTTTAATAATTAATTTGAAAACATTGAAGACAAAAATAAATTCATAGTTTCTAGAATTTTTTTGTCAACCATAAAATATTAAAAACCTTTAATTTGAAGTTGTGCTTGTGTTTTCATAGAATAAAAATCACCAATTATCATATCCATAGAAAATTTTTCAGCAATTTTGTTCTTAGTATAAATTATCATGTAACGAGAGAGAAAATCATCTTCTATCTTATTGCGTTGCCTTGCCTTTATAACTTTCATGGTTGAAGGCATGTTTTATGGTTGCAGTCGATTCAGGCAAAGACAAAATAAGTCATAACAATCTATCAACCAAGAGATAAATATTGGATTTCCTTGTCTTAACTAATCTTTGACATAATTCAAAACTAGTGGTCAAACTTTGAAAATTAACATCTTTTAGCACATCAAACTTATAGTATTGCAATTCATATTTAAGCTAAATATAGAAAAAGTTGAAAACTAAAATTTGTCAACAAGATTACAAATGTCTCAGGCATTGAATGACTTGAAAACATCTTTAAGATATAAAGCTACACTCAATATTAGAAACTCAATCAATTTTTTGCTCACTAAATCCTTTCAATTAATATGACATTATTAAATATATTTACACTATAGTGATGCTTAACTATTACAGAATTCTTTTAATGATGAGATCGAATTAGGTTAGCAAAAGAAACATTTATATAAAAAATTTAAATAACATGACTAGTATAGAAAGATTGTCCTTTTTCTAAAAGTGCATTCCATCCAAAGTCTCTTAACTTTTGAATTAGAGATTTTGTGCTAGAAATCAAGCTCATAGAATTCCAAATGTCTTGAGTTTTTGTTGCAAAGTTTGACAAAGTTTATCAATAATTCCCATAATTTCTTTCATTACATGTAGAATAAAAACAAAATCAAATGAAATCAATGATTTAAAAGCAGTAGCATCACCTTGCTAAGAATAAGTAGATCCTTTAACAACTAAATATTCAAGAATTGAAACAGTTGGATTATACATGTGTAAAAGTTTGCATATTGATTTCAAATGAGAACTCCATCTAATATCTCCAAGTCTTTATAATGTCTCAATTTTATTAATTCTCCTTCTGGTCTGAATCTCATGATTTTCAATCAAACAAGCAATTTCATTTACATAAGCAGCTTGCAAATCATCATTACATTTACAAGAAGAACAAACAACATTAATATTCATATTCAAATCTTGGGAAAAAACATGAAAGTCAACTACTTCTTTTGCCAAAGCAACAACAAAAAGTTGTGATTGATGAGCAAAATAATGTATATAGTATGCAAAAGGACATTCTTGAAAAACTAAAGCTTTTAAACCATTATAGTCATCACGCATGTTACTAGCATATCATAACCTTGGCCTCAAACATTTTAAAAGTTAAGATTATGATGAAACAATATTGAGCAAACTCTATGGTTAAAAGTAGATTATGTAATATCTTGCACATGTATTATATCTAAGAAGCATTCTTTAACATATCGATTCTTATGAACAAATCTAATAACAAGAGTTATTTGTTCTCTTTTAGATTCATCAACAATTAAACAAAACTTTGCATTAACAATCTCTTCTTAAAGTTTGCTTTACATATTCCTAGCAACTACATGTAAAATTTCTTTTTGAATAAACGGTGAAGTGTATATCTTGCCTTTAGACAACTTGTTATACCTTTTTATTATAAGAAGCAAAAAACTTTATCATTTCAAAAAATTACCTCGATTTTAGATCCAAAACTTTTTATCATATCCTCGAAATACATAAGGCTTGAAATGTCAATCATTTAACAAAATATATAGAGGTTTAAGATGTAATTGTTTATTTAAAATTTGTTGAAAAGATTGTTTAGATAACGCTTTGTCAATATAACAAGATTGATTTATATAATCTTAATAACATTTAAAATCAATATTATGAAGTGAATTTGTACTTTTTACTATATAAGATAAAAGTGCATAATCTTTTCCATTATTTACTTTTTCTAATTTCAAAATTCATTTAATGTTAATTAGGGATGACAAAAAAGATCGACCTATCACACTTTTGGTCCACTGAAAATGGGTCATGATGGACTGGTTCGCCATGCCATTAGGCGGGCCAATGAGCTACGTCACCAAAATTTTAAATTTTTTATTTTTAAAAAAATTATATAATTTTTTATTTAATAATTAATTTTTAAAAAAAAATAAATAAAAAAATCACAAAAAAAGTAAACATTGCATAATTGGTTTTATTCAATATTAAAATTTTACCCGAATAAATGAAAAATAAATTCATAATAAACTATTTCATAATATGAAATATAATATAAAAATTAATGCATAATGTAAATATTGTCTCCACTAATTTATATATATATATATAAGTATTGTTTTCACAGTCTAATTTTTCTGAATTCTGTCACAGAAGTGAATAATATATAGTAGAAATTGAATAATGAAAGTTTACGATAACCCATGTGCTACTTAAATAATTCATTTAAACTCCCTTGGTTGCTAAAAAATTAATATTAACAATATATCTTTTAATATATTCTTCGTAATTGGTTATAATTTATTTAAAATAATAAAATTAAAAGTGTGATTAGTTAAGTATAAGATAAAACTACCGGTCATATAATTTTAAATAAAATTTAATTAATAAGTCTTTAAAAAATTAAAATAAATTTTAATTAATAATTAAAAATATATTTAAAGAAGTGTGTTGATAATATTTTTTTACTGTAAATTTAAGTCCTAAAGATTTTTTTTTTTTGCAGAAACAAGAGATTTGATATTTTTTTTTTGCCTTTTTTATTCACGTGACACCTAATTATACTTTTAAAAATTTAATGTGACAGACAAAATATTAAAATCAATCATAATTTCTTTAATTTCATATAATTTATAACATATATTAATAATTTAAATAAAAATTAATAAAAAATGTTCAAATTTATAACATTTCAATACCATACATTTAAATAAAAAAAAAGAATAAAACACTTAAATTTTGATATAAACAATTCAAATAAAACTACAAATGTTAATATTAAAAAGTACTTTAATTTCATATAAATTGTCCAATAATTATTTAATTTATATAATATTTTATTGGATATTAAACCACGGACACCTTCGTTTATTAATAATAAGTGAAGGTATATCTGGTAAAATATTAGAAAAGCATTATTTTTAATAACAATGGACAGTGATAATTTTGGCATCCGTAGCGGGAGAGGATAACCAATGATGGAAATTTGATGAGGTGCTACTGCCAAGCTAGCTTGTAGCCTGGGCCACCCCACATCAGTTCAATGCACTGTTCCAAAACTATATAGGCTATTGGGCCTATTGATTGTAACTACCACAGCACTAGGTTTTTAATATCTTCAATTTTTCTTTCTATGTCCTCCAATAGTCTTGCCACACCTCGCATTGTTATTACAAACAACAAAGTGCGAGAAACTTTATTTTCCAGATTTCTTTTCACAAACTTAGACTTGTTACTAACATACACCAGCTACATTAGCTGGCTTTCACTACTTTGTATGAAATTTTGGTAATAGCGTTTCTCTTTTAAAGTTGTTAAAAAATTAATGAATTGATTGAAGTAAAATTGTATTTTTTTAAGTTACTTTTTTATTAGACTAAAATTGTATTTTATTTTATGTATGTTTTTTTCTTCTTCTTGTATTTATTGTTGTTTCTTCTGCTCTGCTTGTATCTATTTGATATCCTTCTTGGGAGGTTAAGAAAAACGCAAGTATGTTGTGTTACCCGTTTATTAATAAAAGAAAAAGAAAAATAAGTATTTTGGTGAAAGAAATTATGATTGATTTTAATATTTTGTCTGTCACATTAAATTTTTAAAAGTATAATTAGGTGTCACGTGAATAAAACAGGCAAAAAAACTAATATCAAATCTCTTGTTTCTGCAAAACAAAAAATTCTTTAGGACTTAAATTTACAGTAAAAAAATATTATCAACACACTTCTTTAAATATATTTTTAATTATTAATTAAAATTTATTTTAATTTTTTAAAGACTTATTAATTAAATTTTATTTAAAATTATATGACCGGTAGTTTTATCTTATACTTAACTAATCACACTTTTAATTTTATTATTTTAAATAAATTATAACCAATTATGAAGAATATATTAAAAGATATATTGTTAATATTAATTTTTTAGCAACCAAGGGAGTTTAAATGAATTATTTAAGTAGCACATGGGTTATCGTAAACTTTCATTATTCAATTTCTACTATATATTATTCACTTCTGTGACAGGATTCAGAAAAATTAGACTGTAAAAACAATACTTATATATATATACATTAGTGGAGACAATATTTACATTATGCATTAATTTTTACACTATATTTCATATTATGAAATAGTTTATAATTATATACATATATTAATTAATTGTTAAAAAAATTTAAAAAATAGTGGGGTAATTGCCACCAATCAACTACAGGTAGATCCGTCCCAATTTACTTAATATTATTATCATTGTTAATTCTATTATAATTGACATCATTCAAACTATCTTTAAAATTATCCCAATTTTCATTGCCAAACTAGCATTATTGCCATTACTATTACATTTTATCATTAGTCAAATTATTGTTACCACCATCACCACAATTATAATTGTTAGCCTCATTATTACTTCTCCTATCATCAATTCATCATCATTATTGTTACATCTGTACCATGATTTTTAGTCCACCCACCAATTGTCAATTGCAATATTGTTACTTATCCACCAATTAAAAAAATCATATCTATTAATCATTATAATCCTCTTCACTATCTCTACCACAAATTGATAGGTTCATAAAGAATCAGATGACACTACTAGAAAAATAACATTCAACATCGTTGTATCTACATCGGTTCAACCTGTAGACAAATGTGCGGTGATAAATTTGTAAATAATTAAAAAATTCTCAACATCAGGTTCTCGTAAACCGATGTAGGTAGAATATTAAAAATATTATCCTACAACGGTTTTAAGCTTACACGCGGTAGGTTGAAATAAAAAAATCAAACCTGCATTGGTTTAAGAGTGAACCGCGTTAGGAAAAAATAAAATTTGTAAATAATTAAAAAATTGTCAAATCGGGTTCCCTTTAACCGATGTAGGTAGAATATTAAAAATATTACCTTGCAGCAGTTTTAGACTTACACGTGGTAGGCTGAAAAAAAAAATCAAACCTACATCGGTTTAAGAGTAAACTACGATAGGAAAAAAGTTTTATTTTAAAAATAAATAAAAACAAAACATACGTTCTTCGCGCTCTAAACATGTCCTGTTTAATAAACTTCACTTTCTTCTTCCTTTTCCCTTTCCCTCCATTTGAAAAAGCTCTCCGTTTTGTTTCGTCACCATTGAAGAAACGTTTATTTTGTTGCCATTGAAGAAGCTTTCCCTCACTTTAAGTTTCGATAAAACCCTCTCAATCTCACCCTCACTCTCACTCTCACAAAGTCACGTCATTGAACCATCTCTCTCTCACTCGTACTCTCTCATAAATTAGTTTCATGAACCCTAGCTTGTCTTTGTGAACTCTCAATTTTGTGAACTTTCGTCTTCGCAAAACTCTCGTGTTAAAACCTATGTTCTTTTTTGGTTTATTTTTTCATGAGCTTTCGTCTTTGCAAATGGACTTCTCAGAAATACATTTCTCTATTTTTATTCTACATTTTCTCTTTCTATTGTGGTATTATGAGTAGGGTTCAAATCCTAGCATTTTTTTATGTTGCTGTGATTTATCATTGTTGTGATTGCATTATTGCACTCTTAGTTGCAATCTCAAATCTCATTTTCCTTTACCTAGAGTTCTAATTGGTCTTTGCTACTTTGATTTACGATTTTCTCTTTGCAATCACAGTTTTCTCACTGCAATCTCACTTGATGGTTTTGATTTGCAGCTTTTCCTTTGTAATTTTTATGCTTTGCGACTCATCTCTTGCCCTTTGCGGTTTCGGATAGGATAAATTATTTGTAATAACAATTTTTTAATTTTCTGTTATGTTTGGGTGTTTAAGTCTTATTGGAATTCTTTGATATGTACAACAATATATATTGTGTTGGACAAAAGGCCTCAGTTTACTTAAGAGAGGGGGTGAATTAAGTAGATAAAAAAAAATTAAACTTAGTTTTCTTTCTCTTTGAAAATGCAAACAGAATAATGCAAACTCTTTTTATACTGGTTCAGCCAATCCACTTGCCTACGTCCAGTCCTCAAGTAACCTCACTTGAGCTTTTACTAACTTTGTAAATCACTTTACAAATGAACGAATCATCAATCACCTTGGGAGCCCTCTCCCTGTGTTTGATATTCCTTTTCTCACTTTAAGAACTCTCTTGAATACAATCAGTGAGTAATAAGAAGAAGAAGTAATGTAAATGCCGAAGACAATGACTTTTCATTTTTTGTAACGTTTCATTAATTTAGGAATTAATGTAACATGCAATTAATCATGTGTGATAATTGCGTGATAATAGAGTATTTAATTTTTCTTTTGGGAGTTACGATTTTGAACAGTCACCTAATTCTATAAATAGGGGCTGAATTGTACTCTAAGGAGAACCATTGAATTAGTGAAATTATATTTGGGTTTTACCCTTTTGTCAGAGATGAATTTCTCTTTAGAACTTATCAAGAAATTTTTCCTTGTGGCGTTCTCCTAGACTTATCAAGGGTAAATCACCACCCTTGTAGCGTCATATGACTTATCTTCCATCCTTGGAAGTGGCGTCATCTATCTTTTTGTTAAACCATTTTCATCATTTCCATTTTCTTGTTTATCCAATTTTCATTGTTTTGTTAACTTATTACCTTCCAACCTAGATAGATCCGCAAAACGAATCCAACCCCTTTGGATTTCTATCAGTTGGTATCAGAGCTTCGGCTCTAGGTTTGGAACTATGGTGGATATTTTTTATACAAGGTGTTTAATCAAAGGTCATTTGTGTTTATTTGCAGTTGATGAAGAAAGTTATAGCAACGTGGTGAGCGAAAGATTGGTGAATAAACTTAACTTACCAACGAGTCTTCATCCTAGGCAAACCTTGGTTTAGATTCACTATTGGAAAATATGTGGAGGAAGTGACATGCGATATTGCTCCCATGGACTCATGTCATTTTATTTTAGGGAAACCTTGGTTGCAGGGTAAAGGGATAAATTATGAAAGACTTTCAGTTTCTTTGGTGCATGAAGGACGCAAACTTAATTTGAAATTTCTGACACCAAGTGAAGTTTGTGATGATCAACTTAAGTTAAAGGAGAAAATAGAAAAAGAGAGAGAAGAAAAGAGAAAAATAGAAAAAGAAAAGAGTGAAGAAGAAGAGAGAGAAAAGGAAAGAGAAAGACAGAAAAAGAACTATAAAACTTTAACTGCTATTGATTTTTCTTCTTCTCTTGATATTATAAATGCACAGGATCATGAGTATACAACGCACAAATGGTCATGGGTAAGGAAGAAAAATATTGATATCACTCCTAGAATGTCATTGTACATCGAGTCCACTGTTGAAATTCAAACTCATGAGAAAAATTTTCAAGTCTGGGTCTAGGCACCAAGAAGGAGAAATTCTTTGATGCATGATTTTTTACAGGTTGTATTTGATCCTGGAGGTTGTTTTGTTCGTTATAAGTGAATAAAATTTGTAGGAATATAAAGTCATAGATTCGGGGACAAATCTTTTCGAAGAAGGAGGGAATTATGTGAATACCGAAGACAATGACTTTTCATTTTTTGTAACGTTTCATTAATTTAGGAATTAATGTAACATGCAATTAATAATGTGTGATAATTGCGTGATAATAGAGTATTTAATTTTTCTTTTGGGAGTTACGATTTTGAACAGTCACCTAATTCTATAAATAGGGGCTGAATTGTACTCTAAGGAGAACCATTGAATTAGTGAAATTATATTTGAGTTTTACCCTTTTGTCAGAGATGAATTTCTCTTTAGAACTTATCAAGGAATTTTTCCTTGTGGCGTTCTCTAGAATAAGAAACTCTGTTAAAGAGTAAATGATACAATTTGAAGATCCTATAAGAACTCTTTCGGAATTTACAAGTGTCTGGGCAAGAGTTTGTTTTCTGTAAAAGATTGGAAAAATTTGTTATTTGAAACAGAAGGAAAGTCACTTATTTATAGTGTCAAAACCAAAGGGATGTGTTATTTCATGAAAGCTTGTGACTTTTCAAACTTTTCGTAACAGCCACTGGTAATCGATTACATATACTGGCAATCGATTACACAATTCAAAAAATTGTACCTTTTCGCGAAAGGTTGTGACTTTTCAAAATTTTGTGATAACAGCTTTCTGGTAATCGATTACATAAAAATGGTAATCGATTACATGATTTAAAATTTGTGTCGTTGTCACTTTTGAATTCAGAATTTGCATAAACAAGCTTTCTGGTAATCGATTACCAGTTCAATGTTTTTGAACTAATAAAAACATATCTTGCCAAACTAAGTTTATACAAATTCGCAGAGATTAATATTCTTTTGCAGATAAGATAGGCACAACTATGTGGCTATTTTGAGACAAGATGTTCACAAGAATATCAAGGTAGAAAATCAAAATTTAATTTTGAACTCTCAATTGATTAAGTTCTGTTTACTTGAAGGAAAAGGAAAACTAAAATCCTTACATGATAATTATAGGAATCTAACATGTCTAGAAAACAAAATTGAAAGTGAAAATTAAGAAGTGCATGAGTTGGATGCAAAGATGTAAATGAGTTAATATTAAAAAATAGGAGTAGTTGATGGAACGTACAAAACAATATCATATGATATTTGGTGTGAGATAAGTCATGTTTATATATGCGTATTCTATTATGAAGTTGAACAATAATTATAAGCATTATTATTAGTTGGTTGTTATGGAAATTGAAGGACCAACCCATTGTGCATGTCATCCCTTTTTGGTTCATGGAAATAATAAGCGTTTTCCCATGAGAAATCTCATGGATAATTGAGCCTTGTAGTTCGTAATATAGCAATAAAATTCAATTATATTGAACTCTAAACTATTTCTAGGAACTATATAATGTTATATTCGATTATACTAATAAATCATTTAAGTAATATCAAAACACACCAGGACTTTGTTGTAACCATCCTTGTCACAACAAAATTCAATATATATTAATAAATTAAATTAAGTAGAGCAAAAGCAAAGAAAAGTGAATTGAAGGATAAAAAATGACAACAAATATTGAATATATCTAAATATAATAATTATCAACATAATAAATTATAATATAAATGTAACTCTCCTAAAGCCTAATTAAGTTGTTGTGCAAAAAGTAATAAATGATTGGAATATAGCTTTAAGCTAAAAAACACAATATTTAAATAATTGAAGTCTAACCTTTTATTTAAAAAGAAAAAAAGTATTGTTATTTTAAATTCCAATATTAGTATAAAGTTTGTATTTGTTTTGGTAGAAATGTATTGGATTTGTATATAATTAAATTACAGGTTTGATTATTTTAAAAAAACAAAAAAAAATACAAAAACTAACATTGGTTCTTAGAGTAACCAATGTAGGTTTTTATTAACATTGTATCAATTCACTCTAAAAGACGATGTAGGTTTATTATCACTTTCATGTCATTATCAATATCAGTTCTTCGCATCCGATGTAGGTAGCAAACTATCTCGATTCTAAGAAACCGATGCAAGGTGATTTTATTTGTACATCTACAGATACAATATGGGTTCGTAACAGATGTTGTTTTGCCCCCAGAACCGATGTTGAATCCTATTTTTGTAGTAGTGTGATTCATATATATCCTTATGTTTTTTATGATTAACAAATAAGTCAAATTTGACAATTTAACCTTTTCATTGTAAGATTATTAGAAAGTATACATATTAAAAAATGGTCATAAAAAGCCATAAAATAAATAAGAATGTCATGTAAGAAGATAAGAAAATTATCTTATAAAAAAACAAGAAACTTCCTAATATAGTCAGAAGGTGCTCTAAATGACTCGCTACTTTAAATGAAGAAGACCACAACATTAGATCAGAAATTACTTTGCAAGGCTATTAACTCAATCTAAGAAAACCAAAGCATATGTTGAGAATACAAGTCACTATAGACAAGTAAACGGTAGCTTCTACCAAACACTACAGTTTAGGAGACCGGAACTAATGACAAAAGACCAAAGTTATTGATGTAATTTATGAGTGTTCATGGTACAGGTTTCGATTTTGAGGAAAAATAAAAATCGAAGCAATTAATTTTAATTAGGTTGGGTTGGTTCGGTTTTCTAGAATTTTTTTTTTTGACTTGAACCAAACCAAACCAATGATTATCGGGTTGGTTTAGGTCGATTTTAGGGAAAACCAATACAAAATTGTAAAAAAATTCGTAATTGTAAGAAAAATAATTTTATACCTAAAACTAGTCAAATCCATTAGTCTACTAAATTCATAATTTTATAACAAAATATAAAGTGTCCCATATATACTAAATTAGTCAAATTAAACTATTAAAACAACACAAACAACAAATTGTATAAATTTAAAGTATAAAATAAATATAAATAAATTTACTAAATTTACTAACTTAGGCCCCGTTCAGGGTGGTTCTCAGTTTTTGGTTTTTGGTTTTGAAATATATTTTGAAACAGAAAAATGTTCGGTAAAAATGGTTTTGTTTTGGTTTTTTACTCATTTTCGAAACAATTTTTACTCAATTTTAAAAACAATAAAATTTGGTTTTCAAATTTTTGTTTCTGTTTTTATTTAAGCTCATTACTTGACGTCACTTGTCACCATTGATCATCACCTTTGACTGGCTGTCACCGGCCTCCACCTTTGACCAACAGTCACCGATTGCCACGTTCGTCCAACGGTCATCGACCGTCACTTCTGACTGACGGTCACCAGCCCCCACCTCTGACCAGCAGTCACCAGTCATCACCGATCGACAGTCACCGATCGCTACCTCCAACTGGCGGTTACTAGCCGCCACCTCTGACCAGCGGTCATCTACCGCCACCTCCAACTAGCAGTCACCGTCTGTCACCAACCACCACCTCTGATCGCGTGACCACTAGTTGCCACCTCTAACCAGCGGTCATTGGCCACCACCTTCGACCAGCGATCATCGATTACCACCCTCAATCATCGGTCACCCAACCGCTACTTTCGACCACCAGTCACCAATCACCACCTCCGATCATTAATCACGATCACCACCTTCGATCGCCAGTGACTGACCACCGCCTTCAATGATTATCTCGATCGCTACCTCCAACTAGTGTTTTGGTTAAGATTTGCAAACAAATTTTAAATTTGGAAAAAAACAATGTTATTTTTAAAATTTTGAAAACTTAAAACCAAAAATAGTTTTTGTTTTTATAAATTTCAAAACTAGAAACCAAAAACCACCCCGAACAGGATCTTAAAACTATAAAGAAGGCTTGGGTCACGGTTTTGAAATGTGAAACCTTAAACAAAACAGGTTAGAGCATCTCCAATCACAGTTGTTAGCAATGTTGCTTAGCCTAAGCACTCAGTTCTTCAAGGAACTCACCTTTGGAGAAACCCTATGTGACATTGAAAGTTGCTTAAAATAATTTTGAGTTGCTCATTCAAGAATTTGTTGCTTGAATAAAATATCATTAAATACTATAAATTATCATTAAATATATTTTGTAATTATCATTGTTTTTAAATTAAAATATTATTAAATATTATGAATATTCAATTTATTTATTTTTTTGAAAAATTAAAAAAATAAATTTAGTTGATTTATAATAATTATTTTAATAAGTTATAAAAGTAAAAAATAAATTTATAATTTTAAGGCACCATAATTGTCATGATGTCCAAAATTAAAAAAAAAAACTATAAAATTGTAAGTTTCTTGGAGTTGCTTGAAACTTCTCCCATTATAATGAAAATAGAGTAAAGTTTTTTAACGCTGATATGACACAGTAGAAACCACCAAACACAATTTTTTATGCACTAAAAAACTCATGGGAGTTGCTCCTATTGAAGATGCTCTTAATAAATTTACTAATTTAAAAATATAAAATAAATATATAATAATAATATATATACTTTTGGGTTGGTTAAGGTTGGGTTAAAATTTTGAAATGCGAAAATCGCGAATCGGACATGGTTGCTTCTAGTCAGTTTAGGTCAGGTTCAGACCCAATCAAGTGAAAAAACAGAACCAAGCTAATCAGTTCGATTCAATTTATCGGGTTTGTTGGGTTGACCCGAATCGATGAATAGCCCTATTGTAATTAATAGATTATTTAGTGCCTATGAAGATTAGAAGACTAAAAAGTTGAAGCTTCTAACTCTCCCATAGAAAGTCTATTTTGAAGCATCTAACAAAGAAAGACAAGATTGTCTTAAGGGACTTACTTCTCAAGAAAAAATACCCTCCGAAGAAGAAAATTTCTACTTAGACCATCTTATCATTGAGATCACATCTTCTAAAGTTGTACCCCTAAATGTAGATAAGATGAAATCACTTGAGATTTGAAGAAATGGTTCATGCAATTATAGTGAAGCATCTAATGAGTAACTTGTAGCTTTAAGTCATCAAAATCTAGATACAAACGAAAATTAATGATGGAAAATATCATCTTGTGTACTATTTTACAATAAAAGGTACACCTTTTATCTTGCATTCTTAGACGTGAAAGTTGACAAAATTTGTGATCAAGTTGAGAAAACATGAGTTTGAAAGAGGAGAAACACATGATCAAGATGAAGTCTAAATTAATCAACCACAAAATAAATTCAACCAGAAACAAAGATTCAAGCTTTAAGTAGAAGACTTTTCTTTAAGCACGAAAAAGATACGAAAAACAAAGCAAAATGAAAAATAGTCAAAAGCTTAGGGCTTGATTGATTTGGTTTTTTTTTTTAGTTTTTGAAAAGAGTTTTCAAAAATAGTTTTCAGGAAGAGAAGAAAAAAAAAACAAGTTTGGCAAGTGATATTTGAAAACTGTTTTGAAGATGTAAAAATGGAAAAACTTGTTCATGTTTATTAGAATTTCATTCATGAAAAACAAAAAACAACATATCCTTATTATATTTTGAGTTTTCAAAACAAAAAACAGAAAACTGAAAAGCAAAACTACTTTTATTTGTTTCAATTTTTTAGTTTTTAAAAATTAAAAAACTAGAACTGTTTTCGATTTCAGAAAACACTACTCAAGCAAGTTTTTTAGTTTTTAAAAACTAAAATACTGAAAACAGTTTTATAAAACTGTTGCTAAACAAGCACTAAGTATTTAATAAAATCATCTGAGTCCTATCTCAAGTTGACTACTACAATGAAGGATCATCATTGAATTGCAGCGCAAATACGAAAATTCAAATTATGCAAGTGGACGAGAGCAAAAGTGATAAGTAGAGTTAAAAAGCTGATATCCACATCGAATAGAGTTTGTTTTATACTATCATAGATTGCAAAGCCACGAAACAAAGAAAATTGACACATAAAATTTATAAGTGGTACAAGATATTAGAGAAAATGTGACTAGTTGGTCGTAACCTCCCAAATTGCATTTAATGCAAGTTCAGTGATCAAGTTACATGAAGCTTGTACTTCTTCATTGAAGATGAGCAACAGTTATTACTTGAAGGCTATAAAGAGAGGTTCATGGAAGAGGAAAAAAGTGAACTACATCGAATATTAAGAACAAAGATAAAGAATAAATTAAAGTATATATTTTATAAGTGTCCTCGTTGTTATCTTTGTTACATATTCACTCATCTTAAGTGATAATAAGAGTCTTATACCCAACCTTCTAGTAAGCATAAATTGCATATCCTTCACCTAGCAAAGTTAGTTTCTGTGAGTGAAACATATATACTTTGTGAGAGTAAATTTTTTATCCTACCTTCTTAACCTTTGTGTTGAGCCAGAATTACTTGTTGTTAAAGAATACTTGGTAGAAAGCAAGAGTGACTTAATCATAAAATAACACTTGGATTTTTAAACTTAAGATTTTTTTTTTTGTAAAACAAGAAGTGGTTCAAAATACTTGTTATAACTCAGACGTACAAAAAAAATGCTTGTTGTATTTCTTATTAAAATAGTGAAACCTTCTGAAGAATACTTAGAATAGATTGAATGTAGCTCACATTGAGTAAACAAATATAAACACCTTTCTTTCTAATCTTTTATTACAATATTTTCTATACTAAAACTAGTTTTAAACTTGAACAATGACAAAGTTTTTATATAAAGAGTCGTTATTTATCAATGCTAGTTTAATAGAAGCTTCTAATAAACTGAGTTGTTTCGTTTCTCATAACGGTTTACAAAAAGACTTTAAAATCTTCTTATATCTTATACCTTCTTATTTCTTTTTCTCAAAATCATTTTAGAAAATCCCTTCTTAAGGTGAATTGTGAAAATGTTTTAAATAAGGTTCTTATACTTTTATTCAACTCCCTTCTAAAGTTAATATTTCTTTTCACAACTCACATTATCACTATCCAAACCTACCACTCGTACTAATCATTACCAATACTTTATTAACCATGAGTTGTTAGATGCATGCAAACTAGTACAAATTAAAAATATGATAGTATTAAAGGTTGATTAAATAACATTTTGTTAGAAATTTTTTAAACCATACTTAAAACTCTTACAAACAAAAGATATTATATATATATATATATATATATATATATATATATATATATTTATTTATTGTTAAAAAGATACATATAATAATTGTACTATAAGTAACGACCAAAGAAATCTAAAGTTGTTTTAATACATTTTCTAGCAAACATCCAACGTGACTCTTAGAACACATTCTTTATTTAATAATTTAAAAATATATTGAAATTAAAGAAAATATATTTAATTATCAGGAAAACCGGAATCAGTCACTTTGTTGGAGGAGAGTTTAGGTGCTTGACACTAATTAGCTGAGGGGAAGGGGAGCACTTAGTTGCTTCCACATATAAGGTTCTGTCAGACACGCTCCTTAACCAAAAGGATGCATTATTTGATATTGCATGGGCCAAAGGCATCCCCCCTGAGGCCCAAACATTAGTATGGCAGCAGAAAGCTAATCGATTACCAACCTGTGACAATCTTCTCAAGAGAGGAATTATTCAAGCAGAGCAGGTTGAGTGTGTTTTTTGTGATGCGCCTATGGAAACCGTCAATATTTGTTTGTGTCATGTCCTGTAGCATCTTAATCATGATTTTGATTTTGTTTCTATGCTTGGTAGGGACTCTCAGGGGTGCTTCACAATGATTTTCGCAATCTCTATAGTATTTAGGGCTGGTAAGTGGGACCAAAGTTATGAAGCGAGCCTAATATTTTATTTGGTTTGCAGGTATATGGCACATCTAGAGAGCCATCATCACATTTATTTCAAATTTATTACTACACAGAAGTTTTAAAGGTAAATCTTTTTAACTAATTTGTTAAACTTTTGTAACTAATTTTTGAACCAACTTTTTAAAATTAATTTGAAACCTAGACTCAAACGATTATTTAAAAAATTAATTGATTCCCTTTTCATAGAAATAGAATATTTAAAACAATTATTTTACCTTTTTTACTACTTATGTGCACTTCATACTCCCATAATTATTTTTTACTTTTATTTTTAATTAAATAAATTTTATTTTTTTCAAACAAACGTGTGCAATGTGAATAACCTTGAAATGTGATTTTCGGAAATAAAATTTCATAACTTAAATCATTAATTACCCCTAGTAAAATAAAATAAATTTTTAATTAAATAAATTTTATTTTTTTCAAACAAACGTGTGCAATGTGAATAACCTTGAAATGTGATTTTCGGAAATAAAATTTCATACTTAAATCATTAATTACCCCTAGTAAAATAAAATAAATTTTACTCCTTTTTTTTCTTAGAATTTTGCTCGTGGATCTCCAGACAATCACTTCTTCTTTTCTTAAAATTTATAAATTACAAATAAAATCTAATATATGAGATAAATATAATTTAAATATAAGATCTCAGTTCTAAAAAGAAAAGAACAATATTAAAAAATGAAATTAAAAATTAATTTAAAATAAATATATTTGAGAAAAAGCAAAAATACTAAAAACAATACATATGATTTGATGAGAAAATAGATCCATGAAAAGAAAACTTTAAAAATTTAAGATCTTTTGGAATTATAATGTTAAATAGTGTTATACGCGATCAGTGTAAAAGATTTTTATACTGACATTCAATTATGATTTTTCATTTATGTAACTTTTAAAGTAGTAGTGAGTAAAGTCAACAAATTTACCATGAATGAAGAGTTGTGATTGAGTGTCAGTGTAAAAATCTTTACACTGACAATATATACCAATTAAACTCATTTATTTAGTAAAACCCTAGACCTTAAAAATAATAATTTTTTTTTATAATAACCATAATACATGAACAATTCCGTTTTATAAATAAATTTATTTAATAAAACCCTAGACCTTAAAAATAATAAATTTATTTATTTTTTCATGACAACCATAATACACGAACAAATCCATTTTATTAATAAATTTATTTAATAAAACCTTAGGTCCCGTTCGGGGTGGTTTTTGGTTTCTAGTTTTAAAATTTCTATAAACAAAAACTAGTTTTAGTTTTAAATTTTTAAAATTTTAAAAACAACATTGTTTTTGTTTCCAAATTTAAAATATTGGTTTCAAATCTTAACCAAAACACTATTTGAAGGTAGCGATCGAAATAGTCAGTCATTGAAGGTGACAATCGGTCATTGGTGATCGCCAGTCGGAGGTGTGGTTGGTGATTGCCGGTCAGAGGTAGCGGCCGGTGATTGTTGGTTGGAGGTAGCGGCCGGTGACTGTTGGTCGGAGGTGACGGTTGATGACCGCCAGTCGAAGGTGGTGGACGATGACTGTCGGGAGGTGGCGGCCGGTGATCGAAGGTGGCGGTTGGTGACCGCCAGTTCGAGGTGGCCGTCAGTGACAACTGGTTGGAGGTGGCGGCCAGTGACTGTCGGGAGGTGATGACCGGTGACCGTTGGTCAGAGGTGGCGGCTGGTGATAACCGGTCGGAGGTGGTAGCTGGTAACCACCGATCGGAGGTGGCGGCTGGTGATAACCGGTCGGAGGTGGTAGCTGGTAACCACCGATCGGAGGTGGCGGTTGGTGATCGGAGGTGGCGGTTGGTGATCGCCAGTTGGAGGTGGCCGTCAGTGACATCCGGTTGGAGGTGGCGATCAGTGACTGTCGACCGGAGGTGACGACCGGTGACTGCTAGTCAGAGGTGGGGGCTGGTGACCGCCGATTGGAGGTGATGACCGATGACTGTCGGAGTGGCGGTCCGTGACTTTTAATCAGAGGTGATGGTCAATGATAACAAATGACGTCAAGTAATGAACTTAAATAAAAACAGAAATCTAAAAACCAAATTTTATTGTTTTTAAAATTGAGTGAAAACTGTTTCGAAAATGAGTAAAAAACCAAAATAGAATCATTTTTGCCGAACAGGTTTCTGTTTTCAAAATACATTTCAAAACAAAAAACCAGAAACTTAGAACCACCCTGAACGGGGCCTTAGACTTTAAAAAAATAAATTTATTTATTGCTTTGTTAATAACCATAATACACGAACAAAACCTTATTAATAAACCAATATACAATCATAAAAATAACTAACATATACACCATCCCAAAAAATATACAAACATATCATGTATCTCCAACCATATGTGAGCAGCATAAACCCTAAACCAGCAATATACTTGCAGCATAAACCAACAATATGTGAGCAACGTAAACTAGCAATACACCATTCACCAATATGAGTGCAAGAAACCTTAAAATATGCTAAGAGAATATGCAAACATAAATCAGCCAAATATGCGAGAAAGAAATCCTAAATTTTATTTATTTTTTACTCTCTGGTGAGATACAGCTGAAGAAGTAAAAAAATTTGAAAATTTGATTTTTTTTTTTACTTCTTTGGAGGTATCTCGTCTTAGAGTTAAAAAAATTAATTTTTTTTTTACTTCTCCAGTGATATCTCGTTAGAGTTTTACATCTCTCATTTTAAACAACACTTACTGTCACAACGAAGTAGCTAAGGGGGACGATCACATTGAGGGAGTGACTGAGAGAAGGAACCTTGATTATGGGGGGACGGTCATGAAAAGGTAGTGGCTACGGTCACAGGGGAAGGAGTGTGCGAGTTGCTGAGAGAAGGAAAGAAGCAAAAACAATAAAGGAAGGAAAAAATGAAGAAGAAAGAGAAAGGGAAAGAAAGATAATAAAAGAAAGAGATGAGACGACGGATTGAGAGAACAAAAGGTAGTATTTGAAGTTAAGGTTAAGGATTAAAAGAGGGGTAACGGAGGAAAGAAGTAAAAACAATAAAGGAAGGGAAAAATGAAGAAGAAAGAGAGAGGGGAAGAAATATAATAAAAGAAAGAAAAGGGACGATTGATTGAGAGAACAAAAGGTAGGATTAAAAGAAGGGTAAAGTTGGTATTCAAATTTATTTATTTTTTTAAATCAAATAGGTGCGAAATGAAGTTTTTGTAAGTGTGAAATTAAAATCCCAAAATTGGAATAGGATTAGCCTTCTCTTTGGGAGGCCCAATACCTTTTTAAACATTCAGGCCTTGTGGGCCTGATCCAAGCCTGAAACCGATTAGCCTAGTTCCCACAAAACCAAAACCTTGTTTCTGCTTCTCCATCGACGCCAACACTTTGATCATTTGGCATCACCTCTGAGACCATATCGCTCGCTTGTAGCTGTTTCAATCTACCTACACCCTCTCACAAGCTCTGTTACTACAAGGTTCGTTTCTTTTCCCTCTTTTAAATCATTTTGTTCCTTTAGTATTCATTTTCTTTCTTTTCTTCCTAGATAATAATTGTTACATCTACATCTGATTAATAATCAGACGAGTGACTTTATTTATTCAAGAACTAGCTTTTGTTAATCTGCAATCTTGCATTATACATCGGTTAGGGATTTTTATTAGAAATACTCAGTGATTAGGTTTGCTGCTACTGTTTCTGCTTCCTTGCGTGCACAATTATACTACAAATGAACATTGGTAAGGTATCCAAATTGCTACCCATATACTTCATTCAGTTGCTGGCTGGGGAGTATTATGTTTTTATAACCCTTTCAGGGTAGTGTAGTTGTAGAATGTTCCTGAATGTTTATCTTTATACAGAAGCTATGAAGGTGCGGTCATCTGTGAAGAAGATGTGTGAATTTTGTCAGATAGTTAAACGTCGAGGACGTATCTTTGTCATTTGCTCTTCCAACCCTAAGCACAAACAACGACAAGGCTTGGCAACTTTTGCAAGTCAAGGCCCTTCTCATCCACTGTATGTGTTCTTTTTTATTCTTCCTGCTTCTGAATTGCCATGTGGTGTACATAAATTGTAGAACCACCACTAAGTATTGATTTTTAGGGATATCATATTTTAACACCATCTTAGCTTTCTTGCCAGAATACTAGCAATACATTCTTTTTAACACTATCTTCCACATGCTCTCTATTATTTAGGGAATTACATATTGTCCACTAAATAACCTGCATCTGCATTCATGCTCTTTACCCCATGGTAAAGAAGCTTACTTTTTATGCATTCTAAGTGTAAAATTTATATGGTCGATTGATAAAAAATCATGAGGTGTATGGCTTTTCAAATAGTTATTGTAAAAATTACAAACTTTTCATCACATACCAATTTGTAATTAAATGACACTGAAAATCTTTTTATACTGTTAGTACAAAGACTACTTTTTTTGTAGTATTGTTAGCATTTTTTTGGTATTTTCTCCTAATTATATTTGTCATGGAAATACACTGGGGGAAATGCTAATATTATCAGGATGAGTTTTCTTCTACTTTGCTTGTTTTCAGTATGTCATAGAGATGACTAATTTAGTTTAATATGCTATTATTAACTTTTAATATACAAATGCTGCTTTCGTTGATTTTGTCTTCTGTGATCTTAATATAATACCTATTGAATTCGGGTAACTTGGTTGCTGAACTTTGAAATCAATTCAGGTCCTCGGAGACAAGTAGCTGCAAGATGGTGATAAAGCCCACTCAAATTATGAGACCAGGCCTGATTTCTATTACCCCTCAGAGGCACAGCCTATCTATGTTGTATGGATGGAGGGTGGGATTAGCCTCTATTTTTTCTATGAAGTAGCAAAAATAATCAGTAACCTTGAAAGTTGAAACATTACAAGTAATAAGTGTGAAGAGATTCATAATCAACAGTTCTGGATCAAGGCCTCTTTATTGGTTGGTGAAGTTATCTACAACTTATTTTGTTCCGAGTAGTTTTTTTATGTACCTCACTTAAGGATTCCGTTTCTCCGTCAAGAATATGTTGAACAGAATGTAACCTCCTAAGCATATTTGGCGTTCAGCGGAGAGAAAATTGATAGCGCTCTTTCCTTTAGACCTGCATCCTTATCACTTGTATGCAACATATTGTCATTCGTATATTATATTACCGTTTTTGCAACTAAGTACGGGTGTTCAGAAAACTTTATTTTAACATGATCCAATCCGATAAATCTATTAAAAAAATTTGCAGGTTAAAATGGGTGACATATGGTATCATATGGGTAGCAATGGACACATGCAAATTTGAATAATTAATAATAATTTTTTTTTATTTTTATGTTTTTGAATAATTAATATAATTAATAAATACATATTTGATATATTATTTTTGTAATTTTTTTAACCAATTGTAGAAACATTAATTATTTAACATTCTTTTTTTAATTGAAATATATATAAATGTATTTTTTCAATTTAAAATATTTTTTAAGATTATGGCATTTTTTTTATTTTTATAAAAAAATTATTATTTAAAAGTTTATACTTTTTGAAAAAAAAATTGTGATAAATCAAATCAAAACTGTGCAAAACTGCCCAACTTTACCCATAACTTGTGCAACTCCAAAATTGCTAACCCGAGTAAACGGTGGGAAATAAATGAAAATTTAACAGAGTGAGTTTGTTCAGTTGAAACCGACGATTTCGATCCTTTACTCGCCCGTAACACTAAGGATGTTAAAGATCCTCTAAGGTTAATCGTGTGATCTGAATTGTTTGGTATGAATAGATATGGGTTGGAGTTGTAGGGGGAATTGCAAAAGGCTGAAATCGTGTCTAAAGGGATTTAATTTCTGCACCCGTCATTTTTGGTTTTGCATTTTCGAAATACATTCCAAATTGGGTTTTTTGAGATGTATTTGAAGGTTGCAAAATTTAATGGGTGTTGGAACCTAAAGGTGTGTGTAAATTGTTGAACACAAAACGTATTGCGCTAAATGTATATGCCGAAGGAATGCGTTATTGAATTCAAAGTTCAATGTTGGTGGTTAGATAAAATGATCAAACTGATATTTGCATATCCCTAAGAAATAAAACTACAACTAATAAACTATTTAACTAAATTAAAACAGAAAATAACAACATAAAAGCAACAATTATATATCCTAATAGTCAACATTTTCACCCTTAAACTATATGCTATAACATTTAGTTTAGTTCTAAAGTTTCAATCATGCCTAGCATAATAAGATCCAATTTTGAGAGGCTTGGTAATTATCTTTGCAACTTGAATATGTGAATTATAGGCATGACAATGAAACTTGCTCTCACGGGTAATCACCTTCACTCGTTCCAAATTTGATGGAGAATACTCAGTTTGAGTGGATTTGGGTTCAAGTAATAATTGGTTAAAAAAATCAAGGACGGGGATGAATATATTAATACCCTCCCAAAACTCATCCCTATACTTATATTTACCATAATAACCTTACATAGTTATATTCTCTTATTGTCTTATTAGGGGATAATATAGTAAATGTAGTTAGAAATTAGAAATAAAAAGTGAAGGTATATGAATCATGAATAAGAATCTGCCTAGATTAAGGTTTTCTTATTTTAGAGTTCAAGGCTTTAAAAGTGAGGATCTCTCGCTGAGCTCACCCTGCAGTGCTGCATCCTTGACGAATGTCGTCATTGCTCCATACTTTTCCTTCTCTATGCTACCCAACAAATCTTTCAGTTGTTGAAGCCAGACTCAGCCACTGCCTGTTGACTTTGGTACACATGCCTAATTTTTACTTTTGTTTTTTTCTACAAAATGAAATTTAGTTGCCTTGACCATGCATTCACTTCACCCTTTCTTTGCTTTGTTAATTTGTAGAAAAATTTCAAGTATTGAATGTGTATGAGATCAGTGAATGAGACTATGGAAGTCCTGTTTATCTTTGACTAAGTTATAAAACTGTCAATTCTCTTTGTTAATTTATAGCTCGAGAAAACATACAGATCGAATTTAGGAAAATTTATCTAGCAACTTGTCACAATCTGGCAAGTACAGGTACAGGACGACGATATGCGATTAAAATCGGGGATTGGGACGGGGTGCCAAAAGGACTACTCATCGGGGATTGGGGATGAGTTCGAAGACAATTATGGGGAGCGAAGACGGGGAGCATGATACTTGTCCCTGCCCTGCCTTGTTGCTATGCTTACTGAATTATAGCCTAACAACTCCGTCGTTTACCAAGTTTTTCAAAAAATGAAATCTTATGTTAATATTTTGCTTTTTCCATGAAACACTGGATTCTTTGATAATTGTATGGTTGAGTTGCTGTTACACAGAATCAAAATTCTCTTCTACTCTTTAAGGTCAAGCTTCTCCAACACCCTTTTAAGCCAAATATAATGAAAACAGAAAATGCAACTATTATGTAGTTAACATCGATAGTAGACAATGTCACTATAGATTATTTATTTAAGAACCATGAAATTGCTCCAAAACCAAGTAAAAACATGAAGCCATAAATGTTTCTTTAATCATCTAAATCTCCAACAAAGTTGTAGTCAGAGTATGACATAGTTTATGTACTTTCACCTTTCTTGTAAAAAGGCCTACTTTAGTGGTTCCTTTCAAGTATTTTAATATTTCTTTTGGTGCAAGCGAATGAAACTCAGTAGGAGAAGACTAGAGATGGGTTTGCAGGTAACTCGACCCGTGAAACTCAGTCTGTGAAACCCGCATTTTAAATTGGCTCATTATATTTTAGCTGCAACCGTTTGCAAAGTCTGTGGGTCAACCCGCATAAAAATATTAAAAAAATCAATTTGTTTCATTTTTAATTATCATAAAAATTCAATATATATCTAAAGTCACTCTGTAATGGGTTAAAAAGCAATAATTAAGCCAAGATTGAGTATTTATTACTTAACAGTTAAATATTAAATGTCATCACAAATAATTAAATATAATCTCAATTCTAAAAATATAAAATAAAATATTTAAAATTTAAAAGTTACATAAATAAAATATAAATGTATTCAAATATAAAATCTCAAATCTCAATTTTTAAATGTCATCACAAAAGTATTGAATTTTTTTCTTTTTACTTATGATACCCTATTTTTATAAATACTATAATATATTTTTATTAAAAAATTAATTATGCGAAGGCCCATGGGTTAACCTGCTAAACTAACGAGTTTTACAGGTCGAGCCTAAAAAGCCTACGTATCTAAATGATTCTAAAATTTTAGAACTCACGTACCATGCGAGTTACGGGTTTCGTGGGTAGTCTATGTGCTTAAAGTCAAATGCACATCTCTAGACTAGACTAGAATATGCTAACTAAACTTACTTCATACATTAGATCAGGATGAATTGCAATTAGACATGAATCAATTTTGGTTCTTGCATTATCTTTTGATAGTTTTGTGCCTAGAACAATGGGATTTTTTATTGCATTACTATTCTCCATGCCAAACCTTGCTAGAAATTCTCGAGCATATTTTCTTGACGTATAAAAATTCCATTTGAGCTCTCATAACTTCTTCTCCAAAAAAATATTGAATTCTTCCCAAATCGAACATATTAAACTTTGACATCATTAAACTTTTGAACTTATCACACATACTCTAATAATTTCTAGTATATACCAAGACATCAACATAAAGACTTATAATTAAAAGTTTACCTTTCTCCTTTGACTTTTAAATAATATATTTTCACAAAAACACTTTTCAAAGTCTTTACGAACAAAATAAGCCTCTATCTTTTATACCATGCTCTCGATGCCTATTTAAGGTCGTACAATGCATTTTTTAATTTGTGAACTTTGTCTTCTTCATCCTTTTTAACAAAATCAGTAGGTTATTGTACATAAATATATTATTTGAGTTCACTGTGAAGAAAAGCACTTTTCACATCTAATTGAAAAAGCAATCCAACTATGTTGAGCAACTATAGCAAGTATGATGCGAATGGTATCAAGTTTGGCCACCAGAGCAAACACCTCTATGTAATAAACTCCATATTGTTAAGCATATCCTTTCACCACTAATCTTGCTTTGAACTTGTCTATTTCTCCATTCTCATTAAGTTTGGTCTTGAAGATCTACTTAACTCCAACAGGCTTCACTCCACTTGTATGTCTTTCAACTCTCAAGTTTTTTTTTCCTATTGATTCCATCTCTTTCATCATTGCATTTTGCACCCCTCCATTTCTTACTCTTAGTAGGCTCCTCAAATAAAAGCGAATCATCCTTGGTTACCATCATCATTGGATTCAAACCATCTTAATTTGACAAGTCTTCTCCACTTTCGTAATCAGTCATTCAAATTGGTTCTCTTCTATTTTTTCTAACCCTTCCTTCAACTGGGTTTCATTAACATTATTACACAGTTCATTAGGATCAACACCAATACCTATTGAGTAGATAACACCATTATTTTCTTCTTCTCCCTGCTTCTCATTCTCACTCTCATATTCCTCATATTCTTCCTAATCTAAAATATCTAGCTTGCGTACTTCTTTGTTATTCTCCAAATTCCAACTCTTTTGTTTTTCAAACACTACATCTTTTCTAATAATGAATTTCTTGGAGATTGGATCAAACAATCGATAGACCTTTGATTCATCACTCACTCCTAGAAAGACATCTTCCTGCTTTTGTCATCTAACTTTCATTTTTGTTGATCTCATATATGAACATGAGATATGCATCCAAAGACTAAAAAATACTCCATTGTGGGTTTCACTCTGCTCTGTGCTACTTCAGGAGTTTTATTTGGAACATGTTGATAACATGCACACACCATCTTGCAGCTTTGGGCTAGAATAATACCTTAGGAACATGTTTCTCAACCAACATATACTACACCATATTCATTATCATTCTATTTTGTCCTTTTAGCGACTAAGTTTTACTGAGGAGTTTAAGTTGTAGTCAACTGTCTATTTATGCCTTGAGTCCTAAAAAATTCTCCAAACTCATTTGAGGTGAATTCATGATCTCTATCTGTCCCTAAACAAGTAATACACACATTTGTTTCTTTTTCAAAATAGACTTTGAAACTTTTAAACATAGAAAATGCTTCTGACTTTCCATTTATGAAGTAAATCCAAGTTCTACGAGAAAATTCATCTATAAAACTTAAGATATACCTCTTATTACTATTTGAAGTTGATTTGATTCATCCATATACGCCTATGTGTACAAGTTGAAGCTTGTTTAATGCTCTCCACAAACCTTTTTTTTTTGGAATAGAACTTTAATGATGCTTCCTACTAAGCAAGATGTACATATATCCTTTGGATTCGTAATAAAGGGTAGCCCATTCACCATCTTCTTAAAAGAAATTCTCCTCAAGCTATTATAGCTTAAATGACCAAATCGATAATGGCAATGATAAGATTTATTATGTAACTCCATTTGATTTCATGTATGATTTTTTTATACCATAGTAGCTACCAAGAAAAACATCCTATTTTCACTTTTTTTAATCTCCATAATCTGCCCTCTTCCAAGATGATAAGCTTTACACTTCTCATTCTGAATCAAAATAGCTAGGCCTTTTTTCTTGAAGTTGTCTATGCTTAATAGATTGATCTTGAGTTTAGGAACATAATAAACATTTGAAATTACTTGTAACTCCATTAATTCAAGAAAACATTGCCTTTCCCCATCACAACCATTATAGTATTATTGCCAAGCTTTACAATATCCCTAAAGCTCTTATCCATTTCTAAAAACCACTCCATGTTTTCACTCATATGGTTACTGCACCCTGATTCAAGAAACCATTTATCTTCGTTCTTGCCTTGTTTGAGATCAGCATAGGCCATTAGCAAGAGCTCATATTCTTCCTCTACTTCATCCTCCACCTCAACATAGTTTACCTTTTTCTGCTAGTTAGGACATTCATATTGAAAATATCTAAACTTGAAAATCTTAAAACACTCACTTTCAGCTCTATTTAAGAAATGTCTTCATCTTCCCCTGCCTTGACCACCTCTAGAAAAGCCTCTCTCTCTTTCTTTATTCTCATTAGTAATTTGCAGTACCTATTCTTCTCCATAGAAGTTCATTCTTTGCTCATGAACAAGAAGATTGCTCTGTAACTCTTCAATTGTCATGGTGTCTAAATTGTTGGATTCCTCAATCGAGCACATGACATAATTAAATTTAGAAACATGGACCTCAAGATTTTGGTAATGATGGCATTCTCCTGCATACTCTCACCACACCTTTATATTTTTAGCAATTTTTAAAGTACGAGCAAAATAGGAATTAATCGTCTCTTGTTTGTTCATCTTCAGAACTTCAAAATCTCTACGCAATGCTTGCAATCTATGAAGCACAAACACCTCTATTGTTTGAAGTGTACCCGTATTAGACAAATTTTGGACACCAACACATGTCAGACATTTTTAATTAGGTCTCCAATGAAAAAAATTATTAATTTTTGCTTAAAAACTTAAACTCACATTTGTATACAACTTAGATACCTAAATTGACACCTATGAATAGACATTGATATTATTAAAAAATAATATTGGACCTATTTTTTAGTCTTGTTATAATAGAAAATTGGTTTAAATTGGTGAATACATAACTAGTTTAGTTAATTTGTTATGTTACTCATCTTTTATTTAATTAAAATCTCATTATTTATATGTATATAAGTCGTATCCCCATGTCCTATATTTTAGACATTAGTCGTGTTAGCCTGTCCGTATCCATATCCATGTTAGTGTCTGTGCTACATAGCTTGTAATTGTGCTCTTTTCACCCTTGTAAAACCTTAGAACGTTTGCTTCATTGAAACCCAAATGTTTTTGGACGTGTTGTTATTAAGGATTGTGTCCAAAATTTCATGATCAATAGCTTGATAAAGATATTTTTTTATCTATAAGTCTTTCAATTTCTACTTCTCCATCAGTTTAAGTTCTGCCTCTGAAGATGTTCCTCCATTTAGTACTATTGAGATTCCATTCTCTACAAGATTCCAATATTCTTTAGAACGAAGAAAGTTTTCCATTAATTTTGTCCACTAGTCATAGTGACCATCAAATTTCAGGATGGCAGGTTGTACATACTTGCTATTACTACTTTATGCCATTTTTTTCTCACACTCTCTTTGAAAGAAATCTATGGTTTATTTCCATACACTTACAATTGTTTCCCACACTCAATTAGATTCAGGATCAGACACTTAAGAAAGAGCTTTGATACCAATTGTTATACACAAAATGTATTGCATTAAATGTATATGTTGAAGCAATGTGTTATTGAATTCAAAGTCACATATTGACTTTATAGCCTTACAAATAGAGTAATAACCACACCCACAATTTTCATGCTCAACAACACGGGTGGTTAAATAAAATAATCTAACCATTATATGCATATCTCTAAGAAACAAGACATCAACTATTTAACTAAAGGCATTTTCTTTTATCACACCCATTTGCTATTTTCACCCCCAAAGTTTATATTTTTTTGCAAATTCCTAATATACCCTTATCCTTATTTGATTTTAAATTTTTGAATTTATTTTTTTTATTGTCTTGTCTTGTTGTGCTTTATCTTGCTACTCTTGGATGTCAAACATCAATTGTCACATTTTTTCCTATTGTAAATTCCTAATCATTCTTATAACTCTTTAGGGTAATATTTGTTGATTTAAGCGTTATTTGAAAAGGAAAATACAATTTTATTCAGGCTTGAGTTTCTTGATTTAAAGTTTACGCTTTAGGATTTATGATTTAGGGTTTGTTTGCATTTTTTATTCATACTGTTGATTCGGAACTCACAATAATAATACGCATTTGATCCACTTCGGATTAGTTGATCTGGAATGTACATAATACATTCCGGAACAACTGATCTGGAATGCATTATGTACATTCTGGATCATGTTGTCCGGAACATACTTGCTAAATCTCATTTGCCTTCCGTATCATGTGGTTTAGAATATACTAGCTGAATCCCATTTGCCTTCTAGATCATGTTGTCCGGAACATACTTACTAAATCTCATTTGTCTTTCGGATCATGTTGTCCGGAACATACTTGCTGAATCTCATTTGCCTTCCGGATTATGTTGTTTGGAACATACTTCTTGAGAGGTACTTGAAGAGGTGACCGGAAAGATGCTCGAAGCGGTGACTAGAGAGGTGCTTGAAGCAGTGAATGAAAAAGTGCTCGAAGCGGTGATTGGAGAGGTGCGGTGGTGGCACACACAATTGCTATGATATGCTTCATCAGCCAAGTAGGGTAAGAAAAGGGAAGGGTATTTTTGGGTTTTGAAAAAAATTGTAAAGTTTAAAGAGGTGCAAATAAAAGATAGGTAGTATTAAAAGAAATTGCCTTAACTAAATTGAAACAGAAAAATAACAAGCAACAATTATATCTATTAATAGCCAATACAAATCAGGCATAAAAATTAGATTGACTTAATTAATATTTTAATTCTTAAAAATTTACTAAATTTCACTTTTTTTTCCTAAGAATAAAAAATATTATCTTTAAATTTAGTCAAAATAAATCAAATTTAGTCTTTAAAAATAGTGTAAATTGAAATTTTAAGGATAATAAAATTATTTTCAATTTTTAAAACCAAAAATAAAAGTTAATTAATTTTAAAAAATTAAAAACTTAATTAAGTGAATTAAATTGAACTTGGCTAGTTTGACCGTTCCAGGTAAGTTGTAGATTTAACAATCTAAAATCTGGTAGACCCGATAAATAGCTAAACTAGATTTGAGTTGGATAAAAACGAAAAGATGAATATATTACAAGGACTGAAACAAAGAAGTTTTACTGAGATCATTTTGAAAAAAAATTGTAAAGGATCAAAATAAAAAATATATTAGAGACTTTTATATATTCTTTTAGAAAATTTTAAGTGTATTTAATCATTACAAGTTTGAGATCGAAAAAATAAATCATTACTAGTTTAAATTGAATTTAATTTTGTGAAATGTATGAATATAAATTCATTTCTTCACAAATTTAGTAATTGATTCAATTTTAATATTCAACCGATTGTTATTTAATAGCATTTGGGAAAAAATGATGCAGCTATTATTTGATCAGCTTGCGGTCCTGTTCCTGGCAGAAAATTGCCCAGTAAAAGATGGTACATATCTCTTCCTACCTCTCTCCACCTTTTCCCTGCACCTTCGTATTACATTTCTAAAGAGTTAATCCAGAGAGAAAATATTTCAAAATGAAGTGCATGAAAAATATGGAAGTAGCACTACAGGGATTAAAATTACAGCCCTGGGCCTAGCGTAGGCAAATTCTCTCTCCTAGTGGCTAGGGCAATTCAATGCTTTAATTTGGATTCATGAAACTGTTCTAGCTGAGGAAAGAGTCCTCCTCCCCTTTGTTTGACTGTTCATATCACTTGTGTATCCTCTCCACTCCTACTTCACCGTAACCCCACGCCTCACGGAACTATCTTGACGCTTCTTTCCGAAGTGCTTCTGGGTATAGGCTCAATAACCAAAACCTCTCCTTAAAAAACATAACTAAACACAAATTTATTCAAATTTACTCTCTCTCACTCTTATCCTAACCCTCACTTGAACGTAGAATTCGTTTTTGCATGTACCCACATCTCGTTTCGAAGTTTCCATACCCAAAACAAGTCCATAAGAACAACTTGTTATAATTTTTAAGTAAGGATGATGATTAAATTTATATTTAACAGATACCTGTAAAAATCTTCACGATAGAGAAGGTCTTACCTGCTAATTTAGTAGATCCTATTGTAGGCCTTTTGAAAAAATATATGGAGAATAAGTGCCGGATTGAATAGTTTAATATTACTTGTTCTTATCGAAATGTATCGAAGTATGAATCGTTATGAACCTTCTAAAATGCACTAGGTAAGGTTGAAAAAGTATCTGAATATCTTTTTGAATGAATTTAAAAAGGAGATAACCTGCAAAAAAGGACTCTGATGCTCAAGTGAGTGAGAGTGAGCAAAAGAAGGAGAGAGAGCAAGAGAGGTCAAAGAGTGATGTGTTTTTTCCTGAATGAGTAATGAACACGTACCTCTTGTCTTGTATTTATAGTAAAAAATACGGTTATTACTTGATAGTCAATACTTTTCACCCTGTGTGCATTCCTTTTATCCAGCATATCTGACTTTTATCCAGCAGATATTTTGTAAGTCCTGTTTTGCTTTATGGGGAGTGGTGCTAATTGATGATTATGCTAATTTATCTTTTGGTTTTATCTTAATTAATTGTTTATATGTTTTGGGGCAGCTCGGATTTTGGTTTGGCCGAAATCCTTTCGGGTTTTATTTCCTTTCTTGTTTTAGGATTATATTATATTTTAAATTTCGGATATGTCGAAATCCAAAGCCCATTTTTTGGAACCTTTATTCATTCCTATCCGTCTTTTATTTATATATTTTTTGGTTTTTGACTATGTCGAAATCTGAAGTCTATTGATGATTTTCAAGTGTAGTTCTTCTTTATGGTTATACACTACTATCTTCTTTTTTTTTTGGTGAATTTTTAATACTACTATCTAGTTCATTTTATACTAGAACATAGTAATTTAATATATTAAACTTAAAATAAAAACAAAAAAAATATGCACGGATGAATTGAGAACATAACCCCCTTTAAGGGTGCCTTGAATAGGAAAGTTTTTTCTTAACTGGAAATTATAAGTCTTGTGAATGTGTAAATTCGTTTGATTGTGTTAACATATATTTCTTAAGAGTTAAATATTTTTATGTTTGCTTACATTATAACTTTTTCGGATATATAAGAATTTCTTATAAATATACTCTTAAATTAAATTAGTTTTATAACTTTTTTTATTCTAATTTTATTATAAATACAACATTATCTAATTTAATTGTAATATTTAAACAAATTTACATATAAAGGCTCTGCATGTGCGTCACACTAATCCAAAATAATTGTCAACTATCTTGGCTTAAACCACATAGACATGAACAAACCATCAATAGTGTGTTCTTCATATTAATCTAAATCAAACTACCAACTATATTAGACATATATTACAACACTGCAGACTCCTATAATGTATGTTCTTCATCCTAATTCAGAATAGACTATCGACTACGTTAAATGTGAACAATAAAATTGTAGACAAACCCACAACATTGTGGTTAGTGTGTAAAAAGGAGAAAACACTATTAGTTATGTGGATATGTAAAAGCCTATAAAGTTTACAATAGTGCTTCCTATCATTGAATTATAAAAAAAGGTAACAGACGCATATTACAACATTGTAGACAAACCTATAATGTATGTTATTCGTCCCAATTCAAAATAGACTATCAACTACCCTAAACGTGAACAACAAAGTTGTGGACATACCCACAACATTGTGGTTGTGCGTGAAAAGAAGAAAACACTAATAGTTATATGGATATGTACATGCCTCTAAAGTTCACAATAGTGTTTCCTATCATTGAATTATAAAAAAAGGTAACATAGTCATTTTATGATATGAAAAGTTAAGAAAAACGCTTATGCATTGAAAGTGTAAAAACAAATAGTGTCATTGTTTCACAGCTCTTCATGTATGATAAGTTTGATTTTATCAATTAACATTTTAAAATTCATATAATTGTGGATTTTGATGAATGACAATATAAAACTCATTTACATCGTTAATACATGAACATTAAATTCTTAAAAGTTTCTCTCCATTCTGAAAATTCTAATTCCCACCACTCCAGGGAATGCTTTTGCAGGAAAGTGGACTAAAATTGGTTATCAAAATCATTTTATTTTTCTATTAATTGCACGCCAAACATTGAAATAATAATTTCCTTGCTTAGGATTTTGGGAAATAAAAACTTTTCTTCTATCAAACGCTACCTAAGAATAAAAAGATATACGCTTAATCAACATTTTGACCTTTAGAGAAAACCAGTTCTTTTAGTCTCAATATATATTTTTGTTTGAAAATAATTTTTACCGTTATATGCCCTATAAGTGATAATATCACTAATGTTTTGTTATGCCATTAAAAATAAAAATATAATAAGAATATGTGACTTTTTTAAAATAATATTATTAATATGTTTAATCAACTTTAAGTTAAAAGAAAAAAGCCTACCTTTTAATTTAGTCCTCTAAAGTTTTTTCAGTCCCTAGAATGAATATATATATATATATATATATATATATATATATATATATTTAAAATAGTCAATCTCATAAGATATTAAACAATAAGTGATAATTAGGCTAACATTTTACTACATTAGTCGTTTCACATCAATAAAAATAATAATAAGATTATTTTTTAAAAATAAAAAGTATTATTGCTAATAAATAAAAATAATGACATCAGACTCACACCAATTAACCCATTTTTCTTTTTCTTGGCTAAATCTATATAAATTTAAAAAAAAACTTTGAAAAATATTTCCCAAATATACTAGACGAGCTTAGGTTTTTAAAACTTATTCGAACTCTATAAGCCATCAGATTGATCCATTTTTTTTAGGTCTATATAAGGTCTAAATTTTCAGCCCGATATGACCTACTTCATAGTGCCATGTGCTTAGATATATACAAATCTAATCCATTTTAACAATTATAATTAACTAGATTTAAAAATGGAAAGAATATGTATGTATACAATATTAAGTCTTAAAAAAGTGATAGAAAATTAATATGTAAGAGTTTAAACATTGGATCGATTTGATTTTGTTTTTTAGTTCTTGAAAAGAATTTCGAAAAATAATTTCTAAGAATTATTTTCTAGAAGAATAGGAAAAAAAAACTTGTTTAGTAAGTATTATTTGAAAGCTATTTTAAAAATGTGAAAATAAAAATCCTATCAATATTTTATGTATGTATCATCAACCAAAAGTAAAAAATAACATATTCTTTCTGCATTTTGAGTTTCAAAACAAAAATATAAAACTGAAAAGAAAAACTACTTACAATTGTTCTAATTTTTTAGTTTGTAAAAATTAAAAAATCATTTTTAAAAATTATTTAAAAAACATAAATAAAACAATTTTTTTAATTTTTAAATACCAAAATACTAAAAACAATTTTATAAAACTTCCGCCAAGCAAACACTAATTTTTCTATATTATCATAAAGTTTTATACTATTAACTAATTATAGTTTATTGCGATGAATTTTAAAACTAATATCACAAGACTTTAATAATTATGTATATTATTATAACAAACATATCATCAGTTAATAAAAATTATTGTTAATATGATGTTTATAAAAATAATAAACTTATCACATATTATTGTTTTCACTTTTCAGTGACATGGAGTGACTTATATGGTAAAACTTGAGTCACATTATCACTTGACATTAGACATTTAGTGACGGGATGATTTTAAAACAAAAACATATTTTGTGGACTAAAATAAATTTTAAAAAAAAATAGATATTTTCATAAAGCAAAAATTGACTAAGCTTGTTAACAATGATATTTTTTATTTTAAAAAAAGAGAAAAAAAACATGTGCATTGTTAATATAAAAAATTTTATGATGATATTCAATCATTGTGTTTCATTTATGATAAACTTCTTGACTTTACTATTAATATTATATAAATGAAGAATTATGATTGATAAGTTTGTTGACTTTACTATTAATATTATATAAATGATGAATTGTGACTGAATATTACATAAAACTCTTTTATATTGGTTAGATTATTACTTAATGTTGAAAACTAACAACAACTACTATTTTTGAAACAAAAATATATTGGAGATTAAAATAAAAAATTTAAAAATTAAAATAAAAGTAGGTAGTTTTGACAGAAAGCGAAAGATGTATAAGAAAAGTTCATGTTAAGATAGAGCATGTGATTGATTGATATTTGATTCTTCATGTAGGACACGTTGTTTTGTATGATGCATTTATTTGGTATATGTTAAAAATTACGGAAGTACTTTTGTTTAGTGACAATAATATTAATTTACGATGTAGTAGTCAAATTATTTAATTATTGGTTGGTGTATTAATTCTTTTTAATGATACATCGGTGTATGTATTAATTATATTTTCGTATATTAAAAAAATGGGGAATCCCATGTATCCCAATAAAATAAGGTGTAGAGTTCAGTTGGGCTGTTGGCCGAATTTAACTGCATTAAAACTGAGCATTTGTATGACCGTAAGGAGATAATGAATGAAGTTCTGACTTTTGACACTGCTAACTTAGAGTACGTGAGAAACGTTAGTAACATACTTTAATATTTTTTAAATCATGCGAGTTTTATTCATTATTAAAGTTTTAATTTTATAATTTTCAATATATTTCAACAAATAAAAAAAAAGTGTATTAATAACACACATAGTTATTATTTGTAATTTATAATAGATTTAAACCAATGATGAAATGTTTTAGAAATAGGAATAGTAAAAAAAATTCACATTTACGGATAAAATCTCTAAAAATATATGTGCAAATGATTTAAATGAGTATATTTTATATGTAATATTTTTTTTAATGCTACTTAATGTGCATGAGTGGAAGTATCATAATACTATTCATACTGGTTGAAAAAAAAAATACACTTATTTAATTTGATGAAGATAATATTTTTATAAAATAAATAAATTAAATATTAATTGTCAAGTTTGATTGTTATCAATATTATTTTTTTTAATGAAAAAGTACATGATCAATAAAAGTATTTTTATAAAAATATCAACAACATTAAAAAATATTCTATATGTATTAACTGTTTTGTGTGTTTGTATATATATTAACTATAGAGTAATATACTTTTACATTTAATTAATCTTATAGAAAATAATATAATTTTATTTCTTTCTTTTACAGTAAATCAAGAATTTTCTGATAAATTTTTATGTAAAAAAATATATTTTTTTAAAATAATAATTCTTAAAAATATCAGTAGCATTCGTGGGAATAAAAAGAAAAAAAATCTCTCACGTATTTTAAAATAGGTACCTGTCATTTAATTGAGGGGTTATGAGTGTGAATTTTCTTTATTAGGTTAGGTTGTGAATAATCACTACATATAGTTAACCGAAACTATTGTTATTGGTAGTTAGAAAGTATGTAGTTAAGACACTCCTTTATTTCCATATATTCCTTTCTCCATTCCAAAACTATAATAATATTAGAAAACTATTAATTAATATATTTATAGACTAAAAATTCACTCTTCTTCTATGGACTTTATCTTGTTGAAACTATTATTTTATTGATGAATGATTAGTCATTGACTTATAGCATTATAATCATATGAGGATTTTTAGAAATTTATTTTTAGTTCCTTAGTGCCACTATGATGGTATGATCAAAGAGTTTTTATTGATGAGTGATTAGTCCCTTAGAATTCACATGGTTCGTAACTTTTTTTAATTGTTTCATAATGAACCCACATTTTAATTGCTGTCCTGCTATCATAATTGTTTTTGTGAAAACCATTCTAAGATTCCTCATTACAATTACATTAGATAAAAAATGAAAAGAAATAAAACCACTTGATATTGTTTTGTTTGTGGTGATTTTTTATTTTAAGTTTTTAAATTTATAAAAGCAAAATTTAATTTTGGTTAAAGTTTTCAAATTTATAAAAAAACATTTTTTTTTGTTTCAAGTGAAATTTTTAAATTTCACTTCTAACGAAATCTCTTACCTGTAGTGACTGATAATAAAAAACGTTTTTATTTTCAAAATAGAAAACAGGCAACTGATAACTACCATGGGACAAAACTAGCCAACTCACAGTTTCTTACTAATTGAGCTGCCCCAATGAAACTGTTTATATTTCTATTTACCTGACCCATTCACGTACAACTTTTGCATGAAAGGATATAGTTCCATTTGGCCGTTAATGATTAAGCTCTGTTCCACTGACAATTGTAAATGTTTAAAACCAGGATTACACGGCGGGTAGCAATTGATTAGTATATATCTGTATGATTAAGCTCAATTAATGTTCTGTGAACACCAAAAAGCAAAAGTTAATGCACATGAAATTAAAATATATAGAAGAAGGAGGGGTGATAATGTACTAGGTAATATAACCTGATAGAAGAAGACAGAGAAAAATGAAGAATGTTAAATGAGTGTTAACACTATTCGCACGTTCATGTATTATTGTTGAGGAAAAAAAAATCACAAGATATACTTGCAGTTGTGTGAAGTATATTGGACAGAAGTTTGTTGGTTAAGAAGGACAACACTTGAAGGGGAAAACTAAAATGGTGCACAAATTAGATTTGGTGAAAAAGATTGGAAAAGTGAAATATGTAGAGAAGTAAACAAGCGTGAAAAAAGTGTTCCAGTATTTGGTTAATGAGAGAAGAAAGAATTGGTCCCATTCCCATACAAAGAAAGTCTCTGGCTCACATGTGTGAATGGCTGCTATAGCCTCTAGGGTGGAGAGCTGTTAGTTTTATTGTTCAAAAAATATTCTTCTCAAAACCAACAGCTCTTATTCCCCATTTGTGAACAAGCAAGGAAATATAGCCACAAAATTAGTTGTCTCATTTCCCTATTTGTTTAGCAACAATCATTGAGACACCTTCCTCCATTTCTTTACCTATGACTATGAGCTGTCTCCCTCTCTCCACCATCAGATTCGTGTAATAGTTTCAGATATAACCTTATTTTTCCTTCTTTTTCCATTTCTTAATACTGTTCACCAAACAATCTTAGCTATTAGAGGAACCTTAGGTCTTAGATCCATGTCCCACAAGCACCACTTCACACCAATACTCAAGACATTTCACAATGTAAGACATGCGTTGACCTCTGTCACTCACCTATTCTTTATTTTTAACTCAATCAGTTTAAGTGTATAATTATCTCTAACTATATTTTTGTCTATTTCTTTTCACTTAATTTATATACTATTTCCGAGAATAATTTTCTATTCTGTTAATTTGTTATTCTCTGAATATATTTGAAAATATTTGTCAGTAGACACATTTTTTTATTTTAAAATTTACCCTATAAACACTTAATCAAATCGCTTCAAGAAAACAGAAGAATATAATACGAAAACATCCTCCTTATGTCTAATAATTGATTTTTAAAATACTTTGTTGTAGAAATCATTTTCAAAACAAAAAATAACAAGATAATATTTTCGAAAGATCCCATATCCACTAATAATATAATAATATGCAAGTGAGTAGTAAATTTACCACATAAATTGATTTTATAAATTGATTTTGTAAGATTGAGGTGGTTTTAAATTTCACTATTTTCAATAGAGTTTATTTAGCAAAAAAAGATATATCCAAAAATAAAGTGCCCAGATTTCTAATAGAATCTATTTATTTACAAAGTCAAAATTTCCGTCTGCATTTTGATCTGAGATGGCTCATTCAACTAGTCAGATGCTTCAATGAGAAACAATTCAGTTTTGTCTCTTTTCATCTCTAAGTTATTTAGATCCTTTGATTTTGGATATGCATCAATTTTTGCATTTCTGTTTTTTAAAAGGTTCAAAACTTCAAATGCTATTTGTGAGTTTATTTTTAAATAGTACAAAAGAAAACGCTTTTTTTAAGTACTTCTTTAATGATATAATTTTTTAAAATAGAAAACATGAAATTTAAAAAAGCTTAAATATGTTTGTCATAAAAATATTATATATATATATATATATTCTTTTATTTCAGCTCCTCTTCCAATCTTATTTATTATTAATAAATATATATAACAAAATAGTATATTTTAATTATTCAAGAAGTAACAAAATATCATAATTTGATATAATTCTTAAGTATAAAAAATAATTTGAAAAGATATATTTTTAATATTCAAAATGCTGTTTCAAAGAAAGTAAAACAAGAAAACATCTAAAAATGTGTGTTAAAAATAATTAAGATAAATAAATAAAAATAATTTTTTTTGGTTAAAAAAATGATATTTAAGACAACATTTCAAAATTCATTTATTTGTATTTTCTCCGGAATTCAAATTTGAACACTTAGTTTGGTGTCTTAATCAAAGGGAGGTGAGAGTGTCCTACTACTAATGTAGATTTGAATGAGTTGAACTGAGAAGAGTATTAAATGAGGTGCCAGGTGGCAATATCATGGTTTAGGTATTTGTCAGAGTAATAAATAAAGGAGACACTAATAATTGGTATCAATGTTATCTATGCAATGCATTATCTAAGGTTATTTTATGGAGAGTAGGAAAAAAAAAAAGAAAAACCTTACCTTAGCTCGCGTATTGTGATAAACGACGGTCGTGTTGTGATAATAAAAAAGAGGGAGTTAAGAGTTAAGCGTCCGTTAAACGACAGACAGTGACAGTAGTGCAGCAGACACGATAAAATAAAAGGTAACCAACCCCAGAAAAAAAAAAACCAATTCATTTATCAGTTTCCACTGCGAAGCTTCTTCCTGTGCTTTCAGCTCCAAAAATTCTATGTGGTGTTCGAGATGGTGATGATTACTGCTTGGATCACTGACCTTTTCGCTTGTATGGGGTGAGCTCCTCCATTCCCACCATTGTTTTTTTCTTCTTCTCTTTTTTATTTTGTTTTCTTTGATACGGACACACATAGTAAGTATTCACAATCAATTTGCTTGCTTTAATTCAATCCAATCAATGGCTTTCCGTTTTGGGCTACATGGTCTCTCGCTACCAAAAGTTTGGACAAATACTGGTTGGTTTCAATTAGGGGCCGATTTGCCTTCACCTTTCGATTCTCCAATTAAAGGGCTTGGAGGATTGGGATTTGGATTAAAGTTGTCATCTTGATAACCAGAGTTATGTGTTTAATGTTGACTACTCGGAGCTATGCAATTAGTGTAGTAATTTGACACTAGCAATGGTTATTTTCATCCTTGTTGCTGTCTGCTGTGAGGTCTTTGTTCGCCGGTGGTTATTTCATCGATTGCTTTGCCAATAAAAAAACGACTAAGGTTCATCAGCGTTATAACATTATTTTATTTCTCCATTAATAATTAAATGGGCCTTACTTAGTCTCAATATTTTAAAATTTAAAAGAGAATGCCTGGATTAGCATATCCATGAAAAGTTTCTGTTTGAACCTTCTTAAAATGAGCTAATTTCTGTATTGTTCATCGTCCATTAGTCACTAGTTGGCTTGAAAAGCATAGTAAAGATCCAACCTTAATATACTACTAGGCTGATAAAGATGGAGCTAATATCTTAATTGTACATCATCCATTGTGGGCTTATATCGCTAATCAATGTTTCAATCTTCAACTGTTGTAGATGGAGCAAATAAAAAGGCATTGCCGATGTCTATGTTGCAATGTAGTTGTTACACAATCAACAATATTGTGTTACAATTTCTCCCAGATTTAGGGTGGTCGGCTGTGCTTTGAAATCTATAAAAACTACTTTTTATGTGGGAAAAAGGCATTTTTAATCTTTTGATGTGTTAATTTAACTGTTGGACCAAAGTATTATTATTTTAATAAAAATTATTAATTTCTTCTAAATAGACAAAAATGGAAAATCTACTATTAAGGAGAAGCAAGAACTTGGTGCTTCTCTTAGGAAACAATATGATGGACCAATTTGTTTAAACTTAAAAAAGTGTTGATAAAAAGAGGCTCTTTAAAAAAATGCCTCTTTAATAAGAAGCAGATGGTTTTTTTTTTACGCATAGGAAGCAGATGGGATTTGCATCTTAAAATAAATTAGCCAAACACATAAAAAAGGAAGAAAACTGTTTACTTCATTAAAAAGAAATTTAGTAATGTTTAAACAACAGGTTTTTTTAAAAGATGTTATTTCTTTCTATAATCTTTTTATAACAGTGCTTGCTAAGGAAAAAAATCTGAAAAAATGCTTGTAAGGGCAACATCTTGTGATTTTACATTGCCATTTGTTTTGCTATTATTTAACTTGTTTTATACAGAGCAGTGGTTGTTTTGGATGCTGTATGAAACCCACACCAATTATTGCTGTGGATGAGCCGGCAAAGGGACTCAGAATTCAGGGACAGACAGTGAGAAAACCACACGTATCAGATGGTTTCTGGAGCTCAAGCACTTGTGATTTGGATAACAGTAACATTCAATCTCAGAGAAGTATCTCATCTGTCAGTACATTAAATCAAATTCTTTATCATAGTGGTGGAACTTCTACCCCAGGTGCCAATCCTGAATTTGTAAACCCAGGCAAGTTCTGGATTTGTTTTTGCTATTATTTTTCCTATTAATTAATTAATTAGTATTGGAATGTTCATCTATACTTTTAGCAAAGCATGAGTTTGCTTGTTTCTTCTTTTTTGGGTAATATAATAATGCCACGTAAGGAACCTAGATAGGGAAAGGAAAGTTAAGAAGTTGGGGATCAAACCCCATCTCATATGGCCCAATCATGTAACCAAGGTTTGCTCTTCAAAGATGTTGGAACAAGACATGATATTTTTCACTTGGTTTTCTTTGTTCATTATTTGAATTTGGATTGATATATTATTGTGATACCAATTTTTACTGTATATACAATTGTATACTATTTTGTATGTTTACTTTCCTAATTTCCCTGTTTTAAGGGGAAAATAAAAGTTAAGGTTCATTTCTATCGTACATAGATGCTGTTGCATATTGCAGGTCTTCTTCTCTGGAATGAGAGCAGGCTTCAGTGGATTGGAAGTGGCAAATCTAGGAAGCACAGCCTACAAAAAACAGAACCCAGATTAAAGTATGTCAACTGAATTTCATTAGGCCCAACTAACTAAATAATCTTTAACCCATCTAAATACACATAAGACCATGATCTTAGCTAAATAAATCTCTCTTTCATTCTCTTTTTTTGGTGGGGGGCTGGAAGGAGTAATTTAATAACCAGCAGAAGTTTTTATTGCCTGGCTCTTAACTTCGTTGGACAATCATTAAAATAGATTCTTATTCACTGCCAAACTGTAACCTTTACCTTTTGCTTGCATTGTCATTTTTTGGGGTTTATTTTTCTTTCTTGTTTGTGCAGTTTAACAATAGCTGAAAGCACAATGCATATTTTTAGATCTTGAAGCACATATTATCCAAACCACAATATTTATTGATATATTTTCTGTTTATATAGATTTTTACAAGCTCTGGCCTCCATATTTGTTTTCCCTTTGTCTTAGATTCTTACCTGTAGTAGTAGATGCCTTATTAGTCATTATGTTTGTTGTAGTTGGGGTGCAACTTATGAAAGTTTGCTTGGGACAAGACAACCTTTCCCCAAGCCCATACCTTTATCTGTAAGTGTCCTGTGTATATTTATGGTTCCTTGCTGGGATTTTTGTGGTGAGAATGCAAAATTACAAATTGATAATTTGATTTTCAATAAATAGGAAATGGTCGAATTCCTGGTGGATGTTTGGGAGCGTGAAGGGATGTATGGTTGAAACTTTTGAGATGCCGAGTGCGTTTTTTAAGCTTGTTTATATTTCAATGCTGTATTTGACTCTTGAAAGGCTTTCATGTATAGTTTGTGCAGAGCAGATTAAAAGATCAAACACAAGTTTGTTCTCCCTTTGTAATTTCAAACGTTAAAGGCAATCCTTTTGGTTATTGCCCTCCTGTAAATGATCGTATACCATTTTCAAACTACAATCTGAATTGCTGAATGCTGAAGTTGTCACTTTCACCTACCTGTAAGGCTGTAACTATGCATTTATACGAGTCAAGTCTTTTGTCTGCATTCCTTATGTCACTTCCTCCTGTGTGGCTGGGGGTAATTAGGCATCTATTTTTCTTATTGAATATGTTTTCAGTGTTAACAACTCCAAGAGTTTCCCGTTTTTCATACATTTTCTTTTTACTCTGTCTTCTTATTGGAAAACTGGCTTTATAACATAATTTTCCTGTCTATTTTTCTTTCCTAGCACTGGTTAGGATGTTCCTACATTACATGATTCTTTTTAGGAAATGTCCTAAATATAGAAATTCTTCTGTTTTGCAAGAGCATCGCTTAAATAGTTAAAGCAATATTTTGGTGTCACTTGGTTAACTTTAAGGCTTACACTACTCGTTTCAGTTCACCAACCTAGCTAGAAGTTAATTTTGACATGTTTCACTTAAAAAAAATTACCCCGTTATAATGGCGGATTTAGGTTAGTACTTCATCATCACAGTTCGGCTGGGGTTTTGTATTCTTTGAAGATGTATATTATGTTTTTAACAATATTGTATTAGTAATAAGATTTCTTGACTTAATGGATTAAGTATAACATGATATATTGTATTATATATTGATATTTTTTATTTTGAAATATATCCCAAACAGTATTCCTGTTAATTTTATAATTTAACTATGCTTAATGTTTAAGTTAATGTATTAACAAATTAAGCTGTATAGTTTTGTTTCAAGTGTGATCATGTTTCGATTAGGATATAAATAATAAAATTTTGCGCTTGGTGCAAATAAAGAAGCTTTTTGTTTTTTTTTTTTTATCATGAACCCCTTTGTTTAAATTGTTTTCTGGTTTATAGATGAAATGAATCAAAATTTGATGCATGCAAATGCTAGGGTAGAAGAGAAAGTAAGGTAAACAAAACACATCAAAGGAAATAATTTGTAACAGAAATAATAATTAACAAAAAACATCAAAAGATAACTCTGATAAAGTAACTTGGCCCAGTACATTGGAGGTCCACCCCAAGTGGACCAAGCAATAAATTACAAATGGTTTTTTAGTTGGCTTTTGCTCTTTTCACTCCCATTATATTTTAGTACACTTCTTTATTTTTTATAAATTACTTAAATAATTCTTTTAATTGAACTTCCTTTTTTCAGGATAAAAGAAAAATTGCACTCACACTCTCCATCCTTTTCTCATCATGTTCATTCCTCTAATTACACACTCTTCTTTCCCAATTTCTTTCATTGTGTTCTCTCCGTCTTCTAAGTTATTCATCCTTCCTCAATTTCCTTTATTTTTTCTTTTCTCATTTTATCCCAATGTTAGAGTTATGTATTGTTCATGATTTGATTTTCTAATTTGTTGCAATAAAACACCTCTTAGAATCATCAAAACTGAAGAATGAATATTAATTTTATATTTTCTTCACAACTACTTTCTGTTGGTAACTTTAGTGCAAAGAGGTAAAAATTATCTTCTGGAGACATGCTAGGTACTGTCCTAAAAAACTTATTCGAGTAATCTCACAAGTTTCCTAGGAGACAATAGGAATCTCTCAATAATATTTTGAGGTTATAGAACTAGCAAAGGTAAACAGAGAACCAAAGAGCAGAGAGGAGAGCATGGCAAGGTGTATCTGGAAATGAGAACCAAAGGCACTATTAATAGCAAGGTTGCTCGTCCAACCTTCATATAGCTATTTCAGTCATGGTCATTGGAAGAAAAAGACACGTTAAAATTTATTTAGTATGACAACTACATTAAACACAATTAATACGACAATTATAATAAATATGACAAATTTTTTAATTGTGTTTGATGACGCAATGGAAAAATCAGTTCAACGACCATATTGATTTCTAATGGCTCTAAAAACCACATTTTACAAATTAATTTGCCTTTGTAATACTAAAATTTTTCAACAATTTCCCACATATTACAAAGGCAAATAAAATTTTTGAAAAAAAAAATCTTTGACTAGGTTCTCAGATATATTGCATCAGGTGTAGCTATGCTATATGAACAAGACCTAGAATAATAATACTTATCACACAATGCAGTTGGTGTAGCAATCCTATATGAACAAAAAACACATGGTGTATAATAGTGGTCTACTAATCACAATATACCCCCCATAATTTTTTGCTCTTTTCGCTGTGTTGCGTGTTTAGGCTATGCATATGCCTGATATTCATGAATGCTCTAGAGATTTGTCAAGATCTCATTAATACAACATCTAGTATTTTCTCACATCATAGAAAAGGATTAAAAAAGGAAATTGATTGATTAATGTTAACAGAACTAACAAATGACTTGTTCTTACTCATATGAACATTCTTCATGTGATCTCCAATCACAAAGGTTGGATTAACATCATTATCTATTTTCAATTGGTTTAAGTCCTATTCCTCTCGATGTTTCTAATATCATTTTTCTTCCTAGGGGTTTCATAAGAGGATTTGCTAAGTTTCCTTTTGACTTCACAAAGTCTATGTAAATAATTTCATCCTTCAGTAGCTATTTTTATGACATTATATCTCAATTGTATATGTCTATTCTTACTATTGTAAGTTTTATTTTTTTGCTACAACTATTGTTGATTGTAAATCAAAATGCATAGACACTGATGATGTTGATTTCATTCCTAAAGGAATAGTTAAGAAGTTTTTCAACCATCCAACCTCAATGACAACCATTTCTAGAGCAATAAACTCATATTTCATTGTTGATCAAGCTATAATAGTTTTTCTGTTTGATCTCTATGTAATTGCACGAACACTAAGTGTAAATACATAACCATTAGTGGGTTTTGTCTCATGTTAATTAGAGATCCAATTAGCTTCATTATATATTACAGAGGAAATCCACAATATTCAAAATAATAGTTCATGGTACCTCTCAGATACCTCATGAGTCTAGTAAGCACTTCTTAGTGATCCTTGTTAAGATTATGAGTGTATCTACTCAATCTACCTACTGCATAGGCTATATTTGGTCTTGAGAAATTCATCAAGTGTAGTAAGCTCTCAATAATCTGGACATATTGAGTTTGAGAAACTATTTTTCCTCTATTTTTCATTAATTAAGAGTTAGCATCATAAGTGATACTCACATATTGATAATCATAATAGTTAAACTTCCTAAGAATTTTCTCCATATAATGTTCTTGGGATAGAATTATACTATCTCTCTTCCTTATGATCTTAACTCCTAAAATTACATTTGTCTCACTCATGTCTTTCATATCAAATTTCAATGCTCAAAAAAATTTATTTTAAAAAATTATATTATTGCATGTAACAAAGATTAACATTTCATCCACATACAAACATATAATGATACATTCACCATTCACAAGTTTTGTGTACAGACATCTATTAACATCACTAGAACAAAAAAAATCAGCAAATATAGTCTTATTAAACTTTTCATGCCATTATTTTAGTGTCTGTTTTAAACCATCTAGGGATTTGTAGAGTTTATACACTTTGTTCTATTGACCAGGAATTACACATTCCTTAGGTTGGATCATGTAAATCTCTTTCTCTAAATCACCATTCAAGAAAGTTGTCTTAACATTCATCTGATGAATCACCAACTTCTGAATAGATGCTAATGCTATCAGAACTCTAATAGAGAAAATGCTGGTAACAGGCGCAAAGGTATCAAAATAATATATGTTCTCCTTTTCAATAAACCTTTTAATTACCAATCTAGTCTTATATTTATCTATAGATCCATTAGGATTATACTTTCTCTTAAAGATCCACTTATAATCAATTGGTTTTGCACCCTTAGGCAAGTCTAGTAAGCTTCAAGTATTATTTTTTTTTATATAGAATCAATCTCAATCTTAATAGCTTGTTCCCAAAGGTTTGCATTTGATGAACTAATAGCTGCAGAAAAACTCAAAGGATCATCCTCAACTAGATATGTGTAAAAATCATTACCATAAGATTTTTCTATCATTTGTCTCTTATTATGCCTTAAGTCCTCAATCATAGGTTTCAATTATAGTATTATCATTAGAGGTAATAGATATACTAGATTTAAAAGGGAATATGTCCTCAAAGAATTCAACATTCTTAGTCTCAATGATGGTATTACAATTAAGTACACTACTCTTAATAATAAGAAACCTATAAGTATGTTCAACATAACCAATAAACATGTAATTAGAGGTCTTAAGTTCTATTTTCTTTCCCTTAGGATTAGGTAACATAACTTTAGCTAGGCATCCCCACACTCTAAGATATTTCACATTTTCTACTTTATTTATCATGCAAGTTGATTAGGCTTAGTCTATGTAATTTAATAACATATGAAGAATTAACATGTCTTAATCTAGCATGTCACATATCCTATGAATCAATCATATAAGTAGAAGAAGCATATGTCTTATTCTCATTAATCACTTTAGAGATATTAAGTACAAAAAGACCCTGATCACAATAATCTTTTCCCACAAACACATTTTTTTTCATGACAATCTTGTCAAACTCAAAAGACACTTTTACCTTAACCTTTTCAAATAGTGTTATAGAGACTAAGTTTACTCTTATGGTACGCACATGCAACACATCACTTAGAACTAGTGTTTTTCTAAATGTGAGTTTTAAAAAAACTTCCCTTTTCCCCAAAACTGGAGTATATCCAGAATCACCAAGGAAAACTTGTTCTTCTCCATCCCTATAAAAAGTGTAGAAGGAAAATGCATTTATATTAGCAAATATGTGTCTGGTAGCTTGAGTCTACCACTCATTTACTCACATTGGTCACAATATTTAGCAAAGAAATGATTGCAATAAAATTATTATCTCTTTCAGCCAACTTAACCTTAAGCTTAAGATGATTGTCATTTCTCATAGGTAAGTATTAAGTCATAAAATATTTTGACTCTTCACAAGAATAATTTTTTTAAAAAAAGGAGGTTCAAAGCTGCACATGAGGTATGACAATTATTATTATGATAAGTTTTATAAGCATACCTTTTTGAAGCAATTGTAATTTGGCCTTGTTCTTGCATATGTAAATTTTTGTAGATGTCCAACACTAATCTAGCATAGATGTCTTCCTGCCAGAGCCAAAAATTCTTTTGCACAAAAATCTCAACTTTAGAGACATTTGGGAAAGGTACGTTGGACCTCTAGTGCAAGATTGACGATCTAGTGGGTAGCAACAAAGTCAAATTATTTATTCATAAGTCTTTTATATTGTTAGTAACTCTAGTGCAAAGAGGTAAAAATTATCTTCTTGAGATGTGCTGATCATTGTCCTAAAAAACTTATATGAGTGACTGCAATTTTCCTAAGATAAAACAAGAACTTCTCAATAATATTATGAGGTTATACAACTAGCAATGTAAATAGAGAATCAAAGAGAAAAGAATGGCAAAGTGTATTTGGAAGTGAGAACCAGAGACACTATTTATAGTGCTTAGGTTGCACGCCCAACCTCCCTATGACCATTGGAAACAATAAAAGGTACGGTAAAATTTATTCAATACTATGACTGCAATAGTAACTTGGAAACTACACATTTATTATTATATAAAATTGTAAAATAGATTTTTCAAAGAAAATATTTTTACCAACTTCTATCTTGGTAAAATATAAAAATTTAGACCAGTCTTTTACAATATATATATATCTTCATTATTATTTTAATAGTGTGTAATTAAGCATCATTTGTCTGCTGAAGTGGCAGTCACATGTTTTTTATTTTTTAAAAAATTCTTTTTACATAAAAGGATAAATATATAATTTTAGTATATCAACTTTTATAAGTTTTTATTTTTAGTACATCTATTTTTAGCAATTTTAATTTTCACACATTATAATATTTTATGCTAGTTTACATACAAAATGTTTACATATGTTAAACTAGTAAGTGATAGCATTTTCTTGGAAGCTTTTCTTAAATAGGTTACCTACTGTCTACAATTTGTTGAAAGAGGAGTCACTATCCATCTGAATGAGCAAATGTGTGTCATGTGTAGGATCCATACAAAGGAAAGTAAACATCTCTTTCTATCTTGTTCTTTTACTCAGATGTTGTGGTGCAAGGTTCTGAAGTGGATTGATATAGAGTCACCTTTACTTGATGATCTTTCTCAATTGTTTCATTTAGCTAGTACTTAGGTGGTAGGGAATTATAAAAGTAAATGTAGATATTTGTTTTGGCATGTGGTCTACTGATGTATATGGATATCCAGAACTCCATTGTTTTCAATAATAGAACAATGGAGTCTTTGGATCTTATGAGTCTCATTCATATTATATCTTGAAAATGACTTTTGTATAGAATTGGTTTTAATAAGGGATGTTTTTTCTTTGATTAGTGCATCAACCCTCATTTTTGTCTTTTGAATATGAGGTAAGTAGATTTTGCTAGTTTTTTTGTTGCCTAGGTTGATTAGCTTTAGAATTGGCTCTTTATGAATAGTAAGTCTGGTCAAGGTCTTTGTTTTATTTTGGATGTTGTATAGGGCATTTGGAACACTTTATTTCACCTTATCTTGATATATAATACAGATTCTACTTTGCTTTTTTTTAAAAAAAAAACTAGTAAGTTCAATCAATTTCTCTTTTGAACAATGATATGACATTAATTTTAAATTATATTTTTATGGTGATTTATTTGTATAAGTTTAAAATAGTTAGGTACATTGGTTAAAACTTAATAAATATTTTCTTATGATTAAAAACTTCTAAACCTTTTACATAAGCATTAATATTCTATATTATCACTCTCTTCTTTCATCTAACCTCATTGTTGTTTTGCCAACTACATATGGTAACCAAATCATTGTTGTCTATTATCTTCTTTGAACTTGTCATTGACATAGTTGTGAATGAGTGTAAAACTATCTTAGTAGTTATGAGTGTAAACTATCTTATTTGCACTAATTATATAGATGATTTTGAGTTTGAGTGAGACTCATGACCTAGGAAAGAGTGCAACCGCCTAACAAGAGTGAGATGATAACTAGATTATATATGTAAATGTAAACTTTTTTATTTAATATTCAATAATCTAGTGTAAATATTTCTTTTTTATTTGTTTAATTATTTCTTTCTTTATCTCTTCCATTGAAATTTTGAAAAAGACATACAAGAATGAATGACATAAATTGGTTAGGGTTCTTAGCGGTTTTTAACTACTACAAATTATTTTATATAAATTATTTTATATTGAAGTGTTGTAAGATCACAGAGAAATTGCTAGAACTAAATAATAGAAATTAAACACTCGTCATATTATTTATAATAATTAATTGATACACTCTTATATTCTCTGTTGATGGTAAATATTTTGAACGAAAGCTAGTTTAAAATTTTATAATATACTAAAAAGAAAAATTGGTAAAAGATGACGTACTAAAAATAAAATCGATGTATTAAAATCCTATTTTACTCTTTAGCATAAAAAGTTAATTTGTTTAAAAATAAAAAACAAAAAAAAAAGTGGCTATCACCACATAAATAGACAATGATGAATCAATTAAAATGAATAAAATCACTAATAAAAATATATCTATTATATGAATTCTTTTCTAATTTTTTACATTATACTAAGAACAAAAATTACCAAAAATTATGGTATATGTAAAACCTATTTTATGCTGCGTAGAATATATAGGCATTTGTTTCAAGATTTCGTATTATATTTTTCAGAATAATAAAATTAAAACTATCATATATGAATATATTTAAAATTATGTCTGATTATGTTTTAATATTTCTTGTAAAATTTAAGATAATTTAAATAAAAAATAAATAAATTATATGTGTATTCAAAGAAAACTTTCAATAGTTCTAAAAAATATTAGTGAAAGAAAGTTGGCGTTTGCAGGCCATTCATTATTGAAAGGATAGAAGATGCAATATAAGCATTAAATTCTGGGGATAAGAAAGAATTAGCCTTTTTGTAGAGAGCAAATAAACTTGGTTGCGTGTCCTTTGAGAACAAGTTATACATTCCTCAATTCTCAGCCGCCCAAAAACATTGAGAAAATATATATTCTCAACCAGATCCAGAATCTGAACAAAATTCCCAAAGATCTCTTGCTATCACAACTTCCTCTTATTACATTAAACACGGGCACAGTGGCAGATATCACTTGTTTTCTTCTTCATTATTCAATTCAGTTACTCAATTTTTCTAAGCCCAATTTAGCTTATGTGTGCCTGCAAGCCTCCTAGAACGAGACCAAAGATTTTGAACGCAATTCAAGAAACCAAGCTCACCAAATGAATCTTGACAAAACCCAAAATTATTTTCTCAAGGATCACACCATTCGAGTTTTGATTTGTTTTGAAATACTTATTGTAATGATAATGCTGCATATTATTATTCTCTAAACATTGTACCTATCGATTGAAAAACTGGTGAATAGGTACGATGAATCTCGCATAAAAAGCTAATAATCATGTACCATAAACGTTGTCTGAAAATGATATAACACCAAATGTGAAACTAATATCTCTCCATCTTTACAAAATCCAAAAGAATTTTGTGGAGGATCACGCAACTCTACTCAAGTTTTGATTCAATTTGAGATACTCAAATAATGATGGTAGAAAAGGTTGGTCATTAAGTGCGATGAAACTTGCGTAAAACCTAATTAATACTCGGCAAAAAGAATTGTGATAGAAGAATAACACCAAATGTGCAATATTTCTACATATATGAGGAGGGGAAATAGAAAAAGGTGCAACAGAAACAGGGCAATACGATGGTACCGGATATGCATCCAGAAACCAACGACCAGTTGATAAACCTCGGCATAGTTACCAGTTGAAAAATTCTCCCTAATCCGTAAGAAAAACCTTGCTAATTTTTGCCTACAAGAACATAGCTAATTTAATTTTATACTGTTCTTTTTTGTAGAATTTTTCATACCATCCCTTAATATGCATTGTTTCTTTCTTTAAAATATAAAGGTTAAAATTAATTACTTATTATAACTATTAAATTTTAATAAAATATAATTGTGGCAAATATTATTAACATAGATTGATGGGTTATCAAATTTTAGACATTATACTCCTACTTTACAAAATTACGGCAGTGTGTTCCAAATAAAAAATCTAAATTGGTGTCCTGTGTAAACTGTTACACATTGACCTTGAAAGGTTAAAAGTTTATCACCACGTGATTTTAAGAAAAAATTAAAAATTTAAAATGTGGATTTTTTTATGGTTTCCACAATATTATTATGTTAATTTTAATATACTCATTTTGTATATTTCTTAATTTCTTAGAGCATCTTTAATAGATAGAGTTTAAGATACTCATTTTGCATATTTTAGAGAATATTAAATGATTTTAATAGTTTCTACAATACTATGTTAATTTTAAAATATTCATGAATAATTTTATTTTAATGGTAATAAAAATCAAGAAACTAACATTTTATTTTTAATAATTGAATTTGAAATAAAACTTAAAAATAAATTTTAACTTTAAGAAAATGTATCTTCAAATACGCTCATCTTAATTTTTAAAAATCTTTCTTATCAACAAGATGACTCTTTTAAGCTAACACAGATGAAAGAGGTTCTCCAAAGGTGCAATGTTTAGTAGAAAAACTAGAAGCAGATAGACTGCCAACAAGGATCAACCTTCGCAAGAGAGAGATTCCTCAAGACAATGAAGAAGGATGTATGTTTATGGTGAGATTGTAGAAATAGGACAACACATGTTTCTTAATTGTAGATTGTCATATCAAGTTTGGGCAAGACTATGTGTTTGTGGAGGAATTTTAATGCCACTCCATACTGCATGGTATTAGAGCCATTGCTTTCAGTTTTTAGGCTTAATAGGTGGAACAAATGGGTTGAGCCGAACTTGGTCATTCACTTAGTTCGCGAGAATATGACACATTTGAAAGTTAGAAATGACAAAATATTCTAAAACAAGCAATAAAAGATTGATGATATAATTCAAGTGGTTCAACTCAAGACATGAGAATGATGTCACACAATGAAGATGTTCACTCACTCATATGCTGAATGGGTTTTGAACCCCAAGTTCTATGTTATGTAGATGATAAAACTTATATTTCTACTTAATTGTGTAATGTGTTAGGCAAACACATTTTGTGCTTTTGTTTAACTATTCTTTCTTAATAAAATTCTTTGACTTATAAAAAAAATCCTTCTTATCACATGAGTTGTCTCTAATAAACAATTATTTAAATATATGATACTTTAAACTTAGGTAACCTTAAGAATCGTAAAATTGTTCTTAAAAGAAATATTTTCTATCATACTTCATTTGCAAGTTAAAGTGCTTTCAAAATTCTTATGTCATCAATTTTTTTTTTTAAAAATGTCCTTTATTATAGTCTATATATTTTATTTTTTTTATAGTGTCTCATTCCCTTTTTATTATATTGCTTTGTGAATACTCAACTTGATATAGTATAGGGTTAAATACAAAGGGTGTCCTTAAATTTTAGACATTATTTCCTGACATTTTGAAATTGTGATCCTATATTAAATTAAAATTTCTGAATTACTATACTTCTATCACATGAAACATAGTGGTCAACTTTTAACCCTTTACAGTCAATGTCTAATATTACAGAAGGATATTGATTTAAATTTTTTTAATCTTAGTACACAATATCATAATTATATAATGTAGGATACAATATCTAAAATTGAGAGATATCATTTGTAGTTAATCCTACTTGTGAAAAGTAAAAATGAGTTATTATAGGTCACCAATTTGGTTTTGCCATGGTTGGTTAGAAAGTAAGTTAATGTAACTTGGCTCATATTTTTTAGCCAAGACAAATAACAAATGGCAAATCTACTTCATCCCACCACAAATTAGTAAACACACAGGTGGACTACTTGAAATAATAATAATAATAATAATAATAATAATAATAATAATAATAATAATAATAATAATAATAATAATAATAATAATAATAATAATAATAATAATAATAATAATAAAACTAATAAAACTAATAAATAAAATATAAAATGCAATTCTAATAATTAATTTAGGAAAAATACATGTGTTATTTACTACGTCTGTGTTTGTATTTTTGTTTTAGTATATTATTTAGAAAACAAGTGGATAGAGAATGTAAATGATGAATGAAAAGGAAGAACAGAAAACAAATGGATGAAAAAAAAGTAGTTTTCAAAATCATAGGTAAGACTCATATATGAAAAAGAATTTAATTATTAAGTGATTATCATGAGTAGCTATATTATATATGTGGAGAGTAGAATAAGAAATTTAAAATGTAAGCACGAATTATCCAATTTATCAATTATTATACATAAATGTAATTCATGTTTTGATATTAAACAAACTCAACTTATCATCATAAATTCAACTCGAATATAAATCGTGAATTAAATGAGTTAGGTCAAATTAATGGATCCAGTTAAAAAAAAAGAAAGATAGAATTAACTGAAAGTTTTGGCAAATTAATTAATTTTTATGAACCCAACTTATTGAAATTCGTGAAGCCATGTTAATTCATATATAATTTGTGAGACAATTGGATGGATATAATGTAGTAAAATGACTTTCTGTTTGGATTAAGTTTAGAATTTGGGTGTGGAAAATCAGTCAAAAATACACGCGCATACAAAAATACTAGGAACACTAGCTACCATACAACTTAGGTAGAAAACTGTGCAGAATGCATGCATGGGGTTTTTCATCTAATACAGTGGTTTCGTTACTTGGTATTGCTTCGAGTCAGAATTCATGACATACAATACTACAGACTACAATGTATCTGGTCTTCTCTGACTCTTCTCTGTGTAGACTCCATCGCCTTCTTATCACTTTTTGAATTTGATCATTTTCTCAGCCTTTGCGGATGCATCTGGTTTTATTTTATATCTCACCATTTTTTATGACATAAACATTCAAAGACAAACTCATATGGGAATTTGATATTTTTTGGTTGAATTATTATTATTATTATTATTATTATTATTATTATTATTATTGCTGCTGCTTTGTATTGGTTTGTATTTTTTTTATTATTATTATTAATACTGCTGCTACTGTATATATAAACAAAAAGGTAGCTAATTTATACTCATTAAAATTAGTTATTATCATTTGCACCAATTTTAAATAAAAAATAAGATTATGTTTAAAAATATGATTAAAACTTGTTATCATATAAATAAAAAGATTCATAATATTATAATTTAATAAATAATATTTAATAATAATAACCTTAAATAGCGTAAAATTAGGTAAATTAACTTATATTTAAATTCAACTGCCCAACAAAACTTTTTTTTTTTGCTATAATTTGCTCATGATAGTTGGTATATATAGAAAAGTAAATGCATTTCAGTTTTGAGACACCAGCAAAGACACTAAACTAACTAAACGTGCTATAAACAGAAAAGTAAACGCATTTTAATTAGTCTACCAAATTATAAATAAATTCATACTTTTATATGCAAATTCATTTATGATTAGTTTTATAATATAATATAATTTAATTATTGCTGATTATGAACACTAATGCTCCCCTAGAAAGATTAAACTTACAAACAATTTTTATTAAAGAACCACACTTTGTGATAGAAGGAGTAGAGGATTGATAATGACACCTCTAACAAAAACTCATGATGACTAATGTGTGACAAGTAAAGTTTTACGATTCATTTTGAGATTCTAGTAAAATTAAAAAGTTCACAACATGATAAAATTAAAGAGAAAGTTACAAAAGACTAGAAAAGAAAGAAGAGATTAGGGGAAAACAGAGAATATTTAAAAGTCTTTTTTTTTTTTTATGTTAACTTAACAAATCTTTTTCTTTTAAGAAAAGTAATACATCATGTTCACAATTATCTATTTTAATGTTAAACATTTATTAGGCATAAATTACATTAACATATATTCATTTTCCAACTAACTACCAATTAATAATTTGTTGACTAATTATTATCTGATTGTTAATAGTTTTTATTTTCTATAATAAAAAATATAATTTAAATTATAATTACACTAAATATTTTTTTGTGTCCCTTTAATTAATATTATATAAAATTATATAAATAATAACTTTTAATTTTAATATTTATATGTACTAAATAAAAAATTTTTGGTGCTCCTCTAAAAAACTTGGGCAGTTGCCCACCTCAACCATGCTCAGAGTACCATATAATTGTTTTGGTTTCACTTTTAGACACGTCTCTTGAGCTGTTTTCTCTTTACTACTCTTTGAATTTTATTTCTTGCTGCTAGTTATGTTGTCTCAATAATAGCTAAGAGGTTTTGTTGTATCATGTAGGACTTGCGATAGGTTCTGATGTATCATTAGAAACTTTCAATATACATAAGATAAATCTTTTAGGATTTCAATAAATGCACATAAGAAAGAAAATGGTTCTGTCTATGATCACAGGACATAATTCAACAACCGTAGAGACTAACTCAGCTCTTTATCTTCAACGAATGACAACAAATAATTTCCGACGAAAACTATTTCCAATGACAACAAAAATGATCATGGTCATTGTTGTAGTGCTAATTATGGTAATAATTGCACTCATCATCATAATTATAATGAGATATTTTATAGGTTTAATAAATCTTTTAAAGATTTGAATATTACATGAAATATTTTTACTTAGTTTTTAATCTTAAATGTTGATTTAATAACTATTATTACTTAGTTTTTATATTACTACTGATCATGCAAATGTTCAGGCTAGTAAAGCCTTCACACGTTTTAGACCAAGTTTTAAAAATTAACTTGTGATATGTGAACAGATTAAACTCTTAGTTATGAATCATGTCAAATTCAACTAAAATCGTGAAAATTTTAGATAAGTCTACGTTATATTAATATTTAATATAAAACTTAAATATTTTTTATCTTTACAAATACATCACTTTTATTTTCAATAAATTATATTCTTTTTTATGTTTTAAGTTTCCATAAATTATATTTTTATTTATAATGTCTATAAATTATTTTTTTTTATTTTTTATAACTTTTTGTTTTAATCTCTCCAATTTGTTTATAGATATTTTTAATGTATCATTATATAACATTTTTTAATGTACCTGAGACATGTTGATGTTAGTAATCATTTACCAAGTTAGTTAGCAAATGTTAACAATTTTTAACATAAAAAGCTAATGATAAAAAAATCCTAAAGATAAGTTTAAAAATTTACAAGAAAACGAATAAATTAATAAAATATATTTTAAAATATAATACTTTTATTAGAGTAGTATGGTTATGGTTAAGAGTCAGTGTATGAACTCAAGTCCACGGACCTTTTAAGCTGTGTGAGTTTTACACCTTTTTTTTTTTAAATAATCATAATTATAGAAGTAATTTGAGTCCAGTTTGTAGACTTCATAGGTTAAATTTGCAGACTCACAAGTTTGGCCCGTAAATTATTTAAAAGGAAAAAATTGTCATTTACGTTATTAATTTGTGTTAATGTTGTGATTTTTTGTTGTATATTATGATATTTTACACTTTCAATATTAAAAATATTTAATGTTTTAGATTATTATAAATAATGATATATTATAATTTACATAGTTTAAAAAATGTTAGATATTTTTTTAATTTTTTTTAAAAAATATGTGTATATGTAGGTCATAGAATAATCTGTCAAGCCAGTGGACTTTGTAAAAAATTAAAAAAAATGTTTATTTATTTTAACAACTAAATTATCAGACATGTTTAAAATACAGATTTTATGGACAAAAGTTAAATGTGCTCGATAAAATCTGTATACTTACTCGTTAAACACGGTGCAACATATGGCCCGTGAAGAGCCGTGTAAGGTGTTTGGCCAGTTGTCTGAAAAAGGCAACAAGTCCCCAGCTCTAAGGGAGAATCAAAATTCAAAACTATTCCTTGCATACTATAAGTGGTCATCCCAATTTTAGAAATTAAATCAAATACTACTGAAAGAAGCAAGAGACAATATTATATAATTGTGGACCAAACAGTCATGCTGAAACATTTCAAGAGTGAGATGACATCTCTACAATTTAATTGTCCAATGTTTTAATTTAAATTAAATATTTTTATTTATAAGTTTAACACGAGTGTAAAAGAATTTTATATTAATTGTTAATTACAACATTTTGTTTACATGATTTATAAAATATTAATTGATAAGATCAACAAACTTATCATATATAAAAAGTTGTAATTAATTATTAATATAAAATTTTTTATCCTGAAAATGCATAAGTGTTTTTCTCTTTATTTATTTATTGTTGTATTGATAATCATTAGCAGTAGTAGAACTTTTTACAATAATAATATATGATGTTTTTCTCTTTATTTATTTACTGTTGTGTGTGTGATTGAGAAAATACAATGTATGTTATTTATATCTTTATATAAATAATTTTTTATAATAAATATTAATTATTAGTGTGTTAATTTTATTATGAAAAGATTCAAATTTAGAACTTCTTGCTTTCCATCTTTTCACATATGAATTTTGCAAATTAGAATAACTTACAACTTCTATATCAAGATGGTTAATTAGTTGATGCATGCAAGTGTGGCCTGGCGACCGCCAGTGGATTACATGCACGAGCACTTGAGTACTTTTAACTTGATTGTAGGTTTGAAAAGAATAAAATATAGAGAATAGAGGTTGTGGCAAGTGGGGAAGGTGGAAAGATGGTTAAATAAGAGAGGTCCAATGTTTCTAGCTACGAGTTTTAATTTGCTGTACCTATTGATATGGCCCCATGCATACACCAACTCTTAATTTGCTGCAGATTCATCCTATGATATTTTTATAATAAAAAAAAAACAACACAAATGCATATGCATCCTCCTATGATTTGATAAGGCAAACATGCACGATCGAGAATGAAAATGGATTTGGTATGGTCCAATTAACGACAATGATCGCGTATGGTGCCTGTCCATAATTTTTTTAACATTTTCTTCTTCTGCTTCCAGCATTGAATCTGTTCAGAATTATGTTCCAAGTTGAATTCGCATTATTGATTACCTGGATAATAGTAAATTAACTCGACAATTCCTTAAGTGAGACCCAAATAAACATCTCACTTAAATTAATGTAGGATTCCCGCAATATACATACAGATCTGTAATTCAATTATTTGCTGCAATATACTGATAAAATAAAGTAATATTCTTACTCTTAATTAAGAGTCATTGAGCCTTGTTCCAAAAATTTGAACACGTCTAACTAATGTCATAATCTTAATTAAACATTTATTATGTATTATCATACTTTTTTTTTTGTTAAAATTGTCATTAACTTTAGCATCAAAATATATTTCTCAAATTGGTGTAATAACCTCTGGATATTATGATGGTTATGTAGCTTCCTTTACAGGTTAGTTAACAGAGTGTTTTTAGATGTCTTTTTCTCTTTTTTTCTTGTAGTTTCAGGGTTTCAGAAACTTTTGGTTTCGTCCATAATTATCTCTTTAATAAGATTCTCTTTACTTAAACCTTGGTCAACAAATAATATACATTAATTACTATAATTTCAATATTCAGTTTTTGTTGATTATCCTACCTTAGAAACAAAATCTTTTTATTTTAAAAAATAAAACAATTCTTTTTCAAGCATGATTTCAAGAGCAATAGGATGTGGCGATAAGATTGGAGGGTGTTACCTGTTTAAAGAAAATAAAATATACATCAACCCAAAGTTTGATTGGGGAGAAGTAGGGAACTCTATTGTTATTCTATAATTATAACATGTTGCATGAGTAGTGAGTTATAATGAGTTAAAAACTTAATGTTAGGGTGATCAAAGGATCATGGATTAGACAATGTAGTTGTTATTAATAAGGTAATTGACTTAGCTAAAATGTTAGGAAATGAACCTATAATCTCTATAGGTGATTTTAAAAATGTGTATGGTGTAGTTAATTGAAATTATTTGGACTACAAATTGTGTAGATTTAGATTCAATGAGGAATGAATGATGGGGCAATAAGATAAGTTTGCAACAAGTGTAAACAAAGTAGCGGAAATAAATCCTCCTATCTCGCAAGAATCTATGAGGAGGAATAACAAAATATAACACTAACTAATTATCAATCTTTTTGGAATAAGACACCAAGATTTTAACGTGGAAAACCCATCTACGTAAGGGTAAAAACCATGGGTCGTCCAGACAAAGAAATAGCTCCACTATTATCAATAAAGAGTACAAAAGAGTCTCAATTAAATGTCAACAAGAATATTAATATCAACACCAATAAAACAATAAGTTTTCAAATAGAGAACAGGAAGATGAAGACCTCCAAACACATTGTTGCCATACGAAGTGAATATCTCCTAATACAAAAGTATTTTAACGATCCGAATGGTCAGAATGAAGAAACATATATTCTAAACATGTTGTCCAAAAATCAGTCCGATCCAACGGTGAACGAATCTGCAGTAGAGAATTCACAATTGAAAAGTGTCATGTTTCTTTTTCTCTTTTCAACTCTCTTGTTTCAAAGCATCTTCTCCACTTAACTTAAATAAGATATTAAATGAGTTTCTCAATTTGGACCTTTTTTCCACATATGAAGGGAGCCCAATACCCAACAATGAAGAGTAAGTATTCATTCATACCTCTCTTTTAGTAAAGTTATAAAGCCTTTGTTGCATGTTATAAAGCCTTTTTGACATGTTTTAATTCTTGAAGGGTGATTATGTATAATCATGTTTGTGGTTAAAAGGTACTCCATCAATTCTTGATTAAGGGTCGCTTAAATGTTAAATTGAAGTAATTAATTAAAATTTCTTATTAACAAAAAAAATCTCTTACTATTAGTCAATAGGTAATAAATGTATTCTTAAAAGAAATTAATATGACATTAAACTTGTATAACCATAGGTTTACAGGAACCAATAGTTAAAAAAGGAACAATACATTTGCAAAGGAAGGATTCAAGTATTTATATATGAGACTTAAGCATAGATTCTACTTACCTTCAAGGGTTATTAGGTGTATTTTGACTTATCATACCATCATCATTATAGATGAAAAAAAATTATGGATGAATAATTTCTTTAGAAAATAAAAAACCAAAATCATTAATAGGATATTTTTTATTTAATCCTTTAAAGATATTTTTTCTAGTTTAATTCTTTAAAAAATTTAGTTATTACTATCAAGTAATATTTTTATTTTAGTTCTTGTTGTCAAACGAGAATATTAACTAAGTAATGTTAATGAACTCTAAAACAACATGACAACTCGTTATGGAAGGTTATGGTAGTACCCACTAAAGTGTCCAATTGGTTAATGGAATTAAATATTTAACAAAATTAAGGTGTGTAGTACAATTTAAGCATATTTATCGCAAAGTCAAGTGGCAAATGTACCTACTAAGCATGACTTATCCTTAACTCAAGATTTTCATATTTTTATGTAACTTTGGATTTTATTTCTCTATTTTTTTAGCTTTCTTGTATAGTAAGTTTTATGTAGGTTTTTAGTTTCAGCTTGACCTCCTTTTTGTACACCAAAAGAAAATTGCATAATGTTAGTAGCCTAGTGATGTAGTATGCCATTAGAGAGTTTGACAGTGCAATATTAATCACATGTAATTTTTTTTGGAGTAAATTGTTTTTTAATCTTTTATGTTTAGATAAGTTGATGATTTTAGACAAGTTGACAAGTGATTAAATAGAAATAGTTTATAAAAAAAGATATAGACAAAAATATCTCAATATACGTTTTTAATGACGTCGTAAGAAGTTATTAGACTGATAATGTTGTTATTACATCTCATATAACATTTTTTATTAAAATCAAGTACTAAAATCCAAAAAAAAAAAATTCCTTGAAAGATCAAAATAATAAAAAACTTTAAAAAAAACTATTTTTATGAAACAAATTATTTAAACCTTGTTTTTTTATAAGCTTATTTAAGCTTTGTAAACTTTAAGACTAACATATATCTCTAGACTCAAAGTGTTAGTTTTTATTCCGTTCTATTTAAGATAGTTAGGAATAAAAATGGAGATAGGTGTTAATTTGTTGATCTTTCTCTCACTCGTGCATCCATCTAATGTTTAATATATAATTATATATTAAACAAAATTTCACATATCTATATATGCTATCGTAGAGTATTAAAACTAAAATCTAATTAACAATTTAATATATAATTTATTTAATTATTAATAAAATAAATATAATTAATAACTTAAATATAATTTATTTAATAAAATATAAATAAATTTAAATTATAAAAAGTAATATAACAAAATATACACAAATATACTTGAATCCAAAAATATTAATAAAATTAGAAACGGAGATTAAAATTTTTTTATTCATTTCTTTTATATCCATCTCTACTCTTTACTTTCCAAAAAATAAGACAAGCAGGTAAAATCTGGCTTCACCCCACTGCCATTCAGACCTAATTAAATGCTAACTAGTAGCATATCTTTAAGCTTAGAGATCTAATATTTAATAATTATACAGAGCTCAACCTAAAATCCGTGAGTTACAAATAGGGTAAGCTAAAAGTCTCAACAAAATAAAATAGATCCATGGATTTTTTTTAACCCACTGGTTAACGTTCTTATCGTCTTGGAAGGTTATGCACAATATTGAATATCTCTTATTTGGTTCCTTTCAATTTTTGCCATGTAATGGACCCCACACAATTTACTATATATTTAACGGCTGAAAATCAAATTCAATGTACATCTGAGCAAACTTGTCCAAAAGGTGAGTAGTGAGTACCATCAAAGTTCAATTGGCACATATACACTTGTCAAATTGAAACCTATATATAATCCTTTAATTTTTTTTCTTTTCCAAGTCTACCCAACCCCAAGCAAATTGTCTCACCGTTTTCCAGCAGATTCACGAGAAGAAAATTGATTCTGACCTCTTTTAAATATAAATGAAGCAAATTAATTGGCTCCTTATCAGAATAAAATAGTAAACTTAATGTGATTCATTTTAATTTTAATTAGCTTTTAGATAATATACTGCACATACCTTTCGAGATATTTGAAAGGTTACACAACCATCCAATTGAGATACTAGATGTTGAACCATGCTGAATACACCTCTCAGGCTGACCCAAAGTACTCGGGATAGGGTTTGACGGAGCCATAGCATAGTGAAACTACACCCATACTTCATTAATTCCAAGGTTACCCTTGGTTGAAACTTTAATTAAATAGCTAAGACCAATTATATACCTATAAATAAGGTAATTAACAAGATTTGGTTTATGATTATTGTTATCATTATATATCCATTTTCCATTAAACTTTATTATGTTATAAACACTTTAAGACGAACTTGTATTTAACTTGAGCGTCTGAGTACCTTTTAGAAGTACACCTTATTTTCATTTTAAATAATCTTAACTAGCCATTATACAATGCATGAAGAAAAACACCATACAATTAAAGACATTTGTTCAACACATTGTAATATCCCAAAATTTCTAATACTATTTATAACTATTATTCATAACTAAATCATTTACTTAGGACATTTATAATCCAAAATATTGAGATATAAAATTTCATTCCAATATAGTCATTCTAGCATATTATACACTTTGGTGCAACTAAAAATTTCCAACTAAATACAACATGACATATACAATCTCACTTTGTCTAGCGAGCCTTGTCGCCCAGTGAGACTCAGGGTAGCTCGTCTAGCGACAACCGTCACCCAATGTGAACTTGTATCAAGCTCTCCCAGTAGAGGGACTTTTCTCAGCGAAACACTTCACTCAGCGAGACACGTCACTAGGCGAAAACCTTGTTTAATTCTAAACAAAAAGTAAATTGCACTGAGCGAGACCTCTTGATGGGCACAAACCCCACTATATTCCAACTCGAGACAACTTTGCACTGGCGAATACCTCTCACTGAGAGCAAAGTTGAAAATATACTGCCAAAGGAAAATGCCCAATGAGCGAGACACATCACCAAGTGAGACTTTATAGATAGCAGAACCCCCACTCCATGACCCAAAAACTCTTGCTAAGTTAAAACCAGTTTCCAGTGTATTCAACTCCAAGCACACATATGTTGGAACCAAAGGCATTGAAGCATGAGTATAAGGAACTTTAGAGTTTTGCTTTTGCTTTTTCCTTTCTTTATTTTTACTCTTAAATCAATTTTATGGTACCAAACATGTTTATAGGTGTGATACTTGTATTGTGTGTTTAGATAGGCTTGAGAATGTGTTTGAGATGGTTTTGGATATCTTACATAGGCTGGATTGTGTTGGAAAAGTTTCAAAAGTGGGATTTTGAGTAAGATAATCGATTACCTAAAAACAGTAATCAATTACCTTCGAGAATCTTGAGTTCTGAAAATGTTGCTCTCTGTGGTAATTGATTACCTAAAAACAATAATCGATTATTGTAGAGAAAAAACACTTTGGATCAGTTTTGAGTAGGATATCAAGTAATCAAGTGAGTAATTGATTACCCTGCATCAAAACTGATATAAAATCATTTTGAAAACTGATTTTAACAACTTTTGAAAGATCTATTAAGTGTTTGTTTATCTTGTACGATTTACAAAATTCTCTCTAAGACTCATACCCATTTTTTTATGGTTTGAAGGTGTTTCTATTTCAAGATTCAAGGAAGAGACTCTATTGAGTTTTGGTCTCTCTGTTTGGGTATTCTTCACTTCAGGTGATATTGTTCTATACCCTTCTTTGTTTTTTTGCACAAGTTTGACAATCTCTTGAGATATTCTTGAGATTGTTGGGAAATCTTGCAGCGAGGTGTTGCAAGTGAGGCGTTGTGAGTGATGGGGTGTCATGGTGTAACAAACTCTCGTGGGGTGCAAGAGGAAGTCTTTATTTGTGTGGTTTAAATCTTTCTGGGATTAAAATTTGTATGTGTGGTGTGCATGTAGGGGATTTTAGTGGAAAACAGATTAGTGGAAGGCTAAGTCTGTAAATTGGATGTAGGTTAGGTTGACTGAACTAGTATAAATCACTATGCAAATTCTCTCCTCCTTATACTCTTTAAGTTTCAGTTTTATTGAATTCTTGAAGCACTACTAACTAGGTTTCTGCATATGTAAGTAATCTATCAAGTTTTCTTGCAGCAGATCTAATGCTTTATCCTTTATAACTTGATATAGAATTTGGGTTTTAACCCATAAAGTGTGTATTTGATTTTTCACTTTCTACCTTTCTTCTTTATTTTGAATAACTTTAAAAGCATTCTTGTTAAGTTTTTCTTCAATTACACTTAAAATCATTATTCGAAGAATTGAGTTGATTAGTACTTTGCCTAAAGGGTTGAATTCTTGAAAAACCCATTTTTACAAAATAAGGTGGATTTTAGAAATTTCTGCAATCAGACATTTTTTAACTACTCTGATACTATTGAATATAAAAATTTTGCAAAATATTTTTTGTGAATCTATTCAACCCTTTCTTCTAGATTCTCCTATGGGACCAACAACATAAACAAATACATTCAAGTATAACCACTACAATACATCATGGTTCTACAATCATAAATTATAAAACATAACTTTCTATCTATAAGGTTCTTGATTACTCATTTACATATAACTCAAAAGATTGCACCTGCCAAACACAACCTAATTCACTTCCAGTTAATACTCCAAATACCTTCAAGTCTGATTGTCTTGCATTCCATTATTACCACTTTCATCTGCTCCCGTACAAAGCACGATTATCATAGTCATGCAAAACACATATAGAAGCAAGGGTAAGTTAAGTATGAAAACACACCGTGTCTCTAACACAATTATTTATTATAGCATAAAATATCATACACTCACACTTATGCTTCCCCTGAATATGAGAAATCAACAACAACATAGTATGAGTTTTTTGGTAAACTGATTGAATTCATATACTTAGTAGCCTAGCTGACTTCCCCCGACACCGATAGCTAGGGGTGTTCACAGATCGAATTTGAGGTAAAATGAAATCTGATTCGACAAAATTTAATCGGATTGGACCATATCAAATTTGTGAAAAACAAATTCTGATCCGATCCAATTAAGAATGGATCATATCAAATTCAATCCACAAATTACAAAGAAAAGTTTTATAATTTTTTTATAAAACATAGTAAATAAAATAGGAAACATAAAAATTTATAAAAAAAATATTAAGACATACATTTTTTCTTCAAAATAACATTAGTAAAATTACATATAAAAGTAGTTTATAAATGATAAAATGTAAATTTCAAAAAGCTAAAAACAATAAAATTTAATAAATTTCAATATTCATTACTGTACTACTTAATGCATTCTTTTCCCAAATTTAAATCTTTAATTTGTAAATAATATTTAAACTTTAAATTGTAATGTTAATTTCTATTTACATTTTTTAAATATATATATATATATAATAAAAATATTAAACTTTAAATTGAATGGATTGATCCACGGATCTACGGATTTTCAAAGTTTAAATCTGTGATCTGATCCGACTATGGTCATATTTAATTAGATTAGATTAGATTTTATTTTATTACGTCTAGATTGATTCACAAATCTAATTGGATTGGTTTGGATTAACAAATTGATCCGGATCCATGAACATCCCTACTGATATCTGGCGTCTACTTGACCCATTTTGAAAGTCAGTTGAAGTTTAGGCATAGTCATGTAATATCCAATTGTTGTCTAACGTTCTCTTGACTCATTTTGACAACCAGTTGCTATCTGAGTACATCCTTTAAATACATGATAAACTATATTTATACCTGTATTTTCACCATGATTAATATATATTTTTAAGAAAAGAATTGCATTTTTATTGGCAAAACTCACTTTTTATTATTTATTCTTAATTTAGACATGTAATTAAGTAATGGCTAGAAAAAAGGGCAAAATTGGGCCTTTTTCAGAGAAATTATTGAAGATCTAGGTCAACATAACTGTGTTCCATCTCAGCACAGCCATGCTAAGTTAACACAACACAAAAAGTCAGCCAAAAGAAGTACATGCATGTTTAGAAGCAGCACAATCGTGTTGCGATCACGAAGTTACCTTACTTGTGAAAGAAGTCATTAAAATAAGCACGATCGTGCTTAATTCCAGCAAACCCGTGCTACATGGACCTTAAGAAAGACATTAAAAAGGCAAAATCCTCTTACAAATAGGAGCGAAGAAGACAGAGGAGGGGGTTTGCCGTGGCTCAGAAGAAAAGTTAGGTCTATGACCTAAAAGGTGAAGAATGGCAAGGAAGTTTTGAGTTCTAGGAAATTCAAACTACTCCGTATAGAAAATCTTTATCTATTTTGATGTATTCTATTATTGAAAGGATGTTTGGCTTTACATTAACCATGTCTAGCTAAGCCTTTTTTTCAGGGGTTGTGATGTAGCTCTTTATAATTCCCCCTTAGACTTTGCATGATTATTTAATGTCATTCAATGATTAATTTACTTCTCTGTACTATCCTCATATATCCTAATTATTAGAATAGTCACAACCACTGATATTTGAATATTAGTTGCATATTAATTGCTTGAGCAGTCATGATCATTGATGTTTGAGCAATCGATCTGGGAAGTAAATAAGTTAATGTATTTTGTTTGTTAACATCTTAATTGTTTAAATAGTCATGCTCACTAATATTTGAATGATTGATCTGTGAAGCAAATAAGGTCTTATCCAGTAGAATTGAGCAAATTCATTGGGAAAACCTCCAATTGATTAAAAAGGAACATGTCTTAATTTGGAATCTTGCATGATCAAATTGTATGACAAATTAAAATTATAGTATGGTGTGCATGATCAAACTCACTATAATAAGCGGTGGTAATTTATCGGTAATCGTTGAATTATAAATAATAAGATTGCTTAGTAAAACGAGGCAGAAGCGTTGTAGTGAAATCACAACCATAGGACTTAATCCATTGCATTTCAAACCAATATTCCCTCTTATTTTACTATCTACTCTAATTCCAAACTATTGTGACCCACTAATTAAACATCATTCTCTTTTATCAACCACTCTTTTATCTTTGAAATTGAATTAATTAAGAACAACATCTGGTCCATTGGATATGATATCCGGACTTAGGTCTATTGTTACTAGGTACGTTTGCCCTTAAGCGGTGATACTTTAGACATCAAGTTTCTGGTTGCCTGGGACTAGATTGTGTCCAATTCTCAATTAAATAAATTTTTTTATCTTTTTATTTACCTTTTTCTTATTTTATCTTTTTTGATTCAGTATTTTTATTTTATTTTATCAAGTTATTGCAGTTTAACCTTTTCAGTGTGAATAGTTATTACAGACTTGATTCCAGGGATCTGCTCTATAATATAACCTTGAGATTGAAAGAACTGTTCACAAGAACAGAGTCAAACAGAGAGGAATGACAGCACATGAGAACAACCATAGGGAAGGTGTTATTTTTTAACAAACCCTACAAGATTTCTTCACCTTTGTGGTAGGGATGGTGAGTAACATCCTGCTCCCTGACTTTAGGTATAACACGTTTGAACTAAAACCAACACGACCACAATTTTTTCACAATCACAAGACAAATGACTCACCAAAACCACACAATATAATCATACTCAATATACTGATCAAATTCCCAATCATACACATGTAAATACATTCAAACCACTACATCAAATTTTTATTAAATAAAAAAAATACTGGACTTCTTTTATCTATTTCTCCTTTTCAAAAGCTAGCCACAACCAAAAGAGAAAAATTTGCTTGAAGAAATTCCTAAAAAGTATGACAAGAATTCTAGATAAGATAGGAACATTAGAAATTAGGATTTTTAAGGAATTATCTTTTTAAAAAGAATAATAGAATAAAAAATGAATGGAAAAATATTTAAAATAGCATATGCTTGATTGGTATCCAAGCCCAGCTTCACAAAACCATCTGCCAATAAGTTTGAATCTCGAAGAGTGTATTTGAAATTATAGCACACCGTTTTTCCACTGCTTCTATAAATACTTTTTGGTATGCCAAAATATTCATGTTGAATGGAACAACCTTCTTCTAGTAACTTAATAGCATTTAGGGAATCTAATTCAATAACCAGAATACGAACTTCCTTTTGGTAAGCCACCTTCAATGCTTGCACGATTGCCAACAGTTTGACATTGTCCACATGTCAAAACGGGATCGAATGTGAGAACCCAAACAGAAATGTACCTCTCTCAAAATGCCTCCAACAGAAGCATTCTTGTGAGTCTTGTTGACCGCTGCATCACAATTTATCTTGACTGCTAATGAGTATAACTTAATTGACAATACAGACTCAATTTATTGGGAAGGATTTGAGTTTGATCCCACGGAATAAGTTCTAGGAGAGCGATAAGAACATTAAATATAACTAAATTTTGAGCTAAGTGATTTCAGTTATTTCTAATAATATATATATATATATATATATATATATATATATATATATATATATATATATATATATATATATATATATAAAACGTCTTTTATGGTAAATTAAGGTGTTATTCTTATTAAGATCATTTAATTAACGTGTTACTTTCATTAAATAATTTAATATGATAAATAATTAAATCCTAAATTTATGATAAACCAAATGGTGAAATCTTAAGATAGTTCATACGTGGAAGAGGCCGAAAAAAGTTACAGAATTCTTATGGAAGGTTGGTCCCTCATGAGAGTACGTATTCTCTAAAAGATGATAGTTATAGAATGGGAATGGGAGATGATGATATTTGCCCATTGTGTGGAGCTTTTGGAGAGTCTATGGAACCTTTTTGCAACTTTTATATCATGAGAAACGTGTGGCTATTGACGCAAAATAGATGGAAAAACAAGTCTATTATATGCGAACAACTAGAAGCAATGGATGCATGACCACTTTGTTGACAAAATTATGTTGCATGGCGGGTCAAATGACACTTGGTTTGTCATTAACCTATGCACTATGTGAAAGAGGCGGAATAGTCTTGTGTTTGATAGCAACACATGGAACAACCAATTGGTATTGAATAAATGTAACAATATAGTGCAGATGTATGTGTTGGCACATAAAATTAATTTTTGGCATGCAAAAAACTTGTGGAACTAGACAATGTTCCTGTGAAGGACATTGAATGAATTCTTCCAAGAGAAGACGAGGTGGTCATCAATATATTGCGATGGTTTTGTGTCACATGGTGGTTTGAAGGTGGGTTGTGGTAGGTGTATTGGTGATAAGGTCTAATTCAAGCATAGCTATCAAGTTATTGAGTGAAGGTTGTTATAAATTGTGGGACCGAATAATGTTCATGTGAAGAACATTTAATGGATTCTTCCAAGAGAAGATGAGGCGGCCATCAATGATGTTTTGTGTGGCTTGGTGGTATGAGGTGGGCTGTGGCAGGTGTATCCGTGAAAAGGTATAATATATTCAAACATAATCATCAAGTTATTGACCGAAGGCTGTTCTAAATTGCACCTAGGTTATAACTTAACTACTTTGATCCATAATGTGCATGGAAGGAAAGGTGAATTAAGTTGGAATCATGTTTTCTGGGAAACCAATCAAGTTGCCCAATTACTTGCTAGTTTTGGTGCTAATGTAGTTGATGTTATTTTGGAGTTTTCAATTTTGCTCCTTTTTTCACATGTGTTACAGGCTGATTTGAAATAAAATTTCCTAGAGGCTTTTAAGCTTCTTAACAAATCTACATTTAATATGAATGTTTTTATTATAAATATGTGAAAGACATTTTTTAAAGACTGATATTTTATCATTTGGCAAGATGTGACACTACATATCTTACTATATATATTTCTGTCATTTTATCATTTAGAGAAAAAAAGGAATTCAATGTATATTTAATCCAAAAAATTTCAAGACAAAATAATAAAATAATGTTTTATCGTTAAATAGGGAAATCATAAATTAAAAGTTTGCTTTGTATTCTAACAAGTTGCAAATAATTTCACAATAATGCCATCAGAGAGGATGAATTTGTGAATTGAAAATATATTCTAAAATACATATATGAAACACGAGAAATTATTCGATAATTTGGACCACTAAATTCATAGTTCTAACTGATAATTATATAATATATAATTGATTATTAACTTTAATTAAATTAATTAATTTATCTTATGAATTATATAAATTAAATTTTAACTATAAATATAAATAACGAGATGATTTAAAATAATATAATAATTTGAAAGACAATCTCAGTGCAATCATAGTGATATCATAATGATAAAGGTTTCAAATCCCCTCTTCGGCACTTCCAAGTGCTTGCTTTCTTTTTTGTTTTTTGACAAATTCTAACCTGAACAACTGGTTTGATTTATGATGGACCATTTCCTTTTTATAACGTGGAAAGTTAGATTAATCAACAATGCACAATTTTATCCTACACTAGCAATTAATAGTAAATTATTTATTTTTTCTCCCTCTCCTTCATTTCACTTTGGGTTCTAAATGTCTTATGATCTCTTATTTTTTCCCCTCCTCTCTCCTTTCCTTTTCTCCAGATCTCAAAAGGCTAGAAAGGTTGAATTTTCTATGACTACAGTTTCTCATCTTTTCCTCAAATTCTAATTAATTATTCAATTTTTTTTTTAGAAAAGAATTATTTAAAAACACTAAAGATGTCATATGATAGCAGCGAAAAGCTAAGACAACCCACAAACTCGTAATTAAGGTTTAAATTGTGGTTGCGGTTACTACGATTGTAGCTAGTCTAATGGTTACAGTTTTAATGACGGTTGTGGCGCAGATTGCAATATGAAATTATTATAATATTTACATTAAATATAAAAAAATTATAATTATTCTCATTATTATTATATATTTTTATTGATAAGATAGAATAAAATTTTTTATTCATTTTAGAATTAGTATTTCAACACTCATATGATTATAATTATTTAATTATGAATATTAAAAAGTTTAAAATAAAAAAATTATAATCTAAATGTAATATTTTTTTTTAAAAAAAAAGAAATACAACCGTGTTAGTTTGCAAGTGTATTGGACCGCAATTTAAAACCTTGCTATTGACGAACTCAAGTCATGCGAAATAGACATGTTGTTTAAATTCATCGTTCCCAATGTGATTTTTTCTCTATGGAAGCGAGTACCGACTTTTGAAGACACGTGTAGATATGAACACAGACTTGTGGTATACTTCTGCAACTAATTGAACTGGATGCAATGACTTGCTAACCTTATCAGTGCGTTTGCTAACTCTGAGTTGGAGTTCTTTCTTTCTTGGTTGTCATGTTTCGCTGTTGCCCCAGGAGTTCATGAAGGAGACAAATTATTGTGATTAGTAAAATAATTTTAAGGTGAGGAGAAAAATAATATTGTAAATTGGCAGAGAGGGTAAGAAAGAAATAATTTGTTGTTAATAGTGCATTGATTATTAATCATATGGTCCACATTAAAAGAAAAAAATGGTCCATCATCATGAAACATGTGAACTAGTGAGTGGTTCACGGTAGAATTTGTCTTAAATGTCGATGAAATTGATGATCATACAAATTAGCAGTTGCACAATGTCCTTTGATTCTCTTTTCTTTCAAGTTTACAGCTGTCTATTGCCATTTTACAAAGTACATACGGAGCATTTGTGTAAGCACAACTTGTCTTTTTGCCAATCCCTATTATCAATTCTCAAACACAAACATATTTTATCACAGTTCATTTTGAATCTATAAAAATTGTACATTACCTCAACGTTATACTCTTAAATTAGTTACTATTTAAGGCATTTAAAAACATTACTATTAAGCACAATTTTTAATATAATATGTAATTTGAATTTATTATTTTTATCTACCAACTTACGAAAATAAACTAAGGTAGTATATAATTAGTATTATTCTTATTTATATTAAAATTATTTTAATTTCATACAATTTCCTTTACTATTATTTTACTTTTATTTGTGAAAAATACATAAAACACTTAAAAATTAGAAATCAGTATTAAATATAATTTTTAATTTTATCTTTAATATATCTTAACGGAAAAAAACTAATACATTAACAAAGGAAAATTTTTAAAAACTAACATTTAACATTTTACCTTCATAAAAAAAAATTAACATTGGACTTTTAAAAACTTAAGTGAAAATTTATTTATATTAAAAATAAATAGATTTAGAAAGGGTCAATTATATCATAATTTGATATGAATAGTTATAATGCATTTATTTTTTTATTGATGTTATCTCTTCGTCCTGCATAAAAAAATCAAAGAGTATTATTATAACATATACGATACGGTAATTTTATATGCTATAATCTTGTGGGATTAAATAAAATAAATTTATGCATAAAAAATAAAATACATTTAAACTGCTTAAACGTATTTATTAAGTGTAGGTTTTGCTTTTGGTTTAAATATGTGAGTGTATCTAATTTTAAAAATTAATGTCTCAATATAATAAATTTAATCTATTATTAATCGACCTGATTAGGTTGATTTATATGTTTTCATTGAATTTTTTGTTAAAATATAAATAAATTCAATTTTAAAAATATATAATAGTATTAATGTGAATAATTTATTTTTGATTAAATGATTTGTTTTTTAAATTTATACATGAATATGATTTAAAAGTATTTTAATTTTATGATAAAGATCACTAAGGTAAAGCATTTAATTTTTCATTAATATTAAATATTTTAGATTAAATCAATGTTACTGTAAATCTTAATCTTCATTTGAATATAAAAAATGAATATCAACAACAATATATGTGTAAATATGACAACACCAAAATAATGTGTAAATATGTAAAATAAAAGTACATATATTTAGCATAAATTAAATAGAAATAAAGAATAATAATCAGAAAATACATTCGTGACTCTATGAAAAAAAAATAAAATCCTCTATATATAAAATCATAGATATAGATTCAGATTTTTCAACCTATTATTACTACCTAATTTCATTTGAGCCTCAAAAGTATGCTATAAAAAATTGACTTAATACAAATATTTTATCAAAAATTAAAAATATCTTTTGAATTTTTCAAAATTTTCATTTTATATATATACATCTATTATTTAAACTTTTTCCCTTTTTAAATTAGTTATTATAAAATAAATAAATTTACCGTATATTATTATTTATAATTAAATAATATTATAAAATTATTTTACGTCGTTATAATATAACTTTTTTCTCTAAAAATAAAATCTTGATAAACTTTTACTCAAAATGATATGGATTATGCTACGATTAAAAAGAGATATATGAAAAAAAAATTAGAAAAAAAAATGATGAATATTATATAGGTTATATGATATGTTACAAAAAAAAAAATATAGGTTATATGATAATGAAAAAGAAACTAGGCAGAAATGAGATAGAAGATAAGGTAAATGTATATTTAATATTTTCCTAAAAGAAATTATTACTCTTCAATGTATTTTCTGACCAGAGGTCCCACCGTGCCACGGTAACAGATTCCTACTTTTCAATCTCTTTTTTCCCTCCTTATATATATATAAAGGGACGCTCTCCATTTTTTTTTAATCGTGAGAAAAAGGATCAGCGACAAAAACAAAACTTGTGTCACATTAGTTGAATTTTTGAGGAAGAACACTGAGTATATCTCTTGTTTCGTTTCCAAGTGCAAAGAGTTCGGTGCATCAATATCTTTATCATCTCCAGAGGTTAGTTTGTTTTTTCCTCTTGTTAATTGTTTTGCTTCATTTTTATTGTTCAGAACCTCTCTTTTTTTTCAACCATTTTTCTCTTTCATGAAATTTTATATGCTTAGAATTATTTACTCCCATGATTTGTTTGTATAATATTAATCCCTTTTTTTTTCCAAAAATGTCACTTTGTATAAAATTAATATCAATATTCCTTCTATCAGCCTCAGTTTTTGTTGTAATTTTAAATGGTCACTTTATTCTTATAACTTGATTATAGATTTTCTCGTTTCAACTTTCAAATACATAAAAGACTAAATTATAATTTTCTTTCTATATTTTTAAAATATGCTGTTTTAATATTTTTATTTTAAAAATTAATTTTAGTTTTTTATTTTTTTTATATTTTAGTCTCTTTATTAATCAACTATTTTAGCCTCTTCTTTTAAAAGTTAAATTTTTATTAAATACAAAAACAATTTAAAGGTGAGACTACAATCGTTAATTTTAAAAATAGAAAACTAAAATTGTAATTTTTTAAAAATAGAGAGACTAAAATGATAAAAAATAAATAAAGAGATTAAACTCATAAATTTTTTAAAATTAAAGGCCAAACCAAAATTATAATTAACCCTAAAAAATTCTCTATAAGTATTTTTCCTAATTAAAATTAAACAATATACACTTATTTGGGTTTTCCATTATAAAAAAATAGAATAGAACAATTTGACAAATAAACATCATTTTTCAAATTTTAATCTCTGCTATAAATAATTTTATTTATTCCTTTTGTTCTGTTTTTTTTTTTTTGCAGATTTTTCCTCTCTTTTAAGAGGTTGAATAATTTTTTTTTAATTATCATAAATTTATCTAATTAATTTGTAATACTATTTTTAAGCGAGAAAAACACTTATACATTATAAATATTTACATTTGACAATTAATCACAATATTTTATATATAATAAATTTTTTTATTTTATCAATTAATATTTAAAATTTATGTAAACAAAAAATTATAATTAACCTTACATGTGTTAAATTCAACGATATACCATACTTATAACTTTCTACATATAACTTTCTACATACGTATATTATTCTCATAAAAAACAACATGTCCGTACAGTGATTAATATAAAATCATGATATATTTAGTATAATTTTAGTTTTACATTTTTAGTATTAAAAATATTCGATGTTTAAATATTTAGTATAATTGAATAGAGTTTAGTTTAAAAATAAAAAAATATATAAAGTTTAAAAAAATAATTATGTAGGCAGGACCATCTATTAATTTTGAGACTTCGTCATCGAATTTAAACAAACAAAAAAAAAACTTATTTAATTGGCAAAGTCAACCTTAAACAGATTCCACGAGTCTATCTAACTAATATTATAATGTTTGAACTATTTTAAATTATTTTAAATTATGTTTTTGATCCGTAAATCTTTTTAACTAATAATAAAAGCCTTTAACTTTATTTTTCGTCGAACTTTTAATTTCCCCCACTTTACATCTTCATTAAATGATTAGGTGTCAGTGTTTTATATTTCCACATGGAAAATTTGACGATTGAAAGGTAAACATTTAGTGGAGATTTGAGAAAAGGACTAATCACGTGTTTGAGAGATTCCAATCCGCAAAACATGCGTTGCTAAGCATAAAAGCGAGAAGGAGTATAATCTGCGGATGGGAAATATCAATTGTTTGAATTAAAGTTTTTAGTCTAAGTTTTTATATTACTATATTTTGTATTCTATTATTAATTTTAAACTACGTGTTAAAATGTTTTCAATTAAATTGTGATATGAAGTGAAAAATTATTACCAAAAAACTTGTTTGATTATTCACGGAAAAAGTTTTTAGTAAATTCTAACATTTTTTAAAAAGATAACCTCTAATATTTATAATTTATTTCATTTTTATTATTAAAGTATTTGTTAAATTTCCTTATTATTTATTTCAAATAAAAGTAAGATTTTTTATATTTTTAAATAAATTAGATTTTATTATTTATTTATTTATTTTCTATGACTCAATCTCATAATAAATACATTTTATTTTTCAAGAAATTTATATTGAAAAATGATAGATTTGTTTTTTTTTCTATTATTTCTTAATATTTTTCATTATACTCTTTATTTTAAAATTTTCACTAATAAACGTAGTAAAGTTATATAATGCCTACTTAAGTGCATCTCTGCTTCACTTTTTTTCAAACTTATTAAAAAAATTTAAGATATAAAATAAGATTAATACAGTAAAATACATAATATGAAAAACAGATAATATTGAAACTAAAACTAAAATAATTTATCACTAAATGAAAAATTATAAAAGTTTAAAATTAATTAAAAACCTAAAATTATAAACACCTAGAAATATATTTACATCGAAAAAGTAAAAATGAATTTAAAAATATCATATAAGTCATTTTATCATTTATATTTTCATTTATTTTAATATATTATATTATGAAACACTTATAATTTAATAAATTAACTTAATAATTAGTTTTATCCAACGTAACACGAAAAAAATAAGAACATATATTTTAAAAAAACTCTTTAAAGTAACGGTTAAAAAAATGTTAGATTACACTAACAAAACTTATTTATCAAACACTAAAGGACAAATTAAATTTTCAACTAGTTAAAAATTCAGAAAAAAGTGTCTTCAGAACCTGACCTTAATGTACGATATATTTTAAAATATGTTGTGCATCTAATATATAAATTAGAGTTTAACTAGCAATTTTTTATTTATATTTTAAAAATTTATTAATTAATAAAATTAATAAATTTATCATAAATAAAAAATTATAATTAAATGTAAGTGTAATATATAATATTTAACCTCTATAAATTATTAAACCATGTTTTAATAAAATTCAAATATCTAAAAGATAATACTTGCATAATATTGTATCTTGCACTGCTATATTCTAAGTGTGACATGTAAGAAAGTGATTGTACTGGAGGTCTTCAGGTAGCTAGAGTAAAATTTTAACATGTTAAAATTATTAATTTAGTGTAACTTTTAAAACTTTTACTAGTTTAGTGCAAAACCACAAGATAACTTTTTCATAATTATTAATGTAAAATTATTAAGTATTAATATATAAATGATTTTCATAATTTTTCCTTTTTCTTTTGTCAACCACGTTTTTTAAGAAACTGGATTTAATTTCCCTTCAATCAGCAACCTTTTGGTGTATAATTTCTAATTTTATATACTCTAAATATGACTCACCTAAGCTTGGTAAGCCAATTGGTAATTTTGAAGGTAAAAATCCATCAACCGTAAACATAAAGCTGACAGCTGCAGAATAAATAGACATATTTTGGGAAATGAATTTACTACGAGTATAAAATCTAAATTATAATAATAAATTTTATAATTAAAAAATATAAATACTAAATATTTTAAGTGTTAGGTTTTGGAGTCACAAACTGCAGAGAATCGAATCGCATATTTTGTTAATAAAAATCTTGTTAATTTGTTAATTTCAAATGCCAAATAGGTATTTTGTTAATAGATTATAGATCTTGTTTCTTAATTTGTTAATTTTATATATTTGAAGTTAAACCATGAATGCTTCCAGACAGAAAAACAAATACACGCATGTATTTTATTTTATTTTCTGTGATATTTAATATAACATGATCCTTAATTTCTTATAAAGTCAACTATTGTGTCAAAGATAAAATATTTTTTAATAAATGTATTATTTTATTAATTTATATAAATTTTTTTCTTAAAATTTCATAAAAATTACTCTTAGTTTTTAAAATTTTCATAAAAATCACTTTTAGTTTTTAAAATTTAAAAATATTTTTTTAGTTTGTGATTCATTTTTAATTCTTATTTTCTTGTTAAAATAAAAAATATATTTTTATTCTCGTGAATCACTTATCTCCTAACTTTAATTTTTTAATCTCTAATTTTATATTTAATACAGTTAAATATATCAAAATTTATAAACAGACAAAATCCAAAGATTAAAAAAATATTTTTTAATTTAAAAAATTAAAAGTAACTTTTAATAAAATTTTAAAGATAAAAAATTTTGTAAGCATATTTCATTAACAGACAAAAGCAAAAATAAAAAGGTATTTATGGGGCAACATAAGCAGGCTAACACGCATGTTAGTGTACCATCCATAGTATCTTTCTCAAAGTTCACGCGTCAGTTGATTTGAAATAAACAAGTTGGAGCTCCTTAATAATAATAATACTAATAATAATTGAGAAAAGAAGAGAGAGAAAGAGAGCATGTACGTGGTGTTGATGTTGAGGAATTAGTGTTAGTATAACTAGAAGTTAGAAACGGTGAGGTGGTTGGTTCGGTTGGACTAAGAGAGAGAAGTGTGTTTGATGTGTGGGGAATGTCCGGTTTTTGGGGAAGGATTCATTGCATCATGAAATGTGCAGTAGCAATGCACCTGTGCCGTGGTGTTGTCTGTGGAGGACACCTATGTCCTATATTTCTCTCTTTTCTTTCTTTACCAATATAGGACTCTGTTTCTTCACGACACATACATATATCATATGCATATATATACATTCCCCCGAACCCCAATTCATTTCCATTTCCCTCTCTTCTCTTTTTTGCCCTGCTTTGTGGGGTTTAGGCTCTCAAATGCTCTTCACCCTTTTCTCTCTATTCTGCTTTTTTACTCTTCTTATCTCTCTCTCAGATCATAAGGCCTTTCACCTCCTGCCACTCCGATTCTCTTGCTTCGCCTTGTCCACTCATCATCTCTACTCATGCCTGCCCTTGTCAATTACAGTGGTAAGCTGCATGCCTTTTCCTTTAATTCTTTTTTATGTCTTTTATATCTGTTCTTGAATTTCAATGTTTCATTGCTCTCTTTCTCTGCATGCACTAATTGAATTTATACATTGGCTTTGAGGTTTGTGATTTGAATGGATAGCAAAATACCAAAAAGTAAAAAAAAAAAAAACGATTTTTTTTAACGGTGTTGTTGTGTGGTATGCTTAGAAACCATTCTATTAGAGCTTACTTTAATCTACTACTGATAAGAATGTCTTTGTAACTGTGAACATTTAATTTCTCTAAGAGGAAGTCTTAGTCTGTTTAAACTTGAAAGCTGAAACCTTACATGTGTGATATGATATGAATGTTGAGTTTTGGTTGTGGCTTGTCTTGTAATGTTAATGTGGAATACTATTGTTACGTTGGGCTGATTTTAGATTTTGTGAATGGGTTTTTAGGTGATGATGAACTGTACCCTGGGGGTTCTTTTTGCTCAAATCCTATGGAGTTGGGTCGCTTGTACACTACTGTTGGCTCCAATTTGGATGTGTACTACCCTCCTACCAAGCGACCTCACCCCATGTTTGAAGTTATTGAGCTTGATCAATATCAAGAGCCAGGTATTGAGGTTCTTCCTGATGAATGCCTCTTTGAGATATTCAGACGGCTCCCCAGTGGCAAAGAACGAAGCTTATGTGCCTGTGTATCTAAACGGTGGCTTATGCTTATGAGTACTATCTGCAAAGATGAGATTGAGAGGACTACTTCTGTTGCTGAAACGGTTTCTTCAGATGAGAACCAAGATGTTGAAGATGATGGCTACTTAACAAGGTGTCTAGATGGAAAGAAAGCCACTGATGTGAGGCTTGCTTCAATTGCAGTTGGGACTAGTTGCCGTGGGGGACTGGGGAAGCTTTCTATCAGATGTAGCAATTATGTGACAAACCGTGGCCTTGCTGCAGTTGCCCATGGTTGCCCTTCTCTCAGATCACTTTGTTTGTGGAATGTATCTTCCATTGGGGATGAGGGTCTGTTTGAGATAGCAAAAGGATGTCACATGTTGGAGAAGCTTGATTTATGTCATTGTTCCTCGATCAGCAACAAGGGTTTGATAGCAATAGCTGAAGGCTGCCCCAACTTGACCACTTTAAATATTGAATCGTGCACAAATATTGGAAATGAGGGTTTGCAAGCTATTGCAAGGTTATGCCCGAAGCTGCAGTCAATCTCTATCAAGGATTGCCCTCTTGTTGGGGATCACGGAGTGTCTAGTCTGTTGGCTTCGGCTTCCAACTTGTCAAGGGTTAAACTTCTGGCCTTGAACATTACAGATTTCTCTCTGGCTGTTATTTGCCATTATGGAAAGGCGATATCAAATCTGGTCCTCTCTGGTCTCAAAAATGTCAGTGAAAGGGGGTTCTGGGTGATGGAGTCTGCTCAAGGTCTGCAGAAACTGGTGTCACTTACTGTTTCTTCCTGTAGGGGGGTAACTGATACAAGCATAGAAGCCATAGGCAAGGGTTGCATCAACCTGAAGCAAATGTGCCTACGCAGGTGTTGCCTTGTATCTGACAGTGGATTGATAGCATTTGCCAAAGCTGCAGTATCTCTTGAGAGCTTGCAGTTGGAGGAGTGTAAAAGGTTCACTCAGTCTGGGATTATTGTTGCCCTGTCAAACATCAAAACAAAGTTGAAATCTCTTAACCTTGTGAAGTGCACAGGAGTTAAAGATATCGATATGGAAGTTTCTATGCTTTCTCCTTGCAAGTCTCTTCAATCTTTGGCTATTCAAAATTGCCCTGGTTTTGGTACTGCTAGCCTGGCCATGATTAGAAACCTGTGCCCCCAACTTCAGCATCTTAATCTTACTGGACTCTATGGCATAACTGATGCTGGCCTTCTCCCACTTTTGGAGAATTGTGAGGCTGGACTCGTCAATGTAAACCTTACTGGTTGCTGGAACTTGACAGATAACACAGTTTCAGCCTTGGCCAGGCTACACGGTGGAACACTAGAAGTACTAAATCTTGATGGATGCTGGAAAGTTACTGATGCAAGCTTGGTTGCAATTGCAAACAACTGCCTAGTGATAAATGATTTAGATGTGTCAAAATGTGCAATCACTGATGCCGGTATTGCTATTCTCTCTAGGGCCAGTCTGCCTAGCTTGCAAGTGCTTTCCTTGTCAGGTTGTTCTGATGTATCAAACAAGAGTGTGCCTTTCCTGACCAAATTGGGCCAGACCCTACTGGGACTGAATCTTCAAAACTGCAATTCAATTGGCAGCAGCAAAATGGAGTTGCTAGTGGAGAAGTTGTGGAGATGTGATATTCTGGCTTAATAATGATAGAAACTAGAAACAAATAAAACTGGCTTAATCAGGGAAAATAGAACTGTATAGGTCACATTCAGCATGCATTTTGGTTGACATGCCTATCAAGGGTGGATTGGTGGCAGTTTGGTGACTTGGTTGTTTTCCAGGGGACTTTGGCTTGTTCCTTCATTACCCATTTTTTGTCCCCTGACTTTGGCTTGTTCCTTCATTACCCATTTTTTTCGCAAGCATGAAATGCTTGTTCCAACTTACAACCTTTTGGCGTTGGCTTACTAGAGCCTCATCTTTCATGGCTAGGGTCCCCTGAGAATACAGTTACTAAGTCATGGTTGATGGTATCCACTGCTAGATAGTGCGTGTTTATGCTAGGTCTTATTTTGTACCGCTGGATGTTGACAATAAAAAGCATGTTTTAGCTTCTGTCGCACATTTGCTATGATGTTGCGTAGTCTTCAGCTTTAGGTCATGTCTTTTTAGTATTCTGTCTGTAGTTTATACCAATCAAGCATCTCAACCATGCCTATTGTGGAAGAGGCTTTAGCTTGTTTTACTTGTGTGTTGTCAGTGTGGTTATGTTGTGCAATTTTAAGGCTAGGTGCCTCATATTCAAGGGCTTTGGTGGTGGCAAGGCTTCCATTTGGTCAGCCACAACAACCCCATCTTTTGGGTTGCTTCTTTAACTTGTTTTTTCCTCCCTTTTAAATCAAGTCCTTGATTTTTGTAGGCTTCTCTTGCTTGTGAGTTGTACTTAGTAGACCACCTTGTTTTGTGTTCAATAATAAAAAATGCAGTTTTCACTTGCACCTATGTTATCCTTATTATTTTATTTTTGTATGTTGTGAATAATGGAATCATGTACTCCCGAAGTGAATTTGGATCACAGAGAAGGTGATAGTTTGAGTTGTTCAAAATCCTAACCTGCATTGATCTAAAGCTAATTACTTTTGACATATTTAAGTTTTGGGCCACGCTTAATGCGAGACATAGCAACAGAATACTAAAGAAATGGTACGACACAATCTAGCCTGTCACAACATTTTAAGTTATATCCTATTTCTTGAAGTACAAAAGTAAAATGAAGATTTATTATTATTATTATTATTATTATTATTATTATTATTATTATTATATTTTTAAATTTATTAGACCGCACACTTATTTTTTCTTTCAAGACGTTTCTCACACCACTGAGTCATTTCACATCTATGATGCACTTGCCCTTTGAGTGCGCTCCTTCTACATTTTTGTGACAAGTTCTTATTAAATTCTCTTTCCCCTTGTTTCTCACACCTATCTCTTATACCTCTACAGGATGTGTTACTTGGATGTGGCAGAATATCTAATACATTTTCTATTTCATAATTTTTTACAAAAGAACCTTTCAACGATGTCACACTCTAGTGTGTTCAAATTTTAATGCAGTTTCTCTTTCTGTATTTTTCACACTTGTGTGCAATGTAACACAATAATGGAAAGACAATTGAGGAAAGACAAGCTTGAAGAAGTGGAAGAGTTGGATTAGATTGTGAAAAATAAAAAAAATAATTTTGTTATTTTAATATTTTATTTTACATGGTTAATCTAGTACTCTATTTCAACTTATAACTTCTTCTTTTTTACTTTTGTCCTGTGCTATAATATTTTATCTGTTCTTTATAAAAAAATATTTTACAAATTAAATGAGGAACAATTATTTTTATTGTTATGTTTTTTTTAATTAAATGAAGTATTATAATTTAGATATAATGTTTTACAATTTTACGAAGAACAGTAAGGATGAAATTGAATTATTATTCCCATGGTTTCAATTTATGGCTTCATATAATATATGTTTTTAACTTTTTTCTAATTATATATTAATAATACTACTTTTTATTTAATAAATAGTATTAATATAAATACAAGTATATACCGATATTTTATATATATATATATATATATATATATATATAATATTGCAACAAAAACAATCAAATCTTCTCCTTAGAAAATCATGCAATAATCATATTATATCTAATGAAGTGCTTAGATCACAAGTTTTTTGTGTAAAGTGTACAAAAAATGTTAATACTAAATAAAAGCAAATTATGAAACAATTGGTGTGCAGATTATGATTTAACAATAAGTTGAGAGTGTTATTGAAGTTTGACTTCACAACAACTAATACTAAATGCAAAGAACATTCACTCAATCATTTCATTAAACCTAATTTTCTCAATCTTACTCTCAATTTCTTGGCTCATAGAATTGAGGAAATTACTTTAGTCACAAATTTTGACTCAAAAAGTGACTAACAAGTTATATTTTATTCCTATGCATACAATCAATTAATTGTTCCTAAGAGTTTTGAATTCAAGAGCGTCTTTGATTCACATTCAAATTAACCTATGGTAGTCAATCCTAATTCTAAATAGAAACGAGCAATACAAATTATTAAATTAAAAGAAGAAAATACTTTATTACATGGAAAGGTCGTGGTTACATCAAACCCCAACAGACGATTAGTTTCTCATAAAAGTCATGGAGGAACGCCTTACCTTAGTTAGGATATAGGGTTTTAGGAATATCTAACGTAACCTCTCAATCTTTTTCCATCAATTTAAAGTCGTACAAGGTTTAAAATAGAAAATGGAATACCCTATTTTCTAATATAGGAGTTATTTATATTATGGTTGATGTGGCTATGTTTTCAGGGCTCACTTGAAGGTTTTCTTCCTGCTTGAATGCTTCAGGATAACCTTGCTTAAACAATTGTATGACCCTTTAAGCAAGCTTAGTGGCTTTTGGGCTCGTTTATGCGGAGTTCATTTAATTCATTTGATAGCGTGCTAAGCCAAATACAATAACTCTTGAATTACTCCATATGTAGGGCTTGCTAAAGCAAGCCTGATGGACGCTTCCTTGTTCAATTTTTTTATGTATTTCTTGTTGTTCTTTTCATTGGTCAACCTATTCCAATATGAGAATTTCTCCAAATAAGCATGTTATGTTAAAATAAAATAAATTTTTAACTGAATTACACCATAAGATGGAATAATTTAAAGAAACAAGAGAAAAGTTCAAGATTCATAAGTATAAAAAGTGTAAATGATTGTGAATTTTATGTATTATTACATAAATTTTCAACAATCACTATTCTATCATCGTCAAATTCATTATTAGTGAATGTTTGAATATTGTTATATAATTTATTCTTTAATTTCAGTTTCACCTTTACTTTTTGTCCACCCCTTTATTTATATATAATAAATAAGGTAAAAAATACAAGTGTACTATATTTAAAAATATATATCCAATGTTAATATCCATTTACATTTGGTTTGACGTAAATCAAAGTTAACCATGAAATCATCCATCAAATGTTTAATTACAAACCCACCCTAACTTTTGATAACCACTCCCCTTTCCATATATTAAGAACCGTAAGCCCATTCGAAGGTTTGAAAATCAACGAGATGCACCCAACACTATTGTGCATTTTCCTACACGTAGCAAAATTGGATACCTTCCAAGATGCACCTCATATCTTTGTGGATTTTCCGACATCTTTGTGAGCCTGGAGGCAGAGGTGAATAGCTCCAGGACATATCCCACTCCTCTATGCATATTCCCACATAGTTGTGGTCGTAAGGCCAAATTAGGCAGCTCCAGAATACACCCCACACCTCTGTGTATATCCCAATAGAGATGTAGCCTTCGTGGCAAAACGGGATTATTCTAGGATGGTACCACACCAACGTGTATTTTCTCACAGGGGTGTGATCTTCGTGTTAAAACTAGACTCCCCACACTATTGTGTGGGTATTCCCACATAGTTATGACCTTCGCAGCAAGATAGATGGAACACACCCCACACTGCTATGTATACTCAGGACTGTTGTATGTGAGTAACACATGCAATAATCATTCCCACACCGTTGTGTGTATTCTCACATAAATGTGAGACACCTGACAAAACATTACATGTCCTAAAGATACTTTGGTAAATATTTTGCTATCATATCTCTAGGTATTATCGCCTACTCCCTCGAACTTACCATGTTTTTATGTAAGCATGTCACATCCTCTTTTGAATCCATAAACACTTCACATTATTCACCAAATTCTACAATAATTCAGCAAAGTACGTATTACACTAAAATACAGCTGCAGGTTAGGATATTATCCCTCATCCATCTTACCACCAATACATCCATATACATTATGAATTATCCATTCGTAATAAGGAGTGGTGTAACTATTCAAAAAAGGAATATGAGAATTTTCAATTTGGCTCTCATGAGCCTATGAGCATGTTTTTATTTTAATATTTTCTAAGACTATGCTCTGACATTGACACGTCATTGAAATAAACGTCATTTCTATGAATCCAAATATACCACATTGTAGGAAACAATATGACCCAGCATATTTTCTGCTTTTTTGTTCCTTCCACTCTACTTCATTCTGCCAAAAATGAGCAATAATATTTGCTGCCAGCTATATTTCGATCCAGTTACAACACAATTAATATCCAAACTCTTTATATGTAAAATCGATGTGATCAGAAGGTGTATATGACCGATTCTAGTTGTTCTTTATTGAAAAGGCATGAGTAATCCTCTAGTGGTAGTTCCACATTTCTTTTTCTTAATTCCTCTCTCGTTCGTAGCCTACCCAAGGCTTCCTTCCATACAAACGCGTGGACCTTGGGTGGCGCTATTGCTGTCCACAATAGCTTATACACTTTTTTGTGTATGCATCTGTTCACAGTCTTTGTTCTTTAGTTAGCTAATCACCTTTCCATGCACATTTAAGTCTATCTACAACCACGTGTCTTGTATCATTAAGTTCACACGTGTGCATGTTAAAGCAAGTTCAATTCAATTCATGAGTGTAGTGTCATTGAACTGAACACTTTGAAGCTTCTAATAGAAAATCAAAGACAGCTTATAGAGGCAAAAATCGGTGTTGGAAGTGCACTGAAAAGTAATAATTAATGAGTGAAACAAACTTTTAATTTCGTTTCATGCGTCTTTTCTAAGTTAAAAATATAATTTTATCGAAATTTTGAGTTAAATAAATATGTTCAATCTCAAAAACTGTCCGTGAATAGGCTTTACTAGGTGATAGTACTCTCCTTCCTCGGCCTTTCATTAAGTATGCTAAAAATAAAAGGGTGACAAATAAGTAAGAGCAAGAGGTGAGGTAAAACACATTAGAGATATTAAAATGCTTTTGTAATGAAAGATATTGGTCTGATTATGATTCTTTTGTCACATTCCGCATTAATTAGTTATTTCTTTCAGGGTAACAAATGAAATCTCGTTTACAAGTTATAATCCGAATGGAAAGCTATCATAGGCAGTGATCGTTTGGAAACAATTTGTGATGTCTTTTTTCTTGACATAATGTTTCGTGGATACTCGATTCTAAACACTAGTCTACATAAAAGAGAGAGAAAGAAGTGATAATGTGATACTCAATAAGAATTAAGAACGGATATATGAAGTAGCCTTTGAATCATGGACACTCAGTGCTACATGCTAGTCTACCTCAATGCTAATGTTAAGTTAAAATGCTATAGTACTAGGTTTTTAGTCATTAATGTAAATTGGGTTTATAATTTTTATGCATGTGAGAAAATGATTGTTATTTGGAAAGAAGCAATTTAATAAATGAAAAGATATAAAGAGGATCCTATGGGATCGTGCTGCCACTTTTTTTCTAAGAGGAGAAAAACATGAGTGTCCCATGCATGATGATTGATCATGGCATGGGGTGCCCAAGTGTTGGGACTTGGAAAATGGAAATGCTGTTACGAGTTCTTACTTCTTAGAAGGGGTTGCCCATACGTTGATGGAATGGCAATAGTTAATATATAAAAGGGGTATACGTCTTGAATCTATCTTGATCTTCAAACTTGAAAAAAACAAATTAAAGGACAAGTTAATGACAGTGAGATGTATGTTTCTGTTTGAAGAAGGAGAGGGAAAATCATTGCACATCAACATATGCTTGTAGTTAGTAGTAGAGGAACTGTTATCTTATCTGCTACAACTGCTCATAGTCTTTTCCTCACTTTGTCCTACTCAAAAAAGGCAAAGACGCGGGACCTTTCTGCACCTGCAAATGCAATGAACTTAATTAATTTTCCTATCATTCCCATTTCCCACTACCATGGTTACTATTTCATCTACTTTCCCTCTTTCCATCTGACTCCATGCTCACACAACATAATAATTCCAACTAAGTTTAATTTTAATCGTATGGTATAGTTATTACTTATTAGTAGACAATTATATCCTATAATCAGAATTGCAATCTTTAGATTTATGTGTATATAGAGATAGATCGAACATCATTGGTAGAGGAACTAGTAGGATATACGTCTGTATTTGAAAATGTGCTAAGCTAAACTTGGTCATCTTACTCAAGCCAGTAATAATAATCTTATCCTTTTTCCCTTATCATTACCTCAATGGGGCTGGGTCTATGCCACCTTCACACACCATATTATAACACACAACATACAAAATGTAATACAAAATTTTATTCAGGTTTTGGTCAACTATAAATATAGTGCGTGCGTGTTGATAAATTTATTTTTTAAAAATAATTATTTATTTAAAAAATAATTATTTTCTAAAATTTATTATACTATAAACGCACACGAAGTCAATTAATCATTACATATTTATTTTTCTTTTCTGAGGCAGACATATATATATATATATATATTTCTAAATGAAATGTTTTATTATCTTTATTTTTTTTATATGCATTTTATTATCTTTATTAAGTTATGCTTATTCATTATGACTTCAAACATGGGACTTCAAAAGTAAATGTTACTCTAAATTATAAGTTTTAGTGACTCCATTAAGCATTATGATCAATTTTGGTCTTGTTATTGTAATATTTTCTTCCTAATTTTGCTTATTTATGTCTTATATTATTATCTCTTTCTAAATTTTATAGATATAGTGAATCTCATTTTTCAAGCTTTTTTCTTCAAAATTAATGCATAGATGATAAAAAGAAATTTTCATCAAACACAAAAGGCCAAAAGGATAGAAATAACAATGGTACAACTGTGAAACTACTTACTCGATTTGTTTCTAATTAAATATCATTTACCATTAAATTGCGATAATCACAAATAGTAATTTTAATTTTTTCATATATACAAAATAAAAAATTTAGAATAATTCACGCGTTATGGTTATCATTGAGTGACATATGAAATATGAAAGCAACCGGATAACTTAAAAAATTAAGAGCATGGAGCAGATTTTGTGGTAATATATTTGACACGAGTGGCACACAAAAAAACATTGAAACGACACCACTGCAGTGGTTCAAGTCAGTGGAATCTCTAATCCAGTACTTCATTCATTACATGTCTCTGCCAAAGACCACAGCGGTGCAGCTTGTAATCCAATTTCAAATAAAATATATCATCCACACAATTTTTGTTCTGAATTCACTTTCACGTTCTCATCAGGACTTAATTTTGAACTACTATCTAATCTGTCACCAACCACAATCCATTACCACCTATTAATATATCTCTGTATTTACACTGCAAGTGTGTCTTCTATAATTGTTTTTGTTTTGTAGTCTAGTTGGTTATAAATTATCAAATTAAATTTTATTTTACGCATACATTGAGAAAAAATATTATGATATTCTAGTTGAGAATATAAAGCTAGACTATCTTTTTCATTGTGTTCCTGAGCTTACCAGCATTAAGAATCAAACTCAATCCAATGGAGGAAAATGTAAGCCTTGACCATAAGTCCTTTAGAATAGTATTATCACGCACTTCAAGTGAAACCATCCTTGTGTCTCAGAGACAATACAAATAGTAACGAGTCCCATTCGATGAAGTGGACCCTTTTGGGATGAAATGCTAATCGAATTCACCGCAATTTGAGTTCATTTATTGATTTGCATTTGTTTGTTGTCCAGAGGCAAACACTGTATATTGGTAACACATAATAGTAGTATTAGTAATAGTATTATTGAGGAGTAGAGCCAAGTGCAAATGACCAAAAACTCATGTACACTCCTTATATGATGACAAGGGAAAGATGGTGTAGTACTTCAATAATTTCAAAAGTTAGCATAGGGTAGTCAATTCAGCCAGCAAAAGATGAAAAGAAACTGTGACTTTGGTCATTCACGCTGAAAACCTTGAGTCAGAGCACCTGTTGTTCATAAAAGACCAAACTCTTTCATTTGGGACCCTTCAAAATTTATGGGATGCACAAAATGATATTCAATAGCAATTTTCAAAGTCACTCCTTCCTACTTCTTTCTCCCAAAACCCCATCTTCAAACTTCTTTGCTGATCATTACTTTTTCTTTAATAGACTGATGGATTCGCCAAAAGTATACATCAATGGACTAAAAACTTATGTCACTCTCATTCTCATAATTTCTCTCACATTATTTCCTTCTAATTCAGGTAAAACATACCATCATGTGTGTCCAAATATTTCTATGTCAACATGATGGTAAGGTTTAATTACCTTGGTATGTCATTTCATTATAGTTAGGATGATTAACTTACGTTCTTGACTTGACTTGTTGAACAGTAGGATCAGCTTCAACGAAAGATGGAAAAGGTCTGAAGCAAAAAAAAATGGTATTGGGATCAAGGCCTCCAAAGTGTGTTAACAAGTGCTTGAGTTGCAGGCCTTGTATGGCAGCTTTAGTAATCTCTCCTCACCATAAAGTTGGTCACATTCACAAGGCAGTCACTGCTCAAAGAGACGAGGGCTACTATCTTCTCTCATGGAAATGCAAATGCGGTAACAAGTTCTTTCAGCCCTGAATGTTGATCATAATATACCTATGGTTTATGCCTGAGCAATTTTCAGTGTACTTGGTGTGTACTGTGTAGTATGAACTAAAATTATCAAGCTTCAATCAATCCTCCTATTGAATTGACTATATATATAAGTTCATGTCTTCATTCTTCGTTCAAACTTCGGTTGATCTAATTAACATTGGTTGGAGCAGCTTATGGGGGTAAGGGTCCAAAAAATTCACTTTTAGTTAGTGAGCTTTAACCCCAAGGGAACAAGGAAAACATTGACATGCTAAAGAATGTACTAAGAAGGAGACTCGACCAGTGGTCTGTGTTTCAGCAACAAAACAAGGCTGGCCCCTCTGCACAATTTTGCTATCATTAATTGGGTCAAAATGAATCACATATGAGTGAGAAATAAGCAGCAGGACACCTTACATGGGAAAGAGCATACGAACTTCGTAAAATTCTCTGACACAATAAAATGTTATTGCACATAAACCATTGATTTCATTTGTCAAAACGTTTCAACTTTTTTATAGTTGCCAAAAAAGAATGGACATATAATTTCTTAATTTCAATATGTTTTCCTTTTGTTCCTATAACTTATATGATAATTTTTTGTCAGTTTATATTCTTAATTTATGAATGTGTGGATTTTAAGTTTTAACTATTAATTCCCTTTTTTCTAAAAAAAAAACAACACTATTGACTCCCTTTATATTTTTTATTCTTGTTATGAGGTTTAAGGAACTTCTGTCTTTACGCGAAAATGACCATAATGGAATTATTTTTAAACCACACTTGTACTTCCAACAAGTGTGAGCCTTAGCAGTGAAGCCTTACAGAATTCCGACAGACAACAAGATTTATGTAGACGCCGATGAGTCAAACTCGTCCTTTTTTGTCAAAAACCTTAAAAAAAAGAAAAATGATTTTCCTTCATAAAATTAATCGACTTACCATTAAATATGTAAGTTTAAATACGTTTATTTTTCTCTAAATAATATAATTTTTATTTGGTTATAAATGTTTAAAATGTTATATTTCAGTTTTTGTAATTCTTTTTCATATTCTCTTTTATATTGGAGATCTCATTATCGATTAAAATTATTATTAAATTAAAACATACAAGTGAGAACAACGCTAGTTTTATAAACTGATTTTATAAAATTAAATTAGGTTTAATCCCAAATTCTAAGATGTTATTAGAATAAACTATTGTTGTTAAATCTATCATATTACTTATTTCATGCTAGTATTCTACTACCCAACTATTTACAAATGTCTAATTTTACAAATGTCTCCGGTTGTTATTTGAGGTAAGCCTTATTCCAAACATTCTAAATTGTAAGGTTTGATTGTTTCCATTTTTTCCTTTTTAAAAAGAGTCTTTAAAAATAGTTTTTTAAAAGAAGAGAAAAAAAAATTGTTTTGCAAGTATTATTTAAAAACTGTTTTAAGACATGAAAATAAAAAAACTTGTTAATATTTACAAAAATGTTATTAATAAAAAGAAAAATCCAACATATTCTTATTATATTTTATATTTTAAAAACAAAAAGAGAACTGAAAAACAAAACTATTTATAGTTGTTCCTGTTTTTAATTTTTAAAAACTAAAAAACCATAATTATTTTCAAAAAATATTTTAACAAAACAGTAACCAAACGAGTTTTTTAGTTTTTAAATACTAAAATTCTGAAAACAGTTTTATAAAATTGTTATTAAACGAGCACTTACTTGTTTGATAATAGTTTTAAAACTGTTTTCAGTATTTTAGTATTTAAAAACTAAAAAATTTATTTAGGTAGTATTTTTTGAAAACAATTTTAAAAACATTTCTGATTTTTTAGTTTTTAAAAACTAAAAATCAGAGTTTTGCTTCTCAATTTTCTATTGTTGTTTTGAAAACTCAAAATACAATTAAAATATGTCGTTTTTTGCTTTTCATTAATGAAATTTTAATAAATATGAACAAGTTTTTTTTTATTTTTATATCTTCAAAACAGTTTTTAAATAATACTTAACAAACAAATTTTTTTCTTTTCTTCTCAAAAACAGTTCTTGAAAACTTTTTTCAAAAACTAAAAAGCAAAACTAAACTAATTAAGCCCTTAGTGTTTATTTGGTAATAGTTTTATAAAACTATTTTCAGTATTTTAGTATTTAAAAACTAAAAAACTCATCTAGATAGTATTTTTTTAAAATAGTTTTCAAAAACAGTTCTCATTTTTTAGTTTTTAAAAACTAAAAAACAGGAACAGCAAAAAGTAGTTTTGTTTTTCTGTTTTCTATTTTTGTTTTGAAAACTTAAAATACAATTAGAATATGTTGTTTTCTACTTTTCATTAATGAAATTTTAATAAATATGAACAACTTTTACCATTTCTACATCTTCAAAACAGTTTTCAAATAACAATTACTAAACTATTTTTTTTCTTTTTCTTCTCAAAAACAATTTTGTAAACTATTTTTAAAAAATCTTTTCAAAAACTAAACAATAAAATCAAATCAATCAAGTTTGATTGGTTTAGTTTTGTTTTTTAGTTTTTGAAAAGATTTTTCAAAAACTATTTTCAGGAAGAAGAGAAAAAAAACTTTTGATAAATGTTATTTGAAAATTATTTTGAATATGTGAAAATAAAAAAAAAATATTATTCATATTTACTAAAATTCTATTAATAAAAAAAACATTTTATTTTGAGTTTTGAAAACAAAAATAGAAAACTAAAAAAACTATTTATAATTATTCTTATTTTTTAGTTTTTAAAAACTAAAAAATCAGAATTATTTTCAAAAAAATTTTTTAAAAAAAAATAACTAAACGAGTTTTTTAGTTTTTAAATACTAAAATAATGTTGACAAACAAACACTAACAGTTTGTTAGTTTTTAGTTTATGCAGCCGTTAAGTATTTACATTAGCTATATAAAAAAAAAAGTATTTACGTTAAAAATTAAAGATCAAATAAATTCTGATATTTGAAGAAACTTATTAGAATCAGAATATAACTTCTTCTTTTTTTTTGTAAGCAATCAGAATATAACTTGTTGGAAGAAAAATAGGAGATTAAAAAAGTAGTTTTAAATATTTAAGTCTATAAAAAAGCATATTTAAGTAAAAATATATTATTTTCTTAGAAAATAGTTTTAGTTAAAATTAAATTTAAGTAATTTGATTAGTAGTTTAAAGTTTATATTAAAAAACAAATTTGTAATAAAACTTGGTATAAAATTCAGTCTTAAAAAAAATTATATTTTCACTTAGTCACACTATTAAGACTTAACTTTAATTTATTGCAAACAACTTTACACAAAAACAGCACGCCTCAAACAAACGTGTTTAGGAGGTTGAGTAACTCCCAAACACGCTCTGAGGGAATGGAAAACAAGATCATCGATTTTTTCATAGTTTATACATTTCTGCTGGAACCAAAAACGGATTATTTTTGTAAACCATTGTGGGATAAATTTGCTACAAGATGCATTGTGATAGGTAAAATCCTTCGTTCTCCCAAGATGTTATAAGTTGAAAGCGACACCTGATCGCAATACCATGCATAAGTGTATGTGTGTTACTCAGCTACAAAACATCAATTTTTCCGTATACTCGGAGACCAGCTTCAGTACTGTTTTAATTAGATTTGCATCATACCAGCGACAATTGGATTATAAAGTCATTTGCTTAAGCAGGTTAGAATCTGGCATAGTCCCTGCCGGTCTCCAAATAATCTTTCCTAGTTTAGCGCATAAATCCTTGTAAAACTGCACAGTACAAACATATGTTACTATCAATTGTGCAATTTATACGCATCCAAATACATATGCTTTTTTTAAAACAAAAAATAGATAAAAACTTGTGCACATGCAAATTAATCAACCACATTGGAGAAGCGAAAAGATAATAGTACACACACTTTTTGGCAATAGGATTAAAAGTTGGTAACCAGAATCGAATTAATACATTAAGTGTTAATATGACCATTACAAAACCATTTGTGGGTATCAAAGCAAGGGTTGCTAAAGCGTTTATGGATTGAAATTTCAAATTATTTATTTTTCGTTTTAATATTGAATGTTTATAAAAAGATTTAATGGTTAATATTTGTCTCACTCTAACTTAAAAAGGCCCTCTTGGTTGATACTACCAGACTTACCATTCCTTTCAACTGTTAAAGTAGTTATTTTCCTGTCCTTTTCCTTAGATTTCTATTTGAAATGATTCAAGTCATTCAATTATTTGTCAACTGCAAAGCATAAATGTCATCTCATTTCTTACTTCTTAGAAGAGATTTTCGCAGTTTTGATGGACATGTAATGTGCCTATCAAACGCAGAACAATTTTCTACTGTAGCATTCAATGATGCAGTGAAAGTAAAACTCATGGTCACATATAACCCATAGTTCCGTTCCTCAGATAGCATTAAAATTTGACAAAGCCAGTAAAATCAATAATGATTAGATTATATATCTTACATCTCAATTCCTGTACTGTCGAACGTCAACCATCAAACCCAACATTAGGCTTCAGATAGTTTTTTTTTTTTTTTTTTTTATAGACTCGGCCTCAGATAGGTGATTAGTGCACAACCAAGTTTCTCAGTCTGTACAATATCTAAAATAGCTGTGCACCATGTTGCGGACCAAAGAGCAAATCTTTTTGCAGTTGATGACTGACGAAAGTCAGTAACTGATTACCAGTTATTGGATTAACTTCAGAATTAAATATCAAAACATAGAATGAATCTGACTTCTAGAGGGGAAAGAAAAAGTATCAGGTAGGTAGCCATTAGGAACCTTTAAAATTGTTGTGTACAGAACAAATGATCAAATCTTAAATGAGTTATTTTCCGTCTCTTTTGACTAAGTTGTCTTGATTAAGTTAAAATAGGAATATTGATGGCAAAAAATATTTTACTCTGCTTGTTTGCATGTGCAATTGTGCACACTAGTTATATTTCATTTTGGTGATTCCCATGGCATAGCTTGAAAGCATTCTAGGCATGGTAGTCAAACTCACGATCTATCTCGTAAGATAGTTCACAATCTCATCTGCCATGTCTGCATTCTCAAGCAACAAAAATCGCATTTTTGCCGGATCATTGAAGATAGCCAGGGAAAATTGAAAGATCGTGAGGAGCATCATTCTTCTGTGTTCCTGTTTGGTTTTCCACGGGTTGGGTTGTGACCCGATGTAGCAAATCTTTCCAATTCCCTATTTTCCTTTCAGTTTTCAGCTCTAACGCAGAGTTAAAATGACAGCTTACTCAATTGCTGCTTTGTAACTAGGAAAGCCTTACTATTTTGAAACTAGGATGGGGATTACTATATAATTACACATATGATTATATATACATATTGTATTTGTTACTTTAGTGGTCAAAACACATCATCTATCATTGGTTGAACAAAAACAAAAAAAAGGTATAACATACATAAGTAAAAGACTTTAAGATAAATAGGTTTAAGGCCCAACAACTCACTACAACTGAAACCATATTCTAACACTCCTCTTCAAGCTTAAAGCATATAAATTATATGCACCAAGCTTGTTACATATATAAACAATCCTAGGACCCCTCAAAGACTTACTAAAAACATCAACTAATTGATCATTGGAATTTACAAAATTGATCCTAATGTCCCTAGATAGGATTTTCTCCTGAATGAAATGATAATCTACTTCAATATTTTTAATTCTTTCATGAAATACTAGGTTGGAGACAATGTACAAAGTAGCTTGGTTATCACATATAAGACTCATAACAGAAATATATACAAACTTGAGCTTCTTAAGAAGTAGTTCAACCACACAAGTTAATAGGTGGCTAAAGCCATGGCTCAGTACTGTACTTTGGCACTAGATCTAACAACACTTTCAGGAAACTAAATTTCCATCCACAAAGATACAATATCTAAATGTAGACTTCCATAAGTAGGAGAGCCAACCGTGTTTACATCTAAATATCCCATAATTTAGGAGTAACCCTAGTTCTCATACAAGAAACCTTTTCCCGATGCTCCTTTAATGTATTTTAGAATACAAACAACTACGTTCCGACGCCCTTCACAAGGAGATTTAAGAAACTAACTCACCACACTGGCTGCAAAAAAAATGTATAAACGAGTAATAGTGAGATAGTTTAGTTTCCCAACCATCCTTTTAAACCTCTCAGGGTCTAGAAAGGGTTTACCTTGATCTATCAAGAATTTGTTTTAGGATCCATATAGGTATCTATTGTTTTAGCATTCATTAAGACACTTTCCTCTAAAATATTCATGACATACTTCCTTTGAAAAATCACAATACCAATCTTGGATTGTGCAACTTCTATCCCCGGGAAATACCCAAATCAGCCAAGATTGTTGGTTTGACAATGATGGCAAATATGTTGCTTTAGCTTGGAAATTCCATGGTTACCACTTATCACCACCTATAATAACAATGTCACGAACATACACACTTAGGTAGATACTTTCTTTGTTTGAATGTCGATAAAAGACAAAGTAGTTTGCCTCATTGTAGTTAGAATCGCATGTATCTCGATACGATACATGCAATTCAATACGAGTCATAGCTTCAGCAATGCGAATCGCATGGTGTCTCGTTTTTTGGTGCAAATCGTGTGAATAGATGGAAAATCGTGTGAATCGTGATTTCAGGGTAAATCACATGATTCAAACTGAGCTTTTGTCAACGTTTCTGACCGGGTTGGGTCACGCGACCAGGATTCAGAAACCTTGACCCCCCCCCCCCCCCTTTCCTAAAAACTGGGTCTCGAAAGGGGTAGAAAGTGCCGAAAAACTTGCCTCCCCAGTACCTAGCATGTTTCATTGAGAAAAACATTGTTCTTTCTCCTTTGAAATCTCTCTTTCTTTGCTTCGCTTCACGTTTGCTCACATTCATCATCTTTCTCTAGATCTGCAAAAGGCATCTCTCTTTGACTATGCAAGTCGTGTCTCTTCTCTACAACTAGTTTCCTTCTCTCTGCAACTCCTTCCTCTGCTATGTATGTCTCTGTTTTTTGTGATGTTGGGTTGTTGACTAGTGTGTGGTTGGTTTAGGTGGTATAAGCTTATTTTTGTTGATTGCTGGTTCCTAGTCTGCCGAAGAATGACTCAAACAAAAAAAAAAAAAGCTACTGATATTACATGGGAATATTGTGAAAATGTCCCCCCAAATAAGTTTCAGGTAAAATGAAAATTTTTCTTTCATATTGTTGGAGTGGGATAGCTAGAATGAAGCACCATCTTGCTGGAACAAGGAAAAATGTTATTCCCTGTCCAAGTATTCCAGCTAATGTATAAATATTTGTAAAATTTGTGGCAACAAATAAAGCAAAAAGGAAAGAGGAAATCAACTTGAATACTTTAGAGCCTTAGAGGAATTAACAAAACAAAAGGAAGGGCAATCTAAAGGTAACAAACAAGTGATAATGAATGAAGTGTGTAAGGATAGAGATAATGTTATTCAAGACATTTGTCAATGCATTTATGTTGATGCATTACCATTTAATTTGGTAAGAAGCCCTGTTTTTTTGTGAAAACGTTGAAATCTGTTGGAGAATATGGTAGGGGCTTGAAGCCTCCAACTTATCATGAAGCAAAGGTATCTCACTTGAAGAAAATTGTTAACAACATCCAACAAAGTCTAGAGAAGTAGAAATGTGAATGGGAGAAATGGGGATGCACATTGATGTGTGATGGGGAGCATTTTCTTCCCTTTAAGCAAGCGTTCACTTTCATTGTACTCCTTGTTTATTTTTGCCTTCATAAATATTCAAGAGGTGTAGCAAAATTACTTTCAAAAAAATATATAAAGCAATAAAAAAAAAGAACTAAAGTACGTAAAAAAAAAAGTGGTTTAGTAAAAAGTGAAGTAAAAGAAACAAAAGAGCAAAGAAAATTTATAATGCATCTCATTTTGATTCAAAACATAGGAGTATTAAAATTTGTAAGAAACTTGCTTGATTTGGGACCAATCCTATTCGGCCAACTTGCTTAAAAAATGAAAATCTTAAGACACCTTTTGAGTCTTTTTTTAAGTCCATACACATACTCTACTCTAGTGCTAATCTAAGTTCCTTTTGTTGTACTAGTTTTTTTTCCATCCTTTAATTGTTTGTTTGTATTGTTCTTTATTCTTTGTGTTTGTCTATATATATCATCTATCCATTTGGATGTGAGTCTTCCTTTGGTTTTGAGCTTTTTCTTGTGTTATTACTTTGCACTCTCTTGCTCTTTAGTACGTCACTTTTGAGAAAGAAAAAGAGAGGTCAAACCAAGTTTTCCACAAGAGAAGCATCTTGAAGTGTGTTGAAGCAAGATAAGGAAGAAGTTCATTCAAGGGAATAACACCAAATATTAAGAGAGGCAAACAGTTGAAGTAGAGAGCAACATCAAACCTCAAGTCTTTTATTTTTCTTGCTTTTATTGGGTGTAATTTTATCAAAGGTTATTTTAATTGAGGTGTTGGATGCCCATAAGGGTCACCTCTTTTGATTGTAATAGCTTTAGGTTTCTCATTTAGGTGAGAGAAGGAATTGGTACCCCATCTCTCCACCTTAGGTGCACGCCTTTAGAACCTTTTACCTTGCCTATTTTCCTTTAATTTTGTTTCTTGCGTCTTAGTGTGAAGAACTTTTGAGTTCCAAAGGCTCTTAAGTACTTCACTTAGGGAGAAAACATCAATAGAGTAAGGAGAGATAAACCTTAGGATCCTCCCCCCCAATCACTTTCAAAATAAGTTCACACACATCTAGTAAAGGCAGTGTAAATCAACAAGGGTTTGATAAAACAACAACCATGGATAAGTTTGTGAGTGAATTTAGGGAGTAGAGGGTAGAAGAGAGAAAAGAAAGAAAAGGGAAAAGCGAGATGAAAAGAGAGTTAAGAGAAGAGAAACATAGAGAAGAAAAGGAACGTGAAAGAAGAGAGAAAGAAAGAGAGGAGAAAAGAGAGAGACAAGAACAAGAAGAAAGAGAAGAAAAACAGAGAGAAGAGAAAGAAAAGAAAGAAGAGAAAGAGAAGAGCGAGAGAGAAGAAAGAAGAGAAAGAGAAGATAGAGAGAGATAAGAGAAAGAGAGAGGCATGGGTATAGGTCCGCCTCTAGTGAAGTAAGTGGAAGGGAAGGGTATGAAAGACTTAGGGTGAGACCTAGGGTGAGGAGAGTGCATCAATATCATAATCAACCCCAAAACCCTCATAGAGAACAAAAAGTATATCTCTCTCATTTTCATGGCAAAGAGGATGTGGGGGCCTACCTTGATTGGGAAATAAAGGTAGAGCAACTCTTTATTTGTTATAACATTAGTGAAGAAAGAAAAGTTTCGTTGGCAACCCTTAGCTTCCAAGGGCATGCAGTGGACATCCTTGGTCAATGAGAGGCGTTGCCTTCATAACCGTGCTGTGGATTATTGGAATGATCTCAAGGGAGATATGAGGTGGAGACACGTCCCCTCTTATTATGAAAGAGAGCTCTTGGACAAACTCCAAAGATTAAAACAGTACAACTCAAGTGTTGAGGAGTATAGACAAACCATGAAGCTTTTCATGATGAGAGCAGGCCTCACCGAGGAACCGCCACCGAAACTAGTTTCTTAAGTAGCTTGAGCTCTGACATAAGAGACTTGAGCTCTTGCCATATAATAATCTAGATGACCTAGTCGAACTTTGCATAAAGGTAGAAAATCAGTTAAAAAGAAAAGGTGGTGCAAAAAGAGAATATTCATCCTACAATTATGCAAAGAGGGACCTAGGCAAGGGAAGTTCTTCCAAGAGCTCTCCCAAAGAGGAACCATCCAAAAACATGCATAATCATAAACCCATCCATTATAGAGAAAACCCCTCTGTTAGTTCTAGCAATAGGACTAGTAGTTTTAAATGCTTTAAATATCTTGGGAGAGGTCACATTGTCTCTCAGTGCCCCAATAAGAAAATCATAATCATGAAGGGCCAAGATATTTTAAGTGAGAGTAGTTCATTTTCTTCCTCTAATGAGGGTGAGGAAGAAGGGGGTCATGAGCATCATGAACATGACATTGTTGAAAACCTTTGTGATGGAGACCTCTTAATAGTTAGGCGCCTTCTTGGAAGTCAATCACTTGAGCTTGACCACTCAAAAAGAGAGAACATATTTCATACAAGGTGTAAGGTTTTAGACAAGACTTGTTCTCTCACTGTGAGCCTAGGAGTATTTATAGTCCAAAGAAAGAGCTAGACACTCAAAAATAGGCAATGTGTAACTTTGGGCCTAATTAGGATTAGAAACACTAATCCTTCTTAAGCCCACTAAAAGTGGCACCTACTTCTAACTTAGGGGGGGTGTCACGGCCTAATCTTGGGGGTGTGGGAAGAGATCCAACACCCCTTGGGCTATTAGGTCATTTCATCTCCTCACCTCCCTTTTTAAGCTAATTACATTTTTTAATCTAAAAACTAGCATAAATGGCCGAATACATGGCCCAAAGGGAAATTAAAATACTAACTACTATTTACAAAGGTGGTTCCATGGACTATGGCCTAATGAAATCTATCTCCATCATGAGCTGAGATCTTGATGAGTCCTTCCAGGCCAAGTCTTCTTCTATCCTCCCAATTATGACCCTAGTGAGAGAACCCTTGATAGGTAGGATTGCATCAACATTACCTTTAGTAAAGGACAAAAAGACAATGCAATTATGTGAAAGAGTTAAATGATTGATGGATAGTAAATTGAAAGGTGAACTAGGAACAGAATAAACATTATCAATGGATAGAGAAGGAATGGGATTGGCAGTACCAAGTTCCTAAGAGTGGTTTTTAGAACCATTAGCCATAGTGATAGAGGGTAAATAATCAGAGGTAAAAAAATAGAGAAAAGGGATTTATTACCAATAATATGATCGATGGCATCAGAGTCTAAGACCCGCAACCAAGAGATGAAGAGGTGGAGATACCCACAAAGGAATTACCTGTGTGTGCAACAAAAGAAATAGAACTGAAGGCCTAATGTCCTCGTACCACTTGATGAAGTCAGTGAAAATGCCTAGATACGTGGGTGAATTAGAAGATGGTGCAGAAGAAGTAAGGAGTTGGGTATTAACTTAAGAATTGGCTATGGAGGGCAACGAAGTAGATGCTGTTGAAAATCAAAATAAAACAATATACATTTATTATTAATAGGAAAGTAGGATTTATAGGAAAGTATAATATGATTTTGAGGTGATAAAATATTCCCTTATTATTAGTATTTATTGTTATTAACCTATATAAAGATGTTTTCGTTGTGTATTAAAACACAAAATTTGATTCTATTATTCTTCTCTATTTCTCTTATTATAACATGGTATCATAATTAGTTGAAGGAATACTAAAAAAAATGTCTCTCAGTGGGGCCCATTGCCCTCAGTGACATTGTTTGTTGCTCCTATTCTGAAAAATACCTTTCGATATTATTTATCTTGCCTCTATTTTCCTCTTCAATAATGGGTTCCATCAGCTCGCTCAACTCTTATGCACTGACCTCATCTTTGTTCTGGATGCACTGACCTCGTCTTTGTCCCAGATGCATTTGTCCTTGTCTTTGTCCCAAATGCATTGGTCCCATTTGTCCCTATTGTACTAGTCTCAATTATGCCCCAGTAGCAATGGTGGTTTTTAGCAATATTCCCTAACTTCTCTAACATCCTTGAGTTGTCCATTAAAATGTTTCTTTATGATCGAGCTTAATTTTCATTTGTTTATTTTTCTACTAGCTACTTGTAACAAGTTGAATGTTTAGTGAGCTTCAACTTGATGCGGAGTGTTGAAAATCAATATAAAATAATATACATTTATTATTAATGGGAAAGTATAATCTGATTTTGAGGTAATAAAATATTCCCTAATTATTGGTATTTATTGTTATTTAACCTATATAAATATGTTTCCGCTGTGTATTCAAACACACAGTTTGATTCCATTGTTCCTCTTTATTTCTCTTATTTTAACAAATGCCAACATCTATCAATATTCAATGGTGTGATTGTTCTTCCCAGTTCCCACAATGAGAACATGACAACTTGGGTTTGTCTAATCGAGTTGGTTGCCCCCCCAAATTCTGAGAATGGCCACAATTATGGTTGTCATGACTTTGAGATGCTAGGGAAGATGAGTCAATGGCCACAATTATGGTTGTCATGACTTTGAGATGCTAGGGAAGATGAGTCAATGGGTGTAGGAGGTGCCTCAATGGTAGTAGGATATTTGGCCCAACATGAAGCAAGGTATACCAAACAGAAGTCAATGTAGGAAAAGTAAGAGATTGCAAAATCTGATCTCAAAATAGAGTAGTCTGAAAAGGATGAAGAGTGGATTTGAGAATGTTGCACAACTAAGTACCAATCTTGACCCACAAGTGACGATCAGCTTCAAGAATAGAACCAATTGTGCTTGTTAGATGGCCTTCGTAGCCTTGACGACTGCAAAGTCAAAGTTTGACATTGGAAGTCCAACTATCTTAGTTGCTACCATCCAACTTGTCAAATGAGAGGAACAGTAGCATAGTTGGTGAAAATCGCTTTGGAGTGTGGAGGAAGAGCCATGGGTCAGCCAAAAAAAGAAGAGGTGTTATGTACGAACAAGAAGGCTAGTTCAACGAGCCAAGCACAAATCTGGACTGGATTTGGTCTAGCAAGGTTGGCAGTGGAGGCCGCTGCTGGAAAATTTGTCAGCCACATTGTCATGTGTGGCAGAGGTGGTGGAAAATAGAAGCCAAACAACGAGCCAGAAGTTAAAAAAAAGAAAAATTATCACAACCCTTAGATACCATGTTACTTTAGTGGTAAAAACACATCATCTATCATTGGTTGAACTAAAAAGGGTAAAAATACAAAAGTAAAGGACTTTAAGATAAATGGGCCTAACGCACAACAACTCACTACAACTGAAACCATATTCTAAGAGTAATGTTTTGTTGCTTATGATGTTGAATTGAAGTTAAATTCTGTCTTTTAAGTGTCATGCTCTGAATTATGTTACTTTATACATGCACATATATATGACTATATGTGCATATAAATCAATTTCTTAAATTTTGTAGGATCTCAGGATCTGTGTTATAATCCCCTGATTTACAACTCATACTCCCCTTCCTGATATTAAGCAAAATCTCGATTTTGACTACCTTGATTCTGAGAAATCAAAATGCAGATGGATGTATGTATATACTGAATCTAACCTTGTGGTAGTCAAAAATATCCCCAGCTGCCTTCCGAACATTGACCATGAAAAGGGATGGTGCAACTTCAAACACCTTTCAACAAAATACAAAGATGATTTTAATTAAGAATCATGCAGAAATAAAATTTTCATACAAAAAATAATAAATAACAAAAGTAATAATAAATTACCTCCAAGACCACTGCAAATTGTCCAACCTTATTTGCAGAAACACCTTCAAGCCTCACCTATAAGAAAATTACTTTTTTAGGGAACAAATGGGAGAAAAAAATAAAAGCGAGATATAACCGTATATTTCTTTCCATAATGAAGCACAAAATCTCTGTCTGGTCTTGAGATTAGGCCACCAAACAATCTCTAATTTGAATTAAGAATCCCTATGTAAGGCTATTGAAACAATTATTCTCATCTAAAATGTAAATTGGTTAAATATGGCATAATAGATAAAGCAGAGTAATTTAACAATAGCTAAAATGGAACAGCATAAGTTACAAACAATAAAGATTGCATTGATATCTGATGACAAAATAATTAAATGAAAGTAAGCCTTCTCAGAATTATGTGAAAAAATCGTGGTACATCACAACACCCATTACTACCAGCTCAAGCATTTTGAGCCCATGTGTTATCAATTATCCCATTCAACATGTATTGTGTAAAGTAGACAAGTGAAATTATACCTTGTAATTCCGAGAATGGACCTTAAGACCCATTGACTCTGCAACAGCTTCAATAGAAGAAATTATAACTTTTGCTGGTTTACAGGAGACAAAGCGAGTTTGCCGCTTTACATAATCCTGTTAGAATAGCAAAAGAATATCAATTGGAGCAATGCATATGACAACCTCAAAAAACATAGACTCTGAAATCAGAACCAACTTTCACCACTTTGATTCAAACAGGAAATTATATGTCCTCTAATGTCCACCAAGGCAGGTGGGAGTATAAAAAGTTACATGGCAGCCAGAGACATAAAGGAACCATGAGATTGTAAGGCAGCCAGGCAGGAAGATGGAAGTAAAACAATACCTGATGCCTATCAAATAGCGGTGAAAGATTCAACCCTTGTGACAAGGCAATCATCTCAAATGCATTCATTATCAAAGGACCTCCCTCAGTAATTTCTGCCCGTTCAGCAACATATCGGTCCTGTAAAAATGCAAAAATTGCCAATGTATCCATATCAGTGAATGAGATGATGTGACTGTTGGATAACTAGCACAACAAAAATCTTAGAGGTAGTTGATTTTCCTTCCGACTGTTATATAACTGTAAAATTGGTAGATAAAGTGGCAAAAAGCTTTGATAATCATCCTAATTCCGTATGAAGTGAAGAAAGTTAAAGTGAGCTTTTAAAAAACTCTTCAAAATTTTATATATTTTATCCAAATAAAAATATGTAAGTGACTTGTGACCATGGCAGTTTTCCTTTTGTAACAGTATATATGTCCTTTCATAATCACGAACAATATATTTTTTGCATAAATGGATGCAGATACTTGCATTATTTTGTATAAAGGGATAGAACTTATTCATTATCCGTAAGCACTTTTTAATTTGCACATATCTTATTATCCTCCACCAGTAACTCAAAGCCTACTTCAACAGTGTATATATTGCCATTTTCCTGCCCAATAGTATCAAAATCTTAGTCTTAATAAAAAATTTAAGTCTCAACATATTTCCAAGTCCTTCATGCGACGTGTTATATAGTCACTAGAACATTTGCAAAATAGTTTGTTTGTAAAAATTAAAATATAAACAACAAACAAAAAACAACAAACCTCAATATCATCAAAAACAGCCTGTACATCATCCAAATTCACTTGCTCATCTTCCCCAAGTTTGACGGGAAAATAGTTTTTCCGGAACCATGGATCTTTCCTTATTTCTTCAATTTTCACCCGCTGCATTTATATAATTATATTGGACATAGTTAATTAAGAATAATCTACTAATTTCACAAGTGTTTGCCAATAATCAGGTACTGGTATAAAACTTCCCAAATAAGGGTAAATCCTGATACAGGTATACAATTGGACAGGAGATAATATACTTGATCAGAAGCATATATCAGATAAATCTATATGTAAGGAAATGTATTAATTTTACTGTCAGAAAAAATCAAGTCCTTACAGGAGCATAAAAAATACCAGAAGACTGCAAAATGGATCATAACTGACAGTGACATCCTTCAATAAAAATTGAGAAGAACATTGATTATTGTCTCAATTTTGAGTATTTGTTAGTTTTCCTAAATACGAAGGAGAAAGGAAACCCAAAAAAATAAAATAAAAATCAAAGGAAATGATTATACCTGTTCACAGCACAATACAGACTTGCATTAAGTTGTAGGAATTAAGACTTAAAAAAATGTATCAAAATAATCAGTGAGAAACACACTTCGTATTATACCATGATGCATATATGTCTGCTCTAGTGACTATATAACAAATTAAGTCTGGAACAAATGAAACATTGTACTCACTGTTTTAGGGTTAGGATCCAGAATTTTTTGTATGAATGACTTTTGGTCATCAGAAAACCAATATGGGCAAACAAATTCTGCAGCAGTGATCTACAAGTTTAAATAAAATGAAAAATCAGTGGCAACAAGTTAATAGCTCGCTATCAATCTACATCACTGAATGCTCCTAAAATGAACATTCATCACACTTGCAAAAAGTTACTCATGTTATCTAATAAGAAAGACAAGAGGATTGAATTTTGAAAGAGAATGAGTGAAAAACAAAAGTCAGAGGGATTATTATCACTGGAATTAGATTATGATATCTAAACAAAGAACCAGAAGGTCTGGCTTACCCGAGTCCAGCACTGTTGCCACATGGAGGGAAGGGAAGGGGAACCCTATTGCCCAGCCCCAAGACTCAGCTATAGGAACTATTAGAATAGACTTCACCTTAAACACTAATAGGGAAAGAAAATAACAGAAAAATGAAATAATTTTTTCTGTAAACTAAAATTAGTTTCTGCATAAGTTAAAAACAAGTTTTTTTGAGAAGCTAATATTAGAGAGCTTCTATAAATTTAATTTTTCATAACCTATTTTAGGTTACAGAGAAACTTACGGCATTTTTTCTTCTTATTTTCTTTTCTTATAAGTATTTACGAATCAGTTTATCCAAACAGGTCCTACATTCTCAACAATACAAAACAGAATCCCTTCCTCAGCCCACTAACTCCCCCTATAATCCACACACACTACTGCCATTAGAGAAGAGAGCCTCTAAAACAGAATCCACTTTTTTTCTGCTTTACTTCTCACCTACTGCTTTCAATCCAAACAGCTTAAAAATATATATATTTTCTACTCATTCTCTCTTCTATCCTTCTTTATAGTTTATACCTACTCTTTTTTTTTCCCTTTTTTTTTTATCTAAGAAAATCATAAGGCTCCAAAGTAGTTAAAAATGGTGCTGCACCAGTCCACTTTTCTATTAAATTTACTACTGAAAATTTTTTGCTCTTCTTTCTAGCTCTTTCAACTTTCAAGTCTCTGCTAAAGATTATAAGGAAAAGGTAGGATACCCTTCTATACAGTGTTGGAAGGTCTGCCTCATGAAAAGGAAGATACCCAGCCATTAGAACATAGAGGATGACACCACATGACCAAACATCAGCTGCTGCACCATCATATCCTCTATCACTGAGCACCTGCATAGGATCATTTCAGTAAGAAACTGAAGCACATAATGATAAGTGAACATCATTGCACTAAAGGGATAAAAATAAAATCTATACTAACTCAATTAAATCACTTAGAAGAAACATGTGACTTGACACAATGGTACTTAGAAGAAACCGTAACTAACTATCATGCCCTATGCATATAATTGAATATATCAATGCCATGGAATGAGAGATAATTATTAATTCAATCACTAAATGTATAAAACTATAAATAATGAACCGAACTGAAGATGACTCTTGTTCCAAGACTAGACTGGTAAGGCATAACATCTACTCCTATATATTGAATTATTAGGCTACTTTTTTAACTTTAAAGTGGATTAATTTCTTATTTTTACTCTCCCTAAAAGAATGACACATCATTTTCATAATTTTTTCTCTTTTTAAATTCTAACTTCAAATTATATTCTGATGTATGCATATATCCTCATTTGTAGTTTTGAATATCTTCTCTGTTAATCTACATATTTTTAAGATTCATGCTGAATTTAGAGAAAAACAGAAAGTTGTAATGCAGTCAAATCATTAATATTTTCATCATCAGTAATTAGTCCATAAGACCATCACTAAACTTGATATGGAAAAATGTATCAACCGTAAATCTGAGACAAGTAGCCAATTGCCATTAGGAAAAAGAGCAAAATATCAAGGCAATTAAGAATGAAATCAGAGTATTGTAAAATCAATTTTACCTCAGGGGCAACATAATTTGGGGTCCCACAAGTGGTGTGAAGAAGGTCAACACCCTACAAGAAAGAAAGACAGAGAAAAAGATGGAAGACATTAGTTCTGCAGCTTCTGCTATTTCCAAAAATCATTATCTAGAGACAGCTAAAACAAGATGCACTGGGATGAAATCAATATAATTTTTTTCTTAATCATAATAATAAAAATGCTGTTCTGTCAACCAAAAACATGCTATTTCCAAAAATCATTCTTACCTGTTTAGTCAATGCACTCAATCCAAAGTCAGAAACCTTCAAATTTCCATAAGCATCAAGAAGAAGGTTTTCAGGCTATCAAAAGGGAAGAAAACAAATTGTTTAGATGAAAACATAAAATGATTAAAACATTTACTACAGCAAGAACATAAACACATAAATAATATATTGTCTTTCACCTTCAAGTCTCTATGGTACACACCCTTTGTATGACAATGATCAACAGCATCTATGAGTTGTTGAAAGTAGCGCCTAGATTCATTTATAGAAAGCTTTCCCTGCTGAACCTACACATCCATAAGCAGTGTAATTGTAACATAAACAACAAACAAAATATAATAATAAGCCAAATCCAATCATTAACAGTAGTTTGTTAGCATCTCAACAATGATTACTGATTTAAAAGGTCAGACTTGAGAATGATCATAGTTTAGAAGAATTAACCTCTAATATATTCCAGAATATAGATACATAAAAACTTACAATCTTATCGTATAGTTCCCCTCCCATTACAAACTCAAGGATTATGTAGATTTTCGTCTGGCTAGCCAAAACCTAAAATTTGAAAACTGTGTGAGAAAATATGAGAGAAATATGCTATAATTCCAAACACATTACGATAACTATACATACCTCGTGCAATCTAACTATGTTAGGATGCCTCACAATCTTCATAATGGATATCTCTCTTTTAATCTATTACATGGTTCAAGTTAGAAAAGCTAATAGCAAAAGATGGAAAGAACTACAATAAGCATCAGTATAACAAGCTGCATCATTATTCTACAATAAATGCATGGTCAAATACATGATAGATAAAGAAGAGCGACTTTGGCTGCAAACTTCAAAAATATTATAGTAAAATAGTAATAACAATGATATTATTATCATCATATTGTTTGTATTTATTTAAGGATCCTGCTAAGTGCTAATCAATGTCTTAGAGCATATTGGTGACTATACCCTTTCAGCTGTTTTTTGTAGATTTCAGCTGTACGTAAAAAAAGCATGCTGTTTGGGAAAACAACTTCATTTTGTAAAAAGCCTTTTAAAAAAAAGAAAACTGTTTTTATAATCTAAAGATTTATAGCTTATGATAATTTTTTTTTTCTTTTTAACTATTTTATACTTTTAAATTTGATTGTTTTATTACTTCCAAACGAAATGAATTATTTTGAAACCCTTTTATGTTTTAAGAAAATTTACCAAAATGAAAACGGTTTTTTATTATAATCAATTATAACAATAATCATGTTATAATTAATTATTGAAATAAACTCATTTTTCCAGCCATGGCAAACACACCCTTGAAGGCATTGATTAAGGAATTCAAAATAGAAGGGTTTTTGTTAGAATTCACATTGGGAATGCATTGGAAGTAACAGAAGAGATACATTAACGAAAACTTTTGATTTTGAATTCCTTATGGCACTAGTTAGTATTTACCTTTATTAAATAGGACAATCTGTTAGGCCTAAATAGCAATTTAGATAGCAAAAAGCTTGAACTCTTTTACTAAATGGCCTTTAAAGCCTTCATTTGACTTATTTGCAAATAGGTTTGGTCTAGGCCTAGTGTGAACAAAGCCATAGGCCTGAAAATCAGCCTCCATAGCGACCTGACATACATCCATCTCCAATAGACATCCTCTCCCATTCTCATTCACGTGATCTAGGCCACCATACTCTTATCTCTAGTTTGTTTTGATTTTATAATCGTTTTTTTGGACAAGAAATGGAGAGTGTGATTATGTAAAGAAAGGCTTGATTGACCACATGGTCGTTATTAACAGCATGAACTTGTATGAAGACAAAACCAAACATGACTTAAAATAAAAAACATAAAGCCTATAAAAATAAATTACTTTAGGAGGTGCAGAAAGGAAAAAGGTGGACCTGTTCAACCATTCTGTGCTGGAGAATGGTGGTCTTAGCCATCACTTTAATGGCGACGCTCTCCCCTGTCTCGGTGTTTCTAGCGAACTTAACCTTGGCGAAGGTGCCTTCGCCAATTGTTCGACCCACCTCATACTTACCGATCTTTCTCCTCACCTTCTTCATGGGTTTTCAACGATCATTCATTTGCAATTGAAGATAACCTAACAAGTCCCAAAATTTGCAATAAAGCTACGTCGAAGTCTGTTGAGTTATTCAGGAATCTGATTCTCCAAAACCAAACCAGGCTTGGTAGCTGATCAAGAACTGACGAGAAAGAAACGAAAGATGGCTATTGCAAGCGTAAGAGAAAGACAAAATACCAATGGTTAGTGGATTACCGCTCTTGCCAATACAACCAATTTCACTTCTAGTTACATAAACTTTATGCCTATTTTTATTTTATGGTTGAAATATATTTTTGTTTTTCTATTTTTTAATTGATTTTTTATATTTTTATTTCAAAAATAAAAAATTTTATTTTTTATGTTAAAACTTATAATTTTTTCCATCTTCAATTTTACTATCGTTTTATTTTTATTTTAGTTTTATTCAATTTTAACGTAACATATTTATTTATTAATAAAAACATATAATAAAAAATAATAAATATGGAAAAATTATAATTGAACCAAATTTATGAATTTTTAAAATAAATAGAACCGATGTCTCTTCTTTTTTTCTAATACACATATATTTTTATGGGAACTTATTCAAAACTTTGTAAGATTATTATGAATAGTAAGTTATTTTTTAAAGTATTTAATGCAATTAAAGAAAAATTAATTTCATGTACTTACACATTTTATGTTTGACAACGTAGAGAACAAAATTGTATTTAAATATTTTCTTATTTAAATTAAATTTTTGCATAAATTTGATAAATTGTGAATAAACATTATATTAAATAAAATTAAAATATTTTATCTTATTTTAAATAAAATTAAAATATATATATATATATATATATACACACACACATGTATGTGTGTGAGGAAGAGATTTTTTTTTTTTTTGTAACTAAAGGAGAAAAAAGAACACAAATGAAAAATAAAACAACAACTAAAAATATCTCTGGAAAACCATTCCAAGAGCATCCGTTATCATCATAATCAAAAGAGTTGTTAGGACCTCATCTAGCAAAACTAGGCTTTCTCCATTGGTGACTCTTTGCTTAGTCAAGAAATCAACAACCTCGTTATCTTCTTTTACCAAATGATTTAAACCACAAATTCAATCTTCATTTAAAAGTTTCTTCATCTCCCAAAATGATGAAATACTGAAATATCTCTTTAAAAGGTTGACAAGAAGTTGAGAGTTAGAATAACACCAAACTTCTTAAAAACCTTTACTTCTGCAAAACTTGAAACCATGCAGCAAAGCCATTAACTCTACATACAAAACTAGAGTCTCCCCTAAATAATCATAAAAGTCAAAGACAAAGATACTGTCACAACACACACCACCATAGCTAGCTTGACCTCCAGTCACACTACCATCAACATTTACTGCTACTGCCCCCAGCGGAGGAGCAATCCAACTAAATAGCCTAGTCTCCAGACGCGTTAATGATTGATAGAGCCAAAGGCTTAGACCGACTATAACCATAATGCTTAAGTCTGAACAACTAAATAGTGGCATCCACATCTTCCTAAGAAAAAACTAGATGGTTACATCCCTACCAAATTTGCCACATGATAATTCCAAACATAGGACCATGCTTCGTAATCTGATCCCTCAACCATATGAGTCCATTTTGTGTTTGGAAAGGTTTCCTCTAGGATGATAATCTTATAAAATCTCCATAATCTCTATGTCGTTAGGCATATAAAGAAACAATAGTCAGCAATTTCCACCATCTACACACATCTTAGGCAATACATGGAGCCAATAATATGCCGGTGGTGCAACACCTCCCAAACCAAAATGACATTATGAGCAGTCTGCCAGAGAAGAAAGCAAATGCTAGCCAGAAGAGGTAATCTCTAAATCCATTTCCAACTCAAAGCCCCTGAGGCCATCTCCCTCCTTGATAGCCAAAGATAAGTTGATCGCACTGAATAAGTAAGCGAGACGTCCAAATTCCAAATCCAAAGGTCTAGAATTCTATTTACTGTGTGTGGATTCAACACCCTAATTTGTTGGGCACTGTCCTCGGGAATCAAAGTGATTGTGAGGTCCCAACCAGACTCATCCCACAAGTCTCTTACTTTCAACCCCACATCATGGATATCTACCCACGGAACCAGTGTGGCCAACGGGACATTCTCTAGCCAAGGTTCGGACCACAAGTCACTACTTCCATCACCCAACTTCATCACAAAACCTTCCATTAGAACCTCCAGGGCTTTGGTAATAGTATGCCATATAAGGGAGTCCCTCTGAGCCTTGAGTGATAAAATAGAACCTTCCCCAACATATTTATCTTATAACATAGCCACCCATAGCTGATTCTCAGGATGAAGGAACTCCCAATTGAGCTTTCTAAGCAGAGCTATGTTTGGGTTTCTAGCAATCTAGATTCCAAGACCACTAAGTCAACGAGGCTGAGTGACCTTCTCCCAACCTACAAGAGGGACACCTCGACCATCCTTGTCTTTCCAAACGAACGAGCGAATAAACTTATCAATAAAGTCGCACACATTTTATTATTCCATTTTTAGTTTGAGTGCCTTAACAACCTACATCAAAATATTTAGGATATAAAAATCAATATTATTTATTATATTAAATAATTTATATCTATGATGTTATAGTCTTTTAATACTCAATTTTAAAAACTAGAAATCTCTTTTCTCTCACCTTTTTTTCTTTAATTATGTATTGTTGCAATTCTAAATTCATAATATATTTTATTTTATGTTTTCCAAAAAAATAATATTTTACTTTAAATATCATATAATTAATTGTTGATATGGTTTAATGAGAAGTTGTTTAAACTAACACATAAATATTTTTTGAATTTTCATAATTTTTTATAAACCTTTTTTTTAATCTTATAGTTATTATTATGTTTTCTTATTTTTTATCATAACCATTTTTCTCACTCGAGTTGTCCTTTATATTTATATATATATATATATATATATATATATATATATATATATATATATATATATATATGCTTATAACACATATAATATATTTTTCTATACTTTTAACCTGGACATTCAACAAAACAATTAAACTCATTGCCTAGAGCCCCAAATTTATAAGGCCCCAATTTTTTTTAATGGTATTATTATTGATATAAATTGTTTTTAAAAAATTAATAATGTTTGAGATAGGGCCAAATATTTTATAAGACTCGTATCTTACATTTTTTATATCTCTTTTTTTCTTATCATTTGAATTACTTAAAAGTGCTCAACCTATTTATTAGTTTTTGTAGTATTGCTGTGTATTGGTTACTTGTACAATTAACATTAATGTAATTTACTTTTCTTTGACAAAAAAATAAAAAGAAAGTTACTACTTTTGTTTTTTAGAGATCTTCAACCTCTATGTTTTCTCCCTAGTAGTATCTCTCTTTCTTATCCTTACTATTATATTCAAGCAATTATTTGACTTTTAACTTTCATATAATTATATTCTAATTTGTGAATTGCCAATTGTTGTGCCCCCACACTTGGTGCCCTACTTCAAGTAACATCAAGTGAGCACAGAAACTCACACACGTTGCTAACATCTCAACATGTTTGATCATTTAACTTATTTTCTTTGATTTTTTAAAGTAATTGATTGAATTGAAATTGAATCAATATTTACAAATTATAATTTTTACATATATTTTTTTTTTGTTTATCGTTGTAGGTGCAAGCAAAGTGATTGTCACTATGGTTTGGGTTTTGGATACTCATAGTTGTGATAGTGTATAGCCATAGCTTAAAGTGTTAAGATTGAAGGATTGGAAAGTAATGATGAAGCATCTCAAGTAATTAAGGTTTTGGTTTTATAGTGTTAGCTTAATTCATTTTATGGTACCAAACTCGTTTAATAGGTGAGGTACTTGTATTGATTGTTTAGATAAGTATTAGAATAGTGATCTTAAATTCTATTGATTAGGTATTCATCACAAATCAAGTGATATTGTTCTATACCATTTTCTTTGTATTTTTGCACAAATTCTTGATAATCTCTCGAGGGATTCTTGAGGTTATTATGAAATCTTGAAATGGGGTGTTGTGAGTAAGGCGTTGTGAGTGGTGGAGTGTCACAATTTAGCAAACTCTTGTGAGGTGCAAGACGAAACCTCTTTTGTTGTGTTGTTTGAATCTTTATTGGTAAAAATTTGTATGTGTTGTGTGCATGTATTAGATTTTTAGTGGAAAGTAAATTAGCAGAAGACTAAGTTTGGAAACTAGATGTAAGTCAGATTGATCGAACTAGTATAAACAACTGTATAAATTTTCTCTTTCCCTAAACTCTTCGTGATTAATTGATTTGATTTCTTGATTGTTTTGCAAGTGGATTTTTACATCTGTAACTTTATTTAAATCTTTTATTTGAGATTGTGATTGAGTGATTGAATCTTTAATTGAATCATTGAATCTTGATATTATATTTTTGTTACCATTATTTTAGGTTATAAAAGATTGGGTTTGAAATTTATAGTGGTTTGACTAAGTGTTATTTGGAAATCATTATTGAAGGAATTGTTTTGATCAAGTTTGGTGTTCAAATCTTAGAAATAGTTGAATCTCGCACATTGTTTCAAGCTTTATTTGAAAACCCATTTTGGGTAGATTTTGGAAGTTTCTTTCAAGGGAAGATTTTTGAAAACTCTGGTATTACTTTTTGAGTAGAAAAGTTTGTGAAAACATTTTATAATCTATTCAATCCTCCTTCTAGATTCCACCCTGAGACCAACATAAAGACATTTTCATTCACGGGTATAATTATCACTTTCTAGATTTTAGTGTTTCATTATTATCTTCTTTCAATTTTAACAATTATTTTCCTTGTTATTTTTATTTTAGACAATCAGTAAAATATGTCCAATAGAAAGTATGCATATGATTTTTAAAAGTTAAAAAAAATAGAAAATTTGAAAAATTGATTCAATCTCAACAAGGTGCTCTTCATAAATTGGTTACTATTCATAAAAAAGATGTTACAACTAGTTCAATAAATACAAATATGACAAAAAATTCTCCACTAGAAATTACAAATAATATTAATACATTAGAGAAAAATATTGATAATGAAAACATTTAAGAGGTAGAAAATCTTTACAATATCAATAGTCCTAATCCTAGTCAAGAACAAGAGGATAATGAAAATTTACAAAGAAGACAGATTAGAAACAAATAAGAAGCTCATCAATGGTACATCAAATGAAGTTTCTAAAAATATTTATGATTCAGGATAATGGAAAACATTGATGAAAATTTAGATATTTAATATTTCAAAATGGTCCAATTTGATATAACAATATGCACTCTCCAAAAGATATGCATATAGATCACTTAAGAGGCCTTATAACTTATTTAAAAATATATAGGAAAATTGTTTTGCATCTACATTAGAATCCAAAAAAAAATATGACAATTAAAATGAATATATAGGCCAAATTCAATAAAAAAAAAGTAAGATTCATAAGAAAAATTTTTTTTATCACATTGTTAGTAATGTGATAGCTCATTCTGCTAAAGATTCTCTTCGTATTGATTATTTTATATATATATATATATATATATATATATATATATATATATATATATATTATATTAGTCTATTTCTTCTATTGAAAGTGTACTTGAACAATTTTTAGGATATGAAAACATGTTTGGTTTTTTATTTTATTCAAATAAATTTAAAACTTCAAGAAAAGATGAATTGAAAAAAATATTATATCAATCTTCAAAGAATTTTGAGTTTTGAAAACTATTTTTAGAATTAAAGTTATTGAAAGAAATTCTAATAAATGGAATTAATACACCATTAAAAATATTGAACTATATAAAAAATTAGGTTCTTTTCTAAACATACATTGCTTATAGAATATTATTAATATTATTTTAACAGTCATATAGAAAAAAACTTTTGATTAAATCATATTTAAGATTAACTATGTTATAATATAGATTGAATAATGAGTCATTGAGAGTGAGATGTTAAAATTACTTAAATATAAAACTTTAATAAATAATTTTACAGTTCAGAAAGCCAAAAAAATAACATAAAAATTATTAGTCTATATTAACACTAATCTCTATCTTAATTTTTGTGTAAGGTGCTGAAATTCCTAAGTATAGCCCTGCTTTTTTTAACATCAACTGAATGGTTTAGTTAAATTTCTTATCTATTTTTTCGCAGCTTTTTCGTCGCAAATTTTTATTTTTAATATAGTTACAGTTACGAGACGAATTTCAAAAGAAAATATATAAAAACATAAATAAATAATTAATGATTAACATTGCGTAATTTAACTGTAAAAGAAGGATAATTGTATAATTATTACTGCATTTGTTTTCAGTGAGAGAGAGAAGGAAGGCACGATATTTTAGCTAGGGCTCTTCTAATTAATTTCACTAATTTCTGTTTACAGCCCAACTTCACTAATAATTGAGGTTAGGCCACACGCAAGAATATATATGATCCATTGTCCAATAGTCATATACTGATCAACAACTTTTACGTTGAAAAAGCCAAAACATATACTAATGAAGGACACTGTTTGATATTTCCATATCCACTATATCAGAGACTGCGTTTGCGTTTGGTGCTTGAATTTGATTGATAGCCAATAATAAGGAATCTTTCTATCAAACGATTAAGAGATTTTTTTTCCTTCAATGGATCCTTTATTTCCTAATTATAGATAATTGGGACTTTCAGGTTGTTGTGCTCACCAGATCTTTTTTTTTAATCCCTAGATATTATATGAGCCAAAAGAAAATAAAAGCATATTACATTATTTAATTTAAGGAATAAAATAATAATAAATATTTTTTCATTCATGTGATCCAAGGCTTACGTTTATCACCTTCTACTTATGAACTTCCAGTAATAAAATATGCTATGCTGTCCAGCATGCGTTTCATAACATATTCGTTTCGAGCCAAAGCCACATGCATATAAAAGAATACCGTCGTCCGTATTATTAATTATTAACTTATTATATTACTGCTTTGCTAAAGGGCAAAAAGTTTTTAAAATTAGACCGGTTATTGAATTGGTGAAACTATAAAGTCAAGATTTAAAAGTTCAACCTCACTTAAACTAGATTTAATAAAATATATATATTATTACTAATATAGTAATTTACTAAGTAAAAAATAAGTTATATATGATTTATAATATATAAATATAATATATTTTATTAAGTCTAAGTTTTGTTGTTTTTATAATATAAATAGTTTAAGTTTTAGGTGTTGAGATCGGTTACGGTGAGTCGTTATCTAATAGTTTTGGGTGACCTACCTTGATGGTTATTGTGAGATAGTTAATTGTTCTTTCCCGGTCTTCAAGTTCCTTAGTCTTAAGCCTTTCAAGAGTGATAAGATAAAACTTTATTGTTTTGTCAATCTTAACTTGAAAATGTTCTTGTTGGGACTGATGTTGAAATTTATCTATTACTTTGCTAAGCATGCTTTTCCATCAATGTTGTCAAAATGTAGATCTATTTGTACTTATGCACGCGTGCTAATTAGTGTATTATAGTGATAATCTGGATATTCAAGGCTCCCACTCCCTTGGTATCAGAGCCAAATATGCACCCACCTTATTCCCTTGTCTTCCTTGAAGCCGGAGCCATATGATGATATGGTAGGAGCGAGTAAGGAGAGAAACCTTAAACACATGGAAACCTCAAACACAAACCCTGTTCAACCAGAACCAGTTCTTTTAAACTCTACGCTTTCTCTTCCAAGCAATATTACAAAAACTCTTTCTTCTAAGTTAGAAAACCTCATTGAATACTCTTATGTTCCTGAGGATGCTCAGATAATTGAATCCACAACCCCCTTGCTAAGTTCGTACAACATTTTCTGTCAACAAAGATCTACTTTTAGATCTATTGCCTAGTTAATCTCCACCAGAAGACCCAGCGAAAAAGAGTATGTCCAAGCCTTCAAGCTAGAACAATGTTCTTTAGTAGCCACTACTGAAGAGCAGTATGTTACCATAGAGATTCCTAATGAACTCATCATATACTGGACCACTGAAGGCTACACCCATTTACACTATGGGGTTGTTCGCCTAATCCTCACTCTCCATGGGAGGAGAGGTCTTCCTGTCTCTGCCAAAGTCACTCTGCTAGATTCCAGCTATCTTCACTATGAGAATGTTGTGATAGGAACAATACTGACCACTCTGCATGCTGGAAGTATAGTTCTCACTATATTTCCAAAGTATAACATCAGTCTAAGGGATCCAACTCTGTCCCATAGACTAAAAGTGCAAGTACATATCACTAGAGCCGACCAGGTATCTGAGGCCTTGGTTGCTACTTTGCACCACCAAATCATCTATCGATTGCAAAACCACGTTGTAAACCTGTCATTACCATCCTGTAATGATGGGGCACTATTTGTCCTAGCCAACCACCAAGAGAAGAGTCCCTCTATCGTACAAGTTCCTAGAAATATTACCAGACAGCAATTGAAGGAACTTATCCCATTACAGTGGGTAACCAATTACGAGAAACTGCATGAGAATCAAAAGCCCATACAGTCTATTGAGGCCACTTTTAGGAGATCTGTTGATGGGACAGTCAGAACCATCTTTAGACAGCCTGAAGCTAACCCCACTAGCAGATCAACATCTATCTTCCAATCCATGATGCTACAACCGGTCACTAAAGAAAAAAGAATTCCCATATCGGCAGTTCATCCTGATGGAAGACCGATATACACTGACAATATAGATGGTCATTTCATATGGGCGTAGATCCATCTATGTGTGACCCCAGATGCAATTGTTGGCAAAGATCTAGAGACACCAGTGATGAAGAAGAAGAAAACCCTGGATACTCCAACGATTCCAATGATGAAGAAGATGAGGACGATGAAGGTTGTTGTAAACCTCCTCCTCCTCCTTAAAGGAGACCCACACCTCCTCCTTCTGCTCAAAGGAGACCTGGTTTTCCTTCCCAAAGGAGACCTGCTGACCCTGTCCAGAGACCTTGGGTAGGGTTACACCGTCAAGAGCAACCAGATCTTTCTTGGATCTACAAAAGGATGGAAGAGATTCTAAGAGAAGAAAAATTTTCACCTTCTCTGGAAAATAAGAGAAACCACTTTCCCGTTATTTCACCAACTCCATGCAGACAACCAATTCCCTGCATGATGTTCACCAAAACTTCTTATGAGCAAGAATTTCCATTTCTTGAAAGGAAAACAGATCCGGTCACCAAGTTGACTACAAAGCCAAATATCTCGTCTTCTGAGATAGGACCGGACGACAAGTCTAAACCTCTCACTCAAGCTGAAGAGGTATTAAATTGGCAATCCGAGAATGCTAAAGCCCAGAACACCATTCTCAAAAGACTTGACCAAAAGATGGATAGAATTTCGGCTAATTTGGAGAAATCAGATGAGAGATTAAATTATCTTTCTACAAAGATAAAGAGGTATTATCAACAATTAACCTCTGAAATATCTCGCCTAGAAAAGGAATGGAAGGAGACTACCTTTGGACAAGCATCTCATGCAAAAGAAAGAGAGATAAGGTAATTAAAGGCTCAAATCAAGGAATTGGATAACCAGATTGAACAAAAAATCAAAGAAAAACAAATGATACCATATGATTTGTATGCCTTTGTACCTCCAGCTACTTCAAAGTTTATCTCTCAGTCAACTTCATTGTTCCTTAACAAACTAGTCCAATGGACTTTGCCTACTGCTTCAGCATATCGGACTAGATCAAGGCCAGAATCTAGTTCACGATCGACCAAAGCCAAGACAGAAGCAAATAAGGAAATTCAGGATTCTCCACTATCCTCTCCACTATCCTCCTCAAACAGACCGCTTTTCCCAAGACAGACATATTCCAGGATTCTCAAGATCCTTACTCTCAACTCACCATAGAAGTTTGTGTTGATTCCCACGATGACTCCAAAGCTCAAGATTTTTCAGATAGTGAAAGTACAAGTTCAGCAAGCAGCACAGATGAGGAACAAGGTTATGCCGTTGTATCCAAGATTCTGATGGCTACCCCTACAATCTCACAAACAAGACATGAGCCTATTTATGAATCTCCGAAGATGAAGTGGGTCAATCCCAAAGAAATGGGATATCAAAACCCACCAGTGGTCCTTGGTTTACCCTGGATGATCTTCCTCCCGACTAATGGAGAAGAAGGCTTATAGAGTTTAGTGCATGGTTGGACACCAAATTGATGAAGGAAACTGATTCATACAAAGTTAGTGAAGAATTTTGTTGTAGGATGACAGGCACTTTAAAATAATGGTATCACAATCTAGGTGTTGTCCGCCAGAATCAGTTCCATGAGTTAAATTCAACATCTAGAGTATTGGGAGCCTTACACGAAGAGTTTATAAGAGATGAAGCTATTATTGAACGAAAAAGGAGACAAGAATTCTTTGAGATGAAGTGTTGCTCAATAAAGATGAAAGATTTAGACAAATACTTTCAAAGAATGATGAGGAGATTTTATCTTCTTAATGGCCTCAATGATGCGAGCCTAAAAGATACATATGTAGCCTCTCTTCCTGTAGAGTTACAGCCAGAACTCAACAGGATGACTATGGCCGCACAAAAAGACTTCTCTGCCATGACAATGGGGCAGATTCACCAATGACTTAAGAAGCAGTGGACAAGCTGTGCAGGCAACATCAATACTTTTCTGATGTTATGAATAATAAGGGCAAATTCAACAAAGTCTGCAAAAAGTCTTACTTGAAAATCAAGTGCAAAGACAAATGCAGCTGCTCGAAGGGGAAAATAAAAAATGAGTCATTTAAATTCCCTCAGAAAAAGAAGAGGAAGCCCTTCAAATTTTTCAGAAAAAGAAAATAAGAGGACGATCCTCGAGATCAAGATGTTTTATCTATGGAAAGAAAGGACATTTCTCTAGGACATGTCCTAACAAGAGAGAAAAGGCCATAAAGCTCATCTCATCTTTAGACATAGGAGATGACGAAGTAGAATTAGTCTACTCAGAACAGAGCGAGTAGATGAGGAGACTATTTTTGCTCTGAAAGAATCCTCTGATGAAGAAAGTTTTTCGGACTCTGAGTCTATCCCTGTCTATTCCATATAAGAGATAAATAGCAGCAGTCTTTCTTCACCTCAACTGAATTGTGAAGTCCACATTTTACCCTCAAAGTTTGAAAAACCCATAAAGGCAATTGCATTCAGACACTGGAGCTCAGAAGACCATGATGAACCCAGACATTCTCCCAAGGAGATATTGGAAAGAAGAAACTTTTCATTTTGTAGCAGCCGATGGAAAAATGTTCAGAACAGAGTTAGTTACCAAGACACCCATCGAAATAAAATTCTTTCCAGATTGTATAGTCTGGTCAAAAGTCATTGGCAGCAAATTGCCAAACAAAGATATTCTCATAGGGATGGATGTATACTCTACCTCACAAAAGCTCCTTATTCATCCATTTGGCTTAAGGTTCAAAAGAGAATATAAGCCCTTCGTCGACACTCCAAGACTATTCTCTATAGCAGAACCTCCATGTGAGCTGGAAGGCATAAAAAGGAAAATGCTCTCCCTATGTGCAGATAATCATGAAGGCTTTAACCATGCTAGTCCTCTATGGAGAAATGAAGAGTTCTTCATTCGGCTACCTTTCAAGCTGAATGAGGATGTCAATCCAACTAAAGCTACACATCCAGGAATTACTCCCTCAGATCTACTGTTAGCCAGATGAGAATGCCAAGAACTATTAAAACAAGGCCTTATTGAGCCTACTCAGTCCAATTGGGCTTGTCAAGCATTCTACGTCGAAAAGAGGTTGGAAAAACTTCGGGGAAAAAAGAGACTTGTGATCGATTATAAGCCTCTTAATCATTTTCTCAAGGATGATAAGTTCTCCATTCCAAAGGCCTCCTCATTGTCTGTCTTGTTGAAAAGATCCAACGTCTTCTCTAAGTTTGATCTTAAATCGGGTTTTTGGCAGCTAGGAATCCATCCAGCTGAAAGAGAGAATATTGTCTTTTATATTCTTAATGCCCAATACCAGTGGACAGTTCTTCCTTTTGAACTTAAAGTTGCCCCGTCTCTGTTCCAAAAGGCTATGGCCAGAATATTTGAACCTCTCTTGGAAAATGCAATTATCTATATAGATGATATATTGTTATTTTCTAAAGACATGGATACACACAAGAATCTACTCAACCGATTCTTTGAAATAGTCAACCACTATGGGGTAATGCTTTCAGAGAAGAAGATCCAGTTGGGCCAAACAAAGATTGACTTCTTGGGAATGCAGTTCTTCCAAGGGGCTTATCAGCCACAAACACATATTACAAAAGAACTCATAAATTTTCCTGAATAGCTCATGACTACCAAGCAGATTCAATAGTTCTTGGGGATCCTAAATTACATCCGGGATTTTATTCCCCATGTAGCCAAGTATACTAGTCCTCTGTCCAAACTGTTGAAGAAAGACCCCCCTTCGTGGGGACCTGAACAGACCATGGCAGTCTAAGAGATAAAGAAGATTGCTCAGAACCCTCCGACGTTAAAAATTCCTGGAAAAGGAAAAAGAATTATCCAGACTGATGTCAGTGATCATTACTGGGGAGCAGTCTTGATTGAAGAAGTCAGTAATAAAAAGTTTTACTGCGGGCACGCCAGTGGATAATTTAAAGAAGATGAGAAACATTACCATACCACCTTCAAAGAAGCTGTGGCAGTAAAAAATGGAATAAAGAAATTTGACTTCCATCTAAGAGGATATCAATTTGAGGTACAAATGAATAATTCATCCTTTCCAAGAATCTTTGAATTCAAGAATAAAATGCCTCCTGATCCCCAGATTCTTCGTCTAAAAGATTGGTTCTCTAGATATGACTTTATAGTAAAGCATATTAAGGGCAACCAGAATTTGATACCAGATCTCCTCTCCAGGCTAGGAAAGTTGGTACAAATTATCTCAACCACCCATAGCTTTCCTCTCATATTCATGGTCAAGCCTTTGCCTAACCAGGCTAACAGTCAAAAACAATATCCTCCAGGTTTGACTCCAAGGACTGTCAATGATATCTTGCACTATGCTGGATCCCACTACTTTTACTTCCTTCATGAAACTCTAAAGTATAAGCACACCATACCTTCCTCCTTTGATCCCAATAATATCTATGGAGGTATTTTTGAATTATTTTGTGACATAGGATGAGATCTTTGTGAACCCACGATATGGGCCATCTAGTGCAAAACAGTCTAATATGCCATTCCCATTGCAATCCGGACCAAAGAAGCTTATGATATCTTAAACAATCCTGATAAGCAAAACTTCTTGTTCTGGACATTATTACAATGGTATTCTCCCCTGACTTGGTGGAGGATAGAGTTAAGGAAAATTCTGGGACTCCAAGAACTCCGGGGAAAGACTCCCTGCCTAACCTCTGTCATTATTATCATCGACCTTATTTTCAGAATCAGGCAGGACAACTGTGGTCACAAAACACAGCCTATTTCTGGGGAAACTTTGAAGAATATCCATTAGACCAAAGTTACCAACACCAGTTGACTCGTCATTTGATAGAAATCAATACCATCAAAGATGGTCAAAATAACTCTTTTCCAAATAGGGTTATTCCATCTACTTCTAGTCATCCCAGGATAAAATCCTTCAAGAGCACTACTGAGTTCTATGTTCTCGAAGAATGTTTTCAGACAGCCAAAGACTTAGCAAGTGACTGTGAGGAACCTTGGACGTGGACGATGAAGGATGACTCAGACCTTTATGATCCAAATCTCTCTCCGAGTTATGAGCCTATCTTCAAGGATTGATAAAAGACCCCTCCACTCAGACTTTTCAAGCTAAGGTCTTTTCACCAAAAAGATTGAGTGCGTGTGTAACAATAGTCATTTAAAGATAGGGCCACGTGTGCAGGCCATATCCTGTGTAATCTAGATAAGGTGTGATGTGTATTAGTAGAATAAGAGATATCCTTATCCTATGGCCACGTGTGCAGGCCATATCTTGTGTAATCTAGATAAGGTGTGATGTGTATTAGTAGAATAAGAGATCTCCTTATCCTATGGCCACGTGTGCAGGCCATATCCAGTGTAATCTAGATAAGGTATGATGTGTACCAGTAGTATAAGAGATATCTTTATCCTATGTCAGGAAAGGATAAGAATCTTATCCTCTGGAGTTGTAATCTTATCTCCTCCCTGTCTATATAAGGGGAGTTTCTCTTGTATAATGGAGGATCGAAAAATCAATAGACGAGTCTGCTTTTCTATAACATGAGTTTCTAAACCTCTTTCTTTTCTCTCCTGAAAACTCTGATCTATATCATAATAGTCTTCCAGTAAAAGGGAAGATGAGGGAATAAGGGAAAGGTATTATCAGATGCAAGTATGCTCTGTACTCGCCTCCTTGTGAGGATCTTGTACATCAGAAAACTCTAAAGAAGATCCATAATTATCGGTCCTTGTTATTCAGATTGTTATTATGGTTACACGATAGGGCTGGAAAGAAAAGCTATGGGTTGCTTAAAAGTACAACTAATCAGTGTATTATGGTGATAATCTAGATATTCAAGGCTCCCGCTCCCTTGGTATCAGAGTCAAATATGCACTCACCTTATTTCTTTGTCTTCCTTGAAGCCAAAGCCATATGATGATATGCTAAACTTGTAGATCTTTAAGTGCAATTCTTGGGTGCACTAAGATCATAAATTAAAGCCATTTAATATATATAAGTCTCTGAGTGTAAATCGTGTGCACACTAAGACCTATGATGGACCATTGAGTAGTAAACATATTAAAGTATCGAAGTCACATTATTTTGTTTAGTAGCTTACAAAATGTTGTGTGCATGGTATGCATGAAGATGCAAGTTGTTTATCTATATGTGATAATGGAGATGTTTATTGTATGATGGGATATGTATGCATGATGTATGAAAGTAAATAAAGCATACCCGTATTGGAATCGGCGAGATTTGTCATAGCAACAATAGTTTTTCAGAGGAAATCAACATCACTGCACATGCAGCAAATGATTTGTCAGGGGATTTATATTTTTTCTAGCAAATAATGTAATTAGGTCTGTAACTTTCTTTTCAGCAATTCGTGCATTTTCAGAGACCTCCTTCTGTGTTCTTGACTGACATTTTGCCTAACAATCAAATTTTTTGTCATTAAACAGTAAACACAATGTGGGAGGAGAATTCAATTGATCTGCCATTCTCCTGTCAGCACAAAAGTTCAACTGAAACAGTAGAATTTCCAAAACGAAGGTCAACGGATTTGCTGATAACTCAGAAGCGACTACAACAATGCTATCTTTTCTCTCCTAGGGTTTATTATTGTACTCCATAGATATCACCTAACATATTTCAGATTAAACAAGACATCCCTTGACTCTAAACTTCCCTTTTTCTTCATGTTAAACAAAACTTAGTACATTTTAATTCATCTAACCAATGATAGGCGAGGAAAAAGCTTGAAGCGATAAATGAAATAATAGAAGAGCAAGAGACCTGCATCAACAAATATCTTCTTATTCATCATATTGTAGACACATTGTTCATGAAAAACCAATATACCCTCTGGAATTATTACTTAATATGCATTAACCTGGTAGGATTTTTTAGAAGATCTCTGATGAAGCTTAAAATCATATATTGGTACCTGAACCGAATGTCTAGATTTGAGTTTACCAAGAGTTTCTACAAGTTTCTCTGTATCAAATGCATTAGGATGATCAAAATTATACTCATGAACAAGCTTCAACTCATCATTTGTTAATCCCCGGTAGAATGAATCTTGACAAACAAGAACAACTTTGTGATCTTGTAGTTGTTGAATGATCAAATCACACATTATGATTTTCCCCGATGTTGTGCCTCCAGATACACCTGATCCGGCAGAGGATGCAAATTAAATTAAGGAAAACATAGACAATGCAAACATATGCTATTAGATGTCATTTTGAGAAGAAAATACACGAAAATTATTGTAATATTAATGCTTGGAGATTCTTTTTCCAACTATAAGATGAAATCCATCCATGACAGAATGCAAAGAGAAAGAATATATATCCTAAACAAATTATTGTATACCTTTAGTGCATCACCTTAAACCAAAAAGAAAATAAGATAATAAATACATTTGTTTGAAAAGTATAACAAATTAGTATAGATATTATAAAAGAATGAATAAAAAAATAAAAAACTTGGACGGGTTAAATCCATAATACGGTTAAAATAATATATTAGTTACAGATAAAATTTTTAATATAGATAAAAAAATATATTACAGATTACAAAGTTTTGAATTCAAATAATCCAGCATTAAGATATTTTAAAAATTTTAAAATTGTTGATTAAAAAGAAAAGGTGATACTAAAAGAAAAGTCGTGGACAAAAGTAGATTATATAACTAAAAATTCAAATTATTTCTATATATTTTATTAAAAATCTTATTATATTTATATACACATATTTTTACATAATTAAATAAAGACTTAAGTATAATTCATGCCTTTAATTTTTTTTTATTTGAGACATTATGCTCCCAAAATATAAAATTGACATTATGCCTCCTAATTTTAAAAATGTGTCATTGGTGTCTCATCCATGAGTTCATAACGTTGACGGTTAAATTTAAAGGTCTTGACTGTCATATGTATTCAATTAGTTAACGTGGCATTTAATTACTTCTTAATTGTGAGGTTTAGCGTTTGATTATGTCAGTTGGCAATTTTTTAGGTTTACGTGGCAATCTTTAATGCAAAGGAAGTTACAATTCAAGATATCGTTGAAGGCACACAATTGTCTGCTTGTGAATGATGTCGTATACCTAAACTTACAATACTCCTTTGCAGAATAGCTAATGGATCCCTGCTTTTGTATTCATGGGTCATGACCCACCCTAATCTTTTTGTTCATCTTTTAGCTTGGTTTCACCTATCATATTTTGTAACTTGTTGGGAAGACATTTCTTGTGTTTTTCCACTTTTATACATTTCCTTTACCAACTAAAAAGCATTTTATGTAAACATTATTGTTCAGTGAAAAAAAGATTGTGCAATTGGGAATTGAGAATTTATCCAGAACATGGGTCTTAGGGTTTGTTTGTAAAACATGAAGGGTGTCGAATTGTGAAGAGATTATCCATTCTTAAATCTTCAAACCTTAGTCTTCAAGCATTACCCCCAAACTGTGAATGTAAAGGAAATGTTGTTGCTTGTTAACAGTAGTCAAGGTTGACAAATGACGACAATGGATGGAACATCTTCTATTGTACAAGGTGGGACTTATGCACGAGTAGAAGAAGGTCCGACATATGTATCCAAGTAAGCTTCCTTTTTTTTGACATCTTTGTTATCATGTATTTAGGGTTTAGTTTTTTTTACGTAGTCCCCCATGCTTGTTTCGTTGCTTTTTTAAATGAGTAAAAGTTGTGTGAGAACTTTTTTATTTCCAAACACATTTGGTGTGTAGCTTTTAATTTTAAGGGTTTTACAACTTCTTTAAGAAAGTACCTTTTACCCCATCTAGTGGTTGAGTTAATCTATTTTGATAATAGTTTAGTACTATTTCACTTTCAAGCCAACTAAATTTCATAAAATCTATTTTAAAATACACCATGATGAGATTTTAATTCATGAACTCAACATTATGTATATCAATGGGCCATCTCACCAGGAAGAATGAGGTTGGTACGTTGATGAAATGTTATTTATTGACATCTCAAAGTTGATTAAAAGTTTTGGGTATGGTGATTTTAGTAGTTTGTGGTATAGACATTCAAAACTGAGCATTGCATGTGTATTGCTCCCATTAAAATGTGATGCTAATATGCTTAAGTTAGTTGAATATAATAAGGGATTTGAGATAATTGATTTGTATGTAGAACATATTGTTGACATTCCTGTTCTGTTTGAGAGCAGAGAAAAAGGAAGAAGTGAGCAATTCAGTAGCTTTTAGAATGCGGAAGTCATTGAGGTTTATGAGGTTAAATTGCAAAAGGGTGATGAAAATTTGAATTGAGGTTCTAAAATTTTGGGGGTGAACATGTTGTGGGATATCAAAATAGGAATGAAAGTGTTGAAGGTTTAGGGGGGATAAAATTAGTGAAGATTAAGGAGACGAGTTAATTTTTGAAAATGAGGTAAGTGAATCATATTTTGATTTCAATTACAGTGAATATGAGGAAGGTTGGGATTGAAGTAGTATTTTACATAGGGAATCATTTGTCAATAACAGTAATGATGAGGATGGTAATGACAATCCTCTTAAAATTGCAGACAGAGACTTATTGTTTGAACTTGAAGATGAAGATGGAGACTCTTATGAGTTTGATACTCTTCCATGTAATGATGAGGAAATTGTGTAGAAGAAGAAACAGTTTTAAAAATTTAAGAAAATTGAATATGACTATAATTTTCATTTTGAGTTAGGTATGTTATCCAACAATAAGGAAGATGTCAACCAAGCTATTAAGACATTTGCCATGACAACTAAAAAAACTTGTCTTTTAAGAAATCATGTACTAAAATGGTAGTTGTGCTATGTGTGAAGGGGTGCTATTTTACTTAAAGTTGACTAAATCAAAGTAAAGTGTTTATTGGCAAGTTATCACATTTGTCATTAATCATACTTGTGCTAGAAATCCTCGTAATAAGCATGTTAAAATTGAATGATTGTTAACAAGGTTTGTGCTCTTGTTTAGAGATACTCCAGATATGAAGACAAAGTCATTGATTTCTTATGCTTTTGAAAAATGAGGGGTAAAATTGAAACTTTATCAACCTTAACAGGCTAAACGTATAGCATTGAAAAAGATACAAGAAGCTTTAAGAGAGAAATATAAATATTTGAGGAGTTATGAAAAAGAGTTGTTTAGAAGCAATCCTAATAACACAGTTAAGATCAAGTGTTACTTAACAAATAGAGGTTGCATGTTTCAAAGAATTTACATTTATGTGAGGCATGTAAAACTACATTTGCTATCACGTGTAGACCATTGATTGAACTGGATGAAAGTTTTCTTAAAGGTGAATATATGTAGTACACTTGCTCACTGCTATAGGTAAAGATGGTAATAATCAAATGATTCCAATTGCATATGTTGTTGTGCAATCTGAATGTGAAGATTCAAGGCAATGGTTCTTGGAATTCTTACTTGCTAACCTTGATGGTATTCAAAAAATAAATTGGCATATATATGTCGACAAAAGGTATAAGAAAAATTACTTTATGTTTCTGATTCACTTGTTTCATGTATTTATTGTAGTGTATACTAACTTATTAAGTTACCTTTTCCATAGGGATCAAACAATAAGGGGATTGCTTGGAAGCAAAGTCAACCATAGGGTGTGTGTAAAACACTTATATGAAAATTCGAGGAAAAAATCCCCTATTGCTGAATTGAAAGACTTGTTCTAACAAGTTGCAAAATCTACAACTGTGACTGATTGTGAGAGGATTATGGAAAATATAAAAAAAAAAAAGAATCATAATGCTTGACTTAGTTTTTAGAATGTAGACCATCCTATTTGGTCCAATTATGCCTTTGACATAGACACGAAGTGTGACCTACAAGTAAATAACATGTGTGAAGCTTTTAATACATCCATCTTAGAATATAGGCAAACCTATTATTACGTTGTTTGAGAGAATCAAGTTCTACATAATTAGGAGGACTTTTATGTTAAAAGGTATTTGAGATATTCTGGTGCAATCTGTCTCAAAATCCAACAAATTTTAGAGAAAAACAAGAAAGACTCACAATATTGGATCTTGAATTGGGTTGGGGATGATTTGATGGAATTATTTGAGGTTTCAAGAGACTGGCCAAAGTATATTGTCCATTTGAACCAGAAACCCCGTTCTTGCAAAAAATGGGATCTTATGGAATCCCATGTTGTCATGCCGTATCTTGTTTGTGGTCTATCAACTACAAGACATATGATTATATTGCTCATTACTACAAGACATTTTTATTTTTCTAATATCTTCATTCTTAAATAATGTGATTTGGTCAACATTGTTAACTACATTTGGTTTTGTATTATGCTAAAAAATACATTCTTAACAACATATTCTTACATTGTGATACCATTTAATGGACCTAACCATTAGCCATATGATATCAATGAGTCTATTCTTCCATATAAATTGAGAAAATCACATGAGAGGTCCAAAAAGAATAGGAATGAAGCTAATGATGAGCCCAAGAGCAGCACAAGTTTGGGAAGGTAGTCAATTTTGTGCTTTGTAGTAAATGTGGAATAGTTTGACATAATGTCAACTTACAAAGGCAAAATAGTTGCAAATAGGACCATTTCAAAATGAGGCAATAAGGTATTTATTAATAAAGGAATATGAAGTGAAACAAATTCAATAATGGTTGACTAATAATGTTAATGGTTGACAAATTCAGTTGCTAAATCTAAAACAATTAATAGTTTAACCAATAAGGTAACTACTAAATTTGTATAACCTTCCTTAACTGTTAAATTTGTGGCATCTGGTAAATTTGTGCTAGTTGTTAAATATACCCTAAACTATGATTTTATTCTTTGTAGAGGTAAATAGGTGCATCATCCCCTGCAAAGGTATCTAGTAGCAATTCATCTGTTCCAGTGCAATTAGTGGCAATAACATCTTCACAAAACCAATAATCAGTGGTTGTAGCTCACCTTGTGGTAGCAATACCTCCACAAAGCCAACAATCAGTTGTTGCAGCAACTTAATATGTGGCAGCAACACCTTCACAAAGCCAACAATCAGTAGCTACAGCTCACTTTGTGACAGCAAGACCTCCAAAAAGACAACAGTCAAACTCACATACTCTAGGATCCATTAATAAAAAAAGAATATTTTTAGTTATTTAGTTTTTTTTATTATTTGTAATTGGTGGTGGTGAATAATGGTCTTTGTTGTTTACTTTTTGTTACGATCTTGGTGTAGGGTTTAAAGTGGTACCTATTATTTCCTTGTTTGTTATGTAATTCTGTATTTTGAATTTAGACCAAAACCATTATAGTTATGTGAATGAAGCTAGATGACATGTTATGCTTCTTATGTCAATTAAAGAGATGTTGGTGTTATGATTTGAAGAATTTCTTTAACTTTATTTATGGTGTTAAAGGTTTATTAATATGGGTGTTATATGTATATTTTACTACATAATGTATATGGTGTTTTTAGTGTGGTTGAGTTAAGTGATAAGGATGCTTACTCTATGGTTTTTGCCAGTAGAGTTGCAGAATATTTTTTTTTTTGAGTGTGAATGGTGTGACAATGTTCAGGGTGCTTATTATGAGCTTATTATGATTAGAAGATGGCAAACACTGTTGTGGAACTAAAAATGAATATAAAATGGAATTAATAAAAAGATTTAAGTTAAATATACATATTTCTCCTTAGCATGAGCTTGTTATGAGTTAAATGGAACTAAGAAAAAGATCCAAGTCAAACAAAATTGAAAATGAATGTTCAAGGTGTTTGTTATGAGCTTGTTATGAGGGGAACTATTAAATGGAACTAAAAATGAATGTTAATGTTCAGGGTGCTTGTTATGAGCTTTTTTAGATATTTCATATACTCCAGGAACTGGATGTGGTGGAACTAAGTTAAATTCAGATATTTCATATATCATCTGCTTGATGTTGATAGTGGTTTCTGATTCTTGAATTTTGATTATTAGAGTCTTTTGTGTCACAATTAGGGAATAACTATTGAAATAACAAGTGTTTGTAGTTCTAATTTAAATTGGAATTGTATCTAGCCATGTTATTACTTTTCTTGCCTTTTGTTGCGATTGTGGATCTGAGGAACACTTAGCCCTTAGAAATATCTGACCATGCACACATTTTCACCTACATTATGTTAAAAAAGTTACTTTTGATTCAATGACCTTTAAACTTTCAAAATTTAAACCAAACATACATTAAGTTGTGGCAATAGTAACAAACAAAACTGTTGGAGAACGTATTAACTTAATTACAATAGTAGTAGTAAATTGAACTACTACAGCAACAGAAATAATACTAGTCAATTATAGTAACTCAAAATATTCCTTGCACAATTTGTCCCTAACCAATTCATAAAATTATGCAAATTTTAGCATAATATCCCTTAAAGATTTTAGCATAATATTCCTTGCACAGTTTATCCTCTACTAATTGTAGTGACCCATAATATCCCATTCCAAAAGCTACAATATTTTAATGACTGCATTATTTCCTTCCTAGAATGTTAGTCCTTTATCAATTTAGAAAATTATGCAGATTTTAGCATCTCTTCCCACACATAAATAATCTTTAGAAGAACTTTTAATAACTTATGCAGATTTTAGCATCTCTTCCTATGCATAAGTTATGCAAAAGCTACAACATGAGTTTTATAGTACCATCAAGCTTTTAACTATCAAAATTAATGAATAAATCCTAACCTTTGAATTAAACTAAAAAGTTTAACACATGACATCAATTAGTCATATATATAAAGAAATCACAAAAATTGTATAAATCAATATCAGAGAGAAAGAAAAGGTTGCATCCTTGAACAATTGTACGATCAACATCATATTCATTCACTAAACAATTGTTATACATTATCAACTTAGATACCACAAAACAACCTTCATCTACTAAGTGAATAATATCACCTCCTACCCTAAACAAAATACATATACCAAAATGTTGCCAACAATATTAGCATCTACTAACTCATTAAACTATCATCTGCTACCAATTTCCCCTACTAACAATTACAATGGAAAACACAATTACAATTAACTAGCACAATATCAGTCCTGTTCCCACAATTTTTTCCTTTTTCTTCATTTTAGTTATTATTGTTTGAAACCCCCTCTCTTTAAATTGAAGCTCTTAAACCTTCTTCAGTAGGTTGAACATAATCCTCTTTTCCCTCATACTTATTGCAAGATCTTATTCTTGAAAAAAAAATTGCAACATCTCATCCTAGTAAACCTATAATCAGGACAGATAACAAGAAACATGGATCAATTATACAATTTCTAGAAAACTAAACCCTAAAACAAAGAATTTAGAAAAACCCTAAATCTTATATGATCCACAACCATAAAATCTTTTAGATGGTTTTCTTCGATCCAAGAAGTTACTAGTGGTGCTTTCAAACCACACAAACAAACCAACCACACCTTCATGATCGTGTCTCCGAGCTACTTAATAATCCATTGTGTTCCATTTGAATTTGATAGTAAAGACCAAAGATTCATAACCTCCCTTCGTTGCCTCTCTTCATTTTCTCTTTTTGACACATCTTTTCGTCGTCACCTCAATGTGCCTCTCCTTGGTGTCGCCTTAACCAACCTTTCTTCCATATATGCATCAATGTTCTTAAGCAACAACTCTTCTGTCACTCAGGCTTGAAGATTTGATACCCTAAAACCCCTTCACTATGGATTGTCATTTTCTTCCTTCACTCTTCGAAAAGAAACCCTAATAAGGAACTCAACTCAAAATCTTAATGACTTCTTCTGCAATGTTCTTTTTTAGCACTAAACCCTAATTAACTTAACTTCACTATTAACCATCAACTAAATGTCACGTAAGCTAATTTCATCCATGTGGCAGTCAACACTCTTAAACTTAACAATCAACGTTATGAAATCACGAATGGACACCAATTGACATATTTTTTAAAATTAAAGGGCATAATCTCACAATTTTATATTATACGGGGACAATTTCTCAAATAAAAAAAAACTTGGGGCCATGGATTGTAATTAAGCCTTAAATAAAATATAGGATTTCTTTTCCACTCTTACTCTTTTTTTTAGTATTCTCTTACTAGTTAAAACAATCAAAATAACTATCTCAATTTTAATTTATTTTCTTTCTATCTCAATTTCACTCCTGTCTTTCTTTTCTCCTTCTCGTTGCCTATGACAAAATGCAAATAAAAAGAAAATGAGCGAGGAGAAGCAGTTATGGACATAGGAACTAGATGTTCGTTGAGTTGAAGTATACAAGAAAACTGAAAAGAAAAACAATAATGTATGGTTTTTGAGAAAGTGGAGAATTCTTTTCGAGGTATGTTGTGACAAGGTGATGGTCGTGAGAATAGTTTTTTCAACTCCCACTGTGATCGTCAAAATGTTCTGGTAAAAAGTGTCCTTTGTTGGTTCCCATTGTGTGTCGTATATATTGTTGATGGAGGTTATCTTATTGGATGGTTATGGGTTGATTATTGAGTGGTTACATATGAGATTGGTTATGAGAAGCAGTTAGCTAAAAGTTATGGTGAGACCGATTATGAAAAGTGGTTAAATGATAGTTTTAGGTTGCTATCGAGTAGTTATTATGAGATTGATTAAGGGAATTTGAATTAACATCTCTCCTAATTTGAAGTAACACTTAGTCTCATGGTAAAAAACTTATGTGCCTTTCATTTTATCTCACCTATTACTCTCATGGTAAAAAAAAATGACAATTTGTTTTTACTCTCATGCAAACGGTTACTGAAGAGTAATAAGAGAGATAAAAAAAATAATAATTATACTAAAAATGTAATTCATTAAAAAATTAAATTACTATACTATACTAAACAAATAAGAAATTAAATTACTCTACTACAAAAATAAGAAATTAAATAACTATACTACAGTACACTAATCAAATATTTAATTCAATAACTATACTAAACATGTAATTCATTAAGTAAATTAATATAATAAACATGTAATTTATTACTATTATAAAGACAATTGCCCCCCTCATATCAACATTTCTAAATACCAAAATTACCCTTAGTTTATAATATTTGTATGTAGTTATTCTCTGTTTTGTTAACCTTCCTTCTCTATCTTACGTGTAGTTTTTATTTTGAAGATATGTAGTTATTTTTTATTATAAATTCAAACTAAAGAAAAATTTTGGAAACCTTGGTGTTAGATTTATATTTGGGATAAAAATTGCTCCTTGCAATCCAACAAAGTGTATATATCTTATCTTATTTCTTTCTCAACTCTTGACAAATTTTCCTAAATCTCTATTTTCTTTAATCTCAAATTTATAAATTTTCTTTCTTTAAAATGCTGATAGCAAAGATTACAAATTTTTTTCCTTTCTCAACTCTTAACAAATTTTCCTAAATATCTATTTTTTTCTAATCTTGTGCTTACTTGAGGACTTTTTTTTCTTGATCTTTCTTTTTCATTTTTTAATTTTCATTGTTAATAAACTTGGGTTTAACTCGAATGATTCATTTAACTCTGTTTGGATAGCCGAAAGTAAGAGTTAGGAACTACTAGTTTTTTTTTAAAAAAAATCACTTCAAGTAGTTTTTTCAAAAGATTTCCTATTTTTAGCTAGTAGCTAATTTTTTTTTTTACAATATCCTTTATTATTTAATGTAGTGTCCTTCACTAATTCTATTTCCACATATTATCTAATCTCTCTCTTTCATTAATGTAATTAATCTAATTTATAATTTAAATATATAATTATAAAATATTATAATTTAAATTATATATATATATATATATATTTAATTATAGAAATTATAATTTAAAATTTATATATTTAATTATAGACATTATAATTTAAATATATAATTATAGTAATTTATAATTTAAATATGTAATCACATAAATTTATAATTTAAATATGTAATTATAAAAATATATAATTTAAATATATAATTATAATAATTTATAATTTAAATATGTAATTAATTATGAGTTTAATTAGTACTACTGATAGTGTAAAAAGTTTTACACTAACAATCAATCATAATCCTTTATTTATTGTAAGTTTTTTGACTTTACCTATTAATTAAAGTCATATAAATGAAGATGTGTGATTGAACGATAGTGTAAAACTCTTTTAGGCTGTAAATACATACTAATTAAACTCTTAATTTATATATTAAAATATTTATGATTATTTTAAATACTCTATTATTGGTCTAGTGGTTAATGACAATCTTATTTATCATTTTACACTTTCAAGACGTTCAGCTAACTTTTATCTTTTAGTTAGTTTTTCAGCTTTTAGCTACTTTTGTCAAATACATCCTTATACCATGCATGCTACTTAAACACATCATGCAACTTTTAGTTTTAAAGAGTTATGACAAGTGTGTTTGATTTACCACTTCCTAAAATGGTTTTAGTTTTGTTTCTCAAGCACAAGTTATAAGCTTTTTTAGATAGCAACTAGCTTTTTCTGAAAAGCTATTACAAGTAGTTTTTTCAAGATTTCTTATTTTCAGCTATTAGCTAATTTTTTTATAACTTTATTCCTTTATAATTAATCAATTATCCTACTAATTCCCTCTCCTCACATGACGTAATGTTTCTCTTCTTCATTTCTCTTTCATTAATTAATTATATTAATTTATAATTTAAATAAACATATAATTATAGAAAGAGTTTGACATCTATACACTAACAATGTGAAAAAGTTTTACACTGATTTTATTAATGTGACTTTTAAAGTATTAATTGGTAAGGTTAACAAACTTACTATATATAAACGATTGTGATTAACTTCCAGTGTAAAATTTTTTACACTAACAATGTATAAATGTTTTTCTCTTATATAAAATTATAAGAGAGCTTCTTTTTTATATACCAAAATAGAAAAAAATTTACCAAAATGACTCACCCTCCACATTATTTATCTAATAACCTCTTTTACTATTCATGTTAAGAAATTAATTGTGAACTTGTGGGGAAACCAATTTCTCTATGTGATTTATTTTATTTTATATAAAAGCCTATGCAACCAATTTCTCAACGTGCTTTATTTTTCTGTAACAAGCCCATAAGAATTAGTTGCTAGGAAAACAATTTCTTTTTTTTTGTTCAGTTTTGTTTTTTAGTCAATTTTTTTAAGTTAAATTTTTTAAATGCTTTTTACCAAAATAATTTAAACAATAATTTGAAATATTAGGTTTAAAAATTAAAAATTTTAAATTTTTTTAGTTATTTTATATTTTATTTATTATGTGTTTTATTTTTACATTGTATATCTTTTTTCATTGTTTTAATTTTTAAAAACACTTTATAATTTATTTTTTAACTTAAATATTTTAAATTCTGTTTTACCAAAATAATTTAAAAATAATTTTAAATTAATATTAAAATGTATATTTTAGAAGTATGTTTTTTCTAAAAATATGATTTTAAAAAAATTGATATTTTATGTACGTATCTTTTTCTAATTTTTTTTATAAAGTATGCTTTTAAAGAATTGATTAATTTCAAAAGTATGATTTTAAAAAATATCATTTTTAAACCTCATATTTCAAATTATTTTAGTAAAAAAAATTAAAAATTTAACTTAAAAAATATAAACTAAAAAATAAATTATAAAGTGTTTAAAAAAATTAAAATAATGAAAAATATACACAATATAAAAATAAAACACATAATAAGATAAAATAAAATATAAGTTAACAAAATAAATTAAAAATTTTAATTTAAAAATTTATGATTTAAAATAATATACATAAATAAAAAATAATTTTAAAAAATTAAATAAATTAATAAAAAATAAAACCAAAAATAGGCAACCAATATCTTATAGGATTTTTTTTCTCAGATTTATTTTTTTAATTGGTTTTTTTTGTATGTATGTTTTTCTAAAGTATGATTTTAAATTATTTTTAATTTTATTTTATTTTTTATGTGTTTTATTTTTATGTTGTGTATCGTTTCTGTTATTTTAAATTTTTTAAAATGCTTTGTAGTTTATTTTTCAGTTTAAACCTAATATTTTAAATTATTTTAGTAAAAAATGTTTAAAAAATTTAACTTAAAAAATAAATTACAAAGCGTTTAAAAAATTGAAACAATGAAAAAAGATACACAATGTAAAAATAAAATACATAATAAAATAAAATAAAATACAAATTAACTAAAAAATAAAATAAAAATTAAAAAAATTAACTAAAAAAATAAAACTGAAAAAAACCATAGAAATTAGTTTGCTAACAACCAATTTCTTATAGGTTTTTTACATAAAAAGAAATAAATCACGTTGAGAAATTGTTCTTACGAACCAATTGGTCAACATGAATAATAAAAGAGGTGATTGAGGTAAATAATGTAGAGTTAGTCATTTTGGTAATTTTTTTTTTCTTTTTTGGCATATAAAAAAAACCTAAAGTTATATATTTGGAGTTGTAAAGTTGAATGGTGGTAAAGCGGAGAGATAAAAAGGGAGAAATGATGAAGTCAAATTTTTCCACTAAGAAAAATAACACATCAGCAACTAATATTTAATTTATAAAAAAATATAATTTAAAATTTATATTTTTAATTATAGAAAATTATAATTTAAATATATAGTTATAATAATTTATAATAAAATTACAGGAATTTATTATTTAAATATGTAATTATAATAATTTATAATTTAAATATATTATTATAAAACTTTATTATTTAAATATGTAATTATAAAACTATGTTATAATAAATTTATACAAGAAATAGTTTATTTATGATTGACAATATATGATAAAAAAGTTTTCTACATTATCTTTAATCTTAAATTATGTTTTAAAATATTAATTAATAAAATAAATAAATTTATATAATTAATTATCTGCATAAAAGTTTTTACAATAATTTAAATAAGATGACCAATAATAGTTAACAGGAACAAAAGAACAGTGTCCTGTCGATGAAAGAAAATAAAATGTAAAATATCTAGACGACAGAAAGGAACCCATAGACGATACAATGATGAGGCGTGAAATGGCATGAATGCCCTCAGTGACAGTGAGGCATCTAAAACTAATAGTTTAAAGAGCGGGACCCACATGAATCTCCCGCAGCTATGCAGAACCAAGACCCATAACATACATCCAAAGCAGAGGCCCCGACGAAGGCGACCTCAACGGTTCCGCAACTCATCTCTTCGCAACATCACCAGTCACCCTTTACAAAAATCCAACGGCTCCGAATCCAAAAGGCGGGCCCACTTCACGTGAAACACCCGCGCTCGGGGCCAGTTAAAAGGACCCCACTGGAGGAAAAGAATCGACGGTGGAGATGAATCGCCGCATCCTCTATAAAGTATAAGCCACTCCCCACTGAACTCGCAGGGCTATCTTGTCTCATACTTTTCATCATTTCAGCGTATGACAATGCTTCTACGAAGTTCGTCCACGCCCATTCTCAATTCTCGCATTCCCAACCCGAGTCCCAAGGATTCGCCTCCCGAACACGACCTCCTTCACCGGATCCCGCGGCCGCGCTCGCTCACGCTCTCGGCGTCGACAACTTCGCTGTCGCCGATCGACGCCGTCCCAAACCGAATGCCGCGGACGCTGTCCGAGACCGATCTCTCGGCGCCTTCTAAAACGGCGTCCTTCGGCTCCGCCTTGTTTTCCTTCTCCGAGTCCGAGGAAGGCGAGGTCGCGTCGGTTGAAGGCGGCGGAAGCGGTGGTCGCGGCTGGGATAGCGGCGATGGCGGTGGTTCGGGATTTTGGGATTCGAATAACGGAAACGATAGCACGGACCTGTATTACCGGACGATGATTGAAGCAAATCCGGGGAACCCTCTGTTTCTTGGCAACTACGCGAGGTACCTGAAAGAGGTAGGTGTTTCCATTTGAGTTACTGCGGGCGAGATTGTTTATTTGATTTGGTTTTTGGATGATGGCAGGTTCGAGGGGACTTTGTGAAAGCAGAGGAGTACTGTGGGAGAGCCATATTAGCAAATCCCAATGATGGAAAGGTTCTGTCCATGTATGCTGATTTGATATGGGAGAGCCACAAGGATGCTTCGCGTGCTGAGACTTATTTTCATCAAGCCGTTAATTCAGCTCCAGATGACTGGTAAACGTACATCAAACCTTTCTTCTTCACATATCTGCAAACTTTCCTTTTTTATTCTTTTGGTTGTATTATTTGCATTTAGTAAAATAATATTTCTAGCTGACACTATTTTTATATCAACATTCATCCACTTGGTTAAAAAACGGTGGCATAAAAGAGTAGAGAACAAAAGATGGATGGATATCTGTTAGTCATTATATGTTACTAGAGTAATTGTTGTTTAACTCATTCTGTGAATTAACGAAATGCCTGATTTATTTTGTAGTTATGTTCTGGCTTCCTACGCCCATTTTCTTTGGGACGCTGAGGAAGAAGATTCCACTGAAAAATCTCCCAGTTTCTTACATGGAGCTGCTCCTCCACCTCCTCGTCCTCCTCCTTTAGCTGCTGTTTGTTAAGCTGCTTTAATTTATGATTTTCTAACCTTTGTTTATACTACCTAATTAATCTTGTAATATTTTTGGCCGACGAGAAGAGTTGTAATGATTTTTGTCCACCTTGTCATCCATGAAGATTCATATTGCGATAAAGGGTAATAAAAGATGGGGGGACATTCTTCTCTCTTTTTTGGATTTTGCTTGATTTGTCAAAATCCTTATCTTCTGGCATGCTTGTATTATGTCCAAGAACAAGGCTGCTTGAACAGTTTTGGAGTTATATTATTCAGTAGTGCAAATAGGTATGTATTGTATCTTGGGTGGCAATTTTTCATTTCTAGGCAGCTGGCAAGAATAGAAATATCAAATGCATCAATCCAATCTAGGCTATGTGTTTGAACTTTGAAATAATTGGGTCGGTTAACCTCGTATCTCAATGGATTTCCAATTTTTAACTCGAGATCCTATTCGATCATACCTGATTCAACTTAATTATTATTATTATTATTAGTAAAATATTAAAATACAAAGTTAGATCAGATTTTAGTTATTTAATAGACTGTACTATTATTTTTAGTTTTGCTTTCAACCAGTAATATTTTGAGTTGATATTAATATATTTTATAATAGAATACGATTTATGGGTTGAATTTTAATAACATTCTTTTTATTTTTACTTTAATTTGTTTTAATTTAATGTTTAATTTTAGTTATAATTTTTTATTTATATTTACTTTACAATAATTATATTGTTTATTTTTTTAAAAAAATTGTTTTGAAAAATCTAAAAAATATTTTTAAATTTGAAAAATTAAATAGTTTACCAAAACCAAGTCATTCATGAGTAGATTAGGTTGAGTTTTGATGTAAAAAATTTTAATTGATGAGTTTAATTAAACTTCAATTAATCTAATATTCATATACACACCTCTAAAGAGTTAACACATTCTTTAAAAATTGTTATCATATTAAATAAATACTTTGTTTTGTTGAACATGAATTAAATAAATGTAAAACATTTAATTTTTAAGGAATAAATTTATAAAACATCTGCTTCGAGTATATTGATCTAGTTTGAATTTTAAAGCTTGATTCACCTAAATAGGTCACTTTCAAAATTATTTACAGGCTCACTTGAAGTGGTTCTAATTTTTTGTTTTGAAATGTATTTTGAAAATAGAAACATGTTAGACAAAAATAGTTCTATTTTGGTTTTTTACTCATTTTTGAAACAATTTTTACTTAATTTAAAAAACAATAAAATTTGGTCTTTAAATTTCTGTTTCTGTTTTATTGAAGTTTATTACTTGACATCACTTATCATCATTGATCATCACTTCTGACCAACTGTCACCTCTGACTAGCGACCACCGGTTGTCACCTCCGATCGGCGGTCACCGACCGTCACCTCCAACCGGCGGTCACTAGTCTCCATCTATGATCAACGATCACTAGTCACCACCTTCGACCAACAATCACCTACTGTTACTTCCAATCATCGGTCACCAACCGCTACCTCTAACCACCAATCATCAACCACCACCTCCGATCATTGTTCACCGATCACTACCTTCGATTGTCAATCACCAACCGTCACCTTCAATGACTGTCTCGACCACTACCTCCAACTAGTGTTTTGGTTAAGATTTGAAAACAATATTTTAAATTTTGAAACCAAAACAATGTTGTTGTTAAAATTTTGAAAATTTCAAACTAAACTAGTTTTTATTTTTATAAATTTCAAAACTAAAAACTAAAAAACACCTCGAATGGGGCCAGGTTTGTTTCAGTTAAGGAGTGTGTCAAACGACTGTTTTAATCTAGGGCTTGATTGCCACATCATTTTTCAAATATAAAGATAAAAAAAATTAAAACCAGATATGGTATGCTAGCTAAACCAATTGCTCATAATTGCGTTTTTAAGTTACTGACCTATTTTTGTTGACTATGATTGTGAGTTTAATTTATTAGAATTGATGAAAATGCTAGAATTAAGAAGAAAATGTATATGCTAAGACTGTAATTCACAACTAGGCATGTTTGGGGTGGTTTTAAGTTTCTGATTTTTTGTTTTGAAATGTATTTTGAAAATAGAAACGTGTTGGACAAAAATAATTTTGTTTTGGTTTTTTGTTAATTTTTTAAACAATTTTCACTCAATTTCAAAAACAATATAATTTGGTTTTCATATTTTTGTTTTTGTTTTTATTTAAGCTCATCACTTGATACCATAACCATCACCTCTGACTGGTGGTCACCGACCGCCACCTTCGACTGGAAGTCATGATCGCCACCACCGACCACCACCTTTGACCGACGGTTACCAACCCCCACCTTTGAATGACAGTCACCAACCGTTACCTTCGAAAGGTTTTAGTTGAGTTTTGGGAAGTTTTCAGAAAGTTTGTTATCAGAAGGGGGGTTACATTTAGGAAACTGAATTTACTAAATACACCTTTGGTGCTATATAAATTTCTCTTTCTTCCCTTTTTATTTTAATTCTTTGTTCTTCCTCTTTCTCTGTGATGTTTGTTTTGCACTTCCATTCTTTCGGTCGCTTGCATGGTCGACCTTTTGTTATCAAATTTAGACGCAGTCTCTTCCATTGCTTATGATTTGGCATGGTAGTCAGTATAGATATGTTTGATCATAGTTTTTTGAACTTTTTTCCATTTATTTTCAATCCTATTGTTGCTGTTGAAAAGAGAATTTCTTTAAAAATTCTAATTTTTTTAAGGTTTTATTGGATTTGGGTTTTCTTATCAGGGTTCTGAGATTTTCTTCGGGTCGATTCTTCTCTTTTCTTTGAGTAGACTTTTGAAAAGAGAAATAGGTAAGAGAAGCTAAATCGTTGATTTTAATTTGAGCAATTATGATTTAATAGTTGAGAAATTAATTGACTTTGAGCAACTGAGCTTTTGATTATGATTTGAGTGTTATGCAAAATTGGGTGTTTTGTGTGATTGAGGAATTGAGTTTTTTTCTTGAAATGAGTTATGGTTGAATTGATTGATTTAATTTGGAATATTTTGAGATATGGATGCTTGGTGGAATTAATGATTTGGAATGTTTACTCTTTGAAATTGATGTTCTAGTATTGATTTTGGTGTTAAATGAAATTGTGTTATGATTTATGTTATGGTGATGCATGTTAAATGTGATACATGCTTGTGAGATGCTATGTTGATATGATGAGTTGTTGGAATTGTGTTTGTGGTTGATTGAAGATTGTAATTCATTAATAAAGAGTATTAATGAATTATGTGGCGGACTGTTACGAGGAGGTAACATAGCTCTTGAGGTGATGCATTGAGTTAGGGAGGTGTATAGGTTTAAGTGATCTTAGTGCTAAAGCCTTATTTTAGGTGATGATTCAGTGTTACAACCCTATGTCGGACGACGATACACCACCTGATATACTCGGATAACAACATGATGTCGTATCAGGGTCTTATTTCAAGTGATGATACACCAGACATTAGTTAGTTATTCAATGAGTGTGTTTAAAGTTCAACTAGTTATCGAATGGGTCAAATAGATATTAGATACCAGTATAGGTGAAAGTTAGATGAGCCACTATCTTGGCATCCAAATTCAATGTAATCAGTCTTTCTAGAAAGCGTCAATTGAATGTTGTTAATGCTTATGTTCAAGTAGAGCATAAGTGTGATTGATTAGTTGTTAGTAGTTATGTTTAAGTGAAAATAAATGTGGTTGATTGGATGTTAGTGCTTATGTTCAGGTGAAGCATAAGTGTGATTAATTGGTTGTGAGTAATGTTCAGGAGAAATATAAGGATGATTGATTGGTTGATTATACTTGTGAATACATAATTATAATATAATAATATTTTTTTTATCATATGTTTACCCTTGCACTGTTTATGTTTTCTGTATGATTGTGATGATCGTGTTTTACACGAAAACAGATAATAGTGATGACGCAGAGTGGCAGAATGCTATGGGATGAAGTATGTCAGATTGTGGCTGGAAATCTCAGGGGATGACATTTTGTTGTTGAATATGTACATAAAACAGTTATGTAGAAATAATGTTATTTGAATTTAGAGGTATTGTAGTTAAGTTTATGTGATTGTTATGTTTTATATAGAAGTTGTGTGAACATAATGTAAAGAGATGGATAAAATATGATATGTATGCTATAAGAATGTAGAATTATAAGTCTGCAGGTTAGTTGGTTTTAGCAGCAGAGGTTTTGGTATCTGTAGGGTCTTGCTGGGTGGCAGATCTCGCCCAATGAGCTTTAGCCTTTATCAACCTATTTTGTAGATTTGACCCAACAATAGGTCTCGTCCAACGCAAATTACATTATGTTAATTTAAAATAAAATAGGATTTTCATCTAGTGACGTATCTCGCTAGGTGAAATACCTATTACTGGGACAATCTGATATATGGTCCTCGTTAAATGACGGTTGTCGCTAGGTGACCTAGCCTGTGTCTCGCTAGGTGACAAGTTTCGTTGTGCGAGATGTTGCGATTTATTATATTATATTTAGTTTGAAATTTTGAATACATGAACATGTGTATGATGTTAGATTGATTGTGTTATGATGAGTTTTGTCTCTCTCCAGTGTTTGGATTGTAAATTAAATTAAAAGTTGATCAAATTACTAGATTAGTTAATATAGAAAATATTGGGAATTTTGGGATGTTATAGTCACTAGCCCCACCTTCGACTAGCGGTCATCAAAAGTTGATTTCTTAATTATTTGTCACTATAATTTTGTATTAATTTATTTTTATTTTAATTATATTAATTTTTGTTACTATTATTTCTATGATTTTTATTTCGTTTGTCCACCATTTTTTTAATCATGAGAATTATTAATAATTGTATGCTAAAAGTTGTAGTGCATTGTTGGTCGTGGTGACATGACATCATCTTCTTTACAATCTTTTGTTGATAGAATACACTTATGATTTGTTGAAAATGATGTGTTATGGATGCAAGACGAACTTGTTTCATAACATGCTTAGAATTGTGATGATGATCGAAAGTTGTTGATTGATGTGCATTTCCCACACATAATGGGAAATAATCTATTCCTCCATAGCTTATATAATATTTAATTGAATTAGAATTTTATTCAGTTGATCAAATGAGATTTTTAAAAACCGATGATGGTGTCATATATTCTTTTATTGAGAGATAGAGACCGAAAAGTCATACCTTCCACATAAGATGTGAAAACTCCACCATCACTTTCTAAAATGTTGCATTTTATTGGGGTTATATGTTACTGGAAACATTTAATAACCACAACTAATGTGAATTGGATAAGATTATGTGAAGAACTACTTGGAGTTTTACAAGCAGAAAATGAAAGTGAAGGTAATGAAAAACAACTTCACAAATATACTAGGGCATGAATTTTATGATTTATTGGTGGTGTTCTATTTGTTGATAAATCTAGTAGTAAAGTATCATTGAAATATCCATAATTTTATGAGACTTTGTTGAGTGTAGTACTTATGTGTGGAGTGTAGCTGTACTAAGTTTTTTGTATAGAGAGTTGTAAGTAGCAACCAGTTGAATGATTAAGTAAATTAATAATTTATGGCTTGGGCATCAAATAAATATTATGCCAAGTAACAAACTAGTATACAAACCCAACCAACTTATTTGTTCAAGGTATTGTGCTTTTATAATTGATGAAATTTATTTTTATGAAATATGTAATATTATTTAATTTATTATTTTCTTAAATTTTATAAACGATTGAGGTGTAGAAATAGGCACATAGGTAATGATGACTTAAAACATCATCGTCGCTTATTTGATATCATGAGACAAAACGATGTAAGCAAAATAATTGCTTAAGTTTTACATACATATTTCTACATGTTTTAGTAATATATAATTAGTAATTATAAGCAAAATAATTATTTAATACTCCTAGCTCATTCTACAAGAATTGTGGTATAAGTAAAAAAAGTGCCTCAATTCAACCACCAATTTACAATGTTTTGTCATTGCCAGAACGTCAAGAAGACATTTATTATCCCAGTTCACCATTGATCCTATACATATGCCTTCCACTTATTATTATTATTATTATTATTATTATTATTATTATTATTATTTATATTATTATTATTGTTGTTGTTATTATTGTTCAAATATTTGGATCGTTACGTGCACTAGAAATACCACAAGACCAACACCCACGAGTGACATTATTTGGCGTGGGTCAACCACAGTTGAGAAACCAAGTGATGCAGATTACACATACAACTTGTACATAATACAAAGATTAGATTTCGGTGGTTTTTTTCATAATCTCAATGATGGTGCCTAAGAATAAGGATGTAATTATGAATATGTGTAATATATAGTTAAATATTATGTTTAAAGTTTCAATGTTTGATAATTGTTTTATCAATAATCTTAAAAACATGTAGTCCATGCAATCACAATGATTCATACAAACATTATTTGTAACATTGATTTATCACATGCATGATAACATTGGTCAACAAACACTTAGTAATTGTCATTAGTTGATTGAGAATTTCCTACATTAGTTTGTTATTAATGAACAATTCCTGCAATTATGACCATTTTTCCCACATCATCCACATCTTTATTTTCTTTGAGAGTCAATGAACTCCATTACATTTCTTATCCTTGTTGAAATGGGCTAACCATTTCCACTAACGGATTCAAAATCTAGGATAAGAGTCTAACTCTTGATTTTTTAGTATTAATTCCTCATTATCAAGAGGAAACCAAAGTGTAGAGTGCACACGCATAATGAACTCATTGGGATATATTGGATTGACAAATTAATAATAATCCAAACTAACTGCACAAAACAAAACTATTAAATGTGAAAATGGGTAATGAAAAATTGTAAAAAAAATTTTCTAATGTTTTAGAAAGGTGCATTATTACACAACCAGGAGTTTTAGTGGGAAACCTTGTTGTTGTTTTGGAAAGATTCATCCTTGCGTAAACCGGGAGTTCAGAAGGGAACCCTTATTGTTGTTTCAGAAAGGTACATCCTTATCCAAACCGAGAATTTATAAGGGAAACCTTATTAAAGTTTCAGAAATGTGCATCCTTACTCAAACCAAGAGTTTAATTACTTAAAAAAATTGTTGAGTACTTTATTAACTAAGAACCTTTTTATTCATAGTTGTAATAAGGATGCCTTGTTAAAAACCTCTTTGGCCAAAAACTCTTTCACATTCTTATAGGAATAAAAAGATTAGGTAAAATAGTACCTTTTTTAAGTTATAAAGAATGTGAGATATTGTAATAAAAATTCATATATGTTGAATTTTAGGTTCTTGGTAGCAATTTTTAAAATAGTTCTTCAAGTTTATAAGCTCCAATTTTTTAAACTCTGATTAATTCAAAATAGGTCATCACAATTTATTGCTAATTTTCCTTCTTGGTCTTTGTTCATCGCTTTGCTAGTGACTCTCTACATTAGGTCCCTTTCCTTGAATTCCCTCAGTTTCAACTTCGAACTATGTCTTTGGGTCATTCTTTGTTTGTAAGCTTCTAAAATGATTTTCACTTTCTCTTCAAGTTCATTAACCAAATCAAGCTCTATCTTAATTGTTTTTTGGTAAAGTTGACTTTTTGGAGAAAGGTTCTCCTATTTTACCCGAATTTATAGGTTTAGTTTCAAAGGCTAACCTAAAAGGGTTTCTTGGGTGGTAAATTGCAGTGTGCATCTATATGTCTAAATTATTTCTCATATTTCTTCTGCCTATGCTCTTTTACCTCATTTGATTCTTTACTTCAATTCTCCCGGGATTACTGTATTTATTGCTCTACTTTGTCGTTTGTTTGAGGATGCTCTATTGACATGAACTTAGTTTGATTTTGAGTCTTAGGATGAAATCATTCAGCTTATTGTTTATAAATTGGAAGCCATTATTGGTGATTAGGAATGCAGGGATTTCGAATCGAGTGATTATATTTTTCTAGAAAAACTTTTGTACATTTTGTGCTGTAATGATGGCTACGGGTTTTGGGTTTAACTTCTATCTATTTAGTAAAATAATCTTTAGGTATCAGGAAGAATTTACATTGTCCTTTATCTATTGGGAAAGGCTTAACAATATATATTATAGCTCACATCTCCTTGGCTGACTGATAAATTAAATTCCTGTGTTTGAGGTAAAAGATACATTTTTTAACAAATTCAACATAGTGTAACTAAAGGGTAGGCCAATAGTATCCACCTATAAGCACCTTAGCAACCATTTTTCTTCCGCCTAAATGAGTTCACATATTCTTTTGTGGAGTTCTCTCAACAAAGATCCAATAAAGCTTCTTTTGTATAACTCATCACTGTTCTAAAATAATGCATATATTACAAAAGCCAAAGTCTCACATTGGTTAGATTAGCTAGATGAGAAATATTTATATAGAAACAAATAAACAAGGTTTGGTAAAGAGGCTTGCAAGAGGGAGAAGTCTTGCGTGTATGAGCTTGGGCCTCATGGGCCAATGACAATGCAAATTTGTCGATATGTCCCCCATGTACATGCGATTAGATAGAATTTATGAACCTTTTGCAAAAATAATATTAAAATTGATTTAAATAATAATTATCAGTAACCTATTTGTATTGTAAATGTGGATTTTGAGAGTCACAAAAGTTGGTTAACCGTTGGACTTAATTTTTTCCTTACGCATCATTAAACACAATTAAACGTAGTTGTCATAAACGACTTTTTTGAGCCTGAAAGTGCTACCTAAGCACTATAAATAGAGCCTTTTGAGCTTGAAGGTGCTACCTGAGCACTATAAATAGAGCCACAGATTCTCACTCTAAAGCATACCTCCTGACTCTTTCTTTTCTCTCTACTTCTCTGTTTTTTTATTCTCTATCTTTCTTGTTAGTTCTCTTGCCTCAGAAAATTCTGAGAGCTTCCTATTGTATTTTGGGGGACTTGTAGGAATACCTTGGACAAGTCTTTAAGGACAGTGCTCAACATGCCTCGGGAAATTTACTTTTGCACCGGAGCACCGACAATCACTCAACACTATATACCTTGTTGCCTTTGTTCATACACTTTTTGCTTTAGTAGAATTTGATGGGAGTGTCCCTTGTGTAAGGTGTTTATAGATGTTTGTCACCCACTCTTTATCAACCAACTCGACGTCCAACACCTCAATTCTATGTATGCTAGAATTTGGTAGTTCAAGTTGTAAGATAATTTTTAATTTCCCTTTTCTTTCTAGTGCTTGTAAGTTTTGCTAATTGGTTTTCCGAGTGTTGTTAGTGCATGAGATGTGTCAGATTTCCACCTTTTTAATATTTTCCTTCAAATTCTACAAGGCATGATAATACTGTATACATAAAAGTTTTTTAATTTAAAATGTCTCATTTATCTGTTCAATTGCTACTTTTGAATCACTTAAACATCTAACTTTTCTAACTTTGACCTTTTTTGTCAACCAAAGTCTTGTGATAAAAGTTTCATAGTTTGTTGGATTATTAGTTGCTTTGAATCCAAATTGTAACAATTGTCCAAGTGTTAAAGAAGTTGACCCTTCTAATATTATCCCCACACTATTTTTGACCATTGGAGGATCCATCAGTAAAAATCCACTAATCATTATGAAAATTTCCTAGCAAGTGTAACTTGTTCAGAGAGTTCACTAAACATTGTGTTTTTATTGGATCTCTTGACTTGAATTGTATGTCAAATATTGAGAGCATCATATAGACCATCTTGTCACCCTTTCGGCTAATTCAGATCTTCTTAATAGTCCAAACCACTATTTTCTCAGTTTGAAAATATTGTTCGAGTCTTTGAGCTACTATAATAGAACTAAAGCAACATTTTTTATTAATTGGTATCTGATTTTGGCATCCTATTGGACTCGGATGACAAAGTAAACTGACAATTGTTTCTCACCCTCCTTTTGAACAATTACTACATTTACAACTTCTTGAGACTAAAATGTATGAAAGTAAGTTTTTTCTGAGGATTGGTTTTGTCAATATGGGTGGGGTGACAATAGTTTTTAGCTTCCAACAATTCATTCTCCTCATGCACTTCAACGTGGCCTTCACTTCTTGGTGGGTTTGTAGCTCCCGTGATACTCCTTATCATCACCATTTTCTAGTTCAAAGCTTGGGGACGAAAGGAAACTAATTATTAGGCCTACAGTAAGTGCCAAAATGTACATTCAAAGACATTCTGACGATCAAGTCAAAAAAGGGTCTCAACACATTATTGCTCTTGCATGTATATTACTAACTAAAAAAATCGTAAAATGATACATTTATATGGTCTTAACAAGACTTGAACTCACATTCCCACATTACTAGCTAAGATAAAGTTTGCCACCACATTAACATAGATGTTTGTTTATCTTGTGTGAAAGTAATATATATACTTCTAATATGCTTATATTTTAGTTAAAAATAATATATTATATATATTTGAGAAAAATATTAGTTATATTATATATTTTATATAAGAAAAAATAATTTTAGTTTGTAGAGGACAAGTAAAGTTAGGTTTTTACAGACATTATGTTATATACTTAGATTTTTTTTAAATTTTTATTTTTTTTTACATTTAGACCAAGTTAAACTGGGCCAATTAGTAACTCATGGGTTTGACCTCTAATTTATTGACCGATTATCTCGACCGGTAGAGATAGATCAATTTTTACAACACTAACTAGAATGATGCAGATATGGACCTAGAATTTGTTTAAGAAACATTACATTGTGCTTGGATAGATAATTTTACAAATGTAAGGAATTTGAAATCCTTTTAATTCAAATGACTTCATTTTTTAAATGTTTTGTTTGAATAAGGTAATTCAAATTTATTGAATTTTAATTTTCTTGTTTAGATAGAGTATTTTAATTCCTACTAAAAATAAAATTATTTTATTAAATAACATTTTGGAAAAAATGTTCTTTTTTAAAATAATATAAAATGTTATTTAAAAATAATTTTTTAGTTTCTAAACAAATTCATATTTTACAAAAATAAATAGAAAAATCACAAAAAGTAAACCTTGCATAATTGATTTTATTCTTTTTACAATATTATACTTTTACATAAATAAATGATAAATATATTCATGAAAAAAATTATTTTATTTTTTTAACAAACCATTTTTATTAATTTTACTTAATAATTTATTTATATTTTAATTATTATAATTATTTTATTATTCATATAAATATTATAATTTTTGAAAAATAAAATATAATTTTGGTGGGTTGGCAAACTGACTCGCCCTGTCTTTGCCTCGCTAAATTGGCGGGTTAAGCGGGATGGACCAAAATGGATCGGTGGGTTGAAAACATTTGGCCGGTCCACCAAATTGTGGGTTGGCATGTCGATCCATTTTTTTTTAACCGGTGTTAAGTAAAAAATAACCTCAATCAATTTTAGTAAAAGAAAAGCAAGTGGAAGAATTTCAAATTCTTAAGAATTTGAAATTTTATAATTTTAACTAATCAAAATGTTTAGAATTTCAAATTCTTAAGAATTTGAAATTTTATAATTTTAACTAATCAAAATGTTTAGAATTTCAAATTCTTTTAAAATTTCCTATTCAAACATAAAATATTTGAAATTTCAAAATGAAGTAAATTATCCTCTTAAAATTCTTCATAAAGAAGCATACGTGAACATGAGTCTAAATGATTTGGACTTTTTAATTAATCCTAATTAATTAAGATTAATTTAATCTCTACATGTGCATCTCAATTATTAAGATTAATTATTAAGTTATGAAAAAGTCTGTGGTTTGTTGATACCTTACTAAGATATATTTGAGGTTTTGACTCGCATGAAGCTCGAAGGTGGAGGCATGTTAGGATTGAGACATATTATTAGAAACAGTAGGTATCGGCATATTCATGTACGTTTGTGAATGTCAAGACTCAAAAATACTTCCAAGAGCATTTTTAATAGTCTCAGTTGACATACTAGCCGAGGTCATAAGATTTTTGGTTTTCATCATCTCTTTATTTGGACCGAAGTGTCTATGCATTATCACCTTAATTGAAGGGAATGGTCTACACGGTATGATAAATAAATAATTTCAAGATGTTCATAAATCTTGGTAAGGAGGGAGCAAGATGATTGGAAATTTTCGTATTTTGTTAAAAACAGGATGTTTTTGTAACTTCCTTCCGGAAACAAGATTGAGTTTGTCACCAGAAAATATCTATTAACGCATATTTTAACTTGCATTCAGTTTATGGTTTCTTACAACATTTCTAACCTACAAGTTTCCTAATAATCTCCACGTTTCTCATGTTCTGGCATGGTATGATAAGGCACTGACGACAATAGAGAGCTAATAGAAGAAACAAAACAACCTAGTTGGGGCAAGGTAACTAACTAAGACCTTCTTGCCTTACGATTTACAATGAATGCTACTTCTTTTGGCTCGTTTTATTACACCACAAGTAGGCCTTCATAAGATCCAGAACCAGCCAAGAACCGAACCACCAACTAAGCCAAACCCAAGGAAACATGTCATCACAATAGCAGATAACTCTGATTCCGACAAGGGCACTGTCTTGGGTGCCAGAATCATAAAGACACTAGTAAGGTACCCATTGCTGAATCCTAGCAAAAAAGTCAGAACCACCATGGGCACTTCTGTTTTAAGCCACTTTGGTCCATGAAGACATACTACAAAGAGTGGATAGAATAGTAGCCTGGCTGTGGCTGCCCATATTGCTCTTGTCAGAGATTGCATCACATAGAAGGCAGTTAATGACTTCCCCATTAGATCAGCCAAGTTATAAACTGTTATCAGTAAAATAGGATACCAATCCCTTAGAAGCTTGGATACAAGATCTTCAGCAATAAATCCAGGGAAAATAGACAGAGTCACTATGTAGATTATGAAAATTCCAAACGCTGCTCCCTTGATTTTTCCTGCCACTTCCCAAAATTTTGTCCCTGTGCACAAGGTGAGGTCCTGATGAACCCTCTGATGATATTGCTGCATCACTGGTAACTTGTGCTGCAAGTTGCTAAGGACAATACAACATAGGAGGAAAATCGTGGCAACCATGAAGTACAAGTGAGCACTTATTTTGAGGCCCTTTGGGGTTTGTGGGAGTGATGCCTTGGTTATTATCCTCAAGATCGAAATTATGATACCTGTCACCCAGAAAAGATTATAGTTATTTTTATAAGAACGGACTTCGACGACAGCACCTGAACATGAAAGTTACATCTGAATAGATTACTGAGATTTAATTTTACAGCAGGAAAGGCTTCGGTTGTTTCATTTGAAAACTAGATGCTGGTCAAGTACAACTCATTTAAGCAAGAAAAGCAGCAAGGTCAGTTAAAGTTATAAAACCCCGTAGTATTCAATATCTACGAGGCAGTTGATGTGAGTAATATCATGGCTCTATTACCAGATGGACAGGATTACTTTATAGATTGTTGACGAAAGAATATGCTAAATACACAAGAAAAGATCTTGTCAACTAGATGCAGTGCCCAGTTAGTTAACAACTAAGAAAACGAGACCCGGGAATCTACATTAGTTTATTTTCTCCCCAACCTTTAAAAGCATTTATATCCTCAAAAGAATAAAAGTACACATCATGGTATTGTTTAGAGCTTCTTTAATTCTAATAAGCTGTTTCTTATGTACCTGAGAATTTGTCAAAAATAGGAAAACATAATTTGCCAAAGGGGAAAAAAAGTGAATTGAAGATGGAGGGTACAGAATGAATTGCCTTGGTACCTGAAGAAGCAGTTCCAGCAAAAACTGCTTGCATATACTGTTTTGGGAGCTTTCCAGCTGATCCTATAAGGCTTCCACCCACCAAGCCATCTGCTAAACCACATATCACCACTGCTGCAACCGTCAAGCCATAGGCGCCACTCGGTCTCTCATTCAGCTTGGTGCTGCTTGAGGTCCAGTCTATGACTGGGGCTACCATGAGAGACATAACAAACATGGAGAACCCCAAGTTCATTCTCAACCTCAATGTTGTTTTGCTCCAACCTCCCCAACTGATCATCCCAAGAAGCACCATCACAGATGAAATCATGTAAGCCACAGAGAACACCTTTTCTATGTGTTTGGTGGGATAGAGGTAGGCAAAGTAATCCACTGCAGTGATCAAGGCATTCCAAGGAAGCAAGTTGCCAGCCCCAAGCAAGAAATGAATTATGTAAGCAACTCGGTAGGTGTCTGGTCTCTCACTTGGATCAGTAGACACCAACTTAACAGCTTCCATCTTTTGCTTTTTCTCAACTTGTGGACATTCGTGCTTGATGGTAACTGAAGTGATAAACTATGATGTTTGAAAAGAGTGAGGACTATAAGAGGAAGTGGTGGTTTATGGAGGTAGATGAGGTAGTTCTACTTATGCTAGAGTTAGTCTGGGACTAGTTGACAGCTTTGCAAGCATTCGTACGTATATATACACACACAGACGCACGCATTTGATTGATGGAGTTGGACATGGAATCGATATGCTTAATGTATGAATAAGAAAATTTGTGCTCTGTGGGGACAGCAACGAATGGGTGATATTAGATATACCTTTTGGTCATACGGTCACACATGGGTAAACTGTCGTTCCAGTCGCTAGTACTTGACCCTCAATTAACATAAAAATGGATGCTTGATATTCATGATAATGATCCTTTTACTATAAGCCTTGTCTTGCTTGCACTTGCACACGAGTTATCCACTAGTTGCAAAAGATGTTCAGAACAAGTTAAAAGTAAGATAATAAATCAGCAATAATATGCCACCAATCAACGGTTGTGTTTACACATAGTAAGAGTATAGTCAATAGAGTCACGGAGACAAGGGCTTGTCAAGGGTGACATTTCACAAAACAAAAGGGTCGCTTGAAGCGTGTCACTAGGTTAATTGCTAGTTTACCTCAGCAGAATTTGATACTGTTTCAGAGAGAATTTATACAGTTCAGGTTAATCACTCCCAGCTTGACGTATGTCACTTAGCCGTTATTCCAGGCTTTAATCCTTTTTTCACATGGTGGCAGCTTGTTCAGGTCCATTATGCTCACCAATCACCCTTAAAGCACTGCCTCAAGACAACATTGCAAAAGAAAGTTTAACACCAAGTGGTATGTTGCCTAAATCATGAAATAGTAACAGGCATCAATTTTTTTTTTTTTTTTTTTTTTGGTTAATTGGTTGAGTGATAGTATGTGGAGCTTTTCTTTATTTCATCCAGTCAGTGGAGGAGACAAACGAGTACTCGGTGATAGTGATTGCCAAGAGACTTAAACCTAACGATGTGTAATACAAACTGGATGGACAGAATTTATCAACTATAAAAGCAGTACCAATGTGCCCTCCATATTGCATTATTTAACATGAGTCAAGTTTAACTATTTTTCTGATTCCATAGTTTTGACTTTAGTTTTTCCCCCAATATAATTTAAAATCAAATGAAAATGAGAGAGCAATCATTACGTGGTCATATTCCTTAAAAATAATGTCGCTTAGACAATGATGTGTGTTTTGCACCTGTGATCAGAATCAGGCCCAATGATCCATTATTCAACCAATTAAGATCATAAGTTGGTTTATTTTAGATGCGAAAATTTCCGCCATAATTGCGTCATCAGCTTAAAAATCTTATGACTCGGTCTGCTTTCTAATTATGTGCTTAGCCTAAAGTGACAAGTTTCCGCAATATTACTTACAGCGAAAAAGTTGGATAGCCAAGCCAATCTCTTATGCTTAAGTAACTACTGCACTAAATAAATGCGGTCTCACCCACTCAAAGTACACGTTATGACCCCTAGACCTTGAGTTTTGTACTCAACGTGACCCTTTATTAGGGATCCAAATGTGACTTTAACTAAATTGTTAAAAAACGATACATGTCTGTAAAAAAACTAAGCGTTTTAATGCCTCAAGTATATGGTACAGCACTTCTCTCCACCGCTAGTACTACCGTAACACAACAATCCTGACTGTGTGGGCTAACAACTCACAACTGGGATTAGATACATATGCGAAAATGACTTATCAATGCAGAATAATGGATTATTATTAATAAACGAAGCACAATTTTATAGTAGCTGTAGAAAATGATGTGAAACTAAAGGGTATGGAATATATATACCATACCAATCTCCTTGTGTTGGGGAACACAACCATGCGTGAGAATCACGTGATTCTAGGGTGTTACCTGACATAAACCTCTTGTCACTTAATATCAAATTCTCATGGCTAATTAATGTCTTTCATATATTGTTGATTAATTAATAAAGTTGCAAAAAGTAAGGTAGAAAGCATTGACGAGTCCACAAAGTCGGAGCGCTTATAAATAGTGGCTGATAGCTTTACCATTATTGGATTGGAACCAAGCCTAAACCCATATTTTTGAAGTGCTAACTGCCAAATTTGTTTGATTGGAACAAAAGTTTGTATTATTGGAGTGAAGCTAATTAGCTAAGAATAGTTGGGGTGAAAAAATGACAAAAAGTAACCATTCATGTTTTTTGTGTCAATTAATTACTAAATATGGGTTAAAAGGAAAATGGGACATAAGAAACTAATAAAACTAGAGTAATTTTCCCAAATAGGATTATCTTTGGAGGCACCTTAATTTGTCTTATGCGATCAACCGTGTAAAACAGTCAAATTGAAATGAGCTTTACCATGAAGATTTTGAGTGGCGTGATTTTAGGATGTCTGATGTGATGAGTTAGTGAGTCTGACTGTGATTGACGTTGTTAACATCTAGTAATAATGGTCTGTTTGCTTCTAAGCCTTTCCAAGCGTATATGAAATGTCACCAAATTTGACCAAAAGTAAATGGACTTACTAGTAAATTTTGAAGGTAGATGGGATATGCACAATCTAGGGATAAGTGTTAGTGATTATTTTTAAGAACCATTTGCACCGAGGAATGAGTGTAGAAGGGAAAGTAGCAATGAGCTATGTTGTAAAAAGGAAGTTCCCTTGTCCTTTTAATTCCAATTATTCTTATCTCATAGTATCATATATATCTGCCACGACTTCATTGGCCAGTGAATTAGAATATTCTGTAGTACAAACACATTATTGGTTGAGCCAAACTTCGAATGATGTCCCATGTTGGAAGTATAGTCCTTTAGCTGAAAAGAAGAAAAAGAAATCTGCGTGTACTAGGGAGAGAGAGTAACTAACCACTTCTTACGAATCAATTGAATTTGTGGTTTAACTTTGTGGATACCCACTAGTTTATCTGAAAAAAGGGTGTCATTTTGTCTGGCTGCTAAAATGTTCATTTCTTCATAATTTTCTGCAGTATCAAATTCTTGCTTTTTATCATACCATACCAGCCATGCTTGACACATCTTGCAAAATGCGAATTTCTATTTTCCAAGTATAGAGATGTTTTTGGGTACCAAATTTAGCACCTTCTTACTTAGTCAAATAAAATGCTAAAGCTTCCACCAACTAATTGAAGTGTTCTCTGTCAACGCGGAATGTTTCAGCTATACACAGAATGTTCCTTATGCATTTTGCGTGGATGAAACTTGACATGTGCAAGAGCATTCTCTTCTAGTTCTTCTTCCGTTTTCTATTCAAAAGTTGAACAAACAAGCCGTGGATCATGTACGGTCAGACAGAGAAATTTTGTTAGACTTAAATTTGTACAGCACTAAATGAGAATTTGATACATTAATATTGCTAATATTTAAAAACATTGATTGAATAAATGTTCTAAACTTTGGGAGTGAACACAAAATTACTTACTATGCATGATTTCCCAACAGTTAGTTAATTTAAAGTCTTCCTGCCATTTCAAAAGTTGTAAAATCATTCAACATTAATAAAAATAATATTTGATAAAGACTTAAAGCGTTTGCGACAGAGTTGGACAAACAATGGAATTATGACTCGGAATTTCTGAATTTCCTGTTTCATTTATATTCCGGTCATAGAAAACCTCCATATGGTGGCATGGATATCATTCAAAAGTTCTAGTAATTTGGTTTTTTAATCTGAGAAAATTTTAAACTTAAACTAGTTGGAAGTTATTTGAATTAAGGTAATTTATTCTTATGGGCTAATATTTTGGTGTGATTTATATTTGAGATGGTTTTAATGTTTTTTGTAAGGTGGTCTAATAATTTCTTTTACTTGTTTAGTGATTACATCTCATTAAAATATGTTGAACTTGTTTAATTTTACGTATTTGAAGACGTAATAACAAATAGTTAAATCATTATTTATTTAAAAATTAAAATTAAGTTTAAAATTTTATTTTTCAATCCCTACAAATCAATTCACTTTCTCTAGTCTTTTTTTTCTCCAAAAATCACAAAAACGACAATCCTCTATGATTAGTCTCTTTTGCTTGTATTTTTAATGAAAATTTTCCATACCTTTCATTTTGTGATTTTTTTTAATAAGGCAAATTGTATTCAGATTGAGTATCGCATTTCATGTTACAAGAAGTGACATGATAATGATTACATAATATAGTAGTCGTAGAGGACAAGCTTCAGATATTACAAATTTCCTAACACATTGTCAAAAAGCAATGTCATAATTAACAAAAAAAGTTTCACTACCCAACCATAGAAAAACAATATTTTGACTGTATTCAAAGAAGGAAACAAATAGATTTTTATAGAGTCCATAAATCAGCAACCATGATCTTTGCAAAGACTCCTGCTAGACATGTTCAACAATGAAAGACATCATGTGAAACACCAAAGAATTTCTTGCCAACCAAATCTACCACATAGTGACTAACCAAATAATATTCAGACTATCCCGAAACTCTTTTCCTATAACTTTCATAATACCTAGATGTTGTCAAGAATGAGTTAGCAATCTGAGGCCAGAGCACATAAATAACTCAAGCATCTATAGCATTTCATCCAAACTTGATAACTGGAATCACAGGTGAAAAACAAGTGTGATACAAAATCCAAATTATTGGAGCATACCAAACATGTAACATACCTTTTATTTTGTAAGTGTTATCTTTTTGGTAATTCTCCACCCCCTCTATCTTTTTTCATAGAAACTCTTCTCACTTTCTTGATAACATTATTCTAACTTATTTACTTGTATCAGGATTAATTAATTGCATTCTTATCATCGTTGAGTTTTTATATTTTATTAAGTAACGATGCATTGTTAACAAATGTAACTGTTATACTTTTTCTTTATCAACATTATATTTTTATTAAAAAATAAAAAATATATATCATTTTAGTTTGAAAACTTGAAAACCTTATTGAATTTTCCTTTTATATATATATATATGTTTTTAGAAATATTATTTTCATATCTTAAAATAGATCATTAATATTTTTTAGGAGAGATAAACATTTTTTATAATTTACTATGAATATATATTTTGTATGAATTAATTCAAATAATTAAAGTAATTTTTTTTAATAATACAATGATTTTTTATTTTATTCATTCATTTAAGATTATAATTATTTATTATTTAAAATTGACGACAAACCTTAAAAATATTACAAATAGTAAATAATGTATTAGTTATTCTATATTAAATTATTAATTATAAATTTAATAATATATATGTATAAATTATGATTATAAAATAATATAATAATTATGCTAAAATGCATCGAAAATTTTCTTCAAAAAATTTAAAGAATATTTTTTAGTAAATTTTAAAGAATATTTAAATCAAAGTAAACTCACATTTATCTTATTATTTATAAAATATATATGTAATATTTAAATCAGTATAAATTAATACACTATATAAAAATATTTAGTTTACCCAATTATTACTTAACTAAATTTATTTTTATTAAAATTACTTTAGTCAATTTCCTTAAGTAAGTTTGTTTTTAGCTTATAATTTTTTTTATTAAAATTACTTTATCGATTAATTAAATTTATTTTTTTATTAATATCAACTTTTGCCTTATTTCTTTGTTGTTCGACAATCTTAGAAAATTCTTTTTCTTTTGTCTATCTCTACTAATAATGTTACTTAACCTATTCTACTCAAAATAATATTTTATGAGAAAAAATATTTCATTATCAATCATAATTTCTCAAGCAAAGAAAAAATAAGAAGAGGGTCATAATTGAGGATATTCTAAACTTTTTTTTAAAAAGATAAGATATTTTATTTGAGACAAAATTAAACAAAATCAAATTAAACTTTAAAAAGTATAATTGAGAAAATTCTTTCAATAGCTGCTTACTTAAAAAGACCAAGTAATGACAAACAATAAGTAAAATTATAAACAGATAACCTTGAGACATTTGATGAGTGTATAAGAAACAAAATCAAATATTCAAATGACAAACAACCTCACTTTGATAGAGACATGTAATTTCTAATAAACCATAAGTAGTTTTACTCTTCCTTACTTAAATTCTAAAATTGCAAGGTTTTGACATTATTAAAGAATCAAAAGAAATAGTACATAATTTAGATCAACAAATGGAAGGAAAAGAATAAAAGGTTCCAACAAACAATAGCGTGAGACTTTACCTCCATGCCCACATTGAAAAAAAGAAAATCCTATAAGTAAATGTTGGTGGAGGCTAAATATCAAGTATAGAAAATATGACAATATGCGACATGTATGACAAATTTGTAAGTCTACACCAAAGGAGATAAATGTGACTACAAAGAAACAAATGAGCAACTCTTTGTTGCAACATGCTTTGCTACAAACAATAGTTTTAGTGCCTCGTAGTTAAGAAGATGAGTCATTACTAATTTTTTATTTAAATAATATTTACTATTATTTAATAATAAACATATTTTTAAATTCATTTTTAATATATAATAATTATATTAAGTGAGATTTTTCTAGAATTTGTGAAAAATTTTATTTAATGGATTTTTAATCAATAAAATCAATTATTAAACTTTTGATTCATACAATTCACCCTAATAAATAGCATTTTTACATATATTTTATCAAATAATACTATTAACATCATTAAATTTAATTGTATGATTATTATTACATCTAACCTTACTTTTAATAGGAGGTCACCTTATTACTTTTTGTAACATCCCTTAATTTGTAATATATTATTTATCACTTAGCATTATTTTCTAAATGAATAAAAACTCAAATATATTTTATTTCAACTCCCTGAAGTAATTACCTAAATACTTGTTGTTGTTAAGTAACATTCCTTAATGACTATCCAACACACCTAGGAATAAAGAAATTTTAAACAAAATAAATCGTGTTATACACTACACTAGCTCGCCAAGCGGCCCGGGTTGCTTAGTGAGAGATAGAAGAGCTCACTTAGTGATCATTGCCGCTTAGCGAGGACCTTGAACTAGATTGTCCCAGTGAAGGGATTTCGCTTAGTGAGCCATGTCATTGGGTGCAAATCTAATTTATCCTCCAACAGAGACAACTTTACGTTGTTTGAGACACAATTAAATTACCTAACTTCTTATGACATTTTAATATGTGTATTCTTATTAATCTCATATATTCCAAATTATAATCAATCAACACAATTGGCATAAGACTTATTTAAAGCATCATATCTCAAACTTTTTATACATTCATACATATACTTAATTCCATTCAAGTGATTGCTAAACATAACATTTACATAGATTCATAGCATAACATAACTCAAGTTAACCATAACTTTTACACAAGCTTGTGCCATAACATGATTCAAGTTATTACAACCTAATTTCCCTAAGTTGTATACATACACCATTTATACAATTCAAAATGCAATCTTTGATCTCTGTTGAATCCTCAATCTCCTTTGTCCAGTCTCTCTTGTCTTTGAGAACCAATGTTGTCATCTGCTCTTTGCATAGCACAATCATCACAGTCATACACAAATACACACAAGCAATGGTAAGCATATAATGTAAAGAATGCATATAAATGTTAAAACTATACAATTTACACCTATTTTCATTCAATACAAGGTTACCAATAGAAACAATCATACTTATGCTTGCTCTAAACATAAGTACTCACAACAACATAATTATAAACAAGGTGCTTTTTAGAAAGACTAACTATATTGAATTTGGATACAAGTTTACACCTATTTTCATTCAATACAAGGTTACCAATAGAAACAATCATAGTTATGCTCGCTCTAAACATAAGTAATCACAACAACATAATTATAAACAATCTGACTTCCTCCACATTGATATCAGATATCTATATGACTCATTTGATAATTAGTTGAAGTTTGAGAATAATCATTTGATGCCGAACTAATGTCTAGTCTACCTGACCAAAATCTAACATTCAATTGCTATCTGAGTACGTCTTGTTGGTGTATTATCGTCGTAACTAGGCCTAGCACCACATCATTGGCTTAACCAGGCCTAGCATCGAGATCACTTAAATTCATCAATATCCCTAATTCAATGTATCACCTCAAGAGTTTTATTACCTCTTCGTAACAGTCCACAACACAATTCATTAATAATCTTAATGAATTACAAATTCTAACATCCAAATCATAATTCCATCAACTCATTAAATCAACATCTTATTATCATGCATTTAATACAACATCTCATCATCTTGTGTTTTAATGCAACATCTCATCATCATGCATAACACCAACATGCATTTTAGTGCAATTATAATCATCGTCAAAATCAATAGACAAAACACCAAAACCTTTGCAATTATAATTGCACACTATAATCATCAAACTCACTAATATAAATTCAGTTCGGAATCTTAATCAATTACATTTCATTGATTTCACATTCACAAATTAAAAAATCCTCAAAATAAAAATCAAGATTTTAACTTTCCTTACCTATTTCTCCCTCTTAAGAGCTAACTTTGCCGAACCAAGGAAAATCACTCACAGGGATCACTCAGGACCTACCAAAAATCTCAAATCAAACAAGAACCTTGGAAATTGAGATTTTAAAAGAATTCCCTTTTCAAAGAGAATAATGTGATAAATAGGATCAGACATACCTATACTCATCACCACTAAGAATCAGGAGCAATGAAAGAGATTTCGTCTGATTCTGCCAACATTTGGCCAACCATGCAAGAAGAAAAAGATTAGCAATGAAGGAGAGGAAAAGACAATGATGAAGGAGAAAGAAGAAAGAAGAAAAGAAAGAAAAAAAAAGAAGAAAGAAGAAGAACAAGAAAAAAGTTTAGGGTGAACTCAACAATTATGCTTTGTTAGTTACAACCTCCACTTTCAAAATTTAGATTTTCAAATACTTCCTGTAACACAACAACCTTAATCCAAAAGAATTTCATTCTTACTCATCCCTTACCCTACTAAAAATCACTTTGACACTTTTCCATAAACCATAATATAATTCACTTAAATTCCAATCATATATAATTAAATAACCATATTTCATTCATATATATATTAATGAAATTAAATTAAATAACCATATTTATTAATTACATTTAAATTAAATTAAATTCTCCCTTTTATTTATTTCACACACTAATTATCTGTTATTAAAAAACAGGATCTACACTTTTAATAACCACCATTAAATTTTATTTTTGGTTGTTATTAATTAAATTCTCTCATTTATGTGATAATTTTTTTCTCACCTAATATATGTCCCCTTCCTTTTTCTCTCTCTATATGTAAAAATCTTTTAAGGGTGATTTTAATTTTTTTTTAGATATCAACAAATTAATCATAAATTATTTTTTGGTAATTATTATAATATAATTAACAATATAAATTTTATATTGACAGTAAACACACACAAACACACACACACACACAGGATGAAAGAAAAGAATTATATTTTGATTTATAAAAACAAGAATGAATCATGTTAAAAAAATATAAATCTACATATTATCTCTATAACTGTATGGTGAGTTTGATGGCAAAGAAATGATGTGTTTGATCCATTAACTATGTAACATGCATGGTGAGTCTTTCCCATGCATAAGTTAGTGACCTCTTAAACAAGCAATGGCTATGGAACTCCAACACTAAATGGTTACCTCTCGATCATCTTTAGGTGAAAATTAATATCAACGACGGCAGTTGGATGGATCAGACTCAATTGATGGGCATGGGTGGTATGGTGGGAAATTGGATGGGTGGCGTTGCTAAGCAGCTCTAGGTGGAAGACCTTTGAAGGTATAACTATTTACTAAAGAGGAAAGTTTGAATTTCTGGTAGGAGGAGGGTTTTATAATTGTCATTTGTGAGACTAACTGCATAAGCATGGTTCAAGTGGTTCAAGGCCCAACTAAAAAGCATATGCATCAATGCATGAATGGCAAGTTTAGTTTGCCTATATTACTTAGGAGATTAACTTGGTAGCTCATACTTTTGCAAGTTGGGAAGCTACGAATATGGGTGTTAATGTATCATGGAGGAGTCGTCTAGTTTTTGCTTTGTTAGTTGTTGAATAGACCTTAGGTCCCTTGTGTATAGTTACAAAAATCAGATTGAACCGGTCGATAAGACCAGTCAAACTGAAACTAGATGAGTCACCAGTTTTATTTGATTCACAAATTGCTCATGCAATCAGACTGGATGAAACTGGATTGAATTGGTTGATTTCATTAAAAAATCAGAAACCAATTGAATTGAACCGATTTAGTATTTTTTCTTTTTTTGCATTTTGAAACAATTCTATTTTAGTAGATTAAAGAAAATTATGTCGTTTTGATGACATATCACTTAGTAGATATTGAGTTAGATCTTGAGAAGAAATATTTAACCATAATCCAAATCCAAGATTGATAGTTTGAAATAATTAAATTTTAGTATTTAAATGTTGATGACTTATAAACTTGTTTAAGAAATTATATCATCAAGTTATTGCTTATGAACTTTGTTTTTGAACTTTAGTTTAATTCTTATTTAGATATTGATACTTTATGTTTATAATATATATTATGAGTTTAATTGATATATACTGTTAGTGTAAAGATTTTTACACTGACATTTAATCACAACCTTTCATTCATGGTAAATTTATGTTATTTTTTTTTATTTTTCTAATATATATTTATTCAACCAATTTCATTCGTTATCATCTAATCCATCCATTAAACAATCAAATAATTTTCTTGACCGATTCAATAATTATTTCAATTTTAATAACATTGCCCCTGTGTAGTCCTTGTTTTTGTAAAAAAAAAATCATGATTTATTTAATTTTATTGTTTAACCTTAACTTTCTTGCTCAAATTTAAAGCATATTTGGTTAAACACAAATTTTAAATTATTAAATGATTATTTTATATTTACAAAATTTAAATTCATCAACAACCTCTCATAAAGATATGTAAAATTTAAAAAAGTATAATTAGTTCTATCTCGTAATTAGGTTTTATATTTGGGGTTAGATGTATATTAATATAATATAATATGATTCATTTAAATAATAAACATTTTCATCTTGGATGGATGTTGATGGATATAATAATGTTTGGTATAGTAGTTTCAACTACAATGTTACAATATAAATTAAAAATATTTAGTATTTTTATTAATCATCTTGAGTATGATTTTTTTTATAAATAATATTTTATAGTATTTATCATAATAAAGCTAATTTAATTTATAATATTAATAGTTAGATATATTTAAATTATTTTTAGTACGAATATTTCAACAAAAATAAATTATAATGTAAATAAATTAAATGATATTTATTATCTCCAATAAACAAAACTGTTTTATTTATAAAATATTATTAATTTATTGCATTTAAATTATTTTTTATGAACATTTCAGCTAAAAATTCTAAAATAATATAGAAATTAGTGGTCTTCAACATAATTTTGTTTTCCGTAATAATTATAATTTCTACATAACTAAAATTATTTAAACTTATAATATTATTAATAATTATATTTCAAACCTTTTATTAAACATTAAAAAATCATAAAATAATTTAAAAATTAATGTCGGCATAATACTCTGTAGTTCTATCATAATTTAATTATTTTTTTATGTTATTGTTAATTAATTATATTTAAATTATTTTTTGATATAAATTTTTTAACTTAAGTAACTTATAAATAATTTTCATTAAATTATAGGAACTAATATTTAGAAATTTTATCATAACTAAAACATTTTTACTTTATGAAATTATTAACTAATTATGTTTAATCTTTTAAGAATAATTTTTCCATCTTTCCCAATTTTAAAAATTAATTGTCTTTAATTGGATTTTTATTTTCTATGAATAATATTTGTAGTCTTTATCATAAATAAAAATATTTGACTTTATAATATCATTAATAATTTTATTTAAGTTACATTTTCGTAAATATTTCTTGCAGTGTCTAAATGAATAGTCTTTAATAGAATTTTTGTTTCTCATAAATAATTAGAGATGAACATTTGAGTTTAGGTCTCTGGCTACTTGTGAAACCTGCAATCTATATGGTATGCGAATCCTAGAATCTTAAACTCATTTAGATATACAACCTTTTTTAGCTCAATATGCGAAACTTGTGAGTTTGCAGGTTGACCTGTGGCTGTTGCAGGACAAATTTTGGCTCAAATATAATGAATATGTCTATAATATGGACTTTAAGACCAAGTTTTGTGGACTATAGGTTTTGCATATTGTAGGCTTCGTGGGTAAGAATTACTTGCATGCTCATCTCTCTAAATAATACTTGTAATTCTAATCATAATTAAACCATTTTAATTATGATTTTATGAAATAAATTATAAAGCAGTTAAATTAAATAATAGAATTCAATGGTGTTGATTCTTGAAGATAATTTTGTATTTGGTATATATATTAGTAATTTTTATACTAACTAATTTATGATATTATTAAATAAAAGTTTAATTAGTATACATTGATAGTATAAAATAATATTACACTGACATTTAATAATATATTTTTATTTATATGATTTTAAAGTATTAATTGATAAAGTTACAAATTTACTATAAATTAAAGGTTGTGATTGTAAAACTTTTTAAGTTATTTGTAAAACTAATAACTTATAAAAATAATTAAGCTCTATAAATAATACTTGCAAAACTAACTAAACTCATTAACTAATTATATTTAAGTTATTTTTAGTATTAATATTTTAATAGAAAAAAATTATAAAGTAATGGTATTCAATATTCATTTTAGTATGTAATATTTGAGAAAAATATTCAATTTTGTTTTCAAATTTTGAAATAGAAGAACCTTCACCGTTTTCAAATTTTAAAATAGAGAAAAAAAAAACAAATTTTATATTAGCAAGAAAAAAAACAAATTTTATTGTTTTCAAATTTTAAAATCGGATTGAAACTCACTCCTTTTAAAATTAAAATAAAATAATTTTTTTAAAGGATAAAACTGTTATTCTTTTTATAGGAGTTGAAGACATGAGATTTACAACACAACTCACGCATCATGCAACCAAGTGCGTTAAACCCCCTTAACTTATTAGCTAGCTAGCCAGAGTTTTGGGTAGTGTCAAAAATTTAAATTTTAAATCAGAATAAAAACATAGTGTCCATATACCATTGCCTTATTATTTAGATTAAAAACTATTGTTTCGAAACAAAAGAGAAACCTCATTAATGTTTTTTTTTTTTTGTGTTTTGAAAAGACATTGTTTTGGTGAATTAAAAAAATTGATGTCATTTTGATAATGTATCACTTGGTGAATAAGTGTTAGATCTAGAGAAGAAACACTTACTATAATTCAAATCCAAGATTAATAGTTTAGAATAATTAAATTCTAGTATTTAAATATTAATGACTTATGAACTTGTTTAAGAAATTATGTCATTGATTTATTGCTTATGAGCTTTGTTTCTGAATTTTAGTTTAATTTTTATTTTGAATATTAGTACTTTATGTTTATAATAATATGTTATTAACTTTGAATTTTAAAGTATGAAGCTATGAAGTATAAAGTTCATTTAAGGGTGTTCACCTATCGGATTTGAAGTATAATGAAATCTGATCCGATCAAATTTAATCAAAATGGATTGAATTTTCAAAGTTCAAATTCGTGATCCAATCCTTCGATAGTCGAATTTAATCGGATTGGATCGAATTTGATCCAATTACGTCTAGATTGATTCAAAGATCTAATTGGATCGGCTTGGATTCATGGATCAATTTGGATCCATGAACACCCCCAAAAAGTTGTGTTAAATATATTATTTTAAATATAAAATTGTTTTTAAAGTATGAAGTTATGTTAAATATTTTTTTTTTAATTTTTTATTATATACTGATTCAATCGACTCAACTAATGATCATTTGGTCGAACCATTAAACCATCAAACAACTACCTTGACCAAATTCAATGACTGGTTTAGTTTTAATAACATTGTATATAAATATTAGATTGTCTCAATAATATAATAAAAAATTATATTTTGTTTTAGACTTAAATAAGTTTTTTATCATTGAAAATTGGATTATTTTGGTTAAAGTCCTTTATAAATTATAAAATATCTACAATATATTTTTTGTTTTCTTAAATTCCTTATTGTTAAGAAACAATATTAATTAATGGTATTTTCTTTTAGCACGGGTATAGGGGTGTAAAACAGTAGCACAGAGAGACGGTTTGATGACTGGTGTTGCAGCCAAAACATAAAGTCCATTCCTAATCTCAATTGTACCAATCTTCTTCATAGTTGGGATATCTTGTATGACACATGAATTAGGAAGGCAGGTTAGTTTGCATTTAAGAGAAGAAACCAGTTTGTAAATGGAGATTAGATTGAAACTAAAATGAGGTATGAATAAAACGTTGTGAAGGATGAAGTGGTCACTGAATTCTATTGTTCCTGAAGGTGTGGCATGAACATTTTGTCCATTAGGAAGCTTGACTACTATTGGTTCTATGACTGAATATGATATGAAATATGAGAGGGAGGAAGATATGTGATCTGTGGCACCTGAGTCCAAAACCCATAAAGTGCTTGTGCTATGTGTGATTATGTTAGAAATGAAGTGATTACCGATAATGCTGGGTGATACATATATTTGGTTAACTTGGTTGGTATTAGATGAAGGCTGTTGAGTTGATTGTTGCATCAGGGCCATGAACGCGTGATATTGTTGCACGGTGAGGCAAAATTCCTGTTCCTCTAGCTTTTTCACTTGGTCGTTTTGAATGATAGATTTTCTTCCTTCATCAACGACAACACTGTTAACACTTCTATTCTTCCCTTGACTTTTGAATCCGGGAGGAAATCCATGCTTTCTATAACATGAATCCACCGTGTGTCCATTTCGTCCGCAATGTGAACATGTCTTGTTACCCTTATTGTAGAGACCTCTGTTTCCTTTTGAATCTGGAAAGCCATGCTTCCTGAAGCAAGAATTCTTTGTATGCTTGACTTTTCCACAGAAATCACAAGCCATAGCATTGTTGTTTTTGCTTTCTACATTGAGGTTTTCGATGAATTTTTTTGCTTGGAGTTTTCGTTCTTGCTGAACAACGTATGAGAAGATCTTAGTTATTTGTGGGAGGGGTTCCATAAGGAGGATGTATGACTGGACATTACTATATTGGTCATTCAAACCACGCAAGAACTACATGGCTTGATCCTCAGTCCTGCGTTGCACAATACTAGGTAGAACATCACAGGTGCACTTATTTGGACACTTACACGTCAATTCTGGACGATAATTTTCTAATTCATCCCATAAGATTCGTAGCTTAGTGAAATATTCAGTTACTATGAGATCACCTTGTTTGATGGAGGAAGCTTCTCACTGGAGTTCGGATACGCGAAGTAGATCTCCTTGAGCATACCTCGACTTCAAATCCTTCCAAATATCCATGGCGTTACTCATCCAAACGATACTTGGTGTTATGGGAAGAGACACCGAGTTAATAATCCATGATGCAACCATGTTATTGCATCGTTTCCATGCACTGTGGTTCCTCTCATCTATGCTTGGTTTAGGAGCAATTCTGTCTATGAATTCCAGTTTTTTTTTTCGCACTCAAAGCTGTCTCCATGGACTTACACCAGGTGTGATAGTTATTCAACTCTAGAATAGGGGCATGGCTGGATTCTCACTCGGGTAGAGATAGAGAAAATTGTGTATGTTGATGTGTGGATCGAATTCCTCATTCATGGTGGAAGACGAAGAGACCATAAGGAAAGAAGAGCGAGTGGTGCACCACAGCTTTTTCTAAAGAAAGAGCTCTGATACCATAATAAAATCAGCTCAAACGAGAGGAAAACGAAAGTTAGAATAAGAGAAAAACTCCTCTCATGTATTATTTTAGCCAAAAGCTGAAATATATACAAACGATGGTGGGGAGAGAGAGTTGGTACAAAGCAGGGAGAGAGAAATCTTAACAGAAAAGATTCTAACAAAAAAATAATGACAAAAGAAAGAAAAGTAATGATAAACACGTGTCCATCTCAAGGAGAAAGAAGAGCAAAAGCAAGGCACACGTGACGAGTGCAAGCATGGGAAGGGCAAAGGTGTGTAGGATCTGCAAAAGGTCAAGCGTCTTTCTCTGTAGGCTTGTATGGAAAAGAATACAGCTTCCGAGACTATTGCTCTTGTAACACATTAACCAATTTGTACTCCTAGTTGCTCAACTAATTTTTAGTGTACCTGCAACTCAACTTACTAACCACCAATAAAATCCGTTAACCCGTTCTAAATATGTTTTTGAGCTCTCGTGTATTAGCCAATTTTTCATTAAGTTCTTTTTTTCTGTATTGAGTCTGCAAAATTAACTAATATATCAGGATACAAAACATACTTAAGCCTTTCTTTATTTGTATCATGACATTGATGTGGAGTATCACATTTTTTGTGCGAGATAACTCACTTAACCACTTTTAAATGGGTTTTCCTTCCCAATTACGTATTTTCCCTGTATAATACCCGAATTGAGACTTTATTTAATGAAAGCGAATCCAATATTATTTGAATCAACAACTTTTTTGTTTTTTTTAAAAGTAAAATTTATTCAATGATAACAAAACAAATCAAATCGTAAGACATGATAAGTTGGCTTGCTATAATATACAATAAATGATCAGTATACAAACATCATGGATATAAAGAAAAAGGACCCCTAACACTCCCCCAACCACCCCTTAATTATGGAATTCCTTTGATACATAACGATGGTTGTGTTTGTCACTCACAGAAGAAAAATGAAGTTCTCTTGTAGTAAAGCTCTAATCCAGTTTCAAGAACAGCAGAAAGCATTAAATCATATTCTAGGCATACAAACTTACTTTCCTTTAAATTTGACTTCATTCTGCTAATTTTATGAACCATACAACAGCTAGCCAAACTGTAGTCCTTATCAATTTCCCTTTCTCCCTAGATGTGTCCCCAACGTGCTGCTAAAAGTGGCAGGAACTGTTACCAGCAATATTAGGAACTGTTACTAGCAAAACTGCGATTTTACCAATTCACCTATAGTAACATTGTCGTACATGATATACAGAGAACACGTAAGAAGCAAGTGAGAGATAGCCTTAAACGAAGCATTACACATAGAGCATAAATCAAAATATATCAAACTGAGGTTTGACAAAAAGAAGAAAAGCAAACAACAACCAACAAGCTGTTGGTCCGATGGAGATTGGTTATATAGATCACACAATGCCATTCAGCTTAATTGATTGTTAGGACTTAGGAGCTATTTTACTTGAATGTATTCTAAAGCTTTTTCATTGATTCTTCTGTTATGAAAGTAGTGTGATGTATAGGTGCATCGATTTTGATGTTGTTTTGCTGGTAAGGATGATCAAGGAGATCCAAAGATATTGCGGTTGATTGACTATAGCAGTGCACTTTGTAATGAGGTTGTTTTAAAACTTATTAATGACATAAGTTGTTTTGACCTAGTCAAAGGTCAGCTTGCCGGTCAAAGTGAGTTGGGGAGTTGTGGCCATGGCAATTGGACCAGTGAGCCTTTTACATATACTAACAAGATCAAAGCAGACTTCTAGTTCTATGCCTCCTAGCTCTAATAGAAGAGTATAGGAAGTACAAGAAGAAGATAAAGTAATGAAGAAATTGCAAAGGAAGAAGAGATACACGAATGGTGAAAGAGAAAACGAGATGAGATGATTAACCTTGGAGATAATGATAGTTATTAGCATTTTATTTGATTTTGAATATTTAGTTGCTCCAAAGCCTTTTGGTTATAAAAAAAGTTGCTCAAAGTTTTAGAGGCTTAAAATTGTGATTTTGATTCCTTTATTTTGTTGTTATTGACAATTTGTCATGTGTTTAGTTACCAAACTAAGTTTTAATCATTAATTAGATAAATTTTTTAATTTTAGGTATTTTTTCTTTATTTTTCAGGCTTTCAGCATATATTCCTGGGTAATACAATATAAACTATTTACGGTTCGAAATAGCGACCATCCTTCTGTCCATTATCCCCCTAAAACGTTTTTGGAAGTAGCTGCTCTGGGTTACTATTTGCGATTCATTACTATAGTGGTTACACATGCACTTTAACACTTTCATTTTTGCTACTCCACCTTTTTCTTTTGTTATTCCTTTAAAACCCAACATTCATTGTAACTAGACATATAGTAGTAGGGCTTCGTAGGTATTTTGCAGTCACTAATAATGCTTTTCTCCATTTTAACCACCTAGCTTATAACCTTTGTGTGACTTCTTAATGAATTTTCATATCATTTTGTAATCCCAACTACTTAAATTGAGAAAATGGTTGTATAACATCTTCCATTTTTACCTCCCAAGTCATTTTTCTTGTTTCCTGCTAAAATTGAAATCATATACCGTGCTATACTCCTACTGAAGTAAAAACCCTCTGGTTCCAAAATTTGTTACCGAAGTCCAAGTTTAGATTTAATCTCTTCCCTTGATATCTCAATCAAAACTATATCATTTAGGAAAAAAAGAATACAATTAGGAATAGTTTTTGGTATGTTTTGGGTAAGCACATCCAAGAATAGAAGAAACAAGGACTAAAGGTTGAGTCTTGATGTAATCGTATCCTTATAGTTAAAGTCTTGTAGTCTTGTCTCGGAATTCTCACACTAACGGTTATTTTGAAACATGTATTTATAGCCTTAAAAAATTTCAAATATAAGCTACGTAAAAGCCTTTATTTTCTAAAGTCAGAAGTGTTCCAAAACACTTCTCTTGACACTTGATCATATGTTTTTCCCCAGTCAGTAAAAACTATATGTAAATCTCTTGCTTTACTTTGATATCTTTTTATCAACTTTTGTAAAAGATAAATAATTTTTGTTGTAGACCTTTTTGGCATAAAATTAAATTGGTTCTCCATAATCCTAGTGTCTTCTTTTTTAATCCATTCTCAATCACCTTTTCATGCAATTTCATAATGTAATTCATATGTTCATTTCTCTGTAATTTATAAATTGTTAATATCTCCCATGTTCTTTAATATAGGAATAGGAATCCAGTTGTTTTTCTTCCATTCTTCTAACATTTGCTTAGATATTCTAATCTCATTAAATAGCTTAATGAGTTAAATGATACCTTATTCTCCTACATGTTTCCAAACTCCAATAGGAATTCTATCAACTTCACAATATTACATTATCCATCCCTTTTAGATTTCTTTTAACCTCTCCAACTTGAATTCTATAGTAGTAAGCCAAATTTTGTTCATTCTCTTGGATTTCTAGTCCTTTCGTATTATAATTGATCCTTCTTCATCATTTAAAAACATACAAATAATTCTCCACCTCTCTTTAGTATCTTAATCTGTAAACAAATGCATGCTTTATAAGTAAGCATGATAAAGCTTTATTTAGTTTATCAGCATTGGGATGGTACAGCCTTGTCCCTTCATGTATTGTTACTGATTATAGAGTATTGTTGATCCCAAGCCCTTGTATGCGGTTACGCCCTTTGTCTTCACTTACATATCAATATTTATCATTGATTGAGCTTAGCCTTTGGAAGTTTCAGACATGTAAGTAGTCTTAAATGACGGGTGCTGGGCACATCAGTGGCACACTGAAAAGCAGTGCTGATGATCTTAACAGTTTTGGAAATTCACGTCAATTAGTTGTATGATCAAACAATAATATATGTGTGACATCTAAATTTAACCTTACAAACTAGTTTTATAAAATTAAGTTAAGTCCAACTTCACTATTTTTAATACATAGCAGAGTGAAAAGGAAAGTTATCTAAGAAAAATACATTTTTTTATACTAGCTGTAGGAAGCTGTAACTTTGGAATTTAGTTTAGATTAACCTTTGTTATCCCATTTTTGCTTCCTGACCTGTCTTGAATGCTTCCCGCTGAATGGAAAGTTATTTAATATTGAAGTATTGAAGTTTGCAAAAAGAACTCAACTCTTACTTTTCAAAATTGAGTTTTCAAGCAAAATTTTCGTGCGCAGACATATTTTTGGGGTAACCAAATATGTTATCAAATGAGTTTACATTTTGAGCTGAGTTTGGAGTACTCACAAAAAAACTATACATAGCCAATTGCTAGAGTTCTTTATTTTCTAAGTTGAGTATGGGAATAGCTTCAAGCACAACATATTTTCTCCTTTCAACATGCTTGAATCTATGGATCTAGAATGATTATTTGTTGCAGGTCTGCCAATGCTTTTATTGACCATGTTAGCATTTTATTTGCTTTTAATATTGAATGTGACCATGGCTAAAATATTTTATTCCCTTGTATAGATACTAAATTATTTGTTTAAAATGAAGCCAGTTTGAACAATAAAAAGTGATAATTAAGTCGGACAGTGGTTTTACAACAGGCGTTATAGGAAGTTTTAGGAACTCTAAATAGCTGCTTGAACAACGAGTTACATTTACCTACTGTACTGTCAAAGTTAATATTGACATGTTTGGGAGAATGAAAGAAAAAAATAACTGTTATTAAATTATATTTAAGAGAAATATATGGTCCTTCCTAATGTTTAACAAGGAAAAGAAAACACAAGCAGTACAGGAGGGAAATATCATAATTCACAAGGGGCTTGCTGCGGCGCATGGGCTTCAAAGATACTCAACAAACAGAGAAACTGAGGCTATTATTGTTTACTTTCTTTAGTACCTTTGTAATGATAAGTAATGTAAGTGCTATTGGAAAAGTCTCAATGATGAGCATTGTTACTAGTGTTTGGATTATATATATATATATGGAGTATTTACTCTAAGAATAAGTATAAAAGACTTATTCCTCATCATATTTATTCATTTTCTTAAAATATAATGGTTGTAATGAATAACTAATCTTAATCGTTAACTTTTAAGAAAATAAAGGGTGAAGATAAAGAGTAAAAGTCTTTTATACTTACTTTTGGAGTAAGAAGATCTCCTCCCTATATATATTAATTAAAAAAAAAAAGTTTAGGTGAGGAGATTTTAAATTAACACTCCCATAAATTTGAATTCACAACTACTATTTTAAATTTTTTTCTTCAAATTCTCATTTTACCGCTAAACCTAATTCACTTTCTCTCTCTCTTTAAATATCCTACCCATTATTTTCTTCGTCACGCTTCCTGCTAGCTTTTTCTTTATTTCTTCTTCTTTTTAAATTAACTCCATTCTTCCCCTCCTTTCTTCTACTCCCCTCCCTCGTCTTTTTGTTTACTGATTGTCCCCCCTCCTTCTCGCTTCTCTTTTCTTTTTTTTTTCAAGAAGCTCCTCCCCTGTCTCTCCATGAATTTTTTTCTTAGCTGATTTTGCTATATGTTGAAAGTTTTTTAACTCTCTGACAAGCTCTATAGAGAGTTAAAAGAATTTCAAATTTTTTAAATCATACAACAAAATTAATAACAATTTAACAATAAATAATTTCATTAATTCAAAATTGTTTACTGAAGAGCATCCAAATTGTAATTCATCCTATCAATATAATTAAAAATTTCTTGAATAATTTATACTATAATTTTATGTCTATTTTTCTAACATAAAGTTTATGAAAATGTTTAATATAGGTGAAATAATACATAAAAATAAACTTCTTAACAATATCGATTTCAAATTTGTGAATATACATACACATAATAGTGTCATTTTCTATGTCAGCAGGTGTGAATTCAAAATTTTAAGAACGTTAATTCAAATTCCCTAGGTGAGTTGGTGATGAGTTCAAATTTTCTACTATAATTCTAGCAAGTGCATACATCGTGTGTAGTATCTGATAAAGATCGGGTCGATCCCATAGAGACTTGGATGGTACTATGAAAAATTCAATGCTTTTTACTTGTATTAAATAAAAGAGATGTTTTTATATTATTAACTACTAAGACAGATAAAGATAAAAAACATGCACAGTAAAACAAGTGGTTACACTAATGATAAGAACTTGGTTGGGTTTCATTCTCATTATGTCATCCTTTAAATGTATACATGAATCTCGAATCGATATTTATCACTCATGTTCCCATCACCCATAAAAACATCCTTAACTTCAATCTCTCACAAGCAATGAACTAAGGGCTTGATTGATTTAATTTTGTTTTTTAGTTTTTTAAAAGAGTTTTCAAGAATAGTTTTCAAAAACTGTTTTTGGGAAGAAAAAAAAACTTGTTTGGTAAGTGTTATTTAAAAACCGTTTTGAAGATGTAAAAATGGAAAAACTTGTTCATATTTATTAAAATTTCACTAATGAAAAGCAAAAAATAACATATTTTGATTGTATTTGAGTTTTCAAAAAAGCAAAGCTACGTTCAACTGTTCTTGTTTTTTAATTTTTAAAAACTAAAAAACTAGAACTATTTTCGAAAAATATTTTTAGAAAAAACTACTCAAACTAGTTTTAGTTTTTAAACACTACAATACTGAAAACAATTCTATAAAACCGTTTTCAAACAAGCACTAAGTTATTTGAGTATTAGACTATCGTTCTCACTCATAATTTAAAGTCAAATAACTTAATTACTTTAAGAAAAAGGAGGTTAAGATGACCAATGAATTTTACTCTCTCTCGAGCGATAAATCCCATTGGGAGTTCTTCTCATTTTACAAGTTAAAATTCTTTTCATTCAACAAGTAATTCAATCAAACATAGGGTAAAGAATAACTCTAATAATGAGCAATAAATATTACATTAATAACATCAAAAGTATACAAATAAGTTCAGGCATAGTTACAACGAACCCCAAGCAATGGCATGCCTAACCAACCATGAGGGTGGAAGATATGATCAAGGGATGAAGTGCACAGAACTAGAAGTGAAGATGGAAGAAATGGTAGAGAACTGCGTCTGGACATCTCAGGTGGCCTCTGGTGTGTGTCTCTGTAAATAAGCACGTGTAACCCTATTAAAATGTGAAATTTTTCCTTTTAGATGTGTCCTAACGCAACACTAGCACCCAACAGTGAGAAACTGGTCATTGGGCACCACAAACTCTGGCCCAAAGTTTCCATGGGCGTTGGGCGACTGGAACATGGGCATTGGGCGCTCGCTTTTGCTACACCACCAAAATTGGTGATTCTTTTGACACTTCCTCTATCCTTTTGAAAACCTGACTCAAAACAAAAAAAAAACAGAAAAATAACGGTAAAATATGCATAAATAAAAATCTAAGACTAATTTCTTTGATAAATATAATTATAAGTGAAAATAGAGAAAAACAAAAATTATGATAACTGTTGTATTTTACTTATGTAAAAATAGGTAATTTAAAAAGTTATCAATTAAGTTTTGACATAAAGGCAATGCATATATGATCGATATTAATTAGTATTTCTATCATAAAGAAAATTGTAAGCTAATGCTAAATTATTGTCTTTGGTCTTCAACATAACTAAACATATTATGTCAAGTAAAAAAATTAGGTACCATCATATAATTATATTAATTTTCTTTTAAGAGTACTCTTTTAATTTAATATCTAAAATAAAAGTTAGTTATTGAAAATAAAATTATAATTACATAAAAATATTATTTTGAGATCGGTATCTTTAAATAAAGTAAAATGAGTTAAAATTAACTTACATTTGTTTTTGGCAATTAATTTACATTTGATATCTTTTTCTCTACTTGTACGGAAGAATAATTTGAAAATTAATGGTGAATTAAACCTTTCACGATGTAAGGACCTTGTAGGTCCAATTTCATTCTGGGTTTTTCAATGATTTCCTTTTTAACATTTATCGTGAGGCTTTTTTAAAATTAAAATGGTTTTAGAATAAAATTTATTGCAGTTTAGCCTGCTGAAAAGGTACTAATTAACTGCGTAATGAGCATAAAAGCTGTTTAGGATCTTTCGTTACAAGTTTGAACTATAAGGCATACTCAAAATTCGTAGATGATTTTGCATTCTGAAAGTAACGAGTTACTGCATTGGCAATATGGCTAATTGAATTTTAATGGGTAATTCATTGATGAATTTATACTTATTAAAGTTTTGATTTATTGACATGTAACTAGCTAGAATTTCCATTTTTGCTTAGATATACAGTTTAAAGTATCAAAGAAGTGTTACTTATAAAATCATTCCGCAGGTTCTGCAAAGTGCAGGTCATGCATGGAACATTCAAACCTGAACTCACGTGGAATTCGTATCAATCAATCACCTCCGACACTAACGTTTTGATGGTGACACAGGTTTTCTAGCCTCGTTATTGGCTTGTGGCCAAGGCCAGATTAATAGAGAACGAAATTGCAAACTGACCAGCTATCAGAACTATGTGTAACCTGACAAGATAAGAGAATCTTCAATAAATATATTAAATTTTGTGTTTAACTGAGCTCTATTTTACAGTTCACTCAGTTTTACACTTTCTAATTTAAGTGCCTTGATAAAAATTTATTCTTAAATCTAGCATCTCTTCTCATATCTATACTATATAAAAAAGAATACTCTGCATTTTTATTAATATTTATTTTATTTTTATATCTATTTCAAAATAAAAATATAAACTACTTTAACAAAGAGAGGATCTGAACCCACAATCTCTACTTCTAAACGTCATTTTTATCACTAAACTAATCTTATAATTTTAATAATAAAATAACTTTATGACTTTTATATACAACATTTATAATTGTTCTAATAAATATATATATATATATATATATATATATATATTATAATATATAATGGAAAGACATTTTTGTGTCTACATTTTATAATTATTTTATCTTTTTAAATATTTTATAACTTTTTTCACAATAATAAATGTATATTTTCACATGTTCTACCTTATTATAAATCAACCTTATTTAAACATCATTGATATATGTTTACCTTCAATCATAAGTAGAAATGCAAACACACAGACATGACAGTACCTGTCGCTAGTAATAATAATCATAGAAAACAATAGGCTATTGAAATTATTTTTTTGTCCTTATTAGTATATTGATAAGTACATTATTTTATATTTTTTGTTTTTTAAGTTCTATTTTCATTTTTCAATTTATTTTAGTTTTTTATTATTTTTTTTGCATTTTAATTTTTGTTTTTTAATTACCATTGTTTTTAATTATTTTTTTGGTTTATATTTTAAATTTTCTATATTATTTAATTTTTAATTAATATAAATATAATTTAATTTAATAAAAATTGTTAAATATTTTTAATTTTTTTAAAAAATTATCTTATTAAAATTACTCCTCTTCATTTTAATTTTAAATTTTATATATATATTTTAATATTTTATTTCTTTAGCATTAGGTTATTTTTTATTATTTTTTCTTTTTATATTTATATATTTAATATATGAAAAATTAATTATTAGATATTTGGATATATAATAAAATAATTTTAATGTATGTTAAGACATATTTTTTCAATATATTTTAATATATTAAAAAATAATTTTAAATTACTTGACTAAAAATATCTTAAATATTTTTAATTTTTTAAAAATTATCTTATTAAATATAAAAATAAATTCAAATCACTTTAACAAAAATATCTTATATTAAATTTTTATTTATTTACAATATAAAATATATTACTGTAAGATCAAGAAATTGTGTTTAATGAATATTTATAAATTTTCATCTATGTGCAAATATTATTTCACAAAAAAATAATCATGCATCGTAAGTGAGATTAATATATGACTCGATAGATTGAGAGACATTATTTTTAGTCTCCCATCAAAGACAAAAAAATATAACATATAGATATTATTTAATAAAATATAAATTTTATACTTATTAAATATTTTATTATATGAAAAAGTAATTGTTATTTTTATCTTTTTATAAGATATCTAATCTAATATATCTATCTATAAGAAAAAATGAAAGTATAAGATATCTAATCTAATATATATCTAATCTAATATTAGTTTATATCTTTTGGATTATGTTATTTTATGATCTTTTTTATTATTTTGTTCTTTTTATATTTATATATTTAGTAGACTAAAAATTAATATTAAATATTTTATTATATGAAAAATAATTTTATTATATTTTAAAAAACATTTTTAAAATATATTTTAATATATTAAAATATTTTTAACTTACTTTAATAAAAATATGTTAATTATTTTTATTTTTTCAAAAATTATATTATTAAATATATTTAATATAAAAATAAATTTAAATTACTTTCGAAAAAGTATTTTGAATTGTTTTTAGTTTCTTTAAAATATATAATATTATTATTATTAAGAAGATGAAAAAAGTATGTTTGATTAATATTTATAGATTTCAATCTGTATTCAAATTTTATTTGACATAAAAAAAAATCATGCTTCGTAAGTGAGATTAGTAGATGACTTGATATTTTTAGTCTCTCATGCAAAACAAAAAAAAATATAACATATAAATGTTAATTAATAAAATATAAAATTATTAGTATGTTAAAAAAATATTTAATATATTACAAAATAATTTGAAATTACTTTAATAAAAATATGTTAAATACTTTTAATTTTTCAAAAAATTATCTTATTAAATATATTTAATATAAAAATAAATTTAAATTACTTTAACAAAAGTATCTTAAATTATTTTTTTTTATTTTTTTATAAGAATATGTTAAATATTTTTAATTTTTTTAAAAAAATCTTATTAAATATATCTAATATAAAAATTAATTTAAATTACTTTAATAAAAGTATCTTGAATTAATTTTTTAAATTTATTTACAGTATTAAATATGGTATCACTCATGGGATCGAGAAATTGTGTATTATTAGTATTTATAGATTTCCATCTATGTGCAAGTTTTATTTAAAAAAAAAAAACATGTATCATAAGTGTGGTTAGTATACGAGTCGATACATTAAGAGTTTTTTTTTATAAGCCAAAATTTATTAATAATAAAGAAGAATGACCATACGCACAAGACGTGCCTGCCCATAGTAGTCATTACATTGCATATACCAAAATGCTTAAAACTCAAAATAAAACCCCTATGCACAAAGGGTTCATCACCCATTTCGAGAAGCAATGCTAGGTAACTCTAGCTGCACAAACACAATTTGCATGCAATCTGGTCTCAAATTTTTTATTTTTGAATATAGTCACTTTTCGAGCTCTCCAAATAAGCCAAATATCTACAAACCAAACAAATATACCAGGTTTGCTTCAGGGTTTTACTCCCATTTACTAAGCATATAAGCGAACCCATATACAAGATGCTACGGGGCACAACACAAATATATGATGGCTAGATTCCATAGTCCCAACACAGAAAACACACTCAGTCTCCTCAACTTGGATAATTCTTTTTTTTAGTAGATTATCACATATGGTAATCTGTTAGCTTGCAGTTTCCATATTAATATTTGCACCTTATGAGGAATACCTTTGGCCCACACAATATCGAAGAACGCATCCTTTTGGAAAGAAAAACATGTCTGCCAAAATCTTATACACAGAGGCCACAAAATACTCCTCAGCTTCCTTAGCTAACCAATTCCAACCATATGATTACTTTTCCTACAAGACAACCAATCCCAACCTGGTTGATAACTCCCCTAAACACTCCTCCTCCCACACAAAGAGCAGGCACCTCTAGTTCCACTTCCAACAAGACTCACCATCACTACTAAACATATCCTTGACTATGATGTTCCTATTTGGCAAGACGCTTAATGCAATCCCGCCTAGCAAGGAATTAAGCTAGGGAGAATAAAAGAGGGACATGGCTTGGATGGAGCATGAAGAAGTCTAATGTAGGCCATAGTCTATAATTTTGTAAATAATTAGATAAACTAGCTTCAAATTGCGCCCTTATACCTTAGTAAATTAGTTGTGTAGTTAGGTTCCTTTTAGGCCTTGTATTTTGAAATATTTGCCTTATTTTAGGAAGAAGGTGTCACTAGTATTTTATGTGGAGTGTGAGCATGAAGTGTAGGCCTTCTTTAGCATTTTAGACGTGTGTTTCTTTATTGTCCACACCCCCTAGATTTTTTCCCACATCCTTCTAGCACACATGAAGCATGAAAGATAAGTGGGTCCTCTCTTGTTCCCAAGCTAGACACCATTTTCTAGTCTATTTCCTACATGGCACTTTTGAATTCAAATTGGAATTGGAGGGAGTCTACATGACACTCTCAAATTCAAATTTGAATTCTAGAAGGAACATAGATCCTAAATATTAGGACCTTGTTTAGATATAGTTAAATTAACCAAGTGTTAATTGGCTCTCAGCTAAACTAACAATTAGTTAATTCAACTAATCGTTCCCTAGGATTTGCTTCTATAAATAGGGTACACCTTTTCTTGTAATCTTGCATCATTTTAACTGTTTGATGAATATATTACTTCTTCTCTAAATTGAGAGCTTCTATCCTAGAGTGTTCATGTTTTTTCCTAAATAGTGAGAGTTTTTCTATGGTTTTTATCAAGGGTTTCTTCTCTTGTGGCAAACTTCCTCTTCAATGGCTTATCTCTTCATGAATGGCACCTAAGCACCTCTATTCTCTTGTCTAATCCACCTCCATTTCCTCTTTAGAGCTTAATTGGAACAAGATCAAGGGAGAAGGATCTCAAGATAGCTTGGAGCATTTTTTAGATTATATCAAGGCCAAATAAGCGGCTATACTCATCTCTCAAATGATGATCACCAAACCACCAATCATGCCAGAACAAAATCTGACCACCATTTCTCAAATGTATTTTAACGTTTTGAGTCCACCATCCCAAATGACCCTGCTCCGCTTTCTCTATTGATTGCAAATCCACCTACCATCTAGAGCACTTCCTATCCTTCACATATAGATGCTTTCTATTCTTTTAATCTCTAATTCAAGAAAAAAAATATAACATATAGATGTTAATTAATAAAATATAAATTTTATCTTATTTTTATATTTATATATTTAATATTAAATATTTTATTATATGACAAAATAATTTTATTGTATATTAAAAATATTTTTTAAATATATTTTAATATATTATGAAATAAATTTAAATTACTTTAATAAAAATATGTTAAATATTTTTAATTTTTCAAAAAATTATCTTATTAAACATATTTAATATAAAATATATTTAAATTACTTGAACAAAAGTATCTTGATTTTTTTTATTAACAGTATAAAAGATAATATCATTCACAACATGGAGAAATTTTGTTTGATTAATATTTATATATTTACATCTATGTAAGAATGTTATTTAGCAAAAAAAAAATCATGCATCATAAGTGAGATTAGTATACGACTTGATAGGTTGAGAGATATTACTCGTAGTCTATGATCTAAGACAAAAAAATATAACATATAGATGTTGATTAATAAAATATAAATTTTATACTTAATAAAATTACATTTTATATTTCCAAAGGAGTTGCAAATAGTACCTAGAGTTACTACCAGAAAAATATATAAAAGATCGTTGGGCCATGCAGGTTCTCCATAATAATTATGACCCATTTCCTTTAGTCAATTTATCTATTAATATAGGATTATTCAAGTCAGGTTTTTAACATATAATTAATCAAATATATTTTAAATATATTACCAAATAATTTTAAATTACTGTGATAAAAATATGTTAAATATTTTTAATTTTTTAAAATATTATCTTATTAAATATATTTAACATAAAAATATATTTAAATTACTTTAACTAAAGTATCTTGAATTCAATTTTTAATTTATTTACAATATAAAAAATAGTATCATTCACGAGATCGATAAATTGTGTTTGGTGAATATTTATAGATTTTCATGTAGTGCAAGTTTTATTTGGAAAAAAAAAATCATGTATCATAAGTATGGTTAATATACGACTTGATAGATTGAGAGATATTACTTTTAATCTCTAATCCAAGATAAAAAAATATATAAATGTTAATAAATAAAATATAAATTTTTTATTTATTTTTACATTTATATATTTAATATATTAAAAATTAATATTAAATATTTGATATATGAAAAAATAATTTTAGTGTATGTCAAAATATAAATTTTATACGTAATACAATTACATTTTAAAGATTTAAAAATTTTTATTTCTACTTTAATATCTACAAAATCATTTCTATTTTTTATGAAAAAAGTTATATAAAAACATATAAAATATCACTATTGATATATATTTTGTTAAATAATATTAAATTATGATTTTTTATGAGAATTATTTTATTATTTATTTTTCTAGAAAATATTATTTTAATCTCTCAATTATTTTTATTTTTCAATTTTAATTTAAAATGTATTAATTTAATTCTATAAATAATTTTTAACAAAAATGTTCAATCAATTTTGTATTCGTGTATATATACATGAGTTCTGTACTAGTTGGATATTAAATGAATGTCACAAAAATTTAGTTTTTTCCAATAAAAACGAAAGTTATTAGTGTTTGCTTAAGCAACCAAGGACACAATAAAGGGATCTTAACAAGATTAAGACCTATTAAGTAAGCATCATAAGGTCATTTTTAATGGAAATCTCTTCTTTAGGTTCTTAAGTTGGACCTATATGTATCCATCACTCATATTTACTTTTTTTCAATTTAAGTACTTTTTAAAATATTCTTATTTCAAATCCATAATTTCTCTTTCAATTCTTAAATGAGTCCCACAAAAATATTAAACTTTTACACATCATTAATTATTTATTTATTAACTTAATATTTTTATTGTTATAAATTAAAAGATTTCTTTGTTTAACTAATCAATTTTTATTTAAAATGATTAAACTAACTATAAGGAATATTCTTTTTATTTACCCCCACAATTGAATCTTCAACATATTTAATCATGATTGGATAAGAAATTTATCTTCTTCCATGTTGAACCTTGATCTTTGTTGTTTACGAGTTTATCCTTTTTTCTCTTTTTCATCGAAGGTAACATTATCCAATGCAATTTGAGTTTGAAATAGTGAAACTTGAAATTCATATACATACTAAGATATTATTTCTAGATGTCTTTCACAAGATTGACATTCACATAGTACCCATTGAAGTGTCATGATCCATTATTGGTTAATGGGCGTTGATTGAAACACGGGATATCATATGAACATGAGAGTAGAAACTGAAAATGATTCATATTTGTGTTATTTTGTAGGTGTAGTAAATGTGGAGAATTTTGAAAATTTCAATTCATAGAAGATTGAAAATTTGACATGAAATTAAAATAGAGATTGAATTAATTTTTATTTAGTTCCATTAAGTGAAAATAAATAAAAGAGATCACATGTATTAACTGTGTATACACATACTTTTGCCTAACCCAAAGATAGACAACAGAAACTCAATTTTATTGGTCTACTAAGAAAAAAAGTATTTACCTTCAAATTTTTAAAACATAACAGGTAACATGTATTAGTAAAAATTGTCTAACATATAACTTTTTATTATGAATGCTTGGAATCATATGATTAAATAGTTTTGGATTTAAATATAAATAAATGTTAATTTTTTAATCTTATTAATTATATTATTTAAAAACATATTTATTTAATTGAAGGTCTACGTTAAATAATGATGTTATGAAATTTTAATAAATAATATTATTTTTTGATTGAGTTTAATAAAAATTAGATAGATGATGTGAGTTATTTTCTATAATGGGTAGTGTGGCACTGTATTGAATAAATTGTGTGTTGATATAACCGATTAAAAAAAGGGTTGGGGAGGCAATGGGGTTTGGATGTCCGGGAATGGAATGTGAAGTGTTAAGCAAGTGTGGTCCAAACATATCACAATTCACAAAATGCAGAATTTGGATAAAAAGGTTGGAAGCAAACCTGCGATAGGAACGGGATGCCATACCCCAAACACCATCCCTTTAATCTTACACAACACAACACTCCTTTAAACTTCTCAATTTTAAAAGTTTCATGTCAAATACTACAAACACACTTTATCTTTAATATATTTTTTTATTATTTAAATTTATTAAAAATTACAAAATCAGAAGAAAAGGTAAACAGTAAATCAAATATGAGATGTTCAAAATTTACATTCTTCAATAAATTTCAATTAACCAATAGAAAATGTGATAAAAAATATGTGAGAAATTGTTATATTAACACTTAAGTTTTATTACTCAGCAATTACATGTATTTTTTATAGATTTAATAAATTAAGATTAAATCATTTTTAGTTTTGATGTTTTAATTGAGATATTATAGTGACGTTATAAATTATCATATCATTAAAAAGTTAGGATAATAATCTAATGTATTTTTTTAGTAAATTATACTTTAATTACTTATAAATTTGTTTAATATTATAAATTGTTTTGAATAAATAAGAAATTAAAAACAAAATTTGTCCTAAATAATTATTATATATTAATGCAGTAAGTTGTTAGGCTACCAAAAGTCACTTAATTAACATTGTTATTTAAAATTAGAGATTAAAATCAAAATTATTTATTATAATATGGACTATAATTAAACAAAAAATCTTTAAAGATCTGATTAAAAAATCTTTGAAAAATATTTAAGGACCAAAACTAAAATTTTTCATGGAGAAAAAGTTATTTTAACCTAAAATAATTAATTTTAAATTAACTAAAAAATTAGTTAACACCATTAATTTTACCAAATCTCAATAAAAATGTTTTGAAACTCAACTAATTAGAGAGTGTTTTTAGAATAGTATCATTCAATAGAGATTTTTTTATTGCATCATTAAATAAAGATAAAAAGTAGTTAAAATTTACTTATATTTATATTAAAAAATATTTTGTTTCTTTTATTTTTTTACAGGTCGAATGTTAGTTGTTAATATATATTAGTTTTTGTTATTGAATGGATTCGAACCGGTTACCCGGGACCTCTCCCTCCTTCTCTCTCCATTTTACCACCAAACTAACCTTATAACTCCAAAAAAAATATTTTGTTTTTATAATTAGTAGCCTTTATTTGAATGTGCAACTAGTCCATGGCTAAAAGGTTCCAATTTTTTTAAATATATAATTGTGTAAAAAATCTATATTATTTTCATAAATAAAATAAATTTATTGTACTATTATTTTATTTGACTAAAATATGAGGTATGATTAGAATTGATTAGTTGTAAATTTTTGTACCTGTAATATCCATACATAATAAATTGTTAGTTCTCATTAACATATCAATAATTAAAGATTTTTTTGCTAATAATTGTATTGATACAAATTAGTCATCCCATGAAATAATGACTAAACTTTCTAGAGATCTAGAGCATAATATTATTTTTCACTCAACATGATTTGCTCTTGCTCCATATTCAAAGTGACATCACTAAGATTCAAATCCTATATCACCTTACTGAGGGATATAAATCATTACTGCTTATGTCAACCAATGTTGGTCAATTGATTTATAGTAAAAAAAAATACAAACCATATAATAATATACTTAAAAGCATATGGTTTTTTAATAAGGTAAGAAACATAAGCAAAATCTCAAATTACAAATAAACCAAAATTAAAATTTGGTGTATCAGTAAATAACTAAAAAATGTAAACTTTAATATGAAATCATATTTTGTTGATAATTTTCTAAGAGTGTGATTAAGAAAGCTGAAAAATAAGATTATTTTAATAATCTATTATATGCATAATTGTTAATTTATATTGATTATAATTAGAATAAAGTTTTCTTTTGTTAAGTTTGTTGAAAAGTAGTTTAAAAATAATTAATTTTATTTGGATATAACAAAAAAGCTTTTATACAATAAAAACATGAAAAAAAATAAAAAATATAATTTTTGAAAATTAATTGTAAATTACAAATTTTTAATTTCTTGAAAAAACTTTTTTTTTTAAAAAAAGAAAACTCTAGATTAAAGCTAATTCCAAAGCATTCAACTTATTTTTTCAAATATGATCTAAAACACATATTATAATCTAAATTATAATTCTTTCCAAAACATGTTCTAAGTGGTTAAAACACAAAAATTATAAATTAATATTGTGTGTGTGTGTGTTTATATGTGTGTCTGTGTGTGTTTTTGTGTGTATATGTGTGTGGGTGTGTCTGTGTGTGTGTGTGTGTATGTGTGTGTGTGTTTGTGTGTATGTGTCTGTGGGTGTGTGTTTGTGTCTGTGTCTGTCCGTGTCTGTGTCTTTGTGTGTGTGTTTGTCTGTGTGTGTATCTATGTGTTTGTGCATGTGTCTGTGCATGTGTGTGTATGTATGTGTGTCTTTGTCGTGTGTGTTTATGTATGTGTGTGTGTATGTGTGTATCTGTGTGTGTCCGCCTCTTTCCCTGTGTGTGTATTTGTGTGTGTGTGTGTGTGTATGTATGTGTAGATGTGTCTATGTCTGTGTGTGTGTTTGTGTGCGTGTGTCTGTTTATCTGTGTGTGTGTCTCTGGTGTCTGTGTGTGTGTGTATGTGTATCTGTGTCTCTGTTTGTTTGTGTGTATCTGTGTGTGTGTGTGTTTGTGTGTATCTGTGTGTTTGTGTTTAGGTCTATGTGTGTGTAGGTGTCTGTGTCTGTATCTTTGTCAATGTGTGTCTGTGTCTGTATCTTTGTCAATGTGTGTATATGTCTGTGTCTGTGTGTGTCTGTGTATTTTTTGTGTATGTCTGTACTTGTGTGTGTATGTATGTTTGTGTGTGTGTGTTTGTATGTGTGTGTGTCTATGTGTGGGAATAGGGTAACTGTTAATATATATGCACTGTTAACATATGAAAAGAGAATGAGGTAATTGTTAGTAAGCAGGGTAACTATTAATATATATGCATTGTGTTCTTTGGCTAGGAAATGGGAATTGTGAAACTTTTTACTGGAGTATAGTCAGATATTTTAAGATTGTAAGTGGTGTTTAGTTGTGAATTTCAATGTTATTCAAACACTAGAGGAAAGGATGAGTGAAAATAGGGAGGTTGGGGCATCTCCACTTGGAATTAATGAATTCTCTGCCTTCATTTGAAACATGGAAATTTTAGGGGTTCCGTTTGCAGGACACCGTTATAATTGGTTCGATGCTAAAGGGAAAGGCTGCAATGCTTTAGACAGATTTTTTGTCTCTTAAGATTGGTTGGAATAAACTCCAAACAACTTTCATTTGAATTTAAGTAGAGACTTCTCAGACTATTATCCTATAATCTTGAAACAGTCAAACTCAAATTGAGGGGTAAAACCATTCAAATTCATCAATGGATTATGGGGGATTTTCAAAGTTATAATTCAGGCCTACAGAAAATAGAAGTGGGGGTGGGGAGCTTACGTGTTAAAAGAAAAATTAAAATCCCTTAAAGCAGAGATAAAAAGTTGGTGTAAAGAGAATATTGGCAAGGTGGAGGAGAGGATTCCAGAATTAAAGAATACAATTGTTGGCTTTGATAAGAAATCTGAGGAACAAGTCCTAATGGAAAACAAGAACAAATTAAGGACGGAGGTAATGGGTGAATTTAAAAAAATGGAGTGTATATCAAGAGAATTTATTGAACTAAAAAGCAAAGATAAAGTGGCTAAACGAAGGTGATATGAATTCTTGATTCTTCCATGCATCAATTAATTGGAGGAGGCAGGCTAACAACTTATTTGGGCTAATGATCAATGGTGAATGGATTGAAGATCCTATACAGGTTAAACAGGCAGTCCAGCAATACTTTCAAGCAAGATTTCAGTCATAGGTGGATGAAGGTGTACAATTGGATGGTATGAATTTCAAAAGTCTTTCTGTTGACCAAAGGAATAGCTTAGAGAATGAGTTTTCTGAGGAAGAAATTCGTGCTGCTGTGTGGGAGTGCGACGGTACAAAAGCCTCAAGACTAGATGGGTATAACATGAGGTTTATTAAGCAATTCTGTGATATGCTGGAAGGTGATATTATGAAGGTATTATCTGATTTCCATCAAAATGGGAAAATACCTAAAGGGGAAAATGCTTCATTTCTAACTCTTATTCCGAAGAAAGATTGTCCTGACGACCTTGGCGTGGTCATTAAAGAGAGACAATCATGGGATAGCGTGGTCATTGTTAATGAAATTATTCATGAAACAAAACATTCCCATAAGTTGTTGCTAGTTTTTAAAGCAGACTTTGAAAAGACATATGATGCAGTTAGCTATCCTTTCCTATTCTATATGCTAAAGCGATTTGGGTTCGATGATAAATGGGTGAATTGGATTCACAATTGTCTCCAATCATCTTCTGTTTTAGTTTTGATAAATGGAAGTGCAACACAGGAATTTCACATGCAAAGAGGTCTCAAACATGGGGATCCAATGGCTCCATTCTTATTTTTAGTTGTAGCAGAAAGACCGGGGGCCAAATTAAGAAGACATGTCAAGCAAACTTAATGTTTGAAATTAAGATAGGGTAGTTGGATCTATAAGTTATTTCTCCATAGTATGCTGATGATACTATTTTTATGGTGTCTCCCAAAGTATAAAACATATATGCTCTTAAGGGTGCTATTAAGTGTTATGAATCAGCTTCGAGATTAAAAATCAATTTTCACAAGAGGAGTTTGGTGGGTATAGGGGTGAATAATGAAGCAATGCAGTCCTTTGTCAGGATTCTTAACTGTGGAGTAATGAATTTGTCATTCTTACTTAGGGTTACCAATGAAGATAAATGTGAGAAGGGAGAGAGTTTGGAAACTGGTTATTGGAAAAATGAGAGCAAAGTTATCTTTCTGGAAACAAAAAATCTATCTCTGGGAAGGCAGATCTGTTTAATCAAATCTACCATATCATCTATTCCTTTGTATTTTTTGTCTTTTTACATGATTCCAAAGAAGGTGGCTCTTACTATTTAGAGTCTACAATGACTATTTCTCTAGGGTGGATTGGAGGAATTCAAAGTTGCATGGATAAAGTGAGAATAGTGTGTAAAGAGAAAAACCAAGGTGAAGTAGGTATTAAAGATGTGCTAGCCTTTAACAAAGCACTCCTTGGTAAGTGGTGCTAGAGAATCTTTCTGGGGGAGGAATCTCCTTGGATCAAAGTTCTTCAAGCCAAGTATGGGGAAGATATGAGGAGTAACGTATCATTAAGGCAGCAGAGCGGTGAGTCTCAGTGGTGGAAGGATAAATTGAATGTAACAATTGGTGGGGGTGTAGGTGATTGGTTCAGGGGAAATGTCAAATCGATGATAGGTGATAGGTCACTGTTCAAATTTTGGAAGGGGAGATAGGGGGAGCTGGAAGAACTCAAATCCCTATTTCCAAAACTGTACGCACTATCCAATCAGAAAGAGACTCTTATGTGTGAGGTTGGGGGCTAGAATAATGAAAGTCGGGAATGGAGATTTAGGTGGAGGTGAGAGTTGTTTAGCTGGGAGCAAGAGTCGGTTCGAGAGTTGGAGGGTGTTCTTGGTGGAGTTCAATTGAGGTGGGGAGTCAAAGATGGGTGGAGATGGGCTGACAGTCCAAGTAACAATGTCCTTTACTATGGGAAAGACACATATAGCTTAGTGTGTAGGGAGTCTCAAGGTTTTGATTCACATTTCTTTACCAAGCTATGGAAGTCGAAGGTGCCCTCTAAGGTCCTAGCTTTTTCTTGGAAGGTTGCTTATAATAGGATTAGACGAAGGTTGAATTGGCAAAACATAATATCATTTCATTAGCAGACGCTTCTTGTTCGGTGTGCTGCTATAATTTGGAATTTGTATCAGATTTTCTTTTTACATGTGAGTCTATTATGAAGTTTGGATGAAATGTTATATAGATGGTTAGGTTATTTATGTATTTTTCCCTCAGAGTGTCATTCTCATTTTTGGCAACATCTGGGTATTATGAAAGACATAAGGAAATACTCTATGGATATTCTTTGCATTATGTGGTTAGCTACTCTGTGTGGGATTTGATTGGCAAGAAATTCTCTATTATTTCAGTGGGTGTTGTTTATTGTCAAACAAGTCTGGTAGGAGTGTTTACAAATATCATAGCTGTGGATTCATGGGCTCTATAAAAATTTGGTTGTATTATTCTTTGAATGATCTGTGCAGCCACAATACTATTTTACTTTGGTTAGGTAGGAGATTGTAGGGCTCCTTTACCGTAGGGGTACTTTATGGCATTGGACTTTGTGATTTCTCTAGGGGGATTTGTAAAATATAAAGCTATTTCTATGCTTCTACTGCTACTGTAATGTGTAAACACTACCTACCATGTTACTTCTTGTAACATGGGCATGTGTTGTTCATATTAAATAAAATTTGCCTTGTTAAAAAAATGAGGATTTAGAAAACCTTATTCAAACAATTACAAATTTTTAAATACGATTGCTAATTTTATTAAGTAAAAAAATTAATTGACACTTCTCAATTTACTTATTAATAAATAATTAATATAATAGATACATTGATTATATAATTAATGAGTATTGTAACAAACTTAACTGATTCTAATCATAATAATTTATAAAAAAATATCAATTAGCCAAGACCTAACCAACATTATGCATGGCTGAAATGATTTTTTGTTTCCATGCTCAAATTAAAATGAGCATTAAACCAAGACAAAACTAAATAAGAATACAAAATGTTCTAAAAAATACTTCTTTCGATTGAAAATTTGAAATATAAAAAAAATATCCTCTATTAAAAAATTAGTTAATAAAGAAATGCTAGCAACAAATTACACACTTTTAAAACTCTATTTTTTTAAAAGTAATTTTGACATTTAATTACATAATACAAAAAGATATATCGAAGTTTGTAAGATGTAAATCTTTAATTAAATAAATGATATTTTAGATATTCTATCATTAAATAGGAGAAAGTCTGTCAAGAGTTTTTACTTATATTTTTGGAGTGTAATTAATATGCACGGTGAGTGTAAAAAGTTTTATACCGACATTCAATTAAAACTCTTAATTTATTATAAGTTTGTTGACTCATATTTTTGGAGTGTAATTAAAGTCTCTTAGGAAAAACTCTTAATTCAAAAAGTTTTTACACTTAGCATATACTAATTAAACTCATATTTTAGTTCATCATAAATACTTCATCCATTCTAAAACAAGTGTTTCCTTTGTGTAGTTTTAGAGTATGCTTCACTTGTCATTTTAACTTATTGAAAACTGAAATGATTTTAACTTTGTTTAGTAAACAAAAAAGGCTAGTTTTTTATAGTAATTTATAAGTTAAATATGTATTTATATAAATTTATAATTCAATTATGTAATTATAATAATTTATAATTTAATTATTTGGTCAATTAATATTAAGAAATTTTATGTTATCAAAATATGTTATAATTATTTTAAATACCTCATTTTTTATTTAATAATTAATTGTGTTCTTATTTGTTATTTTAAAAATTTTCAACTAATTTAACTAATGCTTACAATTAACTTTCAATTATCTTTCTAATTTTCAGTTAACTTTTTAGTTTTTAGGTAGTTTTTCAACTTTTAGTTAATTTTGTCAAATACACTGTTACAAAAGAATGAAAAGCTAATAAATAAATTAAAGAGAATAGTGATTTGATAAAATTAAATTTAATATTATATTAAAAATTAAAATAAAATATTAGAAGTATTAATAAAAAATAATAATATTATATTTAAAAATGTAATATTTATTTTGGAACAAATTTTTCTTAAATGCAACACATGAGTAAGTATGATTTCTTTTCTGATAGTATTTCAGTCTGCTGGAAGGAGTACAATTTTTTTTGCCCCTTGGTGTCATGATTGGAAAACTCTTATAATTTTTTGCTCACCCAATGTAAAGCTTATTTTGAATTTTTAGCATATATTTAATATTTTGTCAAAATTATTTATAAAAAATATCGTGAATTCTTTCCGAAAAAACAATTTTTTCACTTTAGAGAACCAATATCATTCTTTAATTGTCATAAATGATTCTTGTGGTTAAAAGAAATAGTAATGAGATGCTACAACATTTGCTGGTGTGTTTAGTGGGAGTGAGAGTGAACCACGTGAGGATGCCTTGATTTTTTTGTGAACTTTTCTTTATAATGATATACATATCTATTCTACTGCAGAAGTACATGGCCTCACGCCAACCTTGTTGACGCTAATTAGTTGAATATCCATACTAATTAGCTTTACATATTTTCTCCCACAAAAATAATTTTAGGGGAAGGTTGAAAAATCATCTTCAATCCTATTAAAATTAACTGAAAATTTAACATTTAAAATTTAATTAAAAGTATAGTTAAATTAAATAGTACAAGAAAAAAGTGAAATTTATTTTTAAAATTAGTGAAACTACAGGAATAAAGTTTATGTTGAGAAATAATTGATTTGAGATGTTTTTTTTTAATATATAATAACGAGTAAAACACTATTTTGCTATATGAAAGATTGAAGTGGTATCATTCAAGTCTTTGAAAGATTTTTAGAAGTATTGAGTTCCTTCAATTTATTTTTCTGTCATTTGTATCGCTCTGTTAATACGACATTAAATAATTACACGGTCAGCATTTGGAATAATAATATTTGACAATTTTCATTCTTTAATTTCGTGGACCCACCACACAACTATATTTTACCATAAGAAAACTAAATAACAACCAAGATAAAAGAATCATAAATCAATTATCAATTATAGGGACAAAGTTACACAATTAGAAATGAAAGAAAAGCTAAAAAGAAATATATTAGAAATGTTATTAAAGTTACATGATGTTTTGAATTTCATGCCCCAATCTTGAATTGTATCCTTGTTCTCACCCATGCATAGAATATCTTTAGAGGATCTCTAAGTCATAGATTCTTTGGTACAAAATTATACAAGGCCACAATTTGGGTTGTTTAACTTGCAGCAAATTAGCAACACGTGATGACAACACACATTCATTTTGTCACTTGCCCTTGATCATCATACAACGGTAATGCATGTCCACCATAAGGTCACTATCATAAAATTTTTTAATTTAAAAATAAAATAAAATAAAAAAGGGTGTCACATAAATAGTTAACTGTCATGTGTGAAAGAGGAACTATCATCATAACAATTAACTTTAACTGTATAATTGTTTAACGTCATTAGTAACTACAAGAGTTATGTGCAAATAGCAAAAAATTTAAAGATTTGAATATTTTTAAAAACTTTTATAAAACTTAGAAGTCATCATTTTACTCTTTCGAGAAGCAAAATGATGTTTCATTCTTAAAAAAATAAATAAAACAAAAGTAAATGTCACATAAATAACTAAACTTTTATGTGATAAAAAAAAAAACTATTAGCAATAGTTAACTTTTAACTATAAGAAAACCTATGTACAAACGGTATATATATATATATATATATATATATATATATATATATATATATATATATATATATATATATATATATATATAAAAAAGAATATAAATATAACCATTTCAATCTTTGGAAGAGAAAAATAATGTCTTACTTGAGTATATTTATTCGAGATTTGGAGTGCATTCCTAGTATGTACGGATGCTTAAAGTTTTTCAATGGGCCCATGTCGAAAAAACCCAACATGCAATAACAGATGGGAGAAGTTTTTTAAAGGAAATGTAACAATTGATTCAATGACCACCAATTCATGCAATCTGAATTAGAAAAAACAAAAGAGTTAACGTTTTTAAATTTATTAAAGTGGATAAAGTGAATTGAGAAAAGATTGACAAGTTATTTGAGATTAGAAAAAGAAAGAAGAAAAAGTTAGGAATTGAGTAGCTCAGATATTCCATGCCCTGAAGTGCCGGAGATAACCGATGCCCTGTCCATAAAGGGGGACCAATATATTTCTTGTAGCTGTGGATGAGATCAAGACGTATTTAAGTTTAGTTCTTAAATCGCATGGAAAAATAAATTAATCTCCTGCTTCTTTCGTATACTGTATTATTTGTACTTCTCATTTTTAGTTTCTACATCTTTTAACCTTATTCTTTGCTAAAATATGATTTAAATTATAAGTTTAATTTCCAATCTTACAAATAACATTCAAATAAAATTCTTTATTTATATAATTTTTAAAATATTAATCAATAAAATCAACAAATTTATAATATATAAAAAATTGTGATTCAATGTTAATATAATTTTTTATATAAAAAATTAAACTCTTAAATTATTACCTAAACGGGTAATCAGACCATACAGGCCAAAACGTTAATAAACTTTTTGGATGATAACTTCGTCGAGTAATTCCCTTGTTGTTGCATGATGTAAACAATCACTATTAAAATAAAACAGTTTTATATTATCGTGAACCAGTATAATTTTTAAATGATTATTATTAAAGTCGGGGTTTATTATAATAAATAATTAAACAATCACATAAAACTCTTTGAAGGGTTCGAATGATCTATTTTTATAAAAATATAAAATTTATTAATTTTTTATTTATGGTATTAGTGTGAAATATCTCCATAAATTCTATCTATGACTAATTTCTATTAAAAATACTGCTAATTATATTTATTGATTTTTTCAATCTATTATTTTATAAGACTGAACTCAAAACATTTTAATGAATGGAGATGTAGTTCTATTTTGACTTTGTTCTACGTGTATTATTTTTATATATACTGTGTGAAAATTGGGAGTTTAAAATAAAAATTGAATAAAAATATTTGAGAAGAATAAAAAAATATGAAAAGATAAATTAAAATGATAATGTAGATTTATGATTGATTAAGAGGGGTTGGGAAGTTGGAAGTTTGAAGATGATACTGGAAGACAAAAATGGCATTAACTTCAAGGCAAGGGCGAGTGCGAAAAGGAAGGGGTCTGCTTCTGCTGTGGCTCTCTATGGCAGTAAGTGGTGGGCTGGGAAAGTCAGACATGAAATGACATTCAAAAGAAATCAATACTTAACAGACATGATTTTGACGTTTCAGATTCTCATTGTCAGACTTACCAACACAAATTTATAATCAAATTCAAAACTATATATACATCCTACTTCACTCCCCCTTTCCACCCCTATCTCACCTATCTTTCCTTTTCAAATTAAATATATAATTTTATTTATTTTTTTATAGACTCTATAACAATAACTCTTATAAAAGAAACTCTATAGTTGTGAACCTTTTTTCCTTATATATCCATAGAATCTATTAGATGCTTGTAGATCGAACTTATCCTATGAACCATGTCTCTTTTGTTCCCGCCACTGGGATTAATTTCCTCCAACCAATTAACTTTTGATAACTTTTTATTTGAACAAGTTTTGGCGAGTCATGAATGGCAATCTCATTTTGTGAATTGTGATATCTGTTTTTTCCTCTGTCCGCGAGTAGTTTCTTAATGGGACAACACACAACCTGGTCAATACTCAATATTAATAAAAGTTCTAACCAAATTTTTTAAGTAACCTGCAAAAGTAGCTGCTTCATTTTTAGTGCTTTCATGGAGATTCCTGTATGTTGAGATGGGGATGCCATAATGCCAAAATGGTGGTCCAAAAATTCCTTTTCGAAAAGGCCTTTGTTAATTTATGAGTTGGAGTGAGCTTGCTACAGGACCAAATCTTGTGTTAGATATTTACTTTCTAAAGTAAAAAAAGAAACATTTATTTTTTGGTCCTTCCCCCGTCCATTTCATAAAACGTCTTATGCCAACACATAAATTATATTACATATATAGAGAGTAAAGAAGAGAAAAAAAGAAGTAACAAAATAGGTTTTCCCCCCTCCAAATAAACCCATTTAAGATTAAATATTTGTTTATTTTTCAGTTGAAGACCAATGCTATAGAAATTTGTTGTCTCAAGGATGGCAACCAAAAGAAAATGTATTTCAGCTTTCTTTTAACATCGATCGGCTGACATTCAATAAATCCAAAGCAAATAGATGCTTTTTTCTTATTATTAAAAAAGCAAATAGATGCTTTGAAATGTTAAGTTAGAGTAATGAAATATTTTCGTATAATACTTTCTTAAGAAAAATAAGAAAGGAATTTATTTAACGCTATTGAAACATAAAAATATTTAATAGGAGTGTTTTATTTATTTAAATAAGGTAGAGGATTAGATAAAATTATTTAAAATATTTAAAAAAATATATATTTATAATATATACTGGATTTTTTGTATGGGATTAATATCTTCACGTACGTATGAAATAATATGGTCAAATCCTCTTTAAGTGGAATATCTAGGACATGAATTTTTGCCCTTTAAGTTTAATTATTTTCTTGTATATTGCAAACTTAACTCTTCAGCCACCTTTTCTTTTGAAATGATCTATAACCTCCAGAAAACACCGCATTATAACTTTGAAAAAAATTTTAAGCAATTCAAAGAAATAATTCTTAATGTCTTGTAGCATCCAATTACTGAAGCATGCATGCGTAAATCATAATAGGCATTCATAAAATTGCCTCATTTAGAAATTCCACTAAAATTGCCATTATGGAATTTTCAAACTTTACCTTTTGACGTTACCTTTGGGATTTTTTTAATTAGTTAATACAGGGCTTTAATTCACAACCAAAAGAAGAGTGCTTTTATATCATTAAAAAAAGGGTATTTAATTAGGAGAGATTTTGTGTAAATGAAAATGAGTGAAGTTTGATACGTTAACTTTTATGAGAAATTTTAGCAATGTATAATACCTTTTCTATTATTGATGAAAATTTAATAAATGTATAACTATTGTAGGTTGGATTTAATTAAAGGATTTCAATTATGATCTTGACTTTCAATAAATTATATGTTAATAATAGAAAAGCGTGTTATAAGGAGTGTATTAAAGGATTTTTTTAAGAATTTCTTATTTTATACACATATTATAGCACATTTTTATGTGAGTTCCTTGAACATGTTACTGATCTTCCTAATACACTCTCTCTATAGGTAAAACTAACTTCGCAAGTATAGTTAGGTGTATACTATATTTATTATTTGAACTCATCAAATTGGTAGGGAGAAACACCCATTTAATTATGTCTAATTGCCATAATTACATGTTATGTTAATTAAAATCAAGTTTTAGGTTTTAGTGCATGCTACTGTGTGATTCAGGAAATATATGAGAGATGTATGTAAGTAGTTATATATTTGTACGCCAAGTGCTTAATGATTTGATCTTTTATTCCAATAAAATTTAACATAAAATTTGATGGCTTACAAAAAAGCACAAAATCTGATTTTAAATTATTGATTTTATTTGAATAAAGATGAATGGTAATTTTCTTTTGTAAGAAAGTAAGAAACAAAGGATTAATTTGTCAATACAAAGAAAAAACTTTAAATACACTAAATTAAATTATAATTTCTAACATAATCACTCTAGCTTAGTTTCTAACCAATGAACTTTTCCTCTCAAATGACCGTAATAATTGTTCCAGTAGCTAATCATTGAAGGATTGAATGCACCCATTTAGATGGAAGAAAATGAGTGAGTGTCTTGGCAACATATAGGTTTTACAATAAAATAACGGTGTAAGAAGTTTAGCGATTAATTTATAATAGTAGAATCATTTTATAATTAATTGAGGAAAAAAGCACTTAATATTTTCTTATAAAAAGTAAAAGGAGGGTATAGAATGCATTGAATATATATTTGCTATAATTAGTTGCTATATGATAATTTTCTTAACAAAACAATACCTCGAGATATCTTTTCTTCCATATTTTTTACGTGACAAAAATTACACAATATAATTGCTCCAAATAAAGGTTTTTATAATTTTATATGTAACATTGTTCGGACTTCTCGTTATTAGTATTACCACAAAGGATGATAATTGTTCTCCCGATCAAGCTTAAACTGTAGCAAATATGTGTTATATAATTGATCTCAATGAGCTAGAAGATATAACTTTTTTAAAGACGACAAGGGGAAACTAGCATTCTCCAAATTAAGTAAAAACATCCATTGAACAAGTAGTAAGTAGTGACAAGTACACTAACGAAGAAAATGAGCTGATTGTCCTTAAAACTCATTATAGGTCAGGACATTGTTTACTTGACAGACTCAAATGGAACTCTCAAGTTCTGAGATATGTTGAAGATAGCCTTCATTTATTCAATAGCGCAGCCCTTGACATTAAATGCTTCTCAGAGACCTGAAATAAAATATCAGTTCATTCGTCAAAGTTTTGTTCAAAAGATCCTATACGTTCTATGCAATCAATTTAATATATGCATCACAGTTTAATAAATACTGAAAGTACTATTACTTTTAATTAAAATTGTTCTTTTTATGTAGCTAGTTTCTTTTTAAATTAAGTGTTTACTCTTCTTTCTTTCCTTTACTCCAGTTAGAAATTTATGTTATATTAAAAAGTAACATTCATTCTCTTAATTGATGCAGCATATATTTTCTTTTTTTGCTAAGTGTTATTTTTTTAATTGAAAGAACAGGAAGGGAACAATTAAGGCTTTGATTCCCTATAACATAAATATGTAAGATAAAATAAATATTGATTAAGGTGATCATAATTATTGTCTCTTAATATAAGTGATACTATAAAGATAAATAATTTTGCTTCATTTAATTTAATATACTTACATTCTCCATCTTAGCTTGGTTGTTACTCTCCAGCATCAGGCCGAAATGAATATGGGGAAAATGTGCCCACTAAAAATGAAATAATTTCTAGTTATTAATTTATCAAGAGATAGTGTAAAATATTTCAAGTATTTTTTTATGAGGTCCTTACGTTCTTAGCAGCTGTACTGAAAGCTTCTCTGTGACTGATATCAGGATTATTGGCTTTGATCCTCTGAATCTCTTCCCTGGGTAAGAAAAAAGACGTTTCAAAGCTTTATGCCCCAATTACATCGAATATATAAGCAGCTAATTATGTGTAAAACATTAGTTACTTTATAAACTGATTATAAGCAGAAGGTACGCGCTGCCTCTTCTCGGGAGCTGGAAAAGAAAATAACAACTCATGATCAGATCAATATTGTAGATAACAATGTGGATTATTTAATTTTTTAAAAGAAAACTAGTTATGTGTATTATGTGGTTACGATGATTTTGAGATAGGATATATTAAATAGAGAAAAGGCAAATATATACTCACGCCGGTTCACAACCCTTTCCTCAGTTACATGAGTGGTGGGTGCACGCATTGCAATCCTATTGTTGCATTTGGACGTGGAGCCAGTGTCAATCCTGTACTCTGGATTGCAGTGCCCAGGTCCCTGAAAGTGAAAATTAAAATGTTAGCTAGGAGCAGGAACACCTACCCAATACCCATGCCCATAAGTGGACGTACCATGATGACTTAGTTTCTTCAAGAACATTTCTTTACTTTTTACTCATTAAATCTTCTTCTCTTCTTTTACCTTTTCTGCTTAAATTTGATTAATAATTTTAAACCATTAATTTACATTATGATTTTGGATAAGTTTAATTTTACATTAATTAATTTTTCGATGTAAACAAAACGGGGACCAGGTTCTTCTTTAATTTGCATGAAATAAAATATAGTGAATAAATAAATAACTGATCGACTAGGTATCTGGCAGCAGCAAATGTGGGTTCACTGTGAATTCAGACGTGAAGAAATAATGATGGGTTCTCATAGAGAGAAACGAAAGTGCCTTTAATATGACTGAGCAGAAAGACAGGTAATGCAACTAATCAGATGAATGAAGTACTTACAGAAACCCAGATTGACAGTTGTGGTAATGAAGGGCTTAGATTTTAGGGATTTACACCAAGATGCCATTTTTTAAAAATTAAGAATGGAGTCATCTGATCCAAAGGGGTGTGCTTGCCTTGGAGAGGACAAGGATCTTGAAAAGAAATCATTAAACCTAGCTAAGATCTTACATATACTTCCCACATATTCGTCAATCAAATCGATCCTCAAGGGTATATAATCTCGAAAAGCCTTGAAGAGAGAGAGATTTTTCAGTTGCCTTGATGGGTTAGGACAAACCCTGACGCCTCTACTAAAAGTGCAAAAAAGAAAAGGAATAGGTTTCGCTTATGGCGGCTGCAGGTTGCTAGGGCTTTCAGTACTCTTTCTCAGGTAAAAATAACAGACATGCTTGCTTTGAGATACTCGATTTAGCACACAGAACCTACCAGAGAGCCTTCGATTTTCTCAAAAAAGAATATATCCCACAAACCCTACCCTAGGATCCAGAAATCAAAGACCCTATTTTATTTATTTATTGTTTTTGCTATATAGCATACACATACACACACTTTCGTTAGTAGTTGTGAATATTTATCATAATTAAGTACTAATTAGTTGGAAACGTATATATATCTGTAATTATATTGCACCTCACCTGAACATCTTGCCATGACAGCGACTGAAACGCGGCCGCCATGTTCACGGACCATAGATTGGTGCAGTGACCACATCGAACGGTCACAATGTCAAACAGGCTACTGCATGGAACACTCACCTGCACCCACAACACAATAAAATTTATTATTTAATTGCTCTTTAATTATTCTATTTTACCGGAAGAAAATTATTAGAAACACAGAAAATGTAATTAAAACTAGATCTCATAGTACTTTCAAACTTGAGATTATTTGATTCTTTTTTTATAAAAAGGGGAAAGGTGGATAATAATAATGATAATAGCAATAATTTGAGGAGTGGGGTTTGGAGAGAAAGGGTGCAGCTTGGTTTTATGTGAGAAAGAGAGAAAACTTGTCAACTTGAAAGGTGCTAGGATCCAGAGTTTCGGGTTTCATTTACTGGCATGGGAAGCCAAAGTAGATTTACATTTTAGTTTTCATATGTAGAAAAACTTGAGGAAGCCCAGGTTGTGTAGTGAAAAAGTTGAATTTTAGCATAAGCTAGAGGCCACTTAGGTCATAGCTTAGAGATAGGAAATCAAAGAGTGTAGAGGAGTTGTCTTATCAACAGTTTTGACATATAGTGCTTATTTTGGCGTTTTCAAGAGGAAACCACCATGTTTCTTAAAACCGCTAGCTAGCTAGCACAGTTGGTACAATTAGCCTCACCCACACTTGCTCAGAAGGAGAAAAGGAAAACACCGTGTGTGTGACCTTCTTGAGGTCCTTTAGGGTATGACTTTTCTTTGACTGCAAAAGAAGGGGGGAAAAGGGAAAAAAAGAGGACTAGAGATGGAGACATGACTGTAACAAAAACTAGGAACCCAGAAAGAGGGAATTAAAACAACACAGCCACTGGTTCAGAAAAGCGCAAACACACACACACACAGCCGATCTGATTGAATTCTTTGACCCTTGGATGTGTACATGAGAAAGAAAACAAGCAGATGTGTGTGTGCGTGGTGTGCATTAGTTTGGCATTTGAAAACAAGAAGATATCAATTAGGTAGCATGTAAGAGGTGGAAAGCAGATCTCCCATTAAATGGTGAAAGAGATTTCAAATCATAGATACCGCAAGAACAATATTGCAAAAGTTGCAGGGGATGTAGCAGAGTTGCTCAGGAGCAACATCGATGCCGCAGCTGGACATGTCTGATCTTAAGCTTCTTTACTGAAAACAAGGAGAGTGAAAAAAGAAGGGAAAGAGAGTTAAGGGGCTGTAGAAGGTGGAAGAAGAAGATGAATGAAGCAAGCTAATTGAATAGGTGTTTAGGGCCTTTTAATTATTCTCTCTCTTGAAACCCTCTTTGTTGCTTAGATAGTGAGCTGTGTATGGGTGTATATATATAAGTATATGAGGACAGTAAAAGTGGTTGTATAAAATGGAGTAGAGGAGAAGGAGATGAAGGGCTTGTTTGGAATCCGAAGGAGTAACAAGCTAAGAAAGAGAGGCAATGCAACGAAAAAAAAGTAGTTTTAGTAGTGCCCACGGCAGTCAGGGAATGCTGGGACCGGGAAAGGAAATCAAACTAGTATTTTAGTTCATATTGGAAAACCATATTCAACTGCCCAATAATTCTTGCAAAATTCAATTTCTTGCACTGCTTCAACTATATATACAATTTCAATCAACCAACTTATCAGTAAACCACTACAATTAATTAGTAAATTACGACATAAATAAATAATAAATATACTTTTATTTTATTCATGTCGTTCAATTAATAAATTACTTATTTATTAGTCACTCATTAGCATAATATGTGGGCTAAGTCAACAATTGATTTACTTTTTAAAATACTGCTATTTTCTAATTATAAATTTTCATGTATAATTAGTTTATTAACAATTATATTATTCATTTTAAAATTTATATCTATAATGATATTTTACTTTGTTGGTAGTGTGAAATATTTTATACTAAGAAACTCATAAATATAATTGGTTGTATATTTTATAAGTAAATTATTATTGAAAATAATAGAAGACCACCTCTATCCCATAAAAGTCTTACAGTGTCATTTCAAACAACACTCTTCATTTTTACAAGATAAACTAAGTTTTGGAACCTATCCAAAATAAATAGCCAGGTGAATTATTTATAAATATTAGGGTATAAAAAAGAAATAGAATTAACTTCAAGTTAGGTAATTCTATTTTCAGTTTAATTAGATTCATGAGTTCGTGTGTAAAGGAAACCAGTTTTTAACATGTTTTATCTTACCTTTGTATTTGTACAGTATGCATTAATCAACATGCTTGTTTTTGTTTTTGTTTTTTTTATTTTTATTTTTAAAAAGTCTCATATGGAATTTGTCATAACTCATTATTACACCTACATAAATGAGTTAAATTCCATATGCTCGTGATAAAAATAGAGAAGACTTGCGAAATGAGTATTACAAACCAGGCAAAAGAAAACTAATATTCGTAAGTTTGATTATATATCACTTCTTTTGAAAATATTATAAAGATTAATTTAATAATTTAAAAATGCTTGAAAAAAATAATTATAACTATTGATTTGGGAAGTAGTACTCTTTTATAGAAAGAGAAAACACGGCAGCCTATGGAGTTCCAAATAAATAGTTTAATATTGAATACAAATTTCACTGAACTATAATCGTCTTATGTCAGATTCTGAGGGTGGAAAGAAGGAAATGGACTACATCGTTATAATTAAAAATATTTTCATTAAATATGGAATTTATGGAATCCGCTACACATCAAGTGCATTCAAGTATCAAAAGTTCAAAACACAGCAAAGGCTTTGGCCGCATTACCAAATATGTACAATATATAATAAGATATATTAGTATCATTATGATGGAATGAGAGTGACCACTCTCATCCTCAGACAAACCTGCAACTCCACAGCGGACGAGGGGGGCGATCCATCTAAATTTTATTAAATAGTATAGTGGTATATGACTTTCTTCCATAACTCCCACAATTTTTAGCAATAATACCTTCTTTTGTTCTTTTACTGAATAAAGCTCTTTATGTTTACAAGAAAATAACATTTTTTTTTTTTTTTTAGGAATGATACTGGATTTATTAATCATGCTTGCTCTAATGCCTTTTGCCAAGTATACAAGGTAAACAGAAATTATATTTCATATTTATATTATAAATTTGGACATTTTTTTATATGACAAGAGAGAGAAAATAGTGTAGTAAAATGATTGATCCCCCCCAAAATTAACAAAAGATAGTGTTGTAGAGAAAGTGTGTTGTATGGATAATGATATACAATATATAATATAAATTTAAGAGTAATGATAAAGAGAGACAACAAAATGTCCTTTCAATTTTAGATTGTCTTTAGAAGAATTTAATTAACTTAATTAATTTTATTTTATTTATGTTGGTATAATAAATTTTACGCTGTGAATTAATTAAAATTTCATATATGACTTTTAAAGTTGTTTGTAAAAGTTAATAAATTTACAGAATTTATAATTAATAAATAACATTATAAAAATTACATAATCTATTTCTTTGAAATTTTCACTAAACTAAAAATTTTCAACTAATTAAAAAACCCAATAGTGTGTATATACATATATATTAGAATTAGAATTTAAAGAATTAAAAGTAGTATATTTTGAAATTAGGAAACAAAAATTATACCAAAAATTTTGGAAAATACATTAAATTTTTTTTCTTAAAGCTTAATATATATTATTTGTGTGTGAATTTCAAATTAGAAATCCATTACTCTTAAAAGAAAAGCACACTAATCACGTTTCTGAGTATATTCTGTATGGATTACAGTACATACGCATAGCACACAAATTGGTATTTCTTTCAGCGTATATTATATTGAAGTTGGTGTCATTTTGGGTGGTAAAAAGTTGGGTAGGGATGTCTTTCATTTTCTCCGAAGGACTTTTTCTCGCAGCTTTTGTTTCCATGGGCAAAACAAATCAATCATAAAACCTCGAAACAGTTACATCAAATATGACAGTTGAAACCCTAAGAGCCACTAAAATTGCTCCATATATATACATCATACTTTTAGCTTTTATTTTTTCTCACATCTTTCTTTTCTTTTCTTTTCTCTTTTCCATTGAAAAAATTGTACCGCGCGACAAATTAATTAACTTGAGACGAAGCTAAAACCGATCGATTTCGATCATTCTGCAGTTGATGAACTCGGGGTTAAATTTCTGCCCCTCTGATTAGAAGCTAAGATGTGTTGGCTTGAAGGTAATTAGGTAATTACATGGGTAACATAATTCGTTTCAAAATTATTGTAGAAGACAAAGAAGATATATATAAGAAAAAGTCTTGGGAGATAATATAAAGGTACTCGAGAAAATGAGAAAGTCACAACATTATTAGGATCTCTTCTTTGTCGATTTAGTCATTTTAACATCACTGTTTCATTGCCTATTTAGCTCCCGTCCCTTTCCATGTCTGGCGTAATAAATTCTACATAACTCGCTTTGCTTCATCACCCTCCTTTTGGTATTATTGATACATGCTATCCTATATATCTTTTTCATTTTTTAATGTCTTTAATTTCTCATTAACTGTTGGATCCTCTCACGCTAACATGGATCTGAGTTTTCACTTTTTATATACACTTGCGCATCTTACTTATGAGATCTGGCAGCAAGAGCACCCATTCTTACACATTTTGCACTTTCATCCAAAGTTGCCGCTGTTAAATCCTTATCCTTATTAATTCATATAACTGGGTGAAATTTAATTTCTTTCAAGAGAAGAACTCATCATTTTTCTCATGTAATGCAAGCATATCCAAAACCTCCTTAAGGTTAATTCATCTAAGCGTTGCCTGCACTACATCTTTTCTGGCATTAATTTAACTTCTGAAAAATCCACCCTAATCTTTAGTCTTTGGTCCCATATCCTAGTAGTTAATAAATTTCGATCTTAATTTCCCTAACTTATCATATCTTTCTTTTCTAAAATATCTAGCTTCCCATAAAAACTCAAAGCAGCATTGGCTTCAAAAATCAAATCCAAAACCACAAATATGGATGCTCATTCTCGTTACATATTTGTTGGGATCTTTCTGAAAATTGTCTCTCTTTTTTTTATTAGCAGGAAGATTGTCTCTTCTATGGTATGTTTTGGTAGCTAAGAAAGAAATAGAAAGTAGAAATAGGTAGGTGAGGCAAAAGAAAAGAAAACAAAACAAAAAAATAGAGTAAAATATTAACTGTTTCATTTAAGAGCAATAGAGAGAATAAAAAAGACAAAAATCAAGAACACTAAAAAGTAATACATAATCTGTTATGTCAAACAACATTACGGATTCATATCAAGTGATTATATTTTTACAATAAAATCTTTCAGATTATAATAAGTTCTTTAAAATTCTTTCCATATATCGTAATTAAATGAGTAGAGAAGGATATACATCATTTTATAATACGATTGGTCATTTGTTTTATGGATTATTTGTTTTATGAACTAAAATATCATTTTTGAGAATATAGATATAAGAATTTAATATTTTTGTATTTATTAAAAGTTTTAAAATTTTATTCTTTAATATTTTTTATTTTTGAAAATATTTTAGCTTCTCATTTTTTTACTTTTTAATCACAGGGTGAAAAAATTATATTTTCATATTTTATAAAATATATGTAACTTCTATTTATTTTGTCTTTTTTTTTTCTACTTGAATTTATTTTAAAATTTAAAAATTTTTCAAAGAATATAACAAATAACTAAACACAATTTTAAATTTACTTAAACATAATATTTTTATTTTTATTATCCATAAAAATGAGATTCCTATGAAAATAATATATAACTTGAAATCAACGCCTCCAAAAAACGGGATACTAGGGAACTACACTATTGGTTTACTATGCAGTAGATAACAAATTAAGGAGTGATTATTACACAGATAATTTTTTTTTATTTTTAAAAATATTATTTTTAAGAATATATATAATATGGAAATTTCATTCTTAAATATTTTTAAAATATTGTGTTCGATTAACTATTAAAATTGGAAGTGAATCTTTTTATATTTTTAAGAATAACTAAAATATTTTTTATCGATTTTTTAAAAAAAAACATACATTATAATTACTAAAGAGGGATTGGAAGGGTGGTGAAATAGTAGACAGTAACCACGGTATATTTGGAATTTTACCCATGAAGAAAGATTTTTGTCACATGAAAATAAATTTTCCTTGTCCCTCCTCCGAAAATAAATATAGTTTATTTTCCACTCACGTGCATTATAAAAAACATGCTTAGTATGCTTTGAAATTAAAAAATTTTTCCACTCACGTTTAATCATATCTCTTTATTTATATTTTTCTTTAAATATTAATTAATAAAATCAATAAAATTATCATAAATAAAATATTATAATTGAATGTCACCGTAAACGCTAATTGTATATACTTAAAATTAAACTTTTATTTTATTACTCGTAGAATAAATTTCTTCAGTGACGCATTCTTGATAATAAGCAAATAGTTAATTTCTAAAAGAAACTCTATTAATTGACTGAGATTGTTGTGATGTTCATTTAATTTCAATTGTTACATTAGAGGGGATCTGATTCCTTACTCATTGGACTCACAAGCAATATACTAGTTACCTTATTAGAGTAACATATTTGATCACATAGTTGATGTTTGTAATATTATAAAAATAAATTTTCATCTCTCAAGATATTTTTATTCTACGCTATAATTATTACCATTTTCGGTCTTTTTACTGGAAACAAGTCATATTTTATTTTATACTAAAATTTGTTTATTGTAAAAAGACTAGAGATAATTTTAATCTTTCATTAACATTATATACACGAATATCATAATTTTCTAAATTAAGTTTACTGTATAGAAAAACATTGTACGAAAAAAATACTCCATTTCTTTAAGGTAGTTAACCTAAATAATTAATATAACAAGGAAAAAATGCTATAAAACACCAAATAATTATATCGGGTTGTTTCACTATCCAATTAATTTCATTACTTGTCAATAATTCACTGAAAAAAGAAAAATCAAACTATTACACTATTTGTTTGCTACAAGTTTCTTTAGGTTCATACATAATTAAGTATTTTTTTGTTAATTTACATGAGTATGAATTAGCAAAAACCTTTTAAGCTTTCAACAATTAAAAATAACGCTTTAAAGATAAATTTACAAGACTAATGTCCTATCAAAGGGATGTATAATATATATACTAGACAAATATGTATTCAATTAGAAAATGTATACATGAATTAAAAAAAAAAAAAATAGTAACGTGCACTAGATTACATGTTTCTTCAGAGTTCTCCACTTATTCCAACCATTCTCTACCTCGTGTTAAAAAAAAAAAAAAAAAAAAAAAAAAAACTCTACCATGTCTTCTCTTGAACTTTTTATAGGAAACAAGAAAATGTCTATCCATATCTTTTTCTTAAATTTTCAAAATATACGCATTAGTGTATTAAATGTTGCAATAAATACTTTTTACAAACGTGGTACTTGACGATTGATGAAGTATTTTTCTTTTTTTATCCTAATAATTTGTAAAATATGATGGTTGGATTTTAAATTTATTTATATAATTTAACATTTATACATGCATAAAAGAATATTATATTATCGTTTAATTATAATTTTTTGTTTATATAATTTTTAAAATATTAATTGGTAAAGTTAACAAATTTATCATATTTATAATAACGTATCAGTGTTTTTTTCTTATTTATAATTAAAACCTAACTTATATTTCCTTCTAAATATTTGAGAGTTAAGCACATCTCAGTGAGGTAAATTGGTATAAATACATATTAGATATATATTTAGCTTTGTTTTGAGTTTATAGGTAAAAATTATACTTATTATAACTGTTTATTTTGTAAGTATTTTTTAAGTACATAAATTCGTAGAGAGAAAAAAGTTTTCACTCCAAGACATTGCATTTGGCTGAGCTCCAAATTTCATTTGGAACTTTATATAGTGTGTTTTTCACTCAATGAGAGAAAACACATGCAGTTATTGAGAAAATAATTTATAATAAAGAATAATTGAAGGAGAAGAAAAGAAAGGACATGGATGATTTATAAAACTCGAGAGTATATAAATTTGTGGGAGTTCAACAAACTGGACTCATGAACTTGATTTGTAAGAGTTTATTGATATAAAAATAATAAAAAATATCTATAAATAACATACAATTAAACATTTTAAAAACATAATAAGTTAAAATAGTAAATCATATATTCTACTATATTTAAATAATTAACTAAGTCTAGTAATGCATCACTTCTAGATAATACATTGCAAATATGATAATATTAGTAGAACATTCTCATATATGTTTGGTGTTATTGAAAAATGAGGTTTATGTTCTTAGAGACGAATGTTCTTCGATTTAATAATGACTCACTAAATGAAAGTATGTTAAACTTTAAACATGTATCAAACAACCCAATTTGTTAACTCGAGGATTCGGTAATAAACTTAAGAGTTTAAAGAATTTGCTTAAAGTCTACTAAGTTTACCTAGAATTTATTAAAAAGAGAGTTTATACACAAATAACTCATAGATGATAAGTAAACTCGTAAACTCGTAAGAGTTAGATAATTAACTCGAAAGTTTGATGACTATGATCTCATATTAAATTAATTTCTTTCTTTTTTTTAAGGTCAAAAAAGCAATTTTATTTGATAGCAATTAGCAACCTATAGGATACTTGAACTTTCTTTCTATTAAGTATTGGAATTTTATAATTTTGGGTTTCCCATGCCATTTAGGAGTTAGTTGCGTTGGAAATTTGGTGTACCCAACTATTTTCAAAAGTAAATGTTACACTTAATTCCAATTATATTTATGTGTGTTTCTTCTCTACTCTTTAGGTTTAATTTAGATTTTATAATACTAAATTTAATTTTCACTTATTTGAATATATAGTATTGAAAATATGATTAAGAAATTGAGAAAAACATCTAAGAGCATCTCAGATTCGAGTTACTTGAAACAATTTTCTCATTGGAGCAATCCTATATGACAATTCAAGAGGTTTAAAAAGTAGATGAGTTGTTTCATCAAACAACTGTTACTTATGATTAAAAAAGTAATTTTTCACCAAATCTCTACAAAATAATAACAATATACAACTGAAAAAAAATTGTGATTTTCTTGAAATTACTTATAATTTCTTTCATTAGACTAAAATTAAGTATGAAATATATCTTAACAATTTAATTTCTCTTACCAAAGGAATTAGGATTAGAAAAATTTATAGAGGTCCTGAGGTTTTCAAGTTTTGTAAAATTTCAATTAAAACCTCATTTTATTTCAGATAAAATTTATGTAAAATTTTGGGAGTGCCACTTTATAAACTCTTACACTCATAAAAATTTACTTTATATAAAAGTAATAAGAAAATATTTTTAAATAACATATCAATTAAATAAATGTGACAAATAATAAATTTTACAAAATTTAAATAACTAATTAGTTTAACTACATGAATATCATATAATAATTTGTGAAAATGATGTTGTTGGAAAACTAAAATTTTTTGTTAGAGGTAAGTTCATCTATTCCAAATGATAGATAAATTAAAAATATGTTGAACTCAATAAAATGCTATAAAAAAATATTATTATAATTTTTATCTAATTTTTTTTAATTTTTTGACATATTAACTTAATGGTAAATGCCAGAGTTTATTAAGTTTGTTGAGAGTATATCAATTAATAAATGAGCTTTTAAAGTCAGACAAAATAATGAATTAAGCCCTTTACTCTAACAATAAATATAAGAGATTTATTTTCATTCTAATAATTTATTTTCATAAAAATTAATAGTTAAGATTAATTATTCATTATAATAACTAGTTATTTTTCATCTCCATAATTTATTTTCTTATAATATAAACATTAAATTTAAAGAAGATGAATAATGAAAATAAAGAATAAATGTCTTATAATTACTTTTAAAGTAGATGTATTTGTTTTTCTGTAGAGAGAGAAGAAATCACTTGTTGCAATAATAAATTTAAGTCTAATAATTTATTTTTTTAACATCTAATTGTAAAGATTAGTTAATTTTTATAAATATTAAATGTCAAAGACAAGATTAACTCCCTTAAAGTTAGCACGTTCAATCCATATATATATATAATATTGAAAACGTTTGTTAATCACGCAGTTCTAAGGCCATCTAGGAATTGAAAGGTCATTTTATATTTTCAATGTATTACGACAAGGTCAACATCAACACCTGAATGATCCATACCAAAATTATTTGTATGTCAATATCAGCTTAAGAGCAAAGGGTGTGATATGCTTCCATGAGTCAATTTTAATTAGTATATATAGTTTTTTTTTTTAATTCCAACATTCTCTTTTTTAATTTCATTAATCCATTTTTTGAAATATATAAACTTATTTTGTCAAAAAAACTTATTAAAATTATTAAGTGTTTCTTAAGATAGAATATAGATAATATTTACTCATTTATATGAATCATATAATTTATCATAATTTTTGGACTTATTATAATTTTTGTAATGAAACTTTTAGAACTTATTATACTTTTGTCCTCCAAAAATTGTTTCATATGGTTTTAGTCTTTTAAAAATATTTTTATTTCATTTAATTTCTGAAATTTTTTATTTTTTTGGCTTAATTGTATTTTATAACTTTTAAATTTCATAAATTCGCAATTTATAATCTTAAACATTCAAATTAAGACATTTTGACCTTTGAATTTTAAATTTTTGCAATATTAAAATAGATTAAAGCTATGAATTACAAAATCTTAAAAGTTGAGAATTATAATATATTAATTTAAAAGTTGGGTTTACAAATTATGAATTTATAAAAGAATTGAAGGTCACAATTAAAGTGAAATTATTTATAATATTTTAAATTTATTTATTTTACTTTATTAATATTTTTTTTAAAATGCAAGCTACCTCTACTTGTTGTAATAGTATGATAATATTCAAACTAGGCATAGTAATGGGGGAAAGCGGGGATGGGTATGACATTCCTATGTCTATCCCCGCTTCTGAAATTCATCCTTGTCCCATCCCCATAGTTGATGAGTATGAGATTTATGTCCCCATCTCCATCCTTGTGAAAAAAAATTATAATAATATTTTAATAGAAAATAATTTATTTAAATAAAATGATATTAATTCAAAAGTTATCTAATAAATATAAAGTTTATTATTTGTTAATTAAATATGAAACCTTTCTCTCTTTTTTTAAGATAAATGAATATTTTAGTCATTAAAATAAGAACAGGGTGAGGCAGGTACGGGAACGGAGTGAGAATGTATATCCCCATCCCCGACTTCATAAATCGGGTATCTCCCATACCCGTACCATACTCGGTCGAACCGAAAATTCCCTGTCAATTTCGGGACGGGTTCGAGAATTACTCACGAATACAAATTTATTTACTATCCTAACTCAAACCACTATAGTCAATATATATGCTGATGTTTGTTTTCATAATTAAGTTACACCTACAAAATAAATATATATATATATATATAATATATATATAATATGAGTTTAATTGTATGTAATTTGTTTAGAATAACAGTAATATAATCTTCTCTGTTATTTTTATTCTTGTGGGGCTCGCTAAATGTTAATACAAGAGAGAAGAAGATGCTAACGTTGAAATAGTTATTGCCATAAAATTTTAACTGAATTTTTAAAAATTAATTAAATAATATTAAGGACTTACAAAGCGAATTTTGAAAATTTCATTAACTACGTATTCCTGAAATTTATGTTTGAAGATTAAACCTCGATAAGTTTTTTTTAAGATTTATTTTTGTTAGTAAATTAGAACAACTAAGTATCTCTAAGATCGATTTCATGAAATTACACATTAACATCTCATGTTTTTATAACATTTATAGCATCTTAGAGTCTGTTTTTAAAAATCAAGAAATATTAATATAAGTATAGATAAAAGTAAGAAAAAGAAAAGTGTAATTTAACAATATTAGTATAATTTAGTGTTATTTAATGGTGGATATATATATATATATATATATATATATATATATATATATATATATATATAAGTAATTAGTTTGAGCAGAAAAGAGGTAGGATCTCTCTCTATCACGGGAACAGAATTCAGAGTACCAAATAATTACCGATGGTTGCAAGACTAGCTCTGCTCTATCTATTCTACACGCAGAAAGATCACTGATAACTAGCAGCCAACCTAGGTAGCATGCGTGATGGAGCCTCTGTGATTTTGGTTGCAAGATAAAGTAAGCAGGGGACTGAAGATGTAATATTCGACCGTATACATAATAATATATATGATTTTGTCACAACTGTGTGTTCATATATATACACAAGTAAATCTGAACCATATAAATAGTTAAGATTAAAGTCAATTAAATCAATTTGAACTATTTATTATGGATTGTTATGTTGTTATATACACGTGTATATTGAGAATGTATTAATTTGGTTTGAAGGTGTAGTCTAAAATTATGTTGAAATATGGATAAATGTAAGCTTAGAGGGGTTTTAGATAGAAGGTAGGGTGGAGGGGATGCATATTTCTGGAATGAAAAATAGCAGAAGAATTGGTTGAAAAGAAAGAGAAAATAGTTGAGGGAGAGGGATGTAGTAGGTGGTAGGTGTTGGAAGATGTGTAGGTGTTGTACAACTTTAACAAGTTGTGTGTGCCTTTGCACAAATGTAAATAAAAAATGAGGGTGAAAGGGCAAGGCAGTGTAGGTGATGGTGCAGAGGAGTGTGTTGAGGCCTGAGGGTATCATAAAGGCAAATTTAATAACGCCTGCATTTCAGGGCTGTCTCTGCCTATTTTGTTTTCGCCGTGGGTGTAACTTGCTCTGCCTCACATTACCTACTCCTTCCCCAATTCTTATCACATCCTAAATTAAATACTCATCATTTTACACTCCTCTCATCACCAAACATAAATGACCCCACCCGATCATAAACAAATACAAACTCACTCTCAAAATTTCAATATAACAACACTAGGGTTTTTCTTATATATAGAAACTATATAAATCTTATTGAAGAGAACAATTCTATTCTAGTTCGATCCAACTATATATACATAGTTCTGTATAATATTTGAATTTAAAGTTATTAATTAAATTACAAAAAGTTACAACAGTTTATGAAGTTTTGGCATGTAATTATATATATATATTTTTTTAATTATTATTTTTATTCTTTTAAAATTTTTCTTTAAAATTTAAGATGTCAATATAATGTTTTAAACTTAAAAAGATTGATGTAAAAAAATAATAAAATTGTATATAATTTGATCAAAATTTATAAAATTATAGCATTAAATCAAAATAATTATACGTCAACTAATTTACACATCGGGTAGCATGCAAGAAGAAAGAAAAACTAAGATTGCTAAAATGTTTTCTTCTTAACAGTAAAAATAATATACGCATATTACTCTTTCTCTCTCTTCTTGATTAAATTCTTCGAGGAATAATTGTGTGAGGGACCTCCTTTCTCACTGTCTTTGTACCTTTGTGCGTGTTTTCAGATAATGGTATTGTCTTTAGAATAATACAAGTACCGATATATTTACTTTAAATTTTAATGAATTAAAATTATGAGGTATATTTTAAATTTCAACACAGATGAAACTATATTCAAGAATTCAGTATTAAATTATATAAAATTACGAATTTTAATTATTATTTTCATTTTTGTTTGATATTAATTATATATCAAATGAATACATCAGAGAAAGGGAAAGTACACGTTTTAATTTCTTCTTTTTATGAGGTTTAGGAAAGAGTAGCTGTAGTTATCCAAAAGCAAAGCGTACATATAGCAAACATCTAGACCACTCTTGAATTTCCCTACCTTTCTAGAAAATGATATGTAGCTGCTAATTAATAACCTAAAATTAAATGTGGGGTTGAGCACGAGGTTGTCATCCATTTTTCAGAAACTCTTTTCTATATTTTTATTTTTCCTTAGAAGTTGCACTTTTGATTGTGTTTGGGTAGCTTGAGCTGGACAGTTCCTTAGATTTTTCCTTAGTACTTCAAAAAGAGGTTGCTTTAACTACCTGATATGGGGATTATAATTAATAAAATTCTAAAAGTGGCAAGGATTTTTCATCGGTCTAAATCAATTAAGCTGATCACGCTTGTAATCTGGCTTCTTTTAAAGTCATGAGCAACATGATTAGACATATTATAGCCGCATTATTGGTGCGTGCTAAACAAATAGAGAGTTCTCCTTGTTCGTTTCTTTAGACCTTTTAGGTACCCATCCATTATATAGTCACGACTAATTTTGAATTTTCATAGGTTTGAAACTTAACGTTAAATCAAGAAGTCAACCATATAAGATTCGTCTGTTTGTCTGTGATAAAGTGAAAAGAGATCGAAAAAACCATGGGTTTAAATATCTCTGTTCACAAAACCTAACCTATTAATAAGTAATATTTTATTTATAAAAATAAAAAATAAACCATATGTACATCATGGTTAGATTAGTATAATGTTCTTGTTCCTAACAAGACTATGATAAAGCACTTTAAAAACCAAACTATATATCAGCTGTGCAATATCCAAATGATATACTCAAATGGAAAGAATGACTGAAACAGTAGTTGCCAACTAGCTAGATAGACTAAATGAAGGAACCCGAATTCCCGAATTGGATTCGGGTCTTTCAGTTTCATAATTCCCCCTTTCACGTGCCTATGTATCGAGAACGACCCCACCCCTGACCTTAATTGCCTATTGGCCAAATTTAAAGAAGGAAAGCTATTGCCCATCAATAATATCTATTTTTGACAGAAAAATAACTTTTTGGTTAATTCTAAGTTCTTTTTAATGAAAAATATTAATATTAAAATTTCAATTTTTTTTAACAGCGACAGTTAAAATTATAGACCATGATTTTTTTCTTTTTTTTATTGAAAAAATAATTATTTATTAAAGATGAAAACATAAGATATATCTTTTGTCCATACAAAAATACATAAATGAAACGAAAATAAAAAAATTAGTTCCTTTTCAAAACATTTATCATCAAACATTTATTGTGTAAGAATGCATGGTAAGTTTAGGAGTATGACACCATTCTCATGAGCTAAATTGTATAAGTTGGATAATTTTGTGAGCATCGAATGACGATCATTAAAAACTACTACATTATTTCGACAATTCCAAATGTGTCACAAACTTGCAAACCACACTTATGATCATGCATGCTATTGTTGCCTATTACCGTGTCATAGCCTGCAAAATTAAAATACATTAGTTATGACTGAATTCAAGAGCACACTAGCAATGCCCCACCAGAAATGGATTTCTTACCATATCTTAACAGCCACCTCAGAAGATAAATAGGTGAATCGTTGTTTCAACCTCTTGACTACATAACCCACATGATGATGTCTCTTGAACAATGATATCACTCTTAAACAAATTGGCTTTCGTGAGTAACTTGTCAACTTCCAATTGCCATACCATAAAAAATACCTTCTAAAAAGCATCTTGTTCCAAAGAAGAGAGAAGAAATGATCCTTTTGAAATTATGAGTCAGTTAATAATAACCTATAAGCTAAAGAAATAGAATATTTTCTGGACCCATCCCCATTCCAAACCCACTTGTCTTCTATCCCATCTACTAAGTCCATTGTTCTCAACCTACCTTTTAACTCCTCAAGTAGCTCGATTTCCCAATCAAAAAACCATCTTTGCTAGATCCACTTCTAACTCACAACACCCCTCACATCTCTGGCATTATACGTCCGTATTATACGCGACCCTAAAAAGACAAGGCTACACCACTTGAAAATCGCCTAGCCACCTCTTTGCCCTCTCCAACTCGATGAGTAATATTGTTGGACCAAAAATTTTGACTCATCCCTACCCGTTCAATAGATTATAGATCCATCCATCAATAGGAACATACTGATCGTCAACCTTCCAATACTTTGAAACCTTAATATTCACACCCATAAATTATTTTTCTCCACCAACATCCTCCACTTTCACTTCTAACCCTAAACCACTACACCCCTTATCCTTACATACTATTTCCCATGATTGTTAATTTATTTTCCTACTAGTTGCCTCACTAACCCTTCCCCACAAGAAACTTTTAAACAAGGAGTTAAATTGGGAGATGATACCTTTCAGAGTCTTGAATAACGAATAAAAGTAGATTGGTAGAGCAGATAAGACAGATTTCAGTAACACAACCCTACCTTCCATTGTCATGTATTTATACTCCCTCTGCATTTAATAATTTCTACCACGAGGTCCACATCTGCAATTTAGTAGGCGAATCACCAACAGGTAACCAAATACTTAAAAGGAAATGCCTCCACCTTACAATTCAACATAATAGTAGCCCCTGCGCAGCCAATCCTCTACCATATTCACCCCGACAACTTGATTTTTATAGAAGTTCACCTTGAGTCGAATAATAAGTTCAGGCAATTGCAACATTGCTTTTACTGCCTCCATTGATCTCCATCCCATCTGAGTTAAAAATAAAGTGTCGTTAGTGAATTGTAAATGCGAAACACAAATGTCATTCTTTCCAACTTCATGCCCTTTCCATAAGCTTGCCCCTACTATTGATTGAACCATTTAACTCATCCCTTGGCTGCAATGAGAAATAAAAAAGGTGATAATAGGTCACCCTGACGAAGACCTCAACCTACTCCAAATTCCTTTGTATGACTTCTATTAAGCAATACAGAAATACATGTCATTGATACACGTTCACGCATCTAACTGATCCACCTAATAAAGCTGAACCCTATGCGCTCCATCACCTCCCACAAGTATCGTGAGCTTACAGAGTTACATGCCTTCTCAAAATCAACCTTTGACCACATCAATTGTTTATTATTTCTCCTCGCCTATGCCACCACGTCATTGACTATCTACACACAATTTTTTTCTTCCTTCTTAACACTTAACCATCAAATTCCCCTTAACACAGCTTGTGAATAGTAAGTACTAACGTGAAAAATTATTTCATAATTTTAAACCACTGCTATATTTATTATCTTAACGATAACTACTTGATTAGTACAATTTAAAAAATAAAATAAATTGATTAATAAATTATAGTTAGATGTTTATTGTTTAACCACGCACTTATGAATTATTGGTATGAAATCATATAATAATTTCTCCCTTTCACGTACCCGTGGATAAGAGGATCGACCTTATTAATTCGGTAGGTTAGCTGAAATTGTATTTTCTTAAGAGTGTCATAAAAACTTTGAAGACAAATGTGTGAAAGGAGCAATATGTCTTTTTACCTTTTTGCATAAACTAAAATAGTCGAAAATTAAAAACATAATTCCCCACCCTTATTTTATTTCAAATTTATATATAGTGTGCTTGAATACTATATTCGATTTTGCACATAATCAATTCCAATTTTATGCTGATGAAAGCCAAAACAATAAATTATTAGTTTCATTTTTTTAAGAAAATTATTATGATATTAGGAATCAAAATGGATCATGATAGTTATCAAAACAAAGTATTAGACGGTTAGTTACGATTGTAATTTTATTAATTTATAAACAATTAATATTTTTCTATAAAAAATAGAATAATATAAACTAAACTAGTAAAATAACCGTTCAACTATCTGAATTTTAAATAATTTTTTATTGAAAATTAGTTTATAAATTCAAAATTTAAAATATTTTAAATTAATTTATAAAACTGAAGGACTTGTATATTTTAAATTAATTTTAAAACTGCACGATTCGTTATATAAGAAATAGTTATTTTTGAAAAATTATTTAGAAGAATATGACATATGACAATACAATAATTAATTGGTAAATTATTTTTATAGTAATAGATGCTACATAATTTTTTATAGTGATTTTAACGTAACACGTTAACAAATTTACATATACTATACTTAAGAAAGTTTAGGTTGGGAAACTTTAAATGCTTATTTTTTTTTCTTTTTTATTAATAATCAAAATAAATGTTTGGGAGGAAGAGAGGCGTTAAAGAACAAAACAAATTGAGTAAAGTTGTTTTATCTGACTCAGTTAAGGGTCAAAGGGACATGAGCAACATCTAACACAAGGATGCTTCCTATAAGGTAATTTGGACAAAAGGAGTTCGTCATAAGGTTCAAACACTAGCTTGGAGATTGTATAGTAATCTGTTACCTACTCAAGATAACTTGGTTAAGCGTGAAATTATGAAGCATATAGGTGTAGATTGTACAATAGAACAACTGAATCAAGATACATATTTTTTTCTCATGTAATTACAAAATCGCGTGTGGATGCATTTATGTGAGCAGTGGGGCATCTCTTCAAGTTTAAACAACAAGTCATGGCATGCAATTTTTGGTTTGACTAATAGTTCAAAAACAATTCGGATGGCTTGGTCACTGGTGTGTTTTGTGTACCTTTGAATAAATGGAAGGCTCATAATGACTATATTTCAAGTAAAGGAAGCTCATATCCAAAGTATTGTTTTGGTAAAACAACTCAGCTCGTGAAAATGGAGCAAAACAGCTAAGTTAACTACACACTCTTTTGTAGAGTGACTTATGTATCTATTTGATTGTATAAGAGACTAGATTAGGGATTCTCATGTTACATGTTATACTTTACGTTTGTCTTTGGTAATAATTTTCTCTTATACTGTCAGTAGAAGACATATCTTGTGTTCTTTAATGTTATTAATAATACATTTTTTGGCTTAAGAAAAATAATCAAAATAAACTTATGAAAGTGAAGACTTAACTTTCCAATCATGCTTCTATTTGGAGATGGAAGAATCATGAGGAGACTTAGCACAAATTGTTTGGAAAAGAAATATAACATTAAAATTTGTCGATAAAAAATAAAATATTTATAGAAAGTAGTACATTTTCTTTAACTAAACTAAAAAACCATTTTCATTTAACATTTCATACATCACACTGTTACTGAATTTGCAGGTACGTAGGTCTCGCTAAAGGTGAGAATCAACATTATTGATATATGAAACATACACATATATCAATGCATCTGGTGACAAAATGTGCGTTATAATTAATGAAAAATATAAATAATAATATGATGTTAACACCTGTGGTCTTCCTTCTTAACTTCAATTTACCAATACATAGTGGATTCAACTAATTGATTATAGAGTAATAATATACATACAACTCTTTGTTTTATGTACTTTATCATAACTAATTGTTTCTTTCTATCTCTCATTCTATATATATATATATTTTTTTGTGTAATAAGTGTATTATTTTCCTTGATTATATATATATTAACCATTCACCATATAATTGTGTCCCCTAGATTGGTTTCTTGTATATCATACAAGTACCTAAAATAAAGTACCAATATTGGCAAACAAAACTAGGCACATTACGATATATCTTGCTTTGGAATCTCTATGAACACTAAGATAAATTGCAGCAGGAGGAATCCAAGCTAAAAGGAATAGCATTCCTGAAATTATGATTATGACCTTTCAAAAAGAGGTTCCTTTTACAAACGCTTCAAGTGTGGACTAGTTGCGAGTTGGCTCTTGATGCATTTGGAATTACTTCAACAGCACGATGAGCAGGAATGATTCACCCAAACTTGTACAAGACCTTAACAAATCACAGACATATATATGTAATATTACCTATAAAAAACAAAGACAAACAACAATATATAGTGTTTTCAGAAAAACCACATGAAACACGGATGCTTCTTTTCCACCACGGAATTAAACATGCAAAATGCAACAATTGGGAAACCAATGCATCCATCTCAGACTCATCATATGAACTGTGAAACGCGTACTATAATCACGGGCGTCGTTTTCCCTTGCATGCTTTAGAACATACATAATGCATGTTCATGTAGTAGCTACCTAGTATCGTGTGTCAATAGTGCATGCAATTCGAAACCGTGTCATACAATTAACCCCTAGCTAATAATAAAAAAGAAAAAACCGTGTCCATGCAGTGTGAATACTAATAGAGTATAGAGACGAGGGACAAGAGCGCGTATATGGAGAGTTTTGTCTTTGAAAGATGCTGCGGTACGTAGTTGATGTATCTTGCCTGGGTACAACTATAGCTGGGTTCATAAGTTCATGTCTCCGAGGGAATTGAACTTACTTCATCTTGACTCTTGAGAATCACATGTTTCAATATACATAGCTGTGTCTGTTCCAACCACAACTTCAGCATCCTTACTTTGTCAAACTTCCCTCATTCCACCACTTCATAACTTATCTATGCCAAGATGCTCATGCTTTCAAATATACGCTCCATTAATTAAAATACAAGCTTGTTTACAATAATTGTCTGCATATATAAATTTACATTATAACTAGCTTATTAAAGCACCTCATGCATCGATTTATAATTTAATTAATTTTAATATATATATATATAAATAAAGACTTGAGTAAGTGTTATATTTATTTTTGGACTAAGTGAACCATTAAATTTTAAGAGATTAATGGTAAATATAAATTGTAAGTCTCTTATAAGTACACTTAAAAAAATAAATTTTAATATAATTAAATTGTTTTACAAAATTTTATTAATCTTCTTTTATATTATACAATATAATTTCTTATAAATGATTTGAAATTATATTAAATATTATTATATAAAGGATAGACAATTTGAAATTTGAAACATACTAATAAAAAATTTCTAGTTCATGAATTAAAACATGTTGCAATGTACATCTCAAAAGAAATGAAATAAAACTAAATTGCATTCTAAATTCATCTAAATTTATTTTTAAGTGTGTAACTATTATAATTAACGTTTTAATATAGAAAATTTAATGCATATGTATTTGTTGAATAAAATTGACACTCTTATTATCTAATGATGTAAATAACCGTATATCTTTCCTAAAATTGGATGGTAAGTTAAGGTGTGACAATTAAAATAGTAAATATTTTAAATGTGTAGACAAACATTAAGCAATTAAAATTATGAGAACTAAAATTTTATATATGTAGAGAGAGAGGGAAGATATAGATAGATAGATAGATATATGATTACTCAGACGGGAAAAATTATTACACTGAGAAATGAGAAAACATTATAATAATTGTACGATTTCAATAAACATTTTAGATTGAGTTGTTAATTAAACAAACTTATGTAAGTTTTTTCACACAGAGACATCTCCCACAAACTCTTAACGCGTCGCTCTCTCTCATCACTCACACAGAATTTTCTATAAGGTCGCCACCAATCTCATTCCACCACCACCACTGTTGCCTTTCTCCGCCACTACCACCATCCCTGCTACCACTGCCTCTCCTTGTTGTCACCACCATCGTCAGTATTATTGCTATCGTTGGCAGTGGTAGCGATAGTAGTAGTAATGGTGGTGAAACAGAACATACCTAAACCGCCACAATTTTAAACCTTAGTCAAATTAAACAAAACAAAAACCTGAAATTAAGAAGAGAAAGAGTGCAACAAATATCGAGCAATACAATGAGATAGGAGACAAAATAAAATAATGTGAAAGTCAATGGTGTTTTAAATTCGAAAGAGTACAAAGCAAATCACTTTTTTAAAGCACTTGTTCTTTCATTATAATTGTAAAGTGTGCACAATTTGAGTTCATATCACCCACGCTCGCACTTTTGTCTCTTCTTTATTATTGGGAATAGAACATCGTCACCATTGCCGTCGCTACCATCGCCATTGTCCGTGGTGGTGGCGACGACGATGGTGGTGTAGTAAGGGGTGGTGACAATCTTGCAGAGGATTCTGCAGGGATGACGAGAGAAAGCATTGCATTAAGAGCTTGTGGGAGAAGTTTCTATGTAAGAGAATCACGTGAACTTGTTTAATTAACAACTCAATTTGAACAATTTATTGAAACCTTATGCTTATCAATATGTTTTCTCATTGTAATTTTTTTCTCACTAGTGTGTGTATGTTATATATATATATATATAGAGAGAGGATCACTCAAGTGGGAAAAAGAGTTACGATAAAAAATAAAAAAACTTAATAATAACTATAAGATTTTAATATAGGTTTAGATTAAAATGTTCATTAAACAAACTTAAGTGGTTCTCTTACACAAGATTTCTCACACAACCTATGGGGTCGGGGCAAACAATTCTCACCTCTTTCTCGTCTCCCACAAATCATTCAACGGTGTTGCTTTCTCTCTTTTGACTTTTTATTTGAGTTTCGCTATTTTTGAATTTGATGTTGATGAGTCGTATTATTGAAAGTTTAGAGTTTTTTATTTGGATTTTGATTTCTGTGTTGTAATTTAGTTTATCTATTTACTCAAATGGATGTCTTGATGATCGTAAGGTTTTCAATTGGATGTTGGTGTTAATTGTGTTGGCTTGTTGTCAATGTTTTAAATTACTTGGATTCCATTATTTAGGATGGGAAAATGAAACAGGGAAATTCAATGTTGCTGTTTTTTAGGGGTTTCATGTGATTTATGTTGTCTGGTTTGGTTTATTGGGGATGTTGAGGGAGCTTTTGTTGAAGGTTGTGACTCTGTAACAATGCCTTCTGTTGAAGGCTCTGTAAAAATACCACATAAGTTTGTTTAATAAACATTTTAATTTGAACCATATATTAAAATCATATGATTATTATTAAATTTTTTCTTTTTTCACTGCAACTATTTTTTTTATTTGAGTTGTCATATAAAAGGATCCATTGATTTCAATTCTTCTTTCATGACAATGAACAACTTTTTAGAGTTGTTACTTTTCATTACTTGTCTGAACGAGACTGGGTCCTCATCAATGCTTAAGTCACATTCATATTCAATGGAATAAACCATATAGTCATTCAAAATAGCAGGTCTTTTATGCCTTAAAATGATAATTGACTAAAGCACTTAATTTTTGTATCATTTATTAGGAAATTATCTTACTTTTCTAACTTTATAAGTGATGTTTTCCTGAATTTTATTTCTAGTTTATAATTTGTTTAAATTTCAATTAGTTAAATTATTTTTTAGGTCATATCTACTCATTTTTGTGAACTTTTTACTATAGAAACCATGAATGAAGCCCATTGTTGAATTGGAACAAAAATCAAGTTGTTAAGAGCCTTTTGAAACTTTTGGCTTCAAGCCATCCTAAAGTAGTTGAGCTAAAATCAAACAAAAAGAAAATCAATATGTTTTCGCTTGAAGCCGCCTAAAAGTGGCTAAGTCAAACGTCTGTTAAACTGAAAAAGTTTCTCCCCTATAAAAGGAGAAGATGATCGTTTATTGGTGTTAGCATCTTTTGGAAGGCGCAACATGACTCCAAGCTCTCTCCTTCTCCATCTTTTGTTTTCTCTCATTTATTGATGTATTTAGTGTTACCCATGGCCATAGTAGTGATAAGTTTCAATTTTGTGTAACATTCTATATTCTTTTTGACACTTATCTAACTAGAAATAAGAAATTATTCTATATAAACCAACCTTATGGTAAAAATCCAAAAATATTTGACAAACAAGTTTGTTTTGAAAATAATGTTGATTTTTTGCATTTAGCCCTCAATCTAGTGTATTTTATGAAAAGATTGAATTTCACTACAAAGCAAGCTTGAAAGCAATGGACAGGAAAGAGAAAAAATATTGCTACCAGAAATTCGCAGAGCAGATTCAAAATCGCTTAGCGAAATTTGCCCAAAGAAGAACAACATTGAAGGGGAAGATTCGCTGAGCAAAATTAAGTTCGTTGAGAGAAGGGTATTCCAATACATATCCTTTATTTTTGTCATTCCATTCGTTTCTCTTCTTTCCCCCACTTCTTCTAACCTCTTTACCCTTGTAAACACTCCATAGTGTGATCTAGCTAAGCAAAATTGTTAGGGGAATGATACATTGATCAATATTCTATAATCTAGTTTCTCTTTCATTCAAGTCTCACTTATCTAGTTTGAATCTTCCTTATGTTTAATGCTCATTACCTATCTGATCAACTCATAATGTGATTTGTTTGATTTCTGTTATCAAGAGACCTTCATGAAATCTAAGAACAAGGAAATCCATCATATAGAGACTATGCTTAGGAATAAGGTAGATTTTGTATGTTTGATTTAATAATTGTTCTATACTAATCAAATTATTAGAACAATTCTTACTAAAGAATTAAGGGAAGATTGTAATAATTTGGTTTTCTGTTAGTAAGGAATTAGGATAGAGAAACTGTAAACAATTGCAGAATTAGATAAATAAACTCAGGTAATAGTTGGTAATCATATGTATTATGAATTGAATCCAACTCTTGATCATTTTGCATTATTAATCTTATTAAAAAATCACAAAAATATAATTTATTTTCCAACTTAGTTATTTAGTTTTTCTTGTTTCAACTCTCGTAAAAGGTTTTTATAAAGGAACGATTTAAATACTAAATGATCTTGCAAGTCCTTGAGGAGATGACCTGATCCAATCAATTCTATACTACAATACAACTGGTGCACTTACTAGTAGTAGAGTAGTTCATTAAAATTCTCAACAAGTTTTTGGCGCCACTATTGGGGACTTGTGTCAAGATATTTATAAAATTCAATTTTTCCTTTGTTTAAACTTGTTTATATATTATATATTCAATTTTGTTTCAACTTACCTTTTGTACAGTAAAAGCTAACCCCTATTATAGTAAGAATTTCTACTAATTATTGTTCTAATTCTCTGTGTTTCTAAAAATTAATAGGTGAATTAAACACAAAGATAGAAAGCAGAGCCAAAGAAGCAAGCTAGTAAAACAATTGTTTCAACCCAATTATCCAAATTATTTCAAGATGGATAAGGATAACAAAACATTCTACCACCTTTGGAAGAAATGTAGAAGCCAAAACTTCAACAACCCTTCCAACCATTGTACCAGTACCACACTCCAGAACCATGGTACGAACAACAAACTCAAACTCCTTATTATCAAATGAAAAGATCATGGTACCAAGATCAACCAGAATATCAAAATCTCACATTTAGACTTGAAGAAATTTTCCAAGAATTCATACAATATTCCTTGTCAATTCAACAGGAAAGGTAAGTTTCATATAGACTCCCAACTTGAATTATCTCCACAATCATGGCACCAAGATATGACTACCAATTCAGATAACAATATCCAATACTACGATGAGATAGTTGATCACTCATTGTATGAAAGCTGACCTTCTAATTTGGAAATATCCCTTCAAGAATACAAGAAATCTAGTCTGTCTCTGCAAACTTCCTTGGAAAGGTTGGTTGCACAGCTTAGCCAAATTGTTGAGTAATACAAAAGTCAAAATCAAACAGCTTTGGCTACCTGTCAATCAAACCCTGAAGAACAGGACAACATCACTCAAGGTATAACTAAAACTAGAATTTTGTGTTAACCACTCTGAAAAAATTGAAAAATATATGAGAGTTCAAGAGAAAAATACAATTGGAGAGAAAAAGAAGAAAAGAATGGAGAAAAATAAAATAACTTGAGTGATAGCTTATGTGAGAAAGATGAGGTGATTGAAGAAAAAAAAAATGAAAGACGAGCTTCTTTTCATGTACACCATTTTGTTATGGTGTACTAGGCATTGTATATTGAATACATATGTCCCGGATTTCAAGAAATTTTGCAAATGGACATAAATATTGTTCACTCTCATCAGTTTTACTATAATATTTGTCACATGTATCAAACCTCACCATAATTGTCTTTCCACCTCATTAATAAACGTCTCAAGGATGTTCCCTCATTGAGATTTCTCATGCAGTAAATATACATAACAATAACGTGAGAAGTCATCGATAAAAGTAATAAAATACTTGTCACCATCCCATGAAAAAATGTCAAAAGGACCATAAATATCAGTGTGTATGCTTCTTTCGGCATGATTCAATCCACAGACACATCCCAATCTTCAAAATTCAATTGAGACAAAATCTCATTTTTCACTAACTTCAACATCCTTTCTTTGGATATGTGATCCAACCTTTGATGACATAAGAAGGCAGAACATTCACAACATGCACTACATTTAATACCAATAACATGCTTAAAACTAAATAGAGATTCAAAACATCAAGATTGAAACATATAAACCATCCAATAAGGTACTAGAACCATAACAATACACAAGTTTATACAAATAAAAAAAAAATCTAATCCTAAAATTAAAAACATAAACATTTGCAACCGAAAATAAATTCCTAGCATAATCAGGAACATAAAGACAGTTTTAAAGATTTAGACGACAACTAGTATCCAAAATCAATCTATAAGTTCCAATTCCTTCCTTTCATGCCTTCATTTTGTTCCTTGTATACAAATTGTTTTTAGTTTCTTTAATGGGCTGGATTGAAAGGATTCTCTTTCTTTTCAAACCAACTTTTTTTTCAAACAATCTTTTTTGAAGTGATCAATCTTCTTGCAGAAGAAGCATTTCTAGTCTTCTAGATTTTTCCCTCATTCACTTTCATTGGGGCTTTCTTCTTCTTGTTCTTTTTTCCTAGTTTGGTTTTGTTGTTGTTAGCACCATCATCATGAGTCATGAGATGGATAGATGATCCTTCACTTCTTCAGTGTCCCTTCCTCTTGAACCAACATGGCCTTAATTTCTTGAAAATTCCACTTATCAATAATAGTGTTATAATTCACTTGAAATTAGCCAAATTCAGGAGGAGAAGAGTTCATGATAAATTGTACCAGAAAGAATTCATTCACTTTGATTCCCATTGACTTCAATCTTGCTACCAAATTAGTCATTCCAGTCACATGATCATGAATGTTTTGTGACCAATCAAACTTTTTAGTTCTCAGCTCACTTACGAGGGTCCCCGTAATAAACTTGTCAATTATGTCTTATTCATTCCTTAATCATTTTAATGAATTCCCTTGCATTTTCTATTTTGGGCATAAATGATTTAACATTATCTGCCATAGTCTTGCGCATCAAGTTTAGTGACAACCTTTTAGACCCTTTCCAAGCTTAATAAAAAGGCTTGTCACCATCCATGCTGGTCTTACTAATGGCTAAGGTATTTCATCCATAACTACAGATCCAGGTGAAACATACCTAGTTGAAACTCAATTTGTTCATACCAATCAGCATGATTTAGCCTATTAAACTTGACCACACAATTGCCTAAACCAAATATATTCATGGAAGTTACAAACAATATAAAAACTCATGCATTAATTCTTTGGAAAATTTAATGGATTCAAACAAAAAGCTATAGCCATACATTTAAGTTCACCTTTGGGTGATACTTAAACTGATAATTAAATATACAATATACAACTAATGATAGTTAAGTCTACATGCATGTTGTTTTTGGATATACAAACATGTTTCCTAAGTATGTCAAATATCTCTTTAATGTCATTAATTATAAGCAATGGTCCATCTTTGGATGACACAAATATTCCTTATAAATAACAAGTAAAAACAATCACAAATTGCTAAATATTGTATCCTTAATATAGCATCAAAGTCATTGCAATGCAATGAAACTACAATTATCATAATTTAAAATTATAAAAAATAAAATATTTGACCACTTTGGTGATTAACAAATCCACTTTATATTTAATTCCAAATTAAACATATATCATTACTTGGCAACTAAGTATCTATCAATTAAAATCACCTATTACTTTTGGGTATATAAATAATCTAATGGTACACATAGGTCACTCACTATTGTATCATTAATTATAAGAACAACCAACCTTTGGGTTATCTATAAATGTTAGAGCTAACAAGATGGGTCGGTTGGTCCAGCTTGACCTGACCCATCGAACTCACACAATAAAATGGGTTGAGCAGACCCAACCTATATTTTATTCAGACTATTGTTTTTTAAGTGTAGCTTATCCCTATAAGGGACCACAAAACCCAAATAGGTTTGTTAAAAAAATCAAACTTTAAATCTTGTGATATTACTCAAAAATAAATTTAAATTTTAAAACAAAAAATAAAATAGTTCATACCATTTTCTGGGAATAAAAAATTAAAGATAATGAACACATATTGAATTCATTATCCATCATTATAATATAAGAACAATCATAACAATTAAACACCTAAATGGTAAACACCATAAAATAAAATATAATGATAATTAAACAACATAATTAATCATGAATATTGGCTAGATTGTAAATATAATTAATCAATTTGCAAGTCACATTCAATTTGGACTTATATTCCTTAAGACCTAATTTTGTTTAGTTTATTTTTTAAAAATATATAATATATTAGTATTATTATTTAATATAAATTAATATATTTTTTAAAATTTATATTTTTATTTGAGCTGGCTCGTGGCCCGTTGGACCAACTCATCTCAAGTCTATTTACACAGATAAGATAGATCGAGACAAAAACACTCATTTCTATTTGTACCTCATTTTTTAAAATCCAATTTGATCCATTTTGTAGGTTACAAACAAACTCATTTTGACCGTTCTAATAAATGTCTTGTAATAATATATTTTAATTCATAAATTAACAATATATGATTTTGCACCTTTATTCTATAAATAATTTGACCAAATTATCATTAATTTGAAATTAAATAACTTTAAAAATTATCCGCTTTAGTAACTAACAAATTTATTATAGACTTAATTCCAAACAAATATGATCTGCACAAACTTATTCCTAAACACTTAATAATATTCTCCTTAATTTTATTTCAACCTATAATATCATATATTGAATGTGGAAGAACATCAATATCTGGATCCTTAAAACAATAATTACAGCAGGCTCCAAATATTCCAGGTTTCCAGCGTTATACTAACTTCATTTTGGCGTTCCTATGGCAGGGGTGTTCTTTCTGTACTTAATAGTTAATAACCAATTAGATGTAACAACATCGACTCTAATATTGGAACAATTAGAGCCATGCAAAATCATTTTCGTAGACTACCGATTAATCGATTCTGCTCTGAAAGATTGTTATGTTTTGATATATATAAGAATTCTGTTCGCGATTAATATTTTATCTCTAATTCTGTTCGCGAAGCAGACGATTAAGTAATATGTATGAAGTTACTTAAGGTTATATTATTGAAGTAAATATAACAATCATATAACAATTCTGGGCGACGGCATTATGTAACAATTATATAACAATTCTTTTTTCGATCAATATATTTAAGCGAATAACAATATAAATTAATTCAATACACAGAGAAAAACATAAAACAATAATTCCTAATACTACATTCAGTTCATATAATTTAGTGGGCAAAATCATTAACGGAGAAAAAATTCACAACCATGCTCTGGTACTACATATAAATTCTTTTATGATTGTTTTTTAGAATTTCATTAATGAAAATTATACATGATTTTGAATTTCATGGTTCTCACATATTTATAAAATAATAAAAATAATTACAAAAAGAATTATGTGAATCCATAAGGCTCTTGTTGTTCTTGATGACTAACTTTTTCTCTTGTAATAATTTTATATAACAATTCTAGGTAGCGACATTAATAATTGGTCCAATATAATGATTCTTATAGATAATGTGGTACATATAATTTGATAGTTTGCTTTTAATAAAAGTGAACTCAATATAATGGTTTTCACATACCCATACAATAATGAGAATGATAAAGAAATTTACCTGAAATTATAATCCTTTTTTTGTTTTTTTGAATTTTTTGGGAAGTTTATGATTAATTTTTTCTTCCTTTTTCCTTTTCCTTTCTAACTCCTTTGATGGAGTCTCAAATGAGTTACTTTTTATCTGATTTTTAAAGGAAAAGGAGAGATATTAAAATAACTCTTTTTGACCTTATTTTCGGTAATGGACCAACAACTATAATCTTAGATCCACTTTTATTAAATTAAAATAGGACTGTTAATTAATTAGATAGACCATGTTAATTAATCTAACAAGAAAATGGGACAAAAACTTGGGGAAGAGATTATCTTACACCTAGTATAATTTTATGTTGAATAAAAGTAAAAGGAAAATTTAGTTCACATTAATATTAATATATATGAAAATTGTAATAAAGTTCTTTATTAACTCTATTCCAGTTTTGCATGTATGGGCCAGGGGTGCATAAAATGTGAGAATCGTGGGCAACTTGTTCAAAGAGCTCCTCTTAATTTTGGATCGTCCACCACACACGTGAAAGGTGAATGCTTCTTCTTTATATAACAGTTGCATATGGCCTCCTTTGATTTCTGTTGCAAAAGCAAAACCATTATCTTTTTCATACTCACGTTACGTTAATCTAACCTGAACATCTCCGTTTTACATACATCGTAACCTATTACGGTCAATTTCCTTACTCAACCTTTGAAGTTTTGTTGCCACTATCAGTGGGGACCTTCGTCCACAATTTTGGAAATGTCAAAATAAATTTAATTAATTATATATATATATATATATATATTATATAAACTTTAGATTTAAATATAATTTTATTTTTAAAAATTTAAAATTTTAATTTTTTATTTTTAAAATCTATTATTTTAATTATTTAAACAAAAGTGTCCCATATTTAAAAACTAATTATCTTGTTATCAATATTAGTTGGTTAATAACCAACATTTAAGTTGATAAAATTAGATCAAATGATTAAATAAAATATTATTAATTATAGGTTAAAGGTCTCATTTTATGTTTTTTTTTTTAAAAAAATTAGACTTAAAAATATATCAGTTCAATAATGGTTGTAAGCTTATAAATAAAAAATATGAGTATATAGTACAAACAATTACAAATATTCTAAATATTATTAAAAAGTAAGATATGCAGATTTGCTGGTTTGTACCTATCTGTTTTTTAGTTTAATTGGTATTCACTATCATTCAATCCTGACTTTTCATGTATAACACTTTTAAAGTAGTAATGAGTAAAGTTAACAAAATTATCATAAATAAAGGGTTGTGATTCAATGTCAGTGTAAAGATCTGTACACTGACTATGTATACCAATTAAATCCTTTGTTTTTTAGAAGAAGGAAATTAACATGTTATAACTAAAAATTTTTTAAAATACACTTAATATATGTAACTTGCTAATTTACTCTTTTTAAAATTTAAATGGATATAATTTAATAAATGCGTATAAGATTGGCTAAGTTACATCAGCTTATATTTAAAAGAAAAAGTAAGTTAGGAAGTTATATTTATAAATTTATTTATATACTTAAAAGTAAAATTTATTAACTTATTTATTCTAAAAAACAAAAGTATAAATTAATAAATATTTTAAATATAGTACTATTCTATTAATTATATTTTATTATTTAAGTACCTCAATGTATATAATTGTAAAAAAATTTGAGGAGGACATCCTCCCCCAATCCTTTCTAAGTTTCGTCATTGATTATAGGCTAACCTTTGAATGTGTGGTTCTTCGTGCTAGTGTTATTAATTCCATTTTTTTCTTAATTGCACACTATCAAATTTTTACAATTTCAAAAATTTTAACTTTCTATTTTTAATTTAAGACATTATGAGATTTTTAAAATTTTTCTGAATTTGTCTTTTTGTGTATACTAAGTGAGAATTTGATCTTCTTCTTTTGGGTTTTGTATGGTTCCCCGAGTCTTGTGCCGAAGTGGTATTTATTATGTTTCTTAAACTTTGTGTTACATCCTGAATACATAAGGGTGTTCACAAATCCTATTAGATTTACTTATAAAAAAAACCAAAAATATAATGGTCTTATTTGATCCAATTAATAAAGGATTGGATCGGATTGAATTGATCGATTGTAAAAAAATAAATTTTAGATTTGTTTTTTTTTTATAAAATATAGAAAATAAAATAGTAATTAAAATATTAAAACATACATTACTTTTTTAAAATAACATAAAAGCAAAATTACATATAAAATCTGTCTATAAATGATAAAATGCAAATTGTAAAAAACTAAAAACAATAAATTTAATAACCCGTATTCTTCATCACCACAATATTTAATACATTTCTTTTCCAACTTATCTTCAATATACAACTAATATTTAAACTTTAAATTGTATTGTGAATTTTCTATTTACATCCTCATATATTATAATAATAATAATAATAATAATAATAATAATAATAATAATAATAAACTTTAAATTAAATGGATCAGTTCACGGATCTATGAATTCTCAAGATTTGAATATGTTATCCTATCTGATTATGATCAGATTGAATAAAATTTTATTCGATTATATCAAGATCAATTCACGAATCTAATTGGATCGGTTTGGATTCATGAAATGGATTTATCTGAATCTATGAACACCCTAGATATATATTGTTTGATTTATTAAAAAAATTAAAAAATTTCAATTCGTTGAAAGTCTAACTGCGACATATTCAATGTTAACTTTGACTTCACAAACATTAAATAAATAATCAATTATTATACACCTTAAAATGTTAAATAAATAATTTATTATTTTGTGTCTTGCACATTTCTCCTTTCACAATTAATCGTGAGTGTAAGTAAATAATCAATTATCATGTACCAACATTAACATAGTCACTATATTAATTAATATTTCATTCAATTTAAGTACCAATTAAGAAAAATTAAAAGTCTAAAATCACGATGTCTTAAATTAAAAATTGGGGTAGGTTAGAATTTTGAAATTATTAAAGTGGAGTTCAAAATGTTCAACTAAGCTTTTTTTAAATAATATAAATGGACATTGTCATTTTAAATTTATTTTTAAAATAAGAAAAGAAATAGAATAGATAAAAATAGAAGAAATATAATAAATGATTTTTTTATAAAATGATATGAAAGATAAATGTAAAATAAAAAGGATTGATATCATCATTTTAAATTTATTACCTGAAAAAATCAATGTGACAATGTCAGTTGCTATGAACAAACAAAATAGGATTAAGTATAGAAAAAAAACTAGAAAGTATAAAAAAAACAAAATAGGATTGAGCGGAAAAAAATACAAACAAATTAGTATTTTTCCTTTCTACTATACCTTTTATTTACAGGTCTTGAATTTGAAACTTGTATTGAGTTGTCTTTTTTTCTCTGTTCACACACCTCTACAGTATGTGTGTGCACCTTAGTTTTAGACTTTCAAAATGTCTTTTCTGGAAACTCCAAACAGAGGTGCGGTTAGTAACTCCATTCGGATTGTCTCACCCATTTCAAAATGTCTTTCACAGCTTCCTAAAGCGTTGGATATAGCCAACGAATGATAATAAAACTTGCAAAATCAAATACATTGTGTGCCTTCCTTTTACATAGAGAGGTGTTTTACACTTTTAGAAATACAGATAAAGTTTCTGTATAAAAACAAATACTGATAAAGTATAAATTTTCTCTAATAAGGCATTTTATTTTAATAATAATGATTAAATTTAATTTTTAAATTTAAATTAATTTATAATAATTTACCTAAAATTTTATTGAAATATAAAGTAAGAAAATACATTATATTAATAAAAATTTATTTTTTATTTTTAAATGTTTTGTAAATTACATTTTAAAATATATTAGGGATGTTAATGGATTTGTATCGACCAATTAATCTATTAATCAAAATTGATCAAATTAGATTTGTAAATCAAACCAGATGTAATTGGATACAATTCAACCATAGAAGGATCAAATAATAGATTTGAACTTTAAAAATTCTTAGAACCATGAAATGATATGTTCATTTAAATTTTAATATTTATATTTATATATATATATATATATTTATATTGTGTGTGTCTGTTTAATAACTCCCCCATAATTATACTTTGATCAAATGAGTTATACCTACACGACTCTTCTCTTAGTTGATGCAATCTAACCCAAGGCTCTTGTAGGATACATGAAGAAGTTTTATTCCATTATATAAATTAGAATTTAGGACTTTTTATAATTTTGTTGACTTTGACTTTTTAGTAGGTTGACTCCTAAAGTCAACATTCCCTTTGACCATTGTATTTAGGTCACCCCTTTAGTTTTTATATCATCTTTTATTTTCCTAAAAAGTACTATAGTTATCATGCTAAAGTTTGTTAAGATGCTAGCTTTTAAAGAAGATAAACATGTGTTATGCTTACCTCTCTTATTATGGGCGTTTCCCTCTAAGCATGCTTAAGGCATCACTACTATTCCTACCTCTTAGTTGCTAGAGGCCACACCCATGACTACTTTTTACCACTTCTTTCTATTTTCACACCTTTTGCATCTAGACTAGATTAGGGGTAGATTCATTAGTTGGTTATACATGACCATAGTTAGCTAATCATGATTAGATGTGACTCAACTAGAGTTAGCCTAATCTTAGTTAGATTAACCCATGGTCTAGTTAGCCTAACCCACCCTTCTGGCCTATAAATAAGACCTTTCACCTACATGTAATCATCTTTGGATCATTGAATGTAATTTGGGCATTTTAGCTTGAGTGTGAACCTTGACTAAGTGTGAGATAGAGTTCTCTTCCTCCTTGATCGTGAGCCTCTCTCCCTTGGGAGAAAGTTCTTCTAGCTTTTATTAAGGATCCCTACTTGTAGCAAACATCCTCCACTTATCTCTCATTCTTGAGAGTGGTGTCATCATTCCATTTCCTCACCTATCCAAACTCCATTTCACATTAATCTAGCCTTTTCATAGGAGTAGATCTTAGGGAAAAGATGAGTCTTCATCACTAGTGATCAAGTGTTAGCTAGTTTTCATAAGGAGGACTTGGTTAGCGTGTCTTGTCTCTCGCAGTCCAAAGCCACCCCAGTATTTTGAGGTGCATACTTTTTGCCAAGCAAGCAAGTGGACTTTCCAATTTTCATTTGTGCCTCCCCAAAAAAAAATCTTGCATTTCTTATCTATATCATTACATATAAAGATTGGCAACAGATTGGTTTGCATTACATCATTAGGAAAAACTTGTCCAACTAACTTGGCCAGAGTAAGTTTTCTTGCAAAAGAGAAAGTATTACTTTCCCAACTACTTAGTCTTTTATTTATCTTATCAATGAGGAATTGGTATGTCTTCTTTGTAACCCTGTGATGGTGGAGTGATAGCCCAAAGTACTTGCCCAAATTATTAGTTTTCTTCAAATCCAAGGCTCTTGATAATTGTTCTTAGTGCTGCTAGTTAATATTTGTAGGGAAGAAGACATGCTTTGTACTAACTTACTTTTTGCCCAAAGCAGTTACTAAAGAGTTTTAGAATTTGCTTAATCATGCCACTTATTCAAGGGATGTTTCGGCATGCAAGGGAAGGTGGTTTGCAAAGGCCAAATGAGATAATTGTGGACTTTCTTTCAAAAATTTGATTGGCCTCCAGTGTTTTTGCTCAACTGTAATATTTATCATCTGAAAGAGGCATTCAAGGCATAAAACAAAAATATATGGCGAGACAGGGTCTTCTTGCCAGACTCCCCTTATCGACTGGAAGGGTTCTAGATCCTCTACATTCTAGAGAAACACATATTTGGGGAGGAGACACATTATCATACAACATTAATAAAAGAGTTTTGTAGTCCAATATCAACATAGGTATCTTTAATAAATTTCCAATTAAGCCTATCATAAGTCTTTTTTAGATCAACTTTAATAATCATATACCCTGTCTGACCTTTCTTCTACTTCATGGAATGGATGACTTCTAGCGCAATAATTATGTTATTAGTGCTGCTCCACATAGGTATAAAACTGCTCTAGCAGGGGTTGACTAGCTTATCCATTATTATGTGCAGCCACAAGGCAGGTGTCATGGTAATTGTCTTATAAGTAACATTACATGAACTAATTGGTCTTAGCTGTTTCAGAGTTACAACTGGCTTCGTTTTGGGGATAAGGGTGATGACTCATATTAAATGTTCACATTTATACTCTTGCTATATCTTCTAAGGTGTTCTTTCTTATTTATTTCATACATTTAGTATAAATTTAGGTTTTATTGCATAAAATAATAATTTGAATAAAACATAGCCATAAGTTGAATTTTTTACTAAATTCTGCATTATTTCTGTCCTGACATTGTCTAATGTTTTGGCCATAACTTTTTATGTAGAAATTATTTTTGGCTGATTCTTTTTGAATTGGATTTCTGACTTCCAGGCTTCAATTTTGGATATCTAGAGCATGGAGTTTGGAGCTATTTTTGAGGATTTTTGGAAGTTTGGGCAGAAATCTAGACCATTTGTATTAGACAGTGCATTTTTATGTAAATTAGTTTTAGGCCCATTGCTTGGCCCATTATTCGTGTGAGTAAAAACCTAGCAGGGTTGAGGACCTGAGACACATACTTATTCAATTTTCAAATTTTAGAATTTTGTAAAGTTTTTAGAGAATGTTTGTGGAGAGAAGATTTTCTCTCTTGGAGTTCAATTTCAATTTCAGTCTTCATTTTCAACTTTCAATTCTAGTTTTCTAGTTTGCTCCGAGTTTGTATTCTTCCCTTGCCTCTCTATTTTGAATAATTCTTGATCAAGAATTAACATTTTTCCATAATCAATTGGTTGCATGTTAGGCTAGGTGTAGGACCAATTTCAGTTTCAAATTGTTTTCAATTAACATAATCTTGTTTTCAATTCCTGATTTCAATTCTTACTTTAGTTCTGCAATCTTTTGATTTCTGCAATCTCTTTTTCTGCAAATTCTAGTTTCTTGCGAATTTTATGCTTTCCTGCGAATTTGTTGTTGTTTGCTGCGAATTTTCTTTCTTTCTTTCTTGCACATTACATTTTCTGCAATCAAAACCCCCTATTAATTAGTAAAAAAATATTAGAACTAGCTAGAGATAAAAACGATCTTTGCATGCATGTTTCCTTCTGATTCGATCTTAGGTAAACCCTATATTACATTAGGGGGACTTTTGTAGTTTTTGCAAAACCTAGGGCGATTAGGGTTTTGTCAAAGGGTTATCAGAGTAAAGTTGATTTCCTTTATCGTATTGGGTTCTGTAAATATTTCTTCAATCAACTTGTAGAAGGATTAGCTAATTGTGCTCTAGTTAGCTTTATAGAAACCAGCTTGTAAGTCGTCCTCTTGCAACACCTGTTGATAATTCTTCCATAAATTTGCCTGTGTCTCCTTCAAGTATCCAAATAGAGAAGTGGCCAGTTGCTAATTAACCCTATTTAGTTGCTTTATCAGATGCCTTTTTCTTTTGAAAATATTTCTAAACAGTTCTCTATTCCATTTTGGCAAGGCTTCATAAAGCTCAAGCATTTGTCATGCTAATCAGGATCGATTGGTGATCGGACTTTAAGAACGAAAGGTGGAAAGGGATAAACTGTTGGAACCTTAAGCGCCAAGGTAGGTTGATCAACATACAGTCTAATCTTTCCCTCAACTTATCTCTTATCCAGGTTAAAGCATGTCCCTAAAATCCTACATCCAACAGGTTATTAGGCAACAAAATTCATGAAATTAGACATACCTCACCAAGATGGTGATGGCGAACCACCCTCTCGCTCACATTTCTTGATAGTTGAGTTAAAATCACCAATTAGAGCCCATGGACCATGGCATTCAATAGTTAACTCACCAGGTTTTTCCAAGAAGGTTCTCCTTTTATGAATATTCAGATCACATACATTATTGTGATAAGCCACTTAGGTTGCCTCCCTAACGAACACTAAGGTGTATATACTAGTGATCCTCAACAAACACTTCCACATTCCAACTAGATGATTTCCAAAGACACCAAATTCCACCAAATGTCCCTACCATGCTTACAATATGTTAGTGGTTAAAGCCCAATCTCGACACAATTTTTTAAGCCTTTCACTATTGACCTGAGTTTCCAGAAGAAACATGAGACTTGTATTAGGGGTGTTCATTGGGTTGGGTGACTCGATGACCCAATCTTACCCAATCCAACCTAAAGTGATTCGGTTGAGTTGTTTTTTAGATTGGTGAAACCCAAAACCTAATCAAACCCAATCCCTTACAGGTTAGGTGACGGGTTCAATGAGTTGAACTTAAGACCCAACCTGATAATTATATTATATTATTATTATTTATTATTTTAAATTTAAAAAATGTCTTTAATTGTTTAATTTATAATAGTTTCTAAAGTTATTATTGATTGACTAAGCATGTTTCTAAAGTTACAACAATGATATGTCCTAAACATGTTACTGATTACTATAAAAAAATGTTATATCAAAGACTAAGCACATGAGCTTTTAAGATTTAGGCCAATGATTTCTTTTTGTAAAACTATAATTTGTCTTTGAGCAAAAACTTTTTAAACACCGGCAAAGTTTAGATAAAATACTAATGTAGAAATATCTAGTTATAGATATGTGTGTTTTGACTTCTGGGAATTTATTCTTCATATTATTAGAGCTAATAGTTTATTGTTTATTTTTATGTTACAACAATGATATATTGTATACTTTAAAAAAAAAATTTTAAATGGTGACCTAATTAACCCAACCCAACCCAACCAACTCGTTCAATGGCAAGTTGGGTTGGGTTAAGTTTAATGAAAAAAAAAATGAAAACCTAACCAACCTGATGAGTTGTGATTAGGTTGGCTCTTGGGTTTACCTAAATTTGACCCAACTCAACCCGTGAACACCCTTAACGAGCATCATAAATATAAGCGATAAATTTAATTTTGACCTATATTTTTATCATATTTAATACCTGTCTGTAAGGAAAAAAATGTGTATTTGTTGACAAAACTTGCTTTTTAGTATTTATTCTGACTTTAGATAGGTACATAAGAAACGGGAAGAAAAAGGGGAAAAATTGACTCTTTTTAGAGCAATTATTGAAGATCCAGGTCAGCACAACCACTCTTAATTAAACATGATTGTGGTAAGTCAACCCAACACAAAAAATAAACTAGAAGAAGCACAATGGTGCTTAATTCAGCACACTCATGCTAAAAAGCCCAAAAACCTTCCTATAAATACTAGAATATGAGAAATAAAAGGAGACTCACTTTGGTTTGGACAAAGAATTAGATTTTTGACTTGGAAATGAGTAACAAGAAGGAAGCTTTGGATTGAGTTCATTCACAATACTTTATCTCAATAATTCTTTCTTTTATCATTAATGTATTGTGTAGTTTAGGGATGTTTGACTTTTCATCACCCATATCTAGCTAATTCCCCTTTTTCTAAGGTTGTGATGTAAACTCTCTATGATTCTCTCTATGATTCTCCCTTGTACATTGCATTATTATTCAGTGTCATTCTGTGATTAAATCGTCTTACTATTTTATTTCTTAGTATCTTGATTGTTTGAATCATGACCATTGATATTTGAATGATTAAATTGTAAGTTGATTGTTTTTGTTCCAATATAGTTGACCAAATTTATTGGGTAAACCTCCATTTGATTAATAAGGAAATCGATCCTAATTTGAAGTCTTACATGGCCAAATTGGATAACAAGTTAGGGTTATAGTGTGGTGTGAATGACCAAACGCATCCCAACACACAATCGTGGTATATGATCAATGAATGACAAAGAATGAGATTGCTTAGTAAATAGGGAGTAAAAACATTGTATTGAAAATCACAACCCTAGTTCTTAACCCATTGAATTCAAAAGTTATTACTCTCATCCTCTATTTATCGATGTGAGCCTGATTAATTGAGCACATAAATATTATATCATTATCTTTCTCTTTCTTTTATTGTCTTCTCATAATTTATTTAATTGAGAACTAGATCTTGTCCTTTGAGTATGATATCTAGAGTTAGGTCCACTATTACAACTTGCATAGGGTATTCTTGCCCTTAAGCAGTCATGTTTTATGCTTCAATAAGCAGTGTATCTTACAAGAGAACTAAAACCCCGTGATCCTGCACCACAACAATTCCAAGCTAAGAAATTCATTTAATATGGAGTAGTTGGTGTTGCCTTTGAAAAAACCATCTCTTTATCCTCTCGGATACCATGGAGACTTTCCTTCTTAGAGTTCTTTTTCCTTGATTGCTCCCAAGGGTTGCTGCATGAATCACTTTGGTTTTCCATATGCTTTGGGTTCTCTTTTATTCCCGAGAGAATTGTTGAAGACCCCTAATACCAGAACATGGTCAACAAGAGTTGTGACCTTCTGGCCTCCATCACGTGCCCCCATGGAGGGAAGCTCTAGATTAGTTTTCTGTGTAGGGTTTGCAAGTGGATCAAGCATTGGGGAAGCCTAAAAATGAACTTCTAGCCTACTCTTTGATATAGACGAATGGTATCAAGTTCCTTATGAGCATTCATGCATTCGGTATCTTGGCTAGTTATTTGATTAACTTTTTGTTCTGCAAGGCTCGACATCGCGATACTCGTGGCTAGTTTTATGCAGTTCTCATCTGCTCTTTGTTCAGATTCACACTGCCCTAAATGTAGTCTGCAGATTCTGTGTTGGCTTTTCTGGATTAAGGCATGCTTTTACTCCCTGACCATTGGTCTGTCCCACACGAGATGTGAACATTTTTTTGTGTAGTTTTACATGTCTCTTTGTTCTTGGCATAGCAAGCACATTGGTTGATGTTGTGCCTTGATCAACTTTATCATTCACCATGCTTATAGGTGTAGATCCAAGGGAGGTGGCATTCTCATGTCCAAACCATCGACTCTTTCTATGGATGTGTCTATGTCTTGTGATTTTGGGTCATTGGATTTGTGTCTAGAGTTATTAACTAAGATCCAAAGGCCATACAATTTCGTGGCTTTCTAATTAGGCAGGAATTTTATTGTCTCTGCATAGGTATCTTGCATTTCGGTATCATGTTTGTTTTCCATATTAACGATATTTATGATGGGCGTAGAGTCTATCGAGACATCATGCACAACTTGTGCATATTGTGGTATGGTGGCACCATCGTCGCCCATCGCATGGGATGTTCGGTTCATAGCATTAACTCCCTTCATGCAGTTGTCGTCCTTATGGTTATCTTTGTCGCATTTGAAACAAATTTTGTGTAGCCCCTTCATACTTAACTGTATCATGTGGCCACAAGCAATTATCTTAAGTTATAAGGGTTCGTTCAAATCTAGTTCAACGCATATCCTTGCACAACGCTCTCTCGCTTAAATGGTGGTTACCCTATCAATCTTTAATAGAGACCCTAACATGTTTCCTACCTTTCGCAAGAACTGATAATTGCATAACTCAATAGGAAGGTTTAGGATAACCGAGACTACAACCTTGGTTGATGCCACCATACTATCCATAAAGAACGGTCTCTACCTCTATACCATTAGAAATGGTTTGCCACCATCTAGGGACCCTAAAAAATTGCCTTGCTGTAGTCCTCAAGGGACGAGAATAGGACCTAATAATAATTTTGGGTAAAATCAAACATTTTAATGGATCCTTTTTTGCCCAGTCACATTTTACTTTAGCTTCTAAGGTTCGAAACCCCATAGCTTTGCCCATCACGATCACCACAAAGCGATCATTTCCATGGCTTACACCACTCTTGAAATTCTTCATTAGAGATATTTATCTCTTTAAATCAGTCTATGTCCTCTTCTACCAGAGTAGTGGGTGTTACCTCCTTCTCTAAAGCCCCAAAGAACTATTCATCGAATTCAGAGAATAGAACAGGTCCGTTCGTGTTGAGTAGTTTCATCTTGTATGACATGTTTGGCCTCTCCATTGGGTTAGGTGATGCCCTTTCTCCATCAATTTTTATGTGTCTATCAATAGTTGTCTTGTGTTTAACCTTTCTGTTACTCCTCAACAACAAGTCTTCTTCTTCCTCCGAGACCTCCGCTAAAACCCTAGCAGAGCATTCACTTTCATCCTTCATCATCATCATTGACTATAGAACAAATCTGATTAGAAATACATTAATATTGCGGTAGTTGAGATTACAAATTATTAAATTTTATTATTTTTAACTTTTTAGGATATATATTTATCTTTATAGACAATTTTATATATAATTTTTTACTTTTATATTATTTTAAAGAAACAATATATATTTTAATATTTTGTTTATAATTTTTTATGTTTTCTGTTTTATTTCTTACCTTTTATAGAAAACAAAATAAATTAGAAAGAAATTCTTGGTAATCCGCATATTGAATTCAATCCTCAGATTGCTAATTATAATTTTAGTATAGATAAACAGATGCAATATTATATACAGATATTAAGTTTTTTAAATGAGTTAATTAAATAATATATTTGAAATCAGTCATGAGCATTGAGCCACGCCTCCTACATGTAAAGCAAATTAAGGAAATAATTTTTATTTTTTGTGCGAAAAATAAGGTAGATTTTCGTATATAATTTTAATTATTACATTTTTAACTTAATATATAATAAAATTTTAATAGGATTATGAATATATTATATTTACTAATATAAAAATATTAATTAAGCATAACATTTATATGAAATTGTATATAATAAAAGCATATCATTAATTAGAAAACTGGTCAAGGAAGCTGCCGGAGAAAGTTGTAGAAAAGAATTGTCGGAGAAGATATAAAATCATCGACAATCAGGTTACTTTTTTTATTAAGATCAATCGATAGAAATACAAAAGGTACACACACATACACCAGGTGAAACTTAAACATCTTTATGTGTCTAATATATTTTAGTAAAAGGTTTAATAACAACGAAATAATTTTACATTGTGAATTAATTATAAATTTATACATACATATATATATATATATATGATAATTAATATAAAAATTAAAAATTTTATTATAAAGGATAAAATGTAATTGGATGGCATTGTAAAACGGTTTAATTAAACCTTGAGTATAACACTTATTTTTCTTTATTAAAACTGAAAAAAATGACAATTTAATAGTTTCAAAAAATCACATTATGTACAAATTTCTTACACGTTTATATAAAATGTGTCATATTTAAAGGTTGAAAATGTTTCACATATAATTACCAGGATATCTTTAAAAAAAAAAAGCTAACAATGATTTAGACATAAAAAAAATAACAAAGGAATTCTATTTTCAATTTTTTAACTCTATAATAAAATGTATACATTCAAGAAACTAATTATTAAATATGCATATTTCTAAACAATATCCCTAATAAGCACAAGAAATATATGGTTATAATTATATTAGGATTGTTTAAATCCTAATTTTTCAATTTGCATAAATCAGGATTCATCTTAATAAATTGTGTGTGGGAGATAAGTGCAAGACCACACACTAGACATCATGAGATTGCCTACAAGTTGACTTGCACAAGACTAAACGATTTTTTGGAAGGGATAACTCTAAGGAAAAGGGATAAGGATGAGTGGATATGGACAACTTATGAGTCAAGTTTGTATACAATTTGTTCTACTTTACAAGGTTTTATTTGCACCCCAACACTTTCTTATGATGGTTTCTTATATGTTGTTTGGGCTCACATGATTTTACCGAAAATTCAATGCTCAGTTTTGAGATTGAATGCATATTGCTTGCCTACTAGGGATAATTTTCACATACTGGACAAGGAAGGTTTAAGTTGTGTATTTTGTGGAACGGTGTTAGAATCAAACTCTCACGTATTTTTCACTTATTAGATGACTTCTTTGATGTGGTATAAGTTATGCTCGTGGTGGGAAATTGTGACAACTTTATACAATGAATGTCGAGGCCATTACTATCAAATGAAGGGCTTTGTTCATGGTTCCAAAAGTTTGATTCACTCATAGTCCTTTGTTTGGTATGCTGACATTTGCTAGATTTGGAAGACTTGTAACACAGATTTTCAGGGGGTAGTAGTTGGAGCTTGACAACATAATTCAAATTGTTCAATTGAACGGGTGGAAATGGTGCTGAACATAGAAGTTAACATCACATCTTTCTTTTACTAAATGGATTATAAATCCCATGTTTTGTGCTTAATGTTTCTTTTTGTTTTCATTGTTGTTTAGTGCTTATAGCAATGTATTCTTGATGAGTAAATACCCTTGTGCTTGTTTGTTTTATTTGTTAACTATATTCATGTAGCTTATTAAAAAAAAAAAAACTAAACACAATGTGATGCATACAATTGTGCAATAACAATAATATTGTACATATAAGGTACTTCCTAATTAATCCAATTTCACATTAAAGAAAATAATTCAGCTTGATCGACAATTTGGGGAAATTAAAGGTTGTTCAATTACTTGTTGAAAACAAAACATAACAATCCGGTTAAACGTCATTAATTAATATCATTTGTCCTATTTAATTCTTACTCGCCACTCGGTGTGCTAGGGTTCAAATTAGAGTAAACATAACAAGCATAAAATTAATGGATGTTAATCGGATTAAAAGCTCATAAAGTACATTTGGCCACTCATTATTTTATGAACTCAAGTATCCTACAGTTCCGTCAATTATAAGAACATGGTTACTAACAAATTAAATAATTAACTAATACATTAGGGTGATCAATTCTCTAAGACTAGTAAAAGTACATAGGAGAACAATTTAATCGAATGAATAACAAGAATAAATTAAAATCTAATTTACATGTACATTTACACTATAACCCTAGAAAGGGGAAAATTAGCCAATCATACATATATTAGACAATCCAAACCAAACAAGTGAAACATACAACAGAGTAATTAAGAACCTTACAAATGGGAATGACTCTCTTGTAATCTTGCAATTTGAACTCAAGAACAAAACTTCAAAGACAATTACTTCACTTTTCCATTTTTTTTATTTATAAGCAGACTGACGTAACTTAAGCATGGGTTCAACATAGCAAAGTTAACCTTGAAAACCAAACATGGTAATGTTGAAAAACAACAAATGATTGTGTTCAAATGGTGAGTGAGAAGGTGCATTAGTACTAACAACAATCGTGTTAACTTAAGCATGATTATGTTGTTTCCATAAGCAATGCTATCTAGCCTATATATCTTGATGTAGCACAATTGTATTTAGAATAAACACAGTTATGCTTCAAGAGATGGTTGATATATTTTCAATTTTTCATTTTTTTTTCTTTTTTTTTTATTTAATTCCTAATGCACTTGTCAATTGCAGACTAGAGCACATGTTTCATGAATTATACCAACGAAGAAAACTAAAATCTATGAAAACTCACTTCATACCAAGTTAAAAAATTGGCTTATCATAGTCACCAACATGACTAATGTTTCTTCATTTGCTAATTGCTCTCTAAGCCAAACTAGAAGGAAAAACTTTTTTACCAATGAAGGAACTCTTAATATGAATTTAGAACACTGATAATAATAAAAGATACTTAATTGATGAAGATATGATCAAGAACACGAGAATTAAAAATTCCCTACACACAAAGAGACTTCTTAAAATCCAAAGTCACTACAAGAAAATGGTTATCACCAAGGTTATTAATATCAAGAGTTTACGTAAACTCGTGGAAGTTCTGTAAACTCGACTCGTAAACTTGTAAGAGTTTACTCGACTCGTTGCCTCGCCGCCGCCGCCATTCGTCGCGTGCTCTGCTCGCTAGTCGCCGCGTGCTGCTCGCTGCCAGTTGCCTCACTGTCAGCCGCGTCGAAGGCCGAAACTCACCGTCAGTCGCCGCATTGCTTGCCGCCAGTCGCCGCGCGCGCTACTCGCTGCCAGTCGCCGCGTTGCTCGCCGCCAGTTGCCGCACGCTGCTCGCTCCCAGTGGCCTCACTGCTAGCTGCGTCGAAGGCCGAAACTCACCGCCAGTCTCCTCCGCCAGTCACCTCCAAGAAGCTGGTTTCGATTTCGAGAAATCAGAAATGAGGGAAGGAAAACGCTGAACGCACGTAAAATTGGTTTTCCTGCAACGCCAAAACGATGCCGTTTTGACGTTTGTGAACTTGTGAAATCGTGAGTAAACTCATGATTTTACCGAGTTCGCACAATTTCACCGGATTTTACTCAAAAAACGATTTTACTCACGATTTAACTCGAAAGGGACCACTAGACTCGTAAAATCATACGATTTTACGAGTCATTTTGATAACCATGGTTATCACCAATATTTTATCGACAGATTTTTATCTATAGATAAATTTGTATTACTAACCAAAGTTAACCAATGGATACTTATTTGTCGATAAATATAAGTTTTCGACGTATAATGATCTGTTTGTAAAAATGTTTACTTACCAACAAAATTCATTCGTAGGCATTTACGAATAGATTTACCTTACAAATATTATTTGTAGGTATTTATTAACAATTTTTACTAATAGAGTACCTTATAGATATTTATCGATAATTTTACAAACAGAAATTTCATCGAAACATTTTATTTAAAATTTATTCAAATTTTAGGACTAAACACTTAATTAAGTCTATAATTAACTAAAATTTGTAAGTCCAAAATAAAATTGCATATGATTGAGTTAATATATTAGTATTATCATATCTTTGATATTATTTAATTAATAAGGCATCTTAAATTATTTATTAGAATTAATATAAAAATAATCGAGATATTATTTACATTTACTCTTCTTTAGATTCTTTTTAATTTCATTTCACATCATTTCTTAGTTTTACGCTGAAGTATTATATATCCGTTGGAAATAATTATTTATGACAGTTTTACTGACATATTTTTTTTGTAAAATATTATCCATAAAATTATGTTACCAACAGATTTCGTCGTCGGTAATAAACTGTTTTATCCTAAAGATTAAAAAATCATAATCATATATGTTACTGTAATTGTAATTATTTAAATATTAAAGTAATTTATTTATATATTTAAAAATTATAGCAATAAAATATTTAATATACATATATGAGTACACATATTGTGACAAAAAATTATAAAAAAAAACATAAAGTCACCAGGTTCGAGTATAGTTTTAGAGTTTAATTTGTATACAATATAAATGTAAAAGATGTTTACACTGACATTCAATCATGATTTTTCATTTATGTGACTTTTAAAGTAGTAATGAGTAAAATCAACTAATTTATCATGAATGGAGGGTTGTAATTGAATGTTAATGTAAAAATCTTTACATTATTAATACGTGTATCTTTTGTCTAGTCAAAACAGGTATTATTCATCAAAGTCGAGGTAGGGACAAGTATACTCACAAATACGAGTTTGTTTGTCATGTACAATAGTGAGTCAAGCCTTCCTTTATCTTATCCAATATTTTTAAAATTAGACCAATGATTAAATTAGTAAAGGCACTTCCGACTCATAGTTTACTAGTTCAACCATTGTTGAACTCTTGAGTGAACTAACCTTAATAAATAATATTTTTTTAATATACTATATTACTAAACTAAACAATGTTAAACAAAACTTATAAATTTATAATATTAAAACATAAATATATTATAAATCATATGTACTTAATAAGACATAGGCCATAAATCATAATGTATAATATATAAGGAAAAATAGATTAAGAATGTCATTATAAAAGAAAAAAAATTACTAAAGATGCTTTCTTATTACTAATCAGTTCTTGGTTTTTATAGACAACCAGTTTTTCACCATAGCCAAATGGAATAACTAATCAGCTTCTGGTTTGATCGGTTGAATCAACTAGTCGTCCGATTCTAAGAACAATAGTTTTATTACATGTTATTTATTAATCATAAATACCACATAAAGCATAATGATAATAAAATTAATCCCATTATCAGTTACCTTAAGTATCATAAGATTTATTTTACTACAAATATCATAAGATGAATCATAATGTTAGTCAGTTTTTAGCAACAAAAATTATTACAATTAATTGTAGCCCACAAAGATTTATTGGAAAATTCTAAAAAAAAAAAACTCATTTTAGGTATTTCCATAGGAATTGTACATAATATTTTCTTAAAATGTTGGTAATAATCTAAGTATTTGTCCTTTAACCAAGATATTTCAATGATATCATCAAGATATTGCACACATGAAAATAACATTCAACCCAAACAAAATGCAATAATAAATAGTAAGAGTGAGAATACATCTCATGCATGTTAGGGGACATATAGAGAAAATAAGCAATTAATTAAAGCACAACAAATAAACACATCACAAGCGCACAAACATAATGACTCAAGACTCTTGACTCATGAAAACTTATGTTCTAAACTCTATATGCATGTGGTACCATAACTCTTAGAACAAATGGCACATATTGTATATAAGGTGAAACACAAACCACCAAGGGCATCCATTTCTGGATCAATACAAGCCATGAGAGGCACACCAAACACTAGGTCTCACAACCACCTAGGCACCCATTACATGTCCGCACATGCTATAAGGGAACCCAAATTATACATTGGGTCACACAACCACCTTAGGTACCCATTACAAGTTAACACAAACCATAGGGGAACCAAAAACACACCTCAGGCTATTCAACTACCTTAGACACCCATTACATGTCAGCACAAGTCATAAGGGACCCAAAACACATAAATGCATGCATGGACTCTCGCACAATGCATCACACATATAGACACATGCTATGGAAAAGCGATACTTAAGCATTGGTAAACAAAGTCTAGACTTTACAAATGATCAAGAAAATCGGAGTTCATGCATTGCTAAACAACAACTTAGACTTGACTCTTAGCATAAATAAGTTCATCAACACTAATTCACTTTCTCACGTATAAACATAGAAATATTGCATTCATAACTCACCAAAACCTTTTCTAAGTTTTGAAGATTTCCTCACTCATTTTCTAATAAGCCTTTATGACCTTCATGGAGTATAAATGCGATATCTAGAGATTTATTAATCTTATGATATTGTTTCTTATCTAGTTTGAAAGCTAGGACATTTATCTACAACTCTTATGTTGAACTCAAGAGTCAAAAGAAACTTTTACTATGTTAAAACTTAGAGGAAACATGAATTTATCAGTGAATTCTAACAATTCCACCTTTAATCACTAATATGATAAAAACTTGAGTTCTAGGTATCTTTTTTTAGGGCACCAAATGACATTAGTTAGATAACATCTAGTACTACAACTTTCATAAAGACCACTTTGTCGAATTGTATAATTTGTTTATCAGTTTTCTCTTCCGAAGATCATGAATGCTTACAATAAAATATGCTCAATTCTGACAGTTCGATCTTTATTCGTTAATCTAATCATAACTTGAGTTCTAGCTATCATTTTGGGGTAAAAATAACGACATTAGTTAGATAACATCTAGGCTACAACTTTCATGATGATCATTTTCTCAAATTGAATCATTTTCCTATCGACTTTCCATTGTTTCTCTTTCCTAAGGTTTTCTTAATCCTTCAAAGCACACTCTAAATTTTGAAATTGAAATTAAATCATTCTCAATTGACTCTTAAGATAAAGCATATGTAAAACAATGATAAACTAATGATACCCTCATTTCCACCTAACCCAATTGTTATTAATCACAAGAAATCGAAAATGCACTACTTCAACCGTCTAATGAATTACTACAAACATACATTATTGTTGCTAACATTTAGGGTATAAAAAAGGAACACCTCAATGTCAAAATAATCATTATACCTAGTCTATTTTATCCCATAATTCATGATCCTATAAACTAATTAATCAAATACAATGATAAACCATGATTAATCAATTATAACCCATCCCTAACTAACCCAATTGTTATAACTGATCACCAGGAACCATAAAAGGGCACTACTCCAACAGTCCAATAGATTAATATAGACACTGATTGCTTTTATATTCAAGAATCTTAATTTCTAGGGTATAAAAAAGGAAAACTTAAAGTCAACATAATCATTATATCTCGTATATTTTATTCGATAATTCATTATTCCTAAAAATCAACAAAATTGATGCAGATATTCATTAAGTATATTTATGGGCACCAAATACAGAAGAGTTAGAAGAACCAAAACATTCTTGTTAGTCAAATGCTAAAAAAAATAAAATAATAATAACTAAAATGAACAATATATTTACACAATCACACACAAATCATATTATCAACACTTACTGCATATGTTCATAACCCTTCAATGACATACATAAAACCTATTGAAGCTTAGGGATCGCTTCACTATCCATTTTCCCTACACATGCCACATGAGAGATAATTTTCCATCCTTTTACCTCGAAGGATGATCCTGATTATGAAGGGTATGATCTAATCTTCCCAAACACTTCTCCTCAAGCTCCCTTGACAAAGTTCTCTATGTAGCTTTCTCTCAAACGGTAAAAAACGTGAAACTAAAGTGCAATATCATAACCCCTCTCAATTACTCTAGTTAACCATTAGATTGGGCTTTTTAGTAGTAGACAAATTAACCTTTCTTACTATTTACACCACATTTATTTTATAAAATCAATCCTCAATTTATTTTACAAATACAAATAATAAATTAATTTAAGCCTATTAATATAAATTATATTTTTAATAATATATTATTTTTCTAAAAAATGAAATGTTACAATTCTCTGACTCTTAAAAAACATTTGTCCTTGAATTTTATGTGTAACGAAAAGCTCTAAATAAGGTTTCTTAATCATGTTATCTAGCTCCTTAGGTGGCATTGTAAGCCGTCACTCTTCCTGAATGACCGTAATCAAGAGGATTTGCTTCCTACTAATTTGTTTAACTCTTTGATCTTCAAGTCTTGCTGGTAAGGTCTCAAAAGTTTAATTCTCCTTTACTTGTATGTTGTTTAGCTCAATCACATGCTGAAGATCATGAATGTGTTTACGGAGTGGAGGCACATAAAAAAAAATTATGGAGATAAGAATGATTTGTATGTGAGACAACTTCATGGCTACCTCACCAACTCTTCTAAGAATCTAATAGGATTCGATGGAACAAGGTTTAAGCTTTTTAGACCCTAATGCCCTACCAACCCTAGGTTATGGAGTTACTCTTAAGAATACATGATTCATTTCTTAGAATTCTAATTCCTTTCTCCTCTTGTCAACATAAGTTTTCTATATACTTTGAGCTACTTTTATATTACAATGAATTAATTATTCAGGGGCGCAAAATACATTGATTTCAGGTTGTCATTACTCCCTATTACTATGTTCAATGGTACTAATCTCTAGGGTATCAAAATGGAGAATCTCAATGCCAACTTAATCAATAAATAATCTGATAGTGCACATTATCCCCAACAATCTAACAAAATAAATTCATACAAACACCGATTAATTATTCAAGGGAACCAAATATATTGATTCCAATGTCAAACTCCAATTAAATAAAACAATATGTCCACACAGTCACGTTTATCTTGTGAACACTTGTTGTGGATGTTCATAACCCTTCAATAGCATACATGCAACATTGAAACCTATCAAAGCTTAGGGATCGCTTCACTACCAATTTTCTCTACACATGCCACATAACTACGTCAAATAACAAGTATATAGCATCACTTATACAACACTTATTCACATGTGCGCTATATAAGGAAAGATGAAATGCTTAGATAACTCTTATTTAAATAGGTGTTGTATATCAATGTCACTTATACAACTTTTATTTCATATGTGCTATATATATAAGGAAAATAGGAATTCTTATAGAGTGCTTGTTTACATAAGCGTTGTATAGTAACATCACCTATACAATGCTTATTATATAAAGGGCTATATAAGATAAATTTAACAAAATTATTTTATATTATATTTAAAAACCATATATACATTTTACATTAAATTTAAATTATTTTTATCTTTGATTTAATAAATGTAACATTTTTCGTCAAAAAAATAAAATAAATATGACATTATTGTAGAAATCACACTCTTAGATTATTACAATAGAAATACAGAAAACTTTACTTTCAATTTTGATTTTTTTTTCTAGTACATGTCTTAAACAGTTGTCTTTTATGATAAATATAGAAAAAAATGAGAGAGAAAAATAATAAAAATAAAATAAAATAATTTAAAATATTATATTTAGATAAATAATTTTAGAGTTTAATTGGTATACACTATTAGTGTAAAGATTTTTACACTGACAGTAAATCACAATCGTTCATTCATAGTAGATTTGTTGACTTTACTCCTTACTATTTTAAAAGTCATATAAATGAAAAGTCGTGATTGAATGTCAGTGTAAAAATCATTTACACTGACAGTTTATACCAATTAAACTCATAATTTTATAAAAAGCTTAGAAATTTATTTTCTATTTAGATAAATCGAAATATTAAAAAAAATAAATTATATTAATTAGATGTTTTCGTTGTTGTTAATTTTCTGATAATTATTTAATATTTATTTTTTAAAATTTTAAATATAATATAGTAATTACTATAATTTATTTTTTAATATATTAGAATTTTTATTTAATAATTTTAAAATATGCAATATTTTTTATATTTTCTTATAAAGCATTATTTTAATATGCATTTAAAAAATTAAATATAAATTTAAGAGATGAAAGTATTTGTGAGTTTTAGTTTGAATTTACGTTTTATACAAAGTATTTGTGATTTTTTAAATATGATTTGGTCTCATAAATTTATATTTAATTTTTTCAATGTCATCATATTAAAATAATAAAAGAATAATTTTAAAAAAATACAAAAATATTTTATATTTTAAAATTACCAAATAAAATTCTATATTTAATATATTAAAATATTTTTCAGGTTGAGTTTGGTTAATTTCTTGCTTGGTTAACTAGTTTAAAGGAGTGAAAAAAAAAAAAACAAGAGAAAGCCACAAAGCTAGCATTGTGTGAGCGTTTGAGAAGCACTAAGCATTTTATAAGTGCGCTCTCTTATTTTCTTTTTTCATCTTACAAATTCCGCACTCTTTCCTCTCCCAAACCCTCTCTACCCAAACCCCTACCTAAAGCTCATCGTTTTTGCATCTTTGTTGGTGGCACTACGCATTTCATTCTTATTGTTTTCTTGTTCCCATCGTGGTGGTTTATGTCTTCTACAAGGTATCACTGGAAAAACCCTTATATATTCTTCTGTTTTCTTTTTTAGAATTTTTTTAGGGTTTGATTCCTTCCTATATGCAAATGTTTTCAATTATTTTAAATTGGAGGGCTTTTGGGTAATTTTTTTCTACTTTTTAAAAGAGTTATTAGACAGGACAAAAAAACTATGACAATCTTTCCATGACAGACATTTGAATGAAAAAAGACAAAAAGAATCTAATCACATTTGTTATACCAAATGACAAGACGTTCTTATTTTTATCCCCCAATTAACAACACATGAATTACCTCTGAATGAAAGAAAGAAAAAAATAGTTGATATTTTTGTTAACAAAAAAGTGATTGATAAGTTTGTTTGATGAAACACCACACCACCGAGTAGCACCATCAAGTAATTGGATGAGTCAATTTTGTCGAATTAGAATTAAGAATGAGAAAGTAATGAAGTATTGGATACTCGACCAAATGTCATAAAAAAACCAATGTTGAGAAGTGTGAGTGGAGTGTTTTGAAAAAAGAAATAGAATAAAGTTGTTCGGTTTTTTAATAGAAAGACTTTATGTGGTATATTTAGATAGAATAAGTCATAGTACATCATTGAATAATAATATTATGGACCATAAAATTAATAAAATTATATTTAATCATTAAATCATCTCATTTTTTTATAATAAGATATTTTCTTACTTGTAATATTATATATGCGAAATAAAAAAAATATTTGTGAGAAATAAAAGATTTAATAATGATCATATAATTAAATTTAATGATGTTCATGATATTATTTATAAAAAAAATAGTGTTTAATACTTATTACTTTTAATAAACAATGCAATATTAGAGAGATGCTTTCTTGCTTAACTAGATGACTCAATAATAAGTTTGTCCTTGCACCTAATACAGGGTAATGTTTCTTTTTCTTATCTTTATTTTCAATAATGCCTTATTTTGAATGTTCTATATAATTTTTTTTTAATTTTATGTCATTGTTTTGGTGAACATTGGTCTTGATTGGAATCAATCTTATAAGGAAAATATTTTATTATCTGGACCTTACATCATTATAAGGCAAGATATCAAGAAGTTGTTTGACATGTAAGAATTAATGTCTCATTCATATTAAGGGTGTTGATATACATTTTGTTACTTATATACAAGTTGTTAGCACGTCTTCATTGAATTATTTGGGTTATACAAACTTATCAGGTACAAATAAAAGCTAAGGTTTCCAAGACAAAGTCAACAAACATCAAATGGATGACAATTAAGGTTGTTTATATTTATTATGTAAGAATCAATTTGTAATATTAATATTTAGTTATACAGATATTTATGTATTTTTTAGTTTCCGAAGTAACCTAGCAACAATGATTATATTTGTCGATATGTGAGAGAAACCATTGAATATTGTGAAGGAGGGACTATCCTAAGTGATATATGTGATTCTAGTTCTTATATTATTCCTTAAGTTTGTGTCACTTGTTTTTAATTTTACTTTTTTGTTTTTGTAGTATTTTTCTAATTGTAAATAGAAGCACTATTCTGACATCAAATAATTGAAGTTAGGGAAAATTGGTGTCAATATGTAATAAAAAGTGCCTATAGATTATAAGTCTTACCCTTCCATTGAATTTGAAAGAGAAAATTATCAAAAGTTTTGTCATAATCAACTACTTAACATTATGTGTTGGATTATGTTTATCTATCATTGTACACTATTTTGGGATATTTTTGAAATATTGTTGTATTCAAGTTAATTTAGAAAAAATGAAAATGAGCACTCAATATAGTTTTGGAATTACTAAAATTGTTGCATTATTTTGTATCCAAGTTTGAAACACAACAATGTTTATACAATTTATCTTATAATTGGAACTATGTTTACATGTATGAAAAAATTATGGTAAAAATGGATGAAAGAAACCAACAGGTTTAAAAAATTGTTTATCTAAAAAAGCATTATATCCACTTATGCAATGTTTAACTAAAGAAGTGTTATATATACTTATACAGCGTTCCTCTGCAGAAGCGTTATATCCACTTATACAGCATTTTGCTAAAGAAGGGCTATATCTACTTATACAATATTTTTAAAACAAAAGTTTTATTTGAACCTATATTTCGCCTACTTATACAACACTTAAAGAACGCTACATAAGATAAAAAAAAAATATAAAAGAACAAATTTGGCGTAGTATGAGGGTTAATTTCTCACCCCCTTACCTCAAAGAGATGAAGAAATAGAAGGTAGGAATGATTCTTTAAGGTCCTTCACGGAGATCGCCTCTCTTTGAATTCTCCTCTGTAGCTGCCTCTTCTGATGTGACGTTTAGGGTAAACGTTTGTCTAAAATATGAGTAGAATATCAAGACCCCTCTCCTAACTCCTAATTACTAATTCTTGTGAGTTAGGCACAATAAACCTAAATTTTTAATCCCCTCTTATTATAATGAAATAATAATAATAGCAACAACAACAATGATATTAATAGTAATAATAACTATTATTATTATTATTATTGATAATAATAATCCACTCCTAACATATTTTAGTTAATAAAAGTATCAAATTTTATTAAACTAATAAATAAAAGTAAAATTATTTGAATTCTTATTTTATAAAATTTCATACTGTTACAAAGTCTAATAATTTAAATAAACAATTTTTATACTATTTCATAATTAAAGAATAGAAGATTTTAGGATAGAAGATGTCATATTTACAAAGCAATTTATATTACAGCTCTAGAAAGAAGTTCAACAACCATAAATAAAATAAAGAAAAACATCTTAAAGATAACGCTGTACATAATACAAGCAATTTTCCTCACAATCCTAGAAAGGGAATAAATCACCATGATAAAATAAATAGCAATTTCCCATAAATGAAGAAAAAAAAAGATACAAAAAACTCTCCTTGATGCATTCTCCCCAAGCAAGGGTCCTACTAAGAGAAACATCATCATGAGGGCCCAAGATGTTTATAGTAGTGAGTCTAGCTCACACTCCTCTAGTGAGAGCGCAGGAGAAGGGGTTCATGCATATCACTCTGATTGTGATGAAACCGCTTATGCATGTGAGGGAGACCTCTTGATGATAAGAAGGCTTCTTGGAAGCCAATCTTTGAAAGTGTCCTCATCTCAAAGGGAGAACATATTCTACACTCGCTGTAAGGTGAATGACAAAATATGTTCTCTCATTGTGGATAGTGGGTCATGCTATAATTGTTGTAGCTCAAGGTTGGTGGAAAAGCTAGCCTTGACCCCACTTCCCCACCCTAAACCTTACAAGCTTCAATGGCTCAATGAGCAAGGGTAAATGGAGGTCAATGAGAAAGTCAAGGTTCCAATTTTCATTGGGTCTTATAAAGTTGAGATCCTGTATGACATAGTCCCAATGGAAGCTGGCCATATCTTGCTAGGAAGACCATGGCAATTTGATAAGAAAGCCATATACCATGGTCATTCCAATAACATCATCCTCACTCATAAGGATAAGCGCATTAAGTTGTGTCGTCTAACACCTTCGCAAGTGGCAGAGGACCAACTCATTATGAAACATAAGAGAGATGAGGAGAAAAAAAAAACAAAGCTTTACCCCTAAAGCTTGAAAGGGGTAAGGAGGTTGAGTTGGAAGTTGGTGCCCCTTCCAAGAAAGTCATTAGTAAAAGGAATTTATTTGTGACAAAATTGGATTTAAAGGAAGCTCCCTTAACTAACAGACCTTTCTATCTCCTCCTTTGCAAAGAGGCATCCCCCATTTCTTCCCCTCTACTTTTTTCCCTTCTAGTTCTAGCACTGCCATAGAACTTGGACATGAGAACCTACCTCAAGAGGTTTAAGAGCTTTTAAAGGAGTTTGGTGATATATTCCTTAATGAAGTTCCCAAAAGAATTCCTCCAATTAGGGGTATAGAACACCAAATAGACTTGGTACCTGGGGCTAGCCTGCCTAATAGGCCTACTTATAGGACTAATCCCATGGAGACCAAGGAGACTGAATCTCAAGTCCAAGAACTATTGGAGAAGGGTTGGGTTCAAGAGAGCCTAAGCCCTTGTGTTATGTCAGTCTTGTTGGTGCCTAAGAAAAATGGCCAATGGAGGATGTGCATTGATTGTCGAGCAATCAATAACATCACCATCAAATATAGGCACCCTATCCCTAGCTTGATGACATGTTTGATGAATTGCATGGGGCCCAATTATTTTCGAAAATTGATCTTAAGAGTGGCTATCACGAAATCCGCATCAAGGAAGGTGATGAGTGGAAAACCGCATTTAAGACCAAGTTTGGGCTTTATGAGTGGTTGGTAATGCCCTTTGGGCTTACCAATGCCCCAAGCACCTTCATGAGGCTTATGAATCATGTCCTTAGGGATTACTTAGGAAAATTTTGTGTAGTTTACTTTGATGACATCTTAGTGTATAGCAAGAGCCTAGATGAACATGTAGGCCATCTTAGGCGCGTCTTTTACATTCTTAGGTCCCACCAACTCTATGGAAATTCTAAAAAATGTGATTTTTGTGTGGAGAGTGTGGTGTTCTTAGGTTTTATAGTTAATAAAAATGCGGTTCAAGTGGACCCTGACAAAATCAAAGCCATCCAAGAATGGCCCACCCCAAAAAGTGTGACTGAGATCAAGAGTTTTCATGGTCTCGCGAGCTTTTACAGGTGCTTTGTGCCTAAATTCTCCACACTTTTCTCACCAATCAATTATTTGGTGAAGAAGGATATTCTTTTCCTTTAGGGTGAAAAACAACAAAAAGCCTTTGAACTTATCAAGGAGAAACTAACCCATGCACCAGTTTTAGCTCTTCCTGACTTTTCTAAAACTTTTGAGCTAAAGTGTGATGCATCGGGAGTGGGTGTGGGAGTTGTGTTGTTACAAGGTGGTCATCCCGTGGCTTATTTTAGTGAAAAACTAAATGGAGCTGCCTTAAACTACCCCACATATGATAAAGAGTTTTACTCTTTGATAAGGGTCCTTCAAACTTGGGAACATTATCTTGTACCCAGGGAGTTCATCATTCATAGTGACCATGAGTCACTTAAGTATTTGAAGGGTCAAGGCAAGCTTAACAAAAGACATGCTAAATGGGTAGAATTTCTTGAGACTTTCCCTTATATCATCAAATACAAGAAAGGAAAACATAATGTGGTGGTTGATGCTTTGTCTCGTAGACATACCCTTTACACCACCTTAAGTGAAAAGATTCTTGGATTTGATAATATTAGAGAAATGTATCTTTCTGATAAGGATTTTGGATCCATTTATGTTACCTCTACATTTTCATGTAAAACCCAGAATGGGTTCTTTGTGAGTGAGGGGTACCTTTTCAAAGGTAGCAGACTTTGTGTACCCTAAAGATCTATAAGAAATCTGTTGACAAAAGAGAGCCATGAGGGTGGGCTCATGGGGAATTTTGGAATTAACAAAACTGTTCTACTTTTACAAGAAAAAATCTTTTGGGCCCATATGAAGAAAGACATCTATAGACATTGTCGTAGATGCATTGCTTGCTTGCAAGCTAAGTCTAAGACAATGGCTCATGGATTATACACACCCTTACCTGCTCCTTCTGCACCTTGGCTGGATATTAGTATCGATTTCATCCTTGGCCTGCCTCGAACCCAACGAGGTGCAGACTCTATCTTTGTAGTGGTAGATAGATTTTCAAAAATGGCTCACTTTATACCATGCCACAAGATAGATGATGCGAGCAACATCACGAGACTTTTCTTTAAAGAAGTTATCCGTTTACATGGAATTCCCCAATCCATAGTCTCTGATAGAGACGTGAAGTTCCTTAGTCACTTTTGGAAAACATTGTGGGCAAGGCTAGGAACTAAACTCTTATTTTCTACCACATGTCACCCCCAAACTGATGGGCAGACTGAGGTAGTAAATAGATCTCTATCTACTATGCTTAGGACACTTCTTCGAGGAAATCACAAGTCTTGGGATGAATACCTACCCCATATTGAGTTTGCATACAACCGGGTGGTTCAAAGGACCACCAAGCATTCTCCCTTTGAAGTTGTTTATGGCTTCAACCTCCTCACTCCTCTTGATATCTGGCCTTTACCATTCCCTTCTTTTGTTCACAAAGAAGGAATAGTAAGAGCGGATTTTGTTAAAAAATTACATGAAAGGGTAAAGGCCAACATTGAACATCATTCAAAGGAGTATGCTAGTAAAGCCAATAGGGGCAAGAAAGAAATTATCTTCAATGAAGGGGATTGGGTATGGCTTCATTTGAGGAAGGATCGCTTCCCTACTCAAAGGAAGTCCAAGCTTAGCCCCCGAGGAGATGGTCCCTTTCAAGTCCTCAAGAGAGTGAACAATAATGCGTACATATTAGATCTCCATGAGGACTACGGTGTCAGTACTACCTTTAATGTTTGTGATTTGATCCCTTTTGTAGGTACTGATGAAGAAGAGGAGGACCTATCAGATTTGAGGTTAAATCCTTCCCAAGGGGGAGGAGATGATGCATTCTCCCTAAGCAAGGGCCCTATCACTAAGGTCATGGCTAGGAGAATAGAAGAAGACATGGCTAGAGTAGAAGGAGGAAGATCTCACCTCCATATGACCATCAAGTTATGCAAGTCATGACTTATTTACTTGTAATTTTTATTTTAGGAACCTAGGATTTTATTTTGGACATATATTAGTCCATTTAATTTTCTAGGAGGTGTCTTAGTAATAAGAAGGGGTAAGATTAGCTTTTGGGCCTTTATTTAGGAAATAAGGAGGTAGTTTGATAACTACACCCTCTTTTCCTAAATAAAACCCAAAACTAACAAAAGAGTAATCTTGACCCTTGGATGAGGTAGCTTGGGCACAAATTCTCATCTAAAGGAAGGGATTGATTGGACTTTGGGCTTCAATCCTCCTCCCTTGGATGACTCCTTTTAATCCTAGCCCTTCCTTTCCTTCTTGACTTGTCCAAGAGGTTAGCTCTCTCTATAAAAAGTGCTCATTCACACTCTTGTATTTTTTACACTTTATTGAATGGAAAAACCTTGAGTTGGCCAAAATTCTCTTAGTGTCCACCCTTCTCTCTTTGAGAATTCCTTTGGTTTTTATCAAGGGTTCCATCCTTTGTGGCAAACTTTCCCTCTTAGGCTTATCTTACCTTAAGTGGTGCCTAAAACCACCTCACTTCTTACCTCTCCACAAACCATTTCACCAAAGAAGAAAACCTCTAGAAAAAAATCAAGGGAGACATGCATCACTCCTTTTTCACCCTTAACACTCAACCTTTTTCCCTCAACCACTCCTTCAATCACTATATTCCCATCAACAACTCTAGCACCTAAAAATCATCAAATGTGAGACCACCTATACTTCATCTCCATCTTCCTTTCACAAAAAAACAACACTTTTTTTCCTCAACAAATACACAAATATAACTTCATCTCCTACTTAAGACCAATGGCTTCTTTCATTTATAAAGTATACATGACAATAAATATAGGACTTTTTCTACACATTGTGAAGTTATGTGGTTTTCAGAATGTTCTTTTTATTTTTTTTTATTATTATTTTGTTTTGTTATTCGTTCTATTTCATTTGTTTAAGGAATTGTTTTTATGAAACAATTACTTAAAAATATTGCACCCAAGCTTAAGGAATTTGTTTTATAATGTATGTTTTTATCATACCTAGTACAATAGTTGAGTACAGTAGCCAAGTTTAAGAGTTTGTTTTGTCAACTTATTTTTAACCTTTCCCCCCTTAAATTAAAAAGTGAAGTTGATTGGATAAACAATAAACTTTTAAGAATTTTACTTTGTAGCCTAAATTTTTTACTTTATAAATATATTTTTCATTAAACAATAAAAAAGAATAATTTATCAAAAATCTAATTTAACAGAATTTTTTAGGCTAAAAAATAAATTTAACAAGAAATTTATACTTAATTTTTAAGTTCTAATTTTTTACTTTAACTTATAAGTATTTTTTAAGTTAAAATAAACCGGATCAAATAAAGACTAAGAATTCTCTATAACATTGGTCACTTCAGGCATATGAATAAGATTATTAAGAGATTTTAGCTATGTCCATTTAAGTTAATATTAATAACAATAGATGATAAATTTATTATACTTATTTTATTTTTAGTATTTTAATATGACATTGTTTATTATGAATTTTATTATTGATAATATTTAACGCATTATTCAGACATTCTACTTGAAAATATTGATATTGATAGATCATAATTAAGTCTATCGTATTTTTATACTATATTAGTTAATATTTTTATATTATATTATTTATTTTAAGCATTGTACTATTAAATTTATATTCTTTTCTCCTTGATTGAAACTATTACGCTTATACTTTAAGACATTTTAGTATTACACTAATTAACATAATGAAAATATAATGTCTATGTAATGACATTTTTTTTTTATTTTGTTTTAAAATTATTGAAATATATTTTCAAAATATAGTATATTTCTGTTAATAAATTAAAATGTCTACAAACATATATGTCTCTATTATTTTACGTTTATTAGATATATAATAAAATTATCTTAAAACTTTCAACTATGAACTTCTTATTCAACTTCCAAATAATTTTTCTTCTTTCAACTACCTTTGCAAAATTATATTGTCATTGATTTAGCAAAGTTATATTGTACATATAAAAAGATTCGAATGTTAGCAGTAGGGCAAAGTAAAATTAATTGTAGTGTGGTCTTTTACATGTTTTGACAGCGTTGAACGTGAATCCTCTTGTACATTATCCAATAACTGATTGGTGGAGCAGATAAAAATGAGACGCTACTTGTGTCCAGTTTCAACATGCGTGACAAAAAGGACCCCTAAATTGTTGCTGCACAAGTTATGTTTCAACAACTTCCATGTCCACTTATCTATGCTGTTTTAGTAACTTTTGGTTTTCTGATTTTAAACTATTGAAAGCATCACCTAATTTTTTTTCTATAAGGATAAGTGAATCAAATATCCTCCTGCTACCTTCCACTTTTAATACATGGATTCTGTATTTGAAAGCAATATTTTTTAAATTAGATTGGTAACTAAATCAATAAAAGTACTGATTTATTATTTATTTATTCAACAATTGTTGAATGAAGGATTAAACTGTTTTAATAAAATAATATTTTTAATTATTAATATACTATAATAAATATAATAAACAATATTAAAAAAATTACGATATTCATAATATTAAAACATAAAAATATCATAAATCATATATACTTAATAAGTTATAAATGTAACATTTTTTTTTAGAAAAATAAAATATTAATAAAAAGATGTAATTTATATCAATAGTCTTAAATTAATTAAATATTTGTGCTTAATAAAATAAATTAAGAAATAGTTTTATAAAATAATAATAAATAAATAAAATAAATGTGGGTGTAAATAGTAAAATAGTTTAAAGGTTAAGTTTGAATCTAGTATTAGAAAACTCAATCTAACTATTAATCTAGAGTAATTCAAAGGGGTTAGCGGATTATGCTTTAGTTTCTTGTCAGAGAAGGGAATATGAAGATTAAGGAGGATACTATTTGGAATTTGAGGACACATCCCTCGCACCAAACCATTCGAGGTAAGGGGGTGGAAAATTATCTCTCATATAGCATGAGTAAGGAAATTGGGCAGTGAAGCGAACTCTAAGCTTCCATGGGTTTTATATATGTTATTGAAAGACTATGAACACCTGCAGCGAGTGTTGAACACATGTTTCATGCATGATTGTGGTAAATATATTATTCTATTTTAATTAGAGTTTTGTATTTAAATAATAAAATGTTTTGCTAAATTGGAATTAGGTGAAACCTATAAAAGCTTTGTCAATTGTTTCTATTGCTTTTATTTGATGTGATCCCTCTAAAGCGCCAGGACCTCTTCACTATTGGTCTAATATAATGTCTCTATTAGTTATCTTTGTTGAATTGTTGGGGATCATGTGAACTATCAGATTATGTTGTCAATGAGGGTTTTGTTTTTTATACCCTAAAGCTAGCAATAGCAATGAGTGAGTATTAATCCATTAGAATATTAATATATTATTGGAATGTTGATTGTGTTGATATAATGATGTATTGTAAAGGGACTGAAATTAGCTTATACATCTACATGTATAATATATAGGGTAATAGAGGCGAACCCTAAACCTCCCTAAGGATTAAGTTTATGTGTTTGATGTGATTGACTTGTTTGTTTTTTCTATGAATACTATTTATTATTAAACAATATGAAACTTTTAATTATATGATCAATTAATGTGATGATTGAGAGACTATTTTGTTAATTTAACTATTCTCTGTATGTAAAGAATTAGGTGTTTGATGTTTTCTTAGATTGAGGGATTGATGGTCAAATTGATGATTATCAATGCAATTATGAAGTGTAATGATTACAAACAAAAGAGATAGAGAAGAAGAATGTTTGACGGTTTGAAGTTACAGAATTATATCTTAGGAACCCTATATAAGTTGAATACTTCTTATTTATGTTTGTATGAATCAACATGCCTTAGTGTTTCTGTAATATATTTATGTTTGGTTAATCCCCTACAAGAAAATAACATATTAGTTGCGGACTAAATCCTCATTTTCCCTCTATAATCTGTCGCAAATTACCTTTATGAGGATTAGCAATCGCATAGTGAGGAAATATTGCGTTGCTAAATCCAGATAGCTAATTAGCAAGAGATATCGTGCCTCGCTAATCTGTCACCTCCTCATCACCTATCTGCCGTTACATCCCTCGCCAATTTTGATTGGGTGTTCCTATATATTTCTTACTAATTTGCGATTAGAAATCGTCGCAACACCTCCCCTAATTCTTTGCAATTATTTTCTTGCAATTTCGTAGTTAATCCTTCGCAAATATATCTCTAGCAAATGCTACTCTATTTTCTTGTTGTATATATCTAAGTATCTTTGACTATTTCTAGCTAATTAATAGCAATTTTCTAACAAAATGTTCCTAGATAATTGGTAGTAAATTTCTAGCAAAATATCTCTAGTTATTTCATAGAAAAATTCCTAGCAAACTATGCATAGCAATTAAATGTAGCAAATTGCTAACAAAAGATTACTAGTTATTATATAGCAAATGCCTTGAGAAACCTATGTAGCTATTTTTCAGTAAATGCCTAGCAAGTTATCACAAGCTAGTTAGTAGCAAATGTCTTGTGAAAGATGTTTAGTTAGTTTGTAGTAAATTCCTAGCAAATTATCCCCAACTAGTTCCTAGCAAATACCTCGCAAAACATGCTTGACTATTTTGTAGTAAATTATCCCTGGTTAGTCCATAACAAATGCCTTGTGGAACATCTTTAGCTATGTTGCAGCAAATTCCTAGCACAATCTTGTAAGAAATGTCTCGCAAAAGCATCGTATCAATCTAAAATTAAAAGTTTCCAAACTTCTATACAAATTGATATTTTGCATTATCTAATATAAAATAATAAACATACAAATTAAATTAATTAACTTTCAAATATAATGACATTACTAAATATCAATCTAAAATTAAAAGTTTCCAAACTTCTTAAGTATCAACATAAAATACCTCCCACAATGTCAAGGTAAAACTTAATACATAATTAAAAAACAATTAAGCAATATCTATTTTGTTAATTGTTACTAGATTTTTTAACTAATGCTAATATTTCTTTCTTTAAAATTTGCAATTGTAATTGCATTTGTTATTGTAAAAGAGTTTGCATTTCTGCTTGTGCCTTCATTTGGGCCTACATTTGCACTTGCAATTGTGCTTGCATATCTACTTGTGCTTTCAATTGTGCCTCCATTTGTGCTTGTAGTTTTATTTGTAACATTCAAAATTAAAAATAAATAAATAAATAAAACTTACTAGTAATATTCAATCAATTAATTTTCTCTACTGAAACTTGTCTCATACAATCAAATTATACATGCACATATTCCAAATTATTTACCAAAATTTCACAACATAATATTTACATAAAACATTTCGTGTCCTTCTCCCACCAAAACATATTAAAGCATAACTCATGCAAAACAGAAACATAACCTGCCAATTTTCCATTATAACTTAACTATTACACAACTCATATATATAACATATTCTGATACATAAATTATTTCAAACACAAAATGAGTAATTTTACTATGGCCATTATTCCATTGCCAATCCTGCTAATTCTTATCTCTACCACCATCACTGGTATTTGCTCCCTGCAAAGCACGATCATCACAGTCATATAGAATACACAAACATTGCAAGGGTAAGCATAATAATATGTAAAATTCATAAATAAAAAACTTAAAAATCACAATATCATCAATCAAATCAATCATACTTATATTCCCCTAAATACAAGCATTTCACACAATATGTTCAGACTCGACACATTCTGTAATATCTACATTGAGTTCGGACATCGAGCGGCTTAAGACCCCTTCCAATTGGCGACAAGCGTCCAAGCTGCCTGTGTTACCACCAATTTAAGTCTAAGCAATACTCATCTAACAACCACAAACTGATGTTTATTGTCTACCTGACACCCTATGACACACAATCATTGTCTGAGTACGTTCTTTAGGCCCGCCCTTGCATATCTGGTACCAGGACCACAATGTAAATCACCAAAATATCCCCTTGCACATCTGATATTCTGGATTACATTGACCCCAACTGTGTCCCTAACATCAATGTACCCCACCAAACATATCATCCAAGGCTAAGTTACCCAACTGTAATTGCCCACAACCAACAATATCAATAAATATATTCTTATCATGCATTCCAATCATATGCATTACATAATAATTCCAAATAATACATTGTCTTTCCAATAATTCAATTTCAGTCATAGAAAATTAATTCAACCAAAACTAAGTTACCCTACCATAACAGCTACATCCAAACTATCCAATAATCATCCAATTCAAGATCAAACATCACTCCTATAATAATCATCAACTACACCACACATCATATATCTCAACTATGAAATCCTAATGTATGCTAACTCAATCAATTCAAATCAAAATCAAATACGCATTATATTAAATAGCTCAAAACACAATTAAAATAAATATTATCTAATAGCTCAAAATATAGTCAAAATACTCGCTATTTCAAATAGCTCAAATCTCCTAACTACCAAATCACTTATCTATTAACAAAAATCAACAAAAGAGCTTCCTTTACCTATTTCTCCTTTTCAAATCTAACTCAAAAGAAAATGAGGAAATCCACCCGAAAAAATTCATAGGAATCTGATAAGAATCGAAATTTAAACAGGAACCTTAGAAATCAAGATTTTCAAAGAAATTTCCTTTTTAACAGAAATGACAGGATCGAAAACGATCGGAAAAAGGTTTGTTGATTCAAGATCAAACTTACCTATAATAGCAATCACTCAACAACAAGAGTTATGGAAGAGACCACGTCGAAATTCATCAACCAAAAGCTTCACATGCAAAGGATGTAAGAAAAAATGGTGACGTGGAGTGTAGAAGGGCAGAGAAGAAAAGAAACTGAAGAAAAAGGAAAGAAAGAGAGAGAAAAAAAGAAAAGAAAAGGAAGAAAGAAAAAAGGGAAAAAAAAGGAAAAAGAGTGGGGTGAGTTTAGTAAGTTTTGACTTACTATTCGCATTCCCTCCTAAATAGATTTCCAAAAACTCCTCGAAACTCAATCAAAACTATCCGAAATCACGAAATAGTTATTATATTTAACTTCCCACCTCCCAACTATTAAAAAAAATTAAATAATAATGATATTATAAATAAACTCAATTATTCTCCCACTACTATACTAATATAAGATAATTAAACATTTAATTTCTCCATAACATTTATTTCTTTTACACTAATAATCTATTAACTAAACCGGTCCTTACAGTATTTGTAGTTGTGTCTGCATCTGCTCTTGAGTTTTAGACATTTGTGTGGCTAATGTTGTAGTGATCTTTTATCTCGTAAGTGTAGTAGGATTTACATTTGTAGAAGAAGGACCTCCAACTGTTGAAGATGAACCTTGTGTTGTAATGCTAAGATCCAAACTTTGTCCAATGCCATGCACTCTACCTTTCTTATTTGAACCAGCTGTCTTTAGCTAGACATCAGAGTCAACTATAGGATGGTTTGTTGTGTCTTCCCCATACTTTTCTACTATGGCATTTTCATAAGATTCCTACAACAAATCAATCATTTAGCAAGATTTTTTACATGCATAAAGTTTATATTTTACATTTAAAGTAACATACACACTTACAATGAAATCTTTTGCTTTGTTAGAGACATATTGACCATATTTTTCTTTTATGAACTTTTGTTGTAAAGTTCATCATAAGATACAGGGCGTTTATATTCTTTTTTCCTGTGAAACAACATGCAATTTAGGATACATAAAAAATAAGCACATTCAATAATGATTAAAAAAATTATTGATTAGATATTAAATGCCAAATATTTAGCAAAATTGACTATACTATATAATATTTGTGCAAATCCTCAACCATCAATTTTATTACTAGATTCACCACTCTTAATAAAATATTTTGCTAGTCCTCAACAATCAAATTTAATACTAGATTTAACACTTCTAGTAAAGCATCATTGGAAGTCCTCAATAATCAAAGTTGTTACTCAACTCACCACTCTTAATAAAAAATCAATTCTAAAATTCAATATTTTCAGATAGTTTAAAAATAGACTCACTCAACATAGATAGGTTAAAAATATAATTTTTAGATAGAGAACATATATTATAGTTTATAAAATTTGAATATTTTCTTCTACAAAAAAAACATCACATTATGAGTTCAAATTATCTAAAACATTAACATAATTTCAGTTAAGCAATCATAAAAAATTCAAAAACTGCTAAAATGAAAAACAAGAATTATCATAAAAAGCATGAATTTGTCATGTCATATTTGAGGAAGTCATTTAGTGAGATTATATTTTAATTTCAAAAGTGTTAAACATAAATACCATTTTTTTCAAGTGTTGTCCAAAGCTTTTCGACCCTCAAGTGTGCACCATAGCATCAGGTTTGGAAGCTCTATTGTTCTTACCTGCAATTGACTTCTTTTTGCAATCTTGTGTCACCTATATGTTTACTAATCAATTCCAAATCTCACTTCTTATTCCTTTTGGTCCGAAACCTTTTAAGTCTTGAATATTATTTGAATTTGCTGCTTCTTTTGCCTTTTTTCTTGCCTTTTCTAGAGAGTCAGAATATCGGTCATACATGTTAAATTCCAAACTTTCCTTGCCATACTTCGATCATAATCAAATGCAAAATGATACTTATTCTAGGCTAACATATATAAAGTAAATATGTTAATATATGTATAAATATTATGCTATATAATACTAAAAAGATAATGTCTTACCATATAATCATTGAATAAGATTTCTTTCATGTCAGCAGAATAACTTTTCTAATTTCTGCTGGATTAGACATCCTCATAAGTACCTCCGATATAATATCCCTAGTCACAAAATCTGGAACAAAGCTCCTCTTACAATTTCAAACACTCTTATTATAAATTACAAATTATTAATACTAAGTTGAATCAAAGATGGAGTTTAATTTTACTTACGGGTTACTAACTTGTTGCATAAATATAACAAGTCTCCTATCCACTTGATCATTATGTGAATCCACACTTGAAGGATCCTCGGTAGGATGTGGGTTATCAGATATTAGGGCAACATAGGATTGTGACCATCAATTGGGGTGGTTGCTTCTAATTGTGGATCATTAGTTGATGGTCCACAGGTAGCACCTAAGACAAACACATTGAAACAAAAAATCAACATACATTATATTCAAATACATTAATTGGTAATAACTAAAACTTCATTCAACAAGTACATATGTTAAACCTGGAGAATGAAAAAAGGGATCTAGTTCCGAAGAATCCATAAGAGATGGCGTCAGTTGTCATGGAGTAAAGGTGGGACTAACTTAGCCTCGTCCTCTTCCTCGTGGATACATTTTGAGTTTCTATTTATAAAAATACAATGAATTAATAATCTTATATAAAATAATATAAAAGTTAGAAAGTACAAGTAAAATAAATTTTTGCATAAATACCATTAAAATAAAAATGAAAACAATTCAATCATAACCACTCCTTATCTAATCTTTCATTTGCATCATCTAATCTTTCATTTGCATCATCTAACTCCCTATCTTCATTCGTAAGCTCATCTTCATTTGTAAACTCGTCTTCATCTGTGAGCTTATCTTCTTCGTTATCTTCATTGTTATTAATGAATTCATCATCTTTTACATTGTCCACTAGAAAATTTATATAATTTCGGTTTATGTCTTCCATTGGAGCATTTTCATCAAATAGTTGTATTTCTTCATCATCTATAAGAACATTGTCGATTTCCATTGATCCATCATCTTGAAAATAATCGTTAGCATCTTGTTCATTTGACAAATCATCTTCATTATTTAATTCTCAGTCATAAACAATTTTGTTCTAACCTTATAAGCTACCCACCAATCACCATTATTTCTACCCATAGTTTGTGAGTATCTTATATAATACACTTGTTGTCCCTGTTCAGCTAATGGAAATGGCTCACTTGATCGAAGTTTTGATTTATGGTTGATATCAACCAACCCATATTTGTCATCGACTTTAATACCATGAAAATGGTCAAACAAGTGACAACATAGAATTATAACTTTATTTTGATAAAATAGATATGACAATTCCAACAATATCTCTTCAACAGTGCCATAATAGTCCCAATCATTTTCACCATATATATTGACTCGGACACATATCCCACTATTCAGGGTGGATTTATTAGCTCCATAGTCCATAGTATGAAATCTATATCCATTAACTATTAGGTCATTATAAGAAGTCACAACCTTCAACGGACCATAACTTATTTCTTGAATCATTCGATCTTTAACTCAGCCTATTTTCACCTATAAATTAGTTATTAAAATGAAAAACATACAGTTATGAAAATTAGTATAATGAATATTTGACTATATATTATATATTTTGGAGAAAGGACTCACTTGATGTTTCAATCATTTACTAAAACCTCTATCTCGAGCTACCAATATTTCATCTTCAAAGATATTAGGATTTGTTTTCCTTAATGAATTCTCAAACATCCTAGTAGGTAAAATATTTAATATTACAACTAATATAATTGTGAATTTCACAAATTGAGAAATTACAAAGAAAGCTTACTGGAGATAAGGTTTTACTTCTTTGCAATTTACAAGGATATATGTCTTAGTAATATGAAGTTCTTCCTCTGTTAAATATCTAGTACGACCTCTACCAATAGCACAATATGGATGTTTAAAAACGCAAGATTGGTGAAGTAATGAGAGAGATGACTACTATGCATAATTTAGGGATTTGGGAGAAAAGAAAGTTCTGTATGATTTGGATTCTAAAGCAAAGGAAAAGTAGGATGTTTTTTTTTGGGGGGAGTGTGGAAATTGAAAAAGAAAATTCTCCCAAAAGCTCTATGTCTTTTATCTTTTTCTTATTTCAAACTTTTTAATGTTAATTAAATATTAATATAAATATATGTATATATAATATTAAGAAATAGTTTTATATTATGATTATGATCATGATGATAATAGTGATGGTGATGATGATGATAATGATGGTGATGATGATTATGAAGATGGTGATGGTGATGGTGATGATGATGACAATGAAGAAGATGATGATGATGATGATGATGATGATGGTGATGATGCTAATGATGATGATGATCGTGATGATGATGTTCATGACAATGATGATGATGGTGATGATGATGATGACGATGGTGATGATGATTACAATGAAGAAGATGATGATGATGATGATGATGGTGATGATGCTAATGATGATGATGATCGTGATGATGATGTTCATGACAATGATGATGATGATGATGGTGATGATGATGATGACGATGGTGATGATAATGAAGAAGATGATGACACTGATGGTGATGATGATGATGTTGATCATGATCATGGTGATGACAATGATGATGGTAATAATGATGATGATGATGATGATGACAATTATAATTATGATGATGACGACGGTGATGATGATGATGATGATAATGAAGATAGTGATGGTGATGGTAATGATGATAAGGATGATGATGACAATAATAATGATGATGACGGCGATGCTGATGATGATGACGGTGATAATTATGATGATGGTGATTATGATAATCATCGATTATTCAAACATTTGTTAATTCTTCCCTATAACCAAATCAGATGAAGACCTATTCCCGATAATTGACAAGTCTAATCCAGTTCTGAGAATCATATTTGAATAAAATTTGATCTAAATTAGGACTTAAACATATACAAAATACTCACATAATATTGAAAGGAAGGACTCATAACATTGATTTATCCAAAAGTTATAAATAAACAGTAGAGAGATAGTTATCCAACAAAACAATTTTTTAAGTTTTTAATTATTTAATAAAAATTTTAATTAAACTTGAACATGATGCGATGATGATACTCTCCCAGACCTATAAAACAAATTATTTGTTAAGATTAAAATAAAATTATTATGTATAAAACTGATTTTTATGAGATAATATAATTACTTCACGCGCGCTAGCTTATAGCTAAGTTTATTATAAAACACAAATAAATTTTGGTATTGATTCATTGTAACCTAATAAATGAGATCCTATATACTGAATTGTGTAATAATATTTCAATATTTTATTTTAAACTATATTGACAATTGGAATAATAAAAAAAAAATTCTTTTAAATACTAAGGCTATATATTCACTTTAGCTGGAAAAGTTGAAAAATCCCAAACATACAATCATCACACAATTTTAATTCATTCATGGAAAATCTTATTTAAGATTATTCCATCTTCTATCACGGTTCATCTTTTTTTATTGTCTTTAATTTTAAATATTTATCTTCAAAGCACATTTAATTACCACACACACACACAAAAAACTCTTTAGTTTGTTTATATATTCTCTCAACGGGGTGCATGAACTTAAAATTTGTTTTCAATAGATCGTTGTATTAGTAAATAATGAGACACTGAAAGGTGGAATTCTAAAATGTAAATAACAAAAATGCAATGTTGTGCAAGAGTACATGAAAATATAATAAGAAGATATTATCAAGGAAGACATTATTTATATATATTTTGTTGCAATCCTCGTGTTGCAACTCTTTAATGCCATATATCTATTGTACACTGAGAGATCTCAGTCGTCTAACTACGTCTATAGGTTTCTGTCTATATATTATTTTTGTTCCGTTCCTAAAATAAATATTTAATGACTCACGCATTTGTTAAGCTCACTAAACTTCACTACCTTAGCATATAGTGTTAGATTATTGGTGTAAATAAAAAAATATATATTATTTTAATATAAAGTTTTAAAAACTTGTAAAAATTAATTAAAAAATTAAATTTATATGAAAGTGAGAGAAATAATCTTAATCTTTAAGACAAGAGAGAAGTGAAATTTATATATATATATACCACCGCCTATGTAACTCGAGTTTCAAAATATACCATATTGTCATAATTTTTTTAAACAGATGAAGCCCTGCTACAAATGCTTTTGGTTTGTTGCTATCTACACGCGGATCCACCTATCAAAATGTATCATCTGTCCATTTTATAATATTTTATTTTATTTTATTTAGGAACAATTTTCAAATGCAGAGTAACACTAACTCACTGACCTATGCACCGTGTGAATTTAAACTATATCTATTCCTCTTTGTTTGTGTATGCATACATGTGAGGCACAAGAGGGAAGATTATTAGTACGAGAAGATGGAAATACCATGGAACTCTCATGGCCTTGAAGTTGCATACACTGTTAGGTTGCTTTTGTTGTTTGGTCTTGCAATTTGTACCCTCAACTTTTCTTGAACTTCTTAAGAAAAAGGTATTTAGCCTTTTTATTGGGTATTGATCGGATGATTTGTTTTGAAAATAATTAAAAAAGTACAAAAAGTTTGATAAACTTTATTATAAATTAATATTAATTTAACAAAAAATAATAGGTAAAAAATTCTTTTATATATATTTGAAAAAAGAAAGAGACTTTATAATTTAATTTTATTATAAGCTAATTTTTTATTAACTATATCATCGGTATGTGACTATATATAATACTCGAATCATGAATAAAGAAGTAAAGATTTATTAACTTTTTAATGATAATTTTTTTCTATATATAATACTCGATTCTGAAATCTTACTTAGAAAACTAAATTCAGTACTATTTACAACCAAAAAGTTTTTTTTCATATTTTTTATAGAAATGTTTATGAAAATGCTCATCAAATAATGCTTATTTATTTTTATTTGTGTCGACAAGTGGTATTAACAGGACAACGAAAAAATAATTTTTAAAATAAGAAAAGTCACCATCAATATTTATTTAGAAGACAATAAAAAAAATCTTTAAAAAAATATGGTCTACAAAACTAAAATTTGAGTTCAGAATCTATTACATGTAAGGAAAGATATTAGTACTCTATACATCCGTCTTGAAGACGATTTTGTATAATTAAATGTACAAAATTAAATAACGTTAAAAATATTTATATTTCACCCTTAAAATGTAAATACTACTTCTATTTTATTGTTGGTTTTAAAATTTTAACAAAAAAAATATTATTCAAAAATTTCTTTTTCATAAAAATATTTTATTTTTTTAGTTAACTTATTTTATTTTTATTTTTTGGAGCTTGACAAGAACAAAATTTTGTCCTAAGTATCTTCGTGTGTGATGGAGAATCAAAGTTTACATAGTTCTTGAAATGATTTCTGTATTGAGTTTTTTATTTTGGTAATTAAATTTTTTAATATTCTTGAGTTTATTTTGAAATATCATTACTACAACCAAATTAGAAGTGTATCCAAAGTGGTTACAATGATTATTTAATGTAACCATTAAAGCATAAGTGCATCCGAAGTGATAATTATTAAATCATAATAGTTTTTATAATGGTTGAACCAAAAGTACGGAGAGTCATAATTAAAGCTTTGCGTTTTATGAATTATATATTTAAAAATTAATTTTAAAGGAATTTACAATAATCAAATTGAAAGTACATCCAAAGTGATTGTCATGACCTTTTTATCATTTACAATAGTCAAATTATAAGTGATCCAAAGTGAAATTATTCAATTTAAATAATTTAAAAAACATAATAATAAGTATAACAATCAAGATTCTATAAAAGTGCATCTAAAGTGGTTATTTTAGTTTTCCTAATAGTCAAATTAGAAATTATCTAAAGTGGTCATTATTAAATTTTCTCTCTAAATTAAATAATTCATATGATGCAAGCATAATTATCCCAACTAAAAATTTTATAAAAGAAACATAATTAGAAGTGCATTTAAAGTGGTTTTTTAGTTTTTGTAATAGTCAAATTAGAAGTAAATCTAAAGTGACCATTATTAAATGAAATAATTTAAATGACATAATAATTATAACAACTAAAAATTTTATGATATTTAAATTAGAAAATCATGTAAAGTGGTTATTATTAAATTTTAATTTTTTAATTTAATATTATTATCATTATTATTGTTGCTATATTTAATCTTAATTTTATTATTTACTATTTCATTATTCATAACAATATTTTAACCAGATAAAAAAACTAAAGTACATAAAAGAAAAGGATAGAATAAATAAAATAAAAAACTTACTATTTACACTCACAAAAAGTTAAAAATAACACAAGTGGGGCCTTAAATTGAAAGGGGTACACTTAGCAAAAATAGAGGTGCAAACAGAGAAATGGATAGCTCATAATGCTTAGGGCCAGGGGTGTGCTTCGAAAAAACCAGAGGTGCGAATAGTAAACTTATTATTTAAGTCAGGGGTGTTTCAAGTGAGAGTGGAGGTACATATAACAATACGCTATAAGGAATTGTTGAAGGTGCAAATAGAATTTATGGGGGTAAACTTAGTAAAATGCCTTTTTTTCTACAAAAAAATTTTTTTTAAACGAGGGGATGTGTGTTGTGTCCATGTACACTAACCTAAATGGTATTTTCAAATCCCTTAAGAAGCAAAGATGCAGAGCATGGGCAGAAGGTGAAAAAAGGAAGGTGATTCCCCATCAATGTCGTGTCTGGCAACCGCCTGACACCACCCACACCGCCGAAAATCGCTTCCGATGGTGGTAAATGACAGGTGATTTTCCTTTATTTCCCTTTTTTCTGTGCTTTTTCAAAAAAAAAAAGAGATTAGAGTGTGAGTTAATACTTGTTGTCTTCAAATCTCTTATTTTTTGTTCCCAATCTTCTTTTTTCTAACCTCCCTTCTCTAATTCAAATACCTCATTTTATAGACTCAGTTTATGATTTTTTATTCACAAAAATTTTTAATCTTGTATGCCCAGATTTTATGGGATTCTGTTGGTGGTTGCAGTTGAGCCAAAAGGCATCTCTATTGATTCAGAGAGCACAAGCATGGCAATGGTTTAGGTTGACTTTTCTTATTTCATTTTCATCCTATATTCTTCATGTGGCTTCTTGTACTGGAATTCTATTTTGAGCTTTGATGTTTGATGTATAAACTGGGTTACATTGTGGTGTTGGTCAGAGTATGGAAATAACATTTTTTTTTATTTATTACTTTTATTATTTTTAGATGCAAAAGATTGTACAAAATAACTAGACAAAATTAGGTGTTTATGGTTGCCCCTTTTAATTTCAATTTTACTAGATAATATGAAAATCTAAATTTTTATATTGTTTACAAAAATCTAAATAAAGATATAGACTCCAATTTTGGCCAAATGCAACATGTAATTGATTTCCCCAGTTCTTCTTTCCAAAATATGATTTCTACATCAAGATCCTTAATGAGGATTTTTTGCTCTTCAATATGGCTCATCATATCGAGTGTCTTTTGTTCTTCCTTCTTCCATCATCTATTAACCTGATGTCTTACCTGCATTGTTTTAAACTTTGGAGCCTACTTTCAAACTCTTGCACCACCTTTTTCTAATTATTTTTGGAGATCTTTGAACATCCTTTGTGCCTGTCTTTCAGCTACTTTTGCAATTTTTATTTCTTTTTTTAGTTGTTGATTATCTGCCAATGCTTTATCTCTCTTACACCTTCTCAGTCCCAACTCTTTGCTTGCAGCTCTTAAGCAGTCTCGAGTCTTGAGTTTGAGTTTCTCTTTATCCCTTGCTCTTTTGTTAGCTTTGGTTAATTATTACATTTTTTGAATATTCTCCTCTTGCTTTTTTTTCATAATTTTGTGAGACTTTTTCAATTCTTTCTTCAAATTTCTTTTTTCTTCTTCAGACTTTGCCAAGGCTTCTTGAAGTTCTCTGAATTCTATCATGTAAATGGGTGGTTGTATCGGAATTTCTTTGATGATTGGGGTAATTTTGCAAAAAGGTAATTTGAATTTTTGAACCCTTTTCTTTAGCTAATGACGATAGCGTTCATTTGCACCACTGCCTCTTTTTCCCATTTCTTTCTTTCCTCATAACTTACTCCCTAGCATGATTAACTTTTCTAAGTATTGTTGGGTTCAGTTGGTTCATCTAATAGAAGAAAGGTGTGATTAACTCTTCTATTGGTGGGCTCAACATTAGATAAATCAATTGCCTTAAAGTCAATGAAGGGTTATGATTGATACACCTTTTAGTCCCTACAAGGGGTATATTACAGAATCTCCCATAATGGTAAATAACTTCTTCTATTTTATTGCATTTTGGGTACCAATGTATGAATTCTTCGATGAAGTTTACTAAGAATTGGGTCCACTCTTTACTTTTCTTTATCTTAACAGTGCACCACTTGAAGTCCTCTATAGGAGATGTTGGCTTTCACTTATGGGAAGATACATGAAGAATTATCCAAATATACAACGCTAGTAAACAACATGTTAACTTTTTCTTCCCCTTTTCATAACAAAGATCTAAAGCACAATATGTGCATGTGAGTACTTTTGGATTTTCTCCTCTATCCCAATTAGCTAGGAACAGATGCATCAATAGCAGAGAGATCTATGTAATCATCAAGGTGTGGAAGAGAACAAGCCTATTAATGGTAAGAGTCAATACATCTGTAAAACCATCCCAATCAATCTCAACATTATTTTTGTGGTGAAAGCCACAATTAGAGGTTTAAAATATAAGGAAACCTTATTTCTTCCAATAAATAAATTAGGGATTAACTTATTAAGGAATAAAAAATATGAAAATAAGAGCCTATGTTCGTTAAATTTGTGAAAAATGTCTATTAATTCAAAGATGGGGGCGAATTATAGTAATTTGTTCCAATTCAAGACATAAACAAACACAAGGATAATATTTTCACAAACGGAGACTTTCTAAAAAAAATAGAATTATAATATAGAAATTGATATTTTATATTATATATTATTCTATCAAATATCCAATTTTTATAACAAATAGTATTGATATTTCAAATTTGAAATTTTATTTCATTGTATTTTATATTAATCTAAATATAATACAATTAATATAAAAAAATTGAATATTAATTCTAGTTAGAAACTAGTTAGAAAAGATTAAAGGATATGTTTTTTATATGAAATGGATATATCCATACATTATTTCTTGTACTTATTTTTATGAAATAATTAAATATAGAAAAACCTATACCTAAAGATTCACGTAAAAATGGATGTATTGGTTTATGTAAGCATACTTGTAAAATATCAAAGGGAATTAATTATTCATGTTCAAGCTAGTTTCAGCAACACAATAAATCGGTTGTTCGGTCTTACATGTCAAAAGGTTAAGGTCTTAAGAATTATTCCTAAGTTGCATTTTAGAAAAACAAATACATTTGAAAAATTGTTTCATTGATATTAGACCTAATTTTTTTCCTATATATCAAAATGAGAAATTTAACAAGTTTAATGCACCAATTTTTTATTAACAATAATCGTAATTACTCAAATCGAGGTTTAATCACACTTAAGGTTCTTCACTCTTTTCCAAGAGTGTATTTTGTGGGAATCGAACTCAAGTCTTCTCTACAAACTTAGTGTGTGTCACAAATTGAATTACATCCATTGAATGTTTAATGCACCAATTTGAAAATAAAAGTGGAAGACCCACCTAAACCTCAGTAGGAACTAGGACCATCAATGAAGTAGAGCAAGGTCCACCAATGTAAGCATATCAAATTTCCCATTTTGAAACAAAAATATTGTTTTAACCAACAATTAGACCAAACTTTAGCGTGTGAAAAAAATGCTCATTCTTTTTTTTTTCTATTCTATCCCTGAAATATTCCTTTATGTTGTCTACATGTGACTCACCAAGATGAGAAGGGAAACTAGTGCAACTATATTTATAAAGAAGACGAAAGTATATGTTCTGCAACTAATATAAATAATGGATTATTAATTTCAATCTTCAAGGTGCAAGTTACACAATAAGCAAAGAGTTCCCTATTAACAATGTTCCATAGGTTCTTAATATCTAGTTATGCATAAAATATGACCGCTCTAAGGCAAGTGTACCCTAGGATATATAGTAGTAACAATGGATCTAAGTCTAGATATCGTACCCAAAGGACCAAAAATAGTTTTCAAATAATTCAATTCAGAAAATAAAAGAAGAATTTAATAAAACAATAATGTAGTATATATGTGTTCGATTGTTTAAACTATGAGTAGAATGTGAACAGTAGAGAATAATAAGATTGAAAGTCAATGAATTAAGGTTTAGGGTTGTGATTTCTATTACAATATTTTTACCCCTTATTTACTAAGCAATCTCATTTTTGTTATTCATTGATCACCAATACTTTACTAAAATTGGTATTGTGCATTTGATCATTCACACGGACACTTTAACCCTAAATTATTTTGCAGTTTGACCATGCAAGAATTCAAATTAGGATCGATTGTTTTTAACCAATTGGAGGTTTACTCGATAAATTTGATCAATTCAATCAAAACAACAAAGTATTGACAAACAATGATCATAAATACTCAAACAATTAAAATATTGACAAATAAAATAGTGAAAAAAATTAATCATTGAATAACATTGAATGTCATTGCAAAGTATAAGGGGGAATTATAAAGAATTTACATCACAACCCTAGGAAAAGGGAATGACATGAGTAATGTAAAGTCAAACCTCTTAAAAGTTATACAGTCCATCATAGTTAAAAGAAAGAATTACTAATATGGAGCATTGTCAATCGAATCAATCCAAAACTTCTTTGTCATTCCTTACCTCTAGGTCGCAGACCCCTCTCTTTATCAGAGCCAAAGCAAATGCCCCTAAATTTCTCATCTTTTAGTATTTATAAAAAGGGTTTGGGCTAAGCTTCTTTTTAGCATGGGTGCAATGTAGTGGAGCATGGTCATGTTATCTAGATCTTCAACAGTTGCTCTATAAAGGCCCATTTTTATTCATTTTTCTTCTCGTTTCTTAATTATCTGTCTAAAGTGAGAATAAACACTAAAAAGTGGGTTTTGCTAATAAATAAGCTTTTTTTTTCTGACAAATAATAAAAAATATAGGTAAAAAAATTTATTTACATCTAATAACAATTCTCCATAAGAAAGCTGGCACCTTCAAAATCACTATGTTGACCATAACCAATTAAAATTTTATGAATTTTCCTACATTCAAAATTATATATTGTGGGTGTTGGCATGCTAATTAGAGCAAGTAAATAAGATTTTGTCTTTCCCAAAATCCAAAACTATGAGACTAGTTTATCCCTAGTAAGAGTAATATAAAAGAAAGAATGTTAAATAATTCAGATACTATATCCTTTTTGCTAGAGGAAAAAAATCCTTCAATGTCATTTCCTTAACAAACTCTCTTCCCACACACAACCATCTCAGCCCCTATCTCAATATTATCTTCAAAAGTGATAGACAACCTTGATAAAATATCGTATACATAACCATCCAATTACACCTCAAAAGTTGGTCTAACTGTCATCCTTCACTCAACCTTACAACTTAATGCATAAAAAAACCAAACTAAAGGTCTAACATTCTTATTCTCAATTTATACATAAATCTTTCAACCACAAATACATATATTTAGACAACATATGTTGAACAACTCTAGAGTTTTTATTCCAATGCCACCAATAAACATTATTGAGCCCAAGTTATTTTGTGAGCATCTTCTTAACCAATCCAAAGAAAGGATATTTGTAGTCTTATAATAATATCAAATATTCTATAAAACTAGAGTATATAGGGGGGCGGGGGGGACTATAACATATTTAAGATAATTTGACCTCTAAATAATAATAACTTACATTACAATACAAAAGAGTTCTCAGCATTGACTTAAACTTATCATCAACATGAATTACAGACATATTTATTAAAGTTAACTTTGAAAGTAGACAAACTTTAAGGCCCACAAGTGTTCCACCAAAGCTTACTTAACAAAAAATTATCACATATACATTGGTGAAATAGAATTATAAGAAATTTTTCGTAAATTCTTTTTAAAAAACATCTTCTTAAAAAGTTTTATGAGAAACTTTTACAAGAAAGAAATAATTTGTTAAACGGATGCAGGTATAAAATGATTTGATAAAAGACTTGTTACGAATATACAAACACAGATTGAGTTTGTTCCTCTACACGCGCGCATGCTGTTATAAAGATGCACATTCAATTATATAAATGCATATATGTTTGTTATACAAACATAGATTAAAAACAATTTTTACACAAGAACCTGTATTGATATACTAACAATTAAATCAAATTTTATAACAATACCTTTTATAAAATTATTTTAAATCGGAAAAAAAAATTAACTTTAGAAGAGGAGTTGAATAGAGTTATAAGATGCTTTTATAAAACTTTTTGAAAACCACCTTCTTAAGAACCTTAGTAAAAACATTTTCTAAGAAAGGAATTAGAAAGACAAGTTATAAGATAGATTAAAAGTTTTTCGAAAACACATACTTAGATAAAATTTGTTTTGTTTATACAAATGCGTTTATTGGTACAAACGCAGATCCAACTATACAATTGCAAATTTAAAAAAAGAATGTTTATAAAAGAACTTGTTCTGCTTTTAAAATCCGATTTATAAATTTTATAAAAAAATCTTTTTTTATAAATGTATTCAAGTTAAACTAATCTAAGAAAAGAAAAATGTTGCAATAGAAAATAAAAACAAAATTTATTTTATATCTGTTCACTCTTAAATGAGCTACATTCACTTTCTTCTAACCACTCTTTAAAAAGTTTTACTATTTCAATAAAAATACAACAGTATTATTTCTACTACTTTTGACTTACAATGAATATTTTTAATCGCTCCTAGTTTTACGCAAAACTAAATACATTTAAAATAATTGAAAGTCAAAATTAGTTTCTGTCTAATATAAATTGAAATTGATTATTTAAAAAAATAAATATATTTAATATAAATTATAACTTCCAGTAAATATAAATATTAGATATAATTACGTATAAACTATAATATTAATAAGCTTTTATTTAGATCAAATGGAAATATTTAAAATTAATATGTTATAATTTAGAGGAAGGATCCATTTACTTCAAGTGTAAGTTTAAAAGACTTATTTTTTATTTTAACCCTTTATTTTCTTAAAATCTAATGGTAAATATTAGTTATTTATTACAACTATTAGATTTCAATAAAATGAATAGTAATGATTAAGAGTGACTCTCTTAAAGTTACTTTTGGAAGAATGAATCATCTCCCTATATTTTATATTTTATAAAATTATAATTAATAAATTATCTATGTTTAATAAAAATTCATTTACATAAATTATAAAATATATATTAGTTTACGTTTAGCATAAAATATAAAATTATAATTAATGTATATTTAATATTAATTACATTTAATATAAAATATAATTTTATCAAAATGAAAAGTAAATTTTTACTTAAAAACTAAAAATTAATATGAATTATCATTTTTACTAACATTAAGTGTCAAACACATATTATGAATATTGATAAATACGCATAAAAAATATTTATAATATTTCTTAAATATTTATCAAACACAATTTATAAATATTTTACTACCATTTATAAATATTATTAGATGTAGATGATATTTTACATTTTAATTGATTTTATTTATCATTTTTAATTATCTTTGACTTAAAAACACTATTTTTTAATATACCGAGTGGAGAGGAGAACAGCAATAATAATAAATGATAGAAGAAATAAAAAGTGAAAGAAAGAGAAAATTAAATTACTAAAATTTTTTAAATTAATTTAGTTGAACGATTGGGTGATTGATTTTTTTTTTTCAAACATTAGTGAGTCAAATATAATTTATTTGAATTCAATATAAATTGATTCCACTTGAAGTTATTTTATGTTTGACATAAACTTTCTTTAAACATGAACTTAATTTATTTAAGTTTATAGAAAACTTGATTTAAATTGCCACTAAAAAAATGATTTGTAACCATGGATACAAACTATCACTAAAAGTTTAAAAAGTGTAGATACACGTGTATATGATTTTGACCTACGGAATTATTGACCGTCAACTTTAAAGAGGCGTATAGGGGTACATAATAATCTACCACTAGAGGTTTTACCTAGAGATGATGATGATGATGATGATGATGATGATGATGATGATGATGATGATGATGATGATGATGATGATGATGATGATGATGATGATGATGATGATGATGATGATGATGATGATGATGATGATGATGATGACGACGACAACGATGACGACGATGATGATAATGCTGGTGATGATGGTGATAATGATGATTGTGATGATGATGATGATGGTAATGATGAGATAATGATGATGATGACAATGATGATAATGATGATCATGATGATGATGTTGATGATGATAATGATGACGATGATGATAGTGGTGGTGGTGGTGGTAATGATGATGATGACGATGATGATGATAATGCTGGTGATGATGATGATGGGATGATGACGATGATGATGATGATGATGAGGAAGATGATGATGATGATGATGATGACGATTATGATGATGATGATGACGATGATGATGATGACGGTGATGATGATGATGACGATGACGATAATGATGATAATGACGACAACGATGATGATGATGAAGATGACGATGATGATGACGATGATGAAGATGATGATGGTGATGATGATGACAATGATGATGATGATGATGATGATGGCGGTGGTGGTATTATTATTATGTAATGTCATAAAAAATGCTTATATTTTATCATCAAGTTTATAAATTAAATAATAATTCTTAAATTTTATATTTTATAAAATCCTCGATTAATATAATTTTTGTCTTTATTATTTATTTTATTAAATTGAGGTTAAAAAAGTAGACAAGTTTAAATATTTGCAGCAAAAGATGCAACGCAATCTTGATTACAAAAGTTAACAATACTGAGATTAAATGTTAATAATCAATTAATCAGTTTGCATTAATAATTCTAAATATTAGTGATTCTAATATTAATGACCTTGTAAATTGTAATTGACGCCTTGATTCTTTTATTGTCTTCCTAATTTTAAATTATAATATTATAATGAAAAAAGAAAAGCATGTGATTCATACATAATTACAGACAAGGACAAGAAAGAAGATAAAAAAAATAGCAAAGTTAATGTATATTAATCAACAAGTCAATGCTCTTCTAGTCCTTAGAAAATGCTCAAAAGGAGTTGTAAAGTCAAAGGGGGAAACTAGTATAATGCAAACACCATGAAGAAATAGATAAGAAAAAAAGATATGAAAGAGAAATTTCCAATTCATAGGAAACTTTCAAATTCAGGTAAACATCAAGTATATGGGGTAGTGATGAAGATTTTTAGTAAGTATTCACAAGTGACTTATCTTAACAGGTTCCTTGACAAAGCAGCAATCATGACCTCCAATATATTAAAGAAATTCCAATGAATTATAATATCAAATTGTACCATGATGAATGCTTAAAGATGACTGCTGACGCATGACAACGGTTTCTAGTGAGGAAGAAAAGAAAAGTTATCTGCATAAGCATTCTGATGTGAAGTTACATAAAAGGGGCATTAGAATTACAAATAACCAGTATTGGTTACCCTCTATTTCCCCACTACCTGACTTAGCCTACTCACCTATTCTAACAAATAAAGAAAGAAAGAAAAAAAGTAAACCCACTTATACTACAAGAAAAAGGAAAAGAAAAATATGGAGAGTACTAGGAACACGAAGTTTACTTTGATATGAATCTTCAATTTCCAAATTTGGAATCACAAATCCATCAGTGTCTACAAGAAAAAGTGTCCATTCATTCACATTCAAAAGAAGAAAGCACTCAAAATAGCATACATATTCCTGAAGAAACTATTACAACTGCAAAAACGGTTAAGTTTTAAGATGAAAAAACAACTACTCGTTAATCACTAATTAATGACTAAAACTGTCAAAACAGTCACAACATTGGCTTCATTCCTGAATACTCTAAAATCTCCATCCTCCATGTTTATTTTTATATCATCATTCTCATTAATTTCATGCATTGCAAATGCATCATGAATCAATGTATTCATATCATGATCAAACTCCCCTTCTGCCTGAGATGTGCACAAAGAACTAGAAGAGTCAACCTTTTCTCCATGAAAGGTTCATGTAACATATCCTTTTACAAACTTTTTATTAATTATGTGCTCATAAACATCCTTCCGAGAACGTCACTTGCAATTGACACATTTGATACATGGGTATAAAATTTTTCCATCCATAGATGATTTTTTAAATGCAAAATCAAAAAAATTAAGAGCTCTTATAATATACTTCTCTTTATTATGAAAGTTAATTATCACGAATACAACTCTTATCCATTTTATACAATAAACTGAAAAAATAAAATAAAATATTCATAATATATTAATACTTTATATACAATTTAATGAATTTATATGCATGTAATTAATTATCGTTGCTTAAGGTGAGTAGAGTGGAATTTTTTTTTATTATTATTGTATTAGCAACTTGGTTAAAGGGAGTAGAGTGGAAATATATTTCTGCAATCCCAAAATATTATTGCAGAAAAGTGATCAATTGATCCATGTCTTTTAATTGGATTTAATAATCTAATTCAGTGCTCTATTTTCATGTATTACCTTGCCACGACAGGTTAAGTTTCAAAGAAGTTTACTTTTGATGTACTTTATGGTATTCTGACTGGTTAAGTTCCTATAAAACATACATAATTATATTTAACTTATTTTTTCTTCTGCTCTACCTTTTGCAAAATTATCAGTATTATGGGTTTGATCTCAACTTAACTTTCTTTAGTTCTCCCTTCTACGTTTTACAGATGAGGAAATATTTCCATTTGAACTATTTCACTTAGTGGTGATGAATCAGTATGCACGTCTTTCTTCTTGCTGCTTGACTTAAAAGCTTAACTTATTAACCAATGGCTTGAGAAATATGTTTTATTTTTAGCACAACTTGAGATTAACCATTATAGGAGAAAACTTAAATATTGTTTCTTAGGCACTTATAGTGATGTCCTCTAATTAACATTAACATTTTATGTCGATAACTGGCACCAATCTTTAATATTGACTTTTAGTGCATAGTTTTCTCAGACCAAATTCTAATGTTAATTAGAGAAAAACACTAAAAGCACACAAGATACTACACTCAAGTTTTGTCCATAATCCTGTTAAAATGTGTATAAGTGTCCATGCGAGTGACTAGTCTACTGACTTCACAACCTTTTTAATAATTATAATAAAAAGTAGGTTTTGGTTTAGTGTAATTTTTAAACTATTTTGTATCAATTCTAATCATTAAGAAATTGCAATTTGGACTAATTTAAATTAAGAGTCCCTCTCACATAGTTACCTATGAGAGTTATCATAAATCGAACTCTTATCAATTTTATACAATAGACTGAAAAATATAGTAAAATATCCATTATATTAATACTTTATATAATTTAATAAACTTATATACATGCAGTTAATTATTCTTTACCCATTCTAGGAAGTAAAACATGTTTAATATAGTACTTTTTAAATATGAATTTTTACCCATTCTAGGAAGTAAAACATGTTTAATATAGTACTTTTTAAATATGAATTTAAGAAAAATAGATATACAAATGGAAATTTTGTTTCTATTTATTTGAGAATGAGTAATAGATTCATAAGTACTTAGATATAATCAAACAAATAAGTTAAAAATTATAAAGAAATCTGAAGCAGAAAATTCGAGAATTCTAAGAAGTTAAGCAAAATCACTTTAATGTCGACAAGCTAAATCCTAAAGATTCTTATATAAAAAAAGATTAAAAAATAAAATTAAATGTGAACAATTATTATTCATTTAAAAAACAGGTTAATCTTTACCGTAAATTTAATAATACTTAATTATCAAATTTTAGGAAAGAATATTTCAGCCAACTATAACTAAACTAAGAGTGAAACACAATTTCATCGAAGTCTAAAATTTAATTATAGCAATTCAATTTGATGCCTTATTAAATAGTCCCAATTATTATATTCTTTAAACCCAAGAGAAACAGTTTAATTCTTAAGAGGGTAATGACAACTATTCTGATTTTTTTTTTTTTTTTTTTTTTTGCTTTTGGCATATGTTACAAATAACATATCATGATGCAACACTTTTAGAGGAAGTTTTGTATTCTGCATCAGATATTGAAATAAGATATGATGATGCAACACTTTTAGCGGAAGAATAAATTTAATTACTACTGTCCATACACGTCTTTGTCTGCATGTCACGTGTATGAATCACTAGCTAACATTAATTATAGCAGTATGGCTTAACTCTTATCTTTCTCATTTGCGGCTTTAATATCCTTTAAGGTTACTAAATTTCTGTTTGGTGGACAATCTTTAAAAAAATAAAAACTGGTAATGCCCAGAGGCTAATTAATTAGCACCATGGGATAGGATTACTTGTGATACAGGCATGCAGTAATCTTGTGGATGAATTTTTATTTGCACCCTTTCCAATAGCATTAAGGTGTATCTAAGTTTTACAACTTTTATATACTCAAAATTAACATTATTTATATCTACTGATTTATAATTATGATAGTACTGAAAATAATACTATAAGAACATAATTTACTTCAAGTATAATTTCTAAACAAAAACGAATCTTGACGCCATATATTATGGGAAAGAAGTGAAAATAGAAACAACTTAAGTCAATGGCAGGTGATAAGCTTGGTTCATAGGATTGAATAGTGGCTGAATTTACAAGACAAAGATGTGGTACATAGCATTATTTTAACATAGTTTGGCCTAATGGTACAAAAGAAATACGTAACTATTTGAGCAGAAACGAATGGATCTGCTTCCAAATAACCATTGCACAACAGTACCAGTCAAAACAAGCAACACTAAAGAGATTTAATTTTTAGACATGTGTGTATGAAAACATTTCTCTAAAGATGATTTTAGACCAAGACATCTTGGTACCTCAAAAGAAAGTAAGTTAACAAGTATCTTTAACAATCTGAATTTTCTAAAACCAAAGGACATTAACATTGCATATCTCAGTCGTCTTCTATTGCGCCTGCAGATGGAGAAAATGTTCTTCCCTCTATTAGGTAACTGTTCTACCAGTCATAACTGTCTAACGGTTTTCTGTTGCTTTTGCTGTTATTGTTAGATGTAAAATCTCACATCCTTCTCATGGATCCATTGCCACCTATATCCAAGATCTTTTCTTACATTGTTCAACAAGAAAGACAAATTCAAAGAAACAACTTAGTTGAGAGCTTGAATGGAGAGAATAAATCGTCTGTAGCCTATTTGAATATGATCTACAACTTTTGTGGTAGAACAGGTCATAGTGAGAACGTTTGCTACAAGAAACATGGATTCCAAACTCAAAGAATGGCAGAAATGGATCCAACAAACCAAATAAAGTTTGTAGCCATCGCAATAAGCACAACTTTCCTCCTAACTTCAAAACACATGGAAAAAGTGCCAATGTTAATAGCTCTGTGGCAGGAGAAGGAAAGGCCACAATGATGAAGAACACATTTGTAATGAGACTCAAGAGTTCAAGCTATCAAAACAGCAATATCAAGTCCTAATGTCTTTAATGCAATAGTACACTGGGAGAAACTCAGTGAATACCAACTCCTTACATGTGAACCAAATTGGTTTGATCTCCACTTGTATCTCTCAGAATTCACCTGCCATAGGTAACTTTGTCAATTCCATAAGCACACATTCCATTGTCTTCTGGATTTTTGGATTCAGGAGCAATTGACCATGTTCCTTCTTCCTTGTCACATTTTACAAACTATAGAGTTATTAATCCTATAGTAGTGAAGCTGCTCACATGATAACGGGTCTTTTCCACCCACTTGGGCACTATTAGATTCACATATGCCTTCTATCTCACCAATTTTTATACATTCCATCTTTTACTTTCAATCTCATCTCAATTTCTAAACTCGTACCGAATCTTTACTATAAATTGATATTTTCTTGTTCAAGAAATTCATGATCCAAAGATAAGGAAGACGATTGGTACAATTGATATGAGCCAAGGTCTCTATACCCTTATTGTTGTTACTGTGAAACACACCATTGTAAATTCCATAATAACCCACCCAACTTACAATGTCTTGCCTATCGATTTGTAGCATTTTCGTTTAGGACACTTGTCCCATGGTCGGTTACATGATATGAAACAATATTACTCTTGTATCTCAAGTAATAAAGACTTTGTTTGTAACACTTGTCATCATGCAAAGCAAAAGAAACTCTTTTCCTTTAACTAATTCTCATGCATCTCATGCATTTAAGCTAATTCATTTGGATATATAGGGACCATGTTCTAACACTTCCATGCATGGACATAAATATTTTCTTACTATTGTTGATGATCACACTTGATACACATGGGTATTTTTTATGCAAACAAAATCTGAAATTCGCAGTACTTTAATTAACTTCGTTTCCTATGTTGAAAATTAGTTTAATTCTACTATTAAAATTGTTCAAACTGATAATGATCCAGAATTTTAATTGTATCAATTATACCATGCTAAGGGTATTATCCATCAAACCACTTATGTAGAAACACCTAAACAAAATGGCATAATAGAGAGAAAGCATCAACATCTCTTAAATATGAGTCACTCACTTTTATTTCATAGCAATCTTCCACCTTCTTTTTGGTGTTTTGCACTGATACATGCAGTTTTGCTCATCAATTTCATACAAACTCAATTTTTAAATAAAGTGTCTCCTTTTGAGAAATTACATAGTAAACTATTTGATGTTTCTATCATGGAAGTTTTCGAGAATTTGTGTTATGCCACTACCCTTACCAATCACAGAAAGAAATGTGAACCTCGAGCCAATCCATGTATCTTCCTAGGCTTCAAACCTCATACCAAAGGATATCTCCTTTTTAACTTGCACAACCATAGTATAGAGGTTTCCCACAATGTGAGTTTCTATGAAGATCATTTTCCTTATCCCATCTCTTCCAATTCTGCACCTACTCAGCCCATGCCTCTTCCTTTTCCATATGACTACACTTATGAGGTTGGCTCCTACATTTCTCAGCCTCAGCCCGCATTTTCTGCAGAATTACCTTAGCCCACACCTGTTACTCCCAACCCTGCAAAATTGTCCCAGCTTGCACCAAACCCTCTCACTATTGACTCTCCACCTATTCTTCCTTTAACTTGTTACTCTACAAGACCCTACATTCCACCATCGTATCTTAAGGACTTTCATTGTGGTTTTTATCAGCTGGACCAATTCCTTCCCCGAATGTGCGATATCCTCTTCACTCTTTTCTCTCTTAAAATAGTTTGTCCTCATCATTTCATCATTTTATTCTATCAATTTCTAATGTTTGTGAACCAAAGTCTTATGTTGAGGCTTCTAAGACTGACTGTTGTATTAAAGCCATGAATGCCGAAATCACTGCTCCAAGCTAACAACACTTGGGTCTTCACCTCTCTCCCTTCTGATAAGACGACTATAGGCTTTCATTGGGTCTATAAGGTTAAACATAATGTCAATTGTTCAATTGAAAGGTATAAGGCACGACTTGTTGCTAAAGGGCATACCCAAATGGAAGGACTTGATTTTTGGACACTTTTTCCCGTGGTGAAGCTTACCACTGTTAGAATGCTTTTGGCTCTTGCTGCTATCAATGGTTGTTTCTGAAACAATTGGACATTAATAATGTCTTTCTTCATGGTGAGCTGAATGAGGAAACTTATATACATGTTCCTCCCGGATTACCTTCTCAACCTGGCCAAGTATGTCACTTAGAACGTTCTCTTTATGGATTGAAACAAGCCAATGGTATGCTCGCCTGTCCTCTTTTCTCTTGTCCCACGGTTATCAAAATTCAGTTGTAGATCATTCTCTCTTTCTCAAAATTTTCAGCTCCTCCATTATTACCTTTCTTGTATATGTGGATGATGTTGTTTTGTCAGGAAATAATGCCTCTAAAATTGCCCATATAACCTTTCTTCTTGATCCCACTTTTAAAATCAAGAACCTAGGTGATCTTAAGTTTTTTCTTGGCTTGGAAGTTGCTCGAACCAGTGAGGGAATTCACCCTTGTCAGCAAAAATATACCTTGGAAATTCTTTCAGATACAGGCATGTTGGCATCCAAAGTCGTTTCTACTCCCATTGACTATACAATCCAACTCACAGTTGATTCTGGCAACCCCCTTTCTGATCCTTCTCCTTATAGAAAGTTGATTGCTCGCCTCATTTATTTGACCACTACTAGACCTGACATAGTTTTTTCAGTTCAACACCTTAGTCAGTTTACTCCTCATCCTTCTGATGCTCACCTTCGAGCTGCTTTTAGAATTCTTTATTACCTTAAGCAGTCTCCTGGTTAAGGAATTTTCTTCCATGCTTCTAGTATCCCTCAGTTGAAGACACCTTCAGCGATTTTGACTAAGCTGGTTGCTCTAAAACACACCATTTTGTTACCGATTACTCCATTTATTTAGGCAATTCTCTTGCTTCATGGAAATCAAAGAAACAAGCCACTGTTTCATGTAGATCTTTGAAAGCTGAATATCGGGCCCTTGCCTCCACCACTTGTGAGATTCAATGGCTGACATACTTGTTAGATGATTTTCGTGTGACTTTTGATCATCCTGCTCTTCTATTCTGCAATAATGACTCTGCTATCCAGATTGCATCCAATCAGGTTTTTCATGAAAGAACAAAATATATAGAGATTGATTGCCATGTTGTTCCTAAGAAGGTTAACTTTGATATTATCAAGCTCCTCCTTATTTCTTCTGCCTTGCAATTGGCAAATCTTCTCATGAAGTCTTTGCCTCCTCATATTTTTAAAGAGTCCTATGCCAAGTTGGAAATATTGACTATCTATTCCCAGCTTGAGGGGGCTCTCAGTCATCTTCTGTTGCACCTACAAATGAAGAAAATGTTGTTCCCTCTATCATATAATTGTTCTACCGGTCAATACCGGTCATAACGTTTTGCTGTTATAGCAGTTAGATATTTTCTTAGTTTTTCCATCTTGTATACATGACTCTTGCTTATCACTTTCTCATTAATGCAGTGCAAGTGTGTTGCTCATTTTCTCTAAGCTCAAGTTTTCTCTGTTTTTCCCTCCTCGTTTCCCCTTTCTTTGCTGCACCATCTTTATGAGCCTCACTTACCATATCTTCAATGTACTTTTGTTTTTTGCTTTCATTCTATTAGCCAGACCAAACATACATGGATGACTCTATAGAAAAAGTTAATTTAAGTTAAAATCAAAACTATATACTAATATAAGGTAAAATCCAAACATCAACTATAACTTGTAAATAGTCTAGTTCCTACTGTATCAGTCCATAGGTTTTGACTACTCAGGTTGTTTCATGCTGTCTTTCTAGAGAACTGAGTGTGAAGCCCTCTGTCTCACCCTTTACCTCTTGCTTTGGATAGTGGCAAGGAAGGGTAGAATTTTGGCAGAACATGAAAATTATAATTAAAAAATCATAGATCACACTAATTTAATTTATTGCTTTGAATCACAAGAAAGATTAAATGGAGTGGTAATGACCAATTCAAGCTTACATCATGGCGTAGAATATGTTAAAGTTCTCAAATAAGAGCACACGAGAAATAAATCTATGTGCTCTTTGGCCAAGTTTCTGGGGGAATGCCCTCCAGGTTGTAGCATCCTATTTCTTTTTAAAACTAAATTTCTGGAGTTGCACTGTTTCCTTATTCACCCACTCACACATTGAACAAAACATTTGTGCAGTATCTAAGCTGACTGTTTTTCTAATAAACTAATTGTTCTTCATATGTTTCTTGGAGTTTCACTTTATTGAAAACTGTTAGGGAATAATTTGAATAGTATTCGCATTGAGAACTAATAAATTGATGATAGTAGAGTGGTGATTGGTGATATGTGTGTGGTGATAATTTATAAAAGAGAACGTGAGCCTAAAGAAATATAAAAATGTATAAAAGTGTATCTTACTAAAAAAGTAAATATTACTTACAATTCCTTATAAAACCTGTGCGATTTTTTCTAAAAAAAATAAAATAACTTTTTTTAATAAAAAATATTTTGTTTTGGTCTTTTAAATTCTTTTTATCGTCTTACTTATCTACCTTTAAGAAAGAAATAGTCTTAAACATCATCTTACTTTAATGACATAATTAATATATTTTTTTAAGATAAATTGAGATTTTAATCACTTCTAACGTCTAATGTTATAAATAATTTAAATACATAACATATTAAAAGGAAATTTATTCTAAAATAATATATGTAAGACTAAAAGATTTGATTTTTTTAATGATAAGGTAAGTCTTTGCAAAAATGGGTTAATTAATGTTGTTATTTAAAAGTAATTTTTCATTATTTTTTAAGGTAATCTTTCGTTATTTATTAAGGTTTATATATTAATTCCAGTTCTGTAAGATTTTGCTGTCATCAACAGAAGTAAAAGAGTCATAATTTGGCAATTATAATGCACGGCCTTGAGATGTGAACCATAGCTTAATGATCATTATGATTAAAATTCGTAGAATTAGTAGACAAGTCAAACAAACCAATTTGAAACTAAAGAAAAAAAACCGCTGATGATTTCTATTTAAATAATGCATCACAATTAAAATCCAGCAAAACATAGAAACTGTTTTTATTCACATTGGCTATATTTTTAGAGATAAACATTACTAACTTAAGGAAAATATGTACAAGAAATAGTCGGTGCTACAGTTCTTTCAATGTCAATCATCATAGATAGTCAGCTACATAAAGTCAGCAACTTAATATAGTTGAGGAAGCAAAATGTCATCATCAGTAAGATCTATTGATAACCAATATGGCGAAATACTGAAAACAGAGAAACAGCATATAAATATGTTGAAAACAATGATATTATTAATATTCCAACCTTAAAGCGCTCACAGTTGTTGTGGTTTTACCTATCACTTTTTTCTCTTCTTTTTGGCGGCTTCAAAATCTCAGATAAAACGGAAGGAATACTTTTAGCATTTTTACTTGCGCTTTTTTCTGCCAATATTTTCGCAGGTAATATTAAAAAAAATAATATAATATTAAAAAAATAAAAAATTATATTCATTAGATTTTTCCATTAAAAATATTAGCGAAAATACAGGCGCTATGTATTTGTATTTCTATTTTAATATCTTTTGTAAAATTTTATATTTTGAAATATAAATTGTTATGTAACATGTTTTGAAATATATTTTGTTAATTTTATATTTTTTATTTATGATAACATGATGAAAACATTTCAGATCATCAATGAATATGTCAAATGTGCAATGATATGAAAAAATGGAAAGAGGAGACTTGGAATAAAACTCAAAATATTGTCGTACCAGTGTATTTGCATGTTTCTTAAAAATATTTATCAAGAAATGTAAATATATATTAATAAGGAGAAGTTAATAATAGGTATTCTGAAAAGTGAACATCAAAAGGGGGTATTGCCTTTATTAATAGTATAGATATAGAAGTATCGATATAGTATATAATATAATATCATATATTATACATCATAGATATAATTGGATAATTATATATGTTGCATATGAATATTTTAAAGTAATATTTTGTTTAAAGTTATAAGGGTGGTCTAGTGATAAAGTATATGTTTGAGAAATAAGAGGTTGTGGGTTCAAGTTCCTGTTATGACAAATTAGTTTATTTTTTTAATTTTAAAATAGGTGTAGGGGTAGAATAGGTATTTTGAAAAGTAGACATCAAATGGAGTATTTCCTTTATTAATAGTATAGAAGTATAGATATAGTATATAATATCATATATTATACATTATAGATATAATTGGACAATTATGTATGTTGGATATTAATATTTTAAAATAATTTTTTGCTTAAAGTTATAAGGTTGGTCTAGTGGTAAATTATATATTTGGGAAATAAGAGGTTGTGGGTTCAATTCCCTTTTATGACAAATTAGTTTATTTTTTTAATTTTAAAATAGGTGTAAGAATATAATAGATATATTGAAAAGTAGACATAAAAAGGGGGTATTCCCTTTATTAATAGTATAGATATAGTATATAATATAATATCATATATTATATATCATAGATATAATTGGACAATTTTGTATGTTGGATATCAATATTTTAAAGTAATTTTTTTGCTTAAAGTTATAATATTGATCTAGTGGTAAAGAATATGTTTGGGAAATAAGAAGTTATGGGTTCAAATTCCTCTTATAACAAATTAATTTATTTTTTTTAATTTTAAAATAGGTGTAAGGGTAGAATAGATATATTGAAAAATAGACATAAAAAAGGGTATTCCCTTTATTAATAGTATATATAATATTAAAAAATAATAAAACATAAAATTATTTTTTATAAATTATAAATTATGATATTGCACGATATACAAATATTTCTTTTTTATTAGCAAAGAAGTGTTTTCTTTATTAAGAAGTAAATTTGGGTACAAGGCTACTCCAACCTTTACATGAGCTTAACCATTACATATGAAACATTGCTGCAACAAAACTAGAAAACCACATAGCCACTTCTTGCTACCATAAAGTTGTTCCAACCAAGAATAGAACTCAGAAAAGCTGTTATCCCACTCCTTATAACATAACTCCTATAACATATACAGCAGATTCCATCTTAGAGATACCTTTTTAAGTACATTCAATATAATGCTTTACATCCCACGCTTATGCACTATGTATAATGAGGAACATTAACACTCTTTTATAACAAAGTCAACCCTTCCTTTAACAACAACTTCTTTTAAGCTTGCCATATGCAGTAGGCAAAACATGTATATTTATCACTTGCCAAATTTCTCCAGAAGCTATTTGCATACTAGCATCCTACAGAATCTGAAAAATTTAGAAACTGCCGCAGCAACTAATGAGACACTTCATACCACAAATTCCAGTGCAGCATGAAACCACAATATCCCTCCTCACACAAAAGTTACTAACAATATTTCATTCCATTGAATTGTTTTGTGAATAAACTTCAAAACTTTAAGTGTTCAATTTTATTAAACAGAGCAAGTCAAACCAAAATCGAATCACAAACACACCATAAACGTAACAAACACATAAAACAAAAATGAAAATTAAATAAAAAAATCACGATCCTAATTTGATCTGTTTCTTACCTCAGTAACAAAAAAACACAAAGTTTAATTCCAATGTCTTACTTAGGTCAACATAAAAACTCCAAATCCAACAAATGCACAGGAACTACAAAAGAGAAATCAAAATGTCTCACTTAGGTTAACAGAAACCACACAAAAAATGCTAGGGAGAGAACGAAATGCATATATGTGAAACGAAAATGTTAATAAATGGAAGGAGAAAACCGAAATACCTTGCTGACAAGGAGAGTGACATTGAGGGTTTCAAACAAAAAGAGAAATGAAGGAGTTTTTTAAATTGGAGCATGAAACATTTGTTTTCCTCTTCTAATAGAAAATTGGAGATTTTTTAAATTTGAGCATGAGTATCAGAGAGAGGTATTTTTTGTGGAGGAATAATATTTTAAAACTTTTTATTAAATATTTTAAACTTTTATTAATTAGTTCTTTACACATACATAATTTTTTAAACAATTATATTTTAACTTGATTCATAAAAACTATTATTCATATAAATTTAATTAATTCTTAAAATATTAATTAGCGTATTTTATTTTTATAATTTTGAATAATAAATAACATTAATTAATATATTTCATCTTAAAAAATATTTTTTAGAACTATTGAATCACAAATTATGATTAAATATTTTACAATTTTAATTGTTTATTTAGTATTGATATTGATATTGAATTTTCTTTTAATTTGACATGATTTTACATATAATTATTATTTTAAAAGAACAAGACTTTTTACTTACACTGGAAAATGGTAGGTAGAGATCTTTTGAAATTTTACCTATAGCACCTACTGCAGGAAGAAGTTTAGTAGTAGATATAAGTATTATGAACTTTTGCCTTTACTAGTTGATTGTAAGTGAAAACTTTTTAATTTTACTCACATCAATCAACTGTAGGTATAGGTTTACTGAGAATATTTACCCACACCAAGTAACTATAGGTAGAAATCTTTTTAACTTTAGTTAAATTTACCTACAGTAAATAGTGGTAGGTACAAATCTTTGAGGTTTACCTACATTTAAACATGTGTAGGTAGAAAAATATTTTACCTTTGAATACAATTATTTATGTCTTAGGTAAAAGTTTCTATAGGTAAATATCAAATTTCTTGTAGTGTGTTAGCATGCATTACACAAACAAAAAGTATATTTAACCCTAAACCCTAAACTTAATAAAATTTAAAATTATGATTATGTTATATATCTTATTTTTTATAAAAAATAAATTAATATGAAATTAGTTTGAACTTGTTTTTTAAAGTTTTATTAAAATAAAATAGGAAAATGAGCTATGCTTAAATAATTTAAAATAGTTCTATATTTTTATATATTTACAAATCTTCAATATAATAAAATTATTGAATTTTATCATAACTACTTTAAAAATAATGTCAACGATGTTTTTTTAACTGTTTGAGGTGTAAAAAATTTTACACTTATACGACATAACCATTAAACTTGTATAAAATATATTATATATAAAAAGAAAATGAAGAATAGTTTATTATAAGTCAAACAATATACAAGTGATTGGTTCATGAAATAAATTAATAAATTAATTTTAAATTTGACTTTCATTTATTTAAAATAAAAGTTGGCTAGCAAATTATGTTATTGAAGTATATATATATATATATATATATATATATATATATATATATATATATATATATATATATATATATAAAATATGAACATTGCAAGTTTGACTTATATTAATCTTCGAATTTATGTCTTTATCTTAATTTATAATTGACATTTTAATTTTAGTTTAATTGGTATACACTGTCAGTGTAAAAATTTTTACATTGACATTAAATCACAACTCTTCATTCATACTAAATTTGTTATTTTTACTCATTACTACTTTAAAAGTCACATAAATTAAAAGTCATGATTGAATATCAGTGTAAAAATATTTTACACGGGCAGTATATACCAATTAAACTCTTCTAATTTTATAAGAATGTCGCATCCTATAATTACCTAATAGTCCATTTCTCCTAAAATGACTATAATTTTAACTTTTAAAACTTATATCAGATTGACTGACTGATGTTTTCAATTTTCAACGAAATATTTAAACATCTATTGTAATCTTGTCTTCTAATTAACATTGTTGATTTGAAAAAATTAATAATACATTTATTAAAATTAAAAAAGAGAATATGAATATTTTAGTAAAATTGTCCTATAATAAATGCTATTAATTTTTAAATATTTGTTTTTCTTAATTTGTCTGAAACAATTTTAAACATAATTATTTTGAGATAAAGAGAGCATCTTATGACTAATCTCAAGACCTATTGCTAGTTAACATTGAATTAATATGTTTGGATAGTGTGTTATTGTTGATCAATTGACAACCACATCATTGTCATCAATAGTTTAAGATGAATAAGAGTATTATATTCTCAAGAACTTGGATGATACATGACACTAAGCTATTTTATACTACTAGACTTAAACAAAATATTGATAATGGATAAAACAAGATACCATAAAAGTATTAAGACAAAAAAGTTAAACAAAACAAATAATTTTTTTTTTGTAATGAAGGAAAAAGGAAATGGATGAATTAAATGAATATAGATGGATATTGTTGAGATTATACTTCATAACTTCACTCTCTTGTTCATTTAAGCTCAAATAATATGGTCCCTCTTCCTTGTTGTCATCAATCCTTTATGAAATAATTAAGCATCAAATCCTTATAGCTAAACCCTAATAAGCTAATCTCAAAAAGTTACTGCCCTTTGTCAACTCAATAAGTTACAAGATGATCAATGACTCAGTCTCCGTTCTTAGACAAATGGGTCATTGGTTGTCTTCTCCTATAATATACAAGCATTTTCAATGTCTTAAATATTCTAACATATTATGATTATTTAGGCTACAATACACAATAAAGCATAAAGATAAAACACTCAAGAAAGAAAATGAATAAGTAAATGCATCTACATAAATACATCAAAATATACAAGAGATATTACAGCAAAATTCACTTTAGTCCATACTACACAAGTCCACGGCTATAAAAGTATTGCCTATACAAGGAAAAGGCAACACTTTCAGAAGTATGGCTTATAATATGCGTTTTATTTAACTCCCTTCAATTATTTTTGAAAAAATGTTTCCTATTTATGTAACGCAACGGGTGTTGAAATGTGATCATATATGTTCCATGATATCTAACCATTAATAATTTAAATCACACTTTTATTTTGTTGTCTATAGAAATAAAATTACAACCATTGCAAAACTTTGGGATAAAAGTAAAAATTTAAACTACAAACCTTCAAACCTCAGTGTTCCCACTATTTTATTTTCATTAGCGCCAAAACCAAAAGCCCTAAAAATAGCAAAGAAAACCCTTAAACCTAAAACATTAGTACTTCCACTTCTCTGTTTCCAAAAACCAGCAACACATTAAACCAAAAGCCAAAACAAAAATCCTAGAACACCTTCACTCCACGGTCAAAAAAGAAACCCTTTTATCGTTATTCTCCTCACTGCATTTCAATGACACCCACAATATTGAGAAAAGATGAAGAAATTGTTGCTATAAACAAAGGATATATTGTTGAAATGAGCGGCATGACAAGGCAAATTAAAGATATGCAGACAATTGTGAAATTCATGTTGAAGCAACAAAATCCAGAGTTAGATGAGGATAAAAAAGATGAGTTGTGTAGATTGTGTGAATGTGTGATGGATTATACTTGTGTAGAATCTAAAGGTCTTTGTACCCTTCTCTATATTGTGGCTTAAATGTTTGCATAGTTATTCTCATGAAGTCTTTATCCTAAAGCACTTGATTAAATTAACATCTTGTTGTTTTGTGTTTTCGTAGGTTAGAGATAAAGATTTTGTTGAAGAAGAATAATTGTAATTTGAAATCCAATAAATAAACTATTATTGTTGGATGTTTTATTTTGATTTTGTAGTTCAGACATCATTACTTAATATTTTGATGCAATGAAATTTTATAAGTTAGTAGACTATTTTGATGATGTAGCTAGGTTGAACATTTAATGTCATTTTATATATTAGAAGTGTTTAATTTGTATCTTCAATTGTTTATTTTATTTTATTTTATTTCTATCACCAAACTTTTATTTTATTTAATTAATAGCTTAAAAGAATCTTATTAATATATGTTTTAATTACTTTAGTTATTGAATAAATATGTTTTTAATTAATAAATAATAAACATGGATAAATATAGACAACAATTATACATGTGTTGTCTAAGGTGAATGAAATTGTGACATGATGATATAGACAACATGTATACAAATATTGTCTAAATATTTGAGCAACACTTACAATATGTTGCCTAAAATATATAAGAACAATTTTATAAATGTTGCCTAAAGGCATAAGCAACATTTTAGAAATGTTTCCTAAAGGCACAAGAAACATTTTACAAATGTTGCCTAAAAGCATAAACAACATTTTAGTAACGTTGCCTACAAGCATAGGCAACATTTTAGAAATATTGATTAAAAGCATAGGCAACACTTTAAAAACGTTGTATAAACTATGTGCAAAACACCGTTGCTTTTGAGAATAGACCACAGCTGGAAATTCATTGTCAAACCATTGCCTAAAGCTTAAACCATGGTTTTTGGGGTTAGACCATGGTTTTTTCTTATTTTTATGATAGTAAGGGTATAGCTTCTTATCAAAATAATGTATCAATATCTTATCTTTCACTATAAGTTTCTTATAACAGAAGTAGACTTTCCTTGTATTCCTCTTCTAATTTACAACAACCTTATCATACCATGTATTTTTTATTCACATTATCTACTAGTTACAACAACCTTATCATGCCGTGTATTCTGAATCCATATTATCTATTTTAGTTGTATATATTCTAATTTTGAATTCATATAATATATAATCATAATGAGAGTAAACAGCACCACCAGATACAAAGGAAAGATGGAGAGTGAGTGTTCTACTAGGGTCGTGGTAAAAGCTTATGAGGAATAAGAAGACATGCTTCTACAAAGTAATCACAAGGTTAAATGCCAAGCAGTGGCGGATGGACATACAAAGGATAGCATAGAAAGGCCATCAACTAACCATAAGGAGGTGTCAAGTACATCGTACAAGATGAAACTTTTAAACAATGATGGACCAATTTTGTTCTCCAAATTTGATGGTTGGGGCTTTAGGTCTCTAGAGACTGAGGTACTGCCTCCCACGCTAGCTGCTAAGAATAAAGATCGATTCAATGAGGTACATATCTCAGATGAAGAGTTTCACGAGTAGTCTAAACCCTAGAAAGAATCTCTTATAGTTTCTGTTGAATTTCAAGTGAGACCCTATTTGGGAAAATGGATATGTAATTCTTGTGCTTAAAGAGAAGTCATAGAAAAGGTTACTAAGATGTAATACTATACCACCATTACGAGGGCTAGACTCTGCTCTGGTCCACCACTAACTAGAGTGTGGAATTCTTTTGAAATTTTTTCTGGGTTTTCAATTGCTCAAAAGGCTAGTTAAAATGCTTTGGGAAAAACTGTTGGATTCCACTCTTTGGAATCAAAACTAAAATTTGATCAGGCAAGGAAAGACTTCATTAGAATCAACTCATATTCTTTTAGGGGCCTTGGATGATGTAATCTTTGAGAGGCCCTGGATGGTGGCATACCACTACATAACGGTGTAGAGGTGGAAACCGTTCTTTATGGAAAGCAAACTACATTTACCAAGATATTTGTTTGGGTTCGAATTCCAAACCTATCTATTAAACTATACAATGATGATTTTTTGGGCAAGATTGGTGATACATTGGGGACTATGTTAAAGATTAATGGGTCATCATGATTCAAGCAAGAGGTCGGTATGTGCGTTTATATATTGAACTTAATCTAAACAAACCTCTCCAGCCAAAGATCATTGCTCGAGGGCACTGGTTACAATTGTAGTATGAAGGACTCCCTAAGATCAGTTTCAAGTATGGGTGATATGGACACAAGGAAATCTAATGTATCGAAGGGGTTGTTGTCATGAATGAAATAGTCTATACGAAGATGAATAGCGGTGTAGTTGTGCCACATCAAGCCCAAGAGTCGACCATCATGCAAGCGCAAACCTTGTGTGTAATAAATGTCGATAAAATAGTAACTACTGCTAAAATAGATACAATGAATTATCATGCAATTAATGTAATTGTTACCATGCATGAGACAACATCTATGACTTATGGGCTATGGCTTTTAGCCAAATCTTCTAGATGCAAATCTCATCCCACCAATGCTAAGAGTGTAGACCATATTGCACTAAAGCAAGGAATAGCGTATGAAGCTTCGTCCATTCCAAGTGGTTCACATTTTGGCCAATTGCAGCAGGATGATACGCATCTCATTAAAGCCACAGATCAAGTGTCCAAGATGCACGCAGATGTTCCAGCAACTTTTAGGCCTAAGGCCACGTGCAGCAAGCCAGACAATGCCAAAAGAAATATGCACATTCAAGAAAAACCACTATGTGGCCCAAGAAGAACTCACATACATTTGGCCAAGCAAAGGCTTTATGCATGAGCTCTACAACTCTGAATGGGAACAAATACTTGACCTTGGTCAAAATAATAGGGACAACATGTGCAAAAGAGGAACATGTGAACCAGGCCATAAAAACAAGACAGTTTCATGCTCCAATACGTGACCAAAATCATGCGAATAATGAGAGTGAGAACCGTATGAACTCTAACAAAGAATTGAAGATCATCCACCATTATCAAAGGATGGGAGAGAAGTTTGTGTTTGGGATGCCCATCCAGGTGAGCCATATGCAGCTCTCATTGAGGCACCCTAGACTATCAGCGCCCAACATGGGGACACCTAATGGATGCACAAATGTGAAGGCTACTCACGATTGTGTATTGTTGATGGGTGGTTCCTCAACTATCCCTCCTAGAAAGGCTACCAAGACAAATAGCGTAGGGAATCTGGCGGGTGCTTATAATAAGCATATGGATACTACTGGGATAAAGTTCAATGACATAGAAATGCAGTCAAATCATCTTAATGACAGGGTTATAAGCCTTTCAGAGGGCCACTTATTCCTCTATTTTAGATCAATTTCATATTGTGGAATTATCAGGGTGCATGGCACCAAGATTCAGTTCTCTAATTAAAGATATGACCAAAAAGTATGATGCAAATCTCATGTTCCTTTTAGAAACCCAAGTAAATAGTGAAATGACTTAGAAAGTTACAGATAGACTAATCTTTAATAGGTGGCACATTGGAAGCACAGTCAGGAGAGTTAGTGGTATTTAATGTCTTTGGAATTCTGCCTCTTGGAAAGTGGAGTTTCTTGCTGAGGATCACCAATTTGTTCACCTTGGTGTCCATTGGGGGAGACAAACTAACTGGTTCCTCACAGTTGTATATGGAAGCCCATAATTACAAATGAGAAGATATATTTGGGAGCAATTGGGTGACATTTTCGCAGAGTGTCATGGATCGTGGGCCTTTATCAGAGACTTTAACTTGGTGCTCAAACAACATGAGCATGTAGGAGGATCGACTTCACCATTATGACTTTGTGGACTTTGTACAAACTAACCATTTGCTAGATGCAAGATTCTAAGGACTTGTGTTCAGCTAGAAAAAAGACTAGTTAAGAGAGAGATTAAACAAAATGTTGATTAATCTACCATGGCATCTTTAGTTCTAACAAGTTATCTCGTTTCACCTTCCATTCTTCAAATCTAATCACTAGACGATTCTAATCAGTATGACCAACAATAGGACTATTAACAAAGGCCAGAAACCATTCGTGTTTGTAGCAGCTTAGTTATCTCACCCAAACTTTCACCAGTTCCAAACAACTTTCTAGAAGCCTAATGATACTTGGCAAGGGAGGATGCCCAAACTACATGAAGCTTTAAATATGTAGAATAAAGGAGAAATAGGAATATATCTAGAAGAAATATCAATAGGTTCTCAAGGAAGAGGAATTGCTATGGTTTCAAAAGTCTCAATCTAAGCGGCCCATGTACGAGGAAAAAAAGTCCAAGTATTTTCATGGAGTCACTATCATCCATAAAATAAATAATAGCATTAAGGAAATCCAAGATGATAAAGGTAACTGGGTCAATGATTCTAACAACTTGGAAAGGTTGGCCAATTTGTTCTTCATCAAACTCTATACCAATCTATACCTTTAGTTGTTCATGGCCTTCCCCCAACTCACAGAGGAAGAATGTAATGTTTTTAATACACTAGTTTCTCTTGTGGTGATTAGAAAATCTTTATTTTCCATGGTAGTTTCAAGACTTCATGGGAGGATGACCTACAATCTGGCTTTTACAAAGGCAAACTAGGACATTGTAGACAAATCCTTTTATAAGTTGATTGAAGAGGTATTTGCAAATCTAAGTAGAATAAAGGACACCAACTCTATGCTCATATCCCTTATCCCTAAAACAGAGATAGTTACATCCATGAAACAATTGAGACCAAATAACTTATGTAATGTTTCATACAAGACGATCACAAAGATTTTTGCCAAGCGATTGCATACCGTAATCCAAAAAATTGGTCAATCCCTACTAAAGCAGTTTTATTCCTCTGTGGAGCAATAATGAAAACATCATCATTGCACAAGAGGTAATTCACTCAATGAAGCAAAAGAAAGGGATCAAAGGTGGCATGGTCATTAAAGTTGATTTAGAGAAGGTCTATAATAGGCTAAATTGGGAATTTTTCAAAGAGACATTAGATGACATTGGATTCCCATCATCCTTCATTAATGTTATTTAACATTGTATCTTCTCAACCACCATGCACTTATTATGGAATAAGGAGGCACTGAACCCTTTCTACCTTTCAAGTGGTGTTTGACAAGGCAACTCTATCTCACTGTACATGTTTTTTCTGTGTCGTAAATGTTTATTCTATATGATAAATATTGCATTAGATAAGAAATTACTGAAGCCAATCAGACTTTCAAGAGAAGGGCCACATCTATCTTATTTGGCTTTTGCAGATGATATCCTTTTATTCACCGAAGCATCTATGGAACAAGTAGCAATAATCAAATAGGTCTTGAATCTGTTCTATGGAGGCTAAGGGTTGAAAGTTAGCTAGGACAATATGTGGGTATTCTTCTCTGCAAATGTTAACTAGCAGCGGTAGGAGCAAATATCGGGTGAATGGGAGTTTGAGAAAGCAACAAATCTAGGCAAATAACTAGCATTCCTCTACCTCATCAACACATCTCTAAGCAATCTTATCAGTTTCTAATTGATAAAGTGCAACAATGTTTGAGTAGTTGGAAGAGAAATACTTTTTTTTTAGGCTACTTAACTTTAGTAAAATCCGTTGTACAATCAAATTTATTACCAGTTTCTGTGTGTAATATTGTTGATAAAAATGCAGAGATTTTGTTTGCGGAGACATTGATGGGTCTAGAAAATTCCAATGGATGGCTTGGCAGAATTTACGCACTCCTAAACAGTGAGGTGATCTTGGTCTATGAGCGACACGACAAGCAAACCAAGCCCTACTTATGAAGTTAGGGTGACACTTACTTGCTTGAAGACAAGACACATGAGTCCAACTTATTCAGTCCAAATACAAATGCGGTGGAACAGCCAAATGATAACTGCCTAACTTACTTATTTTTATACAGTTAAAATAGATTTGTTATCATAATTCCAACTTATTTAAAGTCTTGTTTTCCTCCCTTTTATACAAAATTAGCACACTTAGGAAATTTAGTTCTAGATTTACATTGGTGCATATTTTACTTTTATTTTCCTATTTTCCATTATTTGAGTTAGGTTTTCAAGAAGGCTAGAAGAAGTGTCAGAAGAATTTAAGCCAAATTGGTGTTGTAGCAGTATTCAGACACTAGATCAGGGAGTGTTTTAGAGTCAGCACCTAGCATCGAGGAGTAGTCGCCTAGTGCAGACCGGCACCCAATGGTGGTGGAATGGTCGTCTAGTTCCCATAAACACGAGAGGGTTTATTTTGCTAAATGGGTGCCCATGCTCGAACAAAACCCATTTTTAAAAGAAAGTTACATCTTTTGTGAAGGAATGAGAAGTTGCATGCACAACTAACCTATGATCTATTCCGACTTCTACCTTCAAACTACCTTATTCACATCACATTTGTAACCTAATACCATCAATCATGCTTTCCCACCTTCATGGAAGGTTCATTTGGTTAATGTTTTGATGTAACTTTATCCTAACTCTTTTGTATATTTTGTTCTATTAATCTAAGTTCATTACTCATTATTAGAGTTTCTTTTTACCTTGCACTTTATTTACTTATGTTTTGTTGGATTTTGTTGAATGAACTCAGAAATCGAGGGAAGAGTTTTACTTACGAAATGAGAAGAGCTCCCAATGGGGTTTATTTCTCGGGAGAAAGTAAAACTCATTGGCTATCTTAAGCTCATTTTCTTAATGCAGAGTCTAAAGCTCAAATAGTTTAGTCCCTTACTCTTAAGAAATTAGATTAAAGGGTATTTTTATGAGTAATAGAAATATGAGGAATGAACGATGATTCATAGTTCATTTATGCATTAGAGGATGGCAAAGTGAAATCAAAATCCTACCAAGCTTCTCATTGCATTAATCTTAGTTTACTTTTAATGCCCTTTACTTTCTGCAAGTTTAGAATAGTTCAAAATAAATTTCTTTATTATTTACAAGTAATTAGTATTGAGATTTAAAGCATCAATCTAGTCTTTATGAGATTGACCCAATATATTTATTGGATATTACATACAATTGATGCACTTGATAAAAGTATAGTAGAAAATTTGCTCAACACCAAACCAGTCACTAATACAACCAAACAAGGATCAAATTTTTGGAAAGGCATAACTACATCATGGTAGAATATTTGTAAGAACCTAGTCTAGAAAATGGAGAATGGTAAAAGAATAGATTTTTGGTTGGGTACTTAGGTGCCTAGCCGATTACCCCTTGTTGGATGGTGTACAGATACAAATAGGATTCAATATGACTTCAAATTTTGTTTCTTTGTGGCTCTTGATAGAACTTGGGATGTCCCAAAATTGGAACTTCTATTGCCAATTGATGTGGTAACAAATGTTTGTAAAATTCAACCGCCTAGAGGAGACATTAGGATAATGCTCCCTATTAGGAGAATACATTGAATGGTATTTCTCTACTAAATCTGCCTATGAGGGTCTCTTCAGTCAAGACCAAAACCAAGGGAGACCCATTTTTAAATAGTTGTGGAAATGAAAATGCCCATAACGCATTCCTATTTTTTTTCGAAGGTGGCAAGGGGTATTATACCCATCAATAAGTTAAGATATAGCAAACATATGACTCTCAATCCATTTTGTCCTCTTTGTGGCTACCACATTGCAAGCACTACGGGACTACAACAAAGTTACAAGTATTTAGTTGAAATTGGGGTTGTCAATATTTCAATTTTTTTCTCCCATTAGCTACTGAAAGCTTGGCTACCTAATAATCTAAGATGCAAGCAACATAGTGGTGTTGACAGTTGGAGTCAAGTATTTAGGATTGGTCTAGATCGCATGTGGTATAAGTGGAACGATTCTATCTTTAGCAATAGCAAAAGTAGTTTTGTCCTTGGTTTCACCTCTAAAATTCCTTTTTGTGAGATGGATAAGACAGAACTCTTAACCATTTTGAAAGCCCTAAAAGTAGTATATGATCATGAGTTCCGAAACATTACAATTTAATCAAATTCTCTGTCAATGATAACTCTCCTTGATAAAGGTTGCACCATTGGCCATTTTTACTTTTTCATACTAGAGAAAATCTATAAATGGAGTGGGAAAACCTAGAAATGTAATTTTGCTTTTGTTTCCTGGGAGGTGAATTCAGTAGCGGATGACTTTGCAAAAATAGGTTTATCCATGACCTAAGAAAAAAAAAGTGTTTTTCATTTCATTCTCCATTCTATGTTAGATTATTATGCAAAGGGCTTGAATTATAATTTTACTTTTTAATATTAATTTTTTTGTGGGTCTTGCCCCACCATTCACAAAAAAGAATCATAATACAAATTATATAAAGATTATTAATATTAAAAAAGTATTTAATAAATTTTATAATGTTATTTTGTTCGTGCTACCCGTTGTTCATCAAACTTTGTATATGATAAAAAAACATTATCCAATAACTTTAGTATTTATTTTGTATATCCAGTATTATCATTTACACAAGTCAAATGAATCCAAAAAACTTCTTTAATTTATATTTTATTTATACTTAAATAAGTTTTTTGTCTTTAAAATTTCATCAAAAATCACTTTTGATCCTTGAAATTCAAAAACATTTTTTTAACCCTTGAAATTAATTTGTTTTTTGCATTAATGTTGTTCATTTATAAGTTCTTATGTATTTGCTTGTGTCGAATGTGAAAATGAAGATTGAAAGGTTAGGGTTGAGGAGGATAGTGATTCACCAGTACAAAAATATATTCTTTGTCAACAATTATTTAACGGCGTTGACTAGAGAAGAATGTCTAAAAGTGAATCAGGAACTAAAAAGATATTTTTGAATTTTAAGGACTAAGTGATATTTTGGGAAAAAACTTATATAAGCCTTTTATTTAAGTTAAACTAATTCAATTATTACATTATTATTTGACTTTTTAATGATTTTTCATTAATATATTATTCTTTAGAAAAAAAAATTTATAGGTAAATAATAGTTATTAATATATTAGTTTTGTTAATACAGGTATTTAAAAGCACAATCTTTCCTTCTCGTGTGCTCCCTCACAAGTAGACTTTGTAACTAAATTAACTTTATAACCCATTGAGTATTTGTATTTTAATACTTGCACAAATTATGTATAACATTTTAACATCTTCTACATTTGGCCTAATACAAAATTTTCATATTTTTACTGCATCAAGTTATTAATTATAATAAATATGAAAATATAAATTTTGGCTTATAAAAAAATTATAATAAATATATAATTATATAAAATAATTATATAAATATATAAATAATACAAAGAGGTCAATTTACTTAAAGATTAAGTATAAAATATTTAGAGTTTAATTGATTAATTTTGTTTTTTACTTTTTAAAATGTGTTTTGAACAATAATTTCTAAGAAATGTATTTTGAAAAAAAGATGAAAAAATTTGTTGGTAACTGTTGTTTAAAAACTGTTTTGAAGAAGTGAAAATATAAAAGAATGATCCTTGTTTACGAAATTCTCATTAATAAAAAGAAAAAAAAATTCATGTGTTTTAAATTTTTAAAACAAAAATACAAAACTGAAAAGTAACATTACTAAGAATTTTCCTCCTTATCTAGTTTTTAAAACTAAAAAAATAAAATTGTCTTTGAAAAATATTTTAAGAAAACACTAATCAAATAAGTTTTTTAGTTTTAAATACTGAAATATTAAAAACAGTTTTACAAAACTTCAGCCACATACTTCTCTTCCTCGTCATTTATTTTCTTAAAACTTTAGTCAAACAAACACATACTTTTCATCCTTGTCGTTTGTTTTCTTAAAATTTTAATAATTGTAATGGGTAATTAATCTTAATCATATCTTCTAAATAAAAGAAACTAATTATAACTTTTAAATTTTAAGAAATGAATGGTGAGGATAAAAATGAAGTATTTTATAATTACTCTTAAAGTAAGTAGATCACTCGTCTTAATTATTAAATAGGCTTAAATGTATTATTAAATAGGTTTAAATGTAATTATTAAATAGATTTAAATGTAATTATTAAATTAGTTTTCAAAACAAAAATAAAAAGTAAAATTACTTACAATGGTTTCCTTTTATTAGTTTTTAAAATCTAAAAAAAATAAAACTATTTTTGAAAATTATTTTATGAAATATTAACTAAATGAGTTTATTAGTTTTTAAATGCTGAAATATTAAAAATAGTTTTACAAAATTCGGTAAAACAAACACATACTTTTCATCCTCACCATTTAGTTTTTTAAAATTTTAATAATTAATTCTAATAAGTAACTAATCTTAATCGTATATTCTAAACAAGAGAAATTAATCATAACCATTAAATTTCAAGAAAATTAATAGTGAAGATAAAAGTAAATATCTTATAAGATCACTCATCTTAATTATAAAATATGCTTAAATGAAACTATTAAATAGGTTTAAATCTAATTATTAAATAGTTTTTCAAAACAAAAATATAAAACTGAAATAGAAAACTAACAATTGTTTTTTTTCTAGTTTTTAAAAACTAAAAAAAATCTGTTTTTGAAAATTATTTTTAAAAAACACTAATCAAATAAGTTTTTAATTTTTAAATACTGAAATGCTAAAAATATATTTACAAAACTTTAGCCAAAAAAATACATAGTTTTCATCTTTGTAATTTATTTTTATAAAATTTTTATGATTGTAACGAGTAACTAATCTTAAAACTTTATCATCTAAACAAAAGAAACTAATCATATCCTTTAAATTTCAAGAAATAATGGTGAGATAAAAAGGAAGCATCTTATAATCACTGTTGGAGTAAGTAGATCTATGATCTTAATTATTAAATAGGCTCAAATGTAATTATTAAATAGGTTTTCAAAACAAAACTACAAAAGGAAACTACTACACTAAGTTGTTCCCTTAAAAAAAAAAAAAAAGTAAAACTGGTTTTGAAAATTATTTTTAAAAAACTTAACTAAATGAGTTTTTAGTTTTTAAATATTAAAATATAAAAAATTATTTTACAAAACTTCAACAAAACAAACATATTTTTCGTCCTTACCATTTATTTTCTTAGAATTTTAATGATTAATTGTAACGAGTAACTCATATTAACTATATTTACTAAACAAGAGAAACTTATTGTAATAATTTAATTTTGAGAAAATTAATAGTGAGGATAAATGCAAGTATCTCATAATTATTCTTGAAGTAAGTAAATAACTCATCTTAATTATTAAATAGGTATAAATGAAACTATTAAATAGGTTTAAATGCAATTATTAAATAAGAAAACCACAAAACAATTATTCTCTTTTCCTGTTTTTAAAAACTAAGCTGACGTTTGTTTAGACGTTTTCGGTTTTCATTATAAGAAAAAAATAACAAAAAAAATATATTTGGTTAAAATTTAGAAAATATTTTCAAAAGAAAACTAAAAACAGAAAGCAAAAAAAAAAATTTTTCAGTTTTTTCAAAAGTTAACACTATGTGCAAAATTAATAACAATATTGTAATTATATAAAAAATAATATATAAAATTATTTTAAATTATATATAAGAATAATTTATAATATTTTTGCTAAAATTGATTAAATTTAAAAATATTATTTTTTGAAAACACAGAATATTAATTGAAAACAAACATATTTTTTAAATATTAAAAACTTGGAAATGAAATCAATTTTCAGAAAATGAAAATAGAAAATGAAAACAAAAAATATTTTCTCAAACCAAACGCCACCTTAAAAAAACTATTTTTTTAAAAATTATTTTAAGAAAAAACTAATCGAATTTTTAGTTTTTACGTACTTAAATACTTAAAGAAATTAGAAAACTTTAATAAAACAAACACATATTTTTTAGTAATTAATTTTAACTATATCTTCTAAACAAAAGAAATTAATCATAACAATTAAATTTTAAAAAATTAATGCGAGAATAAAAAATAAATATCTTATAATTACTTATCTTAATTATTAGATAGACTTAAATGTAATTATTAAATATCTTTAAATGTAAATATTTAAGTAAATAGATCGTTCATCTTAATTATTAAATAGAATTAAATGTAATTATTAAATATCTTTAAATGTAAATATTAAATAGGTTTCAAAATAAAAATACAAAACTTAAAAAGAAAATATCTTATAATTACTTAGAAATGTTCCCCTTTTCCGTTTTTAAAAACCAATAAAACAAAATTATTTTTAAAAATTATTTTAAGTAAACACTAATAAAATGAGTTTTTTTTTAGTTTTTAAATACTAAAATACTAAAAAAAGTTTTAGAAAACTTTAGCAAAACAAACACATACTCTTCATTTGACAAAATTAACTGAAAGCTTAAAAGTTAGTTGTAAGTATTTGGTAAAACTAACTTATCAATTAGATGAAAATTGTAAAATGATAAATAAAGGTATCATTAGTCATTAGATCAACAATGAGGTATTTAAAATAATTATAGCATATTTTAATAATATAAATTAATTATATATTTAAATTATAAGTTATTATAATTATATATTTAAATTATAAATTATTATAATATATATTTAAATTATAAATTATTATAATTATATATCTAAATTATAAATTTCTATAATAATATATTTAAATTATAATTAAATATTTAAGTTATAAATTTATGTAATTATATATTTAAATAATAAATTACTATAATTGATATTTAAGTTATAATTTCTATAATTAAATATATAAAGTTTAAATTACATATTTAAATTATAATTTTTTATAATTATATATTTATATTATAAATTATTATGTTTACATTAATAAAGGAAAGAGAAATGAAGGAGAAAGATGTTGTATAATGTGATGAAAGAGAAAATGAGGGACAATGTATTAATTAATGAAGAGTAAACATGTAAAAATAAAATCAGTTAGTAATTCAAAACATGAGGGCTTGATTAGTTTGGTTTTTTTTTAGCTTTTTAAAGGAGTTTTCAAGAATAATTTTCAAAAAAACTGATTTTGGGAAGAAAAAAAAGTTTTTTTTGTTAGTGTTATTTGAAAACTGTTTTGAAGATGTAAAAATGGGAAAACTTGTTTATATTTATTAAAATTTAATTAATGAAAAGTAAAGAACAACATATTTGAGTTGTATTTTGAGTTTTCAAAACAAAAATAGAAAACTGAAAATTCAAACTACTTTCAGTTATTCTTGTTTTTAGTTTTTAAAAACTAAAAAGTCAGAATTTTTTTAAAAACTGTTTTAAAAAAACACTACTCAAACGAATTTTTTAGTTTTTAAATACTAAAAGACTGAAAATAGTTTTATAAAACCGTTGTCAAACCAGCACGAAATCTTTTGGAAAAACTACTTAGAGTAGCTTTTTTGAAGAAGCTAGTAACTCTTAAAAAGACTCCTAGATTTTTTAAGCTGAAACTATTTTAACTAATTTTTTATGTTTCAACTAATTGAAATAGAAAATCAAACACATTTTATAGTCAATTTTTCAGTTTTCAGTTAGCTTTAACAAACGTATCATAACTATTAAATTTCTAGATCACTTTTGAATTAAGTAGATCACTCATCGTAATCATTAAATAGGTTTAAATATAATTATTAAACAGGTTTAAATATAATTATTAAATAATTTTTTTAAAAAAAACTAAAAAAACAAAACTACTCACATGATTCTTCTTTTATAGTTTTTAAAAACTAAAAAGTAAATTATTTTAAAAGAATATTAATTGAATAATTTTTTTACTTTTTAAATATTAAAATACTAAAAACAATTTTATAAAACTTCAATCAAACAAACACAGTTTTGGTCTTACTGTTTATCTTTTAAAAATTTTAATAATAATAATTAATTAATCTTAATTATATCTTCTAAAAAACCTAATCATAATCATTAAGATAAAAATTTTAATAATAATAATTAATTATCTTAATTATATCTTCTAAAAAACTTAATCATAACCATTAAATTTTAAAAAATTAATGATAAGATAAAATTTGATATGTCCAAGAGCAATAGTGGAAATAAATAATCAAAAACAGTACAAAAAGTTAAGCTAAAATATAATACTTGTGGAAAGTTAAGTTAAAATAAAATATTATAGTAATTCTCAATTGTAATGGTTATAGCTTACGAATAATGCATCAAATTATGTAATTATATTTATAAATATTATATATATATATATATATATATAAACACAAAAAAGTGTATCCAGTAAAAATAATATTTTAAATCTTTCAAATATCAACGCTTTTTCAAAAGATTTAGTTTAATTTTAATTCAATTAACTTTTGGGTTCGTCACGTTTATCTTCTTTTCGCTGACAATTTCTTAAATATATATTTTTAAAATAAAGTATTATGTTATTCACGTCAAATAGGATAAGGTATTTTCAAAAATGAAAAAAATTAAAAATAAAAATATTTAAATGAAAAATAAAATCAAAACATAATATTGTTAAAAATAAAAATTAAGTAAGGCTTAGTATATAAAAAAATAGCAGTTTGTAATTCAATTATAGTGTAAAAAATAAAATTTAAAGTAACTTTGTTAAGAGAAACGGATAACGGGCAGGTAGATGGTTGGACAGGTGGCAAAAGGAAAGAGCGACTGTGACGGTTGGAAGTACCCAACTCTTGGAAGCTTTTTTTTTTTTTTTTATGCGATTCGGGCAACGTGTCTCTTATCTCCTTGATTTAATTTAATAATAAATAAATCATTAAATTTAATTCCTTCACTGTTCTTCTTTCCCCGCCTTTCAATTTCATTCTCTCTCTTATTCACATAAAAGGACCCAATTTCACTCCAAAACACCACCAAAAACCAAATCAAAACAAAGTCCAGGTTTTACTTCTCTGCCTTCTCTCTTTAGTTTTCTCATTTCCTTCAATTATATGCAAATTATATATTCTATTTTGTTTTTTCAAATTTCTGCTGGTACAGTGTTTCTCTCCTCGGCTTTGTCAAAAATTTGCTTCTTCTTTTCCCCATTTTTGTTAGGTGAGAATGGCGAGCTCAGTGGAGAAGGAGGTTGTTGCTGCTGCTGCTGCGGGTGCAGGAGAGGAACCTGTGTCCTTGGAACTTCCAGCTCCGACTGGTTGGAAGAAGAAGGTTCCACTTCTGATTCCTTGTTCTTCCTTCTTCTTTGACTATTCAATTTCTTTGGGAATTCGCGTGTTATGTTGTACAAATTGTTTGTTTTAGCTCGATTTTTTATATGGGTTTCAGTTATTTTTGCGATTTGTGTTGTGCTTTGCTTGATGGTAATCCCACCTAGGGATTTTATTTTCTGTTCTCGCAATTTTTTATTACTTCTCGAATTGTGGCTCACTGGGTGCTTATGATTTAAAATTAGCATCAAAGGTTTGGGCTTTTTGTTTTCTGAATTCGGTAAATTGTCTCGTTGTTAAGTGTTTAGTCTCCTGTTTTCTGTTATCGCACTTGTTTGTTACTTCTCGAATTGTGACGCACCGAGTGCGAGTGCTTATGATTTGAACTTAGCATCAAAGGTTTGAGCTTTTTATCTTCTGAATTCTGGAAATTGTCTCGCTGCTTAGTGTTTAGTCTCCTGTTAGGGTTTTCTAGATGTGTCCATTTGTTTCTGTGTTAGAAAAGGGATTTTGATGGATTCGTACTGCATGTCTTGTAATATTCCCGTTGACATGTTTATCTCTTTGCATTTCTCAAGTTTTAAAAGTTTTTGTAATGGGGTTACATTCACATTTGGTGTTTGCCTGCACTAAAAAATTTGTTTATTTTGTAGTTGCAGCTTATTTCATTAAATAAATTGTAGTGTATTTTGAATTTGAATGCTGTATTTTTTAAGATGCTACAAACATGTGTCTTGTATTTTACATCAAACATTTCATGATACTTTTGATGGTGAACTTTTAATGAGCATGAAAAAGTCAATTTTATTAACATTTTTCTGAAGTTTTTTTCATCCACTTTTTATTACTTTCTTCTTTTGAGTTGTCTCATTTCATTAAGGTAAATTCATCTTTCATACAGTAAGAACAACAGTTATCAATTATTCATCTTTCATAAAGTATTTTGAATTTGAATGTCTTATTTATAAAATGCTACAAACGTGTCTGGTATTCTACATCAAACATTTCATGATACTTTTGCTGGTGAACTTTTAATGAGCATGAAAAAGTCAATATTATTAACATTTTTTTTACGTTTTTTTCATCCATTTTTTATTACTTTCTTCTTTTGAGTTGTCTCATTTCTTTAAGGTAAATTCATCTTTCATACAGTAAGAAGAACCGCTAAGATGTTATCAATTATTAACTGGAAGAAAAACTATATGGTTTCTTACCATATAATTACAATAATAATGTTATCATCAATGTCATATTTGCATTTATTTATTCTAATATTTTGTGACATTCTTAAAATTAACCCCAGGTCTTTCCTTTCTTGTTCTCCTCATATTATGAACACCTTTTGAAACATGTGTAACAACCTTTATAATATTTCTTGAAGTAAATTGCATTAATTTCCCGAGATTAAGAAAACACCAAAACCTTTACATAGCCTATACTATCACTGCATGAAAAGTATTTTAGAGCACTTATGACCCTTATGGAAAAATTTTCTAAGGTGAATCTATATTTTATAGAGTTTGAGCTATCTAGCTCTATTTTCTTTTCCATTAGATCATTCTAGAGATACTAGCATTTATTGTAGATGATTTTATATATAATAGGCTATTGCATATCTCTAGGGTGATCTAATGCACACAAGGTGTAGATCACTAGATCTTGAGGGCTCAAGCTCCCTATAAACTCACCATTTTTCCCAAACACATACACCTGCTCAAAAATAAACTACAAAAGGGTCTATGTATAATACAAAACTAGAGGGGGGGTTTTATGTAGGTTTTGTATGGACGATGTTGTTCACCTTATGTCCTAAGATAAACTGTGGTCCTTTTTCGACATGATGTATATATATTTTCTATACTGTGGTTTTATAGTGGTAAATTGTTCACAAACAGTGCATATGCATGCATTTTTTGTGTTTGTTGGTCATAGTATTAGCCTCAGATACTTCTCATTTTTTGTGTCCTGCACACCATGCCATGAACTTTCTCAGTTTTCCCAGGTATAGCCTGAATGGAAGAATTAAAGAGGGAAGGAAAAGCTTTCTGACTGAAAAAGGTTAATTTGGTGCCATGCTATTCTCTTCCTGAAATTTTAACAGTAAAACTTCTAGCTTGTAATGCCTATGATGTTTACCTGGGCACGTATATGCTTAAAACTGTAAAAAAACATTTTTGGAAGAAAAAGAGAGGAAGAAACATAATCAAGTCTTGTCAAGGTTTGAATATGCTATTCAAATCAGTAGTTGTGTTTTGGTTGCATGAGTAGCCAAGATCACCCGGTAATGTTATTATGATATGAAGGCAGGGAAGAGAGCTTCATATTTCACACTAGGGATTACTTGTGAAGTCAATAACTTAAACCAAAATCTTGTATGTATTACTGTTGTTAATTTGTTGTGTGTTTAAGCATATAAGACTATTTATAAATCTTATTTCCCTTGCAGTTCTTTCCGAAAAAATCTGGAACCCCAAAGAAAAATGAGATTGTATTCACTGCACCAACTGGAGAGGAGATCCATAATCGGAAGCAACTGGAGCAGTATTTGAAAGCACACCCTGGTTGCCCAGCTGTATCTGAATTTGATTGGGGCACTGGTGAGACTCCAAGAAGATCAGCAAGAATCAGTGAGAAGGTCAAGGTGGCTACTACCCCAGAAAATGAGCCCCCAAAGAAACGTGGCAGGAAATCACTAGCTTCGAAAAAAGAAGCTTCTCAGGAAGAAGTAAAGGAGGAAACAAAAGAAGTGCAAATGGAAGAAGTTGATGAAACCAAGGATGATAAAGATTTGGAGCAGGAAAAGAATGTTGCGCAAGAGAATCAAGATGAGAAGATAGAAGAGGATACGGATGGCAAAGAATCCACTCAACCCGGAGAAAATACTGATATTCCTAAGGATGAGGAAAATTTGAAGACTGCTGATGAAGAGCCACATGCCTCAAAAGAGAAACTTGAGGACAAAATTGTTGAGGGTACTGAAGTTGTTCAGCATAAAGATGAAGAAAAGATTGGAGAGCCAGTGGAGGAGACAAAGAAAGATGATGAAATTGATGGCAAAGAATCCACTCATCCTGGAGAAAATACCAATGTACCTAAGGATGAGGAAAATTTTAGGACTGCTGATGGAGAGCTACATGCCTCAAAAGAGAAACTTGAGGACAAAGTAGTTGACGGTTCTGTAGTTCTTCAGAATAAAGATGAAGAAAAGATTGAACAGCCAGTGGAGGAGACGAAGAAAAATGGTGAACTGGAAGGAGAGAATAAGGAGGAATATAACAGAGGCACTCAAGTAACTCAAGTGAATGATGAAGAATATTTTAAGGTTCATGATATAAACAAGGAGGCTGAATCTGAGTACACTGAGAATGGAAGCTGGAACTGGTTAGGTCAAAGCACCTAAATAAGGAATAAGAAACTTGGGTTCTCTTCTTTCTGACCCCTTTAGATTTGTCCGAGTATGACTGTAGTTTTGTTGTGATGTTATTTATCTGATTGTTTATTGAAAGGGCTATAGACAAATTAAGGAGTAGCTCTGAATGTGTGCCGTCTTTCCATGTATTGGAGAGACGTGTAACATAGTTCCCTTCGTAAAATTATGTTGTAAGATACTTGTAATGTGATATGGATCTATAATCCTGTCATGGGAACCCAAATATTTCCTTTACTCCTATACTGATCTCAGGTTTTATCATGCAACTTATATGTTGCTTACTGCCATTTATCCCGGCTGAAGATCGGTCAAATTTCTGCTGGAGGTATTTAGTTATATTGTCATTCTTCTATTAAAAGCAAACGAATGTCTAAATCAACTCTTCAATCAATAGTCTTGATTTCTAGTTCAGTATACTGTTGTGTTACGCTAATGGAATGAAGAATTTTATCATTTATTTATAATGGTGTAATATTTTGTCACCTACAACAACTTGAAATTCCTTTTATTTGTGCTGTTCGCCAAACAAGAAAAAAATATATTTTGTTAAATTCTGAACATCAAAATTGCAAATTTATTGAAACTATACAGAGTCAAAGGTCAAACATTTTGAACAACGAATGATAAGTATGTTGATATTTTCTAGTGGCGATAGATAAAACTGAAATGAGACTACCGAAACACCCACTTGGTGACCCATCAGGAAGTTAATGGAATTCTGTATTTAACGAATTTTGATGAGATAAATGTGTTGTAGCTTCTTCAAAGTCCTTTAAGCTGAACAACAAGCCCCGTCAAGTAGGTCCACTTCTCAAATGCACTGGCTGAAGACACAAAGGCAAGTTTGGAAGACTCAACGTCATTTCCAGCAACTGCCAGAAAAAAAAAAAAAAAAAAAAAAAAGTAGCAAAAGGAATCTTTTAGCCACCGATCTGAGCATACTCTGACTCTTAATTACATTAGCAAATTACTTGCAAAATTTTATGTGCAAACAGTTCATCAACAAGATTGCGTCTAGGCTGTTTTACTTTTGCAGGGTGATATAAAAAAATATTAACACCAAGAGAGGTTGATAAGGTATGAAGTTTAATACCTGATGAAATCAATGAAGCTAGTGAGGAACTGTTTTGCTTTTGCAGGGTGATATAAAAAAATATTAACACAGGTTGATAAGGTATGAAGTTTAATACCTGATGAAATCAATGAAGCTAGTGAGGAATTGAATGTGTCCACCGCAGTCTTTTCTTCTGGACTGGCACTCAACTGTTAAAAGATTACCCAGAACCTCTAAGATATCCCATTAAGAAGCTGGAAAAAGGTATTTGAGTAAATAAATAGTTACTTTATTAAAAAATTCTATCATCCGGAATGTTCATACTTTTAAATGGTGATTAAAAAAAATTCTATATCTGGCACAAGTGCTGTATTTGAAAATTTTGTCCACCTATAGATAGGCTTTTTAATCAGCAAAGATATAATTTTAGTTTCATATTTTATCAAATCTGCAATTTTTGTCCCTTATTTTAACATAAAGATATTTGATCATCTAAATTAATATTTTACAATTTTAATTCAATTCTAAATTTTCCCCATATTTATTTTTTTTATATTTTAATTAAATCATTTGTTGATGGCAGCTTAAATTGATATCTTACTTAGGATTAAGGTTTAATTAGACTAAAATAAAAATAAAACATAGGAAAAATTGATAATGATTAAACTAAATGTCGACAAAAATTGTGGATTGAGCATAGGAAAATCAAAATTGTATTTAAGCTTAATTTTTATCACTTGCGAATGATAATGAAGGCACCAATTTTTTTGTGAAGAGTCAGAATCGAATGTGTTCATAATGAAATTAGAGGCTTGATGTTATCATGGCAATTAATATCTGATATACGTTTTGTCTAATTTTGAGATGAAAGATTTCATAACAGAAGTAGCTATATTAGCATTTTGTCTAACCTTATTCAAAGCTATATTAGCATTTTGGACCCAATCAGTTTCAGTGCCACTCCCAAATACAGAAGCAGCTGTAGGTAGATCATTATTTTCAATTGCTTTACCAACTTCACTCAGTTTATACACCAGGTCCTGAAGATACCCTGCAAATATGTTTTTATTTTCAGTGGCTAAGTCTTGTGGTGGCTGAATTTGAGAATTCAGTGAAAGAGAAGGCAGCCTAAAAAATTTCTTTTATTCCGTCCCTAAAAGAAATAGGTGTTTCTGATATAAATTTTTTTTATCGACAAAATAAATATATTTATATATGATCAATATAAGAAGTACTAAACAAAAACACAAAATTCTAATGGTTAGTATCCATTTATAGATATATATTTTTATGGAAGACAAAATATATTATGTACAACACAAACCAATGTCTTACAAGAAATATGATCTGTGAAGGATACAAAGCACATAAAAAGCATGAGGAACATCCGATTATAAAACAGCAAAACAACAAAACAAGGTCACTCTAATATGATTAGAGATAATTCAACTCCAAGACCTATAGACCATCAAATCAAAAACCCCTTGCCCGTCCATGATTGTTGATCTTAGTTATTTCATTATGAAGTACCATACTCTAGCCAACCAAACCAAAATCCACGTTATTTTTACTTTTTTACTAGTTACTAACCCCAAATGCTGGTGTAGGTGGAGGTGTTGATTTCCGGCAACAGGCCTTGTACCCCAATCCACCGATAATATGTTTGCCACAATATCCAGGGGACAACCAAAAAGATTTATGGATATATTATTATAAACGAAAAATAACCATGGACCCGAACAAACTATAAACCAACGACGTCCGCATTAATGCACCTTACACCCCTATGATCTTTTAAGCTATTCCATGCTCATTATAAGGAGGCATTTTAATATGAATGTAATCTACACTGATGTGATACAGTCCACGACCATGTGGTCAGGTCGATTCAATGTATGTAATATCTCACACATATGTGTCTAGAGCCACAACCCTGTGGGAATCTTGCGTGCCACCCATACCACTGTGATAAAGGAATGGAAGTTCATCACGAAACAGAAATACGATTTCTATCTCTCATTATTGAGATTACTATGGTAGGGAGGAGAAAAAATGAATTCAGCTAGTGTGGCCTCTTCAAAAATCTTAATTTTGTTACTGTATTCCTTAGCTGGGACTATATGTACAAGCTACAAATGAAACTTAAAGGAGGAGAGAGCAATCAGATTTCTTTGGAAAAACAAAGTAATGTTCAATTTTCGATGATTAGAATTAAGAATTTAATTGGAATTCATTTGTAGTGTAAAGGTTTTGTACGCAATCATTCCATAATAGGTTGCCATACAGTACAAATTTATTAGACTTTTATATGAAGTACTTAAAAAATTATGTTATTTTAAACTGATTTCGAAATTTGTTCTGAGTAAAATTCTTTACAGTTTAGAGTACAAAAACTTTAAGAAATAACCTTCCACGACTCAACCTAAGGGACAGTGTCAAATATCAGTAGCACGGAATTATTATTCATTAGAGATCCTTGAGAAATGGACTATTATAATCCTAAGAGAGACAACAAAAATACAGCAGCACAGTTAGCCTCTGCATATATTCAATAGGGTAATGAAATACAATATGAACTAATTTTAATTCAAGGTCAATAAAAAAACTCTACAATAACACTTTGTTGTTATCACATCATTTAATAAGTTTTGGCACTTCATGCAATTGTTCACATAGTTAATAACTCATTAAATGATATATGCAAAATAATAATATAAAAATGTTTTACAATAATATTGCATTAAAATTATACTGGATACAGCATTTAACATAACAGGCAATAGAAGAGCCAATGTTTGGATTTTTGAAACATTTATATATATTCATTCGACACCGTCAAGAATTGGGCTCAACTACTTTGCTGATTGCCTCTGCAGACTCTAAACTATCAGTATCACTTACATTTATTTGCATTCCAGAGTGAACAAGGTCAATCAATTAAAGGAAAGGAACATGAAAATCAATTTCATATTTCGGGAAATAGATAATAGGACAAGCCAATAATATAAACTACTGGTCATGTTTAAGGTAAAGGTGTAAGAGTACATCCACATTCACCAAATAATGTAATCTAGAGAAAAGTAAAATGTTACTTTAGCAGGATCAGACCTGTTTCTTTGGTGGATGATTTGATCACACCTTGTCTCTCAAGTCTCTTTTTTCTGTCCCTCTTTACTTTTTCCAAGAGCTCCTCATCATCATCTGCCTCAAGGATTGCGGCATTAGCATCCTCACCAGCCAAAGAAAGCACAAAGGTGGTGAGAAAACTGATGGATAAGCCTCTTTTGGTTAAAATTGGAGGATGAATTGCTGACTGATGAACTGCTTTGCAAATAGTTAATTGTCTTTCGAAACTGCACTTGATGGGGTGGTAAACATATGTTTGTGTTGTTAATGACAAAGAGGACGATGATGGTAGACAGAAGGGGTTTGCAGTTGGGACAAAATATATTGCCATTGTTTTCTCCTTTTTTTCCTCTCTACTTTTTATTCTTCTTATTTTCCTGTATTTTTGGACTTCAAAGTACAGAAGACATGGCAATTTGGAATCTGTTGAGGATAAGGTTGCTGGATTCTGTAATCTGATCCTGTCATTTTTTAGATCCTGAAGGGTATTTTGGTCATTGAATAATACCTGCACGATACACCATCATTCTTGATTATATGGTATCTTCCAAATTCAATTGAGTGAAAGGATGCAAAGTTGGCCAGTACATCCTTGTCCCATCAAACGAAAATTTTCGCCCAACAATTTTATCAATCGTTAATTAACTTAACCATATGTGTGATCATTCACATCTAGGCCCACTAAACCATTGTAAAAAGGATTTAACTTAAAGCTTCGTTAAAATCAAGTATAACCAATAATTAATGAACCGTACAAGAACTCACGCTTAGCTGGGGACATGTTCTAAAAAAGTCCTTTATCTATGCTTGTCATTCTGAGGCATCTATGTATAGTTGACTAGTTGGTAACTTCCAGAGGAGATGCGGATTCATGGTAATTTGGTTTTCATTTTTTTTTTATACGGACATTCATGCTCTAAAAAATAAAGCATTACCCCACACACACACACATAAAAGCGTGCTTCGCTCATTGTTACTACTTTTTGAAATCAACAATACGTAAAAAGTAGATTCTCTGACGTGGGATGAGAACAGTCGTTGAACCTAAAAGCTACTTTCTTTATGATTTTGCGTTATTAAACCAAACAATGGACTCTGAAGCCAGCACTAAAGGAAGTATTTGTTGATGAGATCTTGATCATACCACTTTTTCCACAGTCCTTTGACACTGTCCTTACTGATTAAGTGAAAGGGGAAGCATAACAGTGTAGCAGGGTGGTAAGTGTTAATGCTCTCTCTAGTGATCAATATTGGTTGTATTCCAATGTTTTAAAGTGACCCCACCTTCTTAAATGGTTTCAATTTTTTCCTTAGTCCTTTCTATTGGTATATATATTTGTTTTAGCTTTGTGGTCTGCGATGGTCTTTGTAGCTTTAATCTAAATTGCTAAAATATACTCTCTTTCAACCCCGCAATCAAATTGTTACAATAAATTGTATAGAGAAAAGATGTTCGTACAGGTAGGATGGCATATTGGATAGACATTTAAGGCTTTTAGTCTTTACTTTCCCTGAAAGCTAAAATAGCTATAAAACAAACATACAGATCAAAGAATTGTTTGTGTTCAGTGAGAAGGATTCTCCTGCTGGCTGCTTCTATTTTAAGTTATCGCCGTTTTGCTTTCTCTCCTATATGCGAGTAAAGGCAATTGGAAAAAGGACCACTTCCACTGAATTCTTAGTATTAAATTCTGTTTTATATGTGCATAATTTGAGTCGAGTAAGGAAACAAGACATTATTATACAGGTGCAATCAACAAGTATTGACGATTCAGTGACACCAAAAAGAATGTTGCACGTAGTATTAACTTTGTTATCTCTTCTTTTTTAATAAGCTGCACCAATAATATCTTCATCTTTACCATCAACACGTACTGCGAGTTTATAGTTTCCGTATCCTATGATCTCATAATTGAAAAGGAACTTAGAAAAATGCCAGTGTTTTTTAGCTACTGACACCATGCTGGTTCTTAGGGTCATTATTTATTTATGGTCTAAAAAGGTTGATGAACGCGAATCAGCTTAAGTTATTACATGGAAAATGAGCACTCGTTAAAAAAGGAGACAATTTCCACCCCTCAACCGCGTATATTGCTATGTGCCTTTCCTCGAGTTGGCGTTCTGGCTAAGTTCTTCACAATTCACTCAACAATGCCAAAATCCATCTATGTATTTAGATAAATTAACTTAATAAGTTATTTATTTAATAACAGTTTATTGTTCAAATTAACATTCATATCATAACTCATAAGCATTTAATTTAATCATTTTACTTTAGTGAAGCAGTTTATTAATTATTCATTTATGAGCATATAGTATGAATACATTATATTAAATTTTTAAATTATTTATAAATGTAAATATTATTTTCTGTATTTTTAATATCGGTAACATTTCTTTTATTTCTTACCTAATGGATAATTTCAATTATAATAAACTAAAATCATCAAAATAATTTGAAACCTTCTAAAAAAAGAATTTATATGAGATTCTTAACTCTTAACTCTCCCTTTCACATACTCAACTAAATATTTTTAAAAAAATTACCTAAGTACTTATATATATATATATATAGAGAGGTATACAAGAGTATAGTATCTTATAAAAGATTATATACAAGGGAGATTGTGAGAATAACAAATTTTCAGTCATTGAAATAAAATTAATAAATGAGATTAAATCTTACACATCTATTTATTCTTTCTCTTCTCTTCTATTATTTATTATCATCACTTCTTTTCTCTCTCGTATCTCATCAACATTAAATTTTCAAATTCTCTCATCTCTTGTCAATGCATAATAATAATTTAAAAAAATTTATGTAATAATTAACGTGAAATTAAAATTATTTTATTTTCAATTAAAAATAATTTGCAACTAAATATAAATATATGTCAATTTTTTTATAAAATGTAAATTATATCATTAATATTTATAATTATTTTAATATATATTTTATACTAATGAGAGAGGAGAAAAAAAATATCTGAAAAAAAAGGAGTACTAAAAACATACTCCTTCTAACACACTCTTTATCATTGGATGAAATTTACTGAAAACTACAAAATTAGGAAAGATAATCATTTAAAGACAAGTAAGACCCATATAATTTGTTGTTTTCGATAAATTTGAATCAATTAGGTAGAGTGTGCCATGAGAGTGTGTTAAAACTTAACAAGAGTGTTGCTAGCATTTCTCTATGAAGAATTAATGTAGAGTGTCAAATTAAAATTATTTTATTTTCAATTAAAAATAATTTGCAACTAAAATATACATATATGTCAATTTTTTATAAAATGTAAATTATATCATTACTATTTATAATAATATTAATATATTTTATATTAATGAGAGAGGAGAAAACAAAATATTTGGAAAAAAAGAATACTAGCAACACACTCCTTCTAACACACTCTTTTATCATTGGATGAAATTTAGTAAAAACTACAAAAATTAGAAGAGATAGTCATTTAATGACAAGTAAGACCCACATAATTTGTTATTTTCGATAAATTTGAATCAATTATGTAGAGTGTATCCATGAGAGTGTGTTAAAACTTAAAAAAGAATGTTGCTAGCATTTCTCTATGAAGAATTAATGTTGGTGAAAGAAAAGAGAAGAAAAACAATAACAGATAATAAATGCTAGAAGAGAGGAGAGAAAATGAGAGAATTTGTAAGATTTAATCTCAACCATCATTTTATTTCAATAGTTGAAATTTTCCGCTCTCATTCTCATACAACATATCATTCTCATACCACATATTTTACTCTCATATAATATGTCATAATATATATATATGTGTGAGTTTAATTAGTATACATTGACAAAGTAAAAGACTTTATATATATTCAATCATATCTCTTAATTTATATAATTTTTAAAATATTAATTGATAAAGTTAACAAACTTACCATAAATTAAGAATTGTGATTGAATATTAATATAAAAAAAATTTTACCACGCATATCAATTAAACTATACATTATATATATATATATATATATATATATATATGAAATAGATGCAATGTCTTTATGTTTTGTTAGAAATTAGTTTTATTTTTATCTTTTTTTTTTATTTCTAAACGATAAAAAATATGAGCCTTATTAAAATGTACCAAATTGAAGGTCTCTTAAAAAGTTCTCTTCATCGAAGATATAAGACCAGCCCAAACATAAGGCTAACAAAGTATTCTATATGATCCTCCAAAGATAATAATATTTAATTAATATTAATATTAATATTTTATAGAACTTGTAATTTTTTATTATTTTTCTCAGGTAAAAAATTTATTCATTAATTTTAATTAACAAAAATATATCTAATAAGCGGCTTTTTTAATTATATTAATTCTTATCATACTAATCCAATAAAAATATTATTAATTTTAAAAGGATTAACTTTAATAAATATTTATTTTAGGTCTAAAATGCTACAAAGATTAATCAAGTACATTTTACTTACCATTATAGTAGTCTGACGAATAATAAAAATTATATAAATATTAATTTTATTTAATTCTTAAGGTATTTAAAATAAGAGTTTGGTTCACTTATTCTTAGAATGAGGTTGTCAAAAAACCTCTAAATTAAAAAAAAAATTATCTTGATGGATAATGAAGATGATTTCTAATAGTAAAAACTGTCATGATTAATAAAAATATCACATTAAAATATAAATAAATAAAATTATCAAAACACTATTATCACATAAAAATCTAGGTATATTTAACTGTAAATTTTGAAAATACTATTTTAAATAAATAATATATGCAGTGATCATCTCCAGCAAGTAATCCTCTTCATTGTTCTCCAAGGGTAGCTTTGACCGTAAGATATATCAAATCGATGAAGGTTAAAAGATTAAAATTAAACAATACAAAACTAATCACGGAGTCACACACTAATCATTTTCGTCCCTCTCTAGCAGTGGCTTTTTTTTTTTTAATTTTAAACTTTTAACTTCATTTATTTAATATAGAGTTAATTGATATATATTGTCAAATTTTGTACATTCACACTCAATTATAATTTTATTTTTTATTTTTGTAATTTTTAAAATACTAATTAATAAAATTATCATTAATGAAAGACTATAATTTAATATCTTTACAATACACTATTTAAACTCTTGAATATATCCTTCGTTAAAAACACGGCTGAAAAGGGTATCCCTTATATTTGTTATTATACAATTACCCATTGACAATAATACTAGGTTTAGCAATTTTATAGCAAATAACTTAGTCATATTATTGTTATAATATGAATGATAATTTATAGTTGGCTAATAATATAAAATAATAAATTATTAAATTAATAGATTATATTTTTTTACAACTATAAAACTATTATAAATAGTAACGACAGGTGGAGTTTGTAGATGGCAGATAAGTCCATCTATAATTAATTATTAAATTTAATATTTGTAAGTGATGTCTAACAGCGTTCTGAATCAAACTGGTAGAATAAGTTCTAATATCATATTAGAAATAGTGAAATTGTGTTTAATTTAATCTCATAAAACCGGTTTGTAAAGTAAGATTTGTACTTTATATACTTTTATTTAATCATATCACTAGTTAATTAGTTCATATAGGATGTCTAACAAAAATTGTGTATTACAAAATATCAAAAAAAGAAAAATAAAATGTTGTACTATATAAGATTTCGTGATTTTGAATTTTAATTATTGAAACTGACTAAAATTAGAGTTGCCAAACGTGATTTGACTAAAACAAAATAATGACAGGGGGATGTTGAAATGAATGTAGTTTGTTTACATGTGATAGTTTTGAGTTGGCACGTCTTATTCCTGGAAATAATAATAAGGAAATAGCTTTAATTTATTTTTGTACGCAACAAAAATGATTTTGAATATGAAAATGTTGGGCGTATTATATCTTGTAACGTTACTGTGAAGCATTAGCGGAGTGTGTTTCATTTTAGAAGGGATCCGATTGGGGAATGGAGAGGGATTAGATTCATTGATTCGATTGGACGGTCACGTGATGTTTCTGTGTTAATTGTGGTCAGGTCACGTGACTTTGTCTGACTGACAGAGAAGGGAGTTTACCCACAGTCTGCGGAAGCGAGTGAATGAGTTAGCGCTCACTTCACTCGTCACTACTCACTAGTCCACCACACCATAACATAACGCGTATGTTTCACTATCACACAATTTTTAGTCCACTCTCTGTGCCCCACATCCAACTGCTTTCCCCTCACGCGCTTTTACCTTCACCCCTTTCTTTTATTTTATGCCAAAAGGAAACAACACAAGAAAATTCAAATATTCCAATCAAGCTCGATCTCCGTTACTTTGCCCACAAACTCTCCTCACACCATTTTTTATTCTTTACTAAGCTTCATATTTTAGATCATTTTCGTAGATTCAATTATTCTTTTTGCTAAGGTAGTGCACGAGGTGTCTGATTAAGTTGTGTTCTGATAGAAAAATGGTATTTTTAATTTAACTCTTTTAGAAAAATGACAGTAGAGACTATTAAGGGTGGAAAATAGTTTGAGTCAAAATTGTAAAATTCAAATATATGTACAGAGATGGAAGATGAGAAGTAAAAAATAGAAGATGCTCACAATGATGGAAGTATTTCAATAAGATTGATCAAGAGGTGAGTGAAAGAAGAAGATTACTATCTAATATAGAAAAGGAAATTGAAGATTACTCAACAATCTTATTTTGGAAGGATATATGGATAAAAGAGAATATTGTGTGAAAATTTTGAAAGGCTGTATAATATAGCACCAAATAATGACGTATTTGTCAACGAGATGCGAGAGGGAAGGTGAATGACCATGGGATTGATGAAGGGAGTTTTTTGAGTGGAAAAATGAGATTGGTGAAAAACTTGTAAAATTGGGTTTGAGGACAAAGACATCTTGCTAGATGGTGTACTAAAGCCAATAAAATTTAACTTGGAACTAAACCCTGTTTAATTAGATAATATCTCATTAGATTTTAATTTATTTTAGTTTTATTTTAATCTTTACTTCAATTAGAAATTTAGACATTCTTAATAAATAAATGTTTGAGTTAAATTGATGTATTATTGATAGAAAAAAAATTCTTAACAGGCTCATATAAAGTGACCTGATATTTTTTATTTTTCTTTCATATTTTATGGTTGTTTTTTTTTTTTTTGCTTAGTGCATATTTTGATGGCCATGACAAACGTGAGAAATAAAAAATATGTTTGAAAAAGTTAGTTGAAAGTTAGAAAGTTAGTCGAAAACTATTAATTATTTATGATTTACTACTTGTTTAACGATATTTGTTGAACTCCTAACAAGTGTTCTAGTTGTTTATAGTATCCTATAAATACATTGAGTTGTGTGTAAGGACATGTTTATTTAATAGGTTATAAGATTGTAGAATAGTACGGGGAATTAAATTTAAGTTTTTACTTAAATTATTGATTGATTTGAGATGTAATGGACCTGTTAGTCGTGTTAGTCCTAAGCATTTATATTTTGATGATGAATAGAGAGGTGGAGACATGAGAATGACTTTTTCCAAATTGTTTCAAGATGTTTAGATTTCATTTCAAGAGATTTACAGAAATTGTTAAGGAACAGGGGTGCAAATAGCAGGTTACCCTTACCAAGTACACCCCACTCCCTTTTCTTTTGCTTTCTCCCTTTCTTTCTTCTTTCTTCTTTCTTCTTTTCTCGTTCTTCTTTATTTATTAAAGCATCATTTATCCTCCCTTTCCTTGCCACCCTTGGTTCTTTGCATGCATTGCTTCAAGTTGAAATCGGACGTGGTCTCTTCCATAGCTTTTGATTCTGAGTGATTTTCATTGTAGGTAAGTTTGACCATGACTCTTCAAACCTTTTTCCATTTGTTTTTTTATCCTATTGTTTCTGTTAAAAATATAATTTCTTAGGTTCCTATTGAAATTGGCTTTCCTATCAGGTTTTGTGAGAGATTTCTTTAGGTTAATCCTTCCTCTTTTTTTTCCTATTTGAGTAGGCTTTTAAGCATAGAAAAAGTAAAAGAAGCTAAATTTGTGATTTTAATTTGAAGAATTATGATTTAATGGTTGTGAGGTTGAGAGAATGAAATTGATTGAACTTTTGAATTGTATGCAATGATTGCCTGAAATTGGTTGTGCTAGTAGAATCGATAATTGGAGTGTTGTTGCATAACATGAGAAATTGATGTTGGTTGTTTACTTTGATGATAATTAGAATTATGTTGTAATGCATATTGTTGTAATGCATGATGATGAGGTGTATGTTGAATCTATTGAATACAGACGGTTATAGGTGGTAACTTAGCCTTGATTGATGCACATATATTTATATATTTGTGAGGAGCATTGAGTTAATGACATCGATAAGATCAATGTAATACTAGTACCAGATATGCAAGTGGGGGTACATAGGTGATTTACATTGTGGTCCCGGTACTACACAGTTGGGGCAACTAAGAGATATACTTAGACAATAATTGATTGTCATAAGGGTCAAGTAGAATTTAGACAATAATCATTGGATGAGTGTGCTAAGACTTTAATTATTGTTAGGTGGGTCAAGTAGACGCTAGACACCAATTGTGAGAAGTCTTTGGCCACCTTGGTATCCAAATTCAATAAAGTTTTTCTAAAAAGCATCAATTGAATGTTATGAATGCTTATGTTAAAGGAAACATAAGTGTGGTTATTTTCTATCGGTGGATGTGTGTTGATTAGACTAAATAATGAAATTGTGCAAGTTTCATGTTTTATGCCTATTTTGATTGTCATACTAAGAGATATACTTAGACAACAATTGATTGTCATAAGGGTCAAGTAGACTCTAGACAACAATTGTTGGATGAGTATGCTGAGACTTTAATTGTTGTTAGGTGGGTCAAGTAGATGCTAGACACCAATTGTGAGAAATCTTTGGTCGCTTTGGTATCCAAATTCAATAAAGTCTTTCCAGAAAGCATAAGTTGAATGTTATGAATGCTTATGTTCAAGGAAACATAAGTATGATTGTTTTCTATCAGTGGATGTGTGTTGATTAGACTAAATAATGAAATTGTGCAAGTTTCATGTTTTATGCCTATTTTGATTGTGATATGCTTACCCTTGCATTCTTTGTGTATTTTATATGAATGTGATGATCATGCTATGAACGAGAGCAGATGACAGTAGTGGTTCCCAAAGATATAAAGGGCTAGACTGAAGGGAATGAGGATTTCTCAAGAGTTGGGGATTTCATTTTGGATTGTATATATGTAATTGATGAAGTTCTGCTATGGTCAAAGTTGTAAAAGATTATATTTTGTTGTTAGTATTATAGTATACTTGAAGAACATGTAATACTTAAAGATGTGTAATGTGAGCCTAGAAGTTGAAGTATATATGTAGAAATAGATAGATATTATAGACTAGATGTGTGAGTGATGTTATTTGGTGAAATTTTTGGCGTTTAAATAGAAAGTTATGAAATACTTGGGTGAGATGTAACATATGTGAATGTACTAGAATCAATGAAAATGCATACTTGTTATGTTGATTAGTCTTAGTTGACATGTATGATATGGCAATATGTTCATCATAGAAAGTTTCAGTAGAGGGAATAACTAAGAGGTGTCTTACATGCCAAGATTATATAGTAAGCTGCCCTAGATCTTGTTGGGCAACAAGGTTCACTGAGCGAGTTGATGTTGGGTTTGCTATGTTGTATTTAGTTGAAATTCTAGTTACACCTAGTTGTATATTGTGTTATACTGATTGTATGGTGATGAAAATTTTATATTATAGTATTTTGGATTATAAATTACTTGGAAAGTGAATTAGATTATGTCAATAAATGGTATAAATAGTATTAGTATTTGTGGATGTTACATCGTGTCCAAAGGAACTATTAATTATTTGTGATTTACTACTTGAAAGAAATTATTGATACATGTATTAAAAGAGTGAATGTAAAATAAAGGAAAACTAAACTTTAACAATAACACCTATAATGTTAAATAGAAGATACTTATAGATTAAAACTAAACTTTAACAATAACACCTATAATGTTAAATAGAAGATACTTATAGATTAATACGTTAGAAATTTTATTAACATTACGACACATTTCTAGAAATTTACTTTCAACTAAGTTCATTTGTACACTTCTACATTTGTTTCAATAATATTTTTATCATGATTCCTTAAAATAGAGACTTAAACTATTAAAACGTCTCTTAATCCCTTTGAAAGAATATTTTAACAGTTTGATTTAAAACATTTGGCAAATACCAATTTAGACATATAGGTCTGGACCTATTCCTAGGCACAATATCTATATGGTTATTTTCCTTATTCTCTTGACTAAAAAATAATCTTCTAATACTTTAAATCATAACAAAACAAATTTATGGTTGATCAATTAAAAAACAAGTACTAAGCATAGAGAAAAACACAATAGATATATAAAATTTAGATAAAAGTGAAAATAGATTACAAAATGTCAACCAATTATTAAATATCTGATAATAGATTTAAAGTTTGATTGATTTGGTTTTGTTTTTCAATTTTTTAGAAGAGTTTTCAAAAATTGTTTTCTAGAAGAAGAGAACAAAAAAAACTTATTTGGTAAGTGTTATTTGAAAACTGTTTTGAAGATGTGAAAATGAAAAAACTTGTTTATATTTACTGAAATTCCATTAATGAAAGCAAAAAATAACATATTATTATTGTCTTTTGAGTTTTCAAAACAAAAATAGAGTAATCATAACTATTTTCAGAAACTGTTTTGAGAAAACAGTAACCAAACAAGTTTTTTAGTTTTTAAATATTAAAATACTAAAAACAATTTTATAAAACTATTGTAAAACATACTTATTTTCTCATTGTCACGAGGATTTATTATAGCTTTCAAATCAAATTACAATGTGAAAGAAGAAAAGAAATGGCCTTTGAAGATGCAACTGTGCTCCCAGTGTAAAGTTTCTTCTCCAATGATTTTTCTCCCTTCTTACAGTTTGACGTTTGTCCAAAAGCTTCTTTCTGCTTTTTTCCTTTCCTCTGTTATATGAATATGCTTGAATTTACCTAGCAATCTTGATCACCATTGATCTTTTCGTTGAGTGTCCAAATCCTCGCTTAACAAGGTTCCTCATCAAGCCATTCTCGCTAAGTGACAAGAATCTTGCTTAGCGAGATAAGCCAGTTAGGTCTCTTCCTCTAAGTTCTCCTATGTTTTAGCTAAGTGAGATTTCTCTTGCTAAGCAAAATATCTTTTGTGTTTGCACTGCTAAGAGTCTAAGTATTTTGTTGAGCGACGAATCTCTTTGCTCAACGATGAAGCTCAAACGTAGTTCCTTGACCTTGAAGCAATCTTTGTAAGCTATTACAATCTATAAAAAATTACCTATAAAGAATATTAATTGGTCTTAAAAATATCTTTTTTCTATAACAAAACTTGAGTGCTTGAATTTTTACAAAAAATGGACAATTTCATGAAAAGATAATGGAAAAATAAATGTTATGAGATTTTTTTATCAATTAATTGACCCAAATCTCACAATCATCAATATTAAAATCTTATTAATGATTATATAACCACTTAAGAGTGTGTTTAGAAAAAATTGAAAAATTATATTATTTGAACAATCGATTAGTTTTTAATCAATTATAATCAAAATTTTTTTTGTTTAAGTTAGCGTAAAAGTGGTTTGAAAATTATTAATTTCATTGAAGGTAACAAAATATCATTTATTAGAGAGTAAAATTTTATAAAAATAGCTAAAAATGAAAAAAAAAATTATAAGTTATAAATCTTTAAATTATAAAAAAAAAATTAGAAATATAAAGTGATTCAGTTGGTTAAAAAATGATAGAGGTTGAAAAGGTCACGTATGGATTTGATTCTCTTCGCTAACAAAAACTAATATTATTAATCATACTAATATTGAAGCTTTTTTCTTCAAATCTTAATTGTTATAAAAATGACATTTTTTAATAAAAGCAGCTGAAAATGAGAAAATTAATCTTTTTTCACACAGCTATAAAAAGTTGTGTGCATTTTGCTTTTAACCTTAATAGTATAAATATGATTTATGATGATTCTAATTTTATATACTCCACTGACAAATGTATAAAACAAGATTTTTTTTCATGTAGCAACACTTTATAGATTATTCCACTTAATTTTTTTTCAATATTTTTTAAGGAACGTTAAATCAATCATCTTCATAAAAGTGATTTAATAAAATAATATATTATTTATTTTTTATAAAATTAATTTTATTATTATTTTCATTTGAATTTTCTTATATAATTTCTTATGTTTATACTTTATACAATATTTTTTAGTTTAAGAAAACGATATTTTCAAAATTAATTTTATTATAGTATTGAAAACTAATCACATTCAATAATATTTTATTATTTATTAAAATTAAATTGTATATCATCCAAATTTAAATTGAATTTATATTTTTATTATTATAAGAATTTTTTTATAAGTGAAAATAATATTACCAGCTCAATGGAAAGTGCAAGAGTCAAAATATGTAAAATTTGACATGAACGCCTTTCAGATTTATAGAAAAAATAAATTTCCTATCTCTCCCCACAAATATTATAAAAAATAATATAAATTTTTATAAAATCCAAAAATTTACACCTCAAAATTTACAAAAATATTTACACATATTCCACCAACAAAATTGCCAAGAACTCATGTTTATGTCCTTTTGACGTATGGATATGATCTATACCAACTGGATCGTTCAACCTTTATAAGTATAATAATAACTTTTAAGATAATAAATGAAATAATAATTAAATTAATTTTATTATTATTTTTATTTGAATTTTCTTATGTACTTTCGTATGTTTATACTTCATACAATATTTTTTAGTTTAGGAAACAATATTGTCAAAATTAATTTTATGAATGTATTGAAAACTAATCACATTCAATAATATTTTATTATTTATTAAAATTAAATTGTATATTAAAATTCCCTATTTCTCCCCACAAATATTATAAAAAATTAATATAAATTTTTATATAATCCAAAATTTACACCTCAAAATTTACAAAAAAGTTTACACATATTCCACCAACAAGATTACTCAGGTTTATGTCCTTTTGACATATGGATGTGATCTATACCAACTGAATCAACCTTTATAAGTATAGTAGTAACTTTTAAGATAATAAATATAATTATTTATTAAAAAGTTATTAAATAGTGATATAAAGTAATATAGACACAGATATATGAACTTTCATAAAAAAAAAAATAGATATATACAAATGCCATTTTTGTAAATGTCTTATTTACCGAAATGAATTACTTTTGTGGTGATAAAATTATTTCCGAATCAAATTACATAACCATTTTACCAAAACTCGTATATATTCCAATTTCCAGTAAAGGGGCAAAGTTTCCGTCCCTTATCGTTTCAAATGTTGAAAGATATTTTGTTCTTTTTGTAACGATACTTTTCCATTGAATTGTCGTCAACGTGTTCAAATTGTTGGACGAGAACATTTTTCACATACTGAAAGTGGTATCGGATAGAAATTAGAAAGGGACGTTGTAAACAAAGAATAATGCATCCATGATCCAACCAGTCCTAAAATTACAGTTTACATTCAAGTTATATATTTAATCTTTTAAAATTATCAAAATATTATTTAATATATAAAATTATAAAAAACAAGTCATTTTCATCTTTAGTATTATAGTTTTCACAACTATAATAATAATTATTTGATAATTATAATAATTAAAATGTATGTTATTCCATAATTTAGAGATTAAAATAATATGTTTACTTTAATTTAAAATTAATTAATTGATACTAATAACTATAAGAATGAAATTAAGATATTTTTTGGTGAATAAAAATAATATAATAATAAAAAGCATACCTATATGAGAACATAAATTTTTTAGACTTTTTAGTTTCAATAAATTTTTTTTTTTATTTTAGTCTCTATAATTTTTTTTATCCTCTAAAATTTAAAATTTTTATTTTTAGTCCTTATAAAATTAGTAAATTTTGAATTTAATTTCTAAAAAAAATTTTTATTTTAATTTTTCCAAAATTTGAAATCATTATTATTGGTCTTAAATCATTTTTAGATAAATAATAATGAAAGGAAATTAAGGGCGATTTATTGGATAAAACCAATAAAAGGTACAAATTACTTTAATTTCAGTTTCATTTTTAATATATTAAATACATTTTTGGCCTGTAAAATTATAAGTCACTTTTATTTTTGTCTTTTAAATTTTATTTTTAGTCTTTCAATTAAAAAATTCTACCGAAAATTTGTGAAGACGTCTACCAAAGTTTTAAAAACACAAACGTTCCAATAACCTCAAAATTAATATATTTAGTGAAAGATTAACTTTTTTTTTTTGTTAAATCAAAGTTTGAGATAAATTCTTCTTTATGGTTTGAGGATGAAACTCATAAAACAACTCAAAAAATTGGTAAATGAAAACTATATTATTGATAAAGGAAGAATAATGTACATAGTTACAACTATAACTATTTAATGTAAAGGAACATATGAGTATTTGATAAAATTAGATTTATTTTATATAAAAATGTATATTTTTTTATATTTATCTGACTAGAAATTAAATAAAATACTTTGTATAAGTATAATTCAATTTTATTGTAAAAATTTAAAAATATTAGATAAACAAGTTTATTTTTAAAAGAGTGTTGAAAATTTTGTATTTAACCTTTGATTTATTGTGCTTATGAAAATGATAGAATCTCACTTTGGAAAAAACATGAAGCAAAGAACACAAAGGATAAAATTTGCTTATTGTCAAGAAAATCTACTGAGCAAATTTAAAATGGTTGAGCAAAAATTGCTTAGGAAAGAGCAATGTTGAAGAAGAAAATTCGTTAAGCAAAAATAAATTCATTGAGAAAAATTTAAGCTTACTTCACAATTAAAGATCCTCTTTCACTAAGTGAAGGATGCTCGGTCAGCAAAATGAGGCAACACCAAAGTTGCTCAGCGAAAGATGATTCACTCAACAGAAGAGTCTTGACCAAGTCTATAAAAAGAGAAGCAAGGCACGAAGAAGAGGCATCCCATTTTTTACCATCTCAATCTTTTCTTTTCTTCCCCTCTTCTTCCATTCTTCTTATCCTTGTAAATACTCCATGGTGGGATCTAGCTACGTAAGATTATTAGGAATTGAGACATTAATCAATACTCTGTAATTTACTTTCACTTTTATTTAAGTTTCATTTATTTATTTTGAATCTTCCTTATATTTATTGCTTGTTATCTTTCTGGCCAACTTATAACGTGATATGTTTGTTTTCTAATATCGGAAGATATTCATGAAATTAAAAGAACTAGGAAATTCATCATATAGTAAGTATGCTTAGGAATAAGGTAAAATCTGTATGTCTGATTTAATAATTGTTTAGTGTTAATCCAATTATTGGAATCATTTTTGCTAAGCAATTAGGGGAAACTCTAATACTTTAGTTCTCTATTGCTAAGGAATTAGGATAAACAAACCTTTAACAAATTTAGAACTAAATGAATGAACTTAGATAATAGTCAATAATTACAAGTATTGTGAAGTAAATCAAACTCCTTTTCATCTTGCATTATTATTAATATTATCAATATTTTAAAAAAATATATAATTTATTTTTCAACTCAGTTATTTTTCTTTTTTTGTTTCAACTTAAAATCTCACAAAAGGCTTTTACGAAGGAATGATTAAAATTATAAATGATTTTTGAAGTCTCGGAGGAAACGACTTGATCTAATCAGTTTTATACTAGAATAAGACTAGTGCACTGTCCAAAAATAGAGTAATTCATTAAAACTCTCAACATTAGTTGAAAAACTAGCTGAAAGCTGAAAATCTAGCTAAAAGCTAAAAAGTTAGTTGTAATTATTTGATATCAACTGCCTAAAAGTTTTAAAATGACAAATAAGGGCATCATTAATCATTAGATAAACAATGAGGTATTTAAAATAATTATAACATATTTTAATAATATAAATAAATTATATATTTAAATTATAAATTATTTGTACTTACCGGAAGATCGTGGGGAAGTTCTTCGACAAGTCCACCAAGTGAGTCCTTGAAAAAGCGACACTGAGGATACCTGCAAGAAACACTCTTATGCTCAAGTTAGTTAAAATGACTAGTTTTTGTTTTAGGTGAAGTGCAAGTACCTTTTTTTATGTTTTTATCCTTGAGTCATAATCAATTTGGCCTTAATTTAGGCTTTTATTACTCATTAATTATTGTCTTAATTATGTTGTAAATGTTGATTTATGGCGACTGCAATAAGTCCTTTGGGGTGGTTGTTGGGGTGTTTGGTTGTTTGTTTGTGTTAGTTTATCTTACCTTGAAAGAGGTTGATAGAGTCGTGCGTTGTAAGATTTGACCAAGTGTGTGAAGTCGCCTGAGTGAGATCACCTTGGCGAGGCAATCTGGTTGCGATAAGTGTTGAGATGGGTCTAGAGGTCGACATTGAGGTTGTCGTGTTGGAAATAATAGTGGATTGGTATTAATCAATTATATTTTATCATTATCTGGCAATGTAAGATTTGGTGATAATCATATCTTATAATATCTTTATGATTATTTGAATGGGATTATAGTAAGATTGACTCTGTGATGGGTTGAGTCAATCATAAAAAAAGCCCATTTGAGGGGTCTCTGCCTACCCTGGGGGATTATAAATTTGCCATCCCATTAAGCAAATTATTACAACAGCAACAATACACATTCTCTAGAATAATCCCCTAGAAAGTAGGTAGTAAAACCCTCAAGAGTTCTTATTGAACTCATATCTCTACAATAATCATTCCTAGGGTTTTTTTTTGTTCTTGAAAATCAAGAACTTCAATTCAATATATTTGAGGTACACAAATTCTCTTTCCTCTATCCTTTTATATTTAATTCTCTATACATACTATAATCTTGTATCTACTGATTTAAGGTTTCCTTTTATTTCCATCAATTGGTATCAGAGCCAAATTAGATACATATTATGGTTGTTTTCTATTAGAGAATTATGGTTGTTTTCTATTAAAAAATTAAATTTGAATTGAAGATTTTTTGTGTTATTAGTGAAATTTTATAATATAGTTCATTATTAGTTTTTTCACAAAAAAAAATGAGGGTTTACGCTACTTGTTATTGTTAAAATAACATGTTAAAGTTTCATTCCCTTATTCTTACATGGGTAAATTATATATTGAAACTTTTTTTTAAGTGCTACCCCTTTAAAACCTAGTTTTCTTTTAAATAATTATGGGGTAAATTGTTTTTAAAATTACTTAATGGTTTTCCTTTTTTTTATGTTTGACCAATATGAGTCATTTGTGTGGGCAACATAATATATTTGTGTTAACTTTTACTTTGGAAAGTATTAATGGGGTTGCATGGACTCATTTTTATACCCATATTTTTGTGATTTGGTCAAGGGAGAACTTTGTCGTTTTGATACGATCATGTATGATGATTCGTGTGTTAAATTCATTCTCAAAAGCATTGAATGTTGTTGCTAATTTTTTATATTCTTATTTTTTCAAAAATACCATATTTATTTAATATTTTTATATTATTGGTATTTTTTAGTATAAAAAAAAATTTGATTAATTCAAGATTAAATTAAATTTATTTTTACTATTATAATCTTGAATTTTTTACCTATTTTCATTGTGATAATTCTTTACAGTATTTGTATTCTCCAATTATACTGTACTCTCTTTAATATTGAATTATCATTTATAAATTCATTTTAGGTTATTTTATTAATTATGCACAATCTTAATTGTCCTTCTCTTATGAGCATAATTTTCTTTATTAATTTACATTATTATTACTTGTCTATCATGGGTATAATAATGTGAATTTTGTATGTTGGTCATATAATATATATGATTAAAATTATGCAAATTTATTGGACAATATGCATAATTTCTTTTTTCATTTACATAATTATAATTTCACTATTTTGGATGCATTTATGTGAATTTTGTAATATAATTATTTTTTTATTGCATTGATGATAACTATACTCTATCGGTGTATTGTTATTAATGTAATTTGGTGTTATACAATATATTTTTCTTGGCTTATGTTAATGATTTTTTAATACCCTATCGGTATTAGGATTTTATTGATATAAGTTATAGTACATTGTAATTTCTTTAGGGATTCTCTTTTAACTGAACTTTTAGAATTACATAATGTTTCCCTATTTTTGTAATGTTCAGTTTATTTCCCTCATTTGATCATGTTTAGTTATATTTATATGGAACCAAAATTTACACTCTCATTTTTTTGTTCCATAATGACTTATAACTTTTAATTGGACATTTTTCCTTCAAAACAAAAAAAAATGTTGCATTTTTTGTGGTGCAAATTTTATATATATATATATATATATATATATATATATATATATATATATATATATAGATAAAGAAATAGTTGAATTTTATTTAGCTCTCTGGGTATTTTTTTGTTATATCAACTTATTTTTCTTTATCAAGTGGAAGGATTTTGTATATTAGAATTTTAATTAATATCTTATAAAATAAATTTTCGTGATATAAGATTTTTACCTTAAATGTCCAATTAATCATACATGTGCAAAAAAAAAAAAAACAAATGTTCTTGATAAATTTTTTTTTTCTTATCACATTATTTGTTATCACATTGTTGGTATCTATATTAAGGATTTTATATTGGTCTCTTGTAAAATATTTTCTTGTATAACAAACTCTCTATTGATTTGCAATATTAGTATGCAATTCTTGTAAGGACAATATAGGAATCCCAAATTTTAAGAGATTAATTTCTCCATACCATATTTTATAATATTGTTAATGGTATTCTTGTAAAAGCTAAAGGCTTTATTTTGGGATATATAAATAAACCTATGTCCATTATAAATTGTTATGAGAGTTAGAGACTATTTATTATTATATCTTTAATATATGCAAGAATAGGTCTCATTCTTCCGCTGCGTGTAATCATATTTTATTCTCAAGTGTGTGTAAATATTGTTTATTGTAGCACTTGATTTTTGTTTATGATTACTTGAGAACTTGCTTATGACGTGTAATCATATTTTATTCTCAAGTGTGTGTAAATATTATTTATTGTAGCACTTGATTTTTGTTTATGATTACTTGAGAACTTGCTTATGATTTCATAAGCAAGTTCTCAAGTAATCATAAACAAAAATCAAGTGCTACAATAAACAATATTTACACACACTTGAGAATAAAATATGATTACACGCAGCGGAAGAATGAGACATATTCTTGCATATATTAAGGATATAATAATAAATAGTCTCTAACTCGCATAACAATTTATAATGGACATAGGTTTATGACATTTAAGGTAAAAATCTTATATCACGAAAATTTATTAGAGGAGTAGCATCCGAGTAGTACATTATTAACCTCAGAAGTGAGATCATAAGGTTAGAGGAGTAGCATCCGAGTAGTACATTATTATAATTATATATTTAAATTATTAAATTCTATAATTACATATTTAAATTATAAACTACTATAATTATATTTAAATTATAATTTTCTATAATTATATATTGATATTATAAATTACTATAATTACATTAATGAATGAGGGAGAACTAAAGGAGAGAAAGGTTTATCATGTGAGAAGAGACAATTAATAGATGACAACACATTCATTAATGAAGGTAAAATGTAAAAAAAAAAAAACAGCTAGTAGTTGAAAATAGAAATATTTTGAAAAAGCTACCTGGATTAATTTTTTTGAAAAAGCTAGTAGCTCCTAACTTTGAAGTGTGTTTGATTTGTCATCTCAGTTAACTGAAAGTGAAAAAGTTAGCTAAAATGGTTTTAGCTTCGATTTGATAGCAAAAATCTAGGAGTTTTTTTAGGAGCTACTAGTTTAAAAAAAAAAACTATTCCAAGTAGGCTTTCCAAAAAATCTCTTATTTTCAGTTAGTAGCTGATTTTATTTTTACATGTTTACCCTTTATTAATTAATGTTGTCTCTACTCTCTCGTCACATTATATAATCTCTGTCTTCTATTTCTCTCTCCTTCATTAATGTAATTATAATACTTTATAATATAAATATATAATTATAATTTAAATATATAATTTAAAATTTATATTTAATTATAGAGATTATAATTTAAATATTAATTATAGTAATTTATTATTTAAATATGTAATTGTATAAATTTATAATTTAAATGTGTTATTATAGAAATATAATTTAAATATATAATTATAATAATTTATAATTTAAATATATGATTTTATATTATTAAAATGTGTTATAATAATTTTAAATATCTCATTGTTAATCTAATTATTAATGATGTCATTATTTGTCATTTTACAACTTTCAACTAGTTGATCAACTAGCTTTACCAAACACTTCCAACTAGCTTTTAAGTTTTCAACTATATTTTCAATTAGTTTTGTCAAACACACCATTTTGCTATCAAATGGAACTGAAATAATTTCCGTTATTATTTCAACTTTCAGCTAGTTGAAACGACAAATTAAACACACTCCTAAAGAAAACTCCACATGGCATATGTCTAGACCATCAATTAGACAAGACTCCACCACCATATAGGTAGGGGTGGCAAAACGGACCAACCCGTTTCGCCTTTGGCCGTTGAAAACGGGTCAGGGCGGGCTAGCCCACCCACCATTAGGCGGGTTGGTGGGTCGACTCCCCAAAATTTTAAAAAATGATTTTTTTGTCATTTTTTAAAAAATAATATAAAATTTTATTTTAAAAATTAATTTTTAATCTTTTTAAAAAGTTATATTTTACAAAAATAAATAGAAAATCACAAAAAATAAATCATGAATAATTTGTTTTATTTTTTTGATAATATTATGTTTTTACACAAATAATTCATGATAAATTTTATTTTATTTTCTTAACAAATTTCATTTTTATAAATTTTATTTAATAATTTATTTTTTATTTTAATTATTATAATATTTTATTAATTTATGTAAATATTATATTTAAAAAAAAATAAAATATTAACAAATTGATGGATCAATACGTCATATCTTTAGCTACTAAATATCTTTAACTCACTAAATTGATATATTAGATGGAACGAATCAAAACAGGTAAGCAAATTAAAATTACTAACCTAATTCGTCAAAATAAAAATAACCGACACGACAGAACCAACTTGTTTTATCATTTACATATATGACAATTAGACACATCTATGATACCTATTGAAGAATTTTGAGTCATTATTAACCATAGCTATTATTCATTGCCTCCATTGTTAAGCTACGGTCATGTTATGGTATGTACACTATTTACCAAACATTTTTATAAGACACGTAGGATGATTGGTTGAAAGAGAAAAGCAAAACATAAATGTAATACTTTAGATATTTTTAATATTTTTTCAATCGTTTCATGTTAATATTTTATTTTGTTTCCTAAATGAAAATTCAATTCTAATAAAAAATATTACTAAATATTTACTAAAATTAACATTAAATCAGTGGGATAGCAATTGGAATGTATGTAAAAGATAACATGCAACTCAAATTAAGTTTAATGATGATGCATTGTGAATCAATAACAGATAATCTTTGATATAATCTTTTTTGAATTATTATTACTAAAGTTAATAAATTATCATAAATTATATATATTAACTGGATGATGATGTAATATTTATTACATATTTAAAGTTAACAAATTTATTATATAATTAAATAAATTTTTTATGATAAATAAAAAATTAGATAATTATAATAATTCAGAATAACTTAAATAACTAAAGTTAAAAAATCCAAATCTTACCATAATTGAATGGTAATGTAAAATTTATAATTGTTTTCAACATAATTATTGATTGAGATCTCAATAATATTTTTTTATTTTAATTATAAAAAAGAGTTTAATTATTATTATTGATAGTGTAAAATAATTTTAGTCTCTCATTTAATTTTAGTATAATTTTTAAAATATTAATTAATAAAACTAATAAAATTATTATAAATAAAAAATTTCAATGAAATGATATTAGAATATTTTTTACCTTGTGCACAATTCTTTTTCTAATATTTGATTTGATTATATACTGTCAATTATTAATTTTGAATTAAATGGTGATAATGTTGAGGGGTGATGGAAGGAGCGCGTGGGGAAGGGAAAAAGAAGAAGAAAACAATACCTTAACGAGCACCGCAAAACAAAAAACGCACGATGAGGATTGAGGAACAAGTGCAAAGCATTGACCAATGAAGGCGAGTTTTAGTACAAACCCACACTGCATTGTTCTGGTCTTGTTTCTTTCCTTATTCAACTCAATTATAAAACCCCCCCGCATATCCCTCACACTTTCTTCCCTTTTCCCCCCTCTCTTCTTCATTCTTCGGATACACACTCTCACGCTTACACAATCACACCAACTAATGATGGAAGCACTGATCAAGTTGTAGTTCAACGCAGCAAAGCATAAGTGCTCCTTTCCTCTTATGGCATGTCTCAGAGGAAGAGGCACTCTGTTCAAGGCGTTTCAATTCTCCATTCTCATCAATCAAATCCCACATCGCTGATTTCTTTCCCACCCCATGACAATTCTTCGCTTCTTCTGCCCCTTCTTCATACTCTTCTTCACTCCAATAGGTACTTTATACTTTCTTTATATACTTTTTCCCAACATGTTATTCTTTTACTTACTTTCTTGCCCTTTCCCCCCAGTTTTTATTCATCTTTATCATCTCCACTCGGTGTTTCGGCCCTTCAGTATTTACTATAGTTTCACCTTATATTCAATTAAGCTCTTGATATTTGTGTTTTATTTGTCTTTGTTGCTTTCTTTTCATTCTTATCATATCAAGTTTTCTTCTTTCTTTCCTGCTCCCCCCTCCCCTCCCCTCTCTTTACAGGGAAAGATTTTAATTTTAATTTAATTTTCGATTTTTGAAATTTTACATATTGCTTTTCTTTCAAGTTATCATTATGATTACATTGATCAGTGTCTTTCCCTTCTTGATTTCACATGGGACCACTGTTCTTTGGACATATCATGATTATTCCTATTCTGTCAATTCGTGGTTCTGATTATGGATGTCCTTTCTAATTGGGGTTTCTAGACTTTATTCTTTTGTCCTTTCACGTGCATCTACTTTAGTTTCAATTTTGTTCATTTTAATGTGATTATCAAAATATTGTTGGGGCTATAGTAGTTGCTCGAATGTATTTTATGTTGGCTACATCATGTTAATGGAGCTCTACCCTCCCTGTTTGGTTTCCAGTTTCTGTGCAAGCGTTCACCGGGACCTATGGTATAAATTATGGGAGGATTGCAAATAATATTCCTTCACCTGATGAAGTTGTTACTCTTCTCAGAGCAGCAAAAATAAGGAACGTTAGAATCTATGATGCTGATCACAGTGTTCTCAAGGCATTTAGTGGAACTGGGCTTGAAATTGTAGTGGGGCTTCCCAATGGGCAGCTGCAAGACATGAGCTCGAATGCAGACCATGCTTTGAACTGGGTAAAAGAAAATGTACAGTCATTTCTTCCTGACACACGCATTCGTGGAATTGCTGTGGGCAATGAAGTTTTGGGTGGACTAGACTATTCTTTGTGGGGAGTTCTTCTGGGTGCCGCGAAAAATATTTACAATGCTACCAAGAAACTTCACCTGGATCAACTGGTTCAGATTTCTACTGCAAACTCATTAGCTGTTTTTGCAAATTCCTATCCTCCCTCCTCTTGTAAATTTAATGATAATGTTAATCAGTATATGAAGCCGCTACTGGAGTTCTTCCAACAGATTGGCTCTCCTTTCTGTTTAAATGCTTACCCTTCCCTAGCCTATGCAAGTGATCCTGAACATATTGATATTAATTATGCACTTTTTGAACCAACAAAGGGAATTTTTGATCCAAAGTATCATCTGCATTATGATAACATGCTCGATGCTCAGATTGATGCAGCCTATGCTGCTCTGGAGAATGCTGGATTTGATAAAATGGAAGTCATAGTTACTGAGACTGGCTGGGCCTCAAATGGAGATCAAAATGAAGCTGGAGCAAATTTAACTAATGCAAGGACGTATAATTATAATCTGCGTAAAAGGCTTGCGAAGAGGAAAGGAACCCCCCATAGACCTAAAAATGTTGTGAAGGCATACATTTTTGCATTGTTCAATGAGAATCAGAAGCCTGGACTTTCATCTGAGAAGAACTATGGACTGTTCAAGGCTGATGGGAGTATATCATATGACATTGGTTTTCATGGACTTAATGCTGGACATTCATCTCTTTTGTCTCTTAAGGTACCATAAATTTCATTTGATTGTATGTTGTTTGTTTAAATAATTTTCACCCACCAAGCTAAAGAGAGATAAAACCAGGATTTTTGCAGGTTGTTCTCTTTGCATTTATTTTTTATGGTTTTTGTCAAGTGGGCTGGTTTGGAAGAGGAGTGGGTGGGGGTATTTCTTAAAAAAAGTCAAGTCTATTAGATGATGAATTTATGATGATACAATGCCGAACAAGATACACTAACATATGATGTAAACTTTTAAACCACTTATAAGATACTAAGAGTATGTTTTGATTTCAGGTTAGAATATTTTAGAAGTACTTTTTTGAAAGTAAAATGAGTTTGAGATTATATTTGGTTACACTTCAAAAGTATGGTTGAGACAAAAATTTGGCTTGTAACCTCAGTTTTGGAGAAGCAAGACTTGGGATACTTTTGCCAACTTAAGTTTTATCCAAACTTAAGTTTCCAAACACGTACTAAGTTATTGAAAATTGATGTATCCTAGTTCCTACATGATAGAACTATATGGGTTTGGGAGTTTGTTATTCTCAAAACTGAATTTAAAGAATGCTAAAATAAAAATTAATGATCATAGAAAGAAAATGTTGAGACCCTCTAATTGTATTAACAAAAATTGATTTTCCATATCAAGAATTTAAATATTGTACTACATGGTACCTTTTTTGCCTTTTTCCCCATATTGTCTTGGCTTTATAATGTCAATCAAGATGTCTTCATCCACATTCTATATGTATTCATCTATCTCAAATTACTCATAAGAAAAAAGAGAATAGGAAAATGTGTGTTTTTTCTTGATACTATTCTAGTTATAGACTAGATGCTTAACCAAAATCCATGTTCCATGGTTTTTAATAAGATTTATAAATAACCAAACCATTTATGTTCTCATGCAAAATGATCAAGAGATTTCAAGTAACTCTTTTGAGTCTAAACATCATCATGATGCTTGCTGGTTGTTGGTTGTGCAACAAGGAGTCGTATCTGGTTTTTTGAAATGCTTTGGGCTGGTTTGGAAGTTTCGTTATTCTCTTTATTCTTAAGTAATATCCCTACTTCCCCATGTTTGTAGATACAATTCCTTAACTTCGGAAAATTAAATGGAAGAAGGATTAAAAGAGAACAAGCTGGACTAACAAGACATGAGAACCATTGGTTGTGGGTGCAATGTCAAAACTGCTTTAAAATCTAGACCTTAAGAAATTAGGAACTTCGTAATTTAGAAATGCATTCACCTTTCTAGATTATCTTCTTAGTTTGTTAAGTTCATTGATTCAAAGGGGAAAGGTCGACTCCTGGTCTCAATTGATAGGTAGTTTAATCATGAATTTTCCTTTTCCGATAGTAATTTTGAACTCACTACTTGTATTAACACTTCGGAGTTTAGTTTTGCCAAAAGAAGTTTAGAATGAACTTGTGTATCAGTGTATTCATATTATGCAACTTTACATTCTCTCCGTTTGGTGTTCACCGTTTCCTTTTGATTTCACTTGGCAGAATATCAACACTCAAGGTTTGTGCCGGTCCTATACGATGGTATTCTTTCTATCTTCTTTGATACTGCTGATTTCCTGGAGTTAGTGATCTTATTATGATATGAACCTGCTCTGCAAACCAGTTCCTGTTAAACTTGGCTCCACTTCATGTCTCACCATAGATCAAAATTATACCATTGATTGCCATATTTCATAAAGCAATATCTAGAAATGCAGATGTTTCCCCACATATTCTGCAAATGTGTAATTATTTCCTTTGAGAAAGCATTTTCTTTCATCGATGAGATCTAGAATTTTTCAGCCTTTACTAATAATACATTCTAAATTTTGGACACAGGTTTCAACTTTATTAAGTACACCCTAAAGTTTGTAATGTTGATTTTTATACAAAACATTTTTGCAATTTCAGTTCAGAAGTTCTTCTATAACTTGGGTTCTTGTTTAATGAGGAGTAAAAATTTGATGGCAAAGAACTTGAAAACTTTCAAATAAGGCAAGATTATGTTTTTTCCTCGATAGAAATGATAGTTAGTACTAACACATTTTTTTGAATAAATAAATTGCCAGTCTTATAGCTTCACTATTAATGTTTTAATAAAATTTAATTAACTGTGAGTGTGACGAAAGAGATGTGTTAAAAAGTGTATTAATAACGCATTTCTTTTCTTATTCTATATAAGTTGTGAATCACGGAGTATTAATTTCTAGTAGTAGAAGAGATAACATGCCACTAAAAGTAGATTTTGGGAGAATTCAACAAGGGGGAGAGAGAGAAAAGATGGCATTGTGACTTTTAAGAATGACAATGACCTCTTCCAACCACCGCCATATTTCGGTGAGGGTCAGTACTCTCAGTGGATAGACTCAATAGTCAAATATTCATTTTGATTTTTCACTTGGCATAAGAATAATTATTAAATTCATTATAAAATTGGATACACCGGATTTAACTATTATAAAATGTTTTTTTCTTCACAAAGAAAAATTATAAAATTTGTATGGGAACGTAAGTTTCTTTTCAATAATAATCAAATCAATTATTTATATAATAATTTATACAATTTTTTAATAATTTCTAGAGCAAATTACACATGCATTTTTCAACTTTTATTAAATTATATATAATTTCATTCTTTTTTATTTTCTTACACTAATTTTTCATTAAGTTAAAAAGTGTTGCATTAACACTCTACATGTTTAAAAACATTATACTAGCACTCTTCTCAAATTTATACTAGATATTCTCCTCAAACCTTATACTAGTATTCTCTTAAGTGCGAAAATAATGGTTAAAAAAATATGAGTATATGTATAATTATACTAAACTCTAAGGGTGTTAATGCAGTCTACTCTAATTTTTATAATAATTAATTTGATTTATACTATACATGCAAAAAAATTTATTAATGTTATAAATTGTAATTTTTATTGTAGTTAATTTAATTTCATTTAAAACAAGTAATATATATCATACATGATTTGACACTATTAGAAAGGATAAATCACATTGAAATTAATTTAATTTCAATTAAAAATAATATATCATATTAATTTAATTATTTTTAAAACAAGTAACTTAAACAAAATGAAAAACATTTACATTTTGTAAGGAAAAAATAGTGATGAAATTAAGTAAAAATTTACGTTATTCGGTTGTGTAGAAAATAGTGTAAAAAAATGGAATTATAAATTAAAATTATTACAATTATAAAATTACTCATATATTTATTATTTTTTTTATAAATAAAGATAATTTTAAAAGAGTCACATATTCCTTTCTTTTCTTGTCTCTTTTGATTAGAAAGTTAAATATATAGGACTCATTAAATTAATAACACTGTTTTGCTACTTTCTTTAATAACAAACTAAAAAATTACAATTTTCCTTTTATTTCACTGCACGTGCAACCGGGTAAAGTGTAAACACATTTTTGTAAGGATATTTTAATCCAAAAAATAATCTAAACCGAGGGATGTAGTTAGCAACAAAATGGGGGCACTTTTAACAATTTCCTGTGTAGAACCATTGCCAATTGGGCTTGATCAAACTGGAATCTAAACGTAGAACAGTAATCGTTTTGGATGGGTCTGAAAGGGAATTTTTCCCTGCACCCCTATACTTCTTCCTGCACCTTCATATCGAAAGTTTAATTCGAAATTAAAAATACACCTCCAGGGTTGGAGGAAAAATTCTGGAGGTGCATAGAAAAATTTCCGGTCTGAATGTAGGTTTAATTGTGATCAAACTGGGTCTGAAGTCTGAACGTGTAACGTAGAACAGTAGTCGACTTGGACCTTGACTTCCTTAGCCCTTAGGTGCAACCCATAAATTGTTGAAAATAAATAATAGTAGCAAGAAATAAGCTTAAAGAAACAAGACACATACGTAATTAGACTATTTTATTAGATTGTGTTCATTAATGTTAGCGCTTGATCTTTTCTATAAAATTTGTTTTTTTTGTCTATATATTTGATCTATTAAATATTAGAAATGAATTTTAAAAAATGTTTACTTATATATTTTTCATTTTCAAATGCTTTAAAGGAAAAATATGTTTTATTGTGTGGCTTTTCTTTAACTAGAAAAATACTGATAAGATATTTGAAAAAATATGTTATGAAATATAATCTATAAATACTAACAAAAAGGTGAAGAATTAAACTAAAAAAGAAAAATTGTGTATCCAATAAATCTTAAATACTAAATGAGTTTAATTAATATTGAGTTTCCTCAAGCGGTACATTTTGATAATGTATTTGAAGCAGTTGTTCAAATTCCTGATGACATGCAAGTGAAACAATTTCTTGCTAATGGTAAAAGGAGAGCTTTGAATGTGAGGGTTGTTTTTATTTTATCGGAAGGTTTTGAATTGACACCCTCCAATCATATTTGGTGTAAGATTAAAGAAAAGATAGGTATTATGGCTTTTCAAAACTATCACCCTCCAACTAGTCATATTGTTTGTGCCAATTACCATTTAGCTAACAACTTTTTTATTTATATAACTTTTAAAGTATTAATTTGTAAAGTTAACAAACATACCATAAATGAAGGATTGTGATTGAATATTAATGTAAAAATTTTTAGACAGACAATGCATACTAATTAAACTCATACTAAATAATAATATATAAATAAAAAGTTGAGCTGAAATTGAATCCAAATTTCTGAAGTAAAGTTAAAATAAGGGTTAGGATCCATTCCATTTTTTTTTTCTCTTCATCTCCTTCCATTATTAAGTTTTTGAGTCCAAAAGTATAGAAAATGATAGAAAATAGATAAAAAGAAAATGGAAGGGATACATTTCCTAAAATAAAAGTAGTAGTCTCCTGCCCTAGTATAAAAATGTTAAGACAGTTAAGCCACTTCCCCTAACCCTCTGGCTCTGTGTGTTGACGTTCTCTACATCGCATATCAACAGAGAACATAGGCAACCTGAGACATATTCACACTCATGGAAATCCTAGTTCTACTTGTACTTTTGGCAATGACATTTCCACACAGTAATGATGGTGCAGAGCACGTTGTGAATTGGATTATTCCTCCACAAGGACATTACTTCTATACCTCCTTAACAGTTACTACCACTTGCAAACTAAACGACACTCTTGTTAGTGTACGTATATCTTTCTTGACCCTTCACTCCTATTCTATTGAAAACCCTTCATCTAACTTTGTTGTTTCTTTTCTTTCAGTGTTCAACTTCACCATAGGATTTCACAACGTTGTCACACTATCAAAGATAAACTTTAAAAGTTGCAACATGAGTGACAGAATGGCATTATTCAAAAAAGCGCCAGTGAAAATCAGTCTGAACTGCTCCGACGAGTTCTATTTCATATGCTCATTCATGAGTCACTACAGCCTGGCCAAAAGCTCAACATGAGTGATAGAATGGCATTATTAGTATCAGTATAATAATAAAAAATGATAAAAATAACAATTCAAAAAATAACAAATCTAATGATATCAAATCTAGAGAAATAGAGTACTAAGTTAGTACTCCTGCATCCCCTGCAATATCAAGGTATCTTCAATAACATTGATCTTGGATTTGAGAAAGTGGTGTCGCGAATTGAAAGTGGCTTGGTGAATAAGTCTGCAAGCTGGTGACTAGTAGGGACATGTGAAACATTAAGCTTCTTCTCTACAACTAATTTGCAAACAAGTGAATGTCTACGGCGATGTGTTTCATCCGTGAATGGAATACAGGATTAAGACAAAGAGAGGTAGCTCCAATATTATAAAAAAAGATTGTTGGTGTAGAGATAGAAACTCCAAGTTCGTAGAGTAATTGTTGCAACCAGAGAACTTCAACAGTAGTGGTGGCAATTGTGTGGTACTCTGCCTCGGGAGGAGATTGGGCAACTATGGGTTGCTTCTTGCATGACCAGGATATGGCGTTGGGGCCAAAATAGATCAAGAAAGCTCTAATGAACCTTTTATCCATTATGTCCCCGCCCCAATTTGCATCATAAAATGCAGAGAGTGTTGATTTGATGATTTACTGAGATGCAACCATGAGAGATAATGGATTTGAGATAATGCAGAATTCCTTTTTGTGCTTGCATGTGAAGGGCAGTAGGAGACTACATGTGTTGAGCAAGTTTGTTAACCAAGAAAACTATATCTGGACGCGTAATAGCTAAATAATGTAAGGAGCTAATGATACTGCAAAAGAGATTGTTATCACAAGTTGTAGAGTCCGGAACAAGGTTTGAAAAGAAGGATGTGGCCATGGGTGTTGACATAGGCTTTGAATTATTCATGTTAGCTTGTTGTAAAAAGTCCCTCATGTAATGGTGTTGGGTTAGGAAGAAACCAGAGTTGGTTGTAATGATCTTAACACCAAGTAATTGACTTGATTGCCCCATGTCTTTGAGGGGAAATTTGGTTACAAGAGATGTCTTGAACTGACAAAGAAAGCTTATATTGTTTCTTGTGAATAATAAATCATCAACATAAACTAAAAAATAAGTAATAATGGATCTCTTGTTATAGATAAAAAGAGAGTGTCTGATTTGGCATTAGTGAAACCTTGGTGCTACAAAAACTCACATAGGGAATGAAATCATGCTTGAGGGGCTTATTTAAATCCATATAATGCCTTGTGAAGGTTGCAGACATAATTAGAAAAAGAAGAGTAAGTGAAACCAGCAGGTTGAGACATGTATATATATCCTTTTGTATAATGTCATGTAAAAAGGCATTATTGATATCCACTTGGATAAGTGACCAACCACGAGATATATCAAGGCATAACACCAACTTGATTGTTTGGGGCTTGCTTAATCATGGGACTGGATGTGTCCTTGAAATCAATTCCTGGTCATTGGTGAAATCCCTTTGCCACTGACCTTGTTTTATACCATGATATGGAGCCAACATGATTCCGCTTGAGTCTACACACCCACTTTTTTCCAATCACATTGTAGTGAGGACGAGGGGGAACTAAGGTCCAAGTTCCATTTTTCATGAGAGCCATGAATTCATACTCATTACTTGTTGCCACTCTAGTGACTTAAGTGCCTAGGATGCACAAATTGGTTTTGTGGAATTGGGTAGAGGATATTTAGTGACAAGGTTGGCCTTTTTGAGTTTGTAGATTCCACTCTTTGAGCGAGTTTGCATAGGGTGAGTGCAGGTAAGTGGTTGTAAGGGAGGTTTAGTAGGGGGTAGTTGTTGATGATTCAAATTTGGTAGGGTGATCATGTTGAGAGAGGTAGGTGATATGGGAAGAGAAGGATGTGGGGCTGAAGATTTTGTTGCACTAGAAAAGTGGGTTAAGGGTTATGGATAAGAGCTGAATTTAGTCGTGGTTTATGGAGAATAGTGAGAGGTAGTGAATTTGAAAAATTTTTGGCAAGGGGTTGAGATTATGGGATTCATGTGATTGAGAGGTTGGATTAGTTTGAGAGAATGGATAGACATCTTTTAAGAATTGTACATGACGGGAATAATAGAACTTATGATGCTTGAGACTGTAACAAATATATTCACACTTTGAGTTAGGTTGTACCCAAGAAAGACACAAGATTTAGAGCGTGGTTGAAGCTTATTAGAGGTGTATGATTTTAGCCATGGGAAGCATAAACACCCAAAGAACTTGAGTTTTGTGTAATTGGGTTGACTATGGAACAAGGTGCAGTATGGTGAATTCATGTTCAATTGGGGTGGGGAGATGATAAATGAGGTAGGTAGTCATTTGGATTGCAAATGACCAAAAATTTGGGGGAAGAGAAACGTGACGAAGGAGACATCTTGTGGTTTCAAGCAAATGATAATGTTTTCTTTCACAGAGGTCACTATGCTCTGGTGTATATGGTAGGGTGGTTCAATGAGTTATGTCATGATTTTGCAAAAAGGATTTAAGTTTAATGAATTCTCTACTATTATTAGAATAAAAATTCTTAATTTTGTAGGTGAATTGATTTTCAGCAATATTTTTTAAAATAGGAAAAATAATTGTCATATCAGATTTCAATTTCATAGGAAACAACCACAGATACTTGAAAAAATGGTCAATAAAAATCACATAACACCAAAAATTTCTATTGAAGTGAAAGGGATGGTCTCTAAACATTGGAATATACAATCTTTAGGGGACGAGAACTAGATAAAGAGGACTTATTAAAATGTAACTTATGACTCTTATTTGACATAAAATGAGTACATTTATTGACTAAGCCATGAAAGGGAATTTTATTTGATTGAAGAACATGATGTAAGACTCAAGAGGAAGGATGGCCAAGTCAAGTATGCCAACGTTGAGAAAAAGAGGTTGAGGTAGTTGAGTAGACACGATGAATGGTTGAGGTAGGTGAGAGTTTGTAAACATGGTCATCATTCGAACCTAGAAAGAGAATTGCCCCCATGCTCATATCCTTTACCTAAAAAAAGAAGGGGAAAATTCAATGAAGACATAATTAGTATTGCATAATTGAGACACATATATAAGATTTTGGGTGATTCTAAGGGCATACAAGACATTAGTGAGTGATAAAGGACATGTGTAGTGGGTGAAGGATAGTAGAACCAACATGTGTGATGGGAAGGGACATACAGTTTACCACATGGAGTTTATCATTACCAATATAGGTAGGTGTCAAGGAGAGATTGTTGAGGTCATTGGTGATGTCATGTGAAGCACCAGAGTCAAACAATCATTTAGGCGATGAAATAGTGGCATGGGTTACATAAGCAGTAGTGTTGGAAGACCGCCAATTGTTCTTAGTGAATTTGTAGCAAGTTTAAGCATTATGTCTCTTCTTGGAGCAGAGTTGGCAAACAATGTTGGAGGTGAACGAAGAGTTGTTACGTTTTCCTGAGGAAACGGATGAGCCAAAGGATTGATTTTGGTAGCACCCCTTGTTGGAACGGTAGCAGCGTCCTCGATTAGAATAGTTGACATTGATGGAAGTTTGGTGGTTTAAATGTTCATCATGTTTAAGATACATTTCATAATCTAGCAGGTTGACAAACAACTCATCAAATGAGATTAGTGTATTGCAAGTGCATATGGAGGTCGTGATCTCGCGAAAAAAAAAGGATCAAGGTCATGAAGAGCATGAATGACCAGATCGATGTCATCAACAATGTGGCCTATCAAGGATAAATCTTCAGTAATCGAGTGAATTGATATCAAATAAGCAGCAACAATGGAAGAGCCCTTGGTGCTAGAATGCAAACTCTTTTTAAGTGACATGACACGAGAATGAGAATGAGCGGCCAAAGCACGTTCCAAGGACAACCAAGCAACTCATGATGTTTCTACCATGGACATGATGACATGGGCCTTGGTATCGCATGAACCAAGTAAGGTGATGTAGAGGTATTTATCTTGACGAATTCCTAAATTATAAGATGGATTAGAAGACACACCAGAGGCAGTGAGAATGGTTTTGGGAGACAAAGTGTATCACCCATGATATAGCCTTCAAGGTCACGTGCTACAAACAAAAAATGAATCTGTCGATATCACGCGGGATAATTTGAGGAGTTTAATTTGATAGGGAATTGGATAGTGGTGTTAAATTCTATAAAATCCTTTAGATCATATAAGATGAGAGAAAGAATGTCAACAAAGTGAGTGAGTGAGAGAAGGAAAACTTGTTAAAGACTATAACTTAATATGATAGCATATTTTGGCGAAATAACATAGCAAGTTGATATTATTTTCAATCATCAGTTCTTGTTATGTCTCCTGCACCCGCACCCATGCCGTTTGCTGTCAGTCTCAGTGTCCCTGTCTTCTCATTGCCGTTGCCATAAATATAAATGTCTTCTTCCACAATCAAATCTCAATATCTTGTAAAAGTAGTTATTCTCACGTATGTGGTCTGTTTTCTTTTGATGTCTTTGTTGTATTGTATGTCACTTTTGTTGAGGTGTATTTCAATATGGACAGCAACTGTATTTGTGTGTATTTTATATAGAAGCAACAACCAATTGTGTTCCGTTCCCTATCTCTATTCATTTTCTCTCATCCACAAATAATTCAACCCAATTTAATGAGTTTAATTTGGTTATGGCATAAAAACAAAAAATTCTCATCTTCCTATCTTCTTAGGCTCGTCCTATATGACACTGCCATACTCCCATTGCCATATGCATCGCGCTGCCCATGTAATCACCACGTCATTTTCCATGCCACCTACTAATATTTTCTTAAATGTCATCAACTTACTTTCATCCATTTTAAATTTTCAAAAATTCTCTAACAATTTCAAATTCTAAATTCTTTCCATTGACTGAGACTATAATAAGGTAGTAATCTGTAATAATTTCTCTTATAAATAACAAAAAATTAATAATTATCATCTCACTCAATATTTATTCAACATTCACTCAAATATATGTTAAGTATCTAAATAAATATGGTTAAATTTGTTTCATGAATGGCTACGAAAAGATTGTATAATTATTAGAGGTAATTATGAATACAACTCGAGATTTAGTGTAATTATAGATGCATTCTCTTTTTTTAAAACTATACAAACTCTTATGTACTCATTATAGTTTACCTCTTATTCCAAAACGATGTAATATCGTATATAAATTTATTATACATGTATCTCTAAGTTGTATGATATTACACATGTACCTCCTAAGTTTTGTATGTTATTACACATGCATTTTTTATACTTTCAAACTTTACAACTAATACATTTCTCACCTCCATTGTCACGTTGTTACGAAACTTAAAAAGAAACGATTCATATCACATCACACAAAATAAAATATAATAATGCAAAAATAAATTACACAAAATAAAACATAATAATGTAAAAATAAATAAAGGTCTGTGTAGTTTGGAAAGGAAATAAATACTCAAAATTAAGAAGGGTCTATGTAATTAAAAAAAAAAGAAGAAAAAGATACATTTGTAATTATACTAAATTTAAGGAAAAATATTTATAATTAACTTTAATTATGAATACATGTTCAACATTAACAATTTTTAAAACATAATTATCTACTATTAAATATTTCAATAATATAAAGATATTATTAACATTTAACTAAAACTATTTTACAATTCAATATCTTGAAACATTATTAATTACGTATGAATAATTATATACAGTCATGTTCATTTGCTATTCAATGTTTATGAAAAATTATATACATTGTTAATTAATCATGCATAGGAAACCAAGTACCCTCGTGACACTCGGGTGTTGGCGGTGCAATTTGACACGATTTTAAATTTAAAACTAGTTTGAACTAAAAAAAAAAAAAAAAAAAGTGTGGTGCAATTTAATTTGCTTTAAATTAATTATAAAATCTGAATTAAACCAAATTATTCTTAAATAATTTGGTTTGATTTGACTTGCAATTTAAAATTTCTATCATTAAGTATTAAAAAATATACTAAAAAATTTTATTTCTAAAAATAAAGATTTACTAACTCCTAACAAGATTAAATAAAAGAAGTAACTAATAAAATTAAACAATAAACAATCAATTCATTTAGACATTACATTTTACCAGTTATCGTCAAATTATATCCAATTAAATTAAATCAAATAGTTCTGTTAAAATATTTATTCATCGACTAATTTATATCAATTAAAAATCGTAATTAAAGATTAAATCAGAATTATAGAAACTTAAAAAAAAGTAATTATATATGCCGTATTGCGGACTAAAGACGGTTTAGTGTGATTTCAACATCTTAAACTGCAAACTAAACTGAACTGCATTGTTTAAATCAAACCACCCAAATTAAAATAATTTTTTATGATTTTTTATTTTTATAGTCCGATTTTCGATTTTTAATTTTATTTGATTGAATTTTAAACATCTTTACATAACACTATTCATCAGTTATGAGGTGAAAATAACTACCATTAAACATTTCAATAACCTTATATTAACATCAACTATACATATCAATATTTGTATTCAATCATGTTCCTTTATTCTTAATAAATTTTAAAACATAACCATATTTATGTAGGTACTGCTATATGTGTTAGGTGATAGTTGCGTAAGGATTTTTCGAATCTTTTATACATTTCCTTTCATGAGTAAAAATAACATTTTAAAATTTCAAAAGTGAAAATCATTTTTTCCTTTAAAAAATAAAAAAAAATCTGAATCAATTTGGCCTAATAAATTAATTGAGATAAAAGATTTATTATTTTTGGAATAAAAAATACTTTTAAATTCTTCTATATTTAATTCAAACATACTTTTAATCCTTTTAGGGTATTGATTTAGCCTTTCGACAAGATTAAATGAATTAACTTTTTATTTTTTAAAACGAAAACAAGAATTTTCCATCTTTGAGAAATGAATATAGTTTCTTTAAAAAATGAATATAATTATATCCAATTTTTTTAGAAATTAAAATTATGTTTCACACATTGAATCATAGATGTTGATAAATTTACAAACATACTTTTGTAAAGAGTTTAAGTTATTAAATAAAAATTTCTTTGGAAGATGGAAAGTTAATGTTCAAATTAAAAGATAATTTCTTAAATGTCATCTTGATATCCTAATATAATTTTATCATTTCGTGTTCTTTAACAGTCAAGATCCTTATTAAGGAAATTTGAATGAACACCTATCATAATTTAAAGGAATACATATTCTTTTAAAATTTTTTTCTAACTTTTCATTTTATCCATGATTGCCCCTCTCTCTTCTCTTCCTTATATCATTTTCTCCACTCTCACTCTCTCTCCTCTCTTCTCACCTAGTTTTTTTACCGCATTCCCTCTCTCCTCTCACCTTATTTACTTAATAAATTAGTTGTTTAGTATAGTTATTTAATTAAATATTTGGTTAGTGTAGTTTATTATAATTATTTAATTTCATATTTTTTGGTAGAGTAATTTAATTTCTTATTTTTTTAGTATAATAATTTAATTTCTTAATGAATTATGTTTTTAGTATAGTTATTACTTTTTATCTCTACGACCACTATTTGCCAGAGAGTAAAAAAATTGCAAATTTTTTTACTCTGACAAATCATTGTCGAAGAATAAAAAAATTACAAAATTATAAATTATTAAATATATTTATATTATTTTTTCAAGGAAATATTAAATATATTTTATATAATAAATTATAAAGATAAAAAATCCATTAACTACTGATTAAGTTTTTCTCTAGACTTGTATTTTTTAGGAGTTATAATAGTGTTTATTTGAAACAATAATGTATTTGGAACTCAATCTTAAAATTAATAATTAAACTAAGACAATTTCACACTAACAGATCATCACTAACTTCTTTTTTACTTTTTTTCCCGTTTTTAGCTACGCCTTCCATTTTTTTAAAAAATAATTAGAACATATCTCAATTTATTTTGAAATTAATCAATTAAAATTTTAAATAAATTTAATTATAAAAATTATAATAATATTTATTTCAATTTTCAAATTTTAAAATAAATTTTACACTTAAACAAGGAAATATTAAATATATTTATATATTAATTTTTTCAAAAAATATTCAATATATTTATATATTAAATTATAAAGATGAAAAATCTATTAACTACTAATTAAGTTTTTCTTTAAACATGTATTTTTTAAGAGTTATAATAGTATTTATTTGAAATAATCATGTATTTAAAATTAAATCTCAAAATTAATAATCAAATGGAGATAATTCCACAATAATTGAGAAATTTTAATTTTTTTAAATAAACAATAAAAGATATAAAAAAAATTAGTCTCTGGCAGGATCTCGTAGGAGAGTAAAAGAAATTTGAAATTTTTTTTACTCTCCTCCAATGCACTGCGGGAGAGTAGAAAAAAATTTGTCCAGCAATGCATTGCCAGAGAGTAAAATCATATTGGTATTTTACCACCAGTAGGTGGGAATTGAAAATTTAGTAAGTGTCAATTCAAATTCCGTTTAATAATTGACAACTTGGTTGCCTACTTCAAGAATAGTAACTTGATTTTAAAGTTAGATGGGCCCAAGAAATTCATCATGAGAGAATTTCAATTAGCACTCACCATAATTTGAAGTCGCACTACTTTTTCTTTTTTCAAATTTTCATTTTACCCGTAAACCTAATTCTTCTTCTCTCTCCTTAATTTTGTCGCAAGAGTTTGCCGAAGAATTATGACTTGATTGGTTTGATTTTGTTTTTTAGTTTTTGAAAAGAGTTTTCAAAAAGAAAAGAAAAAAAAACTTGTTTGGTAAGTGCTATTTGAAAACCGTTTTGAAGATATAAAAATGGAAAAAAATCATATTTATTTCATTAATGAACAGCAAAAGACAACATATTCTAATTGTATTTTGAGTTTTCAAAACAAAAATAGAAAACTGAAAAGCAAAACTACTAGTTGTTCCTATTTTTTAGTTTTTAAAAACTAAAAACCAGAACTGTTTTCGAAAACTTTTTTTCAGAAAATAGTATCTAAACGAGTTTTTTAGTTTTTAAATACTAAAAACGGTTTTATAAAACTGTTGTCAAACAAGCACTTAGAAAAATTTGAAATTTTTTTAACCTTTCTGGTGAGAGCTCCCTAGAGAGTTAAAATTTGCATATTTGAAATGGTATAACACAACAAAGAAATAAAAGGAAAGGAGGTACTAGGAAGCTAAAAGAGTATTTAGGTGGCAATTAAATGGTATAACATACTCATCTCATACATATTCTTCATATAGGGGTCTGCTGCCAATTAAATTTTACTCTATTTTTAATTCTATATGATACATGAACATACTCATCTAACACATATAAGATCACTACCAATTAAAATGTTGCAGATTAGAACATAAAATTTAATTTCTATGAAAACTAAATGCCTTTCTTATATGATACATGAAGAACATTCTTACAACATTTTACTCTCCGATAAATTATTGCCGGAGAATAAAAAAGAAAGATAAAGTAAATTATATATACGTCTTTTTATATATTAGTAAGTGTGAATTCAAATATTAGGGGTGTTAATTTAAATTCCCTTATCAACATATAGCTCTATCCCAAAATTGGCCTAAATCTAGAAGGATACATAATCTTCTAATCTTGAACTAAGAGGAGCAAACAAGCCTCAAACGTATCCGGAATGAGTTTAGGGTTTATTTTCAATTAAGAGTTCAAGAGGTACCCAACTTTTAACCTTAACCTTAAGAAAAAAAATAGCCTAAAGTTAATTTGAATATATTCTATGATAGGTCCATTAAAGTATATTTTGTTAATCTCTTTGAAGGTTAAGAATTGGTGCTTAAGCTAAAAGACGGTTACTTACATGTAAGCATGGTAATCGACAGAGCAAGGGTGAGTATGGCATTCTTATTTCCATCCAAGCTCTCCAAAACTCATCCCATCTCCATCCCCATATCCAACAAGTATGAAATTTATGTCTTCTCTCCATCTCCATTATATTTTTACCCTCTATATCAACAAAAATATTATAATAATTTTTAACAAAAAATAAACCATTAATAAACACAAAATTTGTAATTTGTGAATTAAATGTCAAAATTTTTTTAAATTAAATTTCAAACTATTTTTGAGATCCCAAAATTATAATTTGTGACAAAAATAGGAATGTAAAAGGTTATTTAATTTTTAAAACTTAAGTATAATAAATCAAGGGTAAGATGTTGAAGTATTTCAGTCATTAAAATAAGGATGAGAAAAGGAAGGGGATAGGTGAATATTTCTGACTTAACAAATTGGGTATTTAATTGGGTATTTTCTGACAACTTTGGGATGAGTTGGAAATTATCGACAAATACGAATTTATTTACCATGATCGTAGAAAAAGAGAATCCAATCCAATTATATCATATTTGTCTCACCTTCTTCTTAGACGTTGCACATTTGACAACCTTATCACCTATGGTCCAAGGAGAATAAGTAACTTTTGAAAGTAGGTTCACACAAAAAATTTTGTCACTAACTTAAGCACAATACTTTTTTGTTTAAGATCACAAATATTTTCGTAGAAAACAATCTTAGTTAAGATTAAGTATATAGAATTATTATAGGTAATAAAACTTATCTTTTTAATGAAATTGTATATTCAAGATTCAAACTGAAATAACTTCACGTTAGTTAATCCAAATGGTTGATTTTTCTTTATCTCTTTAATTTATGCACTTTTATAAACAAATATTGCATTAATAAAATATTATTTTGCAAACCAAGGATAGCATCTATATTAGTTTTTTTTATATAACTTTATATCTCTTGACATTGAATTAATGACTAATCCTTTAAAATACTAATATTCATTCATGGGACTTACTTTTCTCGACAAATATTTTCAATACACATGGATCTATTATTTAATCCTTAATCACATGTTCTATCACATTCTCATGTAGGATGACAAATAAACATGTATATTGTGTAATATCTGAATCCATCCTGAAATTGATGGAGAATCTTCTGTTTGACTAGAACGGGTACGAATATGGGGAATATTCAATTTATTAAGGTCATATATGAAGATATACATACTTACCCTGTCCCCATATTTGGCTCTATTCCACTCTTATTTCAATTACTAGAATATTCATTTGTCTTAAAAAAGTAAAGATTTCACATTTAATTAATAACTTTGTGTTTATTAATTCAACATTTGAATTAGTATTATTATATTCAAATAATTTATTTCTTATTAAAAAATATTATAATTTTTTTTACAAGTATAACCGATACTCGACAGGGATGAAGATGAAAACATAAATCTCGTACCTATTGAGTATGAGAACGAGGATGAAAATGTCATATCTGTCACTGCCCGCCCAGATGTTATGCCTATTCTCATGCATTTTGCTTGACTCTATGTCACTTTTCGGTTTTTCTTATCTTTCTCACTTAGAGGTTTAACTCTTTTCTTTGATTTGTTGCTCGATTCACATCACCCTTCTCTTATATCCCTTTTATAAGATAATTTGGCAAGGGTTTCACGAATGAGATCAAATTTTATTTAAGGTAAAATAATATTCGATTCGATAAAATTAAATCAGATTGGATATGATTAAATTTACAAAAATATTAACTTATTCAATCCAATTAAGATCAGATAGAATTAGATGCACGAATTACAAAGGGAATTCTTTTAGATTTATTTTGTTAAAACAGAGCAAATAAAACACTAAACATAAAAATTTGTAAACAATATATTAAAACATACATTATTTTTTTTAAAATAACATAAAAGTAAAATTACTTATAAAAGTAAATCTTAAAATGCTAAAAACAATAAAAATTTCATAATCTTTATCACCATAATACTTCATGCATTTCTTTTTTGACTTGAAATTTTCAATCTATTTAAACTTTACATTATATTATCAATTTTTTATTTACACTCTTTATATATATATATATATATATATATATATATAATAAAAATACTAAACTTTAAGTTGAATGGACCGGTTCACGAATTTTCAAAGTTCAAATTTATTATTTAACCTGTCTATGGACAGATATAATGAAATTTAATTGAATTTAATCCAATTACATTTAGATCGGTTTGCAAATCTATTTGGATTCATAGATTTACAAATCAACTCGGATCTATGAACACCTCTATAGTTAAAAAATAAATCATATAAACCAAATTAAAGTATTTATATTAGTTAAATTATTGATTTTTAAAAAGATTATTTACGTACCAATTTTATCCTTATTTAATACTCTTCAAAGTTGATAATTACATATGTGTGGGAAAAAAAATTACTAATGACATTTCAAATCTCCTTAAAAAAACACCGATACTCATAATTCTGAAGACAAATAAGTAAAATAAAAATCATGTTTTACACTTTTACACAAATTATAAAATCTTATAAAAAAAGTCAATAATTTCTTCTAAAATCACATCTTATCAAAAGGACTACCTGCAAGACAAAATAATTGTTTATCATGAAAGCATTTTTTTTTTTGTATTAATACAAAACTCAGACATAACTGTATTTTTGTGATGTTTTTCAGTTAGAAATAGAGTTTTATTTTAGTATTCCCCAAATAAATTAAGTGTTTATTTAACCATATTTTTATAAAAAAAAATAATATTTTATTATTTAAAAACTAAAAAACTTGTTTGGTTACTGTTTTATTAAAATAGTTTTTTAAAACAGTTCTGATTTTTTAGTTTTTAAAAATTAAAAAACAGGGACAACTTTATAGTTTTGTTTTTCAATTTTTTTTTGTTTTGAAAACTCAAAATACAACTAGAATATGTTATTTTTTGCTTTTTATCAATGACATTTTCATAAATATAAACAAGTTTTTTTCATTTTTACATCTTCAAAATAGTTTTCAAGTAATATTTACCAAACAAGTTTTTTTTTCTTTTTTAGAAAATAATTTTTTAAAACTTTTTTCAAAAACTAAAAAACAAAATCAAACCAATCAAACCCTAAGTTTTACATTTAAGGAAAACACATGGTTTAAAATTGTATGCATGTAACTCTTTGTTATAGTAAATAGTAATCATACTAATAACAAGAGGAAAGATAAGGAGTTTTTAAGTGTTTCTTTAATTTTATAAACCGCTTTTATTATTTAAAAACTAAAAAACACTTTTGGTTACTATTTTTTTAAATTTCTTTTAAAAAACATATATATTTTTTTTAGTTTTTAAAAACTTAAAAATAGGAATAACTATAAATAGTTTTGTTTTTTAGTTTTCTATTTTTGTTTTAAAAACTCAAAATAGAATAAGAATATTTTTTTTTTTACTTTTCATTGATGATATTTTTGTAAATATGAACAAGTTTTTTTTTATTTTTATATTTTTAAATAATACTTATTAAACAAGTTTTTTTTCTTTTTCTAGAAAATAGTTTTTGAAAATTATGTTTAAAAACTGTTTTAAAAAACTAAAAATAAAATCAAACAAATCCAGTCCTCTCTTTGGAGTACATACATAGTTGAGAGATAGGTTAAGAAAAATAAAATAAATAATAATAATAAACTCCATAATTAATATGATAAGTTAAAGAGACAAAACCCATGTAAGGTTGAATAAAAATGGGTGTCCGATTTTTGTTTAATTGACACAAAACCCTGTCCATAAATCTGTCGAAATCTGCTAGAAATAGTGATCCCATAACGGCTCTGACTTGGGCTTTGAGTTTGACCATATCAATATTGCCTTGCACTGAGGGGAATTACATTAATACCTCTTGACCATGACTAGCTTATAAGTTGATTAAGCAATAAAAATCACTAGTATTTATTAACTCACTCAACTATGACAGTTTACATTGTTGAAACTACTAATTTAGTTGGTGTGGATTCAATCTACGTAATAATAAATTCTGGTATGGACCATTTGCAAGCTAGCTCATGGCAATTAATTATTAACTATAAAAAAATTAAAAAGGGAACGAGTGTGAAAAATCCCATAAATTTGAGCTTATTCAACTGCGGACCTGGCAGCACTATAATATTAAACCACTGTGCACTGACGTATTGAAAAATTATTATTAGAAAAATAAAATTTGTTCTAAAACTATTAATAAGGACACTATATTACATAAGAATTTCAAGTTAGGGTTTAATGGGTTTCTTTGTTTCCTCCATTTGCTTTATTTTTTATACACAATGTTTCGTGTTACCGGATGGTGTAGATAATACAATCATAAGAGGAAAGTCTTTCATGGCATAGTTGAGTAGGCAAATGGCCAATTAGTGTCGAGAGATTTTAATTAGTCAATCGTGGTATTGAAGGAGCAAAGTAGTGAACTGTATACCATTATAAAGCAGTATAGGTACTATTTCAAAATCTCATTTCACATATTGTTTCAGGTTTGTGAATGCAAAATAAAAATAGACACCAAAATTTATATATAGGGTTACACCATTTACTTTTTTTTCCTTATCATTCCTTTTTTATTTTTATCTTTCTTTGTATAACTTTCTTCTTAAAATTATCTTTCCAGTTATGCTTTGGAATAACTTTCTAGGAACCCCATCCCTGATCCCCCTAATTCAGTTTCGGAATTATTTATAAGAGTTGTAAGGACACAGTGTAGACATGTTACTGGACCATTTCATTTCCAACCGCTGACTTTGTGTCCAGAATAGAATGCAGGTATGTAGTATATAAAAAACATTGGGTCAAACAGTGACCAAGTGAGATAGATGTTTAGATGACAATCCAACTAGGAAAATGGTTCTTCCATCTCTTGTATTAAGTATAAACAATGCTCTTGATGGAATAGCCTGCCTTATATATATATTCATTAATCAACATGGATTGAATGCACTTCCTAGCCTCTTTCTTCTCTTAAACACAGGGGTCACCAGATGCACAAATGGCTCAATTAAGGAATGGGGCAACTCTTGTAGTAGTTGTTGTGGCTGCAGTGTTTCTACAGAGCACAAAAGCTGAAGAATTCGAGGTGGGAGGTACCACAGGTTGGACTAGTTTTCCTCCCGGTGGTGATTCTTTCTATTCCAAATGGGTTGCAAATTTTACATTCAAAGTAAACGACACTCTAGGTAAATATCTGCCTACAACAATTATTTCCTTTTCCTTTTATTAGAAACTGCAAACAAAAAATAATATGTTACATGAAAAATATAGTATTTTACTATTATAACATCCTCATAAAGTATTGAAGCTAAGCATTAAATTTAAGTTGTTTATTTATGTATCAGTATGTTGAAGTTGATGTTTGTGAATTGTGTGGAACCCTTCTTTTGCAGCCTTCAACTTCGAATCTGGAAGCCACAGTGTGGTGGAACTTACCAAGGCTAACTATGACAAGTGTGAAGTGAATGACAATATCAAAGCCTACAATAGAGGACCAGCAAGAGTGCCCCTTGATCGCCCAGGGGAATTCTACTTTTCTTGCACCTTCTCAGGCCATTGCAGCAGTGGCCAAAAGCTAAGCATTAAAGTCACAGGTTCTTCATCACCTGCTGAAGGTCCTTCAACAACTCCTCCTGCATCTGGTTCAGTCCCTAGTTCAGGTTCCAATGAAGGAACCCCATCATCACAAACTCACCCACCTGCGATACCTACTCCACCAAATGTCTCACCTACACATCTGCCTGCTACCTTTCCTCTATTCCTCATAACAATTGCCATCAATTTTTTGTCTCAATTTTAGGACACTTACTGTCATTATTTGGAGTGGTCTTTCCAACATAATCTCTTTTATCTAGTGAAATTCTTGTGAATCTTATTCATTTAGGAATCAGACATAAATAATAAGATTCACCTGAATTTCCTTAAGTGAAAGAGGATATGTAGGGGAAAAAAAAAGGATATTAGAGAATTTCTCTTATCATGATTTTTGTATATCAATTTCAACTTGTTGGATTTCCAAAATTTTGGCTTGTGATATGTGCCTACCGAGACAGACCTCATGATGGTAATTTTGTATGCTAGTTGAAAAAATTGTTTCATTGATTTTCTAGCCGCATTGACCAACTTGATTGAGAAGATTATGGATGAATAAACAAACATCCTGCTGGGTTATACTAATTCAGTTTCTTTATATATATTGTTCCATAGGTGTCTTACTTTTCTGCAGATGAAAATTTTTAGTTGAAGTTACGTTTTAACTATTGGGTTTACCATATAATAAAATGGAACATGTGAACATGTTATGTTAAAAAGTAGTATACTCCTCGAGATGGCGAGATCCGGCATAAAATAAAATTAAAATATATATTGTGATATTTGACTTTGAGTTTGTTACAACTTATAATATAAACAGAAAATTAAGGTATAGACAATGAATGACAACATGCAAAAGATTTAAGGTGATTTGACAATAATTTAAATTTGTATAACCAATTAAAAAGGAATCTAAGATCATTTTAATCAATACGGAAGGAAATTTAAGATTTAATTTGAGCTTTTTTTTTCTTTTTCTATTTGATTTTCGTTAATGATTATGAAATACTATTCTATTATTTTCATTTTTTTTATATATTGGTATCGTAACTAATGAAAAATGACAATAAAAAAAAATAAATTAATAGAAGGAACATAGCACTGTTACTGTAACGACTCTCTTTCCTTTGAAAGAGACAATGGTAACCCCTAAACAAGATTAGACGTGATTCAACTAACTTTTTAAGCTTTTTTATTTAACATTTACTAATTTTTCATTTCTCACCTAGTTGGGAAAAATATCATTTTGTTTTTTATTTTTTCTTCTTCAGCAGTGCACCGTAAGAAAAGAAAAAAATTTGCAAATTTTTTTTTCTCCGGATTTTTATATTTTATCATATAAAATTTTAATAAAATATTAAAAAATTATATTATAAACAAATTATATTACTAAAATATAAAATTTTATAAATATAATATAAATATTATATATAAATTTTCTAATTAAAATAATAAAATATAAAATTTTATTAGGAGAACCTTTTCTGTAATAAAATTTTATATTTTATTTATTTTATATGTTAAAATATAAAATTTTAATGAAATTTTAGTAAAATTTTAAAAATTTTGTTATAAATAAATTATATTATTAAAATATAAAATTTTATAAAGATAACGTAAATAGTTAAATAAATTTTTTAATTAATTTTTTTCTTTATTCAAAAAATTATTTCATAGAATAAGTTATTTTATTTTGAAATATGAGTGGGTGAAGTTAATTTGTTAGAATAGGTGTTATGAGAGATAAGACTAATTTATTATGGTAGACGTTAGGATATATAACTAGGTTGAACGGTATTTTTGAGTTTTTAAAAAATTATTAAGGTTGATAAATGTTAAATGAAAAAGAGGTAAGTGTGAAATGAAAATCTCACTTTTTATTGATGTTGTATTGTTGTTTTTTTTTTAACTTCAAAATTTTGGAAGGATCAGAATTTGCTATTCAAAGCAATCTGCCCAATGAGCTACGGGTATATGAGCTAAGGCAAATGGATTCCTCTCTTTAAATTCATTAAAAAATAAAAGAAGACAGGATCTTCTACTTCTTTTTTATATTTATATATGTCAACTGCAACTGATTCCACTTGAGCAAGAGCAGTTTGCCCAATAACAAGAAAGAGATATGCGAAATCAACCAAGACAGGCAAACGGATTGTATTGTTTCATGGAGAGGGGACATCAGTCCGTATTTATTCCATATGGATTCTTAAGGGTGTTTAGGTCATTTTTTTAGTTCTGTCACTCTCTTTTCCCTTTTCTAAGCACCAGTCCAATCCTTCTTTCTGTCTGTCGAAGAGTATGCCTGCCCTGTCCTTCCTTCGTTTAAGAAACTAGGTGTCGAGAATGGGCGCAAGTACTCCATCTAGTTAGGTTCCATACTTTCCTGTCCTGAACTCAAACTAAAACGCGTACTCCTGGCTTGACTTTAGCTATAGGGACAGTTTCACCGACCCAATAGTCACGAAACTACGGCTGGAATCAAGTTATCCTTTTTCACTTCCTTAACGCACCTCTAGAAAGCTTTGGAACGGCAGTTTCACTTACTCTTTTGACCTTCTCTTCTTCCAACTGGCAACTTGAGCAGGCTATTGGATAGAAGGAAAAGAGCTCGTTGGGGAGCTATTTGCTAATCTAAGGCTTCACTTCCGATTTAGCTATTTCACTTCCCTGCTATTGTTCAAAACTGGCGCTGGTGGGTGTCTCAGTAAAGCGTGCAAGGAGGTCATAGCAAGGGAACTCCTGAGGGCGCTACTTTTACTTGATAAGAGAGGATAGGACTAACGGCTCATAGAAAGCAAGGGCCGTTAGGCGAACCTGTGCTCTATAAAACATACATTGTCAGGTCTTGAGACTAGCCGAGAGAGGATTACTAATCCTAAGTACTCTAAAGCAAGCCAATTTCAATACCTCTTCAACTATCGCTAACAATTCTTTATGCAGAAAGGGGGATTGTCATAGATAAGCGTGGACTTTTTGTCCAGATGACACTTAAATGCCTTCAGTAGTTACCTGAATGGTACATGGCCCTCTCTTATCATCATATCAAGATTAATGCACTGAAAAGATTGGAACTTGGCGCGCCACCTAGCATTTGCAACTACCTGATCAAGTCTTTCGTTCATCTTGGAGGTATGAATGAGAGCTCTCGAGGCTCGACAAATGTATGATCATCCTCTCTCCTATTGGAGGTCCAGGTCAACTTGTAACCAATGAAACCTTTGTGGAAGAACGATTATTATTATTATTTGACGACACCGTACATTTGCGATTTTCACATATCAATAAGCTTCTAGTGAATTCTTACTATTTTTTTTTCTTCTCTATTTTTTTATATTAAGAATTGGTTAAAAATACTTTATTTTACACACAAAATAATTGTCCAAAAATAATAAAAATCCAGACAAAATTGGATGTCAATGCATGACTTTTTTTTTTCTTCAAATAATATAGGGGTGATTTTATGTAAAAAAAAGATTTAAAATCATGGTATACACAACATAAACATGTGTTATACAATCAAAACAAAATAACTAAAAATGTTTTTAATATATAAATTATATTATAGTTAATATTTGTAATAAATAATATATGAATATATAAATTAAATCTTAAATTTATAATGAACATTTTATATTGTAATATAAATTATTTCTAATTACTAATATTTAAATATTAAATTTTGATTTAAAAATAAAGATGAAATGACAGATAAAAAGTGTTTAAATGTAAAAACATTCCTTAAAATTCTGTTGGAAATAATCCTAAAACTGCCTTCTTCATAGGATGTGGAGTGACTATATAGTAAGAGTAATTTGTTGCAGAGAAGAATAATCTGACAAGGTGAAGAAGTAGTAAGTGGCTTGTGTGGGACCATTGAGGAGACTGATGCACATCTTTTTTTTTAGGTGTGACGTATCGGGACAAATTTTACAATCTCTCTGTAGTTGGTGGGGGATCTCTATAACCCTATAAATAGAAGTCAGGTAACTATTACCAATTTTTGGGTTTGATGGACGGGGCAAAGGAGCTTAGCTCATAGGAATAGAGACGATTTTCAGAGCTTAGGTGGGTGATATACAATAACTTCTTCAGGATATTCAGCACAACTCATGGGAATGGAGTCAATTGGCCACCCTCACAAGTAATTTACTTGCAGAATGAATTATAAACCCAACTTATTGTGTTGAAAGAATGCTCTTGATTTGGGACTTAAGGGCCTTATATGTACTTATGTTTTTGTTTTGTGTGCAGCATGTAATTCTTATGTTCTCGCAACCTTTTTTAATAAAATCCTTTAGCTTATTAAAAAAAAAATCTACCATCTTCATCACTCACGAATAATCCATAGTTTATACGACATCTCCAATAAAAAATCAAACTTTGTGATCTTGGTTTACTCTTTGGTGAATCCCGCAATGACACATCACTTTTAAGATTTATCTCATTTTTTATTCCAATAGAAAAACAAACTTAATGATCTTAAAAAAATTTTATAAGTCCCACTTTTGAGGAAAGAGATAGTAAAAATGTTTATTTCTTGAAATACATGTTAATTTTGAGTTATCTTGTACAAGATTAATCTCCATTGTGGAGATCAAGCCCATCACCTCCAATAACTTATTTTAGTAAGATCATATTTTGAATCTAAGATCAACTATTGGATATACTCAAACAAACCTTAAATAAAAAGTTAAAAAGTTTAATTGTATACACGGTCAGTGTAACATTCAATCATGACTTCTCATTTATGTGACTTTTAAAGTCGTAATGAGTAAAGTCAACAAATTTACCATGAATGAAAGGTTGTGATTGAATATCAATATAAAAATCTTTACACTGACATTATATATCAATTAAACTCAACGTTAAAAGGTACTGTAGTTTCATAACCCGTGAAACTTTCCTCAATTTCAAAACCACTTAAAGGTACCATACGGTTTAATAACCCCAAGTAGTAGTTTCCTGCATTTATAATCCCCCATAAAATCCTTTAGTGTAACAATTTTTTGTTTAATTAATATTATTTACATTAACAATCTATTTTTTTCTTTCTTTTAAACCATTATTTACAAATTTTTTTTAATTGCTGAAACTTCCATTTGTTATCGTAATAATTCATAATAGAATAGGTAAAAAATTATTGAATTGAAAAGACAACTTTTAAAATAAAAGGAGTTAACATACTTTCACAGTACCAAAATATGACATACAACTATATGAATGTTTATTTAAGATACAAAATATAATTCTTAAATATAGGTGTCTTTAAAAAGGATATAATAAATAATAAAAATAATCACAATGATATTTATTTTAAGATGACTACTAACAAGTAAAACAAAAATTTCAAATAATAATAAAATAAATCTTCAAGTTTTTCAATAGCTTATTTCTCGGGGTCTTTGAAAACAATACACTCTTAATGAGATAACAAGATTATAATCATAGCATCCGCAATTAAAATAGAAAATGTTTATAAACATAAAAATATAATTTAATTTAAAATAATATCTAATAATAGTTCATATGAGATAAGAAAAATATTTTCTAATTAACACCCCATGTATATATGTAAATCCATATCATAGTAATTTTTTATTTTTTTTTGAAAGGCAAAGAGAATTTATAGATACGATAGGAGCGGGAGAAACCAAAAGTTTCTAACACCCTTATACAATGAAAAAAAAAGAAGAACAACAACAAACAAAAACTGCAGGGGCACCTAAGGACCATGGCACCCCGATTCCAACCTTTGAGAAACTACATTTTCAATAAACACAAATGGGGATTGTTACACCAATAAGAAAAACCACACCCCTTATTAAACCCAAAACTATACATTACCCATTTCCACGAGGTGATCTAAATGAAGGCAAAGATATCCATCGACTCCATTGAAGAGCTATTAAAAATAATGGAATTCCTAGCTAACCAAATACTTCAGCAAACAGTATAGCCAAATAAGAACCTACATTAATGTCTCCTTTTGCCCACCACCAAAGAGCTAACTGAGAGAAATGAGTGAGGAAGATCATTCGGTAAAGGAGATTGAATACCTATCCAAGGCATAACCTTATACCACAAGGTTTGAACTACCGGGCAAGTCAGAAAAAGATGGTTGCTCTCTTCAACTCGATGCTCATTGCACAACTGACAACTTTGCTCCTCCGGAGGGATGGGAATTCTTCTCTTCAGCAAATTATCAACACTAGGCAACCTATTCAGGAGAAGCTTCCACGAAAAAGCTAGAAGTCTAGAAGGGACCTTGTCTTTCCATAATCTCCTAAACAAAAACGAAACTAAGGAAGACCTAATACCACTTACAACCCCTTCTTGTAGGGTCCTATACGCACCTAATACTGAAAAGCCCCTTGAGCAGTCAGGCAGCCAATACCATCTATCTTTCTGGCGGGGGGTCGAACACAAAGGATTGTAACATATATTCCAAGGACATCACCAAATACTCTTTCCAAACGAATAATCTCCTCCTCCACTCCCAATTCCACCTATAGGGACCCAACTCAGCACCCTTCGTTGCTTTTATAGAGACTGACTTATGCATGGCCAAAGAAAACAACCTTGGATAAAGCTCTCTCAACAATCCTTCCCCCACCCAATTATGTAACCAAAACAAAGAATCATCCTCATCCCCTATATGTTTCCTTATATTTAAACCAAACCATTCCGGAGATTGAGCCGAAGGACCATCTATAGACCATATATCGTTCCATCAAATTGAGGTCTTTGACCTTAGCCCAACTCGGTAAGGGAGATTCTGGAAATCACCATATCTGCTCCGGAGTAACGGAGCCCACAAGGCATTCTTGTCATTAAGGAACCTACATCGTCATTTAGCCAGCAAACTTAAATTAAAAGTAGAAATACATTTAACCCCTAACCACCTTTACCCTTAGGCCTGCACACTGACTCCCATCTCACTCCAAAGAAATCTCCGCTGTAAACCCATAAGAACCTTTACAACCTTAATAGGTGCCTTGTAGAAAGAGAAAAAGTAAAACGAAAGGCTAGATAATACTGAGTTTAACATTACCAGACGACACCAAAGGACATGTTTTTCCCTTTCCAAACAGCTAACCTCTTCTTGAATAGTTCCACTACATAATTCCACGTTGCTTCCTTCCTAGGGTTGGCCCCTACTAGAAACCTAAAAACTTTAACCGAGGAGAGCTAACCAAACAATTAAGAATACATTTCATAGCATGCACAAACCCCAGATTCACATTAAGGCCATAGAAATGACTTTTAAACAAATTTACCTTCAAACCTGAAACCATCTCGAAGCCTTTAAGGATGACCTTAAGTGTCCACACAACTGAAAATTTTCCTTTCCCATCAGAATGGCATCATCTGCATATTGGAGTAAAGAGAGTTTAGCCTCTTCATTCACATTAAGCTCTTCGTAGACTCCTTATTGAACTGCCGATCTCTACAACCCAGCCAAACCTTCTGCCACCACTAGGAACAGGAAAGGAGATAGAGAGTCACCTTGTTTAATACCTATTCCAGTTGAAATTCAGGAGCAGGACTGCCATTAACTAAGATCGAAATATAACTATTTCGAATTAAATTCACAACCCACATCTTCCATCTAAGGTCGAACCCCATCCTGTTTAGCATATAATCAAGGAACTACCAATTAACCGAATCATAGGCCTTTTCAAAATCAACCTTGAATAGGAAACACGACCTTCTTGACCTATGAGCCCAATCGATGAGTTCATTAGCAACTAAAACCCCATCAAGAATAGACCTACCAGAAAGAAAGGTTGTTTGGCACACCTAAATGATTCCACCTAGCACTCTTTTCATCCTTCTAGCACGGACTTTAGATATGATTTTATGGACAGTCGATATCAATGAGATAAGCTGATACTGAGATAACTTTCCAAGCTTAACCACCTTAGGAACCAACATAATAAAGGAGGATGTTAAACCCCTAGGAAGCTTCCCTGATCCATAGAATTGTTGCATCACTTTAACCAGATTTTCCCCTACAATGTCCCAACACGATTTATAGAAACTCATAACAAAACCATCTGGACCTGGACTCCTCCCCCTTTCACAAGCCCAAACTGCATCCTTGATCTCTTCTACAGAAAAAAAGCTTCTAAAGATATCCTATCCTCTTCAGACAACTGATTAAACTAGACCCCATCAAGAGTAGGTTTATCCACACCTCTTCTGACCATTTACTTTAGTTAGAATCTAGCAGTGATCTAAAAACTCCTTAGTTCCTATCCATTGAAAGCCTATTTTCCACTCATCAATCAAAACTTGAGAGATAAAAAATTTGTCTAACTTGCTAGAAGTTGCGCCATCGTTAGAGATTCATGAGAACTGCTTCCCATAAACTGGAACATCTATCACTCCCATCTGATCTATAAAGCAACTGAAATCTTCCATCTCCACTCTCGAGTGAGGGTTTGATGAACCCACCACTTCCTGACTATTGGTAACAACATTAAAATCATCCCCTAGACACCATACCATTCCTTGGAAACCCCTTTTAGACATGAGTAAATCAACCCATAACTTCCTTTTACCAGCCATCGAGCAAGGAGAATAGATGTTAGTCAGGTATACATTAGAGCTTAGCCTAGTAACTGAAAAGGCGAGCCCCAAGAATCCTTCACCTTGGATATACCACTTAACCTCCATAATATCTTTCCTCCAAATAGTCAGCAACCCACCACTAAGCCCATTTGATGGCAGAAAACACCACTCACAATCCTCCACACCCCAAACATCCTTAACTTCGCAACTATCAATAACAGAGCATTTAGTCTCCTGAAACATACATATATCTACTTTATTAGTCTTCAAGATACGCCTAATACGACGACGCTTAGCCCTATCTCAAAAACCCTGCACATTCAACAAAAAGATCTTTATTCAAATATAACCAGGATTCCCAACTTCTTTTCCAACCTTTCTAGCTCTATCTCTCCTTTCCAATCTAATAATTTCTTCCTTATACCTATCATCAGGTTAGGAACCTACAATCCCCAGTCTTTGCATATCTTTCCACATCCTATCTGAGTCCACCCTATTTCCCTCCTAAGCTTCCCAGAGGAAACCTCAGTCCCTTTTGAATGAGTAAGTAGAACCTGCTGGATCGGATAACTGGAGGTAAAAGTAGGTGAAACAAATGATATCCTTCATCATGTGCCTCAACCCCAAAACACTTCCGTCAAAACTATGTCTCCTCTATTCCTTCCATACTCCTACCTTTCTCCCACCTCCTCCATCCTCAAACCTTAGGAACTTCCACTTTATATGATTAAAAGGCTTCGTCGTGATTGACTCCCCACCACCACCAAGCACCTCAGCCGCTTCGTTCCTCCACTCGCCGTCCTCCATCTCCTCATCATCCTCACATAGATTGAGTGAACTTCTTTCCGAGCATGAAGCAGAGACGTCAGACTTTGCATAACACTTCAACTCCACCAAACCTTCCTCCACAACATGCATCTTGAACTGCTCATCATCAACTTGGACTTGCACCACTTCGTCAAGCTTCCTCGCATCCTTTAAGACAATAGCAAACCTTGTTACTTCAAATGTGGCCTTTTTCTCAGTAGACTCATCCAACTACACGAACTCCCCAAATAAAACTGTCAAAGACTGGAAAAACTTGACATTCTACACTTGGAAAGGGAACCCCGCAGCACTTAAGCCAAGCCAGACACTCATTATCCACCACCGACGGCCTCTAGCATCGAATCTCACTGAACCACTCTTTCACTCACTAGAAGCTTTCATTAAGATAGTCCTTGATGGTCATGGACTCCTCTTATTCGAGCAGCACCATGTTCAGACCCATTGGTGTCACCTTTATACCATACACGCCCTCATAGTGTAGCTTTTGTTGGGTAGAGTAAGAGTTTCCCCTGTTCACCACCTTCCCCGTGTATGCTTTTGAAAGGTAAGCCATATCTTCGTTTTCGGTTTTGTAGAGATGGTACTCGCAGGAATCTTTACCAGATCCTAGCGAATTTTATGAGGTAAGCCACGTTTCCAACCCTCCTCACCTTCTCGACACCAACCCTCTTCCTAGCTCATAACGCTAAAAACCTAAAAACAGAAGACACATCCTTCCCTACCCAGCTTAACCCTAAACCCTAGCGAATTCTGGATGACACCAAACATTAGTTGTTTGTTCATAAAACACAATTCACAGACACTACTGTTTCTGTGTTGTTGATCCTAGGACGAGAAAGTTTAGAACATAGAGAAGGTGTTTGCCAGAGACGACAAGAGCCGGCAACAAAACCCTCGTGAAACCCTAGCACTAGTGCAACTCATTCCTTGTAGGGTAGCAGTGGCTCTTTTTAGCCTTATTCCACCAAGTGATGCTTGTTGCAATGCCGTAAAGACACTAGTACACACATAGTAGTACAGTGATACCGATGATCATTCAATCTCACTTTTTGATTCCCAAAATCATAACCAAAACCAAGTTTTTATATTTTACAAAAATAGATTTGTAAAAATTTTATGAGTTTATATTTCATACAATGACGTCTCATCACTTTATCCTTCATTTGATAAAGATATCTCAAATTTCTTCCTAGATATAAGATAGAGGTATCACTGATTTTATTTACGTATTAAATAAAAATATCTCATATCTTATTTTCATCTCAGATAAAGATATCTAAAACTTCATCCCATATAGAGATATTTCATATCTCACCCTAATAAAAATATCTCAAATAAATCGATTACCAAAATAAATCCAAATGTTTCGTCATTTACAATTCTTAAAACCACGTTAGAAATATATTCGATAGTTACATAGGTACAAGAACCATTTTAGAAATACATCTCATAACAATATAATTAACTATACAAACATAATATAGATATTATATATAATTATATAAAACCACAACTTATGTACATAACTAGTAGAATATGTATGAATTTGTTTAATTACAAAGCAGGAATGTGCTAGAGCGTGATCTGAAATGTCAACTCAATGTATATAATTTGAAAATCCACTTGTCTAAATACCTTATGTTACGCATGAAAAAGTTTGGTAGCTAAGGGCATTTACACATAGATCTAGAACATGATCAGGACTCTAGAATTCTATCATATGAAGGCTTATGATCAAATGTGAATCAATTAACAAAGCTTTCTTTTATATGCAAATGAATTTGACATTCATAAGTAAAACAAATCTTTCATTTACAATTTAAATTAATCCTAAATTTTCTTATTAACACTCAAAATTATATCATTTAAGAAATATGCCATCAAGTTTATATATAAAGAAATCTTTCAATAGTTTAAGATTGATTTTCTTATGTTTTTTATTTTTTATAAAAAAATTAGTATATTGTTTAAATTCAAGATGAGATTAAATATTTATTTATCTTATCTTACTTTTATTTTTAAAGTAATATTATCTTAAACCTTAGCATATTTTTAATTTAAAATTCCTAATAAATTAATTTTTTAATTTTATTTTCAAAACATAATCTTCTCTTAAAAGTGAATAATTATATTTATATTTAAATTTTGGAATGTCACACTTATTATTGTCTCTTATTAATTAATAAATGATGAATTTTTGGTATAACCTATTATATTCATTGAAAAATGCTAAATACATATTCAAAATAAAATAAAGAAAAGAGTTACAAGGTTAGGTTAGTCCAGTGGTAAAATAGAGAGATGAAGGGAGAGATCGTGAGTTCGAATTCTTCCATTAATAAAATTTGATACATTAATAACTAATATTTGACCTATAAAAAAAATAAAATAAAGAAAATAAATTGTAGTTATAACTGAAATTATATTCATGATATAACAATATCTACAAGTTGAAATTATGATAAAATCAATAATATTCAAGAAAAAAAATTTCTCAATTAATACTTTAAAAGTTATATAAATTAAAAATTATAATAAAATATTAGTGTAAAAATTTTATCATACAATACATATTAATTAAATTCTTTCTATATATATGATTTTGGTTGTCAAATATGTTTTTTTTCTGAAATCTAACTAACATTAGATTCCTAAAATAAATACAATAATTATACCTAACCTTATGGATCTTACCAAATAGTAAATAATTACGAAGAAGTAAAACCAAGTCTCAATAATTGCATACTGTACAAACAAAAAAAATGCTAACTATGAAGATACAAACAAATTACTGTACTAATATCTTAATCTTTTCGGGCTTCAATCACTAAACTATGAATTAATTACTTTAAAAAAACTTAAGTATTATAAAGATAGAAAATACTTGTGTAAATTAAAGCAAGAGAATATTAACGACAACAAGAAAATACTCTTTATCACAAAACTAATATTATTTCTCATATCCACTCCAACTTCCAATCAAAATAGTTATTCTTAAAGCCATGCAGTTCTCTCTTGCAGCACCAAAACCTTCAAGAACAAGGGTATAAAAAGTAGCATCCAAGCTAGTATCCGGAATTACAAGTACATGATTTAAATTATATGCACCACAAAAATAATTCTTTAAATTGAATAATAAAAGAAAAAAACCTTAAACAGAAAAGTGATGTAATTAAAAGAATAAAAAGAATTAATAAAAAAATATCTTTTATCGTAATAATTTTATTTTTGGTTTCTAACAATTTTTTTTGTGTTTGATCTGAATAATTATTTTTATTCTTAAAGTGTTATTTAAATAACTTTTTGAGCTTCTTATAACGCTATCTAAATATATTTAAAATAAAAAATTATTAAGAATCAAATACAAACAAAATTTTAATAGATATTTTTTAAGAAAAATTTAACAGATAAAAAATTAAATTCACTAATTTATTAGAACAAAAACATATTTAAGTCAATAAAAAAAAGTATTTTTAGGATGAAATAGTTATTTAAGCATTTTTTTAATAATTTGTTTAGAAAAAGTTCCCAATGAGTTAAAAATGCATATATACTTATTATGTAAATTTTTTTACACTTCAACTAACTAAAAAGTGTAAAACTACATATATCTTTTATGCCTTTTCAATTACCGTTGAAATCAAGGAGGGGAGGTGTTTTTTTTTTTCTTATTTTACAAATAGTTTGAAGGGAAAAAAAAACTGAAACTAGTATTTTGAATTTGACAGAGGAAAATGAAAATGGGTGAAATGAGTCCAATTACAATGTTGTGACCTGGTACAACATCAGGTGGTTAAAGCGCGGCGTTTGGCATGTTTGAAAGTTTGCGCTGTGTCCTTTGAAGATAGTTAGATTGGCAATATGAAAGCTTGAACCGGCTTTCACCAATTCAATGTTCAACTCCCTGAAAACTGGAATCTCCCATCTTGGAATTTTCCTTCCAGCTTCTCTGGCTTCCTTTTTAGCACGTGTTGACCATAACCAAATGTTATTTTCTTTTGCTCTTTCTTGTTACCACTTTTTCAATCAATCATCAATTTCATTATTTCAAGCCAATAAAGAAGAAGAGAAAAAAAAAAAACTTAAAAAAATGTTGTGGTAGAATCCACCATTGACTCACAATGTCAGTGGCTCGTGTAAAAACAAAGGGAACGGAGACCAGTAAACGCTTCAAGTCAAATTGATTTGGTGAGATTAGTCTTACGCGGCTATTTTTCTACGAGTCTCAAATTTGGCCACTGGCCAGGCCCCCGCAACTGCTAACTACGCCACAACACAAGACACTAATTTTGTTGACCTAACCAATTACATCCAAGTCCACCGTCCAATACATTACCCTTTATTTTTCTTCTTTTTCCATTAATCAAACGTAAATAGGCTCTCCGTATAATAGAAATTAGTTAACTACTCAATCATTTTATCTTAACCATTTAATTAACTGTTTCTGATAATAAAAAAAAATTATCATATACGTAAAAAACTATATTAAATTCTTATCTTAAGAAAATATAAACACTATCTTTTTTTAAAAAAAAAGAACTTTTAGTATCTACGCCGTTCACAAAAAAACAAAGAAGATAATATACGGCAATCTAATCTAATCTTTTAGAACAATTGTACCCTTGTGTCACGCGTCATGGCACTAGGACCTTTCCCTGTTTGTCTATAAAAATAAGAACTTGAAAGGTTGTTTGATTGAAAGCAGAAGAGTAACACAGGGATTTAGTGGTAGAAAGAAAGAGGGGCGACGTAACCTGGAAGAACACATGGCGATTTCAAGGAACTTGTTTGTTGTGCTATTTGCAGTAGCGACCCTGCTCCATGGCTCTGCTGCACAGACCAGACACGTTGTGGGTGATGCCTTGGGGTGGACCATCCCTTCTGGCGGTGCTGCAACCTACGCCACTTGGGCTTCCAGCCTAACCTTCTCCCTCGGCGACTCCCTTGGTAAACACATAGCCAATCTTGTAAACCTTTCCATCAATTACTCTTTTTGCAGCCATCGTATTATATAATTATTAACAGGATTATAAATTTATATATATACTTAAAAAGTTGCGAATCCCTTTGCAGTATTCAATTTCAGCACCGGGCAACACGACGTGGCCAAGGTTACAAAATCAGGCTTTGATGCATGCAACGGTGGGAGTCCCATTTTCAGCATTAGGAACGGTCCTGCGACCGTGACGCTGAACGAGACAGGGGAACAATACTACATTTGCACCGTGGGAGCACACTGTTCCGCGGGTCAGAAACTGGCAATCAACGTTACCAGAGCTTCTGCAACTCCTTCCCCTGCCCCTCAACCCAGTCCAAGCGGTTCTCCACCAACACCGGCCCCAGCACCCCAACGTAGCAGCCCCACTCCTCCACCAAGCTCTGCACCTGCACCGGGCCCATCCACTGGACCTGTTACTTTCATCGTTGGAGACACCACAGGCTGGACCATTGCTAACGGTGGTGCTTCCTTTTACACCACTTGGGCCTCTGGAAAGAATTTCAGGGTTGGAGACATCCTAGGTAAGTCACCACCAACCATCAACCACCAACCACCAACCATCAACCATCAACCATCAACCATCAACCATCCCATTTACCATTTATCATTTACCAATCAAGTCTGACCCTTTAATGAATGTTTGTTTGTTTTGCAGTGTTCAACTACGCATCAAATGCACACAACGTGGAGGAGGTGACAAAGGCGAACTTTGATTCTTGCAGCTCAGCCTCTCCTATTGCCACTTACAGCGCTCCACCTGTGAGATTGGCCCTTAACAAATCCGGTGAACACTACTTCATATGTGGAATAACAGGCCACTGTGCTGCAGGTCAAAAGCTTTCCATCAATGTCTCCGGCACGTCGTCTTCCTCCCCTGTCACGCCACCTTCCTCCATCACCAACCCTTCTACTCCTTCTCCAGCAAGTGCTCTTTCTCCCCCTCCCCAGAACTCTGCCCCTGCCTCTGCCTCGCTTCCAGCATCTGCCACCCTGCTTTCACTTGCCGCAGCTTTTTTCTTCTTTTAGATACACCACATTCTAGTTATCTGCTTCTCATTCATTGTCTTTCATCCATTCCGTTTTTTATTTTTTTTTTAGGCTCACAATAAATTTATTTTTCCTTTCTTATTTCGTAGGCTACTTACTTGCTACAGTTTTGGTTTTTTCTTCTCTTTTCCATCCGTATATGGCGGTGTCAATATGCTAATAAATATAGTATTTATGCATCACTGTATTTCTTTGACTTTTAACACCCTTCTATTTGGTGAATCTTATTTAGAATTTGGGATAAATATTTGTGTGATAATTACTGATTGGTGAACAAATTCGCGACGCCTTCCCTTTGGCAATCAAATTGGAACTTTTGGGTTTCATTATTGCATTAAGGGTGAGGTTGATAACTTACCCTCTGAAAAAATAATTTGATTTAAGAAGGAAGTGTAGGCAAAAGAAAACGTGACATCCGGAAGTCATCTAGGACTATCATCTTTTTCAAAGGAAATAGTTAGTCCTTGTACGTCAATGTTTGGCTAGATTTGCCACTTGCACTTAAACAATTAAATTATTTGTCATTTTGTGTTAATGACAACTTCCTTCATCGCCCTCTTATGAGATTAGTATTTTGTTTATGGAGTCTCATGCGTTCTATATTCGTGTCAAAGCTTTCAAGGATGGGCTCCCAATTATCTTCTTTTCATGTGTGTCTATAAATTAGACAAAACCCCACCAGTTTAATACAAGTATTAGGTTTCTGGGACTGCGTCATGAATTTGGCATCCTATGCCGGACCCCAATAAATAAAAGTTGAGCACATAATGTTCTTCTCTTTGTATAGATTAAAATAAACTATCTACTTTATGATTATTTTATTGCGTTTCATTTCGATTATTACATTCTCTTTTTCTAAATAAAGGTTTCGTTCTCAATAATTTGTTTTGGCTGTTTTTAATTTAATTTTCTTCATCTCTTGACAACCGGTGAATATTATTGTAGTAATACATAAAATTTGTTTTCCAATTATTTATACTCCTTATATTTATGCTTGTGAATCGTAAAATAACCTTTTAGTTTTGTTTTAGACTAAAATCTAGTTTGGTAGAAATTTGTTTTAGATTCTAATATATTAGCATCTAGGTAAAAAGTTACATTTTTACCGAGAGAGTGTTTCAGAAACTATGATAGATACACATTTAACATGTTAAGGTCACTTATCTAAGATATTGTCCGTTTTGAAGTTTGTGGCTTCATTATTGTTTTGTCCTGAAAAGGTGTCTCAGTGGGTTAAGGAAGAAGAATGTTTATAGACGATCATTGGTCTTGATTCCCAAGGGATGTATGATTTTGGGTATGTACTAGAACAAGTCCCCAAGTCAAGGCTAAGGGGTGCGAGAGTGTGGCACCCTCCCTACAAACGGTGTCAATGTTCCTATTCTAGTAGATACCCAAAGTCTCACATAGTTTAGGAATCGAGATTAAGGGTCATTTATAAACATTTTTCTCTCTTAACCTCTGGAGGCGTCTTTCAGGACAAAACTATGACGGAAATCGAGTTTCAAAGCAAACAATACTTTAAATGTAGTGACTCACCCTAAACATTATCCCCCTTAAATCATTGAGGTGTTTTTTCAAGTCAAAATTATGATGGAGCGACAACCTTTAAAGCGGACCATATCTCGGACAAATGACCCTAACAATGTTCGGACTAGTTATAGAAACAAATATGAGATAATTTGTTAGCCAATTGAGTATAAATTTATGATTAAATGTAATGTTAAGTTGCTTTATAAATTCTACTCTTTACATTACTTATTTTTGTACAATTTACTCAAAACCAATAGTCTAGTAAGTTTATTAAAATTTACTTGGTTATTACATAATTTCTTATGAAATTACTTAAGTAATCAATAGATAATTTAATATTTTTTCTGGAAATTTATTTATCTCATCTCTTCATCTTTATTTTATTATTTCATTTGGTTTTTTATTTCAGTTAATTTATCTCATAAATTCCATGACAATTTTTCTTATTTCCATCATTATTCCCAATGAGACTTCAATGACTATAGAGACCAAAAAAATGTTTTAATAAATAAATGAACAAAGAATTACTTCTAGAAAGGGATATTTATTTATTTTTGTGAAAGACTAGTTTTGTTTTGCATGTTGTTCAAAAGTCAAAATGGAGGAGCCGTAAGTGGAATTTGAGCGGGTTTGTTTTTCAGCAATGCAGGCCGCGTATTGCCCAACTAATGCTGTCTTTCGGAATTTGGATGCACACACAAAACACACAACAGAACAAGCGAATCAAAATTACCGTATTTTTTGTAATTAAAAACTTATAAACTTAAAACATTGACATTTTTCTTCAATATATTTTTTTAACTGGTATTATTGTATTACTTTAGAAACTTAATTTTGCAAAACAACATTATCCATAGACTAAATTCAAGTTATTATTCTCTTCATCCCGTAATAAGTATTGTCTTATAAAGTGCTAGAGTTATTTGGAGGTAGGAAGCCATGGCATTTTTCAAAATTTTTTTAAGAGATTAATTGATATTCACTACACTAATATTTAATTACAACTTTTTATTAAGATAAATCTACTTATTAATACTTTTAAAAAGTCACATAAATGAAAAGTCATAATTGAATGTCAGTGTAAAAAAAAATCATTTACTATGACAATGTATATCAATTAAACTCTTTTTTTAAACTCTTTATAGGCTTCGCACGCTCTCTCTATATATATATATATATAATATTAATAAAATTTTATAATTATTATAAATTTCATATAAAATTAGATTAAAATTCAATCCTAACATTTCATGTATAGTTTGTTAAATTTATCTTTGTTCATAAATATTTGAAAAGTAGACTGAGTTGTAACTAAATATAAGTGTAAAAAAGTTTTACTACTAATGCATGAATCTTTTTCTCCTATTATATATTTTTGAGTTTCCCCAACTCCTAGCAACACATTAATAGCATGACTAATTATCACTCATTGCTATCATAATTATTTGATTGAATGACTAAAATTGTGAATTTTAAAAATTAAAATACTTGTTTGAAAACAATCTTATAAAACTGTTATAAGTATTTTATTATTTAAAAACTAAAAACTTGTTTAGTTAGTATTTTCTAAAAATAGTTTTTAAAAACAATTTTAGTTTTTAAAAACTAAAAAAATGAAAACAACTTTAAAAATTTTGCTTTTAGTTTTTTATTTTTGTTTTGGAAACTCAAAATATAAGGAAAATACATTTTTTTCTTTTAATTACTAATATTTTTGTAAATATGAACAATTTGTTTTTTCATTTTCACATCTCTAAAACATTTTTCAAACAATACCTATCAAATAAATTTCTTCTTTCTCTTTTTCAGAAAGTCAATTTTAAAAACTAATTTTTAAAACACTTTTCAAAAACTAAAAAATAAAAGCAAATAAATCAAATTCTAAATTTCTCTATTTCGTAATAAGGAGTAAAACTAAAATTGTTAGAAAGTAAAAGTATGTTTAAAAATAAGAGATTATATTATTAAATAATTATAATTGTAATATATTATTTCCTATATGACTGTTTAAAAAATTATAAATAATTACATTAAATTATTTTTTTAGTATAAATATTTCACTTATATTAAATGTTTTTATTATGTACTATATTTATAATTACTTAATTATTATATTATTAAATAATTATATTTAAATTATTTTTCAATAAAAAATTATAAAATAATCACAATAAATTATAAAAATTAATTTTCTTGATTAGGATTTTGTTTCCAATGGAAAATATTTGTAGTATATATGATAACTAAAATTATTTTAATCAAAGGTATCAATATCATAACTTATTAGATTTAAATTATTTTTTAGTATAAATGTTTGAATAAAATAAATTATAAAATAATTATATTAATTTTATAAAAATTAATGTTCTTGATATGAATTTATGATATTACTAACCAATAATATTTAAATTATTTTATAATAAATAATTAAATAAAATTAAAATGTAAATTATTACATTAAATTATAGAAATTAAAGGTCTTAAATAAGATTATAGAAAATACTTGCATCCTTTATTTTCTAAATAATATCTTAAATATTTGAAATTAAAATAATTTAAATTATTTCTAAACATATATATATATATGTTCTCACAATATTCTCAAAACACTTTGATTTATGTTTTTTCTCATAAACTTCACGATAACTCGTTGGAATATTTCCCATAAACAATAACTTTTTATCATCGTTAACTTTATCAAGTTTTTCAATACTTTTTTTTTCTCCATAGATGATATTATTGTTATTGTTTTGATATAATAATTAATATTGTTTTGATAGATGACTAGCTAATATTATAATTATTGTTTTGATAAATGTCCATCATTCATTTAGAGATTATTAACCAATATTTTACACAAACTCATTGAGAACAATTGGCATATGTTAAATTATTAATTATTATTAGTAATCTATCAGAGCAATAATTTGATTATTCTTCTTATATCTGAATCCTTTTTATTTATAATTAAGTAAAAAATATTAATTAGTATATAATTATTAGATTACTAATAATATAATTAATATTTTAATATATACTAATTCTATAAACGAGTTTGTGCAGAATATTATAGTTTTTTATATTCTCTAGATCCAAAATGAAACTGTGTTGTAAACGTTGCTTAATTTTTTTCTATTTAAGGTGGGCTTTGTATAATAGCTTAATATATATTCTCTCACACGCGCCTTCCATGCCCACCAAAAAAGCCGAGAAGTTGGCTCACCGTTGACGAGCACAAACAATATTAATTATAAGGCAAATCTACTTTGTGGAGCGTCGTGTGTTAATTATAGGCACAAACAAACAAAAGTTATTCACACCACACCAATAAAATTTGGTATAAAATTCTTGATGCACATGGCTTGCTTTTGTGGATTCTGCTCTTCTAATTCTTCGTCTTTAATTCATTTTTTATGACTTGATTTAGTTTGTGCATAGTGGGACTGACTAAAAAAAAAGGAAGAGCGTATTGGGTACGTACTTGTTGGAATTGAATGAATGTGCTTCGTATATAAACAAGTTCATAGGATAAACAAGTTCAAATAATAAGATTATACTATTTTTTTTTTATCTTAGGGAATACAAATAGTTTCATAGAGTTTATAATATACTCAATTATACTCTATTAACATAATATCATACTTTAAGAGATAATTTCACCATAATGTATATAAGAATACTTTAATCAAAGAATAAAAAAATAAAATTCAATAATATGCATGTGTAAATTCCTCCATCTATATATATGAACGCGGATTATATAGATAGATAAATAGAAAAAGAGAAAGAGATAGACTCCATGTAGTGTTGAAGGAACCCTTGAAGTGGTTGGATAGTTTAGAAATAATATATGTCATTATAAAATTAGAAATAAAATGTTGGAATTTGCTACAATATACCAATACCATGTTGACATCACATTTGGGTCGGTTTTTGCTTCTGCAATGATCATGGAAGATTTGTTGTTATTGTTCCCGCTGCCATAATGATTAAGAAATTTTGCCTCAATCCATGTAACATTGAAGGAACCCTTGCAATGGTGGGATGGTTTAGAATAGTATATGTCATTATAGAGTCTAATTATCATCATTTACCCGTTAGCCAGTAACATTAATTGTGATGTCTCATAATTTAGACTCATCATAGATCAAGCTAAGAGGCTATTAGAGCTTACAACAAATTACTATGTGTCTCAAATACTCATTTGTTTTGTAAGTCTTTATAAATTATTGATAGTAGTCATTTTTAATTAAATAAAAAATTTAGAAGAACTTTAACGGAAAAAAAACATTTATAAGGAACTTAAACTAAAATTGTCTTATTTTTAGAGATAAAGACTTATTTAAACATTTAGAATATGGATAAACTTATATGTAATGTTGCTGTTGCTCTCAAATTAAATTTAGAGTTTCACCTAATAATACGAAAAACAAAAGAATCTCATTTATTACCTTTGCTGCATATTGCATGTAGATCCTCTCCATTTCTTTAAGAAATTTTCTTTAAGAAATGGAGATTTCCAATCCACGGCTTGTGATGTCAACACATGGCATAAAAAATTTAACGGTCAAAATTTTACTTTCTAATTCAATTGTAAAACAAAACTATACAAAAAATAAGAATTCATGAAGAGAAAGGAGTTACAGAGCATAAACTTCTCCTAGAAAGTGAAAATGCTAACTTTGTGTCCAACAAAAGCAGCACTCTACTTCTGATTGTCGTGTCGCCACTACCATTCCCAGCCAATATATTGTCACTGTCATTCATCACCGATGTGCAGTCGCCGTCTTTCCTTGTCAATGTGTCGTTGCTACTGTGTCGAGAACGAGAAAAGGAATTCTTCCATTTCACTTTGGTAAGTTGTTGTGTCATGCCATGACTTCTGGCTTTGTTTGTACTTCTACAATATAAGAATGTCTTGGCTTTTAAGGATTAATCAACTTTCTTTATGCTTGTAGTGGGGAGCTTTGAATGGAGCTCATATACTGTTCGATGAAATGCTTCACAAGAAGAGTGGCTTCACTAATATATGCTCATTGGATAGTTGTTACACCATGTGCAGAGTTAATTTGATTTTTCAATCTATTTGTAGATTGCATATTGTTCCTTGTATGGTGTTGGTTGTTGTCTTTCTTTGTCAAGAACTTCACAAAATATCCAAAGAGGCACATGTTAGCATTGCTACTTTCTCAGCTTATCCTAATGAGGTAGTTTGAACTTGAACCAGAACAATCATAAAGGACGAGTATTGTTTTCATAATTTCCTATTCTACCTTTCCTTTTAATTTTATTGGTTTTTTATGTTTTTCTTAATTAAGGTACTTCCTATAATTCTCTTTGTGAAAAATCAAACAATGCAGAGTCATGTGAGATAACAGGTTTAAGAGACGGACTATGATGGACTATTCTGCAAGGCTGAAAAAGAACAAGACGAAAGTATTAATTCCTCATATAATATAGGCTATCTATTTTGGAGTCATTTCCATACTTTGTGTTGGTTCTATGATGATTTCAAGATATTCATTTGATTGCTACAACTTGGTTTCATTTGTGAGATTGTTACTTTTGTTGATTTAGCTAATCCAATTATTTTTATCAAGGTTTAGCTTTTGAGGAACTGCCTTTGGTTATCATCAATCTAAAAACAAAGAATCCAACAAGATGTAGGAAAAGCTTACAATGAAATATAACAGGTGGTTGAAAGACGAGATGCTGCTACTTTGCAAACCTTTGTGCCTCTCAGGTCAAATATTGCAATATGCTATCGCTTGGAATTGTATTATTTTATAGTGGCTCTTGTTTGTACACAGTGAAATTGTTGATAGAGTTTTTAGTTAGTGTAACTGGTTATGTATTTAATTAGTCATGGACTAAAATTGATAATGAAAGCTCTTTTAGAGATTGACATTTGTCTTATATTGAATTAGTCATGTAATGAGAGCTCTTATTTATCTCTTGTACTAAATTGCAATGAAATACTAATGAAATTCAAAAGTTGCTAATTTTGAATTACAATGAAATTTTTTTTATTACTTCTTTAAATTGATCAAACAACTGATTTGGAAACTAATCTTTAGTGCAAGTAATTAAATAGTGTAAAAAGGTACTTAACTAAAAATAACTTCATTGATTGTCTAATAAAAATAAGATGATACTGAATTGGAATGAAATATTATAAAATATATCCACTATGTTTTCAAAACCTATTCCCAAAAATGTGGAATGGTAAATTAGAAAATATATCCACTATGCAACTTAACCTATTCCCAAAATGAGTTGTCTAATTTTCAAATACTCGCATCATTCAAAAAACATAGCAGGTATATATATACACACACATACCCCAATACACAAAAAATTTGCCCATTGTGTCTAAATGAAGTTGTGTAGGTCCAATGCACTTTGAACTTGACTTGATTGTGTTATTTGGATTGTAGTCTCATTTTGATTTCCATTGTTATCTTCATTTAAATTTAGATAAAGACTTGCATCTCAAGTTGGCTTGCATTCAAAACTTGGATCCCACTTCCATATTGACTTTCATTCTAATTTATATTATTTGATGATTGAGATATTCACATTCAATTCAATTATTGCTGCATAATTTTAAAGACAATCAAATAAACTTTTACAAAGGAAAAGGTGAAGATTGTATTGTATACATGAATGGAAAAATTGTTCACCATTAACAACTAACTAAAATTAAGACTTGTATCAAAAGAAGGTATACCAGCACTTGTTGCTACAGATTGTTCTTACATAGTTTATTGTGTAAGTAACATGTATAATAAGAAAATTAATAACTCATTGAAAAATTAAAGAAAGCAATAAATTACTAATTTTTCTTGAGACTTTCTCTTTTTTTGTGATAGGTTTCCCTTTCTTTTTCGAGCCAATTTCTCAACCCAAGATTTAGGTTGTTTTGTACCCTTAAATGAGCATTTTTGTTTCTTTATGTATTTTGCTTTACCAAAATTAATGTTGTTCACATTGTTGTCAATTATCTCATTTGCAATTGATATGGATACATCACACTTTCCAATTGATGCTCCACCCAAAGACTTTTTAGCCAGCATAACATCAATTACTTTGTTGGACTCTTCATAAACTTTGGACCAAAAGGTGTAAGTTTCATGAGATTGAAATGTTTTATCTGTCAATTTAATCATTTGAGGACATAACTCATTATGTCTCTTCAAGAAATGGCCTTTTATGTACAATTCAATATGTTGTCCTTTCCAGTCTTGATTACTTCCCAACCTTGCATCTCTTGTACATCGCTTTAATATATAGTGTTGACGAATTAGCTTAATATTCATCATATCTAAAACTTTCAAAGCATGACTGCATAACACACCATAAGTCTCAAATTTATGACAATCACATGTAACCTTTTGATACCCCTCGTACCCCACTACTTTTCACTCCTTACTGTTATCAGAATTTGTAACAGTATACAACTCTTCTTTCAATTCCTTTATGCAAGTGCCTTGAAATTCCTCATATTCCTCTGGGAAGTTCTCAAAAATTTTTGGAGTGTAAATGTTTCCATCTTGCACAAGCATAAGGTCCTTTTTCATTTTCAATCTAGGAAACTTATGAATTGACTCATATTTGGCTTCTGACTCATTGTTTTGTTTTCCATTTACAACTTTTTCAAAGTGTGTGAAAAATAATACCAAATTTAAATCTGACTTTAAATTATTTTTCAAATCAGCATTAAAACTCTCACTTAGTTTAGTAGATCTCATGCTTGCAATGAAGAAAATTAAAACATTATGCTTTAAAAAGTAAAGCTTACAAAATGTTTATAAATCAACATAATTGAATAAATAATCTACTTATTAAGTACATTTCATACCTACAATGAAAGTTTTTCAAACATAAGCCCATTCTTGCTTTTCCTTCACGCAAAAAAACTCATATAATCATGAATCATTGGAAATATTATGATCAACAAGTAGTTCATTCCATGCCTTTATAAATTCACATTCCTCCTCATGTAGATCAATGCATGTTTCAAAATCTGAGCAAAATTGTGAACTCGTTTGATAAAGGTGGTTCACATGACTTAGGGCATTTTCTCTTATATGCCAAGTGCATAATTTGTGAAATGTTTCTGGCATAACTAAAGAAATAGTCTTAGTCATTGCTTCATCTTGATCGATTAGAATGGTTTTAGGTTTTTCTCCACCCATTACTTTGAGGAAAGTTTCCAATAACCATTGAAAAGAAGGGATCATTTCATTATATAACAATGTGGCCCCAAAAACAACTATTTTCATGTGATTATTAAGCCCAACAAATACTCCTAAAGGTCAATAATCCTTATTTGTATTGTATGTGGTGTCAAAAGTAATGACATCATCAAAGTATCCATAACCATTTATCATTTGTGCATCTACCCACTTTGTTGTTTGAAGTACATCAATAATACACTCACTTCACCATACCTTAAACTTTTATTCCTTTTAGTTCAAAGATAATTCTTATGGTCTTGTCTTGTGTAACCAACACTGTCTATTCCACCAAATTACCTAGACATATATTCATGAAAATCTTTTGGTTTTAATCCAAAAGCATCTGCTCCTACAATGTGTGATGCTTGTGACTCAAAAATGTGTCGATGAGAACGAATCATATAAGCATATTTTGTCGATTAAAGAGGGTGATTATGTTGAGCTACAAAGTCAATAACCTTGTATTTTCCTATCTTCCAATCAAGTGAAATAACCATACATGTTTCACATCATGTTCTAGTTTCTGGTGTAGACTCTTTCGTCAAGTGGTCTCATTTTTCAATGCCTCATTTACCCTTTGTGAAGCATGAAAATATTCTTGAAGTCAAAATTCCATCTTTTTTGCTTTTATTTCCATATTCTTGACAAATACCCAACCTAACTCTCCTATTGTACTCATCATAAAATTCATAGGTCGTTACCTCAAATTCAAACTCCATTTCCAACTATGGTATATAGTCAACAACACACACTTAACCATCTTGTGCAATATTGTCATGAATATTGTTGACCGATTTCTCTACACCTTCAGCAATAGGAATTGAAGTTACACTTACATTTTTTGAAAAAAAAATATAGAATCAATATGTAATTTTCAATTGTTCAATCAAACAAGGAATGAGTGTGTTACTAAAATGAGTTCAGAAAAAAAATTCCCACTCACGACTAGACAACGAAGTAGAGAAATTTTGGGCAAAATTCATTTGCTTTGTTTTTCACAAAGAGGTGTGGTTCAATGGTTGGGAATGGAGCGGCAATAGTCCTACAAGAAGGCAAGCGACAATTAGGAAAGGAAGCGGAAACCGACCAACGGTGAGTATATGTATTTCATTACTTCTCAAGTGCAAGCTTAATGGAGTGATAATGACATGAATGTCTTCAATTTTGTTTCTCTAATGTAACTTAGTTTTTATTTTAAATTAAATTAATTAAAAAATTAAATATCAACCGTTGAATTTTTTTATGACACATGTCAACATCACAAGCAATAAACTGGAAATCTCCATTTCTCAAAGAAATGGAGAGGATCTGCACACAGTTAGCGCGGGGTGGGGAGTAGAAAATAAAAAGATTGATGCAATGCGAGATTCTAATAGCGTGGAAAGGTTTAGGTTTCTTAGAAAGTTTTAAGCATAATGAGACTAAAGGGGAAATTTTTAAAACTCAATGTGATTTTTTAAGAAAAATTTAGAAAAATTACATTGGAGGATTTACTATCTACCATTGTAATCTTTAAACAAAAATAAATAAAATGTAATTTTTAAAATAAATAATCAACTTGCGACAAATGTAGCACATCTGTCTTGATTAACTATAATTGTCCCATGGAATACTGCAATTTTTAATAAATTACAAATGTGAAGTAAAACCGTCACTTAAACCATTGCAATACTGAAATGAAGAGGGTTTTGTTGGAACTTGGAACTACTGTTGTATTTAATATGTGCATGATTTTACTATTTTCTTGTAGCGAAATCGAAGACTAAGGGTCTGATTGGTTTGGTTTTGTTTTTTAGTTTTTTAAAAGATTTTTCAAGAATAATTTTCAAAAAGTGTTTTCGGGAAGAAAAAAAAACTTGTTTGGTAAGTGTTATTTGAAAAATGTTTTGAATATGTAAAAATGGAAAAATTTGTTCATATTTATTAAAATTTCATTCATGAAAAGCAAAGAACAACATATTTTGATTGTATTTTGGGTTTTTTAAACAAAAATAAAAAACTGAAAAAAAATACTTTCAGTTGTTCTTGTTTCTAAGTTTTTAAAAACTAAGTGCTTGTTTGGCAACAATTTTATAAAACTGTTTTCAGTATTTTAGTTTTTAAAAACTAAAAAACTTGTTTGAATAATGTTTTTTAAAAGTAGTTTTGCAAACAGTTCTGGTTTTTTAGTTTTTAAAAACTAAAAAACAGGAACAGCTAAAAGTAGCTTTGCTTTTAGTTTTCTATTTTTGGTTTGAAAAATCAAAATACAATCAGAATATGTTGTTTTTTTATTTTCATTAATGAAATTCTAATAAATATGAACAAGTTTTTTCATTTCCACATCTTCAAAACAGTTTTCAAATAAAACTTGTCAAACAAGTTTTATTTCTTTTCTTTCAAAAAACAGTTTTTGAAAACTATTCTTGAAAACTCTTTTCAAAAACTAAAAACCAAAACCAAATCAATCAAGCCCTAAAAGACCAGAACTGTTGTCAAAAACTGTTTTCAGAAAATACTATCAAAACGAGTTTTTTAGTTTTTAAATACTAAAATACTGAAAACAGTTTTATAAAACTGTTTTCAAACAAACACTAAGTAGAATTCTAGACGAAGAAGAAGAGTGTCCACACACATTCAAACTTTCCCATCTTTCTTGCAAACATTGACTATATTAGCAACCTTGTAAATATTTTGCAACATCTAGAAAACCTATATCAAATTGCTTCATGACTTCCTCCTTAATCTTCAAAGATAATTTTGGTTTCATCCACCTCAACTTTTATTTGACAAGAAGATGCTCTGGCTTCAAAGATTGCTTATGTTCCACTATGCTAGTATCAAACCCTGACATATCCTTATACGACCAAAAAAAGACATCACTGTAATCATGTAAGAGCTTTATCAACTTATTATGTTCGGTTTCCTACATTAGTGTGCCAATCTTGACTTCTTTATTTTCCTTTTCACTCCCCAAATTGATTATCTCAATAAGTTCTTCATGAGATCGAATTTCTTTTATCTCTTGTTCTACCAACCTCAACAACTCGAAGGGAGGTTCTAAATCATTCTCAATTTCCTCATCAATCTTATTAACGAGACAACCAAAATTGTTTGTCATTTTCAAACATGTTTTTTTCAAAAATGCATTATTTAAAGTTGGGATAGGATTAAAAAGAAAGGAAGAAGCAAGAGATGAAGGAAGAATAAATGCATTTATTAATAAAATATTGAAAGGAAATACATAAGCCCTTAAGAAAAAAAAAACTAAAGCCTTGGGCAAAGCAATAAGATCAACATTACTAAAATTACTTTAAATTTGAATTGAAAACTGCAAGTAGCTCGATGATGTCCCAATTATTGAGCTCAAAGTTAGATGGACAAATGTGAACCAAGTTAACATGTTTAGCCTCATGAACTTCTTGTTCAACAACAACCATTGAGTTTGGAAACTCGAACTCAGCACTCCAAAAGTTTTCTTGCATATCATAGATAGGGACCCTTCAATTTTTGGCTCTCTATTTTCTAGCCTGGATAGTCTTCTTTCCATTTTCTCATACATAACTCGTCTTTTATCAGCCTTTGAAGGTTTGTAACCTAAACCAAATCGGTTTTTGTTTTCTATGAATTCTGGTAATTGACTTGGGCCTTGTGCATCTCTTCCTAATCTGCAACCATATTGATACCCATTATCCAGCATGATTTTAGCTATCATCGAGGAAGCACTAGATGGTTATGGCTTCATGACACTCTTTTCATAACTTACATTTGCAATCTCAAGCCCTTGAAATGAGGTCTCCAAAGCTTCTTTAGCAACCTTTGTATAAGGAGTGGATGAAGGTTTACTAACCAATAAATCATCTTCAACTAAGACAATGACCAACTTGTCATCAACAATAAATTTTAGCTTTCGGTGAAGTGTGGAGTGCCCAACTCTTGCGCAATGAATCCAAGGTCTTCCCAAAAGGCAACTATAAACTGGTGCAATGTCCATCACATGAAATACTACTTCAAAGATAATACGGCTAATTTGGATAAAGAGACTTAATTCTTCGATAACTTCCTTACAAAACTCGTCAAAAATTCTCACTATCATAGTATTTGATTTAATATATGATTCTTCATAAAACAGCTTTGCTAATGTTACTTTTGACATCATATTTAATCAAAAACCATTTTCAACTAAAATTTTCACCAACATATGCACTTCACTTATATGCACAACGGAAGAGTTTGTGGATCTTAACAAAAACAATTTGGAAGTATGATTGTCCTTCCGTCTTTGAAGCATAAGCAGCAAGTGTTCATGAATCCTAGATTCGTGGACTCAATATGCAAAATGTAAAAAGCTTATAAATATTTATTTAGACTACAAATATGGCATTGATTGTCTACTTTGGTACGTAGTAGTTCCAATTGTTCAAAAATGTAACGAGCATTTAAATATTTTTGCATAACGTTAATTCTAGTACATTTATAGACTCTAAGCTAATCAATTTGTTCAATATTTTGTAAGGGCGTCTAGATTTTATGTTAATTATCATGATTTTGACTTTTGAGTTTGTGTTCAAGCTATATTGAAATTTTTTTTAAAATTATTTATTTAAAACTAATAATGTGTTTAAATTCATGTACGTTGAATAATCGAGATTCACTTTGAAATATCAACTAATGTGATTTTTCGTAAATGTTTATTTGTTTGTTTCTATGTGGAGAAATTTATTTTAAGTCTAAAATGGTTGAGTTAAAGTAATTTTAAATAGTTATTTATTGAATAAAAATTTATATTCCTACTAATTTGCTTTAAAAAGGTAAAAACACGAACATGTATCACACCAATTCAAAATTAACTTTGCAAAATACTCACTCAAGCACATATTAAGTTTCTTAACTCAGGGTTCTTAATTCTAAAATGGTTAAATTAATTTGCCCAGGTGAGTTATGTTTCTCGAGTGCACTTTAATCACAACTGAGTGAATTATATGAATTTTCTGCTTTGTTTCAATTTTGAGAAATTTGTAAAAGAATACTTATATTAAATTTATCTACAGATGTTAAAATTTTACAGAAATTTCAAATAATTAATTGAGTTGTGTTTATAACACTGTGCACTATAAAATTGCCAGTTCTCTATCTGCACTTTTAATTTTAAGTAGTTATGATTTAAATAACGTCAATTAGACTCAAAGATTCAACTAAAACAAGGTTGAAAGATTTGACTAAAGAGAAATGTTCAAGTACTTAATTACAAAAAAAAAAATTAAAGACCAGTAGATCAATTACCATTCTAAAATAAACTATTATTACAATGGAAAAAAAGTTCTCATCACAATCTAAAGCTAATAAGAGATAATTGGAAAAAAAAACTTATAAATTAATAGTTATAAGCTATGGGAGTGCTTTAAGAGCACGTTCAAAATTATCCTGAAAAAAATCACACTCAAAATAGTTCATGTCCACCTAAATTTTATTCATGCAAACCATAAAAAAAATTATATGCAAAAGATAGAAGAAGCCTTAAATTTAGGAAACAAAGTAGGTCTATTTAAAGCAAAATTTAAAAAGATTTGTCCCATATATCATTCTCACTTTTCAATCTCCACATGCCATTTTCATTCAAGAAATCAATGCAGAGAAGCCCGAGCAGAAGCTCCATGCTCATCTCATTCCTTTGTGAGTGAAGGTGCCAGGTTACATCAATCCCGCGACAACAGGATCCATCAATTAATATTATTTGTAAATTGTCTATATGCTGTGTTTTGAATGTGACTAATGATGATAGCGTCATTAAACATCAAATAACAATCAAATATGCCAGCTTCACAATAAGTAATGAGTTTGCAAACTATAGTAACACTTTTTAATGCATGACGTTGATAAAACCAAGGATAGCACTCAACGTGAATCCCATTTCGGAAAAGAAACCTAACATACAGTCTTATAATATCTGTCTTTATAGTTGTATTTCAAAAACTGGATCCGTACCCATTTCATACAATAACAATTTCAATCCTCATATTTCAGGACTTGCTGATATCATCTATACATCCAAATTTGCATTCAGAGTCACACTTTTCATATATATATATATATATATATATAGAGAGGAATCTTTGAAATTATCAAGAAGGGCAGTAAAGGTTGTCGGCCTCTTTTCAAGATTCCTGACAATTGGCCGACATACTTATTTTAATAGGAACCCTCCACGAGTTGACAGCTTTCTTTCTTTAAAAGATAAACAGTATTTTTCAATTACCGAAGAGCATTTACTAAACTGAATATTTTCTTGCATTGAAGGCATTGCTCTGTCAATAATTGCTAGTCAGAGTCTAAATTCGGGTCTTGAGCCATTTGAATGGTATAACAGTCATCTGATAATAATTCTTCATTGTCTTCTGTTTTTTATTCTTCAGAATCCAACGAAGATAATGCTTCAAGGAGTTTCTTTTTTAATTCTTTTTTGTCTTTTGACTGAGCTACCAAATCTTCAATCTTTAATGGAGAGGATGAAGACGAAGCAGCAGTAATAGGAGTTTTAAGAGGAGAATTCTTAAATTGACGAAACTTAGCTTCAACATAATCTATATTGAACTTCTGCCACCAAAATACTTTCACTGTTAAGGATAGCTGTTTAGGAAACGGCTCACCCATGTGATGATGTATTTGGTATTGAGGTTGCATAAGCCAACCAATTCCCATTTTTGAGAGAAAACTAGTTAACTTATATCGGGAAGGTATTGAAGGAGATAATTCTTTAAAAGTATCATACATTTTCACGATTTTAGAAGGTAAAATACTTTTTACAGGACCGAAATCAATTACCCATTTGATAAACCAAGAAGGTAATCGAATAGGTAATTCATTTTTAAAACTAATATACCAGGAATGCTTGGGATTAGTATTTAAAAGAATTTTACTCCCAAGCTTCTTGATAATCAAAATAATTAAAAGAGGTTGGCTTAAAAGGTCTAGAAAAACCTTTCGGAGTCAACCAATTCTGATTCCAGTCCGATGGACACAAAACATTTAATATTTTTAGTTTTGAATAATTGTTAATGTGAGGATTTTTTGGATCCTTTTCTGGAATTAATTCAACAGAATTGGTATCCAATAAAATCATTTGATAAAAGGTAATTGTTTTTTCAAAGTCTTCAGGAATCCATGTCCATCCTTTAGGACTTATATTTTCAATTATTGTGGATGGCTCTTCTTCTTCCCACTCGGGCTCGATTGGTAGAATAGGATTATAAGGAGATTTTATATGGTAATCTTTTTGGGAAGTTATGGGTTCCGGATTTTTAGATGAGGAGGGTACTTTTAATGGAGGAAAATTATTTTTGGAGGATAATACTTCAGAGGTCTTTTTAGGAGTTAAAGAGGAGGGTAATGTTCTGGTATTAGCGGGAGTATTTAAGGAGGACTTCATAGCATATGATGGGGCTAAATCGGAGATATTTAGGGGTTTGGATTTTGAGGTATTTTCGGTTAATGCTGACTTTACTGATGGTCTCATTGCTGCGGGGGAGTGCCATGAAGAAATTCTTTGTTTAGAAAATCTGGAATGGAATTATTAATTCCTTTTATAAATTCAATTTTAAAATCAAAACATGATAAGATGCTTTGCCATCTGGCAAAAATTTGTTTGGAAACAATATTTTTAACATCTTTTTCTAAAACTTCTTTAGCGGATTTACAATCAATTCTTAAAATAAATTCTTTATTCATTAAATCATTTTGAAATTTATTTATACATAGAACTATGCTCAAGATTTCTTTTTTAATAACACTATAATTAAGTTGAGCTCCCGCCCAAGCACCTGAATGGAATCTAACTATCTGTTCTTTTTCTCCTGAAAATTTTTGTTTTAAAATTCCCAAATCATATTTCAGACGCATCTGTTTCTACAATAATACTAGCGTCAGGATGAAGGATTCCTAAACAGGGTAAAGTTTTAACAAGACTTTTTATTTCTTTAACTATTTCAGCATGCTTTTCTGTCCATGGCTTTGGATTTTTTCTAAGCCTAGCAAAAAGGGGTTGACAGGTAATTCTTATATTTGGTATAAAATCTGCTACATAATTTATACAGCCTAAAAATCTTTCTAATTGATTTTTAATTTTTATTTCATCAGAAAATTTGTCTGCAAATTCAATACTTCTACTTATAGGAGTTATTTTTCCCTGAAATATTTCATGTCCTAAGAATCTTATTTTAGTTTGTCCTATTTTTATTTTTTTTTTAGAAATGACCAGACCATTTTTCTTTATTATTTCTTTAAATATTCTGAGATGTTTTAAATGTTGTTCAATAGAATTAGAGAATATTAAAACATCATCTAAGTAAACCACAGCAAATTCGGAGTAAGGATTTAGTATATTATTCATGATATTTTGAAATTCAGAGGGAGCATTTTTAAGTCCCATAGGCATTACATTCCATTCATAATGCCAAAAGGAACCGTAAAGGCAATTTTGTATTTATCTTCTTCGGAAACTTTAATTTGATAATATCCTGATTTTAAATCAAATTTTGAAAAAATTACTGCTTGATATAATCTTCCTATTAATTCTTGTTTATTAGGAATCGGATATCTAATCCATTTTAAGACATTATTAAGGGGTTTATAATTAATAATCATTCTTGGTTCTCCTCGTTCTATTTCAGAAGCATTCATGACATAAAAAGCAGAGCAACTCCATGGAGATTTACTTGGTCTAATTAATTTTTTATCCAGAAACTGCTGTATTTCTTTTCTACAATAAGTAAGCGTTTCTCTATTCATTTGTACTGGTTTAGCTTTAGTAGGTATTTTACTTTCATGAAATCCTTCTATGTAAGGTAACTTGATAGTAAAAGAATTTCGATCCCAAAAAGCAGAGGGAATTTCAGCACAAATTTCGTTTTCAAAATCCTTTTGAATTTTTTCAAAATTCTTTTTTACTAAAATGTCATTAAGTTGTTTTTCAATTCTTTGATATTTTATTTCTAATTGTAATTTGTTAATTTGACCATTTTTACTTTCAATTCTATTTATAAAGTTTTCTTCAGTTAAGTCTTTTAGAGTTAAGACTTCCTTTGATTTTATTGGAGTTATAAATTCAAAAAGATGATTTTTATGTTTTATTCCTCGGGTAGATACTTCAAAAGGATATATTTTTGAGTTAAAAAAGGAGTACCCAAAATTATTTCTTCCGTAATATCTTTAGTTAGAATAAAACTATTTTTAAAACATTTTCCTTCATTACAAATATTAGCATTAGATAGTTTATACTGAACTTTTAATTTAGAGTTATTAGCATGTACAATTTTTGTAAAGATTTTTTATAATATTGTGTGGGAATTAACCCTTCTCTTATACAATTTAGATCTGCTCCTGAATCAACTAATGCTATAAAATTTTTATGAAAAGAGTTTCCTATTGATAAAGCTATTTTAATTTGCCATTTTTGTTGAAGAATTTTTATTTGATTAATTAATTCTGTTTCTTCCCCATTATGGTTAGAATTAGAGGTTGAACCTATATTATTATTAAATTGTTCTGTTAGGTTTTCTAAGTTTAATTTTAATTCATGCACTTCTTGTTTTAGATCTTTTATTTATTTTTGAAGATATTTTATAGTAACTGATTTATTAAAAGAATTCATTTTTAAAATTTCTGAAAAATTATATCCATTAAATTTTTCTTTTTCTTTATCATCTTTAGTCGTTTCTTGTTCCATCATCATGTTTTTTAATTTTAATAAATATTCTAATTTATCTTCTTCATTAGCCATTTTATCAACCATTTTCAAAGCTAATTTAGTTTCAGCTTTAATCATATTAATTTTGAAAGAGCAATTACAATTTTCCATATTTTCACAGGTATGAATATTTTCTTCATTCTCACTACTAGAATCTTCAATTAATTCATTATTTTCAATTAACTCATCTTCTTCCTCCTCAGAAGATTCTTCATCTAAAATTAATAAATTAGCTATTTGCTCTTTTAATTCCTCACTCATTTTTAAAGCTTTTATTTTTTCTTTAACCCTACAATCTTTTTTCATATGACCAATTCTTCTGCACTTATAACACACTATATTAGGTTTATTAGGCTTATTGGATTTTTTAGAGAATTTTCTAAATTTGCTACCCTTGGTAATTTGAGGATTTCTAATATTATTCTACTTTTTTAATTGTCGTTTTCTTTTTTCGGATGGAGGAATAGGTTTTTCATAACCATATTGACTACAAAAATTACCCAATTCTTTAATTCCCATTTCCTGATTTCTTTTAATTTGATTTTGTAATTTAAGGGTATCACAAATTTCTAAACCTATTAACTTTGTAGCCGTACTTAGTCTTCCATAGGTTAAATCTCTTAGCGGGATATCATTATATAATCTGGGCAAACTTTCTCTTACCTTATCGGCAAAGGTAGAAGGAAGTGCTGCCAGAAATCTTTCTTTCCAGAAGGCTTCTCTACAATCAGGCCTAGTCAAAACCAAGGTGATGAAATTATCATGGTACCACCTAAAGTCTCCTAAGGTTTTACACCTAATTGTGTGGAGAATTAATGAGATCCTTTGATCAAATAACTGGGGGTCTCCTACAAAATTATGGATAGTTGCTAAAATTAAGGTTTCTACCATAAGAGGCATAACTTGATCTACTTCCTGCTTAACACTATTCATTATATTAAACCTTTCTTCTTCTGAGAGGTAATGGTCCCACCAACCTTTTAATTGGCCAGTGAAGCCTATTACTAGCAGCTTAACCGTAGTAGCCGCATCTTGTTTAGTTCTATATGTCGAGGCTGCCATGGTCATTTCATTTGTTTTTCTAAGGATTTGCATTTCAGTTAACCCGTCTATGTTCCATTCATAGATACTAAAGCCATAAAAAGAGGATGGTGACTCCAACTCCCATTCTTCAAACTGAATATCAGGGAGAGTGGGCCTATTATAATAATTTCTAGTGGTAGGTCTAGGGGTAGGACCTAAGGAAGAGCTACTCCTAGCATTTCTTCTTAATTTATTAACTTTATATACATTATCGTCAAACTGTTCTCTATTAAAATGTTCTCCTAATTCTTCATCTGGAATTATTATAGTGTTGACTTTATTAATTTTTAAAGCATCTAATTTTTTATTTATTTCATCTAACATGGAGTCTTTTCCTAATTTTATATGTTTTAACTCTTCTTCTGAGAACTTAAAAGGTTTAATTAAAGATCTTTCTAACTTTTTAGGGGGTAAATCTTTATCTATTATTTCTGTGGCAATTATATGAACAATTTGGTTAGTATAATTTAATTGAGTATGCCGGTAAGGGTGGTCCCGGTAGTAAGTCTTTAAGAAGCAGTAAAACCTTTGGTTTAGCCTGGTGGTCCCGTCGTAATCCTGATTACTTTCATAAAATGTCCAGATTAATAAAGATGCTTTCTAAAGGAAAAGAAAAGGTAGAAGTTAATAACGAAGAATTAGAAGAAACTAATTTAAATATGATACATCATGAATTAAGAATTCCACAAATTGAACATGAATTAAGTAAATGGACTTTACCTAAATTAGATATTAAATCTATATATAAAACTTCGTTTAAAGATATATTTAAATCTGAATACATAATTAAAACAATTGAAAAAGAAATAGATTTAAAAGCAACTCAACAAGAAATCCCCTTAATCTCGAAACAATTAATTTCAGACCATATAAAAGAATTTAAGTATTTGCATATAGGGTCGATCCAAATAGCAATTAAGCCCTTATTTAGGCTAGGAATGGATATGCCTTTACTAGCTATCCTTAGGGACAATCGACCTAAAGATTTTGAAAATCAGACCTTAGCAATAATGGAAACCAATTTACATCAAGGTCCCGTATACATTAATAATTATCCTAATTACTCAATTGCTCTAAAAAGTCTCCATGAAACAAATAATAATATAATTTTAAACATTAAGATTGAAGATAAATGGAATCATAGTTCCTTTCCTTTAACCATAGCATATAGGTTATATTATAAGGTTATGAAAACGCAATTAGCCCCTGGAGCATTATTAATGTCCCCTAAAGATGTTACTACTATGTTACTCGTAAATCCTGAAAAGGTTAGTGCTACTGTTCCAAGAATTTTAAAACATGAAGAAATTACTTCTGGACTTAGGTGGAAATTATAAGAACTACTTCCTCCAGAAAACCTTGAAAATCCAATCTTAGAAAATATAGTCGAATTTAGATATGGGGCAGTAGAAGTAGCTTTTGCTCCCTTAAGAAGATCTCTATCTTATAGGTCCCCTCAAACTTCTTTTGCTACGGCAAGAAGATCATTAGACCGATCTGGGTTTTCCATGCCTAGATCTCTTCAATACATGGGAACTAGGTCAGACGCTACGATCCCTCATCCAGAATATGAAGAAGCAGAAAATAAACCTAATTCTCCTAATTTTGAATATGTTCCAGGTCCTTTTGAATTTAATCAATTAAATGTTATTAAAAAATTTGAAATAAATAAAGATTTATTAAAATAAGAATTTTTGAATCCTGATAATAAAGAAAAAAGAGAATGGTTCTTTCAAACTTTTTCTCAAAAAGAATTAAGAGAATACAGAGAAAAATACTATAATTATTTAGAAGAAAAAGAAGAAAATATTCCCTTCTTTAATTGGTTCTCTGAAAACTGTTTTAATAATCTTCGAATAAATGTTCTAAAAACTGCTGAAAAAATTTGGAAAACATCTAAAGGAGAAATTATCAGCATAGTTCCCCCATTAGAAGAAGTAAAATTTCCTAATGTTCAAAAACATGAAGTAGTGGCCTCTCCTTTTAAAATGATAACTAAAAAAAGGGACATTTCTTTTAAAGATATTCAAAATTTGCATACTCAATTAAATTATACTAACCAAATTGTTCATATAATTGCCACAGAAATAATAGATAAAGATTTACCCCCTAAGAAGTTAGAAAGATCTTTAATTAAACCTTTTAAGTTCTCAGAAGAAGAGTTAAAACATATAAAATTAGGAAAAGACTCCATGTTAGATGAAATAAATAAAAAATTAGATGCTTTAAAAATTAATAAAGTCAACACTATAATAATTCCAGATAAAGAATTAGGAGAACATTTTAATAGAGAACAGTTTGATGATAATTTATATAAAGTTAATAAATTAAGAAGAAATGCTAGGAGTAGCTCTTCCTTAGGTCCTACCCCTAGACCTACCACTAGAAATTATTATAATAGGCCCACTCTCCCTGATATTCAGTTTGAAGAATGGGAGCTGGAGTCACCATCCTCTTTTTATGGCTCTAGTATCTATGAATGGAACATAGACGGGTTAACTGAAATGCAAATCCTTAGAAAAACAAATGAAATGACCATGGCAGCCTCAGCATATAGAACTAAACAAGATGCGGCTACTACGGTTAAGCTGCTAGTAACAGGCTTCACTGGCCAATTAAAAGGTTGGTGGGACCATTACCTCTCAGAAGAAGAAAGGTTTAATATAATGAATAGTGTTAAGCAGGAAGCAGATCAAGTTATGCCTCTTATGGTAAAAACCTTAATTTTAGCAATTATCCATAATTTTGTAGGAGACCCCCAGTTATTTGATCAAAGGATCTCATCAATTCTCCACACAATTAGGTGTAAAACCTTAGGAGACTTTAGGTGGTACCATGATAATTTCATCACCTTGGTTTTGACTAGGCCTGATTGTAGAGAAGCCTTCTGGAAAGAAAGATTTATGGCAGCACTTCCTTCTACCTTTGCCGATAAGGTAAGAGAAAGTTTGCCCAGATTATATAATGATATCCCGCTAAGAGATTTAACCTATGGAAGACTAAGTACGGCTACAAAGTTAATAGGTTTAGAAATTTGTGATACCCTTAAATTGCAAAATAAAATTAATATATATATATATATATATAAACATAATATAAAAAAATAAACAAACAATCAAATTCAAGTATCATTTCTTGTTATCCATACATCAAGTTCAATAGTGTTAACCAACTCGATCTCAGCCCCTTAAGTTAGAGTTTTTAATATTGAATTGGGTTCAAATTTACAATTTTAAGATTAAATTTGTAAGGCAAATCTAGAAAGATGAAAACATTATACTACTCTCATCATTAATTATAAAAGGTTTAAATATCTTTTTAGTACTTAGAAAATTGTCTATTTTAATTTTAGTATCTAAATTTTCAATTTTTTTTATTTTAGTATCTAACATTTTTTAATGCTTTATTTTGATACATGTCATTAAGTATCTTTTGTTAATGGATGACATGGTTAACGGAAGTACCATGTTATCCAGTTCATGTCATTTAAAGTTTTCGAGACAACATCTACATCATTGTCATAATAGGTACCTTTCTCAAAAAAAAATTATTTTAGGTACCAAATACAATATAAATAAATTTTAGGTATCAAAATCAAAATAATTTTATTTTATAGGTACCAAAAAATTATTTATGCCTAGAACAATTTAATTACCATTATGATTTTGTATTACGCATTATTTTAAGATTTAAATATGTTTCAAGTTCCTAATATATTAATGAGTTTCTTATAAAATTGTTGTTTTGTCTTTAGTTTCTAATATTTTTTATCTACTAAAGTGCTATATATCTAAAACACTTTTAAAATAATTTAAAGTTCTATATAAAATAATTTAAGAGTCCAAAACAAAATAAAAAATTATTCAAAACTCAACATAAAGCAAAAAAAAATTATTTGAAAAATATATATTTAAGCATTTTTTAGTATAGGTTATATTAGTAAATTTAAAAAAGAGACATCATTTATTCCATTAATTATTTAAAAAATAATTATTTATACATAGTCATTTCACAGTTCAACAAACTTCTCTAATGACTTCATCATTGATGTTGTATTAAGCGGTAACAGTTAAAACTTTCAACATAAGAAGATGTGCGCATACCATCACAAAAATGTGTGATGTAATAATAATGAACTTTTTTTCTAGTGTTAAATAATTTTTTTATACCTATAAATAAAAAATTTTTTTAGTACCTAATCTTTATTAATATTTTGATTTTGGTACTTAAAAATTTTTTATTTTTTAAAAAGGTACATAAAAATGACGTAGATGCTGGGATACATTTAAATGACGTGGACTTGATGGTCATTAATAAAAAACACTTAACAACAGGTATCAAGTTGAAACATTAAAAAATATTAGGTACTAAAATAAAATAAATTAAAAATTTAGATACTAAGATAAAAATGGACAATTTTACAAATACTAAAAAAATATTTAAACCATTATAAAATAACATTGTAAAAAAATGACAAACAAATTTTAAAATCTAATTATATAATTAAGAATAGTAATAAATGTGACAAAGTTGGTATTAAAAAAGAAAGAAAAATAAAAACAAAAAATAAAGTAGAATAGAAAATAAATATGCGTCGAAATATTTCTAAAACTAAATATGGAGATTTTAAAATAACACATGCCCACATTTAAAATAACACCTACTTTTCAAAAAAAATATTACTTTCAATTTACCCCTAACCCTAACTTCTATAAATACTTCACACTCTTTTTCTTCTTCTCTCTCCTTAACACTTCCCTCTCTCTCCTTAACACCTATCACCCACCCTTCTCTCCCTACGCCTCCAAACTAGCATTTTTACTTCCTCTCCCTCACCCTCTATTTTCCCCTAAAGTTTGCCTCCTGCCTCATACTCCCTCCAGTATCCATCTCCCCCTCTCCATCTCCATGAAGTTTTTTTTTTTCTCAATGAAGTTTTTTTTTTCTAGGAGATATTTTGCTTCTCTGGAACCCTTCTCAAGAAAGGCAAAAACATTAATAAAAATTATTTTGAAATTTAATTAAACTTTAAAAATTTAATTAACCAATAAACACTTTAATTAATTTTAATTAAACTATAAACAATGAAAAAATACCTCAAAAGCAATTTTTTTCCCTCTCCCGAGAGCAAAAAAATTGCATCTTTGAAAAGCCTTTTCCATAGAGATATAATTTTTTTTGCAGTCTAAAGAGGAAAAAAAATCCAAAACCTACTAATTTACTTCTCTGAAAAGTCATATCTAGAAACCCTTCTCCAAGAATTTTTTTTTTAATAAATTAAATAAGTATATATGCATCTTTTTATAGTGAGTGTTATTTGAAATAGTAATAGATGTTATTTCAAAATCCCTGATTACGTATAATTAAACTCTGGGTTGTGTACAGCTATCAAACTATAAATGAATGTATTCTTTAACATTTGCATTTTAGTGTTAATTAATAGTTGGAAAAGTATATAAATTATAAAAAAATATAACAATTGTTGAAAATTAAGATTTTACTTTAAATTTATATCAACTAAGTAATTTCTTAATTTTAATTATAACTTAAAAGAACTAATATTTTGAAAAGGGGAGTTTTATTATTTTTCATCTAGAACAAAATTCTACAAATTTATACGTTAAAATTTTTAAGGATCTTGTCAAAAAAAATTTTAAGATGTTCACTAGTATAAGTCACCAGCAAACTCAATCTGACCCTAATCTATCCAATTAATTTGTGTCCAAACATGCTCAAACCCACTTCTGTATGGATTGGATCACATTTTAATTTCTAAATCCATTAGCCCTATTATTATTATTATTTTTATTCAATTTAATAATTTAATGAATAAGTATTAGTTCATAACTTGTGCACACCTATTCTATGCTTGAACAATTAGACTAGTACATTCTATAATTGTTGCTGCCTTCTATATCACTTTTTTCTCCTTTAGATAATTTCATACTTATCTGCAAATTATTTAAAATCTATTATTATGTATTATTATATAGTAAAACGTGAGTGTTTTTTTTTGGGTAAACCAAATGAATTTTATAAAAAACCCAAGAGAAGCACAAAGCATGCCTTCTTGGTGTAACTATATAGTCTCATTCCTGCCTTGGAAGTAATTTAAACAAAATGTTTGGTTCTAAAGTTATTGCTTTGGAGATATTATGCATGAGTCCTTACTAAATTATTAAATTATTTAGATGGAAATGCAATAGTATTATAGAAGGATTTGTAGATATGAATATTTTATCTAATGATGTCTTTTTATAATTCTTTGTTTTATGTTACTTTTTTTTCATAAAATAAAATATTCAATTTTGCTTTAAAACAATAATTAACCTATGATACACTTAGTCTAATTTTTTGTTAATCATACCATTGACATAAACTATCAAAAAGTGACTTTTCGATAATTAATTTTCACGGCAAAAAAATTATTGACTAGAACTAGTAAAAACCGAATCCAATTCTACAACTTCTCATTCAAGAAGTGAAATAAGATCATTATATGCAGTGTTTAATACCGGAATCTTGAACACAAATATTAATTTATAGGCTCACTCGTGATGTAAGTGATTTTTTAATGACCCCGCAAGTCAAATATAATATAATTCGAGTGCCTATGACATACCATGTCTAACCAAAAATTACTTTTTAAAAATGAAAGTCAAAGACCCGCAAGAAGTGGTTATCTTTCTTTAGTTGTGTTAGACTATTAAATATTAAATATTAATATTAGCGGCTTATACGTCTTTTCAGCAGATGTAAGGACTAAGGAGTAAGGAGCCAAAAGCCAATCTTAAATCGGCCCCGAGTACGGCAGCAAATTTTGCTAATTATCCCAAGAAACATCTTATTATCCTTTACCATGCTCACTCCCTTAATGCCCTTGAACTCATTCCTTGTCCATATCCAAGCATGGAGACTGCTAATGTGGTCCATGTATCCGACAAGTACACAGGATCTTGAGAAAATCTTGAGGGGAGCAGTTCAATAGTTGACAGGTGTAAAGGCATCCTTAAGAAATAATTGCATTTCTGATCCACAACAGAACATGTATCTTAATATTGATGCTCAGATTGTTTATGGTACGCAGCAACATCTACCCTCCATCTTTCCACAACTTCATTTCGGATTAGTCAAAGCCGCCTAATTCCTTCTTAGTCAAAGCCGCCTAATTCCTTCTTAGCCAGCTTTGTCCAATCGCATAATCAGTTTTTCTTCCATACATTTTCCTCCTTCCTTTCTGTTCATAACATTTATCAATTTCCTTGTTCCTCAATTTTTTTCCCTATAGTTCTCTCCTGTTCACCCCGTACTCACCCAAAACAAGTGTACTTAATATCTTTCCCAATCAGAACAATCAACACTCTCACCAAATTGGAGACGCCCTTGCAAAGAAAATCACAAATTTCAAAATATTATCATGTCTTCTCACAAAATTATCAGATATAGTTTTGGGGAGCAACTAAAATGAAACTTCTAACTTAACAAATTATATTAGGATGATATTTAAATTTTCGAGCATAAGAACTGCATAGTAAACGGCTAGATAAGCTGATGCATCCAGGCAGCAGTTCTTGAAAGGTGCATTGAAGAAGTGCTGTAGAATCACTGTTTAGTAATTTCAATGCCACAAGTTTGTTCTGTAGTTAACATTTGTCACTGACAACTTGTTGACAATAAAGCACGCCTTGAGACAATTAGCTTGATTTGCATAAATGCTATTTGGTGTTAGGTTAATCTTATCTGAGAAAACAGAGATTCGAGTTAGCAGATTAGAATCTAAGCCCCTATGTATCATCATACTAGGTCCAGGTAGCAGACTTAACATTACACGCCCATCATAATTTTTGCCCCCATCAAATTTAAATTAGACTTATTTAATCTTTACTAGGAGATTATATGATTCCTTTTATACACCGTATTTCAGGCGCTCACATTTCCTTTTTCCCTCTTTTGATTTTTTCATAGCCAAGCAGAAATTAAACGTAGCAAGCTCAGTTTTTATATACAGTTCACATTGGCAGAATGCAATTAGTAACTCAACGCCAGCTTCTAAAATTTTTTTCACAAGCAGAGCTACATAAAGAGTCTACATAAGAGGATTAAACAACATTTTGGATCATCTAGAATTGCAAATGCATATATGATACAACAAGAAAAGACTCTACGAACCTGGCCTACCAGTGAAACGATTGGATGGGACCCCTAGATGCCGGCAAAATTGCCCATCCTCGTCGTTGTTACCTAACGGTGCCTTGCGCTTCCGAAGAGTTGCCTCTAAGTTCTGATCTTCACCCTCTACATTACAATTGGCAGAAGTGGACTCAAAGGTACCATAGCCTGTCTCTCTAGGATAAAAACAGAACTCTTTATTTCTCTGCAACGATAGATGGCCAAACCTGCGGCTGCCATCAGGTGAAACTCCTAAACCAAAATCATCTAATTCATATGCGGAACTACTTTTGCTCCTTGAGCACGGATGCAGGCATTGACCCAACCTCAAAGATAAGTCACATTCCCTATCTGGTGCCTCCTCCCGGGTGCCTACAGCAGTCTCTTTTCCCATTCTGTTTGAAACATGATGGAATCTACCATAGGAGAAGTTATCCAATAGACCAATTCCTGAAGGCTCCGGGACTGGAATAACTGGTCTTCCAACAAATATTGTGTCGGAACACGTGGTATCTCTAGGGGTGGTCGTTGGTTGCGGTTCTCTGGGGTCATATCCATAGTACAGAGGATAAACTGAACCCAAGTTCAATGAGGGTCTAAGTTCCATTGTCAAAGGCTGGTGATGACTAGAAGGGAGACCTTCCGAGAAGGGGTAGTTAGAAGCACCCATCAGCTTGCTATTTTGGTGGGCAGAATCTGACACAGGAGTTGGTGCCACAGCAGAATTTGTGACTTTGGCATAGTTCATGGGACTCCCACCAACAGGTTTAGGAGGCACAGGAGGAGGTTGTTGAATTCTTGGGGAAAGGTAAGTCCTTGGGTTATTGTGCCGATCACTTCTGGAAGTTCTCACAGGCTTGCAACCCAGGTTAAGTGCAGCTGTGATCGACACAAAATGGACCCAGAAAACCAAAACACAAAAACATGTCACTGGCAGCTCAGAACAACTAATCTCCACACAATGACACATCAAAATATGATTTTGAGACAGATACCTAAGAGTGGATCCACAGAAGATGAAAAATGAAGTACCTTCAACACATGGGGGCAAGAGGTCTCCTGTCTCAGTGGTCTCATCTCTCCGTATGATTGTGTTAACGGCATCATTGAGACGGTCCCAGAGCGTATCAGGATTCAAGTACTCTGCCTAAGCAAGCAAATCACAAAAAAAAAAAAAGAATAAGCAAAAGGGGCTTTACTCAAGACAGAAAAAGATCTAAGAATTGACATTTCACGAGCATTAGTGAAACTAGAAAAACCTCGGAATTGGCTTTGGAGTACATGATTTCTTCGGCCTTAAGAACCACTACGGGGAGCTTCTCCTGCCATTCCTTGTTCTTCTTGGTCGCGGGAGTGTGAGCGTCATTGACGACCCTAATCAAACAGATGGGGTGCAATAGAGTAAAAGGAATGCACAAGCGCGAAAAGGGGGCGAGAAAAAAGGGAAAGGAGGAGAACCCAAAACCTGAAAATCTGCTGAATGATGGAACCTCTCACGGGTTGATGGCGCTCGCTGTGCCAAGCCCTTCGGACGCACTCGTAAGGCCTTGGCCCTGGGCGTGGCATCTTCGAAATGAAAGCGTTAAACCAAACCAAACCGCCCTTTTTCTCTTTCTCTTTCTCTCACTCACACACACAGAGACCAAAAACACTGACACACACAACACACGAGAACAATATGAGAAGAAGAAATGGACAGAAATAATTGAGTGGCGTGTCTGTCTGTTGGGGGGAGTTTACATACTACTATATACACAGTGGTACTCTCTCATCTCTTCTACTATATTATAACAATAACAATTACACGGGGTGGAGGGGGGGTTATGTTTGTTTGTTTGATGGGTCAATTACTACTAAGTTGTCTCGCTGTTGCTGCCATTCTCATTCCACAAATTGCAATGGGACGGTTTTTGTTTTGTTTGGAGTAGGAGTAGGAGTAGCGAAAGAAGGGGTACCTTTCTTTCTCATTCTTTTGTCTTCCCCAATAATTTAGAGGGTTTACCATTACCATGTTGTTTGATGTTAGTGTTCAATCTTTTCCTTTGTGTAGGGGTGGGGTCTGGTCACACCTCTTGAGAAAAGGAGAGTGGGAGAGTTAGGTTACTATCAAAAAGTACCTGTATAATAAAGTCCATTTAAATTCTCCCCTTCCCAATGCTATGCCATTCCCTCACCCATATTTAATATTTGTTCGGTTGGTTGTTGTTACATAATAACATTACAGTATCTATTTTATTTTTTACATTATTGCACCAATGCCAGCATATTCGTAAACACAACCCTTCAACCAGCATGAACACTGCAAGGAAAATGACAAAACATAACTAATATCAACTTCGTTATAAAGTAACCCAAGAGAATCCATCCGGTTATATCAGTTTCCCTCCTTATTCTTCCTCCATAAAGCTACTCAGATTCCTTCTCATTTTTTTACCCCACGGTTATTTTTTTGTTAATTTCACAGCCTCTGATGCTTTTATTCCGGAGACAAACATCGTTATTTTCGGTTGTGTTAGGCTCTTGTGCCACACACAACGTGCACATGCTGCTCTTTCAATTGTTATATTGGTAGGTCAGCCTAGAAGAAATTAATGTAAATGAAGACCATTTACAAATAATAAATTTATTTTTTTATTTCCTCCCATAATATATTAATATTTGCATTGAATGTGCAGTGAACACATTGATGGGTAAACGGGTACATTCTGCACCCTCAGCCCTGTAAATAAACCCTTTATGTGATGAAAACAGCCTTTGGCATAACACTGACGCCCTATGGGCCTTCCCCACTCCCTCATGTCACGTCCACTCTTGACAACGGCTGCACAAAGCCAAACTCCTTTTTCAGTTTTTATGTAAGCCTCGAGCATCCCACTTCCAACTTCCATCTTTTTTCTTTCGGTACAGTACTTTTCTTGTAAGAAAAAAAATAAATAATACCCCTAATGTTTCAATTTTGAACAGTAATCCTCTCACCCTCACCTCACACTTTCCTGTTTCTACCTGTTCGTACTTTATCTTCTTAAACTTCAAAGTACACTTTTTCATTTTGCATATATTACTTCACAAATAAATTAATTAATGAGCCTCTTTGTCTATACTATTGAATGAATGAATATGTCACACATTTTTCAGCTATTTAATTGTCTAGATTTTAGTGGTTATGTGATTGTTTGGGCTATATGTATTAAATGTAGAGTTTTACTGCATGGGTGATTAGGACCACAACATTCAAACTAGCAATTCGGAGTATCTACACAAAAAATAATACATACTTTTACCATATAGGCCAACAACTGGTATATTAGCAATAAATAAATAATTGTGAAGGGTAGCAATTGAAAGGGATATGCAAGTGATGGCTAATCACTAATGAGAGCTTTAGCATTATTACCTTGACCCAAGTCTAGAAAAATGAAATATGATATTTTGTTTGGCCCTGTTAATATATTTACTTGGCCAGGATGAGAGCAGATGTAACAGATGCATCATGCATGTCATATCAGTCATGGTGTGGATTGTACCAACTTTTGTTGCCTTTCAATTCATTTTGATGCATTTATGGCGGGGGTATAAGCAAAATAGTACCAAGGCTAAAGACAAATGTGGCGAGGAAAGCAACTTCCCACACTCCTCACCGTTTCTTGGCTCCATGCGCAGTAAGCCCAAGATTCTCACTTTTTCATTTCCATTTCTTATTTCTAAATAAACTTCCCTAACAATTTTATCAATTCATCGGATTACGGGTGCTACAAACCCTAACCCGATCCAATCCCACTAATTTATTATAAATTTTTATATTCGGTGGGTTGACATTAATTCAGGTTGGCCTATAGTTTTAAATGAATTGTAATACACCGGTGCAGGTTTTGGTTTTTACACTCCGAAACCTAACTCAAATTGCCTATTTCATATATATATATATATATATATATATACATATTATTTTTTAGTTTTATAGTTAATAATAATTTTATTGATTTTTATTTTTCTTAAATAATTAATGTAATTGACATTAATTATATTCATAGAAAATATATTATTTTTATAAAATTTTTAATCAATCGTAAAAATATTAATTATTTAATATTTATCTTTTCAATTGAAATATATTCAGTTTAAAATATTTTAAGATTATATATTTTTATTTTTATAAATAACTTTTGTTTGAAAATTTATTATTTTTAAAAAAAAATTATAATAAATCAAAATCTAAATCACACAAATCTGACCGATCTAACCGTTCAACTTGAAAATCATTCATCCATAAAAATAAACTAAAAAATAAATTTATTTTTATTAAACCAAAATGAATCCAAACCCAACCACGACCAATTGTATGTCCACCCTACATAAGATACTACATTCTCTCCAAAATAAATTAATCAATCAAACCCACCCTAGCTACTTACAATATTGTGCCACACCCCAAGACCCAAGTATGGATATACATTATTAGGAAAATAAAAACAATGTTATTCAAAATTGTTTCTAAATATGCTTAAGTCGTATATCACTTTATATAGTATTTGTATCAATATAAGAATAAGCATATACTTGGTTTAATTATTTAAATTAATATTTTTTTGTTTTTATCATTTTTAAAAAGAAAAATTAAAAATAAGCTATTATTTTCTCTTGTATAATAGTGTTTTCTTGAGGTAAAAGATAGAGATGTCTCCTAACAGTGACAAATCTAGAGTTCCAGACGATATAAATCTAAAATTATAATATATATAAAAATAATAAAAAGATAAATGCATAAATATTAAATCTTAAAGTTCAAATATTAAAATAAAATGTATATTTATTTATTTTTTATGAAAATAAAAAAGTTCAAACATATAAAATTGATAGTGTAAAAATAAATTTTTAATATATATATATATATATATATATATATATATATATGTGTGTGTGAGGCTTTGTTAAAATTTAAGTGGTGGATTTTCCTACCCTGACTTTGAACTAAGTCCGCCCTGTGTCGTATAATAGTTAAGCAAACGTGTTATTGATGACTTTTGGTGTTTGGTTTTACTCGTTTCCAGTTCTAAAATCAAGATTTGAACAAAAATTGTAAGAAAATAGATTTTTATATGATTTAGTAATATTTTTTATTAAGACGCATTTCATTGATCGTTGTAATTTTGTGTAACTATCAATAATTTCATCCACGTCTTATTCTTCAATTATTCCCTTCTATTTGTCAATTGTGTAAGCATCACTACCTTCATTCTTCGTCTCAGTCCATTTTCTTATGTCCCATTGTCACCACTTTCGTTTTCGTTAGGTCTTTCCCATACCGTTGAAACAATACCACAAAATCTATTTCCCTCTATCATTTGAGCTAGCAAGTGTGGACTGAATTCTAGTCCATTGAGGCCGAACAATACTAAGCCCAAGAAAAAATTATCTGTTTATTGTTTTATTATGCCAAAAACTTTCATATTAGTTAATCTGAATGTTCACTGTATAATTTGATGTGGTTTTAAATTTTAAAATTAATTCAAACTAAATTTCAAAAAAAAAATTGTGTGATTTAGTTCTAATTATGAAATTTAAATAAACTCAAATCAATATTTTACAAATGGGTTTAATTTGATTTTATGGTTTAAAAATTTTATTATTAAGCATTAAAAAATACTTTTAAACTGGTTGGGTACCTATATAGTCATATTTGCATATTTGCACTCGCGAATCGCATTTTACTTATGTATAAAGACAATAAATTGATATCTTTTAAACATAAATAAATATAACGTAAAAAATAAACCAACATAATATTAAGCATAGAACAAATTATAAAATATTCCTTAAAGCTTTATATGATTACACTAACCTATATTTCTTTTACCATAACATTAAATAATGTTGTAAGTTTATTAAGATCTATTTTATAAATAACTTAACTCTTCTTATAAATTATATTTTTTGTCTTATTAAATTGCATAAAATATATTATATGAATATTTTTATTTTATAATATATTTTTTATCATAGATTATAATACAAATAATATTTTAGCAGTATTTTTTCACTCACAATTATAATTATGTAATATTATATCATATAATTATATTAAACTAACGAAAACACAAGTGTTTTTGCGTCTGTATATTCGTATTTATATTTTAATATGTTATAACAATTTTAGGATTTTAATTTAATATCTTTTGTAAATTTTAATATTTTGAAATATAAATTATTATGTGGCATGTTTTGAAATATATTTTGTTAATTTTATATTTTTTGTTTATGATAATATGATTAAAATATGTCAGATCATCAATGGATATGTCAAATATGCAATGAATATGAAAAAATGGAAAGCGGAGTTTGAATAGAACTCAAAATATTGTCACACCTATGTATTTACATATTTATTATGAAATGTATACATATATTAATCATGTTTAAGGAAAATTGATCTGTGATAAAGTAAAAATTGTGAAAATGCGCATATTATTAATAGGGATAAGTTATATTTGTGAAAGTAGAAACAATAATAAAATTTTTAAAAGGTAAATACTCATAAAATGTGGACACCAAAAGGTCCTATTCCCATTATATAATACTAACGAAAATGCAAACGTTATTGTGTCTGTGTATTTGTATTTCTATTTTAATATGTTATAATAATTTTAGAATTTTAATTTAATATCTTTTGTAAATTTTTATATTTTGAAATATAAATTATCATGTTACATGTTTTAAAATATATTTTGTTGATTTTATATTTTTTTATGATAAAATGATAAAAATATGTCAGATCATCAAATATGCAGTGAATACAAAAAATGAAAAGAGAAAAGAGTTTGAATATAACTCAAAATATTGTCGCACATGTGTATTTGCATGTTTATTAAGAATATTTATCATGAAATGTATGTATGTGTGTGTATTAGTCATGTTTAAGGAAGATTGATTTTGTGATAAGGTAGAAATTGTGAAAAATGTGTATATATTAATAGAGATAAGTTATATTTGCGAACGTGAGAACAATCATAAAATGTTTAGAAGGTAAAATAGTCATAAAATGTGGACATTAAAATGTCATATTCTCCTTATATAATATATAGTATATAATATAATATAATATATTATAAATTACAAATATAGTTGGACAATTATGTATGTTTGATATCAATATTTTAAAGTAATATTTTGCTTAAAGTTATAAGGATGGTTTAGTGATAAAGTTTACAATTGGGAAGTGAAAAGTTGTGGTTTTGAGTCTCTCTTATGACAAAGTAATTTATTTTTTAATTTTAAAATAGGTGTAAGGATTGAATAGGTATTTTGAAAAGTGAACGTCAAAAGGGGGTATTTCATTTATTAATAGTATAGATATAATATATAGTATCATATATTATAAATTGTAGATATAGTTGGACAATTATGTATGTTAGATATCAATATTTTAAAGTAATATTTTGTTTAAAGTTATAAGGTTGGTCTAGTGATAAAGTTTATGTTTGGGAAGTGAGAGATTATGGGTTCAAATCCTTTTTATACCAAAGTAATTTATTTTTCAATTTTAAAATAGGTGTAAGGGTAGAATAGGTATTTTGAAAAATAAACGTCAAAAGGGGGTATTCCCTTTATAATAGTAGGGTATCCCTTTATTAATAATATAGATATAGTATATAATATAATATTATATATTATAAATTATATATATAGTTGGACAATTATGTATGTTGGATATCAATATTTTAAAGTAACTTTTTTGGTTAAAGTTACAAGGTTGATCTAATGGTAAAATCTACATTTAGGCAGTGAGACCTTGTGGGTTTGAGTCCTTTTTATGACAAAGTGATTTTTTTTTTAGTTTTAACATATGTATAAGAGTAGAATATGTATTTTGAAAAGTGGAAGTCAATGGAGTATTCCCTTTATTATTGTATAGATAATATCATATATTATAAATTCTAGATATAATTTGACAATTATGTATGTTGAATATCATTATTTTAAAGTAATTTTTATTAAATTTATAAGGTTTGTCTAGTAGTAAAGTTTATGTTTGGAGAGTAAAAGATTGTGGGTTCTAGTCCCTCTTATGACAAAGTAGTTTATTTTTTAATTTTAAAATAGATGTAAGGGTAGAATAGGTATTTTGAAAAGTGAACGTCAAAAGGTGTATTCCCTTTTATTAATAATATAGAAGTATAAATTATATATAGTATATAATATAATATAAAAAAATATTAGCTTTTTTAAGAATGAATAATAAAGAAATCACTTCTTTTTTTATCTGAAAGATATATATATTATAAATTATAAATATAGTTGAACAATTATGTATGTTAGATATCAATATTTTTAAGTAATTTTTTGCTTAAGTTATGAGGTTGGTCTAGTGGTAAAATTTATGTTTGGGCACTGAGATGTTGTGGGTTTGAGTTTATCTTATAATAAAGTATTTTTTTTTAATTTTAAAATAAGTGTAAAGGTATAATAGGTATTTTAAAAAGTAAATATAAAAAGGGGATATTTCCTTTATTTTTGTATAGATAACATATATATATATATATATATATATATATATATATATATATATATATATATATATATATATATATACACACACTCACATATAAGGTGTGGGACAAGCAAGTAAGGGTATTGTAGTATAGTACTTGTACTCACCCAGATACCTGCCATGTACCTAAACCTATTTTTGTAAGTAATTAATTGTCTGGTGCGTAAGAGTATTTTTCCAAGTATCCATATAATGTAAGTCCATTTTGCCATCTGTAAGTAGATATCTCTTGTTTTTCTCTCTCTATATATACACATAAAAGGAAATATTAACGCACATAAAGTCATAAACTCTAATGACAAAACATCATAATCTTTTATTTTAAATAATTTGTTTTAATGATACTACAACCGTTTAACACTCAATTGAAATAATTAACCCTTAAATTAAGATAAAAAAAAGTAGATAGTTAAAAATTAAAATATTTAAATTTAGATTATAATTTTATTTAATCATAAAATCTTTTAAAAAGTTTATCTATAAAATATTTCAGTATCACATCTTAAAATATTTCAGTTAATATCACAACAACCATCATCATCATCTCACCACCATGATCCACACTACTAGCACCATGATTGTTACTCCTACCACTATCATTGTTATAATTATTACCATCACTACTGTTGTTACTAATAACATTGTGATGATATGTGTTGTCATCACTGTCATCATCATTGTTGTTGTTGCACGACAACAATGATCATGGTGACGGTGACAACACAGATTGTCGCAGTAATATTAGTAATAATAGTGGTGATGGTTATGACAATGATGATAGCAAAATTTAAATTAAAGCTTATTTAAATATCATTTAAACTAAATATTATTTATGTATTATTTAATAATTTTTAAAAAGTAAGCTAAAGTAGAAAATTATGTTAAGTATTACATCATTCAATAGCTTTGAATTTAACAAATTTATCTCAAAATTCATTGTTTGATTAAAAGTTAATTTCACATATGTCATATCTACAAAATCTATACTAATAAAAATTTGTTTACTACTATATTCATGTATATAAATGGTCACAACACAGGGGGGCAAAGACATTATTTATCCGCTACCCGACTTGCCACAAAACTTTATTACCCGACACTCTCTAAAACCATTGTTATAAATTATTTGTGGGTTTTTTATTACTTGCAGGTATCAACAAGTACCACAAATATTTTTAAAAATTATTTTTTAGAAAATATTTTTATAAAAAGTTCTATCAAATAAATTCTTTTTTTTTGTTTTAAAATTTAGAAATAAATTATATTATTTTCTACAAGATTTTTTTATGGGCAAATATTAGTTTGTTAGTGTGTTTATTTTGTTAGTCGAAGGATTTGAACCTACAACCCCTCTTTTTCCATCTCCTTATATATGGCCAACTTATAATGATGCAATCCTGTCCACCAAGGGTCCAATCACAAGGGTCATGGTTAGGAAGATTGAAGAAAACATGGCTAGGAAGGAGAGTGAAAGACCTCATCTCCTATTTGAAGTGAAGATTAGGTCATAATCTTCTTATTTTTTAGCTTTGTAATTTGCGTCATTTGTTGTAGGATTAAGGAAGTGTAAGCCTATGTTTCTATTTTAAATTAGGAGGTATAGTTAGTCTTTTATGTGGAGTGTGTTAATTAGTTAGGCCTTTTTGGGGAGACTTGGTCGTGTGGTTTTGTCAACCACACTCTTTAAGTTTGTCCCATACCCTTCTAAGACACACATGAAGCACGAGAAACATGTCGGTCCCCTTGGTTTCCTCCATTGGGCACCATTCATCTCTCTCTATCCTAGGTGACGCGTGCATGGCCATGTGAATTCAAATTTGAATTTTGAAGGGGAGTCTACATGGCATTTTCAAATCCAAATTTGAATTTCAATAGGACATGATCCGTTTTCTAATGGCCATGTTTGAATCTTGCTAGTGTTAATTGGCTTTAGCTCAATTAACATTTAATTAACTCTTGCTTAGGCCTTTGAGGATGGACGTCCACTTCCCCTACATTCCTAATCTCTTTTTGCTTATAAATAAGTGTCTCCTTTCATTTGTATATTTTTACACTTGAATAATCAAAATTTCTTGAGAGAATTTACTCTTTGAGTGTTCTTCTTCTCCTACTTTGTGAGAATTCTCATGGCTCTTATCAAGGATTATTTCCCTTGTGACAAACTTCTTACTCTTCAATGGCTTATTTTCTCATGAGTGGTGCCATTTCACCTTCATTTTCTTCCTCTCCACCGAACATCTTCACTGTTGGAGACCTCTTGGAGTTGATATTGGGTTAGCAACCATGGAGGATTGCATCAATTGGTATCAGAGTCTAGCTTTTAGAGGTCTACTTCTTCTCCTTATCGTGTTTTAATTTTGAGTTTATCTTCTTCTATTCCATTCAATTCTCATTTTCTTTCAGCTTATTCGTGTTGTTGTTATGTTTTCTCCAAAATGTCTTAGTTTTTTTGTCTTGAGTTTTTATTCCCTAAATTCTATGGGCATGACATATGTGTGGTCATTTTGAATTTTGATTCAATTACTAGTTCTTTCTTTAAATCATATTATGTTGTGTTTTTAGGTTCATTTTTTTTTTCATTTCCAGAAATTTCCTTTTACTTATTATGTTGTTCTATGCAAAATGAAACTCCTAAGAAGCACCATACCTAAATCCACACCTTGGAAAAAAACACAACATTGTGGTTAGGTATTTTGCATTCATTGTTGCATTTCTTGTTTTCAATTTGGTGTACTTTGTTTTGTTCTCTATTTTAGATGCTTCATTTTTTAATTTTATGATCATTTTTTTGTCATTAGTAGTCATGTATAGTCCTTGCTGGTCATATTAAATTTCCAATAAGTTTAGCCTCTTTGAATTTTTACTAAAAGTGTGTTGTTTTACTTCTTGAAATTGAGCTTTTAAGGGAAGTTTTTATTCCCTTATTTAAGTTTCTTAAGATGTCTCACAAGCTTTTGTAGTTCAAACATGTTCTAATGAAAATTTTTGTTAAAAAAAATTAGCTCAATTTCATCTTGCAAGATGTTGTGTAGCCTTAAATTTTAGTAGTTTTTGTTGTATTAGCTTTTGGAAAGTGAATTTGTATTTGGTTGAAGGAATTGTGGGCGTGAGCGTTTGAGTAAATTTTATGCAAACAAAGTAAGCTCAAACACTAAAAGGTCTACTACTCCTAAGCATACCTAAAATCACTTCCATTACTGATGCAGATGAGTTATTTTTTAGTGTTTTCCCTGAATTGCACTTAATTCAATTTTGTGTGTCTTTGCTTATTATTGTTTGTCCAAGACAATAGCATCTCTACCTTATTAATAAAATTCTAAAAATAAATAAATTATTGTGTGCATAAAAAAAAGAGTTTAAAGAAAATAAAAAAGAAAAGAGCCAAAAATCAAAGAGAATCTCACTAATATACTAGTTTTATCTCTTCGTGACTTTTCTAAAATCTTTAATGTGATGCATCTAGAGTAGGTATGGGAGTTTTTTTCTTGCAATGAGGGCATCCAATAGCATATTTCAATGGAAAACTTAATGGAGTCTTCCTTAACTACCCTACCTATGATAAGAAGTTTATTCTTTGATAAGGGACCTTCAGACTTGGGAACATTATCTTGTTTCCAAGAAGTTTGTCATTCATAGTGACTATGAGCCACTTAAATATCTGAGGGACAATGCAAACCGAATAAAAGGCATGCAAAATGGGTTGAGTTCCTTGAATCCTTCCCATATGTCATCGAGTACAAAAAAGGGAAAACAAATGTGGTCGTTGATACCTTTTCTAGAAGACACACTCTTTTTGCCACTTTGAGCACTTGAATTTTAGGCTTTGATGACATTAAGGCCATATATCCCTCTGACAAGGAGCTTGGTCCCATCTTTTTTGCAAAATTTTTACTAAAGCCCATGATGGGTTCTTTCTGAGTAAGGAGTATCTGTTTAAAGAAGGCAAACTTTGCATACTCCAATGATTTATGAGTAAACTGCTTACAAAAAGAGAGCCATGAAGGTGAGTTCATGAGGCATTTTGGAATTCACAAAACCTTAATACTTTTAAAAGAGAAATTATTTTGGCCAATATGAAGAGAGATGTCCAAAAGCATTGTTCTAGATGCATAGCTTGTCTCAAAGTTAAGTCTAAAATAATGTCTCATGGATTATACACACGTTTACCTGCTTCTTCTACACTTTTGGTGGATGGGTATTGGCATGGACTTTGTCCTTGGTCTCCCAAGAACCCAATGAGGGGTAGGATTCATCTTTGTGGTTGTGGATCATTTTAGCAAAATGACCCATTTCGTACCATGACACGAGGTGAATGATGCGAGCAACATCTCAAGACTTTTCTTTAAAGAGGTTGTAAGATTGCATGGATTACCCTCTACTATTATGTCTAATAAAGATGCAAAGTTCCTTAGCCATTTTTGGAGAACTTTATGAGCTAGGCTAGGAATTTTAGGCCATTGTCTTCTTGTTTTTAACTTTGTAATTTGTGTCATTTGTTGTAAGATTAAGGAGGTGTAATTAGCTTGCTTTTTGACCTTGTATTTTGTCCTGTATTTCTATTTTAAGTTAGGAGATGTAACTAGTCTTTTATGTGGAGTGTGTTAATTAGGCAGACCTTTTTGGGGAGACTTGGTTGTGTGGTTTTGTCAACCACATCCCCTAAGTTTGTCCCACACCCCTTAAGTTTGTCTCACACCCCTCTAAGACACACATGAAGCATGAGAAACATGTGAGTCCCTTTGGTTCCCTCCATTAGGCATCATTTTTCTCTTTCCATCCTAGGTAGCACCTACATGGCCATGTGAATGCAAATTTGAATTTTGGAGGGAGTCTACATGACACTCTCAAATTCAAATCTGAATTTTAAGGCAACATGATCTACTTTCTTAGGGCCATGTTTGGATCTTGCGTAAGATTAATTAAGTGTTAATTGGCTTTAGCTCAATTAACACTTAATTAAATCTTGCTTAGGCCTTTAAGGGTGGATGTCCACTTCCCCTACACTCCTAATCTCTCTTTGCTTATAAATATGTGTCTCCTCTCATTTGTACATTTTTACATTTGAATGATCAAAATTTCCTTGAGAGAATTTACTCTTTGAGTGTCCTTCTTCTCCTACCTTGTGAGAACTCTTTTATCAAGAGTTCTTTTCCTTGTGGCAAGTTTCCTACTCTTCAATGACTTATCTCCTCATGAGTGAAGCCATTTCACCTCCATTTTCTTCCTCTCCACCGAACATCTTCACTGTTGGAAACCTTTTGGAGTTGATCTTGGGTTAGTAACCATGGAGGATTGCATCATATAACTCCTCTATTTTTTACAAGATTAACTAGATAAAAATATATTAATATTATATACAAAATATTTAATAAAAATAGATTATTTTCTTTATATATCAACATTTTTATAATAAATAATTTTACTAATCATGAAATTTTCATTAAAAAATAAGATTGATATAAATAAAATTTTACAATTAATATTTTAAGTTGATTTATTACACAAAAATATTATCTTCTTCAACTTAGATATAAATAATATTTTAGTTTAGCTAGTAGTGGTTATCTGCGGATACAAGTACTATAATATGGGAATTTGAAATAACATCTCCCATGATTTAAAGTCTCATCTACTCTTATGGAAAAAGACTTATATGTCATTTGCTTTATCTCTCCTATTACTCTCCGAAAAACTGTTGCTTAAGAGTAAAAAAATTACAATGTAAATTTTTTTATACATAATGCTTAATGTTTAATCAAAACTAATTCAATTTTTATTGGTTAATTCATTTTAATTAAATTATTTATTGTTTAATTAATTTTTATTAAATATCCAAAATAGTGGTTAGTGATAAATTTTTTTCTTAATAATAGTTGTTTGAATTAACAAAATTATTCATTGTTAAATTTTTAATTAAATTGTTATTAATTTTATTTTATGATTTTCAAAATATTTTAAATTAAATTTTGTTTGATTAAATTTTTGTAGTTAAATTTTTTAATTAACTTATTTGTAATTGTAAAATTGAATAAATTTTTTAAATTATTATGCCAGGTTTTAATGATTTTACTTATATGTATAAAATTTAAAACAATTTTTCTTATAAATTTTTTTAACTCTCCTACGTGCTCTCGCTAAAAAGCTAGGATATTTAAGGATAGAGAGAGGGAGGAATTAGGATTAAGGGTAAAATGAGAATGTTGGAAAAATATTTATAAGAGTGTATATGACTTTAAATTATAGGAGATGTTAATTCAAATTTTATCAATTGTACTTTTGCTCGTCGAAAAATGGATAGAAAAAATTTTATACCTACAATTGACATATACCCATTTATATTATTTATGCAAATATTTTCATAAGTTTTATTCACAAATATATGTGTATTTATATTTTTTTATCATTCCTAGATAAAAAGATTGACGTAATATGTAATATATATATATAATACACTAAATATGGACAGCTTGATCACATTATTATCGATGATGATTTTTTATAAAATTTGATTCTTATATGAAATGAACTTTCATTCAACGGTAAATTTTAGATAAATTATTAAGTGGTGTAATGTAAGTTGTAAAAGATAACCATACTTGAGTAAATCGAAGAGTCTTATGTAATTTGATGGCAGTTTTGTTATATTTTTATTAGGTAATAATTACCCTTTTTTATAACTAGGAGCGTGGCAAAAACAAAATGTAATGTTATTTGACATAACCAAACATTTGAACTAAAATAATTTATTTGATAAAAATAAATAAATTATTTTTGAATTTTTTATATTAGACAAGGAAAAAAGACACATTGAAACAAGACGGGGGAAAGGGTCTTGTCCATTCTCCTAGTCATTTGTATGAAAAAAACAAAAATATTAATAAAATTATTATATTATGTTGATATTTGTTTAATTTTTTATGATAAATTTTTATTACATGTATAAATAGTAATAATTTTTTTTAAAACATATTTATTCAATATTAAATATTCAAAAAACTGTTAAAAAAGCTTCACCAATAAAGTATTTCTAAACAAACTCGATTTTCATGGGTTTGTTTCGAATAAAAAAAATAATAATCCAATACTGACTGTAAAGTGGAAACACCTTAAGTCCTTAACATCCCCGGTGATATCTGTTAGTTATTTACTTATTTTTTTGTGTGCAATTTACAACTCAATATATAACATGCAATGAACGAGAAAAAAACCTGCTTTTAAAACAGTTCCACCAATTCCAATTTTGGTCATTTATGTTCCCACAGTTACCTTTTTGAATTTTCAAATAATTTGACCAAGTCAAATACTTGGTTATTTATTTATCTATAAATAACAAAATAACATTTGCTTTCATAAAATAATTTGAATTATTTATATATATTATTTATATTATTAGCAAAAACTGTAATAATATTTCACTTGAAATTAATTAATCATTTGATCAAATTAGACCATATAATTTAATAATCAATTATTGAAATTAATATCTTTAACAAATTATAGCACTAGTTTGTGAGTGATTTCATAGATTCAATTATAAGTCAGTAATATATTAATTAAGGTATATATTTAATAACATTTCTTGATATCCAAATAACATGAAGTAATATATTTTACTTTTAAAAACCTAAAATATAATATAATATTTTCTTTCATCATTATAGTTATAGGTTTACTGCAGAGTGTGGTATTTGTTGATTATCAAGACCAAATATTATTTTATATACTATTTTAAAATTTAGTTATTCTTTTAAATATGTCATGATGTAAATGTGACATTGTGTTGGTTATTTTAGAACCAGACTTACATAATAGTTTATATTATATTAATTTTAGTCTATGATATAAGTTAAAGCATGTATTATATTAATCTTAGTTTATTATGTAAGTTAAAGCATGTAGTTTTATTATCTTAATCCATTATATAAGTCAAACATGTTTAGGCCTTTTACAGTTTTACAATCATTTGAGCAAGTGTAATTAGTTACATGTTTATGCAATTAATTACACCTTGGTCTTAATTAAAAAATATAGATTTTGCCTAAGGATAACTAATTACACAGTTGGAATTATTTTACTTATGAACTAAAAAAAAGGAAACATTTAACTGAAATTTAATTTTTTTTCTATGGTTTAATCAATTACACCTTAATGTAATCACTCTGAAGTTTTAGTTCCAGTTTATTTGAACTTACACCTTGTGTAATCAATTAAACTTTTTTTCAACACATAAGATTTGTCTCCAAAATTGATGTGTAATTAATTTCACTTATGTGTAATCAATAACACAAGTTGTAACCAATGTTTTGAAAAGCATACGAAATTGCGCTATGTAGCCTATAAAATGCTAAAAATCAACCATCAGTCAAACCAATGGGCCATTTTTTTAAAAACTTTTCTAGATCTTATTAAATACACCTTTTATTTTACTAAGTATACTCCCTATAATACCAATTTTAAAAAGGAAAAGGTTGGCTTAACCTAGTAAAATAAGGATGTATTTAGACTTAACAATTGCCTTCAAATTTTCATATCTAATTTTTTTATTATATGTTATGACTTATGAAATATGTAGATTTATAACACTTTTAAGTTTAATTGTTGGATGTTGGACATGAAAGTCATGATTCTTATGTTTTATTTTAGTTTTTGGGTTTTCATTTATCTTTTTGAATATGCCAAACATGTATAAATGTGACATTGTATTGATTGTATGGGTATTAATGGATCTGGAACGATCCGTAAATATATAAATTGATCCAAACTTAAATGGATCCAATCGGATTAGATTCGACCATAGACAAATCATATCACAAATTTAAATTTTGGAAATTTAATTTTATTATATTTATAAGGGAGCAAATACAAATTTTTAATACAACCAATAAGAAAACATAACTCATTTGCTCAATCTAATCCACAATCACATATTGAGATCTCTTAACTCATCTATTCCATGGTCTATGCCAATTTTCATTCACCTACTTACCGGTGCCTTCTTTACTCAATTAGTCTTCAATTTTTCACAACTTCACTTTTCTTCTTGTCTTCATTGAATTGAAGATTGCAATGATGAAAATTAGGGGTTATTAAATTTTATTGTTTTTAGTTTTTTAGAATTTATATTTATCATTTATAGATTACTTTTATATGTAATTTTAATTTTATGTTATTTTAAAAAAACAATGTATGTTTATTCACAAACCTTTATGTTTATTATTTTATTTCTTATGATTTATAGAAAACAAAATAATTATAAAAAAATTTCTCTAAATTTCGCAGATTCAATCCAATCTAATATGTTTTTTATCGGATCGGATCAAATCGCTAATTTTTTCAGATCCATTCCAATTAAATTTGATCAATCGGATTTCGTTTTCCCTCAAATCTTATTCAATCTTATCTGTCAACATCCCTAATTTATTGTTTTAGAACTTAGGTTTGTGTGTTTCAGTTTACATTCTATAAGTCTTAATCACAAAGCCACAAATATGCTATTGATATTTAATCGTAGTTTTAATCAAGGTTTTTACTCTTAAAATGTTTAAAAATATTTTACAACTTGATCTAAGCCAATATGTCTGGATGATTAAATAGGCCTAGACCTATTTTTCTCTCTATTTAAAGAAAAGTCATTTCGAAAATTATAAGAAAAAATCTTTTGCAAAATTCAAACTTACATTTTCCCTTATTTCTTACAATGTTAACAGGTTGACCTAATTATCTTGCCTCCATTAGGGCACTCAAGGCATCTATTTGATCAAATCAATTTTGCTTTAACACTCAATTTTTAAAATATTATTTGAGCAACCTTGATCAAAAACATGATTTGGCGTCCCCTTGTGATTTTCTCTTAATTCTTTACATTGGTACAAACCAAGTGTGACTGTTCTATCTTTTACTCTCACAACTGGTTTATTGTTTTGGATAGGTTTCCCAGTTATTTCTTGTGGTAGCATCACATACTATTTTAGTTGAGATCTAAAATAATATTTTTCTAGTAAATCCTTGTGATAGAGTTTCACAAAATGGTTTGAATTTTGGAATAGGGTTTCTCAGTTATTCCTTATGATAGGGTTTTACAAGGTGATTTAAATTCTAGGATAAGGTTTCCCAATAGTTTCATGTCATAGTGTTTCACAAGGTTATTCTGTTATAAAGTTTAAGAGAAGGTTAACTATAGACTTTGTGTATGCATTGTATTTGTATAAGCCAAAGGTTTGACTAAACCAGTATAAACTCTCCATTCTTTTCCTTCTCTTTACTCTACTTGTTTGTTTTGATTTTATCAGTTATTTATCTATCTTGTAGTTCTGAACTAATAATCCTATTTCTAAATATTTGGTTTGAAAATCCACATATACCTTTTGGAAAATTTATTTATTTGAATCATAACATTCATAACCCTTAAATTGCACGTATGCATTCCAACAATTTTATAAACATCCTATTATATAATTTTATTGTTAATATTTTGGGAATCCTAAAATAAGTGTTTTTTGAGTAGTATCTCATCATCTTTATTTGTTTCTGCAACATATATCAACTATTTGAAAGAATTTTGATTTTTTAAATGCTTATGATTGATTTAAAAAAAATGTTTTAATCAACAATTTTTTAAAGAAATTTATTCAATCCCTTTCTAGATTCCTGTAATAATCCCAAATTTATAAATATATATATATAAAAAAAATTATTTAATATATATTTGGTAAATCAAATAAAATTTAAATATTATCTAATTATAAAATAAATAGGTTACTTTAAATTTTCAGAAAATATTTAATAATAATAATAATAATAATAAAATGTTATTAAACTTTAAGTATAATAGTGTATTTATAAGTAAATATATATATATATAGAAATAAATTTATAATTTTAACACATATATTATTCTATTAGATTGTCAATTTTTTTTTTCAATTTTATATTATATATAAAGAGTGACGTAATATATAGTAAGAAAAAAAGAAGAGTAACTTGATACAATGTAAAGACAAAATAAAATAAAAGTAACTAAGTTAGAAATAACAGTAAAACACGTGAATAGAAAAAAAAAAAGATAAGTCTAAAACTTATTCATATCAAACTATGATATATCTCTAAGTAAAATGCAAATAGATAGTCATTAAGTAACTCAACAATCACGAGAAAAAAAAATTACATGCATACTTGATCTTTCCAAGCTTATAAACAGATGCTCCAACCATGTAAAAGTTAAAACTAAGAAATAAAGTTAGTAGAATAACTTAAGTGAGTGATTATGGATAGAGATGTTCAAAATCTTGTATTATTTTAATTATTAAGGTAAAGGGAGGAGACATTTATCACTTTTAAATATTATCCTTACTTATGTGTTTACTTCATGTTACTTTTAGTTATAATTATTTAGTGATTCATCCCTCATCTTGTTTTATTTATTATTTTATGTTACTTTTAACTATAATTATTTAGTTATGTGTCTTTAACATTATACTATTTATTATTTTATGTTACTTTTAACTATAATTATATAGTGAGGTGTCCTTAATCTCGTTTTATTTATTATTTTATATTACTTTTAAGTATAATTATTTAGCAAGGTGTCTTTAACCTCGTTTTATTTATTATTTTATGTTACTTTTAACAATAATTATTTAGTGAGATGTCATTAATCTCGTTCTATTTATTATTTTATGTTACTTTTAACTATAGTTATTTAGTGAGGTGACTTTGACCTCGTTTTATTTATTATTTTATGTTACTTTTAACTATAGTAATTTAGTGAGGTGTTCTTAATCTCGTTTTATTTATTATTTTACGTTACTTTTAACTATAATTATTTATTGAAGTGTCTTTAACCTCATTTTATTTATTATTTAATGCTACTTTTATTTATAAGTATTTAATTTATTGTTCATAATCTTATTTGATTTATTAAATTAGTTTTTTTATTTTAACCATTTTATTTTAAATGTAATGGTTATATTTTTTTGTATATAAATATATAAAAAAAATTATAATAAAAGTTTTAATCCTTGAATAAAGATTTGAATTAAGTTGTAGTTGAAGATTTGACCTTGGGGATTTAAAAGGGTAAATATTTAAGATGAAGTATCTTTATATCCTTAAAAAAAAAATCATGATAAAGAAACTCATTTATCCTGATTAGTCACTAAACAAATAATTCAAATTTCTAGAAGACAATATACATATATATATATATATATGTTTATTAAAAAACATATATATATATATATATGATTATTAAAAAAAGATTTATATATATATATATGATTATTAAAAAAAGATTTATATATATATGTGATTATTATAAATATATATATATATATATATTTCTCTTATTATTTAAATTTCTGTTATTTAAATTGTTATTATGTAAAGTATTTACATGATAATTTTTCTTACTATTTTATTTTCTTGTCTAAAACAATGGAAATGAAAAATTTAAAAGATGGATGCGAAAATTATTTAAACTCTTTGATTACAGTAATTATGGCAATGTTTCCAGGAACGAGATAAATTACAAATGTGATTGAGAACTCAGAGACTGGTGTTTCCACTTTAGTATTTGCGAATGATCATGGGATACCCTAATGATTGAAAGACCAATAGTTGTTACATTTTATTTACCACCGACTAACTGTATAAATTCCATTGTTAAACATTTCATCGACCATGTAAATATCGAAGTAGAAAAAAGTAAGCAAAGGGGAGAAATGCACATAAAAAAAAAAATTGTCCCGGTATATATTGGAAATATGTAATATTGTAAATATGACTTTTGTATATATATAAATTTGATTTTGTTTATGATTTTTTTAGTTAAATAAATATTTAAAGAAAAGAAATTATTTGTTGAAATAAAAAAATAATAATAATTGAGTAAATAAATTATTTCTTGAAAATTAATAACAGGTTTAAATGGAAAAAAATACCATGAATAAGGATATATAGAATAATATTACAATTTTCAAGTGGGACCAACATTAATATTATCAATATCACGTTATTGTTTTGTTTAATATTGTTTAATATCGTTATTATAGTACATTAAAAAAATATATCTTATTAAAATTAGTTTAACCACGATTGAATTTTAAAAACATTGGTTGTAACAACTTCTCTATTTAAAGCAACTTTCACTCATTAACAAAAAAGCTAAGTGTGTATTTGATAACAATTTTATAAAATTATTTACAGTATTTTAGTATTTAAAAACTTAACAACTCATTTTATTACTGTTTTCTTAAAATAGTTTTTGAAAAACAGTTCTAGTTTTTTAGTTCTTGAAAACTAAAAAACATGAACAATTATAGGTATTTTTACTTTTTAGTTTCTATTTTTGTTCTAAAAACTTAAAATACAATGAGAATATATTGTTTTTTGCTTAAATAAGAACATTTTTTTTTTATTTTCATATCTTCAAAATAATTTTCAAATAATACTTACCAAACAAGTTTTCTTTTCTCTTATTTTAGAAAACAGTCTTTAAAAACTATTTTTGAAAACTCTTTTCAAAAACTAAAAAATAAAACCAAATCAATCAAGCACTAAATCACTTTCAAACATTTTTCTTCAAGAATCAAGAGTTCTTACGTATTTATCGTATAGGATGACCTACACACTTCATCTTTGAGAATTTGGAGCTTGTGAATATCATTGCTAAAAAATTGATGTTTAGTTTTCACAGTTTTTCATATACACCGAAGGTGTATCCATTACAATTTTTTACATTGTTGCTAGTCACAAGCAAATCATCAACATATAGGCAAATCAGCTATATGCCCTTTTTTTTTTCTTTTCACATATACCCCTATTCCATTGTGCACTTGGCAAAACCATTTTGAATAAAACATGAATCAATCTTTATATTCAGGCTTTATGTGTGTGTAAGACCATACAATGTCTTGCTTAGCCTGCACACCATTTTTACCTTTGATATAAAAAAATTGGTGTTAAGTGGCATAAACCAATTTGTTTAGGAATCCATTCGTTAATGGAGATTTCTCATCCATGTGGAATAGAGATCAACCATTACTACTAACCAAAGCTATCACAAATCTTACTATTTTTAGCCTAGCCAATAAAGAAAATATTTTAATATAATTCACCTTTGGCTTTTACTTGAACCATTTCACTACTAATCTTGCCTTGTGTCTAGCTACAGACCCATTTTGATTCAATTTTAGTTTGAATACCCATTTTAAATCTATAACTTTCTTGTAAAGAGGTAGCTCAATCAATTCCCAGTTGTGATTTCTCTCAATTGCATACAATTCTTCAAATATGAATTTCTTCTACAAATCTTTCTACAGAGCTTTTTCACGATGAAATGGTTTTACATACGCTATTAAAGCAAAATTAACCAACTTTATATCAATTGTGACTAAAAAATCATCAAACATCTCATAATTTAAGTATCTAGAAGGAGTGTGTTTTTCCTTTATAAGTCACATTAGTCGCTGCTTCAATTTTATCATTCGATTTTGTTCTAGTGTGCTCAACTTCTAAGTGAACATCTTGAAATTGAATAGAGACACTTGGATATGATATGCTCATATCACCTTCTTGCCAATTCCAACTTCACACGCAATTACATCCCTAGTAACTTCAATTTTTTGTTTTACAAGATTATATAACATGTGAGCACTAGTGAGATGATAGCTAAGTAGAATCATAAGTTTACTCTTATCTTGGAACTTTGTTCTCTTTGCACCAATAATGTTTTTATAACACGGGGAACTAAAGACTTTGAGGTGGCTCACCAATGGCTTTCTTCTAGTCCAATATTATTCAAGAACTTTTTCCTTTGGTCTCTCGGTAGGACACTTGTCACTTGTTGAGCAGGTAAGTTGTAGTGGTCATCACTCTACCATATAAGTTTCATGATAAGCCTTTTTGCTTAAGCAAACTCCTTGCTATATCAAGTATTGTTCTATTTCTTCTTTTTGCTAACCCATTATGTTATGGAGTGTAAAGTGCTATCACTTCATGTAAGATGTCACATTTCTCACAACAATCTTTAAACTCCCTAAAAGTAGACTCTTTTCCACCATCCATCCTTAAAACCTTAAGCATTTTACCACTTTGTATTTCAGCCATTGATTTGAACCTTTTTAAATTTTCATACACTCCACTTTTGGCCTTTATCAAATGAAGCCACATCATCCCATGTGTTTGTCAATAAAAGGGACCGAGTTTTTGTTGCCACCAAGTGAAGCTACCTCAGAAGGCCACATACATTAGAATGTACTACATGTGACAATTCTAATAATCTCATTGACAAATATGAATAGAAAGAATTCATGATTTTTTTTACCAGTATTGAATACCTCACACATTTTATCAGGCTAAAGCCAACTTTCCTACTCAAGCATTGTTGCTTTAAGACTTTTTGCATTCGTAGTATTGATGTTGGCTTGAAAGGTTTGATTCATTAAGCGTGGGGATCTCGATACCAACTTTTTGTTTAGATCAACTAGATTAAGTGAATCATTATGCATGATCATTGACATTCCCTTTTCCGCTAGATGTCCTACACTAGATCAAGCAACACACTTTTAATTAATGTTTTATTGTCATCCTTTCTTCTTATTTGAATATTGTGAACTCCTTCAATAGTCAGAGTTTTGTTATCTGCTAGCTTAACTTTTGTAAATTTTCTTGTATCTAGATAAATAAATAACTCATTTTAAGCCTTTTTATATGGTTAAACCATCCAATATTTAGATATCAAGTGATAAATCGAATTTTGACTTGTGTTTATCATGTTTAAGACTGTTTGTAAGGAAAAAAATTGCATATTTGTCAAAAAAACTCAATTTTAGTGTTTATTCTCACTTTAGACAAGTACTTAAGAAATAGGAAGGAAAAAAGGGCAAAATTGAGCTTGTTTAGAACAATTATTAAAGATTCTGGTCAGCACGGTTGTGCTCTATTACAACACAATCGTGGTAGGTCAACACAACCCAAAAAGTCGGCTAGAAAAAATACAACCATGCTTAATTCAACATAGTCATGTTGTGATCTTAAAGCCTAAAGTACGACTATCCTTACCAGCAGCACAACCGTGCTTACTTAGATTATGAGAAAGACATTAAAACAAGCACAATTGTGCTAAATTCCAACACACTCATGCTAAAAAACTATACCAAAAGATGAGAAATAAAAGGTGAATCGCTTTGATTTTGACAAATAATTAGATTTGTGATATAGAGGTAAAGAACGAGAATAAAGCTTTGGATTGAGTCAGTTCATAGTGTTTCGTATAAGTAATTCTTTCTTTTAACATTAATGCATTGTGTAATTCACTGGATGTTTGACTTTTCATTACTCATGTTTGACTAATTCCTCTTTTTTTCTAGGGTTGTGATGTAAAGCTCTATGATTCCCCCATCTATTTTGCATTATTATTCAATGTTATTCGATGATTGAGTCATTTTCACTATTTTATTTGTTAATATGTTAATTGTTTGAATATTCATTATCATTGATATTTGAATGATTAAACTGTGAATCAATTGTTCCAATATAATTGATTAATTTTTTTTAGTAAACCACCAATTGATTAATAAGGAAACAATCATAATTTGGAGTATTGCATGGTCAAACTAAATAATAAGTTAGAGTTATAGTGTGATGTGAAAGGCAAAAAATATTACAACAATTTTGGTAAAATATTGGTGATCAATGAATCAAAGAATGAGATTGCTTAGTAAATAAAGGTTAAAAACATTGTAGTGCAGATCACAATCTTAGGCCTTAATCCATTAACCTCCAAACTTATTACCTTCCTCATATTTAAAATCTATTACTATGAATCTGAACCATTAAGTTACACCACTCTTTTATCTTCTAAATTGAATTATTTGAGAACTAGATTTGGTTCTTTAGTACAATATCTGAACTTAGGTCCATTGTTAGTTTGTTAATATTGTGTAGGATACAATTATCCTTAAGTAGTCATATTTTATGCATCACCAAGCTTCTGAAGATGAAACTCCTTCAATGCTTGTACCCATAAGTAAAATTAGGTCTAAATCAAAATCCTCATATGCAAAATTGGCTTTTTGGTCTTGTACTTTTTGTTTCCGTTTTCTTTTTCTTTTGTTGCCAACACTCCTCTGCATAGTAACCAAACTTTCCACATATGAAACATTGAATCTTTCTTCTATCTTTTTTCTATTTTCCTGAATTGAAAAATTGGCTTTTCCCTTATGAGATGATTTTGCTTTATCATTAACCTTGGACTTCCTTGATTGGAACTCCAACTTCTCTTAGGGATTTCCCTTGAAATTGCTTCCTTTTTCATTTGGCATAATCACCTTTCATTTGTGCCTACAAAGTTTGGTTTGCCACTTTGATTTTGTTTCTACGAATCAGATTTAATTGGTGTATTTTTAAAGATCCTTATAACTCTCCCAATCTTTATGGTCTCTATGTCTTTGTACTCTTTAATCGCCACCAGCATGTGATCAAAATTCTAAGTTAAAGTTCATCAATATTGTTTATTATTATTTAATATGTAATGTGCTCCTTATGTTACACATTTACGAGACTTAATATGCTATTGAAGTAGTTTGCTACCCTTTTTTATTCTTCTATTTGCAGTAATTCATATTGCATCCTCAATGCTTAGAGTCAAACATTTAGAATCTTTGCCCCACTAGTGAAACACCTATCTAATATATCACATGTTTCATTAGTTGTGGATGTATTGAGATTTTGTCAAAGATACTTACATCCATGCTCTTGTGGATTAAGAACAAGATTTTGCTATCCTTCTTCATTGCATCCTTACATGTAGTTCTTTGTGCATCGGTAGGATTATCACTAGCTCTAGGTAGTCATTTTGTACAATTTCAAGCATATCTTGAAACTGAAACAACACTTTCATAACTCTCAATTCATGCCATAAAAAAATTGGCAAATTCCAAAGGAATTCACCATTGTTAGACATGATCGTAACAACAATAGTAGTATCGGGAAAAGGTGAACGCAGCATTTAAAAAATGAGAAAAATGTTTTCACACTCAACAAGAAATCTCACAAAATGAATATCTCTCTCTATATTGCTCTCACCCATTCTTTATCGCACTTTTGATCTCTCTCTCCCTTGGATATTTGGTCTTTGCAAGACTCTTTATACCAATTTAACATGACAATACACACAAAATTGGATAGAAAAAATTATGAAGAATGAATATTATTGATTAAAAAAATGTGAATACAACTATATACATACACATACGTGTGTGGACTTATGAAACAAACAAACAAACTAACACAAGTGATTTATTTTTTTACTAACTAACTCTTGAAGTGTTAATTATTTACTAATTAACAAAACAAGAGAAGAGAAAAATAAAGTTGATACACAATAATTTTACATAGAAAACCCTAATAAGGAAAAAAACATGGACAAGATTGGAAAAATATTTTTACTAAGTGAAAATAAATCAAACCTCTCTCTAAATATAAGAGATGAATAATTATATTCTCATTCTTATACTAAAAGAATACACTCGCTTAGAATATTATTGTTGCTAACTCTTTCATTGAGAAATTCTAATAAGATACTATAACTTATACTTGAATGCTCAAAATGAGTAAACTGAATAACTATTTATAACTAAGATAACTGAAGCAATGTAAATATTTTTTGTTTTATACATAGGTATACAAGAAAATTTTACTAGTCATTTTCTTTTGACTTTGCTAACTATAAAAGTGATTTTTTTTAATAAGACGCAAAAGTAGATTTATGACAACACATACAGAACAAGTTCTAATATCTTAAAAATGAAGTTCGGCACAAAGAATGAATCAAAAATGAAAGAGAACAAAACCATACGTTAGACTAGTTTCATACGAGAGATAAAAAAGTAGACAGCCAAAGAGGGAAAAAAAAGCAAACATGAAAAAAAAAATAAAAAATTGTTACGTATTTGAGTTTGTGCAAAGGACTCTTCATGGAGCTAAAACCCTAAAGAATAAAATAAAGGTTAGATAAATATCAGTAGGAAAATAAACAAAATAGGCAGACAAAAAAATGTATAAATGAAAACAAAAATAAGCAAAAGACATTTCACAATGGGATAAGGGAGAGGAACACCAATCTATGCGCAGGAGAGAGGCCTGGATTAGCATGAAATCGAAGGGTACTTGGACTTTAGAATTTCATACGTGGGTTACCAGTTAAATACCAAAAAAAAGAAGAAGAAAATCAATCAATTTCTTGTTAGTGTTTATTTGAAATAATAAAAAATTATATTATTTTAATAATTAATTATATATACATAACTTTTTTTTTTATAAATTTATTAAAAAATAATTCAAAATGATAAAAAGTGTATGATATAAAAATTAACTTTTTACAGTAAAAGAATATAAAAAAACAGTTGAACAATTATTATAAGTTATAAAGTTTTAAATTATAAAAATAATATATTTTTATTTTTTTAGACTTCAACTTCAACTTCTTTACCAAACATTAATTATTTTATAAATATTTTTTTTAAAAATAATTAAAAGTGGGAAGATTATTATTTTTTTCAAATGTACTCTTTGAGCATGCTTGAAAAGAGTTTAATATTTTATTTTAATGCTTATAATTTTTTTTTCATTTTAATTATTTTCATAAATATTATTTAAAAAATAAGCTAAATACTTGAGAATGTATCTAAAATCTAAAAAATATTATGTAAAATAAATTTATTTTTACAATCTAAAAATTTGTAAGTTAGAATTAATTTGCAATAATTATTTAGCTATTTGTACTTTTAAAAAATGATTTTTATATAAAAAAATTATTTAAATAAAACTAATTTTAATAATAAAAACAATAATAGATTATACATACAAATATTATTAAAATAATATAATTTTTGTAGTTATTTTAAATACACACTTAACTCATTACGCTCTCACACAACATGTCGCTCAAATTTATTTTCAAATTTAACAAAGAAAACAAATGACGATGCACAAAGTTAAATGTTATATTTTTAAGAGTTTAATTAGTATAAAGTAGTTTTTTATAAATATTTAATTATAATATTTTATTTATAATAAATTTTATGATTGTAATTAAAAGTTAGTGTAAAAGAGTTCAATGCATACTAATCAAATTTATTTTTTATATTAATTTTTAAAAATATTCAATAATATGTATTTTTGGATATTAACAAAATTAATTTTAGATAAAATTAATTTTGTATAATTGATTATGATTAAAATAGATTTTAAAATTATATATTTATATTTATTCATTTTTATTATAAAAGCAAGTTCATAGTTAATTTATTATAAAAATTATAGATTCAATACAAAAATTATTCTACATATTTCATCTAAAATTAATTATAAATTAAAAAATAATTCTAAATTATTTTCTAACACAAAATTAAACATATTAAAAATAATTTTTTTACAACTCAAAACCAAACTTGAGTTAAATTATAACAAGTTATATACTCATCCATATTGAGCCAAAAAAAAAAGAAGAAGTTGTCATTCATATTGAATTATTTGATTTGAATAACAAATCGACAACTTTTTGTACTGTGATGTGAGTGCACATGTTATTCATTCAAAATAAATATATTTAGTATTTTAAAAGTTTTAAAAACATTTAATGCTATTTACACAGTTAAAAAAATTAGCAGAAAAAATTACAAAAACATTTTTTATTGTAAAAAATTATTGAAAGATTTAGAATCATTACAATAACTTTTGATTGAAATTTTAAAAGAAATTAATTAAAAAATTATAAATGCTTTTTACAATATTATTTATTATAGTGATAAAATATTAATATTTACTTTTAAAATCATAACTAAATTAATATAAAAAGTTTAATTAATATGTAATAGTGTAAAATTCATTTTTATAATGATATTTACTTATAATTTTTTATTTATATAATTTTTAAAATATTAATCAATAAAATTAATAAAAATATAATAAATAAAAAAATTGTGATGGAAAAATTATATAACATATGCTAATTAAACTCAAGTAAAAAATAATAATTTGATCATGTTATCTTTATTATTCGATAAAGAATAATTAAATTCTTAAAAGAAAGTTTGATTTAAAAACAAAAGTAGATATTTAAAAGGAAATATTTAGAACAGAGGGTGATGTATTAAATTAAAGATTAAAAGTGGAAATATAAAAGGAAAGGGAAGTTGAATTTGATGAGAGGTAGATTGTGATTTGATTTGCAGAAAGCAAGTGGGAAGTGGAAGACGTTACAGGTTTGGGCGGTGAAGTGAATCGAATTGTGGAGGAGGAGGATGCTGGCGAGTCCGAGAGCAGCAGCAACAGTAACATCGCCACCTCAAGAGTCATGGGAATCGATGCTCCCAGGCCCACCAAGCCGCAACAACTTTGGATCCGCAGATCTGAGCCCTCACGGCCTCATGGCATTCCCTTCCGGCAGCTCCATCTCCATCGTCGACACTCGTTCTATGCAGTTACTCTCCTCTTTCCCCATCCCCCCTCCTCCTTCCTCCGCCGCCCCCTTCGTCACCGCCCTCCGCTGGTCCCCCTTCCCCCTCAGCCGCCACCTCCTCTCTTCCGAACCCTCCTCCAACCACCTCCTCCTCGCCGCCGCCGACCGCCAAGGCCGCATTGCTCTCCTCGATTTCCGCCTCAAGTCCGCCCTCCTCTGGTTCGACACCGACTCCAAACACGGCATCCAGGACCTCTGTTGGGCCCAGGCCCGCCCCGATTCCTTCCATCTCGCCGCCATTAACGGACCTTCCACTCTCTCTCTCTACAACGCCTCCTCCGGACGCTGCGTTTGGAAATACGACGCCTCTCCCGAATACTTCTCCTGCATTCGCCGCGATCCCTTCGATTCGCGCCGCATCTGCGCCATCGGCCTCCGAGGCTTTCTCTTGTCCATCATCCTCGTCGGAGATTCCGATGACGCCGTCGTTATCAAAGAGCTTCAGATTCCGACCGACTCCAGCGAGTTGGCTAAGCTCGAGAGAGACGCTGCCGGCGGTTCGTCTCCCGCCAACTCCGCGTCCCCTGCGTCTGCCGCTTTTCCTCTCTACTCTGTGAAGCTCGCCTTCTCCCAGCAGTGGAGGCACATTTTGTTTGTCACGTTTCCGCGGGAGTTGGTTGTGTTTGACTTACAGTATGATACGGTGGTTTTTTCCACCGCATTGCCGCGTGGCTGCGGCAAGTTTCTTGACGTGTTGCCTGATCCGAGTAACGAGTGGATCTACTGTGCTCATCTTGATGGCAAACTCAGCACGTGGAGGAGGAAACCGTAAGTCTTCATTGTCCTTTATTTGTTTTACCTTTACTCTGAATTTAGATGTGTGTAAATGCACGCACGCATTGCCAAATACAGTGTGTAGTATATTTGATGTTTGTTGGTGGTTCCAAGAGAGTAACCGAAATATGCTTTTGACAATATGTAAATACTGGCGATATCCGTTCCATATAAAATAGCAGAAACATTCATTATATATGAGCTTGCTATCGCAATATTTTTTTTTTCAACTATGCTTGCTGTGAGTGTGGAAAATGCTTTAATTCTATGTGTTTGAGACAACTGTATGGAGGTGCTGGCATTTGCTGTGATACTCCTCATTTGAAGCTATCTCCCTGCCAATGAGAACTGAGATGATTTTAAGATCAAATAATCAATCAAGATTGCTCATAAGGTGGTGATGGTGCCTTGACTGCCTTCCTTTATTGTCAAAAGGAATGCATAAGATAAGGATCGCATAGTCCTATTGTTTTTTGGCTTGTAATTTGCTCTCTAAGTTATCCAATGGGAATTAGTCATTGATGCACGTAACTGTTTATGATAAACTTTGAAATTTGTGCTCCACAAATTTATAATCACTTTTAGGGTTTTGAAAAAAAAAATTTATGAAACAACTCTTTTTATTATTTCTTTTTTTCACTGAAGCTATTAGTTTTTTGTTTCTAAGCTAAGCAGTAAGCACTAAGACAGTTTTTGTTTTTAACTTACTGTAACTATCTTATTTTCCAAACATATATTTTAATTTCAAAAGTGTTCTTATAAAAAAAACATAAACAAGTAGGATTTTAGTCTCATTTAGCTCACTCTTGAGTGTGCACAAAGTATTCAATGCCAAAATATCTATGCATCCACTTCTGGTCTCTCAGTCCTTTCCCTCTTGTTCATTTCTGGATGTTAATGGTCTTGTTAGTTGTAACTTCTATTGATCTACTCACATATGCTTTTTTCCCCCCTGAAACTAAGAGTTGTACGTATCTACTTGTGGTCACAGTGGGGAACAGGTACACGTTATGTACTCATTAGAAGAGTTGATGCCATCAGTTGGTACCTCTGTCCCTTCTCCTTCAATACTCTCTACCCTTTTATGCCAATCAGATTCCACACTTCAGAACATTGGCAAGAATTATTCTGATATACCTAATTCTCCTTATCTTCAGGAGGATTTTGATAATCCTTTTGACTTTTGTTATGAGTCTAATATTGTTTCTAAGATACATTTGATCTCCATTTCTGATGATGGAAAAATCTGGAACTGGCTCTTGACTGCTGAAGGGCATGCAGACACCCAAAAGGATGATAGGAAGTTAGATTTGGTCAGTGATGACCCCACAGTATCACTTCCTGGGACCAACTCTAGCACCTTAATAGGCAAGCGACAAGAGCGCAATGATAATAGAAGCCACCTGCAGAGCTCGATCTTTGACCAGGAAGAAATTTCAATGAAGGTAAGTGTGCTTACAAACTTGCTTTGCTTTGTAACTTACAGTCCTCCTGATTTTCTACCTAGTATATTCTAGGTCATCTGTGCTGTATCGAGTTTGGATACCAGTAGGAGAAGAACATTGAGCCTATAAATTACAGGATTTCAAATTAAACACGTCAAAGCATATAATACCGGCAATTACAATTTTACAATGAAATAAGTAAACAATGGTGCAGTAGGAGAAGCCGAGAAGAACACTTACAGTCCTTCAGATTTTCTACCTAGTGTATTCTAGGTCATCTGTGCTGTATCAAGTTTGGATACCAATAGGAGAACATTGAGCATATAAATAACAGGATTTCAAATTAAACACGTCAAAGCACATAATACCGGCAATTACAACTTTAGAATGAAATCAGTTAACAATGGTGCAGTACCTTCAAATTTAGCATCTAATAGAAAACAATTAATTTGTGCATTTTAAGTGGGACATAGTGTAAATATTAATCCTCACATTTTTTGTGTGTATGCATATATAGAACTTATGCGTGCCCTCCTACAGAGAGTTTATTTTGGCCCTGTTTGTTCATCTGTGTGATCAAATTTTGAATAGTTATTCTTCCCAATAGTGATGTACTCAGCCTTACATGAAAATAAATAAGCTAAAGAAAGATGCAAAAGTATAATATTTGTCAAATTGTAATTAAACTCCTGTCATCATTTGTCTTGCTCTGAAGTGAACATTCCAATGGCTTTCCCGTGTTGGTTTCAAACTTTTGAAGCTGATTAATATCTGCAAATGGCTTCACTTTTTCTTTCTAATTTTCTAATGCAGATTAGCTTAGTTGGACAGCTTCAGCTTCTTTCTTCAACAGTCACTATGCTGGCAGTACCAACCCCTTCTCTAACAGCTACCCTGGCCCGTTAGTTTATCCTCCCACCGGTGTTTGTTCGAATCTAGTGTTACCCTTAATAGAGGTTATTATACTTACTACATTTCCTGTGTTGACTAATGAAATAATGTTATGTGAAGGTGGAGGAAATTATCCAGCAGCAGCTGTTCCGCTTGTTGCTTTGGGAACACAGAGTGGGACAATAGATGTTGTTGATGTTTCAGCCAATGCTGTTGCTTCAAGTTTAGCAGTACATAATGGTATTGTTAGGGGACTACGATGGCTAGGAAATTCTAGACTGGTTTCATTTTCTTATAGTCAGGTATAGAATTCAGTACTCATGTGTAAACAGATATGTCTTTATGCTAATTCCCTGTTTGCATCTTATTATCTCACTGTAAGATAACTGTAGTAATTCAAGCTTATTACATAATGCCTTCATCGATAGAATTTCTTACATTTTTAAAGCAAATTTTCATCATTGTTCAATTGTTATGCATATGCTTTTGGACTCAGGCTAATGAAAAATCCGGAGGATATATTAACAAGTTAGTTGTTACCTTCCTTCGAAGTGGCCTTAACAAGATATTCCGAGTTATGCAAAAGCCAGAACGTGCACCAATAAGAGCTTTGAGAACATCTTCATCTGGAAGGTGAATCTCAAAGTTCAACTTTTGTTATTATAAATTTACTTCATTGTTTAGTTTCTGAATCTTCTTTCGGTTGCAGATTTTTCTATTTCTCTTTCTATACTATTATGTTAATACAGTTATACAAAACTTGTAAGACCTAATGTCTTAGTCATATGAACAATTTTGTACTGGCAAGATGAAATTTAGTGACTTAAAGAATGCTAGAGTTTATGTGGAATCATACTTTAGTTCAGGTATATATTTTTTTGTATCCACTTTGGATATCTCAGTAAATGTTACATGTACCTGGCTGATTATGCAAGATGGTGTCTCGTAGAATTTTGTAATTCTTATGATGAGGCTGTTGGGACTCAATCTATCTTTTGTCCGCATAAATACTGATTTCTATTTTGGGGTTAGTAACCAGTTTGAATGTTTAAAAATTAAGGGAAATGGGGTGGGGATCTCTGTCAAAATTATCCATTCAATTTTATCGAAATGTTTATATTTCCTTTCTGTCCTGGTAGTTGTTTGCTTATATTCGCCCTACACTAACAGATAGATCTGTCATTCCATCATGGTTTTCATTAGTTTGATATCCACAACACTTCAGGTATCTTCTGATTTTGTTTCGTGATGCACCTGTGGAAGTCTGGGCAATGACTAAAAATCCCATCATGGTAAGTTGGTTTATTTACTTTAAACCCCTGCCAGACTGCCATTAAATTTTTCTAATTTTTAAATAATATTTTCCTTAGTCTACATGTTGCTCCATTTCCCTCTCTTCTACGCATCTTTTGTCTCTCACATTTCCCCTTTCATATTCAAACTTTCCCTTCACTGTTCCATCATTCCATGGTACCTTTTTCTTGCCTTTTAAAGTAAATGCTATTTAGTAGGAGGATAAGAAATTATCTAAACTATGCCAAGAAAGAGGCTTTTTCTTTTGGGGGGGGGGGGGGGAGGGGACAGGGGTACTAATATTACAAAGAATACTAATGACACTCTTTCTAACACTCTTATGATTGACTAAAATTAATTAGAAATCACCAATTTTAGGTAGTCTCACTTTTCATGTAATGACTCTCTTTCTTGATTTAGAAGTGTGATCTACTGGCATTCATCAATAAATTTCAGTCTTTTAATAGATTCCTCAATCACAAGGGGACAGGGGTGTAGAGTGTACTAATATTACAAAGAAGAATGCTAATGACATTCTTTCTAACGCTCTTACAATTGACTGAAATTAATTAGAAATCACCAATTTTTAGGGAGTCTCACTTTTCATGTAATGACTCTCTTTCTTGATTTAGAAGTGGGATCTACCAAAATTGGCATTCTTCAATAAATTTTAGTCTTTAATAGATTCCTCAATCTCAAAATATGTAAACAACTCACCAATCTCACTATAGATCTATGAAAGACACCCTCTAGAAAGACTATTAGCAACCACCAAGAACCTAAGTACTCATACTCAAATGCACTTGAGAAGCAACAGTTGAGAACAGTGCCAACACCCTTTAGCATCTATATTAGTGCTAAATCATTTAAAATTAGCTAAAAGGAACCTCTGAAGATCATTGGGGCAAGTCCAATCACTACTGAAAAACCAAATAATTTATTTTGGAGATGGGAAAAAATGCTGAGCAACGAAAAGGAAGCAAATGAGAATTATTTTCTGAATTTGACCTGCATATAACACAACAACAAGGAGATCAAGTGTTTTGAGGTCTTTGAATTTGAAGCAAAAAAAAAAAAAATGACCTTTAATGGAGTGATTGATTTCAAAATGGACTTATCTAAAAGGAAAGAATTGTTGTTGGGGTATGAAATGAGAAACTGGAAGTATGATCTGCAAGAAAATTGACCCAAGATTTCAAGAGACTAACCGAATCCTCTGGTCTAGATTAGAAAGAGATGGATTGATTCCAGCATTACCAAAAGAAACCATAATTTAATGAATTTCCTATCCAGCAAATTTCTAAAAAGTGGAAGTTCAAGCAAACTGTAGTAATGAGATAAGAAATGTAAAATCAGATGAAGAATAAAACTGAATTACAGGAGCAATGCTCAAATTATAAAGTAAATAATTTTGAGGTGCTTTTATCTCAGATCACTATATTTGTGTTCATAGAATTGGACTGGGATAAATATTGTTCTCTAAATTTTTGTTGCAGTTGACCGGTGATTACCTTCTTGGAGATCTAGTTTTTACTCCGCTTATTTTCCTTTATAATGGCAAGTAGAACTTGGCTATCACAAGCTAATCTACTGTATTCATGATTGATGTGCAGACTTGGCTTTCCTTTTAAAATTTCAAAGCCCTAATTTTTTTAGTGTTCTTTCTTTTTAATTAGGGCATGTTTGATAAAAGTTTGTAAAATTAAGTTTGAGTTAAGTTTCGAAACTGAGTTTACAAAAGTAACCCAAGTCTTCATTCAAAAACTCAGTTTTCCAGGAAAAAGTTTCATTTGCAAAAGTACTTTTGGGAGTAACAAAACATCCCACCAAATGAGTTCAATCCCTAAAGTATGTTTAACATGTCATATTATCACCAAAATGAGTTTACTCTCTAAAGTATGTTTAACACGGTATTTTTCATATGGTAAGTCCAAACGTGTACTAAATTAGAAAGGTTATTCTGATATCTGTAGTATAGTCAATATTTATTTTGGTTGATGCTCTATTTTCTTTATCTGGATATTTATAATGCCTGCTCTCTCTATGTAGCTTAGATCATTAGCTCTTCCATTTACGGTATTGGAATGGACACTTCCAACAGTTCCACGTCCTTCTAAAGATCAAACATTTGGGGCATTAGATGAAGCATCTAAACAATCAAAAGCTTCCTCTTCAGATTCAAGTTAGTTGTTTGCTTGAAGTGCCTAGATATTATCAGCATAGCTAGCTGCTAATCTAGAATTAATGGCTTCTTCCCTTTTTGTGTAAGATTAAGATAGCTTATGAATGATGTTGATTTCCTTCAGAAGAGGGTTCAAGCACAGAGGGATCTCATGATGACACATCTGAAAGTTTTGCTTTTGCTCTGGCAAATGGGGCACTTGGAGTTTTTGAAGTGCATGGTCGAAGAATTCGGGATTTCAGGTGTTAATTTTTTTCTTTGGAGAAAAAAGTTTATTACTACAATTATGTTGCTTTTCTTGATATATAGACTATTGAATATCTGTTTATCATTTAATCATTGTCAAATCATGTATAGCTTGCACCCTTGTATTATCATTCTTTTCTGCAGTTATTAGTTGTTGATCTCTGATCTAATATATTAATTTGTTTTGCTTTTTCTATACTATACTATACTAACAATAGTAGTCAATACTTGATAGTGCACTATAGCGGGGTAGTGAAGTGGAGGGGCCATAGGCTGCTATGGGATTCTGATAGTAGAGTGATTTTCATTAGCAGTCATTATGACCACAAAATAGTGTTTTTTTGTACTATATAGTACCTATTAGATTCTAATTCTAATACTCAGAATTTGAACGTATAAAGCATGATGTCATAATATTCAGTCAAGTGTGTGTGTGGGGGGAGGGGGGGGGGGTGTAAAGTTGTGTCTTAGTGACCTGTTGGCCATGGGTCCAAATCCGAGCGCGTGTGTATAGAGAGATTGAGAAGAGTGCTTGAAAAGGCAATGATACAATGCTGACTCAGCAATGATGTGACAGGTAACATATTGATATAACTTCTAACTAAGATACAGTTACAGAAAATGAATCACCCACTACATGAACTAGAAAAACAGTGTGCACTAGAATATCTTATACAATAACTGTCGCACTACCATGATATAGGTATCAAATTCCATTTTAAACCCGAAACAATGATTAGTTTTTTTTGTTTTTTTTTGGGGGGGGGGGATGGGGGTAAAATTGTGATTCTACTTCCATTTCTATTTTTTTTTTACTTAAAAAAATTGATAAGATTTGAAACCCTTCTTCCTTGACCATTTACACAAAAAGTTACCTCTTTTTTTACCTCTGCTGCTTCATGCTTTGCAGACCTTTTTTTTACTGTGTTCAGTTCTTTGTTCTTCCATTAGGGTTTCCAATTCACTGTTTGCTAATTTTTATCTAATTGTTTATGCTCCTTTTCTTTTTTTTAACAATTTCTTTCAGTTTTTTGACTTTACTCAGTTCTTACTGTCCTTAGATTTATGATGATTTGTGTATAACTGACATTATTTATCATAATTTTCTTTAATTTTGGGTTTTGCTATTGTGCTATTTGTGTGTGTATTATAAATTATTCAATTTTTATTTTTTTGGAGGGCAAAAAAAAGTTTGTATGATAAATTATAAATTTATAATACTTAAAATAGTGCACACCCTGTTTCCTGCTATCCTGCAGTAGTGTTTAAGAGCATGCTGCTATGCGCTCTTATCTGGGATTGATATATATGCCATGCATTATTTATGCAGTTCTTCCTATATGCTTGCTTTCTCTGATTAAGTTAGCATTGTCTGCAGACCGAAATGGCCTTCTTCTTCATTTGTATCATCGGATGGATTGATCACTGCAATGGCCTACCGCTTGCCTCATGTGGTATGCATCATTTCTTCAGAATTGTTTCTATCTATATCTACTTATTTATCTATCTAATCCAAATTTGCTCTAAATTGAATGATGATTTTGACCGAATTAGTTTTTCAGGTCATGGGAGACAGAATAGGGAACATAAGATGGTGGGATGTGATGTCTGGACACTCTTCCTCATTCAACACTCACAGAGAAGGAATCCGGCGAATCAAATTCTCTCCTTTTGTACCTGGGGACCAGAGTCGGGGACGTATTGCTGTTCTGTTTTATGATAATACTTTTTCTGTCTTTGATTTGGTAAGATGGCACTTCACTTTTTTTTCTGGATCATTAGTTCAATTTAATTTTTATTTCATTTCTACATTGCATAAATATTTGTACTTCTTATGCTAAGCATTTTCATTACTTTGGTTAATTATTATCTAATATTGGTTTTTATGGGGGATTGGAGACTGAAACAGAATATTATCATATTAAAAATAAGCTTGTTCTCATTTTTCATATATCTTTAGCTATTTGATGGGGGGATTGGAGACTGTTCCTCATTCAACACTCATTTTTTAATATGATAATATTGGTTTTTATGGGGGATTGGAGACCGAGAAACAGAATATTATCGTATTAAAAAATAAGCTTGTTAGTTCTCATTTTTCATAGATCTTTAGCTATTTGATGAAGAAAAAGAAAACATTCAAAATAAATTCTCTTTTTGAAATGCTGAGAACATCTCTTGAGATTTGTTTGATCAAAATCTCTACATGTTTTCTGCAGGACTCACCAGATCCTTTAGCCAATTCACTATTGCAACCTCAATTTCCTGGAACACTTGTGTTGGAACTTGATTGGTTGCCTTTGCGAACTGATAAGAATGATCCACTGGTACTGTGCATTGCTGGAGCAGATGGTAGCTTTCGCCTTGTTGAAATTAATGCGTAAGTGCCACCAATCATCCTTGGAAGTCAGAAAAGTAGGGCTTCTTCATATTGTTATTATCAATGTATGATTGGTGGTCTGGATGGTGTCCTAATGGCTTGGACGGGTGGATTGTTGGAAAAGGGTCCTAGGTAGCAATTATGAAAGCATTCGTCTTGACATTGAAATATCTATAGAATATAGATTAAAACTATATTTCGATAAATGGCATGTGATGACTCAATTGTTGCATTTAAGCTCCTTTGCAGCTGAAGGGTGAAGGAGATTATAAAATTTTGAACAATTATGTATCTATTTCTATGTGTTTATCTATATAGGGGGACAATGTTGTAAGAGAATGAGAGATGAGAGGGAGAGGAGTTCGTCTTAGTTATATAACCATAAGTTGATAATTTTATTTTAGTTAGATCTAATCTTAACTGTCTTTTTAAATGTGTAGCCTTCATACACATCCTGTGTTTGTGTGGAATGTTTAAATATGTGTTCATGTGGAATTGTTTTTCATCTCAACACAGTACAACGTAATGAATATTTAGTTCCGTATGTTTCTAACCCTTTGAGTTTTAATTTTCTCTTAAGGGTTAATGAATCAGTAAGTGCTTGTCATCATCTAGATTGCTATCTGGATGACAAATCGCTAATAATAGTTGTCCTAATTTTAGGGGTTTCTAAAATAGACCCTGTGAATGACATGCTTTTCTTTCTTTTTTTCATGCAGAAATGATAAACGATTTGGTTATGCTCCCCATATCAGAAATACAAAGGAGAGATTTCGGTCCATGCCTATATGTTGCCCAATACTACTTCCTTCACCTCATGCTCTGGTAGTGTGCCAGCATTAAATTTACTGATATTGCTGAACTAACTAAAGATTTCCTTCTTGTTAACTACCAAAGCTGTTTGTCTGCATTTTATAGACGAAAACACATCGTTATCAACAGATTTCATGAGCAATAATGGATGCAAGAAGTGATTTGATATTTTTAAATACCAAAATCAAAATGATTTCATATTTTCTGAATCATTTTAAATTTCACGTGCTACTAGGGTATCCGTTTTCATTTAATATCAAACAAGTTTTCTTACTCGAAAAGAAAATTAAATTGATTATTCCCTTTTCGTTTGTTATGATTGACAAGTCTGGTTTAGGCTTCATTTAAGTTAACCAAAGTCAATGGTTAGTCTGGGTCTTGATAATTCATACAAATCGGGATTTTCTTTTTCACTTTCTTGAAGTATTTGTCACTAGTTTTATATAAATTATGATTACATTGGCGATCATCTCCTTTTATTTATTTATTTGCTTCATTGAATATATAAATTATGATTACAGGCATTGCGCATGATTTTACAATTGGGTGTTAAACCTTCTTGGTTTAATACTTGTAGTACAACCATAGAAAAGAGACCTCACTTACTTCCAGGAACTCCTTCATCTACAGGGGATCTTCGCACATACATGATCAACAGACCACCTCTTGGTGACTCAGTGGTGCCAGAGATGCTTTTGAAAGTACTGGAGCCATATAGAAAAGAAGGTCTATATCTTCTGCAAAGTTTCGATAATGAAGATTCTTCCATTTGAGATTTTATATTTTTGAAGTTAAAAATACGACCAATATGTCCCTTTTTTAAGGTTGCATGCTTGATGATGAGAGAGCAAAGTTATATGCCAGTATAGTGGATAAAGGTTGTGCTGCCAGGTTTGCTTTTGCGGCTACAATATTTGGTGAATCTTCAGAAGCTCTGTTTTGGCTCCAGCTGCCTCAGGCACTTAAACATTTGTTGAACAAGGTAATGAGGAAGGCTCCACCAAAAGAGTCCACAACAGCAACTATCTCTGCTGCTGATGATGAGACATCTTTACTATCTCGAATATCATCAAAGGGAAAACCAACAGAAGAAGCAGGGAGAGATGTATTGGTAAGATGTATTATAGTTTCTTTTGAGATTCTATCTCATGTAATGTTGTTAAATAACCGCCATGGCGGCGCAATAGCGCCATGACATGGCCGATTTTTTGCCAGCCGTTATATAAAATTTCTGAAGAAATGTCCGCCATGACGGTGCCATAAGACGCAATGGCGTGTTTTTATGGAAGAATTTTAGCCTTCCGCTATGTTCTGCCATCCGCCATTGATAACATTCTCATGATAAATCTTGTAGTGTCCCACATTCCAATTGTTGAAAGTTCCAAATTCTTCCAAGTGACTTTAGCTTTCTGGTTAACAGAATCAAGGTCAACTCAGGTTAATGGCTTTTGACCGACAAGAGTTGTGGAAAAGTGCTAGTGAGCGTATTTCTTGGCATGAAAAATTAGAAGGTGAAGAGGCTATACAGAAACGTATTCATGAGTAAGTAAATTCATAATTTTTTTATGATTTTGTTAAGAGTGTCAGCATGTGGCTTAGTTTGACTTTAGATCAGATCAGAAGAAGGCATTTAGCTTCTTATCTTCATCTCAAACCCCTTAGTTGTAGTCCAAATCCTTTAGGTTTTTAGTGCTGCATTATTTGAAATTATAATATGCAATAGATTGTGCATTGAGGTCTCCCTACCAAGATTGACATTTTGTTTGAAAGAATCGAAACAGTAAAGGTGCTGCTGTGACAGAAACTGCTGAAGTTTTTTTTTTCCTTTACTATTTTCAATGGGATTATTACTGTAATTATAATACTCAATTTTTGGTGCTACCAGGCTTGTGTCAGTTGGAAACCTAGAAGCTGCAGTTAGTTTATTACTTTCTACGCCTCCAGAGAGCTCTTACTTCTATGTCAATGCTCTTCGTGCTGTTGCTCTCTCTTCTGCTGTTTCAATGTCTCTTCATGAACTTGCAGTGAAGGTGAGTACAACTGGGGCAAACATATATTTAGGCATCAAAATACAAATCCTGGTTAGTATACAAGAAGATAGTTCATGTATTCAGTATTTTATAACATCAGATATATTTTTAGGTTGTTGCAGCCAACATGGTGAGGGCTGACAGGTCACTCTCTGGGACGCATCTTCTATGTGCAGTTGGAAGATATCAAGAAGCATGTTCTCAGGTCAGGCTGCATCTATAATAAAATATTTGTGTACTCTCCCTGCTTTCTTAAATTCAGTATTTTAGTACAGAATACTTTCAAACAGACGCACTCAATTTATAATGTCTCGTAGCTGGTTTCAGTTTATCAATTTTACATATCTGTAAACAAGAGCCGGATTTCTTGATAGTCTCTTGCATAGTAGTTAATAGTGCGCTATAGCGGCGGAGCGGAGCGGAGCCTATCCGCTCTGGGGTTGGTCGTAGCAGCGTGTACTGGAGAAGCGGCAGTCACAGCGCTTATCGCGGGCGCAGAATAGCGGTTGGGGCGTGGGGCTTGGAGAAGACGAATCAGTTTCTGCGTCTTTTAAGGTTCGTTTTTTTTTTAAAAAAAAAAAAAAAGAAGCCAAGACGACGTCGTCTTGGTCAAGTTTCAGCTTTTTTTAAGTGAAGAGTAAAAAGGAAAAAAAATGAAATTTTCCCTTTTTACCAACGTCTCTTCTCTTCTATTTGTGGGTAGTCTTCTTCTCTCCGAGGTTCGAAGTTCGAATGCCCATCTACCTCATCTCCAAGCAATGTTTCGACGAGCGAGTCGTGTCCAGCAAGTGGTGACAGCGTCGTGCCCTAGCATCCCGCGAGCAGTGTCTGCTGAGCTGCGTTCCACCAAGCTCACCAAGCTCTGTTCCTACTAGCTACACATCTCCGATCTTAGGCGAGCAGCGCGTCTCCCACAAGCAGCGCGTCTCCCACAAGCAGCACGTCTCCGACAAGCAGCACGTCTCCGGCAAGCAGCACGTATCTGGCCAACAACTTGTGTCTTCAACTTTTCTCTCTTCTAGTATGGCTTCTGAGCCTATTTCTAATGAGTTAGTAAAACCCATGGGTCTCAACATTGATATGGCTTGGCAATGGAACAACCTAAACGATATCAACAATAGAAAAGCTGTAACTTGTGATTTTTGTTTAAAGAAATCGAAGGTATTTTTTGGGCAAAGAGACACCAAATGGGAATCAAGGGAGATGTTAACAGTTGTACCAAGGTTCCTCCGGAAGTAAAACCCTACTAAAAGAAGCATTTATGAAAAAAATGGCTGAGAAGGATGCATATGCAGCTGAATTTGAAGAAAAAAATGAAGAGGAGGAAGAGGTAGAAGAAATTCAAAATTTGGTAACCGGTACAAGATCTACAACTGTAGCTGCTGCAACCAAGAAAGCAAGAAAAGGTCCCATTGATTTATTGTTCTTAAGAAAACCTGAGGAAACCATAAAAATGGGCAAGGAGAAGAGGCAAGCAAGTATGTTGATGCTACAGATAAAAAGGCAAGAGCAAGGACAATACAGTATATAGAACGCTTTCTTGTGACAAACAACATTCCTTTTAATGTTCTGCGGTCAAAAAGCTTCAAGTTGATGCTAGAAGCAGTTGGAAATTATGGAAGACATCTAAAGCCTCCCTCTTACCATGAATGTAGGGTTCCTCTTCTGAAGAAAGAGTTGGAGTATACAGAAAATTTAATGAAAGATCATATAGCAGAGAGAGAAAAATATGGTTGTACAGTTATGTTCGATGGAAGGATGGATAAGAAGAATAGAACTTTGATAAATTTCTTAGTAAATTGTCCATTTGGGTCTATGTTTGTAAAGAGTGTTGATGCAGCTGCCTATATAAAGACCGGAGAGAAAGTATTTGAATTGTTGGACAAATTTATTAAAGAGGTTGGAGAAAGCAATGTTGTTCAAGTTTTAACTGACAATGGAAGCAACTTTGTTTTGGCTGGTAATTAGAATTGAGAAACTTTACTACTTTTATTGCATATATTAATTTTACCCTTTTATTGCGTTTATACTAATTTTAGTTTATCGTATTTGGTATTTAAGCAAGATGTTGCAAGCTAAGAGGCCACATTTATTTTGGACACCTTGTGCAGTCCATTGTCTTGATTTAATGTTAGAGGACATTGGAAAAATAGTAAGAGTGAAAAAGACTATTCAAAGGGGGATTAGTTTTGTAGGCTATATTTACAACCATTCTTTGGCCTTGAATACCATGAGAAAATTCACTAACAAATCTGAATTGGTTAGGTATGGAGTGACTAGGTTTGTAATAACCTTCCTCATGTTACAAAGGTTGCCTAATCAAAAGAACAACCTTAGGAAGATGTTCACATCTGATGAGTAGTTGAAGTCAAAGGCAGCCAAGGAACCTAAAGGGAAGAAAACAACTAACATTGTTCTTATGCCTGCCTTTTGGGCTGATGTGATTTACACTCAAGTGTATGAGGCCAATTGTTCAAGTTTTAAGACTGGTTGATAATGAGAAAAAACCAGCAATGGGATATATATATGAGGCGATGGATCGGGCAAAAGAAGCTATTTAAAATGGATTCAAAGGGAATATAGAGAAATACAAAGAAGTTTTTGAAATAATTGATAGAAGATGGGAGTGCCAACTCCATCATCCTTTGCATGCAGCTGATCATTATCTAAATCTGCAATTCTTTTATGGTAATCCAAGCCTTGAAAATAATGCAGAAGTGAAGGAAGGATTGTACAAGTGTATTCAACGACTAGCTGGAAGTAATGAAGAGGAAGATATGGCAACTCGTGAGCTATCCATTTATAGAAGAGTGGGATACCATTTTGGATTTCCCGTGGCAATAAGACAGAGGTCTACTTTAGCTCCGGGTAAATAAAAGATCATTTTATAATTTTTAAGGATCATTATGTGATTTCGTAGAGAATCTAATGAGTTGTGGTATTTTGGTGACAGCTGAATGGTGGAAGAATTATGGATCAAAAGCTCCACATTTACAAAAGATTGCCATTAAAGTATTAAGCTTGACTTGTAGCTCTTCAAGATGTGAGAGGAATTGGAGCATCTTTGAGCATGTATGTAAATTTTAAAATAATGTATGCTAGTTTTATGTAGCAATCTCAAAGTATCAAACTAATTTAGTTTTATCATGTGTCTATATAAAATAGGTTCATGATTTGAGCATCAAAGGTTGCATGATTTGGTATACATCAAGTATAACCAATCAATCAAGCAACGTTTTGATTGTGAAGATGTGAGAGATACTATTGTTTTGAATGATGTTGATGGGAGCAATGAATGGTTGGTTATTGAAATGCATAATGAAGATGAGGAATTTTTCCAAGAGGATGAAATTGTCTTTGATGATTTAACTTGGGGAGCTGCGGCAGCTTCAACAGGGGTGGGGGAGCCTATCAGATCCACTAGGCAGCATAAAAGAGCTAAAAATGCAGATGCAAGTTCTAGTTCTATGCAAGTTGGAAGAAGCAAAGAAACACCAACACGTGATGAAGATGAGCTAGAGGAAGTTCATAATGGATTTGCAAGTGAAGAGGAGAAGGAACAAATCTATAGGAATGACAGTGATGAAGATGAAGATGAAATCCTTGAAATCTCAGCTGAAGATGATGTATTTAGCTAGTTTGTAGTCTTTAAGCCATGGGATATGTTTGTTGTTTTGTATATGCAAGCAATAGTTGAGCACTTTGGCTTATGTGTTATATTATATATGTTTATGTTTGCTGTTTTGTACATGCAAACAATAAGGATAGTTGGATAGGGATAGCGATGAATTGATGATATATGTTATGTTTGCTGTTTTGTATATGCAAACAATAGAAATACAGGTTATGTTTGCTGTTTTGTATATGCAAACAATAGACATAGTGAAATACATGATATGTTTGCTGTTTTGTATATGCAAATAATAGAAATTCATATATTATATATTTTCTTGCAATCAATTATTTATTTTCTAGCACATATACATTATATGCATTAGCAATATACAGGGATCTAAATAGCACTCATCCCGCTCTCGCTATCCCACTATAGCGTTTTTGGAGGGTGACCGCTCCAAGCCGCTATCCGTTATTAACTACTATTACGTAATTTTCAAGTTCAAATTATGTCATGGAAATTTTACTAACTCCAGTTTGGTGATAACTGGGTACATGATTTACCACCTTTTATCTAGCATTAAAAAAAAAAAAAAGAACTTTTGGAAAAAAGAGGCTGCGGAATTTTTAATGTTATGGACGTGAACATCTTATCATTAAGGTTAAGATAGTTCCTTTTCTGTGTTCTGTAGGTTCTACTCAGTACATTAGTTCATTGTAGTTAGTATCACATGTATCACGATACGATGATATTACAAGCACTGGTGATGTGATTGTAGGTTGTATCATTTTTGGGTAGGATTGTGGGAATTGCACTTGAATTGTTAGAATCGTGCCGGAATCACATGAATTGCGATTTGAAACTGCATTGCACGATTCTGGTCATGCACAACCCAGTTTTGAAAACCCTTAAAAAATGGTTTTCTATTCAAAAAGTTCTGTAAAGGGGAGGAGAAGTGCCAATATTGGCCCTCATCAAACTACATCAAGTTGTTCCCCTTGTGCGAATCCTTCGTATCCTTACTCTCTGTTTATGCCAAAACAGGATGACCCATCCTTCTCCTCCAGATTGTATTTTATCTCCAGGAGAACCACCTCCGTATTTGGACTTTCAACTTTGGGCCATCTTTTATCTATGGGGCCCTTTTATTCATGTATGACTTTTTTTTTTCTCTTTTAAACAAAATATACAGGAAAAAAGTAAAATCTACATTCATTATATTTAATTTTTAGTCAAATCAAATTTACATAAAGACATTTTTAATAAGATATTTTGAAAACTAAAATAAAAATTATTTAAAACTTGTATATTAGTTTGTTTGCTATTGACTTGATAAAACTGATATATATCTGTGTGTGTGTGTGTGTATATATAGATAGATATATAGAGAGAGAAAAGATTCTTACTTTAAGAGTATGTATAAAGACTTACTCTTGTTAATCTTTAGCCCTTCATTTTTATTTTTTTTTCTAATGATTAAGATTAGTTTGTCATTATAATCATTAGATTTTAAGAAAATGAAGTGTGAGGATGAAGAGTAAATTTCTTATACTTACTCTTAGAGTAAATTAATCTCTCCTTTCCTCATTTCTATATATATATATATATATATATGTAAGGGGTCCACTTATTCAAAGAGTTATTTTTCATTCTAACCATTTATTTTCTTGAAATCTGATGATTAAAATTAGTTACTTATTATAACTATTAGATTTCAATAAAATGAATGGTGAGGATAAATAGTAACTTCCTTAAACTTATTCTTGGAGTAAGTGATCTTTCCTTATATATATTTGTTTCTTATGATTCGCGATTTGGAAAATGGGTCTTCCGGTCACAAGTTGTATCCCGATTCAACTATGATGCATCAATCTGAATTCTGTTTCAAAATAATAAAAAAAAAAAAGTGGCTAAATTGTAACCTTTTGAAAATCAACTAATATTGTTCAAAATATCTTAAACTGTGGCTTTTCAAAGTAGATTGATCACCTTAATAACTGGATCTGCAGAAGCCAATCTTCTTAGTGGTAGAAGCTGCTAGGTATGATCATGACATTAATTAAGGGGTTTTCTATTGTGTATAGAGTATAGACACATGATAGGCAATAAAAAAATCTTTTTATTGCAAAAGAATATTTATTGTATGATAAAAACAAAAATCATTCAATACTTTCCTTTTTAAGTAGTTTAAAGCATTTAATAAAGTGTATTAATGTTTTTATACCATATGCTCATGGGCACAATAAAAAACTCCATTATTTAAAAGGCATGTTCATAAATTTTGTTATATTACATCAGAAATTGGGCTATATAACTGAAAATAATACATCTCCTATAATAAATTTTACCCTGCAATTTTTAACAAATGAGACCTCCATATTGGAGTGCACAGAGAGGTACTCTGGGGGATAATTATGGGAATCACTCTGACCTGATACCAAAGACTCCTTGTATTGTGGATTTTGATTTTCTAAGAGAAACACAATATCATTCATATCATGTACTTGATTTTCTAATAGAAACACAATGTCATATCTTATATATGCAGCTACAAGATGCTGGTTGCTGGACCGATGCTGCAACCTTAGCTGCTAGTCACCTAAAGGGATCAGATTATGCAAGGTTCTTACTCTTTCTTGATAATAGATGTTTGTCCACATTAATTATAGAGAAAAAGACTTATACATTGTCAGTGTAAAAAGTCCTATACTTATATTCAATCACAACTTTTTATATATAATAGGTTTGTTGATTTTACCAACTAATACTTTAAAAATCATATAAATAAAGGGCTGTAATTCAATGTCAATGTAAAATTCTTTTATATTTGTAGTGCATAAGAATTAAACTCTTAATTATGTATTTTGCATCTATAGTTAAAATTATGTTGTTATGCATATGTAACATTTCTGTTGTCTAATTTTGTGAAGAATCTGAATTCTCCATTTTGGTTATTGATGGTAGATGGGTGAAAAATTTTCTAGAACTATTTTGAATTTTACATAATCTTTCACTTACTTTCCTGTATGATTGCTGCCTCTGCCTTCATATGAAAATATCATTTAATTGAATAAAACCATGACTGGAAGATCTTCCCTACATTTTGTTATTCTTGCAGAGTGTTGCAAAGATGGGCTGGACATGTCCTGCACACTGAACATAATATCTGGAGGTACACTGCTTTTCTTCCTTTAAATTTTATCTCTTGCAAGACTATTCTGCTCATTTAATCTCAAATGACCCAATGCAGGGCCCTGATTTTGTATGTTGCTGCTGGTGCACTGCAAGAGGCTCTGGCTGCTCTTCGTGAGGCTCAGCTACCTGACACGGCTGCAATGTTTATCATTGCATGCCGTGAAATCCATGCAGAAATAGTTTCTAACCTAGGTATTCCTGACGATGAATCAAGTTCATCAGTTAAGGATGAATTACTAAATTTGTGTGCTTTAGATCCAAATAATGAAGACGTCATTGCAGTTGATGAATATTTTGGGCAATATCAAAGAAAATTGGTGCATCTATGCATGGATTCGCAGCCATTCTCTGACTAAGTTTAGGGCTTGATGAAATGGATCCAATTTTCGCATTTATCTTCGTGGAAGAACAATCTGATTGATTAACTGATGCCATGATAAGTTTTAGGGTGATTGCCGTTCCAGTACCCCCTGATGCCTGCATTCTTTAGTGTTCAAAGATTGAATGCTTTTATTACTTATGTTGTTGTAAAAAGTGTATATTGGAAAACATTGGGAAGGTGATGACATGGAGGCTCGGAGGACGGAGGGAGGCAGATACCAGAGTCCCTTAGGAACCACGTTCCTATTGATTGCCGTTAGAATGGTTTACATGTTCTTAAAGTTGCAATTGCTGGGGTAATTGACCCCCCTTAGCTCTCATACAATTTTGTAGTCAACAAACTATCAAATTGTATTTGTATGTTATTTGATTTATAGGACGCTGAAAAGGTTGCATCCATACTTGCATGCACCGAGAGAATACTATGTTAAATCAGATGTGTTCATTAATTATAATACTCGATTTTTGTTGGTGTTGGGTGAGTTAATGTTATATTGTTTTGAAGGAAGAGAAAAAATAGATTATACTTTTTTCTTTCAACTGTTATTTTTAGGAAAACGATAAACTGTATGTTTCCTATAGCAAGAGGTGAATTTTATAGTTTATTTAATTTAACAAAATTTGTTTTAATTTGATAGATTTATGAGTTGATTATCTTACACTATCAAAGTATTTTTAGATTTACTTACGAATTTGAACTATCTAAAGACGGTGAATTAAGGTGGTAGTTTTTATTATAATTAAATATAGTAAGTAATATTTTTCTCAACTAATATTTTTCTTATAAGAAATACTTAGTAACATGTTTTATTTATATTTGAGGGTTAGGTTTAACATGGAAACACATTTTTCAAAATAAGAAAATCAGTTGTTTTTTTCCTTAGCAAGAGGGAACTTTCTTTTGGGCCAACTTTGATTGAGATTGGAGTTAACTCCAAACTGATCACACTATTACTGTGGTTAAACTTATAGATAAATGGATAAAAATAATCAGAGAAGGACAAGGCTCCCAAGCCTTGAGGCTCAGGAATCAGGTGTGCAATAGAGACAATCTTTTTAAATTACATGTTAAGGTCAATATTAATTAAGAGTGCAAATGGCTAAATGTCATGTGAAAGTAAAAATTACGAATTATAAGAGGAATGTCACTGTTTAGTTCATCAAAGAAAAAACAACCATCAACGGCTGCCCTTACTTTAATGAACAGTGCAACAGTACGAATTGTTTTGGCACGAAAGTTGTACGAATACATGCTTTAGTTAAGTTAAAAGCAGAAAGTACGTTGTTTTAGCGAAAATCAAGGGTGACGCATTGTTTTCATATTATAGGAAAATGTTAGTAAAAATAGATCGGGTGGGTCGGGTTTGAATTAATTTGGTTCAACCCGAATGAACTCATTCTTTTCATTTGTTCACCTGTTTACCACCATTTGTTTTTTAGGTTGTGGGTTAGGCAGTTGTGGGTCTGATTGGTGGGATTCACACAGTTTGCAATTTGTTTTATAACTTTTTTTTTCTTGCAAGAATTATAAAATTTCAAACCAAAATTAGAATACAAAAATGAAAAAAATGTCATAATCTTAAAAAATGTTTTAGAGTGAAAAAATACATTTATATATATATATATATATTTGATTAAAGAAGATGAATATTAAAAAATTAATTAATGTTTCGACAATTGGTTGAAAAAAATTACAAAAATAATAGATTAGATACGTGTTTCTCTATCAGTATAATTAGTATGAATTATATTAATTATTTAAAAAAATAAAAATAAGAGAATTATTATTAATTTTAAAACAAAAAAAAGATTTATATATATATATATATATATATATTATAGACGGGTCAGATCCGGTATCGATGGGTTGTGAAAACCAAATGCACGCTCGTCCGCGACAACCCGTTACAATGTAAATTGTTTTAACCTGTCAACCCATCTGAAACTGACCGAATATCAAATTTTTTTCATGGGTTTGTCAAGTCACGGTTTTGTGCCCACCCCTAAGTGAAAAAATCCAACTTTTAATTTCTTTGTCACAATCATATTAGTCTTATTATTTACAACCATATCAACTTTATAATTTTTTTACTGTGATAAAATTTTTTTGAAGAAACAATTCGTAATCAATAGTATTTTTCTTCTGTAAAACAAATATTATTAAAAAATTTAAATAAAAAATTAATGAAATTCACAATTCGTGTGAAAAGCATTTTCTAACTTGTGGCATTTTCCATAGAGTGAATACTAAAGGAGTAGGTCAAATATTGAGGTACAAAACATCTAAGCTTTTGAAAAAATTTTAGAAGTATTTAAGTTTTTTATTTTTTGTAACGTTGACATATTAGTCTGTTTGTTACTAATGCAGTATAGTAAAGACAGACTTAGCTTATCTAAATAAAAATATTTGTGGCCATTTTTACCTCTAAAAATAATAATAGAATCGTCTTTAAAAATAATATAATAAGCGGGTTCACAGGGCAAGCACTCATGGAAGAGCGGGAGAAGGTGGTGTGAATAAATGTGATAGAATGCAGAAGAGATTGAAAATGATAATAAGAAAACGAAAAGGGCACATAGAGGAAGCAGAAAGAGGCATAGAATGTAGACAGCTTCATTATTTCATTATTTTCATTCTCTTATTCAAATTATTATCTTTTTATATTAATATTCTCAACTAGCAAGTCCTCCCCTTATTTACACAGGCTTACGGAGACAGAAAAAATGAGAGCCAAATTAGAAAACAATGAATCCATATTTTATCGAAGGAGCCTACTGGTAAATCTATTTTTTAAAAATCAACATTAGACTAATTTTATATATATTGATGATTATTATAAAAATGATATAAAACAGTTTTTATTCATAATTGATTTTAAAATTATATTAATAATGAGTGTTTATTCAATTTATATTTTTAATAATATACTCAGTTTTTTAACCATAATATTATAATAGAGTACTTATTAAAACTAATTACTAAATTTTTCAAAACTCTTGAACACGTAATGTAAAAAAAGACTTAAATTTCTTATTTTGGAATTTATGTGTTAAAATATGATAAATTTGTTTGTTTTATAATAATATTTTAATATAAAAGTGAAATTTTATATTAAAACTTTACAAATTCCAATTAAATTTTATTACTAATGATACGACGCTGTCGGCGTAACGTAACCAATGAAAAGTATAGTAAATACTATTCTTAGTAAATACTTGAAATATCTTTTTTCTTTACATGTATTTTTTTCACTGATCCCCCATTTGCAAACTATCTACATATAATTTCTTCCTTAGATTAGTTCAAATTCAATTACGTAACTTTTAAATCTGGATTACATTTATAATATACTAGTAAAAACACAGGCTACATCGTTTATGTATTTGCATTTCTATTTTAATATATTATAACAATTGTAAGGTTTTAATTTAATATTTTTTGTAAATTTTAATATTTTAAAATATAAATTGTTATATGACATGTTTTGAAATATATTTTGTGAATTTTATATTTTTTGTTTATTATAACATGATAAAAACATGTCAGGTCATGTGAAACTTTTTGTTTATATTTTATATTATCATATTTGTATATTTGCATGTTTATTAAAAATATTTATCATAAAATATACACATATTTATACTATTAATAAAGTGAATACCTCATTTTGATGTCTATTTTTTAAAATACTTATTCTATCCTTACACGTATTTTAAAATTAAAAAAATAAACTAATTTGTCATAAGAGAAACTTGAACCCATAATCTCTTATTTTTCAAATATATATTTTCCCTCTAGACCAACCTTATAACTTTAAGAAAAAATTACTTTAAAATATTGATATCCAACATACAGAATTGTCCAATTATATCTATAATGTATAATATATGATATTATATTACATACTATATCTATATTTCTATATTATTAATAATAGGAATACCATCTTTTGACGTTCATTTTTTAAAATACCTATTCTACCCTTGCACCTATTTTAAAATTAAAAAATAAATTAATTTGGCATAACAGGAACTTGAATCCACAACTACTCAAACCCAAAATTAGTATTTTAATGTATGTTGGATATCAATATTTTAAAGTAACTTTTTATGTAAAGTTATAAGGTTGGTCATATGTTTGGAAAATAAGAGGTTATGGGTTCAAGTCTCTCTTATGACAAATTAGTTTATTTTTTTAATTTTAAAATAGGTGTAAGGATAGAATATGTATTTTGAAAAGTAGACATAAAAAAAGGATATTCGCTTTATTAATAGTTAATTTTAAAATAGGTGCAAGGGTAGAATAAGTATTTTAAAAAGTAAATATCAAAATTAAGTATTCCCTTTATTAATAATATAGATTTTACAAAATTAATTAATTTTTATAAGTAGAAATTTTAATTAATTTTTAAATTATATAACATATTGTTTCCACCGAAAAAATATAACATATTGTAAATTTAGTGCATTTTATGAAATGTTTTAATTTAACATTTATGAAAGGTGATTTTATCGCATATCTTCGGTTATAAGAAATGTGGGCACTCGCATCAAGCCTTTTCTTTTCACAAAGAAAAGGTTAGGCATAGTCACCGATCATTAAATAAAGAAATATTCACCAATAGAGTTTAATACAATAAACACTCAAAAAATTTAACCGTGAATTAAGATTCTCATGTTAACGAGATATGACACAAAAAAAAAAAAAAAAAAAGGTTGCGTGATAAGATATATTGTGTTACCAAACAAATATAAAAGGTAAAATATGTTTTAAATTTATGAAATTTTTTATATATATTAAATACACTTATTAAAATAAATTGTATGATTTATTTTTAATTTTAAAATATATCATTTTTAGTTTTCTGAATATTATCTAATTTATTTTTAATATTTTAGAAAATGTTATTTGCTAAAAATAGTATATTTTTTAAATTAGAGAACCAAAAGTCAAAAAAAAATTGAGTTACGTACTTAACATTTAAAAAAAAATCAGTAACCTATAACAAATTTTATTCTAAAATACCATTAAAAAATATTTTCTTTCCTTGCAAGAAGAGTATTTTCAAAATTATAAATTTTATGTACATTAATGTGTTAATAGAATTTTTTTTTTCATTTGAGAATTATAGAAGTTATACTTAATGAATAATAATAAATGTTTAAGTGTGTTCTCCCTAAATTAAATTTCCTTATCTTATAATAATATATTATAAAAAATGTGAAAAGATATTTGTTAATAAGTATTTTTTATAAATAATATTAAAAGATTAAGTATATTTATTAAATACAATAACAACAAAAATGTTTGAATTGTAATTATATTACACAGTTAAAATGTCATTTATAAGTATGTGTGAATAATGCATTTTAATTATTTTTATTCAACACAATGTTACAAATAAAATCAAATAATTATTGGTCCTTATTTAAACAAGTAACATGATGCAGTGAAACATCCATTTTACCAATTGGATATAACTTTTTTTATAAAAATTATGTATATACAATATTGATTGGATCTCATTCCATGAATTTTAATTCTTTTTAATGAACACAGTGTTATGGTTAATAATTGCATCTATAAAAATTGTATGTTATTATTAATTTTTTTTTAAGGCAAACTATAATATATAGATATATAAATATGAATTATGAAACAAACTTTTTCATGAATTGAACATGAGTCTAAAAAATTAATTAAACCAATGCCTGAATTCCTACATTCTTTCTATAATACCTATACCACCATCCTCTTAGTAAAACCAAAAACCAATACTCTTTTTTCAGTTGAAATTACATATTCTTTAAGTATAAAAGAGGGTTACAACACCAATATGATAAAAAAGTATTCATCTTAAAGTCAAACCTATACAGAAGCCACTTTCAGGTAAGGATGAACATGAGTTGAATTGGGTTGGATATAAGCAGACTCAAATCCTATCTAATAATAAAATATTGGGATGAGTTTTCTTTTCATTAAACCCAAATCAATCCAACCTGCCCTTGAACAGATTAGCCAGAGTTAATTGAGTCACAGTTTTAAAAAATATTTTTTAAAAAATAAATTTTAGAGTATTGTTTTGTTAGCTTTTTTAAGATATTTTAAAAAATAGATTGTATAACTATTATAAAATAAAAATAAACAATAAATTATAGTTACAAATTATATATCAAAACTAAAACAAATTAAAATTAACATGCAACTAAATTTTCAAGCAATAATAACTAAAGAAACATGTCCACAATAAAATTAAACATAATTTGTTAAAGTTAATCAAGTCATACAAATAAATACAAACTACACAATTTCTCTAAACTAACAAAAACATAATATCAAAAGAAACACATAATAACAAAACAAATAATTTTAAATAATAATATATAATAATTTAATATATGATCGAGTCAAGTTGGGTTGAGTTAGGTCTCGGGTTTAACTTACTGAACTCATCACCCAACTTGTAGTGGATTAAGTTTGATTGGGTTAGGTCGGATTTAACCCAATCGCAAGAAAAATCCAACCCAGTCTGTTTGGTTTAGATTGGGTCAAATTGGATCTTTGGGTCACCCAACCCAATGAATACCCCTACTTCTAGGATAAAATCCGAATTAAAAAGAAAATATCCAAAGACTTCAATGTTTTATTTTTTAAAACAATGGAGTTTTAGGATATCCAAATACTCCAGCACACAACATGCCAAAATAGATTCCTTAATTTACTTTTGAACCTACCCACCACCAAAGTACTAGTCATATTTAACAATTGAATTAAATCATCAGGTAAAGGTGATAATAGACCAATTCAATTCATCATCCTGTACCATATAGACTGATAATTTACAAGAAAGAAAGAGACACTTACAATCTTCATTGTAATCTTTGCATAGAACACATAATTGCATCTTAGGCTGGAAGACATATCTCTCTTCATCAAATTATCCACAGTCGAAATCTTTTAAGTAGCAATTTCCACGAGAAAGCAATAACTTTGGAAAGCAGTTTGTCCTTCCAAAGCTTCTTGGAAACAGCATGGTCTGCAAACTGCCTACTGCCTTGTTGTGAAGTAGCATAAAGAATCATGTAAGCAACCACTACAAAAAATTGGCCATTTATTCCTTAGGTCCACCTCCACTTATCACCTTTGTGTTGTTCACACTATACATGCTACAATAATTCTTCTAGTGATACTAAAATTTCCTCTTCCCATGCGAATAGCTCCATACACCAAGCTCATTTCCATCTTGATATCTCCTCTAAACCTACCCCCCATATCTTGAATTGTTACATTCTTCATATGAGTGAGTGTAAACAATCTAGGGAATTTAAGACTAAGAGGGTCTCTCTTACCCAATTATACGACTAGAATAATGTTTCTCTCTGGTCCCCAATCTTTCTTCTAATATTATTTGAGAACCAACCTGACACCTCATCCTCTGCATTATCTAAATCTCAAATATCCCTCTACCAAATTGAGCACTTATACCACCTTGAAGATTCAATTGAAATACTTTGAAAGGAACCATACTTGCTTTTCAACAAGGAGCACCATATTGCCTTTTTATCAGTTAAAAATCTCCATCTCCATTTGGCCAACAAGCTTATTTGGGCAAACATTTCACACCCAAATCTCCTTCAACCTTCGGTAAGAAAACCTTTCCCAACTCACTCAAGCTATTTTTATGTCGTCTTTATCACCTTTCCACAAGAAATTCCTCTATAGTCTATTTAAAACACTTTCTCTGGAGCCTTATAAAAAGATAAGAAATACAATAGCAGACTTATTACCATTGAATTCAACATAACCACTCGACCACTAAATGGGATGTTCTTTTCCTTCCACCCTGCTAACCTTTTTTTAAAATTGTGTATGACATCTTGTTCCTAATACAATAGCAAACTTGTTCCTAAATAGTTACCCGCCTAGGATTCACCCCAACTAGAACTCCCAAGAATTTAAAAGGTGGTGTAGAAATATTATAATTCAAAAGACATCTTGTTGCGTGTTAAAACAGAGGATCAACATTTATTCCATTGAATTTACTCTTATGAAAATTCACTTTCAATCTCGACACCAACTCAAAACCTCTTAAAATTACCTTTATTATCCACAATGTCTGAAAATTCACTTCCTCCATCAACAATGCATCATCAGCATATTGTGAAGTGAAAACTTAGCCTCATACCCTATCTTGATTTCTTTGTAGCCTCCCCTTTGTATTGTTGATCTAAATAGCCACGCAAGTCCTTTTGCCACCACCATAAACAAAAAAAGGTAATATTGGATCACCTTGTTTGATTCCTTTCCCTAGTTGAAATTCTATTGTCGGGTTTCCTTTGACAAGAATTGATACCTGACTATTTGTGATTAGACTCTGGATCAACATCCTCCATCTACATCCAAACCCCAATTTGCAAAACATGCAATCTAGAAAAAGCTAGTTAACCGAGTCGTAGGCTTTCTCAGAATCCACTTTAAACACAATGCAAGATTTTTTATGCCCATGTGCACAATCAATAACCTCATTAGAAACTAATACTCCATCTAAAATGGATCTACCTGGAAGAAATGTTGTTTGACGCTCATAAATAAGCCCACCTGATGCTCTCTTCAGTCTCACATAAAGAAATTTAGAGATTATTTTTTCCAGGCTCGAAATGAGGGAGATAAGCTGAAATTGAGAAAGGTTTTGTGGTTTCTCAACCTTAGGTATCAAGGCAATAAAAGAAAAAGTAACAATTTTTGGTAATTTCCCAAACGAATGGAATTCTTGAACTTCCAGAATCACATTTCCCCCTATTATCTCCCAATAGGATTTGTGGAAGTTCATTATGAATCCATTTGGACCTGAACTTTGTCCACCTTCACAGGCCTAAACAACATCCTTAATTTCTTCTTTAGAAAAAGGTTCCTCCATTCGAATGTTGTCTTCCACTTATATTTGGTTAAATTCCACACCATCAAAAGTAAGTCCTAGAATACCTTTTTCTCTGAATATCTCTTGAAATTTTTTCATCACCACTGCCTTCACTCCATCTACACTTTCCACCCAACCATTATTAGAGTTAACCGCCAATATAGTATTCTTTGAGCATCTTATCTTGAAGTAGTTTTGAAAATATTTTGTATTGTAATCATCCTGCATTGCCCACTAGACTCTTGATATTTGTAGAATACATTCTCCATAACCCTTGCCTTACTCCAATATTGAATAAATAGCCCATTTGTCAAAACATCTATCTCAGTCTCCCATTCCATAATTTTGTGATCCACCTCATCCAACTTCCTTACTCCTTAACCTTTTCTCCCAGAAAAATTTCATTCGTATGTAACTCCTCTAAGTTCCACATTTTTTATCATTGCCTTTAATTCTTTTAACTTATTTCATTATTTAATCAAACCTTGAGAGATCAAGAATATTTCTAACCTAGTTGAAGAGGTTCCATTTGGTGAAATCTGTGAAAATTGATGACCATAGATCGGTAAATCTGTCAACTTCATCTGCCCAATGAACTGCTGAAACTCCATCATCTCTAGGCTTGAATTATAGTTTGATGAACCAACCACTTTAGACTTGTTTATCATTGCGTTAAAATTCCCCCAAGACATCACTATGCTATAGGCAAACCTCTCTTTGTCATTAAGATATCCTCCCACATCTTTCTCTTTTCACCCAGAGAATATGGTGCATACACATTTAGTAAACAACATAAACACCCAAACCATTTTCAATAAATCTTAGTCGAGGAAACCATCACCTTGAATCAACCATTGCACGTCAAGCACCTCTTTACTCTATATTACGATCATCTTGCCACTAGGACCATTTGAAGGTTTCACCCTCCATTCACAGTTTTCTTTTCCCCGTATCTCCTTGACTTCCCACTGCTCAATCCTGCTACATTTTGTTTCCTACAACAAACATACATAAATTTTTCCACCTGCAATATTCTTCTAATTTGACGTCATTTCACTTTGTTTCTAAACCCTCTTATATTAAGATAAAAGATCTTCATTTAAAACCTTGATAGTTTATCCCATCTGCTCTTCCTTCCTTTTTTTCCTTATCCGTAATCTCTATTTTTGCGATTTCTTCCACATATACAATGTCCTTTTTTGGCGAATCTACTCCTAGTTTTTTTAACGTGTTCCAAACTTTTATTGAGGCCAAGAGATTTTCTTTTGAAACACTTCAATTCTGTTATTAGACACTGAGTGATTCATATATTACAATTCTATCAGTTAGGTATGCTGCCTTACTAGAAGCGGTCGTCGTTTTTCCGCCGTTTTGACTTAGGCATAACATATCACTCCCCTTGGTGGTTCTCCATCGACTCTTCCTCTAGACCCTCATCGATCGTTGATCTTGTTCTTCTGATGCTATCGTATTCTCATAGCCAATTAGAGACCATTTCTTGTAATTAACGGGCTTTCTTGATTCTGAAGTAATGAAATTTTGAATCTAGATGCCAATATCTGCCAAGATGCCTTCATAAGGATTTTATGTGGTTTTCTCCAGCCTCAGTTATGGCACTCGAAGCTCATGATTCTAACTTCTCACTCCATAGGCATTAAGTTCTTCGTTGACAGGATTGGGTGAAGATTTCTTTGTTTGTAGCACTTGCCTCTAAGGTTTGCAATCCCTCAAATCTTGTAAGTCTATTGTTCCTTATCTAAACCCATTCATACTATGTTTTCCCTTACTTATTGTACCTCTCTTTCGTACTCCCTTACATGGCTCGTTTCTTGTTGCACCACCCTTTCATTCTCCATAACCAAACCAAGGCCCATTTCTTTCTAACCCAAAGCATGATCTCCTAACCTCAGCATGAATAGGTTAGATTCATGTCTTTCATTTCAAGGTTTCCTGGGAGACCCTAACATGAGTTCAACGGCTTTGGGAATAATGGAATTTGAATTTGAATTTAAATTGACCTTGCTTTTTCCACTTGGTCGCACCCATCTAAAGTGTCCATCCTTATCTGCCCATTATTCCTTCATCCTCAAAGAATTATAGATCTTTTTCCCCTGAATTATAAGAACTGCATTTTGAACCAGTTTGGCCATATTCACCCTTAGGCTTCAGCTTACCATCTACCACAATGTCTTCAATGACTTTGATTTTAAACAGTTGATAATCTATTTTAACACATAAAATATAATTAATGATATCCTGGATATTAGTACTTAGGTCAATTTTAGCTACATTTAGTCTCTCCTTTCGGTCTATCACTTCATCCAAAAAGAGAAACTCTCTGTATAATGATGCCATCACTTGAAAAAATTTATCAGTCCACACATAAGGTGGGGCATCAAGACATTTAATCCCAACTAATCTTTCCATGTCTCTAGTAGCAGGTCCTCACTAGACTATCTCAGAAAACCAAGATTTAACCCATTATGAGTCATTGTTGATGTAGTCCTTTATATCTTTTTCTGCATCTATCTCCAAGAGAATCATGTTCACCCTTATTGGGGTTGCCCTTATGCCAAATAACCCTTCTTGATGCAACTTATGTTGTGTTACGTAAGAAGATCCTTTGTTTAAGACTTTTTCAACATATGCTTTGGACAACTTGGCTACCTACTTTTCGTCAGATTTGTATGCGGAATTATATGTTGGTACCTTCATCATCCTTCCGAAAATGTTTGTCTTACTCTTGAAAACATCTTGTGGGTGTTTTACAACATTAGCATAAGATTTTCCACCCCCGTCTGCTACTTTACTAAACCCGTTCCTTTCACCCGTTCTTTTCATTCCCCATGTTCTTGAATGCTCTTCTCCTTCATATTTCCTTTCTGATAGTCTTAATCTTGCCACCCAACTGCTCTCTTAAACAATGGTTGGTCGAACCTCAAGTAGTTGACCCTGAGCTTCTCTTCCCCAATAAAGATTTTGTTAAGTTTAAGTGTCGTTATTCTTGCATCTTGCACCCTTGTAAATTTAACAAAACCAAATTTGTAACCTTTTTTAACCTTATTGTTTAGGATTACTACTTCTTGTATATTTCCATACAATCTAAACACTTCCTACATATCTCTTGCTCGAAAGTCATATAGGAAATGTGTGAAGAAAAAAGTAGTGTTATCTCCCTTTCCCCCCCTCCCCCTCCCATTCCTATGAAGGTTTTCTTGTTCAATGCCTCTATTCCAATGGTTGAACCTCTTCTCAAGTCTCGGCCTAGCCCTACACCCTTCTCTTCATTCCCTCTCACGATCACCCATCTCTACTTCCCTCACTAAATCATGCGACACTTTTCTTGCTTTTCACACTACAACATGTGATTGGATATTCTTTATTATTTGTTCATGAGAATATGAAAAACACGTGATAATTGACAGTATACTATCATTTAACCTACTCATGTAGATACTATGAAGTTGCCCTTTAGATAGTGTTTGTGGAATGTACGTTTTCTTTATGTGTTCATTTTCTTTACCTATAACTAGTCAAAACACATGCGCATTGCACACCTGTGTATTTGTATTTCTATTTTGATATATTATAACAATTTTAGGATTTTAATTGAATATGTTTAGAATATAAATAATTTACTATGTCATTTTGCATATAATAATTTTAGTTTAGTATGTTTTAAAAAATATTTTGTTAATTTTTATATTTCTTTGTTTATGATAACATGATAGAAACATGTCATTCCATTAATGAATATGATAGATATGCAATAATTTGAGAAAATAGATAGAGGAGAGACTTTGAATAGATTCAAAATATCGTTGTGCCTATGAATTTGCATTTTTATTAAAAATAATTATGCTTAAAGATATACATATATTAACTTGTTTAAGGAAGATTGATTTGTGGTAAAGTAGAACTCGTGAAGATGTACATTTATTAATATGGGAAAATTTATATTTGTGATAGTGGGAGAAATTATAAAATGTTTAGAAGGGTAAAATAGTCACAAAACAAGGACACCAAAAGATCTTATTCCCATACATATAAATTGTAGATTATATATATATATATATATATATATTATAGATTATAGAACAATTATGTATGTTGAATATAAATGTTTTAAAGTCATTTTTTTCTTAAGGTTATAAGATTTATCTAGTGGCAAAATTTACATTTGGAGAGGTAGAGGTTGTGACTTTGAATCCTTCCTTTCATAGAGTAGTTTATTTTTTAATTTTCAAATAGGTATAAGGATACAATATGTATTTTGAAAATTGAACATTAAAAGGGAATTTCCCTCTATTAATAGTATAGATTAAATAACAAGTTTCTCAAAGTCATTTTACTCAACAAACTATTTGTTCCTAGGAATATGAAAAGTAAATGAAAATTGGAAAATATATAGGGAGGAGGAAGTCTAAGAGACTTCAAGAATAAGTCTAATAAACTTACTGTTTATCTTCACCATTAGTTTTCCTAAAATCTAAAAGTTGTAACAAGTAACTAATCTCATTCATTAGATTTTAAGAAAATAAATGGTAAGAATAAATAGTAAGTCTATTATATTTACTCTTGAAGTAACTAGATTCATTCTCATATATATATATATATATATATATATATATATATATATATATATATATATATATATATATATATATATAAGGGATCCACTTACTCTAATAGTAAGTTTAGAAGACTTACTCTCTCTCCTAATAATTTATTTTCTTAAAATCTAATGGTTAAAATTAATTACTCATTACAAACATTATATTTTAAAAAAATAAATGATTAGGATGAATAGTAAGTCTCTTAAACTTACTCTAGAAGTAAGGGGTCCTTCCTTCCTTTTCTCTCTCTCTCTCTCTCTCTCTCTCTATATATATATATATATATATATATATATATATATATATATACACACACATATATAACACACTCTAAAAATAAATATAAGTGACTTACTTTTTATCTCTTCCATTTATGTTCTTAAGATTCAAGGATTGTAATTAATAGTGATGACCTTCTAGTAAAAGAGGGGAGTCAGGATTTTCCTTTTTTTTTATAATTACATGTATTGAGGTATTAAATAATAAAATGTAATCAATAAAAAATATTAATTTTAGGAATTTATTTACTTACACTTGTTTGTTTTTCATAATAAATAAGTTAGTAATTTATAAGTTGAGTGTATTTTATCAATTTATAGATACAGTTTCTCAACTTACTCTTTCTAAAATATAAGTGGATGTGAGTTTACAAACTTTATAAATAGTAAGGATTTCCTAATTTATATCTACTTAAACTTTAGAAAGAGTAAATTGACAAGTTAGGGAGCATTTTAAAAATTTTATAGTTATAACTTGTTAACTTATTTTTTCTAGAAAATTAAATGGGTGTAAACTAGCAAATTTCTACATTTTAATATTTAAAATTATTGTAGTTGTTTGTCCATTTGTCCTTGTATCATGCTCATGTTTCCTATTTGTAAAATTTTAGAATGAGAGTATTTGAGACTCTCCAAGTTTAAATTTTTTTAGGTTTGTTATATTATTATATAATTAAATATAGCAACAAATTTCAATTAATTATATTTAAAATATCTTGTGATGTAGATTTATCAAAAGTCACATTAGACTCTTCTTTGTTTTTTATATGGTTTATGTTGCCTTTACAACTTAAAATTTAGGTTGCTAAAAAAAGGATAGGCTACTTTAAATGCAATTTTGATCATTTGATTTTTCAAAATTTTGTAGTGCTTTATCTCCTATTATAAAAATTTGTACCGTTTTCAATTTCGTAAATTTCTCAATTTTGATCATTTCATTAAATGTTGATTATTAACAAATTGAGATTGATTATGAAATGAAATAAACAAATAAACTCATGTTTAGTTAGTGCGTCATTAAGTTTGAACCATATTAAGTTAATTTTTAAATATTTTATATTTTTAATTTTAAGAAGATGAAAATAATAAATTTTAAAATAAGAGAACCAAAATCGTAAATTTTGAAAAAATAAGAGAAATAAATTTCTATTTTAAATAAAAAATCAAAATTATATTTCAATCTAAAATAATCAAATTATATTTGTTTTGGCACCTCCAAAATTTTGAGTCTACACTAATGTATCTAATCTCAATAACTGGGTTTCAAGAAAATAAATAGGGAGAATAAAAGTGGATTTCTTATACTTATTCTTAACCTGAGTGAGTAGCTACCTCTCACACACACATATATATATATATATATATATAAAGAGGAGTGTTAAAAAAACTTTAAACTTTGGTTAGAATTCATTTAAAAATCAATTTTAGGAAATTTTTTCACCAATTTATTCAATAATGTAATTTTTCTTGAATCACATGTCATTAAATAACTTCTTTCTTAAATTGGTGATTTCTAATACTTCTAACTAATTATGGAAGAACTTCAATAATAAAGTTTATGAAATAATTTTTCTAACACTTCTATGTGTATAATACTCTCCCTTTCTAGATCATTTAAGACAACATTCATATAATTTAATTATATTTTTATTTAAATTTATTGATGCATTAACTTTTATAAGTACACAAGACAACGGATAATTACCCATCAATAAAAATATTATTAGTATTATAGTATACAAATATACTAATTAATGTTTTTTTCTTAATGTGTGTGCACCTTGAACAACTATAATTTTAAAAATTGATAAGGTAATTGATTTAATTTATTTATTTATCTGCTTTTTTATTTGACATAAAGGTGGTTACATTAGTAAACTTGGATTCTCAATTTCTTTATTTATTCATCTTTAATGTATAATTGAAAAATAAGTTTCACAAAAATGTTTCTAAAGTTTATCCAAGCATGTTCTAAGTATTAATTTTAGATTAATTTGAGAATATTACATTAGTGAATTTGGATTCTCAATTTCTTTATTTATTAATTTTTAATGTATAATTGAAAAATAAGTTTCACAAAAATGTTTTTAGAGTTTATTCAAACATGTTCTAAGTATTAAATTTACATTAATTTGAGAATAGTCAATCATAACTTTGTATGTTTTGGTACCATGAAATTAGAAGTATCAAAACAAGTCTAACTTATTTACTTATGTAATCTGTCCCACCCACCCTGCAAGTTTTGTGAGTTGAAACCGGGTTGGATTGGGCTGACCCATCAACCCGCAAAACAAATTTTCAACTTTTTTTCACTTATATCAGTATCAACAAGTGCATGTTTTTTTAAATTTCGTTTTCTTTTTCAGTTAATTTTCCCTACATACATGAAACCCCTCATTTGCATGTTGTTTTAATATTATGTACATATGTTGTTTTAATATTATTTATTATTTGCATATTTTTATATAAAAATCTCACTCAAAAAAGGAAAAAAAATAAAAAACTAACTTAATAATTAATTATTTTTTGCAAGTCTGATGGGTCAATCCACCTCACCAACTCGTGGTAGGCTGAGCCAAGCTAGAAATTTAGGTACCTTTATTTTTTTTTGGGATGGGCTATTATTTGGCAACCCACATTGGCTAACCATATGGGTTGCACTAACCATTTTTGACACCTCTACATGAAACTCTAAAGTGGTAAAAACCATCTCCTTAACACAACAACACTAATTCTTTGAAGAGTTTAAGGTTATCAAACTCAAAAGTCTATGTAGACTCACTCGATTCATGAATTTGACGGTAAGAGTTTACTTTATATAAAATAATAAAAATATCTAGAAATAAAATTCTAACAATATAATAAGTTTAAATAGTAAATCATACATTCTGAAATACTTAAATAACTAAATTTAGCAATGCATCATTACCGGATAATAAACTGCAAATGTGATAATAACGGTATGATGTTTGATATTATTGAAAAATGAATGTATAATATTCTTAGAGGTGAATGTTATTCAATTTAAGAATGATATACTAAATCAAAGTATGGTAAATTCTATGTTCAAAACAACCAAATTTGTTGTATCAATGACTCAATAATAATTTAGAAGTTTACAGAGTTTGCCTAAAGTCTACTGAGTTTACTCAGTATTTACTAAAACTTGAGTTTGCATACAAATTAACTTGTTGAACATAAGTAAACTCGTAGAGTTAGAGAGTTAATTCAAAAGTTTGATAATCATGAAAAATTTGAACTCGTAACCTTCGCATATCGATACACAAGCATCAACCAAATAGGTGTGATGATGCCACCATTGTAAATGCTTGCAACACTACATCATCCCCAACAATGGACACAAAAGTGTGGCAACAACAACATGACTTTTCAACAATAATCACTTCTCTCAATTATCCCTCACTATTAGTGTTTGCTAAATTGTTCTCGTATCCAACCTTTCTCCTTGTTTTAAAATTGCTCACTATCACTACCACCTTTGCTACTCGTTTTAGATTTGCTAAGTTTGACTATCGCTCTTGATTCTCGTGGCATCTACACACACCATAACATAATCTTCGCTTAAAGAATGAGATCAAGAAAATAGCAACAAATACAACAAAAAGATGTGTTTAACTTGACATTAAAATATTTTATGGATTTATTTACATTGAATATAAACAAGGATGCAAGTGTTAAATTGGACTTAAATTTAATATAACCAATACCTTTGAACTTTAAAATATTATCTTTAATAAAGTAATTTTAATTTTAGACTAATTTGTTAGTAATTTCACACATTTAATATATCATATGTAAGTTGAAAAGACTATTAATTATTTAATTTTAGTTTTTAATTTTTTTTATCTTTTATAAACTACTTAATGCTTTATTTGTTATTTTTTAAAAAATTAATGCATGTTGAATGTCTTATTTACAAATTTATTTATTTTACTAATTAATAATAATAATTATGATTAAATACCAATTTACACTCTCTAGTTATATAAATTATGATTATGATTAAACACCATTCATAGGTATTAAATTCTTTATAAAAACAATATACATATATCTATCTATATATATTTATTGTAATTCGTGATTTAATGTAGGTAGCCTATATGCTATAAGTTCTAAGAGCAAGGACGGAAGGGATGGAAGAGGCACGATAGCGAAGATCAATCCATCTCCATTACAAAAAACATTGTCTGGGGCATGCAACCCAAAAAGAACGATGCTTCTTACTACTAAGCTTTATTCTTATATACGGTAGCTGACGCAGCAAGATCCGAGAAATCAGATACGGATCTTTTTCAGCCTCTTTCGCTGGGGCAAAGCAAAGAGGGAGGACTTTCGGAAGAAGGCGTCATCTGCTAACGATCTTAAGGTTGGGAGGCAGGGGGAGAACTAATGCTTATGGATAGCGTATGGTGAAAAGATTTATTCCTCAAGGTGCGGTTAATAATCGGATTGAGCCATTTTTTATTTTTTTTTTCATAAATCTGATTTCAACCAATCCAATTAATAATAGATTAGATTTTTATTTTATATCTCAAATCCAATTAAAAAAACTAAAAAAACTTTTTTTTAAAAAAAATACTAACAAATAAAAATATTTTTGAAATGTAAACGTTCCGCTGTGTTTATTTGATTGAAGAGCCTTGAAAATGGTGATCTGAAGAACAATTTTGGAGAAGCAGATGCAAGGGCTGAGTAGTGAGTAGCGATTCATTGCGCCATGTTCTTGCTCCGAGTCCACTCGGTGGACGCCGAACACCCGCTTGATCCCCAATCCATCTTCCAATCCCAATCCCAATCCCAATCCCAATCCCAATCCCAATCGAGCAACCCTAAATTCGGCGAACGCAGAGGCGCACTCCACTTGTTCCGAACCTCTTCCCACTCCTCCCTCCCAACCCAGACCTCTCTCCTCCTCATCCTCGCCGTCCCAAACTATCTCTCCTTCCACGACTTCATTCCCTTCTGTGGGCCCCACCTCGACCGTCTCCACCACCTTCTCTTCATCAGGTTCCCTTCTTTTTCTATTTCTATTTCTATTTCTATTCTATCCCCACCCCCCTTTCTTCCTAACCCTAAACCCTAACCCTAACCCTAACCCTTCACTTTCCACCTCCCCAACAGGAACGACGGAACCGAAGATCGCTATAGCGTCTTCATCAGCTTTGCCGATCATGTTGCCGCTCATGCATTTTATACCAATTTCAATGGCAAGAAGTTTTCTCCTGTCGAGGTTATTTTATATCCTCAATACCTTTTCCCTTTTCGATTTGTTCTGTTATGTTACTTCATTTTTCTTACCATGATCTACCTTCAGGCAGAGGTGTGCCATATTTTGTTTTTGCAATCCGTAGAGTATTCAGAATATGCCGAGGTTGCTGGAACTCCTCCCCCTGGTTGTACCGAAATACCAACTTGCCCGGTTTGTCTTGGTCAGTTTAGGGACTCTTGTTTTTCTCTGTTTTCTGTTTCTCCCTGCCCATGGAATCTTGTGGGAGGCATTAGTATTATTGCTTATGAATTATGTATCTGTGTTTTATTGAATGCTAGAGAGGTTGGACCCTGATACGAGTGGGATACTCACAACTCTTTGTGACCACTCATTTGAATGCCCTTGTGTATCAAAATGGACCTACTTGTCTTGCCAGGTATTTTGCTTCTTCATTCCTCCTTTAAATCATGTTTCCTCATTTTATTACACTTCGCTTTTTGGTGGGTTTTGGAGATTCTGAATTGTTAACATGTTAATCTAACCTCAACTATCCTTGGGGTGTTGTCAGACTTGATGAGAAACTTGTCATTCTTGTTGCTACTTTTGTTTTTGGGTTTTATAGGTTAAGTATGATACAATCTTGAGGTTATTTACAGGTTGCCACAAGCTACTGTCTTTTATCAAGATTTAAGGATTTGATTGGATAGAATTCTGTAATTTTATACTTCTGATTGGAAGTTAAAACTTAAAAGTATTTTGTCATTTTGCTTAGACATCTCATCAGTTATCACCATGATAAATCAGGATTTATCTCCAGGTCCGAAATGAATGGTATAACATTGGTTGGCACAAATAGTAGCGCATTGTGTCCCTAAACCACATGGTCCAGGGTTTTAACCCTGGTTATTCCACTTTGGATATTAAACAAATCTTTTTGGAAGGAGAGTACCCACCTTGTGTGTGTTCAGGATCTCCTATAGTGTTGGTCACTACTTCTGCAATGACTACTCTGTACCGATACCATGGTTACAAAAAAAAAAAAATTAACGGTGTTAAGGTGATGGAGATTTGTTATAGTAAAAATATTTTGATCACATCTGCTCTAATTCATGTATCAGGATGAAGTGTACTCAATTGATACCATTCTGGGTATTAAAAACCACGTATTCTATTTCACCCTCTTTTTTAAATTTTGAGAGGCTGGAATAGGATTATAGTGTCAGTGATATCTCTGCATACATATACTGAATATAGATATAAATTTTGAGAAGCTAGGATCTAGTGTTCGTTTTAGTTTTCTAAAAAACAAGAAAATTAGAGTCAGGCAGGTGTACATCTTTGTGTGTTTGATTACAAAAATAGTAAATTTATATGAATTGCATTTTGTAACACAAATACACCATTGATATTTAATTTGTGGATTTTTCTCTTCCAAAGGGAGGGTTGCACTTTTTTAAGTTAAGAGTTACAACAATGGATTGGGAAACAAAGGAGTATATTGTAAACTTTATAATTTATTATACAAGTGCACGCACAGAGGTATACTTAGCTATCTGAATTTCATGTAGTCTCACATTAGAAAAGCCAAATCTTTATGGCTTGTTTACTTTGAGAAGATAATTTCTATTTTTGGTTTCTTGTTTTTGTATTTAGTTTTAAAAATACCACCTTGTTTTCAGATTGTTTTCTATTTCCAAAGGTTTGCAATTTGTATATGAACAATGCAAATAACATTTAATTGTTTTAACAGTTTCTTATGCAAACCTTTGAAAACAGGAAACAAAGTGAAAATAAAGTAATAATTTTTTAATTAAAAGTGAAAATGGAAAACCTTTTCCCAAATCAATGGATCCTTAGTCTACAGTTATCTTTCTTTTATGTTACATTTGCTATGCTTAATTTCATGCACTTAAAGAAGTTTGAAAATGGTGCTTTGTTGTGTTTTTTTGGAGATTGAAGTACACTTCGAAGGATTACTTTCTTGATGGTTGCTATTGTAAAGAGCTTTTGACGTCTATATTGTAGGTTTGTCGATTCTGTCAGCAACAGGATGAGAAGCCTACTTGTTTTATTTGTGCAACATTAGATGATCTTTGGGTCTGTATGATTTGTGGATTTGTTGGATGTGGAAGGTAAGGTATTACTATTATCATTTCTTCTATTTTTACTGGTAACTTTTGTATGAAAGCCCCTATTTATTATTTAGTATTTAGTATTTAATTTGTAATATATTAAACAATTTACAATCTATTGTCCTTGATATGCCATGTTCTTTTGTTTGTTAAGAGAGACTCTAATACTGTGATTTTTTTTTTTAATCTAGATATAAAGAAGGACATGCTATTCAGCACTGGAAAGATACTCAGCATTGCTATTCTCTTAATTTTAAAACACAGCAGATATGGGATTATGTGGGTGACAGTTATGTCCAACGACTGAACCAGAATCAGTCTAAAATTGATGGCAAGTTGGAGGAGATGAATTTCCGCTGTATGTCAACGGAAGGAGATTGTGGTATGTGTGAATGTCATGAGGATTTTGGGATTAATGGGGCCCTTTTCAGCAGCAAAGTTGAAACAGTATGTTTCTCTTAAGTCATGAAACTCTTGAATGTCTTCATGTTTTGTTTGTAAATGATTATAATCCTCCTACATTTTCCTTCTACTAATCCTCCTATGTACTGGATGAAGAAATTATTGAATTACATTTTATATTTCCAAGACGTCAACTCCATTTATTTTTGTATTTAATACTTTATTTATAAAAACATTGAGAGGATTAGTAGGAGGAGGATATAACATTACTCTTGATTTATGCTAAAACTAGAATGGACTGATTAATCTGAATTCTGAAACAACAAACCTTAGCAAGTTGGCATCCAAGGTATGATTTTGTATTCAATAACTAATGTTGGACCCTTTGCACCTATAGCACAAATATTGCCGTATAGACATAGGCCAATATAGTTAATTCAAATAGAATATGGGGATGAAATTTTAAAAAACAATTTTGTATGAAATTTATGAAATAATTAAATGACCATATTTCAATTATTTGGTTGTTGTTTACTATGTGGTACTTGATGCATATTGTTCCAATTGCTGTTAGCATCTTTCTATAAATTTTCAACTTTTCATTGTCGTGCGAGGTCAATAATTAGTTGCTAAACATGTGAACAGATTGTGGATGAATACAACCGTCTTCTTACATCTCAGTTGGAGACACAAAGACAAGTGAGTTAACATGTTATCCTTAAAATCTGAGAGATATGAATAACTCTGTAAAAGGAGTATTTTAGTCATATACTAGGAAAATTACTTGTTCCTAAAATGTTATTACCTTCAGTCCTAATTATATTTTTCTTTGGTCCTATTTAGATGCAACGATCACTAACTTTTAAAGTTACTTGGCTAATCTTCTTTTATACCCTTTATTTATTGTTAATTCTTTCTCTATGCATTCACTCATTGGATATAAGCACTAACATTAAATATAACAATCACTTGAAGTAAAGGATACTTTGGGAATAAAATTTGAATTTATGGTAGAATTAAACAAGGGTAGTTAATTTCACTACTTTCATTGATCTTAATGAAATGTCCTATATTGGTTATAATTAGGATTAGGAACATTGAGTCTGGTATTTCTCTTATGAGGAAAGGCATTGGCACAATTGCTGATACTCTCCATATTGTTGATCTTCTGAGGCAGTAATACTGGTGACGGTGTTTGTGAAATCTGATTATTTTAATTTTTTTTTTTTTGGTTTCAGTATTATGAATCTTTACTAGTAGAGGCAAAAAATAAAATGGAAAGTTCCTTATCTGAAGCAGTGGAGAAAGTTGCAGCTTCTGAGACGCAGGATATCCAGAATGAACTGGATAAGTGTACGGACGAAAGAAATGCCATTGCTGAGGTAGCTTCTCTCTTGCATTAAGTTCATTAATTGCTTGAATTCTGCGCCATTTAGCCATTATTTCTACCATAGGTCAATCAGAAACTCATAAAAAATCAAGAGATTTGGCGAAAGAAGGTTAAAGAAGCTGAAGACAGGTATATATGGTTTTTTATATTTTTCATATTTGTTTTCAATCTGATTCACTGACATTAAATATGTGATCATATAGGGAAGCTGCCTCGATTAAAGTGATGAACGAGAGGATAATTGATTTGGAGGAACAGGTATTTCAACTAGCTTCAATTATTCTTTGTTCTGAAGTTTTCCAAATTTATTATTCTGTGACGGGTTAAATGATATACAACAGATCAGAGATATCAAGATTTTTCTAGAAGCACAAAAAACAATTGATAAAATGTCAGATTCAAATGGAATAAAGGAGGGGACCGTCCTACCGGTGGCTTATGGGCAATCTTCTCCAGGCCACAGTAAGAGAAACAAAAAGTCTGGTCGAAGGCGGAATTAGTTACAAAAAGTATGCTCTTTATGAGTGAAGGGCTCTGCTTCTGATTATTACTCGATACTCGTCAATGCAGATCCAACCCATGGCCTCGGATTGTTGTCTGCATACTCTCAACACTAACACAAAAAATTTATCAGTAGTTGAAATTTATAGCAGTTTATGAAATGAATTTTACACCTTATTTTATAAATCTCACTTTAGTTTGAGATTTGCAATTTCGAAAATCGTAATGGATAAGGAAGTAATAATGAAAAAAGTTCTTTGCAAAGAAATTATTTTTCTGTTATATAATTCTAACTGGAGATGTGTCAAACAGACAAGTGATAATAGATGAATGCTTCTTGTCAACGCTCAGCTGTAAAATCAAGTTTATGGTTTCTATTAAAAGCGATAAAATTAATTTACTTTCAATTAACTAACAAATCCCTCCTTCTAACAGTTATGTTCTTCTTTCGTCTTGTTCGTATATTTTCATTTTGGTTGAGCAGTTGATTGAATGTGTAAACTTGTTGACATAACTTTGATTTCTATTATGCACCAAAAAAAAAAAAAAATTCATTTCGGGACTTGTACCAAAAACACTTCATATATATTTGATTGCTGGGAAAAATCCTAAAATAAGAGACGAAGAAGACAATAACTTAAGAGTTTCTCAGTGGTTAGTAACCATAGAATGCTATGTGACAATGAAAACAAACTACATGAAAATGAGAGGGGATGAAGGAATAAAAATCGTGTTCTAGAAAAGTTAGTAAAACAACTCTTATTGCCAACTTCCGAATAAAAAACGGCAAGAGAAATTCTGGCCTTATCCAACTTTTTAGTTTTTTTTTTCATCCCAGATTTTTAAAATTCTTAAAATGTTATATTGTGGACATCGTAATTTATAATGTATTTATTTTAGTTTTATTACTGATTTTGTAATCTATGATGTACTTACACCTATATCGTAGCATAATCTTATAATATACTTTTTTTAATTTATATTAGTAATTTCATAGACCATAACAACATTTAATAGTTATAGATTACATCATCTGTAATTTAACTATATTATGAATTTAATTTTGTAATTGTAATATAAATTTTCGTAATCCGTAACTATGAATAGTTACCATCACCTAATTATATTCGATCTGTAATATCTGATCTGTAATATAATTGTCCACACACTGTTGTGCTCACCGACAACATATTCCGTGGCGTGAGTTGTCCTCAACTTCGGAATCGACAAGGTGTGGAGGCAGTGCTGTAGACGGACACTATCTCTGCACATGGTTGAGGTGTGGGGAGGGACAGTACCATGGACCGACACTGGTGCACTGAGGTATTTTGGGAATTTGTGGGTGCAGTAAGAAAAATGAATGTGCAAAAAGAAAATACCTCCAAGCGTAAACATCATTGTTTGAAGTTTGTTAAAATGGCCAACCTAGCCCCACTTAACCTGAATGGTTAAAGGGGTTTTTCTTTCTGCACCTGCACCGGTCCATTTTCTTTTTTACACCCTCTATTTGAAAATTTCCTAACTTGGATATCGACATGCCTTGGCATAATGCACTTATTGAATTGAGGATTGTTTGATCGACTTGAAATATAGTTCTAAATTGCGAATTACTTCTGCGCTTGGCTGCACTCATCTTTAGATTGCTAATTAGTTAATCTGTAAATGTCAAATACATAAAAAAAAAGTACATTGAAGATCAAATAATTATGTAATTACATAAATTCTACAATGTGATATCCACATACAGATCCATAATATACCATTAATATAATATGTTGCCATATTCAGAAGGCATAGATTTTGTTCCAGATTTGCACCTCTAATTTTTTAAAATTTCAAAATTGTTCCATTTGCTTCCTGGTCTACAAGTAATTTCAAAAATCTCTACTACTCATATGGCTAATCTGGAACAAAAACTATGCCTCCTGAATCAAGTGCAAGGAGAAATTATAGAAGTACGTAAAGAAAAACCCTGAGATGTTTCATGGTCGCCACCTAGCAACCATGGGTTCAATCCTAGAGTAAAACCAAATCATTCAACAAAGTCTTGACAGTTGACTAACTCTGATTATTGTTTTTGCCAAAATCTAAATAAAGCAAAAGCAATGTTATACATTATAGTGACCAAATCTTAAAAAAAGTTAACTATAATATTCAGTTATAAATTCTGATAATTGTTATTGCGAATTCTTAATGAACCAATTGCACATCTAACAAATACATTAATGAAGACATCGTTGCCTGAACATTCACCAACTCGTAAAGAAACTCTAAAAGAATCCTTGCATAGAAGGTAAAAATAAAACTTAATTAGCTAACTTTAGCTTGGAAAAATAAAAACTATAACGACTAGTTCACTATAAATATATATATATATATATATATTTAAAAAAATACTACACAAATAAAGGTAGGACCAAAGAAAAAAAAAATAATAACAATGACCCTCCACTCTGCAACGCCCCAGCCAGTAAAATCCTATGTGAGTAAAGACTCTGCCAATCCCACGGAGCATAAAAATTGGTTAGGAAGCCACTAACACCAAGGTGAGTAGTGAGTGGTTTCAATTGATTTGTCCTAACCTACAAACACCTACATTCCGCAGCTTCCCTTAATGGAGGCACCAGGGAGCGGGATCAGGATCATACGCAATCAAACACACACTCAGAGGTCCTTTAGACAAAAGTACTACATAATGTCCATCATCATCTTTGTGGTTGCTCTGTTACAGCAGCACCTGAAGTAGTGCTAGGACCAGCACCGTTCTCGTTTGGAGGTGGAGTACCCCATTTTCCCTCCTTTCCCTCCGACTCTAGTGGTTCAAGTACATGTACTCCACCATCGGTAAGTCCTAATGCAAATTGATTCGGTTCAGAGGGGTGTGCAGCAATCACAAGAGGATACACTCTCAAGCTGTCAAGTCAAAAGAACTTCCTCATATATGTGAAAAGAAATTTTTAGATAACTGACCTTTCATTACAACTGATAATAAAACACACCTTGGGTTGGGATGGAGATAAGCAGATTGATTTATTCTACATCTTAATCTGAGCGCTGGGACAGTAAGAACACCAACACTTCCATCTTCAAAGCTTACATATATTGACTGACTATCACATGAATATGTAGCATGCGTGATTGGATTTGCTTCCCTAGGTGCAAACTGATTATACCAAAAAAATATAGCAGCAAAATATTAAGTTGCAGGTTTGAGCTAGAGATAACATTGAAATGAATAAGTTAATTATAATTATTATATAAAATTAGCACACCTGTTTTATACATTCCAACTTTGGTGCCTCGTATAAGGCTATTTGAGTTTCATGAACAGCTAGTAAATGTGTCTGGTCTAGATGAAATTGGACCCGAGTATCCGCAAGAGGTGCTGGCGGTCGTCCACTGGGCATTTGTAGGAATTTACTTGCTTGCTTTTCCCACCCATCTGTGCTCCAAACACACAACTGTTGACATAAAGAAAATCAGTGAATGCATTCATGATTTCTATTCAGTTACTTCAATTGTTTTCAACATTATACTGCCAAAAGCAGTCATTTAAGAAATCATTTTCCAGCCAACCATACCTTCACAATTCCTAATAATGAACAAGAAAATAGTTGCAAAAGACTGCAGGGAAACAGAGCAGACACACATACATGCACAGGAAAACACAATTTCCTTTTATTTAGTATCAAACATTTATGACTGTCACGGCAACAAAAAACACTTGTTCCATGAAGATGGCTTCCGCCTTTTGCAACTACTAAAGATATAACGAGAGGTAAAAGTAAAATTACTTACCTGAGAGTCAGCTCCAGATGATACAAGCACATTTAGAACATGAGAAAAGGCAAGACCCGTAATTCTCTTCTGATGACCTTTTAGCTTGGTTTTGACCTAGATGGAAGCAAATTAAACAAGGAAAAAGGTCAGTGCCAAACCTTTTAAAACACCAACAATGCATGAAAGTAAACTGAATGCATACTGTAATATACCTCATCCACTCGAACATTATAGATTTGTATGGAAGAGTCCTCCATGCCAATAGCAATAATATTGTTGTCTTGAGGATGAAATGCAAGAAATGTAGCAGCTGGTGGGGGTGGCATGAAAGTTGTCATTGTCTGCAGTTCGGATTCACAGAAATTAATGAACCACAATTTGGAACAAAAATAACTGAGCTCTGCGAATACTAAAACCTTAAAAAATATGCTTAGCTGAATACTCAGCAGTTAGTAGACTAGCATCTATATTAATTACCAGTAAATGCATGACTATCTATTTATGCTCACTGTGTTATTGAAGGATCAGAAATAAATAACCATAAAGATTTTTTTCTGAATAAAGAATCAGCAACAAGATCAACTTAATAATTTCCTAAACTACTACAATAAGAACATGCAAAATGAAAGCGGCAAACCTTAAATGTCATCATATTGAAGAGGGAAATTTTCCCCCCTGAAGCAGACATAACATATGAGTCATTCTTTGACAGTGCAAAACATGACACAGCATCCTCCGGGTTAGTATCACTTATATCATTAGTCATCAATATTCCACTAGATGGTTGCCATAGTTGTGGTTGAATATTAGCAGTGGCCTGAATAAGAAATACTTGTTTCAACAATCTTATGAACATTTTAACATGTTTGAAATGTAATCAGAACTCCGTATAATAGATGTTCATTACCTTCCCACTAGTGTTCCGCTCATTTCTCTGCCATTTCCAAAGCTTGTGAACAGCATTTGCTGCCAAAGCCAAGATTGCAACCCCCTGATTTGTATAAATTAACCTCGAAACCTGAAACAATATTTAAGAAGTTATATGTATAACCAGTTGAACATATATTTTAAACATGTAATGAGATGCATTCTTCCTAAAAGAAAAAGTAAAGAGAGGAATACCCCATTAGAAAATTTTGAAAACAATATGCAAACAATAATACTATATAGGCAAAATATTGTGTGCCACACACTACACATACAGTACATGCAACATAAATCTATTTATTGAATAATATATTTACATTTGCTGAAATGTTGTGATTCAAAAGGTAAGCAGAGCATGAATGCATTGATGAGAATAGAGTACAGGTTTTTGCATCAACTTCACATACTAAAAAAAGTGAATATATATGATTTTGATATCTAACGATACCCTCATTGAAGATAAACTATCGGGTAGTTTCAGGGAGCGGCACTGCGATGATTCATTAATTTCTGTCAGCTTCCATATCCTCGATTTATCCACAGCTTCATCAATTCTGGGCTTCACATCAGCTAAACTTCGAGTATCATTATTCTACAAATAAAAAAGACAATAATACAATTAAAAATAAAAAGAGAAATAGAATCAATTCCTCCTCATTCAGTAATAGATTTATAAGTGGAAAAACTCACAATCCCAACCATGGCCGCTACTGGAGGAGCTCTATCAGCAAGGCTTGTTCCAACAGTTACATTGGTAGAAGGAAAAGCTCCAATAGTAGGTGCCTGAATTAACATGAAGGATTCAGAACTCACAAGATGCATTTTCATAAGATTAATTAAATATTAATAGCTTTACCTTCACAACAGCTGCAGAAGCAACTCTAGAAGCATCAAATGTACGATTCTCCACTGTCCGAAGCAGCCTCATTCCTTCTCCATTGGCTAGAATTTTAACTCCGTTGTCATTTGTGGAGACAGCCAACAGTATTCCATCCTTGTTAAATCTAATACAGGGAGAAGCCTGCAGATTCCAAAGACAATTATTACTACATAAGTTATTATCAGATAAATAAAATATAAAATTCATTCAGTAATTACCAGTAAGCCACCATCTGCATCAACACTTGACAACAAGTTTGTATTATCCATGTCCCAGAATTTGATCATAAGCTCATCACCAGCTGCTAAGAATCGATTCTTAGTGGTATCAAATTGAACAACACCTGCAGATCTCTTCCCAAGACCATGATAAGTGCGCTTCACAGCTCCTTCACTTTCATTCCACTCCACTAGAAATGATTCCCCTTCTTTATTTGTGCCACACGAGAACAATCTACAAAACCGACATATATAAGAAAATAATTAAACTAGTTCATACATCAAACAGAACAAGGGAAGATAAAAAGTGGCAGAACATGTATTTCTGAACCTTGTTCCATCAGCACTATATGCCATTGTAGTAGATGAATGACCAGGTGCATCGTAGTCAACCCTAGAACCCATGTTATCATACAACCATGCCTTTATTTTTCCGTCAGTTGCAGTTGAGAAGATGAACTGCAGAACCATATTGGAAAATTTACAACAAAATAAAAAATCTGAATCTAAACAAAATAAAATATTTTGCTATCAAGTCAGGGCATACAACCATGCCTTCATTTTTCCCCCTTTTTTTATCTTAGTGTTCTTCTCAGTTTAGACAACTCACAAACATGGGTGCTCGTATACACACACTGATATAAATTATTACCTGAATATTTTCTTTGTGATGAGGGCATACAGAATATACAGGTGCTTCGTGACCCTCAAAAGCATACTGCTTTGCACCAGTAACTGCATCCCATACCTGCAAAACCTTGAATGCTTAAAAATAGTTTTTTATTGATATTTATATAGCTATCTATTACAAAATATGTGACAACTAACCTTGATCACCCTATCCTCTCCACAGGTCACAACACAAAGCTGTTTGTTTGGATAAGAAAAGGCCAGATCATTGACACTCCCAGCATGTGCGTCAATCTGAACCACAAAAACAGTGTGAGCAGCTATATATCAAGCAGATTGGTTGTTTTATATTCAATGTATAGACAGGACATAAACAGGAATAGCCATAAATTTATAGAAAAATAATAATCTTATAGAAAATCTAATGGGTATTAGAGAGACAAACAAACCTCTAGGTGGTTTCTAAGATCATCCCCACCATGATAGGAATATATGTGGACAATATGTTTAGAATAAGCAACACCTGAAAAATCAGTGAGGATAAATAAACTTTGACTACTTGCAAGTTTGCATTCAAGGCAAACAGCAGAAATATCACAAGACTCATTAGTGAATCAGAAAGTAACAGATACACACACATACAACAAAAGGGGAAAAAAACTCATTAGAACATACTGCAAAGTGTTCCATCAGGACTCCACACCACACGATTGACTGATGCTGAGTAATCATTAGATAGAGATGCCTATATAAAAGAATCAGGGTATTAGTAATTGCCACATGACAAGCAGTTTATAAAACAATTAACAAATCTGCAATATTGACATTTTATTGAGGGCCATACTTGTAAAGCTACAGAGCATGCTCCGAGATCCCAGACTTTAAAATTTCTTTGTGCAATCCTTTCACGGCTGCCTATATCCCACACCATGACATCGCCCATGTTTGTTCCAACTAACCATCAACAGAAATAAATAAGTACATAAATTAATATAAAAAAAAATCAAAGGATATCACATAACATATAACCTACAAAAACAGAAGAAATTATTTAAGACATCACTGGCATATGCAACAAAAGAGGCTTACCAAGAAGTAGAATTTGCTGAAGTGGATGGAAATCCATACTTTTGACAATTGAACCTTGGTTGAGAGTCATCACAACAGTCTTAGGCAAGTCATCAGATGAATAAGAGCTCTGACCATGGCTCTGGCTAGAGTATGCAACGGGAAGCAAATTTACTGGTAGATTATTGACCTGTTTAAATATTTTAACAGGGACAGATCATATACAATAAGCTACCACTCTAATCAATTGGTACACTTTCATTGCAAAAATGTAAGGTGGATAAACTAAGAACTTGGAATAGTAAAACAAGTTTTAGATAACATAGCGCCAAAAATTAATAAATCACTATTGCCATAGCAAGATGAACAAGACAAAATTCTGTTCTCTACATAAATGAAACTTATTAGTATGTGGAATGAAAGTATTTTTGAAAAGAGAACCAGTGAAAACCAGCCGTTTTTCAGTTGTGCTCTCAGTCAGAATACAAATTGATGACAAACGGTTCTCAAAAAAGCATTTATGAACACATTTTCGATGTTTAAACAAGAAATAAAGTCAATACAATTCTGTAGTAAAAATGGAGTATACACTATCCAAAAAACAAAATGAAGGACATTTCCATGCAAAATGATGATTAAAAGTTCCCTTCACAATTTCATGATTGAAGAATCAATATCTATTTACTGATCAGCCTAAATATATGGCTTAAGCAGACTCACAAAGAGGCCACAATTAACGCAAGCTAGGAGTAACTGCAAGCAGCTTTCCAACACAAGCCTCTCATGCCCAGGATTATGGACCTAAAGCATGGCAATGCAGGTGACTAATAAATCTATGATAGGCTTTAATACTACCTTATGCAGGTGCCAAATACTTTATTAATGGTCCCTGGTCAGACAATACAATAGCCAAATACTCCTTCAAGACACTTGGAAAACAGCCAGCACTAAAACAGATACAGATAAGTGCACATGGACACAAACAACAATGAAAAGGGAATACTCCTAAGTGTAAATAACAACTTCAAACTTTCATTTTTAAATCAAACAAAAAAAACAAAAGACAATAGAGCAAAAAGAGTAGTGACTGTACTTCTTCTGATATTCCAAAAGGTCTTGTTCTCTTCAATACATGATCTGAATCAGCAGTTTGATAGTCCATAGCCGGGTTGTTGGTAGGAGGGGTTCTGGGGCGCTTCAAAATAGCTGCTACCATTATCAGAAGTAGAAAGCAAAAAAGGGCACAAGAATATCAGTTTGGTTAAATATGATGTGTGCAATTCAATTTCATTTTTGTGCAACATTAGCTTCTATTACATACTACATGTGGTTTCCATCATGAGTGATTAGTATCAATTCTCTGGCCCTGGGTTACTAGATACACTAAAAAACCAGTTACTTATGACCTTACCTGCATTATTTGCTGCGGCTAAACCTATGGGTCCAGCAGAAGCCGAGGGATGCGGAACAGGGGATGGGTTAGCCATCCAGCCAGCAAGGGATGTAGGAAGCGCAGCTGGAGTGGGCTGAAATGGCTGAAATATGGAAAAACAGAGTCATAACAAGTATAAAAACACATTACTTGTAAAGCATAGATGAATCATATCCTGCGTTTAACTTACACCATGAGCACCAAGTGGAGGGAAACCTCCAGCCTTTGGGACAGCCCCCATTAAGGGATTGGTTACGGGAGATGGGGCCCGTGCACCATTTGGTTGCCCACAACTATGGTCCACAAAAAGGGTCTTTATGTCAGGGTTAGGCCGTGGGTTCTTACAAAGTTGATGCTGCCAATTTAAGCTGCAAGTCAATACATCAATACACAAATAATAAATGTGAGTAATAGCAAAATCATCACAGAATGGATTATATTGACACAGATAAGTTCTTTTAATAACCTCTGATTAATTAGAGTCCGCAATCTGGAGTTCTTTAAGGTAGGAAATTGAAGCTTGTCGCGAAACAGAGGGTTAGCTTCTATCAATTTCTTAAGTTCAGCCAGCATTATGCCTCGTGCAGATTTTGTATCTCCATACTTGGATAGCTGTTCATTATGTCTGCAAAATCATAAAATCCACATTATAAGCCAGGGGGGAAATTATTAATAACTCAGGTGGAAAAACAATAAATCCTACGGTAACTGTCTCCATAGTCCATACCTGAAGTTTTCCAAAGTCAACAACTGTGTGATTTCCTTGAAAAGCTCTTCATTAAATGCAGCAAATACTTTTAAGTCCTTCACTAGAATATCCACAGCTTTTGCTCGATCTTGCCTGCAATAACATTATTCCGTTCAATTTTTAATCAACAATAAAATTAATGACAAAGCAGTAAGCAAATTGGAAAAGAATAACACAGCCAAACAAGACAGATAACCCACTTGTCCAATGCTTCTAAGTACTTTTGCTTCCGTATCTCAAAGAAGATCTTCATTGAGTATCTATTGTCATCCACCTTCGTAAAACCAGACAAGTACTTCTCCACCTCATCCCACTCGCCATTCGTAACCATATCCTCGAAATACCTCATGTTAAAGAAAAATCCCGATTCTTGCTCCAACCTTCACGTTCAGGAATTCACGAACACAGAATATAAATTAACAAATTAAATTAAATAAAAAAATAGGAAAACAAAAACCTTAAACAAATTTAAATTTTCCAAAACTAGCGTACTTGTGAACAGTCTCCTTAAATTTCTCTTCATCAAGAAACTGAAGTATGAGAAAAACAAGCTCTCTGCTGAGGGAAGACATGACGGTGCCGTCAATGAAACCCGCAAGAAAGATCCGGAACCGAACAGATCGACAATACCTGAACATCGAAACACAGAATTGAAGCGCAGATACATCCAAAACCACAAATTCATCAAAATACGTATATACAAACACATCACAATCAAAACGAACTTTAAATTGGAGAGAAAAATCGTGCTAGAAGAGACAAAATGAGAGAGCGAAAGAGCTCTCACCTGCCAGAGAATCCCTGGCACAGATCGAGAGGGACGAAGCAGAACGAGAATGGCGAGGGAGGGTTTCAGTATTTTCTCGCTCTACTTTCTCTCTCTAGCTTTTCTTGTGTTAGAACTCTTCTGGTTGAGTATTTATACAAGAAAAGGGGGCTAGGGATTTGAAGAAGAAGGAGAAAGAGACAACGGGGATAGATAGAGAGAGAAGAGAAGAATTGTTGTGAGCGACGAAATAATGGTATCAGACAGTTTAAATAGCGTGAGAGAGAACGAGATGAGATGGAATCATGGTTTTGTATTATAAGTAGTTGGATAAGGACACTCACTTATACGAACTTTAGATAAGCCAATGCGCTTATGCGGTCTGTGATATGCTATTGGCTTATTTAAGTAGTGTCCTAGATTTGGATTTATTTTCGCGTGGACTCGCGCTGGTTTCAATTTGCGGTAAGTAGCATTAATTTATTTTCTAATTTTTCCTATTAGTTAGATTTGTTATTTTATTAAACATTAATTTAATATTTTTAAGATTTAAAATAAATAAATGAATAAATATGTTATGTTATGACCATAATTGCCATCCATGAATTTTCCTTTATTTGGTTGTTTTTCTGTCTAGGCACGTCTGTCTGTGTGATTTTATTAGGCAGAGATTTCAACTTCTTTCTTATTAAAAGAAAGAAAATAAAACTTTTCTTTTGTTTTTGATTGATTGAAAAGGCAAAATAGTATTTATTTTTTTTGTATTATTTGAATAAAAATATTTGACCCTTTTTCCCCTGTTGAGGAAGATTAGGATGTTATGGCAGAACTAAAGTTACTATTATTCCATGCGTGGTGGATCCCATGTTATCATCTATATGCGTGTCTGAAAAATGTAAAGCGTAGTCCCCTCTAGTGACAGCCAACTTCGTCCACTTGCAAAGCACTAGCATGTAATTATAACTGTTCAAGTAAAATAAATAAAGGATAAGCATGGTAAAATAAATATTGGATGTTAATCATGCCGGATATAATTTACAAGCAAACAAATGGGGAAAAAAACATTTATTGTTTATTTGAATTAAAATATTTTGTAATTTTAATTAGCTTTAATTTATCAGTATTTTTTGTTTATTTCTGTATCATATATCTGTTGACCTTGAATCAGTCAAGTCGTATTATTTTAATAAACTAATTTATCTTTTTTGTAAAACGACCATTGTTTTAATTTTTTTGCCAAAAAATATAAAATATGTTATTCATTAAAAAGATATACTTCAAAAGATAAAAATGCATTTATCAATAATTAAAATCAACATATTTTTTTATTAGGTCTTGCAGTAACTATATCTGTTTTTTCTTTAAGCAGTAGTACTATAGGGACCATTTCTTTCAAATTATGATATTATACTTTTAAAAATTTTAGGAATAATAAAGATAAAAATATTATATGTGAATAAATTTAAAACTATGTTTAGTTTTTTTTTTAATTTTAAAATAATATAAATAAAAAAATACAAATTATATATATTATAAGTAACTTTCAACATTGCTATGAAAATATAGTTTCCTACCCTTTACAGATGTTTTCAACAACATTCTACTATTTTTTAAATTAATAGTTACTATTTTCCTTTATTGGATCATTTAAAATAATAGTCATTATGTGCGAGTTTTGTATTTCTCTTTTCTCATTAACTTTTTATTTTTTATATTAAAAAAGAAAATATTTATTATACTTCTATAATAATGAATATAATAATTTGTTCAGCAATAAATTTATTTTTTAAAATATTTAACAAAATTGGTTACATTTTTCCTTTATTAGGTTGTGTGCAAGTTTTGCATTTTATCTTTTTATTAATTATTTATTTTAATATTGAACATTAAAATTAAGCTTCTAAAAGTAATAAGTGTTTATTAATAAATATAAAATATATTATATTTTATTTATAAATATATTAATACTTTCCCTTAATTTTAAACATGATCTTATCATTCTTTAATTATTTAAAATTAATATTATCGTTTCTTAATTAGGCTGCCTAATATAATTAACATATTAGCTTATGGAATGTACAAGATAAGTATAATTATATTATATAATAAAATATTTTAATATGTAAAATAATATAAAAAAAACTATTACGAATTCTCCTATTCAACAATACTTTTAAAAGTATCCCACAAATTTTTTAAAGTAATAGTTATTATTTTTCTTTATTAAGCACATGCCTTTTTCTTTTCTTTTTTTTAAAAGCAAAATGTGTGTGTATATATATAAAGTTTAATTGGTACACACTGTCACTGTAAAGATTTTTACACTAATTTTCAATCACAACCATTCATTTATGGTGGATTTGTTGACTTTACTTATTACTATTTTAAAAGTCACATAAATGAAAAGTCATGATTGACTATCAGTGTAAAGATCTTTTACACTGACAATGTATACCAATTAAATACACACACATATATATATATATATATATAGAAACAAGCGGAGGTTTCTAAAATCACAAACAGAGAAACTTGGCTCCATTTGGGGTGATTTTTGTTTCTAGTTTTAAAATTTATAAAAATAAAAACTCGTTTTGGTTTTAAGTTTTTAAAATTTTAAAAACAGCATTGTTTTTATTTCTAAATTTAAAAATTTTAATCAAAAGACTAATTGGAGGTAGCGATCGAGGGTGATTTTTGTTTCTAGTTTTAAAATTTATGAAAGTAAAAACTCGTTTTGGTTTTAAGTTTTTAAAATTTAAAAAACAACATTGTTTTTATTTCCAAATTTAAAAATTTTAATCAAAAAACTAGTTAGAGGTAGCAATCGAGACAGTCGTTGAAGGTGGCGATCGATCATTGGTGATTGAAGGTGGTGGTTGATGATTGACGATTGAAGTTGGTGGTTGGTGACTGGTGGTTTGAGGTAGTGGATGGGTGATTGCCAGTCAGAGGTGGTGGCCGGTGACTGCCAGTCGGAGGTGGTGGCCGGTGACTGCCAGTCGGAGGTGGCGGCTAGTGACCGCCAGTCGGAGGTGGCGGCTAGTGACCGCTAGTCGGAGGTGACGACCGGTGACCGCTGGTCGAAGGTGGCAACTAATGATTGTTGGTCGAAAGGGACAACCAGTGAATGCTAGTTGGAGGTGGCGGCGGGTGACTGCCGATTGGAGGTGGCGATTGGTAACCGCCGGTCGGAGGTAGCGATCAGTGACCGTCAGTCGAAAGTAGAAGCCGATGACCGTCAGACGGAGGTAGTGGTCAACGACTGCTGGTCAGAGGTGAAGGTGGTCAATAATGATAAGTGATGTTAAGTAATGAGCTTAAATAAAAACAGAAACAAAAATCTGAAAACCAAATTTTATTGTTTTTAAAATTGAGTAAAAACTGTTTCGAAAATGAGTAAAAAACAAAAAAGAACCATTTTTACCAAACAAGTTTCTGTGACTAAAGGTGGTGGTCGGTGACTGACGATCGAAGGTGGTGGTTGGTGACTGGTGGTCAAAAGTAGCAATTGGGTGACTGTTAGTCAGAGGTGGCAGTCGTAACCGCCAGTCGAAGGTGGCGACTGGTGACCGCCAGTCAGAGGTGGCAGCCAGTGACTGCTGATCGAAAGTCGAAACCAGTGACTGTTAGTCAGAGGTGGCGATCGGTGACCGCCAGTTGGAGGTGGTGGCCGATGATTGCTGGTTGGAGATGGCAACCAGTGACTGCTGGTCAGAGATGGTGACCAGTGACTGTCGGTCAAAGGTGGCGATCAGTGACTGTTGGTCGGAGGTGGGGACTGGTGACCACCGATCGAAAGTGATGGCCGATGACCGTCAGACGGAGATGGTGGTCGGTGATTGTTGGTCAGAGGTGGAGGCCGGTGGCCACCGGTCAAAGGTTGAGGCCGGTGACACTGGTCAGATATGATAGTCAATGGTGATAACTGACGTCAAGTAACAAGCTTAAATAAAAACAAAAACAGAAATTTGAAAACCAAATTTTATTGTTTTTAAAATTGAGTGAAGACTATTTCGAAAATGAGTAAAAAACCAAAACAGAACTATTTTTGCCAAACAAATTTCTGTTTTCAAAATACATTTCAAAATCAAAAACAAGAAATTTGGAACCACCCCGAACGGGGAAAGGATCCCAAGAGGAGCCCCACCAAAACCACCTAAAACCGTCTACATGTTCAACAAACATAGACAAAAATTTGATAATATACATCCCTCTTAAAACCAAACACATAATACATCTATTTTCAAAAAAATAAACTAAATAAATCTAAAATATCCAGTCACATATTTAATAAAGATCACAAGTGTATTATCTTTGTGATTGTTGAAGATACTACCTTATATATTTTTTAAGATAGAGTTTGTTGACCACATTTGTTTCATAAAATTACATGCTTACCATAATAATAGTGATGAGCTCTTCAACATAATTATTTTTTGTAAATACTACCTCCGTCTATAAAAAAAAATCATGTGCAAGTTTTGTATTTATCTTTTTGCATTAAATTTTTATTTTGTAGTATTATTTTTTTCAATTTTCTTATCATAAATAAAACTTTTATTTTTGTTTTATTCTCAGTTGTTCTTTATTTTTTGTTAAATGACAAAGCATACACATTTATACTTATTATGACTATATTTGTTAGCATGTCGGGTAAAATTCTTTTTGAAACACTTATAGAAATTTTTTATTAAATTACACACAATTTTTTTTTTCATACATTAACAATCCTTTTAATTTTAAAAATATTATATTAACATTCCATAATATTATAATAATATATCTTTAAAATCTTACCATGACATTAGATGCGAAAATAATAATTAAAAAATAAAAAATATGCATATAATTATATTAAATTTCAAAAAGTATTATTATAATTTAATCATAACTTAAATACCCTATCCTGGAAAAAAACTTAAATACCCCTGCGAATTATACCTTTTTACCTTTTGGTATCTAAATGCACGTATCCATGTTCATTACAACATTAATAAAATAAATATACATATTATTAAATTAAATTCCATTCAAAGATTTTATTATAATTATGATAATTTATTTGCATAATAGACATTTATAGTGTTCTTTTATGATAGATATTTATAACAAATGCATAATAAATTACTTTGACTTAATTACCTAAACTTTATTATTATAAAATGTATAAAAATTATTCACATCATATAAATAAGATGAGTAAAAATTAATGTATAAATCATGTGAACAGATGTTTATATCATAAAAAATACCAATAATATATTAAATTGTTTTGATATTAATAAATAAAAAAATCATAATTTAGTTTAAATTATAAATATAATTTGATTATTTGATTATTGTTTTTTAAATCATTTTTGCTTGAGAATATTTTCCGTCCCCCTTTTTATTATTTTGGCATCCTTCTTAACTTGACTTTTTATATAATAATGTATGCATTCACAAAAAAAAAAAGAAGAAAAGATAATGTATGCGTTTTTTTTTGTCACGAATCAAAGTCTACCTGTATCAAAGTTCAAAATAAAAATAAAACACTTATAAAAAAATGAACTTGCAAATTTGAACTACTCTGCATTTGATGTTGATCTAAAAAATTACCTTTGCCTATCAATATTGTAAAAAAATATATAATTTAACACGTGAATTAAGAATTTTTTAATTGAAAAATATATTTTTAATTGCTTATGTGTATTGTAAAAAAAATATGAATTGATGTGAGAAATATTTAAAAAAAAGTTTAAATTAACAGATAATTATAAAATTGTACTACTTATAAAAAAATACTGAAATAATTTGATAACACTATATTAAATATGAGAAATGTGTATAGTTATCTTTAATTGAAAATTCACTCTAAAATCAATTTAAATTCAAATATGGACAATAAAGGCAACAATTTAAAACTCATTAATTACAACGTAAATTTTTTTATAATGATTTTTCATTCTATACTATTTTATATTAAAAATATATGAGAGTTATTAATTTTTATTTTGATACGAATATTTACTTTAATATAAATTTAATGTTTTTAATATGAAAATAGTATATTATAAATTAATTCAAAATGAAATTTTGGATATATTAAACTATAATATGTTTTTAATATAAAAAAGTACCCGTTTATTTTTTTAAATAATATTTACTTTATTATAAATATAATGTTTTTAATATTAAAATATCAAGTATACTTTGATTAAGTACCAATTCACCAAAAAAAAAATTGATTTAGTACCATATTTGTTTTTACTTACAAAATGTAAAATTTCATTTCATATATTTTTATAACATTTGTAATCTTTAATTACATATACTAATAATCTATTTCTCTCTTGATTTAAAAAAAATTGAAGAATCAAAAGTTAAAAATTAATAAATTATAATTAAAACTAATAGAATACATTAGAGTAAAATATATTTTTATTTTAACTTATTTAACTTTTATTTTTATCAAAATTGATTTTGTCATTTCAAATTAAAATATAACCAGTTTTAAATTACGTTAATTATTGTAATTATTTGAGTTGATATAGATGCTGATCTTAGGTGAAATTATTTAAAGTAAAAACAATTTATTTGCGTTAAAAATGCTATTTACAAGGAAAAATCAATATTATTTTCTTCATTTTAGCAAACAAATTTTTACTTTTTTATTTTAGTTTAATTATTTGACATCAAACGACATAATCCGTAGTTGAAATAAAAGAATCCATGATCGATAACACAAAATATAGTTTAGAAGATAACTCCTGTTTCTTGCATTTTTTAAATTTTTTCAAAACTCAAATGGATTTATTGAATAACATGACCAATGACAAGTTGTTTTAAGCTAGACATTAAGTTCAACCATACAAACTCAAAATCTCCCTTTTGCATATTCCTAAACCCTAAACCTGGGTACCAACTTTTACAACTCTCATAAAATCAATAAAAGAAAGTCACTCACAAAAACCAATTAACAAAAAAGCCCATGACACATTTACAATACCGACCAAAATGAACAATAACCCATGTCATTTTCTTTACAAATTTATTATAAGCTTAAAACAAAAAATCGCTCAAAACTTATGTTTTTGCAACCTTAATTAATTTCCTTTTGTTTGAACTCATAATCTCTTTCTAATGTTTCCTTCAATTTCTTGAACATTTTCTACATCCGCACACCACCCACCATGTAATCAACTTGGCTGCTGCACACATCTTTCAACAAATCTTCTGTTTTTCTTCTATGAATTCCGATATAAATGATCTAGACTATAAAACATAGAAAAAATTGTCATATTTAAAAAAAGCGTAATCAATAAGTGAAACTTTAGTCATAGACAAAAAAAAATATAACACTCCTTTTAAATAATATATATATATATATATATATATATATTAAATAATAACATAAAAGATCTTACAAATATTATAATAAGAAGTTAAGAAAAAACTTACGTACAGTTTGATTTGAGAAAATATTTTTTTATTTTTTATTTTCTAAAAATAATTTTCATTTTCAAGTTTTAACAATTCAAAAAATAGGTTTGTTTTTATTAGATATTTTTTATTTTCAAAAAATAATATTATTAAATTTAACTAATTTTAATAAAAATATTTTAAAATATTAAATGTATAATTTAAAATACATGTATAATTTTTGTTATAATTATAATATTGTTATTAAGTTTTTATATAATTTTAATTTTTTAAAACGATGAAAACAATTTGTTCTGTTTTCTATTTTCGGTTGTTTTTTGAAAATGTTTTTAGAGAAAAATTTTCTAAATTGCAACCAAATATATTTTCACTACTATTTTCTATTTTCTATAAAAATGAAAAAAAAAACACCTAAAACAAATGTCACCTTAGAGCTTGATTGGTTTGATTTTGTTTTTTAGTTTTTGAAAATAATTTTAAAAAATAGTTTCCAAAAACTATTTTGTGAAAAAAGAGAAAAAACACTTGTTTAGTAATTGTTAATTGAGAACTATTTTTGAGATGTGAAATGTAACATTCCAAATTCTATTTATACTAATTAAACTATTAATGCTCAACTATCTGATTCACTTTTCGTACCAATTATAATTCAAAATACTGAGATATAAAATTTTCATTATATTACACGCCATATTACAACATACATCTCAATAATTCCAAATTCTAGAACAAAATATAATATATTAACACAACAACAGCTCGCCCTGTGAACCTTGTCACCTAACAAGATCCGAGGTAGCTTACTAGCAACAATAGTCGTCCAAGTGAGACCTTGTATCAATTTGTCCTAATAATAGAAACTTTCCTTAACGAAACTGGTCGTTGGACAAAAATCTTGTTTAATTCTAAACAGAAAGTAAAATAATTCAATCATTGTGTATATTTGATTCGGTTCTCTTAAATAATTTAATCTAATTTATCCAACAAAATACATTTTGAATTTGACTAAATGCTTCAATTTTACCAATACATGCTTGTCTATAATTTAATTTTTATTGGCATATGTCTTTACCTACAAATATTGAATTATATAGCATGCGTTAGTGTTTTGTTGATTAACGTTGTTTACTTATGGGATTGAATATTGGACTACCGATATCAATTATGCAAATAAAATATAGATATATTAATTTATTTGGATTTATTATTGAGTGTTTTTATGATTAATTGGGTCTCACTTGGTACTAAATAAGAGGGTTTACTCTCATTTGGTGGCTATTTTATTATTGACCCATTACACAACTGTGTGATAAATCCTAGATATCAAGTAGAAAGTAATAAAAGTGTTCAAAGTTGAATAAAATCAAATTAAAAATTGTTAATAAGAAGATTGCAAAAACTCAATTTAGTTTAGAGTGATTTGGATTTTGTAATTTTTAAATTGCGTGATTTGGTTATATTTGCAGTTTGACATGTTAAAACTGCATAAAACTAAACCGTTTATCCTTTAGTTATTTTAACAAATCTATAAAAATACATATATTATTACTCACTACTTTTTAAGTTTTTATTATTTTGACTTAATATTTAATTAAAATTTTTAATAATATATATTAACCGATAAATAAATATTTTAACAAGACTATTTAATTTAATTTCATTGAATTCAATTTGACGACAACAAGCAAAATATAATATTTAAATGAATTAATATTTATACTTTAACTTTAATAGGTATTACTTTTATATAATTTTATTAAGAGCCAGTAAACTTTTATATAATTTTTTTATATATTTTTTAATACTTAATAATAGTCATTTTAAATTACAAAACTGAATCAAATTACACCTGTCAAAGGTTGAATTTAATTTGATTTGAGATTGTATGATTAATTTAAACGGAATGAAATCATATTTATTTATTTTAATTTGATTTAAATTAATTTTAAAGTAAAAACTGCAACAAACTATATCAGAAACACTCTTAGAGAATAGTATCTTTCTCACTATTTAGTGTTTATTGTTCCATAAAGATAACAAGATAAATCTAATTTCTCCCTATGCAGACATTCTCTATCTCTCTCATAATTGATATTATTTTTTATCAACATTCTATAATTGTGCATCATTCATTACTGATTTTCTCTGAGCATAGTTACAAACTCACAAACATAAAAATCAATGTTAAATTATACTTAATTCATTTATATTTTTATTACATTTAATTTGGTCATTATTTAAAAAATCAATTCATTCATTTATATTCTTAAAGCGAGTCAAAATGATTATTTAAAATGGATTTTGAAATTTAATTCTAAGTTTTTTACTTATTTTCTATGTAAAACTTGTTCTATTATAGTCATATTAATAAAAATTAAAAAACTATAGAAGCTAATTAAAAAAATCATAAAATAGTAAAAATCAACTTAAATGTTAATTTAATAATTAAAATATTATATCAAATTCTTTTTTAATTGTCCTGACGCGTTTATGAAACAGTTTTTTTTTATCATATTTATAATTTTCTTTATTCGAACATAGTTAGGTTTTTAGTCTCCGTGCCTCTTAGCAGGAAAAAAAAAAAGACAGAGACTATATTAAACTTTAAAAAGATTAAATATGATAAAAAACATAAAAGATTATAATCGTATTATGGAGTAAAAATTGTTTTTTAATCTAAAGTTAATTATTTATATGTTTTTTTATTGTCATCGTCTTTTAGAATTTTGGCAAATTAATTATGACTGACACGCACGAGGCAAGTGGTGTCCTTGTTTCATGTACATCAATCAGACAATCATGTTGTTAAAAAATTCTATATTTAACCTTTAAAAAATAAAGATAGCTTTTTATTAACAATAAAGTTTATGATAGCTTTTATATTGCTTGTCTATTTAGAGGAACGAATCATATTTTTCTATAAATAGATATATTAATAATATAAAATATTTTATATTCATTTAGTTATAATTCTTCGTTGAAATATTAAATATATATTGTTATTTTTTATAATAATTATCTTTAAAATTATATAAATAATAGATTATGATAAAAAAATATCTAAAATAGTTTCACACTTAGTCTCTATTTAACCTCTTTTTTCTTTATATATACACATAGAAAGGTTTTCTTTATATATACAGATAGAAAATGTTTTCTTGCCACTTAAAGAGAGGCATTACAAAATGATTCCTTATATGGAAACATATTTTTATTGTTTTAGCACTAACTCGTTACAAAACAGACTTTCATTGATTCATTGAACAAGTTAGGATGACAAAGTGAGTCAAGCCTGTTAGGTCGGCTCGCCAGTTTGCTTTGGTAGGACGGGATAGAAGTTCTGCCTCACTGACCCGTTTTGCTCTGCCTCGCCTAACCGGCCAACTTGTCAGGTCAAAGGAGGGTTGGTTTGTCAACCTACTACCTTATATTAATAATATTTCTTATACTAATTATATTATAAATATAAACTATAATTAATCATTTAAAATTAAAATTAAAAATTAAAGGTAAGAGAATTAATATATTAAACAATCAAACTTTAGTATTTCTTACTACTTTACTTTATAAATTAATAAAATTTATTAATTTTAGTTTAGATTAGAAATAAAAATTAGAAATTTACTTTAGTACTACTAATTTACTTTATAATTTTTAGAATATTTTGGTTAAAATATTTTGATTTTGATATTTTCGTAAAAAAATTATTTAGAAAAATAAAAAACAAAAATTTGAAATTACAAAAACTAGAAAAACTGGCGGGTTAGCCCACCAACCCACCTACAAGTGTGGCGGGCCAGCCCACCCGCCTCGTTTCTGGCAAGCTGGGACAACACGGACAAGACTGACCCATTTTACCATTCCTAAAAAAAGGATCCATATCTTAAGTTAAATTGATTTTTGAGTATGTATATATATCATTGACAAATATTAAATATGATTACAATTAATTATCCTAATAAAATATTATTAATTCTTTAGATTAGAGATTTATATTATTATTAATATGCCTTTTTTTATAATACCATAAAATGATGTAGTGGTCCTTGATACTTGATAGTATAATAAGATTCATTTTTTTACCAATAATTGTTAAGGTTCTTTTTTAAGTTAAACATGGTAGATCAATTTGAATTTATAATAAGTTCACTATTGGAATAAGAAGCAATAAAAAAAATTATTGGAGTAAAAAAATGGATAAAATCCTAAAACTGATGTGAAAGTGTGAAATCCACAAAAATAACTAAGAATTTTAGATGAGTTTACTATTGTGAATAATATTACTCCTCTCTTAGACTCTTTAATTTTTATTGAGATGTATAAAATTGTGTTTATATATGATTTTCAATAAAAATTTCCTCCTCTTATCCTTTGTTTGGCAAAGGTACAATCCTTGAGAAATTGGTAAGGGTTTCACACTTCTACTATTCTATTTATGCTTTTTTTTCCAGGATTTTTTTTTGCTAGAAGCCTAAGACCAAAATTCATTTAAGAAGTTGATTTCTTCCACTAGGTGTTTCTTTGCACATATGGATCGGGATTGAACCCTTGATCAAATGTTGAAAAGTAGGACAACTATCTACTATTCTACTTTAATTCAAATATTTTTATTTTACTCCATTCCATTTCATCCCATTCTCTTTTATAATAAACAAATTTCTTAACAACAAGACTTATAAGACCTATTTTTATTAAAAGTTATAGTGTGTGTAAAATAATTAAAAAGGGAAACTAAATTTAATTTAAGTGTAATCAATACATTAATTAAAGAATAGTTGGTTAAGATATTTGTATCCATGTTTTATTTTGATAAAATGTGTTTAATTATGAATGTGATTGGATGTAAGTAAATTGTAAATAATGAATATGAGTGCCATTTTATTGTGTTTTGTTACTAGATACTTTGCTATATATATAAATTTTTGCCTAGTTATGTGTGTTTTATGCTAATTATTGTTTTGAGACAAAATTTAATTTCAAATCTAAAGTTTAGAATAAGTTTGAAGGAGGGAAACTTTAAGAGTGAAAAATTGCTTAAAAATCGCAACTTTGTGATTTGTGAGAGGAAGAACACACTCGTGCTCAATTCAATTTCTTAACGTTTTCTAAGTTTGGATGCAAAAAGAGTGACAAAATTACGGGAATTTAGATAGTGTTCTACACGAAAGTTTTAGCCTTATATGCACTATTTAACCAATGTCATTGATTGCTCTAAAAAATGAGCTTTAGAGCCCAAGTTATGATCAAAATAGTGACAAAAGGTCAAGATATCAGGATTAGGTGATAAATTAATGTTTCATCTAATATTTGTCATAGTAAACATTTAAACTAGCTCTTAAAGTCAACATGACATCTGTAGATAAATATCTTAGCTTTGAAACCAGATAAGAATCAATTTGAGAGGAGTAATATAACTATTGGATATGGTATTTACACTATGCAAAAGTTATAAATATTTAGTCAAAATGAGTAAGGTAACATCTAAAGCTTAGCGAAATATAGTGGTGATCTCTTCGAATAAAACTAATGTTTGTATGTTTATAAAAGTATATGCCTTGAGCTTTATGAATGAGATGTTGTGGTATAAGAATCCATGCTTAAGTTATTTGTTTCGATGAACTTATATATGCCTATGGTTAAAGTCTAAGTTGTTTCTTAACAATGTGTGAATTCCAAACCTTTGTTTGATAATTTGTAAAGTCTAGAATTTTCCTACACAAAACTTAAGTCTTTGTATTGCCCTAGCCATATGTCAATGTGTGTTATGTATTGCGTGAGAATCCATGTATTCTTGCATCCTTTTATTGGAGGTATTGGTTGCAAATTTGATTAGGAGGGTCTCTATTATCTTTTATCATGGCCTTGGGTGTTTCAAAGTAGTTGTGAGTATTTTATCAACCTGTATGATAAGAGGTAACCATGATCAACTATAAAAACAGCTACAAATTCTGATTGAATCTTCATCCTAAAAAGATTATCTGTATAGTAATTTGTAAGTTTCTATGTACTCCCAGACTATCTCATATTCTTTTTTTGTGCTAAAAGTTATGATACCAAATGTATATTGAATTAAAAACATAAATCTTCACAAGTAAGAGACTTAGATTGAAAGGTGTGTGACTTTGTGATACTTTGTTGTCTTTTAAATGACTACTCATTACCCTTTTTATTTTGTTAGAATGCTCTTATTAGGTGTGACTTGAGAACAATTTAAATCAATCTTATTTACTCTATACCAGGTTTACGTAGAGTCAAAATTAAACTTTTTTTTTTTTAAGTAAAACAATTTTGCAACCACAATTTTCTCTACAGATTTTTGTTGAAGTAACTACTTTCCATAAAACTAACAAAGAACTAAAATGAACATGTATTCATTCTCTTGATTTTAGCAAGAAAACAAAGCAAACTATAATATACTAATTTTGAATTTTTAAAAATAGGAGAATAAATTAAATTGAAATATAATTAGAATTACACGCTGAGATTCAATTTCGTGCCATTCGAGTTCTTTTTTAGGTCACTATACAAAGGGATTTCAGTGTACTCAGTACTTGTTATTCGTTTAATTTAAATAAACTTTTCATTCAAACAAAAATAAATATATTAGTATTTACAGAAAATAGTAAAATATATGAAGTTTAATGCAACAGTATTATATATATGGAATAAACAATATTTGAATTTTAGTTTACTTTCTGATAATTATACCGTATTGTTTTAAAGTATTTTGAGATAAACTTTTAATGGCCTCAGTTCAATACTACATTGGCCCAATAACAAAATAGTGGTTTGGTCAACTCTGTCAATTTCTACTACAGATGTTATTCTACTATCTACAGGCTATTTTCATCTTACTATATAATGTGAATAAGCATAGCAAATGCTCTTAAAAAAAGAAAAAACAAAAATAGCAATTGCACGATCATCATAATGACACCAATTTACTATTTTTAGGCGTGTACTATTTCCCCTTACGGACTTTCTTATAATTTCCACTAACTTATATGTACTTCATCAAAACCTATCACCTAGAGTTAGGTTGACAATATAAAGAGCACGGCCGGACATAGATTATATTTTTCAATAGAGAAAAAAAATGTTGCACCGTAGTCTAATAATATATAACATGATAATTTCGTTGATTTTCATTATAATTATTTTAAAAAATCATATAAAGTAGTGCACTACTATTAAATTTTTTTAATAGTCCTTAAATCCGAATAAAGTATATCAACTTAAAATAATTCGTATTTTTTAATCAATAAATAATTAGTTGTTAATATTTGATCAAAATATTAGTAAGAGAGATTTGAACTTGTAACTTCTCTCTACCCCTTATCTTTAAACCATATTCAATCTTATAATTCCTAACATTGTTGCATTGTAATAAGGTAAGAAATGATTTTTATCAATCGGGTCAAAGATCAAACATCACCTTAATTGTGAAATTCAAATTAAACTTCATAACTTTGCCCAAAGTTGAATTAAAATTTGACAAATAAACTTAGGTGAAGACAAATATTATGTTGAAATTCATGTTTTTAGTGTTGACACCATACCTCAGGTCAAGAGTCCTTGGAACACTAAGAAAAACAATGGTATCATGTCCAAACTAGAAAAATTATGAATTAGAATCTTCCACATCATGTTTAAACCAAGGTCATTCTACAAGTATAATTGAGTTAAGTTTAAAGAATTCACTATGATATTTTAACCAAAATCATCTTCTTCGTTCATTTTTTACATTTTACTATAAAATAATAAAATATTACTTAAATATAAGAGTTATTTAGATGAGTTTCTCTAAAGATAATAAGTGCTTTACATGTTACTAATCTTGCATATTTAACTTAGACAACAAATGTTTAATAAAAGACAACTACAAATGATCTGCTTAAATTTTTTTTTAAGAAAAAAGAACACTTATTTAAACATAATAAGTATTTATTATAATTTTTCAGATGTTTGAATAAATTTTTTAAGAAAATTATAAGCTAAAAAAAAGTTGAAAACAACTTACTTTGAGAATTGAAGTTACTTAGAATAATTGGTTTCTTAAAATAAACTCTTGTGAAAGCTAATATTTAGAAAATATGCAGGTATCTTTAATTAAAAAACACTTTTTATGATCTATCCAAACATAGAAAAATCTTTGTTTTTATTAAAATCACTTATAAATAAATAACTTATTTTTCAATTTAAACAAACAAACTATAATAGACTCAAAGAAATTAATTAAATAAATAAATAATTAATATAACATTCACAATTAAAAATTAAGAAAATTGTAAATGACCTTAGTTACTATAAAATGGATTTTGATCACCTAATGATGTTATTTAATTAGGTAAAAATCTTATTATAGCCAACATCATTAAAAATCTTATTAAAGACGGGATGGAGATCTTCTATTCCTTTCCTTTAAAAAAAAAAAAACTATAAAATTCATTACTTTCAAAATCAATCACATGCCAAGAAATTATATATATATTATAGGCTAAATAAATATTATTAAAAAATACGAGAAAGCACAAAGTATATCTTCTATTAATACAAACCAACCAACAAAGATACAATACCTCGCCCTCATATATAATACAAGAAATTCAAAATCAATTTTGCATATAAGTGTGTTTATCAGACTAACACTACTCCTATAAACTCAGTTGCGTAGGTTAAACAATTTTATTAGTATCAACACTGTGGTATTTGAATACCGCAGAGTATTGTAACTTCCAAATATGTTAAATTCTTTCAAACCATGCAAAGGGCACACATTTTCCTTCACTGCTTAGTGTTGCTAATCAAACCAAATTAAAACTCATGATTTTTTATCATACTAGGTAGCATTATAAATAAACTCCACTAATAGTATAGCTTTTCTCCGACCCTGGCAGACACTGCACACATTACAAACAAGTGCGCTTCAGTTTTCACCATCTTACCGCAAAGCCCACAAAAAATCACAAGGAACAACTTTCACAATTCTTTTAGGAGTGTTAGTAAGATACTATACTCTTCCTAATAGATATTTTATCATTGATTTAAAATTACAAATTAAGAAAGATAACCAGAATTTAAATAAATTTAAAATTCTCAATAAATTTTACCTAATCATCAAAAGTGTTTTAAAAAAAGTGAGAAAGTAAATGAATAGCATTTTTATTTTTTTGTAATTTGGTAACACGTCACCAATTTTTTTTAAAAAGGACAAAAGTTAGAAATAAAATTATTTAGATTTATTATGAACCCATTTGTTTAAAATTATTTCTTGAAAGAATATTTTTTTTTTAAAAAAAAATCACCTATAAGAATATTTTAGATGTTTGTCTAAACTTTTTTAAAAAAAAAAAAAAAATAGTTTTCTGTTTTTTTTTTTCAGGAAACAACTTAGAGATGCTTTTCAAAAAAGTATATTTTTAAATAATTTTAAAAATTTTTTAAGAACAAATAATTTTTAATCAATTTTCAAAAAGTAATGGGTCATATTTACTAAATTATTCTATTTGTCTTGTAGTTTTACATAATTATTGCTTTATGATGACTGCAAATTTGTATAAGGATATTTTTATAAAGTTATTATTTTATTTTTTTTCAAAATTACTAATTTTTTAAACTAGTTGGAACCAAAAAATATTGTTTTATATATTATAAATTTATGGAGTCGTATTATGCATGTCATTAAAGTTTTATTTTTTAATTATGAAAAATTAAGAAAAGAAGGAGGAGAGGATTAAAACATGAATTTTTTAATTAGTTATGAATAGAAGTTATTGAAAATTAATGAATTAACTCGTGTAAGATGCTTATCAAACTAATTGTGCAATCGATTTGGTTTATCACGAATGATCGAATCATTTCAATTGCTGATTAATTTGACCCATTTAAAAAATACATTTTTGTGAAAATACAACAAAAATAAGCATCTATTAATCAAATCCAAAACTAAAAAAAATGTTCAATAGATTAACATAACACTAAATCATAATAACTAATGGATGTGTACTTCGTTCGATCAACTTACAGGATTCTAGCTTCAGATGGCCCCAATCTAAAGATACAATTTTTCAACTCATATGGGTGAAATTAGTTTCCTCTAAGGTTCAAGTTTTGGTTTGGAAACCGGAAGAAGACAAGATTTCAACAAGGAATAATCTTTGTAAAAGATGAATACTTCAAGACGATGTGGTCGAGTGTGTGTTTCATGATGGAGCATTAGATATAGGTCATCACCTATTTTTTACTTGTGTATTGACAACTTAAGTTTGGATAAAGTTATGTGCTTCATGGGGAATTTCCACAACTCTCCTTAACGAGTTTTGTGGTCATTGCTACTATAAGGACCCATTATATTATATGTTATAAACGTGTGAAATAATTAAAAAGGAAAACTAAATTTAATTTAAGTATAATTACAGAACAATTGATTGAGATATTATATTGATATTTTATTATTATTAAGTTATTTATTCAATTATGAATGTAATTAGGTTTAAGTGAATTATGATTATTAATGGGAGAGGGTGATGTTTACTAAGGTAAAGAGTGAGTATAGAATACTCTTTTGAATTAGATATTTGAGTTGGTTTCAGAAAGCTATTTTAGAATAAGGGTTACATTTAGTAAAACAAAATTACTAAATACATCCCGATTTCTTTCTTTTCTTCTTTCTTTTTCAGTTTTCTTCATCTCTTTTTCTTCTTTCTCCCGTAGCTTCTTCTAATTTTCTATGCACTTCATTCTCTTTCGCTTCTTGCATCTCACTCCAATTCCAAGTTGAATTTGAGGAAATTCCTGTCATTTTTCCTTATTTCGGTTGTTGATCACAATGAGTAAGTTTGATTCTACTTCTTTGGACATTTTTCTTTCTCTTTACGATTTCATCGTCTCTATTGAAGGGGAATCATCCTTAAAATCCCAATTTCTTAGGGTCTCTTTGGTTTTGGGGGGGTTTTGCTAGGCTTTGCATGATTTTTACAACTAGGTTCTCCTATTTCTTCAAGTTCAACTTAAAAAGGGAGAAATAGGTAAGGGAAGATTGATCCTTATGTTTAATGTAGGAGAAACTTTGATTTGATGAAGTGGAATAAACTGCATGTAAGTGATTGAGGCTTTGAATGTGTTATTTGACTTTTGTGAATGATTTATCATATTTTGATTGCGAAGGAATTATGTCTTGGTCTTGATTTAAGTATTAATTGAATTTGAGTGTGTATGAAAAAATATGAATGATAGTTATAGGGAATTTGATGATAATAGACTGAAATAATATATGATATATTGAACAGATGGTGTAATGGATTTTGAAGGGGGCTATTAGGGGGAGGTAACTGTGTCGTGTATGTGGTGCATTGACTTAGGGATACAGTTAAGGTCAATGTATTTCAGGGTGTTAGTTTGGGTACTAGTGTGAGATGCACTAGTGATCCTAGTGTTCATGTCGGTGAGGACGGAAATACACCATAAGGATATACTCAAATAACAATTAGGTGTTAGTATTGGGTTAGGTAGACATCAGACACCATTTAAGAGTTAACTGAGAGTCAGAATTTGGTCCATTGGATGCTAGAAATCAGTTGGAAGTATTAGATGAGTATACCTAGACTTTAGTTGGTTGTTAGAAATGGGTTAGGTAGACGCTAGACACATTATTCGAATTCAATGTAGTGTTTCAAAAAACGTCGTGTCATGTGATTATGTTGTTTTGAATGTTTATGGTTAAGGGAAACATAAGTACGTTACACTGTTGGATAAGCTGATTGATTTAAAAGTTATTATTAATTGCAATGTGTTTTACATTTGATGGATTTTGTGTTATTCTAAGCTTAACCTTTCTTGTATATGTTTTATGTATGTATGTGATGATAAACATGAGAGTAGATGACAATGATGCAACTAAGAGGCTAAACGCTGTAGATTGAAGGAGTTCAAATTTGGGCTTGGGCATTCTCGTGATTTTGTAGCTTTTGATACAGATTTTGAAATCCCACCTGCCCCATTTTCAAGTGGGATTTTCATTTCGCACCTACTTTTCTAAAAATATTTTGTTGTTCCTAAACTATGTCTAACCCTAATTTTCCCTCATCTTATCACTTCAGCCACCCCCTCCTTCTCTCTTTTTCTCTCCATAACTTTAGCCTTCAACACTTGTCTCCCTCTCCCTCAATATTTTTCTAGTAAAGCTCACCTCGCCCCCACTCACTCTGGTATCCCCACTCCCTCTCTGTCAAGTTTTTTTTTCTCTCTGTTTTTATCTCGCCCATTTAGTCATATTTTGTTAAAATATGATTATGTTGTTTTGAATGTTTGTGTTTAAGGGAAACATAAGTACATTAGACTATTGGTTAAGCTGATTGATTTAAAAGTTAGTATTAATTTAATGTGTTTTACATATGATGAATTTTGTGTTATTGTAAGCTTACCCTTGCTTATATATGTTTTATGTATGACGATGATGATCATGTTTTGCACCAGAGAAAATGACAATGATGTTACTAAGAGGCCAAATGTTATGGATTGAAGGAGTTAAATTTGGGCTTGGGAGTTCTCGTGATTTTGTAGCTTTTGATAGGGTTTTTGAAATCCCACCTATCCTATTTTCAATTGGGATTTTCATTTCACACATACTTTTCTAAAAAATATTTTGTGATTCCTAAACTACCTTTAACTCTAATTTTCCTTCACCTTGTCACTTTAGTTTCCCCCTTCCTTCTCTCCCTTTCCCTCCTTAAATTTAGCCTTCAACATTTGTTTTCCTTTCCCTCAATATTTTTTGGGAAGGGAACTCTTTTCTGTAGAAGGGTCTCTAGAAAAGAAAAAATTCAAATTTGTTTGCTTCTTTGGAGAGCAAAAAAAAATTTAATATTTTATGTTTATCCGAAGTAGCAAAAAAAAAAAATTAAAATTTTTTCCTTCTCTAAAGAAACAAAAAAATTATTTTTCCATTTTAATAAAGACATCCGTTATTTTATTGCAAGTGCCATTTTAAATTTCGGTAGGTGAGAATTCAAATTCCCTTTTGATAATACTATAAGTTTTGATAGATATAAGACTTAAGAATTAATAATTTAAAAATAATTTTATTTCTTATAATTAAATCTAGAAAAGTATCTACTTATTATTATTTTTTTTACATAAAAGAACAAAGATTGTATAATTTTTGGAGTGATAAGAATTTATAGAGGGGAGGTAGTATGGATTATAAGGCTTTAAGATAAAATAGGTTAATTTTGGTATTTTGTATGTTTTGATCTAAACATGCTTATATTGAAAAGTGTAATATTCTTTAAAGAATGACATGCATTATAGGAAAAGGATATATGGGTTCAACGGTAGAGGAGAATGAAAGGATGGAATATAAGTATATAACACCATGTCAAAAATGGACCCCAGCAAAGCAAAGAAACTTGGATTGAATGAGAATTGTTTCCCCCAACAACAATAATAAAGACCTTTGGAGTTACCAAAACAACACGCACGCACACACCCTCTCCCCCAAAAGGGCGAGTAAATATTCACTCCTACTCGCGCACGTAGGAATCACGACACCATTACTTCACATCAATGCCCTTGCATATATTTTTATTTTATTTTTTTCTTTAAAACTTATGTTTATACAAGCGTGTGACAGACGTCTATTTAAATTGGATAAAGTAGGAGAAGAGTTTAAAGTGAGGGTGAAATTATCGGGAGGTTTTTGTATCGGGATATGATATATCGCGGTGTGAATTTATCTCGTGAAGAAAGAAGCGCACGTCGATTCACTGTGACGCAAGACATTTTAAACGGTTCCAATCAGGTAGCTTTTGTATTTATCTAGAAAGGAGTGCCATTCACATGTAAAGCTCCCCATCATAATAAATATAAGTGCGACTTTCTCTCAACTTTTTTTTTGGGTTAATTCTGTATCATTTTTTTTTATAGTCTGGGTAATTTATCATTTATGACAAATGGTTTCTGAAGATTTTTATTTGTTTTTCAAAGATAATTTGTTCACTTTGATTTGACCCTTCGTGATTGATGTTAATATGGATGATAAAGTGCCACTTGTCGTTTTTATGAGAATAAATACGGATTGATGCTATCCCTCCTGGCACCTGGACAGCTTCAAGAGTCAGAAACTCAGCATCTCTGTGTCACAACTCACAGTACTCATTTTTAAGATCTTCAATATTCCCAACAATATTTTTTATTATTTAGCCAAATTAATTACACTTCACCATTAATATTATAACTATTTTTTAGAATTTCATTTTTATACTATTATAATATAAATATTACTACATTATCAATGGATAAATTGTTTCTTTTTTTATTTTTCACGGTCGTTTAATATTTTCTTTTGTTTGTTACGGAAGACAGCCAATTTTTAATAAACAAAACCTATACATAACATTACAAATGTTGTTCTCCAATCAGATTCTTATCTTATCTTTATAATTACTAGTATTTTAATTTTAATAACTAAAATTACCACCAACACTGTAAAATGTCAATTTTAGTTAGAGAATAATATTATTTCTAAGTTTATCTTTTTTATCTTTAATTTTTTAACTAACTTGTTTTAATAAAATTCATTAGGTATTTTTTATATTTACAATTAAGTACTAGAAAATAATACATTAGTTATTTTTTATATTTAATCTTATTAAAAAATCACTGTATATATTAAATAAAAAACACATTTTTTAAACATTTAGCTTAATGAAAATTTTCTACAAAAATACGTTATGATTATTGGTTATAGTAGAAATGAATAACTACGTACGAACAAACTTTACCTTTAATACCAGCTTCCTAACACTATTTATATTCTTCTACCTTTTCTTTTTGTGTGTGACTTTTACTTACTTATCAAGAGAGTATTTTGTTTTGTTTTTTTTTTTTCGTTCTCCTTATCTTCGGGCGACTTTTGTATTTTAATTTAATTTTAGATTATAAAAAGTATAAGAAAATATTAGTAATAGATTAAAATTTTCTTATCCACAAAATTTCAAACATATTCTTATCTAACATTATTTATATAATTATTTTATTTATTTGAATAGAATAAATAATATATGTATTAACAATGTTAAAATTTACAGTATTATTCAATAAAAAATATTACTAATATAATATTTTACTAGTATTTAATCACAAACTATTGTGTAATATAATTTTTTTTACTATTAAAATTATATTAAAAAAATTATTGATTAACAACATAAAAGTATTCATAATGTGTGTCAAATTAATTTTTAAAATATGTTAAAGTAAGAAAAACATTAATTTTTCAAATGTTTATGTTCTCCTAATATTTCTCACTTTTTTTATATTATATTATATTATATTATATTATATTATATTATATAATATTATATTATATTATATAATATTATATTATATTATATTATATTATATTATAAAAAAAAAATTAAAAAAAATACTATTTTCATAGTTATCTCTGCAAAAATATTTGATTAAAGGCATACAATAAATTATTTCTTAAAAATAATGAAGTCATGATTGATTTTTATTTTTCTTGATTTTAAAATTTTGAATTAACTATGTATTTTTTTTATAAATGTAAGCCCCTTAAAATTTATATTTTCACATTCCACCTTAATGAATAATTCTATCTCATTTTAGTTAAAATATTTAAATTTGTAGAAATTAGTCTGAATTTAGAATTGAAGGTGTAACAAAAGGTGACGACTAAATGTGGTTTTTGATTAGCTTTATTAGGATTTAGTTTTATTTTAGAAATTAATGATTTAGTAGTGTAACAAAAGGTGACGACTAAATGTGGTTTGATTAGCCTATATTCCGAGAATACTAATTAGGTACTAGAAATTGACTTTAAGAGTTTTTAAAAGAAAAAAGGTAAATGGGATGGCTTAATTAAGAGGCAAAAATATATAATAAAAAAAAGAAAATAGTGTAGCGGGAAGTGATGTACTTTACTACTTTAGCATCAAAGAAAGCATTTCCTTTGTAAGGGGACCCCATTCTTTGAAAGGTAGCAACGTAATTGATATGTATCTTCACCAACACATGTCGCTTTCTATGAGTTTTCGTGGTTGCTTCATGGACCAGTGGTGGCAACATCCAACACCACTCTCCCTTCACGCTCTTTTTCAGCCTCTTTTCTTTGCTTTATTTCACAATCACCTCCAACCAATTCTCTTTGGCTCTTTCGAGTTTTAACAAACATACTAAACTCATTAGCTACTGCACAGCCTCATGTTTTTCCAAATTCGCCATTATTTTATCATAATATATACTATACCCATCTCCTCCCATGTTCCACTATAGGTGCTTCCACAGAACAATACTCTTTAAAATGCAACACAATTATATACCAGCTGCACTCTCCCAATTCCAATTTCACCTCTATCTCACTTCGCCACATCCTACTGAGACCACCTCGACATACTCTCCGATTCAATAATTAAAGGTTAATCTTTTTAAAAAAAAGTAATTAAGAATAAAATCCTTATAAAAAACAAATATAAAAAGATAGTAAAACCTTACACGTTATTTTATTTATATTTCTCTCACATTATCACTCCAAAACTTACTTGAGTGTGAGAGTTCCTTTTACAGATAGCTCTGCCTATGACTTTAGAACCCTAAACTCAAGAGAGTACAAATTTCTGTCAATGACTTTAGAACCCCAAACTCAAGAGAGTACAAATTTCTGTCAACTCCGCAAAGAACACCAACTTTAAACTTTTTTCACTTAATTATTACATAAACATTTTGTCGCTTAGACTTCTTTATTATCGTAACAAATTAACAATCTTTCTAGTAGTCATACATGTTCACAACTTAATCAAAGGTCAACACGTTTACATAGACCAAGTCATTAAATCAATATTTTTTAAGGTCAAAGCAATTAAACCAAATATTTAAGATTTTTACTAACAATATTATATTAAAATACTTTATATAAGAGTATTATGGGGTAAAATGATGATTTAAAAAATGGGAGAACTTATAAATTAATTGATACAGATTTGTTTTTAACTTAATTAATAATTTTGAGTTCAAATTTTAATTATATAATCGCATTGAATATCTAAGAGAAACTTTTGATATTCTTTCTAATTAGAAATAATTTTTCATTCATACTAATTGGACTACCCGTTAGTCACCCGTTCTCCAATCTCATCGTGGTCGTACTTAGCATTGAACTTGGAACCTTAAATACTAACCTCTACTGTCAGCGATCTTAATGTCACTCCCTACGCCCACCTTGACATCCATCTCCACTTACCGACCTCAACAAGGAAACTCTATCAAGATGACTTCATGCACTTGATAAAAAACTACAATGTAAGACTTTACCCCTTCCCCCAGGTAAGACAAACCCACACCTAATGACTACCCAAAAGATTTATTACAACCATCACAAACCAACAATTACAACACAATTAAGACAACAATTAATGACTAATAAAAGCCTAAATTAATGTTACACTGATGATGTTTCAACAATAAAAATAGTGAAAAAGTATTTGCACTTCACCTAAAGGAGAATACTAAATCACCTTGACTAACTTGAGCATCGGAGTGTCTCTTGTAGGTACTCCAGCACTGCAATTTCAAGGATTCATTTGGTGGACTTGTCAAAGAACCCACTCACCTTTTTCTGGTAAGTACATTTGGCACCCACCTTGGGGTCGCAGTAAAACTGTTCCCCGACCACCACTAAACTAGAAAACAATAGCAGAAACAGAAACACCAACATCTTAGAACTCTAGAGGCAGAACGAAGAACTACAATGCACTATTTCTTAACTATGCGCCCACAACTACCATGAGGGGGCCAGCCGCGCAACTTCCTTCCTTCGTCATAGCTAGAACTGCACAACCTCCTCGCCCCATAGCCATTGCACCGTCATAGCCTCACAACATCATGACAATAAAACCATCACACCATTTCGCACCCGTCGTCGCTCCACCCCATCAGGCTATTATTCAACTAGACAAGCTTATTGTCACGATCATGATGATGATTTTGAATGACACCCCTTCGTCCCAAAGATCATGGAAGTGGGGTTATCTCGCAAGTGGAAACTTTTAACCCTTGAGAAGTATAAAGGTCTCACTGACCACAATACCTATATCAAAGACTACCTATCTCAACTCAACTTGAACTCTAAGAACAACATCGTCCGCTGTAGAGCATTTCCAACCTCATTAAAATGGGCAACCTTGACACAGTTCACTCAATTCCCTCCTATTTTGGTGCGTAGTTTTTGTGAACTCGTAAAGAAATTCAAAGCCCAGTATGCCACCAGCTGACCTTACAACACCAATGTCACAGCGCTAGCCAACCTACAATAGAGGGAGAAAAAGTCCTTACGAGACTTCGTTGACAGGTTCTTAGCAACCTCTATCAAAATCAAACAACTTTACTTAGAGGTCGCCTTCACTATATGCTTATGGGACTTTCACTTGGTCCCTTCATGAATAATCTCTATATAAAGCCACTGTATGACTTGAATGAGCTCAAAGCTAGGGTTGCAACCTACATCCACATGGAAGAACACACCTCATTTATGGAAAGGATGTTGGCACCCCTGACCAAACCACCAGCTCCCCCACAAGGAGTCCAATCACAAACCTCATCACCCATAAGACAAGAACTTCAAAAGAAGACCTAGCAGAGAACCAAGGTATGACCATTATACCCCCCTAAATATGGCCAAGGTACATATCATAGAGGAGGCACAGAGAGATGAACTTATTCAGTTACCACCCCTGATGCAACTTGTAGCTAAAGCCGACCCTAACAAACGTTGTCGATATCACTGCACGATGGGCCACGACATTGATGAATGTCGGGCCTTAAAGAACAAAATAGAAGAATTGATAAGGGCATGACATCTATCAAAGTATGTCTAGAGTAAGTTGTCTAACACTTCATAGGGAAAAAAGGGAAAACAACAGATATTATAGCTCATCTTGTCGAGATTTCCAACATAGAAACCATGAGCAGCGATCTCCCAACATCGCCCTAGGAAAAAGTCATCTTCTCAAAGGAGTAATCAACACCATTGCAGGTGAAGATTCACATCCCATTCCTGTGGAAGCCCTCATAGATTGCTAGATACACCTTGGTCCAAACTAAGTCACCAAGGTGGGGAGTCGACTTGACAAAGTCACACATCGCCAAGTCAAAGGTATGATCACCTGTAACGTAGACTTGTTTGTGTGGAGCAACTCAAATATGCCTAACATTGACCTAACTTTCACTTGCCATAAGCTTACGGTATACCCCCATGCAAAGTTTGTTGCTCAAAGACGGTGAAACCTCGGCGAAGAGAAAAGAGTTGTAGCCAAATAAGAAGTTGAGAAGCTAAAAGCCACTGACTTCATCAAAGAAGTCGCTTATTTTACCTAGTTACCAAACATGATCATGGTAAGGAAGTCATCTAGTAAGTGACGATTGTGTGTAAACTACACAGACCTGAACAAAGCTTGCCCTAAAGATGCTTACCCCCTCCCAAGCATCGACCAACTTGTTGCCGGTGCCTCAGGGCATAGAATCCTTAGCTTTCTAGATGCTTACTCAGGGTATAATCAGATAATGATGTATGTCCTAGATCAAGAAAAAACAGTTTTTATCACTGATGACACCAATTACTATTACAGGGTCATGCCTAGGAATGAAAATTATACCCGCTCACTGCGGGTATTGCCCTGTCCCTGCCCCAATTTTGACGGGAAAAACCCGCATTGTTGGTCTCTACCCCGTCCCCGCCTAAGATAATCGGGGATGAGGATGAGTATGAGTTTGTTAGTTCGCACCTTGCCTTTGCACCCACCCCTGCCTCGTTTCTATATTTTACATATAATTACATGTTAAACAAAATCTCATATATCTGTGTACAAATCTACACCCCTGTGATATATTAAAACTAAGATATCATTAATAACTTAACATATAATTTATTTAATTAATCAATAAATTAACATATAATTTATTTAATAAATTATAAGTAAATTTAAATATAAATCATAAAAAATAATATAACGGGGTATCCGCAGGGATACCCGAACTCGAAAATATCCAACGGGGATTAAAATTTCATACTCGTCTTCTTTATACCCGCCCTTACCCTTGCCCCACACTTTTTGGGGACAGGGATGAGGAGGGAAAACTCGCACTGCCTCGTCCCATTGCCATTTTTTGTCATGCCATTCAGATTAAAGAATGCAGCGGCAACCTATTAGTGACTAATGGACAAAGTCTTCAAGGACTAAAGAGGTCGGATCACAGAGGTTTATGTGGATGGCATAGTGGTAAAATCAGAAGATCTATTACGTCACACAACCGACTTAGCAAAAGTGTTTGGGCAGCTACAAAAGCACAACATACACGTCAACCCCGAAAAATGTGTTTTCAAAATATAATGAGGTAAGTTTCTAAGCTTTGTGATTTCCTGTAGAGGAATAGAAGCCAATCCTAGCAAGTGTCAAGTTGTCATTGATATGCACAACCTGACTTTGAAAAAGGAAGTACAACAATTAATAGGATGCCTAACATCACTATCAAGGTTCTTTCTCTGCATGCAAGCAAAGCTATAAACCCTTTTTCCAATTGGTGGAGAAGAAAAAGGACTTTACGTGAACAAAAGAATGTGAAGTCTCCTTCCAAGAGTTCAAAGCCTTCGTAGTAGCACCATCGGTATTGTCTCGTCCCCTCCCAGGGACAAACCTCATTTTATATCTCTTCATCGCTGAAGATGCTTCCACCGCAACCCTAGTTCAAGAAAAGGGAACTTAGCAACTCATCTACTTTATAAGTTGAGTGCTACACGACACAGAAAGATAATACACCTAATTGCAAAACTCATTTTTGCACTTGTCACCACAACTCAGTTTTTCAAAACAACCAAGTAATCATCAAGATAAATCATTCCATCCAAAAAATCCTCAAAAAGTCTGAACTAGCAATAAGAATGATCATGTAGTTTGTTGAACTCTCCGAATATGATCTACGCTACGAAACTCGGGGACCCATGAGATCCCAATACCTCTTTGACTTCATCGTCGAGCTTACCCTGAGACTCGAGGACCAGGAAACCAACGAGTGGACATTCTTTGTTGATGGATCATCCAACAAAAAATGAGGTGAAGCTGAAATTCTATTAAAGGGCCCAGACAACGTCACCATTGATCAGTCTGTGCGATTCGAGTTCCCAACCTTAAATAAACAAGCTGAATACGAAACTCTCATTGTCGGGTTAAGGCTGGCCCCAGAGGTGGTATCAACTAATCTAAAATGCAAGAGTGACTCACGACTGATCACAGGGCAAGTAAAAGGGGAATATTAAGCACGAGACGAACAACTCCTTAAATACTATCATGTGGTGAAAAATCTAATTGATGAATTTCATGAATTCAAGATCAGCCACGTCGTCAAAGGGGACAACTTGAGAACCAACCTCCTGTCAAAATTTTCTAGTACTAAAAAACTAGGGCAACATCGCACCGTAGTCAAAAAGACTCTCAATCGACCTTCTTAGAGGTGCTACCAGTCCAACAACAAGAACTAGCATGGATGGCTCCCATCCACAACTATCTATCATAGGATATCTTGCCTAACGACCCTACAGAAGAAATATACGGGTTTCATAGAGCAGGATTCTATTATGCTTAGCAACTACAAAGACTTCATCCGCAAATGCACTAAGAGCCAAGAATTCAGAAATCTACCCCGGCAACCTCCAGAGGCCATGCACACCTTAACTTGCGCCTGACCCTTCGCAATATGGTGGATTGACATCCTGGGATCTCTTCCTTAAGCCCGAGGATAGGGCAAGTTTCTAGTCGTTTCCATCGACTACTTTACCAAATGGATAGAAGCAAAGACAATAGCTCGTATAATAGTTTGGTGCATTAAGAATTTTATTTGGCAACAACTGGTTTGTAGGTACAGGATTCCCAATACAATAATTTTTTACAACGGGAGATAATTCATAGATTCCAACGTACAAGCCTTTGTGTAGAATCTCGGAATTAATCACCTCATGACATCCGTAGAACATCCCCAAACCAATGGCCAAGTCGAAGCAGCAAACAAGGTCATTCTAAACGAACTCACGAAGAGATTAGGAATCGTAAAAGCATTATGGGTTGACGATTTCCCAAGCATCCTAAGAGTCTATCATTATTCCCCTTAATCCACCACATAGGAGACACTATACAAATTGGTCTACAACAACGCCATGATCTCGTAAAAGTCAGAGAGCCTTCATTGTGTAGAACTCATTTTGATTAACAAGCTAATGAGATCGCACTGCGGGAAGACCTCGACCTAGTTGAAGAAATGCGCAACCTAAATCAAAGAAACAACATGCAAACTCAAAGCAAAGAGAAGGTATGATAGTAAACTTTATCCAAAGTCTTTCCAACTAGGCGACCTAGTATGGAGAATGATAGGAGAAGCAATAAGAAATCCAACACATGGAAAACTTGGAGCACCCTAGGAGGGACCATTCTGAATCATTGAAAACCTGCACAATGGTGCTTACAAATTACAGGAACTCAATGAATGGAATATACCTCGCACTTGGAATGCTTCACATTAGAAATTTTACTATAATTGAACAATTGTATAGGGTATTCTTTCCTACTCTAGTTCTTTTTTCCCGAAGAGGATTTTTGGACTGAAAATGTTTTAATGAGGCCCACTGCATTAATAAAGTACAATTTCTTAACATTTTCATTATCAACTCTACATCTATTAAATCATGACCTAAACACAAAACTCACAAGGCCAAATGTAAGCCTTACATTTAAGAGTCGAACACGGACTTGCCAAATCCAAGCATGCTAACTCACAACCCCATAAGGGCCAAACATGACCTTTCAAATAGTAGGTTAAGCATGAACCTACCAAGGCCAAACTTGAGCCTTACACTCACGAGTTGAATGCAAACTCATAAAGGCTGAACATGAGTCTTCTACTCACAAGTTCAATGCGAACACATAAAGGCTGAATACGAGCCTTCCACTCACAAGGCGAACATAGGCTCACAAGCTGAAGACAATTAATTAACAATGCAAAAGGAAAAACAAAAAAGTACGCCAAGTCACAACGGGTGACTTAACTCTCTGACGCACATTCAATGATCTGCAGGCTAGTCGATGTCCCTTCCAAGTCATAAATTTTAGCAGTCTCCAACCTTCTATTTTTAGCAACTTTGGCAAAAAATTGATTGGAGCACTCGTTCATAGATCGGTAGCCAACCATCCCTTGAGCAAAAGCAACAACAACTCCTTAGAACTGACCTTGGAGCTTGGCCAATTGAAGTTGGAGTGAAGCCATCTCTGAGCTTATTTGCTTATTAGAAGCCTCCAACTAAGCTGCCTTATCAACAATAGTAGCCCACTTATTTATGATCCTAGTAACTCAACACACATTGGGATATCTACAACATCACCATGACCAAGTTAAAGCTCTCAATGGACTCTCCAAGATAACAATGTTGGCTGGGGTGACATCTTCAGGTTTGAAGCAATCAGAAGCTTCAACTCCTTGGACATAGACAAGTTCTGAAGCTTATCCATTTGGTTCTAGTCCTTGCCCCTCGGGAAACACCTATACACAGTTTTTTCCCGAGTAGTGTGAAAGAAGACCCCAACCACATCTAAAGGGAAGGAAGGAGGAGCAACACCCTAACCACCCACTCGAGTTTGAAGTGCGCCAAACAACCCAAAAACGGGGGACAATATCACCAAAGGAGAGGGGATGGCAACGTTATCCCGAGTATGAGATATCGTCCAAAAAGGAGAACTGAACTCATCCGCTACAACATGACCCTCGGAAACCACGGTAGTAGCCTCCTTAGTCGCAACACCAACGACCTCAATAGCCACCTCATCGTGTTTCTTTTACAACCCCTTCTATGACCACAACAACCTGCCTTTTCGTCACCTGAAACTTTGCCTTCAGCAACTTCCAATTGTGATTTTCCATAAGTTTTGCAAAACAAATTCAAGACAAGTTAGAGAAAATCCAAAACAAACATGAGCATCACTTTAAATATACGAAGAATAAACATGCATTCTCCAGTTCTTCCTTTACATCTCAAGCATAGGGAAGACAAAAGACGGTCTGAATAGTCATAGGACGAGGAAGAAATGTCAACTTGGCAATGTAGGCCTTCTCCTCAGCCATGACCACTCTCCCCTTGGTTCCCATAAATTTATGAAGCATCTCTTGCTAGTAGAAAGGAACTTCACCTTCTCATCTACCTCAAAGAAAATGTTATTATATTGGGGCCTCCGATCTATGGAGTCTACCCCTCATGAACTCGTTCTTGAACTTGTACGAACCAAAATACAAAGAGAACAGACCCCTACTAACCCCATTCAGAGAAAGCCAACATATAGGTGTACCTAACTTTAACAAGTAAAAGTGTAAAAACTTATTCAATGACACCTCCAACCCCAAACAAGAACACATCACTTGGAACACTCTTAGGAATACCCACCTATTCGGATGCAATTGTCACGAAGTCACACTCACATACCGAAGGAACTCGCACTCAAGCTCGAAAAAGGGTAATGTAACCCTGATATTGAGAAAAAAGGTCTCGCACATGTAAATAAAGGGTACCTCTGATGGCCCTCCCCGATACACAAACTCGTCCATGGAACATGACTGTAATAGAAACAAGTTTGCCTTATCAGGGAGCGAGATGAAACCACCCTCAAGAAAAACATTGATCGTTGATTCGTTGACCTTGCTCCAAAACTCGACGACATCACTGCGAACCCAGTAAATATGATACCTCGAGACATATAATAACAACAAGTTCTCCTTCCTACGATTCCCCCATCTTTTTGTGAACTTCTACCACCTCTTCTCTCTTTTTCCTCCCCTACCCCTTGACAACCTTCACCTTCATCGGAGCAACTTCCTCCTCAATCACCCTAACCCCTAACGAAGTCACACCCCCAGACTCTGTGGCCAATGTCATAATGATGTCATGATCAGATGCCGAAGATGAAGCCTCCAACACCTCTGTGTGGCAAGATGAATCAGAAAAATCCACATCCTCCCTTATATCCACTACCTCTCGCGGAAGCATGGAACCTTCCCCCTTCTTCCTCCTAAACTCATCCTTAGAATTAGAAGAAATTTTTTATTAAGGAAAAAAGAATGGCAACTATTAAACCCTAAGACACTCAAAAGGAACGAAGACAAGCAGAGAAGAAGATGGATACACGAAGGAAAAGAGATACACTACATAGGTAAACGTACATTACAAAAGGCACAAGACACTTCGAACAATGAGCACCATGCTTAAGGTTGAGCAAAGAGAAATGACAATGTTAGTAGAGATGAAGAAGGGAAAGTGTATCGCACAAGCCAGAAGAAGAACGACTTTATAATTGTTCCTGCCTACCTAATGCCAATCCAATGGCCAACATACGAGCTCTCCATACCCATCTAACAGCTAATAAACCATTGTAACCCAATGATCCCTGACAACTCCTGCAACACGTGATCCAACGGGTGAAGATCACCCTAGGTCACTTCACATTACAAGTGATGGAAGTAGATAACCACGTGGCAACACCCCACTCACAAGCAACCGCCTCAACGATTTCCATTGCCTTGCCTACGAAGCTTGAAACTCGGGAGGGGGGGATTCATACATCACATTGCGTCAGTCGCGAGTTCGAAGTTGTCCAATGGTTATCTAGGAAGTCACGATGACCACACATTAGTAGATTCAACATCTCGCCTTCAACCCTCGGAGCTCGAGAGACTTATGTACTACCCAATAGTTACCTGTCCTCCAACCTCATCGTGGTCCCACCTAGGACAAGACTTAGAACCTTAAATACTGACCTCTATAGTCAGCGACCTTAATGTCATCCCCTGTGCCCACCTTGACACCCATCTCTACCTATGAACCTCAACAAGGTAACCCTATCAAGACGATTTTATACACTTGATAAAAAACTACAATGCAAGACTCTACCAATCCTCTGCAAGGTAAGATGAACTGACACCCTAATGACTACCTAAAAGATTTATTGCAATTGTCACAAATTGACGGTTACAACAAATGAAGACAACACTTAATGAGTAATAAAAGCCTAAATTAAGGTCACATTGATGATGTTTCAACAATAAAAATAGTGAAAAAGGTACTTGCACTTCACATGAAGGAGAATACTAAATCACCTTGACTGACTTGAGCGTCAGAGTGTCACTTGCAGGTACTCTGGCACCACACTTTCAAGGATTCATTCGATGGACTTGTCGGAGAACTCACTCACCATTTTCCGGTAAATACACTAATCTTATATAATTTAAATAATTTTTTTCTTTAAAACATACATATTTTCTATATATGAAAAAAATTAAATTTTAAGAACAAACTTGTGTTCCAATTGCATAATAAATAGTAGTGTTATTTAAGAGTAATCTAATAGTTAATGAAGCTAAATATAAATAAGTTTAACTTTGTGAGAGCTAAGAAAATTAATGAATACTATTTAATTTTGTTAAATTTAATAAAAAATAAGATTATTTTTAAAATACTTTTTAGAATTTGATAATATGAATAAAAAATAAATGAAAATAATCAATTATGTCTTAATTAATTAAGAAGTTTTTTAATTTATCAGATAAATGTTAGTTTTTAATTTGTTAGTTTTGTTATTAAAAAAATTCAAACTTACTATCTCTCATTTTTTCTTCTTTTACTCATATAATTTTGTCATTAGATTAATTTTATAATTCTTAATTAAAAATTATTTTAAAAATAAAATTATTAAATAAGATAAAATAAAATAATATTATTTAAATTTAAAAAATTTAGTTATTTTAAAAATAAAATTATTAAATAAAATAAAATAAAATAATATTATTTAAATTTTAAAAATTTAGTTCAAAAGGGAGTATAAGATATGCTCAGAGCAATTGCATTCTTCCTAATGTTTATTATTATTATTAGGACAAATGATGTCTCATCTTAAGAAAATAATTAGAGAATAAAAAGAACATGTTAAAAATAAATTCTTAATTGAAAGCATGAAAAAATTTAAATTATTTAATTAAATTTAATTTTAATAATTATTTAAATGTATATATATATTGTAACTAATTTTTTATTTTTAAATAGATAGTTATTAAAAAATAAAATTAAAACATAAATGTAGGCAAAAAATCTTTTTATATATATATATATATATAAATATATATATACAATGTATATATCCATCTTTATATATATATATATATATATATATATATATATATATATATATATATATATATATATATATATATATATAACCATCTAAAGGGATGTTGGGTTTCTGGTATCAGAGCCAGATGGAGAAATAGGAATTTATTTTTCTGGATCTAAGTTTAATTTATCATTCAAATTATGATTTAATACTATTCTGTTCTGGGGAGGCGGATTCTTATCTGTTGTTCTTTCTTCTGAAAACCTGGGTACTTGCCCTTGATTTTCGAAAACTGCGGTTTTGTAAGCCTTGTCGGGTTGAAAAACTCATGAGGTGTGACGCAGATAACTGGTACTGCGCGGATTACCGCCTTGTAAACCCAGCTCTTTTCCGTTTTAGTTTTATTTCTCTTTCTGTTGTGTATTTCTGTTTTTATCTATCTCTTTCGTTTTATGACTTCTATGAGTAATGGTTCATGGTGTCAACGGTTTGGCCTGGGGCTGGATTGGCGGTAAGGCCCGAGGGAGGCGGTAAGTCCATGTTGCCTATGTGCCTTTGCCGGATTCTCTACCATGGATGGTTATTTCATTGATGAAGTAATTCTGAAAGAGATAATGTTCTGTAAATTTTGTAATTCGGTAAGTTTATTTTTTGTATTAAAAAAAAAAAAGAGTTTTGTCTGTAACTGGAAACTGGAATACCTTTGGATGATAATTTTGTGTTAAACTTAGATTTAGATCCAGAATAATAGTTTCTTATAGAACCAAATGAAGGTAATGATACTGGAAGATTTCTAACAATGAGTTCTTTTCTTCGTTCCCTCTCTCGTCGCTTTTCTGTCAAATCTTCCTCCTCCTCTTCTCCTTCTACCACCAATCTGCTCACTGAGCAAAATCAATCGATTGAGGAAATACCTCCCAAAAATAACATCTTCGAAGAAGAAGTCTGCTTTGAGGATATCAATCAAGCCATCGATAATTGGAAAATCCCTAAAATCCCTCAGGATGAACTCTATATTCCTGACGAATCCAAACATGTCTGTAGTTCTGACTACATCATTAGGACTGCTGAAAACAACATCCCTTTGGATCCCCAAGCCGGTGAGGAATTCCATCTTCTTACCAAACAATCGATAGCTGAGCATTCTAGGAAGTACAAATACCTCCACATAGGATGTGTTCAGTAGCTGTCAAACCCCTTGTTAGGGAAGGGCTTAACGCCTCAATCCTCATGTGCCTTCGCGATATTAGGCACAATGACTTTCACGATTCCCTCATAGGAACCGTAGAAATCAGTCTAGGACATGGTCCTGTTTATTTCAATTGTTTTCCAAACAAAACGGTGAGTCTTTTAGATCGAAATGTCTTAGATTCATTGTTTCTAAACATTCGTCTGCATGGGTTAAACATGAAAGAAGGTTCTATCCCTGCAACTCTCCTCTATCGAATCCAATACAAGGTCATGAACACTTGTAACTCAAGGGTTCTTCTTAAAACCAATGATCGGGAAACAACTTTGTTTGTCACAGATATGACTAGGGCAAATGTTGTTGTTCCCAAACTCATCAAGTGGGATGAGGTAGAGTTACCAACCTCTTGGCAACTCGAAAAAGCTACACCAACCCTTCCTCGTCAAACCCCTGAATTCCAGGAAATTAGACAATTCGAGGCTGGTAAGGTAGAAATTATCTTTGATCGGAGAAACTCTTTCTCTTCTAGATCCGAAGCTTCTAGATAGGCCTACACTAGTGCCAGAAGATCTTTTTCTATAGCTTCTCAATCAAATCGGAGTTCAATTCCCAGAATTATTACTCCGGAAATCAATCTTCAAGGGTTAGATAACTCATCTTCTATCCCTAGAAATATCTACAGTAGGACTGAGGAAGACATTTCTTCAGAAATACATTCTCCTACTCAATCTGAAATGCAGTATGGTCAACTATGAATAGTTACACCATAGACAAACCAACCCTTCGTAAGGAATTCTACTCTGAGACTTGGACCTCTCAGAGGAAATGGTTTCTTAGCAACTTTAAGGGTGACCGTAGGTCAAACATCATCGATTCTTTTTATGAATTTCTTAACAAAGTCCAAACTCATGTCTATTTCTTTGATTGGTTAAATGTCTACCTTCATAGGAACCAAATCTATCCTCCTTGTATAATTACAATCACAGAAGATCTCTCTGTCAATACCTTAACTGTCTGGCACCGTAAGAATGGTCAACTCATTAAGTCTGACCTACCTCCGTCTAGCAGTTATTTCATTCCAGACTTAGAGGATAAGTATTTAGCTTCGCCCTTTAAGTACAAATCAGATGAAACCCTAGGAGCCCAAGATATTAAAGCCCTTATGGAACAAAACAATTATACCAATAAGTACCTTCAAGTTTTAGGAGAAAACCTTGTAGGAAAAGGAAAAGCCTCATCCTCAAGAACTAAAGACGATGAGACCTCCTCCATTTCCAAACCTTTATTCAAACCTTTTAGTATGACAAATGAGACTAGAAACAAATTTAGGCTTATTCATCAAAATTGGACCAAAGCCTTAGAAAAATCCAATCGAGATAAGGATAATTCTGTAGTTATCCCTGATACCCCTAGTTCTTCACAGGTAGGATCTGTTAAGCTAGGACCAATCACTAGGAGTATCTCCCGAAAGGACCAATCTCTTAGGATAAACAAGTTAGGAACTTCTTCCATAGGTTCCGAGTCTGAGGATGTTGCATCTAGCAGTAAGTCTATTCCTCAAATCAATCCTGTTATTAGTAAGGCTCTCAACTGGAAGCAGCCTTCTAAACTCTACTACAATCGAGCTACTGCTCCTGATCTCCTTATTGAGGAAAAGAATGATCAAAGTCTTCGGTCATTCAACGCCAATCAAATCTATGAATGGAACATAGATGGTCAAACTGAGTATAATATCCTTAATACTCTTCAACACATGACTATGGTCTCCACTGCATATCAGACGACTTTAGATAGCTCTGATGAGACTATAGCAGAAATCCTGACCGCTGTCTTTTCTGGCCAACTCAAAGGCTGGTGGGATAATTACGTTTCCGATACTGAGAAACATGAAATCTTTACAGCAGTCAAAATGGACGCTGAAAGAACCGTCCTTACTGACAAAGGGAAGCCTATTCCCGACACCGTTAATACATTAATTATGGCCATTGTCAAACATTTCATCGGAGATCCTTCCATCTATAAAGATCGTTCTAGAGATCTCCTATCTACTCTTAAGTGTAAGACCTTAGGAAATTTTAGGTGGTATAGGGACACCTTCCTTACTCGAGTCTACACTAGAGATGACTGTCACCAACCTTTTTGGAAAGAAACCTTCCTAGCTGGACTCCCAAAATCCTTAGGAGATAAGGTTAGGGAAAAGATCTGTTCCCAGTTTAACGGAGAAATCCCTTATGATCAGTTAAGTTATGGCAATATCATAGCTTATGTTCAAAAGGTTGCTCTTAAAATCTGTCAAGATGACAACATCCAAAAACAATTAGCCAGAAAAAAGGCTCAAAATCGTAGAGATTTGGGAAATTTCTGCCAACAATTCGGTCTTCCTTGTTCCAAAAATTCGGGAAAGACTACCCATAAAAAACATTCTAAGCACCAGCTGAATAAACCCAAACGCAGAGTCTATAGGTTTAAGACTCGCCAGTCTAATATCAAACATGGTAGGCCTCCTGACCTTAATCTTCGTAAACAAAACACTAATCTTCCCAATCTTTCTAGAGAAACTAGAACATGTTATAAGTGTGGCCGTAAAGGTCACTTAGCAAGATTTTGTCGAGTCTCCTCTAAGATTCGTAAACTTAATCTTGATCCTATTGTCCAGGATCAACTTAACAATCTTTTAATAAACTCTTCTGATAGTTCCTCAGAAGAAAAAAACGATATCGCCAAGACATCTTCTGATGAAATTCAAGCTGATGATGACCTTTCCTCCTCTAGCAGCGAAAGTTCTGACTCTCCACTCATCAATGTCATTCACAATGATGAGCAAAATCTATTGCTTGATGCCCTAGAATCTATCCAACACCCTCAGGATAGGAAGGAGTATCTTGAAAAATTAAAGGCAATCCTTTCCAAACCCAAACCTACGCGTTCAGATAATAGGTTTGTCAATAACAAGTTTGATCTCACTCAAACTCTCAAACGACTGGAAAATCTTCAGCCAAGCCAGTCACTATTCAGGACCTCCAGGCTGAAATTCGTTCTCTCAAATCTGAGGTCCGAGAACTCAAAACCCAATCCCAGTGGCACGAGACTATCATATCTCAAATAACTGCAGCTCTATCTGATAACATGTTTCCAGATGACCATGAAAACTGCAATCAGGATTATGAGTCTGATCATAATTCATCCAATGAAGATACCCTCTTCAACAACCTCATCAATCAGTGTAGCATTCAAAAGTTCTATATTGATGTTACCATTATCGTAGACGATTTTGTTCTCAAAACTATCGCTCTATTTGATACCGGAGCAAATTCAAATTGTATTTTGGAAGGACTTATTCCGATCAAATACTTCCACAAAACTTCCAAAAGGCTTAGGACTGCTAGTGGGTCAAAACTAGAAATCCAGTATAAGCTTCCTTCGGCAATCATCCAAAAGGATAATCTTCAGGTAGAAACTCCATTTCTTCTGATCAAAAACCTTAAGAATGATGTCATCTTAGGATCACCATTCATCAAGACTATCTTCCCTATTCAAATTTTCGGTGAAGGTATAACTACCCAGCATTTGGGAAAAACAATCTTATTTAAATTCCTAGACAAACCCGTCCATAGGAATATTAATCAAGTTGATCGAAAACTTAATCAGATTAACTTTCTTAAAGAAAAATTTCCTTCAAACAAATTGAGAGTCAACTTTCTCTCCCTCATGTTAAACAGCGTATCCAGAGTCTTTCTGATCGTTTTCAATCTACCATCTGTTCTGACCTTCCTAATGCTTTCTGGGATAGGAAAAAACACATGGTTAATCTTCCTTACGAAAAGGATTTCACAGATAGACAAATCCCGACCAAATCTCGGCCAATCCAAATGAGTCATGATCTTGTCACTCATTGTCAAAATGAAATCAAGGACCTTTTGTCCAAAGGATTAATTAGAAAGAGCAAAAGCCCTTGGTCTTGCGCAACTTTCTATGTTAACAAAGCCTCCGAATTTGAGCGAGGCGCCCCAAGACTGGTTATCAATTACAAACCACTTAATCAAGCTCTTCAATGGATTAGATATCCTATTCCAAACAAAAAAGATTTACTTTCCCGATTGCATTCGGCAAAAATCTTTTCAAAATTCGATATGAAATCTGGATTTTGGCAAATCCAAATCAATCCCAGTGATCGCTACAAGACGACCTTCACTGTTCGCTTTGGGCAATACGAATGGAACGTAATGCCCTTTGGTCTTAAAAACGCTCCTTCGGAGTTCCAAAATATTATGAATGACATATTCAATCCATATTCCAATTTCTGCATTGTCTATATCGATGATGTTCTAATCCTTTCCCAATCTATTGATCAACATTTCAGACATCTAGAAATCTTTTTCAATATCATTAAACGAAATGGTTTAGCAGTCTCGAAGACTAAAATCTGTCTATTTCAGACAAAAATCAAGTTCCTTGGCCATTACATCTTTCAGGGAACAATCAAACCAATTTGTCGTGTCATCGAGTTTGCTGACAAATTCCCCAATCAGATTATAGAGAAAACACAACTTCAAAAATTTTTGGGTTGTCTCAACTATGTTGCTGACTTTTTTCCTCAGCTCACTAACATTTCAAAACCTCTATATGACAGACTCAAAAAGTCTCCCCCGCCGTGGACTGATATCCACACCAATCTGGTCAAACAAATTAAGCAGAAGGTCAAAGTGTTACCCTGTCTGTATCTACCAAATCCCAATCTCTTTAAGATTGTAGAAACCGACGGCTCTGATACCAGAAACCCAAGGTTCTACAAACCAGTTAGAGCTCAGGTTTTCACAAATATGAGCTCGATTAGGAATTCGGAGTCTCTCTTTCCTCCCTCTTATTTTTGTAATTCTCTCTCTTCAATCAATAAACTTTTTTGTATTATTTCTGCTGCATCTTCACTCATATTTGTGAAAACCTGAGCTCTAACTGGCAGGTTCTACCGTCCCGAGCTCTTGATACCCGGTCTTGTGCGGACTACCGCCGCGTAAATCCGGTTCATCTGTTGCATGTTCTGCATCTCTTCTCGTATTCTCTCCTAGTTTGTAGATCCTTGGGTTTCTTTTATATATATATATATATATATATATATATATTATAGATGCGCGTGAAAGCTGGGCTTAATTTTGAACATATGTTGAATTGAAGGAAATACAAGATATATGTAAGAATATTGGGTACTGCTAGAAAAGCATAAATAAGTTTGGATTGCAGAACTGTATGTTTAACTTGTATTTCTCAATATACAAATTCAATTTTTTAGTTCATTTAAAAGATTTTAAGAACTCCCGTTATTTAAAAGAACAGTATATAATATATATATATATATATATATATAATTTTTTAGATATTTTTATTAAATATTAATGTAAAATATTGAAAATATTAAAAATAAGAGATATTCGTTTATTTAAATGACTGTTCAAAATTTTCTAATTTTAAAATGATAAAAGATACTTTAATATACTAAAAATTTGATTAAAAAACAAAACTTTAAAATTATATATAAAATTATCATTATTGGTTGCCTGTTTAATCCGTGACCTTTGCGGGATATAGATGCGGACACATGAAAAATTAGAAACCGTTAAAATTATAAACTTTGCTTCACGATTTATAGATTTAAACGGGTTGATTGAATATTTGTTCAACTTTAAGTACCGTGCAACATTCAAACTCACAAAATTTAAATAAGATATTTGTAATATAATTTTGTTAAAATTATGTAAAGGAATGTAATAATTATTTTTTATTTTATATAAAATGTATAAAATAAAAAGTCCTGAAGAACATACAATTATTAATAATTGATATGAACAATGCTCTTGAGTTTGATCTCCATATAATTGCGTTAAATAATTAAATGAAAAATTATGGTTCTAGAAGACACAAACAACAATGTTTTTAGTGAAAAATACATATATTTTATACCAAAATTATTTGTAAGAGGAAATGAAATTTATTTAGATTTAGGTATCTTAATAAAAATATTAATTAATAAAAATAGATAAGTAAACTTAAAAATTAAGACATATCTGCAGTACTTAAAAGTAAATTTAATCTTCTGCCGTGAAAAAATGACTTAGTAAGAGGTTCTTTTGGGTTTTTCTTTTTTTAATTTGGATGAGTTTATTTAAGTTTTTTATAATAAAAAATTACTTATTTAAAAAAATAGGGTTTTTTTATAGTTTTTAAATATTTTATTAAATTTTTTATAAAAATAGAAACTAAAAAAAAAAAACTAAAAATAGCTTATTCTTATAGTAGTTTTTTTTACATGAATACAATACTCACGTATTCTTGTATTATACATGAATACTCATTAATTAAAAATAATACATTGATATCTTCTTTTACACACATATATATATATATATATATATATATATTTTTTTTTAAAGGAATAGGTAATGCCCACCCAAATCAATTTATATAATCATTTATCATCATACAATGCAAATTATTCTCATACACAGTAAATATTCAAGCACTCTCCTGACTGGAAGATAACCTCATCTTAGCAAATTCATTTGCCATGACATTTACTTCTCTTGGCCTATAGGAAAATTGACACTGCAACACTTTGCCACTACTCCTGTACATACTTTCTACTATGGGAAATAGCTCATTATCAACCCCACATTCCTCAGTAAGTAACCTGATATTGTTTAGGGGATCAGATTCAATTTTAATAGTGTGGAATCTCTACTGATATGTCACTGTCAACAAATGTTGGATAACCAGCAGTTCAGCCTTGTCAACCTCACAAAAAGGCATTTGATGAGAAAACCCGAGAATAAACCTTCCTCTATTGTCATGTGCTACACCTCCAACAGTTGACCGTCTACATGATGTATTGATAGTCGCATCACAATTGATCTTCACTGTTCCTGTCTTTGGAGCGACCTAGACAAGTTGGTTTTGCATCTCAACATAATGGGTACCATTGTCCTACATAGTTGCACACACTCCGTGAATATACTATATCTCTTTAAGTAATGCTTTCATAGAGTACACTACTTGATCCTCTGTTTTCCTTGTACCTCTGAAATACCAGTTCGTTCCTTCTCCACCACACTCTACTAAGTACAATTACACATTTTGGGCACCATCCATGATCATGAACGTCTGTAGATTTGAACATAGTCAGGACTCAAAGTGTTGTTCCCTAAAGAAATTTGTCACAGTTGCAGGTATAATATTTCTCCGAACTCTTCTAGTATGGTTACAATCTCAAAGAGTATGCATTAAGGTTTCCCTTTTATGGCTGTAGAGAGAGCAAAGAGGATTATCTGTCATGTGCCTTGTGAATCTCAAATCATTTGTGGTTAGAATTGCACAAGCTACCTTCCACATCATAATACATAATAGAAATAAGTTATGTGCCTTCCCACTTCCACACTGCTTTAAAAATGGGTCTCTTCTGGAGATTAGCCGGGTTCAACAAACTTTCATATGCTGATTTTATGAAAAATTCTTCATCTATTTCCCTTCCCTAGTGGGGAGTATCATCCTCCATATCTCTTCTCGGGGCCTTAATTGAATAAATATCATTAATCACTCTAGGTGGTAGCAAATTATCAAATTTATGGTCTCCCATGAGTCATCTAATGCAATAAAAAAACACACTTTATTAATAAAGAGCAATGAAACATTTTTATAACACCAATTTTTCAAAGGCCTTCGCCTTGGTACCCAGTTATCAACCTAAAATTCTATCTCCTTCTCATTCCAAGTTGCTAGAAAATATTCTGCTCCATGTTGGGCCAAACTTTTGTAATTCCCTACCAAATTTTATGCATTGACATTTAGTTTAAAGTGAGATCACACCCTCACCCCACATCTGTTGGAGCGAATTATCTGCACCCACAGGTCTTGAGTTCTATTAATGATCCTCCATCCTGCCTTTGTGAGTAGTGCGACATTTTCTTGACTTGTCATCCTCAGTCCAAGACCCCTTACCTTTTTAGGTTTGCATAGAGAGCTCCAACCTAACCAGAGAACCTTTCACGTGCATTTGGAGTCACCCCACATGAGATCCCTACACTTTTTATCAATCATGTTACAAATAGAAATAGGTAAAAAATTAGGTTTGCATCACATAGGTAGGAAGGACCTGCACAACAAACTTAGCCAAAGTAGGTCTTCCTGCAAAAGATAAAGTGTCCTTCTTTCAATTACTCAGTGTTTGATCAATTTTATCACCAAGGAACTGAAAAGTTGACTTGGACACTCACTCATAAAACTAACATGATCCACCTTAGAAATAAGAGTGATAATAGTGAAGTTTGGAGAACGATTCCCTTATAATGTGTCCGTTGCTTTTGTAAAACACAACTTGTAAATCATCATCTCCTGGGAACTTGAAGAAGTCATGATTTTCTAGCGGGGGGGGGGGGGGAGGGGGGCAACTCCATGAATACTGGCTGATGAGCAATGCTAATCCTTCGAGAACAAATTTTTATAATAAAGACTCATGAACCTTTCCAACTCTGTAGTGTTCGACACCCAGTTGCCTTCTGAAACTTGAAGCATGTCGATCATATTCTTCCTTCTGTGATCAACTGTGACACTGTGGAAGTATATTGAATTTTTGTCTCTATAAGATAACCATTTGGCACATAATTTTTGAAACCACAAAAGCTCCTCCTGGCTACTAGCTTGCTAGTATTCCTGCCATGTTTCGTCTTGTTTCCACTCTCCCAAAAGGAAGACCATTGGGTCGTCAACTTCCTATTTATCTTTTCCAATTAGCTGATCAATTGGCGCTTTCCTCGGAAGATGTTTCCAAATACTTGACGATTCCACAGGCACTCTACCCAGCCACTCCTCCTTCTCTCCCCAAAAAGTAGTAAGGAAGCGTTGAAAATCAGAATGGCTCAGCCAAGCAACAACAAGTCGGAACGGTCTGCGTCTTCTATTTGGTTTTCATTTGTGGCCAGTGTAGTAAGCACTAACCTGTGGTCTGATTTATAAAAAAGAAGGTGATACAGAATCGCGTCTCGAAAATTGAGACACAAGACAAATTTACTAATTGCCTGTTAAATCATTTCAACAAATTTCTCCTCCAACATGTAAATGAGGCCCTAAAACACCGCATCCAACAAATGGTTATTCTGTACGAACCATTAAAGTCATGCATATCTTCTTCTATATTGTACTAGCAGGTAAAAAAAATAGTTTACTGTAATATTTAAAAAAACAAAAAATACTTATATAATTTCATGAAATCTAAGAGATAAAGGCAAAAATTACACTCAGAAAAAGACAATGCCGACTGACGCAAGAAGCCAAGCAGGAGCGTCTGCCTCAATATATGGGTCCCTCTACATAATAATAAAACTTTTTTATAACTTTAATTTAATAATACAAAGTCTGAAATAAGAGTTCAAAGTAATTTTTCGGTTGAAAAATGTTTCGGGGACATTGATTTTAATCATGTCCATTTAATCAAAATTTCCAAAAATATGAATTTTTACTAACTTTCTTGAATACTTTTCAATTTAATCTTAAATGACAATTGATTTAAAAAAGAAATCTTAAATGAAAATTGATTTTAAAAAAATAATCTTAAATGACAAATAGAAAAGGTAACTTTTATCCAAACACACTCTTAATTATTTAAATGTAATGATACAATTGAAAGATACTTCTTTCCATCTTATTTAAAATAATAAGTTTATATCGATGTCATTTGTTATTAAATATTCTTTTTATCTTATTTTTGTAGTTTTTAATAAACTAGTAAGAATGTATGCTAGGATGACTCTGTTAACAAATGTGTTACTAATCTTTCTTTTCATTTATTTATTATTTTTTAAAACTACTACCATTATTAATGCTGCTTTTTTTTCTAATTATTTATTATTATAATTTTTATTTTTATTAAAAATATATAAGTATAAATGGCAAATAAACCGAGATTCATGAATAATCCTTGAACCCGCTTGAGGTTGACAGAAAATACTCAATTTGACTAAGCACGAGTATGAATATAAAGAATATCTAATTTGTTAAGTCAGTGATGGAAACATACTTACTCCATTCTCGTATTGCTCTTATTTTAATAACTAAAATATCTCAAATTTTTATCTTAATTTATTAAACCTAATTTTTAAACTAAATGAATCATATTTTTTTCATAAATTAACATTTTGGAATGTTAAAAGAGTTTCACACTGAGTTCAAAATTTGTCTTAAAAAAAAATTGTCATTTATTCACAATTTACAAACTTTTGTTTAGATAAATTTTAAATTAATATATTATATTTAAAAAAATTAATTTTTGTTTTTTTAAAATATGAAACAAATACAAGTATAGTAATATTAAAAGAAATAAAATAAAACATAAATCTTATACCTATTAAATTAAAAAAGAAGATAAAAATGAGTTTTACATGTGAAAATGAAGGTAAAAATGTTATATATATCTACACGTATTACAATGCGTACATATAAGTACAAAATGATTTATAAAAGTTTACATGTGAGGGAAAGTAGTGGGAAATAACTAAGCGATGTAAATGAAAAAAGAAAAAAAGAAAAAGCAGTATCGAATAAAATGAAGGCATCGAGTTATGAAGAGACAAGGTTGCATGCATTTGCACAAAAGAGACAGGCTCAAAGGGGCCCTGGCAGGAGTTCCGGACCATTTGCCTCCAACATGATACAGTTTCCTATATTGTTAGCACCATCACCATTCCTATTAATAACAGTATGTTATAATTTCATCACTTTCCTTTTTATTTATGTCTGTCCCCATTCTAGTCAACCACATTTCACTTTCACATCACTTTACATCACCAATTCATTCTTCGCTTTCTTTTCACTCCAATTATCATTTTACCTTAATATAAGAATACCAATTTATCTTTTTAAAGTCTAATAATGGTAATAAGTAAATTTTAAAAAAATAAATTGTTAGGGTAAAAAATAAATATTTTATAGTTAATATAAAAGATTTATTTTTCATTTTCATAATTTATTTTCACAAAATTTAATAGTTGTAATAAACAATCAATTTTAACTATTATATTTCAAGAAAATAAAATGTGAAAATAAATAATAAATCTTTTATATTTTTAATGCAAATGGATCTCATCTAAAGAGAGAAAGAGAAAAGGGAGGAGAAGAAAGAAAACCAATTTAGAGTAACTATCTTATAATTATTATTACTAGTGAAAATACAGTTCGTGCTTGTGTATTCGCATTTCAATTTTAATATGTTATAATAATTGTAGGATTTTAATTTAATATATTTTGTAAATTTTTATATTTTGTAAATTTTTATATTTTGAAATATAAATTGTTATGTGACATGTTTTGAAATATATTTTGTTAATTTTATATTTTTTGTTTATGATAACATGATAAAAATATGTCAGATCATGTAAAATATGTAATAAATATGAAAAAATGGAAAGATGAGAGTTTGAATAGAACTCAAAATATTGTCGCATCTGTGTATTCACATGTTTATTAAAAATATTTATCATGAAATGTATAAATATATTAATCATGTTTAAGGAAGATTGATTTGTGATAAGGTAAAAACTGTGAAAATGTGCATATAGTAATAGAGAGAAGTTATATTTGCGAAAGTGAGAACAATCATAAAATATTTAAAAGGTAAAATAGTCATAAAATGTGGACAAAAAATGTCATAAAATGTTGGATATTAATATTTTAAAGTAATTTTTTGGTTAAAGTTATAAGGTTGAGCTAGTGGTAAAATTTACTTTTGAGGAGTGAGAGCTTGTCAGTTCAAGTCCCAACAAAGTAATTTATTTTTTAATTTTAAAATATGTGTAAGGATAGAATAAATATTTTGAAAAGTAAACATCAAAAGGGGTATTCACTTTATTAATAGTATAGATATAATATAGAACAATTATGGATGTTGGATATAAAAATTCATTTAAAATATGTGTAAGGAAATCACATTCTTTTTCATATTCGTCCACAAGAAATATTTCTTCAAATCCCAATACATTGTTTTCATACAGGATGCAAATTGAGTTTACCTTTATACCTTTCTTCAAGAATCATCTTCTTTATCTTTGCATCATCTGGTACACAAATTCATCCTTTGAATCTTAACACTCCATCTTCCCCAAAACTCAAATCCCTCCCCTGATCAGGGTTCAACAACTCCATAGAATGCTTCAGCTTGAAATCTAATAGTTGTTTCTCTTTGATCATACTAAAAAAATCAGTAGTCATAATGAGCATACTACAACTAATGTGATTAGAAGCAAATTCAACTCCAAGATTCAAATCCCTAAACCTCTCCACAAGCTCTAACTCTTTCACCATCAAAGTCGATATCTGAATTGATTTCCTGCTTAAAGCATCAGCTACTACATTAACTTTACTAGGATGATACATTAGTTGAAAATCATAATCCTTTAGAAATTTCATCCAACGCCTTTGTCTCATGTTTAGTTTTTTTTATCAAACAACTACTTCAAACGTTTATGATCATTGAATGCATCAAATTTTGAACCATATAAATAATACTTCCAAATCTTCAAGGCAAAAGCCACTGTCGCCAATTCTAGATTGTGGGTCAGATAATTCTTCTCATGAGTTTTGAGTTGCCTTGAAGCATAAGCAACGAATTTGCTTTCTTGCATCAAGATACAACCTAATCCTTGATGGAATGCATCACAGAAAACCACTAAGGGTTTACTCGGATCAGAAATTGTCAAAATCGATGAACTAGTCAATATCTTCTTCAAATTTTCAAAACTGGCTTCACACTTATCCATTCAAATAAATTGCTGATTCTTACAAGTTAACCGTGTTAAAGGCATAACTATCTTGGAGAATCCCTCTATAAACCTCCTATAATATCCAATTATTCCTACAAAACTTCTTATCTATGTGGCAGTTCTTGGTCTTTCCCAAAGTAACATTGCTTCTATCATAACTGGATCCACTACAATTCCCTTAGCTGAAATCACATGGCTTAGAAACTTTACTTCATCTAGCCAAAATTCACATTTAGATAGCTTCACATACAACTGTTTTTCTCTCAAATTCTTCAAGACCGCTTTCAAATGTTCCCGATGTTCCTCAAGTGTACAAGAATACATTAAAATATCGTTGATGTGTAAAATATGATCGCTTAAGGGCAAACATACCCTTCACAGTAGTAATAGTGGATACATTTAAACAAATAAATGTTTTATAGAGTAAGTCACAACAATTCAAATTTGGAGAATAAGTAAAATAAGACAGAAAATTGGTTTTAGAGTGCAATGGGTTAAGACCTAAAGTTGTGATTTTCACTACAATGTTCTTATCCCTTATTACTAAGCAATCTCATTCTTTGTCATTCAATGATTACCAATAAATTACTACGTTGTTGTAGTGCGTTTGATCATTCACACCACACTATAATCCTAATTTGTTAACCAGTTTGATCATGCAAGATCTCAAATTAAGACTAGTTTCTTTTTTCTCAATCAGAGGTTTGCCCAATGAATTTGGTCTAGTCTATTGAAACAATAACCTACTTAATTCACAGATTGACTATTCAAACATCAATGATCATGACCATTTAAACAATTAAGATGTAATTGATAAAATAGAGAAGTAAATTAAACGTTGGACGACATCAAATAATCATGCAAAGTGCAAAGGGGAATTACAAAGAGTTACATCACAACCCTAGAAAAGGGGTTTAGCCAAACATGGGTAGTGCACGACCAAACATCTTAATAATAAGAGTACATAAAATAATTGAACATTTACTATATGGAGCACTCTAAATTGCCTCAATCCCAAAGTTTTGTTGTCGTTTTTTGCCTCTAGGTCACAAATCTATTTCCTCTTCTAAGACAAAGTAAGTCCTTTTTTGTTTCTTGCATTCTTCTATTTATAAAGATTTGAGCTTTTCTGTAGTGTCTTTCTCAAGGCCTGAGCAATACGGTTGTGCTACTTCTAAGCACAATCGCATGTACATTTGCAATTGTAGCACGACTATGGTCAGACTTGTCAGTTCTCAGCGTGGTCGTGTTGAATTAAGCATGTCTGTGCTTCTTCTGGCTGACTTTTAGGTTGTGTTGACTTAGCACGACCATGCTAAAATAGAGCACGATTATGCTAACCTGAATCTCCAATAATTGTTCTAAAAAGGCTTAATTTTGTCCCTTTCTTTCTTCTCATTTCTTAAGTACCTATCTAAAGTGAGAATAAACACTAAAAAATGAGTTTTGTCAAGAAATATGAAATTCTTTCTTAAAAACAAATATTATATATAATAGAAATAAGGGTGAAAATTTAGTTTATCAATCATTTATAAAGACAACAACAAATTTATCAAGGAATGGACGAAATATCCTATTCACATAATCTATGAATATAGCAAGAGCATTCGTCACTCTAAACGACATCACCAGAAACTCCGAAATGCTTATATCTAGATCTAAATGTTGTCTTTTGCATATCTTATTCTTTCACTCTGATCTGGTGATATCCCGACCTTAAGTCAATCTTATAAAACATTTTAGCTCCATGTAGCTGATTCATCAGATCAACAATTCTAGGCAACTAATACTTATTCCTGATGGTTAACTTATTTAGCTGCCCATAATCTATGTACATTCTTGTAGTACCACTTTTTTTCTTTACTAACAAAACTGGCACGCCCCAGGGTGACACACTTGGTCTAATGAACTGCTTCTCTAATAAGTCTTCCACTTGCTTCTTTAATTCAACCAATTTTGTTGATGTTATAAGGTAAGGGGTTATTGACATTGACTGTGTTCCAAGAATCAAATCAATAGAGAATTCAACTTCTCTCTTTGGGGGCAAACTAGAAACTTCACCAAGGAAAACATCTGGGATATGATTGAATTAGGATACAATTGGCAGATAACCATTTTTATTTCACATGACATTTTATAACATGAAAATAGGTAATTATGATAATTGCTCTATTTGTTTATGGGCACAATAAATAAGGATATGGTTGGCTGATAACCAATTCATTCCCAAGATTATGTCCATATATTATAATAGTAAACAAATAAGATTTATCTTGAAATTATGTCCTTTAATTTCAATCAAGAACCCTATTCACATCACTTTAGCTAACACTATTTTATTGGTTGGAGTAGACATTAATAGATCACAGAGTAACTCACACACATATGGTTTCAACTCATATGCACAAGTTATTGACACAAAAAAGTCTATCGCTCCATAATCAAATAAAACTTTCACAGTTCTACAATTTACATTACACACACCTTGAATTAATCCTTCAGATTTTGAAGCTTTGACTCCATTCGTAGCAAAAACTAGCCCTACCATCCTAGGTTTGTTATCCTTTTTCTGAATTTATTGACTACTTCTTGTTGGTGCAGTTTTGAACTTCACTAAACATTCTTTAGCTAAGTGTCCCGATTTTGACATACAAAATACAACACTTGACGAGTACATTGATTTGTAAAGTATGGTCCACCGTACCTATAACATTGAACATTAGGTGTTTTCCGTTGTTGTGAGTATCCAGAAGCTCCCCCTTTTGAGAAGTGGGATTTGGAGTGGTTTCTTATGAGAATATTTTCCTTTATTTCCTAAATAACCTTCTCATTGAGTCTTCACAATTTTGCCTCCACCCTTCGGTCTTTCTATAGTTTTTTTCCTTCTTTACTATCAAAGCAAATTCATGAATGGGCATAGGGATAACCATCCGCTTGATTTCATGCTTAAGACCTTCCTCAAACTCCCTGCATCTCCAGATTCAAATGTTTTTCATGAATAAAAATGGGCTAGATATTCAAATCTGGTGGCATATTCATGGGCTAATAAATTGCCTTGTTTTAACTTCATAAACTCCATTTCTTTGGCATACCTTGCACTTTCTAGAAAATACTTCTCCAGATATCTCTCCTTTAAATTATTCTAGGTCAGTGGTTCTTCCTTGGCTAACATCATTTGCTGGTCGGCTTCATGCCACCAAAATTCAATTTCACCTGACAATAGGAAAGTGGCATAAATTAACTTTATCTCTTCAAATCAAGTCATAGCTCTGAAAATCTTCTCCACCTCTCTAATCCACTTGGTGTTAGGTATCCACCAGACTCATCAGACAAGCAACCAAATTCTTAGCGTACTTATCTGACAGTGATATCTAGAGTCTACTTAACCCTTATGACAAACCATTCTCGTCCAAGTACATCCCAATGGTACCTCTCCCATCATATTCGATACATGATCGCAATGTAAAACCATAAATTACCTCTCTCCGCATGCATAATTGGTAGATTACATTGACTTCAGATGCAACCGTAACTCAATACACCTCATCTAAGGAAAAGTTACTCCCCAATAACTGCTTACTTTCATCAAACTCCATATACATCACATCATCATACATCATAGTAATATGAATTTCACTATGATTTTAGTTATCATCCAAATTGATCATAAACATCAATTATAACTAAAATCAACCACACATATCCAACAACATCACACCAAAATCATCAATGACTACCAAATATCACCAAAATCATTTATCACTAAAATCATCAAATATCATTTATTACCAAAATCATCAAATATCATTTATTATCAAATTTATCAAAATATAATTTCTCATTAAATCATCAAAATATCATTTCTCACCAAATCATCAAAATATCATTTTTCACCAAAACATCATGTCTCACCATATCACCAAAATACCATTTATCACCAAATTGTCAAAATATCATTTCAATAGCTTAATCAATTACCTCTTATTAATTTTACCTCCATCAAAATATGATCATTTAAAATAAAAGTCAAGGTTATAAATTTCCTTACCTACTTCTCCACTCAAAATCATATTGAACAAAAAGGGGAAAGATCGACAAGAAGAAATTTCCTAGAAACCTGACAGGAATCCAATTTCAACAAAAACCTTTGAAATTAGAAATTTTGAAAAAAAAAAATCCTTTTTAATGACAATGATAGGATTGAAAAGGAATGAAAAAAGTTGGAGGAATTACAATTAGACATACCTACTGATCACCACTCCAAATCAAGAGCAATGGAAGATACCGCGTTAGATTCCATTAATCAGAAGCTACACATGCAAGCAACGATTGTGCTGAGGGAAAGAGAGAGAATTCAGTGGTTTTTTAGAGAAGAAAACAATAAAAATAGAATTTAGACAAAGGAAGAAGAAAGATTTAGGGTGTGAGGGTGTATTTAGTAAGTTTGCCTTACTATTTGTACCCCCTAAATAGATTTCCATAACTCTCTGAAATTTAATTCAAATCTTCTTAAACAAAGATTATAATATTCCTTTTCACCTCTCTACTCCTCTAATCCTTACCAAAATCTACATGTTTGACAGTACACCTCAAATGAACCCATCACACCTTAATAATTTAAGTAAAACTTAAATTTAAATCCTTGTACCTCTTAGTTTACAATTTATAACCTATTAATTAAAACAGGTTTTTACAGAGACAACTTTGTGATGGGAGAGATTTCTCGGTAGGCACAAAGTTGAAAATATACCTGGCAAAGGCAAACGCTTGTTAGGCAAGACCTACTACCTAATGAGACATTGCCGATAGCAAAACCCCCACTGCATGAACCAACAACTCTTACCAAGTTAAAAGCAATTTCTAGTGTATTTAACTTCAAGCACACACACACACACACACACACACACACACACACATATATATATATATATATATATATATATATATATATATATATATATTCAAGTATATCCAAGTATATCTATTACATTACATCATAGTTCTATAATCAAAGATTACAAAACATAATCGTTTGTTCCATTTGAAGAAAGGAAGTATCCCAACAAAGAATCGATCTTTCTTTTAGTTGTTGAATCTCTCTTTGATTGATCAATGTATGATATTTCGAATCCTTATTCCTAATGGAATCGAAATGATCCTTGGATTGACCAGAAGATCTTTTCAATTGGCTAGAATCTGTTACTTGAATGAAACTAGATCTCGTGGAATCATATTGAATATCTGATGATACATTCCGTTTATATCCATAAGGTTCTTAATTACTCAACTACATATAACTCAAAAGATTACACTTCCCAAACACAACATAATTCTCTTCTAGTTATTAAACTAAACATCGTTAAGTCTGATCTTCCTGTATTCCATCACTACCATTGTCATCGGCTCTCATGCAGAGCATGATCATCACAGTCATACATAAAACACATAAAAGGCAATGGTAAGTTCATAAAGTCAGGAAATTCTATATAAATATAAAAACACATAATGTCTCTAACACCATCATTCAATTATATCTTTAACAATCACACAATCACACCAATGTTTCCCTTAAACATGAGTAATCATCAATAACCTAATATGAACCTTTCTAGAAAACTCATTGAACTTGGATACTCAGCAACTTATATGATTTTCCCCACATTGATATCTAACGTCTACCTGACTCATTATGATAATCAGTTGAAGTCTAGACATACTCATTTGATACCCAACTATTGTTTGGTGTCCTTTTGACCCAATATGACAATTAATTGTTATTTGGGTGCATCCTTTAGGTACACGTTTGTCATGACTCAGCCTTAGTAGCAACATTGATTCGCCCTGACTTGGCCTTAATAACAATATCACCATAGCCACTATGTGTCCCTAATTCAACGTACCACAACCAATACTCTATTACCTACTCGTAACAGTCCACATCATATCTCATACAACATTAATTCAATCCATTATCTCTTTTAGAATATTCACAATTATACTTTAAAGTATTCAAATTAACACTCAATCACAATTTATTCCCAATCAAAACCAAAGAAATCATTCACAATTTCACATAACACAATCAAATTCAAACACTAATCAAAATCTCAATCATTCACATGTAATCACATTTAAATCACTTAATCAAGATTTTCTTAAATTAGAATAGAGATCGAACTTCCCTTACCTATTTCTCCTTTTCAAAAGCTAGCCAAACCAAAATAGGAGAATCTGCCCGAAGAAATTACTCAGAAATAAGGATTTTTAAGAAATTCTCTTTTCAAAGAGAATAATAGGATAAAAATGAACATAAAAATGTTAGAGGAATTATGATTGAACTTACCTATATTTATCACCTCTTTGAATAAAAAGTGATGAAAGAGATTTTTTCGGATTCTGTTGTTGAAATGCCAATATGCAAAGGAATGGAATTGATGGTGCAAAGGAGAAAGAGAAATAGGTGGTGAGAGAAGTGTAATTGAAGAAGAAAGGAAAGTAAGAAATAAAGAAAGAAAGAAAGAAAAGGAAGAATAAGAAGGTTCGGGGGTGAACTTAGTAAGTTCAACTTGCTATTTGCACCCCTCTCGTAATAAATTTCTGAAAACATCTCGAAATTCAACCAAAACTCTTCGAAACTAAGGAATAACAAATGTATCTCTCTTTCTACCTTCCAACCACCCTCTTAAACTTAATAAGCTAATATTGACATCATTAAAAAAAACTTATTCTCCCATTACTATATTAATCTAAATATAGTTGAATATTTAATTCTCTATACTATTTATTTAACTCCCACTAATAACCTATTAATTGAACAACTCCTTACAATAGTTGTTCCGTTCCTCCCTTTCTCCTATTAAATTTTTCATTTTTCGTTTTTAAGTTTCTTCTTTATTTTGTTTTCTTCTCTTTAATCTATTTTTTTTTATCGTGTTGATGTTCTTATTGCTGGTCTATTGTTGATGAAATTTTTTTGTTTGATTCCTGCTTCTTTCTCTATTTTTCTCTATTTTGAACAAGTTAAAGTTTTGATTTTGTCTAATTTTGGCTAACCACTAACACATTTTTATGGTTGAAGAGAGAGATGATAAAAACAACTTTTCTTGAATATTCAAATGATATTATATGTTCTTGTAGAAGAACAAATCTGTACTTGGAGATAAATCATTTTTTCTCCAATATGTGTTATTGTTAAGTTTTGATTTTGTCTAATTTTGGCTAACCACTATACACATTTTTATGGTTGAAGAGAGAGATGATAAAAAACAATTTTTCTTGAATATTGAACTGATGTTGTATGTTCTTGTAGAAGAACAAATCTCTACTTGGAGATAAACCATTTTTTCCAATGTGTTATTGTTAAGATCAGATCTTGACTTCAATATTGGCCTTCAAGAACATGCACTAGAGATGCTCTAATGACTTTCACACTGAAGGCAAATAAGACTATGTGTGTAGGCTTAGAAAGAGTTTATATGGTTTGAAGTAGGCTCCAAGGTAGTGTTTGTTATATGTACTAATAGACTACTTCTGACTATTACGTGTTTGTTAGAAAGTTTTTTTAATGAAGACTTCATTATCTTGTTATTATAGGTTCATGGCATGCTTATTGTTAGGGAAAATGTTTTAAAGATTGATAAATTGAAGAAGCAATTGAGTAAGTTATTTGCCATGAAGGATTTGAGAGTTTCTAAGCAGATTCTTAGTATAATTGTGTGTGACAGAAAGAACAAGAACTTGTGGTTGTTATAAGACCATTACATTAAAAGAGTAATGCAAAGTTTCAACATGAAACAAGCTAAGAAGGTAATTACTCCTCTTGTTGCTCATTTTAAATTGAGTTCTAAACAAAGTCCATTAAATGAAGTTGAGATATATGCAACATGTTCTTTATGTCTCTGTGGTAGGTAGTTTGTGCACAAAACCAGATATCACATATGTTATTGAACAATTAGTAGATTTTTGTCAAATTTAGTTAGATATAACAAATTGAACCCAGATCTTACGGGTCCCAGCAAAAATACCTTCATGTGGGGCGGATAATTACCCACAAATAAATTATAAGAATATACTAAATAAATGAAAGGCAACAACAAAAATGTAAATAAAATTATAAAAACAATTAAATAAAAGAAAATAAAGAAACAATAAAACCTGAAAATAATTAATAAGAACCAACAATTTAGTATTAAGTATACATTTTATTGATTTACTTCAATATTTTCAGGTCTCAAAAAAATATTTGTTATCTGTACAAAATTAAATTTAAATATTTCTAAATATTTTGGTGGTTTCTATAATTTTATTTATTAGTATTAACTATTCACTTTAGTATTCCTGTTTAATATTACAAAACATTTAAATTCATATTAAATGTTTTTGTGATTTTCGTAATCATAATATTATAAATAGCAGTTATAAATAGATTTGAATTAGTTTCTCTAAAAACACTTCTATAAAAAAAAAGTAAAAAAATTATCCATAGATCAAAATTAGGTTATCATAAGATAGTATATAAAAACTCAGTATATTTTTTTAAAAATGCAAAAATTTAAAAATTACCTTGTAAAAAAGTTATTCATCTTCTAAAAAAACTTATACAAAAGTTGTTTGAATACTGTTTTTTTAAAGAAGTGTTTTATGATAATTTCACTCAAACAAACTCTATTTGTGGAACCTTTGATCAAGAATATTAAAAAGAGAGAGGATAAAAGGAAAGAACAATAAAAAGAGCAACACAAGTCCTTTGAATATATTTAAATGTCATTTTACCCTCTTAAAGAAATAAATAAATAATTGACATTAACTTTATTTATGGTTCCATTCGTGCAAAGAAACCGCCACCATAAGGATGCACAAGCAAAACAATCAGAAAAAGTAGTAATTTTCTTTAATAATCATTTCTGTCGATTGAAGTTCTTTGTATTTTCAACCTCCACTTTCTCCTATACTTAACAAAGATGTTCGTAGTGTATTCTCTATTAGGAAAAGGTATGGCAGGGGGATGAGTTTCTACAACTACAAAATGTAATGTGAGTGTGTTATCAAGTTTGGTGACCCCATCTTGGGATAGCGTGTTTTTTCTCTCATACAAGAATCCTTTTATTTATATATAAAAGATTCCAATCTTAAATTAGAAAACAAAGGATAATATTTTTAAAATATAAATAAATCCAAAAGATAAAATAATATACTTTTTTTAAATAATATGAGATTTGAAATTAAAATAATTTGAATTGTTTTTTATAATTCAAGGTTTTCAAAATTAGATCGATCATTGAACAACTAACTGAATTTAATAAAATAATATTTTTATATTTATTTTTATTAATATAGTAATATACTAAGTAAAAATAATGTATATATAATTTTTAATACACAAATATAATACATCTTATTAAGTTTAAGTATAGTTATCTTTATAATATTTCAAAGAAGTAAAGTTTCATATTGCGTAAAATAACCTTTTGAAAAATATGTATATTCTAAATTGTAATTATTTCATAATTTGTAAAATTTTCTTTTAAATATTTTTTATTTTGTAATATCTTATCAGAATATTTCTCATTGATGTACTTAAAATTTCAAAACCATAAATTTTTAATTTTTATGATTTTTTATATATTTTTTTATTTAAAAAAAAAACAAGTTTATCCTTGATCCGAATGATTTTTGGCTGTTTTACCCGATTTTTGACAAATTTCTAGCATACTCATTTTTGGAAACAATAGACCAGATACTAGTCCAGTTCCTAGTTGAATTACCCAATTCGATTTTCAAAACCTGGCTATTACTTTCAATAAGACTTTTTAAATAATCTTCTCTTATCATTAGGCCCTAGATAAATATAACTCCTTTACCAATTATTGAAACAAAAATAAGTAATGACTAACTTCTCTTTATTAATATTAAAAAAAAATAGACTATAAATAAAATGGAACACCTTAAAAAAAAATAATAACATTATTTTATACACGTTACGATTTTTAAGATTATTAAAAAAGCAATAAACTTTTTCCTCCACATCACTGTGGTGAACCCCTTAAGATCGGATGATTATTTTTACAGTAGAATTCTTATTTATAAACCTATCATCCAATATTAAATGAGGAAACAAATCTTTAATTCACGAAAAATATAATTAAAATTTAAATAAACCCTAAAGATAAATAATATCTTTTCCTACTGCAGTTCATATTCAACAACTACGATACAAATGCGGGCTATGCAATGTATGCTACCAAAATCTAAAGCTAAAGCCTAAGCTGAAAAAGTAGAAACTAAAGTGACAGATCTAAGTTACATGTTACTTTGTTAAAAGGGAAACTTATTCTGGTGGTCTTAAGCAACCTCCAGGAAGGAGGAATCTAAATTTATCTGCATTCTGTATGAGGTAGGCAGGAAGATGAACTGCAGAAGCTGAACGGGGTATTGACCCCATCTTTTTAATCAACTCCTGGAAAGAGTATTCTTCAGGGAGCATATCAAAAAGATCATCTCCCTTGCAAATAATGTTCTGAATTCTTGAATGACTTAAGAAAGATTTCCGTTTCACACGGTCTGCATGGCTATAGGCAGTCATCTTGAACACAAACTCCGAAATATACTGAAAGCAAAAGCTGCAGTGCCATCCTGCATCTGAGAAGATTACACCAGTTTGACGTGAGTGGCGGTATTGTGTCCAAGGACCATAGATGTGGGCAGTGGCGCGCCAGCTGCTGTAGTCCACAGGGAACTCGAATGAGTACATGTAATGCCTCAATTCGAGATGCATTATGGGAGGAATCCCATCACACCACTGAAGCAATTTCAATGTATGAGGACTTGGAATCTCATCTGTATCTGACATCAGAAGAATATCACCGTTAGAAATGCCTGCTCGACGTAACAATGTATTCATTGCCCCACGTTGTTTTGACTCAAGCACAAATGGATCCTCATGTGATCCAGGGACTGCAATTCTGCCAGGATGAATGTCATGCACAATCTTTTCTTTGGCAAAGGCAAATCTTCCCCGGTTTGAGGCAAAGAAGACACGTTTTGGAATGCCTGTAAATGTAGTATTGGACTCAAGGATCACAAATTTTGATACATATGGAAAAAGTTCGTGCCATCTGATATCTAGCATGTCTAACTCATTACTGAAGATAACAGCATCATAAATGCGGCGAGGCTCGGAGCGAAGAGACCAGCCATGGAGATGGCAAAGGTGGTCCATAGAGACATTTTCTGCATAATAGTGGGGTATACGTGTGAAGGGAATTGGGGGGTTGTCCCAAAGGGGACGGAAGAAATAAGAAATCTTCTGGGCATGGATAAAAATTCCAATCACACAGATCGGCACCACTAAAACAAGTAACATGCAAAAGAACTTGGGAGGTTTTCGCCTAGAAATGAGGCGTGGACTGGGAACCATGCCTTGGCCTTGAAGGGGAAACATTGGATATGCTAACTGATTTCCCCAGTTTGAGGATCAGATTCAGCAAGATCATGTTAACCTGCAGCAGTTTAAAAAAAAAAGGGATTAGAAACAGCAATAATATGTGAGCAAACTCTATGAAAATGCAGTATAAGTCCACACAAAAAAAGATGAAAACAGTTGCAAAACTTCAGTAAGGAACGTAAATTTCTTAGCATGGACCTAGTACATGCAAAAACATCACAAAGCTATTCATGGAATTCCAGGTAAACAAGGGAGTTTTGCAACACTAGGTATTGCAGTTGTTAGCACTAGATACCAAAATTTCCATACAGCCAAGTGTACCTATGGTTTTTAAGTAGTTTCACATTGAAGCTGTTTCAATAAACAGAAAGTAAAAATGAACAAAGGATATTCAGTATGGTTTCTTAATAGGAAAAGTGTAGACATTTATCATAAAGAAAACAAATCTGAGAATGTATAGGGAGTAGTTTCTGACTATTAGAAAAGTTCATGAACAGGAAGTTTGACGAAAGAGTTATCATAACTTAGTGGACACAATTGAAACAGACGATCCAAGTCTTCCACTTATATTTTCAATGCCAATAAATGATGAATCTAATTTCTAGCATGACTCTTTAAAGGAACGACATTTAAAACAAACCCAAATCTTTTCAATTTTCATTGTTTCCTCGTATCAGGATATTCCTTTCCAAGGGATGGTTTTAACTTTTAAATATGAATTAATTAATAATCCTTTTCCTACAATGGGGTTATAAATCATAAAGGAGCGGAATCGGGAACTGGGAATCAAACTGTTTATGAAACCGAACAAAAAGAATAAAAAGGGAATTACTTGAGTTGATTCCCCCCAACAAAAAGACAAACGAATCATTCACCGTTCTAAAAATCTCAATTAGAAGGAACACCTCACCTCGTTTCATTATCTTGCCAAACCTCGGAGTTTCAGAAACAAGAGAAATAAAATAATAAATTCAGCTCTCGGAATTGGGAAGAAGGCATTATGCCCCCACACCCCAATGAAAAACTAATGCAAATTAAAAAAAAAAAGAAAGAAAAAAGCGAGGCCCCGTAAAAGGGGGAAGGAGAAAAAGGGTACCTTGGAAAAGTTGCAGAAGGAGTTGATGGAAATCCGTAAGAAAAATCCATTGAAAGGCCGGGAAGTACGATAGAAGGAGGAAGGATAGGAGAGAAAATAGTTGTTGAAATTGATGGTATCCTATTCCTATTTCCTAGTTAGTGTTTGTGTTCAACTTGGACTCGGGATGGAAAAAGCAAGACACGAAGGGAGTAAGTATATATTAATTACACAGGTTACCACTTTCCACCGCAACATTTAAATCAACCAATTTATGCCTATGTTTCTCAACATTGCTTCAATTATAGTTTATATTAATTACTGGTTATCATTTACCATCACTACATTGTATTAAGAGTCTCTTTCACAAAAGTTACTTAAAAAAATAAAAAAATAACTTGAAAATTAAAAAAATTAAATAAAATAGTTAATAGTTAAAATTGTAAAATCATAAATAAATAAAGACATAGTTAATTATTATTATTAATTATTAAATTAATAATAAAGTATTTAAAATAATTATAACATATTTTAATAATATAAATTTTTTTTAATATAAATTAATTACATTTTTAAATTATAAATTAGTATAATTATATATATTTAAATTATAATTTTTTATAATTATTTATTTAAATTATAAATTACTACAGTATATATTAAATTACAATTTTGTATGATTAAACATTTAAATGTTACATATTTAAATTATAATTTTCTATAATTATATATTTAAATTATAAATTATTATAATTACATATTTAAATTATAATAAAAGAAAGAAAAATAAAAAAAACACAAAAGTGTAAAAAGAGAGAATTACTAATGACAATTTATTAATTAGTGAAAGATAAAATTATAAAAATAATTAATTAATAGTTGGAAGTAGAAAAAATTTTAAAAAAATTAACTGTGATAGTTTTTTTTATAAAAAAAAGCAGTGACTATATAAAAATTAAAAAAAAAAAACCTAGTAAGATTTTCCTTACTAGAAAACTGACACTATTTCAATTATGTGACATACCAAACACTGGTATTGTTTTTTCTTGCTAATGGCACACAGCAATACGGCATCACAATTTGCAAGTATCATACTAAATTTATTATTTATACTATCATTGATATGTGCTTTCTAGTGATGTAAGCTTGCACCATTAATTTATATTTTTTTTCACAATCATTAGGTTTTGAAGTATGTGTGATATGATTTACGTATGACTTAACCTTTTTTCTGACTAGAATGTATATGGTTGATGTCATTTGATAAATTGCTAAATACTACAATGTTAATTAATATACTAAGTGTATAGATTATATTGCAAAAATTTTATTTTACTTTTTATCTCGTCATTATTTATTTTTGGTATATGGCAATAAGAATACATTTATGATTGTATATGTTTAATTAATAGTTTGGTTAACTTCATTTCAAGATTTAAACGTATATTGAATATTACTTGTTTATCTCAATTTCAAAGACATAAGATGAAGAGACAATTTTTTATAGTTTATAGTAATTTAAAAATTATAAGTTTTCAAAAATTATTTTTTCAAAATTTTACATGTACGTACTTCTTTAAGAAAAATAAGTAAAGGAGAATAAGAAAATAAAAAAAAAAAATATTAAGAGCTAAAAGGTTAAATTTTTTATAGGTACAAAAAAAATAAAATTTACTCATATTTTGAAAACTAAAGAAAACATTTAAACTTAAAATTAATAGTTAAATAAAATAATTTGATAAAAAAAATAGTTAAGATAAATATATTACCCTCACTACAATAGTTATTGAAATAACAAGTTATTTCTAGAAGAGAGTTGAATAGAGTTAATAAAAAAAAAATTCACAATCCTTTTGAAAATACTTTCTTAAGAAGTTTTATAGAGCTTCTAAAGTAAGTAAATACTCTAACTATCTATAGTTTAAAACAGTTTATGAATACTCTTTTATAAAATATTTTATAGTAAAACCAAATATTAAATATAAATGTTACAATAGACATTGCAGCAAATATTTATAAAACTGAGTTATGTCCTGTTCTCTTTGAAGGTTCTCTTATTTAACCACCGTTAAACAACAAATGTTCTCTATGTCACTTATGGCTTAAAAAGAGTGCATAAACCACTATTGATTTTACAATTTAACTTCCGATGAGTTTAAAAATGAGTACACAAAGTCACTCTTGTCATTGTTAAACATTTTTTAAACAATAAGTTATTCCAAACTTGGATACAAGATGAGAATGTTGTGTTTAATACAAAGCTACTCTCACAGAGAGGATATGCTATTCGTTCAAAATAAAATACTTTACTAAGTAAAAGAATATTCAAATTATGCTCACTCAAGATGATTGTATCTAACTTGGTAGCTTATCAGGGCTTTAGATGCTTGAGTTTCATTGTATGTGAGTTTTCATATCAGACAACAACTTCTCTTCGTGATTAACATACTTTTATATAGGGAATGAAATTTGTAGTCATTGAGATATTCGTTGAGTTGTTGCTTTCTCGTAGGAAACTTTCTATGAAATTTGTTGAGTTCTCTGACTTGCTTAAGCATTTATGCTGACAGGTGGTGCATTGATAAGGATATGATACTTGAGCTCACACATTGTTGTCTTGTTTGTTTGAATGATCTTTAAATTGACCTCTTGTTCAATCATGAAGAGATTATACCATTTGATGTTTCTTATATTTGTTATCATAATAAAGTTTTTAACTACAAGACCCGAGTAGGCGGGTCGAGGTCCTACGAGATACCCACTACTAGGAGTAGCCTCCCCAAAAAAGATGTGTCTGTCAGGTTCAGTTCGTCTTAGTTGGGTTAGGTGGGTTCAACCAGAAATGCTATGCTTATGCACAAGACTACTTCTCTTCCCGAAAGCTTCGCGGGGACTGAACTACTTTACGAGTACATGAAACTTCCTTATCTAACATATGATGCTCATTGGCTTTACATTGGTAGATGCTCTAATGCACTTATAGTTAGATGATAAGCAAACTTGATAACTTCTAAAGTCTTTGTAGACAGTCAATGCGTATATATAATGAGACTATCTTATGATTTGATGGATAAACAATGCATTTACGCGTGTCGTGAGATTATCTTAAACGAACACTTCTTGGTAGATAGTCATCACATTTTTGTAGATGATCAAATAGTTTATTGATCTTTTGATATTTGTCATTGCATGTAACCTTCTTATGAGTGCAATCATAAGATCTTATAAGTGTGTCTTCATGTTTGAGTGTGTCTAGTGCTCTTCTAATAAACAAACTTTCTAATGTGGACCTTCTTATTTCATAATGCATTTCTTTTATTCAATCATTAGAATATTATACACAAATTTATTTTAGTAGTTATAACTTATTTTTATATGCTAGCTTATAGCTTATTTATGAGTTTCTTTAAGCTGAAAAATAAGTGACTAGTTTATAAGTGATTTTAATAAAAGTTTTTATATTTGGATACAATTATTAAAAAAAATTTTAATTAAAAACACTTTGATGTTTCCAAATTTTAGCTTTTGCAAGAGGTTATTTTGAGAAGCTACTAAGTAGTTTCTTGAAATAAGTTATTTTCAACTTTTTTTAGCTTTTTTTTTTTAAAAAAAATTACTCAAATATTTAAAAATTATAACAAGTATTCATTATGTAAAAATTAGTGTTTTTGTCTTTTTAAAAAATTTAAACAAACTCTATATTTATAAGCTAACTTATAAGTTATAGTTTTTCTTTTATCCTAGTTAATTTACTTGAGATCTTTTTTAATTAAATAATTAATTTACAAAAGACTTAACCAAGGAGGTTTTGGCTTTTTAACAAACTCATAAACTTCAGCCACCTAATCAGCATCAACTACTTTATAAACTAGCTTCAATAACCTCAAACTTTTGCTTATAACTGCATATCATAATTCTAAATTGTAAAACTTGTAATAAATATCTGAATTTAATTTTTTTTATTAATATATCTAATACTATTTTAATATCTCGTCCTTATGTATAAGATATGATTTTGAAATTATTTTTTTATTATTTATAAGAATTTTTAAAATTTTACTAATTAATAATTTAAAATCAAATAAAATAAAGAGTTGTGATTGAATATCGATGTAAAAATCTTTTATACTGTCAGTGCATACTAATTAAACTTTTTAAATTATTTCATTCATTAATTATTTTTATCAAAATATTTATAGTTATAAAGATCGGAGAATATGATTGAAATATATTAATTAATTAAGTTAAAAGCAACTAAATAAAAAATAATATATACCACTAATTTTAAAAACAACTTTAAAAAAAATAAACTTAACATTTTAATTAAATTAATCTTATTTTTAAAAAAAATATAAATTAGTTAATAATTATTAATTTAAAAAGAATTAATAGTTAAAACTGATAGTGGAGCAGTTAAATTGTTGTGGACGGTAGAAGTGAACTGTTTTGTTTATTTGGGGTGATGGGGGATTTGGATTTTGGGCCTGCCACCACTTCTTTCTTCGTTTATTTTAATCGTCCACGCGTTTCTCGAGGAAACGAAGAAGGAAAGAACCAACCTAGTGTATTTTACCTTAATTTTAATTAGAATTTACATATTAATTAAATGTTCTATTTTTTTTTAAATTTTAAGGATATATTAATTGAACGGTTTGTTAGTTAAAATCCCTATTTTTCAGATTTTAAGAATGATTCTTTAACCATGGATTTTTTTTCTGGAATTATGTTGTTGATAGGACAAAAAAAAAGACAGTTTCTTGTTTCAATTATCATCCTTCCATGTAAAGTTAAAATTATGTTGTAATCACTTCAAGGTTAAAATCAAGTATTCACTTTATAATTTTTCAAATCATTAATTAAGTTTAGATTGGAAAAACAGGTGTCTTTAAGTTTTTATTATAGATATTAAATTTATTATTTAATATAAAAGATGAGAATAAATTGTCTAAAAAGAAAAGATACCATATATTTTTAAAACAACAGATACGGTTATATTTTAAAGAGGTGATTTTTTAAACTATTTATTAATTAATGAAACAAAAATAGTAGAATATTAAGGAGCAAACATATCTAAAGAAATGTGGACACCAAAATCACCTATTATCTTATCCCTTTATATGGTTACAAGTGAAAACACAAAATAAGAGAGATCATGAGTTCGAAAAAGTAGTTTTTTCTTTTTGTTTTTTAAAAGGATAGAATATATATTTTGAAGAATAGATATAAAAAGGATAAATCTCTTTATTACTAGTATAAATTAGCAAAAACATGTGTTTTAAAGTTTTTATTATATTAATTTTATGTAAAATTAAATTTACTATTTATATAAAAGATGAGAATAAATTATCTAAAAAGAAAGAATACAGTAGATGTTTAAAAAGAGAGACACGATTATATTTTTAAGAGGTGATTTTTTTAAACTATTAATTAATTAAACAAAATAGTAGATATTAAGAGACATTTTTATATTTCTTTATTTATGATAATATGATAGGAAACAATCGTGGACATCAAAAGGTCCTAATAATAATTATATAATATAATATAATATTATAGATTATTGGTTATACATATAGATTATAGATAGTATGACAATTATGTATGTTAGGACTTCCGGTGTACTGGAACAAACTCCCCAATCATGGTCAAGGGTGTGAGAGTATGTGTTTAGGCCCCACGGTGGGCGCCAATCCCAGAACATGTGGGACTTTGTTAGGATTTTATCTTGAAAAGGCACCTCACGAGATTAATAGAGAAAAGTGATTATAAACGACTCTTGACCTGATACTTTAAGTGTGTACTGAAACATTTGGATATAAATGTTTTAAAGTAGTTTTTTTTTTCTTAAAGTTATAAGGTTAATTTAGTGGCAAAGTCGATATATGAGAAAACGGGGGAGTCAGATTGAGAAGTGGTGCTTTCAAGTCCCTCTTTTAATGAAGTAGTTTATTCTTTTTGTTTTTTAAAAAGGGTAGTTTATTCTTTTTTATTGGTTTAGTTTTATTTTTTAGTTTTTGAAAAGAGTTTTCAAAATTTGTTTTCTGGAAGAAGAGAAAAAAAAAACTTGTTTGATAAGTGTTATTTAAAAACTGTTTTAAAAATGTAAAAATGAAAAACACTTGTTTATATTTATAAAAATGTCATTAATGAAAAGCAAATAACAACATATTCTCATCATATTTTGAGTTTCTAAAACAAAAATAAAAAACTGAGAAACAAAACTAGTTCTTGTTTTTTAGTTTTTAAAAAATAAAAAACCAAAATTGTTTTTGAAAACTGTTTTAAGAGAACAGTAATCAACCAAAATTTTTAGTTTTTAAATACTTAAATACTGAAAATAGTTTTATAAAAATATTGTCAAACAAGCACTAAGTATTTTGAAAAGTGAACATCAAAAGGAAAATTTCCTTAATTATTAGTATAAATACACAAAAATAGTAAAATTATTAAGGAACAAATATGTCTAAAGAAAATGCAAACACCAAAACCATCTATTCTCTTTATATTGTTATAGATTATTATTGTTGTTGTTATTATTATTATTATTATTATTATTAGCTTAATTAAGTTTTTCCCCTCAAATTTGATCAAATATTACTTTTGGTTTCTAAAATTTAAAAATATTATTTTTAGTCATTGAAATTAATTTGGTTTTTGTATTAACATTGTTCATGTATAAGTTCTGTTAGTAGGATATTGAGATGACTAAAAATGAGATTCTACATGGATATAATTTTTTAGATGGATTTAGTTTTATGGTTCTGGCATATTATTCTCAATGTCGTGAGTAGTATGCATTGTTTTGAGGTACACCTTAAAAAAATGTGTTCCATCTTGGCTTAAACACGGGGTGTATCATCAATCTCTATTAGTTATCTCAGCAATTTCTTAACTACGTTAATTAGAGAAGAAGGACTAGAGTGATTCATAGACAAAAAAATATTTTTGAATTACAAGGACTAAAAGTGATATTTGGTTAAATTTGAAGGGCAAAAAACTTAGTTAGGCCTTATTATTATTGTTGTTATTGTTATTGTTATTAGTAAAGTACAATAACACTTTTTGAAGTTTAGTATAATTATATATGTATTTTTTATTTTTTAACTATTACTTTTGTATTTATAGTATGGTGTTAGCAAAAGGTTTGACAGAAATACTAGTATAATTTTTTCAAACACATAAAAATATCAGTGTAATCTTTTTAAACTTTAAGAGAAGTTAGTATAGGAATACAAAAACAGAGTTCTGGGTAATTTGATAAAAGTGATACAATATTGTTGTAATTTTCTATATTATTATTATTAGAGTAAATTACAACAACAATTTGAAGTTCAGCATAACTACACATGTATTCATGTTTTTTTAATCATTAATTTTTGTACTTCTAAAAAAATGTTAGTGTAAAGTTTGAGAGAGTAATATTGTAATATTTTTAAACATATAAGGTATTAGTATAATATTTTTAAATTAAAAAATATTAATAAAAAAATTATATATAATTTAATAAAAGTTGAATGATAAATATGTAATTTGCTTATATATATCATGATTCATGTGACTTACGGTATGTGAATATTACCTATTTTGATTCCAGATCCTCCATCACAATTAGTTTATAAGTGTACAACGAGGTTGTCGACTCTATAACCCACAAATTGTCTTGCTAATAGCCAACCAGACTATTCTTTAATCAGCTGAACTCAACTTTAATCTTTGGATTAGTTTTTAAAGGGCATGAAGTTTTTTTTTTTTTTTAAAGGCAAATAATTTGGATTGATTCAATTTTTTTAAAACAGGCAAATAACTATAATAACCGCAACCGGTGAAAGGCATCAAATTTTACAACTTACTTTTTTTGTAAAAAAAATAAACCTCACACCTTACACTGTGTGAGTAAGATATTTACAAACCTACCGCTTTTGGAATTACATTATAGAATTTAGCAATTTTTTTAAAATAATATTTTTTTATAGTGAAGACATTGTTTTATTTTTTGTTTACTATAATAAATATATTAAATAAACAAATATCACAAAATTCATGATGTAAAAACATCATAAATAGTAAGAAATAAGTTATAATATATAAGAAAAAAATGGATTAACAATATAATTATAAAAAAAATTTACAAAATACATTCATATATTGTTAAATTAATTTCTCTTTTTTATTGATTTTTAAATTAAAAAAGTTAACTTAAGAAAAATAAAAGTGTATTTAACAAAATTTAAAATCTAAAAAAAAGTTGAGAATCAGTCAAATTGATTGAACTGCAATTTTACGGACTGATGACTTCTTCTACTAATTTTCGATCAATTTTGCGTAGAACAAATTTTCAACCATAACTAAATCCAACATTGAACCGGTTCTTGTTCAACCCCAAACTGACCGGTTTCTAAAAATAATATAATCTAGAATTCAGTAAATAATTCTATTTCAAACAAGCAAGGGGATGCTCAATATAGCATGAAACATTATATCAAACAAGAATACTATAAATCATCAATCATATATAGGGATGGAGAAAAAATCTGCGCATGCGGATATCTGTAAATACAATCCGTAAAAATATCCGCACAGATAGTATAAATGGGTACTGTCGCCTGTGAGTACAGATTTTTTCTACCCGCTCCTTAACAGGCACGGGGTACAGATATTATAGTACCCATACTCGCAGGTACCCGCTACACGTTAAACTAAAATAATATATATATATATATATATATAAGTTAAAAAAATTATTTTTAGAAAATAAATCAAATTAAAATATTAATTATCAAAATTCATTTATATCTATTTTATTTTTTTATGAAAATTTCATAGTTAATAAAATTATTTATTATAAAAATATCGATAATATAAAATAAAGATTTTATTTGTATTAAATAATTTCTTATATATATTATATTAATGTACTTTTAAATCTCATTAATCTTATAGAAACTAGTACAATTTTATTTTTAGATTTTCCAACTGCGGATATTTCTATAGTAGGTAATGAACGACAAGTTTTTGTAACGGGTCAGGTAGTGGGTAACCACTACTCGTGTCCGCCCCAACTTGTTGTCATTCCTAATCATATATCTATTTCACAAATCCATTAATAGTTAAATCAAACAACTGCATTCAAACTTATATTCCCACAAAATGTAAGTGCTCAGAAACATATAAATGCTAAAAAACATATAGTCGCATAATCACATAATCATATGCTTTTTGAAAAGACTCGCTACATTGAATTCGGATACCAAGGTAGCTGCTTATCTGACTTCCCCCACACGGGTATCTACCTGACCCAACCAATAACCAGTTGAAGTCTGAGCATACTTATTAGATAACCAACTTATGTACCGTCTACTTGACCCAACTTTTTATCATGTTATTTGAGTATATCTTGTAATGTATCATCACCCGAAACAGGACCCTAACACCAATGTATCATCGGCCGACAAAGTACCAGAACATCATCACCTGAAATAGAGTCTTAGCATCAGGATGACTTAAACCTATCTACCTCTCTAATTTAATGTATCACCTCAAGAGCTCTGTTACCTTTTCATAACATCACATAACACAATTCATTAATACTTTTTATCAATGAATTAAATCTCTAATAAATAATAAAAAAGCATAATTCCAACTACTCATCAAATCAACATAACATATAAGCATGTATCTCATTTCATATGCATCACCATAACATGATCACAATATAATATATGAAAAATCATTTACCAATCCTCAAAGAAGACATAAGTTCAACAAATCATCATGCATTTAATGCAACACTTCATCATCATGCATTTCAGTGCAATTACAATCATCATCAAAGTCAATAGACAAAACATCAAAACCCTTTTTAATTATAATTGTAACACTATAATCATTATATTCACCAACATAACCAATTTCATAAAATAATCAAATTCAATTCAAAGGCTTAATCAATTACCTCCTATTAATTTCACCTCCACCATAACACAATTATTCAAAATAAAAGTAATGTTTCAGCTTCCGTTACCAATTTCTCATTTTAAAAACTGAATTTGCCAAACTAGTGAAAATCAACTCTAGAGACCACTCAACACCTACCAAAAATCCCAAAACTAACCAAGAATCTAAAAATTTGGGTTTAAAAGAAATTTCATTTTCAAGGAGAATAATAGGATCAAAATGAACAGAAAAAAGTTCAAAGAATTATGATCAAACTCACCTATATTGATCACCCCTCAGAATCAAAAGAAATGAAATAGATTGTGTCGAATTCTGCCGTGTTTGCTTGACCATGTGAGGCCAACAAGGTTTGGTGGTGAGTGAGAAAGAAAGACGGTGAGGGAGAAAGAGAATTAAGAAAAAGAAGAAAAAAGTGGAAGATGAAGAAGAAAAAGGGGTCTATGTGTATTTAGTAAGTTTCATTTGCCATGTAACTCCTTCCTAAACAAATTCCTGAAAACTTCTTGAACTTCGGTCTCAACTCCTTGAAACAAAATGATAACAATCATTCTCACATCTTCATCCGTCTAACCATCTTCAAGATACAAACGCATAATACGAACACAAATAATAAACCAATCACACTTCAATTTCACTCAATAATTTAACTAAAAACTTAAATTTAATTTCTCTTACTATTTAATTCATACTCTTGTTATTTATATATTATTAAAAACTAGGATCTTACATATCATATATTAATCTATATTTGTCAGTTAATCGTTAACACTAATTCATATGGCGGAAGAGAAAATCAACAATTTTAAAAATTAGGAATAAATGTCATAATTTAAAAGTAGAAAATAAAGTATAAAAAGTAAGAAAAATAAAGAAACACAAGTACAATTAAGTAAAAAATATATTACTTTAGGTAATTAAAATTTTATCTTTAAAAAGTAATTTATTTAAAAGCAAGTAGGATAAGAAACAAACTTCTTGATATTTTACTGTACTGGAATTAGTCTAATAAAATATGAGACTGTCCAAATAGGATCCTTTCCTGTTTTTCTACATCTTCGGCAGTAGAAATATGTGTATTATTTGGTTGTAAATAATTTATATAGGTATATATTAGTAGTTTATCCATTTATTTATTAATATGTCGCTCATTTATCATTTTAGAACTTGATATCATTTAATTATCTGATAATTTTGAAGTAATTAAATTTAAAAATATATTACAATAAGTTTTTATATTATCTAATTAAATATAATAAAATATTTAAGAGTTAATTTATAATCATTATTTTACATATGATAATTATTTAAATAACATATTAATATTATAATTTTAAAAATAAAAATAAGTTGAATATATATATATATATATATATATATATATATATATATATATTATTGTGAAATCAATTTCATACACAGTCATTGATTAGACTTAATACATATCTAATTATATTTAATGAAGAATTTAATTATTTGCATCAATGATTTTATTATACAATTTGAAAATATTCCGAATACAAATTTGAAGAATATTTATATATTTAAAATATTCTATAAACATTTATATAAATAATATGAAAACCAAAACATAATTTAAAAAATTTTAAGAACGTTACTAAATAAAAATAATTGTTTCTAAATTTGATAAATTTAATTAACTACATAAAAATAGTTTAAATTATTATTGAATACAAAGAATATTATAATGTGACCAAATTAAAAAAACTCTTATGTTAGATATTGACTTTTAATATTGATTAGTTAAAAGAAACTATCACAAATGAAATTAAATCGCCATTTCTTAAATTTTTTTACACCATTAGTATTATTATCACCTTAATTTTTACATGCAGAGAAGAAATGTTCATTCTGTACCATAACTAATTGCATGTTTAATTTTATGTTACAGAATTGATCTGAACTGAAAATTTATTTTAAAAATACTTTTAATATTTTTCATGTCACATAAAAATTCAGAATTAATTATAGGTTTATAATTGATTCTAATTTGAAGTAACTTCTATATTAGATAAATAATTTTATGTTAATTTTGTTTTTTTATATAGGTTAAATATTAGTTGTTAATGAATTTTACTCTTAACTCACATTTAGATAAAAACATTTGAATATAAATCATATTATATCAAAATCAAATTTATAATATCAGTTATATTTAAAATCAATTTTGATAACGTAACTCTAAACATGCAACAAGAATAAATAAGTCATTTCAATTTTATTTTTTATATTTAGTAGATTTATATAATTATTTCAAATTTTGCATTATTAAATTAAAAAGTTACAAAAAAGTTTTAAATATTTATTAATGACTACAAATGAATTTTTATGGACATAATAATTAATTATTTTTTTAAAATAAAATTATCTAATAGTTATATTTAACAAAAAAATAAATTTTATAATAAAAAAATTAAAATAGTATATGATTTTTTTAATTTGGATGCTTTATAATATCCATTGTATTGAATAATACTTAATTTTTTTATGGTTAGTTAATTTCATTAAATTAAAATGGTTACTTTTACTTAATAACTTTCACGAACTTTTTTAATGATTATTTGGTTTTAAATATTGTCTATAGTAAAATTATATTTTAAAAAACCTAATTCACAAATTTTTCAATTTTAAAAAATGAATGTGAAGTGTTTTAAAATTGAGTTGGAAATAATTTTAGTGCGAGAAGAAGAATGAGCAACGGTTGTATGGAATTTTTTTCTGAATACTAATTAGATTTTGTTATATATAAGTATAGAGACGTGGGAGTACTTAGTGGTGTTGTGTTTTGGTGGACGTGTCTCTCTTGCTAAATCTGTTATGCAAGCTATGATGATGTTGATAAAGCTTCGCATCTTTATATGGTGAAAATTACATTTTCTGAGAATGATCCATCGTAAGAAAAAGCTTGTCGCAGACCGCTAGCTAAGTCTAAGAAACAATTCATATCCTATATAAAGTTTTATTTTTTAAGGCTTAATTACTTCATCATCTTCTGTCCCTTTTGATCTTTTAAATAAATCAAATAAGGAATTATACTTTTTTCATTCATTTCATTATATACCGTCAAATCTAAATATATAGTTTGCGATGAAATAACGGTTAACCCTCATTGTACATCAGTTAAACATAAAAAAAAAAAGACAATAATTTATCAATAATTCAAATACGCAGATAATTCATCATGAAAGGCTTAGCATATGTTTGGATCTTAACGGTTTTATATTATGTTCATATGGTTACTAACTACTGTATGAAAACATTAATATATAATTATAATTAAGCAGGTAGTAGGAAGTGGTTAAAGTTGGAGGCATGCAGAGAAACTAAGGTGGATTAGATACAGTTAACGAAAAAGGAAAAAAAGCAAACATGATGGATCTAACTTTCTAAGGCTAGGGCGATCGACCAAGTTGATATGCAGTGAAGATTCATGTGGTGGTCTTGAGCAATTTGAGTTGTCGTGCAGAGCCAACGAAACTTCTGGATAAGAGAGCGACATACTAGTTAGTAACAGATGGAATAAGTTATGGTACAGAAAAGAGAGAATGGAAAGGAATAAAAGATGCACTTGCCTCCATGGTACATCTTGTGCGAGAAGCCAGTCACCATCTTTGTCCTGATAAGCGAGTTGGTAGGTGTTTGATTGTTGATGAGCTGTTTGAAGTGAAAGAGTTAGTTAGTAAATAGAAAAGGGGGAATTAATTAAGCAGGGAGTGTTGACTGATTATAGTTACATTTTCCAAACATGTTCATCAAGGTTTCCTTGAGTGCCTTAAAGGATTGGTGCGTGCGGAGATGAACCTTCCGTGCAATCCCCACGCCCTCCATCTTGACCTTGATGTACCCTCCTACTTCTAAGGTCGCACAAGAAGCACCAACCCATACCATCTCATCATTATTATTCCCTCCTCCTACGCGAAGTTTCTTCCTCCAATTGTTTAGGGGTGGCCAACCCTCGTCGCCGTCGCAGTAGTGGTGGTGGCTTGGGAGGAGAGAAAGAGTAGTAGGAATCATAAGGGTGTGTGTTCGTTTTCTGTTGTTCCAAGGATCCTGGGCACGGGAATTCAGGTCCAGGAGTTTAGAGGGAGTTGCAGGAAGACCCAGACCCAGCTGAAGCTCCATCCTTGATGCAATAAGAACAAAACATTCAATCAGGAAATGTATATATAGTATCACTGACCAGTGATAGCGACAGACAGAGTAAGTGCTGGGAATGAAAGGGGGCTCCAGCCTAGGCCTGGCGCGAACGGGACATCTTGTTCGGAATAAGGCCAAACCTGTCCGTATCAATGTTACCCTTTTTCCCGACCCAGTTGCCTCCCTGTTTACTTCTTCTCTCCCCACTCCCACTCACGCGCTTTCACCAATCTATTCAGTTTCCACTTAATTACTTCATCCCAACCCTAACCGCCCCCCCCAAAAAACAAAACTTACTCTTCTACTTCACCTTTCAATTTGGCTCCATCCACTGCTTAGATTAGATTCTCTTCTCATCCCTGTGATTCTCGCTATCTTAATTCCTTGTAACAATTATAAATGACTTTAAATATGATATACGCCCTTTAACATCATGTCAACAAAATATATACTGTATTTTAACCCTGTCATCAAAATAAGCAACAGATTATAGTTAATAATACTCACACTTCCGTAACCTCACCTTCATTCATAAATCAAACTATTATTTCTTATCCAAACAATTAATATTACCATTATGTTTGTATAGACAAAACTCAATTTTAGTGTTTATTCTCACTTTAAATGAGTACTTAAAAAATTAAGAAAAGAGGCAAAATTTCCAACACACTCGCGTTAAAAAACCAAATCATTCTTATAAATATCAGAAAATGAGAATCAAGACGCTTTAACTCGAAAGAGGAAATAAATTTGTGACTTAAGAGACAAAAAACTACTTAGAAACTTTGGGATTGAAGCAATTCAGAGTGCTGCATATAATAATTCTTTATCTATTTTTATGTACTCTACAATTATTAATAGTGGTAGATCTTGTCAAAAATATTGGGAAGCAAAAAAAATAAATAAAATAGATATACTTTAAGAAAATTACAATTTTTTAAAGAGATCTTATATTTGTTAGAAGAGAAGAAAAAGTTTGGGGGAACAAAAAATAATAATAGATATACTACAAAAATAAGTACAATTATTTTATAAAAAATATATATTTACTATAAAGGAGGAAAAAAAGTTTGGGGGACCATGGCTCTCACCGACTCCTAAAAAGATCATCCACCGATTATTAACATGTTTGACTTGTCTATGTTTGACTATGCCTCTAATAATTACTCTTTGCATTAAATAGTCATTATCATTGATGGATGTTTGAACAACTGATTTAGGAAGAAAGTATGTTATTGCTTTAGTAGAATTAACAAAATTTATCGGGCAAACTTCTGATTAGATAAAAAGAAATTAACCGATCTTAATTTGAAATCTTGCATGACTAAACTAGATAACAAATTAAAATTATAGTGCGGTGTAAATGATCAAGCACATCACAACAACTTGGTAGTTTATGGGTAATTATTAAATGACAAAGAATGAGATTGATTAGTAAATAGGAGGTAAAACCATTATACTGAAAATCACAACCTAGGACTTATTCCATTGAATTCTAAAACCTATTCTCTCTTGTTATTTTGCATATTACTCTAAATCTGAATAATCGCAATGTACATATTAAATCATTGATTCATTTAATTGTTCTTTTATTCATTAAAATGAATTAATCGAGAATTAGATCAAATTTTTTAGATACGATATTCTGATTTAAGTTCACTATTACTCCTGTATAGGATACATTTGTACTTAGTCAATCGTATTTTACACATTTAACATTTAACTCCATCCACAGCTTAGATTCTCTTCTCATCCCAGTGATTCTCGCTTCCTTGGTATACCTTAATTCCTTGTAACAAATTATAAATGAACTTAAAAATTGATATACTGAGTTTAGCGTCATGTCAACAAAATATATACTGTATTTAACCAGGTCATCAAAATATGTAACAAATTATCGTTAATACTCACGTTACCTAACCTACATAACTATTATTTCTGATTCAAACAATTAATATTACCGTTATGTTTGTGGGAGAAAACAAACAATTCAATTTTTAAATCAAAATTTAAAAAATTTATCCATATGTAGACCAAGATATAGATCCCATTATTAGAATTGTTTGGGTAGGTATTATTTTAAAATAAAAAATCTTAGTATATGATAGTTGTCCGAATTAAGTTGAACGAGTTAAAATTAAATTAGTATATGATGAAGTAGAAATATTTGCGTATAATTTGATTTGAATTTTGAATATAATTTTGAATTTAGACTTAGAAATTATGCAAGTAATGTCCCTAGTGTATTGCAATATGATAATTTGAACAGGTATAAATGTGGATGTTAATGTTATAAATTGTTGAACTTATTGAAAATTATGTTGCAGAAGTTTTGCAATTTTGTAGTTTTGTTAGGCAAGAGTTATTGTTTAGCGAAATGTTGCTCCTGTATGGTATTTCTTTGAATTTACATCGCTTAGTGCAAAGTGCTCACTTCTTGTGTAGCTTTTTGTCTAGTAAAATCCCTTGGTAAGCAAACCCTTTTATCGGGAAACCATAGCTTAAGTACCTTGCTATACGACATTAGTCGCTCGACGAAGTGCCTCAGTTCTAGCTAAACGATATGCCTCATTGGGTGAGCTGTTCAATGGGATGTTACAATAGGTATGTTTACATGTGACATCACAGGGTGCATATACATTCACCATTGCAATTGAACTTTCCTTTTCGACCCATTTCTCGACAACCCCTATAAAAGAAGAGCCCACCAAACTATGTTCCTATTAGAACTTTGACTTATCCCACACCACTAATAGATCCTTGATCGAGGCTAGTTGATGGTTTAAAGATCCATCCTACATTTGCATGAACCCATAAATATTCATAGAGTGGTGCCACTACCAATTCCATCTTCATCTTTTGCAAACATACCATATCAAGTTTATGCTTCTGAATCAATCAACTCACTTCCCACTTCTTCACCCACCCCTAACCCTTGGATATTTAGTGTATGAATTTTCAAAGGCAAACCAAATTGTTTCCCCACTCACTTTTCTCCTCTTATCTCATTCCTCCATTTGTGGCAAGATGTCCAACAATGGATGTCTCATTTCACACTCATAATATAATATGTTGAATAATTTTGTTGGTTTCCTTATACATTGTCCTTAGAGAAACTCTAATTGAGTTTTATTTAAGAGTTCTTAAATTGAAGAATTGATTTTTTATAATAAATCTCCATTTGAGTGAATTGGTATAAAAGTTTCTTATCCTTATTTTTAAGTTCTTTATAAGAAACATTTCTTAATCAATAAAAAAATATATTTTACCATTGACTACTTTAGAGAGACCGAGCAAAAAAAAAAAAGTGAGTTTTTTAAAGTTTTTCTTACCATTAGAGCAAAAATTTCTTAACCATAACCTGACATTTTTTGTTCACAAAAAATAACTTCTAGCAAACCAAATATGTTTTAAGAAATTATCGTTAAAAATGCTCTTATTATAATCATTCTTTCACATAATTGATCCAAAGGTAAGACCATTAAAACTAAAGTTTTAGACTTGTGATAAAAAAGTTATTTATTATTTATTTTTGTTAAGAAAAACCTTATGTGTTTACAAAAGATCAAATTTATTAAAAAATACCTAATAATATAATAAATACATCATCTAAAAAGATATTTTTTTATAATTTATTTTATCCCTCCTTCACCGTTGAGCTGGTACGGTCCTGCTCCTCCACTACTTCAACCAACCACTTATAGAAGTCACCATCAACCGAAACAGATCCTTGAACTAAAAGTTATTAAATATAAGATTTCTGATAAATAATTGAAAAATAACTTGTAAGTAAAAATATGTTTGAAAGGTGTTAATTACTGAAAAAGGTCGCGGGTAACTAAAAAAATACCTTTACACCGATCATGCAGGGAGAAAACGAGAAGAAAAGACATGTTTAAAATATCGTTCGATTATTATTTTTCTTCGTCCGACAGATAGGAAGTCCCAATATACAACTTGGGGTTAACATCAAAATCAATTAATCGTGTTTTACTAGGACAACACATATTTGTTAGATGTCGATAGATTACCGAGCAATACATTAATTCGCCAAAGATCTGCAAGAATATTTTCAAGTTCTTTCATGAATATGAGATTGACTATTCTTAAAGTTATAGTATAAAATTTCGCTGGATGACATTACCTTTTAAGGATGTATTACATAATTATGACGAGATAAAACTACGGTTAAAATTTATATAAATTTCTTCCTAAATCATAATAACCATAGAAGAGATGCGAATGCTTTATTGTTTACTAACGAAAACACAAATGTTGTTGTATATGTATATTTACATTTCTATTTTCATATGTTATAATAATTTTAAAGTTTTAATTTAATATTTTTTTATAAATTTTTATATTTTGAAATATAAATTATTATGTGACATGTTTCAAAATATATTTTGTTAATTTTATATTTTTTTCTGATAATATGATAAAAATATGTCAGATCATCAATAAATATGTCAAATATGCAATGAATATGAAAAATGAAAAAATAAGAGAGTTTGAATAGAACTCAAAATATTATCGTTAATGTGTATCTGCATGTTTATTAAGAATATTTATCATAAAATCTATACATATATTAATCATGTTTAAGGAAGATTGATTTGTGATAAAGTAGAAATTGTGAAAATGCGCATATATTAATAGGAAGAACTTATATTTGCGAAATGGGAACAGTCATAAAATGTTTAGAAGGTAAAATAATCATAAAATGTAGACACCAAAAGGTCATATCCCCATTATACAATATAGTATATAGTATAATATCATATATTATAAATTATAGATATAATTAGACAATTATGTATGTTAGATATTAATATTCTAAAGTAATTTTTTAGTTAAAGTTATAAGGTTAGTCTAGTGGTAAAGTTTACGCTTGAGGACTGAGAGGTTGTGAGTACAAGTTCTTCATATGACAAAGTAATTTATTTTTTAATTTTAAAATAGGTGTAAGGGTAGAATAGGTATTTCAAAAAGTAGACGTTAAAAGGGGGTATTCTCTTTATTAATAGTATAGATATAGATATAGTATATAATATAATATCATATATTATAAACTATAAATATAGTTGGACAATTATGTATGTTGGATATCAATATTTTGAAGTATTGTTTTGCTTAAAGTTATAAGGTTTGTTTAGTGGTAAAATTTATGTTTGGGGAGAGAGAGGTTGTGGGTTTTTATAACATAGTAATTTATTTTTTAATTTTAAAATAAGTGTAAATATAGAATAGGTATTTTGAAAAGTGGACGTCAAAATGTGTATTTCCTTTATTAATAGTATAGACATAATATATAATATAATATCATATATTATAAATTATAGATATAATTGGACAATTATGTATGTTGGATATCAATATTTTAAAATAATTTTTTGCTTAAAATTATAAGGTTGGTTTACTGGTAAAATTTATGTTTGGGGAGTGAGAGGTTGTGGGTTAAAGTCTGTCTTATAACGATAAAAATCACTTGATTGAATAAAGGTCTTTAGAAGCTTTTAGATTCCCCTTTAAATTAATCTTGTTCCTCATAAAATGGGACTTCCAACCCCTCCTATTTCGTTAGAAATCGGATAAGGGGTTGACCTTGATTGCATTGCATACGAGTGCATTTAGTACTAAAATTCAATATCCCTTATTAGAATATGGAATTTATATGAAATTGTAGCTATGTAACACAACAGTAATTTATTTTTTAATTTTAAAATAAATGTAAGGGTAGAATAGGTATTTTGAAAAATGGACATCAAAAGGAGGTATTTCTTTTATTAATAGTATAGAAATATAGATATAGTATATGATATCATATATTATAAATTATAGATATAATTTGGTAATTATGTATGTTAAATATCAATATTTTAAAGTAATTTTTTGCTTTAAATTACAAGGTTGGTTAGTGGTAGAATTTATGTTTGGGGAGCGAAAGGTTATGGGTTCAATTCTCTCTTATAAGATAGGTGTAAAAGTAGAATATGTATTTTGAAAAATGATTTATTATAATATTATTAGACTGTTTATAATTGGTTAAAAAAAATACTTTCTATATTATTTGAAAACATTTATATTCAACATGCATAATTGTCTAACTATCTAAATTTTATGTATAATCAAAATCTATATTATTATATTATATTATGTAATAAGAATATGATTTTTTGGTTATATATTTTATAACTATTTTACTCTTGTAAACAGTTAACACTTTTCTTACTTTCATAAATATAACTTTTCTAATATTGATAAATGGATTTTTTATAAATTCTACTTTATCACAAATCAATTTTATTTGAACACATCTTTAATCATAAAAATACAAAATACAAGGGCACAACAACATTTTAAATTTTATTTAATTTCATTCTCTTTCAATTTTTTTCAAATTTATTACAAATCTATCATATTCAATGATAAATTAAGATGTTTTTATTATGTTAATAAAATATATTTAAAAACATATTAAACTAAAAGGATTATACAAAAAATAATACATTAAATTATTTATATTTTATTATATTATTAGAAAACATATTAAATTAAACCTTTAAAATGATTGTAACATATACATGTAGGTTTGGTGCAGGACCGTGTTTTGGCAGGTAATAATAAAGGTAAAAAAGTAAACGGGAGGCTAATAGGGGAATGGATGATTAATGAAAGAGGAGCGTGAGATGCACGTCCGATAAACGTGAGTGGAAGTGTCATTATCTGAGAAAGGTGGTTTGATTACGAGGTCACAGGGATGGAACCAAATGTGAGGGGACTCTTCTCTGTTTAGGCTTCAAGAATCAAGAACTGGTAGTCAAATCAAAGCTCCACCTCCATCCCATTTCCGGATTTCCACTCCTCCTTTCCTTCCTTCCAATTTTCGTTAAATTAAGGGCCTTTATTTGAAGTTTTACTATTAAATATATTATGTTTCAATAAATTTTAAAATGTCTTATCATAAATATAAAATATAAAAAATATAGATAGTCAAAACATTTTCAATAATAAAACTTCAAAATTTATAACAAATATAAAAATATTATATACTTATCTGTATGTTCCAGAAATAGTATTTTAATATGTAAAATAAATGTCTTTTAATACTAATATTTTTTTACATATATACTCATTTATCTTTTAGTACATTACTTATTTCTATTTCTGTTACTCATTCGTTGTAAATACTATCAAAATTTATTGTAAAAACTATTTTTTTTATGAGCTATTGTAGAAACTAAATAATAATATGTGAATAAATACTAAGGCTTTGTTATAAAGAGAAGAGAAAAATAATGGAAATGTGATAAAAAAAATAGTGAAAAAAGATAAAATTCGTTAAAGTTGTTTATATAATTTAAGTGAAATAAAGAAAAAAAGTGAATTGAAGTTGATAGATAGATAAAAAAAGTAAAAGAAATATTTTTATAACTTTTAATTTAATTTAATATTTTATTTAATATAATATTATTGAGGTAATTTTTATTATTATTTTAGAAAACCTTAACCAAGTTCAAAAACTTGAACATGAAGATATTTATAACTATCTAATCTAAATCATCGTCAATCTTCGTAATTGGTAGCAGAAAATTTTCCAAATGGTCTCATTGAAAATAAGCAGAAATCAACAAATTCAAACGAGGAGAAAACGTCTCAGACTCTGTAAATCATTTCACAGTAATAGCTATTTGAACTGAAAAGTTGTTGGAAGGTGAATGATCCCGGTTTATACATATTGAAATAGTATTAAATTAAATTAAACCTGTACACAAAGAAAAACAATTATCTGAGACATTTTACAAGGAGGTCAATTACAAGATTACAAATAAAAATGATCGAAATTAAAAGACGTTATCACTAAAAAATTATGCCATGAAGACAGAATGTGTTTAAAAGATTGATATGTAAAGTTATGTTAAGAACTCGATATATATAATCTCAAATTTGAAACTATTTTTTTATTAAAAAAAAACAACGTGGTTTTGATTAGGCACGTAATTAGTTGGTCCAAAGATCATGGATTCTAACAGAAGTAAATAAACAGAATTGGGGTCCTAAACCGTTCAAGTTTTTTGATCATTAGTTGTTGGAGCCAGGATTCATGAATCTAGTGAAAGAGTGTTGGTCATCTGACCACAATCAAGAATGGAGGATGCATAAGTTGGCGAGTAAATGGAAAGGCTTGAAGTTGACAATTAAAAAGTCGAAAGACGAAAATTGGAGTCAAGATGAGAATTGTCTGGCAGGAAAGGTGGTAGAGTTGGAGATGGTGGATCATCAGTTAGGCCAAGGGGTCAATGGGAGTGGCCAACAGAGACAAGGAATTTTGTCAGAGTATTGGGGGAAGGCAAGGCGAATGGAACGGTCCATGTTACAGAAATCTCGGGTTAAATAGGCTCTAAATGGTGATAGCAATACACAATACTTCCACAAATGCTTTAAGGAGAGATGTTATACAAATTTCTTATTGGCAGTTAAATAAGAAGTTGGGTGGTTGGAGGGAGTCCAGAATATTCGGGAACATGTCTTACATCACTTTTCAACGTTTTTTAACGAGGAAGAACAGACGAGACCAAAGATGGATGGGGTGTATTTCAACCAGTTGTCTGATAAGCAGAGAGAAAGCCTAGAGGAGCCCTTTTCAGCGGAAGAAATAAAAGAGGCGGTATGGGCTTGTGAGGGAGGGAAAAGCCCGGGTCCTGATGGATTTGGGTTTCAGTTCTACAAATCATGTTGGGAAATAATAGGTGGCGACGTGGTAAGCGCAGTTCAAGAATTCCATCAATCAGGGGTCTTACCAAGAGGAGTGACATCATCCTTTCTCACCCTCATTCCCAAGGTGGCAAGACCGGACAGGTTAGCTCAGTTTAGACCAATCTCCTTAATTTCTAGCATTCAAAAGATTGTTTCCAAACTGCTGTCATTGAGAATGAAGAAAGTAATGGGGAACTTAATCTCGAAGTGCCAGTCAGCCTTTTTGCCAGGTAGATCGATCCTGGACGGGGTTCAGGTTGCAAACGAAATAGTAGATTGGGCGAAAAGGAAAAAGAGACCTTGTTTCTTGTTTAAGGTGGATTTCCATAAGGCATATGACTCGGTAAATTGGGATTTTCTGAATTACATGTTAGCTAGGATGAGGTTTGGGAGCTTATGGAGAAAGTGGATAAACAGTATTGTTAGGAACAGCCATGTGTCAATTATAGTCAATGGGAGCCCAACGGATGAATTTAGGTCGGGGAGAGGCTTGAAGCAGGGAGACCCACTATCTCCTTTTTTGTTCCTAGTGGTAGCTGAAGCCTTAGCTGGATTGTTTAGGTCAGCGGTAGGGAAATGGGTGTTTAAAGAGCTCATGATTGGTGCTGAGGCAGAGTTTTCAGTGCTGCAATATGCAGATGATGTTATCATGATGGGGGAAGCAGACCTGAAATCAGTATGGTACCTGAAGGTTATTCTCCGTGGATTTGAGCTGACATCAAGATTAAAAGTGATACAGCAAAAGCCAATTCTTCGGTTTAAATGTAGCAGATACATTCACATGCACTGTAAACAATCTTTTGAACTGCGTTGTATCATCCCCGCCATTTAAATTTTTGGGGATTCCGGTGGGAGTGAACCCGAGGAAGGCAGAAATGTGGACACCAGTCATAGAACAATTTTAGAGGAAATTGGCAACGTGGAGGGCGAAACATATGTCGTTTGCAGGGAGATTAGTTATGATAAATTCAGTCTTGTCTAGCCTTCCATTGTAATTTTTCTCCTTTTACAAGGTGCCCAAGCAAGTCCTAAAAGCCATTACCGGTCTACAACGTTCTTTCCTGTGGGGAGGGTAGGATCAGGAGAACAAGATTGCCTGGGTTAGTTGGGAAAACGTGTGTAGGCCTAAGGAAGAAGGGGGTCTGGGGGTAAAGTGCCTATGGAACTTCAATTTGAGTTTGCTTGGAAAGTGGAGGTGGAGGATATTAACAAAGCAAAATGCAATATGGGCAACTTTACTGGAATGTAGATATGGACATGCTTACAAATTCAATCAAAGACAGCAGAACTTATCTACAGTCTCTCAGTGGTGGAGGGATCTATGGGCTATTGATGGTCCGGATGCGGCCATACCATACTGGTTTGAGAATAATGTCATGAAAAAGGTCGGGGATGGAAAAGATACTCTCTTTTGGGAGTAGAATTGGTCAGGAGATGGGTCCTTTAGTTTAAAGTTTCCTAGGTTGTTTGGGTTAGCGGTAGATAAGGACATCACTGTTAATAACAAAAAGGAGGTATCAGGGGGGTGGGCATGGGTATGGAGAAGGGAGCTATTTGTATGGGAAGAAGAGCAGTTCCGTCTTTTGCAAAGCATGCTGCAGCAAGTGGTGATTGTGGATTTTAGATCGGACAGATGGAGCTGGAGGGCTAATAGGGATGGAGTTTTCTCAGTTGCTGACGCTTATTCGGTGTTGTGCTCGCAACAGACAAGACCCAGACTGATTGCGGTGGAACCCAGAGATTTGCGTCGAATGTGGAAAGATAGACTACCCTCTAAGGTAATTGCCTTTTCATGGAGATTACTGTTAGACAGGTTACCAACCACAGATAATCTACTGAAGAGAGACATTGAGATCCCAGGTGAGGAGACCCTATGTGCATTTTGTAAAAATGCTCCTGAAGATAGAAATCATCTGTTTTTAAGGTGTGCCAAGATCCAATCGATGTGGAACAACATCATTACCTGGCTGGGAATTCAAGGACCGATTCCGGGGGATTTGTCTCAACTTTTTCTTTCATCGTCAGCCTGGGTGGTTGGAAAACGAAAGAAACAGTGTAGGTTTGTTTTCTGTCTCGCGGTGATTTGGAGTATCTAAATTACGAGAAACCGAATTGTGTTCGATAACATATCGGCAGATTCAGTCGACATTTGTATGTCTATAAAGGTAATATCCTGAAAATGACTATCATACTCCTTTGGTTTAATAGGGGTGTGAGTTCTTGGATTGGTATGTTAACTCTAGGTTATGCTTGTTAAATATGCAATAGGTGAATAATTATAATCTGTTTCCAATAGAATACGAAGAAATTAATAATCTGTTTGTATTCTAAGAAATTTTTAATTTTTTTTAATGAATATATGCTTAGCTAAAAAAACAAAAATCGAGATTGCTAATGATTTAGACAATCTGAGTATATATTACATTCAACTCTCGTTAACGTGTCATTCATAATTTGATTGTGCTTAATTATCAAAATAGATTCCCAAGAGAAGTTTGATGCTAGAAGGAAGCGAGGCGGTTCGCTCGAAAGATCCACTTATTTATGGGGGATGGGAACCATATCTTAGTGTGCAATTTCATGACATGATTCTCTTTTATAATAAAGTTATCTTTATGTCCACATATTTTTTATGATTAAGAATATCAAAATCAGTGATAAGGAGACACAATAAAAATATAAAAATATTTTTTAAATTTAGTGTAATTAAATATATTTTTTGCTTTTCAATTATTATTTTTTATTTTTAAAAATATGTTAATGTAAAGTTTGAAAAGGATATAAATATAATTTTTTAATATATAAGAGTATAAAATTTTTAAACTTAAAAAATCAACCTAAAAAATAAAAGTATTTTAATTTAATAAAAATTAAAAAAATATTATTATTAAAAATGAAATTGCACATGAGAACGAGTTGGTGATGCAGAACTCAATAAAAGACCGACAAAGGGAACAGACATGAAATTATTATTCAAACTACGCCGAATCTATCCGGCAAGGATAAATGAATGAAAGGCAATGAACAAAAATATTGGTAGCAGACAGCAGAAACTACCCAAAAATATTGTTTCCCTTCCCTATGCGAGTTATTAACAGTTTTCTAAATGGAAATCATAATTATATATCAAAATTATATAATTTTTTAACAAATTGATTAATATAGTTAAAAATATAAAATTTATTAATTTGTAAAATCATCCTTAATTTTTATGATATATTTTATTTTTAAATTCATAAAATAAAAAACCATTTAAGTTAAAAAATACTCAATACAGAAAATAATTTATAAAAAGTAAGAAATCATGTAAGAGGTAGCAGTTGGATGCAAGGAATATTATTGTTGTTTGAGGGTGTGGATGAGGCAGGGAGAAAGACTTAAGAGTCGAAAAAATTGAAAGGTGTTTTTGCATTGCCCCCTGCACTTGAGTCACAAAATGATAGTGGCAGTTGGTGTAAGCGTGTAAAGGGGGTCCCACGTGATGCTGATGCCCCAACATGCTTTGCTCTCTATGCAATCATACTCGAATCAAATGTTCAACTTCTCCAACCCAACACCCAACACCCAACACCCAACATCCACCCCTTTCCATTGCAACCATTTAACTTACATCCTCTCACCCCGTCAAAATCTTATCTTCAAGTTACTGTAAGCAGTAATTAAATTCTGAATTTAGAATGAATATAAATTAAAGATACATGATTGCATATTGGTGGTATAAATTGGGCAAAGGGTGGAGTGGAGTGTGGAAAATAGAGGGTAGGGTGAGGGGTCCCGTAGGCATGGGCAGGGGCATAGGCATAGGCATAGGCATAGGCATAGGGCTTAGGGTATGGAGTATGTCTCCTGTATGCTGTATGTGATGTGAGAGGGGTTTGGGTTTTGTTTGTCCTAACTCTTAATTGGACATGCCTTTGTGGGCATGCTGCTGTCTTTGCCTTTGTGAAGACTGAAGAGGCCAAACACAAGTACCAGTGTGAAACAGGCACATCGCCTAAAAATGGAGCCCTCATTTATAATTTGGTCCATTCTCTTTTTTGTTTTTCCTGACACCACGGAATAATTAATTCATTGCCTTGCCTCATCCAAGTTTCTCAAAACATCTTCTCATTTTCACCTTCCTCCTTCTACCCATACACCACATACTTTTTCCTTTTACTTCTCATTTCTAGTTCTTAAGTTTTCAATTTTTCAAAATTCAAAATATTATTATTTTTAATTTTATACCGTAGTTTTCATTCTAGTTAACTAAATTGTGATTACTGATGTTCAACGGTAGAGGGGAGAGGCTGTACTGATAAGTTAATTTAGATGCAAAAATGCAGGTCATCGCAACCGGATAAGTTAATTTAGAGGGGAAGCATGCTAATGTTATATCATAGTCTTTTGATTAAAAATAATTAAAAAGCGAAGACATAATCATTGGATGGTAAAGTTTAAACATGAAGAATTAAAGTGAAATTTTTATCTGAGAGGATTCACTCCCCGTTTAGAGTTAGGTTTACTTGAATATCATATGATTTAATAAAGTGAACAAGTAACACATTTTCTAATATACATTTGTAATTACATGGAAACGATTATGGGGTAGTCTTGACACAAGAATAGTGAATGGCATAGGCACTAGAATGGGAAACTACTATTGGTTGCTGCAAAAAGGGTGGGCTGTTTGAAACATAAAAGAATGGGAAACATGTCCGACGAGACAACCGTGAGCATGAACAATGTGCATGTGTTTTTACTTGTCAGCTTTTATTTAATCTCAACATTTTTTAAACTGAAGACATGGTTAATGAATGTGAGTTGTGACAGACAGTGACGTGGTGCATGTGAATGTGAATGGAAACTGTGGTTCCCAGTTGGCAGCAGTACACACGTGAGCAAGTGACGTTTGCACATGGTTGGCTTGGCCGATGGCTCCGTAATCCGTATAGCACATTACGGAGTGAACAAACATTGATTTGTCTGTTTGTAACGTGATGGATGGATTGAGGAGGGAACAAACCAATTACCTATCACCACTTTCACTTGCTTTTACTCTTACACCTGTCACTATGCCTACACCAAATTACCATCAACATCAACCATTTCTCCTTTCCAATCTCCACATTAATTCGGTTTCTCTTTCATCCTCCTTCTCAATTTTCTACAAGTTTTCTAATTAATTATTAAATCGTGAGGAGGATCCCTAATGTATATGCATTATCATTTTTATATTCTTTAAATGTTATTCAATTAAAGTATTTTTTTAATTAACATTATTTAATCAAAGAGTTTAGACCAGTTCAGCTGCATCACTTATCTGACTTTCTCCTATTTCTTGTTATCTGGCCAGAAACTCGTTGCTTCCTAATTTAATTGGTCAATATTAAATATATATTTTAATATTATATAATATATTAAATTAAATAACAAACTATTTCAAATTATAACAAATAAGTGAAAAATAATTTAAAATAAGAGAATCACATCTCATATTGAATTTAAAGATCATGCTGACCTTGTGAAAGATAAAAAACTTATAATAAAAATTCTATTCAGTTTCGGGTCTAAGACCCTTATTCAGAGGGGATACTTTATTTTTAAAAAATAAAAAAATATTATTATAATTATTATAACATAAAAATAAAAGTATGAATATTAAAATAATTATAGCTAGTGAACTAAAAAAGACAATCAAATGTCTAATTAAATTTATAACATAGATAATAGGAATTCATAATTTTTGTATTCACGTTTCCTTTCCAATTTTACATTTATATTTATTTAAAAATTAAAAAAAAAACTACTTTATTAAAAAAATACTCAATTATAACATCTGTAATCTATAATATATAATAGGAATTTACTCTTTTGGTGTTCACGTTTAATTTCCAATTTTACTTTTATATCTATCTGAAAATTTAAAAACAAAAAAAAAAAAACTTTGTTAAAAAAGGGATTCCAACCCATAACCTTTCCCTCCTCATTTCTTACCTTGCCACTAGATCAACCTTATAATTTAAAAAAAAATACTTTAAAACATTTGTATCCAACATACATCATAATTGTCCTACTATCTATAATATTATATGTACTTACCAAAAAACAGGGAAAGTTCCTTGACAAGTATACCAAGTGAGTCCTTGAAAGAGCATCATCGAGGATACCTACAAGAGACACTCCCATGCTCAAGTCAATCAAGGTGGTCCAGTATTTTGTAATTTAGGTATTGTCCTCAGACATTGTTAAGGTCACCGCACCTAAGGTATTGTCCGTTTTGTAGGTTGTGACTCTGCCACAGTTTTATCTTAAAAAAATGTCTCGAAGGGTTAATGGAAGATGGTGTTTATAAATGACCATTAGTCTCGATTCCTAAGAAATTTTGGACTTTAGTGTGTATTGGAATATATAATATAATATGTATAAAGTGAATTTACTTTTTGGTGTCCACGTTTTATGTCTAATTTTCTTCTTATACATATTTAAAAATTAAATAACAAAGACAAGAAACAACTTTATTAAAAAATGTATTCGAATTCATAACTCCAGTTTTTAATATATAGACTTTATTATTAGATTTACCTTATAATCTTAAGAAAAAATTACCTTAAAATATTGATATATAATTATCCTAATATCTATAACTTATAATCTATAATATTGTATTATAACATCTATGATCTATAACATGCGTAATGGGAAAGATGTGTGTGACAATTGACGATAGTTTGTGTGATTGTGAGTATGAGTTTTGTGGACAGAGGGGCTTGGTTGATGCGGAGACAATGGTATCAACAAGCCATACAAGCCCATGCATAGAGCCGCCTCATGGGGAAAATTTTGGCCGACCAAACACATGCAAATACAAAAGGAAAACGAAACAAAAAGACCTTGCAAACTTTCTTTTGGGGTTGATTGACGAGTCAGTCTTGCTATTCTACTTTCATGTCATCTTTTAGGTTATGTGATTGTCTCCTAAAACCACAGTTTAGAGCTATGTTTTTTATATAGATAATAGAATAGAAAAAGCTGCAACCCAATTGTGTAGAAATATATTTTGTTTTTCATATTGAGTCCAATGTTGCAGTACGAATTATTTACAGAGTAAGGAAGAGAATAGACTAGCAATAACCAATAAATAATAACAACGTGACATGATATTTGAAGTTATATTATTGTTGTGTACCTAGTCCAATACACTTCTGCAAGATAGTGGAGGTCGATACCACACCAATTTTTTTCACGAGAAACTTGTAGCGTGGAGATGTAAGAGCCTTTGTGAAAAGGACAAGAAGTTGGTGATTGAATAAAACATGGCAAGGTGCTTCATGTGGGAATGAAAGAAAGGTTGCCATATAGATAGGTGATCCCAATGTTGTCGAAGTGGACAGTGGGAGGTGGGATCGGCAGAATGTAAAGTTCTTTGAGTAATTCTTGCATTCAGAGTACTTCAATGATGATGGTGGCAATGGTGTGGTATCCATTTTTTATAAAGGATTTGACTATAGTTTTCTATTTCCTATAGCTCTAAGAAATGACATTTGGATCAAGGTAGATGACATAAGCATCGATGGATTTCCTATTAGTGATAGTTAAAAGGGGAATTAGCTAAACATGGGATGAAAAGCCAAGCATTTCGTGAATTACACAATGCGTTAATGATAAAAGAAAGAATGACTGATTCAGAGCATTGTGAATTGACTCAATCCAAAGCTTCCTTTCCATTTCTCAAGTCTAAGTCACAAATCTGACTCTTCGTCTAAGTCAACGCAAGTCGTATGATGTTTCTCATCTTCTGGTATGCTAAAATTAAGCATGAATGTGCTTCTTTTAACGTTATTTTTAAAATTTAAGTAGCATAGTCGTGCTACTGGTAAGCACAATCGTACTCGAGGCTTTGTGATCGCAGCACGGTCGTTCTGCTTATAGGCATGATTGTGCTGCCTGTAATCACGATTGTGCTACCTATAAGCACGACTGTGCTCGAGACTTTGAGATCGCAACATGATTATGCTGAATTAAGCATGATTGTGCTCTTTTGGTTGACTTCTTGGGTTGTTGAGCTAGCACGATGGACCGCTGACGTACATCTTCGTAATTGCTCTAAAAAGGCCCAATTTCCCCCTTTTTTTATGTTTCTTACATACTTGTTTAAAGTGAGCATAAATACTAAAAATGAGTTTTGTCAATAAATATGCAATTCTTTACCTACAAACATGCATTAAATATGATAAAAATATGAGTCAAAATTTGGTTTATCACATGCGTAGACCCAAATTACAAGTATTTTTTTTTTCTATTTTGCTTAAAGATGTTTTTGCAGGTACCCATAGAATCTTGATATATTTTTCCATCCCTAAGGGAAGATGTAATGGGACCATAAAACTACAAGTCAAACTTGCAATTTTATAGTTCAAAACCTTATTTCTAATGCGGTGCAGTCTTGGAGAAAGGTGACAGAATCATGAAACCGCAAGTTTAATTTGCGATTTTGTGATCTTCACTTTTTTCATTGCTACAACTTTTCCATTCCACTTGTATTGCATCTTTTACCATTCTACATAAATGAAGCTTTAAATTACAGTTTAATCAAGTACATTGATAAAAGTAGTCTACTTTAATAAATAATTTAGAACATACAAATTTAGATAATCTTTTGTTAAAGTAACTAAAAGGTTGTTAAACCTTTCTCACCATTTATTGTAATGTTCTATCCATAAACTCATATTTGGGTAATGGTTCTTCTATGAACAATGAACATCTCTACAAAGTTTGAAACTTCCTTAAAAATAGAAAAAAAATACACTTTAAATTACATATTTTGCATAATTATAAAAGATATATAGTACTCAATATGAATTCATATATAAGAAAAAATACCTAATTTCACATAAATTAAGAAAGTTGGTTAACTTTATTTAATTTTATTAATTTGATAAAAAGATGAAATATACTTCTTAAACCACCTTTGATAATTCTCCCTTACATGTTTGAAGTATTTGCATGTGAGATAATGTATTTAATTACTTAGTGAGTCTTGGCAGTAGATATTAATACTAAATGGTGTTATCTCTTCCTATTCTGCATTTGCTTACAATAAATAACGCATTAACATTCTAATTGAATTTGAAAATTAACGTAAAATATTTTTAATTGAAATTTACTTCTTCACATTAATTTCCTTCAATTAAAGAGTGAAACATCAAGAACATATGAGTAATTTTGTTTAGTTTGAACAATGCATTTAAAGCAATTATTTGTATTTTATATAAAATATCTAGCAATCCTTTATATTTCATAGGACAAAAAAAAAAAAACTCTTTGTACTTAGAACAAAAGTAGATGAGACAACAAAATAGATTATTTGGAGCATTGGTTCAAGAATTAATTTTTTTAGAAACTCATTTCTTGAAGGCTTGGAAAGTTAGTCTTTTTTAAAAACTTAATTAAAGGTACTTTTGAAAAGTTAGCATTAAATAAGTTTCTGTTAGTTAGAATTTATTTATATTTTAGTAAAAGATTTTGTATTCTTTTTTGCTTTTATATATAGAGACTCTAATTTAAATTGAAGTATTTAATGATGAACCTAAGTTGACTTATAAGAGATGACAATGGAATGAGTTTGACCTTCCTCGTTCCCGTCTCTAGCAAGTGTGGGGCAGGGGCAGAGGTGGATATAAAGGAGGTGTTTGTAAAATTTTAATTTCTGTGGTATTTTCTAGTTCGGATATGTTCGCGGATAATTATATGTTAAATTATTAATTATATTTTAGTTTTAATAATTCACAAGAGTGTGAATCTTTATGCAAACTTGTGAAATTTTGTTTAACATATAATTATATTTTAAACATAGAAGCGAGCCAAAGGTAAGGAGTAACAAACCCACAACCTCCCGTCTCTGATTATGTTAAACAAGAAAGAGAATGAAGACCAACAATACAAATTTTCTCTACAAAAATCTGACGGGAATGAAGTAGTACCCGTAAGGGAAGACATAATTGTCATCCCTACTTATACCCAGTAGTATTTCACTTTATTAATTTTGGTTTACTGTGCTAACCCCAAACGCCCCTGTCTTTGATCGCACTTACCCGTTATTTTGTTTTTTATCTCACTTACCCGTTATTTATTCTTAGTTATTTCTTTGTCTCGAATATAAATTAAAAGGAATTAAGTACAATTATAGTCTTCTATTTTTTTAAATTCTTAATTTGAAGATTACGGATTTAAAAATTCGTAATTTTGTTAAGGGTTTGAACATGGCCAATTTGTTTTTTTAATTTTAAAGCAGAATTGAGTTTTTTTTTTATTTTTAAAAATATAATTATAAATTTTTATTTTAAAATAAAGCCGTTTAGTACGTTAATTTTATAAAATAATTATTATGGTTTTTTTAAATTAGAAGTATTAATATTACAAAATTAATTTGATATAACTGAAGTTCCGTGATATAACATAAATTATTTGTTTAATTAATGTCATACTCAATGTTAATTTAACAACTATGATTTCCATTGATGAAAGAACCGAAATTGTAGATTTGTTAAAATTGAAACCAAATGTTTCTATTTTAAAATAGAGACTAAAATTGATGATTTTATAAAATTGAGGAATAGATGTCTGTATTTTAAAATAAGAGAACAAAATTATGAATTTTAAAAATAAAAAATCAAATTATATTTAAGATAATAAAAAACTATACCTACTAATAAAAAACATAAAAAAATTCTTAATGTTAAATTAAAAAACACTTAAAGCATTTATTTTCAAATAAAATTCATAAAATAAAATGATAACCAGTGTTAATGTATTTCTTCTTATGTTTGATGTAAGAGAGAATAAGAGAAAAATTTTTGGGTTTTATTTATGTTATGAGAGAGGCAAAGACATGGTTTGTATATAACCATAGATGTAATACTCATGTTCCTTATTTTGCTCAAATTTCCGTCTTGAGAGATGTTCATTCATTGCAAGAGATTTTGGGTTTTTCTTCCTCCTATTCCTCCATACAATAATAGGATAAAACTATCCTTCAATATCATACAACCTAACATTTGGATAGCTTGTAAGTTCCAGAGCTACATGTCTTTTTAACTTTTTAATAAGTCTAGATAGCAAGTTTCTTATAAATCATTCTTTTAACACTCTACATGTTTTTTTATCACCTACGTTACATTGAAATTCTTAAAATACTTTTATTTTTACAACTTTACGAACGGCTAGTTGGTCCATATCACAAAAATAATTATACACTTTCTTCCAGATTAGTTAGTTCTGTAGGTTTAAACAAAATTACACACTGATTCATAGATATAAAAAAATTTACACTCTTTCGAACTACATAGAGCATAAACTTAAAATAATTATTAGTGAAATATCAAAGATTGAGATGCTAGTATCTAGATCCCTAAAAGAAGTTGAAGTTTGCAAGTTTGTGAATGTTTTTATTATTTGCGTCTAAGTCCTTACTTAGTTAACGCCGTTAAAGATTATTATTTTATTTATTTTTTTAAATTAAAAAATATTTGCAACAGTCTTTATCTACTAGAAAATTTTCTTTTCCCTTTTTTTAAAATCCTTTTTCTTCTTTCTCTTTTTGAATCCTACAAAATTGTCAATCAATTTTTGTTCTTCATTATACATTTTCACTTCACAATCTCTCTAAATATAAACAAGATAAGATCAACAATCTTACCCAACTCTTCCGTAGGCGTAGCCCAATTGCCACCCAACTTCATTTTCAGTTTTCTCTTTCACTACTTAACTTCATCATCATTGTCATACCACCTTGCATCACCAAGCTAATTCCTAAAACAAAATAAATATCTAGTGCACGTTCTTTGTCTTGGCTTCTCACCTTTCAGAACCTAAGATTTTGTGATTTTATTCTCTGATCTCCTAGGTTTTAAATTAATTATATGCTTTAATTAATTTCATCCTAATCTTTTAATATTATAAGCAATTACAGATGAATGTTGCAATAATTAGGTTAAAAACCTTGAAATCGCAATTGAAATGGTGGTGTGATAGTTTGTTTTGTAGGTTTGGAGTAGGTGCCGGAATGGAATAGTTCCAGCATATCGGTGGAGAGGAGGTTAGGAGTCTGAATGCGCTTATATGGTTTTGCGCGATGAAATCGAAATCAACCAACGAGAATGCCGTTTGATCGTTGACATGTTCATTTTTTTAAAGGAGATTTGGGCTAGGGTTATGGAAGATTAGGGTGGGAGTGTTGATCTTATCTTATTTATAACAAGGGAGAATGGAAAATGAAGAAGAAAGATTGATTGAAAATTTTGTAAGGTTCCAAGAAGGATTTCCAGAAAAGGAAAAAAAGAATTTCCTTAAAAATTGCGGCAAATATCTCTTAATTTAGATAAATTGTAGGATCTAAATGCAAACGGCAAAATATTTAAAGATTTATATGTCTTTAAAATTCTTTTAAGGATTATGTAAATCACTCAATCTTTCAAATACTCATTTTGATGTTTCACTTAAAAAATTACATACACACAATTATTTTAAAGCCTACAAATTAGTTAATCCGTAAACTTAAAAATTATACACTTAAGAATCAATTTATTTATAAATTTGTTTTAAAAAAATTGTACACTTAAAAACAAGTAGGTTCCTAGGTATGCAATTAAGCCTACAACCCAATAGCTCCATACCCTTAAAAAAATTTACCTTATAAAACCATTTGGCCTGTAGCCATACAAATTCGGTAGAACCACAAATTTTCAAATTCTGTAATTGTCATGTTCACAAAAAATAATGTAGTTTTCGAATATTGAAATATAAAAAGTCTGGGAAAAAATTCCTTATGCGTACATTTTTAATAGTGTGAAAATTTTAAAAAAAATATAAAACCTTAATAAAATTTTTAAATAATATTTTTACTTACGGACTGATTGGTAACTCAAATTTTTTTTGAGTAATTATGAATGCATCCTCTTAGATTTAGTAAAATTATAAATGTACCCCATTCTTTTTTTTACATTACACATAACTATTTATTTTCATGTATTCATTGTAGATGTATCTCCTATTTATATATTTGAAAATTTTACACTATAACCACTCTCAAACTTTACACTAATATCCCCTCTGGCTCAGAGGGTGCAAAAATAATGTTTAAAAAAGTAAAGGATGCATGTATAGTTACATTAAACCTTAGTGAGTGCATCCTTAATTAGCTCAATTTTGTTAAATATAAAATTTTAAAATATTATATTATAAAGAATCATATTATTAAAATGTAATTTTTTTAAAACGATATAAAATTATAAAATATATTTTTTTTTACTTATGGATCCTTGGTCTGTTAATAATTTTTTAAAAAATATTAAATATTAAAATATTATATTATAAAAATTAAATTATAATTTTTTTAAAATATAAAATTTTAAAATTATAAATATAAAATTTTGTATTTACAGATTACTTAGTTCAGAATCATAAAGTTTTTAAAATTTTTAAATATAATTATATTATTAAAATATAAAATTTTTAAAAGATTAGAAAGTAGAATTTCGTTAAAAGGGTTAAAGTAATTTAGGTATTTCAAAGTTTGTTTTTAAATGGTAGGCGGTAAACAAAAAAATTTTCCTAACTTGAGTATTAGACAAGTCCGAAAGCCTACTTTGAATTCACAAATTTTATAAATAAATTATATTATTAAAATATAAATTTTTAAAAGATGAAAGAGTAAAATTAAGTTAAAATAGATTAGAATAAATTGGATATTTCAAAGTTTGTTTTTAAATAGTAGGTGAAAAAAGAAATAAAAGAATTTTCCAAGACAAGTCCAAAAACCTACTCTGAATTCACATAATTTAATTTTACTTTAGAATACTTATTCTAAACTGACTCCACGACATCTGGTTTGAACTTATTGTTATAAAAGCATGACTAAAGTCTTCATTAAAATTAACATGAGATGCGTAGGAATATGTAATAAAAATTTGAATATAAAAAAAAAAACCATCCGGATTACTCATTCCAAGTTTATTAATATTACATGGAATATTTCAAAATAAATAATCTAAATTTATAAAAAACATTTGATTACCCATTATGAATTCATTAAAATTTACGTGAGGTATTCTAAAATAGATAATCTCATATGTTGAAAAACATCTAAATTACCCATTCTTACTCCCCCACTCCTCTCTCTCTACCCGCCAGACTTCACTACATATCTAGTCCTTCCCCCACCCCACCTTCCTTGCCTCTCCCCACACCGCCGTTGAACTTCCCTCCTTCCCATTCTCGTGCGATTCTCAGCCCCTCAGCACACACCCTCCTCTTCTCACCCCTACATTGCAGAACGAATCCAGATTGGTTATTCTGAATGTGCTCGTAGAGGTGCACAGATAAACCAATTCGAAGGATCACTCAGTGATATTTTTGTCTTCTAATCTTTTAATATATTGCTGTGGTCTTAAGATGCAGGGACGAACACCCTCATCCTAATAATGCTCCTGACTAATTAATCCTGGTTGGGCTTATGCCAATACCATTCAGCAAAACAAAAATAGAGAGAGAAATATATTGCCTTACAGCAGCGATAAATAAAATGGCAAATGACGCGGTTTGAAGACAAATATGATTAAAGAAATGCATTAAATATGCCTAACAACATACATGAACCGAATCAGGAAATACACAATTAGGTTGAAAAAACTAGTATCACTAAAAAAATAGTGATAAACAAGAATTTATTTACAATACTTCATCATCTTGTTGGACGTAAAAAGAACCATCATCAACAGGCAACGATGGTGGGGTTCCAGGGGGTATCCGTGCAGCACCGTTCTCACCAGCACATATACACAGAGCCTCTGCGTCTCTAAGGGTTGCATCAAGGTCGATGTGACCACTTAGCTCGTTAATAAACTTCAAAAGGGTGTCAAAATCCATTACCTCTCCCATTATTTTACCACGATAACGCTTCAAGATTGCCACACATACATACAGGTGCAGATGCTCAGACGGATAATGTGTCCATAAAACTTCCCACAAACGCATTGTTTTCTCGTACTCAAACTCCCTGAAGTGTCAATCAATATTGTTTAGTTGTCACAAAAGAAACAGTTTCAATTAAGAATTGTTGATAAACCGGAAACACTAACAAGACAAGACTAACATCAAGTGGATTTGTATGTAATCTCCATCAGAAGAAACAGCGAGTAAAATCACAAAAGTGACCACGCATGTAATCACTAACAACCAATTCTATGGAAAGTATTTCCCCTCGCATGTTGAATAGCTGTTGAGGAAACTACTACTCTATGTATAGCAATTCAAGGAATTTACCTTTTAAATTGAATCAAAATCCAGCGGAAACAAAAGAAATAATTCAAGCAGTCACGCTGCTTAAAATAGTTATGCAATGGACTATCTAGCAGCTCCACCAACTGCAACAAATAAATGTAATGTATTAGATCGGAATGGTGAAGAACACTAAAAGCAATACGACTTAGTACCAAATTTCCAATAAAGATGTAGACTAAAAGACTAGTTATCGACAGATGTAGGATATCTTGTTAAAATCAGAAAAAACAGATAAATAATGGACTCAAACCGTGTTTAAATACACAATCATTTTTGTATAGGTTAATAATATTGATTGTACATAAATAGAAAAAAATTAGTTTCCTCAAAATAAAAGATAAATCAGAATATTATATTCTTACTTTTAACCCTCCTCTAGCTGAACCTTACTAAGGATTCAATTTGTTACAAAAAATTTTATTCCAAAACATAAAACTTGAGTTCGACTAAAAAGAAAAAGGACAACTGTTTTGATAGCCTAGGAAATTGGGGAATATTGCTAGAAAAAGAGGGTTGGAATATCTATCAGCCTAAGAAAAACAAGTTTCAACTTTCTTAAAGCTAACATTTGGAAGCTGCAAACAAATACTAGGGAACACCCAAAATTGTTTGAATTGAAAAACATACTGGAAAAGGAAGGCGTTAGGATAGGTGACCAGAAAGTTTTTTCCCGAAAGATAAAAATGATGAGCATACGGTGGTGGCTGAAAAATAAGCAGAAAAAGAATAGCAAGAAAATACACAGAAAAAGAATAGCAAGAAAATACACAACTAGACAGTTCTTCACCGAAAAATGAGGGTTGTAGTAAACCATGGGCAAAAATCCTCAGAACCTTGTAACAATCACAAGAGTCCAAAAACACAAAAGTTGAAACACAAACAGAAAATGTGAACGCATATTGCCCAAACAGGTCACGAAGAAGGGGTCTCTCTGAAAGTGTTCCAATTGAAATGGGACATTATGGGTAGGGTCTTGATGATAAGGAGACCCTCCTGTCCAAGTCACATCTTGAAAGAGCCAGAACAACCTGACTGAGAAATTTGTCAGGATGACACACAGCAGGAATGCACACCGTAAAAGAAGAATTCACTAAAAGAAAGGCAGTGAATAAGGTCCATCGGGGAGAATGGACTGAAATTAGAGAAAAGCAAAGGAATAATGGGCTGAAACCATGTGTTTGAATACACAGTGAATGTTAATAACATTTATTAATAGGGAATAATTTGTTTCCTCAATATAAAAGATAATGTGCATATAAACCACAATCATTACTAAATCAGAACATTATATTTTGATTTTCAACAGATATAATTGGGACGGTGACTGATAGACACACCATAAGACACTATGGAAGTGCCAATTCAAGCTTCAGCTACAGAAAGCTCAATGCAAAATCTGATTGCATTAAACTATTATTTTGTCCTCTAAATTCAAGAACCATTCAAGACATGAAGTGAATAAGTTTTTTGAGTTTACAAGGACCAACATATTAGAAGGTTACCGATTAAAAAACCTCAAGAGAACTGCACCAGAAAAGCTATTCATTTTAGTTGGAAAATCCAAGGCTTGGTAAACCCCACACTAGAGTCTCATACTTCTATTGTGGGACACAACAGTTCCCATGCGGGCTGGCTGAGCAGTATCCCTTAGACTAGTTCCAGGTGAACATCGCAATGCCAGTCTCACCATCCATGCTGCTCATTTGCAACTAAGATGTGGTGTTAAGCTCTGATATTCGTTGCTAAGAAATTTGGGAAAACTACAGCAGAAATGTCTGTAGTAGTTAAGGCTTTATATTGTTAAGTTAGTCAGTGTATATGTACTGCATTCTCTTTCTTTTCTTTTTTTGCTTTTTCTCTGATATAGCTGTCTGTAAGGGTGCATAAGCCTGCACCTCCTTCTATCTTTTGTACTTTGACCTTTTGTCACATACATATATAAAAGTATCAGCTGAGTGAAAAACACTTGGAACATTTTCTTTCAAACTTAAGATCAAGTTGTATAAACCCTGCAATAAAATCTCATATTTCTAATAAGTTCTGATGCAGGACTCAAGTTCTGTACATAATTGGATCATAACAGTTACTAACAGGCTAATTAATGCATATCAAAAAGGCATACCACAGAATTTGATCTTTATAACTGACGGGATACTGGATTCTGGGTATAAGCCCAATCATTGAGCTGAACAGGACAAGAATCAACTGCTGGATCCAAGTTCAAAAGAAATGGAGGGTATGTCAAAGGTTATACCAAAAGTCAGGTTAGATTAGAGGTATACAGGGAGGCGAATAATAAGATCTTTTGAGCTTACAAGGTTGTTACAAGAGGCAGCTTAAATAGTGGGGAAACTGTAGAAGTTAGATAGTCATTTTGGGTTGTTTCCTTTGACAAAAATATTTTTCTCTGCGAAGCTGAGATTCTGGACCTTTCTTGTAAGAGGGCCCAGGCTTTCTTGTTTCGTTTTTTCACTAATATTTCTATTCATTCATATTTTGGTGTCCTATCAACAATAGAGAGAGATGTTCATCTTCACAGTAATTAAACGGAAGAATTGGAAAGAAAACACAAAGATGACTCCAAGTAATTTAGAGTCACAAATAATTGTCTATGGGTTGATTTCAGCTGATGATGTGTCACTTGACTCAGGAGGTCATAGTGGGTCTGCCTAGCTGACTGTGGTAGTTTAAGGCCCGTAGATCTTAGGCATGATCCATAACTGCCATCAGCTCCAACATTCTGCGCTCTTTAGCTTCCTATTATGAGCAGAACCACTTCCTGTTTTCCAGGGACCATGATCTGAATCTTCAAACCACTTCCTAATAAGATTAAATCCTCTTATCCAAATGGTTTTTTTCAGGTCCTTATCTTGGCTTAGAAACCAACCCGAATTCAAATTCTCCCCCAGCTAAACAATTTACTCCGTAATTCACAGCCCAAAATTGACTTCCTAATGATCAGAACCATCCCAATTAGGCCCCAAGTCTATTCTCTTTCAAATTCTGCTTTCAGTTGCAACCGGCTAGTTACGTAAACAAAGCAGGTCAGAGCCATAAGTACCACCTCTTTACCAAAATTATGAAAAATTGTAACAGTCCTTCAATTTTTAATCTCTCAACTGTACATCTAAATAATTTAAGCACATCTCTGTATATGCAGATGCCTTGTAAGATGAATTCATAATGAACTTGAGTTATTATAAAACAGAAAATCCTTTCCCCGCTAAGTCATACACAATTGATAAAATAATATAATGCCACTGAAGGCAAGCATAGTGTAAAATTAACCAATAAAAACACGTCATTAAAAATTAATGATGAGGTGTATGTAAGTGGCTCGTAAATAGGAGAAAGGAGAAAAACCTTAGATAATGCAAAAAGTTGAGAGTGCATGCCATTTTGATCACGATTAAAATTGGGTCCAAGACGTTCCATTAGAGCCACAAAACACCAAAATGCCTCTGACTCATCATCCATCACAAACAATATTGGAGATAGAAGATCACTCATTCCCTGTAATAACATGTATCAAAGATTTGCTAACCACATGAGACAATAATCCTCAACTATGTAGGAGGAAGAAAGACAGCATATGAAACCAATAAAAAGGCATAATATAATTCATGGCTTCAAAATATACTTGATTCAAGAAGATAGTAGCCATTAAGATACTCCTTCCTGCCTTATTTATTAGTATCTTACGATTCACGATTCGATTCAATACGATTTGCTTGTTCATCGATACGTATCTTAAAATGTATCTAAATTGGTTTTGAATCTTACGATACATAAATAAATAGTATGAATCTTACGATTCATATGATTCAACAATTTATGTGAATCTTACGATTCATTATTATTTAAAATTTTTTTTTTACCAATTCTCATAAAAAATTTGAGAAGTCATGTAACCTTAAATGAAAATGAATTACAATAACATTTCTAAACTTATCCTCTTTTATTATTTCCACTACTTTATTTGTTGCTAATTCATTTCATACATGCACAACTATTTAGCTATTAAATTGCTTTGTTTCTATCCTTCTAATATAAAAGCTTCACAAACTCATATATAACTAATAATTTTGTTCTATAAGACTTATAGTTTAGTTGTTTTATGATGTGTTAACTACTAGTAAACAATTTATAACTAATAATTTTGATCATGAATCTTACAATTCATGATTCAAAAAATAGGTTTTCCAATATATAATTTGTATTCCGATTTAACTACCATGCTCCCTGCTGTAGTGAATAAATAAATATTCTTTGTTCAATCAATTATGCTGGCTCATAACTTCCAAAAAGGACAAGATCAAAATTTTGGTGTTTAAGATGTATGATATTAACAATTGAAATTAAGTCCACAATCCACTGCAGTTACCTGGCAATAACCAAGATCAAAGTTGTAGAATGAATATGTCAACAGAATATCTCGAAGAATATTTATATTGGGATTATCATCCCCTTCATAGAAAGCAAGCGATCTATCAGTTCTCACCTTCAAAAATACAAGATAATTAAAACTACATAAGCATCGCTTATTTATTCATTTATAGTCATTATACTATAATTTAAAACAAGTTGCACTACTTTCCCGCTTACCACATCTTTCTCAATAAGCCCTTTCCTTTCCCTGAATTTTGTGAATCTTTTAGCCTGTGCTGAGGATATACTCTACAGAGAAAAATACATAAATTTATATTTTGAAAAAGGCCTAGCTGAGAGCATATAGAATTACAGCAGAAAAACAATATCAAAAGAGATGATAAAATCCATTATTGGAATTCATAACTAGAAGGGTATTGATTGAAGAAGAAAACAAATTTCAGCAACAATAAATAAGTAAATCCAGGTTCAGACATCAGATCATATTTCAGTAGCCGGCAGGGTGAGGGTATGCTTTAATCTTTTTATCACCTCCATTGGGGTCACTTGCAGAGGCAGAACCAAGCTCAATATGGGTAGCAGTAATGAAGGTTGACTCAGGCCTGGCTAATTTTCAGTAAAAAAAAAATACCTGATGCAAGTGCAATATGATCACAAGTGGTTTTGATATCTTCAACCAAAATCCATTTCTTTTACAACCATATTGGATATTGTATCATCATCAGTCTTGCATCAATATACTTAACAGCTTCTAAATATAAAATCCAGTAAGGCATCAAATCATCAATTTAAAGATTTGGCAAACTATAAACTAAAGGTATTGTAGACCATTTCATGAAATTGAGATAAAAAGTCTTACAAGGGATATCAACTCCGTATAAATAGTTGCATTATGGCCTCAGAAACAATTTTCAGGTGAATAGTACAAAAGCAGAAAGAGAAGTATATCAATGAAAAAGGATGGTAGGAACAAATGAAAACCTGCCACTGGTTCTTTATGTTCTCATATTCCAACTTCTTAACTGACTTCAAGAATTCTCTCTCAGCATATGTTGATTCATATGGATAATATCCCAAAAGCAAACCCCAAACCTATCGTTTATATATATGCTTCATTAGATAAAGAGCATATGTTAATTTATGGAAAGGGATCTACTTTTTCTAAGAGTAAATAGTGTATATAAAAGACTTAGTACTTGTTTGGCAGCAGTTTCATAAAACTTTTTTCAGTATTTTAATATTTAAAAACTAAAAAACTCGTTTGATTACTGCTTTCTTAAAATAGTTTTCAAAAACAGTTTTAGTTTTAGTGCTTGTTTGGCCACAGTTTTATAAAATTATTTTCAGTATTTTAGTATTTAAAAACTAAAAAACTCGATTGTGTAGTGTTTTCTGAAAAGAATTTTCGAAAACAGTTCTGGTTTTAGTTTTTAAAAACTAAAAAACAGGAATAGCTGAAAAAAATTTTGCTCTTCAGTTTTCTATTTTTGTTTTGAAAACTGAAAATACAATCAAAATATGTTATTTTTTGCTTTTCATTAATGAAATTTTAATAAATATGAACAAGTTTTTTTCCATTTTTACATCTTTAAAACAGTTTTCAAATAACATTTATTAAACAAGTTTTTTTTTTCTTTTCTTCCCGAAAAGAGTTTTTGAAAACTATTCTTGAAAATTCATTTCAAAAACTAGAAAACAAAATCAAACCAATCAAACCCTTAGTTTTTAAAAACTAAAAAACAAGAACAACCATAAGTAATTTTGCTTTTTCAATTTTCTCTTTTTGTTTTGAAAACACAAAATACAATGAGAATATGTTACTTTTTGCTTTCCATTAATGTCATTTCCGTCAATATAAACAAGTTTTTTCATTTTCATATTTTCAAAACGGTTTTCAAATAATACTTATCAAACAAGTTTTTTTTTCTCTTCTTTCAGAAAATAGTTTTTGAAAACTCTTTTTAAAAACTAAAAAATAAAATCAAACCAATCAAGCCCTTACTCTTCATCCTCTCTATTTATTTTCTTGAAATCTATGATTGTAACAAGTAACTAATTTTAACCATTAGATATCAAAAGAATGAATAATAAGGATAAAAAGTTTTTTATATTTATTCTTGAAGCAAGTCGATCCCCTCTCTTAATTTATAATCAAAATGTTAAATCTAAAACTAGTCACATGCAATACTGCCAATACACAAACCTCATTTCGTAATTCGTGGTCAAGTCCACCATAAAATACTCTCTTTCTCAAAGCTTCTGAATCTGTGACTCGCCCTTCAGAATCCAAGAAGATAATCCACTGCAGATGTTTAACCACAATAGTAATTAGCAAGCATCTAAAAATTTCAGGATAAATCTTTTACGAAATATAACAAGCATGGTATCCCTCAATAATTCAGTATAACTATAAGAAGCATACAGGCACAGCAGTTGAATAATTGTAGCTAGAAAACATTTTATTTCAAGATCGAACAGGTCATGAAACCAAAACTAATGCATAAGCTGTCACCTTGGCTCCAAAATGTCCTTTTGGCATAGTATAGTAAAAAATAATTCAAGGTAAGTTTGGGATGGAGGTTTTGGAAAGAAAGAAGAAACAGTAAGACCTTGTTCGAGATGGATTTTGGTTTTCAAATTATAAAATAAAATAACTAGTTTTAGTTTTAAACTTTTAAATATCTATAAAATATTTGTTTGGTTTCCAATTTCAAATTTTAAAACCGACATAAAGCTGGTGACAACGACTCATCAGATGGCAATCAGCGAGACCAAAGGTGATGGTCAGTGGTGGTGTGGTCGGTGGTTGGCACTGACAGTGACGATGAATGACTGGTAGCCAATGATGGCCATTAGAGGTGGTGGTTAGTGGTGGTAGCGGCCATTGACTGACGACAGCAGCCAAGAATGGATGACTGTTGACCGAAAATTAGCGATCGATGAAGGCAGTTGGAGGCGATGGTTGATGACCGGGGCATCAAAGGTTACAGTCGAAAAGTGGTAATGGCTCGCTAGAGTAAAAACACAAATAAAAATCTCAACCAAAATTTATTGTTTTTCAAATGAGGTAGAATTTGTTTTGAAAATAACTAAAAAACCAAATCATAATTATTTTCACCAAACACATTTGTTTTCAAAATGTATTTCAAAACCAAAAACTAGAAATTGGAAATCACCCCAAACATGGTCTAAATTTTTCATTTCTAGTAAATATCCTCTAAGTTAATTATTTGTAATGGAAGGAATAAAATTTATATATCCGCTTTCTCATTTCAATTAAGACTACTACATACTTGAATATAGAAAAGTTTGAGTGTATTTTCTCAGCTTTGAATCTCTTATTAAATAGAGATACAATCCAATCTAAAACTCAGAGTGGTGAATACAACTACCACCAACCTCTGACATACAATAATAAATGAAACATAATATACCTCAACTAACAACTAATAACCAACATTTAACATTAATTTAACACTCCCCTTCAAGCTGGAGCATATAAATCATATGTTCCAAGCTTGGAAATCAAGTATTCAATCCGAGGACCCTTTAAGGGTTTGGTTAGTAGGTCTGCAAGCTGGTCATTGATGCCAACAAATTCGGTCCTAATTTCCTTGGACAACACTTTTTTCCTGACAAAGTGACAATCAATTTCAATGTGTTTAGTCCTTTCATGAAATACCTGATTGGAAGCAATGTGGATAGCTGCCTGATTATCACAATAAAGTTGCATTGGAGAAATTTCACAGAATTTCAATTCTTGTATGAGTTGTTTAACCCACACCAACTCACAAGCTGCAAGAGCCATAGATCTATATTCAGCTTTTGCACTAGAGCGAGCAACAGTCTTCTGTTTCTTACTCTTCCATGAGATAAGATTACCACCAAGGTACACACAATACCCAGTAGTAGAGCGTCTATCTGTATCGGATTCAGCCCAATCAGCATCACAGTATCCAACAATTTGGCTATTTCCTTTATCTTCGAACAACAGACCCTGGCCTGGAGCCTTTTTTATGTACCTGAGAATACGCATTACTCCATTCCAATGATCAACACAAGGTGAATTCATGAATCGACTTACAACTCCAACTGCAAAGGAAATATCTGGCCTCGTAATAGTGAGATATATGAGCTTCCCAACCAGCCTTCTATACCTTTCTGGATCTGAGTATAAGTCTCCCATATCAGCTACTAATTTCTTGTATGGATCCATAGGACTATTGACTGGCTTACAATCAGACATTTTTGTTTCCTTCAGAAGGTCCAAGGCATACTTCCTCTGGGAAACTACAATGCCTTCTTTGGATTGAGCTACTTCTATTCCCAGAAAATATTTCAGATGACCAAGATCTTTTGTTTGAAAGTGATTGCATAAGTGTTGCTTTAGTTGAGATATTGTGACTTCATCATTTCCTGTAATGACAATGTCATCGATATAAACAACTAAATAAACACATTTGCCAACAGATTTGTGATAGTAGAAGACAGAGTGATCTGCTTCACTCCTTTTCATTCCGAAACCTTGGACAACATTGCTGAACTTTCCAAACCAAGCCCTTGGCGACTGCTTAAGACCATAGAGAGATCGCCTAAGTTTACACACTAAACCAGACTCCCCCTGAGCAACAAAGCCCGGAGGTTGCTCCATGTAAATTTCCTCATCTAACTCACCATGCAGGAATGCATTTTTAACATCCATCTGATACAGGGGCCAATGGCGAATAGCTGCCGTGGCAAGAAGAAGACGAATAGTAGTGATCTTGGCCACCGGAGAGAAAGTGTCTCCATAATCAAGTCCATATATCTGAGTGTAACCTTTGGCTACCAAACGAGCTTTAAGGCGTTCAATTTCACCATTTGGACCAACTTTAATAGCATAGATCCATCTACAACCAACAGCTTTCTTCCCAGGAGGAAGATGAACCAATTCCCAGGTTCCATTGTGATCAAAGGCCTGCATTTCATCAATCATGGCTTGTCGCCATCCAGGGTGATCAAGTGCTTCACAAACATTTTTGGGAATAGTGATGGATGATAAGGAATTTATAAAGGAACAATAAGATGGAGACAGACGATGATAACTCAAAAAATTGTAAATAGAATGAGGGTTTCGAGAAGAGCGAATACCTTTTCGAAGGGCAACAGGCCAACATGAGTTGTCATCAGCCATGAGAGGAGAATTAGGAGCCGTTGTACAAGAAGCAGACGGAGATGGACATGAGTCACGAGAGTCATTAGGAATACTGGGGTTAGCTTCAGGTGTCATGCCAGGAGGAGGAGTTGAGGGAGAATGATCAATTTCTGATAAGATAGGTATTGGACTAATATTGGTGCGATCAGGTTGATGAGACATGTCTGGAGAAATGACAATCTCATGACTCGAGGAGGGAGAGGGCAAGATCTCTTGGATGGAAATGGAGTCAGGTGTGGAGGATGAGTAGAAGGGAGAATCTTCAAAGAAGGTAACATTTGCAGACATGTAATACTTCTTATTATGACGAGAATAACATTTGTATCCTTTTTTAAGGCGAGAGTATCCCAGGAAAACACACTTGATCGACTTAGCTGACAATTTATCAAGGCCTGGAGACATATCATGAACAAAACAAGTACAACCAAATACACGAGGTGTAACATGATAGCAGGCAGAAAGAATCGCATCTCCCCAATGATGTAATGGAACTTTTGCATTAATCATTAAAGAGCGAGCGGTTTCAACAAGGTGACGATTCTTTCTTTCGGCTATCCCATTCTGTTGAGGAGTGTGGGGACACGTGGACTGATGTAATATACCTTGAGAGGACAAAAATGACGAGAGTTCAGAAGAAAAATATTCTTTTGCATTATCACTTCTGAAACATTTGATTGATTTTCCAAACTGATTTTTTATTTCATGAAAGAAGGACACAAATATGGACCGAAGTTCAGACCTTTCTTTCATTAAATAAAGCCACGTGCACCGAGAATATTCATCAATAAAGGTGACAAAATATTTAAATCCAAAAGAGGTAATTCCACTAGGACCCCAAATATCTGAATGAATAGTGGAGAAGGCTGAATTACTTCTTGATTTATCTTTACTTGAAAAAGAAGACCTAACATGTTTGCCTAATTAACAAGCTTCACATTCTAAAGTTTGGATTTTCTGAGTACTAGGAGCCATTATCTTTAATTTGGCAAGACTAGGATGTCCAAACCGATCATGCAACAATTTAGGAGAGATAGATGCAAGACAAGACACTGAAGAGCTAGATTCCAGGTAATAGAGACCTCGTGATTCATGTCCTGCGCCAATCTGCCTGCCCGTCTGCCTGCCCGCCCGTCTGCCTGCCCGTACCACGGTCCTGAATGACAAAGGAGTCAGAGTTAAATGTAACTGAACAATTTAAGGACTTAGTTAATTGACTCAAGGAAAGTAAATTGGGACAAGAAGGAATGTACAAAACAGAAGATAAATTTAAGGAGGGAGAAATAGAAATTGACCTCACTCCTTGAGCTGAAACCTTTGACCCATTGGCTAATGTGACAAGATGTGGAAATTTGGGAGGTAATAAAGATGAAAACAAGGAGTTATTACCAGAGATATGGTCTGAAGCACCAGAGTCAACAATCCATGGGTTTTGACCTTCCACAGATTGAGAAATGCAGGCCGTTGAGACATTAGGTCCAGAAGAAGGTCCAGCAAGGCTGTTAGATTTCATCCTCAAATACTCTTGGTATCCTTGATATTCTTCTTCAGACAGTTTCCTCTCTTCCGGCTTCTCAGACCTTGATACATGAGCAGACTTGTCTGGAAAACCATGCAGAGAGTAGCATGTCTCATGAGTATGACCCATCCTTTTGCAATGAGTACATTGTGGACGATTACCTCTTCCACCACGACCTCTGTTTCCACGTCCTCCTCTTCCTCTTGAAGATATCATAACAGAGGACTCCATATTATTTTTAAGGGAGATATCCTCATTGCTCAAGGTAGGAACACGGAGGAGACGAGTAGTTAAGCTCTCCATGGAAGCGATATCTTGACCAGTCAGAACTTGATCACGAATGTGATTAAATGTCGGGTTCATACCATGGAGCATCATAACCATATAGAGGTTATCATGTCGTTTCCTTATTTCTTCTATAGAATCAGCTTCTAAGAAAAGCTTCAATTCTTCTACAGCGGCTTGAGCTTCGGAAACATATGATACCATATCTGAGTCATTTTGTTTTAAGGCGGCTAGCTTTTGAACACAATCAAACAACCGTTGGATATCATTAGAGTAGATATCTTGGGCTTTCTTCCAAAACGAGTAACAGGTTTTGAAAGCTCTGAGATTACTCAATATCTTAGGCTCCACTGACTGCCATAGAAGAGCACAAAGCTGGAAGTCAAGTCTCTTCCACTGGGTTTGTTGTTCAGCTGATCCCTCAATATCTACCTTTTCTAGATGCTCATGGTGTCCTTGACCAAGGAACCAGAGTTCCACAGAAGCAGCCCAAGCTAAATAATTTTTACCATTGAGCTTTTCTGTTGTGATGACGGCAGATCCAGAAAAAGGAAGAATGGGACCAGAGTTGACTGAGGTAGAAGAAGACATTTTTTTTTTCCAGATCTGAAAAAGAGGAAAAACAGAGACCGAGAGAGAGTTTTGATTTAAATCCACTAAATCTTGCTCAAAGTGAACCACGCAGGTCAGCAATGGCTTCAGGAGGCTCCGGCGAGTCAAACGGCACCGGAACGACGGTGAACGGAGATCGTTTGGCCGGCGTGTGGATCTCACGCGCTTTTTGTTTGGCGAGACTGAAGCGGCGCGTGGAGGTGCGTGGAGCGGCGTATGGAGGAGCGATTTACAGGGGTAGAACACGCACGTCGAGGCGCACCTGGATCTGTGCTCACCGGAGAAAAAGTCACCGGAGGCGGCGGCGGACGGCGGCTGACGGCAGCGGACAGCGGCGGACAGCCTACTGTGTGACTTTAGACGATAAAAAGCAGAATCGAACTTGCTCTGATACCAACTTGAATATAGAAAAGCTTGAGTGTATTTTTTCAGCTTTGAATCTCTTATTAAATAGAGATACAATCCAATCTAAAACTCAGAGTGGTGAATACAACTACCACCAACCTCTGACATACAATAATAAATGAAACATAATATACCTCAACTAACAACTAATAACCAACATTTAACATTAATTTAACATACATAATTTGTCACTTCGACTCTAGAATGCTCCTTTTGGCATAGTATAGTAAAAAACAATTCAAGGGTATGTGTGGGATGGAGGTTTTGGAAAAAAGAGAAACCGTAAATTTTTCATTTCAAGTAAATATTTTCTAATTTAACAATCTCCTAACCTTTTTCACTTCAAAATCATCCATCCAAAATTGCTCAAGAAGGAAATTATTGGAAATTTATCCATAGTAATGACACACTAAACTTTCAAAATTAATGAACTAGATCAATACATGAACATAAAATTCATCGAATTTTCATATACAACAGATTATGTAGTAGAAATTTGACCTCCGCACTGGTCAAAGAAACTAGTACATGCAAGCATACCATCGATGCACATGACTATGAAATGGAAAGAAACTTTCCATTTCAAACTCCACATTTTCCAGGGATAAGAATCTCCCTTGTGATGCAGTTTAAATCCTTGAGGTTTCCTTTCCCTTCTAAAACTAAACACAAAGTTGTCCCACTTCTAGCCTGCTATTTTTACTATAACACAGTAAAAATTAAATTACTATGGTAAACTACACATAACCCCTTGATGTCTAAAGCCATTTTCAACTTTCATTCACAAAGCTTATTTTGTAACACAATTTCCTTAAGTTTAGGTTGGAAAGAAAAAAGTTAAATTGTATTAGTTTTAACATCCCATGGACCATTTGACAAGAAACTGCCATAAAAAACAAAAGTTGAGTACCTTGTGGATTGGCCCGATTACTAGAGATGTTAAATACATATAATTTAATTTTTTATTATTATAACCCAAACTCCAAGAAGGTTATTTCATTTACGGGTATATCCTTATTTTTATTTGCCTCAAATAAGTCATTTAAGAAATGAGTAAAGAGTTTTATATATCAATATTTAGCTTTTATACACCCAATTCTATCAATGAAGATAAAGCAAACATCAAAGAACATTAGTTTGCCAGTGTGCTACTAGTGGAGGAGAGGGGTAGTCAAGAGAAGAAAGCTAATGGAAGCTTGGAAACAATTAGACCAAAACCATCGTACTGAACATCTTACTTCTCGTCCAGTCATTTTTGGCTCATTCCAAAAAAGAAAACAATCCTTGTAGATAGCATCATTTCCAAAAGTAACAATAAGCAAAAGTTGCACATTTACAATATCCAGGATCATGATGAGTTATCATACCTCCTCAGAGCCTAAAGGGGGCTGCCGTGGTTTTCCCCATATTAGTGATAAGTTATCAAACTGCCAGAAGAAAAACAAAAGATGATATCATTAATATTATACAGTGTAAAAGGGAACAAGGCGGCAGGGGGGAAGACCCAATAAATTTTGCAAATAAGAGCAGTTTATGATTAAATAGTAATTGGAGATTTACTCCTATGTTATCAGTGTTAAAGATTAGATATTAATCCATTATTTATTATTACATAGTAATTAGGGATTTACTCCTTATTACCTATTATTAGATTGATCCTTAGTGATAATTAAGAGTAATCATATGCTATCAATAATGATCCTATTTGGTCATTATAAATAAAAGCATTATGTGCTCACATAACAACAAGACACATGCTAACACTTATTTACATGGTATTAGAGAGCCTAAACTAAATCCTAGGAGCTTGAGTGAGTTGAATCCATAAATTGTTTGCCAGTGGTCTATGGCCATCCGGTCGACCCAATGTTTGGTGACACATCGTCATATTGCCGCCTTCGTGCCTTCATTCTTAGATATCCTTCCCGGAGTTTCTTCTCAGAACCATTCCCAAAACCATTCTTGGAGACCTTCCCAGGATCATTTTCGGAGACCATCTTGAAGGCCCTTCTGGAGACCCTTCCCGAAGACTCTTCTCCGTGCTTTTCTCTTATTTTTCCGCTTCATGATGTGCTTCTTCTGCCTTAGAGCATGCTTTATTCACGACTGAACGATAGCCATTGCTACTATGGTCCTTTATTGACTTTCATTGAGCCATGTTTATCTGGCACATTCATACAACTAGAACCACCGTTCATTTTTATTTCTTTTGTTCTTATTAGATTCACTTGATTTACCACATTTGTAGCAAGTTCGATTCATATCACATGTATGCTCCAGCTTGAGAGAGAGTATGGGAGAATGATAAAAATTAGATATTATTCCCTTATTTATGATTAAAATGTAATTGGAGATTTACTCTATTACCTATTATTAAATTGATCCTTGATCGAGTAATCCTATATAATCAACAGTGATCTTATTTGTTCATTATAAATAAAGGCAATAGACACCAAATATGATATTATTTCCATAACAAACAGATTATTCATGACAGCTATATCAACACCATATATAGATGGCACCAACTTACTACATGGACAAGCAAATTGACATTAGACAATTTTTAACAGTCAATATGACCTAGAACAAAAGCTAGCACCTTAAAATAATAACATGCACAAATTTTACATTCCAAAGTGAAAGTTTTCCACATGTTGTCAACTTGCTGATGAGATGCTACAAATGGTAAAATATTCCGATTTTTTAAAAGCTAGTTATTAATCATTTTGTTGTTTGAAGAAGTTTAACCAAAAAGACTGCTAACCCTAGCCAACACAATAAAAATAAAGATCAGTATGCTATATTGATTTTGCTTTTGTTACAGCATGTGGAGAGAAAATAGAAGAACGCTCAGTATATATATTAACCCAGCTCATTACAATAATCTCCCCAGCACTCCCAAAATTATTACATAATGAATAATGGTAAAAGAGACTAGTTAATGAAACACAAACACAGCCAACAAATTTAGAGATCCCAACATATTATAGTTATAGGATAAAAATACCAGAGTAGACTAAACCACAATGCTTAGTTTCCAAAAATTAAAAGAATAATAAACAACTCCTGTGTTAATAAAGATGTATAGTTGTATATCATCATTCCACCAAGCAACACAATGGGGGACCCTCAGACATACACCTCGACAACACATTATCCCACTGTTCATTTAAAATTAATTATGTTTAGTATAGAAGGTATTAACAAAGTACGCACCAACATTTCTAATCAAAATAATTTTGCACCTAACAACACAGTTTTTTTGCAGATGGTTAGCTAAAACTTACAATAGCAAGACCAAAGAATAAGAGGTTACCTCGTGAGAATCCAAGGCAACAGGACTTTTTTCAGAAGTGTTTTCCACAACATTGGAAGAGTTCTTCGAATGATCAAGGTTAGCCTGGATGTGGGTCCTTCTCTCATTGGCACTAAATCCATTACTATGGTTTTCTCCAAAAAGTTGTGAAGTTGTTTCACGGGCAAATTTTGTGACAAGAGAGAATTTCTCTAAAACTTGAATAGAGAGGTCTCGAGCAGGATCATGAGCTTTATGTCTTGGTCTCCCATGGAATTGAGTAACACTAAGACTTCCACTATTGACACCATTATCAGCTCTTTCTTGGTTCTCATTCAAAATGGATTCATCAACTGACATATCTGAAGGTCCGCATGCAAGGGGAACAGCCCTAGGTAGCTCCAAGGAAGACAAAGTCCTCTGGAAGTCAATCCAAACATTTAGAAAATTTAGCTAGCCAAATAAAATATGGTGTGATATTTAATTACATAAAAAAAAAAAAAAAAAAGAGAGAGATTTTGAACTTCAGAGACCTAAGGAAATTCTAGACATCAGCATTATCATCCTTCACATCTTTCTAGCTAGAAGGACAAGTTATTAACATTTGGACTATGAAAACAAGAGGAAAAAGTTACTTGTGGTCCGGTATCATTAGTGATTTCAATTTCCTTATTTGGGAAAACAAGGGATATTATTATGATTCTATGATCCAGTTCAGTTGTAACACCACACAAATTCACTTGAATATATCACAGCACTCATACCTGAAGTGTATTCTGAAAATCATTCACTAGGAATATGTTCGCATCTTCAGCAGATCTGAAATCAGCATAGCAAGAAATGAAAAAGTGACATTCAACATATGTTTATTTTCAACATGCAAATAAACAATTTAAAAGAAAAAATAACTAAGAAATTATATAAATGTGCTGCAAATATAATATCTTTCTGTAAGTACAGTCTGCATGCATAAAACATATTGCTGCATGTAAGTAACAGACTGTACTTACAGAAAAATATTATATAAATGTGCAGCAGATTGTAAAGGTTTTTATTGGGATCATGCCAGCATTAAAGAGACATATTGCTGCATATAAAAGAGGAAAAGGCTAGTGTGTATCTGTAAATACAGTCTGCATGCATAAAACATAGGCATCATGATGATTCTCCATCATTTCAGAATCGTTGTGCTTATTAGGATGTCGTGAACATGTCACATACCTGATCACTTGCTCAAAACTATGAATGGTCAAGTGTACTGATGTCATATCATATAAAAATAATTTCAATGACGTCCAAACAATGCTCATTGCAGGTTCATCAATTTCAAACACAGTGGAAAAAAAAATCATTTACAAATCCATAACAGAAGTAGCGGCAAGAACTAGCTACAGGACCAAACTGAAAGATAAGTAATGAACAAATATAAGCTTTTCAGTCTGTCTATTCCCACATGAAAACATTAGAGTTCATTCACTGATAAATACTTATAATAATTAGAGCCCAAGAGTAATGAGAGCTTATCAAATAATCAAACACATGAGCTCTAGCATATCATAAACAGGGGGAAAAAAAAGACAAGAAAAAAATATCAAGTCTGCAGACAAGACTATCTCTTTCTCCTGAACTCTTCAGGAAGCCTAGTGTTTTATTGATACACACAAGCATTAAATAATGGGAATCACAACTCCTTTCGAATAGGCATTGACCAAAGCCCTGTAATTGCATTATTATTTAGCCAAATGAAAAATAAAATTAAAAAATAATTAAAAGGGGATGAAACCAGAGGCTAACCTCACAAGAAGAACATGTTGCTTTATTGTAGCAAGGAACTCTTTGACTCCTCCACTATAGAAGTAAAGTGGAGGATGAGCAAGTCCTGCAAAATTTTATTCATGCAAGATTAAATTAAATTAAATAATACAGAATATAAGGTATATACTGAGTCAAATATCTAGAGGTTCCATAGATATAAATAGTGTTGCCAAACTAACAAACATCTTATTTACCAAATCACTGTTATCCAGAATAATTTAAAATACTACAACCAGATATATTTAAAAGAGATCATGATGCTTTAAACAAGAAATCATACAGCCAGCAATTAAGAACAGCAGTTATGTATTCACTCAGCAGAAAAATAAAATAACAAACTTTGTAATCAATACAATTGGCTCATACAGAATTAGAGATCAAGGATAGAAACCAGAGCTTGGTATTCAAACACTAGGCAAAAGCTGGAAGTGTGAATCACCTCAAAATTATTGATGTCAAAAGCATGGATGCAACAAAATAGGTAAAATCACCTCAAAATGGTTTTGAAATGCAACAGAATACACCAATTGCTAAAAAAGACATTCTAATAATGCATTGAATTCACGGCTTGACCCTCTTGGGTACCGAAAAAAAAAAATGCATATGAAACATGCATTAAAAAAAAGCTTAATAGCAAATTTTGAGAATTTTACCACTTAGTTTATTCTTCATGTATTTAGCCCTCATGTTTTTCAATTTTCACACATTTTTTAATATTTGCACATCTTATCATCATGTTGATAACAAATTGAAGTTTTTTTTAAACTTTTTTTAGAGACACATCATCACATTTAATGGATGGTTAAAATGTACAAAATTTGTAAAATTCATGAAATGATAATACCTAGATGGTAAAATCACTAAAATGCGCAATCGATGAATCAAACCAACAGAAAATATACTTTTATTTTCTAAAAAGTATTAGTAAACACATAATTATGGAGTTATAAGGTTGGACTAGTGACAATCCACATGTAGGGAGAAGGGGTGAGAGAGAGGTCGTGAGTTTGAATCCCTCCACTAACAAAAACTAACACATTAACAACTAATATTTGACCTATAAAAAAAAATTAAACACAATTAAATATTCTTGAATAGCAGCACATAGTGGTTTACTCTGAAACATCTAAAGCAAGATAGTAGGAAGTAGATGACTGTTACTTTAAATATTATAGTTATAATTATAATAATATAATTATAGTACAAATAAAATAACTTATGCTACACATATAAACATTCCAAAAACAAAAACACAAAAAGCCAAAATTAGAGAAATTCATGAGAAATAAACATTCTTGAATAGAAGCACGTAGTTGTTAACTCTGAAAACTCTAAAGCAGGATTACAATTATGATTATAAATTTATAATTATAATCACTCCAAAAGTAATTTATAATTATTGATTATAAATTTATAATTATAAAACAAACAAAATAATTTATACTACACATATAAACACTAAAAAAAAAAAAACTCAAAATTAAAGAAATTCATGATAAATAATAAGTCCCAATTTACACACACAACCACCATCAATCGAGGTGCGCTATAACTTCTCCACTATTTAAATCCCATAGCCAGGGCTGAGCAGAAAATTGTGGGCCAACCGAACCCAAATAGCCTGAAGCTACAAGATGAATTCTTATTGGGCGATTTCAGTCAGACATTCAGATAACACAGGTTAAAACTCTTAGTTATCCGGATTAAAATAGTAAATGGTTGAAATCAGTTTGAGTGAAAAAAAAAAATCTCATTGGTGCCATAACCGGGAAAATATAAATTGGAAATCTAATTTATAACATCTTAGACAGTAATTCATATTGATTAATTTATTCAGCAGGTAATTATTACACTTTCTTTCAATTTGATTGATTGGTTCATTAGAAATCTAGAAAGGCCTAATGAATCTTTGGGAACAAGTAAAAGGATTTTCCCTCTTTTTTTCTTTTTTTCTTGACACACAATGCGTGTAGGTATTCTAATTTTCCCTCTTTCATTTTTCATAATCCTACCTCATCTTCTTCAACCTTTCCAAAGTCTGCACCACCCAATTCTATCATTGTTGTCCCTCCCCAATTCCACCACCAACCCTCCCCCTAGTCAGCAATGTTGTCAAACTCGAGGATTGGTCATCAAGGATTCGAAGGGAGTAAAATATTGTAACTTGAGGATCATAAAAAGATCAACACAGATTGTAAAATTCTCATAAAATGTAAAACTATATTTCTATATATGCATATAGCTATAAAATAGCATAAATAAGAAAAATAAGTAATAAGTCATAAATAAATAAGAATGAAAATAATAGGTCCCAACAGAACAACACTCAACAGGCCCAAACACACAAACACACAAACAACAAAGGATAATAGGCCAAACTGAAGAACACCCAAACAGCGTACCACATACCAAATTGACACATGATCGCCCCCGAAAACTTTGAGTTATATGTTAGAACAAGATATCCACTTATCAAAATTAATAACCAAGTTTGAGTTCTACGATTAGAACAAGCTATCCACTTATCCAGTGTTTGCTCAGAGAATTAGATGTAGTGTTTCCACCAAATTGAAAATTAAAAACCACACATTAGTTATTTTACCAACAGAGGGAATTATAAAAGTAGAAATTTCAATTTACATATCTTACATAGAAATAATTAACCCATCCTAGGTAGGTAGTATTTTCTATACATTTAAGCCCAAAATAAGAAATTAACACCCTGTAATCAATTTGGTATTATACTATCAAACCACGGTATAAGAATAAATACTCAAATAATACACTAACCGTTTGATAGAAAGCAGATAGAGAATAAAACGATGAAAAATTAAAAATATTAAAGATAAATATAATTAAAATCCACTATTTACAAACAGAAATTCACCTGATGATAGAACAACAATGATATATTGCCACCCAAGGGCAGGATTATGCCTCCGGATAGACCTGATGTCAGTGAAGGGCACCGCCCTTATGGTATAAAGGCTTCTGTCTAAACAAGAAATAGAACAAAATTCAACATATAGATCACATTGCACAGGAAAGAAAATTCATATAGAAGGTAAAGTACCTTTATCAGACAGCCTGGCCTCTGAGTTATGCCCTTTGTAAGGTATCCAAGTCTACATGAAAAAAGAGGACATTAGCATAGACAATAGTAAACACTGACAACCAAAAAGGAACGAAAAAATTAACCAATGATTACCATAAACAAGGACGAGCTCTGCTTAATCAATTTCAGTCTTCCACTGATTCTTTCAGAGGCAAACTGAGTCGGATGAATTGCAACATTGTCCTTCTGAAATACAATTTCAGCACCGTCCCGAGGGGAGCTTTGTTTGGCACTATCACTCCCCAGCATCATGCTAGCAGATCCCTAATACCAATAAATCAATCCAATAAAATGATCACAAAGTCAGTTAAATTAAATATTAAAACCAGTATTGGAGAATTCAATTGAATCGCAAAAACCCTAATTGAAAGGCAATTTCATCCAAAAGGCCACTGAAATTACGAAGTGTAAAGGGCGATACCCTTACTTGTTGCTGAGACGCAGCGTAATCAGCGTCGTCCGATAAATCGTGAAGCTCAGATTCTAGCATCGGCGATTGCGCACACAACTGAAAACTATGAGAAAGAAACAGGGATATCTTCGTAGCTAAGGAAAATCCGTGGTGTGGGAAAATGAACAGAATGAGAGAACGTGACACTTGTGCTGTTTGTTACTCGTTTGTCTTCCACCAGGGTACGGAATTCATTTAACGGAATCTGTACCGTTGGATGGTTGAAATATCCAAAATAAACGGCTGAGATGAACGAATTTCTATTTCTATTAATACTATATGTTTATCCTTAGGGGCCCACCGTTCTTGATTCTTGAACTTTGTTTTCTTCTCCTTCGCCCTTTCACCACCGCCCTGGCACCTACTCTGAAACTTCTGTTTTCATAGTTTTAGTTAATTTAATTTTAGCACCGTGTCATTACTCATTAATTTAATTTTGGTTTTCTTTTAAGGGAATTTATTTATATCCACAAAGTATATTTTTTCATAAATTACTCTTAATTAACAGTCCACATATTAATAGTATTCTTAAGAGAGATAAAAATATTTTATAAAATTATAATATTTTTATAAAATGTGAAATATTAATTAAATTTTTTTTAATATATGCCTTACCTTAAATAGCATGTGATATGAAATAGATAGATGATGAAGGAAGGATTTCATAATTCTATACTAAATTTATAAAAGAATGGGAGCTTGATTGATTTGGTTTTAATTTTTAGTTTTTGAAAATAATTTTTAAAAATTGTTTTCGAAAAGAAAAATAAACTTGTTTGACAAGTGATATTTGAAAATTATTTTGAAGATGTAAAAATAGAAAAACTTGTTAATATTTATTAGAATTTTATTAATGAAAAGCAAGAAACAACATATGCTGATTGTATTTTGAGTTTTTAAAACAAAAACTGAAAACTGAAAAACAAAATTACTTTCAAGTTGTTCTAGTTTTTTAGTTTTTAAAACTAAAAAATTAGAATTGTTTTCGAAAATTGTTTTAAGAAAACACTACCTAAACAAGTTTTTTAGTTTTTAAAAACTAAAATACTTAAAATAATTTTATAAAATTGTTGTCAAACAAACAATTAATTATTTTTTACATTTATAGTTTTCTTTATATATTTATATGTATATATATATATAAGATAAAATAAAAAAACTTCATTTCCTCCCAGAACAAATATAAGATATTAACTTTTAAATATTATTTGATATGGAATAGATGATGAAGTTTGGACTTATACAAAGAAAAGATTAATTGCTTATATAATTATTAAATTTTAAAAAATGAATAATAAAGATGAAAAATAATTTTTTTATAATTTTTTTGTATTAGCAGATCTTCTATCTATTAGGTTTTGACGTCTAATATCATATATTAAAATGTAAATGTAAAAGGGGTAAAACAAATAATTTTTAAATATAAAGATTGTGTAACTAATGTAAACATCGTAACTAAACGTAAAAATAATATTATAATATTAATAATAGTTGTTCAAAGATGAGTAAATCAATCTCAAAGACATTACTCTTTAAGATTGGCTATTTTTGTGTTTAAGATTCACTATTGTTTTTAAACACCACTAATTACGTATAATATTGATAAAAGATTATTACAGTGATACATCTTTCGCCTACAAAAATTCTTCTAACATATTTATAATTAACCTGAAGACTTATCAAAATATGTTAAAATGACATTGACATGTTTTCCCTGACAAAATTTTCTATGTGAACACGTATTATTACAACTATGTTCTTATCACTTTAAAGAAAATATATCTCTCGTAAGTAGCAAACACTTTACATATTATTTCACCTTGTGTAATGTTGCACCATATATCCTAAAAGGATATTAATATTAATCATGACCATAAGTCATAAGAAATATTGCATATATGCTGTCAACCCAAATTTAATTATCTTGACCGATAAATACCATGAATCCCTTTATTTAAAGATTTATTTTTTCTAGCATATTACTCAACCAAAATCTTATATAATTTACGGGTTAATAATTTTCGTGTGTATCATTACCAAATCAATTTTTATCAACTTCAAAATAAAATATTAAAATTTCTTTTTACTTGTCTTACTCTCATCGTATCGGCGGTGTAACTTATCATTTATATATAACAATCGACGTTTTCTTTTCTTGTTACAAAGTTTGAGTTGCATGAATTATGTTGAGTTCAACAATTAGTAGTGCTACTAAGTCATTTAACAAGATTGATACATAAATAGAACGGAAAGCGCTTGCAAAAGGTATTTTAAGTCAAAAAAGATTTTATTTAATCAAGGAAAAAATGAGTTTTACACAAATATAAGGAATGAATTTATTGCATTAAATTTTCTTAATCCTACAAATTTTTTTTTTAAATTGTCTTTGCAGGTAAGAATGTGAGAACAAAAAAGAGTAGTACAGAGTAAGACATTAAAGAAAGAATATTTTAGGAGTATATCATTAAACAAAGTAAAAATAGTTATAAATTTTTTATAGTTAAAAAAAAGTGATTTTTTTTTTTTTTTGCTTACAGTAAAAAAGAAAGGGAGTACTTACTAAAGTGATGTAGTTATACTTATATAAGTTCAAATATAGGTTAGATTCTCAAGCACAAGACCCGAGACTCTCATGAGTAATACTCGCTCCATTCAAAATATGAGAAAAAATGTTTTTCACCCATCACGAAAGTCAATTAATTGTATTTAATGTTAATAGTCTAAATAAATATGTTTATTCGTTTTTAAAATATCCTTTAACTAAAATATTTTTGTAATACCATATTAAATAAATAAAATTAATTAAAATTCGCTTAAATTTTAATCAAACATATGTTGATTTTTTTGTTACTTATATAATTATATTAAGAAGGAGTAATACTCTTTCTTGTTGTAGGCTTGTAGCAACAACATAATTTTGTTTTAGGATAAATTGTGATGATGCATTGTGTATGAAGGTATATTAGAAGTCTCTTTGGGTTGACCTTGGTCAACAGTTGTAACTTGAACTAATATTGGACTAAAGTGGATTCACAAAGAGGATTTGAATTAGTATCTTCTTTAATTTGACTTTTTTTTTCTTTTTTATATAATCTTCTCCTCTCTGCTCTCTCTTCTTTTTTTACCTTATTTTTTGTCTCTCCTCCCCTCTTAATTAGTATATACATATAATATAGTTATTTAATTTTTTATTTTTTTAATATAGTAATTTAATTTCTTATTTTTTTGTTTAGTAATTTAATTAATTTTTAATGTACTTAATTTATTATTTTTAGTATAATTATTTAATTTATTATTTTTTATTATAATAATTACATTGAACAATGTAGGTAGATGGTGGAGTGATAGTAGTGAAAGCTTCATGGTGGTTAACAATGAAGGGTGGGTGGGGAATTGGAGCCACTAAAAAGGGAGTCTATTAAGATGGTGTGTAGTGGTAGTGGAAACTCTAGCACAATGAAAGGTGCATGCATGGATGATGAGTGTGTCAAGAAGAAGGGGTTTAATCTTTCTTTTTTTTAAGTGAATGACATTTTGAAAAATTGAGTTTCTATGATAAAAGTATGAGTAATTTAACAAATGTAGAGAGGAACACTCTTATTTTTTGCTTACAATTAGCAAAAGCACAACAATCGCAAATTAGAGTAAAAAAAATTATATGAAAAAGCTTATCAAACTAACATAGTAATTAGCCAGTAACATAATTATACAGACAAACAAGAACAAACAATATTTTTATAGTTAGATTGATTATTGAATTGATTAAGACATTGATTCAGATTTCAATAATTTAACTATAATTGAACGAATATTAAAAATTACATAAAAAACTAATATCATAATTTTATAAAGTAAAAATAAAATATCATTATGTTTTTTAATTAATACACAAAGTATACACAAATGTCCAAATAAAAAAATAAAACACTGCTGTATATTATCATACTTAGATTTAAATAATACACATTACACAACAATATACTTTAGCAATAACAATTTTGCATGCAAATAAAAAAATGACAAATAATATAGGTTTATTAGTTTTTTAATTTTCTTATTAGTTTTTAACTATTATTTTATTCTTTGACCATTTTTTCTCAAAATTAGTTCAATGATTTATTTGCAAAAAAAATGACTTTGGTTGGCCTGACTGAAATAAGAACAGGTAAGCTTTCTTGCAAAAGGGGAAAAACAGTAAAAAATTTAACAATTGAGAAAGGAAAAAACTTTATATTGTTATGACTTATGGGGGAGATAAAGCGTTTATACTTTTCTTTTATTTAAGAAGGATTTCTATTCTGGATTTTGATAGTTGTGTCATGTTAATAGGAAGACCAAAAGAGGAACACAAGCATGAGCAGACGGACCAACGTCCTTAACAAGATTATGGTTAATCTAGCTCCTTTCCTTTTCAATACTCAGAATGTTGGATTTAGAAATAAATTATATTTCTAGGAATGATATATTAGATAATATTATTATTCAAAATTTTATTTTCATAAATAATTTTTGGTAAATATTTTATTATTATTTGAAATATTTATAAATTTATTTTAATTTAAAAATTAAAGCTTAAATATGTTTCAAGATCTTCCTATACTAGTGAATTTTGTACTAGGTCTTCAATAAAAATTTACTTCGCTTTGGATTCCTAATAATATTTTTATTTTATTTTGGGTCCCTAAAGCACTTTAAGTAATGTTTAAATTGCTTTAAGATACTTTAAAAAGTGGTCAAGATAACACTTTAAGTACTCAAAACAAAATACAAAACTTACAGGAACCCAATACAAAACAAAAATTTATCGGGAACCCAATGCAAAATTCACTAATATATCAAGTATCCAAAACCTATTTAAATTGAGAGCTTAATACTTATGCACTAAACGTATAAAAAAGTTTTATACTGAAGTATAATTATAAAATTTCATTCATATGACTTTTAAAATATTAATTGTAAGAGTGAACAAACTTATGCCATAAGTCTTTTTTTCTTAAGCCAAAATAAAAAAATGTTATAATTGTTTAACGATTTAGTTTTGTTACAAATATAGTTGTTTTGCACATTCAGCATTACATTAAATTTTACAAGTATCCAATTCAATGACTAACCATTTAACAATGAGAATATTGATGAATAATATTAGCTCCAATAACATAAGACTTATTAAATAACAATATCATAGTTTAAAATTATAGAAATATTAATTAACGTTTTCTTAATGAATTGTGTGGCAAGGGATGGAAACACGAGATGGAAATCACATATACCAAATTTGTGTCTTATTTTTTGTTTCCGCCAATCAATCAACACCATGTCATTTAATCATTTTTTTATAGTTTATATAATTCATTAAATGATATTAGTTTATTGTTTATTAATTGATTGGGATAGGAGAGACACAAATATGACATGAAGGATTTCCATCTTGCAAACAGGACCTCATGTTTTCTTGTTGTGTACATTGTCTATTAGAGTACACACAGAGCTCTATACTTGGTAGGAGTTAGCTATGACACTTTAAATCATAGTACAAAGCCATGGTTTCCAATTCATGGAGTTAGTCAGTGGTTCTAGAGAAGTACGAAAGATGTGATATTTTGTGTGGTTTGCAATGACACCTTTGGAAGATTATAAATAATTCGCTCTTTAATGACAAGGTTCCCTGTGTACATGCAATTGTTCTTACTAGTGTAATGTAACCAAGTACTGTTTTGCATAATAAATCATGAATTAAACTTTTTGTGTTTGATTTTGCTCTGTTTCTTTATATGACTAATGACAGACTAATTATTTATTTAAACATTATATTTGTTCAAAAAAACATTTCTTATACTTTATTTAATTTACTTTTATAAGATTCATTTCACTTATAAAAAAATGTTTTCTTCATATGAATATGCACTAAGTCATTATAATTTTGGAACTGAGAAAATATCTTACATTTAGGAGCAAAGTTTAATGATATATTTTGTAATTTAAGGTAGAAAAATAGAAGTTTTCGTAAATTAATATATCTGAAACTGCTTTTTTATTATTTTTTTGGTAAAATAATCTATTTCAAATTGTTTTTTTTTAAGTTAAAAAATTTTATTACCAAATAAGAATTAGACAATAAATATAAAAAGTGTCTATCTAATCATAATACATGTAGTTTTATAATACAAATTTAAAAATAAAACATAATTCCACCACAGACCCATAATTTAGGATTTATCACCATGCTGCAGAAGATTGAATTATCAATTGTTTTCCTTTTGAAAAGAAAAAAGTTCCAAATAAAATAACAGAACTTATTTAATTACAACTTAGTTGAATAATTCCTTGTGTAAATTTTTTTAGCTTAATGGTGATGATGCATAAATAAAAAATTCCGTTTATATAATTATTAAGATAGTTATTATAAAATTTAATAAACTTACCCGTATACAATAATTTATAATTAAAAGACATTATAAAAGTAGTTCATATTGTTAATGTACAATTTTCTTATTCATGAACCCAAATATTTCCCGGCGAAATAGTTTAATTAAAAAAATTATGTGTTTATAGATTATTAAAATAATTCACCTCAAACTACATTTTTATTTAATTCTAAAAATAACCTTTTGTTGGTAACCGAAAAGAAAGTTCGTTTCGGTAGCCAAAGCATCTTAAGATTGGTAAAACACCACGATAATTTATTTATTTTTATTATTCATACCACCCATAAACTTTAAAACACTTTAAATTTCCTTATCTGTTTTTTGTTTATTTCACATTGAGTTTCTCCATCTTTTTTGTAGTCATCCTCTCATTGTTGATTTGACAAAGGAACTTTTTGTTATTGATACAAAATTATATTATACATACTATTTTGGAGCCTTTTTTAGATTACTTGATTTGAAATTTTTTTTTTCAAATATTTTGATCAAGAATATAATATCTATATTATATATTCAAATAATTGATACAAATAAAATCTCTAGTTTCCTACCTAGATGGGTTGAGAAACACGTGCAGATTGCGACACCAAATTCAGATATATATTTTTAAGCAAAAAAAAAAGAGTTTTTTTTACTTTCTAATAAGCCTTATGATTTTCTATATTCTTTAATATTTATTGTTTTACAGTGTATTCCGTGGATACCTTATCTAATATATCTGTTTTTCTGCTTCTGCTACTGTATATTTTTTGCTGCTTTTCTGTTACTTTATGTACTCCTTTTCTCGCGCTCTCATACACTCTATAAATTTTACAAAGAAAAATAAATTTTTACAAACAAATGGCAAATATACAACCTTTTAAGGGCAAAGACTACAACTCAGCTCTTGTAGCTGTAGAATCTTTAACAAAGTCCCCTCCAGTGGGATATATAAATTTTTTTTTTCAAATATTTTGATCAAGAATATAATATCTATATTATATATTCAAATAATTTGATACAAATAAAATGATTATTTTATTTTCAGATCAAATGATCCAAAATCCAAGTTCATTTTTTCAAGACAACTTCATCCATTTTTTGGAATATAAAAGAAATTATTGTATTTTTTAATCAAGTAATACAGAACATGTACTCATTGTTCCAAACATATTGGCGCATAATATATTAGTTATATATTTCAAATAAGTTGACTTGGAATGTAAAGTTTTTCGTCATTTCCGAACCAAAATGCATACACTTTTAGTTTTCATTTCATTTTCGTGTTGGGTGGACACTATTTCTAAAGTCAGTTTTGTGTAGGGTAAGAGAAAAGTTAGTTGTTGTGTGTAGAGGGAGGGAGGTGGAGGTGCTCAAAGGGCTTTGGATGGGGGACATTTTTCTTGGAGAGCATTTTTATTAGGGTGGGATGTTTCACAATAGGAGGAGTTACAGGGTGGTGGATGAGTTTTGGAAAGGGGTTGCATGTAACTTGGGTGGCGGATGCAACTAGTGATTAGTGTGGTAAGCAAATTAGAGGAGGAAGATGAGGGCAATATGAGTATTTTTTATTTTTTGAGAGGTGCCAATAGCAATTTGGGTTATGTACAAAAAAAATAAATCCAAACACAACATTGACATTCACTATACTCCTACATGATAGGTTGGATGCCATAGAGGGTATCTTTTGGATTTGGGTCCAAGTTTGCAGTTGGATCCGTTGAGGAGTTAACGACACCATTTTATAGTGTTTCTTTTACGCTAAATTATAATATGTGACTCTCAATTTATTCAATTGTTATCATTTTTTCCTTTTATTTTTAATCGCTCTCATTTTGTTTTTCTATTTTATACTTTGATGACATTTGAACCATTCGTTAGATGATAGTCGTTGACTGTTAAACTATTGACGTCAACTTCCCAATGGCTTGATTAAATAACTACTCAGTTGACACGTGGGTGAAAAACATATTTTTTGTATAAAAATAGTTGAAAAAGTTCTTTCTTTTTCTAGAATTAGACTTTTGAATCTACTTTTACCCTTTAAAGCTAAAAGTTTCAGGTTTGTTATCTATGTGTCAACGTGAGAAATCATTTAATCAAGTCACGTAAGAAGTGAATGCTAATAGTTTAACACTCAACAAGTATCTTTTAACAAATGGTTCAAATGTGATCAAATTATAAAATAGAGGGACAAAATGTTGGCAATTGAATAAATTGAGGGACACAAATTAGAATTTAGCGTTTCTTTTAACACCTATTGGTTTTCTTTTACCACCTATTAGATGGTAAATTTACGTTAATACTTTCAATGTAATAACTTAAAAATAACTCTTTTATATCTCATTCTTTCCTCCACTGCTTCTTGCATTCTTTAACCCTCATCTTCACAAACTTCTTCTTCAACCTATAAATTGTAAGTTTCTCCATTTATCTTGTTAAAAATTTATTAGTATTGCATGTTAGTAGTCAGGTTTATAGGATTTAATTTTTTTAATGTTTTAGTTTAGGATTGATATAAACATCATAGATGTAGTATTAAAAATATCTATACAAACATATTAGTTCGTAAGCATGTATTTTCGTTCATTTTCCAGACCAGTGGACACATATGCAAAAAAAGTAGGTGCATTACGGACAAAGGGGTCCCATAATAGAAATTGTTAGACTTCTGGATTGGTTGGTCCAAAAGTATGAAAATTAATACTATGGACCACCCGATCTGTAGTATTAATTTTTATGTTTTTGAATTAGTTGGTTGAAAAATAAAAAAAAATTATATCTAAATTTCAATTTTTATTTAAAACTCATTTTTTCTATTTGGAATTAATACTTATATTTTGTGCAAGTTGAATTAAATTTTTATTAATCTTTAGGATAAAATTTAATATAGACAAAGATGAAGTTAATATGAATGATGATGGACAAGTATATATGCCTCATAAACAGATTATTGAAAATGTTACTGATTTTAGTTATGCATTCATTAGTATGGAGATATAACTTATGTCAATATTTGCGTAAGTTTAATTAAATTGAATTTAAAATTGAAAATTTGAATTTTATTTATTTATTATTGTAGGTGTTTTTGACTCGAGATGAGTTATTAAAGTGGGTAAGAGAAATAGCATTTGAAAATGACTTTGTGATCATCATATTGATTTGTTATGTGAATACCATATCCAAGAAAATGTGAAGGCTAAATGCAAAATGTATGTTCATCCACAAGAAGCATGAAACCAAATTATGCAGTTATGGAACGACGTTAAAGAATGTGACAATGAAGATGATTTTGAAGATTATCTTACCAGATTTGAAGATATTTGTTAATCGTGACCTCTATTTATTGATTATCTAAAAGGTACTTAGGTGACTCCTCATAAGGAAATATTTGTTAACATAAATTATCCTACATTCTTTAATTATTTATAACCAAATTCTATTTGTTTTAACAAGAGTAAGTCATCACATTTAGCTTTGAAAATATTACTACATACTAGTATGGGTAACTTTTGTAAATGTTGGGATTCCATAAACAACTTAATGAAATTTCAACACTTAAATTAAAGCTTCATTTGAGAAAAAAGTATCAATGTTATTTGACATGACTTTAATGTTACACTGCATAATAATTTGCATGGGTTTGTTTTCAAGTATGCATTGAATCTTATTGCATTAGAATATGATTGTGTTAAGGTTGTTGACAATGATAGTTCAAAATATAGATGTGTAGTGATAAGTACTTATGAAATTCCTCGTGCGTATGAACTTACCATATATATGATTGAGAGTATTCCTCTTAGTGTCGTTCATCACTTAGTTTTGGTGATGTGGAAAATGATTATTGTTAGGATGACTTGTCAATCTAATTAGAGTTTGATGTCATAATAAATTGTTTTAATGAGGTTGACATAATAGGGAAAGTTACTATCAAAAGCAAATTAATCAGAAATTGCATACTTTGACCAAACTTCAATGTGTCATCCAAAATACAAAGGTAAAGACCAAAGGAAGACAAAAAGGTTATGCACGTCAACTAGAGAGATCAACAAAGCAAACTCATCATATTTTCAACATGTTGATGCATTTTTTCAGCTCATAATAGTTGTGGAATGCAGAAGACATCCAAGTTTGTATTTGTTGGAAATGAAAAAATATGAAGGTACTGTTGATAGACCAATTACTTATGTTTATACATCCATTTGTTCAAAGCATAATTGATGTTGTAGATGACAGTAGTTGTGGCTATCGTGTAATTGTTGGTTTAATGGGTAAAGGAGAAAAATCTTAGTTTGTAATGCATAATCATTTGAATAAAGAAATGAGATCATGATAGGATGAGAACAAACCATATTTGGTAGTCATGATCAATTTAAAATGTTATGACATTCATTGTTGATGATTGATGCATGATAAGATTGGTACATTATTGTCATTAAATTCTTTTCAAAATGCAAACTTTTAACTAAAACTTTATTTTTGCAGACAACTATAGACAAGTGGATGATTGTACTTGACATAAGATATGTCATCACCTCTCAATATAATGTTGTGTTGATATGTTTATTTCTTAAACAATGTATGACATTTTTCCTGAATGAGTGCTCCTTCGATTGATACCTCACCTCAATAAATCATTTGTGTAGGTTACATAAATAGGAACCACCTTATTTAGGTATGATATACGCCATTGTGCATTGCACAACCAAAAGATAAATAACTATACATTACATTAATTGATATTGTACTCTTATTTTGTTTTATAGGTCTACTTAAATAATAATTGTCCAATACAAGATACATACATGTTGTGAAAAAGATATTGTTATCGTATGACATGAGATTGGTTGACGCCTTACGTTAGTCGTATTCATGAGTCTTCACAATTGTTGCATATTAAGCGCGATATGTCAGTTTAGATGATAATTGATATGTATGACATTTAGATGTACTTGTAAAACATTATGGTTAAGAAATTAAATTTCAAATGTTTATCTCAAATTTGATAGAAAACAACATATCATAACATTTTCAAAGCTTAAAAATAATGTCTTTCTTCATGTATCTCTTCCCAATCCCCTCAATTGAATGTCTAATGCTAGTACTAGTATTGCTTGTGTTTCTTCCCAAGCAGGAGTTCCTTTAGGTACCATCTAAAGTTTAATACGTTGGAGATGGTTAACAATCCCTCTTGGAAAAAATTGAATTACTCAAATGATGTAAAATTTACGGAGAATAAATATTTAAAACAAGATCACACCTCGACATTAGCCACTTCGGTGCTTGGTTCATAACTATTGGATCCAACATGATGATTCCTTTAACGGCTACGTAGATGTTATGAAACCACTCAGGGGTCTTGTGTCGAAGGTGGATAAACATATGGATAAGACATTCAAAAGAACCATTGCATATAACCATGATATAGTCCCATGGATATGCCATCCAAGTATCTGTATAAGATAAATGGTGTGGAAAATCAACTTATCACTTGTCCATTAGCTGAGATGTGTTTGGATGAGCTCTAAAGATAGTAGGATCTTTGAGAATTCCTTGCACATAGTCATATTGTTGAAAACCTTCTCAAGCAAGTGCAAGTGCATGCACCCATAAGTCTGAATTGACATTGAAAACATAGGAATTAGTCGGGATTCCTAACCAACTCTATGTGCAGCATATGACAATCACATAACTCCATCAAAACTTAATTGATCCAACTATTTTTTGTGCTCATCAACCGATGATCGACGAGAACCAATAGTCCATCACATGGTACATGATGACAACTCATCGTAGTTATCAACTAATGATCTACTCCAATGCTAGGAAAATGTTTGTAGATCTAAGCCTACATAAATAATAATAGACATATATTAGTTACAATAATGCATGACAAATTAAATAAAGATAATAAATTTTATTATAACTATTCACCTAGATCAGAGTAGGTAACACTTAGCTTGTTTGGTTTTGAAGAAGCTTACATCATTAAGATGCTCATATATATGTGTCAATGCAGTTGCACTCCATGAATAATTAGCTTCCATTTGCAGATTATTGAATAGATACATATGAATAATAGAGATAGACAAAAAACTCTTATCTACAAAAATAGTACACTCAACAAGGTACAACAAATATGCTCGAACAATCATCTCCCGTCATATCTCAACAAATCTATCTTCGTATACAATCCTCAACCATGATAAATGTACTTCTCCATTTCTTAAAAAAGTGGTTCTTCAAATGCATCTCGTAATGTGGCCCTAAATAGATCCACTAGTATAGGAATTGTCATCTCAACATTCATAAAATTATAACTGCATTATAAACCCATGATAGGTAGATGCAACACATGACATATTGTCAAGTGTAATGGTCATCTGGAGTCCATTACATAATCCCTAACTTGATCATGGGGTGAACCCAATATGCTGAGTTTACGTTTGTGTAAGACACATTTTAGCATTATATGCTCGTATAAAAAAGAATCAATAAGGCAATTAATTAAACATGAATAAAAATTAACATAATAGTAACACACATACTAGTAATATAGAATACTTATTCATGTTAATAATAATAACAAACTACAGGTGTTCATGGATTAGATTTAATTGGATTTTGGGTAAAACAAAATTTGATAAAATTTAATTGGATTGGATTTGCAAAAAAAAAAATTAGTGATTTGATCTAATTAAGAACAGATCACATTGAATTGGATCAACATTTCACAAAGAAATGTTTTTATATCTATTTTATTTTCTATAAAATATAATGTCAACAAATGGGTCTAAACAACACGGTAAAAAATTATTTGAAAAAATAAAGAAGTCACCGCCAGTGTTTATTAAGGAAAACACAAGAAAAACCTTTAAAATAAAAAGTGATATGCTAAACTAGATTTTGAATTCCAGAATCGATTACAAGTATGTATTTGCACTCTATGACATTTGTCCTAAAGACGATTACTTCTAAATAAGCATTCAAAATTACATAACTTTAAAAATATCTATTTCACCTCATGCAAATTAATATTTATATATTATTAATTGATTTTAGAATTTTAATTAGAAGAATTTTAATATTGAGAGAAAATTATTATTTATAAAAATTATTATTATTATATTTCAACCAATTTATTTTGTATTTTTTCAGGGGTTCAACAGGAGTGGACTCTTGCTCCTACTTATCTCTAGATGCATTGGAGAATAAGAATATATATAGTTCTTTGTAGAAAATGTTTGTGTGTTGATATATTTGATTTTTTAATTTTTAGATTTATTAAAACTTAGGATTTCTGAACTATCATAACTCATACGTTATAAAATTTAAAATTGAGAGGGGTGTACACCCAAGCCAATCCATTAGAACATTATTATCTTGTAGTTTATTTTCATTTTTTGGAAGAGAAATTTTGAATAACGGAATTTATTTTGGAGATAAGATTCAAGATAAAAAGTTGTCACAACTTATGTTTCAAAGTATTTGAATTAAATAGATGTCACATCTAATTAATCCTTTTATTTCTTCTAAAAAAAGATTACAAGTAAATAATATAAAAAATAATTTTATGTTTTCATTGTAAATTATTTTTGTAGAATAACTTTGTTAATCAAGAGATTTTTTAAATAGGTGATAAAACATCACAAAATTTATGAATTTTTCTTTTTTTATAAAATAGTTATATAAATGACATATTGTGATTATTTCAAGAGAAAGTGCATTTAGAGATATTGAGAGTGTAAGAAATAAAACATTTAAAGCAAAAAAGGGGTACGCTTAGTATAATGTGGAGGTGTAAATAGAGATACCTAAATAAAAAAAAAATAGAGCTCAAAACTGAGTTTTCCTCTATAACGCCTTGGACATAAAAGGGATTGAAATCCATTGATTTTTAAAAGGGTGCAACCTTAAGAAAGAGAAGGCAAAAGAGGAATGAGAGGGATTTTGGATCCCTTATTGACAAAAGTGAGATGTAGCCTTTAGAATAGTTTTCAGTGGTGACCAATAGAGGTAAATAAATTTTCTTTTCTTCTTAAGGATTATAAATTACAACAAAGAAAGTGGTGTAAGTTAACACTTGTAGTGTATGATTTTTCTATTCCTTTGACTCCTCATTCTCGATTTTTATTGCACCTTTCTTTCCTTTTTTCTTTGAACAATTTTCTCTGAAAGCCACCTCTAAATTTATTTTGAAAGAAAACCCCCCTCTTTTGATTCAAAGATCCCTTTTTATAAGCCAAATTTTTATTTTATTTTGTTTTATTTTAGGCATTGCCTTTATGAATCAAATCTTGTGGACAAAATTTGTAGAAGTTAATGCTTTAAATGTTTTTTACAGAGGGATAAAACGTAACAATTGTATAAATGCATAAGAGAGGGGTATGGCTACAATCCTAGGTATGTCGAGGAGGTGCAAGTATAAGTGAAAACACGTTTGGTGTAGCGAAAATTGAGCTTTGCAACAAACTATTGAAAATATTAAACTCATACAAGATTGGATAAAAGCTTCTCAAAACAGACAGAAATCCTGTAGTGACAAGAGAAGAAAACCACTTGAGTTTGAAGCAAGCGATCACGTTTTTCTCAGAGTTTCACCGATTAGACTGGGGTAGGAAGAACTATTAAGACAAATAAGTTAACTACTAGATTTGTGGGAACGTACCAAATAACCAAACGTATAGGTCCAGTGACTTATGAGTTAGCATTACCACTGTTGGTTGACAAATCTCCACAATGTATTCCATGTGTCTTAGCTAAAGAAGTATATTTTAGACTAGATTATGTTATTGAGTCAGGTGAAATTCAAATTCATGACAATTTATCTTATGAAGTTGGACTTGTGCGAATAAAGGATAGAAGAATCAAAAGACTCAATGACAAGGATATATCTTTAGTCAAAATATTATGGAATACTATTATTGGCGACACTACTTGGGAATTAGAAGATATGATATGAAAATTGTATGTTGCATTCTTTTCAAATAATCTTATATTTTAGGACAAAAATTTTTTATTGGGAGAATTGTAAGGACCTGTTTAATTAACATGTTATTGGGGGGGAGTGAAATATGTAGTACGAAGAATTAAATTTTTAGCTATACTTAGATTAGTATAGTAATAGAGGAATAATTGATTTTATTAATAATATCAATATTAACTAATTAATTTTAAGAGAAAGATTAGGAGGTAGAAAGGGAGATATAATTGTTACTTCTTTATTTTGGAGAATTTTTTTTAAGTTTCAAGAAATGCTCGAAAATATGTTTAAGGGGGTGCAAATAGCAAGTTGAACTTACTAAGTTCACTCTCAAATCTTCTTTCTTTCTTTCTCTATTCTTCAATTTCTCTTCTCTTCACTGCAATCATTTCTCTCCCAAATCCTTACTTTCTTTCCTTTTGTATGGTTGTTAGATCGTTGACGAAATTAGACGCAATCTCTTCATTGCTCTTGATTCTGAGAGGTGATTAATACAAGTAAGTCTAATAATAATTCCTCTAACCTTTTTTCATTTGTTTTTCATCCTATTATTCTCTTGGAAAAAAGGAATTCCTTTAAAATCCTGATTTCTTAGGTTATGTTTGATTTGGAATTCTTGTTAGGTTTTGAGTAATTTCTTCATGTGAATTCTCCTCTTTCTATTTGATTTGGCTTTTGAAAAGGAGAAATAGGTAAGGGAGGTTCAATATTTGTTTTGATTTAAGGAAACATTAATGTGATGGTTTAAATATATTTACATATGTATGATTGAGATTTTGATTAGTGTTTTGATTATGTTATGTGAAGTTTGTTAGTGATTTTTCTAGTTGCGATTGTAAAGAAATTGTGGTTGAATAATTATTTAAATACTTTGAAATATAAATAATATGCTGACTTTATGAATGTTCTGAGATTAGTGACTGATTAACTTAATGTTGGATGAGTATGATGTGGATTGTTACGAGTAGGTAATAGAGTATTGTTGTGGTACACTGAATTTGGGATACACAATGGCTATAATTATCTTGGTATTCAAACAAATCAGGGAGAAGATAATACTGGTACCAAGGTTGAATCAGGACAAACATGTACTTAAGGATGTACTTAGATAGCAACTGATTGTTGAATTGTGTCAAGAGGATTCCAAACAACAGTTGGATATCAAGTGAGTATGCCTGAACTTCAACTGATTATCATAATGGGCTATGTAAACGCTAGATATCAGTGTGGGAGAAGTCAAATAGGCTGTCAAATATTTGAATTCAATGAGTTTTTCCAGAAAACGTCAAGGTATAGGTTGATTACTTATGTTTAAAGACAACATGAGTGTGATTGAATGATTTATCAAAGTGATTATAATATAGTGTAAATGTATTGTGATTTTGTGCTTATACTTATGTTGATTATCTTGTTTTTTAGCTTACCTTTATGTCATGTTTGTTTTCTATATGATTGTGATGATCATGTCTATCTTGCACGAGAGCAAATAGTGATGATCATGTTGTGAGGCAGAATGCATTGGATTGAAATATGTCAAATTAGGCTTGGAAGTTTTAATGATGTTATATTGTTAAATATGTATATAAGAGGATTATGTTAGAAACATTGTGGTTTAAACTTATGAACGACTAACCATGTTTTGTAAATAAATTTATTTGAATATGTTGCAATGAGATAGCTAAAGTATGATGTATATGTTTATATAAATGTTGGAGTTAGATGTGTGATAAATAGATTAATTGGGTTGAATTTGTAGAGAGTTGTGCAACTAAATTTTGTAGTCTGCATGACCTTGCTGGGTAGCGAGTCTCGACCAACCAGAGTTTATTTCTATCTAGCAAATTTTAGACTTTCGCCTAACGAGAGGTCTCGCTTAGGGCAGATTACCCTTTGTTCAATATTAAACAAGGTTTTTCACCCAGCGACATATTTTGCTGAGTGAAGTTCCTTTACTGAGATAGTCTAATACAAGGTCTTCGTTGGGTGACAATTGTTGCTGAGCAAGCTACCATGGATATTTTCAGACAACAAGGTTTGCCAAGCGGGTTGTTATGGTGAATGTCATGTTGCATTTTGTAGGAATTTTTAGGAACACAAAAATGCATGTTATGCTAGAATGTTTGTATTGTAACGAGTAACTTAAATATTTTATTATTCTGAATTATAAAATACATGTGGAATGAATTAGATGAGAAATAATGGTATATATAGTATTAGTATTTTTGGGATGTTACAAACTTGATGTAATGTGCCAAGAAAATGGGAAAAAAAACTGGCGTAGGGTGTCAAGAAGGTATTGGACTTAGACGTAGTGTGAAAAGTGTTGGACTTAACAAAAATGATGTTAATTGTAACAAGATATCAATGCTGATGCAAAATGGTGTTGATGTGAGACATGTAATAAACTTTTGTTCAAATATCAATAAGGATTCATTGAAAGTGAAGTGCAGATAGATGATGCAAAGATGGAGAATGTGCATGATAGTCACCACAACTTGGATGATGCAAATGCATGTTAGTTCAATGTATGAGAAAACATGGAAGTTGTTGATTTAATGAAAATTATGATTATGAATGTAAGATTCAAGAAGGAAATTTAAAGTCCAAATAAATCAAACAATGTGGATAACACAAAATGTGATATTATGCAATACTGAAATGACAATGAAAAAATATATTATTATTACTTTTTTATCAAAGAGAAACGAGTTGAATTGATAGTTCTTCTCTTTTTAGAAATACAAACTCATGTAAACCCTTTTTTATTGATTTGATATTTTTTTGGAAAAATCATTTTGAATTGACCCTTATTCTTCTTAACTTTGTCTTTCAAAGCGTGTAGCTTGAAGTCACTTTATACCTTTTGATTGATCTTGCTAATTTAAAGATTATTCTCAACTTGTTATTTTTGTTTGAAACATTACTTAGACAATATGCATAACTTGACATGAAGAGTTTTTTTTTTTTTTAAATTGAGTTTTTGAAGAAGAGTGTTTGGTAAATATAAGAGGTGACTAGGAAATAGTCTCAATTTATAAATTTGGTTTGGTCTATTGTAAAATGAATATGAGGGGATTAGTAGAGCTTTTATTATCAGAAAATTGATGATTTATCGATCTATAAATACAAACCTATAACATGGGTTTTTGGTAGGAATGAGATTTTTTTGAAAAAAAAGTAGAGAGAGAAAAAATAGAAAATAAGTGAATCACTCTTCACATGTCTTTTGTCATTTCTTGTAATTATTTTGTTTCCCACAAGTCTTTTGTGTGATCTTATTTATATTGTTTATTTCAGGTTGAATATAACTACAATAATAAATATCTCGGTGTACACATATTTTCTTATTATATAATTGTTTATTTGTGGGATATGTATTGCCCTTAACCTATAAAGATGACATTTTTTTGTCACCCGAAAAATCGAAATAAACCCATCAATTCTACTTACAGTTTTGGATTATAAGAAAAACGATTTTCCTTCTTTCTCTACAGAATTGAAAAAGAAATGGATTTTAGATTTTTTTTAATTAGGATTGTTTCTTTTATTTTCCATTTCTTACCTAACATTCCGTAATTGTTTCTAGATATCATAATTGATTTAGGCATTAGAATTAGAATATTCGTTTTCGTTGGATCCTAGAGTTGCCTAGTTTTTTTTATTGTTATTTTTAATTTCAGATACAATAATTGATTTAATAAGTTTTCGGTACATTCTTTTTATTGCTAATTAGATAGACGTTTTGTTTTTTTAGATTATTTAGACATTAGTTTTTTCAGTTTTTTTCTTCCTAATTCAATTTTAAACGTAACAATTTAAAAAAAATGATATTTGCATCTAATTCAATAGTTGAGTTTTAAATATAATTTTTTTTACTCAAATGATAATGGAAAACATTGAGTAGCAATATTACCTTTTGATTTTTAGACATAAAAATTTATAGAATAGTCATTTTGCTATCATAAACTTTGTATAAGGAGTAAAATAAATTATTTTCCTTTTGTAAAACTTATAAAAATTAAGTTAGCCACGAACACAAACAACCTATGCTATTTGAATAATAATTTCTATCTTTAACATTATTTAGGTTGTAGGGATTTAATGACTAGTCATTAGAGATATCTTAAATCCTTGTACAAGGAACTTTGAAAAAAATAAAAAAATATATTTGGTTTTTAGGAGTAAAATAATATTTGTAAAGTTATGTAGTTTTACAATTAAATTAAATGTATTATTTTTAATAAGCATTATAGGGTTATAATGTTTTTTATACACGTAATTGACTTTTGAACCCGTTAATTTTTTTTACAAGTTAACTTTCATTAATAATAAAAACCTTGAAAGTATAACAAATGCAGTTTCGTTACAATGATAGGGTATAAATGCAGTTTCGTTAAATAGTATAACAAATCTCTTAAAATCACAGTGATCTTAAATCCCTATTAATGTCACATCTAATCGTTCCGTTCAGTGAACGCAATAAGATGGATTCAAAATCCATTTTGAAGAAGAATGAGAAGTTAGTTGTGTTACCTTATTTTATTCCGAGGATGTGAGTTGAACATAAAATATAATAGCCTTCACATGTAAAACCTCACTCTAGAAAATTGAATTATTTCATGTCCTCCAAATATGCCATAAGCTTATAAACCACACAAATGACTATGCATTTGCGTCTTTGTTACTATTTACCAATTCTATAAATTTCATATCACGATTATGAGTTTGATCCTATAGTGCTGCATAGATCACTCCAAACTCTAGAAGTCGTTGGAAACAAGAAAAAAAGATATATAATTGCTAGTTTCGGACACTTCATCACACGTGCCACATCTATTTGCTAATCACTGTTATAAAAGTCTTGAGAGGAAAAGGTAAAAGTCATCAAAATTAATCCAAAATATTATTTTGCTCAATTTTTATTACCTTTATAGCATTTAGATTCATTTTTTATGCTTTCCGGTTCCTTTTAGTTCATTTATTGTTTTGTTTACCTCAATTAAATTGCATTTAGTCCTTCTAACTTTGGTTCCCTTTTACTTCACCTACATCAAACACTTTCTCAAGTAGTTTGAGAATCCATACTCTTAGTTATTTTCAATAGCTGGAATTCACGACACAACACTTGCATATACATACTTGTATGATATATAATTATTCTCAATAAGTAAATGGAAATTAACATTTAAAATTAGTTAATATGCTACTGCTTTACAAGGATTTAATCTATAAGGTTGACACTATAATGTAAGTCCTTAATTAATTACTATGTTCATCACATGTGGAAGAATGATCTATTTAATAAGAGTTTTCATGTTCAATTTTTTTGAGTGCAAACATTTTCTTCTGTCCAACAAGAGCTACACATAGTGCAACAGGATTAAATATTTGACCTAGTTAGAGACATCTATGGTCTTTAACACAAAAAAATATTATAGGGATATGATAAAATCTCTTAATTCAGATTTAAGCAAATGACTTACATTTGGTCCATTGTTTTGCTATTAAATTAATTTTATGAAGATATATAACCTCGATCGATCGTCACTAACATCAAGTTATCTTAAAATTTAAACAAATTGTATACATTTTGATATTTTGTATATTAATTTAAGTCATAAAATTCTAGAGATAAAAGAAAAAAAAACAAAATTAAATTAAGAATGGTTTATATAATTCCGTTACATAAAATAATAATTTCAGATATAATAACTTTTTTTATTAATTTTCTTATTAAAAAGTGCCTTTGAATGAGGTTTACGATCACTTTTGATAGATTAGAGAAAGGTAAATGACTTCATTGCTACCATAACTATTTTCTTCTAAAATCAAAGATGGTTGAATCGAACGTCTGGCATTAGAATTCATTGGGCCATTCTTCCTTAAATCTTTATTTTAAAGAATGTGTGTGTGTATTAATTCAAACTTATAACCTCAAAAGTCCGTTCTGACATATACTTTCTGCATAAACTAACTTATAGATAGATACAGTACACACCAAAAGTAAAAATATAATATAGTAAATATATCTTTATCTTCTTAAAAAAATAAATAGTAATGACAAGTAATTAATTTTAATTATTAAATTTAAAAAAAGGAATAAAAAAGATAAAATATAAATTTTTTATACTTACTCTAATAGTAATAATAAGGGATTCTCATGTAAATAATTGTATCTTAAACATATTATAATTTGTGTATAAACATTTGATTATATGGATGGTGCATGAAGAGGGGAAGAGCATGTGGTGTCATATATAATGTTCGAGGGAGTTAAGGCTGCTCCCTTAGATGTGTGAAGTGAAGAAATTAAGAATCCACACAGAAATTATGCATGATAGTCGAGAGAGGGACAAGGAAGGGGAAGCAACTAGAGTTCGTTTGTCTTTACTGTCTTCGCAAACAGACAAGTAACCTTGACTTGATTGCCATGCATAACTGAAACATTTACCCGTCACATTCCAAACGCCCCGTAACATCTTTATTTCCTTTTACCTTTTCTCGATGCAATCTCTTCATTTGATTCTCCTCCCTCATTTAATAACTACATATTTCACCCCATCATCTTCCTCTTTCTACTGCCTACTCTCCTTAATTAACATTTTACACTTAGATCAAAAAGTTCCTGATTAAGTCTACTGTTTGATTCAACTTTTTTCTTCTTTAAAGTTATAAAATAAATAATTAATACACGCACTATTTTACTCTCTTTTCATTATATACAATAATCATTTTAAAAATCATATATATATATATATATATATTTGTCATGTAATGTAATAAAAATAATGGTCTATACCCATAAAAATAATCATATATATGTATAAAGTTAATCTGTACAAACTGAAGTGGTATATATAATAACATTATTAATTATTCTTTGACATGTAATGCAATAATATTTAAACGTTGTATTAGAGAGAAGAATTAAAAATGGAAAAAGGCATAAAGAAATTTAATAAGAATTTCCCTCCAAACAAAAAAGAAAAAAGAAGAGAAACTTAATAAGCAGATATAGTCAAAGTTTCAAAGAGAACAGCATCATAACAAGAAAAAGTCTTTTTTTTTTTTTTTTTAAAAAAAAAAAAAAGATATAGAAAAGCATATAGTGATTGAAATATTCCCTTGAACAGTAACAGTTGAGAAAGCGTGTTAGCTTTCCTCATTGGAGGAGGGGAAGCTTTTAGAAATCTCAGTTATAATAAGAAAATGGATGTCCTTGTCGAATGTCCACCTTCGGGGACCCTTTTGATCAAACAGAAAGAAGCATATTCTTTTCTGACCTCTGACCTCTGACCTCTGACCTCTGAGCATTGAGGAATTTATGTTTCCCCTGCACTTTTGCCACTTCAACCATGCACGAGGCTAGAATTTTAAGTGTACTTATAAGAAATGATCGAAAGCCCCAAGAGTTGATCACCTTTTGACCATCCCTCAGCCTTTAATTAACCCAAGAAAGAAGAGTTGGAATGGAAAGTCCTAGGATCTGGTGAGGAAAGAAATGAGAAAATGGGAATGGTTTAAGGCGTGGGGGAATATGTTTGGCCAGTGGCACGCGAACTTATCGCCACAAATCATGAGAGAGAGATGCAGGATATTCTTTCAAGAATAGTGATCATTTAACATCTTCAGATGTATAACCACTCCCATGGTGAACCAAATTATAGATGCATTAAAGCTTATTAGCTATAAAGAAAGAAAGAAAAAAAAAACTTTAATATGTAAAACTGAGATATATGCAAAAATCGTCACTGTTTTTCCAAAACCTTTTATATAGATGTAGATTTTAATTTTTCTGCACAATCATGGTTTGTATTATAACTAATTAAAATAAAAATAAGTATTACTTTTACAGTTTAAATCTATGTATTATGCATGTAAAATAATTTTATACTACAAAAATCAGATTAAAAATAATTTTTAAATTAGTTTTTTTAAGATGACTTCCGTTTCAACTCAATACACATGAAAGAAAAATTATAATTAGATAATTTTTTATAACTTTCAACTAGATAGAAGAGATGTAAAATTGATAATTAGTGATGTGATATGATAACAAAAAATAAGAGTTGTTTACGGGTTGTTTGTAAATGTGAGATTTATATATATCATTGTCATATAAAAAATTATCTATTTGAAGAAATTAACTTTTTAAATAGGTATCAATATTTTAAAAACTATTTATTAATTTATGCGCAATGGATACCATGAATTTATTTAAAAAAATCATAATACACTATCATCTTTAATTGATTAACAATATAAAAATTCTTTACAGATATTGCTTTTTCTAATTTCTAAATCAATTTTCATAAAAATTATCATAAATGACAGGATAACAAGTGATTATATTGTTCACTTTCCTCCTTATCCTGTTTTTTAATTCTATGTCAATCCTTTTACCACCTCGTACAAAAAATGGGAGTGTACCAGCAATTAATTATCTTTTGAGTAAAGGGTCTTTTACACTTCCCAAAACCTTCAAATGGAGGGAAGAATATATGGAAAGAAAGAAAGACAAATAGAAATGAAAGAAAAAGGGAAAGAGGAAGTGGGAAAGAATGAAGAGGAAAAAAGAAAGTTGTAAGCAAAACCCAAGGAGAGTGTCTCCTAGTGCAGGTTCAAGGCAGGCCCCCTTTGGCGCCGGTGTCCCCGCTCGCTTTTTTCCTTGTTGCATTTCTCTTCTCTTTGTATGAAACATTGCAAACTCTATACGTTCCCAAACTTCTTTCAAGACAAATCTCTCTTCGCTGACATTCTGCATTCTGTTCCCATTCTCTTTCTCTCTCTTCCCACCAACTCACAATTTGACCACATTATAACTTTTCTTTGCCTATTAACATGTGCTATCCCTTATATTAATCCTTCTACATTAACAAAAGTACCATGTTGTATGGCACACGGGTTGCTCATTAAAATGTGCCATGCAAGATACCTAGCTATGTGATTCAAGAAGATCATGCCATAAATTAATTAACACATGGGATAATTAGAATTCTATATTTAAAAAAGAAATGTGAGACTCTATATGCACCACATTGAAATCAAAGATAAATGGAATTGAATTTCATATATGATTACTCATTTAAAATATAGTGTGGTCTTGGGTGGATATTCTTAGGAAACCATGATTTGTTCCTCCAGCCAGGGTACATATAAGCCAACTATCTTATTCTCTCTTGCCAAAAGCATAATCAAATGCGAGCATGATCAAAAAAGGATCCTAGTTAAAAACAATAATTAATGCTAGAAAGAAAGGGCACAACTAAAAGAGTTGTTTGGGATGTGTTTCATTTGTATGTGTGTGTGAAGAATATTTCAGGTGCATGCGCAAAGACAGAAGAGCTTGATTTTATTGAGTGCAAACTAAGCATGACAAACCCTAAAGTAAGTGTTGCTCCCCCTTGACATCATTCCACTCACCTTCTTCACCTTCCCATCCCGAGGCAAAACCTACCAGTATATACATTCTTTCCTTCTCCCCCACTTCTATCCCCATTTCAACCTCTCATAGCTTCTACCCTTCTCCGATCCCTCTCTTTCTCTCTTCATAAAATTCGAGTGTTGAATTTCTCTTACATTTCACTTTGTGATGCATATTGATCACATATATCATTCATTACTAAACATTTCCTTTTTTAAATTTTTGAAGCCATGCATGAATATATATGGTCTATAAGTCCCCTCTAAACCTAGTTGGTGAGTAGCACTCATCCTTAGAAAAGAAAGAAACGCTCCACCTGATCGTCATCAAAGTGAGAAGTGTTTTGTTATTGGATATATATATCGACAAATTACCAAAAACAAAAAGAGAAAAAAATGCCTTAATTTGTCTTTTGTCTATTATATTTCCCAGTTTTTCTACATCTACCCGTGATTTAGTATGTGGAGAACCCACTTATGTTTACTAGGAATATAAATCTATTTATGGGTTTTGTGCTTTCCACTTTATTTGTTTTCATTTAGGCATGCTGCTAGCGCATATATAGTTGCACCTGAATGCATTGATAGTGACTCCCATCAAGAATTTAAATTTGTGTGGTTAGTATAGTGATGTTCCTAAACATCAACCAACCTTATATCACTGCCTTCTTCCTGGCCTCCAGCTCCACCATCATGGTCGCATTTCATATTCATGCTTTACTTACAACAAGGACATTCAATAATTGTGATTAGGTGCATAATGGGACCATATGGGATATTGTTTAATGTTGAAACGCCTTTTTCTTCCTTTTTGGTAGATAGACTATTAGCTAGAGATCTGTCCTTGAAAACCACTTGAAATTTTCATTAACTCTCACTAATGTAGTTCTAACATGGATCTCGAATAAGTGATCATATATCATATCCATGGCGCAGGAGAGTAATATTATTATTGCTCAAATCAACTTGTGTTTTTGTGTATTTTTTCATCTTGTATATAAAGAGAGGATGATGATGGTGATGAAATATTTGGGATATGGGAAGCTGCAGAGGAAGCGATGTTGGTGAGGTTCAATCCGAAGACGGATTTACATGTAGAAGTAGTAAAATACGATCTCAGATTGAGCCGCGCCAATATCACTTTATCATTGACGAGCCCCCGTTGTTTGCTTTCCAACTCATCCCAACTCATCAGATTCTCTTGTGAGAATATTTTTTCCATCGTCCCCTTGTCATAACAAACGTTTCCCTCTTTGGCCAATCTTGAATTGAAACTAGTTAGTGGTGCTACCGCAAGTATGGAGAAGCTCAAGCTCAATGTAATAGGAATTACGATTTTTACCTTCTTTCAACTTTCATGGAACACAGTAAGTACAACTTTATTTATGCTAGCTGTTTGTGTCACTCTTGGTGCTGATTTTTGTGGTTTGATTATGAATATGAAATCATAGAGCAAAAAATTATTAATTGTATATGTGTGCGTGTTTGTGTGTTCTCTCTCGTGGATGGTCTCATCTAACATGCATTAATATCAGATCAAGGTGATCCACATAAATCTCTGTAGTGTAGCCATGCATATATATATACCATGTCCAGATATTCATGATCCCAGTTTTCTTTCCTTCCTTATTTTTAAGGTTTAGTAATAGTAATGTATCGGAGATATATGTGTTTCTTTCCTTCCTCGTATAGTTTCAGTCATAATCTCTATGAATTTCTTCTCTATAAAGATAAAAAAGTAATAATGTATTGGAATATGATTATTTACTATTCACATTTTTGTTTTTTATTCTCATATGTCATGTGAACTTATGAATTATCTCAATACGTTTTGAACTTCATTTTTATTTTAATTTCTTGTTGGTGTATTTAAAGAAATTAATAGATCGGTAATCATCGTATTTTTACATATTATTAAACAAGTGATGAATTGAAGTGAACAAGGAGGCTGGGTGTCAGTTTATGAAGATCAAGAAAATGCAGTGTAGATATTCAGAAGCATGGAAATATTGGAATGCAAGAATAAGGATATTCCGGCAAAAGTAAGTAGTTTGAAGGAGGGAATCTGTCGTTATGATCCAGCTTACAAAGTAAACCCTTTTATAGTAATTTGGAAAATGCTTATGAATACGAATAAGTAAGACGTACACGAAACCAATTGTCTTCAATTTTTGTCAAAGTTCCTGTTTTTTATTTTCTTTATGATAAAGACCTGGGTTTGTAATGCATGTTTGAAAAACAGTTTCTTAACATCACATTGCTGTTTGATGATTACTTTGAGATCCTGTTCAAGTTGAACTAAGCACAGTGCGTTAATTTGTTTTAATAGAGCAGGTTTAGGCAAATTAATTTGAAAATGAAAAGAACTGTTGGTTTTTTGGGAGACCAAAAAATTAAGTAGTCTTTATTAGATTGGTTGCACATTGAATGAAGGTGTGTGCAGTGGAAATTAATGAAGGTCCTGGAGCCTACTTTGGAGCTAATGATAAATGATTGATTCATAGAAGTGGCATTATAGCGAATTGAAGTGTCCATGTTAGAGTCTCTCAACTCTCAAGTGTGTTGGCTTTAGGGGAGACTAGCACTCATTCTTCGACATGAATGACAATTAGACACACATTAAGCTAACGCGGCGTTTGCACTTTGACCAAGTCCCTTAATTCAGCTCATACAAATCACTCATTCCTTTATCTATTTTTTTTCACCATCTTCTAAAGTCAATTATTAAAATGTACAACAGTGTTTGATAGTTACTAAGTGCCACTCTGCATAATCAGTGAGAAAAAACACAGAAAACAAAATAGTGATAATATAATATAAAAATATTAGTTATTAGTTATTCAACTATTTGGATCCATCTAGTAGCTAGCTAGTGAGATTCAAATAGCATGCACAAGTTTTTAAATTTGAATCTCGTGTCATCGTTGTATTTCGAATCATATTGTTAAGTTATTTACATTTCATTGTTATAAAACGTAATTCGTCTATTTCATATCATATATATGTTTCATGAGATATTTTAGTTTTCATTTTAAATAATTAGAATATTATTTTTTTATTATTCAAAATATAAAGACGACACTAAAGTTTAATACCATTAAAATTTATTTTTTATAGTTATATCCCCATTTATTGATGATTTATTTAAATAGTTACATTAATTTTTTTTTTATAAGCAAAAAAATTTATTTATCATGTAACCATATTTCATGATCCTTTTGTAAGTTTGTAAAATGTTGTCAATTTATTCACTTCAACGGTTAAATACAACAAATATATACTTTTCTTTAGGATATAATTAAGGAATTACAAAATTCAAGGATTGCAAATTTCCTTTTGGATGTTTAAGATAAACACATCTCACGTTGCAGTCATTTCTCTAAAAGAAACTAAAATTATAGTTTGCAATATTTAGTTTATAATTCTATATGTAATGAATAATAAAAAAAATGACAAATGAAAATAACATGGTAAAATGTGCCTTTCCATTTTCAATTTTTTGTTTGATGTTTTTATAAAAGTTATCAAAAGTCAAATTCTCTAACTCTTCTAAACGGAGGAATCAATGCAAGGTATTCAACTTCATAAAAATTGTCATTAAAAATTCTTGTGTCAAAAGCATTATCCTTGGGGTAGTACCACATGTTCTTATGTAAAGTGATGATATACATTTAATAACTTAGTTACTTCTTTCAGAATATATTTTTTATTGTTCATCAAGACAATTTGGAAAACTATTTAGTTTTCTAAAACTATTTGGTTTCTAATAGGTCCATAAAATTTCTATTACCTCTCCCAAATCTTTGTCTCCAGTATGTTTTTACTGATGTTTGTCGAAATATATTTTTCATTGTTTATCAAAACAATTTGAAAAACTATGTAGTTTTCTAACAAATCCATAAAATTTCTATTACCTCTACCGAACCTTCATCACTTAAATAGGTAGGTGATAAGGAAAAAGAGATGCTTGGTTTTGTATAAAAATTTTGGTTTCACCCTCTTTAAATTCAAAGAGATTTATTGGTTTCATTAACATTTTTTTATTGAAACCGAACAAGTTTTTAAATTGTTGTTACTAGACTGCGTGCCTGGAAAAAAAATTTTAATGAAAAATTATTACTAAACAAGTTTTTAATTAGCTGGTGTGGTGCAAATAATAAAAAGTTAAATAAATTTAAATAAAAAGTTAATTTGTTTAACAGTTTGTAAACTTATAGATCTATATATATTTAAGGTTAAGAAAATAAAAATTTTCTCTCCATGTAAGAAAACAAACAATGCTAATATTTTTGTAGTTTTGAATTTAGATATTAAAATTGTCTATTTATCTTCAATAGGCTATACATTTTAAATGTCATAATAAAAAATAAGTATAATCATTTTTCAAAAACCTAAAGGCATTTCCAATAGGAACTCCCATTAGTTACTTATTACATTAAAAGAAATGGTGTTTGATGGTCTTCACAGTATCACGTGAGTTAACTCATATTCAATTTTAGTCTAATGAATGAAATTATAAGCAATTCCAAGAAATGGGAGAGTTGCTTCAAACAACTCATTAATTTTTTAAGCAACTTTGTATTACAAGCATATCATATTGAAGATTATATATATATATATATATATATATATAACATATTTTTTGTAGGTATACACTGTCAGTATAAAGATTTTTACACTAGCATTCAATCACAACCCTTCGTTCATAGTAAATTTGTTGACTTTAATCATTATTACTTTAAAAGTCACATAAAAGAAAAGTCATGATTGAATGTCAGTGTAAAAATCTTTTACACTGACAGTATATACCAATTAAACTCTTTTTGTAATTATTAAAGAATGAATTATTTTAAGTAATAGGGCTATAGATTTTAAATGTTAATTTTAAAAAAATAAATGAGTTCTTTTCACAAACAATGCTGACATTTCTTTTTTATAGATTTTAAATATGATAATAAAAAAATAAATGTGATCTTGGGACATCTTTATCTCTAGGTCTTATTTGAAATCTTAGAAAACCTTTTTGTTAGGCCTACAATGTACATGTGGTCTAAAATTTTTTTTTCTTCTAATGGAAAATCTCATATTTAGAATCTTAAGATATTTTGTATGGATCCTACAATGAACTTACTATTTAAATTTTATTTACAATTTTTTTTGACAAAGTATTAAATTTATTTTACAAGTTAAAATTAATTAAATAATAAAAAATTAAAATAAATAAGATTGTATTTAAAATAAAATAAAAAGTCAATAAAATGAGCATACACATCTAGGAAATAAGATGTATATATACTTAACAAAGGAAATAAGCATGCACATTTATAAACATTAGATCTTTCCCAATCTCAAATCTTGGTGCATTAAAGATGCCCTTAAAAATATTTCCTTGTTAAATGATGATCCTAGGTCAAACCAATGGGAGTTAAACACTAGGAAGATGTACAATAATGAGTCACAAGCATATGTAGGAGAACATGACACCAACTCATGATGACCTATGTTACACTAAAAACATTTTAGATAATGAAATAAAGAGTTTGACATATAGATTATTGTTTATTATCTCCATGATAAATTTTATTGTTTCAATGGATAGTACATTTGTAGAATAGAGCCATAGATCGATAATAAATATCGTTAACGCATTCCTTTTTCTAAATGACATGTTACACTCAATACATATGAGATAATGAGATAGAGCTTGACTTACATCAGATTCTATTATTAATTAAAATTATCAGCTTAAAATAGAAATTTAAAAAAAAATATTTTTATTATAATTAGAAGAAATATCTATCATTTTATACTTTAAATAAAATTTTATATCTATAACATACGTTTTTGAGTTTTTAAAACTAATTCCATATTTATTATTTATTATCTCAATGATAAGTTTCATTGTTTCAATGGATAGTACATCTACTATGAACAAAGCCAAATGTCAACATTAATGAATAAAGTTAATGCATTCTTTTTTCTTAATGACATTTGTTACATTCAAAACATACCAAATAATGAAATGAACAACTTGGCCTATACCATGTTTTATTAACATTGTCTACTCTCATAATAAAGATTTTTTTAAAAAATATATTTGAATTATTGTTTAAATATACATTTATATTTTTTTATAAGCTAAAGGATTTATTAATGAAGTGTTAGATGCAAAACACCAGGGGTGCCATTTCATCCAAGTATAAGTAACAAGAGATACATGGACAACATAACAAACAAAAACAACACATAACATCCCTCTAGGAGGCTCGTCCCTCCATACAAAGGGTGGGATTTATGGTCCATTCTATAAAGGAATAAAATGTAACTTTAGACATGTTACACCACTTCTAGCAAGCCACTTGTGTTGTTTGGGTGATTGCTTGAATATCTGGGGGTTTTTAATGTAAAAAGGTTGCATTCCTAACCTTCCAAATCTGTTATTAATAAAGCAATAAAGCAATAAAGCAAAGCAATAGCTAAACTATTATTAATAAAGAGTACAAAAGAGTCTCAATCAAGTGTCAACACCAATTTCAAACAATAAAGCAATAAGCTTACAAATAAAGAACAAGGAAGATGAAAACCCCCAAAAATACTGATGTCATATGAACTGCATATCTCCTAACTCAAATATATTTTCAACAATCCGAACAGTCAGAATGAAACAAAATACATTCCAAACATGCTGCCCAAAAATTAGCCCCATCCAACGATAAACGAATCTGCAATGATGAATTTACGGTTACAGTTCTGTGTAAAAACAAGAATAATTTCCTCTCTTCTTTTCTCTTAAAACAATTGGTGTGTTTGACTAACGTCTCTCTCCTATCTGTCCATTCCCTATACCAAAGCACCTTCTCTACTTAGCTTAAATAAGATATCAAGGGGGCTTCTCAATTTGGGATTTTTATCCACATAAGAGGGGAACCTAATACCCAATAAATCTCCCCCTCACGACTATGTAGAAAACCACCAAACTGAGAATCTCACAATAGACTTCAAACTTTCCTCTTGATAGTGCTTCAGTCATCATATCAACACCATTATCATTAGTATGAACTTTAACCAACTCCAACAACTTAGCATCCAAAACTTCATGTATCCAATGATACCGTACATCAATATGTTTGAACTTAGAATGAAAAATTGAATTTTTACCAAGATGGATAACACTTTGATTGTCAACGAATAATGGATAGTTGTCTTGCACAAAACTAAGCTCCTGCAAGAATTTCTTCAACCATAACAACTCATTGCATGCTTTAGTAATTGCAATGAACTTCGCCTCAGTAGTAGACAAAGCCACACATTTTTACAATCTAGATTGCGAAGCCATAACTCCCCCTACAAACTTAATCAAATAACCTGATATAGACCTTCTGGAATCAATGTCTCCACCCATAGCTGAGTTCGAGTAGCCCACCAAAATAGGTTTATCACCTCCCAAACAAAGCTTCTTATCAATAGTACCATGAAGATACCTCAAAATTCATTTCAAAGCTCTCTAATGCTCTCTACCTAGGTTTGACAAAAACCTACTAACTGTACTAATAACATGAGCAATATCAGGTCTCATACACAACATTGCATACATCAAACTACCTACTACAAAAGTATAAGTAACCCTCTCCATGTCTAATTTTTCAGCTTCATTTAAAGGACTATATTTAATACTCAACTTAAAATGAGTCACAAGAGGAGTGCTCACAGCCTTAGGTTTTTCCATCTAGAATTTTTTATACACCCTTTTAATATAGTGTTCGTGTGATAGCCACAACTTCTTTTTCTCTCTATCGTAGATGATTCTTATACCAAGAATCTGCTTAGCAGCTCCTAAGTCTTTCATGGCAAATAACTTGCCCAATTGCTTCTTTAACCTGTCAATAATAGAAATATCTTTCCCAACAATAAGCATGTCATCAATATACAATAACAACATAATAAAGTCATCATCAGAAAACTTTCTAACAAAGATACAATAATCAGAAGTAATCTTCTTGTAGCCCTGCTTACACATAAAAGACTCAAACTTCTTATACAACTGCCTTAGAACTTGCTTTAAACCGTGTAGATTCTTTCTCAGGCTACACACATAGTCTTCCTTGCCTTTAACCTGAAAACCATGAGGTTGCTTCATATAGATCTCTTCCTCCAAATCACCATGAAGGAAAGCAGTTTTCACATCTATTTGCTCTACCTCCAAATCAAGAGTAGCTGCCAAACTCAAAACTGCTCTAATGGATGACATCTTTACAACAAGTGAGAAAATCTCATTGAAATAACACCCTTTCTCTGTCTAAAGCCTTTCACCACTAATCTAGCTTTTCAACTTGGAGACATAGAATTATTCTCATGTTTCACCCTGAATATCCACTTGTTTTCTAATGCCCTTTTACCCTTAGGCAATCTCACCAAGTCATAAGTGTGATTATCACGCAAGGATTTCATCTCATCTTGCGTTGCATCCAGCTAATTGTTGCTTTTCTTTACTCTCCAAAGCCTCTTCAAAATACTTAGGTTCTCCATCATAAGTCAAATTCACATATTCATCAGAAGAATACCTGGTAGATGGTTGTCTATGTCTATTAGATCTCCTGAGTTAGACTTGAGAGGATTCAGGTACATCATAAACATTCTTATCAAGTGACCTTTCATGCTCCTCCTAATCATCATTAATAGGAACATCTAATTCATCTCCAATTTGTTGATCAACACCAACATTTTCTTGTTCACCATGTTCAACACTACCTTTAACATTATCTAGATCATAAATAAGCGATCATATAGGATCAACATCTGTCAAATTTCTATCTTTTTCGGTGTAGTCTTCTCCACCTCTTTAATGTCCTCAATGGTTTGGTCTTCCATGAACTGTACATCACGACTTCTAACAAGTTTCTTCTTAATAGGATCATAGAATTTGTAGCCAAATTCATCTTCAACATAACCAATGAAGATGCATTGTCTTGTCTTCGCATCCAACTTGGATCTTTCATCTTTGGAATATGTACAAACACTTTGAAATCGAAGACACGCAAATGATCATAGCTCACATTTTTCCCAAACCAAATTTTATTTGGAACTTCACTATTAAGAATAACAGTAGGAGTGAGATTAATAACATGCACCACTATGTACAGTACCTCACCCCAAAAATGCTTAGGTAATTTAGCATCTGAGAGCATATATCTCACTCTCTCAAGCAATGTCCTATTTATCCTCTCTAGTAAATCATTTAGCTTAGGAGTTTTAGGAGGAGTCTTCTCATATGCAATACCATGCTACTTGCAATTCACTACCATTGTCAGTACGAATGCGTTTCAACTTCTTGCCTGACTCTCTTTCAACCAAAGCATGAAATTGTTTAAATTTCTCTAGCACTTGGTCTTTTCTCTACAAGGCATAGACCTATAGCTTCCTCGAACAATAATCAATAAAGGTAACAAAATAAAGTGCACACTAAAGGGTTTTTTCTTAAATGGACCACAAATATCATAATGCACCAATTGCAACAATTCAGACTTCCTTAAGGGAGGATGATTCTTGAAGGATACTCTAGTTTGCTTGCCAGTCATGCAATGCGAACATCTCTCCAATTCTACATTTTTTAGCCCTTGAAGAACATCCTTTTTAACTAAGCAGTTCAATCATTTTTCACTGATATGACTAAGCCTTCGGTGTCACAAATATGCCTCCATATCTATGGCATTCCCACTATCTTTAGTAACCGAAGCTTTTGTCCAATACATTTTACAAATCTTTTCTCCTTTAGCCACAACCAAGTTACATTTGGTAAGCTTCCACTTTTCCAGAACCAAAGTGATTATCATAACCACTATCATCAAACATTTGCACAAAGATCAAATTAAAACAAACATCAGGAGTATGTTTGACTCCTCTAAGCAACAACTACACTTCCATGTTGGTTTGCAAGCAAACATCACCAACACTAATCACCTTAGACACACCATCATTACCCATCTTCAATACTCCAAAATCACCAAAAGTGTAAGATGTGAAGAAATCCTTCCTTGGGGTAACATGTAGTGAAACACCACCATAAACAATCAACATGCTCTCATTTGATACAAGATTAACTAACTCATTGTCACAGAGATTAACAAGATCACCACAAGTAGCAGTAGAAACACAATTATCATTATCATGATCCTTCTCTTTTTGCTCACCCTTTTTATCTTTGTTCTCCTTTTTTTCCACAACAAACAATATTTTTGTATGTGTCTTGTCTTATGAGAATAGTGACGCTTCACATTCTTATATCTGGACTTGGACTTACTCCTGTTCTTTTCTCTACCACCCTTCGGTTCCTTTCTTTGACTTCTCCCCCCTATTTTCAATGACAAGTACTTCAGATTGAGATGAAGAACCCTATGTCTTCCTTCTCATCTCTTCATTAAGAGCACCACTCTTTGCCGCTTGCAAAGAAATAACACCATCAGGGGTTAAGTTTGTAATAGAAACCCAAAATGTCTCCCAAGACTAGGTAAAGTATTTAGTAGCCATAGTCCCAAAACTTTATCATCAAATTTGATACCCATACCGGATAACTTATCTAGGAGCCCTTAAAATTCATTCAAGTGATCTAAAATAGAAGAACTCTTCTTGTACTTCAAATTCATCAGATAGTTCAGCAAATACAATTTATTCTTCCTTAATTTAGAACCATACAAGGACTTAATCTTCTTCCACAACATTCTTGCATGTGTCTTATTAGAATGCAATTATAAACATTATCTTCTGCAAATTGCAGAATAAAACCACATATTTTTTAGTGTTCAAAATCTCATTCTTTTTCAAACATAGAATCCGACTTTTGAGTAGCAAAAAACAGGAATATTCATTTTCTTCACAAATAGCAAGTCTTTCATCTTGCCCATCCACAAGTGATAATTAGTTTCATTTAAAGCAACCAATTTTGTATTTGCCTCCATCATTCAAGCAACTCAAATAGTCCGTAAACCAAAACCTAAGAGCTCTGATGGAGACAATAAGACAAGTTTGTAACAAAATGTAAACAAAGTAACGGAAATAAATCCTCATATCTTGCAAGAATCTATGAGGAGTAATAACAAAAATATAATACTAACCAATCACCACTCTTTTAAAATAAGACCTCAAGATTTTAACGTGGAAAACTCTTCAAAGCAAGGTAAAAATCATGGGTTGTCCAGACCAAAGAAATAACTCCACTATATAAAAAAAAGTACAAAAGAGTCTCAATCAAGTGTCAACACCAACATCAATGTCAACACCAACTTCAAACAATAAGGGAATAAGCTTTCAAATAGAGAACAAGGAAGATGAAAACCCCCAAAAACATTGTTATCATACAAACTGAATATCTCTTGAATTATTCATCTGAATGGTTAGAATGAAGAAACATATATTCCAAATGTTCTACCTAAAAATCAGCCCGATCCAACGGTGAATGAATCTGCAGTGATGAATTTACAATTACAGTTCTATGTAAAAACGGGAATAATTTTCTCTCTTCTTTTCTCTCTCAAAACAATTAGTGTGTTTCACTAACGTCTCTCTTCTCTTTGTCTACTCCCTGTACCAAAACACTTTTCCACTTAGCTTAAATAAGATATCAAATGAGTTTCTCGATTTGGACATTTTCTCCACATAGAAAGGGAGTCCAATACCCAACACTCCTCACATGTCTGTCATTAAACTAATCTTATAACCTGTTAGTTATTATCATTTAATTTTTTTTTCTGGTAATAGAAGGGATCTTTTAACTATCATATATAGACCCCATCAAGAATTGAATTACATCTCTGCCTTATGGATAAGGTTTGAAAAATGCCAACTTGAATCATGAAAAGCTTGTTTTGATTCTAGTTTCATGTGTGAATCTTCTAATACAGCTAAAATATATGCTCCAATGAGTTACTCATATAGGTAAGTTCTTACAAAGTGACACATGCTAATGCTACTCATTTCAAAGCTATTCCCAAATATCATATACGCTGCTAAGAGATTTGGTTTCTAATTAGTATGCAACATTTTGCTATATAATAACTCAGCCTCATACACTGGCATGAAGAACATAGTTGCGTTTATGGTCACTTCACTCTCGAGCTCATTTACAGATATAAAAACAACGAATAGCGTCCAAACTCTCATAGAAGATGTACTATTTTTTCAAACTTCAAAACACAATACCAACTTCTGCATAAAACTACATGGAATTAAGGAGTTTTTCATGTATTTCCACAAGGTTACGTTTGGTTTAAAGGAGAGAAGAGGAGTTTTAATTACATACCATTTTTTATTCAATGGAGGAGAAGAGAATAAGAGTTTGATTGATTTTGTTTTGTTTTTTAGTTTTTGAAAAGAGTTTTTAATAATAGTTTTCAAAGACTGTTTTTGGGAAGAAAAGAAAAAAGAACTTGTTTGATTAGTGTTATTTGAATACTGTTTTGAAGATATAAACATGAAAAGCTTGTTCATATTTATTAAAATTTCATTAATGAAAAGCAAAAAATAACATATTCTGAGTGTATTTTGAGTTTTCAAAACAAAAATAAAAATTGAAAAGCAAAACTACTTTCAGATGTTTCTATTTTTAAGTTTTAAAAAACAAAAAAGGCAAAACTGTTTTCAGAAAGCACTATCCAAACAAATTTTTTAGTTTTTAAATACTAAAATATTGAAAACTATTTTATAAAACTGTTGTCAAACAAACACTAAATGTTTGACTTATAAAAATAAATAGAGGAAAGGAGATAAAAAACAACTCTGTTATTGGTTGTTCACAATAGAGGATAACAATTTTAAACTAAATTTTTATTTTAAAGCTAATTTCTTTTTATTTATAATATTTAAAATCATAATTGATTACTTATTTAAATATAATTTATGGGACATATATTCTCTTTCAACCATATATTTCTTACACTTCTTTGAAATATGATTATATTATGGAAGAATCTTGATACATTTTTTCTTTTAAAACACTATCACACTAATATGACATGTGTGTAATATATATATATATATGAATTTTTTATTTTATTTTTAATTAAATTTAAACCAATGAATATTATAAATGTTATTTAATAAACCTTGTGAAATATTAGTAGTTAGGAGGGTAAATATTGAATCAAATTTAATTAATACTGAGGAAAATTTAATAAAATTATATAAAATTTATTAATGCTTCCACGCTCTTCTTTTGAAGAAATTTTTACATGTAGCTTGATTAGATATCTAATTTATTCAATGAAATAAATTGATTATTTTTTTAAAATTTAATTAAAGTGACTAATTTATTATATGTGACATGATTATAGGTTGAAACTATAAATCAGTGGTTCTAGATTATATAATAAATTTTCTTTTTTTTAACAAAAACAGATCATTATTAATTAATAAACTATAAACGTCAACACAATAATAAAAACTAAATATTAGAATAATAATAGGTAGCGAGAAAATATAAACTTCTCATGTCATTTAACTAATTAAAAATCATATTTTTACAGTTATTATATTTGTAAAATGAAATTTAATTTGATAAATTTTAATTAGATTGAAATTTTAATCAATTTTGTCTATAAAATAATTAATGTTCTCTAATATTTTAAGGGAAGGATAATGACTATATTTTTTTTAAAGGAATAATTGTGTTGGATAAATGTTAATAATATTGACTTTGAGATGATATTATTTATGTTTGAATGTTTTTTACTATAAACATAATTTAGAATTCAGTGTAAAATAAATTATTAATACAACTTAAAAGTTACTCTAACTTGTTTCAATTTATAAACAATTTTAGAATAAATCAATTCTAAAGAAAAACAACATACACATGAAATGTTATCTAAATTAATTTTAATGTGAAATTAAATAATAAATTCTAACTTTAGTCTTCTAAAAGTTATAGACGCTAAAAAGTTTTTTCTTTTTTAAATAAAATATGAATTTTTTCTCATTGGATATCTTAGTTTTTCTGTCCGTTTGTTATCAATAATTAAACTCCATTAATGATTCAATACTAACTAACAAGTTAAATTAATACTTAGGTACACTTAGTCACAACTAAAAATAGTCATCATGTTTTTTCTTTCTCTTTTCACTTTCCACTTTTCTCTTATATAAATTTTTTCTCTTTTCACTTTCCACTTTTCTCTTATATAAATTTTATTAATTAGAAAACATATGTAATGATTTTAGTTGCTAAAAAATATTAATTAAAAACTAATGATATCCATATCATAACAAAACCCATATCCATAAATTGAAAACAACCCAATTGAAATTCAGCTACACTGTTCGTATTGAAGAAGAAAACGAAGGACTACCAAGAGGTCAACAGCACTTAAAATTAAATTTTAGAAAGAGAGAAAAACCCCATGAATTGGCTTGGGATTTAGCATTCATTCAATACATTCACTGATACACTAAGCAATGACTTGATTCACGAGTCATTTGCGGATGGTGGTGATAAAATAGATTTTAAATGGAATTGATTTTGTATAATTAATGACGATTAAAATTGATTTTGATTATCTAATTTTTATTTAATGCTTTCATAGTTTTATTATAAAGTAACTTAAAAAGTAAAATTTAAAATAAAATTCTTGATTAAATATAAAAGTTATTTTAAGTTGTTTCAATTTATAATTAATTCTGGACGTAGAATCAATTATGAATTATTTTTTAACATGAAACTAAATATATTAAAATTTGATTGAAATCAATTTTAAATTTATAATCAATTTTCAAATATAAAACCAACCACACATTAAGTGAACATAAAAACTAGACAAATTTGTGGTACATTTTGGCAAAAACTACAAAGTAGTAGGAAAAATGTATGCATAGAATTAAAATGCATAATCTAAAAAAAGCATAAAAGGTCGTATAGCTTTGTTGATTTTCCAAACTTTCATTGTTTCTCTCTTTAAAATAATATAAAGAAATGTTTTTCTTTGTTATTTTATCTACAACCCCTCATTCTTCACTTTAATTTTGTTCGAAAATTTGAGTATTACAATAGGTAAATTAATTTGTAAAATGTAGTTATAAGAGCCGTTAGAAATCGATATGACTGTTGGACTGATTTTTCTGTTGCGTCATTAAACACAATTAAAACAATCATCATATTTATTATAGTCATCATATTAATTGCGTTTAATGTAACCATCGTATTAAATAAATTTTAGTGTGTCTTTTATTGTTTCCAACGGTTATGACTCCAACAACTATATAGAGGTTAGACGTGCAACCTAAGCACTATAAATAGTGCCTCTGGTTCTCACTTCCAGAGGCACCTGTCCATTCTCATCTCTCTATTTAGCTTGCTAGTTCTGTAGAGATTCATGTTGTATGCTAGGAGACTTGCAGATTACTCGGATAAGTCTTTTAAGATAGTGCTTAACACATCTCAGGAAGATCACTTTTTCAACGGAGTTACCAACAATCTAAAAGACTTATGGTTGACCAAATCAACTTCATTGTTGCACTTGAGATCCAACATGATTTCACAAAGTCATTGTCAGATGTCTCCAAAATTGAGGGTTTTGTTGGATATTTATGTTGGACATCTACGAAAATTTACACTAAAAAGAGCAAGGTCCAATTACGATTGCGAAAAAAAAGGTATGCTTATGAAACTGATCACAATAATAATTCTCATACTCCACATGCAACTTCGAACCTCACTTTTAATAAAAATAATTATTTTTTGTGAAAAGACAAAATATTTTATGCATCAGTGCTTATCTGTGAGAAATGACAATCCTTTTAAAACGAGATGATAATTTTATTGTGGTCATTTCTCTGGTAAATATTGTGACCAATATGAGTAAATGGATGGTAGACTCAGCGGCTATCAGGCACATATGTGCTGATATAAATGCATTTTCAACCTACACTCCTGTGGAAGATGGAGAAGAACAAGTTTTCCTTAGCGATTCAAGATCTACTCCAGTTTTGGGAAAATAAAAAGTTCTTTTAAAACTCACATCTAAAAAAACATTGACTCTAAGTGGTGTGTTGCATGTTCCTAGCATAAGAGTAAACTTAGTCTCTGTGACACTGTTGGGAAAGGTTGGGGTAAAAGTAGCTTTTGAGTCTGACAAGATTGTCATGAAAAGAAATATATAATGTGTTTGTGGGAAATGATTATTGTGATCAGGGTCTCTTTGTACTTAATATCTCTAAAGGGATTAATGAGAATAAGGCATCTGCTTTTACTTATATGATTGATTCATAGGATACGTGGCATGCTAGATTAAAACATGTTAATTCCTCATATGTTATTAAATTACATTGACTGGGCCTAATCAACTTGCATGATAAACAAAGTAGACAATGTGAAATATCTTAGAGTGTAGGGGTGCCTAACTAAGGTTATGTTACCTGATTCGAAGAGAAAAAAAATAGGACCTAATACCTTTGATTGCATGTTTATTGGTTATGTTGAATGTAGTGCAAGCTAGGTTTCGTGTTATTAAGAGTAATATACTTGATTGCAATACCATCATAGAGACTAAGAATAATGAATTCTTTGAGGAAATATTCCCTTTGAAATCTAGTATATCTGCTACCTCTAGTGATAGTATAATAGTTGAGCAATCAGTTGAAACCTATAGTGAACCTATGATTGAGGACTTAAGGCATAGTAAGAGACAAAGGATAGAAAAATATTTTGGTAATGATTTTTACACATATCTTGTCAAGGATGATCCTTTGAGTTTTTCTGAAGCTATTAGTTCATCAGATGAAAACCTTTGGAAACAAGCTATTAAGATTGAGATTGATTCTATAAAAAGAATAATACTTGGAGCTTAGTAGACTTGCTTGAGGGTGCACAACCAATTGATTATAAGTGGATTTTTAAGAGAAAGTATAGTCCTAATGGATCTATAGATAAATATAGTTTTATGAGACTATACTTGCTTATGGTTTTTGTTCTAGTGATGTTGATAGATATGTGCACACAAAACCTGTGAATGGTGAATGTGTCATTACATGTTTGTATGTGAATGACATGTTAATCTTTCGTACATGCATGATATAGTTTTTGAAACTAAATATTTCTTAGCATTCAAATTTGATATGAAAGACATGGGTGAGACAAGCGTAATTTTAGGGGTTAAAGTCATAAGAACATTATGTGGAGAAACTTCTTAGGAAGTTTGACTATTATGATTATTGAGAAGGTTCAAATGACTCTTAAGAAACCAAAACAAGAAGGGGGGAATTGTTTTCCAAAAAATTTCTTTGATTTTTGCAAAAGAATGATTTTCAAAATCAATTTAACCACTTTTATGAAATACTGTTGAATCATATCAATGTGCAGCAAATTTGAGAATTATTGAAATAAATCTTTTATGCAATTACATACAATAGTGCGCAAGATTAATTCATATTTTACAATTCAGATTATCTAGTATTACTAGAAACGATAAAGCAATGAAACAAGATAAAAACTAGAAAAGGAGAAGAAATACACACGAAATTTATATTGTTTCACCTTTAACCTAGGCTACATCTAGCTGCTCTAACTTCAAGGAAACCTACCTTGTATAAAACAATCACTAGAATGAAATCTGAGAGTTACATAATAAGCTCACATGCATATGACACTTACACATGCACTTTCTTGAACACCTATCATGGAATATGATTCTAACACATGCAAAAACTCACGAATGAACAATACAATCTAAGAAACCTACCTAGACAACCAATACAACTAAATAAAACTAAAAGGAATGATATCACCTGTAATGATTCCTACAGAAATTTGAGCAACAGGTTATATTAACACAATACTTTCAAAGAACCTTGATTTTCTTTTGATTCTTGATGGATCTTTTTCTTTTTGCTTTGATCTTGTTGTTGCATAGGTTTGTAGCTTTTTCATTTCTCTAGAAACTTAGAGCATCAATCTCTAAAATATTTTTGAAATGTGTTATTCGTTATTTGAAAAATGAGTTTCCTTTTATATGAAAAAGCTTCAATCTCTGTTTTAATCGATTAAACTATTCTTCGCATAAGTTCAGAACAAGCTAGAGCAATTTAATCGATTATCATAAGTACTTAATCGATCAAATTGTTCATTAGCAATGATTAAGTGAACATGATCAATTTAATTGATTAAATCAAGTACTTAATCGATTAAATGATTCAGATAATTGATTATGAGCTGATTTAACAGATTAAAATAATAGTTTTGCTTGCTTTAATCTATTAAGCCAATTCATGAATCAAATATGTATATGCTCTTGCTACATCAATGAGACTTAATAATTTTGAAAAACATTTAGAAGTACCAAATCTCATTTATGTAACATGACTTAATCACACCAAGATTTTAACCAAAGAATTAAAGAAAACTAAGTTTATTTGAATTAGGATAATAGTGAGACCTATATGATGCATGCAATGATTCAAGCATAATGCTAAAGCACTCACCCTAGGTATAGTTAGTGTTCATCATCAAAACCATAATGCTACAAGATATCATTGGTCTTCTTTGTTTTCCCAAGATAATTTTCAACAATTATAAATCTATAAGTACCCCTTATGATGCTAACTCTCGACTCATGAAAAATAGAGGATAACTAGTTTCTCATACTCAATATGCCCAGATTATTGAGCTTATTGCACTTGATGAATTTCTCAAGACCAAATATAGCCTATGCAGTAGGTAGATTAAATAGATACTCATAATTCTAATAAGGATCCTTAGGAAACACTTGCTAGACTTATGAGGTATTTGAAAGGTACCATGGACTATGATATTGAATATAGTGGATTTCCTTCTATACTAGAAGGGTACAGTGATGCTAACTAGATCTCTGATTCATATGAGACAAAATCCACTAGTGACTATGTATTTACACTTCGTAGTGGTGCAATTACATAATGATCCGTCATACAATCTATTATTGTTAGATCAATAATGGAATATGAGTTTCTTGCTCTAGAAATGGCTGGTACTGAGGTTGAGTTGTTGAAAAATTCTTGGCTAACATTCCTTTAGGAATAAAACCAACACCATCAGTATCTATGCACTGTGATTCGCAATCAATAATAAATATAGTGAAAAATAAAACTTACAATGGCAAGAATAAACATATACAATTGATACGTAATATGATAAAGCAACTGCTAAATGATGAAATTATTTCCATAGACTTTGTGAAGTCAGAAGGAAAATTAGCAGATCCTCTGATGAAACCCCTAGGAAGAAAAATAATTCAGAAACATCGAGGAGAATGAGACTTAAGCTACTTGAAAACAAACAATGATGGTAACCTAACATTTGTGATTGAAGATCTAATGAAGAAGGTTCATATGGGTAAGAACAAATAATTTGTGAGTTCTGGTAGTACTAAAATTTATGTTAATCAATTTCCCTTTTTAGTCCTTTCCTATGATGTGAGAAAGTGCTAGATGTTGCATTAATGAGAGGTTAAACTTTATGAGAAAGCTTAGCATTTTATAAAATTTTTAATGAATTTCATATCCTTTAGGGGTGTTGTATGATTTGCAGCATACATTTGATAAAATCACCTATATGAGTGTCAACTGTGGTCGCTTGCATGAGATCTTGGCAAATCTCTAGAGCATTCATGAATATCGGACAAGGCGCATGACCTAAATATGGAACACAGCGAAAAAAAAAAGATTGTGGGGGGTGTATTGTGATTAGTAGACCACTATCATAGATCACATGTTTTTTGTTCATATAGCATCGCTACACTACCTACACTATGTGATAAGTACTACTAGTCTAGGTCTGGTTCATATAGCATAACTCCACTAGGTCCAATGCAATACATCTCATTTGTGAACTTAGCCAGAGATTTTTTCTTTTCAAAAGTGTTATTTGCCTTTGTAATATATGGGGAATTGTTGAAAAATTTGAGTATTACGGCAAATCAATTTGTAAAATGTAGTTTTTAGAGCCGTTAGAAATCGATATGGTCGTTGGACTAATTTTTCTGTTGCGCCATTAAACACAATTAAATCAATTGTCATATTTATGATAGTCATCGTATTAATTGTGTTTAATTCAACCGTTGTATTAAATAAATTTTAATGTGTCTTTTATTGCTTCTAATGGTCATGTCTCCAACGACTATATGGAAGTTAAACATGCAACTCGAGCACTATAAATAGTGCTTCTAGTTCTCACTTCTAGAGAAACATGTCCATTCTCTTCTGTCTACTCTCTGGTTCTTCGTTTACCTTGCTAGTTCTATAGCCTCAAAATATTACTGAGAGGTTCCTGTTGTATCCTGGGAGACTTACGGTTTACTCAGATGAGTCTTTTAGGACAACGCCCAGCATACCTCAGGAAGATCACTTTTTTCACCAGAGTTACCAATAGATTTTTCGTCTTTAGTGTTAACCAAACCATCCTATGCAACCCAATATTTTCAAACGAAGATCTGATTACCATAGAGCATGTATCAACTGATAGAAGCTTGTTCTAGCTTAACCAAGATATGAGACAAACCATGATGGAACTTTAGGAAGCAATGTCTTGAAGTTTCCATTGCATCTTGTTCCCAAAGTGTATTTTGCTTTAAATTGAAATCTATAGATGTTGTGATATGGAGGTGTAGGAAGAAATTCCTTTGATTTTGTTAAAATAAAGGAGAGATTAAAATGTTTTTAAATATTATTGAATTTTTTAAATTAATAATTATGAAAGATCTACTTAAAATTTTATTAAACCTTTATTTTATATTTTTTTCACAACTTGTTTGAACATTTGGCTTGTTATTTTCTTTTTTTTTTATTTTCTAGAAAATCTTGTAGCTTTGGTTTTTTTTATTAAATATTGAATTAGCTTTAGTTTCAGGAATTTAAATTGAACTAATTTTACACACACACATTAGTCTATTATTATTTAATACTTTTTCATGTTCAATTTTTTTTTCTTTTTTAACTATGGTATAAACATTCATTATCTCGATGGTGTTTGTGGATAAAAAATTAAACATCACATTTAAAAATATTTTTTCAAATTATCCTTAAATGAAAATATTTTTTCTCATATTTTATGCAATTGAAAGATATAGAAAAATTAACCATAATGAATGAACCTAATACTAAGTGTATTAGCTAACAAATTATTATTAATCCTCATGGGGACTAAATTCTAGAGGATCAAAGGGAGATGATCAGATACTTCTTTCCTCATCAATCAATCAAAAATAGAATTCCATTTCCTAAAAGTGTGATACAAGAAAGATTCTAATGAAGAGATCAAAAGTTAAAAATCTTGCTAAAATCAAGGTATAATAATGATATAGACCAACACCTTGAGAAATGAGTTGTGAAACAAGTTTGGAGGCAGATTCACAAACAACATTATTAAATCTTCTATGTCATGCTAGCTGCAACCAATTCAACATTCACACATGATGAAAAACCATGACAACTAGCATAACCTTTTATCCATTCCAAATAAGCATCTCTAATAAGACCACTAAACTCACTTCGATTTGGATTCCCTTGACTATTATCATCAATATTGATCTTGTAGACAACTTTTGGAATAGTATGACAAAATGAACTCAGATTTTATGGTACCCACAACAATACTCTTATATGGGACATGCAATTACTCGCAAATTGGGTATTGATATAAAAGTGGGCTTTAACATGCAAAAAATATGCATGTTTGGGTACTATCGTACCAACATGCCCTACTCTACACCTTATACATATATAATATTAATTAATATAAGTATATTATATAATACTACATAATTATAATTGAGTGAAAATATTGCTAAAAATATTATTTACATTATAATCTATGAGAAGTAATATAATTATAGAATTAAAAGAGACATATAATTTATTTCATACAAATTTAATAATATAAAAATACAATTTAAAAGGGAAAAAATTATTTTAGTAAACTGCGGGTCACGGTTGTGGGCATGGATATATAGGTACCCAATAAGTACGGAATGAGAATGAAAGTTGCTATATGGGCGTGAGACTAGGTACAAATACATTTTTTAAACAACAATATAGGGGTGACTGTTATAGTACCCTACTTAAACCCTACCCATATTTTAGAGGATGGAACCATCCATAATGAGGAACAACAATGGGTTTGTTATGATAGGAAAAACCAACCTGAAAAAGGCACACCAAACCTTAAACTAGGCAATTACACTTGTTGGATTAGTAGTGATATCTTGAAAAACTTTAGCATTTCTAGCTTTCCAAAGATACCAACATGTTACTGTAAACAAGTCTCCACGAGCACTAAGAGCATGATGCTACTAAATCCAAAGTTGTTGACGGAGCAATATGTTAAGTAAATATCAAGTTAGTAGAAATGTGTCTTCTGTCATAAAAAGGATTTATGGGTAAACTTTTGGAGAAGGAGCCAAATAAAAAAAATTAATATGTTTGTGTAAGTGGAGAATCCACATCCAACATTGATTGCTTCTTGTGTTTCCAAGGGTTGATGAGGTTTAGTAAGCCACCTATAAGTATTTTTTTTTTTTGTAGAATAGGATCCATTAGGACTTTTTATTGACCCAATGAGTAGATATTTTCCCTATATAAAGGCTTATATAGACTTTTTAATAACATCATAAATTCCCTGAGGAAGGCACAAATTTTGCATCGCATAAATGGGAATGGAATAAAGAAGACTTTACTTAGGTAGTCATCCCTATCTTATTCAAGAGTTTGGACTTCCAACTAGCTAATCTAGAATTAATCCTATCAATGATGAAAGTAAAGTCACTATTTTTAACATGCTCAACAAGGAAGGGACAACCCAAATACTTATCAATATTGGATGAATGAGTAGAATCAATTAAATTGGTAATTCGAGAGATACATCTTTGATCAACATTTTTTGACTTACAAACTTTACCTTTTGAATATTAATTTTGAGGCTAGAGGCTTTGTAAAATGTATCAAGAGTTGGTTGAACAACCCAAACTTGGCTACAACAAGCTTTGGCAAAGAGCAAGCAATCATTAGCAAAAAAAAGTGGAAAAATGTTGGTCATCCTTCAATACTCAAACAAGTTCCTATTCCACTTTTTATACTATTTGGTGAATTAATAAAGCGAATTTATCCATACATAACACGAATAGATAAGGAGAAAATGGATCACCCTAACAGAGCCCTTTTCTAAGAGGAAAACTCTCACTCACTAATCTCATTATTCCACTTAAAAGCTAAATAGGTAATAGTAATGAAATTCATAACAAGCTTAATAATACCATAAGGGAAACCAAATTAAGTCAACAAAAGTCAAAGAAAATCCCAATCCACTTTATCATAAGTTTTTCCAAAATAAAATTTAAATATGACACACCCTTCATTTCTTTTTCTTAATACGTATGTGATGAATGATCTCTTGAGCAATAAAAGCGTTATCCCTAGTGTCTCTTCCTAGAATGAAATTCTTTGAGAAGGACTAATAAAATTATCCAAATGGGCCTTATACATTGAACAGTCACCTTATAAATCACTTTTAGAAGGACATTACATAAAACCTGGGTTTGAAACTTAGTAATATGGTTATCTACCTTAGGAATAAGTAGAATAAAAGTATTTGTTAAAGAGTCAAGAACTTGGCTAGTGGATAAAACTCTAGTAAACAACTAGTTTAACACCCGTACATATGCACAAGTGGCTAGATCATACATATTTAGTATTATAATATAATATTTTAATAGTTAAGTAATTTAATAATTTATAGAATATATCAGTAAAATGTTGCATAAAATTATAAGATAGAATAACTATCAAATAAACTAAAATATACAAATTATAAGGAAAATAATATTCAAAATAAATAGTAAAAAATCGGTACTTTAAAATATGAAAGATGAATTCTTTCAATTTTCTCATATGCTATAAAATTCAAATAACAAAAATTAGTAATGAAATATTTGAATAAAAGATTATAAATACTTAATTAGTTCATATAAAATGGAGACTGAAAATGTAGCAAGGTATAAACCTACAAAAGTAACAACATCATGATTAGCAGAGTTTGAAGATTGTTTGAAGTTGGAGTTTAAACTTGAAAAATTATAAAATTAGATTTTTAAGTCCTGAGAAATTTAAAAAGCTATAATATATTGAAGATTTTGGTTTTATTTTGTACATACCTTGTGTTGATTTTGAAATACTTATTTGAAAACAATGTTTGTAGTTGTTTTTAGTGATTTTTTGCCCTTGTCATGAATCAAGATCTTTAAATCATGTTTATTTTGTACTCTTGAAATTGCTACATATAATTGATCATTTATAAAGACTGATTTAGGAAAATACAATCTGATGCATACACCTCTAGCATGGGCTTAAGTTAGGACCAATAAGGAAGGAGCATGACCTGGATGAAGCTTCAAGGAACTTAGTTTAGAACATGTTCCATTTAATTATATTAATTTGACCATTTTTGGGCTTGTATAAGCACCCTTAAGTCATTAGGATTTTAGGGGTGTAGTTAGTTTTATTTTCGGCCTTATATTTTGGCCTATAGGTTCTTTTTTCTTAAGGAGGTGTAATTAGTCTCTTTGTGGAGTATGTTAGTTAGTTTGGGCTGGTCCAAGAGAGTTTAGACGTGTAGGATCTTATTTCTACATCCCTAATTCCTCTTTATACCCTTTTAACCAACACATGAAGCATATAGGAGACATGTGTGCCCCTTTGTCCCCTTGTTTCACTCCACATGTGCTTTCTCACTTCTACATTACTGATTCTTATTCCTTCTTATTTTAATTTAAATTTTGGAGGTGTCATGTCATTTTCCTCCAAAATTCAAATTCAAACTAAAGGGAACATAGATCCATATTTTTAGAGCCATGTTTGGATCTTTAGTTGGATTAAATTAGTGTTAATTGAGCACATGTTAAATTAACACTAAATTAAGCCAAGTAACCCTTGTTTAAGAATGTTGGACATTCATGTTAGTGCCTAGGCCCATGGTTCATGCTTTACTCTATAAATAGAGCATTCTCTCTTTCATGTAGATTTTAACACTCATTTGAATGAAAATAACATTTCTCTAAAATTGAGAGCCCTTTGTTCTCAGAGAGTGTTCATGTTATCTCCACTCTTGTGAGACTCCTTCATGCTATTATCAAGAGTTCTTTCCCTTGTGGCTAGCTTCACTCATGGCTTATCATCTACAAAGTAGAAGTGACACCTACTTCACCTCTATCTCCTAGTCTTACACCTCCATTTCTTCAACCTTGGAACCTCTATGAGCAAGATCCTAGGCCACATTCTTTCTCCAAAAAATTGTTCAAGCATCGCTTGAGGAGGGATGCATCAAAATCTAATACATACAGGCTAATGATTGATCTTGTAACATGTTAATTGTCATGACATATGAGATAATAATTGAAAATTGCCTTTTATTGAGTTTCAAATGCCAAGGAGATTGTGAGACACATTAACATTCTTGGAATACAGGTGAAATTTCCATTTTCTTAAGACATCATTCTAACTTCGATCACATGATTTGTTAATCTTGTAACAATTAATCTAGTATCATTGTATAAAGTTTAGGACTGATATAAATTTTTTGGTTTTCAAAAATTGCTTTACGATTATAATGTATTTATTAGATTTTTTTAAAAAGATATATTTATTAGATTACTTATATATAAAATATTAAATGAAAATATAATTTGATTATTTATAATATTATAATTTATAATTTTTATCAGGATTTTTTAATACTTTAAAATGTAACATTTTGTGTTATTTTAATATAAAAAATAAAAGACTTAATATATTTTTGGTCCCTGAAAATTATTGAATTTTGTTGTTTGTTCTTAATAATTTTTTCTTTGTATTTGATTTCCAACAAAATTCTTCTAAAACAATTTATTAGGGATAAAAAGAAAATAAAATTTTATTACAAACTAAAAAAAAATTCATTAATCTATATCAAGATCATCTATAACCAAAAATAAAATTTAGATTTTATTTTGTCTATTTTAACTTTTTTTTTCATCTTCTTTTAAAACATCTCAAAGTAAAATTGTAGTTTTTTATGTTTTATTTATAACTTTCTATATTTCAAGATAAAAACTATTTAGTTTCCTCAATTTTAAAAATTAGTAAATTTTTTAAATAAAAATAATATGACGCACACCTAAGTGTGTGACTACGACAAGAGATATGTGAAAGATAATTTTTTTAAAAAAAGTAAGTCAACACATAATGAAATCTTGTTTTTAATTCTTAATAAATATTTTCTTTGTATTTAATTTCTAACAAAATTCTTCTAAAAAATGTATTAGGATAAAATGTAAAGAAAAAATTATTAGAAACTAAAAACAAAATTCATTAATCTACAATAAAATCATCTATAACAAAAAATAAAACTAGATTTTATACTTTCTATTTTTTATTTTTTCACCTCCTTTTAAAAAATCATAAAATGCAATTATAGATTTTTATTTTTTATTTATAACTTTGTATATTTTAATATAAAAACTATTTATTTTCTTCAATTTTGAAAATTAGTAAATGTTTTAAATAAAAATAATACGACATGCACTATAATAGTACAACTATGACCGCATAGATATGAGAGTTGATATGGAAGATAAATTTACTTAGCACATTATCAAATTTTATTTTTGGTTCTTAACATTTTTTTTTATTTAGTTTTTCACAAAATTCTTCCAAAACAAATTATTAGCAATAAAAACAAATCAAAATTTATTAGAAACTAAAAAACAAAATTTATTAATCTATACACAATCATCCATAACCAAAAATAAAATTTATATTTTATTTTCTCTATTTTTTATTTTTTTAATCTCCTTTTAAAAAATATTAAAATGCAATGATAGTTTTTTAAATCTTATTTATAACTTTCTTATTTTAAAATAAAAACTATTTAGTTTCTTCAATTTTCAAAATTTGTTTGTTGTTAATAAATTTTTTATTTATATTTTTTTCCTAACAAAATTTTTCTTAAAAAAATATTAGGGATAAAAATCAAAGAAAAATTTATTAGAAACGAAAAAAAAAATTCATTAATATATACCAAAATTATCTATAACCAACAATAAAATTTAGATTTTTATTTTCCTATTTTTCTTTTTTATCATCTCTTTTAAAAAATTTGAAAATACAATTATAATTTTTTATGTTTTATTTATAACTTTCTATGTTTTAAAATAAAAACTATTTAGTTTCTTAAATTTTGAACATTAGTGAATTTTTTAAATAAAATAATATGATGTATGTCAAAATAGTGTAATTATGATCATAGAAACCTAAGAGATGATTCAGAAGAGAAAGTGAATCAACGAATTATCAATTTTTTTTTTCTTCTTAATAAATTTTTTGCATTGTATTTAGTTCCTATCAAAATTCTTACAAAAAACTTATTGGGATGATAAACAAAGAAAAATGTATTACAAACTGAAAGATAAAATTTATATTTTATCTTCTCTATTTTTATTTTTTTATTATTTTAAAATATCTTAAATTAAAATTAAAATTTTTTATGTTTTCTTTATAAATTTTTATATTTTAAAATAAAAACTATTTAGTTTCTTCAATTCAAAAATTTTTTTAGTTCTTAATAAATTTTTTCTTTGTATTTAATTTCTAACAAATTTATTAGGGATAAAAAGAAAAAAAATTATTAGAAACTAAAAGCAAAATTTATTAATCTATATTTTTTCATCTCCTTTTAGAAAATAGTAAAATATAATTATAGTTTTCTATATTTTATTTATAACTTTATATATTTTAAAATAAAAACTGTTTAGTTTCTTTAATTTTGAAAATAGTGAATTTTTTAAATATAAATATTATGACATACCATAACAGTGTGATTATGATCATAAAGATACCAGAGATGGACTAGAACAGAAAGTGAGTCAACTCATCTAACACTTTCGTGGTATATCCTAGATCATTGTGGGTCAACCCATGATGAGTTTCCTTTTCTACACATTTCTATTCACGATGCGATGCTCTTGTGGTTAAATCCCTAATATATTTTTTTTTAGATAAAAAATTTTTTATGCGCCCACGTTAATGAGGTTATTCTAACAAATGAGTGAGATGCTCTAGTAGAGAAAGTACTTTAACGTGCTTCCCATAATACTGGAGAATGTGTTACACCACCATGGTTGAATCCTTGAAAGTTGAAACATTTTATCTTTTAACACGTGTCACACATATCTGTGTTAATAGCCACACTTATGTGGAAAACATGAAATAATTTTATATATAATTAAAGATGTTACACAATAGTTTATAAGATTTTAAATTAAAGATAAATATTATTGAGTCTTTGATATGAAATTCTATTAAATATAAAAATATATATTTTTTATAATAGTTTTTTCATAATAGTGTGTGTAGAGTACAATTATCCCAAATAATGAGTAAATATATAGATCAGAAATAATATTAACTAATTAAATTTAAATTTTAATATATTTATTAGATTTTTTTAAGAAGATATATTTATTATATACTTATATATAAAATATGAAATGAAAACATATTTCATTATTTTATAATATTATAATTTATAATTTTTAATAAATATTTTTTAATAATTTAAAATGTAACATTTGTTATGTTATTTTAATATAAAAAATAAAAAATTTAAATATATTTTTGGTCATGATAAGTTATCGAATTTTGTGTTTGGTTCTAAATATATTTTTTTATTTAGTTTCTATTAAATTCTTCTTCAAAAATTACATAAAATTATTTAGATAGTATTTTATGGATAAAAATAAAATAAAAAATTTATTAGGACAAAAAATTAATGGAAAAGTTATTAGAAACTAAAAATAAAATTCAATAATCGATACTAAAATCATATATAAGAAAAAATAAAATTAGATTTTATTAATTAACATGAATATCATAGTAGTTGTTATTGGTATTTAAGGCAAATATATGATTAATGAAATTTGAAAATTATTTTACCTAATATATAATTTATTTATTTTACTTATTACTACTTGTTTTTTCTGTAAGAATTTCACACATAAATTATTTGAATTTTTTATTTTCCTAAGCACCTTGATAATATATAACTTTTAGTCTTTTTTTAAAATATCCATTTTAGAGCAAAGAATAACTTCAACTGGTAGAATAGATTATAACTTTGAAGTAAACTTTTTCTGGTAAAATTATAACTTTGTACATACTAATTTTAGCCATAGTATACATATATTTGAATAATAAACTTTAATTAAGATTAAAAGATAAAATGAAAAAACTAATATAAACTTAAACATGTCTCTTTACTATTCTTAATATTCTTTTGTGAATGATATTATGTTTCTTAAAAATAGAATAAAAAGAATAAATTAAGAATGGAAAGAATATTATAAAGACAAAAAAAAAAAAACACATGTAAAAAATAGAGAGACAATATTACTCAACAAAAAATTAAAGCTTTGGTTTTGGCTCATCGGGATCAAGATAGAAAAAAAAAAACCTTTATGGATTAGTCAAATAAATACAGTAATTTGCGAGAATAAAAAAGTATTAGATATATATAGTAATTTAATATATAATCTATACAAGAGGCAATTGCTTCTTAATCGTAAAAATAAAATATAATAAAAAAGTAACATAAAAATGAAAATGGAAAAATAAAATAACATATAAAAAAAAGAAAGAAGAAAGACATTAGGAAAGATAAAAATAATTGAAAACACAAAAAAAAATAACAAAAAATATAGAAATATAAAGTATAAATATAAAAAGAGTAAAATATAACATTTAAACTAACATAAAAATGAAAATAAAAAATAACATATAAAAAATCCACTTGAATATATTTTATTGATTCAGCAAACTACATTTTTCCTGAATGTATATGGATGAAAGTTATATTTTGACGTATCTGACTTTTATCTTATAGAGACAAAGAACTTGCCTTTTAACTTGGTGTATAGGAGGCATGAATTCAGTGATTTGAAGTTTAGTAACTTTATTTCATTTTGAATTATTATAATAATTAAATTAAGATTTTTCTATAGTAAGTAAAAAATTTGAACGATTAGATTAATCTAATAGTCTAAAATAAGAGAAAGTTACTAACTACAAAGTCACTTAATGCAAATCCGTGTACAGTAAAATATGTTTTTCTGCTTTACTAGTTCCAAACTATAAACACTTGGTTTTCCTGGGAAGACTCGCCAGATATTGGCCAGCTAAGATGTTTACCAGTCTTCATCTTTATCTATGCATTGAGTCATTGACATAAGCAATTCTTCAATCTTGCAATCTCTTCTTTGTGGCCACTGTGTTTCTCAATTCTCAATGGAAGGAGAATTTCTTGGTGGTTCTCTTCTTTTGGCTCCAGGTTGACAGGTTGGCTTCTGATGAAGTTCTATACTTCTTTTGAGGAAGAAAACTAATTAGGTGCTGCTGAAGAGGTTGAGCATCATGCTGCAGTCCATGAATGATGTTGTTGACGATGCAGAAGAAAATCAGATCAGAGATCCATCTGTGAAAGCCTGGGTTGATGAGGTCAAAGATGCTGTGTTTTGAAGTTGAGGACCTCTTGGATGAAATAGATATCAAATTCAGCAAACTTGGTGGAGGGGGTGCTGTCTACCACCATTGCAACTGTGTGACTTCAATAATAGAGGAAATCAGACCGTAGAAAACACCTAAAGTCTGAAATAACAATCGCACAGCATTTACATACTGACACTGCTAAGAGCCTATAACTAAATATTTCAAGAGCAGTCCTTTTCAGGCCAAATGAACACTGCATCAAAGTGAAAATGAAAACGCCATGGTTATATGAAGGTGGAGCTCTAGGTGCAGGTTTTTCTGCCATTTCAACCCAGATTTCGTAACCCTGAGTATCTTTAATAAAAGACAGATGATAGGTGTCTTACCTACGAAAACCTCTATGCAGCAAATTCTGCAGCACTTGATCCCAGTCTTGTTTCCTTCTCATAAGGGTATACTTTTATGTTCCTAGGCCACTGGCCTTTATACCCATTCTTCCGTTTAATTCTTCCAACCTAAATAGTTACAGACATGTGAGTGTGAAGATTGCAATGAACACCCAGCCCAATGTTAAGTCAATATAAACTTGAAAAATTATACACATATAAATTAAATTTTCGTAATAAAAGGAAAATTACATAAAAAATAATTAAGAAACATAAATGTCAGAACATGTTAACATAATAACACATCATTAATACAATATTTATACATAGTTGTGAAATATATTTGTAGTAAAAGAAATCACCAGACTCCTATCAACCAAACTCAAACCAATACTTGAAAGTTAAAACAGGCACACAAGATTAATATAAATTTTATTTTTACAATATCATTTTATCATGCATTTTTTTTTTAAAAAATATATCCATAATGAAAGGCAAGCATTGAACCTATCCACCAAATTGCAATACATCTTGCCTTTTTTTCTAAGATGAAAATATTAAAAAATTCATAATGAAAAATGAAAATTATATGTTGCCCATTCATGGAACTCATATTCACAGAAATAACGTAATTAATAGCCGAAGACAGAATTAGGCCATGAAACTCCTGTAAGGAGCTCCTATCACCAGTCTTATGTTGTGCCTCTCGCTACAACAATCTCAAGCCTCCTCTAAGGCTCTCAGCACGGCAACTTCTATCCAAGCGTAAGCCCCTGACCATAGCTAAGGCTGCGTTTGACCTCTAGTTCATACTGTAAATAAGCACTTTCATTCTTTTTAACTTCTTTTTGTTCCTAAACCTATAGCAAATCCTCCCCATTTTCACATGCTATTCTACGTTGTTATTCAAAGGATTCAGTAAGTGATCCTAGACCTCAGACGTTAATCATGTACGTTTCAATAGTGTCTCAGCTTTCTACCTTTCCAAATCACATATTCAGCCAGTAGGATTAGTTAGCCTTAAATATTTTGAGTATACCACTTAAAACCAACATGAGGTGAACACCTAACAGAAGCCATACACATAGACCTCATAACAAGTTCAGAAGCAAAGGTTCTCTGAAAATGTGAGCATTCCTATGACTATTCAACAAAAATGTACAAATGACTGCATAAACAACATATTGCCATATAATTTTACTATCCCTACTTAAGTACAAGTCTTCATACAGAATTGTCAAAAAGTACTCCAACATTGCAAGGTACGCCTAATGTACCAAGAACTCCAAAAAGATTGTTCCAAAGGAAAGAAATTGCTTTACAATGTAACAAAAGAAGGCTTAAGAATTCCATTATTAAGAATTCTTTCATATAGTTTATCCATGAAATCTCCTATAAAAGAAACTTGCCAGCAAAAAACCAAAAATTCAAGAGCATAAAAGAAAAAATAGCAAATAATAAAATAATTACAATTGGTTATCCTACCTTCCTTGGAGATAATATTCTTCCATTTATCCTTAAGATCAACAGGAGTGCGAGTCTTATCAAATACACGGCAACCAAATTCCAAAATTTTCCTCCAAGGGATATTCTGATTTTCTGTTGAGAACTTCGACACTCCTTCCTGAAATGTGAGAGCCAAAGCTAATGCTATAATTGAGAAATAAAAGCCTTGAGCAGCTATAATATCTTAGGTGCATATTGTATATTATGCCTTGTCCAATAGAAAAAGCTCCATAATTGATAATATATGTTTTGTTGTTTTACAACTTTAAAGTCCATAATAACTTTGGAGAAACATAAAATGTTTAGCAGAAAGTTGGAATTTGGAAACTGTCCAAACAAATCCTAAAAAACATCAGACATTACAAAAATCCTAAATATATGGGATGAAAAAGAATAGAAATAAATTTTTCATTGTTCTATCCATAACAAAACAGGTATGCCATCCATATCAATTATGAATTATAGATGATAAATTGGATTTATTGCCAAAGATAGCCACAACCCTACAACATCTTATTATGCATCCTCATGGTGCAAACACAAAGAACAAAAAAGCATAAGTTGAAAGTTGCTTCAATATTCTAGTCTACAGATAAGTGTCTAGCATTGATAGCTGGGTTGGTTGTAATGTTAGAAAGACATAACACAGAATTCAAAAACTCTTTATTTAGTTAATATTACATTTAATCATTTAAACATAGAAGTATTTTAGTAATTTTTGAATTTCCACAAAAGAATTATCAGATTTGTGAACTATAGGAGCATATTACTGTCTCTTAGGTTTTGTGATGTAAATCATGCAACTAAATCCTCGGTCTTATCTTTCTTCTTTTCTCTTCTGCATTTACATCTTTAACTATACTACTCAGGTCTGATTTCTTATCTAGACATGATTAAAAGTTCCATCTCATCTAGCCCCGAATCCCGATTGATTCTTGGTTGAATTTTAGCTATAAACTTATCAAACCACATATCTTAACTTCCCAGGTAATGTTCACAGCACACACACAATAACTGGCATGACACTAATGTCCCCTCTCTTTTTGTTCAGTCACATGTACCTTCAAATGCACCAATTGAACTTTCAATTTACCTATTCTGTACCATTATTTGACCCAAGAAAATTCAAATCCATTAGATAGCTTAGATCACCCCTCTTTGTGGTTACATTTGACGAAAATCATTATTCAAGGTTGTTGGGTAAGATATACTAATTAAAGGTTGTTCTTTCAGTCCCAACCCAACTGCCTATGATATAAGGCTCTTGCTTTAATCAACGGATGCAGACATGTCCACCATTCACAAACTCAAACTCATATACTTAAATAGAGGTACACTATATGTTTTTCAACTATGGTTATATATTTGAAATCAAAACTTTTATTAGAAGTTTTAATCAATTTGACATTGTTAGACCTTGATATAAATAATTCAGTAAGCTCTACCAAAATATGATACTTTATGAACTTATACCTTGAGAACTTTTTCTTCTTCAGCTGTCCAAAGTAATCTCCTTCGCTTTGCAGTCAATTTCATTCTGCAATTGAGAAAAAATACATCAAATATTTGAATTGACTCTTCTACTTAGCTTTGGCGAAAACAAGTATCTAGCACTTGAATTTTTTTTAAATGAATCAATAAAACACTCATTTCCACTCATATATCCACAGTTTTTTAAAGTGCTGCAATAGAGGACTGCATTGACTGCAATAGCCTCCCGTCAACTTCAACCCTGCGATTCAAACCTTGATAGTACCATAGTTTCAAAACTGCAATGGCAGCAGTAAAATCCATATCAAGCTTTTAAACTCTTCGACGAATGACTCACACTTTGACATACCTCTGTGGTTGCTGCCTCAAATATCGGAAGCTGGTAACTTCTTCCTCATTGGCAGCTTTCCTTCTAGTGTTGTAATGCTTGTTATCACGCAATTTCCTTGTCAAACCAACCATCTTTTTCTCATCCTTCCTTTTGTTGTTGTTCTTCTTAATTACAGCCTCAGATTCGGAATCAATGGTCTCACTCACAGAACTACTCGACACATACACCTTCCCTTCATCTTTATTCTCTCCAGATTTGTCTGTTTCACTCTCCTCCACGATTTCTTCACAATCCTGACCCGGCTCCACACGTGCAGCACCACCACCACCATAATCCACACCCACACGTGTATCCTCCACAATTTCTTCCCTATCCCCACCGGGGTTCCCGCGTGCACCACCACCACTATCATGCGCACGCACACGTGCTTCCTCCACAATTCCCTCCCTATCCCAATTGGGGTTCACACGTGCGGCACCACCACTAAAATCAGCATTCACACGTGCGTCCTCCTCAATTTCCTCCCTATCCTGAACCTGGTTCATACATGCACCATCACCAACACCAGAATCCGCGCCCACACGAGTGTCCTCTTCAATTTCCTCCCTATCAATCACGTTCACACGCGCACCACCAGAACTCACACGTGCAGGACCAGAATTGGCACGTGCGTCGTCCATGTCCAAAAAGCGTGCCATGGCTTGCCGCGCGGTCAGAGCCTTGTCCCCGAGGCAGCGACACGTGCGGACGGCACGCTTGAACCAGCAATAGGGACAGAAGAATTTGCCGGAATCGTCGAATTGAGGATCGGAGCCGAGGCAGCTGGCGTGGACACTGACGGGACAGCCCCTTTCGCTGCAAACCAAAGCTTCCTGCTCTTCACTTCCCTTCTCTTCGCAGCAGATGCATATGTTCTTCTCAAATATATCCTTAGCTTCGGGTTCGGATTCAGGATCGTCCTGGTTCAGATAAGAGAAATTGAAAAAGGTTAAAGTAAAAAAAAACAAAACAAAACAACAGGGTAAAAGGAAGAATGAACAAAAGAGGAGAAGGAACCAAAAGAAGAGGAATGGCGAAGAGGGAAGGAGGAATCACAATTCTTAGAGATCGCGGAAGCCTACGTTTGCCGCCACATCTGCCTCTCATCCTTCACTGTTGTTTTTTTTTACTTCTCTCTCAAAAGAAAAAAACTGTCATGAATCACGATTCTACTCCACCAGTGTATGGTAAAAGGTTTGAGATTAACACTTCTCCGTGGAAAACTCTTTTACATGTAAAATAGTTATCTAGTTAATCAAAAACCTTTTATTTATATTATTAACAAAAAACACTTTTTTTACACACATTTTAAAGTATTTATTCTATTCTTTTTAAATAAAAAAGAAAAACTATTTTAGTAAAAGAAATATTACTTAAAATCCTACTATTATTGTGGTTCTACTATTTTTAATTTTTATATATATATATATATATTATCATATTATTAAAAACATATTAAATTAAAATCCTAAAATGGTTATAACATATCAAAATAAAAATCTGAATACACAAAAGTAATAATATATGTGTTTTTGTTAGTATAGAATAAATTTATTGACTTATAAAAAAAATTACTCTTTCAATTTTTATCAAATTAGAATGAAATATCAAATAGATCCCCAAAAGATTAAGGCATTGACACCTAAATCTTTTAAAGAATTCATAGACATTCAAGTTCTAGATTATTTCTATGGGTTGCATCCAAATCCTTATGTAATTGACACCGTTAAAGGTAGTCAACTATTAAATGTCATGTTGGCAAAACTTCTTTCTTATATAAAAAATCCCAACATACTCTCACTTGTAATTTTTAAATTATACATTTTGGATTAACTTATCTATAATATATATTTTAGGGTGTATCGAATTAATTGATTTAGAATATTTTAAAATATATATTTCAAATTAGATTATTTGAAATATATAATGTTACTTTTGAATTATTCGAAATTATAATAATATTTGTCATTTTTATTCCAAATAGGTATCTGGATGTTCAATTTAACCAATTATTTAAAAATCAAAACTTTATTATATAATAACCAATTAATTAAAATAAGTTAATAATTTTAATTATTTTTTATTTTAAAAATAGTTAAGTTATTTGTTTAATTTTAACATTAGATTAGAAGTTATAACATGTTATAATCTGGTGATAATGTTAGAGCTGTTTCCCTTTAACGCATATTCTGAAATACCCAGTGTTTGCTTGTCAGTTCTCGCGAGTTGCGAGTACCTTCTTGCGTTTTTCCCCTTCTCGCTTCTTCCTCTCTGTTCTCACGCTTCGCCTCTCCCTTCTTGCTCGTGATTCTTTCCCTTTTCAGCTCGATCGAAATGGTTTCAATCATGAGTTAATCTTTGAGCTTTTAACTCAACCCTAACTCTCTGGTTTGTATTTGCTTCACTTCTTTTATTTTGCCTTCTAATTTCCATCTTCTCTGTTAGGTTTTATTTATTTTTTTGTTTTTGATATGGACAGACGCATATTTTTGTACATTAATTCTGCCCAACGAGATGCATTTTTGGCAAATGAGGCTTCAAGCAATGAAGTTCTGGTAGAAATAGCGCTTGCTCTAGGTCCTCTGATCAATTGTTTTCTGCGAGGAGGATTTTGCTCTTCACACAACAGGGGACTTCTGTAAGGTATTGATTCTCGAACATAACCTTGTTATTGTTTAAATCATGAAGAGCAAATTGGCAGTAAACTATTGTTTATGTTTAGTGACATTTTCTGGGAAGGAATAATATTGCAGATATGACAAAGGGCTTATTTAAGAACCATTATTGGCTCTATCTTATTGGTTCTACCATGTAGTCATTTATCTGCTTTCTTTGTTGCATGTTCATCTCCATTATTAGTCTCCATCTCATGCTGTCTTAAGCTGATTTGGATTTGGTTTCATCTGACTTAATTGGGAGTTATTTTCTAACTTATATTGTCTATTTAGAAAGCACTTGACATCCACTTCTTCTAATTGTTCTTTCTTTCTGCTCTCTTTCTTTCTACTTTTTCTCTCTTTCTGCTCGCAGTATCACTCTACTCATGAGCAACCATTCCTTTATTTTAATTTTTAAATAATTTTTACATTTTGTAAAAATTATTGTGTTATTGGTTTCTAAAATTGTTTTTTGTTGTGAAGTTGTTCTGTTTTATTGATGAATTCTATGTTGTCTGTGTTAATCTTTTTTAATACACTACAGCATTTGTGTAAATTTTTTACAATGGCTGAAACAACCCAAACAGCAACACCGACTGATTCAAGGGGCTAACTCTAAAACATGGTTGAAAAATATGGTCACCAACAGAATATTATGTTTTAACGTATGTACTGTTTTTGTTATGTATGAGTGTTGGTTTCATTGTTTTTCTATTATATTTAGTGTTTTATATTCTGTTTTTGTAGTTTTTTAATTTATATTTAGTATTTTGTTAGTGTTTATATATAAATATATTACTATTTTTTAGTCTGTCATTTCCCGCAACGCCATCCGCTATTGCCATATAGCGTTTTTTTTTTTTTTTGCAAACCGCCATCCACATTGATAACATTGCCTTATCATGAATGTTCATTACTTCATTCCAAAGCGAGAAGTTGGGAAGCTTGTGATATTCCATTTTTCCCCTGCCCTTATTGTAAAACTTTTAGCAACTACTTCCAAACCTCTCCTAAAAGCCAGCTCAATGCTTCTGTTAGTTGTCTTAGTAATGAATAAGTTCTATATGAGTCAGATAGTCTCTTTTCATTAATCATTGTTTTTCTTTACTAATGATTCCTTTCTCTTGTGTCATTGTTAACCCCCTCTTCTAATGACAGTTGAGTCATTATTTCATCCTTATCCATTTTCCATTGCAGTTTACCATGTACCATGTCATGTCCCTTTCGACTTTCCTTACCAAGGAGTATGTACGTCAACATAAATCCTACCTCAACTCACTATATAGCTAAATCTAAACCATGGCTTCTCACAAGGCACAATTCTTTATTTTTCAGTGTACTATTTTTTATATGTTATGCTATTTAAATCATTGATACTGAAGGCAGACTAGAATTCGCAAAGCTAGCTTCAAATCTTAAATCATAAAAGGAACCGGTAACACGTACTTGTATGCAGTATGCCAATTAAAATTTGTTGTTTCGGATACAGTTCTGCACATGTTCTATAAACTGAAACACGTGTATGCTAATTGCAATTTTTATATGATCCCCTAGTCAATGAATTAATATTGGAGTATGTATATTACCTAGACTCTAGAATGTTATGGTCCATATAAACACAGGTTGTATTTCTAACTAAAGCAAAATCTATGCATGAGGAAATTGTGTTGAGCATTGTTATTGGATTACTAGCCCTAATATGTTTCTTAATTTCAAATTGCTCTAAAGTTTTCATGTAAGTAATCTAGCAGTCGTTAATTGGGTGTACTTTGATAAATAACACCAAGGGAAACACCCATATATGTGATATCATGATAGCTATATTAATTTATATATCCCTTGACTTTGTGTTGATAAATTCAGCAAGAATCAATGTTAGAATTCTTGTGCTTAATGGGATTCGTCTATGAGGTAAGTTGTCAATGCATGCAAAATAAATAGGCCCCTTAGATAGTTCCCTTTATATTCTCATAATGTATGTCTGTCATTGCCACAGCTGATGATTCGTTTTTACACTTCCCACACAATAGTATTGATCCATGGAAATTGGAATTTGAACCACTGAAACTTGAATGTTTGAGAACATAATGTTTTGGACTGAGCCAAAGCTACCCTATGAAATAAAAATACATGGTAACAGGTATATGATACATGGTATATAATGTCACAAAACAAGTGCTGTTTTAGACTTTGATCTGTCTTTAATTTCTATATATCCATCCGGATGCATTTTCAGCTCTGCACCCATGGATAATGTGTTCTCATGTTTTCCACAACTTTGTGTTAATTTACACACTGTTGTGAGAAAGGAGCTAATTAGAAAAAATCATTTTAAAAACAAGTGTTTTTTTTTTCAAAATGACTATTTAACCGATTATATAACTGGTTATGGATAAATAATTGGTTAAATAACCGGTTAAATATCCACAACCAGTTTTAGATATAACCGGTTATAAATTTATAACCGATTATCTAACCAGTTATTTGTAAAGATAACTGGTTATACTAAATTATAACTGGTTATGGAAAAATGGTTATAGTTATGGTTACTATTAAATATAATTTGTATTTAATGTTAGTTGTTAGTTGAGTTGTATTTTATCTTTCATTTATGATTGTATGTTTTAGAGGTAGGTGGCTGTTGAGACCACTCTACTGATTTCTTATATACTCTTTTTTGTCTCTATTAATAAGATGTTCTGAGCTGAGTGGAGGTGAATCACTCAAGCTTTTCCTATATTCAAGTTGGTATCAGAGTGGGAATGATTCTGCTTTTTGAGTCTAAAGTCATAGTAGGCTATCTGCCGCTATCCGCTGCCATTCGGTGACCTTTTTATACAACAAGTTCAGGGTTAGGTGCGCCTCGACGTGCGCAGCCCAACCCAAGTAATCACTCCTCCAAAAGACACGCCACGAGCTCCTCCGAAATATACATTTTAAGGCATTCTAGATTAACTAATTCAGAATACCATAAAGTGCATATTTCGGATCAGTTGCTTCAGAATATTCACCTTAAATGTATACCTAGGGTGAGGGTATGTTGGATTTTTTATATTATCTTTTAAACTCTTTTGGAATGGGAATATGAAATAAGGGATTGTTAAAAGACACTGCCCTAATGCTATAAGAACCTGATTTACGAACTCACACCAAGTCTACACCAAAATTTTGAGATGACACTTTCATTGATATAATTATTGTTTTTGATTCAGGTTCTCCTCCTTTTAGCCGCTTTGTAATTATCCTATGCTTCAAAATCAATTTCATGACCTTCCCAAACTCTAATTATTCACTTCCATTTCTACCAATATTCATCTACTTTCCACACTCTGATAATTGTTAGTAGCTGATTGGTCCATGCCTTGTTTGCATAATTACTTAGGCTATAAATGGTATTGCAAATACTCTTAGGTTGTATGTGTAATGCAAATATTCTTAGTTTGCTTTTTATCTTTTGTGTTGATATTTGACTGACGAATAACATGCACACCATGTGTTTGATTAATGTTCTCAAATAAATGAGATGACATCATGCGTATACTTCTTTTACTAGTTACCACTCTTCTTTGCATAATTATCAGCGTTTCATTCCCACACCTTCTCTTTTACATTTGTGGGACCTAGGCTCTACTTTTGTTGTTGTTGTTGTTTTGATGATAATTTGGTTAAACATTTATGAATTGACAGAGGATGTTGGATATTTCATTGCTTCTGTTGTTGTATATTGATTTAGACTATGATTCAGATTTAGGATCTTGGTCAAACATGAGACATGATTAGGGTAGTTGAAGATAGAGTGGAAATTGCCATTTTTGCATTTTTTGCTTTGTGTCATTTGGTTGGCAACTGAGAAAGTATCTTAGCTTACCATATATGAAAAGCTGACACCAATGATGTATCAAAATAGCCTAAATAGGAACAAGTTGCTCATCTTAGTTCCTTTTCAGGCCATAGTTTTTCTTTTGGAAAGCTAACAATGTAAAAGTCTTGTGTTATTACTAGTAGCTAAAAGCTTACCTCAACTAACAAAGCTAAATGACCATCAACTACCATAGACATAACTTATATATAAATTCAATAAATTATAAACTTATTTGCACTAAGTTAATTTTTTTCGTTCTTTTTATTGGATAATATTTTAATGAGACATTCCACTTCTTCAGGATCAAATAATGTAAGAAGCAACACATGGATTAGGAAAGCAAATAGAAGAAAACTTAACGTAGCACCAAAGAAGTATGGTTGTGAAATGAAAATGATGGGCCATATCAATCATATTTGTAGACATGGTTTTCGTTGGAAATCAAAGCCAATTTATTGAGTGTGTGTGTGCAATTGTTGTCAAGGGTAACTGGAGCAATCTGTTGAAAGTGAAGAAGAATGCGTCTTCTCTCACTTCCTCTACCATTCACCAGTTATTATTGCAGCTGTCACTCTATGGTTATGGGCTCTCTCATTCTTTCCCTCTTTTTAAATGGTTTGACTCCATCCCACATTATAGCCATTCCTTGCAATGCTCATGGACAATGATTCACATCCTCACTGAACATAAGCATTTCAAAACTGCACAGCATATGCTTGAAAAAATTGCCAACAAGGATTTTCTTTCATCGCCTTCAGTTTTGAGCAGTTTGGTGAGGACTCATGAGAACCCAGAAGTTAATTCTCAAGTGTTGAGCTGGCTTGTCATCCATTATGCTAAGTCAAAGATGGTGCAAGATGCAATTCAAGTTTTTGAGAATATGAGGTTACATGAAATAAAACCTCATTTGCATGCTTGTACTGTACTTTTGAATTCCCTGTTGAAGGATGGGGTTACTCACACGGTGTGGAAAATTTACAAGAGAATGGTTCTAGTTGGGGTTGTTCCCAATGTGTACATTTACAATTGTTTATTCCATGCTTGCTCAAAATCAGGAGATGTGGAAAGGGCAGAACAGTTATTAAATGAGATGGACATAAAGGGTGTGCTTCCTGATATCTTCACATGCAATACTTTGATATCATTATATTGCAGGAAAGGTATGCACTATGAGGCTTTATCCATCCAGAACAGAATGGAAAGAGAGGGGATAAACCTTGATATTGTTAGTTACAACTCTCTTATTTATGGATTTTGCAAAGAAGGTAGGATGAGAGAAGCTATGAGGATGTTTAGTGAAATAAAAGATGCTACTCCCAATCACGTGACATATACTACACTGATTGATGGCTATTGTAAAACAAATGAACTGGAGCAAGCTCTGAAAATGTGGGAATTGATGGAGGCTAAGGGATTGTACCCTGGAGTTGTTACTTATAATTCAATTTTGCGTAAGCTTTGTCAAGATGGCAAGATAAGGGATGCAAACAAACTCTTGAATGAGATGACTGAAAGGAAAATTCAAGCTGACAATATCACATGCAACACACTTATTAATGCTTACTGCAAGATTGGGGATTTGAAATCTGCTTTGAAATTTAAGAACAAGATGTTGGAAGCTGGTCTAAAACCTGATCCATTTACATATAAAGCACTGATTCATGGGTTCTCGAAGACAAATGAGCTGGAAACCGCAAAGGAGTTAATGTTCAGCATGCTTGATGCTGGATTTACCCCTAGTTATTGCACATACTCATGGATTGTAGATGGCTACAGTAATAAAGACAATATAGATGCAATTTTAGCACTACCAGACGAGTTTCTGAGTAGAGGTCTTTGTCTTGATGTTTCAGTATACAGAGCATTGATAAGAAGGTCATGTAAGATAGAAAGGATTGAATGTGCTGAAAAGTTATTCAATCAAATGGAAGGAAAGGGTATATCTGGTGAAAGTGTTATCTACACCAGTCTTGCATATGCCTATTGGAAAGCTGGAAATGTAAGATCTGCCTCAACTATGTTAGAAGAGATGGCTAGGAGAAGGTTGATGATCACAGTCAAACTTTATAGATGCTTTAGCACTTCTGATGCAATTGAAAGCAAAGTGTTGCAAATCTTCTGGAGTCATGTCGTGGATAGGGGTCTGATGTCAAGAAATACATTGAATAAAATATAGCAGATGTTGATATGATGATAATATTGTTTATGAAAGAACCCTCACATCTAGAAGATTCTTTCTAGACTTGTTTGCAAGAGGCAATTCATTGCTTCTGGTTATCAGTGTCTTTCTTCACTTTCAATTAGAAATTGGAAAACCATTGAGATTTGGGAAAATATATCTAGGGACCTTTGACAGACCTTATGTGTTAACTATCATAAATCCAACAGGCCGACTTTGGAATGGACAATCCTTTAATTTGAAATGATTCATCAGGTACATAACTTTAATTATTGTCTCAATATTATTATTGTAGTCATCAATAGTTTAAAAATATAAGTCTGGATTTTGAAACACCGTAAGCACATGATCAAGCAATCAGATCCATGGTCTGAACTGGAATCACAATGACGACTGGATGGTCTTTGGTGATGATGGAGGCACAATAAAGTATATACATAATTACATATTTTAATATACCATGTGGTTTCTTATAAGCTTTATATTGCATATATTTATTTAGTAAGATTTTGGTGGTAAAATGAACATATATGTAATATCTAATTAGATGTATTTGTATGTTACTGACATTTTTTAAGGTTTGGCAGAACGACATAAACAATGTTAAAGCCAACAAATCTGCTCATAAAGAATCAGTCCGTGAGTTAAGGTAGATATTTTATTTGAAAAAAAGAAATTGTAAGATGTTGAAGGGGAAAGGTTCTGTAACTCTTATAAACAATTTGTGTAGGACAAATTTGAAGTTCTATTCTTGCTCTGATGATACCATAGTTAAAGTTTGGGATTTTGCACGCTGTCAAAAAGAGTGTTCATTAACTGAATAACTGGTAATGTGCTTTGGATGGACCATATCTGAAAATTTGTTTCCTGTCTCTAATGTTGGTGCCCTGAAACTGAATCTTAAAATTCTTGTGGGGTCTTAATACCAATAATATTTTGTTAATCTGTGCTTTTATTTTAGGCTTCCTAATCAGTAATTACAGATTGCATTGTTTATGCACTTGATTGCATTTCTGTTGTGATGCAAAACCATGTTTGCCTTCCTTGATCTTCCTCCAAGAGGTTCCAAAGCTGCAAGGAAATGAATTAATGGAGGAGGAAAGAAATGCTTAGGTGGGGCGTCATTCTCCTTGAAGAGATAAGCCAAGTGTTTTAGACTTGCCATAAGGGAAGGAATCTTTTATAAAAGCCAACTAGGAAGAGATTCCTCTAGAAAGAGGATCCTCAAGACCTTTTACTCATGAATGTGTTCAAGAGAGACAATTTTCATTCAACTTCAAAGGTAAGATTTACAAAGAGTGAGGGGTCCTATCTATAGGGAGTGGAAGGTTAAGATTAGTGGCCTAATTATGGACCTCCTAACAAGGCCCATCCCCTAAGTAGGATTAAGCTAACTAACTAGGGAACAAACCCCATTTCTAGCGCCTAGAATCTAGGAAGGTGGGTCCCTATGTTGGTCATGTGTTGTGTGAGAGAAAGAGGGGTGCAAAAAATGAGTTAGGAGGTGTGGAGATGACCCAGACTCCCATATTTGGGTTGCACCTCTTTCTATGCACACTCTACATAATTACTTAGGTACCCACTTACCTAATTACATGGAAAATGGTCAAAATACAAGGCCTTTAAAGGGATTAATATGTGCCCTAAATTTCTAAGGAAATATAAAATATTTACAAGGTTAAAATCCTAAGACTATGGCTTCAAGTGTTCATGTAAGCTCCAAGCCAAGTCTTTCTCATAAATCCTCCTAATCATGATGCTAGGTGGGATTGCATCATGTTGTGTGTATGAGTGTTGGGTGGTCAATAATAGTAGAGGAATTGCATGTTTTAGAATGGACCATCTGTTTCAATTTTCAGATTTATTCATGCCATAAGTCGTCTCTATCCATTTGTGCTGGCATGTGCGAATTTATTCCCATTCTCATCAGTGGTCAATAATATACCTCTTTCTCCATGTTTTCACCTCATATTGTTGATTTGGTTCTAGTTCACGTATTATAGTTGACTTTCTATTTGTTACTGTTGGGAAGAAGCAATTGAAAGATGCGTGGAAAATAGAGAGAGTTAATGAAGGCAATGTAATATGACAACACAAGAGCATACTCCCACTTTGTCTGTGATCTTGCAACATCACATGCTGTGTTGATGATGACAAATGAGTCAATGAGAGGTTTGTTTGAATGAGATTTTGGCAAACATCAATCACTTTGGTTTCAATGCACGTAGACATTGTTTTCAATATGTGCACAATATGATACATTAGACATTTCCATCAAGTTTACCAACAGTGTTTCCAAAGAGTTGTAAGTGAAGGTTACATTGGATTGTATCATACAATTCTGCATTCTACAATGCTGTGGGGCACAGTTAATGTCTAATGTATCATATTGTCCACGTAGACATTGTTTTCAATATGTGTACAATATGATACATTAGACATTTCCATCAAGTTTACCAACAGTGTTTCCAAAGAGTTGTAAGTGAAGGTTACATTGGATTGTATCATATAATTCTGCATTCTACAATGATGTGGGGCACAGTTAATTGTTCAAAATCAAACAGCATCTATTATGATATACGTTCTAATTTGTGCTTTTCATAATTTCAACTTGAAAGTATGCCACTTTTTCTCTTGTTCGGATGTTGCATTATCTATTTGACTGTGATGTAACAAAGTGTGATATAATTGTCCACGGTTTTAAAACGTTTTTTAATCCTGTTGCTTATTTGATTCAATGATTACAATTTTACTAGTTTGTTTGATGTCATATTTGTTAATAGTTGAGGAAAAGATGGATATTGATAGAATATTTATATTTTTCATATTTTATTTTATGTAAAAAAACAAGAGTAAAATATCAAACGAGTTTCTAAAAGATTGAAGCGCTGATACTTTGGTCTTTCAAAGAATTTTAGAAGCATCTAGATCTTTAAAAGAAGGATATTGGCAGAATATTTATATTTTACATATTTTATTTTATGTAAGAAAATAAGAGTGAATACCAATTGGGTCTCTAAAATATTGGGTTTCTAAAAAATTAAAGTGCTGACACTTGGTGCGTCAAAAAATTTTAGAAGTATTTAGGTCCTTGAATCATTGTCATTTGTGTATTAGTTCTTATGTTACTGACATTATTTAGTAAGTGTTCAGTGAGTTGTTAAGTATCACAGTTTTTCTTTAATATATGACACTTCATATTATTATCTATATCATAGGAATCTAAGTTATTAGTGTAAAAACATCATATTGGTCCTTGAAAGATCAAAGTTGTCACATCTAGGCCCTTAAAAGATTTTTTATTGACATTCAAGTTCTTGAAAGATTCTTAGAGGTTCTTCAAAGATTTTTAGAGACATCTAAGTCGTTGAATTTTTTTTGCATTTACACATAGGTCCCTAGGTCCTTCAGTTACTAATGACATTAAACAATTATGCAATCAACAGTTAATTGCTATGTTGTTAGTCTTTTCTCTTATATATAACAATCCAACTACTTACATAACATCTGTTTTTTTTTTATTCTTTAAGTTAAAAAATATTTGTGAAAGTTTTCATCACTAGAAAAAAAAAATCTCCCAATTTATGTCTCTCCCTTTCATATTCTTTTTTCCATTAAAAAGAGGGAGGAAAATAAAATCAATACCATGTGAAGTTGTTTTGTTAGCATCAAATTAAAATCTTAAATTAATATGAAGCGGAAACTTTATTATATTATAATAACTTGATTGTTCAAAGTTTTTAAGCTTCCAGTGAAATACTAAACTAATACTAGAACCACATAACTATTCATCATAAGAACATCCTCAAATGTTTTTAATTTAAAAGATTAAATAAAAGAAAAGTGAATGTTACATAAGCAGTTGAAATGTTATGTATAAGAGAGAAAAACTTATATCATAACAGTTAACTGCTGATTATATAATTGTCTAATATCGTTAGTAATTGATGAACCTATGTGGCAACGGCAGAAAAATTTAAGGACCTAGATGCCTCAAAAAATCTTTTAAGGACATGAATGTTTTTATAAATCTTTCAAGGCCTAAATGCCTTTAAAAAATCATTCAAGGATTTAGATGTGACAACTTTAATCTTTTAAGGACAAAAATGATATTTTCACTCTGATAACTTAGATCCCTGTGACGTGGAATGCGACAACTTTAATCTCTCACATATGAGAAAGAAACTCTGGTAGCATGACACCTAGCAGCTAATTGGATACAGTAACGTAAGGATTAATATGCAAACGACAAAGGACTTGGATGTCTCTAAAATTGGATTAATATACAAATGACAAAGGATTTGGATGTATCTAAAATTTTTTCAAGGATCGAAGTGTCAGCACCTCGATCTTTCATGGACTTGTTTGGTATTTTAATAAAAAAATAATAACGTAAGAATATAACAAAAATTAAAAATTGTACATTTCTTTTTTAATTTATTCCCCCTTTAGTCATAAAACAAATATAATAAAAATTATAAAATATTTTAATGGTGATATTTTTCTTTTTATTTTATTATCCAGTAGAAAAATGAAAATCAGGGAAGTGAAAAAATTAAAAAAAGAAAATCATATTTGGTTATATTGTTGAGAGAGGAGAAAAATTTAAAATCCTTCAAGTTATAAGATTTTATTAAATTGTCCTTAATCATTTCGGGTTACATGTCAATTATTTCCCTTCTCAATTTGCATCGAGCTTTTTTCTTCCTCTGTGACATTTGTTTCTCCCCTTATATGTAGGAAAGTCGTTTAACAAAAGTCTCTTTTTTTTCCTGGTAAGGTTTACTAAATAATATTTTCAATTTTATTTATCCAACCTTACTGAATATGAAGTTAAAATTTTATATATATCATCACAAAAATATGGTTATATCACATAATAAGTGTGTTAGAAGAAAAAATATATAAAAAATTAAGTATTCTCTATAGTGGTGTGACACAATCTACAAAAATATGAAAGATGTAAAGAATAAGTTTATCAAACATTTGTGCATAAGAATAAAACATAATCCATACATATATAAAGAAATGTTAGAAAAGAAAATATATGTCAAAGAGCGTCCACACTATCGTGGAGATTTATTACACCACTGTGGCACATCTTTTAAAATATAATAAAAAATAAAAATAATTAACTTTAAAACCTCTCTCTTTCTCTTTAAAACTTATACCATTTAATTACTTATAAAATACTCGATTATATCTATAATTAATTATTAAATAATCTATAAAAAATTAAAAATAATCTAACCCAAAGTAGACTTTAATTTTAAACATAAAGGGTTTCACTCTATTAAGTAAAAGGAGATATGAAGATAATTAGGGCTCCATTTTGAGGGTTAACTGATAAAGGACACGATCAAAATTTAGAAGAGTTGTCAAAATAAATTGCTGTTTGTTCACCAAAATTGAATGGAATTCTTTCTCAGGCTATTTAGTATTTACATTAATGACTAATACTATTTATCCCTTTTGCATAATTATTGATTGCCTAACTTTTCACTAACAAGCTAGCGAAAGAAGAGAAAAATGTTCTAGACACTACTTATATGTTTCATCGATTTGAATTTGAAACGAATTTTAACTGCTACATTTCAGTCTAGTTTTATTTGGGGAATGGATTTCTTCCATGTCCTTTCTTTTGTTATTGAAGGGTTGGTCTTCCTCTTCATTAGTTTTTTATTTCAGCAAATGTGGCTTGAGCTTGTTTACATCTGCCTGTTGAACTGGTTTTAGAAGGAATTCTTCTGCTCCCTCTTCCAAGCATCTGATAAAAATAAGAAAAAAAAGTCATGTTAGCCAAATATGAAATTTAGCCATGTGAATGTGATGGCCCCCAATATGTCAATTTGAAATTAAAAAAGAAAGCCATGTTAATCAAATATGAAATTTAGCCACGTGATGCCCCCTAAAATTTGTATTTGAAAAATATAAATAGGTTTAATTAAGTTTTTAGTTCTTGAAATGTGACTAAAATTCACTTTTTGTCCATGAAAATGAAAAACATTTTTTTTTTCATTCTTGAATTTAGTCAAATTTAGTCTCTGAAAACAATGAAAATTTGGAATTTTGCAAACAAAAAAAACTACCAAAAGCAAAATTTACTTAAATTTCAGGGACTAAAAACTTTAATTAAGGCTTGTAAATAAGTAGGTTTGTGTTGGATTGGGTTTGTTGTAGGCTTTAAGTTCCTCACCTGTTGATCCTTGATGGTAAATTCTCAGAGGACATAATCACAACTGGTATGTTTTTAAGAGATTTAGATTCCTGTAAATAAATGAGCTTATTATTATTTTTTAATATCAAGCACAAGAATATACAGGCTGTCAAAGGTACATTATGATGGCCATGAGCAAATTTGATCAGAGGATCTGTTAGAATTTTTTGGAAATATCCCAACTGAGATGTCAGAAGGGATTTTTCATTTGTTTTGAAATGTCTGAAAATTCACATCACTTGTTTTTAAGAAATCAGATCCTATCCTTTCAAATTGTTTCCTAAATGCAAAAGTCATAATCATATCCATAGTGCATAATTTGACCAAATCTGTGATGCATTCAGATTTTGAAAATGAGCAGAAAGTTATGGTATGGATGAACTCAATGAAATATCCCAAAAGCCTACCTTGATTTTTCTCAGCAGATCATAGCCAGTCATTCCTGGCATGCAGTAATCTGTTATAATCAGGTTTACATCTATATCCTGCATGAACAATTGAATAAATTATTAGTCTAAACTTGTCCACCAAAATGTTTGAAGTCATGCTATGAGTAGTATAGTAAGAAAATTGAACCTGATGAATTTCTGATGCAACATGAGTGTCAAAAGTCCTTAACTCATCTTCAACCAAACCAAGAAATTTTAAGGCCTTAGTGGCAGAGTCCACAGTAGTAACTGTAATTCCAAACAAATATCCACAAGAATCAAATACCAGGTATCAAATCAGAAAAAAAAATAACAATAACATAAATGATTACACAAACATGGTCATATCATTTTTCTCTCGTCATGTGGCAATATCAAGGTTTTAAATTACGATCAAAATTTCAAATTGTGGTTAAAGTTTTGTCACTCTTCTCAACAAATTGCAGCAAGTTAAGAGAGAAAATAAATGAATAAAGAGTGGACAAGAAAAATACCATGAAAGGAAGAAATTTTGAGGAGCCTCTCAATCAACATTCTGTCAATAAGACTATCATCAACAGCCAAAACATGGAATTGGGCTTCTACAGTCATAGCCATAATAACTTGGAAGATAATGTGTTAGTCACAATAGGAGAAAAAAGGATCAAAGAAGAGAACAAGGGACTGAGTTGAAGAACAATGTCATGAATGAGAGCAGTGTGACATTTTAAATGGGAACCAATAATGGTCAAGAAGATACATAATTCTCATAGAAAATCTGAGAGTTTGGAAAGCGATATCCCACAGATTTCATCAAGATTCTCAAGGATCTTCTAGGTTGATTTTTGAATTGAACCATAAGCAAAGTAGGTGGTGGAATTTTACCAAATTTAAAAATTGGACTTGTTCATTATTATTTTGTTTGACCCTTTTGCCAATGATAAACAACTATTGAGGTGAGTTGGTTTGTTATAATATACTTCTATTCTCATTCCATTTGCCTTTTCATGAGACCTAAAAGCCACAGTTTTGTGACAAAAAAAATCTCTATAACATATTCGTGCATCTGCATGACCGGCTTAGTGCTTTGCACTTAACCCCATTTTACTAGAACTACTAGCTAGTATATAATTTTCTATTGACTTCTTTGTTATTTGATTAATTTTAAAGGACAACTTGGAGGCTTGGACCAAAACCCTGCATAATTTTTTAAAGGAGAACCAATCCTCAAAACATAACTCCATCTTATTTTACTTTCTTATAATGTCTTATTTTTCATTCATATCATTCCTTGATTGTGTAATACTTTCTTTATCTTATTCTTGTTGTGGTTATTCATCATACTTTAAATAATATTTTTCATTTTGAAACACAGATATTTGTTTACATAAGACAATCTTATTTAAATATGGAAAACATACACAAAAGTGATATAGTCAAGTATTTTGGACATACTTTACTTGAGCCGACATACCTATAAGTTAAATATTTCAAGTGGGAAAATTTAACAAATGATTGAAAACTTTAATTAATATAATAAAGACTATAAAAACAGTTGCAACAGTGGTTTAAGATGCGACTGTAATTTGAAACTAAAACTTTGTGTATAGTGAATAATATCTAAAATTCCCAATCTCTTACTTCTAAATAAACCTTTTCCAAAAGAAAATAATAACTTCACTAAATTATTGTTCTTTGAAGTTCAAGTTATGCTTAATCTAGGACCCAAGCATTACCATGCTATTTTTATTTTATGTGTCAACGTTGTTGTTCTTTGATTAGAATGTCATTGATTTTCCAACTCTTCGTCCGTTTCTGCATTTTTTATTCTCTTTAAGGGCTCAATATTTAAAAAAAATATATATTTACTTGAAACAAGATAAACTTGACAGCATGTGACTTATTAGATAATTGCATATCAGAACACTCTATCAGAAATTTCTATTTCTGAAACTTATTTATGATCAGCTAAACTTAAATTATTTGGATAGTGTTTGTTTTGGAAGTTGATACATGTTAAAATTAAGACACCAAAAGTTTAAAATAATATTAAAAAAAATTTGAGTATATATTTAACCTATCAAAAAATTTTTAGGAACTTAAAACATATTTTTTCTGAAATTCTTAGAAATTAACAATTTTATAAGAGAATCCTTTATTGAAAAGGAAAATCCACCAAACTTGGTAGTTTATAAAAAAAAAAATACTTGGTGGTTTTCCTTCCATTCTAACCAATTATAAGAAAAGTTTTAAATTTCTTTTTTTAGCAATTATCAGACATATTTCTCTCACTGATTTGGTTGCAAATCATTTAACAAGATATACCGGGTAAAAACTCTGCTATCTGGAATGGTTTCCATTCTAATTTTGTTATTCGAGTGCAATTCGTTTTCTATTTTTTATGAGAAGCAGAAAGTAAAATAAATTAGAGATGATATGCCATATCTTCAGCAGATAGAACCATAGTGAATCGGCTGGGTTGAGCTTCAATTTTTTATAATCATTCATTTAATATTTTATCATTTTGTAGGTTCCATAATATTTTTATTTTTTATTATTATTTAAATTAATTCAATAAAATATTATTATTTATTTAAAAAAGTCTAATTTTGTACTTGAAAAAAATCTTACTTTATACTTAAAGAATATATTACTTGGACATGCCAACTAATATTTAAACCTAATAACTTCTTGATACTATCCAAATCTCACCATTAGATTAACCCGGATCCTCTTTAAGTTAGAAGCAAATTATAATTATCTCGTAAATTTGAGTATAATTTTTAAATTAACTAAGGAGTATGACCATCAAATTTATATTTATTTTTTAAAATTATCCTTAAAACTTCTTAAACTTATCATATTTTTCTCATTACTTAATTACTTTTTACCTAGTTAATTGATGCACTTTATTCCTAATTATCCAATAAATTTTATGTTAATTAATTTATACTCATGTGTTTAGTGTATACCCATCAAGAAAACATTAGTTAATAAATTAATTTGTTATTTGTCTGAACTTAAGTCATTGGAAGCTTAGAACCATGACCGGTATATTTTTTTAGAAAAAAAAAAACACTTATACATTAACAGTTTAAAAATTTACATTGGCAGTTAATGACAACCCTAAACATATATAAAAATAGGTAAATTAGACTGTTATCAACTATGTATTCCTAATCGTCCTTTGACCGACCCTTGATCTTCAAAGCCACTTCTTGCTCTTAAGCACTAATGGCTAGGGGGCTACGTGTTGGAGTGCAAGTGTGAGTTGAAGTCCCACATTGGTAAGAAATTGGAAAGTTGAGTAACATATAAGTGAGAAAGACCCATAACCTATTATCTTAAAGTTTTGGGTTGAAGGTGGTGTTATGTTCTCTTATATATGAGTTTGTGCTCCTTGGTTATACATCTCCCCAGTGTTTAACCCCCTCAGTTTGACCCAACACTATGTACCCCTAATCGTCGTCCGACCAAACGCATTTATGTACATGTGATCAAATGCCAACCGATTTATTATTTTAAACCCTCATGAATATACTACCGATTTATTATTTTAAACGCATTTACGTACATGTGATCAAATGCCAATGATTTATTATTTTAAACCCTCATGAATATACTACCGATTTATTATTTTAAACCCTCATGAATATACTCTCTGGCCGAGTACTGTTAGCTCCCTAACCTCGATTCTTCATATCTTATCTAAATTTTCCCTAGATTTGCTCATATATGTATCTTTATTTCATTTAAATCTCCCTCAGATTTGTATTTCCAACCACCTAATCATATTAGAATATTTTATTACATAGATCTCAAGAATACTCACTCCTACCATACTTATAAATACCCGCACACCCATGAAGTGTAGAGGGGTGAATTCACACTCCTATAAACTTGATATTCTTAGTCTAGGTATACTCTCACTATGTTCTACTTGGATTCGAGAACAATATCCAACATACTTTCTATCAGCTATAATTCATAATATTATGTTATGTTATACACACACACATATATATATATATATATATATATATATATATATATTGTCTAAATTATTAAAAAAGAGAATTTTTGTTTTGAGGTTCACTTTTCAAAATACCTATTCTACCATTTTTAATAATAAAAAAAAGAAAAAATTATTTTGCTAAAAGAAAGATTCGAACCCATGATCTCTCCTTCCCTATTTTCCCATATTAATAAAGAAAATTTCCCTTTTGATGTCCACTTTTCTAGATACTTATTCTACCCTTTTTTCCCTTTTTTTTTTAAAAAAAAAGAAAAACTACTTCATCAAAAAAGGGATTCAAACCCACGACCTTTTTCTCTCTTATTTTCCTATAAATGGACTTTGCCACTTGATCAATTTTATAATTTTAAGAAAAATATACTTTAAAAGATTTATATTTAACATACATAAATTTATCATCTATAATTTATAGTATTATATTATGTTATATATATATATATATATATATATATATATATATAAAAGAGAATTACCTTTTTTATATTAACTTTTCAAAATACCTATTTTAGCCTTTTTAATAAACAAAAAAAAAAAAAAACTACTTTGTAAAAAAAAGATTCAAACTCACCTCTCCCTCCACCATTTTCTCATATATGGACTTTGTAAGTAGATAAACTTTATAAATCTAATTTAAAGCATTTATATCCAACATATATAATTATTCTACTATCTATAATTTATAATATTATATTATGTTATACATACATATATATATATATATATATATTATTCATACTATTAATAAAGAAAATTTTTGTTTTGATGTCTACTTTTCAAATTACCTATTCTACCATTTTTAATAAACAAAAAAAAAAAAAATATTTTGTTAGAAGAGAGATTCGAACCCACAACATCTTCCTCTCCCATTTTCTCATGAACTTTGTCACTAAATCAACCTTATAACCTGAACAAAAAAAACTATTTCAAAACATTTATATCCACATTATTTACTATATATATAATTAATAATCTATAATATTATTATATCATGTAAATATCACCTTTTGGACAAGAATATCACCTTATTAAGAACTTTTTCCATTTAAACAATTTATGGAGGTGTAGGAAGAATTTATCAAGGTACATGAAAAACATTTTATATCTTATATTGTTTGTGTGGTTGTGAAGAGAGTTATGAAGTTAGTTATTACATGATGCTTGTGAGCTTATGATATAAAATCATGGGATTGTGTAATTTTTTTAATGTTTATATTTCATACAAACATTTATTAGATATTATTATTTAAACAATAAATTATGTCAATACCCTTAAAGTTTATGTAATTACATGTATTTTTTTTTATTTTTAACTATTACTTTTGACAATTTTTTTTTACCGTTTTAGTGTAATTTTTTAGAGAAATATTAACATTGTAAATATATAAAAGTATCATTAAAATGTTTCTAAACTTAAAGGATTAGTAAAAAATAAAAATAGTAAAATTACATGTAATTTGATAAAAATTAAGAGTATAATATTTATCAAATTATATGTTTTTAATATTTTTCAATCAATCAGAAATCATCGTTAAAATGATAATTAATTTTAATATAAAAGTTATCAAACTTCCTATTATTAGTGTGTTTTAATTAAATTTTTATTAAAAAAATATCATTTCAATCATGCTTTGTCAAATGATTAAAAAGATTATTTATCACTAGGGGAATTGGTTAAAATAAATATCAATGACAAAATTTAGTGAGTGAAGTGAATGGCTCAAACATTACAGCATCCAGCTATGGCCTTCATGAAACCAAGCAACACAGCACGCTTGCGGCACTCCCTCACACCCTTCTTCTCCAAACGACACCGCTCTTCTTCAGCCGAACCTCATCACCAACCCGAAACCCTAATCCTAACCCCCGAAGAAACCACCTTAGCCGACAAACTCCACGCCGCAATAAAAGAGCACCACCGCCGAAACCCCACCCCCAACCCCACCGCCCCTCCCAACCTCACCATCCCTGACCTCTCCCTCTCCTTCTCCGCCCTCTCCGCCGCCCACTCCCTCTCCCCCGCCGTCGCCTGCCGCGTCTTGCAAAAATGCGCCGCCGTCCGCCACGGCATCCCCTTCCCCCAATCCCTCGCCTTCTTCAACTGGACCACCGCCCTCCCCGCCTTCCCCGCCGCGCCGGAGCCCTACATCGAGATCCTCGACCTCGCCGCCAAGCTCCGCCATTTCGACCTCGCCTGGCACTTCATCGACCTCATGAAGGCTCGCGGCGTCGCAATCACCGTCCACGCCTTCTCCGCCCTCGTCCGCCGCTACGTCAGGGCCGGACTCGCCGCCGAGGCTGTTCACGCCTTTAACCGCATGGAAGACTATGGCTGCACCCCTGATAAGTTTGCCTTTTCAATTGTCATCAGTAGCTTATGTAAAAAAAGAAGGGCTTTTGAGGCTCAATCGTTTTTTGATTCTCTTAAGCATAGGTTTGAGCCTGATGTTGTTGTTTATACTAGCTTGGTTCATGGCTGGTGTCGTGCTGGTGATATAGCTAAGGCTGAACAAGTGTTTAGTGAGATGAAGATGGCTGGAATCACACCCAATGTTTATACTTATAGCATTGTCATTGATTCGTTGTGCCGCTCTGGTCAAATTACACGTGCTCATGATGTTTTCTCGGAGATGATTGATGTGGGGTGTGATCCTAATGCGGTTACTTTTAATAGTTTGATGCGGGTTCATGTGAAGGCTGGAAGAACTGAGAAGGTTTTGCAGGTTTACAATCAGATGAAGAGGCTCGGGTGTCCTGCTGATACCATTAGCTATAATTTCATAATTGAGAGTCATTGTAAGGATGAGAACCTGGAAGAGGCTGTGAAGGTTCTCAATTTGATGGTTAAGAAAGGGGTTGCTCCTAATGCGTCCACTTTTAATTTTATTTTTGGATGCATTGCTAAGTTGCATGATGTGAATGGTGCACACCGGATGTTTGCTAGAATGAAGGAGCTGAAATGCCAGCCCAATACCTTGACTTATAATATATTGATGAGGATGTTTGCTGAGTCTAGATCTACCGATATGGTTCTGAAAATGAAGAAAGAAATGGATGAGAATGAGGTTGAACCTAATGTGAATACTTACCGAATTTTGATTTTGATGTTTTGTGAAATGAAGCACTGGAACAATGCGTACAAGCTAATGCATGAGATGGTCGAGGAAAAATGCCTAAGACCAAATCTGTCTGTGTATGAAACGGTTCTGGAGCTGCTGAGAAAGGCTGGACAGCTGAAAAAGCATGAAGAGTTGGTGGATAAGATGGTTGCGAGGGGGTTTGTCACTCGTCCTCTGTAGAAGTTGCTTCACCCTTTACATCTCTGAGGCGAATAAGAGGACTTCCATTACAACTCTAAAAGGGTTGTATTGCTTGTTAATTGCTACAATTGAGACAAAACCAGGGTTTTTTCCTTTGCCCGTCCCCCCAAAAAGTGTGCCTTATTTTTTTAATTTAGATACTCTAGCCTCTAATGGTTATTTATGTCCTAGTGTAGTGTGGTGGTGTAGCTGATTAAGATCTTGGATGGAATTCTTTTCCAATTGATTAACTTGATAGTTGACAACCATTGTTTATAATTTGGTTTATGGCTGAAATTTTAGGTATTCAGGAAGGAAATGGCACAAATGTTGTTTGCAGCATTTTATTGAACCTGTAGTTGTAAACATTTATATGTATTGAGCATATTTTAAGGTATTGGCAGAACAACATGAACAATATTGAGTGGCTGTTCTCTAATTGCAAATTTATCACATTGGTAAGGTGTTTTAGTCAATATTGAGCATTTATAAATCATAACTGAATCTCTATTCTCTAAGGCTTCGTTTGGTGTGATTTTTTATTTTTAATTTTCAAATTTATGAAAACCACAAAAACTAGTTTTAGTTTTCAGTTTTCAAATTTATAAAAACATTTTTTTTTTGTTATCAATTTTAAAAAATTGTTGTTAAATCGTAACCCATTAGAATCCTATCTCTGCAAATATTGCTTTAAGCTGGAGGCTGATAGCTGTTGTAAAAGCTCATTTAAATCTTCTGAAAATGCAGCTTGTGGGATGTTTTCCATAATTTGATTTACTACGTGGTTTAATAAGAATAATTTCTTTGTAACCGTATTTTATTTTGATGGAATGAATAATTTGTTTCTGTGTGGTTCTCTCCATATATTCTTTTCTAAGTTAAGTACTAGAGTGGATTATGTTATTCTTCTTCTTTCACCATGAATAATTTTTCTTTTATTTTTTCCCTTCTGAATGGAAACTGTGTTCTCAATTGCAGGTAGGAGATAATTCTTGATGTTTTTGAAAAATGTCCATCTTCATATTATTTTTATTCAAGACATTAAATTTATATATCTTCATTGCCTAATGCCTACAAACTTTAAGATTGTGGAAATTTTAGGTTTGGGTTTTTTGACTATTCTAATTTAACAGTGAATTGCTTTTGCAGTTCATGGTGTTAGCCATGGTGCAAAAAGAATACGAAAGCTTACTCAAAGGAAAGCAGTTGATTATACAAGCACAGTTGTGTGATATATGCAGGTAATAATTGCTGCTTAATAACTGATGGAATTAACCCTTATCAGTAATACACAGCTATATTGTAAAACTTTTTGACATTTTAATTTCCCTGTGTGTCTATTACTATTGGAAATTTATGGGTAATCTGTATCTGCCTTCAGATTTGGATGTGGCAGTGGGATTCAAGGGATAGGACAGTACTGCAACCTACCCTAGCTGCAGCAATTGATGTCAATGAACTTATTTTTGGTTTTATACTTATCTTTCTGTTTGTTTAAGTTTGTATGCTCTTTCCCTTAATTCAAATAACATAGCTTGATAGATTAAGATTTGTTTATTTATTTGAATGATCAACTTGTTTCCCTGGATGATGACCTTATGCTATTTATTCATGCAGATGTTGCCGACAGTTGGTTATCCAGACAATCTATCCACAAGCTTTGCTGCTAAATTTGTTCATACGTCTCTAAATAAAAATCGTTGCCCCATTAATTGTATTCTTGTAACTTAGATTGACATGTTGTGATTGGCATGATGTAATATGTTATGCAGATTATTCAGTACTGACTTTGTCAAGTTTAAGACTTACCCTAGATTTATCATTGTGGCATTTGAACTCAGCCAGGCCATGGTTGGGATGTGAAGAGTGTTAACTGGCATCCTACAAAATCCCTATTAGTATCAGGCAGGTGTTTTAAACATTTTTTTTTTTTATGAAAACTTATTGAGATTGTGAAATTCAAGAATGTGATCACATATCTTATTTAATTTTTACAATACAGGTAGAAAAGACAATCTTGTGAAACTTTGGGATGCTAAAACAGGGAGAGAACTGTGTTCATTGTGAGTATAAACATTACTTCTGATTTCTATTGTTTCATGAGTTTGTGTAAATAGGTTCATACTTCTGTTGTGCAGTCATGGCCACAAAAATACTGTGTCGTGTGTCAAATGAAATCAAAATGGCAACTGGGTGTTAACAGCTTCAAAGGATCAAATAATAAAGGTTGGTAAATATATCTTCATGATACAAATTGATGGGTCCTTAATAGGTATTTGCCTGTCTTTTCTACTTTGGATTGTTATGTAAACCTTTGAGGATTCTAAGTTATTAACTATAAGTTTTGTATTAAGTGTTAGTTGTCTTTTCTTGATGTATTGATGTGTGTACTGTTTGTATATTTTATTAGTCTATCTCCTGTAGCCTAAGGGTTAGGGTGGCTCTGTCAGCACCCTACCTTTTCTCCTTGTACTCTCTTTTGACTTACTTAGATATAGAAAGTATGTTTCAGCTGGCTGGCAACCACTCAAACTTTTTTCACCAAGTTTCAAGTTATGTTTAATCTACTAATAAATTGTTCTGTGATGTTCATGGTGTGTACAAATTTACTGATTCTTTCATCTTATTCTCTATTTGTAATTTTGTTGTTTTGGTTGGTTGTTGAACATGGTTAACTCATCCGAGTTTTTGATAAAACTGGACTTTGTGAGTTATTAAATCTCGGTAAAAAATTTTCATGTCTGCCACATGCTAGTTTGTAATTGAGCAGTTCATTAATTTAAATTTAGCAGTTAAAAATTAAAATTACCTCACTTAGCAAGATTCAAAATTTCGAACTTGTCTCTAAATTTTTAAGAAATGGAATGTTACTAAACCAACTTCATGTTTTGATACTTAAATGAAAATAATATACATATATACATATATACATATATATATATATATATATATATATCATAATAATAACTATTATTTTATGTGTATTTGATCATCATAATATTTATAGTTTAATTATTTTTTATGAATTTTTAAGTATAAAATTATATAGTTTATAATGTATTTAAATTTTATAATATAAAAGCAAGTCATGTGGGTTAATTACTGATCTAGGAGTTGACCTGTTTATTGATCCAGCTGAATTGATAACCGAGTTAAGTCTAATATAATTGATTTGTGCATTTGTTTGAGATTCTTTTGAATTTCAATTTTGATCGTAATGAAACTTGATTGTGTGGCATGTGTCGGGTTTTTGCCTTTCACATTGAGGGAGTTTTCATGTTAAAAGATTTTTACCCTATTGTCTACTTGTGCTATAATTGTTGGCATATACTGGTATAACACAACACCCTTTTGAGACACCCTTTTGAGGGTGTTGTGTATTGTTTTGTTAGTGGTACTGTACCTATCTAGGAAGTGTTCACGCATGATTCGATTTTAGGAGGAAAAGAAGATTGAACTAATTAATTTTAATTAGTTTGGTTTGGGTTGGTTTGGATTAGGAGAATTTTTTTTCCTTGTCAGAACCAAACCTGCAAGAATACATATATAATTACTTATAATTTTTAAAGTTTATATGATTTTTTACTTAATTTTTAGTTAAGGTTTTTAATTAATATGTATTAGTTAATAAATAAATATTTTAATAGAACTATTTGATTTAATTTTATTGGATACAATTTTATGATAATCAATAAAATGTAATGTTTAAGTGAATTAATTGTTTAGACTTTAATTTTAATAGTGTTTACTTTTATATAATTTTGTTTGGAGTGAATAAATTTTATATAATTTTGAAAATAAAATTTTTTAATATATTTTTTAATACTTAATAATAAGAATTTTAAATCACAACCAAATTGTACAAAAATAGTTTGGTTAAGTTTAAATTTTATAATTAATCTAAATTAAATTAAATCATATTGTACTAGGTTGGTTTAAACTAATTTTAAACTCAAAAACTACACTAGACCGTATGTGAACATCCCTAGCTATATGGTAGTGAGCTTTTGCGATGTCTCACTCTAGATCGATTGATTATCAAATACATTTGGTAGGGTGGTTATTTATAATTTACATGAGCTGCATAATTAAGATGAGGTTTTGTTGCTAACTATGCTTCTCGATGTGGGAACCAATTGGCATCTAACCATGGTGAATATTGTTTATTTCATTCGGATATAAGGTGAGTCACTTGATGAAAGAATAAAGAGGGATGAAAGAATAAAGAGGGAGACGGTGAGAGAATATTATGGGTTCCAATATCATTGTTAAAACAAACATTATTAAAAACTAGCATTTGGTATATTAAAAAAAATTGTCTATTTCATTTGATATTTGTGTGTGATTTCTACAAATAATAATAAAAAATCACTCTCCGTAGTTAAGCATAAATCTCTATTATTTTTTAAAACCCATTTTGGCTTTTTTTTTAATATCAAAAGAAAAGAATTTACCAAAATCACCCACCTTCCATATTATTTTTCTAAATAATCTCTTATTATTCATACTAAGAAATTGGTTGAAGAAACCAATTTTTGAACATGATTTATTTTTTTATATAAAAAACCTATTAGAAATTGGTTGATTACAATCAGTTTCTTATGACATTTTTTTTCTAGATATCTTTTTCTAGTCAATTTTTTTAAATTTATTTTTTATTTATGTATATGGTTTTAAATTAATTTTTTAGTTAATTTATATTTTATTACGTTTTTATTTTTCAGTTATGTATCTTTTTTGTTGTTTTAATATTTTTTAAACGTTTTTAAAACATTAGGTTTAAAAATCTTTATTTCAAAACTTTTAAAACTTAAAAATAAATTACAGATCATTTAACAAATTTTTAAAATAACAAAAGATACACAACATAAAAAATAAAATCAAATACAAATTAATCAAAAAAAATTTCAAATCATATTTTAGAAAAATATACGTACATAAAAATAAATTGGAACAAATTTTAAAAAATAAATATGAAAAAAATTTAGTCAATTTTTGGAATTTTTTAAATTTATTTTTTTATTTATGTATATTGTTTTCAATAATGAATTTTAAAATTTAAATTTTTTTTAGTTAATTAATATTTATTTTACTATGTGTTTTATTTTTATGTTGTGTATCTTCTTTCGTTTTTTCAATTTTTTTAAACACTTTGTAATTTAATCTTTCAGTTTATATTTTTTAAGTTAAACTTCTTTTTTTACCAAAATAAATTAAAAATAATTTGAAATATTAGGTTTAAAAATTTTAATTTAAAACTTTAAACAGAAAAATAAATTACAAAACATTTAAAAAGATTGAAAACAATAGAAAAGATACCCAACATAAAAATAAAATACAAAGAAACAAAATAATTAACTTAAAAAATTTTTCAAATGTGTATCTTTTCCCAGTTTTATTTTTAAATTTTTTTAATATTTTATTATGTGTTTTATTTTTACGTTGTATATATTTTTTTTGTTTTAATTTTTTTTAGGCTAAATTACCACCGGTGCCCCTCTATTTAGGGGTAGCTTACTTTGTGCCCTCAATTTTTTTTGAACTAGACCAAAGGTAAGAGTCTATATTATTTTGCAATTTCAATGCATTTAAACTAATCAATAGCAATGTTAATTTTAAAAATATAGAAAATTTGAGAAAGGTTAGAATTGACCCCATGTTTAGAAGTTTAAATGTTAAAGACATACCACAAGACCGAAAGTCAATATTAATTTTCTTGTGAGATTCAAATTTAATTAAACTAATAGTGGCAAGATTAATTTTAAAAATATATTAAAATTTACAATTTTTTTAAATGGAGAAATTTTAATTCTCAATTTTAATTTGTCTTTATTTTTAATTAGATTTTAAATTTTATATTGTTGCTAATATAACTAAATTTTAGTTTTAGTTGTTAACCCTTAAATTTTAATTTCAACTTTTAATTGTTAATTTTAGTTTCAAAATAACAAATAAAATATATAACATAAAATTACCTACAATAGATTTAAAATTAAAATATACAAATAAAATATAAAATCTAATTAAAAATCAAAGATAGAAATTAAAATTTAAATTAAAAGTTAAAAACTATAAATTAAAGTAACAACTAAAACTTAAATATAAAATTAAAAATTAAAAAAATAAACTTATTCAAATAGATTTAACCTAAAATCAAGTTGAGTAGTTTTTAGAATTTAAAAAAGTTTCTTTATTTAAAAAATTTACAACATAAATGACCAAAAATAGTAAAACAAAACAAAGGAAAAAAGACAATAAAACCAAAATTGGCTTACTATCTAGTGGTATCATCTTAAAACTCTCACAGGTCCTAGGTTCAAATTTTACTTTGTCCAATTTTAATATAAAATTAATATTGTCACATGATTAGTTTAATTAAATTTGAATTTCACAAAAAAACTAATATTGGCTTTTGGTCTAGTGGTATGACTTTAGCAATTAAACTTCTAGACTTTGGTTCAATTCCAGTCTTGCTCAACTTTTCTATATTTTTAAAATTAACATTGCTATTGATTAGTTTAAATACATTGGAATTGCAAAATAAAAAAGGCTTTGACCTTTGGTTTAGTGGATTGGCTATAGCTTTCTTTTCCTAGGACTTGGGTTCGATTCATGCCACGTTACTTAATTAATTAAGTCAATGTTCATTTTTAATAGTCAATGCCCTAAATTTGACGGAAGGGCAAAAATTAAACTTTTGAAATAATAGAAGGGCTCACAAAATGAGCTACTCCCTTAACAAATGGGCATGAGTGGTAATTTACCCTTTTTTTTTAAATCTTTGTAATTTATTTTTTATTTTATACTTTTTAAGTTAAATTTTTTAAACTCTTTTTTAAAAAAAAAGTTTAAAACAATTTAAAATATTAGGTTTAAAAATCTTATTTAAAAAATTTTAAATTGAAAAATAAATTACAAAGCATTTAAAAAAATTAAAATAATGGAAAAGATACACAACATGAAAACAAAACACATAAAAAAATGAAATGCAAATTAACTTAAAAAATTTTTTAAATCATACTTTAGAAAAACATATATACATAAAAATAAAATATAAAAAAATTTTAAAAAATTTTAAAAAACTGAAAATTTAGTCAATTTCTTGAATTTTTTCAAATTTATTTTTTATATTTATATATATTGTTTTAAATCATGAATTTTAAAATTAAAATTTTTTCAGGTAATTTATATTTTATTTTATTATGTGTTTTATGTTTAAATTGTATTTTTTTATTGTTTTATTTTTTTAAACGCCGTGCAATTTATTTTTTAGGTTAAAGTTTTTAAACATAATATTTTAAATTATTTTGGTAAATAGAGTTTACTGTAGAATCTGAAATTCGACATCCGTAATTTGTAATCCATGTTTTGTAATCTGTAATTCGTGATTCGTGAACCATAATTGGCAATTTGTGATCCATAATTCATAATTCGTAATCCATATTCTATAATCCGTGATCCGAAATTCGTAGTTCGTTATCTATGACCTAATCTGTGATCCATGATCAATTGTCCATGATCCGTAATTCGAAACTGTAGTTCATAACCTATAATTTGTAATCGTAATTCGTAATTTACAATCAATAATTCCTAGTCAGTAATTCGTAATCCAAAATTCATAATCGGTGATCTGTATTTGTGATCTTTATCGGTGATCTGTGATTTGTAATCCATACTTCGCAATCTGTAATTTGTAATATGTATTTCGTGATCCATAATCAATAATACGTAATTCATAATTCACAATCTGTAATCTATAATATGCAATCTATAACCCATAATCCGTAATCGGTAATTCGTAATCCATCAACCATAATCCATAATCCGTAATCCATAACTTGTAATCCTTAATCCATAATTTGTAATTGTAATAAGTAATTCATAATCCGTGATCTGTAATTTGTAAACTGTAATCCATAATTCGTAACCTATAGTCGATATTCCATAATCCATAATTCGTAATCCATAATTCGTATTTCATAATCCGTAATTTGTAATCTGTGATTCATGATCTGTAATCCATTTCATAATTCGTAATCTGTATTTCGTAATTTGTAATCTGTAATTTGTAATTCGTAATTCATGACCCGTGATCCTTGATATATAAGCCATGATTCATAATCTATAAACTCATGACTTCTTGTGCCCCCATTTCCTCATATATTGACTTTGCCAACCTTTAGAAAAAATACTTTAAAATTATTTATGTCTAACATAGAAAAAAATTACTTTAAAATTATTTATATCTAACATACATAATTGTCTTCTTATCTATTATTATATTATCTATAATCTATAACATATAGACTTATTGTACACATACTAAACTAAAACTATTGTACACAAAATGACATGGTAAATTATTTATTTATATTCTATCATGTTAATAGAAAACATATTAAATTAAAGCTCTAAAATTGTTATAACATATCAAAATAGAAATGCGAATAATCGCGCATGTGTTTTCGCTAGTTTAATAATAATTAAAATACTATGTTAGAAAATTAGATGTAATAAAAGTAAAAGTTAAATTACCTTTTAAAAAAATGAAATATTAAAGCGAACACAAGGGATCGAATCAGGTGGTTTTGAAAATCCAATTTATCCCTTTAGTTGGCCCTTATAAGCAACCATTTCTCTCTCTAACTTAACAACATGTGTTGCCACTACCGCCGCCACAAAGTGAGTGACTATGAGTGGCAGCAGCCACCCATGGCTTCATCACACCAAGCAACACAGCGCACTTTTGGCACTCCCTCACACCCTTCACCTCCAAATGAGATTGTTCTTTAACTGAACCTCACTTTCAACCTGAAACCCTAACCCTAACCCAAAAGAAACCACCTTAGCTGACAAATTCCACACCGTAATAAAAAAGGACCACCGCCGAAATCCCACCCTCAACCCCACTGCCTCTCCCAACCTCACCATCCCCAACCTCTCCCTCTCCTTCTCCACCTTTTCTGTTGCCTAACTCGTTTTCCCTGTCGTCGCTTGCCTCATCTTGAAAAAATGTGTCGTGGTTCACTATGACATCCCCTTCTCCCAATTCCTCCCCTTTTTCAACTGAACCATTGCCCTCCCCGCCGCATCAGAGCCCTACATCGAGATCCTTGACCTCGCCGTCAAGCTCCACCATTTCGACCTCACCTAGCACTTCATCGACCTCATAAAGGCTCGCAGTGCCGTAATCACCGTCCCGCCTTCTCCGCCTTCGTCCGCTGCTACATGAGGGCCAAACTCACTGCCGAGGCTATTCACACTTTTAACTACATGGAAAGACTATGGATGCACCCCCGATAAGTTTGCCTTTTCAATTGTCATCGGTAGCTTATGTAAAAAATAGAAGGGATTTTAAGGCTCAATTGTTTTTTGATTCTCTTAAGCATAGGTTTGAGCCTGATATTTTTGTTTATACTAGTTTGGTTCATGGTTGGTGTCATGTTGGTGATATAGCTAAGGCTGAATAAGTGTTTAGCAAGATGAAGATGGCTGGAATCACACCCAATGTTTATACTTATAGCATTGTGGTGCAACCTCCATGGATACCTCTCATATGATCTTCTCCTAGCAATTCCAATTAGTGAAATGAGTTTTGGAGGAGGAAGGAATGATGGTGAAGGTGGTGTCACTCAAGGAGATAAGCCACTTGATGAAAGAAGCTTGCCACTAGGGAAGAAATCCTTGATAAAAGGCATAAGGATGCTCTAGCAAGTAGAGAAGAAATGACACTCAAGAAAATTCTCTCAAGGAAAATCTTATGCATTCAAATGTAAAGTGTACAAATGAGAGGATAGGGCTATTTATAAGAAATAAATGAGTTAAGAGAGGGAGTGAAAGTGGACGTCCACTTTAGAGGTTAAGCATTGGTTAATTAAGTGTTAATTGAGCTAGAGTCAATTAGTACTTAATTAATCCTAAGCTAGACCCAAACAAGCTCCTAAAAATGTGGATCATGGTCCTCTTGAAATTTAAATTTAAATTTAAAAGTAGCATGTAGATTCCTTCCAAAATTCAAATTTGAATTTGGATGCCATATAGGCGCCACATGGGAAAGAGAGAGAAAGTGGCGCCTAAAGGAGGGAACCAAGGGGCCCATATGTCTCTCATGTTTCATGTGTGTCTTAGAGGGGTGTGATTTGACAAAACCACATGACCAAGTTACTCCAAAAAACCCAACTAATCAACACACTCCACAAAAAAGACTAGCTATATTTCCTAACTCAAAAATAGAAGTATAGGCCAAAATACAAGGCCAAAAAGCAAACTAAGCACACATCCTAAATCTTAGAATGTAGGACAAAAATATACAAGGTAAAAATATAAAGGTTATGGCCTAATCTTCACTTCAAGTAGGATATGAGGTCTTGCTTCCTCCCTCCTAACTATGACCTTTGTGATGAGACCCTTGGTAAGTAGGATTGCACCAAATCCTCCCTCTTTAGAAGGATTTTACCTCAAATTCCTCTTCCTCATAATCATCAACACCGAAAAAAGGAGATAGATCACAAACATTAAATGTAGCGCTGACTTCATATTCCTCAAAGAAGTCTAGTCTATATGCATTGTTGCCCAACCTCTCAAGGACTTTCAAGGGACTATCTCCTCTAGGACTTAGTTTTGACTTCCTTTTAGTAGGAAAACGATCATTTCTAAGATGAAGCCAAACTCAATCCCCTTTCTCAAAGATGATTTCCTTCCTGCCCTTATTTTTAAAAGTTGCATACCCTTTTGCTTGTTGTTCAATATTTGATTTAACCCTCTCATGCAACTTCTTAATAAATTCCACCCTAGATTCCTTATCCTTGCGAGATTGGGAAGTAGGGAGAGGCTAAAACTCCAAAGGTGTAAAAGGATTAAACCCATAAACAACCTAAAAAAGGGAATGCTTGGTGGTCCTATGAACCACCCTATTATATGCAAATTCAATGCAGGGGAGGTACTCATCCCACGACTTATGATTGCCTCTTAGAACTGCCCTCAACATTATGGATAAAGATTTATTTACCACCTCAATTTGACCATCAGTCTAAGGATGACATGTGGTAGAAAACCAAAACTTAGTTCCTAGCATAGCCCATAAAGTTGCCTAAAAATGGCTAAGGAACTTTGCATCTCTATCAAATACAATAGTTGAAGGTATTCCATGCCATCTCACAGCCGCTTTAAAGTAAAGTCTTGAGATGTTGCTCCATCATCCACTTTGTTGTAGGGTATAAAATGGGAAATTTTACTAAAACGATCCACTATCACAAAAATTAAGTTTACTCCGCTTTTGGGTTCTAGGAAGCCCAAGGACAAAGTACATGCTAATGTTCACCTAAGGTGTAGAGGAGGAAGGTAAATGTGAGTAAAATCCATGAGACATTATTTTAGACTTAGTTTATAAGCAAATTATACATCTAGAACAATGTCTCTAAACATCTCTTTTCATATGGGGCCAAAAGAATTTCTCTTTTAAAAGCATCAAGGTTTTTTGAATTCCAAAATGCCCCATGAGCCCACCTTCATGGCTTTCTTTTGTCAGCAATTTTCTCATAAATCTTTGGGGTATGCAAAGTTTGCCTTCTTTAAACAAATACCCCTCCCTAATGAAGAACCCATCATTGGATTTGGATGAAGAGGCAAAAAAGATGGGACCAAAATCCTTGTCAGAGGGATACATGACCCTAATATCATCAAAGTCTAAAGTTTGAGATCTCGGAGTGACAAATAGAGTATGCCTTCTAGATAAGACATCAATTACCACATTTGCTTTTCCATTTTTATACTTGATGACATATGGGAAGGATTAAATGAATTCAACACACTTTGCATGCCTTTTATTTAACTTGACTTGTCCCCTTAGATACTTAAGTGACTCATGGTTACTATGAATGACAAGGGCCTTTATCAAAGAGTAGAATTCTTTATCATAGGTGAGGTAGTTGAGGGGAGCTCCATTAAGCTTTTCAATGAAATATGCTATTGGATGCCCTCCTTGCAAAAGGACAAGACCCACACCTACTCCAGATGTATCATATTCTAGCTTAAAGGTTTTAGAAAAGTCAGGAAAAGCTAGAACTGGTGCATTGGTGAGCTTCTCTTTGATAAGAGAAAAGGCTTTCTCTTACTTCTCACCCTAAAGGAATGGAACATCATTTTTAACCAAATCATTTAATGGTGAGACAAGTGTGGAGAAATTAGACACAAAACGTTTATAGAAACTAGTGAGACCATGAAAGTTCTTGATCTCTGTCACACTTGTTAGGGTGAGCCATTCTTGGATGACTTTGGTTTTCCAGGGGTCCACATGGACCCCTTGTGCACTTACAAAAAAACCTAAAAACATCACACTATCTACACAAAAGGTGCATTTTTCAATATTTGCATAAATGTGGTTTTCCCTAAGAATGCAAAAAACATGACTTAGATGTTCTAAGTGATCATTTAGGCTCCTACTATAAATGAGAATGTCATCAAAATAAACTACAGTAAATTTTCCTAAGCAATCCCTAAGAACATGATTCATTAGGTGCACGAACATACTATGAGCATTTGTGAGGCCAAAAGGCATCAATAACCACTCATAAAACCCAAATTTGGTCTTAAAAGTTGTTTTCTACTCATCACCTTCTTTAATCCTAATTTGGCAGTAACCACTTCTAAGATCAATTTTTGAAAATATTTTGGCTCCATTTAGTTCATCTAACATGTCATCAATCTAGGGATTAAGTGTCTGTATTTGATAGTGATGTTATTGATTGCTCTATAATTAACGCACATCCTCCACTTGCCATCCTTCTTGGGCACCAATAAGACTAGCACAACACAAGAATTGGGGCTCTTTCAAATCCAACCCTTCTCCAACAAATCTTGAACTTAAAACTCAATTTCTTTAGTCTCAAGGGGGTTTGTCTTATATGCAGGCCTATTGGGTAAGTTAGCACTAGGAATTAGATCTATTTGGTGTTATATTCCCCTTAGATGAGGTAACCTCTTAGGGATATCTTTGGGAAGCAAATCATCAAATTCTTTCAGAAAAGTTTGAACCCCTTGTCGGAGAGACTCAATCTCTAGATTTGTGACAATGCAAGATGATGCTTCTTTGCAAAGGAGGAGATAGAATGGTCTATTAAGTAGGAAAGCTTCATTTATATATGTTTTTGTAGCAAAATGGCTTTCCTTTTTTATGACCTTTTTGGGAGGAGCACTACCTCCCAACTCAACCTCCTTACCCATTTCAAGCATTAGGGGTGAAGCTTGACCTTTTTTTCCCCTCATCCCTTTGATGCTTAAAAGCTGATCCTTTACCACCTGAATGAGAGTAAGATGATACAACTTAATATTTCTATCCTTATGAGTGAGGATGATCTCATTAGAGTGACCATGATTGATGACTTTCTTATCAAATTGTCAATGGTCTTCATAACAAGATGTGTCCAGCTTCTATTGGAACAATGTCATATATGATCTCATATTTATATTTTCCTATGGAAATAGGCATTCTAACTTGTTAGTTGACCACCATTTCCCCTTTCTCATTGAGACATTAAAAATTGTAAGGTTTAGGATGGGGAGTTGGGGTCAAGGTAGCTTGTCAACCAATCTAGAGCTGTAATAATTACAACAAGACCCAATGTCCACAATGAGAGAACACACTTTATCTTGCACTTTACACCTTATGTGGAATATGTTCTCTCTTTGGGACTGGTCTAGCTCCAAAGGTTGGCTTCCAAGAAGCCTTTTTACCATGAGGAGGTCCCCCTCACAAGCATAGAACTCATCCATGTCATGATTTGATACATGACCCCTTTCTTCCTCACTCCCACTAGAAGAGCAAGGTGAACTATCCTCACTGCTATGGATGTTTTAGCTCCTCATTATCATGATTTTTTTAGTGGGGCATTAAAAAACAATGTGGTCTATCCCAATAAATTTAAAGCATTTGATACTACTATTCTTAAAAGTAGAACTAGTAGTAAGGGGTTGTTCTCTACTATGTAATGGCTTATGTTCTTTGGATGCTTTGGGTTGCTCCTCTTTAGGGAAGCCCTTGGAAGAACTTCTCTTGACTTGATCCCTCTGTATATAAGGTGGATAATCTTTCTTTGTTCCTTTTCTTTTAAAGTGGTTTTCCACCTTAATACACAGTTGAACTAAGTCATCTAGGTTCTTATATGGTAAAAGCTCAATTTTATCTCATATTTCTGTGCTTAAGCGACAAAGAAACCTAGAAATGGTGGCCCCAGCCTCTTCAATGATTCTCGCTCTCATTATGAGGAGTTCCATATTTTGTCTATACTCCTCAATGCTTAGTTTGTATTGCCTAAGCCTTTAGAGTTTATCCAAAAGTTGTCTCTCATAATAAGAAAGGATATGCCTTCTCCTCATGGTCCCTTTCAAATCATTCAAATATTCAACTAGGGGACTATGAGTTCTAAGCCTTTCACTTACTAAAGCCATCCACCAATGTATATCATGCCCTTGGAAGCTAAGGGTTTCCAAGAAGACTTTCCTATCCACTGTTACATTAAAACATTTGAATAATTGTTCTACCTTGACTTTTAAGTCAAGATAGGCTTCTACATCCGTAATCTATAATTTTAATTGAAACTCATAATCTATATTTCATAATTCGTAATTTGTAATCCATGATCCATGGTCATGATAGTTGATATATAATCCATGATCCATTATCCATAATTCATGATCCGTAGTTTGTAATCCTTAATTTGTAAACCGTAATCTGTAATCCGTAATCCATAGCCCTTAATCCATAGTCAGTATTATGTAATCCGTGTTCTGTGATCCCTAATCGCTAATCTATGATCCTGATCCTTCATTCATGATCCATAACATCCATAATTCGTAATCTGCAATCCATAATTTGTAATCCGTAATTCGTGATCTGTGAACCGTGATTTAAAATGTGATCTATAATCCATAATCTGTAATTCATGATACATAATCTTTCATTTGAGATTTGAGATCTATGATCCGTGATCCATAATCGATAGTTCGTGATTCTAATTTATAATTCATAATTCACAATCCATAATCCATGATTTGTAATCCATGATACGTGATACTGATATGTAATCCATAATCTACCATATGTGATACTGATATCTAATCCATAATCTACCATCCGTGATCCATGATCCGTATATTATATTATATGATATACTATATCAAATTGCGTCAGATTACTATAATTTGTAATCTGTAATCCATGATCCATGATTTGTGGTCCATGATCCATAATCCGTAATGTAACATCCATAATCCATAATTCATAATCAGTAAACTATAATCCGTGATCTGCGACTATGATTCGTGATTCATAATCCGTATTTTGTGATTCTTAATTCGTGATTTTTGATTCGTAATCTATAATCCATGATCTGTCATCCACAATTCGCAATACGTGATCCATAACTCGTAATCCATAATTTGTGATATGTGATCTGTGATTCATAATCTGTAAGTCATAATACGTAATTCATAATTTGTTATCCATAATCCGTAATCCATAATTCATAGTCTATAATGCATGATCCATAATCTGTAATTCGTAATTTGTATCTGTGATCCAAAATCTATATTCTCTAATTTGTGGTTCGTAATCCACAATCTGGAAATCGTAATCTATAATCTATGACCTAATCCGTAATTTGTAATCCATAATCTATGCTCTGTTATCTGATATCCATAATTCATAATCCGAAAACTATAATCCATAATCCATAACCTATAATTCGTAAGTCACAATCCACAATTTTAATCGTAATCCATGATCCGTATCTGTGATCCGTTGTTCGTGATCCATGATCCGTGATCTATAATTCGTAATTCTAACCGTAATCCATATTTCCTATTCCATAATTTATAAATAATCTATCTTTCATTATCTATAATCCCTTCTGTAACACATAATTCGTAAGCCATGATCTATAATTATAATCAATAATATATAATCCTTGATCCGTGATCCATGAGAGATTCATAATCTGTAATTAGTAATCTATAATCCCTAATTTGTAATTCATGATACGCAATCTGTGGTCCATGATCCATGATCCCTAATTGACAATTCATAATTCATAATCTATAATTCGTAATATGTAATACGTAATCCTTGATCCATTATCCATAATTGTGATCTGTGATCCATAATCCGTGATCTGTAATCCATAATATGTATTTCGTAATCTATGATCCATAATCAATAATACGTAATCCATAATTTGTGATCTTTGATCAGTAATTCATAACCCATAATCTGTAATCTGTAATCCATAATTTCTAATCCTTAATGCATAATCCGTTATTTGTAATCAATAATTCATAAATTGTGATTCGTGATTTGTAATTTATAAACTGTAATTCATAATCTGTAATCTATAATCCATATTCCGTAATCTAGAATCCGTAATTTGTATTTTGTAATTTGTAATCTGCGATTCGTGATCTGTGATCCGTATTACGTAATCCATAATTAGTAATCCGTATTTTTAATGTATAATCTATAATCCATAATCTATAATTTGTGATCCATGATCCTTGATTTGTAAGCGATAATCCATAATCTATAAACCCATCATCTCTCGTTCCTCCATTTTCTCAAACTTTGCCAACCTTGAAAAAAAAAATACTTTGATTAACTTGATAGTTGACAACCATTGTTTATAATTTGGTTTATGGCTAAAATTTTAGGTATTCAACAAGAAAATGGCACAAATGTTGTTTGCAAGATTTCCTTGAACCTGTAGTTGTAAACATTTATATATATTGAGCATATTTTAAGGTATTGGCAAAACAACATGAACAATATTGAGTGGTTGTTCCCTAATTGCAAATTTGTCATATTTGTAAGGTGTTTTGCTTAATATTGAGCCTTTATAAATCATAACCGAATCTCTATTCTTTAAGCTTCGTCATTTTTATTTTTAATTTTCAAATTTATGAAAATCACAAAAACTAATTTTGGTTTTCAGTTTTTAAATTTATAAAAGTATTTTTTTTATCAATTTAAAAACATTATGTTTAAATCTTAACCCATTAAAATCTATTGATTGAACCACTGGTGAACAGTGACTCGAGAGTGACTAGAGACCAAAGAATGATGAATTTGCCTCAGAAACATGTATATTGAATACATGTATTTATGCATATTTTAGTGTGAAAATGAACATATATCTAATTAGATGTATTTGTATGTGTGACATTTTTAAGTTATTAACAAAACAGCATGAACAAAGTGAAAGCCAACAAATTTGCTCATAAAGAATAAGTCTACTACTTAAAAGGTAGATATTGTATTAAAAAAAAAAAAAAGAAATTGTAACATGTTGAGGGGGAAAGGTTCTGTTACTTTTTTATAAACAGTTTCTGTTGGACACATTTGAAGTTTTGTTCGTGCTCTGATGATACCACAGTTAAAGTTTGGGATTTTACATGCTGTCAAGAAGAGAGTTCACTAACTAGTAATGTGCTTTGGATGGACCATATCTGAAAATTTGTTTCCTTCCACTAATGTTGTTGGTTTCCTGAAACTGAATCTTAATTATTCTTATTTTTAATATATTTGTTAGGGTCTGAATAGTTAATACCAATAATATTTTGTTAATATGTGCTTTATCTCTGCTTTATTTTAGGGTTCCTAATTAGTAATTACAGATTGCATTGCTTATATATTTGGTTGCATTGCTTTTGTGTGTCTGAGTGTTGGGTGGTCAACAGTAGAGCAATTGTATGTTTTAGAAATAGTTGCTCTGTTCGATTTTCACATTTCTTCATGCCAACAGTTGCCTCTTTTAGTTTTTTGCCAGGATGCTGCTGAATTATTCCCATTCTCATCAATTACAAATTTACAATTCCATCTTATTTGTTGTGTTGTAAGTCCTTGTGGATGACTAGTTTCATATTTTGATGGGGAGACTTGTATACTGATGTGGGTTGAATGTCATTTAATTTACCATTTTCCTGTTTTAGGGTTGGTATTAATGATCTGGTTGATTTATTTTGGAGTACCAGCTTGGTCCATGTGGCTGAGTGGCTGATCTGAAGGTATTGTTGCCCATTCAAGTTGATGTTTGTTTCCTCTCTTTTTCCTCTATGATTTATTTTTTGGTCGGAATCATCCTATGACTGGTTGATTCAAGCATTTGCATTTCCATAGGCCCGAAATACAAGTATCTAGATGGAATGGTAGAAGATGGGGCATTATAATATTAGGGGAATAAATGGACCTAATAAACATGCCCTATTTTTACATGAAAGAAGGAAGAAACAAGGGGCACTAGCTGGGAGGGGGAGAGCATAAAAGAATGGACAGCTGGCAACATGAGAAAGGAAAGAAGGATGCAACTCATGCAAGAATCATGAGATAGGAGGTGAGAGAGAATGATTACTTTAGAGAGGAGAGGAAGTAACATGAAGAGGGGCATGAGACAATTCACCCATAAAAATTCATTTGGCTAGACTGAGTGGAGGGAGCTGGTTCTTCCTTAAGAAAAGGGAGCTATATAGTATTCAATGTCTTATTTTCCATCTTGCAAGGAGCTCTGCTTCATCCATTGCCATAGTTCAGACCCCTTTGTCATTTTTAAACCATGTTACGCTTATACTATCTGAAGTGTGTTTTTGTCTTTCTTTTTCGTATTGCAAGGGGTCATAGATGAGGAATTTTATATTTAAATTTCGATTTTTAACAAATTTGAAATATAACAGGAACATGATAAATTTAAATGAAGATAATGACTGAATTTCATGATTTTAAATACGACAGGTTAGAGACTGAAAAATAACACTTTGTTTTGTAATCTATTTGATGTGATTTTATATTCTTCTAGAATTTTATATTTCCATTAAATTTATTTAAATGCTATCTATTTGATGTGATTTTTTTTAGAGGCTTATCAATTTGCTGTAATTAATCAATTAGTTCCTAGACTTAGATTTTTGAAATTTCAGAATCTGTGATATGTTAGTATACTTTATATTATCTTTTGTCCATTTTATGACTTAACCTTAGATTTATCATTGTGGCATTGAACTCAGTCAGGCCATGGTTGAGATGTGATGAGTGTTGAATAGCATCCTACAGAATCCCTGTTAGTATTAGGCAGGTGTTTTAAGCATTTTTTTATGAAATTTCTTGAGATTGTGAAATTCAATAATGTGATTACATGTCTCATTTGATTTCTACAACACAGGTGGAAAGCGCAATCTGGTAAAACTTTGGTATGGTAATTCTTAGTGTTAGAAACATTGCCCATTGTGAAAGAATTAATGAAATATATTACATTAGTTTGAATATGTTCATCTATCAAGACATGCTGACCAAAGTACTGTTGATGGTTTTGTGGTAGTTATTTTTTTCATTAGATTGAATCGAATTCATCTCTTTCCAGGAGAATTTTGTGAGATTCCGCAGGAATTGACAGATGTTTCTTTCTTAGGCTCCATCAACTTGTCTTTGTATCAGACTATCATTTGAATAAAGTACGAATTGGTAGTACTGAAACACAACATACCTTTCATGCAAGGTTTTAAATGATGGCAATTGGACTCCCTTTCCATGGGAGTAAGAAAGACTCATAATAGAAAACCACTAAGTGTTTTGCTTGTCTAATTGGAGAGGGTTGGATTATAGTACCATGACAGAAGTCAATTAGAAGCAAAAACTGCTGCATTTAAGAGAGAAGAGTGAAACTAATTCCTGTAGTTTCATAGGACAGTCATTGTAAAATTGCATTTTGTATCTTTGTTAACTGTTAGATTGGGTTGAAACTTTCAGAAGATTCAGATGTGATTCTTCAATTTTTTGCCTATGGTGGGAGATGTGAGGTTCATGTTGTGTACAAATTTACTGATTCTTTCATCGTATTCTCTATTTGTAATTTTGTTGTCTTGGTTGATTGTTGAACATAATATGAACCTGTGTTATATTGGACTCTGCTCGGAGTGACATGTCGAATTGCAAACCAGTTACCTGTTAATATTTATAGTTTAATTATTTTTTATGAATTTTTAAGTATAAAATTATATAGTTATAAAGTATTTAAATTTTATAATATAAAAACAAGTCATGTAGATTAATTATTGACATAGGACTTCACCTGACACTTGATCTGAGTTGAGTTAATAACTGAGTCAAGTCTAATATAATTGATTTGTGCATTTGTTTGCAACTTGATTGATTGGCTTGTGGCTGGTTTTTTCCTTTAACATTGAGGGGGGTTTTCACATGAAAAGATTTCACCTTATTGTCTACCTGTGTTATAATTGTTGGCATATACTGGTATAACACCTTTCAGGCTGGTTTTTATTGTTTTGTTAGTAGCACTGTACCCATCATTTAATTGCAGTTGCAATCATGGTTTTGGTGTGATCCTTGATATTGTGAGTGAACAAATGTTTACAGGCCTAAAAGCTCCTAACACCTTGACCTATGAGACAACATAATGGTTTCTAATCATTTGTTGATACCTTGCTTTCATACAATCATCTCACAACGGCAATACCTTTCCGTTTCACTTCAGTGACATTCTTGAGCCGTTTGAACTTGGTCTTAAAAAAAAAATTTTAGGAGATATACCAATAGACATGCTGTTAACTACCTTAAATAGTTCCTTCCATTTATGTGTCTAATCCACACATATGGTTATCATAGCCTAGAACATGAAATTTTTAGGAGATATACCAATAGACATGCTGTTAACTACCTTAACGTTGTGGAATTCCTGAATGAAGATTTAGGCATGTCTTATGAAAATATATATGGTTATCATAGCCTAGAACATGACTATGTGTAGGAGTGTTCAAAACTGAATGAAACCGAATTAAAAATTGAAAATCAAACTGTAAAATTGAAAACTACAAAAAAGCACTTTGGTTTGGGGTGTTTAATTTTTGCAATGTTAGGTTCGGTTTGCAGTTTGAGATATTGAAATCGAACTGAACTAAATCAAAACGTTTATCTTTAGTTATTTTAGCAAATATGCAAGAAGACATATATAATTACTCACTATTTTTTAAGTTTGTATGATTTTTTACTTAATTTTCCATTAATATTTCTAGTTAATATGTATTAATTAATAAATAAATATTTTAACAAAACTATTTGATTTAATTTTATTGGGTACAATTTGACCACAACTATTAAAATGTAATGTTTCAATGGATTATTGTTTAGACTTTAACCTTAATGATTGTCACTTTTATATAATTTTGTGGAGAGTGAATAAAATTTTATACAATTTTGAAAATTTAAACCACAAAACCAAACCACAAAAAAATGTTTTGATTTGATTCAAATTTTATAATTAATATAAACCGAACCAAACCATACCATATTTATTTTTTTAATTTGATTTGGAATAGTTTTAAACTTAAAACCACACCACTAACACCCTTAACTATACAATAGTGATCTTTTGCGTTGTCTCTTTCTGAATAGATTGGTTATCAAATAGAATTGGTAGCATGGTTATTTATAATTTACTTGTGTTGCATAATTAAGATAAAGTTTTAGTGCTAACTATGAATGTCTCATATTCATAGAAAATTTAAATTTCGAGGGATGTGGGAACCAATTGACATCTAAATATGGTAAATATGGTCTATTTATTGGGATATAAGTTTTGTTTAAGGAATAAGGAGGGAAACAGGTGAGAGAAAGTCACAAATTCTAATATCATTGTTAACAAAAACAAATATTATTAACAATAATAACATTTTGTATATAAAAAAAATGGTCTATTTTATTTAATACACTGTGTGTTACAAATAATAATAAAAAACCACTCCATGGAGCTAAGCATAAATCTCCATTATTTTTTAACACCCCATTTTAACTTTTTTTTTATATACAAAAAAATTTTACTAAAATACTCACTTCTCACAATATATGTAAAAAAAAGAACTAACTTCACATTTTGTTTAATTATATAAAAAAAATAATGTATTTCATTTAATTACACTAAATTTGAGAAATGTGTCCATAATTCCCTCAAAAGGATAATACAACTTGCGAGAATAAACAAGATTACGAAGTACTTTTTCAAATCAATAATAATGCATACATAATGCTTATTGGTATGATTGGTAAATACTTATTTTATTTCCTTGAATACTTTAGTAAGTACTCATCCACAACAGACAATTTTTAAAAAAAAATAAAAAACAAAAAATAAAAACCAAAATTAAAAAAAAAATATTGAAAATGAAAAGTTAATTAAGCTACCAAAATGATATAATTGAAGTTCCGTCACAACCAGTCTCATTATTGGTCCCCTCTTGATTCTCCGCCATTCTCCATTGTTAACCAAATGGCTAAATAGGCAATTTTGTATCGTTCTTTTATTCTTGTAATTCCTCGATTCAGTGATAACAAAATCAGAAATCAGAACCCCTTCCTCTTACAAGGGTTCCCTTTCTCTCTGTTCTTCGATTCTTTTATACCTTGTGTTTCCTAGAACTGCAATTTTCTTAACAATTGATATCAGCTTGTACGACCCATTCAGAGTTCTTGGCCATGGAAGAAGATTCAACGTACAATGCTCAGGCATTGAAGGATTTGGAAGAACGTCCCTCGATGCGTATGGATTCTCGTTCATGGAACTAGTAGGGTCGCTTAAACAAACGCTAACATAATCGATGCAAGAATTGTTGAAACATGTGCTTGACGAAGAGCACCGTAATCAGCATATAGACGGTAGCCCACGAGGTGAGCGTCACAATCTTGGAACCCGGTTAGCTAGGATTGATTTGCCTCGCTTTAATGAGGAAAACGTCAATTAGTGGATATACCAATGTGACAATTACTTCTTGATCAATAATACATCGGAAGAATTCAAGGTGAAACTTGCCATCATTTATTTAGAGGGTCGTGCCTTGCAATGGCACACGACTCTTGGCAAATCTTGCCCAACGTCGCCCTTGCTTTCTTGGGGCGATTACATTAAGCTCTTGATCGAACGCTTTGGAGACGTTTGTGTTGACCCCATGGCGGAGTTAATGAGGCTACAACAGAAACATTCCATGTGCGACTATCATGAAGAATTTGATGCTATTATCACCAGATTGAGTTGCTTTCTTAATAAGAATGTATGAGGTTGCTAACCCCTCACAGAATCTAACCAACGTGCAGGGCAAAGGTTAGAAGGGGATTATGGGTCATGGGCCTATGAGTTCTTCTACAGCTCCGGCGGCAACAATGACGTCCAAACCACGACAATCAAGAACCTTGACTCCTGCTTACATGGCAGAAATGAGGTCTAAAGGGCTTTGCTATTTTTGTGATGAACCATATTTCGTAGAGCATAGCCTGACTCATAAGAAGCTCTAGTTTCATGTCATAGAGGTGGATAGCGAGGCGGAAGAACCTGATGAGGAAATGGTTGCAGCTTTAAATGTGAATAATATGAACTCGGGAAACTCAAAACCGCAAGTATCAATAAATGCGTTAACTGGGGTGGCTAGATTTTGAACTATGGGAGTTACACGTTACTATCAGAAAAGACCCTAGCACATATTGATTGACAATGGCAGTATGCACAACTTCTTAGATGTGTAGATTGCTAAGAAGTACGAGTGCAGAGTTGAGGAATTGGAGCCCATTAATGTGGTGGTGGCAGATAGGTCTAAGCTTAAAATTTCTTCATTAGTTAAGAATTTTTGTTGGGCTATTCAACAAACAACCTTTACATCAGATATGTTACTGCTTCCACTAAGGTGTTGCGACTTGGTACTGGGAATTGAGTGGTAATACTAGGAGACATCACTTGGAACTTTGATCAGCTGACCATGAAGTTTTAGGTTCAAGGGAGAATGTATGTGCTGAGAAGAGCAACATCAAGTGGTGTGAAAACTACAAAGAAACCAAGCATGAACAAGGCTTTGAGTGAGAGAGTTCATTTGGCTATGATACTGCTACGCAGTGGTGAGGATACAATAATGCATTCTTTGACAGTTAATGCCAAGCAACCTGCTCTACCAGTGGAAATGGAACAAGTGTTGCAGGAATTTGAAGATGTGTTTCAAGAACCAATTGAATTACCACCATTTCAACCTGGGCATGATCATAAAATTCCCTTGGTGCAAGAAGCATCTCCAGTAAATAAAAGACCATACAAGTATGCTAAAAATCAAAAGGACATTATTGACAAGCTCATACAAGAAAATTTGAAGTCTGGTGTTATTCAAGGCAATAGTAGTCCTTATGCAAGTCTAGTGGTGTTAGTGGGAAAGAAGGATGGATCTTGGAGGCTGCGTGTGGATGATAGGGACTTGAATGAAGGCACGATGAAGAACAAGTTTCCAATTCCTTTGGTTGACGATTTGCTAGATGAACTAAGTGGGTCGTCTACAATCTTTTCCAAAATCGAATTAAGGGCTGATTACAATTAGGTGAGGATGGATCTGGTAGATGTATGTAAGACAACAATCAGAACTCATGGGGGGCACTATGAGTATGTGGTGATGCCCTTTGGCCTGACAAATGCCCTTACTACCTTTCAGGGTCTCATGAATAAAGTGTTTTAGCAGTTTTTGAGAAAATTCCTACTGGTTTTCTTTCATGATGTCCTCATCTATAATGGGAATTTAACTAATGATTTAGAGCATTTTTGAGGAAGGTATTTGTTACTCTCAGGACTAATTCCTTGTTTGCAAGGAAGTCAAAATGTTACTTTACAGTACCTAGAGTGGAGTACTTGTGACATTTTATTTTGGGTGAATGAGTCTCTATGGATCCCAGAAAAATTGAAGCTATGGTTAAGTGGCCATTGCCTCAATCTGTGAGGCAGCTAAAAGGATTTCTGGGGCTAGCAGGCTATTACAGGAGGTTTGTAGCAGATTATGGAGTTATAAGCCAGCTATTAAATGACATGCTGAAAAAGGACAATTTTGGGTGGATTGGACATGCGAAAGAGACCTTTTAGAAGCTTAAAGGGTTGTTGAGTAGCACACCAGTGCTAGCACTTCCTGATTTCTCCAAAACTTCCTTATATCAACAAAGCCTTGAATACACAACAATAGTCTTTATTTGCTTATGAAAAAGAATTGCTTGTTGTGGTTTTTGATGTCCATAAATGGAGGCACTATCTCCTGAACATCATGGATCAGAGGTGGACCACTGACTTTCAGCAAAAATGGTTAGTAAAGCTTATGAAGAAGGGCCAACATAATGTAGTGGCTGATGCTCTCTCTAGGATTGATGTTGTTGAATGTAATAATTTGACTATTATCCAATGGCAATCGTACCTGCTAGACAAAATACATCAATCTTTGTTGGCTGATTTAAATCTATAGAAATTGATCAAGGAAATTCAGGAAAATCCAGTCCCTTATAAGCATTACAGTTGGCAAAATGGGGAATTGAGAAGGTAAAAGAAGCTAGTGGTGGGGAATGATTCTGTCTTAAGGAAAGACCTGCTGCAGTGGTTACGTGTTTCTACCACTGGGGGGCATTCAGGAATCAGTGCAACCATGAAGACAGTAAAAGTCATGGTCTACTGGAAAGGATTAAGCAGCGAAGTCAAACATTTCATTTAGCACTGTTCTATATTCCAGCAGTGTAAGTATGGGACTTCTGCCAGCTGGGACTACTGTAACCTTTACCTATCCCTGAACACGTATGACAACACATCACTATGGACTTTACAGAGGGTTTGCCTAGTTCCTATGGCAAACAGGTAATTTTTGTAGAGGTGGACAAATTGAGCAAGGCTGTCCACTTCATGGCTCTGTCACATCCCTATGCTAGGGAGGTAGCTCGTCTTTTCTAGATAATGTGTTTAAGTTACATGGGTTTCCAGCCACTATAACTAGTGATAGGGAACCCCGTGTTTGTGAGTCCGTTTTGGCAAGATCTTATGTCATTTTAGGGGGTTCAGATTCAGCTCGCCACAAGCTACCATCCTCAAACGAATGGACTGAGGTGGTCACCAGATGCCTTGAGACTTATTTGAGATGTTTGTGCACTGATTCACCTCAAAACTGGTTCAAAGGTTGCCCTTGGTTAAGTGGTGGTATAATACCACCTATCATACAGCTACCAGAGCAACACCCTATGAGATAGTGTATGGACAACCTCCTCTTTCTTATCTGCCCTATCTTCCAGGAGAATCTAAGGTGGAGCTAGTAGACAAAAGTCCTATAAAAAGGGAGGAAATGTTGAAGTGATAAAATTCCACTTGAAGAGAGCTCAGGACTAGATGAAACAACTGGATGACAAGCACCTATCAGACAAGTATCAGATTGGGGATAAAGTTTATGTAAAGCTGCACCCCTACATGCAAATTTCAGTGGCCCACAGAAGCAATGCTAACTTGAGTCCCAAGTACTTTGGCTCCTATAAAATCATTGATTGTATCGGGGCAGTAGCTTATAAATTCGAGCTTCTTGATCACTCCAGGGTCCACAATGTATTTCATATAATCACAACTGAAAAAACATGTTGGAGATGCACTAACTTCAACCAATCTATCTTATCAAGCTAAGGGAGCATTGGCTGAAAAAGAACCTGAGGCCATTTTAGTTAGAATGACAGTTAAAAGGAAAAGAGTTGCAGCCACTAAAGTTTTGGTCAAATGGAACCATCAACTGCCAGAGGATGCCACTTGGGAGTTCTATTATGACTTGAGGAGGAAATACCTTTCATTCCATAGGTCAGGATGTTCTCAAGGGAGGGGCATTGATATGAAATAAAATTGTGAATAAGTCAGTTAGGCAGTTAGACAAGTAGTTAGTTAACTATAAGTAGATAGTTAACCAAATTGCTCAATAGGCAATTTTGTACCTTCCTTCATTCTTGTAATTTCCCCGGTTTAGTAATAACAAAATGGGAACCTTGTAAACCTTTCCTCTTACAAGGGTTCCCTTTCTCTCTGTTCTTCGAATACCCTGTGTTTCCTGGAACTGCAATTTTCCTAACAGGAGTGGCCGGCGAAGCGCGTGAGGTGCACTTTCGTATTCTTATTCATTCTTTTTTCATAAATTGCTAAAATTAGAATATAAAAAACCCTTTTTTCATGCTTTTACTCTAATTAGCTGCCCCTAGGGTTCAGTTTTCCATCAAACCAAATCAATTTCAATGTTTAAAAAACTCTTATTGTTGTTCTTGTGATACCTAAAATTATATAAATTTGTTATTTTCCAAATACAATCCAAATGATCCTCTTTTCTTCCCCCATTTCTCATAATATTCACCAAGCATGTGGGGAAAGAAACACATGCACGTATATAGCTTCTAACATTTAAAAAGAAAATTTTGAATATAGTTGGATGATGCAAAGACACATGGTGTTGTGTTGGCTTGCACAGATGGAGCTGTTCTTCCCATCAATGAAGTTTTTTATGTAATTAAAGAGCTAGGGAATGAAGGGCTTGAGCAATGTGATCCTTTACTTCTTACATCTGCCTCACTTTTAAGTAACTCTCCTGCTCCTTTGATTGCATTCGTGTGTGCGCTTCAGAAACGTATGATTTTGCTGTTATGCATTGTTTTGCCTTGCTTGATGTTGTGTATTTGTGTAAGTTGATCTTTCTTGCTTCAAAATGTCTGCAAAGGGCTTGTAGATTTTAAAAGCCCTCAAATTTGCACCAGCCTTTTATTAAAAATTGTGCTTTTATTTTAAATATTAGTGGTAGAGGGGTCCCATTTTCATGATTAGAACAGGGCGTTCAAAAAATTAAGAGGGTTATGTATGAATTTATTTGTATGTGTTTTAGTCTGGTAACTTGCGAGTGAGGATGTCATGTTGACTCAATTTTGTTTTTTTCTTGTTCACTTGCCTACCTTTTTTCTTTGTTTGCTTAGTTGATCTGCAACAAGAAATAGGACAAATTTCAATATTTTGTCTTAACTACATCAATTTTGGGTCTTTTTAAAGACCATTGGTTCAACCTTTAATTTACTGCAAGAAAACTGGAAATAGCCTGCCCTTCCTGTATTTTGTCCTAAGAAGCACATACATCTCTTTTGTTTGAAGTGTCCTTGTGTTTGACATGTTTTGAACACTGACATTCTCCAACACTTGTTTGACACTCTCCAACACTTGTCGGATACTTCTAATTGATTTAAATAATGAGTATATCACTATTTTAGTTAATTTATTATATTACTCATATTTTATGTCATTAAGGTTTCATTATTTATATGTATATAAGTCGTGTCCTCGTATTGTATGTTTTAGACATTAGTTATGTTAGCGTGTTCATGTTGTGTCTCTATCCCTGTCCGTGCTTCTTAGATTTTGTCCAATTCCTATAAACATGTGTCAACCCATATTTATTTTTTCTTGAAAGAAGTTGGATGGAAGTTTCTATTTTCCCTTACTGGTACTCGATTTTCCAATTTGTACATATATCATATTTTATTGTATTGTAGATGAAGAAACCATTTTGTATCACCTATTATTGCATATTTCACGCAAGTTGCCGGTGGATTCTTCCTCTGTTGATTTTGTGATTTAAGTAGATGGTACAATTCTTATTTGCAAGTCATCTCAGTCTGATGTGGGTTCTTTTGATAAGGTAATGAAAGCTTAGATTGTGCCTTGGCGTATAATATTCTACTGCATGATCTGATTATTTCCCTCATTGTCCTTATAGATAATAACTTCTCTTTAAAACAAGTTGTTAGCAGGGTTTATAGAAACAAGAGTTTTAATATCAACCGGGGTAAGTTTCACTAACTAGTATCTGCCATAATAATTCGCAATTTGTTTTTGGTACATGGTACGACTATGCAGTATGCGACCTTATAAATTATTGGTACGTAGGGGTTATACATAATTTTATTCGGTATGCTAGAGTGAATGAATTATGTGACTATTTTATCTACATCTGCATATGTATTCTTCATTTTAATATTGTTTTCCTGTGTTTGGTCTGCTGTGCAATAGAATACAATAGAAATTTGTCGGCCTTGTTGAATAATAGGCTGACATGTATATTGAAACCCATTAATGCCATTTAATGACTTTTATTATCGAAATAACAATTTTTTCATTTTGAGCACAATCTATAATTTCAACTCGATTTTTTTTTAATCATGATTTTCCTCCAATCTTTCTGACCAATGTGTCTTTCTATTGCCTGATGAGTGGAATATGGGCCTTGAATCATCAAAAGTTATCCATTTTCGTTCTTTCCTAATTAAGTGTTCTGGTCATCTTACAAATTCTAATTATCAATATCTTTGTATTGCTCATAGATCAAAGCTAAAAACCCTTCATGGAAAATTGGTTCATCTTTTGCAATAAAGGTGGTAAATAGTGCACCTAAAAGCAAATTTGTGTTGATTCTGATCTAATTGATGAAGATAGTTTTTTGACCGAAGAAAATTTAAGGAAACCCCAGCTGCCACCTGGTAAGGAACAGTTTTTAAGTTTTTGTTTCTCAACTTGTATTCTGAGTGATATTGGGCTCTTAGTTGACGTGTCTATGCATGCACAATAGGTGATTGTGAAATTGAAAATTGCACACGTGGGAGGGCTGAAGAAGAGGAAAAAGTATTGGGGTTGGGATTGACAATAGAACAGATTAATAACCCTCAATCAGCTTATGGCAATGTATTTGTTTTTTTTTTCTATTTTGCAATATACCTTTTGTTTATGTTTGCTAAGGCTGTGTTTGTTGGAGTGCAAGTATGAGTTGAAGTTACACATTGGTTAGAAATTAGAAAGTTGAGTAATATATAAGTGAGAAAAACTCATAACCTAATGCTTTAAGGTTTTTGGTTGAAGGTGGTGTTGTGTTCACTACATATAGGCTCGTGACCCATTGTAACGACGGGTAATAATATATAAGTGAGAATGTCCCATACCTAATGCCTTGAGGTTTTGGATTAAAGGTAGTGTCATGTTCTCTTATATATAGTCTCATGACCCATTGTTGTATATTTCCCCAGTGTTTAACCCTCTTGGTTTGACTTAACGGTGTTCAATAATAATTTATTTCTGCTCTCTGCAAAATTTATTTTAAAAGTTCTAAACAAATAGCTTTTGAGTCTCTTTGGATAGGTTTCTCTAAAAACAAATTTAGAAGAAAAAAAATATAAAGAATAAAGTCACAAAAGCTTCTCCATAAACTTTTTTAAAAGATATAAAGCTTTTTTTAATCTAATTTTAGCCAATATATAGAAGTTTTTTCACATAACTTTTTTGAAAAATGTGGGACTTTTTAAAAATTAACTTGTAAAAAGTCCCAGATCATTTAAAAAATTTATAGAAAAGTTGTTTTAACTTTTCTCTTAGAAGTGCTTCTAGAGAGAATTACCCAATCAGGCCCTTAGAGTTGTTTGGTTAGATAGATTCTTTTTGATTTAGATGATTTATAGAATCATATAAGGGTTAAAACACCCTTCCCCCAAGACCAAGTTCATTCTTGAAAAATTAAATTTTATGAAATAGCAAAAACTAGTGCAACATCATATTAGAGTATCTTGTAAAGGTGCAGTTCAAAAACTGCAACCTAAACCCTGTCTTGGGTTAGTTAGTCTTTTGTTTCCTAACTATTTCTGTTAGTAGGCTAGTGGGAGCCAACTGTCTCTTTCTTGTTTCACTTAGTTATGACAGTTATGTTAGTTTCCTTTGGTTGTATTGTTCTCAATAGGTACTACTTGTGTATTCTCTTATGAGTGGGAAAAATAAAATAAGCATTTTCATTTTTACTTTCTTTTTCTCTCAAATTTTCTCTGTTTCTAAGACGGTATAAAGAGCTCAGTAAGGTCCACCAATGGCTGAATCCAATTTTTTTCCTACCTATTCCACTCCCTAAACGTTTCCTCACTCATCACTGAAAAGCATTACGAATCCAATTTCTTGCTATGGAAGCAACAAGTTAAATCTATTATTCAGTATCATCATTTTCATCAATTTGTGGCAAATCCTTTGATTCCTTTGAGTTTTCTCAGCGAATCCGATTCTAGAGTTGGAATAGAAAATTCGGCTGACACTGCTAAGGAACAACAAGATCAATTGTTGACATGGCTTTCAATCAACACTTTCTTTGTCGATTCTTTTACATGTTCTTGTGAGCGTTCATTTATACCAGGTTTGAGATAAAATTCATGATTATTTTCACCTGCAAACTCGTGCTAAAGCTCGCCAACTACAAACAGAGCTAATGATTATTTTTTACTTAAATTACTAATTGATTTGAGATGTGATGAATTTATTAGTTTGATAATACTACATGGTTGTATTTGGTTGATGATAGAAGGATGTGGGAGAAGAGAATAATTATTATTCTTTTTTCTTCGGAGGGTTTTAGTTAAATTTCAGGAAGTTCTCAGAGAATTTGTTATCAAAAGGGAGGTGTTTCATTTAACAAACTAAATTTACTAAATACAACACAATACTATATAAATTTTTTTTTAGTTTCTTATTTCTTTTCTCCTTTGACAAGTTTTTCACCATTCGTTTTCTCTCTCTCGCCACAATCTTTCGTCCTTTGCATGGTGGTCGAAACGTTGATGGAATTCGACGCGGTCTCTTCCATTGCTCTGATTCTGAGAGGTGATCAGTATAGGTGTGTCTGATAGTAGTTTTCTAAATCTTTTTCCATTCGTTTTCGATTCTTTCATTTTTGTTCAAGATGAAATTTCTTTAAAAATTTTGATTTCTAAGGTTCCTGTTTAATTTAGGATTCTTGTCTGGTTCCTGTTTCGTTTCTTCGGTTGATTCTTCTGTTTATGCTTTAATTGAATTTTGGACAGAGAAATAGGTAAGAGAAACTCTTTTGTTGATTTTCGTTAATGGATAATTGATTTTATAGTTGAGAGATTTGAACTATTTGGAATAACGAGTATTTTAACTATATTTTGAGCTATTTAAGACAACATTTATTTTAATTGTGTTTTGAGCTATTTAATATAATGTGTATTTGATTTTGATTTGAACTAAATGAGTTAGCATACTTATTAATTATGATGTGAGCTAATTGAGTTAGTGTATTTGTTAATAATAATGTGAGCTTATTGAGTTAACATATATTAGTTTTTGTTGAATTGATTTTCTGTGACTAGAGTTGAATTATTGGAATGAAAATGTATTATTTGGACTTGTGATGTAATGCATATGATTGGAATGCATGATGAGAATATATTTATTGATGTTGTTGGTTGTGGGCAGATATAGTTGGGTAACTTAGCTTTGGATGATATGTTTGGTGGGGTACATTGATGTTAGGGACACAACTAGGTTAATATAATCCAAAATATCAGATATGTAAAGGGATATTGTTGTGATTTACATTGTGGTCCTGATACCAGATATGTAAGGGGTGCCTAAAGGATATACTCAGACAATAACTATGTGTCATAGGGTGTTAGGTAGACACTAGATATCAGTTTGTGGTTGTCACATGAGTATTGCTTAGATTTAAATTGGTTATAATACAAACAGATTGAACGTCTGTCACCAATTGGGAGGGGTTTTAAGCCGCTTCGGTGTCCGAACTCAATGTCGATATTCCAGAATATGTCACGTATGAACATGTTTTTGTGTGAAAAAACTTGTATTCAGGGGAATATAAGTGTGATTAATTTGATTGACTATGATATTTAATTAATATTGTATTGATTGGTTGTGAGTGCTTAGGTTCAGGTGAAACATAAGAATGATTGTTTGGTTGTTTACTATTAGTGAATGTGTATTAATGATACTAAATATAAACGTTGTGCAGTTTTCATGTTTTATGATTAAAGTAATGATATGTTGCGTATTATGTAAGCTTACCTTTGTAATGCTTGTTTTTTTTTTGTATAACTGTAATGATCGTACTTTGCATGAGAGCAGATAATAGTGATGAAATATATTAGATTGTGGCTGGAAGTCTCAAAGGATGTTATTTTATTGTTTAATATGTATATAAGAGAGCTGTGTGAAAATAATGTTATTTGAATTTAGAGGCATTGTTGTTAAGTTATGTGATTATTATTTTATTATGGAAGTTGTGTGAATATGGTGTAAAGAGATAGATGAATTATGATATGAATGCCATAAGAATGTAGAATTATACGTCAGCATGCTGCAATCCACTCTTTCTATCTGATAGAAGTAGAAAACACAAAGAATGTCTTCCTAATTACATTAATTCTAACTCTTTTCATAAGTTTTTTATAAAAAAAACATATACTAATTTGTGTAATTGATATTTTTAAAAAAATGCATTAAATTAAAAAATAAATTATGTGAAACATTAAAATTTGTATAATTGATATTTTATAAAAAAATGAGATAAATAATAGTATATGAAACATTAAAGTAATAAATTAAAGAAATAAAAGATATAGTAAAAATCCAAATAATTTTAATAAAATGAGAAGATGAAATTAAATATTTTAATCTTTATGTACTTTAGATTTAAACGCTAAACAAAACGAAACAAAGAAAATAATACTACTCTATTAATTTTTTTTATACTTTTAAAATGGTTTTCCATGCTACTATAATAAGTAAACAAAGTTTCGTCTCACTAATAATTAAGTAATAACTTTAACTTTGTTCATCATATTGATAGTGTGATTAATTGTCAAATTGTCTTTAAACAACTAGAGTGCTAGCTAACAACTTGATTTTGTTTTCTATGTTTTAATTTATAATAAATTATAAATTGGAGAATATCAAGATTGAATTAAAAAACCTATACCTCATTTAGATAATGTTTCATTGAAATAAAATTCATGCATAATTTTAAAAAGTATAAATATGTAGATAAGCATTCACTTTTGCTTAAAGATTAAAAAATAGTCAAATTTGCCCATATAATCTACGCTACAAACAATTAATACTATCAATTTCCTTAAAAAAAATAAATACATATGGAGCGTCAAAAATTAAAAAACAATCTCAGGTTGTTAGTAATAAGCTAAATTTATTTAACCACAGTTACATGTATTTACAAATATAAAATTCGAACTTAAAATCTAGTTATGCGGGAGCGATCCTGTGTGAGTTTATCCAAACTCTAAATAGTAGGTATATAGCCTATAGTTTACTAACATGTATTTTTTTTTTAAAAAAATAAATTAAATTCGTACAAACAAAAATGCGTTTTCAACTTACGCACTTTCTTTCGTCTCAAAATAGTAATTTGGGTAAGTTAAATTCTCTGCAACGTGTTTGTGTTTACGATGAAATATATCTATTTTCGTTAATTTTATGACAATGGTACAATATTATGTTTTTACTAGGCTTCTCTATCTAGATTTTTTTTTATCTATTTTTAATTTAAAATACAATTTTTTATCTTATTTTTTATCTACTTTTATTATAAATATTTTACATAAATATTTAAAAATAAAGAGCTAGTTTCACTATTTTCTTTATAAATATTTTTAAAAAAGAAAAATTAGGGATATAATGCATTTAATTTAATTAAGGTTATTGAAAAATTCTTAAAATATTAAAAAAATTTCTCAATTTTTTTATGTTTTTTAATTTTAAAATATATTATTATTGGTATTTCAAATGTTATCTACATTATATTTTATTTTTTTTATAAATTATTATCTTAATCACCTAGGATAAAAAGTGATATATTTTTAAAATAGAGAAATAAAAAAATAAAAAAATAATTTAGATACATTTAATATTTCAAAATTTTAAGAGATTTAGAACATATTTTAAAAAATTAAAATAAAATAACAAATCTGTAATTAAAAATAAAGTAAAAAAATGAAAAATAGAAGTAAACGAACCTTTTCAAATTTACAAGAGTAGTAAACGAGCCTTTAATGTATTATTGATGGAGAGTTAAAAATTAAATTTATGCACTAATAACTAGCTAAAAGAAAAACCTCATTATTAGTTTTACCCATTGATCTTTAAAAATGTTGTAATTGAATACTACGATCCTAATTAAACTCAAAAACCAAACTCAAACATACAGCTTTGTAGAAACCATGAAATCAAAATTTAATTTTATAATTTTTTGGATCACCACCGTGTATTAATAACTATAGATTTAATTTTTTTGAAAAGTATTTAAAAATGAAAAACATAAGGCCTTTACTAGCATTAATGAAGAGAAATAAATGTTCAATTAAGTATTTTTTTTTTAAATACACTCAATCTGGTTTAAGTATATATAATTTTGGATAAAATACTTTCTTTTGATTTATATAAGAAAAAAATCCTAAATTTATAAAATTTTGCAATTTTGTTATTCACTACTTTTTCGGTGGAAGGTGGGTAAGTAACCTAGAATTCTTACTTATCCTACAACAATCATCTTTTAGTTGTAGCCTTTTTGTCCGTTCTCAATAGACACAAGGCAAAGGGCTTATAAAACAGGATTGTATGTCAGGTCTCTTAACTTCTCCTGCTCCTGATTGGATCGATAATGTGCACTATGCCCTGCGAACAGGTTCAACAACCTCTTATAATATATCAACCGAAGGGAAGCTCCTTACTCTCAGGTGAGGGGAAAAGCGTAACTACAATATGGCAACTCCCTTGGTAAAAGTATTAGTTATCATATTTAATTTCACTAATCTCAAGAACCTTGATATATGAATAAAAAAACATCATGATTGTAATTAAATGAAATGTGTTTTAGGAATAATAGCATCAAATAAGGTAAAAGTAGTTGAATGTAGGTTTCTACAAAATTGTGAAAGAGTTTTCCCAACATTCAATCACAACTCATCATTTATATGACTTTTAAAATATTAATAGGTAAGTCAACAAAATTATTATACTTGAAGAGTTGTGATTAATTGCAGTGTAAGACTTTTAAGACAGTTCATAATAGGGATGACAATCATGATTACCTCCACGGGTACCGCCCCAATTTTAATGGGAAAACCTGTGTTATTGATCCCTGCCCCATCCCCTTTCCCGCCTAAGAAAATCGAAGATGGGTGTGTTTGTTGGTTCCCGCCCCGCCTTCGCCTTTCTTTTATGTTAAATAAAATTTCATACAAATATTTTTAATCTCAAATGTTTGTGTACAAATCCACAACATATGTACCATAAAAACTAAAATATAATTAATAACTTAACATATATTTATTTAATAAATTATAAGTAAATTTAAATTATAAAAATAATATAATGAAATACATGCGAGTATATCCAAACCCAAAAATACTCAACACGGATAGAAATGGAGATTAAAATTTCATATCTTTCTCTTTTATACTCACCCCTGCCCAACAATTTCTGAGAATGGAGACGGGGAGAACCAAACCCGCCCCCGCCCAGCCCTGTTGCCATCCATAGTTCATAAGTCATTTTATCTTAAATATATCCTCATTTTTTTGTATATTTTAGTTCCTCTATCTTTTAAATATACCATTTTTGTCCTCCAAAACACTATTTAAATTATTTTTTTATCTTCCTATAAAATGCTATCTAAAACTTTTGGAAGATAAAAAATGATGTATTTTAAAATTAGAGAACCTAAATAAACATGGATAATTTTTTTTAATATATATTTAATATTTCAAGAATTTTTTAGAGATGTAAAACCTATTTAACCTAGATTTTTTAGATTAATTTTGGTCCTCTAATTTAAAATATTAGTGAAATTGATTCCTTACCCTAAGTATGTTAAACATTTGGAGACCTAACAACAACACTAACATTTCAGTAACTTATCATGCCATTTGCGAGTCCAACAAAATATTACTTTTTGTTCATAAACTTTTTAACAACTTATCAACTTGATGTTTGATAAGATTAACTATTTTGAATAAAAGTGATATTGAAACACAATTTAATAAAAAGATTTACACAAATTAGAATAACGTGACAAATCAATAGAAATTAATAAAATTAATGAAATTAGGAAGAGAGATTAATTTTACATATTATCAAAATTTTAAGAAATCAATTTCACACATTTTCAAATTTTCAAGTATCAAACGAGTGAAAAAAACTTTCAAAATATTAATATAAAATCGAGTGCATTTTTAAGTTACAAAAAAAATATTTAACCCAAAAAATAACCTATAATGAAATGCACTAATAACTATTAAAAGTAAAAATTGACCTTTCATGTAGACTATGTTCGAAAAAACATTCTGGCCAGTTTTTAGGTTATTTTACTAGTTGAAAGGCTTATTCGATTATTTAGTAAATAAACTATATTTAATAAATTTTAATATTTTTTAAACACTATTTAAAGTAGGATTCTATGAAACGCTAACTTTTACCGTTTTTTTTTTTTTGTCCTTCAATATTAATTATATTTTATTTTTAATATTTCTATATAAAGTAAGAATTTATTATATTTTTAGGTTTATACATTTTATATTTTTAAGAATTTATTATATCTTTATGTTTATATAATTTTATATTTTTAATTATTTCAAAAAATAACTTTAACAAACACTTACATATAATTTAATAACTTCCAACCGAATTTTTTCAACTACTAGTTATTTTTCAATTTTCAGTTATCCTAACTTACTAGTTTTCGAAGTGAAACATATATAGCCAAATATAACTTCGTACAAATCATAAAATTGAGGTCCAATCTTATAATTTTTTTTGTCTGACCATTAGTGCGTTCACTGTGATCTAACTTAGTTTCACTATTTTCTGTAAAAAAATAATTAAAATTAAAGATATAATGTTGTAATAAAAAAGGAAAATAGAAGTAATCGGATCGACTTTAGCTTTTATTGATTTGCTTAAATGATATTTTTTATAATTTTCTTTTTTAATTTTGGGTTTCTTAAGGTTCATTTTGGGTGGTTTTCAATTTTTTATTTTTACTTTTCAAATACAATTTTAAAAATAAGACGTTTTGTTGAAATGGCTTTTAACTTAATTTCAAAATATTTTTATATTTATTTTGAAAATAAAATATAGCTTTATGATTTTAGTGTAACATTTAACTATATCTCATTCTTCTACCATTATCAAGATCATTACCAACACAACACAATTGTCATCATTATATTGTTAATATTATCATCATTACCGTAACTAACGTCGACATTGGTACCACCAACACCAATGGACCACCATTTAGGGATGGCAACAGGGCGAGGTAGGTGCAGGCTTGACTCTTTCCGTTCCCATAAAGTGCGGGACGAGTTCAGGTATAAAAAGAGTAAGTATGAAGTTTTAATCCCCGTCGGGTATTTTCAAATATATCCACAGGTACCCCTTATATTATTTTTTATAATTTAAATTTACTTATTTATTATTAAATAAATTATAATTATATTTTTATTTAAAAAGGTATATAAAGAATAATTAATAACAAGAAATTATAAATTAAAATTTGAAAATTAAAATTTTTAATTAAATATATAAATTTAAACTTATTATATAATTATTAAAATTATAATGGGGCGAGTACGAGGCGGGTAGTCACATACCTATACTTGTACCCTTACCCGGTTCAACATATCAGGTAATACTCGTATCCGTACCCATACCCGTCAAAACGGGTAATATTCGTCAAAATCGATGCATGTTTGGTCGGGTACCCAGAAGTATGGGTATTTTTTTACATCCCTACCACCATTGCCATTGTCAATACTACACTACCGGGTGTTTAAGATCTAGATTAATATGTGAATCCATGGATCTAGATCAGTATGTGAATCCATGAATATAAATCAAGTCAATTAGATTAGTGAATCGATTTAGATGTGGTTTAATCAAATTTGATTCAATCCAACCACATATGAATCATATCACATATTTAAACTTTGAAAATTCGTATATTTATGAACCAATTTAAAGTATACACACACACACACACATATATATATATATATATATATATATATATATATAATATTAAAAGGGTGTAAATAGTAAATCAACAATACAATTTAAAATTTAAATATTGTAGTAATGATCAAAGGGGTCTAACTCAGTTACTTGGACAGGGTGTATGAGTTGTTGTAAACCCACTATCTTAAACTCCTATCAGGACTATAAAAAAAGTATTATAGTGATAGAGATTACGAGTTATTAGTTATTTTGTTTCTAGTTTTTTAAGATTTACATTTTATAATTTATAGACTACTTTTATATATAATTTTATTTTTATGTTATTTTAAGAAAGAATGTATGTTTTAATATTTTATTTGTAATTTTTTATTTTTACTATTTTATTTTCTATGTTTTATAGAAAACAAAATTGATATAAAAAAAAATCTTCTTTGTAATCCATGGATCCAACTCGATCTGATCCGTTCTTAATCGGATTGGATCGAATAACTAATTTTTTTTGTTTACAAATCCAATCCAATTAAATTTGATTAAATCAAATTTTATTTTACCCAAAATTTGATCTAATCCAATTCGTGAACAACCCTAATACTAGACCACCTTAGAATTGCCACCTACTACCATTATTAGCATTGCCAACAAGAACCACCAATACGGACAGTAGAACACCATTATTGCACTATTAGGCTAACATCTTTTTAACATTTTCCTCAAACCACCATCTTAATAGGACCATTTATAATTTTTTATAAGCAAAACTTTTATTAAAATATGACAAAAACACAAGAAGTGATTCTATCAGCTAGTAATATAGACCACCATAGTAGAGTATTACAATCCCTCAATATAGTAACACATGCCATAATAATAGAGTATTACAATCCTTCAATACAGTATAAAGGATTCATAACACCAGGAATGTTGTTGAATAGCCTGAATGACTTCTTAAATGTCTATTGGGGCATAATTCCTTACTTTCCAAAGTTGTCAAACCTTAGCAAACCATACAAAAAATCATGTCTTCTGACGCTCCTTGGAGCTCCCAACTAGACCTCTGAATTGAAAAAAATGATTATAAACCTCATTTGAAAGAGTCATAGAGATTCTCCACCATTTTTATAACTCAATGCAAACTCTTGACACTTTAGTATTAAACAAGAGATGAATGCTTGTTTCTTCTTCTATACCACACAATCTGCAACCTATCTCCTGTTATAAAATAATTTGTTGCTTCAGTAAATTGACCCGAGTTGGTATTTTATCCATATATAGCTGTCAAAAAAAGAATTGAACTTCCCTAGAACTTCCCTTTCCCACACCAACAATAAGAACTGTCGTGCTTAATGTTGCTCCATTCCTAAAAATACCCTATACGCGGATGACACTAAATACTGTCTAGACTAGGAATGGCAACGGATCGGGGCGGGCATGGGTAATGGTTACCCGCCACCTGACCCGCTACAAAAACCCGCTACTCGTTTCCTGCTAAAAACCCGTCGGTACCCGCTATAGAAATATTTGCAGGTATCCACGAGTACCCATGGATATTTTAACAAAAAAATATTTTTAAATTAAATATATTTTATAAGAAGTTTTATCAAATAAATCATTTATTTTTTGGAAAATCTAGAAATAAAATTATACCAATTTCTACAAGATTAATTTGATCTAAAAGTAGATTAGTATAATATATTATAAGAAAATATTTAATACAAATAAAATCTTTATTTTATATTATCGACATTTTTATAATAATAATTTTATTAACTATACAATTTTCGTAAAAAAATAAGATTGATATAAATGAATTTAGATAATTAATATTTTAAATTGATTTATTTTAGTTTAGCGGGTAGCGGGTACCCGTGAGTACGGTACTATGATACCGTACCCGCCCCCGTTAAGGAGTGGGTAGAAAAAAACTCGTACCCGCTGGTAACGGGTACCCATTTATACTATCCGTGCGGATATTTTTGCGGGTTTTATCCACGGGTATCTGCAGGCGCGAATTTTTTTGCCATCTTTAGTCTAGACCCTCTCACCTCCCACACCCATATATCCCAATACCTTGATGAAGTTCAATTCCTTCCAGACTTCTCTTTAGCCCTGCCACCAACTCCTCCTCCCAAGCAAATAAATGACACATCCACTCCCACTTCCACCCTTCCTCTAAGCCTCTCATTTGAGACATTGTTACTTCATGGTTCCTTACTAAACTATACAACCGTGAATAAACTTCACTAAATGACTGAGTACCTAACCATTTATCTTCCCAGAATCTTACCTTACACCCATTCCTTAATCCATGTCTAGCTTGGCCAGCCCATCATCCATCTCGACCTTGTACTCCTTGATCAATAGCATTTATGTCTCACCACCATCGAGAACAATGTCTATTACTAACTATCCAACCTCCTTTTGGTGTAGCATATTTGGCTTTCAGTATTCTTCGCTACAAACTATCTAGATCAGTTTTCAATCTCCTCTTCCATTTCCTTAGTAAAGCCAAATTAAACCTCTTAATATCCCTTAGTCCCAACCCCTCCCCCTTACTTTTACACACAGTCTCGCACGACACCTAATGCACCTTCTTACTCCTCTATTCCCCCCTATAGAAAGTTTAAAAATATAGATTCGAGGAGAGAAGCAATACCTTTAGGAGCCTTAAAGAAGGAAAGAAAGTACATTGATAACGCTTACAACACAAATTTTAGTAAGATCAAGTTAATAACTGGTGACTAGGTAACCAACAGGTAACCTAAATAGTTAAACGACATTAATAATCATCTGAATTTTATGAAAAATCACTTTTTGTCCAAACACCAGCTTAAAATTTTGAAGCACCATTTTGACTACCATCATTGTCCTCCAGTCCTTCCGAGCTACAATAAAGTATCATCTCCAAATTGTAAATGAGAGATTTTAAGCTCACCACCTCTCTGTACCTAATACCCCTTCCAAATGTCCTGTGACATTGCTTCCCCAATCATCCGACTCAACCCCTTAGTTGCAATCAGAAACAAGAAAGGGGACAAGGGCTCACCCTGCCTTATATGCTTAATTTTATATGGATATATAGGAACAATTATTTTATTTTTCCTTTATTAAAGACTTTTTTCTATTTTTTATGTAAAAAATAATTATACTTAGAAATTTATATTATATATTTAATTTAGTTTATATATAATACAATTACATTGAAGTAAGATTAGTTTAATAAAATGTACTAAGTAAAAGATCACCCGCCTAGACATGGTGTCCAGCTCAGTATTTGGGCCAAGTGCCCAACTATCCTATTATGACCATTAGATGGTAGTGTTTGTTGATAAACTATAAAAGGGGCTTTTTACTTGAAAAAAAGATGACTTCACCTCCTCTTATCTAAAACACACTCTAGAGCTTGTGGGTTTCTTCTATAACCCCTTTTTCCCATCTTTTTGCTTCCTCCAACCTTTTGGGATGCTCATCTCATCCATGAGTAGATGTTCATTTATGCACTGATTGAGGTCTACAGAAGTCTATTCCCAACTAGTTCTTCATTTTTGTGAAAACCCTTTGTTTAATCCTTTTATACTACATCGTTCTCTTGTTTCTGGTAGCTGTTAGTTTAATTTCACATAAATCGTTAAAGAAGTAAAAAATATATAAATTTATATAATATTCTTTTGTACTTCTTTTGACTATACTACTTGATTGGTATGCTTGACAAAGAATTTTAACAACCATCATTGGATCACTGTTGTCAAAACTATAGTTGAACCACCACCATAAGTAACATTATCTTCAAACCTCCATTGTCATTGATGGCAAAACTTCATAAGAATGAAGCAATGTATGCTACTCTATTCTTCCCTTATAAAAAAGATTTTTAAAAGTAAAATTATAAAATTTTTTAAGTATATTTTATTTTTGCCCCCAACATCTCTAAGCAAGATATGCCATTGATTGTCATCAACACTATTGTTAGACCATTACTACTATCATTTGTACTACCATAATCACTAATATTACCATTGAACTATTATCATTCCTAATACTGCTACCAAATCAAAATCATCAACACTGCCACCAAATTGTCACCACTAGCACAACTTTGTAATTGTCACCATAACTAATAATGCTATCATTGCTACCATTGCATAAACCTTAAACTAATTTTAAAAAAAAAATTGAAAGAAAAAATAAAATAAAATTAAAACTAAAAACTAATTGTATATTTTGAAAATTTTGAAACTCAAAATTAAAAACCATCCTAAGCAAATCCTTATATTTTTTGTTTTTATAATTATTATTTTTCTATTTTAATCTTGTAAAATTTGTGTCAGAATTAGTGTTCAAATCTAATAGGTTAAATTAGTCATCAAATCTAATAGGAGGGATGAACATGAAAAAAAAAATAATTATAAGATGAAAATGAATATTTTTATAAAGGATGAAAAATAAACCTTGTCATCTATGAAATAGTTTTTTTGTTAAGATTTTCTAGTTTATAATTAATATATTTATATTATAAAAATGTAAAAGATTTTAAAGAACTTTAAAATTTTTAGAAAATATTCAAATAATTTTTTATAAGTTAAATGTTACTGTTGCCTGTATTGTTAGTTTTTGTTAATTATGATAATCAAATTGACTGACAATTTTTTCCCTTTCTCTTTTCTTAATTAATTGAATAACTTTATATCTCTAAAATATTCAAACAATTTAAAATTACAAGATTTAATAAAAAATAAAAATGATAAATTTTTTACAAATAAAATAAAATTAATATATCTTTCGGTCTTTTAACAGATAATTGATTCTTTCTTCATGTTTTTTTATACTAACCCTATATAAAATTAAAAATTATGATTTTTGTCATTTGCTTGATGAACATTCATAGTCGTTGAATTTAAAATTCATCATAGCAACCTTCTTTATAAAGAAAATTAAGGATTCCTTTCCCAACGAATAGAGAGAAAAAAATTATGTGTATTGAAAGAAAAAATTGACAAAAAATAATTACTTTTTAAAAACGATTTTTTTTTATAGTTCGTAAAAAATATTAATTGATACAAACAAATTTTATTGTTCTCTTCTAAAAAAATGTTATAATCCTAAATGGATATTTTACATTATCTAAATTTTGATTAAATACGTAACTTTTGTTATAAAAAATAGTTTTTGAAATCTTAATCCAACGCATCTATTAAGCTTAAATAGTTTTTGTTAAAAGTATATTATGTTTTACAACTGTTTCTGGTGGACGAAAAGGAACTTTCATTCCTTTCTGCTCTAATATCAATCCAACGATCGAAGCCATAATCTGCTTCAATATGGCTGAGAGAATTTTGAGTTTGTAATTTATATGAAAGATGATGATCATAAATTCATAATATCAAATAACTAGAGTAAGGCTCAAAATATAATGATTTTTGTACATATATAATAGTTCCTACTGTTAAAAGCCAATATATTCAATCAAAAACCTATGGCCAATGTTTAATCATCCAGAAAGTTAGCATAGTGAAGCTCATAAATTATTTGATTATATGTCGTGGTAGATAAACCAGATTGATCCTAAACAAGAAGGTTGCAATTTACTTAGAAATCTCACAGAAAGTCGTAATCTTGCATATAGCAACATGAATCTAATTTTAGTTCAGAAAGATAAGATTCCAATGAGCTTTCTGGGAGCCAAACATCATCAAAATATATACATATTTTAGTTTTTCAAAACCTGGCACTGTATGTCATTGCTGTGCTACGTACTAGAGGGTATGCACTATCTTACAAGAACAAAGAAATGATTTACTATTCTGACACTTTTTTCTTAAAGGGGGAAAAAAAAGAAAGAACAGTAATAATAGATAAGGCCATAAGGAGTTTTGCCCATTGAACCATATAACAAGACACTCATTGTTTCAGAAAAGCAATGGGGGGAATCTGGTATCATTATGTTATCCTTTTAATTTCCATCGTGTGTTTGATTGTTGTGTTAGGTCTCTCACACTGCTTCCAGGTCCAAACCCCCTAGCTAACTGTATTTGGTGCCTAATTTTTTGTTTCCCTCAATGACCACGGTGTTAAAAATGGACAGTGCATGGGATTTTGCTTTATCCTAATAGTGACAAGATAAGGTCAAACATAAGCTAGATATTTTATGATTATCCAATATTTGAATCATAATATGCATCCTGGGATATTGATTAGGTAATGTGTTTTGGTCTTAAACCATGACTACATCTTATTTGAGTACCCACATGTTAAATAATTGCCCACTGAATCTTCTTGCCACTATCTTGGATATGCACATGCTGGTATAATAAGGGGAGAGAAAAAGGTTTTCGTCGCCACCTAAGTAACCACTGAGAAAGGCATTATTGCTGGTTTTCTGCCTTTTACTTTTCTAGCTTCTTGTCACGATATGGTGGTATTCACTGGGTTTCTTTCTTGCAGGAAATGAATTGGATTTGTAAGTGTAGCTTTAACAACTATAATAAGATATCTCACAGACTTTTGGCAGGGCCCAGAACAGTGATTGGGTTGCCATTGTACTATTCATTTGTCCCCAGATAACGAGGATGTTTACCTGTTTTTCACCAAGCATGCGTCCTGTCCCAGATTTCTAATCTTGCTGAGGTAAATGTTGTAAGTTGTAACCGAAAGAGTCCTGCCGCCAAGTACATGGGTGAGGAGTACAGAGATGTCTCCATTTCTTTTACCAAAAAACAAACACCCCTATGATCCACTTTGTGATGGACACTATGTTTATTATTAAGTATAAATATTCATTAAAAAAAGGTGCATTGTGTTTCAAAAACTTCTTTGTCCAAGAATAAAAGTTTGGTTCGTGCTATCTCCAATCTTCTATTTAAATTTAAATTAAATTAAACTTTAGCACGCTTTGAATGGCTAAATTGTTCTACGAGAAATGTAGTAATGTGTGATTATTTGTTACTATTAGATATAATCCTAAATCAAATTCCATATATTATCATCAAGGTAAATTCCTTAATAACAAGCCTCGAATTTATTTTCTTGAATTTTCTAATTTGAGCTGACTTGCATGTGACAGAACTATAGAGATTGGGGCAACATGGTCTATCAAAATATTCTCAATTTGGTCGGGACATCTTTATTATCTATAAATGTCAAATCAGGGAAAAGAAAAAAGCCTAATCATGTCCTCATAAAAAAGAAAAAACAGAAGCCTATTCTCTCAGGCTAGGCATCTTGAAAAGTAATGGTGTGAGCTTACGAAAGATTACAGCATGATTGATGCTAGAAATGGCATAAGTTTCAATTACTGATGGTAAGCTGATTCTATAAATTGCTGCTTTGATATCAAAAGGAAACTTTGTGACTACTTTTTTCTTACACAAACGAATAAATTAAAGCAAATTCGGATTCCTTTTTGCAATTCAAATTATCAAGGAAGACAGATATTAACCGAATACAGTCCACAGACATTTATGCTATGCCTAAGGACATATATGCTCTCTATGTTGGTGTCAAGTATATATACTGATTCGGGTGGATAGTTTTTCATAAGATTACCCAATTAGAATATAGGATAGATATAGACTGGTCTGCAACGAGTATGTGTCCAAACAACGGAAGATTTTGAACAACTTAACATCATCTAGCTTAGTGGCCTTAATTTACTAAGTTATATACAATGAATACGTATTACGATTAATGATATATTGAAGATATAGAATATTCACCAGCAAGCAAATTTTTGTGTACACTAAAAGTATGATTAGGTTCAATAGATTTAAGAGCATAAAATTCCAGCCTACAAGCAGGAGAATGTTATGGCAAACGCAATTGATTCAGATTGTGCTGCAAAAGACTTTCTGAGATGTGAAGCCTTTCATATACATATAGGGGATTCTCAATTACAGCATTAGCAAATGGCAAGTTTGTTTTCATATTGGTTAGCTCTCTAATAAAAGAGCCCAAAATAAAATCAATAGTATCATCATTCATCACTTCCCTCATTCTTCTGGCCCTGACATAATTTTAAACACCCAAAAATTATGTAAGCTTGAAATGTCCATTCCACACAACAACAACAACAAAGGAGGCATTCCAACCTTGGTTTCAATCAATGATTGAGCCAGCAATAAAGAAGAGGATCACTTTCCTATCATCGGTGCTGCTTTCCCGTATTCAAGGGAGAAGCCCTGATGCTCTTGGATTGCGTGTAAGTGATATGAGGAGTTCCATCTTTCTTCTTTCGTCTCCCTTGTTGAGACAAGCGAGAGTGATAAGACAAAATTGCAAGGTCATTAAGATCCTGCAATGGAGTAAGAGCCTTCACAACTTCATCCATGTTAGGCCGAGATTTGGGGTCTCTGCTGAGGCAATTATAAGCTAACTGAGAAATTTTCTGCACTCCTTTTAGAGAATAGTTTAGTTCAAGGCGAGGATCCACGAGTTGGAACAATTTTCGCTTGTCAGCTAAATATGACCTAGCCCATGAAACAAGATTTTGTTCCCCACTTGGGCGCTTCTTGTCCATTGATCTTCTTCCTGTTAATATCTCAAGTAACACAACTCCAAAACTATAAACATCACTTTTAGCTGTCAAGTGTCCTGGTAAAAAAACAAGAAACAGAAAATCATATGATTGGTTAGTTCTCATAGGTTTTACAAAGGCTTCTACATCATTGTGGTGCCTGGATAGATTAGCATGGGATGAAATCATCAGCATGTTAACTAGTCTGAACATATTTGAACATTTTGATGCTCTTTGCCAGCTCTTTCTTCTACATGACACTAAGCCTAAAACTAAGTTGAAGGGTATCATCAGAGTACTCTTGCTAGTTTGTAAGGCGGTAAGCTACTTATCAGAGATCACACTGAATTCATAGTTGCCTATGATGGGAGTATTGAAGTTAAAAATGCATATATGTAAGCAGAGAAACAAACAAACTAAAACATCAGGTCAATTTTCTTGACATGATATCCAGACAGAGGACCTGCTTTGTAGCAGAAATTATTGTAAAAAATACAACTTTTAGCACAAGATATATACAAGTTTCTGTGATTTATTAGATGCTAATGCATTTTCTTGTACTTTCAAGCTACTTACTGCTACATTTTACCTGTCATGACATATTCAGGAGCAGCATAACCATAAGTTCCAACAACTCTGGTAGAAACATGTGTTTTGTCTCCTTGAGGCCCTGCTTTTGCTAGCCCAAAATCTGAAAGCTTCGCATTATACTCCTATAAAAAATTACATGTTAATAAGTAATCCAAAAAATTAAAAAGCTTCTCTAAACACTAGACATGATTTCAGTAACCACATACCGTATCAAGCAAAATGTTAGATGTTTTAAAATCTCTATAAATGACTGGTTCGGGACCATTATGGAGGAAGGCCAATCCTTTTGCTGCACCAAGGGCAATCTTAATCCTGTTGGACCACGGAAGAGGCACGGTTCCTTCAAATTTAGGCAAAATCAGCACTTTTATTGTCAGGTACAATGATTAAGAGGAAAGGACCAGAATGGAATAACTAACTGTAAGGTATTACAAATATGTCATCATCGTTAAGAAAATATGGAAGCAATGAAAGGGGAAAAGGCAAATAAAGAGTAATAAGGAAAAGTTATTCGGTGATAGACAACATTTGAGGAAGACTATGAACTCAGGAAAAGAGGAAAAAAATATTCAGCAAAATTCTCAAAGCATACAGAAATTTTATTGGATACATGAAATTTCTGGTTCATATCCTTTGAATAGTTGATAGTTTGTGCAGTAATTCGATGGAGTATTTCCAATAACCATATAGTGTATAATTTCTTCCTTTTACTTTATACAGTCATAGCGACCACTCAAGAAATATTTTATGATAAATGACTATGACATTTTGCTAGCTAATTTTAATTTTTATATAAGAAACACAGTAATCAGTTGTGAACCTGTGATACAATCCATTGTTAATTGTTCTAATAAATAACTCCTATAAGGGGAAAAAGAAAAAGAAAATATATGCCGGGAAGTGTTAGTTGCATAAAGTCACAAATTAACGATCACTCTGTAACAAATTAATTGGTTTTGGTTTATTATTCAAGCAGCAGGAATTGATTGTGGTAGAAACCTAGAAATTGTTACCACATGATCTCCAGATATAGCAATCCATATAATTCATATGAAGAAAGTGAAGGCAGGGTAGTAACTCACTTCTGAATAGATGATTTTCCAGACTTCCACGGGTCATAAACTCGTAAACAAGAAGCCGCTGATCATCTTCAATGCAGTAACCGATTAGTTTCACAAGATTAGGATGGTGAAGCTGTCCAAGAAAGTCAACTTCAGCCTGCATCAACAAGGTGCCATGTTACAATCCAATCTCCAGCATATCCTAAGCAACTCTTTACAAAACCAATCTACTAACCCAAAGCAGATATTTTACTAACCACCCATTCTCTATGGCCCTGAAGGCCATCTGGCTTCAAGCTTTTGACAGCCACAGTAATGCCTGACCCTGGTTTCGCGGGCGCGGTTCCATCTTCCTCAATCCATCCTTTGAAAACATAACCAAAGCCACCCTCCCCAAGAATGCTATCTGGTCTGAAATTCCCAGTTGCGGCCTTTAGTTCTTGAAATGTGAATTGAAGGAGCTGGCAAGGAGCCTTATTCTCCTGGGGTTTGAGATCAGGATTATCAGAACATAATCGAGCTTCATTGGGGGGACATAGTTCTCTATTGCTAGCATTCAAGTATCTTGTCTCGGTTGCTGCATCAATACAAAGAATGTGAAGCCTCACTTCTTCAAATTCTATTCTAACTACTTCATAAATAAAATAGATGATAATTGCATTTAGCTTGGTTTGGATCTGACAATGCAATTGAAACCATCATAACACAAAATCCATGATTTCAACTACAAAATCTTTGAAACTTCAAATATTCAGAAAATCGGTTGGAATGAAAAGTAGGATTTTACAAGAGATACCCCATGTTCCTTCAAAGGAATCATGAAGTTAGCCATGCTTATAGAGCTGGGACAGGAAGATGGAGAAAAAGTTTCTGAGAAAACACAGCAAGAAAGCTGAAAAAGATAATCTTTTTAACTACCCACATCATAATTAAACTCCATAAAAATGCCTGCCACAAAAAGATCTTTTTTTCCTTAAAAAAAAGCATTCCCAGAGAAAACTCCATGATATGAAGTAACCCAGAATGAAAGTGCAGCAACAAACTTATTGCGGATTGAGAAGGAAGCTTAAAAAACAGAGAAGACTGAAATGGAGCATTTGTGAGAGGATGGAAGTGCACTAGAGGATGAGATTGGCAGTGAAGAAGGAGAAAAGACAGTGAATTTTCCATGGTTGAAACAATCGTTATGGTATGTCATGTCATGTGGTATGTACCTGCATCATAAACGAGACTAGTACGAGGGATAGTGTTAGGAGAGTCTCTGGAAGCTGAAGGTTTGCACGCACCTCTAACGCCGCGTTTAAGAACAGCCCAGCAACCGCACTTCTTCTCGGTCTCCATGCTGAACACTTTCATGGGCTCCTTGTGGTGAATGAGAAGAGGTTGTTAACCATGACTGGCTAGGAAGGAAGAAAAGAGAGTGAAGAGAGAGAAGAGGAAGAGATGGCGTTTGTGTTTGTGTTTGTGTATGTGTTGGAGATTGCAGGCATCATCATCGCCATCATCGCAGTGTGTACAAAAAGAACTTTTTTCCCACCACCTTTTGTGTGGGGGATGGGAATGGGACACTCTCTTTCTCTGTTTTTACCTTTGTGCTTGAAATTACCAAAACATAACATATAACCTCATGTCCAACAAAGTTTTAGCATTTTTTGGAGTGGCTCCTTCCTTAATGCCTTTCACCGCCATTCATTCATCAATCCTTTATACCCACCACACTACACTACACCGCTAGCACACATTTCAAATTCCATGCATACTTTATTCACTACACAAAAACCACCTATTTTACTTCATGTTTCTTCAATTTAATACTATGATTTCGACATTTTTTACGGTCTATCTTCAATTCTCACTTTTGCCGCATTTTGCTAATTTGTTACCTTATCCTTTTTTTAACACATTGGTTGCCTACTGTTTATCTACTTGATTAAATATTAAAGTTTTACCGTACTATCTCTTTATATGTTAAATTTGAATTTGTCCACAAAGAATATAATGTTACGTGTCAACGTGGGCAACAATTTTTCTCCATCAACTGCTTCCATGGCTATGCTGTAATTTGCTTGTTTTGGGTCATGGTGTAATTTTATTTCAAATTCATGGATCTTTTAATAAAATATTTTTTCGACTTTTACTCCGTAAACACCATGCCTCAATTATTTATATATAAAAGATTAGAAGCCTGCAAATACCCACCTGTAAGTTACTATTGCTGGCGTGCATAAATTAGTTTCACTTATTTATTAGTTTCAAGTCAAAATCTGAAATATACATAAATTATCAAGTCCTAACTCACGTTTAAATGAATTATAATAAAATAACTTGGTGTGTTAGACTATCACAAGTTGATGTGTTAGACTATCAAATTGTAAAAACAAAATTAATAATTTTTTTTCATAGAAAAACTGAAATATTAATAGTAATATTAAAGTATCCAATACTCTCCATTAAAATAAAGGTTAAAAAAGCATAAATAACATTGCCAAGAAAAAAAATACAAAGTCTAAATAGCAAATTAAGCCATAATTAAGTTTACATTTCAGAATATATAACATGTTCCAATTAATTAAGGATGCAAGGAGTGAAAAAGAATCGTTATCTTTATTATTAACAAAAATTAATATTAATAACAATACTGTAATGAAGTTATAAGATATAAAGTGAAGAGATGGAAAAGGAAAAATTGGGAGTTCAAATATCTCAATTAACAAAAACTAACATATTAACAATTAGTGTTGAACAGTAAAAAAACAAATAACATTGTCATTTGATCTATAGAAAAAAAGACTAAACTTCACCATCTAAATTGTCAAACTTTATTCACATAATTGAAAATACTAAGATTATCCAAGTCTAAATCCATCATCTAAAATTTAAAGATAAATTTGTTACTACTTGACACATTGTACTTACCCAGAATTTGTCTTTGTGTTTAAGTGGGTCAACTCGTGGGTGAAATGAATTAACTCATTTAACTCGTGGATTAAGTGAGTCAGATCAGAAATTGGTTACATTTGGAAGAAAAAAAAAATATGATCTGTCCCAAACTAAACCTGTAATGATCTTTAGTCCTTGACACATTGTACTTACACAAATTATTTTAAATATAAGATTGGTCGAAGTAAGTTAATCACTTTCCAATTTTAGTCTTTGTAAGTTTTTTTTTTCATTTAGTCTCTAAAATTATTTAATTTTTAACTTTCATTTTTATCATGTATTATCATTTTTTTTAATAACATGTTTCTTTAATAACCCTTTTTTTCTTTTTTTCATTTCACTTAAAAAATGAAAAACAAATGGCATTGTTTGTCTCTGAAATCAACACATAAAATTCGGATTTTAATAATCTTGAGTGGACGAAAGACATGTTATTTCTCTACCTATTTAAGTGGCAATATAATTTCCTAGTTATGTTATCATGCTAAGTTTTTCTGCTAGCATTGTCAAGAATCGATAAATTAAATCAATAGAAAACTTATTTTTTTACCCATTTCACAACCCACCAATTGAGTTCTCGGATGATTATGATTACTAGATGTGTCAAAGCAAAAGAGCTCGTGTTTATGGTAAAAATTTTATTTTTTTTATATTCGCATCATCAAATATTATATTTAACATAAACCATAGTTCGCACTTGCGGTTTATGGTAAAAATAATATTTAATTTAAACCGCAGATGCGACTTGTGGTTTTATTTGAGTAGAAATTTGTATTTTTTTTGTAACTGTTGGGTGGGGGGTCGGTTAAACCTCAGTAAAATCGCAACTCTGACTTGCGGTCTTACAGACATCGTTTTCTGTGTTTTTTTACCCATTGGACAACAAGGCGGTGCTGGTCAAAGACCAGTCAAACCGCAATTCCCACTTGTGGTTTTATACTCTTTTTTCCATGCTGGCTTCCACGTAATCACGTTGTTGACATGACAACGAAACTGCAATTCGGAGTTGCGGTTTGACCGAGTGTAATATTTTTCAAAAGAGACCTATACTGGTAATTTTTTTAAAAAATAAACCACTTGGGTCAATCAGCCAAGTTTTGATGGTTAAGTTTTGATTACTTGTTTATTTAAGAGGTATGAATGCATAGTAATATAAAAAAGTTTTAAAATGACATCATGTCATCATTCGTATAGGTAATTTTATTGATGGTACCAATTATTTCATCTGAATTTATATATAAATAAAAAAGACATAAAATTTTTTAAGTTAAATATAAGTAAATATATTCTAACTAATTAAATCCTATTTAATGTTAAATTTTTAAAAATATCCTTAATTAAGTTTTCAATAATGCTTTTAAGAAATGAGTTCTCAAATAAAAATTAACTCAGTAATACTTAAAAAAATCTATTTTGTCTTTTCACATTTTATTTTAAAAAGAGATAGGAAGAGGGATGTGAACCAATTGTAAATGTAGAATAGGACATGAAGTTATGTAATAATAATATCTATCATCAAAATTAATGGACTAATTAAATACGTTGTCTCTTATACAAATTCCTCCCTCAAACATGTGAGAGAGTATTATTAAGGGTAGTTTATGAAGTATATTTTATTTTATTTTTTTATCGAATCAATAATATGGCGTTAACTAACTTTCTTAATCTAGGTGAAATTAATTAATTTTGTTTATATATGAGTCTAAATGGAGTAATACTTTAAAATTTTTACAAACGAAGGATTGTAATTGGACACCAGTATAAAACTCTTTTATACTACTAATGAATAATTATTAAATTCAAAATGTTTTAGTATTTTATTATCAAAAACTAAAAAAACTCATTTGGTTAGTATTTTCTTAAAATAATTTCAAAAACAGTTTGGTTTTTTTAGTTTTTAAAAACTAAAAAGAAGAACAACTGGAAGTAATTTCTCTTTTTAATTTTGCATTTTTATTTTGAAAACTCAAAACATATAGAAAATAGGTTGTTTTTTGTTTTTCACTAATAACACTTTTGTAAATATAAACAATTTTTTTTTCGTTTTAAGATCTCCAAAATAATTTTTAAGCAACACTTACTAAATAAGTTTTTTTTTTCTTCCAAAAAATAATTTTTAAAAATTATTTTTCAAAACACTTTTTTAAAAAAAATCAAACCAATTAAGCCTTGAATTATAAATTCTTTTTAATGGTTAAGTAATTAATTAAGTTGTTACCACTAGTGTCTTGTATCGGTTATTCTAGCTTTGTCCTTATGGATAAGTATAATTAGTTGTTGTTTTTATATTGTAGCTTTTCTCAAGTCGTTAAGCATAAATTGTAGCCTCTATTTTAGTGGTTAAATTTTATATTCTTTATTTTTTATTTATTTTAGTCATTATTTTTATAACATCTAGTGATATTTTTTAGCATCTTTTATTATATTTTTTAATTATTTTTAAGCCAAATTTTTTATTGATATAAATTATATTCTTAATATTATGTCTTCCTAAATTATGTCTTCTAATATTAAACATTTACATTATATATTCCTCGTTGATTCGATATGCACTTGTATTTCTTTTCTCAAAACACTTGTTAACCTGCCAGATTTATTAAAGTAATACAAAACTAGTTACATATTAATTGTGTATTAGTTAGAAAATTGATTATTCTATTTGACTATATAAATCCACTGTACTTCATGTAAAATTTTTTTTTTTTTAAATTCTGTCCCAATAATGTTTACTTTTGTGTATTTTCTCTTTGGCCTTTCTTATTTTCTTTCATTCTCATAATTAGAAATTATCATAAATTATTTTTAACCACTAGATTTTTAGATAATGTATAATAAAAATAAAGAGTAAGTCTCTTAACTTTTGACATAAGTAGATAATTTTTCATACATGGAAGATTTGGTTGGTTAGAAATTCTTTGATATTTCAAGAGTACCTTTCTATGCTAAACAAGTCTGTCGGGATTCTTTACAAAGATCATGGATGTGCAAATAGATGGACTCGATAAAAATCCGACAATTTCTTTTTATTAATGGTATATTCAACTAGTTTATTGCTTTACTTGGTTTAGATAATGGTATTTAAATTTTATGGCATTGCTAGACTTTGTTTAAGCTTTAGATGTCCATATGTGGGGTTTTGTAATATCTAAGGATAATAGTCTGTTATTTCTGTAAATTGCAAACATCCTTATATCATATCTTGTGACATGAGAGAGAACTACTTATGCTGAATAAATTTTGTTTTTTTTTTAGAAAAAATAATTTTTCATATATATATATATATATATATATATAAATAAAGGAGGAAATGCAAGTATATAATTTTAATATTTAATTAATTTTGTATCATCTTTAAAACTATTTTGTCATCCTAGATATCTTTATTTTAATTTTAAGTCATTTTAAAACAAAATATGCATTTTTTTTTGTTTTAGTAGAGTCTATTTAAACAAAAAAAATTATATACTTTTCTCATAACATGATATTATAACTATATAAAGCAATATTTTATGTATATAAGAATGAATAATTTACAATTTTATTTAGATTTAATTTTACATTTTGTTATAATAATTGTGTTTCATGAACTTTGTCTCATAATTCGTTTTTTTATTTAAATTTATGTAAATTTTGATGTGACATTTAATATTGACCAAGTAGACTAGTTGCACACGTGGTGTTCACATATAGATCATGACATGTTGATTGTGTGACACTAATACAGTGACATGTAATTAGGAGTCACATATGTAATATTTTGAAACTATGGGATCAAAATATGAGAAATAATAAAGTGTAAAAATGATAATTGAAAATGTTGACAATTGATGTCCCTAATTCTTCTTGGACATTCTAACCTACAAACACTAGCTTCTTGCCAAACCATATTATTACTATTTTAAAATCACTGTATAAATGATAATTAAAAATGTTGTACTTGTCTTTGGTTGGAAAACCTATTCTTTGTTGGTCAAAGAATTCTCCAATCCTAACATCATTAATGGGCCTTTATAAAACAAATGGAGGAACTATATAAAATTAATGGCTTCTTTCTTATTTGGAAGCTCTCACATTTTAAAATAATGCAATTCTATGCGGACAAGTGAGTTAATTTAGCTGCATATGATATTGGTTTAACTTGGTGGAGTTTTCCTCCCATTTTGATTTATAGGGACTTTTATAGACATAAAAATGAACTTACGGCTAACAGATTATCTTAATTTCTTTTGCCTTGGGTTTGGTTTGTTCCACACCCCCAAGTGTTTTGTGTATCTCTTTCATCAATGATATCAAATGTGTTGGTTTGATCTTTAGTTGGGAGGGTGCCAATACAGTTGAGATGTCTCCCATTTTAGTATCTCAATTTGCATGACTCCACTCCACCACACTATCTCAAAGCAAATACTCATCTATTCTGCATTTATGTGTTTATTATATATCACTCACTTTAATTTACCTCTTATTATTTGTTGAGTTAAAATTTTTTCATTCTTCAGTAGTAAACACCACTATCTATGACTTTTAATAACATTTTTGTCTATTACTTAATAAAATTAAAAGTTTTAGCAACATTTATAAAATGTTGCCAATTATAAATAAGAGTTTAATTGATATTTGATGTGAGTGTAAAATAATTTTACACTAATATTCAATCATGACTTTTCATTTATATTTTAAAATAGTGATGAGTAAAATCAACAAATCTAATTTACCATGAATGAATGAAGGGTTGTGATTGAATGTCAATGTAAAAATCTTCACATTGACAGTGTATACCAATTAAACTCTATAAATAATTATTTTAATACCTTTCTGTAACAATTTTATCAAATGTTGGTATTTCTCTTTTAAAGCATAAAATATTAATAATAGAATTTAGTAACATAAACTATACGTAACATTAGTAAAAATATATTAGTAACATATATTTATAATTTGACAATTTTTGAATTTTTATCAAAGAATTTTAAAAAAACTTTTATAAGTATTAAAATATATTACTAAAATCATATAATTTACGATTATTGATCCAAGCTTCCCACAACCTCCGGCCTTTAAAATATTATACGTAAGTCAACATGTAGCAACTCTTGCACTCCTAAAGCTTCGTTCTTCGTTTTGTCATTACCGTGGGTTTTGAATATTTTGTCATTTTTCTTACACTTTCATGATTTGCTATAATTTTGCTTGTGATGTTTTTGTTTTGATGTTTTATTATTGCAGCTTGGCTGTGGACTTTATAAATGTTGTACTTTGGGCTTGCAAATATTTCATAAATGTTCTATAAAGTTTGTATGAGTGGTTTTCTTTTCTTTTCTTTTTTTTAATAAAAAAAACAAAATGCTTTATAAATGTTTTGCAAATGCTCATTAGAAAGGAATTAAATGAATATTGAAAATCTAAGTAGTAACCTTATAAATATTTATAAAAATTATAAGCTTGTTGTCGCATGTCAACTAAGGAATATTTTAATTTATATATTGTTTTATATGTTATCACATGCTAATATTTTTTATATATTTTATTTTTCTAAATTCAATTATAGTTACAATCATTACATTAATAAGTTTAAATATTTATATTTAAATATGAAATCTTAAAATAACTACTTAAATATTTTTTTTAAATTATTCATTTTATCAATTAAGCTTTCAACAATAAATTATTTAAAATAATTTAGACTGATGAGACATGAATTACATTAATAGTTTGTTGCATAATAGAACTTATATTCATGGTATCAAAACCGCTCACTCCTTTTAAGTCAAATTGTATACAAACTTGTTTTTTGAGTGAAATCAGGTAAAATTGGTAAAATCATCTAAACTTGTGTAAAATTGCGAGTGTATGATTGAATTTATGAGTTTAGCCTATTTGGAAAATTTCTTTTAGCACCCTTATAAAATAACTATTCACACCACAAAACAAAACACCAAAAATACCCTTATATTTCAAATCAATTGATCCAAAATAGATGAAAAGATAAATTACGAATCAATTGATTCATAAATGAGTATTCATTTTGTTTTTTGGATCAATTGATCTAGAATTTTTTTTCGTGTGTTCCAGATCAACTGATCTGGAAAAAATTAACTCCGGATTAGTTGTTCTAGAACATATGTCAAAATAATTTCAGGATCATATGATCCAGATAACATAAATATGAAAGTTTATTTTGGATCAACTGATGCGGAAGCCCCACAGAAAATAAATTTCATATAAACTAATCTGGAATATATAACCAACAAAACGAAGAAAAATATTGAATCGTGGCATACCTATTGTATGCCATAGAAGGGAGATTATAGATGGTGGTTGAGACGTTGCTAGGAGATTGTGTCATTGCAAAGGAAAGTTTTATAAAGGTTATATGATGAGAGTAAGCATGTTAGGGAGGGGAAACAAAATGAGGAGGAAGGAAAGGAACTATAGCAGGTTCCAACAACCTTAAATTTCTGGTGTCCTTGATTTTGAAATCCTTTGGAGATGTTTTTTTAGTTATTTAGATGTTATTATTTAAGAATTTATGTTTAGAACTTGGTGTAGTATGTTTTTAAATTGGTGTAGTTTGACTATGAACATATTTTTTATATTTATTATGTCATTATTAGCTTTGTTAAGATGTTAATTTGATAATTATATATGTTATTTATAGGTATTTAATTATTAATTTTTTATATGAAATAAAATCGTATTTGAGTCTATTATTCGAGTTTACATGACTCTTATAAGTTTACATAAAATCTCAATTGTAATAACCTTCTTTGCGTTCATAACTCTAAATGGTAGATTTGTAAGATTGATCATAGTTAGGTAATAACCTAACAATAACAACTAAGTGACTATATATTATAATAAATATAATTATATTCGCTCTTCATTTTTTCATGATAGGTTATAAATAACCAGACATATAATTATATAAATAACAGGTTATTTTTATGTGTACTACTTCTATAAAAATCATTTAAATAAAAACTAATTTAAAATGTAAACTTTATGAAACCATTCAAATTATATTAATACTTATATCTTAAAATTAATTATATTTTATACTATGAATGAAATTAATTTAACATCAATTTTTAAATTATTTCTTAAATATAATTTAAATTAAGTTATTATATAAATTATTCTATTTTTTTTAAAATTAAATTTTTGAACAGACAGTTGTGGGTGGGATATAATATTGAATCAAACGGTTGATGATTATGCTGACAATCGCTAATAACAAAGTTTGACATGAGTTAGGTTTGTATATTAAAATTCAAAAACAATAATATCAATATATTTATCATTTATTATTTTCCCTTAATTTTAAAATTTTATAGACTTTGGCTATATTTACAAAATATATTATACTTTACCTTATTATTTTTAAAATATATTACATGTCATCATACTTGTATCATCACCACCACCTCATTTATTCACGTCAATACCAGATGTACTGCTAACATTAACATTAGGACATCTCCGATGGAAGCAAACTATTTGTGTTATTGTGTTATCAAGTGATCTCAAATTCAAATATTACCAAATCTTGTGTCTGGCCTCTGGCAAATGGAATCCACAACAAGTATGTTATTTTATATGGTTTGCAGGACTCTGACAAATATAAAAGGTTAGGAATGCAACGATTTTTTTCAAACAAAGGAAACCTTAGTAGTTGCTATAGTCGAAGGTACACAATTATCAACTTGGGAAATGATGCTATTTAGCTACACTTATAACACCCTTTTTTGCAAAACGACTAATGAATCCTTCATGTTGTATAAACAAATTCTAATTCTACATGCTTTACTTTTTTAGATTTTCTTAGATTCTATTACCAAATTTGTGTAAGCTATTACAAGGCATGACTTGTACTTTCTTAACTTCTTCAATAAAATTTTTGCCTCACAAAAAAACTACTGCATTGAAAATTGTATTAGGTGATTCACATAACATCATGTCATCATTGAATAACTTTAACACAAATTCAGTCAAATGATAAGAAACTTTAAGAAATTCCAAGAAATTCATCTTTTATATTATTTTTTATTTTCACTCCTTAATTTCTTGATGAGTCTCGTCTTTGGCATTAACATCCCTGATGAGTGGGTCAACCAAACAACAACCCTTCTAAACTATAAGGTGGGCAATCTTCCTTTAAAGAATCTGGGCCGGCCTATGGGTGACAGCCTGACAAAATTAGGCATATGGAAGCCTCTAGTGGATGCACTGCAGAGGAGACTATCATCATGGGATAGGGTGTCTCATAGAATTGTGCTCCTAAAAGCAGTGTTGTCAACGTTACCTACATACTACCTCTTGTTCTTTAAAACACCTAAAAATATAATTGCTAAATTTCACTCTTTGTTTGCAAGTTTTCTCTAGAGAGGAAAGGAGCATAGAAAGAAAGTTCATTGGGTGTCTTAGGATAGGGTGTGTCGGGGGAAGAAGGATAAGGTTTAGGGTTGAGAGACATGCACCAATTTAATTTGGCATTGTTGGGCAAATGGAAGTGGCGATGGAGAGTGGACAGTGATAGCTTGTGGGCACGAGTTTTGAAAACACAAAGTATATCTAAGTAGATGGCACTTGGGAGCTGAGAAAAAGTAGGTGCTCTAGATTGTAATCTGATTTACATTCTATTGAGGGGGTGGGTGTGTGTTAGGGAGAATGGTGGTCAAGGAAGAATGTTCATTGAAATTTGGGGGATGGTAGGGATATAGCATTCTGCTAGGATTAATGACAAGGTAAGCATAGGCTCAGAGAGGAATATAGTCCGTTATATAGACTAGCGGAGGACAAAAAACATATCATCAGTAAAAGAAAAACAGGGTGAAGGTTTGAGTTGGAACTGTGTGTAAAAAAGGAGACTCTTTGCTTGGGAGGAAGACAACTTAAGGGAGTTAGAAACTTGTTTGGAGACAATCTAGCTTTCTAATGAGATTCAAGATATGTACGTGTGGACCCAAGATCCATTTGGAATGTACTCAGTCAGCATATAAACTGCTAGCCTTAGAGCAAGGGTAGAGGATAGATAATTCTCATGAAATGTCGTAGGCAAAAGGGGTTTCTCTAAAGGTTCAAGTTCTAACTTGGCAACTACTACAGATAGATTACCCACAAGGAAAAACTTGTTGCATAGAAAGATTATCTAGCCAAAGAAGGAGATGTGTGGCTTATGTGGTCAGGAGGTAGAGTCAGGTTCTCACTTATTTTTTACATGCCCAATCTTTTATTTAGTTTGGCAAAATCTTTGTCATTAGTGGGTAATTTCAACTGTCCTATCTAATGAAGTTAAATGGCATTGCTATCAATTTAAGGACTTGATATTGGGAAATCAGAGAAGGAAAGGCTTGGAATAGTGTTTGGTTTGCTAGACTATGGCAGATTTGGAAGGCTAAGAATGCAACCATCTTTCATGAAAAACCCCTAGACATTCAAGGAATCACCCAAGCAGTACAAGTGGCGTGTCTGGAACATAACTAAAGTTACATCCTATTCCTTTACAGAATGAACCATGAATCCTATCCTTTGTACGGAGGGAAGAGACTTTTAGAGAGATGCTTTGTATTGTTTTGTTTGTTATGTTGAATAGGTCTCTGTATCTCTTGTCACATGCAATTGGACGTATGACACTTTTGATATTATCTGTCTAACTTTTATTCATTAATAAATTCTTTAACCCAAGCAACGCAAGTGGCTTGTCCTGGGAGTAGCGTCACGTAACTAAAGTTACATCCTATTCTTTATAGAATAAACCATGAATCTTATCTTTTGTACGGAGAGAAAAGACTTTTAGAGGTATGTTTTGTATTATTTTGTTTGTTATGTTGAATAGGTCCTTGTGTCTCTTGTCACATGCACTTGGACGTATGGCACTTCTGATATTATCCGTCTAACTTTTATTCATTAGTAAATTCTTTAACTTACCCAAAAAAAATTCACCCATTAATTTATGTCAGATAATCTTCATATTAAATATATTATTTTAATAAAAAACAATTGTTGTTTCATAAAAAAATTAATTGTGTCACATAAATGGTAAAAAATTGTTTTAAGCTTGAAAGAAACAAAAAACAAACGCACAGAGGATATGCTATTATAGTGCTACTTCAGTAGTTAACCTTACCACATTAATAACCCAATAATGTAATAAATGATAATCTAAAGGAATGATAAATTTTGCAATACTTTGAGAATATAAACAAAATGCAAAAAAAGAAGACTGGAGAGAAAACTCACATGAAACTGAGAATAAAATATGCAATTAAATATTTTATTTATGGTCAAAATACTCTCCTTTATTTTAATTAACATGTAGATCAATTAATACGGATGCAATTATTTTATCTTAGAGAAAATTACACTAGTATTTATGAGATTTTTTAAATTATGCTTACGATTTTTCTTTTTTTTAGCCTTACAAATAATTTTTTAACGGAATTGTAAGTATAATATTTTTAAAAATTACATATGTAATAAAAAATATATGTTATACAAATATATAGTTTACTCTTTTTCTTAATTAATGATTTTAAATTGGTATAAAATATACAGTAATATTAAATACTTTAAAAGAGGATTTTGTTGTCAATTGACAATAATCCAATAAGATGTAAGATATACACGAAATTGTCACAAGAATATTTCATTGGAGAAAAAGGTATGAAATATCAAACTTGTCTTTTATCGAAAGAATGTTATTCTTATAATATTTTTGTTTTTGTTTTCATCTTCAATGATATTATCTCTCTTATCTTTTTTTTTTTTTTCAATACGTACTTATGAGTTTAATTGGTATACATCATTAATGTAAAATATTTTTATATTAATATTAAATCATGACTTTTTATTTACGTAACTTTTAAAATAATAACAAGTAAAATCAACAAATTTATCACGAAAAGTTGTGATTAAATGTTAATGGAAAAAATTTTTATACTGACCATATACATTAATTAAACTCTTGTCCTTATTATAAAACTTGATATAAATATGTACGAAGATTTGTTGATTTTATCATTACTATTTTAAAAATTATATAAATGAAAAGTCATAATTGAATATCAATGTAAAAATCTTTTAGACAATGTATATCAATTAAACCTATAAAATAATTTGAAAATAACTTTACGCTTCAGAAAATGTACAACAACACGGAGGTAGCATGTCCAATATATGAATTAGGTTACATTTATTTAGATAAAAACTCAGAATGTATTTTTTTAAAATTCCAATACATATTTGCCAAATTCAAAACTTAAAATAAAAAGAATAATTTATTATTTTGAGAATAAAAATAATTTTAAATTTTTTAGTTTATTTTGAGAATAAACTAAAAAATTATTTAAAGTTAAAATACTGATTCATAGCTAAAAGTTGACAAGCTAATTCTTTGAATTATAATCATTTAATTATTAAAATTATTTATTTAAGTAGATGAAAATGAAAATAAAAACAAAAATATAATAAATTCTAATTTTATATAAAAGATTAAAAAAAAGAAAGCAATTTAATAAAATTTCAAGAATAAAAAATAAATAAACAGAAAATACTAGAATCTAACATTTTAAAAATGCTACTTGAATTTGTATCTCAAAAAACGTTAAATAAAAAGTTAAATGAACTTAAAAAAACGATACAAGCTAAAATATTGTTTGAAACATAGTTATATACTTAAATAATTAAAAGGTCATTCATTATCTAGATCTGACGTCTTTAAGATTGAATAAAATAATAGATGAAATAATGCATTTCAAAACAATGTTTGTGATTTTCTGATAAGTGTGTAAAGATTTATGCTGTTTACTTTCATAATTGATTCATTCATGATTCTTGTAGATTGGTGGTAAGTAGAAAAACTGAAACAATGAGTTTAGGGTGTATTTCACAATAATATTGCGTTAGTTGTAGACTTGTAGTTAATTTCTAGAAGGATCCTTACATAATAATAATAATAACTAGACGGGGGAATCCATGGATTTAAAAAAATAAAATAATAATAGTGGAAGAAACAAAGGAATATGCAAAAGAGGGGATAAAATTAAGGAATAAAATATGGAATACTATCTATATATTGATTGTTTCTTAATTTTTCGATTTAGTTAATTTTATATTTAAGTTATATTTGGGTCTTTTCATGTATTTTCTCTTTTTTTTAGATTAATGAAATTTATTAGATTAAACTTTGTATTAAGCTAGTTGTCTTTATATTTTTTTATTTAGAGTCAAACCTTAGAGACTCATGTAGTGAGAAAGTATAAATAGTCTCATAATTATTTAGAACAACTTTTGGCTCATTTTTCGGAATTAGTTACAAATATTTTCTCTCCTTTCTTCCTCTAGAGGTTTCTTGCTCTCACTTCTTTTTTTTCTTTCTTCTCATGAATTCCAATTTATTTTGTGTGTTGTTTTTCTTCATGTGAATTATGATTTATTGTTCTTTTTCCCTTTTCAATTCATGTAGGATTCTGATTGAATTTTAATAAAAATGGGATCGATCGATCTGAATTGTAAGATGCTAGGTGATCATCAATCGAGAATATATTTCAACCGATTAGATTTTTGAAAATTTAAGAGAATTTAGGAATTGTGATTGTAATTCGATTCAATTCAATTGAACTGAGATTTGAGATTAATGTTTTCTTTATGTATTTTTCATTATTCTTTTCAATTCCTGTTTTTTATTCTGAAATCATAACTCTCTTATTCTCTAACAGTTTGATGAAATCTAAACCATGTATAACTTGTAATTTTGATAAATGACCTAGATTGTTCCTTATATAGCAAAATTGGAAAAATCTAGTTTTGTTTGATATCAAACTCATCGGAGCTCTATCATTAATATACGATAATGAACATGGCCATGACAAGATAAATATATTATTATTATTACTAGTGTGAAATCCATAATTGTATTATGATTTTTTTTTAAAAAAAAAAGGAAAAAGAGACAAGAGATTAATTTATAAAAGAGAAAGTGAAATTAGAGATTAAAATGAAATGGTAATATAACATCATGTGCTAAATTTTCTTTTATTATTCAGTAAAAAAATCCTTTATTATTAATAAGGGAAAGAAAATGGGTATTGTTAACTCTATCATAGTTAAAATCTAGGTTTTGAAAACCGGACCGACCAGTTCAATCGGTCTAATTGGGAACCAAACCAGTGTCTGATTCATTGTTACAAAAAAATTAGGAATAAAAGGAACTGGCTGGGAATCAGAAAAACCAATTAAAAACTAGGAGAATCGGCTGGTTTAAGAGTTAGCCTGTTTTATTTTTTTTTAAAAAGGTAAAAAATGTAAAAAATCATAAAAATTGAAAATTTGTGGTTTTTGAAATTTTAGGTACATAAATGAGAGATATTCAAATAAGGTATTATGAAATAAAAAATATTTAAAATGAATTTTTTTTAAATTACAAAGCGGTGATTACAATTTAAAATATAAATGTATCTCAAAAAGTCATTTTAAGCAATGTGCGACTTTACCTATTTGTAATATTATAAAGACAACAAAACTTAAACTTAATAAGATATACTATATTTTTGTATTATAAATTAAATATAACTTATTTTTTACTTAGTATATTATTATATTGGTAAAAATAAATATAAAAAATAATATTTTATTAAATTCGGTTCAACCTTTAAAACCTTAACCCATGTCTTTACTGGTTCAATAAGCGATTTGATTTTAAAAACTTGGTTAAAATACATAAATGGTAGATAGCTAATTTCTTTTCCGTGATAAGTAAATAGAGTGTATCTATAATTATTGAGACTAAATTAGGTAAAAAAGAGTGAAAAGCAAATAAAATTATTGAGAGTAAAATTTATTTTGGCATAAAAAGAAAAGGATAGGCACATTGTGATGATTGGAGCTCCGAGCATGCAATACAACATACAACTCCTTATTGGTTATCGAGCGAACATAAGGGATTTCCCTTCCTTGCTTTCACTTTCCTCTTCATCTGCGGAAGGATTAATATTAGTTGTGTGTAAGCACTAAGCATCATCTCAGCACAAAAGATCCGCAAAAAGAGTTTGCGACAAGCTTATAATTAGGCGTCAATTAAGTTACACTTATTAAACAATTTAGGGTCATATTATTGTTTGGTCAGAACTAACAAAAAGATGGTCAAGAGCATATTTGAGTGCATGCAATCCCATCACTCTTTCTCTCTCTAGGCATTGGGGTGGGATAGATTTCCTCATGAGTCATGAGCAAGAGGTCTATATACTATATGTACTCTTGAAGGGAAAGAAAGAGTGAGGAAGAGGTTGCTTGGTGAGAGGTCATTTCATCAACAACTATATAAACAAAATTGTATTCCATGGCCATGAAAAGCAATTTCAGATGCTATTGTTTTTTCATTTTTGTTTTTCTACTGCTTGCAACTTGACAAACCTTGTTGGAAAGGTGTGATGCCAATTGCCCCCACTAAGTTTGTGGGTCCTAATCATTGGCCCCCACCATATACTCATTAACACATAGCAGAGACACACAGGAATGGATGAGGAAGGAGCAAGGTTTTGGAATAGTGTGACCAGTGTAAGCCACTCATGGCCAAACAAACAATTCCTGTTGTTGAACCCAAATAATTGGCATCAAAGAAAATATATATTGCTCAGCACTAGATTTTTTCTGATATATATAATGTAGCGCACAATAATTCTGCCTCACTTAATTATTTCTTTTATATATATATTGCATCAAAGTTTGTTAGAGTTAAGAATAAGATCCACTTTAAAATTTAAAAAATGCTTATATAACCTTATTACCTATCAACAACATAATAAATTCGATCTGGTGTCCTTATGAGAAATGAGTTCGATCCGTACTGACTAGACAAATTTGTATTGATTTGATTAAATATATGGCTAACCTTTGGAGTGTGATTCGAAAGCTATATATTGGGAAATTATCTATGGCCCAAAATCCCTTCAATATATACTATTAATTGCATTGACAATGAAATACATAAAGTGTAATAAAAATGAGTAATTTCTTATTGTCTGGTCTGGTTATGAGAGTATTGGAAAGACGGTGAAGTAACATGGTTCCGTTACTTGCGTCCAGTCAAGCATCAACATCATGCATTCAACCATTAGTGTCAGGGAGGCACGCCATTGGTAGTAAAGGCACATACATAGATAAGATATCTTGAAAGAATATGTCATATGTGTAACGTGTCCAGATGCTTATTGCTTCTCAACTTTTCTAACCATTAGGTCTCAGCCAGATACAAAGTTTGGACCACCACCAACTCCTCTTAACCTGCTAATTCCAGTTTAGCTGCTATATCAATTATTATTACGTGTAAAACTTCTACAAAAAGACAAGCATCAAGCTATAAGTATCTCCAAGAATAAATAAATAAATTAGTGAAGCATTTTGTAAGTCATATGTTTTGACTTTTGGATGAGCTTGCTTGTCATTCTTGTCATTTTTTTATCATGTCTTGAGGTAATGCGATAAACGATTGATGTTGTTTTGATATCAGATCTGGAGTAGTAAGATTTGCCCAAGTGAAAGGTGAAGATTCTCATAGTAGGATAATTTAATGGACCAAAACTTATGTTCTTTTTCTTCTAATTAAGTTCCTAGCTAATACATAAACTAACTAATACAAGAAAGAAATATAATTGTAACGTGTACATCAAAATAATAAAAAAAATTATGTAGTTGTAAAAAAGAAAGAAGTATACCGGTGATTATACTAAATTTTAGAATGTATGAGTAATTAGCTCTAATTTGTATTATAGTTGGAGAATATCCAATCCAACAGCTTTTAGCCGCAAAAGGCAAACAGTCTCTCCAATCGTTGCTCAATAATAAATTAATAATTAATACCCTAGTTTAACAGTTACATATTTTATTTCTTAATTTTATTCTCTATTTTGTCTTTTGTATCTTTTTCTATTTATTTTTCTTCATGTTGTGTGTGTAGTGTGAAAAAAGCTAGCAATTCTATTTATTTTTCCAAAAGAATCGTAGTGCACGAGTTTCACATATAATTTGTTAAAAGTATGATAATTGCTTTAGTTAATATCAATTTAAAAATTAACGCATAATTACTGAACCCTATAACTAATATAAATAATAAAATCATGTGACTTTAGTGCATTGAACCCTAAATATAGAGTATGGAAAATATTGTATTTTTGTTTTTTTTTTAAACAAAACTTTCTCCCTGTAATTATTTTATATCCGCGTGTGGCATGAATATTTATAAAAAAAAAATTTATTCAGTGTCTTAAAAAGAATACATTTGACTTAAAAACTATATACAACTTGAGAATGTAGGTAATGGGGGATTTATAAAATTTCGTGGATTTAATTATCTTTGTCCTACAAATCATGTTGAAAATTGATAAGGGCTAGTTTGTTTAATTTATTTTTGAATAAAAAGTTTAGACAAATATATATAAAACATAAAATACTTTTTTTAAAGTAAAAACATAAAATACTTATTTAATTGAAAATATTCTTTTATTTTTTTAAATAATAACTTGCAAGATTTGGAAGCAACCGACTTGATTTTAAATTCAATAATAAAATTTGTTCATTTTACTTATATTATAAATAATAAAATCAAATCAAATTAATTCTTATTTTGTGATTTCCACAGAAGAATTTGAGACATATCCACGTTGGAAATATAAAGTTAGACACTTAGATGTATTGAGAATGAGTTATATATATTCACAATATTTTGAATTTTGAGGCGTATGAAAAAAGAAAGTAACCTATTTTTTCTCTCATGATCTCATCTATCTATTTTTTCTTTAATTCTCACTCTTTCTATTTCTACGGCCCAACAAAGAGCCATCTTCCATCCATAAGGACCAAGCTCTCCCGGGAGTCCCGTCCACTTCAAAATAAGTCATCAACCTTAAAATAAAAACAAATATTTGCTTATTAACTTCGAGCATGTCTGTCGAATTATTGCTGCTTTTTTATGTTGTTTTTTTTTAAGACGAAAGTAGTATAATATATAATTGATCTAATAAATTGTACATGAAGTATATGTAGAGTAATACAATAATTTATCTACTACCATCTAGATTAAGAAACACTAGTAAAAAGATATTTACATACAAAATAATGGATTGTAATTCCACGAGGATAAAACTATTTGAAAAGGTATTTTAATCTTGTTTATTATCCAACTCCAAGATAAAACTTTAATCATTTTAACAATATTAGGTTCCTGCTCTTTAAAACAACATTATGTGTTACCAAATAACATAGCATCAAGCAAGTTAAACCAATATCACAATCTTCTTAGTCTTTTTTTATAAATACATAGATTCAAGAAAATCATATAATTGAAGAACACAATCAAGTCAAACTATTTGGATACGTAATCATTGAAACAACGTGGCAGCTCCCCACACCCAAACTCGCCCTCACGTCCCATGCTTGGTGGGGCCTATAGGAGGGAGCCTCGCGCTAGCGAGGTACCTAATTAGTACCTTTAACCATAGGGCTAAACCAACTTAACAATTAATCACATGCAAAAAATAAATGTTTGAATGATTTTTTCATTTGAAAATATTATTGAATATTTTTTTATTAATGAACTTTAGACAAGAAATAAAAAATTAATGTGAGAAATAATAAAGTTATATTTCTACAAAATATGAGAGAAATTGAAAATGTATTTCAGATCACAATATTTTGTATAAAAAATGGAATAGTAACACCAACTAAAATATTATATATTTATGAATGCATGTATTTGTGTAAGATTTGAGTGTAGTTAATGTAATATTTTTAAATATAAGAAATTTTAACAACATCTTGATGTTCTCTTTGAGGCAATTGAATTCACCAAAACTGATGGTGTATATAAGGAGAATCCTAAGGTCAAATTTACCACAAAGGTAGGATTGGTCAAACCTACCATAGAAGTCAGGATGACATCTAGTGTCAAAGATACTTAGCCCGATACTCCACTAAGAAGAAGCATTCCCACTATGCAACGCCATATTACTTGAAAAGACTAAATTGTCCCTGATATGGTAGGAGACAAACTGTAATTGTTTCTTAACCCAAATTTCTTCAAGTAAAGATAGACCCAAATCATCCTTGGAAGACCCAAGTCCAGAAAGGTAGCATGCTATAAATAATAGAGCATGTGTACAAGTTTGATCACTAAATTATCATATTATTTTTCTACTGACACATTGTATTTTCTAATACATTTGTCATCTCCCCTCTGACTTGAGCGTAAGAGTGCTTTTGCAGGTACCCCACCTATACTAGCTTGGAGTCAACAATTGGACAAGGCGTCAGCACAACAAGGAGGAGTGACCTACCCAACATATGCAGGAACAGTTGACGCCTACCATGGGACCGAGTAAGATATACCTTTCAACCTTGAAGAGAAAACTGAGCAGATACTGCAATGGTCACTACAAGGAGCAATCTCGGAGATCTGCACGACCCTCCACATGAGAATCCTATCCCCCAACACTAGGGAAATGGAGGAGACATGTCCTGGTGAGAAGCTTTCCAACAGATGCAACAAGATAAGGCCAAGCTTCGGGACGAAAATGAGAGGTTGCGCAGGGAAGTAAACAACATGAAAAAGGGAAGGGAGGATGAGGCGACTGCGCAACATCGAGGGTCCACACAACCATCGCCGCCTACCAGGCCCACACCTTCAGTTTATACTACATAGTCTTGGTCCTTGCCTACCAAGGTCACTACAGAGACAAAGTCGTGAGCTACCAAAATCCTCGAGAAGACGGAGATGCCTCATCCTTTTGTCTTGGAAATCATGGAAACTCCTACAATTGATATGCCAAGGATAGACCATTGATTCCACTGCCATATGCTGACGATCACTCCTCATGCTAGACTAGTGACACAAAAAAAGAGATGGATAAAAGAAGACAGAAACAGGTTCGTACAGGAGGAAACAACGAAGTTGCTCAAGGTCAAATTTATTAGGGAGATCCAATACTTTTTACCTGGTTAGCTAACGTGGTAATAATAAAAAAGACAAACGACAAGTGGAGAATGTGCACTGACTTCACAGATCTAAATAAAGCTTGTCCATAGGATGCTTACCCGATCCCGAATATAAACATATTGGTGGATGGTGTAGGTAGACACCAATTACTGAGTTTTTTAGATGCATACTCAAGTTACAACCAAATCTAGATGTACCTGGCCAACCAGAATTAAACTGCCTTCATTACCTATAATGCTAACTTCTGTTACCTAGTCATGCCTTTCGGACTAAAGAATGTCAAAGCCACTTATCAGAGGCTAATGGATAAAATCTTCCATCACTAATTGAGAGATGCCTAGAGGTGTACGTAGATGACATGGTGGTGAAATTTGAGACACTTGAAGGCCATGCCAAGAATCTAAGACAGATTTTTGCCTTGATTTGACGATATAATATACAACTGAATAAAGAAAAGTGTGTTTTCGAGGTACAAGGAAGGGAATTCTTGGGGATCATGCTAACCAACCGGGGGATTGAAGCTAACCTAGATAAATGTCATACCATATTAGACATACAATCCCTAAGAAACACCAAAGAGGTGCAGAGATTAATAGGTCAAGTGGCAGCTTTAGCCTGGTTCTTACCTTGCTTGGCTGAAGTCACTAGGCCCATATCGCAACTATTGAAAAAGGTCGCTCATTTTCCATGGACTCCTGAGTGTGAACTTTTTTTTCAAAAGCTCAAACATGTATTGTCCACTCCACCGATCCTAGCCAAACCTGACCTAACCATTGGATTGATCCTATACATAACAATCACACATCACACCTTTAGTGTTGTCTTAGTTCAGTCCAAAGGAAGTGAGGATGTCCTAGTATACTTCATCAACAAGACTCTGAAGAACGTCAAAAAACGATATCAAGTCATTAAAAAAGAGGCATTGGCAGTTGTTATAGCAACAAAAGGGCTCCACCAATATTTTCAGAGGACCAAGTTATTGTTCAAACCAATTGTCCAATCGCAAAAATGCTATAGAAGCCAGAACTAGCTAGTAGATTGATCGGATAGGTGATCGAACTATTAGAGTTCAATATACGATATGAATTGTGGGGATCGATGAAGGCACAAGCCCTTGCTAATGTCATTGTAGAAAGGAGACCTAGAGAGACATTAATTGGAACTTAGTGGACCCTCTGGGTAGATGGATCATCAAATAGGCAGGGCAGTAGAGTTGGAAAAGTTCTAGATGCACCTAGAGGACTAATGTTTGATCAAGCACTAAGGTTCAACTTCAAAGCATTAAATAACCAAGTAGAATATAAAGCCTTAGTAGCCGGTTTGCAGTTAACTCAAGACATGGGCATAGAACGCGTTAGGTGTCTCACGGATTCACAAGACATGGTAGAGCAAATCAATGGCATATTTCAAGTCAAGGAAGTTATCCTCTTGTAGTATTATCATCTAGTTAAGCAGTTGAGAGAGCACTTCACTAAGCTTGAAGTTTGACATATTCCCTAGGAAGAAAACACTAGGGCCGACCAATTGGCTTAGTTAGCAAATGCTAAGAAGAAGAGTCAGTTAAAGGCCTCTTTATTCCTTGAAGTGAGCCAACTCAGTATAGTCCAGACCCATGAAGAAATATTGATGACATAATTAGACACTATCGAAGAACTACATCACAATGCAACTATAAAAGTTGAGGCTTGCAAGCAAAAGATGAAATAAAGGCATGAAACCAAAGGGAAGTCACAAAACTTTGTTGAAGGAGACCTGGTATGGAAAGCTACCAGGGAGGCACGTAGGGACAACTGACACGACGTAAACTGGGAAGGTATTTTCCGAGTCATCTAGAGTCTACAACATGGGGCCTACAAATTGGTCAAGCTAAATGACAATGCCTTGCCACAAACATGATGCACTTAAAACATTACTTTAGTTGACATTATGTAACAGATAACTGATATGTTCTTTTCCTGAATTTTTCTTTTTTTCTCCAGTAAAAAAATGAAAGGGGTTTTCAGTTTAACAAATTTTTAATGAGACACCCTTATCTTTATCAAAATAAAGTTGTCCCGACATTCCTATCAGATCTTATTTTATTCTTTAGGTAATAGATTTAGCAACAAAAATACCAATGCAACGATATCCTCCTGGCCAAATAGTTCAGGTAAAGAAGTATTTTAGATGAACCAAGCACATGAAGGATACCTCCTGGCCAAACAGCCTAGGCAAGGAAGTATCTTAAATAATCAAATAAAGGATACCCTCTCAGTTAAACAGTCTGGACAAGGAAGTATCTTTGATAATCAAATAAAGGTGTCCCTCCCAGTCAAATAGTCGAGTAAGGGCATACCTTAAACAAAAAACGCAAAGTGCAAAATGCACCGAACATGGGTATACATATAGGAAAATTAGACAAATAAGTAAAGCGAAAAATAAAAAAAAGCACAAAAAAGAAGCTAGAAAATGAACTATCATTAATATTGAAAGAAATGTACAAATATGAGTGCAAAAAGTAAAGCAAGAAACCCCTGGTACAAATGCTTAAGGCTCCCAACATCGCCATTGTAAATCATGTTGACTTTAACATCCTCGACCTCTTACCCTTCCTCACCTTTGGTGTCAACTTCTTCCAAGCCCACCGTCTTGGTTACCCTAAGAGCACTGCCTCAACCATAAAATTGAGGAGTGTGTTCATTTGGCTTCAAAGTCTTGGGCACCTCAAGAAAAGAATGGAACTTCCCGCCAAAGAAGTCCTTACCTCTATCAAACTCAAAATTGTCTGGGACATGACAACTCTTCTACTTGCTGGACAACTTGGAGGAACCCATCATGATGCTCTGTGATGATTTGTCTCTTGCCCTTCTCCACCTACTCCTTGAGGCGGCTTTTGGCCTTGTCCTTGTCCTAGATCGTCTTGTTTTGCTCCTAGGTTACTAATGCTAAGTAATCAAACAACTACTTTACCTTCAACTCCATGAGGGCTCGATCATCCTCGACCAGGCACAACATGGCCTCGGCAACATCTTTTTTCCTTTTAGATCTATCATCATGTGCTGCATATTTGCATTATTAGCGGCCAATTGACTAGACTTCTCAATGGTGGCCTTCAGGGTAGAGTTAGCCTCATCCAATTTACGCCTCAACTCTTCAGCTTCAGAGGTGGGGTCAACACCAAATGCCAAACCTAGGGCTTAGCCCGAGCTGTCAGCTTACAATATTGCCTCTAGGCAACGGGACCCTCAGTTTGGCTAAGTGCTTAAGTTTCCCTAAACTTTATTTTTTTACAAATAGATACTTTAAATTTTAATTTTGTATAAATTGATCATTAAATTTTATCTCTCATAAACTTCAATTTTGTTTAAATTAATCCTTGGACTTTTTTTTTTGCATATATACAACTAAGTTTTAATATTTTATCTCAATTAATTCTTAAACTTTTCCTTTTTATAAAATAATAGCTTATATTTAATTGGAGTCGGATTACTAACAAAAATACATTAATTTTTTATTTATTTAATCTCAAGTATTTAATAATTTTATTTTTATAAATTGCTTTTTCATAATGAAAAAACAAAATTAAAAATATTATTATTTTCACTATAAAATAATTTTTGTTTTTCCTTTTTATATATAAGTTTTAATTTAATTTTTAATTATATTTTAAATATAGAAAAATGAGTAGATATAAAAAATAACTTAAAAACAATTTATATAAAATTAATTTTTTAAAGATTAATTAAAATAAAATTAAAGGTTAAGGAGTCTATTATAAAAATTTAATATTTAAATATCTTTCATAATAAATTTAAGAGCATTACAACAATACTCTTAAAGTTTAATGTAATTATATATACATTTACTACTTTTTGGTTATTGCTTTTGTAACCCTTAATGAGGTGCTAGTGTAAGGCTCAAGAGAGATACTAATAATATTTTCAAATATATAGAAGATGTTGGTTTAATATTTTTAAAATTAAAGGAAGGTTAGTGTAGGAAAAAAAATTAGATTACTGTAATTTTCTAAAACTTGAAAGGATGCTACTATAATTTGCTTTAAATTCAAAGTATATATATATGGTATCTATGGTAAAAGAAGTAAAATCTAATCATTAATTAAAGAAAAAAAGTTTGGAGTCTCTATTTATAAAAGGCACCATCATGTTTTTTTTTCATAAATAAATAAATAATAATGCATTTTACGAGACCAAATTTAATTAAAATAATCATGTTGTACTTAACATCTTACCAAAGTAAGGTCAAATTATTCACCAAAAATGAAAAGGTTAAATTTATTTAATGTGATAGGTAAGATAGATGTGTTAGGGTGAAAGGAAATAATTTGGGTAATTTAGAAATTTCTGTCCAAATTTGACGCACCTCAAGATACTAAAACAACGAGACCAAGGGAAACAACATTTCATGTTGTTTAAGAAACATAGGACTGCATCTCGAGGAAGTTAAAAGGGGAGTCACATTGAAACCGATTTCACTCAAAGCAACATATCTAAAGAAGCATAAACAATGTTACAAAAGTAATGTTACAAAAGTTCAACCTCCAGGATTTGAAGGAAGAGGTTATCCTCTCGAGCTACCAGCCAAAGCAAACTCCTAAAATAAACTTTTACTTGAGATGAAGATACTGAAGCAAAGATGCCCAAGCAACATAACAACGGAAGAAAGATCAAGCACTAACTTAACCTTTAGAAGAAAAAACAAACATCTCTTAAGCATACAATTTTAAGGGAGAGATCAAGAGGCAACAACTCAAAATGATAAGAATCAAAAGTCAAAATAGGGAGTTACAATTCGTTGAGGTAGTTATTGGAAGTTAGGAAGTCTTTAGTAATTTATTTCTGTTGGGAATAAAATACTATTTTTTCAAATTCATAGAGACAAGTGTCCGGTGTAAGAAACTCTATAAATACTCTTCAATTTTGTCAAAATTAAGGGTTAGAACACTTACATAAAAATCTTACTAAACTCAAGACACCTAGGAGTGAAGAAACTGAAATGTATGTTCTGATCACAACTTTGAGGGTAGTTTACATTCTTTGCAATTTCATTTATGATCTTCACATTTAATTTCATGCTTTTCATCGTCTTTAATTTATGAAGTTTAAGTTTTATATTTCTGCATCTACTGTTTTTGTTAGCGTTAGAACTTAGAGGTATTCGTTCGAGGATTCAAGTTGCATTTCATTTACTTTTTTGCAAATTTATTTTCTTTAAAATCAATTCTTTCGTTGATAACTTCGAGTACGTCTCACTTAGGATTTTTTTTTTTAAATCTAAACTTAATAATAACGAACATCATGTTTTCATCAAATCTCAAATCTTCTAAGTCACCATTCATGCTTATGGGTCTAAATATTAATTAAAACTAGGTTGAATGAAAAGAACTTACACACGTATACACCTTTTGTATTATTCTAAATTTCTCAAATAAATATAAATTTGTTTGATTTTAGAATTCTAGTGAAATTTTGTAGATTTTCAATATTTATTTTATTAAAAACGAATTTCACCATAAACAAAATGCTTATTTATTTATATTGAAGAATAATTTAGATCATATATTTTAATTGTGTTAACTCTAAATTTAATTAAATTAATCATATGAACGTGTTAAAAGTAAGATAAAATTATTCATAAAAAATAAAAAGGTTAAATTTATTTAATGTAATAGATAAAATATATGTTTATTTATTTATACTGAAGAATGATTTGGGTCATATATTTGAAATTTTTTAACTTTAAATTTAATTAAATTAATCATGTTGTACTTAACGTGTTATGAAAGTAAGGTTAAATTATTCACAAAAATAAAAAGGTTAAATTTATTTAATGTAATTGATAAGATAGATGCATATTTATTTATATTTAAGAATGATTTGGATCATATATTTGAATTTTTTTAAAATCTTTTTAATGAAATTATTTTTTATTAAATAATTATGTTTTAATAATACAATTCCTTAATTATATATTTCTTTAATTTTATTATTTAACTATATATAGTCTACATATTAACACATTTGATTGATTTATCAAATTCATTCAAATAAATAATTCTACTATAATTTTAAAATAAATGGACATTAATAAACCTATCACACAAATGACAAAACATCCACTAAGGTCTAAAGTTTATGTATAAACCTTTGCTAAGGGTTTCAACCATGTTTGTTCTAGTGCATGAGTCAAGGTCACAAGGATATATGTTATTTTAAACGTAGAGCAGTGTTATAAAAATCAAATTAGATTGATTGGTTAGATTGAAAACCAATCATTGAAATGGTTTTGTCGACTGAACAGATCGGGGAAGCAAGAGAATTAAATCAAATCAATTTAAATCGACACTTATACAAAAACGATTGATCGTTTGAACCAGACCCATTTAAAGACATTTCTTTTCTTTCTTTTTATTTTATTTTAGAAGATTGGGCTAAACAATATTCTTTTTTACAAAATTGCTACTTACACAACCATTTTTACTAAATGCATATCTCATTTGTACTTTTTATAATAATACCATTTATTGGACCAAAAATTAATTTTTAGAAGACAATTTAAATTGTACTCCTCTCATATCAAGTCTTATTTCATCATTTGATTCACAATTTAGTAGAATGAACAACTGAAGCAACTTTCATTCTCTCCACCTCTTGAATGGTTATACTACAAAACACACTTCAACTCCTTTTTTGGAGAATATTTCACGGCATAGTTTCTCTTTTATCTTTTTAGTTTGTTTATTTGGACCCAAACACATAAAATAAAACATAATAATATAACAAATACCATAAAAAATAATGTTAATATATACTAATTTAATACATTAGACCTAAAAACATCTCATGAATTGAAACAAATATTTAAAAAAAAAAAAGAAATTGATGAAATATGACTTCTTTGAAAGTTGAACCAAACGAAGTTGACAAATTCTACGTACCAAATTAATTTAGGAACTAGCTATACGGAGAAGAGATGAGCGCCACTAATATTCTTACTCGTGTGTGTATATATAATTATATATATAAAGAAATTATATTTCATTGTAATTATTTATTTTTTTATAAAATTTAATAGCTGTAATAAATAATTAATTTTAATAAATAGATTTTTAAAAAAATATCGAGGATGAATGGTTAGAGTCTCCAAGAGATGGAACTCGGAAGAAATCATATTTTGAAAGGATTTCAGAAACCAATGACATGAGCTTTTGTTTAAAAAATAGTCTACCTCGTGGAAATTAACCTTCATATATAATTAATAATTAACTTGGTAGTTTCGTCCTGTGAAGCAGCATGCAGGAAACAACATCCTATAAAAGTGCATAGATCCATAATTTACTTTTCCCAATTTCACGGAGAAAAGAGAAAAATCTGGAAATTGAATTCAAGAGTTCCTTGTTCTACAAAGCGCAACTGTAGGGCTGAATAGTTATAGTTATGGTTCCCAGTACGTATATACATACACACAGCAGAACGTTAATTAAGATAAATTCCTTGGAAAAGGAAAAAAGAAAAAGAATGTGTGAGAAGATTGCAAGGTAGCTAGCACATATATGTTACAGAAACATGGGAAATTAATGAAGAATCTAGAGTTGCTAAATGTATCCCTAGGAAGTGGTGTGAAACGTACACATGATGATGTGGACATCATATATACACACAAAAAATGATGAGAGGTGGGAGTTAAAGAATAATGATGATGCAGGGTGATCGGAATTAAAAGAAAAGAAAAGAGAACCTGTAGCGGAGTAGGAACTAGGGAGCAGCAAAGAAGACAAGGTTTCCTCCATTCATCATCATTGTCTTGAACTCATTAAAATTAACCATACCATCTCCATCCATATCAACCTTCTTAATCATCTCTTTGCACTCCTCAATCTTTCTCCCTTCCCTTAATCCCAAGGAAGTAAGCACCAAAGCCAGCTCCTCCACCGAAATAAGCCCATCATTATCTTTGTCAAACACATCGAAAGCCTCCTTCAAATTTACCTCCTCTTCTATTTCCCCTTCTTTCCCCATAACACCCTCTCCTTCATTACTTCCTCCCAAACACTCCCTTGTCAACAAGCAAAACTCTTCCAAATCGATCAACCCGTCTCCGTTGGAATCATATTTTACAACAATATCATCCACCTCTTTCTCTGTCATCAAGATTCTCATGTTCCTCAGGGACTCCCTCAGTTCCTCTTTCGTTATGAAACCATCACCGTTCTTGTCGAACGTGGAAAACACTTTTCTAAGCTCTTCCTTCCTCCTGTAGGAACTCCAACCCTTCTCTGCCTTTGCTGAACCATCAAAGTTCATTTTCGTTTTCGTTTTGCAAGCATTGTTATAAGGGGAGAAAGTTTCAAGGCACGCAGTAATCTTGTTTGTTGGCACGTAAAACAAAATATTTATGAGGCCTGCAATGAAGAGCACAAATAGCAACACTGTAGCTAGGTCCATGTTTTTGTTGGGTTAGATTTTGCAATCGGGGAATGGATAAGGAAGAAGAGAAGGTGGAAAAGCTAGGAGCAGCTAACTTGTTACAACCTAAGAGCCAGAGACTGAGTATATCTAACTTTGTCTGCTTTTCAGCTTTTTGTTTGTTGTAGAAAATATATAAAAACAAAACCTCCTTATTCGTCAATATTATTTAATAACAACTTTTACATTTTATCACTTCAACAGTTTTATTTCTCATCTTTATCGCTTCTCTTTATCATTTTCTTAACGCTAAAGTTGTATAAATACAATTCTCCTTATTTAAATTTGAATAAATAATATATATACAATATTTTTGTTGAATTACAAATGTTAGCGTACAATAGATTTTATAATAATTTTTTCTTTTATAAAATTAAAGAACAAAATGAAATTTTATACTATAACAAAAATATGACAATTTTAAGAAAGTTTGAACTGAAGCTACTTGCCCCTTAAACACATATCAAGTTTCAATTTTAGATATATATAATTATATTAAATAATTTAGCAAATTATAATAACACTTGTTGACATTTTATCTCTTGGGAGGGTTAGTGTGTAAAATTTAAGATGATTTTTTTATCTACCAATATAAAGAGAGATATATTTAAAAACAATATTTTATTTATGGTAAATTTATTAATTTTATTAATTAATATTTTAAAAATTATATAAATAAATAATTGTGATTAAATATTAGTGTAAAACTCTCTCACATGCAGTTACATAATATTTGTGATTAATACTTTAAAAATTATATATATAGATATATATAGTATATAATTTGATGCAATTGAATTCTGTTTTAATTTGATCTGAGTAATATAAAGAAATATTTTTGTATTTGATATATAGTAACTTTTTTTTAAAAATATTACATATAATAAAAACATCTTTAACGGAAGGTTTTTATGAAATTGCTTAAAAATTAATGAGTAATTTTATATGACAATTCAAATTGCTTAAAAAATATATGAATTGTTTCACTAAGTGTTCATTATAATTAAAAATAATAATTTTTCAATAAATTTGTACAAATTAATAATAATATATAGTTAAAAATAATAAAAAATATAATTTTCTTAGAGTTACTTATATTTCTTCATTAAACTAAAATTAAATATGAATTATTTAACAATTAACTAACAAGAATTATTAAACACTTTTTTAATACAATAAATAATTTATTTAACTTAAGTTATTATTATTAAAGATGTTGTGACTATTTCGGAGTCAATCGGATTTCATTATATAAAAGATGTACGAAAGAGAATAAGATTCCAATTTCCAAAGTGCAAAAGAAGTCACGCGGGTTTGGTGGTGGTGCTCTTTTTGATCCCACAAACCGCGTGAATTTGCCTTTTAGTAATATGAATTAAGAACATTTGAAGGACCCATAATTAATCATATGCATGATAGTAATTAAAGTGCTGAGACAAACGCATAGCAACCTCATAACATCATAAAATGAAATTCAAGTGCCATTGTTCCTTTAATTTCTAAATCACGAGCTAAAGTTATGGACTAATGGTCTTCGTTGCTTTTTGGTTAGGTTATCAATTATTCCATTCACTGGTGTGTAACAAGATGTGCGCAGAAAGAAACAGTTGGCCCAAGTGCTATCATGTAAGGAAATGAGGTCTACTTTCTCCCACCATCAAGTGAATGTGAAACAATAAGAGAACCCATTTATTGCTCTTTCTGCTTCCCCACACACTCCAATCATTCACTGATACACAGATGACAGACCTCTTTATCAACAACCGGAAATTGTGAATTTGGTATTCCGATGGGTCTTTTAAGTTAGAGAAAAAATTAATCTTTTCGTATATATTCCAACCTCTTGGAAATATGTTTCACGATTAAAGAACAATGGTAACAACTATATTCTACAAATATATATACTCGATCACACAAACGCGCATTTGCGTGAAGGTTGATTTTCCAATAGATTATTACTAAGGAATTTGATTCACTACCTTACCCAAAGGTATAGATATACTTGTCCCACGTGACAGGTGATGTACGTAGAGAACTTTAACACATGGGAATTCTATGGATTTAGAAGCCTTTTGTTGAGTTTAGTGGATTATGGAGTATAGTGGTTAAGGCTGTGCTTGGACAATGGGTAACAAGAAAATGGAAAAAGAATTTTAACATCTTACTATACAATGGGGGAAGTTTAAAGGTGATTTGGGTGATTTGGGCTTGAGAAAAATTCATGCATTTAATTTTGTCTTATGGGGAAATGAAAGTGGAGATTGAAAGTTGAATCAAATAATATATGGGGCATACTATTAAAAACCAAATATGCCCAGGCAAATAGGTATTGGGTAGAAAGTGATAGATATTATTGTAGATGGTGGTAGGATTTAAATTCATTGACGAAGGCGGATGGGACTTGTGGTATGATAATGTTAAGTGTAATGTACAAAATCCTTAATAAAAGAATTCATGAAAATGTAAAAAATTTTTCGAAATCTAATCTTACATAAAAAACCACAGTTTTCTTATAAAATTTCAAGCCAAAATATAATTAATTACAAGTTTCATTTCAAAACATAGTACATTAATTGTTATAACTACCCTTTTAGTAGTCCTAACTCAGATTAGTTGACTCCTTATAATTCTAACATTATTTGAGCATCAAAAGAGTAACTTGCTTTAGAATTCAATGTATTTAGAGTAACTCCTCTGAATTCTGCATCATCTCCTGATTATTAGATTCATCTTCTATTCGTACTACAAACATATAAGAATAGAAACACATGAAAGAAAACACATGAAACGAGTGAGATTTTTATAAATCATCAACATTAATCTTAATAAAGTTAACAAACAATTGGGGTCTAATGTTTAGTCTATACTTGAATCTCACTTAACTCAATATGTAGACTTATTCTTACGCAACTCAATCTCACTTGACCCTATATACAGATCCATAACCAATAATGATTCACCCCATCATACTAGATCTTATGGAAAGTTTTAGATCTATGAATATTCCATCCTGAGAGTCAGCATGGACTACCTTGAATATTCACCTACTTAATGAACATCCTCAGCCTAATTGCCAACATGAACTACCCTGAATATTCATCTACCTAATGAACATCCTCAGTCCAAGTAACAATATGAACTACCCTGAATATTCACCTACCTGATGAATATCCTCAACTCAGCTCGAGTACCATCATGGGATAATTCTGAATATTTATATATTTAAAACCATATTAGGATTCAACCTTGACTTTCCTTTCATCTAGCAATATACCAAATTGTGACAACAAATCTCTTCCTTGTATTTCTCTAATTTGTTCTAGGAATCCACTTGAGATTTTTAACATTCCTAAAATAAAGACTTTTGGGCCTTACTTCCACAAACAAATTCAAATCTCTAAATGATTCTATCAAATTCTAATTCTCTTACCATTATCATAAATGCATGTAAGAATTTTCAACTTAAAGCATCTGCTACAACATTTGTGCATTAATCCTTTTTCTTAACTAACAAAACTGGAGCACCCTAAGGAGAAACATTAGGTCTAATGAATTTCTTATCCAATAGGTCCTCTAATTGCTTTTTCAATTCTGCTAGTTCTAAAGGTTTCATTCTATAGGGAGTTATTGATATAGGTTTTGATCCTAGTACCAAATCTATGGTAAATTCTATTTTTCTATTCGGTGGTCATCTAGGAATATTTTCAAGAAAGATATCAAGATACTCATGGACTAGAGAATTTTTACTAACATTTGGAGCTTCCTCTACTTTCAAAGAAGTTAAAATCATGTAGACTTAAGCTTCTTTCGAAGCCTTAGTGTGGTTAGTAGCAATCTTTCTTAATTTTTCTTGAATTGGCAAATATATTAGGTTTGATTTGAAAGTCAAGGTCTTATCATGATAGCTTAAAAAGACATGGTTGGAAGATAACCACTACATCCCTAAAACAATATCTAATTAGGACATGGTAGATAGATAAGGTTTACGGTAAAGTTTTGACCATCAATGGAAATACAACAATTTGCACATGCAATTGAAGTCGTAATAGGAATGTTGGTTAGAGTAAAAACAATTAAATCATATGGTACCAAAGAGATAGGTAACTTTAAATATTTCACACAATCGTGTGATATGAAGGAATTAGTAGCACTAGAATCATATAGTACATTAACGAGATGACCATTTATGATGAATTTGCCTTGGATGAGGTCATCAGATTGAACGACTTCAGTACCACTCATGGTGAAAACTCTGCCTGTAGTCTTGGGTCTCCGTACTTGGTTTTTCCCTCCATTAGTATTGCTTCCATTGTTCGGCTCCTTCTTGGGTTCTCAACACTCATTGTGGTAATGATCTAGCTTACCACAGTTGTAGCAGGTCACAGGGTGAACAATATAGTCTTTAATCAGGTGTGGTCCTCCACAAAAAAAACATGTCACCGGGTTCACAACACCAGAAGTATTGCAGGAATAAAGTTTTTCTATCCAGACGCATCTTTGGTTACCTGAGAAGGACGTTGATAAGGTTTGTTCCTGTTGAAATGCATGTTCCTTTTATCTCTTTGTGATCCTTCTTGCCTCCACTAAGCTTGCTTTGCTTTAGTATCATCCTCATAAATTCTGTAACGATTTACGAGAATAGGAAAAGAGGTAATCTCTAGATAACTAATTGCTTGTTTGATATTCGGTCGGAGTACATTTTCAAATTTTGAATAGTGTGAACGCTCATCAACTTCTTTGTTGAAATAAGGGAAAAACCTTGACAATTCATAAAATTTTGTCGCATATTCATCTATAGACATATTTCCTTGGCAGAGATTTAAAAATTCAACTTCTTTCCCCCTTTTGAGATCCTTGGAAAAATACTTCTCTGGAAACCTTTTTTTAAAGATTTTGTAGGTAATAGTTCTTCCTTCAGCTTGTAGTTGTTGTTTAGTGAATTTCCACAAGTTCTCGGCTTCTGCACTAAGTATAAAGGCCACAAATGTAATCTTGTCTATACCAAGACATCCCACTGTGAAAAATATCTTTTTTATTTCATCCATCCATGATTGAGCACCATTAGGCCTCCCTTAAACTTTGGTGGATTGTATTTGCGAAATGTTTCCAATCTTCAATATTCTGCAGGTTTTTGCGTTTCATCCTTAATTCATATTTTTTAATATAGTTGTCATAATTTCTAATAATTCTTGCATAGGATTTGGTCTAGCTTCCATCTTTTCCTAACAAATAAATCATTGCTTTTAGTCTTTTCTTAGAATAATATATTAAATTGGAGAAATAACTATAGATAGATATTGGCACATCCTCAGTTCCTAGAAAAGAGAGGCGAGTCATGGCAGACATTCTTAAATACCAAGTATTTTCTTAGCTAGAACTTTTACTAGAATTGTACTTCTTACTCTACTGTACCTCAACCAATAATAGTAAAATTCTAAGTTTGACTTCTTGTTTGGTACAACTTCTAGAATAATTTGTTGAAGGTCATGATTGTTGATCTTGATTCCTTTCCCTTTTCTAAGTGTCTATCTATCTTACACTTTTGTTTTTCAACAGAGAATGCAAGAGCACCCCACAATCAATGAGTATCTATCTATCTCACACTTCTATTTTTCAATAGAGAATGTAAGAACACACATCAAGCGATGGTGACGTCATACCCCAGGCTTGACATGACAATTGCTCTGATACAACTAAATTGTAACATCCAAAATCCTTAATAAGAAAATTCATGAAATTTTGGAAAATTTTTTAAATCTAATCTTACATAAAGAACCATAATCTTCTTATAATATTTCAAGCCAAAATATAATTCATTACAAGTTTCATTTCAAAACATAATACATTAATTATTATAGCTACCCTTTTGATAGTCCTAACTCAGAATAATTAACTCCTTATAATTCTAACATTATTTAAACATAAAAAAGAAACTTGCTTAAGATTTCAATGTGTTCAAAGTAAATCATCTAAATTCTGCATCATCTCCTACTGATAAGATTCATCTTCTATTTGTACCATGAACATATAAGAATAGAAATACATGAAAGAAAACACATGAAAGGAGTGAGATTTTTATAAATCATCAACATTAATCTAAATAAACTTAAAAAATAGTGGGGGCCTAAGGTTTAGACTATACTTCAATCTCATTTAACTCAATATGCAAACTTATTGTTACTCAATTCAATGTCACTTGACCCTACATATAGATCCATAACCAATAATGATTCACCCCAATTATACTGGATCTTATGGAAAGTTTTAGATATATGAATATTCCATCCCGAGAGCCAACATGGACTACCCTGAATATTCACCTACCTAATGAACATCCTTAGCCCAATTGCCAAAATGGACTACCCTAACATTCACCTACCTGATGAATATCCTCAACCCGAGTACCCATATGGACTACCCTGAATATTCACCTACCTGATGAATATCCTCAGCTTAAGTACCATCATGGGATAATTCTAAATATTTATATATTTAAAATCATCTTAGGATTCAACCTTGACCTACCTTTCATGTCACAATATACCAAATTGTAACTTCTCAAAAAACGAACACTCATGTGCATGTAAGGTATCTTGACAAGGGAACCTAACACTTAGCTAAATTCAATTCAACATAATCTTAAACATCACCAGATTTGACAATTACATAGTATTTTTATATATCAATCATCATTTATGAGATTATTTATAATCAACCTCAAAGAATTAAAGATCACAATGGATATATAAATTAATTTCTGATCTCAAAATTTCTAGTTCGTGAATAGTAATCATAAAAGTAATATAAGTATAAAATTGTTTTATTAGTAGCACTAAAGACATATTTTCTGATTATCTTTTACAAAATTAAAATATGGTTATCTTATACTACAACCATAAAACATACTTAGATTATCTTTTACAAAATTAAAATATTATTTTGAGAAATATCATGTTTATTATGGATTTTACAAAATTAAACTTGACATAATTCCTTGAAATTTTCATAAGATATGAATATAGTTTATCATGAATATTAACATATAATTATTGATATTTTGAATAACATATATTACACAAATGTAATTTTAAAAAAAAATTCAAAGGATAAAATAAGTAGTGAATAATAATGGAGGACCAGACTACAATATCTAAAGACTAAATAAATAACAAAGGACTAGAAGATAGTATCTAGACATAATTAAGAAATGACCAGAAGTAATATTTGAAAATAATAAAGAAATGACTAAAATTAATATTTGGAAAGAACAAAGAAATGACCAAAAGTAATATCTGGAAAGAATAAAGAAATGACCAGAAGTAATATTTAGAAAGAATAAAGAAATGACCAAAAGTAATATCTAGAAATAATAAAATTGACCAGAAGGAGTATTTGGAAAATAAGAAAATGACCAAAAGTAATATTTGGAAATAATAAAATTGTCCAGAAGAAGTATCTGAAAATAATATAATCAATAAAAGATCAAAATTGATAATAATAGTAAACACATATAAGTTTATCAAGATTAACACTACAAAGGTTTATAAATCTCACTCCTCTCTTACCTTAGTAAAAGTTTGAAGAACAGTGGTGAGCAACCTTTGAATCCTAGTTTCAACGCCTCATAACTTCATTTTTCCCTCCCATTTTCACATATTAACTCTTTTAATTATAGCCAAAACTGCACTCGTTCGTTGAACAAATTTTGGTCACTAAGCGACCTTCAATGTATTTTAGTTACTTTTGTCTCACATTGCTTAGCAGCAAAGCTTCGCTAAGCAAAATCTAGGTTATCGCTTAGTGATCATCAATGTATTGTAGTTACTTTTTTCGTTTTTGGAGAGGTCTTATTAAAGCTCTCTACCATTTCTGCACCCTTCTCACATCGCTTAGGGACGGAATTTCTCTTAGCGATTAACAATTCTTAATAGTGAAGAAATTAAACTCATTTCGTTGAACGAATAAAATTTGTTTAGTGAATTTTATTTTTTTTAAAAAAAATATTTCAAAAAATTCTTTAAAATTGCAATAAATTATTAAATTTATAACTTAATAATATTATAATTTTTATTTACCACTTTATACTACTTTTTAATAATGTGTCACTAAAATTTTGATATGGATATAATTTCATAATATCTATTTCTAGTTTCTAAATTGAAATTCAAACAAATCATGTAATAATCTAGTCATTAAATATAGGGATGTTACATTAGACATGGTTTAAGAGATCAGGGTGGGGTCTTGCTTTGGGAGGATAAGTAATAAAAATTTTTGTGATGCCTTTCTACAACTTTATGGATTAGCGAAGAATTATTTTATTGTGTCAGTTTTAGATATGAGAGACTTAGAGGCATGATGAAAGTGGAAGTAAAGGCGGCAATTATTTGCATGGGAGAGGCTAGAAAGAAGTCTTGATGGAGTTGAGGTTCAATAAGAAGCTCCTAATAGGTGGGTGTGGGAAGAAAAAGGGTCAGGCTAGTATCAATCTCAACCTTTTTTAAAGTTAGTGTGCAAGAAAGGAGGGCTAGCAAAAGTACAATTTTTTGTGTTATGGTTGGATATGGACAGGTTGCCACCTAGGTGCAATCTACTGAGGAGGCGAGTTGTGGATTGTGTGGCATTGAAGAAGAAACAAAACTTCACCTCTTATTAAACTGCAATATATCGTCAAGTAAAGGATCTCTATGGAATTTACAACTGAGATTTGTAATCCACTATTACCAGTTCAAGGGTCTATTGGCGGTACGAAGACGAGTTAAAAAGGTTGGTTTTTTGTGTGATTTGCAAGGGTTGAAAACTTTGAAAGGTAAGGAATGTTGTGGTTTTCAAATCATATCAAGTGGATATTCAAGAAATCATTCAATTGCATTCATGGGAGTGGTGTCCTACACGAAAACTAGTTTTTTTTTATAAGTACAAGAAAACTAGTTTTCAATGCTCATGTTGAATGAGTCATGAATCATTTTTGTTTGGTTGAGGGATTGTAGTAATTTTCTATAATGTGGTTTTATGTTATTTTATAGTGTGGTTTGACAAAGTCATATATTGTGTTTTGGTTTGTCTCTTAATAAATGACTTATAAAAAAAGAAAAAAAATATAAGAATAATAAATAAATATTCAAAGAAAAAAAAGGAGGAAAATGCAATGTAAATAATATATTATTATATGGTATCACATGCAAAATCAATTTATTTGACATTTACATAATAGAAATAAAATATAAAAAGTTTTTAACCAATCTCCTTCTTTTGAACATACCAAAGTGAAACGAAATTAAAACCAAAAAACTTAAAACGGAACCATTCTTCTTTTTTTTATTTCCTATTTTCTATTCTCAAAATTGGAAAGGAAGTTTGAAACAATAGGTTGCATTTATTCTTTTATTGGAAGGATATTATAATTTTACAAATTAAACTCACATATTATTAAGTAACTTTTATAAAACTTGATTATATATTAATTAACATAATATAATTGCATCAAAGAAAAAAAGTATCAAATAAAAATAACGAATTTATTTATATTTAATAAAATTGTACTTTGTTTAGAAAAAAATATACTTTTTCCATCCAAAAATATTCAGTGCCTACAATTTTTTTAGTTTATTCATTTTCAGTGCTACATTTTGTATTAAAAGAAGAAAATAATGACAAACGGGAAAAGTAATTTCAGTTTATTAATTAAGTTTTTATTTAATATAGTTGAAAATTTTTCTCTACGTACAAATTATCGAAAGATAGTGAATATTAAATGGAATCATCTTCTTTGTATAGATAATGATATAGATTTTTTTAAAAAAGGAATGATATAGATTAGTTATTACTCAATATCCAGAAGATTCAAATCAAGTACCTAAAAGAGGATCCAAATTGTAAAGTAAACCGTGACTCCGGGAATTAAGATTGCAGAAAGAGTGCCTGTAAAATCGTTTAGTGCCAAACCACTTTTATTCATATGCTTATGTGGCAGGTTTAATATATTTTATTTAAATAATTAGAAAAAATAAAAATGAAAAAACAAGAAGTTAAATTAGGAAAAATACTTAGAGATGACCATTTTGTATCTCTACACAAAAGTTTCTTCTTTTCCCCGACAACAAAAGTTACAACCTACTTCTTCTTCCTCTCCTTTTTCATCGTGAGAAAGTCTTCCATCTTCCTTCCTCCTGAAAACTCTTATGAAAACAAGAAGTTTGTTCATATAGTTGCAAAATATCCGTAATCTTTTATATTTTCCTCTCTTTTATTAATGATTTTGATTTATTTTTTTTATCTTCACAAAACTGTTATTTGGTTGCAAACATTGCAGTAGATTTCTATCACTACTGCAAGTATGTGTTATGTCCTGCATGCTCAATCTTCTTTTTGTTTGGCTCTGCAATTCTGGTTAACTTATGTAAATTAACTTATTTTGATATTGTGCCTTCAATTTCTTGTGAACTTCATGGTGTTTCTTGTTCTAGCTCGTGCTTAACTTGTTTAGGTCTTGCTTTTTTTATCTTCTATTACAATAAGTGATTTTATAAAGGAATTGTTTATGGTGTTTGAAACCCAACTTGGTTAGTATTTAAATGTTATAAAACGTATTGTAGTGGAAGAAAATTTCAAACCACTGCTTAAGTGGTGAACTCTGAATATTTACATGGTTAACTATCAGTAATGTTTTGTTAAATTGGATTTTTTGAAAATTTTTTCCAAACAAGCTAAAATCACTTTCAGCCTAACTTGTTTAGTATTGTAATATTATATGGTACTCAAGAATATGTTTTTCTTAATGAATTGTTTGAATAGGATGCACTTGGTGAACCCCGAACATTTACATGGTTAACTTAGAGTAATGTTTTATTAAATTGAATTTTCTAAAATTTTTTCCCAAACAAGACAAAATCATATCAACTCAACTTGGTTAGCATTAAATATTATATGGTCAATTAAGAATATGTTCTTTTTAATGAATTGTTTGAGTAGGATGCAGTTGGGAGAAAATTTCATACCACTACTTAAGTGGTGAACCATGAAGATTTACATGGTTAACTATGAGTAATGTTTTGTTAAATTGAATTTTTTGAAAATTGTCCGCAAACAAGTCAAAATACCTTGAATCCAACTTGATTAGCATTGAAATATTATATGGTGACTTAAGAATATATTCTTCTTAATGATTTGTTTGAGTAAAACGCACTTGGAAGAAAATTTTAGATCAATCCTTAAGGGTGAATTGTGAACATTTATATCATTAACTGTGAGTAATGTTTTGTTAAATTGAATTTTCCAAAAATTTTGCCCAGACTTGGCAAAATCACTTTGAACCCAACTTGGTTAACATTTAAATATCATATTACTTAATGAATTGTTTGAAGAGGATTAACTTGGTAGAAAATTTCAAACAAATCCTGTAACATCCCAAATTTCTAACACTATTACTAATATTACTCAATAAATAGAACTCATTCTACATATAATTTAAAACATCAAATAATGAATCTAGACAAAAAATCATAATACAACCTTTCCATTCCAAAATAATATAAAAATTCCAACAATATAACTCATTACTCATATTGCACAAGTTTGTCAAGCGAAAAAAATTGCCTAACGAGTATCAGGTAGTTCGATCAGCAAGAACCTTAAATTAGATTGTCCTAGTGAAAGGAATTCACTCAGCGAGATACATCGCTAGGCGTAAAAACTCGTTACATATAATATAATATAATATAATATAATATAATATAATATAATATAATATAATATAATATAATATAATATAATATAATATAATATAATATAATATAATATAATATAATATAATATTATGTTAAGTTATATTACATAATTTTTACTATTAATAAAGGGAATTTCCCTTTTGGGGTTCATTTTTTAAAATATTTATTCTATATTTTTTAAAAAACAAAAAAAAAACTACTTTGTTGAAAGAGAGATTCATACTCACGATGCCCATTTTTTCAATATATGGATTTTGTCACTAGATCAACTTTATAACCTTAAGAAAAAAATTACTTTAAAACATTTATATCCAACATACATAATTTTCATATTATCTATAATTTATATGTATAATTAATAATATATAATATAATGGGAATAATACCTTTTAGTGTCTTATAACCATTTTACCCTTCTAAACATTTTATAACTTCTCCCACTCTTACAAATATAACTTTTCCAATATTAACAAATAGACATCTTCAGAAGTTCTACCTTACCATAGATCAATCTTAAACATTATTAATATATTTATACTAACCATAAATATTTTTAATAAAATGCAAATACATAAACAAACATTTTATGATCAATATTTTAAAGTAATTTTTTGCTTAAAGTTATAAGGTTTGTCTAGGGGAAAATATATATATATTTGGGAACAAGTCCCTCTTATGACAAATTAGTTTATTTTTTTAATTTTAAAATACGTGTAAGGGTAGAATAAGTATTTTGAAAAATAGACATCAAAATGGGGTATTTCCTTTATTAATAGTATAGATATGCATACATTTCATGATAAATATTTTTAATAAACATGCAAATACACAGGTGCGACAATATTTTGAGTTCTATTGAAACTCTTATCTTTCCATTTTTTCATATTTATTGCATATTTGACATATCCATTGATGATCTGACACGTTTTTATCATGTTATCATAAACAAAAAATATAAAATTAACAAAATATATTTCAAAACATGTCATATAACAATTTATATTTCAAAATATAAAAATTTACAAAAGATATTAAATTAAAACCCTACAATTGTTATAACATATTAAGATAAAAATGCGAATACACAAGCGCGACAACGTCTATGTTTTTGCTAGTATTATATAATGGGAATATGGTCTTTTGGTGTCCATATTTTATGACTATTTTACCCTTCTAAATATTTTATGACTTCTTCCACTCTTACAAATATAAGTTTTGTTGATAGATGTATAACTTTGATCATTAATATTTTTAATAAAAATGCAAATACACATGCAAAACAAAATTTTGAATTTTATTCAAATTCTTTCCTCTCCCCATTTTCTCAAATTCATTGCAAATCTGTCATATTCGTTGATGATCTAACATGTTTCTATCATGTAATCATAAGCAAAGAAATTTACAAATTAACAAAATATATTATATCATATTAGACGCAAAATGACATAGTAAATTATTCGTATTCTATCATGTTATTACAAAACATATTATATTAAAATCCTAAATTTGTTATAACATATCAAAATATAAATGTGAATACAGAGATGCAGTAGTGCCTGTGTTTTCATTAGTATTATATAATGGGAATAGGACAATTTGGTGTCCACATTTTATGACTTCTCTAACTCTCACAGATATAACTTGCCTCTATTAATATATATAATATACACATCTTCACAAGTTCTACCTTACTACAAATATAATCTTCCTTAAACATCATTAATATATTTACATATTTCATCATAAATACTTTTAATAAACATATAACGGGAAATAGGACATTTTTATGTCTACATTTTATGATATCTCTCACTCTTGCAAATATAATTTTGATTTTTTTCATTTTCTTATATTGGAATTCATGTTCGTAAAATACCGTGGCATTTTTTCATTAGGGATTGGCTTTGTTGTCATCCTTTTTGCATTGCCAATAATTTGCGAAGAAATTATGGACCTTTAATCTGGTAGTGTTGCTGATTATTCTCTATCTCTATTCATATATGTATATTTTCACACATTCTACCTTATCACATGTGAATCTTCCTTAAACATCATTAATATATGTATACATTTCGTCATAAATATTTTTAATAAATATGCAAATACACAAATGCGATAACATTTTGAGTTCTATTCAAACTCTCTCATCTTTTCCTTTTTTCAAATTCATTGCAAATTTGACATATTTATTGATAATTTGACATGTTTCTATTATGTTATCATAAACAAAAAAATATAAAAATTAACAAACTACATTAAACTAAATTATTATACGCAAAATAACACAATGAATTATTTATATTTTATACGGCAACACCTATGTTTTCGCTAATTAAAATAAAAGTAAGTTTGTAATAAAATTTATTGGAAAATATATTTTCAGTAACGATTCTTTTTAGTAAGGTTGGTTTTAGCTAATGTATTTTAAAATTGATGGTTTTGATTTTGGAACTTTGAATAACAATTGAGGCTCTTCTTTATTGTACAAAAGAAAAAGAAAAGAAAATCTAATGAAAGAAAATAATTGAAATAGGAATATAATAAAGTAGAAATTAAAATTATTTAGTTGAGAATAAATTGAAATGAAATACAAGGAAACTTATAAATTATACTAATTAAAATTTCAAAAATACCTATACATTTATTACTTGTGCAGGGAAAATAAAAGTAATTTTAGAAACACCAATTTTCTATGCATATATTTTTTTTGTTTTTTATCATCATCCAATTTTTTCTGAATAAAAATAAAAATACATAAAAAAATAAGAAATTTAAAAAGAAAAATATGATAAGTGAACCTTTTTCTTAACAAAATAGTGAAAAACTAAAAATAGATAGAAAAACATGTATGTGGGTTTAGCTCAAAATGAAAAAAAAAAAGAATAAAAAAATAAATAACAAAAAAACATCTATAACCAGCCACCCTACTCACCTTGATGACACTTATTATCATATTTGTAGCTCCCTATTCCTTCTTGTGCGAGCCACCAACGAGCCATCAACATGCACTCCTAAACCATGCCACTTTGCAAAGTTTGTCCATCTAAAAGGAAACCTTCATTTAATAAAACACTCATTTTTATTTATTTTTTTTGCCTAATAAAAAAGATTCATCCTATGTATCAAGAGACTACAAAAAAACTCTCTCATTCTAGCCGCAGGGTTCCTCCCTCTTATTCTTTCATCTTCATACCTTCACACCACCAACACTAACAGTTTTTATTTTCTAATTTCTCAAAACAGAGAATGATACTTGCTTTAGGGGCCTCCATGAGCAACATATGTTCCAATACTTCCACAATTGATTTTTTTCTCACTTTCATGAACACACAACCGACTCTGGCTAATACAACTGCAAGCCACATTCATACACAGACCATGCTTTAAAGCTGTGAGGCTTTTTGCATTTGATCCACCATAGCACACAACTATGACCACACAAAGAAAAGTATGATAACTTCCTTCTTTAAACCTCCATGAAAGATGCAATAAGTCTCACCTCTAGCATGCACCAAGAAGGCCACTTGCTTTAGTCATAACAAGGTGTAAAAAGACTATAATCCATCACTGCAAAAAGTCACTGTTAGGAAAATTGCTCCTATGTCATGACAGGGTCATAGTGGTTGATTAGAAAAGTCACAAAATTGAAACCCATATATTTCACTCTTGGTTCATTCATTGTTGTTGGGTACTACTGAACATTGAATCATTGCTTGCTTAACTTTTTCTACCTTTTTTATCGGCTTGCTTTTGATTATGTGATGCTTTCCACTTTATTTGACCAATTGTTGGATGCATATACCATGCTATTTAGTTGTTTTCTATCCCATAAATGTTTGATATATGTGCTTTTAAAGGCTTTGGGTGTCTCTGGGCATCTTTTATTGACCATTTTTTTCTTTTCTTTCACTATATATTTTCGTGGTACACAAATGTAATGATTTTTTTAATGCAATGAATTATATGTTTTCTTATTATGATAAATGTTTTATTACCTCTGCATTTAATGGAAACCAATTCATGACTTTTTTTGTTTTGTGAAATTAAATATATCCTTACTGTACATTATTTGTTACCCATGTTATCTTTCTTATACTTATATTCATAATTGTTATATGATAATAAATTAGCATAAGATACAAATATTTACAAATAGTAAGAAATAAAAAAAAAAATATATAGTAACAACTTCTTAAGCAAATGATTACAAATTAATGAGTATTAATGGAAGAATTTTTTAAGGAAGAAAGAAGGTTAATTAAATGTGACTTTTGTATACATTCTAAAATTTGAGAATACAGTTTCACATACTCAAATTTCTCCTTTAATTAATTCCAGTAATAATTACTAATTTTTTTTTATAAAAATAATTGATAATAACATATAAAATTCTTAACTTCATTTTTACCGTTTTTACTTATAATTTTTTAAACATAGCTAAAGTGATTAATTAGATATAACATCTTTTAATCCCAATATTTTAATGCATCAGTTGTAACAGTTCATTGTATTAAATTTCATCTTAAAAGAAAATAAATTGTTAGTCAAAATTACGATTCTCATCATAATAACTATTAATTATTTTAATAAAAGAGTATTTAAAATTGTTTAGTTAGAAAAAATAAATTTATTGTAAAGAAAAAAGAAGGTTAATCAAATGTAACATTTTTTTATCTTTTGAAATCTCGAGGAGACAAAACTGTGACCGTTTGACATACTCAAATTTATCTCTTAAATAGCTCCCGTCATAATTTCTAGAAATAATATAATAAAAACATAAAATCTTAACTTTCTTTTTACCATTTTAATTTTGTAATACTTTTTTAGTAGAGATAAAATACTTAATTAGATATGACATTTTTTTAATTCCGAGATTTTTAGACATAAGTTGTGACAACTTTTTATCTTAAATCTCATCTCTAAAAAATAAAATTGCTAGTCAAAATTATATTTCTAAAATGGTAAATATAATCTAAAAAGATAAAGATATTCTAATATATTGGTTTGGGTGTATACGTTTGTTAATTTTAAATTTTATGACGTATGAGTTGTGACATTTAAAAAATCCTAAGTTTAAATAAAATTAAATAAAAAATATCTAGCATACAAATGTTTTCTCAAAAAACTACATCAACTCTGATTCTCTATTACATCTAGATATCCACGTAGAAAGCAGACGTCCGCTCCTGTTGAGCCCCCTAAAAACAAAAAAAAAAGTTAATAATTAAAAAGACAAAAATACAATAATGATAATGATAATAATCTTTTATAATAAATTTCTCAGTAAAAAATTCTTCTTGTAAAAAATGCTAAAATCAATTAATAAAATAATAATTTGTATGGGGTCAGATAGATATTTTTAAATCTATCTAATTTTGCATGTTTAATTAGAAATAATCATCTTTATGACAAATGTTATAACCATCTTCCTTCCTTAATCGACTTCTGAATTCAAAATCTAGTTTCACAAGTAACATTTTATTTTAAAAGTTGTTTCGATATTTTCCTTAATAAACATGGTGGTAACTCCTATGATTTTTTAAATCATTTTTTGTTGTCCTGTCAAGATCCACGTATCGACATTTTTTATGTTTGTTTTGAGTGTAAATGAAAATAGCTCAAACTCGTAGATTATTAACAATCTTTCCTTCCTATTTTCTTTGATATTAAACTAGATAAATTTTTTATTTCTTCTTGTTTTGCTACATTACTAACTTTGCAATGCCGACTTTTTAGGGGTGAACACGAGTTGAGTTGAATTGAATAAGATTTGGTGAAACTTGTCACCCAATCCAATTAAAATTAGGCTAAAGGATCACAGAACTTGGCTAACTTCTTACTTCATGTTGTACTTCGAGTTATCCTGTCCCAAGTTCTCTCGAGATGAGCTCTTAGCGATTAGCCCAGACAGAGAATTTCCCGAGTTGGGAAATGAAATTCATAAAGCCCCCAAGCCAAGCCTTTTTGCCATGGATCGCCAGCTCCACGCCTATTGGGTTAGCCATTTTCGTTATCACTTTCCGAGTTCGAGGGACTATTGTTGTAGAATTTATTAATAGCATTCAAGGTTAAACATAACTCCGATTGATTGTTATTTTTATGTGGTTGGCAAGGTCAGGGCCTTTCTGGGCGAGCACATCCGATTGATTCTAAAGTCCTTTCCTGATGTCTCCCCTATTTTAATGTGAGGAATAGATTTTTTAATTTTTCATTTAATTTTTAATTTTAATTTTTACTTTAATTTATAATTTTCAACTTTTAATTCTTAATTTTAATTTCTATCTTTATTTTTAATTTTAAATTAAATTTATAATTTTAAGTTTTTGTGTTAATTTTAAATTTTAAATTTATATTTTAAATTTTTAAATTTTAGATTTTAGTTTTAATTTTTAGTTTTTAATTTTAAAATTTATTTTTCAGAATTTAAAAAATCCAAGAATATTAACAACTAGATTTTAATTTTTATTAGATTTAAAGTGTTTTTAAAACTAACATTAACTACAATTTAATTATATTCGAATTTCAAAATAAAAGCAAAGTGTGATTTTGGTCTAGTGGTTTGAATATTGGTATGTCTATGTGTGTGAGGTCTTTCAATCCCTAGAGAGCCCTTTGTCTTGTTTATTCTTAAAATTAAGATTACTAAATCAACGTTGTCTTTCTAACATTATCCAGGTTGAGACGAGTTTATGTATTTTTTATAACAATTTATTTTAAAATAATAATTGTGTAAAGTAACAATGAATAGAAATTATAACTACAATTGAAAATTAAACTAAAACAAATTAATATCAACAAATATACAAACTATTATAAAAATTCAAGCCATAAAATATACCCTAGCACAAAATATATTTATATTAACTTAAAAAATAGTAATAGCCCTAGTCCTAAATAAAAATAAAAATAATAGTGCAATATGTTGAACAACTATAAGATCTCATTCAATCTCATATTTCATCCTCCTGCTGCTTTTATTACTATTACTATTACTATTACTACTACTATTACTATTATTGTTATGTTATTACTACTACTTCTTATTGCTATTGTTAGTAGATCACTCTTAGTATTTACATTTACTAAAACAACAAAGTGGTTAATTTTAGTAGTTGATATGTTCCTGAAAAATATTTGTTAATTTTTGAATTTTTATTGTTATATATATTAGTCATTAAAATAACTTATGTAATATTTTTAAAGTGTTATTTAAAATACTTTAAGAATCAATTTGTGTAATAATATAATATTATAAGATTAATTTCTCTAAGAATTTCATTTATAGATCTAATCCTTAATTTTATGGACAAAAATATAATTTACTCTATTTAAATCATGAAAATTAAATGGTTAGTAAATTATATATTATATATTTGTCATTTTCTAAAAAACATTTATTGTAAACAAATAACTCCAAACTTTGATAATTATTTTAATGGTTAATTTTGTAAAGGCTAATTTTTTTTAAAGACTAGTTTCACAACACTGCTTATAAAAAAAATAAAGTTCACTCTAAAATTAAATACATGTAAATATAATATGAATTTTTTATTTTACATCTTTAACAAGCCATTAATTTTTTATTTGAAACTAAATTAAATTTTTTATTTATTTTAAACCCAAAAATTATAAAAATATTAATTGTAATTGATTTTCTTTAATTCTAATTTTTTATGTATCTTGGTTATGATAAACATTGATGTTTAATTTTTAAAAAATTACCTTATTATGTGATAAACTCCGATAATAAATATTGTTTCTTTAAACCTAAAACCTGTGTTGTCAACGGTCCAACTCAATTGATTAAGTAGTGTGTCTCAATTATTATAAATACCTTTAACACTTTCTTTGATTCTAATCAGACCAAAAAAAAACATAAAAACCTGTATTGCTATTTATGCTCTTTGGTTGTTATTCTTTTCTTTGTTTGGGCGTGGCCTTACTGCTTTTGGGATCTAAGCATCTTCTGGCACTTAATAATGGGTCCATGTTAGACTGGGCTCATCTTCTGGTGAAGCCCAATTTTCTTTTCCTTGGTTCGAATACTTAGGACATATGAATGGGGGACTTTCTTTTAGACCCACATAATTACTATTCGTAGTGATAGAGTTAATATTTTTTAAAATTTTAAAACACTTTATTACCTTTTAACCTAATATTCTATATCTTTTATATCCTACTTCAGCCATATTTCCTTTAATTCCTTCTTATTCTCTCTCTAAATATGTTCACTTTATATAATTAATACTTAATTTCGAATCAATTGATGTAGAATTTATATTTTTATATATTACATATAAATGGATATATAAGTATATGTTAGCTGTTTTTTATTTTTTTGGAGATTGTGGAACTAATAAGAGAATTTCCATGAGCAGAAGTGTAAAGATTTGATACCATATTTGGATCTCGATGATTGCTCCTGCATTTTGCGTGTAATCGCTTATAAAAAAACTTGTACATTAAATTTTTTATTTTTATCATTCAAATTTTTATATTTTTTATTTTGTTGACAATATACTAAGTTTGTCGAAATAAGTTTTCAATATATTTGTTAAAATAATTTCAATATATAAGAAACCAATTCTATTAAGCATCAAGTGTTGTAAACTTTAACCATGATTCAAACCAATTTGTTAAAATTTTTAAATTAGTATTCTATTTTATTTTGACAAGTGGTTAAATATTTCTTAATACAACATGAGGAGTAGTAGTTTAAAGAGGAAAAATAGATTATCATGTGATATTCAAACACTTAATTGACACAATTTGATGATTAACAGTTTAAGAAATTGTTAAATTAATAGTATAAAAAAATAAATCAATATCCCTTTATGATTAAAAACACATCAGTATTTATATAGAAAAAACATAAAATATTATTAAACAGTTCTACGTTTTTAAAGTGAATGTTATAATTCTTTTGCGTTATTTTAAAATAATAGAATTCATTATCATTTGAAATGTGTATGAAAAAATTATATTTATGAGTAAATCTTGTATAGTCACACACATAATATATCACTCTTACACATAATCAATCACAATTTAATAATGAAATTGAAATGACCAACTTACCCTTAATTGTCCATTCTTTTTTCTACATGTGTTTCTCTTAAGAATCGCAATAGGTCGGGCAAGTATGGGTAGTGACTACCCGCTTCCTGACTTGTTAAAAAATGCGTCACCCGCTAAATTGTCAGGTACCAATCATAAAAATATTTGCAGTCTTTTAAATACCCACAGGTATTTTGAAAAGGTAATTTTTTTAGAAAAATATTTTTTATAAAAATTTTATCAAATAAATAATTTATTTATTTGAAAATCTAAAAATAAAATTATATGATTTTCTACAAGATTAATTAGATCTAAAAATAGATTAATATAATATATTATAAAAAAATATTCAATACAATTAAAATCTTTACTTTATATTATCACATAATTTTATTAATTATGAAGTTTTCATAAAAAAGTAAGATTGATATAAATGAAATTGGACAATTAATATTTTTATTTCATTTATTTCACAAAAATATTATCTTTTTTAACTTAAATATATATAATATTTTAGTTTATTGGGTACTTGTATCCTTGCTTAAGGAGCAGTATATAAAAATCTATACTAGAGATGGCAACAGGACGAGATGGGAACAGGTATTATGTTCCCCGTCCTCGTCCCTGACCCCCATAATTGTCCCCGAGCCCGTCCCCGATCCTCGGCGGGTAGCCATTTAGGGACCCCATCCTCATCCCCGAACCTGTTCACGTGTTACAAATTAATTATTAGTTTTTTCTCCGTTTTTATCAAACTCGAACCCCACAATTTCATTTAGATTTGTATTTGCAAAAAAAAAAATCTCATGATGTTGAAGCGGTCTTTTTTAAATTTCTATTTGCAAAATAAAACATAATAAATAAATTTATTTTTTTTATCACCTTAACATATCTGTATTTTCTGTATTATTTTCTCTCATTAAATATCAGTTGTGAATTGTTTTACTAATATTTTTTTATAATGTAATAAGAATAAGTAATATCGAACCAAAATTAATATTGAAGCAAAATAACTAGAACTAAAATACTTCATGTATTAGATCATGATCCATCATGTTACAGTCATAATAATAATGAGGAAAGTATAAGATTATGAAATTATATTGGCAAAATAAATTTAATTAGAGAATTGAAATACTAATCTTGCAATTGTTGGGTAACACCACTAATCATCAATCCACCTATCTTTAAATAAATAAAAAATTAGAAATAAACTAAAAATTTACTTTTTTAAAACAAGGAAAATAAATATACCATTATCAGTAGATTCAATTTCATTCATTGCAGTATCTGCTTCTTCAATTGCTTTAGAACCTACAGTTATGAAATATAAAGTAATAAGTAAAATGCTAAGAAAGTTAAAGTATCAACCAATTAAAAATAGATAATATATTAAAGAATTCAAAACTAGACATGTTTTATGGGCATTCCATAACCAGCTTCTAGCACACATCAAAGCCTCTAAAGTAGTATGATGAAGTGTACTACGATGGAGGGTTAATATTTTACCACTGGTACGAAATGCAGATTCTAAAGCAACTGTAGAGATTTGAATTGCTAATAAATCCCTTGCAATTGCTTGTAGAGTTAGATATTTCACCTCATTCAATTTCCACCACACCAAGATATCAAAATCATTAGTAATAGGTAAAACATCTTCCTCCAAGTAATGATCCAACTCTGTTTTCATATATGAAGTTCTTGATCTCCACTACCAAAGTTTTCATTCTTCTTTATTTGATATTCAAAAACCAAATCATAACACAATTGACGAATTCTACTAACTTGATCGTAAGAGTCAAGATCATACAATATACCAAAATAATATTCAAGTAATTTCATCTTATATCTTGGATCTAAGACTGTTGCAACACCCATTATGTCATGAATCACATTCCAATAACTTTCAAATCTTTTAACATTTGGTGTGCCATATCCTTAATTATTACATTAGAAGAATTAATCAATTCATTTATAGCAATCTTAATCTCACAAATTTTGGGAAAATAAATGTTAGCAGTTGGGTATTGGGTTCTAGAAATTGTTTCAGTAATATCATTAAAAATTATCAACCTTCCACAAACATCCTTTGCAAATTCCCACTCCCTCTTAGTTGGCAAACAAGAGTATTGAGCTTCACGCTGCTTTAAACGAAAAAATGCATCCCTATAAGATATAACAATATCAAGCATCTTGAAAGTTGAATTCCATCTGGTTGGACAAACTAAAGCTTATTTTTTTGTGCAAAGGATTTGCAATTGTCTATCTGTTTCCTCAAAATTTTTCACCCTTTTAGGTGTTGTAGACCAATAAGCTACACTATCTCAGATTTTTTCTACCCACTCTTTCACAACCCCTAATCCTTCTTTAACTATTAAATTAAGGATATTTGCACAACATCGCATATGAAGTAATGACCCTTCCTTAATTAAGGTTCCTAGTTGCAACTTATCCCTGATTTTGTCAATCATACTATCATTTGTGCTACAATTGTCTAAAGTGATAGTTGATAGTTTTGTGTCTGCAAGTGGTAGGTACTAATTTATACTATATGTGCAGATATTTGTATGTGTTTTATCCCATGGATACCTGTGGGTGAAATTTTTTTTGTCATCCTTAATTTCTCTCTTATTTTTTCCCCTTCACTATCTCACCTCGTGTTTCCTCTGAATTTGAATCCCCTCTATCTATCTTAGGTGTAAAATAGTTTTATTAGAAATAATATTAATTATAGAATTTGTCAAAAAAATATTTATAGAATAAAAATATTATATGCTAGTTATTTCATTTTGATTAACTATTGACTTTTTTTAATGAAACTATTGACTTAATATATCGGTTATTGCTCGTGAGTTATTTCATTTTTATGTAATTATTTTAAAAATTATATAAAAATATATTAGTAGCAATTTTGACTTAATCTTACGTTTAAGCATAAATAAATAATAATATTATTTTATTATATGATTTCAATTTCAATGTTTTTATTATTTTTTTACTTTATTTTTTCACTGGAATATTTTTACTTTGATAAACTTTTCTTGTGGTCATAAAATGAAAACTTCTCAAGCTTTTAACCAAATTTATATGGAATTTTCTATTTTTTTTACAATTTATATAATCACTTAAAATTAAAATAGTGTATCGAAATGCTTAATATGAAGATTTATAAATTAATTTTTAAATTTTTTATAAACTGAAACCATGAAAGAAAATATTGAGAAGTTTTTAACACAGTAAAAACTGAAAGGACGCAATTTTGGCTTAATCTATGCATATTATATAGAAATTGAAAGATGCCTTTTTTAAATTTTTAACACGGCACTTTTTTTTAAATTTAATTAGTTATTAAATTTTGATTAGATATGTGTAAAAGTGATGTCTTAAGTGCGTGGTTATTCAAAATTTAGTCTATATTTATTGTTTTTGTTATATACTAAAATTATTTGTCATTCCTTCGAACTTCGAAGATGTTGTATTTAGAAAAGCCCAAAGAATTTGAACTCTAGTTGGCCCATTCAACAGCAGTTGCAAATTGTGAGGTCTATTGTCTAAACCGTGGTAGAGTGATTTTTATCAGTTCTAGTTAACTTTTGCTTTGCTTTATTCTGTTGGAGCCTAGAATTAGCACCAATGCTACTTACTAAATTTACCACATGTGATAGGGATGAAAAAAATTGGGAGAGGTTTGAGTTTATAAGTATCACTGTCAAGTTTTGGACGTAGCGAATTATTAAAACGAAAAGAAAAGGGCATCTCAGTAGAATAATATTATTTATACTTTCACAAAATGGATGAGGTTGGTCCACTATTTCGATATATTCGTTATCACAGGAAAGTCCCTCCAGGAGGTACTTGAGGTAGGAGCCCAAGAGCACAAGTGTTTGGGGCTTTGTTACTGTTATGCTGCATTTCTGTTCATTCTAACTTTTCATGTGGTGCCCACAACAGCGATTACACCTATGCATTCACCACCACACAAAAAAAGGTTGCCAAATCTTATGCAATATACCTTTATTAACTCTTTTCTTTCCTCTCAACATTAACTCCTTTAGAGATGTATGCTAGTATAATATTAAGAGTTTAAAAATTATGAATGATATTTTATATTAATATTTAATTACATTTTTTTATTTATATGATTTTTAGAGTCTATTTCACATGAATAGGATAAGGAACATGACATGATAATTTTTTCCTATCCTATCTTATATCAAGTGTTTATTGAACCAATATGATAGGATAAGTGTATCCTATGAGCTTATCATATCCTACCATTTAGTGTAATTTTTATCTTGAAGGAGGGGTTGGGTTAGAAAGTGAAAGGATGCAATTAGTTTTTACTTTCCTATTTGTCTTCCCATCTTCTCTATGGAGTTCGACTCTCCCTATACTTACTCTTCCATTCCCACAGTCATACCTCTCAATCTCCAATGAGTTTTCTCTACCCCTCCCCTTCTATCTTCCTTTTTTCTGTCTCGTCGTTAACTCTCTTTTTTCTTTACTCATTTTTCTTTCTCAAGTTTTTCTTTTTCTTTCTTGCATTTTCTTTCATTCTTGCAGAGCCACCATATGCAGTTGGGATCGTTCCCAACGAGGTGTTGAATAAACTCCTCGAGGCCTAGCTTGAAGAAGAAGCCATCATGGGTGATGCCAAGGAGCCAGAACACTTCACTATGGTCGTCAGACTCGATTACCAATTAGAGGTTGCCACCATCGTCGACTTTTAGGATTTGTAAGTAGTTTTGGAGGAAGACGATGGGGTTAAAGACATCGACGACGGTCTCTAATTGATTGTCGAAGAGGGTAGAAACCGAAGAAGGGAATAGGAAGGTTAGGGTTAAGGATTAGGATTTCAAGTCCTTTGAGGAAGCCACCATTGCCATTAGGGCAGAGGAGATCGAAAGGTGGGAATTGCAATTAAGGCAGAGGAGATCAGAAAGGGGGAATGGGTAATGAAGATGGTGCAATTGCATTGGTGGTAAAAGTATTGGTGAAGTTGGTTGGAGTTGACGTTGTCGCAGTTGTCGCCAGTAGAAGACATGTTAAAGGAAAAAAGGAGAAAGGATAATGCGAATAGAATGGAAGAGTTTGTAACGGAACATAGAGAAAAGAGAGGAATTGTGGCAAAATTGTAAATATGGTCAACATGAAAAATCTTGCTATTTGGATGAAGAATGACACGCTAAATGTGTAATAAGGGTAATTTTGTCATTTTAGTCTTTTTTATATCTTATCCTACCATAATCTGTTTATCTCAAATGAAGGATACGATAAAATAATCATATATGTCTTTTTATCTTGATATAACATAGGATAGGATAAGAGTTTATCCTACTCTTATCCTATTATATTTCTATCCAACTCTTTTATCTTATCATATTCTATCATATCATATCTTGTGCTGTAAATGGACTCTTAAAGTAATAATTGATAAAATCAACAAACTTAACATATATAAATGTAAGTGTAAAGCTACTTTTTATATTAGCAGTGCATAAATTTTTTTTCTAATACTAATATACTATATTATAACTAATGTTTTGCATATTTATAACATGTAATGAGTATTTTCTTTTAGAGAAAGGTTTAGGTGAGCTGGATATAGAGACTTATCAAAGTCAAAATGGATCTCGAGACTCAATAAGTATTTATTGAAAAACTTACAAATTAAGAAAAAGATTTATGTACTACCAATGTAAAATGTTTTATGCTAATATTCAATTACAACACTTCAGTAAGTTTGTTAGTTTTATCAATTAATATTTTAAAAAATATAATAAATTATAATTAAATATCAGTATAAAACTTTTTTTATATTATTAATGCATAAATATTAAACTCTTATAAATTACCTACTAACAAGATTCTCATATTGTCAGAGAAAATCAAACACACATTAATGCTTATGGGATAAGAGTTTGTTCTTATGATAATACATTAAGTAATAATGTAACTTTTCCTTATGAATATAATATACTGAAATTAAATTTAAAATAAAATGTGTACCTTCCATTTTTATAACAAAAGGTTAAAAAGGATTAATTTTAGAGTTTAATTGATATATATTGTTAGTGTAAAGACTTTTACACTTATGTTCAATCACAACCCTTTATTTAGTGTAAGTTTATTGATTTTACTAATTAGTACTTTAAAAGTCACATAAATAAAAAGTTATGATTGACTGCTATTGTAAAAATCTTTTACACTGATAGTGTATATCAATTAAACTTTTAATTTTATATGAAGCTTAATTTAAGAAATCGATAATAATTTTTAGATACCATATGCTTAAAAAGGGTTACCTATTGTGAAATTAAGCTTATGGATACGATTATTTTTCTCCTCAAAATCTAGATTTATGAACTAGACAAAATTTCTTGTATCAATTTAGGATAATTTTTTTTACTAATTAAAATGTTTTTTACATACATCATACATTCTTGATTAGATGTAAATATAAACATCAAATACTGTTTGCCTACCCACGTACATGTAAATCAACTGACGTGAAATTATTTTAATTAACTTAATAAAAATCTTGAGTCTTGACACATAAAATAATACTTGTAAATATTTTAAACAAATATTTTTAAGAGTTTAATTGGTATATACCAATTAAACTTTTCATTTACGTGACTTTTAGAATAATAATAAGTAAAGTCAATAAATCTACCATAAATAAAGATTATAATAATCAGTTTAAAAATTTGTTCACTAACAATATATACAATTAAACTCTATTTTTAACCTTTATGATCCAGTATATCAACTCATTTAATAAAATAAACATGTTAGCTCTCAAACAATATAAATAACCTACATCTGTATATCTAAATCGAGCACGTCGCTAGTGCCCTGTAACGATTAATAGAAGGGCATCTCACTACATAATAATAGCAAATATCTTTTTAAGAAAAATCTAATATTTATAAACACGTGGGGAAGGTTCTCTGAACATACTCAAATGTTAGGGTATGTTTGAAAAAATTAATTAGAAAATAATTAAAAATTAAAAAATTAGTTACAAATATTTAATAAAATTAATTGATTAATTAGTTAAAATTTATAAAATAAAAGATCATTATTAATTATTCGATCTTCTTTAAAAAAAATCATTACATCAATAATAAGGTATTTAAAATGAATATAATATATTTTAATATATAAATTGATTATATATTTAAATTATAAATTATTATAATTACATATTTAAATAATAAATTTCTATAAGTACATATTTAAATTATAATTATATATTTAAATTATAACATATATTTAAATATAAATTTATGTAATTAGATATTTAAATTATAAATTATTATAATTATGTATTTAAATCATAATTTTTTATAATTAAATATATAAATTTTAAATTACATATTTAAATTATAATTTTCATATAATTATATAATAAATTATAAATTACTATCACTATATTAATAAAAGAGAGAAATGAAACAGAGATATTGTGTCATATAAATAGAGAGAAGTAGTGAGAGATAATACATTAATTAATAATAAAATTATAAAACAAAATCAATTAATAACGGAAAAATATAAGATCTTTTTAAAAAGTTGTTTGGAACAGTTTTTTAGAAAAATCTAATAGTTATCTTAAAAAATTTTAACTTTATGCTTAGTAAACCAAGTTGAAACTCTTTCAACTAATTAAAAACGACAAATCGAACACACTCTTACTATTAACAATAAAAGTATAAACAGGTCATCTCTTTGAACTTATATATAAGTAAAAATATTTAAATTCACACACGTTAAGAAAGTTAATTATCATAATTTAATTTTATTTATATAAAGTACAAAACAATAATATTTCTAAAATATCCTTAATTGGAACTTAATATTATAAATAAAAAAAAGTAATTATAATTAAATAAAATATATTTTAGAAATAATACTATTAAATAAAATAAAAGTTGGATCTCCTTAAGTTCAAAATAAGATGAGTTTAATTGGTATACATTATCAGTTTAAAAGATTTTTACACTGACATTCAACATATAAAAATATTTCCATGAATTTAGGATTGTGACTAAATATAAATATAAAAATTTTTACCATGACAGCATATATCAATTAAACTCAAATAAAATACGTAAACCATGTTTTTTTTTTTATTGCATTTAATCTCGTTCTTACTCTCACCATTTCTTAATTACCAGTTATCATCACTAACTTCAATGTTAAAGTCTTGATTTACGAGTGATCCACATATAGACTTACGGATATAACCTCGAGATTTTGCATGTCTATTGCCTTGTGTTAATTGAGAAAACGATGTCCTCCTAATCATTTGAATCTGTCTTCTTATAATTTGTTTTTTTCAAAATCATTAAAAAATGCATTCTAATTAATATTCTAGTAAAAAACAAGATTTTGTGACGGCAGACACGCTATATAGGAATTAAATCTTGTGTGTAACTTTTATTTTTTATTATTTATTACCTAATGTTATTAAAAAATATATTATTTAATTTTTAAACAAAAATATTTAATCAATTTTTTTTGTCATAATAGTTCATACCACCATCCATCATCATTATTAATACTATTGTTATTACCACTACCACTACCACCAAAATATGATGATGATGATGGTGCAACATAAATTATTATGAAGAAGAAAAATAATAAAATATTCTTTCTTTAAAATTAAATAATATATTTTTCTTTTAATCATAACAAATAATAAATTTCCAAGAATTTCACACAAAATTTAATTTTATTTAATTTCTCAACACAATTGTTAGCTTTGTCTATTTTTAATAAAAGTTAAAAGCAGATTCATTTAGTGTTTGATGTAGTAAGTTTCAAACTACATATTAATATATATATATATATATAATTATATCAATAGGTGCAACAACAACAAAAATAATTAATATTATTCAACAATTTGTATATGTATTAAGAAAAAATTAAATGTCTTAAAAAAACACTAAATATATGTCGTGAAACTTGATTTTGATTTTTTAAATCTCTATAGTGATTTTTAATTCTTTAAATATAACTTCATCACTAGATCATATAAACTACTAGTATCATGTTTTACATAAATTTCTAAGTGTTTGCAATATAGTTTAAGTTTGTATGACAAATTAAATGCTCTAAGCGCTTAATTATCTTTTATTACACTATTTTTAGATCTTTAATTTTTCTTCATACTATATTTTTACATTTAATTATATCTCTTAATTTTTTAAATAGTTTTAATATTACGCATTAAATAAATTTTTATATGCTATCTGGTGTAGTTAGTACTACTAAAAATACTTAATAAAATTTTAAATTATTTCTAAAAATAATAAATTTTAATTTTAAGATTACTATTTATTTTATTACTGAATCTCTTGCATTATTTCTATAAATTATTACACTAATAAGTTTAAATATTTATATTTAAATTTCAAAATCTAACAAATAACTGCTTAATTATAATAATTAAAAATAAAATTATTTTTATTTTTATTAAATAATAATTATTTTTTTAATCTTATTTATATATGATTATATCATTGTTCCTTAAATAATTTAAATGCAACAAATAATTATAATACAATATTTATTAGATTAGAAAACTATTAAAATTATTAATTTAAATGATTGAATATTTTAGATAAAAAATGATTAAGTCTTATAATTTAATTAAAAATAAAAATATTTAAAATAAGATGAGTTTAATAAAAGAAAACTTTACTGAATTTAGAAGTTGAAATAAAAAAGGATACAATTACAAGGGGTGGAAGAAACGGGTCTTACACAAAGTTTTATTATGAAGAAGGGGGGCCAGGGGAAAATATTACGCTGATGCATGTGGAGAGGAAGTAGAACAGCCTGTTAAACTGAGGGCAGTGACCCCACGAGGGCGACTTCATACGGATACAGACAATCCCACATCTCCATCTCTCTCTATCAACCCCGTCCCGTTCTAACGTACACCTTTATTCCTCTCTCCCTTTGGGAATTTATCACATGCTCATGCTTTCACCCTCCTTAGCATGGTCCCACTCCCATCACCATTCATCACGCGCTCCTTCAGCCCCACTATGCTCTAGATTAGGCCTGCCACGTGACCAACCTCTTCGACCCGTCTCAGGCCACGTGATATTAACTCTCTCTTCCTCCCCGTGCCTCTGCCTCTGTCTGCCTGCCTTTCTTTCTTTGCGCCTGCTTTAATTTTCTTTTTTCTCTTTAATTTAACTCTTAAATTACTTCTTTTTTCTAAAGTTTCACAGATTTTTTTTTTTTAAATTTGGAAACATTTTTTTTTAAATTAATCTTTTTTTATTAATATTTTTTATTTATAAATCTCAGTGTAATTCATTAGGTCAGATGTGAAATTAAAAATTGAGAGAATTATAATTGAAAAAAAGAGTGATTCACTAATAAAAAATGCTTCTATTCTAAAAAAATATTTTTAAATTTTAATTAGTGAGGTTTTATAACAACAAACTTATTTAATTCAATGAAAAAAAACCTAATGGATATATAAATTTTTAAAATATTTATTGATAAATTAAAGAAGTTTATTTTATATATATAAAAAGAGTGACGGATCCATAAATTAGTGGAAGTATAATGAAAATTTTCAAAATAAAAATTATAAAATTCAAAACTTATGAATATATACTTAAAATTTGATAAACATGATCATTAAAGAAATATTATATTATTGAATTAGAGTTTAGCATTGTAATTTAATTTTAATTTATCTAATAAAAAGAATCATTAGTCATTAAGATGAAAGATAAACAATCAACCAAAAGAAAATAAAAAAAAGCAAAAAACTGAACCAATAATTAATTGGAGATCGAAAAACAATCTTTTTTAATAAGTGATGGAAAAACAAAATTAATATAGCAGTGAGCTCAAAGTTAAAAAAAATATTTAATTAGTAAAAAATTTTCTAACAAATTTAAAATATTAACTTATTTACATCAAAATAAAATTTTAACTTATTTTTTAATTGTTTTTAGGTAAAATTCTAACCACTTATATAATGAAAATATTTATTTATCTCTTTAATAAATTGTAACTAAAAAACAAAATTAAATATTAACTTATCTTTTTAATTATTTTGAAATAAATATCTTCATAACTATTAAAAAAGTATTTTTAATTATTATTATAAATTAAACTACCTGTTAATGAATTTTATATATGTTACATGAAATATTTAATTATTTTTAACAATTTTAGTTATAAAGTAATATTTTTATTCATAAATTATTTAAAAAATAAAATATTTTTTGTTAAATAAAAATTATAACAACTGAAAAAGTTTTTTAAAAATTATAACTACCAAAATCATAATTATCAAAATATACTTTGATAGTTTTTAAATTAATAAATGTGACTATGAAACTATCATTATCACAAAAAAAAAATAAAATTACAACTATCCTATTGAGTCTATTTTCATAAAGTTATCAATAACATATTGTGATGTAGAGTTGAAAGCTTTTATTTTTATATATATATGATGGATCTAAAAAGATGAATGGATAAAAATAAGGAGTAAGATTATTTTGGAACAGTTTTCTAATAATCAATTATATATAATCAATTATTATCATTATAATTTATTATAATCAAAATTAAGTTAATTTATGATTATTAATTTATATATAATTTATTATTAATTTATATTTTACTATTGTTAGAATAATGTTAATTTTAAAATTTGAAAATTTTTATGATCATAAAGGAAGTATAAGTCATTTTTTATACTAAAAAGAAGTGCAATTCATCTTAACAAATAATTGAATAAATAATATAATTATTTAATTGAACATATATATATATATATATATATATTATTTATAATTTAATTACAAAGGAGGAGTGTGTTTTGGAAAAGAGAAAATATTTGTTTCAATACAGGATTATATAACAGATAAATTACTCACATTATGTATTTTTAAATCAATAATATTATAAAGGCTAAATTATCTTGTTTTTCCTGTTTTATTTTAAAATTTTATTCTTTATTTTAAATCATGATATTGTATTTCTGTATTTTTAAAATTGGTGAGTTTGTGCGGATGAATTAACATTAACTAAGTTATAAATGTTGAATGACACGGTATGACAAACCATAATTTTATGATTTAAAAATGATATCGATAATAAAAAATAATTATAATAATTAAATGACCTTTAAATTATAAAAAAAGTGTATGTCATGTTATTAAATTAATGATATGAGTTATAAAAATTGTTTATATGCATCAATCAACCTTTATTATTTAATAATTAATGTTAATAACTCGTGTGTGAAACAAAATCAACAATTTTTAAAATTTGATATGACAATATCATGATTTAAAAATAAAATAAAACACACAAAATTTAAAAAATAAGAAAGCGCAAAGTATAAATAAGTCTATTATATACTTATTATAATAATTCCTACAAATACTAACCCATAAGTTTTATCTAACTGCAAGTATTAGGCTAGATATTATCCGGAGTAGCTAGCCAACGATGGCTGAGATCACAAGGAAGTCAAAGTTTTGAAAAACTTTTAATTTTCTGTATTACTTTATTTTATTTTTCAGTAAATACATTCAAAGTAGTGTATTATTTCATGTCATTTTTTTATTTAAATTAAAAATTGATAAATAATAAAAAATATGAAAAAATGGATGATGCACACTGTATAAAAATATATATATATATTTTACACCTATTTAATCAAAATTTATTATTTATGATAATTTTATTGATGTTTATAATAAAATTTTTAAAAGTCATACAGGTATTTGTAATTAAATGACGTATTAACTTAATTAATTTACATTGTCCATGTATAAGTTTTAAAACTAAAAAGCATTTGTCTCTTTGATTAAAGATTGTTAATTTTATGTAATACATTCATGAAATGGATGTTATATGGATCTCAACTAATCATGATATATCAATATGTAATAGGATATAATAATAAATTTAAAATGTTTTTTCAAACAAGATAAGAAATTCAATCCAAAAATCAAATTATAAAAAAATGACAGTATACTAATAATAAAGAACCAAAATGCACTTACTAATCTTGAAGGTAAATACTTAACCATTTGAGGTATTAATTGTGTGCTTTAGTGCTTAAAGGCTCTATGAAGGATTTATACTGATTCTATTAAAAAAATATTTAGGTAGCGTATGTATAGGGGTGGAACTATTTATTAATTATGATTGGTCTTGACTAATAAGCCTTTTTTTTTAACGGCTTGACTCATATATAAGTGATTGAGACTTTAAACATATTGAAAAATATATAAAAATTAATGTGAAATAATAGCTGTATACTCTCTAATATTTTTTTAAGTGATAAAATAAATAAAAAAAACAAAAAAATATGAGATATGCTAAGAAAGAAAGAGAGGAATAGAAATAAAAAGGAAAAAATATAAAAAATAAAAATATAAATTATATAGATCGTTATTAAAAATGATATACACGTATTGTGTTCATTATATTATATTTTTCACTAAAAATTTACACCTACAACAAGTTAAATATTAATTTAAAAAAAATAGTTCAACGGCATTAACAAAATGTCTTGTCATAATCAAGTCAACTAAAAAAATATAATAGTAAAAAATTAATAAAAACAAATATTTCATGTACCAGTTAAAAAATTAGATGAACTTGTAAACTAACCTGAATTATTCCGGATTTAACTTACGTGGGACAAGTCGCAAGTGGATAGGTCATGTTTTTGTTATAATTAGGTAATTATAAATTTTTTTAGCTCCGTCTAGCCCATAACTATTTCCAATCTTAATATACTTTTGATAGCTCTAGATATCATTTAATAGATATTATTATTATTATTTATTTTAAAACTCAAAATTTAAAAATCATTATATTATTAATTATTTATATTTTTAAAGTTTTGCCAAATAGTCAAATTTATTTTTTAAGGATTTTTATATAGATTTTTCTTTTTTAAAAAAAATTAGTTTTTTAATTCTTGGTGAGCTGAGTCGGGCGTCTACGAAGTTTTCATGGACATCTACAGGATTTTTTTAAATAACATCAAGTAAATTGAAGATTAATAAAATTTTCCGTAAGTTCAAATATTTGGTATGTTGTATCTATAGCATAAGATTTAATATTTTTCCTATTTTAAAGTTATTTTCATACGTGACAAACATAGACACGTTAGCATTTACATTTAGAGATATTTTAGTTACTTCATATGGGAATAATTTGTGCCACAAGATAGGTATAGTTTTACCCATTATCCCGCAGCGTTATAATGACATATCATATATATATATATATATATATATATATATATATATATATATATATATATATATATATATATATATATCCATGTATGTATACTAGATAAAATGCCCATGGTCATTCAGTTTTTATACCCACTTCTTCCATTGCGATTTTTATCTGTGGATACGAATTTCCGTTCTTTAAGTGTTGGGAGAATAATAAAAAAATAACGAATATACATTACACAATATACTAACACGTGCATGTTTAAAAATATGTCCGGACAAAACATAAACCGGTAAGGCATATTTGTTTCATGTAATATTTTTATGTTTGTTAAAAGTTTTAAATTTTATTTTTTAATATATTTTATTTTAGGAATATTTTAATTTTTTATTTTTTTACTTTTTATTTATATGATAAAAGAATCAGAAAGTTATATTTTTCATGGAAATATCGGAAGTAATGTGTAACTTTTATTATTTTTTTTACTTAAATTATTTTAAATTTAAAAACATTCTAAAGAATATAAAAAATAATTAAACACAATTTTAAATTTATCCAGACATAATATTTTTATTTTTTTTTTATTTTTGAGAATGAAATTCTTAAAAATATAATACTATAACTTAAAACAAACGCCTTAAGAAGAAAAAAAACTGGTTACGTACAAAACCATTAAATAAAAGATTTATTTAATTTTATTATAAAAAATTATACACGATAAATATATGTGTTTGTTTTGGTATCAATTTTATAAATTGTTTTTAGTATTTTAGTATTTAAAAATTAAAAAACTTGTTTAAAACAATTTTTGAAAACAGTTCTGGTTTTTTACAGGAACAACCGAAAGTAGTTTTGTTTTTTAGTTTTCTATTTTTGTTTTGAAAATTCAAAATATAATCAGAACATGTTATTTTTTGCTTTTCATTAATGAAATTTTAATAAATATAAACAAATTTTTTCATTTTTCCATCTTTAAAACAATTTTCAAATAATACTTACTAAACAAGTTTTTTTTTTCTTCCCAAAAACAATTTTTAAAAACTATTCTTGAAAACTCTTTTCAAAAACTAAAACAAAATCAAATCAATCCAATTTATCACCCAAAGAGTCATCGAAATTTCATGAACAACAATGTTTTCTTACAAATATGTACATAAGAGACAAATGTAGTGCATGTTATAGTTCAAAAGTTGTTTTGTATTCTTTTTAACCATCATGATTAAAAGATTATTGTATTTTGATGGACATAGATTATTTATATAAGTTTTAATTAGTCTTTTAAATTCACTATGAAAACCAATTCACAATTTGAAATTTACTCGTCTAATTTTTATTTATTTGAAAAATAACATATATAATAAACATAGTATGATCTCTCACATATATATATATGTATATATATATTCTTATCAAATTTCACACCCAGCTATTGGCCATCGAAGTGAATAATACTTTAATCTTGGTGGCGATAGAATGACCGAAGAAGTGTCTATATCTACTATGTCTTCGCATGATTTTATTCAAAAAAGAAACTTCAATAGTTTATGGAGATAGAATGTGCATAGACTATTATCGGTGTTGACTGCTCAAGATGTAAGACTTTGAATGAAACAAAACATGCAAATTCCTAATTAATCAAGATTAAAGGCTTCTTCAGGTTAAAAGTTTTACAAATTGTCTATTCAACTTATTGATAAGTGACGAATGAGGAAATAAATGTTTTTAATATGTCTTTATTACTTGCAATAGTTATGAGGGGTCTAGTCTTATAATCTTGACTCATATCTAGGTCTTCGGTTTTCATTGTGAGACACACCTTAGAAGAATTTTCATCTTTCTTGTTTTTTCTTAACTTTCCCTCTACTTCCTGATTTTATCTTGCTAGTTTTCGTCTGAGAGGTTCCTGTTGTATCCTGAGAGAATTGTGGATTACTCAAATAAGTCTTTTAGGACAATGTCCAACATGCCTCAGGAAGATAATCTCTACACGTGTGCACTGGATTTACCAACAATCTAAAAGACTTATTATTGATCAATTTGATTCCGTTGTTGCCCACTAGTCAAGCCTGCACCTGAGGTCTAACACACCTTTGCCAAACCATTGCCAGATGTCTCCAAGATTGAGATTATTATTGAATCGTTGTTGGACGTCTACAAAAAATTATACTAGCAAAAGAAAAGTCAAATTATGATTGCTTTAAAACGAAACATAATAATTTTCATACCCCATGTGCAACTTTGAACTTCACCTTTAATGAAAATAATTATTTTGTGAAGAGGCAAAATATTTTGTCTCAGTACTTGTGATAAATGACAATCATCCTAAGTCTAAGGTTAACTTGGCTAAATGAAATGATAATTTTATTGCGGTCATTTCTTTGATAAATATTGTGACCAGCATGAGTAAATGAGTGATAGACTCTAGGGCTACCAGGCAGATATGTGCTAATATCAATGTGTTTCCTTTTACACTCTCATGGGGGATGGAAAAGAACAAACTTTTCTTGGTGATTCTAGATCTACTCCAGTTTTTGGGGAAAAAAAGTTCTTTTAAAACTCACATATGGAAAAACAATGTCTCTAGGTTATGTGCTACATGTGCCTACTATTAGAGTAAACTTAGTCTCTATGGTACTATTGGGAAAGGTTTAGATAAAAGTGGCATTTGAGTCTGATAAGATTGTTATAACAAAAAACAATATGTTTTTGGGGAAAAAATTATTGTGATCAGGGTATTTTTGTACTTAACATAAGAATAAGGCATCTACTCTGCTACTTATATGATTTGATTGTATGATGTATGACATGCTAGTTTAGGATATGTTAATTTCTTGTATGTTATTAAATTACATTGACTAGGCCTAATCAACTTGCATGATAAACAAAATAGAAAATGTGAAATATCTTAGAGTGTGATAGTCCCTAACTAAGGTTATGTTACCTGATCCTAAGAAAAAGAAAATATGACCTAAGACCTTTGATTGTATGTTTATTGGTTGTGCTAAACATAATACAGCCTATGGGTTTCTTGACATTAAGACTAATGCATTGCAATACCATCATAGAGACTAAGAATGCTTAATTCTTTGAGGATATATTCCTTTGAAATCTAGTATATCTGCAACCTCTAGTGATAGTATTATTGTTGAGCAATCAATTTATAGTGAATCTATGATTGAGAACTTAAGGCATAGTAAGAGATAAATGATAGAAAAATCTTTTGGTGATGAATTTTACATGTATCTAGTTGAGAAGATCCTTTGGGTTTTTCTGAAGCTATTAGTTCGTCATAGGTAAACCTTTGGGAATAAGCTATTAAGATTGAGATTGATTCTATAAAAAAGAATAATACTTGAAGCTTAGTACACTTGTCTAAAGGTGCAAAACCAATTGGTTGTAAGTAGTTCTTTAAGAGAAAGTATAACCCTAATGGATCTATAGATAAATATAAGGCTAGATAGTTAGCTAAAGGGTTTACTAAAAAAGGAGAATATAAATTACTTTGATACCTTTGTACTTGTTACCAGAATTTCCTCTATTAAAGTTCTAATAACATTAGCATTTATTAAAAAGTTGGTGATTCATCAGATGAATGTTAAGACGACTTTCTTGAATTGTGATTTAGAGGAAAAGATTTACATGACCCAACCTGAGGGAAGCATGATTGTAAAATTGTTAAAATCTTTATACGATTTAAAATAGACACCAAAACAATGGCGTGAAAAGATTAATAAGACTATACTTGCTGATGGATTTTGTTTTAGTGATGTTAATAGATGTGTGTACACAAAACTTGTGAATGGTAAATGTGTCATTATATGTTTGTATGTAGATGGCATGTTAATATTTTGGTACATACAATGATATAGTTTTTTAAACTAAATCTTTCTTAGCATCCAAGTTTGATATGAAAGACATAAATGAGACAAGTGCAATTTTAGGAGTTAAAGTCATAAGGAAGGAAAATAGTATATTACTATCCCGAGAGCATTATGTGGAGAAACTTTTTAGGAAGTTTAACTATTATGATTATAAAATGAGTAAGTATCCTTTTTGAGACTAACTCTCAATTAAAGAAAAAATATAGGAGAATCAATTTCTCAAACTCAATATGCCCACATCATTGGGAGCTTAGTGCATTTGATGAATTTTTCAAGATTTGATATAGCCTATGCAGTAGGTAGATTGAGTAGATACACTAATAATCCTAATAAGGATCATTGGGAAGCACTACCTAGACTCATAAGGTATTTGAGAGGTACCATGAATTATGGTATTGAATATAGTGAATTTCCTTATGGACTGGAAGGGTACATTGATGCTAACTGGATCTTCGATTCACATGAGATGAAATCCACTAGCGGCTATGTATTTACACTGGGTGGTGGTGCAATAACATGGAGATAAGTCAAATGAACCATCATAACTATATCAACAATGGAATAAGAGTTTGTTGCTCTAGAAATGGCTTGACACTAAGGTTGAGTGGTTGAAAAACTTTTTGGCTAATATTTCTTTAGGAATGAAACCAACATCATTAATGTTTATGCACTGTGATTCGAAATCAACAATAGTTGTAGCGAAAAAATAAAACTTACAATGGTAAGAATAGACATATACAATTGAGGCATAATGTGATAAAACAACTACTAAAAGATGGAAAATTTTTCATAGACTTTGTGAAGTCAGAAGGAAACTTAATAGATCTTCTAACGAAACTCCTAGGAAGAAAAATGATATTAGAAACATCGAGGAGAATAAGACTTAAATCACTTGAAAACAAACAACGATAGTAGCCCAACCTTTGTGACTGGAGATCCCATAAAGAAGGTTCATATAGGTAAGAACAAGTCATTTGTCAGTTCTGCTAGCACTAAACTTGATATAGATCAATTTCCTTTTTTTAGTCCTTTCCTATGATCATAATGAAAGGTTAAACTTTATAATTAAGCTTTATGAGAAAATTTAGAATTTTATTAAAGTTTTTAAAGACTTTTATACCCCTTATGGGTTATGTATGATTTGCATCATACACTTGATGAAATCACCTATATGAGTGTCAAGTGAAGCTGCTTGTATGAGATCTTGACAAATCTCTAGAGCACTCATGAATACCAAGAAGGCGCATGACCTAAATGCAAAACACAACAAAAACATCAAAAGATTGTGGGGATGTATTGTGATTAGTAAATCACTATCATACACCATGTGTTTTTGGTTCATATAGCATAACTACACATGCAATGCATCTTATTTGAGAATCGAGCTAAATATTTCATTTTTTCAAAAGTTACTTTGACTTTTGTAATATGGGGGAGATTATTGTGAAATTCAACATATATTACAAAGAGTAAAAGTGATCGTTGGCCTGTTTTTACTATTGCGTCATTAAATTCAATCAAAATGCAGTCGTTGTATTAATTGTATTTAATGTAACGGTAATATTAATTATTTTAATACTTCTTTATTGCTTGCAATACCTACGTGTGGCTCCAACAACTATGAGGGGTATAAGCGTGCAACCTGAGCACTATACTCAAACACAACATCAAAGCTTTCTTCTCTCTTCTTCTTCTTGACTTTCCCTCTAGTTCATGGTTTTACTTTGCTAGTTTTGTAACTTCGGCTTACTTGAGAGATTCCTGTTTTATCCTGGAAGACTTGTAGGATTATTTAGATAAGTCTTTTAGGACAGTATTGAATACATCTCAGAAAGATAATTTCTACATATTTGTACCAGAGTTACCAACATTAAATGCACATAGTTTTTCCTTGTAGAACTCGTCGGTGGTGCATAGGCTAGGGAAAATTTTCTTCTGGATACTAAAGAACAAGTTAAAGAAGGATATGATGAAGGTAGATATTTTGTTTTTATTTTTTGTCTACTCAATATATAACTAATAATATTATGTAACCTTTTATAGAGATTTTTAATTGATTTGTTAGGATTATTTTTTCTGATGACAAAAAAATTGACTAGATTTCTATCTTTTTTCCTAATATTCTAACAAAATATTAATATTAATAAAGTAATATTAGTAAATAAGAAAGTGAATGAGTAAAAAAGATTTGTTGTTGAAATAAAACATTCCATCTAGACTTATATATAAGAAAAGAGTTGAGTTGTGTGTGGAGTTAAATATAGGTATTTTAATTATTTTTAAAATGTTATTTATTTAATTACAATTAAAACTTTTTTATTTAATATATCATGATTTTTTTAAAAATATAATCTTATTATTTATTTGAGTTATAAAATTAAATAATAATAATGAATAATTTTCTTAATGTATGTGAATTTAGATATTATATATATAAATTGAGAAAGAGTATATTGAATGATAAAATAATAAAAAGGGAGATGAGTAAATATTTTGATATTTAAATGAATGAATGGGTTGATAGGATGGTAGCTATCCGTACCAGTACGTATGATTAGATGCAGCGAGTGCTCGTGCACCTGACTAGTCAAGCATAAAAAAAATGAGAATGAGTGATGAGTGTGATTTATTGATATTATTAATAATGTAGAGAAATGGCATAGGCATGTATTGATATGGAGGAGGATAGGTATGGGGGTGGTGTGGGGCCCAATTATAAGAAAAGTAATTGAATTAAATTAATTCCATTCTCTGTGCTGTGTGACATTAATGTATCCCTAGCACTCTGCTTCAGTGCTGGCATTTGTCCTCCTCTCCTTCAGTGTCTCTGCACTGAGCACTGAGCACTGAGCACTGAGCACTGGTGACTGGTGAGTCTGCTGCCACACGCTTGGGAGTGGATCCACTTCTGCCTCACCCTTTACTTCCAAAATCACATCTTATTTTCGCACTTTCGCCTTATTAGTCCCAACCCTTTTTCCACATATATCATGAATCATGAATCAACCCATCTCCCTCCATTTTTTACTGCTAACTACAATATACAACCAGGTCAATTATCTTACTGCTTCCATAAAATATATACATCAACAACAACTCAAACTTTCTCCAAATCTCATTTTCACCCCATATTTATTTCTCAACAGAGAGTTCCCTGCCTAACTGTTTTTATTATGATACTTAACTTTTACTTTTACTCTAAATAATTAATAATATATTATATAAATTAAAGAATAGTAAATTATACGTACAATTTACTTTTTATTCTAAAATTTTATTATAATTAGTTTAAAAATAATTATTCCAACATGAATTTTGTTAAGTTTATGATGTAAAAAATGTATACAATAATTAATATACATATATTTTATATATATATATATATATATATATATATATATACACATTATAGAATTGCTTGACATGTAAAAAAATAATATTTAATTTGTTTTAAAAAAATAATTTTTTAATTTAATTGTCCAAACATTAATTGACTTAAAATTTTATTGGATTTTAGTAGCTTTTATTTTTTGACTTTATTATTTTTTATCTGAAAATATAATTTGATTTTAGTCTCCCATGTCTATATATATATATATATATATATATATATATATATATATATATATATATATATATATTAAAATGATTTTTACAATTACTTGACATGTTAAATTTATTGTGATAATATCACTATGATGCCATAATAATATCATCACATGTTATATCAGATAATAGTGTCACATCCTCGTGATGAGTTATTAGAGACTCAATTAAAAAGTGACATATTTGTTGGACTAAACAAAAAAAAATGATATTTGTAGGAGGAAAATAAAAAAGTAACTTATTGATAGGACTAAAATAGAAAAATTATATATTTATAAGATATAAAAAAAATTGTAAGTCAATAAATTAATTGTATGAACTCAAAGAAAAGTGAGATATTTACAAGTACTAAATAAAAAAGATAAATGCATTATCCTATGATAAAGATTTGATAAGAAGAGCAACAAATATTAATTAACTAGGTAAGAAATAGTTAAATCGAGTAAAATAGATTATCACCCTTGAAGATTTCAAGGTAATTTTGGCAAAACAATACAAACAGTTAAGAAATTTAATATTATTAATTGTATTAATCAACTTTCTTCAAGAGTATAAATAGATTTTTCTTGAGTAAAAAAAAAAAGTAAAAAATCGTTTTATTTTTCTCTAAAAAAATATGTCATTTTTTCTCTAAAAAATTATTGTGTATTATTTTAGAGTGATATATTCTCTTAAGTATTTATGTAATTTTTTTATCCATATAAATATGCAAGTTTTTTTATTTAAGTTCCTACAAATAATTTTCTTTTTTTAATCCTTATAAATATGTTGTTTTTATTTTAATACTATACATATAAGTTATCCTTTTATTTTAATCTCTACAAATATGTAACATTTTATATCTTTATAAATATGTTTCTTTTATGATATGACGTGTATAATGATTTCATCATCATTAAGTTTAACCTATGGATATCCAAACTATAGGGACCATTTTAAAATAATATTAAAATGATCAAAACTAAAAAAAATAATACCGGTGACGAAACCTAAACATCTTTATATTTTGGGAAAAAAATAAACTTTATCTTTTTTTTTATTAATTAAATTGTTTAACATAATGGTAAAGTACATAATAATATAAATGATCTTAATTTACTTTTAATGTTACGGATGGATTATGGCGTTATAATGTTACTAGCCCTCCCTCCTCACCATTATTTGGCTAACATGGGTTTTTTATTAGGGATGATAAATAAATTTATACATGTGGATAATCGCCGAACCTACTTTGAAATTAATGGAGAATCCTTGGTTTGACCGAACACAGGTATAAGTATGGGAAATATCCGATTTGTTAATTCGAGAATAGGGACAAGGATGAGAATATACATCCACATCTTATACCTGTACCTGTTTCTTGTTCTCGTCTCACCCCACTCTTATTTACTGACTAAAACATTCATTTGTCTTAAAAAAAGAGAAATATTTGACATTTAATTAACAAATTATAAACTTTGCATTTATTAGATCACTTTTAAATTAATATCATTTTATTCAAAAAAATTATTTTCTACTAAAATATTATTATAATTTTTTTGTGGGTATGGAACAGGTACAAATATACCTGATACTCGACGAGGATAAAGACATAAATCTCATACCCGTTGGGTATGAAGACGAGGATGAGGATGAGGATGAGTTCCAAAAGAGGGGATAGGAATAGAAATGTCATACTCATCTCCATCCTGCTTCATTGCAATGCCTATTTTCTAAACTCTTGAGCAAGCGGTGTTATTAGAGCATGGTCGAATTTGAGTAGAGTTGGACAAGAATATATTTATTAGTAGTCTTTCTAGCGAACAAGGTTTGTCACACATTTTGTCATTTTTCAATGTAAAAATAAAATAAAATAAAAACAACAATTCAATAAGGTTACACATTTTGTCATGTTTTTAATGTGAAATAAATAGCAATTCTATTCAGGTTGATCCATTTAACAACAAATTTTATTGTTTTAGTGAATCAAATTAAAAAAATTATGTGTTTTTTTTTATACAGAACATAAGAAACTAAATATTCAACACAAAAGTGTTTGCATATTAACAAAAATATTCAACATATTAACAAAAATTAATCTAGAAATTATAGCGTTGGTTTGGTTATAAAGAGGTGAGGGAGGTAGTTAGAAGTCGAGGGTTCAAATCCATCCGCTAATAAAAGTTAATATATTAATAAATAACATTTAATTTATGAAACAAAACATAAAACTGTGTACATAAAATATTCAATATAATCCAAAATTTTTAAAATAATATAAATCTAAAGCATATTAAGTAGTCTTAAAAAAGTAATTAGATTTATTGGATTCGTTTATATGATTGAATTCATTAGGTTATTTGAATTCGTGACACCTGTAATATTTGAGAGTTTAAGAAATATTAGAGAAAATATATTCGTAAATAATTTATTAAACTATCCCCAATTTTTATACAAGGAAAAATATAGGAGATAAAACCTAATGCTAGCTGGATTGTAAAGAGATTTGGGTAAATTTTTCTAAAAATACTTATAAGAGAATAAAATATAAAGAAAAAAGTTAAAAAAAAATTTCCATAAGTTTTTTAAAATATGTGAAACTTTTTAAAAATTAACTCGTAAAGAAATTCACATCATTTAAAAAAAAACTTACAAAAAAATTATTTTAACTTTTTCTTTATAATTTTTTTCTCGATTAAGTACGGAGAAGAATGTTGAAATTAATTGTGGATTAGTATCACTCAATATCTAATTATCATTAACCGACAATATTAGATATGATCATAATATCAATATGGTTATTTATCTTTAACCGACAATATCTTAAAATATCAATATGGTTATTTTAACTGGGATTACAGTGAGATTGACTCTGTGATGGGTTAGGTCAATAAGATAAAAGCCCAATTAAGAGAGGTCCCTGACTACCTGGGGGGTTATAAATTTGCCATCCCATTAAGCAAATTTACACATTAGAATTGTTCTCTACAATAACCCCTCAGAAGGTAGCCAGATGCCAATTCAGGTACACATTCATTTTCATTCTATTAATTCAATAGCATGATTGACATACTACAATTTGTGTCTAGTACAGTATAATTCAAAAAAACTAATTTATACTTTCATCAGATAATCCAAACAAACCTATGGGCACTAGTTCATCTTAGTGCTTTTCTCAACTCCCAACACATATAGTATCAAAGTATAGCTAGACTTGAGAGAGGAGAGGGAGTAAGATCTTTACATAAAAAATATTTTTAATGATAAGATTGGTTAACAATATGACTAATTGCCCTAATCATTAGTTGATATTTTTTTGGTTTAGCTGCAATTTGATAAAAGAGATGACATTAAAACCGTTTAAAGAGCTGAAACATGAAATTGGATCTAAAATAATTAGGATGAGATTGAAATTATTTAAAAAATTATGAGACGATATTAAATCTAAAAATAATAATAGGACAAAGTTGAATATATTAAAAAAAATAGTAGGCAAAAAGGTAACTAAGACTATTTTTCACAATTATCCTTTGGATTGAATGTCTAAAAATAATCCTTCAAGGTATGAAAACTATTTAAGGAGTCGACATTTGCCAACAAGTACTTCTTCATGGACATAGATTAGGAATTCAATCTCATACCACCTATTTAAGGAACAAAGCTATCTACCATGGTTTTGAGAATCAGATTGGACGATTCAATCGATCACCTGCCTAATCATTTATTTCTAAGTAACTATTTAGGTTTCAAACTGCCAATGAATAAAAAAATGGGCCAAAATAGGTAAAAACCAGTTGATCCAATTGGCATTTTAGGTAGCTAAAATTAAATAAAGTTTTTTTACAAAACAAAAAACTGTCATTTTATCTTTATTTTGATTTTTCCCATGTACCCACACTGAAAAATAACAATATGACTCATACCCAATGTTGAGTTAGTTTTCTACATTACTTCTAATAAATACACCGATTGTATGTAGTATCTAATAAATATATCAGGCCGATTCCATAAGAATTTGGATGATATTATGAAAATTTCAAAACTTTTTAGTTGTAATAAAGAAAAGGAAAGATTTTTACTCACAATTACTAAAACAATATATAAATAAAAGCATAAGAAAATAAAGTGAAAGGTTACACAGATGATAAATATTTGGCTGAGTCTTCATTTCACTAAATCGTTGCCCAAGTGCATAAATGAACTTTAAATCATCGTTTACTACTCATATTTTTATCATCCATAAAAATACTTTAGCTTCAATCCTTACAAGTATGAACTAAGCTATTTGAGATTTGGACTATCAATTCATTACATAATCTAAAGTCAAATAACTCGCATTAAGAAAAAGAACTTAAGATGACCAATGAATTTTACCCTATTTTTAGCAATAAACTCCATTGACAGCTCTTATCATTTTACAAGTCAAAATCTTCTTTTGAGCTCATTCAACAAGTAAATCCACAAAAAGTAAAGAAATAAGCGCAAGGTAAAGAATAATATCAACATTGAATAGTAAACTTTGATTAAAAGAACAAAATATACACAAGAGTTAAAATTTACCTACATCAAACCTTAACCAGTGACAAGTCTAGCCAACCATGGGGTGGAAAGAATGATCTATGGAAAAAGTACAAAAATGGAAGCAAAAAGGTAGATAATGGACAAAGAACGATTCTTCTTTGTGCTGAGAGAAACTTAGGCGCCAATTAATTACCATCACTAGACACTCACCGTGTGACTGGTTGGCAACAAAACAGCAAAAAGTATTGCTCTCGATCAACCAGTGCTAGATGCTCTAATCTTGGCCGCTAGGCAATGGGGCTTTGCTATAATACAAAAAATATCCACTTTCATCTAATATTCTTTTGTCTTTCTCAAAACTTGAATAAAGAAAAATAAGAAAACAAAGATAAAATTTTTATAAATATAAACCTAAGACTAATTTTCTAATTATATATAATTTTATATGAAAATAAACAAAAACAAGATCTTAAATAAGAAAGAATTACGATAATTATTCTACTTTACTTATGTAAAAATAGGTAAATTAGATAGTCATCGTCCAACTTTTAGTTTTCATGTTAACAAGTTTGGATTTTATGAAATAGTCTCAATGATTGTGATGATTACTAGATATATGAATTGAACATTTACTTTTGGTTATAGATACTTTATTTTAAGAGACTTGTAGTTACTAATAAACTTATTTGTTTTCATTGAATATTTGAAATTAATAACCCTTTTAGATTTGTTTGCTATTATATATGACTTACTTTTTTATTATTATATTATTAAGATTTATAAAACAATAATATTTTATTGAAGAGTTTGATAGTCATGTTCTAATCATATAAAAGAGATTTAGTTACCACCACCTTTTATGATAAGGTTATTAACTTTATCTAAAATAGATTATAATTAAATTACGATATAAATTTTATAGAGTAAATTCATTAGCCTTTTCTCATTATGGAAACCCAATTGACCCTTTTGTTTGAATCTAAATTCAATGTTTTAACACGTACTTCCTCTAACTTGTAGTTTCAAATGTATAATTTGAATTTTAAGTATAATTCAAAGCCAAATGTCATATTTTTAATGATGAGTCTGAAGTTGCATTTTGACATTAATATCCATGAAGGTTATGACTCCTTTAATTGAGTTTATTTCCTCTTAATACTGGAAAGTTTGGGTAGGAGAAGGAAAAACATGCGTAGATATCACAAATTTCATGTGTCTGTGTCTCTTTTACCGTCATCGGAGTGGATTTTTTCCTTTAATTATGTGTTGCGATTGAAACCGGAACAATTATGGCTGGATGAGTTAAGATTTGGATGTCGGGAGTTTGAATGAAGAATGCCTGTGGTGAGTGCTGACTAGATAGCCAATCATATTCTGCAATTGGAGATTCCCATGTGCTAGTTAGATGCTCCGCTTCTTGTCGCCTTTTATTCTTACTAATGTTTTTGTGGTGCTGATATCCAGTAACATTTACTTTTCACCTTCCCTTTAGGTTTCCGGCCCCGATTTTATACTTCCATTCAAATAATTAATATATTAAAATAAATAAAAATTAGATTTTTAGTTAAAAATAATAAAATATTTTATATTTATATTTCTTTTAAAATTTGCCTTCAATTTAATGCTTCTAAAATTTGTGTTTCAAGAAACAAAACAGTCTATTTATATTTGAAAAAAGATATATAAATTTATGAATTGCAAGAATTGCGATTCGAAGAGTTTTTACTGGATATCAAAATTTAATAGATCCGGCTGCTGTATGTGGTATTCAAAACTTTTTTTTTTCACTTCTCAGATAATGCTATTTATATGTTTAATAAATTAATATATAAAACATTATAAATTAAGTTTTATAAAACTTGACCAAACCTTTTAAAAAAAATTGAGTCTTATAATAGAAAGGAGAGATATTAAAAACTGAAACATATTAATCATACATTTAGTATTTTTGTTGATTCAACATTATAAATCATTTTTTTTTTGCAATATCATATTAATCATTTTAAACATTATAAATCGAGTTTACATAATTTTATCTATAACTATTTAAAAGAAAACAATTTTAATTAATGATATTTTCTATCCTAATTATTATAAACTATTATATTATTTTATTTAACTATTAACTTCAGTTATATATTTTAAAAAATATCACTTCTAGCTAGTTGGGAATGGCAATGAGTAAGATACTATATCTATCTCTCCTCATACCCACGTTTAAAAATGTACTCATACCCACCCAAGTAGCAACTTTGATCCCATCTCGATATCTTATCTGTTGGGTACATATATATATCTGCATCTACGACTTGTACTTTACTTAAGTATAGAGACAACTTAAGTATAAAGACAATAAATCAATATCTTTTACATGTAAGTAAACATAATATAAAATACTTCCTAAAGTTTCATATGATTACACATAAACTTATGTTTTTTACCATAACATTAAATAATATTATAAGTTTGTTATGAGTTATTTTATAAATAACTCAATTTCTTGTAAAATTTGTTTTTATTTATTAAATTTATGTAAAAAATATATTACATGTCTCTTTTTATTCTATAATTACATTACTTATCATATATTGTAATACAAATAATATTTTTAACAATATTTTTCACTCAAAATTATAATTATGTAGTATTATATAATATAATTATATTAAATAATATTATATATATATATATATATTATATAGTGCAGGTGGGACAGGTACTATATATATTTGCATAATTTTCACGGGTTCGAACTCATCTTTATATATATATATATCCATTTTTATGGGTAATTACTCGTATTACATGTACTTGCAACGTAATTGTCCACTTTGCCATCCCACTTTTAATCCCATTTTATATATAAGAATTCTTCAAAGCAAGGCATAAAATGTCTATGAGAAGTGCAACATGTTTTCTAACATACACTTTTTAATCAAATCTCTATTATTAATTGAAATTTATTAAAAATATAAAATCAAGAAAAAGAAACATTAAGGATTTGATTGATTTGGTTGTTTTGTGCTTATTTGACAATAATTTTATAAAACTATTTTCAGTATTTTAGTATTAAAATACAAAAAACTCGTTTGGTTTCTATTTTTATAAAATAGTTTATGAAAACAGTTTTAATTTTTTAGTTTTTAAAAATTAAACAACAGGAACGACCCTAGTATGTTGCTTTTTAATTTACCATTTTTGTTTTGAAAACTCAAAATACAATGAGAATATGTTGTTTTTTGCTCTTCGTTAATAAAATTTTAGTAAATATAAACAAGTTTTTTTTTTCATTTTTATATCTTCAAAATAGTTTTCAAATAACACTTATCAAATAAGTTTTTTTTTCTTTTCTTCCAAAAAAGAGTTTTTGAAAACTATTTTTAAAAACTCTTTTCAAAAACTAAAAACAAAAATCAAACAATTAAGCCTTTAGTTTTTGAAAATAGTTTCAAAAACTGTTTTCTGGAAGAAGAGAAAAGAAAACTTGTTTGATAAAGGTTGTTTGAAAACTATTTTGGGATGTAAAAAAAAAATATACTTATTTATATTTACAAAAATATTATTAATGAAAAGTAAAAAACAACCTAGTCTCTTTGTATTTGAGTTTTCAAAACAAAAATACCAAATTAACAAGCAAAACTACTTTTAATTATTTTTCTTTTCTTGTTTTTAAAAACTAAAAAATAACTGTTTTGAAAGCTATTTTAATAAAACACAAACCAAACATGTTTTATAGTTTTTAAATACTAGAAACAATTTTATAAAATTATTAGCAAATAAGTACTTAATGTTGTGTAAAACTCACCAAAATTTGTATTTTTCAAAATAAATTTCTTCATATAATAGAGAATGTTTTCAAAAGAATGTGTTACAATCTGTAGTACATATTGCTAATATTTCTCAGTTTATTTTATTCACTAGTCATCATAATTATATTATATTTTGGGGGATGCTAAACCATGTCCTTAGAGCAATATGGAGTTTATTGGGATGTTAAAATTGATGATAAATCTCTTGAGTTGACTTGTTGTCTCTTACCATTTCATGAATCCACTTATTCTTTGTAAGTTAACTCCTTAAAAGCTTTTTTTCAATAATTTATACACAATATAAATTATTCTTGAATTTACCACCAAATTAAAAAATTATAAAATTAGATAAAAACAATAGTTGTTTTATGTTGTTTTGTACATGTTTAAGGTTGAATAAACTTCCATTTGACATGTCATTCCTCCTAAATTGAAGAATTTTTGTGTATAAAAATATCAAATACCTGATCTCTAACAACGTCAAACTCTTAATGAGAATGTTTTACTAGTACTGTCACATTTCCATATTAATACATTGCTAAAATTTATTATTTAAATGTTCTGATATTTATGGTTTGTAATTTTAATTTATTATATTATTAAAATATTAATTGATATATTACTTATAAATATTTTATTGTTTTTTACATAAATAAACTCTAACAAATTTACAGATCAATTACATTTACTCGTTTGAAATCCTCACCCATGTATAACTATAACTGCCTTTCTAGTTTTAGATTTAAAAAAAAAAGAAAATGCGGGAACATTTGAAATCTAGAAATATCTAGATTAGACACAGATCAATAACATATTTATCTTCTAAACGGAAAAGACAAGAAGAAACTATAATTATTAACTTAAAAATATGATAATTAATAAATTATAATAATTTTATTGATTTTTATAGTTTTATCAAGTGTGAACTACACAGAGTAAAATATATAATTGCGTCTAATTAAGCTAATTCATTAATTAACGGCCCTTGTTGTCTTTTCTTTTTATTAGTTGACAATCTTAACGGTCTAAGGGTAAAAAAATAATATGAAAATTTTAATAATAAACTATTTACATCAATCAATAATTATAATTTACTTTTTTAAAATACACATTACATTTAACTTAAATTCTATGATATATAATCAGATATGAAATTATAAGATTGATGTAATAATAAAATTGAGAGATGGACAAGAGAAAGGTTGAGGGTGATTTGAATTTGTCAACTACAAAAAACTAATATACTAACATCTAATACAAACATATACCGGGGGATGTATCACATGATAATGATATTTTTAATTCAGAATAATAAGAATATTTTTGTACCATCCAAATTTAAATAAAGAGTTAGGATAAAAACAACTCATTCATTTAAAGATATTTCGTGTTTTTTTCATAGTTACTTATCACCACTACTACCCCCACCATCGTCACTACTATCCTACCATCATGGTGGCCGTGGTGATAAATAACGATAAAAGAGGTACGTGATATCTTTAAATGAGTGAGATGAATTTTTTAATTTGAATCTTTTATTTAAATCTTATAGTTACAAAAAACTCTTATCACTCTTACATAAAAACATCATTCTCATTGTGATATGCTCCTTATATATTAGATAAACAAATGTTGCATCTTAGTATTTTTGTTTTTTGGTTGTGGAAGAAGGATCTACTGAGTTTAAGGGAGTTACTATTTATCTTTGGAGTTTAATTGGTATACAGACATTCAATCGTAACTTTTAAAATAGTAATGAGTAAAGTCAACAAATTTATCATGAATGAAGAGTTGTAATTGAATGTTAGTGTAAAAAAATCTTTACACTAACAGTGTATACCAATTAAACTCTTATTTTTATCTATTTTTTAATGATAAGTAAATAATCTTAATCTGAAAATGAATTGTTAAGAATGAAAAGTATAATGAAAAGTATGTCTCTTTACTCTTAGAGTAAGTTGATCTCTCTCAATATAAATATATAAATATATATATATATATATATATATATATATGAGTTTAATTATGTAAAAGACACTTACGTTCAATTATATCTCTTTGTTTATATGACTTTTAAAATATTAATTGATAAAATTGACAAACTTATAACAAATACAAATGAAAAGTTGTGATAAGTTGTGATTAAATATAAGTGTAAATGTTACATTGAGAGTGCATACTAATTAAACACACTCTCCCTATATAATATGCCGTCTATGTGTTAATTAATAAATTTAAGTTACTAATTAGCAACTCAAATTTTATTTATTTTTTTTTTAGTAAATTCAAATTTTATTTATTAAGATTATATTAATAATACGAGTGAAATCGAATTAAATCTTTGGTTTGAGTCTAGAGATATTATTGGACACGGCCAATGAAGTTTTCAATAAAGATTAATTATTAATAAATTCTGTGAATACTTCTTACTTTTTTTTTTACAGAGAATATTTCTTACTTATAATATGGAAACTAAAAATATCAAGTTCTTAACTTAAATTTTTAAAGTAAAGAATGCACTTTCAAATGAATTTAGCGTACGAAATTTTAGAAAAAAAACTATGTATACAAAAAAAAAAAATTAATTATTTCGTCGTCAATATTTTTTGTATTTTGATATTGATACTAGTTGAATTTTTTTTTTAATTCTTTCTAAGTTTTATTTTTTGAAAATAGATTCTTCTAATCATAAAAAAAAAATCATTAAATGATTACAAAAAATACTTTAAAACTTTTTTATTTTAAAAAATTAATAGTAAATGAGAGTACATGTGATATTTTTTTAACATGATATTTTTTAACATGATGAGTCAATACTTATTTATCTAATATTTTTGTCACATTAAAAATATTTAATTAAATTTTCATTTATTTTTAACAGGATGACCTCATAAATATTTTTTATTAAAAATATCACATGTACTTTTATTTATTATTGATTTTTAAAAATAAAAAAGTTTTAAAGCATTTTCTTCATTGTTGGGTATCATTTTTATGTGCGATTAAGTAAAAAAATTTACCTAATTTTTGTCAAACAGTTTTTTATTCAATATTTTTCTAATAAAATATCAGTACATATTTTTGACAGAAAAATATCAGTACGTATGTTGCTTCGTATTACGTATTCCTTTGGAAAGAAAATTATACATCAAATTGACTCTTTTAATCTTTATGTTTGTATGAGATAATTAACTATATAGACCTAGGCACACCTAGCTGGTGCATCAGAATTTCTGAACCTAGCTAGCTAGTGCATAAAGATGCAGGAGCTTCGTGTTTGCTCATGGACATGATGATTAATTCTCACAAAATTAATTACTAATTAGACAAAATTCTCTTAATTAGTTATACTAATTAATTATTTTAAAACAATTTTAACTTGACCGAAAAAGCAAAAAAACATCTTGCAAAATACATAAATTCTACTTCGAATTCTGAGCATAATAGATTCCGAGTTCTGAGTATATCATCTTGTATCTGACTTTGCCACATCTGTATATATGTGGCATCTCTGCAGATCTAAGATGAAGCAATTGGATGTGTTGTGGCGTATGGACCCCTTGGCATGCTATAGAAAGGGAGGTGGTACAACTTAGTGACGAAAGAGAATTAGATGAATAGTATAACAATAGGGACATTGCATACATATGGTACCCCTGCTGAATGATTTCTCTGGCCCCTGAGACCCTGAACTATAACATCAACTTCAAATAAACTAAGCATCTTTATTTAAAATCCAAAATGCCAAGCAGGTTCAAACATTAAGTTTCCATGCAGATTAATATAGTATTGCTGTGCCTCTTGGGCCTCTCTAATTGTCCTCAGCTTATAACATTTACACAGGTACCAAATACGATGAGTGGTTGAATAGACCTTACATAGCTCAAGGCTGTCTCTGCTTTATACATGTGCAAGCAACCGGAGTCATCATTTTTCATATTATAATGACACCATCATCATCATCATACAATTACAAACTAAGGAAAAATAAGAGAGAGAAACAATGATATAAACCATCATCATAAACTGAAAAATATTATAATATCCATCATTCACTCATTATTTTATGTGGCTCTTTTACGTCTATGAGCATGACGTTTTCCATTGGGTGTATAGTTCCCTCAATCTTCAACTTAATTTAGAAAAAAATATATATATAAAAAAATAAAAGATGTCCATTATGCAGAAAAAAAGCGAAAATGGCTGAGGGAGTGTACCCGTGGGAGACTGCCACTGCATATAAGGTCATTCAATTCAATTCAAATTCAACTCTAGCTAGCTTGTCCCCAGTCTTAGTCTCAGTGGCAACCCTAAAAGCCTAAGAACTCTCCCTACTTTTAGTCTGTGATAAGCTTCAAGTGCAGAATTTGGTTCCATGCAGATGAACAATAGGACAAGCTCCAGCTGACTGCTGAGTCCAACCCATGTCCCCACTAAGATCAAAATACTTCTATTGCATATTTACTGTCCCCAAAGTTGAATAAATATATATATATATATATATTTCTCAATCCAGAACCAGCCTTTTCTTTCTTTTTTTCCCTCTCTGATCTGATGTCATTGACATCCATAATTGAGACCATGGCAGGCCCCCACTGGGTTCAATATCCTTCTCTAAATTCATGATGGGGGCAAATGATCGGATGTGTGTCTCAGTGTTTTGCATGGATTTTCTTTCTTTCTTCTTTTTTCTTTTTTATGAAAAGCTTGCTGGTAGGGAGGTTGCGCTTTTCCAGGTTTGGATATAAACTTAACAAAAATTTACCGCGGTATTTATAAACCACATACTAATATTATCACTCGTAAAAGCTAACCCATTAACTTTTTGTTGATGATACTTGACCCTTGTAGTTCATAGACATGTATCCGCACACACAATTTTAATCTTTAATTAATAGATAGAAAACAATAATGTATTGAGTATATATAATGATATTTTGCTTTGAAGAATATTACTTATTTCTTTGTTTGGATGGGGGGAACGGATTTTCGGGTAAAACATATTTACTTTTGTAATTTAAAGGTAATTGATTTTGCTCCTAAACATGGTTTTTGAAAATTTTATACCTTTACTTGAAAATCTGCTTTTTAAATCAAAGTTGCAAACCTAAATTAATTCTTTGGCTTCAAACTCTCTTTTAATTAAAAACATTGCAAAATGATCAAAACTAAGGTTGTAAATGCTCATCCAAACAAACTTGCATGTTGCTCCCATAAAATTTTTGTGTTTACAATTTATTAAGCTAGGGTAAGGCCGTACCTGGAAATTTTGTGGCTTTCCATACATAAGTACACGCTGTGAAACATGCATCTACTACGGATCAAGAACGCTCAAAATATACACAATTTGAATTTAATTTATTAATCCACTATAAAAAAAATGTACGAGGCATTAAGTAAGTGCGGAATCATATTTGAGTACTTTTCATGATGGTTAGCTACGCCTATGCTTATGATCCTAATGGAAGAGGGGAACACTCGTTTAATAGAGTAGCACACATGGCCTAAGCTTCAGGTGGGTTTAGCTAGTTTGAGAATAACTCTCCACAAATCACTATATGTGCAATATTAGTTAATTTTGACTAATTTAGTCATTTTCCAAACACATTTCGCTTTAATTATATTACAGTACTTGGTTTTGATTAAAGCCCAGTATCAGTTCTAATTAAGCAACAATTGTGGGATGTTAAACTGGTCTGAAACCTAAACAGCATCAAGAAAGAAAAAGAAAATTAAAACGCGTACGAAGAACTGCAGTGATCCCGGTGCTGAGTGGTGTGGTGGTGGCCTGACAGAAATTCTTCTGGTTTCTGCTGCATTTAATGATGTTAAATTGTATCCTCCACATATATCATCTTTATCATATCTACCAAGAGTTTTTGGTAAAAATGGTATCAATTAGAAAGCCATCTTTTGAGGATAACGCTCAATGAAGTGAAGAGGTTCGGTGATATATATCTATAGCAGCAACACAAGTAATTAAAGATAAATTGGGTGTGTGTGTATGTGTCTCCATATATTTTATATATAATTATTTTTGTGTGTGGTAGGGGTGTGTTTGTGTGTGGTGGGGTAGTGGATTAAGAAACTGACACTTAATACGGAAGTCTGGCTAATTAATAAATGCAAATACACAAAAGAGAGTGGAAAACTGGAAAGATTCAAACTTGTGGGAATCAAGAAGTGAAAGATGTGACTTTGAAAAATTGTCAACTAGTGGCTTGGATTATTCTAATGGACGCGTCTTGTAACAATCCTTTTCTTTTACCTCTGTGAGTGTGTTCGTGCTCTTTCCTCTTCCCATTCTATTTTTGAAAATTTGCCCCGGGATGGTAAATTTTGTAATCATCCTACGTTGGCAAGCCTAAAATCAGAAAAAAAATAAAAATGATAGAGGCTCGTGAGCCCTCAGCAATCTCTTCTTAATTAATCCTGATATAAAACAGTTTAAAGGGAAAACTAAATTTCGGTCAGCAAAAACAATATTTTGCAAACAAATTAATACGAGTTTGAATTATACACACAGTTTAATGATGTTTTTAATTCATATCCATTCGTTGATTTATAGAGGTTTTATTGTGAAATTAAATGGTTCGTTCTAGAGTGTTTTTCTTTCCAAGAACTTCGTAAGATGAATCCATCATACCTTGTTAGGTAAACATTTGGATCAAATTTTATTTTTACGGGATGTTTTTCAAGTATAAAAATAATTTTCTATTGAATTGTTATTTGAAAAAATCATTTATCCATATTTACGTCATTATGTACATTATTTATCCACTTGATAAAATTAATTGCAAGCTTAATTTGGTTTTTATGGGTAAATTTTTAGGGTTCAACGTATAAAAAGCTAGACTATAGGATCTTTAAATAATATGTAACTTACATTCTATTAGTAAGAACTTGTTTTTCCTATGACATTTGGTCAAGTAATCATGATTACACATTCTTCTTCCTTTCATGATTCTAATTTGATAAAACCACCTCATCCTTTTCTCTCTTCTATAACTTCCTTTTTTTCTCTCTTCTATAACTTCCTTTTTTTGGTCTGTGATGGTGAAAGAATCCTAACTTTTTACCAGTTGTTGAGAGAGAGAAAGAGAGAGAGTGTGTCTTTTTAAATTGTTTTTTATATCTCTCTAACCTCATTTTTTCTTACTACCAAAATTATCTAAAGTGAAAAGACAGAAACTTGTTTTATAAACTTAAAAATAATCTCCAATAACTTTAATATAATTTCTAGTTTGACTACCATCACATTAAACATATTTTGGTTAAAGTTATTTCATAATTACATGAGCCAAATATTAGATTAAATAATCTAACATTTCTTCCACTTGCCTCATATGATGACTTGAAGTTTTAATGTCAAACTATAAGTGCACACTATACATTGAAATTAAAAGTTACCATCATTCATTGAATTAAAATGATTGAATCATGGCGATTGCAAGTTATCCAAACAACTTGGTCCCTTCAATGTATCATACATCATCCAATTCAACCTAACTTTAATAATACTATAATATATGTCTTTAATATCCTTTCAAACACATCATGTCATCTCACCAAAATAATAATTTATACCATATAATGCAAATGGCATGACACGGAAGCACAATTATAATCAAATTCACAAGTATCATACAATACGAGCATTATTTTATCAATTAATCATATAATTTAGAAACACAAAACTTTAAATTTGATCATTTTGGTGATTAACAAATTTTTCCTTAATATGTGGTTCCAAATTAATTTCTTTTTTGTAAAATATTTTTAGAAAATAATCCAGTTCATTCTCAAAATTAATTTTACAAATAATGAAGCATTACAATAATGGGATGCAAGCAAAACTAATCCATGAGTGCAATCCGCAAATTCAATAATGAAACGACATTATAATCACAAGATTTAATCACTGTTTCAATACGGGATTTAATCATACATTCAATATGAGATTTATAACATTTATGGTATGCCATATGAGCCATTATAAAAATCCAATGTCATTGAAAAATTAATTCAAACACAGCGGAAAAACATAAATAATAATCCCTAATTTAAAACTAGGGTTAATATAATAATTAGGGAAAGAATATCATTAATGGAGAACTATACTATCCATAACTTTGCTCTAATACCAATTGTAAGTATAATTTGACTTTTATGTGTAATTTTCTATGGTTCAACATATAAGACATTACACTACAAGATCTTAGATAATATGTAACTCACATCCTTTATTCTCTATAATCATCAAGAGAGTCCAACAAATTTATCAAGATCCATAGTATTATTTAAAACTTATTTTGCTAATGACATTTGGTCAAGTAACCATTGTCACATTCTTTTCCCTTTCTTGGTTCTAATTCGACAAAACCACTTCATCCAATGACTTGGCTTAATATAGTTCAGAAGTACCACCTTTGGTTTCTTTTTTTCCTAACTTCCTTTCCTTGGTCTGTGTAGTGGTGAAAGAACTATAACCCTTTCTTAGTAGCTAATTTTGTCTTATGTATATATATTCTATAGAGAGAATATCTTTTTAAATCTTTTTTTATATCCTTTCTAACCCCTTTTTCCCATATTGTCAAAATTATCCTTATTGAAGTGGAAAGAGAGAGACTTATTTTATTAACTTAAAAATAACCCTCAATGACCTTAGTATAATTTCTAGTCTAACACTCATCATATTAACATATTTTAATTAAAGTTATTTCATAATTATATGAGTCAAATATTAAATTAAATAATCTAATATAAACAAGTAATTAATCTTCCTATCATTGATTTTTTTATGACTATGAATACATGTAGGGTGGGTTTTTCCCCTATGAATTGTTTTATATCTAAAGTAACATTATCATTTGAGTTCAAATTTTGAACTGTTGTTTCAGGAAAACAGAACCGCTACCATTTATATGCCTATCAATGTTAAAAATGAACTATAATCGATTTTGACATAACTCTTTTATTTTATCACTAGCAAAAATACAGGCGATGTCGCGCATGTGTATTCACATTTCTATTTTAATATATTATAACAATTTTAAGGTTTCAATTTGATATCTTTTATAAATTTTTATATTTTGAAATATAAATTATTAAGTGACATGTTTGGAAATATATTTTGTTAATTTTATATTTTTTTTATGATAACATGATAAAAATATGTTAGATAATTAATGGATATATCAACTATGAAATGAATATCAGAAAATGGAAAGAGGAAAGAGTTTGAATAGAACTTAAAATATTGTCACACTTGTGTATTTATATGTTTATTAAGAATATTTATCATGAAATGTATACATATATTAATCATGTTTAAGAAAAATTGATTTATGATAAGGTAGAAATTGTGAAAATGTGCATATATTAATAGGGAAAAGTTATATTTGCAAAAGTGGGAACAATCATAAAATGTTTAGAAGGTAAAATAGTCATAAAATGTGGACACCAAAATGTCATATTCTCATTATATAATATATAGTATATAATATAATATCATATATTATAAATTGTAGATATAGTTGGACAATTATGTATCTGAGCTATCAATATTTTAAAGTAATTTTATACTTAAAATTATAAGGGTGGTCTAGTGGTAAAGTTTACGTTTAGAAAGTGAGAGGTTGTGGTTTCAAGTCTCTCTTATGTCAAAGTAATTTGTTTTTTAATTTTAAAATAGGTGTAAGGGTAGAATAGGTATTTTGAAAAGTAGACATCAAAAGGGGTTATTCCCTTTATTAATACTAGTGAAAACACAGGCTGTCGCGCAACGCCAAGCCTGTGTATTCACATTTTTATTTCAATATGTTATAACAATTGTAAGATTTTAATTTAATATCTTTTATAAATTTTTATATTTTGAAATATAAATTGTTATATAAAATGTTTTAAAATATATTTTGTTAATTTTATATTTTTTGTTTATGATAGCATGATAAAAATATGTCAGATCATCAATGAATATGTCAAATATGCAATGAATATGAAAAAATGGAAAGAGGAGAGTTCAATAGAACTCAAAATATTGTCACACATGTGTATTTGAATTTTTATTAAAAATATTTATCATGAAATTACACATATCTATACTATTAATAAAGGAAACACCGCATTTTGATGTTTATTTTTCAAAATACCTATTCTACCCTTACACGTATTTTAAAATTAAAAAAAACTAATTTATTATAAGAGAAACTTGAACCCATAATCTCTTCTTTCCCAAATATATATCTTTCCCCTAGACCAACCTTATAACTTTAAGCAAAAAGTTACGTCAAAATATTGATATCCAATATGCATAATCGTCCAATTATATCTATAATGTATAATATATGATATTATATTATATATTATATCTATACTTCTATACTATTAATAATAGGAATACCCCCTTTGATGTCCATTTTTCAAAATACCTTTTCTACCCTTGTACCTATTTTAAAATTAAAAAATAAATCAATTTGGCATAAGAGGAATTTGAACTCACAACCACTCAAATCCAAAATTAGTATTTTAAATTATGCTGAATATCAATATTTTAAAGTAACTTTTTACTTAAAGTTATAAGGTTGATCTATTAAATTATATGTTTGGGAAATAAGAGGTTATGTGTTCAAGTCCCTCTTATGACAAATTAGTTTATTTTTTTAATTTTAAAATAGGTATAAAGGTAGAATAAGTATTTTAAAAAATAAACATAAAAAGAGGGTATTCCCTTTATTAATAGTATAGATAGAATAGATAACCAATCACAAATATCTTTGCGCATTGCTTTATAATAATATTTTACTTGCCTTGCTTTTTTTATAAAGCATAATGAATTATATAGGCTATACCTTGTACTAATTTACAACGATATCATAGAAGGGATGAACCCTTGAGTTGCTATATTTTGTTGGATGAAATCCATAGTAAAAACACGACTATCTTATTATATATTCAAACTACGATATGTCAAATTAAAAGATATGTTGTGTAATGCTATAAAAGCAACTATATTCGGTTACGGATCTAGAATTTGAGATTAGTAGGGAAAATTTATTTTACAAAAAAAAAAATCTAATAATAATAATAATAAAAAATATTATTATTATTATTATATATTAGTGAAAACACACGCGAAGTCGTACCTATGTGTTTACATTTTTATTTTCGTTTGATATATTTAATTATACAATTTACAAATAATTATTATTTTAATATAATTTTGTATATTATTTTAACTTGGATTTAGTAATATATAAACAATACCATATAAATAACAACAAAATGTATCTGCTTATTATATCCTGTTATCATGTCTCTGGAGTAATGAAATCTTCTCTAATTGGAAGACTAAACAATGACTGCAGTTTAAGACAATCTTGAGCTTTCCTGTGAAATTGAGTATAAAGTATTATTTGTAGTTATTAACCTAAAGTAAAAACGAATACTGAATGATAACAAATAATTTAAGGTCGATGATATTACCTTTTGAAGAATTTCCCTTGTTCTTTGTAGATGACATTGATGAAAAACTACAACATAAATAATTACATATCATATATAATATGACATATTTTACTATGTCTAAATTTAGTAATCTATGAAGGATGACTTGTATGATGATCATTGTATTTTTGCACTTACTAAATTAGAACACATACATCTTAGAGCAATTGTATTGTTGCTTATTAAAAAAAGAGAGCAATCAACTATAAAAGTAATCATATTGTTTTACCCATACATTACCAAATAAAAAATTATTTTACCTATTTTTATCTTTTGTGAGAATAACTCTTTTTTAACCATTCTCCAAAGCTGAGTTTTATCTACTACTACTGTGCTACCCCATCCAATAGAGTAAATTTATAGACAGTGAATTTGAATAAAGAATTATAAAATTTAACTGATTGACAATGACTTCATAAGGAGAAACCATATATTTTAATTTAACCTTGTTGTTGATGGGGATATTGATGCAAATTATTCTGTCTTTCTAAATATTCCAATTTTTTAAATTTAGTTTCCTACAACTTATAAGTCTAATGGGTGTGAAAAATTATAGAATTTAAAATTAAATGATTTAAGATGATGATAAGTTGTTAATTAATTACCTGTTTATCAAAATAATGTCCAAATGACCATTTTTTAAATCTTCATATAATTGTAAGATCTTCTTGTCTTTCAATAATTAATAAGCAACAAAATTTAGTTATTGTTAATATACAAAAAATATAGTGAAATGGTAAGAAAAATATGAAATATATATACAAACATAGAAATACATGTAAATATATATATATATATATATATATATATATATATATATAAAAATAAGTTTGAGATAACAAAATTTTTTTAAACACAATTTTTTTTGTAAAGTTTCCATCTTCTTGTCAAATTGTCCTTCTTTAATAAGGTTTTTTGTGGTAGTTTGGGAATCACCTCTTTAGAAAGCAATGTATAATTGACCATGACGAAAAACATGTCGTGGAAGATAAAATCCAACATTTGGTATGGTCTATCCTTGTGATTTATTTATTGTAATTTCAAAACTCAGTTTCACAGGAAATTGTTTTCTACTAAGCACAAAAGGAAGACATGCATTTTTTGTTGTCTTATGTTTTATTCTAGGTAAGAAAACTTTTTCCCCTGCATGGTAGCCTATTAAGAATTCAACATTCAACATGTTCATAAAAAACCTCAACACAATAATCTTATCCCATTAAATAATCCTGATTTAGGATCTATGTTTCGTAATAACATTAAGGGTAAACCTTTTTTAACCTTTAAAGCATCTGGTGGCAAACCACCTGGAGCTATAGCGTGCAAGTACTTATGTTGATATAAGTGGTATGTATCACCTTCGATCTAATCAAATGATAACAATTCATGTTTTTCTCCTGGAAATTGACTAATAATTATGTCATTAAGTAACTGAACATCATCATTTTTCGGTGTCAGTATGATTCTTTGTTGCAACTTATAGACCAATGTTTGAAGAAGTTGGGGTTTTCCAACATTCTATTTTGTAACTCATGTTCTATGTCATATATGTACAATTGGAGGAAACATGGCTAGTTTGGATAGAATCCATATTATGATATATTGCGCCTTGAGGGCGAAAAGTATATATACCATGCCTAGTTGCAATTATATTACCATCAATATGAACACCAAGTGAAGTGAATAAAAATACATGATTGTAACTTCTAATATGTTATCTAAAATGTCTTCCTTCAGATGAAACATCTAAAAATATTTCAAGTAACTCTTCAAAAGCACTAACATTTGAAAATAACACTTTTCTACTAGAACAACATGTGTCACGTGACTTATGGTAAAACAAATGTGTGTGACATCATGTGCATGTAGTTGGTGTAGGTAATTGAAATTTGATGATTATCATACTATTTTGGAAATTTCGAGCACAATTATGTGTTCTTTAAATAAGCTATTCTTTCTTTATCTATAACATATATAATAAAGTAAGGAAGTCGATTATATGCTTATATGTTCATTTTAACTATAATATTTAAGTTAAAGTTAAAGAAGAGATAAAAGATTTTGGTACTATGACTAAAATGAGTAGAAATAATGTAAATTAAGTTTGTCGATAAGGACATATGTCGTTGAAACAAATAATGAAATTAAATAGGATATGTACAATTGGTCGTACAATTAATAACATAAGTATATAATTTAAATGGTATGAAGTGAACAAATGTACCTTGATTGTTAGTCAAATCCACATTATGACCATTCAATATTTCTACTTCCATAGTATTTGTATTACTTGTTTGAAAAAGATTTACAATTAATATCAAAGTGAATGTAAAGATGTAATATACATATTTTTCTATAAATGAATATTGAGAATTTAGCTTTTATAACATGAATAAATGGTCCCTTTACATGAGGTTTGGGTTTAAATTGGCACGATAAATAATAACTTTTTCAATAAAGAATGTACACTTTTTATTTATAATCCTAAATTGTTATAATATACATTTATAATCTACATTCTGTGTTAGTTTTTGTAACATTAAAAAATTTTCCATTTGCATGAGATCATCGTAAAAATGGTAGAAGTATTATATTAACCTTGTAGAAGGTTGCATGCATGCCTATTACTTAGTCCTACTTCATGGTCATTGGCTCCCCAAAATTTTGTTGATTCAAAATCACAACCTGTTATATATTTAACATTTGATTGAGAAAATCAGTTACTAATATAATAATAACTGTATAATTTAAATTTATGAATTGAATCATTGTATGTTGATTGTAAACATTGTATATTTAAATTCAAATCCACATTATGATTATTTAGCATTTCTATTTCCATAGTATTTGTATTCCTTTTTGCTTGAAAAAGATGTACAATTAATATCAAAGTGAATGTCAACATGTAAGGCTAAGGTTAGACCATGATTTTTGGAGTTTAGACCATAGTTTTTTCTTGTTGCCTAAGGTTATTTTTGCTGTAGTGGGTTATTGTAAAACTAAGATAGGTTTTAGTTGTGTCATTTTAGTAAGGCTATAGTATTAACAGACTTTTTAATTTAACTATGTTTTCAAAATATGAGTTGACAGATCTTTATTGGTGTTATGTATTCTAGTATGACTTAGAAAATCTCCTTTCATTATATATGCTAACTTATAATAAACACTAATAGTTTTTTTTTGTGCTAACAAATTTTATTTTGCTTTGGGTCTTTAAACGTCTTAGATACTGTTTTAGGGACAATAGCAAAATAAAAAGTTATTAGGGATTAAAAACAATTTATTAATTTATCAAGGACCAAATATATGTTTAAGTCCAAGTTTTGTAGAATAATAATTGTAATTTAACATAAATTATTATATGTAATTTATTTTTACAAAAAATAAATTTAAATTATCATAAAATATTGTAAATCAGACAAAAAAATATAAATTACATTTAATTTGTGTAATACTATTTGAAACATGTGTTGGGTTTGTGAATTCACGTTTCTATTTATGATCGAATGTAAATATATATTAATGATGTTTAAAGAAGATTGATTTGTGATAAGGTAGAACATGTGGAGATATACATTTATTATTGTGAGAGAAGTCATAAAATGTTTAGAAACTTAAAACAATCATAAAATATGGATACCAAAATGTCTTATTCCCATTATATTATAATATATATATATATATATATATATATATATATATTATAGATCATGATGGTTGATAGTAGAATAATTATAGATGTTGAATATAAAAGTTTCAAAGTAATTCTATTATTAAGGTTATAAGGTTGGTCTAGTAACAAAGTTGATGTTTAAGGAGCTAAAGATTGTGGGTTCAAATCCCTTCTTCAACAAAGTAGTTTTATTTTTAATTTTCAAATAGGTATAAGAGTGGAATAGGTATTAATAAAAGTGCAAATGAATGTTGGATCCATCAACAATGAGGTATTTAAAATAATTATAACATATTTTAATAATATAAATTAATTACATATTTAAATTATAGATTATTATAACTATATATTTAAATGATAAATTTTTATAGTAAGATATTTAAATTATAAATGCATAGTTAAATTATAAATTTATGTAATCACATATTTAAATAATAAATTACTATAAATTGATATTTAAATTATATTTGTATAATTAAATATATAAATTTTAAATTTCATATTTAAATTATAATTTTCTATGATTATACTTTTATATTATAAATTATTATAATTATATTAATGAAAGAGAGAGAAATGAATGAGAAAGAGAATGTATAATGTGATGAGAGTGAATCAGTGGGGGTCAATACATGAATTATTGGAGGGTAAACATATAAAAATAAAATCAATTAGTAGCTGGAAATAGGAAATCTTTTGGAAAAAACACTTGGAATAACTTTTTTTAAAAAGCTAGTAGCTTCTAAAAAAGTTCCTAGATTTTTGTTATCTAAACGGAGTTGAAAGCATTTAACTACTTGAAATGACAAACCAAACACACTTATAGTATAAATCATATATATTTACTATAGATCATAGATTATTCATAATAGAACAATTATGAATGTTAAATATAAATATTTTAAAGTAATTTTGTTATTAAGGTTATAAGGTTGATTTAGTGGCAAAATTCATGTTTAGGATACTAGAGGTAGAGGGTTAAAATCTCTCCTTTGTCATGGTAGTTTAATTTTTAATTTTGAAATATGTATAAGGATATAATATATTAATAAAAGTGCGAATAAAAAAGGGGGTATTGCCTTTACATTTAGTATAAATTACATATATAAAGGTTTTTAAGTAATTTTATTATTGATAGTACAACATATATAAGAGGGGTATTTTCAAACAGATTATATATTATTGATAGTAGAACAATTACGAATGTTTGATATAAATTTTTTAAAGTAATTTTATTATTAAGGTTATAAGGTTTGTCTAGTAACAAAATTGATGTTTAGGGGGGAGGGCAAAGTTTTAAAGTTTGAATCCACCTTATTTTATTTTTTTCATTTTCAAATATGTATAAGGGTAAAATAGGTATTAATGAAAGTGCAAATGAAAAGAGGATATATATATATATATATATATATATATATATATATATATTTCCCAGTAGCCAGAATAGGAAAAACCCAGGGAGGTAATATATATATATATATATATATATATATATATACATATTACCTCCCTTTAAATTTTTGCCCTCGCACTTCCGTCAAAATGAGACCTCATTAGGATTAGAACCTTGACTTCGTAATTAGTGAAGTGAGATAATTAGGTTTTGAAATTAAGAGTCAATTAATCTGATGATGTCACAATTTTAATTAGAAAAATGTAGAAAGAAAAAAGTCCTAGCATGATTCAAAAGACCTCATTGTAATGCACCAAAGCTTGTACCATTACATCAAGTGTCAAGTTTGATATTATTTTTTGCAATTCAAATGCACTGGAGCTCGTACCATAAATGTAAATATACAACAATAGGATTAAAACTAAAAGTTAAAATTAAAAACAAAATTTAATTTATATATTTATTAATAATAAATTCCTAGGATTATAAATTAAGAAAAATGTAGAAAGGAAAAGGTCCTAGCATGATTCAAACTTAACACCTCATTGTGATGCACCGCAATTTATACTACTAAACCAAGTGACAAGTTTGATTTTATTTTGCAATTCAGATCTACTTAAAATTAATTAATGTTAGTTTCAAAATTAATTAAAACATAAATGTAAATATAAAATAGTAGGATTAAAAATAAAAGTTAAAATTAAAAACTAAAAATTTAATTTATATATTTATTAATTATTTATTAATAATAAGTTTCTAGGGATTATAAATTAAAAATTAAAACTAATTAAAAATATAAATTAAAATTATTAAAATATAAAACTAAGAACTAAAACTAAAAATAAAATAAAAATTAAAATTAAGAATTAAAATTAAAATTAAATTTTTTTAATAATTTTAATTATTAATTTAAATTATAATTTTAATTATTAATTTAAATTTACCTTCTATTTGCATTTTAATTTAACTTTTAATTTAAATTTTAATTTCTATTTATATTTCTATTTTATTTTTAATTTTATTTCTTAAGTTAATTTAAATTAAAAATTAAATAGAAATTAAATTTAAGAATTAAAATTAAAATTATTTTAATTTTAGTTCTTAGTTTTATTTTTTAATAATTTTGATTTATGTTTTTATTTAGTTTTAATTTTTAATTTATAATCCCTAGGAATTTATTATTAATAAATAATTAATAAACAAATAAATTAAATTTTTAGTTTTCAATTCTAACTTTTATTTTTAATCCTACTGTTGTATATTTACATTTATGTTTTAATTAATTTTGAAACTAACACTAATAAAAGCTTAGGTAGATTTGAATTGCAAAATAAAATTAAACTTGATACTTGATATAGTGGTATGAGCTGTGCTGCATCACAATGAGGTCCCAAGTTTGAATCATAATAAAACTTTGACACTTTTTTTTCTACATTTTTCTAATTAAAATTGCCACATCATCAAATTAATTAACTCTTAATTTCAAAACCCTGTTAACGTTTTTTAAACTTGGGAGGCAAAACTGAAGCAAAAATTTAAAGGGGGGAAAAAACTAACAAGAACTAAAATCGGGGGCATCAAATATAATTTAGCCTCTATATATATATATAAAAGACAAAAATAAACTTTCAACTCAGATATAAAAATAATAATAATAATAAATATATAAAAACATAATGAGTTCAAATGCACAAATAAGAAGTATAAACATTAAAGTATAAGTAAAATTATTTATCTATACATGAAAATATGAGAGGGAATTCAAAAATATAAAATTAGAAGTATAAAATAGAAAATTTTAACACATATACATGTGACTTCATTAAATTGAGAGAGTGCATTTGTCCACCTCAAATGTATGTATGTCTGCTCATGACTACATTTCTAGTTGGTTATAAGCAACTTTTTTAAGATTCTAAAGTGCTTGTTATCTCGCCACATTATTTATAGGTAATTCATACTACTTTTTACAAGTTTTACTCTACTTATACGTTCTTATCAGCAACTCAAACTTGTATAATTTTTAGTACACTTGAGTTATTTTGATAACTTAAAATTTTAATATAATTATTATAAATAAATATTAATTTAATATATATCAAAATAATTTTAATAAATATAGTAAATAATACAAAATATACACAATTATTTTTACATGACTAAAAATATTAAATATAAAAAACAAATGTTACATAATGATAAGAAATACATAACGATTAAAGAATTCATGATATTATATAAAAATTAGCTTTCATTCTTCTCATGCCCATAATGTTACCAAATATGCTTCGCAAAGTCATTTTGGAGTTGTTTGTGCACTTGTTTGTCACTAAAATGTGTTCTTCTTTGTAAGTATGTTGTAGTAAACTTAGGATGAGGATCATTAGATACATCAATGGTTGAGACATTCCCTCCATCATTATATTCAAAATTGATATTTGGTATGTATGTATTTCATCTTCAATAATCATGTTGTGCAGTATAGTGCCTACATACATTTTATATTATGAATCAAGATTAGAGCACTCCAAAAGTCCGTTCCACATCCTTGCTTGTTATTGTTGTGAACATAATTTTCTCTTTTCTCCTTGTGGCATTAGAAGAATCTTTACAATTATTGTCCTCTCTAGATAAATATCATCAGCTAGATAGTAATATATATTATATTGAGTTCTATTCATTGTGTATTGTAAAGCAAGAGCTTGTTCTAACAATATGTCATGCAACACATCGATGTGTTTAACACATGAATGACATTATTTGAATCCGCAATACAAAAAAATGCATGTCAAATTCATAAGTCTTGTGATGCCACAATTTCAAGCATAATCATGGGATTAACATAATTTCTTTGACAAAATTGTCCCTTCTAAGCAACTATACAAAATTTTCATTCCTAATGTATTCAATCAATAGAATCTAACATATCTAGAAAGTCATGTGCCTCTCGTATTTCAAGTATTCGCTCAATGTCTTCATTTTTAGGCCTCATCAAGTATTCATCCCCAAATATATCACAAACCCTCGACACAAATCTCTTTATGCATTTTATGGTAATACTTTCTCCAATGTGCACATATAAATTAATTAAGAAGATCTAATAAAGAAATAGGTGTAAGTACCTTGCTATGAAGATAGTGTAAGAAACATTTTTCATCCTTCAATAAAACTTTTGTGTATTTCGTAATTTATAGACTTTTTTCGACCACTCCAAGTCTTAGTTTCAAACTAGTACCCATTAAAGAAGTATATGTGTACTTAGACATTGCATGCAAGATTTTTTTTTTTTTTGTATATCCTTTAATATTATTGAGTGATATTACAAAAAATAACATAATTCAGTAAAGGTCAGTACAACATGAAGAATATACTTAATAAAATACGGGTTGATTGATCTAAGTGTGTCCGTTGTTAAAAATAATTACCTAAATGATCTGTTTTAAAAAAAAGACTACCAAAGTCGGTCTATTTTTCAGTTTGACTTGGTCAAATTACAATTCGAAATTGCACTTTTAGTGCTACGTCAGTAGCCCATGTCGCGTACAAGTTGGCATCAGTCAATGGTCAAATACAAACCTATATTACGGTTTAATGGTGGTAAAAAATAGTCTTCTTGGGACCACACAAGACGCCTAACGAGTCATTAAAATAAGACTACTAAAGTCATGAAACTGCAAAATCATACCTGTAGTTTGTGTTGCACGTATTTTTACAGTATTGCCTACTATGCGTCTATGACGGAGTAAACACTATACAATATAGAATAAGATGGTGATCAAATGTGCATGTGAAGAAGGTCAAACACCAATTATTGGAGAAAAACAATTCACATGCAAATTACTAAATTACAAGATATCTTGACTTAATAATGCTTAGTCTTCTACCAAATAAGTCCTTATCAGTTATGAAAGTCTTTTTGGCCCCTTAAAAATCCTTTTAATTGGCAAAATTAACCCTTATAATTTATTCGTACATGTTGATTAGAAAATCCACTTAAAAACATGTGCACGCAAACTGCAAATATAGTTTGCGGTTTCATCTATTTAAAAACATGTGTTGTTATGTAGCATTGAACAATTCGAGGGGCTAGGCAAAGGACTCTGAAACAGTAGAAGTGGTTTGCTATTTCATGGCTTTAGTAGTCTATGTAGTTCCATTGGACAAATGAAGGGGTTGGTTAAATGACACTAAAACTGTTGGGTGACCAATGAAAACGCAAGTCTTATTTGTGGTTGTACTGACTTGTTCTGTGTCTCGTGTGGTTCCAAAGTCTTTGACCACTATTAAACCATAATCTGGGTTTACGGTTTGACCTTTTGCTGATGCCAACTTAAATACCACATAAACATACAACTTATATAAAACTAACACTGTAATTTCCAATTACGGTTTGACCAAGTCAAACTGAAAAATAGACACACCTTGATAAATTTTTTTAAAACAAATCTATTTAAATAATTATGTTTACAATTAGGTCAATTTGCCTAAAATATAAGATATTTACTCCAGGTATTATATGACCTCATTGTAATTAATAAGAACATATACATGTAGCAGTTTAAAAAGAAAATGCACGTACAAGAGGAAATTTCTGTTTATAGTCATCAATCAGCTAATAGGTTTGAAATTATTCATGTCTCAATTAGGATAATTCTTAAAATTTATGGTATAATTGTAGAAGTTCTTGAAATAGTAAGAGCAAAAAATGGCTGTCTCGCAATTATAAGTACATATGAAAATTTCCACCTTAATTTTATTCTTTAGCATCCACTTTGAGTCTCGTATAAATTTGCATATAAAATTAGGGGCCGGTGTTTTCATCTTGATCTTTTATTTTTTTTTTCAAAATATAATTTTATTTTTTTTAACCCTATAGTCGAGCATTAATTTATTTTTTGTTGTTGTTATTGTCAAGCAACAACATTAGTTGAGTGAGCTAGGTAATTTATTCTATGATAGAGTCTAATAAGAGCACTCTCATGACAACTTTTTACGTCAAGTTGTGTTTTTAATTCCTCATCTATTCAGAATAGTTGATGTCTTCAAATGATTTAATAAATGACTAAAAACACAATTTACTACAAAAAAAATGACATGAGGCTATTCCATTAGATTTCCTAATAACATGATAAGTTATTAACTATTAATATTGGTATATCTTCATTTAATATTGTTTTTTAAAAGTGGTAACTAAAACAAAAAAATAAAGAATCAAAATGAAAATAAAATCTTTAAAAATTAAAACAAAAATTGATCCTTTTTAAAGTAAACAAATTGATATTTAAACCTACAATGGTCATGTCCAAATTAAAATTAGGCCAAGAGTTTAAAAAGATAACTCATTTTCCTTTTCAAATGTATACATTCATCAATATTTTATCAAACCAAATCAAGAATTTGTTTCATTGGTCAAGAGAATTAGTGATGTTTCAATGAGTCAAAGAAACCAAGTAAATTTTTTTATTTTGTCAATCTTGCTTATGATAATCAGAAAGTTTTACTCTAATTTTTTTAGTTAGAATTTTATTTGCTTGTATGTCATTTAATTAAACTTTATTATTTTTATTTTATGTCCTTTATTTTATTGTAAAAGTTGTTATCTTTAGTGTTTTTGTATTTTAATACATGATTTATCATGATTTGAGTTTGATAAAATTGCATTCTTGTGCGCACTTCATTATGTTTTCAGATTTAATTATTATTTTTATTTTTGTTTTGGGTTTAAACATCATTGAATCAATTTCCTAGTTTAGAGTTCCACACATTTTGTCAACTCAAAGAGTGAAGCTTGAATTTCCTTCTTTCTATTCGCAATTCCTTGCTTTTATATTCCTTACTATGCATGAATAACACATTTATTTTAGCATTGAGACTTAACCCGTACCTGACTAAATTTATTGATTCATAATAGAATTATTTTATGTTCTTAATGACTTTCTATTGATTTTTTCTCTTAATTTTACCATGTAAGTCACTTTCTTTTAACAAGAAAAATAGTAACTTATATTTAGCAATTATATCGCTTTGATCCAATTCCATGATTTGAATTTGACATTATCACCTGGTCAATACACGAAGTTTGAATATTAAACACACGGACATTTCTATGGTTATTTTTACTTTTTACTTGTCCAAGGTGTTGAGAAAAATAGGAAATTCCATAGGATATGGAAGTGTATAATTTTCTCTCCACTAAAAATAGAAGTTTCCCATATCGAGTGTGCAAAGCAGTAGCCAAAGAGTAAGTGATCACATGACTCCACCCTGCAACTACAGAATGAGCACAAATGGTCATCATATACAAATAAAATTTTCCTCTAAACAGTTGATCTCAGGTTTGAATAAACACGCACCCCCACCTTTGATGATAATTTTAACTTCTAGAGTAGTTTAAATGTTAAATTTTTAATTTAATATTTTGACTCATATAAATATGAAAGGACTTTAATGAAAAGATGTCTATGATGATTGTTAAATTAGACATTTATATTAAAGTGATTGGGGTTATTTTTAAGTTAACAAAATAAGTGCTTGTTTGACAACAATCTTATAAAACTATTTTTAGTATTTTAGTTTTTAAAAACTAACAAACTCGTTTGGATAATGTTTTCTTAAAACAGTTTTGGTTTTTTTAGTTTTTAAAAACTAAAAAACAGGAACAATAGTAGTTTTGCTTTTTAGTTTTTTATTTTTGAAAATAGTTTTCAAAATAACACTTACCAAACAAGTTTTTCTTTTCTTTTCTTCCCAAAAACAGTTTTTGAAAACTATTCTTGAAAACTCTTTTCAAAAACTAAAAAACAAAACCAAACCAATCAAGCCCTAAGTTTCTCTCTTTTTCACTTCATTAACAGTAATTTTGGCAGTAGAGAAAAATGAGGCTAGAGAGGATATCAGAAAAGATTTAAAAAAAAGATTCCCCCCCCTCTCTCTATATATATATACATATAGAAAAATAATACATGTACACCTATTGTGCTATTACACACTTAGTGAGAAGAAGAAAAAAGAGAAGGATATATAAGTATGATAAGATATGATGTGATAGGATGAGAGAGATAGAAAGAAATAAAAAGTGTTGATAAGGTGTATAAATTAGAGAGGTGTATGTGTATCATTACTCATACATATATCTTCTGAAAGACTTATTAACCGAAAAAAAGGGTTAGAGTTCTCTCACCATCACAAAAATCAAGAAAAGGAAGTTAGAGAAGAGAGAAACCCAAATGTGGTATTTTTGAATAATACTATGGATCCAGGTAAATTTTCTGGACACTCCATAATGATTATAGAGTATTTAAATGTGAGTAACATATTATCTAAGATCCTAGTGTAGTTTCTTGTATGTTGAACCTTAGGGAATTACACATAAAGGTCAAATTATGCTTTCAATTGGTATTAAAACAAGGTTATGACTAATAAGATTCTCCATTAATGATTCTCTTTTCCAAATTATATTAACCATGTTTTAAATTAGAGATTATTGTTTATGTTTTTCTATTGCGTCTAAATTAATTTTTTAATGACGTTGATTGTTTTTATAACGATATTCGTGTGTCTCACATAGAAAGAGTGAGTAAATCCCATATTGGGTGATTAAATCTCTATTAAAGGGGCGATTAAATCCCGTATTGAAATGTGGTTAAGTCCCTAACTATAATACCATTTCATAATTTAATTTTCAGGGTGCACTCATGGATTACTTTCGCTTGCATCTCTTTATCATAATGCTTCCTTATTTGTAAAATTAATTTTGAGAATGAAATATAATATTTTCTAAAAATATTTTACAAAGTAATTGAGAATCACATATTAAGGAAAAAAATTTTAATCATCAAAATGGTCAAATTTAAAGTTTTGTGTTTCCAAATTTGATGATTGATTGATAAAATAATGCTATGCAAGATAGTATTTGGGTTGAGTGAAATTGTTAATTAAAAGGCACATATGAATTTCCCAAAGGTGAACAATTTCTTTTAATTAATAATATAAATTATATGTTTGCATACTTGTTGAGTTGGCTACTTGATTTCCCCATCCATATAGGTAAATTGGTTCATTCTGATAATAAGTTTGATCTTGATCTTTTTCATTGCGTGAAGACAGCCTTCAAAAGCTTAGCAACGGAATTGCCAATACAATATATGTATATCCAAAGATATTATACATGTTAAGAAAACTATGGTTTATTTCCCATATTAAAGTATATTTGTTTAGCATTATTACGGATATGAAGATGTGTGTTTATTTATCATCCAAAGGTGAATTTAAATGTATGATTAAACTTTAAATAGTTTGAATCCATTATAGTTATTCAAAGCATTAATGTGTGACTATGTTTGTATGTATGTATGTGTGTATGCAATTGTTCATAATATGTTTGCTTTGGAAAATTTAATGATGCAATTGTATCCTACGTTCAATGGGCTAAATTATGATGATTGGTCTAAAATGGTCCAATTTCAATTGGGTGTAATGGACTTAGACCTTGCATTAGTGATGGATGACCCTTTAATAACTAGTACTAATGATGACAAGTCTCTCCATTAGGCTTGGGAGAAGTCTAACAGATTGACAATGAACAATGAACCTGATGAGAATGACAATGGTTGCAAAGGTAAAGTCATATATATTCCCAAAACAGAGAATGCTAGGGAATTCATGAAATTGGTTTATTACTCACAATCTGACATTCCTAACAAGTCAATTATGGGCAACATTTCAAGTGAGTTGACCAATAAGAAGTTTGATTGGTCTAAGTCAATTCATGATCAAGTGATAACTATGGCTAATCTGGCAGCAAAGTTGAATTCCATGGGATCGAAGTAAGTGAGTCCTTTCTGTAACAATTTATTTTGACCTCTCTTCTTGGTGAATTTGACCAATTTCAAGTTAATTATAACACTCTTAAAAAATGGAATTTTCAATAAATTAAGGTCAGGCTAATTTAGGAGGAAGGAGGTTAAAGAAAATGAAGGACAATTACTCATGTGTCACATATTATGCAAGGATTCCTTTTGATCCAAAACATAAAAGGAACTAAAAAGTTTCTCTACATGGGAAATAGAATGAAGGCAAGAATAAAGGGCATTGAGACATATAGATTAATCTTGGACATTGACTGTCATGTGGATTTGGAAGGATGTCTCTATGTATTTGGATGTGTCAGAAATTTAGTTTTAGTTGCAAAGATGGATTAATTAGTTTTTAATTTTAAGATTGGAAACACTGTATTTTCTTTATATAAGATGCATACTATTATGGATCTGGTACTTTAATAAATGATTTGTATTGTTTCAATCTTGATGCAAAGTTTATGGAATCTATGTTTAATATTGAATGTGATGTTAGTCCTAAGCATAATGTGCATGGTGATAGTTCTGCTTATTTGTGGTATCAAAGACTAGGTCACATATCTAGAGAAAGGATAATGAGGTTAATGAAAAATTAAATTTTTTCTCAGTTGGATTTTGGTGACTAGAATATATGTTTAAACTGCATTAAAGGAAAGCAAACCAAACAAACATCAAAGAACACTGCTAAAAGAAGTAATGAAATTCTAGAATTGATACACACTAATATTTGTGGACCTTTTGACGTTCCATCTTGAAGCAGAGAAAAGTATTTTATCATATTTATTGATGGCTTTTCACGTTATTGTTATTTGTACCTTTTACATGAAAAAAATCAATCAGTGTATGTCTTAAGGGTGTTTATTGAAGAGCGAGAAAGATAGTTGGATAAAAAGGTGAAAGTTGTAAGGTCATATAAAGGTGGTGAATTTTATGAAAAATACAATGAAAGTGCACAATGTACAGGTCCATTTGCAAAGTTCCTTTAAAGAATATATGCATAATATACTATGTCTGGCACACCACAACAGAATGGTGTGGTTGAAAGATGGAATCATACTCTAATGGATATGGTTAGGTCTATGTTGAATTATAGTAATGTACCTTTGCATTAAAGACCGTTGCATATTTTCTTAACAGGGTTCTTATAGTAAAGTAGTTCCTAAGACTCCTTATGAATTATGGATAGGAAGGAACCCAAGTTTGAGGCATCTCTATGTTTAAGGTTATCCAACAGAAGTAAAAATGTTCAATCCATATGAAAAGAAACTTGATGCAAGAACCATTAGCGGTTTCTTCATTGGTATATAGAAAAATCTAAAGGTTACAGGTTCTACTGTCCTAATCATAGTAAAATGGTAGTTGAGTCTAGTAATGCTTGGTTCATTGAAAATGACCTTTTTAGTGGGAGTGATAAATCATGAAAGGTGGATATTATAGAGACTCACGGTAAATCTTCTTCACCTAAAGTTCCTCCTCAAGATGTTGTTCTTCTGGTGGTATTATAGTCAAACAACACCAGAGACAACATGATAATATTCAAAACCTACAAGGTGATGAAGTAGTAACCAGTATGCAAGTCATAAATGAACAAGTGATAGAAGAGTCATAAGAAATAACACCAAAAAGGTCTGAAAGGCAAAGAAAGCCAGCTTTTTCAAGTGATTATATTATGTATTTGCTTGAATATGAAAATGACTTGAGCATTAATGGATCTAGTTTCAAGCAAGCCATGGAAAGTGACAATTTTAAAAAATGGTTCAATGCAACGAAAGGTTTTAAACGTGTCAGTTGTAAATGGTATTTAAGACCAAACATGACTCGAGGGGTAATGATTGCCTAAATTACCTTATTATCCTTATTTAAGGTCTTGTTTTCATCACATTTTAGTTAAGATTTTATTATATTAGGAAATTAGTCTTAGGTTTATAATTATGGATATTTTATCATTATTTTTCTATTTTTCTTTGTTTTTAATCAGGATTTTAGAAGGATAGAAGAAATGTCAGAAGAATTAGCATTTTGGTGGTGTGATCATCTCTAGTGCCCAACACCTATATTTTGGCCACCCAACAACCTGAGAGGAGTGCAAATTATATTCACTCAAAAAAAGGTTATTGACTAGAAAAAGACTTTTTCTCGAGTCCCTAAGAAGGACGAGTTGAAAATTGTTTTAGCTTTGGTGGTACATTATGATTTGGAGTTTCACCAAATGGATGTAAAAACCACCTTTTTCTAAATGGTGACTTAGAAGAAGAAGTTTGTATGATCAACTTGAAAGGTTTGGTTCTATAAGAAAGGAAAATTTGGTGTGTAAATTAAAGAAGTCAATATATGGACTAAAACAGGCTTCCAGACAATGTCATCAACATTTTGCTTGTTGTTAATGATGTTGCTATGTTATGAGGTAAAGAAATACCTCTCTAATAACTTTGAAATGAAATATATGGTTGAGGCATCCTATGTGATAGGAATAGAAATATTTCGTGATAGATCACAGGGATTGTTACGATTGTCTCAAAAAGGATATATCAATAACGTATTATAGAGATTTAGAATTGAAAAGTGCTCTGAATGAATTGTTCCAATACAGAAAGGGGACAAGTTTAGTCAAATGCAATGTCCTAGAAATGATTTGGAACGAAAGGAAATGAAGTCTATTCCCTATGAATCAATGGTCAGGAGTTTGATGTATGTTTAGACATGTACACGACCGGATATTAGCTTTGTTGTAGGAATGTTGGACAGATATCAAAGCAATCTCAGAATAGAACACTGGAAATTTGCAAACAAAGTCTTAGGTATTTACAAGACACCGAGGATTGCATGCTCACATATAGGAGGTCAGATCACCTTGAAGTGATTGGCTACTCGGATTCAGACTATGCTGGATATGTAGATTCAAAAAGGTCTATATTTGGGTATATCGTTCTTTTGGATGGAGGAGTGGTATCATAGAAAAGTGCAAACAATCTGTGATTTCCACTTCTACCATGGAGGATGAGTTTGTGGCATGCTTTGAGACTATAATTCAAGCATTATGGTTTTGGAACTTTACTTCAAGGTTAAGAATCTTTGAATGTATAATCATACTGTTAAGGATTTATTGCAATAATTTCACAATTGTCTTCTTCTCTAAGAATGACAAATACTCTAAAGAAGCAAAACGCATGGATTTGAAGTATTTGATAGTTAAAGAGCTGCAAAAACATAAAGTGTCAATTGAGCATATTAGTACAAGCTTAATGATAGCGGATCCGTTAACTAAATGTGTACCACCCAAGATATTTATTGACCATATTTAAAGGATGAATGTTATGGAAAAGTTCTCGTTAATGATGTAATGTAATGTAATGTATATACACATTATGTGGGTAATGCTTGTATTGTATGACACTTGTGAATTTAATTATAGTTGTATTTCTACTTGTTATGTCATTCACATTATATGGTATACATTATTGTTTTAATGAGGTGACATGATGTGTATTCAAAGGGTTAAAGACACATATTACAGTATTATTAAAGTTGAGTTGAATTGGATGATGTGTGATACATGGAAGGGACCAAGTTGTTTGAATAACTTGCAACCGCCATGATTCAATTAATGATGGTGAATTTTAATTTCAATGTATGGTGTGTACTTATAGTTTGATGTTGAAACTTCAAGTCATCACGTAAGCCAAGTGGGAGAAATGTTATATTTTTAATCTAATATTTGACTCTTGTAATTACGGAATGACTTTAATGAAAAGATGTCTAATGTGATGATTCTTAGATTAGAAATTATATTAAAGTCATTAGGGGTTATTTTTAAGTTAATAAAACAAGTCTCTCTCTTTTCACTTCATTAAAGGTAATTTTGACAGTGGGGAAAAAGGACATTAGAGAGGATATTGGAAAAGATTAAAAATAGATATTTTCTCCCTCTCTCTCTCTCTCTCTCTCTCTATATATATATATATATATATATATATATATATATATATATATATATATATACACACACATACATACACACATATATCTTCTAAAAGACTTATTAACTGAAAAGAAAGAGTTAGGGTTCTCTCACCATCACAGAGATCATGGAAAGGAAGTTAAAGGAAAGAGAAACTCAAATGTGATAATTCTATACAATACTACAAATCTAGGTAAATTTTCTGGATTCTCCATTGATGATTATAGAGTATTTAGATGTAAGTAACATATTATTTAATTTCTTGTATGTTGAATTCTAAGAAATTACAATAAAAGTCAAATTATGCTTTCATTAAATGTTTTAGAATTACCTATCTTCATGTACAATTGTAGTAATGTATATTCCTCCTTAACAAAATATCCACCCAAGCTCTCGTCCTGTCAAATCCATTTATCATATGAAAAAGAAACTTGATCATCTTTTTGTAAATATACATAATTAAAAAAAAATAAAAGGTAAACTTAGTTGCTAGAATCATGCAGTTTAATCATTTGAGGCTCAATGGATTTACAAGAATCTTAGGTTAATTTGAATATAATTATCATAAAAATGTGAATTGATTAAATTAAATGTGAATTGATTAAATTAAATATGTCTTCATATCTTGAAAGAGGACAAATTTATCTTTGTTTAATTAAATTACTTTTATATGTCAAATAAATATTATTTAGAAATAAATCAATAAGTAGAAGTACAACTACCTAATAACAATACAAAATGGTTATGAGTTTCTTATAAAGTAACAAAACCTAAATAAAATATGAAAGATTTATTACTGATTCAACAAACGACTAAGCAGTAATTTCAATAGAAATTACTTAATTAAATTTAGTCAATAGAAATTTATAGTCTTAATTAGACTTCAATCCTAATTTCAATTTTTAATCACTTTATATCTCGTTCTTTTTCTTCTACTTAATCTGTATTTTTAATTATCAATTATCTCTTTGTCCACAACTCCTAGAAAAAGAACTATTTTTATGTGAAGAAAAAATTGTACACTTCATATTTTCTCATATAAGGTTTCATACACATTTTTGCAGCTAACCAAAAGTAATTTTTAGTAAATATATGTCAATAATGGATTTCATCCTATGTAACATATATCTAGCTTTTACACCTTCAAAATTAACTTGATTTACATAATTTGTAAGTGAAAATTTTAATAAAATCATAAATTCAATTAATTAAGTTTTTTATAAATTTTAAGTATTAATTCAAAAAATGAAACTTGAAATTGCAAAGCTAGCTACGGTTATGATGCAAATTGGAACTGCAAATCTCCATATCTTAATTTTCCCTTGGATTCATCTAATCAATTGGATTGTCTTAATTATTATGTTAATTCTTGTTAAGAGCTTATCAAATTGATTATACCATAATCAATTAACTTTTTTATAACAATTCTGTAATTAATTAAATTATTGAGTTATATAAGATAATTAGGTTATTTTATGAATGATTATTGTAGCCACATATATATATATATATATATAATTTGATTTGGTATTAGTTAGCTATGGGCTTGTATATAAGTGTCATGGAGAAAATCATGTGTGTTTGTCTTGTGAGATTTAGATGTGATTATTATATACCTATGCAGAATATTCTCATATTATGTCTTGTGATCAGAAATTATCTTGTAAATGCTGAATAAAATATTTTGTCTTTCTAAAAAAGAAAAGGTTTATTAACAATGTATGTATGACCAAACTTACTCTTCAAACCTCTAACTAGATCAATTATCTTTAGTCTTTAAAATTTATTTTAGACAAAAGGTTATTTTCAAGTTATGGTAAACAATTGTTAATAGAAGTTAGGAATGAATTTGAAATTGAAGTTAATTTAAAGTTTGGTTAATTATAAACTAGAAAGATGATAAATGAAGATGCAATTGAAATTACAAGAAGAAATCACTCTAAAACACAAAATATGTGTTCCTGTGAGGATATGAAAAGTTTATGTTCAAAATTAAAATAAAAGACTCTAGATTACATAATAAAAAACAGATAAGAACTCACTTCAAATAATACAACAAGATTATGGATTCATAATCCACTCTTAAAGAAAGTGAGGGGTTAGGTTCACTGCAGTCCTACATTTTGTGTGTTTCTCTCTACCTTATTTGAATTTATTTTTTTCTACATCCATTAAGAAGCTAAACATTTCAAACTAATTAGATTATAGAAAATCTAGATTGGTAATTATCACTAGTACTTTGGGTATAACCTCTGAAATCACATCCGTTATTACTATTACGATAATTAAGGTATATCTATTTTCTCATAAATGTATATTAAATGCATCACTTTGTTTCACATCCTTCTTTTCTTTTCTTTTTCTTTTTTTTTTCCCTAATAGTAATGTGTTGTATGAATTTGGTTGGATCATTGATCTATAAGGGCTTAGGTTCTTATTGGGCCTCATGGCCATAGTTAATATTGAAGACTAGGTAGCATTCATAATTGTATTGTATTAACTAAATAACTTAGACAGTTAAATTCTAGGAATTTTTAATTAAAGGATAAATTTTAAAAAGAAAAAAATATAGAAGATATCCAGTTGGCTGTTTTCAAAATATTTTATTAACAACTTTTGAAGAAGTATTATTAAATAAAATTTTCTTTGCAAAAGAAATTGTATATACAATTAATAGGAAGATCTTTTCCAAAATTTAGGAAATTATATTCAAAATAAGAAAAGAGTAATATATAATACAAAAGCTTTTAAACTCTATGAAATTCACTCATCGTGTCAATATATATCATTACAAGGAAATTACACAATATTAAGATGCATTATAACATTGGTTTTTTTAAATATATCTCTTTTTATTACAGTTCACAATATTAATTATAAGTAATTTGTATTGATTTATTTGTTGAATTTTACTCAACTAAAGATTGCTTGAAAATATTTGTTCATAAGTTTTTTAAACTATGAATCAGTTAAAGTATGTAATGAATATTTATTTACAGTATTAGATAAGAATATTATTCGAAATTATTTCTTTAAAAAAATCTAAATTAATTACATTTGAAAAACGGATGAAATGCTTTGTGAAATTCATTAATACTTATTTGATTATCCAAAACTATTATTTTATTCACCATTTGTTTATGAAAATTAATTTTAACGATAATTAAAACCTAAAATTTAAAAATTATAATTTATACTACTGCACAGATTAAAATTAACAGTAATCATATATTTATATATATTTTATACAGTAAAGTTAAACCAAATCCAATTAGTTTTGTTTTAAAATATATTTAATAATGTTATTTATTTGATCATTATTTTGGATGATAATAATCTATATTACAGTTAAAAAATGACAGATAATAATAAAGAATGAATTAAGGAATAATGAAGAAATTTGGATTAAAGTTAGTGAATATCCTCACCTATGATTGGTAAGCACAGATGAAATTACCAGCTAGCTGCTACTACCTGCCACCAACAAACAGTGTGACATGTGGCCGGCAGTGAGTGCAGAAGGGAGCAATGGCAAGCCAGAAGAATATAATAAAACCCACCTCAATAGGAGTAGTAAACACTATAGCATATCTACAAAATTAAAAACCAAAAGTAATAGCTAGGAGTAATTGAATTTTAGTACTCCCTCTGTCTCCTGTCTGATGTGTAAGAAGAAAATTCAATTTCAAAATATTTCATATTTTATATTTTGAAACTAACTATTATTGTGATTTATTGTTTAAAAAAAGATGAACAATAAGATTTATTTTATTTCTTTATTATATATAAGAAAATGAGAGAAGAAGTATATTATGGGATGAAAGGAATTGAGTAGAATATTTATTTATGACCGATAGAAAGTTGGTGATAAATGTAGAGAAAGAAAATAGTTTGGTAAAAGAGAAGAGCGATGTAAGTAACATTAAAAATTTAGAGTGAGTGGAATGATTTGTGAGCAGTGAGCAGTGTAGAAGAGAGAATAGTTGTTGTACAGAGGAGACTGGTGGGTGAGTTGCACGCACCCGAACACGAACACAAACACAAACACGAACGCATAGGCTCACGGTAAAATCTTTCATTTCCATGCGAAACAAACCAACCCACTTGCTCCGTACGCTACAAATGAAAAACAAACTGAATATCAAACTGATATAACTGGTGTCTGCTGCTCATGAGGTGGACCTTACATTACAATAACAATAACAATAACACCATTTATATTTATTAATATTTAATTGATTAGATGCTCATTTATATATATATATATATACTATTGTAATTTGTATACGTGGAGTTGCTGGAGAAGTGATTATGGAGGACCCAGTTGCGCGCGGGAAACTGACCCACCACATTAAGATACACGCACATGATGATGATGTGATCATAATATCTTATGTTATCTGCCTGTCATTTTTTATTATCTTATGATGCCATAATAATGCAACTAACCCAATCGCCTCCATCCTTCTTCTGCTTCTCTCTGTCATCAATCATCTCATTCATCACCGTCACACTACATTTCATACTTCTCTACACACCAACTTAGATTAATAAAATTCAAAATTCATATTTTTACTTCTAATTGCCCAACCCACTCCAACGTGTCGGTCCAAACTATCCCACAAGGTTAAAGCTTAAAACTATTTAATTGTTACCAAATTGTTATTTTATAACAACTATTTCTACATTTTAAATACTATAAATTTGAATTCTTTTAATTTTTAAAAGAAATTGATATAATAGTTATTGTTTCTGCTCCAAGAAGAATGTATATAGGTTGAGGTGAGCTTCGATAAGTTCTTTGTGAGATGTCAATAATCTCAGATGTTTTCTTCTTTTCCTTAAGCAAAGGTAGGAAGTGACCTACAGAAATCACTCTAATGTTCAAGTCAATGAGTAGCAAAGGTAAAATCGAAGTAAGTACATGCATAGTAAATGTTCAACAACGATCTTTACCTTTGCACTACCTCCCTATTTATAGGCACTGGTGTGAGTTCAGGATCCATGAGTCTGATTAGCAAAGGCCCAATGATATGCTAATGATGTTTAACTCCCTTAGTTACAGATTTAGCTAATTCACCTTATTAAACTATCATGTTTGTGCAATGTCGTGATATGGCCAAGGTGGGTCTGAGATGACCTTGGTCCCAAGATGACCTCAATCAGGACATCAATACACATGCCCCCAGGCTCACTTAAGGGCATCAAGGTCGAAGTGTGAACCTTAAATGTGATTGGTGAGAGTTGGGTGTCGAGTTGGCTACAAAGTCATTCATTGGCTAAGGTCACCTAGGAATGTGAAACATCATGTTCTTTTTATAACTGTTACATGACATGTGGCTTAATCCCAACTGTTAGACGTGCATGAATGAACAATGTGGATGCATCGCCTAGGCCGCACCTCTATAAATAAGGTAACGTCTGTTTTGCGTTACATGTGTTTTATTCGAGTTGTATTATCCGAGATCATCTAGTCCAAATTCATCCAAAGTGTAACCAAACATCTTTGAAAAAGGTTGGTGTCATGTCTTACCTAAACTCTTCTCGCATGCTTTTATCAAGGTGTTTGGGTTCAAGGCTATTTTTGGATCTCAAAACTCTAGGGTAGGTGATAGTAACGGTGTTGAAGTCTCCAATAGGGAGACAATAGGATCCAGTCCAGCCGTGAAGCCTCCTGTGGTCAAGGTGGTAGCTGATGTGGCTGCCACCTAGGCGGGCGCAGGGGGCAACATGGCCTTGGCGGAGAAGTATTCTTGGGTGAATCCCAAGGTTTTGGAGCACGTGTTTGATCAACGAAGGACGCGCAACTTGGAATGGGTCTTGGAGAATGTTGACCTACTGGGGGACAACGCTTGCAAGGACCTCATCTTGGTAGTGTCATGCCAGTAGTCAAAACAGATATACCACGAACAAGGAGGGGAAAAAGGGGAGTTTTCCAACATGTACGAGTGGCTCTTCACAAAGTTCAATGTCAGTTTGCCCTTCAACAAGTTCACTATGTCATTGCCTCAAGTTCTTAACGTCACGTCGAGTCAACTTCATCCCAACAATTGGGCATCTCTTCAAGCATTCTGAGTTCTATGCAAGGCCTTGTATATAGAGCCTAACCCCCAGATCTTTTTGTACCATTACTGCACCCGTCTGGGTGAAGGGCCAGGATGGGTTCGCTAAGCGAGCAATCCCAATTTTGCATTCTTTCTCCCTACACCTTGTCTCGTAAAGATTTTAAGAAAAGTTTCTTAAAGGTTTTTGTAGGTCTGAATGGTCATAGTCATTTTTATGACAAAAATGATAGGTTGAGGTTTCCTTTTCTATAGGACCTGGGAGCCTTGGCGATATAATGCATGGCCGAGGTCAAATATGTTGGATAGCAACCCGAAGTTGTTGTAGGTTTTTGACAACACTCCCCGATGTCTTCCTACGAAGGACATCATGGGTTTGGTGCTATTGGCTGATCTCGACCTAGATCTAAAGTGTAAGTACTTTTCATTCCATTTTTTTTGTACTCAGTTTTTAGCTTGGCTAAATTTTAGTTTTTGTTTTGCAGCTTTCATGGCCAAGAAGATCCCGCCAAACCCCCTTTTTGTGTACAAGAACACTCATTGTTCATGCGAAGAGAAGAGCAAGAAGGAAGATATAGATGTTGGCGTGTCATGCTTCGGGAAGCCTAACATGCCTCATGCACCTAACCAGAATAAAAAAGGCAAAGGAAAGATGAATGTCATCACTGAAGCTACCTTGACAAAGTGTACTACTAAAGTTATATTGCTGATTGAGGGGTCTTCAACAAGAAGTTGAAGGAGGTGAATCGTTGGTGTCGATTCCTAAGTCCCCCCCTAAGCAGGGACTTTAAGATAAATAAGAAACTAAAGGTCACCGAGTTAACCACAGCGGAGAAGGTGATCTTCAACAGGTCGAGCTTGGACAAGATGATTTCCAGCTTCACCGAGTTCTATGCTCGGGCATGGGTACTCGACCAAAGGCTCATCCGCAATGCCAAGAAAGTTGGCAATGTGGAGAAAATAAAGAAGGAACTGGTAGAGTCACATGCCTCCCTGTTTTAGGCTTTAGAAGCCACAACCTTTTTGTTCGAGGAGAACATAAACCTATGAGAGAAGCTAAAGTCAACTGAAGACAGTTAGAATTCCTTTGAGCAACGGTTAAAGGTGGTTAAAGAGAGGGTGACCGAGCTAAATGCAACTTAAGAGAAATTGGTTGAGCTGAAGGTGGAGGTGGGCTACCTTGGAAGGCGAAAGGTAGAAATTTGTCGTCAAGAAGAAGTTTCTCATCAAATAGATACACATGGTGGTAGAGAGCAGTCATAGAGAAAGCTTCAACAAGGTTATTCAGTAGGGCATGACACTCTTCAACATCTCGGATAGACAGTTTGATATTGACAATGATGTCTTTGAGGGACGTGTAATTTTCAAAAGAGATATCCGCAATCCTAAGTAGTCTGAGGTTCCTGCTCCAATTGATGATGGTGCCACCTCCTGATCCTATAAACCTCGATGCTCGGTGCATATATTATGTCTTAGGTTTTTTGTTTTTGCATTTGTTATTGCCCAAATTGACCACTTTTGTAACTTGTGGCTACACATGCCACTGATGTAACCTTGACCTTAGATTAATGAAATACAACTTTTCTTTATTTCTTTATTTCAATGCATCCTCCTATATGATTTCAGGTAAATTTTCCGCTTTCCTTTACTATTAGTGATAGTCTTATTTCGTTTGCTTGTTCAAACTTGTATTTTATCGGTGATGTTTAATCCATATTGATTTCAACGACTTTATCATGCATGTTTTACATCTTGCTCTTTCAAGCCAATTTAACTTCGGTGGTGGCTTTGTATTTTGCATGACAAGTTATTGTTTATGTCGGAGATGATTTCACAGTGTTGTGAATGTTTACACTATTTTTGGTATTTGCGCCTTAATTGGGCATAATCTTGGTTAATATGCAATAGTTTATGCGATTTGTAATTTGTGTTTTAATCCATCATGACTTCGGTGAATAAGCAAGTGTTTATGCGATTTGAGTATGTTTGGTTTGATAGTTCATTATCTATACAAGTAACGTGATGTCATCCCTGATGATCAGAACCTGATTGACCTTGTTCTTAAAGCTCTTAACACCTTCTCTTCAGTTGGTTGTTCTCCTTTCTCAATGTATGCTCTAATGGGTGTCATCCAATTTTTTTTCAACTTGGCTTGTCCAATGTGTGTTGTATGACCAACATGTGATGTCCCGGCTTCTTCATGCTTGGAAGCTTGATAGAAGGTCGGCTTTCTCATTGTCTTCCCTAAAAAATATGCTCAATGACAACTTTAGTAAAGGATTGCTTGATATTAAGGATCTTATGATAATATTGGATAAGGAAAGGATGTTGGACTTGGTATTCTTAATTCAAATGGAACACTATGAGTTGGGAATCACTTTGGCATCTGATTTCTTTACCCCTATTTCTTATACTCAGCTTTGTTGTTTGATGCTTTGAAGTTGAATTTGAAAGATTGTTCCAGCACGAGATTATCTGGTCCTTCCAGCTCCATTTCCTTACTTATTCGATGAATCATCCATATACAAGGTCCAATGGTTCTAACTTCAGCTATATGGGGAAATTCACATATGAAGTTAGCAAGGCACTGCGCTTTTATGGTGCCTCTTGGTTCAAAATGGAGTTTGAATTCTTACAACTCCACAGACCAGGATATCAACCTTCTAGCCAGCTCGGGTTTACTTAGTACTTTAACTATGGGGTAGTAAGTCTTGACCACTACTAGGTGTCCTCGAAAATAGGGCCAAAGTCTTCTAGCAGTTGTCACAAGAGCTAAAATGAGATTCTCAATCATTTGATACTTGTCTCAAGTTTGTGAAGAGCTCTATTAATGTAATAAACTGGTTCTTTCACCGAAGAGTGCTCTTGGGCTATTACGACACTGATTTCCTTATTCGAAACTGGGAGGTAGACGAGGAAGCTTTTTTTGGCGATGGTTTTCCTAAGCACAAGCGGTGGGGATAAATACTTTTTCAGATCTTGGAACTTTTCTTTGCACTCCTTGGTCCAATTAAATTTTCCACCTTTTCGAAGTAACTTTGCCATAGGTCTTGTCTTTTCGGCCAACTTTGGAAAAAATCTCGAGAGGTATGCCAACCTCTCTGTTAACCTTTGCACCTTTTTTTGGTCACGGGACTCCTCATTTCAATCACAACTCAAATTTTTTAAAATTAGCATATATTCCTCTTTGCGAAAACATAAAGTTGAGGAACTTTCCACTTCTTACTCCAAAGATGCACTTGTCGACGTTGAGCTGCATGTTGTATCTTTGAAGTAAGGAAAAGGTTTCTTCCAGGTCAGCCTCATGTTGGAGATAAATTTAGGATTTGATCACCATATCATCTACGTACACTTCAATATGTCTTTCAATTTGACCTCTTACTCTAGTTTTTTTCTAGTTCAGATGGGATGAGGATATCAAAGACCAAAAGGAAGGCCAAGACCCAATACAAGGAATAAGAAGGACCATGATGAGAGCAACAACTAAAAAGGTCCAAGAAACTTTGCAACGTATGATGACTAATTTGAGGGTAATCTAGTTACATGAAAGATTGTTAGTTACATGTATTGTTTGCATGGAGTGAGAGCAAAAGGCTTATCTTTTTAGTCATTTAATAGAAAGTAATAAAATAAAGTGCTTGTAGTAGGGTTTCAACCTTGGACCTAAAGCTTAACTATGCCTCAATTATCTGTTGATGCATCTTAGTTATGTTTGCGATGTTGAGTTTTACTTTTCTTTTATTAGCTTCCAAGTGCATGACAACTATTTTGTATTTAATCATTTGGAACTAAATGAATATGGATTTTATCATTCTAGGTGTGAGAATTGTCTCTACTAGGATACTTGATTGAACCATTTTATCTTATCAAGAATTTCTCTAGGCTTATTAGACATTTTTGTTTATGGTGCCTATCTTGTTCTCTATTATGCAATTTTGGTTATTTTTATTATTTTCGCATTCTCTTTCTGTCTAAAAATCTTTTGAGTTGTATTTTGTGTTTTACTTAATGTTCTTCGATGTTTTTGGAGCCTAAATTACAGTTTAGAACATGAACTTTGACCTTGCTTTTGAATTTTTCCAATCTGAGTCCTATAGAGTGAGATATGAATAAAATTAAAAAGACAAGTTTTTTGTTCAATTGGTGTGCAAATTCTAGCCTAGAAGGTCCAAATTGAGCCGATCCAAGGGGTTTCATATCATCTGGTGTCAGAGCAAGGTATTAGGCTTAGAATTAAGTTAAAGTACATCCATCATGTTCTGCATGTGCGGGTAACCCTAAGTTCCTAATTTATGTTGGCTCAATTGGAATTGTGCTATTCGGTTACTACCTTTGTGTTGGTCATAATTTGTTCTTTCAATTTCCTTGTGTTTTTGTCTTTCTTCAATTCTTTTTAGTTGATCAAATTCTGCATTTGTGTTCTTAGTCTATATCCCATGTTCATCATTGTTCATAAACTCCAATCCTTTCAATCCAAGTGATATGCATTAAGTCATTATTGATTGTTAAATATTCACTTGCTTTTGTTTGGAATTTTATTTTGGTTTCATTCTTAGTTGCTGCAACTTCAAAGCTTTATTCCAAATTTACAGATTTCACTATTAGAATCATTTTGAGTTAAAAAAAATAGTTTAAAAAAAAGAAGCGAAACGAAGAGTTTTTTTAAAAAAACAAAACAAAAAAAGGTACAAGAGTTGTGTTCATTAAATTTACTGCTCCCCAATTGTTTGATAAAATTCCTAAGTGTCTTGTTTAACCGTTGTCTTCCCCATAGAGTTAGTGTTTGTCTTTCTTGTTTGTTTTCAATTAAATTGTTCTTTGCTACTTCTTCTTTTTTTTTGTGTGTGGGTGCTAAAATTTTGTTTAAGCCTTGTGATTGCTACCCTTAAAAGTGATTTTGATTATATAGATCATTTGATTCAAGTAAGAACTCTAAGTGAGGTAAAGAGTGGTAAAAGGCAAGAGTGAAACAATACAGAAAAATCCATAAAAGAGAGCATTATACACAAGTGGTCCATTTGAGAGTGTAAGCACGTGAGAAGAGAAGTGAGGTCCTTTCTTGTTACTTTTTACGCTTTCTTGTGAAGTATGACAGGAGTAGGTGGTTTCATGACCCTCTACTTGATGGAGCTCAAAGATTACTAATTGATGCTATGACTAGACAAATGCAAAGGATAATGAAAGAAAACAATGAGGAACTCTATGAAAGGATTGAATAATTAGATAATGAAATGACTAATAATGAAAACGACCAACATGGAGATTGGAGGCATGAAAGAACAAGAAGAGATAATGAGAGGGATCGTAGGGATGATAGAATTGAAGGGGTGAAACTGAACTTTCCCACATTCCAAGGAATGAGTGACCCTGAAGTCTATTTGTTTGTCATGATTATACTGAAGAAAAGAAAGTGAAGGTATCTAAAATGGGATTATCTGATTATGCTCTAATCTGGTCAGATCAATTCCAAAGACGTAGAATGAGGTATGAAGAACCTGAGGTGGATACTTGGGCAGAGATGACAAGAGCTATCAAAGTGATGTACATGACAAGTTGATGCGCCTTACCTAAGGAGGGAGCAATTTCGATGAATATTTTAAGGAGATTGAAATGTGTATGGTTAGAGCCAATTTGAATTACGAAAGGGGAATAACTATGTCTCGTTTTGTGCAAGGGCTAAATTCTAACATTAGATATGTGGTGGAATTGCATTATTATGTGGAGATGGAGGAAGTGGTTCACCTAGCTATAAAGGTAGAACAACAACTTAAAAGAAAAGGGTGAAGAAGAGTTCTTATTTTAATTCTCCAAGTTGCAAGGAAAGAAATAAGAAGGAGGTGGATGCTTCCTCATGTGATTCCAATTCTGCACCTCAAGGGAAAAAAATTAAGCCCATAGATCCTTCTAAAAAGACAAGGAGCAGTGAGATAAAATGCATCAAATGTTTGGGGGGAGGTCATATTGCTTTAGAGTGTCCAACTAAGAAGACTATGTTACTTAAGAAGGATGGAGAGATTGTTAGTAAGTCTTCTTCAGAATATGCCTAACCTAGTGAGTAAGAGAATGATGAAGAAATGACAATAGAAGGAGATTTGTTTATGATAAAGAGGATGTTAAGTAGCCAAGCAGTAGACATAGATGAGAGTCAAAGGGGAAACATTTTCCATATTAGATGTCTTATCCAAGGACAGGTGTGTTCCTTAATTATTGATAGGGGAAGTTGCACCAATGTTTCCAGTTCTAAGATGATGTCTAAATTGGGATTGAAGACTAAACTTCACCCAAAACCATACAAGCTTCAATGATTCAGTCATGATGGTAAAGTGACTGTAAGTCAGCAAGTGAATGTTGAATTCTCCATAGGAAAGTATGATGATATAGTTGTATGTGATGTGGTGCCATAGAGGCTTGCCATCTACTTTCGGAAAGACCATGACAGTTTGATAGGAAGGTTATGCATGATGGCTACACTAATAAGTTCTCTTTTGTGCATAAAGATCGCAAAACTACTCTTGTACCTTTGACTCCAAGAGAAATTAGTGAGGGTCAATTAAAAATGAGAGAAAATAAAAAAAAAGAATGCAAATTAAAAATAAAAAGTGAGTAAAAAGAAAAAAGAGAGTGATAAAAAATGGAAAAAGAGAAAGAGAGAAAAATATCAAATCAATTTATAAAATAAAAAGTGGTGAAAAAGGCTTTTCATATGGAAAAACCAATGCTCTTACTTTTGAGTAAAGAGTGTAATCTAAGGGATGCATATCCTGCTAACTCTCTTCCAAATGAAATTTCTTCATTGTTGCAAGAATTTGAAGATGTATTTCCTAAAAAGGTTCCTCATAGCCTACCTACTTTGAGAGGCATAAAACATTAAATTGATCTCATTCTAGGAGCTTCATTGCAAAATAGACCAGCCTAGAAGAGTAATCCACAAAAGACCAAGGAAATTCAAAGGCAAGTTGAGGAATAGATGCAAAAAGGGTGGACACTATAAAGCTTGAATCAATGTGTAATTCTGGACATTCTAATGCCTAAGAAAGACAAAAGTTGAAGGATGTGCATATATTGCAGAGCCATCAATAACATCACAGTGTGTCGACATCTTATTCCTAGGTTAGATGACTTGCTAAATGAATTTTATGGTACTTGTGTATTCTCTAAAATTGATCTTAGAAGTGGATATCATAAATTAGGATTAAAAAAGGTGATTAATGGAAAATAGTTTTAAAAACTAAATATGGGTTGTATGAATGGTTAGTTTATGCCTGTTGAGTTAACAAATGGTCTAGTACCTTTATGATATTAATGAACCATGTGTTAAGGGAATATTTGGGGAAATTTGTTGTTGTTTATTTTTATGACATTCTAATTTACAACAAATTTTTTTATGATCATATTGTTCATTTGAAGTATGTTCTAGAATCTCTGAGGCAAGATAAATTGTATGCTAACATGGAAAAATGTGTACTATGTTCAAACCATGTAGTTTTCCTTGGTTTTGTTGTTAACTCACAAGGAGTGAAGGTTGATCAAGAAAAGGTGAAGGTCATTCAAGAGAGGCCAACCCCCAAAAATGGAAGTGAGGTAAGGAGTTTCAACAGCCTAACAAGTTTCTATAGAAGGTTTTTTAAAGATTTTAGCACCTTGGTTGCACCTCTTAATAAAATTATTAAGAAGAATGTGGGGTTTAAATCAGGGGAAGAATAAAAGCATGCATTCATTGCACTCAAAGAAAAATTAACTCATGCACCTATTCTTGCATTTCCTAATTTTTCCAAATCCTTTGAAATTGAATGTCATGCATCTAATGTAGGGATAAGGGTTGTTTTGATGTAAGATGGGCATCTAATTGCTTACTTTAGTAAAGAAATAAATGGGGGTGCCCTAAATCATTCCACATATGACAAGGAGTTGTATGCATTGGTAAAGGCATTAAAAACATGGCAGCATTACCTTTTACCAAAACAATTTGTTATTCATAGTGATCATAAGTCCCTAAAGCATCTAAAGGGACAAGGAAAACTAAACAAGAGACATGCCAAATGGGTTGAGTTCTTTGAGAAATTTCCATATGTGATTAAGCATAAGAAAGTTAAGTCCAATGTTGTGGCAGATGCACTTTCAAGAAGGTATGTTTTGTTATCTACTCTTGAGACTGAATTCATTGACTTTGAACATGTTAAAGAATTGTATGACCACGATCCAAATTTCTCTTCTAGGTATTCATCAGGTATGCAAACTGCTCAAAATGGATACTTTAGGCTAATGATTATTTGTTTAATGAAAAAAGGTTATGTGTGCCTAAAGGTTCCATTATAGAATTGCTTGTAAAAGAAGCACATGAAGGGGGATTAATGGGTCACTATAGGGTACAAAAGACATATGATATCTTGCATGAGCATTTGTACTGGCCTCATATGAAACATGATGTCCATATGCTTTGATATAAGTGTCTTGTTTGTAAAAGGGCCAAATCTAAGATTATGTCACATGGCTTGTATACTCCATTGCCTATTCTAGAACATCCTTAGGTTGACACTTCTATGGATTTTGTTTTAGGTTTGCCTTGGTCCAAAGGAGGAAAGGATTCACTTTTTGTGGTGCTAAGTTCTCTAAGATGGCTCATTTTATACCTACAATAAAGTAGATGATATATGTCACATAGCTGACTTGTTCTTCAAGGAGGTGGTAAGATTGCATGGGTTACCTAGGAGTATTGTAAGTGACAAAGATTCCAAATTTGTTAGTCACTTTTGGTGGAGTTTGTGAGGTAAAATTGGCACCAAACTACTATTTTCAACTACATGTCATCCCAAAACCGATGGGCATACTGAGGTGGTACCCAAGATTCTTTCTACTCTTCTTAGTAGTATTATCAAGAAAATCTTAGAACCTGGGAAGAATGTTTGCTAGATGTTGAATTTCCTTATAATTAGGTTGTACATACTACTACACAGTTGTCACCCTTTGAAATTATTTATGGATTTAACTCATTGACTCCTTTGGATTTGTTTCCTTTACCTAACATTTCTCAATTTAAAGATAAGTATGGCCAGGATAAAGCTGAATATGTCAAGAAGTTGTATGAGAAAGTCAAGGTCAAAATTGAGAACAAAATGGAAGGGTATGAAAACAAAGGAAGGAAAAAGATAACATTTGAACTAGTGATTAGGTATGGTGTATTTCAGGAAAAAGTGTTTCCCTTTATAAAGAAAATCAAAGATTATGCCAAGAGGAGTTGATCCTTTTCAAGTACTGACCAGCATCAGTGATAATGCCTACAAAATTGATTTTTCAAGTGAGTATGGTGTAAGTCCTACTTTTAATGTGGTAGATCTATCTACTTTTGGTGCAGGTGATGATATATTAGATTTGAAGGCAACTAATTTTCAAGAAAGAAGGATTAATGAGGATATAAAAGACCAAACCCAAAACAAAAAGCAAGGCCAAAGACCCAATACAAGGAAAAGAAGGGACCATGACGAGAGCAAAAGCTAAAAAGGCCTAAGAAGCTTTGCAACATATGGTGAGTAATATGAGGGCAATCCAGTTACATGAAGAGTTGCTACCACATGTATTTTTAGCGTGAAATGAGAGAAGAAGCCAAATTTATCTTTTTAGTCATTTAATAAAAAAAATAAAGCTTAACTATGCCTCAATTATTCGCTAAGGCGTCTTAGTTATGTTTTCAATGTTGAGTTTTACTTTTCTTTTATTAGTTTCCAAGTGCATGAGAACTATTTTATATTTAATCATTTGGAACTGAATGAGATTGGACAAATTATGGATTTTATCATTCTAAGTGTGAGAATTGTCTCTGCTATGGTTCTTGCTTGAACCATTTGATCTTATCAAGAATTTCTTCAATTCTTGTGGCTATCCTCTAGGCTCATCAAACATTTTGTTTGTGGCACCTATCTTGTTCTTCATTCTGCAATTTCTGTTTTTTTATTATCTTTGCATTCCCTTTTCTATATAAATCTTTTGGGCTGTATTTTGTTTTTTTACTTAACGTTTTTTGGTGTTTCTTGAGCCTAAATTGCAGTTCAGAACTAGAACTTTCACCTTGCATTTGAATCCTTCTAATCCAAGTCCTATAGTGTGAGATATGAATAAAATTAAAAAGACACATTTTTGTTCAATTGGTGTGCAAATTCCAACTAGAATGGTCCAAACTGAGCTCAACCAAGGGGTTTCATATCAAAATGGCATGACGTGGTAGTAGTAGTTTGCATTGTTATTGATGAAAGTAGTCTTGTCTTCGTCTAGGGAGAACATACAAATTTAGTTATATCTGGAATATGCATCAAGAAAGCTTAAGACTTTATGCCCGGTAGCCCCATTCACTAGCCAATCTATATTTGACAAAAGGTAACAATCCTTTGGGCAGGCCTTATTCAGATTGATGTAGTCAGTATACATATGCCACTTGTTGATTTGCTTTAACAAATATAAAATTTTCTAACCAAGTTATGTATAATACCTCTCATATAAACTTGGTTTTCAAGAGTTTATTAGCTTCAACCATGGCAACTTTCCTCTATGCTTCACCCACTTTTGTTTTCTTTTGCAAGATGGGTTTTGCCTGGGGGCATATAGAAAGCTTGTGGTACAAGACTCTTGGGTCAATTCCCGACATTTTGGAAGCAATCTAAGTGAACAGGTCGTCATTCCTTTTGAAAACGACCTTGATCATGGTATTTCCCTCCTGAGTGAATTTGGTACCAATATTGGTTGTTCGTTCATTGGAAGTACCTTCAAACTGGCAATTTATCATTTTTTTTCCATCTTCTGATTGGGGTACACAATCACAATATCTCCATTGGCTGAGGAGATCTTCATAGAGAGGTGTGGCATCGAGACTATGGCCCCCAATTTGCCCAGCAAAACTTTATAAGAGGTGTTTGTATTGACTATTATATAGTGAACCAATATAGTCTTGTAATCTCTATTTCCAATGCCGAATTTAGTGTATAGGTCTATGTAGCATTGGGTGTCTACTCGCTCCCTCGAAAAACCTATCCAATGGTCATGGAAAGGTTGAATGAAACTCTCAAGAATATTAAACTATTTGAAGGTCGACCAATATAGAGCATCGGTGGAACTTCCTTGGTCCATGAGTGTCTTCCATACCACAAAATTGGCCATTTTGACAACAATTACCATCAAATCATCTTGTTGCAAGTCTATACCTTGGAAATCTTGAACAATGAAGGTTATTGCAAGATGATGAAGTCAATGCTGAGATTATCCTAAGGGGGTGGTGACCCCCTCAAAGTTGGGTCAGGGGGTGGTGCTTAGCGATCATTTCAGGGCTCTCGATCTTTATGCATTATTTCCTCTTACCATCTGTCTTGCCTAAGTTACTTTCATTCTTTTCTCAGTTCTTCTTTGTTCTAATATGACGAACCACCAGAGGTTTCCTGGTTGAATCAGTTCCTTTATCTTATCCTTCAAGGAAATACATTCCTCTATTGTATGCCCATAATTACAGCGGTAGAAACAATGCTTAGATGGGTCAGCATTGAAGGGTGTTGGGAGTCTTCTTGTAGGTAGAATGAGTTTGGAAGTAAGGGCCTCTTCAAGGATCCTGGCCCAGTGCGTACAAGTGAGTAAATCTCTAACTTTGGTGCTCCTGAGATCTGTCTCTATTTCTTCTCTTTCTTGTCATTGTTCTTTCCTTCTCAACATGCTCGACACGGGTCTAATTTCGGAAGTCAGATAACTCTTCCAACTACATGTACTTGGCAACTCTCTTCGTCAACTTGTCCATTTTAGTGGTTGGCTTTTTGCAAAGGCTATCAGCAAACTTCCCAAGTCAGATAATGTAAGTTATGATAACAAGTATATGTAAATTATGATATACTAACAATTTTGTTAGTAAATTCTGGACTTTTGTCTTCTTCTGTGTAACAGTCAGCCTAGTGCTTGGTTGAGTACGAGAGGGTTGTCCTGACTCAGTAGTGTAGTGAGCATCATGGGAAGGTTTATAGGTCCTATCCTCGGCCTTTTCATGGTAGAAAAACTGACTCTTGATCTCCTCATTCTCTTTTCTCAGAGCTTCCATTTCTTCTTCATCACATCTCTAAATTTTCTAGAGTTCCTCCTCCCATGTTCTCCTCATACATTTCATCTCCTCACGGAGTTTTGCTATCATGGCACTAGCATTGGTGTCATCAAACATTTCTTCCATGGGGGAGGAGGTTTGCTCGGGTCGGTTGGTGGTGGCTTCCTCGGTGATATGTCTTAGGGTAGTTACCATGTAGTCTTGGAGAAGTTCTATGAGCCCCATGGTAGGTGCCAATATTCGTGCTCCAAGAACAATATATATAGGTGAAGGTGAGGTCCGGTGAGTTCTTTTGAGATGTCAACAATCTGAGATGTCATCTTCTTCTCCTTAAGAAAAGGTAGGCAATGACCTGCAAAAGTTACTCTGATGTTCAAGTCAATTATTAGCAGAGGTGAAATTGAAGTAAGTACATGCATAATAAATGTTCAACAACAACCTTTACCTATGCACCTACCTCCCTATTTATAGACATTGGTGTGGGCTCAAGGTCCATTGCGTGATTAGCAAAGGTCCAATGACGTGCTAATAATTTTTAACTCTCTTAATTATGGAATTTAGCTAATCTACCTTGTTAAACCATCATGTTCATGTAGTGTCGTTATGTGACCAAGACGGGGTCCAAGATGACCTCGGTTGGAACATCAATATAGTTATTATTTCAAATTTAATTATACAAGTAAATATTACTAATATGAACTATCATATTAATCTGAATGTACATTTGGATGGTTTGATTTAATAAAAAATATACCAATGTAATTAAATTTTACTGAACTTTTTATAGGTTGTTTTGCTTTCGACTCAACTTATGATAGCCAGGTCAAATTAAGATAGCTAAGGTTATTTACACCTACATACAACATACATACAGTTATATATATATACTCTTTTTTGTTTATTTCTATTTAAATAATTTTTAAAATATTCTAAAGATATATCTTTTACCAATAATATTTGTTCCTTTCTCCATATCTCTTAGAATTACACCACTTATTACCTCCCAAAATCTTGCAATACACCTCTCTTCATAATTTTTTCTCACTCAAATATCTTGTTTTTTTATTTTCACTAATTTCTTGTCTATTATTGACTCTTTCCCTTCTATCATGTATTTCATGTTAACAAAATAAACATGAATTAGTTAAAATATCAGGAACTATTAATTATTATTCTTTGGTTCCAAATATTTGCCTCCAATATATTAAATAAGGGATGCGAACCACTTTTAACATCATAGGATCGGTTATGCTATAGAAATACAATGATAAAAAACTATAAATATATATGTGGTGGAGAAAAAGATTTCGGTCAGAGAAGGCAAGAAGAATTTTATCTAAAAGTGAGAACCCTTTTTTTGTCCCACCATATTTATATGGAAAATATTTGAGGCAACATGGGGTTCATTGAGGATTTTGAGACCATCTCCATTAATTAGAAACTAACTATCAATTATGAGTCATGGGCAAACTAACCATCAATATCTTATCTTTTTCATCCTTAATTATGGAACAGGGAGGTGTATTGTGATATTTTAAGATGACATTATCCTCCATTTTTTTTCAATTTTTGACATTTTGTCACCCTATTTTTGAACCATGATATTGTGCCCTTAATTTTTTAAATTGTTGAATTTGTGTCCAATTGTTAGTGAATTAGCATTAACTGTTAAATGAAAAATGTTAATTGACATGCAACTGTAATTTAATGACGTAAAATATCTTAAGTTTTATTTAAATGTGATTTTATTAATCAAAATTATTTTCTCATTATCCAAATTTTCTTTAAATCATAAAATTGGCGATTTTCACATCTAGAAGTGTTCACAGTCTAGGTTGGTTCAGTTTTGGAGGAGAAAAAACTCAAACCAATTAATTTTAATTTGGTTCAGATTGGTTCAAGTTACTGAAAAACAAATTCTCTTATCCAAACCAATGATAATTAGGCTGGTTCAATTTGAATCAGTAAAATCTAATAAAAAAGTTTTAAAAAAATAGTGTTCATTAAATCATAAAAAATAATTTTATACCACAAACTAGTCAAATCCATTAATATCCTAAATTCATAATTTTATAAAAAAATATTATACAACTAAGATGTGCAATAAGAAATTTTAAAGTTTTTTTCAAATTAGTCAAAGACAACAAAATTTGACCTTTCTAAACAATTCCATATTGTATTAGACAAATATGTTGATAGAATAAACATGATAGGCTCTAACCCTTCTAAACAAAGAACACCAGTACTCACCGGAACAGAGCAAAAAAAGTTGGGGAAGAAGATTACTAACAGCGTCGCAGAGGAAAAAGTGAGAGATAAGAAATAGTGACGATTAGGTTTTGTATGAGACTTGAGTGGAGAGTGAGACGAACCAAAAGCCGAAGAACCTAAATGACTAAGCATCTCACAAAGGAAAAACATTAACAATTTTTAACTTAAATATAATATATATATATATATATATATAGTAATTGGTTCGATTCGATTTGGATCGAATTTTTAAATTCTATGAACTGAACTAAAATTAATCAGTTCTTATTAGTTTTGTTCAAGTTTGACCCAAATGAGAAAAATATCCAAAACCAATTTAATTGGTTCAATTTGGATCACCGGGTTCATCAGATCGATCCAAACTTATGAACCCCCCTAGTCATCTCATCAAATTATTATCCAATTACTATCATGTATTAGTAAACATTTGTCACTCAAAAATTAATGGCAATTTACACATAACTAAGTATAAATTCAACAATTTAAAAATTTTGAGACACTATGTTATGATTTAAAAATAGGGGACCAAAATGTCAAAAATTGAAAAAATATAGAGAAACAAAGTGTAATTGAGCCACATTTTAGATTTCTCACACATATGTACGTGGTTTATCTTGAAAGAAACACATATTAGTCTTAATAATTTTTCTTGAAAGACATAAACTTATTGCAGAAGTCTTAGCCTAGAGGCTCCAATTGGTTATGAGTAGTATTGTAGAGGGAACCTAAACTACCTTCATCAACGATAGATAGCTACTAGATAGTGTAGCTATTGTGAATGAATTTATTCATGAGGAAAAACTAACAAGGAAACAATTGTTGATGTTCAAGGCAAACTTCGAAAAAACATATGATTTAATTAGTTGGTATTTCCTCTTTTGCATGCTTTAGTGATTTGGATTGTGTAAAAAAGTAGATTGAGTGGATAAAAGGATGCCTTTAGTCCTCGTCAATTTAGTTCAATGGCAATGCTACTTAAGAATTCTATATGCACAAGGGGATTAAGGCAGGGTGACCCTATGGTCCCATTTTAATTCTTAATTATTGTTGAAGGTCTTAGGGGCCTAATTAAAGAGGTTTTCGATATAAACCTTTTATCAAATTTGAAAATTGGAAGGTCGAACTTTCAAGTGCTAATTAAACAATATCCAAATAATAACTTAATTATGGTAAACTTAAAAATTCAGAGTATAATTACTTTGAAAAGTATCGTTGGGTGCTATGAAATGACTTCAAGTTTGAAGATTAACTTCCATAAAAGTAGTCTAGGAGGTGTAGGAACGAAAGAGTAAGAGGTGCAACCCTTTGCAAACATTCTAAATTTTAGGATTATGCAATTGTTGTTCTCTTACCTAAGGTTCCTGTGGGGATAAATGTGAGGACAGAAAGTCTTTGGAAACTATTCGTGGAATATTGAGAGCAAAAATATCATCTTAGAAAGATAAAAAATTATCATTAGCAGAGAGGATTTGCCTCATCAAATCCACTCTCCCTTCCATTCCTTTGTTTTTTTTCTTTCTTTTTACAAGATTCTAAGGAAGGTGTATTACTACATTTAGAACTTGTAGATGACGTTTTTGTGTGGGAGGAAGGGTTTGAAGGAAATGAAAAACTACCATGGATAAAATGGGAAATAATGTGTAAGGAAAAAATCTAGAGAATTTTAATAAAACTTTGCTAGAAAAATGGAGGTGGAGGATCCTTCAGGCTAAATATGAATAATCATAAGTAAATTGTCCTCGTATCATTTGAAATGAGGATCTCGATGGTGAAATGATCTCATAAAGGTAACATCAAGTGATGGGGTGAGAAAATGGTTTAGGGAAAGTGTTAAGGCTATCATAGGAGATAACTCATGGTTCAAATTTTGGAAAGGAAGATGGTTGAAATAGAATAGCCTTAAGCAAAGTTTCCAAAGGTTATTCACTCTCTTTTACCAAAAGGAGACACTTATCTTGGATGTTAGTAAATGGTGTAATAATAAGTGAGAATGGAGACTAAAATAGAGAATACATTTTCTGAATTGGAGATTATTGGGTAATAGAACTGGAGTGCATCCAAGTAAGGGTTCAATTCAGTTTAAATAAGAAAGATAGTTGGTTGTGAGGAAGACATAATGGTTAAGAGGCTGGATTTTTAACAAGAGAGGTATACAAAACAATTTGTTGTGGTACCCAACGAACTCATTATTGACTCTTCTATAAAATCATTTAGAAAGCTAGAGTGCCTTCAAAGGTGGTTGTGTTTACATGGAAGGTAGTGCATAATAGAATCCCTACATAGGTGGAATCGGCAAAAAGGAACGTCACATATTTGGATTTGCTTACTAGATTTGGATGAATTGCTATCGTTGGGTTTGACATCCGAAGGTCCTGCCTTCTAATGGGTTCACCTATTCGTGGCAACATATTGATATCACTAATGGGCTGTAAAGAATGTTATCTATATTATTTTTAACTAGTCTTTCATTTGTTAATCTACCTAGCCAAAAATGCTTTAATGTTCAAAGATGTCCAATTCTGTGTGTCATCACTGGAATATGTGGCCTTTCAAAATCTTGGTTATGATCTAGAGGCTATTGCAAGAAATGTTCATTTTCTTTTTATGAATAGTCAATGCTACCTGCCAGTTGCATCAACAATATAATCACTAATGGATAGTTCAATAGATTTTGGGATAGTTCAATAGATTTTGGGGAGATAGCTAGCATCTCAGGGTGGGAATAAATCTGGTTATGCTTATTTAGCTTAACTTTGTAACTGTGCAAACAACCTTAAATTATGTCTTGTGATTGGAGGTATGTCTTGTAATTGGAGGTATGTCTTGTAATTGTTGAATAAATATTTTTTCATTTTAAAAAAACCTAATATGAAATAAAAAACTTCTAAAAATAAAAAAATTGAAGTAAATTAATCATTTTATATTTGAACCACTCACTTTTATTTGAATTTTGGATTTTGTTTTTGAAACCAAATTAAACCGAACCAAATTACAATATTATTTAATTTAGTGTTATGCATTTAATACAATAAATTTATTTTATTATTATTTAATATAATATATTTTGAGTTATAAGATTGATTTAATGACAAAGTCTACATGTGGGAAGAAGGGGGAAGAAAGAGGTTGTGAATTCAAATTCTTCTATTAACATATTAACAACTAATATTTTCCTATAAAAAATTTTTTTTTTAATTTGCGGGATTTATGAGTGTCATTAGTTTGAGGAAAAAAATTAATTAGTGATGATTTTTTTTAATAAAATGTCAATAATCAATATTAGTTAAGTGCTATTAAAAAAATTCTTAAAAATGTTCAAATGTTATTTTAAAACTAAAAACTTTAGTATATTCGTACAAGTATATTTATTAATATAATTATGTTTAATTTAAAAACTAAAAATAAATAAATTTTAAATTAAGGGATTAATGCATAAAAATTGTAAAAATTGATTAAATCAAACTGTAAAAAAATTATTTATATTTGTTTCAATTTGATATTACATTTTTCACTAAACCAAATCAAACTAAATATAATTTTATTTTGGTTTGAATAACATCTTTTATATAAGCAAAGATTAATTATTAATTTACTAAATATAATTTTATTTTTGTTTGAATAACATCTTTTATATAAACAAAAATTAATTATTAATTTGTTAGTTTTATTAATAAAGAAATTTAATCGCAATATCTCTTCTGGTCTATTTTTTTAAACATAAATTTTATCACAAACTAACTTCATAACTCCTAATTTAGATGATATTCAAACTAAAAATCAAATCAAACCACTGACATCTCTAATATATATTATATGTCAGTGTTCTTTTACAGTAAGATGGGTGCACACTTCACACATTAGGAGTGACAGAAATTAGTTTGTGCATTATTTTATATATAGAACTTGGGAAAACGTGACAGAAATCCGTTTTATTTTTTAGCATTTTGTTTAGCTGAAAAAAAAAACAGACTAATAAAAGTGAAAAAATATCTGAAATAATTACGAATGCATTTTTTTTTCTTAAATTACATAAACTCCCCTTACTTTTAGAAATATTGTGGTTGTACTGTTTCTTTTCAAACTATACAAATTTTTATTTATTTGGCATTATTACGTTTTATTTATGAACATAATATATTTTTTTAAGCTTTGTAACACTACCATAATAGAGGTGAGAAGAGTATCAATTTTAAAGTTTGAAAAATATAAAATTACATATGTAATAACATACAAAACTTAAGGAATATACATGTGTAATTCATACAAAACTTAGTGATAACTTGTGTAATAAATTTATGAATGATATAACACTATTTTAGAAGAAAGAGATAAAACGGTAACGAATATGTAAAAGTAAGGAGGTATGTGTAGTTTAAAAGAAGAGAAAATGCATCTATAATTACACTAAATATAAGGGATACATCCGTAATTATCTCAAAATATTTATATAAAATTTTTTATTTTTCTTTAACTTTGTCTTGCTCTTTGATTTCTCTTTTGAATATATTTAATTTGAAAGTGTTTATCTTTACAATATATTTATGTTTTTTACGAGTTTATCACTAAAATACTTGAATAAAATGTTTGAAGAAAATAAAAAAAAAAAGCAGAAAACATCTCTCAAATGTTTTTGTTTTTAAAATACTTGCTTTGGAAACATTTTTCTATACATTTCCTTCTTATAGGTTAAAAAATGAAATTAAAAATAAAATAAATTTTATAAAAGCATATTTCTTTTTTTGAAGGATAAAAACATAATTCTTTTCATTTTTACCACAGATAAAAGCATATTTCTTAAAGATAAAATATTTGTTTTACTTTTTTAACAAGATACTTGGTTTTTTTATGTTTTTATAGAACTATTAAATTATATATTACTTGAAGGATAAAAGCATATTTCTATTGTTTTAGAACATCTCTAAAATTAAATCGGTATTTAAAAAATAAAAAACTTTAGAATGATTAAAAATATTACTTTCAGAAATTCTTAAAACACGCTCATTACCCTCTTCCGTTCATGTTACCGTTAAGCTTTTGCTTGTTCCTCATTTCGTCTATGATTATATATGCAGTTGGTTATTTACAAAGTAAATTAATGGTTTGAACAAGCCTTTAGTGCTTATAGTTTTCTTTCATTTGAATTTTAGTCCTTACAATTTTAATTTTTAGTATCAGTCCCTACATTTATAATTTGTCCTTACTAAGTACTAGTTTTTATATTTTCGTTTATTTAGGTTGTAATTAATCCTCATAGTTTTCCTTTACCCAAGGTATTTTGTTCTTTTAACAAAAGAATATTGGTCCTTTTTTTTTTTAACTTGTTAAGAAACTGCTCTCTGAGCATTAAAAATATCTTAATAGGGGGCCAGATGTCTCTTAAAAAATTGGAGAAAACTGGAAGGAATGGAAAATTAGAAAAATAAAAATATAATTCTAATCCTATATTAATTATATTCACCTAGATAGAAGTTTGACATTGCAAGAGGTGTAAAAATATGAGAAAAGTATAGTTTGTTATATTGAAGAAAATGAAAAAAAAATGTTAAACATAATAAAATGCCAAAAATATGAACGTTAATAAATAGCTGAATTAAAGGTGGACACACTTTAGACATATTAATTTTTTGATACATCTCAAGTAGCAAAAGTGCAGATAAAAGTGGGCGCATTTTTAAATTTGAGCCAACATTTGGCATTAAAAACTCAACCACTTTGTAGTGTAGTACACCTTGATTTGTGTAAGTAGCTAGTTGTAGATGTGTAGCGCATAGCTGGAATAGCTCCAGGATATATACTCATAGAAGTGTAAAAATAGAAAGGCCCTCTATATGGAAACAATCTTTAGCTCTTCTTCTTTTTATCCCTTTTCTGTGGTTAAGAGTTAAAAATATGTGCGCAATATTAATAGTGACTTCATTGGGCAGCCTCATATGCCACCATATGCATCTGTCATAACTCATATATAACAACAGCTCTACACCCCATTATAAAACATCTGCATTACACCAAAATGATTGATTATGAGCTAGAATTGTGAGTTTTATAAATGAAAAGAAAAACAAATTAATACGTATACAAAGATTGGGGACCATAAACAACCCATACTTTAAATCTACACAAAATAAAAAAGAGATCCTGCTCACATGGTGGCATGTGAGGGGAATGGGAAGATTTTTCAAATTATAAAAGGTTTATATTTTTCTTTGTTTCTTTTGTTGCTTAAAATCTCATTTGCCTGTCAATTACATTTCTTTTCTTGATTTGTCTTTTTTGGAAAGATTATTGTTCTTTACCCATCTGACGTGTTTGTATGTGACCCACTGCGCACTCACCGGGAAAGTAAGCCATTTTGTGGGTAAATTGCACCTTTGTAAGTGAAGTGAACCCTACTCTCACCCCTCCAACACTCTCCCCTCTCTCTTTCATACCCTCCTCTCTATTCTATAAAGCTGGTAGATTCATATTATAAATGGTAGAGTGGTCCACGCGAACTTTGTATGGGCATGGTTATTTCTCACTTCTCACCCTCTCCTTTACTTTCTCAATCCTATATCTCCACCCTCAACCCCTTTTCTCTCATTACAACTTTTGCTCCTTCCACTTCAACAATCAACACCATGCCCCTCTCAGATGAGATCTGACCTCAATTCTCCCTCTCAAGTCCTGGTCATGCTTTTCCACAGCTTTCTTGAACTTCTTCTGCCTCTTCTATCTCTCCACCTCCAGGATTTTAAGCCCTAGAAGCTCAAGAAAGCTGTGGGAGAATATGGCAATTCAGGCTTTCCTACCAACAACTCTCACCACAATCTCAACCCATCCTTCCATTCGCGGTAACCCTCTTTCATCTTATCTTAAACCCGCCCTATGTATCATGTTCCATCTCTTTCTTTGCAACAATTTTTATTATTATATACATCTCATTCTACACTTTACCTTAATTTATACCCTTGCTGCTAGCTGCTACCTGCTACCTGCTGCTGCGTATTTCTGTAATTAATTTGATCCGATCAAATTCTTTTCTCTCTGCTTAATTTCCCTTAAGGAAACAATTGGAAAACATTCGCTTTATCCGAATTTACCGCTCCTATTTTCTGCGGAAAAAATGGGTAGGTTCTTTTTCTCTTGGGTCTTGGATGAATAATGACAATGTGGGTTTTTTTTAATTACCCTCCTATGATAGGGTTGAAAAGTTAAAACACACACAAATTAAATATTAAATCAGATGCTACACGTTTGAGCCATGCAAGGTAAGGGGCAGTAAAAATTTGAATTTTATTTTCTAGATAAATTAAAAACAAAAAATTTTAATGTTTCCTAGTTGTCCGCAGAATTAGGTGAACTTTCCCATTAACTAATTTACTCTTAAAAATCTGATTCATTCAATCAAATGGTGAAAAACGAAAAGTAATGCTTGCAGAGAAGATTCCCCCACCTTTCCTTTTTATCATTAATGATGATAGTTCTTCCTGTTGCCCTTTTAGTTTAGTGAATCCACATCTTCTCCTACATTTCTGTGAAAAAGGTTAACCTTTGTCACTACGTGACATCATTTTTTTAACCACTCCTCTCTTCTGACATCATTTGGCGTATTGATTTTCAATCCCCCACCCTCCCCATTCTCTCTCTCGTTTTCTCTTTCACCCTTCTCTGGCTGGCTGTCTCTTTCTCTCTAGAAACCCAAGTTGGTGCTGAAATCTTGGGTAATTAATTTATCACACTTACAGTTTTACACGCTCACATGGTCACAAACTTTGTCTAGATCACTGTCTATGTTGCAGACTGCATTGTTGTAGAGGGCTAAATACACCCAATTTAGCATACGAATCTGAAAAATCAATTGAATTTTTCACCAGAATAAGCATCTGGGTGTGGCAGAATCTAGCCATGTAATTCTTAGCCTAGAGAGAGGGATTGGGATTAATTATAGTATTGCTATTGTATAAGATAAACCGGAGAACCTTTACCAAATATAAGGCACATGCTTTCTAACACTTGGAACATTTAGCTCAAGGGAATGCCACAAGTTGTGCAGAGAAGTAGGACCACCAAAATTCAGATTAATTCAGGGAGACACGGAAGCATGGCATTTCTGTGCATCTTCGTAAAAAATGGATATCATTAGTATATTCATGATGAAGAGCTAGCGCTATGGTACTACATACAATTCGGTAACAATGCACCAATATATACACATTATCTTTTTGTCCATTTTTTTTTTATTTTACAATGTTCAGGGAAATAGTGAAAATTTTGAACACGGGCACACGAAACCCATTCAGTATACTATGAAACAGATTTGTGAATTGTGACACGACATTGTGTGAGAGTTACCAGAGAGACAGAGCTATAAGTGATCATGGATGCACAGTGAAGCCTTCAATGAGATGAACTGAATACTAGTTAAATTTTCTAGTACGGAATTATTCGTGCTTTTGACACCACTGTTATATATATATATATATATATCCTTTTTTGTTGTATATATTTCTGCAAGGAAGAAAAATAAATGTGGTAGTTTATTTTTCTTATGTCTGCGGTTAAACAGGAACGTGTCAGTTGCCATGCAGTGTAACTTGCTAGTCGTTGTTTCAGTTCTGCTCTTAATATGTTAACCTAAATTCAGCTTAATTAATATTATTGCCAATGGGCCTCTAGCTTTGATGGCAAGGCTTCCCCACAACCTCCCACCTCAACAAAGGTATATATGGGAATGTTCGGATTCATGCACCTAACAAAAACTATTGTAATTAATTAAGAGCCCAAAATATTGGTTTTGCCTTTTCTATAAAAAAAAATAAAGTTGTTTACCATTGATTTGTCGTTCATGAGAAATTAGAAAGACATTCTGCAAGACACAAACAATTTAAAAAGGGCACAGATTCTTTTTTTTTTAAAAAAAAAAAAATAAAGAAGTATATATGTTTGTTCATGGTCTTGAGTCACTAAAAGCTTGCATATATAGGTTATCTTATTCCACTCACATAAATAAAACATCACAGTGTAAGATTTCGGATTTGGGTGCTCTCTTGTCACATGGCCAATATGCTGGGAAAAGATAGAAACAAATTAGCTGTATCTTTATTAATTGTTTCAACCAGAACCTTTTACATAATTTAACAATACGAGATAGATAGGTTATATTCGTAGCCTCTTTTTATTGTGATAATACCTGACGACTCAAATTTTTTAAGTGTTTTTTTTTTTTAAAATACTAACTCGTTATTATTTTATGAAACATAGGAAAAGGTTTTTTTCTTAAACAAAAACTCAATGGAACTCACAAGAATTTCCCTCCACCTCCAAAAAAAGAGGCATGAAGAGAAGATATCACCTTTTTTCTTTTTGGTTTCTTAAAATTTAAATAATTTTATAACAAAATATTTTAAAAGATAATAAATAATTATATATTTAAAAACAATAGAGTAGAAATTTTAATTTTAAGTTTAGATTTAACTTTTAATTAGTGTTAAAATCTGTGCACACAAATTTTTTATTTTTAATTATTTTTCTTTTATTTATTTAAGAAAAAAACATGTAAATAAATATTTTAAAAAGTTTTATTTATTTATACACCATCAGTATAAAAATTTTTATACAATTAATTTCAATCTTTTATATATGATAAATTTGTTAACTTTATTGATTAATATTTTAAAAATAATGTAAATAAAGAATTGTAATTAACTGCTAATATAAAATTACTCTTTTATACTGACATGTACAGGTATTAAACTCTTTATTTAAATAATATATTCTTTCTATTACTATTATATTACAATTTTCCTTTCAAAATTAATTTATTATTTTTCCTTTTATTTTTTGTCACTTTTTTCTTTTTATTATTTCACTTCCAATCTAAACAAATCATGTTGGAGTCTTCAGAAGAATTTCATTTATACTGTTAGGAATTTTGAAAAACTTTACCGAATTATCACTTTAACCAATTAAGAAGTTTAATTTCTTTTCCTCAACCAATTCAAAAGTTAATCACGCATAATGAAAGGAAGAAAGATTCACCTCTAAACTAACAAAGAAAATGACTATATGTTTAGTTTATGCCGTGACAATTTTATATAAACTCTTATGTTAAATATATGAATCTTTATTTGTGAATGAGAATATTTTTTTAAATTATTATTGAATGAGAATTTTTTAGAAATTATTCTTGAATGAGTGTTTTAGGAGAATAGGAATTATTCTTATTCTCATTATCAGTGAGTCACAAGTCTTATTTTAATCTTATAGTCTAAGCATTAGTATTATCTTATTTTTTATTTGTATTTTCATTTCTTTCAAAGACATTTTTTAATTTTACTTTTAAATTTAATTCAATTTAGCAACTATAGAAAAAAAATTGCCTTTCTCAACTATGTCTATTAGTCACTCTCTTTTTATCTTTATTCATATACTTAATTATCTTAACCTCTTACTTTTTTCAACCTACCTTTTAACCTATCTTTCTAAATTGAATTTTAATATTATTTTAAGATAAGTTATTAATAATTTAAAAATAAATTTGCATGGCAATATAAATTATTTAACCAAAATTCAGACTATAAGAAGTATTGTAACTTTCATTGCATAGGATAAATGTGTATTTATATATGTAAGAGTAAATTAATATTTTCAACATATTTATATATTTTAAAACTTAATTATATAAAAAATATGCATATTGTGCATAGTTACTCAAAATACCAGTTATAATTAATGACCCTTTTATTTTAGAAGTTTTTTTTTTTTATGTTCTTTATGTGAATTTCTAAAATTAAAAGAGATGCAAGAGAAGAGGGGAAAAAAGTTTAAAATAAGTGATATCATAAAAACATAGAAAGAAAACACGAATCATAAAATACGTGTAAAAATCAAATAGCCTCTTTTTATTTCTCTTCGAATATGCTTTCATCTTACCTGGAGTAACGTATAAATAAATATGTAACAAAAAAAAAAATAGAGGAGAGTAATGCATGGAATCAAAAGAAAATCTCGTGTAGAAAAGGTATGCATTTCAAACGGCTCCATCATACTTCTTTAATGAATAAAATAATTTGAAATAGGAATATCCATTAAGACATGGATAATGGATTGAGCATACGAAAAGGCAAAGCACCCCTTGAGAATCCGTACATATTTTGAAACGGAATTTTAGGGAAAATGGTGGTAGGTTATAGATGAGATCCCTTTCATACATATACAATATTTTTTATAATATTTCTTTTGTAGTCATTTTCCATCACATGAACCATCTTATTCCATACTCCTTTCTCTCCCTCTCTTTCACTAGCATAACTTTTCTAACCTTTTTTTTTTTTGTATCCATACAAATTTCTGTCCATAGATAATAAACCAAATAATTTTGTACGTACCCCCCCAAAATATAATCAACATCAAGGTGCTTATAATATTGGGAGGGCCAGGTAAGATGATTAGATGGTTGAATTTAAAGTGCAAAAGTAGTTAGCATCATCAAGCAAGGGTATACGGTTATCTTAAACTATATCCATTCTACTAATAATTCTCAAGCACTATAATATACAAGCAACAAAATTGAGGGTAGCGTATTAATTAGATATTCTTCTGTTGTTTTGATGATGATCAATTGTGAGGCTATTATTCATTAGAAGATAAAACCGGTTGCAATCAAGTGTGTAGGATTGTCATATTAAGCATAATGTCGGCAGGATCCGTTAGAATTGGCTCTGTATTCACATTACACGCCCCGTGAAAGATGATTGGAAAAAATGAGTCTTATTTTACAGTGACATGAATAAATGAGTAATGAAATGACAACAATAACTACACATGCCCACCATCGATGGTAGGGTATGCTATTGACGTAAGTAGCTCGGTGATGAGCCACCCTTACAAATAGAGGACGCCCAATGAAAATAATAACGCCTTCTCCCTTTCTGATCTGAAAGTGCCAAAATAACAATAAAAGGAAACTATGTTGACCCATGATGGGAAATTAGAAATCGTACACATGGACAGAACAGAACTATCATGATGATTATATTCAAGTATAAGTTTCAACTTGTGTATTATGCTTCAGGTTCTATGTGCATTTAACCTGGCAACTAAGCCAATTAATTTCTTACATTCTTCTTTTCGTTTACCATGGGATAATAGAAAGTGACTGAAAATGTTACCAAAAGAAAAGCAAAAGGACTAAAAATTTAATGAGTGCGAGATTAAGGAAGATTAATTAACTGTGACTGCATACAAAACTAGAAAAGTATACATACATATATATATATATATATACACACACACTACTCAATAAATGCTGGAAACATATAGACATACTTGCATCTGGGTTTCATATCCCTGAAAAAGAAATATTGGCCAGAAGATCAATGAATTCATCATAACATTATTTGGGAGCAATCGCTCAGAGTTATGCTCAAATTAATATTGAAGACTTATTCTAGATAGCAAGATGGATCAATTGAACGTGATAAGCTAAAAGCACACATCAAGGGCTACACATTTTTTAATAGTTTTAAAATGTGATAGTTGTTAGCCACAAGACAAAAGTGACACTGCTAAGACAGCAAGATCAAGAGGATTGTCTGTTAATTTATTGCCTCTCTGTCGTTTAACTCTTTTCACCGATCTTCCACTCTTGCACATCACGGAGCACAATGAAATCTAACTTTCTCAGTTTAATCTTTCTCCAAAGTAAAAACTAGGGAAGTATAATTAAATCAGACAAACAAATCCCACAATCGACATCATTTGACTACAACGCATCAGGTCCATCACGATTGATTAAACTAAAGGAAATAATAGCAAGGATAACCACGAGTGAAAAGGCATATTTTAAGAACAGTATAGATCCAAACAAGCAAAAGCAGGACATCATGTTCAATCAGTTTAAAGTTATTTATGATCCACATAGAAAAAAAAACAAACAAACAAAGCCATAGAATGAGGAACAAGTAAGACTATGTATGTTAGATTAGTGGGTTACAGTAGGATTAGGATATTGATCTTGCAAATAAAGTGGCATGCTCATATGACTTTTACATTGTCTTTTGAAAAAGGAAAAAAAAATAAAAATAAAAAGAGAGGTGGAGTTGTTTATTGGATGGACTGATGATAGTGCTCGTGAATGCACCAACTAAAAAGTCCTAGTAAAGTTGATGGCGCTGAAGCTCAACATTTTGTCGGATTTAATAGTCAGATTCAGATACAAAATGAAGGAAAATAAACTTGATGCTAATATCGGGATCGGGCACTTCTTTTTCAAGGCCATGCAAGATCGATTGCTTTATGCATAACTTGAAATTGCTTTTACCGTTTTTCTAATTTTAAAATCTTTCGGGAGAAACAAAAGGGAGTCTCATTGGAAGTGATTCTCAGCACTAGGAAGCAAGATAAAGAAAGAAACAGTACTCGCAGGTGGTCTAAAATTCCCATTTCCCGCAGCACGGTTGTCTCTAACTTAATTGGGAAAAAGAAAACCCTAGCTTCCCTCACAAGCTGGTTCTGCATTGGTTTTAGGTAGGTTTGTTTGTTGTATAGCAAGAATCACCATAATACAGTCCTGGGTGTTAATTTTTTGGAGGATCCTTATGGTTAATCTTTTCCATAAAAGCTTCACCTAACCTCTTGCTAGGGTCACCAACCAATGGCTTTAAAGCATTCATAAGTTGTTGGAAGTTCCATACGAGAGATAAAGGCAGTATGGTCACCTCTCTGTGGTCCATTGTCTAACAATCTGTAACTGAAAATGTTCCTTCTAGTTAGTCCCGTGCACCCAAAACAAAAATTGTTTGTTGTGACTTGCCGATATTTTTTAAAAAGAATATCTTGATCTAGCAAGCTAGGATGAATCTAGATATACTCTCTTTCATTTTTGTTAGTCAAGATAAGAACCGTATAATTGTTCCTAGCTTGCTAATATAATATAAGTAACAATAATCGTGATTAATTAATGGTACTAACTTGTGATTCTGCAGGCTGGAATATATATTAAATTACTGAACTATCTGTAACTTTTCCGACTAAAACAGTACAAGTACAGATCAAAGGTTTAATGAATTGAGTGAGACATGTTCTATAGAGAAATCTCAATGATGACCATTGATCCCACTCTAACTTGTATCTTTTGCCTGCATTGGAGGCTACACAACCCACCATTTCAAAACAAAACAAAACGGCTAATATAAGGTGAGAGCACAAGAACGAAAGAGCAGAAGCAGCTAACGCTGAAATTATTTTCATTATAATTATTATTATATTCAGGGCAGACAGGACTAGCTAGCTATAACACAAAGAAGGAAATACGTTTTCAAATCAAACGGTAAGCCTATACGAGGCATTATCACAAATAAATAATTTTCAAGTGCAAATTAACAACCACCATCTCCAATACATGCTTCCTCTCGTTAAAACCTGGAACTTCTGGACAAAAATAATTAAGAGGAAATTAATAGGGGTATCAAATTATCTAAGGCAAAAAATATATAACGGACTTCAAACAAATTAATTATTATAAGATCTAAAAATAAAGTTTGCATAGTGATTCCGCGTCTATCAAAATCGTTGCTGAAATTCCCTTCATTTTGGATCGATCGAATCAATACCTGATCGGTTTAATTCCGGAAGAAGAAGCCAATTTGTTGGGGAATCATCCTCGTCATCGTTATAAATCTATCTAACCAATTGGGACAAGTTTATTCTCTGATATTACAGCATCTGAAAATTCTGATAACATAATACAGATATATGACAAAAGTCAATGCTTTAAATCTGAAGATGATTTGATTTAAGTCAAATCACACGAAAAAGGGAAAAAAATAAATACATTGCAATATATAACTTTATCCCTATATATATAATTGGATAGGAAGGTTTAGAGAAGAATGTGGAGTTTGAGATAGGCTGGTTGGTTTTTGACCCTATCTGTATCTTCCCACAGCTTTATTGAACCGCAAAACAAGGTGTGGAAGCAAGAGTGCCATGGCATGCATGCAAATGAACTCTTTGGATGCAGTTCAAGAAAGCTGTGGAAGAATACAAAGAGGGCCATATGATATTGAAGACTGAAGATACCCCACAAGCCCATATATAAGGTTTTCTCTTTTATTTTTGTAAAAAAGAAAATAGAATAGGCATGGAAGGTTGATAACATAATCAGAACCCTCAACCCTAATCAAGAGGAAGAGAGAGAGGTCCAGAATAGGAGAGGGCTAAGCTAAGAGAGAGAAATGCTGTAGGTGTAGGGGAGGAAATGGTGTGGTATTTATAGGAGAATTTAGGCGTTTTTTATCAACTTTTTTATTTTAATTTAATTTTCTTTTTCCATCAATCCCTAGAAGAATATCTGGCCCAAGAGACTACATATTACTGAACACCCCCTTTCTCGAACCCTAATTAAAAAGCTGACTACTTTGATCCCATTAGATATTAGACCCCTAAAATATAATTATATTCAACAAACCTATGTAAAGTTGTCCTTTTATTGGTGTAAATTGTCATTTAATATTTGTGCGGCTATGATGCACCTTTCCGGATCTGACGGTGGTTGTTACATTTGTGGGGGGCACACCGTGGGCCCACCTTTAGATCTGTCCAGTTTTCCCCAACGCCACGCGCTCCTCCCCAAACTCCGTTCACCGTTCACCGTTCACACTTCAGTTACATCAGCCGGCCAAATAAATACTTCATTACAGCTATTCAATTAGTAGTAATTAACAGACAAAAAAACGTATCAAATCAAACCAGCATTTCGAAATTTTTTGTCATCTTAGCCAATACTCAAAACTCAAAAGGATTTTTCGAATATCAAATCCCCACACAAAAATCAAAAGTTAACGGTAATTGTGCACTAGCTCAAAATTTTGAATTTTGTTATTGGAAAATAATCAGTAATTTTAGTGTACTAAAATTAAATTTAAAAGAAAAAAGTACTATTCCAATAATTGTTCACCATGGGTAGAATAACCAGTCCATAAACGGACCTAACCCTAATACTTATAATTGAGCAAGTCTAATAACAATCATCTTTTAGATTTGTTTTTGGGAGACCTTGAACCATTTAACTAGAATTATGGAGATAAATTGTGACATTACTATGATTTATGAATATGATTAACAATACACTTAGTTCAAAATTTGGTTTATACTTAAGAATTTTTATCTTTCCCAAAAGTGAGTTATACGGGATTGAACTCAAGTTCTTATATACAAACTCAACGTATATTATCATTTGAGTTACACCTATTAAATAATCTTAATATAAAGTTGAATAAGTCTAATAATAAATGTATATGTCTTTTAGATTTGTTTTAGAAAATTCTGAATCATTTAAGTAGAATGACCGACATAAAATTATAAGTAAATCATTTAATAAACTTAACTATACTTAGTCAAATCAGTTTTAAAAATAATGCTTAGACTAATTTATACTTATCAATAATTTGATATCAAAGTCTACTTATGACAAGCATTTTACTCCCTTACACAAATAGCATATTTAAAGAATAAAAGGAACACAAGTTTTAAACTTTGGCGGCAAAGTGCATGAAAAAAAGCTTGGTGACAAAATATATAATTTAATCTCATTATCACATAGACTTTCACTTCAACTATGTTAGCATTTTCATATCACCATTTATATGTCACATTAATGTGTGTCATTAATCATCTGTGTTATATAACTAATCAACTAACAATCTTAAAAGTGGCTTATAAAAAAGAAAAAACAACTTTAAAGATCCACTAATGAGATGACAAAATAATATATATACACTTTGAAAATTGAAAATTAGTGACAAAATAAATAAAATTGTTTCATAGAAAAAATTATTAAAACATCAAACATGAGTGATAAAAATGTACAATTAAACGGATAAATTATTAAACAATTCAACGATAATACTAATAACTTTTTCTTCCATCAATCTAACTACAATAAAAGTTATAATTAAATTAAAAATTATATTTTTAATAAGCAAAAAAATTTATTAAAATTATACTAGACAAAAGCACAAAAGATATGACTTTGTTAAGAACAACAAGAATTTCAAGTTATTACACTTACACATAAAAGTTGTTACATCCTTCCTTTCAATTCAATAGGTAGGATTCATGATTCACTTTGCACAACTAACAGGTAATTTTAGCAAAGCAACACCACTCTCAGGAGAGTAATTCTATATAACTTACACACAACTCTACTATGAAAAAAGCAACTTTTTTTATCCTCAATAATCATAGTCCCACGAAACACACAAAAGACCAAACTTGTTAAAGTTATTGTAATTCTCCCACGAGTTCCACAAATTTAATTAAACATGATGTTAATGCAAATTTTAATTGAATTGGTATAATATTTATTATAATTTTTTTATAAAATATTTTTGCTTTGCCAACACAGAGTATACCATGCAATAACATATCAATCATTATATAGGTTATGTTTTTAAAAATTATTTTTCTTTATTTTTCAAAATTATAAAATATAATATATAATACTATTATAAATCAATCAAAGTACGTATTTAAATAAATAAAATTATGTAAGAAAAATATTTAAATAATCAAGCAATTTTAACGTTATCATCATAAACCAATATCTCTTACAAAAAATAATTTTATACTAGATATTCAACAATCAATTTTCTTCTTTTTCTTTTTTTTTTTTTTTGTGTGTTGAGCACTAAAATTGAGGGAAAGAAAGAAAAGAAATCTACAAAAGCAAAATTACACTGTGGGATAAACATTCCTAGCTACATCATTTGAGAGTAATTGAACTAAACCCGATGGGGGATTAGTGAGGCAAACGAGAGAAGAATCTCCTTGTACTCCTTGCTTGGCCAAAAAGTAAGCGCATGCATTTTCCTCCCTCAATATATGGTCATGCTCAAGCAAGAACTTGATGGCTGAAATTAGCACTGCATGTAGATGGAATTGCATTTCCTCTTAATTTAACTGCTGAAAGAGAGTATGTCCAGCAAGTCACCTTTCGATAGTTTTCTTCCCAACATATAATTAGGTCCTTCCAAATGGCATATAGTTCTCCAAAACGGATGTCTCTGTTGCCGAACCTTCCCAAAAATCCACTGCCCTTTTGCAAATCTTAAAAGGCCTCCAAAACCACAGACATTATTCATGTAGCTCTTGTCAGTATTTAGCGCAATAAAACCATTATCTGGTCGCTTCCGAACAACAAAACGTACATGGCTGATGGTTAATCACTCTTTGGGAAATGAAGACACGTCTATTGGTTGAATGAAGAGATAAATTTTTTTGGATAACCTCCCTTATGTGACTCTATCCTTCAACCAATCTTTGCCATCATCTCCTTGGTAGAAACCAACAGTTTGGCCAAGTCCTAAAAAGTCCCAAGTTGTACAAGCATTTGGACACCAAGGTAGCCTTGGTTGGTCATGATCCATGGCAAATAAGCCATATGAGGAAACGTATTGACTCTGGGGCCTCCAACTTCTAAATCCAGCACCAATTTGCCCCTAAAAGAGGTGGTTGTGCTTTATCAACAAGCCAACTATAACTGCTCCTAGCTGTATATAGGTACCAACCATATCACTTTTTCAAACAAATGTATCAATCCCAGTGGGACAAAAAAAGGGTTGTAGAGCCGAAATCAATTTATATTACAAGCCATCAATTAATATTTATTATAAAAAACATTTTATATTTCTATAAAAAATTAAATAACCAATCAATTTCAACTTTATCATAAATTAATGTTGTTATGTTCGTATTTTATTTTATCACATGCTTTAACTGATGATTTTATAACAAATAAATAGTAATTGTCAATCTACTTTATTTTTTAAAATGTGTCTTCTCATTTTAGAGGAGACAAATCTTTATGATGATATTTTAAGTGATTTTTATTAGTTGAATTATAAAATCTTATCAAAATTTTAACAATAAACTCTTATCAAATTTTATTATTTAAAAATAAAAACCATATATTATCATTATGTCAAATAATTAATGAAACAATAATAAAATAACTATGAATATTTCTAGAGATAAATTGGTATACACTGCCAGTGTAAAGATTTTTATACTAACATTCAATCACAACCATTCAATCGTGGTAAATTTGTTGACTTGACTTGTTACTATTTTAAAAGTCACATAAATAAAAAATCATGATGATTTAATGTCTTTTACACTGACAGTGCATATCAATTAACCTCATATTTTTATCAATTTAATTAAATTTTATTGATATTGTAAAAAAAATTACCTTATCAACTAATCATAAATTATTTTATTTTTTCTTGATATCAGTTAGGGTGGTAAAACGGAGTCGGCCAAGCAAGCTAATCCATCAATTGACCCTCATTTTTACATATTCAGTCGCTTGCCCGCTTTGGTCTGTCTCGCCTAATTCGCCAATTTAGTGGGCCAAAGATGGGATGATTGACCTGCCAATCCACCAATATTATATTTTTTATTTTTAAAATTATAATATTTATATAAAATAATAAAATAATCATAATAATTAAAATAAAAAATAAATTATTAAGTAGAATTTAGAAAATAGATTTGCTAAGAAAATAAATAAATTTTGTCATAAATTTATCTGTCATTTATTTATGAAAAATCATAATATTGTCAAAAAAATAAAATCAATTATGCAAGGTTTACTTTTGTGATTTTCTATTTATTTATTGTAAAAGCATAACTTGTTTTAGAAACTAAAAATTTATTTTCAAATAAAATCTTATATTCTTTTTAAAAGAACAATTTTTTTTCAAAATATTGTTTAGTAAAATAAATTTTTATTTTCAGTAGAAATTAAAATACTCTATCCAAATAAGAAAATTAAAATCCAATATTTGAATTACTTTATCCAAACAAAACATTTGAAAAAGGAAGTTATTTGAATTGAAAGAATTTCAGATTGAATGTATTTTAAATTCCTTATATTTGTAAAATTCTCTATCCTAACCGTTTGTAAAAGTATTCTTTTTATAACATTTGCTTCAACAGCTATATTTAAAAAGTTGTTTAATTTAACGTTTGTATAAGGTAATTTTCTTAATACAAATTAAATGATATTTCAAAATTAAAGTCATATTTAATTTAGTTGAGACATTATAAATTTCGTTGATACATATACTAAACTTTTTTTTTTATTTTACTTGTTATGTCCTTGTCCATGTTTTTCTGAAATAAAAAAAAAAAAGATATTTCATTTCTTATGAATTTTTTTGGGAAACAATATTTTATATTATTTACATGTATCCAAACAATTTTGTTTGAACCAGGTAGGACCGCTATAAAAAACAAATTCTCCTTGAATATGTCTAAAATCAAGATCAATAAGTTAAATTGAAACAACCTCTAATTAATTTATCTACAAACTTTGTGATAGCCAACATGTGATTTGGGGAACGGAGACAAATTTTTGTTAAAAATAAATTAAATAATATTTATAAAAATAAATAAAATACTAACTTAATGTTTTTTTAATTTAAAATTTGTCAGATTAAAAATATTTATTAAGGAGATTATAAGCTCATTATAACACTTTTAATTAAATTAGTTAGTTTATAAATTTTAACTTTTAACTAATTTATCAATTTTAGTTAACTTATAAGTCAGTTTGATCCTTAAAAATGAAAAAAAAAAAAGAAACTAAATGTAACTTACAAGCATAATCAAAAGTCAAACGAGCATTATTTGAGTTGATTTTACTTATTCTCTCAAGACTCAAGAGTGATGTGGTCAATGATTCAAAGGTAATCAAATATCAGTGTATAGTTTATGAATTTGATTGCCGTGACACGCGCTCCATATATACCGAATACAGAAGGCTAAGATTTGTAGGCATATTTGTAACTCTAAAACCAACATATTAGATCAACATGCGACCAAAAACAAAAAATTTTAACGAGAATCCCAAACTTTTCTTTGATAAATTAAATTCACATAAAATATGTTTCGCAATTAAAAGAAAAAGTAGGTACAAGCTTCGCCTTGAAGACGAGAAACCTTCCGTGCAGTACAAAATTTAATACATATTGAATTATACGAATTCTTAAATTATTTAATAGAACAATTTCTCTTAAAATTTACGTTAAATTAATTTAAAATTATTTGAACATATAGTTTATATATAGAGTTTTAACAGATTAATAAAATCAACAAATTTATAAAAAACAATTGTAATTTAATGTCAACAAACTTTCAAATGTATATAAAATGTCAATAGACGTGTGAATCAACAAAAAAGAAAAAAAGTTGTTTCAACTTAATTCTTAAGTTCAAGTTATAAATGTATAGTTGCGTTGAACATTAGCAAGGATAATTGTCATTTATAGCGGTTCTATAAAACTAAAAAAAGGATTCTCTATCTTTAGCGGAGTATTCCAGTAATCAAACAAAAAAAATTAAAATAAGAGTAATCTAATTATTTTCTTTTTTTTAGATTTTATACAAATTATTTAATTGATGTATACTACAATTCAACAATTACATCTTATATAAATTATTGAAGATATAATAAAGAGAGTAACTTGTACCATATTAGAAAGAAAAATGACCGCCAACACTTTTGAAAGAAGTTACTCCAACTTAACAAATGGTCTCTAATCTAAATATATATATATATATATATATATATATATATATATATATTTTTATCAAGATAGACTGTTTTGACCATTGGTGAGTCAAACTATAGCTCAAAACTGCGGTTTGACTATCATGTAGAATTTTGGACACTATAGATAACACATGACAAAAAACAAAACCACCTAAAATCAGAACTCATGATTACTGTTTAAGTTGTTTCTTTCCCTTAAACTTTTGATTGTGTTTTTGTGGGATAATTTTTCTTTTTCTTTTCAGTTTTTCGCAATGATATCATTACATGTGTTAAGTGCCAAGTTCTCAAAACCAGACCAGACTAATTAGTTGAACTAGGAACCGGACCGTGTCTAGTTCCTTATTTCTAGAAAATCGGGCATGCTAGGAACCAACCAAGAACCGATAAAAAATGGAATGAATCGGCCAAAACGGCTGGTTCAAGGGTTAGCATGTTTTACTTTTTTTTTTAAAAAGGAAAAATATATAAAAATTCATAAAAATTGAAAATATGTGGTTTTTAAAATTTTAAGTACACAAATGAAAGATATTCTAATAAGATATTGCGAAATAAAAAATATTTAAAAGGAATTTTTGCAAATTATGAAATGTTGATTATAATTTAGAATATAAATATTTCTCAGAAAGTCATTTTAGGCAACGTGAAACTTTACGTCTTTGTAATATTATAAACTTAAACTTAATAAGATATATTATATTTGTGTATTATAAATCATATATATTTTATTTTTTGCTTAGTTATTACTATATTAGTAAAAATAAATATAAAAATAATATTTTATGGAATCTGGTTCAACCCCGAATGAACCTTTAAACTCTGAATTCATGTCTTTATCAGTTCAATGATCGGTCCAGTTTTGAAAACCTTAGTCAAGTGCCTCAAATGTCTCATGTTAAGGAACCACAACCACTTGACCTGTCTAGTTTTAAAAATAATATTTTATTGAATCTGGTTCAACCCCGATTGAACCTTTGAACTCTGAACTGCCTTCACAGATTCAATGATCGATCCAATTTTGAAAATCTTGGTCAAGTGCCTCACATGTCTCATGTTAAGGAACCACAATCACTTGAGACTAAGAAAGAGTGTTCTAAGGTAACCTAAACCAGCAACTCTCTAACTAGCACGTGTCATCACAGTGTCTAAAATCCTACATGATAGTCAAACTGTGACTCTGAACTATGGTTTGACAAATTAGCAGTCAAAACAGATCCATCTTAATAAATATTTTTAAAAGAGATACATCCAAATAAATATTTTAAAAACTAGACCAAAATCACCCCAAAAAGATACTAATGAAACCTAAACTATATCTTACATTTTTCTACATATACTCTCCCAATGATTCATTATATATTTAAGTTATAATATTGTAATTTTCTAAATCTCTCACCAATAAACAAAGTGATAATTGATAATTCTTGTTAAAAAAGCAAGGTGATAAAATGAAACATTCAATATTAAATTTTTTTTCAAGTGCAAAATACTTTATGTACATTTAATTAAAGATTTTTTTTATAGGTTAAATGTTAGTCGTTAATGTTTTAATTTTTATTAGTGGATGAATTTGAACCTACGACCTCTCTCTCATCATCTTTCCACTTTACATATTTAATTAGAGATTATGGCTATTTTAAGGTAAGAAAAAAGTTCCCAACACTTTACATGTTTTAGTCACAATTGTCATTAAATGATCCTCTCTCCTAATTTTATAGTTTTCAATAAATTCTCACCAATATTGTTCATCATTTGTATCTCTACTTGTGAATTTTACTGAAAAGGAAAATATATATTGTAATCTTAATGAGAAAAAATCCTTACATTTTAGTATTTGATAGCTCTTCATATGAGATTGTTTCTAAAAAAAATAGTTGTTAATAATAAAAAAAAAGTACTTGATGTAAATTATTTTTAAAGACTAAACATAAGTAACACTAGGATATAAAGTGATTCAATTGGTTAAAAAATAAAGAAGGTGAGGAAAGGTTTTGAGTTCCAACATCACCACAAACAAAAACTAATATTACTAAGAACATTAACATTTGATTTATAAAAAAAAAAAAAAAGTTCCTTTAAACACTCAAATGGAGTGTTTCCGTGAAAGATCAAGTATAAATTAAATTGTCTTCCATAGAAAACTTGACTATGTGATATGCTTGGAAGACAAGACATACTTTCTATAGGGTTATAAAGTTAGTATAATGCTAAAGTTCACAATAAAAGAGAAGGGAAAAAAAGATCTTAGATTCAAATTTTTTTCACTAACTAAATTAATACATTAACAACTAACATTTGTTTATAAAAAAACTATATTAACTTTCTTATAATAATCAATCAGTGTATTTTTTTTAAGACTAAACTAAACCTTACTCCATTAGTCTCAAATAAATGTTGTTTTACATAGTTCAAGAAAAGTTAATAAATAGATAAAAGATAATAATATTTACAAAATTATCCTTAATATTAACATTACATTGAAAAAGTAAAATGACATTATTGGAGTATTAATGAAAAAAAAATTAATATTGTAATCAAAACCCAAATGTGATACTTATATGGAATGAATATTTTTTTTCAAACGCAGCACTTATTCTGAGTAAGAGAGAATAATAACTTCCGCAGGTCAAACACGAGACAAATCAATAACTTGAGATATTTACCATGGATATTGTGTCTATAAAAGAATAATGGATTTGTGAGATATGATTACATTAAACAATTACTCTTTCTATCCATATTATATGATTTTAAGGCCTTGAAACAAGTATTAAATAATATACTTAATATTTTGAATTCATAAAAAATATTAGAAAAGTTTCTAATATGTAATTTATCTCTTTAATTAATCCCAACAATTATTCTTAATGCATGAAATATTGATGCAAGACATTATAAGTTTTTTTTATAGGTTAAATATTAATTGTTAATATGTTAATTTTTGTTAGTGAAAAAATTCAAACTCATATCTTCGTCTTTCCCTCTTCTCCTCATATGTGGTTTTTGTCATCAAATCAACCTTATAACTTCCAACGTATTATAAGTAAATTAATAAATTATTGGATTTTAAAATGTTAAATAATAAATAATATTTTTCTAAAATGTATGGTTGTTTATGAGTCACATTAGGTTTCATTTTGCCAAATTTGTTATTCGAGTCAATAAAAAATAATTGGGTTGAGGGATTCTTTCCTTTGTCTCAAATCAACCCAACTCAATTGTTAACATTTTTTTGTTGATTTGAGTCATTGGTCAAAGCATTTAATTTTTTAATTTAAAAATAATTTTTAAGTTATAAGTGAAATAAGTAAACATTAACATCAATTTTAAATAAGATGCAATGTTAACAGAATTCAATCGATAGTCAAATATTAATACAAATTACAAAGTAGTACTTAGTATAAGAAGTCAAAAACAATACAAAATAACTCAAAATTAACTTAAGTTTCAAGATGAACAAAGTTATTAAAACAAAATAAAATTATATCTTTTATGTTGAAGAGTCATAATTGTGTTGAAATGTCAAATAAAATTTATTAAATGTTGAAGTTGCTCAAAATCTAAACCGGTCAAATTTGGGTTAAATTGAGTCTAACCCAAATGTTTTTAAACACAACACATATGCTTTAAGTTGGATGGGTTAGGTTGAACCAAATATCAAATAAAATTTATTAATAGTTGGAGTTGCTTAAAATCAACATAAATAGTGTAGAATAACTCTTTATAGCAATATTCAACGTATAAATGCGGTTTTTTTTTATCAACCACTAAAAGTACTTAATTAAATTTAAAAAAAAACGAATCATACTTATTAAGAGAGTGTTTCAATTCTGTTAAACCAACAAAAAGCAAAATTCTACGGCGAAACTTAATAGTCAATCTGTTAAAATAAAATGTTACCCACGAGACTAACCTAATATAAAACAGGCAGCATTGATGCACAAATTTGGGGTGTATAAAAATAAATAACGGTTAGTATCTCAATTTTAGCGCATTAAGATGATCGACCACCTTCCAACTTCATGCACACATTTAGAGTTACAAAACCTTTTTTTTTTTTCACGACACGGGTTGTTAAAATGTTTTATTAATAAATTTAATTGGTATACATGTATACTCACATTTAATTATAAATTTTTATTTATATAATTTTTAAAATAATAAAATAATAAATAAAATTAACAAATTTATAATAAATAAAAATTATTATTAAATCTCAGTATAAAAATGGAAATATCTTTATTATAATATTATATATCAACTAAACTCTTCGTTTATTTATCTTGAAGAGGAAAAAAAGAGTAGTTTTTTATACATTGATTAGGCGCGTGTAAAAGATGTGAAGTGAGATGCGGGTGTGAGAGGGGACAAGCAGTTATAAAGAATAGGAAAAGGAGAGGAAATAAGCCCCGAAACGAGGAACAGAAATTTCGGGTTCACATGGCGGCACATGGAATATAACCCCACTCCCACTCCACTGCGCGTGTGTTGCTGCACCTCCGTGACACGTGACTCGTGACTCATCAGTCATCACCCAGTCTCACTCGGTCTCAACTACACAACCCAAAGGAACGATAAGAGGGAGTTCAGTTTCACATTTTTTGGGACCTAAACCAACTTTTCATTTCATCTATTTATTTTCATTCCCTGTGAGTCTTCCTATACATATCAATCGCCACCATTCAATACTCACCAAGGATCTTCATCTCAAAAGAGACTCAAACAATATTTAATATTTTCACTATATTTTATTACTTTTAGTTTAATATTTTTGCACGTTATGCACACACAAAAATTATACTGACAATTAATTAAAATACTATAGTTAGATATATATTTTTAAAAAAAATAAATAGTACTGTAATAATTATCCAGTTATATGTAAAATTACATTAAAGCAACCCTTGGTTGCTCAATAAGTACATAGATCATATAGTACATTTGGGTCCTGAAAAATTAAATTGATTGTTTTGTATAAAAACTTAATAAAATTGACATTTGTATATAAAAAGTGAGTATAGATAGCATTGGAAGAATTTTTTGTTGGAATTAAATTTGTTATATTTTGCAGATCGGCCTTAACTTTCGTCAGATTATTACGAAATTGATTGATATAGATTTTTGTAATCTAGTGGCTACATTAATGTCATAATTGATGTATCTTTAAATGACTAAAATTGACATTTACTCTTCTCATAATGATATATTTATGTCTAGTTTTATTAGAGGACAAATTAATGTCACATGTAATTTTGGAAGATTAAAATGAATGTTTAAAGAGTTATCACGATGTCTGATTCCGCTCACAAATTTTATAGCTATCAAAGGAGATCTAGAGGAGTTAATTTAAAAAAAAAAAAAAAAAAGGTTATGAAAGGGGTTGACCCAAATAATTTGATGGAATGTGCGGGTTGAGATTTTAAAAAATCATACCTTATTTTTTTACTCTTGTCTCTGGTGGCCGGTCCAAATATTCATAGATTTAGAATATCTATTTTTTTTTTACCGTATAAGCCAACATTTTAGAGAACACATCTTTTTTTTACATAATTTAGGTCTGGCAGCCAAATGAACAGACTGCTTATATTAAACGAAAAAGAAATAGGTATTGAAAACGTTTTATCTTCTTCAATAAATGATATATATATATATATATATATATATATATATCATCGTAGAATTAAATTTAATTTGTTGATTATATTATTTATTAAAAAGGAGTAAGGTGACATCTTATTAAAAATAATAAAGTTGAATCTAATAACGATTATAGAATTAAAAATAATAAGATACTTTTAATAAATAATGTAACGAGAATTGTTAAATTAAAGCATATCATTATTATTAAATTTTTGCATATATATCAATGAGAAAAAAAATAAATTTATTGTAAAAAATAAAATAATTTAATAATTATTATATAATTAAATTTAACAATGTTAATGCATTATTTATTAAAAATAATAAGATAATTAAATTTAATAACAACTATAAAATTAAATTTAACAAGGACGATTGAATTGTTTATAAAAAATAACAAAGATTAAATAATTTATTAGTCTTTATTATTTTTAACTTTTAATAAACAATAAAATTAAGAATTATAATGTTAGTCTGACGGTAATTTAATGATGTGAGGAGGGAGAGGCAGCGAGTTTGAATTTTTTCACTAATTGCCTATAAAAAAATAAAATTATAATAATTAAATTTATTTGACTATTATTATTAATTCTTCAGTTTTATGAAAATAAACTTTTTTTTTTCTCCATCCTCTGGTTATCTTTCTCACTTATTCCAGAGATGAATGATTACACCCAAAAATTGGCAATATCATAGAAGTGGTTGGACAAATCCTCATTTAACCCAGGCATGGAACTGAATGGAGGCGAAGAAGTTCATGCTATAGTGGTTGAGGAGGATTCATTGAGAATGATGTGAAGCATGAGTGGAAAGATATGCTTGAATTTGAGGATGTGTCACTGCTCACTGTCCAAGACTCCTTGGATAAGGATTTAGTGGCGTTAAAGATCAATCTTTTTTCTCTAAGGGACAACAGGAGATTATCTTCTAAATCCTAATTTTACACTTTCATCTTTATTATTCTCTACACTCTCTTTTAATACTTCATCTTTATCATTTTTTACATTTTATCTCTCACAAAATTTCATTGACTAATTTATTTTTATTATAAATCAAAGATTAGCTATTAATATGTTATTTTTTTAGTAAAAAAATTCAAACCTGTAATTTCTTTCTCTCATCTATCCACCTTAGCACAAGAACAACTTTATAAATTCAAATTCTTAAACTAATTGAAAGCATGCCTGGGTAACTCAATAGGATGCTTTTTTATGCTGCATTTTCATCCAATTATTTTGGTTATTATTTCCTCGTTTGTGACATTGTTATATTTCAAGTTTTTTTTTTTCAATTTTGTTTTTATCTCTACCAGAAATTAATTTTTGAAAAACCACATTCCTACTCAATAAATTACTTTTTCAATATAAGAAATTGGTCTTTCAAAAAGTACTTTTTTGGTTAAAAAAAATACTATGTAAACACAGTTAATATCTAATACCTGTTAAAGAAAATTTTCGCCTTTTTATCTGCATTTTAAGTTTCAATTTGGTCTTTCTTTAAAAACAAGTTTCAATTTGTTGTTTTGTATTTAAAAAGTTTCACTTTAGTTCAAAACTAAAAATCTTACACAGATAATTGGCAAATCAAGCAAGGGATTTCCACCCGACAAACGAACACACATCAACAATTTTTCGAAATAGGTCCTGTGGAATAAAAAATCCAACTATTACATTGGGAGTTCTCAATCTAGGTAGAGATCTATGTATGAATAGGGTATTGAAAACCAAACTAACTTAAATTAAAAATTAAAAATAATTTAAAAAATTGAAAGTCAATAAAAAATTGAAATTAAGTAGTTTTTTCAGTTTAGTTTGCGGTTTAAGATTTAAAAATCAATTTAAATCGAGCAAAATCACAATATACATAACTATATTTTTTTATATAATGTCTAGCAAATATGACATGATTCATGTTATAAACATGGTCAGCATGAAATAAATAATGAATAGAAGTAGCAGTACTTTAATTCTCATAGTTAAATATGTAATAAAATTTTATTTTTTGTAGATTTGAAGTAAACTTGACTTTCAATAAATTATCAATAAATATTTAAATATTCTCAAAGTAAAACAAAATTTAAGTATTCTTATAAGTAATATCACTCATACTATATAATACTTAATAATATATTTTCAAAACTGCAAAAATCAAATCAAACCAAATCAACAACGATTGGTTTGATTTGAATTTTATAATACTTTTAAATTAAAGTAAATTAAATCTTACTTAATTTTTTACCATAAAAATTGAATTATATTGCAAACACTTCTACTTATATAATGTGTTAATCATGTCTAAAAACATAATATAGAATTTTACATGTGAAGTTTTTAATCCATTGTAGTAAGGCTATATTTTTGTTCAGAAAAGTCATAGATTAATACTTAGATATTTGAAAAAAAAAAGTAAATTAATTTCTAATGAATTTTCATCAAGCAAGTTTAGTTATAAAATATTTTAAATGACATTTTAAAATAGAGTTTAATGCTTATGTATGACATTGTAAAAGAATATTGATGTTTAATCGCAATCCTTCATTTATATGACTTTAAAATATTAATAGATAAAATTATTAAATTTATCATATATAAAAAGATTGTGAATGAATGTTAATACATTTAAAATATATAATTTTTTTTCTCTTAAAACATTTTAGGAACTAACTTTCGCAATCGTTATAAACTAATTTGTCTAAAAAAATTTAGAAATCTAAGTATTAAATGTATAACTTTCAGAAACTAAAATAATGATTTACTCATTGGATTCTGTACAACTTGAAATCACAATATACACAACATAGTGAACATACATTACACTTAAAATTGACAGAAAAATTTAAGGCAGGTAACACACTAAATTGTTCTAATAAGTAGAAACATCGAGCTCTAACAAAGAAACCCTGTATCCAAATAGTATGTAAAGGATATTTTATAATTATTATCACATAATATTTTTTACATCTAACAACTAAGTGGGAAGGTAAACTATCAAGATAACTGGACCTACACATTAAAAAAAGGAAGGAGGCGGATACAAGCCCACTTAATCCCAAAATAAAAAGAAGAAAAACTATTGTGATGGTAACTAATTTGTCATGCTTAACCGACTAAGTCCGTTGAACTTTGCTCTCATAAGTGGAGAGATAAGCAATTTAATATTATTAATTTTTTTAGGTGAAAGTAAAGATATTGAATTATTTAGCATTTGACCTTATCTTCACCCTTCAAAAAAAAACTTCTCTTCAAACTTCTTCTTCTTATTATTATTATTATTATTATTATTATTATTATTATTATTATTATTATTATTATTATTATTATTATTATTAAAAAAGAGTTATAATTAAATGATACTATAAAACTCTTTTACCGTATTAATATATATAAATTAAATTATTATTATTATTATCTAAATTTTATTTATTTATCACTAGCCTATTAAATAAATTGTTCACTGACATTAAACTGAAAAATAACTTTTACGGAGAATTGAACTTCAAGCCTGTTATCATTTAAAAACTCAATTTTCTCCCTCAGTAATATATTTTTTTTCTTTTTTACCATGGATAATGACTAAATTAATTCTCTTGGGGACTTTAAGTACACATAAATGAGATAATGTAGATAATTTTTTAATAGGATTTATTCTATACTCAAAATGATAGTAGCAATATTTTAATCTTAAATTAGGTTTTACTATGTCAATTTTACGATTTTTTTTTTTTTTACTAGTAACAATGACTAACTCTGCGATAGAGAGATGATAAATCAAGATATTTTAATATATGAATTATATTTTTGAATTCACAACTAATAATTTAAATTATAATATAAAATTTCTTTATAAGAAAAACAATATTATTAATATGAATAAAAATAAAAAATAAGACAGAAAGCACAAAAAGTGTCTTTTTGTAAATTGTAATATAAGATTATTTTTAACTATTAATACTTTTTATAAAATATTAAATTCATTTTAGAAATAAAGATAATAAAAATATAGGAATGGAGAATAATAGGGAAAGAGGCCTATATTGTAAGACTGACATTAAAAAAAAAATTAATTCATAGATTATAACTTACTTACTTTGAAAATTTTTATTATTTTTTAGTTTATGTCGCTAAATCATTTTTAATGTTATTTATTAACATCTAATTAAAATTTTCACACCAATTTTTAATTTATTTATACATTATATGCAAGGTTTAAATATTTGTTTGTACCTATGTTTTCTTTTACGAATTTTTCAAACTAATATGGGGAAAGGAATTTCTACTAAGGTACAAGTTTTTCGTTTGAAAATTGGGAGCAGATTAGATGCCAACAATAAATCATCTATGCAAGATAAAAATACTTCCAATGGATGCTCCAAGATGTGAGTTCTATAGTCATGATATGGAGACAGGACAACACTTGTTTTTTAAGTGTGAATGGTCCCGGCAGGTATGGATATGGATCCAGTTAAGTGTTTGGTGTGAAATTCCACAATGCTCCAAAACACTTTATAGGGGTTATTACTTTGAGATTAGTAAATGGATTTCCTAATTCGAGATACATTTGATCTTTTATTTAGTACGCGACACTTTGACACATATGCAAAGCTAGAAATAAAAATATCTTTAATGGGCATGTTACAGAGGTTGAAGACATAATTCAAGCAGTGCAACAAACATCACAGGAACAGCTAATGCAACAAAGTTGACAACACATTCATTTATAAAATGGAATATGAATTCAATATTCTATACTTCTTAAATGGGTGACATATTTTGTGACTTCATTCAAATTCTTGTAAAAACAGATGTATTCGGTTAAATAAACATCTCTTGTACTTTTAACTTAACAATTCTTTAATAAATTTCTTTGGCTTAAAAAAAATAATATTTTATTATATAAATAGTTATTATATAAACAAAACTATTCTTGTAAATATTACAACTTCACACACATAATACAATGTGTAATATAAATAAGTAGTGTATATTATTTTAAAAAAAATCTAGCTATCTCTCTCGGTGAACCATTTTAGAATTCGATTTCTTCCTTGCAATAGTGTTGTTTGATTTAGTTATTGTCAGTTGATTGATTGTGTTGCTTTTGAAATTAGCATTTACCCGATCGTGTTAATGGGGACACAAAATACTAAAAGACAGAAGGGTAATTATTGGGGTTTTCTTAACAGCTTAAGTATCAATTTTTATTTATTTTTTAAGCATCAAGTTGGTAGTGGTACTGATAATTATAGTTGTATTAATATTTTAATTTATTTTAAGATTATTGTTGTTTTATAAATTTAAAATTATATTTATAATTTTTTTAATTATATCTTTATTTATATTTATTAATATATCCTTTAAAAAATATTTACTATATAAGCGATTAATCATCCATCAATTATAATATTAATAATCGATGATAATTTTCACGATACTAGACTACTCAAAATAAAATTATTTTTTATAAGTATTAATTAATATTTTTTTCTTAATATAAGAAATTATACTTAAGCAACTATAATTTTAAATAGAAAAGAATAATTAATAAGTTTAATTAGTATATACGATTAAAGTAAAAATTTATAATAATATTTAATTAAAGTCTTTTATTTATAATAAATTTATTAACTTTATCAACTAATATTTTAAAAATCATATAAATAAAGAATTATAATTAGATTTTAATGGAAAATTATTTTTGTTCTATGCGTTCTTACTAATTAATCTCACGACTAATCATCCATCAATTATAATATTAATAATGGATGATAATTTTCACGATACTAGACTACTCAAAATAAAAGTATTTTTTTAAATATTAATTAATGTTTTTTTTCTTAATATTATAAATTATACTTAAACAATTATAATTTTAAATAAAAAAGAATAATTAATAAGTTTAATTAGTATATACGGTTAAAGTAAAAATTTATAATAATATTTAATTAAAGTCTTTTATTTATTAACTTTATCAACTAATATTTTAAAAATCATATAAATAAAAAATTATAATTAGATTTGAATGTAAAACTATTTTTGTTCTATGTGTTTTTACTAATTAAACTCACTACTAATCATCCATCAGTTATAATATTAATAATCGATGATAATTTTCACGATACTAGACTACTCAAAATAAAATTGTTTTTTATAAATATTAATTAATATTTTTTTCTTAATATAATAAATTATACTTCAACAACTATAATTTTAAATAAAAAAGAATAACTAATAAGTTTAATTAGTATATACGGTTAAAGTAAAAAATTTATAATAATATTTAATCAAAGTCTTTTATTTATAATAAATTTATTAACTTTATCAACTAATATTTTAAAAATCATATAAATAAAAAATTATAATTAGATTTTAATGTAAAACTATTTTTGTTCTATGCGTTCTTACTAATTAATCTCACGACTAATCATCCATCAATTATAATATTAATAATGGATGATAATTTTAACGATACTAGACTACTCAAAATAAAAGTATTTTTTTAAAATATTAATTAATGTTTTTTCCTTAATATTATAAATTATACTTAAACAACTATAATTTTAAATCAAAAGAAATAACTAATGAGTTTAATTAATATACATTATTAGAATATAAAATTTACAATGATATTTAATAAAAAATTTATAATAAATTATTAACTTTATCGATTAATATTTTAAAAATCATATAAATAAATAACTATAATTAAACTCATAACATGTATTCCTTATGTCATATTACTCTAAACTGAAATATAAGAAAGGTGAAATCAATGTCATGTTAGTACCTAAAATAAGAAAAAAATTATTAAAAATTATACATGAGTACAATTTAAAATTATAGATAAATATCCCAGCACTTTTTTAAAAAAAATAAAATTGAATACCACTTAATTTTATTGTATACTTAAAAAAATCTTAAAAGTCTTAAATTGAATATCACAATACTTTTTATATTCTTTAAAAAACTTGATTGAATACTATAAAAAATTATTAAAAAAAACTTTAAAATCCTAATTCAATACACTCCTAAAGGTTCCAGTTCTAAAAATTAATAATAAAATTTGTGTTTTATTTTTTCTTTTATTAAAAAAATGTATTTTTTATTAGAGACAATCTTGTTTAAATTATATAAAATTGTTAGAGTAAAGTATGAGTTGAAGTCCCATATTGTGTAGAAAATGGAAAGTTGTGTAATGTATAACTAAAAAAGACCTACAAAACTAATGTATATTTTAAGGTTTGAGTTGAAGGTAGTATCATGTTCTCTTATATATAGATACATGTCTCATGATAATACATCTTCTTAGTGTTTATCTCACTCGATTTTAATCAACAAAAATCGCTATAAACAATAAAACTATCTCTATGGACATCTATTCAAGACCAATTTGGATACCACGATGTGCATTACTATTGTTTATATAAGAAGTATTTGTAATTTTTTTTTCTAAAGTCAAAAAATGTATTCATTGAAGGAAGTAAAGCGTTTTCCAAGTTGTATATAATGAACCAGATAAAACTCATAATAACCCTCGATACACAATTCCAATCTAACAACAAATGTGCACCTCAAAGCACAACAAACTAGTACTAACTAATAAAAAAACAAGAATTTTACCCAATACTTCCTCCCTTTACAAGATTCTCAAGCATTGTAAAGGGTTAGTGCACCAATTACAAAAGACACACCTCCTATAGAAACCAAAACGATAGAACACCCTTTTTTAGCAAGTAATCTGAACAAAAGCTAAAATATCAAGGGACTCCACAACTATATTATTGAAAATTATGGAGTTTCTTAATATTCATAATCCCCAACAAACTGTATGCCAAATAAATATCTTATTTTCTTTTTAAGCCTACCTATTGTCCAGGAACCAACAATATGAAATAACTTAAGTAAATCATCTAGTAACAGTATGATTACACCAATCCAATGCATAATAGTAATCCAGAAAAATTGAGAGAACTTACAAGATAAGAATAAATGCTTACTGTCCTCTAGTTGTTCCTTGCATAGATTGCACCTGTGGAGGTTACCTTGGAACTCCAAGCCTTTTCTTATCAAATTGTCTTTCGTAGGCAACCTATTTAGTAGAAATCTCCAAGAGAATGCAATGACTTTGGAAGGTAGCTTGTCTTTCCATAACCACTTAAATATGTGAGATTCCTTAGAGGACCGAATTACAGCACCATCGGCTTCCGAAACCTTGTGTGTGCTGCTGAAACTGAGAAAAAGGCACTACTTGCTAAGACCCATGTCCACTTATCTAATTTAAGGTGGTCCAACTAAACATTTTGCAATAAATCCTCTTGTTGTTGTAGAAGTTCTTCCTCCCAAGTGAAAAGATTCCTCCTCCATTCCCAATTCCAAAAATTTAAACCACACAAATGACCTCTCACTTTGTTGACTGAGTTATCCTTGTCAACTGATAGGGAGAACAATCTAGGATATAAGACTTTCAGTGACCCTCCCCCCACCCAATTGTGCTTCTAGAAAAAGAGCCTCTCTCCTATCACTTAATTTCTGCCTTAAATTGTTTGAGAACCAACCTGAGCTTTACACTTTAGAATTTTTTATTGACTAGACATCCTTCCACCAAATAGACCATTTATTCGACCATGAAGTTGTGAATTGGTTATCCTAGAATTCTCCATATCTGCTTCTCAGTAATGCACACCAAATGACTTCTTTGTCGTCTAAAAATCTCTATTTCCATTTAGTTAGCAAACTTAGATTGAAATTCCTTAAACATTTCACCCCAAACCCCTCTCCCTCTTTGGTATACACACACTCTCTCAGCTTACCCATGCAATTTTATTTCCATCATCATCTCCTCGCTCCTCCAGAAATCTCCTCCAAAGCCTAGTAGTTAAACAATCAATTACTTGCTTAGGAGCCAAATAAAAGGAGAAGAAATACAACGGTAAGCTCGTCAAGACAACATTCAACATTACCAGCCGACCACCAAAAGATATACCCTTTGCCTCCCAATCTACCTACTTTCCTCTGAAATTTTCAACCATTGGTTTCCATGAAGAAGCTTTCCTTGCATTCACCCCAATTGGAATGCCCAAAAATTTGAATGGAGGTTATCCCACCATACAATTTAACAAACACCCAACTACAAGCGAAAAGTATTAATCAACATTTAAACTATAGAAATGACTTTTGTGGAAGTTTACTTTCAACCGAAATACCAGTTTGAACCCCTTTAAAATTACCTTCACCAACTACACTGACTAAAAGTTTTCTTTCCCCATTATGATGGTGTTAACTGCATATTGCATTAATGAGAAAATGGCCTCGTCCCCCACCTTGATCTATTTAGACCCTACCTTTTGAATGACATTCTTGAATAGCTTGGATAATCCTTTAGCCACCATCAAGAATAAGAAAGGGGAAAGTGGGTCGCCTTGTTTGATTTTGAGACTGAAATTCTTCATAAGGGATTTTGTTAACTAGGATAGAAATATGACTATTCTTGATCAACGCCAACATCCACAACCTCCATTTCTACCCAAAACCCAACCTGCAAAACATGTAATCTAAAAATGCTAGTTGACTGAATCATAGGTTTTCTTAAAATCTACTTTAAACAAAAAATACGATTTTTGAAACCTGTGAACTCAATCAATGACCTCGTTAGTTACCAAAACTCCATCCAAAATGGATCTACTCGGTAAAAAAGCTGTTTGAAACCCCAAAATGACCCTCTTAAGCACTCTCTTAAGTCTCACCACTAGAATTTTTGAAATGATCTTATGCACACTCGAGATCATAGAGATAGACCTATACTAAGACAAACTCTAAAGGCTAGCAATCTTGGGTATCAAAGTTAGAAAACAGGAGGTAATCACTCTTGGTAGTATCCCAAGTTTGTGAAATTCCTTAATTGCCTTGACCAAGTCATCACCAATAATGTCTCCCCAACGGATTTATAGAAGTTTATCCTAAAACCATTTGGACTCGTGCTTTTTCCCCTTCACTAGACCAAATTGCTTCCTTAACTTCCTCTTGGAGAAAGGTTCTTCCAACAACATCTGATCTTCTTCTGATAGTTGATTAAAGTCCATCCCATTCAAATTCAACCTTACTAACTTCTTTTCTGTGAACATATCTTTGAAATGGTCCAGCAACTTTGATTTGACCTCAGTCACTCCTTCAACCAATCATGATCTGATATGATTACCCAAAGCACCTCATCCTATAACAATTGTAATAGTACTTGGAATTATAGTCCCCACTCATGCCCACCTAATACTCTCTAATAAATTTTTTATAAAATATATTTATTAAAATTTATTAAAATCAAGAAAAATACAAATAAAATTTATTAAATAAAGGGTAAGATTGTCACAATTTAATATTATCTAATAAATCTAGATTAACAATAAGAAATGTATGAAAATGAGTGTGCTAAGTAGTATATATTACCATCGAATCTCTTGTTTATAGATATACCACTAGTGAGATGAAAGTAGGAAAACGTAGAAAATGAACGTATGTTAGTGATGTCCTATCTCTGGATTCCACGTTGCAAAGTTGAGTTCCTGTTCCAGCAAATTGTGGTTGGCACTTGGCAGGGACAGGAACGGGTGTGATTCAGAGATTGTGAAGAATTGGGATTAGATTACGGATTTTCAAAATGAGAGTGGTTAGCGTGGTGGGTTCCGCTTGTTTGCTTAAGTACATGTAATAAGCTGGCACTCACTCGTTTTGCCCAATCTTACTTTCAGTTTCCTTTCCCTTCCTTTCATCACATATCATACCATTTTATTTGATATAACACTAATAAATGTCATTATTATGCCATCCATATAGTTTTGATTTGATATAACACCATCTCATTATTGTGTCACTTATTTCCTCTTTTTTTAGTGTAGTTGAATTAAAAATAAAGTTGTCAAGACGAATTGAAGAAAAGTATAATTACAAAATACTTCATATTGAAATAATATTTTAATTGTTTAAATAATTTTTTTTCTCTAAAGTTTTATAAAAAAATCACTTTTAGTCTTAAAATTCAAAAAAAAAAATTATTCTCTAAAATTCATTTTTAGTATTTCTTCTCAGGTTAACGTCGTTAAAAAATTAGTGAAAGGAAATACTTATTAATCACTTTTTTCCTCAACCCTAACCACTCAATCTTTAATTTCACATTCATTATAACCAAATATTATTTAAAATTTTACTTCGCCTGGCACTGTACCAACTAGTTAGCAAACAAAACAACGATGTCATGACTTATTATTGATTTTTAAATATTTAAAAATTAGTAATTTTATTATAAATTTTAATTTTAAATTATAATTTTTTAAGAGCTAATCAAATGTAAAATTATTAACATTTTATGGTACACTAAATATATTGTTTATGAGAAAGTTAAATAATTATTATAAACATTTTCAGAGTTTTTCAAGAATTTTACTCTTAAAAATATATCAACTATAAAAAAAATTACTTCTTCGACAATGCTTATGTAATATTAGCTGTAAAAATATTACACAAAATGGAAAATACTATAAGATTATAAGATGCTTCAATATAAAATGTTTTTATTATAATTTATACTTCAAACTTATTTATTTTATTTTTAAATGCATAAAATTAGACATTATTTACAGCATATATATGATATTGATATCTTATTCACTTTAACATTAAATTGCTTTTAACGGTGTTTTAAATTATTTATAAATAATGCTAAGAATATCAGTAATACAATATTTACTATATTTATTTATAAACATACGGGCATTGCTTCTTTTTTTTTTTAACCCGATAATTTTTTTTTAAGTTTGTTTTCCTATAATTTCAACTTTACATTTTTATTCAAGGCTTTTTTCTTTACTTTTCTTTAAAAGGTAAAATTTATTCGATATTTAAGAATTATATTTAATATTTATCATAAATTTTAATATAATTCAATTTTAATTTTAAATTTTTTAAAACTTCCTACGAATTTAATTTATAGGATCTTTTCTGTCAATTTCAAATATGCAGAAAACATTTCCTGTCAATTCTGTAATCTACAGGATATTTTTGAAAATATTTTTTTAGAAAAATCCACAAAAAAGGTTTCTACAAATGTAAAATTTTATAGGAAAATTTTGTAGATTATTTTTCACATAGAAATCCTTAAAAATTCCAGCAAATTATTTTTTACAAAAAAATTCCAAAAAAATTTATAAATTATTTTTCTCATGAAAAATCACAAGAAATTTTTGCAGATTTTTTTTATAAAAAATAACAAAAAATGAGTATTTTTTCTAGTAATACATTATTCTCATAACTTTAAAACATTTTGTTTCATTGATTATAAATAGATGCACATGTTATTTTACCTTTAAAAAAAAAATAGTAACCCAATGTCTCAATTCCTTCAACCACAAGTACTAAATTAACAAAGTATTCACTTTTCTCGTGTAGGGAGGAAGTAATTAAGAAAATCAACAGACAACAACAAACGAAAAAACTTACAAAATTAAGAGGCAAATTAATATCAAATTATAGAAAACTAAGAAATGAAAAAAAAGAAAGAAAAAAAAAAAAAGCAAGCCACAAGCTGAAACAATGAAATCTAAAGTGGGAAACAAACAACTGAACAACGCAGCACGAGAGATACAAAAGGGAGTTGTTGTTGATGATTTTATTCAAGGCTCTACAAGATTGGATCCCAGGAAGCTTTGAGGTACTGAAAAGTCACGTTGAAAGCTTTGGATTGCCAGAGATTAACGTTGTTGCAATGTTTAAAGCTCGAAATGAATGACAAAGTATAGGGTATTATATTCTATCCTTAACCATTTTTTTATACTCATATTCATGTTTAGCTAAATTCAAAATTTTTCATCAATTTAAGAATATATATGAAAATGATATGTCAATACACACTTATTTCTCATCTTAAGTTCATAATTCTATGCAACAAGTGTCTTTAACAACACGGGAACTACAATCCTATTGAATTGTCCACAAGATTGTGATTTTCATAACAATTTAATATTTATGAATGGTTTGTGTAAAAAAAATTTATACTAGTATTCAATCACAACTTATTTATTTAGATAACTTTTAAAATATTAATTTATAAAGTTAACAAACTTATTATACATAAAAGATTATAATTAAATATTAGGGTAAAAGTTTTTATACTACTATACATAAGTATTTTTTTTCTATTCATAATTGCGGTATTAGCTAAAACATGAGTCAAAATGTTGTGAGTGCATGCAATGCTTTTGTGGTTTAAATCAGATCTCGTAGTAATAAGAATAAGAAAATTAGTATAAATAAAAGACATGTTGAAGATTATAAATAATTATTTTTCTTAATCCATATATACAATGCTTTCAAACAACAGATAAAAAAAGGAAGTAAGCAATAGATGACCAACATGTGTCAAATCTCCATGGGCATGGGATAGGAAACAGGAGTGGAAGTATAATTAATTAAGTATAATATTAATAATAATTACTGACACCTTGAGTAGTAATGGTAATGTGAACGGGGAATACGAAGACAAAACACAATTAGTTGTTCTTGGTTGGAATTAGGCAACAGCATTGTTTTGTCCAGTGCAGAAGAAGAGTCAGGACTCAGGAGGCGTGTAATGCACGTGTACAGGTTTGGGGACAATTGCATGGAAATGCATGTACTCCTTTGTCAGTGTATCACTGACACCATCTACCAAACACACATGCCCGACACGATGAAAGAAAGTTTGTCAATTTGATTTAACCCACGACTTTGTCTTTCCCATTTTCCCATTATCCAATCAACCTTCTTTTCTTCCTGTACCACTACCCATTACTCTACCCATTTTCTATTAACATTCCTTTTACTATCATACATGTTATAATTAGGATTGTCAAAATAGATAATTAATTTACATAAACACGTAAGCATTGGTTAATACATATTTTGTTAAATATGTATTTATAAATAATATCAATATTAAAAATTTTTAACCTACGATAAATTAATAAGTTCAAATTCGCATTCATATTATTTTAAGTAAATTTAATTTAGAATTATAACACTCAAAATTTTAAAATCATTTTTAAACATAATAAAAAATTAGATTTAAAATATTTAAAATTAAATTAAAAAAATACCACCTAAAAAATTTATTCACGAATTTATTTCTATATATTTGTTACCCTCTAAATTATAATGCCATTTAATTCAATAAATACTTCTAAACTTGTAAACTCATAATTCTGCGAATTAATTCATCATTTTGATGACTATCCTTATAATTAATTATAATTTACAGTTTCTTTATTTTATGTCTTTCTGACTCTCCACTGTGCAATAATTACACTTCTAATAAAAACACAAATAATATTAGTAAGGGAATACTAATAAGTACCTAAGATATTGGTTTAAGTAATTATATGAAGAAAGTATTTTTACGAAAATGTGTATAATTATGTTCACTTATGAGTTTAAGTTGTGTTCACAAGTACTTATGTTTTTCAAAAATCTCTTTATACATCGTTAATCAAGGTCATGGGTTAGCAAAAAAAATAATAATAACTCTTTACCTAGCTTGTTTTAGATTGTTTTACTCATACAAAAAAATTAATAAATACAGAGAGTAATATGATTACCAAACTAATCTTTGTATTTCTTGAAAAAATAATTTAAATTAATTTAATTTTAAATCTCTTGATATTATTTAGAAAAATATAGTATTTTATCTTTAAGATTTGTTTAAATTTTAAAGATATTATTTATGAATTACATATTTTCTCATTTAAAATTAGGATGTTAAGTCCATAAATACAATTTATGAGATAAGAAGAATTACCTTGCTTAAAAAAGAATTATCATCTTACTTGAAAGAAAGTGGTTATGATGTGTAGAGAAGGTTTTTTAGACATTGAAAAATGCATAGGCTAAAGTATGGAGTAGTTATCCCACTAACTTTTTTCTTTATTTATAATAGTATTATGTAATATAATTTATTCTACCCCAATTTTGTAAAGTAACAAATTCTAAATCTTGTCCCACTATCAATATGTTATAACAATGACAACATAGTTACACTTTTTTTTTCTTCGTGGTAGAAGTTAGTTTCATATCCACATATAAAATTAAAAAAAATCAAATTTATTAGTTATAATTTTGGAAGCCATAATTTTTATTTAATAAACAACTTTTTTCAATAGTTATAATTTTTATTTTAAAACATTTTTTAAGTAGATGTGATTAAAAAATATTTATTTTACTATCTAAGTTGTTAAAAATAATTAATTCAAATACTTCACTTAATATATATTTGAATTTACTAACAACTAACTAACATTTTACACAATAAATTAAAAAATATTTGTTTATTTTAATAGTTATCAAGATACCATTTAAAAACAATTAAAGGACAAGATCTTGTTCAAGGTGGTTTTGTGTTTACAATTTTTAAATTTATAAAAACAAAAGCTAGTTTTGGTTTTAAGTTTTCAAATTTATGAAAACAACATTTTTTTTCTATTTTAAAACATTTTTGTCAAATCTTAACCCCACTAAACCAAGGGTCGGAGGTGATGGCTAATGATTGACAATTTGAAGAGGCAATCGATTATTAACAGTCAAAGGTGGTAGCCGATAAGTGATAGTTGGAAGTAGCGACTAATGAGTGACGATTGAAGGTAGGGATCGATGGTCGGACGTTGGAGGTAGTAATAAGTCACAACTGGTACCCAATAGTCAGAGGTAGAAGTTAATGACTGATGATCAGAGGTGGCGGTCAATTGTTAGAAGTAGTGACTAGCAACTGATGATTAGAGGTTGCAACTGATTTTCGGAGGTTGGAGGTGACGACCAATAACTAGTAGTCAGAGGTTGCTGTTAATTGTCAGCAGTCAAAGGTGACGACCAGTGACTGATTATCAAGCGTTGCGACTAATAGTCAAAGTTAACAATTGGTGATAAGTGGTCGAAGGAGAAAAACAATGACTGACATTTGGTGGTGACAATTAGTGGTGTTATGTGACGTCCCTTGAGTAAAAATAGAAACAAAAATTTCAAAATCAAGTTTTATTATTTTTTTAAATTGTGTAAAAACTATTTTGAAGATAACTAAAAAACCAATTCAAAACCATTTTTGTCGAACACACTTATGTTTTAAAAATACATTTTTAAAAAAAGCAGAAACTCAAAACCACTTAAATGGAACATAAGTTGATATTTAGTTTTTGTTTTTTAGTTACAATTTTATTTAATACTAATTAAAGATATGAAAATTGGAGGAGGAGGAAAAATATGATTAGAGGGGTGAAGGTGAATGGGGATTGGATGGAGGATTCGGTGAAAGTCAAAGAAGAGGCATGTATTTTTTTAAAGGAACATTTGAAGAAGAGGTGTGGGAGAGGCCAAATCTAGATGGTGTCAATTTCAAGAGGATTTCTACAAAGGACAATGAATTGCTAATTGCTTGCTTTGGAGAAATGGAGGTTAAGCAGGTCATTTGGGATTGTGAGAGCTCAAAAAATCTGAGTCTGGATGTATTTAACTTTAGATTTATTAAGGAATTTTTGCATATTTTGGAAGTTGATATGCTAAATTTCCTAAATGAATTTTATAACACCAGAAAGATTACCAGATGAGAAAATGCATCTTTTTCGCACTTATAGCCAATAATGGTGATCCATAAGGGTGGGGATATTATAGACCTATCTCTTTGGTAGGGTGCATGTATAAAATGCTCTCTAAACTATTAGCAAAAAGACTTCAAAAGGTCCTTCATGGAGTGATTGATGAACGAAAAAGTGCATTTTTAGGTGGAAGAAATCTTCTTCAAAGTTTTTTAATTGCAAATGAAGTAGTGGATGAGGCTAGAAGGAGGAAAAAGGAACGTATGCTTTTTAAGGTGGACTATGAGAAGGCGTATGACTCGATGAGTTGGCAATTTTTTGTTTATATGATAAGAATAATGGACTTTCAAGAATATGGACTAAATGGATACTTGATTGTTTAACATCAAGCTCGGTAACTATTGTTATTAATGGAAGTCCATCAAAGGAATTATATCCTTAAATAGACCTTTAACAAGGAGACTCACTTGCTTCATTTCTCTTTGCTATTTTGGTGGAGGGTCTAAGCAGTTTGATGCAAGAGGCAACCTCAAAGGGATTCTTTGAAAGTCTAAAGGTGGGTGACAAAGATGTGGAAGTAAATTTACTCCAATATGCAGATGATAGTATATTCACAGGCCAAATAAATATAAAAAAATGTGGTAGTTGTCAAAAGCATATTGAGATGTTTTGAACTTGTTTCCAATTTGAAAGTGAATTTTCATAAGAGTCAGTTTGGGGGGATTGGAGTTGAGTTTATGGGAGCGGAGATTAGTGAGGTTTTCAAGGCAATTAAATTGCAAAATCTTAACTTTTTTTTTGTGTACTTAGGAAACCCCATTGATGCCAACTCGCGAAGGATTTATACTTGGGATCCGATCATTGACAAATCCAACAAAAAGCTTGCATTATGGAAACAAAAACATCTCTTAGTTGTCGGAAGGATTTGTTTGATCAATTCGATACTTATTTCTTTACCTCTATTCTATTTATCAATTTTAAAAGCTCATGCAAAAGTTGTAAAAAGGTTTACTTCACTACAAAGGAGATTTTTGTAGGGGTGTGAGGAGGGTTGAGAGAAGATTTCTTGGGTAGGGTAGAAGAAAATATGCATGCCAAAAGAATGTAGAGGTTTGGGAGTGAAAGATGTGTCTTTGTTTAATTATGCCTTATTAGCTAAATGGAAATGGAATTTGTTTCACTTTATTAGGGAGCTTTGGGAGAGAGTTCTTGATTCAAAGTATGAAGGGTGGAGAGGTATAAATATGAATCATATAAAATCCTTTGATTCATTGTGGTGGAGAGATATAAAGGTGTATGGTATGAGTCATAACAATTGGTTTGACAAAGAGATCGAGTGAAAGATTAGGGATGGTATGTCTACAAATTTTTGGATGGATGGGTGGTTAGGGGTAGACTACTTACAAAATAAATATAGGATATTTTTTTTAAAATTCAGACCAAAAAGAGAATATGATAAAAGGAATGGGGAAAGTTATAGATGGGGATTGGTCTTGGGATTTTAGGTAGAGGATGAGATGGTTTCAATGGGAAATAGGGATGATGGGGGATTTTCTCAATGAAACTCATAGGGTAATGATGCAATCTCACCTAGCATGCATCATGGCTAGGAGGACTCAAGGAAGGCATGACATTGACAAAAGCTCATTGAAGATTCGAAGCTATAGTCTTCGTTATTTTTAGCTTGTAAATATTTTATTTTAATTAGATAAATAGGAAAGTATTTTTAATTCCCTTAAGGCCATGTATTTCCGGCCATCTTCTTAGTTTATAAGGTATAGGTGTCTTTAGTTAAAAAGGAGGAGTAAGCTTATAATGGGTGCATAAGTTAAGACATGATTTTGGGCTAACCCATTCACATTAAGATATGCTAATTGCACCCATAGGGGGTGAACTTAGGTGCCTCACTTAAGGCCTAAGACTTGGGTTAATTAGTTTTAATCCTAATTAAGCCCAAGTCCCACATTGCCTAGAAAAGTGTGCACAAGCTCTCCCATTGGGCTATATATACTCATTCCCCCTCATTGTAAAATTTAACCTTTGAAGTTGAATGAAAATAGTCTCTTTGTGAGCACATTCTTAGTAAAAGGTCTTGAGGATCCTCTCTCTTGAGGAACCTCTTCCTAGTTGGTTTTTATCAAAAGTTCCTTCCCTTGTGGCAAACCTAAACACTTTGGCTTATCTCTCTTTGAGAGTGGCGCCCCACATCCATTTTCTTTCCCCTCCATTATCCATTTCATGGTGCTTGGAACCTCAAGGAAAAAGATCAAGGGAGTCATGCATCATTTGGTATCAGAGCCAACTCCATGAGGTTCTTTTCTAGTCTTAATTTTCTTTAATTTTTTTCAGCTTTTCTTCTTAAAGTTCTTGCTTTTTCCTTTATTTTTTCCAGCCTTTGATTCTTGTCATTTAATTCCTTTTATGTCTTGTTAGTTTATGTTTTTGTAGTTTTCATTTTATGCAATTTATTTCCTAGTTTTTATTGCTTTCTAGATTCAATTTATCTTGTTCTTTTCCATTGAATCTTTATATGTTTCCTTTAGGATTGTTTCTTTAATTTTCTACCCAGCTTTTTATTTTTTCCTTATTCTTGTGCAAATCCTAAGAAGATCATTGTAATGACTTCACAAAATTTGTGAAGGAAGCCACACATTGTGGTCTTGATCTTTGGATGCACGTTGTTCTTCTTATTTGAATTTTTAATTCTATTTTCCTGCACCTATTTTTCTGTTTTTCCAGCCCTTTGTTCTCTGTTTTAGGCATATATTTCTGGTTATTTTGAGTCATTTAATTTCAGTTTTTAATCTTCCAAGTTGTGTCTTAGTTGGTCATGTTGTAGCCCTTTTATTGTCTCTTAATTCTACATAGTTTTGCCTTTTTATTTTTACCATAAAAGTGTGTTATTTCTCTATTGGAAATTGAGCATCAAAGAGGCTTACTCTTGATCCCATGTCCTTAGAGTCTCACATGCTATTTAGATCTTAGCATGTTCTTAAAAAAAATATCTTTAAAAAAATTAATGCTCAATTTCTTCCAAATTTCATTCACTTGTTCAATAATTTTAGTATCTTAATTTTGTGCTAGTTTTTGTGGTGATTTTTGTTGATTGGCTTTGAGATGCATGTTGGGTATGATTGGGCTGATTATTGAGTAATCAAGTTGTCCTCAACTTCCATAAAACTCTCCTTGTGCCATTTATTTTTTATCACCTAAAATTACTAGTTCATATTAGGTTGCTTTGTTTCTTAATTTTGCACTTTTGTATATCAATTATGGTGGTCATTTCCTATCCTTTGTTCAAGCATTTATGATTCTTTGACTCCTCACTATATTTGCTACAAAATGTGTTAAGAGGTGTAGCAAAAATTGTTTCAAAAAAAAAAGAAGAAGAAAAGAAATCAAAAGTGTAAAATAAGTAAAAAAAAAAAAGAGTTAGTAAAAAGTGCTAAAAACAAGTAAAAAGAGTACAAAAAAATAAAATAAAAATTAGTGCACCTCAAAATTATTAAAAAATTCAAAGGAGTGTTAAATTTTATTAAAATTTGCTTGAATTTATTTGACTATGATTTAGCCATCTTGCTTTACAATTGTGCAAATCATTGAATTTGTTGAGTCTTTTTTGTTTTAAGTCCAATTCTATTTTAGGCCCATTCTAGGAATATTTTTTGTGTGCCAACTTTCTTTCTACACCTTTTATTTCTTGCTTGTCCTTATTGGCTTTCTTTGTGTTTGTCAAATAAATTCTTTCCACTTGGATGTGTTCCTATTCTTGTTAAGTGCTTTTTATTGTTTTTTGCTTTCAAATTCTACTTCCCTTGGTCTCTTGCTTGGACGCTTGTTTTCTCTTGGTAGGTAGCCAAATTGTTGAAATTTTCACAAGGGTAGCATCCTTAGGAAGTGTTGATTTAAAACCAAGGAAGAGGAGACTTGAAAAGGAGGCCAAGACTAGAGTGATACATTTGGTGAGGAGCACTTGAAGAAAGGAGCTACATTCAACTACTTTTAATTTTCTTTGTTTAATTTGGGTGTATTGTTAAAGGACATTTTAATTAGAGGTATTGGATGCCCATAAGGGTCACCTCTTTTGTGTGTAATAAACCTTAGTTTCTCGTTTTAGTGTGGATAAGGAATTGGTACCCCTTATTCATGCTTAGGAGCACGTTAGAATCCTTTAGCTTTGCTTTAAATTTCTTTATTTGCTTTCAACGTTTTAGAAAGTGTTAGAGTTCCAAAGACTCTTAACACTCTTAACACTTTAGGAGAAAACAAAAAAGAGAGGAGTGTTTTGCATATTAGTTCCCTAGGCTTTACACTTTGACATGTTTTCACACACTTCTAGGAGTGTTAGGAGTAGTAATGAAACTAGGGAAAATAAAGGAGAAGAATGTGAGAATAGAATAAAAGAAAAGAATGAGAAGAGTGATAAATGAACCTTGCCCACATATCCATACTCTATTGATTGGGAAATAGTAGAAAAACAACGTAGGGAATTTTGGAAAAATGAGAGAAAACAAAGAGAGATGAGGAAAAGAGAACAAAAGGAACTAGATAGAGAGGAGAGAAGAGAGAAAGAACAAAAAGAAAAGGAGAGACAAGAAAGAAAATAAAGAAGAGAAAAAGAGAGACAAATAGAGAGTAGGGAGAATGAAAAGAAAGAAAGAGAAGCAAGAGAAAAAGAAAGAGAAGAGAGAAGAGAAAAAGAGAAAAGAGAAAAAGAAGAAAACAAAAGAAAAGAGTTAGAGAGAAAAGAGAGAAGAGAAAGGAGAGAAAAAGAGAAGAAAGAATTGGAAAAGAGAGAAAAGGAACAAAATAAGTTAGAAAGAAGGGAAGAAATGAAGATACAAAAAGAAAGAGATGCCTATAAGAGCTCTTGTGGTAACATTTACACACATTATAGAGACTTAGAGGAGCCTAAAATAATCCATGACATTCATGCTTCTTCTAGTAAGAAGGAAAACCCTAAGAGGCATCCTAAGAAAAAGACAAACCCTTCTATAATTAAACCCAAAAGAGAGTCATCCAAAAGAAAGCATATTGAGAGAAAACCCTTGAGTATGAGTGACACCCCTACCACTAGTTCGAGCACTCGTTTTCGAAGTCCTAAATGTTTTAAGTGTTTAGAAAAATGGCATATTGCTTTGTTTTGCCCCAAAAGAAAAAGGACTTTAAAGGGAACATCAAATGAAAAGGGTATTCATTCATGTGATGATCTCTTCAAAGTGAAACAACTTCTTGGAAGCCATCCTTGTAAGGAAACCCAAACACAAAGAGAGAATGTTTTTCAAACAAGATGCAAAATTTTGGGCAAAACTTATTCTCTTATTGTGGATGGTGGATCATGTTGTAATTTTTGTAGCACGAGGGTGGTGGAAAAGCTATCACTTGCTACTACTCCTCACCCTTCACCTTATTCTTTGCATGGACTTAATTATGAAGATGGTGTAGTAGTAAGAGAGCAAGTGGAGATTAGCTTCTTCATAGGGAAGTATCACAACAAAGTGTTATGTGATGTAGTCCCTATGGAAGCTAGTAATTGTTGCTGGGAAGGCCATGGCAACATGATAAGGAAACTTTGCACAATGGCCTCACTAATAAAATCACTCTCTCTCGTAAAGGGAAAAAGATCACCTTACTTCCTCTTACCCCTACCGAGGTTATGGAGGATAGAAGGATCATGAAGCTTAAGAGAGAAAGGGATAAAAATGAAAATAAGGTTGTTGGTAGGAAGACCGAGTCTAAGGAAGATCCGCCTTTGCCTTCAAAAGAGGTTCTCTACATAGAAAAATTTTCCTGCCAACTCTTACAAAAAGAACAAGTTGAATTTGAGGATGTGCCTATATCTTTTGAGCACCTTGATCCACACCCTCAAATCCAACTTGATGAGTGCTCCATTCCACTTAGACTAGTCTCGCCAACTATTTCAAAACCTTTGATGCTAGTATCTAGTGCAATTGGAGGAGGATGGGGAGCTGTTGTGTGGAGGCACATGCACACTAAAATATTTTCAAACTTTAGTGCCAACCTCCACTACCCCATTCTTAAAAGGCCTCCTTATAGACCTCTCACCTCCCCCAAAATCACTTGTCTGCATATACTTACTGCTTTCCTTATTTTCTTGCAGACTTTGAAAAAGCAGAAGAAAGACCTCAGGATTTGAGGTCAAATCCTCTCTAAGGGAGAGGAGATGATGCAATCTCACCTAGCATGCATCATGGCTAGGAGGACTCAAGGAAGGCATGGCATGGACAAAAGCTCATTGAAGATTCGAAACCATAGTCTTCATTATTTTTAGCTTGTAAATATTTTATTTTAATTAGATAAATAGAAAAGTATTTTTAATTCTCTTAAGGCCATGTATTTCCGGCCATCTTCTTAGTTTATAAGGTATAGGTGTCTTTAGTTAAAAAGGAGGAGTAAGCTTATAATAGATGCATAAGTTAAGACATGATTTTGGGCTAGCCCATTCACATTAAGATATGCTAATTTTACCCATAGGGGGTGAACTTAGGTGCCTCACTTAAGGCCTAAGACTTGGGTTAATTAGTTTTAATCCTAATTAAGCTCAAGTCCCACATTGCCTAGAAAAGTGTGCACAAGCTCTCCCATTGGGCTATATATACTCATTTCCCCTCATTGTAAAATTTCACCTTTGAAGTTGAATGAAAATAGTCTCTTTATGAGCACATTCTTAGTAAAAGGTCTTGAGGATCCTCTCTCTTGAGGAACCTCTTCCTAGTTGGTTTTTATCAAGGGTTCCTTCCCTTGTGGCAAACCTAAACACTTTGGCTTATCTCTCTTTGAGAGTGGCGCCCCACCTCCATTTTCTTTCCCCTCCATCATCCATTTCATGGTGCTTGGAACCTCAAGGAAAAAGATCAAGGGAGTCATGCATCAGGTAAGGTGTGGAGGATCAAGATGAGATTTTTGACTTTGGGAGGTGGATGTCTCTACTTTGTTTATAGTCAAGTCAACTTACTTGGCCCTCCACAACACAAGCTACAATATGGTGGTGGAGAACAAATTCAAGGAGCTACAAAATATCAAAATTCCACAAAAGTTGACTTTTCTCATTTGGTGCATTTTCTATGATCGTATTCCTTCCAAGATGAATTTAAAAAGAAGAAATATCCCTTTGGAGTATGAACAATAGAAATGTGTTTTCTATAACACTTTTGAGGAAGAGACAAACCACATCTTCTTTGAGTGTCTGATAACATTACAATTATGGGGGAAATGATATGATATGCTTGGAATAACAATTATTCTTCCTCATACACCAAGAGATCACTTTTGTTAGAACTTTCAAGTGTTTACAGGGAAGAAGGCTACGAAATAGTGGTATGTAATAATATGGGTTATTTGGTTGTAGAGAAATGTCATGGTCTTTGAAAAGAAGGTTTTTGACATAGATCAGGGGTGGAATCAGATCATGCTCCACACTTGGACTTGGCTAAAAACTCTTCATAAGGACTTCTCCTTCTCATTTGCTAAGTGACAAGTGAACCATAATATGTGTTTAGTTTAATGTTAGGTATGTGATGACTCATATTTTGTGCTCACATTTATTGTCTTGTTGCATCTTCTAAAATCTTTTTTCTTCCTTATTTCTTGCATTTAGCATGCATTTATATTTTTTTGAATAAATCTGAGTTTTTTTTTAAATACTAACTATAGGTTACATTTTACATTGTATTTTTCATTTTTTGGTTCTGACACTGTCTAATGTTTTGACCATAACTTTTTCTGTAGATATCATTTTTGGTTGATTCTTTTTTAATTTGATTCTTGACTTCTAGGGATTCAATTTGGATATATAGAGCATGATCTAGAGCTATTTTTGAAGATTTTTAGAAGTTCAGGAAGCAAACTCTAGTTTTGTGTATAGGGTTTGTTTTTCATTTTGGTTTTTGTTTTTAGGCCCATCCTTGTCCCACTTTGTTTGGAGTAAAACCCAGGGGTCTGAGATGGACTAGAGAACTCTTACACTTTCATATTTCATTTGTAACATTTTTGGAGATTTTATAGAGTGAAAGGGAGAAGATTTTCTCTCTTTTCAATTGGCCGTTTTAGTTTTAGTTTTCAATTTCAATTTCCCTTATCATTCAAGACTTTCATTTCCAGTTTTCATCCTTTCCTCATGTTCTAAGTTTGATTCTTAACCTTGCTTTGTTCTTTAATTACAATTCTTGATCAAGAACTGTACGCAATTTGTATTATTCGATTAAATGAAATCTTCCTTAATAACACGAATTCCAATTGATTGATTGAATTCTTGTAATGCAAGGCTAGGTTAGAACCAAATTCTTTTGATTTCAATTTCTGCAAAGTTTATGTTTCTGTAATTTTTGAATTTCTTTCTACAATTCATAGTTTCCTGTGAATTTCTTTATGTTCCTGCGAATTTCTTGTTTCTACGAATTTATTTTCTTGATTCTTGCGAATTTATTTTTCTGCACTTTCTTGTTTTGCAATTTCTTCTATCTTTTGTATTTCTTGTTCTTCATATTTTTTCTTCTGTTTTTAATTCAAGATATAAAAAAGATCTCTCATTGTTAATTTGTCTAAGAAAGTATGAAGCTAGGAAATTGATCTTTGTAATATGTTTCCTTGATAATCGATCTTGGTTGTCCCTATATTGTATTAGGGGAACTTTTTTGTTTTTGAAAAGCTTATGCGACTTGAGCTTTGTCAAACTGGTGTTGTTGCCTTGAGAAGCTGCTACATGTTTTGAGAAAGCACAAGAAAGCCATTGGCTGGACATGGGATGATATACCTGGTATCAACCCAGCCATATGTATGCACATAATTCTGTTAGAGGAGTAGTCTAAACCAGTGAGGCAACCCCAAAGAAGACTCAATCTACCATACTTAATGTAGTAAAGAAGGAGGTGACCAAGCTACTGATGGTTGGTATAATTTCAAATAGCATATGGTTTCACCTGTTCATGTGGTCCCTAAGAAGTCTGGGACTACGATTGTGCAGAACCAGGAGAATGAGCTAGTTCCTACACAAGTTGCCAACAAATGGAGAGTATGTATTGATTATAGGCGACTCAACCAGACAACCAGGAAGGACCATTTCCCTCTCATATTCATTAATTAGGTTATTGAGAGGTTGGCAGGTAAATCACATTATTGTTTTCTTGATGGATTTTCTGGTTACATGCAAATACACATTGCACCTAAGGACCAACATAAGACCATTTTCACTTGTCCTTTTGGCACTTTTGCCTATACAAGGATATCATTCGGCCTATGCAATGCACCTGCCACATTTCATAGGTGCATGCTGAGTATATTTTCTGATTTAATCAATGAATGCATGGATGTGTTTATGGATGATTTCATAATATATGGTTCCTCATTTGATACATGCTTGCATAGTTTAACCTGAGTATTAGGCTGATGCATTGAGACTAACCTTGTACTTAATTATGAAAACTACCATTTTATGGTAACTAAGGGAATGGTCATAGGACATCTTGCATCTGAGAGAGGAATACAAGTAGATAAAGCAAAAATTGATGTTATTACCTCTCTATCTTACCCTGTGTCTGTGCAGGAGGTGCGTTCTTTTCTTGGACATGCAAGTTTTTATAGAAGATTCATCAAAGATTTCAACGAAATTGCCCTACCACTATCTAGTCTTATGCAGAAGGATGTGCCATTTTTATTTTATGAACCATGTAAGAAGGGTTTTGAAGAGTTAAAGAGGAGACTCACCACATTACCTATCATGCAGCCACCTAATTGGGAGCTCACCTTTGAAGTAATGTATGATACCTCCGATTATGCACTTGGAGTTGTATTGTCACAAAGAGTAGGTAAAATTCCACATGTTATAGCCATGCCTTTAGGACTCTTAATTTAACCTAAATAAATTATACCACCACTGAAAAAGAGTTATTAGCTATTGTGTTTGCATTAGATAAATTTTGTCCCTATTTGCTTGGCTCCAAAATAATTGTCTTTACAAATCATGTTGCATTGAAATTCCTGCTGAGAAGCCAGATGCTAAACCCAGATTAATCATATGGGTTTCTTCTATTACAAGAGTTTGATATCGATATAAAAGATAAGAGTGGTGTATTAAATCAGTTACTAATGACTTAATCCATATTGAAGGGACCTTTAATCCCTTACCCATTCGTGATTATTTTCTTGATAATTGTTTATTTTATTTGTCTTCTATGGACTTTGCACCTTGGTTTACATATATTGTTAATTATTTACTTACTTCGATTTCACCTCTTAATGCATCTAGATCCTAGGTTGATAAACTTAAAAGTGATGCCAAATACTATGTCTGTAATTATCCATATCTGTGAAAATTTTGCAATGATCAGGTTATTTGTAGGTGTATCCCTGACCATAAGTTTCAAGATATTCTGCATTTTTGTCATGATACATCTGTAGGAGGCCATTTTGGACCATGGAGGACAGCTGGAAGGAACTTGACAGTGGATTTTATTGGCCCACCATCTTTAGGGATGCTCACAGGTTTTGCATTAGCCTTGAGATTTATTAGAAAGCATGAGGAACCACCACTAGGAGAAATGAGATGCCTAAAAAACCTATCATTTTCTGTGAAATATTTGATGTTTAAGGTATTGATTTTATGGGTCTCTTTCGTGTTTCTTATGGATATTCTTACATTTTACTTACTGTTGATTATATGTCCAGATGGGTGAAGGTAAAAGCCACAAGAACTAATGATTCTAAGGTAGTTTTGGATTTTATCCGAACTAACATATTTTGAAGGTTTGGTGTGCCTAAAACTATCATAAGTGATTAGGGAAGTCACTTCTGTAACAGGACAATAACAGTTTTATTAAAAAAGTATGGGGTGACACACATAATTGCTATACCATATCATCCCTAAACTGATGGACAAATGGAGGCATTCAATAGAGAAATCAAGCACCTGTTACAAAAGCTAGTTCACCTTCACAGAAAATATTGGAGTAAGTTCCTAGATGATGCTCTTTGTCCGCAAAGAATAGCTTACTGGACTCCACTAGGCATGTCTCTATTTCGTATAGTGTTTGGTAAAGCATGCCACCTTCCGATGGAGATCGAGCATAAGTCGTATTGGGCAGTTAAGAATTGCAATTTGGCACTTAAGCAGGCTGGAAAAGCAAGGAAGCTTCAACTTCAAAAGCTTAATGAGATACACTTGCAGGCCTATGAGAATTCCAGAATGTATAAAGAGAAAGTTAGAAAATTTCATGACACACAAATTTTGAGAAAGGAGTTCTCTGTGGAACAAAAAGTGTTATTATTCAATTCTCATTTGAAATTAATTGTGGGTAAGCTTAGATCTATATGGGATGGACCTTTTGTGATTAGTGATGTTTTTTCCCATGGTGCAGTTGAAATTCAGGATGAAGCTATTAGCAAAGTATTCAAAGTCAATAGACATCAGTTGAAACCCTTCTAGGAGAATAAACTAAAGGAGGAGACTCAAAATACAGTTGATTTATCTTTAGTAGAGTTATTCTAATTTAGGTAGTGTCTACATAGGCACTTGGACTATATATTATTTTAACTTTCATTTGTTTTTATTCTTTTCTTAAGTTTTTCATGCATGCATTTCCATTTTATTTTTGAACTATCTTTATGCTCTTTTCATTTTCCATTCATTCCTGCATTGAAGACAATGTTTGATTCAAGAGAGGTGGTGGGGTGATTAGAACATTCATTAGTATATTTTTAATTGAATACCTTTGTTTTGATTCTAAGTTTGTAAGTAACAACTTTTAAGTCATTCTTAGTTGTTAGTTTTATACCATTTGGAGTTGTTTTGGGAGTTAGTTAAAAATAAGTGTGGGGTGATACCCTATGCTTTATTGATAAAATTAGAACATCTTCCTTATTGTTTTTGGTTCTTTCATACTTAGCTTGATGAATTCAATCTCTTTCTTTCTCACAACATTACATACACACTGGGATCTATTGGAAAAGTTTGTTTAGCTTTCTTTTCTTTTGCTTGGAAGTGCAAAAACTTAAGTGTGGGGTATTTGATGACTTATATTTATTGTCTTGCTGCATCTTCTAAAATCTTCTTTCTTCCTTATTTCTTGCATTTAGCACATATTTATATTTTTCTGCATAAATCTGAGTTTGTTTTAAATACCAATTATAGGTTACATTTTTACATTGTATTTTGCCCTTTTTTGTTATGATACTATCTAATGTTTTGACCATAAATTTTTTTGTAGATATAATTTTTGGTTGATTATTTTTGCATTTGATTTCTGACTTCCAAGGCTTCAATTTGGTTGTATGGGGCATGGTGTTTGGAGTCTGGAGCTATTTTTGAAGATTTTTATAAGTTTGGGAAGAAAACTCTAGTTTTGTGTATAGGATTTGTTTTTCATTTTGGTTTTTGTTTTTAGGCCCATCCTTGGCCCATTTTGTTTGGAGTAAATCCAGGGAGCTGAGAGGGACCAGAGATACACTTTCATATTTCATTGTTAACATTTTTAGAGATTTTATAGAGTGAAGAGGGAGAAGATTTTCTCTCTTTTCAATGGGCATTTTTAGTTTTCAATTTCAGTTTCCCTTGTCATTCAAGCTTTTCATTTCCAGTGTTCATCCTTTCCTCATGCTTTGAGTTTGATTCTTAACCTTGCTTTGTTCTTTAATTACAATTCTTGATCAAGAACGGTATGCGATTTGGATGATTCGATTGAATGAAATCTTCCTCAATAACATGAATTCCAATTGATTGATTGATTGAATTCTTGTAATGCAAGGCTAGGTTAGAACCAAATCCATTTGATTTCAATTTTTGCAATATTTTAATCTGTGCAAAGTTTATGTTTCTGTAATTTTCGAATTTTTTTCTACAAATCATAGTTTCCTGTGAATTTCTTTTTGTTCCTGCAAATTTCTTGTTTCTACAAATTTATTTTCTTGATTCCTACAAATTTATTTTTCTGCACTTTCTTGTTTTGCAATTTCTGTTATCTTCTGTATTTCTTGTTCTTGATATTTGTTCTTTTGTTTTTAGTTCAAGATATAAAAAAGAAATCTCCCATTGTTAATTTGTCTAAGAAAGTATGAAGCTAGCGAATTAATCTTTGTAATGCGTTTCCTTGAGAATCAATCTTGGTTGTCCCTATATTTCATTAGGGGAACTTTGTTGTTTTTGAAAAGCTTATGCGACTTGAGCTTTGTGAGTGTGATTGGCAAACATATTTGTTTGTCACCTTGTAGTGTGAGAAACTTAACCTATGCATCTTGTTTGCATAAATTAAGATTCATATATCTATTGGTCGTGTATCCTTTATCAAAGTCTTGTTATGTTGTTATCATTTTTGTTTGTCTTATGTTTGTACTACTATGCACATCTTGTGCATTTTCAAGAAAAAATTCTCATTTGTTGACAAAAAAACAGAGATCAGAGTCAGATGGTTAGAAACACATTGTGTAAGATAAGCATAGAATATTTTAAAAATAATTGAAGTTAGTGAATAATAATAAGTAACCTTACTTACATTTAATTACTTTAATAATATTTAGGCTAAAATACCATTAGTATCCCCCTATTTAAGGTGCAACTCACTTTATACCCCCCAATTATTTTTTTTGCTCACCTTTTGCCTTCCAACTTTAATAAGTGGGTAGAATTTGCCCTTCCATCAAATTTCCAATGTTGACCGTTAATATGTGCATGTTGACTTGCTGAGTGATTGGATGTTAGAAGTTAATTACTGATGTGACATAGTTGATTAAGGATTAGTATTAATTAGGTTGGATTTTATAATTATTATTATTACTATTATTATTATTATTACTATTATTCTTGTTATTATTATTACTACTACTATTATAATAATTATTGTTACTATTATTATTATTATTACTATTATTCTTGTTATTATTATTACTACTACTATTATAATAACTATTATTACTATTATTATTATTATTACTATTATTTTATTATTACTACTATTATTATTATTAGTATGATTATTATTCTATTATTATTATTATTACTATTATTTTTTTATTATTACTAATTATTATTATTACTATTATCATTACTAGTACTACTACTACTACTACCACTATTAATATTATTATTATTATTATTATTATTATTATTATTATTATTATTATTATTACTATTATTATTACTACTATTATTCTAACTAGCAAAAACACAAGTGTTCACATGCCTACGTATTTGCATTTCTATTTTAATATATTATAACAATTTAGGATTTTAATTTAATATCTTTTGTAAATTTTTATATTTTGAAATATAAATTATTATGTGACATGTTTTGAAATATATTTTGTGAATTTTATATTTTTTTATGATAATATGATAAAAATATATCAGATCATCAATAGATATGTCAAATATTCAATGAATATGAAAAATGGAAAGATGAGAGAGTTTGAATAGAATTCAAAATATTTTCGCAACTGTGTATTTGCATGTTTATTAAGAATATTTATCATGAAATGTATATATATATTAATCATGTTTAAGGAAAATTGATTTGTGATAAATTAGAAATTGTGAAAATGTGCATATATTAATAAGAAAGAAGTTATATTTGCGAAAGTGGGAACAACCGTAAAATGTTTAGAAGGTAAATAGTCATAAAATGTGGACACTAAAAGGTTATATTCCCATTATATAATACTGTGGAAACACATACGTTGCTGTGTCTGTGTATTCGCATTTCTATTTTAATATGTTATAATAATTTTAGGTTTTTAATTTAATATCTTTTGTAATTTTTTATATTTTGAAATATAAATTATTATGTGACATGTTTCGAAATATATTTTCTTAATTTTATATTTTTTGTTTATGATAATATGATAAAAATATGTCAGTTCATCAATGGATATATCAAATATACAATGAATATGAAAAATGGAAAGATGAGAGAGTTTGAATAGAACTCAAAATATTGTCACAACTGTGTATCTGCATGTTTATTAAGAATATTTATCATGAAATCTATACATATATTAATCATGTTTAAGGAAAATTGATTTGTGATAAAGTAGAAATTGTGAAAATGTGCATATATTAATAGGGAGAAGTTATATTTGCAAAATGAGAACAATTATAAATGTTTAGAAGGTAAAATAGTTATAAAATGTGGACACCAAAAGGTCATACCCCATTATACAATATATAGTATATAGTATAATATCATATATTATAAATTATAGATATAATTCGGCAATTATGTATGTTGGATATCAATATTCTAAAGTAATTCTTTTAATAAAGTTATAACGTTGGTTTAATGGTAAATTTTATGTTTGGGGAGTCAAAGGTTGTGGGTTCAAGTTCTTCTTATGACAAAATAATTTATTTTTTACTTTTAAAATTGGTGTAAGGGTAGAATAGGTATTAGGGGGTATTCCCTTTATTAATAGTATAGATAAATGGACAATTATGTATGTTGGATATCAATATTATAAAGTAATTTTTTTCTGAAAGTTATAAGTTGGTTTAGTGGTAAAGTTTATGTTTAGAAAGTAAGAGGTTATGGGTTCAAGTCCCTCTTATGATAAATTAGTTTATTTTTTTAATTTTAAAATAGTTGTAAGGGTAGAATAGGTATTTTGAAAAGTAGACATTAAAAGAGGGTATTTCCTCTATTAATAATATAGAATATAGATAATAATAATAATAATATAGATATAGAAGTATAAATATAACATATTATATTATACATTATATATATATAAATGGATAATTATGTATGTTGGATATCAATATTTTAAAGTAGTTTTTGCTTAAAGTTATAAGGTTGGTTTAGTGATAAAGTATATGTTTGGAAAATAGGAGGTTATGGGTTCAAGTCCTTCTTATAAAAAATTAGTTTATTTTTTTAATTTTAAAATAAGTGTAATGATAGAATAGGTATTTTGAAAAATAGATATTAAAAGGGGGTATTCCCTTTATTAATAGTATAGATTAATAATAATAATAATAATAATAATTATTATTATTAAACTTTTTACATTTATTTTTGAAACTATGTTTATACGTAGCATAAAAATGCACAACTTTATGTTAAATTGGCTTAGTCTAGTGATAAATTCTTTGTTTTGCATTGAAGGGATCCTAGGTTCAATCCTTAAGAGGATCTTCTCTTATTTTAGGATTTTTACATTTATCCTAACTACTTAATTAGTACTAGTTCTTAATCAATTATGTCAATAAGCAATGCACATATTAACGGCTAATCCTTTGAGAATTGGGGGGCTTGAGAATCTCATAAGATAATTAAAGTAAAGTAATTTATTTTTTACCTTCTCATATAAATAAAATATGTTTTCCTAGGGAAGACAACAGACGGGGTAGGTTTTGCCGTCCCCCGTCCTCAACCTCGAAAAGTACGGGATGGGGGCGGGTGTGAGTATAAAGGAGACAAGTACGAAAGTGTAATCTTTGTCTTTGTTTCCTTCAAAATATTTTTCAATTTTGATATACCGACAGAAACTTCCTATATTATTTTTATAATTTAAATTTATTTATTTATTATTAAATAAATCATATGTTAAGTTATTAATTTTTAATTAAAAATCATCACGTTGCATTTTTCACAGCATTGTGATATTCAACCACAATGTTGTTAGTCTTGCAATCATGTTTTATTGGTACACATACACATGAAATTATAAATATATGTGTGAAATTTTGTTTAATATAGAAGCGGGGTCGGGGACCAATAAGCCCACTCCTGACCCCAATTTTCTTAGATGGGAAAAACCCAGCCCTAATCAACGTAGATTTTTTCAAGGGTCAGTACCCATGAGATTGTCATCCCTATTTTATCCATTTTACTCATTGTAAATGAAAAACTATTGTTGTAAAACAATAAAAATATTTATTTTGTATTGTTATTAAAAATAATATTAAAATAATATCTTTAGGTTAGAGAAGTGAAAATAAAATTGATATATTTTGTCAAATACCACAAAGAGAGAAAACTTTCAATTTTGCCCACGACCAAGCATAGAAACAACCATACTTCAAACCATCGAAGGAGGGAACCCAAACAAATTTTTTTATAAAAATGATTTTATTACTATTTTATTTGGATTTTCTTATATAACTAGTATTTTAATCCATGAAACAAACACCTCCAAAGTCATTTTTTATAAAAAAAATTTTATTATTATTTTTATTTAAATTTTCTTATGTAACTAGTGTTGTACTTGTGCCATGCATATGAAATATGAAAGTTAAGTAAAAAGAAAAAGATATATAGTTTATTATTATATTAAAATCAAAATAGTTGCAAATATGTATAATATATTTAGAAATTATGAACAAATTGAATAAAAAACTTAACGTAAAATTTATAAAACATAAAGTAACAAATGCATTTGTACTCACATATCACAACTTTGATATAAAAGCATAATAACCCAAAAATGTTTTTGTCTCAATAACAAATAAAAAAATATTAATTAATAAATTAAAAAATAACGAAATTTTAAATTTAATAGTTTATTTAAAATAACAATAATATAAAAGTCATGAATTAATCTAAGTTGAATAAAATAAATAAAGTATGTACATTGCCAAAGAAGATTTTCAAATATTTCCCGATAAACAACATTTATAGTACAATTTAGGTTTAAACCCTCATGGTTTTCAAGTAGAATTTGTAGTCCTTCCAATTCTTAACTCATGAAAGTCCAACATACAACTAACCATGTATAAATACAAGTCTTCGTAAATAATTTCCTACATGGGACAAAGTTTGACACCGAAATTTGTTTACTGTTATGCCAAAAGAAATTATCAATTGGTACGTACGGTCTTCTCTTTAATTTAATAGGTAATGTTTGACTACTTTGAAGATTCTAGGAATAAGAATCCTATCGGTTGATTGATCTAAGTGGGTTTATTCTTTAAAAAAATTATCTAGATGAGTCTATTTTTTAAAATATTACCAATATGAGTCTGTTTTAGTATTTGACTTGGTCAAACCGCAACTCTGAATTGCGGTTTACGTGCCACGTCAACTAGGTGATTACGTGGAAACCAGCGTGGCAAAAAATCCCTCTAAAATCGCAACTGGGAATTGCAGTTTGATTGGTCTTTGACCAACACCTCCTTCCTGTCCAATGGGTAAACAGAGCACAGAAAACGACGCTTGTAAAATCGCAAGTCTGACTTATGGTTTGACCACCACCTATTTTTTACCCCATAGGTTTAAAAAACACAGATTCCAAGACACACAAAACCTCAATTCGCACTTATGGTTTGTATGGTCTTTGACCAGCCCCCCCTTTATCCAACAGTTGCAGGGGACGCAAATTTCTAGACCCACAAAATCGCAATTCCCACTTGCAGTTTGTGTGGTCTTTACCCAGTCTCCCTTTTTACCTAACAGTTGCAAAAAAACACAAATTTCTAGACCCACAAAACCGCAATTCCCACTTACGGTTTTAATTAAACTTTTTTTTTCGTTTCCCCCCTTTTTACCCAACAGTTGCAAAAAAATACAAATTTCTACTCGCATAAAACCGCAAGTGCCACCTGCAGTTTTAATTAACTTTTTTTTTCTGTTACCCATCGGTTTTAACCAGGAAGAGGAAGGGGCGCTGATTTTTAGGAAGGGGCACGGATTTCTACTCGCACAAAACCGCAAGTGTGAACTGCGGTTTGCATTAAATATTCATTGTTCACATAAACCGCAGATCAGACTTACGGTTTATGTGGAGTTGTTCTCCTATTTAATCCCCCCTTCGCCCTAGAGAACCACACACCCAGTTGTGCCCCACATAGTGACAATCAAAGAAAGTTTTTGTTCTCTGAAAGTTATTTCTAAATATTGAGGTTAGTTTTTTTATATAATATTTTGATATATGTTTCTTATATATTATTTTTTTTGTTTTGTTATATATTATTTTGGGTATTATTTTAACCATTTACAACAATGGTACATTAAAGGAAGTAATAATACCACAACAAAGTAAAAATTAAGACTGATATACTGTTTTTTACCATTTACAACAACGGTGTATATATATATATATGATGAAATATAAACCGCAATTCGTAGAGGCGGTTTATACACCGTTAACGTTTTATTGGTGCAAAAAAAGGTCGTTGATGGATAAATGGTAAAAAAAAAAATTTCATTAAAACCGCAAGTGTCACTTGCAGTTTTATGTTGGTAGAAATTCGTGCTACTTTGTAACTGTTGGGTAAAAAGGGAGGCTGGGTAAAGACCACACAAATCGCAAGTGGGAATTGCAGTTTTGTGGGTCTAGAAATTTGTGTTTTTTTGCAACTGTTGGGTAAAAAGGAAAGTTGGGTAAAGACCACACAAACCGCAAGTGGGAATTGCGGTTTTATGGGTCTAGAAATTTGTGTCATCTGCAACTGTTGGGTAAAAGGGGGGCTGGTCAAAGACCACAGAAAACATAAGTGCGAATTGCGGTTTTGTGTGTCTTGGAATCTGCATTTTTTAAACCCACTGGGTTAAAAATAGGTGGTGGTCAAACCGCAAGTCTGACTTGCGGTTTTACAAGCGTCGCTTTCTGTGCTCTGTTTACCCATTGGACAGGAAGGAGGTGCTGGTCAAAGACCAGTCAAACCGCAATTCCCAGTTGCGGTTTTGGAGGGATTTTTTGCCACACTGGTTTCTACGTAATCACCTAGTTGACGTGACACGTAAACCGCAATTGAAAGTTGCGGTTTGACCAAGTCAAATACTGAAACGACCCATGCTAGTAATATTTTAAAAAACAGACCCATCTAGATAATTTTTTTAAAAAATAAACTCACTTAGGTCAATCAGCTATCACCATCTTTGGTTTTAGTTATAACCTGTTATTCAATAACATGATTTTCTAATCTTTTGACCGCAACTTGGTACCATTGCACAAACTATTTGCCCGATCAATATCGTGCAACAGTATAACAGAAGCTCCAATCTTCAGGTAAAGTTGATGGGGTGGTAAACTTTAACAAGGAATTGCATTGTGCATTTCAATAGGGAAGGTTTCTATATCAATTTTTCAACATTCCTCTTCTACACACAGAATCTATACCAAAATAAATTTTCTCCTCATTATGTATCCAATTCATGATATACTTATTAACCTAGGAAACAATCTCTAAAGTGGGAACTAAAATATAAAATTGTTTATATTTCTCACACCCACGGGAAAATTGTTTAAAATATATTTTTATATTTTAAAATTCTCAAATTTTAATTAATTTTGAACATTTTTATATAACAAAAAGAAAAGAAAAAAAACTATAGGAAATAGTCATTTGATAAGTTGTTATATCATAAGAAAGATATGATACCATCAAATTATAGTTATGTAACTTACATCAAGTGGTACACTTCACAATAACTTTCAATAATAATTTCCTTTCAAAACCCACTATTCGACTAGAAGTTTCTATCATATAGATCATATATGCATAATTTTATATTAATAAAAATTTATTAACTACCTCATTAATGTTGATGAAAATGAAGATAAGTGACTCTTTTAGAAAGTATGTTCCTGAAGTATAAGTTACTTAAAGTATTTTCTGGATCTTTATTTTCAAACATGATTTCTGAAAGACATTTTGACACACCATTGTTTTCAAACATAGCTATGAAAAGTATATTCCAAATTAATCTTGTATTTTTTAAAATATTTCTAAAATATATATTTTGGATTAATCTTATATTCTCTAACAGTTTCAAAAAATACTTTTTAGAAATTTTATAATGGATATTTTTTTAGAGTAAGTATTTTGCTTATAAAGCTCGTGGATATCACAATTTACAACAACTAATAATATAAAACTAACATCTGAATGTATTTTTTAACTGACTATGGGCTAAGCTTGTTAGCCTGTGGATTTGACCACAAAGTTTACTGCTTCATAGACCAAACTTAAAATTTTTTCACTAATTATGCAAATTTAATGAAATAAAAAGTTCAAATTCCGTATTAACTTCAAACTTTCCTAATTAGAAGAACTTTGCTTATATACCTACCATTCATATTCATATGACCTATATAATTAAGTATACCTTAATTATTAAAGTTACAATCGAACTTTTATAGACCTTAAATAATCATTACTTTTACTACGGAACTGCTTAATGAAACATGTAGCACTTCATAATGTTTTAAAATATTTATTATATATTGACAAAGAAGGATAAAATTAACTGCTTAACACTTAAAAGAATGAAGCAAGAATATAAAACATGAAAGCAAAAGTTATAAAAGATTAAAAAGATATTTTAGTTGAAAGCTTCCTATTAATTTTTGAATGCATAGGATTTTCCTTGCAATTTTTTTGCAAATGAATTGCATACTCAAATGACAAGTAAACTGAAATCTTTTGCCAAAAATAATGCCAACTTGTCATCCTAAGTAATTTTTTGTACAATAAACCATAATAATTAGTATCCAAAATGTAAAGAAAAAATATAGAAAAGAAAGAATAAAAGGAAGCTAAATAAAGAGATTCAAAAGAATTTATAAAAAAAGAAAGAGATTTTAAAAATAAGACTATTTGATTAAAGTAAAACATAATAAAAAATAAAAAACTAGTATTGAGTATTCAGGTGATAGCAATTTGTATCTCTTAACTAAGTGATTCAAAATTCGAATCCTATGTTATTTTATATATGAAAATATGAAATAGACTTTGTTAAATACTCACGAATCCTTATTATGTTATTTTATATATGAAATGGACCTTGTTAAATACTCATTCTGGGTATGCTAAGAATCGAAGTCCCCAATAATATTAGATATTAGTTATTGTTATCAACAATCATTAGTCCATATTAATGTCATAAGTTTTAAAAAACTAAAAAGAAAATAAATATTTGAATTAAAATAATTTTGTAGATAAGAAAATAAAATATAGTGTAATATTAAATAAAATATATTATTATTTATGATAATTACTTTATTATAATATTATTCTTATTTATTTATTAATATTATTATTATTTACCTTTAAAATAATATATATATATATATATATATATATATATATATATATATAACAAATAACGACATTGTATATAAAATTAATGTAATTTTTTTGAGTTGTGTGTGTGTGTGTGTTTTTTTTTTACTTTCTTTGCTTATTTGTGCCGAAAGACAAAGTCGTGAAAAGCAAACAAACAATAAATAAACCTTTTATGTTGTTTCACGCTTTGCACTTCCTTTATTGCATCAATCAAATGAGTCGTTAATTTTATATAGAACATTGAAAGATAGGTTTGATGTACATGATTATTATTTTTGTAAAAAAGAAACGTACATGATTATTTGTTGAAGATAAGATATGAAACAGATTAAAAAACTTAGGACACGCTCGGGGAAATGCAGGTTTTTGATTGAATGTAATTTCTAATATGAAATGTAATTGGCTAATTAATGTAGTTTTTAACTCAGTTATTTTTACCTTTATTACAAAATATGATTTTGGTTTTAGTTTTACAAAATATATAGTTACTAAAATATGATAATAACTCTCTTCTCTATCATTAACATAATTGTTGTCATTATTGTTATAATTAGCCTCACCATTATTGTTATTATCAACTTCACCATTATCGTTACCACTTCCATAACCACAAGACTACCTTTATTGATTCATCACTATAATTGTTAGGGTCACTACAACCAATATTGGACAACCTTTGTTGCTAGCACGAAAATCAATCCCATTGTTGTTGACACTCTCATTGAATCATCATTATCTTATCGCCATGAGACCACCATCATTATCAACCTCACAATTGAACCATCACTAACATAATGGTTGGACCACCACAATCATGAAACCAATATCAATATCACTATATATCATTACTAGACCACTATCATTATCATTGTCATTGCATCACCCTTTGCATTGTCATTACTATTATCATCACATACATCATTAAACTAAATTTGAAAAAAAAAACAACTAAAACTAGGTTTTGAAAACTAATTGTATTTTTTAAAAAATTAACACTTATCACTAAAAATAATCTCATACATATCCTTAGTGATTATTTTTTAGAAATTCAGAAAAAAAGCTAATTTATATTTATTTTCAATCATATAAATTATGTTTTCATAAATTTGAATGACAATACGTTTTCAAGTTAGATTGGGTCACACTAATTATTTTTGAGAAGAAACTTATCAAGCATCTTACTTCTTCTTAAAAGTTATCTGACCCCACATTATTAACTTTCAATTTTTCTTATAGATAGATATAAAAATAATTACGAACAGTTGTTTTTATCATCCTCATCTACCACCAGCACCCTTCACATTTAATATAATTAAATATCCTAACATATTTTTACTTTGTTTTAACTTACATTTAGAGTGTATATTTTATACTAGTTGATTAAGAATATATATTTTAAGGTGTTTCAGATTAGTTTATCTAGAATGCCTTAAAATGTATATGTCGTATTAGTGATCTAGAATATATCATGGTAATTTCATATTAGGTGATTCGAAATACAGTAATAAGACATGACCAATTGTATTCTAGACAGGTGATCCAAAATTTACAATGCAGCAATTTTCTGCATAATTTTGCAGAATTCTTTAACTCTTTTTGTGCAGATTGTATAGTACACTAGTTGGAGTCTCAATCTTGCTGAATTATGCCCTCCTAGCTATTTCATCTTCCCTCACATATCATTTGATTTTATATGCATCTTGTTTTTTTCACCTTTTTGTTTGAAGTGCCAAAACGAGGAGAAAACTTGTACAAGACTTGGAGAAGACATGGTGAAGATATTGCTACAATTCTCAAGTGTAATCAAAGTTTGATTCAAGAGCAAAGATACTAGATGGTACTAGAAGAATGAAGCTCAAATTAAGAGTGGTTTAACTCATCAAAACCAAAAACGGGGAGATTATTGGAACCAAAGGCATTGCATTGAAGTTTTAGTGAAATTTTGGTTTTGTTTTTCCTCTCCTTTTTTTTCTCTTAAATCCATTTTATGGTACCAAACACGTTTATAGGTGTGGTACTTGTATTGTGTGTTTAGATAGACTTAAGAATGTGTTTGGGATGGTTTTGGATAGATTACATAAGTTGGGTTGTGCTGGAAAAGCTTTAAAAATGAGATTTTGTGTGTGGTAATCGGTTACCTAAAAATAGTAATCAATTACCTTGCAAGAATTTTGAGATCAGGAATTGATGCTCTCTGTAGTAATCAATTATCTTAAATCAGTAATCAATTACCCTCGAGAACAAGCACTTTAGACCAGTTTTGTGCAGGATATTAGGTAATCAAATGGGTAATCGATTACCCTGCACCAAAACTGATATAAAAGCATATTTGAAAATAGGTTTTACAACTTTTTATCAATCCAATCAAGTGTTTGCTTCACTTGTACGATTTCTCAGAACTCTCTCAAGATTCATACCTATTTTTTATGGTTTTAAGGTGCTTCAATTTCAAGATTCAAGAAAGAGACTTTATTGAGTTTTGATCTTTTCGTTTGGGTATTCTTCACTTTAGGTGATATTGTTCTGTACCCTTCTTTGTGTTTTTTGCACAAATTTAACAATATCTTGAGGTGTTTTTAAAATTGTTGGGAAACCTTGCAGCAGGGTGTTCTTTCTCAACACTCACAACGAGGTTATAATCTCACATCGCATTTTGAAGTAAGAGATACAAGGTTCATGTTCTAATCTTTGAGAAAAAAACATTGTGGAAGCACAACAGATGTTAGGCACAATTTGCAAAGTAGACTTTTCTGCTCTGTTCGAGAATGTTTCTTTTTGTGTTACTGTATTCTTATGCATAATGAAAATTATTTTATAGTTATATAAGAGAAGATAATAAATTAAATATAGTCATTCCAAACTTCATTTTCTCATTAAGAATTATGCTTGATAACCAATGGTCATTTAAGCATGTTGTTAATTGGAAGAGTAGGTATAATAAATGCATTATATGCTAGTTAAGAGTTGATGGCTTCTTTGTAAGTGAATGATAATTTTTTCATGATCTATATATTTTATCCTGTATTTGTTGCACATCTTATAAAAAGTTGTTAGTATATCATAATTTACATATACTTGTTATCATGGAAACAAAATTGTTGTTATCAGACATCTAGAATGGAGTGTTCAGATCTAACATCTCTTATATCTTTGTGGATTGTAGCACACTCCTTTGGGTGAACGTCTTATGCACTCTCTTATTCAGTGTAAGGTTCTATTTTTAGTAAGATATTATACACGTGTGAAATAATTAAAAAGGGAGACCTAAATTTAATTTAAGTGTAATTAATAAATTAAACACAGAATATTTGGTTGATGTAATTATATCTATGTTTTATTTTGATAAAATGTGTTTATTTATTTATGATGAATGTGATTCAATTTAAGTAAATTATATATAATGGACTATGGATGAGTGAGTTTAGTAAGGTGAGAGGTGAGTAAAGTAGATATTCTTTTAGATTTAGATAGTTGGGATAATTTTATGGGTATTTGTTTAGAAAGGGATGCGATTAGCAAAATCAAGAAATTACTATAGGCACCCTCAGTCTTATATACACATTATCCCCTATTTTTCTTCTTCTATCTTGTTCATTCTCATTCTTCTTCAATTTCTCTGCCTTTTTCTTCTTTTTCTTGCATGCATCCAAATTCTCCACCAAATCTAAGAAAATTATTTCCATCTCTCCTCATTTTGACTGTGGATCATAATGGGTAAGTCTTGTTTTAATTCCTTGGACCATTTTCCCTCTCTCTATGGTTCAAGCATCTCCATTCTAGGAGGATCAATTTTGAAATCTCAATTTCTTATATTCTCTTAATTTGGGAAAGGGGGAGGGGTTGTTAAGTTTTGAGGGGTTTCTTTAACTGAACTACTTTGAGGGTAATATCTAGGTTCTTTTTTTCCATCGTTCGACTGAAAGGAGAAATAGGTAAGGAAAATTCAATCTTGGTTTTTATTTAGGAAATTCTAATTAAACATTGTGTTCCTGCAACTGTTTGTGAATAATTTATGTTTTGATCTTGATTTGGGTGTTCTTTTTAATTAATGTGATGTATGTTTTGGAGTTGATGACATAATGGACTGTGATTTTGAGTTGTTTGTTCTTTTTAAATGTGTTAATAAATTCTATATTATATGGATTGGAATATGTGATATATTAAATTGATGATTATAGTGGAATGTAATGTGGATTTTTAAGAGGAGGTAATTAAGCCTTGTTTATGGTGCATTTAGTTAAGGATATAACTAATGTTGTTGTGACCATTGTACTAAGGTCGAGTAGGACAATAATGTACTTGAGGATGTACTTAGATAGCAACTAGGTGTCATAATTAGGTCAAGTAGATGTCAGATACTGTTTGAGTGTATCAAATAAGTATGCAAACTGTAATTAGTTGTTAAAAATGGGTCAGGTAGACGTCAGACACCAATTGAGGAAAGTCAAATAGGTCACTTTGGTATCCGAACTCAATGGGCTTTCCAGAAAGAATCGTGTCAAATTATTATGTTGTTCTAATTGATTATGTTCAAGGAAAACATAAGCGTGTTTGATTATTTGATAATTCTATTGAATGGAAGTTGATGTTGAATGTGATTTTTTATATTTAATTGAATACTTTTATAGTAAACTTACTCTTGCTTGTTTGCGTTTATGTATGACTATGATGATCATGTCTAACACGAGAGCATATGGCGATGATGTTGTAGAAGGGAAAAATATTCTGGAGTGAAGAAGATAGGATTTGGCTTGGGAGTTAGTGTTGTTTTTGTCCTTTTTAAAATCCTATGATTTTGTGTATTTATGTAAATAGTAAAACAATCCGCCATATGAATTGTTACATAAGGATGTATATGTATGACTTATAATGGTAACTTGTAATGTGTCTTTTGAATGGGAAGTTTGAAGTTAGTATCATAGTATGCAAATGAATGGATAGTTGATTAGTTTGTTAGAATGGTTTGAAATTATGTAGTAGGTGATCTGTGTTTCTGCAAAGTCTTATTGGACAAAAGCTTTCGCCTAGTGAAAAGTTTTTTGTTGGACATTATAGCTTTGTGCAAAGCGACAAGTCTCGCTTGGCACAAAATTTTCTCTACTAGGTATTTTTGTGTTTTTTTGGTTAACAACACATTTTGTTGAGCAACATTCTTTTAATAGAATACTATAATTGAGGTCTCTCGCTGGGAAAGATGTCTAAGTTCCTCACTGACGTACACTCTTCACTAGGCAAGATGTTCAGGATGTGAATTATTTTAAGTCTTCCAAAAATTTTAATATTTTGAGTATAATTTATCATTGAAATAGATTTAGTAGAACAATGAGTGGTATTATTTAATAAGATTTCTTGGTTTGTCACAGTTTATGGTATTAGAGTTGTTTTGTCCTATTATGGATTTGTGAGGATAGGTTTGCCATGTTTTTTATTGTGTACTATTGATTGTTGTGTGTTTAGTGTTTGGTTCTAGTGTTATCCTCTAACTATCATATTATAGGATGAAACCTATACCACCTACACCTTTTCCTCAACTGTCATCTGACTTGGCTCAGGTGGTTCACGCTATAGAGGTTATGGTGGTTGCAATTCAACAATAAAGTCTTCCTATGGCACATCAATTTCAAGCATCAAAGTATGCAAATACTATTACTCCACTAGATATTAAGGATTGGTTGAATTCATGAAAAACAAGCCTCCTAACTTAGAGGTAATTCAGATCCTAACCCGACAAATCGATGGGTGAAAGAAGTGGAGAAAATTTCCAAGGCAATGACTTGTCCTAAAGATAAGAAAGTAACCTATGCAACCTTTCTTCTGGTAGAGGAGGTTGAATTTTAGTGGTATGGAACTTAATAGATGATGTTGTCCAGATGAGAGCAACTGACTTGGAATAATTTTAAGGAAAGATACTTGTTATTATTTTTCTTTTATTAACAAAAATATTTTTATTTTAAAAAAGGTTGTATTATTATTATATTATTATTTTTAACTATGTGTAAAATAATTGACATCACAAAAAAATAGTCACATAATCATTTAACGTTGAATATCTAATAACAAAACTATTTTAAAATAAAAATATAAAAAATAAAAAGAAAATTTAAAGGACTAAAGTAAAAAAATAGGTATTTTTTGGAATTAAAAGTTGATTATGCCTATCAATAATAATAATACTTGAGAAAAAAAACATGCATCATTATTGTAATGTGACGTATAATAAATGACATGGTTAAACGTTTATTACATCAACAAAGATTATTTTTAAACAAAAACATATTTTGAGACTAAAAATTTTTAAAGGACTAAAATAAAGAATAAAAAGTTGATTAAGTAAAACATTTATTATATATTTTTAATTATAATTTAATATACACATTCAAAATCATTTATTTATTATAAATTTTAATGATATAAAATAAATATCTACCACGTGTACTTAAAATTCTTATTTATATACAAAGAAAGAAAGAGAATTTTTTTGTGATAATATATAGAGGCATGTGAAATACATATTTTAAACAAGGAAAAATATTAATTTTTTAAAGCAAATTATACTTAAACTCCTTAGTTCAAAGCAATGTTTTAAAACTCGATTCAGACTAACTGGGAATCGGCCATATAATCAGTTCAAGTCATCCTATGGATCAGAAATGCATAAAAACCAAACTGATCCAGATCGACTCGGCTGAGGACCGATGAACCAATGACTCGGGAGGACAAAGTGTTTTTTTTTTTTAGAAAAATTCTTAATGGGTGAAACGACGTCGTTTTGGATGGGAAAAAAACCCCAATAGTCTTCTCTATTTCACTCTCTACTGCTTGATGTGTTTGCGTTTTGCTTTAATTTTTTTAGCTTTACCCTTTTGCAATGAAAAATAGTATCAAATAAGGCACAAATTTGGTGTTGACACTATATTCTTTAATTTGTGTTTTTTATTTTTGGTATAATTTAATTATTTTATAATTTTTTATAGTATGGTTATTAAATATTTATATTTTTTAATGTAATCTGAAACATGCGGGTCAATTATTGACTCAGTGGGTTAACTCTGAATCCATGACTCTTTGTCCTATTTGAGTAAAAGATTAGACCAAGTCAGATAACATTGGTTCAAATTTATTACACTTCCACCTCTTACTTATTTTTTTAATTACTTTCCCCTCTCATCCCTAGTTCGATAAGTTATAATGTTAAAAGTTTAACAAAAAGACCAAATTACTCGATCACTTAAATTCCACTCCACAACTATGGTGAAGTCGTGAAGGTTGAGGTGGTTATGTTGTGCATCAATCAGGGCGTGGTAATGTTGGTCTTGTTGTTTAAAAACTCATCTTTGGTTCGTCCTCCAAACGCTTTTCACTTTCTGTGCTCCTTAGCCAGGTAGCCTATTTAAGTGGGTGCATCTATTTCCTTCCATGATCTCATCTCTGCTACGTCGTTGGGAAAAACATTGAAACCGACCAAATCATTTCATGAAGCAAGCCCTCATTGCCATTGTGGAGGAGTTCTTCGTGCTAACCTTCTTTCTACAACTCAAGCAAAACTATTGGCAAGAGCTTCTAAGGGCTTGATTGGTTTGATTTTGGTTTTTAGTTTTTGAAAAGAGTTTTCAAAAACTGTTTTCGAAAAGAAAAGAAAAAAAAAATTATTTGGCAAGTTTTATTTGAAATCTCTTTTAAAGATCTAAAAATGGAAAAACTTGTTCATATTTATTAGAATTTCATTAATGAAAAGCAAAAAACAACATATTCTGATTGTATTTTGAGTTTTCAAAACAAAAATAGAAAACTGAAAAACAAAACTACTTTTAGTTGTTTCTGTTTTTTAGTTTTTAAAAACTAAAAAACCAAAACTATTTTCAAAAACTGTTTTCAGAAAACTCTACCCAAACAAGTTTTCTAGTTTTTAAAAACTAAAATACTAAAATCAGTTTTATAAAATTGTTGTCAAACAAGTACTAAGTGCTTGTGTGACAATTTTTTTATAAAACTGTTTTCAGTATTGTAGTATTTAAAAACTAAAAAACTCGTTTGGGTAATGTTTTCTGAAAACAATTCTGGTTTTTTAGTTTTTAAAAACTAAAAAACAGGAACAACTAAAAAGAGTTTTGTTTTTCAGTTTTCTATTTTTGTTTTGAAAACTCAAAAATACAATCAAAATATGTTGTTTTTTACTTTTTATTAATGAAATTCTAATAAATATAAACAAGTTTTTCTATTTTTATATCTTCAAAACAGTTTTTAAATAACACTTACTAAACAAGTTTTTTTTTTCTTCCCAAAAACAGTTTTTGAAAACTATTCTTGAAAACTCTTTTCAAAAACTAAAAAACAAAACAAAACCAATCAAACCCTAATATTCTCTTTTCAACTTTTTCTACTGTTCCATGTTTATTTGTGGAATTAATATTTGAAAATTTCCCCACATGTGACGATATAATATAGTGTCTAGTGTTTTCATTTAGCTTACCCGATGTTGGTCAATAGGTTTCAATTATTTTATTGCAAGCTAAAAATGGAATAAACATAGTAGATAGTGAATTTGCTTCAACACGAATATCAGAACCTCATAAATCCTACTTGCTTGCGGGTTTTTATTCATGTTTTGTGAAGAGGATGAGGCCAATTTTGTCTAATAATTTCATTAATTGATCCTGTGCACTGCACATGAGACGCTAAAGTTCACAAAATTTGTTTTCTTACGGTTTAGGTGAGGTAGCGTGATGGAATTACTCATTTTTAGGTGATGGGGGAGGTTGTTTTAGGGTAAAATTGTGAAAGATGTCATTGTAATAACACCTAAACTAAGGGGATGCAAGCATATTTAGCTCCTATGGAAATAAAATAAATAAACTTATATCAATACATACAAAATTATAGTATGTATATAGAATAAATATAAAAGAATAAGAAAAAAACTTTTAAGAGTTTTTTATCTATCTTTTAAAGAATTATTATAGAAAATTTATGTATCAATTTGTTAAGATTTGAACTAATGCCCTCTCCTTTCCCATTTTCCCACACTTTGATATTACCCCACTAGACTAACTTTGTAACATTAAAATAATAAAGCTACTTTAAAATATTTATATTCAACATACATAATTGTTCTATTATTTATTATCTACATTGTTCACAAAAAAACTATTATATATATCTATTATCTATAACATATATAAAGGGGATTCACATTTTTGTGTCCACATTTTATATCCAATTTTATTCTATTAATTTTTTCAATAACTACTTATTTGAAAATTAAAAAGAAAACAAAAAAAATTACTTTTCTTTTACAAGCAAATGATAATTTGTTAGTAAAGAGATTTGAATTCAATACCTCTTTTTCCCATATATAAATTTTACCACTACACCATCCTTGTAACATTAGAATAGAAAAACTACTTTAAAACATTTATATCCAACATATATGATTGTGTTATTAATGAATCATTGATTATAAGGGTAATTAACATGCTAATAAACAAAAAATATATTGTAACTACATACACACTCACATATAGTCTTACTTGAAAACTATCATTTTCTCTAATCAAAATTAATAAATAAAAATACGAATACACAAACACGACAACATTTGTGTTTTCGCTAGTAATCATAAAGATATAATAAAATATGACAAGATATGATAATCATTGTATCTTATCTTAAATTATTAGATAATAATAAAAAATAATTAATTAATACATATGGACAATTATATCCAAGATACTCTGCACACTTATGGATTTATCTATGTGGACATTATTCATAGGAATATGTTTTAGGAATTATTAGGAAGAGAGAACATTACCAGATAATGATAAAAAATAATTAATTAATACACATGGACAATTATATCCAAAATACTCTGCACATTTGTAGACTTGTCTATGTGGACATTATTCATAGGAATATGTTTTAGAAATTATTAGGAAGTGAGAACATTTTATAGAATTTTAAAAATAAATTCTTCATTAATATTGTGCTAAATAGTAACATTTTGTAGATAGTATTTATAGTCTTCATAAAAAATAAAATTATTTAATTTTATAATATTGTTGACGAATTTTATTTAACTTAACTTCTTATCCTTTTCAACCTATCATTTTCAATATTTTTAATTCTAGGTCAATTTCAACACTTTTTAAATAACTTATCAATAACTAAAAATAAAAACACATCACAATATAAATTATTTATGATAAATAAAAAAATATTTTGAATGTTAAAAAATATTTATTATATTTTTAATTTTAATATAATTAATAACAATATATTTATAACTATTTATTTATCATAAAATTTAATGATAAAAAATATTTTCTCTATAAACTAATAGTATAATTAATGTGTTTAAAATATTTATTTATTATATTTAATTATAATATAACATAATATAGTATAATATAACATATACATTTATAAATATTTATTTATTATAAATTTTTATTGTATAAAATAAATATTTATTACATGTTAAAATGCTGAATTGATAGAGACATTATTTTTTGAAATTTTATAAAACATGATGATGAAAGTAGTGTTTTTTATTTAATTAGATTATCCTTTACTATACTAGAGACAATCCCATTTCACTATAGATGGCAAATTCTTCTTTTGAGTATTTTAATGTAGTTGCATATTTAGTTTTTAACTTGAGACCACTAGTTTTTTTTAATAAGCAAAAACTTTTATTAAAGATGACGAAAACACAAGAAGTGATTTCATCATTCAACCATATAGTAACACATGTCACCATAGTGGAGTATTACAATATCTTAATACTATAACACAAACCACAATAATAAAGTCTTAGAATCCTTCAAGATAGTATAGAGATTCATAATTCATTTAGGATACGTATATGAGATCACTAGTTGAATTGGAACACTCCTTGTTAGTTAATCCACACGTGGAGTTATTATATGAAAGTAGTGTGCTGAATGCATATTTAAAAAACGAAGGAATGTTGGAAATAATAGTGGATTGGTATTAATCAATTATATTTTATCATTATCTGACAATTTAAGATATGGTGATAATCATATCTTATAATATCTTTATGATTATTTGAATGGATTAGACTAAGATTAACTCTCTGATGGGTTGAGTCAATCATAAAAAACTAATTTGAGGAGTCCCTGCCTACCCTGGGGGGATTATAAATTTGTCATTCTATTAAGCAAATTACAACATACGTTCTCTAAAATAATCCCCTAGAAAGTAGGTAGTAAAACCTGAAGAGTTCTTATTGAACTAATATCTCTACAATACTCATTCATAGAGTTTTTGTTCATGAAAATCAAGAACTCCAATTCAATATATATGAGGTACACAAATTGTCCTTCCTCTATCTTTTATATTTATTCTCTATGCATACTATAATCTTGTATCTATTGATTCAAGGGTTCTTTTTATTTTCATCAATTGGTATCAGAGCCAAATTAGATTCATATTATGGTTGTTTTCCTATTAGAGAATTAAATTTGAATTAAAGTTTTTTTGTGTTTTTAGTGATAGTTCACTTTTATCTTTTGCACAAAAAAAAATTGAGGGTTTAAATTACTTGTTATTGTTAAAATAACATATTAAAGTCTCATTCAATTACTCTTACATAGATAAATTATGTATTGAAACCTTTAAGTGTTACCCCTTTAAAAGCAAGCTTTCTTTTGGATTCAATTACTGGGTAAATTATTTTCAAAATTACTTAAGAATTTTTTTTTTTATGTTTGACCAATATGAGTCATTTGTGTAAGCAACATAAGATGATTTGTATTAACTTTAATTTCAGAAGTGTTAAAGAGGTTGCATGGACTCATTTTTATACCCATATTTTTGTGATTGTTTGGTCAAATAAGAATATTGTTGTTTTGATACAATAAATTCACTCTCAGAAGCATTGAACGGGGTTGCTCATTTTTTTTATTCTTATTTTTTCTCAAATACCATATTTATTTAATATTTTAATATTACTGGTATTTTTTAGTATAAAAAAATTTGATTAATTCAAGATTAAATTATTTTTTTCTATTATAATCTTGAATTTTTGCCCTAATTTCATTGTGATAATTCTTTACAATATTTGTACTCTTCAATTATATTGTACTCTCTTTAAGATATATCGAATTATCATTTATAAATTAATTTTACATAATTTTATTAATTATGCACAATCTTAATTGTGCTTCTCTTATGCGCATAATTTTCTTTATTAATTTGCATTATAATTACTCATCTATCATGGGTATAGTAATGTGAATTTTTTATGTTGGTCATATAGTATATATGATTAAAATTATGCAAATTTATTGGACAATAGACATAATTTTTTTTTCATTTATATAATTTTAATTCATCTATCGTGGATGCATTTATGTGAATTTTGTGATATAATTATTTTTTTATTGCATTGATAATAATTATACCCTATCGATGTATTGTTATTAATGTAATTTGATGTTATACAATGTACTTTTCTTTACTTATGTTAATGATTTTTTTATACTCTATCAGTATTATGATTTTATTGATACAAGTTATAGTGCATTGTAAATTCCTTAGAGATTTTATTTTAATTGAACTTTTAGAATTACATAATGTTTCGCTATTGTTGTAATGTTCAGTTTATTTCCTTAATTTTATCATGTTTAGTTATATTTATATGAACCAAAATTTATACTGTCCTTTTTCTTTTGTTCCATAATGACTTATAACCTTTAATTAGACATTTTCCCTTCCAAACAAAAAAAATGTTGCATTTTTTTTGTGATGCAAATTTTCTATATATATATATATATATATATATATATATTACTATTATGTAAGTAGCATACTTACCTTATTGATATGATATTACTTAACATAATTCTAGTGTGATAAATAAATAATTGAATTTTATTTAGCCTTCTGGGTATTTTTTTGTTATGTCAACTATTTTTTTCTTTAACAAGTGGAAGGATTTTGTATATTAAAATTTTAATTAATATCTTATAAAATAAATTATCTTGGTATAAGAATTTCACCTTAAATGTCCAATTAATCATACATGTGCAAAAACAAATTTTCTTGATAAAATTATGTTTTCTCATCACATTATTTGTGATCACGTTGTTGGGATTTATATTAAGAATTTTGTTTTGGTCTCTTGTAGAATATTTTATTGTATAACAAACTCTCTATTGATATGCAATATTAATATGCAATTCTTGTAAGAACAATATAGGAATCCTAAATTTGAAGAGATTAATTTCTCCATACCATATTTTATAATATTGTTGATGGTATTCTTGTAAAAGCTAGATGCTTTATTTTGGGATATATAAATAAACTTATGTCCATTATAAATTGTGATGAGAGTTGGAGACTATTTATTATTATATCCTTAATATTTGTAAGAATAGGTTTCATATTCTTCCGTTGCGTGTAATCATATTTTATTCTCAAATGTGTGTGGATTTGTTTATTGTAACACTTAATTTTTTTATGATTACTTGAGAACTTGTTTATGATCTCATATTCTACGTAAAATTACCAAGAGATCCCTTTTCTCACTCATGCAATTACCATTTCAAGATCCTCATAATGGTCAATATTTTTTAAAGGGTTGATTAATATGTGGTTAATTATGAAACCATTTGTGATAATTATTTATTCTTATGGATGAATTTGTAGGTTTCATATTCTTGTGTTTTTAACCACTTCTCTCATTAATCATTTGTTATTCTACTACTTTATAATTCCTTAAGTAGAAAAATAGTGAATTTTAATTCACTTTTATTATTATTTTATAAAGTCATCATTCCACTATCACTAGAGCTTTTAATACTAGTGTACCCTAATGATAATCCTAATAATTTTTTTGTATATTAAATATTAGTGGGAGTATATATAATCTTGTATTATTTCTCGAGACTTATATGTTTTTATTATCATATATTTGTGCGCACATTTAATTATGGTATGACATATTCTCTAGGACTTCTCTATTTATTTTTGACCCATTTTTTATTTAGATACATAAAATTCATTGTATCTTTGTAGACATCTTTAACATATGTTAATGTCATTCTGTTGGGTACTGCACATTAATCTTTTTGACATACAATTATGCATTGTGTATCTCTTTTACCCAAATTTCATATTTTAATTGATTAAAATTTTAGAAGTATATAATTTTGTATTATGTCTCGAGACTTATCTATATGTATTGTCATATATTATTGTGCACATTTAATTATGATATGACATACTCTATAGGACTTGACTATTTATTTTTTGTCCTATTTTAATTGAGATACATAAAATTCATTGTATTTTAATAGACATCTTCAATGGATGTTAAAAGTATTGTGTTGGGCATTGCACATTAATTCTTTTGGTATGCAATTAAGTATTGTGCATTTCTTTTACCCAAAATTTCACATTTTATTTTGTCAAAATTCTATAAGTATATTATAGATACAATAATCCTATCGAGTATGATTTTCTACTTTGTAAAAGTGCTTATTATGATAGTACTCCTATTGAGTACAATTTTGCACTATTGAAGTACTTATGAATTTTTTTGTTTGGACCAATTCTCTAAGTGTTTGTTCAATTGACATTTTGTGACCACAATAATCTGAGTGTCATTTTATATAAACTAGGTGTCTATGTGGTCCTAGTAGAGAATTTATGGATTTCCTTCTTGTCTTTGGATTCTTACATAATCACTCATTTTCTAAAACTTAAATTAGTTAAATGTTAAATATTATAGAGCATTTATGTAGCCTATATGTAATTAGATTTGTTGTTGGACTATGATGAATACTTATATGCATGTGAATTATGCTTTCTTGCTTTTATAATTTTTCGAACTCAAGTAAAAATGATATTAATAGAACGTTTTTTTATTCACTAATCAAATACTTAACTTTTCAGTTTTATAACTCATATGATGTGGTTATGTTTTGATGTCTTAGATCAGTGGCAGTCTGAAACTCTCTTATGAGATATGTGTGAAGTAATATCATTTTAATAACATATCTCTTAGCATTTTTGGATGTTTGGGACCATGTAGTATCATTTTATTAAACTACATTATTCTATATACTTTATGAGAAATATTTGTTAACGTGCATGATATATATCCCTATCAGATATTATTTTGTAGCTTAAATTTCTCATTGTCTAATATAAAATTTGTCTATAATCTGTGATGGATTGAGTCAATCATAAAAAACCCATTTGAGGAGTCCCTGCCTATCCTGGGGGATTATAAATTTGGTATCCCATTAAGCAAATTACAACATACATTCAGAGTTCTTATTGAACTCATATCTTTATAATAATCATTTAAAGTTTTTGTTCATGAAAATCAAGAACTTCAATTTAATATATATGAGATACACAAATTGTCCTTCCGCTATCTTTTATATTTATTCTCTATGCATACTATAATCTTGTATCTATTGATTCAAGGGTTCTTTTTATTTCCATCAAGGAAAATATTAATTTTGATTTTTAATAAGAAACTAAGGAGAGAAATTATATATTTGGATATTTTTTCTACAAGAACTTATATGAGAAGAAAAAAAAAATCTCCATAAATTAAAGTTTGTTTTCCATAAACTAGTATGTAAAAGTTGTCTCATAACTTTTGTAAAAAATGTGAAATTTTTTAGAGATTAACTTACGGAAAATTCTTATATATTTTTTTCAAAAAGTTTATGATTTTTTAAAATATTTTTTGTCTTAAAAATCATCGAAGGAAGCTTACAGACATAGTTGTGTGATTGTAATTTATAATACGAATTTATTCTAAAAATTGGAGATAACTATTATGGTATGGTCATATGGATTCCAATATTTTGTTTATTATGGCATGGCGCTGATTCTGCTAACTCAATTGCTAGGCCCCTTCTTTATTCTCCAAAAGGCTGAAACCAAAGGTAATGCCATAAACAAGCACACTAAACTTGCCAATCATCTATCTTTTTGTTGTTGGCACTCTGATTTCTAAACCCAAAAAACTTTTCATTCTTCTGAATTTTGATAACTAATTAATAAACTTGTTTTTTATTAATTGATCACTTGAGTGAGGAATCTCATAACGGAAAATTTTAATTTAGAAAAAAAAGAATTCGAAATTTGAGGGAGAAAGAGGTGAAGGGTGAAGAATAAGAATGCAAGGGTAGAGAGATTGAATAAGGTGGGGGAGTTAGTTGGATCGGATTGAATTGGAAAGATGGTTGAGATGATTGGGCTACAAAAGAAAGGGGCCCCTCACCTGATTACTAGTCCACTTCATTCGGTGGGCTATTCCCTCCCCCTCGCACGCCTTACACGTACGGTCCCATCCCTAAATGCCTAATGACTACTTTTCTATTCTTCTTTGGGGGGTGGGCTACGACTACCAGCTTAGCCGAACCCTTTTCTGGTCCGTTCCCATTGGGAAATTTTATGACTTAAGGGGTGAGATCAGAAAGTAACAAATAAAAAAGTATCTCCAAACAAAAAAAAAAAAAAAAGCCAATAAAAATGAATTCAATAAATAATAATAATGGACCTCATCAGTCCAAATTCGAAATCCAAAAGGATTTGCCCTATTTTAAATCTTTTACGAAAACCTTATCTCCCGAACCTGTCTGTACGAACCACGTTCCAAATACCAGAAAGAAACCCTCGAACTCAAAGGTCCAATTAGCCTCACGGGTTCGTTCCCAGGCCCAATCTGCATCTCTCTCCGGTGAGCCCTCCTTCTTTCTCTCTCCTCTCTGCAAGGCCCTAGATCTCGCTCCGGTGAGCCTGAGCCCTCTCTTCTCCTTTTAGATCCGCCTTTTCACCGTCAGTTCCTCTTCCCCATTTATATATTCTACCTCCCAAACCCTAATCTCTCTTTTTCTCGCTTTTCACTCTTTTTTCCCCCCCCAACATCTTTTAATCTTCTTCCCTTCTCAACAAATCCTTTTTTCCCCTGCTAATTATGGTTCCAATCTTTGGTTTATCGGAATCGTATAGTGCCTTCGGTCATCTTCCGTTTCGTTTCTTTATTTTACGATGAAATGCTTGATCTGGACTGTGTTTTTTTTTTTTTTGGTTTGTTGTGTTATTTTTAGTTGTTTTTTAAGTGTTACAACATTGACGATCTGATGTTCGAGTTCTGACTTTTGAGTTTGATCGAGTCTGCTGTGAACTTCTTTCACTGATGAGTTCTGTCCACCTCATATTGTTTTTTAGTGTTTCCTGAGTATGATTGAGCTGGGCTGACCTGACTCAACTGTGGGTCCATTAGTGGTTGCTTTAACTGTATTCAAGCCCTGCAAGCTCACTGTCTGAATTGTGTACAATGGCCATGGACACAGCCCGTTGGGCCTTTTTCTTTCTAAAAAAAAAAATTAGGATTCAAAGTAATAGTAAGATGAGGGGTTGCTTTTAAACTCTTAAACCTGATCATGCCAGCAAAATAAGGATGCTAGGTGCAATACTGAAGCGCGGGTCTATCAATTCTGTTATTGTTAGCATTTTATTGTTATTCAAGTGGACAAATGTAATGTATGTTTGTTTATGTTATGTTAAATTCAAATCCTGTATATTTTGCATGGGAGTGTTGGTATGTGATAGGCTAGTGATCTAATGTTTTCTTCATATTTGTAAAACATAAATTAATATAAATGTATCATCTGGAAAGCATTTACTGGTTGGGACTCACCATTAATTAGTAATTTCTATTTTTAGGTGAAGCTGGAACGTACATATAAATAAATAAAGATGGTTACTGTTGATGAAGATAAAGCCGTTGCAACCCCTGATGTGAAAAATATGCCAGTCGGTACTGATTTTCAACCTAGCAATGATCTGGAAATTTCAGAAAATCAGTCTGACCATAATGTTGAAAATTCCGAGTCTCAGCCTGAGGAACTCCCCAATTCCGAAGCTGAGCCTAATGAGTTACTTCCTGAGTCTGAAACCCAGGCATTAAGTGGTGATGCAAATGAAGGGACATTGCCCAACCGTGAATTGGACAATAACGGAGAACCTCTTAACAGTGAGTCAGAGAATCAAGAGTCACTGGGCAACAACCAATCAAGCAATGATGAGGGACCACACAACAATCAGCATGTTGATTCTGAGGCACCATTAGTGAGTTCTGAGGCTGCAGCTGATGATAAGCTTGTTAATTCTGAAGCTACTGCTGACCAGAAGCCTGGATATGAGGCACCACCAACTGACCAGCTGGTCGATTCTGAGACACTTCCAAATAATGGAGTGGTAAATTCTGAACATCAGACTAGTAATGATGTTGCTGTATCTGAAACACAGCTTATTGATGAGGCGATTTTACCTGAAACTCAGCCAAGCAATGAGGCAATTTTATCTGAAACACAACAAAGTAATGAGGTGATTACATCTGAAACTCAGCCCAGCGACGATGCAGTTATGTCAGATGCACAGCCCAACAGTGGGCCAATCATGCCTGACACACAGCCCAGCAGTGAGCCAATCGTGTCTGACACACAGCCCAGCAGTGAGCCAATCATGTCTGGCACACAGCCCAGCAGTGAGACAGCCATGCCTGAGACACAGCCCAGCAGTGAGACAGCCATGCCTGAGACACAGCCCAGCAGTGAGACAGCCATGCCTGAGACACAGCCCAGCAATGAGACTGTCATACTTGAAGCACAGACCAGCAATGATGTGGTCATGTCTGAAGCTCTGCCTGAACATGATTTGGTAAATTCTGTAGCAGATTCCAACCGTCAGCTCTCTCATCCAGAATCTCTTTCTCATAATCATCATTTTACCAACCTACACATGATTCCTGAAGATCAGCTGCCTCAACCTGAATCGCTACCCAATTCAGATCCACTGCCTAGTTCTGAACCACTGCCAGACAGTCATCTCACAGACATCAAACCGATACCTCATGATCATCTTGCTCAGTATGATACACTGCCCGACAATCATATGGACCATTCTGAGGCTGTGTCCAACCATCAACTCACTCACCCTGAGACACTGTCCCATGAACAGCTAGCCAATTCTCAATTGCTGCCTCACTATGGGCTGCAAAATAGTGAAACACTGCATGACAATCAGTTAGTCAATTCTCAACCACAATATGAAATAGTCAATGCTAGCAACATACCCAGCTATGAGATAGTGAATGCTGAAACTCCGTTGAACAGTGAGGAACCTACTCCAGAAACTCAGCCAAGCAAGAGGAGGAAAAAGAAGTCCATAGTCTGGGAACACTTCACCATAGAAACAGTCAGTCCTGGATGTAGAAGAGCATGCTGCAAGCAATGCAAACAAAGTTTCGCGTACAGTACTGGTTCAAAAGTTGCTGGTACGAGCCACCTTAAACGCCACATTGCCAAGGGGACATGCCCAGCTCTTTTACGCAGCCAAGATCCAAATCAGTTCAGCCCTTATACTCCACGTTCAAGGGGAAGTGATGCTGGTAATGCTAGCAGTGCTCCAAAGCGACGATATAGATCCCCTAATACTCCTTACATAATTTTTGATCAAGATCGTTGCCGCCATGAGATTGCTAGGATGATCATTATGCATGATTACCCCCTTCATATGGTTGAGCATCCAGGATTTGTTGCATTTGTCCAAAATCTGCAGCCCCAGTTCAATATGGTGACATTTAACACAGTTCAAGGAGACTGTGTTGCAACTTACCTGATGGAAAAGCAATGTGTTATGAAGTATTTTGACGGATTACCTGGCCGTGTGTGTCTCACACTGGATGTTTGGTCCTCAAGCCAATCTGTAGGGTATGTGTTTATAACTGGACATTTTGTTGATAATGATTGGAAGTTGCAGAGGAGAATTCTCAATGTTGTGATGGAACCATACCCTAATTCTGACTCCGCCCTCAGCCATGCTATATCTGTTTGCATTTCTGATTGGAATTTGGAGGGCAGGCTGTTTTCTATCACTTGTGGTCAGACACTGAGTGAAGGTGCCCTTGGGAATCTCAGACCGTTACTCTCTGTGAAGAATCCACTTATCCTCAATGGTCAGTTGCTAGTGGGAAACTGCATTTCCCGAACTTTAAGCAGTGTTGCAAATGATTTATTGAGCTCAGTGCCTCTCATAGTAAAAAAGATCCGGGATAGTGTAAAATATGTCAAGACTTCAGAATCACATGAGGAAAAATTCTTGGATCTCAAGCAGCAACTTCAGGTCCCCAGTGAAAGGAACCTTTTTATTGATGACCAAACCAAGTGGAATACAACATATCAGATGCTAGTGGCAGCTTCTGAACTAAAGGAAGTGTTTTCTTGTTTGGACACTTCTGATCCTGATTACAAGGGAGCCCCATCCATGCAGGATTGGAAGCTGGTGGAGACCCTCTGCACATACTTGAAGCCCCTTTTTGATGCGGCAAACATTCTTACAACAACAACTCATCCCACTGTTATTACCTTCTTCCATGAAGTTTGGAAATTGCAGTTGGATCTGTCTCGTGCTGTTGTGAATGAGGATCCTTTCATCAACGACCTTACCAAACCCATGCAACAAAAGATTGATAGGTACTGGAAAGATTGCAGTCTGGTTTTGGCAATTGCAGTAGTTATGGATCCTCGTTTTAAGATGAAGCTTGTTGAGTTTAGTTTCACAAAAATCTATGGCGAGGATGCCCACGAATATGTTAAGATTGTTGATGATGGAATTCATGAGCTATTTCATGAGTATGTGAACCTTCCCTTGCCACTAACCCCGGCTTATGCAGAAGAAGGAAGTGCTGGAAACCACATGAAAACAGAGGGATCTCCAGGAGGAACTCTGTTGTCAGATAATGGACTAACAGATTTTGATGTCTACATCATGGAAACTACTAGCCAACAGATGAAGTCTGAATTGGACCAGTATCTAGAAGAATCACTGTTGCCACGTGTTCCGGACTTTGATGTATTGGGTTGGTGGAAGCTAAACAAACTCAAGTACCCTACTCTCTCCAAGATGGCTCGGGATATATTGTCTGTTCCAGTTTCGAGTGTTCCTCCAGAATCTGTCTTTGATACAAAAGTGAAAGAGATGGATCAGTATAGAAGTTCCTTGCGGCCAGAGACAGTGGAGGCTCTTGTATGTGCGAAAGACTGGATGCAGTATGGAGCGGCTGAAGCTTCCAATGCGCTTGTGAAAATGGAGTTCTAGATTTAATCCGTGTAATTTTGGTTCAGGAGAGGGTGTATTGAGCCCATGGGAGGACCTTACGATGTGAAGGGTATGTGTAAGGAAGACAACATCATGCGTTGTTATATTTTATGAACTGCACGTTCTCTTTTAGGTGGCTGTACTCTTTATGATGTTAGGTTCTTGTATTTTAATTGTAGTGCCTAGTTCTTTGTTAGGCTATGTTCGTAACATTTAATGTGTGGATTTGGACATGAATGCCTAAATTCTAGATTACTTTTCTGGATTAGATGCTTAGAACAGATCCCCTCCTTAAGGTGATACATTGATGTAATAATTTATGTCCTCAATATTCAATCACCTTGATTCAGGAGCATTAGGAATCCGTGTAATTTGATGCTTATTCCTAATAACGGATTGGATACGCTGTACTCAGAATCAACCGCTGTTTTTTTTTTTTACTTCTAAAATGTGTGGGGTTCCATTTCCAGCTTAGTAATTAGATGGGTGGCATTGGGTTGCGTGTGCCAAATAGAAATTTCAGATGCTTATTAAAAAAATGGCTTAAATATGTTATCATAAGCTGATATATATATATATATATGGGAAATACAGGTATATTAGATATTACAGAATACGTGACTTGTAGTTATACTTTATTCTCGGACTAGGTAAACTGGTGAAGTTAAGATCAAGATAATGTTTGTGTGCAAAAACCGTTTTTGCATTAATAATTAGAAGAACTCTTTTTGCATCTGATTTTTAAATATTTGTGTAGATAATAATTTTTTTTAATTGATTCAAATGCAACACAGTTACACACCCTTGAGAAATGAAGGCTAAATAAATTTTGGACAAATTTTTTTAATTAGGTTTAATTTAGAAAAATTTATCAGCAAACATTTATAAGAAAAGGAAAAAAAGGATGCAATAGATGATTGAGTTTTTTTCTAATAGGTTAAAATTAATTTAATGTAAAGATTTTTACATTGAAAGTCAATCATAACCCTTCATTCATGATAAATTTATTGACTTTACTAGTTACTATTTTAAAATTTTTTTTTATATATATAACTTAATTGAAATCTATAGTTTGATTTATTTATTGAAAACTCAATTCAATTTTATTTCTCTGCTTTCTTGTATAAATATTCATTGAAAAATCTATTGAAAATAGAATTTGTTGAAATTAAACTAGTGTCACTTAGTATATTATTTTTTAAATTAATAATAAACTATACAAGTTTTTTATTTAAATTAAAATTTAAATATAGTATAGTTATATTTTTATATTAATATTCTTTAATTCTTTTAGGGTACATTTGATACTTGCTAAAATATATCACAAGAAAAATAACATATGAAAAACATTTAAGTTATAAGATAACTTTTATCCTACGTATAAAGAAAGTGAAATTTGCTAAATTCATTGTTAGATATCATTTTACATTTTAATATTTACTATAAGTATTAAATTATATAAAAGATAATATATTTTTAACAGGTCCCAAAATTTATTTATCAAATATAATATATTTTCCACAAATCTTAATTTTAAGATTATCTGCTATGAATAATATATGTATATATATATATATATATATATATATATATATATACATATTTATAATAAAAGATACAAACAACTGTTACTAGGGTTAACTAATATCACACAAGGTTGCGGACTGAATCTCCACCTATTAATAAAAACTAACCTTACATGTAAAAAAAACAATGTCGCCTTTTGGAAAAGAGTGATGATATTAATATCAAGCTCCAGAGCCAAGTAATTTGATTGTTAATAAAAAAAATATGCATATACCAATGTTGGCTTGTAAGGTACTTCGGGCGCAGCACAGCAGTGGTTAGATGTTGGTGCTTTGTAACTTGGGAGTGCATAAGGTAACAATGGGAACTGTAAATAGTAATTCCCCTCCAAATCACTTCCCATAATGAGGACCCATTCAGAACACTGCTTCTACCCTTCTAGCCTTCTCATGGATCGCGCCTTTTGTTGCTTTTTCTTCACTTCAACTTCCCACCGCTCAAGCCTCAAAGGTTTTCCTTTCTTAGTTTTTTTTAGTTCATATCTTGCCTTTTTCTGCTTTACTTGTCTAATTTGATTTGCGTGCCATTGCTTAGAGGAACCAGACCCAATGTTGTTCTTCAATCCCATCAGCGTGGATAATTAATATCAGAACTGATTTCCAGGTTAGTTGCCCTTCGTTAGTTTTGTGTTTTTCAAATGCTAGAAGGCTTTGAATGCCAATGTAACTTCAAGTATAAGTCTAGTTGCATTTCACATTTTGCTGTAGGGTTTGCGATTATAAGTTCTTTAATCTCAATTGTCAACCCTTAGGCTTGTATATTGTGACCCTGGTTTGCTCGATTGGTCTTTATTTTCCCAAGTTGTGATACAGATAATTATCATTTACAATTTTCATAAGTTCAGGTGAAATACTTTGAATACCACTCTCTACACATTATTGAAGAGCCAATAGGGAAATGAGTCATTCAAGTTTATAAATTCTCTCAACGAAGGCAACTTGTTTTGAATATGAAATTTCTTGAATTAGTTGAGTATTCAATGATGAAACATACTACCTGACTCTCATGGATAAAGAATTGGTATCTTTATCAAGGAAGATAATAACCATATTTCAATTTCAATCAACATTAAATTTTACCTTTGCCTTGCTGTAACTATACCCCAGACCAAGTTGTGCCTTTTCCATATCTCTAGACTGCAGAATCCAAGTAGTACTAAAATTTGTTTAAATTAATGATAAAATTATATTACAGCAGGACACGGCTATCTTGCATGCACAAACACACAAAGAGGCCTGAGGAAATGCTAACACTGAGGTCACTAACTAACCTATCAAAATGGAGTAGGCAGTAGCACACCATGAAGAAGTTCACTACAAACACTTGAAAGGATAAGATTGGTCTTGTGACAATGACAAAGTCCACATGAGGAGTGAAGAGGGAGGCGTGGAGAGGTCATAGATTGAATATCTCCTATTAACAAAACTAATGCATTAACAATTAATATTTGTTGATTAAAAAAATAAACCCTTTATTTTGGCAAGTCTCTTTAGATATCTGCAAACCAATCTTAGGATCTGACACAAATTTCTTGTAAGTTACGAAACCAATTATAATTTATAATAAGTATGTTTGGTTAATGTTGGATATAGTGGACTTAACTAGATGAGTCTCATGTTAACCAATTTTTGAGGCTCTGTGCAAGATATGTTAGTGTAAAATTTGCTAGTTGTCCCTAGCAAAGATAACAAGGATTGTCATCATGTAATAGTAGCTTTTCGCTTCATGTATGTACTAGGCAGCAGGTGTTCTACTTGTAATTGTTTGGATAAGTAAAATTTAATTTGTCAAAACTATTGACAGAACTATCAGATTTCCATTAGTTGCAAAGATTTTATGATCCCATTCATCTTGTAGTTATGAGTTGGTCACCTGGTCATATTTCTCTGCAGATTCACCTAATCTGAGCGCACTCCTTCTTGTTCATTGTTATATTTTTGGATTCAATTTGTTCCCATGGTTTACCTTGATTTTTATTTTTGTCTCTGTACTTTAGAGGTTTTGCTTTGGATCCGTAATAGTTTTATTCCATTAGATTTGGTCCTTATAATTTTTTTAATATTTATTTTGATCTTTATCTGTTCTAGAGTATGTATGTGGCATTTTACTGGTGGTAGAGGGACCAAAACTTCAATTAAATGAAATTATAAACTAGAATCAACAGTTGTTATAAACTAAAATACAAACTTCTAAGTTTTAAGTATAAAGACTAAAATCAAATTAAGGTAGGTTATAAACACAAAATAAAAATTAAAATCTTATATATTTTCTATGGGATAGGAAATCATATTTTGGAAAATATAAAGAAAACTTGGATCCGGGGCCTGTTATCTTGATTTCTTGTCAATCATAATCCTTACTTTTGGATAATTAAGTAAGGAAGTTGAAGTATCTGGGGAACAACAGATAAATATTGCGTATAATTCTGCGACTAATTTTAAAATAGCTAATCACAAATCTTAATGTTAATATCTGGAAATTTTGATATGTTTAATGGTCTAAATGGCTTTGCCAGAAGCCGGTTGACTAAGGGTTTGAGGCTTAGGACAAGATTTGGAGTGTTTTGATAAAGGTAACTGTTATAGTTCATTTGTTTAATATCGTGTCCAATAATACTTACACTTATCAAATTACAATGTGATGTGCGTAGGATAAACAATATGATCTTTTAAGCAAGCTTTATGCAAAGGGACAGAAAGATTACTCTGAAGCAATTGCATATTGCTTTAGAAAAGGGAAAGGGGAATGAAAGCATTGACCTCAATGTTGTGTGAGTTGTTTGGTCCAAATTATGCACATTCTAATAATATGACTAGGACTTTTGGCGGTTCACGGGGCACGAAGTGTAAAGCTCCAATGGTCGCTGTGACTGAAGCCCAAAAGGACAAATTAATAGTTGGTCTTAATAGGGTGGCAGATACCCATTTTAAGTTGAAATGCTTCGACTCAAAAGTTGTCTGAGACTCTGAGGTATCCGAACTGTTGCTGAATGACGGGTGGCAGCAATTGAAAATTGTAATGATAGTAGATGGTTGTCATAAAGCAAACCACAAGTCGTATTGATGACGAGGGAGATGCGTGAGAATTGTTTATTTCAATGCATGTCTTTGGATCCTTTTCATTTTTGGCGTATCTTTATGAGCGATATAGGATTTAGTGATTAGGATTAAGTATCATGTATTTTACAGTGAAATTTGTAAGACAACTTCCATCACAACTACCAATTGACAAATGTGATTGTATTTTGTAACTTAACAATACTTTTAATGTATTTTGAAGTCTTGTATGTCATCAACTACATTGTTGTAAAATTATGATATTTTGCACTCAACGTATTATGTATAAATTAACTTGACAATTATGATGTACTATTTGGATGTTTGTTTATGTATTCAAAAAATCATTTGTGTAAATTAGTTTGACAATTATATATGTATAAAATAATGAATTTCAAACATGGATTATATGATTATTTGTTCATATTGTAGGATGACAATGGTCTGGACATCTCGGGCAAAAAGAGCTAGAAATGACCAAGAGAAGAGCACATCTAAGAAAAATGGGTCTAAGCAAAATAAGTATGAGCAAATTATTTCGCCTGCAGAAGTGTTGGATTACACAAGATATTTCAGTAATGAACGGCAAATGAAGCCATACCTTGCTGACTTTGCACGAAGGACACTTGTGGAACCAAAGATAATGGATTGCCTATTCTTTGAGTCTAGTGGCTTTGAATTTGTCAATTTACTCAAATATCAAGGACTTGACAAATTCTTATCACTTGATGGTACCTATTTCCCAGACATAGTGAAGGTTTTCTATGGCAACTATCAAAGGGTATGTTCAGAGGTGAAGAATATTAAAATGCGAGTTAAGCCTCGGGATTGGTTGACAATTTCTCATTTGAAGTATCAAGGCCACAAGCTTGACTTTTCCAACTTAGGAGTGTGGGAGAATTATGACTGTGACATTGCCTTGGCTACAATGGTTAGACCAGGCCAGGAGGTAGTGCAGGTAGTTTGACTGTAGATGATAGACTTTTGCATTATACGTATGTTCACATTTTACGTCCTCGTGGTAGCAACTATGCACAACTTAGTGCAGAAGACATTTTTGTGATGTGGGCTATCAAACAATAACTTCAAATCAATTGGCCAAATTACATATGCCAGCACATGATGAAGTGCAAGGCCAAACACAAGATGCCCTTCCATATGGCATTCTTATAACAAAGATAATGGAACATCATAGCATTAATCTTGTCACTGAGGTTAAGGTCAGTCCTGGCTGGGCTAGCAACTTTAAAAAACGCAGCCTCAAGAAATTGACTATTAAAATAGTTAATGGAATGTGGCAAATTGGTGATGGAGGAGTCAATAAACAAGAAGAACATGGAAAGGAGGAAGCTGGATCAAAAGGTGAAGAACCGGATGCACCTCAAGTAACTCCTGATCATGATATTTTGAATCGTATCTTCAATGGCATTCAAGGAATACTACATAGTTTAGACGGTTTAACCATCACCATGCATGACCTAGAACAAAAGGTTGATAACAAGTTTGATGCATTTGGTAAAAGATTAGGAGATCTTGAGCATCTTTACCATCGCCGCCAATCCGAGTAATATATGGTCCATGTGTTTGTGTAGTATGTATTTCAATTTTAGGTTGCTATTGTAAATTGTTGAACTTTGTAAATTGCACTATGGCATGATACTTTTGTATGATTTGTGATAGGCTTAAATAATAACAATTTGGTTTTGAAAAATATGAGATTTTTATTTTAGTCCTAAATTTTTTTTTAGTTTCTACCGTTGAGTAACAATTTTAGTTTTAATCTTTGTTAAGTAACAACATTAATTAAGCGACATGATAGATCAATGACTTACAACATCATTAAATAGTTTGATTGGTGCATAATATTTTAGGACAAGTTGTATTTTTAAATGTTTAAAACACTTGATGACATCTAACAAGTTAATAAGCTTTTAAAAATATAATTTACTCCAAAAAATTGTATGGTGCTATTTTGTCAAATTTTTTAATGATGTGATAATCTATTGCTGACATAAGTGTCATCAACGATTCTTATTTTATGATATTATATGAAGTCTTTTGCCCGGAATTCATTATAATTCCTACATAAGAAATTATATGTTTTAATATCATCAAATGTTGTCTAAGTTAATTTTTGAACATATGATAAATTGTGTGATAAGTTATGAGTGACCTAAATGAGATTTGTCTGTAGTATGTATAATAAGAGTAGATATTTACAAGTCTCTTGATAAAGTTAGACAGTGAAAATGCATGACCGCTTAGAAGGGTGAACATGAAATGTTCAACCTGTTTATAGTTTACTTAGGCATCAAGAAATATAAATTGGAATATATGGGGATGAAATATTTCATGCCCTTATATTCAATTAGATATAATGACAAGGGGACAATTCATATAGAATGTTATCATAATGTAGGACACTTTAAATAATTGAGATTCTAAATATTTGGGCTTTATTGATGTATTGCTATATGTCACTCACTATTTATAATGTTGAATAAAAAGGTTTTATTTCAATTGGCATAACCAAATATTAAAAAAAAAACCTATTGGATCACACACATACAACAAGTCCATTGGAAATGTTAGAAATTCTAATAAGATTATAGTAATAACATTATGGGTGGAGCTTATAAGAAATTAGGGTTAACAAGTGATGGTTAAACCTTAGCCAACACTATATATATATATATATATATATATATATATGATATATTATATGCACAAATATGAGTGAAATAGAATTATCTCTTAGCTCTCCAAACTCTACTAGCATAAGTAAGGAGAGTTCCCGATGCGCTTATTGGTATGGACACACCACTAAAGACGCAACTGTAATTGTCACATTAGCCATCAAAGATATGATTTTAAATATTTTATTTATACCTCAATTCATGTTTTACAATAAGAATTCAAAGAATTTATCTTATGAGTCAAAGTTTGCGGTTCAAATTTTAACAAAACTTTGATTCATTTTTTTTATATTAATGAATTAAAGAGGAATTTAACATTGTTCCACTTAATCCTATTATGCATGATTCCCTAACAATACCAACATGCTTCTTAGATTTGAACCAATTGGTAGCTAAGATGTTTGAGAATTTTAGAAGAAATCATAGTGCACAAGGATTTCAAGACTCTAGTTAGAAGATGCTTTAAAAACTTGTGATCATATGAAAAAGTTTAGATTTAAAAATTTGTTAATTGGGTATATTAAATGTATTTTCAATGGTGAATGTTTTGGTCCTCCTAAGGTTACATATGAAATTGCATTAGATAGATTGAACAATTCATAACCAATTTTATCATGATCAATGTAAAAAGAAATTTGTTCTTCCAACTAGTTCTTTTCTTCAAGGAAACACAATTAAGATATCATTGTTATGTTATTGTTGTCATAGAAACACAATGCAATTGTTGCCATCAACCTTAGATACACTAAATCCTAAGAGTTATCCTCAATATTTCATTACATGCTTGTGGTTTTGTTTTAGCATGGGAGAAAATTAGAAGTGTATATTTTTTGCACAAGCAGTTACATTATAATTCAGTTCAATGTTGATGAATCAACTTCTAATATCTTGAAAATTTTTATGATATACAAGATTAGTAACGAGGACACAATTCCTTACCAATGGAAAGGAATAGGGTAAGGCCTCTACCTATCCCCCTATAGGGGCCTTTCTTTAGTTTAACCAGAAAAAGGAGATCACTGTTAGGCTTGATTTAAAACTAGTTTTAACCCGATGAAATAGGGGGCTGGCTACGATAGCAGGATAGTATGCTAGTTCCCCCGGCCGCAGGGCGAGAGCATCCCTCCCTCTACTTCACCACCCCTAAGCCAGAACTAGTAAATTATCCAGTTTGAGATTTTTACTAGTAGATCTACTTGATTATTCATATAATTAGGTATGAGTATGGTTGCTTGGATACTAACACAATCACAAATTAAGAACATACTACTTTTATTAACATTGTTGACTTATATATCAACATTGTTTTACACAAATTTGTATGTACAATTCAATTCAACATAATGTTACATGTAGAATGACCTTGTTTATGTCATTGAAGTACTTTGAAATAATTATAACACTATTATTATTAACAATACACAAGAATCAGACTAATGACTTGATGTTAGTGTGTAATTTTTTTTAATGTGTGCCTATTAGTGTTGAATGACAAGCCTATTACTTTGTTTTGCTATATTCAATTTCTTATAAACTCAACTAGTAATTGAAATTCAAAAAGTTCAATTAGTAAAAATATTTACATTATCATTATGAATATCAAGACTAATACATTCTAGAAATTGTTTTAGGATTATTTAGTAAATGGAGATATTTTTTTAAATGACTAAAGTTATGATTTTTTTAAAAGACTAAATTTGTGATGGATGGTAAGACTTCAACCCTTACTTTAAGTCCAGTTTTTGGTGATTTTTGGTTTCCTATTCTAAAATTTATAGGAAAAAAAACTAATTTTGATTTGATTTAATTTTTTAAAAATAACATTGTTTTGATTTCCAAATTTAAAATATTATTTTCAAATCTTAACTCATTAGAATCGTTATTTCTTCCTTAAAAACCAAAAATCAACGATCGATAACTGATGATTGAGGTGACGGTAGATAGAGGTCAGTGACCGAAAATCAAATGTGACGACAGGTGACCTAGAGTTGGAGGTGGCGATCAATGACCAACCATTAGAGGTGGTAGCCAGTGACTGGAGGTTGGAGGTGGCAGTCGGTGACCAGCAGTTAGAGGTGATATTCGATAACCACTAGTCAGTGGTGGTGATTGATAAAGGTAGCGATCTTTGATCGATGGTTAGATATGACAGTCATTGACAAAAAACTTAGGGGAAGGGAAGAGTGATGAAGGAGACATCTTATAGTTTCAAGCAAATGACGATGTTTTCTTCATAGAGGTCATTATACTCTGGTGTATGTGGTGGGGTGGTTAAATAAGTTCTGCCATTATTTTGAAAAAAAAAATTAAGTTTAATGAATTTTCCACCATTATTAGAATAAAAATTCTCAATTTTGTAGGTGAATTGATTTTCAGCAATATTTTTAAGATGAGAAAAATGATTATCGCACCATATTTGAATTTCATAGGAAACAACCACGGATACTTGGAAAAATTGTCAATAAAAATCACATAACGTCGGAAATCATCTATTGAAGTGAAAAGGGATGGTCCGTAAACATCAGAATATACCATCTTTGGCAAATGAGAACTAGATAAAAATGACTTATTAAAAGGTAACTTATGACTCTTATTTGTCATGTAATGAGTACATTTATTGATTGAGCCATGAAAGAAAATTCTATTTAACTGAAGAACATGATGTAAGACACAAGAGGAAGGATGGTCAAGTCGATATGCCAATGTTGAGAAGATGAGGTGGAGGTAGTTGAGTAGACACGATGAGTGGTTGAGGTGGGTGGGAGTTTGTAAACATGGTCATCATTTGGACCTCAAAGGAGAATTGTCCCGTGGTTATATCCTTTACCTCAAAAAATGAGGGGAAAATTCAATGGAGACATTGTTAGTATTGCATAATTAAGACACAAATATAATATTTTGGGTGACTCCAAAAGCATACAACACATTGGCGAGTGGTAAAGGACGTGTAAGTGGGTGAAGGGTAATAGAATCAACATATGTGATGGGAAGGAACATACTGTTTGCCACATAGAGTTTATTATTACCAGTATAGGTAAACGCCAATGAGAGATTGTTGAGGTAATTGGTGATGTGAAGCACCAAGTTAAACAATCATTCAGGCAGTGGAATAATGGCATGGGTTGCATAAGCAACAGGATTGGAAGACCGTCAGTTGTTCTTAGTGAATTTGTAGCAAGTTTGAGCATTGTGTTCCTTTTTAGAGCAGAGTTGGCAAACAATGTTGGAGGTGGAGGAAGAGTTGTTATGTTTTCTAGAGGAAGTGGATGAGGCAGAAGATTGATTATGGTTGCACCCCTTGTTGAAACGGTGAAAGCGTCTTCGATTAGCATAGTTGGTAGTGATAAAAGTTTGATGCTTGAAATGTTCATCACATTTAAGATACATTTCATAATCCAACAACTTGATAAACAACTCATCAAATGAGATTTGCGTGTCGTGAGTGTGTATGGAGGTCATGAACTCGGGAAAAGAAGGATAAGGCCATTAAAAGCATGAATGACCAAATTGATGTCATCAATAGCGTGGCCTATCAAGGATAACTCCTTAGCAATCGAGCGAATTGATTGCAAATATGCAACAATAGTGGAAGAGCCTTGGTGTCAAAATTCAAACGTTCTTTAAGGGACATGACATGGGAGCAAGAATGAGCGGCAAAGGTACGTTCAAAGGACAACCAAGCAACTCGAGATGTTTCTACCATGGACAGGATGACGTGAGCCTCAATATCACATGAACCAAGTAAGGTGATGTAGATGTATTTATCTTGACGAATCCAAAAATTATAAGATGGACTAGAAGACACATCACAAGCAATGGTAATGGTTTTAGGGAGACAAGGTTTGTCACCCAGATGTAGCCTTCAAAATCATAGGCTACAAGCAAAGAATGAATCTATCAATACACATAGGATAATTGAAAGAGTTTAGTTTGATAGAGAATTAGATGGTGATATTAAATTGCACAAAATCCCTTGGATCATAAAGGGTGGGAGAAGGAATGGTAGTAGATGTGAACAATCATACACGGTGAATAGGAAGGAATAATTGTTAAAACAATAAGTTTTAATCTAATACCATGAATTGTAGCAAAGTAACATAGAAAACTATTATTATTTCAATTAGAGTGTATACATGTTACACTTATTGATAAACTAAATAATTATAATATAATAACAAAACGATAATTATTAATATTAACATAAACAGCAAATATGATAAAAATCACAATTAAAAAAATAAATAACAAATGGAAATAGATACAAGCTATGTTAGTACTGCTATATTTCTGGGTATGGGCTTCTCCCCGAAGCCACGCGACTCAGGCCTTCCTTACCTCTGTCGCCTTGACTCGTCATCACCGGAGCTTAGGTCGACGTTGTCGGCGCCCCCGTCTATAGACGCGACTCATCCGCCAAACGCGCCGGCCATTATTCTTCAATTTCCTCGCCTCTGTCAGCTCGGTGCAGCCCTTTGCTGTTCATCACTTCGTCTGTTCGTAAGTAAAGGTTCACTTCACAGCTCCTCTGTGTTTGCTGACTTCCTATTATGGACAAGTTAGTGATTTATTTAATTGTTGTCACTGTTTTTAAATCAATTCTTCCTCTGTAGCTTAAATTTATATTTGATACTCCATATTTCTAGAATATGTGTATAAAATTCGATAATTTTATCTCAAGGCGAAGAATATTTTTGATAAATTGATTTCTTTAAAGACGTGTGATGTAAAACATTAATTCAGGCTTTAGAAGCAATTCCCTCAGTTGAAGACTTAACTGCTACCACTGAACACTCCATTCCTCCATCATCTGTTCTGAAGCAGTTGGCTGTAGCCATTGAGTAAGTTATGCACTTATGCTTGTCTTTTTTTTTCTTGTTAATTCCATGAATTGCTTATAGATTCTTTATTGTTGATTACGGCAAAATTCTGTTGACCAAATTCTCCCAACTGAAAGACCTATTTCTTAATCTCAATTGGTTAATTATTTCTTTTTAAACCCAAATGTAATAACTGTCCGAATTTTGCTTCGTAATAACTGAAACAAGAGTAGTGTAAATATTTGAGTCTTATTCTTGTTCACAATGATTTTTTGTAGATGACTGCACTGTTTATTGGAAAGTAATTATGTTAGTAATTTCGTGTTCTGAGCAATTTCCTATTATGGAATTGTCCTTCAATGTGTTGGGACTTGAGAGTAATTTTCTATCATGGAATTATTGGCTATTGGTTTTTGAAGTCGTCTTTAGTTTGAAGAATGAACTTAATTGTAAAATTATACAGGTTATACATTATATACATTTTATTTGTTAAGGCAAACTAAGTTATGTGGGTCAATTGCTGATCCTCGAAGTTGACTCCAAGTTATGTGGGAATGACCTTTATGCAGTTGTAGTCATTTGCATTGAGGGGAATGGCATTTTCATTTTAAAAAATTTAACTTTTTTGCAAAGATTCGTGGGTGTTGTTTTGTTTGAAAGTTTCATTCGTTATCTTGGGGTAAAATAAGAAAAAAACAGGAATTTGTTGGAATGCTTTGAAATCAATTTTAGTGAAATATGTTGATTTGATTGTTCATGAGTGCTAGGTGTTTGAAAAAATGATTGAATCGATATGATTTGTTGAGGCATAACAAGAAAGCTCTACAATTACATAGGAGTAGGATATTTGCTGCTACTTTATATGTTTTTTTGTTTTCTATTTTAGCTATCAGTTATATCTCTCCATTTCACTTACTGGAATTCACATATTGATATCACAACTCTGATTTCTCTAAAGCACCTGTACTCGAGAAGCTCCAAATCCAGCTAACTTAAGTCTTATAATAAGTGTGACTAATACTAAAAGGTTAATTAAGTGGTACCTTCACTGCTACACCTTGTGGCATTGCCCTGATGCAGGTGCTACTGAATCCAATTTTCAAAGTTTTTCACACAGTAATTCTAAGTGGTAATTCTAAATGTAACAAGTCATGAACGCATACCTACACTGCTACACCTTGTGGCCTTGACCGGTTGCAGGTGCTACTGAATCCAATTTTCAGAGTTTTTCACACATTCACACAGCATCTTCTAAATTGGGAATGTCTGATTTTCATCAATACTTCATATTTGCTCATCAAGTTAATAATGCAAAGTTTGACCGCATGGAGTCTGGTTTCAGGTGCTGTATTTTCTAGGAGGATTGAAAAAAGTTATACGAAGGGAAAAAGAGATGCACATGGGCATGTTTAGGAGGGTAATTTGGAAAAAAAATTAAAAATGGAAGGAGAGTGTAAATAGCAACTGCCTATTTTTTGGTTTCTCATCCTTTGTGTCACATTATCCAAAACCACACCCTTCCTGCACCACAATCACCCAATTCATATTCTCAAATCTCAATTTTTTTTTTTTATTTGAAATCACACAATCACGATTACTTTTTGCTGAACCGTGATTCTAAACTCAAATATGGATCTGTGCTTTTGAACCCTACTATTGATTTTTAACATTCAACTAATGACAAATGCAAACCCCTGGGCATTGTTGTTAAATGGAAGCGCCATGGCAGAAAAGTGTGACAGATATATTTTGCCCACTGCCATAGGTAATTTGTGAAGGGAGGCACCCTATGGCTGCACCATTGGCTGCCGTGGTGTGTTTATATTATGGTAGAATTTTGGCCTCCCCACTTCCCATTTGATAACGCTGCTTCTAGACTTCTCATGTATCACACCTCTTGCTTGTTCTTTAGTTTTTTCTTCATGTGTGCTTTTTGTTGAATTTCTCACTGCTCAAAGGTTATCATTAGTCCCTACTCTCTTTTTTTTCTAGTTAACTTATTGCTTTTTCTGCTTTGTTGTTGCTTTACATTCTAGTTTGATTTGGGGTTCATATCTTTTGCTTCTTTTTTTCTTCTGCTTTATGGCTCTGATTTAATTTCAGTGCTATTGCTGTGATCAATATGTTTGCAGTACGGAATCAGACCAATTGAGTCATTGACAATTAATATCAGAACTGACTTCCAGGTTAATTTCTGTCATTGCTAAAGACTCACCTTTAGTTCCTTGTGTTTTGAATACTAAGAGGCTTGGAATGTCATTGTAACTTCTCACCTTAGGTATGAGTATAATTTGTAGGTGCATTTGACATTTTGCTGTGTGGATTGCAAGTATAAATTCTTTGATCTCAAGTCTCACCATGTTTATGCTTCCTGTGACTCTAGTCTGCTTGATTGTCTTTATTTTGCAACGTTGCTATACAGTTAATTTGTATTTTTTTCCCCTTCTTTTAGAAAAATATTTTAATATCACTTATTTTTTCTTTAACAATATTTTCTTTTTATAATTTGTCATTGTCATTTTAAGGTTTCATTTGACCCAACTTGTTTTTAATTCAAAAGCTATTTTTAAGTGAAAGTAAAAAGTTATAGCTTAAAAATATAAGTTGTTTTGTAACATAAGTCATTATGATCTAATAGATGTTAGAATGTAAATAGCGTTTTTCATTAAAAAAATGTTTAACTTAACACAAACACTAATAAACATTATAAAAACCAATGACTAACATTCGTAATATAGAATCTTTAAAAAAAATAATTTGTTTAATTATACTTTTATTATATGTAGTTATGCCATGAATTTTTTTGAAAACAACAAATAATTATAAATAACTTTTTTAATCAAATTTGATACTTTTATGTTTTTAGGATTAATTTAAATTTTTACAGTTGGTCCCCTCTATCTTGTCTACGTTTGTGCCATCCCTGGATGGGGTTGCCACGTTGGATCCATACATTCCACTTCATACTGGATGCATCGAGACAGCTCTGACTGAACACAGATACTCTTTAGCAAACTATAGAATCAGTTAGTCTTAGTCTGGCCATGATTTAAAATATTAGGTCGGGTTTGGATGAAATCAAACCCATGTCATCTCCTATGTAATTACAAGGATTTGGGAAAGGTACGCCGGTTGTTGCCCTTGCCCTAATATTATTTGATTAATTGTCACATTTTCCTATGATTGAGTTGTGCTATTCATCTCTGAAATATTACAACCATCTATCTCCTTGTCATCTGAAATATTATAGTCTTATGTGTTCAACGAGTTTGTGGTGTGTGTGTAGACAAGAAAAGCTTGAGTTTTATTTTCCCGACCATTTTCATTCGTTTGAGGAATGTTGAATTATCCCTGTTTAGATTAATGATAATTTTCTTGTTTTTAACGATGCAAAGTGAATTTTGATCTTTTTTGACAACTTGCTGGTACAGAGTTCTCACGCTCAAATTAGGGTTCTCAACCATGAATATTGATATTAAATATTTCAAGCAGGACATTGATGAACTTATTGGTGAATTCACTCAGGTATTAATAACATCTATGACCAGTGATTTTCCTCATTTTGTTTTATTTTTATTTGGTAAATTCAAGGAGCTTGCTTACCATTGTATGGACATTAACAATCCACATTGACTGTTCAATTTTGGTGAGTGACAGGATGAGTCAACAACTTTGGCTGATATGAAAAGAGTATGGCTTTCTAGGAAGTTTTCCCATATTTACGAAGCTCGTCCTGCTACCAACCTGGGTTTCTTTATGCAATCACTGTATGCTCATTGTATAGGTAATGCATAGATAGTATGTAGTTGTGATCATTACTCGATTTAATTTAGAATTTTTCTGGGTGAATGCATGTTGAATGGTTTATTTTATGCTTAAAAATATTTCCTAAAGTAAAAAAGCAGCAATCCAACTTGAATTAAAATTCATCATATTTTTGTGAAAAATTAGTATTTGATGGTTATGTGATATGTTATAGGCATAGAACGTATACTTTATTAGCCTTAATAATTATCGAAATTCTTTTATGTTCATATGCAGGTTACATTGTTGGTACTGCTTCTTTGTCACCCAGATTAGGTGGCCTTTATTGCCTCTACTGTCTGTACGAGACTCAACCATTTAAACCTTCTTTTAAGGTTTATCTATCCCTTGGTATGATAATTTTCCTTTTGAAAAAACAACCATGTTTAATTATAAAGTTATTGGATAATTCTTGTATTGTCCTACTTACATTATATAAACAGATTGGGATGTATATGGAGGGAATGAGGTTATTTGATTTGTTCATACTTGCTTTAATTTTGGTTTTGGGTCAATTCAATTCAGTCTTTCAATCCTATACATGTATCTTTCTGTTTGAACGTGTGCTTTAATAAGCTCATGTCACTAATTTTTTATTCAGTACTTGCAATCTATAACGTGTCATTATTATACAATGAACTCATGTCTGCTTTGTAATGTTTAATCTACTTTTATAGTTAGGGTGGTAGAAAGGCATACACATACTTGTTCTCTTGCATCTCCTCCAAAGGGAAACGTCCTACATCTTACAGAGCCTATCCATTCCAATTTAGAGCAGTCATGCCTCAACAATGTTATGCTTTAGTGACAGAATTTTTTCCCATGTGAACTTCTGTTAGGAAAAGATGTGTTTTGGCATGTGCTGATGCTTCCTAATAAGGGTGGCCCGTCCATGAAATTATATATTGATCAAACATCATGCTTATTATTATTGTTTGACACCAGGCATGCATAGGTTAGGGGTGGTTACTAAATTGCATGGCGCAAGAAAACTTTTCTTTATTAATAATATGTTGAGCAGTCGTTACTACCCCATGCTTCATAGTATCAGTAGAGTGGTTATTACTGAAAATTCCTTTTTTGTTTTTATTTTGTTATGCATTATCCCAGCTTTGATGCTTGATTGTGCTTTCTTATTTGTCCAAATGTAATGACAGTTAACATGGAAAACCTAAATTTATATTTATTTTTTTTCAGGAGAACTAAAGAAGCTTAGAATCCTTGTTGCTGATGCTAAAGCTAATGATATAAACGTGGCTCCTGCTATAGTAAAAAGAATGCTTGAAAGAAATGCGTTCCTTTTCGGCTCTGTGGACTTGATGGAAGGTTCTGTTGCAGAGACAGTAAACGAACTCCAACAATTACAGAATGCCCGTATACAAGTTGCGTATGAAAAGTAAACTGTTACGTTAAACTCATATCAAAGATCTTTCTTTCCTTCTCATGTTACCACGATAATGTAATTAACACAACAGTTTATTGTTTTCATCTGCTCAATGTGGATGACAGGTTATTTGATAATACTTCCATTGACAACTACATCCAGATGGACCTTGTAAGCATCTCAATGCTCAGTGACTTACAAAATGATTGATATATTTATTTGATTACACTGATTTGCTGTCAATGATAAAAAGCCTTCTGAACCAACTAATTGCTCAAGTTATAAGGTTGGACTTGTAAAAAAAAAACAATGAAAGGAGAATGGGGGAAGGGTGGGGTCATGGATTTGAATTCCTATATAACTAATAAAAACTAAAATGGCTCCAAAAGAAAATCTTACCTGCTACTCAATTTTATGTTTCTAATTATCATGTTGCTTCTTTTCTTTTTTTTTTCTGGGGGGTCTGCTAGGGATTTATTTGTGCCTAATAACTTGGTGGGTTTTTGGTCGTTGATTTTGCCTATTTGAAATTATTTGAAGAAATGGTCATAACATTAATGCAACTTCCGTGAAGATATTTAGTTTTCTGCCACATAAATCTGATAATAACTCCATTATATTCCTATACAATGCGATTATATTCAGGGGCAGTTGGGCTGAAAGCTGATGTAATTATCATTAAAATTTGTGAACAAAACTTTGTTATGCCACTCAATCCTTGCTTTCATCTGGGTCTGTGTAGATTTTGACATCTATATTTTCAGAAACTATTTTCAATAGAATGAATCTGTTATAGAATGTATTTTCAATAGTTTGTGATTCCAAAACTTCCTTTCTCTTTTCCACATGTCAGGGCGTGGAAGTTGACCTTAGTTTGCTGAAGGAAAAATCATCTGGATATGCCGCAGCGAAGAATGTGGCTATTCAAGGTATTGATTTCTTTTCTATTCTACATCAGGTGTCTGGGAGTAAAAATATTTTTCTACATCAGGGTTCATGGTTCCCCAAATGGAAAATTGCTGCATTTTGTTTTCTGGAAAAAAAGGACTATTTTTTCCTCACGATTTTTGGATTGCTTGACACCAGCACATGATACATTAGTTTTGTCATTAATCTAACTCTTGTCGTTTTTTTCCCTTAAAGAGGCGAGCAAAGTTTTAGATGTTAAAGAGTTAAAGCACATGCAAGAAGGTCAGGAACTTATAGGAGATGTGGTGGAGAAGGTTGCTAATGACTGGCATGTCCAGAAACAAACATTTAATAAACAAACAGGATTAGGGGACGATGACAATTATGAGAAGGAGCTGGAGCAATTACTTCTAGAGCAGGATCCACATGATTGAAGACGAACATCCGGGTCGAAGTGGTTACTTAATGCACGGGGAATTCATAATTTATAGCCCTTGTTTATAAAGATTTTTTTCCCAGTTACAGCTGTTTTAATCAAGACAATGAAACAAAATTGATCACAAATTTATTCATCGTTTCTATTATTGTTAATTTGAAGGTATGCTCACAAATTGCTTAAAGTGGCTTGCTTGTCTTGGACAAACGTAGCCAAGGCAGTTAAGTTAACACACATAAATGCCAATTGACATCCTGGTAACAAACAAAATGGGAAGCGGCAAGAAAGTTTTGCTACACTTTAAATCATTAAAAATATTGTGCAAAGTTGGGTCTCTCTCTAGAAGAGGTAATCACAACTTTGGAAAACAAAAAGCAGGCGAACTTGGTCGATTCGCTCTGGGGTGTATGCCAAGCACATTGTATGGCAACTCAATATTATAATATCATTTGAAACTTGAAAAGGTTATTAAGCGAATACTGTGGAATGAGCAGTAGCATTAGCTTAAAATATAATAAAAGGATGATCCATTTTGAAACCGTGTTGCACAGTAGTTAGTACCCCTAAAAAGAAAGAAAAGATGTGGGGCATTGAATTTCCAAAACATGGGAAATTGTTGAAAACCCTCTCCTTGCCTGTCCCTATCTAGCCGCTATGATTGAAATTCAATACGTATAATAGGGAGGGTGTAATAACAAGTAGAAAGTAAGTAACTAAGAAGATAGAGTGTAAAGAAATTGAAGCAGGTGAAGGGCGTGTCCTTGTGGTGGCAAACGATCTATGTCCAAGGTGAGCAAGCAGGAATGAGAGTCGTAATGAAAATCTATGTGATTGTTTCCGAGCAAACACCGAGTTGGTTTGGGCGATGAATAAGCCCCAAACTTACCACATCCCTTCATCTCGAGGCGAACGAACACCTGGTCATGGACGAGGTGGTAGACGAGCCCTTGAACGGCACCACCAGCATTGAACATGTCGACGAGTCCGAGAGGCGCAAAAGTGTAGCCAGGAGCCAACAGCTTAATAGGCGCAACAGCAAAGACCTCGTGTTCCAGGACCTTAAGGGAGACCGGCAGAGCCACATTGTGCGGAAGAACAATGAGCTGCCTCGAGTGATGAGAGTAGAGGGCGCAGTCGCCGTTCCAATCGGCATCCGCAGCAGCCTCCCAAATGAGGTGGACATCGCTACCCCTCACATATCCAGTGATGGCCATGCCTGCGGAATCCGTGTCATGGAAAGCATTCGTCCTCTCGGTGGCGCTCCACGCTGCACCCTGGCAGTTATAAACTCCCAACACCCCGCCGTGCTTATTCATGTTCCATATTTTCAGCAGACTAACCCCGTCACGGGCCGGGTCGCTGAACAGGCAGTCCTTAGTGGGCCGGCCGGGAAGAAGGGCCCGGAGCACGGAGCCATCGGGCAAAACCATCTTCTTGAGGACATCAAAATTATGCTTCCCGGGCGCGTCGCTCACATAGAGGGGGCCACCGCTGATGGCCCTGGCGGAGGCGTGGTACTCGGCGGCGGGATGAAGGGAATGAAACATGTCCCAATCGGGCAACATGATCTCCCCGAGGAAAACGGTATTGTAGGCGACGGAGGCAATGTGGATGGTGTGCGAGGCCGGATCACGCGGGTAGAAATCATCGGAAGCCCTGACGACAGCCGTCTGTTTGGAGCAGTAGAGCGCATCCGTATTGTGGCTCATGCAGGCGATGCAGCCGTTGTCGGGGAAGTTTCTAGAAATGGAAGCGTCCAAGGCCTGATGGTACTGTTTAGTGAGTTGCACTCTGCCTCCGAGGCCACCACCAAGGGTCTCCAGAATGCACTGCACGTCCACCTTAACACCGTCAACACCCGCGGACGACAGGTAACTGTGCAGCTGGTCATAAAACGTGAAGACCTTGTCGGGGTTTACGAGGCCCAGACCCTGAACCGCCAACGGGTCCGTTTTCCACGTGGGCTCGTTCTCCCTCACCCCACTCGACACGTTCGGGTACTTCATCACCGAACCGTACTCCTCCATCTCCTTCACCCCGGGACGAACCCCGCCCCAGTAACCCGTGATCGCGTGCCACACGTACACGTGCTTCACCGACTGCTTCTTCTTCGCTATTTCCACGATGTTCTTTATCCCCGCCTCCTTCGTCTGGAACTTGGCGTTCTCTTTTATCCCTGTCAGCCTCTGCAACGAGCTCGACTGGGAGTTTTCTTTCTCATCGCCACCCACTGACTGCCACCCGTCGTCGATGATGACGAACTTGGGGGGCGTGCCGCCGGCTGCCAGGGACTCAATTCCGGCCTCCACCCCTTCCTGGTTAACCTGCTGGTAGAAGGCGTCCCAGGTGCACCAGCCGAAGCAGTCGACGATGCCGGGGAGTTTCTTCTCGTGGCGGAGCCGGAACGTCTTGAGGTGGTTCCTTACAGAACGGAAGGCGTGGTGGATGGTGGCGAAGGGGTCGCTGCCTGCACCGATGAAAAGGGCGTGAGTAAACGACGAGGCTTTGGTGTCCTCATCGCCGCTCTCCAGACACAGTTGAAGCTGGTCGTTGGAGTCACCCTGAAGGCATGCCCTGAAAGAACCTTCCAGCAGAGGAAGAAAGACTGTGTAGACGCTGTCGTTTTGCGTTTGGAGGTGGGACCCCCCATCTTTGGTTTCCACCAATAGAAATTGAGTCTCCAATGGAATGTCCCTCCCTCGATCTCCCATTTTCTGGGCCATCCACCACAGCTTGAAGCGGAAGCACGCCATGAAGCGGACATCATTCAAGCTTCCCAACGAAACCACGTGTCTGCTATCTTCCTTCTCCAAATCCACTCCCAGGAACATCCCCTCCATTGTCGATGTCTCCACCACGTTCTCCGGCATTCCCGTTAGAATCCTCCGCTCCTTCACCACCAACTTTCCCTCCAAAACACTAACCACAGGTTTTATCGTCATCTCTTCTCCTTCCTCTACGCTCTTCTGCAATTAAATATCAAATCAATTTTTCATTCTTACAATCAAATCAAATCACCAATTTAGCTACTGTTTTTTATTTTTACCCACCGGATTAAAAGAATCTCTGCCAATTCCAATGCATGTAGAACCAAAACCATTCCCGTTAGCAACACAAATAAATAAATAAATAAATAAAGGAAAATAGATTAGGGATGTATGTATACCAGAAGTCGAGACTTGCTTCTTCTTGGGTAATCTTAGATGAATGGCTGAAACCAAAGTATCTGGATGGAGCGAAAGAAATTGGGATTTGGTATTTATAGAAAAACATGAACTGTGAAATCCTACTTGAATACAAACCATTCTTATTCTTTTTCTTGTTAACAACATGCTCTTCCCTTCCTTATCACTTTCACTCTCCTCAAACCAAGAACAATCAGCGCCATTTTACCACGTTGTCAACTGTCTTAATAATAAAATATCTTTAGTTGGTCCAACTTGCTCTTTTTTTTTTATACGTTACATTAGATGGGGTCGCCACGTTGGATACACGCGCACAATATTCCACTTAAGGTGGTATTTGTTTTAACAAAATATTTTTTTTTTTTTTTAAATTATTTTTATTTTTAAAATTTTTAAGAGAGTGTTTGTTTCAACTTATGATATTATATTTTTAAGATTCTCATTCTTAAGAACAAAAGAAATATTTTGTCTGAGTAAATTTAAAATTATGTTTGATTATTTTTTATATTCCTCTAAATATTTTTAAATTTTCAAATAATTTAAGTAAAAAAAAAAGTTATATATGCATTATAAATAATTTTCAATATTCACATGGAAATATAACTTTATTACCCCTTTACTATGATAATAAAAGGTAAAAAAAAATGAGAAGTTAAAGTATTCATAGAAATAAAAAATGTCAAGAAATAAAATTTAAAAAATTTTAACAAATATAGAAATATTACATTCTCATATTTATATTCTCGGAAATGATGATTTAATCTATGAAACAAATGCTTTCAGAAATTATGTTTGTTTTTGCTTGATGTTTTCTATTTTTAAAAAATAATATTGTTAAATTTAATAAATTTTAAAAAAATATTATAAATTGTTTATATATATAATTTAAAATACATTTATATATTATTTTTTATATAATTACAATATTGTTATTAAGTTTTTACATAGTATTAACTTTTAAGAATACTAAAATTAATTACTTTCTGCTTTTAGCTGATTTTTGAAAAAAATTTCAATAAAAATTTTTCTAAATTTTGATAAAATATATTTTTACTATTATTTTTTATTTTTTTAAAATTAAAAAAAAAAACTCAAAACAAATATCACCTTATATTTTGAGAAAGGGACAAAAAATTAACTTAACAACTTCTGCTGTTCTCCCTTGTTATTAAGTTTCATTTCATAAGTCACATCTTAATATGTAAAAAAATTGTGTATATTATCAAAACAAAACCTTAATTTTAATTAAAAACCAAATAAAATATCTGTGGAGACATGTTCAATTTCAGTTGGGAAAATAAAATCTACAAAAAATAGGGAGAAAAATTATTTTTATTTTGAGTCTGTCTCTGTTGCTGAGCAGTTGGAGAATGTGCTTGTGAAAGCTGAATACACAAGCACGTTACTTGTCTTGGGATGTTTAGTATTAACGGTTAATGTGAGGATTAAGTATACGAATTGGCATTAGGATTAACTTTTGAATTTTGAGTATTTGTCTAGTCTTGTCGTGGTAGTCAAGCAACTAGGTTTATTTTAATTCAGACATAAGCTCCCAGTTAATTTCGTGGGTTGTTGAAATATAGGAAGTTATGATTGAAAGTTTTATTTTGTTATTAGCAGTTATGATTGCAAGTGACCAAATGTTATTGGCACATAGTCTATAATTGTGCTATGCCACGAATGCTGCTGATATGGGATGGCCCATTGATTGATACGTAATTTTGGATTAAAAAAGGGTATTATGAGATTTTAGCGTAGCGAGGTGCAGCTAACGTGATTTTGCAGAACACAAGTAGGAAAATATCTTGGGAAGATGGAAATGGACGATCCACTTGGCCAATTGGCTTGTGGTTGTACTGAATACGGTACAGAGTGCCAGATTGATTGAACCATTCAATCGTCTTTTAGGACGGTGGCACACGTATTCAATTATTTTTATGGGGATTTAATTTTAAAATGGATTTTCAGTTTTGTTTAGCTCAATAATTGGGATAAAATGATTCATGCATGTCGGATCATTCATGAGATAGGGATAGGATTTTGATGGTTGTTGATCAAAGTTGGTTCCTTCTAATTTCCCGATCCAATGGGTGTTAGATTCAATCTGAAAATAACTAGATGCAACGTATTTACTACTTTCATTCACTTAATAAAATAAATTCAAAATTTATAAACCCTCCTCCGAACACAATAGTTATTGTTGAAATTTTTAATCTTTTTGACAACTTTACCACATAAGTCATCAATAATACAACAAAAAAGACTGCTAGCGTGTGTATATATATACCCTCTTATTGTATACATCTAAGATTAACCCCAAAAAAAGTGGTATACAGCTGGATAAACACTATTATTTAATCACAATTTAACTCGTATAAACTAATTTTGTTGACTTTTATAATATTAATTTTTAAAATTATATATAAATTATAATTTACTGTTTATATAATAGAGTAAAATAAAATTATGTTACATCATTCATATTCCATCGTTAAATTCTAATTTTTATTAAAAATTACATATGATTAAGAATAATAAATATTAAATCATACAAAAGATCATAGTTAAACGTATTATTAAATAGATTCTAATTTTAATAATCATTTTTTTACTTTATTTAAAGATAAAAATGCTTATTAATATTTTTTTATGTATATTAAAAAAATTTTAAAAATTAAAAATAAATTAATTTTAATATTTTTTACTATGTTTTATTTAATGTTGTTGAAAATAACTAATAATTAAAAATAAAATATCAAATATTAATAATATAAAATAAAAATATTAAAATTATTTTTAACAGTGTTAAAATAAAAAAAATATTAAAATTATTTTTATATTTAATTTTTTAATATATATTAAATAAAATTAATTAAAATTATATAACATTTATGAGCATGGTTGTCTTTTAAAAACACATTAGTAATTATAGTTTGGGAAGAGAGGAAGTCTTTATCGCTAGCAACAAGGTTCAGGTTATTAAATAGCATAATTACTCACAATTCAACAAAAATTACTCCACTGTTTTCTTTTTTCTTTTTTTTTTTGTTGACTTCTCACAAAACAAGCTTGTCACGCGCATCAGCAAATACAAATCCCTTTCACCCAAAAAAAAAAAAAAGCAAATGCAAAATATCTCAAGAAATCACGTGTTTCATTCCTCAGGATTAGGATCGTGGACCTTTTTGCCCTAATCCAGTGTTTCAATGGCTGTAACGTTTGGACTTTGAAATTTGGAGAACCATATTTATTACGAAAAAATATTTTATTTCTTTGACAGGTAAAATGTTTATGAGTTTAATTGATATACTTCATTCAATTGAATTTTTTATTTATATGACTTACAATTTTTTATTTATGTAATTTTTAAATTAATAATAAATAAGTTAATAAATTTATGATAAATGAAAGGTTGTTGTGTATACAAATTAAACTCAATGTTTATTATAATTATGTAGTATTATTTTTTAAATAATAACATTATTTTAATTAGTTTTAAATTTTTTTTATTAAGTAAAATAACTTGTTTGAATATTTGGTAAATAAATTTTAGTAATTCTTATTAACGTTACTTTAACTGGCATTTTTTAAAACATTAATTTCTAGTTTTTATATTTATTCTTTTTTTAATCATTAGATTTCATTTTTAATATTTTCTATGATAAGACTTTATTATTTTTATTTTTTTCATTTTATATTTCAGTTATATTTCAAGAAAGAATCTTATCAAACATTTAAAATTTAATAAAACAATTTAGCAATTTTCAGCTATAATGCGGTTTAATTTGAATTGATTTTTACAATTTTTATTTATATATATATATATATATATATATATATATATATATAACTCTATTCTAATTTCAGTATTCTCTTAAATTAAAATTTATTTACTTTATTTATTCTTATATTTTAAGTCAAACTTAATTATATTGACAAATCTACTTATACACTTTTATTGAGTAATATTTAACATTTACAATTTTTCAACACAAGTCTATTTTCTTCTCAAGTTAATGACACAATAAAAAACGTAAATAATAGAATTAGCTTCTCAACAAATAAGTGTTTGGACAAAAACAATCCTCCCATCAGTTTGAGAACAAAATCATTCAAACACATCCAAAAAAATATTAGTTTCATAACCTTCATTCATATTTTGATTGTTTTTTTTAGCAACTTTTTATTTTTACTTTGGATCTATTTGGATTTGGATTTTAACACTTCTACTTTTAACTATCAACTAATTTTCTAATTTCCAACTAAGTTTTCAATTTTTAATTAACTTTTTAGTTAATTTTACTTTCACCAAAACAGAACCTAAAACAAGTGAATAAATGTTTTAAAGTGTTATTTCTCTTTTAAGAAACAAAACATAAATCTAACGTAATTATTGGTTTCAAAATACAATTTTCCTTTACCTTTTTTATTCAAATGCCCCTCTTATTTTGTACTTAGGTTTTCTAATATGGGAGAGGCTCATAATAAATTTTATAAGATAAAGGAAGAAAGGGGATTAAATTTATTAAACTTAAAATTAATTTCATTAAAATTATGTCAGTTTAATTAATTTGTACTAATAATGTAAAAGAATTTTACACTGACATTTAATCATAACTCTTCATTTATATAACTTTCAAGGTATTAATTGGTAAAATTAACAAACTTACCATAAATGAAGGAAGGATTGTGATTGAATGTCAGTGTAAAACTTTTCATACTAATTAAACTCAAATTATATACCTTATATTTAATAAAAAAATACTTATACATGATTAGTGTAAAAACTTTTACACTTATAGGGAATCACAATTTTTTTATATAGCAAATTTGTTGGCTTTACCAATTAATACTTTAAAAGTCATGTACACCTGAGGTCACCCCCAAGGTTGTCCCATTACCCGAAGTTGTCACTAACGACCTTGAGGTCGCCTCGCACCAAGAGATTCTAACCAACCTTCCTCACGAAATTCAACCAATGTATGCAAGTTAAACAGTTTGAACATGCCAGCAGTTATAGCCACCACAAACCAACAGTTATGAGATAACTTAATGAAGCAATTTATGAGTAATAATGCACCATTAAAGTCATATTAACTACGCCCCAAACATAAAAGAGAAGAGAGAGGTACTTTATATTTCACACAAAAATTAAGATAAAATTGTCTTAACTGACTTGAGCGTTGAAGTGTTATTTGCAGGCACCCTAGCATCACACTCTCAAGGACTCAATCGGTGGACTTAATAGAGAACTCAAACACTATTTTCTAGTAAGTACATTTAGGCGGCACCGTGGGGCTCGGTAGAACTTTTCCCGGACCACGACTAAACCAAAGAAGGCAATGGCAGAAGCAGGAGTACCAACCATCACAGACCTCTAGAGACAAAAGGAAGAACTGTTACGCACCATTTCTTAATTATGCGCTCGTAACAACAATGAAGAAGCTGGTCGTGCAACTTTCTCCCCTCGCCATAGCTGAAATCGCCAAATTCCCTCCCCTCACCACCATCGCACTGTTACACCCCCACGACGTGATACAACAGGTCATCTCACACCAACCGACATTCCACTCCATCCCACCACTCTTTAACCAGGAAAACTCGTGGCCCCACGAGGATGACTTTGAGCGGCATCCTTTTGTCCCAGAGATCATGGCAGTAGAGTTACCCTATAATTGGAAACCTTCAACCCTTAAAAGATACGAGGGTCTCTCTGACTCCAATGAGCACATTGACAACTACCTGTCCCAACTCAATTTAAACTTTATTAATGACATCGTTCGTTATAGGGTCTTCCCAACTTCATTAAAGGGGGCAACCCTACCATGGTTCACCCAACTTCCTCCCAACACTGTGCATAGCTCTGGTGAGCTCGTAAAGAAATTCAAAGTGCAATTTATAACATCCCAAATGTATATATACTATTTACACCATAAATTCTCTTAATAATTATTTAAATTACTATTATCTATATTCTAAAATATTGAGATATAAAGTTTTCATCATAGCACAATCAATCTAACGTCATACATTTTTTCATGTATTCAAAATATAACAATAGTACACACAATCTCAACTCGCCTAGCAAACCTCGTCGCCTGGCGAGACCCAGGGTAGTTTGCCTAACAACAGTTGTAGCCTAACGAGGACCCTGTATCAGATTGTTCCAGTGATAGGGACTTCACTCAACGAGACAAGTCGCTTGTTGAAAACTTGTTTATTTCTAAAATGTGTGTAATTTGGTTTGGGAGCAAAACTGCAAAAATAGGTTGACAAAGGCTAAAGCTCATCAGTGAAACCCTGCAGATAGCAAAATCTCTATCGTCAAAATCAACGAATTTGTTGACATATAACTCTACATTCTTGTAACATGCATATCATAATTCATCTATCTATTTACACCATGTTCACACAATTTCTATATAAAACATACTGATCACATAAACTTAACAACAATGCCTCGAAATTCAAATAACAATATTTCTACACAACTCTCTTATATATATTAACAATAAAATAATATCCTTTGAGACTTCCAGCCACAATTTGACATACTTCACTCCAAAGCATTTTTCCTCTCTGCATCATCACTATTATATTCTCTCGTGCAAAGCACGAACATTACAGACATACAGAAAACACAAACATTGCAAAGGTAAGCTTACATAATACACAATATACTATTACATCATTCATAAAGCATGAAAGTTACACAACATTTATATTCAATACAATAAACACACATTCACTTATAGTAAGCAACCAATCAATCACTCTTATGCTTCACTTGAACATAATCATTCATAATCAATCAATCAAATCAAACACACTTATATTCCCTTGAGTACAAGCTTTTCACACAATAACATGCTTAGACACAACATATTCCAGAATACCTACATTGAGTTTGAACACCGAGGTGGCTTAAGGCCCCTTCCATTTGTCGACAGACGTCCAATCTGTTTGTGTTACCACCAATTTAAGTCTAAGAAATACTTATCTGACAACCACAAACTGATGTCTAATGTTTACCTGACACTCTGTGACACACAATCGTTGTCTGAGTATGTCATTTAGGCACCGCCTTGTATATATGATATCAGGACCACAATGTAAATCACAAAAAGTATCTTCTTGTATAGTTGATATTCTAGATTACATTGACCTCAGTTGTGTCTCTAACATCAATGTATCTCACCAAACATATCATCCAAGGCTGAGTTACTCAACTGTAACTGTCCGCAACCAACAACATCAATAAATATATCCTTATCATGTATTCCAATCATTGCATTACATCACAAATTCCAAATAATACAATGTCATTCCAATAATTCAACTTCAGTCACGGAAAATCAATCCAACCAAAACTAAGTTACCCTACTGTAATTGTCACATCCAAACTATCCAATAAATCATCCAATTCAAGATCAAATATCACTCTCATAATAATCATCAACTACACAACACATCATATATCTCAACCTATTATCATTAATTTTCAAGAACCATAATTCATTTCAATCACGTGTCAATTCTCAAAACAAGTATTAGCTCAACACATCATCATGCATTCAATGCAACACTTTATGATTATGCTTTTATAATCCATATACATGTTATCTTAAATAGTTCAATTACAAAATCTCAATATACGTTATCTCAAATAGCTCAAATCACAATCAATATACATTAACTCAATCAACTCATATCATAATATACGGCCTATGCTACGAGCCTCGAGGACCAATTAAGTCTCAATACCTCTCTGACTTCATAGTTGAGCTTACCCCAAGACCTGAGGACCAAGGAACAAATTAAATGGACCCTCTGCATTGACAGGTCGTCCAACAAGAAAGGAGGATGTACGAGGATTCTATTAGAAGGTCCAGATAACCTCGTTATTGAATAGTCAGTATGGTTCAAGTTCCTAACCTTGAACAACCAAGCCGAGTATAAGGCCATCATTGCAAGGTTAAAACTATCCCTAGAGGTGGTAGCGACAAAGCTCAAATGCGGAATCAACTCACAATTGGTCACATGACAAGTAAGAGGAGACTACCAAGCACGAGACAACCAACTTCTAAAGTACTACCATATGGTAAATAACTTGATCGACGAATTTAATGAATTTGAGATCAGCCACATAACCAGGGAGGATAATTCGCAAGCCGACCTCTTATCGAAGCTCACCAAGACAACAACGCACCATAATCCAGGAAACCCTCAGTCGGCCATGCCTAGAAATATTAACAGTCCAACAGCAAGGACTCATATGGATGGCCCCTATCCCCGCTTATCTATCAAAAGACGTCCTACTCGATGACCCCACTAAAGCCAAGAAGCAAAGAAAGGCGAGTCATTTTTTACTATTGGTTGGAGAACTCTTCAAACGAAGCACAACATGACCACTGTTGAAGTGTTTGAATTCGAAAGAATCTAACTACGTCCTCTAAGAACTATATGAGGGAATATATGGGTTTCATAGCGGAGCCCAATCTATGGTAGCCAAAGTCCTCAGAGTTAGATTCTATTTGCCATTATACTTAGTGACTGTAAAGAATTTATTTGCAAGTGCAACAAATGTCAAGAGTTCGGGAACCTGCCTCACCAACCTCCAAAGGCCTTGCACACCTTATCCTCCCCATGGCCCTTTTCAATATGGGGAATCGACATCCTGGGACCTCTCCCACAAGCTTAAGACCAAGCCATATTCCTAATAGTCACTATTGTCTACTTTACAAAGTGGACTAAAACAGAGTTAGTAACTCGCATAACAGGTTGGTGCATTAAAAACTTCCTTTGGCAACAATTAAGTTACAAGTATAGAATCCAAATACAGTAATCTTCAATAACAGGAAGTAGTTCACAAACTCCAATGCACAAACCTTCTTGTAAGATCTCAACATCAAACATCTTACAGCATCCGCTGATCACCCTCAGACCAACGGCCAGGTCGAAGCAACAAATAAATTCATCCTGAACGAGCTCAAGAAGATGTTGGGAACTATTAAAACAATATGGGTAAACGAACTTCCAAGGATCCTATGGGCTTATCATTGTTGCCCTGAGTCTACCATATAAGAAACACCATACAAGCTCATCTACGGTTCCGATGTGATGATTCCAATTGAAGTCGGTGAACCTACCCCGTGGCAAACACATTTCAACCAGCAGGCTGACGAGATCACGTTGCGTGAGGACCTCGATCTTGTTGAAGAAGCCTGTGACTAGCAAAAATCAAAGAAGCAACATGCAAGTTCAGAGCAAAGATACGACAATAGGCTCAACCCCATATCCTTTTAACCAGGTGACCTAGTATGGAGGATGACAGGAAAAGCATGGAAAAAATCAGCACACGAAAAACTCAGGAGCACCTTGGGAAGGACCATACCAAGTCGTCAAAACTTTTCAAATGGCACTTATAAATTGCAAAAGCTCAATAGCAAGAACATACCCCGCACTTGGAATGCCTCACATCTTAAATTTTGTTACAGCTAAACAACTGTACAGGGTACTCTTTCCTAGTCCAGTTCCTTTTTTCCCAAAATAAGGGTTTTTGGGCTGAAAAAGTTTTAACGAGACCCATCACATGAATAAAAGTACAACCTTTATAGCACCTACACCCTTTACACATCATTCTCTTAACTCGCGCCTCAAATGCAAACACAAGTCGAACACGAGCTCGTAAAGGCCAAACGCAAGTCTTCCAACTCACGAGTTGAACACAAACTCACAAAGGTCGAATACGCACCTTCCAATTCACGAGTCCAACACAAACTTGTAAAGGCCGACTACGAACCTTTCAACTCACAAGTCGAACATGAACTCTTAACGGTTAAATATAAGCCTCTCAACTCATGAGTTGAACACAAACTCGTAAAAGTTGACGTCCTTTCAATTCACAAGACAAACGTGAACTTATAAAAAGCCTAACTCATGAAGTAAAAGTAGAACTCACAAGCTTGACATAATTTTGTAAGAAAACTAAACGCACATCAAAGGAAACAACACATAACCAGCAAAAGGACACATTCGTTAAAGTAAAACACAAAACATAACAAGTCTTTCTTTCAATAGGCAACTAATTACATAAACAAAAGTCCAGCATTTCAAAAATATACAATGCCATATATTCCTCCCCCCCTCCACCTCCCACACCCACGCAATCATTCTCCTCCATAGCAACGACTTCATCCTCCGCCTCCTCATCGTCCTCTTCTTCATCAACAAGTTGGTCACTTTTCACCTCCTTATTAATATCAAAACGATTCTTCTCCATGTTGGTGAACAGCACGACCTGCTTCACAACCTTGTTGAAACTATTGTTATGCTCCACATAGATTTGCTCCTGAGCCTCAGCGAGGTCTTCCTCCAGTACCTGAATCTTATCTCTCAACTCTTTCATCTACTTTTAGGCCTCCTCCAACTGCTTCTGTAGGTCATCCGACGTCCCCTCCAAGTCGGCAATTTTAGCAATCGCAAGCTTCTTATTCTCAGCGGCCTTAGAGATAAACTCGCTGGAACGCTCAGCCACAGCTTGGTAGCAACCATCCCCTCGGAAAAGGCAATGACAACCCCTTGGAACCGACCTTCAAGCTTAGCCAACTGAAGATAAAACACCTCTATCTCCGAACTCATTTGTTTATTGGAAGCCTCCAACTGAGTTGCCCTATCAACAACAGTGACCCAGTTGTACCCCCAATAACTTAGTATGCATTGAGACCGTTGCAACATCACCAATGTCGAGTTGAAACTCTCCTTAGCACCAACTCGCTCCAAGATCACAATGTCGGCTAGGGTGAGTCTTCAAGTTTGAAGCAGTCAAAAGCTTTAACCCCCACGCTCTAGAGCGAGCTCACGTCCTTCAAACGCAGACACATGCTCCAATTTGTCCATATGGTTCTCATCATTGCCCTTCAGAAAAAGTCTATTCACAGTTTTTTCCTTTCTATTGTGCGAGAAAACCCCAACAATTTCCAAAGGGAAAGAAGGAGAAACAATGCCTTGACCACCTATCTGAGCTCCAAGCGCACCAGACGACCCAGATGCAAGGGAAGATATCACCAAAGGAGAAGGAATAGTAGTATCTTCCCGAGTAAAAGAGGTTGCTTGAACAAGTGAGTTGACCTCATTCACCGTGATGTGGCCCTTTGAGACCACAGTAGCAACCTCTTTAGTCGAAGTGGCAACCTCCTTAGCAGCAGCACTAATGACCCCAATTGTTGTATCATCATGCTTCCTTTTTCGCCTTCCTCCAACAGCCATTGCGGCTTTCCCCTTACTCACATCGAACTTCGCCTTCAGTGACTTCCAGTTCTGCTTTACCATCAACTCTGCAAAACAAATACAAAGCAAATTAGAGACATAAAAAAGAAAATATAACATGGATACCATACAAGGAATAAGCATACACTTCAATTCCTCTTCCAAATCCAAGCATAGGGAAGATGACGGATAGTTTGCACAACCATGGGACGAGGAAGGGACACTAACTTAGTGATGTCAACCTCTTCCTCAGCTGTGACCACTCTCCCCCTAGTTCCCATAAACTTACAAGGCCTCTCCTGCCAGTAAAAGGGGAATTTCGCCTTCTCGTCTGCCTTAAAGAAAACATTATAAACTGAGGCGTCCGATCTACAGAGTCCACCCTCAAGAACTCACACTCAAACATGGAGAAAGGCAAAGTGACCTTGAGATTAAGGAAGAGGGTTTTGTACACATAGGTGAAAGGAACCTCAAATGACCCTCTCCGATACACAAACTCGTCCCCAGCACACGACTACAAAAGGAACAAGTCAGCCTTATAGGCAACGACATAAACCTACCCTGAAGGAGCGAGCGCATTGATCGTTGACTCTGCGACCTTGCTCCTGAACTCAACCATATCACTATGGACCCACTCATACCTCGGGACGCCTAGAGGCGGCAGGTCCTATAGCACCACCAATCTCTTTTTCTTTCCCTCCCCCTTCACAACATTAGCCTTCCCCGAAAAGGCCCCCTCCTCAACCACCCTCACCCTAGAAGACGTCACACCTCCAAACCCCTTAGCCACTGACACAACGTTGTCGCCATCGAACACCAAAGATGACACCTCCGACACTGCTATGTGAAAGGACGAGTCAGAAAAATCCACGTCCTCCTCTATAGCAACCTTCAGCAGAAGCATTGAACCTTTTCCCCCTTTTCCGCCAAAACCCCTCCCCAGAATGAAAAGACTTGATTGAATAAGAAAAAAAAGGAAACCCAAAGCAACCCTAACACGTCCACAAAGACTAAAACAAAACAAGAGAAGGATAGAAAAAGGAGAAGGGAAACACTACTCAAAGGGACGTACCGTTCTCTATAACGATTAAAAAAAATTGTTATCAATTTATGGGCATTTTAGCGATGCAATTAGTGAGCATGGATGATTTTCTTGGTAGTTGACCACTTTATGACGTATATAGGAGACTTGAAATTTTATCATTTTTAGATACCATCAACATGATATTCTTTAGGCTATCCAACTAAACTTTTAGAGGAAGTGTCGTGCGGTCATTTTAACGTGTTATTCTTTTACCATGAATCTTATGTTTTATGTTTTGCAATGAGGCATTTCTTTTGTTTTGTTTTTTACCGTAACACTTTAGAAGACAATTCTTGTGTTGTTTCTTTTCATTATGAATAAATTTTTGGGTTATAAAAAAAGGTAAACTGTTCACTATAAATATATACATTCAAGAAAATTAATCCCTCTACTGAATAGTGAATAGACTATTCCCAAAAATATAATTTATTACTTACTAGATTAATTATCTGACAGTTAATTTTTAAGATTAAAATTCCGTTAATCAAGACAAGTTAAAATTGATTTCTACCTATAATAATTCAGGCATTCACGAGTGTAATGACATCTATAAACAGCATGCAAAACCAGTCAATCAGATAGTTTTTATCAACATCTGCAATATAGCTTCAGTATCTCTAATCTCCTCTTGGCTTTGTTGTGAATCATCACGCCCTTGGGTAAAATCTGCATTTGTATAAGTTCTAATCCCTGGGCCATGTCCTCCAGTATCCCTTTCCTTTCCTTGCTGTGCTCGCCTGACTTCCTTTTGATGCTCAGTCAGTTCTAACCTCCTCTTTTTATAACTTACAGGAAGTGCCTCTTTTGGCGTATCCAACACTAGTTCCACCCTCTTAGAAGTCCTGTTATGTTTTGCAGAGACCCTATATCCCTCTAATGCATCATTGACTTCTTCATGAGAATGACATTTTTTAAGACATGGTAGGCTTCTCTTCTGGAGTTTTAATCTTCCATTTCTGGATAGTTTGTCCAAGACATAAAGTAGACTCGAGGGGAAATCCAAAATAATTTGCTGACCGAATGTAGAATTCCAAAAGGTGATGGTTGGTTCCGAAATGGAGGGATATGGGTGATCAAGAGTTTTTTCAAACAGAGGTTCGTGAAGTTTGAGTAAAGCCGAACCAAAGTTTATTGGTGGTTGACTTCTTCTTAAGCAGGTTAGAATTTCAGTCCACAGAAGTTGGAGTTGGTCATTTGTTCTTTGATCCTGCATTCCCATATTTGATAGCCATTGGAGAAGTGGACAGGAAACACTCTGCAGTCAAGTATATGGAAGATTACGGGCAAGTTTAATTGAATGAGAATTTTCATGTAATGGAGGTTCCTCTGCAAATTAAATCCACTTCCCCCCAAACAATAAATGAATGCAATGAAATACAAAAGGAAGTCCAACTCAGAAATAGAGTCTATCTAATGGTATTGTTAAATCAACAATCCATTGATTGTAAATTGGTTTAAGAAAGCAAAATAAAAGTCATCAGCCACTAATTTCTTTTGAATGCATCCACTTTGATACAGTCCCTTCCCTCTCTCTCAGATGAAAAGGCCAAAAGCAAGTGATAAAAAAACTATAATTTAGGCAATCATAATTGAGCCATCTATCATGGAGTAATAAGTAGTAGACGAGTAGTGAAGTAACCCCTCTCTTTCCTAAGTTGCAGCACAGAAGTATGAATCATAGAAGAAACTTCAATGAACTGATGAGAAGGAATAGGAAGAACACACCTCCAGAAAATGAAGAATATCTTGCTTCCAGTGAAGGCAACTAATGAAGCATGCCAATGCAGAATACACCCTGAGATTTATGATAAAGAGAGAGTCAAGAAGAGTTACGTGTTTACCAACCAAGCATGCATTTCAGGAGATAACTTATATTGACTGACCTTGAGGTCCCAACTAAACCAGGAGGTGGGTCTCTAACCGTCTTTATCCTCAATAAATTCATATACCTGAAATGCCACGTGAAAATGATCAGCAGCAACTTAGAAATATGAATCCCTTGGTTTTGTAAATGATTATATGCTTGACATACCAATAACAGCTATTAGAGTAGGTTAGTTAATAACCAAAGCCAAAGGTCATGTTACAATCAAAATGATATTCATACTAAGTAAAGCAGAAAAGTACATATCAGGCAGTTGAATAAGTTGTTACATAATATAAACATTCTAATCACTTCACCCGAGAAAGAGAATAGACACTTATTTATTAAATTAATTAAGTACAAAAGAAAATATGTTGAAATGCCAGCGATATCACATATTTAACAATTAGAAAGGCACATAATATCGCTACAAAACTTGTTCAAGCTTACTTGGCAACAAATTTTAAGCTGTTCTTTATGCAGCACACTATTTTGTTATCACTGTTAAATTTACTTTTGTCCAATTCAGAAACTAAATCCAGAGTCTGAATCTGCTCTATAATGTGTATCAAGAAATTGCCAGATAAATAAAGGATGCTAAGATCCGCATCATTGCACGTTAACTCAAACTCAGTGCTGCTCTCAGCAAAGCCACCATTTTCGTTAAGGCAGCTGCCTAACAACATGCATAGATCTCCAGACAAATTGGTGGTTGATGAACATCCAAAGCCCAAAGCAGTAAGAGATCCATAGAGTGATTTCCATGTTTGAATAACCAGTTCCAACCTCAGCTTTCTCTCTGGTGATACAGGATATTTATCCAAAGAGGCACTAGCATTTGACAAGGTCATTCTTGGAACTTCAGAATGCACCACAATGGGGTAAACTAAAAGATGGCATATGGAAGAATATACAGTGCTGTCGGACAAGGCTTCCTGTAATGACTTGCAGTTTGCATCAGAAACACAGTAGTTCAGACCTTGAGCTAATGATATCCATATGCTTAAGTAAATTGGTTGAACGTGTCTGTACATTAAGCCAATACATGTGAGGAGATTTTCCAGGGGATCACTTGAACAAAATATAAATTTAAAATATTCACACATCGTTTCTGAAATGTGATCTGACTGATGGCATTTCATTGTTAACTGAACCATCATATGGAAATACAGTGCTATTAAATAAACCAATGGAGAAACCTTATCCATATAAGAAATATAAGTGAGACTTAGAAATTTTAGATGTTTGCTATCAACTGATTGCATGTCCTCAATGTGCTTTAGATCTAAAGAAAACTTGTACAGAGGAGATCCCAAGATAGAAGAACCTAACCCCTTTGTGATAGCATCTATAAACTGCATGGAAATACAATAAACATAATTTTCACCAATGTCTGAGCATAAATCTTCACATACTTTCTTGATGAATGTTAGTAATGAGTTCAAGCACTGCATAATGCCATCATAATTGATGGATGGACTTTCCACATCCAGTTTGACTCCTTTCAGCATGTTTATAAATAGCTTCAAGGCACTATCATAAACATGACTTCTGTGATCATAAGTGACAGATGGTCTAGATGCTTGATGGATGAAATGAAAGATCATACACAGATAAAAGTCCAATTGATTGATATTCCATGGCATCCATCTAATGAGGTGTTGCTTCCAAGAACATTTTCCAGATAGAGAAGATCCATTTTCAGATACTCTGCGGCTTACCAGGTCAGTTGACTGGAAGAGGACATCCCTGCACTTCTGTGAAATACTACCATTAAGCAGATCAAGGCCCAAGTTCCATAAGCAGATGCTCCTGCTATCAGGTCCATTCTGAAATATTGCTTTAAGTATAGGCTCTAAAACCATTTTTATCATTGATGGTTCATTGATAGAGATATCAAGCTTGTGTAGCAAATAACACCACGTGTTCAAGCAGGAAGAATGAACTGATATATCACATTTACTGGACATGATACCAATCAGTGGAGTCATTATCAACTTTATGCTTTTGAAAAATCCATTCACTTGATCATCATTTTTTCTTCCTAATGAATACTGTTTCTCGAGAGAGTTCTCCTCAGATGATTTATTTGTCTCAGAACCTAATGTTGGACAGTGAACAAGAGCATCGATAAGACCTTCCCAAGCAACCTGCACTTAGAACACTTGGAAAGGTCACACAAGCAGCAATCGATAAATGATGATAACAACTATCTATGCATTAGTCTCTGAATGTCAATCAAATTTCTATAAGCCACTTTCTGTCATGTCACTTTAAATATTGAACAACTTTACAACCCAAACGTAGCTCATCTTTGTGATTCGTGCATTAGATAAAACAGTAATTCATGCATAGTACCTGTGTAGCGATTTGAACTTGAGGATCAAGATCTGTAAATGTACGTTCAGGAATTTTCAGCATATCATTAACTAAATGCCTATGCTTTAAAGCACGGGATCCAAGCACTCGGACAAACCATCCCCATGCACGAATAGCTTGAATCTTCATATCATTATCTAGCAAATCCTTCATCCCGTTTAGCAATTTTATCCTCATATCTTTGACAATAACCTATTGGGGGAAAATTGATGAGGAGACCGAAGAGCACAAGTTTAAACTTCACACCGTTATGCGAATCATACAGACCAAGTGTGACATGTCATGGACATGATATAAATTTGTTTTGTTTTCATTTTGCAACACCACAAAAAAAAAAAAAAAAAAGATAAAAATGTAGTTAGCGGGAGTTCCAAGTACCTCCTAAATTACAAATTTGCCTTGACAAAAATTGCAGTTTGTTATCATTTGCATAAGCACATAACAACTATAGTCTTAATGACTTAAATAGCCATTATATAATCTTGTCACACCACTAGAGTACGGATCCATCTATTTATATTGAATTTTCATAAGGTTTTGGTACCTTAGAGAGATCCAGAGAAGGAGGAACGACTGTAGATCTGATCTTCAACAGGCACCTTTCTGAGGCATCCCTCTCCTTCTTATCTTTGCTGAGAAGTCTCCTGTATATTGGAGGACACCATATATGGGATGAGCTTTTCATTTGTTCACTTAATTGAGCAGAAAACTTCATTACAGCCTGTCATCCAAAGGATAAAATATGAAAATCAACAGAAAAACACACACCTAGAAATGAATTCCAAGAATAAATATGCAAGGAGATCCTGACCAATCCAGCTAGCCAGGAATGCAATAAAAGAACGTCTATAGTTAATCAGTAGTTAAAAAATTAACAAGATACGAGCATAAATAACATTAACATTGTTAAAATGAGGTACACGAGCATAGTTTTTCTTTCAAGGTAATAGTGACAACTGACAAAAGACAAGACATACATTTTGCGATAATGAGTAATCAAAACAATTATTTGATCCTCTTGTGATGTATTTTGAGAAAAAAAGAATCCATCGACTTGGTAAGGAAGTACATTCTATTTAAAAGAACAACAACAGGAAATTGGTAAACCATTTTAAAAGTTACTAGAAGTATAGAGTCTTTTTGCTTTTTTTCTTAATTATATTTGATAAGACTTAAATGCAATTATTTTAGGTGTTTTTCAGTATTATTTTCTGAACATAATTGAAGTTTCATCTCAGTGACCTGTGCAACTGTGCTAACCTTTGAAGCAAACTTTTACTAGGCCGATTATTGAGGTTTAATACTAAGGGCTTGTTTGGGAACGCGTTAAAATCACATTCAACGTGAAAATTCCACTTTTAAAAACCAAAAAGCCAAAGCAACATACCCCTTGATTTACATTGCATTCAAATGAACGATGTGATGTGACAAACTTGCAGCAATTCTAATTGGAGAACAACACCAAAAACAACTACGGAACTGCAGAAGTTATGTCCAATTCTATTTGACCTCATATAACAGTAACACCCGAGATGCTAAATAAAGGGAAGTGTACCTGGGTAGCTTCAAATGTCGTGGACAAAGAACCCATGGGATTGTCTAGGGCATGAACAATTGCCCGTAACAAAGACTGGAAGTGAGTAAGAAGAAAAGATGCATCTAACTGTTGGACAGACAAACACCATACCCCTAAATTACAAGCAGACTGCAGCAATAGTTAAGAAAGTTTATGTAAATAAATAAAACACACAATAACCGTGGAACCAGGTATCAAGATTCAAGAGAAAATGAATATCACACTAGCCTTTAATTTGGTGGTCGTAATAAGTTTGGGCAATGTGTCCAACACCGAATTGACATCATCCACTGCAAAACAAAGACAAAATCAGCTTCGCACAAAATCAAATGGATAGGTTGAAAGATAACAGCGAAACAAAAATACCTAGAAGAACGGAAACGACAGAGGAATGATACAGCATGAAGCCCAAACACTTCAAGGCTTGTGAGGCTCTGGCAGAGAAATGAAAATTCTAATCATACAGAAAAAAATAAAAAGGTTAGAAGTGGTAGTTGATGCTCACATTTCCTCATCGTGATCGTGGGAGATGTCGGAAACGATGGAGGAGATTATGGATTGGGAGGAGTGAGCGAGGCATTGAAGCGAAGAAGGGTTGACGCAAGAGTGTTGCTGAAATTGCAAGAGCGCTGAATAGCCCGAGGATTTGTTGAACTTGTCATCTGAACAAATTAAAGTATGGATTTCTTGGATCTCTTCTGACATTTTTTTCTTCCAAAACTCTCTGAAAGAAGAAACCAATCATTCACTTACCATCGCCGCTTAAAGACGCCGTCACCAATCCTTCGCGCCAAAACTCAAACCCCGTTTCGCGGTAACGCCCTACTAAAATGCTTTCAGAATACTGTTTAGAAAATATTTCATATAATTTATTGAATATTCAATGTTTTTAATTGTTTTTGCAGTAAATTCCAAAGTCATTCTAAATCAGTCTGGTGTTGGTGTTGACTAAGGTGCGGGAATTATTATAATTTTTTTTACATAATTTTTAATAATAATTATTAGGATGAAAAAAAAATTATTTTTTTTTATTTTTATTAATTAAAAATAATATTTTTATTTTATAATGCATAATTATTTTTAATAAATAAAAACTAAATAAAATAGAAGGAGTGTCAGCAAAATTAAAAAATTAATGTGTTGAAAAAATTATTTTAGAAACCTAACTTTATATTTTGATAGAAAATTTTACAAATTTTAAAAAATTAAAATATATTAAATTTGAAATCTTTTTAATTCAAATCATTTTATTTTTAAATTTTTTTTTGGATAAAATATTTCATACCATTAAATTTTAATTTTTTTATTTAGATAGAATAATTTAACTTCAATTAAATATATAATTTTATTTTAAATTAAACATTTAATAATTAAAAAATAGTCAATACTAGTCGAGGTGTTTTTTGCCGGCGCTTGCTAAGGTTCTTTTAGCTAACTTTGGCCCTCTGCTAACATTAGCTTCTTTCTTCTTCTTTTTTTGGCTATGTTAATCAAAGTTACATTGGTTAACATAAGTTAAAAAGTTATTTTTCAATCAACATTTACATCAACATTTACCAAAGGTATTTTATATTAATGATGGCAAAAAAAATTCGCTCAATTATATATTAAAGTTTTGCATAACACACTAGGTTTTAATATCCCACAACAGTGTGGAATAGCCCTAAAACTTTGTATATCTCACATGTAACTCCCACAACATGGTGGGATCAGACACAAAAGTTGAACCCAAATTAGGTCATTTGTGTAGATCCCACAACACTATAAAATAGTCTATAGTCTTGTGGACCACACTCTAGAGCTCCACAGTGTATATCTCATGTTAATGTGAAATATGTCACAAAATTATGAATGGCTGATGCACTAAGTTTTGTAGACCCCACACACAACTTTCACAACATTGTAGGATCAATCACGTGAGTGTTGACAAAATCTTGTTATTGGCATACCTCCCACAGTACTGTGGAATATGACAAAGTTGTATATTAGCTTTGTATGCCACAGTGGATTCAGAGCATCACCCACAGGTTGTGGAATAGGTCACAATATTGTGGCTCATGTACTGGAGCTTTGTATACCTTGATTATTCTCTATTTATACAAAGATTATAAGCCAAAAAATAACCTCCACAAACATCAAAAAAGAATATCGATGTATGGTAAAAAATTGCCGACAAAAAATTAATCATGTTCGACATCAATGGAAAATTAATCTTATGTTAACGAAAAAATTTCAATCGATGTCAAATAAAAATAATCTCAATCAATTCAAGAAAGGAAAAAGTAAATTTAAATAATTTCAAATTTTTACTTTCTTAATCCTACGCTTGATTAAGGAATTTTACAAATTCAAGGAATTTGAAATACATTAAATTTGAAATTATTTCAAATTAAATGACTTTATTTTTTCAAATGCTTGGTTTGAATAAGGTAATTCAAATTTACTGAATTTTAATTTTCTTATTTGAGTAAAGAACGTCAATTCCCATCAAATATGCAAATTTATTTCAATATTAAACAATACTTAATAATTCAAAAACACCAATAAATGATGTTTTCTAGTCAAGTTTTTTTCAACATTGTTCATAAACAATTTTTCAATTAACGTTAATCAATATTTTTTCAACTAACGTTAGCTAAAGTTTTTTTTTTATGTAGATTAGACATACTTTAGTTAACATAAGTTAAGGTTATGTTCGCCCAACATTGGTCATGAATATTTTTCAATCAATGTCTGCAAAAAAATCCCCCCACTATATATAAGTGTGAAATAGTTCATAATAACGTGGCTAAGGCATTAGAGTTTTGTATACAACATACACAACTTTCACAAAATGGTAGACTCCACTACATGAGTGTGAACCCAAATTAGGTCATCAATACACCTACCATATGATTATGAAACTCCCACAATAGGCCAAAATCATATTACTAACACTCTAAAGCTTAGCATGCCACATTGGAATTTCAATGCATCTCTCGCAATGTCATGGAATATGATAGTGTCATGGTAGACACACAGGAGACCAATATACCTCACACACAACTTTCACACACATGGTGAGATTGACCATATAAGTATGGACCTAAATGTGGTAATTAATGCACTTCCCACAATACTTTGACATAGATTACAATTTTGTGTCTAGTGCTCTAAAGTTTCACATGTCACACTAGGTTTGAGAGCATCTCTAACCAATTTGTGGAATAGGACAAGATGTTGTGGATAATGCACTAGAGCTTCGTATGCCTCACATGAAATTCCCATAACATGATGGCTTAACCACATGAGCATGAATCCAAATTTCGTCATGAACACACCTTTGATAGTACCGTTAATATAACTCTTGTTCTAGAGGTCATGGATTTACCTTGTCATTGGTTCTAAACAATAAAACAAAGCAAAAGAATGAGATAAAAGAGCCAAACTCATAGTTAGGATTGGAAGAAACTATAAGAGACTTGAAAGGTGGTCGCAGTTCAAAAAGCTTAAAGATAATCCATGGTGAGAATTTGTCATAAGGAAGTGTTCCTTAATAAAAGTTTGAAGGAGAGACCACTCTCCTCTAGAATAATTCATGTCAATTCAGCCTAAGCTTACACAACACAAATTTCATTCAAATTCAAAAGTTATTACAAGTTTTTTTTTTTATAAGTCAACTATATATTAATATTAACAAAATAGAAAGCACAAGACATGCCTTTTAAATGTACCATGGTTCCAAAGTAACAAAAATAAGCATTCAGAAACAATACATGTAAAAAACCTACCTCTTAAGCACAATACAACAGATTCAAAATTCATTTTGCATATATGGATGCGTTTTAAGCTTAACTGTTTAATACCACTCCTACAACCTCAATTGTGTATCGTGTATAATTTCATAGATGTCAACTTCGTGGTCATTGAATATAGCATTGTTACGTGTCTTCCAAACATGTCAAAGACTTGTAAATCATATAAAAGATCACGCCTTCCTTTGAGTCTTGTTGCCATTTATCAAACTAAAACTAAAACTCATGACATTTGACTGTGTTATGTTGCACTATTGATAAGTCTCACCATGAGTAGAGCCTTACCCAAACCTTGACAACACTACGCATTCTACAAACAAATGTGGTCCTATATTCACCTCCCAACCACCTAGTCCATAAAATGTTGCCTCATGTTGTAGGATCCCTCACATGAGCAAATTCATTTTAGTGGATAGTTTGTCAACCTCCCACCTCTAAGCCAAAAGTTTTAAACCTTTAATGGTACTCCTATGCTCCAAAGTATGTTGAAAAACACATCATTTTGGTGAGAACTATCAATAGTTAAAATCATGTAGGCTGAGACTGTATAGTATCCTCTCACTCCTTCTACATCCTAAATTCACTTATCCTGCACCCTTTAACAACACTACTAACCCAACCTATTTTGTAAGCCATTAAGCATCTCTTCCTCTCAAACAAATAACTCTCCCCTCCAACCCCAACACTAATTTGCATTGTCCCCCTTCATGGCCTTAATCGTTATATTCTGATTTGTAGCTAAACCTAATAGGTGAGGGTATTCCATCTGGAGGCTATGGTGACATATCCACCTACCTTTCTAGAAAGCAACTACACCATCATACCCAATACCATGTTTGATAGTTTTGGACCACCATAAATCCTATTGACTCATTCCTTCCTTCTCGAAGGAGCTTAAGTCAGTCCATCATCTAAAGCATTTGCTCATTCTCACCTCCCAGCCATCATAAGCATTCTCATATTTGGATCTCAATATTTGTGTCCACAAACTTTTTTGCTCCACTTTCAACCTCCATTTTCGTTTCCCTACTAGTGCAACATTAAACTTGACTATATCTTGCAACCCTATACCTCAATACTCCTTTGCCTTACACATCGTACCCCATTACAATAATTTTACTACCCTTCTCCTTTATCCCCCCACATAAAATTTTTAAACAAAGATTCAAGTTGAGAAATTATACCTTTCGGAGCCTTATAGAGAGAATGAAAATAGATTAGCAACACAAACAATACAACATTTAACAACATAATCCTACTAGCCATGGAAATGAATTTGTGTTCCAAAAAGTTTAGTAGACACTTGACAACTTCCACATCAAATGCTACATCTTCAATGTTGATGTGAAAGCATCGATAGGCAAACCCAAATACTTGAAAGGGAGAGGGTACCACCCTTAAAATTTAGCAAAATTTATGCCTCTTTCATATGTTCCTTGTCCATATTTATACCAATTAGATAACTTTTGTGAAAATTCACCCAAGGTAAGCTCAAAATTCCATAAAACCACTTTAATTATTGTTAACAACCGCCACTCCATTTGTGCTAGTAACAAGGTATCTTGGCGAACTACAAGTGTGACACACATATTTCCTTTTTTTCCTATGTCATAGTTTTTCCATAAACTCACCCCCATAACAAACTTAACTAGTTCCCTAACAAATACTAGGTTTATCAAACCAAGGTTTGACAAATTAACCTTGGTTTAAGGTCACTTGGACATGTTAAACAAACTATAATACATGGTGTGTGCATTACATGTGACAAGAGTGTATATGGTAGAAAAAAAAGTGCAAATAGCAATCATGCTCTACATATGATAAGAGGGTATGAATAACAAGGGAAAGTGAAGAGCTTAAAAGGGAGTCTCTCTCGTTTTCCCTTGGCTTTAAAAAACAATTTAGACCAATTAGAGCAAACAACCTATTTATCCTTAACCTAAGTTTTATTACCTAAAAACAAGGGGACCTACAAATTAAGAGTCAACTACAAAAAGTTAATTATCATAATATTTATTAGAAGAATTGAAATATTTATAAATAAATGAAACAACACCTAATATTCCCAAGCTTACATGAGTTTGAGCCTTATAGCTTCAACTCTAACCCATACTTCTTGAACTCTTCCAAATATAAGTCATCTAGTAGGCTCAGTAAACCTATGATAAATCTTTACTCTTAGAGCCTCTTGAAGTGTTCATTGAGTAAAGTGGATTACACCAACAATGGAGTAAAGAAAAATATTTTGGCTAATGCTTTATTAGACTTTTGAATGTTGAAAAATAACTTCAATCAACATTAGCAAATAAAATCTTACTGATGATCCTAAAAAAAAGTTGACAAAAGCTGGAAAAAAAAACCATAATCGACATCAACTGAAAAATAATCTCAACTAATATTAATCGAAAAAAATGTCAAACAAAAAATAACTTCAATCGACTTCAGTAAAAGAAAAGTAAGTTATAAAATTCTTACTTTTTTTAAAAAATTTAAAATTCTATAATTTTAGCTAATAAAAATGTTTTCACAAATGACTATAATTTCAATTTTTTTTTAAATATATCAAACAAACAATGTATTTCATCACAAAACATTTGAAACTCTTAAAATAAAATTAATTTTCCTGTTAAAAATTTTCCATCCAAACACAAGGTAAATGAATTTGAATTTTTACAGTTTTAACTAATCAAAATGTTTTCACAAATGACTATAATTTCAAATTCTTTTAAATTTCTCACTCAAATATTATATTTCATCACAAAATATTTGAAATTTATAAATGAAATAATTTTTTCTCTTAAAATTTCCCACCTAAACACAATTATCACTTTGGAGATTTACTCATTATTTGTACCATGCTAAATAACAACAAACAGAAGTTTGCACAGAAAAGGTTGTTACTCACTAAACAGTACTTTTAGTTTATAAAATATAAAAATTATCACATTAATTCTTATATTTGAAAAATATCAATAATTCAGTGCTTTCATTAACTTTAGTTGATAATATTTATAGATGCAGTTTATGTGATAGTAAAATTTTAGATAAAAGGTCATTTTTATAAAGAATGTTTATACTTAAATTCCCAAAAGATGAAAATTATCACATTAGTTTATGAATCTAAAAAATTATCAACAATTTAGTCTTGTTTTGAAAAAAAAAGTTTAGCTAAAGTGATTAAAATATATTAAATAATTTTTTTGTGATTCAAAACCACTAGAAAATATTTATGTGTTTTTCCTTTGTTGAAAACACAAATAAAATCAAAAGGCAGAAATCAAAATATAATTTACACAAAATAAAAAACTAATTTAATCAAAATCCAATTTAAACATAAGTCAAAATCCATGTCAACAAAATCATAACAAATTCAAACGCCAAATTTGATTTAAAATCATTAATATATGACAACAAGAAGTGACTTTTAACCAAGAAAAAAAGGTATTGATGACTCCATTGAATATGAAGATGAAAGGGGAAAGGTTGTTGCACGTGAAGCTACCCACAACCCTTTGTGGTAGTTTCCATCTTTCAGGGACATAAATGCTAGTGGTTCACACTTTTAAAAACAAAAGTAACCTTTTACTTGAAATTTTATTACACATGTGTTGTTTATGTCGATATTAATTGATAATGTCAATGATAGGACTAAATTATGGATATTTTTATTTAAATATACTTATAAAAATTAATTAATGAATAAAAATATTTCTATGTTGATGCCTTAAAAGTGTTTTACAATTGTTTATAACATGAGTCTACATTTGTTCATTATTAGTATTGTTTGAAGGTTGTTCATCTTAAACCAAATGCAATGATTTTGACCATCTATATAGGAAAGTGAAATGTTTATTTGTCTTAAATGACTCTTAATATACAAAAGTTGAAAATAAATGTCATGAATTTAATTTAATGTACATAAGTTTTGATCTTTATCCTTGAAGTGTATTTAGTGTGTTTGAAAAACATTTTTTTCCAAAACTAGTTGTTTCAATAAAGATATAACATTTATACCATTATTAGTTAGTTGTTCGAGGGCTTCGGGATATTTATTTCTAAAACAATTGTTTGTTTTAGCCTTTTTATGGAATGCTCATGGGAGAGTGGTTTGCTTAGTTATAAGCATTTTATTTCCATCTTGTAATTATATTCTCAAAATTATCCACCACTATTGTATTACTAATTTTAGCTTTATGCTTGAATTCATTACTCATTCCTCCACTTTTATGTTAGTTTTATCATTTTTATTATTCCTATATGCATTGTTATTGATTTGGGCTTTCATTGTGCTTTATTTTTCTTGTGTTCTTCATGTGTAGTTTGATTTAGACTCCATCTATCCAAATTGTGTTTTGGTCAATGTTCCACCCAATTGTTCTATTTATTACTTTTGTGTGCAATTTGCTTACTTTTAATCTTTTTTGTTTAGATTTGTGTTTGTGTGTTCTTGATTTGTTAATGTGGAATTTTTCATTTTGTAAATTAAAAGTTTGTAAGTAGTTGATGCAAAAGTATTTGTCCTAAATTTCATCTAGTTTCAATAACTTAACATAAGGTAAGAACTTGGTACTTCGAGTGTGATCCACTTTGAGTGAAGTTACACATATACTGAACTTCTTGACATGTGCAAATAGGAAATCCTAGCATCATTTTATTATTATTTTGATGAGAAAAAATAACTTTTTTTAGCAAAGTATCATTTATGTTAGTTTGTTTTAGACTTAGTTGTTTCAATTTACATATACTAAGTCTAAAAGCTTTTGCATGTACATAAATATGTGTTTCAATCTAAACCATTTACTGAAATGTCCTATCTCGAAGTATTATTATAAAATCATAGTATTCAATAGCACCACTTTGGCGGACTTTACCAGAATACCGGTTTGTGGCAACTGGCAACCGCTCCTAGGCGGTGCTCGTGTTGCACCTTGATGTTGTGGCACTTTATGCCATCACAATTTCAGGAGAAACTCATTGAATATGGCCAACGAGGAAGACGACGCAACATTATCACAAACGCAACTTTAGGTTTTGACCTTTTTTTTAAAACCATTTAATTGGAACATACTGTTTCACTTCAGTGTTTTATTTTTAATTAACAAACTCCCATATGGGACGCACATTTAAGTTAAAATGAATAAAATAGAGTTATGTTGTCCTTGCCTGTGCAAACATTCATTCTGACTTTTGATCTTCTTCATAACATTTCCTTATTTGGCGATTGCAATGTCCAACAGGGAGAGGAGGACATTTCGACAAGGTTTCTGATTTTCAACTGCAAGAGAATGTCATTTTTTATGGGTGAAACTCTCCGACCACTTTGTTTGTTTGAAACCATCTACCTCTTTCAAGTCACCCTGCAAATCTCGCATTTGAAACTCAAACCTTCTTTTTTTTATCTTCACTCAGACCTTTCAAGTTATGCAACATTTGTTGCTATGGGAAATATAAATGCTTATAACCATATATATGTTATTATTTATTTTTGGCATATATATATATATATATTGTGTATTTCATAAAATATTAGTGTATTTAGGGATTGAAATAACAGTTATCCAGCTATCGTTAGCTCACTATAGCATTGTAGGAAGGTAACTGCTATATACCACTATCTGTTATTGACTATTATGATAAAACATGTTAGTTTTCCCTTGAGCTAGTTCTTAGTTGATTTGTATTCCAAATTACAATTATATATTGTTTGACCAGGAAAAATTTTAGTTTTTAGCATTGTATTTTTACATTTCAATGTTGATAGATAATGTACAACTTGTTGATTATCTAAACCCATTTTTGCATAATGACATGATTATTTACCTTGTTTCTTAACTAAAGGAAAATTTAATTATTTTATGATGATAGTGAACAAAAGGAAACTCATATAAATAATATAATTGCAAAATTATATATAGTAAAGAATGATGGGTTTTAAAGTTTTAAGTAATTGTGGAGCATTTAACTATTGTTATAAAACGTACTTGGTGTATAGTTCATTATTTGATTTGATGCGTAGAGATAAGATAAATAAATATACAATAAAAATTAAACCTACAATGATTTTTATCTTAGATTAATCGACAAACTTGCTGCACATGGATTGAAGCTTAATGAAAATATTGGAGACTCAAAGACAATGACATCTTTTTTAATGGTGTTGGACATAGGGTTGGCAATAAAATGATCAAAGAAAGAATCCAACACTTGGGTGAAACCAGTAGCAGATACTTTCACAAAATTTTAGTGGTTTGTTTAAAGTTTTCAATACAAATAATTAGGTTGAGGTTCCATCTTTTAATAATATGCATATAAAAATTTATATGATGAAGGGTATTAGTTCTTTTTTAAAATATTATGTACGATAAATTAACATAACTCATGTTCTTTATGTAGTGATTCAATTGATCAAGTAAAAATATATAGGTAGAAAGAGTTATACTAGCCAAAGTGTTATGGTTGTATGTGAATGTATGGGATGTGTGCTTTTATTACACTAGATTTTGACTTGAGTATGCAAGATTTTTATTTTTAGTTTTATCTAAGAACATTTACCATGACTAATTCATTCATAGATTCTTAATTTGATTTTTATGGACCCACTTGTACTTGCACAGATTGGTAAGGTACCAGTGTCTGGATGAATCTTTTTAGTTGTTTGTTGACCCTAGCAAGGGTCTAACTCGACAGGTATGAGTGTGTATAGGTGGGTACTAGTTGGATATGACATTACCCATTTTGATTGCATGCTAATTCTTTCAGTGGACCGAGTTGGTATATAACTTAATTTTCAGTTGAATTAATGAATTCAATTTGATTTTAATAACACTAAACACACCTCTCTCTTTTAGTGCTTCCATACAAAAGAAAAATGAAGCTCACTTTGGGTTTTGATCTTACACTTGGAGCAAGGTGATTGAGCAGTGGGGGAGGTGCAACTACATAGGTGGGTACCTGTAATGACACTTCAACGCTTAAGTTAGTGTGAGTTCATAGGTAAGGTCATAGATGTTGTCAAGTGTCAGTGAGAATATATAATAATGAGTGGTCAAACATGTACTTATTACCTTCTATTTATAGTTTTTACATTTTTTATTTGAGCTTATGTCATTAGTGTTTAGATTTACTTGAAAAGGATAGTTTGGACCTTTCATTTTAGGGATGATAGACCCTACCCAAACCAAGATACCTGACCACGTTGGGGGTTAACCCGGTCTAGGGGGTAGGTCTGGTCTGGTATATAGCCCTATCAACGCTAAGAAGTGAAGCAATGATGGTGTTACTGAGCTGGTGTATCTAGTAGGGAAACCTTGTTTCATTTCTAGTTTACGCCTAAGGTGTGTCCTTACCTGGGTTGTTGCCCAAGAGTGAAACCTTGTTTTGTTTATAGGTTGCATCTAAGCTACGTCCTTACTTAGGCTAGTTGCCCAAGAGGGAAACCTTGTTTCATTTCTGGTATGCACCTAAGTGTGTCCTTACCCAGGCTGGTTGCTAGGGAGGAAAACCTTGTTTTGTTTTTGGGTTTTGCCTAAGGTGCATCCTTACTCGGGTTGGTGGCGGAGGGAAACCTTATTTCATTTTTGGTATGTGCCTAAGGTGTGCCCTTACCCCAGTTGGTTTCCCGAAAAGGAAACCTTGTTTCATTTTTGGTATACGCCTAAGGTGCGTCCTTACCAGGGCTAGTTGCTCGAGAGGGAAACCTTGTTTCATTTCTAGGTTGCGCTTAAGGTGCGTCCTTACTCGGGTTGGTTTCTCAAGAGGGAAACTTTGTTTTGAATCATCATCTGGCCTGGCTAAAGGATATTACTTACTCGGCCCCACGGTGGGCGCCAAAATGTACCTACCCAAATTGGTTAGGTACTAGTGTTTAGATGAGTCTTTTTTGTTGTTTGCCAACCCTAACAATGGTCTGAGTTAGCAGGTCTGAGTTTGCACGTGTGGGTACTAGTTGGACATGATATTACTCATTCTGATTACTTGTTAATCCTTTCAGTGAACTGAGTTGGTATATAAGTCAATTTTAATAACAATAAACACATCTATTTTTTAGTGTCTCTATACAAAAGAAAGATGAAACTTGCTTTAGGTTTTGACCTTACACTTAGAGCAAGGTGATGGAGTAGTGGAGGAGGTGCAAATTCACAGGTAGGTATCTGCAATGACACTCCAACACTCAAGTCAGTGTGAGCTCAACCTTAGGTTAGGTCAAAGATGTTGTCAAGTGTCAATGAGAATAGTATAAATAACAAGTGGTCAAACTTATACTTATTACCCTTTATTTATAATGTTTACCTTTTTGGATTTGAGCTTAGGTCATCAGGGTTTAGATTTACCTAAAAATTGTAGTTTGGATTTTTCACTTTAGGGATGATAGGCCCTACCCAAACCAAGATACCTAGCCACGTTAGGAGTAGGCTTGATTCGGGGGTAGGTCCAACCGATATACAACCTCATCAATGCCAAGAAGCGAAGCGACGATGGCGTTACTAAGCCAATGTGTCTAGCATGGAAACCTTGTTTCGTTTCTAGTTTGTGCCTAAGGTGCGTCCTTACCAAGTTGGTTGCTCGAGAGGGAAACCTTGTTTCATTTCTAGTTGTGTCTAAGGCATGTTCTTACTTGAGCTAGTTGCGGGGGAGGAAACCTTGTGTCATTTTTGGTATGCGCCTAAGGTGTGTCCTTACCTAGGCTGGTTGCAAGAGAGGAAAACCTAGTTTTTTTTTTGGGTTGCGCCTAAGGTGCATCCTTACCTGGGATAGTTATGAAGAAAAACCTTTTTTGTATTTGGTATACGCCTAAGATGCGTCCTTGCTCGGGTTGGTTGTGCTGGAGAGAAGCCTTGTTTATTTCTAGGTTGCGCTTATAGTGTGTCCTTACTCGGACTGGTCGTCCAAGAAGGAAACCTTGTTTCGAACTATCGTCTCACCTAGTCAATGTTCTCTTTCAGGCTGAAGGATATTACTTACTTGACCCCACAGTAGGTTCCAAAATGTACTTGCACAAATTGATAAGGTACCAGTGTCTAGACGAGTCTCTTTCGTTGTTTTTCGACTTTAGCAATGGTTTGAGTTAGTAGGTTCGGGCGTGCACATGTGGGTACCTGTTAGACATGACATTACCCCTTCTGATTGTATGTTAATCCCTTTAGTGGACCAAGTTAGTATATAAGTCGATTTTCGGTTTAATTCATGAATTCAATTCGATTTTAATAACATTAAACACATTTCTCTCTTTCAGTGACTCCATACAAAAGAAAGATGAAGCTCGCTTTGGGTTTTGATCTTACACTTGGATCAAGGTGATGAAGCAGTGAATGAGGTGCGATTGCACAAGTAGGTACCTGCAATGACACTCTAACACTCAAGTTATTGTACTCAACCTTAGGTTAGGTCAAAGATGTTGTCAAATGCCAGTGAAAATAATATATAATAATGAGCTATTAAACCTGTACTTATTACTCTATTTATAGTGTTTACCTTTTTGGGTTTGAGTTTAGATCATTAGAGTTTAAATTTACTTGAAAATGATAGTTTGGACCTTTCACTTTAAGGGTGATAGGCCCTACCTTAACCAGGATACCTGCCACATTGGGGATAGGCCCAACCATGGGGTAAGTCCAGTCTGGTATACCACCTATCCATGATACTTTTAAGAACTCCACTTAGTTTGCTCTAAGGGTGAACCTACTATAAATTCGAATTAGGTCTCACATATTTTTAATTTTATTATATATATCAAACTAATAGCTCATTAGTATTTTATTTTAAATTAAAATTAATTTTTTTTAAACTAATAATTATTGTTAAAATAAAAATTATTTTTAAATAGTTGTTTTTCCTAATGTAAAGATACGAACAACTTAGTAAAAGCATCATAATACTTTTTTAACAATAACTTAAAAATTATAAAAAGTAAACGTACAAGAAGTCTTATTATGTGTCTCTCCAATTTTACAAATTAGAAAAAACTTTCCCTGCTAACCCTTCCCCTCTCCCAACACTAAGAGGGACTAATTTATCCCTCTTACCTTCTAAGTTAGTCCCTTTTCCTACTAGCCCCCCTACCTGATCTTAACCCCTCCCCCCGGTCAACCTTTTGGCTAAGACGGCCCAACCCACCACCATATGCATGTTGCGAGTGAAGGCATGCCAAAGAAATTTTTGTGAGTAGGGAAACACATGAGGCAAAGACATAATAGAGACAACTCTTAAATGTGATATTTTGGGTGTTTATATGAAACATTAAATTTGTATGAAATATTAAATTTGTCTGTCCCAGAAAATGCATATTAGTTTTTGTTCAACTGTTGACATGTTTTGGTTTTGATTCTAGTTTTATATTTATTTATTGGGATTGATATTTCATTCTCTCTTTTGTTCTTAATTGTTGTATTTTGTTGTTTGTTTTTTTTAAATTATTATTTTTAATCATATATCAACACATTCACGTAGACAAACTCTGTCCATAGTGTCAAACACTTATAGACATAAATATTTCACCTTTTACTAATTTTACAAAAGTTTTAAGACATGATTAATTATATTTTCTACCATGATTATCCAAAGTCTATTAATTAATAGACCAAGAGTGTGTTTAGTCTATCATTTCAACTGGCTGAAAGTTAAAAAGTTAGCTAAAATGATATAACAAAAATTTAAGAGTTTTTTTTTTTGAGTTATTAGTTTTTTTAAAAAAGCTACTCTAAGTAGCTTTTCTAAAAGATATTTTATTTTCATCTACTAATTGATTTTATTTTTACATATTTACCATTCATTAATGAATGCATTGTCTCCCACTAATTCTCTCTCATCAAATTGTACATCCTTTCTTCTTCATTTCTCTCTCTTTTATTAATGTAGTTATAGTAATTTTTAATATAAATATATAATTATAGAAAATTATAATATAAATATGTCATTTAAAATTTATATATTTAATTATAAAATTCATAATTTAAATACTAATTATAGAAATTTATTATTTAAATATGTAATTATATAAATTTATAATTTAAATATGCTATGATAGAAATTTATAATTCATATATATAATTGTAACAATTTATAATTTAAATATATAATTAATTTATATTATTAAAATATATTATAATTATTTTAAATACTGCATTATTAATCTAATGATTAATAATGCCCTTATTAGTCATTTACAACTTTCAATTAGTTTATAAATTAGTTTTACTAAACACTTAAATTAGTTTTTAAACTTTTAGTTAACTTTTAATTTTTGACTAACTTTTTAGTTTTCAAGCAGTTTTTGAGCTTTTAACTAATTTTGTTAAACATACCTTGAGTGTTTTAACAAGTTAATATGTTGATTCACAACTACTAATACTTTTTGTATACACAAAGATGAGAAAAAAATATTTTGAGACTAGATTGGTTATTAGTTTTTATTTCTAAATTAAATAAATTATTATTTAATAATAATAACTAATAATAATAATAAATAATGCACGTGGATGTTAGCTAAAAATAAATCAAATTATTCTTCGTTGAAAACATTTATCATATTAAGAATATAAAGTTATTTGATGTGCATTTTAAACTATAATTATTAAATAAATGAATCAAATAGTAAAAAATGCGTCTTAAATGAATCAAATAATTATTGAATAAGTACAAGTCAAAAAATATTTTTATCCCTCATTATTTTTTATTTTAGATTAAAAAATTGAATTTGATATCTTAAATGTGTCTAGTTAATGCACGTTTGGATTAAAATTAGAAATGTTATACCTGCATTAACATGAAAATTCAATGAAAATATTATTATAAAAATACTTTCTTTTCTCAAACATACCTTTCCACCAATCAAGTTGATTTTTATTTTATGGCAGTTTACTCTAGTTATTTAGTTAGTAAAATTACACATGATAAATTATAAAAGATGTTACGTTAAAATGAGTCTTTTCTCATATATGTTAAATTAACATTGTAAGTATAAAAAAACGATAATTTAATTTAACAGAGATACTTTTTAAAAAATAATACTATTTAAACTTAAAGGATAAATTCTTTTAGAAAATATTAGAATGATAAAAAATATTTAGTCTAAAATATTTCGGATACTTCTTAATTAACATTCTTAGGATATTTTAACAAATCATAAAATATCAACATTGAATCTCTAATTTTAATAAGTATTAAGTTATTTATCTAAAAAAATCAAGTTATTATATCATTTAAGATTTTTAAAAAACTTTGAAGCATACATAACATTAAACCTTTCTATGGATCCCAATGGTGGGAGACCGGTGCAACTTTGACGGTCGTCATTCTTATTTTTGAAAAATGTGGAACGAATTAAAGTTTAGGTATAAAAAAAGCAGATATGAAATTTTAATTTTGTCGTAATTGAGTATTTTTGGATTAGGGTATACTCGCGGTACCCGTTATATTTTTTTACAATTTAAATTTACTTATTTACTATAAAATAAATTATATATATTAAGTTATTAATTATATTTTAATTTTAAAAGTATATAAAAAATAATAAATAATAAAAATTATAAATTAAAGTTTAAAAATTAAAATTTTTAATCAAATATATAACTTTAAACTTATTACATAATTATTAAAATTATTACAAGATGGTACATGTTCTGGTACAGAGATGATAGTCATATACCATACCCGGTTCATCGGTAATATCCATCAAAATCGGTGTGAATTCGGGACGGTACTCACGAGTATGAATCTTCTTCCTATCCCTAAGTCTTCCTAAACTTTGTTCTTAAATAGACTATTTAAATTTTTATATTTTGTTAATTAATTCTTAAGTTTTACTTATTTTATAAATAGATATAATGTATTTTTTTGTGTAAGGGAAATAAAAAAAACACGAAGAGAAAACCTAGAAAGAGATAGAAGAGCAATTAAAGGATGCCTTCCTCTTCAAGGATGGGCAAGAGGGTCTTGGGGGGATCCTACAACACAACAAAGTTGTCCCTTATGAATCTAGCTCTCTTGGCAAGGTTGTCAGCAAACGAGTTGGCTTCTCGAAAGATATGAAGAACCTTGGTGGTCCAATTCCTGCAAAGGATTGTCCTGATCTCCCAGATCATGATGTAATGGGGTTAGATACATTCTCAGATGTTTGATTCAGCAAATACACTGCCTCAAGCGAATAAGTTTCATAAATTATCTTCCTCTAGCCCCTATTCAACGTAAATTAGAGCCCATAGAGAATGACAACAAGCTCTGTTTCAAGTTCTAAACCCAGACCAACTCTCCCCATTAATCCATCAGCCCAAGCACCTACCCTAGTTCTTATGACACCTATAGTCATGGGTCTGCTGGTATTACAGAAGCTCCTGTCCATGTTAAGTTTAACGAAACTTATGGGAGGCTTAGTCTATCAATTATAATAATTAGTTTTAAATTATAATAATTAGTTCTTATTTTGTATATCTGTTTTCCCTTTATTTAGATTAATTGTCAGTGCTAAATTGGTGGAGTTTGTTTCCTTAATTCTCTCCAATTTAAGTTATCAGTTTGTATATTTATACTACTGTAACCCAGTAATAAAATATTCCTTAAAAGAATTTTTCTATATGGTATCAGCCTAATACACGATCCTCTTCTTCCTTCGTTTTTTTTTCTCCAACACAGGACATCACTCCTTCCTTTCTCTTTGCCTCCTATGGCCAACGACAACTCTTCATATATTAGCAACCCTCATGAGCCATAAAAACCCTTTACTTGTATCACTCTTAGTAGTGTCACCAAGCTTCTTCCCTCCAATTACCTCACCTGAAAACTTCAAGTTGAAGCTCTCCTTGATGGCTATGATCTTCTCAAATATCCCGATGGATCCTTTCCTGAGCCGGCGCTATGGTCTCCACCACCGTTGAACCTTCGGTGACAACTCTGAATCCTACTTATCAAACTTGGTGTCGACAGGACCGTCTCATATACGGTGCTCTCCTTACCACTCTCTCCTGGCATACCTGGTGTCTCAAACAACGACATCACATGATCTTTGGACTCTTCTCCAGTGCACCTATGCCAAGGCATCTCGTAGCCACCTCAAGCAGTAAAGGAGCATCTCTACACGGCATCTAAAGGTACCCAATCCATCACCACCTACATGCATTCTCTGAAGCAAATGGCAGATCTCCTTGCCTCACTTGGCTCTTCTGTCTCCGTTGAAGACATGACCCACCATGTCTTGCGTGGCCTCGACGACGGTTATAAAGCTGTCATTGACGGCATCAATGCAAGGATCTCCTCGAAAAGCTTCTCATTCAAGAACTCTCCCTTGTTGCTGCTCAACGGCAGGTTCCTGCTCCCATGACAGCCTTGAATGCACAGGCTCGACCCAACCATTATGACAAAACTCGGTCTGGGCAATTTTCTGCATCATCAACTTCACGCCCTGGTAATCGAAAACCGTTTCTTGGTCGCTGTCAGTGGTGCAATGTCAAGGGCCATGTCCTGTCTCAATGTCACACCTTCCAGCAGCAGCACCCTAGTGTCCCGATGCCTCCTCGTTCCTCTTTTATTAACCCTAGACAAGTTCAGGTTCATACTGCAACTGCTGGCACATCTCAAACTAATTTTTTGGTTGACAGTGGAGCGACGCATCATGTCACCAATGATCTTACCAATCTAGCCTTCATCATCCATACACGGGTCCAGACTCATTGTTTATGGGTAACAATTCAGGTTTAAACATCTCTCATTCTGTAACACTTTTACTTAATAATTTATCCCTCTCACATACTTTGTGTGTTCCTTCCATGCAACAAAAAATCCTTTCTGTTTCTCAACTCACCAAACAAACTAACTCTACTGTTGTTTTCTTGCCAACCTCTTTTTATGTGAAGAACTTGTAGACGGGTCAAACAACCCATAATGGCTTATGTGTGGATGGACTCTATCTCTAGCCAGCCAACTCTTCGTCCGTCCACTCTATCCGCACAGACTCCTCTACTTCATGGCACCATAGACTTGGGCATCCCTCCTCTTCTATCTTCACATTTATTCAACAGTATTTTTCTTTGGGTTCAAATAAATTTCAGCAATCAGATTGTAACTCATGTCAAATTAGCAAAAGTCATAAACTTCCTTTCCATGAATCCATTCTTAAATCATCTTATCCTTTGGAAATAATTTTCTCTGATGTATGGACTTCCCCTGTTTTATCAACTGATGGTCTTCGCTACTATTGCATGTTTGTTGATCATTTTACTCGCTATATTTGGCTATATCCGATAAAACGTAAATCTGATGTGCAAACTCTATTTCCCAAATTTAAGTCCCTTGTTGAAAATTTCTTTCATCACAACATAAAAAATCTTTACACGGATAATCGTGGCGAATATATTGGTCTTCGTCCTTTTTTAAGCACTCATGGAATAAGTCATCACACCACCCCACCTCATACACCTGAACACAATGGAATTTCCAAACGCCGAAATCGGCACATTGCCGAAACCGGTCTCCCTCTTCTCCACCACTCAAGTTTGCCCCTCACATATTGGCCTCACGCCATGACAATGGCCGCCTATCTCATAAATCGTCTCCCAACACCAATTCTTGGGTACCAGTTACCCTATTCCAAATTACTCAAAATTATCCCAGATTATCATAAGTTAAAGTGTTTTGGTTGTTTGTGTTTTCCCTGGATTAAACCATATGCTAACCATAAACTTGCACCAAAGTCTGCTATGTGTGTTTTTGTAGGTTACTCGACTGATCAACATGCATACTTGTGTCTCGATCCAACCATAGGAAAGATCTACACCTCTCGCCATGTCAAGTTAGTTGAATCTGAATTCCCGTACAGCTCCCTAGTACCTCAAGCCAGTCTGAGTGCAGAGCAAGAACAAGGCCTACTTCAACTCTCCATACTTCATCCCATAAACCAACCCATGGTTAGTACCACTCTAAACTCATCAGAGGAGATCTCGACTGCCCCTTCATCTTCATCCTTCCCCAACTCCCCGACTTCGGCCCAACCCTCCACTGAACACTTTGAATCCCCTCCCTTACCTCTAACCTTAACCTCATCCTCACAATGTTCTATGCCACCATCCCAACCCGATGTCAACCCTAACAGGAGACCCCAAACCGATGGAGGTGGCATCATCACCCGGTCCAAAAACAACATTGCCAAACCCCTCAAGAAGCTTAACATCCATGTCCAACCCTCTTCTCCACTCGAACCCAACACCACCACCCAAGCTCTTCGCGACCCTGATTGGCGCTCAGCTATGCAAGTTGAGTTCGATGCCTTACACCGCAACAACACTTAGGAACTTGTCAGTCGGTCCTCTACTCAAAATTTGGTTGGCTGCAAATGGGTTTTTCGAATCAAAAGACACTTGGATGGCTCGATTGATCGGTACAAGGCTCGGCTAGTCGCCAAAGGTTTTCACCAACGCCCTGGTTGGAACTATACAGATACATTCAGTCCAGTTGTTAAATCAGTCACCATTCGCATTGTTCTCACACTTGCAGTTCGTCAAGGATGGTCCATCCGCCAACTTGATGTCAACAATGTGTTTCTTCAAGGGATGCTCAAAGAGGAAGTTTTCATGCTCCAGCCCCCTGGTTTTGTCAACAAAATTTTTCCTGATCATGTTTGATGCCTCAAAAAGGCACTTTATGGGCTAAAGCAAGCACCCCGCGCCTGGTATACGGAGCTTCGAGTTTTTCTACTTTCTCTTGGCTTTGTCAATTCAACTGCAGATGCATCTCTCTTCATCTACCAAAAATCAGGTTCAACACTATATTTATTAGTATATGTTGATGATATCACTGTCACTGGGAGTTCCTCTACAGAGCTGTCCAACCTTTTTTCCACCCTTGCTGCTCGATTTTCGCTGAAAGAACTTGGTTGTCTTAACTATTTCTTGGGTATCGAAGTAATTTCTTCCGCTACAGGACTATTTCTTTCACAAAGGAAATACATCACTGATCTACTCCATAAATCAGGCATGGCTAACACAAAATCAGCATCCACTCCCTAGTCCGTCAGTGCTTAATTACTCAAGGATTCCAGTGATCTCCTACCTTGCCCAACTGAGTATCGCACACTCGTGGGAAGTCTTCAATACTTAAGTCTTACTCGCCGGGACATCGCCTTCAGTACCAACAAACTTGCACATTCATGCAACACCCTAAAACAGCGCATTGGTCTACCCTCAAACGGGTGCTCCGTTATTTGGCGGGCTTTTGCAACAAAGGCATCTCCATCTCGGCAACTGCTCCACTAACCTTTCATGCTTACTCAGATGTAGATTGGGCGGGTGATAAGGATGATTATATCTCTACCACTGGTTATTTATTGTATCTTGGTAGTACTCCCATCTCTTGGAGCTCCCGGAAGCAATGCTCTGTTGCTCGTTCCTCAACCAAAGCAGAATACAAAGCCTTGGCTGACACGACCAGTGAACTTCTATGAGTTCTATCCTTGTTCACTGAACTTGGTCACATGCCCACAACCAATCTGGTTATCTATTGTGACAATCTTGGTGCCACAACTCTCAGCGCTAATCCTGTTTTCCACTCTCGGATGAAACATATAGCCTTAACCTATCACTTTGTTCGTGAAAATGTTCAAAAAGGCAAGTTTCGGGTGTCCTTTGTATCTACTGATTATCAGTTTGCTGATATACTCACAAAGCCTCTACTTCGTCCTCGGTTTGACTCATTACTATCTAAGTTGTATCTCTCTTCCAGATCGTCCAACTTGCAGGAGAATATAAATTATAATAATTAGTTTTAAATTATAATAACAAGTTTTTATTTTGTATATCTGTTTTCCCTGTATTTAGATTAATTGTCAATGCTAAATTGGTGGAGTTTATTTCCTTAATTCTCTCCAATTTAAGTTATCAGTTTGTATATTTATACTACTGTAATCCAGTAATAAAATATTCATTAAAAGAATTTCTCTATATAGTCCACCATAACTTCTGAAACATGGTAGAATCGTCCTATGCCTCGGCCTCTACCATCTCATTCCTCATGTTAAGGATGTTGTTGAATACATAGTGAAACTCCAATTCTCAGCATTGAAGACAAAGTTATTTCTCCATCGCTAGACCCACCAAATTGCCGCCAAGAGCAACGCCCTATTATGACTCCTAATGTGCCGCTGAATCCACGTAACTGGGTTTGTTAGGTGGTTGAAGTTGTTAAGATGAAATCTTAATCTATACCAGACCTAACCGAAGATGGGCAGTCCCTAAGGCAGTGCAGGATAGTCTATTCAGGAGCATTACACCTGGAGCAAGTGGTCAGTTGAGAGATGTGCTTGTGATGGAGAAGGACAACTGTTGGCAGAGATTTATGCATAATTAGCCATAACAGGATGCGAATTTTCTCAGGGGAGTTCACTTTCGAAACTATCTCGAAGGCCTTGAACGGGGAGTGGTCTCATGAAGGCTGATCAGCCAATCGTATCCAAACTTAGTTGTGGTATCGGTATGCTGTAAATTGCCAACCCCAACTGTCCACCCCTTCTGAGCCCGTGAAATGGATTGGAATGGCCTGGATGTGTTGAATAATTGCCTCTGGAATAGAGGTGTAGATGTCACAGAAGAACCAATTACCATTGTCCCAAAGATGATGGACCAACTTTTAAGTATCAACTATATTCACATAAGGTAGAAGTGTACTGAGAGCCCCCAAACCTGTCCAATCTTTGTACTAGATGGAGGTCCCCCTATTTCTACAATCCATAGTAAAACCTTCCAAAAGAGCATATTAAGCTTTCACTATGCACACCAAACAAGAGAGGAAGAGGGCGAGACTCTTACATTGAGGAAGGATTTGGATGCCAAGTACTTAGAGAGAGAGCTTGAACCCAGAGGCAATTTTTCTCTGTTAGAAGCCTCCAAGCAAGTTTTCCTAGTAGAAAGGTGTTCGAGCTACGAGACCCCAACCCACCTTGAGACTTAGGCAACACAATTTGATTCCACTGTAACAACCAAAATTCCCAATGTTTTATACATTAACTAATCAATTAATGTAATCTACTTTTAATGTAATATACAATTCAAACATGAGAGAATAAAAAATTTCATCATAATACGCATCTTTTCATGTATTCAAAACTTCAAACAAAATATAATAATCCCATAAACTTAACATCAATGCCACTAAATTCAAATAACAATATTTCTACACAACTCTCTTATATACATATTCAACAACAAAATAACATTTTCTGAAACTTCCAGCTACAATCTAACATACTTCAAAGCATCATGTCATTATTCATCATCATTATTATCTGCTCCCATGCAAAACATGAACATCACAATCATACAAAAAACATAAACAGTGCAAGGGTAAGCATTAAAAGACATATTATTATTATATTATAATTATGCACTCATAAAGTATAATCAATCAATCACCCTCAGGTTCCACCTGAACATAATTACTCACAACCAATCACTCACACTTATGCTCCATCTGAACATAAGCACACATCCAATAAATCACACTTATGCTCCACCTGGACATAAGCCCTAACAACCAATCAATCACACTTATGCTCCACCTGAACATAAGACTAACATCATATCAATAACACTTATGCTCCACATGAACATAAGCATTAACATCCAATCAATCACACTTATATTCTACTTGAACATAAGCACTAACAATTAATCAATCACACTTATGCTCCACCTGAATATAAACACTGACATCCAATCAACTAACACTTTCTGGAAAGACTAACAACATAGAATTCAAATACCAAGGTAATGCACATCTGACTTTCCTCACACTGGTATTTAGTATCTAACTGACCCATCTGATAACCAATTGAAGTTTGAGCATAATCATTTGATACCCAACTGATGTCTCTCAATCTGACATTCAGTTGTTATTTGAGTATGTCTTGTTGGTGTATTATCATCGTAGCTAGGTCTAACACCAGGTGCATTATCACTGTAACCAAGCTTAACACCATATCGTTGCCATAATCGAGCCTAACACTAGGATCACTTGCCTTGTTGGTGTATTCTAGTCGTAACCAAACCTAACCCCAAGTGCAGTATCGTTGTAACCAGGCCTAACACCACTTCATCTACACAACACAATTCATCAATTCTCATTATTAATGAATTGCAAACTCCAACATTCAAATAACAATTTTAACACAACATCTTATATGTGTGTGTGTGTGTATATATATATATATATATATATATATATATATATATATATATATATATATATATATCACCACAACATGGATCATAACGTAATCCATCAGCAATCATATGCTAAATTCTCAAAACATGCATAAACTCAACATCATCATTATCACTCAAAACATCAACATACATTTCATCACAGTTTCAATTACCCAATCATCATCAACTATCCTTTATCACTGAAATAATTAGTAAACATCCATTATTGCCCAAATTATCAATAAATATCAAATATCCCAAAAATCTTCAACAAATAACAATACCATCAAAATTATCATTTTCACTACATAAACAACTTGTTACAGTAATTAAATTCATAAGTTAATCACCTCAAACTATCAATTTGACATATAATCCAAATTCAGTTCAAAATGTTAAATCAACTACAACTTGTTAATATTAACACCCTTAAATAATAATATTTCAAAGTTAAACACTCCAAATCACAAATTAATCAATTTAATCACAACTCATTTCAAGAACAAAATCCAAATCCTCAATCACGCAAAACACCTAATTTACATAACACTCAAATCATAGTCAAAAGCCCAATCGCTCAAAATCAATTAATTTCTCAGCTGTTAAATAATTGTTTCTCAATTTAAAATCAAATATTTAACTTCCTTTACCCATTTTTCCATTCAAAACACGATTAAAATAGAAGGAGAAGAATCAACATGAAGAAATTACATAGAAATTTGACAAGAATCCCCAATTTCAACCAGAATCAAACAAAATTAGAATTTCCAAAGGAATCTCATTTTTAATGAAAACAAAAAAATTGAAAATGATAAAAAAAGATTTAGAAAACTATGATCAAACATACCTATATTGATCACCTCTCAGAATCAAGAACAACAAAAGAGATTGTGTTCGAATCCGACAACCCGAAGTCGATCATGCAAGAGACCAAAAGAATGAAAACTTAGAAGAAATGCCACGATCAGAGATGAAGAACTAGAAAATTAAAAGAAAAAGGTAAGAATATATATATATATATATATATATATATATATATATATATATATAACATGGGGTTATTTAGTATTGCTAATTACAACCCCTCTTTTCAATAACGAATTTTTCTAAAATTTTCTAAAACTCAACTAAAATTCTTTGAAACAAAATAATAATAGTTATTTTAATCTTCCCTTATTCTCCTACCATAATTAATAAAACCATCATAACTCAATTCAAGTAGTAATTAAGTATAAACCTAAATTTAGTTTCATTCACTATTTATTCTACGAATTTATGGTCTATTAAATAAACAGTTTTTACATACCAAATAAAAACTTTCTGAATTTTCAGCTTCAGACTAAATGAAGGATTAAGTGTATTATGATTGATATTTAAAATTAATTTTTTTTTATAAATAAACACCTTGTACTTAAACGTTTTATAAATTTTTCTTTTTATATAAATAGTTTTTGCAAGTTATTTTTTATTTTTTCATTAAATTTTTGTTTTTTATATTTAAAATATAATTAAAAGACATGAATCTAGAACTTATATATAAAAAGGAAACAATAACATTTTTGAAATGAAAATAATAATGGTAATATAAATAATTTTAATTTTATTTTTAAATAAATTTTTTTGAAAGAAAAATTATTGTCATTAAATACTTGATATTAAATAAATAAACGGTTAATGTTTTTAAGTAATTAAATTTTAATAAATATAAGATACTATTTTAAAAAAATTAAATGTTAGAAATTAGTTATATAAAACATAAATTTAAATATTTATAGATGAAATAAAATTTAAGGATTAATTAAATAAAAGTAAAGTTTAAATTCACAATTTTTACAAAATAAATAAATGTAACAAGATGAAGTGCTCATTTTTATATATCCAATTTATTTATGAGTTACTGAAAATTAAAAAAAAAAAAAAACCTTCCACTCTCTTTCTATCTGAACCTCCCCCGATTCGGCGAATAGGTTTTCATTTCCTTCTCGCACTCTTTCCCCTCTCTCACAGCAAAACCAGATACCATCCGAAGCAAGCAAATCCTAGGGTTTCTCCCTTCAAAATTGTTAACCATAGCACTCTCTTCACTTCGATTTTGAATGTAATTCAGATTCGTCTCACTTCGCATCTCATCTCCTCACTCAACTTTAGGGCTTTTCCTCTCTCTTCCCCAAAACCCTCTCCCAAGACGATTCAATCCGATTACTCGATCTCGTCATGGAATCTCGAGATTTACCGTCGTCGTCTCCGTCGTCCACCGCCAATCGAGACGCCTCCTCCGCCACCGATTCCGAGGACGGCGTTTTCACTGTCGCCGTCGCGCTCGCCAAAGACGCCGCGTTGCATTTCCAGTCTGGCAAGTTCGCTGAGTGCGTCGAGGTCTTGCACCAACTCTTGCAGAAGAAGCAAGACGATCCCAAGGTAGTCAAATTATCTTCACCATATCCATTGGTACTGATCTAAGCAGCGCCGTTTCACTTTTGTATCTCTTGCTCCATACTTATAGTTCTCAATTGATACAACTGATAGTCGTTCTTTCGTTCTTTACTTTTTATGTTTTTATTTCTTGTTCTTCGCACTGTGTTGTTTTTTCTACTAACTGCCATGCTTCTTGTGATTGATCTGTTTGTTCGGTTTTTTATTTTATGAGCTGAATTTCACTTTTGGTACCTTCCTCAAACTGTAGCTAGTAAGCACTTGCAGATTCAGTGTAGCGACCGTGGCTGTAGATTTGAATGTGCATCGATTGTTCAACTGGTTTGTATGAATTTCCTCTATTAAAAAGTGAATGGGCTGTTTAAGTTGTATTGTGAGTTTCTTTAAGTGGATTCTATGAGTATACATTGGCGCTTTTTGATGCATGTAACTTAACTAGAGGGAATGTTGGACGTAAGGAGAAGCATATTGGAGTTGTAGAAGAAACTGCTGCAGGATATCCAACATGGAAAGTTTGAATGAAGAAAAGGGATTTTTACCACATTTTCTGGATAAGGAAATATTTCGATGTTGGATTCTATTTGCCTGACGAGTAGTTAATTTTGGTTCTCGAATCTCGATGCTGACCTGATTTGCTGGATAGTTAATGGTCCGACATACAACACTAAGTTAACGGGTCGATTTGCTAATTTTGGTTCTTGATGCTGACCTGATTCATGGGATAGTTCCTGGTTGCATGTGTAACTCTAAGTTAGTTTATATACTTGCATGAACTTACTCTCACAGACATCCAATCGAGTTGTAGGATGACTCCTTTATCATAGTGTAACGTTGTACTAAATTGTCCACATTGTCCACGACACGTGGCTCACATTGTTTGTGCAATTATATTTTTGTAGTGAATTGCCTATCTTTGTTTTTTGCCTTTCATGGAATTTGAAATGTTTTGGTCCTGAACTTACGTTTCTTATGCGTTCTCATAATTGATGAGTTTTGCTATATTGTGAATAAATTAAAATAATTGAAGTTACCTTTGTGTAAATATATCTGTGAAGGTGATTTATGGTGAAGAAATAAATGGATTTTTATCATCATTCTGTGTGTATTATAGAGCTTGAGTGTGTTATTCAATTTATGATTTTGTGGATTGCATTTAAGATGGCAATTATGCTTGTAGAGCAATAAAATTTTCAGCCATCCATATGGGGGGTATGTTATGAGCAAGCAAGGACAATGGTTTCAATGGGTTCACAAGTTAACCCACTGGATGTTGTGTTATCTTTATGTTTCTCTTTGTTGTCCAAGACAATCCTTTTTTCCCACTAAATCTTAGTGGTTTTAAATCCTAATATTTCAGGTCCTTCACAATATTGCAATTGCGGAATTCTTCCGAGATGGTTGTTCAGATCCCAAAAAGTTGCTTGAAGTAATTAATGGCATCAAGGTATTCTCTTTTAAATTTCATCTTGTTTTGGATTACAACTAAGATACAGTTTTGTGATGGCAGTAGGTTTTCTTTTCATGGATGGTATGTGACGGAAGCAATTTCATTTTATTACCTTCATGGATTAAGAAACTTGAATTGCATGGCACTGACACCATTTGAGAATAAGATGACGATATTAAAGTGAAGTCAGACCTTGCTCACAATTTGGTTTCTTTTAAATTTAATTTCTGAGTGTTTATAATGATTCATGTAAGTAGTTTGTGGTCTATGAAATGCTATGTTGGCATGTGCTCAAGCCAGTGAAATGGGTGTTTAACATTGTAGAAGGTCATATTTAGTTTCTTTTATTGGAATTAGAATGCAGATAAGATTTAACTACCTGTTGAACCTGGGTATACTATAGTTGATGGCAATTTTGTTCCCCAACTTCCTTCTTTTGGGTCTCTTATTTATGATATTTTTAAGGGAAAAATTGTTCGTGTACGTCGCTGCCTCAATCTCAATGATAATATTACAAGTTAGGGAACAGTGGTAAAGAAGGGCTAAATAGGTTTTCCTCATTGAATACTGTAACTCTATTACTCTATCAAATAAAATTCAGTGCATAAATTAGGAATTCTTGTTTAAGCTTTCAGTATGTTGGCTTGAAGTTCTCATTTTCCTCCTGTTTTTCCCCCTAATCAAGTGGTCAAGTGGGGACCACGATGAGACCCAAGGTTTTACCTTTAAAATTGATTTATTCTGTTTTGGACTATTTATGTTGCATCTTAATTCTTAAAGCCCTTATCCTCTATTTGTTTGTAATTCTGTACTTATCCCGTTTGTCACAGGAGTTGATTCAGAGAAAAAATGATGAGCTTGCTCTGGCTTTGGGAGAACAAGGAGAGTCAGTTAACATTGTTGGAAATAAAGTTCTGGGGACCAAAGGAAATAATGCTTCAGCACATCAGTTTTCAGGTGCAAATAGCACTGGCACCATGTATACAGATGAATTTGACTCTTCTGTTGCAATGCTAAATATTGTATGTTCATTTTGCTCCTTATATTAATTTCGTTTATAAGTTTATTTCTCTCGTTGCTTTGAATGTATTTGTGATTTAATTATCTCTGTTGATGTGGTTTTTGACTTTTTGTTATATCAATCTCAGGCCATCATTTGGTTCCATCTTCATGACTATGCAAAGACATTGTCAGTTTTGGAACCTCTCTTTCAAAATATTGAACCCATAGATGAGGTATGTCACATATTATTTGATGTTATTTCATTTTTAAAATTACACTAATGTGCTCCTTTATTGTGTTCTCTTTTATAAAGCAGACAACAGCTCTACATATTTGCCTTCTGCTACTTGATGCTAGCCTTGCTTGCCATGATGCATCAAAATCAGCTGTAAGTTCTATTTGACAATGTGATTACTGATTAGTTGGTTTACTTTTCAATAATTGCAAGTTTCTTTGTTCCTTAATGCTTTGCTGTCTACCATGATTCATATCTCCTGAGTGTGTTTTTTTTGTTTTTTAACTTATTTGTGCATGGTGGCTAGTTACATGTTTCATGCATAAATAAATATTGATGTTATGTTATTACATAATTATACTTTCCTCCACCAGTTCAACCATGAGCTTCTTTTCTCTGATCATAACTAAAATCCTTCTTCCCGAGGCAATGTTGGGCATGCCAACTGGAATGCTTTCAATGGTGATTTATTCATTTGATCTGTTTCAATCCTTCATTTGTAGCTTTTGGAAGTTTTCTTTATTGTGCATAATTTAGACAACATCATTTATTAGGATATTGTCATTATCATTTCAGTTACTAACATAAAACCCCTAACACTCTTGGGCACTGCCCAGAGGGGGGTCATATGGGCATGTTAATCTCTTATTAGTGTTATTTTACTGTTTATCTAAACAAGGTGGTTGTGTTGGGAGCTAACTGAAATGATCCAATTTTGTTTTGAAAATTTAAGGTGTCTAGTTTATTTGCTTTTGATAGCTTTCTCTGATTAAAAAATACAATGTTAAACTTTCTTGGCATAAACTCTCGCCCTCCTAGTTATAGTAATTTATTGAGTGACTGGCTTAAAATTTTCACTTTTAGCAGTTGTAGTTTCTCTCATTGTTCAAGTTCACTGTTCTGAAATGGAATCTGTTTGTCTAGGATGTGTTGACTTATCTGGAAAAAGCATTTGGTGTTAGTAGCGTTAGTCAAGGTGATAGTGGGAATGCTGCACAGCAACAAGCAGCAAATCTAATTACAAAGTCTGCACCTGTTTCCATTAGTGCATCAGCTGCTGATGCTTCCAGTTCTGATTTAGGGTCAAGTGCCAATGCGTCTGAAAATCATCTATCCAGAGCTTTATCTGAAGATACACTTGATTATGAAGCCATGATTTTGGATATGGGCGGACAAAATTTAGCACGGCCAATGGGTCCATCTTCAAATGATCTTTCAAGGGCTTTGGTGGACAGGTTTTCTACTGTTGATTTAAAGCTTAAATTGCAACTTTACAAGGTTCGATTTCTGCTTCTTACTAGGAACTTGAAGCTAGCAAAACGAGAAGTCAAGCTAGCAATGAACATTGCACGTGGGAGAGATTCATCAATGGCACTTCTCTTGAAATCACAGCTCGAATATGCTCGTGGCAACCATCGCAAAGCTGTAAAGCTGTTGATGGCATCGAATTATCGGACAGACACAGCATTTTCAAGCATTTTCAACAACAATCTTGGGTGCATTTATTATCAGCTTGGGAAATATCAGACATCGTCATTATTCTTCTCAAAGGCATTGACCAATTGTTCATCACTGCGGAAGGACCAATCATTAAAGCTAGCCACTTTCTCACAGGATAATTCTCTGCTTATAATTTATAATTGTGGTGTGCAATACTTAGCTTGTGGGAAACCAATACTTGCTGCTCGATGTTTCCAGAAGGCAAGTCTTGTCTTTTATAAACAACCTCTCTTGTGGCTCCGACTCTCAGAATGCTGTTTGATGGCTTTAGAGAAGGGCCTAATCAAATCAAGTCGGATTCCATCAGAGAAGTTGGGGGTAGGAGTTTGTGTAGTTGGTATAGGAAAATGGAGGCAACTTGTGGTGGAAGATCAGATTTCCGGAAATGGACTTGTGGACTCTTCTGAAGGGGATGATCATTGTCCAAGTGAAGATGGGCGAATAAAGTTATCGATGACCCTTGCTCGGCAGTGCCTCTTGAATGCTCTACACTTGCTGGACTCTAATAATGCAAATTGTTTGAAGTCTGGTTTGCCCTCTAACTCTTCCGTGGAGGAAAGTGATGGAAGTGAAGTGTCACCTTCAAAGAATTCAAATCTTAAAAACTTACATGGCATTGATTCAAAGGCTTTTTCAGCAGCAGTAAGTTTAGCTCAGGTCAATGCAAATGGGGACACCAAAGAGCAGAAGGGAGGAAATAGTCAGGAACTTGTTCAGAACTCCCTCTCCTATTACGAAAATGTCCGTAAAAGAGAGAATCAATTGGTTAAGCAAGCTGTTCTTGCTAATTTAGCATATGTGGAACTGGAATTGGGTAATCCTGTGAAGGCACTATCAGTAGCAAAATCTCTCTCAGAATTTCCAGAATGTTCCAGAATTTACATCTTTCTAGGCCATGTTTACACAGCAGAGGCTCTATGCTTGCTGAACAGACCAAAGGAAGCGGCCGAGCACTTGTCATTTTATTTGTCTGGGGGAAACAACGTTGAGTTGCCTTTCAGCCTTGAGGACTGTGAGAAATGGCAACCGGAGAGGACTGTCGAATTTGAAGAAGGGAATGGAGGATCTGCAGCTGCGAATAATTCTTCTCAGGAAGGCACTCAGAGTATTGTTTTCCTCAAGCCGGAGGAGGCACGAGCAACAATATATGCAAATTTTGCTGTAATGTCAGCGTTGCAGGGTGAAGTTGAGAAATCCAATATACTGATTAAGCAGGCACTGTCCATATTACCTAACAGTCCAGAAGCCACTCTTACTGCAGTTTATGTGGATCTCTTGCTCGGTAAGCCACAGGAAGCTCTGGCCAAATTAAAACGTTGTAGCCGTCTTAGATTCCTTCCTAGTGGAGTAACATTGAGTAAGTCTTCTTGAGTGTTGTATGCTTGGGTTTTGTCATTGTGCCTGGCCCACATCTCAGCGTTAGTTAGCAGGTAGCTTAATCCTTCCATAGCATTTGTAACATATATAAGTTCAATTCAGAGAATAATTTTTTATGATTCATTTTCCTTACAATTCTCAAATTTAGGGTTCACTTACAGGTGGTGGCTGTGTTTTGCTTAGTGCTGGTGCCCACCTTTGAAATTTGAGGTGTAGATCTGATTCGGATTGTGTTTTTACTTTTTAGAGGCTAATTTGCTTTTATATTCAAGAATAGAGGTCATGTCACTGTGCTTATATTGAGAAAACTGAAAAGTTGATAGTTATTTTGGAATTCCATTTTGAATCCGATGGAGTTCGCTCTTCTCATTCTCACTCTGTATGGGTGTCATATCCAGATTGTCTCGTGTCCTGTGCTCTTTCTCCGTTGCTGTTTTGCTGTCCGTGTATGTGTTATGCACGAGCAGGAGCAGGTGTAGCTCCTATTTTAACATAGCAATGAAGTTCGAGTATTCTGAATATTTACGAGTAGTCCCTTGATTGACCTAGTAAATTAGGTTCAATTAGTCTTTATTTAATTAAAATCGAACCAATTTAACTGCATTATATATAGTTTTCACAATTTAATCTTGTGTCTAAATTTTCCAGAGGATTCTCCTGTTAAGGGAGAAGGGTGACAAAAAGTTTTATTTAAAACGGTTCTTTTTAAGAGGATAAACATAATGCGTTTTTTCTTATAAAAGAGTGCACTATTTATGTGAAATAATTGTTTAAAAAATTATTGAACTTGATATGTTATTTAATTTTGTAAATATTTTAAATTAGAGAAATACTAATGATATTTTCTCAAACACGATCTAACCTTTTATATGATTGGTTGAAAGAACTTCGGAAATTGTAATTTTTTTGGGCTCTGTCTCAATTAGATTACTCCATCTGTTTTAATTGTTTTTAAAAATACATTTTTTATAATCTCATAGGTGATTTTTTTTACTGAGAAATGTTTCAACATTTATTTTAACTAATTTTTTTTAAAAAAAGAAATGTAAAAGTATTGTAGAAAAATAAGATTTTTACTTGCAGATAAATTCTTTTTCTTCAATGGTTGATCTTATCCACTAGAGATGCTTTTATAGTATCTATTGTTCTCTATCCCCTAGTAAGAACCATAAATGGATAGTCGAATAATCATAGCAAGGGTGGAAAAACACTAATGTTAGCATCCTTCCTTCAACATTTTAAGCAACTTTTTATCAGTTAAATTTGAATTTTGACCTAAATGTAATTTTGTTCTATTTCTTGAAATCTGAAAGTTGGTTTATTTATTTTAAAATAGATACATTCATAACGATGTAATATGAACTTCGTTTAATTCATGTTATAATTTGACACATAGTTTGACAAGACATACTTAGGTAGTAAGTTGTGGTGTTGACGTAGAATCTTTAGAAGGTGGAAGTTTTTTATGGTTTATGAGTGAGTCAGATAAAAAACTTTTATTTGGGGTGAGAGCGTTTCTAGACATTAGTCGATAAAAGCTTCCATTGGATAGTAAGAGTGTCTCAGGAGTAGTGTTTGATATACCTTTTGTAACTTTAGACTAGGGTTTCTTATGTACCTTTTGTAACTTCTAGTATTTGAGCATTTATCTCATGTATAGGGAGCACATTGGTTAGTTAGTTAGTTACACCATGTGACATATTGTAAGCCTTATATATACCCTTTGTAAACGGTTTTTGATTAACACAATGCATTTACGCTCCTTTGATTGAAAGATAGGTGACGATGACAACGAGATTCAATATTGAGAAGTTTTTTAGGGGCGATGTGATGCAAGTTACTTGCTCATGCCCATGATCTTCTTCCTTAAAAAGGCGGTCAAGGGGAAATGGTTGGTAGTTTAGACTAGAAATTAAAGGGGTTAGGCGTCACTCACAAAGGAAGATGAGTCTTGATGCTTGCCACAAGGGAGAGCTCTTAATGAAAGCTAGAAGTGGAACTTTTCTAAAGGGGGAGAAACTCAACCAAAGGAGAGGAAAACTCACTCAAAGAAAGCTCAACTTTACTAATGATCAAAGGTGACGAATGTGTGAAGAAAGGCTTAATTTATAGAACTTAGGAGTAGATGGGTAGACTAGACCAAGGTTTGGATAAACTAAGGTTTAGCTAACTCTAGATGAGTCAAGTAAACCGAGATTAATCCCATCAAGGTTTTGCCTAATTCACACATCAAATGCATGCTCCCTCAAACTAAATGAACGTGTAAACGAAGTTAAAGGTGGGGGAGGTGGTTATTATGCTTTGGGTGTGGTTAAGGGTGAGAATCTAAAGAGAGGGGTATGATGCAAGCAAAGCTCCACATGACCTCTTGATAGATTCTAGCCAACCACACACACACTCACACACACTCCACATGCTAATTAAAGACACCCAATAAAAAAAGGGCAATGACCTAAATACAATTGTTAACAAGGAAAGGTCAATCATCAAAAGATGAAACAGAGGATCGTGAAGGTATAGTGACCTTTGATTCAGAATCAAGGTGGAGTTTGTTGGTGTTGACTCTGAATCTTACCAATATAGATACTAGCTAAAACCCTCTATTACATAGGGTTAACTTTATTGTTTATACTCTATCTCCTAATAAGTAAGTAGTAGAGTGATCATCCTCTTCCTTATGGGAATACAAGGTCGTTATAGACTTGTTATAGTATAGATAGGTACACCTTACTCCATTTCCCTTTATTAGGTCAGGAATAGTGGTCTCGAATTGTATCTAGCAACTAGTCTTAATGACAATACATTTATTCTATCGTTCTTGCTCTATTACACATGTGGGTCAATCATTGAGCTTATAGTTTATTATGAATTAGCTATGCAATCAATAGTATTTTATCGTTTGTGTTCCTCCATAAGATTTACTCACTCACTTGTCCTTCCCCTTAAGGTGTGAAAACTTCTTATGGTCTGTGATTAGTAGAAGCTTCTGTTTGGGGTGAGAGTGCTTCTGGAAGTCATTTGACGATAACGTCTCATGAGTAGTGTCTAGTGGAAATAATTTGATTGGAACATTTGGTGTGGGTCGTTTGGTGCTTACGTGTGTAGAAATCTAATGTATGCTTTAGTCCAGAGCTTTTAATGTTCCGTTGTAGCTTCAAGTGTTTAGCATATATCTTCAAGGCATATGAGTTAGTTAGTTAGGCTATGTAACATGTTGTAACCCTTATATATAAATTTTGCAAACAATTTTTTATTAACACAATGCATTTATGTTCTTCCTATTAAAAGGTTTCTTTCATTCTTATTCTTTGTTTGTTTTTGCATGCACAAATCACTTAACTTTCTTACTATATGGTGTGTGTTTTTGAGTTACGAAACCTAACATAAGAGATAAATTCTATTACCCAATTTGGTTCAAAACAACACTACTATCAATTTACGACTTTAATTAACTCTAGTAGAATTCAAATTGATATTTGACCGTGTATGTTAGCAACATTGTGGTAAAGAAATTATTGTTTCTAATAATAAACCTTTTGATGCAGAGAAAGTAGTTGTTGGAAATCTCACATTGACTAGAGATATAACAAAACAATAGTTTATAATGAGGTGCAAACCTCATCTTACAAGTTGATTTTGTTGAGTTGAGTTATGTCCAATTTCATAATTTATAATATGATATCAAAGCCTATCCTAGTGATTTATTGTTGTTGGGCTTATCGGACTGCTATTGAACCCACTCACAAATGTTAAACTTCCAATTCATTGTAGTTGGACTTATCTTGTCATTCATTATCGAGTCCTATCGAACCACCCATAAATGTTAGAGAAATTGATTTTCTATCTTATTAGTGAGAAAAATACCAATATGTCCTTTATTTTTTACTTTCCAGCAGTGCATCACCAAAGAAGAAAAAAATGATTATTATTCCACTTAAAGTGCCTCTATCCAAGTGGAAAAAGAAAAACGGAAAAACAGTGGAGAAGAGTTGGCTAATCGAGCATTCCGCAAAGAGGCGGTGGAGTGGAGAAAAACGGTGGGAGGAATTCATATCTTGCTTCAAAGTCCATGCATTCTGTTCAAGCTTCAAAATAACTACGTCTCAACTCTCAATCATGTCTCTCACATTCTTCCCTGCCCTTTGCATCTATATATTCTCGGATGTTAATGGAATTGCTACATTTTCGTTCTTTCATATCCATTTTCTAATTTCTACAACATCTATTGTAAAATTCCAAGTTCATTTAAAACGGGAGGGTAGCAACCAGTAATTCATAGATCAAATAATACAAATTTAATTGGTTACCAAAAATAAAAATGAAAATTTAATGTAATATGATATTCGAAATCATTTATAAATTTCATCAAAACAATTTTTTATCTCTAGCTGCTTGTATGGTATAGTGGAAGAAAGAAAAGAGCAGAAGGAAGTTGAAAAATTAAAATTAAATGGTTTGATTGAGTGCATGTCTTTAAGGGGAAAAAAATTAAAGAGGAAATACACTATAAAAATAAGAATATTTAAAATTAAGATTAGAAGAAATAAAGTTGTTATTAAAAAAAATGTAATAGATATTAAATAAAATTTTAATAGGTATTAGATTGAAAAACTTTAAATGTTAAACTTGAGGCGGGTGACGTGGAGGAGTATTGTTGGTGGTGGGTGTATGAATCCAGTAGAATAATACTATATGGCAGAGACATGAGAACGTTCTCCAGCAATATTGAATGGACATGGTAATAGTCGAGGACTTGAGGTTTTGCGAGCTGTATAGGTATTTTATCTTTATGGATAACTTTAAAGACTTAAAGCAAGGAAATAGGCTTTGCCAGGTCAGTTTTAATTCCTAAGATGTTAATTAACTTGTCAGGAATGCATTATGTGCTTAGTTTTGCTTGCAGATGAGTACACTTTAGGGTTTAGGGTTTAAGTCGAGATGTCATGCAAATTCCATTCTGGCAGTCCAGTCGGACTCGGGGTGGCTGGAGAGTGTGTCTGATATTAGACTCAAAATATTAGAACACTATTCAACCAACTTCCAGGAAAGATGGCTGGATCGACCGACCATGGATGAAGTTCCTATTACTCAAATATCAGAACAGCAAAAGCAGGGGCTGGAGGCGCCTTTTTTAGAGGAGGAGATTAAGGCGGCAGTGTGGACATGTGAAGGTGGTAAAAGCCCAGGGCCCGACGATTTTGGAATGAATTTCTACAAATAGTGTTGGGAGGTAATTGGGCAAGATGTGGTTAAGGCGGTTCAGGAGTTTCATGGGTCGGGCATATTGCCGAGAGGGGTAAGTTCTTCTTTCATTACGCTCATTCCAAAGGTGGCCACACCTTCAGGGTTAAGCCAGTATAGACCAATCTCCCTAATATCAAGTGTGCATAAGATTATCTCGAAGATGTTGTCTGTGAGGCTGAAACAGGTGTTGACTGGGCTAATTTCGCCCTCTCAAACGGCTTTCTTGTCTGGCAGATCAATTATGGATGGAATAGTGGTGGCAAATGAGCTTATGGACTGGGTAAAAAGAAGGCGAAAGCCGTGTTTCTTGTTCAAGGTGGATTTTGAGAAGACTTATGACTCGGTCAGTTGGAACTTCCTGGACTATATGCTGGGTAGGATGGGGTTTGGATGGAGATGGAGACTGTGGATGAGTGCTATAGTCCGGAATAGTTATGTCTCGATTCTAGTTAATGGATGTCCGACTCCAGAGTTTAAGCCAGCGAGAGGGTTGAAGCAGGGAGATCCGCTGTCGCCTTTTCTATTTTTGATATTGTATAGATCAACTATCGAAAAAGGCTTGTACAAAGAAATAAAGGTACAAGAGGAGGTGAAGTATTCAGTGCTACAGTATGCAGATGATGTCATTATGATGGGTGAAGCGGATTTGCAATCTGTGTGGTATCTGAAGGCAATTCTGCGGGGGTTTGAAATGGTGTCAGGGTTGAAGGTAAATTTCAGCAAGAGCAGTTTCTATGGTTTAAATGTGTCACAATCCTTCACATGTGCGGCTACCGGAATCCTAAACTGTAATGTTGGTGCACTACCATTTAAATTCTTGGGGGTACCAGTGGGAGTAAATCCTAAGAGGGAACAAGTGTGGAAGCCAGTTATTGATCAGTTCAGGCGCCGATTGTCAGGTTGGAAGGCAAGGAATATGACTTTTGCTGGGAGGTTGGTATTACTGAACTCTGTGCTAGCTGCTCTTCCATTGTATTTTTGCTCCATTTATAAGGCTCCAAAGTCAGTGCTGAAGTCTCTCAAGAGGCTGCAACGAACTTTCTTATGGGGAGGTAATGACAGCCAGTCAAAAATTGCATGGGTGAGATGGGAAAAAGTATGCAGGCCAAAAGAAGAGGGAGGTCTAGGTGTGAAGTGTTCGGAGAAATTCAATGTGAGCCTGCTGGCAAAGTGGAGGTGGAGAATATTATCAGATGATACGGCTATTTGGGGACCGCTGCTGAGGAGCAGGTACAGGGAGGCAGAAGGATATATGGATAGGCCCACGTCTTTTGCCCACACTTCTCAATGGTAGAAAGACATATGGGCCATTGATGGACCAAATGCGGCATTGCCTGGGTGGTTCAAACTTAGACTTAAGAGGATCGTAAGGTCTGGAGTGGGGACTTTGTTTTGGGAACAGAGGTGGATGGGAGATACAGCTCTGAGTGTATTGTTCCCCAGACTGTATGCTTTGACAGAGGATAAGTTTATCACTATTAAAGATAAATGTGATACAGGAGACCACTTATCATCATGGAAATAGGCTTGGCGGAGGGAGTTGTTCGTTTGGGAGGAGCAGTGAGTTTTTACTTTAGAGGAGACGTTACGTGAAGTGGTATTGGCAGAGCGGGATTCAGATGAGTGGGGATGGGATTCAGGTGGTGGGGGGATATTCGGTGGCGGAAGGGTATAAGGTGTTGAATGAAGGAATATCTGAATTAGGAATGAACTTTGTGCAATCCCAGGATTTACGTAGATTGTGGAAGGAAAAGCTGCCATCTAAGGTACTGCTGTTCTCTTGGAGACTGCTAAGGGACAAATTACCCACTGTTGAAAATCTGCTAAGGAGAGGGATGCGGGATCCAGTGCTCAATCCTGTTTGTGTGTTTTGTAATAATGGTTTAGACACCAAGAATCACTTATTTCTACAATGCCCAGCCATACAAACACTGTGGTATAAAGTTATTAGCTGGGTAGGGGTAGAGACACCACTCCCGGGAGATCTGAACCAACTGTTCCTGGTATCCTCTGGTTGGGTAGTAGGAAAACGGAAGAAACGATGCAGGTATGTCTTTTGGATTGCTGTATGTTGGTGCATTTGGCTGTCAAGGAATGCTGTTATTTTTCAAAGGGCCGAGGTGGAATCCCTTGATATGTTAATGTCCATTAAATTGTTATCATGGCAATGATTGTTATACTCTTTTGGATTTCAGGCAGGTTGTGTATTCTCTGATTGTGCTCCAATCCTAGGTTGTGTCTGATGAATATGAGATAGATCCATAAGTTAGGTGGAGCATATGTAGCGTCTTACTATACTATTGTATATCAGTCTGAAACGTTGTGTTTCAACTGTTTCTTTTCCTAATTATAATATATGTTTGCTGTTAAAAAAAAAAAAAAAAGATGAGTACACTTTTTCTTTTTTTTTTTTTAATAAGTTGATGGGTACACTTGTGCTTTTCATTGGATGCTTAATAATAAATTTTGGTTAATGAAAAAAATAAATTTTTAATATTAATTTGATAATAATTAACAATTTTATAAAATTAGAGGACAACATGCTATTATTTTAAAATAAAAGATTAAAATTGTATATTTTATAAAATTACGATTAAATGTCTCAATTTTAAAATAGATAACTGAAATTGCAAATTTAAAAATATAGAACCACTATAACTTTATATAATTCTTTATTCTTTGCTGGCAAGCCATGGTTTTTGTTTTTGGTCTCAACTAAAGCAACAATCTTGTTGGAAAACGGCATATATAGTTTTCCCAGAATTGACTTGTATTTATGATATATTTCTGAGTTTTGTAATTTGTGTGAAGTAATTTATAAGTTGTGGTTGGTAGAAGATGACAAAATCTTAGTTTATTATGTATTTGTAATATTCTCTCTCCTCTATCACCTCTTGTGATTAGTTAGAGTTATGTTTGTTGAATAAATTGTTTTTTTTTTAAAAAAAGCAATAATCTTAATTAAACAACGATCATGTTTTTAATTTTTCTCAAAAATTATTTTATTAGACTCATTAATGATGCAATAAAGTTTTTTTTTTGAATGTGATGCAATAAAGTCAGCGATACTAACATTGACGTACGCCTCCATTGACGCATTCTTGAAGGTAGAAACTAAAAAAAATACTATCTTTTAAGATAAATTTTTTTAGAGTCAAATTATTATTTAAGCTTATAAGTTTTGTTAAAAATGAATATGGATATAGATGCCTTACTACTCAACTTGTTTTATAAATAACTATATTTTTTTCATTATATTTATATATGCCTATAATACTACTGATTATTAAATGTAGTAAATTAAAAACTAGATAAAATAGATTTTTCATATAATAACTTTTAGTAACTTTTGTTTTAGTACAATATAAAATTTAGACTTGTCTTTATACAATATTTATATATATGTTAGTATTTTTAATCACTTATGTTAAGTCACTGTTAGTTTTCTAACGGGACAACCATGTGTTTTTTTTTTTATTCATAAACAAATTATTTTTTCATATCAAAGGGTCGTAAAATAAGTTTTCAGAACTTCAACTTTTATCAATTTTTGTTTTTAGTACATTCTAAAATCTTAGTTTAGTTTTATACAAAACCTTTATTTATGTTAGCATTTTAATTATTTTGTTGGGTTTGAGTTTCCGACATGTTAGGTCCTGATATATTAACTACTTGTAGGAGATATCATCCAATGAACTTAAGCACACTTTATAAGTAAGCCTTAACATCATTTCTCAATCTAAAACCTTAAGACATTAGGTTTATAAGTATTCCCACTTATATAGTGTTTTAGGTTTGTAAGTATCCTTACTTATATGGTGTTAAACTTCTCCATTCCTATCTAATGTAAGATTTCTCATGATACTTGAACTTAACAATCTCCCCCTCAAGTGTGAACGTCTCTACTCCCCTAACTTCCCACAAATGATGCCACTTATTGGGTTTGTATTTCCAACATGTTGAAGTTTCGTGAAACATTAATCACTCCCAGGAGGGTATTATACAATGATGCAACCAATATTTCATTCTCTGGGAGATCTTTCACAATGATGGAAGAAGTTGATTATCATGATATCTTTTCTCCTGTGGTAAAACATTATTCTATAAAGATTTTATTGTCAATTACACACAACATGATATGTAGCAACAAGAGGGGTTCATTGATGATCAAATTAAAGTGTGTTTTCTTAAAAAGTCATTGCATAGAAGCAAAGTCTAAGGTAGTGTATAATAAGTTTGATACGTTCTAATGAGGATGGGTTTAAAAAGTACATTTAGAATAGTTACATCTACATCTTGGATAGAGAAGAAGATTGTTGTTTGATACAAGGTTATTAAAATCGAGAGTTTACGTAAACTCGTGAGAGTGTAGTAAACTCGACTCGTAAAATCGTAAGAGTTTACTTCATTAAAAATATGACTATAAATCATATAATAATTGAAAGTTTTCAATACATAATAAGTTCAAATCCATATAATAAATTTAAATTACTCCAAATAAGTAGAAATACTTAAAATTTCAAACTTTTTTAGACATAAGAACAAATTATATTCAAAACACTTAAAATTATAGTCAACATAAAAAAATATCACCTAAGAAGTTTGTTCACGAGTTTACTCCGATTTTACGAGTTTACTCCGATTTTATCGAGTTTACTCCGATTTTATCGAGTTTACTCCGAGTTTATTACTTTTTCGATTTTACTGCGATTTAACTCGTCTGGGACTTGTAAACTCGTAAACTCGTACGATTTTACGAGTTAACTCGCGATTTTGATAACCATGGTTTGATACTTGCTTTCTATACGTAGATGATATCCTTATAGTAGTCGATACAAGCACATGATTGACAAACGAAGTTGAACTCAAATTTAAGATGAAAGATCTTGGTTCGGTTAGACATGTTCTTGGATATTTAGAGGTATCGAATAAAGGAGTTCTACTCCGCAAGGCTATTTGAAGAAGGTAGGGGAGAGATCTAAGATGAATCAATTCAAACATGTGGGCATACTTTTAGATTCTCGTGGGGAACTAGTTAAGCTATAATGTAGGTGTTGAGATATATGAATGAAACTCTCAAGTTAGGTTAGGTCTTCAATATCATAAAAGATTTCAAGGTGGAGTGGTTGTAGAAGGTTTTATAGATGCCAGGAAATATGGACTCACATAGTTTACTTATCTTTTCAAAAGTTAAACTTTCCATATAAATATTTAGTACTCACTCCACTTCACCCTTACTTGCTTGTATCAGCACCAATGGGCAAAGTCGAAGGGTCACTGACAACACATACATAAGAAATTATTTCATAGAACCCATTCATATACACCTGTTTGGCAAAGTCAAAAGGTCACTCATAACACACTTAAGAATCATTTCATATAGAACCCATTCATATACACTTGTTTGGTTTGCCATATGAATAATTTGTTATGTAATACAATTGGTTACTTAAGAAGACATACTTAGATTGGTTTTTTTCATGATAATTTTTTTTTTGGTTTTGTATATTTCATATCAAGATTGTCCAAGATTTGGATATGATGTGTGTGAGAAAGATATGTATTTCCAACCATGTAGATAATGAGTTTAGAGAAGGGATTGCGACAGCTATGATTTGGTTATAGGTGTGGTTTTTCTTTATCTATAGACAAAATTGGGTGTCACAATTAAATATCTTTTGATTTTGATTTAGGAAAAGTTTACCATATGTTATTTATGCTTGTGTAGTAATTTATGGTGACTTTTAATTACTAGAAATAATTTATTATATTTTATCCCAACAATTTCTATCTGTTTCAAAACTGTCAAAAAATAACTCACCATAAAATGTTATTAAATGTTATTAAAACTAATGTTACATAAACATTTAATGAAAAAAATTGACGCGACTGTTTAAAATCACAAATAAAAGTAAACGTTTCATGTAAAGATTAGTTTAAAATTTTATAATGTATTAAACACTAAAATTAGTAAAAGTTAATGAATTAAAAACAAAAAAGATAAAAATTGATGTACTAAAAATGTGTTACCCTTTTATTATTAAAGTTAATTTGTTTAAAAATAAAAAATAAAAATCATGTCACTGTCACAAACTCAAAATAGACCAAAGGTGATTTAACAAAAATTATTAAAAACATTAATATATATATCCTATTACATGAAAATTTGTCTAAATTTTTATACTGTACTAAAAAAATGCTAAAACATTTTGAATGAAAAACCTAATTTATCCAAAACTAAAACAAAATGTTATATATATAATATTGCACAATAATCATATAAAACAATTTGTACTCAAATCACTATATATAAAAAACCATTTTTCTTCCTTTGAAAAAAACTAGTTGCGTTGTTTCGACTTTAAAAAATGCTAAGCGATCATATAGTTGCACTTCTGTTTTTTTTTGAATAATTTTCTGTCAATTTTTAAAAATTTTCATTTTTTAGAAAAACATAAAAAATTGTGTTTTAAAATTTTTTTCCATTTCTAGGAAAAGCAGTGCAACACTAGATATGGAGAGGTGGAGGTGGGGACAACAAAGGCCAAGAAATTGTAAAGTCGATGTGGGAGATGTGGAAAAAGCATGAGAAGAGGCAACAAAAAGGTCTGTTTGAGGTGATTTCCTATTTCCTATTTTGGTTTTGAAAATTAAAATATGTTTGAGAAAAATGGTTATAAGTCGGTTTTCAATAATTTTAAAAATAATTTTTTACCACATTTAAGAATAATGAAAATTGGTTAAGTTTTTATATTTCTTTTTACTCAAGTTCAATTATAGTATCATTTGTTGCCACTTGCCACCACCATTCAATAATTATTGGCCATTGTCATCGTATACCAATCTCTAGTCACCATCATTTGTCTCCGAACACCTCCACTTGTCTTCGGCCATTATTGATCAATGATCACCCTTGGCGCTGGTCGATAATTGATGCCACCATTAACATTATCTCTGGTTGTTGGTCATTAACTACTACCACTAGTTGTTGATTTTTCACTACCATTGCCAACCACGTTTTAAAAATTTGAAAAAAAAAAATTGTAGCTTTATAAATTTGAAAACTTAAAATCAAAATTAGTTTTTATTTTTGTAAATTTGAAAAATAAAAATAAAATCACCCCAAATGAGGTATTATAATTATGATGAATTGGTGTGGAGTTATTCTAACCTAATTTTTTTATAGGTAACATCTCTAATTCTTTACCAAAAGTATTTATAAAAAATGTGAGAGATTTTCAAAACTTGATCCTGGTCTTACATAAGTAACCATAATCTTCTTATAAACATTATGAATCAAACGTAGTTATTAAAGAACTTTGTTGTATAAAATACCTGAAATATAATTACATTAACCATTACCATTACCCTCCTTACATGGTCTAAGTAATAGCAGTGAACTTCTTATGAAACTAATATTACTTAAGCATCAAACAGTAATTCGTTTATGAATGCACACATTCAGAGTACATTCTCTAAATTCTTATGCATATCATATTGATGAGGTTCATCTTCTATTCGTATCACAAACATATATGAAAATAACACATGAAAGAAAACACACAAAATAAGTGAGATTTTTATAAATCATCGATATTAATATTAATAAACTTAACAAACGAGTCTAAGGGTTGACTTATAATTCAACCTCACATGACTCAATATATAAACTCAATCATACCCACTTTAATGACTGAACTCAATCCCGCTCAACTCTATGTATGGATTCATAACCAATCCATGATGGTTCACTATGATCATCAAGCATCTATTTGGAAGTGATTGATAGTAGCATGTCTTTCTCTAAATTGGTACAACTTTCTTTCTAGAAATCAGGCAATCTTTCAACCAAAACATCAAATTAACAGACAATCTTTCAGTCTAAAACATCAAATAAAGAAACAATCTTTCTATCCAAAATATCAAATCAACAGACATTCTTTCAGTCCAAAACATCAAATCAACGGATAATCTTTCAGTTCAAAACATCAAATGAACAGACAATCAATCCAAAATATCAAATCAATAGACATTCTTTCATTCTAAATAGGCAATCTTTCAGCCAACACAAACAATCTTTTAGCCCACAATATCAATGGTACTCATGCATCTGCATGATACTTTTATAAGAAACGTAGGACTTTACTAAGTTCATATCACCACACCTCAACATAGTCCCAAAGGTAACTAGACTTGACAATCATAACTCATGTAGTACTTATATCTCAATCTTCATTCGCAGAATCATTTAGAAATTATGCTCAAAGAACTAAAAGATCACAACAAATATATAAATTAATTTTTGATTTCCAATTTCTATTTTATGGATAATAATCAATAATAACCCCAACCATAATATTAATACATCTTTAATACTAAAAGACATTTTTTTTATGTGAAAGATCATCTTAGACCGCAACCACAAAGCATACTTAGATTGTCTTTTATGATCTTAATAGATAACATATTTATAATGAAACTTTCTTGACTAAACTTTCACAAAATCCTTTAAACAATTAATAAGATATATTTTACCATGAATGTTCAACACGTAAGACATATAAAATAGATAGTTATAATATTTCAAAGAGTAATATCATAATTGTAGAAACAAAAAATTTTCATAATTTAAAATAAGATTCACATCAAAACTTGAAATAATATCAACGATCCAAATGTATTATATGCAAATAATACGATGAAGTAGTTTCATAGTAAGCGATCAAGATAAACGATAAAACAATTGATAAGTAATTACAGAAGTAATATATGAAATAATAAATAAAGGATCATAAGTAGTGTCTGGGAATAATAACCAACGGAACAAGGGTAACATAAATAAATAATTAGAAGTAATATCTGAGGATAATAAATAAAAGACCAGAACAATCTATGGAGAAAAAAAACAAAGGATCAAAATAATCTCTGAAGAAAATAAATAAAGAACCATAATAACCTCGGGAGAAAATAAACAAAGGACCAGAATAACCTTTGGAGAAAATAAAGAAAGGACCAGAATAATCTCTAGAGAAAATAAAAGTTAGCATGGTTAGATGTGATTGAGTAATCAACTAAGCATTAATATATTAAGGGACAACAAAAACTTAGTTTTTAAAAGTAATAATTATCATAAGAGTAATAAAAACATATAAGTCTATTAAGATTAACACTACAAAGGTTTATAAATCACACTCCCCCTTATATTTGTAAAAGCTTGATGAAGAATGGTGAAGAGCCTTTAAAGCCTCAATCCCTTGCTTAAAAAACTTTCTTCTTCGTCCCTTCTAAGAGTTATCTCTCCTTCCTCTCTTCCATTTCGCAACAATGATTGCCTTTATTTATATGAAAAGTTTAAGCTCATTCGCTGAGTGAAACTTTGTTTGCTAAGCAAACATGTGTTTAGAACACTTTTGTTAAGCAAAGAGAGTTTCGCTTAGCAATGGTTTGAAAAATCCAAGTTCTTTTGTCTCACATAACTTAGCCATAAAAGTTTTCACTGAGTAAGATTCTAGTTCTATCTATTCTCGCTGGGCGACCTAGGCTTCGCTGAGCGAATGCTTCTTTACTTAACAAATTAATTATGAAAAAAACTATATGTTATTGTCTCAAATTCGCTGAGCGAATCTCTTTCTGTTAAGCGAATTCCAGAAAAGAAAAAATTTAAATCTTTAGTAAAAATGCTTTATACTAATAAGTTGTTCACATGCATAACTAGGTTTCTAATTCTAATATCTAAATTGAAATGTGAATGAATTATGTAATAAACTTATTATAAAAACAAGGGTGTTACAAATGTTAGTTGTTAGTGTGTTAGTTTTGTTAGTTGAAAGATTTGAATTCATGACCTCTCTCTTTCACATCTCTCCACTTTATCACACCAGACTAACTTTATAACTCCTATTATTCTAATCTAATTAAAGGTCTCATCTGAGCATAAGTTTAACATGTTTTAAGCTCAAATCCTTAATGTATACATTGTTGTATTAAATAGTTAGAAGAATAATTTTCCTATTCATAATAATTTTACTTCGATCATGACTTGAACATGATTAACTTGTTCATCAAATATTGAGTTGCCATCCTAAAATAATAAGTTATGTTTTAATAAGCTATAATAGTAGTATTTGTAATTATTATGAAACTATAGCTACGAATTTTTTTAATTTTTTATACAATGTTAAAGAATAAATATATTGTTCTGTTTGTTAATAAAACAAGTTATCTGTATATTACATAAATAATTTTAAATTTAAATAAAATTTATAAATAAATATAAACAAAGAAAAGTAAATTTAATAATTGGAAAAATTAATTGAAATTGATGAGGAAATTAATATTTTTTATTAAAAATAAAAATATTATCTTTATCTATGATTAACTTTATTTTAATACAAAATATAAAATATTATCTTTTTTCATATATATATATATACATATATTGTATCAAATTTTAAAAATAAAATTTCAATTATAAAAACAATATTTACTTCTGTATTATAAATATGAAGCTTTACATAAAAATAAAAATAAGTGTTTTTATAAACTATTGACGAACGAAACATTTGTAAGAATTATGTTTGAAAGAAAATATGCTTCATTGAAACACATGTCTTGTATCGACCATTTGATTTTGTTTTTAAATATAATTTTAATTAGATAATTTCTCTTTATACCTTTATAATTTCTCCCTACACCTCTATAAAAGTAGGAAAAGTCTCAAATACCTTAGGTAACAAAATAACTTTAATTCTAGTAAAAAAATTGCAAATTTTTTTTACAAGTTCGAACATGAGTGTCCGGACTTGTGAATTTTTTTTCACAAGTCCGGATAGGGGTGTCCGGATTTGTAAAAAAAAAAATTTGCAAATTTTTTTATAAGTTCAGACAAGGGTTTCCGGACTCAGTTCAAACTTATAAAAAAAATTGCAACTTTTTCACATGTCCGGACAAGAGTATTCGGACTTGTAAAAAAAATTTGCAAAATTTTTTACAAGTCTGAACAGGGGTGTCCGGACTTGTAAAATAAAATTTTCAAATATTTTTACAAGTTCGGATAGGGGTGTCCGGACTTGTACAAAAATTTGCAAATTTTTTTACAAGTTTGGATAAAGGTGTCCGGACTTGTAAAAAAAGCTAATGTACCGAGAGAAGATAAACGCAAAGTTGAACCACGAAGAAAAAAGCAAATGCAAAGGGGATGAACAAAAACGCATAAAAAATAAGAGAAAACTACTTATTCAGTGAGAAGAAAAACGAAGTCGTGTAAGAAAAGCTAACGGAGATGCAAAATGAGAAACATAAGAAACGAGAGAGATGCAGATGAAAGAGAAAAGAAATAGGTGCGTGATAATTAAATTTTTACTATTTTTATTAAAGTTTTTTTTTCTATTTTGAGAAATTATAGAGGTGTAGAGAAAATTTATTGGAGTGTACGAAAAAATTCTCTTTTAATTTCATTTAACAACCGGATAAGTTGAGCTGAACTCATAAATGAGAGTAGACAAAAAAAAAGTGCTAATAGGCCCACTTAATGGGCCCTTTTAGTTGTTACCCCGAAAAACGTAGCTTAAAACTATTTGACCTATTTAGCTATATATTATTATTCCTCCGTCTCATTTATTTTTGTGTTTTATCTTTCTACTTTGTTTCAAAATCATTGATATTTTAGAATTTCAAAGCATAATTTATTTATTTTATTTTATATATATATATATACATATATATATATATATATATATATATATATTTGTTTATTCAATATTGTCTGCTGCTAGTGGTATGCATATTAAAAGTCAAAATATTAAATAAAAATATTTTAGAAAAAACTCAATAATATTTTAATTTCATTAAACATTTGTTAATGTATGTACAATAGTTTTAAATATAAATAGACATGGGACAAATGCAGTATATTTTATTTTCATATAAATTTTATGTAAACTAAGAGGATTAGGTTGAGTCAACAAATTTACACCATAAGATTTTAGACCTTACTAATCCCACATATTTTCTTCCAGTACTTTCATATTTTCTCACTGCACTCTATTTTTTAGGTTTCTCCTGTTGAAAAATATTATGGATTAGTATCACTCAATATCTAATTATCATTAACCGACAATATAAGATATAATCATTATACCAATATGGTTATTTATCTTTAACTGACAATATCTTAAAATATCAATATGGTTATTTTAACTGAGATTACAGTGAGATTGACTCTGTGATGGGTTAGGTCAATCAGATAAAAAGCCCAATTAAGAGAGGTCCCTGACTACCCTGGGGGGTTATAAATTTGCCATCCCATTAAGTAAATTTACACATCAGAATTATTCTCTACAATAACCCCTCAGAAGGTAGCCAGAAGAACCTCCTAGATTTCTGTTCAATAGTGCTCATGGACATGAATACCAATTCAGGTACACATTCATTCTCATTCTATCAATTCAATATCAATAATTGGCATACTATAATTTGTGTCTAGTACAGTATAATTGAAACCTACTTTATAGTTTCATAAATTGGTATCAGAGTGCACTAGATACATTTTATGGTTGTCAATTGAACAAACCCTATTTTAATATTAAATATGCATTGAGAGAGGGAGAGACCGAATGATACCTGAGCATCTGCGCGCCGGCAGCCGAGTCGCCCGCCGGGACCAGCGGCCTTGCTGGTGGTCCCGGCCCTGCCGTCACCTTCCTCGCGTTCCACCGCTCGCATTCCGATCTGAAGCAGAGAGGGACGAAGATTGGAGATCGGCCCAGATCGCGTCGCGGCGGAGATCGCTTCGACCGCCCAGATCGCGTCGCGGCGGAGATCGCGTTTCGGCCGCCCAGATCCCGTCGATCTTGGGGCCTTCGGCGCCGCCTATTCCAGCTGCTCTCCGTCACCTTCGAGTGGTTCCAGGGCCGCTCGCTCCACTGCCACCTCGCGCGCGCTCCAAGCCTCGTCGAGATCCCATCGGCGCTGGTCTGCCGGCGCTCCAGAAGGGAAGGCGAGAAGATCTCCACCGCCGGCGCTGGTTCTTCACAGAACCGTTTCTGTTTGGCGCTGGTTCTTCGCAGAACCGTTTCCGTTTGCAACCGTCTCTCTCTTCGAAAAATATGCCAAAATTTTTTTAAATTATTAAATAAATAATTTTTTTGAAATTTCATAATATTTGAGACGTATGTGACATAATATTGAAATTTCAAAATTTTATTATTTTGTACTAAAATTTTCCTGAGGTTATAAATTTCATAATAATTTTTTTTTGGCATATTACTCTCAAATTTTGAATATTGAATTATCACTTACAATATGATTTTTCTATTAAATTGCATTGTGATGACCTGCCTATCGTAGGCATGATGATGTGAATTTTGTTTGTCATATTTTAAGATGATTAAATAAGCATGATTTATGCTATTAATTTACATAATTGTAATTTCACATATCGTGGATGCATTTGTGTAAATTTATGAATTCATTATATTAGTGATAATTATACCTTATCGGTGTGTTATTATTAGTATAATTTGTTATTGTACAATGCATTTCTCTTGACTTATGTTAATGTTTTTTGGTACCCTATCGGTGCTAGGATTTATTAATTTAAGTTATAATGTATTGTAATTTGCTTAGGGATTTATTTTAAGCTGAACTTTTAAATCACTTTTTTTCCTTTGTTGAGATGTTCAGTTTTCTTCCCTAATTCCGTCAAAACTCTAAACGAAACAAATTATGAGGACTGGAAAGAATCATTAGATCTCTACCTGACCATTGACAATCTGGACTTAGCATTGAGGACGACGAGGTCTGCGCCTCTTATAGATGAGTCTTCTGAAGCTCAACGAATTTCTCATGAGAAATGGGAACACTCTAACAGAGTGTGCCTGAAGGTGATTAAATTCACCATGGAGAAATCTATCAGACAGAGCATTCCAGATCTTGATGATGCCAGTGCCTTTCTAAAAGCAATCGGTGAAAAATTTACAACTTTTGATAAGGCACAGAAAAGCCAATACCTTTCCTTATTTGAAAAGACCAAATATGATGGTGTCAGTGGTGTACGTGAACACATTATGAAGTTAGTACATTTCTATAATAAGCTGAAGTCTCTCAAGGTTGAGGTTGGTGAAGACACTTTAATTTATCACATCTTGGAATCTCTGCCTTCTCAGTTTGACATCATGAAGACTTCATATAACATTCAAAAGCATGACTATGGAGTGGATGAATTGATTGCAATAATCACCCAAGAGGAGGAGTCAATGAAGAAGAATAAGCCTAATAGCATTCAGTTTGTTGCTTCTAGTTCAGGTGCTAAAGGTGCTAACAGATATAAAGGAAAGAAGAAAAAGGGTACAGAGAAAGCAAAATGACATTTAGAACCCAAGAAGAAATTCTTTAAAGGTTCTTGCAAGTATTGTAAGAAACGTGGTGACAAGGTGGAAGATTGCTTTATCCTGAAAAAGAAAGAGGAGAAGCGAGGTAATCTGCTAGCAGTAACTTGCTTTGAATCTAATATGGTTGATGTTCCTCCAAATTCCTGGTGGTTAGACTCAGGGGCTACTATTCATGTTGTGAATTCTTTACAGGGGTTCACAAGCCTGAGGAAACCAAGTGATGTTGAGACGAAGATTGTTATGGGAGATGGAGCTGGAGTACCCGTTGCTGACATTGGAGTCGTCTCTTTATGTTTATCCTCTGGACACACTTTATTATTGCAAGATGCTGTTTATGTCCCTTCCATGAGAAGGAATTTGATATCTATTTCTGTTTTAGACAAATGTGGATACAACTTTTATTTTGGTGATGGAAAATTGGTGATTTATTATAATTCAACTGTTGTTGGTTCAGGAGTTTTGCATGACAGACTTTACATGTTAAACGTAAGTGATATGTCAGTTAACTCCATTAGTGGGAGTAAACGTAACAGGATTGATGAATCTTCCTCTATGCTATGGTATAGACGTTTGGGGCATATTTCTAGGCCTCGAATTGAAAGACTCATAAAAGAAGGGATTCTGCATGATCTTGACTTCTCAAATTATGACACTTGTGTCTATTGCATCAAGGGAAAGTTCACTGCCAAAACCAGGAATAAAAGTTCAAACAGATGTGACGATGTGCTACAATTAATTCACACAAACATATATGGACCTATTACTCCCACTGCTATGGGTGGATATAGGTATTTTATTACCTTCATAGATGACTTCTCCAGACATGGATGGATATATCTTCTTCAGGATAAAGCAAGCTCTCTTGAAGCCTTCAAAACCTTTAAAGCCTTTGTTGAGCTGAAAATAGAAAACAAAATTAAGTGTGTAAGGTATGATAGAGGAGGAGAATATTATGGTCGTTATGACGAGACAGGAAGAAATCTAGGACCATTTGCTCGATTCCTTGATGAATACGGAATTGAAGCTCAATACACATGCCTGGAACTCCTGAACAAAATGGCGTTGCTGAGAGACGAAATCGAACACTCATGGACATGGTGATATGTATGTTATCACATTCATCTCTGCCAGAATTTCTTTGGGGAGATGCCTTGCGAACTACTATGTACATTCTTAATCAGGTATCTAGCAAATCTGTGCCCAAAACTCCTTTCGAGCAAATGACTGGTAGAAAGCCGAGTTTGAGACATTTCCATGTATGGGGTTGTAAGGCAGAAGTAAGACCTTATAATCCTAAACAAAAGAAACTTGATCTCAAAACTATTAGCGGTTATTTCATTGGCTACTGCATCGGTTCTAGATGATGTAGATTTTATTGTCCTTCTCACTCTACACGAGTTATTGAATCTGACCGAGCAGTTTTCTTTGAGGATGATTTGGACAGTGGGAGTTACACACCTCGAGTGATGACCCTTAGAGAAGATCGAACCATGCTTCCATTACCATCTTATTTTCTTCCTACAGACATCTCAACCCCAATGGTTCACACAGATGAACAAATTGTTGAGAGGCAAGATGAACAAATGACAGAGCCACAAGTTGATGAACCACAACTCAATGATCAACAACTTGATGATGTTGATGTGGCCCCATTAAGACGATCTCAGAGAATACGCCGACCTTCTATACTAAATGACTATGTTGTATACCTTTAGGAGCACGAATATGATCCACATGATGATGATGATCCCATCACATTTCAGTAAGCATTTTCTAGTTCTCATGCTTCTGATTGGCTAAAAGCTATGCATGATGAATTGTCTTCCATGTCTCATAATAATGTTTGGGATCTTGTGGACTTACCAGCAGGTTGTAAGCCTGTTGGATCTAAATGGGTCTTTAAGACAAAACGTACTCCAGATCGAAAGGTTGATAGGTATAAGGCTCGATTGGTGGCTAAAGGTTATAGTCAACGGGAAGGCGTTGACTATAAAGAAACTTTTTCACCAGTTTCAACGAAGGACGCACCCCGAGTTGTCATGGCTTTAGTTGCTCATTTTGACCTAGAGCTACACCAGATGGATGTAAAGACAGCTTTTCTGAATGGAAATCTTGCTGAAGATGTCTACATGGTTCAGCCTGATGGTTTTGCTGAGGCAGGCAATGAGCATTTGGTGTGTAAACTTAAAAGGTCCATTTATGGACTGAAACAAACATCTAGGCAATGGTATTTAAAATTCGACCAGGTTGTCACTACTTACAATTTCAAGGAAAATGTTGCAGACCAGTGCATTTACTTGAAGACTAATGGGAGTAATTTCATCATTCAAGTATTATATGTCGATGACATTCTCCTTGCTAGTAGTTGTATGAACCTATTGGTTGAGACAAAATCAATGTTGTGCAGACATTTTGATATGAAAGACCTTGGTGAAGCTTCTGTTGTTCTAGGCATCCAAATTCTTCGTGATAGGTCACGTGGCATAGTTGGATTGTCTCAAAAGGGATATATCGAGAAGATTCTCAAGAAGTTCAACATGAATGCTTGCTCCCCATGTGCTGCACCTGTGCAACATGGTGACAAATTATCTAACAAACAATGTCCTCATAATGATGAAGAAGTGGATGCTATGAAGAAAATTCCATACGCTTCTGCTGTTGGCAGTCTGATGAATGCTCAAGTCTGTACTCGTCCTGACATTGCTTTCATCGTCAATGCCTTAGGCAGATACTTGAGCGACCCAGGTTTGGGTCATTGGAAAGCCGTTAAAAGGGTCACACGATATTTACAGGGAACCAAGGATCATATGTTGACTTTTATGAAGTCTGATCAACTTCAAGTCACTGGCTATTCTGATTCTGATTTTGCAGGTTGCCCTGATGATCGTAGATCTACTTCTGGCTTTATTTTTATGATGGCAGGAGGAGCTATCTCTTGGAAGAGCGTTAAACAGTCTCTTACAGCTACCTCTACCATGGAAGCAGAGTATGTTGCTTGTTTTGAGGACACTCGCCAGACCATGTGACTTAAGAAATTGATATCTGACTTTCACATAGTTGAAAACATTTCCAGGCCACTTGTGATTTACTGTGACAATACTGCTGCTGTGAGTTTCTCTCGAAACAACAAAAGCTCTACTCGTTCAAAACATTTTGATATCAAGTATCAATTTGTTAGAGAGCAAATTCAAAGTTTTCACACTCGGATTGAAAACATTGATTCTGAGGAGATGTTAGCAGATCCACTGACTAAGGCCTTAACTGTTGGAATTTTTCTTATTCATGTAACTCACATGGGTTTAGTCAAGGCTTTTGATGTATTAAGTTAGTGAGAGTCTGATTCTCTATTTTCTTTAAGAGACATGCTCTAGTTGACGTCATTTTGTTCATGTTTCTTATTAGCATTTTATTTATGCTTGGACCATTGTAGTGTCATTTATGGGACTGCATTATGCCATACATTTTATGAAAAATATTAGCTAAATGCAAATAATTAATATCCCTATCGGATATTTATTTTGTTGCTCAAATTTTTCATATCGCTAATTAATATATGATATATCGGCAATTGTCGTTTTAGCTTAATGATTTGTATGTTGATTATTGATTGACACTATCCAAGTAGGAGAATGTTGAAAAATATTGTGGAATAGTATCACTCAATATTTAATTATCATTAACCGACAATATAAGATATAATCATTATATCAATATGATTATTTATCTTTAACCGACAATATCTTAAAATATCAATATGGTTATTTTAAGTGGGATTACAGTGAGATTGACTCTGTGATAGGTTAGGTCAATCAGATAAAAAACCCAATTAAGAGAGGTCCCTAACTACCCTGGGGGGTTATAAATTTGCCATCCCATTAAGCAAATTTACACATCAGAATTATTCTCTACAATAACCCCTCAGAAGGTAGCGAGAAGAACCTCCTAGAGTTCTATTCAATAGTGCTCATGGACATGAATACCAATTCAGGTACACATTCATTCTCATTCTATCAATTCAATATCAATAATTAGCATACTATAATTTGTGTCTAGTACAGTATAATTGAAACCTACTTTATAGTTTCATCATCTCCATCCCAGCTCATGTTTTACATCTTGGCTTGTTGGATCCGATTTGTACGACCCATTTGCTTATTGGATCCGATTGTTATACTACCCATTTACATTTTAGATTAATTAATCTGAAACATATAATTAGTTACACCTTGGCTTGTTGGATCCGATTTGTACAACCCATTTGCTACTTTTACAATTAGTTACAAGTTTTTTTTTTTATTCAACTCAAGAGATTTTTCTTTTTCACTTGGCAAAGTTCTCCTCTCGCCTACCTATATTTTAAAATTCCAAAGTATCCCTTTTTTATTTCTGAATCAAGTCATCCACAAATCATTACTTATATATTTTGGATAAATTAATATAAAATATAAAAATGATTTGATTTCTGGATCCATTAATTATATGTTTCGGATAAACTAATCTAAAATGTAAAAAATATTATTCGATTCATAGATTAAGTGATTTGAAACTAATTAGTTATATCTTCCACATCAATTAAATTGGAATGCAAAAAAAAAAAAACAAAAATAGTATTTTTAGTATTTAAGATAACTTGATATAAAATACACTAGTTATGTGTTTTGAATCATTTCATCCAAAACACATTAGTGGTATATTTTAAATGAATTAATCAAAATAAAAAAAAAGTTTTTTAGTTTTCCAAACAACATGATCTAGAACAAACAATAAGTATAGTAAGTATATGTTTCAAATCAATTGATCTGCGAAGAAAAAAGATTATTCTGGGTCAAGTATTTGAAATCTTAAAAAAATAAAAAGACTACTCGAGCATATGATCCAAAATGTTAAGTAAAATTATATTTTAGGAAGTCTCCAAGCACATGTGCGTGATTTCACTCGAGCAATTGCATCATTTGGCGAGGATGTGGGAATAACAAAAATATTCATACCCGTGGGTATTGCCTTGAATCCATCTTGACTTTGACGATGGGTATTACCTGCTTTGACGGGTATGGGTACGGATACGAGTATTACCTAATATGATGAACCGGGAATAGGTATGTGACTACTCATCCTGTACCCGAACCCGTATCTGCTCGTTATAATTTTAATAATTATATAATAAGTTTAACTTTATAAATTTATTAAAAATTTTAAAACTTTAATTTATAATTTTTTTATTAATTATTCTTTATATAATTTTTAAATTAAAATATAATTAATAACTTAATATATATAATTTATTTAATAATAAATAAGTAAATTTAAATTTAAAACATAATATAACGGATACTCGCAAATATATCCAAACCCCGAAAATACCCGATGCATATGGAAATTGAAATTCCATACTCACTCTTTTTATACTCGAACCTAACCCACAATTTCCAAGGATGAGAATGGGGAGGGTCAAACCCACACCCACTAAGCCTCATTGCCATCCTCAAAGGGATACATCTTTTGGTTTTCTTTGTGGGGTGGGCAACGAAGGTATAGATGAGTTGTTAGAGAAGAGGAATGTAAAGAGGGTAGTTTAGGTATTTTGCATTTCTGGTAGGTGCTAATAGCAATGTGGTAGCAGGGAAAGAAATGCGCCTAACTCAAACCAAACATTTTATCATTTTTTATAAAGTTTAATACTTATACATTGATAGTGTAAATGAGATTTAAATTGAAGTTCACTCACACATTCACAATCTTTCATTTATATAACTTTTAAAATATTAATTAATAAAATTAACAAACTTACCATATATGAAAGATTGTGATAAAATGGTAGTACAAAACTTTTTACATTTGAGTGCATAAGTATTTTTCTCTTCTTTATATATTTTATTTTCTTGACAACGAATCTCTTCTTTATTTGTGTGTATATATATATATATATATTTAAAACCTTGATTTCTAAACCAATTGAGCATGTGAATGGTATAGAATAAATATTTATAATTAAAATTTATGATAAATAATTATAATATTATTATTTTTAATTATAGAATATTGTCTTTTTAAAAATATTTAAATTCAAGTTAAACTAAAGATACTGAAAATAATGATTCAAAGAGACAAAAAGTTATGTTAAATCTTCCGCTTGATATTAGGAGGCACGCTAGGAGAGTGAAGTTCAACATTTCACAAGAGTAAAATATTCAAATGATGAATGTGAGATATAAGAATGGCAGAGAGGGGTGAGTTTACCCTTTCTGCCATTGACACCACAAACCATCCTGCTAATCTCAATCTCGTCGAGGTAAAAAAACATTTGACACATCCCCGCTCCAATCAGGATCAAGTTTTCCCACCCAATCCTACACTTAAATAGAAAAAAAAATAAATGCAAAATCACATGTTTCACACAGCACAGTTGTGAGATTTTCCTCATATTTGTAGTTCTGATTTCATCACAATTCACAATGCATGTGGTATAGGTGACAGTGATGTAGTCTTCACGCTCGATTTTTTTTATGTGGGAACAAATTAGTATCCATATGACAAGTGTGATTGTTATTCTTAGTGAGATATAGTGGAGATATTGAAATTTGAGGAAGTGGGAAGTTTATGCATCTTCTTTTTAAAAGAAAAATGTTAATTGTAGTTACGGTGGAACAAAAGCTATGCCACGAGAAAATTGTAGTTACGGTGGGGCTAAGATGTTGCTTTTCAAGGCGGCATAATGAAGGAAAAGTTTTCTTAATGCCAATATATATTAGACATTGTTAATGAACAATGATTAATCGTTGTCCATAATGGAGTATTAATAAATATTAATAACGTATGAGTGGAAATTACCTATCAAGGACCACTTTGGTTGATGTCGGAGATTCATTTATTATTATTTAACTTTTTTATATGACATATTTAATTTAGTTTTAACCATTTAAAAAATATATATTTTATCCTCAAAATAATTTAAAAGAAAAAGTTGTCTCACCCTAATTTTATTAATATTAGCAATCCCATAATTTATCACATGATCACGGAGTCTAAAAGAATAGTCTTAATATATAATAATTGACTAAAATCTGTTTTTATTGTCTCACTCATTCAAACAATTGATGATGTAAAGCAATTTAATAATAAATTAAAATCATGGTTACTAAAACATTATGCTATATAGCAAGTACAACAATTATGCTTTCAAACATTAGTAGAGTTAAGATGAGAGGTCAATTTAATCTATTTTTAAATTTTTGAGAATCAAAATCATGATTTTTTTAAATGAGTAAAATAAAATTGAATGTATTTTTATAGAATAAAAAATATTTAACCATATTTATTTAATAAAAATTTTTATACACATTGAATTTTATCAATCAAACCATGGTCTTATTTAGATAAATTTCTCAGACATACTTATAAAAAATAAATAATGAAATAACTTAGACTTTTGTTAGTTCAAATGGATTAATTTTGCTTTTGTTAGTAAATATTTTTTAATTTCATTTTGTTTCTAAATAAAAATTTTCACATTGTTAGTCCTATACTTTTCTTTTTGTTAACAATTTTAGTCTATATTGTCAAGTAATATCATATTTTATGTCAACTAATATCATATTTTATGAGATAATAGTTATGATGACAATATAGTGATTTATCACATTATTAAAAAATTTATAATTATACTTAAATATAACTTATTTAAATAGGATTTTTAATTTTTTTTAGCTAGTGGGACATCATTGACTATTTTAAAAAATATATATATATATATATTATATTATATGAATGAGATTAAAAATAAAATTTATAAAAAAATTATGTTCGTCTATTTATATTCTACCTTCTCTTAATGATATGAGAAGTCATTTAAATGTCCATATGATTGTTATGTCATAAAAAAAATACAATTATAGATTGCAGGACTAAAATTATTACCAAAAAGAATATAGAGATGAAAAAAATGTTAAAAAAATTGTTTAAGGACTAAAGAAAATTTTACAAAAAAATTTAGGAATAAAAACATAATCTATACTATTAATAAAGAAAATCCTTCTTTTGAGATTCAAACAACAATTTCTCATTCTTCCATATTTAGATTTTGCCACTAGATCAACCTTATAACTTTAAAAAGAAACTACTTTAAAATATTTATATCTAACATACATAATTGTCCTACAATATCTATCATCTATAATATTATATACTATATGTTATATAATAGAAATAATACTTTTTGTGTCCACAAAGAGACTTCTAACCCCTCAGAATGTTGACCAAAGTAAACATTGTCACTATTACCAAAATTACAAGCATATCACTTGTGAGTGTATAACTTTAAAAGACAAAATCGAGGAGTTAATTTAGGTAGGACATTTGCGAAGATTTATTAATCGAGATCAGGAGGAAAGCAAAACACATCGTCAAGAGCCAAGGAGAGACAAGCCTCAAGAGGAGAGAATACCTCAAGACAGAGAGCGAAAGGATGAGTGTAGAGTGCCTCAGACCGACCCTCCTTTAAAGGGGGTCATAAACACCATAATCGGAAGATTCAAAGGAGGTGGGGTGAGCAATCCGGCCAGGAAAAGACATCTGTGCGTGATTCAAAATGTGAACGTGTCTCTTAGCACATCTCGACATTGACTCCATTATCTAGCCATGACTTTTACTAATGAAGATTTTCAAGGGATTTATCCCCAACAAGATGACCTCATGGTGATAATAGTTGATATCGTAAATTCTGTAGCTTGAAAAGCACTGGTAGACCAAGGCAGCTCTATTGGCGTCCTATACTAGTCGACCTTCAAGCAGCTAGGGATTCTAACCAACTCGATTCAGGCTTTCCATGATTAGTTGATAGGTTTCTCGAAAGAGCGAATCGACACATAATGATACATTAACTTGTATACCAAGTTCAGCACTAGAAGCAAGGATTACAAGACCATTCTGGTCTGATATATTTTAGTAAATGCCAACACTACCTACAAGGTCTTATTGGGAAGATCATATCTCAACAAGCTTGGAGGAATAATGTCAACCCTACACCTTGCCATTAAGTTTTCCTCTGCAAGCAGGATAATAACTGTACACGCCGCCCAGAAGACAACCTGAGATTGCTACATGGCTAACTTGAAGTTGATTCCTGTAACTGACAATTCAAAATCACTTCAAAGACCTCAGTCCGGCATGAAAGCTATGGTAGACTTAGACCACAAAGTTGACGAGATCTCCAAGGTTAAACTCGTGGGGAGTACGAAGCCCTTCCTCTTAAAAAAAGATGACCAAACCACCAACATCGGGCACGAACTGAGCGAAGAAGCAAAGACTATGATCCGAGATGTTCTTAGAAAAAAACTTTGACCTCTTTGCATGGATAACTGTCAAAATGCTAGGAATTGACCCAAAGGTTTTGTGCCACAACTTATCAGTATGCCCATAAGTAAATACCGTCTCGCAAAAGAGGAGAAAAGTGGGTGAAGCAAAGAGAAAAACAACTATGGTTGAAGCCGACAAGCTCTAGAAGGCCGAATTTGTCTGACGCATGTGTACTAACTACACCAACCTGAACAAAGCTTGCCCAAAAGATTGCTATCCCTTGCCAAGTATAGACCAGTTTATGGACGGGGCTGACGAGCACTCCATCTTAAGTTTCCTTGATGACTACTTGGGGTATAACCAAATTCAAATATTTCCTCTAGATGAAGACAAGATAGCTTTCATCACATAGAGTACCAACTATTTCCTCCAGATGAAGAATGCTAGGGAAATCTATCAAAGATTGATGGATAAAGTGTTTCAAGACCAGATCAGCCATAACATTGAAGTGTACATAGATGATACGGTGATTAAGTTTGAAAGCTACCAAGAGCACTAAGCTAACCTGGAGGAAACTTTTAACTCACTTTGAAAGTATGATATGTGGCTTAACCTCGACAAGTGTGTCTTTGGGGTTACAGGTGAAAAATTTTTAGGCATCATGCTTTCCCACAGAAGGATTGATGCAAACCCTGAAAAGTGTTGAGATGGGGTTGACATGAGAAACCCTAGGATCAAAAGGAAGTGCAAAAGTTGGTAGGAAGATTGACGTCCTTGTCAAGATTCGTACCAAAACTAGCTAAAAAAATAAGACGTATTGCTAGATTACTCTGCCAAGGTGGCAAGTTTGAATGGACAGAGGAATATGAAGCCAGGTTTTGAAATCTCAAGGTGTACTTGACCATATCCCCCATACTTCAGAAGTCTAAGGTCGGAAATGACCTCCTCCTATACCTCTCAGTCTCGGATAAGGCCATTAGTGTTGCGATAGTTCAAGAGCGGTCTTCTGCTTAAAAACCAGTATATTACATCAACTGTACTCTCTTCCCAAAGTTCGATATCAAGTAATTGAAAAACTTGTCCTTGCATTAGTTACCATTTCGAGAAGGCTTCGATCGTACTTTCAAAGTCATCAAATGGTGGTCAATATTGACTACCCTATAGCCAAACTTCTCCACAAGCTCGAGCTCCTTGGAAGACTCATTTAATGGTCGGTGGAACTGTCAGAATTCGGATTCTGGTTTGAACCTAGAGGACCCATATAAGCTCAATGCCTTGCCGATTTTATGACCGAATTGTCCCCTGTGATCGAGGTCATCGACAGTTGTGTAACACCCTAAATCTCTACCCAATTCAGTTATGACTTTTTGCAAAAATTTTGTCAAAGGTAATTAACATAATTATGGAAAATTTTGAAACTTGAAATGATATAAAGAACCATAATCTTTTTAATATAAATATGAGAGAAATATTCATTACAAAATCCTTGTTTGTACAAAATGTCTTAATACATCATAACCACTACCCCAAATTTGCCTAATTCAGAGCAATGTACCTTTGACAAAAGGAAAACTAAAATAACATAATACGAAACATCATTAAACAAAAAATCAAGGATATAATAATTCTTCGATCGTTTCTTCCTTCGCTGACTGGTCAGACTCCTCTTCTAACCATATCACGAACACATACGAAAAGGAACATACAAAGAAAACACCTAGAAGAGTGAGATAATTATAAACCATAAATGTTAATCTTAATAAACTATATAGACAATGGAGACCTAGACTCACCCTATGAATCGTTTCCTCATAATCTCAACACATAAATTATTCTCACTCATCTCAACACTAGACTCAATTCTATTCGACTCTAAGTATGGATCCATGACCATCCATGATGATTCACCTACATTGTCAAGGATCTAATTTGGAAAGTGATTGAGCTGTATATTTTTACCCTAATTGGTATAATAATTCTCTCAAAAGCTTGGGCTAATTGCCCAGGGCCAACTGCCCATAATAATATTTGGTCAACTGCCAAATTTGGACTGCCTGTCCAACACCTTAACTGGCCCCAAATACGGCCTAAGAAAAATATCTTTTACCAATCCTGAGATGCTGAACATTTTTCGATATTTTAAATAAAAAATATTACATTCAAGTACTAACATAGACTCTAGCGAATGTTCATCCACCTGATTAAACATTCTCAATCCAAACACTAATAACTGGAATATTTATTTACTTAAACAATCCAAGGATATTCAATCTTACCTTTCATCTTGCAGTGTACCAAGTTGTGACTTCCCAAAACATTGTTCTTATCATCACATCTCACGACATTCTCAAGGGGTATTATTTCTACAACCATAAATTATACAACAGTTTACAATGAATCACAACACCATTCATCATAATTCAAGTATCACTATCGTGCTTTACATTTCACAACATCATTAAACTCCATATGGCATTTAGACAAGAATGGATAACAAGTAATTTAATTCAAGATTCGTGTTAATATTCATGAACATTAGCATAGTATTACTACAAGACATCTTTTCTGATGTGGAAGATAGGATTAAACCACAACCACAGAACATACTCAGTTTGTCTTCCTAACAGTTCATTATCCTGAAAGACCTTGAAGTAGTTCATCATTTCAACCAACAACAACACATATAGAAATCATAAACAATAATTTAGCAATCTTAAATAAAGGACCAGATAGTGTCTGGAAAATAACAGTAACCATAACCAAAAGGTTATCTGAAACGAGTGACCAAAAAGTTATTCAAAGGGTAATAAAGAATTGAGCAGAAGCTTATCTGGAGAGAATATCAACCACAACCAGAAGATTATCTGGAACGAATGACCAGAAGTTTATCCAGAGATTAATAAAGAAATTAGTGCATATATCATAATCAAATAGTAAACAACACTGATTAAGACATAACTTAGTAGAAAGCAATAAACGCACATAGCTTATTAAGATTAAGACCTTCCGCGGCTTATAACTCCCATTACCCTTTACCTTGATAAGAGGCTTTGTTTATATGTGGTGTAGATCCTCAGTAGCTTAAATCTTTCTCAGCAGAACTTCCTCCTAACTTACTTTCTTTAGAACCTCCCTTTCTCTCACTAGAATCTCTCTTAACTCTAAGCTCTTTCTCTTTCTAATTTCCATTGAAAATGTGTCCTTTACCAAGCATCCCGACACCCCTATTTATAGGCTTGGTGTAACAAATCATAATGGTGAAGAAACATCTTAAGTTGCTTAGTGATAAAGTAAGTAACAATTCTTAATGGTGAATAAACTCTCACGTAGCTTAGTGGTGAAGCAAGTAACAATTCTTTATAATTGTAATAAATTTATGAAATTTCTATTTTACAATTTTAAAAATATTATAATTTTTATATTACCACTTTATACAACTTTGTCATAATGTAACACCAAAGTTCTGAGGTGGATATAATTTCATAGCATCTATTTCTAGTTTCTAATTGAAATTCAAACAGATCATGGAATAATCCAGTTAAAAATATATGGGTTTTACAGGTTGATTCTATAGGTTGACGGATCATCAAATAAGTAGGGAAGTGGAGTTGGCATCATCCTAGAGGGCCTTGACAATATGCTAGAATAATCCCCCAAGTTCAATTTCAAGGTGTAGAATAACCAGACTGAGTATGGGGCCTTAATTGTTGGGCTCACCTTGGCAAAGGATATGGGAGCTGAAGAGGTGCAATGCCGAAGTGAATCCCAACTCACAATAGCTCAATTAAAAAGGGAGTATCAGGTCAAAGACCCTTTACTCTTGTAATACTATCACAAAATTTTCAGCTTGAAGAAGTCTTTTGCCAAGGTTATCGTTGAACACATCCCAAGAGAAGATAATGATCGAGCCGATCTTCTAGCAAAACTCGCCAGTACCAAAAAACCTGGCCACCATAGATCGGTCATTCAACAGACATTAGACAGTTCCAACATTGCAAATACCATCGTGACAGCAACCGAGATAGAGTCCAGTTGGATGGCACCCATTAAGGCCTATATTGAGAGGGAGGTGGAACAACCTACTCATGAGAAGGAAGCAAAAACATTAAGGATGAGGTAAAAAAGATTCACAATAATAGCAGACAAATTGTTCAATAGAGGCTACTTGATACTGCTCTTGAAGTGTTTGACCTCAGCATAAGGAGTCTATGTCATGGATCAATTGCACGACGGAGTTTGTGGGTTCCATTGTGGAGCCTGAACTCTCGCAACCAAGGTAATGGGTAGACTACTACTTGCCAACATTGATGAAAAACTCCCAGGTGTACGTCAAGAGATGCAAAGCATGTGAATAGCATGGAAACCTAATTAGAACTCTGAAGTTTGGTGTCTCGATGGCCCTTCGTCATGTGGGGCATGAACATATTAGGACCATTCCTTCAGGCCAAAGGACAATGTAAGTTATTGCTTGTTAGAATCAACTACTTCACCAAATGGGTTGAAGTTAAGCCATTGGTGAAGATCTCCGCAACTAATGTGAAGAAGTTCCTTTGGAAGATAATATGCAGGTTTGGCATACCACATATAGTAGTAACTGATAACAATAGGAAATTTTTTGACAAGGGATTTAAAGAATTCATGACAAGCCTCTCTATTTTCCATGTAACCACTTCGATAGAGCACCCCTAGACCAATGGCCAAGTTGAGGTTGCCAACAAAGTCATACTCACCGAACTAAAGAAGAGGCTAGGAGTAGCTAAGGGAAAGTTGGCCGAAGACTTACCTGAGGTGTTGTGGGTTTATAGATGTACTCCACAGACAACCAGCCAAGAAACCTCATACAGCTTAACCTATAGAACAAATGCCATGATTCCCGTCGAGATATGGGAACCAACACTCCGATGAGAACTATTCGACTTAGCCAAATTCAAGAGGAGATGTTGGTCGACCTTGACCTAGCCCAAGAATTAATAGATAAGGCCCGGATTCGAGAAAAAGCCTCCAAGAGAAGAGCGACAAGGAGATTTAACAAAAAAGTCAAGTCAAGAAGTTTTAAGGACGAAAATCTCATATGGAGAATGCGAGATGAAGCCTGGAAATAACAAGTTGAAGGCAAGTTAGCATCAAAATGAGAAGGCCTATTTCAGATTGATAAAGATCTTAACAAAGGAGCATATAAGCTCGAGCATCTCTCGAGGGAACTCATTCTGAGGACGTGGAATGAAACTCATTAGAAATTTTATTTTAGTTGAATGAACATAGGCATGACAGCGGGGCGGGGACATGTATGACATTTCCATCCCCATCCCCATTACTGAAACTCATCCCCATCCACATCCCCACAACCGGCGGGTTTGAGATTTATGTCCCCATCCCCATCACAGTCTGGTATCGGGTATAGATATACCCGTCCCATACCCACAAAAAAAGAATTTATAATAATATTTTAGTAAAAAATATTTTTTTTTGAATATAATGATATTAATTCAAAAGTTATCTAATAAATAAAAAGTTTGTAATTCGTTAATTAAATGTCAAAATATTGTTTAGACAAATGACTATTTTAGTCATTAAAATAAGAGCAGGGTGAAGTAGGTACAGGGACAGGTACAGGGTGAATATGTATATCTCCATCCTGACTTAAAAACTTGGGTATTAACCATACCCATACACATGCTCGATCAAACCTAGGATTCTAAATCAACTTTGGGGTGGGTTCGAGGATTACCCTTGGATACAAGTTTATTTTCCATTCTTAAATGAAAATGTTTAACAGTCTAATATATGTGTGTAGACATGTGTACTTTTTTTCCTACCAACGATTTTTTCCCCAAGGGGGTTTGGCTGAGGAAGTTTTAATGAGACGCTGTTTTGATAATGAAAAAGTCTACTCTTCGTCTCAACTTTTTAGCACATCTCTAAGATCAATGAATACATCGTGTAAAAATTCGCGTGTCTACTAAGATAACCTCGGCCATATCAGTCGCATAAACACTTGCGCACTCACCAATCTCAAATGAAACAACCGTGTAAACATTCGCATGTCTACTGAGATAACCTCGACTGTATTAGTGCGTAAACAATCGTGTACTCATCATATCTCACCTCATCGAGATTATATCTTAGCAGCCATCATCACCTATTAAGTTGACATTCTCCAACAACCACTCCATATCCCGGGTCTTCCGAAGTTGGATGCATGCTCCAGAACTTCAGGATCCATCTAGGTGTTATCCTCTTCCAATGTCACTGCATCGCTGACATCCTCTGAGTACACAACCACCTGGACAACAAATTCAGCCTTTTTGGCCACACATGACTCGACTGCCAAGATCGACCTTATCGATTTCCTACTGAAGACCTTGACGTTACTAGAATCACTTATCCTAGAGTTTTCGGAACTTAAGCTAGTCTCAGATCCATACACCTTGGCTAAATGCACACGAATGGAAGAACTCGGGGAAGAAGACATTACACCAACCTCTTTCAAAATTGTCAGATACACTTAAAAAAATTCAAGACGAGATGTTCTCGGACAAACTCAACTCAACATGTGTGACGCAAAACATATGCTCCTTTGTTTAGAGGCACACGACACAACAAAGCAACACATCTCAACCGTTCGATTCACACGTTTGACAGTCACGATTGCATCAGATGGCACTCGATGGTTACCTAACATTTTACTTCCCCATAACACCTCCACCAATGGGCGAGTTTAGAATTGATCCAATAGATCACCAACTAAGACTCACACTTCGACCGTGAAGCCTCAAGTTAGCCTGGGGGGCCTATGTACCAGACTGAGATCACCGAGAACACCAGTCGAGTTCATCTTGGAGCCGACATGACCTCGACATAGACTACAGACGTACTATACAAAGACACTAACTATATATTAACACGTCAGATTAGCTTAATCCGGTAATTAACCAACTTAAATATCATTAACACATCATTAGGCAATTGCTAATTAAGACACGTGAATCCTAAACCCGCTTCACTGCCTATAAATGCGGGGTAAGTACATATGGTTGTTGACACTGCATTAAATGCACATATACTTGCTCTAACTTAACATTTGTGTAATTACTAACTTGAGTGTTGAAGTAACTTCTATTAGTCATTGTCACCATACAATTGCTTAAGGAAAAAATACCTTGGACGGAGCAATCTCATCTTAGACCTTACCTCATGTGAATACACATTGTTCTTGGAAAGAACAAAAAGTAATTAATCTCTAATTATCCTTTTATTAACGAAGATTAATCTAATTCTTTGAGAAAATTTTTTCAAGGGCATGTTTGTAGTTAGATTTGTTAAGTTACTAAATGGAGCCGAGACCTTGCCAAAATGTTTGTAATTCTGAGATTTTTCCCAAACATATTATGGTTTCGGCTGGATAAGGTATTTGGTTCTGCTGAGCTTTCTGCTGGTGTATGTTTATTCAACCAGTTGTCCGGAGATCATCTAGCTGAGAGTATCCTTCAACGCTTTTTATGGTTTTTTGTTGCTGTTTCGTCAAGAGGTCATCTCAATAGCCTTTATACCGTCCTTTTAACTTTTGTGAAAGGTTTTAGAATGATTTATCTGGTATAATATAAAACAAAATTAAATCAAATTGTATGTACTAATTTAATAGTACATGTAATTTAATTGTAAAATTAAAGAAATATTAAACTACATATTTTAGAATAAATAATATGCATAAATATTATATCATGTTATGTAAAATAGTATGTGTTAAGTTAAGAAAAAAAATATTATTAATACATAATCATAAAAAATATACTTTGCAACGAATTTGAGATACGCACAACTGATTTGACGTATTTAAAATAATTTAAATTTATGTTTAATTAGGATTTAACTCATTTTCAAGATACATGTAATTTAATTTTTAAAATCTAAATCCATTAGTTGAGTTAGTGGTATAAGATTTTTGTTTGGTTATTGTAAGATTCAAAGACAAATGTCTTGAAGTTTTCAATAATTCATACACCTAGATTAATTAATTGAACTTGATTTCCTTTACTAGTGGTATAAGAGCATCTCTACTAGAAGATAAGTATTTTTATATTAACTCAATTACTAGTGGATCCCATAATTTAAATATCTATTTCGTTTTCACTTTAGTGGAAGATCACATTTTGTTTTCGAATTAATTTAGAGAGACAATAAAAAATTATTAATTTTTGAATAGTGAGTTGATCTTATTTATTTTGTAGAAAAAAAAAAAGATCTCCACTTAAAGATCAAGTATTTTTCTTTTCAATAGTTGATCTTGTCAACATTGATCTCGTATTCCTAAGAGCTTATCTCTCAACTAGAAGATAAGTATTTTTATCTCACCCAACTTTTGTGTGGATCCCACACCGTCACATCATTTCGAAGGTCAATTCTATTTTTTACTCTAATAGAAGATTACAATTTGTGATCTTAAAACATTTTTAGTGGATTCCACACTGCCACGTTATTAAATTTAATATTTATTTTTAGTTATTGTAAAATAACTTAAATTAAATAATTATGTTATTTAAGTTAAATATTTTATATTAAATAATTATATATATTCTAATGAGTGTTGTTGATAAGAATTGATCTTGCCTTCAAGATCAGTGTCAAAAATCAACTCTCATAAATATTCTAAGTAATCGTGTGTGCTGTCATTTTTAATGTACAACTCGTCATTTAATTTTAGATGCAGTAAAATAATAAGTATAAGATAAGTGTATTAAATATAAATGGTCAAATTATTGTGATAAAAAAAAGAGAGAAAGGATGGTATGTAATATGAAATAATTTTATATCCTGGTTAAACAAGTGAGATCTAAGATATGAAAATATTGAAAAAATTTATTTTAAAAAACAAATATTTTAATAATAATATCATATATATATATATATATATATTTTTGAAGAAAAGATAAAAATAGAGCTTTAAATAAGATACAATTAAAATAATAATAAATATATAAAAAAATTATGGATTCAAATACATAAATAAAAAATATAAATATTAAAATAGGAGATGTAAATTTTAACATAATATATATATATATATATATATCATTACAACGTAGGTAAACAAATTTACCTATTTATAAAATCTATAAAATAATAAAATATTAAATTATTAATATTAAATATTTATTTTTGAGAAATCTAAATCAAGAGTTTTATTTTCCTTTTATGGCATGTTTGTAAATGTTCCTTCATCTGATTAAGCATCTAAAAATAAATACTGTATTTTTAAATTAGAAGTTTGTATAAAATATTATAAAATGAATGGGAAAAATTGCATGCCTGTAAAGGTGAAAATTTTTCATTACTGAATCTGTAATTTTTATTATTTAGTTTAAATTTCACAAAAGAAGTAATGCAAGATTAGTTGTTTTCTTTTAAAAGCGAAAATAAAATGAAAGAAGCCTACGGTAAATATTTTTTACTCTCCCAAAAACTGCAAATGATCGATCTGTTTCATTAATGCCCACAAAGTACATCACAGAGATTCGAAATTGATTAGCAGATCCCCCAATTGAAGCAAATGTTATACAAGAATAGTAACACGAAACTGATGTATTCAACAAAGCGCAATTGATATGTAAATTGATAATATAAAATGTCACAGAGAAGCATCTTTGGTGCTACTTGCCTAGGATTAAAACATACATGCAACAATCTCAATTAAAAACAAATGATTTTACAAATAATAGCAAAACAAACAACAGCTATTCCAATCAGGAGAGAAGAGAGATAGTGTGGCTCGACATCCTCTCATGTCGATTTTGACCATATATTCCTCAATCCTTTCGTCACCTGCAAAGCATAGGCCGTGACATATAATGAGACAAATGTTTCAAAGTTCACGGGTATAAAATAGGACGATATATTTACTTTACTCATACGATATTGAAATTAAATCACGCTTCCTTTATTTCATGTAATGTACTTAGTGTACCGGAATCATATATAGCAGTATAGCACCAGCTTCAAGAAAAAAGGCAAGAAACAGATTGCAAAAACGATATTTACTCATAAAAAAATTTATATTGGAAAAAATAATGAAATTGCTTTTATACTACTTTAAATAGAAATTATAAGCATGATATCATAGCTTTCACGCATATATAGATATAGGCATATAGTTGTTCTACTTTGAAGTGTTTTTAATAAATTAATGAATTGATCGATAATTTTAATGATTTCTATTTGAATGGAAGGTGGTTTTTGGACCACTTTTCTTGCTTATATTATGACGTAGTCAAAGTAGTCTGTAATATCTTAAAAAAGCATATCCCATCATGATCATTATTTCAATAAAAGCCTTTACTTTCGGGTCACAAGCTTAATAACATGCATGGGGTCACAATTAACTTTTCAAAATAGAAATTGAAAGAAAAATAATAGAAGACAAAGTAGATACTCAGGCCATGCAAGGTATTAGCTATTGGGGGAAAGAAAGAAACTTGCATGGTGAAGATTAAGAGAAGTTAAATGATTGAGTAGTAAAAAGTTGAATTTGTAAGTGAAGATTAAAGATTCATGTTGTGCAGCTAACAATGTTATTGAACAGGAAAAAAAGTTGATGGAGTTGTAGAGAGAGGAAGAGGAGAGAAATAAAAGTATTGAGAAGAAGGCAAAAAAAAAAGAAAGAATATTAAAAAAGTGTAAGAAAAATAGTGATGTTGATGGATAGAAGGGTTGAAAGAAAAGGAAGTAAAGGGAGAAGAAGAATGATTGGTGGAGTTGGGGAGAACTTAACTGGTTTAGAGAGAGCAGGTGTAACCAGGAGGAGGGGACTTGCCACAAGCGACAAGGAGCTGAAGGGCAAGTGGGACATAAATGTTGAGGTTGAGAAGCTTGAGCTTAAGAGTGGTGCAAAGGCAGGCAGCAGCTTCAACTTCAACGAGTCCTTGAAGCACGGGGCAGCACTTGTTGGCAACGGGGTCGCCGAGACCGATATGAACCAAGCCACCAAGGAGATCCACACAAGCACCAAGCTTGAGTGTGTCAATGGGGCATGTGGCCTGTGCGGGGGACTTGGGAGGAGGGCAGGGAGTGTTCCCTCCCTTTCCTGGTGCTGGTGTTGGTGTTGGTGTTGGTGTTGTGCTTGGTGGGTTTAGAATTGGAATGGGAGGGAGATTGATGGGAGGCACAATCCCTGGGGGCGTCAACACAGGAGGAACAATGACGGGAGGCACCGTCACTGCTGGTGGTGTCTTTGATTTTTTGCCTGGTTTGTGCTTCTTGGAGGGTTTCCCACAGTACCCACAGCCTAGGATGGGAGTGGCAGAGGAAATGAAGAGCATGCAAAGGAAGAGGTAAGCATAGATCTTAGAGGACTCCATTCCAGAAAGAGAGAGTAGAGTGTAGGGAAAAGTAGAATGGAGGAGGGGGATATATAGAATAGGAACGAGGACAAGGCAACAAAAGCTCCCAAGGGCACATCACGTGAAGATGGGGCTAGCTATACTCAAAAGGCAGCTGCCAATTTTTGCAAGCTGGCACGCCTTACAAGTGTACATACATCAGTGTGCACTGTGCACCCACAACCTCTATGCACGGGGCTTGCCACTGCCACTGCCACTGCCACCACTGCCATCACTTACTTGCTGCTGCTGCACAAACTCAAACTCATGCCTTGCTTCTTCAATCAACCTTGTGTAAAACCGCCTTCCTTAAGTTACTTACCCTACTCAAACACTACCTTCATCTTGCCTTCGCGCCGGAATCACAACACTTTCTGCGCCCCTAACGTCACATCATTCCTATACTATTTTGTTTTTTTACTCCTTTTAGTTTTTAGTGCTTCAAACTTCACCGTTAAGGTAATTAAATCTTACTTGTATCAAATTACATTATTAGCAAAATTATCTTTGATGTATATACATCCAAAGATAGATGAAAAAAAAAAAAAAATATGACTTCCACATTCATATAATTAATGAAGTAATATGATTAAAAAAAAACAAAGGTGGTTGTTGTTCCTATAATGAAAACAATATAGATATAGATGAGATCCAACAAGTTCTCACCGGGTTCTTCTCTTGATCTAAAATATCTCCTTCCTAGGTAAAATAGGGGGAACGGGTTCTTCTTCTCTTGATCTGAAATATCTCCTTCATAAGCAAAATAGGAAGTACCTCCAAGAATATTTCGATGCTCAAGTCAAGTTAGAGAACAGATATGGAATTGAATCAAGTATAAAAGTATTAAATGTGAACCACATTCACCTGTGGCCTACCGTCCTATTTATCGGCATTGGTCAGAACTTAAGTCTATGATCCTAATTATCAAAAGTCCAATAATACATTAATGATGTTTAGCTTCGGTAATTATGAAATTAGGTTAATTTATCATGTTAATCTATTATGAATGTGTAGGGCTGAGGTGTGATATGGGTGAAGTCCGAAAAGATCTCAGCCATGAGATGATCTGGGTCTGCGGTCACTACACATGTCAATGAATTTTTTTTATTAAGATTGTGTTTGAAAAAACATTTATTTGAACTTGTCTAATGTTTTTTCAATCTAAAGGGCGTTTTGAAACATATGAAACAATAAACATGCACTAGGTCTTCCGAACATTTTATAATTCTCATTAATCTTTATATTACATCTAATAGAGAGTTAGTTTTTTTCATAAATTAAAAATGTATATAGAGTTATTAATCATTACTTTTTTCTTTTGTGTCTTGGAATTTGTGTTATTTCCGTTTAATGTAAGTTTAAACTGTTAACCAAACACATAGTAGATTGTTAATGATTGTTACGTTTTTCAAATGTTAATAGAGTTAAAACAAAAAACTAGTTTTCCTTGAACAAAATTAAAGATTTTTTAATGACCAAGTTCATGTGGATTTTTTAAGGATGAAAGTAAACTAAGCTATTTGTTTAACTTAACTATCAAACAAGTATAAGATCAGACCTACTTATTTATTTAGTTTTTATTATTAAAAAGATTTAAATTTACTTTTTTCTCTCTTTTTCTACACATAAATTTTGTTATTAGATCAATTTTATAATTTCTATTGAATAAAATAGTCTTATGAATATCTAATTACTGTATAACTTTTAAAATAATTATTATAAAAGTCAACAAATTTATTATCTAATATAATTTGTGATGGGATGACAATATACAATAACTTTTTACATTTTCATTATAACTATTTTCTTTATATTATATATGTATAATTATATATAGTACATATACATAATATATTTTACACCTAAATACTCTATTCGTACTAAAATAAATGCCATTTTAGGTTATTTTACATAAATTAAAAAAAGCTAATAATAGATGAAAAATAGTTGTATTTTACAAAATTAACCTCAATATTAACTTCATATTAAATTAAAGTGATTTTAGGAGTTAATAAGAAAAAAACAATTACATTATATTAAAAAAACCAAATACAAAACCTATTTTGGGATAGAAAAATTATAAAGTTGTATAATTACTAAAGATTGTCTCCATTTTTTTCTCTTAACTTTTTGACATTCTTAAATGGATATCACAATTATACACTACCTATATTTACTTTTTATATTTTAAGTAATACACTCTTCCAATTACTTATATTTACTTTTTATATTTTAAGTAATACAATCTTCCAATCCAATAACTCTATAAATTTTACTAAGTAAGTCTCACAAATAAATCAACATCCTTACATTTTATTATATTTTCATAAAAATAATAAAAATTTTAATATGTAATGCTTGTATAAAAACCTATTATTTTATGAGTGCTTAATACGAACCTCCTCCAATAAGAAATTTTAATAGACACCACTACTTAATAAATCTCATTTAAATAAACAACATGTTGGAGGTGTCCTATTAGGTTGACAAGCTTATTTAGATTGGTAATCCAATATATTTATTAGCCTTTTCGTAAGGCTTACCTCAAAATTTACTTTTAGAATTTGAATTCTCATTTATTAAATTTTAAACTCACATTTACAAGTGGGTAAAATAACAATATACTATTAATGATTTCACTCTCTGAGAATGTATCACTATAAAATAAAAAAAAAATGAAGACTAATTTTTTTATGTCTTTTATTTAAAAGGAAAATTAAAAAGTACTCAATTAGTATGAAATTGTTTCCGTTTGATTATTAATTTTGAGATCCATTTTTAAATACATGATTATTCAATTTTAAATACAGAATTGTTTCAAATAAATACTATTATAACTCCTAAAAAATATAAGATTTAAAAAAAAACTTAATTAGTAGTTAACAAATTTTTCATCTTTATAATTTATTAATATATAAATATATTGAATATTTTCTTAAAAAATTAATATATAAATATATCTAATATTTCCTTGTTTAAGTGTGAAATTTATTTTAAAATTTGAAATAAATATATCTAAAAAATTTGAAGTAAATATTGTTTTAATTTTTATAATTAAAGTTATTTAAAATTTTAATTTATAATTTGCAAAATAAATTGAGTTCTAACATATTTTAAAAAAAAAAGAAGGAAAAAGAAGTATAAAAATAAGTTGTTATTTGTTTATGCTTTTTTCCCCGTTCAAATAAATGTGTTTGAAATATTTGTTTATGATATTTTTATTTTTTGTTTTCTTCTATAAGATTGACTTTATTTTATCTTTAAATACTGTATTTGAAAGTTTTCAGTTCAAATATTATTATAGGTAATTAATTATTCAATAATCATATTGACTTTTTGTTTTAATTTATAATTTTGTAATTTTTTTTTATTTTTCGGCAATGGTTTGTGAGAGAGTAGAAAAATTTGCAATTTTTTTTACTCTTCGACAATTGTTTACCATAGAGTAAAAAAAATTGCAATTTTTTTTTTACTTTCCGACAAACGGTGGCCGAATAGATAAAAAGAAATAACTATACTAAAAATATAATTCATTAAGAAATTAAATAATTATACTAAAAAGTAAGAAATTAAATTACTCTACTAAAAAAAAGAAAATAAATAATTATATTACACTAACCAAATATTTAATTAAATAACTCTACTAAATACATAATTTTTAAAGTAAATTAATATAATAAACATGTAATTATTATAATAAAAAAATAATAAATACATTAAAAATAATAAATTAAGTACACTAAAAATTAATTAAATTACTATACTAAAAACATAAGAAATTACATAACTATACTACATGTAATTAACTACACTAACCAAATATTTAATTAAATAACTATACTAAACATGTAATTCATTAAGTAAATTAATATATAAGCATATATTTATTATAATGAAAAAGATAATAAATTAAACCAGTATACTAGAAATAATAAATTAAGTACACTAAAAATTAATTAAATTACTATACTAAAAAAAATAAGAAATTAAATTACTATACTAAAAAATAAAAATAAAATAAATATACTCTATGTATACACTAACCAAGAGGTGAGAAGAGAGAGTACCGGAAAAAAAATAAGGTGAAGAGAGAAGAGAGAGAGAGTGAAGTGGAGAAAATGATCTAAGGGAGAGAAGAAAGAGAGGGAATTAGAGATTAAATAGAAATTTAGAAAAACTTTCAAAAGAGTAGGTGTTACTTCAAATTAGAGTATGTATTAATTCATATTTTCTTATCTAGGTTAGGTCTGACTTTTAAAAAAGCCTACATTAGATAAGTCGATTAGGTACATCCTTTGCATTTTCAATGGAAGTGAAATTCAAAATTACAAAAACTTGGACCTATTTTAACTCTTGTAAGAGTGAGAAGAATTCACAATTATCGTTATATTTTCTCCTATTCTTTTTATAAGACAATTTAAATTATCTAGTCATATTAGATATTTTTATGACTTTAAAAAATATTAATAATGTATAAATTTTATCATTATTTAATGTTGTTATTGGTAGATTATAAATTACAAGATTTGAGATTTTAAAGGTGATAGAAAAATTATGAATCACTTCTTAATTTTTTGTTAAAAAAAAAGTCATGCTCAAAAAATTTTCATTAGGGATATCCACAAGTAAAAACAAATCAATGCTTTATAGAAATGGTAAAATGAAGACCAATCATTCCTTCTAAAATTACTTCGGATGGAAATATAAGTAAAAAGAGAGTAAGTTTTTTGTTTTCAAATTAATGTATTTTGGAAAGAGAAATTTGTTGATAAAAAATAGTTCTTATTTGGGTTTTTAGTTATTTTAAAAATATTTTTCACCTAATTTCAAATACAATAAAATTTGGTTTCCATATTTGTGTTTATGTTTTTATTCAAAGTCATCACTTGACATACTTGTCACCGTTGACTACCATTTCTGACCGACGATGATCAGTGGTCACCACGTCAAACTGACGGTCACCGGCCACTATCTCTAATTGTTGATCACCAACAACAACCTCAATTAATGGTCACTGTCTACCACCTCCGACTAACAATCATCAACAATCATCTTTTACTACTAATCATCGACTGTAACCTCTGATCAATGGTCATTGGCCGCTACCTACAATTGATGGTCATCAACTGCCACCTTCATCCAATGGTCACCGATCACCACCTCTAACTGATGATCATCAATTGTCACCGCCAACTATCAATCATTGACCGCCACTTCCTATTGGTAGTCACCGATTACCACCATTGATTTTCAGTCTCTAGAGAGGAAAAATTCTCATTTTAAGATTTGAAAAGAATATTTTAAATTTAGAAAACTAAAACAACTTATTTTTAAAAAATTTTAAAACTTAAAACCAAAACTAATTTTTGTTTTTATAAATTTTAAAACTGAAAACAAAAACCACCCTAAACATGCCTGAGTTAACATCATTTAATAATGTTTCAATTTCAATAACAGATTAATTTATTTCCTAAAGTATCTTTTGACATTTAATTGCATAAGACCGAAAAAGAGGAAGTTGCTAGAAGTAAATCTTTTATTAAATGAATCAAAGTTTCGAAATTTTATCATTAAATAAGAGAGATTGTTAAAATTAATTTATATTTTAATTTATCATACATGATTTTTTTACTTATATTTAAGTCTAGAGGGAGTATGCCTTTTAAAAATGACAAGAGATTATCTTATCATGAATCATTACGATTAAATCTTGATCTTACTCTTATATAAAGGAAACACTTAAATAAATTGATGTCTCCAAATTTTTTCAATTTTAGATATTGTACTCCTAAAGTTTAAAATTGTGACATTATGCTCTCAAAATTAAAAAATATGTGAATTGATACCCCTCCGTAAGTTGTTGATGTTGACTCTTAACTCTGGGTATATTGACCACTAGGTGACATGACCAAGAATTATTGCATAATAAAAGAGTTAAGCTAATGTTTTAGCTACACATGAGTATTAGTGAGTAGAAGAACCTGACTAATAAAACAAAAAACATGTCTAAATTGATCAAATAAAACAAAAAACAAGTCTAAATTGATTAAAAATAGGTCTAAATTTGTATCCAATTACCTTATTAACCATGTTCTTGTACTCACTAATACTCATGTTTAGCTAAAACATTAACTTAATTCTTTTATTAAGTAATAATTCTCTATCACCTCATCTAATTTCTTATATGTGACGGTCAATACACTTAGAGTTAACACTCAACATCAACAACTCCGGAAGGAGTACACATATTTTTAAATTTTGGGAGCATGATATCACACTATTAAACTCTTGGGACACAATGTTTAAAATTGAAAAAATTTAGAAGCATCAATTATATTGAAGATAAAGAAAATTATCTCTCATAATCCATATATATGGTTGTAAGACTCAAATTTGTTTCTCAACCTGACCATTCATGTATAATTGCATGATTCAAATTTACTTTATTACCAACAAATAAGATATCAAATTCAAGTTTTGTGGATGAAAACATAGTTAGGAAGGAAGACCAAGAATTTTGATGGAGAGTATTCATCAATAAAGTTGGTGGATATTTTCTTGTTAATATCATATATATAAATATGTCAAAATAAGTCAATTCAACTCAACTTCAACAGAAAAAAAGGATATGTTTTGAGATTAAATAAAAAAATATAAACCCAACCTTAATAAGTTATATATGTGTTATATTATTGGGTTATTGAGTTGTGAAAATAAAAAAAAAAAAGAAAGAAATTTATTATTAAAATAAACGACTCACTTTTATTTTATGAGAAAATGAGTCACAGTATTAACCAAACAAAATAAAAATTAAAAAGAAAGCACAAATTATTTTAATTAGTTTTAATTATAACCATATATTTGAATTACGCAATTGAAATTTATTTTCTCCTTCACTCCATATTTTAGTACAAAAACACTCTTAAAAAATCCTAGTTTTCATGTAATCTTTTTTTCGTTTCATAATTAATTGCAAAGTGCATATCAATAAAAGTATAAAACCATACAATTTTTAATGTGTCCTTTTTTTAATTGAATTAATAATGTACACCGTGTTACCAACTTTACAAATGGAGTTATTATATTTGTACACCTTCTTTTCCTATTTTATTTTTAATTTTCTCTCCACATTTCATTATATATATATATATATTATTTTTATGTCTAATTTTTTTTTCTTTATCTTTCTTTTTCTTTTCCATGCTCCTCCAATTTAACTTTTTTCCTTATAAATGAAAGGCTTCCTTTATATTTAAAAATAAGAGTTTTTTTACTTTACTTGTAAAATTTATTTTTTAGTTTCCATTTCAAAAAAGAAATATAAAAATTCTAAAAAAATTTTGTCACAAATTTAATCATTAATTTTTGTCAGTAAAAATATTTCAATATGCAATTTTTCCCCTTTTTTATGATTTTTATTATTATACTAGTTTTATAACTTTTTCTTCTTTGACACCAACTAACAAAAAATTAGAAGTGTTTGATAGAAGAATATATAAGTGTTTATTTGTAGTTTTTTTTTTTATTTTGTTAACAATATTCATTTATAACATAATTTTCACGTGCTTAATCATATATTTCTATTAGTAAATTCAAAGTGATAATGATAGTAAGTAATTAGGGAAATGTGTCATGTACATGTGTTAATATACATATAGAGACAAGTAAATAATAAGGAGAAGTGATAGGTATAATAAATTTTTTTATGTGAAACAAAGAGAGATAAATATAAATTAAGAGTGTCAAATAAGTGTTTAAAATTTTGGAGTGTTTACATGGGACATGTGACATTAGTGTAGTTTTTTATTATTTTTTTTTTTTAGATTTTTTTGGTTTTCCTTCTTCTTTTTTTTTTTTTGTAAATTTGATTATTTTTGCCTTTATCCTATGACATGTATAGAGTTGACAAAATAGATGTTCAGCTTGACCAGTCAGACTAAGCGCGAAAGATAAACCGGATCAGTTTTATTTGAGTTATGCACTAAATTTTTTGTGACTCAGCCAAGTCGGAACCCCATCAAAACGGGAGAAATTGACTCATTTTACCTTTTCTTATCTAAATTTATATTAATTAAAAATAAAAATTTAAATAATATAAAATCAAATATAAGTTGAATTCTCTATGACATTTGATGGGTAATCCATCGGAGCTAACTACATACATTGAATATCATCTCTTCGAATAATTTCTTGCAAGAGGATATTACTCATATAAGTTTAACGAGTTAATTAATTAGTTACTTTATTTATAGCAACTACCACGTTCCTGCTGGAACAAAAATAATGAAGTATTCCATCTACTGTAAAAAAGTATGAGAAATACAAATGATTTTTGGTACTTTTCGATCCTGCTTTGTATAGCGCCATTCTGTGCAAGAAACACGTCCAATTGTCCTTTCTATACAACTATACCGTGGGGCAAGATAATTCTATAAACATAAACAAACAATAAACTTTTATAAACCTTGTTTTTTGGTCGAAAAGAGGCTAAAAATAAAAGAAAAAAAAATCAAAAGTACCGAAAGGTTCATAAACCTTGAGAAGTTTTAGAAAGAAAGTATAGTACTGTGGTCTTCAATCTGAAAGTGAAACTGCAATTGGCTATAGGCAAGCAGCTTATGCTTTGCCTTCATTATTACTTATTGTATCAAACAAATTTGTCCTAACGTTTTTATTTTATCTTGCAAAGGCATCCTATGATGGAAGAATGAATAGATGCTAAATTCACCGATGACCCATCACTGATGAACCCAGAGCTTAGGAAAAATGAAAGTTTTAACTCTGATATACATTCTCTATTTTTTTCTATAAGGACACACATTCTGTAGAAATAGAGCTAGTGGAAGTTAGGGTGTATTTGAATAAAAAAATATAATCTTGATTATAATATTTTTTAAATTATAAGTTGTTTTTGAAAAATATTCTGAATGTTTGGATTTAGATTTAGATTTTTTTTTTAAAAAAAATAAGTTATTTTAAAAAGATGAAAATTTGTAGTTTATTATTAATTTTTTAAGTTGAATTCGCACACTTTTTACTTAACAAAAATTGATTTTTTGGTGCATTTAAATAAAATTAGTTGATTTTAAATGATTTTTCAGAAAATTTATCCATTTTTTTGTATTATGGATATAATCGACGATATAATAATTGATTAGGCATATAATAATTAACCGTTGAAATAATTTAATTTTTTTTTTACTTTTTAAACTCACTCTTTGATGCATGCATATGTTTAACATTTATTTATTTTTACCAATCCAACATAAAGTATTTAGTTTCTCACTATTCTCCCATTCGTCAATTTTAGAATCAATATGACGAAGTGAAAAATGTTGTAAAAGGGGTCATGAGTTTGCACATGCACCATGATCGATGGTTGTTTTCTACCTTTATTTAACAATATAAATTACAATTTTTTGGATTACCTTCTACCTATAGATAGAAAGAGAGAACTACCAACGCAGCCGAAAATAGGCACGTGAATGACGAATCAAAAGGTTGTCAACTTTTAAGTTTTAACTCATCAACAATTATTGATCATTGTAATTATAAAATTTATCTAGTGATAAATATAAAGTTGATCTAGTAGTAATTTGATAAGATAAAAGAAACAGTTTATAGATTTAAATCTCTCTATTAAAAAATAATATATTAACATTTATTTAAAAAAAATTAGGATACGTTTGTTATACAGAACAATCTAAACAATAGATGATAAGTAGCAAAAGTACTGAACAAATTTTAACTTTTTTCTGTCAATGTTAAACAATACACAAAGCACTACACAATTATAAAAATGTAAAATTTACTATCTTATGTCTATATCTACTTAATTAATTATGAGTTTTAATTGCACTTTGCTCTCTTACATGAGATATAAGTTATTGGACTTAAATCATCTCATAAGTAAAATTTGACATCATTCTTCAATCGAGAACCTTAAGACATCATTGTTTATGAATGTCCTCACTTATATAGTGTTCAATTTGTCTACACTTACCCAATATGAAACTTTCAATCACATTTGAACTTCAAGTAATATGAATTTTCGATAGATATTTTCTATTTAATAATGGATGGATGAAATTTTGGTTGTTTTTTATTGATAATTATCATCAATAATATATTAAATCAAAAGAGGAAAATATTCGCATACCGCATCCCACATTAATAAAGTGTGTTTTGATGAATTTTGACAAAATTGATTTCGAATAAAATTGATTATGATTAAAATTGATTTTGTGAGGATATGATTTATGTTTTATGCTCTTATTAAAAAAGCAAGTTAAGAGTAAAATCCAATATAAAATTCTTTTTTTTATAAGCCAAAGAAATCTAATTACTATAAAGATGAAAAGTACAAGGTATGCCTTCCAAAAGTGTACAAACATACATAAGAAAAAGTGGCATAAGCCCTACACTGCAAATGCAAGATAACACTAATGAAAAAATGAAACTATTAAAGAAGCACAATGATAATCCTTAAATGCAAGAAAGAGAGTTTATTTTCCATTCAATATGAGAGTGCATTGTTAATTTAACTGATTGACATCATTCCCATGAATTGAGTTGCACTACTTTAATTATATGATTCATATCTGGTTCTTATGCATTGAACATCGCTACATTACAAGTTTTCTATATCTGTCAAATCCAAGTAAACCAAACAAAAGACTAAACTCTCCATTTATTGCTATATCCACTAACCAAACCTCTAAATTGATAAAATTGGCACTGAACTATATTTAATAGGGTTGATGAAAGCTCTTACCAACAACAAAGTTCTTGCTAAATACTGTAAGATATGGGGCACTGTAGGAATAGATTCTCGATTGTTTCCACCACCTCATATGGTAGCCTATAGAGCTCTTTGCTAGACTACAAGATCATTCACTTTATTAAGTTCGTCCTTATGGCAACCTATTCGCTTCCAACCTCCATGCCGAGATTTGTACCTTTGGAGGTATCCCTTTTTCCTATAGTAGGTTGAGGAAGTCACCGTAGCCATTCCCATTTTCTGAAGCTAAAGACCATGTAAGTTGAGGAGACAAAGTACAATTGTGATCTATCTAGTCTTCAAATCCACCTATCATTTACCCTTTTTATTAGCGATATTGACCTCAACATCTTTCCTACCTCCACTAACATCTCATTCTCCTATGCAAATAGTCCCCGTCTCCACACACAATTCCAAGTCAAACTCATCTTCCAACTTGTTTACAATGATTATGTGATTTTCTAATGCCAACCCAAATAATTGTGGGTACTAATTTTTAAAGCTATGTTCCCTTAACCATTTGTCTTACCAAAATGCAACCTTGCGACCTTCCTAAATCTTCTCCAAACATTTGCTATCCACCAACTCCACAGTCCCTCCCTCAGACTCTATGGAATTTAGGTCAAACATTAGGTAGAACACTACTTACCTCTCACCTCCCAACCCTCACTTGTACCCCATACTTAGATTTCAAGATTCTAACCTAAAAGGCCTTAGGTTCCGTTTGCAACCTCCATCTCTACTTGCCTATATTGAACCTACTCATATCCCTCAAACCAAGATCCTATTCCTCTTTTACTCAGCACACTTTTCTCATGCCTCCCAATTTAATTTTCTATAATCCTTCTTTCTACCCTTACCTCACAAGATATTCTTAAATAAAAATGGAGCTTACAAATGATATCTTTTAGAGTCTTGAAGAATAAAAAAAAGTAGATTAGCAAAGCAGATAATACATATTTAATGAGCATCAAATGTCTTACGGGTGACACATACTTGTTTGCCCAAAATGATTATATCTTTCACACTACATCCACGAATGGTGTCCACATAGCCAAATTTATTGGAGCAAAGCCAATGGGTTGGCTTAAATATTTAAAAAGCAGGGTTCTAACCTTACAGTTGAGAAGGTTTTCAACCTTTTTTAGCCAGGAGTCCTACACATTTATACCAAGCAAGTAACTTTTATGAAATTTACCTTAAGCTAGAGACGAACCCAAAAATTTGCAACACAACTTTAACAACTTCCATGGATTGACAATCTATCTTAGCTAATAACAATGCATAGTTTGCAAACTGTAAGTGAGAGACACACAAATTGCCTTGCCCTAGTTCATACCCCTTCCATAGACCCATATGCACTACTACTCTTATCATCTAACTTAAGCCTTCAGATACGATTACAAACAGGAAATGTGATAATGGTCACCTTACTTGAGTCTCCTACCTACTTTAAACTTCTTTGTAAGGCTACCATTCACCACCATTGAAATTCTCGTTGAGCACACAACTCCTTTAGCCATCTTATCCATCTCAGTCTTAAATCTCTTTGTTCTATGACATACCACAAAAACTACCAACTTACAAAATCGTAGGCCTTTTCAAAGTCTACCTTGAAATATACCATATTTATACCATATCTACTTTCCACCTCCTTACCTCCTCAACCTCGTCATTCATAATTAAGACTTCACCCAAGATTTGCATTCTTGCTACAAAAGTTGTTTGGGTTTCCAAAATGAGTAGTTGCATGACTTTTTAAATTTTTTTTGCCAATACCTGCTAATACCTTATACATACACTTTACGAGTGAGATTTGATGGTAGTCACCAATCTTTTATAGGTTAGCCTTTTTTGGTAGTAAAGTAATAAAAGAACTGTCCTTTATGAATAGTCACATATCTTATATGGTTAGCCTTTTATGGGTAGCTTGTTATTCAAATGAAAATATATGAAGAAAGCCAATAAATTGTCCTTTATCATGTTCCAGAACTACTCTAAGAACAAAAAAATCAGATTATTTGGTTCTGTATTCTTATTACTATTGCAATCTCAAATTGTATCCTTTATCTCTACTTATGAGAATGATTTTTTTAATATTAAATGCTTCATCTAACAAAAAAATTACACTAATTTATTTTAATTTAATCAATTTGTGCAACGGGTTGAATGTTTTTTATGACTTGTTTTATTGCTATTTGATTTGTTGTATTTGTGCCTTGCCAACTATAACATGCACGCAAAATAATAAATTCATGAAAAATGGTAATAATATGCTTTTTTTCCAGCATACATTAAAGTGTGAGACCAGTTAAATTGTGAACTTTTTAATAAATTTCAACAACGATAAAATATATTTAAAAAAAAAATACATAGAAAGTGTTATTAGCATATACTTCTCTAAGTTACCTAATAATATATTGATCAAATAATAACTCTATACTAACATTTTTTATTAATATATATGATTTTTTTAGTACTTTCGATTTTGTTTAAAAACTGACATAGATCCAACTTACAAGGATGGGATTTATGATTATGTTGGGTACCTCAATCCCTTCTTTGTAACTTAGATGTCATCACAAAGCTAAGAGGTTAATTAACATGCATTGGGAGTTTTAGGGTCTATTTAATTTTAAAAATATTTCTATTTTTTAATTTTTCATTTTCAAATAAATTATAAAAGATTTACTTTATTTATCTTTATGTTCTTTATTTTTTCAAATATTTATATACAAATATACAAAATAATGAAAATGGTAATTTTTATTTAATTAATGTGTGTATAAATCTTTCCAACAAATAAAATATTCGTGAAAATAAAAATATAATTAAAATAAAAATATTTGATCAAATCAAACTAATTGTTAACTTAATTGATGATGTTGAGACAGACATCATATAAACCTTTATCATATGTTTTTAAGTTATATATAATTTTAAATGAAATTATGCTTATTACTTATTAGTAGAGATTGGTCTTTTTTATTTTTAAAAGGCATACGTGTGGGTGTGTGCCCATACAAGGTTCTCAACAAAAGAACATCTAGAAAACAGATCTTAAGAGATGCTCTTCCTTCTGCATAAAGTGCGGGAGATACATTATTATACTACAAAATTAACCAAGCACAAAACCGATATATTATAATCTATAGTATTATTTATTAACAAAAAACAGAATTTTTCATGCTATTTTTTAAAACTTTTATTTTATTTTTTATAAAATAAAAAAAAAAACTATTTTATTAAAAGAGAATTTTGAATCCACAGTCTTTTTTTTTTATAATAGACTTTATCATTAGATTAATCTTATAATCTTAAAAAAAAATTATTTTAAAATATTTGTATATAACATACATAGTTATCCTTCTATTTATAATTTTTATATAATTATTTTATTTTTTTAATTTTATAATTTCTTTTTCTTATAAATATAATTTCTCCTATTTAATATATTTACTTTTTCATAAGTTTTATTTTATCCTAAATCAATATTTTTTTTAAATATCGTTAATATATATATTTTTAATTATAAATATTTTTAATAAAAATATAAATACATATGCATGATAATATTTTTAATTTTATTTAAATTATTTTTTTATTTTCTTAAATTTATTATAATTCTTATATATTCGTTGATGATTAATGTATTTTTCGCATGTTATATATAAAATCTAATAAAATATATTTCAAAATATAATAAATTAAAATTATTATAAACAAAATAACACAATAAATTATTTATATTTTATTATATTATCACAAAATATATTAAATTAAAATTTTAAAAATGTTATCTGCTATCTCTGCAATGACACGGTGCTGTCTGACTTTCTGCCAGCTCTGCAAGCTGTTGTGCTGGGATCGAGTTGTTTATACGAGAAGTTTGATTTTTTCCTTGTTTTTCTTGGTTTCTTTCATATCTTGTAAACAAAAAACTTTGGTGAATCCATTCTCTATCATAGAATGAAACAACAATTTTATTTCATTATTTTATTAAGGGAAACAACTTACAAGCTATATCCATGGTACCATCGATGTTTTTGTATAGTTTTACATCAACAATATACTAAATAAAACATCTATTAAATATTTTTATACACGTTGAAGTAAAACTATAAATTTAATCAAAAAATAATACCAACAGTATTTATGTAAGTTTTGTGCAAACAAAAAAAAAGTTTATAGTTACATCACTTCTAACATGTTAGCAAAAGTGTATGTTTTTTCCGTTATCTCTTATTATTCTTTAGTTGTCAATCAGATGAAATATATTAACTTAAATCTAATTTAAATGTCGGAGTTCTGGTAAGAATCAATCATAATCACTGTTTATTGTGACAGAACCATATTTATTTATCAATAAGTAGTCATATTTAATTTAAAATTATTATTTATAAATTAGAATATGTTTAATAAAATAAGGCTAAAAGTTGAAAAATTAATTAAAAATTTGAAAATAAACTAATTTATTAAATTATAAATACTTTTTCGAATTATTTGTTGAAATTGTTAAAAAATTGTCAAATAACACAAATAGAAAAATATAATAAATTCTTATCTTGATTAAAAAATCTAATAAAATATAAATAAAAAAGTTAGAAATTAAAAACTAAAATTTTAAAAAATACTACTTAAATAGTATTTCGAAAAACCTTAAAAGCAACTTAAAACAAAACCTTGTTTATGAAACAATTAAGAAGCTATATCATGAAGCATAGTCTTAATGAGTAAAATTAGATTGTGTGACATATTTAAATGAGCCCTGGTATATAGCACGGAGAAATTAATTCACAAATGCGATGAAGACTTAAATTAAAGGTATATAGTCAAGGGGTCTCTGGACCAAAAGAAAAAAATTGAAGGGTATAATTTTTTCATTATTTATTAATTAACAGATAAAAAAATATAAAACTATTTTATTATAAAGATAGACTATTCGTTTAACTTGACGAAGTAAGTACTCGTACTATTAAGTATTTTTCATTTAATATTATGTAAAATACACTAATAAACTACTTTTAGCTATGTTTGGGTGAGAAAAAAATAAATGGAGAGTGGACGAAATTAATAATATAAAATGTTATATTTTTTTAAAAAAGAGAGATAGAGAAATAATTAAATAGAAAATAATATTATAAATCTATTTTTTAAAAATTATTTTAACTCAATTATCCGTTTCAAACATTTTTCAGTTGTTTCTTGATAACGAACAATGTGTTTTTTCTTCTATATATGAACCAAAGCATTACCCTAGAAATTAATGTCACGTGAAGAAGTAGAAGCTAAATGAGCAGGTAATTTGCAAAATCAGGCATTACATGAACGATAAGAAAAACATTGGTAGACTTCATATCATGAATACATCATAGCTGGCCATATTTGTCGACTACTTGATTTGCTTCCCATAGAACATGCCTCCGCACCACATCACCCTCATTCTTATGGTTATTATGTATCCTTGCACCACTCCATGACACGGATGTGCTCTGCTACACCCTATGTAGTCAAAAACTTTTTTTTTTAAAGGCAAATTGTATTATATTATAATATAATATATAGAGCTGAAACAAAATGTTTCAACTTACAAACAGTACTAGAAAAGAAACTTTACTGTGTTCCCCCTAGCCTATGTACCTATTTCACATTCATCAGACACAATCTAGGATAGGAACACCAGTCAGAGAAAACACAACCTGGATTAAAACCAAAAGAATACAACAACCACTTCCAGGACACAAATTTTATCGACATTAACATATCAATAGACACGATGTCGGAATCGCAAAAAATAATAGCATTCCTGGACATCCAAATGGTCCAACATACAGCAATCCAAAACACATACTTGCACCTCTTCTTCCGCTTTCCCGTCACCCATCCCGATGATAAGAGAAACAACTGATTTAAATCTCCCGGACATGGGGTTTGTACCCCCACCCATCTAATAACTTTATACCACAGCCTTTGTGTGTGTATACATTGTAAGAAAAGATTATTTCTAGTCTCCGGTCCATTATTGCAAAACACACAGGCCGGATTGAGCACCGAAGTATGCATTCCTCTCGATAGCAAGTTATCAACAGTGGGTAACTTGTCTCGCAACAACCTCCAAGAGAACACCAGTACCTTCGACGGGAGTTTTTCCTTCCACAATCGGCGCAAGTCCCATGGTTGCAAACCAGACATTCCTACATCCCAAGTTCCTGCATTCAGCACCTTATACCCTCATGCCACCGAAAACCCTCCCCCCCCGACATCTGAATTCCAACCCCATTCATCTGGATTCTGATCCACCAAATCTACTTCACTTAAGACTTCCTTTAAAACATTTAGCAGTTGCCCCTCCCATACAAACAAGTCTCTCCGCCACACCCACTTCCACGGAGCCGAAAGATCTCCTACCTGTCTTTTATCCTTGATGGTGATTAACTTATCCTCTGCTAAGGCGTACAATCCGGGAAACATTACACGAAAAGTCATTTCTCCGATCCACCTGTGCTCCCAAAATAGAGTTCCCACTCTAGATCTAACTATCCTAGTTACTCTACTTTGAAACCATTCTGGCTCTACCGCTTTTGGTCCATCAATGGCCCAAATGTCTTTCCACCACTGAGATGAATAGGCATAGGACGTCGGCCTATCCATATATGTATTCACCTCCTCATACCTACTCCTCAGAAGTGGGCCCCATATAGCCTTATCATCTGATAGTATTCTCCACCTCCACTTTGCCAACAAACTCATATTAAATTTCTCCAAGCACTTCACCTCTAGACCTCCTTCTTCTTTTGGCCGACAGACCTTTTCCCAGCTTACCCATGCAATTTTAGTTTGACTATCATTGCCTCCCCATAAGAAGGTCCACTGCAACCGCTTCAGAGACTTCAACACTATCTTGGGAGCCTTATAAAAGGAGAAGAAATATAGTGGAAGAGATGCAAGCACAGAGTTCAGTAATACCAACCTCCCAGCAAACGTCATATTACTTGCCTTCCATCCGGACAACCGCTTCTTGAACTGATCCAGCACTGGCTTCCAGACTTGTTCCCTCTTAGGATTCACTCCCACTGGTACCCCCAAGAATTTGAATGGTGTCGTTCCAATATTACAATTCAGGATGCTACTAGCAGCAAGTGTGAAAGATGCTGCCGCATTGAAGTTATAAAAACTGCTCTTACTGAAGTTAACCTTTAATCCTGACGCCATTTCAAAACCCCGCAACATTACATTCAAGTACCACACAGTTTGCATATCCGCTTCACCCATCATTATAACATCATCGGCGTACTGTAGCAGTGAATACCTCGCATCCTGTTGTACCTTGATCTCTTTATAGAAACCTTTATTAATGGTTGATCTGAACAAACCTGCCAGTGCCTCGGCCACCATCAGGAACTGAAAAGAAGATAGAGGATCTCCCTGCTTTAACCCTCTTGCTGGCTTAAATTCTAGTGTCGGACACCCATTAACTAGAATCGACACATAACTCTTCCGTACTATAGCAGTCATCCACCTTCTCCATCTGCTACCAAAGCCCATCCTCCCCATCATATAATCTAGAAAATTCCAGTTCACCGAGTCATAAGCCTTTTCAAAATCCACCTTAAACATGAAGCACGGTTTTCGCCTTCTTTTTGCCCAATCCAGTATCTCATTTGCCACCACAACTCCATCCAGAATTGATCTGCCAAACAGAAAAGCCGTCTGGGAGGATGATATCAACCCACTCAACACTTTTTTCAGCCTCAGAGCCAATAACTTCGAAATAATCTTGTGCACACTTGAGATTAGGGATATAGGCATGTATTGGCTTAACCCTGAAGGTGTGGCCACCTTTGAGATAAGAGTGATGAAAGAAGAACTTACCCCTCTCGGTACTACACCAGACTCATGAAACTCCTGTATTGCCCTCACCACATCTGGCCCAATAACCCCCCAGCAGGATTTATAAAAGTTCATTCCAAAACCATCAGGCCCTGGGCTTTTCCCCCCTGCACAAGCCCAAAATGCCGCCTTGATCTCCTCCTCTAAAAAAGGCTCCTCCAAAAACTGATTCTGTTGCTCTGATAATTGAGAGAAAGGAACTCCATCCAGTGTAGGTCTATCCCTCCATCTTTCTTGGTATGCAGCTGAAAAATGGTCTAATATTTTTGCTCTAATCTCAGACACACTCTCCACCCATCCCGTGTTCGCCTGTACCGCCAAAATTGAGTTTGCATGACATCTCGACCTAAAACAATTATGGAAGTACCTGTAATTATTATCTCCATTTAGAGCCCATCGTATCCTAGATTTTTGTAGCAGTGCATGTTCCATCATCCTCGCCTTGCCCCAATATTCTGACATAAGATCAGACCTGGATGTATTAGCCAGATGAGCCCCTTCCACTAACTGTTGATCAGCCACTTCCATGTCGTTAACCTTGTCGGCCAGAAAATTTTCATCCTTTTTCCACACCTCTGCAGACCACTTTTTTATCTCCCCTTTGATATTCTTTAACTTCTTTGCCAGCTTTTGCAGCTGCCACCCAGAGCTGTGTACTGAATCCCACTGTTCTTTTATCAAGTCTGCAAAAGAGGCCTCTTCCAACCAGTAATCAAAAAACTTAAAAGGTTTGGGTCCCCAGTTCTGCTCATTATCTCTTGTACTTATCCAGCAATGATCAGAGAACTCCCTAGTACCCACCCTCTGTGCACTAATTCCCCATTCCTCCATCAGTGATGGTGAGACGAGGAACCTGTCTAATCTGCTAGCTGACTTTCCATCTGGTGATATCCATGTCATTCCTTTTCCAATCACTGGAATGTCTACCAGCCCCATTTGCTGTATAAAAAAATCAAATTCCTCTATCTCTCTCCTCGTATGATAAGTTGATGTTCCGATAACTTCACTCCTGTCTCTTACTGCATTAAAGTCACCACCAACTACCCACCTTACATGTGGAACCCCTCTTCTAGTCATCATTAGATCCTCCCATACCTTTCTCTTACCGTCCAACGTACACGGGGCGTACACGTTGACAACACAATTCACCTCGTCTGGGTTAGTTCCTCTAAAAGCAACTCCTATAAAACCCTGTCCTTGAATTTTCCACACCACCTCCAATAAGCCTTTCTTCCAAATTGTAACACAACCCTCACTCAAACCCATTGATGGAAGTATGCTCCATTCACACTCCTCACTCCCCCAGACCTCCTTTATTTCCCATTCCTTCAAATTCATACACTTTGTTTCCTGAAAAAGACATATGTCAATCTTATTGCCCACTACCATCCTCTTAATGCGTCTCCGTTTCACCCTCTCCCTAAAACCCCTCACATTTAGTGACATAATCTTCATTTAAACCACAATTTGATTCCTGCTACCCCTCTTATCCTTCTCCGCCTTGTCTCTCTCTTCCATTGTTGCTAGTTCTGCTATATGTACCTCCTCTGATTGCTTCCCAGTTATTCCTATCCCCTTCATTGCTAGCCACATTTTTCCCCCTCCTTATATCTTTCCTCTCTACTTTGACCTGCTTGTGCCGAGCCTCCACTCCGGTAAGTCTTTTGCAGATCACTTCCATCAAAACTGTGCCTTCAAACCTGTCTCCATGTATTGACCATCCTCCTGTTCCCCCTCTCTCCCCACGACATTTCCTCCTCCCCCACCCACTCCCATTTTTTGCTATTGTATATCTTTGTGGAAATGGAGCCCGTTCTTGTATCCTCATTTCCACCATTTTGAAATTGTGTTAGCACTTTGATCTCCTCCTCATTCCCAGGATTTTTCTCCTCCTTTTCCAGCCAGCTTCTTCTTTCCAGATTCAGCTCTGCACTTAAAATTAGAGTACAGATGGGACTTGGCTCGCCGATTACCTGGTTTCGGGTGTACATGCTGTCATTATTTCGTTTGCTTTGCAATTTGATCTGCGTATTTATTTGGTTCCCTGCCTTTGGAGATTCGTCCTCACTTCCATACCCGCTAGTGTCGAACCGGTTACCTCGTTGGCCTACGGAGACAGACCTTCGAGTGGCATTGCTCCGTTCGTCCCCATCCGTCTGTAGAAGGCCCAAGTCGATTTCGTTAACCGACATGGCGAATACTCCATCATCGCACGGTCCAAACTCCTTTAGCCCAGTGTCGCGCGTCCCAAAAGCATAAATCCGTTGGCCATTCCTGCTTGGGCCCCCCTCCGGACCGTCATCGCACTGTCCAAAATCCTTGAGCCCAACGTCGCTTGGCCCAAAACCTTGTATCCGTTGGCCATTCCTGCTTGGGCCCACCTTCGGACCCTTATCTTCTCGTCTGGCGTGCGACTGGATCTGCTTTTCTTTTTGACCGTCCACCTTTCCACGTGTCGACCGCTGGTTCGTGCCTGGTTCAAATTGGCAGCTGTCATTATTACCCCTCTGCACCGAGCTCGTGAAATCACCCTCTGCTTCAGCTTTTTCATCATTCCTCCTTCCCTCTTCCGCGTGCCTGCCCCTCTCTTCACAGTCCGTTCCATTTCGCAGCCCCCATTGCCGTTTCGGTGCCTTACACCTCTGACCCTCATTTTCGTGCCCCTGCAGATCTCCCATTTCCGGCGTGTGTTGGTAACCTTTTCCATCTTTGTCAGAACTTATTTTGTTGCTGGCGATTAGGTCTTCTGCACCTACCCTGACATTGACTGACTCAACATCATAGGCTTCCCCTTGTTGCCCTCCGATTTCCTCCGCCGGAACCACCTTCCAACCTCCGCCGAATAACTCCTCCTTCAGCACCACCAGTCGTTGCTCCGCTACAAAAGATTCATCGAACTCCCCTTCTCCCTGGCACGAACTCATGTCCGAACCAACCCCTGGGTACATCTCGTGATTCATCAGCTTGTTCCATTCTTCACCTTCCTCCATCACCTTAACATGAAAGACTCGGTCATCGATGGCCACTTTAACAACCTTCTGTATTGGCTCGAACGCCTTCCGGGAGATAAGTAACCGCGCCACATCAAACCTCTCCTTTCTAGCCGTCCCTTCTCCTACCCGCTCTAACTCTCCATAGGGAGCCATCAGACGCCTAAAGAATTTTTCCCCCCACACATGCACCGGAATGCCATAACAACATACCCATACCCTTCTCTTGGTGTCTATATTTCCAGGTTCCCACCTACTTATCAAGTGAAACCATCTATGGATCCATTCATGGCTACCTTGTATCGCCCGTTGCAAGATTTGCAGTTCCTTTTCTTCCAGCAACACCTTATTCCCTCCCATTGGAGTAGCTTTTACATCAAAGATTCCCTGCTCAGCCAGGAATTGCTGGGTCCTAAAAGTTGTTCCTTTACACAGCATTTCTCCAACATAAGCTGATTCCAGCTTTTTCACTACCTCTGTCTCTGCTTTAAAAAACAAAGTTGTCTTTGTTCTTTCCGCTGTGTTACCCCCTTTGTTCTTTAGACCGCACTGGTTATTTCCCCCGGTAACCTGATTATGCCTTCCGGCGGAGGGTCCTGCAACTTTTGCATAGGAAAATTTCCTGCTTCCACTCTGGACTCCACTCTGAACTGGTAACATTGTTTTCTGAGAAAATGGCTGCGTCTGAGTTACCTTCTGGTTCCCCTTCCTCTCCACCGGCACCATATTTGTATTCTTTATAGCTCTTTTTTCAAATCTAGGCCTGTTTACCCATATCTTCTCATTACCAATGAAGATATTATCGAACTTAACCCCTAACAGATACTCATCCTCCACCTCTGTGAATCGCACAAAACCAAACCTCCTCCCATTTCTATCCGTTTTAATTGGTATGTAGACCTCCTGAACCTCCCCATATCTCCTAAAAATATCCCACATCTCTCTCGCCTTATAATTTCCAGGAAAATGGGTAAAGAAAAAAGACGTTATTCCTCCAGGACCTGTTTTCATGATATCATTTTTGACTGACCTTCCTATCTTATTACTCCCATCGCCGCCGGTATTCCTTCCTTTCCTCCGCCTCCGAACCTCTACCTACTCCGTGTCCATTTGGTATCTAGTAGTAGTAAAAAACTTGATAGCTATATCAGAGTCCCACTTTTTATATATATATATATATATATTACATTTTCTAATTTATATATTTAAAACTCTCACTTATTTTTATGTAAGAAAAAATAAATACATCTCTTATTTTAATATTTATATATTTTATTTTATAAATTTGAATAAAAGAACTAATCTCATATTATCTAGTGGTACTCGTGAGGATTTTTTCATTATGCAACTTTTATCAATATGCGTGAGTGAAGTGTATCTATGCATGTGTGAGAGGGTGGCTGTGGGTAAGTTTAAGATATTTATATTTTTTATTTTATTGAAAAATAACAAATTTTTATCTACTCTTAAAACTGTTGGAGTGAGTAAATCTCTTACTTCTTTCTCTATCCACATATATATATATATATATATATATGATAATGATAATTATTATTATAATTTTATTTTCTACAAAAAATTTTAGACGAAACAAAAACATTCCCCTTATTTATTAAGCTAAATTTAAGGTTGGTATCTCTAAATCAATCACAAAAATTTAGCAGTAGCATCTATACTAAATCTCTCTAATCTCGTTTATCAACGTCATAAAACTTCTATATATTTTCTCATATATCTTCACTCATTGTTTCTCCTCTCTCATTTCTTATTATCAACGGTAAATTATTCTTTTTTCTCATCTTTTATCACAATATACGTTACGATGATCGAAAATAAATATATAGTCTTATTTATATTACCTTTTTAATTTCAAATATATATTTTAAAAAGCAAATAAAATTAATATAAACATATTTTACATAAAATTTTGGTAAATTTAACAAAACATAAAAAATTAAAAAAAGATTTATTTTATATTAAAAAGTAAACATTCCCATAATGGTTACTTTTATATTAAAAAGTAAACTCAGATTATAATTTTGATAGAAAAACGTTAACTAAGACTTTTTTTAAAATAATCATGATTAATAATTATAACTGTTACGTTAATTTTTTTACTAAATATATTAACAATTAAAAAATGATAATTGTAATTATTAATTACTTGAAATTTTTTCCTAAATGTGTTAAAAATTATAAATAATAATTAATTTTTTTCACATAATTCTTATTTTTTAAGATGCATTTGAAATTGAAAAAATATTATAAATAGAAATATATATTTATTTTCTTAATAATTTATATTAATATAAGAAATGAAATAGAAAAAAGAATTAAAGAATTTAAAATTTAATGTTGATTAGAAAAAGAGAGAATTTAAAAATAAAAGCCATTGACATCAGAGAGAGGAGATATAAAATATTATATTTATATTGATTAAAAATTCTTATTATATTCGTAAAGTAAACTTATCAAAACAAAGGAATGTTCACAAAAAAAAAAAAATCAAAACAGACTTATTAGTTTTTTTCTTGTCCAATTCAAAGGTGTATTTTTAAAAAATTATAATTATAACTTGTTAATTTATTTTTTAAAAAATAAATAAGGTAATTTAATAAAATCACGTATATATACACACATTTAAGTATACTTATTTATTTTAATTTTTTGTTAAGAAGGTCTAGATCATTTGGTTAAGAATGAGTAGTTTAAACTCTTTTAATACTATTTTCAACAACTATCAAAGGATTAACAGGAAGAATCTTAAGGAGATTTTTTTTTATATAATTTTACTAATATTTATCAGAAAAATGATTTAAAAAATTTTACATTGACATAAATCACAATTATTAATCTATGATAAGTGTGTTGATTTTAACAATTTTAATGTCAATACAAGACTCTTATTCATCAATCACAATTATTCCTGATTGAATGTTGATACAAAACTTTTACGTGCATGTCTGTTAAACTCAATATTTATTATACATAGAACCAAATTTTGAAAATCGGACCAGCCAGTTGAACTTGGAATCAAACGGGTGTTTGATCCATTATTTTTCTAATAACCAAAACTTTCAAAACCGAAAAAACAAGGGCACAAAAATCAGAAAAATTGATTGATTCACGCGTTTGACTCCTTTTTTTGGAAAAAAATTGTAAGTAAAAAAATAAAAAATTGAAAAACAATGCTTCTTAAAATTTTAGACACACAAATTAAGGAGAAGTATTTTGATAAGGTATTACAAAATAAAAAAAAAATATTTATAAAGAATTTTTGCAAAAAGAACTTAAGGCTATTAAAAAATATTTAAAAGAATATTTTGCAAAAAAATTTAAAATTTAATTAATAATATGTATTATAATTATATACTATAAATTATATATAACTTATTTTTTTACCTAATATATATTACTATATTATTAATAAAATATAAAAAATAATATTTTATTAAATTTGATTCAATTTCAGTTGAATATTTGAACTCTAAATTCATGCTTTTATTATTACAATGATCTGTCTGAATTTGAAAACCTTGGATGAAACATGTCTGTTCTTTTTTTTTTTTTTAAACTTAACCTGTTCTTGTTTTAGAAACTTTATTCTGTTAAAATTTATTAAGAATCTTTAATTTTAGTGGGTTTTAAAATTAAATTGTAAAAGAAAAACGGTAAATCCGTTAAAATTGATATTTAAAAAATTTAATAAATTACCGAAAGAATCTATTAATGAAAATTTATGGTATAGTTTCGATAGTATTTATCATAGTAAGATATATACTGGTATTTCTTTTTTGGTTAAATTCAACATTTTGTTCTATTCTTAAAATTATCGATTTATAATTAATTAATGTGTGCGCATAATTATTTCTACACCTATAAAATTTTTAAAGTGTTTTTAAGGTATAATTTTTTAGTTTAATTGGCATACATGGTTAGTGTAAAAAATTTTACACAATCACAATCTTTTATGATAATTTTGTTAATTTTACTTATTACTATTTTAAAAGTTACATAATTGAAAATCATGGATGAACATCAGTGTAAAATTCTTTACACTGAACATATATACCAATTAAATTCATAATTTTTTAAAGTTATAAATAATATATTATATATAATTGGTTTAGAAGGAAACATTTGCGCATTAATTAGACAGACCTGTACGTGATAGGGAAAAAGTCTTTAAAAATATTTTTTTAAAGAAAAATATTACTATTTGGTACAAAATGTTTTTATACCAAGTATAAAAATAAGTGAACTTTGCTGTATAAAAAAAAGGGACGTTAAGTAATTAGGTTTGCCGTTGAAGTTTCCAGGAAAGGAGAAAAAAATAAATCTATTAATTGATCAAGTTCGACAAAATGCGCGGGACAAATTTTGCCTTGAGTTTCACTTCACTAAAAAATGCTTGCTGCCGACAAGAAAGTAATTTCCTTTGGGGAGCTTTTATTTAAGCATCTTGATTCTCTAAACTAAGCACTTTATTTTAAAAATTAAGGTTTAAATACAATTGTTTCCTATTTTTTGAAATGTATATATCTTATTTTAAAATAGAGAGAATTAGTTCTTTTATTTTTTATAGTTAATAATTTTGATCCTTTATGTAAAATACATGTTTTTAGTCTTCAAATTTTATAAAAATCATTATTTTGGTATTTTTTAAAAGTATAAATGTTGATTGTTATAAAAATAACGACTCAATTTATATAACATGAGATTATGTTATTCATTCACGTCATATTTTTTTATTAATAAATATTAGTGTTGAATCCATGATTTTTTTTATCTCTATCAAAGTTCTCATAGTTAATATTAATTTGACAACAACCAAAATCTTTGATGGAGTAAAAAATAAAAATTGTATATTTACAAATTTAGAGACCAAATATTTTTATTTAAAATAGGGGCTATAATTATAAATTTTATAAAATTAAAAGATTATATGTCTAAAATTGAAGGTTTTCTTAAAGTGAATAGACATGCACAAGGTATACCTTCTTAATATATATGTCAACAAACCACAAATATATACACTCTTTGTTGCCCCAATCCCATCAGCCCTAAAATTTTGGGCGCATAATTTCGGATCGTAATTTGTAATACTACACAAATGAATTATTTTATAAAAGTCAAATATCTTACGCTTCTTTCAATTTGAAGTATATTTACAAATATACAAAAGATATCTTGAGACTTTATTTTGAAGAAAATAATTATTTTCTTAACTCAATCATCACTTAACATAATAATAATAATAAAATAATCAAATCGCTAGGTATATATATGTTTTTGTTTTGTTCTTAAAGATTGTCTAACATCAAGATTTCTTGTTAGGGATGATATGACTAATTAATCAAAATTGAAAACCAAATCTTTGGTACATGTTTCCTAAAAACAGGGACTAAAGTATAAAAATCTGATAATATAATAGAACTTACATAAAAGTGTAATTTAATGAAGACTTTAGACTAAGTGAACTGGACGTCATATCAGAAACTAAAATAAAAAGTTAATATAGATACAAATAGATACTTTTAAAAAAAGAAAATCAAAGTACAAAAACATATATATTATAAAGATTAAAAACTATAACTATTTAAGAAATAATAATAATAATAATAATAATAATAATAATAATAATAATAATAATAATAATAATAATAATAATAATAATAATATCACATCACGTGGTTTGAATGTCCTCTTTTTTTTCTTTCTCATTTTTATTTATCTAATAAAAAGGTACTAATATTTTAACAAAATAAACTAATTAAATTTTAGAAAATATTTATTTAAAGAAATAATTTTAAACGATTGTTTTTTAATTGAAATACAGGAGATAAATATAATTAAAGAGAGGTGGTTTCAAAGTAGAAAACAAGAAAATAAAAACATGCTATAGACAAGAGATGGTTAACAGCTCATGGAAAAGAATAAATTATAAAAGTAATGATATTCACTTTATTTATTTTTTTTATCTCACTTTACCTTTCGTTATCACATGGCATACTGTGATATCATTTTATCAGGTTATTTTTAATTTAAAATTTACTTTTAAGTAAAAAAAATAAATTAAAAATATAAATTATTTGTAAAATTTAAATTTTTTTAAATTAGAATTTCTTGATAAATTATTCTTTTTATTGTTCAATAAAAAATTATTTATAAAATAAAAATTTACATTATAATTTTTTTAAAATTTAAATATAAAATATTGTTTGATCCATCTTTTTCTTAAAAATAAATTTTAAATCCAAAAAAATTTACATGTATTTATCATTTTTCTTTCTATTTTTCTTCTCCATCCCAAATTAACCACTCCAAAAATGATTAGACACTTATCATTTCTCTAATTTACATAACAATATATATAGTTTCTACTTTATTTTTTTCATCATATTATAAATAATTTATATTTATACTTAATTGTAAGTTGTTTTTTTTTTTTTTGTAGAATTAAGATTTCTGTACGCACAACTATTTATCAAACAATTAGTTACCACTTCTTATTACTTTGTATCACTTGTCATTCTTACACTTGACTGTGTCCAACTGTCAATTGTTAATTTTGCTGGTAGAACATGAAAAGTGACACATATATCATAAGTACCGTGTACAGTGCTTTGAGAATAAAATAGGATTGTAGTTGCAGATGGTACTATGGGAAAAGTAAGAATGGGAGAAACACTGAAACAGTACAGCTGCAGCCATGTGAGAAGGGGGGTTAAAACTCAAAAGAGTGGAGTGGATTGAGAAAGAAAATGATTATTCAGATTTAGAGAGAGTGATAGCACTAGGCACTAGCAGCATGTCCCTGATGCTGATGGGGATGTGTAATACTGTCCGTGATAGGATACACTCCTTCTAAAAGCCTTTAGTTTTTGTAACTTTGTAGATCCGTGATTCAGCTTTCTTTGCGTTGTTTGATGTGATATTTCTCTCACTTATCTTTCCTTTCCTCTCTCTCTCTTTCTGTGCTTACACTGTACTGACCCTGCATGTGCTGCAGAAAGTTCAGTATATACTATGTACAACTCCACACTTACATCATATAACGTTAGTATATAAATGTCAATAACGTAACACCCCTGTCGCCGCCCCCCCCCCCCCCCCCCCCCCTCCAGGTCTAATTATATGCAAATGATGCATGTATTATTCCTTTTTAATTGGTTAAAATAAGCAAAGGATTAATTCTAATAAGTACTTACAATGAAAGTGTTTGATAACTTTTTCATAGCTTTTTTTTTCTTGTGAAACTTTTTTATATATTGCTAAGTCTTCATTAATTTAATTTATTTCATAAACTATTAGAAGTGAAGTGAATTGAGATAAACATTTTCATGCTGACTTTAGTTATGATCCCCATTATTAGATTAAATACCAATATTATAAGTTTTCATGACAAGCATTTATTGAAAAAGTTGTGCTAAATTGGAAGCTAGTAATAGTAACTAAAAGATCACGCGAACTGTTATATGTTACTGTCTCAATTAAAAGGATTGGAAAGTTACGCAGATGCAGGGTGAATTTTAGCTGAAAATGATCGAAGTTAGATGTCGAAAATTCTAGCTCTGATCCTCTACAATCTACATTTGTTTTCAGGCCACAGAAACCCGATGACGGACAAAAGACATTGAACATAAATATTAATTGGCCTTTGTCGTTTGTGGTGTTCAAGACTCTCCATATATATACAGTCAAATAACATCGAAATAGATGGTGAGTTTTCCAGCAGGAACTAATGGCTGTGGTTTATTCCCTGAAGCTAATGGTCTGAGAGTGAGCGTGCTGATATGTACAGAGTGTAAAATTGATCTCGTGGACTCGTGATTTAGTGGTTTACCTATGACCATGCATGCAATTGGATTGGGTACTGCCAAAATTGTGTTTCGTTTCTTTTGTAAAATTTTCCTTACAACAACGTATATAGACCACGGAGTGCAAGTGGGTATGGGCTACAGAGGGATTTAATATAATATATTTTCGGGTTGAAATTATTGATCTGCAACCTGTCATGTGGCAACACATGAGTGGACCAAGGGCGGATCATGTACAAAACTTTATAAATGAGATATGGGTGTATATATTTGGCATATATGTGAATTATATGGTCCACTAAGGAAAGTATTGTCTTTCAGACGATCATAGTGTATATTTATATATGATTTATAATTAGGGTGAGGATACATATTGATATGGCACATTTAAACGTGTCTCTTCCTGCAAAACTTGCATTTTTAATGAGGTAAATATAAATATATTTTATTTGTTAAAATAAATGGAATTTTTTTTTAGTTTATATATGATCTGCGAAGTCTGCATACTTATATAGGAATAACAATGGGTCGGGTACGGATAGTGGTTACTCGTTACTCGATCCGCTACAAAAACCTACTACCTGATACCTGCTAAAAACTCGTCAGATATCTGTTATAGAAATACTTACTAGTTTTTTTAATATCTGCAGGTATCTGCGGGTATCTATGGATATTTTAAAAAAAATTTTAAATTAAATATTTTTTATAAGAAGCTTTATCAAATAAATCATTTATTTTTTGGAAAATCTAGAAATAAAATTATACTAGTTTCTATAAGATTAGTTAGATATAAAAATAGATTAATATAATATATTATAAGAAAATATTTAATACAAATAAAATCTTTATTTTATATTATCGGTATTTTTATAATAAATAATTTTATTAACTATGAAGTTTTCATAAAAAAATAAGAATGCTATGAATGAATTTTGATAATTAATATTTTAAATTGATTTATTTTTGAAAAATATTATCTTTTTTAACGTGTGTGTATATATATATATATATATATATATATATATATATATATATATATATATATATATATATATATATATTATTTTAGTTTAGCAGCTAGCGGATACCCGCGGGTACGGGTACTATGATACCCATACCCGTGCCTGTTAAGGAGCGAGTAGAAAAAAACTTATACCCGCGGGTAACGGGTACCCATTTATACTATTCGTGTGAATATTTTTGCAGATTTTATCTTCGAGTATTCGTAGGCGCGAATTTTTTTGTCATCCCTAGACTTAACAGACCGATCCACGGGTCCACATATACACAAATATATTTTTAAAAATAATTATAAAAATATCTAATATTTTTTAAACTAACTGAATTATAATATGAGTTTAATTGGTATACACCGTCAGTGTAAAAGATTTTTACATTGACATTCAATCATAACTTTTCATTTATGTGACTTTTAAATAGTAACGAGTAAAGTCAACAAATCTACGATGAATAAAGAGTTGTGATTGAATGTCAGTGTAAATATTTTTATATTGACATTGTATACCAATTAATCTCTTATAATATATATCATACTAAAAATTATATCATTATTTATAATAATCTAAAACATGAAAAATTTTCAATATTAAAAGTGTAAAATATCACAATTTACAATATAAAAGTCACAATATTAACACAAGTTAATAGTCTAAATGACAATTTTGTCCCTTTAAACAAGTTACGAGCCAAGTCCGTGAGCCCACGGATTTAGTTCGCGAAGTTCACAGATTTTGCAGATTGGACTCAAAGTTCTCCTATAGTTTTGATTCTTTAAAAAAATGTTTAAAACTCACAGGAGCTTAGAGTACGAACCCATTTGTTGACTTGAGTCTGTATATCACCCCTAGTTATAATGTAACAAAGTTTACATGTAATGAGAAGATGTCATAAATTTAAACTTTTTTACTAATTAAAGTAAGATGTCATAAAGTTTAATTGGAAAATTTATTGACTTTACTCATTATTACTTTAGAAGTCATGATTGAGTGTTTAGTGTAAAGATTTTTTACACTAACAGTATATACCAATTAAACTCCTAAAGTAATGTACAAAAAATAACATTTGTTTATATTATATAAACTCCTAAGTACAAATGGAGGATATGGCTAAGTCTAATTGCATTTCCTCTTTTATATATTGTTTAGTATTTATATAAGTTTTTTTTTTAATTAACTTTTTTTGGGAGATTTGTGTTGTAAACTTATTAATTTTATGCCTTTTTTCCTCTTAAACATGGAAAAAATCATGGTTTCAATAGGAGAAAAAAAAACACATGAAACGTGTGAGACCCACTCAAACGTGTGAGATTCACAGTGGGTTCCAAACATTCCAAACGTGTGAGACCCACTCATTCCGTACTAGAGAAAATAAACTCCCTTAAACATTACGTTTATCTTGTATGTCTTTTATTTTAAGTCAATGCAATTTTGACACATGATCAGCTAATCATTATCTTAATTTTTTAAATATTAAAATTTCATAGGAAAAGAGAAGTCCTAATATGAAATCTCTCCCTAATAAAAACTATCTTATTCACAGTTAACTTTTGACGTATATCAAATAAAATTCTTCATATTAAACTTTCATTCTTTTAAGTAATTTCCTCCTACTATCACATTTCCATACAAAAAAATATAATTATCAAGCCTTTGCGTATTTACTAATTTGGTCTTATTTGACAAGCTTTTATGTTGTTGCTTAATTTATCTATTCGTATTTATCTTTTTAATTCCGGTAAATTTAACCGGTTTTCTTATAGAGCTTTGCGTTTTTTACTTTTGTTTTATTTTTTTATATATATTAGTTTTTAAAACCTATAAAAAAAGTTTTAAAACCAAATATAATATTTAACCTTTTATTCTTTAATATTATAGTTTTTCAACCTAGAAAAAAAGTTTGCAATTTGAATTAAAAATCATTAATTTGTTATTAATTATGTAATTTTTTTGCTTTCTCTAATTATCACACAAGAACATCATTTTCACGATTTGTCTAGCATATAATAAATCTTAATTAAGACATAGTCTTCCAAAGAATTAAACAATAGACTCTTTAATCTCGAGAATGTACTAATACAATTTATGTTAAGCTATCCAAACTTAAAAAAAATCTTGGATTTAAGTTGAAAAGATAGAAGAATCAACTTGTAAAAGATTTATCGCGGCGAGACGTCACACATATTGTTGAATATCTTGTGGCCATAGAATTATAAGAAATCACACCTAAGTCACATATATAGAATGTTACAGAAGAAAATGTTTCAAGAGAAATATAGGAAGAAAAAATTGAAAAGAGAAATAATAAAAAAAGTGAATAAGTGTTTTCAATTAGAAATTCAACAATAATTAATCTCTTTCATAATTGAGTATCTCTCCACTAATTATTTGATAAGAAAAAGAGGAATGAAAAGTATAATTAAACATTAAATATTTCCTTATTGTTTTGTCTATTAACACTTTCCTTAAATTGGTATGGAAGATGTACACTCCATGAATATATATATCTAATATTCATGGAGTACTTTATAACTAAGAAGTGAAAGCATAATAGAGATGTGTTATTTATTGTTTCTGGTATGTCTCCCTAAATGAACCTTAAGCTATATTGGAGTATTAAGTTTGAGATAAATAAGTAATATTTTAGTGACAACCTAATTATTTTGTTTTATTTTTTCCATTCTAGTTTTATTTGTTTTAAATTTGGATTTTTTTTTCTTTTTAGAAGATGAAAGATTGATGAATAGAAAGGACCAACGTCGATCAAACTAACAAATGGTGATACTTCGATCATGTAGTTAGTTTACTCTTAGTTCTCTTATTTGGGATACTCCATGTTTACATAACATGGAAAAACTTCACCTTATTTATTTCTTTGATTTATTTAAGCAATGTTAATGTCATATAAGAATGCTTTATCGATAATTTCTTATAATACTTAGTTTTTTAATTATTTATTAGGCATTTGTCTCACTTTTCTAAATTTGTAAGTGATGCTTTCCTCAATTTTAATTTTAGCTAGTTTGTAATTAATTATTTTTAAAAAATTGGACAGGTTGGTTCTACCAAAAAACAGAATCGATCTTAAAACTAGAAAACCAGTCATGAATCAGTAAAACAAGTGAAAATCAGTGGTTCAACTAGTTGAACCGATTCTTAATTTTTTTTTAAATTTTTAAAATTTTTCTAATGCACCCCTCTTTTTTCTAAGTTTACCTTTTTCTTTTTAAATTAAAAAATTAATAAAATAGGGGTTAACTTAGCAATTTAAGGTGTATTTAGTAAAAATATTTTTTTTCTTTTATAATTAAATTCTTATAATTTTTTTTTGCTTTTATGATCTTAATTTTTATAATACATTAATAATAATAATAAAATATTATTTTACTATGACCGGTTCAACTATTGGTTCAATGACAGTTGAACCAATGAATCGTGAACCAATACTTTCACCGGTTCAATAACTGATTCAGTTTTAGAAACATAGGTAATTAGTTTAAATTTCAATTAGTTAAATTAATTTTAGGTTGCATCTACTCATTTTGTTCACTTTTTGGTGTAGACACGATGATTAAAATCCATTGCTGAATTGGAAGAAAAATCAGTTGTCAAAAGCACTTAGAAAAGTTTGGCTTCAAGCCACTAATGCTGTTGAACGAAAATCAAACAGAGAGAAAAAAAAATGTTTTCACTTAAAGTCACTTAAGAGTGGTTAACACAAACGTAACTTAAAATGAAATTCTCCTATTAAAATAGAAAATGACCATTTATCAAGGGAGCTAAGATATTTTGGACGATCTATCAATATTTTATTGCTCCAAAACATTTTCCTTTCTCCATCTTTTGTTTTTGCTTCCATTTCTTCATGTATTTTGGTGCTACTCATGGCCATAAGTAGTTATTTTTCTCCATTGTTAGAGTTAGATGTAACCAAACTCAATTTCTCTTGTATATTTTGATAATATGTATATATTTTGCAGTTATCTTCAATGCTAATATTTTCTTCTATACGTAATGCTTGTTGTGGAGTGATCAACCATAAACTTTTTGTTTTTATATGGTTGTAGTTAGGAAACACTTTCATTGTCAAGAAATAAAGCAAAATACCCAATGAACCTTATATCTAGGAATGAGTCTTAGTTCTTGGTTATATTGATTCATTAGACATAAAGTTAGTTTCTTTATTAAGTTTGTGAGGGATCAAACTCTTTTCACCTAAGGATTAGGTTTAAGAAAGTATTAGATGATTGATTTTAATATTAATTTGTATGAAAATACATATTGTTCTTTAAAGTTGAGAAGAGGGTGACATTAAGTGAAGTCTAATCCAACAATACCTTTGTTATTGAAAAATATTTATTGTTTTTCTTTTCATATAAAATCATAAAAATATTAGTTTTTTAACTAAATTTATTACTTTTGTTTATAATCAAAATCTCACTTAAAATTCATGTTTTTACTGTTTTTATATTCCTAAACTGCTTAATTAGTAAATTTGGTAAAATTTGTCTAATATGATACCAATTTCTTTGCATAGAATACTCAGTGCTTCTATTTTACTTATTGGTATACGATTTGTACACTTTTCATGAAATTTTCTTCGCGTTTTCTTATATATGCAAATAGCACTTGATTGTTGCGTTCGTCATTTTGTATTTATTAAAAAATGGTGGCAATTGTTTTTTGAGTCACTCAATTTGACGAGGATACTTTTAAACGATGTATCTTAACATTTGATGATAAATTGCATGTTTTATTCTCATTATCATCATTTTGAGAAATTTGTTGACCTAAAAATATATAATTATTTAATGTTAATTTCTTTGTAACATGTTTTAGAAGTAGAGTTTATTGTTGTTTCCCATTGGTTGTATAAACATATATACGTGATTATAACATGTTATAAAGAGATCTATTCTTTCATTGTACTTCTATATAGACTTACGTTTAAGGTTGTGTCCTAGCTTGAGGGTAAACAAAGATTCTAAGTTCGAAATGAGAAACAATACTTGCTATTTATTTAATGGCTTGTACGTCCTAATATAAATCAAAACCAACTATTATTCTTCTTATTCAAGTATTAAGTGTGTCAATTTAGGAAATTTTCAGGAGATGATAGCTCACCATTAATTTGCTTCTTTATTTTATTCATCATTTATTTTTTTTTAATTAAATATTAGTTATTAATACATAAGTTTTTGTAAGTGAAGAGATTCAAATTTATGATTTTTCCTCTCTTTCTTCCTTATAGGTAGACTTTTTGACTAGATCAACCTTATAATTCTCTTAATTTTATCCCATCAAGAAATAAAGATGAAAGAATTTTTGTGCATAACACATGTTTGATTTACTTTAACAAATGTTTGTTATTATGGAACAAGGGATCTCCACTTCAAAGATACTAATTAATATCAAGAATTTTTTTGTAAAATAAATTATTACAACTTGTCCAAATACAATAAGTTCTAAATATAGGGGAAACAAATGTAATATACTCTAAAAGAAGTGCCAGTTGGGAACACACTCTTTAACCTATTTTTTCGAACACATTCTCTATTATTAGTTAAAATTTATTAAAAACTATAAAATTAAAAAAAAAAGTCATTTAATAACAAGTGAAACCATATAATTTATTGTTTTTGGTAAATTTTAATTAATCATATAAAATATGTACAAAATAGTGTATTAAAATTTAAAAGAATATCTTGCTAATATTTTTTTTATATCCTAATAACTTTAGAATAAAAATATATATATATATATAGACATAGACATAAGGACAACATGTATTAATGACTAAATAAGCTATTCAACCTTTTATGATCTAACCTAATGCAGACCATATACTACAATTGGTTGAGCCAAAAAAGGCATGAATTTAAAACGTTTTTTTTAAATTGATATGTAGGCCAAACACTGTGTGAGTTGCACACTTTTGGAATTGGTACACTTTTTTTTCTTTTGTTGATTTTTTTTTTTATTTTTTCCTACAATTCAAAACTTACATAACATTTTGCTTGCATTGATTCAGTGTAAAGAAAATTCTTACACTTTTATGCCTGATTTTTAAAACATGGAAATTCATAAAATAATCAATTTTAATACACACTGTGATTATATACTATATTATTTTGTGAAAACTGTAATGATGGTTAAGGACGCGACATGAAATATACGTATAATTTGAACCATCAGCATAAAATTTTACATAAAAGTGATTATTATTATTAAGATATTATCCATTTTATTATTAAGAACCATCCGGGAATGTAAAATCCTTGCTTTAATAAGTTCGTTTTTCTTGATAATATATCCGTTTTTAATTGTCATGCCTGCATATGCACTTTGGAAGGATGAAACTGAGTATTCTCGTAACCCATCCGCCCTCCAAACCCAACTATTAACCACCCTATCTACTAGCACCACTGACCCCAGCCTATTCTGTAATACTTCAAGTTGTTCTTTCTCCTAATCAAACAACTCCCTCCTTCAATACCACTTCCATCTCCCATCACCCCTTGTATATTTCTCACTTATGATTTTAGATTAAGCGCTAACCTAAAAAAACGAGGGTGTGCAACTTGAAAGCTAAGATCTCTAACTAATCTTTCCAAAAATCAACTATTCCTCCATCCCCAACTTGACAAGTTACATGTGTAGACCACCATTCTTTAAGGCCATCCCCTACATCTCAATGGACTATAAAACCTTCCACCATTAAGAGCATTTATTCTGCTTCACCTCCATTGCCCGTCATCCTTCAAATATTGCGATTGTAGGATTTGCACCCACAAACTATCATGTTCCACCAATACCCTCCACTTCCACCTTCCTAATAAAGCAATATTTCATTTTTCCATACCATGCAACCCCAACCCACCAAACTCTTTTCCCTTACATACCTTTTCCCAAGATAACCAGTTTACCTTCCTACAATTTTCTTCACACCCCATTCTTAAAGAAACTTTTAAATAGAGAATTAAATTGAGAGATAATACCTTTCAACACCTTAAAGAACAAAAGAAAGTAGATTGACAATGCAGACAAGATAAATTTCAGTAAAACAACTATTCTTGCTTTGCCTTTGAGAGGTATTTATTTTTCCAAGAGGATAATATGCGTTTAACTACTTCAACCACCGAACACATTCGTGACTTACAAGGTGAATCTCTGATGAGCAACCCCAAATACTTAAAAGGCACACTTCCCGCCTTGCACTTTAACATAGATGAAGTCAAAGCCAGCCATTCCCCTGCACATTTACTCCCACCAAATGACTTTTATGAAAATTTACTTTGAGACTCGAGGTGAGTTAAAAAATATACAATATTGTCTTTGCCACCTCCATTGATTTCCACTTCATCTTTGATAATAATAATGTATCATAAGCAAATTGAAGGTGTGACACATAGATTTTGACACACCATATCTCATACCCCTTCCATAAACTCTCCCTAATTGTCGATTTAATCAATTGGCTCAACCCCTCAGCTACAATGAGAAATAAAAAAAAGGAAAGGATATTGCCCTGGCGAATGCCCTGACCCACCCCAAATTCATCTATAGGACTGTCATTCACCAAAACTGAAACATAGGTTGTTAACACACACTCCTATATCCACGTCCGCCCAAAACCCATACCTTTCATCACCTCCCACAGGTATTGCCATCTAACAGAATCATAAGCCTTTTTAGGCAAACCAAATTCTTTTTACCTCTTTTAGCATCCGCCACTAGCTCATTGACGATCAAAACTCCATCCAAAATTTGTCTCCTTTTAATAAAAGCATATTGAGTCTCAGAGATAACATCTTGCATTACTAATTTAATTCCGTTGGCTAACACCTTAGGCAACACCTTATACATACAACCAATCAAGGAAATGGGTCAATAATCCCCAATCTTAGAAGGGTTAGCCCTCTTAGGAATTAGAGTTATAAAAGAGCTATTTGCACCCTTAAGAAACTCAGAGAAGAAACCCAAGAAATCATCTTTTATAACATGCTAGAATTATTTTAAAAACAAAAAAAAAATCATACCATCAAGGCTCGAACACTTATTGTTATCACACTCCAACATCGCTTGACAAATCTCCATCTCAGTGAAAGGCTTTTTAGGGTTAACTCGTGCAACAGTAGAAAGTTGATGAAACTACATCCATCCTGCTGCTGAAAGTTGGTTTTAAAATGGTCAGCGATCTTTTCATTTAGACTCCTCACATCACTTACTTCTTCTTCATTGAAATCTAGACTCAATATTCCATTAGCTTTTCTTTGTTGTATTACTGATGAAAAACTTTGAGTTAGTGTTACATTCTTACCACCAATGAACCCTTGATTTTTGCCTAGCATTGGGCATTTCCTCCGTACCCACTTCCTTAAGCTCAACACTTCTTCTCCTTTCTCCCCTCCTCCTAGTCCAAACCCATTGCATCCTTTTTTATATCTAACACATTCAAAGCTTCCCAATGATGTTTGATTTGTTTCTCAACGTCACCCAAGACTTCCGAATTCTACCACTTCAATTTCGCTTTCATCTTCTTTAATTTTTCCTTTAATATAAAAGCTTTTGGCCGTTCCACCAACAACTTACTCCATTCATCTCCAACAAGCGACCGAAAATTGTAATCTTCAAACTAACCATTTAAAACCTTCCCAACAATTAGAATAGAGAAATCAGATATCAATATAAAACCATTACATATAACTCTTCACTCAATGGAACCTTGTTTGAATTATGCCAAATTAACTTCTACATTCTTCTTTTTAGAATTAAAAAAAAAATGAAAGACACTTACAAACGAATGAATACCAAATTAAAGCACAACCACTGTCACCGTTACAAACAGCTAATCATATGTTCATGTTCATAAATGATACAATCACTGCGAAGATAAAAGAGAAATATTTTTTAATCGTTAGTTTAGGAGATTCAAATTACTTGCAATCTTTTTTTCTTTCTCTCTCTCAGGTATGACTGAATCATAACTCCCATAACAAAAAGGAAATATATGTTACATTAAATTGTTTTATATTAATTATCGAGCCTATCAATTGACATAGAAAGGAGCAGTCCGGATTTGATCGAACTAGAGTTAGACCTGAATTGTTTATGATACATATTTTATTGAATTGAGTTAAAAGAATTCACATTTAATTTGGCTCACAATTTAGAGCCTAAGTTCTATACTTTATTGAGTGGGTTCAAGCTAGCTTGGCAACTCGATCCGACCTCTTGCAAACTTTTAGTAGCATGTGATGATGCTAAATGTAAATAACACATACTTTTTTTGTGAATTTAATGGATTTTGATTTTCTCTTTGTTTTGTCATGTGATATCCCAATCTTCGATTAAAATTAAGAAAAAAAAATATTAATAAAAAATAAAAAGCATAAAATTTTAATGGTTGAGATTTTTATACAAGAAAACTCAAGCGAAATTTCACATGAGAAAATCCACTCTTAAATTTAGTGAAATACTTATGACTATTGAAATGTTAGTTGTTAGTGTTATCGGAGTATTTAAATTCACAATCTCTTTTTTTACTTTTATGTGAACTTTGTCACTAGATCAACTTTATATATAATCATAGTTGTAAAAACTGATTCGGACCGGACTCAGTCACATAACTGGGCTAGTTTCTCCAACAAACCAGACATGCAGTTAACCCGATTTGAACCGGTCAGTTAAAGTAAAAATCGGTGACTTGGACCGGGTTAAACTTGGATTCTTTTTTTAAATAATTAAATGATGTCATTTTTTATTTTTTTTGCAACTTGCGAATATAGAAAGTAAGAATTACGATGTTACGTTTATATATATATATATATACCTGGTTAAACTGAATTAACTAGTCTGACCACTCATCCATTAACTTAGTGGCTTGATCGGACTGGTTTTCACAGCACTGTAGACACCTGTAAATATATCATCCATTGTCTCTTATTTGAACTTGTTGATGTAATGTATTTCTTATCTTAAAGTTAGGAATAAAGCAATAATATATAAAATAAGTTCAAATTTTCACCTTTTTTTTTTGCATACATTATATATAATATATTCAATATTGTAATAATTATTATATATAATGACGTTATATTATAATGGGAGTTAAATTCTTTAAAAAAAATAATGGGATAACTCATTGATATAAAGAAGGAAGGATGAAAAAGGTGATAAATTCAATTCTAACTAGTAATAAAAGTTATCATTCTAACATTAGTAACATTAGTCGATAAAAAAACCTAATTATAATATACACATAATATATGTGGATTAACGGAGATCTAGAATAGAATTTATAAATGATAATTGGTCTTTATTTATTTATGAGTTTAATTGGTATATACTATCAGTGTTAAGATTTTTACACTGACATTCAATCATAATTCTTCATTCATGGTAGATTTCTTGACTTTACTAATTAAAAGTCATATAAATGAAAAGTCATGATTGAATGTGAGTGTAAAAATCCTTTACACTGACAATGTATACCAATTAAACTCTTTATATATACTAGCGAAAACACAGGCGCGGCAACCGCGCCTGTGTATTCGCATTTCTATTTTAATATGTTATAACAATTGTATGATTTTAATTTAATATCTTTTGTAAATTTTTATATTTTGAAATATAAATTGTTATGTGACATTTTTTGAAATATATTTTGTTAATTTTATATTTTGGTTTATGATAACATGGTAAAAACATGTCAGATCATCAGTAGATATGTCAAATATTAATGAATATAAAAAAATGGAAAAAAGAGAGTTTGAATAGAACTCAAAATATTGTCACACTTGTGTATTTGCATGTTTATTAAAAATATTTATCATTAAATGTATGCATATATTAATAGAGAGAAATTATATTTATGAAAGTGGGAACAATCATAAAATGTTTAGAAGGTAAAATAGTCATAAAATATGGACACCAAAAGGTCATATTCTCATTATATAATATATAGTATATAATATAATATCATATATTATACATGATAGATATAATTAGACAATTATGTATGTTTGATATCAATATTTTAAAGTAATTTTTTACTTAAAGTTATAAGGTTGGTTTAGTAGTAAAGTATATCTTTGGGAAATAAGAGGTTATGGGTTCAAGTTCCTCTTATATAAATTTTTTTTTTCTAATTTCAAAATAGATGTAAGGGTAGAATAGGTATTTTAAAAAGTAGACATAAAAATGGGGTATTTCCTTTATTAATACTAGTGAAAACACAGGTGCAGTAGCGCCTGTGTATTCACATTTTATTTTAATTTGTTATAACAATTTTAGGGTTTTAATTTAATATCTTTTGTAATTTTTTTATATTTTGAAACATAAATTGTTATGTTACATGTTTTGAAATATATTTTGTTAATTTTATATTTTTTGTTTATGATAACATGATAAAAACATCTCAGATCATCAATGGATATGTCAAATATGTAATGAATATAAAAAAATGAAAATAAGAGGGTTTAAATAGAACTCAAAATATTGCCACACTTGTGTATTTGCATGTTTATTAAAAATATTTATCACGAAATGTAAGAATATATTAATAGGGAGAAATTATATCTGTGAAAGTGGGAACAATCATAACATGTTTTAGAAAATAAAATAGTCATAAAATATGGACACCAAAAAGTCATATTCTCATTATATAATATATAGTATTAATATAACATCACATATCATATATCATAGATATAATTGGACAATTATGTATGTTGGATATCAATATTTTACAGTAATTTTTTGCTTAAAGTTATAAGTTGGTTTAGTGGTAAAGTATATATTTGGAAAATAAAAGGTTATGGGTTCATGTCCCTCTTATGATAAATTAGTTTATTTTTTTAATTTTAAAATAGGTATAAGAATATAATATATATTTTGAAAAGAAGACATCAAAAGGAAGTATTCCCTTTATTAATAGTATAGATAGATAAAGATATATATATATATATAGTATGTATTACATAAAATTGTGTACATATATATCCCATAATTTATATGTTATAACTTTTTTAATTTATTGAAAATATTATCTTGTGTTAGTATCAATAAGTTAATAAGACAATTTATTTTTGTTTTTTTAAATGACAACATGTAATGATTATTAGGAAAATTGCATTCACCTTGTTAAGGTAAATGTAAATGATATTTACACAGTTTCTAGTTTTCAAAATATAATCTCTACTTCTTAAAATATAGACACTCATTAGTTATCATGTCTCTTGTATTTTTATTAAAATGAATACTTCATGAGTGAAGTTATAGCTGTTAAGACAGGTATGAAATTGTGAGTTGACTCGACCCACCACGGGTCCAGACTAGATCGGATTTAAAAATAAAAAAGTAAGTTTGTTATATTGTATATATAGGTTGACCCACCAACCCATCTAAATTTCATTTTTATTATTATATGAATATGATTTTTTATTTTATTTTTAACTTTTAAATGATTATGTTACTTATTTGATCTATATTTCATTACATATATTTTTTAGTTTATTAGTATTATTTAATTAATATTTTATATTTTAAAACTAATATTTAAAACATAAATATAGATTTTTAGTAGAGAATATTATTTAAGTATTTTTATTTTATTTTTAAACTCATTAAATTTAAAATTAATGCTATAATAAATATTTAAATTTTAATATTTTAAAAATTAGTTAAAAAACTTTTTAAAAAATATTTTTTTTAATTTTTGATAAATTAATGAATCGATCCGTTTAACCATCAATCCACAGTGGATCAAGTTGATCTCACTTTTGAACAATAAAAAAAAATAATACTCATCCATTTATTAGATATATCAAGGTAAATCGACCCAAAACTTTATATTTTTTTATCCTCTATCGATTAGGATATACCTTAAAACAAGTAAACAATGTATTGTAAACCCCAAAGGCAGACATGATGCCTTAAAAGAAGTGATATTTCAAACAAAAGTGTATCAATTATTAGCATTTACGAGAAAGCCATTCATATAATTTTGGCGTGGGGCATGGCATGTAATGCCTTTCTGGAGCCAGGCGATATGACTTAAATGGGTACCCTACCGCCCATAACTGCTAATCATACACCCTAAAAATCAACGTGTACGTGTCCCCCTCTTGCCTTAGTCCTCCCAAATGCCAATGCATACCATTATCATTATGTGTTCTTGTTCTTTTCTTCATAAACAAACTACAAACCCTATTTATGTTCCCTTTTATTATTCTTCAACCAACTGGATTCAACGTGTACCAGCTACACTAATTTTCAGTAACACACCGCTTCGCTTGCTTTTTATATAGTGCAAGCAAGAGAAACATATTCTAATGCATGCAGGAGAAATAAATAAGGATTTTAATGAATGAGATAGAGAAATATCTACCTAGTTTAATTTACATGTAAAGAAAATTAGTTATTATTATACATTGAGTCTAATCATGTGAAAGTTTTTTCTTATAGCTGGACTGAATGAATAGATATTTGTTTGCCTTAAAATGATTTTCTTGACTAACCTTTTTCTTCTTTTAATATAGAGATGATATTGTTGTTACAAGATACAATTATGATTTCCTTTGACGTAGGATCTATGTCCATGTTTTGCGGCAACTTTTGTGGCAGCGAAAATGCGATGGCAAGAACGAAAAAGGGTAGAGGCTGATTTTCCTTTTAAATTTCCAGACTGTCGTTTGCCCCATTTTTGGACACCAAATCAAATCAAATGGACGTTTTGCTTTGTCTTCATGTTTGTCTTGGTGTTGGGGTAATTGCACCTCCTCCAAAACCAATTTGGTTACACTTTCTAACCACCCGAAACAACAAACGGCCTTTGGCAGATTAAGATTGACAAAACTTTTCACCTTTCACCTTTCACTTCAATATTAACCATTAATTTGAGGATCAATGGGGATATTGTATGCAATGGTGGCAAGGGGGCAGGTGGTTCTGGCTGAGTTCAGCGCCACCCAGAGTAATGCTAGTTCCGTAGCCAAACAAATACTTTCCAAGATCAATCAAGAGAATAGTAACAACAATGATAGCAACGTGTCCTTTTCCCATGATCGTTATGTTTTTCATGTCAAGAGGACCGATGGCCTCACTGTTCTTTGCATGGCTGATGAGGCTTTTGGAAGTAAGCTTCCTCTCTCATTCATATTCATTTGTTTTTTGTTTTTTTAAGTCCTCTTTCCTAGGGTGCTTGTCTTTGGCTGGCTGAATCTGATAAATTCAACAATGAAACAATGTTGATCCAACTATTTTACTTTTTGGCTTTGGGGTATAGTGCATATATAATTTATTCACTTTCTGTTTTTTTTTTTTTATTATTTCAACGAGAATGGTTTCATTCATCTTTTGAACTATATATGCTGTCCTAGAATGTATTCCGGCGTGTTTTGATTGACATATATAGGTCATAGGTTGTTTGTCGATTCGGATATTTTTTTTCTGGTGAAGTCTAGATCACATGGCTAGAGCATCTATAGCATGGTTGGACTAGGTCTGGGTTGAAACTTGAGACATTGTGTAAGTGGTATTTAGAACAATGTTGTTAAATAGCTGCGATGGCGACACAATAGCGTCATGACATGGAGATTTTTTTGTCAACGGTTTTACAAAATTTATGAAAAAATATCCATCATAGCGGCACTATAGGACGCAATGTCGTGTTTTTATAATGGAATTTTGGCTTTCCGCTATGTTATGTCATCCGCCATTGATAATACTGATTCAGAATTGGATTTATTTAATGAAATTTCCCACTTCGTAGACAATCCTATGTAATTTTGTTTGTTGAGTAAAGTTTTCTCTTTGATCTTAAAATCATGTATATTGTCCCCATTTTATAGTTTTGTGAATTGTGATTTTGTCACGAGATTTTATGTGAGGCTTAAAAATGCCATATGCAAAAGCAAAAAGAAAATAAAACGTGGAAAATTGCTGGCGCCGAGATACACTCCTATGGGGCCAATTTTGCTAATGGTCCCTTCCCTTACTCTCCGTTGTTGTGGGAAGGACAAAGGCATACTTTACTTTTATGTTCACAAGAATCTTTTTTGCCTATTGATTCCCCTCGATTTTAACGTTTAGATTTTCTGGTGACTTTAAATTTATAAAACTTTGAAAAATAGATACTAGAAGCTATGATAATCTAAGGTTGATGTGTTGGCGCTTTGACTAATTACTGATGTATTTAGGGGACTGGTTTTTGCATCATGCATCTCAGTGCTCTGATCGGTTAGTTCACTGAAATTCATTATATTTATTCTCACCTTGGACTTACGGGTTCCTTTAATTTGTGATCTTAGAGAGCCTCCAGGACTTCTTCTATAAATGGGAGTAGTCACTCTTTACATCATAAAACATGCAGCTTATTGAGTCAAATGTAAAAGAATATAAGTTTAGAATTAATTTAGACTGTATGAGTATCATGACAATTATTTTAAAACTTATGAAAGGTTTTATTGCAAGTGAATTAATATTTATTATAATGATATGTGACTTTTTGTTTACTGGTGGTGTGAAATGCTTTACAATGACAATTAGACCACATTTAAACTTACTGAAATCTGGTATTAGGTCGGAGAAATTGAAACAGAATGTAAGATGAGATAATGACTGCATGGCAACATATTCTGGTTGTTATGTGGTTGAACTGTCGAAATCACTTCTGTGATATGTTTTGGGGAAGTCAGAATAAATTATTACACAGTTTTGAGTAAAACTGTTCGCAAGATTTTCTTGCTTAATTTGGTGTATACTAAACTTTGCAATTCCTAAGCTGTAATGACTAATGAATCTCCTCTTTGAATCACTACAGGAATGATCCCTTTTGCATTTCTTGAAGACATTCATAAAAAATTTGTGAAGACATATGCCCGTGCCATTCTTTCATCTCCTGCCTATGCCATGAATGATGAGTTCTCAAGGATCTTGAGCCAACAGATGGAGTATTACTCCAATGACACAAATGCTGACAGATTGAACCGTCTCAAAGGTGAAATGACTCAGGCAAGTTCAAAATGTACACATTTAGATTTACCTACACTTTGATCCTTGTCTATAATTGGTTCTTTTCAGGAGTGCTTGTCAATTTTTCATTCCTAATGTTTCCAGTTGACCCCTGTATATTGATCCTACTGAAACCTTTTGGTTGAATATTTAGTTAACCTTATGATTCTTTTGATTTTGATATGACAAACTCAAACTTGAAATGCGTAACTTTAAGTGTACCACAGTTCCTACTAACTGTTGTATTTGATCTGGAAAAGTAAACTGCAAAGATGATTTAGAATTAGTCATTTAATAATTTAGCATCTGAAGACTAAATAATTGAATTCGTGATGTGATAATGATAGGTGAAAACTGTGATGATTGACAACATAGAAAAAGTGTTAGAGAGAGGTGGCAGGTTGGAGTTGCTGGTGGAGAAAACTTCAGCAATGAATAGCAATTCGATTCGTTTCAAAAGGCAGTCCCGCCGATACAAAAATAACATGTGGTGGAGTAATGTTAGACTCACGTAAGTACAAGACAATCCAGATTTTGCATAATTCATTTCATGCTTAAGTTTTTGCATTTTGAGAATGAAATGAAATTTATAAGTATTGGATTTTTCTAGGTTTTCTTTACTATCGTAGATGTCATGAATCACAATTACTATACTATTGTCTATTAGTTTTCACTCCTGCTAAACAAAATGTTCAAGCATCAAATTGCAGGGGCATCTTCTTGTGTTCACTCATGAAGCATAATGGCTGCCTAATTTTGGGCTTTTGAAATCTTCTAATTATTACCACTATTCAATTGCACAATAAAAAGTTGAACATGCCATTAACATATTTTTTTTAATTTGTTTTTGTTGTAATTTTTTTGCTTAACATTTTGATACTTGGAAATAATATAGTTTTCGTTTACATCCTTTAATTATTTTTTTTTTTTAGTTTGGTTCTTTGATTTTTTATTGTTTTTACTTGATTTCGGTCTATATATCGTGTCATACTCACCTATGATAAAAAGTTATACAACTTAACATTGTTTGTTAAAAATAATGAATAAAACAAAACAAAAAATTATTTAAAGATCAAATAAAGAAAAAACAAAATAAAAATAAATTATTTTTTAAAAACAAAAATATCATTAAGCATAATTTTTTATGTGTTTTATTTTTCCTAATTCTGCCAGTTTGACAATTGCTAATAGAATAATTATTTGTTCCTTTTGATAAGAAAAATGTTGATATCAACTTCTTATAATCCCTCTCTTCCTTATGCAGGGTTGCACTTATTATAATTTTCACCATTGTCTTATACATTATACTCGCCTTTATCTGCCATGGTCCGTTGTTGGCTTCGTGCTGGAGATAAGCTTTGAAGGCTAAAAGTTAATTATTTTTGCACTATTTTTTTAAATGTACTGCTTATTAAGTTCTTAAGAATATAATTCATTGGTGCAACCAAAATGCAATCATCTATCAGAGATTCAAATGTTACCTATGGTTGTGCATGTTTTGAATGTGCCTAAGCATTGAGGATGACTCTGCAACTTACCCTATTCTTTCGTATTTCCCTTGGCCTTGAATTCGTTTACTATTTAGCATTTAAATTTTTAAAGAGTCAATTTCATTTTTTCTTCATAATAACATTAGTTCCATTATTAAATCAATCATTGTTCTTGCTACTTCTTAGTAAGATCCACTGGATACATGGTAAGGGATGATATTATGTATGTATAAACCAGAACTATGTTTTAATACTGCTGTTACATTTGACTCTTAACTAAATTATGGTTGAGAACAAAAAGGATTGAAAATAAATGAGTAATTGAAAAAACAGTACTAGTTGTTGTACGTAAATCTTATCATTTGTAAATTGTAATTCAACATGTCCATAGGATGGGCACTAGGGAAATTCTGGAAAACTTAACCAAATTGCATACATCTAGGAGATTGATGCCACTGCAGCTACCCATTTTCTTTTCTTTTTTTTTTAAGCCAAAATTTATTCAATAGAGGCAATACACCCACATGTTATAAAATATGATATAGGAGTATTTGAAGATTACATCAACAGCAGAATAATAACCTCAAATATTACACAACCCTTCATCTCATAAACAAAGTCCAATGCTATAAAAAACCAGAATTTGACTACCTAAACAAAGAAAAACAATTATTAGGCTGGACACATCATTGATAGAAAGAAACTAAAAAAATTTTATAAAGGCCACGAACCTCAAATCATGATCTTTGTAAGGTCTCCCGCCAGACTTGTTTAGCATTGAAAGGTATCCCCTAAAACACCAGGTAATTTCTTACCAACCAAATCTCTCACAAAGTGGCATGGCTAACCAAATAACAAAGGATATTCACACTTTCTTTCCTGTTAGAATTCATAAGGGCTAAATGATGCCAAAAATGGGAATGACAAACTTAAGGCAAGACATATAAACAACCTAACCATCTGTAACATTTCATCTAAACTTGATAACTAGACACACATGTGAAAAACAAATGTGACACGGATTCTAAATTATTACAACATACTAGAAATGAAGCATCAGCTGGAAGGAGAATGCTTCGCTTTGCCAATTCAACCTTAGTCGGAATCTTATTATATGCTATCTTCCAAGAAAGTGCTAAAACCTTGGAAGGTACATTTGACTTCCATAACATGTTAAAGAAATGTGAATCAGGGCTTTAAGACTCCCACAAGCTAAAGTATAAGCCTCTCTAACATAGTATTCAACATTATTACTGGTACTGCACACTTAGCTCCAACGATCTTTAACATCCCTCCTCAATTAAACCCCTTCAAGAACTCCCTCTAACTCCCGCTGAATCACCCTTATTTCCAACTAAACAACACTTTCCTCCAACTTAACCTCCATTCCCATCTCTTACCATTCCAACCCCAACCTCACACAGAAGAGCCTTTTTCCGATTGGATAATGCATATAATCTAGGAAACAAACATTTGAGGTCTTTTAACTCTCCCCACCCCCTCTCCCAAAATTTAAATAGAGACCCATCTCTTACCCTAAGTTTGACATTTCCTTTAATCCAATCACCTACACCCTCATCAAATGTTACCTTCAATATATCCTTCCACCACTGAGATGCACCGCTCCACGGCCTCAGTAACATGTTACTCCTTATATCTTTCCATATTTGGCTTTTAAAATTTTGGTCCAGAGAGAATCCTCCCTTGTAGTATCCTCTAATGCCACTTGCCTAGTGTGCTTTATTGAAAGTCATCACATCTTTAATCTCTAGTCCACCTTGGCTTTTCTCTTTACACATAAGCTCCCATTTAATCCAAACAACTTTATTGAATTCATTTGAATCACCCTAGAGGAATTTCCTTTGTAGACTCTAAATGGACTGGACCACCTTCTTTGGGATCCTGTAAAAAGATAAAAAGAACAAAAGGAATGATTGAGATGATAGATTTAATTAAACAAATTTTTCCTCCCAAAGATAAATTTGTTTTCCATGAAGTTAGCTTTGTGCTCATTTTTTCAATAACAGGTTTCCAATCTCTCTCACTCCTCACATTTAGCCCCACTGGTAACCCTAAATAAGAAAGTGGCAGTTGCATTACTCTGCAGTTTAGAATCCTTACCAAGGACTACATTATCTCACTATTCACCTTATTCCCCCTCCCAAGCTGCTCTCGTGGAAATTAATTTTTAGGTTTGATGCCAATTCATAACACCTAAGATTACTCTTAAGAGTATATACATTTTGTACTTTAAGAGACACCATAAAAATAGTATCATCAGCGTATTGTTGGGAAACAATTTGTAAATCTTGTTTACCTATCTTTACACCAGACAGAAGATTTGCTTCTACTACACTCTTAATTAGGCCCCTAATCCTTCAGCTATAATAAAAAACAAGAATAAGGTTATTGGATCCCTTTGTCTTAGACCTCTTTGCATTTGAAATTCTTGAGTTGCACTTCCATTTACCAGAACTGAAACAAATGACGAATGGATACATCCTTGAAATCTAGCTAACTCATTTATCTTCTAACCCCAATCTCTTTAACAGAAATAACCAACTGACTGTATCATACGCCTTCTCAAAGTCTACTTTGAACAATAACAACAACTTATGAGACTGTTATGCTTCATGGATGATTTCATTCACAATGACAACACAATCCAATAATTATCTCCCTTTAATGAAAGAAGTATGAGTTTCTTCTATAATACTGGACATCACCTTATGAAGTTTGTAAGCCAACACCTTTGCAATGATTTTATATTTTATCCCTATAAAAGATATTGGCCTATAGTCCCCAAGACCATTAGGCCAATCATTCTTAGGAATGAGAGTTAGAAAAGAAGCATTTGCATCTCTAAGGAGTTTCCCGTTTTTGTGAAAATTAAACAAAACCTTCATGATATCATCTTTCAACATATCCCAGAACTGTTTAATAAATTTCATGTTATATCCATCTAAACGTGGGGCTTTTGTACTGTCACGCTTCAACACAGCAACACAAATATCTTCCTTAGAGAACTCTGTCTCTCTAAGTTGTTTCTTTGGTTAGCAGAGAGACTTTTGAAGTTCATATCATCTAATCTTATTCCTTCATCCATCTGAGATTGAAATCTTGCTTGAAAGTATTGTTGGAATGCTTGTTTAACTTGAGTAGGTTCTTCAAGCTATTCACCATTGATCAATAAAGCGAAATAAACTATTAGACCTCTTTCTCCAATTAACTACTGCATGGAAAAACGAGAATTCGAATCCCCTTCTTTTAGCCACTTAATCTTTGTTTTCTGGGCCAACAAAGTCTCTTGATAAGAACTCCATTTTTTTAATTCACCTATTGTCTCTAACCTCAATTTGACCTCCTCTTCACTCAAAACCTATTCCTCAATTTTCTTATCAAAACCAACAATAGTATTTTTTAATTCAAGAATCCTCTCCTCCACCTTACCAATATTCACTTTACACCAACTATTTATTTCTACTTTAAGGGCTTTTAGTTAACACATAAGCTCCTCACCCTTCCATTTCTATTTTACTATAGGATTGATTTATAAAATCTATAAAACCACTACACTTCAGTCATCCATTGACAAATTTAAATGGTTTTACCCCTAATTTGAAGTTGAATATTCCAGGACTATAGGAAAGTTATCTAAGAAGTCCCTGCTTAAATTCAACTGAAAACTGTTAAGTGTTAATTCCAATCAATCCTAAGATACAAGAAATCTATATAGAACATTGCAACCTTTCCCTCTTGCACTAAACCAAGTATAATGGTGCCTTGCAAATAGAACTCCTAATATCTCCATATTCCAGATGAAATTCAAGAATTTGTTAATTAACTACAATTAACCATTACCCATTAAAACCTTGAGGGTCAATATCGCAACTACTCAGAGGTTTAGGCCCCTACTAAGGTCTATTTACAGTCCAAAAAATGCTTGCACTCTTGTATGGACACCTAAAGAATAGAGTATGATGCCTATAAATGCGAGAGTAAAAAAATAAATAGAAAAGAAGTAAAAATGTAAGTTATTTGGATCAAGGGATATTAAGAGTTTAAAATTTATTTTTTTTCAGATAAAATGCTAGTAATTTTAATATGATTATAAGAGGGATGGAACTCATGATGTCTTTATTATTATAATATTTATGTTCTTGCTCTAACAAGAAATTCTCCTTATGACTCCTATACTATTTTGTAATTTTTCTCGATGTTGTTCTCACAATTTTTGCTCAAAAAATGTCAATTACTTTCTTTGTTCTTTGATAATATAATCCATATCACAATATGGTAACGTGATCATGTTTGGATAATGTTGCATTAGTGCATCTTTTATTTTGTCACGTGTCACTAGACAGTGCTACATTAATTAGTACTTTTATTTTTAATTTTACTCCTTTATTGTATTTCTGTATTTTTTCTTAAACTGCACAATGCACGGGTCTCACCCAAACTATTATAAAATTTGTTAATTGTCATCACATTCACCATCACATGTCAGCATTTAGACAATGTTACACATTTTATAACCTAATTTCATTCTGTCATTTACTCATTTCATTTCTCCTTCTATTTATTTTTTCAAAAATCGTGCAATAGACATATTTCACACCTAGTTTGATTAATAACGCAATCATATATACTTGATACTTGAGGTCACCTCAAGAAGAAGCAGTGCATTTTCAGATTTTCTTATTCGCGGGACTTAAGTTTCTTTATAATGTGTTATTGCATCTCTTAATGTTTGAATTAAAAGGAATAAATAAAATAACATTCAGTTTGCATTGTTTTAAAAAATAAAAAGTTAAATAGAATCAATTGAATGCGTTCCATTTCATTTAAATTCAATTTAAGATAATATTGAACTGGTCTTTTTAACTTCTAGATTTTATCCTAAAACATAATGGAATGGTAATTAACTTTGTCTCTTTCTATTTTACCCTACTTAATTAATTCCATACCATGTCATTCACGTATTCAAATATACCTTTTGTAGGGATTTCGTTATTTAAGACTGTTTTCAGTTATATAAAAAGATATGGTTGGCCTGGTTGCGATCAAGTTAACCAAAAGGTTTAAATATAATTGATTTCTCCAATTTTATTTAATTTTAAACATTATGTTTATGTATTTTAAATGGTGACATTATCTCTCTAAATTTAAAAAATTTATGAATTAATACTCTTTTCGTGAATTGTTGATGTTAACAGTTAATTATGAGTGGGTTGACAGTCAAATGATAAATTAACCCTTTTATTAAACAATAATTATGTATCATATCACCTCATTTCTTACATATGACGATCAACACACTCACAATTAACAATCTGTGTATAATGTCACGATTTTAAAACATGAGGATACAATGTTTAAAATTAAAAAAAATTAAAAACATCAATTATATTTAAGCCTAAAAAATGTAAAAAATCTATATAATTGGTTTAACCATCATAAATTCCTTATAAACCAAACTGGGTCGACTTTCACTAGATTGGTAAGGCATACCAATTATACCAGGACTCCTCTTGAACAAGGTCAGACCCTCCCCAACCCCCCTAACACAACTTGATAGTAAATCAAGGCGTTCTAAGCAATCTACCTGGAACTAGAAAACAACCCTGTAGCAAGTTGAGGCGTTCCAAAATTGTTAGGCTTATGCACCACTACTTAATCCTGCACCCATATTACCTCTTGAATAGGTCAAAACCCAAGGTTACATATCAAAACTCTAATCAGTCCAAGTACAAAAAGTAAATAATATAAAAGGTAGTAGTTATTCAAGTTTAACTCACTTTCTCATTATCAATTATTTTCTCTGATACCTGTACGAAAATGTGATCTAAGTTGAGATTACACTAACTCGAGCGTCGAAGTATCATTGCAAATATCTTACTTGTGCAAACTTGGATCACCTACTTAGATAGCACTTCAGCAAGTACATTAATATCCCAACACTTCTATGCAGCCACACCAATTATGGAATTAGTCCACTAACCCTGTTTTTTTTTTTTTCCTTGTTTTTTCAAATGAAAAGTAATTTACAAAGGGAAAAAAAAAGTAGACTTAATTGTAATTTTTGTTTTCACGTTGGCCATTATGTACATTATACATGATTTTTTAATCATGTTATGTTTTCAACTTAACAGACATGAATTATTGGTTTCTATAATAAAGAAACAAATGTATTATTTTAAAATTGAGAACAAAATTTACAAGGTGACGAAAATTATAATTAAGCAAAAAATGTGAAAGAGGGAATGTTACTAATATGCATAGTAACGATCCAATAAACAATCAAGTAGTAATAAAAAAAATTATCGAAGGACTCTTTAGTAATATGGATTAAAGCTAAAATATTTGTAATATGGATTTGATCGGTGATCCCATGTAATAGGTCCTTAATCACTAAAATAATCATTTTCGTGGTAAAATTCAACTTGAATATACTGTCACTATAATCTTTTACAGTATTATTCAATCAAATGTTAAAAAAATTTATTTCAAAATAAATAAATAATAGAGACACCTAAACTTCTAATAACGTGACAATATTGATGTTAAATAATAATAAATAAAAAAACTATAACACTCGTCGAAGTTAAATCCAAAAAAAATGTGTTTAATATTGATGTTAACAGTTTGACGTCAACGTTGTGTTACTCAACAACTAAACAGAAACTTACAAATTAGAATTATTCTTGAAATCCTTGATTTTGTTTGCATTCTACACCTTCAACAAATGAATGGTGTTAACCCAATGCCTTGTACAAACATGAAATAAGCACATGTGAATAAGGAAAGAAATGCTTTAATTTATATAATTTTGTACTCCCTAATTACAGAACCATGGAGGATGGGAAAATATTGAACCTTTACAACTTGAGAATGAAGAAAAGCCTATCTAGTTAAAATCATCAACAGTGAGCCAATCATTGGACTCATCTTCTGAATCCTTACCTTTTAAACGGATAACCTTCTTCGTGGCATCTCTCTGGGAACTTTCACGCAGCCGAACCCAGTCACTAGTAGTAGCTTCGGGTGACGAACCTCTGATGTCTTGTGCCTCCCTATAGCCTGATAATTTATCAGAGCTGTAACTCCTATCATCATCTAGGTCACTGAATGAGACGTCCTCTTCCGGTTGAAGTTTTGTACAGGAAGCCAATGAACTAGCATCAATGTCTGTATCTTCCAACCATTTTTCAGAGCTAATCGGGTCATCAACTTCTAAACCCTCTACAGCATTTGTAACTTCTGTCAAAATTCGGTTTTTCTCAGATGAGATACTATCTCTTCCACTGTCCTCCCTACCCTCTTGATATGTATCCTCAGTCCTTGGTTTTTCAGGCTCACCAGCTTGCAAATTTTTCCTCTCTTCTAGCTTCTGAAGAAGCACATCTCTTGCTTCAATAATCTAACAAAAAGAAAAAGGAATACATGCATGATATAGCATACATTTAGAGATATAGCACACATTTAGAGACTGTTGCCACCCAAACATGTACATGTAGAGTAAAATAGATATAGAAGACATTTAGAGGCTCTTGCCACCCAAACATGTACACACCTAGAATCAAGATATAATTATTAATAAATTTATCTTGAATCACATAATTGTTTGGTGCAATAGACCAAGCAACCTGAAAATCTTTCATAAAACCAAGATATCTGGAAAGAAGGCTGTAAACAAAGACAACCAATAAAACTGCGGAAGAAACTCTTGGCAATGATCTATGGTATTTTGTCAAAAAGATATCCAGACCATGCTGAGACTAGCAGCTAGGCAGCTATTCACTTGTATATCATATACAATAAAGCTGTATTGAAGAGGAAGGTGGGCTGGGGATCACTTGAATTTTGCACATAGAAATAGAATAAAAGTAGTATTCGGGCTTTGCTTTCTGTAGGCTAGAACAAATTTACACTACCAAAATAATTACTATAAAAGGTCAGCATGCAATAACTGTGGTTCTGTAAGTTGTAAATATCTACAACAAAAACTACAGATAACACATTTCATAGAGTATATTGACTGATCTGATTAGCATATATGAATACAATTCACATAAATTCAAGGTCTAAAGGGGACTTCAATAAGCTAATCAGCTGTATAAATCAGAGGAATTTAACACATATTTGGCCTCAGTATTCAAGTGAATCAATTGAAAATGAGATAATATTGGATAAACATGGCTCACCTTGGGGGTTGATAGGAGCTCAAAATCATGCTGATTTAGTTTTGGAAGTATTAACAGAAAGTAGATCATCCAAAATTTTTCCACATTCATGTAACTGCAAAGATTCAGTCTAAGTGCAACAAATTCAGGCACCAGCCGTTCCATAGCCAATGCATGCACTCTCTGAGCATTGGACATGCTAAAATCTGCTGCAACAAGTCAAATTTCAGTATTAAGGTTTTCCGATCTCATTATATACTCAAAGAAGAATAAAAACAAAAGAAAATGGATGTTGTTTTGGTTTCTCCAACTCATGCCTTCTAAAAAATAAAGATTCAAAACTACTTTCATTCAAACAACATTTTCTTGAGTTAAACAAGATACATGTTCAGCAGAACACAAGCATTTTGGACTTTATATTGACTGGCCATGTTACGGGATTAATTTCTTTGAAATCAGTAATGCGGAAGGATCTCCACAGTAGTAGTTCATAGAGCTTGCCCATAGCATAATTCTAAGAGGTTAATTTCCAAGAAATACAGCATTGGAGGTAAAAATGAAATGCAACTCAGATGTCAGAAGTCTAATATTTACTAAATAAACTGCATTGTGTTCTATAGCAGTTTTATGGTAAACTTGGTCATACCAGAGAAAATATTGTTAGAATTTTCCATGATATATGACAGAATGAGTGAGATGGAGCTTCCATTCTTTATAAAAGTTGTTAGAACCTTGCCTGTTAACCTTTTGAATTGTGAGCTTATCAGGTAAATAACAAATAGATTCACTGCCAAGTACAAAATACCAAAAAATTCTCATTTACAGTCATCTCTTTAATACTCCATCCATCTTATATTATTTCTCCTTTACTATGATGCACACTAATAAAAAATATTAATTAGAAAGTCATTAATTATAGAAATTACTATGTTAAAATGACTTTCTTTGACAAAACTATCCAGATTAAAAGAGTTAAAAAGTAGTGGTGAATTCATTTAAGTATTAAGTGAGACGAAAATAACTTAGGCAGTTACTGATAAGAAAGTAATTAATACTCTTAATTTTCTAAGTGGCAGATATTTTGAGATTAATTAAAACACCGAAAAGACAGATCATATGAGACGGAGGAACTAAAAACTATTTGGATTGACATCCCATTTATTCTTAGATGGTCTTTGAATTGACTGTTAAGCTCATCTCATGCACCATCATTACTATGCCAAGCATAGAAGTTCAACAGCCCTGGAAATCTAGTCCACTCTGGATGGACATATCTAAGAGGCTTTCATAAGCCCTTTTTTGGTTCCCATTAGATCTACCTTCCTTACAGGTCGACCCCATGGCAGCAAGAAAAAAAGGCAGCTGCATCCAAGACAAATTCATTGGATTTTGCACATAAAAATTGTGGAGACTAGAGACTTCTTTTTTGGGTTAAGAAAGAGGGGAGGTTGGTATGCCATAAGCGTTAACAAAAGAACTTATAGAGGTACTTACAAATGACCTACCATCAAAGGACTACATCTACAAGTGGAAATTGAATGCAAGACCTTTTTATTGACATCTTGGTCCCGCATTCCGACCAGCTTGGCAGGAGAGAGTACTTTCAAGCAGAGCACTATACACTGCACATCCGTCACAATCTCTATATGTACTCAATTTAACTTACTCAGGATTCGTATTTATTAATGAAATAGCACAAAACCATAGGTTATACCAATTTTAGCCTCTAGCAATTTCATTTTTGTTTTCTCGTAGCATGCATGAAATAACTTGTTACGAAGGCAATCACAAGCTTAAAAAAGTTATCACCAAACCCATGAGATGTAGCCAATTAACCAGAGAGGCACCACCACAAAAACTGCATGACTAAGAACACAGTTAAATTACAAACGCTATCATAATCAATTATACAATAGAGAAATAATAATGAAAACAATTAACAAAAACATATATTATGATCGAAGCGAAGTTGAATTACCGTAATGAAGCGGCAAGGGGAATTCGGTCCAACACTGAGGCCGCGTAGAAATCTCCTTCACAAAACGCACAACATCTTCCGTCATTCCAGGCACCGAGTCATCGCTGCTTCGCTCTTGATCAGGCTCCAACTGCAACAATTGAGAGGCAAACTTGGAGATTCCGGTGACGGCTTTGTTCGAGGAAATGCGCGACAGCGAGTTCTTGAAGCTTCCACCGATCTCCACGAGATCGTTACGGATTCCGGTCAGAGCTTGTGAGGAGGAGGAGGAGGAGGAGGAGGAGGAGGAAGAGGAAGAAGAAGACGGCGGCGGCGGAGCGAGGAAGTTAGCGACGCCGCGGAAAATATGCGATATATCGTCCTTGACGCGGTGGCGATCGGCGGCGGCGATCGGCGATGAAGGCGAGGGGATAAGGGTGCGGTGGTTGAGGTGAGAAGATTCTGGGTCAAGGTGGTTGGACTTGAAGAGCCAAGACATTTTTCTTTTAAATTTCTAATTTATCTTTTTATTTTGGAATAAAAGTGTTAGTAAGTGGGTTGGGAGAGGCAAGTTTGAGGTTTGAAAATTGAAAGGAAGTAGTTGAGTAAGAGTGGATTTGAAAGTTCTAGGAAGAGAAGATGATAGCCACTCCTCAGAGAGATAAAGGCTTCAAACTTAGCATAGCTTTCTGTGTCTTTGTTTGTGTTTGTATTATGATGAAGATTATATTATTTAATCCAATTAAATAGGAAGGAAAAACTAAATTAAATTCTGCCTGCTGATAAAGGGAGAATTTGACTCTAAAGATCAACTGTTCTGGTTCTGGTAATGCGAGAAAGGATAATGGATCACCAGTTGTTATGCCGTCACAAAGCCATCTGAAAAAATATTCATTGTAAAAAGTTACTTATTTAAATAAAATAAATATTATCATAATTTTTTACATGTTTCATTCAAATTTTAAAAAATATTAAAACTAATTTATTTTTAATATGTTATTTTTGGAGTAGCTTTTTAAAATAAAATGATCACATAAAATCGTACATTTAAAAAATCACTTTTGTAATTATACCAAAACATTAAAAGTTTTTACTTTTATAAAAACCACTTATGAAATAAATTATTTATTTTCAGTTTAAACTAACGAACCCAAAATTCATAGCCAATAGAAATTAATAATTTTAAGAAGATAAATGTTTATTTCATATAAAAAATTATAATGAATAGATTTTTAAATATATAAATTATATATTTAAATTTGGAATTTCCTAATTTACAACCATCAAATTAACAACCAACACCTTAATTTTATTTAAATACATGTTTAGATGAACGTAAAATTAATTTTAATTAAAATGATTTAAGATTATGTGATTTACTTTAGATGTTTTTAATAAAAACATGAATTATGAATTCAATTTGTCTAAAATCTTTTATCTATCAGAAAAGATAAAAAATTACTTCAATTTGTTTAAATGTAGAATACATTTTAAATTTATAATTAATTTTAAATTCTTTTCAAATGTGAAATCAAGCATATAAAAAATTATCTTAAATATATTATAAATTAAGAATCCATTATTTATCATGAAACCAAACATGTATTAAGCAAATTTATTCATTAAAAATAAGAAAATATAAGTTAACAAAATCATGTAAGTATTTACTATCTTAAACCCACATAAATTTTTAGAAGGAATAAGTTATTAAGATGAAGTTATAGTTATAACTTATTAACTTAATATTTTAAAAATAAAAATGAGTGTAAGGTAACAAAATTCTTTGAATATATATATATAAAATAATTGGCAATGTAATACAAAGTATTTTAATTATTGATAATTTTTATAAATACTGTAATTTAATTTAAAAATAAATATGAAAAATATAAGAATATTTAAGAAGTTAAAAAATTATTTCTTTAAAAATTTGAATATCTTCTGTTACTTTTACTGTTAATATCTTATTGATAATTACTTCGAATAAAAACATTTTAAACTATTTTTCTACTAAAGAATTTTTAAAAATAAATCTTTTACTAAATGTTTATAAGTAAATTCTAATCTTATGTTTCTTTTAATTATCATATTTATCTTTATTTATAAATTGAATTCAAATATTATTTAAAAATATTAAATTAAAAATAAGTTTAAATCACAATATAAATTATTTATTATATATCTAATAATAATAATAATATATAATTGATATATTAAATACTTATAAATTTTAATTATAATGTAATTTATATTTAGAATACTAGTTTTCTAAAGATAATTACTTATAAAAATAAAAATATTCCAATTCAAAATAGTTACATAAATATGAATCCATTAATGAGGTTAAGGATATGGAAACCGTAAATGAGAGTGCACGTATGTTTGGCAGGGACGTAAATGTCTGTCGAGTTGACCTCACAACTGCAATTGCTTTTTCACTTGTTTGACCTAATTAGTAACCTTCACACTTAAGGCCTTAACCTCAACCTCATGTCAAATCCATTCTTCATTTTTTTATGGGCTACACGCCACCATTCACATTTCACAACCACTTACATCTAAAACCTTTTATATATATAACATTTAATATACTATGTATTTTCCCGCTAAATTTTAAACCAGTGCAATTAATATCTTTCATCAATTTCTGATTATTTCACTTTCATTTTGCTTAAAAGATAAATATGCCTTTGTCATTTAAGATTATAATTTCTACTAGACAAAAACAAGAAATATTTTTGTAGGGATAACCCTTTAAATTAAGAAAAAAGGGCTTATGATAGTGCAAATGGTGAGTTGTAAATGACAGGATAAAACTGATTTAGACAGTCAATATGTTTGCATGTATTAATTTTAGAACCAGTTAATTAGATTTTAAACACAACAAATTTAAAATATTTATAGCCGTTATTAAGAAAGCTACCATTGTAAAACTAGTCATTAAATAATAATAAAAGGTTGAACTGCTTATAGTAATCTACCCACCATCAAAGCATAGCTTGTAAGAAAACTGAGATTCTTATAAATTTTTTGTAAACAATAACATTATAATTATTCTTAGAAAATGTATTGTTAATTCTTTTTACCGTCGTTTTAGAAGATTTGTTGTATACACTTATTTTTTACCTTAAATAATTTAAAACTAATTTTATCAAAATCAATTATCGATCTAAAGTACCTAAAATTGTGTAATCAAATATTTGTTTTGTAAAATTTCGTATTATAATTGCTAGTTGAAAATCACATAATGAATAGTTGAAGAATCAGTTGTCAATTAGTCAAATTAAACAAGTTTAATAATTTAATTGATGAAAAATAATGAGCACAATTTATTTTTTTTGTGCAAGAGAAGGTTTGTTCATTTCTATTATACAAATTCACTAAGGCAGTTTGAAATTTGAAGCATGGACCCATGTTCTAAAACCATTATGACACTATTGATTAGTGTGTTCCTTTAAAACTCTTGTCTAAACATTCTTTAACTACGATTTTGCCAAGAGTTGAAACATTATCAACGGGAAAGAAAAACAAAATGGAGCACATGGAAACCGGTAATGTTAAAACTTATACCGTAATTAGTTTCAAACAAATAAGGAAAAAAATTAGCAATTCACAACTTCAATGGGTTTATAATTCACCCTTGATGAATAAAGAATGCATATATATTAAATATTTATATAAGCGTGTTACAGAATATAATATTACACATGGCAATGAAGAAAATTGTTCCTCAAACAAAAATGACTCGTTTATTAGACCTGACGTATTTCATTGAACAAATGTATAAACAATCAAGAACCATATACTTCCCACCATATACAGGAAATGGCAACTGAGAACAGTAGTCCAATATATAAAGAACCATTTTTCTGCTAGTGTTGAAGTAATCAATCAAGGACAAAAGAAACTAAGTGGTTTGAATCAAAGCTCATTATCAATTTACCTTGTACATAAAAAATCATATCAAAACCCTCCCTCCGCTAATTATTCAAAAAGAATTTAACTCTAGCTAACTATGGCACACACACAACGTATGATACAAGTCTATTCTTCATGTTTCCCAATCTCAGAACCAAAAGCTGAGAGTAATCCGAGTATCTGTTCTTTTTTACCTTGAGCTTATTAAGGATTTGTTTTTCACCGTAATTGGCTAGATGAGACCTGTATATGGATTGTATGACTGAACAGGCATACCTGAGGCATAGGGGTGGACAGTAGCTCCATAAGGATTTCCAAAAGGATTTGCTGATTGTTGTTGAGGGGGCGTCGTCATCATATGCTGCTGCTGTTGATACATGAAAGCTTGCTGCTGGTTGGACATAGAAGCCATCTGTACAGAAGGTGGAGCAGCAACTGTATTAGAGGCAAAAAACGGATCATGCATTGTTGGTTGCATCATGTTTCCCACTGATGCAGGCTCCCATGGATTATAGCTGACATTTTGGTTGTTTCTCCTGAGTGCATCATCGTATAGGCTGTCCAGTGTAAGCTTGTCAAAACCTCCAGCCTGATTACCAAACAGATCACCACTCATTATAAAAACCAAAACATGAACAAGCAAATGAGTTTTTATCTGTGATTATGCAGAGATACACCACAAGTTGAGACAGATTCATGTTTCATATTTATTAATCATGTCATGTGAGCTAACTGCACAATCAGTTTGTTGTAGAAGAAAGCATACCAATTTGCTAGCAGATGTAGCACTCTCATTTGAACTAGGAGCAGTGACAAGTGCCAATTCCCATCCTGTAGTTCCATTTGCTTGATTTGAAACAGCAGGTGGTTGTTCAACAGCTGAAAACCATCATTAACAAGACAACATATAAATTTGACCTAAGACATCTGCTTACATGTATTCTAAATAGTAACATCAAATGGAACATCAGTCTTAACCGCAAACAAAGGGCAGATAAAGGAAAACAATGTGAGAGTATAGTTCACATTAGCCACTAAAATTAAGAGGTCAAGTCCTAATAATGTGAAACATCACACCTTTTGAAATGAAAATCACTTCAGTCCAGTTCTATGAACCAATTATTACTGTCAATTATTTTTTACAGTTCACAAGTGCTATTTAATGTATTAAACAAAACAGAGGAAAAGGAACAACAAATTACCAACAGGAACAATGGCTAAAGCCAATGCATTCTTCTCTTCCAACTCTGCAGCAGCTGGAACAGGATCCTCCAAATTCTAATTAATAAGCCAAAAGAAAAGAAATTTGTTAGTGCAGCTAAGGCAACGTTGTTATAGATAAAGCATTAATAGTAGAATCAGTCAGCAATCTGAATTATACCAAAAACATGGCAAGCAAAGACAAGAAAAAAGTAATTACCAACAGATCAGGTGGTGGTTGTACTGGTGGTGGTTCCACTTTCACAGGTTCAGAAGGTGGAGGTGGAGGGGGTGAAGGTGAGGGTGAGGGTGGGCGTTCTTCTTGCACCTCAGTTGTCTTTTTATATTCAATAGCCAAAACTTCTTTGTTTTCAATAGCCTGCAGTGAATTAATATGGAAGCACTGGTTGGTAAATATATTATAATCACATAAAAATATTGCATTTTATTGAGAATTTGAGACAGAAGAAACACTCTGAAGTTAAAGGATTACAAAAACACATAGCTTTCCAAAACAAATGAAAGAAGAAATAGTATGCAAATGACAAAAAATGCAGCTAGAATAATAACATTATTGTTTCTACAAATATATGAAATTCAATTGCCGAAAGACAAAAGTACTGTAAAAAAAATATAGAGAGTAAAATCATCATGGAATGTTAAGGTAATGAAAAAGATCCCAAAATGTTTTGTTGGGCCAAGTAACAAGAACTCCTCAAAGAACTGGAAGGAAACAAGTATAATGTATTAACTTTCAATTTTCAGTATATGCCTAATTGCCAGATTGCAACAATGGTATAACCACTGTTAGTAAGAAGAAAAATGCACTTCTCAGTAGCAAATATGTCATTGTTCTTAGCTTGTAGATAGTCAACAGGGACTTCCCTGGTTCCACCTGTGCCTTCTGTGTCAACTAGATGTGTTTTAAATAATAAACTAGCTCTTTATGATTGCATCCATAACATAAAACCAAAGAGGTCTCACACCATAACATAAAACACAGTTCTTCAATGTTTATCCATACCTGATCCTTACGAACTATAGGTCCCTGGGGGGCGTCTTTGACATACTCTTCCATGGCTTGCAGAAATGATGAAGGCGGCTTCATATCATATAAACTAATAAACTTAGTATATGATTCCCAAAATAACTATTGAAAAATCAAGCTAAAACGTCATTGGCATAAACAATCATGATACAAGATCCAACCAACCTGCTCAACTTTAATAAACTTCTCTCCACGTCCAATATCAAGATTACGGCATATTTCATAAAACTCTGACAGTCTCTCAGCCTGCATTCGTATAAAGGATATTTAACTTAACTGGATGGATGAAGTTAAGACTTAAGAATAGAAAAAGAAAATTACACAAGAGATACCTGCTGCCCAACCCTCCTGTATATATCAAGAGCTTTCAGAGCATCTTGGCGTTGCATCTCAAAAAACTGTCACAATAGTCTCATAAATACATAGAAAGTTGAACCTCAATTTTCAAATCGATGAAGATAACCATATATACCTTATCAACCATATTGACTGTGCCATCACTAATAGCTTGATAAATTTTAATGCTTTCTGAAGCAACCTACATGCAATATAACGTATGTTCAGAAAGGTGGTCGAATTAAAACCACTAAAGAATATAGGCTTGTCAAATATTGACCTACCATTGATAGAGCTAACTGAATGACAAAGTTATTTACAGCTGCCCCATGTGGCTGCACCACATAAAAGTTAGAAAAAGTAGAACAGTTATCATGATGCTGACATTGCCAAATTTGTTCAGTAAATTAAACCCACCATCTATGAAGTGGTTGGGTAAAAATTTCTTCTATCTTGAACAGTTTGGATCAAAATCTTACCTGACAACCAATAACTCTATTGAGAAGTTGCTGTAAAGCTGGCAACTGCTCTAACAGTTCTGCAGTATCCAAATCTTTGGTCCTCTGTCACAATATTCACAAATGGTTTAGTTTCCTAGTTTAGATTTATGAATGTAATGATATACCAATGAGTCAATGACATGTAAGGGCCTTGTTGCATCATATTATTACTTAATAAATAAAATGCAGATAATTCCACTACTCATGTTGAAGTAAAAATCTGAATTCTTAAACAGTAAGTTCATGAAAATGATAAAAAAAAGTTCTTACAGGACGATCTGCCTCAATGTCATACTTCAACACACGGAAACATTCCAGCCTTTCCTCCAAAAATAAGGCATAAGTTCGGACCCATGCAGAATAATCCCATGCTGAGCAAGAAAACAATGAATAATGTCAATATACATAATAAATGAAATGACAATAAAATTAACGATGGAGAGAAAGACAGTGGCACCATTTGGACTGGAATCATCTTTAAAATGAGCCATGTTGAGCATATGACTTCTACTTCTCCCATAATTAATGAGTTCTTCATGAAATGTAGGATCCACTTCCCTTAGAGCACGGTGAATAACAATTAAAGTTTTCAATGCAACCTGAAGGCAGAGAAACACTTGTCAACCAACCAAATAGAAACAGAACAAAAACACACATGCTCAGCTGCAGTTTACATGGGAACTACATAGGCTGCAGAATTACATGAAAACCGCAATAGTTGCCTTGCAAATATAGTGCAGACAAGTGTTTGTATCTTCAGAGCTAGAAGAAATGATTTAATTTTCTCAATAATAATGATATTGCCATAAGTTCAATGTGAAGATAATGCCATAATCTCCAGAAGTGAGGGACACATAATTCATGAACATGTCTTATAAATGTAATGTCACATCAAACAAAGAATATAGACAAACAGATAATAAATTCATAAAAGATTCATCATACATTCCTAGTCCTGACTGAATATGCAGAAAAAAATTTATGCCCATATAAAAATGATGAGCTGAGCTCAGTTCCTGAAGATAATCAGCTTATTTGGCACAAGATCTAAGACATGATGAGCGTACCGCCCAATTATGTGTTTTCGATAAACGCCTGGCAAGAGCATGGATGCAATAGGCAACATCGGCCCTGGGTCTTGTAGCTGAGATAGCTGAAAATATAGCTGCAAAAGAGAGCAGAGAAACACTTGGAATGAATTATTTCTGTACAAACAATCATAAGGAGAGGGAGAGAGAGAAAAAACCTCTTATATGTTTTTCCTTGGCAGGACGTTCGACATGATTTGTGGCTCTAACAATAGCAATGTCCAATTCCTGGAACACAATAAGTCCATTGAGAACAAACACAAAACAACTGATCCAGTTATCTCATCCAACAGAGTGTATGTCCCAATTAATATTATTCTACCTTGTAATCACTGTTGACCTTAGCCAACGAGACTGTTGTGGTGTCCTTAAGGGCCCCAAGTGCTTTTCTCAGACTCTTCTGCGTGCCACCCGACATCCTCTCCCTCACTCAACTACAAAATTCAGCCAAAGCTAAAAAATCTCAAGATCTCGTTCATTCCTAAACCCCGCTCGTTTCATTCAAAACCAATTAATCCAACACCAAACAAACAGTTCTTTTTTAAAAAAACGAAAGAAACAATAATTAATCAAGTGTAAGGAATGAATATCTCTTAAATTTAACTCTACAAGACAGTTGTTATATCACTGTACTCAGATCCAAGGAAGAAAACAACCCTCACCGACAACAAACACACCCCCCAAACATCCAGAAATAGACAATAAGCTAACAAGCTTCTAAATTAAAGAAGGAAAATAAAGAAGTGAGAGACAACGAGCAAACACGGCCTTAAAGTATTTAAAAAGGAAAAATAAAAAACAAAAGCAAGGCATTGTTGAGAGAAGGTGGGCTCACAGAATTTTCCAGCAAGCGAATCGAATAAAATTGAAGAAGAAGAAGAAGAAGAAGCGGAAGTAGAGAAGTGGCTTCTGAGGCACAAAAGCAAAAGCACGATCTACGGTGAGAACTGGATTTATCAGAAGCTGGATGGAAGAGAGAGAAAGAAAGAGTGGCGTTGTGTGCCTGAGACCAGAGAGAGAGAGAGAGAGAGAAGTCGCAGACAATATAGGCTTGGTTTGGTTGGTCGTCGGCGTCTCTGACGTTAATTTTAATCTTATTATATTATTAATATTTGTGTTGGAACAAAGAAAAAACAGGGAGCCCAACAAAAAATTAAGAATTATAGCATTTGCCCTTAATCTTGGTGTCAGAAATACGGTAGTGTAAGAAGGTGTACTGCACCGTGGTTAAATTGGGATTTGATCCCCTGCTTTTGTCTCTACCTTCTCCCTCCTTGGTCTCTTCTGCCACCTCACCGACTTCTACCACCGCCCCCACTCTCTTTCACCCTTTCTTTCTTCTTTTACTCTTCAAACTTCTTAGACCATCACTCATACAATGTCTCACTATTTTATTTTTAAAACCATTCATCTTGTTAAGACATTGTTTCTCAGCAACTCAAAATTTTAAGTTAAAAGATAACATTTGTTAATAATTTTTATTTATTTTTATATTTTAACTTTAAAATCATTTTTATATTAAAAATAAGTTAGACCAAACATAAAAAATCTACGTGTTTAAATAAATAAGTGTGATATAAATTAGCTATAGTTAACATACATCTGAATGTTTTCTTCTTAACATAATTTTCTTCGTACTTATTATATAACTAAACTTCAAAATCTTACTATCACCTATTTTAAGCGCTGTCCATAAATATCTCTAAACATCCAAACATTATGTAAGATTCTAACAAAAATATCCTTAAAATTTTGGAGGATGGTTGGCTAGTGTGTCAACAAGGTTTCAAATTAAAGAGATGGTTTCATAGTTAGAATCAAATGTAACAATAATTTTATGAGTTATTGGTTTTATAACAAAACTCTATATATTGTTAAAGCTACTGAGTTTGGATATAAATTTTTTACTGGATTATTAATAAAAACTTGTTATTTTTATATTAATTATTTTCAAAGTTATATAGTTAATGATAATATCTGATTGGTTATCATTACTTTTGTAGTCAACAATATTTACTTTCTTCTATCTTCGCATTTACAAACAAAAATATACACATCAGAGATATTTTTATTGACACTTTTTCCCAAAATATCCCCTAAAGATTTTACCTTATTTATTAATATCATCTTTAAAATATTTTTATTTAATTTAATTAATTTGACTTTATTAATCGATATTACTTCTAAAATACTACTTTAAAATTATAGATTAAAATCAAATTAGAGATTTATAATTTACAAAAAATCTAAAGGAATTAATTTTAAATTTTTAAAAATTAGTTTAAATAACCTTCACTATATATTTTTTCCCCTGATGTTATAGGTGCGAAATGTTGACCAATTTAATCCATAAGTAGTATATGTATAAAATACTCGAATGATCATTTTTAATAAATTTTCTTCTCTTATCCATTTTTTACGTGCAAAATCTATCATGGTTTGTTATATTATGTGTGATGATTTTTTTTTTTTGTTATATTATGTATCAATATGGTTTTGTTTTCCTCTTTTATTTTATTTTATATTTTTATTATTTTTATTTTATACTTTTTCTCATGTATTTGTAAAATTATAAATTATTTAATAATAGTTTCAAATTTAAATAGATCTAATTTAGAGGGAAGATTTTACTCGACTCTATCATATGTATAAACTAAAATTGCTTAAATTTATCTATTTGACTACAAAAATAATATTATTGCAGATAGTAAAATTATTTATACCGAAACTAATTTAAATTCATTTATTTAGCAAAGGAACCATACTTAATTAATATTATTGATTTATTTAGAATATTTTAAATTCAAATATATATATATATATATATATATATATATATATATAATTATGGGAGACAATATATCTTGACAATATTATAGGTATAAAATAATTTTAAATTATTTTAATAAAAATATGGTAAATTAAATTTGTTTCAATTTTTATGATTCACAATATCATTTATGAGTGAAATAATCTTGCTTCGGATAATAAATAAATTAGATTTTCTTCATGCATGAAATTTTTCTTAAGCTAACAAGAGACAGATATGATGGAAATAAAAGGAAACCTTAAATCAGTAGATACAAGATTATAGTATGTATAGAGAATTAAATATAAAAGGATAGAGGAAAGAGAATTTGTGTACCTCAAATATATTGAATTGAAGTTCTTGATTTTCAAGAACAAAAAAAAACCGTAGGAATGATTATTGTAGAGATATGAGTTCAATAAGAACTCTTGAGGGTTTTACTACCTACTTTCTAGGGGATTATTCTAGAGAATGTGTATTGTTGTTGTTGTTCTAATTTGCTTAATGGGATGGCAAATTTATAATCCCCCAGGGTAGGCAGAGACCCCTCAAATGGGCTTTTTTTTATTTTTTTTTTTTTTACTTGAGTCTGAAAAATTATATAGGTGAGAAAGCATAATTTACATGCATCTAATTATTCATCATAGCCCAATAACATATGTAATTACATATAGGCTACATAAATGCTCTATAATATTTGACATTTAACTAATCTGAGTTTCAAAAAAGAGTGACTATGTAAGAATCCAAAGATAAGTAGGAAATCCATAAATTCCCTACTAAAACCACATAGACACCTAGTTTATATAAAATGATACTCAGATTATTGTGGCCACAAAATGTCAATTGAGCAAACACTTAGATAATTGGTCTAAACAAAAAAATTCATAAGTACTTCAATAGTGCAAAATTGTACTCAATGGGAGTACTATCATAATAAGCATTTTTTTACAAAGTAGAAAATCATACTCGATAGGAGTATTGCATCTACAATATACTTATAGAATTTTGACCAAACAAAATGTGAAATTTTGGGTAAAGAAATGCACAATACTTAATTGTATACCAAAAGAATTAATGTACAATGCCCAACAAAAATGCTCTTAACATCCATTAAAGATGTCTATTAAGATACAATGAATTATGTATCTCAATTAAAATAGGACAAAAATAAATAGTCAAGTCCTATAAAGTATGTCATATCATAATTAAATGTGCACAAGAATATATGACAATACAGATAGATAAGTCTCGAGACATGATACAAAATTATATACTTCTAAAATTTTGATCAATTAAAATATGAAATTTGGGTAAAATAGATGCACAATGCATAATTATATGAAAAAAGGATTAATGTGCAGTACCCAACAGAATGACATTAACATCAGTTAAAGATGTCTACAAAGATACCATGGATTTTATGTATCTCAATAAAAATAGGACAAAAATAGAGAAGTCCTATAGAATATGTTATATCATAATTAAATATGCACACGATTATATGACAATAAAAAATATATAAGTTTCGAGAGATAATAGAAGATTATATATACTCCCACTAATCCTTAATATACAAAAAAAATATTAGGATTATCATTAGGGTACACTAGTATTAAAAGTTCTAGTGATAGTTGGATGATGACTTTATAAGATAATAATAAAAGTGAATTAAAATTCACTATTATTCTACTTAAGGAATTAGAAAGTAGTAGAATAACAAATGATTAATGAGAGAAGTGGTTAAAATAACAAGAATATGAAACCTACAAATTCATCCATAAGAATAAATAATTCTCACAAATGGTTTCATAATTAACCACATATTAATCAATCTTTACAAAAATATTGACCCCTATGAGGATCTTGAAAAAATAATTACATGAGTGAGAAAATGGATCACTTGATAATTTTACGTAGAATATGAGATCATAAGCAAGTTCTCAAGTAATCATAAATAAAAATCAAGTGCTACAATAAACAATATTTACGCACACTTGAGAATAAAACATGATTACACGCAGCGAAAGAATGAGACCTATTCTTACAAATATTAAGGATATAATAATAAATAGTCTCTAACTCTCATCAAAATTTATAATGGACATAGGTTTATTTATATATCCCAAATAAATCCTCTAGCTTTTACAAGAATACCATTAACAATATTATAAAATATGGTATGGAGAAATTAATCTCTTAAAATTTGGGATTCCTATATTGTCCTTACAAGAATTGCATACTAATATTGCAAATCAATAGAGAGTTTGTTATACAAGAAAATATTTTACAAGAGACCAATATAAAATCCTTAATATAGATCCCAACAATGTGATTACAAATAATGTGATAAGAAAAAATAATTTTATCAAGAACATTTGTTGTTTTTTTTTTTTTTTGCACATGTATGATTAATTGGACATTTAAGGTAAAAATCTTATATCACGAAAATTTATTTTATAAGATATTAATTAAAATTCTAATATACAAAATCCTTCCACTTGATAAAGAAAAAATAAGTTGACATAATAAAAAAATACCCAGAGGGCTAAATAAAATTCAACTATTTCTTTATCAATATATATATATATATATATATATAGAAAATTTGCACCACAAAAAATGCAATATTTTTTTTTTTGTTTTGAAGGAAAAAATGTCCAATTAAAGGTTATAAATCAATATGGAACAAAAGGAAATGAGAGTGTAAATTTTGGTTCCATATAAATATAAGTAAACATGATCAAATGAGGGAAATAAACTGAACATTACAAAAATAGGGAAACATTATGTAATTCTAAAAGTTCAGTTAAAAGAGAATCCCTAAAGGAATTACAATGTACTATAACTTATATCAATAAAATCCTAATACCGATAGGGTATTAAAAAATCATTAACATAAGCCAAGAAAAATACATTGTATAACACCAAATTACATTAATAACAATACACCGATAGAGTATAATTATCATCAATGTAATAAAAAAAATAATTATATCACAAAATTCACATAAATGCATCCAAAATAGTGAAATTATAATTATGTAAATGAAAAAAGAAATTATGCATATTGTCCAATAAATTTGCATAATTTTAATCATATATATTATATGACCAACATACAAAATTCACATTATTATACCCATGATAGACAAGTAATAATAATGCAAATTAATAAAGAAAATTATGCTCATAATAGAAGGACAATTAAGATTGTGCATAATTAATAAAATAACCTAAAATCAATTTATAAATGATAATTCAATATTAAAGAGAGTACAGTATAATTGGAGAATACAAATACTGTAAAGAATTATCACAATGAAAATAGGTTAAAAATTCAAGATTATAATAGTAAAAAAAAATTTAATTTAATCTTGAATTAATTAATTTTTTTTTATACTAAAAAATACCAATAATATAAAAATATTAAATAAATATGGTATTTGTGAAAAAATAAAAATATAAAAAATTAGCAACAATATTCAATGCTTTTGAGAATGAATTTAACACACGAATCATCATACATGATCGTATCAAAACCACAAAGTTCTCCCTTGACCAAATCACAAAAATATGGGTATAAAAATGAGTCCAGGCAACCCCATTAACACTTTCCAAAGTAAAGTTAATACAAATATATTATGTTGCCCACACAAATGACTCATATTGGTCAAACATAAAACAAGGAAAACCATTAAGTAATTTTGAAAATAATTTACCCCATAATTATTTAAAAAAGAAAACTAGGTTTTAAAAGGGGTAGCACTTAAAAAAAAAGTTTCAATATTAATTTACCCATGTAAGAGTAAGGGAATGAAACTTTAACATGTTATTTTAACAATAACAAGTAGCGTAAACCCTCATTTTTTTTTTTTGTGAAAAAGATAATAGTGAACTATATTATAAAATTTCACTAATAATACAAAAAATCTTCAATTCAAATTTAATTTTCTAATAGAAAACAACCATAATTCTCTAATAGAAAACAACTATAATATGTATCTAATTTGGCTCTGATACCAATTGATGGAAATAAAAGGAAGCCTTAAATCAATAGATACAAGATTATAGTATGTATAGATAATTAAATATAAAAAGATAGAGGAAAGAGAATTTGTGTACCTCAAATATATTGAATTGAAGTTCTTGATCTTCAAGAACAAAAAACCCTAGGAATGATTATTGTAGAGATATGAGTTCAATAAGAACTCTTGAGGATTTTACTACCTACTTTCTAGGGGATTATTTTAGAGAATGTGTATTGTTGTTGTTGTTCTAATTTGCTTAATGGGATGGCAAATTTATAATCCCCCAGGGTAGGCAGAGACCCCTCAAATGGGCTTTTTATGATTGACTCAACCCATCACAGAGTCAATCTTACTATAATCCCATTCAAATAATCATAAAGATATTATAAGATATGATTATCATCATATCTTAAATTGCCAGATAATGATAAAATATAATTGATTAATACCAATACACTATTATTTCCAACATTATGCTTTCTCACCTATATAATTTTTCAGACTCAAGTAAAAAAAAAAATTTATATTAATTAAACATTTTTTTTTATTCACTGATCAAATACTTAACTTTGGAGTTTTATAACTCATATGGTTTGGTTAAGTTTTGATGTCTTAGATCAGTGGGAGTCTGAAAACTTTCTTATGAGATATGTGTGAAGTAATATCATTTTAGTAACATATCTCTTAGCATTTTTGGATGTTTGAGACCATGTAGTATCATTTTATTGAACTACATTATTCTATATACTTTATGAGAAATATTTATGATATATATCCCTATCGGATATTATTTTGTAGCTCAAATTTCTCATTAATATAAGATTTGTCTATAATTGTCATTCTAGCTTAATGATTTATCTTTGTATTATTGATTAATACCATCCAAGTGGGAGAATGTTGGAAATAATAGTGTATTGGTATTAATCAATTATATTTTATCATTATCTGGCAATTTAAGATATGATGATAATCATATCTTATAATATCTTTATGATTATTTGAATGGGATTATAGTAAGATTGACTCTGTGATGGGTTGAGTCAATCATAAAAAGCCCATTTGAGGGGTCTCTGCCTACCCTGGGGGATTATAAATTTGCCATCTCATTAAGCAAATTAGAACAACAACAACCATACACATTCTCTAAAATAATCCCCTAGAAAGTAGGTAGTAAAATCCTCAAGAGTTCTTATTGAACTCATATCTCTACAATAATCATTCCTAGGGTTTTTTGTTCTTGAAGATCAAGAACTTCAATTCAATATATTTGAGGTACACAAATTCTCTTTCCTCTATCTTTTTATATTTAATTATCTATACATACTATAATCTTGTATCTATTGATTTAAGGCTTCCTTTTATTTCCATCAAGATATCATAAGTGAAATGGGGCTTTAACCAGATGGCTATAAGACAAAAAGAAATATCTTAAACTATTTTTTTTTTAGCTATAGAATAAACTATAATATTATTTATAGAAGATAATTTTATTCGAATTATTATAAATAATAAAATTTTTTACATAAAATTAGTTTAAATCTAATTAGTTAGAGAAAATTATATTATACTAATTAACATTTAGTTATATTATATGTCAAAACAAGGTTTTCTTTCGTTGTATTATGTGTCAATGTGAATTTTTGTTTTTTATTTTTTATTTTCCTTTTTATATTTTTAATATTATAAATTTTTACTTAATAATATTTTTAAATTCAAATAATATAATTTTACGCAATTTTATTCAAGACCATCAAAAGTATAAAATAAATTTATTTAAATTTATTTAAGGTATAAAATATTATTTCTTAAAATAATATTATTTATTAAAATAATCTTATTCAGAATTACTATAAATAATAAAATTATTTATATTAAAATTAATTTACATCAAATTGATTAACAAGAAATATTATATTTAATTAATATTTATTAATTTGTTTAAAATATTTGAAATTCAAATAAACATGCGATACAACCTTTCTTGTGTTGATAATGCCTCTTTTGAGGGATTAATTTAAAATATAACTAAGAATTTAAAATGAATTACATTTTTTTTATGGGAATCAATTACATATTTTTGGGTGGTTATAGGTTTATAGAATTGTGTCCCTAGTACGTAACCAAAGAAATCTTAGGCACATGGACGAATTAACCTTACATCAACAATTAATCCCCCCCAGTGGCCCCCTTATTTTTCAATTTCAATTTTTATAATATGTATTATTTTTCTTTACCATACTATAAGTATAAAATGTTTATCCGACTAATTTTTTTGTAGAGAACTTCTTTTTACAAGGATTATATGTAGACCTTGAATTCATTATTTTTACAATGTCGGCTACAGGGACAAACTTACATTAACAACTAAGCCCTATTTTATTATTTTTTACTTAATAATTAATTATTTCTATTCTAAACGTTATAAATAATGCATTTGTGATCAAATGATTTTATTAACCTTTTATTTATATTGACTTGATTTTATTATTAAATTGAAAATTAAAGATTATTTATTAATTTGTCCAATAGATTAAATTATGAATAGTATATATTAGTTTTACATATAAGAAATTTATCTAAGGAGGACGAGTATGCTTAATAAATTAATAAATTGAACTTTATCATCACCATTGCTCTATATATCCTTTTAGAGATTGCTAAAAGGAGATGCTAGGAAAATAATAAAGTTCCAACCTGACTATTTGTGGGGGACTACATAAATTCAAATAAGAGAAGATGACTTATATGTGGATTAAAGAGAGTCAACTTTGTCAAGATAAGAAAGATGGAGGTCTAGGTATAAAGGATGTACAAGTCTTTAATAAGGCTCTAATGCTTAAATGAAGATGGAGGCTATTTAAGGAAGGGGATGAGACCATGGGCGAGACTAATACATGTAAAATATGACCCGTTTTCTAATGTGACGTCAATGTACGCATCAAATGTAATTTCAACTTGGTGGAGAGACATAATTACAATCATAGCATGCAGCTTGGAGGATCATTGGCTACAACACAACATAAGTTGATAGGAAGATAGGAAATGGAAAAAATACATCTTTTTGGAAAGATAGGTGGCATGCCAGGAACCTGCTCAAACATTCATTTGGAAAATTGTATGCCTTATCAACAAAATTGATGTTTTGGTTTCACATATGGGTCATTGGAAAAATGGCGACTAGCGTTAGAATTTTACATGGAGAAAACCTTTGAGGGAAGTTGAACAAGGTGTACTCCAAGAATTGATGGCAATTTTAGGTACTACAAATTTAAAATAGATTGTAGATGATGATTGGGACGGGAGGTTAGGGGAGAACTCTGAATACCAAGTAAGAGAGGTATATGAAGAATTAAAAAATAGACCAACTAATTTTGAATATCACAACATCTCTCTCATTAGAAATTTTCCTTAGCATCATTTAAAGTACAGATCTTTGCATCAAGTTTGAAAGAGAATATACACAGGATAATCTCCAACAAAGAACATAATGTTGCCCCTTTTTGTCAATAGGTTGAAGAAATTTAAAATCTTCTTATTTTTTAAGTTTAATTTACCTTAGTGTAATGTTCCACTAATATTTTAGTAAATTACTAATATAATTAATATTTTGAAATATTTAACGTAAATTTTGATGAGCAAATATTTATCCAATAAATTTTACAATAATTTTTATGGTTGTTGCCCCATTACGTAAATGTGGCTCGTGGCCCTTAATTAATTGGCAATAACATGGCCGAAGCTAGCTTTCTACTTTTCTAGTGATGATGGCAATTATAAAGAGTACCGACAATGACAGTGACCAGAGGATGCCAGCAAAGACATTATATATTGGAGGGTACTGATAAAAATAGTGATCAAAGAATGCTAGCTAGCATAGACAACGATTGGATGGATGTTCGTGACAAATGGTAATCACTAATCAGATAAAACCAATAACAATGGATAAAAATTATTAAAAAAAAAAACTAGTAACAACTATGTGATTAGATAATTCCGCCGTCAGATGAGCAACATTGGTAAAGGTTGTTTCCAAAGTATGTCAATTCCATAGCATCAGCAGTTAGGAACATCAAATTTAATTGAATGCATTATGTATGCATGCATGCAACAAAATTTTGACCTGAACTGGTAGGGGTATTATGGTCATAGGAGTAACCGGTAACTTCATTCGAGGAATGGATTAATCAGATCTATATGTTGAAGGTCGAATCCGATGAGGAAATGGAGTACTTAGATGTTTCCAAAAACCATTAATCCTTCTCTTAACAGGAAAGGAACTGAAAATCCTATATAGAAGTACAAAATTCAAGGTTTGATTGATAAAACCTCCTAACCAACAACCCAAGGGGACATGTCACAACCAACCTCAAATTATGGGGACATTTAAACTCATTTTACATGGCACAGATTAACAAAATGGTTGATGATGAGGTGCAAACCGTGCAAGCATATATAGCGTTGACACTTGACAGGGACTTTGACGTATAAATTCTGCAAATAGCAAGTTGCATTCTTTCTCATGGCTTGGAACCAATATGGCTAATGGTCTGCATGCGTCTTAATTAAATTGCTTTTGACAAATGACAAGTAATAGGTCTGATAATTAAACAAACATGATCAGTGTGTTCATACAGTTAAAGTTTTCAGTGGTCGGATAATTAGTACTACATTTGAATATTATTGCATCTCATTAGTCTAGCCTTTATGCATGAGACAGCCAAAGATATATTTCAGAATTAGTTATGACTCCGATAGTAGATGTAATGTAAACACACGCCACATGTGATCCAAACTTAGAAGGAACTATGGCATATATGGACATGGTGGCAGGTTCTATTATTGTTTATCTTCCTCAACTAAGAAACCGCATTACTTTTTCTAAAACTAGTCGTACTTAAAGGTCCCCCGTGGGTCCATAACCATATATAGTCCATACTCCAAAGTCCGTAACCCCCTCTAAGCACTAGGGTTGGAAAAGGGCAATAACTTAATTAAAAGCAGTGGGTTTCCATAAGAAAGACCATTATGCAGTCGTCTTGTTCAATCTTTGTGATTCCAATTCTGTTTCAAAATTAAATGAATTTTAACTACTATTTACTAGCTCCAATTTGGTTGGGTGTACTCTAAGTTTATTTTATTAAATATAAGAGAAAGGAGAAGAAAAGAAAAGAAGAAACAAAATAAATAACACATCAAAATTATACGATACTGAATCTGGCAAAACCGATTAGACATCTTCGTATAATCTTGATAGACAAATAAAATTATACAAGGATCAAGTTTATAAGATGCTGAATCTGGTAAAGCCGGTTATTCTTATAAACTTGAAGGATAAAACTATTCGTAAGATAAGCCTTTAAATGATAATCGCATCTTTAATAATTATTACTTAAGGCATCCGAAGATACCTTATAGGAAAACTACTCCATTCTTTTAATAAATTATGAAGTTATAAAAGAAATACTTACAACAGGGAACGAAAAGAGGGAAGGGGTGCAGAGAAACTTCTGATTTTATTGATGAGAAGAAATTTTTACATGTAAGAGAAGGGGTTTAGAGAGAGGAAAGAGTAAGAGAGGGAGAGTGTAAGAGACCTAGAGAGAGGCATGTGTAAGGGACCTGAGGAGAGTGTAAGGAATCTGTTCAGCATAAGAGGCTTATGATCCTTTTATAGACAAAATTTGTAACCTGAAACCGGCTGGGAAGGTAACCTTATGACTGGTAACTTGTTGTGTAGGTAATTTTACCCTTCAGTCTATTACTCCATTAAAGAAGTAAAATTACTGTGTCGTAAGTAAAATTTAAGTAGCTTGTTTAACTTGAACTAGTGTAGCCAAATCAACAATTTCTTCATTCATCTTTTCAGGAAGACTTAGGTCTTCAGTGTCATCACAGTCAGGTGGAAAGGATGATAGTCCAGGAGTATTCTGTCCGTAGAAACCAGTTTCTTTATAGATTTCTTTGTACAATCTTTCTTTTTCAAAATGTTTTACAAGTGAAAGGTTTGACTCTATTGGGAATGGATGGAATTTATTACGCATCACTTTCTTCCAGTATAATTTTGTATTTTGGGTTTCTTTTAGAAGAGTAAAATTTTCAGAATCTCTTTTAGAGAAGTTCCAATTTGACCCTTCTATGTATGTTTTCCAGAGGTTATATTGATATAACTTATCTTTTTTGAGAGCTAATCCTTTGAGAGGATCATGCTCAAAAGAAGTGTGGAACTTCGGATTTGTCTTTGTAAACAGCTTTATAACGTGGGTGGCTATACTATCAGGATTAGTTGCACTTCTTGGAGAAGTGGTAATCTGTAAAGCCACTTGTGTCATGTGCTCAGCCTGGATATCATTTATGACTGAGTTTAATATAGGAGACAGAGCTGAAAATCTGTCTGTAGGTGGAATTGTCACAGAGTGAAGACATCCAGCTTCTAATAACATTATGGGAGTTATTAATACATCCTTGTATAACTGTGACTGGAAAGATCTCAAATCCACATGAGCTCTTCGGATAATAAATTTTATCTGACATGTACAGTCTTTGTCAACAGTTTTACAATACTCAGAAGATCCCAAACAAAGATTTCTATTATTGAAATAAGTTTGTGTTTTTACAAATAAACCATTGTAATTTATAGTTTCAGAATAGACCTCAAACAGAAAGTCCTGTATTAATCCAAATTTTCCCAGAAGGATATTTGGATTTATTTGTTTATGGATACTGCAAGCAACAATAGCATATGTTTTGTTTTGAGCAGGAGGCTCAAACTGTAGGGCAGCCTTTATTTTTTCTTCATCGATTGTTTCCAATCGAACTGCCATTTCAGCTTCTTCTTTTGAGTAGAAGCCTTTGTATGTAGGCCAAAATTAGTCTTGTTTAGCCTCACTGAGGTCTTTAAATGAGGTGTAAACACCTTTGTTCTTGCCTGTAATAAGGGCAAAATGTGTAAAACCTTTTCCAGAAGGAGAGGCAGAAGAGGATAAAACTACTCCTTTATTGTCTTGGCAACAAAAGCTATATAATGCGCTTATGATGCTTTGTTTCACCCTTGTTACTTGGTGTTCATTTTGTGTTGTATATTTTGGAATATTCCAAATGTTGTCAATTAAAACATTTAATTTGACATTTATTTTATCTCTTCCAGGATATTGGAAGATATTTGTAAGGATCGGCAATTCTTGTTTGCCGAACTTTGTATATTGGTCTGTCACAAATGGGGATTTTACCTGTTTGGGGCCAATGGCACCCTTCTTTGTATTCTCAAGCATGTTGACCTGAAAGGTCTGTGTATGGGTAAAATCTTCACCTGATGTACCTGGACAAAATGTCAGCACAAGTATTTTCAGAACCTTTGATGTGTTCAAAGTGTATGATTTTTCTAGAAAAAATTATATAATCTTTAAAAAGTAGCCATTTTTTATGAGGCTTTTTGTCATTATTAATTTGATTTTTTTCATAAGAAACTATGACTTCACAATCTGTTCTGATTGTTATTTCTTGTTTATTAATCAAAAATAATTTAGATGCATCTAATGCATGTATGATAGCATTAACTTCATAGTCAGTGCTAGTTTTATAAATTTTAGGTTTCGTTGTGTATTTACCAGAGGCGTATCTGCATATCTGTTCTTCTGCCTTTGGTATGTGTTTATTTTTCTTTCGTTTGAGGATTGCTCTCCATCCAAGTTCACATCCATAACATTCGATTATCAAATAATCTGAATATAACGGTAATTGTAAAATTGATAATTTTGTTACCATTTGTTTTATTTTCTGAACCAATTTTATATCTTCAGAATTAAATTTTCTTTCTCCTTTTAATGCAGTGTTATTGTATAAAGGAGATGTATATTTTCCTAAATCAGGAATAAAACTTCTAGCATAGTTTAAAAGTCCTAAAAAGGATCTAAGTGTTTTGATGTCTTTTATTTTATCAGGAAAATCTTGTATTTTCTTTTAAATATGTGGCTAAAGTTTTATGGTTCCATTGCCAATTTCTGTTCCAAGAAATTCAATGAAATTTTTACAAATTTCCATTTTTATTTTGAAACTATTAACCCATAATGTTCCAATTTGTATAAAACTTGTTTTAAATGATGAAAATAATCATTTTTTGTTTTAGAAAATAGTAGTATATCATCAATGTATACACAGGTAAAAGATTTAACATCTTTAAAAATATTATCCATTCTCCTCTGAAAAATAGCAGGAGTATTTTTTAATCCGAATGGCATAACATTCCATTCGAATATTCCTTCTGAACAGGAGAAGGTTGTCTATTTAATTGATTCTAAATCCATTTTTACTTGGTGGAATCCGCTTTTTAGGTCGAATTTTGAAAACCATTTGGCATCTTGTATTCGATTTATTAAAATATCTTTAGATGGAATTGAATATTCATCTTCTACTGTGTTATCATTTAATCTTTTATAATTGTAAACCATTCTAGATTTACCCCTTTTTTGTTCAGAAAATTTATTGACTATAAAAGCAGGACTTCTGTGTGGACTAACACTGGGTGCTATTACTTTTAGTTTTAACAAATTTTGTATATGGTTTTGACATTCTTCTTGTTCCCAATTATTGAACTGAATGTCTTTTGTTTTAATAATTAAATCTAGATTAATTATTTGTAGTTTACAAATTACGGGATCTCTGTCCCAATATTCTCCTATTATATTTGTTTTATTTAACCGATCAAGGATTTGTTGTATATTTTCAAATTTTATAGATTTTGAAATTTTGATTGAGGAAAAACCCTCAATTGTATTGTCTAATATCAAAGAGGAGTATGCCTCTACTGTTTCATCTAATATGTATGATAAATCCATAGTACAATCACATGTACTTGGAGAATTTGAATTGTTACAAGGACACTCGGTAGAAGGAGTATCTTGTTTTAAAGAATCACCACTAATGATTGGTGTCATTTGAGTTTTGTCACTAATCATAACATAATCTTTGCTTATTGTGACAGATCTGTTTTGACCTAGAATAAAATCTAGACCAATTATCATGTTTTGTTTTGAGGGAACTAAGTTTTCTACCTTCATTGTTTTTATAAAAATTTTATGACAAAAAAAATCACAATTTGTACTAAATTGAAGAGTAACATTATTAACTTCTTCATCATTTATCATGATTTCTCCAGACATGGTTCTGGTTTTTTGTATATGTTTACTCTTTGTTATGTTTTGTGGTGGAACTACAGTTTACATATAACTGTTTCAGAGCATCCTATGTCCAGTAATGCTTGTAGGATTTTTTCGGTTGAAGGGATGTTGTTTATTTTTGGAAATATTAATTTAACTTATACTTTTAAAGTTATTAGTTGTTGTTTATTACATACTAATGGGATACATTCCATAGTTCCCATCATATTATTTTGAATAGAGGAGTGGCTTGACTCTGGAAAATCTATTTTAGTTTTACCTTTTATAGTCTTTTCTAAAAGAATAATTTTTTCTTCTAGATTATTTACACAAGTTTCTAATACTGAAAGTCTAGTATCTATTAAGTCTTTGTTATACAATTTATTTGTGTTTTCTTTTTTGTCGAAAGAGGATATTTCCTATATATTTATGTGTTCTTTGACACATTTAGTACAGAAATTTTTGTAGCAAAGTGGGCAATGAGCCCTTTGGGATATGTGAAAATACATTTCACAGTATTTACACAGAATTTATTTTGTACCAGAATAAAATTGTATTTTGTGTAGACAGGGGTTTGTTTCTATAGTTTTCATTAGACCATGTCCTAAATCGTCTAATATTTGTCCCATTTCATTGTATTCATCTCCCATAGGAAAATCATTATTGTTATTTTGGGTATAGATGAATATATTCATTGTTTGTAAATTCATTTATGAGGTCATAATTTTTATGGACCTTTTCCTGGTTCATTTCATCTGTATATTCTGTTATACTAATAACAGATAAGATTTCGGAATCAGTAGATACTTCTTCATCAATGTGAAGAAGATTTATATGACAGGACTTTATTAATGCCGCTTCTTTTGTATAAAGATTAGCGATGTTGGGACAATCTCTTGAGAAATGTCCTGGTTGGTTACAAGCAAAACATTTTAATGTTTGTTTGTAGGTTTTGTTGTCTCTAAATTTCCTAACATATCTATTAGGATTTAAAGTAGGTTTTCTAGCATTAGAAGCTCTTATTGTCTGTATCCCAACAAAAATTAAAGAAAAAAAATCTTGATAGACATGGCTTATGATCTTCTATATTCTTTAATATTTATTGCTTTATAGTGTATTTCGTGGATACCTTATTTTTCTGCTTCTGCTTATCCTCTGCTGCTTTCTCTATTATTTTCACTTTCTTTGCTCATACTACTGTACTCTCATGCTACTTTACAAACAAATTTTTACAAATAAATGGCTAACATACAACCTTTTAAAGGGACAGATTATAAATCAGCTTTTTCGACTGTAGAAATTTTAACAAAATTCCCTCCAGTGGGATATACAAAACCTCCTACTAACGTAGATTTTGTTCACACATTGTTAATAGGACAAAATAATACAATAATAGTTTTGCTGAAAGAAGTTTCTAGAAAGTTATCCAAACTAATAGACACAAATAAAAATGAAAATATATCAGAAGAAATAAATGATTTAGCAAACAAAGTTTCTAAACTTTCTTTGAACACAAATACATATACTAACTCAGTATGTAAAAATACCCATAAATTTGTTAAAGTAACTACAAAAACAAATATAACTGAAACTATTAATACAAATAGGTATAAACAAGAGGATAATACCTCTAACACAAATACAGTCGTTAGTTAAATATGAATTTAAGACAGAATAATATTTCACAAACACAAGTAGAAGATATTTCTATGGATAGTACAATCAATAGAAATCAAACAACAGAGAGGTTTCCAGGAACTTCTCGAAGACTAAGAGAACATCAAACTAAGAGACAAGATCTCATACAACACCCAAGAATCTTAGATAGATTTCTAAACAGAAGAAGAACTACTAATGTCATAAGACTGGAAGACTGAGTAGATATATACCAAAACACAGAAATAGGATCAAATTCAAGGATTGATTCCTTGAATCCTAGACAACTATACAATATAGGATGGCTAAGTTCTGAAAGAACAAGCCTTTACAGATACAGGAGGATAGAAGATTTCCACCTCCCTGATAATACATATGAGATAATTCCTTTAATATCTCAACAAACTGCTAGACAACTCCTAGCCCAACATGGACGATATGTTCATATGGGGTTAATAACCATAGGAGTTAGATCTCTAGCTAGACATATGATAGGTGCGAGAGCTTTGATAGTTCTCCATGACACAAGATTTCAAAACAATGATTCACAAAGTATCATTGGAATCTTAGAGGTTGACTTAAATCAGCCTATCTCACTCATATACCTTGCTCCAAACTTCACACTAACCCTTCCAGACTTTGTAAATCACATTAGTCTAGAAGTACAAACTATAGGTTTTGGAAAAATTGGATAGGAGATAACCTACACCTAGATATTACTTTTATAGGAAGAATAAGTAATTATATTTCTTCCATGTATAGAATTAACACAAGACCATTAGAAGAAGCAATTAGCTTTTTTGGTAAACAATTTTTGCCAGCTTAAGCATGTACAAGAAGTAATGAAGGCCATCTATGGTAAACTCATTTACAAAGGGAAGAACGAAATCCCATTACAAATCCAAATTCTGCTATTTTACACAATAGATCTAGAGGCCTTAGTTTAAGCTTCACAGACTATAGAAATACTCCAATTATGGATTTAGAACAAAACAGAAGGGATAGTACATAATTATTCCCAATGATGATAATATTTGTATGATGAACATCATAGAAAATGATGATGAAGAAGATGACGATATGACTGATGAAGAATGGAATCATCATCAAGCAAACATAGCCATGTTTAGGCAAGAGACTTTAGATAACCTAAACTGGGAACCATGGGAAAACTTTCCCTCTGAAACAAATGAAGTTGTAAGACTTCAAGAAAATGAAGAAAATGATGAAATAAATGATGTAGTAAATAATTTTTAAACAAACTACAAATTGAAGAAGAAGATTTTTCTTATCAATTTACAAATAATTTAGAAAATGAAGATGAAGATGTCTTGTCAACAACATCTAAAAATATAAAGGTAGGTCTCATAAATGCATATGAAGGATCTATATCTACAAATTATCGGCTAGATCCTGCCAGTACACAAAATTATTCTCAGAGATTTCTTCCTCGAGAAACTGTACAAAATATTATACTTAGTGATAATAAATATGTGTCACATGGTAAAAGATTACCAGTTGAACCAAACTTCCAAATCCCAAATTTACTTCTAAACATAGGAGGAATAGATCCCCAATTTCTCCCCACATACATTAAGCAATGGATTGCTGCCGTAATTCGAGATTATGGTATACATCATGAGAAAGATGTACAGTCTTCTCAAGAAATGATCGCCGAAGGAGAAACATACCTAGGTGATATTGCTAGATCTGGATGGGAATCTTTTAAGAAAAATTTCCCTAATGATCTAAACACACTGGTGATTAAACCAGGATCAAACATCTACAATTTCTGTTCACTTATACAGAGATTGTTTACCTTACAATCTGCCAACGACGACAACACAATTAGACAACAAATTTATTTAGGTCATCTCGAAAGATTATCTATTGAATATTTCAGGAAAATAAAAGAATATTGTCAAGATTATCTCTTGTATGCATCAATAGTTGGTTGCTTTCATGATGTAAACATAGGAGAAAAAATGTTTCTTAAACTTCCAGGAAAACTAGGTTAGAAAATTAGGAAACCTGGAAAATGAGGTTACGCCGATGCTTAATAACCTCTCAATAAGAATACAACACATTATGAAAATAATGGAAGACACTTGCTCTCATATCACTATACAAAAACAACTTAAGCATTCTGATGCTGGAATATGTAAACAAATATACACACCCCAGCAATATGCTCAAAATAGGTTTAAAAATAAGAAAAATATATCTAGGAGCAAACCTAGATATAATAATACACAAAAATTTCTTGGTCCAAGAAAAACATACAATAAGAGCTTTTAATGCTAGAAAGCCTACTTTAAATCCTAATAGACATGTTAGGAAATTTAGAGACAACAAAACCTACAAACAAACATTAAAATGTTTTGCTTGTAACCAACCAAGACATTTCTCAAGAGATTGTCCCAACATCGCTAATCATTTTACAAAAGAAGCGACATTAATAAAGTCCTGTCATATGAATCTTCTTCCCATTGATGAAGAAGTATCTACTGACTCTGAAATCTTATCTGTTATTAGTATAACAGAATATACAGATGAAATGAACCAGGAAAAGGTCCATAAAAATTATGACCTCATAAATGAATTTACAAACAATGAATATATTCATCTATACCCAAAATAACAATAATGATTTTCCTATGGGAGATGAATACAATGAAATGGGATAAATATTAGACGATTTAGGATATGGTCTAATGAAAACTATAGAAACCAACCCTGTCTACACAAAATACAATTTTATTCTGGTACAAAATCAATTTCGTGTAAATACTGTGAAAGGTATTTTCACATATCCCAAAGGGCTCATTGCCCACTTTGCTACAAAAATTTTTGTATTAAATGTGTCAAAGAACACATGAATATACAGGAAATACCTTCTTTCGACAAAAAAGAAAACACACATAAATTGTATAACAAAGACTTAACAGATACTAGAGTTTCAGTATTAGAAACTCGTGTAAATAATCTAGAAGAAAAAAATTATTTTTTTAGAAAAGACTATAAAAGGAAAAACTAAATAGATTTCCCAGAGTCAAGTCACTCTTCTATACAGAATAATATGATGGGAACTATAGAATGTATTCCATTAGTATGTAATAAACAACAACTAATAACTTTAAAACTATTAGTTAAATTAATATTTCCAAAAATAAACAATATCCCTTCAACAGAAAAAATCCTACAAGCATTACTGGACACAGGATGCTTTGAAACAGTTATATGTAAAACTGTAGTTCCACCACAAAACATAACAAAGAGTAAACATATACAAAAAACCAGAACCATGTCTGGAGAAATCATGATAAATGATGAAGAAGTTAATGTTACTCTTCAATTTAGTACAAATTGTGATCTTTTTTGTCATAAAATTTTTATAAAAACAATGAGGGTAGAAAACTTAGTTCCCTCAAAAAAAAACATGATAATTGGTCTAGATTTTATTCTAGGTCAAAACAGATCTGTCACAATAAACAAAATTATGTTATGATTAGTGTCAAAACCCAAATGACACCAATCATTAGTGGTGATTCTTTAAAACAAGATACTTCTTCTACCGAGTGTCCTTGTAATAATTCAAATTCTCCAGGTACATGTGATTGTACTATGGATTTATCATACATATTAGATGAAACAGTAGAGGCATACTCCTCTTTGATATTAGACAATACAATTGAGGGTTTTTCCTCAATCAAAATTTCAAAATCTATAAAATTTGAAAATATACAACAAATCCTTGATCGGTTAAATAAAACAAATATAATAGGAGAAGATCCTACAAAATTTTGGACAGAGATCCCGTAATTTGTAAACTACAAATAATTAATCCAGATTTAATTATTAAAATAAAAGACATTGAGTTCAATAATTGGGAACAAGAAGAATGTCAAAACCATATACAAAAGTTGTTAAACTAAAAGTAATAGCACCCAGTGTTAGTCCACACAGAAGTTCTGCTTTTATAGTCAATAAATCTTCTGAACAAAAAAGGGGTAAATCTAGAATGGTTTACAATTATAAAAGATTAAATGATAACACAGTAGAAGATGGATATTCAATTCAATCTAAAGATATTTTAATAAATCGAATACAAGATGCCAAATGGTTTTCAAAATTCGACCTAAAAAGCGGATTCCACTAAGTAAAAATGGATCCAGAATCAATTAAATTGACAGCCTTCTCTTGTTCAGAAGGATTATTCGAATGGAATGTTATGTCATTCAGATTAAAAAATGCTCCTGCTGTTTTTCAGAGGAGAATGGATAATATTTGTAAAGATGTTAAATCTTTTGCCTGTGTATACATTGATGATATACTAGTATTTTTAAAAGAAAAATGATCATTTTCATCATTTAAAACAAGTCTTATACAAATTGGAACATTATGGGTTAATAGTTTCAAAATCAAAAATGGAAATTTGTAAAAATTTCATTGAATTTCTTGGAACAGAAATTGGCAATGGAACCATAAAACTTCAGCCACATATTTCAAAGAAAATACAAGATTTTCCTAATAAAATGGAAAATATCAAAACACTTAGATCCTTTTTAGAACTTTTAAACTATGCTAGAAGTTTTATTCCTGATTTAGGAAAATATACATCTCCTTTATACAATAAAACTACATTAAAAGGAGAAAGAAAATTTAATTCTGAAGATATAAAACTGGTTCAGAAAATAAAACAAATGGTAACAAAATTATCAATTTTACAATTACCGTTAGATTCAAATTATTTGATAATCGAATGTGATAGATGTGAACTCGGATGGGGAGCAATCCTTAAACAAAAGAAAAATAAACACATACCAAAGGCAGAAGAACAGATATGTAGATACGCCTCTGGTAAATACACAACGAAACCTAAAATTTATAAAACTAGCACTGACTATGAAGTTAATGTTATCATACATGCATTAGATGCATTTAAATTATTTTTTATCAATAAACAAGAAATAACAATCAGAACAGATTGTAAAACCATAGTTTATGGAAAAAATCAAATTAATAACGACAAAAAGCCTCATAAAAGATGGCTACTTTTTAAAAATTATATAATTTTTCTGGAAAAATCATACACTTTGAACACATCAAAGGTTCTGAAAATACTTGTGTTGACATTTTGTCCAGGTACATCAGGTGAAGATTTCACCCATACACAGACCTTTCAGGTCAACATGCTCGAGAATACAAATAAGGGTGTCGTTGGCCCCAAACAGGTAAAATCCCCATTTGTGGCAGACCAATATACAAAGTTCGGCAAACAAAAATTGTTGATCCTTACAAATATCTTCCAATATCCTGGAAGAGATCAAATAAATATCAAATTAAATGTTTTAGTTAACAACATTTGGAATATTCCAAAATACACAACACAAAATGAACACCAAGTAACAAGGGTGAAACAAAGCATCATAAGCACATTATATAGCTTTTGTTGCCAAGACAATAAAGAAGTAGTTTTATCCTCTCCTGCCTCTCCTTCTGGGAAAGGTTTTATACATTTTTCCCTTATTACAGGCAAGTACAAAGGTGTTTACACCTCATTTAAAGACCTTAGTGAGGCTAAACAAGACCAATTTTGGTCTACATACAAAGGCTTCTACTCAAAAGAAGAAGCTGAAATGGCAGTTCAATTGGAAATAATCGATGAAGAAAAAATAAAGATTGCCCTACAGTTTGAACCTCCTACTCAAAACAAAACATATGCTACTGCTGCTTGCAGTATTCATCAACAAATAAATCCAAATATCCTTCTGGGAAAATTTGGATTAATATACGACTTTCTGTTTGAGGTCTATTCTGAAAGTATAAATTACAATGGTTTATTTGTAAAAACACAAACTTATTTCAATAACAGAAATCCTTGTTTGGGATCTTTTGAGTATTGTAAAACTGTTGAAAAAGACTGTACATGTCAGATAAAATTTATTATCCGAAGAACTCATGTGGATTTGAGATCTTTCCAGTCACAGTTATACAGGGATGTATTGATAACTCCCATAATGTTATTAGAAGCTGGATGTCTTCACTCTGTGACAATTCCACCTACAGACAGATTTTCAGCTCTGTCTCCTGTATTAAACTCAGTCATAAATGATATATAGGCTGAGCACATGACACAAGTGGCTTTACAGATTACCACTTCTCCAAGAAGTGCAACTAATCCTGATAGTATAGCCACCCATATTATAAAGTTGTTTACAAAGACAAATCCGGAGTTCCACACTTCTTTTGAGCATGATCCTCTCAAAGGGTTAGCTCTCAACAAAGATAAGTTATATCAATATAACCTCTGGAAAGCATACATAGAAGGGTCAAATTGGAACTTCTCTAAAAGAGATTCTGAAAATTTTACTCTTCTAAAAGAAACCCAAAATACAAAATTATACTGGAAGAAAGTGAGGGGTAATAAATTTCATCCATTCCCAGTAGAGTCAAACATTTCACTTGTAAAACATTTTGAAAAAGAAAGATTGTACAAAGAAATCTATGAAGAAACTGATTTCTACGGACAAAATACTCCTGGACTATCATCCTTTCCATCTGACTGTGATGACACTGAAGACCCAAGTCTTCCTGAACAGATGGATGAAGAAATTGCTGATTTGGCTACACTAATTCGAGTTAAACGAGCTACTTAAATTTTACCTGCGACACAGTAATTTTACTTCTTTAACGGAGTAATAGACCTAAGGGTAAAATTACCTACACAACAGGTTACCAGTCATAAGGTTACTTTCAGGTTACAAATTTTGTCTATAAAAGGACCATAAGCCTCTTATGCTGAGTAGGTTCCTTACACTCTCCTCAGGTCCTTTACACATACCTCTCTCTCTAGGTCTCTTACACTCTCCTCTCCCTCTCTTACTCTCTCCTCTCTCTAAACCCCCTCTCTTACATGTAAAAATTTCTTCTTATCAATAAAATCAGAAGTTTCTCTGCACCCCTCCCCTCTTTTCCTACTCTGTTATAAGTATTTCTTTTATAACTTGAGCATAATTTATTAAAAGAATGGAGTAGTTTTCCTATAAAGTATCTTCGGATGCCTTAAGTAATAATTATTAAAGATGCGATTATCATTTAAAAGTTTATCGTATGAATAGTTTTATCCTTCAAGTTTATAAGAAGATGTCTAACCGGCTTTGCCAAATTCAGCATCTTATAAAGTTGATCCTTGTATAATTTTATTTGTCTATCAAGATTATACGAAGATGTCTAACCGGCTTTGACAGATTCAGTATCGAATAATTTTGATATGTTGTTTATTTTGTTTCTTCTTTTCTCTTATATTTAATAATTTTTTTAATTAAGTCATTCAACATATTAATTTAAAGTTTACTGATGATAAATTAATCCAAATCGTTATTTTATAATCAATTATGCACAAAATTTATTTATCAATTAGACTTAAGTATATACATTTTTAATTCTTCAATGCATGATTTTAATCTCCTATATATAAAGTGAAATTAAAAAATGTTTAAAATTTTGGGCGAATTCTGTGACCACCTTGTAATAATCCTGTGAATGGGATATATAGTAGTGAAAAGCTAGTGTTATTCTGTTTGGTAGTACTGAAAGGTATAGTTTGATGTGAGCAACAGGCTGGGCTGTTTTCAGTGGGTATAATTTCCCGAATCAGCAATTATCTTTAGGACTACTTTATGTGATGACAAATGCCTGTCTTCTTAATTAGAAATAGAGATGAAACACTAGTCGTTTCTAACCTCACTTTTATATATATATATTTAAAATTATTATCATTTTCAATACTTGCTTTTTTTTATTTTCAAACTATTTGTTATTTTAACTTTACTTTCCTTTCATTTAATTAAAGGTATTTAAATATAAAAATAATTACCCTCAAACATGTAGATCAATTGAGTGAGATTGTTCTATTTTAATTAGAATTTAGAAGTTTTGAACTCAAGTAAGATTGTTCCAGTTGAAAAGATACTTAGGTTAGATAAAAATATAATTAATAAAGTAAAATTGTAAAAATAAATCTGATTCGTGAACTTATGAAATGAGTCAAATCAGACTCTAAAAAGAAACTCAAATAGAAATAATTTTTTTTATTCAGACAATTTGACCTGACTATATATATAAACATAGGTTTGGTTGACCAAATAAAAATAAAAATGCATATTAATAATATATATATATATATATATATATATATATATAAAATGTGTTTTGGTATTTTTTGGATTAACTTAGTGTGTTGTTTTTAACTAGTTTTTAGGGCTTTGTTTTGAATTTTTTTTGGGATTGTATTTTGGTGCTATTTTAGACTTATTTAGGGTGTTGTTTTGGATTAATTTGAACTTGTATTTTGCCATTTTTGTGTTGTTTTGAATTAATATGTCAATATAAATTCATTATTTACATATTATGTTTAAGAGTTTAATTAGTATAAACTAACAGTGTAATCTTTTACACTGATATTCAATCATGACTTTTCATCCAACAAATTTATCATGAATGAAGTGTTGTGATTGAATGTCGGTGTAAAAATCTTTACACTAACAGTGTATATCAATTAAACTTAATTTGTAATAGGAAATAATATGAATTATTTTATTTTTTTGTTTTTAAAATTTAAGTTAATTTTGATAATGGCATAAGATTTTATATATGAAATAAAAAAATTATTTTTTTGGATTTTAGTTTTTTTTTTTAAATGTTGTTATCACCCGGTTAATCCGGTGACTTAACTAGGTTTAGAAAATAATAGTTCAAATGATATATGCATCAGATAGTTGGATCATCCGAATTGACAACGCCAAATACAAGAAACATTAAAAGTTGGATGTGGTTAAAAAATAAAATATCACCACTTTTATATTGAGTTTTATAAATATGATATATATGTATATAGACGCACACACAAACCAGTAGGCTGATATATATTACATAATTCGCAAGTTGGAGACATAAGACATCTTACACTTTTAACTCATATCATAATAAATGTTTATATTTTTGTCTAAATTTTAAATTATATTTTCATTTAACTTTAAATTTAACATGTGCTTATATTTTTCATCACATATTAAGTTTTTTTATGACAAGTTATTCTCACTAATAAGAAATAATTTTTATTTTCAAATAGGATTAGTTGTTCAATTTTTTCGAAATAAGAATAAATTATTAAAATAAACTTTTAAATAAAATTTTATTGAGAGTATACATATTATGTGATGTGATTAATTAGATGAAAAATTGTTATATGTAATGTAGTTGAGACAACTTAGAATTACATGTGATGGTAAGGAGAAAGTTGTCGTCATGAAAAAATAAATGTCACATGAAGAGATGTTCTAAAAGTTGTGTTGTATGAATTACTTACTCAACTAAGAATCTCTCTACTCTTTTTTTATCCATTTCTTATACTTTTCAATAAGTTAATTAAATAGAAATAGTATAAATTTTATAAGATGTAATATTTATGTAGTAAAAAATTTTATAAAAAAAGGAAATGAAGAGGATCCTAACCCTTCCTTTCATGCTAACATGATTTGGAAAGAGTATACTCTCTATGGAGCATAACTACCACTTCACAAAGTTAGGTTAGATCAATTCTATGTTGTCAATTCATGGGCTTAGTAAATGGAATGTACAAAATACATCAAATATGTTTGTTATAGTCAATAACAAATATGGAAGGCAAGAAATGTATCAAAATACGTTTAGAAAAAATAATGATGTATTGAAGAGAATTCTTTTACCGAGTAAATTATAATTTTTTTTCCCTTGAGCGGTTTTTACATTTTCCATTTTTGACTTTTAAATACTTTTACCTATTGGTTTCTTAAATACTGATATGCACGAGCATCATGTGTGGCTCTTTCTTACTATATTTTCTTGACTTATAAACAATTACTCAATATTCAGTATAGAGGAAATTATAAATCAAGGTTATGCAATTTTTTAATTGAGCGTGTAATTTTTAATTATCTATATTTCAATTTTTATGTAAAATTGGATAAATAATATGAAGAATTTTTATGATTCTCAATAGTCACAAAAATCGTTAAGTAAAGCAGTAGAAATTATTATTTGTGAGTTTAAAAGTTCATTGCCATTTGCCGAAGCGACTTTCGTTAAAAGCAAATGTGGCTACAGTTTATTTTTCGTTTTTTTTTAAAGAACATGGTTTCATAGTCTCAATTTGACAGCGAAAACAAAAAGTTTTCTGTTTTAAAAAATGCGTGCCTATATTACTTTTTCTTTTCTAAGTGTGGCTTCGGCTTTCACTTCTATCAAAAATCATTTACGAATAATGATACATATACCATTTATATATATATATATATATATATATATATATATATATATATATATGCTAACTTTAACATAGTATTTGGTTGGTGGGGATCGTGGGTATAAAGGAGAGGGAAGATGAGACATTTAAAAAACAAATAATTTAATTATATGATTCAACTTTTAGGGAAAAAAAAGTGGAGAGCACATTGTTTTTTCATTTAATTTTTGTTTCCTTCCATTAGAGATTTAGAGGGAGAGGAAAATGTTTTAAAATATTTTTATTTATGTTTTAAAATTTAAAATTATAAACATACTTAAGTAAATTAATTTTTTTTCATCTTCAAATTATTAATCAAACATAATATCTAATTAAAATTTTATCTCTTCTTTGAATCAAAACGGTTCATGAGATAATTTTTTGAGTTTATTCAGTATGTACTATTAGTCTAAAATTTTTTATACTGATATTCAATCACAACTCTTAATTATAGTAAGTTTGTTAACTTTATCCGTTAATATTTTAAAAGTCATATAAATAAAAAATATGTGATTAAATGTTAGTGTAATATTTTTTTATATTGGTAGTGCATACTAATTAAACTCCCTTTTTTTTTAATCATTCATTTGTTTTAAATGTAATAATTAAAAATTAGTTATTAATTTGTTAAAAATAGTTACTGTTTGTAAGCATTAAATTAAGAAGATTGTGAGAATAAAAAGTAATTCTCTTATAATTACTTTATCTCTCTTTGCATAATAATGTAAATAATGTCCCCACTAATTTACATATATAAGTATTGTCTCACAATCTAATAATTTTAGATCTGTCACTATATAGAGAGGATCAACTGATTCCAATAGTATTAAGTATAACATTTATTTTTCATACTTCATTTTCTTAAATTCTAATAATTAAGATTAATTACTTAATTAATGGTAAAAATGAAGAGTAAGTTTCTTATATTTTTCTTGGAATAAATACACTTACATACATATACACACATATATATATATATATATATAGAAAGAGAAAGAAATGGCAACTCGTATTTTAATAAATGGTTCAGATTGAGTTGTTAATTAACAAACTCACTTGGTTCTCTCACATAGAGACTTCTCCCACAAACCAAATTCTTGTCTAACGCCCTGCTCTCTCTCGTCACCCCTGTGGTGCAAGATTGTCACTACCTTCATCACCGCCACCAAGGTTATCAATATCGAGAGTTTACGTAAACTCGTGGAAGTTCTGTAAACTCGTAAGAGTTTACTTCACATAAAAAATGAGTATATTTGTATATATAATCACAAATTTAACATTTTAACAATATAAATATATAATAATAATACCATCAAATTCCAACCATCAGTGATAAGTTCAATCATGAGTCATTAAAAGTTAAAACTACATAATCAAATATTGAAATTATACCAAAATCCTTAAAATTTAAAACAATAGTCAAATACTCAAAGAAATTGCAAAGTTCCAAAAAAAGTCCTTAAAGTTATTAAATAACTAAAAATGCACAGATGTCTTTAGATGACCATGTCTAATCCTTTAATTTCACCATCTCCAATATCATCATTACAATCATCATCATCTTCAAAATTATCTTCTTCAGACTGTGCATCACCATCATCAGGTTCTCTTAAAACTAAATTATCTAAATCAAAAGCATTAGCAATTGGATCAGTTGAACTTCCCTCAACATTTCCAACCAATTCAACATTTTCACCATCACCTACAGCTTGTCCTTGAGGATCCTCCAACTCAATATCATCATTATATCCATCTTCTGTTATCCATTCATCATCGGACTCAATCTCTTCAAATGGAAGAGTCATAGTTTTTTTTAATTTACTTACTCTTCAACTTCAAGTTATACATAATATAAACCAAGTCATTCATTGTCTTTTGATGTAAATAGTTCCTTCTTTTTGTATGAACCTATAATTAAAAATAATTTTGTTATATTTTAAACCAAATAAATAAAATTAATAACACTAACATAGTAACACAAATAAAATCATAACTTCAATTTCATAATTCATAAACTTGAATTACCATTTCAAATGAGCTCCAATTACACTCACAACCAGATGAACTACAAGTCAAACTCAAGACACGAATAGCAAACCTCTTCAACTCAAGAGTTCCATCTCCAAACATCTCCCACCATTCTCCCGGTTGCATAGCCTTCCTTGACTCCTTGGCATCTTCCATAGAGAAAAGCCCTCTAGCAAAATGAAACTCAACAAGTTGCAAATTAATTTTCTTTCGTTCTGCAACATCATTCACCAATTTTCTCATGCAGATGTGCAACCTTCTTTCACCAAAGGGGCATCATGTTTAAAGGTAGGTTCATAATGCAAATGAGCATTCAAAAAATATGCAGCTGCATGCAAAGGCCTGTGAAGTTGATGTTCCCATCTCTCATCAATAATTTTACAAATAGGTTCATAGCTACATAAAAATAAAATATGCACTATTAATAATAGAGTAATAAATAGACAAATAACAATTCTCCCAATAAACAAATGAAACCCATGGCAAGTTTATGGTTTACCTTTTCTTAATGTTATTAAAGTTGTATTTTATCTTCTCTTTAGCTTTTTCCATCTCATCATAAATGAAACCCATGGCAGGTTTTTCATCAGAATCCACCAATCGAAGGACCACCATAATCGACTATCCAAAGCCACATTTTTTACTCTTCTCCCTTCTTGAGATTTTCCAAACTTGCTTCCTTTCCATTCTTCAGAACTAAACATGCTCATCAATGATGATTTTAATTCATGAAGACAAGCTAAGGTTAAATAAGCTGTAGCAAATCTAGTCATACCAGGCCTAATCAAATCTCTTCCTTTTGTGAACTTCTTCATTATGGAAATTAACATTGTTCTACCATAAATGTAAGTAGTGATTCTTCTTCCTTTCTGAATAGTAACTTGATGAACATTCAAATTTTTCTCAAAATCTTCAAAAATCAAATCAATGCAATGTGCAGCACACGGGGTCCAATACAAATTCTGTCATTTTTGCATCAACAATTCTGCACCTGCTTTGAAGTTAGCAACATTATCAGTAACCACTTGGATTACATTCTCCTCTCCAACAAATTCCACTGCATCATCCAACATTTTGAATACTTTATCAGCTGTTTTTGAAATATCTGAAGTATCCAATGAATAAAGGAATACAGTCCCTTTTGGACTATTTGCTAAAAAGTTACAAATTGAACACTGTTTTTTATCTGTCCACCCATCCGACATAATTGTGCACCCAGTTCTCTTCCACTCATCTCTAAATTCTTGAAGCATATCATCAGTTTTTCTAACCGCTCTTTTCAAAAGTGGGTCTCTAATTTCATGATAAGATGGAGGTTTATAACCCACTCCGTATCTCCTTATCATCTCACACAATTTTGCAAATCCAGGATTTTTTATAACATTGAATGAAATGGCACTAGTATACCAAAATTCAGCACATTGATCATCAACTTTTTCTTTCTCACCTTTTTTATACATTTGATTTAAGGTGGCTTGGACTCTATCACCTCTACCTTGAATACTTTTTCATTTTCCTCTAGAAGCAACCATTCTTTGTAATTGGCTAGTATTTGTCTCTACCCCCTCAGACTGTATATCTTCTTCTTCCTCTTCAATACTAACCAATCTTCTTTTCTTTTTAGATGTCTCCTTAATTTCTGTGATAACTTTCATCATGACAACTTTGACTTCATCTAGAACTGAAGCACAAGGTTCACAATCCTCTCTAGTTCCAGCAAGATGGTGCTTAAATCTAGAAATACCCTCACTCACAATCTTTGAACAATAATTACATTTAACCTTTTTGCATTTCCTTGAACATCACTTCCATGCTTCCAGCCAATATCTGACCTATTTCCAGCAGCATTTTTTCTAGATCTAGCAGTTGAAGAGGTTGCTGCTATTGCATTAGGATCAGATGAATTTGATCCAGTTCCAGTGCCACTCCCAGACATTATAATTTACTACTAAGTACCAAATCAAAATATCAAATTACTTCAAATTACTAGTTTACTAACAAACTACCAAATCCAAATTATTATCAAATTACTGCCAAACTAAATCATAGTAAGTAAATCTAAATCAAGTAAATCAAAACTCACATATGGATCAATTTTAAAACACACAATAATACAAGAAATAAATTAATATAGTGGACTTCAGAAAATTAATATAGCTAAAAATACAAAAATTAGCAGTTAAGGAAAAAGGAGTTTGTAGAAAAAAAACCTTCTTGTTCGTTGTCTCGCCGCCGCCGCCCTGCTGCTGCCGCCAGTCGCCGTGCGCTCTTCTCGCTGCCTATCGCCTCACCGCCAGCCACGTCGAAGGCCGAAACTCGCTGCCAGTAGTCGCCAGTCGTCGCACGCTGCTCGCTGCCAGTCACCTCACCGCCAGCCGCGTCGAAGGCCGAAACTCACCGCCAGTCGCAGCGTTGCTCGCCGCCAGTCGCTGCGCGTGCTGCTCGCTGGCAGTCGCCGAAACTCACCGCCATTCGCCGCGTTGCTCGCCACTAGTCACCGCGCGTTGCTTGCTGCCAGTCGCCTCACCGCCAGCCGCATCAAAGGTCGAAACTCACCACCAGTTGCCGCCAGTCGCCACACGCGTTGCTCGTTGCTAGTCGCCTCACCGCCAGCCATGTCGAAGGCCGAAACTCACCGCCAGTTGCCGCGCACGCTGCTTGCTGCCAATCGCCTCACCGCCAGCCGTATCGAAGGTGAAAACTCACCGCCAGTCTCCGCCGCCAGTTGCCGTTTTGCCATAGTGTCGTTTCACCCGTTCGCCTCTAAGAAGCTGGTTTCGAGAAATCAGAAATGGGGGAAGGAAAACGCTAAACGCAGGACAGGACGTGAAACTGTGCGATTTGTGAATGCCCGTTCAGACCTAAAATTAGTTTTCCTGCTACGCCAAAACGACGTCGTTTTGAGCGTTTGTGAACTTGTGAAATCGTGAGTAAACTCGCGATTTCACACGATTTTACCGAGTTCGCACTATTTTACCCGATTTTACTCAGAAAACGAGTTTACTCACGATTTAACTCGAAAGGGACCATTAGACTCGTAAAATCGTACGATTTTACAAGTCATATCGCGATTTTGATAACCATGACCGCCACCACCGTTGGTATTGCCATTACAACTGATAGTACCAACTATGATGGTGGTGGTAGCAATGATAGGGAAAGTATTAAATATAGTGGCGGTAGTGGCGATGATGGTGGGGGTAGCTGTAGAGATGGTGGTTGGTGGGAGGGGACGATGATTGTGGCATCACCCCACATTGCCACTACCACTACTATTGCATCACCCCTACCATCATCGCCACCATTACTTGCACCACTACCCTCAGCATCGATGCTATCACTTCTATTGTCGGTACCTCCACCATTGTATTGCTGGTAGTAGTAATATTGACGATGATTGTGGGGATCTTACAGAGAATCCGCGGGGGTGACAAGAAAGAGCGGTGCATTAGACAAAGGTTTGGTTTGTGGGAGAGGTCTATGTGTGAGAGAATCGTGTGAGCTTGTTTAATTAACAACTCAATCTAAGTTGTTTATTGAAATTGTATGGTTATTATTATGTTTTCTCATTTTTCACCATAACCCTTTTTCTTATTTGAGTTGTCCTATATATATATATATATATATATATATATATATATATATATATAGGACAATTTAGGTGAGAAAAATGGTTATAGTGAGAGAAAACTTAATAATAACCATAGGATCTTAATAAACATTCTAATTGAGTTGTTTATTAAACAAACTTATGTGGTTCTCTCACATGAAAACCTCTATTGTTACCCTTTCAATCCTCTGCAAGTCATCATTGTTGCTATTGATAATGGTTAACAACAATGGACACAAAGACCATTGATAAGTGGTGGCGTCACCCTCTTCCCCACTGAACAACTTGTAGGCGCGTGACTTATCACTTGAATAACCTTGGACGAGTAACCAATACCGCAAAGGAAATTAGCGTAATAATTGTTGTTGATATCATAGACCAAGTCATGATCCATGGCTTGTCCAAGATTAAGATGGCCAACACTAAAATCATAAGATGTGGATCTGTTGTCGGTGGCTTCGTTGGTCACGATCATGATCTGGTTACGGTTGTTAAGGATGGTGGCGATGGTCATCATGGTAGACCTTATAATGGTGAGACTCTAATCAAGATGGACGGATTTGAGGAAAGTGGCATCACCATTGACATGAGAACAAGCCATGGAAGTACCATGCAAAATGTTGAACTTAGTTCTCGTGGTATCAGGAGCATCTCCCACAAGTTCTTCGTCGTTTGAGATTTTATTGCCCAAAATCACGTGCGTAGGAAAATTCTTATCAATTATATCTTTGCTTATCGTTGTTAACCACTGTCTCTGGTGGTGGCAACATTGACGGTGATGGTAGTGGCGGATGATGACCTTATAGGGTAACAAGAGAAGTTTCTATTATAAGAGAACCATGTAAGTTTATTTAATAAATAACTCAATCTAAACGGTTTGTTGAGATTTTAAACTCTAAAGTTATATATAAAAAGACATCTTCATATTTATTTTAATTGATTAAAGTAACCACTTTTCTTAGTTTTTGGTGAACGATGAATTAGGTAATTAAATATGAAGTATTTGTTAGGATATTCCTTTCAACTTGGCATTGCGATTTCTGAACATCCCGTCACAATGTTCTGTTCATTTATTAGACCCATTCATGCACATCATATGCCATATTTAAGATTCCTTTTTTCTATTTTAAACGAGAAGGCGAAAAAACCAATTCAAGGACACTGCCGCACTGGTCTACCTAAGAAATACAGTTAACATCCCGCAACCTTCCATTTATTAGTTGTAAACTAATTGTTAAAACTTAAAATTACAAATATTTGGTTATCTTGTTTTTATTTGATAATGTTCTTCTATTTTTATTATTTGATATACTTAAAAAATGAAGATTGTTAAAATTAATTAATATTTTTAATGTGGTAATTATTTTAATATATAGTTTAAAAAATAATAATAATTGAGAAGTATATGGGCTTTTTCAAGACTCCAAGACTAGATAGGTTTCAAGCGGTGTTTTACCCAATCCAATGAGAGTTGTAGATAATGATCTTACTTAGCTTGTTCAAAGACTCTTTTTCGATCCCAATCTAATTGGTGAAATAAATTAAACACTAATCACACTCATCCCAAAAGTAAAGAATGTGATAAAGATAAAGAAGTTTAGACCTATTAGTGTTTGTAATGTATCATACAAAGTGCTAACTAAACTCTTAACTCATAGATGGAGGCCCTTAGCAGAAGTATTGGTCAACTCATGTCAATGTAACTTTATACCTCGTCGCCAAAGCATGAATAACATCATTATAACTTAAGAGGTATTTCACTTTGTGAGGTATAAGATAGGTAAGAAGTGATGGATGACCATTAAGAATGACCTTGAAAAAACTTATAATTGATTAAACTAAGACTTCATAAAGGATACTTTGATTGATATAGGATGCTCAAACAACTTTGCTAAAACATTATACCTTGCATCTCATCATCCAAGGTGAAGATATTCTAGAATGGTGAAGCATTAAAGGAATTTAGACCTATGTGGGGTGTTAGGCAAGGGGACCTATCTCCTCTTTTTTTTTTTTTTTTTGAAAAGCTAAAGGTATATTCATTAAAAGAAACAAACTGTTTCTAAGAATACATATTACTTACATTCTCCTCCGAATCCTATTGGAGCCTAACAAGACTTTCCACCTATTTCATATTTAATAAACACAATCTAGGATTAACATACCAATCTGAAAAGACACAACCCCTGTTAAATCCAACGGAATATGATAGTCATTTCCACGAGATTACCTTTATATACATCAGAATGTCGACTAAATCCACCGATACGTTGTCAAAGACAATCTGATTTCTAGTAATCCAGATACCCCAGCACCCAGCCAGCCAGAAGACATACCTACACTTCTTCTTCCGCTTTCCAACCACCCATGTTGATGTCGAAAGGAAGAGTTGGTGCAGATCCCCTGGAATGGGTCCTTGGATTCCCAGCCATCTAATTATGCTGTTCCACACTAATTGAGCTTTGGCACACGTTAAGAACAAATGATTCCTATCTTCGACAACACTTTTACAAAAGACGCACAGAACATCCTCACCTGGGATAACAACCCCTCTCTTCAAGAGATTATCAATGGTTGGTAATCTGTCTAATAATAGTTTCCATGAAAAAGCAATTACCTTGGATGGCAAACTATCTTTCCACATTCGTCTCAAGTGTCTGGGTTCCACCTCAATTAATCCTGATAAGGAATGTTGTGAACGCAGAACCGAATAAGTCTCCGCAACCGAGAATCCGCCTTCCCTACTAGACAACCAATTCCATCTGTCGGACCTGTAGTCCACCAAAACCACTGGTTACAGCACGCTTAGTAACAAACGAAACAGATCCTCTTCCCATACGAATAGATCCCTTCTCCAAACCCAATTCCACCTCCCTGATACTACCGTTTTGTCATTAATAGTGATGCCTTTGTCAACCGCTAACCCATATAACCTGGGGAACTTTAGGCTAAGGGGGTCATCTCCTATCCAATTTTGCTCCCAGAAGGAGGTTTCCTTTCCGTTCCCAACTTTTCTCAAGACATTATTCCGGAACCAGTCTGGTATCCCTGCTTTCGGCCCATCAATAGCCCATATATCCTTTCACCACTGAGAGCCTGTGGATAAATTCTCCGGTCTTTCATTGAATTTGTACGTCTGGCCATATCTACATTCCAACAAACTCACCCATATTGCATTTTGCTCTGTTAGCAACCTCCACCTCCACTTTGCCAGTAAACTCAAGTTGAAATTCCATAAGCATTTTACCCCCAGACCCCCTTCTTCCTTTGGCCGACACACATTTTCCCAGCTAACCCACGCAATTTTGGTCTCTTGGTCTTTCCCTCCCCACAAAAAGGAATGTTGTAATCTCGTAATGACTTTTAGGACTTTCTTAGGCACCTTGTAAAACGAGAATAAATACAGCGGAAGACTAGACAATACGGAATTTATCATAACTAACCTTCCTACGAAGGACATATGTTTTGCCCTCCACTCTGCCAATTTCCTCTAAAATTGTTCGATGACTGGTGTCAACATATCTACCTTCCTTGGATTTGCTCCCACCGGAATCCCCAGGAATTTAAATGGCGGTGATGACACGGCACAATTCAAGAGATTATTAACAGCGCTAAAAAACGAATCGTCTACATTTAGCCCAAAGAATTTACTTTTGCTGTAATTCACCTTTAGCCCCGAAGTCAACTCAAAGCCACGAAGAATAACTTTCAAATACCAAACTGATTTTAGATCGGCCTCTCCCATCATAATCACATCATCTGCATACTGCAAAATTGAAAACTTTGCCTTATAAGCAATATTGAGTTCTTTAAACACCCCTTTCTGTACAGCTGATTTGAACAATCCTGTTAAGGCTTCAGCTACCACTAAAAACAAGAAAGGAGAGAGTGGATCTCCCTGCTTCAAGCCTCTCCCCGGCCTAAATTCCTCCGTTGGACTCCCATTGACCAGAATTGACATGTAGCTGTTCCTGACAATACAACTCACCCACTTCCTCCATATATTCCCAAACCCCATCCTAGCCAGCATGTAATCCAGAAAATCCCAATTGACCGAGTCATACGCCTTCTAGAAATCCACCTTAAACAAGAAGCATGATTTCCTTTTACGTTTAGCCCAATCAACTATCTCATTTGCTACTAGAACCCCATCCAGGATCGATCTACCTGGCAAGAATGCTGACTGACACTTAGAGATTAAATGCCCCATAACTTTCTTCATTCTCAATGATAGCAGTTTAGAAACAATCTTTTGGATACTGGAGATTAAAGAAATTGGTCTATACTGTGCTAACCTGTCTGGCCTTGCCACCTTCGGTATGAGTGTAAGAAAGGATGATGTCACACCTCTTGGTAACACTCCTGATTGATGAAATTCTTGAACTGCCTTTACCACGTCGTCCCCTATGATTCCCCAACATGATTTATAGAAGTTAAAACCAAATCCATCAGGACCCGGGCTTTTCCCTCCCTCGTAAGCCCAGACAGCCTCCTTTATTTCTTCCGCTGAAAAAGGCTCCTCAAGCTGTTCTCTCTGCTGATCATTCAACTGAATAAAAGATACCTCATCCATCTTTAGTCTCATCTGATGGTCCTCCTTAAATAGCCCTGTGAAATGATTGAGCACATGATTTCGGATATTATGAACTCCCTCCACCCAACCGGCATCTGTATTAACTACCAGTAGAGAATTTGTATAACATCTTTCCCTAAAACATTTGTGGAAGTAGTGTGTATTGCTATCACCATTTAGAGCCCATTTTACCCGAGATTTCTGTAACAAGGACTGTTCCATTCTCCTTGCCTTCCCTCAATACTCTGATAAAATGCCTTGCCTCTGCTGACCACTCCCGTTGACCCCTTGACTTAACTGATGATCCACCAACTCTAGTTGTAATACCTTCTCTTTCAGGAATTTCTCATCTTTACTCCAGTTTTCATCTTTCCACTCTTTAATATTTGCCTTGAGACCTTTTAATTTACTTGCCAGCTGGTACATCCTCCAGCCTTGACCCTGATCTGATGTCCAGAACTCTTTCACTAAATCCATAAAACCTTGCTCCTGCAGCCAATGATAAAAAAACTTGAAGGGTTTAGGACCCCAGTTCTGATTGTTCACCTCTGTTAGGATCCAGTTGTGGTCTCAGAATTCTCTAGTACCCACTCTTTGGGCTATAACTCCCCACTCCTCCATCAACTCCGAGGAGAATAAAAACCGATCGAGCCTACTGGATGACCCTCCATTCGGTGCTATCCATGTTGCTCCTCTTCTGATGACTGGGATATCCAATAAACCCATTGATTGGATAAAGAATTTGAAGTCAGACATCTCCGTTATAGTATGAGAATTGGACCTCCCCTTAAACTCACTCCTATCCAGCACCGCATTGAAGTCTCCCCCAAGTACCCAGTTAACCTCCGGGAATCCTCGTCTTGTCATCATCAGATCATCCCATACTTTCCGTTTCCCTTGTAACGTACAGCATATACATTGACCACACAATTAACTGCCAATGAAGTCTTTCCTCTAAAGCCAATTCCAAGGAAGCCCTGCCCTTGTATAACCCAAACAACCTCCAACATATGCTTCTTGCAAATTGTCAGACAACCTCCGCTGAGTCCTGTTGACAGGAGAATTCTCCAATCACACCCTGTCTGCCCCCAAATCTCCTTAACTTCCCAGTCACTAATCGTCCTGGATTTTGTCTCCTGAAGTAAGCAAATATCAATGTTGTTATCATTTATCAATCTTCTAATCCTTCTTCGCTTGGTCCGGTCTCGGAACCCCCTCACATTCAGAGAAAAAATCTTCATTTAGTGATTCCTTTCACTCCTTGCCTCCCTTCTGTCCTTCTCGTCCTTATCCCGCCTCTCCATCTTCTGCAGTTCCTGTATATAGATTTCATCCGACTGAATGCCGGATATCCCGACTTCCTTCATAGCCTTCCATATTTTTTCCGCTTCTTCCTCCTCATTGCCTTTTCCTTTCTCGTCTTCCTTTGCCTCATCCAATTGGCCTCGCCTCATTAATTCATTCCCATCAAAACTATTCCTTCTTAGTTGCTTCCATATAGATACCTCCCCCATTTGCCCTTGTTCTCCTCTGGATACTACTTCTCCACCTATGAGTACCCATTTCTTGTGGTCATATGGTAGTGTAGACATAGACTCATTTTTTCTGTAATCGCTATTCACCATATTAAACCCCTTCCCTCCGTAACCTATAGCATTTTCGGAAGGTTCCCCATTGTGACTGATATCATTCCAGCTTCCCGACCCATCATGGTTCCTTGTAATCAGGCCCATTTCCTGTTGACTTCCACGTTTTTCCGGGGCCCAATTTGTTGCAGCGAGCAGGCCCACTGTAGCACCTGTTCTAGCCCCACACGTTCCGTTGCTGTGGTCCTCTACCTACCGGCCCAAACAGCAGCACGACCTTGTTCCGCATGGCACGTGTAGCGAGTCCGGAGTCCAGATCTGCACCCAACCACGCGGCCCAGCTCCTAAGTCCAGATCTTCCGCCCGACCAAACTGAAATCGCGCCCCGACTTCAACGGACATTTCTTCAGCGTGCCGCGGTGTCAGCATGTTATCTGCACAGCCCAACCACCTTTCTCGAGCGAAGTGCGTAGCAGACCTGCTGTCTGCCACAAGTCCCATCCTTCCAGACCCGCTGTCCTTCGTCAGGTCTCGGCATACGTGTCCAGAGTTTTGAAACAGACGCATCTCTTCTCCTTCACCCACATTACCGCGTAGAGGACTTAGCCTTTTGCTTTCTCTGCGACAGTTTCCGCGTACACTATTTCTTCGCTACTGCAACCCTTGCCACAGCAACCTACTTCCTTCTTTTTTCCCAAATCGGATCCTGGTCCTGTGCGTGAAATCCGGGATGTTGTCTCCTTTCCTCTTCCCTCCCCGACCCGCCTGTCCTGGCCAACCTGCTCGGTGCCAGTAGTGATATGGTCTTCGGCCACCTCTATGTGCCTCATCTCAACCTCCGAGTTTCTGCTTCCAGATCTGGAACTGTGAGTGTCTTTAACCACCGTGTCCCCTCGCTGCCAGAGACCCGGACCACCTCGTCCGGCACTCCTCTCGTCCCCTTCATCCCACTCCTTCCAGTTGTCTTTGTAGAACATCTTCAGTTCAGCCAACCTTTTTTCCGCCTCCGCCGATTCGTCGAACTCTTCCTCCCCTTGACAAGAGCTCATTTCCGAACTGTATGTCGTCTGTAATGGACTTTGTTTTTGCTCATACACCTTTTCCACCTCCGAAATCCTGATGTCAAAATCGCACCCATCGATGCGCACCCGGACTATTTCGTCGAGCCGTTTCATATCCTTCCTAGACATCACCATTTGTGTTACATCATATCTTTCTTGTTTCTTGGTGATTTCCTCCATGTACAGCAACTCGCCGAAGGGTGCGAGCAGAGTAGAGAAAAAATTTTGTCCCCAAACATGCAGCGGGATCCCATAGCAGTTCACCTTAACCCTCCTGTCTGTGTCAACCATCCCCGGCTCCCACTTTTGTATCCCAATAAATCATTGGTCAAACCACTGCTGATTCTTTTCCATGATCTCTTTGATTGTCTCCCCCTCTTCTAGCTCCAACAGTACCTTGTTTACTCCCATAGGAGTTGTTCGCACACTGTGGATACCGTGCGTCTTTAGAAATAACTGCGTCCTGAATGCAGTCCCTCTGTTACGTACTTCGCCCACATAGGCCCTCTGAAGTTGCGTATTGTTCTCCACTGGTGTTGTGTGCATTAGTCTCATTTCCGCGTATTCCTTCCTCCCTGCCCCTAACCGCACAGTTTTATTTTTTGACCCCCCCAGAACACGTACAACCGATGCAAATGTTTTCCCCGGGTTTCCGTTATATGCACTCTGTTGTCCCGTTTTCCTTGCCCCTGTCGGGTAATCGTTTTGAGTTTGTTTCCTCCTCCATGTATTCATCTTTTCCCGACTCTGCACGGTCCTCTGATTATACTTTGGGAGATTGACCCACAACTTTTCCGATCCGATGAAGATATTGTCCAGCCTAACCACCAGCATTTTCACATCTTCTACCTCCGTAAACCTGGCAAACCCGAACCTTTGTCCCCTACTGTTCCTCCTGTTCATAATTATCACATCGTGCACTTTTGCATAACGCCCGAATATCTCTCACATATCCTTTGCCATATAATCTTCCAGAAAATGAGTAAAAAAGACAGAAGTTATGATCCCCTTCCTATTCCCTACCTCCGTGACTAATTTCCTTCCTCCAATGGCACCATTTCGTCTCTTTACCTCAGTCCACCCTTCCTCCATTGGAGTACCCATTTGTCTTCAGTTCCTATCTCCTCTTATTTATGTAATCTAGATCTGCTAAAAATTTTTTTAGATTATGTGATCCAAATGGTGTAAAAATTGCTCCAAATTTTGTGATTCAAAAAGAACGATGAGTGCAAAAAAATATGCAAACATAAACTTACTTTCGCATTTCCTCTTCTCCTAGTCTCCTTTCAAGCTTCTACCACCTCTTCAATAGTGTCATTGAGAGGCAACATGAATTAGGAGAGGATAAGGGAGAAATAGGAGATTGGGAGAATGGGGTGAGTTGTGGTTATTGATATTACCTAGGTTGAAGACAATTATATGTTAAAATTTTTAAAAATATGACAGGTTTATGAGCAAAAGGATGGGTGCAGGGAGTAACACCCTTAATTATGGTTTCGCTAATTAAGCTCATTTCGTTATCATCCATAGTTTGAAATACTTTTTTATGCTTTTGATAGATTCCAACATTAGTCTACTACTTAAGATAATTTTTTTCCGTGTAACCCAAAGTTACATATAAAAAATATCTTTTTTGTTTTCCATTGGATTTCAGGGTGTATGAGTGTATCAACGATGGACGCTTGGATGGAGTAGTAGTAGATAGAGGATGAATATGTTTAGGTTAAAAAATAAATATTTTGTATCAAAGCAAAAACCTTTCATGTTTCGATAAATTATTAAATTGTTTATTTAACATATTTCGGCTTCCTATTTCTCATAAAATAGATTTACCCATCAACTTATTTTGGAAAATTATTTAAAATAATTTCTCAAAATAAGTTGTTTCAATTTTTCTTTTTATAAAAAATTTAACCAAATATTTAAAAAATCCCAATAAATGCTTATTCTATTTAAATAAGTGATTTTTTTATACCATAATTTCTTTTTATTTGGCCATGCTTGAAACTTGCTTATTAGTTAGCTAAAACAGATAAATATCGAAAAACTAGAAATTTATAAATTAGTTGATTTTTAATATGCTTATAAGGTCTTAAAATATCTTACTAAACAAATTCTTTGTTTCATATTTTTGAAATTTATACAGAAAAAGTAAAAATAGAAAATAACAAAAGTAGTTTTCTCATTTTCTGTACAAACTTTGAAGAAAAAAATATTTTCTCAAATAAAAGGACTCTTGGAGATCTCACCCATTCTAATTTTTAAGGTTAGGTCTAACATTTTGATCCCATTTTCTAGGAGTGGGCACAGGTCAGGTAGACTAGCATGACATATGTTATAAATTAGAATGAATTTAGACGAGTATCCTGATTCCTGATTATGATTATTGATTTAAAATTAATTTCATTAGAATAGATTCTTCAACTTTAAACAGGTCCTAACTTCTAACAAAACTTACTAGAAAAAGCCTAGTTGCCTAACAATTATCAGCCTGGTCCAAGGATGATAAACTAGAGAGGAATCTATCCTGTGATTATGCTACTGCAGACCCACGTGAGAGCCTGTTATCATCAGATTAATTTCAGCTAAGACAATTGGAATACCAGATTGTAAATTGTCTATCTTTTATAAGAAAGAAATTAATAGCATCCTACACTGTTGTTCAACTTATTTTCTGAGTTTTATAATGTCACATGAAATTTAAGAATTTTAATAAAAATATATCTAATATTGTAATCTTTAAGAATTTAAACTCAGTCCTACCATTATTTTTGCAATTTTTAAGAATTTATATCAGCAACAGTTCTTGTATAAAATAATAAATAAATTATATGAAAACTGATTTTTAACTTAAAATAAAACATAAGCAATTCTCGTTAAAAATTCTCTAATTAAAAATATATTTAAATGTTTTAAATAATCAATAAGTTATTAAAATATATAATACTAGACTAGGGGTATAAGGGTACCAACCTCCTTAAAGATCATGACAACTACAACCTCACGTTTAAGATGAAACTGACCTTATCATTAGATCATCAAAAAATCGACCTGTCCGCCTATTCAGCAAAGATATTGGATTGTAACCGCCAAGGGAAGGGGACCATAAAAGCAAAGAAAGAGTCCTTTCCCAAAATCATCTTATTTGTACTAAAACATTTTGGTGACCACAAAGCTGATAAAATGTTTCCCACCTCCTCGTGATTCTAATGATCAGGATACACAATAACCCTTCTCCAAAGATGTCATCCCTGTCGTCTTTTGAGGAGACTACCACAGCCAGATCTCTTGGAAGAAATGTAAACCATGCGTTAAAAGACATAACAAGTCAACCAAAGAGCCACGTTAACCTAACTGGGTAGCATAGAACTCTAGGATGAAGTGCGACTTCAACTCCAAGCAGCTCAACAAGACTTTCAGACGCTTTTCAAATGATGATTATTTAGACCTAACAATTTCCGACCTAACTTCGTTGTAAACAAGTCTCACATTGTAAATCGTATTATTTTGACTTGATCCCAATGTAAACCATAAGTTACATTGCATATCATAAATCGACCTTAATATAAATGTGAGTTGCATTGCAGGTCGACCAAGAACAAAGGATGATCTCAATGTAGCCAAGAGTTGCATTGCAGATCATAAACAAGACTAATTGTCTACTACTTCATATTTATATGTTTTTAACATGTTATGTATGTTGCATGTCATAGGTTAGATAATGTTTTTGAGTCTTTTATTGGTCGTAATCTATGTTGCTTGAATGGTATTCTTGGATCGTCCTTTTGTAAACTATATCACATGTCTATTTTGACATTTACCAACCACTATAAATATATAGTTAGTTTGTTTCTTCCTTACCAACTTTCCTAGACATTATTGGTTGTTACATTTTATGTAGTTGCATGGGCTAAAACAAGCAATGTGATCTTGGTACTCCATAAGCGTAGTACTCGCAAGTCAATACTTAGGTCCTAAGGTAGACATGATCTACACTTACAGATCTATCAAGTATAAATTAGACCCTTGAAATGGATTCTGGTGCAATCATGAATTGGATCACAAGTCTACAAGATTTGCATGCATAAGTTTACCTAGGTCCTAAGGTAGACTTGATTTACACTTACAGACCTATCAAGTAAAAATGGGTCTCTTGAAAGGGTTTCTAGCATAATCATGACTTTCATCACAAGTTCACCATATTTACAAGTACAAGTTGATCAAAGATCAAATGACATCAATGAAGAAATTTGACCTGTAAAAGCATCAAGTGTTGTCAATATAAATCAGACAAGGAATCGATCTATCTCAGCAAATCCAAGTGGTATATACACGATTACGATCTATCATTCTAATTAACTACAAGTTGCTAAGATGCTCAAAGGCTACGATGTTTTGATTACATAAGACAGAGTACCACTGTTACAACATAGCCAAAATGCAATGCACACAAAACAAAACTACAAAAAGAAGATACGTCTACTGTCCATGCTACATTAAGTTATTTTTATACTTGAGTCTAATCATTATCCTCTTTAACATATATGATGGTCCTATTGACGACCTCACCTGCCATGAGACAAATTATCAACCCTCTTCGCTATGACCTAGCTCGAGGCTGAGGGGCTTGTGGATTAGGAGTACAAGGGTGCTGACCCCCCTAGAGATCATAACAGTTATAACCTCACGTTAGGACAAAATCGACCTCACTATCAGATCATGGAAAAACCGACATGTCTGCCTATTCACCAAGGATATTGGATTGTAACCGTCAAGGAAAAGGGACACAAAAGCAAAGCGGGATTCATTTCCCAAATCATCTTGTTTGTACCAAAACAAACACAAATACCAATTACTCCGCGTTTTATTTCTCTATGCAACATCTTGGATTCACTTCAAGTGTTGCCATTGCCAATGAAAAATGAGAGAACTTTGTCTCGTGTTGGCTCAACTCTGAATAATCAGAGCTGAATGAAACTTACGAATATTGAGAATATCATAAAAAAATCTAGATATAATGCGCTAACAATAGTACATTATAATTTATAAGAGTAAATTAGGAGGCAATGCCACTTGAGCTTTAAAATGTTGCTGCAAGTATCAAATTCAAAAAGCACTCAACCCGTAACAGAGAATTAGGAATAATATTTTGAGGGAAAAAACAATTGCTTCTCTTCCCACTTGGTCAATTCACATCAAATAGTCGATTTCGATAACAACTTTAAAATAAAAGAGACATTACAAATATTTACAACTCATCTGCATGAAGTTGTAACGTCTAAGTAAATAGCAATGATAGAACTATAACATTTAAGTAAATTAGTCTGTGTATAGATGTAATTACTAATTAAATAATTATGACAATATAAAGAACATTAACATTTCCTCATATTGATGTTGGTTAATCAACCAACAACAATTAGGCAACAAGAAACTGATGTCACTATTTAGTGATAACCTTAGTTAAGATATCAACCACTGGAAGAGCGGTACAAATATGCAGATCGCAGAAGATAGCTTGACGGGTTAAGGCTTCTTTTATATGCAAATCGCACAAAAAAAAACGATGTCACAAAAAGTAAAAACTGAACATAGAGAAAATTATTAGGAATTTTTTTCTTATTTAAAACAACATTGTTTCACCTATTAAAAAATAAAACATGACCCCTCAAATCGCCTATTCTCAACCGAATTTTGTTTCGAATCAATTCGATTATGATGCCTTTCCAATCCGAAAGACAACTCGGACTGGTTATATGATTGGTTTCTAATTGAGCTGATTGAATCAGACGCTCCAAGCTAATTATTAAAACATTGCTTTCAAGTGGTGTGAAATTGGGAGGACAAGAAACAATGTCCCGAGTGTAGTTTTCTTCAAGTGCCCTCTAGTGCTTCTTAGATTACCTTTCTCTAAGGTTATTCTTCTATAGCATGTTTATAACATGAAGGAATACTAATAGATAGAAGACAAGGTAGCTGACAAAGATGTAGGAGAAGGAAAACCATACGATATGATGAGTGAGAATGTTGAGACGGACGAGGAAGAGGAATGGCAAGATCTAATGTTGGATCACAATCTTGAAGGGATTCTAAATCACCACGACAACGTCTCTCAGGTATAAAACCAAGTTTAAATCTTTCCACGGGTTTAAATTATTCCACAATGACCAATTCAGTGAAAAAATTGAGACACTTAAGATGATAAAGATGGTGATGTTGCATGTGCTGCAAAAATATTAATTTTCAAAGAGAATAACATTTATAGATGTTCTTAGACGACACGTTGGGATCGTAAACATAACCTTTTTGGAAATTAGAATAACCCAAAAAGGCACACTTCATTCACAGATTGAGCACCAAGTTTACGACATTCATTACCAGGAAAGTGCACAAAACAAACACAATCAAATGTACAAAGATTAGAATATGAAAGAGAATGCTCGTACAATTTATAAAAGGGAGACACATCCAAAATAGAAGATGGAAGACGATATATCGTATGAATTGTCGTAGAAAGGGCTTCACACCCAGAAAGAGGAGGAACTGAAGATTCAAGTACACAGTTATCACCATATCAAGAAGATAGCGATTCTTTCTCTCAACGACACCATTTTTTATGGTTTTAATTTTTAAAAGGCAAGATCGCTCATAAGTGATCTTTGTCCACTAGAAAGATCTGAAATTAATTAGACATATACTCTCCACCTGAATCAGATCCTAAAATTTTTATGTTTGCAAAAAGTGAGCCTAAACAAAAGCTACCATCCTGAAAAGGAGAAAAACTTCTGCTTTAGGCCGAAGAAAATAAATCCATGTAAAACAACTTAATCGTCTATGAACGTGAATGATATCAAAACAATGAGTTGCAGTTTTGGGAAAAGGCAGAATTTGTTTTTCCAAGTTTGCATGTGATATAATCAAAGGAAACATTGAGAGAACAAGAATGTTCTTTGCCAAATGAACCAGATTTTAACAAAGTATTGATACATGAAAATTTGGATGTCCTAAAGCATATGCCACACTTCATTTCCAAGATGAACATCATAACAACCGAGAAAATAAAGGTAAACCAGGAGAACATGTATAGAAAATAGTCGTCCAATTTTAGGCCCCTTCGCGATCATTTTCCTGGACGCTTGATCCTTCTCAACACAACCAGAAGAAAATTGGATATTACAATAACGATCAACCTATTGCCCAACAAAAATAAGGCTTCAAGAAAGACCAGCAGACACAAATATCAGCTGATGCCAATTCCTTGATAAGGAAGGAATTGGCATCAGCTGTGTGAATTTTCTGTTTTCCATCATATTTTCCAACATTGATAGAAAGGCAGTTGTGTTGATCAAATGGTTTGAAGCTCTAGAATCAAAATACCAAGGTTGAGAAGAAGAAATTGAATTAACTAAGAGCCCAAAAGCAGAAAAGGCAGAAAGTAGGCCCTGTGCATAATTAGCAATTTTGTATTCTAATTAAAACCTTTTGGCCGTATTATCCAGATAGTAAACCTTAAATTATTTAGCCAAATTAAGAACAATATGAGGCTCAACAGAAATAATTATCCAAGTCATGACACAAGCATCCTGGATTTCCCAGTTAGCCAAATTGTGTCTCCATAGGTGCTGGATCACTACAACCAGTATGACCCCACAACTCTTTTCCTTTAAGGAGGTCTACCTTATTCAAAGACATGATTCACTCACCAAGTGTGAATAAAAAGGAAGAGGCAGAATCTTTTTTTTTTTCAAAGGCACGATAGAACCAATAAGGAGAAGGTTCATAAACCCGCACAAAATTGCAAGAGTACAAAAAACAAGAATCACGTTCCAAAAACACAGAACTGACCACGGTTCAGGGATGTAGCCCTGATACCATGTCAGAAAACCACAGGACCCATAACAGAGAAGCAGAGAATTAGGAATAATGTTTTGGGAAAAATATCTGTTCTTCCCTGTTGGGGGCTCCATTCTCATTAAATAGCCAATAGCAGCTTTACAATTAAAGAGATGTTACAAATATTTACAGCTCATCTACAAGAAATTGTAACGTATAATTAAATAGTAATGATAGAACTATAACATCGAATTAAATAGTAACATGAAGCAACCTAACAGACAAAGTAGTCTATGTACAATTTTAACTAATCAACCTCAAAGACAGTCAAAATGTTTTTCTATTCCGCTTTTCAGATGGAGCCATGGAAGGAAAATTACCAAAAATAATTTTTATTTCTTTATCATAAAAAATTACAATTTCAATCTAATATATGAACCACAAAAATTGTTTGAATAAATACTAGTGTTACAACTGCTAATGCCACAACTCATTTGCTCCTAACACCCTGTAACATGTTTCAAAATTGGTTGAATTTACTATCAGGATCTCTTCACAATAGCAGTAGCATAGAAAGGATGATGACAGAAGGTAAAAGAAATTTTCAACTTTGGGTCAAGGGCACCTGCCCGGCAAACATTCAAGGCAATGCTATTGCGTTCTGCTACCTGTTCTACTCTGCGCAACTCAGCCATTGTGTCAGGGTCATTGGCAAAACTACTTTTCACCTCTTTGGCTATCCTCTGAGCTTCCTTGAAGTAGTCACAGATAGCTAGGGTCTGAAAGAGAAACAAACACGTAAAAAACTGTCTCTAAAAGCATCAACACCTTTTACTTTTCAAAAGAATACTCACAGAAAAGTTAGCATGCATAGTTGACTCCTTGAATGTCGCATATGAGATGTGATCAGGAACGCAAGCTTTCTGTAAAAGCTCGAATTGCTGAATAAATATCTGGACAAAAGTTTGCACGTTAATGAAGTTGCATATGAAAAGCTTGATTCATGAAGTATGCTCCCATAGTGTTCATTGTTATGGACTTACTGGGAGTTAATCACAAACATATTGGTCATGAGATACATATACATATTATTCAGTATAAAAAAGGCTTAATTATCTTTTTTGCCCACTATTATTTTTAGATCAAATTTCATCCCTTTAAACAATTTCAATATCATCCCACTATTATTTTTATATCTATTGTCCCATAATTCTCTAAATAATTGCAATGTCATCCCTTCCATCAAATTGAAGTTAACATGATAACATTGTTAATGTCTATAATTAAGAATGGTTTTATTGATAAGACGACATTGAAATTAATTAAAGAAAACTATTGATAAGAATGGTTTGATCAAATAATAATGAGACAATATTAAACATTTTTTTAAAAAAAAAAAAAGGACAAAAAAGATAATTAAACCTATAAAAAAAGATTCAGTTTACTAAATATCTCTGTATCTTTGAGATGCTTGATTCAGAAAATGAACCTGGATAGCACAGAGAAGCCTCTAAAGACAGTTTAGATAATTTATCGAAGGTTTCTACTTAATTTATGGCAAATCTATACTTGTATATCCAAAACTATCTTTTCTTATCAACACAAGAATATTAAAAGTAACAAGGTCAAAAAAATAGAATATTGACAACTATTTATCCATAAGATATATATATAGCCACAGCAATGAAATGGTGGGGACTATGAAACCATAATTTAGTATCTAGCATACAGGGAATAAGTGTTTGTCAGTTCCAAATGTCAAAACAAAAATGTTAGGGTCCGTTTGAAAACTCAATCCAATACTTGTAATGAAAAGATTCAGCATTGGAATTTAGTGGGGTTTCGATTACATGCCAAAATTGAAATTGGTGAAAAAATTCAGAAAGCAATAAACTAATTCAAACAGTAGCCGTTAGTGTAATCTTATTGATTATATTAAATTCAATAATTAATACACTTGAAAAAAATCAAATATCAATAATTTGGCACTTAATTTTGCAAACACAAAAAACTCCACCAAAATTTAGTTTTACCAAAGACAAATTTTTTTACATTTTTAATACATCTGGAAATTGTATATAGTACTATGGTGAAACAGAAAACCTTACCTCATGTTCTGTATTGAAAGGGCTTTGCAGTGGAACAATTCTGCACTCATTCCTCAAAGCAGCAAACATCTAGAAAAATAAATGGATTGCTGCAGAATGTAAGTCCACTAATTTGGAACAAATAACAAAAGAAAGCTATATGGCAAAAGTAAATTATCATATAGAGGTAGTCAATTTGGTAAAATACGATTCTCAGTTTTCACATGCAGGTACTAACTTCTAGAACCTACAGATCTGGAATAAAATTTTCATGCCACCAATGTCTCGTATCTTTATTACCAGATGAAACTATGAAAGACATCACTGAGAAAGTATACAGAATTACCATGCTTAGCCCTTCTGCTAGATATATCTGGCTTTGAAGAAACAAAACAGCTGCTGGGATATGATAATCCATTTCCCCATCCTTAAAAGAATCCCTTTTTTTCTTTGTTTTTTTCTTAGCTGGTCAAACAGGAGACAGGTACATATCAAAGTCAGGGTCAACATAAGCTTATTTTTTCTTCTAATAAGCAAATGCACTACTGCAATTCTTAATCATACTACTGCGAGTCATTAGACTGTTGGCAAACATCAAGCAGAGTATTTCCTCTCATGCATATGAATCACATCTCTAAATAAAAACTCTTGATAAATTACTGTCACATACCGGAGTCACTGTTCATTGCCATCCGGAGATGTTTCTTCTCCGCAAGCTTGATCAACACAACATAAATATACCAGTATACCATGCAATAATCATGGACAGAGTAGAGTTCCAATTCAAATCCCAAATTGAGAAATCGAAAAGCTATCCAATAAGTTTGCTCTTCTACCCATGCAAGAATGTGTTGGTATATTTTGAAACATATTTTCTGCTAGAAAAAAGCAATATAATAAATTAGAATATGAATTGTAGTTTAGTGATAACAGCTAATAGGCAATGAGCCAATTTATGCCCATGAAAAGCATGTGTGCTGCAATGCAACACAAGAAAATTAACTTCCATGTGAATTTAACATTGTTTCTCAAAGACATGTGATAACATTTAAGGGAGAGGCAGACAATTGGTAAAGGTAAACTCACAAGCAACAAACCTTATTGTTTGAAGTTTTTGAGGCTTCTTCAAACTCTCCTTTAAAACTCATCTCCAGCTGTAGAGTAAAGCAAAAAGATTAAATTAAAGATGAACTTTATGAGAACTTCTGGGAAGTCATAAAATATATGTATTTGCATTAAATATAGAAGCTGAATCCTACAGCAAATGCTGGGATATCTTAATTCTTGAAAATTTTCTACTTTTCTTGGTGTGTTTTGTAGAATTGGCTGGGAGGTTTTCAGCTGTCAAATAGGAAAACCAAACACTAATAACTCGAAAAATTCAAAAGAATACAAAATGGTGTAATTCCAATAGATAAAGACAAATCTCAACATTATAATTGCAGCCATATGTTCCAAAGAAGGATAAGAATTAAGAAGCATCAATGAAAAACTTCTTAAAATTCACTTCAACTCAAATTCTTAAAGAAAATAAGGCAAGTTAAATGTAATGGCTGTGAAAATATTTAGCAGGAATTGATGTATTTTCTTTCCTCAACCCATCCATTTCTGCATCTAATACAAAGGCAAAGCAGGAAGAAAATATTGAAACTCTTAAAATTTAAAGGCATAATAAACATATTCAAGCAGATTTTACATCATAGGCAAGGAAAAGGTAGTATACTCTGAAAAACAAGCATAGGACACACCTGCACATAGGTGACACGCCAGTCTTGTAACATTTTCCCTAGCTTACGCCTTTGCCATGCAGCATTTGTACAAAGAATTTTGAGTAAATTTATCACCAACTGCAAGCATAATATTTGTACATATTACATTGTGTCTAATTAAACAAATCATGAATTTTGCAACCATTTCATTAGGAGGAAAATAATTCATATTCGAATGATACTGTCCTGAAGTCAAAAAATCTAGGTTGATTATAAAAACTAAAGAAAATTAAACAAGATGATCAAAAGCATGCATGCATACATATTACAAGTTACAAGTTCAGGAACACATACAAAAGAGTGAAAGGAGTTATGTTATGTAAATCATTAACAGTATGCCATACCAAATGACTATAATAGCAGTACCTGTCCTAGTTGCACCATAAATTCATTTTTCTGAATCTCATGATTCTCTGTGACTTCAGCTAATCCAGCAGCTCTAGTGATCATAGAAAACATAGGATCCCGACCGTAGAGTTTCCCGTCCTGGACCAGCAGAAGCTGATAACAAGTTTTAATGATCGAGGTTTGAGAACAGAGTACAAAAATATAGAAGTAAAACTCTACTACTGTGCATATCTAGCATGCCTTTACAGGCAAGGATATAGTGACGCAATGGACCAATAGCACAAAGACATGCATCAATATTCCAATTATATAAGGACCCTATAATAAAAGTTACTTTTCATGTCGCTAGCATCTCATAACAGACAGATTCTTCCAAAAATGCAAGTGTTACAACTTACAAGAAATCAGGTGCTTAGCTTAGCCATGGATAATAGTTCCTTTAATATTTCGACTAATAGATGTAAGCCTTGAGTGATGTTTCTCCCTAATATTATGTTCAACAAGATAAAAACAGTGATAACATATTATGATAATACTCATTAACAGTGTCAAATAATCAGGTTACAAGTAATACATATTTATCAACTAGCACAATCACATACAAAAAAGGGAAACTCGATGTGATAAAGCTCCCACTATGGGCAATTTCCAGAGGCTGATTCCTGACATAAGCTTAGAAAACAATTGTACATTTTCAACATAGCAAATAAGGGACAGGTGAAAAATTCCAATCTACATTGTATAATAAGAGGCAGAAGTTGAAAAAAGAAAAAATCTAATTGCAAAATTATTTCATGCAATTAAATAGCTAGTCTATAGAGAAGATTCACTAAAGTAACTATAACAACATAAGAAAACACTCATCAAATTAAGGAGAATGAAGGAACATTTGAAAATCCACCTGAAGATGGGCTCTAGCAACCAAATCAGGTTGAGATTTCTGGAATTTAACCACAAAGAGTAAAGCAGCTTCCAATGATGGGTCCAATGAGTAGGAACATACAACATCTAGATCTTGAAGGAGTTTCAAGAAATATTCAAGGGCCTGAAAAAGATAAACTGGAAACATTATAACAATGGAATTAAGTTTCAAGCATTATAACTAAGAAAAGTGCTATCAACATACTCTTTCTTCTAACACACACTTCACTATTAGTCAAAATTTATTAAAAACTATAAAATCAGGAGAGAAACATTAAATGAGATGTGGGACCCACTAAAATGTGCTTTTCAATCAATGATAAAGAGTATGTTCAAAAGAGAGTGTTGTTAGCATTTCTCTAAAAGTAATCCTATAAACACTTACCTTTCCCCAACAAAGAATTTTGATAGACCGTGGCGGTGTTGGGGCTGATAATCTACAGTTTAAACTAGCATCAAAGCCAATTGGTTGACAACCAGATGCAGTTGTATTGTCTATGTTTTGCTCAGACATTCCATGAGCATTTTCTCTAAGAAATTCTGAAGATTTTTGAATGTGGTCAATCTCTGAAATGCATGAAGCTATGTGCTTTCTTGCTAACTCCAAACCTCTTCCTTGGGGTCGTTTCATAGACGTCAAAAGATGGTAAAAATGCTGAAACAAAATCATATGTTGTGATTTTTCAGTCAAAGAAAGCATGCTTTGTAGACTAGAAAGAATTGAAATTGCATTGAATGCTGAATTGTCACAAGATGGAAGCACAAATAATACCATCAGGGAAAGCCACTAGGATTAGGGTAGTTGCAAGGGCTTGGGTAGTTTTGAGGTCATACATTTGAACCTCCATGACGCCATTGTTAGCAGAATTGTCACAAGATGGAAGCACAAATAATACCATCAGGGAAAGCCACTAGGATTAGGGTAGTTGCAAGGGCTTGGGTAGTTTTGAGGTCATACATTTGAACCTCCATGAAGCCATTGTTAGCAGAATAATGATGTAAGGGATACAGAAGATTCCATATGGTTACCCAAGTTTTAAAGCCAGATGTGTAACATGGGCATTAGGTATAGGGACACCATCAAGTTCTTTTATTGAACTAAAACTCACTAACCAAGCTAATCACAAAAAAATTAAAGGGCACATGATAATGTTTTACAATGTTATCATCTTATCTTTGACGTGTGGATTGATTAAATATATTGCAAAAAATATGTTTATTTACAATTACAAACAGACACAATTTGTGTCTAACACAAATTATGTGAGTGTAATTCTGCATTATTTGCATAACTTAGAAGAGAATAAACATAGGATAAAACCTTACGAAAACGTAATCGACACAGCAGTGATTTGCAGTAGCCTTCTTCCAGATCAGGATTATTTTGAAGTGGCTCAATATCTGCAACCAAATAGTTCACAAAAAAAATCAAAAGGAATAAGCATATGTTGCACCCTGTTTGTGATTAGGGAAAAGGAATGATGATTTTGAGTAAGACATTATGCTTAGAGACTGTAGTAGCATTTGGGCATTATGAGCAATAAATGGAAATTGTAATTGCATTTGCCACTGAAATCAGAACCTCATAATTCTATTTCTCTTTGTTCTCTGACTTCACCAGTGTACACACAGAAAAACAAATTTATAAGAGAAATATAAAAAAAAAGCTAAAAATTTTAAAATGATGCTTATATATCAACTATACTAGATAATACAAAAAAGCTGATAAAGGACAGAATAAAGCCATCCACAACATTATTAATTTTAAACATATATTAACACTCTTCAAGAGTTATTAATTTCAAGGTTTAATTTTTTCCTCTAGAACATCATTATCAAGTGGTAACCTCATTCCCTTCTGCAAAACTATTTGAACCTCATGCCAATATTATGATGAGACCTCCCCCAGCAAAACAAAAAAGTAACATTTTAAGTTTTAACAAGCAATTACCTTCTGACACTCTTCTTTTTGAAGATGTGGCCTTACAAGCACGCAATTGGCGAGAAATTGTTTCTTCAACAGCATTTAGCATTGATAAACACTTTTCATCTCCATCTCCACTCAAAGGAAGGCCATATGCCATGGTAAATAGATCCTCTTCCTGACATGAATAAATGTGACCATTTTTATAGAAAATAAAAAAATGCTCAGCAAGAATATAATCTCGAAATAGGCCAAATAAAGTTCAGACAAAAAGTACAGCTTATAAAAAGCATATATATGCATAGCATGTCTTAGGAAATCAAACAACCATGACCATTGACCACACGTGCAGACACACACACACATACACATATATATATATATATATGCAATCATTTAGAGGAAGGCCATGTGTCAGTGTAAATGAGTCATCTTCATGGACAAATAATTATCCCAAAGTTTAATCCATAAAGCATGGTCCTCATAAATAAATAAATATTGAACAAAAAGAGCAGTAGGTCCTAACATTGTACTCCATACTTTTCTTCCAAAAGTAATTTAATGGATGGCACCAAGACAATAAATAATCCCATTCTTCCAAAAGAAGGAAAAACAATATTTATTTAACCAAACAGAAGAATTTAAAATTTTGAGACAGATAACACCAAAAAATGTCTGTATATAATAGAGATAAAAGAAGAGCTGTTGGAATACTTTACTTCATGTGTTCGAGCTTCTGATACAACTGAAAGGATTGTTTTGCAGGTTGCACGTATGACTTTACAGTAAGAATGCAACAGGGCATGCGACGATGTCCTTTCGGGTCGTAGGAGATAGAGACAAGAATAGACAGTTTGTGCCAGTGAATGACCCTTGTGCCATGTTGCCTGCAATGCAAATGACAACTAACATAAACATAATGAACATGCATCACGAAGACTTGCTTATTAGAATAGACAAAGTTATTGAACATCACCCAATGTTAAACCCATTACTCTTGTATACGTTAAAAATTGTGTTTCTACAAATTCTAATTTTCTATTTGCCTAAAATTCATCTTATTGGATAAATGTTTTACTATTAATCTTAGGGGGAAAAGCATGTTTAAGAAACTGAATGGTTTGGATGTGCTGAGAGCAGTTAAATAGAGAATAACTTATTGTGCATAAATAAATAATGATTAAAATGTGTCATCTCAAGAGTGTACATTTGTCAGCCTCACAATAATGAACATGCATACATTGCTGTTTCTGTATGTGTTTGTTTAAGTTTAAGAGACACTTTTTAGCTCCCTCGGAAATAATTCTACAAAAGCAAAGCTATGTTTCTACCATACAACGTAAACAAGCATATGGAAAGCAGTGGCAACATGGTATAAATACCTCACAAGCTAGTAGATGGTCCATTATGTCGATAACGCATTGAACATCGGTAGTTTTATCTGTGCTAATCGGAACAGGAGCAACACCATTCTCAATGGCTTCATCAAGAGAGTAGTATGTACAAGCAATACCGGAATCCATCTTCGGGTCCATTATCTGAAAAGCATTAAATAAAAAGAAGATTGTACAAGCTAATGATACACGAAACAGAAAACATCTCCTCCACATAATACACCTACAGACATTTGTGACGCAGCAATAACTAAGGTAACCTCATTTCAAAACTAATAGTTATCCATAAGAAAATTACACGGTTCTGTTAGAGTGAAATGCAGATTAAATGATATAAAAAGAGGACCTCCAATGCGGACATGGCAGCAAAAAGATTGAAGTTGTCTCCATGAATAAGCTCACCCTCTTGAAGATCTGTGAATTCAAGAAAGAAAGTTAGTTGAAGAAGCACCTGAAACTGACCACAATAGGATAGCGAAACACAGCGTAGCAATTGGTATTGGTATTACTTATAAAACAAATTACAAGTATTTTTGTTTATTTGTTTGGTTAATTTAAAAGGAGTGGTTGCGTGTAAGACGATCAAGTTTTAGGGAAAGAAGAAAAAGGAAGCAGAAATGCGTGTAGAAAGAATGAAGTGACCTTGGCATGCGGCGTCGAGGAGAGGGGAGACATCGGCCCAAAAGGAGTTATCGCCGGAGGGAATGGTGGCGCGTGGAAGGAGTGAGGGTGCTTCGCACGCGCGATTCTCGGCCATGGCTGCGTGGTTGAGAAACAACTCTCTTTTTTCTCAGTATCAGAACCGTCAAGTTTAGTTGAGTTTGGAAAAGCTACATGACAGGGTTTAGGGTATGCACTATGCAAAATGGATCCAATCAATCCAGGTCTTTTCATTTTCTTTTCCTTCATATTCACTTTTTACTCTCTTTTTTTCATGAGCTCAAAATTATTTGATAAATTAATTAATAAAATCTCGAAAAAAAAATTGTATATAAAAATAAAAGTGATGTAAATTGAAAATGAATCATTTAATTTATTTATATTTTTATTTTTATGTTTCAAATTTTAGGATTTTATGTAGGACAAAAATAAATATCTTATTCTTATTATTTATACTTTAAAGATAGTATCAATTTATTTTTAGAATTACATATTAACATTTGAATTTTGTATTACACTTCATATAGAGTTCAAGAATAAAAAGTTAATAGGTTTAACTCAGTTGATTAAATATGGTGTAAGATTTGTTACAAAATTTTTAATACTTTCTTCAACTTCCATTGAGAAAAAAAAAAGTTACATCTTAAAATTTTGAAAATAATTATTTTAATAATTAGTCTGAAAAGTATGGTTTCTTGTTAACATGTAAATATGAAAGTTGAAATAATTATATTTTAGAGGGTTTAGATATTTAGAAAAGATGCAAAGAAATATTAAAATGTGTCTTCACTGGTGGATGATGCCACCATTACTAGTTGAAAATTCACAAAGAAAAAAAAATCGAGAAAGCAAAGACAAAACATTTATTTACCGATGTTTCAAATTATCTTTGCCAAAATCATGATTCTCAAACATGAAATTACTTAAATAAAAATATGTAAGTGAAAAGATAGAAACATGCAAATGCTTAATTTATTTAAGAGATTTGAGTTAAACATAGAATTTGAGATAATCAAAGAATGTCTAAACAAATAGTTTGACATTCCTAGTAACTAATAAGGTACGATTATTATAGTCATGGATTTTCTTAATCCAAATTTGTAGAAAAAAATAATGTAATTGAATGTAAAGTTTTTTATAACTACCTTGGAGGACATAGATGATTTGTGTAATATCACCTTGGTATAAGTGTTAAATAAATTACAAATATTAAAGAATAAGGTTTAGGAGACAAGAATGAACTATACATGACATTTTATTAGCCAAATTACATAGAAACAATATTGGTGAAAATAAGGAAATGAATGCGTTTAATTAAGTTAATGACAAAAATGTGCAAACCTTAACAACAATAAGGAAATGTCAACATTGTTAAAGATCATCTAAGAGAGAAACATCCAATCGCAATGTCATGTATTACAACCAACAAATTCACAAAAGCTTGTCTTGCAACCTTATATAACTTATGATCGATAACTTTATATAGAGTTCAACAAGTGATCAAGTAGATTTCTCATGTTAAGAAAAAAAAAAAAACAAATTGAATGCAATTAAGAGTGAAGGTATGATCTTTGGTCCAAGTTAAACTCACTTCAAGGTTAATATAGTTCGTAGTTTTTATAATTTACATTTCATCTGCATGATGATGAACATTCAAGTGTTAATGAATTAACCTAATATTGAGTCTTCTAAGCCATATCGAATGAAGAATCATGTGAAACACATCAAACGGTTTGGCTGGTCTATTTAGCACAAAATGTTTTTGAACTTTCATCACTCTCTTTTGTAATTTCAAGTACTTAGCATGAGGAACATTTTTCAATATTGTCTTGATTTCAATTATCCTTCTTGATGGAATGTGTAATGAAAATTTGCTCCAATTAAGAACATCGCTGAAAGGAAGTTGGTAATAATCTGAAACAATTACAGGGACACACCCTGCATTAATAGACTCCACAATTCGAGGACTAGCCACTTCATAGCCACTCGGGCATAAGCAAAACTTGCTTTGTCCCATGAGTTTGTGATAGTTAAGGCCTTTAGGAAGATATTCATGCACTTGAACTTCTTCATCTTTGTCTTTCCAATGTTCTAGTAATATCTCCCTAATCTTACCATGAGACCCTCCAGCGAAAAAAGCAAGTATAGAACGATTATTGGGATCATGACTAGGAATTGGTGAGTTCAACTTATAACCTTGTAAGTTTATTTCAGGCATTGACACATCTTTTTCAGGCTTAAATTCTTCAGAAGTATTGGCATTACACAACACTCTTATTAAGTTTTTGAAAATCTCCTTGCCTGATTCCTCTCGTGAGATATCTGGTGCCTGCAACAAATAAAACATATATATCCCCATATTTTGCATCAAACTCAATAAATAAATAGAATAAAGTTTTGTTTGACCCAACTTATTATTAGCATAAAAACTATTTTTAAGTTAAAATAAAAGATTAGAACTTAAAAAATAAGTATAAGGTGTTTGTTAAATTTATGTTATTTAGCTTAAAAATTCTCTTTAAGTTAAAACTTGTTACATAAATTATCTTAGTAGAAAAAATATATTTATAAAATAAATATTTATATTATAAAATAAACTCTTTAAAAATTTAAATATAAAAATAACATTTGGTTCATCTTCTCTTTTTAAGGAGAAAAAAACTAAAAAATTTGAGTTAAATAGACCAAATTTACATTTGAGTCTTCTAAACTAATAATTCATGTCAAATTAGTTTCTTATTAAAAATTTTCTTCACAAAAACAAATGAATATTATAAAGTAAATATGTATGTTCTCCAAGCTAAAATCAACCTATACAATTTTCCAAGGTTGATTTTAACTTTTTGGATATATTAAACTTATAAGACCATTTTTTATCGAGAAAAACATTTATACATTATAAGTTTTAAAAGTTTTACATTAGTATTCAATCACAACTATTTATTTTTATACTACTTATAAAAGGGAATACTTCATTTTTAGGTCTACTTTTCAAAATACCTGTTTTACTCTTATACTTATTTGAAAATTAAAAAATAAATTATTTTGTCATTGAGGGAATTGAAACCCACAACTCCTCTTTTGCCAAATGTAGAGTTTACTACTAGATCAACCTTATAACCTTACGAACAAAATTACTTTAAAACATTTATATCCAATATACTTAATTTTTCTATTATATATTAATCAATGATCTATAATATTATATTTTATATTATATAATAAGAATAAAGACTTTTGGTGTCCACCTTTTATAATTGTTTTACCATTCTAAACATTTTATAAATTCTTTCACTCCCAAATATAAGTTTTGTGAATAAATGTATATCTTTGATCATTAAATATACAGGAAAAACAACATATTGAATTTTATTCAAATTCTTTCTCTTTATTTTCTCTTATTCATTGCAAATTCTGATGTGTTTCTATCATATTATGATAAATAAAGAAATAGACAAATTAATAAAATATATTTTGTCACATTATATGTAAAAAGACACAGTGAATAATTTATATTCTATAATGTTATTACAAAATATATTAAATTAAAATTCTAAAATTGTTACAGCATGTCAAAATAGAAATGTATATATGATAAGTCATATATACCAAAAATTTCTTAACTTTACCAATTAATAGAAATGTATGATAAATTTTTTAACTTTACCAATTAATACTTTAAAAGCCATATATACTTATATGATAAGTCAACAAACTTATTACATATAAAAAAGTTGTAATTAAAGACTAGTGTAAAACTTTTTTATAATAGGAGGGAAAAACTTTTTTTATAAGTATTTATAGCGAAAATTATGGACCTAGTGACTTATTTGTTGAAGTAAATGGCGTGAGTTGTTACCCAATCATGACAAGAGGCTAGGAAATGATCTGCTCCTGTGCTTCTATTCCAGTATGGGTACCTGTGGGCTATGATGTTGGTATAATCAAGGGTGATCCGCATCAATTGATCACGAGAGTACGTGGTGAGAGGATGGTACAGGTACCGCACAATTTGGGTCACACTAATGGGCAGCATGAAGACATGGGCCTCATTTGGATGGCGGGCCCAAAATGGGCTTCTTCTGTTCTCGATTTCGCCTATCATGTGTCCCTCGATGCTATAAATTGAACTCATGGGCCCTAAATGTGCCAATGGTACCTCTCCTTCTTTGTAAGTCCACACTTTGAATCTCTTCAACATCTCTATGTGACTTCTGCACAATTTAAGAACGTTCTATCAAGGCTATAACTATGACCAAAATAAGGAACAACAATGAAAATTAATTATGGCAAGTCAATTAAGGGAAATTACAAATTTAGGTAAAGGGATTCTTAATGGTTTTGTATTGAATTTCAAAGGAGAAGAAACGTGGGAAAGACTCGTGACTTGCATATTCAACTTATTCAGGGTTTATCAGATAACTAAGTTTCAGCGCTTAAATGAATTTTGTAGTTATCCAAGGTATGTTTCGGTTAAAAATTTAAAGGATTTTGCTTTCACTAAATAATTTTTCAAGAGCATTCATTAAACATAGATATAAGATAATTCAATCAGTTACATAAAAGATGAAGTGAAAAAAAAAAACTACCTATAAAAAAAAGGAAAACGACTTGCCCAAAAATCATAAAGGAAGAAAGACTTGACACCTGACATAAGTTATCAAATAAAACTTGTGTGACTGACGAGGGAAAAACTCATACGGAAATGTGTATTTTGATTATTTTCACTCATGATTTATATATATGTTTTTTCTCACATCTTATGATTTATATACATAAGTTATCAACTAGCGAAAATACTTCTTATTTTCATTTTTATTTTGATATATTATAATATTTTTAAAATTTTAATTTAATATATTTTTAATGAAAATAATAAACTGAATTATAATGAGCTTCTAATTTTTTGGACTGTAGTCACCCATGACCTTTCATTCATGGTTTCATGGTAAATTTATTGATTTTACTAATTATTAATTTAAAAGTCTCATAAATGAAAAGTCGTGATTAATTGTAATGTTAAAATTGTTTACACTAACAGTGTTTAAACTCTATTATTAATAGCTAATTTTTTAAGTCAATAGTTATTTTTTTTATTATGAATTGAAATGCTATATTTTTTTCTTTATAAACTAAAGTATTCCTGAGAAGTGTCAATTACGAAAATAAACATATTAATATAAATGATTTTCCAATTACGGATAAAAAAATATGTACCCAAAAAGTAACCAAAAAAAATAACTGCTATCTTATAATTATATTTTTTTTATTAACCTGCCTTGTACATAGTAGCATTTCGTTAGAAAATATAGAAGACAAGTAAAAGTTCGTTAGAAGTCAACAGGAAATGATAAATTTCAATTGCAAATACCTATTGTTAATAACAATCATAATACAAAAATATATCTTTTGCATTTTTTTATAAGCATATCTTTTGGATTTGCATCTTAATTTCTGTATGTGTTTAAATTTGATTAAAATATAGTTAATTTTTTAGATTTCTTTCCTCTTAAAAGAGAATTAAATAAAATGTGCTTAGAGCCTAAAATTTACTACAGTGTATCATCTACTCCTAAAATAAATATACACATAAGTTACATACAGATAAATTCATTGTTATTAGTGATTAACATTTTCTTATAATTAACTTTCACGTTTTAAAAATATTTTTGAGAACCACATGATAGATAATTAGTTTATTGTTAATTTCACCCATAAATTTTTTTATACGTAAATGTTAGTTGTTAATATATTAATTTTATGAGTGTTTTTATAAAAAAGAATTTTATATTAATTTTTTATAACTAAAATACACTTATTATTTTTTCTAAGAAAATATTTTCTCTCACTAAATCATTAATAATATTTTTTTTTTCAATTTTCATTGTGAGTGATAAGTTAAAAAAATATATTAATTAGGATCAATGTAATTATGTTACTGCTTAAATAACTTATATATATATCAATTCAGTTTTTACAATATAAACTGATACTAAATCTACATTAATGCAATATTTATTAGGCTTTAAGTCATCCTTATTTTTCAAAATACATAAATTTAGTCTTTTGTTTAAAATAAAGATATTTAATTTTTTTTTATTTTAAAAAATCCATAATTTTACTCTTCATATTTGAAGATAAAGATATTTAATTCCTTAATTTTATAAAATCTAAAATTTTAGTTCTTCTGTCAAATTAAAATCACTAATTATTATTAAATTAACATTGAATTAAATATGCTTTAAATTAAACAAATAATTTCATGTTATGTTATTAAATTTGAATTACATCAATATTATTTTTTTAATTACATCAATATTCAATACTTCTAATTTAAAGAAGACAAAAATATTATATACAATTAGAGACTAAATGTTACTATTTATAAATAAAGGAAAGAAAACTTAAAGTTTTAAAAAATAAGATATTAAATGTCTTTATTTTAAAAATAAAAAATAAAATTACAAATTTAAAAATGAGAATCAAAATTACATTTAAACTTATTTATTACCTAAAAACTTTATATTTAAGTTACTACATATTACCACTCAGGCACTCACAAGTCACAACTGTTTATTATCCTTTGCAATATGTTTTTTGTTAAGAAAACATCTATTCTTAATCTACAAAATATAAATTATTACTACGTTCATCTCTAATTATAACTCGGTGTTAAATAATTTATATTTAAAAACAGATAAACTTAAATAATAATATTATATTTATCTATAAATATAATATTTTTTAAATTTCTCCTGCACATTATTATTAAGAATGTATCCACCTTTTTCACTTTAATAAGAAGGAAAAAAATTAAAAATAATATTTAATTATATAGATTAAAATTAATAATAATATTTTAATAATAACATAATTAGTAGAAAATAACCTTTTAAAAAATCTTGTAATTATAATTAGACACAAAACAAAACCTGTGTTTAGTGTGTACACAGTCCTTCCCTCTAGCCAATTCCTACTTTCTCATTGCATACACACGATTAGGGTGCATTAACAGGTTAATTCTTCCAAAAACTACTTATTCAATTTTAAGTCCGTGAGTATACAACCAATTCCCTCAGTCTCTGGCAAGGAATGGTGTGTATGCAAGAATGCATGAAAGTAGAAAAAAAAAAAGTTACTTAATGGAAAACGGTATATAGCTTAATTAAAACTTAAAAGTTACTTAACTGATGAAAAGCATGAGGGTTTCTGTAAACGCATCCTCTGGGGGCAAATATCTCTTTGTTTTCTAATGTGAAGTTCCTATTTTGTATTGCTGCGTGAATGGCTGCTCTTGCTTCAGCCAAGTCTTCTTCGATTCTCACCAAACTGCTATTCCCATTCCTCTTCTGTTATATAAACAAACACAAATCACGCACGCAATTATAAAACACAATTAATTCACTGATAATAAAAGAAGAAACGCCTCAATAATAATAATAAAAAAGAAATCTATATCATGATGTGAATAAAAAATATCATGAATGGAAAAAAGAGAGAGACGCACTTTGACGTGGTTAGTAGCGACTTGGTGATTAAGAAGGGGTTTGGTAGCATTAACATGAGTGGACAACGGGAGAGTGGTATTTTGTTCCTTTGCAGGGTGAAGAGTTTGGAGATGTTGTGGCGATGGTAAAATGTTGATGGAAGGTAAAAGGACACGTATTTCGTTTGGGTTGTGTGCAAAGAAGGCGATGAGGATAAGGAAGAGCAACGTTACGGAGAAAGCAAGCCATGGATTCATGGTTGGCATGGCTATTATAATTGTCAGTTTCACGATTTGGTGATCGATGGTTACTTCACTTTTTTTTTTTTTTTTCTCTCAGTGTGACCCTATGAATATGATGAGGAAGAGATTAAGGGATGAGGAAGGTATTGTAGAAAAAAACTGACCATCTGTAGTGGCACTTTAGAGACGACAGACTTAGTTCTCATGGTTGGTCAAGGTTCAATGAAACGTTTTCTAAATGGGATGGAGGAAGCACTTAATTCAGGATAGGAATCACATTTCCATTTCACAATTACTGTGATATATATTATTTGATTTTTTATTTGATGGAATTTCAAGATATAATAATTAATATAGTGCGCGTAGAATGTTGATACTGATAGATTAGGAATGTTTTGGTTGAAATGTCAGTGACTAGTAAAAAAAATTGTCAACCATAATTTATTATTTTTAAGTTAACCAATATTATTCGGTTCCTCATAATTAGATATCCTTCGGATATGGCTTTGAATAATTAGCTTTTGTAAATATTAAGTTATTCATTCTACTTACATGACTGTATTTTTGTGTATAATTTAGTTTTACATTACTATTTTTTAGTCATTATGGAAGATAAAAAGCTGAGTAATATTTTTCAGAGACTAGCTAGATAGTGCAAATATTAAATTAATAATTTTTGGCATTAATAAAAAAAATTGAATTGGTAAGTTATTTACCGTTAGTATATAATTAAGGGCACAAATTTTACTATTTCCCTATAGTAATAGCATGTGTTAACAAAATCATAAATGAAACAGTTTCATAAAACATATTAAGAAAATGGTGTTCAATAATAATAATAATAATAATAATAATAATAATAATAATAATAATAATAATAATATCACCTAAATATTAAATAGAAAAGCACACTGGTCATAAAAGATATTTTTTGCTTTTTTTACATTATATATAAAACTAAAATTTAATATTCTGTTCAAGAGAAATTAATCAATTTCTATATTGACCACATATTAATTTAGAATAAATATTTTATTTAAAATCTTGAATAAGTTTATATAATAATAAACTTAATTGGGTCAAAGAATATATCTAGTAGGCTACCCAAAAACTCTCATAAGTGGTATAACATTATAGTCTACCCAAAGAGTATACGTAAGTTAAAATTAGATGTAGTATATGTTCAGATTGTTTCAAATTTTATGTTGAGAAGTTACATAATTAAGTCAACATTAAAAGATTAATAAAGTAAATCTTTAATATAAATAAATATCAGCATGAATGTATCCAAGTCTTATTCTTTTATGTATACTTATGAATATAAATTGAGAATTTGAATTAAAAATTAATATCATAAATTACATTCTTATTTAATCATATTTTAAATTACTTTTTTTAAATAACATTTAAATTACTTCAAGTTTTAATGTAATAACCTTGTTGTTCTCCTTATTAGTTAAAAGAAATATAATTATATATAGATAAAACATTTTTTTATCAAATGTCATTACAAGAATTGTTACTATTACAATGGTTTTTTTTTTAGTCTCAAAGCTCCCTGTAATACACACTTATTATAATACACTAAGCCCGTTATGAAATTGTTATTGTTATAATGGCATGAATGGTAACACGGTATACAATGGAATTTCTTGGCACACTACCTTCTTAGTTTCTTAGTTCACATGATTTGGAAGACACATAATGATTTTGTATTCAATGGTGGGCAGCTTGCTTCTAATGAGACTTTGGAGGCAGTAGTTTCTCAAGCACAATAGGTTTGTCACATCCATAACCTTGACTTTTTTCATTTCCCCTTATGCATGACATTCAACAGGTGAGATGACAAACACCTCCTGTTGGGTGGGTCACAACAAACATTGACGAGTCTATTAAACCTAACAGTCAGGGTGCCACACGAGTAGGTGTTCTCCAAAATAAGGAAGGTTGGTGATTAGGGAGGTTTTATATGAAACTTGGAATCAACTTATGTCACTATAGTAGAATTATGAGGGATAACTTCCACTCTTCACTTTGCTTGGGTTAAGGGAATTCAGAAACTTCATGTTGAATTAATGTGACTCCAAACTAGCTATTGGGTTTCTCAATAATGGAATCATGCAATTTCATCATATTAGTCTTTAGTGTGATTTATTAAAGAATGAATTTGTAAAGATTGGGAGATTGTATTTTTCCACATCTTTAGATAGATTAACATAATAACACATAAACTAGCAATCATTACTTAATTGTATTCTTTAAGGACTCATATTTTAAATTGGCCTCTTGTTGCTTATTCCCATTGTTGCAAAAGCATGGTACGGGGGTATTCATAAGCTACACGTTGTGTAAATTTGGTTTTCGATGTTTAGTCCTTTTCAATAAAAAAAATTATTATAGTGAATTAGCTCACTACATGTAAATATTCCAATCAACATTTTTATATTATAAATGGAAGTTATGTGGATTAATTTATAGTAGAAAAAACCGTTAAGTAAAAAAGACAAATTCTATATAATGTAAATATCCTCGTATTTTTATAAATGAAAAAAAAAATTATAAATATATTAAGTTATGTTTTCAATAATAGATGAATAAGTGCCTCTGGTATCGAAGATATATTTAAGATGAAAGCATATAAAGGAACAAACAAATGCTATGCACTAACGGACGCAGATACACTAAAAGTGCTCTAGTCAAGTAAATAGACTGCTGGCCATAGGAAGCTAATTACTAATATATTATTCTAAATTAATATTTTCTTGTTTTGTTTTACAATTATGTATAAATGTACAAAAAAACAAGCAAAGCAGGTATTTCGTGAAGCTTCAATACGAGAAAAACAAGTTTGTCTCATAAAAAGATATGTCAACCTTAATAAGAAAGTCTTTACAGAAATTGCTAAAACTCAGTTGTTACAAGTCAACAAGCACGAGAAATAGTAGATAAGCATACTTCTTTATCTTACTAGAGTACTAATCGATGAAAATAATTAATAGCGTATTAAATGCTCCAACCATCCCTTTAGGAGTCCAAGCATATGCATACGCAAAGAGTAGAACTTTTTTTAAGTTATAATGGTCAGCTTTCTTGAGTATTATATATTATAGAAGACTTAACAAGCTTTACATATTCTTTAACATTGTTCAAAGTCTTTGTTTTTTATAAAGCTTTTAGAAATTTTATAAAATTCTCTAAATATTTACATACCTTAATAGTATATACTTATAAATGATATTTATTTCTGTTGGGCAGATCTTATAAAGTTTTTGTGTCCTCTAAACTCTCTAAATCTTATGATTTAGTTAAAAGTGTATTAAGAGACTCAATATAGAAAGAATACTTGGATAGTGTTTAATTTGAAGAAGTTATTGTAAAGAATATTTAGAGATAAGTTATAAATTATTTAAAAAGATTATGTGTATCTTGTATAAGATAGTAGAACTTTAGTGATTAATAGTCTTAGGTTGATATGAACTAATATATATACATCTTATTTCTTGTGATTTATACTAACATTGAATTTGTTATGTCAATTTGCATGTGAAATCTATTTTAAATTACTTTTACAAAAATATCGTATGCTTCATTATACGTCTTTAAGAAAGTAAAACTAATTTATCAATTCCTTGTGAAAATTTTTAGAAACATAATTCAACTGTCTTTTAAACATATTTTTGAAAAGTGAAAATAATGTCTAATTCAATAATGTGACACAAACTAACTTATTCTTGATTAGCTTACATCAATTACACCTGTCTTTAATGTTAAATATACATTTTTTTGGTTTTATCCTAGATTTTTTCTAAAATATCATTTTATATAATTATTTTTTAACATAATTTTCATGCAATGATAAGTATAACTCTTTTTCTATAATTATATTTTTTTTATTACTAAAATACCTTTTTTATAAGACTAACATAAATCCTAATTTTTCTTTTTTATTACTCTTTAAAACCTAATTAATTTTGTACTCTTGATTATTTTTAAGTAATATTTTGTGACCCGTCAATTCTTTAAATAATAATTAATGAAATAACAGATAAAATTATATCAAGTAAATATAATATTATAATTTTATAACACCAAATAAAACATCACTTTTAGGAAAGTGTTCATAAAAGTCTAAACAAAAATATATTATAATAGTTAAATTTAAATTTTAATAATTAAAAACATGTAGTAATATTCATTAACAATAACAAATTTAATAATAAATTTTTATAATATAAACTTATAAGAAATTAAAATATAAAAATTTTCAAATTAATATATACATGAATAAATTGTGTATTTTATGAAAAATGTTGATAAACTAATATATACTTATTTGTAATAAAATGGTTTTTTAATTGAAAATTGAGTCAACCACTGTTCAGGACTAGTTTTGAACAGTTTGATGAGCTCTTGAATGGTTTCTATTACTTTTGAAAACCTTTATTTTGTATGCTAATTGAACTGGTCACTAGACTAGTCTCTGTTTGAATTTACCGATCCAGTCCTAGTTGCAGGGTTGTGAATACATAATGTAAAGCAATGGCCGGGTTCAGGTTTTGGATTTTCATGGCTACCCTTTCGAAGCAGTCTATGAATGCGCAAAGTGACTCATTCCTTTCTTGCTTCACATCTACCAGCGCAATGGACGATAACCGATGAGGATGGCTGGCGGCAAACTAGATCATGAACTTGGTAGAAAACTCTTCAAATGATGACATTGACCTCGAGGGCAGGTGTGTAAACCATCTCAAGGCTTAGCCCCTTAACAGGTAGGGAAAACTTTGCATATAACTGCATCTTCAGAGGTGTAAAGCTCGTCCCTAGTAACGAATGCATCCAGGTGAACCTTTAGGTTGGTGCTCCCATCATACTCTAGCATTAAATGTTTCCACGTATCTGGTAGGGACATCTCCATAATGCCAAGCGTGAATGGGTGTCTCAACTTGTTCAGGACTTCGACTAGGGTAGACACAATCTTGGAGGCCCAAGGTTTTTTGGTGGGAGTCGAATGTGGTTATAAGAGCCTAGTAGACCCCTTATCCTAGGATGTGGCTTCAACCTCGTCATTCTTCCTGGACCGACTTGTGTTGTTGCATAACTCTTCGTTTTCCTTCCACAGTAGCTCCATCTTTTGCTGCATCTGCTGGAAATTCGCCAGCAGTAAATCTTCATTCGTTTTGATTGTTACAGTCTCACAAGGTGGAAGAGGAGGGTCTTGAGAGGTCCTGATGTTGCCTCTCATTTGTACCATGTTTTTCTTGATCATCTTTCTTGAGACCGCTAGGTGACAAATTACGGGCCCCACGGTAGGCGCCAAAATGTACCTTCATAAAAATATTGTTTGGTTATGAGAGTCTTCATTGAGGTCTTCAAGTCTTTCAAGGTTCAACCAAGAGGTTTTAGTCACCATAGGTGATATCTGCAATGACACTTTGACGCTCAAGTTAATGTGTGTATAATCTAAAAGTACTGTGTGTCAGAGAGAATAATAATATATTAATGAGTCCGTCAAATCTGAGCGTGTGCTACCTTTTATAGTGTTTTACCTTAGGCTTAGGTCTATTAAACAAGGTTTATCTTAAAAGGGCAATCTGGGTATAATTCTTAAGGTTACCTTGGGGGAAATATTGACTTTTGCTTGTCTGCCCTCTATTATGGGTGCTTTGGTTTTGATTGAGGGTTATGGGTGTGCCCTTGCCGTTTGCTGAGTTGTTCCCAACTTTACTAGGGAGGGTTCAATCTTGTCCTAGGAGGTGTCCAGTATAAGTAAATTACATATTTTATGAAAAAATGTTGATAAGCTAATATATACAACTTATTTGTAATAAAATAAATTTTTAATTAAAAAAATTGAGTCAACTAGTGTTTATGATGATTTTGACCGGTTCATGACTAGTTTGATTAACTCTCGACAAGTTTCTACTACTTTTGAAAACCTTTATTTTGTATGCTAATTGAACTAGTTACCAGACCAGTCTCTCGTTAAATCATCCGGTCGAGTTCAATTTTAAAAACTGTAACATTTAAAAAATTTTAAAATTGATAAATAAATGAAAAAATATAATAACATTTTTTTTATAAAATTTATACTAGATTAGTTTATAATTAACGTTTGATGTTTACAATAAAACACAACTAGGAGAGAAAGAAGTAAAACTTGTTATCTTGAACCAATCAATTTAAGATTTAGCCTTCTTAACCATATAGAGTGAAGTATCATATGTATCATATCAAAGGGCTTTGTTGGTCGATTAATTGTTAAATGCCTTTGAACTCTAAAGACATTCATTTGTAGTTTCAAATACCTTTTTTCTTGAAACACTTTGTAATATAGTCTTGTGATATAACCAGATTAGGGATTCTACCTCAAAGGGGGCACACACAAGACTACTATAAAAAAATTAGGTCTACATAATAAGAAGGAGAGTAAAACTAATAATTGTTCATTCTGTTCTTAGGGAAACACAAGGTGCTATAAAGGACTTACAAATGGGCAGGAACCTAAAGAGAAAAGCCCAAAACATAGAAAATGGCTCAATATAAAGGATTAAAGATAAATGGCCTAGACATAATCCTTAAGTCAACTAGGGTTGCGAATAGCACAAGGAGATCTAACAACACCCCTTGCTTTAGATAAAACCTTGCCCTCAAGGTTCATTGACACGTGGCAATTGGAGGACCAATAAAGGCACGAATTATGCTTGTTGGCAACAGTGGGATTCATTTCTGAGTTGATCTGACTAATGGGCTTCCTTCTGTGTTTCCAATGAGGTGCTAACTGTAAAGTGGTCCATAGTGATTCCCAAGGGAGCATTTTGCGCGTGCAACTTTTCAGATGCCAACAGGCATGTACTAGGGGCGTAAGGGGCTTTATGAGAACCAACAAACACTTTTGAATTGGACCATGTAGATGAAAAGTGGGTGGGATGCGTGGATGATTGTGATGAGCTGAGGCCATTGGGGAAAAATAAAGGGCCTTTTGGTGATATCATGAAGACAAATGTGTTATCTTCCCAAATAAGAGAGAGGGAGTTAGGTTGCAGAACATGAGTGGGTTCCGAGAGTGTGGAAGGAACATTTGACTGGGAACACGACAATTGAGGGTCGTTGTAACGACAAAGGAGAGACACATGCACCATAGGATGGATGAAAGCAGGAACAACTCCAGTTCGTAAGCAACTTTTCTAATATGGGCATTGATCATATCGGGCCAAAATATCATTTTGCTAGCTTTTAAGATGGGCAGCCAGTGATGGAGTGCTGACGGTAGGGTGTGAGTCGTAACCAGGCATAGTCACTAATGTCAAGTTAACATCCAACCTTTTTTTATTTGCTTGGGCCTTCATGCTTTAATGAGTCACCCTAAGGTTTTTCTTTAAACTTGTTGATATTTCTCCTCTTTACTGCAAAGAGGTATCAACCGCCACTAAAGAGGAAGATTCGACGATGTAGTCCGTGATGTGTGGTGGCGGCCGATCGTATAAAGCTCGGAAAGAAGTCATTTTTATGGCTAAATGGTATGTGGAATCAAACCAGAACTCGGCAAAGTGAAGAATTTTGAATCACTAATGCGGGTGTTCACTATAGAAGTAGCATAAATAAGCTTCAAGACTATGATTAAGGACCCCTGTCTGGCCGTCAATTTCAAGATGGTAAGACGTGCTATACTGAAGCTTCGTCCCTTGTAGCTTGAAAAGTTCCTTAAAAAATGCACTAAAAAATAATGTATTTCTATCTGATGATATGGTTTTAGGACTACCATGGAGCCAACATATCTTGACCGAGAAATGGGGCCCAAATCAGGGGCGGTTAAATGCTTAAGGAGCCCAATAAAGTGGGTGGACTTGCTGAAGCGGTCACAAACCACCCAAATGACAGTGTGGCCAAACGAGACTAGTAAGTTAGTGATGAAGTCCATGGTTATCTCTTCCCACACTTTTTTTGGAATAGGTAAGGGTTTTAAGACCCCAGTTTTCTTTGTTGGGGCTGTTTTATTTTGTTGGCAAACTGAACATGCACTGACAAAAGCTTTGGTTTCTATTTACAAACTGAGCTACCAGAAGGAGGCGGCCAAACACGCTAGGATAGGCTTGAAACCAAAGTGTCCAGACAGGAGAGTGTGGTGGAATTCGTGAATCAAAGTAAACCTCTAATTTGCCACAATTGGGACAAAAATGCGATCTTTGACTAGGAGGAGGTTGTCTTGGATAGAGGTATTGGATGATGACTCTGAGCCTTTGGTATACTCATCCTTGACCATTGTGCCTTATGAGGTTAAGAAGTAGTCATAGAGATCCTGCAACAAAGAAGCAATAGTTGTTGTTATCAAGCTAAAAAGAATTCCATCATCACTATCTCGACGGAATAAAACATTTGCCATAATGCTTGATTTTCCAGGCTTCTTTATGATTTCGAAGTTGTATCCTTGCAATTTATTAGTCATCTTTTGTTGTTCTGGGGTTTGGATTGCTTGGGATAATAAGTTGCATAAACACTGCTAATTTACGGATATCACAAATTTTCTTCCTATGAGATATTGATGCCATTTTTTTATGGATTTTGTGATAGCGAAAAGTTCCCAAGCGTAGGCAGAAGCTACCTGTATGTGAGTGCCCATTTGCTTGCTGAAAAAGGCCAAAGGGTGACCATCTTGAGTGAGGACTGCACCCACGGCTGAAGCAGAGGCATCTGTTTCAATTCAAAATTCCTTCTGAAAGTTTGGAAGAGTGAAGACAGATGTTGTAATTAGCTTGTTTTTAACTCTGTAAAGCTATAACCGCTTTTGCATTCCATGTAAACGATTTCAATTTTAGTAAATCTGTGAGACGAGTAGCGAGAGTGGTGTAGTGCTTGATGAATTTACAATAAAAACCAGTGAGGCCTAAGAACCCTCGAAGTTGTGTGAGTGAGCATGGTTCCGGCCAACGTAGAATAGCTTGCAATTTATCTGAATCAGGGGAAATAAAAGCAACACGATATAGCCTAAGTAGTGAATCGGAATTTAAGGGATTTGGTTTTAGCTTTGGAGGTGTTTCAGACTTGCGGGAGGGTTTTGGGTCATTTGGGATAAGAAAAAAAAAAGTGGCAATGGATTTTGTATGTAGTGAATGACAAAGTTGGTGGAAAGTGAAGGGAGAGTTGAATGATGAGAACCTTTAATTGTAACCCATTTGTCTTGCTGGTGAAACGAAAATGTTGCAATGGAAAAATCAGCAGATACTCAGCCAAGAGTGGTTAGCCATTTAAGTCCCAAAACAATATATGCACTTTCAATTGGAAACAAATAGGTTGGAACAGATAAACAAACACCCTGAATGTCCAATGGTACTGTAGAGTAGAAACTAGCACAATCTAAATGGGCACCATTGCTCACCATAACTAAAAATTTAGGTATAGGTTGAATGGTGAGGCCAAGATGAGAAACCAGCTGAGGTTGCAGAATATTATGAGTGTTGCTTGTATCAAGTAGGATCATAACATCCAAAATCTGGATTTTACCTTGAAATTTGATGGCCTGTGGGGATGGGTGGCCTGACATTGCTTGAAAGGATAAATGAAAATGGATATCGTCTAGGAATGAAGGGGGGGGGTCAGATTAGGGCAAATTAGGTGGGTCATCTTCACAATAGTCATCTTCTATTAAGAGAAGGAATCTCCCTTTGGCGCAGTTGTAGCCTGCAATGAATTTCTCATCACAATAATAACATAAGCTCTAGGAGTGGCATTCTTGCATAAAGGAATATGAGAGTCTTTTGATAGGGATAGATGTGAAGCACTGAGAGTTAGGGGCAGGAATAGCGGAATTAGGGGCAAGAAGAATGGTTGGAGGTTTAGGGTAGTAGTGGGTAGTGGGTTAGTGAGTTGGGCATGATCGGGCATCTTGTAGTTTTTCTTCCACCAATTTAGCCATGCCAATGGCTTGGGTAATGGAATAAGGATTCAAAAGAGCAAGTTCGGACCTGATATCTGAGTGCAAGCCTGATAAAAAACAATTGAGAACAGATTCAAGAGTCATCCTAACAACATGATTGCAAAGCCTCTCAAAGGCAATTTGGTATTCCTTCACAGTCCTTGTTTGCTTAAGTTTAAAGAGATAAGCATGACGGTTAGTAATGGCTGAAGGGCCAAAACTAACTTCCAGAGCTCTAGAAAATGAGTGTCATTTTGTTAATTGATGGTTTTAAGCCATCCATTTGCATCAGCTCAAAGCATCACCACACATAAAAACCTGCCAATGAAATATGTTGATCCATAGGGATATGATAGAAAGCGAAATAATGTTTTGCCTAAAATAGCCAGTCTAGTGGAGTAGTACCATCAAAGGGGCTAATATGTAATTTTAGGGGAGTGTGGTGAGGGTTTGGAGATGGTGAGGGGGAGGGGGGATAAAAAGGCAGAGACATTTATAGGGATGTGGTAAATGGGTTTGTGCGGTGTTAGGGTAAGGAAATGATGAATCGAGGGTTGGCGTGATGGAAGCGCGAGGTGTGGTAAAATGTGGGGATGAAATAAGGGCATTAACGTATTGTGGGGGAAATTGGGGTGGATCAAGAATGGGGCTATGGTTAAATGGAGGTACCTAAGCGTTAACTTGAAATGTTGGAAATGGTAGCTTGTAAGGCACCTTGGAGTTTTGGCCTTTTGGAAAAGATTAATGAACTTGCTTTGTCCAATTAATTTTTTGTAGTTTTGGCCTTTTGGAAGAGATTCATGAACTTGGACGTCATTATCTTTATCTTTCCAATTATTCAACAAGATTTTTTTAATTTCACCATGTTCTCCACCAGCAAAGAAAGCTAAAATGTTGTGGTTGTCATTTGGGTGTAGTCCTAGATTGGATGGATTTAGTTCTCCTCTTGTCAAATATTCACTTCTAAAATAGACACATCTTTATTAGGTTGGAATCCTTTTGAGGTGTAAGCATTGCAAAATACCCTTATAAAGTGCTTAAAGAGTTTAGGGTTTCCAAATGAAACTTGTGAACCTTAATAATCAAATAAATATAATACTAATGGATTGTTAATGGATATAATTAAAACTTCCTTAGCTAACAACAAAGTAAAAGAAGAATAGGAATGTGAAATAAATATCTCACTCAAAAACACTATAAAAAGGTGTAGGCTTATTTCAATTGTTACATGTAGTTTTTTTAAGGTATAATAGAAATCACAATATAAATGTGAGTTTATATTAATAATTCATATAAGTTTGTTAATTACTTCGAGAAATCAATATATACATAATTTTGTACAACATAAATAAGAAGCATTATACTCAATATTTATTCTATATACATCAATTTAATTTTTTAAGATATACTATAATACCAAGTTAATAATAATATATTTACTATATGACATATTTATAATATAACTAGACTATTAAGTTTATATTCTTATTAATTAGAACATTAGGTATTCAAACTTTCACACAAATTCAAAATTATTTAATATGTAATTAATATTAGCATACAAAATTATATTTATAAATGTGCAAATACTCATTATTAAAACATATTTTAAAAAAATTTAAATTATGTGATACATAATTGTTAGTATAATCATAACATTTTGCTATTGAATGTGTAAGTTGACTAATTCTTATACTTATGCATATGATCATAAACTTTATATATATATATATATATATATATATATATATAAATAAAGGCGTATAACATGAGAATGATGTTCTTATGTGAGAATACATCTGAATTTAAATAAAAAGTTTAAATTAAAACAACTCACTTAAAAAAATATCATGTACATCATCCACTATATCATCACACTATCAATAAGTAATATTCTTCTCCCACCACCACCGTTGCCAACACCTACCACCGTCACCACCACTCCCACCGCCATCACCACCAATAGTGACAACGATAATGGTGATGGTGGGAGTGGTGGTAGTGGTAGCGGTGACGATGATGGTGACGACAGTGATAGCGAGAGAAAAATATTACTTATTGGTGAGATGATACAAGGGATAATGTACGTGATATCTTTAAGCTTTAATTTGAACTTTTTATTTAAATTTGGATGACTACAACATATTCTTATCCTTCTCACATAATAACATCATTCTCATGTGATACACCTCCAATTAATATATATATTTTGTTGCAACATCATGAATTAATCAAATTTTATTTTCAATTTATAAATTAATACTAATAATTGTACTGAAGTAATTAGTAATCAAATACAAAGTATATATTTCCCCCTAATTCTTAAATTAATATAAAGGAAAGTGAGAGGAAACAAGAAGAGTTGCGCAACACAAACTATATATATAGTTAAGATATGATCTTACCCAATCATGACATGATACTAAAAAGTGGTATGCCCCTTGGCTTGTATTCCAATAAGGATACTTGTCTGCAACAACATTGACATAATCTTCCAGCAAGTGATAAATAGAAAGGGAGCTCGAATGTCTCACGAGAGGGTCGTAAACATAGTGAACAATTTTAACTATATTGAAGGGAATGAGAAAAACATGTGCTTGGTCAGGATGTCTAGCCCTAAAGTGACTCCACGTATGATAATTATCAATTTCATCTATAAATTGCCCTTCAATGGCATATATACTGTTTACTGGCCCATAGTGCACTAAGGGTTGTTCTCCCTCCTCATACACCCATATCTGAATCTCTTTAACATCTCTTCGTTGCTCCTGTTTAATTTCAATGTTTTACCAAAAAATTTTGATGTTAGAAAAGTTATAATTTTAGAAACTCCATTTATCTTTATACATCATTAACATTTTTTTTAATGTTTATGTTCGGATCAAAATTATATCGCTTATTATATTTATATTTTTTTCTCCATTATTTATCTAATGAAAATCATTTTGTTGTCACAAAACCCACTTGTATTCTACAGTATTTTGTTAAATGTGAAACTCATCTAGTACGTAATCATAAATTAATGAACATAAATTCACGTTGAAAATATAGAAAATTAATTACATCCAAAACGTGAAACCAATGACGCTAAGAGTAGCTGTACATACTGCACTGGTCACATGAACATTTAAATTATTTAATTATATATAAAATTTTGATAAACTCTTTTAAATGCAAAAAATAAAATAAAAGAATGTATAAAATAAAGATTGATTGATTAACACGCACAAAAAGAAGAAGCAAATGGATAATTAAACTACAGATTGAATATAAAATTTGTGTAGAGAAGTCCAAATTAAAACTTCTATACATAAAATAGTTTAAAAGATTCCTAGATATATGGTTTCAGAAAATTTCGAACTTAACTGATGAAATGCATGTGGATTCCGGTAAATGGATCCTTTGGGGACAAAAGATTCTCTCCTTGATGAAGTGTAGTTCCTAGATCTGATAGCTTCCAAATAGTGATGTTGGCAAGGAAAGCCAGCAGAGGATGTTGTTAATCAGATAGGGAGGTGAGAGAGATAATCTACTGGTAGATAAGTTATTGATATGGGAACGGAGTGGGTAGAGGTTCGGGGGCGGAGGAAGGGAAGGAATACCGGCGAGGATGGGAGTAATCAGATAGGAAGGCCAGTGAAAAATGATACGATGAAAACAGGTACTGGAGGAATAATGTCTTTCTTCTTTACCCATTTTCCTGATAATTATAAGGCGAGAGAGATGTGAGAGATTTTTAGGAGATATGGGGAGGTTCAGGAGGTATACATACCAACAAAAACGGATAGAAATGGGAGGAGGTTTGGTTTTGTGCGATTTACAGAGGTGGAGGATGAGTACCTGTTAGGGGTTAAGTTGGATAATATTTTCATTGGCAACGAGAAGATATGGGTAAACAGGCCTAGATTTGAAAAAAGAGATATAAAAAACACAAATATGGGGCCTGTGGAGAGGAAGGGGAACCAGAGTTTAACTCAGATGCAACCATTTTCTCAGAAAACAATGATAGGAATTCAGAGTGGAGTTCAGAGTGGAAGCATGAAATTATCCTATGCAAAAGTTGCAGGACCCTCCGCGGTAAGGCATCATCAGGCTACCGGGGGGAAAAACCAGTCCGGTCTAAAGAACAAAGGGGGAATCACAGGGGAAAGAATAAAGACAACTTTGTTTTTTAAAGCAGAGACAGAGGTAGTGAAAAGGCTGGAATCAGCTTATGTTGGAGAAGTGCTTTGTAAAGGAACAACTTTTAGGACTCAGCAATTCTTGGCTGAGTAGGGAATCTTTGATGTAAAAGCTACTCCAATGAGAGGGAATAAGGTGTTGCTGGAAGAAAAGGAATCGCAAATCTTGCAAGAGGAGATACAAGGTAGTCATGAATGGATCCATAGATGGTTTCACTTGCTAAGTAGGTGGGAACCTGGAAACATAGACACCGAGAGAAGGGTATGGGTATGTTGTTATGGTATTCCAGTGCATGTTTAGGGGGAAAAATTCTTTAAGACTCTGATGGCTCCTTATGAAGATTTGGAGCGGGTAGGAGAGGGGATGGCTAGAAAGGAGAGGTTCGATGTGGCGCGGTTGCTTATATCCCAGAAGGCGTTCGAACCAATACAGGAGGTTGTGAAAGTAGCCATTGATGACCGAGTATTTCATGTTAAGGTGATGGAGGAAGGTGAAGAATGGAACAACCTGAGGACTCACGAGATGTATCCAGGGGTTGGTTCGGACATGAGCTCGTGCCAGGGAGAAGGGGAGTTCGACGAATCTTTTGTAGCGGAGCAACGACTGGCGGTGCTGAAGGAGGAGTTGTTCAGAGGACGGTGAAAGGTGGCTCCGGCGGAGGAAATCGGTGGGCAACAGGGGGTAGCCTATGATGTAGAGTCAGTCAATGTCAGGATAGGTGCAGAGGACCTAGTCGCCAGCGCCAAAACAGGTTATGACAAAGAGGGACAAGGTTACGGAAACACGCTTGAAATGGGAGATCTGCAGGGGCACGAAAACGATGGTCAGATAAGCAATGCCCCGAAATGGCAGAGGGGGCTGCGAAATGGAATGGACCATGAAGGGAGGGGCATGCACGCGGAAGAGGGAAGCAGGAATACGGGAAAAGCTGAGGACGACGGTACAAGCTCGGTGCAGAGTGGTAATAATGTATGCTGTCAACTTTACCCATGCACGAACTAGCGGCCGACACGTGGAAAGGTGGATGGTCAAAAGGTAACTCAAACTCAGCCTCACGACAGCCGAGAAGATAAGGGTAGGGAAGTGGGCCCGAGCAGGAATGGCCAACGGCTATATGATATTGGGCCGATTGAAGATGGGCTAATTGATTTTGGGTCGTGCGATGATGGGAAATCCGACGTTCCGGCTAATGGAGTCGATCTGAGCCTTCTACAGATGAATGGTAACGAACAGAGCAACGCCAACCGAAGGTCTGTTCCTGTGGCCAAACGGTGTAAATGGCCCAAAACTGGCGGGTATGGAAGTGAAGACGAAATTCCAACTGCAGGGAACCGAGCAAAGACACAGACCAAACCACAAAGCCAGCGAAATAACGACGGTATGACCATTCGAAACCAGCAAATCGGTGAGCCAAGTCCCATCTGCAATCTACTTTTAAGTGAAGAGGCGAATCTAGAAGGAATAAGGTGGCTGGAAAAAGAGGAGATAAATTCTGGTGAGGAGGAGGAGACCAAAGTACCAACACAATATCAAAGCTGTGGAAATGAGGATACAAAAACGGGCTCAACTTCCACAAAGATTTACAATAGCAAAAAATGGGAGTGGGTGGGGGAGGATGAAATGTCGTGGGGAGAGAGGGGGAACAAGAGGATGGTCAATACATGGACACAGATTCGAAGGCACAGTCTTGATGGAAGTGAACTGCAAAAGACTGACCGGAGTGGAGGCTCGGAACAAGCAGGTCAAAGTAGAGAGGAAAGTTGGAAGGAGGTGGAAAAAATGTGGCTAGCAATGAAGGGGATAGGAATAACTGGGAAGCAATTAGAGGAGGTATGTATAGCAGAACTAGTACGAATGAAGGAGAGGGACAAGGCGGAGAAGGACAAGAGGGGTAGCAGGAATCAAATTGTGGTTTAAATGAAGATTCTGTCACTAAATGTGAGGGGCTTTAGGGAGCAGGTGAAACGGAGACACATTAAGAGGATGGTAGTGGGAAATAAGATTGACATATGTCTTTTTCAGGAAACAAAGTGTATGAATTTGAAGGACTGGGAAATAAAGGAGGCCTGGGGGAGTAAGGAATGTAAATGGAGCATACTTCCATCAACGGGTTTGAGTGGGGGTTGTGTTACAATTTGGAAGAAAGGTTTACTGGAGGTAATGTGGAAAATTCAAGAACAGGGTTTTATAGGAGTTGCTTTTAGAGGAACTAACCCAGACGAGGTGAATTGTGTTGTTAACGTATACGCCCGTGTACGTTGGAGGGTAAGAGAAAGGTATGGGAGGATCTAATGATGACTAGAAGAGGGGTTCCACATGTAAGGTGGGTAGTTGGAGGTGATTTTAACGCGGTAAGAGGCAGGAGTGAAGTTATCGGAACATCAACTTATCATAAGAGGAGAGAGATGGAGGAATTTGATTTTTTTATACAACAAATGGGGTTGGTAGACATTCCAGTGATTGGAATAGGGGTGACATGGATATCACCAGATGGAAAGTCAACCAACAGATTAGATAGGTTCCTTGTTTCATCGACACTGATGGAGGAATGGGGAATTAGTGCATAGAGGGTAGGTACTAGGGAGTTTTCTGACCATTGCTGGATAAGTACAAAAGATAATGAGCAGAATTGGGGACCCAAACCTTTTAAGTTTTTTGATTACTGGTTGGAAGAGGCTTCTTTTGGAGACTTGATAAAAGAAAAGTGGGAGTCAGTTCATAGCTCTGGGTGGAAGCTGCATAAGTTGGCAAAGAAGTTAAAGACTATCAAAGGGGAGATAAAGAAGTGGTCTGCAGAGGTGTGGAAAAAGGATGATAACTTTCTGGCCGAGAAGGTTAACGAGATGGAAGTGACTGATCAACAGCTGGTGGAAGGGTCCCACCTGGTTAATAGATCAAGGATGGATCTGATGTCAGAATATTGGGGCAAGGCTAGGGCGATGGAACATGCACTGCTACAAAAATCTAGGATAAGATGGGCTCTCAACGGAGATAATAATTCCAGGTACTTTCATAATTGTTTTAGGTCGAGATGTCATGCAAACTCCATTTTGGCAGTACAGTCGAACACGGGATGGCTGGAGAGTGTGTCTGAGATTAGAGCAAAAATATTAGACCATTTTTCGGATACATACCAAGAAAGATGGAGGGATAGACCTACACTGGATGAAGTTCCTTTCTCTCAGTTATCAGAAGAACAGATTCAGTTCTTGGAGGAGCCTTTTTTAGAGGAGGAGATCAAGGCGGCAGTTTGGGCCTGTGAAGGAGGGAAAAGCCCAGGGCCTGATGATTTTGGAATGAATTTTTATAAATCCTGCTGGGGGGTTATTGGGCCTGATGTGGTGAGAGCAATACAAGAGTTTCATGAGTCTTGTATACTACCGAGAGGGGTAAATTCTTCTTTCATCACTCTTATTCCAAAGGTGGCTACACCTTCAGGGCTAAGCCAATACAGGCCTATATCCCTAATCTCAAGTGTGCACAAGATTATCTCCAAGTTATTGGCGCTGAGATTGAAAAAGGTGTTGAGTGGGCTGATATCGTCCTCCCAGACGGCCTTCCTGTCTGGAAGATTAATTCTGGATGGAGTTGTGGTGGAAAATGAGATCCTGGATTGGGCAAAAAGAAGGCGGAAACCGTGTTTCATGTTCAAGGTGGATTTTGAAAAGGCTTATGATTCGGTGAACTGGAATTTTCTAGACTATATGCTAGGTAGGATGGGTTTTGGTAGGAGATGGAGAAGGTGGATGACTGCTATAGTAAGGAATAGTTATGTGTCGATTCTAGTTAGTGGGTGCCCGACATAAGAGTTTAAGCCAGCGAGAGAGTTAAAGCAGGGAGATCCGCTATCTCCTTTTCTGTTCCTGATGGTGGCAGAGGCATTGGCAGGTTTGTACAGATAAACCATTTACAAAGGTTTCTACAAAGAGATAAAGGTACAAGACGATGCGAGGTATTCACTGCTACAGTATGCAGATGATGTTATTATGATGGGTGAAGCGGAACTGCAAACTGTGTGGTACTTGAAGGTAATTTTGCGGGGTTTTGAAATGGCGTCAGGATTAAAGGTAAACTTCAGTAAGAGTAGCTTCTATAGCTTCAATGCGGCAGAATCTTTCACACTTGCTGCTAGTAGCATTCTAAATTGTAATATTGGTACGACATCATTCAAATTCCTGGGGGTACCAGTGGGACTGAATCGTAAGAGGGAACAAGTCTAGAAGCCAGTGCTGGATCAGTTCACGAAGCGGTTGTCAGGATGGAAGGCAAGTAATATGACTTTTGCTGGGAGGCTGGTATTACTAAACTCTGTGCTTGCATCTCTTCCACTGTATTTTTTCTCTTTTTATAAGGCTCCCAAGACAGTGTTGAAGTCTCTGAAGCGGTTGCAGCGGACTTTCTTATGGGGAGGCAATGACAGCCAAACTAAAATTGCATGGGTAAGCTGGGAAAAAGTCTGTCGGCCAAAAGAAGAAGGAGGTTTAGGAGTGAAGTGTTTGGAGAAATTTAATATGAGTTTGTTGGCAAAGTGGAGGTGGAGAATACTATCAGATGATAAGGCTATATGGGGTCCACTTCTGAGGAGTAGGTATGGGGAGGTATATAGATATATGGATAGGCCGACGTCCTATGGCCATACTTCTCAGTGGTGGAAAGACATTTGGGCCATTGATGGACCAAAAACGGTATAGCCAGAATGGTTTCAAAGTAGAGTAACTAGGATAGTTAGATCTGGAGTGGAAACTCTATTTTGGGAGCAGAGGTGGATCAGAGAAATGGCATTTAGTGTAATGTTCCCCAGATTGTACGCCTTAGCATAGGATAAGTTAATTACCATCAAAGAAAAAAGCCAGGCAGGAGATCCTTCGGCTCGGTGGAAGTGGGTGTGGTGGAGAGAGTTGTTTGTATGGGAGGAGCAATTGCTTAATGTTTTAAAGGAAGTCTTATGTGAAGTACAATTGGTGGATCAGATTCCAGATGAATGGGGGTGGAATTCAGATGTCGGGGGGGTGGATTTTCGGTGGCGGGAGGGTATAAGGTGTTGAATGAAGGAATTATGGATATAGGAATGATTGGTCTGCAGCCACTGGACTTGCACCGATTGTGGATGGAAAAGCTCCCGTCGAAGGTACTGGCGTTCTCTTGGAGGTTGTTGAGAGACAAGTTACCCACGGTTGATAACTTGCTAACGAGAGGAATGCAGACTTCGGTGCTCAATCCGGTGTGTGTGTTCTGGAATAATGGACTGGAGACAAGAAATCATCTTTTCTTACAATGTAGAAACATACAAAGGTTGTGGTATAAAGTTATTAGCTGGGTGGGGGTACAAAGTCCATGTCCAGGAGATCTAAATCAGTTGTTTCTCTTAGCCTCGGGATTGGTGACGGGAAAGCGGAAGAAGAGGTGCAGATATGTTTTTTGGATTGCTGTATGTTGGTGCATTTGGATGTCCATGAATGCTATTATTTTTCGTGGTTCCGACATGGAGTCTATTGATATGTTAATGTCGATAAAGTTTGTGTCCTGGAAATGGTTGGTGTATTCTTTTGGTTTTCGTCCAGGATGTGTTTTCTCTGACTGGTGTTCCCATCCTAGATTGTGTCTGATGAATGTGAAATAGATACATAGGTTAGGGGGAACACAGTTAAGTTATTATTCTAGTGCTGTTTGTAAGTTGAAACATTTTGTTTCGGCTCAATATGTTATGCTATAATACAATACAATTTTGCCTTTCAAAAAAAAAAAAAGATTTGATAACTTCCTGAATTAAGAGACGTGCTCGTGCTAAACCTTCTTCTATTTTCTCCAAACCAAGAAATTTCTTCCACAAAGCAATAGGGAAAATTAAAGGCTAGGGTACGGTGGCAACCAAAGTACAGTGACTAAAAGAATATCTTGAAAGCTAGAAAAACATTCTCTTTATATTTTTAAGCATCTTAACTTACGGACCTACCCTCAAAAAAATTAAATAGTAAAATTTATTTTTCTAAAAAAAATCTTTTTTTTTTTCAAAAATGTTTTTTATCTTTTTGTGGTTGGTGGACTTACCTGTTTAACCCACCAACCGGTGGTGGCTCATGGTGGGCTAGACTGGGCAAAAAAATTTACATTGCAAATTAAATGAGTCAAGTTGGCTTGAACTGTATTTCATGTAGGTTAAAATAAGTCGGCCTATATGGGTCGAACTAGTCGGTTTTAACAACTTTAGCTGTTTGTAAATTTGTATACTTTTGTGTAATGATCTTGTAACTAATGGGGTATTTGCACACTTTCTCAGGATTTTAACACTTTCTTTCTTACTTATTTTCAACTCTTATTTTCTCTCTCCTTTTATTGGTATGTTCTTGACACTTTTTTGAGTTGACTTGGTAAGTTTTTGTGTGAATCTTAACAATTGGCGTCATCTGTGGGAAGACAAAGCAATTCAAGAGAGATCAAAAGTCATGACAATCAAGTTCGATATTGAAAAGTTCTTCGAGAACAATGAATTTGGGTTGTCAGGAAGTGCTAAAGGGGAATGTGAATATTTCACCATCTTTGATATCATAAGAGAAGAAGAAGATGATTGATAGGGCTTAAAGCACAATTGTTCTATGTTTTGGAATAAGACATTGAGGTTCTGTTCAGTTGCAAGGAGAAAACTTGAAAGAAAGTGTGAGGAAAGAAAAAAAATTGAAATAAAGTGAAAATTGAAGTTGTTCGGTTATGTGTAAAGTGGTGTCATGGTGTGAAAATGATGGAAAATCATAAATTGAAGTTATTACAATTACAAAATATCTATATTTATGAATTCATTTTATAAACAAGAATAATTTTGGAAGAGTCATTTTTTTTCCATTTTTTGTTTCTTTTCATGTCTTTTTGAGTGGAAAGTTAAACATATGAGAGTTGCCAAATTAATGAAACTTTCCTTATTATTTTCGCTGCTAACGAACTAGAAAAAGTGCAACTTTTCTCGCATTTCCCTGCATATGCAACTTTCAACTCTACACTTTTCTTGCAATTGAACAAAGGACGAGGGAGCTTTCTTGGGAGAGAATCGCCTTTGGGAAGTGAGTTAAGTTGGAGTATTTATACATGAAAAAGTCTTTGGCCAGAGATTATGTATAAAGCAGCAGTGGATGAAAAAATAAAAAACGATGGAAGAATAACTTGTAGACTTTAACAAGATTCTACACAATTTTGAGAATATTGACGTAAAGCTTGAAGATGAGGACAATGCTTTAGTTTTCCTTGTTTTTTTAAAGTCCTTTGAGCTTTTTAAGGATACATTTTTGTACGAGAAAGAGCAGACAATCATATTGGAAGAGGTTCAAACCTTAATTTGGACCAAGGAGTTTAAAAGCTCCAAATTTAAAGACTAGATATGTGGGGGTTAGTCTAAGTATGACAAAGTAGAAAGGTAAGGAGAAGGAGGGAAAAGGAAAGAAGTTCAAGAACGACCAATAAAGGAAAGCTAATTGGAAGAAACAGACAAGGTGTTTCAAGTCTTAGAAGCTTGATCATATATTTAGAGGAATTATCATATGAATGCAGAGGAGAACTCTTGGAATTTGCAAGAATCAACAGATGTTGCAGTAGTGTCTGATAGTTACGAGTTTATTGGGGTCTTGGTGTTATCATCAAGTGACTCACATAGGAGTTGGGTCATGAATTTGGAGTGTACATATCGTATGTGTTCAATGATGAACTTCTTTGATACTCTACAGTTGAAGAGGAGTAGGACAATCCTCCTTATGAACAACAAGGCCTATAAAGTAAAATGATAATTAGACTCAAGATATTTGACAACCGTGAGATGTTGATGCAGTGGTGAGGTATGTTCCATAACTTAAAACGAATTTGTTCTCCACAAGTATGTTTTGATATTTTGGGCTTTTCCACCAAGGTTGAGGGTAAGATGATGAGGATATCCAAAGAAGCGTTCTACTGTTATTGGGCATGCATTTTTTGTCAGTCACACGATACATGATTAGGTTAAGTTGTGAAATTTGAGGTTGGTCCATGTTGGCAAGAAATGCTTGTTGGAGCTTGAGAAGTAGAAGTTACTGATAGGTGATAAGTTGTAAAAATTGTATTTTTGTAACTAGTGTGTTTGGGGAAGTCTCATAGAATACAGTTTGGGACTGGAATGCACATGCCCACCAAACCGTTAGAGTAGTTCATGTAGATCTATGGGGTCTGTCCAAAACATAGACTTATGGTGAAGAGTCTTATTTTCTAAGCATCATCGATGACTTATCAAGAAGAGTTTACATGTATATTCTGAGGAACAAGATGGAGACGTTCTAGAGGTTCAAAGAATGGTATATCCAAATGTAGAATCAATAAGGAACCAAGCTAAAAATATTCAAAAGAATGGTAATATCCATACAATGATTTGAATAAAAGAGTTTAACGAGTTCTACAGGAACCAATCAAGGGGTGAAGAGACATAAGACTGTTGCAAAGACTCCTCGACAAAGTGAACTGGTTGAGAGGATAAACATGACCATTTTTAGGAGATGAGGTGCATGCTCTTGGAAACATGTCTACCGAAGAAATAAACATGTCAGAGGTGAAAATGCAAATAAACTATTTTCTCTCATGTTTATGTTGCAAAATCAACATGTCAAACATGTCTTTTAAAAAAATAATTATTTAATAAAAAAAACATAAGCATTAGAAATTTGTCTCATGGTCCAAGACAATATTATAAAAAAAAAGCATAATCAAATATGCAAAACAATTATAATAGAAATAGTAAGTGAAAAATAAGCATAAACAAATTGATTATAATGTAAAAAATGACATAATTTTCAATATCATAACATAGCCAAAAGATAATATCAATAAAATTAAGCATAACCAAATGGTTCAACTAAGTAAAATTGAAAGTACAATGGTACAATAAGTTTAAAAAATCTTTACACAGTCATAACTTTTCATTTATGCAACTTTTAAAATACTAATTATTAAAGTCAACAAACTTATCATGAATGAAAGAAGTCCACACATGTAGCTTCCAACGACACCTTCGTCGCTAGATATCGTTTCCAATATCATCCACCACTAATGGAAATCATTTCTGATGGTGGCCGAGAAAGGTAACTGATTTTTCTTTCTTCTCTTTCTGTTATTATTTTTTTTACGGAATTTAAAATACCGGAAGTAGAGAAGAAAATATGGGTGAGTATCTGTTGTACGTGCCTTCTCTTAATTAGCTATTAGGGATTTTATCCTTTTAGTTCAAAGTTTAGCAACGTTTTGCTTAATTTCTTTTCTTTACGTTTTTAATCCATGTAACCACCATGGGCTAGGCCCACGTTTGTTTTAAAAAAAACCAATCCTACCCTTTTTTTTTTCTTTCTTTTGATTCTCCTTCTTTTATTTTCTTTCTTTCTCTATTTTTATCTTTCTCTCTTTTTTTCTTTTTTATTTTTATGTTATTATTTTTACACATTTTGATCTAGTTAAATCATCCATACGAATACACGAAACAATGAGCAACGAATTAACACTTAAATTCAGTTCTCACTAAAGGAATAATAATATTTATTTCCGTAAAAAGGGAAAATTAATAAATTTTCCTAGGAAAATATTTAAATTTATCTACTTACAGTTTAATGTGACATTTTTATCCTTTTGAAAATTAGGAGAATATAAATTATGATAATTTTGTGTACTTAAAATCTCAATTTATTAATTCTTGTTAATTCTTCTATAAGTATAACTTATAATAAAAATATTAACTTTCTTATTACTATTTTTATTTGTAATATTTCTTTAATAGAGATAAAAAGATTAATTAAATGCGACATCTTTTAATCTTGTGATTAAGGGTGTTCATGGGGTTGGGTGACTCGATGACCCAATAATTTAAGCCAATTCAACCCAAAGTGATTCTTCTTCTTCATTGTTGTATGGACCCATCGACCATTGCTATGCTTTCACTGGTGCTTTCCATTTGCCGCCATTGTCTCTTCCTCCTGTATGAAAATAATTACAGGTCCTGTTCTTTCTACCAATGCTTAGTGCATGTGAATCTTTAAAAAATTCCATTCTTGTAATGTTTTTGCTATTGTTCGTGAATATGTTACTAAAAAATGAGAAGACAAAGTAGTCAAAGGAGTCATTAAGGACGCTCATGTACTTAAACTACTGGGATTCCAATTAAAAATACAGTTTTTTTATTTCAAATCTAGGAATCAAACTTAGTTTCAAATTAAGATGTTGGGTTAGATTTCTAGTCTCACATTGTATAGTACTCAAAGATAGTTTATCTTATGCAACAATCATTATGTCAATTTTGATAAATTATAATGTTTAACATTGCCAAATTTTATGTCTTCTTTAGAGTTTCTTTTTCCGCACTTTCATTTACCTAATTAATTCTTCTCTAGAAAATTAATTCGTATTAAAATTTGTCTGCACAACTTCTTCCATTTCTAAAAGGGAAAAAGAGAGATGGAAGAAACATGTTATTCTGTTTCTGTTGTTTTCTCAATCAATTTAAATAATCATGGCATCATACTAAATTATGGAAGATCAATTTAATCGCATATGTCCTTTTTGTGTATTATAACTTAAACACAAGTGTAGAAATAATGTTATGACCATATGAGCAAATGTCCTAATAACTACATGATTATTGTTGATTGACAATTTAATATGTTAATTTTAATTTATTTTAGTCATATAATTTGTAATTATAAATTTATTGCTTAAAAAATATTTTTTAAAAGGTGACCCAATCAATCCAACCCAACCCAATCCGACGGGTTGGGTTGGGTTGGGTCTAATAAAAAAAGCAAAAACTCAACCCAACCTGATGTTTTATGATTGGGTTAGGTCTTAAGCTTACCTAAAACCAACCCGTGAACACCCCTACTTGTGATTTTAAGGCATAAGTTGTGATAGCTTTAAGTATAATTTACAATCTTAACTTTCTTATTACCATTTTATTTATAATATTTTTTAATAGAGATAAAATGATTAACTAGATATGACATCTTTCTAAACTTGAGATATTCAGACATAAGTTGTGACAACTTTCTGTCTTAAATCTCATCTCTAAAAAATAAATTGCTAGTTAAAATTATATTAAAAACAAAAATAATCTAAGAAGATAAAATGTTCCAATAGATAGGCTTGAGTGTACATCCCTGTCAATTTAAATTTTTAGGACGTATGAGATATGACAGTTCAGAAATTCTAAGTTTAATAAAGTAGAATTAAAAATACCATATGCAACACAAACATAGTTAAGAAGAACTATGTAAATTTTAATTCTTCATTGCACCCAAAGATACATAGAAGTAGGGGACCACTCTTGTCGAGCTAAACAAATAAATAATAATAATAATAATAATCCTCCAATCCAACCCAAAGTGATTGGTTGAGTTTGTTTTTAGATTGGGTGAAACCTAACCCAACCCGATCAAACCCAATCCCCTATAGGTTGGCTGATAGGTTCAGTGAGTTGAACTCGAGACCCAACTTGATAATAATATTATATTATTATTATTTATTATTTTAAATTTAAAAAATGTCTTCAATAATTTAATTTATAACTCCTAAGCCGAGACTATAACGTACTAAGGTAAGCACTTTGCACAAGTGCACACCCTCACTCCAACTAGCTAATGTTTATTGGTAGATAAAAAACTAATAATGAGCTCTCAGATGATAGTTTAAACTCTTATAAGAATTAATTCTTTAATTATCAGAGTTAATAGTTTATTGTTTAATTTTATGTTACAACAATGATATATTCTATTCTTTTAAAAAGTATCCTAAAAAATATATAAAAAATTTTCTAAACATTAAATTTATTCTTTAATTTTTTTTAAAATGGTGACTCAATTAACCCAACTCGTTCAATGATGGTTGGGTTGAGTTGAGTTTGATGAGAAAAAAACAAAAACCCAACCAACTCGTGAACACCCTTAATATTTCTTTAATAGAGATAAAATGATTAACTAGATATGACATCTTTTTAATCTTGAGATATTAAGGCATAAGTTGTGACAACTTTTTATCTTAAATCTCATCTCTAAAAAATAAATTACTAGTCAAAATTATATTTCTAAAAAACAAAAATAATCTAAAAAGATAAAAATGTTCCAATAGATAGGTTTGGGTGTACATCCCTGCCAATTTAAATTTTTAGGACGTATGAACTATGACAATTCAGAAATTCTAAGTTTAATAAAGTAAAGTTAAAAATAACATATGGCAACACATATAGTTAAAAAGAACTACGTAAACTCTGATTTTTCATTGTACCAGATATATGTAGGAGTAGGAGATCACTCTTGTCGAGCTAAATAAATAAATAAATAATAATAATAATAATAACCTTCTTTTCTAAAACATAATATTAAAATATGGTTACGTTATAATGATGATGATAGCGACGATAAGGATAATGATAATAATTTGTTAATAAGCAATATTTTTCTAATAACAATAATAATAATAATAATAATAATAATAATAATAATAATAATAATAATAATAATAATAGTAATAAAGCCTTGTATTAGTTTTTTTTTATTTTAGGATAAAATAAATATTTTAAAAAATAAATAATTTGCTTAATTAATTAGAGGTAATTATCTTTATAATGAATGTTGTAAGGTGCTAATACATTCCTTACACGTAACTGACTCTTGTACTCTAAATTTAATTTTTTTGACATTTTTTTAAAGTTTTTCCCAATGTTTTCCTAAAATAAATCTTGGTGGCGATTCCTCTATTTTTTCTTTTTTCCACTGTTCATGGAGATCCACGTATAAAAATTTATATTAAAATAATTAATATTAAAAATGTATTATAGTTTGCTAAAAAGGGTATTCTAGAAAATTAAATATTATTTATAGTGTTGTCTATAGTTTATCAAACAAAGTGCAACATAAAAAGTTGTAACTCATTTGTCCATGTACTATTTTCTTTGTCTTGTAACACATTTTGTATCAAATGGATCTTTAATATTCTTCGTTGTTTATACAGACGCTCCATACATTCAATACATGTATACTAGGCTTAAAAAAAAAAAAATACATGTATACTAACAAACATTTCTTTTTTGTAAAAATTAAAATTAATAAACAAATACATTAAAAAATTATAATAATAAAAAGGTTATACAAAGTTTAAACTTAATACCTGTGTGACATGAAATACCAAATTAGCTTACAGTTAACATTCGATGTTTACAATAATAAGCAACTAGCTAGGAGTTAAAAGAAATAATTTTTTATCTTGAACCGATGAATTTAATATTTAGCCTTCTGAGCCAAATTGAGTGAAGTATCATATGAATCATATCAAATGGTTTTGCTGGTCGATTGATCATAAAATGCCTTCGAACTCTGATCACATTCATTTGCAATTTCAAATACTTTTTTCTTGAAATACTTTGTAATATAGTCTTGATTTCTGGTATTTTCTCCAACGGAATCTCCACTGAAAATTGGCTCCAATTCAACACATCAGTAAAAGGTGGAATGTAATTCTTACTAATTAAAACAGGCACACACCCTGCATGAATGGCTTCCACCACTCTTGGACTTGCAACTTCATAACCACTGGGGCACAAGCAAAACTTACTTTGTCCCATTAACTTAAAGTAGTTTATACCTTTTGGAAGATATTCATGAACTTGGACATCATTATCTTTTTCCTTCCAATGATCCATTAGGATTTTTCGAACTACACCATGTTGTCCACCTGCAAAGAAGGCTAAAATGTTACGGTCATTTGGGTGTTGTCCAAGATTAGGTGGGCATAGCTTTCCTTTTTCTAAATTCACTTCTGGGATTGACACATCTCTGGTAGGTTTGAATCCTTCAGAGGTGTTAGCACGACAAAGTGCCCTGATAAAATTCTCGAAGAGTTTCGGATTGCCAAATGAAGCTTTCGGACCCTAAATCATCAAATAAAGTTTGTGTTAAAATGAATCTAATTTATTAACACAAATTGCGAATCACAATAATAAGAATCTCCTTATACATATATTCCATTATTTATTAAAAATAATATATCTTTAATTTTATTATTTTTAATAAACAATTCATGGTTAAATTTAATCTTAATATTATTATTAATTTTATTTTTTTCACTTGACATGTGATATATAGAATCTTACCATTGAGAATGAAGAAAGTCATGGGGCACTTAATCTCAAAGTGTCAGTCAGCTTTTTTGCAAGGCAGATCAATCCTGGATGGAGTACTGGTAGCAAATGAAATTGTGGATTGGGCGAAACGGAAAAAGAAACCATGTTTTCTGGTTAAGGTGGATTTCCAGAAGGCGTTCGACTCGGTAAATTGGGATTTTTTGGATTATATGCTGGCAAAGATGGAGTTTGCGTGCACATGGAGAAAGTGGATGTTCAGTATCGTGAGGAATAACCAGGTTTCAATTCTAGTTAATGGAAGCCCGACAGAGGAGTTTAAGCTGGGGAGAGGATTGAAACAGGGAGATCCACTATCCCCTTTTTTGTTTCTTTTGGTTGCTGAAGGTCTAGCTGGTTTGTTCAGGTCAGCGGTAGGGAAGGGGGTGTTTAAAGAGCTCAATATTGGGGCCGAGGCAAAGTTCTCTATCATGCAATACGCAGATGATGTCTTGATGATGGGGGAAGCTGATCTGAAATCAGTGTGGTATTTGAAGGCCATACTCCGGGGGTTTGAGCTGTCATCGGGGCTAAAGGTGAACTTCAGCAAGAGCCAATTTTTTGGCTTAAATGTTGGAGCCTCATTTACAACAGCAGCAAAAAATCTTTTGAATTGTTCAATCTCATCACCGCCATTTAAGTGTTTGGGGGTTCTGGTGGGAACGAATCCAAGGAGGGTACAAATGTGGGAACCAATCATTGAACAATTTCAGAGGAAATTGGCATTGTGGAGGGCGAAACAAATGTCGTTCGCAGGAAGGTTAGTGATGATAAATTCAGTACTGTCAAGTCTTCCGTTATACATATTCTCCTTTTACAGGTGCCTAAGAAAGTCCTAAAAGTTATCACCGGTCTACAACGGTCCTTTCTGTGGGGAGGGACTAGCCAGGAGAACAAAATTGCGTAGGTTAGCTGGAATCAGGTGTGCCGTCCCAAGGAAGAAGGGGGTCTGGGAGTGAAGTGCCTGTGGAACTTTAATCTGAGTCTGTTAGCAAAGTGGAGGTGAAGGTTATTAACAGAGCCAAATGCAATATGGGTGAGCTTGCTGGAGACTAAATATGGATCCACATACAACTCTAATCAAAGGCAACACAATTTAGCCTCAGCTTCGCAGTGGTGGCGGGACTTATGGGACATTGATGGGCCTAAAGCAGAGAAGCCAGACTGGTTTGTGGAAAACGTCAGGAGAAAAGTGGGGAACGGATACGATACGTTGTTTTGGGAACAAAATTGGATTGGTGAGGGCCCTCTCAGTTTAAAGTTCCCCAGGCTTTATGGGTTAGCGGCTGATAAAGGCTGTATTAACCAGAAAAAGCTACCAGCCGACGGGTGGAGTTGGGTATGGAGGAGGGTGTTATTTGTCTGGGAAGAAGATCAGCTCAGTCAATTACTAACTATGCTACAACCAGCAGTAATTGCGGTCGACAGTTTGGATAGATGGATCTGGAGGTCTAGTAGGGATGGAGGGTTCTCAGTAGCTGAGGCTTATGTAGTACTGAGCTCGCATCAGAACTCAATGATTTTTTCCGAGGTGGAACCGAATCAATGGAGACGCATGTGGGAAGATAGACTCCCATCAAAGGTAATTGCATTCTCTTGGAGATTATTGATAGATAGGCTACCCACCATTGATAACTTGCTGAAGAGAGGCGTTGAGATTCCAGAAGAAGGCGTTCTATGTGTTCTCTGCAGAAGCAATATGGAAAACAGGACTCATCTGTTCTTAACGTGTGTCAAAACTCAATCAGTGTGGAGTAATATAATGAGCTGGCTGGGAATCCACGGACCTATTCCGGGGGATCTGCATCAACTGTTTTTATCATCATCAGCATGGGTGGTTGGAAAGAGAAAAAGAAGTGTAGGTATGTTTTCTGGCTGGCTGCTTGTTGGGGAATCTGGATGACTAGGAACCAGATTGTCTTTGATAGAATTCAGGTGGAGTCAGTAGACATTATGATGACTATTAAGATCATCTCGTGGAAATGGTTGTCATACTCTTTTGGGTTTAATAGGGGGTGCGCACTCTCGGACTGGTATGCTAATCCGAGAGAGTGCTTATTAAATATGTCTTAGGCGGTGAAGGGTTAATTACCACGTTCTAATTGGACATCAAGTAGTATGGTGTCTGCATCCTTGTATTTTCAAGAAACTCTTGGTCTCTCTTTCAAATAAATCTTTGCTTTTCAAAAAAAAAAAAAAAATATAGAATCTTACCCAATCATGACATGATAGTAAAAAATGATCTGCTCCTTGGGTTCTGTTCCAATAAGGATACCTGTTTGCGATAACATTAACATAATCTTCCACCAAGTGCATAATAGCTCGAGAGCCTGAATGCCTTACAAGAGGGTTGTGAAGATAATGAACAATGTTAACTACACTGATAGGAATGAGAAAAACATGTGCTTCATCAGGATGTCTAGCCCTAAAGTGACTCCACTTGTGGTAATTATCAATTTCGTCCATAAACTGCCCTTCAATTGCATAAATACTGTTTACTGGTCCATCGTGCACTATGGGTCGTTCTCCCTCCTCATACACCCACACTTTGAATCTCTTTAACATCTCTTTATGGCTCCTGTTTAATTCCGGTTTTACCAAAAATTGTTCACGTTAGGAGAGAGCAATGATTTTTAAGTCACTCAAATTCTCTAAATACTTATCATTATTTCTATTATATTAATGGTCCAATTATGTTTTACCACTTATCATGCATATTCTTCTGTTTTCTCTTTCTTTTCTTTTTTTCTTTTTTCCTTTCGCTCACCAAGTATTGAACTATATTTGGGACATGTCTATTGTCTGAACCATTTTTTGTTGTCATGAAACCCATTGTACTGTAATAGTAATTTCTTTTTACAAACTCCATTACATTTTGTGGAAAATCACTAGAATATGTTTGGAAGCTCCTTAAGAAGAAAGCAAAAAATGGGAAAGCTATAATTTTTAATTTCTTACACTATCACATTGAAAATGAAGAAATTTACATCCAAAACGTGAAATCAATTAATGATGCTAAAGAATAGATGCATAAAAAAATAACGCTAAGAGTATGGACGCACATAGTGACGTATTATGATGAACATTAAATAAAACATTAAAATGAATTATTTGATTATAAAATAAAGATTGATAGATTAACACAAAAAAAAAGGAAGATTGATAAATTAAACTAGAAATTGAATATGAAATTTTGTGTAGAGAAGATCTAAATTTTGAAACTTACTGATGAAATGCATGGGGATTCCTGTAAATGGATCCTTTGGGGACGAAAAATTCTGTCCTTGATGCAGTATAGTTCCTTGATAGGACAGATTCAAGAATTGAGAGCCGCGCTCGAGCTAAACCTTCTTCTATTTTCTCCAAAGTAGAAAATTTCTTCCAATAACCAAAACAGAAAATTATTAAAGGTAGAAAAGCAAAGTATAGTGAGATAAAATAATAACAATAATACAAAACATTCTCTTTATACAATTTTAAGGTTGCATACCTTAATAGCGTTACCTAAAACAGGACTGTTATGGTAACTTTGATTTGCAGCAGTACCTTTAAAGTTGGAAAGAAGCTCAAGTGGTGGTGGTGAGGGAGAGGTTATATCTGTGTTGTCTTTGATAGTGGAAACGAAGAATGGAGAAGCAAAGTGGGTAACATAATTTTGTTCCTTCCATGGAAAGAACATGAACAAGAAAGTAACAAAGACGAAAACGATGAATACAACTTTAGAAACGGAACATCTTAACCATTCCATTACCCTTAAACTTCACAGCATTTGCCTTCTAGTAGTATCTTCAAATTGAATAAATAATCCATAAATGAAGTGCACGGAATCAGTGATACTCAGCATATAGACTTATCCAAAGACATCTCCTTCTCGTCGTTTTGCAATAGTTAAATGGTCAGAATTGCGTTTTAAGTTTTGACTTTGGAGCACGTGAGAGATGAGACAAATTTGATTGCATAATCCGTGAATTTCTATAACAATACAATATTTCCTAAATAGGGACGCCCCTTTTTCACAAGTAACATGTTAACCAATCAATTGCTTTCGTATTAATGTTTTCACCGTTTCTTTTTATTTCCAAAACATATCGTTTTCCTTCTTCTTTTTTTTATCCTTTTGATCTCATAGTTTTTTCTTTTTCACCACCTTCAACTGCATCACTTGGGTTTCGTCTGTTTATCTCTCATAAGTCTCATTTGTAGGCTTTCATGCGGTAAATTTTTTAACTTTATCAATCAAATCATGAAACTTTTTTACATCGTAAACATATTACATTGTAAATATATAACAAATGTTTTGACTTAATCTATGTAAAAGTAATCTAACCAAGCTTGCGAAATCTATTTAAAAACCTAATTTGTAATAATTTAATATTAAGATAAAGGTAAAAAATAGATACCAAGATTTATAAGAATCAAATGTAAATTATTTATATGCTCTGAACATGTTTTTAGATTTTATATAAAAAATTAATTTTTTTGGTATAATATACTATTTATAATAACTTATTTAAAATATATTTTAAATAAAATATTTAAATAAGAAATAACTTTATTTTTAATAAACTTAATTATAAAATTTACCTAGATCAATATGATTAACATTTAAAAAGATCAATAAATGTAAATTTTTTATATATCATAGAAAATTTATTATAATAATATTAATAATGACTATTTATTTATAATTTTTTTAATTAGGTTAGTATGATAGGATTATAAACTACTTTATGAATGTCTAACACCTAACCTATTTAACTCAATTGACTTTATTAATTTGAATTCCGTATGTATTTGAATGACTTGCCTATTTATCCAAATTCTAAACTAACCTAACTATGATACTTTATTAGAATTTGGATTTGGATATATTTGAATCCAACAAATCAAGTTTGTAAGGTGAATTTGCTTCTATATATAAACTTTATCTTAACCTTATCTCTAGTTAATGCGATATTTGGATTTTTTTTTCAATAATTATGAGCTTGATGCATTGATAACAATGGTTGTTGGGGCTTTAACGGATGAAGGACACATTGTAAATTTGTAATACCATGGTAAAAGAGGAAATTAAATAGTGACAAAAATTAGGTGAAATTCCATGTTTGATTGACGTAACACCTTAAAAATTTTAACTTAAAAGGTAAAATATGTTTTAACTTCTTATTTTTTTTAAATATTTAATATATCCTCTAAAAAATTGAACGTATTTGATATGTAATTTTGAAATAAATCACTTTTAATTTTTTACTTCTTATTTTTTTAAATATTTAATATATCCTTAAAAAAATGTACGTATTTGATCTGTAATTTTGAAATATCGTTTTTAATTTTTTAAATATTTTAGAAATTATTTTATAGAAAGATATAAAAATAAGTTAGATAGCATATTTAAAGGAACAAAAATAATATAAAAGTTTTGTTAGGATGTATTTAATAAATTGAGAATTTTTTAAGAACTTAAACATATTTTACTCTATATTAGATTTTCTAACAATAATTCTTTGTTATTAATTTTGTGTCTTAGGTTGTGATTGAATTATTTATAGTATTTTATTTAATTATTTGGTTAGCAACATTCTATGTATTTAAATTTAGGCTTAATTATCATCAATGTCCCCTTATTTAAGGTTCAACTCACTTTGTACCTTCTATTTTTTTTCTTACTTTTTGCCTTCCAACTTTAATAAGTGGGTAAAATTTACCTTTTTGTCAAATTTTCACTGTTAATATGTACACGTTGACTTGCAGAAGTGGTTGAATTTTAAAAGTTAATGATTGATGTGATATAGTTAGTTAATTAAGAATTAGTGTTAATTAGGTGGTTAGGATAAATGTAAAAATCTAAAAGCAAAGATCCTTCTAAGGTTCAAATTAGTGATCTCTCACATACCATTAGACCAAAACCCTACATGTAAGAAATGTCCTTTCAAGGTTTAAATCAAGGACCTTTTACACCCAAAGCAAACATTATACCAGGAGATCAATGTCCATTTAACATTAATTTATACATTTGTATGGTACGTATACTTGCATGTATATTTTTTTTTCCAGTTTTTAGTGTAAAGTTTCGTAAATTTTGTTGTTGTTGTTGTTGTTATTATTATTATTATTATTATTATTATTATTATTATTATTATTATTATTGTTGTTGTTGTTGTTGTTGTTGTTGTTGTTGTTGTTGTTAAAAAATAAAAAACCTATAAAATCTATGAAACTACAATAGGTATGATTAACATTAATAATAACAAAATTTATGAAACTGGACACTAAAAAATGAAACTGTACTTATATGTATCGTAAAAATGCATAAAATTAATGTTAAATGAGCATTGATCTAGTGGTATGATGTTTGTTTTGTGTGTGAGAGGTCTTTGTTTTGAACTTTGGAAGGACTTTATTTTTTATTTTTTTACATTTTATGATTAAAACTATACTTATATATATCATAAAAATACATAAATAAGATTAAATAGGTCTTGGTCTAGTTGTATGACTTTTTCTATAACTGTAACAACGGTGGTAAATAAGCCTTAAATTTAATGTTTATCTATAATTGATTTTCTGAACTTTTTTTTGTTGAAAGTATGAAATAAATATTTGTTAGTGACTAAATTGTCTATGATTAATTATTATTAGAAGTTGTTTATTTAAATAATTAGTACAATGTTAAATTCGTCAGTTGTCTATGATTTTTTCTTTTTATATAAATTCTAATGTTGCTTGTTAAGCAACTTAATGTAAAAGATTTGTGTGTAGATAATTTATTTGCATATGAAATTTTTAGTTAATCAAATAAAACAATAAATTCACTAAGAGATATATTAATATTTTTTTTGTGAAGAAGAGATATATTAAATAACAAGTTCTATATAAATTGTAATTATTATGTGATTGTTTGTTATGATTTTCTAGCTAATAAATTAAATATTCCTTTAGATTAAGTTTTTATTGATAGAGATTAATTTAAATTAATTATCATTGATACATTTATCAATGAGCTAGTTTAAATTAATTCCTGAGTTACCTAAATTTTAATCACATCAAGTTATAGTAACACGGTATAAAATTATTCTGTGTAAATTAAACCTAAAGTAAGTAAACCTTGATCCGCAAATTGACTAACACGTCACCATCTAAACCAACGGTCAAGACACCAAAGCATCCCACTAAGATGAAAACATATCAGTAATCTCATTCTTTTCTAAAAACAACAGTAATCCAAATATGTTACAATTTCTTTCTCCCTCCTGCTCAACACTTCTACTTTCCATTTTCACCATCAAACTTTCATCTTTTCTTTATGTGAGCCTCTAAATTAACATAAAAAGTGACCACTTTTGTGTACTCAAGCACCATGGTTGTCCTTCGAGGGTCATCCATGGAATTTAACTATGCTGCCTTTTGGAACAAAAATTACAAGTTGCACGGCATTGTGTGTGGAAATATGATCCTGAAAAAAAAATTATTAAACCAGTGAAAACAAGATTTTTAGAAGGTAATTGATAACTGTTTAAATTATTTATTTTCCCATAGGTAAAACAAAACAATTATCCTGATTCTTTTTCATTTAAGACTTTATTTTTTTTTATATTTCTCTTAAATTTAGAATTTATTAGAAAATTAGTTTTAGGACTAGATTTATGTATATTTTACGTTTATTTTCCTGTTTAGTTGTTCTGAGACAGACTACGAGAAAGATAGAAGAAATGTTAGAGAATTCAAACCAATTGGTGTGTGATAGCGCCCAACGACCAGGATTTGAGCACCCACCGCTGCCTGGTAGGGCGGGATGAAATTTAAATTATGGACACCCACATCTTTGCTGCCCAACGCTCAGGAAAAGTGCAGAGCATGTGTCCTAAAGCGACGCCTAACTCACCTTGTAACTCTGGTTGTTGTAAACAGATTTGCGATCCTTAAAATGACGTCTTTTGTTCTGAGTTAGGTTAAACACCTTGCTGATCGAGAGTGTGCTCTAGATTCATCTTCGTCCATTCTCCATGTTCATCCATTTTATGATTAGTTAGATTTGTTATTTTGTTGGGTTGGACGTAACTGAACTCGACTTCTTGTATATTTTTGTTCTCTTTAATCAAAGTTTATTATTCAATGTTGTGCTCTTTACCATTTGTTTTATTTGTTTATCTTTCATGATTTTTACTTGTTGAATGAACTCGAAGAGGATTTTGACTTGTAAAATGAGAAAACCTCCTAATGGGGGTTATTACTCAGGAGAGAGTAAAACCCATTGACCATCTTAAGCTCTTTTTCTTAATGTGGGTTATTTGACTTTAGATTATGTCACCTTGCCAAACAAAATGACTTCCTTTTTTTTTATAGCTCATACAAGTCTATTTTTCCTTTTGATTTGATACATGTTGATATATGAGATCCTTGCAATGTTTCTTCTATGGATGATCATAAGTATTTCTTAACGATTGTTGATGATTGTACTCAATTTGTATGGATTTTCCTAATGGCATCTAAAACAAAGACACAATTTTTGCTGAAGGGTTTATTTATAATATTGAGAGACAATTCACTACCAAAGTTAAAGTCATTAGAAGTCATAATGGGTCTGAGTGTATCATGAGAAATTTTTACCAGGAAACAACATTATTCATCACACTATCATGCGTGGAAACACCATAACAGAATGGCATAGTGGAAAGGAAACATCAGTACCTCCTCAACATCACTAGATCATTGTTATTTTAGGCTCACTTTCCACCTGTTTTTTGGTCTTATGCACTGATCCATGCATCCCTCCTTATTAACTGTTTACCCACTCCATTGCTTGGGAATATATCTCCTTATGAAAAGTTATACCATAAGCCCTATGATCTGTCCCAACTAAAGTTCTTTGAGTGCTTGTGCTACACCAGTACACTAACTGCTGTAGAAAAAAGTTGGAACCTCAGGCAGCTTCTTCTACTTTTCTCGAATACAAAAATCACACCAAAGGGTACATCACCTTTGATTTGAATTGTAGGCAATCAGTATGTCCAAAAATGTGGAGTTTTATGAATCTTGTTTTCCATACACTGCTGCAAACAAACCCGATTCACCTAATGTTCTCCCTGTGCCTAACAACAACTTCTGTGACAAAGACAATATATTTGTGTTTCTAGCTGTTCCTGATTCAACCTCTCCTACCAATGAATCGGAATCTAAATCATCTTACCCCACTAATCCTACCACACCAGCTAATCCCAAAAATATGTTTCTTCTTAGATCTAGCAGGTAGTCCCATAGGCCAACTAAATTCAATGATTATGGTACATCTTTTTACTTGTCAAAGCAGTCCTATTACTGCAACCTTTTCTTATACTTGATTATTTCTCCCTTACACTATTGCCCATTCTCAATGTCTTTGCCACTGACGAACCAAAATCACACATTGCAGCTTCCAAGTATCCACATCGGGTGGAAGCAATGAATTTTGAGATACTTGCTCTTGAAGCTAATAACACACGGACACTGATTGGTTTGCATCATGATAAAATTGTTATTGGCTGTAAGTGAGTTTTCAAAATTAAGCACGAAGTTGATGGTTCAATTGAAAGGTATAAAGTTAGATTAGTTGCCAAAGGATATACACAAGTCGAGGGACAAGATTATCTTGATACTTTTTCACCAGTTGTCAAGCTTACAACCATGTGACTTCTTTTTTTCTTTGGCTGTAATTCAAAATTGCACCTTAAATAGTTGGATGTGAACAATGTTTTCTTGCATAGAGATTTTCATGAAGAAGTCTACATGCATTTACCACCAGACATGTATCTTGATCAACCTAACAAAGTTTGTAAATTAAAATGATCCCTATATGACCTGAAATAAGCTATTTGTCAATGGTTTGCTTGAATTTCTTCCTTCCTTACATCACATGGTTATCAACAACGTTCTGTCGATCATTCCTTGTTCACTAAGCACCACGAGAAATCCTTCACTATCCTCTTTGATGCATTCACCCCTAGCAAGGGCTCCATCACAAGGGCCATAATTAGGAGGATAGAGGAGGACCTAGAAAATGGAGAAGGAGGAAGGCATCAACTCCTTTTTGAAGTGAAGATTAGTCCTCCTATGTAGCTAGTATTAGATTACGCCGTCTTGTTTTAGGGCATAGTTCCTTGTCGTCTTTGTATTTGAGTTTGGCAGTGTATTTTGGCCTTATTTTCCTTTTAATGTGTAATTAGGAGGTTCATTTAGTTCTTAAAGGGTGTGAGTTGATTAGTTGGGCTTTAAGAAGGTTTTTTTGCTGTGTGTTTCTTCTAAGAACACCCCAAAAATCATCTTAATACTCCTCTAACCAACTAGAAGACGTGTGGGCCCCTTTGTTCCCCTTAAGTTGGTGCCTAACCTCTCTCTCATCCACATGGGTGTTGAGTTGGCTAGTTTCTAACCAACCAAATTTGAATTTGAATTTCAGAGTGCTATGTGATTTCCCTCCAAACTCAAATTCAAATTAAGGGAGCATAGATCTACTTAATTAGGGCTATGTTTGGATCTTTATTTTTCTTAATCATTTGTTAAATTGGCTTTTCCTAAATAACACATGATTAAGCTCCTTGGGCCTTGATTAGTGAGGTGGACGTCCACTCCCATTCCTAATCCTTCTTAGCACTATAAATTCATGTCTCTTCATTTGTAAGCTTACACTTGATTTTATGAAATTGTGAGTTCTCTTCTAAATTTGAGTGTCTCCTTTCTTTCTTCTTTGAGAGAAAATTTCTAGAGCTTTTATCATGGGATATCTCCCTTGTGGCAAGCTCCTTCACAAAAGGCTTATCTCCTCTTGAGTGGCGCCTCTACCTCCTTGTCTTATCTTTCCATCCACCATTTCTCAAAGCTTGAAGCACCTTGGGACTAGATCAAGGAAAGTTCACCTAGTGGATGCATCAATCTTGGTATATGTTGATGATATAGTATTAGCTAGAAATGATATGGTGTAGATTTTTACTATCACCAAGTTCCTTGATGACAAATTCAAAATCAAAGATTTGGGTGACTTAATATTTTTCTTAGGTTTTAAAGTGGGTCAACCATTTGCTGGATTAACATTTGCCAACACAAATATGCCATTAACATTCTTATTAATTCCAACATGTTGGGTGCAAAACCAGTTTGCACCCTAGTTGACTATCACATGAAGCTACATCAACATGTTGGTCTCTCCCTATGTCCTGACGATGCCTCCCTTTTTCATAGATTAATGGGTCGCCTAATCTATCTCCCTAATACTAGACCAGATATAGCCTATGATGTCGAAAATATCAGCCAATATGTCTCTTTCCCTTGTTTAGCTCATCAATAAGTTGCCAATCGCATACTTCAATACATCAAGGGATCTCCTATAATGGTCTTTTATTGTCAGCCTCAACCAATCTTTAGCTTCATACCTTCAGTGATTTTGATTGGGTTGGGTGTTTGGAGACTCTTCATTCCTTTACCAATTACTTTGTATATCTTGTCTCTTCCTTGATTTCTTGGAAGTCCAAAAAGTAGGCTACTGTATCACGCAGTTCCTTTAAGATAGAATATTGTGCCCTTGCCAGCATAGTCTGTGAGCTTCAAAGGCTCACCTCTTTGCTCCATGGCTTAGTCGTGCCCATACATATGCTAGCCACCTTGTACTGTGACAATAGATCTGTCATTCACATTACCATGAACTTGGTCTTCCATGAACATACCAAACACATAGAAATAGATTGTCATATTGTCAGACAAAAGATACAAGGTGGTTTAGTCAAGCTCTTTCCTATCACTTCTACAAACCAGTTGGCTAACATTTATACTAAAGCTCTTTCTCCGGGTGCTTTCAAGTTACTACACAACAAGCTTGGAATGAATGATATTCATTCCCGCTTGAGGGGGGATCTTAGGCAGTTATGTTAGTTAGACTAGGGTAGTTAGTTAGTTAGTTTTGCATATTAACTAACTCAGCTAGTTAGTTAACTACATTGGTTAATTACTAGTATAAATACCCTTTTCTCTTTGTAATCCAAAAATAATAACAGATTTTGAATTCTAATATGATCAGAGAATTCTTTTGCTCTCTCCACTCTTGCACATTCTTCTTTCTCTGTTTTTCACTACATTAAAATTATTAGGTTTTATTCTTGTTCTGCATTTCTCTGTTTGATCAACTATGGAGGTTATGATTCTTATTAGAATTTTATGAGAAATCGATAGTCTAATACTTGAATACCTTAGTCTCTGCCTTGTAAGGAATTGAGGTAAAGGATACTTTTATGGGTGACAGGAACATGGATAATGAATGATGATTTTAAGTTCATTTATGCACTTGAAAAGATGGTTTAATGAAATCAAAACTCAACTGAATCTCATACCTATAACCGTTTATTTTCTTTATTACGCTTTTTTAATTTTGTTTTAGTAGTTGTTAGTATAAATTTCTATCATTTTCATTCGTACAAGTAGAAAGTCTTAAGAGTTCTGAGGTATAATCCAAATCCTTGGAGGATCGACCGAATATTTATCAAATACTACATATAACTGATACACGTAACAATAATAGTGTAAAAGACTTTGTCATCATCCCTGAACACAATTTTACAAAATCATTTACTACTTTTAAAAGTAAAGTCTTTTTGAACTATTGTTTTCTTTAGTGCTGATAGTTAACCTCGAGAAAAAAATTAATTACGAATTGGGGGAAAAATTTTGAACAGGATTTACCTTCGTAGAAATATAATTGAGTTGGTTTTAATATGGAAAAATTTTCGTGCAATTTTTGAGTTTGTGAAGAGGAAGAAACACTAAACTATGAAATATGTCAAAGCTGAATTCGAATCTGCCTTCCTGACTTATAATATTTTTAGAAATTTCTGTAGCTATTGCTTGAAAAGTGTGATACTTTTTTTAAAACAGTAGTTAAAATTCTTAGTTTGATTGAATTAATACTTTTTTTTTAATTTTTATCCGGATAAAGATTGAACTTAAGTATTTAAAAATTTACAACAATTCAGCAGATTCTCAACCAACACTTCTTTACTATAGAATTAATACTTTGATCTAATTAAAATATTAAGTGCCAAAAAACAATTTTTTTTTTTTAATGTAAGATACCATGCCGAAAACCAGATCCATAATGGATGAAAATTATTCTATTTTTACCTGTAAATACATGATGCTAACGTATTTTTCCATTATCAAAATATATCCATTGTTAAATTATGTGGTGCTCCATTTCTCTGCCGTTCGTATGATTGTATCCCCATATGAAGAACGATGGTGACTCTGCAATTGATTGTTATGGCGATAACATTGACTCAACGTTTTGATGACGACATTAAATACGATAAATATGGAAAATTTATAGAAAAAAAGTATAAAGTAGTATTTTAAGGAATCAATTAAAAATAATTTTTAACATATATAATTTAATATAATTTATTATTTATATTTTATTAAAACATTTCTTAATTTTTCTATCAATGCTTTCCAAATACTTTTTAATAAGATTGATGAAAATATATAATAATAAAAAAGAAAAGGTTGATGAGAATATTAACACCAAAGACCAAAGGACGGACAGCTAATCATATTGGCCTATTCCGACTAACTAACGAAAGAAAATAACAATGGTTAATGAGAAGTTGACAGTCAATTCGTCATAATGCTATGCTGTGACACTTTTTTGTTTTTTATATACTGTGATGATTATTTTTTTTTAATTATTGTTATACTAATCCTTTAAAGAAAAATTATTTATATTTACAAAATTTTATTTTAAATTATCATTTTTTATATGCAAATAATTATTTTATATTTTTATATACAAATAATTAACTTTTATAAATTAATTTTTTAAATTGTAATTTTTATCTAGTGAAATTTATATTATTTTTATAATGCTTGAGATGATATTGATCAAAATATATTTGTCGACACGTGAGTTTCAATAGAACAAAAAAAATCAGTTAAAAATTACAGAAATTGTCATTAATATTTATTAAGAAAAACATTAGAGAAAACCTTTAAAAAATTATTTACAAAACTAAAAGTTGAGTTTGAGAGTCAATTACGCATAAAGAATATATTAACACCCTACATCATCCATTCTAAGATGGTTATTTTTAATTAACCGTGTAAAATTTGTTAACACATTATGAAATAACATAGGGATAATGCATTAACTAGACATGCCTATTAAACTATTAATCTGAGAAACTAAAAGGATTTAAAAACGGAAACTAACTTGCAACGACAAGCTCATTGAGTTGTTGCTTGCCATGCCATTTGATAATTTCCAGGTTGCTTAGGTGACAATAGCGGCGCATGGTAAGATATTATGGTTCTTCGTGGACAAGTTTGATGTTATGGTCTATAGAAGATGACTCAACTTCTGAATTGTATTTTCAGGTTAGTTGTCCAAATTGAGTGAATGTTGTGTTGCTGCATTTTTCTCTCTTAATAGAGGAAAATGAAAGTTTTTTGTGAGATGTCTTGCTATCTCTTCATCTGCCCCTTTTTGTTTTTTGCTTCTTTTTTATTTGTCACTAGAATTTTTATTTGACTTATTTTCCGTTAGCACAAACCGCAATGACAAAGTTTGTAAACAGGCTACTGTTGGTGGTTTCATAGTATAGAAGCAGCTTACACAGAAAAGAAATTTGCTACGCCTGTGCCAGTAAACACTTGATATACTCCTTTCTAATTTCCCTTTTATTTCTAATTTTTTTAAACCCCATTTTTTTATATAAAATATAACTTTATTATTTTTTATTTTTGAACTTTTTCATTATTGTATTAAATTTTATTTTCTAATTAGGCTCAACTATTTTAATAGAAGCATATTTTTCGGTTTAAATTTTTTATTTGTCATCATTTTTTTATTTTTTCTGACAAAATTCGGTGATCACAATATTAAAAAGCACCCGGACCAATTTTCAAATTTAACATCTTTATATATTTGATTTTGACTTTTTTTTTTACTATATGTAACATCTTTTAATAAATTAGATATTGCATTGGATATATTGTCAGGTATTAAATATAGATAATTTTAATAATAATTTAAACTTTAATTAATTACATTGTCAAATATTAGTTTTCTTTTTTTTACTAATATTTGGTGACCAATAGTCATATGTAATATCCAATGATTGATAGTAGCGATCATAATCACATATAGTCGTTGGTGATCCATGATTAGTGACTAGAGTTAACGGCTAAAGACTGCGATTAGCAACCGATGGTTGAGGTGACAATCAATGATCTATGGTTGGAGATGATGGTTGTTCCAAGCTAGTTCATTTAAATAAAGTATTAAATATTAGAGCAAATTATAGCAACACCTTTAAAGTTTAGTATAATTATATATACTCTTCTCTTTTAAACAGAGGTTTCAAAATCGTCCCAACCTAGTGGGTCAGCCTAACCTACCATGGATTCATGTTAGGTTGGGCCAGAACATTAAAAAATTTTCCTAATAGAAGCAATTAGTAGTTCAATCTATTTAACCTACTTGATAAGGTTGGGTCAGCCAATTTGACCCACTTAATAAAGGCACATTTTTAATAAAACATTTCACTTAAATAAATAAATAATTTAATGGCTTAATTTCATAAATTTCTTATATTTTGTCTTCTCATTTTTAATTCTTCACATTTTGATCCTTATTTTTAAAAAAATTTAAATTTTGTTCAACAATGACTATTAACCATTGATCGTTTATTTGGGGATGTTGATTATCGATATCAAAAGTTACTAATGACATGTTAATGACACTAGATGATTGTATTTTTGCTTAGCTATAGTTTGTACACCCAATTTACTAATTTTGACATTTTGTTCCCAAATTTTTAATTTTTGACATTTTAATCTCCTATTATTAAAAAAGTTCAATTTTTGTGTAGCAGTTAATTATTAACTGTTGATTGTTTTATTTGGGGATGTTGACTAGCCATTTGAAAAGCTGTTACTGACATGAAGGAGGGTATGCAAGAAAGGGAGACATAGGTGGAAGATATAGAGGTGAAGGAGATGTGAGGATCCTAAATCTCAAATGAGATAGTGATAATAAAGATGCTTTTGCATTCAACCAACTGAAAATTAGCAATGATTACAAAAAGTTGGGATTCACCATTTGAGATTTCATGCCGCACATACACCTGATGCAACACATACGAGGTTGAGATTCGTAACTGTTTGAGACACTACGTGCTTCAATTGAAGTGTGATTTTATCTTTGTTGTCAGCTTTGTGATAATGCATCTTCTTCTCTCAAACCAATTTCAGGTTAAAATAAATAATTTAAAATACAATTATCTAGTATGATTGCCACTTCAATAACTATCAGCTTTCCACATTGCTAGTCAACGTCCCCAAATAAATGATCAATGATAAATAAGTAATGATGGAACAAATTTCAACTTTTAAAAAAGAGTCAAAATGTCAGCAATTAAAGATTAGGGGACAAAATGTAAGCAATTGGTAAAATTGGGGATACAAATTGTAGTTAATATAAAATACAATCATTTAGTGTTCGTTAGAGGTGTCAAAATGGGTCAGTCCGACCGACACAGGCTGGACCATCGCAAGTTGCAGAATAAAGAGCCCACCAAAATAAAGAAACCTAAATTTCTAGTCTGATCTGACCCACCATAGGCTAGAGGGTTAGGTCGGCTGACCATCAAACTTGCAAAAAAAATTAATTATTAAATTTAATTTTTGATTTTTTCTTTTTTAAGTGGGATTCTCTTATAAAAAAGCTATAAATTATAAACAATATTATAATAACATACATACATAATGGATTCATATTATCAAGATAAAAATTATAAATAATATCAAAATAACATGCATACATACATAATATTAAAACAACACGCAAATTAGAGGTTTCACTCTCAAATTTTAAGGAAAGTTTGACTTTGACTTTGACAGTTTTAGGGATTTCTCATTCGAGGACAGGGGGCTGAAAAGGAAAATGAAATTGGGAAAAACATGCATGTGCTAATACAAATATAAGTGAAAAAAAGCTAAAAAATTGTGGTGGGCCAGTTTGACCTTGTCTCAACTAAACTCATGTGTTAGGTGGGTTGGGTTACATGAGTGCAATCGTTGGAATTTTCTTTTAACACCGCCCATTTGCTATTTGCACCCCAAAGTTTATATTTTTTTGTAAATTTTTAATATACCCTTATCCTTATTTGATTTAAATTTTTTGAATTTATTTTTTTGTTTTCCTGTCTTGTTGTGCTTTATCTTTCTACTCTTGTGTGTCAAACACAAATTCTCACTTTCTGCCCTATTGTAAATCCCTAATCATTCTTATAAGTCTTTAGGGTATTATTCGTTGATTTAAGCGCTATTTGAAAAGGAAAACACAATTTTATTCAGGTATGATTTTCTTGATTTAAAGTTTAGGGTTTTGGGATCTATGATTGAGGGTTTGTTTGCGATTTTATTTGTACTACCTTGTGTGTTATAGTATTCCGAATCAGTTGATCTGGTACTAACAATATTTACCCTAGACCACTAGTCCAAAATACGCATTTGATCCACTTCCGGATTAGTTGATTCGGAATATACATAATACATTTCAGATCAACTGATCCGGAATGTACATAATACATTCCGGATCAACTGATCCAAAATGAAAATAATACATTCTGAATCAACTGATCCGGAATGAACATAAAACATTCTGGATCATGTTGTCCGAAACATACTTGCTGAATCTCATTTGCCTTCTGGATCATGTGGTCCGAAATATACTAGCTGAATCCCATTTTCCTTCTGGATCATGTTGTCCAGAATGTACTTCATTATGCAAATAGGATAAGAAAAAGGAAGGGTATTTTTGGGTTTTGAAAAAGGTTTTAAAGCCTGGGAGTGTGAATCGAAGTTAGGGGGTGTTAAAAGTAATTGCCACAATCGTTTCATGAAACATGAATTTTTTTGCTCAACCCAAACCCATGGTGGTTGGGTTGTTTCACTGGGTCGAACTTGTTTTGACACTTCTAATCAGTAACATGCTATTAACAACTTTCAATATCAGCAATGAACATTCCCAAATATATAGTCAATTATTAATAAGTAACAACTGGATAAAGATTGAACTTTTTTAAAAAAGAAGATTATAATATCAGAAATAATAAATTAGGGATAAAATATCAACAATTTGTAAAATTAGGGGTCACAGTAGTTAAGCCAAATTTATTTTGTTAGAATCTTTACATGCTTTTAATATTATTATTTGTTTCATTTGCAATTTTTTACGTAAAAATTATACTTCAAAATAAGAAAAAATATTTTTAATTATTTTTATTTTATTTTATTTTAAATCTGTTGACTAACAAACCAGTCCATGGTGGGTTGGATTGAGTTGAATTTTTAGATCATATTTAAGAAGGTGTTCTAGGTTGGCCTCACACACTTAATTATAAGGGAACTCATGGAATATGGGTCGATCTAACTTGTTTTGACACTAATATAATATTTTTAAACATATAAAGGTGTCAGTATAATATTTTTAAGCTGAAAAAAAATGTTATGGTGAAAAATTAGAACTCTGATGTGTAAATTTTGTGAGTGTTTCAATCCATCTCAAATTTGCATTGAATTGTGATAAAGAACTCCTCCCATTGCGATAAAAAAACACTTTTAAAAACAACTTTTCTAATTACTTATTAAAAATTGTTGTAAAAAAAATATGGTAGCATTAGTAACAAATCAAAACAATATTTTTTTGATTTGTTAAAATTATAAATGATCAGAAAAACTATGATATGTTAAAAATTAAATTGATCATAAAAATATTATTTTTCTAGTTGGTTAAAATTTGAACTGATATGAAAGGAAGATGTAGACACCTAATTTTGTCCAGCTTTCTTGTACAATTTTTTTGCATTGAAAAATAAAAAATAATAAAAAGACAAAAATAACCAAATAAGTGTATCTAGAAAAATCAGTCGATATATATAAGAGATTGATTTTTTTTTTGCCCTTAGGCAAAAAAAGGAGTACATTTAACATGCTGAAAAGTGTAAATAATAACTCTAATGGAAACAAAATATGTTATTTCCATGCATTGTCAACATACAATTTATCACTAAGATTATACACCAAACACGGAAGCTCAAAAAATAATTTTAGTGCATGCAGATGGATAAAAATAATGAAATAATAAAATAAAGACAACACAACATAACAGGAAAACAAAAGTTGAAAATGAAATGAGAGAGGTCAATCACTGTCACTTCCATGCATGTGCCTTTTGAATCAATGAAGATGCTCTTTGACTTAACTACAACCACCAACATAATCCTACAAAATCTTGGATATGCAAGATTTAAAATTTTCGTGAGTAAAAAAAAAATCACAAACTGAGTCTATAAAAGGATGTATTCGAATCAGAAAGGGGGACTTGGAAAATTTTCAAGGAGAAGAGAAAGGGAACTGCAATAAAATACAAGGTTGAGAACAAAGGAGAAGAGATTTGAAGCTACAACAAGTATTAACTCAAAATCCACTCTCCATTTTTTTAAAAAAAAAATATAGTAAAAAGAAAATAGTTTATAAAATTTTTAGTTGTTATAATTATTATTACGTTATTTAAATTATTTAATTTAAAAGAATGAGTGTAATAATAGTCACTTTAGATGCACTTCTAATTTGCCTATTACGAAAAAATAACCACTTTAGCTGCACTTCTAATTTGGTTTCTTTTATAAAATCTTGTTATTATAATTATTATTATGTCATTTAAATTATTTAATTTAAAAGAAGAAATGTAATAATAGCCACTTCAGATGCACTTCTAATTTGACTATTGTAGATTATTAAAAGATTTATGATAATCACTTTGGATGCACTTCCAATTTGATTACCTGAACTCCTTTCAAATTAATTTTAAAAATATGAAAAAAATTTTAAGTTGTAATTATGTCTATTGGAACCAAAGGGACTCATATAAAAGCTATCATAATTTAATAATTGTCACTTCAGATGCATTTTTGATTTGACAATTACATTAATAATCATCATGACTATTGGAATCAAAGGGACTCATTGAAGACTTATGGAGTTTTGGTTTTGCTTTTCTCTCTTTGTTTTTGTTCTTAAATCAATTTTATGGTATCAAACATGTTTATAGGTGTAGTACTTGTATTGTGTGTTTTAGATAGGCTTGAGAATGTGTTTAGGATAGTTTTGGATAGATTACATAGGCTGGGTTGTGTTGGAAAAACTTCAAAAATGGATTTTTAGGTAAGGTAATCAATTACCTAAAAATGGTAATCGATTACCCTGCAAGAATTTTTTAGAGCTGGAATTGATGCTCTCTATGGTAATCGATTACCTAATTTCAGTAATCGATTACTCCCGAAACAAGCACTTTGGTTCAGTTTTGTGCAGGATATCAGATAATCAAGTGGGTAATCGATTACCCTGCATAAAACTTATATAAAAGATTTTGAAAACAGGTTTAACAACTTTTGAACAGTCCAATCAAGTGCTTGCTTCTCACATACGATTTCTGAGAATTTGCTCCAAGATTCATACCTATTTTTTATGGTTTGAAAGTGCTTCCAATTCAAGATTCAAGGAAGAGACTCCATTGAGTTCTAATATTTCTTTTTGGGTATTGTTCACAATAGGTGATATTGTTTTGTACCCTATATGTGTTTTTGCATTAGGTTTACAATCTCTTGAAGTGTTCTTAAGATTGTGAGAAAATCTTGCAGCAGGGTATTGTAAGTGAGGTGTTGTGAGTGGCGGGGTATCACGGTGTAGCAAGCTCTTGTGGTGTGCAAGAGGAAGCCTCCTATTGTATGATTTAAATCTTTCTGGATTAAAATTTGTATGTATGGTGTTCATGTACTGATATTTTAGTGGAAAGCAGATTAGCGGAAGGTTAAGTCTGTAAACTAGATGTAGGTCAGTTGGACCAAACTAGTATAAATCACTAGGCAAATTCTCTCTTCCTTATACTCTTTAAATTTAGTCTTTATTGAATTCTTGGAGCACAAACATCTGGGTTTTTGCAGTTGAATTTGATTCATTACGATTTCTTACAGTTGATCTAAATCTTGAGATATAATTACTTGACTTTAATTTTAGGTCTTTAACCCATATTTTGTGGTTTGATTTTTATTATTTCTACTCTTTCATTTTGATCATGAATTACTTTAAATATAATTCTTGTCAAGTTTCTCAACTACTTTACTTGAAATCATTATTGAAGGAATTAAATTGATTGGTGTTTTGCTTAAACGGTTGAATTCTTGACAACCCGTTTTTGTAAAAGGAGGTCGATTTTGAAAATTTTAAAAAGGGATTGTTTTTAAATTACTCTGATATTGTTGAATATAAATTTTTGAAAAACGATTTGGTGAATCTATTCAACCCCCCTTCTAGATTTCCCATGGAACCAACAATGACCACTTTGGATGCACTTCTAATTTGGTTGCAGTAAGAATATTTCAAAATAAAAATTAATTACCAAAATTAAAAACTCAACATGCAAATCATTTCAAGAACTACATAAGCTCTATTTTTCCATTACACATGGAGATACGTATGAGTAGGAGTTCACTATTGTTGAGCCCTGAAAAAAAAAAAAAGTTAATTAAAAAATAAAATATTAATAATTTTTTTATGAAAAAGAAAGTTTCCAATAATACTTTTCTCGTTAAAATCAATAATACTTTCCAATATAGTTTTATATGTTTAATTAGGGATAATTGTCCTTAAGATGGACGTCGTGGGGGGCTAGCACCTTCCCCCATATGCATAATTGACTATTGAACTCAAAATTTGGTTTCGTACACCACTTTGCTTTAAAGGTTTTTCAATATTTTTCTAAATAAATATTAGTTGTGACTCCTCTGATTTTCATATCATATTTTTATTTTCATATCATATTTTTTACCGTCCCATCAAGAGCCACGTGTTGATAGAAGACCTTTGTAAATGCTTTAGATTCACAACTTTTTCTTCACGCTAGTGTAATTTTCTATTTCTTGCATCCTTTCTCCATTTCTTCTTCTTTTCATTCCCTCTTGTTATTCTTCTTTCAACTGTTTAAGGCTTTTATCATTCCCTTTCTGCGATGTTGCTTGCACCCTAAAAATTCTCCCAAAATCTCGTACTAACACTCGAGAAACTTGCCAATCGCAATCGTTCCATGGCACAAGAAGCCGCTCATCTCAGCAACAATGATTTTTGTTAGTGACAAGGGCTTCGTCATTGTTCTTAAAGAAAGGTGACCGAAAAATGCTCACGGTCAAGCTCCGGTGGGAGAGACGACCATAGTATCATGGAAGAAGCTTGTGAAGGACACTAACAAGGTCAACAATGGATCCACTTTTGTATTAGAGCTCCTCCCCAATTTGAACTCCACGTTTGAGTCTGGAATCATTATGGCGAGCCTTTTTTCTAATATATATTTTAGGTTCCATATTTTGAAAATATTTTCCCCAATTTGAACCCCTCGTCACTCGTTTCTCGTACCCACTATGACCTACACCCTATTGCGAAACCCAATAATCATACCACAAATCTAATACATACTTTTTAATTTGATGCTACCGGTCTGTTTCCACAGCAAGTAAAAAATTGGATCTCGAATTTGAATCTCATACATGTAACCAACACTTTTATTTTACTTTATGTTTATTAGTGTTAGTTAAATTTTTATTTTTCAGTTGCATAAGTAGAAAGTCTTGAGATTTGAGGTATCATTCAAGTTCTTCTGAGATTGACCTGATATTTATTGGATACTATATACAACTTGTGTATTTTTTAGTAGTAGTGTAGAAAATTTACACTCATCAGTTCATTATATGAATTTTGGTTTGATGTTAACGATCAGGTTTAATTGTAAATATTAGTTGAGAATTATTAACATCTACCACAACATAAACCGTAAATATGATATGTTGTTTATATATTTTTTTTCCCAACAAAACATGATTTTTTTTCTGGAATATAATACATAATACTAACCATAATTTTTTAAGGGAAGATATTTTTGTTCCACAAACAAAAGAGAGACAAGTAAGATATTATAAAACCAAAAAATAATTTGGTGGAGGCATTATATATTAAATAACTATAAAGAAATAAAAACAATATTGCTCCACAACGCAAATGACATGGTTCTTTTTATTATGTTAGAGATATCGATGGATATCAAAGATTGGTGGATTTGCGATCAGAAATTAGAAAAAAGCCTTAATAGATTATTCCTTGTGTAAGCAGTTTTCAATATAACTGTCAATTTGAAAGTAAAATACACTTAAATAATTACTAATTATATTTGAATTTTATATTCATTTGTACCGTAAAACATAACTTGATGGTTATTGGTGTGACTATTATATCACGCATCACATGCTAACAGTTGTCACAACTAATATTGTTGGTTAATAGAAAAATGCAATGCAATTCTCATAAACATACATTAATTAAGGGTCTTGTTTTTAATAGTATTTTTAATTAGTTTCTAAACTAATATTTTATCATAAGTTTTTTTAAAATTGTAGATCTTTGACTATCGAAGTCATCCAATACCTATAGAGAATATTACAAATATTCAAAATCATTGGACAAATTATTTTCTTGAAATAACTAATGTGTAAACTTTTTTGTTTAGGATATTAATTTCTTTAAATGTTAAATTTTTGAAATAGTCAATTTGTAATTTTTTTTGTACACTTTACTTGTTGAATGTAAGATCGTAAAAAAATTATGTAAATGAGTAGTTTATTATTATTGTCAATTTTTCAATTGTGATTTTATTTCAATATAAAATATAAAAAAATATTAAAAAGATAACTTTTAGATCAGTTATCACCATAACCGTTCTTAAACCTTTAATTTTTAAGACGGTTGTAGACATAATAATTCTTAAAAGTGTCTTTTTTAAAACTAGGTGTAGACCTAAAATTTCTTAAAACATTTGCAAGAGTTCTTAAAAGGATTTTCTTTTAACATATTCCAAAAAAAAAGGTCATACAACCTTTTTTAAAAGTAAATTTTAACCATTTTTAAAAGTTATTATTATAGTAATGTTTCCTGAAACCAATTCTAAATTGGTAACCCAAATTGCAATAAAATTTCAACATTTGTTTCATTTGCAAATTAGGGATGGAATATCCATGGTTGTATAAGACATTTTCACCATATTTAACGAATATACAGTAAAGTTAACCTCCATTTTTATTTTTTAATTTTTATTTTTAATTTTAACTTCCAACATTCAATTTTTAATTTTTTATTTTCTATTTTTAATTTTAATTTTTAGTTTTTAATTTTTAAATATTAATTTTTAGTTTTTCATTTTAGTTTTTAATTTTGAATTTTGAATTTGATTTTTAATTTTTAATTGTTAATTTTCAATTTCTATAGGTGATTGATACGCATAGTTTGGATCAATCTTAGCATTGAATTTTGAATTGTCCATTTGGACAGTTTGTGAGGACATTTTTCTTATACAAGGTTCATTCATAGAACTTAAGTTTCTTTTGTTGAATTTGACAAAATTTTAGTTTAATACATTTCGTTTTTTATCTTTCGGTGCATACTTGATTGTGGTGGATGATGCATATCACCACTTTGGAGATCATGTGAAATGAAGCCAAAATTTTATAAAATTTAACAAAAGAATCTTAAGTTCTATGAATAAATCATGTCTGAAAAATTCTCTTCCTTTATGGGATAGGACCACACCTTTAAAAAAAAAGAAGATCCACATGCATGCATGACCTGACTCTATTGAAATGGGTCTAAACAGAAGAGAAAAGATGCATCGAAGTTGGATGAAAGCAGTTTTTGAAATTTGCTAAAGATTGTCCTTATATTAACTATGGGAATGGAAGGTGACACATCTTTGATGATATAAAGATGCATCTTATTGTTGATGGGATTCTTCAAAATTATACAAGATGGATATGGTATGGTGATGTGACTAGGATACCTACAAATCCATCAGAGATAACTTGTGATGTTAGTCCCATGTTGACATAGAAATTGAAGATCAATTAGAGGACATGATCCGTAATGTTGGACAAGATTAATTTCTTGAAACTCATGTACCTGTGTATGACAAGTTGCAGAAGGATTCCAACACTCCTTTATATCCGAGTTAAATTAAGTTCACACGATTGTCAGCCGTGTTAAGCTTGGTTAATTTGAAGGGAAGACATAGGTGGAGTGATAAAAGCTTCACTGATTTACTAGAGTTGTTGAAGAGGATGCTTCCAACTAAAAACACTACCAAAAAATAACTGAGGCAAAAACGATATTATGCCCAACGGGTATGGAGTACAAAACAATACATGCATGCCCTAATGATTGCATTTTGTATGGAAATGAGTTTGAAAATTTGCATAAATGCCCCACTTGTGGGATATCACGGTACAAATTGAAGAAAGATCAATGCAATAATGATGAAGTCACAAAAAAAGACACAACAACAAAGATATGTTGGTACCTACCAATCATCCCAAGGTTCAAACAATTTTTTGCTAATGCAGATGTCGCAAAAAACCTTACACAGCATGTATATGGGAGAAAATGTGATGGATTGTTGCGGCATCCAGTTGATTATTTGCGGTGGAAAAATATTGATTGTTTGTATCCATATTTTAAGGATGAGCCAAGGAACCTAAGGCTTGGACTTGCTACTGATGGAATGAATCCTTTTGGTAAATTAAGCACTAATCATAGTTCATGGCTTGTTTTGTTAGTAATTTACAATCTCCTACCTTGGTTGTGCCTGAAGCAAAAAATATGTGCTGTTATCCATGATTATTTCTACTCCAAGACAACCAATAAGTGACATTGATGTTTATCTAAGGCCACTAATTGAAGACTTAAAGAAGTTGTGGCAAGAAGGGGTTGACATCTTTGATGGATATCGAAACGAGACCTTCAAATTATGTGTCACTGGTCTTTTGGCATCATGCATGTCCTATATGTGAAGATGACACAAGCTACATACAACTAAAGCATGGTAAAAGAATAGTATATACAAGGGAGAACCAATGGTTCTATAAGGGAGAACCAATGGTGTTTTTCATGAAAAGATGAAGCAACACTAGACATATGTGACAATGTTTCTTTCTCCACATCTATGCCTACCATCATTGAAGAAAATGAAGTTGGTGACATATATGCAAATTGTATTGATCATCATGAAGGTTTATAGGAGAACATTTTGACCTAAAACCATGTAATGTTCAGTTTTGGTACAATGTTTTTAATATTATTTGACTATATATTTCTTTGAAATTTCTTAACTTTATGTAATTCTTGCTAACATATAGTTATGTTTTTTGTCTGAGTAGGTCATGAGTACATCAAGCTCCCCTTCCCATAACTCACTACCTCCTCTAAATTCCATATCTAAAAAGGTAAATCTGTGTCACGGTTGAAAAAATTGATTGTTAAACACACTTGGGTGGGAAGAGGCCAACAATACATGTGGATCCCAAGACTGGAAAACCTGAAGATGGTGCTCATAGTGCAACATTTAATTCCTATCTTGCTTTAAAGTGCAGAGATAATGTTTTGATAACATACAAAACTTGGTGCCATATGTCAGAAGCTAGGAAAAATATTATTTGAGAGGACATACTAGTATGTGAATTAAAATTTACATTTTAAGTTTAAAAGTATTTAATATTTAACTATTAATTATTGTTGTGATTAACTAAATGTTTCATATATTTGCTTTGTTTAAAGAACCAATTTGACTTTGTAGAAGTGAAAAAGTGCAAAAGGAAAATCATTTCTCGAGTGGGAAGTATGTAGAGGCAGTTTAAGTCAAATCTAGGAAGGAATTTCATTTATAACAAAAAAAAAAGAATTTTGAATGTGATGATAATATTGATGAAGATGGTAGTAGTGGTGATACTATATGCCAAAAATACAATATTGAAATGTGCAATGGAGGAAATTTCGCGAAAGTCATTTGACCTCAGAGTGGCAGGTTTGGTGTGGGGTTGTTATGTTAGAAGTATTGAATTTCATGTTATTTATACTTATGTATACTGAAATTGTGTATTATTTACCATAAGAGATAAGGAAAAGAGCATAAGCAAGCCAGAAAGAGAATAATGCGCCACACACTTTGTCAAGGGGGGATATGCTTTGCTTGAAAAGAAATTAATGTAAGAGAAGTTGAAAAAGTGACAAGAAGAAGTTACTTTATCTAGGAATACTATATTGGATTCTCCATCTCCTATAAAGCGCCATGAGAAATGGAAGAAGTTCCGGATAAAGCGATAAGGAGAAATGACTTCTGAGTTAGCACGCGTCATTGCTAAGAAGATTGTAAATTACCAGCAAATATAAAATTAGATAATTACGAATATGTATTATTTATCTATAATAAAAGGATAAGTAACATTGACTTGTATGTTGATGCTTGTAGGACTTGCTTGAGGAAGAGATGGTGCAAGATTCTTTTGTTCCTCATGAACGTGGGGATATTTTGACAACTGCCATAGGGTGACCAGAGCATCTTGAACATATATGTGTTGTTAGGTTCGGTGTAACCATCACTCAATAATTTGGACCTCTAACTCATAATTCACATACTTGTTCAAACTTGGCTCCAAAAGATCTTGCAAACTTGCAATCATTCCTCATGGAGAATATTAAAAAGTAGTTGATATCAAGGGGGTGGAGTGCATCACAATCACAACAACAAAGACAACAATTAGTTGAGGTTGACCCCACACTCCTACTTTGGGTGTTGGTGTTAGTACAAAAGGTGGTGTTGTTTTAACCACTTGTAATCCATTAGGGGAAGAACATAGTCAGAAGTGTGACTTATGTGAGTTTTATGTTGATGAGTTCCTCAACACTTAGTGGTTATTGGGAACGTTTATGAGGGGGCATCAACTGTACATCAGATACGCTTGACTGAAGATTTGGTAAAAGTTGAGGTCTAAGAGGTCAGGGATGATGATGCTTAGTCCCTGTACCAAATGAGGAGGTAAAGACAATAAGTCAGGCATTACACACCTTCTCAGCATCGCCAAGATATCTTGTGAAGCTTATTTCACGAGAGGTATTAAGGTTGCATTGTTTTTTATTTTGTCTTATGAAATTATTATATTTCGTAAATAAATTATTATGTTTATTAATTGTGTAGGATAAACAAGTGACAAAGAAATCGAACAAGCCTGTTCATAGGTCAGAATCAAATGATGAGTCATTATTTAAGCTGTTGAAGATCATTTCTTACCTTTACAAAGAGCCTTTTCAAGTGTCCTAGGATGCCTCATCATTCGGTGTAAGCACAAATGATTTTCTATTATACATTAATGCTAATGATCTCTCTAAAGTAGGTCTTGGTAATCATTATCTCAACATAGTTGTGTTACAACTATGGTCCTTGTAAGTACATTGATTACTAATAAGTTCCTAATAGATAAATATTATATAATGTACATTAGCTAACAGTTATAATTGGTTAACTTTTACATTTAATAGGTTTATGTATGAGGTAGCTATGAATTTGGGATATAATTCTCAGTATGGATTCCTTGAGCCAAAATCCATACAAGTAGCTGGTAATGTAAAAGCAAATATCCACAATTGGTTAAAACAATCATAAAAAGACATATGTAGGAGCTTACTTAAATGAGTATGCTATGTAAAAAATAAAATATATTTGAGTAATAATTTAATTCTTAAAATGATAATCATTATCTTTTGTAGGCAACATTGACAACTTTTGGTTATCTGTCCTATGAAAAACAAGATTGTTTATTTTTGTTCTTTACATCGGAGGATTGATGCAAATATCAAATAGCATAAGCTTTTTTACCTATATATAAATTATAATGCATTATTTATATTGTATACTAAATATATATAGATCTTAATCTTACAGTATAAATGTTTCTTTTTATTAGTGTTTTGAGTGAATTTCAAGGTAAACGAAAAGGTAAATTGAAGAAAATTGATTGGATTAAAGGAAATATAAGTAGTTTAATACGTGTCTAGAAATATATCACTATTTTTAGTCCGACGATTTTTTTCTTTAAAATTTTCATCTCGTAAATTCTTTTATTTTTCATTTTAGTTCCTATTATTTTTGTCTACTTCAATCTCATAGTGTAACGGTGGCAAGTTTGTTTTGCATATGTGGCATTTTCTTTTTTTGTTGATATGAAGTTATTATTTTGATGAAATACATGGTGACATCATCTTTTACCAACGTGACTCATGTTCATGTCAACATAGTAATGGCTTTGTAGTGGATATTGAATTATTGACATTAAAAACATTTGAAATGGTAAAGAACAAATCCTAAAAAAATTTATAGGAACCAAAAATAATAAAAAATGCTAAATTATGGGAATAAAAAAATATATTTAACCATATAATTTAAAAGATTTTTCATTTTTCATTCATATTTTGTACATATATTTAAGTCATAATAATATTTTCAATTGGTTATATACACATTCCAATGGATACATATGACTCCATTGTTTTGAAAAAAACAAATATATTACAAAATAATAATGTAAAATTATAAATAGTAAATTTATTACTTGTGCAAAATATAAACATTAGAATAGTATATAATTAACATTTGGTGTTTACTATAAAAGATAACTATCTAAAAAAGAACCTGTTATATTGAATCAATAAATTGAAGGTTTAATCTTCTTAGCCATATGGAGTGAAGTATCATATGCATTAGATCGAAGGGCTTTGCTGGTCGATTAATGATAAAATGCCTTTGAACTCTCAGCACATTCATGTGCAGTTTCAAATACCTTTTCCTTGAAACACTTTGTAATATAGTCTTGATTTCTGGTATTTTCTCCACTGGAATCTCCACTGAAAATTGACTCCAATTCAACACATCCGTAAAAGGAGGAGAGTAACTACTACTAATTAACACAGGCACACACCCCGAATGAATTGCTTCCACCACTCTAGGACTTGCAACTTCATAGCCACTAGGGCACAAACAAAACTTGCTTTGTCCCATTAATTTAGCATAGTTTTTTCCTTTTGGAAGAGATTCAAAAACTTGGACATCATTATCTTTCTCTTTCCAATGATTCAATAAAATTCTTCGAATTTCACCGTGCTCTCTACCAGCAAAGAAAGCTAAAATGGTGCGGTCATTTGGGTGTTGTCCTTGATTGGGTGAACCTAGTGTTCCTTTTGGTAAATTCACTTCAGGTATAGACACATCTTTGCTAGGTTTAAATCCTTCTGAAGTGTTAGCATTACAAAGTACTCTGATAAAACTCTTGAACAATTTAGGATTGCCATATGAAATTGACGGACCCTGAATTATAAAATAAAGTTTAATATTAATAAATTTGATTGTTAAAACAAAACTGCTAATCTCAATAATAATGAAAATCTCCTTAGCTAATACAAAAGTAAAAGAAATGGATTATTAAGGATTAGAAACATCACATTTTTTTTAAAAAAAATAGATTTTTTTATTTTTGTTATAATGTTGATTTAGCTAAAATTGAAATGATGATATAAATGTTCTTAGTTTATATTAATAATTGTGAACTTTTTACTATGGATAAGATAATTACTGTAAGAAATTAATAGTTATCATTTGTGCATCACAGATATGAATTGTAGTCGATATTTATATTAGTATTTTTTTTTCCGTTAAATATGGAGTTAATATTTAATTAGTGTTTTTTTTTTTCTAGTATGTAGCATGTTTTACAAGGATGACAAAAGAGGCTAATTCAACCATTTACATCCGCATACTAGTAAGGGTGTACATGAATTTTAGATCCATAAATCTCCCAAATTGTGAGGGTTTTAGATTTTTTCTAAAAGAATCATAATTGTAAGAAAAATTAAAATTTGGTTTGCAAAATTTGTGGACTTTGCAGGCTAAGTATGTGGGTTCACGGATTTGCCCATAGGTTACTTAAAGGGATAAATTTGTTATTTGAACTATTAGTTTATTTTAATAGTGACTTTCTTGTTTAAATTATTATATTTTACACTTATAGTATAAAAAATATTGTGTGTTATAGTATAATATAATTTTTAGTATAATATATTATATTTTATTTAGTTTAAAAAATATTAAAATTTTTAAAATATATATGTGTGAGAGTGTGTTTGTGCAGGCCTGCAAATTGGTCCGGTAAGTCTGCGAATTTTTGGGGTTGAATACGAACTCTAAACAAAATTCATTTATTTTGACATACCAAACTTATTTGACTTGCTTAAAATGGAGCATTTGAATTAACACTCTTCAATTTTGAATTTACACCTCCTGTCACAGAAAAAGACTTATATGTCTTTGTATAAAATTTAAAACAATTTTCCTTATAAATTGTTTTAAGTCTCCAACGAGATTTTGCCGAAGACTTAAAAAGATTTCAAGTTTTTGTAACTTTCTGACAAGAACTTGTCGCAGACTTTAAAAAGTTTCAATTTTTTTTAAGTCCCCGACAAAATTTCACTGGAGAGTTAAAAAATTTTGAAATTTTTTTAACTTTTTTGCAAAATCTCGTTGAAGAGTTAAATGAGGGAGAAGCTTGAAAAGAAAAAAAAGCAGAGAGAGGGAGAGGAAGGACTTTTAGTAAAAAAAAAGGAGAAGGGAAAGTGAGTGGGAGTGGAAGTAAGGAAGGAGAGATGAATTAGTTGATGATGAAGAAGAAGTAAAGAAGAAGCTAGGTGGCTGACAAAACTAGAAAAAAAAAGAGGAAGAGAAAATTAGGATTAGGAATAAAATAGAGATAATAATTTTTTTAAAAGATAGGTGTTTTTTGAAAAACATACATGTACAAATTTAAATTCCTCAAAATGTGGACTTCACAAATCAATTTTCAACAGGTTGAACTGGTCTTTTTATCAACCCTTACATACCAATGACTCAACAAAATAGGTTGAAGTGGGTTTGCTTGATAGATTCGGCTAATTGTTTTTTCTATTTTTATAAAATAATATAAAATTTAATTTTATCTATCTAACTTGAAATTAAATGATAAATTGAAAATTATTTTGTTGTAGTTCATGATTTTTTAAAAAATTCATGCATCATTATTTGAATGGTTAAACAAAATAACACCAACGCGGGATGACAGCCAAATTATTTCATCCGACTCAGTCAAAATGTTGGTGGACTGACCTATTTTTCCACCTATGTTTTACTCTAGATATATAATATTTTTTTTTGGTTGCAAAACCATCCCAAAGCAGTTTGTTTTTTTTAATTCATAAATTTACTACTGACCACGGCAATCAAGTAATTACTAATCAAAATACGAAATCTATCTGTTCCCAAACCTTAAATTAATATAAGGAAGTAGAAAATAAGAAAATAAGCAAGGAAACTAAAGATATAAAACATACTAGATCTTTGCATAAAAAAAAGAAAAGAAAAGAAAAAGAAAAAAAGATAGAAGATCTTACCCAATCATGACATGATAGTAAAAAATGGTCTGCCCCTCGACTTCTATTCCAATAAGGATACTTATCTGCAATAACACTAATATAATCTTCCACCAAGTTTTGAATAGCTTTGTAGCCCGATTTTCTTAGGATAGGGTTGTAAACATAATGAATAATGTTAACTATACTGAAGGGAATAAGAAAAACGTGTGCCTGGTCAGGATGTCTTGCCCTGAAGTGACTCCACTTATGATTATTATCAATTTCATCCATAAATTGTCCTTCGATGGCATAGATATTGTTTACTGGTCCATCATGCACTAATGGTTGTTCTCCCTCCTCATACACCCACACCTTAAATCTCTTTAACATCTCTTCATGGCTCCTGTTTCATCATGGTGTTTTACCACACAAAAATTAGTCAAAACCCATTACGTTCTTTTTCTTCTTATATCACAAACTTCAATACATTTTCACTATTATATGCACATGCTGACATTATAACTATAACTAAAAAAAATCATTAAAACTATTTCATTATAAAACATTTTTAAAATGTAAATAAGATAAGAGTACTTTTGTCTATTCCATTTTTATTTAATATTTTAAGAAAAGTATTTTATTTTATTGTTATTTTAGAATATTAATAAAATATTAAATAGTTTTCCCTCTTATATCCTTAACCTTTATTGGTAAAATAAAAGTGCTGTGTAATGTGAAAAACAATAAAGTAAATGTTATTAGCAGAAATGAAAAGAGAGAAGAAATAAATAATTAGAAAAAAAGGTGTTAGACTCACAAATTATTTCAAAGCTATTTCAATCTTATGTATTTTTATTCGTTTATTTTTTTTTTTCTATTTCTTTCATATTTCTATTAACCCTAATATTTTTATTTTTACTCTATGTTTAATTATCTATTTCCTCTCTAACAATAAGAGCCTTAAACATTTATTATGGAGTATGGAAAATAAAATCTAAAATAACAATTCCATTTCTTTTCTTGGTGACTAGGCAAAAACTTAAACATGAAATAAATGGACATGAGAAATGTTGAAACTTAACCGATGAAAAGCATGTGGATTCCAGTAAATGGATCTTTTTTGTCTCCTTGGTGAAGTGTAGTTGATTGATAGGGTAGATTCATGAATTGAAGTCCGTGCTCGTGCTAAACCTCCTTCTATTTTTTCCAAACTAGGAAATTTCTTAAATCAAGCAAAACAGAAAATTAAATAAGTAGAATAAGATAAAAGAATACATATGCATGATGCATCATGTGTACATAAGAAAAAAAGAGTAAAGAGAGTTGCTTACCTTAACGGGGCTACTTAAAAGAGTACTCTCATAGTAGCTTTCATTTGCAGGAATAAAGTTGGAAAGAAGTGGCTGTGGAGAGGGAGAGGGAGAGGGAGAGGGAGAGGGAGAGGGAGAGGTTATGATATTTGTGTAGTTGTGAAAGTCTTTGATAGTGGAAAGAACCAAAGGAGGAGCAAAGTGGGTATCATAGTTGTGCTCCTTGTGGGAAAAGAAGATGAAGAAGATAAGAAAGAAGAACAGGGGAAATAAAAACGCAGAAACAGGGCATCTGATTCTGAACGTTTCCATGGCCTTTCCAACATCAAAGTCTTTTCAACGCTGTTTATAAATAGTTCATTCTTGGAGACACTGCCTAAGGGACTTATCCAAACACCGTAACAAACACCTCCTTCTCGTCGCCACCTTATAAATTAAACGGTCACAATTGCGTGTAAACTGTTAGCTCTGCACGTGAAACTAATTTTATTGCATTAGGTCCGTGATTTCTTTCTATAACAATAATTATACCTTTTTGCTTTGAACTGGAACAATAATTATACTAATCATATTATCATACACACGTTTATTTTATTTATTTATAACTACTTTTTTAATTAAACTTTTCGTTATTATTTTTTACTTACAAGAATCAGATAGAATTTATACCAATTCACTCATCTGGATGACAATAACTCATACATTTCGTTCTGCATCAATTGAGGTATATCTCCTACAAAAAAAAATATATATAACTCTATATGATCTGTCCTCATAAAAAGAAGTTTTATTTTTTTTTTTATACCAAAAGAGTTTATTAAATAATATAAACATTATAGACTTTTTAGTGTTTTTTTAAGTTTAATTAGTATATATTGTTACGGTAAAAAGTTTTATATTAATATTTAATTATAATTTTTTATTTATAATAAATTTATTGATTTTATAAATTAATATTTTAAAAATCAATAATTAAAGGTGAATGTAAACTTTTTTTTTTACTTTATGTTATATATTAATTAAATTATTTTTGGAAGGTCTTAAGTCTTTATCAATCTTTCTTTTAAATGTCTCTATGGTTTTTTCTTCCTAAATGGTATTTGTTTTTTCTTCATATCTTTCCTTTTTTCTTTTAATCGTTTATTATATATTTGTCATTTTTTTCTTATTTTCTCTTTCTTCTGCTTATATATATCTCAAAATAGATGCTGTATCTTATAACTCTTTCTAAAAATGATAAATAAACTAAATAAGGTTTTTGGTGAATGCTTAACAATTAACATCCAGGAGTTGAATACTTTTGCAGTTTTGCTTCTTGCAGGTTTGCCATCGTTTGTCCTGTTATGTTCTGTAGTTCATTATATTTCAACAACTTAATAAAAGATAATAATTATAAAACAATATTGAATGGAAGAAGAAAATAGGAATTATAATGCATTTTTATTTAATTATAAAATTTAAAAAGAATAGGTTTATTTTTAAAAATTCATTTTTTTATTTTTACTTAATTTAGATTTCAAACTTTTATTTTTGTTTAATTTCTTTTTTATGCTATATACTTATGGGTAGTCTAGGCTTTTGTTTTTTAGAATTATGTGCTATCATATCATCTTAAAAATGTGGATTTGAGTTTAACTCAATTTTCCAAAACTGATTTAAAAAAAGTAAGATTTGTACTTTTATATTTTATATTTATATATATATATATATATATATATATATATTAATTATTTCATCATATAATTAGAGTACTAGACATTAAGATATTCAACATTCATTAAATGAATTTCATCATTATGTTAATCTTTAGAAAAAATTAAGTATGATTCAATTTAAATGTATTATAAAACCTCAATCAAATCAAACTAATATTTAATGATTTGGTTAACTTTTTTATTTTTGTAGTTTTAAAATTTTGTACTAACCATTAAAATAATACGAAAGTTGACTTAAAGTCATATACTTGACTAAATTAGGTGTTGCCGTGTTGGAATTAATCATAACATGATACAAAATTAACTAGTATTAACCAGAATATTATTCGAGTTTCTATTCATGCTATGCCGAAATTAACAAAAGTGCGATAAATGAAACCAGTATAGCATAACAATTTAAGAGAAACAAGTAATTCCTCTAGATAATCAAAGTCATTTAATTCAATGGCATGAACATGTCATCTTATACTTGCATACTGTGGAATGCATAGAAAAAAAATTCATTTATACATATTTAACGGTTTTGTTTGATGTGAGTTGGTTTTTTATTTTCAAATCACAAATCAAACCTTACAGTGCGGTTTAAAAAATTAAAAATCGAACATAATTAATAAAATTTTAATTTTTATTATTTTTCGATTTTATGGATATTTCTTATTTAGGTTTATTTAATTTTCAACATTCTAATTTTTTTGTTTATCAAGTGCAAGACAAGTGTTGTCTGGTTATATCCCTTCAAGAACAGTCGAGTGATCCAACATACTACTGTTTGACCTACACTATGATAATAATTTCATTTTTACAAGCCCCTACCCTATATTTTTTTCAAACCATCACTCTCATCTCTCACCTTTCTTTATCATAATTCTGAAATTGTGTCGTTTACCAGTTGTTTGTGATGAATAACGATGAATGGTACGCTTTACTTAATTAGAAATTGAAAAAAATAAGAAAAATAAATTAAAATTAAAAATTACATTTTTTTATAAAAGTAAAAAAAAAAACAAAAAATTTATATAAAAAAATGTATCTACTAGTTATAAGATTTTCCTAATGAAGAAAAGACGGAAGAAAGAACAGGTTAAAATATTTCAATCCATTAAGTTTGAATAGCTTGTTCAAGTTGATATACTATTTGGTGGTATTTTTCTAAAGAGTCTAATTAATATAGTAAATTTATGGTTAAAAATAATTTATTATTATTTAATTATAAATTTTAAGATAATAATTATAAAACAATATATATATATATATAATTTTTAATTAAATGACAGACTAAAGTAATTTTGTAATGACAATGTATAATGGTTATAATCCTCTTTTCTTTTATTTAAAATCAATAATAAAATTTTGATAGCTTTATTTTTATTTACTAGTGTAATTTCTTTAACTGTATCACAAGTCTTAACCAAAGCCGTGAAAAACATGAGTGTTACTGTGCAAATCCATAGAAACTTCGTTCAATATACAAAACATGTGTTGCTGCTGAGGTAGGTGCTGACAATGAATCATATGCCTCAGGACCAAGAATACGAACAACATGGACAAAATAGGTGTACGGGAGGACAGCAGATTCCTAAAGTAATAATTTTAAATCTTTTTACTAACTTTTAAAAATAAAGAAGAAATAAGTATTTAAGTACTAAACATTGTATCAATCAAATTTTCATAAATGAAGTATTTTAATTATTTTAAATTAGTTAATAAAAATTTAATTATTTATTATGATTAATTATTTTAAAGAGACTAAACTATATATATATATATTTTGTTATTAGAGAAAAGAATAAAATAAATATTTATGAAAACAATAATAATAAAGAGAAGAATATTTACATTTATATATTATTAGTAGGAGTTGGTATATTATAATTTAAAGTGTTAAGTGAGAAGGTAAAGGAGTTGTATGAGTTATGTTCATTAAGGTTTTCATGTAAGAAGGGAAGGAAGAGTCATGATCACCTCATTTTTACCCTGTAATTTCTTGAAATTTGGGGAAAGAAAAAGAGAAATGAGAGAAAACGTTATTCCCGTAGAAGCCTTATGCAATTTTCGTAATTTCATCATTGTGAATTCGTTAAATTTTGGATCGGACTTGAAATTAGAAATAGGTTCCAAAAGTGTGGCTTTCCATTCTAAACATTCATATCTTTATTTTGAGCCTTGTTTGGGAGAAAACGGTAGCGCAATGGAAGCTCTATTTGACTAACAAGAATGTTTTGATTTTAATAACTTTTTTGTATTTGATGTCCATTAATATAACTAATGAACGTCTATGTTAATTTTTTTGGATTGGTGACGTTTACACTCTAGAGATTAGTCAATGTAATGGTTGTAGGTATTAATCTATTGAACTGTTGAAGTAGTAACTTTTTATGGCCCCTTATGAATTGATTATAACAAATGGATTAGCTACACATGAGGTTATCATTAATTAATCATGGTTTCTTACGTTGGTTTATCATTTTATTTGATTTTTTCTTTTACATGTTGGTTCATAGGATCATGAATTATGAGATAAAATAAACTAGGTATAATTATTATTTTGGCATTAAGGTGATCCCTTTTTATATTAACAATAGTAATGTATGTCTATAGTAATTTATTGAACGGTTGGAGTAGTGCTTTTTCAGTTTCTTGTGATTAGTTATAATAATTAGGTTAGTTGGAAATGAGATATCATTAGTTTATCATTGTTTTACATCTATTTATCTTAAGAGTCAATTGCGAATGATTTCATTTCATTTTCATAATTTAGAGTGTGCTTTGAAAGATTAAGTAAACCTTAAGAGAGAGAAATAATGGAAAATCGTAGTGTATATTTCACTATCATTGTTCATGACATTAAAATGAGAAAATCGATAAGAAAATAATGTATTTTGAGAAAGTGGTATTCATGAAAGTTGTAGTTGTAGATGCTATCTAACTAATGTCATTGGTTTAACCCCAAAATGATACCTAGAGCTCAAGTTATGATCAGATTAGTGACAGGAGATCGAACTGTCAAAATTATGCGATAAATTCATGTTTTCTTCAAGTTTTAATATAGTAAACATTTGTTTCAGCCTTTGAGGTCAACATAAGAGTTATACATGAATGTCCTAGATTTCAAACTAGATACGAAACAATATCATAGGATTAATAAATCTTTAGATATCACATTTATACTCCACAAAGGTCATAGAAGCTTATTAGAAAATGAGTGAGAAAATCTTCAAAAATTAGAAAATGTTGTGGTGAGTTATGAATATAATAATCTTATGTGTATATGTGAGAAAGTGAATGTATTTGATATTATAGATGATGAATTTTTCTATTAGTCATGGTATATGTTAAAAATGCTTTTATGGATAAATGTATTGAGAGTGTCTTGTAGTGTGGTGAATTTATGTTATGCGAATAAGTATAAGGTGAAGTGTTTTTATTTAATTTATAAATACATGTGATGTGTTAAGAATGTGGACACGCTGTTAAGATGATGTGTGTGATGTATTGATGAACACGAGCACGATTTGAGATAATGTAATTGATGGTATGAGTCAGGGATGTTTGAAAAGGAGTCATTCTAGTTGCGATTGGGAATGAAATTTGGTAACATTGTGATTGGAGATAATGTGATTGATAGTATGAGTTAGGGGTTCCTGACAGACATTTCAATTGCGGTTAGGAATGAAATTTAGTATCATTGTGAGATATTGTTGTTATGACTGTGACACAAGCATGAATGAGCATATTGCATAGTGATAACTTAGGGAATTGTGTAAGGTCTGCCCCATTGTGCAATATTTTGGACCAATTATTCTTAAGTTGTGTGGAATCTACACGTGGTGAATGTAGAAGAGACTTATGTCTATTGGAACCTACACGTGGTTGGCGTAGATAAGGGGTTTTGTTGTTTGAAACCTACACATGACTGATGTAGAAGAGATTTATGCCTATTGAAACCTATGCGTGACTGCATAGAAGAAGTGTGTGCAAAGGATGAACTGCATAGGACAACATATGCTTTATTGTGACACATTTTGCATAAAGACGAATTGCATGTGTTTGATGAGTGAATGTTAAATTTTATGAGAGTGTTGGTAACATGTTTCCATATGTTATTATATATTTGTATGTGATTTAAAAGTTATAAATAACCGTGTAATCATATGATAATGTGGTATGTAAGAGGTGGTGTTATTCCTTGCATGTCTTAGTATATGTGAGTCAAGTTCTCACCCTTTTTCTTGTTATGTTGCTTGTTTTCTTTTGGGAATCAACACTCATAGGTCAAAAGACAGCAGAAAAGGTAGGACTTGGTATCGAGGGAGAGACTTGAGTTGTTGGGTTGCTCTAATAAACATGTTACATCAGGCTGATGGACTATTAAGATGTTTAATTATTTTTAATTAGCATGAAACCTATTTATTATAAGGATTTAATTATCGTTTTGGTAATAATTATTTATAAGAGTTTTATTTTTTGTTTATTTTGACAAGAGAAGTATGATTTTAAAACATTGTTTTTTTTTAGAATTATTAAAGTAAAGTATGTGTTTATGTCAGTTCTTTAACCGGTGTTCGATTTTAATTTTCTCTAATTTTTACTACAAAATGTTGCGATAAAAAAAGTTTCACAAACATAACTCCAATGACATAGCTAAAAATATTATAAAATGTCTACCTCAATTGTTTAAATAGATAATGAGAATTTGTAAATCTCTTTATTTTCAATCTTTTTATTAACAAAATAAAATATGTTTCTGTTTTTTTTATATCTAAGGATATTACATATAAATTTTAAAAAAATGATGAAACTAAAAGATATTGCATTTAGACTAAAATGCCATCATTCAATGCATTTGTTTTTTATGTTTGAAGTATAAGAAATGATTTTTTGGGTATAATGATATTTTAAGTAATAGCAGTAGGCATTAAATAAGGATATATTTATAAAAAAATAATTAGAGTGTAAAATCTTAAAATATTAATGGTTATGGAAAATAAAAGACTAAAACATAAAAAGAAAAAGATGGAGTACTATTTTGAAGTATCCATAAATTTTGTTAATAATTAATAATTTTTATGGATTAAAATATAAATAAAAATTGATTATTACTAAAAAAAAATTCTCAATTCCAAAATAATAAAAAATTATATTTGACCATTATTAATGATTTTGGATTATATTTTAATTTTTAATTTAATATTTTTTTTACTAACTAGTGTTTAACTTGTGCTACGAGATTTTAATTTATTTACTCATAATCAATGACTACATATATATATATATATATATATATATATATATAATTAACTTTTCTTAGGTAAACAAGAAGTTCATGATTAAATTTTTTAAAAGTATTTAAATTAAAAAAATTTTCATTTAAAAATATGAAATAATGAAAATATAATCAAATTATTTTGATATAATTTTGAATAATTTGATATATAAAATTAATTCAAATTATATATAGAAATTAAATATTAAAATAAATTAATTATTTAAATAATTAAATCTCTATCACTTATGTAAGATGGCTTGTTATATATTACTATTGTCTTCTCTCCTTGTGAGAAAATTTACTAACTATTATTTAAAAAAAAAACGTTAACATAATTGTAGGACACCTACTAATCATTGAAAGATCTATTAGTTTTAATAAAAACTTAATAATTTGTTTTAAAATTTTCATTAGCCATTTAAATTTAAAAAAAGCTAGCCAATTTAACCTTTTCGTTAAAAATAATACTCTTGACCTTTTCATTTTAAAATAATAAATTTAACATAATGACAGATAAAAACTATAATATCTTTATTTTCTTTTATTAAATTTCTAATTATAGTGTACAAACTGTAATTTGAAACAAAGAGGAGTAACATATCCACCATGGAGAACTCTGTCCTGGAACAGACCGAAGACCAAAATCTCCAAAGACAAAAGAAAACATGAAGTGTAGGAAGTATACAGAAGAAACATGAAGGAGGTATTTAGTCTTCAGTCAAAAGACTACAAAAAAGCTCAATGACATGGACAAACCAAAAACGATTAAGACACAACTCTTTTGCAAATAAGATTATCAAAGGAAAATGGAATCAATACCCTATTACCCTATTCTTCAAATATTTGCATAAAGTCCAATAAGAATAGTTTAATACACTCGTATAATTAGGTAACATTTTGAGGTAATTATTGTTTATTTATTAATCATTTATTCCCCTCTTTAAAGTTTGGTTGGAGTATAATGCAAGGAGTCATTAAAAAAAAATTTAATTGATATGCATTATTAATATAAAGATTTTTACACAGACATTCAATCACAATATTTCTTTCATGATAATTTTGTTGACTTTATTTATTACTATTTTAAAAGTCACATAAATGAAAAATCATCATTGAATGTCAGTGTAAAAATTTTTAACATTGAAAGTGTATACCAATTAAATTCTAAAAAAAAATATTTAAAAGTGTGCTTAATTATTAAGTGAGAGGGACTGATATGCGTGTGTGTCTATATATATATATAAATAAAATGAGATTTCATTTACTGAAAAAAAAAAGTTATGAGACTTAAATTATTTTTTATTTTAATTATTTATTTAATTTTAATTATTTATTTTTTTAAAATTTAATAGTTAACTATTAGATTTTAAGAAAATAAATAGATAAAATGAAAAATAAGTATGTTAAATTTATTATTGAAGTAAGTAAATTTATATATAAATGAAAGAACTTCAAGCCTACAACGTTGCAAAATTAACGGGGAATGAAAATAAAAAATACAAGCACATAAGAATAGCTTGACATGGAAAATAAAAATGACACGCACAAATGATATATAGGTTGTTAAATCCCTGTCAAAGAAGTGACTCCGGGCAAATGATAAGGATAGGAAAGGAATCTAAGGACTGTATCTAGTTTTTGTCACATGCTAATAACAAACTCTTTTGAATACTTTTGTGATTTGTTGAAGTTTATGATCAAAAGTAATAAATTATATGTCATGATTTTCTTTTCTAATCTTATAAATTTTAACTTAAAATGTATTACTATCAGTTGTCTTTCAAATTTGATATCGTCAACGTCCCGTGCGATGACAAGCTCCACAAAGCATTCCAGGTGAGAGGCACCTCTTCAAAACCAAGATTAACTCGTGGAGTGTATCTATGGGGTAGCAATAATGATGGTAACAATAAATTAAACCATGGAAGTTATACACATATTAGTTGTATTATTAACATAACAATTTAGAAAAATGTTTATTTTGTATCACATTATTGATAAAATATAATTTATAGGGATGAGATTGTTTGAACAAATGGGTGAAATTGAGTGAGGTGCAGTCTAGAGAGGGAAGCGCGGTATGCAAAAGACAAAGGGATGGACAAGTGACAAGGTTATGGTCTATGAAGCAGCGCCAGAGAGTAATTCAAACATATTGTGTGGGGCTATGGCCTATGGACTATGCCGACACTTATTCACATTCCTCCACGTCTTCATGTGCCAATCGAACCCGTGAAAGCAACAATGTTGCCAATAACAACTCTTCCCAAAATTTTAACCATAATACAATAAAACAGAATAACAACCCCACTGATAAAAGTCTGTTCATTTGCATTTTTTATTCTAAATGGTTCTTTTTAATTAATTCATAAATTCATGATATTTTACTTTCTTTAATTAGCGTAAATATAAAATAAAATAATAAACTTTTTAACATTTTGTATATATAACGTCACGTCTCACGCTATCGTATCCATTGGTGAATTATGTGGTACTCCACTTCTCTGCAGGTTCACGACTGATTGATCCAAGTGGGTTTATTTTTTAAAAAAATTATCAGTATGGGTCTGCTTTGAAAAATATTATCAGCATGGATCTGTTTTGGGTGGTTGACTCGGTCAAACCGCAATTCCGAATCCGCAATTCCGAATTGCGGTTTTTGCGGTTTGACTGAAAACACAGAAAACCGCAAGTCGCATCTGCGGTTTGAATTAAATATTATTTTTATCATAAACCACAAGTGCGAATTGCGGTTTATGTTAAATATAATATTTAAATATTATCAAAGTGGCTGTGGTTTAATGGTGAGAATTTGATGTTGTAGTTGTGGAGACCCGAGCTCAAATCCCAGCAGCCGCACATAAAACTGCAAGTCGCATCTGTGGTTTGAATTAAATATTATTTTTATTATAAACCGCAAGTGCGATCTGAGGTTTATCTTAAATATAATATTTAAATATCATGAAAGTGACCATCCGACATCAATTAAAACATTGTGTGGCTGTTGGGATTAGAGCCCAAGTCTCCACAACTACAACATGAAATTCTCACCATTAAACTACAACCACTTTGATGATATTTAAATATTATATTTAACATAAACCGCAGTTTGCACTTGCAGTTTATGATAAAAATAATATTTAATTCAAACCGCAGATGCGACTTGCGGTTTTCTGTGTTTTCAGTCAAACCGCAATTCCCACTTGCGGTTTCGTAGTCGTTTTTCCACGCTGGCTTCCACGTAATCACTTTGCTGACGTAACAACGAAACCGCAATTCGGAGTTGCCGTTTGACCGAGTCAACCACCCAAAACAGACCCATGCTGGTAATATTTTTCAAAGCAGACCCATACTGGTAATTTTTTTAAAAAATAAACCCACTTGGGTCAATCAGCCCAGGTCCACCATGTAAGTGTTGATTGCATCACACTTATAAATAAGGATAGTGACTTAGCATTTGGCTGTATCTATGGCCACACTGAACAAGACAAGAAGGAAAACGTGTAAAAAAATAGCAGGTGAAATATGGTTTTAGTATATAAAATTTTTTACATTTATGTTTTAGGTATATAAATTTTTGGTTGACTATTTAATGTATACAAATATTTCTTTTTTTTAATATTTTAGTTAATGTATTTATTTTAGTTGTTAAATAATAATGTATTATTGTATTTTTTTAACCATTAATATTTTAAATTATATAAATAAAGAGTTATGATTGAATGTTGGAATAAAACTCTTTTACACCATGAATACATACTAATTAAACTCTTTTGAAAACTTGTTGTAACAAAAACATTTTGTAAAAATTACAAAGAGATACATAGATAAATGGTTACATTATAGTAATAAATGACATAAAAAATATATGATATAATTTTTATTTAAAACCATCAACCATATTAAAAAATTAAGACAGAGAATGCAAAAAGATATACACAAATAAACTAACACATATTTAGAGTATAAATTATATGCAAAATATTTATATCAATGCAAAAAAAAAAAAAAAGTATCACTGACCTATGTTATAAAAGCCAGACCGAAACGGTTGATTCGATAAAAAAAACCAATGAACCGGTGTAGTAACTAGTTTGGTCAACTTTGAAAACTGGTGAAACAAAAAATCGATATTCAAACCTGAAAACCAGTCAAGAATCGGTAAAATCAGTGAAAACCGGTGGTTCAACCAATTTGTATTTTTTTTTTCAAATTTTTTTATTTTGCTAAATATACCCCTCATTTTCCTAAATCAACACATTTTTAATTAAAAAATTAAGAAAACTTAGCAGTATGAAGGTGTATTTAGTAAAATTATTTTTATCCTTTTATAATTACAACCTTAATACATTTTTTCTTATATGATCTTAACTTTTGTAGTATATTAATAATAAAAAATATTATTTTATTAAGATCTATTGAACCATTGAACCATGAACTAGTGTCTTCACCGATTCGATCACTATCCAGTTTTTAAAACATAGGTATTTATTATTATTTTATGGGCAAACTATGTTTTTTGGTACATAAACTTTTTCAGATTTATTGTTTTGGTACACAAACTTTTTGTTGACCAATCAATTATTACACACATTTTTTTGTTTGAAAACATTTAAGAATATATATATATATATATATATATATCGTAATAATCTCCAAAAAAATATTTTAAAGTTAATTAAAAAAATAACGTTATGTTAAAAAAATTTAATTAAAAAATATTATGAAATGAAGATGATGAAGACGAAAGGAAAAGAGATACTAGGCGAGAAGAAGGAATAAGTACCATAGGTGAAGGACAGGGGGAGGAAAAAGGGGGTTACATGGGGTGGGGTGGAGGGGACATATGAGAATGGATAGTAGGGGTAGGTAGGGGAAGGGGAGTGTGGGAAAGAAAATTAATAATATTTTTTTTAATTTGTGGTCACTAAAACTTGTCACAGAATGTAATAAAATTAAAAAAAAAGTTAATTAATAAAATAATAATAAATAGAGTGACATATCATCACTTGACAGAAAAAATAATAGAAGAATTAAGATGTTGGACAAAAAAATGTTTGAATACCTTGATCAGTCAATAAAATGTTTGTGTACAAATATCATAAATTTGAAAAAGTTCATATACTAAAAACATATTTACCTTTATTTTATTGATTAAACTTTTTTTTATGATGTCACCACTTAATAGCTAAAATAAAAAGAATGACTAAACTGTTGGACAAAAAAAAAATATTTGTATACATTAACCAGTCAACAAAAAGTTTATGTACCAAAATCATAAATTTGAAAAAGTTTATATACCAAAAACATAGTTTACCCAAAATAGTATTATTGCAGTTTTATAACATGTATTATTTAACATTACTAATTTATTTTTAAGTGAAAAATTATTCCTTGAGTTTCTAATATTGTTTTCAAATACTTGTTGATAGGATTGTGAAAATATTTTTTTAAAAGACTAAATGTTGTTGATCCCAGGGGGAAATCTAGAAGCGGGGGAGGTTGAATAGATTCACCAAATATTTTTCAAAACTTTTCTATTCAAATCAATATCAAAGTTTTTTTTTTTCAAAAGTTTCCCCTTAAAAAAAATTTTAAAATCTACCTTATAATTTTCACAAATGGGTTTTTCAAGAATCAAGACAAGACTCAATCCTTTTAATGTTTATGACAATAAACTTGATATATAGCAATTCCTTTAAGAATGATTTACTATTGCAATTAGTCAAAATACAATATGAATTGCACCAACAAGTTTATCAACCACAAAAGAAATGAGTAGATAAAAAATTGGATCAAAATTCAAACCCACAATCCTTGTTACAATTAAACAAACCCAATATCAAAATAAAAGTACTGTAAAGTCTAATCCGTTGTAAGAAAACTGTAGAAATGTGTTTCAGTTACAAAAACTCAATCAATGATTATCCAAGATCTCAATAAAATTCAGAATTAGAGAGTATAGGGAAAAGAGAAATTGTATAGTATTTATACTATTTGGTCAACCTGACCTACATCTAGTTTTCAGAATTAGCCTTTTGCTAATCTGCTTTTCACTAAAATTTCAGTACATACACATCACACATACAAATTTTACACCTAGAAAGATTCAAACCACATAAAAAGAGGTTTCCTCTTGCACCCCAAAAGCGTTTGCTATACTGCAACACCCTATCATTCACAACGCCTCACTCATAACACCTTATTGCAAGATTTTACAACAATCTCAAGAACACCTCAAGAAATTGTCAAAGATTGTGCAAAAATACAAAAGATGGTATAGAACAATATCACCTGTAGTGATGAATACCCAACAAGATAGATCAAATTTTAAAGTAGTTTCTTTCTTGAATCTGTAATTTCTTGTACCTTCAAATCATAAAAAAAGGGTATAGTTCTTGGAGAGAATTTGAGTAAAATAGTTAAGAGCAGTAAGCATTAAATGAACCTTTCGAAAGTTAGTTAAAATCAGTTTTGAAAATGTTTTTATATGAGTTTTAAATTAGGGTAATCGATTATCAACTTGATTACCTGATATCCTGCTCAAAACTGGTCCAGAATGCATGTTCTCTGGAATAATCAGTTACTATTTTCAAGTAATCAATTATTCCCAAGAGTAGTAATCTCAATACCCAAAAATTCTCGAAGGTCATTGATTACCATAATAAGGTAATCGATTATCTTACCATAGTTTCCACTATTGAGGATTTTTCAGCACTTTCCAGCCTATGTAATCTACTTCTAAACTTTTCAAACACATTTTCATGCCTATTTAAATACACAATACAAGTATCAAACTTATCAAATGTGTTTGGTACCATAAAATTTATTAGAGCAAAACTAAGAAGTAAAACCAAAACCAAAACACCAAAAGGGATATTTCATGCTTTCCAAAGCCTTTGGTTCCAACAATCTCCCTTTTTTTGGTTTTGATGAGTCAAACACCACTCTTCTAACATCTTCTATCATTTTCTCTTAAATTAAACACTTTGATTTGGTATTCTTCACATTAGGCAAAGATTATAGGCATCAATCTTCCATTGAGAAAATTCCATAAGTACATACTTGATGCATTCCTCCCTGGATTTTTTTCTAGAGGTTTTTTTCTTTGGTGAAATGGTTTGTGGAGAGACAAAAGGTGAAGTGTTTAGGCGCCACTTACGAGTAAAATAAGCATAAGAGGGAATTCTTTGCCACAAGGAATGGAACCTTGATAAAAACCTAAGGAACTCTCAAAAAGAGGATAGGGACATTAAGAGAATAGTCACAACCAACCAAGGTTTTTTCATTCAACAAAGTGTAAAAAATATAAGAGTGTGAAGGAGCATATTTTTGTAGAAGGAGCTAACCTTTTGAACAAGTCATAAAGGAAAGGAAGAGCTAAGATTAAAAGAAGTGATATGAGGGAGGACGATTAAAGCCCAAAGTTCAATCAATCCCTCCTTTGGATAAAAAGTGGCACCCAAGATAGCTTATCTAAGAGCCAAGATTACTCCTCATTAGCTTGTTGGTCTTATTTAGGAAAATGGGGGTGTAGTTATCAAACTATCCCCTTATTTCCTCAATAAAGGCCCAAAAGCTAATTTTACCCCTTCTTATTACTAAAACACCTCCTAGAAAATTAAATGGACTAATACATGTCCAAAACCTAGGCTCCTCTAAGGAGAAATAAATGAGAAATTACAAGTAACTAAAAAAATTCGCCCAAGCTAAAAATAAGTCATGGCTTGCACAACTTGATGGTCATATGGAGGTGAGGTCTTCCTTCATCTACTCTAACCATGTCTTTCTCTATTCTTCTAGCTATGACCCTAGTGATAGGGCCCTTGCTTAGGGAGCATGCATCAATACTTTTCAATAGATACTTCTCCAAAGTTGGCTGATGTTGAGCAGATTGAACTTCAGATCTTTAACTAGCAGGACATCATTAATCTAAGTGGCATCCTTGCTACCAATGCTGCCAATTCCAAGGATTCTTCCTTTGTTATTGTCTCCATATGTGACAAAACCACTTGTTTTAGACTGAAGGGAGATAAACTTGCTTCTATCTCCTTTCATGTGCCTTGAGCATCCACTGTCCAGGTACCATAGGGATTTCTTATCTTTGAGGCACACCTACAAAACAATTCAATTGCTCATTTTGGTACCCAAATGGAATTGGGTCCACTTGGATTAGTGACAATCTTGGAGCCTTTGTGAATCCACACGTATTTTCCACTTGGCACTTCAATTTTCCTTATCAAGCAATTAAAGAAGGTGTGTCCTTTGTGAAAGTAATGGTGGCAAAAAATGTAAGGTCTAAAGGATTTCCTAGAATTGAAGGTTTTTCTAAAAGAATTTTTCTTAGTAGCATTATCAAACCCAAGACCAACTTTTGAGGATATGCCATGTTGTTTTCCCAAAATAGCATCAAGGTTGGCACTCCCCATATTTAAGTTAGATAGTGTTTTTGTTAGATCATCCACTTTATCTTCTAGCACTTTGTAGTTAGCACAATTGGAGGATGAAGCATGATTTCAATGAGAAATGGTTTTTAATTTAAAGTTTTCATCTTTCAAAATCTCCACTTCTTTTTGCAAATCATTTATATTGGTTTCATATGCCTTGGTATGCTTTTTGAAACGAACATTGAGGCGGCTTATTCTTTTTTGCCTCACCATGCAATTCAATAGAAGCTTCTTGGAGTTGTCCATAATCACAGTCACAAGAAGTATCAGAGTTTGAATCACTTACCTTTTTCTCTACTTTAGCTTTAGTCATTAGGAAGAGATTTGCTTCCTTATCACTTTCACTTTCATTGGAAGAAATGGTAGATGCATTGTCTTCCCAAGCAATGTAGGCCTTCTTATTCTTATTCTTTTTAAGTCTTTTTAAGTATTATAACGTCCCAAGTTACTAACACTATTTATACCCTTTATTCACATCTAATTTATTTCCCCATGTAATTTATACTAAAATATATAAATTTGCATCGCCATAAAATCAATCTGGCATGATATACATCTTGTGTAACTAAAAAGTTCAAACTTCATATAACATGGCATAGAGAATAACACCTCGTCTGGCGAATCACGTCACCTAGTGAGAACTAAGGAAAATCGTCCAACGGCAACTGTCACCTAGCAACAACTATCGCCCAACGAAAACCCTATATTAGACTGTCTCAGTAGAGAGACTTCGTTCAGCGAGACACGTTGCTAGGTGAAAAATCATGTTTAATTCTAAACATAAAGTAATTTGCGCTAAGCGACACCTCCCGCTAGGCACAAATCACACTTAATTTCAACTCGAGACAACTTTGCGCTGGACAAGACTCCTCACTAGTTGCAAAGCCTAAAAATTTCTTTGGCAGAGACAAATTCTCATTAGGTGAGACCCTTCGCCCAATGAGGTCATGCAAACTTCAAAACTCAGTTGCATGATCCCCAGCAAAACACATTTCATTTAATCTAAGTCTCACCATCTAACATTCAACATTCATACATATATATACCATAACTAATTTTTTATAATGCATCATATTCCAATGTAACTTCATTATAAAACATAACTGACTTATTCATGCTACTTTATACTTTAATAATTACACCAAGTACACAAGAGATTTACATAAAGTTTACTAAAACATATTATACTCCAAAATCAAATCTTCTAGCACAGTCACTCATCATCCTTTTGTATGACAGCATCTTCATCTCTATTTTCTCTCATGCACAACACAATCATCACAATCATACAAAACAACACAAAAGCAAAGGTAAACATAATATAAAAGTCATTCAACCATTACATTATAACTATTCAATCACCAAATAATACCACCAATCGATCACATTATTCATCAAACATAATCACCAATCAATCATACTTATGTTCCACCCGAACATAAGCACTTAACACCTCATACTGACTTGACACAAGGCGTCATGACTATTTATTAAGTTTGAGCATCAAGGTGGTGATAGACTTCTCAACATTGATGTTAGGCATCCACCAGACCTATCAGACAATCAACCAAAGTCTTAGCATACTCATCTAATAGTGTTGTCTAGAGTCTACCCAATCCTTATGACAAACAATTTTCATCCAAGAACATCCCATGGATACCTCTCTTACCTGTATGCATATTCAGTACCGAGATTGCGAAAGTAAAACCACAAATTACCTTCACCCGCATGCATATTTGGTATCCAAATTCTACCTCAGATGCAACTGCAACTCATTAGACCTCAGCCACACCTGTGATATACATCTCACCCAAGGCAAAGTTACTCCTTGGTAACTGCCTACATTCATCAAATTCAGCATACACCTCATCATAATAATATGCATTCCACCACGGTTTTAGTTATCACCAGAATTGATCATAAACATCAATTATCATTAAAATCAACAACACATTTGCAACACCAAACAACGTCACCAACAGATATTTAATATCACCAAAATCATCAATAGAAATTCATCATCACCCAAAATCATCCATGACTATCAAATATCACCAAAATCATTAAATATGATTTATCATCAAATATTATTTATCACCAATACTACCAGTTTCTCACAATAATTAAATTCAATTCAATATAGCTCAATCAATTACCTCCTATTGATTACACCTCCACCAAAATACCATAATTCAAAATAAAAGTCAAGGTCATAGCTTCCCTTACCTATTTCTCAACTCAAAAGTCTACTCAACAAACATGGAGGGATCAACCTAAAAGAATTTCTTATAAACCAGACAGGAAACCTAATTTCAACAAGAACCTAAGAATTTAAAATCTCCAAAGAAATTCCTTTTTTCAACAAGAACGATGGGATAAAAAAAGGAACGAAAAAAGGTTTGAGGATTTATGATCAGACTTACTTATATTGATTACCTCAAAGAATAAAAAATAATGAAAGAGATTTCGTCGAATTCCATCCGCGATTGCTCAGTCATGCATAGGGATGGCAAAAAAACTGCACCCACGAATAGTCATGCATAAAACCAGCCAAAATATCCACACGGATAATATAAATGGGTATCCGCCACCAGTGGGTACGGGTTTTTTTCTACCCGCTTCTTAACGGGCACGGGTACGGGTATCATAGTACCCGTACCCGTGGGTACCCACTACCAGCTAAACTAAAATTATATATATATATATATATATATATATATATATAAGTTAAAAAAAATAATATTTTTGGAAAATAAATCAAATCAAAATATTAATTATCAAAATTCATTGATATCAATCTTATTTTTTTAGGAAAACTTCATAGTTAATAAAATAATTTATTATAAAAATGCCGATAATATAAAATAAAGATTTTATTTGTATTAAATATTTTATTATAATATATTATATTAATCTACTTTTAGATCTAATTAATCTTGTAGAAACTAGTATAATTTTATTTCTAGATTTTCCAAAAAATAAATTATTTATTTGATAAAAATTCTTATAAAAATATTTAATTTTAAAAAAAATATTTTTTAAAATATTCATGGGTACCCATGGATTCCCGCGGGTAATAAAAAAATCCGCGGGTATTTCTATAGCGGGTACCCGATGGATTTTTAGCGGGTGACAGGTTTTTGTAGCGAGTCGGGTAGTGGGTAACCACTACCCGTGCCCGCCCCAACTTGTTGTCATTCCTAGTCATGCAAGTGACCTAACTTGAGAGAGAAAGAGAGCGAAAGACAGTGATTTTTAGAAGAAATTTGAAAAAAGATCAAATGCCAAAATAAGGAAGAAGAAATAGTTTATATAGCACCATGGTGTATTTAGTAAAACCAGTTTGTTAAATGCGACCCCTTTTTCAACAATGGATTTTCTAAAACCTTTCGAAACTCAACTAAAACCTTCTGAATCAAAAGGATACAACCACATAGTGTTAACACAACTAAATACAACCACATAGTGTCAACACAACTAATAAATCTCTCACATCTTAAATCAATTAGTAATGTAAGTAAAAACTTAGATTTAATTCTCTTAAATATATTTATTATATTAATTTATAATCTATTAAACAAACAGATCCTTACAAGTACATCCTTTAGGTACACACTCGTCCTCATCAATCTTAATACCAAGATCACTAAGATCACTATGTATCCCTAATTCAATGTACCATAATCAAAGCTCTATTGCCTCCTTGTAATAATCTACAATGCATTAGTTCAATATATCATCAACTATCTCAAAACACTCAAATCACAAATCAAACATAACCCACCGAACATGTATGAATTCTGATAATTCTGATTTACTAACTATAACCCTCTCATAAATAAATTTTCGTAAAAACAATTTGAATACCTCAATTCAAGAGAATATCTACTATCCTCACTTCTCACGTTCCTGAACTCATCACTTTTATTCCATTATTTATAAATCGCTTAAATCTAATTACATTCATAATTAAATAAACATTTTTCCTCAACATAAACCATACATACATATTAACACTTCAACCAAATATTGCAGAATTAATATATTAATTATAATTAAATTAATTTAGTTCTCTCTTTTATTTATTTCACATAAAGACATATTAAAATCGGAACCTTGCAAAATTGAGCGAAACTCTCCTTCTAATATGAATGTTAATGAAATCAAATTAAAGTGACTATAAATGTTAATTTATCTAGATTTGTTACTATTTAATTCGATTCTACTAGTCCAAGTTAAGAAATAAATTCTAATGTTTCAACTATAAACTATATCAAATTTTAAACTAAAAATTTTAGGAGACAAAATTAATATTTTATATAATTTATAAGAACCTAAAATATAATTTAGCATTTTTTATACTAAAAATTCTAATGGCCTTTTTATTTGGATAATAATTATTACGAGGAATGCTTTATCAACTTTTCTAAAAACTTTCTTCTTCAAACTATTTTACGATTAATTAAAATTTAATAAAAGATACTTATTTTAATAGAGAAATTCGTTTAAAATTAAGTGAAATTTACTAAAATTGGTATTTCCTTAAGACTAATATATATGTAAAAAGTTAAATTACATGGTAGATTTAAATATAAATTAATTAAATTAATTTTGTCTTATTTAATGTTATTAGGCTTCAATCACTTTTATTTATTTATAATGTGTGAAAGTGTGATGTTAGCCTTTATTTTTTTAATAAATTCTAATTAATATCAGAAACATAGTTTTTGAATGAGTTTTACTAGCTCAAGTTATTTATATCCACTTTGTCTTTTCTTGACTTTCACTTAATTTTTATATTACTTATATGTTTGTTACTGGTTTCTCTCTTATTTTTACTAATCATTGTATTTTGAGTAAATATAGTGTGTGTTTGAAGAATGTAGATTAAATTAATTTTGTAAATTTGTTTAGTTAAAATTAATTTTAAAATATGTGATTAATATTTGGAAATTTTATTTATGAAAAATTCTGAAATTTTTTTTATAAAATTAAACTTTTTTAACTAAATAAAATAATATTCTTAATTTTGATTGATTAATTAATTAAAGTTTCTAACAAGAATTGGTAGAAGTATGTAGAACCATTAAAAAATCGTGAAAAAGATGTGAAATAGTGTAATTAAAGTGGTGCACCCACTTCTGATCTAGTACAGTATGAAATGAAATGATTTCCCACTTACTTTTATTGATGTGATTCCAGTGATTTGAAGTGTTGCACGTTTTATCTTCAAGATCAAGACAGAGGAAGTGGCTTTGTTATTGGCATTTATGATGACAGCGCTGAAAATGAAGTCACAAGATTACAGTAAACAAAAATTATTCTCTTGTTTTCGTATATTTTTATGTTTAAATTAAAGTCTTGCTTACTAAAATGTTTTATTAAAATTTGTATCTAAACATAACTTTTCGTGATGAAATGAAATGCAACGAATCTAATATATATCTATCTTAATATATATTTAAGAAAAGTTTAGGTTGGTTATTTTACTCGTCTTCTTTTTTAAACATGTATTGTTTTAATTATTTTTGGTCTGTTCTTTTTTTTTTTTCTCAACATCTTTTCTTCTTTTTTATTGTTTTTATATTCAATGTTTTTTTATTTCTTATTTCCTCATCTTTTTTCATTTTATACTTATATTCTTTATTATTTTTTATATGTTAGTTTTTTTTATTTATTATTTTATATTTTTACAACTGGATTCAGATCAATTAGTATAAAGTTGTTTCCTTTAAATTAAAGATTTTAAGTTTAAATCTTAAATATATAGTTAAATTAATTAATACTTAGATATTGCGAGATTCGAACAACATAACATTATTTCCAATGAAAAATACATGTAGTTAAACAAAAATATTCATATTACTTTTATTTATTCTTTTTTATGTTTTCTGTAAAATATTAACAATTAATTTATTAAATATATTTTATTATATTACAAAATAATTTTTTAATTATTTCACAAAAACATATTAAATTAAGTCTTTTTAAATTTATTTATATATTTCTTCTTTCTTTTTTATTTTAATTTTTCTTATTTTAATTTTAATGAAAAATACATGTAGTTAAACCCTAAACCCTAAACATTTATATAGGGATTGCCTCATAACACCCATGTCTTTTCTAGAAGTCGGGTGTCTCCATTCAATGATAATCCCACCAACAAACATATTTAGCTCACTCTCCGCCCCTTTAAACTCCATCATAAATGAAGTACAGGCAGAACACATGCAGAAAGTAGCACTTCAAATCACCACTTCCCTGAGAAGCATTCATCTTGCAGATAGCTTCCCCACACATGTCATAAAATTATACACAGAAACAAACCCAGAAATTCATCCTTTTATGTTAATGGAACATGATGATTTAAAAGGATTATCATTAAACAAAAACAAGACCTACCAATATAATCTCTGGAAGGCCTACACAGAAGGATCAAACTGGAATTTCTCCAAACATGACTCAGAAACTTTGATCCTACTAAAAGAAACAAAAGATACCAAACTCTATTGGAAAAAGAGTATGGGATCCAAATTTCATCCTTTTCCTACCGAAGCTAATCCTTCTCTGGTCAGACACTTCGAGAAAGAAAGGATTTACAAAGAAATTTACGAAGAAGCTGACTGTTATGGCCAAAATACACCAGGAATATCCTCTATTCCGTCTGAAGAAGACAACCAATCTCTTCCTGAGCAAATGGAGGAAGAATTCCAAGAATTTACCGCATCAATCACGTGGATAAAATAAAGCTTTTACCTGTGACACAGTAATTTTACCTTCGCGGTAATAGACTGAAGGGTAAAAACTTACACAGCCGGTTGCCAATCTACAGGTGACTTCATCAGCCGGTTTCCGGTTATAAAATTTTTTTATAAATAGACCTGTAAGTCTCTTATGATGAGCAGGTCCCTACACAACAGGTCTCTACACATCCCTCTCTCTCTAAACATCCTCTCCTCCTTCTCTCTACATTTCTCCTCTCTCCTCTTGTAAATCTCTTTCCTGAGCAATAAAATCAGAGGTTTCTGCAACCCCTCCCCTCTCTTTCCCCCTTTGTAAGTGTTTTCTTTTAATCTTTATGCGTTTATATTTTTAAAGCATGGAGTAGTTCACTTATAAGATATCTCCGGATGCCTAAAGCAATAAATACTTAAAGATGCGATAATCATTTAAAGGCTTATCATATGTCTGTATATTCACCTTCTTTCTCATCTTCTTCTTAAAAACCTGGGTTTTGTAAGCCTGATTCTTCAGGTGTGCCCTTGATTTTTCGAAAACCTTGGATTTGTAAGCCTGATTCTTCAGGTGTGCCCTTGATAACTGGTATTGAGCGGACTACCGCTATATAAACCCAGCTCTTGTCTATTGTTTTTCCCTTTTCTCTTTCTACTTTTCTCTTTCTTGGTATCAGAGCCTTGTTCTTTCCAGGGACAGTTCTTTTATCATGTAAATCTTAATTTTCTGTTTGAAAATAGACATCTGTCAAGCGTGTATAGTGTTCGCTAGGATACTCATGGTAGTTGAAGGGCAGTGATGGCCAGTGGAGAGCCTTTGTAAGTCCCTAGTTTTATACCTAGATGGGTTGAGAAACACGTGCATATTGTGACACCAAGATCAGATGTATATTTTTAAGCTATAAAAAAAAAGTTTTTTTTACTTTCGGATAAACCTTATGATTTTCTATATTCTTTAATATTTGTTGTTTTACAGTGTATTTCGTGGATACCTTACCTGATATAACTGTTTTTCTGCTTCTGCTACTGTTTATTTCTTGCTACTTTTCTGCTATTTTATTTTCTGTATTTTTATTCTCTGTATTCTTACTTTCGTGCTCTTATACACTCTAAAAATTTTATAAATAAAAATAAATTTTTCAAACAAATGGCAAATATACACACCTCAACAATATTCCCAAAATAAGTTTAAAACCAGAAGAAATATATCTAGAAATAAACCTAGAAATACGGATACACAAAAATACTTAGGACCAAGAAATCCTAGGAAAACGTATACAATAAGAGCATCTAATGCTAGAAAACCTACTTTAAATCCTAATAGACATGTTAGGAAATTTAGAGATAATAAAACTTACAAACAAATATTAAAATGTTTTGCTTGTAATCAATCAAGACATTTTTAACGAGATTGTCCGAACATCTCAAATCTTTATACAAAAGAAGCAAATTTAATAAAATCTTGCTATATGAATCTTCTTCCTATTGATGAAGATGTATCTACTGATTCAGAAATTTTGTCTATCATTAGCATAACAGAATACACAGATGAACTAAACCCAGAAAAGATATACAAAAATTATGATTTAATAAATGAATTTACAAATAATGAATATAGTCACTTATATTCTAACAACAAAAATGACTTCCCAATGGGGGAAGAATACAACGAAATGGAAAAAAATACTAGACGATTTAGGATATTGTCTAATGAAAACCATAGATACAAATCCTTGTTTTCACAAAATACAGTTTTACTCAGGGACTGAATCAATCCCTTGCACATACTGTGAAAGATATTTTTACATATCAAAAAGGGCACATTGCCCACTTTGTTATAAAATTTTTTGTATTAAATGTGTAGAAAAACACTTAGATATACAAGAACAAGACATACCCTCTTTCGAAAAGAAAGAAAATATAAATAAATTGTACAACAAAGATTTAACTGACACTAGAATTTCAGTACTAGAAACTCGCATAAATTATCTAGAAGAAAAAGTAATTCTTTTAGAAAAACTAATAAAAGGAAAAACTAAAATAGATATACCAGAATCCAATAACTCAGTTGAACACAATAACATGATGGGAACAATGGAATGTATCCTAATAGTTTGTAACAAACAACAACTAATAACTATAAAAGTATTAGTTAAACTAACTTTCCCAAAAATAAATAATAAACCATCAACAGAGAAGACTATACAAGCTTTATTAGATACAGGCTGTTCAGACATAGTTATATGTAAAACTATAACTCCAAAACAAAACATAGTTAAAAGTAAACATATCCAAAAAACTAGGACAATGTCCGGTGAGATTATGATAAATGATGAAGAAGTCAACAATGTTATTCTTCAGTTTAGTACAAATTATGATCTTTTTGGTAATAAAATTTTCATCAAATCAATGAGGGTAGAAAATTTAGTCCCATCTAAACAAAATATGATAATCGGTCTAGATTTCATTTTAGGTCAAAATAGATCAGTCACAATAAATAAAAACTATGTCACTATAAGTGATAAAACGCAAATGACACCAATAGTCAGTGGAGATTCTGTAAAACAAGAAACAAATAATAATGACTGTAATTGCAAAAACTCAACATTTTATGACAAATGCGATTGCACTACAAAATATCTATACACATTAGATGAAACAAATGATGATTATTTTTTTAATAATATATTTGATAATACAGTTGAAGCCTTTACTTCAATAAAAATTTCAAAATTTATAAAATTTGAAAGTATTCAACAAATTCTTGACAGGCTAAATAAAACAAACATAATAGGAGAAGATGCTACAAAATTTTGGGACAGAGATCCCGTAACATGCAAATTAGAAATAATTAATCCAGACATAATTATTAAAACAAAAGACATTCAATTCAATAATTGGGAACAAGAAGAATGTCAGAACCATATACAAGCTTTACTAAAATTAAAAGTTATATCACCTAGTGTGAGTCCACACAGAAGTTCGGCTTTTATAGTCAACAGATCTTCTGAACAGAAAAGGGGTAAATCAAGAATGATTTACAATTATAAAAGACTAAATGATAACACAGTAGAAGATGGATATTCGATCCCTTCTAAAGATGTTTTAATAAACCGAATTCAAGATGCCAAATGATTTTCTAAATTCGATTTAAAAAGTGAATTTCATCAAGTAAAAATGGATCCAGAATCTGTAAAATGGACAGCCTTCTCTTGTTCTGAAGGACTGTTTGAATGGAACGTTATGTCATTCGGTCTAAAAAATGCACCTGCAATTTTCCAAAGAAAAATGGATAGTATTTATAAAAATGATAAATCTTTTACATGTGTCTATATTGATGACATACTAGTATTTTCCAAAACAAAAGATGATCATTTTCATCATCTAAAACAAGTTTTATATAAATTGGAACATTATGGACTAATAGTTTCAAAATAAAAAATGGAAATTTGCAAAAATTTTATTGAATTTCTTGGAACAGAAATCGGTAGTGGAACTATAAAACTCCAGCCGCATATTTCTAAAAAAATACAAAACTTCCCAGATAAAATGGAAGACATTAAGACTCTTAAATCCTTTTTAGGACTCTTAAACTATGCAAGAAATTTTATTCTTAATCTAGGAAAATACACATCTCCTTTATACAACAAAACCGCATTAAAAGGAGAAAGGAAATTTAATTCTGAAGACATAAAATTAGTGCAAAAAATAAAACAGATGGTAACAAATCTACCAACTTTACAATTACCATTAGATTTAGATTATTTAATAATCGAATGCGATGGAAGCGAACTTGGATGGGGAGCAATCCTCAAACGCAATAAAAATAAACATTTACCAAAAACAGAAGAACAAATATGTCATTATGCTTCTGGAAAATATACAACAAAACCCAAAATTTACAAAACCAGTACAGACTATGAAGTGAATGCAATCATACATGCAATGGATGCATTCAAACTATTTTTTATAAATAAGAAAGAAATAACAATCAGAACAGATTGTGAAGCCATAATTTCGTATGGTAAAAACCAAATCAATAATGATAAAAAACCACATAAAAGATGGTTGCTCTTTAAAGACTACATAAATTTTTCGGGAAAAAACATTTGTTTTGAACATATAAAAGGATCTGACAATATCTGTGCTGATATTTTATTCAGGTATATCAAGTGAAGACAGAATCCTCTACAAAGACCTGTTTGGTCAAATACACAAATATCCATTTAATGGAAAATACAAAGAAAGGAGTCATTAGCTCTAAACAAGTAAGGTCACCTTTTCAGGTAGACCAATACACAAAATATGGCAAACAAGAGTTGCCGATTCTTACAAATATTTTCCAGTATCCTGGAAGAGATAATACAAATATCAAACTTAATGTTTTGATTGACAACATTTAGAATATTCCAAAATATACATCACAAAATGAATTACAAGTCACAAAAGTGAAACAAAGCATTATATGTGTACTTTACCATTTTTGTGGACAAAACAATCAAGGAGTTATTTTAACTTCTCCGGCCTCACCTTCGGGTAAAGGATTTACATATTTTGCCCTAATAAATGGGCCCAACAAAGGGGTATACACCTCATTCCGAGATCTCTCTGAAGCAAAACAAGACCAATTCTGGTCTACATACAAAGGCTTCTACTCCAGAGAAGAAGCACAAATGGCAGTTCGTCTTGAAACTATTGATGAAGAAAAAATTAAATCTACCTTACAAATGGAGCCTAGAGCTCAAATACAAACATATACTGGTGCCACTAGTAGTATTCCCTCTAGCCTTAATCCAAATATCCTTTTAAGAAAATTTAATTTGATTCAAGAATTTTTGTTCGAATTACACTCAGAAGCCATAAAATACAACGACTTAATTGTAAAAATACAAACTTACTTCAACCATAAAACCATATGTCTAGTCTCTTCTGACTATTATAAAACAGTAACCAAAGACTGCACCTGTCAGCTTAGGTTTCTTGTTCGAAAAGCCCAAATAAACCTAGAAGAGTTTGAACAACATTTATATAGGGATTGCCTCATAACACCCATGTCTTTTCTAGAAGTCGGGTGTCTCCATTCAATGATAATCCCACCAACACACAGATTTAGCTCACTCTCCTCCCCTTTAAACTCCATCATAAATGAAGTCCAGGCAGAACACATGCAGAAAGTAGCACTTCAAATCACCACTTCCCCGAGAAGCATTCATCTTGCAGATAGCTTCCCCACACATGTCATAAAATTATACACAGAAACAAACCCAGAAATTCATCCTTTTATGTCAATGGAACATGATGATTTAAAAGGATTATCATTAAACAAAAACAAGACCTACCAATATAATCTCTGGAAGGCCTACACAGAAGGATCAAACTGGAATTTCTCCAAACATGACTCAGAAACTTTGATCCTACTAAAAGAAACAAAAGATACCAAACTCTATTGGAAAAAGAGTATGGGATCCAAATTTCATCCTTTTCCTACCGAAGCTAATCCTTCTCTGGTCAGACACTTCGAGAAAGAAAGGATTTACAAAGAAATTTACGAAGAAGCTGGCTGTTATGGCCAAAATACACCAGGAGTATCCTCTATTCCGTCTGAAGAAGACAACCAATCTCTTCCTGAGCAAGTGGAGGAAGAATTCCAAGAATTTACCGCATCAATCACGTGGATAAAATAAAGCTTTTACGTGTGACACAGTAGTTTTACCTTCGCGGTAATAGACTGAAGGGTAAAAACTTACACAGTCGGTTGCCAATGTACAGGTGACTTCATCAGCCGGTTTCCGGTTATAAAATTTGTTTATAAATAGACCCGTAAGTCTCTTATGCTAAGCAGGTCCCTACATAGCAGGTCTCTACACATCCCTCTCTCTCTAAACATCCTCTCCTCCTTCTCTCTACATTTCTCCTCTCTCCTCTTGTAAATCTCTTTCCTGAGCAATAAAATCAGAGGTTTCTGCAACCCCTCCCCTCTCTTTCCCCCTTTGTAAGTGTTTTCTTTTAATCTTTATGTGTTTATATTTTTAAAGCATGGAGTAGTTCACTTATAAGGTATCTCTGGATGCCTAAAGCAATAAATACTTAAAGATGCGATAATCATTTAAAGGCTTATCATATGTCTGTATATTCACCTTCTTTCTCATCTTCTTCTTAAAAACCTGGGTTTTGTAAGCCTGATTCTTCAGGTGTGCCCTTGATTTTTCGAAAACCTTGGATTTGTAAGCCTGATTCTTCAGGTGTGCCCTTGATAACTGGTATTGAGCGGACTACCGCTATATAAACCCAGCTCTTGTCTATTGTTTTTCCCTTTTCTCTTTCTACTTAAAATTTTTCTTATTTTATTTACTATTTTTTATTATATTCTTTTTATTTATAATGTTTTTTATTTTTATATTTAATATGTTAAAAATTAATTTCTTAATAATTTTTACTATATCACTTAATATATATATATATATACATTAAATATGTTAAAATTATTTTATTAAATATATTTTAAAAAATAACTTTTAATTTATTAAATATATTTATAATTCACGAAAAAAGTTATGATTATTAATATTTCTCAAATATTATCGGTCTGAGTATAGTTACTTTTCTATCCTCCTGGATTGAAAGACAATCACATTTAATATCTTATATACATATATCAAATATTTATATTGTTGTAATGAAAAATATAAGATTAACCTACAGATAAAAGTTACTTAAAAAAACAAAAATCATAGATTCAAATCTCCATCATTAATGCAACTTATAAATTAATATTCATCAATAAAAATTATAATATTATAAAATAAAAGTTTAATTAGTATATACTTTATTTATTTATTAGACTTTTAAAATAATAAAGAAAAAAGTCAATAAATTTACCATGAATGAAATATTATGATTTGAACGTCAATGTAATATGTATATTAATTAAATGTTGAAATTAATTGTGGATTAGTATCACTCAATATCTATTATCATTAACCGACAATATAAGATATGATTATTGCATCAATATGGTTATTTATCTTTAACCGATAATATCTTATCTTTAACCGAAAATATCTTATCTTTAGCCATATGGTTATTTGAATTGGGATTACAGTAAGATTGACTCTGTGATAGGTTAAGTCAATGAGCTTAAAAGCCCAATTAAGAGAGGAGGTCCCTGATTACCCTAGGGGGTTATAAATTTGTCATCCCATTAATCAAATTTATACATCAGAATTATTCTCTACAATAACCCCCCTCAGAAGGTAGCCAGAAGAACCTCCTAGAGTTTTGTTCAATAGTGCTCATGGACATGAATACCAATTCAGGTACACATTCATTCTCATTCTATCAATTCAAAATCAATGAGTGACATACTATAATTTGTGTCTAGTACAGTATAATTCAAAACCTACTTTATAATTTCATCATTAAATTCATAAAATAAACACAAATAAAATATAGATATTTTTTTGTATATGCATTCTAATTAAGTTGATTGATATTTCTAATGTTAGCATTGATTTAATGGAATATATCATTCGTAAGTGGTTTGATAGTCACAAGATTTTCCTTAATGTCCACATCAGCATCGTTTAATCCACATAAGATTGATATTTTCTTCTATATACAATCAGTAGTGTTACTATCATAGACAGTCACAGCCACAGCTATTAATATACTTATCTTCTTCAAGGGACCACGGTGCTCTTCAATTGAATTGCGTGCATAAGACCCCACTATTTTTCCTTTTAATGCCAGGGGTTCATAATTTGTTTGGAATAAATTACTGTAAATATATCATTCCATTGCCAATATGAAGTTGTTACGAGATTAAATATTTTGAAATAAAGTTCTAGATTTGAGTCTTATGAGAAACAAATAGAAATAGCTCACCAAAGTTTTCGCACGCAAAATGGCACCAATATTAAAATATTTGTCATCGGATCATAACTGCGTCAGGATTATGGTACTCAATCACAACGTATGATGCAACTATTAGAGATATACGAATCATAATTGATTAATTAATTTTATAATTATATTTAAGTTAATCATAGACAATAAATTAAAGACAAAATTGATTCACAATTAGCACCACTATCACAAGTTACACATAATGACCGTTGGAAGTTACAAATTACAAGTAAATAGACAAAATAAAAACAACCTACAATCAAATCCCCACAAGAAACATCTAACAAAATCTCCTCCACTCTAAATCAAAGACTCATACTAGGTTAGTCACCTTCTTAGGAGCTAGACATGAATCATAAAAAGATTTAAGCTTAAACATTTTTTATCCCTATCCTAGCCATGCATAAAACTAGAAGGGAGGACCACTCGGAGAAAGAAAGAAACAAGACTTTAGAAAGTCCCTTAATCCACGCAAAGACATTTGTTAGACTTATTGGTCTTACCCTTAAATATTACATCATTTCTTGCAAACCAAATTGCTCATAGAGTAGTTAGCCAAATTATACTCAGGATCTCTATGTTTGACTTTCCTATTGTATTAGAAATATCCAAGAAATGCTAAATATTAGATTCCCAGACGAAACACAAACATACTACCTATCCACCCATAACTTATAAAAATTCTTCCCACTTTGACAGAATGGAGCTCAATGAGGTTCCATGAGCATAATTGCTATGTTTATCCTCCAAAATGAGTTTGCAATGAGTACAAACCGAGTTGTGTGCATTAGAATACTCCACCAGTGAGATAACTACGAACTTCCCATTAATATGCACTTGATTAACCTAATTGATCAAAGCCACTGAGGAGTCAAAACTAATAATCAAGCACATTCCACATTTCCAAGCAACCTGGATTCGCTCGAGATATTTATCAAGGATTTTGCATCTCTTGTTACTTGTGAGAAGTCAACCCGATTTCAATGAGTTTTTTCACAACAGAGTGTAGATGAACAAAAAAATGATGAAAATAGAGTGGTTTTGTGAAAAATTCCTGGAATTGTATAGTTTGCACCAAATCTACCACATGAATTGGCGGTTTGGATTAAATTATTACAAAACCGGCAAATGAGTTGCCAGTTTGGCAAAAAAACAAAAAAGAAAATGCAGAAATCGGTAGTTGAAAGGGGGGTTGGAAATAACAGCTTTCTTTTTTGCCATTTCAACTATCGGTTTCCGCATTTTGTTTTTTGTCTTTTTGCCAAACCGGTAACCCATTTGTCGGTTTTCTAATAATTTAATTCAAACTGTCAATTCATATGACGGGTTTGGTGCAAACTACACAATTCTGGAAATTTTTTGCAAAACTACTCTATTCTTGTTATTTTTTTGTTCATCTACACTCTCTTTGAAACAAATCTTGCTTCCAATAGTGCAATGATAGACCTCTACACTTTAGCCACACCAGTTGGTTATTTGGGTTGCAAGATGGAGATCATCACTAAATGAAGACGAACATCTCTGTCCACCATTTATTGTCAGAAGCCTGTAAATCTTCATGGTCAACATTTCCTAATCTAATTAAAAGCACCAAGTTGCCCCAAGAGGTTTAACTTTGACAAAGACCAAACCTTGCAGGTAAAACCCTTCCTTTACATACAGTAGTTGTCTAGGGTCCTTGATTTTATCTACTACACACATGCATAGCCACTCTGTATTGGATTCTTCTTCAACCCACTCATACAATTCCTTCTAAAATGGCCTTGCATTATTCTGCTTAGCACTGACTTGCTTCGCCTGATGTGGTTGTGATACTCTAGGAGTTCCTTCTTGCACAGTCTTTCACTTTTGAGAACTCATCAGCCTTGCAAGTGGGTCCCAAGAAACGACTACTCCTAACTACCCCTCGATGGAATAAAGGCAAATTCCTCAACTTATGGTTCCCAATATGAATTTGATCAAGCTCCTTCTCCAACCTCCTAGGATTTTTTACATCACAGAACCGAACAAAAACGAACCTAGGCCCATACTTTCTACGATGCCAACCCAAGAAAATTTCTCCAACCTTACCCCACCTTCTAAGATTCTATGCAAGGTCTTCTCATCGAAATCGTTAGGGAAGTGAGAAAAGTAAAAGGTGAGAAAAGTAAAAGGTTGTTAAGTTCCATTGAGATCCTCTTAGAGTACTGAATGTCATTTTCTATCTTTTAGCACTCACCCTCTCCCTCACTCTTTCTCTACCCTGCGTCAGGCATAGTTCTACTTCGCCTTATACCAAATGAATCTCATTAATTGGCTATGGAGAGAACGAGTTATGCAATGGACTAACGATTTTTACAGAGGAATGCTACAGGAAACATACTCTCTTTTGAATATTTTCTCCATCATCAAGTAAAATTCAGACGATTTTTGTTTACATATTTTTTAAGTTTTAATTTCAAAACCTTAAAACTCCAGGTCTCCAATCAACTTTTTATTGTTGAATTTTTACTTTTACACTTTCTTTTTTTTTTTTCAATTCGTGTCGTTAATTGTGCTCCATTGTGCTCCACATAAGTTACTTACATTCAACATGTATGAAAAACCAAAGAAGTTAATTTTCGTATATGATACTGTGAAACTTTGTTTCATTATCAATAACTAAAAATTATCTTAAATATTTTCTAATATAATATTTTATTTCATTACCATTTAACAATAGAGATATTTTTGTCTTTATAAAAAAATGGAGACATTATTTAGATAACCTTAATTTTATAATTTTTATCAAAGTAATACTCAGGAAATGAATAAAAATTGGTTAAATATTTTATAATGTATCAAGTATTAGAAAATTCATAATTTTAAACCACGTTTAATTTTTTTAATTTTTAATATGCAACGCATTGAGCTTTCTTTCTATATAAAATAATATAGTTATGAGATATGATAGGAATAAGTGTGTTATTTTATGTTCTTAGATATCTTTTCTCATATTTACATGTGTCCTTGGAAATAGATTTTCTACAATTTAAGATTCTAGTTGATATGCTCTTCACTTCTTAGATTTATAACCCAATATTTTTATTTAAAATATTTGTAAGTGATTTTGTTGCTTCATTATGAAGTTGGTCATGTTTTTTGGGTTATTTTAGTGAAGTGAATCTTTCATTTGATTTTATACTTTGATATATTATATATCATACTCTTTTGTAAGAGAAAAACACTTATATATAATAAGCGTAAAAAATTTACACTATCATTTAATTACAATTTTTCATATATAGGAAGATGATTGACTTTACGAATTAATAATACCTTAAAAGTCATATAAACGAATGATTATAAATCGATATAAAACTCTTTTACACTGACAGTGCATAATATATGTGTTAAACTCGACACTTTTGTAACGGGTTGAGGTTTACTCTAGTAATATATTTTTTCCTCTGTAACATTGTCCCCATCCTTGTCCTTTAACCCTACCTTCGTCTCCACTTTTTATCCTTGTATGGGATGAAAATTTTTAACCATAATTTTCATGATAAAAAATACATTGCCATCCATTAAAAATGGTTATTACTTTATAAAAATATATATAATTATATAAACTTTTGTCTAATTTTAAATCTTGAACTAATTTTAGATCATATTTAATTGAATATATAAGCGAAAATATCAATAATTTACAATATAAACTTAATCTAATACAATAAAAAAATATCACGTCCATTATAATAAATTAATTAAATAAGAAAAACATAGTAAGTATATTTTTAATATAAGTATGAGATGAGTAGTTAGATACTTATCGTTATCTTTATCTTCAATTCCATTTTAGAAAATCATGTAATATTTATCTCGATCAAAACGTATAGTTTTTATTAAAATTGAGACACATGTTTATTATATATATATATATATCAACAAGTACTTAAATGCTTGTCATTCCTGTATAATAATAAAAGACAATTAGCATGTAATATATTAAGGTAAGTAGCTTAAATATCGGTAGGAAAAGAGAATAAAAATATGAAAAATAATTTCTAATTATGAATCAATCAACTTTATGTTTAACCTTCTAAGCCAAATTGAGTGAATAATCATATTCATCATATCAAATGGCTTAGCTGGTCGATTAATCATAAAATGTCTTCTAACTCTCATTACATTCATGTACAATTTCAAGTATCTATTTCTTGAAATACTTTGTAAAATAGTTTTGATTTCTTGTATTTTTTCCACCGAAATCTCCAATGAGAATTGACTCCAATTCAACACATCACTAAAAGGTAGAGAATAATTATCACAAATTATCACGGGCACACACCCGGCGTGAATTGCTTCCACTATTCTTGGACTTGCAACTTCGTGTCCACTGGGACACAAACAAAACCTGCTTTGTCCCATCAATTTTGTGTAGTTTTGACCCTTGGGAAGGTACTCATGAACTCGAACTTCATTATCTTTGTCCTTCCAATGTTTTAAAAGTATTTTTCTAATTTCACCATGGACACCTCCAGCGAAAAAAGCCAATATAGTGCGGCTGTTTGGGTGCTGGCCTAGGCTTGGAGGGCCTAACTTTCCAACAGGCAAGTACACTTCAGGGATGGACACGTCTCTTCTTGGATGGAATCCTTCTGAAGTATTAGCATTGCAAAGTACCCTAATGAAACTTTGGAATAGTTCAGGGTTGCCATAAGAAACTTTTGGCCCCTGTTCCATTAAGCGAGGCACATGTGATTCGTGCTTGTCATTTACAAACACAATTTATCACAAGCATACTGAGAAATTTCCTTTACTAACACCATAAATGTGGATAAAAACACAACTAGCAAACAATTATATAAAACGTCTCCAGCAAAACTTCTTAATCATTATACTTGTGCTTATTAAAATAGTAATTTTCATATAATAAACAATTTGAGTATTAATAGAGACATTTTACCTATATGTTAATAATAAGCACAACTTGTAATAAGGATAATACAGAAAAAAACACAACTTGAAATTTACCTAACTCTATTTACCCTTCCTACATTTTACAAACCACTTTCAACAGCAGAACAACATGATTGTATTTGATAATAAGTGGAAAATTGAACAATTAGTAGTGAATCTGATATAATTAAGGACTTACCCAATCATGACATGAAAGCAAAAAATGGTCAGCACCTTTGCTTCTATTCCAATAGGGATATTTTTGTTGAATAACAGAAATATAATCTTGGACCAAGAGCTGCAGGCGAAGGGGTTGGTAGTCAGATTGCTTTAGGATAGGCTTGTAAACATAGTGAACGACATTAGCAATGCTGAAGGGAAGAAAGAAAAGGTGTGCATCCTCAGGGTGTCTAGCCCTGAACTGGCTCCACTTATCATCATTGTCCATTTCGTCCATAAACTGTCCTTCAATCGCATATATGTCGTTTACTGGCCCATCATGCACCAGGGGTTGCTCCCCTTCTTGGTAAACCCACACCTTTAATCTTTTCACCATCTCTATGTGGCTCCTGTATCCAATTATAATTTTATAATTCAATTCAATTTGTCATGACAACCAACCCGTTACGTACGTTTTCTTCTTGTCCCTAACTCCATCTAGTAACTTTATTTATGTTTCCATAGTTAATGTAACAAGAGACAAATGATATATATGAAGAGTAGTATTAGCTAACTCTTAAATAAAAGACAACACGTGGTGACATTAATTGCTAGTAAGCAATGGACAAACGTGGAGTTATTATCAAACTGGTACCAATTAATTAAAAAGATGAATTATATTGAAGGTGGCATTACTTAACTGGAGAAAAGCATGGGGATTCCGGTAAATGGATCCTTTGGGGATAAAAAATTCTCTCTTAGATGAAGTATAGTTCTTTGATCGGATGGATTCCTGAATTGAGGCCCGTGCTTGTGCTAAACCACCTTCTATTTTTTCCAAACTAGTCAAGTTCTTTATAAGCAAAAAGCAGGTTAGAAAAAGAATAAATATGAAAAGGATAATAAGATAACTAAAGTTCTCTCATCATCTCAGACAATTTAAGGTTTATGTACCTTAATAGCACTAGTTTGAAGGGTGGTACTGTGGATGTAAGTGTGATTTGGGTGAGTAAAGTTGGAGAGAAGCTCAAGTGGGAGGAGGTGTGGGGATGGTGGAGAAGGAGAGGTTGTAATATTTGTGTGGTTGTCAAAGTGTTTGATAGTGGAAAGTACTAAAGAAGGAGCAAAAGCAAAGTGGGTAAGATGGTTTTGTTCCCTGTAGCCGTAGGGAGAGAAAAAAATGAAGGAGAAGACAGAGAAAAACAGGGGGAATAATAACGCAGAAGCAGAAACGGGGCATCTCCACCCTTCCATGGCCGCTACACTTCACAGCGATCATAATCAACTTTATGCTCGCAATGGGGTTGCGTAGTTATATAGCTCAGACACGTGATACTTGAGCTGGGACTAGCTCATCTCTTTGTAAAAAAATTAAAATAAAATTATTTCTAGTGTGAGCATGTGAAAGAAATGAATTTAGATTGAATTTGCATATATTGCGTCGGTTGGTTGGTTTTAAAAAGTAATCAAATCAACTAATTTACGTGGTAATTTGACTTCCATTTTATACTACCAGTTGGAAAAAAATTATTAGATGATCAAATATGATCCAATCAATAAGGCATATAATAAATTATATTAATTAAATAATTATATATTATATCTGTTAATTGGGACTAAATGATGTAGTGGTCGAGACAATTCAATCATTTCTCGTTTATGGGAGAACAAATTCAAATTGATATATCATCGTCAAGGCACGTTTTCATACTATATAAGAAGGGATTATTGAAATTTATTTATGAAGAAAGAAGAAGCAATATTATAAAAATTGTTAAATGATTAATGATTTGAACCTGGTGAAAACAGTGTTCGATACGTCTGCTACTATGAATGAAGTCATGAAGTGCGAGGAAATAAATTAGTGAGGCGTATAAAGGGGAGGGGTGGACCAGAACCACCGTCTCTTGCCGTCAGATATAATAATTGTTTAATTAATGATGGCAGGGATTCATTCTTAGCATGTAGTACTTGCTATCAATTGCTCTTTAGGGGAGTTATGAGTAACAGTAAAGAGTTTGAGGAAATAAGAAAGTGGTCCCAGTAATGAAAGATTGAAAGCCAACCTCGCAGAACTGGATTTGCGAGCTTGAGATGCTGCAAAATTGAAAGGGTTGGAGATTACCCAGTACTAGTGTTGCTTCTTAGATAATCACTAGTGTGGCTTGTCTTCTTGTAATAATCTATTATGGAATCACTTCTCATGTTTTCGTTAATGAAAGGTTTGTTCATAAAAACAAATATGTAAGACTTTTTCTAAACTAAGACCCCTGTCTAATTAAACCAGCGGCATGGTATGTTGCACAACACAACTTTTTATCTTTTAGCCAAATACTGATTGATGTAACATTTACTTGGATTTATCTAATTATCATAATCAATTGTATGGTACAAATTTTTAGCTTACTTTTTCTTCATTTACTTTAAAAATCTTGTCTATCCCTTTATTTTTTGTTTAGGAAACTTTTATTTCATTTCTAAAAGAAATAAGTAGTTGACAATTTAATTTTTAAATGCAAAACATCTGTTAAAAGTTTCTTCTGTTGGACAGTTTGTTTGGTTCTTAAAAAATTTAAGAGAAAAATAGTTTTAAAAAATATGATTTGTTGCAGACATTGTTTAATTGATTTAATTTATTAGTGTCTTTATAAAATATAATTTTAAAAAATACTGATTGAGGATGATTTTTTGCCGTATTTAATAGCTTTATCTTAGAGAAGGGTGGCGCAGCAGACATTAGGAGGCAACGAATTGGACTCTACAGCGCCACGCCACCCAACTTCGGTGGACCCACTCATTGTGTTATTTGTGAGCCTGTGCCTACGCTGCTGCCGTTCAATATTTTAATACATGTTTTATAGTTAATTAATTTGTTAAAATTTATAAAATCAGGTGAAACATTTATTAAATAAAAATAAATTTTTAAACTTTTTCATTTTTAATAAATTTTAATTATTATTAGTGTATGTGATTAATATCTTTGCTTTCTTATTTTTATTTTTTTATAGTACATATATATCATTATTTTTAAAAATTATCTCCTTTTTAAAGACGACTTTGTAAAAACAAAAGAAAAATCACTACACTAACACGTTATTATCCACATTAGTAAAACAGTCGACGCTGGTACACTTGAGACAAATGGCATTGTTATAGTTGAGACAATGTTAATAAGTTATTCGCTAGAGTTTGAAATTACAGGAATATATAGAGTCTAAAATTGTATTTATGTAGTATATATTTTTATCTGGAGATAGATAAAGTGAAGTGCCTTAAAATGAAAAGGGAAGAAAAAAGAGTTTAAGCGCAACAATTCTCTTATCATGAAGCTATTAGTTGAAAATTTAACCTTCTAAGCCAAAGTGAGTGAAGTATCATATGGATCAAATCAAATGGCTTTGCTGGCCTATTTATTACAAAATGCCTTTGAACCCTCTTCACATTGTAATACAACTCCATGTACTTGTCTTTTGAAACACTTTGTAAAATAATCTTAATTTGTGGTATTTTGTCAACTGCAATTTCTAAGGAGAAATGACTCCAATTAAGCACATCAGTGAAAGGCAAAGAGTAATTGTGGGAAATTATTACAGGGACACACCCTGCATAAATTGCTTCCACCACCCTAGGACTTGCCACTTCATGTCCACTGGGGCACAAACAAAACTTGCTTAATCCCATCAACTTTGTGTAGTCTTGACCTTCTGGAAGGTACTCATGAACCTGCACATTCTTATCCTTGTCTTTCCATCGCTTTAGTAGTTTTTTCCTAATGTTTCCATGTGCTCCACCAGCAAAAAAGGCTAATATTGGACGATTATTAGGGTGTTGGGCCGTATTAGCTGGCCCAAGCTTTCCAACAGGCAAATACACTTCTGGAATGGACACATCTCTGTTGGGCTCGAATCCTTCTGAAGTGTTGGCATTGCAAAGTACTCTGATGAAGTGCTTGAAGAGATCACGGTTGGCATATGAAACTCTTGGACCCTGAATCATCAACCAAATCCCATCTCCTTTTATTTGAATTTACAAAAATCAAAAAGCACTATCACCAAGGATAAAAATTATTACATAAAGCTATCTTATTTTCTAATTATAATCTTAAAATTTTCTCAATAAAGTTAAACAATTCTATCTCAATAATTTGTTTAATTACAAACAATTGCACAAACAATTACTATACCATACGATTGTTTAATCCTATATTAGAAAGGTTTTGATAGTAGGTAAACATAAAACATTAGGTAAAGTTTCCATTATTTTTTTTATTGGGTTTTTGTTAGTTTCCATTCTAATCTATAAAACTTGGAATAAAGATATGGATGAAAAGCCAATACAAGACAAGATGAAACTTCAATTTTGAGTAGCACAACACCAACAAGGCAACAAAGAAACACGTGGCATAGCAAAAACAAATAGTAGGGTGTGTGGACCTACCCAATCATGGCAAGAAACAAGAAAATGGTCAGCACCTTTGCTTCTGTTCCAATAAGGGTATTTATTAGCAACAATGTGGATATAATCCTCCACCAAGCGTTGTAGGCGATCAGGCTCATAGTCTGATTTGGACCTTCTGGGCTTGTAAATATAGTGAATAACCTTAGATACGCTGAAGGGAAGTAAAAAGAGATGAGCCTGTTGAGGATGGGTAGCCTTGAAGGGGCTTTTGCTACCCATGTCCATTTCGTCGATGAATTGGCCCTCAATGGCGTATTTATTATTTACAGGTCCATCATGCACCAATGGTTGCTCTCCTTCCTCGTATACCCAAACCTTGAATCTCTTCATCATCTCCACATGGCTCCTGTTGTTTTCATGTTTATGCTTGGTGTAAATAGCATTACTTAAGATCAACATGGACCCTCTTTATTTTAGGCTAAAAATAGTACTAGTAGTAACTAATTAAACAAAAGTAGATCATGTTCATCTCTTTTAGGAAAATGAACTTGACTACCAGTGTTTTTTTTTTTTTTTTGGAAATCGAATAGAAACCTGTATATAAAATCACCGAAACACTTTGTTTCAGAACATTACAACCTGTAAAGATTTATAATTCTCCTACCTATTTCCAAATATCCACTACCTATACAAATCACACAACCCATATTCAGAATCTAACTAAAAAAATTGAGTTACCATCAACTTTCTAACCATTTTTTAAAACACAGTAAAGGATGGGTATACCAATCGAAAAAGATACAAAATCTGTGCATCCCAAATTTATAAACCACCCACTTCCGTGAAACTACTTGAATAAAAAGCAAACATATTTAGATCTCCAAAATTTTATTTTCGAAAATCATAGAATTTATTGTAACATTAACAAGTCATTACATAAGATTTTAATTTTGGTTCAGGTTTTACTCATATAATTGGAGGTTTGGTCAGAATTGATGGACGTTCTACATATTACTGTGAATTAATAAAAGCTTTATAAGTTGAGACGGAACAAAATACCTATGTGAAGTGTAATACATTCATGTGGAAAAGTATTATATATAGAAGTGACGTAAATAGTTTGATGTGACTGCCTATAATCATGCATTACTGCATAACAAAATGTACAATATCTTTCTCCTTACCTCAATTATTTAATCGTCCTTTCCTATGTTACTTTTTTTAAATGATTTTAAAATTTATGAGAAACGGGATGGGATCTTCTCTTATCAACTCTCTTTCTCTGTTTTACTTTATGGGATGCACACACAGAAGAAGAAAGATAGGATCCTCTAAATTTAATGCACAGCAGCACTAACTAGACTACAAAAGCAGAAGAAAATTTAATTGTGAAATGAAAACGAAACAGAGATTCGGAATGGTGGAAGGCTTAACTGGTGAAATGCGTGTGGGTTCCAGTAAATGGAGGCTTTTGGAACAAAACTGTCTTTGATGGGGGTTGCATACTTCTTGGACCGAATTGTTTTCTGGATAACTGATCGTGTTCGTGCTAACCCTTCTTCAATCTTGTCCAAACTAGTCTTATTCTTCATGCCATGGCCAAACTGAAAATTAAAGACAAAAGGGATCAGTCCAAGAATAATGAAAACAGCCTTTTATTTTAAAACATTATGAAGGTTGAAGTTGAATGAATACCTTGATCCATTCAGGAACTATATTGTTTGAGGGAAATTCATGCCTTTGCGGGACATGATTGCCTTTGATGCTAGAAACTGTGAAACCTGAATCTGAGTGGATATGAATCAAATGATAATCATACGAAGGAGTGAAGAAAACCAGTAAAAAATTCAGGAAGAACACTAGAAAGATTAAAGGAGACAATAGAGATTTGAGAACTTTCATTAATTCTTTCTCAACATCCCTCACTCTCACAACTCAATCATGGAGTATGAAAATTACTTCTCAATCATTGATATCCAAATAAACAATCTATTCTTATCCCAACGCAACCCAGCAAGTACTAACTTTTAGAGTAAAAAATTATTATTATCTTAAATTTTTTTTGGTGAAATTATTATCTTAAATCTAATATATTATACATGTATTTTTATTTTTTAATTATTAATTTACAATTATTAATGTAAAATTTAAGAGTAATATTAATTAATTTTTTGAATATATAATTTTTTAATGTAATATTTTTAAATTTAATATTAAAAAGTATTACATCTAACTTAATAAAATTGAAGACTGTACTTTTATTATTTATTAGATCTGGCTTCTGTCCTGTTACATGCCCTTGCGCGTCTCCTGTCCGAGGAAAACGACGCGGCTTCATTCCTAAATTGGCTGTCTCGCTTGTTGTTTTTTTTTATTAAAATTTTATACGTGTTTATAGGCAGAGTAAATTAATTTATAATTATATAAAATACTTTTTCTAAACCAAAATAATGACATAAAAATTTAATAATAATTTTTTTATTTTAATAATCAATTTAGTAATTATGAAAATATAGTTAAATATTTTATAAAATAATACTAAATTATATTAATAATTCTTGTAAAATAATATATTGATAAATCTTTATATTATATAATAATTTAAAAATAATAAAATGATAGTTTAATCCTTACAAACATCTAACCTTTTTTCTTTAAATCCTTACATGTTCAACATTATTTATAAACTTGTCTTTATTATTATTTGACTGGTAAAAATAAATTCTTCATTTTACTCTTTTAATAAAAGTAAATCCTACTTATAAATTCTTACATGAAAATACTACAAGTATTATTAAAATTCCAATAAAAATTAGGAATTGTTTTTCTAACATTATATATATATATATATACATATATATAATATAATATAATATAATATAATATAATATAATATAATATAACATAATATAATATAACATAATATAATATAACATAATATAATATAATATAATATAATATAATATAATATAATATAATATAATATAATATAATATAATATAATATAATATAATATAATATAATATAATATAATATAATATAATATAATATAATATGAATATCAAAATATAAATATTCTTATTAATATTAATTGACATAAGTATAATGTTTTTTTTTAGTTAAGTGATTCAAGATTTCAGTCAAGGTTTACAACAAAGTTTAGTTAATACTTTTAGAAATTATTAATCAATACCAATATTATAATTAAACAAGCATAGAGATATTTTTATGAGAATTAAAATAAAAATAAGGTTAGACATAAAAATTAAAAATGTTTCAAATCTTTTTTTGTTTGGAAGATTTTAATTATTCCATACAATTTTTTTAAAATATTTTAACTTTCTTAATTTTTAAAAAATTTTAATTTTTTAAAACATTTTAATCTATTCCATACAAAACATTTTAATTTTTATTTTAAAACATTTTTTAAAATAAAATATTTTAATTTATTCCATACAAAACTTTTAAACATTTTTAATTTTTAAGCCTGGCATTATTTTTATTTTAATCTTCATAAAAATATTTCTATTCTTTTTTATTTATAATATTGGAAAAATTAATTATTACTCAAAATAATAAGTAAACTTCGTTCGAACCTTAATTTGAATCTCGAATTTTAAATGTATGATTTATTTTTATCAATGAGTCAAAATGAAATGTAAATTTTTTCTTGTTTTTGTAAATGTTAGAATTAAATAAAAAAGACGCCAACAAAAATTTTTAAATTTTAATTTAACCTAATTAAAAAAATGTAACACTATTATAACTTGAACAAAAGACCAATTTACAAATAATTTTGTGCATGTAAGGATTTAAAAAAATTAGATGTGAGATTAAGCTACCACTTTATAATTTTTAAATTATTATATAATATAAATATTTATAAATATATTATTTTATAAAAATTATTAATATAATTTAGTATTATTCTATAAACATTAACTATATTTTTATAATAACTAAGTCAATTAATTAAAATAAAAAATAATTAATAATTTTTTATGTCGCTATTTTGGTTTAGAAAAAATGATTTAAATAATTATAAATTAAGTTTTTTTATGTATAAACACGTATACAAATTTTTTAATTAAAAAACAAAGGAAGCTGACAACTTAATAACGAAGCGGCGTCGGACGCCCAGCATGGAGCAGAAGAGAATCCATATCGTGAAGAACAAATCAATGTTGACTTTTCAAAAGTATCTTTATTAAAACATCCAAAGCCAATTTTCACTTCAATTATACATAGTGTGTGTTATGGTCTAGAATAATTGCTTGAATAAGTAGTGATACTTTCTTTAATACAATTCTCTCTTTTTCTTACCTTAATCATTTTAACCACGTAAGTAACTCACTCCATCACAATTACTTCTTACATTTAATAACTTATCCTACAAATGTTTTAAGATTTAACTTTACATTTAATAACTAGAAAACAATGTCACCGATAAATGCTGCCATCAGCTATGACCCACCACATAGGTGCTCGGGCAAAGCCTGGTAGCGTCGCATTCTTACATTTAATAAATTTTGGCAAACGCGATAAGTAATTAATAATATAAGAAAAACGTTACCTAATAACAGTAAGTGTTTAATGCATTGAGAAATCTTCTTTCTTCTGGCAAATAATATAAAATGAAAAATAAACAGTCATAAAAGTAAAAAAAAAAATATAATGTTTTTATATTTAACAAGTGGATTAATTAAAAAAGTTGTATATAGGATAATATAGAATTATTAAAATCATACTCAAATTAGTGATAGCTACGCACTACTGACAGGTGAAGCAGAGCAGAACAGAATAAAGGTGACATATTCATAAGTTGTAAAGAGTTACTCAAAATATTTGGTTCGAACAATGCAAAAGGAGCCACTATATACCAATGGGGACCTCATGCTATTTAGATAAGAATGAGAAACGTAAATCAATTGAATTAATCAAATACTGAGGTATGATTGAATCCTCACTATTCCTTCAGGTTGGAACTTTGGGCCCATGGTTAAATGTCAATTTATCAACTTAATCATCATTGTTATGTCTATCTAAACTGCTAATTCCAATTGAACCTATAATGTTTACAGGAGAGTTAGATGGAAAATGTTGAGCAACTACATCTCGATTTAGTTTGCCAGTTCGAAAGATAAATATAAAGAAAAAATTTTAAAAAAAATTCATAAAACTTGATGTGAAATTTTTTTAAGCTAATTTTAGTTGATATAAAAAAGTTTTTTATAACTAATTTAGAAACTTGTAGAAAGTTTCAGATCATTTAAAAAATTTATGAAAAGACCGTTTTGATTTTATTTTTTTTTTAGAAATGCTTTAGAAGAAAATCTACCAAATATGCCGTTCCTGATGTTACTTGGCCAAAAATAGTTTCACGAGTTGTATCCAGATTAGCCTAAAAATGGAAAATCAAGAAGGACCTTTGTATGCAGAAAGAACCCTTTATTGTGAAGCCATGAGCCTGAAGTTGAGTCTCCTAAGCCAAATGGAGTGAAGTATCATATGCATCAAATCAAATGGCTTAGCCGGTCTATTTATCACAAAATGCCTCCTAACTCTCCTCACATTCCTATACAATTTCTTGTACTTCCTTTCTGATACATCTTGTAATATAGTCTTGATCTCTGGTATATTGTCCACTGAAATTTGTATAGAGAATTGACTCCAATTTAACACATCACTAAAGGGCAAAGAATAGTTCTCAGAAATGAGCACAGGAACACAGCCAGCATTAATTGCTTCCACAACTCTAGGACTAGCCACTTCATACCCACTTGGGCACAAGCAGAACTTGCTTAGTCCCATTAGTTCAGTATAGTTTTGGCCCTTTAGAAGGTACTCATGAACTTGAACTTGATTATCTTTGTTCTTCCAGTGCTTCAGCAACAACTTCCTAATGTCCCCGTGGGCCCCACCAGAGAAAAATGCGAAGATGGTGCGGTTCATTGGGTGTTGGCCCAGATTTGGTGGGCCTAGCTTTCCAGCAGGCAAGTTCACTTCAGGGATAGACACGTCCCTCTTCGCCTGGAATCCTTCTGAAGTGTTGGCATTGCATAAAACTCTAATGAAATTCTTGAATAGGTCTGGATTGCCATGTGAGATTTCTGGTGCCTGAATCATCAAGTAAAGTAAAAGAAAATTATATTCATCATTAACTCTGGTAGCATTCATCAAAAGCACTCGTAGCTATGATTAAAAATATTCCTTTTCAAGTTTGAGAAATTGTTTGGTGGCCCTACATTACCATGATCCCTGATAATATTTACATGACATATAATCAACTTAATCATTTCTTTCTTTGTGAAATTTTAAGTATGTTTTATTGGTAGGTTTCCCGTAACGATTTTTAGTGGGAGGTAAAAGGGTTGGGAAAGGAACAGCAACCTTATAAGAGGGGTTACTTTAACTCTACCTTCTTTTTCTTTTCTATCGTACAAGTTGTTTAAAGTATTTTAAATAGTTTTTTCAACGATTAAAAACCCAGAAACTCTTTCAAAAGAATCTCATACTCTAGCCAATGGTGGACCAGAACAAAGATAATCTTATATCCACCACCGATTTTGGTATTGAGACTTGAGATCATGGGCAGGTGATGATCTTAATAATTTTAGGAATTTGAATTGTCACTTACTAAATTTTCAATTCTCACTTACTAGTAGATAAAATATCAATATACTCTCAATTTGTAATGTATTTTTGAAGAAGTAAAAAAAAAATTGTAAATTTTTTTACCTCTCCGATGATACACTACCGAAGAAGTAAAAAAATTTATAATGACAATAGATTCCAAATTTTCTTTGGCTTTTGTTTACAGCAACAAAAGTTGGTGTTCAATATGAGATATTAATTTCAAAGATGATCAACAAACAGTAGAAGTAAAAGGTAAAGTGCAAGTAATTTTATGTGTATTTTTTGTGCATTTATTTTAATGATACGATTGCAAGGCTCTTGAAAATTATTATTATTTTTAGCCAATTTTTAGGTAGGTGCCCATTATTTTGAGGAAGGAAAACATGTAGTTAGATGCAAAACATGAATGCAAAAAGATATAACTCTTTTCTATTTTTCTTCTCTGGCGGTGCATTATTCAAGAAACAAACAAATTTGTAAATTTTTTCGTTTCTTCCAATGTATTGTAAGAAAAATAAACCCTAAAAAATAAACATGTTTTCAGATACTAATATTAATTAACCAATCTAATTCTCTATATAAATATTATAAATAAATTTTATAATTAAAATAAAAATTTAAAAAATAAAATTTATAAAATATAAAAGTTTACTAACACAAGGTTTCATAATATATTTTTATATTTTATAATATAAAATTTTAAAAAATTATATTATAAATAAATTATATTATTAAAATATAAAATTTTATAAATATAATATAAATATTATATAAATTTTATAATTAAAATATAAAAGTTTATTACGGAAAGGTTTTCTGTAATAAATTTTTATATTTATTTATTTTATATTTTATAATATAAAATTTTTAAAAACTATGTTATAAATAAAGTATTTTTGAAATATAAAATTTTATAAAAATAATATAAATAGTTTAAATAAATTTTTTATTTAATTTTTTACCTTGTCCTAAAAGCTTATTTCGTAGAACATGTTATTTTATTTTGAAAGGTGAGTAGGATTAATTTATTATGGTAAGTATTAGGAAAGAAAATTAAGTTAAAAAACATTTTCGATATTTTTGAATTTTTCAAAAAATATTCAGATAGATAAATAGATGTTAAATGAAAATAGAATAAGTGTAAAATGAAAATCCTATAATTTCTTCCTGTAAGTGAAAAGGCCCTAAAAGGAGATACTAAAATAATCCAAAGTAGTACAGTAATATGGATACTCAAGTAAGACATTTGTTTCAATTCAATTACAGAAACACGATAGTTATTTTCTGACACCAGGGTCATCAAGTAGTAGTAGAAAATAGAAATTGTTGAATACTTGAATTCATAGAAAAGCACTAAGGATTAAAATAATGAATGCAGGGAGTCTCTGGTTATTTTAATTGAAGAAACGTCATATTATTTGCATGTATACGTGAGAGTTGACTTCACATGTAATGCAAGATGCATGCATAAGTATGAACCTCAAGATGTAGCAATTAGCAAATGATATGAGAGGATTGGATGAATGCAAAGAAGGTTACCCAATCGTGACAGGAAAGGAGAAAGTGATCAGCACCATTGCTTCTGTTCCAATAAGGATACTTATCTGCCACCACTCCAATATAGTCCTCCACCAACCGTTGCAGGCGGTCACGGCGGTAATCATTTAGGGACATGTAAGGTTTGTAAACATAATGAACCACATTAACCACACTAAAGGGAAGGAAAAAAGCGTGTGCCTCATCAGGGTTCTTGGCCTTGAAGGGGCTCCTCTTGCTATTGTCCATTTCATCAATGAATTGACCCTCAATGGCGTATATATCATTTACTGGCCCATCATGCACCAATGGCTGCTCTCCTTCCTTGTACACCCACACCTTGAATCTCTTCACCATCTCCATGTGGCTCCTGTTTTGCATTTTATTCAAAAACACCACTACTTGTTAACTATCACATCAGGTGTGTTATTTATAAGCAAGGTTTTATGAAACGGTCCACAATCTCATTTTTCTGCAATATCAAGAAACACGACAGTTTAAAACCTTAACTGGTGAAAGGCACGATGGTTTCTGTAAATGGACCCTTTTGGGACAAAGTTTTCTTGCTTCCATGAATTGCTGTGGTTTCTAGACAGAATTGCTTCCTGGATCGAGGCTCTAGCCTTTGCCAAACCTTCTTCAACTACAGCAAAGCTAGTCCTTTTCTGCATGCAACAAATTTAGAAACCTTAGAAAAAGTGGATAGTGATGACAGTGTCATGTATTATATCTATGTTTTAGGAAGTTTGACTCCAAAATTTTGGTGCTTAATTTTTGCACACCTTAGTCCTATGCTCAAGGCTTCTATATGCAGAGTTAGCCAGAAACTGACCATGGGGTTGTACTTGTGTTGTGATGCCTTTAATGCTGGAAAAGGAGAAATTGGGAAAATCGAAGGAAAGATGATTTCCCTTGAGGTGAATGACGAAAAGGAAAAGGAAAATGGGAAAAAGGAATGGGAGTAACATAGAGGCCGAGGAGCATCGAGAGGCCACCATGGTAGTTCATAGATTGAATGAACATTTGCCTTCATCAAATGCCATGATACTTATATAAATCTCAAATCATGTGAACATGTCTAAGACGTAGCAGACCGAAGTTATTCTAAGATCTTTTTCACAAAGTTTTTAGTATCAGGTGTTTAATTTGTTGTTGAAGGCATGTGGCTTAAACCTTAAAAGAATGGCATTGTAATCAGAACCTTGCACATCAATCACCATAACATTAATTTGAGTGCAAGCTTGATCAAAAGGAAATGGCTTTTTACTTGCCTGAGATGAGAAAATTTTGAGCTGAAGCGTGTAAATTCCAAGTACTAGATCAATTTTCACTGGCTAAAGGAAGTGAACTCAAAGGAGAGACAGAAAATCAATGGATAGGAGAAACAGAACATGCTAGTTTTTTTCTTAAAGAAAAAATTATCATAATAAAGTCTTAACTTATCACTACCTAGATTTCTAATACTTAGCCGATTTTAGTGGTTAGTTAAAACCCCAGCTTTAGAAGTTGTTACTTCAGAGGGAGGATTTTACCTAATAAACATGGCTTGATTCAACTTAAAGTTATCCCCAAATTTACAGTAGAGATCGAGTATCTGGTCAAAGACTAACAAATGTGTTGCCTCTTTAATCACAATATTTGATTATATTTATTCAACAATAACATTACACCAGTGTGATAACTATTATGAGTGCTTAAATTTTTTAATTTTTATAATAGTTAGTATTTTAATTTGTGTATTGCACTACTTAGTTTTAATATCATAATTAATTATCATTAAAAATATAAAAATCACAATATAGGATTAAAATGAAAGAAAGAAATCTTAAAACAACTTATTTTAAATTTGTCTCTTTTAAATATCTTGTTATTCATTTTAACATTTGAAAAAGTAAAATGAAGTTTTAAATATCTACTACAATATTAAATTTGAAAATCATTTAAAATATTTATAAGTCATTTTCAAAATGATAAAAAACAATTATAAATTCCACAACAAAAAACATCAATGAGAGTGGCAATAACGAGAAACAAGTTCATTGAAATAACAAAACCTTTTCTCTTTCTTATCCAACCAAGTTTTAAAGAGTGAAAAATGGCTTATTCTCAACATTAATGATTTTTCAGGTAAGGATGAGTTGGATAGTGATAAAAAACTATAGACCAAAATAATAAAGTTTTTTGTCTTTTTCATCTAACCAAACAAGACATTTTCATTTTATTATTCATAATAATTTATTATATTTTTAACAAGATGAAAGTTTTTTATTTGATGCGTCTAACACATCAACTTTAGGGTAAGGATAAGAGAGGAAATAACAAGAAACAAGTTGACCAGAATAATAAAACTCTTTCTCTTTCTCATCTAAGGAAATTTTAATGAGTAAAAATGGCTTTAAATGGCTTGCTATGAACATTCATGGCTTCCCAAGTAAGGATGCTTGCGGGTGAAAAACAAGTAACTCGGAATATCAAAACTTTTTATCTTTCTTATTTAACCAAACAGAATATTTTCATTTTATTATTTATAATTATTTATTATATTTTTAATGAGGTGACAGTTTTTCATTTGATGTGTCTAACATATCAATTTTAGGTTAGTGTCCACCTAAGTCTTTCTCGTTATAATAAATATTATGAAAGCTTAAATTTTTTAATTTTTATAATAATTAGTATTTTAATTTTTGTATTGCACTACTTAATTTTACTATTATAATTAATTATCATTAAAAATATAAAAATCACAATATAGGATTAAAATGAAAGAAAGAAATCTTAAAACAACCTACTTTAAATATTTCTCTTTTAAATATCTTTTTATTCATTTTAACATTTGAAAAAGTAAAATGATACAATATTAAATTCGAAAATTTATTCAAAATATTTATAAGTCATTTTCAAAATGATAAAAAAATTTAAATTTCACAATAAAAAAGAATTACAAAGAGAAACAAATTTGAAATTGAAATTTACCAAAAAAAAAAACTCCATATTAGCTTTGGAGTTAAATTGAAATAAAAAATTAAAATTATTTAAAAAAATCTTCAAAAATAAAAATATTGAAATTTTATGTCATTTTTAAAGTGATAATAAAAATTTTAAAAATTAAAACTGAAATTTATATAAATAAATCACTTATGATCTTTTATATATATATATAGAGAGATATATATATATAGACATATAGATATAGAAAAAGGAGAAACATATCATGAAACTAAGGTATTTTATATAATAGTTAGAGGAACATATCTTGTAACATCTCAAAATATTTATATTAATCATACTATTAATGCTCAACTATATATTTCACTTTTCATACTCATTATAATTCAAAATACTGAGATATAAAACTTTTATTATATTACACACAATATTACAACATACATCTCAATGGTTTCAAAGTTTAAAACAAAATATAATATATTAAACACAGCAACATCTCGCCTAGCGAACCTTATTGTCTAGCGAACCTTGTCATCTTGCGAGACCCATGGTAGCTTATTCAGTGACAATTGTTGTCCAGCAAGGACCCTGTACCAAATTGTTCGAGCAATTGGTACTTCGCTCAAGACACATTTTTGGGTACAAATCTCATTAAAATTCAACCAAGACAACTTTGCGTTGAGCGAGACTTCTCACTTAGCACAAAATAAAAAATAGGTCTGATAAAGACAAAAACTCGTTGAACAAGACCTACTGTCTAGCGAGACCTTGCAAATAGTAGAATCTCTATTGCATAATTCACTCAACCCTATTTCATAGAATCAAAGTATACAAACATATACTCCATATTACTTACTAAGTTCATAACATATTATTTACACAAAATCTTACATGTCCACTCACCCTCAAAATATAATTAATGCAAAGTGGATACATAACAAGACATTTTCCTATTAAAACTCTATTATCACATAACTTATACCTAACTTAACATCAGTCATTCTTAGTAATTCCTGTTCATATTTAAGACATAGTTATTAACTTTAGTCAATCCCTACATTTAATCTCCTTACAAGTCTAACTTATATACATATTCTGATACATAACTTTCTTATGTACACATACAACAACAAAATATCATCACTAGCCTTTCAAGCATTGCCTGTCATCCTCTACTCTATTACACTAGTCTCTCAATATCATTGCTATTATCTGCTCCCGTGAAAATCACGATCATCACAGTCATGCACAGATAAGAATACAAATTCCAAAGGTAAGCTAGGCACTAAAAGTTAACATAAACATAATATACAATTACATTTATGACTAATCTTAATCGCAATAATGGTAACTCAACCAACCAATCACCCTTATGCTCCACCTGAAGTTGACCATGCAAGCCTTCAAACAGACGATGAGAGAGAGAGAATGTATGATGGTTGAGAGAAGAAATCATAACCAAGGAAGAAGAAGAAATTTTTTGAAAAAAGAAGAAAATTTTTTATATATATAGCACCAAGAGTGTATTTAGTAAAAATAGTTTGCTAAATGCAACACTCCTCTTTTCCAATAATAGATTTTTCTGAAAATTTCATGAAACTCAAATAAAAAATCTTTCAAAACAAAAGAATAATGGTTATTTTTATCTTTCCATCCTTCTATCATCAACCGAAATGCAACAACTAAATTTCTCACATCTCAATCAATTACTAATTTAAGTAAAAACTGAAATTTAATTTTTCACTATTTATTCTACGAATCTATGACCTATTATATTAATAGGTCCTTACATATTTCAGTCATTGAAAAAATTAATAGTTGAGATCAAAATTTTCACTTTAAGTAATTACGTTCATGTGCCACTGGAGATGGCAATCATACCCACCTCCGCGGGAACTGTCTTGTCCCCACCCTGATTTTGACGAAAAAAATCCGTATTATTGGTCTCCACCTCATCCTCGTCCCGCTTATATGTAAACAAAATTTCATACATATATTTGAATCTCACATGTATGTATACAAATTCACATTCTTATTGACCATTAAAACTAAAATATAATTAATAACTTAATATATAATTTACTTAATAAATTATAAATAAATTTAAATTTAAATTATAAAAATAATATAATGGGATATAGATATATCCAAGCCTAAAAACACTTTATGGAAATGAGAAAGACAATTAAAATGTCGTACTTTCCTTTTTATATTCATTTCACATTTTTCGAGAACAAAAACAAGGAAGTTCAAACCCATATTTTCATCCGTAAGTGTCACTTTTGTTTCTTTACATGTTTTACTAAATTAAAACTCCTCTTAAGTGCGATACTTTTTCTTTCTCACCGTGCATGTACTTCTCTCTCTCGGTACTCTACATTTTTTATTCACTATTTGAAATAATAAGTAATTTGTTGATTTGTATCTATCATGCTTCCATTTGAGTTTAATTAATTTCTATTTTGTACTTTTTGAATTTTGGGTATTTAACTAATATTTTTATATTTCTAATATACATCTTGGATTCCTATGCTAATATGCAAACATATAAACATATAGTCAAATTCCTTGTTTAGAAAAAAAAAATCATGAAAGGATAAATAAGTGAAAGAAAAAAAATGACAAAAAAAAAATTAAATTTCTTTGTTTTCCTAGCAACAGGGTGTGTGCAGATTTGGCTCTTTCCTTCTTCATCCTCGCAAAGCGCAGAGCGGTAGGTTCGGGTATAAAAAGAACAGGTATAAAATTTTAATCATCATCCTCATACCGTCGAGTATTTTTGGGTTTGGGTATACGTGTAGATACCCTTATATTATTTTTACAATTTAAATTTACTTATTTATTATTAAATAAATTATATATATTAAGTTATTAATTATATTTTAATTTAAAAAGTATATAAAGAATAACTAATAACAATAAATTATAAATTAAAGTTTAAGAATAAAATTTTTTATTAAATATATAAATTTAAACTTATTATATTATTATTAAAACTATAATGGGACAGGTAGCCACATACCCATGTCTGTACTCGTATCCGGTTCAATACATCAGATAATACTCATATACCTGATTAGAAAGCGAGTAATATCAATCAAAATCGAAGACGTGTTTAGGTAGATACTCACTCTTATTATAAGTATTTTTTTCATCCTTCAATGTGGGGTGAGAAAAAAGTAATCATTATAGTTAGAGGAGTTTTGGTTTAGTAAGACATGTAAAAAAAACAAGGATTACACATAAACAGTTAAAGACTTAAAATAAAAATTTTGATTTTAATATTAATTTTATTTTGATCAGATTTGTTTCTATCACTTTGATATTAGAAATCTTACTTTTCTATGACACACATGTAAAGAGGGATCACTTGATCCGAGTAAGTTTAACTAACATTATTTTTATCTAAACCAGAGAGAGGGAGGGGGGAGGAATTCAAATGTGCATAAGATCACAAACTTATTGGCATGAGAGCTTACGTGGATTGAAATGAGATGCGAGCTTTAGGGTTGAAGAAAGCCCAACCTTCTAAATCGGAGAAAAGCTCGTTCTATGACTTGGTTAAACATTAAACTTATTAAGCTGCCCTTATCTTGAAAACGTGTTAAGCGGGAGAATATTTATTTATTTATTTATTTATTGAGTTTCAATTAGGGGAAACATTTAAATTATCATATATAAAAGGTTTAGATATTTAGAATTTAGGTAAAATTAATAAACATAATGTATATTTTTGTTCAGCAGATCTTATATCATTAATAAACTTTTCCCTTGTACGACAAAAAAAGGTTTATTTTTGTTTCAAATTGATTTTATTACCTGAAATTATAAAACTAATTCAACTTCTCAATTTAAAATGGAATTATAAGTTTTTTTTTTTTAAAAAAATCTTACGAAAAACAGAAGTAAAACAACAAAAGCAAAAAGCAACTTATTTCAATAATAAGTTAATCAGAAACTGTTTTTTTAAAAAAAAAAAAATAGGAAGACGGTGATTTTTAAAAATTATTTTTTATAATTGTACCTAAACATAAAAAACATACACCTTTATAAAAATCATGTATAAATAAATTACTTATTTTAAAATCACTTATTTTTTAATTTATTTTTCATTTCAAATCAACCCTCACGAAAGCTTTAGACTTATTCGTTAGGTGGTCTTATCAATCCCTCCCAATAAAAAATATAAAAAAGTAGGTTTGCTACAACTTGTGAGATATGTTTAGGCATGGTATGATCTTCTACATTTATCGACCGGAGAACTAGTACTTAAATCTTATATCCTTTTATGCTTCCTATATTGACTTTTAATTATCAATTTAATAGCACTTTTCTTTTTTTAATTTGAGACTCCAAACATTCGAAAGTCATTTTGAATTTAAATTAATTAAACTAATATTTGTTTATCCGTAAGTCTAAAATCTCACTTAAAGATATCATCCAAATTGCTTGTGAATCAAATCAATGTATGTTGGTTAATTATACCGAAGAAGTGCGAAGAACCATTCTAGCACACAAATAAAATGGTTTGAAAAAAGTATTGTTATGAATTATTAGAGACTTATAGTATTGTATTATAATACTCTTGAGTCTTGATAGATACATATATGTAAACAGTTACTGGTAGGTTATCAGTCAGTTGGTCAGCAGTTAGTTGGTTAGGTAGCTCGTCTTATTGTTACTGTATTTGGTTTTCTGAAATTATCTTTCTTACTATCTTTCATAGTATTCAGAGCCAGTTCATGATCCTGTGATTTATGGAGTACTATATTTGCTTTTTGTAAAATTAGATGAACAAACTGGTAAGTCAACCGACTTAGTTGACTGACCAACAAATCCACAATCAAAGAAGTAAAATTATATATTTATTTGGCTCTAAAAAGTAAATCAGACTTTGAGGAACATCTGTTAATGCAACCACCACTATTAATATACAGCACTTTTGAATAGTAATACTGTGATAGACATTTTGACACTGCAATTTCGTAGGAATAGTGTGCAGCATTACTAAATAACTTATAGGTACAATCCTATAATATTGAATAAGAAATTAAAAAAGGGAAGGGAATAATTATATAAGCATGGCACTGGAGAAAGAAGAGGAGAATTAAATTATAATTATATGTTGTGAAGAATCACAGCCTCGGTCGGGCTGGTAGTTATCTCACGCTTGAAATCCAACAATGAAATAATGCTCCTTATCACTACAGAGAAGCTTGCGCCACTACAAATAATAGGAAGATTGAAGACCCCAATGAAACCCTTTTATGGTGCTTATAATTTTATGTTGTGAAAGGTACATGGATCATGGAACCGTGTGACACCCAAAAGAATCACGCCACTCTAGCATTTGAAGTGTGGCTGCATAATGTGCCAGTGCCCCAACAACAACAAGAGCATGAAAGATTTGATGGCTATGTCCTGCCAAGTCGAACCACCCTGGCTTCCACCTTTCGGGTATCCTAGTCACATAGAACAAGGTCCCTGTCAAGTAAGACAAGGCCATGGCACTTTCATATGCCAAGGTAATGTTCCGTCTAGGATTGCTCCAATTGACAAAACATGCATGGATTGCAGGCACTATGCCGAAAAGTCCCATTGAACAGAACAACATGGCCCTAAAAGCACGGTATTTGCTAGTGGAAAGTGTTGGGGAGAGCATTGTTGCAACGGTGAATAGTCCCATGGCTGTGATCCCAGCAAGGTAGATGATTTGCCAATGAGGTTCACATAGGAAAACGTAGTAGAGTTGAGGGAAGAAGGATGTGATGATCATGACAACTATTCCTACGTAGTCCAATCGCCACAGGAACAGGTTTAAGTCGTGGGAGTGACAACAGAAGAGGTGGCACATGCTGCTAGAGAGAAGGCAGAACATAGAACCACCTAGGAAAACAAAGAATGGCCACCTTTCTATAACCAGTGCCGTGGATTCAAGCTCGATTGTCAAAGGCATTTCATGCTTTAAATCAAAGAGTATCGTTGTTCCCTGCAAGCTCTTCAAATGTTAGTCATAAAACATATATGCACCGTTCATTGAGTATATAAAGGTTTCATTAATTATGTTGTCCTGTATCTGTGTTAACTTTTCCTTTTAAGTTTTCAACGCTCTTTATGCATACACTTTTCTTTTTATTTTTCCTTTCCGGCAGTTTGACACCGTCATCAGTTTTTAAATTTTAAGCAGAAAGATTAAAATAAAAAGTTGATCTAAATATAAGAATCAAATCATTAAAATTTGAAGTTATAAGGATGACTTGATAAATAAAAAAAAAGAAAAGAAAAAGTGAAGTTTGAAAATTGAAGGGATGAATAGGGGAGAAAAAGGTTGTTAGTCGAATTTTTAAAAATCAATATTCTAAGAAAAAAATAACATCTATCAATAAAACATGCAGTGGCAGGGTGTGTTTATCTGTTTTTAATGTGATGATGATCTCACCCACCTGAAACAAATCTTTGATGTTATGAGAAACATTTTTGTCCGCGCTTGAAGAAAAAGACCTGCAAAAGATTATATGAAAATTTAGTTTATCATGGTCTGGTAAAGTCTACCACGCTATTCGCCAGGAAGTTCACCTAATATAAATTCCCAACCGTAATTACTTATATAAAACGGCAAAAGGAAAAAGATACAAGTTGATGCGAACTCATGGAAGGCAAATTCCTGAACACGCTTGTTCTAGTTAAATTAACAAAGCGCAAATTGTAGAAAAACTTTGTTACCTAAAGTGCACAACTTACTGGGCTTTATTTGAAGAAAAGCGTTTAAGATGACAGGAATAAGTGGTTGAAAGTAAAAAAATGAAAAGAAAAAAGCATAATAAAGAATTATTTCATAAGAAAGTGTTAAGAAATTGGGATTGGTAAGGATGTGGAACAGGCGGAGGGAAGATGGTGTTAAGAAATGAATGAGTGAAATGCAGGAAGGAGAAAAACCTGGTAAAGATGTGGAAGAGATGGACGAGGCGAGGCTTCATCAAATTGGCGAGGGTCAAAGCGAGAAAGAGTAAAAAGCCAATGAAATGGCTGAAAGAGGAAAAGGGAAGAAGCGTTAGGGATATTGATAAGAAAGGAAAGAGAAGAGAAGAAGATAGAGGGAGGTAAAAAACGTACGTCCAGACATTTAAGGTTTCGTTATGCCAGCGGAAGAGGCTGAAGAAAGCTTGTTTGAAGGGCCAATTGGCTCTGTAGTAACGTAGAATGTATTCGTTGTCCTTCATGTATTCGGGGAGCTCCCAAAAGGAAAGCAGAGGGTAGCGTTTAGGTTTGTGGTGGCGCTCTGAGTGTGATTGGGAGGACATGGTATCCTTTGAGTTTGTTTTTGTTAAAGAAAAGGATTGTTTGCGCTTGACCACGCATTTGGCCTGAATACAGTTCATTGGCCTAGGTTGGAGAGGGATTCTAATAACCAGACTGTAAACGTTTGATGAATACACAGCATTTATCTCTCTCCCCTACACTTGGGTTGCGTGGCTAATTGTACACGCAGTAATGGTGGCTGCACAACTGCACCAACTGCAGCATTTAAAGTCCCGTAAGCTTTGCCACTATTATGTGGGGTTTGTTAAACTTATTAATAATAATCAATTCATTTTCGCCTTTTCCCCCACTACACACTACACACACCTGTTCTTTCTTTTTATTTAATCATTTTAAGCAACCCAACATATACATACACCCATCCAACGGACAATAAATAATCATAAATATACCAAGTAACACCAGCAAAAAAATCATTTATCCTTGTTATTCCAAATTTATTAGTTTAAGACCCTTACTCACAATCTTTTCTTACACCTACCTTTTATTGCCTATTTTTCTTTTTTGGTGTTTATACTTTTTTAAACTATCCTCTATTGAATAATTGTGTTATACTTGTCTAAAATATTTAAGTTGTACATTTACTAATTAATATTTTATATTAGACAAATGAAAACATGCAAATTAAGAATTGCGTAAAATTCATTTAATTTATGTATTTCTATTTTTATTTTTCGACATTAGATTAGGTTTCAATTATTTATTTTATATACAACCATGATTCGATTTAATTTTCTATCTAATATTAAATGTATTTAGTATAATTTAAAATAAAAGGAATAATAATTTTTAAATAAAAAGGTGAAAAATTCAATACTTTTAAGTTAATCTAAATAAGCAATAAGTATAAATTAAGAAATATTATTTCATTATAAAAACTATTTGATTCTTGAATGTTTAAATAATTTTGTTTCTAAGTAACTCTTTTAACTTTGAAAAGATAAACAAAAAGAAAGAAACAAAGCAACCGATCGATAAGCTTCTAAATAAAGTTTATAATATATATATATATATATATATATATATATATATTATACATACATGGATTATTATAGAATTTATTATTATTATTATTATTTATGAACCAATTAAGAAATGCTACTATGTTATTCTAGTTTTTTTCTTATTTTATTGATAAATATTTTATGAAAGGACGATATTAATTGGGAGAAAACTTTACTCATGTTTTAACATATATACTAAAGACATTACTAGAACTAAATTATGATTTATATATATACGTATATATATAATACTATATTTTCATGAATACAAAATATAGGTGCATAGATAAAATTATTGAATATTAATTACTTTTGTGTGTAAAAATATTTTTAAACACTTTTGTAATTCAATTTTGTTTCCGTATTTTCATACTTATATATACTTTAATTAATAATTTGTTCATGAATAGCATAATTTATACATGCGTGTGTAACTAGCATTTCACCAACGTACATGCATAATATAGGGTGACTGACAATTGCTATCAATATGACTATATTTTGCATGGATTTTTTTATTACTAAAATTTTACCAAAATGTAACTCTTAGTAACACATTTTCATGTGATAAGACTGATGCTTTCACCATTAATATAGTTGTACATTTCTGTTTAGTATATACTGATTCAAAAAATGTGAACATTTTGAGATAAATTGGGAATTCGGTGGACCTCAGCAAAAAGTTTTGGTACTGTCACACATATAAAGGACTGTTACATTTTAAATCAGTGTATATAGAAGAGAGGCTGATATATAGAAGAGATGCTGAAGTATAAGGAATCAAAATATTTATATTATATTATGTTTCCTACATGATGATGTATGTATGGTGCTTCTTAAGCGAATCTCTTGATTTGAGGTGTCTATCTATTATCAACTATTGTAAATACCTATGATTTATATATGTTAGTAAGAACTTTAATTAGTATTTGGTTTTGGTGCACGATCAGGAAAGTTCTCGAGCCATAAAACTAATTAGTTGTGACTTACGTTAAGGAAATGGGATTTTATGTAAGAATATAAAGGAAAATTCAATATAAATATATTGAGGGATAATGTTTGGTTTGTTTCACATGTTTATCTTCTAAAATAATTATATACTGTCAATTATAAACAATAATTTATGATTAAATAATGGTGTAAATTTTTTTATAATAACAACCAAAAATTGAATAATTATAATATATTATGTGTTTACACTACAAGAATTATTTTAAATTAATTAAAAATGAGTAGTTAATTTTCCATCAATCTTTAGTAAAAAGTACAACATTGATGGTAGATGAAATGAGTATTTAATTAACTAAAATAATAATAATCATATTTAATTTATAACTATTTTTAAAAAAATTATAGCTATTATCTAGTTAATTTGTCGTAATATTAAATTTTAACTAGAAAAATTATGTTGGTTGCAATTATATACCTTTTTTTTATAAGCGTAGCTATTACATACTTAATTATCTTTAAAATAGTCACTAAAATTGTAATTAAAATTTTTAACTTTATTTTTCAATTTTTTGGATGATCAATTTTGTAATATAAAATTATTTGATTTTGAACACCCTTGATTAATTTATCTAAAAGCTCAAGAATAGAATTAATTCTTAGTTGACAAAATGATTTTATTTTCTTAAGTTAATATTTAATGCATATTTAGATTACTTAATTTTAAAAAAAATTAATTTCACCTTTTACTTCTATTATGGGTTACTATTTGAGGCCTAAATTCCTTTAAAAAAGCATGTTGACTTTAAAACTAATAAACTATAATGACCCATTAATTGTAAAAAATGAGTGAGGGATAAAACAAATAAAATAAGTGCAGAACATGAAGCACCAAACACACATTAAAAAATATATCATCACGAGTGACGCATCATTTATGCATATGCATGCAAGGAGGTTAATTGATATTCATAATACTATTCATGAGAGAAAGGATCAGCACAAGAGGGCAAGTTGGTGGCACGAGATATATTCTCTCTCGAATAAGCTCACCTTTCCTCTTACGTTGTTTCGAAATTTAGAATCCTTAAAGTTAGGTAATTATTTAATTTCTTGCCTATATTATTGCATGACAATGTTCAAAGATAGGGTTCTATTCTTGGAATGTCCGACAATTTGAATTTTTTTATTAAGTTAATTGCTTAAAACATGTAATAATAATAATAATAATAATAATAATAATAATAAGTTGAAATGAATATTACTTATATTTAGAACAATAAAATATTTTACCTATTTTGGTCTAAGAAGTACAAATATAAATGCATACAATCAATTACAACTAATATTTTAATTAATCCATGAAAGATATGGATAATTTTCATATCTTATTAATGCTTTTAAATTTTTAAGGAACTATAATTGATCAAACATAGAAGATGATGTACTAGCTTTAAAATTTAAAATTTAAAATTTAAATGCTCCCTCAGTCTTTTTTACATTGGATGTAAATTATATAGATCAATAAATTAAAGTAGTTAGATTAATTAATTTTAATGGACTTTTAAAACATATTACTCATGTATCAATTTTACTCTCTTAGAAATTGATAAATGACATGATTTTTTAGAATTTAAGAAATATAAAAAAAAATTTATAAATGGCTTTTTAAACTATTGTAAAAAATATAAATATTCGCGGTCTTTATTAAAGACAAATCAAGAAAACAAAGATCAATGTTATCTAGAAATTATAAAATGTCTTATAAAAAATCAACAATTACTTCCAAAACTATGTCTTATAAAAAGGACCAATAAGTAAAGGTAAAAGCATTCAAAGAATAACAATACTTTTCAATTTATTAATTATTTTTTGTTATAGTTTAAATTAAAATAAAAAGCCATGTAAAAAATTAGTTAAAAACCATAACTTTTGAAATGTTAAATTTTATTAATTTAATATATTTTAAATAAATGAAATAAGATAAGGACTAACATTAAATAAGGATAAATTTAAAATTTTAAAATGATAATTAAGAAACATTTTAGTTCATTAATAAATTTATATTATAATTTTAAATTAAAATACAAACACATGGGGACAAAGATAATGAAAGAAAATTTTGCAATCTGAATGATTTTAACTTTGAAGTTAAAGACGCACTCAAGGGGAAGAGAAAATATAGATTGTTCATTAATTGAAAGAGTATAGAGAGAAAAGGAAAGTCTCACTCTCAAGTTTGATTCATTTTTATAGTTTTTTATTTCAAAAACTGATTTCTAAAACAGTCTTATGTTACTCTTCAGTTCATATTTTCACATAAACTTAATCAACTCCTGAAAATTAATTAATTTGAAAAAACAAGTGTTTTAAAAGGTTAAAAATAGAAACAGGTATATAAGATATGTTTTCCATTTCATTAAGTTTGATGCAGTTGACAACGGCTATTCCGTAAGAGCTACCACAACAGTGGACATGTAAGAAGGTGACGTTGTTGTTATCAAGTATGAACAGAAACAACAGTAGTGTAACAATGAGAACAAAAATGACAATTCAGCTATACAAAAAGCTTTGAATAATGATTTTTCTTTTTTGTGCAAATTACATGACGACATGCATTATGAAATCTGCCTAAAAGAATAATTTTAAAATCAAACAAGATTTTTAGTTTTGAAGTTTTAGAAAACTAAAAAACTATTTTAAAAAAGAAATAAACATGCTCTCATTGCGTATATTGCATAATTTTTATATTTAATACTATTTGTTATAAGTACGAATTTAGTATTTGAGATATAGGCATGAATGACAATGAAGAATAATTAAACATGTCTGTCCCAAAAATATAGAGGTGTTTTAGTTTTTTTTTTTTAAATTGAAAAATACTATTATTTAAAAACATTTTTCAAAAACATTGTCACTAAATATGGTTATCCCATGTTACTGAAACAAAAAATAGTTTTCAAAAAACAATGAAATAAACAAGTCCTAAATATTATTCATTTCCTTTTATGTATTGTGAATTAATGTGCGCTTGTGAATTTTGTAATAAAATAATATAAAATTAATATGAAATTTACCTATCAATAATTGTTTTATAAGAAAAGACTAATTAATATATTGTTAATTAATGTAAACTTTTATAATAAAAAATATTGTGGTAAAAGAATATGTTTTGTTTATAACGGAGTGTTTATTAACCAAGGCAATGTGGAATAATTCCGAGATAATTAACTAATGAAAATTTTAATTACCAGAATCGGGGCATGTATGCGAAGCTTTAGCATCCAGTGTTGTTTGTAGTTTTTGTCATCTCCTTTATGGGCATGGATCCTAGAGAATACTTGAAATGAGAAAGTAACACAAGAAGAGGTTTACAAAATAGAGCATATATATAAGAGAGAGAGCGCGCTATATATTAAAATGAGTTATATGTATCTCTTCTTACTCCCTAGCTTAATTAATTGATTAGTATGGTTTTGTGCATAACAGATAAAAGTGATGGTCATGTTATACTAATTTCTAAAGAATCATGGATGCTGTCCTCGTGCTCCTCATGCTTCTATGTTTTTTGTTTTTTTTTTTATCATAGGATTTAGTCGACATTCAATTAATATAAAAATACTTTTGTTTTAGTATTTTTAAATAATATGAGAATATTTTTTTATATTTAATAGAAGAAAATAAAAATATTTTTGGAAATATTAATTTAGTAATAAATAAAAATATTTTTTCATCTTCATGGATAAACTACAATTAACTTTCTTGCAATACTTGACTGTAAAGGTATTAGACTAGTCTATCATAATTGACTGCAAATATATTGCTTTGAGTAAATTAATTTAAATAATAATTAAATATATTTTATAATTTTTCTAAAAAAATTAATTCTAAAAAATTAGTTCAGTTTTTTTTAAAGGAAAAATTAGTTCAGCTGAAACTAATATTCTTTTTATATCTATCCAAAATAACATGTTTGGAAATGCTTTTAATTTGGATTATAATTTTTTTAATTATAAATTAAAAAAATACATGTTATAAAAAATTATATATATTTTATTAGAACCTAAGGGGTATAATTAATTATATAATAAAACATTTCCCTTTAATTTGATTCATGTTTTTCTTATACAAATCAATCTACAAATTTATTCATTTTCCTTGCTGTTTTCGTGCTCGAACTGATAAAAGAATACATTATATAATTAATTAATTTGTTTCTTTTTTTAAGGATAAATTAATTCCTTGCTAAGTGACAGTAGTTTCAGTAAATAATAAAAGTTTGATCTTACCTGTAATCAATAGTGGCTGTAACTCCGTCAATATTATACGCTGAGTTTGCTTGTTAGGGATTAATAATAACTAATACGCTTGTTAGGGATGTTTAATAACTAATTCAAATCATTTTAAATTGGTAAACGGTCCCAAGCACACACAAATTATTATTATTATTATTATTATTATTATTATTATTATTATTATTATTATTATTATTATTATTATTATTATTATTATTATTGTTATTATTATTAATCAGATAAACTGTCAACAATAAAAATTGAAAAAAAAATATATTTTATTCGGTTTGATTTTTAGTTTCTATTTTTAAAATTGAATTAAACACATATAAAATGAACTTAGTTTTCATATTCTATTCTGAAATTAATTTTAATAAAAAATTTATGCATTGTTCATTTTGAACATATAACTTTTTAAGAAAAATTATATTATTTTGATTTTTAATTTGTAATATTTAACAAAAGGGTTATGAATATTTATGATGAGATTTAACATTTTGAACATTTTTTAATATTTATTATGTATTGAACTTTTTTATTTAATAAATGTTGTATCTTAAACCAAAAAAAAAGTTATATATAGGGAGGAATTTACATATTGATTTTTACATCTATATATTCTTATTTTACTTTGATTTTTTAACCAAAAAAAAGGGATAAATTAATGTGAGGTTGAGTTTGACATCCCAAGATTTAGAAATCAAATCTAATCACTTAAAGATATATTGACAATCTCATACAAGAACTACATTTCAAAGGATCAAGTTAGAGTTGGTAATCTACTTGTCGGACTTTTTAAATAAAATGGATTGGACTTGATTGACTCATATTTTGTTTGAGTTAGATATTTTTAAGTCCATTCTGACCCTATATTGGATCGTCAGGTCAAAACGGACTGCTTAAAAAAATCAATATTCAAATTTTTTTAAAAAAATAAAACACATTTTACAATACAACCAATTCAAAACAACACACTAAATCAATCAAAAACACATCATAATAAGTCTAAAATAATATAAAAATATATTTATATGAATATTTTAATTTAATATATATTTTAGAACAACATAAAATTTTATTTATTAAAAATATATTATTAAATAAACATCAACCATACTTTTATATGTAATTATATATATATATATATATATATATATATATATATATTAACAATATGTATAATTTGACTTCACATCAAATATACTTATATGTGTATATTTTTTATTTAATATATTTTTAAAAATATATTATTAATATGTGCAAATTTTTATAAAAAATAAAACACATTTTACAATACAACTTTAAACCAATTCAAAACAACACACTAAATCAATCAAAAACACATCATAATAAGTCTAAAATAACATTAAAAATATTTATATGAATATTTTAATTTAATATATATTTTAGAACAACATAAAATTTTATTTATTAAAAATATATTATTAAATAAACATCAAACATACTTTTATATGTAATTTTATATATATATATATATATATATATATATATATATTAACAATATGTATAATTTGACTTCCCATCAAATATACTTATATGTGTATATCTTTTATTCAATATATTTTTAAAAATATATTATTAATATGTATTTTTAAAATTCATGTATTTATATTTATATTTAGGCCGGCCCGAGCCAACCCAAGTTCATTTATTTACATAGTTGAGCCAAATGGATCAGGAAAAAAAACTCGTTTCGATTTGGGTCTCCTATTTTAGAGTTCAGTCTAACCCATTTTGTAGCCTATGAGCCAGCCCAATGAAGCATACTCATTTTTACAGCTCTATGTCAAATCATACCCAACAAAAGAAACTAAAAAATATAATAAAAGAGTCCATAATAACAAAAAGAGGGTGGATAAAATCTCACCAAGTATGCCTAGTATATTATGCATCAAAATAGACAAGTCTATTTGCACACATCCCTAACAAAAATGTGAGTTAATTTAAAGTTAATAATACCTATAAACTTTAAACAATTCATTCATCTAGTGTAAAGGTCCAATCCACTAATTTTGGATGAGCAATATTATCGATAAGAAGCTTGGAATCTATTTTGAGGCAGAATGAAGACCAATTTTTTATAATAGTCTTCTTAATTACAATGATGACTACTATGATATTTGCACAGAACACATTATAAATGCTAAGATTACAAGTGAAAATTCCTTTAAAATGAAGGTCGTGATCTATGAAAATAACATCTTGTCAACCATATTGAAGCAGTATTTACCTACTCCATTTGAATTACACTTAATCAAATGCAACATAGTAGAGTCCAAAGAACTAGCTTAATGTAACAAACTTTGTTGTAATCAATTCTAAAATTTTTTAGGATACTAAAATCCTTTATTGAGTTGGAAAAAACATGGTAAAAACTAAAATAACTATTCCTTTAGAGAATCAAATATTGAGTTAATCTTATTGTTTCAAATTGATCTAAATTAAAGTGTGTTTTACTTTTTTTATATAAGAAATTGGAATTAAGAAGTAACAGGTCGACAATACAAAGTGCATACAAAACTAACTAGAGGGAGCACGTGAGCCTTTGGTGTCATAAGTTCTACTACAACATTTGCTTAATTCACGAATCATGTGAGCAAGACACATTTGTCATTGATAGGAATAGCATTGATTGGCTAAATAACTAAAATAATTGATAAAGAATCTCTAATAGACACACACACACTAAGATCAAATCATACCCAATGAAAGAAACTAATAAAATATAAAAAAACAAGAGCTATATAATAAAGAAAAGAGGGTGGAGAGAATCCCACCAAGTATACGCACATCTCTCTCAAAAAATGTATGTTAATTTAAAGTCAATATTATCCATAAACTTTAAAAATTCATCCATTTAGTGTAAAAGGTCCAATGCACTAATTATGGATGAACAATATTGTTTATAAGAATCTTGGAATGTGTTTCAAGGCAGAATCAAGACAAATTTTTGCTAATAGCCTTTGGGGTCATAATATTTGCTACAATATTTGCTTCATGAATCATGTGAGCAAGACACATTTGCCATTGTGTTTGCATGATTTTTTTACCATACACAATTAGTCCTTTTATAGGAATAACGTTGATTTGCTAAATAACTAAAATAGATGATAAAGAATCAGTCTCCAACCAAATTGCTTTTAAACCTAGCTCTGAAACTTAATCCAAAACTATAATTAATGCCCTAATCTTAGTTGTCATTATTGAGGTCACCCTTAATTCCTAGTAAAACCTAATAGCTAGTAAGTACCACCCTCCCTAATAACACTTCCGCAAGTAGAACTAGAAAACAAAACCATTCACATTAAGCTTTATCCAATCAATGAATGGTAATTGCGAGCACACATGTTATATATATATATATCATTACTAAATTAGGAAGAAAAAATATTTTGTAAAAGAATTCAAAAAAATATTTTACTCAGAAAAATAAGTCAATAATAATTAATTTATAATCAAGTAATATAATGTGTTGTTACACCCCAACAAAATGGGAAAGTAGAATGAAAACACTAACATATTCTTAATGTGGCAAGAGCTCTCATGTTTCAAGCTCACACCCCAATTCATTTTTTGTCATATGCCATCAAACATGTTGTTTATTTAATTAATTGAGTTAATCTCTAATAAATTGGCATAAAACACCTTTTGAACTCTTGTATAATCAAACAAATCATTTTCATGAACTCAAAGTTTTTTTGTTGCTTAGTATATGTTTTCACACATATTGTTAATCATCATAAATTTGACCTACAATCTAGACATAGAACATTTATGGGATGTCAAAATGGTACTAAGGGATAATTCATTTTAGACTTAGACACTAGCGAAATTTTTATTTCCAGAGATGTGACCTTTCATGAATGATGCTACCTTTCCTTAGGACACCTATTTCCCAAGATAACTCATTTTCTACACCTATTGACCCAATTCATATCCCTACTGAAAGTCACACTCATACTCCAACATCAACCATTGAACATGAGCCTAATCAACACCTTTCATCTCAAGTTAGGCACAATGAGCTCGACTAATCCACATTTTAAACCACTAACATTCTTATGAGACCAATTCCTTCATCTCCTGATCGTCTCACACCTCTCTTTCTCATACCTCTTCTCCAACTCCTTTAAGATGATCCACATGACCACATTATCCCCCCATTAAACTTGCTGAATTTCATTATAGCTTTATTACCCAATCATCTTCAATGTGTTTGTATCTGTTGCACTTGGTTTTTTCATATTCTTAGCTTTCTGAATTGTACCAACGTTATGTGATATGCTTGTCATATGAATTGAGTCCTTGAGTTACCACGAGGCCATTCAATGTCAATGTTGGCGTGATGACATGTGTTCTGAGATGGAGACATTGGTATTAAGTAAAATTTAGTTGATTGTGAAGACTCCTCACAATGTTTGATCAATTAGGTGTAAATGGATTTACAAAATAAAGAAAAATCCCAATGGAAGTGTGGAAGGCTACAAAACGCGTTTAGTCGCCAACATTTCACACAAACAGAGGGAATTGATTATTTCAACACATTCTCCCCTATGGTAAAGATAACCATTATTTGAGTTGTCCTTGTTCTAGCCTCCATCAATCGTTGGTATATTCACCAACTAGACATGAGAAACATCTTCCTTCACGGGGATCTTTTAAAGGACGTTTACATGATTATTCTTCTTGGGATCGAATATCCATCATCTAACTCATTGTTGCAAACATCTCAAGTCATTATATGGATTTGAACAAGCAAGTTAAACCTGTATGAAAAATTATTCATCTTGTTTTCATGTGGCTATCAGCAAACTCATTCTAACAATATCATGTTCGTCAAAAGTAAATGATTTGTGTTTATTGTCTTTCTTGTTTATGTAGACGATATTGTGCTTACTGGTAATTGTCTACTGGAAATGACTCATATAAAACAAACTTTTCATTCTCATTTCCGAATCAAAGACTTTGGTACCTTGAAGTATTTCTTGGGATTAGAGGTTTCTCACTCTTTCAAAGGCATCTCTTTTTGCCAACATAAAGTAATGTTTAGACTTTTTAATCGACTATGGTTTGCTCAGTTCAAAGCCATCACCAATCTTCATGGACAACTTCATTCGCCTTAGTCAAGGTTCTAGTGAGGTTTTGCCTAATCCTCTTCCTGATTGTCATCTTATTGGTCACTTCATTTATATTAGGACATTGTTTTTCCACTCAACAACTAAGTCAATTCATGTCTAAGCCTACAAAAGATCACTATCATGCAACTATTTGAGTATTGAAATATCTTAAAGGATATCTTGGGAAAAACTTATTTTTTAGGCAAGATTCCCCCATTCATTTACAAGGATTTAGTGATGTTGATTGGGTCACATGCATTAATTTTTGCAAGTCAATAACATCTTTTTTTTCTTTCTTGGCAAATCTCTAAATTCATGGAAAGCCAAGAAGTAGGAAATGGTGTCTCGATCCTTCTTCAAAGCTAAGTACAAAGCCCTTGCAACCATCACATGTGAGTTGTAATGGCTCATCCACTTATTGAAAGACCTTTACATTGCTAGCCATCAACCTCTTGTTCTTTACTACAACAATCAAAGTGTTCTCCATCTAGGAGCAAACCTTGTGTTTCATGAATGAACAAAACAGTTAGATACTGATTGTCATATTGTTTGTGAAAAAGCTCAACAACGTTTCATAAAGTTACTTCATGTTTCATCCTCTAATCAACTAGTTGACATACACTAACACACTTTTTCCTAGTGTATTTTGTGTTAATCTCTCCGAGCTTGAGTTAATTAACATCAGTGGAGGATCTTCTTAGGAGTCGAAAGAAGCCATGACCCTTCCCCCTCCCAAACTCTTTTCTTCTTTTTTAGTAAATATATATTTTTTGTAAAAGAATTTGTAATTGTTTTTGTCGTATATCTATTTTATGATTTTTGTCTCCCCAAACTTATTTTTCCTTTTAACAAATACAAAATTTTTTACAATAAAAATATAATTTTCTTGAAGTATATATTTTTTTTTTTTTGCTCCTCCAACAATTTTTACCAAAATCCTCCGACATATTCTCACCTCGAACTTGAGGGGATGTCAAAGATCAAATAATAGTCCAATTATGCAGCCCAAGTTCTTGAATAATCCTTGCTTGATGATCAAATGTACTGCTACTAAACTAAGTTGGTTTTGTAGCATTTCATTTTGTTACTTGGCGTGTTTTTGACATTATGTTATGTAGAAAAGAGATTTCATCTCTTCTTAAGTTCGTTATATAGAGTGACATTATAATGAAAAATATGTAACAATAAAATCAATACACAACAGCAGTAGCATGTACATTTCCTAATATCTAAAATTCTTTGAAACTTACTTCTACTTTTAAAATTAATTTTCTACGTAGAGAATAAACCCGTATATTCTATCTGGAGAAATATATAAGGTGAGGGAGGTTCACCTACTAATACGGTCTTCATCAAGTTATTATCAGTATCAATTGTGATATGCCATCGACAGAAGAATGTCTACATCACCTTTTCTGTCGATTTGTAAAGCAAAATGTTTAACGCATGTTTGGTTAAGATAGTTTGCCCAGAATTAATTATTTTATACGAAAAAGAAAGTAGTTGTTTGTGGAAAATAAGTTAAGTAAAATATGATATACATGCTAATCCCTTGGTTACGAAACGGTAAGTATTGAATTATAAAGCAAGGAAGCTTGGTAGTGAGTGGTAGATGCTGCATGTGCATGTTCCGATAAGGACAGTTAAGAATTATATACATTCTAGCATTGGGAAGAAATGAAGATGGTATTGTAGTACTTAATTAGTTGCTTATGGGAAACAAATTTGTCGGTTTTGTTAGATTCGTAGCTCAACGATGTCATACTTGAGCTTTAAATGGTGGAACCAAGCAGAAACTTCTCAATTCAGAGGTGCCTTGGGAAATGCACACGAGGGCAAAAAAGGTTGTTTTTAATGGCCCCCAAATTCTACCAATTCAATTGCTTCAAGCAACTAAATATTTTATATATCTTGCGAATGTGATGGGTCCTTGAAGTTTGAACCGGAAAGATTATTTGATTTTGGCAAGTAATAGAGGGTATCAATTATCATACCAAAGTGATTATATATTTAGTTTCTAACGCCTTAGCCAATGCATGTTAAAGATGAATAATAAAATGTAAATAACAGTTGAAAACGTGAAATGCCATATGTCCAGACCCTATAAAATAATCTTGATAGTAGTATGAAGAATAATATAAAAAGAAAAGATAGTAATAGAAATGTATTAGAGTGGTTAAGGTTATGGGGGGTAGTTTAGGTAAAATAGAATTATTAGAAGAAGTAGATTGACGTTAGATGGAGGAGGCTCAACGGTTATGGCAATAATTGGGTTAACAGAACAATTAGGCGACCGACAGACACTAAGATTTTACAAAGTACAAACCGTGGACGCTACCATAAGTTACATTACATTTGCCTTTTGCCCTTTGCCCTGGGTTTTAGCCAAAAGACTAATGCTTGCTTCTTCAGCAATATTTATGAAACCAATATGCTAGTTGCTTCATCACAACAAATTACCATCCACTTTATTAAAATAACTACCAACATGATTATTTTATATTTTTATTCTAAACTTGGGAGTTTCTTTTTTCTTTATTGAAATAAATAATATTGGAGGCCGACATCTGAATTCTGAAGGGTGGACTTTGAACTTCATGTTCAATATTTGGGCATGGCGCACCACCTTACTCCCACTTCTAAACGTCGCTGTAAACACATTTTATTCAATAGCTTCTCACAGCTCACAAGTAATAACTATTCATTCTTACTTCCATAGGAATACTCTTAACAAAACTTTTTTTTTTATTCTTTTAAATCGATTAAAATTTATTAAATATAATTCCACTTGTCATTAGATCATTCTTTTTTAAGATTGATTTCCAATAAACGAAGAATTTCATAAAGACATGTATACCGTTTTTCTTCAAAAAGTTATAGTTTTTTTAAAAATATTTTTTTTATTTTTTATTTATCATGTTATATTATTTGTTATTATTTTATTATTAAGACTATGAAATCTAAAAATTTACGTACAATTATTACAAATTTACAATAGTATATAATTTTTTTTTTATCTTCCTAATAAGAGTTTAAGATAATATCCACAAGTTTATAATAAAAACTCATATATCCCTGAGCTAAATCCTCTTGACACAATAGATATGTAATTTTCCTCTACCAAATAAAATATATATGTAATCATAATTATTTATTTAAAAAATTAAAAAATAGTTCTGCTTTTTCCTTCCAAAAAAACTATTGAAATTAGGATAAAACTTAAACTTTATGAATAAACATGTGATTCTAAAAAGATATTTCAATAAAAATACATTAACCAAAAAATTTACCTGTTATTTTGAGTACATATTAAATCAATTCATTCTGAAAGTTGATTAAAATTTTTTAAGTCAAGTTTATTTTTATTTGAATTAGAAAAATTAATAAAATAATATTATTTTCTATTAAATGTAGTGATTATATATATTCTTTTCTAAATATATTTAGTGTTTCTAAGCTATTAATGTAAATATCTATCATTTTTAAAAAATAGTTTCATTATAAAATTAGTCAAATCTCGTTTAAGATTAATTACACCAAAATATAAATTGAGTGATTAAATTCACTTATGGTGAAATGTTAGAATTAATACATTATAAAAATTTAATAACTTTGTAGTGATAAGAAAAAATAAAATTATAATTGAAGAGTTATATTAAATTAAACTCTAAATACAATTTTGTAAGGTCTTGAAATTTCTAGATATCACTCTAAGCGTAGAATATTACTTTATTGAATTTAATTAAAAAATATACAAAATACAACTTCTAATATTACGAATGTGAAATATTTTATTTTCATTTATTGTAATTACAATTGAGTTTAATTGATATACATTTTACTTACCTTCCATCATGAATAAATTTATCATGAAAGACTATGATTAAATATTAGTATAAATCTTTTCCCTGACAATGTATACCAATTAAACTCATTAATATTTGCAAAGACCAAACTAAATTATTTATTGCTGTCAAAAAATAAAATTATTTAATTTTTTCTAATATTAACTTAGTACAAATTTTTTTCTTTTTAAAAACCAAATATGTACTAAATGTTGGATGGAACTAAAATCACTTAAATATATTTATACTTTAAGGAAAATTACAATAACACTCTTCAATTTTTATCAAATTATATATTTTTTTTTTATATTACAATTTTTTAAATTTGAAAATATTACATATATTTAAAAACACTAGCATCTAATTCAAATTTGTCTCAATCTATACACTAACTATATAAATTATAAAACTATGTGAAATAAGATTTCTCACATCAAATGAGATATTATGGAGGTCTTACACTAGAAAAAACAAAGATGTGCTTGACACTCGAGTCAATAATGCCTTGCTGGAATATAAATCATCTTGGTTCTTGAATCTTCTGGGTTTTTGACTTTGTAATTTTTTTATAAGAAATCTGTACGCTCCTACTTTGGTGAATGACGAATGACATATTTGCCTTCCAGAGAATCACTTGAGGCTGGTGTATAAATCGACAAAAAGAAACAGGGCAGGAGAAATGAGAAGTGGCCTTTATTAAAATTAAAAAATGTAATATGTAGATACAGAACCGACAGGGAAATACTATACTACTAGTACGTTTCGTGACGAAGAGAATGATATATTTAGTTACAGAGGAAAAAGGCTTTATGAAGCTTAGGCAGAAAATGTCAGCATAACTGTTCGCTCAGAAGTAGCTTTCACGGCAGACACAAACTAGAATGATTTTCATCCCGTGAGATATCCCACTTTTTCAATCAAAGCCTGGATATCAGCACCACTACTCCCCTCAGTTGCCTCCACGATGTTGGGGCTGTCCAATGGCATCACATCTGAAAGAGGGTAGTTTCTGTTATTATGGAGTTGACTCATTGCACTGCTTCCCACTCCCTTCAGTATGACACTTTTGTGTACGCCACCAAGAAGTCCTTCGTAATCCGTGTCACCACATTCTCCAACGAACACTACCATCTTTGACAGTTCAAACCCCCATCGAACGTATAGGTATCTGAATTAAAACCACATTAAATCATCATGTCTCAATAAACTTTACCAATAGCGTTGTCAACCCCATCATATATATTATATTTATATAGAGTAATAAGAGAAAAGAAAAATAGTTGCTGTGGATGTACAAGACCATGGCTGATGTCTTTAGTACATTCACAGACATTGCATAATTTCATACCAAAATGTCAAAAAGAATGACTGAAAAGGAAGATGCCAAAGTATACAACAATACTAACTTTTAGCACGATGGAATTTTCGGAAATTCAATAATACCTGAGGGCTTGGGAACGAGAAGCCAGCACCGGAATTACATTCAGTCTTGTCCCATTTTGACAATATATTGGATGGCAACGCAGAGCTTGGATCCTTAGTAACTTACGAAGCTCCTTCACAGGGGGGGCCTGCAAAAATAAAATAAGATAAAACAATAAAACTCTAGTGAATTGGAAAATAAAATTACAAAAAATTCCACCCAAAATTTTAAGAACGACAGATGGTTTTAAATACAAAATCATGAACTAAAACTAGAATGAAAAATTACCATTCCTGGGTTTCGCACTTTGAAAGCATAACAGTAGTCAGTAGAAAGCTGTTCAGCAGGACTCATAATTTTTTCATTATTCTCACCCTTCTTATCAGTGATTGAATCAGCCCAACGCACTAAAGTCTTCCTCAATCCTTCTCCGCCCCATCGGTATTCAATGTGTGAGTGGTAATACAAGTCAACCACAAATGGACGCTCTTCGGGATTGAGGGATGGATAGTAGAGGTCACTGCCACTATTGCAGATAAAAGCATCAAAATCAATGGGACTCAAGCCACCTGAGATTAGAAATGACTGTATCTCTGATATTGTAAATGATGTCGATAATATGAAACCTACAGAGCCATCGGTCCTATCCTTTCCAGCAGACTCAAAGATGGCTTTAATAGTTTCAAGAAGGCCAGAAGTGGTATCACAGTCCACAGCAATGACAAACAGATGTCTTCTTCTCCTTAATGGAGGAAATTTACCAGCATTAGGATTTTGATCTGATTTTTCTGTAGACCCACCCCTGCGAATGTCCTTAGAGAAACCCTTTGACCATGACAAAACAGCATTCTCTAGTTTTGCCCCTCTATCAGCAGCATTTCCATCACAATCCAAAGAATTGTCATTTCCACTACCCCCACTCCTCTCTCCATCTAATGAAAACTTCAGGTTTAGAGATAAGTCCTGTATGTCTCTTAGGGAATCACCCGGTGATTCTGATTCTGAACTTTCACCTCCATCCTCACTTCGCTGCCACTGTGGATGTCTTGGTTTGCAGGTGGCTATTTTTGACAGGTAAGTCTTACAGTGCTCAGGCCATGAAAATAAATGAATATTCTTTAACCCGTTCTGTCTACATTTTGCCCAAAGTTGCTTGTTACTTACAAGCTTCAAAAGAGCATCTGCAATAGACTGCTGATCATGGGGATCTATGAGCAGACCATTGTCAAGTACCTGTATTAGTAACCAATCAGGCATGGAAATTTCCAAGGAAACCTTTCAAATAAATACATAACGACCAATCAGTAAGCATACCCTATGAATATCAACAGGACCTCCATTTTTAGTAGCAACAATTGGCAAACCATGAGCAGCTGCCTGTTCAACAAACACTCAAGTTAATGTTTACATCTCCAAAAATAAATTAACTAATAATAAATAATTCAAGATTGGGAAGACCACCTCAATTAAGGTGAGACCAAATGGCTCGATGAAAGCTGGATTAATGAAAACACCCTGCATAGATATTGGATCTGAATTGAAGGTAAAATGACAACATAGTTTGCAAGCAAGGAATTAAACAATACATGATGAAAATATATATATTGGCTCACACAAGCGTATTCACATCAAACTACTATATCATGAGAAATATATATAAGAGAATGCATTTTCGCAAGACTAGTAGAGGATGCATTCACACAAGACACTATAGACTGTCTCCTGAAGTAATAAGGAAAGAAAGAGAGGGGTATCCATGCACCCTGTTAGACTCACTATTCACAATTCAAATTGCATGATCAGACAGGATTTGGCAAGTCAACTTTTTGTATCATGTTATTATGTATCACAGATGATTTTGAATAATGCAATATACATGAATTGGTGCAAATTCATATCGGTGCTAGGAATCATAAAATCAAACAGTGCGTTGATTTTTAAGTAGTCAAGGGAAATTTAACATTAAATAAATTCTCTGCAGCTTCGATTTTTAACAGGATTGAATGACATTGTGTGATCCATGTAACCAACCTCACCTAGTGGGATAAGGTTTTTTTGTTCTGCTTTTCTTTCACCAAATCTCATCTGAGAAATTGTGAAGTTAAAGATGATTACAGTCCTAAATGAAAAGGAACTCGGAAACACTGACAGTATGCTGTTTGATTATTCCATTGCTTCATTTTCACTCTTCAGAAACATGGACCTCACTATCTTGCACTAGTTCTATGTAGTAGTACACACCCTATTTAGCTTCACACATTCACTCACATCCGCATAGGCTTTATGCAATCACTTTAGGTGACTCCTAATGGTAAGAAGAGAAGGAAAGATGCAAATTAAATGTAGAGGTGGGCAAAAACTGGTTTTCTAGAAAAACTAAACAGAACTGTTTAAAACATTCAGTTCTTAAACTAAAAAAGCGAATTGTTTTAAAAAACTAATTTGGAATCAAACTGCTTTTACAAAACTAGTTCTAAACTGGTTCAGGAATAGTTTGAAACAGTTCTAAATTAAATTGGTTTCGAACAGGTTTTTCTTCGATTAGTACATTTCCCACAGTATTGTGGACATAGTCACAACATTGTGGCCAACTTGAGTTAGTGTTTTTCTACTAAGTGCATTTCTCACAGGATTGTGAAACACCTCTCTCACAGTGGGGTGGAAAATATCAGGGATTTTTTTGTGGTCAGCACAATTCCCACAGGGCTGTGGAAATTGGCAGGGAGGTGTGAGATGCGTCAAAAAATAGAAGAACTGATCTTTTCTATTCACTACTCAGTGCATTTTCCACAGGGATCTGGACATGAGAATTGTGGGCTACTTGTGAAAGGATTTTTCTTACTCAGGCCATTTCCTACAGGGTTGTGGATATTATAAAATAGGTGTGGGCTACATTAGTAATGTTTTATTCACTTGGCACATTTTCCACAGAGCTGTGGCAACTGACACGGAGGTGTGGGATAAGAATAAAAGGATTTTTTCAAAACCAGTGAATTCAGCTGTTTTCAAACCAATTTGGTTCAGACTGAACTGGTTTAAAAACAGTTCAATTAGAACCAAACTGATGTTAAATACAGTTTGGTTAATTTTTATTGAACTAGTTCAATTCAAAACCAATTTGGTTCAGTTCAGATCATAACCAATTCGGTTCGAATCGGTATTTTTGCCCACCTGTAATTAAATGTAGTTATCATGCAATGTCCACAAACAATGCTGTTATTTACAAGTTCACTATTAGTATCCAATTGCAAGGAATACTGAGTCCCACATTAGTAGTATGGGATTCTAATTTGGGGTTCATGAAGTATTGGGCTCTCTAACTAAAACAGATGGCTTTTGTGGTGTGGTTCTCCCAAGGTTCTTTATCAATTGATTATCTTCCAATCTACTTTAAGTTTAAATTAACAGATTATCATGTATTCCAATCAAATATAGATATCGTTACCTTTGTCTTTGCTGCTAGACGATATATGTCAGGAACATCAGATTGTTTGTGATGTTTAGGATATGCTACTTGCCCATACAGATCATACTTGTCAATCAACTTAAGTACTGAGAGAAGAACAGAAGCATTTGTGCTTGACATTTCATCAATTCCATCTCGGTTACCCATAATTAATGTCTGAAAATCCAAGGAGGAACAAATAATTGATCAGGCAAGCAAAACAATTAAGATGACCTGAAAATCAGGAACAAATTATACTCAAAAAATGCCACACTAATTATTCATATTTTCATACAAGGTTGGCAAGCTCTTGAAGAGGACGACATTCTCCAAATGCTTTCACCAAAGTCGTAATGTTCTTTTTGGGGTCTGGTCTAGCAAGGGCAAGTATCATAGGCTTGCGAGGGTTGGTAAAGAAGCGCATTATCTAGCAATCACAAAGATTAAATTGGCATTATATTCCCTTTTTGCATTGAATTACTGGCAGAACTTGCCTAGTCAATACACATCTAACCTAATATATTATAAAACAAAGCATTTTTGTATTATTATTCACAAAACATTAAAAGAAATGCAGAAGGCATATTTATAACCTCAGACCAAATAGGTGGATCTTGGGGGGCAGGATGGTCCAAATTCCCTTCTGGTTCACCTTCTATATCACCATCTTGTGGAATAATATGATGGAATTCCATACCAGGTGGAATTGTCTGCAAGATTCAATGAGACTATAACATCTAATTTTACATGACATACCACTTGTAACAAAATATTAAAAACTAAAATCTAGCATCAGGAACAGGACTTCATAATAACCATTGTTATCAAGAGGTACTAAGCGTACTAAAAGCTGAGCCTGTAGTCTTTCTAAAATGATGAATTCACAAGAAAGCAACATACACAGTGTCTGATTTTGCTGTCATACACACAAAACAAAGGTATTTCTTTCCTGGACAGATTAATCATGAGTACAAAGATGAAAAAAAAAACTACATCGTCTCATCCCTAGCTAAAGTAAGAAATCAAATGACAATAAAACAGAGAATATGCTCATATATGACCTATATAATACAAATTAAGCAAGCAGCAAGACATTTTGCTTTAAGAGTAAGGCAAACATAAAGGCTCAAATCAGACACCTAGATAGAAAAATGAAGTTACTATATCTCAAAGCAAAGGTAATATAAACTTGAAATTTTAACTTTAGCCACTTGAAATCTATGACTCAAAAATCATGGTCCTAGAGAAAGGTCAATAAGATCAAGCTAGAAAGTTTAATTTTGATCCAATACTTACTGCCATGCGAGGCATGAATCTCCCATAGCAGCTCACATTACGCCTGATCCTTGCTCGTAGTTTACGCTCCAATACGTGATCAAAACCGTCATACAAGCGCCATTGTTCTTCTATTTCCTGTCTAGTGCTTGTTATGACTATTTCAGAACCATCAAGGGCTAATTCCTCACCTTCTATCCTACGCATAATCTTGTAAGTTGTGTTTATTTCATCCCTCGACAGTCGACCTTGCTTTAAAAGTTGCTCCAACTTGTCTCGGCCGAGTGAGTGGCCAGTAAAAAGCATTGGAACATTTAATGCACCAGATAGAAGAGCAGCAGAGTCACCTGCATCTGCATAATGTCCATGGATGGCAACCGGCCAGACAGCATGCCCACTGCCAATCTGTTCCCCAAGAGATTTGGACATCTGTATAATGTGGTTAAGTGCTCCATCAACAAATTCAGGAATGTAAGGCCAGAGAAGTTCTTTGGGAATATATTTATCTCTTGGACCAAAGGGAATACGAATGATATAAGAACCACTGCTCTCTCCCATGTCATCTCCAAAATCATCGGCATCTCTGGGAGACAACATTTCTGTTGGCTCCCCATAACTCCAATCTACATCCGGTGCTGACACTTGTCTAGTTAGCAAATCAACCCGATAAACTCCAGGCATTGATCCCAATGCCCTCGCGAGTTCCACGACATACTTAACCTATCCAGCAGAAAACAGAGTGACAGAGAAAAAAATTTTAGTTTCCTGCATATTGGCAAAGTAAAAAGCTAAAGGTCTGTTCCCTTCTATTTTCATTTCTATTTACAAATTATCACCTTGTTTTCAAATAATTCTGTAGAGAAAACAGAAAAAAACGATAAAAAAAAAAAAAAAACTCACTGTTTCCCGTACAATTCTGTAGAATCAATTTTTTAATTAAAAAAGAAAAAAAAAACATTTTTTTTCAAAATAAATGAACTGAAAGAATCGGTAAATAATAAAGCAAACAAGATAAAATTAATTAAAATGAAAAGTATGACTATTACCTGACCACCGGTGTCAGAATCACGTCCTAGCTCCATATTCTCACCTCGTATGAGGCCGTGAATGCTGGAGATATATACACTCTTTGTTAAAACGAAGAATAAGGAAATGAAGCACAGGAGAGAATTTAGATTGAAGAAAGAAACAGAGCAACTGGTAATGATGAGAGGTTGATTTGAAGAAAAAGGTACCTGATGAGTACAATGTAGAGCTTCTTGCCTTTCTGACTGTTGGCCCAAGTCTCCATGGCATCGGCGGAACTGATTCTGGGCAACCTGGCTCTGGTGGCGTCGCCGTGAGCCGACAGGTCACTGACCGGATCTCCCTTCTCTCCTTCAGACAAGTCCTCCGACATATCCGCGGTGGCTTCCCGGCGGCCTCGCTCGCGTTCCAAGCGACGCTTGGTTACTCTGTGCAGCGCCTCACTCTCGAGCTACACAAATGGAATGAAATCCAAAGAAAATCTAGAGAAAAGAAGAAGCATAGTCCGAAAACGATAATTGAGAATGGAACCTGCTTCTTCTGACGTGCGAGGTTCCAAATCCGCCAGCACATGTTCTCCAACCTGGTGTTCCTCTCCTGAGGACTCCTGGTGGAGGAAGCCTGGAATATCGAAAAGAGTTGAATAGACGGAAGGAGTGGAAATTAGAAAGCGAAAGAGGGAAAGATTACCCGAACCCAAGAGCGATAGAGATCCGTCTCATCGAAGCCGATAACCTCTTCAACGAAGTAGCGAGTAGGGCTGAACCTTCCTCGTTCTCTGAGAAGCAAAGAGGACTTGGCATCGTCGAGGCCAGGCCCAACGTCAAGTATGGCCTCAAGGTAGCTGTTCAGCCAATCGTTTCCGGCCATCTCACAATTATCCACTACTTCTGCTTGCTTCTTTGTGTTTTTAAAGACGAATGAGGAGAAGAAGAAGATGAAGATTATGTGAGGTGGCAAAGAATTGAAAGAACGAATATTCCTGCCAAGGTAGAGAGGGGAGGACGAGTCTGGAAATGGAGTGAGAGAGTCTGTTTGGGCCTGGAAGCGGTTAAATGTTCTTTTGGCTTATTCTTTTCATTTCACGTTTTCGGTCCTAACCAGTCATGTCTTGCCATACCATGAATGGATGATGGGATGGGGCCCTCGAGCAATCCTCGGCACCTGTCAACTGTTATAAATTCCATACTTTTCTTATCAATATTACCATTTTATATACAAAATTCATACACTACACTCATATGTTATTTTATATTTAATAATCACGTATTTATTCTTAAATCTCATTTAAGATTTTAACCTTTCAAATATATTAACATTTGAAATTTCTTTGTTAATATCATCATAGTTAGTATCAACATTTTCATTTAATGTATCTCGTTTAACTTCAATACTCATGTTATCTAATATAATATATGCTACAATGATATTCTTTATAGTATCTGTTCTTACTTAAATTCGGAAAAACTCGTGATCTCCCAGGGCTTGAACGTCGAGAGCTCTATAATGATAGATGAGTATCTGTAAAAGAGACTCTAATGTCCAAGTTAGAGTAAGAATGAGGTGAGAGGTTAAGTGTCTAGAATAATGTACCTAGAAAAAGAACTAAAGTCTCTTTTTATAGAGGTTTTCTTATGGCTTTGTCCTGGTTACCTTTCTTAGGGAGTTGGTCCCTTTTGTGTTCGGCTTATATCGAGGTGAAAAGGTGTTTTGAGGACGTTATGAATGTCGAGGATCGATGTGGTGGCTTCTGTTTTATTGGTGTCGATATGGTTGAGTCAAGCTGGCTGTCCTTGAAGGTGTCGAGGTACCATGTGGTAGGGACGTATATATGCCCTCCTAGCCTTCGAGGTCGACCGAATAACAGGAGTTAGGAAAAAGGGATATAGTGAGAGGAAGGGTTAGGTGGAAATGGGTAATGGCCAGTATACATGTCACGATGGGTTGGTGAGAGGGGTTTCTATTAATGTGACTAAAGGAGTTTTGAAGTGACGGTTAGGGTTGGCATGTGCAGGAAGTTACAAGTAATATTACTATTGAGTTTTCTTTCCTAACAATTAGTCTCCTGAAGTTTGTGGGATTTGACGTTTGGGTTTTCTTTTCTGAGGATTGGTCTCCTGAAGTTTACGGGCCCTCCTTATAGGTTTTCTCTAGTGCAAACAGTTTGTTTTGCCTTGCGACAGTTCCTGGTACAATATTTGTTCTCTTTTTCCTTGTTTGTATAGGCTTAGAATGTATGGTTGGCTGTTCTAGGGGTGAAAAGGAAAGGGAAAAGAGACAGATGTGTGTTACCCTTCACAATAAGGGTGAGCTTCAAGTGGGTGGTCGATGAGGTTGGGACGTTTCCTTCTTCATTTTTGTTGGACACAGAGCTTCATAAGTTACGCAACAAAGTAAATTTGTACGGGGACTTCGATCAACCTAACCTCATGTTGGCAGAGCCTTGCGGTGCCGACGATCGAGTATATTTTTATGCTACCGAGGGGAAGTGCCTTTTATGTTCGTGTGTTTCGAGCTCTTCAAACATGCCAAAGTGATCCTTCCTTTTTCTGACTTCTAGTGTAGTATGTTGTCGGAGCTAAATGTAGTGTCTACTCAGCTACATCCTAATATTTGGGGCTTCATTCACAGCTTCGAGATCCTATGCAGGCTTTTGAGAATAACTCATACAGTGAACAAGTGATGCAATGCTACCTTCCAAGAGTCCTATCACTAGGGTCATGGCAACGAGGATAGAAGAAGACTTGGTTAGGAAAGAGTATGATAGATCTCAACTTCTATTTCCTATTTGAAGTTAAGACATCTAAGCCATAGTCTATTTTATTGTACTTGGTTTTGTTGTAATTCGCATAGTACTTTGGTGAGTGTGTTTAGCTTTCTTTGAGACCTTGTATTTTGGCCTATTTCTTCTTATTTTAGGCTATAGATGTCATTAGTCATTTACGTGGAGTGTGTGCATTAGTTTGGGTCTTTTTTAGCACAAGGAAGTGTGGTTTTTGCTTTACACACCCCTTTTGTTTGTTTCCCACACCTCCCTAGCAACACATGAAACATGAGAAACAAGTAGGGCCCTTTTGTTCCTTCTAAATGGTGGCGCCAACTCTCTTCTCTCTCCTAGGTGGTGCCTACACGATCAATTCAAATTCAAATTTGAATTAGAGGGAACATAGATCCACTTATTTAGGGACATGTTTGGATCTAGGCAAGTTAACTATGTGTTAATTAGCTTCATTAGCTAAATTAACACTTAGTTAGCTTTCCTAATCCTAGACCTCCCTATGCCTATAAATACACACCACCCCTCTTTGTATTTTTTTTACACTTAAAAATGAATATTGTTTCCACATATTGTGAGTTCTTTGAGTGTCTTCTTCCCCTTTTTTTAGAGCACCTTCTTATGCCTTTTATCAAGGTTTCCTTCCCTTGTAGCAAGTTTCACCAACATTGGCTTATCTTCATTGAAGTGGTGCCTTCACCTTGCATTTCCTACCTTGTGATCTCTATCTTCTACTCCTAGTATTCTCTTTGGAGCAAGATCATGGAGGAGAAATCCAAGATTCCATCAATAAGTTTCTATACTTTTATTGGGTGAAAGGTTCTAATGACCCTAAGGTGGGGTGGATTTCATTGACTGGGTGCCAGTCCAATACGCTATTTATGTTTTTTAACACTTCTTGGAAGAGCATTAAGTATAATTTCTTTAAAGTTCGTGCAAACATGTGATATGAGGATTGGCGGAAGTTGTTCTTTAAGGTGGATGGGTTAAGTCTTTGATTCCCTTTATACTGGTAGGAAAAGCCTCACTATTTAAAGTTGCAACCTAAAAAGGTGTTATCAGTAAAGGTTTTACGTGACATAGCTATCATCAATGAGTTTCCCTAGAGGATGGATATCAAGGTTATGCTAGATTTGGATTATGCAATGGATGTAGATAAGTCTTTGAGTAGTAAGTGTCCCAAATTGTCTTTTTTTTTGTGACACTTATTTGGTTTTGTTATGGCTGGTGACCAATTTAGTTGTGACTTATACAGGTATCATGAAAGGCTTTAACTTCAAAACAATAAAGGCAAATGTCTCGGAACCAAGAAGGAGAAGGTTGCAAATTCGTTTAAGGACATGATGAGGAAGAAGATGGGAAAGAGGAATGATGCTCATGTCTCTCCACCTAACCCAAAGAAGACCCTAGTAGTCGAGACTCAAGGTGAGGTTCGAGGGTTGTCAACTAAATAGAGGACTGAGTTGTCGAGTAGCGATTCCGCGACTGGGGTTATGTTCCTCGAGGGAATGGTGCCCACATAAGGGAGAGGGTTCATTCTCCAGTTGTGTCGAGTGGTTATCGAGGTTATCATAAATGTTGTAACTTAGTTATTTGCTTTGTTGATGATCCGTTTTGCTATAAGTTGACGATAGTTTTTATGTGGACATTTCTTTGTGACCATTTCTTCATGAATCCTGAGGCCACATCTTTGTGGAACACCAACCTCATGTCAACACAATTTATCAATGATGAAAGATTGTTGTTAAAGGAAGAAAAAGGAATGGTGGAGTATGTGGACACTGATGGCACATTGGACTCGACCATGATATTTCTCTTTCGGGCCATTGTTGCTATTAATCACTATAACCATAAAAGTGTTGAGGTTAAGGGTAAGATTAAAATTGTTGTCGAGGAGAAAACGATGGTTGAAGAGGGGAAGAAGATTGTTGAGATGATGAGACAGCTAAAGATGGTGTTGACTAAGAAAACTAAGGGGCTGAAGATTGAGCAAGGAAAAGTCGTCAGTTTAGACATAGTGTAATAACATTTACTAGAAGCTTGAGGCTTTGAAGGTGTCCTTGAAAGAGGAGTTGTGCTGGCTCATGTAGCCTTAACCACCAAGGAAGAGGGCATGGTGAAGGATGTGGAAAATAGGTGAAGGCTAAGCAGAAGATCTCTCGGCTTGTGGTTGAAAAGGAAGGGGAGGCTGAGGGGGGCCACACAGGTTAATGATGTATGCCCTGAAGATGGGCTTCAAAAGGGCCCTAGCCCAAGTCGAGGTGTTGATCCCTACGGCCGATCTTTCCTGTTGTTATGTTTATGCTGTTGTCGAGGAGGGTCGGAACATTTATGCCAAAATTTTATAAATTTTATAAAATTCCGTGGTAAGGAACTTTATAAATACTCTCCACTTATGCTGGAATTAGAGGTCAAAACACTTTCAAAGATCTTACTAAATTCAACACGCCTAGGGAATGACGATGAGTGAAGAGATTGAGAAGTATGTTCTTACCATGACTTTGAGGGCAATTTATATTTTCAGCAATTTTTTTTATTCTTCATTTACATTCATGTCTTTACTTGCATTTAATCTTTGAAGTTTTTTACATTTATATTTATCGCTTTATTAACATTTAATCTGAGATTTTCTTTTACATCTACATTTATTGCTTTATTACCATATAATCTTTGGGGTTTTCTTTTACATTTACATTCTTCACTTTATTAGCATTTAAATCTTTGATGTTTTATTTTACATTTTGCATTTATCGCTTTATTATCATTAAATATTTGAGGTTTTATTTTGAGGGTTTACATTGCATTTAATTTACTTTTCTTTGCATTCATTTACTTTTGAATCAAACTTTTCGTGAACAACTTTGAGTACATCTCGAATGGGATTCCTTTTCTTTTTAATTTGAATTCAACAATGGAAAGTGTACTTACGAGAAAATGTAAGGGAAGCTCTCCAACAAGTTCACCAAGTATATCCTTGGAAATGCGGCGTCAGGATTATCTACAAGAGACACTCCGACATTAAAATCAGTCAGGGTTGTTTAGTATTCTGTTTTCAGTGAGTGTACAATACTTTTCCTTCTCTTTTTATCATTGGAACATAGTTAATGTGGCTTTAATTTAGGCATTGATTACTCATTAAATTACTTTTTTATTTGTCTTGTAACTGTTAATTTGTGGTGGTTGTAATAAGCTCTCTTGGGTGGTTGTCGGGATGTCCGTTACTTCTCTTGTGACAATTTGTCTTGTCTAAAGGAGGTTGGTAGAGTCTTGCCGGGTTGATTAAGGGTGTGCAGTCGTCCAGATTGATCATCCAAGTTGTCATCACGAGGTCATTTTGGTTAAGTCATTCTAGTGAGGTCTTCTGGTTGCCAACTTCAACCTCGAAGCTAACCATAATAAGGTCGGATGTAAAGTGGCACTGGGTAATACAAAAAACAATCATATGTTCATCAAAATATGAAACTTCTAAGTCATCATTTAGGCTATTTGGTTTAATTGTTAATTAAAACTAGTTTGAATAAAAAGAACTCACACTTGTACCCTTTTGTATTCTAAAGTTCCTCAAATAAATATAATTTTATTTGGTTTTAGAAATCAGATAGAAATTTATTGTTTTTAATTTACCTATTTTGTTAGAAAACGAATTTCACCACAAACAATTACATTATTTCAAAGTGGAATAAGATAAAACAAAATGGTTAATACATTTTATTCAACTTTAATTTACAACTATTTTTTAAAAACTAAATCTAGTTTTGATTTTTCAAAATTTCAAAACTAAAAATGAAAAATAACCTAAACATGCCTAAAATATTAAATAGAAATACTAGAAAAATTCTCTTTCTAAGTCTCTATGTAATTTGGTTATAATTTATTAAAAATCATTTCAAAATTGATAATTTCTAATAAATTTTGAAAATTCTAATCAATAACAAAAAGATTATTAGAAAAAGATTTTTTGAAAAAAATATATCTATCAATATTAAAATAAGTACTTTTGAACAAGCTTTACAGAATTATGTGTATAGAATCTATAAGTTTCAAAATAAGAGTGTGTTTGTTTTACCAAATACTTATATGATTAAGATATTGTTTCATTAATTCTCTCTCCTTATATGATATACTTTTCTTTTTCATTTCTCTTTCATTCATTAATGTAATTATAATTATTTATAATTTAAATATATAATTATAGAAAATAATTATTTAAATATGTAATTTAAAATTTATATTTAATTATAGAAACTCATAATTTAAATATATAATCATATTAATTTATAATTTAAATATATAATTACATAAATTTATAATTTAAACATGTAATTATAATTTAAATATGCAATTAATTTATATTAAACTAGTTATAATTATTTTAATACTCATTATTGATCTAATGATTAATTATGTCCTTATTTATCATTTTATAACTTTCAACTAGTTGATGAATTAATTTTATCAAATACTTATAACTAGTCAGCTAGTTTTTAACTTTCTGCTCTATTTTTTTCCTATTTATTATTTTGATTCTTATATTTTACAATAAAAATTTTTAATATCCTAAATTTTAAAATACTTAATTAATAACATTCGTCACATAAAGGTAAAAATCAATATTATTTGAAATTGTGATATATATATATATATATATAAATTAAAATTGATAAAAATTTAAAATAGTTAATTTAGTCACTTTTTTCACATAAAGGTGAGAATAAATATTATTTAAAATTGTGAACATTGATACGGTTAATATCTTTAATGGCTATGAGAGCGATTAATTTTTAAAATTGATAAAACCAATAAGTTTCTTAATAATTTTTTTAAAAATATGAAGTAAGCCAATCACAAAAGTTAAAAGATCGATATTGTGTCACCAATAAATAACATGTAAAATAGTGCATAAAATACTATTCAATTCACAAGCTAACACATAAATCTTCACTGAATAGTTTTTATAATATTGTTTATTACCAAAATTTTAACTTACAGTTATATTTTAGCGTTAAAAATAATAATGTTTTATTGAAATTTTTCTTGATCATTTTCACGTTAATCCCCCATTGGATAATTATTGGGATATTCTGAAAAAAAAATTGACATATTATATAGTAATATTATATACTTTATTGTTTAAAGAGTCAATGTTTCGGTGATTTTTATATTATATTTTATTTGAAAGAGAATATTATATATATTATCCATTCATTCAAAATGAGTTATTCATTATAACCATTAAATTTTAGAAAAATGAATGGTTAAAATGAATAATAAGTCTCTTAAATTTATTTTAACTTTGAGTAAGTGATCTTTTCTTTTTATTTTAAGAAAATAAAAATGTTTAACATGATTGTTTAGTTGTATTTTATATTTTCCTATTTTCTTTGAATAATTTTCAATCAATTTTTAAAATTTTCATTTTCTAGAAAAGTATGAAAATTTGGAAAAATGTGTTTAGATATATTCAGTTTTAACAAAGAAAGATAGTGTCAAAGGCAAATGGGTGGCGATGGAGGCAGCGACAACAGAGGTTGAGTGGGAGCACGAAAGAGGTGAGAGAGGTGGCGGTAACGATAAGGTGGTAAAGGTTGGAGTGAGAGACATGAAAAAGGAGTATGAAAGGCGACAACAATAACGATAGAGATGTGGTGGAGATCAAAGTAAGAGGCACGAAAGAAGCATGAGATATGGCGATGGTGGTGGCACAAAGGTAATGCAAGTTAGAGTGATCGAAAGGTGTGGAAATGTGAGATGACAACAAAAATGTGGCGAAGTAGGAGGCACGAAAGTAGCATGAGAGGTGAGAGCAGCAAACACAAAGATGTGACATAGGTTAGAGTGAAACACACATGAGAGAGGGAAGCGAAGGTGCCAAAGGGTAAGGGAATTTGATTTAGTTGAATATGTTGTATGAAACTATATTTTCTAGTTTTAGGTCTGGGAAACTACTTTAGATAATTTTCTAGTTTTCTGTAAAACCAGTTTTCTATTTTCCAATAATTTTTCTTTGAAAATTGGGTTTATGAACATGTTTTTTAGTTTTTCTTGTATTTTTGAAATAATTTTCTCAGGTTTTCTGAAAAACACTCCAACTAAAAATTCTCAATTTTAAAATAGTTGATTTAGTGACATTTTTACATAAAAATTATTTGAATTGTTATATATATATATATATGTATATATATATATATATGTATATATGTGTGTGGAAATTTACATTGATAAAAATTTTAAATAGTTAATTTAGTCACTTATTTCACATAAAGGTGAGAATCAACATTATTTAAATTGTGAATATTGATACTTTATATAACAATTAACTTTTAAAATTTATAAAACTAGTACGCGTCTTAATATTTTTTTTTGTTAAAAAAATATGAATTAAGACAATCAAGAGCTAAAAGATATTCTTTCACCAATAACGTATAAAAGAGTACATAAAATATTCTTCAAGTGACAAGCTAACACATGACTGTGCTGACTAGTTTTTATCATATTGTTTATTATCAAAATTTTAACTTACAATAGAAAATACCAAAGTTATATTTTAGCGTTAAAAATAATAATGTTTTTATTGAAACTTTTTTTCTCACTAATGATCATTTTCAAGTTAATCCGCCGTGGATAATTATAGGAAAAGAGATTGCAAATAAACACGTATTCATGAATAATTCTCTAACATGTTTTAAAGTTGATGGAAGATTTCTTGTTTGATTGGATGCATGTATACAGAAAATACTTTATTTGTTTAAGTCAAATATGAGAATATATATACTCCTCATTTTCGTCCTTGCTCTTGCCTGATAAAATATTTCAAATTATTGCTTTTATTTGTTAAACCTAATTTTCAAACTAAATGATCCCTTAAATTCTTGTTTTTTTTTGCAAATTCCTATTTTGGAATGTCAAGAAAGGTTTTTAACATTTATCTTAGAAAAAGAAAAAATGTTTGATATTTAATTAAAAAATTACAAATTTTGTATTCATTAGACAACTTTTGAATTAATATCATTATATTCAAACAATTTACTTTTTATTGAAAAATTATTACAATCTTTTTTTGATATAGGATGGGTAGTAGTATACCTAATACTTGACAGATATAAGGATAGAGACATAGACCTCATACCCATTAAGTACGAGAACAAGGATGGAAATATATTTCGAAAGTGATAATAGGGATGAGAATGTCATCCTCATACTGATCTCCCCTTGTTGCCATATCTAATATGGATATTTTGTTAAAAACCTATTGAGATATTATATAGTAATATTATATCTTTATTTTTTAAAGAGTCAATTTTTAGGTGATTTTTATTATATTTTATTTGAAAAGGAATATTATATATATTATTTATTTATTTATTTTAAATTTAATGATTAAGATTAATTACTTTTTATAATCATTAATAAAAAATTATTTAAACATAAAATGAAAAGTTAGTTTCTTAAATTTATTCTTGTAACTGAATGTTTTTTCTTTATTTGTGTTTGTGTGTATATACACTATTAATAAAGAGAATATTTCTTTTGACACCCACTTTTCAAAATATTTATTTTACCCTTATACCTATTTTAAAATTAAAATATAAATCACTTTGTGATAAGAGAGACTTGAACCTCTAACCCCTCAATCCCTAAACATAAATTTTACTATTAAATCAATCTTATAACTTTAAGTAAATAATTACATTAAAATATTGATATCCAAAATACATAATTGTCCAACTATATATGTAATTTATAATGTGTGATATTATATTATACACTATATATTATATAATGAGAATATGACATTTTCGTGTCCATATTTTATGATTATTTTACTTTCTAAAAATTTTATGATTATTCCAACTTTCACAAATATAACTTTTCTCTATTAATATATGCATATTTTTACCATTTCTACCTTATCACAAATCAATCTTCCTTAAACATGATTAATATATGTATACATTTCATGATAAATATTCTTAATAAACATATAAATACACATGTACGACAATATATGAAGTTCTATTTAAATTCTCTTCTCTTTCCATTTTTCATATTCACGACATATTTGAAATATCCATTGATAATCTAACATATTTTTATCATGTTATCATAATTTAACAAAAATATTTCATTATAATTTATAACAAAAAATATTTCATAATAATTTATATTTTAAAATATAAAAATATATTAAATTAAAACACTAAAATTATTATAATATATTACGATAAAAATACGAATTCACATGCTGTTGCGCATGTTTTTTAACTAGTATATATAAAACCAAACTGATAGACTAACTGCCGCCTGACACATGGCAAGCTTTCACTTTCCAGTGGGAATCCATTCTGTAATTAACGATAACGAACAATAAATATAATTACAGAATAATAATTAAAAATACAAACAAAAACCTGCACGAAACTTTTATTTTAACTAATTAAGAGTGAATTGTACGGAAAAAAAACTATAGCTACTTTAATGATATTCTTAATTATTTGAAAAGAATTTAATCTTTAAATATGAGTGGAAGATATTTTCATACACAGTAAAAGGATATTATGAGTTTTAAATTGAAATATATATTAAATATGGTTTACTTAATATCTTAGAAATACTTATTAAATATTATTATTATTATTATTATTATTATTATTTCATAAATTCTTGAAAATTACACTTGATTGATTAGATTGATGTTCGGTACGAAATTTAAGAAAATCCTCTATTTGTATATTAAATATTGGAGTTTATTGTTATTATTCTTGTGAGTAGGGGTCGTTTTCGCCACCAAGTCTAAAATGATATCCTGCACCCCTGCATTGAACGGTAGAAATCGTTTTTGGACACGCAGTTTACTGGTTTTAGAATAGGATCTCAATTATTAGAATACAACTCTATTAAGCAGACCTAATCGATCAACTTATCTAACCAATATGCTCCATATACTTCATGAGCAAATATTGTTTCTTTTGTGTGTGTTAGGTTAGCGGATTCTTTCTTCTAGGTGTGTTTAGAATATAGTAAGATAAAAAAAAAGTATATATAAAAAAATTCAAAAAATTAAAATCATCATAAATATGTGTAAGGAAAAGCTTGAAATAAGATATAATAATACATTATTATTTTGATAGATAAGTAACTATTAAAAGTATAAAAGTTATGGATCGAAAAACTTAATTTATCAATCTGACAAAGAAAAACTACAAGATTTAAAAGGAAAATATTCACTTCTTTTAGTCCATGAAAGATATAGTATTAGGTTTTTGAAAGAAAAATGAAGCAGTGAATTCTTATATTATACCGTTGGACATATTGATTCTTTTATTATCTCCTTTAGAGCATTTTTAGTAGGAGTGTTTGAAGGGTGATTTTGAAACAAGAATATGATTTTAGCAAGAAAATAAAAGAGTTGATGTTTATTTGTTAACAATTTTATATTTAGTATTTTAGTATTTGAAAATTAAAAAACTCATTTGGTTACTATTTTTTTAAAATAGTTTTTGAACCAATTTTAGTTTAGTTTTTTAAAAACTAAAAAATAGGAACAATTGTAAGTAATTTTACTTTTTAATTTTCTATTATTGTTTTGAAAACTCAAAATACAATGAAAATATGTTGTTTTTTGCTTTTTATTAATAACATTTTCGTAAATATGAATAAGTTTTTTTCATTTTCACATGTTCAAAACAATTTTCAAATAACACTTATGAAACAAGTTTTTTTTTTCTCTTCTTCCAAAAAATAGTTTTAAAAAACTATTTTTGAAAACTTTTTAACAAACCAATGAAGTCCTTGATCTCTAGGGTAGAGATATATTTTCCTACAAGAATAAGAAAGTTCAGTCCAATATTTTAAAAATTATTTTTTATTGTATCCCTCCTCAAGCATAACAGACGCGCGCAACAATTAGTCAAAATCAAAACTTTAACTTGTTCAAAATAAAGAAAAATGGAGATGAAGCAAGAATCAAACAAAACAGTTTTATCAACAACAAATCAACAAGAATATCAACAAAATCAACAACAAACAGATTAAAGAGAAGGAAACAAAATAAAGAAAAAACTTTAAAATAGAAATAAACGTTAAGGTGCAGCGAGCTAGGGGAGGTGCAGCAGGGAAGAGGAGTGGCGGAAGTGGTGTGACGGTGGAAAAGGAGAGGAAGGAATAAGGGCTCGTAGTGAAAGGGGAAGACAAACAATTGGCTCGTGATGGAGGGGAAGAAGATAAATGGGCTCGCAGGTAGTGACAGATCTAAACTATTTGAATTGTGAGGCAATGTCTATCTATATAAATTAGTGGGAACAAGACTTATTTTATAATTTAATTTTTGACTATATTTTAAAATTTTTAGATAATTTATAACTATATATAGCTATCATGTTAAGAAATGAAAAAAATTTTGTGGGGACAATTGCCCCTATTCTTGCATGAATAGATTCGCCCTTACTTGTGGGAAAAGGGGAAGGATTGGCTCACAAAGGAATGGAGGAGAAGGTTGGGCCTGCGGATGGAAGGGGAGGAAGCGTTGGCTTGTGGGGAAGGGAGGAGAGGATTGGCTTGCGACTGGAGGGGGAAGAGGAAAGGTTGGCTCGTGGGAAGGGAAGAAGAGAAGGGGAAAATGGAGAAGGAGAATGGGGAAAAGGAAAGGGAACGGGTAAAGAAAGTGTTGTTGTTTGCCATTGCTAGTGAGAAAACTTTCTTCTTTTTTTTTATGTTACCTACAATTTAGTAGGTTTTATATATAAAAAAATTTAAAATTTAGCTTTTTTCGTATAAATTTAGCAATTAGTGAGAATTATTTCACATAAAATTTGTATCCCCCCTTTATTGTCATTCTCTTTCTTATTGAATTTTTTTTTTCTTTTCTAATGGATTCAAATCTACAATTGGAAAACTTATTATAGACATTTTTTCCAAATGTACCAAATGTCACAACTAAATGAAAATTTACAAAATTCTTCTCCTTCAGTTCCATTCTTACCACAAACAAAATTTTCTGCCCAAATTAGGTTAGAAAATGTTATGGTAGATGAAATAGGAGAAAGCTCTTCACAAAACAGAAAAAACACACATGTTTTCTTTTTAATTAAAGAGGATAAAGTTCTCATTAAATCATGGCTTAATGCCTCAATTGATCCAATTTTAAATAATAGTCAATCAAAAGATATATTTTGGAAAAGAGTACTTGAGCATTACACCAACTTCATGACAATCTAACTGAAAGATCCAATAATCAATTGGGATCTTGATGACAAAAGATTCACCATGGTGTTCAAAATCAATGGTTGCTATAAGCAAGCTACTACTTTGAAGAAAAGTGGTTGCACGAAGAATGATGTCATGGTTAATGCATATGTTATTTGGAAGCAAGATTCTCAAAAGTATTTTGCTCTTGAGCATGCATGACGGATGCTAAAAAAACAACCAAGATGGTTAGAAATTTACAATGAAAGTCCTTTAAAACGAGTAAAGTTGAATACAATTAAAACTTACTCTTTTTTATCATACTCTATTTAAAGTTCAGCCCACTAGTGGAAAATAAAAAAGGAAAGAAGATGAACCTATTCACCGTCCACCGCCTCCAAAAATGTTTGGCACTGTGACCTCCCTCAACTTCCAGCAACATTGTGACCCTTTAAATCTTTGCCACTATGATTGGGTCGAACCCAAAGTGACAACTATTACAATGGAGTTTCACATAACGACCACCTTTCAAGTTATATTCCTTCATTAATGAATGTAACAAGTGCTTGTCTATTTAGATGTGCATATATTTTTTTATTATATATTATTTCCTTTGCTTTGATTTTCTTTTCATTTGCGAACAACACGTACTTAAGTTTTTGCTTCTTTTCATTTGCCTTTGCTATTCTTTTCTTTTCCTATATTATTTTGTTGAAAAATGAATTATATGATTCTGTTATTAATTTTTCTTTTCCAATTTTTACTTTTTGGCTATAAAAATAATATTGTTATGGACATATCTATAAAGGAAAATATTTAAAATCTTATTATTATAATGTATTTAGGATAATAATTTAAAATAATTTATTTGACTAGGGAAAGAGAGGATTAATCAAATGTGATATTTTTACCTTCTAAAATTTCAAGGATACACATGGTGGTAGTTAGGTATACTAAAAATTTTCCTTTAATTAATCTTAATCATCAACAATATATTCTTTCTAAGAATAATTTATAATAAAAACATAAAAATCTTAACTTTAATTTCACTATTTTTGTTTATAATATTTCTTTAATAGAGATAAAAAGATTAATTAGCTGTGACATCTTTTTAATCTTGTAATTTTAAGGTATAAGTGTGACAACTTTTTGTCTTAAATTTCATCTCTAAAAAAATAAAATTTTTGTAAATTATGATAATTTTGTATACTCAAATTTTTCCATTGATTAATTCTAGTTATAATAAAATCCTTCTATAAATATAATTTATAATCTTAACTTTCTTGTTACCATTTTATTTGTAATATTTCTTTAATAGAGATAAAATGATTAATTAGATGTGACATCCTTTTAATCTTGAGATTTTAAGACATGAGTTGTGACAACTTTTTTGTCTTAAATCCCATCTCTAAGAAAAATTAATTACTAGTCCAAATTATATTTCTAAAAAAACAAAAATAATTTTAAAAGATAAAATGTTCTTATGGATTGGCTTGGGTGTACACCCTTGTCAGTTTTAAATTTAAGACTTATGAGCTGTGACCGTTCAGAAATCTTAAGCTTAAAAAAATAAAATTTAAAAAAATAAAAAATATTAATAAATAAATGTTTTCTTAAAAAGAACTACGTAAACTTTGATTCTCTATTGCACCTAGAGATATGTAGGAGTAGGAGTCCATTCTTGTATAGCTAAATAAATAAATAAATAATAATAATAACTTTATTTTCCAAAATGTAATATTAAAACATGGTTACGCATAATAATAATCACAATCATAATAATAGTCTTATATTTTACATTAGTTATTTTAGGGTAAGACAAATATTAAAAAAATTAATAATTTATTTAATTAATTAGAGTTAATCGTCTTTATGACAAACGTTGTAAGGTATTATTACCTTCCTTATGCGTAATCGGCACCAGAACTATAATTTGTTTCTATTACCATTTTTTATTTTTAAGGTTTTTCTAATATTTTTCTTAATAAATATTGGTGACGACTCCTCTAATTTTTAATCATTTTTTGTTGTCCCGTCAAGATCCACGTGTTGACAGTAGTCATTATGTTGTAACACAATGTTGAATCATTTTAATAATTTAAGTTATTCATTATAAAGTACTTGTTAAAAACTAGTCATTAAAAAGTACCTATTAAAAAGTAACCATTACAAACTAGCTATATAATTATTTAGATCTCTTACATTGAAGCACACACATGTTCTTTTGCTATCTTATTGTACCATTTTATTCTATTTTACTCAGTAGTATAATGGCTCACAACTCTAACCTTGATAGAGTATGGGAACAAATTGCTAATGAAGCACATGAAGACAACACTGATGAATAAATTATGACATACTTATGCCAAGTACAACAATAAGCAGAGAGCAATAATCAACATAGGAGCACGAGAAGAATCATAAATCACAATCGTGAAGATAGACATAGTCCTTATTAAACGAATACTTCTTTGAAAAATTGCATATGCACTGACGTTCAATTTTTCTGAAGGTTTCAAATGAGAAAGAAATTGTTCCTTCAAATAGTAGACGCTTTTAGTACTTGTTATACATATTTTCAAATGAGATATGATGCTTCTAGAGGAAAGGACCTTTCAACATTGCAGAAATGCATTGTAACAATACGAATATTGGCATATGGATCACTTGCGTATAATGTTGATGAATATATTAGAATTAGTGAAAACACTGTAGTTGAATGCTTAGAAGCTTTTGTAAATGGTGTAAATGACATATTTGAAGATGAGTACCTAAGAAAGTCTAATAACGATAACATAAATGGGTTACTACAACTTCGAGAGGCATGTAGATTTTCAAGAAGGTTGGGTTTTATTGATTGCATGCACTGAAAATGGAAAAATTGTCCAGCTGCATGGTAAGGGAAATATCGTAAAGGTGATCATCACAAAGCCACAATTATACTTAAAGTTGTCACATCACAAGACTTACGAATTTGACAAGCATATTTTGTAGTATCAAGTTCAAACAATAATATTAATGTGCTAAATCAATCACTTATGTTTAATAATGTTTTGCAAGGTCAAGCTCCTAAGTGCATTTTACAGTTAATGAAACCCCATATAATATGAGTTATTTTCTTGTAGATGACATTTATTCTAATTGTGTCATATTTGTGAAAAAAATTTCAATGCCACAAGGAGAGAAAAGAAAATTATTTGCAAAATATCAAGAAGCAACAAGAAATGTGTAGAGAGAGCAATCAATGTGCTAAAATCTCTTTTCCCAATTATATGTTGCCCATTGCATAGTTGGCAAACGAGTACTATGAAGAATATAATGTTGACATGCATCATATTGCACAACATGATAGTTGAGAATGAACGATATACGTACAATGGTAATGTTGATATTGATTATATTGATGAAGACATTTCAAACATTGATGTATCTCATAAAGTTCATCTTAACTTTGTTGCATACTTGCAAACACGACATTATATGCATACAAAAGTCATTCATTAATAACTTCAAGCAAATTTGGCGGAACATAGTTGGAAACGTTTTAGTCACAATAATGATGAAATTTAATTTTTTCTTAATCAATCTTCACGTTTGTATATTTTTTCTATAAATATTATGTTTTATCGTATATTTAAAATATTTTTATTGATAAATATTTGAATTATTTATATTTTTATTTTGTGCTAAATTTATTTCAAAATTAAATTATATAATTAATTATTTTAATTATTTTAAAATAACGTAAATAAATATTAAAAAGGTGGGTCCAATGTGGGGCCTTTAAAAAATATTTTAAGATAAAAAAATGTGATTTTCTATTGTAATAAAAAGTGGAATACATCTCAAAATGACATGGCATTGTGGGGTTAAAAAAAAGTTAGCTAAAATTAAAAAAAAAATGATCTTTTCCTAAAGATGCTCTTAAAGATTCCATTAAATAGATTAACAATAACTTCATTAAACACTTAACTAATACATAGTTAAAAATTTTCACAATTTTTTTTCTCTCATCTAAATCTTAATTTAATACTTCATAATCAAATATATTATATATTATTTAAATCAAATATTGTAATCAAAATTATAAATTGAAATGTTAGACAAACATCTCATATGATTTTCAATTCAAAAAAAAAAAGCACAAAAATATAACACAGATGAATAATCATTAATGATGATAAAGTTATTTGAGTGAAAAAGGATTAGTCTCATTTCATAATTGTTCGAAGGGTAAAGCAAAGAATAGAGAGTATGAAACCACAATAAAAGATGAAGAAGGTAAGGGTGAAGGGAGAAATGGTGCTTTTGGTGTTCTTGAACAACCTTTATTGCTTCAACGTGTCTCACAATTCCTTCCTTTGTCATCCATATCTAGAGATGGGAAAAAAACTCATGCTTGTGAATACCTATAGAATAAACGTGTGAAAATATTTGTACTAATAGTATAAATGGATATACGCCACACACGGGATAAAGACTTTTTTTTTACTCGCTCCTTGACAGATATGTGTATGAGTATTATAGTACCCGTACATGTTAAACTAATTAAAATACTATATATATATATTTAAGTTAAAAAAGATAATATTTTTGTGAAATAAATCAAATTAAAATATTAATTGTCAAATTTCATTGACATCAATCTTATTTTTTTATGAAAACTTCATAACTAAACAAATATTTATTATAAAAGTACCAATAATATAAAGTAAATATTTTATATGTATTAAATTTTTTATAATATATTATATTAATATACTTTTAGGTCTAATTAATCTTATAGAAAATAGTATAATTTTATTTCTAGATTTTACAAAAAAAATATTTATTTCATAAAATTTTTTATAAAAAGATATTTTTTTATGAAAATAATACTTTTAAAAAATATCTGCGAGTATTAAAGGACTCACATGTATATCTACAACTAGTACTCAACACGTTTTTAGCGCGTTTCAAATAGTAGGTACCCGTTCTTGCTCCAACATTTTGTCATTCCAATCCATATCTAGGTTTGAAACATATTTGGCTTTTACTATGGCCATCAAATTATGAAAGGACGTCCATTTTCATAAATCCCGAGTTTGAACTTTCATTTTTGCTTCTTTCTCAACCCCAAAACCCATAACTCCCCCTTTCCCAAAAAGGGTCATGGACAACCCACTTCACTAGAAAACCAATAACAATAAACTACATAATATCAATGAGAGGATCGTTCCTCAATTATGTAACTTGAGTTTGCCCTCGAAAGAGGAACACCACCAAGAGCAAGATATTTTCGTATTGGTGACTAGAAAACAAAGACTCGTTCTAGAGTGGCTTTCCCCCAAATCTCACCTCTAATCTATCTGTTGGGTTTGGTAGTGAAAAAGTTTGGTTTTTTCCAAATGGGATATTTTTGAAAACATATAAGAATCAAATTGATTTCTTTAGGGTTACATATTATATCATCTTTCATTCTTACATGTGCTCATGTGTTAGTAGGTCGACCTAACATATTCTTAGGCCTAAAGCAAATCATAAAGTGTGACTTTTTTTTTAAAGTATAAAGTGAGGTCTTTTGAATTATTAATAATATTTTATTAAATTAATCTAAATAAGAATTAATATAATTAAAAAATAGACCTTTGCTATAACTAATTAAGTTGAACCCACTATCTCTCCCTCTTTCATTTCACTAAGTTACCAACCTTATAACTCTTATTTCACGTTTTCCATAATGAAAATCAGGTTTTATTTTGGGAACAAAGATAATAAGGTTAGCTAATATTTTTAAAGGAATATTAATTAAAATATTATTTATTAATTTTTTATAACAAGATAAAATTTACTATAATATCTATAGAGAAATGTTAGTGATATTTTTTTGGACATTTTCTTTACTCTCTCTATGATTGATAATTTATTGAAAATTACACATTTTAGGACATAGATTCATTAAATTAAAATTCACAAAAATTTAATAAATTTTAACCAATCATAAGAAGATTGTCACAAAACTTTTTTCTATTTCTCATATCTATAAAATAAAATAATAAAAATAATTATATATTTTCTAGAAAACTAATAATGTATTATTATTATTAGAATAAACCTAAATAATGAATATTAAATATATTTTTAGCACACACACAAACACAGACACACAGAGACACACAGACACAGACACACAGAGACACACACAGACAGAGACGCAGAGACACAGAGAGAGAGACACACACACACCCCCCCCCCCCTTTTCTTGTCTCTTTTCTCATCTCTTTACATGTGAATTTTACTATTATATTAACCTTAGAACAAAAAAATTATTTTAAAATATTTATATATATATATATATATATACTATTAATAAAGGAAACTACTCCTTTTTTGTGTTCACATTTTATAGACAATTATGCTCCTTAATTATAAGGGTAACTAATATGTTAATAAATAAGAAATATATTGTAACTGCACACACCCACATATGTTATTTTCTCCAACAAAAATGAGAGGATTTTAATAATAATTGTAACATTAAATTTAATATTATTTATTACATTTTAATTAATTATTTATTTATTAAATAGTAACATAAAATTTTAATAATAAAGATTATATTTAATAATTATCGTAGGACTAAATTTAACTTATTGCATTGTTTATTAAATTTATTCCTATAATTATTATTAAATCTCTTATTTTTACGATAAACATTTTTCTTACCTGATATGCCATGTATATACATACAAATATATATTGTGTGCTTGAAATTAGTAAGAATAAATGATAATAACTAAGTTTTTTAATACGTGTGAAATATATTTTTGCCTATGAGTGTAGAATATATATATATATATATATATATATATATATATATAAATAAAGAATCTTTCTAAGTATGATATATTATCAAAAAATATAAATTAGTCGTTGTATTTACTTCTCTTTTTTTTCACTCACAGGAGATATAATATAATATTTATTGTGATAATCAGTCTTATTTGATCAAATAGAGCAGTACAACCAATTAATACTCACTCCAATGTATTCTTTCTACACTTTCTAGATTTATTTAACACTATTTTTCTTCTCTTTATTTTCTCAAACAGCTACTCATGACTTTGTTTTTGTTTCTGCTGTTGATGCTTTCCTTCATATGCCAGATCTTCTATTTATAGAAGGGAAAAACAATGTGAACAAAGCTTTTTAACAAAAGCTTTGACCGTAAAACATAATCTTTTCAAGGCTTTCACAATCATCTCTGCCCCAAGCTATTCCTCCCGTTTATAGGTTGGATAATTCTCAACGAGCATGCTTGGTATTTAATGCACCTTAACTTGTTGGTTGGACCCCAAACTTTTGCATAAAATTATTTTATATCTTTACAAAACTAATTTAGTAATAAATAGAAAATTTTAAAACTAAGCTTATGGGATTCTAACATTTGAAATATTAAGTTGAAGTTTAATTTTGTAGTAACATGTACAACTCATGTATATTTATATTTTCAACTAATCCATATCTATACTTATTTTTATCTAACAGCAAAAGTATATATATATATATATATATATATATATATATATATATATATATATTTATTTGAAATGATAAAAATCACATATGAATGGCGTGTTGAATAGTGTGTTAATTAGATAAAATAAATTTTTTTTATAACAGATATAAATTTTCTTAAACACTTAGGCATGATCAATATTGCAGTAAATTAAAACAAAATGTTTGTTTAATGCTTTTAAAAAGCTTTAAGTAAAAAGGAAACTTGAAAAATGCATGATATAAAAGATGTGTTTAATTTGTATACAGTGTCATTGTAAAAAACTTTTATACCGACGTTGAATCATAACTTTTATTTATGTGATTTTTCAAATACTAATGAGTAAAATCAACAAACTTACCATGAATGAAGGATTGTGATGGAATATCAGTGTAAAAATCTTTACACTAACAATATATACCAATTAAACTCATAAAAGATTTGAGAAAAGTATACAATAAGAGAAGTAGAAAAATTCAAATTTATATTGACTCACTTGGGTTACTCCCAATTCCTATTTACCACTATCAAGGGTTCTACTAATACATCAATAAAGATTACAAACAAGGATTCTTTCCTACCACTTCTAGTTACAAGCATTCTCAATGTTACTTCTAGCACTAAAATTAAGACTTTTCCTAAATTTAAGATATCCAAGTATTACTTTTTACCAAGTAATTTAATAATTGTTAAATATTTATGTATTAATAAGCGAAATTTGTAATTCTATATACTTCTATATGAACCTTGTTTTGTAGACTTAGGCTAGAGTTTGGTTAGAAAATTATACTTTTTTTAATAACGTTCTTGTTTTGGTAGAAATACTTATACATGAATAAGTTAAATGATAAAAAAATAATAGAAGAAGTAAAGGACACATAGAAACACCTAAGTATTTACTCCATTAAAGCAACGACCCAAATATAAGGAGAAATATTTGATTGTCCTTGTTCAGTCGAAAACCATGGTCGCTTGAGCAAGCCTGTAAGGTCAAATTGTTCTTTGTCCTTACTTGACTGGACCTTGTAGATCGCTTGAGCGAACCTTGCACTGTCCTATTGTTAAAGATAATGAAATTTCTAGATATCCAGATATTCCAACAGACTGCTTTTCCAAATAAAAACTTGCACTTACTTCTACAGTTACCGATCACCCAAAAACTTACAACATGAAATAAAAGGGAGAGGTCATCAGGTAATGGAGACTCAATACCAATCCACCTTATAACTTTCAACTACAAAATTTGAGCCATCGAGCAGGCTAAAAATAAATGTTTACTATCTTTAACTTGATGCTCCTAACACAAGGGACAACATTGCATTTTTGGAGGAATAATGATTTTATGCTTCAATAAATTATCTATAGTCTGCAACCTATTCAGGACAAACTTCCAAAAAAAAATCAAAACTTTCAAAGACAATTTGTACTTCCAAAGCCTCCTAAATAGAAGCGGGTTCGAACCTAGCTTATTACACCTAGACGACCCTTCCAAAAAAGTTCATGTAATTTATATAATTCTCCAATAATATAGGTTTTATAATAAAGTAAATAAAGTTACGTAGTTTATATTAAATCACAAGCGTGAATACAAAATGAGATTCTAAACATGTCATAAAACCAATACAGTCATATCTAAAGTGACATAATAATAATTGAAATCACTTAGTAAAATTGTAAAAAAAATACAAATTGTTACCACTTATGTTAACCATTGTTGATTAGTAACAATATATGTGAATATTTTATTGAAAAATAATAAATTAAAATATAATTTAATTAACTATAATTTTTATTTATTCATATTTTCTTTAAAAAAGGTTTAAAGAACCAAATTAAAATGATTCAAATATTTCACACAATTATTCTATTCAATTATACTAATTAAAATGACTCAATTTAAAAACTAAATTAATTTAAAATGTTTCAATATATTAAATACTTACAAAAGTTAATAAAATAAAATAATTCAAATTCACAAGTCCAAAGAAATATTGATATTCATCTTCTCCTCGTTTATTAATGGGTAATTGATTTGTTTGCTTAAATTAATTATCTGCCGTATTCATTTAAGTATCCATCTTTTATGCATTACGATTTTTATTTGTGAATAAAAAATTATTTAAATTTGAAGATTCCATCCTTAAAAACAACATCTCATTAACATATTGTTTGATTGAAAATGAAGGAATGGAAGAGGCAGGAGTAGAAATATTTTTTAAACAATGATTTTTTTTTTTTCAATTTTTAAGAGTGAGAAGACTAGGGATTCTAATTATTTTGTACCTCTAAATATACTAGCTAGAGAAATTTGGAGGGGAAAGAAACATAATTTAAAACATTTCGATTGTAATTTTTGGAATCTCTCAATTGAAAACTTCAACTATAATAATTAAAATATTTTAATTTTATTTATGTTTTAAAATTATAAAGATAGAAAATGAAATTAATTTAAAAACTCATCCATTCTCTTTTCAAACCAAACAAAAAGTAGTTATCTTTCATTTCTTACACAATCTTTCTCCTCTTCTTATCTCAACCAAACATAAGATACATTTAATGAAAACTCATTTCACCTTTTTTTGTTCTCCACTTCATTAAAATCTATCTACTCTTTTCTCCTTTATTTCAACCAAACAGTTCATGAAAAGAAGGAGAAGGAATTAACCACCAAATTTTAAGCACGTGAATGTAGTTACTATCAAACTAAAAGATGGGAATATGCTGTCCTCTCTTTCGTTCCTGCTTCATCTCCATCTAGTTAAATTTGTTTAAAAACAAAAAATTACATGCCATTTCATAATTTTTGGTTCTTTTAATTAAATACAGCTACAATTATATTTTTATTATTTTTCTTTCACTAAAACCTATGTTCACGTACAATCTCTTCTATGTTAGTAGGGATGACAAAAAAATCCATATCCACGGATACCCGTAGATAAAACCTGCAAAAATATCCACACGAATAGTATAAATGGGTACTCGTCACCTACGGGTACAGGTTTTTGTCTACCCGTTGATATCATAGTACCTGTAAACTGCGGGTACTTGCTACCCACTAAACTAAAATAACATATTTTATATTTATATATATAAGTTAAAAAACATAATATTTTTGAAAAATAAATCAAATTAAAATATTAATTATCAAAATTCATTGATATCAACCTTGTTTTTTTATGAAAACTTTATAGTTAATAAATTATTTATTATAAAAGTGTCGATAATATAAAATAAAAATTTTATTTTATTTGTATTAAATATTTTCTTATAATATATTATATTAATCTACTTTTAAATTTAATTAATCTTGTAAAAACCAGTATAATTTTATTTTAAGATTTTTAAAAAATAAATGATTTATTTTATAAAATTTCTTATAAAAAATATTTAATTTTTAAAAAATAAGTTTTTAAAAATATTTATAGGTACCCGTGGATACCCGCATGTATTAAAAAACTCACAAATATTTTTATAGGAGAAATCCGACAATTTATTAATAAATAATAAATAATAAATTTTTATAATGAATCAAGTGATAAGTAACAAATATCCGTACCCACCACGTTGCCATTCTTGTATATTAGTAAGCGTTTAGAAGAATAAAGCATATAAGCAAAACGGAAATGGAATCTTTGCGCACGGCACCGATCACCGGTCAGTGTCGCATCGCACGCACAAACAAAGGCAAATTCTCATCTTTTAGATTCTATGATTTCGTTGATAAGAAAAAATAAAGCGAAAATTCAGCAAAAAATAAATATAAAGTCAGAAAATAAAAAAATAAATTTTATTAGTTAAACTATTAAAAAAATAGTGATATATAATCTTATAAAATTTATTTCATTTATCTAATATTTTTAATTTAAAATGTTAAATGAAATTTAATTTTCTTATGAAATACGAAAGTAATGAAATAATTTATTTTATTTTATTTTATTTCACTCGTATTTTATCATGAACGACTCGATTTAAGATTAAGTAAAAGTGATTGATTTAGTTGTACTTGTTAATTATAAGACTTGATTTATGTTTTTTTTAAGTTATCATTATATTTTTCTCTATTTAATTATTTGTCACTATAGTTTTTATTTAATTAAAATATTTAAATATAAAAATAATATAAATTAGGTCTTATAATAAAAAGATTAAACATAAACTTTATTTTCAAACTCATAAATAGAAAGATAGGGATTGATTTTTGGGAAGCTTTGAAATAGCAAAAATTGGCTCATATACTGAAATATCTGCAAAGGGCACACGTGTAGGGATGTCTTACTGGTGCATGTGAAAGTCTTTTGCAGCCAAGAAAACAACATGTGATGTGGTCAGTTCATATATCAAATTTGGTCCAACATCATCTGATATTTGTTAGGTACATGACATGAGACACAGCCGAGCTTTACACCAAAATCGAACCCACTAGCATTGTAAAAGAAAAAAAATCTAAGTTATAATAAGCTTGTTTTTTTATCCTAACTTATATACCTAGAGAATTTTGTTAATTATAAGATAAGATTACGGCATTCGTAGGATTATCACCAGTTGTTGTCTGGGTCAAAATCTTAACTAAATTTCGTGACAAGACCCAAATTAAAACATTTCACATTGTAATATACTAATATATAAAAAGGTTGATGAGAAATCTAAATCAACCTTGATAAACATTATTATAATGACAAAGTGGATCGGGATCCTGTTCTCGCAAAAATATTCGCATGATGATTAAAGTTACAGTTATTAGAGTTTTTCCTTTAATATTTACATTTTTAATTGTTACGGTAGGTTAATATTTTTGTAATGTTTATTTGTAGCTTAAAGTTGCCGTGGTTCTGATTTTTGTTTTGAAATGAATTTTGAAAACAAAAATTTGTTCGGCAAAAAAGGTTCTGTTTTGGTTTTTTACTCATTTTTAAAATAGTTTTCACTCAATTTTAAAAACAATAAAATTTGCTTTTTAGATTTCTGTTTCTGTTTTTATTTAAATTCATTACTTGACGTCATTTGTCATCACCACACCTTTGACCAAAAGTTACCGACTGCCACTCCGACAGTCATCACCTCCGATTGGCGGTTACCAACCCTCACCTCCGACTAGCAGTCACCGGTCGTTACCTCTGATTGACAGTCACCAATCGCCACCTCCAACCGGTTGTCATTGACGGCCACTTCCAATTGTCGGTCACCAACCGACACCTCCGATCTCAGACCGCGATCACCGGCCGCCACCTCCGATCGACGGTCACTAGCCGCCACCTCCGACCGGCAATCACCGACTACCACCTTTGACCGCAATCACCAACTGCCACCTCTGACCAACGACCACCGGTCGCCACTTTTGACCAACAGTCACCAGTCGCCACCACCGCTGACCGACGATCACCGGTCGCCGTCGTCGACTGGCGATCATCGGCCACCGCCTCCGACTGGCGATCATCGACCACCGCCTCCGACTGGCGATCACCGGCCGCCACCTCCGACCGGCGATCAGCGGCCTAATGGAAATAAAAGAAAACCTTAAATCAATAGATACAAGATTATAGTATGTATAGAGAATTAAATATAAAAAGATAGAGGAAAGAGAATTTGTGTACCTCAAATATATTGAATTGAAGTTCTTGATCTTCAAGAACAAAAAAAAACCTATGAATGATTATTGTAGAGATATGAGTTCAATAAGAACTCTTGAGGGTTTTACTACCTACTTTCTAGGGGATTATTCTAGAGAGTGTGTATTGTTGTTCTTGTTATAATTTGCTTAATGGGATGACAAATTTATAATCCCCCAGGGTAGGCAGAGACCCCTCAAATGGGCTTTTTATGATTGACTCAACCCATCACAGAGTCAATCTTACTATAATCTCATTCAAATAATCATAAAGATATTATAAGATATGATTATCACCAAATCTTAAATTGCCAGATAATGATAAAATATAATTGATTAATACCAATCCACTATTATTTCCAACATTCTCCCACTTGGATGGTATTAATCAATAATACAAAGACAAATCATTAAGCTAGAACGACAATTATAGACAAATCTTATATTAGACAATGAGAAATCTGAGCTACAAAATAATATCCGATAGGGATATATATCATAAATATTTCTCATAAAGTATATAGAATAATGTAGTTCAATAAAATGATACTACATGGTCTCAAGCATCCAAAAATGCTAAGAGATATGTTACTAAAATGATATTACTTCACACATATCTCATAAGAAAATTTTCAGACTTCCACTGATCTAAGACATCAAAACTTAACCAAACCATATGAGTTATAAAACTCCAAAGTTAAGTATTTGATCAGTGAATAAAAAAATGTTTAATTAATATAATTTTTTTTACTTGAGTCCGAAAAATTATATAGGTGAGAAAGCATAATTTACATGCATCTAATTATTCATCATAGCCTAATAACATATGTAATTACATATAGGCTACATAAATGCTCTATAATATTTGACATTTAACTAATCTGAGTTTCAAAAAAGAGTGACTATGTAAGAATCCAAAGATAAGTAGGAAATCCATAAATTCCCTACTAAAACCACATAGACACCTAGTTTATATAAAATGATACTCAGATTATTGTGGCCACAAAATGTCAATTGAGCAAACACTTAAATAATTGGTCCAAACAAAAAAAATTCATAAGTACTTCAAAAGTGCAAAATTGTACTTAATAGGAGTACTATCATAATAAGCACTTTTTTACAAAGTAGAAAATCATACTCAATAGGAGTATTGCATCTACAATATACTTATAGAATTTTGACCAAACAAAATGTGAAATTTTGGATAAAGAAAAGCACAATACTTAATTGCATACCAAAAGAATTAATGTGCAATACCCAACAAAATGCTCTTAACATCCATTAAAGATGTCTATTAAGATACAATGAATTATGTATCTCAATTAAAATAGGACAAAAATAAATAGTCAAGTCCTAAAAAGTATGTCATATCACAATTAAATGTGCACAAGAATATATGACAATACAGATAGGTAAGTCTCGAGACATGATACAAAATTATATACTTCTAAAATTTTGATCAATATTAAATTTGGGTAAAAGAGATGCACAATGCATAATTTTATGCCAAAAGGATTAATGTGCAGTACCCAACAAAATGACCTTAACATCAGTTAAAGATGTCTACAAAGATACAATTGATTTTATGTATCTCAATAAAAATAGGACCAAAATAAATAGTCAAGTCCTATAAAGTATGTCATATCACAATTAAATGTGCACAAGAATATATGACAATACAGATAGATAAGTCTCGAGACATGATACAAAATTATATACTTCTAAAATTTTGATCAATATTAAATTTGGGTAAAAGAGATGCACAATGCATAATTTTATGCCAAAAGGATTAATGTGCAGTACCCAACAGAATGACCTTAACATCAGTTAAAGATGTCTACAAAGATACAATGGATTTTATGTATCTCAATAAAAATAGGACAAAAATAAATAGAGAAGCCCTATAGAATATGTCATATCATAATTAAATGTGCACAAGATTATATGACAATAAAAAATATATAAGTTTCGAGAGATAATACAAGATTATATATACTCCCACTAATCCTCAATATACCAAAAAAATATTAGGATTATAATTAGGGCACACTAGTATTAAAAGTTCTAGTGATAGTGGGATGATGACTTTATAAGATAATAATAAAAGTGAATTAAAATTCACTATTATTCTACTTAAGGAATTAGAAAGTAGTAGAATAACGAATGATTAATGAGAGAAGTGGTTAAAATAACAAGAATATAAAACCTACAAATTCATCCATAAGAATAAATAATTCTCACAAATGATTTCATAATTAACCACATATTAATCAATCTTTACAAAAATATTGACCCCTATGAGGATCTTGAAAAAATAATTACATGAGTGAGAAAATAGATCACTTGATAATTTTATGTAGAATATGAGATCATAAGCAAGTTCTCAAGTAATCATAAACAAAAAAATCAAGTGCTACAATAAACAATATTTACACACACTTGAGAATAAAACATGATTACACGCAGCAGAAGAATGAGACATATTCTTGCATATATTAAGGATATAATAATAAATAGTCTCTAACTCTCATCACAATTTATAATGGACATAGGTTTATTTATATATCCCAAAATAAAGCCTCTAGCTTTTACAAGAATACCATTAACAATATTATAAAATATGGTATGGAGAAATTAATCTCTTAAAATTTGGGATTCCTATATTGTCCTTACAAGAATTGCATACTAATATTGCAAATCAATAGAGAGCTTGTTATACAAGAAAATATTTTACAAGAGACCAATATAAAATCCTTAATATAGATCCCAACAATGTGATCACAAATAATGTGATAAGAAAAAATAATTTTATCAAGAACATTTGTTTTTGCACATATATGATTAATTGGACATTTAAAGTAAAAATCTTATATCACAACAATTTATTTTATAAGATATTAATTAAAATTCTAATATACAAAATCCTTCCACTTGATAAAGAAAAAATAAGTTGACATAACAAAAAAATACCCAGAGGGCTAAATAAAATTCAACTATTTCTTTATCAATATATATATATATATATATAGAAAATTTGCACCACAAAAAATGCAGCATTTTTTTTTTGTTTTGAAGGAAAAATGTCCAATTAAAAGTTATAAGTCAATATGGAACAAAAGGAAATGAGAGTGTAAATTTTGGTTCCATATAAATATAACTAAACATGATCAAATGAGGGAAATAAACTGAACATTACAAAAATAGAGAAACATTATGTAATTCTAAAAGTTCAGATAAAAGAGAATCCCTAAAGAAATTACAATGTACTATAACTTATATCAATAAAATCCTAATACCGATAGGGTATAAGAAAATCATTAACATAGGCCAAGAAAAATACATTGTATAACACCAAATTACATTAATAACAATACACCGATAGAGTATAGTTATCATCAATGCAATAAAAAAAATAATTATATCACAAAATTCACATAAATGCATATAAAATAGTGAAATTATAATTATGTAAATAAAAAAAGAAATTATGCATATTGTCCAATAAATTTGCATAATTTTAATCATATATATTATATGACTAACATACAAAATTCACATTATTATACTCGTGATAGACAAGTAATAATAATGCAAATTAATAAAGAAAATTATGCTCATAAGAGAAGGACAATTAAGATTGTGCATAATTAATAAAATAACCTAAAATCAATTTATAAATGATAATTCAATATTAAAGAGAGTACAGTATAATTGGAGAATACAAATACTGTAAAGAATTATCATAATGAAAATAGGTAAAAAATTCAAGATTATAATAGAAAAAAATTTAATTTAATCTTGAATTAATCAATTTTTTTTTTATACTCAAAATACCAATAATATAAAAATATTAAATAAATATGGTATTTTTGAAAAAATAAGAATATAAAAATTAGCAACCACATTCAATGCTTCTGAGAATGAATTTAACACACGAATCATCATACATGATCGTATCAAAACGACAAAGTTCTCCCTTGACCAAATAACAAAGATATGGGTATAAAAATGAGTCCAGGCAACCCCATTAACACTTTCCAAAGTAAAGTTAATACAAATATATTATGTTGCCCATACAAATGACTCATATTGGTCAAACATAAAAAAAAGGAAAACCATTAGGTAATTTTAAAAACAATTTACCCCATAATTATTTAAAAAAGAAAACTAGGTTTTAAAAGGGGTAGCACTTAAAAAAAAGTTTCAATATTAATTTACCCATGTAAGAGTAAGGGAATGAAACTTTAACATGTTATTTTAACAATAACAAGTAGCGTAAACCCTCATTTTTTTTTTGTGAAAAAGATAATAGTGAACTATATTATAAAATTTCACTAATAACACAAAAATCTTCAATTCAAATTTAATTTTCTAATAGAAAACAACCATAATTCTCTAATAGAAAACAACTATAATATGTATCTAACCAGACTCTGATACCAATTAATGGAAATAAAAGAAAACCTTAAATCAATAGATACAAGATTATAGTATGTATAGAGAATTAAATATAAAAAGATAGAGGAAAGAGAATTTGTGTACCTCAAATATATTGAATTGAAGTTCTTGATCTTCAAGAACAAAAAAAAACCTATGAATGATTATTGTAGAGATATGAGTTCAATAAGAACTCTTGAGGGTTTTACTACCTACTTTCTAGGGGATTATTCTAGAGAGTGTGTATTGTTGTTCTTGTTATAATTTGCTTAATGGGATGACAAATTTATAATCCCCCAGGGTAGGCAGAGACCCCTCAAATGGGCTTTTTATGATTGACTCAACCCATCACAGAGTCAATCTTACTATAATCTCATTCAAATAATCATAAAGATATTATAAGATATGATTATCACCAAATCTTAAATTGCCAGATAATGATAAAATATAATTGATTAATACCAATCCACTATTATTTCCAACACGGCCGTCACCTCCGACCAACGATCACCGGCAGTGACCTCCAACCAGTGGTCACCCACGACACCTCTGACTGGCGATCGCCAATGGCTGATTGTCACCTTCAACTAGTGTTTTGGTTAAGATTTGAAACCAATGTTTTAAATTTGGAAACAAAAACAATGTTGTTTTTAAAATTTTGAAAACTTAAAACTAAAACTAGTTTTTGTTTTTAGAAATTTTAAAACTAGAAACAAAAAACCATCCCGAACGGGACCTTATTTTTTATGAAGGGTATGAGGGCGGGATACTGTATATATAAAAACTTATTCATTACCATTCTTATTACAAATAAATAAAAAATAAATTCATAAATAATCATTTATTAAATTAAAACAATTGTAGAATATATAGAGAAAGGGGTTATATAGAGCATTACATAGATGTTTCAGATGAGAAAACTTTTAAAATGAAAGCAAAAAATATTAATTCTCAGATTAAAATAAAAAACAATAGAAGGTTAAAGGTTAAAATACTTAAAAATCAAATTAAAAGCATATTTAATCATATAACTTAAAAAAATTATTAAATAAACATTAAATATAAAAAAATTCATTTATCACATATTAAAATACCTTAATTATTATCACTACTACCATTATTATAATTACTGACACTACAACTGATTTTACCACTTACGAATGTCATCATTATCATGACCATTGTTTTGATTGTTGTTACCATGGCTAATGTTATGACTCCCACTATGACAATTGTTACCATCACAAAGTAGTAGAAATAGTGATTTTGAGAGCGGTAGTATTAGTAACAATGACAACAACAACCGTCATTAAGTGATGACAACAATATCAATAGTACTTTTGGCGACAACAATAATAATTACTATAATCATAGAAATGATGGTGTCAATCCTAGTGGAATGTGATTATAATAATAATGATTAAGATATTTTAAAATGACACACACATATATATATATATATATATATATATATATATTATATTTAATTTAGCAAAAATCTTAAGTTAACATATATTAGGTGAGAGATTAATCATTCTTTGAGTAATGGAAATCATAAAGGATAGTCCTAGTAGATAAGTCATCAAGTAAAGCATAAAAATCGTTGGTTTAGGCTAATGGTTTCACTTATATACTAGTTAACTTAAATTATATCAAAGTTAATTAAGATGTTTTGACATGACGATCTTGATTAAGAAAGTTGGGAGAGTCAAGAAAATAAAATAAATATATTTCAAGAAAATTATAATTTTGTTTGTAAAAAATTTGTATTTATTAAAAGGGAAGAACTAGTTTGGAAGAGTAAAAACAATAAAATAAATATATTATAAAAATAATTATAATTGTTTTACTAAAAATATATTTAGTAAAAAGGAGGAAAAAATTTTGAAGGCGTCATAACTTTCTTGACTCTTAAAAAAATTCTCCACTAACATTTTATAAAGAAAAAGAAAAGATAAAAGAAAATCCACATCAACAAAACGAAGTAAAAGCTAACATAATTCAACAGAAATTAAAAATCCATCAATAGAAATTGAAAACCAATTAAATAAATAATCTCTGCCTAAATTAGAAATATCTACATTACATAAAACTTGAATAATAAACTTATTTTTAGAGGATAATATGTAATTTAAACCGTTGGAAAGGAAATTGAATTAAAATTTAGTCAATAAGAAGTTTTCTTAATTTCTAAATAGTTAATTGCAGAATATATTAAAAATATAGATGCACATAGGATCTATACAGCTACAAAACTATTATTCATATTAGGTAGGGGTATGTTTATGTTTGTAATACTTATAGATAATAAACCATTAAAATTTTCAAAATCAAATTTTAGTAATGTTAGAAACCAACCTCAACCGAGCTGTATATTAATAATTATTCTATAGACATAAAAAGTTTATATTACACTCCTAATACTTCCTCCATTTAATTTTATTAGTAGTTTTAGCTTTTTTACAAATTTTTAAATAAGTAACATTTACTTCTTCAATGTAATGTTCTTAAACATTTTAATAAATATATTCTATTTATTAACTAATTTATTATTTGTTTTAATATGTGTGCAAAAACCTTAAACAACCAATAAAATAAAATTGATGGCATAATATGACATTTAATGTTAAAATTCTATAAAATTAATCAAACACTGATTCATTTCTTAGAATTAGTATACTGAGTTTATTATAAAGTTATCAAAACTCAATTACCTTCACGAGCAATATTATGAGAGAAGGGCTAACCTATTTTTTTAAAATTGAATTAGTGATCAAATCAATGAAAATACTGGTTCAGAGTTCATTGGTTCAATCGTTATTGAACTAGTGGTTGAACCGGTCATACTAAAATAATATTTTTATTATTAATATATTATAAAAATTAAGATTATAAAAGAAAAAAAAATTATTAAGTAGTTATAAAAAAAAGTATTTTTTCTAAATACATCTTAATATTACTAAGTTAACCCCTATTTTTATTATTTTTTATTTAAAAATGAGTGAACTTAGAAAAAAGAGGGATGCATTTAGAAAATCCAAAAAAAAAAATTTAAAAATTATGAAACTAGTTACCCGGTTGAACCATCGTTTCCACTAGTTTTACTAGTTCATGACCAGTTTTCCAATTTTAAGACCGTTTTTTTGCTTGATCAGTTTTCTGCATTGACCAAACAGTTATCATACTTGTTTACTAGTTTTTCGATCTAACCGACCAATCCGATTTTTTAAACACAAAGGTGCTAGCAATACGCTCCTGAACACACTTTCCCTATCATTAGTTGAAATTGATTGAAAACTATAAAATTAGAAGAGACATTTAATGATAAGTGGAACCTACATAAATTTGTGTTTTTAAATAAATTTCAACCACTCACAAAGGTTGTGTTTAAAAAAGTATGATGGTAACATTTCTCTTATTCCTATCACTTAAAGACAAAACAACATACTTTTGGTAAATCTAGATGAGCTAAACACCCACGATTGACCCAAGCATAAGGCAACCCAAGTCCTAGCCTTACCCCGCTTCTCCCCAAATTGTTTACTTAATGTACTAGTTGAATCATTATTGGCTCTGGTTTGTTAGTCCTTGTTTCAACCCGATATTTAAATATTTGAGGTTCGGGCCTAATGTATTAAATTTTTTGCTAAACATTCTTTTTTATTATGATTGAGAGTTGATTCCCTTGTCACTTTCTCTCCCCTTTAAATTAGTTTTACTTTCCCAAAATTCTTCTCTCCCACTAAATCAGGCCCCAAAATTTCTTTCACACTCTTTCTATCCTTTAAATATTTATTAATTTTGAATAAAATTATAATAAATTTATTGTATTAATTTTAAAAAGTCCAACCTCAAAACTCGCTTTGGTCCTCAAAATATGTTGAGCCAACCTAGTAAACACTACCATATCTAAAACTTTAAAACATAAAAAATAACTTTTACATTAGAATGAAAATTGGAAGAACTTATAACTCCATAACCACACCATATTAGAAAGAGAAAAAAACTTATGCATTGTAGTGTAAAAATTCTACCTTGACGATCAACCACAACTTTTCATTTATAGTAAGTTTTTTACTTTACTAATTAATACTTTAAAAGACATATAAATGAAGGATTGTCATTGAATGTCAGGGAAAAACTCTTTTACACTGTCAATACATAAATATTAAACCCTATTATAAAACATAATTCAACATAATGATGGAGCAGTAAAAGTTACCTTTACACCTTTAAAAAGGTCCAAGTCATATAGAACTCCTTAAACTTCGTTTAATTTAGATCTATTGGTCAATCTATCTTTTCACTATTCAAAAATTAATTACAAAGGGGTCATATTTTATCTTATGGTACATGTACTTATGGTGAATCTAAGTAGGGTTCTTTAGGGACTCCACAGTATAAAGTGTCATCAGAGGTACTTGCAAATAATACTTAAACGCTCAAGTAAGTAAGAATGTTTAGTGTAAAAAGTCTAATTGAAATTTATTGTACCTTTTAAGGTTCATATATAGTAGGGATGACCTTCAACTTTGATTGGGTCTTAAATGCCCTTGATTGGATCTTTGAATGTTATTAATTGTGCCTTCAACTTTCCTATAACCATTGTTTTATGGTTTTGTAACAACTTGAATATTTTAATGGGATGATGTAGTCATTAGGGGTGTTTAGACTGTGTGGAGTCTTCAAGTGCCTAGGTTGTTGTTTGAGTGGTGGCTCTTGATCGAGTTGTGGTGTTGTGCCGACCTACAGTGAGCAAGCCTCCCTAGTTCCATACTAGACCTCAGGTAAATATGAGCCCTCGCAGTATCGAGTATGACCTCAGGTAGTACAAAAAGCTCTTGAGCTCCAAGGCAAATGTGGAGAGAATCTAAGGGTGTTGCTGGAGTTAAGAGTGATACAGTTCTATAAGTCGAGGTGAGAAAAGCCTGATAAGTAGGTTGAGGGAGAAATCATTGTCTAGTGGATGAATGCCACGTGGGAGTGTGCATGTGGGGTGTCTAATTGAGGTGATTGCTAGAAAACCCTAACTGTTGGATCGTGTCGGACAGGTTTAAAGAATTCCAACCTTAAATTCACCACTACATATGAATTTAACCAATTAAATATTATTAAAATTTTTACTATTATTAAGGAAAAAGGGATTTGTGAGTGAAGAAAGAAAAAAGAGATTAGTTCTTTACAACCTTTTTTTAAGGAAGAAATTAGAAGTTATAAAGAAAAAGACTATGAAGAATTAGAAAGAAATTAGAAGAAAATATTCCATATTTTTAATGGCTTAAAGAAAATTGTTTAAATAAAATTCAAATTAATGTATTAAAATTTGCATAAAAGATTTGGAAAAAACTACTAATAGAAAAGTCATAAGTATAATTTCACCTTTTGAAGACATATGATTTTCTAATTTGCAAAGTCAAGAAGTAATAGCTTCCCTTTTAAAATTATTAAAAAAATAAAAATTAAGTATATAAGACATTAAAAATATCTATGGTTAGTTAAATCATGTCAATCAATTACTACATCAACCAGCTTAAAAAAGTTACCCATTTTGAACCTTCTCAAACTCTTGATAGAACCTAAACAAAACCTTTTGAATTTTCTGCTAAAGTATTAAAAAATTTAAAGATAGGAAAATAATATGATTCTATATTAGAATAAATAAATATAAAATTTGATAAATTAAAATTAGTAAAATCAATACACTAAATGATTTAACGATTATATCAATCAATTTTACACTTGATGTCAACAGATCATATCGTGCTGCTTGTTATATATAATGTACAAATGAGTATTGATAGTAATTTCTCTAAATCTGCCGTTTAACTTTTTTGTTAGATGAAAATTTCTTTCTTGTGAACACAAAAATTCTTAAAGTTAGCATTTATAGATTTATGATATCTCCAAATATATATGAATATTATTTAAATTTTAAAAATAAATAATAATAATTAATAATTTAAACATATATTAATTAAAATTTTAAAACATTTTTGTTTATACTAAAAATTATTGATATAAAAATAAATTTTGCCACTTGTATTCTACTATTCTACCTATTGATAGACTAATTAATACAGTATTTCGGTACACTCAAAGTTTTATTAAATATAATGTTGTAGTGTCCCAAAATCTCATTATATCATGTTTAGAAATGGAGTTCAATCTTTATAAATACCATCATTCTTTAATTCATCTAAATATTTTTTTAAGAATAAAATCGTAACAAAACTATTAAATTTTAAAACAGACAATATCTCTCCACTGTAACCGAAACTATGTCCTAAAACTAGAGTCATGAAATATTATCTTGTTAAACTAATATGTTAATATTAAACTCTAAAACTAATATATATAAACAATATGAATCAATCAATGCAAGTGTTTCCATTCTATGCAATGCTATAATTTTTGTGAATAAAAATCTACTACATACATACAAATTATATTTAGGCATTTACATTTTGGGGAAAGGGGTATTACGGGAAGGCAAACTAAATAAAGGTGTGTAGAAGTAAAACCAGGAAGTTTATTTAATAATTGTCCACTAGTTAAGCACTTAAGCCCAATGAAAATCCCCTTCAGCGAGTTAAGGTAATATAAAAGGACAGTTATGTATTAAAAAATCTAAATATATAAGGACAAACAGTTTATTTTAAAATATAATATCTTTTAAAGGCAAACAATTTATTAAAAATTTAATATTTAAGATTTATTGATCTCCACAAAGAAATGATGATGAAAATACATTTAATAACAATTTAAAAAATTTTTAAAAAATAATTAAAAATAAAAATAGTTGTTTTTAATGTTTTAAAAGTTAAAATTATATAAAATTTAATAATATTGTTTTAATTATAAAAAAAGTATATATAAATGTATTTTGAATTATATAAATATTTTATATTTTTATTAAAATTAATTAAATTAAATAATTTTATTTTTTAAAATATTAAATATCAAATAAAAACAAACATATTTTCTTAATTTAAAAACTTGAAAGTAAAAAATATTTTTAAAAAATAAAGAAAAAACATTTTCTTTAACCAACTTGCCCCTAAATTTGCCTCTTTAATTCCTAGAATTTTTAAAACAACTTTTATAGGCTTTCACATCATTGTGCGTCAATTTCAAAATACACGCACTCTTGTTCATATAAAGAATGTAAACTTCGAAATTTGCATATTAAAATATATAGAGGTGCAAACAGAAATTAAAAGGGGTGTAGAGAGAAAAACTATGAAATTGTTCTCATGTATACCAATACATCAATGTTTGTGTTATGTACACTTTCTAGATAATGATTATTATACATCTCTTATTTTCATTTTAAATATTTCTTAAGATGTCTTTAAAATTATTTTGATACTCCCTCTGTATGATCTACAATATTTTTCACCTTCTTTACGTTTCTTAGAATCTACCACTTATAAGGAAGGATTAGTAAAGATGATAGACAAATTTGAAAACTCTTAAGATGTCTTAGAAATGTTGTATATAACTCGAGTGTTATGAATGAAGACATATTAGATTTTGGACAAAAAATAGTATTTATTAATTGTGAGAGTTGTGTTTTCTCTTGTTATTGGGTTGAACCTTTTTAAATTCTTATCAAAGAATTTATATTATTTGTGACGAAATCTCTTCAACCTATACTTCTTTAAGGATTGTGACATTGTTCTTTCCATTTTTTTGTCTCAATCTATTTTTTCTTTTTCTTCTACAAATTTTTTTCTTTTAATTCTGTTATCAGTTAATGTTGAATTGTCAATCCAAAAAGCGATTCATATTAACTTACCTTCTCCCAAAATCTCACAATGCACATCTTCTTTCTGTGATCCTTTTCTTTGCATCAAACATCCTTTTTTTTCTCCATCATCTCAAACCCCTTTTCCACCGCACACTATCTTCCTCCACCACAAACCATATTTGCCTTGAGCACATCTTTTCCCAATTATTGGATACTACCAAAATATCATCAATTTGCAAATGTCGTGTCACTCTTATCTTTGCTACATCAATTTGAATATCAATTTGAATATTTATTCTGTCACACATCTTATTAAGATGATTTTCCATGTCTACATAAAAAAATAATATTAAAAAATTTTATATAGTAGTAACGTTTCAGGGAAGTACTTTCTCTTGAAAATACAAGATTTCAGAACATGCGTTTATACTTCCAAAAAGTATTTTTCCGAAACAGGTTATTCTAAAAAGTATTTTCTAGAATTATATACATAACTTCCAAAGTACTTTCTAGAGTTTCAAAAACCAAAGTATCAAATTAGCAACTGCATTGTTTAAGTTCTTTGATCTCGTAGGCTTAATCCAGGAGAAAAGTAAAAAATAAAACCAAAAAAGAAAATAATGATATCTTTAATTTTTCTTGAAAAAAGAATAAAACACTTCATTTTAATAGAACAATCTTACTTGTCCATCATAATGTTTTTCGACAAATAAATAAAAATAATAACAGAAGATATTAAAGTAGTAGTAACGAATTGATGGAGATGAAAAAAAAAACTTGAAAATTATAAAGAAGAATTATAGAGATATAGCTGAAAAGGTAATCAAATAGAGGTTGAAAAATAACAAAATAAAATATAATTAGTTTATATTAATTTTATAAAAAAGATATTTATTAATAAAAATTATATAATAAAAAAAGGAGGTACACTTATCAATTAAAAAAGTTATAAAAAATAATTTTTTGAGTATTTAAGATAAATGTGAAAACAGAAGTGTATATAATAATACTCCAAATTTAAACTGCTCGTCATTTATATTCTTGGCCCGTATATCAACACTGCAGACGCCTGTTTCTCTCATTGACTTTTTTCTCTTTCTCTTCTCAACTTGCTGATTGTTTAAGCAAATGATGCTATTCATTTATATTATTCCAATTGGAGTTCAACCATGTGTCCAACGAAGCTACATACAATTTTATGTTAAAGTTCGTATAATTACAATACAATTGTTTTGAATAAGTTCAGAATGACAACTTTTTCCTGACATGTTCTATTATATATAAAAAAAAAATACTACTTATAGTTAATTTGGTAAAAGTTATTGGCTAAGAAACACTGCAACTGCTCGGTTTCTAACTTCACTTTATTTAAAGTAAATAAATTTAGTAATTACTTGAAGGCAAGAAGATATAGCAGAATTGTTAAAGGTAGGCATACTAAAGATTGAGAGTAGGTAGCTTCTTCAAACATCAAATACGACTCTTTAGTATCAGGTAAGAAAAGTTAAAAGTTGAAAAAATTTGCTTTCTCAGTTATATCATCAAGGTTAAGTTTAGAATTATATTTGCATCTTTCTAGAATAAGCTCTTCTCAGTGTGTTTGTGTTGATGCCACCTTCCAACTTTATTAGTTGCCATAAGTTAATCACAATAGCTAGATAATTAGAGACTCTAAAAAACTATTTAATATGATACAATGTGTTAATTTTTTTTTAAAAAACGGTTCACATTTTAATGCAATTCTAAATGTATTTATTATATTAAAGAGTGAATATATTTAAACTCTGTTTTTTCACTTCTACCCTCATTTGTTTTCACCACCACCGCTATTATTACTGTGATTGCTACTACCACTATCACCTCTCACTACCACCATACCACCATCACACATGTGTGGTGAGGGAGGGGATGACATGACATAGATTGTTTTCTTAACTCTAAGTGAATCACTTTATATTTTTCACTACGGTTTTTCTATAATGTGTTTAAGAATATATTTTAATAAGAGTTTAATTGGTATATAGTATAGTGTAAAAGTTTTTTACACTGAAATTTATATGACTTTTAAAGTACTAATAAGTAAAGTTAACAAATTTAGCACGAATGAAGAGTTGTGATTGAATGTCAGTGTAAAAATTTTTACAACGATAGTGTATACCAATTAAACTCTTTTAATAATCATTTCACCATCACCAACCATGCATATGTGGTTGGGGGTGACGGTGATAGTGTTGGTGAATGATTATTAAAATGTACTCTTTGATAGATTTATAAAAAACTGTAGTTGAAAAGATAAGTTGATTGATTTGGTTGAGGTTAAGAAAACAATCTATAGCATAGAATCAACCATTAAGATATACACGGAAGAAAAGATGAAAAACTAGGCTTAAAGCAGTGATAGAAAATTCAATAAAAACTATTATGCAACTTATAACAGGACAATACCGAAAATCAAGCAGCTTAATATAATGCATCAACATGGTATTGTTCTTGATGACAATGAATAAGTAAAAACCCTTACCAACACGGAGTAATAGGCAGTGTTAAGAAGATTCAATAAAAAATATAGCAATATAAAGTTACATTGTATTTCTCAAAGGCTATCAAATGTAAATCAATTTAAAAGAAGAAAAATGGCACAAAACTTTCTTTTACTTTATTTGTTATGTAAAAGATCAAGAAATCGTCACTCTATGGGTAGTTCTTGATTTTTGGAGAGAAACTAAAAATATTTCACAGTTGAGTTTAGGTTTGCCAAAATTATTGGAAAAAAGGGAACAAAAATGAAAAAATAAAGAAATATAAAAAGCATATAAAATGAAAAGCTTACAGTACTCAATAAACAGGGACTTCAAGCATTGTTACATAACATTTACTCTGCTAATGCAGGTCTTCCTCCCAAACTGGTTCAATCCAAAAAATAAAACATCCAATAATAAAACATAAAAAAAATTTCAAAGCTAAAACGTCACAAAACCTTCTTCTGATTTAATTGTGCTGTAAAAGATCAAGAAATCGTCACTGTAGTTCTTGATATTTGAAGAGAAACTAAAGATATTTGAGTTTGGTTCTGCTTTACCAAAATCATTGAAAATTAATATTATGGAACAAAAAGGAATATAAATGAAAAAAAGAAAGATAAAAAGCATGTAAAATAAAAACATTATAGTACTCACCAAACAACTACAGCCATTTCTATGTTAATGGAGGTCTTCCACCCAAATCGATTCCAATAAAAAAAAAATCCAATAATAAAACATAAAATCATATAGATGAATCAATGATAAAATGCCACAAAAACTTCTTCTGGTTTATTTGTGTTGTAAAAGATAAAAAAATTGTCACTTGATGAGTATTTTTTATTTTTGGAGAGAAACTAAAGATGTTTCACAGTTTATCAAAATCATTTTAAATTAATATTATTGAAAAAAAAAACAAAAATGAAACCAAAAGAAAAGAAAGATAAAAAGCGTATAGAATAAAAATATTAACGTACTCACCAAACTAATTTTGCAAAAAGATTGCCCCCGTGCCGTGACAAACATAACAAAAGATATTTAGGGTTTAACTTTACCAAAATCACTAATAGATGCATTTTCTTATTGAAGAATTGAAAATATTTGGGGGTTTGTGTACACAAAAAAGCTTGGCAAATTTAAAAAAAGGTTACATAAATCCACCAAAACAAAACCCTAGTCAGAAAAGAATTCAGAGCTAGCAAGGTAGTAAGAGAAAAAAAAGATGTACCTGGCAGCAAGTGTTGGATCAATGGTGCCTCCGGAGCTTATAACCTCTTTCTTCGTTTCCTTTCTCTCTATGGCAGGTTAGGGGTTTCAGTGCGGAAAAAGGAGATTTTAGGGAAAGAAAGAAAGAAAGTAGAAAAGTCTAATGTAAACAGAGAAAGATAATGAATTACATAAATATTCCAACTTGAATAGTCGTCAAATTTTTAGACGACGAGTAATTTTGATAGCCTAAAAACTATATTATATATAGATATTAGATTAAATTAGAAGATTATCTTTTAAGTTTGAGTCTCTAGAGAGTTACAAATTTCAATCCTCTTGCACAATTTCACTTCCACATATACAACTTGTAATTTACATTACAATTTAATACAAACTTGACAACAAGAACATCATCTTCACCCCAAGGTTACTCAGCTGAATATTGTTACCATTTTCAATCACACGTGACTGAAAAGCCTTTTCAGACTCCAAAAAGGGTTAAAGTTCAAACCAAGATACCATTTTCAATTACCATCGACTATTAATTTTTAGAATGACAAAAATGTCCCGCAATTCGCAGTTCAATGTACCTTTCCCCACCCAACGTCTCCGAGCGTCGACGGTCAACCACGGCATCTTCACACTTTATCCCTCCAATTATTACAAATAGAAGCCAAATATTTGGGTGTTAAATACATTAATTAATAAAATAAATAAACAAAAAATATGTATACACGATTATATTACGTAGAGACGGCAATTGGCTTTACGTCAGAGTCCACCATTGCTTCTTTTCTCGTCTTTCTCTCTCTTCTCTCTTTGGCAAACTATGCTTGATATTAATGAATAATGTTGATTCTTATCTGCCAGTCTGCTACCAGACAGGGCAATTGTGAAGTGTAAACCTGGGTTTGCTTATATTTACTATTATTTTCATTTTTCCATAGCCGCCTCTTGCGTTTCTCGCCTTCTTTCAGCTATCTGCTTCTTCTTTTGCACGCCCCAGATTCCCAAAAACCACCTTTCCTTGCTTCACAGTGGAAAGTTTTGTTCTTTTGTCTTTTTTTCTAGCTGGGTGAATTGGGCAATCTTAATTTTCAACAACAATTGTTGAGTTCCATGGTCTTCTTGTCTTGGATTCCTTGCCAGCTTGCTTCTTTTGAGGTTTTTTGTCCTATTGGGTGTTCGAGGTTTTGGAGAAAATAAGAAGACACTGCACAACTGTAGCTTCATCCAAGGCAAACTCCTCCTTTACATTGATCTTTTGTTCTCGCTGTCAGAAATTGAACTTGCCCTTTTTTATTCAGAAATTAAATTCATGGAGGCCCAGTTTGGTGAATTGGGCTAACCTTTGATTGGTCGCTGTGGGGTGTTTCGGTCAATATTTTGGAATTGGGAAGATTTGTATTTTAGGCTTTGTTTGGTAGTTTTATGCACCAGGTTGCTAAAAGGAAATGCTTTCCTGTTGGACTGCACTGTTTAGTTAAGAATGGCTATCACTACGTTATTCTTGGTGTTATTGCTGCAATTTTCAACAATTTTTGGCTCTGAGATAGTCTTACAATCAAAGGATTGTGGCATGGATTGGGTGGCACATTCATATTCTAGTCATGGTCAGGAACTGTTCTACATAAACGGCAATGTAGTGAACAAGGTTGCTTTCTGTGAGGCTCTCCAACTGTGTATTGCAAAGGGGTGTGACGTGAAGGACTGCTTTGGAAGTGTCAAATGTGGGATGTCGTTTGGTATGGTCTCATATATTGTATGTTAGTTTGAGTATGGTTTGCCTATTGCCTATGATAGTTATGCACGTTTTATGTAGATTTCCACGCCTTTGTTTTGACCTATGTATTGGCCTTTATTATTGCTTGCAGTGAATTTACCTTCAAAGGCAGCGAGGAAACTTTTCAAGGAGGATTCGAGCAGTGAATCCACATCAAAAGGAGATTATAAACATCCGTCAACCAATGTAGTTGTTATTTTTCCAGGGGGAGCTTTGTTGGTATGTTGTATTGCTCTTTGTCCTTGTTTCTTTGCCAAGAGACGGAAAGCAACTTCTCATACTGTTTTGGTCAAGGAACAAATTTCAAGTGAGTTGATGTTTCTGTAAACTTTTACCACCTTTTTTTGGACTTTGTCTCGGTAACTTCCATTGCTAGCCGTGTGCATTCATGTTATGAATTTGGGAGATGGGTTTCTGACATGCAGTTTGTTAAGTAACATGCACCTATATTACCTTAAAATTTTCAGTCCTGTTTTAGATGATGTTTTATTTTATTTTTTCAAATTTATAAAAATAATAAATCCTAGTTTTCATTTTAGGTAGGTTTTAGGTTTTCAAATTTATAAATATAAAAACTAATTTTGGTTTTAATTTTTCAAATTTATAATACCAACATTTTTTTGTTTTCAATTTTTAAATATTGTTATCAAATATCAACTCCAAGACTGACCCACCAGCAAGCAACAGTGGCACAGCCGGTGATTGGTGGTTGTAACAGAGGATCGCTTCCGATGGTAGTAGCTGCCTGCAGCGTGATAACAAGTAACAAACTTGAATATAAACAAAATATAAAATCAACAAATTTTTATTATTTTTCAAATGGAATAAAAACTATTTTGAAAATAGATCACAACCATCTTAGCAAAGGTATTTTTATTTTCAAAATGTATCTTAAAACTAAAACTAGGAAACTGACAATGGGGTCTTCAGTTTCTATTATCATCATATGCTTTCTTTTTTCTTGCTTTCCTTTTTATTATTTACGATTATAGTTGTAAACAATTTTTCCAGTGACATTCAATTATGATTTTTTATGAACAACTCTGATCTTGTAGTGGATTCAGTTGCCTCCTTTGATGCTTCCGTTAATGATAAGATTCCGGCCAGTCCAATTCGGGTGCCACCTAGTTCTTCAAGATTCTCAATGTCTCCAAAAATTACTAGATTTCAATCATTGCATCTCAATCTGAACCAAGTTACAAAAGCTACCCAAAACTTTTCAGAAACGTTACAGATAGGAGAAGGAGGTTTTGGAACTGTCTACAAGGCCAAGTTGGAAGATGGCGTGGTTGTGGCTGTAAAACGTGCAAAAAAGGTAAGAGCTCTTAATATGTAGTTTAAAAGGCTGGAGCTAACCTTAGAATGCTCAAGCTCTGGATTCTGTTTGATTAGGAACATTATGTTTCAAAATTGTATTATGAAATGCTTTGACTGTCTGTATCACTAAATATGGTAGAAGTACTTATTTTTTCTCCTTGCTGACGTGGCTAAATTGTATAGGAACATTTTGATAGTTTGAAAACAGAATTCAGCAGTGAAATTGAACTTTTGGCCAAAATTGATCATCGAAACCTGGTGAAGCTTCTAGGTTATATTGAAAAAGGAAATGAACGACTTCTTATTACAGAGTATGTGGCAAATGGTACACTTAGAGAACATTTGGATGGTAAGACTATGCACTGTTATCTACCAACATCTGTCTTTCAATATTGAATCTAATGCAGAATGTCATGTTGATATTATTGGCAGGCATGCGTGGAAAAATACTAGACTTCAATCAACGTCTTGAAATTGCAATTGATGTAGCTCATGGTTTGACCTATCTACATCTATATGCAGGTAGTGATTACTCTATTCTTCTTTCCTTCTACATTTTCTTTTGCGTGCAAACCAACCTTAAGATTATTTTACATTACATTTTTTTTAAATATTAGTAGTTAATGTGTTAGTTTTTGTTAGGAGAAAGATTTGAAGGCACGACCTCTCTCCCTCTTCTATCTCTCCATTTTACCACAATCTACATTACATCTTACATAAGTAGAGTATAAATAAATGCTTTGAAACATTGAGTTTATAGGAAACCGCCATAAATAAGGTTTTATTTTTTGTTTTTGCCCTAAATAAGCTTTTGTCTCCTCAGCTATTTTAATTTTAGATTTATAGTCCCTCTTGAAATTTTTTACAAGGTTTTGGTCCCCCACTAATTCCTTAATTTTCCTTTAGCATTTTTAGTCAACACTAACTGCTGTGTCAAATGGAAATTCACATCAACACAATGCATGGCAGCCACGTGAATGAATGGCACATGGCATCACATGGAGGAGCGTTGTTCTGTGTCATCACTTCTAGGCACACCATGTTAGCCTTATGGATCTGCAATGTTCTAACCTCACGGGTGTGCAGGCCACATGATATCTTCACACATGACACAATGTTTTTTATGACTTTTTAGTCCTTAGAAATTTTGAAATTCAAATATTTGTCACTATAAGATTTTCACCTTTTGATTTAAGTTCCTACAAAATTTGTATTCTTCAATTTTAGTCCCTAAAGATTTAAATTCTAGTTTAGTCCTTCATTTTTTTTGTCTTTAGTCATTTTTAGAATATTTAATACCTTTATCTACAGTCATCTCATGAATATCATCACACTATATTATACTAACCATTATTAGCAAATAATGGTGAGTCCACATAGGTGGCTGATGTTACATATGCCATTATTTGCTAATTAGTTTTAATATTTAATTATTTTGTGGCAAAGTCGACATGAAGAGAAGGAGAGAGAGGTGGTGTATTCAAATTTTTCAACTAACACAACTAACACACTACTAACATTTGCCATCAAAATAAAAAATCTTTAACTATTTGGTTTATATGATTGAGATCCTTTCCTCTCACTTCTCTAACACTCACTTGATATGCTTCCGATGTATATATTGTACTTGGTATAAACACATATTTGAATGCCTTGACGATGTGCCCATTATTAGGTTTTCAGTTTTAACTTATTTTAGTTCTAGTATATCCATGCAGCATGATTTCCTTCCCTATAGTCTACTAATATTTATAGATCTTCCAATTGAATCTTGAAGCCTAACCTTTTTCTTCTCTTCGAACAGAAAAGCAAATTATCCATCGAGATGTGAAATCATCCAACATTCTTCTGACAGAAAACATGAGAGCTAAAGTAGCAGATTTTGGATTTGCAAGGCTAGGGCCAGTGAACACTGATCAGACACACATTTCTACCAAAGTGAAGGGAACAGTTGGTTATTTGGACCCTGAGTATATGAAAACATACCAACTTACTCCCAAAAGTGACGTTTACTCATTTGGAATTTTGCTTTTAGAAATTGTGACTGGCCGTCGACCTGTTGAGTTGAAGAAAACTGTTGAAGAACGGGTTACACTACGATGGGTAAGCTCATAATTTGTTTTCATTAAGATGAATTTTTTTTATTCATTTCATTTTCTGTTTTTACTTTTAATTTTCTATTCAACACTTTTGGCATTCTTAGAAAGGATGATATAGCATTTACGGCATGTATGCAATGCTGATCCTATAATATAAGTTTTTAGGACCTCTTTAAGAAAACTTCCACTGTCACCATGAAATTGAGTATGTGCTTATAAAAAAAAACTAAGAAACTGAGTGTGCTACTATGTCGCATGAAGCTAACTGTGGCCTCCCCTTGAAGAATTCTAGTGGCAACTTTACTTTTTGGACTTGTCTGTGGGCTTTAGAAGCATTGGCAAGATAAAATGTAGTACTGCAAGGCATTGTAAATGCTAGATTGTGTAGTGAACAAGAAATTATGCGATAGTTTGTATTTTTTATACTTTCAACGTATCAGAAATCATGGTATTGTATGATTATTAAAATAATTATTTGTAATTAGATAATAGTGTAAAAAAAATCTTCATGATATCAGTACATACACCATTAACTCTAAAGATTTGCAGTCCCTTTCCATTTTGATATGTATGTTTGATCTTTATGCAGGCCTTCAGGAAGTATAATGAAGGAAATGTGGTGGAACTGGTGGATCCTTTAATGGAGGAATCTGTAAACGCAGACGTTCTGATGAAGATGCTTGATTTGGCATTTCAATGCGCAGCACCCATCCGTGCTGATAGGCCTGACATGAAATCAGTGGGCGAGCAATTGTGGGCTATAAGGGCAGATTACCTCAAGAGTGCAAGAAGAGAATAAGTCGTGGTATTATTTGGTGATGATATTGTGAAGTTAGTCTTTTTCTTTTTTAAAGATTTTTCTCTTTATCTATACTGCCTAAAGGTGTCTCAGCCATTGTGAAATGAAGTCATATCATTTGGGTCTTTTTCTAGGAAACATTATATATTCCTCGGTAGTCATTACTCTAAAGTTTGAACATTGCTAAGCAAGTGGCAACCAACTGCAACTGGCTCAGAATCAAGGCCTTAATAAAAGTAACAAACTTGGACACAAAAAAAGGTACGACGAGGAACTTCTTTGTCTTGCCACTTGAGAACATTTTTGGTGTATAGTTAGCAATGGGTTTTGTAAAATAACGAATGGAGCATGTACTAGTGAATAATGGGTGCAAAATGGTGAATTCCACAACTTAATTCAAAACCGTATCTCATCTTTCATAATTTCCTTTCAACCGTATAATGGTCAAACAACAGTGCCCAGTTCATCAATATTCAGGTTTCCGATTTCGAATTCAAAATTTAATGATTTAACATTCAACCATATTAGGAAAAACGGTTGTAATATAATGTCTGAATTCAGTCAAGATGTTTTCTGCCTTTAGAAACCAATAGCACTACTATTATCAGATACTTTATTTTATTTAGGATCGGCCATTCAGATAAAAAGGATAAAGTTTTCATTTCTAGTAAATTTTTTTCTATTTTTTTAAATGGAAAAAATAAAAAATACTCTCTAATATTTTCTTTCTTTTTCCTTCTAAAATTTTCCATCTGAACAGATCCATGAAAAACTAAATATAAGGAAATTGTACTTCATTTCAAGAACCGAGAATCGAAGCACCGTCAGTCAACCACGAAACAATTATTGTGACAGAAAGTATAATGCAGTTAAAGTAAAAATTGGCCATCATCCTTCAATTAATCAAAATAGACAAGATTGATTAAAAAAAAGTGATCACTGAATCATACAATTATTTTGTATTATGACTCAGCTCTTTGATTCCATGAAGTTGGAAAAAAAACTATCATATCTTATGAATAAGAAATTCTTCTGCTACACAAAAATAATTGAGCTGTGTAGCCTTGGTCAGATGCCTAAAACTTTTACAAAAATTGGTAACCATTGTCGGATGCCCAAAAATTCCTCAGACAAGGCTGCTAAAAAATCTTAATCTTCCGGTGTTTCTTGCAAGAAAAGGATGCAAACCTAATATATGTTCTGGCATGAAATCGTGCCGTGTGAGTATTCCAACCACAGGTGATCTCTGCAGTTAGCATGCACAAAACTTACATGAGTGAACATCAGAGAACAATAATAATGAATTGGTGTCATCAACTAAAAGTATCATGCGAGCAAGATTATACAACTCATAAATAAGTGATCAATTAGATCCATCAAACCATATGTTAATTTACTACAGAAAAAATAAAATAGTGGATCCAATATCAAAAGCACAAAATAGTGGACCCAATCCAAATCAGAATTTTCACCTCGACAATTTATATAACATTTAATAAGAACCTTAATTTAGATTAGCAAGGTAGAATACAATATCAAAAGCACTTCATGTTTTTAATGCATAAAATTAGAAATATAAAATATATTTTCTTTCCCGCCAAAATTTCCTCTATTATCAAGACACTAAAGACTTTTATGCCAGTTTGTTTAAACTTAAAAAATAATTATAAAAAAATTTAAGAAAGTAAATTTTTTTAAGAAACAGATACAATTCGTTTCTTAAAAACAGTAAAAAAATTATTTTAATAAAAAATTTTAAATAAATACATAAAAAGAAAAAAAAACAAAGTATTTATTTCATTAAAAAAGATTTTTTTTAGGGAAAAAAAGTTAAACAAATAGGCCCTTAATTCATCACATAATGATGATCATGATAATGAGTAGTTGCATACTAAACATAACCGGGCTGACACATTTTTATGAGAAAGAAATCAAGAGCAGTTAACTTTGTCGATCAAAATTGCAACAAGGCATGAGAAAATTACTTACACCAGAGATCTTGGGTATCACTAGCAGATGTCTCAAACCAAGCTCTCTAAAAAGTGTAACAGCCTTTGCCAGTGACATAGTCTCCACGACAGTATAAGGAGAAGTATTAGTAAATGGATGTAGATCTATGAACATGTCCATCTCTTCCTCTGATAGCTGTATCTCCTCTATCTTTAGACGTTTGCTTGAACCCTTTTTTGCGAAATCGTCAGCTGAAAACTTATTGAAGACATCACAACCTGTTGCTGGTGAGGACAGAAAAGCTTTCTTCTTCAACAACGTGAGAAGGTGGTCACGAAGGATTATGCCGAATAAAACCGAAGCTTCCGAAATAGGAGGCTCATCAATAACAGGAAACCCATTATGCCCCGTACTCTTTAGAATAAACACAATGTTACGGACCTTCTCAATGCCATTAAATGTCTGAAGTGGACCTGTGACTACATCACCTACTGTTAGCTGTCTCATATATGGTTCAGCATGAGTTTCTAAATAAGGCAAACCCTTGGCCTTCATTATAATGTCATATATATTTGCGTTGAAAGCATCTGCTACTGTCTTTGATATGAGCAGCACCATCATGATTAGGGGTAGCAATAACAGGTTATTTGTCAGTTCTAGAATAATTACACACAAAGAAACTGTCGTCCTCATGGATCCGCCAAGAAAGGAAGCAGCACCAAGCACAGCATAAAGACCATGGCTAAGATTCGAGTTTTTTCTGACCAACATTCCAACAACCCGTCCATAAGATGCACCAGTCACAATAACTGGCACAAAAAGACCCGCAGGAGCAACAACTCCATAGCTAAAGATACTTAAAAAAAAGCACGTGATGAAAAAGATGAACATTGATCTTAACTGAAACTCGTCGTCAGTATTTTTGCTAAATAAATTTCTAATAGCATCATCATTTGTGTTGAAAATGAGGCTGGCAAGATCATTGTATTCATTAGGATCACACTGGAATTTCTTGTATATACCAGATCGACCTATTGTAGGACAAGGCTCAGTTGGATCCGGTGGACAAGGTCGGCAAGATGTAAACCACGGCAAACCAAAAAGAAGGCAGGAGGTACAGATGGAGATTAAACAAGCAAGCAAAATTTTGAAAATGGTTCCTTTCCTGCAAGAGTAAATGGTGGAAAGAACGAGCTCGGTATAATGTGCAGTACAATGTTAGGAAAAGTTTAATTTTGTCATATGCACTTATAACTAAAAGAGAGCTTACTCGTTGATATAATTGTATATTCGAAGAACTTTGCTCAACATCAAATTAAATAAGCTGCCAAGTATCCCCCCTATAACGCCAAGAATAAACACAGGAGGAACATCCACCAAATGATATGAAATACTTGCTGAATATGCATCAAACATTATCAGCCCTCCTTTACCAAATAACCCACATTTACCACTTAAACATAAATCAATCATGGCACGAAGCAAAATTGCAACTATTGCCGCTGTAAAGAAAGCTCTCCACAGAAGAGCACTTCTCCACCTATATGACAGAAATTAAGCATTTATTAATGTATACTTTAGAAGGGGAACAAATTGGCTTAAGGATTTTCAGATTGATAACATAAAACAATATCAATTTATCCCTGTAATTGACGGAAAATCAATTCTAACAAATAATAACAAAATACATTCATAAGAAGACAACTATGGGGAGACTGGGAAGACAAAAACAAAAGATTATGCCAATGCCATTGTCATCTGAAAGGCTGAAGGATCTCAACCAATTGTAAATAAACACAAACAGACAAGTCTGTAGGACAATTAATCAGCAGTTTTCAGTGTGTCTATCGGTTATTACATATTATTGGTTCAATGGAAAAAAGAGAGAACAAGAGACCTGTAGAATGATGGCCCTGCAGTGAGGTCAACAGAAGCAGATAAGTGGTTAAAGGCCTCATCAGTTAAAAAACATGCCTAGCCAACCACCCCCACTCAAACAAAACATGGGAATAAGAAAATAGCCATGTTCACTTCCTGGTTGAATTCTGAAAGTGATAGATACTAGTTAAGAAAAAAGGAGCTACCATGGCTTCAGAGGAGTTTGGTTTTAACATGTTTGCTAGCCATGGTAGACTAAGAAGCAATGGCTATTAAGAAATTACTGCTATGCTATCAAACAAAATGGTGCAGAATAAAATTACTGGGTTAAGTTCAGCTACAGATAAGCAGTTGACAATAAACAAGAAATAGCAAAAGTAAAGGCATGATTTTTTAGGAGGAAATAAACACCTTAAGATCATCATCGGCAAAAACCATTCATACATAAAAATATGATTCTAATTCTCAAACCCAAAATCATAAAAATTTAGAGGGTTTACAAGAGAAAAAATGTAATGTTTAACGAACCAAGATGCCATCTCTTCAAGAGCAAACAACACACCACCAACAGGGGCACGGAAGGCAGCAGCAATTCCAGCCGCCGATCCACATGTTATCAGATCTCTTCGATCTCGGTCATTCTTAAAAAACTGTAACCATTTCCATGTTAACCTATATCTCTTCGATCCACCCTGACCTACCAATGCTGCCACACATGCACCAGTATGCACCATAGGCCCTGCCTTCCCAATAAGAAGCGATGATGACACCGCCGTAATGCTTCCAATGATCTGATATAACCAATATGAAAGTAAATTTCTTATTCAGGGAAAACTTCAATTCCTATCTGAATGTGAGTTATGACTGAATCTAATAAAGGAATCTAGAGTACGCGATAAGAGACAATTTTGCCAACACTAAATTATGAGACTGAATAATATGTTATTGGAGAAACATAGCAATTAAATGTTTCTCAGAATTTCTATCAAGACATATGGTTCATGCATTAGGAAGGAAAATAAAAGATAGAATTCTGAAAAGCACCATAGTAGGTGAGACTACATTTACATAAGGATTGTTGGTCTCACATGTATGGTATGTATTCAATAGAATATCACAGCACACATATATTTCTGTAAATAATACATTCACTAATTAGACAAGTAAAATACATCCTAGAGATGATATTATCATCGCTAACAGGACATATTAGTAGAAGTGTAGAAGTGTAGCCATTCATCTTTTTTCCCAGATTCCTGAACATGTTCAGAAGGATGAAATCATCATGTATTTCAAGAAAAAAGGAAAGAACTCACAGAGGAAAGCAGAAAAAAAGAAGATATAAAGAAAGAAGCGACCGTAAGTAAATGATGGATAATATGGCTAAGAAATACTTGGAAACATCATTTGCATGCCAAAAAATTTGCATAAATTTTACATCACTTTGTGGCTGTTAGCAAATTAATAATCCATGCTAAAACTTTTGAAATATGTTACTAGCCTAAGTTTTAGCAAAGATAAAAGTAAGTTATCCAAACAAAATAAAATTATCAACATAGAATGATTAATGATAAGTCACTGACTAATGTAACCTGTTGCAAGATTTAGACACACCACTTTTGTGATGTGCCAATAACAATGTCAATGAATATCGATATCAATGGGAAGTGGACTCTTGAGTTAAACTCTCAAGACTTGAACAATGTAATAGACACTAGACACTACAGATTGGTAGAAATTGACCAAATATTGCTAATCCATTGTTCCGCCTTTCTTTACTAATTAGTCTTTTAAGTCATTAGCATCCACCTAGTACCTAAAATTTTTAACACCAGATAGGGTTGGAGTTTATTAGAACCTACTAAATTAAGAATGAGATTTATTAAATAGTGTGTGAGATAAGCATGAGTTAATGAGCCCAACAACCTACATTAATTTCAATAAAAAAAATAAAATAAAACCTTATTAGAGAATGTGTTGCTAGCCTTCCCCTATATTTTAATAGCTTATGTACCTTGAAGAAGTACAAAAGTGGTCGCAAACATGAGTGGTGGTACATCAAGATCATATGAAATGTGTCCATGATAATGAACAAGATCACGTATGATTGTATAGGCAAAGTGAAACACTAAATAAGCATCGTGTTAGTGCATTGTATACCTTACCTTAACAAACAGAGTCGGTACAGTAAATATTCCGGGCGCATCAACGCCATTTAGGTAAGCCTTCACCTCAGGTATACCTGAACCGGTGGCAGTAGGTGCGATCAAAGCCGTGATTAAGGAGGCAAAAAGCGTGAGACCCAAATTTGAAAAAAAAAATATGAAAAAGGCCAACAGAAACCTGCGAGAAATTCCAAGCTTAAAAAACCAACCCATCCAATCCATTAAAAGAAACCAATAAAGGAGAGTGAAAAGAAAAAAACATGGGTACCTCCTCTCCAACATCATATTGGAGGTGACGACAAACTTGATGCCAGCGAGATTCTCAACGGCGAGATTGTTGCAAAAGCCAACAAGGCTAACGATCATGCCAATAAGAAAGCACAAGAGCCACTTCATAAAAATGTACTGAAATATCTGAGCCTTCCCTCTGCTCCTCCAATCCTGCTTGAAGAACTCGTTCTCGAAAATCCTGCAGACCCACAGCGAAAAGGGCGAGACTTGAGAAGAGGGTGACGGAAAGACTTGAGCTTTGGGAAGATGTAAAAGAAGAAGAAGCAAAAACTGACTCGTAGTCGAGGCTCTCAATTGGGCAGACATTGGCGCCAACGATGGCAACCTGGGACGTCGAATTCACAACGGATCTTTGGGAAGACAAAAAAGGTTGACGAAGGAGAGTTTCGGAATCTCCATTTCTGGTGGACATGGCAAGGACTCAGTGGGGTGTCAGAGTGTCACAACTTACATGCAGGACATGATTCTTTTCAGTCTTCACACGAACCATACCATATATACACACATCTAACACTAGGATCACATACAAGCGCCAGAACCGGTCAGGAGAAAGAGAAAATCATTTTCATTTTTTTATTTTTTATTTTTATTTTTAAAAAACTCATACAATTTATTATTTTTTACTTTTCAATTTTTTTATAAATATTAACAAATTTTATTTTCACATCTTTAAAATAATTTTTTAACATTTATAAAAGGAGTTTTTTTTTTAAAAAAAATTAATTTTTGAACTATTTTTAAATTACTAAAAATACAAAATCAAATAATTCCTTAATCTGTAGTTACTGTTTCCTTCGGAAGTAAAGGTTAGATGAAAGTTCTCTACAGGCAAAAAAGGTCAAATAAGGAAATTTCCCAGTACAATGTGACATCAACAAAAATTAGATTAGTTTTTGTATTTTCCATTTCTCCCTCTCTTTATTTTTTTATCTATTTGATTTCAACCTTCCAATATCTTACTTTTTTATTTGTCCTTTGATGCCTAGCTTACGTTCTCTTCTATTTTATTTTTATTCTGTTCATGAAATAAGTTATCTTTAGGGTTTGTCAAGCGTAAAAAGACATCATAGTCTACGGATTACTTGGCGTTACTTGTATAGTGGTTGGATTCCCACTACTCGTGAGTCACGTGCAGAAAAAATAATAATAAAATATATGTTTAGTTACAATTTAAAAATATTTTTATTAAAAATATTTTAAAAATAATTAAAAATATAAAAAAATTGTTCTTCATATTTTTAAAAATTAAAATTAAATAAAAATTTAATAATAATATTGTAATATATAAAAAATAATACATAAATATATTTTAAACTATATATAAATAATTTATAATATTTTTATTAAAATTAACTAAATTTAATAACATTATTTTTTTAAAATAGAAAATATAACATTTTTTAATGTTAAAAATTGAAAATAAAAATAATTTTTCAAAAATAAAAATAAATAAGAAAACATGTTCTAAAACCAAACCTTACTAAAATAGTCGTAGGTTTGAGATCTCCCAAAGATCAAGGGGCTCAGTATCAGCAGCCATGACAACGACGTCAAGTTAAATTTATCATATATAAATATTTTAAATTAAAGGACATAAATAGTCGCAGGTTTGATTTCAATCTATAAATTGGTATTGGAAAAAAATTTAAAGGACATTAAAAAACTTTAAGGGACAACCCTTTGTATAAGTAAATTTGCCATGTATAAATATTAAATTCTTTTCTTAGTATGGTTGAATGTAACATCATTAAATTTTGATTTAGAAATCGGAAACCTGAATATTGATGAACGAGGCATTGTTATAAGGAAATGATAAAAGATGAGATACGGTTTTGAATTAACTTGTGGAATTCATCATTTCTGTACCCATTAGTCACTAGTACATGCTCCATTCATTATTTTTCAAAACCCACTGTTAAGTTAACGTTACACAAAAAATGCTCTCAAGTGACAAGACAAAGAAGTTCGTCGTCGTACTTTCTTTGTGTCGAAGTTTTTTACTTTTTGAAGGTCTTGATTCTGCGCCAGATGCAGTTAGTTGCCACTTGCTTAGCAATGTTCAAACTTTATAATAATGACAAATGAGGAATATGTAAAGTTTTCTAAAAAAGATCCAAATGAATATGCCTCCTTCGTGTATACATTTAGGCCTGGAGGCCTTGCTCAATATGACTTGATTTGCTCAATATGACTTTTGATTTTTAGAGTTCATAGCTAAAGACCATCAGATAACAATCATTAATCCTCTATCAAACAGTCAGTAACTGTGGATATGACAAATATGACAAACATTGACTACGATGCAAGATGACAGTTAATAACCATCAAATGAAAGTAACAATAATAACTATGGGTTAAAAGTGATAATCATAATCATCTATTAAAAGTATCGACACATGATTACCCGAGATGGTTAATAATGACAATTATGTTATAAAAAAATTAAGTGAAAATTATTTTGCAAATAATTAAAAAACAAATTAAAATTATTTTTAGCAAACATGTTTTTATTTTTAAAATCCATTTTAAAACAAAAATCTCAACGACCCAAACCAACCCTTGGGTATCCATTTGGTAAATTAAAAATTCTTTGTCAATTAGAAGAGCTAATTTAATTAATATATAGATGGTAAATAAAACGGATTGCAATTAAAAGATGAAATTATCGTCTACAAAACTTGAAACCAGTAATCAGAGTTTCCAAGAACTCTACAAAACCTTCTATAAAATCTAAACTATTTTCCATTTGCCTTGCCTTTCTTGAAGCTTCCCTTTTTAAAAGATTTTTTCTGAGTTTTCAATTTCCTGTCAGTTGGTGAAGCCTTCCCTTTCTCGCTCCTTCGCTTTTTCTCTTTCTTCACATTGTGCATTCTGACAGCCTAGTATACAGAAAATACAATTGACAAAAACAAAAGTTAATATAAAACTGTGTAAATTTGAAGTATAAGTCACTAAATGACTCTCATGTACCTTTTCGACGTTGAGTATGTCATGAGAATTCTTGGAGATGATCTTGTTCAATATTTTTTCAGTTTGCTCCCTCTCCTGTGATCCTATTCCGCTACCTTCCACCACAGGCAAGAACTAGACGAAAACAAAACAAAGGAAGTTTAATTAGCCAATTTAGTAAAAAAATGGGCGCTTCTATATGGACAAGAGAAACATATATATGCAGAGTGCACAACCTTCCGATATTTTCCTTGATGTTGCTGAGGCTTTTCACCTGCCAATTTCTTGTCAAATTTTCCACCACTGGCTGTTGCAGTTGCTGCTATTCCTGCTACATTACCCAGTTCATCCTTCGTAACTTTCTTGGGTGCTGCCTGAGTTCCAGTTATAGGCAAAGCTGTAGCAGCCAACTGAACATGGCTGCATTATAATGTGTTCAGATTTCATTAGAGAACATAATTATTTGTATACATATATACGGAGAGGGATCCACTTACTCTAAGAGTAAGTTTAAGAGACTTTCTCTTGATCCTAATGCTTCATTTTTTTTAAATTTAATGGTAAAGATTAGTTATTCATTACAATCATTAGATTTTAATAAAATAAATTGCAAAAATGGAAAGTAATCCCCTAAAACTTACTCTTGAAGTAAGTGGAGCCTTTCTTGAAGTAAGATAGAGACTTACTCTTCATCTAATCATTCATTTTCTTATCTTCTAATGGTTAAGCTCTCTACATACATACATACATATACATGCATTCTGAAGTCCATTTATTCGAAGAGTAAGTTTAAGAGAGTTACTTTAGAAATCTGATGATTGTAATGAGTAACTCATTTTAATTATAAGATTTAAAGAAAATGAATTATTATAATAAAGAGTAAGTCTCTTAAATTTACTTTTAGAGTAAGTGGATTCTCCTTTATATTATATTATATTATATATATATATATATATAAAATAAAACAAAAAACAGCACTAAATCAAGATCCTCCAACTAACTAGTCGAAAGTTGACACTCTTTTCTGAAAAGGCACCAACATCCATTATTATTTATTGGACATGAAAGAGGCTCCATTGTAGAATTTAAGACCCAACCATTATCTCTAAAACATTTTTTTAAAGGCAGTCACCCGTAGATTATTTAGACCTTCCACAGTTGGGGAGATTACCAAATGTGAGGAAGCACAGAGATAAACAATCAAATCTACAAATGAAGTTGATGTGTTAGTGTGTTAACAATGGGCAAGAATAAGATTGTCCATTGAGGATATCATACAACAAGCGAATAAAACATGCAACTAGAGACACGAACTGTTAAAACAGAATATTATAGGTGACTCATATGGACTGTTGTGTCTTTTTTGTTTCAATGATACTGAAACTGTTGGACATCTTTTTTCTCATGTCCAATCTCCTACCAAGTTTGGTCATTCGTCTACTCATTGCTAGGATTTTCAGTCACACAGCATAAAATGGGAAGTAATCATTACCTTCACTTCTTTGTTAAGAGGGAAACAGTTAAGGGATTCAGATACTTGATTAAGCATGAAGTGCAATAAACTGGTCTATATGGTTCATGAGAAATAAAATAGTCTTCCAAGGCACTTTTAGCCCTTTGTTAAATCCTAGATCTCACTAAAGTTAGATCATGGTCTTGGTTATTGGGTATGAAGAAAGGGGGTAAGTGTCTATTTTCAGAATGGAGCTCTAATCCTATTGAAAATGTAAAGGCCTAAGTTTGAAGTGGTGTGCCACTGTGCCAGAGGGATACATAGAGAAAACATACACTGCCGCAGCTTTCATATCCTTTCTGGTATGATGCAGAGCATGTCTCAAATTAAGCAGCTGACTTCCATAGAGCAAGTGGTGTGGTATTTATAAGGTTGACTTTACAGAAAGTAAGTCAAGGATATCCCTCTAGAAGTGCAACTTATCTGGTATTTTTTTGGATCACATTAAAAGGGGTACAAAAATGGACCTATGTCATGATGTCGGAGCTAAATCACAATTGGATTGTTTCAGTCTTCTATGTTAGCATTACTGATTAGGAATTGTTAAAGGCATGTATGTGGATGAGAAAATTATACAGGGGTACAAATTGCCAAATGGGAGATGGGTAGATGAGGAGAACTGTGCAGGGGTTGATGTCTTTATACACGTTTTTCTACATGAATATATTGGAGACAGTTGCTTTTGTAGTTGTGTGTGTAACCTCAACTGTGTGCATTCTCTTGGTTTTGCATTTCATTAGTACACACACATAAAAAAAACTAGTTGATCCAAGACAACAGCATAAGACAGTCTGTATTCATTTGGAGTTGTTAAGTTCGGCAGAAGAAACTTCAGTCAATATAGTCCTCAAGAAAAGAGTAGGCAATGATCCAACTGCCCAACCAAGGTAAGATATGACTTCAATGGGCCAAATAAAAGGCTAAGATCTTATGAACACAATAAATTCCAGGAATTTTGTCAATGATCCACAAAATAAATTATGCATACATGACACAACTATAAGCCAATGACCATTGCTCTGATGGAGAGGAACAAACAGAACTCCCAAGCTACAAAAGCTTCAAGGTTAATTGGGAAAGGTATGTTACAAACCTTGGTAAAGCACCAAATTTTGCAGCTTCTTTCAAGTTCTGTAATCGATTTTTCTCCTGTTTTTCAATTCTTTTCTTCTTATTTTCTTTTCTTTTCGCAAAAGGATCGTCTTTTGGATCTGCAAAATGAGACAATATCAATTATTGATACAACCATACTTATAACTCATGAAAAGATAGAAATGTTAAATTAAGTCAGGAAAATAATAACAATAGCACCAAACATAAGAGGTTTGCACAACATTTATAGATGAATTGAAATCAGTGTTATCAATGGTAGATAGTAGAACATAGTGAAAGGTCAAAATTCTGCCATAAAAACACGACATTGTGCTGCCATGGTAGACATTTCTTCACAAATTATTCATAGCAGTTGGCAAAAAATCCGCCTCGCCATGACGGTTAAAGAATACTGATTGAAATGTAGACATAAAGTACTATCTAAATCTAGATTATCACATGCAAGAATCTTCAAATCCAAAAACAACAATGTACCAAAACATGGTAGGAAAATAACATCTTTGCAAATTTAGAAATCTAAATTGATAGATATTTCATTAAATAGATGCTTGGTATAATGCTCTTGGAAACCGACAAGGTCACGTATATGTTATGATTAAGTATTATATATCTAAAGGCTTCCATTTTACAGTTAGGATATTCAAAAGGATCAATGCTGTTCTAACTTCTAAATCAGATTTCTTTCAATTAGTATTGCTAAAGTTCACAAGTCTTATACAGGTCTGCCATGATATTCCTAACACGTGTAGTAGTTCTGCCAGTGCCCAACAGTGAAAACTTAAGGAAACGTGTCTACACCTTATACATGGTCATTAAGAGAAACACGGCAGGAGATCATTAAGAAATTCACATTCAATTATTTACCATCCGTAGGTTTTGCCTCAATGATAGGTACAGCATCTTCATCATTTGCACGATCATACCCAAATCTGCGCTTCCAGGTTCCAGATTGCTCGTCATACACAATCTTATCTTTCTTCCGTTTCTGTATACCTGCAAAATAACACAGGTTAAAGATTCAGGGGTTCGACAAGCAAAAACTGGAAAACGACACTGAGGTCAAAACAGACTAATGAGGTTACATGCAGTAAATCATCTGAGAGATGAATAACTAACTAACCTTTCTTTTTGGCAAAAGCTTCCCATTTAGTAGGAGGCTTTGGTTTTGGCAGCTGAAAGCATTCCAGAAATTAATGGATGAGTGAATGGTTTGAGCAATTAGACATAGAAAAATACCGAACAAAGATAGAATGAAGACAAGTAAAAGCTAATAGCAATGCAGAAACATGTATGGAGGAAGAGGGTTTTATTTAGCCCTTGGAAAGTTGTGCAACTTTGAGCATTAAAGAAACAAGTAAGAATTAATTAATAGAGTGTGTAATATTTGAATTGAAAAGAAGAGATTTAGGAGAGTGGGGAATACATGTTTTGCTCTTGGCAATTTAGTTAGTGGGGGAGGCAAGGTGACAAGGGGTCCATCTACATCTTGGGTTGATGGTAAGGTGAAGAGGGCATCCGCTATAGCTTGAACCAAGTGAGTGCCTTTGAGTAAACACTGCTTCATGAGCTCCTCCCTAGGTTCAAAGTTCAATTAAACTCACGTAAGGCAACGTATAAAACGTGAAGAAGAACAAGAAGAACAAGAAGAAGAAGGTACCTGGAAAGTGGTGTTTCAGAAGGGAAGGTGTGATAGGAGTCGAAAGCCATGAGGTTGCCGAGGTCCACATCAAAATTGGACCGTTTCTCATCTTCCATCTCCATCCCCTTCAGCGCTGCTACCACAGCGCGGCGTTGCAGGAACCAAGTAGCGGAGAAACACAAGGAAAAGGGTTTTGCTTCCCCTTGGGCTTATTAAGCCGGGCCCTTTCTCCTCCTACCAACAAACAAAATTCTTAGGTTTCTTTCTACACTATCAAATTACTTTCTGTACCCATAATTTCCTAACACAATTGCTATGTAATATTATATTATAAAAATTATTACATAGCAATTTTTGTTAACATAAATATTACAGCAATTATTTCAACTTCAAAAAGAAAGATTTCTTCAAATATAATAACTGTTAAAATAACAAATTGCGTGAGTGGTTGGTTAAGTGACGGGAGAAAGAAAGTAAGATGAAAAAAAAAAAAAAGTAGGTGCTAGCTTTTTCAGTATTTTAATACTTAAAAATTAAAAATTTATTTGGTTAATTTTTTCTTAAAATAGTTTTCAAGCCACGTTTACCAAACATTTTTTTTCTTACTTCAAAAAACAATACTTGAAAACTAATTTAAAACAGTCTTCAAGTCACACCTAGATATTTATGTTCTGTTTTGTACTGTCTTTTTTGTATTGTTGTGTGGTAATTTTTGAAATAAAATGTGAGTCAGTTTATTTTATGTGTGGAATACTTTATTTTTTAATGGATTAAAAGTGGGGTTGATGTCGTGCTGTTAGGTGGTTGTTGATTAAATGACACTGTAATTGAAAACGATGTTATCGGAAGAAGCAAAATTGTGATAAGGTGAGAGATGTGATAGGCGGAGTAAAAGAAAGAAAAAAAGGTGAAGTCAACGGGGCAATTGGACATTCGATTATTTAGCAAGAAGTAGAACTTACGTGACTCCTTCTCAAAATTCAAATAGCCACACCGTTTATTATGTCGGCCTAACAACCCAATGAACCTACTACAACTAATGGCCACAGTAACTTAATCAAGTAACTATATATCATTATTAGTAGTATTAGTCCTTTCTACTTCCTGCATTTATCATTTATCATTTATCATTTGGGATTCTCGTTAAGCTGTGAAACCCAACAACTCAGCATGGGCTTCGTTTTCGGAGTGGTGGCCGGAATAATCGTGGGCCTGGCCATCATAGTGGGCTTCGTCCGCGGCGAGAACTCGCGGGCCGCCCAACGCTCCCAGCTCGCAACCACCGTGGCGGCCTTCGCCAGAATGACCGTCGACGATTCTAGAAAGATCTTGCCGCCTCAATTCTACCCTTCCTGGGTCGTTTTCTCTTCCAGCCAGAAGTTGAGCATTCTTCTTCTCTCAACACCTCTCTTCTTCAATTCTCTCTTTTCGATCCATTCACGTTCTTCTGTTCTTCTTTTCAGTTAACTTGGCTTAACTCGCATCTCACCAAGATCTGGCCCTATGTTAACGAGGTACCTTGTGCTTTCTGCTTTTAGCTCTGGATTTCGATCTCCTTCTTCATTTTTCTTGCTGCATCCATTCTTTTAGGCTGCTTCTGAGCTCATCAAGACGTCGGTCGAACCGATTCTCGAGGCATATAGACCTATCGTTTTGGCTTCTCTCAAGTTTTCCAAGTTTACTCTTGGTACCGTGGCACCACAGTTTACAGGTCCGCTCCATCCAATTCATTTCAGTTTTTCTCAATTCGCTTTTTCTTTCGCGATTTGATATCTCCCACTTTTCTTTTTTGCTCAATAAAAACTCCCACTGTGATTTGTAATTTGTCAACACTCCAAGATTTGGTGAATAAAATCTGGGTTTGGACATCAGGGTTGGTGCTCCCTTGTAGTGCTGAGAAAAGTGGAAATCGAGTAGATGGAAAATGGGAATGAAAAGTATTACTCTACATTTGCTTAGTAAAACATAAATGTGGACTAGTTGTCGCGAACCAGCTATCCAAAAGTTTAAGCTGGAGGCTTGTAAATGGTTCTAACGTATTTGAAATGGATGACAACTAGATTTCAGTTTTTGCACTAACACTTCAAGTTTTGGTCTCTGCATCGGTGGCACTAAAATTATTTTCTAATTTCCACCCACGGTCAAACACCAAGGACTGAAATCACAACCTTTTCACCGTGCTTTATTTTTGGCTGTTCCTATTTTTCAGCTGCTCCAAATTGAATCCTAAGAAAAATTCATAATTGTGGTTATTTATTGATCCCTTGCTTCTAGCATATCTATGTAGGCTTGTGCAAAATATTTACACAAGTGGTTTCCTAGGTGTAAAGGAGGATATTTCTCTTTTTGTTTTTCCTATATTTTGCTCACCAGTCCCCATTTTATGACATCATGTTATCATCCTACTAAATTTACTTTTTAAGGATATCTACCTAAAAATTTTATAATCAATTCATTTCTTTGGAGTTTCTAATTTGTTAATGTTCTTCCTTAGGAGTGTCTATAATTGAGGATGGAGGGGATGGTGTTACATTGGAGTTAGAAATGCAATGGGATGGGAATCCAAGTATTATACTTGATATTAAAACTCTGCTTGGTGTTGCACTACCAGTGCAGGTACTTCTTTCAATTTTTTACTGCCACCACATGTTTGGTAACTGGTTTCCACTTTCCAGTTATTACTAGTATCTTATTCTGGTTAGATAAATGCATTCAAATGGTTGACTTGTTTAGGTTATTGTATTAATATTCTCCCTGTCCTTATTGTTGAAGACTCCATGTCGAACCATGCTTTTTCTTTCCAGTAAGACACAAACTCTTCCAATTTTATTAGAGATCTAATCCATTTAGCTCTGAAACTGAATGCTATACTATAATAGACTTGTTTGTACTTTTGGCACACCATTGATACGGGATAGAAGACCAATTAACTAGGTGAAGGAAAGATTCTCCTCCTCTTGTTTTTGTCATGATTATTATCGTGCATAAAAAAATTATGAAATGTTTGAGTATAAGCCTTCTGATCATTGGAGAACAATGATTTGTGCACTTGCAATGGATATTAATTTGCAAGGGTTATTCTTTGAAAGAAAGTTGATTTTGTGTTCTCATTCTTTCTTTTCAGGTAAAAAATATTGGATTTACAGGTGTTTTCAGGTTGATATTCAAGCCACTAGTTAATGAATTTCCTGGTTTTGGAGCTGTTAGCTATTCATTAAGGCATAAGGTATGGTATATCTTCTTAAATCCATTCATTTTCTACTTGTTTCAGTGCACCTAAATCAAGATTTCAATGGATTAGTTCATTCTTTTGTAGCACAATAGTGCCAAAGACCTTCTTGAGGCTCATTTTTAATTAAGCTAAACTTAGGTCATATGTTTTGCAAGATCTAGCCAAAAAATTTGTTAAGGTTTAAATATGAGTTTACTGTCTATAAGTTTGCATTTTTCAATTTTGGTACTTGTTACGTTTTTTATTTGTTTCTTGTCCCTGTAAGTTTGTTTTTTCAATCTCTGTTATGTTTCTTTGTTCATTTTTAGTCTAGGTAAGTTTGTGTTTTTCATTTCTAATTCTAGTCCCTAAAAGTGCAAACTTAGGGACTACAAATGAAAAAGTTAAAATCTTAAAGGAGCTAAAATCGGAAAAGTGCAAACTTACATGTACTAAAAATGAGGAAAAAAAAACTATGGGGACCAATATTTCGGAAGCACAAACTTATGGGGACTAAATTCATATTTAAACCATCTTTTAAACAATTGCATCAGTCCCATGGATAGAATCTGATTGGTTTTAAATTTGTATTTAATTTTTCTTTCTTTGTGGGTGAGTCTTTGTGCAACAGAAACGTTGCCACCTTGAGACTTGGTGGTTACAGTTACTAATTATTGGAAACATCCTTTCTCTTCTCATGAGTCATGGCATCTCTCTCTTCAATATACTCTAATACAGCCTTATGCAATGCACTCCTCTCACACATTTCTTTATGCATGCCTGAAACACTTGCCAAGCCATATTACAATGACATTAAACCTTATGCACCCACATCAGATGTAATATACTTAATCATTTCAGAAAATTTTAACTTTCAGAAAAACTTGGATTTTACTCTAAAAGTCATTGGTGGCGACATATCAACAATTCCTGGATTATATGATGCTATTGAGGTTTGGACTACTCTCATTGTCTTTTAATGAATACCCGTTTGCAGCTTTTTGTGGTTCTTTCCCATATCTTAACATCTCTCCGACGATGATGATGAATAATATGTCATGTTAATTGTCATAGAGCACATTATGTTATTTGAAAGCTTTTCCAGTGTTGATGCGGAAACTTTTAACTTTAAATTATTGTTGTCTTCCATGTAGATATTATGTTTGGTCACCCTTTTATCCTTATAAAAGCCATGAATCTCATACCCGGTGCACAAATTTTGGTTAAAGAATGAATTATATCAGCTCCAGTAGCTTTTAATTGATTGTAATAAATATGTCCTAAATACATATATTTTTTCCAAAATTACCATTGTCTTTGATACTTTTTTTTTTCTTTTAATTATTTATCACTAAACTATAACCTTTTATTTAATTAGGGGTATTTAAGTCTAAAACATAATTAATGCAAGAGATATTATAAGTTGTGTCTTATAAAAATAACTAAACACTACTTTTATCTTGTGTCTTATAGGTACAAAAAGATGCAATATTCATGTTACTTTGGTTAGAGAAAAGCCAATTGTTCTAAAGTGAAAATTTGACAGAGGTTTAGCTTTACTTGCCAAATATCTTTTTTAGTAACTATTAGTGAAGAGAAAAAATGGTAGGTTTTCATCCTCTCTTTCCGTAGAAAATCATTCCCAAAGCTCCTTATTTATCGACTTATTGTTAAATAATATTATAATTGGATCTTAGCATCTCACATGCTTTGCTAACCCTGGTTGAAAGCTCTAATACCAGAACCTTGAGATTATACTTAGAAAGCCCAGGGCCTTATTATTCCCACACTAGGATCCCATACATCCATTGTGGGACCAATGTTGTTAAATAACTGCCATGACATGACAGTTTTTTGGCTAATCGCCATATCCAATTTGTGAAAACACCCACCATGGTGGTGGTGCTATAAGGAGTTGTAGCCTGTTTTTATGGCGGAATTTTAGCATTCTTTTATGTTTTGCAATCTGTCATCGATAACACTATGTAGGACTCAAGTCCCATGCTTTTTCAATTGGATCCTAACATGTTCAGTTTTTTCTGCTTTTTTTGTCCTTCTCTCACTAATTAGATGAATTAGTTAGGGTTATTAGGTGTCTTAAGTTCAAATGTTTTATAATAATTGGGTCTAGGAAATTATTGCAGGGGGCAATCCGGGATGCTGTTGAAGATTCCATTACATGGCCAGTGAGAAAAGTTGTACCCATTTTGCCTGGAGATTACAGGTAAATCAAATAAATAGAGAATGGTCACACGGTGACTGTGATTCTCTTTTTGCTATTGCTAAAAAGTTCTTGGTTTGGGGGAAGGTGGCCTTGACACTGAAATTTCTGCCATAGTTAAGTGCAATATGTTTTATTAGAAATTGAGCAGGTGAGAAACTTGAATAAAATGAGAGCAAAATGTTTGTGCGCTGTGTGTGTGAGAGTTAAATCTTGCTCTAGAAGTTATCTGAACTGAAAGTTAAAATTACTGTGCGATTGGTTTAGCTTATTCCTGAAAAATTATCAATTACTTTTGCCAGCTTCCTATTAGGATATTAAAATAAGTGATTATTTTTCTGAACTCATATATAAGCAAAAAGAACTAAATTCACACGTATTAAGAAAATTAGTTATCATCATTTAATTTCAGTAATCTCAAGTATAAAATAAGGATATTTCTCAAACACCCTTTATTGGAACTTGATATTATGAAGAAAAAAAAAAAAGAATCATGATTGTAATTAAAATATTAAATAAAGGGTGTTTTAGGAATAATAACATTAGATAAAAATAAAAAGTAGTTGGATTTGCTTAAATTTGAATCGAAAACATAACCCAATTTTTTTGCTCGAGTCCAGAGGGAGTACCAAACATACACTAATGGTCTCCTTTTGATTAGACGCAGTGTTGTTAAATGACTGCCATGGTGGTACAATAGCACCATGGCATGGTGAATTTTTTGCCAATCACTATACCAAATTTGTGAAGGAATGTCTGCGCGCAATGGCCTGTCTTTATGGAAGAATTCTGGCCTTCCCCTACATTGTGTCGTCTACCATAGGATAAATAAGATACGTCATTTGATTGGATAGAAGATAGAAGTAAGAAAGAAGTAAAGAAAATTTTCTTTTCTTGTTTGGATGAGTGGAATAGTGGGAAGAAATAAATTATATATAAAAGGCATTCTATGCTAACTAAAAGTTAAATTTAACAAAAAAATTAAAATTATTTTATATTTTTCTTAACATAAAATTATTTAATATTTTTCTTAACATAAAATTATTTATTATTTATTATATCATACTAAAAAGTTATTTAATTTTTAAAAAGTAAAACAAAAAAATCAAATTTAGTAGTAGACTTGCAATCCTGATTAAATTGAGGGTATTGGTGAAATTCAATGGAACTTTGAAACCCTACTAAGAGACCATCTAAAATACTTTATAAATAACAAATATGTTATATCTTCTAAATATACTTATGACTTGTTGATCACGGGACTACTTTCACTATGGTCTCAGCTGGTTACATCACAGGTTTTCATTTTGAACCTACTGTATCTTTTTGTTCAGTGATTTGGAGTTGAAGCCTGTGGGGATATTAGAAGTAAAGCTTGTGCAAGCAAAGGAATTAACAAACAAGGATATAATTGGAAAATCAGATCCATATGCTGTAGTATACATACGACCTTTACGTGACAGAATGAAGAAAAGCAAGACAATTGTAAGTTAATTCTATTTCCTCTCTAGAGAATTTATTGGATTTCAATTATTGAAGAAATAACTATTTTTATTTTCTCCCTCCAGAACAATGATTTGAATCCAATTTGGAATGAACACTTTGAATTTATTGTTGAGGATGTGTCCACTCAACATTTAATTGTTAAAGTTTATGACTCTGAGGGTTTACAGTCATCTGAATTGATCGGATGTGCTCAGCTACGGCTTAGTGAACTTCAGCCTGGTAAAGTAAAGGATGTTTGGTTGAAGTTGGTCAAGGATTTGGAGATCCAAAAGGATAACAAGAACAGAGGGCAGGTGAGAAAAACATTCATGACTTGCTTTATACTTAAAAGTTAAAACTATTGATGGCTAGAAGATTCTTGGTTTAGGTGGGAAAGCTTTTCTGACCTTGGAGTTTACCTTTTGAATTCCCACCAACAATATAATTCTTAGCTATCCCATGTTTTCTGAAAATAGGTTATCTGAATATAATCCTGTTAGCAGAATAAAGCTGAACTTGATGTGCTTATTTGACATATATGATGTATCTCCTATTTTCATTGCCTTTAGAAATTACAGTTTCAATTTGGTTTTGAAACATTAGTACAAGCTAATTGTTGAAAAAGGAAGTATTTTCAAGTCATCGTTAATCTATCCTTCTTGAATTATCACATGGTCTGAGCATCTTCCCATAGAATACATGAATCATTGGCTTGGTTGCTCCATATACAGATTGATGTATACAAAGGTGAAAGGTGATATAAAAATTAACTTCATTGCTTCGTGTGCAAATGGAAGGTTTTAGAAATCCGTTCTAAAATTTCTTCCTCTTTCATGCGCGCTTCTCAGTTGTAAGCACATATGTTGACTGTCCTTTATGGGAAAAACTGGAAATAAAACGAGCTCATGAGCCATCAGTGAGGAAGCGTTATTCTGTACAAAATTAGTATAAGAGTGGCTATGAGTTTAACATCGAAGTCTGATCTAACTAAAAGGTTTAATCATAGATGTTTACTATTAAATCAGAAGCCATGAGGCATTGACATACCAGACGTGATGGAGGAAGGTTATAACATGGACACAACATAGTACAATGTATAAAGCTCAATTCTACTCAGATCATATGCAGAAATTATATTATTATATAGGATAAATGTCTTTGGACAACCCAAAGTTGTATACAATTAGCGAGAGATAGGAAGGGCGGAGAGATAAGTGATTGAGAAGATGGGTGAAATGATGTGATACAAAGAGAGAGATAGAGAGAAATAGGAGTTGTTGGTGGGTTCTTAAGAAATTTGAGTTGTTCATATATCATTCTCCTATTACATAACTACATATTTAACAGCCTAAGCATGAAAAGACATACACGTGTATTAAAATATGCCTACAAATATGTCTACGATAAGTGTGACGTGCGGTCAAAAGAAAAGTATGGTTCTTAGTGTCAGTTAATCAAGCTTTACCATCAAGAGGGTAAGAGCTCTAGACCAGTCTTGTCATTAAGGCAATTACCTGGTGCCTATATTGATAAAAGTAGTTAACTTTTTCTTTTCATACTGTAATATTAAAATTTAAATCCTGAAAGTACTGTACAAACTTCAAAGTTGTCACCCTGTTATATTGCATATTGATTTGCACCCTATGTTTGACAGATCCAACTTCTCTATTTAAGTGTGGGTGCTTCGTATTTCATTTTTCAATAGTATCTGTCAATATGAATCTATAATCATTTCCTATCTTATATACAATGGTGAACATATTTTCAATTGTATGAATGACATAATAAATATATTTGCTTCATTAAGTGTGTTTGTGTTGGCTTAAATTTTGAGTTCAAAATAATTTATAATCAAAATTTGGCTGGGACTTTTGAACAAGGGCAATTTTCCCCTGATAATTAAACGAAATTGGACCTGCTTGCTATAATTATTGTTCTTTCTGCTTAGGTACATTTGGAACTCTTGTACTGTCCATTTGGCATGGAGAGTAGCTTTACAAATCCATTTGCTCCTAACTACTCAATGACATCCTTGGAGAAGGTTCTCAAAAATGCATCAAATGGAGATTCTAATGGAAATGAAAATGCAATTACCCAAAAGAAAAAGGAAGTTATTATTAGAGGAGTCCTTTCTGTTACTGTAATATCTGCTGAAGACTTGCCTGCAACAGATTTCATGGGGAAATCTGATCCTTTTGTTGTTCTTACGTTGAAGAAAGCAGAAACAAAAAATAAAACCAGGGTATTCCCAATATAGTGCCTTAAATAATTATCAACATATTACGAATTTAGTCCTAATAGTTTGTTTATTTCTTAGGTTGTGAATGACAGCCTGAATCCTGTTTGGAATCAAACATTTGACTTTGTTGTTGAGGATGGATTGCATGACATGCTAATTGTTGAAGTATGGGACCATGACACATTTGGAAAGGTAAAGAATTTTTCTTTGTTGAAGTTACTAAGATTGCCTTTTTAGAAAAGGGTCACGCATTGTTAGTGAAAAAAAAAAATTAATTATACTGTCATTCAATCATATAAAATGTACCATAAAAAATTAGACTTGGGGTAATGTATTTCTTTAAATCAACGATGGAAAGGCTTTTATAGTTTCATTTTCTCATTTTACAAATTTCCTCACTTTAAAGGAGTTAATAAAAGGATTTGATTTTCCTGATGTGAGGAAGGATTCCTTAGGATGTAGCAGTTACAGATGGTGTGGGGGATTTTGTGAAAGTTATAAAAATAAAGGGTGTTTTGTGCAACAAACTCAAAATAGAGTAGAGGTTAAGGTTGAAGTGATTCACTCTAGTCATGCAGTAAACGTGCAAATAAACTATCTACGAATAGGGCTTACTAAGTTGATAATTGTAGGTTCCTTCTGATAGTTGTTTTCGTCACGCATGCAGGATTATATGGGCAGATGCATATTGACGCTTACTAGGGTAATACTGGAGGGGGAATACAAAGAACGTTTTGAGCTAGATGGTGCCAAATCTGGCTATTTGAATCTGCATCTCAAGTGGATGCCGCAACCAATTTTCCGTGATTCGTAAGTTTTCCCATCCACCTTGCTGACACTACACATTTATAGAGGATGTAGTTGTGGCCGTGGATATGTAGACCATAGTCTCTCCCACACGCACTGTGTATCTTAATAGCAGTACAGTTGCCAAATGTACATATTTCTTCTTAAATTCGTAAGGATATGCCAATTTCAATATCTTTCCATCATTTTCCCTGTGACTTGATTAGTATTCAATACCTAATCGTTGTTGAGATGCAAACGTCCATGGTTGGATAATTGTCTTTTAGCTGTAGTTTTTATATTCTTATTATTTGCTGTACTCGCAACAAATGCATTCATTAAATGTTAATGTTAATATAAATACTTTATATTGCGTTAAATATAGCGGCGAAGCTGTTTGGAAACACTTGTAAATTGATTATTTTATAATGGATTATAATAAGAACCAATTTTTGTTTGAACAAGTATGTTGAAGAGAGATTTGAAATTAATTGATCTTGTTTGAGGGGAAAAAAAAATAGTTTTGATAGTGTAAAAGAGTGAAAACAGTTTAAAAAAAATGTCATCCAAGAATGAATAATCATTAAGCTATAAATTTTCAGCTTGTTTGAAAACAGTTTATATTTTCAAATAAAAGTTTTTTTCTATATTTAAATTCTGTTACTAAACACCAAGCTTATTTTTCAAAACATGTTATAATCTAAAAAACAAATTATAATTCAAAATTTAAATTTTGTCAAACATACTATAAAACACTTTAACTGTCTTTTAACTTAGAGATTGACCTCACCCAATGAAATAAAATTTGGTTATTAATGGTTGTATTTTGCATTAAATATAGCAACAAGTTAACTACGTTATCGATGTTATATTTTGACTGAATTATAATTATATATTTAAATTTATATAAGGTGGTTTTTCACTTATTTTGTTTTAATTAGTTTTTTATATATAAAGTTCTTAATGAAATGATATACATTTTGAGTAGTGATTGAATCCTTTAAATGAACGAATTTAAAATAAGTCTTGCACAGTAAAATAAGAATTTTTTTACTGACCCAAAAATAGGAAGAGTTTGGATGATATTATACTACTCATTTTGAAAAGTGAATTCATACCCGGTCTCATACTTGCGTAAGTAACAATTTGGATAACATTTTTATACCTGTTGGTATTTATATACCTTATCTCCAGCCCCGACCTGCACTCTACTGATGTATAGAAATAATAAATCAATATCTTTTACATATAAATAAACATAATATGAAAAACAAATCAACATAACATTAAGTATAAAAGTAAACACAAAATATTTTCTAATGTTTTATAGGTATATAAGTAACTCAATTTCTTGTAAATTTTGTTTTTATTTATTAAATTTATGTAAAATATATCTCTTTTTTTTTCTATACATTACTTATCATAAATTACAATGCAAATTATATTTTTAGTAATATTTTTCACTCAAAATTATAATTATATACTATAGCATAATTATATTATATTAAATAATATTATATATATATATATAAGGTGGCGATAGATTAGGTATTATAATACTTATATTTACATACTTTTTGCGGTTTCCAGTCTCATATTTATATCTATTTTTATAGGTAATTATCTATTTGATATAAAAGTATTTTTCGGATGAAGGTATTTTTATGGATATTTATAGGATTTTGGTTCATTTTGTAATTTGTCCAAAAAGTAGAAGCTAGTAATACAGAGATGTGAATAACACTTGGACATATTCAAATATTTGTAGCCACGTGTTATTGTTTGGAAGATCTTTTATTCATAACTCAATCAAATGAAAATTGGTCCTATTTCCACCAATCATAATGCCGATAAAATATTACCTCCTCCATAGATTTTTCAACCCCGACGCCAGAAATCCTTCAAGGTAAAGTTACCATTCTGTTTTAGGAGCATAGTGCAAAGGAGTAAAACATCAACAAAAAAATTATGCGATATAGGTAGGCCACCCTTTAAAATATAGCCAACAACTAAGCTTTTTCCTTAACTTTTCTGAATAATTAATTTTTTTTTAAAGGTATGGGTAAAAGCCCAATCACAAAAAAAAATTATTAAATATTATTAGTCATCATAGTACATTGAAGATTGTTATGAAATACAGCTGAAAGAGAATCTAGAGTAGAATTATAAATGTTAATATCTTAGGCAAATGAAAGGCTTAGCTTAGTAAAGCCAACAACCAATAAGTTCATTTTACGAGGCACAAAGATAAATGCAATTCAGAATTTTGCCAAAGGACTTGTACATGTGTTTCACAATGGAGAAATAGACATGATTTCTAACACGACCCTCTTCTAATAAGTTAACCGCATTAAGAAAGTCAGATTTGATTATCAAACAATGGAACTCTTGCTCGCATGCCACTGTTAGAACCTAATAGATAGCTCGACCTTTTTCACTTCACAATATGGGATCCTGTATGAGAAGCTAGGTTTAAAGAGACCACTGGAATCTCACACAACACCCAAACGGCTACCATTATTTCGGACAGGAGAACAACTGCATCAAAATTGATCTTAAGGGTGTCAAACTGAGGGAGTTGTCAAGCATGTCAACGACCAAAGTTCATAAAGTTTGCACAGTATCCTTCATAATCATTTGCATAAGATGAGCATTTATAAGGTTACTAATCAGGGTCTTCACAGATCCAACAACTTGCTCGTCAGATTTAGTTTTACCTTAGTTGGTCTAGGGTGACTCCAAACATTTGCTTCTAGTTGTTTCCATTGGTACCGTGATTGCTACTTAAATTTGAGATAAGTCATAGCTCAAGTTGTTGACAAAGAAATTAGGGATAGTACACTTACTACATGGGTACAATCGCGCGTAGCATACATGACGGTCTCCCGATGCTGGCACAGAAAGGACAATATAGACTATCCATCATGTGTCTGTTGAATCGCAACTCATTGGTGGAAAGGATAGCACATGCTATTTTTCAAAGAAGAATGCGTACACGTTTTGCCCCATCCCACTTCCACAGTTTCTGAAAATAGTTCTGCCTTGAGTATAAGCCTGTTATAGCCATTTCAGTTGAAAAATTCTCATTCGGCTCTGGCTCCCAACTAGGGGATTCAACATCTTGATCTCCTCTAGGCACGACAATATTACCAATGCTAAACATCATTAATAAGTGATTGGGTTATGGTTTCAATCCCATGGATCCTAAGTTCAAAGTGGAGTCTATAAATACGAGGATAAGTGGTACAGGTAAAATTGTTATTGACATTAATGTTTTTCTGCTTAATCTAATTACATCATTAACTTAAGTGTTCGAATGACATTTGCAAGTCACCCTTTTGCTTTGAAAGGAAATGTTTCAGACTTTACGAAGGATGGGTCAACGACTCAAAGGAAACTAATCAAACTTCACCTTTACCCACACAGTTCTCCGAGCAGGAACAATTAGGAAAGACTTTAGTATTTATAGCAGAATTGTGGGCAGTGTATATTGGTATAAAATTGGCTATGGAGGAAAAGTATTTCTTTATTATAGATTATCAGTCGATGGTCGCTTGCTTATCAGGTTGGGAAAAAAGGATGTGGCATTTCGTGGTAATTCAGGCTATTGGGAGATATATTAAATGAATGTCAACTTCGATTCCAGCATGTTTTACGCCAGGATAATCAATGTCTTGATGCATTGCCAAATTATTTTTCTCACATGGAGAAGAATGTATATTTTACAATAAAAATTATATTAATATAAGAAAATATTTAATATTTTTTCTAGTACTGACTATATTAATCTTAAAATATAAAAAATTCTCATCCTCAGCTTACATAGGTTAATAGATTATGTGAATTTAATTTGCAATTTTTTTTAAATTGAATATTTTGGTTTCAAGAATTCTTCTACTAAGCTAACAGAGTACATAAATCAAATACCACTTGTAATAGAATACTATTAGTAAAAAAGATGTGCAAATACTACCAAAAAAATAGAGTATAAGATCAACCAAATAATTAGAGACATTGAGAAGATAGCATTAAGGTTCAAGGGAGAAATAGAATTAAGAGAATGATATAATAAAAGTAAAAAGACGATAATGAAATTATGTGGTTGTTTGGCAACAGTTTTATAAAACTATTTTCAGTATTTTAGTATTTAAAAACAAAAAATCTCGTTTGGGCAGTGTTTTTTAAAAACAGTTCTAGGTTTTTAGTTTTTAAAAATTAAAAGATAAGAATAGCTCAAAATAGTTTTGTTTTTCAGTTTTCTATTTTTGTTTTAAAAACTCAAAATACAATAAAAATATGAAGTTTTTTTGCTTCTCACTAAAGAATCTTAATAAATATGAACAAATTCTTCTATTTTTACATTTTCAAAACAGTTTTTAAATAACACTTGTCAAACAAGTTTTTTTTTTCTTTTCTTTCCGAGAACAGTTTTTTTAAAACTATTTTTGAAAACTTTTTTCAAAAACTAAAAATCAAACTAATCAAACCCTATGTCTCCTGAAATTAAAAAGATGTTTTTGAGATAGTTAAATTAAAAGAGAAGTATGAAGATTGAGAGTTGAGACTAGCATGAGATATAGATATGAAGAAAGTCTCCATTGTGAATGTGAGATATTTTTTTAGCTGTTAGAATAGCCACACCCGGCACATCTGATCCCTTTGACTGTTCCACCTATGACAACCTCCACATCCATTGCAAACCACGAAATCAACCCCAAACAACCATCTCAAACCACAACACATAGATACCACTGTGAAACACACACAATGACCATTTCTCCAACTATCGTCGTTGACGAGACTTTCCATAACTACGCCACCTGAGCTACCACAGACGCCTTTTAGTTTCGACAACTACACCTTCAACTCCTACAAACTACTTTGATTGTTCTTACAGAATAACTCAATCAAGTTGGTTTCAGTCAAGTTTTCTTCATCCATTTCATTTTTTTTAATTGATTAAAGTTTTCTCCCACATTAAGAAAAATAATAAATAAGTTAATAGAATACATGTCAAACATATTATATTTATTAATAATAGTAGTTAAAAATTTAATAGACACAGTATTAAAAATAATTTAGATTAATGTAAATATTTAAGTAGAATAATATTAAAATAAATTTATAATTATTATATTAAAATAAATAAAGGTCAATTAATTTAAAAAATTATAAAAAACTAAATCGAACGGAATAACATTTATCAATAAAAAAACATAAACTGACACGAAAGCATAATAATTTGCAATTCAAAAATCATCAACAGATGTCCTTCTCAATGTTTTTTTCTCCTCTATTAAGCAAGTTCATTTAATTCTTATTAGCGTTCTAATACAAGCATTCATGGTAAATATATAGAACCCTCTCCAAAGTCCTTCATACTGCCATCTCAGAGACTATTGAACTGCATATATTAATCAGGGAGGCACATTTTCATCATTTTCAATTTCCAAAACGCCAAATATGCGAGTGCTTCAAGTTCCAATTACATGTTGGCAACTTCATCGATAATTCTCAATAGAAAATGCTTCAGTTTTCTTCTTCTCCGATTGCTTCCCCTGCATGCATTACCAAAACTCAACCGGGTTGCAATTATTCTTTGAATGTGTGTATCAAAAGCATCGTGACAAAAAATTGCATCATTGATTTATGTATCTCTTAAAAACTCAAGAGTGACAAGCTACTCTTAACCAGGTTCCACGCCTCAGGCTATTTTATCTCTTTCTTCAAAAGTGACCTTAAAAGGATTAAAAATCAGTATGTTTAATATTGTTTATTTAAGAAGACAACCTTTTTTTTTATCAGATTATTGAATGAGCTTCAAAAAAAAAATCTCTTACTATAATATATGCTTTAGAAAACCAGTATGACTAGTTGCTGGAAATGGAATACATGTATATTTTACCCAAGGTATATGGTATATCCAGTGAATCTTGTCAACAGAAATTTACTGCCGGTTATGTAATCAGTTTGCCTTGTGCTAAACAAGGTCCAAGTTTTTGAAACTCTGGGGTTTAAGTCTTCTATTAGTCTCCAAGAGAGATTCTTTTAGTCTTGTGCACCAGATAAGCAAAGGCTCACTTTGGAAGTTTCTTTGTACCTTCCCAACATGTACGAAGAAAATATCACACTAACCAATCCTCAAAATTAGTGTCGGAATGTAGGCCACACGAATTTAAATTCTAAATATTTATCTTTAGTAAAAATGCATGTGGCGGAGAATTACTATATTGTGTCACCCTTTGTGCAAATGCAATGACAACTTTCAATCTTATAGTTCATCATGACAGCAAGATAAAGACATGTTTATCCCAGCAAGTAGAAAGTTAAGCCAAGGATAAAGGGAGAATGAACCTACCAATACTGGTTATGCAATACGAAAGAGTCAGTAGGTACTTTCTTGCCATCATCATTGCGATTCCAGTGATAGATAGCATGGGTCCTATTTTTAATCTCCAGTGTAGAGTGTCCATAGCTCGCTTCTCGAAATGCAGAATATTCTGGCTGTGGATCCAAAAACCTGCATGACCAATGATACAATTAAAAAACCTATATTATTACAAGACAATTTTGACATGCGATAACTATGGATGTTAACCTCCCACGAGGATTGAATCATATTGATAATAGAAACCCAGGATAATAATAGTAAATAATATGATATTAGATATGGCTTGCTTAATGTACCTTGCAGCAAGACCTTCTTGATTTCCACCATCTCCAACTGTTATGTACACAGGTGCTGATTTGTCAGGTAAGGGATACCTGTTACCACCTGTTATGTTGTAGCCTATATTGGAGAATCGATACTGAAAGCAGGACAGAAAAATTCAACACATAAGAATCCACTATGACATCATATACTGAAGTATTGCTCCAGTAATTGATACCAAGAGTCCTCACTGCGAGAAGACCAAAACAAACAAGCTGAAAGTTAAAAACATACTGATCTTTCATAAGCATGGACATGGCCAGCAAAGATCAGATCAACTTTGTATTTGATGAACCAGCTCTCAAAAACTGCACGCATGCTTTCACCCTCCATATAGTGAGCTCCATTACTGTTGTAGAGCGGCACATGCATGAGCACAATAAGCCAAGGAGTCTTCTCCCTGTCAACCCGCTTCAGCTCTTCTTTAAGCCATGTGTATTGAGGGGTGTACTTCACTGTTACGAAATATCACTATTACGGAAAATACCATAAAATAAAGCATAGAAAATTTTCAAAAGACCAAATACACGACAACAAATGTGGCAGTTGACAAGCATACATAATTGGCAGTGACTATTCAACCCAAATAGATACAGCTCTAAGTAACAATATCTAGCATTCTCAAGACCTAGAACATCAGAATGCAGCTCTCCATTGCTAATAAACTGGCTCTCAAGTCTCGAGTCCAAATGCAGGAAAGTCTTAAGTAAGCCTTTTCTTTTTCTCTTTCCTTTCTGGCAAAAATACATGTTTGCTGCTTATATAGGTACCGTATTCCAACAGGACAATTTTGCTTGTCTTTAGGATTTTTTTTCTTCATTTCTGTTTGTTTATGAGCAATAATACGAAAATGAAACATAGTGAACAATATGAACATTGCATGTGCTGATGAAATTAAGAAAAGAAAAAAAAAAAGGCTTTGGAAACAGACATCCAGAAAGCTGATAGAAGGGGGGCTAATTTTTTTCTTCTACTTACTTTGTAATTGCTTTAATATTTAACTTTTAATAATAAATCATATGAAAAATTATTTACTAATTTTACACATAAAATAAAACTAAATTTTCTTTTAAATAATAATAACTTTAACTGTTATTATAACAAACAAACATAGCTAATTAAACACGATTTTACATTAGTTACAGTTTAAATTATTTCAATTTACACAATTTTAAACTAACTTTAATAATTATTATATAACATTAATAGCTACATAAATAATTAATTTTACACAATTTCACACTAAATAATTTAAAAGCAGACATATTTACATACGGGGGCGGGGCTAGGACCCTTGCTGCCACCTGTAAATCTGTCCCTGTCTGGAGGACTGGACAACCTAGTTTGTCCATGGAGGTACACACACAGATGGACTATGACAAGTCAATTGTAGATAAAAGGTCCACTCCTGATACTACAAATCGTAGCTATTCGGTCTAGTTCAAAGGCAGAATTTTGAGCTATGGCAAACAATAAAATTAAGGGATTATGGATGGAGATTATTCTTGATGACCTCAGTAAATTATGAAGGACATGTGAGGTGGTTTCGTGATAACAATGCAGTTATTAGTATTTTCCATAATCCAATCCAACATGAAGATAAGTCCATTGTACTTAATTTTTATTTTTGAAGTACTGTATTCACTTACTTTTACTTTTTTTAATACTTTTTAATTTAAATTTTCTAGCTTTTTATTTAGTTTTACACTTATATTAAACGAGAGCTAACTTCTATGTTTTTGTTTTTCTTGATACATATAATTTTTTTGAACCCTTCTTTGTAGGATTTTATGAAAAATGGAGATTTGGTGTTGTTGGAAGCTCTAAGAGCCAAAAAACCAAAGCATGATTAAGTGGTTGTTCCTAACAAGCTTCATTTTGGGCCTAGTCAGCTCAATTTCGTGCTTAGCACAGCAAATGTTGTGCCCAGCCAAACTTTTAGATAAAAAAGTAGAAAACTACTTTTGAAGAAAAGCAAGTTCGCCTAGCAAGCAAAAACTCATGCTCGGCGAGATTTGCATATAAAAGCCATGGTTGGTCTTCTTGAAAACTCACCTAGCAAGCTTGGACTCGTGCCTAGCAAGCTTCTCACCGAAACCCTTTTGACTCGAGTTAAACCCTTTAAAAGGGGATTTTAGACAAAACAAGGGCATCCTTCTCCTCCTACAAAGGGTGAACGAAGGAGCACAAAGAAAAACACCATCCCTGGCTTCCATTCACTTCATTTCTTCATCCTCCTTTGTTATTTTGTTGCTATTCATCATTATGGGTAGCTAAATCCTCCATTTTTGGGGCTAGATGTAACCACTAAACTCTTGTATATATAGATGCATTCACTCCATTTTTGGTACATTTATATAGATGCATTTCTCTATCCCTCTTCTCTATTGGCATTTTATCTTTATGCTTCATTGTCTATCATGGCCTGATCAACCATAATTTGTTGGAATATAAAACACATTGGAAAATGCTTGTGTTCTTGAACCAAGATAAAACAATCAATAACTCATTTTTCTTGGAGAAGAGAACCGAGTTATTGGTCATCTTATAATCCTCGAGTTTAATGCAAGTTTATCTAGTTGAGTTAGCAAGGAATTTGACTCTATTAGATTAGCTTAGGGTTTAGCTCTAAGGAATTGGGGCTTAACTATTTTATAAAGGATTGAAGACAATGAGAACTAAGAACTACGTTATTTGAGCTTAAATGAACAAAAGAGTGAGGTGGGGCTTAACTATTTTATAAAGGATTGAAGACAATGAGAACTAAGAACTACGTTATTTGAGCTTAAATGAACAAAAGAGTGAGGTGGGGCTTAACTATTTTATAAAGGATTGAAGACAATGAGAACTAAGAACTACGTTATTTGAGCTTAAATGAACAAAAGAGTGAGGTGGTGAAGTTTAATCTGAACCGTATCCATCTATATTCATTTAATCCATCCATTTTCATTTTTTCTACGTAAACAACAAAAATATTTTATTTGCTTTGTTTACCTTTCTTGCTTTAGTACTTTATGTTATCTTATTTTATTTATTATGAATATTTTGTTTAAGTCTAATAGTATAAAGTAGTTTATTGCCAAGTATCACCTAAGTACCTAAGGATACAATACTTTTACTTATCTAAAACTACTGACTTGGTATGCTTGTCAGTCGTTCAACACATGACAAGAAACGCACACATAGAGTGTCTCATACACTTCATCAAAGAAAAATTGGAAAGCAGTCTATACCCGCAACACATGTTCTTAAGGGCGTCCCATTCATAGATGTGTTCACCAAGGGGTTCCGTACAATATTTCAAAAACTTATTGGCAAGTTAGGTATAATTGATATCTATTCACCAACTTGAGAGACTTCGACGTAAATAAAGCTAATATTTAGTAAAGAAAAAATTATTTTTCAATTTATTTTATCTTAGATAAAAGAAAACCAAACTAAAAAATAGTTGTTTTATTTATCTTTTATTCTCATTAGTCATAAATAAATGGTAGTTATTTTATTTGTATATATAGTACACAAGTTATATCCCTGAATAAGATTGAATAAAAACAGTTTATTTTCTAAAAACTCGACATGCAAGGAATATTAATAGGTAGATAACGAGGAGATTAGTTACCAAATGGTGAATAGCTGGATACCACAATTATATGAGCAGATGCACGCCTAACCGCATACCAGAGGGGGCTGGTGCTATTGGAGGCCAAGTAGGGAGTAGTATATCGGTAAAGATAGTTTTTGAATGGAACAACTTCTCCCTGACCAAGCATATTTGTATAAGAATATTGCACCCAAGTTAACTTTAAATGCAAAGAGTATGAAGTTTTTAGCATAAAGCAACAGGAGAAGACTAACGTTATAAATTGAATGAAACTTCTCAAACATCAACTTCGTATCACAACAAATGTCATGAATATTTACTTCAGCATCGCTTGTTGGGCTAACCAGTCACCAGCAAAATAAGAAATGACTTTCAGTACCAAAAAAAAGTAGTTTGCCACTTAAAATTTGGGATATCTTTAAGCTACGTATCTTAAACAAAGTTCTAAAGGAATTGCATGGAATTTGCTTCAAAACTTTAAATATAATAAGTTGGCATATAAAAGAGGATATCTAAATCAAGCCAGACAGTATGACGGAGCTGAAAGTTGCTAAATCATATTTTGTAGATGCCATGTATAATCCAAGAAAAAGAAGAATAAAAAAATGCACATATCTTATACTTTCCAATTCCAAAAAGAGACAAGGCAAAGCTAAAAACATGCTGATGGTTTAGCATTTTGTTGGTCCAGAAAATAATGATATTCATTCTTCAAATCATTCAGTACAAGAAGAATAACTAAGACGTATGTAAGGCTCAGGTTACTCCATTACCATGTAAGGCATATACTCGATTTCGTGATTTCCAGCAGACCATATCCATGGATGATATGCTGTACTCCTTTCAACAAATCGACCCCATGTGTCCCATCGTAAACCAACATCATTGTACTTGTACCTATCAGCATAAGAAAGATCTCCAACAAATAAGACAGTCTGTGCTCCACTCTGCATATAATGCTCAAGGGTGGAAAGAGAATTAAACGTTTGGCCCAAATCACCTGCAATGTTTATGCAATGATTCATTTGTGAGAACCACAATAAAAACTATGGGAAATCAAAGCAAAAGAAATCCTGATAGACACTTTGGAATAGAAAGAGTCAACAATTAAGGATACAAGAAACTACTTTTTAGTAGAACAAATATGGCAAAACAAACAACTTACCAATGATCCCAAATTTGTAGGGAGCATCTGGATCAACTTTGGGAGGAGTTTCGAACCAAAATTCTCGAGAAGAACCACCAATTCCAATTCTATAGTAGTACTTAGTCTCATACTGAAATGGGGAAATCATTGATTAAACTAAATGGACATGGCATACACACAGCAAGGTGAGAATTATACAAGCACGTGTGATTATTTGAAAAATGAAAAGATGTTGCATACTGTGCATCAGACTTCACTTCTCAATTGATTTGATTTTTAATATTGCAAATATAATGCCAGTGATGATAATTCTACTTGCCTGATTTCATTAACAATTACCTCAAGGCCTTCAATAACACAGTGATGAATGTAGCCAGACTTGTATTCGTGGAAAGTATAGTTTGTAACAGTGCCTTCTGCACTAGTTTGAAATTTGTCCTCTGATGTGCCGTATTGTACATGGCTGGGTCCTGGTTCATCTGTGGTCACCCATGAGACGATTACTGCTTTTCCATCATAGTCACCTTGCGTGATGTGCACCTACAGTGGCATTAATCAATGCAGCAGAGTTTCATTGAATAAAAGGAATAGGTTTAGAGCTTAGAATTTGAAACTGCTTCACATATTGAATTTGTTTACAAGGAGTACAATCTCGTCAAAGTTAAGTTTCATTAAATAATATTAGCAAATAGATAATAAAATCAGCTTTGTTCTTGTAATACTTACTTGTTGAGGGGCATTATAACCCTTTGGAACTGCAAATGCTTCATGGTCAAGGGGGATGTCAACTGCTGGCCACTCTGACCGAATGAAAGAGCTAGTGATCCCTGCACTCCCGTCTCTGATAGAACTCAAGAGCACAAAGGAAGCAAGAACAAAATTAAGCAACATGTCATGCATCCTTCTTTCCAACCGCATGAGTGTTGCCTTTATCAGCCTACAGAGTCTTGACCATCTGGCAATTCAAGAATCCCATTGAATCTCATTCATACTATACAGTATGCTATACATGTTGAAGTAATCCTCGTCGAAATGACTTATTTAAAGAAAAATCTCTATTTTTCTTATTCCAATGTTCTCTCAGTGATTTATTTATGGGTAATGATACACATACGCCTCTTTATTTTATATATTTTATCAACACCTTTTATTTTTTTCTATCTCTCTCATCCTATACTTATATATTTTCTTTTTTTTCTTTCTTTCACTAAGTGTGTAATAGCATGTGTAATAGCATATAAAGTGTAAATGTATCATTTTCCTTTATTTATTTATGGTTTCAGTTTTTTATTTTTAAAAAGGCCTCTTACTCTGTAATTAGCTTTGCTCTGCTAAATAATATAAGAAAAACCTCGAATTAGAAAATACTTTTGAATCGACTAAATAATATCAGATCTAAACTGGTAATCAATTTAAACATAAGCTAACATTTTACATTAAAATGTCAATCCACTCATAAAATGGGAGAAGTTGCACTTGCACAAGCCAATTCTAATTCATGTTTTAATATTGACATTTGTAGGTCGGTGAAGATGAACCACATCTCTCTCCATCCAGTAATAATGATATACCATGCATCTTTTACTATCAAAAACAGGGCGAGTGATTATCAGGTCGTATGTAAAGCCATCGTTTAATGGCTCCAAATAATCGATTTATAACTTAACAGAAATCTAAACTAAGTAACAATGTTGGCCTTGACCGATTTAAGACAAAACTTGAATCGAGAATCCATCATCAGAGCACAACAAGTATAAGACGAATATTGATAAATGGAAAAGGAGCATGTTGAAGTTTGTTCCGTACAAAAGACATGGATAAAAATGGACGAGAGAGAGAGGTATACCTTGGAATGAAGCATTTGCAGCGAAAGAAAACCAACCAGAATGAAGAAAGAGAGAGAAATCGATTGATTGAATATAAAGGGAAGGAGAGAGGCTGGTGCACGATTTCCCAACTGCATTGTCGCCGTATCCTCAAGTCTCAATCATTTTATTTGAGGTTATTATATTTTTTATTAGTATTTTTTAAAATAATTATATTATTAACTAGAAAAAGTATTCTGCCTTTCTCTAATTTTTAAAATGTAGAAAATAAAAATGTGTGACAAAAGTGAAGTGATTATAATTTTTTATAATGTTACCAGGTCGAGCTTCTGTGTCTGCAATTTTATTGTGTTAATACTTTTTAAGTTAAAATTGATAAAAAATATTTTACAATATGATACTGAGTAAAATAATTTATTAAAAAGATTAATAGACACTATTTGACAATGTAAATGAGTTGTAATATAAAATTAAATTAAGAATAAGTTTGTTTTTGAATTTTAACTTGTTTTAAGAATAAAATCTTATTTAATAAATTAATTTTTAAAATTGTTTTAAAAATAATATATCTTTTATTATTATTTAAAAATAAATAAAATATTAAAATATTTAATTTTATTTTTTCTTCTTTTAGTGTTTGCTATTATTATTTAGTTTTTGTTATTATTTTAAATTTAGTGTTTCATTTTTTTCTCATTCTAACTCTTTGAAACTTAGTTTTAATAATAAAATAAAATAGTATATTGTAATTAAAGGTTGGGAATTTGAAAAATTAGTTAAAATAACTTATAACTTTATTAAAAGGTAGATTTAAAAAAAAGTACTTACCTAACCATAAAAATATCTAACAATGTATTTAACATGAGTTATTTTTTTCTCGACTTAAAGATAAAAAACTAATTATTATTTTTTCCTCTTGACTTAATTCAACTTCTAAAAATCTCTCTAATAAATAAATTAAAATATACAAAATAATTTAATATAAAAAATTAATTTAAAAATACATCAATCATCTTTGACCCTAATTTCTTCAAATTTATTTTAATAATAGTCTCTCATCAAAAGATTATTTTGTTTTGTTGGTCTCTTTATAGGAGGAGTTGAAGATAGTGTCCAAAGATTTATAACTCACACACCACCTTATTCAACTAAGTGAGAGTAGGGATGACCAAACATTCTGCGTCGGCGAATACTTACATAAAACCTGCAAAAGTATTTGCATGGATAGTATAAATAGATACTCGCCATCTGCGGGTACGGATTTTTTTCTACCATTACTTAACGGCACGCGTACCTGTAGCCGTGGGTACCAGCTACTCATTAAACTAAAATAAGTTTAAAAATTGAAAAATAAAAATCAAATTAAAATATTAATTATCAAAATTCATTGATATCAATCTTCTTTTTTATGAAAACTTCATAGTTAATAAAATTATTTATTATAAAAATGTCAATAATATAAAATAAAGTTTTTATTTGTATTAAATATTTTCTTATAATATATTATATTAATCTACTTTTAGATCTAATTAATTTGGTAGAAATTAGTATAATTTTATTTTTAGATTTTTCAAAAAAGACATGATTTATTTAATAAAACTTCTTATAAAAAATATTTAATTTTTTAAAAAAATATTTATTTTAAAATATCCATGGGTACCCATGGATACCTATGGGTTATAAAAAAATCTGTAAGTATTTCTATAGCGAGTATGCAGCAGGTTTTTAGCAGGTGATAGATTTTTGTAACAGATTGGGTAGTGGGTAACCACTACCTGGGTCTGCTCCAACCCGTTGCCAAAGTAAAACTCCATTAACATATCTGATAGAAAGATAGTATGTAAAAATATTTACCCAATCAAATAACATATTAAACTCTATAATTAATAAAAATTAAAAATCAAATTCAACGATCATATATGCCTTAAAAATATATTTTCAACTTCTTTAACTAATTATTGAAAACAACTTTTTTTTTCATTGTTTCCGTTCAACCAAAGGAGCTATTACTCTATTATTTATTTTATTTTTAGTAATTTTTATTGTAATTAAAAATATAATGATTTTTGTTTAATGTTTAAAGATGTTCTTATTTATTAATATTTTAAATAAATACTGAATTAATTCATTAATTGACTTTCTAGAAAATAAACATTAAGACAATTTTTCTTAAATCAGTAAAGATAAAGTATTGAAATTTTATTTTTTATAAATAGTAATAATTAAACTTTTTATTGTTTATTGTTAACAAAAAATAGAGTCAGCTTGATTTAAATTTTGTCATAACATTCTTACGTTTATGTATTTTGTAACTTCAAATTAATTGTCTTCTGAGGTGACGTACATCTCTTAAAAGAAAATAATTAATTACGCCGATTACTATAAGTCTACAATAGAATAGTTGTTTTTTATTATTATTTTTTGTCATCGAAAATACACTTAATTTGGTTTCAATATCTCAAAATAAAATTCATTAATTTTGATTTTCTCAATTTAAAAAATAGATGAAATTAGTAGTTTTTTAATTTTGCCAGTTATGAGAGTATGACAGATTTAAAGAATTATGAGAACAAATTAGCCCGTATGAAATATGAATTTTTTATCTTTAAGTCATTAAATATTTTATGTTATTTAAGCACTTTAATGGTTTTTTAACTTTTTTTAAATCAATGTCAATTGATATATAACCACTATATTGTTAGCCTAATAAATTGTCCCGAGTTTATCTCTTTTTTTTATAAACAACACAAATATTATAAATAGTAAGTATTAAATGTAATACTCTTAATCTTTAATGAAAAGTATTTATAAAAAATGAGAAATATTTTTAAAATTTGATGTTGTATAAAAATCATAATCCTCGTGATACATTTTGACCCAAAATATAATTTATTACATTAAAATATAAATACATAAGTTGTTATAACTATCTTTAAAAAGTCTTAAGTCGGGAATTATTTATAAACTTAAAATTACTTGAACATCAAAAGAGTAATTTGTAATATTATTTATTCTATCCTACATATATATGAAAATAAACATAAAAAGAAACACACAAAAAAGAGTGAGATTTTTGTAAACCATTAATGTTAATCTTAATATACTTAAGAAAACAACAGGGGGCTTAAGATGGGACCTATGAATCAATCTCACTTGACTCGGTATATGGATGCAATCTTATTTATCTCAATGATCGAACTCAATCTTGCTAGATTCCATTTATGGATTCATAACCAATTCATGATGATTCACCCCAATCATCAAGGATTTATTTGGGAAGTGATTGGAAGTTGTATATCTTTCCCTAGTTTGGTACAATGGGTCATCTACCCATAACACAATTCTAGGTACCTATCAATCACAACATTCTGGCCAACTACTAATTAGACACTCTGCCCATCATAAAACACTAATGAACACTCTGCTCATCACAAAACACAAACGGACACTCTTTTAACTTGAGAAAGATATACACTATCAATCTTGAGATATTGAGCATTTATAGAAGTTTTAGATCAATTAATATTTTATTTCAAGTGTCGACATGGACTACCTTGAATATTCACCCACCTTATGAACATCCTTAACCCATTTTCCAACATGGAATACCCTAAATACTCATCTATTTAGATTCATCCTAATTATACCTTTCATCTCGCAGTGTACCAAACTATGATTTTCCAAAACACGACACTCATACACTCGCATGATGTTGTTACAAGGGAACCTAAGACTTTGCTAAGTTCATCTCACAGCATCTCAACACAATCCCAAAAAACACTATATTTGACAACTATTAAGGCAGGTGGTACTTCATATATCAATCATCATTCACAAAATTATCTATGAATCAACCTCAAAGAATTAGAAGGTCATAACAGACACATAAATTAAGTTGTCATCTCTAAATTTCTATTTCATGGATAATAATTAATAATAACAACATTCATATTAATATATTTTTAATACCAAAAGACATCTTTTTTATATGGAAGATCAGATTAAAATTACAAACATAGAGCGTACTTAGATTGTCTTTTATGATTTTAAGAATTATCATATTTATAATGAAATTATCTTAACTAAACTTTACACACAATCCTTTGAATATTTTATAAGATATAAATATATTTTATCATGAATATTCAATATATAACTAGTAATCTTTTGAATAAAATATAATATACACGTATAAAATTTATAAGATAGTTATTAATAATTTCAAGAGTAATGATTTTTATAAATCAGAATTGCGAAACCACTAGTAATCTTTTGAATAAAATATAATATACACATATATAATTTATAAGATAATTATTAATAATTCTAAGAGTAATGATTTTTATAAATCAGAATTACAGAAACCAAAATTTATTATAATTTAATTTGTAATGAAAAGTGATAAAATAAGACTCAAACAAAACTTGAAATAATATCGACAAACCAAAATGTATTATATGAAAATAATATGATAAATAATTTTAGAGAAAATTATCAAAATATAACTTCTAAAAAAATAAGTTGAATGATAGAACAATTGATAAATAATAACAAAGAATCATAATATAATATATCAAGAATAACTTAAATAATAATAGTAAGAATTAAACTGCAATAGCTGAAAATAATAAACAAAGTACCAAAAGTAATATTTAGAAATGAAAAATAAAATATCAAAAGTAATATACGGAAATAATAAATAAAGGACCAGAAGTAGTATATGAAAATAATAAATAAAAACCAAAAGTAGTATTTGGAAATAATAAATAAAAGACCAAAAGTAGTATCTCAAAATAATAAATAAAGAACCAAAAGTAGTATTTGAAAATAAGAAATAAAGAATAGACGTAATAGTATATGGAAATAATAAATAAGGGATAAAAAGAAGTATTTGCTATATATTAATAAAGGACTAGATGCACGAGAATAATAATAAAGGACCATAAGCAATATCTAGAGAATAATAATGAAGGACTAGAAATAATATATGGATAAATAAAAGTTAGAATAATTATATGTTACCGAACAATCAACTAAGTATTTGAAGATCGAGGTTATAACAATTAATATATTTAATGGACAACTAAAACTTAGTTTTAGAAGTAATAATAACCATAAAAGTAGTAAAAACATATAAGTTTATTAAGATTAATAACATAAAGGTTTATAAATTTCACTCTCTCTTACCTTAGCAATAGCTTGATAAAGAAGGGTGAAAAACATTTGAATCTTAATCCAAGTGTTTAAAAACCTTGTGTTTTCTTCCTTAAATTCGCAAATTGCCTCCCCTATTTCCCATTCGCTGATCGAAAGTATGCTTGCTAAGCAAAAATTAGACGCAAAATACTTTTACTAAGAGAAGAAAAGTTCACTTACAGATGATCTTCGAAATCCAGGTACTTTTATCTCATGAAATTCTGATTCTAGTTGCTTCCGCTGAACGACATAAGTTTCACTGAGCGACTTGTTTTAGCTTAGCAAATTTCTTCTTTTAGAAAGATATTTATTGTTGTCAAATCCGTTGAGCGAATTTTCAGAAAAAGAGATTTTATAAATTTTAGTAAAAATCTTTTATATGCTATATAATTAATTTACTTTTTATAAGTTTTTCACCTGCATAACTAACTTTTTAATATCTAACTTTGATATCTAAATTGAAAGCTAAATAGATTATATAACAAAATGGTTATAAAAATAGAAGTGTTACATTAGATATATCTTTTAGTTGTATATAAGAATTTTAATAAAGAGAATAATAGTTACTCCTAAGTTTATAAGAACAATTTTCTACTTAAAAAAATACAAAAAGACAAATTCACTATTCATTCTATAAAACTATGTGATGTTATCATCATTGTCCTACTTTTCAGTAATTTATAATTTATATTTTTAACTTCTTGTTATTTTGTCGAACATTAACAATTGTTTTAAATAAAAGAGATATAAACTTACTTTATCTTTAAAATTATACGAATTCTCCTTTCAGATTCTCAAATAACATGCATGATATATTATATTAACGTTGCTCATGTTGTTACTAAACATAAAAAAATGTTGCTCGAAAATAGTAATTAAAAAACTTAAAGGAACAAAATAAAAATGTGTTTAGATTTTGTTATTTAAATCTTAAAAATTAAATTAAATATTTATATAATTGAAAATGTATTTATTTATTCACTGAAAATATATATTATAATTTAAGTTTAGAGCAACTCCAATAATATTGTTTTTTTTACTTATAATAAGGTCATCTTGATTCCTTAATCCATTTTTAAGGAGTCATGTGATATCACTATTGAATAACTCATAAAAAATCATTATACATTTTGTTCCTATGATTATAAATCTTATATAAAAAAAGAAAAAAGTAAGCAATCCATATTTTATATTATTATTTTTACTTAATTTTTGTGGCTATAGAAATTAAAGTATTAATGTAATTATTGTAATTAAATATTAATTTAGTAGGTATAAAAATATTTTAACATATAAGCAAATAAAACACTATTTGAGAAATTATGAATAACTCATCTTGTGAGATATAAGCATAATAAAATATTAATTCAAATTTTATTAATGTATTATGTATACAAATATTTTACGAAATCATTATGGGATTTTTAAAGAGGACTTTATAAAAAGAGACTAAGGTAGTACTTTCTAATTATTTAAAAGACACATTTATGAAAATATTAATGTTATGTTACATTCAGTTAAGGGGAGGGGAGTGTAGGAATTTTAATAGAGGGGAGGAGAGGGAAAAGATTTTAATTACACATATAAAAGGAAAACTCCATTCTTATTTAGTTTACTTAAGAGAGAATTTAAAGTTAATTATTTTGTTATTTAATTTAAAACATATGCGTCAGTAATAAATCCAGAAATTTTAATTATTAGAAAAAAATATTGTAAACTCTAAATCTTAAACTTTAAACAATCATTCATCTCCTATAGAATTTTGCTTCTGATTATAATATACATAAGTAGAAAAAGCTCTTTAAATTAATATTATTTTCACTCATAATATCAAAGCTAACTCTAAATATTAACTAATCTACATAAAAAAAATATTAAATCATCTTTTAATGTTGTTTTTAAGTAAATTATAACTAATATACATAAAAAAAGTAATATATAAAATCATCTTTTAACATTTTTAAGTAAACTTATAACCACTAAAATAAAAAAAAAACTTATCTCTTGAATTAGTTTAAAATAAAATTTATAACTAAAAAACTAAAGAAAACATTATATTTTTTATCTTTTCAATTGTTTTTAATTATTTTTAAGTAAATATCTTCATAATTATTAAAAAATGTAATTATTTAAAAGCTTTTAAACAATTTGAGCAAATAAATATTTTGTAATAATTCAAAGTAAAATATTTATTATGTGTTAATTCATATATATATATATATATATATATATATATATATTTAACAATTTAAAAATAAAAAAATAAAAATTTAATTAATTAATGTAAATATATTTTACCTAATAGTGAATTCTAAATCCAAACATTAGTGTAATTTTGAAAGTATTATCCTCAATATTAATCGTTGATATTATTTTAAATCTAACAATTTTAATTAATTCTAAATTCAATATGAGATCAAATCTTTATTTATTCTATCTTATTCTTATTTTAAAAGTAATATTATATTAAATCAACTTATCTTTAATATTTTAATTATTTGATTTATTCTCATCTAATTATTAATTATTTCAAATGCAAAACTAAATAAATATTTAAATATTATAACTACACTTCATTAAGTAGTTATTAGATCTAGACATGTGAATGAAAGATTTAGAGTAGGTTACAAACCAAAATAGTTATAAATGAGATTGAGACATTTTTTTTTGTAATACGTATTGAAATGTACTTGGGGTGCAAAGAAAAACTATACATCTACAATGATACACCAGGATTTATGTTCCCCAAGCTAAGCATAAAAGAAATATTAATACAAGCTAAACCACAATGCTTCAGCCACATGAATTCAAAACCTGCTAAACCTCCTAAAATCAGACAGCAAAAAAGCCCTGACCGCAGCCTAGAGACTAAACCAGCCAACAACATACCATAACAGTCAGGATGAGAACCATTTTAGCAATCCAAAAACCAACTAACGAAAAAGCACCAAACTAACATAGGCCTAAAACTAAGAAAACAAATTGCCAAAATAATAAGGCCAATGCAGATTGTCAGTAACACTGTCTACATCAAACTCAATGGCTAAAATTCACCATAATGAGCTAGACTTCATTGTTGGATATTGGGTTTCTTTTCTATGCAGAGAAAATGTCCAAATTGAGAAACCCACGTATATCTTATTTAAGTTAAGTGGAGAAAATGTTTTGACATAAGAGAGTAGATAGAAAGACGTTGCTGAAACACACCAATTGTTTTGAGAGAAAAGAGGAGAGAAAATTATTCCCGTTTTTACATAGATCTATAACCATAAATTCACTACTGCAAATTTGTTCACCGTTGGATCAGACTGATTTTTAGATAGCACATTCAGAATGTATGTTTATTCGTTCTGACCGTTCGGATCTTTGAAAATACATCTGAGTTGGGGGATATTCAGTTCATATGATAATAGTATTTTTGAGGGTTTTCATCTTCCCTGTCTCTATTTGTAAGCTTATTGCTTATTGTTTAAAATTAGTGTTGACATTGATATTATTGTTGACACTTGATTGAGACCCTTTTGTACTTTTTATTGATAATAGTAGAGCTATTTCTTTAGGGTGGACGACCTGTGGTTCTTACCTTTGCTTTGAGGGGTTTTCCACGTTAAAATCTTGGTATCTTATTCCAAAAAGAGTGGTGATTGGTTAGCATTATATTTTTTTGTTGCTTCCTATAGATTATTTCAAGATAGGGGGATTTCTTTCTGCTGCTTTGTTTACATCTGTTATAAACTTATTTTATTGCCCTATGAGAGTGGTATCAGAGCTCTTTGGCTTTGGTTTAAGGACTATTTGACTTACTTTAATAATGGAGACAAATACAAAATTGGTTGCTTTGAATGGCAATAATGACCACTTGTGGAAGGGCAAGATGAAAGACTTGCTATTTGTGAAGAAAATGCATATTCCTATTTTTTCTACTTAAAAACCAGATTCTATGTCTGAAGAAGAATGAGATTTTGAACACCAACAGATATGTGATTTTATTCGACAAGTTGTAAAAGACAATGTTTATAATCACATTGCTAATGAGGCACATGCGAGAACGTTGTGGGAGAAAATTGAGTCCTTGTATGCTTCTAAATTAGGAAATAGTACATTGTATTTGTTGAACTGTTTGATGAATTTGAAGTACAAGGAAAGTTCTTCTATTTTAGATCACTTGAATAAATTTCAAGGGCTCCTAGATAAGTTATCCGGTATGGATATCAAATTTGATGATGAAGTTTTGGGACTATGACTATTGAATACTTTACTTGAGTCTTGGGAGATATTTTGGGTTTCTATTACAAACTCAGCCCCTAATGGTGTTGGTTTTTTGCAAGCGGCAAAGAGGGGTGCTCTTAATGAAGAAATGAGAAGGCAGGCGCATGATTCTTCATCTCAGCCTGAAGTACTTGTCACTGAAAACAGAGGGAGAAGTCAAAGAAAGGAACTAAATGGTGGTAGAGAAAAGAGCAGGAGTAAGTCCAAGTCTAGATACAAGAATGTGGAGTGTCACTATTGTCTTAAGACTAGGCACATACACAAATATTGTTTTATGTGGAAAAAGCATAACAAAGATAAAAAAGGGTAAGTAAAAAGAGAAAGATCATGATGATGATAATCGTGTTGCTATTGCTACTTGTGGTGATCTTGTTAATCTCCATGACAATGAGTTAGTTAATCTTGTATCAAATGAGAGCATGTGAATTGTTGATAGTGGTGCTACACTACATGTTACACCAAGGAAGGAATTCTTCACATCTTACAATTCTGGTGATTTTGGAGTATTGCAGATGGGTAATGATGGTGTGTCTAAGGTGATTGGTGTTGGAGATGTTTTCCTGCAAACCAACATGGGAGTGCAGTTGTTGATTAGAGGAGTCAAACATGCTCTTGATGTTCATTTTAATTTGATCTCTGTGTAAATGCTTTATGATAGTGGTTATGATAATCACTTTGGTTCTGGAACGTGGAAACTCACCAAAGGTAACTTGGTTGTGGCTAGAGGGAAAAGATGTCTAAACTATATAAGACAAAAGCTTTGGTTACTAAAGATAATGTGAATGTCGTAGATGTAAAGACATATTTGTGGCACCGAAGACTTAGTAATATCAGTGAAAAAGGGTTGAACTATTTAGTTAAAAGGGATGTTCTTCAAGGGCTAAAAAATGCAGAATTGGAGAGATGTTCTCATTGCATGCTGGAAAGAAAAATAAAGTATTCTTCAAGAAGCATCCTCCCTCAAGGAAGTCAAAGTTGTTGCATTGGTGTATTCTGATGTTTGTGGTTCATTTAAGGTAAAATCCTTTAGTTGTGCACTTTATTTTGTTATCTTTATTGATGATTGTTCCAAGAAGCTATATGTCTATGCCTTGCAGAGAAAAAACCAAGTGCTAGAGAAATTTAAACAATTTCATGCTTTGGTTGAAAGAGAGTCAGGTAAGAAGATGAAACATATTCGTACTGACAATGGTGATGAGTATTGTGGACCCTTTGATGTTTATTGCAAGTAGCATGATATTGCACATGAGAAGACTTCTCCTTAGCTAAATGGTTTAGCAGAGGGGATGAACAAGATATTGCCTAAGAAAGTGAGATGTATGCTCTCAAATACTAAATTACCTAAGCATTTTTGGGGTGAGACATTGTACATAGCAGTGCATGTTATTAATCTCACTCCTACTGTTATTCTGAACAGTGAAGTTCCAAATCAAATTTGGTTTGGGAAAAATGTGAGTTATGATCATTTGCGTGTCTTTGGTTGCAAAACGTTTGTTCATATTCCAAAGGATGAAAGGTCCAAGTTAGATGTGAAGACAAGACAGTGCATCTTCATTGGTTATGGTGAAGATGAATTTGACTACAAGTTCTATGATCCTGAAAAAGCTTGTTAGAAATCGTGATGTACAGTTTATTGAAGAGCAAACCATTGAGGATATTAATAAGGTAGAGAAGACTACACCCAAAAAGGATAGAAATCTGACAGATGTTGATCCTATGCAATCGCATATTCATGATCTAGATAATGTTAAAGGTAATGTTGAATATGGTGAATAACAAAGTGTTGGTGTTGATCAACAACTTGGAGATGAATTAGATGTTCCTATTAATGATGACTAAGAGGAGCATGAGAGATGACTTGAGGAGAATGCTTATGATGTACCTGAATCCTGTCAAGTCCAACTCAAGAGATCTAATAGATAAAGACAACCATCTACCAAGTATTCTTCTGATGAATATGTGAATTTGAATGATGATGGAGAACATGAGTATTTTAAAGAAGCTTTGGAGAGTGAAGAAAAGCAACAGTGGCTAGATGCAATGCAAGATGAGATGAAATATTTGCATGATAATCACACTTATGACTTGGTGAGATTGCATAAGGGTAAGAAGGCATTAGAAAACAGGTGGATATTCGGGGTGAAACATGAGTAATTTTATGTCTCCAAGGTATAAATCTAGATTAGTGGTGAAAGGTTTTAGACAGAAAATGAGTGTTGATTTCAATGAGATTTTCTCACTTGTGGTGAAGATGTCATCCATTAGAGCAATTTTGAGTTTGGCAGCTACTCTTGATTTGGAGGTAGAGTAAATGAATGTGAAAACTGCTTTCCTTTATGGTGATTTGGAAGAAGAGATCTATATAAAGCAACCTGATGGTTTTCAGGTTAAAAGCAAGGAAGGTTATATGTGTAGACTGAGAAATAGTCTATACGGCTTAAAGCAAGCTTTGAGGTAGTGGTATAAGAAGTTTGAGTCTTTTATGTGTGAGGAGAGCTACAAGAAAACTACTTCTGATCATTGTGTCTTTGTTATAAATTTTTCTGGTGATGACTTTATTATCCCATTATTGTATGTTGATGACATGCTTATTGTAGGGAAAGATCTTTCTATTATTAATAGGTTGAAGAAACAATTAGGCAAGCCATTTGCTATGAAAGACTTGGGAGCTGCTAAGCAGATTCTTGGTATAAGAATCATTCATGATAGAGAGAAAAAGAAGTTGTGGCTATCACATGAACACTATATTAAAAGGGTGTTGCAGAGATTCTAGATGGAAAAGGCTAAGGCTGTGAGCATTCCTTTTGTGACTCATTTTAAACTGAGTATTAAAGATAATCCTTCAAATGAAGCTGAAAAATTAGACATGGAGGGAGTTCCTTATGCTTCTGCAATAGGCAGTTTAATGTATGCAATGTTGCGTACAAGACCTGATATTGCTCATGTTGTTGGTACAATCAGTAGGTTTTTGTCAAACCCAAGTAAAGAGTGTTGAAAAGCTTTGAAATGGATTTTGAGGTATCTTCATGGTACTATTGATAAGAAGCTTTGTTTGGGAGGTGATAAGCCTATTTTGGTGGCTACTCAGACTCAAATATGGGTGGAAACACAAATTCCAAAAGGTCTACATCAGATTATTTGATTAAGTTTGCAGGGGAAGTTGTGGCTTGACAAGCTAAGTTGCAAAAGTGTGTGGTCTTGACTACTACTGAGGCGAAGTTCATTGTAATTGCTGAAGTATGCAAGGAGTTGCTATGGTTAAAGAAATTCTTGCGAGAGCTTGGTTTTGTGCAAGACAATCAGAGTGTTATCCATCTTGGTAAGAATTCAACTTTTCATTCTAAGTCTAAACATATTGATGTACGATATCATTAGATACGTGATGTTTTGGATGCTAAGTTGTTGGAGTTGGTTAAAGTTCATATCGATGATAATGGTACTGATATGATAATTAAAGCACTGTCAAGAGGAAAATTTGAAGTCTGTTGTGAGATCATCAGTTTGACGGTTCTCTCCACATAGTCGTGAGAGGGAGATTTGTTAGGTATTGAACTTCCTTCCTATGTGGAGAAAATGCCCAAATTGAGAAATCCATTTGATATCTTATTTAAGTTAAGTGGGGAAGGTTCTTTGACACAAGAGAGTAGACATAGAGAGATGTTTTTTAAACACACCAATTGTTTTTAGAGAAAAGAAGAGAGAAAGTTATTCTTGTTTTTACACAGAGCTGTAACCGTAAAATCACCACTGCAGATTCGTTCACCATTGGATCGAGCTGGTTTTTGGATAGCATGTTTAGAATGTATGTTTATTCATTGTGACCTTTAGGATCTTTGAAAAGAAGTCTAAGTTGGGAGATATTCAGTTCATATAGTAATAGTATTTTTAGGGGTTTTCATTTTTCTTATTGTCTATTTGTAAGCTTATTGCTTTATTATTTAAAATTGGTGTTGACATTGATATTGTTGTTGACACTTGATTGAGACTCTTTTGTACTCTTTGTTGATAATAGTGGAGCTATTTCTTTGGTCTGAATGACTTGTGATTTTTACCCTTACTTTGAGAGGTTTTCCACATTAAAATCTTGGTGTCTTATTCCAAAAAAGTGGTGATTGGTTAACATTATATTTTTATTATTGTTCCTCATAGATTCTTGCAAAATAGGGAGATTTCTTTCTGCTGTGTTGTTTACATTTGTTACAAACTTATCTTATTGCACCATCATTCATGATGCACCATATTGAAGTCTTAAGTAGAATGTGCATCCAACAGTGGTGTTACCTTCATAGATCCCATATTTTATCTCCTCCCTGCTTCATATTAATGCCAAAACCTCTTTAAAGCTCCAAATTTGCCTATCTCAAATTTTGTGGTTAAGTTTTAATTGTTGCATCGAAGTTGCCTTTAGCAATTGTAGGAATACAGAGGAAAAGTCCTGTTATTACTCCAACTCCAGTCCCAAACCTGCTCTTGTGTTGGCTCCTAGACCAAAGATAATACCAGAGCCGCTACCCACTCAAAATAATAGCATTAATCCTACAATAATCCAAGACAATCTATAGGGTTGCTCATCCATTCATGAAAGGAGAGCCTGAATTCAGATGGCAGTCTTTAAACCAATTCCAAGTAGATCTAAGCATTTGTTAATACAATACAAATAAGTCAAGTTTGATTTTTGAAAATTTACTTATTCCTCATATTCCAGATGCTCCATTGCAATGACTAACTAGGTTGCTTCCCACTGCTGAGATGAACCATGATGGCCATGCCAAAAGAGATGTTGCCAATAGTGTGAGGTGATGTTGTCAGGAAGAATAGTAAGAATATCGCACTATTTGTACCAGGATAATCATACCTAAGATGAATAATCACAAGTAAATATGACATGGTTAGCAAATTCCAAGTTGTTGTGAGAAAAAAGGCATGATATGTCTTCCTCCTGATTGATTTCTTTAGCTTGCAAGTTACTTCTTGTTGGTAGGCAATCTGAGTAGTCTCCATTTAAAAAACATAGCCTTTGGGAGAGCCTTTAACTTCCAAAAGTGTGAAAAAAATTCGGATGGATGAGAATTTGACCTTTGAACCTGTAGAGCTGCAAAGTAGATGAAACTGAGTAAAAGCCTAAGTGGTTTGGTGACCATGGCCATGATTCTAGTATTCCTACTCTCCAAATCCCCCTCTAATTGTCTCAACGAGTTTTCTTTCTACACAAACATCTCACGCTCCACTCCAAGCCCCAAACCCATCTCTCATCCATCTAATTACCCAATTCACTAATTTTGGCTTCTTTTTGTGAGGAAAAACAACTTATTATATTTTTTTTGTAAGCAATCTTCTTCCAACCATAGATCTTTCCAGAACAGCAATGAATTTCCATTCCCCACCTTACATTGTAATATTTCATCAAACCATCTATAATTATTTTTGGCTCCACAAATTTTCCAAAGATCCAGCCACCATATTGATATGTTCCTATTCTTTGTTTCCTGGAGAAGTCCCCTCCAACCAGCTAAACTTGATCTATTAATAACCACCATCTCCCTTTTCCAAGCATTGCTTTCATTAAAGATGAGAATATCTTTAATCCCCCTCTCTCCTTTGGTTCATACATACTCTTCCAACTTACCCTAGATGGTTTCCTCCTTCCTTGATTGTCACCCCAAAGGAATTTTGACTGCAAGCCACTAGTGAGAGTGAGACATATTATATTATGTATACTATGGTTTAAAAAAAGCACTTTTTGCCCTAAAATTTAAAAATTAATTATATTCATTTTTAAAAACATTACTAAAGTTTTTTTTAAAAAATTAATATAAAATTTATCATATGAGAGGTCAAAGTTAAACAAAATAGTATAAGATAAAAATGTTCAAATAAAAAGGACATAGAAGTGGATTATTCTCTTTATAATAGTTATAGATATATTATTCAACATGAAATCAAAAGTTAGCGGCAATAATTGTCGTTGATAATACACAAAATACATGCGTATTAGGTGATAATGGTGTAACAAGTTTCCACAACAACATGGATGCTCTTGAAAGTAATTTTACTTTCCGACACCTCTGTCACATATATGTGGATTATGCCATATTTTTGTAGACAAATATTTGATGCATTTATTCTTTTCACACATTTCTCACATATATGCGACTTTGTCACAACATTGTTTCTCTTCCAATGCACCTTCCACACAGTTATGGGCATAGATACACGGTTGTGATGCACGTTATGAAAATAATCTTACATGAATTTTATTGAAGTTATTTAATAAATCTTATTTAAAAGGATGATAATTCACATAAGAAATAATTATAAAATATTGAGAACAATTTAATAAAACTATATAAAATTATTAGGTGACTTTTTTCTCTCCAAACTCCCTCATTATTGAAGGGAAGTTAAGATGGAATAGAATGAATTTTATTTCTCTCCATTTTCTCCTTTTCGGTCTTAAAAATTGAACTAAATAAGATTTTCTTTTAAAAAAAACCTCCCTTACCTCTATTACCTCAAATTAAACATGTGTAAAAGAATAATTATATAACCACCAATTTATTGAAAAAACTTGGTAGGTTTTACCATTTATTTAATGACTTTTTATTTATTTAAAAATAAAACTTATAAAACTTATGTTTTCAATAAACTATAATTAAAAATAAAAACATGGAGAAAAGAGTATGAGACAAAATCTCTCTGGTATTATTCTTCATTTGATTGGTTTGATTTTATTTTTTAGTTTTTGAAAAAATTTTTAAAAAATAGTTTTTAAGTATTATTTTCTAGAAAAAGAGAGAAAAAACTTATTTGAAAAGTATTGTTTGAAAATTATTTTAAAAATATGAAAATGAAAAAACTTATTCATATTTATAAAAATTTCATTAATAAAAATAAATAAAAATTATTTTTTATGTGTATTGAGTTTTTAAAACAAAAATAAAAAACTATTTACAATTATTCTCTTTATATTAAAAAAATATTAAAAATATAAAATTTTATCCAAAATTTTAAGTGGTTTTAATTTTCAATTTTATATTTTTATTTTGAAGACTCAAAACATAAGGATTTTTTTTTTTACTTTTCATTAATAGTACTTTTTGTAAATATGAACAATTTTTTTTTATTTTCACATTTTAAAAATAATTTTAAAATAAAATTTATCAAATAATTTTTTATTTTATTTTAAAAAAAAAATTCAAAAAATTTTTCACATTTTAAAAATAATTTTAAAATAAAATTTATCAAATAATTTTTTATTTTATTTTTAAAAAAAATTCTTAAAATTTTTTGAAAATTTTTTCAAAAACTAAAAAATAAAACAAAATTAATCAAAACACTTAATATATTTACTTTTGGTACACGTACCCCGGGCAAAGTCTACGTCCGTTGTTCTGAAGATCACGCAGCATGGACGGTGGATTGGACCAGTGCCCACTAGTCTGTGACTCGTCAATTACGTACACACAAACAACAAAATATTGTATTTCTTTTTGAATTAGTAAAAAATAATTATAGAAAAATGTTGATAATGCTGTTTATATATATAGTTTAATTTGTATATACATTTGGTGTAAAATATTTTAACAATAATTTTTTATTTATATAAATTTTAAAATATTAATGAGTAAAATCAACAAATTTATCATAAATAAATAATTGTGATTGAATGTCAGTGTAAAATTGTTTACAATAATAATATATATATCAATTATACTCTCATTCATTCATTCATACACATATATATATATATATATTATTTTCTATGGAAACCTTCTAGAATTAGAATAAAAAGTAATACATTTAGTTATGATTTCACATCGTTGGGTTTGGGATTGAATTTTAAGACCTTAATTAAGAACTGAAGTGTCAAATAATTTATATTAAATTTTTTATAAATATTGATATGATTATTACATATTTATTAGGTTTAATTATCTTTTTAGTATTTAATTTTCTGAATGGAAATTTTACTCTTCCATCTTATTTATAAATTTGATCTTGCACTATTTTAATTGTACTACAATTATAGTTTTGGATTTAAGTGGTGGTTGGGAAGCGTATGAAATGTAGTTGAAGAATGATTCCAAAGTTTTAGTGGTAATGCTAATGGTTGTGTAGAAGTGGGAATGGAATACTTGAGGCCAAGAGAAGCCAATTGTTGGGTGATGGGTCATTTTGGGTACATACAATTGGATCCTCTCCCCTCTCTCAATCTTCTTTTGTTTGTTTCTGCCTTTATTTTCCCATCCAAATCACAATTTCGCTTTTTTATTACACTTGCACAAAATATTATGATCTCTATCTCTAATCTAATTAAGAAGCTCATTCATTTTTTTACTATAATGTTCGTTATCATACTCAAGTATCATTTGGTATTTAAAACATAGAGAAAAACAATAAAGGTCTCATATTTAGAAAAAAAAAATACAAAATAGGATATGACAACAAATTTAATTTAAATTAATAATATAAAATATCTTGACAATATTAATGTATATAAATTAAATTTATGCAAAGGAGTTCACACATTAAATACTTATCATCTTACTGTGTCAAATATATCAATTTAACATTTAATATGATTTTCCTAATAATAACGTACAATTGGATTATGTAGATTTAATATGCATTTTTTTTATAAATCGAATTATTTGATTTCATGAATTTATCTTTTGAAACCACTCTTCTAGCAAATTATTAAAATTAAATCTTTTGAAACCACTATCAGTAAAAAGTAAAATAATTAATAAAAATTATGAATAAGGTAATTAAAACCACAGCTTAATAATTGAAAAGACATTTAGAGTATAACTTTTTTAAAATTATAATATTAGTATAGATTGTCGTCGCATATAGCAATTACTAACTAACTTGATTTAGGAATATAAACTAATCCAACTAAATTAAAATAAAAGAAAAGTTTAGGGTTTTTCACTAACATTGGATAGCATTTCCTTATATTATTAACTTTATTAATAAATAAATGCTTTAAAAGTCATATAAATAATAATTTATAGTTAAATAATAGTATAAAAATTCTTTTATATTTTAATATATAAATATTAAACTCTTAAAAATAAAATAATTAGAAGGAAAATGAGATATAAATATTAACATGATATAACATTAATAACAAACTTATAGATACGAATAGTTAAATCCCCTTCATAAAAAAAAAGTTAAATATTTTGTATATAATATACTAACAAAAATGCATATGCTGCCCACGCCTGTGTATTTACATTTTTATTTTAATATGCTATAACAATTTTAGGATTTTAATTTAATATCTTTCGTAAATTTTTATATTTTGAAATATAAATTATTATGTGACATGTTTTTAAATATATTTTATTAATTTTATATTTTTTTATAAAAAACATGATAAAAATATATCACATCATCAAAATATGTAATGAATATTAAAAGATGGAAAGATGAGAAAGTTTGAATAGAACTCAAAATATTGTAACACCTGTGTACATGTACATAGATGTTTGTTAAAAATATTTATCATGAAATATATACATATATTAATCATATTTAAGGAAGATTGATTTGTGATAAGGTAAAAATTAAGAAAATATGGACACAAAAATGTCATATTTTCATTATATAGTATAGTATATAATATAATATCATATATTATAAATTATAAATATAATTGGATAATTATGTGCGTTGAATATTAATACTTTAAAGTAATTTTTTGGTTAAAATTATAAGATTGGTTTGGTGGTAAAGTTTATATTTGGGAGTGAGAGATTATGAGTTTGAATTCTTCAACATAATTTATTTTTTAATTTTAAAATAGATTCAAGAGTAGAATAAATATTTTAAAAATTAGACATTAAAAAAAATATTCTGTATAGATTATACATATATTATTAATTTTTTAATCAACTTTCGAAATGGTTTTGCTTTATATATTTGTATAACTGTATTCATTCAAGTCTATCCTTCACGTGTATTCCACATAACGACGTAGTGTTGTCATTATCTTTCTTTTTCTTAATGCTTTTATAATCTGCAACGTTGACATTGTATTCTTAACGTTTTTTATTTACTTATTTTGTTACGTCCCTCAAACTTCAAAAAAAAGAAATCTTGGTCTCATTTACCACACTAGGAGACTATTGGACTACATATTTTAATGGTGTGCTGTGTCACATTCTTATTATTTTCAAAAGAGTGCTTCCCTTCCTATTCAATGTTGGAAACTTCTTCAATAAGCTGATTCTGCTTTCTTCCTATGTATCCCCTGCATGTTCCAGAATTCAACCATATTTCAAATATTGTTTAGATTAATATATATGGAAAACAAAGACTATATATGCACTCACAGTATAAATAATTTTATCACAACCAACTACATATTATAACTATTAACTTATATAATTCTATGTCGTAAATTTTCAATGTATAATTATTGTTGGAAGGAGTAGATTAAATGGTGCATTTGCAGAGGTCTGTGATGGTTAAAGTCTTAAATGCATAAAATGGAAAACAGAATGTTAATAAAAAGCAATTACAATATTCAAGTTTTTTAACCTAGGCATACCTTAAATGAAGAGTAAATTTAGAAAAATAAATGTGTACATCATATTCCATATTCCGCTCAAGTATTATTATAAATATTTTGAATTATAGATATATTATATTGAGTTTTCCTGTATAAAAGGATTTAAATGGTGAATGTTAATGTAAAATTTTTTATATTAATTAAATTTTTGTATTATTAAAGATTTTATTTTGCATGATATATTGCATATATTGTTTATAAACTCCAATTTTTTTATTTTAAGTACATAATAATTTAATATTTAATTAAAAAAAGTTAAAAGCTCATCTCTCGGTCATCTTCCACACACTCCTTAATATTATTATTATAATAAGAATTACATTATTGATTTATGGATGGAAATTCATGTTCCATTAAATTCAAGTTCCACCAATCAAGAAATCTTATAGTATTAAACAAATTTTTTTTTTATAATTTTTTATTTTTTAATACAATTTGGAGATCTAAAATTTCCGTTCATTAACTTATATATCTCTTAAAAAGTAAGTGACATGCTACTCTTACGTAGGTTCCATTTTTTTATTTTTTTACTAAATTAGTAATTTACTTTTTTTTACTGTCAGTAATTTTGCTTTTAATATTACTAAACTATTATAGTTTTTATAAAAAAATATGAATGAGGAGACAGAGAATCATGCTGATGGAGTATAACATTCTTTATATTTTTTGAGCTTAATTAATGTAAAAAAAATTATGGTTACAACTAATTAAAAATATTATTAATATAATTTTTAAAATAATCATTATAAACGTAACATATTTTTATAGCACATAATAATTTGATATTGAATAACATTGTGATACTATCAGCGTATAAACTATCTTCTTTTTTATTTTTGGACTTAATTACATCCTAATTAATTCGAACTTATCAATTTGCTAGCTGGTTTTCAGTTAAGTCCTTTAATTAATTGTCAAAAACACTAAGTTAGATAATAGTGTTTAATGTTAACCTATGTGGCAGGTTATTTGCCAATGTATCCTACTGTGTTTTGAGATTGTTACCGTTAGGCCTTGAATCAACTCCTCTTATTTACTCCTCCTTGTCTTCCTTCCCCCAGTTGATAAAAAAAATAATTAGAGTTTTATTTCCTCCATTATCAATGATGTCTCAGGTTGAAGCTTCTTCCTGTGGCTGTTGAGGTTCGCCAACATTTGTATTCTTTGACACCCAAATAGTTTTTCCTTCCGACGGTGTTCGTGGGTGTCATTATATATGCAAGAGATAATGAGATTCATTCATGTAATTTTGACAATTAAATTACCTAAATGAAGTTTTTAAAAAATCATATACTAAATTAAACAGTTAAAATTAATAAGAATACTAAGTAATTAAGCCTATTTTTTATGCTAGGAATCTTTTGCTGTTTATAATATGCTTTTAGCAATTTTGAGGCACATAGAAGTTTTTGTTGTTGGTAAAATCATTAAATAAAATTTATCTGATGTTAATGAATTTTTAGAGTAAATTATATGAAAATGTTTATCTTATTACACTTATTATGTCTCCACTTTTTACTATTTTTAAAAGACTACACTATTTTATTCACTAATTTTGTTAAATTGTCAGATTCCATGACTATGCCCATTTTATTATTTATCTCTTTCTGAAATGACTAAAAAAAGTTAGATAAACATAAAAGGGAAAGATAGGTGAGATAAAGATGGTAAAAGAACTTGTACAATTTACTGCAACAATCATAAGGGTTGATCACCTTTTGAAGAAAAGTATCAAACACATTTATTCGAGCCGCGGGTTAGATTAGCTGGCTGTAAAGAAAGCCTATTAAGAAAATCCTGCACTGTGCCAAAGAAAAGGTGGAGTGAACCTACCAATACTGGTTATGCAACACCAAAGAATCAGCTGGTACTTTCACGCCATCATCATTGCGATACCAGTGGTAGATAGCATGAGTCCTATTTTTTATCTCCAGTGTGGCGTGTCCATAGCTTGCTTCTCTAAATGCAGAATACTCTGGCTGTGGATCCAAATACCTGCACCAACAACCATAGAATTAATTGAACCGTATATGCCGTGACATCTTTCATAACTATTAGGATTAAATCCTTTATACAAAGGATTATTAAATAGAAGCCCAAGATAATAATAAATAATAAATACAACGTTAGATAATCCTTTTGATCTGCCAATGCATGATAAAGTGAATTATTTTGGGTACAAAAATGATTTGTTTAATTTACCTTGAAGCAAGACCTTCTAGATTTCCTCCATCTCCAATTGTTATGTAAATAGGTGCTGATTTGTCAGGCACAGGATACCTTCTTCCGCTTGTTATGTTGTAGTCTATATTGGAGTATCGATACTGGAAGCAGACACAAAAATTCAGCACATTACACATGAGAATATTATCAATTCACTGTGACATCAAATGACTCAAGAATCATATTGCCTAATTTACATATACCAAGATAATATCTAAAACTATACAAGTGTCAGTTTGTAACTTGTAAGAAAACCAAAACAAATGGGCAGAAAGTGAAAAAAAAAAAACATACTGATCTTTCATAAGCATGGACATGACCGGCAAAGATGACGTCAACTTTGTATTGGACGAACCAGCTCTCAAAAACTGATCGCATAGCTTCACCCTCCATATAGTGAGCTGTATTACTGTTGTAGAGCGGCTTGTGCATGATCACAAAGAGCCAAGGTGTCTTCTTTCTATCAACCCGCGCCAGCTCTTGTTTAAGCCATATGTATTGTGGCGTGTACTTCACTGTTGACAAACATTACATCACTAGATAAGGAAGCATATAAAATTTTCAAAAGACCAAATAGAAACTGCTCCAAGCGCATATGCTTGCTTCTGCATAAGACAGACACTTGAGCCCTGAAACCTGAAGGAGAATTAGAATTTGCCATTTATTGCCTTACATCTCGCGTCAAATAAGGAGCAAAGATACTATAGGAAAGAATTAATATGAATGTGCTCAACGTTTTTAAGGCTATGAAGCACTGAGCCTAAATTAACATTGTTATAGAATAGTACAATATGAATCAAGATGCAATAAGTAAATAAAGAAGAGATTAGTTAGTTACCAAATGGAGAATAGCTGGATAGAACAATTATATGAGCAGAGGCGCGCCTGACTGCATACCAGAGGGGGCTGCTGCTATGGGAGGCCAAATAGGGAGTGGTATATCGGTAAAGGTAGTTTTTGAAAGGAATAACTTCCCCCTGACCAAGCATATTTGTGTAAGAACATTGGAGCCAAGTTAGCTAATTAAATGCAAAGAGTGCGATATTTTTTATTGAATTCTTAAAACTGAATGAAACATCACAAAGAGGAAGGACATAGTCAGAACCATCTCAAACAACCTTACTTTTATCTTTAACTGTTTCTTTCTTTTATTGCTATCTCTTTTTAAAATAAATTATCATTAACTAAAAATAATTTTGTTTCACAATTTTAACTATAATAAATTTATAATATAAAATATATTTATATAAGATAATTATTTGTTGTACATATATTTAAATTATATATAAAATAAACATTGATCGCATATGTCTTCTTTCAGACTTTTCAATTCAATTAAAAAGAGAGAAAAGGGAGAGCTAAAACCATGATGGTAGTTGTAATATTTTATTGGTGCAGAAAATAAATTCTTTCTAAAAGTGAAGTGAGTAGTATACCACTTCAGGCAAAAACTCTACTTCGTGATTTCCTACATTCCACATCCATGGCTGATATGCTGCACTCATTTCAGCAAATCGCCCCCATGTATCCCACCGTAAACCATTATCTTTGTTGTCATGCTGATCAGAATATGAAAGATCTCCAACATATAACACGGCCTGTCCTCCACTCTCAATATAATGCTCAAGGGTTGAAAGAGAATTAAAAGTTTGCCCCAAATCACCTGCAATTATTCATAGAGCCACACACAAAAAAAAAAGTTAAAGGATACGAAAATCTGTTTTCTAACCAGTAATAGAACAGACAACTAACCAATGATCCCAAATTTGTAGGGAGTATCTGGCCCAATTTTAGGAGGTGTTTCGAACCAAAATTCTCGAGCACAATCGCCACTTCCAATTCTATAGTAGTATTTAGTGCTATACTGAAATGGGGAAATCAGTGAATAAAATACATGAACACCTTTTATACGGCAAGATGAGAATCATACAAGAATGTATGATTATTTGAAAAATGAAAACATAATGCCAGTGATGATAGTTCTGCTCTTCTAATTTGACCAACAATTACCTCAAGGCCCTCAACAAGACAATGATGAATGTAGCCAGACTTGTAGTTATAGAAAGTATAGTTTGCAACTGTGCTTTCTTTACTAGTTTTGTAGTTATTCTTTGATGTGCCATATTGCACATGCCTAGGCCCTGGCTCATCTGGGGTCACCCATGAGATGATTACTGCTTTTCCATCATAGTCACCTTGAGTGATGTGCACCTGCAGTGGAATTAATCGATGCAGCAAATGTCCAATTTAGAATTCTCATAAGCTTTTATACACATATAGTCTAATCAGCTAGCCGTGCTATTTTTAAAAGACATACTTGTTGAGGTGCATTGTAACCCTTTGGAACTGCAAACACTTCATGGTCGACCGGCATGTCAACTGCTGGGAACGCTGAGCGAACAAAAGAGCTAGTGATTCCTGCACTCCCATCTCTGATACAACTTAAGAATACAAAGGAAGCAAGAACTATGTTAAGCAACATGGCCTGCATCCTTGTAACCAGACTCGTGAGTGTTCCTTTATCAGCTTGCAGAGTGTTAACTATCTGCGTTCAAGAATCCAATGAATACAACTACTTGAATCCACTGAAAACCGGGTCAAGTCCAATGCTCAATCAATTTAAATATTATACCCAATCCAATCCTAAAACAGGACTGTAGGAGAAGTTCCACAAGCGAATTCCTTGTTCTTGATTGAATTTTTACATCTGTATGAATCTCCAGGATGATGAAGTGCACACTCTCAAACCCCTTCAGAATGATCCATCATTCATTCTTTATGCACTCTTGTTAGTTAATTTTATCAACCAAATTAACCTCCTTTAACAATTTTTTAAGGGTCTTGCTAAGCGACATAATTAATCGATAATTTTGTAAATATGTACAATTAACTGAATGTGTTTTATTTTATTTAAAGGATAAAAATGTCATAAATTTTATACAATTTTAATTGGTATTTTATTTTATGTATATCTAAACATGTTAAAAAAAATTAAATGTAAAATATTTTAACATTATTTTATTGCTATTTTTATTTCAACTATGCCGAATATTAAAAATAAAATAATTTTAATGTTTTTGTTTTATATTCTTAATATTATTATTATTATTTATTTATTAATTTTCATCAAGTTAAATGCAAAAAATAGTAAAATAATATTAAATTATTTTATTTTTAATTTTTAAAATTTGTTATATATTAAATAAAATATCAATTAAAAATATTGATGGATATTTTTGTTTTTTAAATAAAGTAAAAATATATTAATAACTATTCAAATCAAAATTAATTTAATAACACCCTTAATTATGAATTTGTATAGAATTCAATGTCCAAACACACCTATTAGCACTCTTTTTTTTTTTAAATAATCAATTTAATTTATAAACATTAGTTTCTCTTTAATTAGTTGCCCAAACTTGTAAAAATTAAATTATTTTAATAATTATTTAATTATATGTATAATTTAAACTTTTAAGATATTAATATATGTAATGATACGTGAGTGTAGACATTTTTCATTTTCAATACACCTCATTGTTTCTCTCCAATTAAAATAAGTTTTTGTTTATATGTGTTTGCTAAATAGTAGCTTTAAAAAAAGTAATTCTGTTAATTAGTTGAAAAAAATCAGCTTTTATGTAAGAAAAGTATGAAAAAGTTGAAATAGGATTAAATAGGTGAGAAATAATTAATAAGGTAAAGGATTTTAAATTCATAAAATAACTTATTTATGAATCTAAAATCCTTTACATGATTTTAAGCTATTTTCCTAAACATATAATTTTTTCTAAACAAATTTTTAACTTAAAAAACAATTGAAATCTTGAAAATTAATATTTTTCAAACATGCTCTTGTAAATTTCTATTAAAACTTAAATTTGAAAGTAAAATTTATTTTGAAAAAAAAGGATTATGAGTTAAAATTATTTTTAAATGAATTTTAAAATTATTCCATTTTTTTTAAATAGTATTTTCTTTTTAATTCTAGTTTTAAGTTTTTAGAAATTGAATATTTATTTTAACACTTTTATTCACCGTTTATTCTCTTGGATTCTTCTTTATCTTTTGTTCATCCTTCTTCTCATCCTTTTTCGTCACTTGTTATCTCTGCTGGAGATAATAAAATAGATCTGTCTGATTGGACTTGGACTAAATTCGTCCAATTTGAATTTGGATTCTGAATTAGATTTAATCTTCTTTAACTTTGTTCTATCAAAATGCAATTTGGTTTAACTCACAAATTAAAAATCATGAATAATTAAAAAAAAAAATACTGAGTATAAACCTTGTTTTAAAAGCAAATATAAATGTAATGTTTTTGCCCAACCTATTATAGCTGGTGACTAACATTATGTATGACAGTATCTTTTACCATTACCCTTCTCCTATCACTAGTATTGTCTTTGTAAGCAAAACCATTTAGGTTATTGTCTTTAACTTAATAAATTGTTAATTATAAATATATATATATATATATATATAATTGATTTAAAAATTCAATATCAAAGATTAGAATTGAATAAACAACTCAGATGTAATAAGAATTTATGAGTAAGTCATTATTTAGATATTTATAAATTTAATATATTAAAAATATAAATAAAAAAATATAAAGTTTAATTATTATACATTAATAATATAAAATAGTTTTATAATGATAATTTACGCTACGTTCAGTTACAGTTTCTTAATTTACACGATGTAAAAAAATTATAATTAATTTATATGACTTTTAAAATAGAATTTAATTAGTATAAATTAATAATATAAAAGATTTTTATATTAATTTTTAATTGTGACTTTTCATTTTTATAATTTTTAAAGTATTAATTAGTATAATAAAGAAAGTTACACAGATAATACATAAATATTTTTCTCTCAAATTATAAATATAATCTTAAATATATAAAACAGTTATAATATTTAAAAAATAAAAATGTTAAAATAATTATTGATACCAATAGAGAGAGTATTATTTTACGGGCCATTTTTCAACTCGTGCCAAGCTCAAGAGTAATGTCCCTAGTCTTTCGCTATCCTTAACTCCGAGGTCCTTGTTTCCCACGAGTTAATACACTACCATTTTAGATGCCAATATAATAGTATTTTTATTTTCTATTTTACTATTATATATATTTCAAATTCTTTTACCGTAATCTGTTGTCAACGACATATTGTTGGTAAATTTCTTTAAAGAAAAATCATAAGATTAACAAATTTAAAAAATGAATCTACATATTAAAAATTATGTTTCTGTAAAATATCAATGACAAGTTTAACTTTTAACAGAAGAATGTGATGATAGCAACAGCCTTGACATTAAGCAGAACGGGAAGTATTGATAATTAAAATGAAGAATATGTTGGGTCCATTGGTTAGATAGCTGTATGTTGTTTAGTTATGGTATAGCAATGAATGAAGAAGAGGAGAGAGAGGGGATACCTTTGAATGAAGCATTTGCTGAGTAAGAACTGAGAAGAAGGCGAAGGAAGCTAACCCAAGTTATGAAAAAAGAAGAAGCCGACTGATTGATTTATATAGGAGTAAATTACTCCCTGCATGTCCCCACATATAACACTTTCTTTATTATTATTTTTTTAAAAAGTATTAAGTTACCTTTAATTTTATTTCTTTTCTGAATAGATGTTTTAAACTTTAATTTCAATTAATTTTAAATTTTTACCTCTTTTACAAATAAATATAAAAAAATTTAAGCTTATTATAATTGATATTTTTCAGTTCAGTATAATTGATATTTAAATTCTAACTATTTTGTAAATAGATCTCTTAAACCTATTGTAGAGTCAAAAACAAGATTAACTTATGAGATTGTCTCTTGTATTTAAGGGGTGATGATCTCATTCTTGTACACACTCTTTTAAGCTGCTTTTCTTTTTCTTTTTTTTGGAGGTTTATTTGTAAGATTTTTTGTAGTGCAAGGAAAGAGAAAATAATAATGTTAATAAAAAAATTTTATTTTTTAATTCTAAATTTTATTATATTTTATTTTTTTAAGTCAATGAATATTTTTTAAAAAGAAAAGTTAAATAAAAGTATAAGATGTGATGCAAAAAGCTTTTACACTCTCTTGATTTTTCTCCTTAAAGTTTCAAGCATCCAAGAAATGGAAGGTGGGGTGTCACTTTTAAAAAGAGATAAGCTAAAATTGTTTATGTTTGACATAAAGAAAGGAACCTTGATAAAAAACAAATAGGAAGAGACTCCTCAAGAGAGAGGATTCTCAATGACACTTTATTATAGAAAAATACTCTTAAAGAGCCTTGTATTAATTCTAAATTCATGTGTGTGGAATACAAGAGAGATGATGGGTATATATAGCCCAATGAAAGAGTTTGGGCAAACAAACCAAAGCAATGTGGGACTTGGGCGTAATTAGCATTAAAGCTAATTAGTCCAAGTCTTAGGGCCTAAGCTTGGGTGCCTAATCTAATTCATGGGAGGTGCAAATAGCTCATCCAAAATGTGAGGGGAGTGAGTCCAAAAAGCTACACATAAGAGACCTCACACTAAGCCTACTCCTCCAAAGTAACTAAAAGCACCTCTTCTTCCTAAACTAAAGATAAATGACCAAAATACAAGACATTAATTCAAGATAGCCTCACACCCTATATACCTAGGAAAATTAAAAATATTTACAAGCTAAATACAATAGAGACATTGAGTTAAATTCTTCAATGAACTCTCATTCATACAATGTTTTCCTTGAATCTTCCTAGCCATGATGTATATTAGGTGGGAATGCATCAAGATGTGTTAGCCTAATAATGACCCATTCAACATATGAGTGTGATGACAACTTCAAGACATGACATCATTTCCATGTTTTGAGTTGTAGTACTTGAACTATATCATCGACATCTTGTAATTTTTCTCTGAATATTTTGTCATTTATAGCTTTTCAAATGTACTAGATCCCCAAAAACCAAATAAAAAACTATGTTTGGTTCAATGTTGTTGATACACTAATTAGGCACATGAACTAACTGCAATGACTACGTATCTTATAATGAAGAGTTGTGGATATTTCCCATCAAACATATAAACCGCTCCAAACCTGATTTGATAGTTAACAGTTCAGAAACACATGTTCTCATGTTTCCACATCTTCGCCACAAAACACACATCTTTCATAATTTCTCTTAATATTTCTCTCTTCAGAAGATGATTCCTTGTGGGCAATCTATCTGCTTCTAATTTCTAAATTAAACATTGGACCTTTGGAAGAATCATTTTTTATGTGTGCAAACTGGAAGTATACGGTGTCATTAAATAATAAAAATTGTTCTTTCACAGGGATTGACGTTTGGCAAAGAAATAATTTTTTATTACTTTAATTAATTTTTTAAGGTAATCTAAATTAATAAAAAAATCAAAGTTCTATAATTAATAAAAAAATTGAAATGAATTCTAAAATCAAAATAATATAACATTTTTTAAATAATATAAAATCTAATATAAGAAAATTGTAAATAAAATAAAAGAAAGATTTTTTAGATTTTTAATATATTTGAAAAGCAACAAATATTTGATAAAGTAAAGGAAGAGATAATTCTAGAACTTGAAATTCAAATTTTAGAAAACTTCTAGGATTGAGGATATCACACCATAACTGCCTATTGAATCAATTTTAATTATCTTTTATGCAATAGAGAAAAAATCAAGAGAAGTCACATAAGAACAATAAAAATGCTTAATTAATCATGAATAGAGTCAAGGATTAAACCTCAATCCTAAAATAAATAAAAAAAGTCTACTCACATATGTCTGAGTATAAAAAAAAAGAAAATAAAATTCATCAAACTCGGAAATACATAATAAAAAAGAAAAATTTTAAACCTTGTTCTCTATGTTGTCTTTGCTAAGAAGTTCAGAACCCAGATTTGAACTGAAACTTTCTATTTAAACTAATGGGTTTTTTATGTCTAAATCAAAAAATTCATTTTTTTTCTTTTTTTTCTTCTGAAATTCCTCCTCCAAACTTCACTCCAATCCTCCAAATCATTTCTGCATAAAAATCTAAGAAATTATATCCTAAAACACAAAAAGTGTGAGAAATTCTAAATTATAATTAAAAGACACCTAAAATGAAAATATTAAACCAAAATGACATAAAAATAAATTAATTCTAATTAAAATAAAACCTAAAAATAAATAAAAATGCAACGTATCACCTTGGGGCCTTGCCAATGACAGGATCTTGTATGCCAAATTTATTGAGAACATTTATGTTCCTTCTGTCATCCACCTTCATCCCTCTTGAGACTCCCCTAGTTAACCGCACAAACTTTAGTTTTCTGCCTAACTCTTCTATCATCCTCTCCTTCCAAGCAAATAATCACCTTCTTGAGTTCCATTTCCAATGCAAGCCACCTTTCTCTTACATCTCTTTCATTGAGATGTTCTTACCAACTATTAGCTCGAATAACCTAAATATTGATCTTTAAAGTTTTGACCCTTTAGCCACTTATCCTTATAAAACATAGTCTTGCTCTCGTCCTCCAACTACTACCTAATATTTTGAGTCTGCCAATCCTCATGCTTTACCCCCTACCCTTGTATGAATCGTAAATCCAACCACCACATAGAACACTTTATACTTTGCATCTCTTATTGACAATCTTTGTCGTGATGTCTAAATATAAGGATTTGTGTCCACATCTTATTTTCCTCTATAACTAACCTTCACTTCTATTTTCCTAATAGAGCAATATTAAACTTATGTAGACCCTTCAACCCTAGACCTCTTTCATCTCTAGATTACAAATTATATCCAGTGAAACCTAATGCACGTCCCTGCTCCCCTCCTTCCCTCACTATAATTGTTTTTTAAGAGAGATTCAAGTTTAAAAATTGTACCTTTTGAAACATTGAAGAACGAAAGATAGTAGATTGACAATGCAGATAACACAGATTTTATGAACACAATTCCACCTGTCATTGAAAGACATTTATTTTCCCAACCAAACAATCGTTTGTGTACTACCTCCACTATAAGCTTCCACATCTCACATAATAATGAATTGGCCTCCAATTGGCAAGCCCAAATATCTTAAAGGAAACTCTCCCAGTTTGCATATTAATATTAGCATTAGCTTGTGAAGCCAATTGCTAGGAACATTCACTCCTAATATATGGATCTTGTGGAAATTCACTTTCAACCTTGATTTTAACTCAAAATTGTGTAAAATTGCTTTGTCTACCTCTATTGACTCCCAACTCATATGTGCTAAGAGTATAGTATCATCTACAAATTGTAAGTGTAACACACACACACCTTGCTTATCCTTACTTGGTACCTTTACACATATCCATATTGACCGCCACTTGAATCATCTAACTGAGCCCCTCTACTGCGATAAGAAATAAGAATGGTGATAGGGGGTCCCCTTGCTTGAGTCTCTTCCCAATTCCTTTGTTAGACTTCTATTGACCAATACTAACATTGTTGTCGAGTCCACACATTCCTTTATTCAACTCATCCATTTCCTCTCAAAACCCGTATGTTTCATCACTTACCACAGAAAATTCCAATTTACTGAGTTGTATGCATTTTTAAAATCAACTTTAAAGCACATTAGATCTATTCTCATTCTCATTGTCTTATCCATCACTTCATTAACAATAGATCTATTCTCATCGAAATTTGTTGTTTTGACAAGTGATTTATAAAAATCAAAGTAATAACTAATTAAAATAAAATAAATAATCATTTGTTTTTGTCTGTAATTTATCCTGAATTTAATATAAGAAATTATTGATGAGAGTTAAATTTTAAGAATGAATTGAGATGAAGTTGAAATTTATGTGTAACATGTAAAAGAGGTAAAGTTGAATGATTGACTTAAATAAAATTAAAGTTTATTTGTAAAAGAAATAGAGTTAAAGATTAATTGTGAAAAAATTAAAGTTTAAAATGCTTATTTCTAAAAGAAGTAAAGTTTAAAGGGATTAAATACTTTTCCCCCAATTTTTTATGGGTCTCTTTTTAAATTAATTAATAGTTATCTTACAACAAATAATTAAAATTAATAAAAATAAATTTATTTTTATGATGATCGGAGGAATCACCAAAATTAAGTGAAATGAGTAAAATTATGTTGCTCACTAATTTTTAAATCAATTTTAAAAATATTACAAATTTAATATTATTAAAGAAATTAAATAATTTTTTAAATAATATATAAATTAATTAAAGTAATATTCAATCTCGTTACTTATTATTACTTTTCACAATCATCAATCACATCTTTTAACCGTAGTTTATTAACTATATCACTTCAACTATCAATTACTAATCATCACTTTTAGTGACTAATTATTGATCATGACTCTTAATTTATAACACTAAATATCGAGGATTAGTTACTATTTTTTACTATAAAGTATTAATCTTTTACGTTAGGAGGAATAATTCTAATTGTATTTAAATTTTGACAATAATATTTTACATTTAAAAACTAAAATAATGTTATTTTTATAAATTTAAAAACTTGAAAATAAAAACATTTTTTATTTTTATAAATTTAAAAAGTGTAAATTAAAAACCAATTGGCCTTGAAAAACAATTGAAATATCCTGAAATGCTTGGAAGGGAAGAGATTACTTGGTGCATTTGGAGCCAATTATTCACGTGCCTCTTTATGTCTTTATCCAATTGGTCCACACTGACCTGCTTGTCGTCTTGTCTAGTAAGCAACGATCATTTTCAATACAGCAATTATTACTTTTACTAAAAAGAGAAACGCAATTATTACTTACATCATGTATTCACCTGTCACTAAAAAAATAAAATATATATTTTATTAAAAGATGTAAAATTATGTTTTTTATAATTTTAAATATCCATATCGGTATTACTAATCAATTACAACTTTTAATTTTTATAATTTTTAAAATATTAATAATATTTAATAAATTTAACAAATTTATTATAATTTTTTTTACATTAATAATATATTTTTCTTTTTCTCTATTCATTATTTGATTCTCAATAAAAAAAATCTTATAACTTTTTAATCAGCTCTTGATAAGACTCAAACTTTTTGTTGATATCCGGTTATCCCTCTCAACATCATTTTTATTTCCCTTTCATGAAGAGCCGTAAATGGTTCAAATTAATTTATCCAATGTGTGGATCAAATAATCTAGATTTATTATATTTCAGTTTAATTCATATGTATAGTTTAAGATCGCGTTTAATATCGAGAGAAACTTTGTACCACACATAATCACTTTCAATATTCATTATCTATTTTTGCGTAAATTTTGTATAAGCACTTATCACATAAAGAGATTTTATATTGTTATTTATTATAAATTATCATATAGTAAATTTTTTTATTTTATAATAATTATTTATTGTAATTCGATTTATTGATAATATGAAAAATTATAAATGCATAGAAATTATAAACTCTTTTTTTCTATCGTTTCAATTAAAAATATATTCTTATTTGTTGATATCTAGTGTGAATAACGAATTAATTAATTTATAAATACAATTAAGTTTTTCAGTAAAGAAAATTATTTCATCATAATAATTGATCTAATTAATTATTTTCTTAAAATATATATATTAGATTAACTTTATTTTTAGAAAAATATACAGATTAACTTTAGCACCGACATGAAGGAGGCTTGAGAGAGAGGGTTCAGGGATGTAGTTTGCATCTCGAACTCCCTAAATGTAGATTTATTGATAACTCAAGGAGTCTCTCAATTTTAGTTATGTAGCGTTCCTAACCAAGATTATGTTGAAAATAATATAATTGTGGATTAGTATCACTCTATATGATTATTATTGTATCTTATCATATCAATATGATTATTTATCATTAATCGACAATTTATGATTATTATTATATCTTATCATATCAAGATGGTTATTTATTATTAATCGACAATTTAAGATATGATTATTATTGTATCTTATCATATCAATATGGTTATTTATCATTAATCGATAATTTAATATATGCTTATTATTGTATCTTATCATATCAATGTGATTATTTGAATTGGGATTACAGTGAGATTGACTCTCTGAAGGGTTAGGTCAATTAGATAAAAAAGGCCCAATTAAGAGAGGTCCCTGCCTACCTTAGGGGTTTATAAATTTGTCATCCCATTAAACAAATTTACACAAGCATTAACTCTCTACAATAATTCCTTAGAAGGTGGCCAGAAGAATCTCCTATAGATGTTTCCAATTCAGATACGCATTTATCCCTATTTTATTAATAGAATATTAATTGTTGGCATGCTATAATCTGTGTCTAGTATAGTATTGATTTAAATATATTAATATTTCCATCAATTGGTATTAGAGTCAGTCTAGATGCATTTTATAATTGTCAATTGTATAAACCCTATTTGTTTTAATTTTTTTCTTAAATTTATGAAATTATTTTGAGGGTTAATTATTATTATTATGATTATGTTTTTTAAAATTCAATATTCTATGCCAATTCAGGAATAATTATATGTTGTTTAGATGATTCAAATGTTTTAATTATAAAAATTCCATGTTTCTTAAGAAAAAAAAGGAAGGTGCTTTTTTTAAACACAACACCAACAATGCCATTTTGCAATATTTCAAACGCAGTTTTGTTCGTCTTCCGATTCTTTTCTATTTTTTTACTCAAACTCAAAATTGATTGAAGGATTTTGTTCCTTATATCTGGATGATCAAAACGAGTCCAAGATTGTTCGACCTGGTCACTGAAAACACTCAAAATCACGTTGGAATAGTGAGCAAGGTCTAAAGGTTGAAGATGAACAGTATATACGAAGCCCACTTGCAAGCCTGGGCACCTGCGGGCGCGTGGGCCCACTTATCAAAATTTATTATAATTAATTTGAAATGTAACTTCACATTTTCGGCATCCTACTCTCAAATTTTAGGCTTAATTTTATTGTGATAATTACCTTCAATATTAACATTCTTCATTTATATACTATACCCTCTCAATATTGAATTATTACTTATAACATAATTATAGGTCACTTTATTAAATTATGCATAATCTTAATTGATATATCTTGGGTACATAATTTTCTATTAATTTGCATTATGATGATCCGCCTATCGTGGACATGATGATGTAAATTTTGTTTGTTATATTTTAATATGATTAAAATTATGTAATTTTATTTTGCAATAAGCATGATTTATTCTTTTAATTTACATAATTTTAATTTTATCTATCGTGGATGCATTTATGTAAATTTTGTGAAATAAATATTGATTCATTATATTAGTGATAATTATACCCTATCGGTATGTTGTTATTAATATAATTTGTTGTTGTACAATATATTTCTCTTGACTTATGTTAATGAATTTTTTGGTACCCTATCAGTGCTAGGATTTATTAATTTAAGTTGTAATGTATTGTAATTTGCTTAAGGATTTACTTTAAACTGAAATTTTAAGTCACATTTTTTTATTGTGATGTTCATTTTTTCTCCTAAGTCTGTCAAAACTCTAAATTGGACAATGAGGACTGAAAAGAATCATTAGATTTCTACTTGACCATTTGCAATTTGGACTTGGCATTGAGGATCACAAGGTCTGCACCTCTTACTGATGAGTCTTCTGAAGCTTAATGAATTTCTCATGAGAAATGCAAACACTCTAATAGAGTGTGCCTAAAGGTGATTAAATTCACAGTGGAGAAATCTATTAGACAGAGCATTCCCGATCTTGATTATGCCAATGATTTTTTGAAAGCAATTGGTGAAAAATTTACAACTTTTGATAAGGCACTAAAAAGTCAATACCTTTCCCTATTTGAAAAGACTAAATACAATATTGTCAGCGATGATAAATTATCTAATAAACAATATTCTCATAATGGTGAAGAAATGAATGATATGAAGAAAATCTCATACGCTTTCGCTCTTGGCAGTTTGATGTATGCTCAGGTCTGTACTCGTCTTTCATTGTCAATGCCTTAGGGAGATACTTGAGCAACCCAAGTTTGGGTCATTGGAAAGCTGTTAAGAGGGTTATGCGATATTTACAGGTAACCCAGGATCATATGTTGACTTTTATGAAGTCTGATAAACTTCAAGTAACTGGCTATTCTGATTCTGATTTTGCAGGTTGCCCTGATGACCGTAGGTCTACTTCTGGCTTTTTTTTTATGATGGCAGGAGAAGCTATCTCTCTGAAGAGTGTTAAATAGTCTCTTACAGCTACCTCTACCATGGAAGCAAAACATGTTGCTTGTTTTGAGGCCATTCGCTAGGCCATGTGGCTTAAAAATTTGATATCTGATTTTCACCTAGTTGAAAACATTTCCAGGCCACTTGTGATTTATTGGGACAATACTGCTGCTGTGAGTTTCTCTTGAAACAACAAAAACTCTAATCGTTCAAAGCATTTTGATATTAAGCATAGTTTGTTAGAGAGCAAATTCAAAATTTTTACACTCGGATCGAACACATTGATTTCGAGGAGATGTTAGTAGATCCACTGACTAAAGTCTGAACTATTGGAGTTTTTCTTATTCATGTAACTCACATGGGTTTAGTCAAGACTTTTGATGTATTAAGTTAGTGAGAGTCTTATTTTCTATTTTCTTTAGAGACATGCTCTAGTTGACGCCATCTTCATGGTTCTTATTAGCATTTTATTTATGCTTGGACCATTGTAGTGTCATTTATGAGACTACATTATGCCATACATTTTATGAAAAATATTAGCTAAATGCACATGATATATATTCCTATCGGATATTATTTTGTTGCTCAAATTTTTCATATTATTAATTAATATATGTTATGATATATCAATAATTATCATTTTAGCTTAATGATTTGTATTTTGATTATTGATTGATACTATCCAAGTGGGAGAATGTTGAAAATAATTGTGGATTAGTATCACTCAATATCTTTTATCATTAACCGACAATGTAAGATATGATTATTATTGTATCTTATCATATCAATATGGTTATTTATCTTTAACTGACAATTTAAGCTATGATTATTATTATATCTTATCATATCAATATGATTATTTGAACATGGATTACAGTGAAATTGACTCTGTGGTATCAGGGGTCAGTTTCCAAGTACAAACATGGATCAATTTTCAAGTAAAAACAAAAAGTCAAATATCAGGGATGATAACAGATAAAGGACTATATAATACTTGTTTCTATGTTAATGTTTAAAAAAGTACTTATATTTTGTTATATGTGAGTGTGATTAGTAACTTTCATCTTTTCTATATATCTGCTAACAAGCATTGCAATGTAATTTTATTTATTTATAAAATAATAAATCAATATCTTTTATATATACATAAACATAATATAAAAAATATGTTAACAGAATATTAAATATAAAATAAATTATAAAATACTCCTTAAATTTTATATGATTATGTATAAACTTATGTTTTTTTCATAATATTATAAGTTTATTAAGAATTAATTTATAAATAAATCAATTTCTTATAAATTTTGTTTTCATTTATTAAATTGAATAAAATATATCATATATTTATTTTATTTTATAATTATATTACTTATCATAGATTAAAATAGAATAATAATTTTAACATTATTTTCAGTTAAAATTATAATTATACAATATTATATGATATAATTATATTAAAGAATATATATAGTTAGTGTGAGACATAATATTCATGCTCTTATACCTATATGATTTTTTTGGATTTAAACCCATCTCATACTAATACCCATTTTATGAGTAATCACTCAGAATTGCGTAAAAATATTTTTTGCATGTACCTATAAAATCGTTTTGTTATCTTAATTAAAACTAGGTAGAGCATGGACAATTAGAATGAAGCATATATGAAATGGTTCACCGTTAATAAAATTGATCATTATTTGATGTTAAAAAGTTTGACTGGTAATGTATATTTTTAAGAAAAATTATACTCATAAATTAACCCTTAACTAAAAAAAAATATGAAACAATGGTGAAATATTAATTCTTTGTTCCTTTGATTGAAAGATGATGATGATATTTAATTTTTTACACAAAATGAAGACCTTTAAATGTGAGGGAAATAATTTTTTTTATTCAAAATATTTTACAATTTTTTATTAAATTACCAAGTTATTTTTATATGAGTTTAATTTATATATATTGACAGTGTATTTTTTTTATATTTATGATTAATCATATTCTTTAATTTATATTATTTTTAAGGTATTAATTAGTATAGTTAACAAATATAATATAAATTAAGAATTATTTATAATTATAAATTGGATTTTTGTTTATATTAATTTATATATTTATAGTTATATACGAAATATCATAAAAATACTTATACACGAAACTAGGCTATGTAATTGTTGATACGCAGGGTTTCATCGATTGTTTGTACACATTAGCTATGATATATTTTACGGTAATTTCTTAGCAAGGGAGGAAATTGATAATATTAAAAAAATAATTTGTCCATTGATATTGCACAAGTTAAAAAATTTATGACAAAATCTTAAATTGTATTTTTTAATCCATTTAATCCAAATGCATAGTCGTACTACATAAAATAAAATTAAATATTAATTAAGTTAATATAAATTAATGTATGAGTTTAACGTGTATACATTATTATTATTGTAAAGATTCTTATTCTAATCTTCCATAACAATCTTTTATTTTAATTAAACTCATAAATTATACTAATGGAATGGATAATGGAATATTTAGTGCCAACTCAATAGTAACAGAATTATAACGAGTGTTCATTGAGCAGTAACAAAACAAAATTATTGTCTAATCTTTAACGATATCACTGCGACGACTAACGTGTATAACGTTTCTAAACTCTAGAGACTACTTCGGAGGGGGAAAAAAAATCAGGAACCTATAATTTACCTCTCAAATATTTCGGGGTTTATTCAATTCAATTATATTGATTCATTTGATTCACTAATTCAATTAGTAACCCAATCCCTAGTTGAGTTCAGTCAAAATTTTAAAACATTGGATCGTGCTATCAAATAAAATAATTGATATTTTTAAATTGTAATTTTCAAATAAAATCCTGCATCTCCAATAACAATTCCGGAATCGGGTTCAGAAAGAAATTTCCTTTTATATAGCCTATAAATAAATAATAAAGTCCACAAATTATTATAAGTTTGTTAATTGTAGGTAAAGTTACGCCTTTTAAATAGACAAAAATATGTTTTCTTAAATAGGTAAAGAAGAATTTGAATCTAATTTTTATAATTTTTTTCTAAATTCTTATTTTATCTTTAAATCTAATTTTTCTTTTTTCTCCTTAAATATCCTAATTCTTTGAGAAGAGCTCGCTGGAGAGTTAAAAAAATTTGATATTTACAAGATCAATGAGAGAACTATATGAAACATTAGTAACAGGGTGTGTAAATACCTTAAACACACCGATAAGAAATGACCTTCTTAATGAAAGGAGAGTTACACTTTACCAATTCACTAAAACCCCATTACACAATCTCTTTGCATGGACATTTGGAGTTCAATGAGTTCTTCAAATTGTCCCACTTTGGCCAATGAAGTGGACTTAGAAGGATGTTGCTCTCTTCATCTTTGTCACGAACCATACACGTTTCTAGGTTTTAACTATCCGATGAGAGCTTGCTGGAGAGTTGAAAAAAATTATAAAAGTAAATAAATTTTTGCAATAACACACAATTTAATTCTCTCCATTCAATTTTTTAACTCTCTCTTATTACTCTTCGATAACAGTTGTTGGTTAGTAAAAATTTATAAATTTTTCTACTCTTCAGTAACAGTTTGCTGGAGAGTAAAAAAATTTTGCAAATTTTTTTACCCTACTTAAACAGTTTGCGAAAGAATAATAGGAGAGATAAAATGAAGGATATATAAATCTTTTTTCATGAGAGTAGGTATGACTTCAAATTATGGGAGATTGTTAATTCAAATTTCCTAAAACAAGACTTCACAAATCAATAAAAAGAATATGATTTCTTTTAGCATCTCCAAAATTACTATTGGCACTTCAAAATTTTCTCAAAAGTCCATGTTATCCTTTTCTCCCTTTGCCTATCTGCCAACCACTTCCTGCGACAACCTCCTTCCATATTCTCCTTCCTCCACTTGGATTCCAACATAAATATTTAATCAAATCCCAAATCCTTCCCACTCACACCACACAATTCATAAACCAACATTTAATCAACTCTAAAAATTCCTCTCGTCCATGATGTTGGGTATTAGGCTCCATTCCTATGTGGAGAAAAGACCGAATTGTTATCTTTATTTAAGCTAAGTGAAGAATGTGCTTTGGCACAGAGAATAGATAGAGAACAAAGAGATGTTAGTGAAACACACAAATTGTTTTGAGATAAAAGAAGAGAGAAAGTTATTTCCATTTTTACACAAATATGCAACGTAAATTCACCATTTTAGATTCATTCATCATTGGATCAAGATTATTTTTGGACAACACGTTCAGAATGTATGTTTCTTTATTCCGACCGTTCGGATCATTAAAAAGAGGTATGAGTTAAGAGATATTCAGTTCGTATGAGCAATATTTTTGGGGGTTTTCATCTTCCTTGTTCTCTATTTGTAAGTTTATTACTTTATTGTTTGAAGTTGGTGTTGACATTGATGTTGTTGTTAAGACTTGATTGAGACTCTTTAGTGGAGCTATTTCTTTAGTTTGGATGACTCGTGATTTTTACCTTTGCTTTAAGGGATTTTCCATGTTAAAATCTTGTCTTATTTTAAAAAAAGTGGTGATTGATTATATTATATTTTTGTTTTTGCTCCTCATAGATTCTTGCTAGATAGGGGGGCTTATTTCAGCTGCTTTATTTATATTTTGTTACAAACTTGTCTTATTTCCCCATCAGAGTGGCATCAGTGCTCTTTGATTTTGGTCTAGGGACTATTTGACTTGCTTGAATGATAGAGACAAATAAAAATTGTTGCTTTTAATGACACTAATTATCACTTGTGGAAAGGCAAGATGAAAGACTTGCCATTTATGCAGAAAATGCATATTCCTATTTTTTCTACTAAGAAGCCGAATTCTATGTCTGAAGAAGAATGATATTTTGAACACCAATAGGTATGTGGTTTTATTTGGCAATTTGTAGAAGACAATTTTTATAATCACATTGCTAATGAGACACACACGATAACATTATGGGAGAAGATTGAGTCCTTGTATACTTCTAAATCAGGGAATAATAAATTGTATTTATTGAACTATCTGATGAATTTGAAGTACATGGAGAGTTCTTCTATTTCATATCTCACTTGAATGAATTTCAAGGGCACCTAGATCAGTTATCTGGTATGAGTATCAAATTCGACAATGAATTTTTGGGACTATAACTACTGAATACTTTTCCTAGTCTTAGGAGACATTTTAGGTTTCCATTACAAACTCAACCTCTAATGGTGTTGTTTCTTTGCAAGCGGAAAAAAGTGGTGCTCTCAATGAAGAGATGAGAAGGAAGACACAGGGTTTTTCATCTTAGCTTGAAGTACTTGTTACTGAAAACAGAGGAAGAAGTCAAAGAAACAAACTGAAATGTGGTAGAGAAAAGAGCAGGAGTAAGTTCAAGTCCAGATACAAGAATGTAAAGTGTCACTATTGTCATAAGGCAAGACATATACATAAATATTATTTTTTATGGACAAAAGAGAACAAAGATAAAAAAGTAAGCAGAAAGAGAAGAATCATGATGATAATGATAATCATGTTACTATTGCTACTTGTGGTGATCTTGTTAATCTCTATGACAATGAATTAGTTAATCTTGTATCACCTAAGAACATGTAGATTGTTGATAGTGGTGTTACACTACATGTTACACCAAGGAAGGAGTTCTTCACATATTATGCATCTGGTGATTTTGGAGTATTGGAGATGGGTAATGATGGTGTGTTTAAGGTGATTGGTGTTGGTGATGTTTGGCTGCAAACCAACATGGGAGTGTAGTTGGATGATGCATTCCTCCCTAGCAAGGGTCCTATCACAAGGGCCATGGCTAGGAGGATTGAGGAAGACATGGCAAGAGAGGAGGGAAGAAGACCTCACCTTCTCATGGAGATCAAGATGATAGAAAATAGGCTATAGTCTTCTTTTTAGTCCTTCATGTATACGTTTTCGGGAGTTTAGAGGTGTTTTTATTTTTATTTTTGGCCTTGTATTTTGGCTTTTATGTCCTTTTTAATTTAGGGAGTATGATTAGTCTCTTTTGTGGAGTGTGTTAAGTAGTTTGGGCATTTTAGAGAAGCTTAGGACTGTGGTTTTTGTGAACCACACCTCCTAAGTTAGTTCCACACCCCTCCAACTTACACATGAATCATGAGAGACATGTGGGACCTCTTGGTTCCCCTTCACTTGGATGGAACTTTCTCTCTTCTCCAAGTTGGCTTCCACATGTTTTTTATGTGCTCTCATTTTTTGAATTTGAATTTTGAAGATGCCATGTCACTTCCCTCCAAAATTCAAATTCAAATTGAAAGGAGACCAAGATCTTAAAGTTAGGGGAATGTTTGGATCTTCCTAAAGATTAATCAAGTGCTAATTGGCTCTAGCTCAATTAACACTTAATTAAGCTCTCCTAATCTCCCCTAGTTTGCACGTCACTCTTCTCTCACCCTTAGCCCATTATTTTTCTTATAAATAGATGTCTCCCTCTCCTATGTTCATTTTTACACTTAATATTGAATAAAAAATCTCTTGTGAGTTCATTTGAGTGTCTCCTTTCTCTCCTTAGTTTTGAGAGCTTCTATGGCTTTAATCAAGGGCTCCTTCCCTTGTGGCAAGCTTCTTCCATGGCTTATCTCACCATGAGTGACGCCTACATCACCATTTCTTCCCTTTCCACCATTCATTTCTCCAAAGGAACCAAGCTAGAAGGTGATCTTGGGAAAGGCATAAACAAGAATGCATCAGTAGTTGTTTCTCAAAGAAGTCAAACATGCTTTTGCTGTTCGTTTTAATTTGATCTTTGTGCAGATCCTTGATTAAAGTGGTTATGATAATCACTTTGGTTCTAGAAAGTGAAAACTCACCAAATGTATCTTAGTTGTGGCTAGAGGGGAGAAAATTTCTAAACTATATTGGACAAAAGCTTTGGTTACTAAAGATAGTGTGAATGTTGTAGATATGGAGGCATATTTGTGGCACCAAAGGCTTAGTCATATCAGTGAAAAAGGGTTGAACTGCTTAGTTTTAATGGATGTTCTTCAAGGACTAACAAGTGCAGAATGTTCTTATTGCATGATTAGCAAGCAAACTAGAGTATCTTTCAAGAAGCATCCTCCCTCAAGGAAGTCAGAGTTCTTGCAATTGGTGCATTTTGATGTTTATGGTCCATTTAAGGTAAAATCCTTTAGTGGTGCACTTTATTTTATTACCTTTATTGATGACTGTTCCAGGAAGTTATGGGTTTATGCGTTGCAGAAAAAAGACCAAGTGCTAGAGAAATTTAAACAATTTCATGCTTTGGTTGAAAGATAGTTAGGCAAGAAGCTGAAACACATTCGTATTGATAATGGTGGTGAGTATTATGGACCATTTGATGTTTATTGCAAGCAGCATGGTATTGCACATGAGAAGACTCTTTCTAAAACTCCTCAGCTAAATGGTTTAGCAGAGAGGATGAATAAGACATTGCTTCAGAGAGTGAGAAGTATGCTCTTAGATGCTAAATTACCTAAGCTTTTTTGGGGTGAGGCACTGTACATAACGATGCATGTTATTAATCTCACTTCTACTGTTATTCTGAACAGTTAAGTTCCAAATAAAATTTGGTTGGGAAAAAATGTGAGCTATGATCATTTGCGTATCTTTGGTTGAAAAACGTTTGTTCATATTCCAAAGGATGAAAGATCCAAGTTGGATGCGAAAACAAGGCAATGCATCTTCATTAGTTATGGTGAAAATGAATTTGACTACAAGTTCTATGATCCTATTGAGAATAAGCTTGTTAGAAGTCGTGATGTATAGTTCATGGAATACCAAACCATTGAGGACATTAATAAGGTGGATAAGATTACACCCGAAAAAGATAGAAATCTTACAGATGTTGATCCTATGTGATCGCCTATTCACGATCTAGATAACGTTAAAGGTAGTCACTGCAGTTAGTTCATCATCTTCTAATTTATGTGTGAGTAGGGCTACAAAAAAACTACTTCTGATCATTGTGTCTTTGTTAGATAGTTTTCTGATGATGACTTTGTTATCCTGTTATTGTATGTTGATGACATACTTATTGTTAGGAAAGATGTTTCTATTATTGACAGGTTAAAGAAGCAATTGGGCGAGTCATTTTCCATGAAAGACTTGAGAGCTACTAAGCAGATTCTTGGTATAAGAATCATCTGTGATAGAGAGAAAAAGAAGTTTTGACTATCACAAGAATATTATATGAAAAAGGTGTTGCAGAGATTCCAGATGGAAAAAGCTAAGATTATGAACACTCTTTTTGCGACTCATTTTAAACTGGGTATTAAATATAGTCCTTCAAATGAAGCTAAAAAATTAGACATGGAGATAGTTCCTTATACTTTTGCAGTGGGTAGTTTTATATATACAATGTTATGTACGAGACCTAATATTGATCATGCTATTGGTATACTTAGTAGGTTTTTTTCAAACCCAGCTAGAGAGCATTGAAGAGCTTTGAAATGGATTTTGAGTTATCTTTATGGTACTATTGATAAAAAGCTTTGTTTGGGAGGTGATACGCCTATTTTGGTGGGCTACTCAGACTTAGATATGGGTGGAGACATTGGTTCTATAAGGTCTACATCAAGATATTTGATTAAGTTTGTAAGGGGAGCTGTGCCTTGGCAATCTAAGTTGTAAAAGTGTGTAACTTTGTCTACTATTGAGGCAGAGTTCATTGTAATTACTGAATCATGCTAAGAGTTGCTATGGTTAAAGAAATTTCTTGCGGGAGCTTGGTTTTGTGCAAGACAGCTATCCATTACTCGTTGAGAATCAGAGTGCTATCCATCTTGGTAAGAATTCAACTTTCCATTTTAAGTCCAAACATATTGATGTACGATATCATTGGATATGTGATGTTTTTTATGCTAAGTTGTTGGAGTTGGTTAAAATTCATACTAATGATAATGGTGTTGATATGATGACTACAACACTGTCAAGAGGAAAGTTTGAAGTCTGTTGTGAGATCGCTGATTTGATGATTCTTTCCACATAGTCGTGAGGGAGAGATTTGTTGGGTATTGTGATCCATTCCTATGGAGAAAAGGCAAAATTGATATCTTATTTAAGCTAAGTGGAGAATGTGCTTTGACACAAGGAGTAGACAGAGAGCAAAGAGACATTAGTGAAACACACCAATTGTTTTAACAGAAAAGAAGAGAAAAAGTTATTTCTGTTTTTACACAGAGCTGCAACTATAAATTCACCACTGCAGATTCGTTCACCGTTGCATCAGGCCGATTTTTGGAAAACATGTTTGGAATGTATGTTTCTTCATACTGACCATTTGGATCGTTGAAAAGATGTGTGAGTTGGAAGATATTCAATTCGTATGACAACAATGTTTTTTGGGGGTTTTCATCTTCCTTATTCTCTATTTATAAGCTTATTGCTTTATTGTTTGAAGTTGGTGTTGACATTGATTTTGTTGTTGATATTTGATTGAGACTCTTTTGTAATTTTTATTGATAATAGTGAAGCTATTTCTTTGGTGACAACCTATGGTTTTTACCCTTGCTTTGAGGAGTTTTCCACGTTAAAAACTTGATGTCTTATTTTAAAAAGAGTGGTGATTGATTAGTATTATATTTTTGTTTTTGCTTCTCATAGATTCTTGCAAGATAGCGAAATCTATTTCTACTGCTTTGTTTACATTTTATTACAAACTTGTCTTATTGCCCCCATCAAATGACCCTTCCCCAAAATGAATCTTAAAAACATAGCAAAATGCCTCCTCACACCTTGTATCCCCGATAGAAGATGAATCTTCAAAATCATAGCAAAAAATATATAATAATTTGTGTATTATGAATCAGGTGATCTAAAAAATAACACAAGTTTTTATCTATATTTTGGATTAATTAATGCAAAATAATATCTTGAACATTTTAGATTAAGTGAACTGAAACCCTAAACCCTAAACCCTAAACCGTGTGTATTTGTTCTGAATCACTTTATTTGGAAACGAAATAATATATTTTACATTCTAGATCAACTGATTTTAAATATACAATTACTATGTTTCATATCAAGTTATTTGAAATGAATGAACTTTGTTCTAGATTGATTAGTATTATATTTTTGTTTTTGATTCTCATAGATTCTTTTAAGATAGGGAAATCTATTTCTACTACTTTGTTTACATTTTATTACAAACTTGTCTTATTGCCCCCATCAAATGACCCTCCCCCAAAATGAATCTTAAAAACATAGCAAAATGCCTCCTCACATCTTGTATCCCCGATACAAGATGAATTTTCAAAATCATAGCAAAAAATATATAATAATTTGTGTATTATGAATCAGGTGATCTAAAAAATAACACAAGTTTTTATCTATATTTTGGATTAATTAATGCAAAATTATATCTTGAACATTTTAGATTAAGTGAACTGAAATCCTAAACCCTAAAGCGTGCATATTTGTTCTGAATCACTTTATTTGAAAATGAAATAATATATTTTACATTTTAGATCAACTAATTTTAAATATACAATTACTATGTTTTATATCAAGTTATTTGAAATGAATGAATTTTATTCTGGATCACTTAATCTAAGAATGATTTTTTTTTTTAACTATCGGATTAACTGATCAAGTTGATATAGCTAGTATTTTTCAGATAAAGCTTTCTAAATAAGTAATCATGAGAGAGAGTGTGTGGAGAGAGCTAGAGAAGGGAGGAGGAGTTGTTCCTAGATGGAGAATGACTTTGCATACTCCAGGCACAAATCATCCGAAGTTTACTTCATCTTATTTTTCACACTTCCTAGATAACTATGATGTAATGGCCTTGGTAAGAATGTTTCAGAGATGAAGGGAGGTTGGTGATTTTTACTGGTAAACATAGAAAGAAGGACGATGCTCGATTTGCTTTTGTGCCATTTGTGGGTGTTAAAAGTCCACTTCGTCTCAAAAGAGTAGATAAAATCCGTATAGGACAGAACAAGATTAAAGTTAAGTTACCAAAGTTTAGCCCAGGAAGGTGGGCACAATCGGCTGCTTAATTCTGCATTGAGTAGTTTGCCTCATCACGAACACGGAGAACGAAATGTCCAAAGTGCAATGAAAGCTTCTGTTAGAGACAATTCTAATGGGAAGAAGGCCCTAAGTAGGAGGAAGCTCATGTATGAAGGATAGAGGAACATGGAATGATTATCAAAATTTACAGTTGGTCAGTTAAGGGACCTAAGGCAGGTGAAGAGTTTGCAAGGAGAGGGGTTTTTTTTGCAAGGATTGACATCTATAAAAGTAAGACACCTTAGAGGTGAGTTTTTTTTTTTTATTTAAGCTTGATAATGTTGATCTAGAAGATGTGTTGGCAACTGATGATGAGTGGTGGCAAGAAGTGTTCTTAAAAATTTAAAAGTCGAGTCTAAAATTCACTTTCTCTGCTTGGTCGGTTTGGATTAGATGCAGAGGGCTGTCATTACAGTGCTGGAGTTTTGCTGGGTTCTGAAAGGTGGTCCAAAACTGTGGGACCTTATTGACAGTTGCAGAGGAATCCTTGTCTTTGGCTTCTACTGAATTTGCACATTTATTAGTTACCACTACAGATATGAAGTCTATTAGATGGGTTAAAAGAGTTAGAATTAATTAAAAAATCAAGTGACAATTTCTTTTATTGAACAACTGAGTTCGAAGGGAGAAGTGTCCTGCAAATAGGTGTGGTAATTGTTTAGTTTTTTATGAAGATTTTGAATCTATTCTTGCAATGAGTGATGAAGAAAGCCTTGATTCAATTAATTCAATATGGCTGAATGGGAAAATGACTCTGAAGTATGGCTGGATGGAGAAGTGGAAGAGACAATTGCATGTTCGGGTGAAAGGTTGCATGTGAAGGAGAAGACTGGTAGCATCTCGAATGATGTGAGTAGTTCGGTTGCAATAAATTCGGGCACAGAGATTCGTATTTGCATTGGAGAGAGTAGCAACATGCATATTTCGCATGGGAAAGGTAGTGAGACCGACCAAGAGATGAATCAAGGTGTTAATTACGTAAAGATGTGTTGGAAAGGGACGTAATTCAATCATGCATGGAACATGTTGCGGCGGATAGGCAGGGGTCCAATAACGAAGCTATTTCTATGAGTCAGGTGCATGCATTGGAAAATTTGGGCCCTATTGAGTGGTCATCCCAATTTCACTCCAATTGCCGCATGATCCAGGTCCAGAACCTAAGGTGGAGCTGTCCTGCATTAGACCAACTTGATTGGGTCCAAGCAGCTCTAACAAGTTGCCATGTCATACCTAGTAATGTTAAGAACATGTGTCTTGCCGTTTTGGACCTCTGCATATTTTTTGTAGACAAATCAAATGCATCCATCCCGCATGACTGGCTCAATCACGTGAGTTTTGTTTTGATCACAGAAATTCCACCACTTAATGCTGCAACATTGGAAGTAGTTTTCCGTGTGAAGCAGCTTTGAGCACAAGGAAGGTATGATCTAATCCGTAAGGCCTTGGCTACTGCTTGTTGGAAGTTGGCAGGCTTGATCGTAGTATTGCAACATGGTATGCTTTTGCAGAGCTTTTTCAAGTGGTCTTGATAATGCTTTAGGAAAAGCATGGCTTAGTTGGTAATTTCAGGGGTGTATCCGCTAGCATGAATTTGGCAACCATCTCAGGTGGATTAAATTTGTGGTTCCAGTTCGTGAACTTTGAATTAGATGGTGCAAGTTCTTCCCATGCTGCAGCCTTGCCCTGGAGATCTAGCTTCATAAATCATGCACCCGTAAATATAGCTGAGTTGGTCAGTGCAGGAACTCCAACCCATGCATCCTTTGTAGGAGTTCTAGCTGGAGGCAACCGGTGGTACAGAAAGGCAATGAGCTGACCTTCATTCATCATGAGCCAGTGGATGTGAACAATTCTGAGGGCCTCACTCAAGTGAGAATTGAGTCGGTCTTTGATTCCAGTCCAAATGGAGGGACTTTTGTGCCATATTCAATCGAGTTATAATGCTGGACAAGGTGAGATAGAGGGCTCCTTTGTTCCAGTACCTATTATGTGTGGTGTAGTTGAAAGTGGGCCAGGTTTCAATGATCGTTGCTTGGGGAAGAAAAGAAGAAGCAAGAAAGCACAAGCTCCTTATATGAGTAATAGCGTGGACTTAAATGAGGTGCCAATCTATAAATCAAATGTACTGATGGTTGGGGCTGCTCGACTAATGCTTGAAGGAATAAGGGTAATAGGTGAAAATTCTTTAGATATTCCTAGAGAAAATTCATAAAAAGACAGACGTGAAGCAACCCTCCTATGGCAGTTGGGCAAGAAAATGGGAGTTTCGGGTGATGCTAATAAGGATGTGCTTCAGAAATTGGCAGAGATGAAATATAGGGATAAAGAGATTCTTGGCCTTAACAAGTCAGTGTAAGATTATGGGTGTTTTCATTATCAATTATGAATGTCCTATCCTACAACATTAGAGGGCTTAGGGAGAAGGAAAAGTGGAAGTCTGTAAGAAAATTAGTAAGAAAATATGAAGTTAATTTTATTTGCATACAAGAAACTAAATTTGGGAACATAGGAAAAAGCATATGTTGTGCATTGTGGGGTGATTCAAAGCTAGAATGGAGTGAAGTGCCTGCGATAAATGGCGGGTAGGTTACTAAGTGTATGGGATGTGGAGAAGTTTAAAGTAGATGGGGTTCTTCAAGGAGTAGGGTTCCTCGACTGTGAAAGGGAAATTTAATAATGAGCATGTTGGAAGAGTAATTTTGAATGTCCATGATGTGTACTTTGGCAGGGAAGAGGGAGTTATAGGAGATGTTACTGGAGCACTAATTGTGATTCCAAGACTGTAGTTGGTGTGCAGCAAAGGATTTTAATGCAGTAAGGCAAATTGAAAAGCGAATTGGAGGAAATGGAGATCATGGGTCGTCCCAGGTAGAAATTAATGATTTCTTAGAATTTATTCTAAGTATGAGATTAATAGAGGTACCTTCTCCAGGTCGTAGATTTACCTGGTTCAATAGTAGAAGCATGACATGTAGTGCCTTAGAAAGATTCTTGGTCTTAGAGGATTTGTTGGAGTTAGCATAAAACACCTTCCAATTGGTTTTAGAGAGAGACTTCTCGGGTCATTGCCCTATTGTTTTGAGACAATCTATGATTAATTGGGGGGTGTCAAACCATTCAAATTTATTAATGGGTAGTTGGATTGTGTTGAATTTGATGAATTCATTAACAAGAAGTACAATATCCTTGTTTTTCAAGGTGAGGACTTATGTGTTTAAGGAAAAGTTAAAAGCTCCCAAACTTGTAATGAAGTAGTGGAGTAAGTAAAATACTGATCAATTGGAGGAAAATGGAAAAATTTATGAAGACTATTGCAAATTTTGATGCCAAAGCTGAGGGGCAAAATTTATAAGTCAAAGAACTTAGATTCAGGGGAGAGGCATTTGGTGAGCTAAGAAAATATAGTAAATTCTAAGAGACCCTTCTTGCTCAAAGAGCTAAGATAAATTGGCTGCAAGCTGGTGATTACAACACTAGATTTTTCCATGCAGTAATTAATAAGCAGAGGAACTTTAATGGGCTAAAAAGTCTGATGCTAGATAGTGAATGAGTGGAAGAGTCACAACAGATAAAGCAGATAGTTAAACAATTTTTCCAAGAATAGGTTCCAATCTCAAGTTGAATTGACAAAAGAGGAAGTTAGAAATGCAATCTGGGAGTGTGAAGGGTCACAGTCTCTTGGGTTGGACGACTATAGTGTGAAATTTATGAAGATATTATAAAGGTCATGCTAGATTTCCATGCAAATGGCACATTGCCTAAGGGATCAAATGCCTCTTTCATCACACTAATTCCAAAGAAAGATATTCCAACTAACCTTGGATAATGTATGCCTATTTCTCTGATTGGAGTGATGTATAAAATTATTGCAAAAATGTTTGCAAGAATACTTAGCTTAGTGATGTATAGCATAATAGAGGAAACCCAAACAATGTTTATTAAGGGTAGACAACTTCTTAATAGTGTTATGGTGGTGAATGAAACAATTCATGAGGCAAAGTGTCATGAGAAACCCTTACTGGTGTTCAAACCTGATTTTGAAAAGAAATATGATGCGGTTAGTTGGCCTTTTCATTTTTACATTCTTAGCCAGTTTGGATTTTGTGAAAAATGGATTGGATGGGTTCAAAGTTGTCTTCAATCTTTCTTTGTGTCTGTACTAGTGATTGCTTTGGAGGTCTATGCAACAAGGCTTAAGACAAGGGGATCTGATGACTCTCTTTTTATTTTAAATAATAGCGGAAGATCTTGGACGTCTGGTTAAAGAAGCTGCCAAAAGAATTTTATCTCAAGAATGAGGGAAAATCTTCTCGAATCCAGGTAGATACCAAAGATTGGTTGGGAGGTTGAATTATCTAACCATTACTTGACCAGACATATCTTTTGCAGTTAGTGTTCTTAGTCAATTCAACAACTCTTTACACATGAATCATTGGGAGGTTGTGAGTTGAATTCTGAGATATATGAAGGGGACTCCTGGTAATGAGATAGTTTATGAGGACAAATGTAATATTGATATTGTTGTAGGTTCATATGCATATTTCACTAGAGATGAAACTCATTATCAATCAACCTCGGTGTACTAAAAATGTTATATTGCAATCTGTTAATAAAACATGTTTTTTGTGGCTTTAAATGTTTCATAGGAGTTCCACGAGTTTGAAAATATGATGCCACTTGGTATTATATCCTAATTGGAGAAAATATTATCTCTTAGAAGAGCCAAAAACAAAGCATTGTGTCTAGGTCTAGTGTAGAAGTGCAATACTAGGCTATAGCTTGTACTATATATGAGTTGATTTTGTTAAAGCAAATTCTTAATGAGCTTAATTTTTGCAAATTTAAATTCATGAAGCTCATTTGTGACAATGAAGCATCCTTACATATAACTTGTAATCTAATTTTCCATGAACACATTAAGCATATTGAAATTGATTGTCATTTCATACACAAGAAAAATGTTTTTGGAGAAGTTACCACTACCTTTATTGAGTCCAAAAATTAGCTAGCAGATATCTTTACTAAGTCTGTCAGGAAATCAAGAATATCCTACATGTGTTCCAAGTTGGATACCTATAATCTATACGATATAGCTTGAGGAGGAGTTGAATATTTGTTCTTGTTTAATTATGTTTTATATCTTGCTTAGTTACCCCTTAGTTAACTTTTTACATTATATGATTTAATTCTACATTTATTTATAATTTATTATAATAATTATAAATAAAGAGCTAAGGAACCCTTATTCCCCAAGCATTAAGAATCACCAAGTATCTCTTTTAACTATTTTCAAGTTTGAGACGTTGTTTTCAAATCTTAACAACACTAGAATCATTTCTTCCTAGAAAACGAAAATCGACAATGGTGGTCGATGCCACCGATCAAAGCTGGAAACTAGTAACCATTGGTCAAAAGTGGCAGTCAGTAACCGTTAGTTAATGAAAGTCGGTCGGAGGAGGTCGTTAGTGATTGTCGATCAGAGATGGTGGTCGTTGACAATTGTTTGCAGACAGCGATCGATAACAGTTGATAATAGGCAACAACCGATGATTGTCATTAAAGGTGACAATCGATAGTCGGTGACTATAGATTGGAGGTGGTGGTTAGTGATTACCGGTCGTGGAGATCAATGGTGACAAGTATGTCAAGTGATGAATTTAAATAAAAACAAAAATAGAAATCTAAAAACAAAATTTTATTTTTTTGAACTTAGATGAAAATTGTTTCGAAAATAAATAAAAAATCAAATTAGAATTATTTTTCCCAAATAGTTTTTTTAAATACATTTCAAAATAAAAAATCAGAAACTCAAAACCATCGCAAATTTTTATGCTTGACACACCAAATCAAAACTATTTTGTTGAACAAGTTTCTATTTTAAGAACCATAATTGAATCCCAAATGGAACTAACATAAATTGTTATGCTTGACAAACTAATTTTTTTTAATATTGGGAACAAAATTATATTAGTTGAAAACCCCTTTTTTAAAACTTTGGTGGGATAAAAAATTAGAGAAAAAAATAAATGCTGATTTTTTGTAAACAAAAATTCAATAATACAATTTTTCACTTTTTTTTTTTGTTTTGCAAACTGAGACTTTGTTTAGTTTTGAGGAAAAAATAAAGTAAAATAAAATAAATGAGAAATAATTAATGAAAACAAAAACTAAAATAAAAAAGTTTTATCTTTTAAAAAGAGAAATATAAAAATAAATGGAAAACTACAATAAATCCTCCCCTAACAAACTTAATTCGATTCAATTTGAACAAGATCAAATTAAACCATCTGATTTCCATTTCTCTTATTGTTTCTATCATTTAAATCAATTAAAGCATTAAAAGGTAACAATAGATAAGTAGGAGCAGTATTGTAAAAATCAGACTGAACGATGAGTCGGACTTGTCCAAAAAATTGGTAACATATGAATTTATTTATTAAAAAATAAAAAATGTAATTATGAACTTATCTTATCATTACAAGTTAATAAATTCTCCACATATTTTTTTGAAATAAAATTCATAACATATTTTCTTTTTTATATTTTATAAAAAATTTATTGTTTATATACTTAAGTTATTGTTAACTTTAATACTTCAATCGTTGTGTTATAACAATGTTAATAGATTTACAATATAGATTTATGTGGGTATGAATTTTAATAGTTTATTGCTATTTTATATATTTAATATCTTATCATAACAATGTTAATAAATTAAAAATATAAATTTATATTATTATAACTTATATTTATTATTTGAGACTTTAAGTACTTTATCATAAAAATTATTTTAATTTACAATATTAATTAATCAAATTATCACTATAAGAAAAAATCTCAATTACCAACAAATTTTTATCCATGATTTTACATTTTGATAAAAAATATATATATAGGTAAATTTGATTTACCTACAGAATTACAGACAAATATTTCTTATATTATGTATCCGTAAAAAAATTATTATCGATAAATATAGTATTTATCATAAAATAATTATTACTGAAAAAATTATACTGATGGAACAAAAGTCATAGGTAAATTTAATTTATCTACAGAAAATTTACCAATGGACAATCAACAGGTAATTTTTAAAGTTAAAAAAGATAAATATTAAAAGTGGATTTTTTGTTTTTACTAATGTATAATAATACGATATTGTTTTAAAATAATGTGAATAAACTTTTCAAAAACTAATAATTTTTAAATTATGTGACATATCTTCTACATATATTAGTAAAAATTAGTTGTAAAAGAACTTTCGTATCTTTTATAGAAGTTTTTTTGTATCTGTGTATTTTAAAAGTGCTTGTAGAGAAATTTACTCAAACATACTCTAACTAGAGTTGAAAAATAGGACACTACTCATCGAGACAAGACAGGAAAATTGGTCAAATAGAATCATTTAATTTTTTTTTTATTTCTGTTTTTAAGCTTATTAATTTTAACTTTGTAATTTCACATATGTACATTGAGTATGTCAAAGTTGACCATTTTAAGGGCTTCATGAATTTTACTAATTTTTTTTTTCATAATTTCAATCATTTAAAAATAATATGTTTTTATTTTATAGTAATATAATACATTTATTCTTATAAAAAAATTCTATGACATATTTTTAATTAGAAAATAAATTTAAAATTATGTATATACATATATATATATATATATATATAAAATTATATTTGATGAGTTTACATTTTGCTTCTGTTGTGTTGAAAGATGGATTCATGGATTTTAATACTTTTTCCTTACAAGATCACTTTTAACAACCAACAAATTATTGTTCTGAGTGATATTGAATTATATTTGATGAGTTTTATATATATATATATATATATATATAAAATTATATTTGATGAGTTTACATTTTGCTTCTGTTGTGTTGAAAGATGGATTCATGGATTTTAATATTCTTTTTCCTTACAAGATCACTTTTAACAACCAACAAATTATTGTTCTGAGTGATATTGAACTTGGTCTCTAAAAACAAGGTGTTTGGTTTGCATCTTTTGTATGGAGAAAACGTGAGTAGAAGGGGGGATGTTGTTAAAATTTACACATAAAATCTTGAAATATAATATTTTATGAAATGACTAGAGACATGTAAATATCTTTTATAACTTGCACTAAAAATAGTATTTTAAAAATAATTTTAGATGATTTAAAATAAATATAATTTTTATTCATTACATCTAGATAAAAAATATTTGAATTAAATATAGTTTTTCTATCATATTTGAGAGATTTTAGGTCATGTTAAGATAATATCATTTTATAATTAGATTTACAAAATTGAGTGATTGAATATTTTTATTTTAAAATAAATGACAAAATTTTGAAAAAAAATTCTTAAAAATTAAGTAGACAAAATATATAACTTATGAGGACTTATGTTTAATGTGACTAACAGTGCGAGGTCATCTGCGGTTGGGCATCTTGGTTGACTTGCAAGGATTGTCTGGTTCAGGTCATCTACAAGAAGTCATTTAGAAGAGGTTACCTAGAAGAGATCATCTGGAAAAGGTTATGTGAAATAGGTCATTTGGAAGTGGTCGTCTGAAAAAGGTATCTAGAAGAGGTCATCTAGAAGAGGCGTTTGGTTGAGGTCATATGAAAGAGGTTGCCTGAAAGAGGTCATCTGAATAGGTTGTTTGGAAGAGGTGTTTGGTTGAGGTCATCTAGAAGAGGTTTCTTGGAAAAGTTGTTTGGTTGAGGTCATCTGGAAGAGGTCAACTGAAGGGTGACGTCGGGGTAGTACATAAGCTCCCAGAGCTCCGAGACTCACAAGTCATGTGCTGGAGCTAGAAGTGGAATTGTCTTAACACGTAGGGTATTGCCACGTGGTGTTGAGAAGGCAGTAAAGTAAACAGTCCTTTTCACTAATGTATAGAAGTCACGTTTTGACATCAACAAAGAGGTTAAGGACGAGAAGCTGATAGATGAGGGAGGCGGCAAGGAAAAGGACGACGAAGCATATGCGAGTAACATCCCTTATGATTTTATAGTTTTTTTGTCTATGTTGATGTTATGGAGGGCTTGCTTTTGTGATTTGCTTTAGTTGGGCACTTGTTAATTGTCATCATGAATGGAACTTTTAACTTGTGTTGATCATTTATGCTTTGTCAGTGTTCTGGTACAAACAAGATGATCGGGGAAAGGACTCCCCCTTTGCTTTTATGGTTCCCTTCCCTTGGCGGTTGTAATCCAATATCCTTGGTAAGAAGGCAGACAGGTAAATTTGCCATGATTTGATGATGAAGACAATTTTCGTCCTCGATGTGGTTTTCCCTAGTACTTGAATGGGGCGTGAGGTCGTAACTGTCATGATATCTAGGGAGGTTGGCACCCTTGTACCCTTAGTCCACAACTACTCAGCCTTGAGTTAGGTCGTAGTGAAGAAGGTTGATAGTTTGTCTTATGGCAGTCATGGAGGTGAGGTCCTCAATGGGGTCATCATAGATGTTAAAAAAGATAGCAGTTAGACTTAAGTATGAAAATAACTTAATGTTGCATGGATAGTAGATGTACCTTCTTTTTATAGTTTTGCTTTGTGTGCATTGCATGTTTGGCTATGTTGTAGTAGTGGTACCCTTGCTTATGTAAATTGTAGCCTTTTGAGCATATTAGCAAACTTGTAGTTGATTAGAATAGTAGATTGAGGTCGTGTGTATACCACTTGGATTGGCTGAGATAGATCGGTTCCTTATCTTATTTATGTTAATGACACTTGATGCTTTTACAAATCAAGTTTCTTCATTGATACCATTTTATCTCTGATCAACTTGTACTTGTAAATATGGTGAACTTGTGATGTCAGACATGATTGTACCAGGATCCCTTTCAAAAGACTGATTTTTACTTGATTGGTTTGTAAGCATAGATCGTGTCCACCTTAGGACCTACGTAAACTTTTGCATACAAATCTTGTAAACCTGTGATGCAATTCACAAATGCACTAGGATTCATTTCAAGGCTCGATTTATACTTGATAGATCTGTAAGCGTAGATCGTGTCTACCTTAGAACCTAGGTATGGACCTGTGAGTAATACATTTATGGAGTATTGAGGTCGTATTGCATGTTTTATCCCATGCAACTACATAAAATGTAACAACCAATAATGTCTAAAAAAAGTTGTAAGGAAGAAACAGACTAACTATATATTTATAGTGGTTGGTAAATGACAAAATAGACATACGATACAGTTCACAAAAGGACAATCTAAGAATACCATTCAAGCAACATAGATTACAACCAATAAAAGACTCACAAAGATTATCTAACCTATGACATGCAACATACATAAAATATTGAAAACATATAAATATGAAGTAGTGGGTAATGAGTCTTGTTTATGATCTACAATGCATATGTTGATTACATTGGGACCATCTGATGAATCCCTTCCCAAGTCAAGGTTGAAGAATCCTTGATGAAGAGAATACTCCCAAGATCCTTGCTTATAGAAGTCCTTGAGATTGAAGAAATAGAAGTGGAAGACTAGGAGATGTTGGTGGTAGGCGCTACTTCTAGGAAAAGATAAGCCATTGAAGAAGAAGGCTAGCCAAAAGGGATGGAACCCTTGATAATAGCATGAAGAAATCTTACTAAAATAGAGAGAACATGAACACTTTCTAAGAAGAAGAAGCTCTCAAATTTAGATAAGGGAATTTCATTCAAAATGAGTGTTAAAAATTACATGAGGTGTAAAACTCTATTTATAGACAAGCAAGTATCATAGGCCTAATAATCTAATTTGAATGTCCAAGATGCTTAAACAAGGGTTAGTTGGCTTAATTTAGTGTTAATTTAGTATGTGTTCAATTAACACTAATTTAATCCAACTAAAGATCCAAACATAGCCCTAAAAATATGGATCTATGTTTCCTCTAGTTTGAATTTGAATTTTGGAGGAAAATGACATAGAACCTCCAAAATTCAAATTAAAATAAAAAGGAATAAGAATTAGCCATGTAAGAGTGAGAAAGCACATGTGGAGTGAAATAAGGGAACAAAGGGACCCACATGTCCCCTACATGCTTCATGTGTGGTGTAAAGAGGAATTAAGGGTGTAGAAACTAAATTTCACACATCCAAATCCTCATGAACCAAGTCCAACTAATTAAAACACTCTATAAGAAGACTAATTACACCTCCTAAAGAAAAATAGAACCTATAGGCCAAAATACAAGGCCGAAAATTAAACTAGCTATACCCCTAAAATCCTAATGACTTAAAAGGTGTTTATACAAGCCTAAAAATGGTCAAATTAATACAAATTAATAGAACATGTCCTAAACTAAGTTCCTTGAAGCTTCATCCAAGTCATGTTGCTTTCCTATTGGTCTTACCTCAAGCCCATGCTAAGCGTGCATGCATCACCATCCCTTATTCTTGGCCGACCTATAATACAACTCACGTTTACATTAAGGTCAGTTTATGATTTGCAATATGAGACTTGTTTACAATAAGTTAGGTCAGAAATTGTTAGGTCTGAATAATCATTTTCTGAAAAGCTTTCGAAAGTCTTACTGTGCTGCTTGGAGTTGAAGTCACGCTTCCTTCAGTTGTATGGTACATAGTTCAGTTTATGTGACTCTTTGGTTGGCTTGTTGTGTCTCTTGACGCATGATTCACGTTTTTTCCAAGAGATCTGCCATGGTGGTCTCATCCAAGGACGACAAGGATGACATCTCTGAGGATGGGTTATTGTGTGTCCTGACCATTAGAATCATGAGGAGGTGAGAGACATTTTATCGTCTCCCATTGTGGTCGTCAAAATGTTCTAGAAAGGACTCCCCTTTTGCTTTTATGGTTGTGGTTACAATCCAATATCCTTGTAGAATGGGCAGACAGGTTGGTTTTGCCATGATTTGATGACGAGGTTGCTTTTGTCCTGGACGTGGTTTTCCTTACTACTAAAACTGGGTGTGAGGTTGTAACTGGCATGATCTTTAGGGAGGTCGACACCTTCCCCTAATCCAGTTGGTTTCTTTATTTTCTTGCACGTTCACCGAGCTTTTATCATTTCTTTGTAGCGAGTTGTTTCAAACTTGAGTCTTTATGAGTTGACCTTGTGAGTCATAAGTTTGTATCGAAGTTCATATTCATCTTGTGGAGTATATATTCATCTTGGTGAGTTCGTACTCAACCCACAAATTGGAGGTGCATAATTAACCTTGATGGGTTCGCATTTGACCTGTAAGTTAGAGGCTCGTATTCGGCTTTGATAGATTTATACTGGATCCATGAGTTAGAGACTTGTACTCAACCTTGATGAGTTTGTACTCAACCTACAAATTAAAAGTTTGTATTCGACCTTGGATGGGTTCGTATTTAACCCATGGGTCAGACAGAGGCTTGTACTTGGCTTTGATAGGTTCGTATTCGATCTAGTGAAAGAGACTTATGCCGAGCGAGAGCGTCAAGGTGGGAGTGATCTTCGTCATCAAAGAGTTGGTTGATGGAGTATAGAATGCATTCTACGTCGTACAAGAGAAGGAGATATGTAACTTAAGTGGGATCTGGATCTTATCCTTGAATAAGGTAGTCTCCGAGGAGGAGAACGTCGTGGTGAATGCATTGGAGGAGAAATAGATCGTCGTCGTGGAGAACAACGAATCCTATAGAAGGAGAGCGTCCTTGAGCCTCTTGAGACCTAGATATACTCCTGGACTTGTGCCTGTCCCCTGAATAACTTCGGGAATTTGAAAACGATTTGCTCATTGACCTTGAAGGTAAACCTCAACGAGGCAAAGCTGAAACTGCAGGTGAATGTGGGTACCTAGAAAACCTGCTCCTTGCTTTAACACCATTCCTCTTGTCCGTTTATCCTCAAAAAGCACGAAATGAAAATTATTGTAGAGAAAAGGTGACGTAAAGAAGAAATATTTTAAATCTTTGATGATTGTTAGTATACCAGTGTGTGTGTATATATATAGTCTCAATCTCCTATGAACTATATTGACCGTTGTTATCATACTACTGAATAGACTTATCATGGAGACATTTAGAATATTTTGGTATTGAATATTTTGGTGAATGAGGATGATGAGCTTGATAAACATTAAGAATGAGTGATTAGTAATTTGTAATCAAGACTGATGATGATAAGCATGACAAGTGATTAGTGAAGCATCAATTCAACAGAGTAAATAGGAAATGAACATGCAATTGAGGAGAAAAAACCAATACTGCATATACAAACATCCACTGCTCTTTCAATGACCTGTAAAAAAGACCCATTTGTCAACCAATACATATTGGATAAGAATTCTCACCAATTATTTTTCCAGGCTTTTTTCCCCTCGAAAATGAAATAACCATTCAAGGAAATCGGCTACATTAAGCATCAACTGCAGGGGATGAATTCTTGCTTGGTATAGCACTTCATTTGCCACCCAATTTCCAATACCTGCAATATAGCCTTGATCAAGTAATAAAGTCTTTATTTAAGTTTTCTTCTTGTGCGAAGACTCCGTAAACTTCTCAAGTTTCATAGGTTCCAAAAGTGCATCTGGACCAAGCTCGGATATGGGAGGCACTGATGTCGGATCTTTCAGCAGACGAACTTTAGCAAATAGCCTTTTGTCAATGAAAATTTTTTAATATTTTGAGGGTCACTCATCCTCGTCCTTTACAGCAGACCTTTTATAGTTAGTGACTTCAACCCCCTTGAAGCATATAGCACCAACCATGCCGAATAGGAAGCAAGGAAAACGAGGGGACTGAAAAGGGCAGGTAAAAAAAATTAGTTTTGAAAAGAATCAAGTTATTTTAATATGTTATAAAACTATAATTTATTTTAACAAAATGATTAATGTAATTAATTTTAGTAAAAAAAAGTTATAGTTAAAATTGATTTCATGATAAGTTATTTGTAATAATTTTTAAATTCTTAATTTTTATTTTCAATAAAAGGAGTTGGTTAATAATAGGTAATACAATATGTTTTTATAATACTAATTTTCTTTTAATATATTAAAAAATATTTTATGACACATCCATACCTCTTTATTAATGACAATATGTGTTAAATAGAAAAAATACACTAAGGAGATAAAACAATATCCACACCTACATGCACAGTGCATTGGAGTCGAACAATCTAAGGGACGTTTTGAAATACTAGACTCAAATGCTGTTCGAGCTAAGGACTTCCAAGCTTTCTCCTCACAATGTTCTTCAAGGAAGAGACTCATGGCAGTTGCTCTATTATTGATCTTTATGAACTCGTCCAGCACACTGGCAACACTTTGCCTCGATTGTATTTCCTCTGTACAGTAGCATCAGTATACATCAAATCCAAGGAAGCTCCAGTGAACGATGTTCTTAAGGATCTTGTGGAGATGTGTCGTGGCATTCAGCACCCTGTCCATGGACTTTTTCTCTTAAGTGAGCTTTCTCAAGTCAGTAGGTATAAATTTCTGGATATTGGTTCAGAGTATATAGGGGATGTGGATACTGTAGCAGATGCTGTAGAGTTTGTACTCCAAAATTTCACTCATCACGAGGTTTTTCATTTGCAAAGGAGCCATGATGATGCAGCGGAGATTGAGACCTATACCGACTCCTCCATTGCAGTTGCGCTCCGGCGACCTCTTGTGCCTCGATCACGACGATTTGTTACTTCTTCCGCCACCGTCTTCGTTCTCTGTTCTCTTCTATGATTTGTTACTCCTTCACTCATCGTCTTTGTTCTCCGTTCTCTTCTCCGATTTGTTACTCCTTCCGTGACCTTTGTTCTCAGTTCTCTTCTTCTATTTCCTCTCAACCGCATCTCTCTCAGAACCTCTTACTCTGCCACTTCCATTCCTCTCACTCTCGCCCTCACGCTCATGATTAGATTGAACTCTTTTCAATCGCTTGGTACACGGAGAAGGTGAGTGCAAGCAAACCGGGGAATCGGCCTGGACAGGCTTGGGCGTACTCCGGCTGGAGTGCTTGCGCCTATCTCGCCGCAGCGGAGAGACGTTGTTGTACATGGTGGCTTCAGTGACAGCGAGGGGAGGAGGGTGAGTGATTGGCATAGGAGTGACAGCCCATGGTTGTTACGGTGGTCCTGCACGTAGACTATACTAACAAAACAATGTCATGCATTATTTGTTTGTTTAGTAATACACGTAGGTGGAGGCACTAGAATGATGGAAGAATTTTGCGGCCCATTTTGCTTTTGAAGCTTCCAGATGGTTGGTTTTGTTGTCATAGTTTGCTCTGGTTATGTGGTATTCAAGAAAAAGTTTTACTAGAACTCTCGGTTAACACTAAATGTAACTATAAAAATACATAAGAAAAACTCTCTGGCAAGTCTACTAAGTAAGTCCTTAAAAATGTTATTTATAAGATATATTTTGATGTTAAGTTAGTTAAGGTAATTTTGTATTCTATTTTAGGTGAAGTATACAATACATTTCTTTATTTTCTATCATAAAAGTATGATTTTAATTGAGGTTTTGATTACTTTTTAATAAACTTTTTAATCTGTTTTATAACCATTGATTATTGGTGACTATAATAAATGTTGTTATATATTCTGTTGTGATCTATGTTGTGTGTAGGGGTGGAGGCTAACAAGGTTTCATGTATAATGTGACTAATGGTGTGAGGTTGTCTCTGGAAGAGGTCACCTAGAAGAGGTCATTTGGAGGAGGTCTTTGGAAAAGGTCATCTGAAAGAGGTAATTTGGGAAAGGTTGTCCAGTTGAGATCATCTAAAAGAGATTGTTTGGAAGATGTCATCTGGAAGAGGTAATCCAAATTAGGCCGTTTGAAAAGTTGTTTGATTAAGGTCACCTAGAAGAGTTAGGTTAGAAGAGCTGTTTGGTTGAAATAATCTAGAAAATGTTGCCAAGAAGAGGTTGACATCTGACCAGTACATGATTCAATAACTAAAAAAAGAATTATACACAGATTGCATAAACGGATTTTATAGTAATTTTTAATCACTATCTTTTTTATATAATTTTTAAAATTTTATTAGTAAAATATAAAAAGTTATAATTAAATATCAATATAATTTTTGTTTTTTTATTGGGATTATATAACTTTTTTTAAGCCAAATAATATATTAATAATAGAAGAAATAACTCTTTTTTTTATGTAAACCAAATAATATATTAATAATAGAAAAAAACATAAATAATATTATTAGAATTTACAAAACACGACAAGCTAAAATAAATAAAAAAAAAGTAAATAAATCAACACAATAGACACACACGAGGCCAAATAACATAAAAGAGTGTATTTCCACATCTTGAATGCGAAGAGCCTAATAACTCTTCTCTCTTGAACTGATACCTTAACAAAATTGACGAAAAATTCGGTTGACGCTGATTATTAGTTAGGACAGTCGACAATTAGGAAACGAAGACTCCGCGAAATGCCACGCAATGGCTCAGGAAATTTTGTAATTTGAGTGACGTGTCAAAAAATAAAACAGAATAACATATCAATACCAAAAAAAAAAAAAAGAATAATTTATGAATTGAAGACATCTACTCTATGAAGCTATGCTTGACATAAGTGATGCATAGTAGCGTCTAAATTATGATGTAAGGCATATAAAAGGTGTGTGTAAAAGGAAGGGTTTTTGGATTGGTAGTTGGTAGAGTTTGGGAAGAAGGATGATGGAAGATGCAACAAAAGAAGAGAGTGAGAAAAGACTGGAAATGGTACAAGTTCTTGAAGCTTTGAAACAAGCGACTCAGGAGATCCAACGACAGCAGACCTCGGATTCTCCGGCCATAAAGGCTCTACTGGAGCTCCAAAGCATTCTGTCATCGGCGGACCCAAACCTATCAGCTCTTTCCGACCACCTCAACCGCCTCAAAACCCTGGTCCACTCTCTGAACCACTCCAAGGGTCTCCTATCCTTCCTGACGCGGCCCCTCGCGACCCACTCCCTCTCGCGCGTGGCCGCCTCTATCGAGTCCGAAATCGAAGCCTGGATCCACCGCGAAACCCTCAACACCCTCTCCGCTTCGCTCCGAAACCCTAACCAGAACGAGGAGCACTTGGTGGCGCTGTTAACTCGGTTCCGGGACCGACTCTCCCAGGGCTTCAACCGCCACTTGCAGGATTTGGTGCTCAAGCTCCGGCTCTTCTCCTCGCTCGAATCTGTTCTCTTCGACGACAAGTCTCCGAACCGGGTTCGCGAGCAGGCCGGTCTGGCCGTTGCCGCGTTGATCCGCTTCAATAAAGACGTCTTCGTGGGTCAGGTTCTGATGGGCCCCACCATCCGGGCTTTGCTCTCCATGGCCTCTGTTCTCTCCATCGAGGTCCTCTGTTCCCTCATCAGGTCCATCAGGTCCCCTCTTGTCGACGAGATTGAATCCAACGCCGAGATTCCCAAGGTGATAGCGATGTTGAATTCGGACGATCTGCAACTGCGCGTGCTGGCGTTCGAGTGCGTGCTGGAGATCGGGTTCTTCGGCCGCAAGGAAGCGGTGGAGGCTATGCTCAAGGAGGGGTTGGTGGAGAAGCTGATGGAGTTGCAGAGATCGGAGCAAGGTGGGGATTTGGTTGAGATTGGAAAACAAAGGGTTTTCGATAGACACCCTCTTGCCAGCTGCGTCGCAATGTTTGCTGTGCAGTTGGAAGTTGGGGAAGGCTTGCGCCAGAGGGAGAAGAGGGCTTTTAAGCCTCAGATTTTGGTCAGAGTTAAAAAGGCCTCTGTTTCTGATGCCGAAGCTGCCACCATTGCTGCTGAGGTTCTCTGGGGTTCTTCGCCCTGTTAGAAAATACCGCATGCACATGCACATGCAGTGCAATCCTGTTGCAATCTGTGGGCTTCTCTAAATATTTCAAGTAACTACTATTCAAAACCACCAGTCATTCTATTCCACGTCCTGGGTGCAGGGTGCTTTTGGCCGAGTTTAGTTTCTGAGCTTAGTATTGTGTATGTACAGATTGGGTTTTAGAAATGGGGATTTCAATTCATCAAATGTGTAATTATTCATTCTTTCTTCACTCACAGTAGGGGAATACATCTGAAGGATTGAGTTGGTTCATGCTGATATGTCTCATTGAGATTCTACTTGTGCTTCAAATCAATTCTCACCTTTATGCATGCCTTTTATTGAGATTACTTTTCATACAAATTTATTCTATTCAATTTTAAAAGTGAAGACTTTTTACTGTTCCTTGTGTATGGGTGGATGGAGGGAATTAAATTTCAAGAAGTTGGTCAGCTGGGTTACAAGGCACAGAATGAGTTACATGTTTGAATTTTCACTTTTTTTTTAGATTGAGCCATTGAGGTGTCATTTTCTCTTTTTAAATCTTTGTGTATCAGAAAAAAAAAAAAGAAAAAAAGATAGAGGTAATCATGAGGAAATTTATTTGGATCCGGAATATGCTGAGGAGAATTGGGCAGAGTTTTGAGTGCCAGGGGAATCAGGATTCTGAAGGGAATCGTTCATGGCATATGCCATTCTTGCGGTGGGGATCGAAAAATATATAATAAACAATAAAATAGACAGATTAATTGTGCCAAAATAATAAGGATTTTGATTCACTTTGTGCTCGTCACACGCTCTTATATGCTTGCTATTGTTTCTCTTAAACAAAGTAGGCATATATGATAAAAATAATAGGATAAGAAAGTAACCATATATGTAAGTTAACTTGTCTAAAAAAAGTATCATATGTAAGCGTAAAATATATAACGTCAATATTTTTCTCGTGGTTTGTGAATACGGTGGACATATGGATCGCAGAGATGGATCTTGGATCTTTAGTGAGAGTTTTAAATTTATTTTTTCTTTAAATTAGAATTGTAGGATAATTTTGAGTTTGATTTGCAAACTCGCCAACTTTGCATACAAATTTTACCGTAATTTATTTAAAGAAATAAATTTATTGTTTGAACTATTAATTTGTGTTAATATTGTAACTTTTTTTTTAAGAAATTATGATATTTTAAATTTTTGGTATTGAAAATATTTATTATTTTAAATTATCATAAATAATAATATAATTTTTAGTATAATAGATTATAATTTATTTAGTTTAAAGAATATTAGAATTTTTAAAAAATATATGTAAGTGCGGATCCACAAAATGATATCTTAATTTTGTAGATTTTTTGTGTCGGATACATATTTGTGAAAAAATTTATTTATTTTGGTGGACTAAACTTATCTTACTCATTTAAAATATGAGTTTCGCGGGTCGGATATAAATGAGTCGCATCCGTCCATTGACCCAACTCTAATTGTGAACCTAGTGTGATTAAGATTTTTACACTGACATTCGATGACAACCCTTCATTCATGGTACATTTGTTGACTTTACTCGTTACTATTTTAAAAGTCACATAAATAAAAAGTCATGATTGAATGTTAGTGTAAAAATCATTTACACTACTAGCGTATACCAATTAAACTCCTTTTATTATCTTCCAAAATAATAAATTATGTTCCATCAATTAAATCTATCATAAGAATGAAAATAATAGCAAAAATAATGAAAAAAGGCTATTACATAAATAAACATTATTAAATTTTTTATCAGAGTAGCAACCATGAGTAATTTTATCTTCATATAAAATTCCTCATATTATTAATTAATTGAATAAATTAGGTATTTATTATTATTATTGTTATTTAATTATTGTGTATTTATTCAAATAAATAATTACATTAGTAATTATTACTCATTTTTAATGTTTTATATAATATAAATGTTTTATTTTAATAGTTCAAAATATAGTATAATATATTTTTAATTTTTTAAAATAATTATTTTATATTTTTTTAATATGACATCTAAAATCAACAGAATCTAAGATAGAAAAAATAAAATTAAATATAAATGGTTTTGATTTGGGAAAATTTGACTTCTCAATTATTTGCTTTTAAATTATAAAATTAAGTTTAAAACTTGTTTTACATTACTGACTATTTCAGTTGCAGTTATAGACTTGTTTTGTCATTTTGAGATTGGTCACTATTTAGTAACAATGCTTAATGAGTCTTGTAAAACTAAAACCATTTTTTAAAAGTAATTCAAATAAAACTTGAGATAACATCTACTTTTACTCTAGGAGCAACGATATATCTTGCATTTCATCTTCATCTATAATTTTATCATTATTTGAATTAAATATAAAATGTCAGATGCTTTATATCCTTTGGTAGAAATGTTAAAAGTAAAACATCATTTACAGATTAATACATTTGAGAATTTTGTACCATTTACAACGATACTTATGTAATAGCCTTACTTAATATGAGAGTTTTGATGAATATTTGTTGTAATAAAAATTTTAGTCATCTCATTTTGTTTTCTGATATCTTCATTATCATTCCCTTTTTACATATACCAATGTTACACTATAAAAACTATTAGATATAAAATCTATGTAAATCAAATAGATAATTATGTAAAAGAGTGAATTAAAACTTTAGCAACTGATATACTTCATAGTTGTCTAGTTAGCTATTGCAACATGTAGAAAAGTATACATTAATGAATAAGCATTCCTTTTACCAAATAATTATTACACTTAAAATATATCAGATAATGAGATAAAGAGTTTGACTTACATCATATTCTATTAAAATTATCTTCTTAGAATAGAAAATTGTTTAAAAATATATTTATATTATTTTTAGAGTTTAATTAGTATGCACTGACAGTGTAATAACTGTCTAAATTACCTATTTTTACATAGATAAAATAGAATAGTTATTCTAATTCTTTCTTATTTAAGATCTTATTTCCTCATATTTCACTTAAGATTAGATTTAATTAGCAAATTAGTCCTAAGTTTATAATTATGCATATTTTACCATTTTTTTTCTTTATTTTGAGTCAGCTTTTGAGAAAGAGGGAAGAAATGTCGGAAAACTTGGGATTTTTGGTATTGTAACCAAGCTTTAGCACTAAAAAATAGAGAGCAATACATTTTCTAAAAGCAGTGCCAAAACCCATTTTCGACACCCAGTGGTCATAGTGTGAGCACCTAACCCCAGGAAAATTATTGCCTAAGGGGCCTTTTTTAGACTGAAAAAGGGTTACACACCCTGGCGACCAAAGGCATCCAAATCCGATTCTTTCTCCCTTTCTTCCTCTTTTCCTTCATTTTTGTACCTCCAATCCATTGATCATATCCTCCATCCTCATGGTTGGCTAGACGCGTTTGGTTGGGGTTTGTTTATGACTATTCCTGAACTCTTGTGTATATTTTGATGTTATTAATTTAATGCTTATTGCTTATTGTTAGAGTTCTTTTTTACCTTATGTTTTGATTTCATATATTTTGTGGATTTTACTTTGTTGAATGAGCTCGAAAGGGAATTTTGACTTGGAAAATGAAAAGAGCTCCCAATAGGGTTTATTGCTCGAGAAAGTAAAACTCATTGGTTATCTTCAACTCTTTTTTTCTTAAAGCAAATTATTTAACTTTATATTATGCGAAAGATCGATAGTCTAATACTCAAATAGCTTAGAACCTTACTTGTGAGAGATTGAGGTTAAGAGTATTTTTATGAGTAATAGGAACGTGAGTGATAAACATTGATTTGTTATTCATTTATGCATTTGAGGAATGGTATAATGAGAATGAAACCTAACCAAATCTTATCATCAATGTAACTATTTATTTACTATTTATGCTTTCATTTACATCTGTTTTAGTAGTTGATAAAATAAAAACCTTTATTTTTATTTATTACAAGTAAAAAGTATTGAAATTTCTAGAGTATCATTCAAGTCTCTATGGGATCGATTCAATATTTATCGAATGTTACATACGACTGGTGCACTTGCCAGTAGTAGTGTAGAAAATTTCCACGTCATCACAGTACAAAAGAGTTTTACACTAACGTTCAATCACAATTCTTAATTTATATGAATTTTAAAGTATTAATTGGTAAAGTCAATAAACTTACAATAAATGAAAGGTTGTGATTAAATGTCAGTGTAAAAATTTTTGCACTAATAATGCATACTAAATAAACTCATATTTTTATTATATAATTGTTGCATATATAGATAATAAGAAGAAATGTGTGTCATTGTATACTTTAAATAGAATTTTAAATCAATAGCTTATGTTTCTAATTTTTTTTAAAATAATTCCACCTTTATTGTTTATTATCTCTATGTCAACTTTATTGTGTTAATTATGCATTTATGTCACTGAAGAGAGGAAAAGATTAAAACATAGGTAGAAAAAACATGAGACCATCAACTAAGCAATTACATTTATATGAATGAAATGTTTACATGATATTGAGGAGAAGAAAGGAAGGATTAAATAATGCATGTGTGTTACATTTTGCAAGAAAATTTTTGCACTGAAGGTTAAGACACTTTACAAGTTACCATCCTCTTAAATATTGCAGAAATACAAAGCGTTTGATGTCGACGAAAACTTGCAACTTCATCGTATCCCATACCATCAATTATATGAGCATTTCATGTGAGAAACCATATTGATAGAAGCCTAGAGCCAATTTCTAAAACAAAATACCTTTACTTAGATACAAAAACTAATAAAAATAAGTTTAATTAGTATGCACTTATAGTGTAAAAAAGTTTTACATTAACGTTAATAAAAACTCTTTATTTATATGAATTTTAAAGTATTAATTAATAAAATCAACAAATTTACCATAAATGAAAAGTTGTAATTGAATGTTAGTTGACCGTGCAAATCTTTTTTGTCTAATAAATAAACATTATATTCAAGAAACAATACTAAGATAGGTGATATGAATGCCGAAGACAATGATTTTTTATTTTTTGTAACATTTCATTAATTTAGGAATTAATGTAACATGAAATTAATCATGTGTGATAATTGCGTGATAATAGAGTATTTAATTTTTCTTTTGGGATTATGATTTTGAACAGTCACCTAGTTCTATAAATAGGGGCTGAATTGTACTCTAAGGACAACCATTGAATTAGTGAAATTATATTTGGGTTTTACCCTTTTGTGAGAGGTGAATTTCTCTTTAGAACTTATCAAGAAATTTTTTCTTGTGGCATTCTGCTAGACTTACTACTCTTGTGGCGTCATATGACTTATCTTCCATCCTTGAAAGTGGCTTCATTTATCCTTTCGTTAAACCATTTTCATCCTTTCCATTTTCTTGTTTACCCAATTCTCATTGTTTTGTTAACTTATTACCTTCCAACCTAGATAGATCCGCAAAACGAATCCAACCCCTTTGGATTTATATCAGTCGGTATCAGAGCTTCGGCTCTAGGTTTGAAACTATGGTGGATATTTTTTATACAAGGTGTTTAATCGAAGGCATTTGTGTTTATTTGCAGTTGATGGAGGAAGTTGTAGCAATGTCGTGAGCGAAAGATTTGTGAATAAACTCAACTTATCGACGAGTCTTCATCCTAGACAAATTAAGTTTAAATTCACTGTTAGAAAATTCGTGGATGAAGTGACATGCGATATTGCTCCCATGGACTCATGTCATTTTCTTTTAGGGAGATCTTGGCTGAAGGATAAAAAGATTAATCCTGAAAAATTTTCAGTTTCTTTGGTGCATGAAGGACGCAAACTTAATTTGAAATTTCTGGCACCAAGCCAAGTTTGTGATGATCAACTTAAGTTGAAGGAGAAAATAGAAAAAGAGAGAGAAGAAAAGAGAAAAATAGAAAAAGAAAAGAGTGAAGAAGAAGAGAGAAAAGGAAAGAGAAAGACAGAAAAAGAACTATAAAACTTAACTGCTATTGATTTTTCTTCTTCTCTTGATATTATAAATGCACAGGATCATGAGTATACAACGCACAAATGGTCATGGGTAAGGAAGAAAAATATTGATATCACTCCTAGAGCGTCGTACATCGAGTCCACTGTTGAAATTCAACCTCATTATAAGTGAATAAAATTTGTAGGAAAATAAAGTCATAGATTCGAGGACGAATCTTTTTGAAGAAGGAGGGAATGATGTGAATTCTAAAGACAATGACTTTTCATTTTTTCTAACGTTTCATTAATTTAGGAATTAATGTAACATGCAATTAATCATGTGTGATAATTACATGATAATAGAGTATTTAATTTTTCTTTTGGGAGTTACGATTTTGAACAGTCACCTAGTTCTATAAATAGGGGCTGGATTATACTCTAAGGACAACCATTGAATTAGTGAAATTATATTTGGGTTTTACCCTTTTGTGAGAGATGAATTTCTCTTTAGAACTTATTAAGGAATTTTTTCTTGTGGCACTTTGCTAGACTTATCAAGGGTAAATCACTACCCTTGTGGCGTCATATGACTTATCTTCCATCCTTGGAAGTGGCGTCATTTATCCCTTCGTTAAACCATTTTCATCCTTTCCATTTTCTTGTTTACCCAATTCTTATTGTTTTGTTAACTTATTACCTTTCAACCTAGATAGATCCGCAAAACGAATCCCACCCCTTTTGATTTATATTAATAGGCGTAGAAGGACCCTAATGAGAGAAAAACTTCAATATGTAACTTAAATCAAACCACATCTTTTGGCCATAAAAATATGTTATTTTCTTCCCATCTTTGAGAATGAAAAAAGTCTACTTTTTTTTTTCTCAATCTTCACTTTAAATATATAACATCAATATTTTGTAGGTAACTTCATCTGCAGTTTGATTATAAAATTCTAGGCTAAACATATTAGGCATTCAAATCGTGTTCTGTTAAAATACAACATCATAAAAATTTTAAAAAAATATTATTGTTTTGTTACTCCTATCATCATCTAGTCTTTTTTTTCAAAATTGTTTTCTTACGACGGTCATACCATCTTTCTAAAATATTGCAGAAATATGGAGCATTTGATGTCCATGACAACCTGCAACCCATCCTATTTCCTACCATCAATGATTTGAGCATTCATGTGCTTGTAGAGAAAACATCTTGACAGAAGTCTAAAGCCAATTTTTGCAACAAAAAATTATATATCTTTACTTAAATAGAAAAAGTAATAGAAATAAAATAAACATTATATTAAGGGACAGTGTCAAAATAGGCATAGAAGCATCACAATGAGACAAAAACGTAAATATGTAAGTCAACCACCATCCTTTAGGCCATAAAAATCTACTATTTTCTTCTCATCTTCGACAATAAAAAACTTTTTTTTTCTTTGACAATCTTCACTTTAAATATAATACCATCAACATCTTGTAGGTAACTCCATTTGGAATTTGATTATAAAATTCTAGGCTAAACATATTTGGCATTCAAATTATGTTCTATTAAAAGACAACATTATAAAATGTTTGAAAAAATATTATTGTTTTTGCATAAAGTATACAAAATTTAGATGAAGCAACAACTTACAAACATTAGGTTTATGTCCAAACAAATGTATTTCTCCTCAAAAGACTTGGATGCATCATAACATGTTGGTGCACATGAGGAGAAGACGTTATTAAAGATGGAAAAATTAACATGTTGGAGTGTTGAAGGGAGAAGAAGTTAGAAAGTTATTTATGAGCAACAAATGATAAGATTGGAAATCAAAATTATGAATTTAAGTAATTGAGGAAAGAAAAGGATTAAAGGATAGGTAGAAAAAATATGGGAACAATTGCACTGGTTTCAATGAAACCTATATATGATATTGAGGAGAGGAAATGATTAAATCATATTAAATATATTATGATTACATAGGAAAAGTAATTATCAAAACAGGCGATATTATGTAGTAAAGTAATAGTTTACATTGAAGTCTTGTACATTGCATTTTGCATGGAATTTTTGGGTGAGAATTTTGGCCTGGAGGTTAAGGTTGCAGACTTTACATTTTTTATATATTTAAAACATAGGGATGTGTATTGCATGATAATGATGTTCTTATGCGAGAATTGTGAGAATATTTTGTAGCCATCCAGATTTAAATAAAAGATTAAAATTAAAATAACTCACTTAAAGTTATCATGCACTTCCTTCATCGTACAGCAACCACCACCATCATCGTCACACATTTGCTCGATATTCATATTTGTTCTAAAGATTTGAAAATATTTCATGTAAACAGTCTCACTTACATTCATATAAGTGATTTGATAAAAGTATATGCTGCAAATCATACATCACCCAGAGATATGAAATTCATTATAAACTTTATAAGTTGTTAATTTTTCTCATAAATCTTAAGTATGAAATTTAACATTTCATTAATGTAGCATCTCACATGATAGGAAAAGACTAAAAAGAAAATTTACTAATATCAAATTTAGTGTTACAGAACTGATAAATTACTTTTTTTACCCTATATGTACATTTTTATCTCCAATCACAAATGTTGGGTTACCATTATTTGTATTCTCAAGTGGCTTAAGTCTCATTCTTTTCATGTTTCTAACATCCTTTTCCTTACTATGATTTATGTTAAATATGCTAAGTTCCCTTTTGACTCCACAATATTTATGAAAATTGTTGTATTATTTAGCAATTGCTTTATTACATTATATCTCAATTATATATGTTTATTATTTTCATTTGTTTATTTTTTGCTACAACTATTACTAATTAAGAATAACTTGATTTATCTATTGATCCATTAAGGTTTTACTTTTATCTTAAATATCCACTTGCAACCAATTAGTTTTGCTTCCTTAGATTTTTTTTGTATAATCAATTTCAATCTTAATTGATGTTGAACAATTAGAAATTAGGTTAACAAAAAAAATCACTAAAAAAATATGTTTAAGAAAAGAAAATCCCTACGTTATAGAACTTAATAATTACTATTTTTTTTACAAATAATAACAATAATACTAAAACCCTTTAAACAACTTATCTTGTATTTGTAAAAAAAAACAACAACTTATCTTATACTAAAGATATAAAAATTTGTTGGTCCACTTGAGAATTTAGAAGGTGTTGAATAGATTTCTTTTTTAAAAAATTAATTATTATTCAACAATTTCTTTATAACAAAAACAATTAATCTAATTGGTGAGTATTTTTTCAAAACATAGAACCTCTTCAGTAAACAAGAATTCTTTCAAATAGTTATTATACATGCTAGAAATAAAAATTATTAGATACTATGAAAAGAACAGTTAATTTTGAGATTCTTAGAATATTAAGAATAAAATAATATAATAGAATATTGATAAAAGATGTTGGAATGCACAAATGTTAATACTATGACACAAATGTCAATTTAAGAGTTATAAATGTTATATAATTCAAATAAATAATTTTTTCATGAGGTATATGTGAATTTCTAAACAAACACATTTTAAAGAATTAGAATGAAGATTGATAATAGAGTTATTATGTAATACATAAACAATTGATAATCAACAAAATTAAAGAGAGTACATAGAAACAAAAGTTAAAATCAATGTATAGAGAAAAAGAGAAGAACAAAAAATTTGGTTATGTCAAATCTATAGTTAATGAACCCTTAAAGAGAACCTTATCACAAGAAACCAATGGGAAACATATAATTAAATTCAAATCACTTTGTGAAGTTCTACCACAAGGAACTACTGGAAACCTATCATATAATTAAAACCACCTCATGAAACGCCCTACCACAAGGAACTACTAGATACCCTATTTCAGGATTTAGCAAAACAACTTGTGATACTACCACATGAAATTATTGAGAAAACACATCCCAGACAATAACCAATTATTAGAGTAAAAGATAGAACAATCACACATGGTTTGTGCTAAGATAAAATGGTCACACTAGTTTGTGTCAATGTAAAGAATTAAGAACAAATACCAAGTTAAAGCCAAAATGTGTTATCGATCAACATTGTTCAAATAACATTTTAAGGATAGAGTGATAAAGCAATTAATTTGACAAAAAAGGTGTCTTGAATGGACTAAAAAATTTCTAAACTATTAGATCAACCTTTTAAGATTGTAAGAAAGATGTGAAATATAAGAAAGAATTTTTTAAAAAGTTTCTTATACCTAATTTTCAAAATGAATTTTCTTTAAATAGAGAAAAAAAAATATAGGCTTAATTAATCATCCATATTTAATTTAAGACATTTTTTTATTATATCAAGCTTAAAAGATTTTTAAAACCTTTTAAAAATAAAATCTTTTATCATATTTTTAATCATAGATTTCTTATATAATTTTATAAATATTTAAAATAAAAATACGTAGATAATTCTATAATGGTATAACCGTATAAATGTCCGGTGCATTTGATAGATCATAGGATGATAGGACTGATTAAACAATGATTCCGTGACTTGTTTGCTTCATTGGGAAAAGTCAAAGCCTCAGTTGCGTGTATAAATTGTCACTCTAGGGAATTGCTATCCGTTTTCATGGTACCCATGGTTTAAAAAACAAAAATCAAACTCGAATAATTTTTTTAGTATCAAACATAAAGAAAAAAAAAACGAACTCTCACCTATAAAAAATTAGCAATAACATTTAATATTAATAATATAAAAAATTGTTACATAAAAGAAGAACCTACTGTCTTTACAAACATAACATAAACGTTTAACATGAAACAGAAAAAAGAAGAAAAATAATTTTAATGGAAGAAAGGAAGATGGAGGGTGAAAACATTGAGAAAATCTCATTTGAATAGGTTTAACCGTCTATTAGAAGAAGAAAAATCTCCGGAAAGAAAGAAAAATGTAAATATGAAAGAATACGAGGTAAAATAAGAATATAGAAATAAATTAAATAAAATCTCCCACTTTTCTTCTTTCCCACTGACTAAATAGACACGTTGATACGATTTGAAATTTTCTTTTATTTTATAAAAATGGTTTGAAATTTAACTCCAGAAACGCGGTACAAGATATTTATGTATGAGAAAAAGTCCTTTCCAATTAAATGTGAGAAAGATTAGAGTTGGAGAGACTTGTAAGTTGAAAGATCCACCCAATGACTAAGACTCCAACAAGGAGGCTGTTTGCATTGCTGCTAAATGGCTTCACCTCCATCCTTTTTCTAAAAAGTTACCTTCTCTATTATAATTTTTTTACTTTTAACTACTAGTTAATTTTTTTTAAAATTTTATCTTTATTAATTAATAAATTATATGAGATTCTTTCTTTTACATGTCATAATTTCCGTATTTTAAATATGGAATTTAAAATTTAAATATTTAATTATAAAAAATTATAATTTAAATATGAAATGTAAAAAATTATAACTTAAATATATAATTATAATAATTTATAATTTAAATATATAACTATAGACATTTATAATTTAAATATGAAATTATAATATTTATAATTTAAATATATAATTTATTTATATTAAAAAATTTATATTATTAAAATATATTGTAATTATTTTAAATAGCTCATGATTTAATAATTAATAGTGTTAATAATATAGATTTTTTTACGAAATACTACTTTCGTGATTCTAAGGATGACAACAGGTTGGGAGTATGTTTGCATTCCCCATCCTTGTCCTCAAAAAGTACAAAGCGGGGTCGGAAGCGAGTATAAAAAAATGGGTATGAAATTTTAATCTCCGTTGGGTTTGAATATTTCTATAGGTACCCTGTTATATTTTTGTTATAATTTATATTTGAATTTATTTATAATTTATTAAATAAATTATATGTTAATTTATTAATTATTAAATAAATTATATGTTAAGTTATTAATTATATCTTAATTTTAATAATTTACAAATGTGTAGATTTGTAAACAAACATGTGGGAGTTGTTTAACATATAATTATATCTAAATTATAAAAGCAGGGAGAAGACGGGGATCAATAACATAAGTTTTTTTCTGTTAAAATCGGGTTGGAAACGGAGCAGTACTCGCTGAGCGGATATAATTGCTATCCCTAAATGTTTTCCTACTTATCATGCAAATTTTATAAAATTATTTATCTTAAATATTTAATTTTTTATGCTAGGGAGTAGGGACTTAGTGGATGGAGGTGAGAGGTTGATAATTTGAAAGAAGCATGTTACCAGACCAAAAGACAACAGACTCTCAAAATGTCATAATTTGGTGGCTAATTTTTGCTTTTGTTTCATCGTTAAATAATAATAAAAATAACTTTCTAGTGTTTGGAAAGTCAGTTGCAAGTATAGAAAAATACAAAATTGTGGGAAAAGGGGAGCAGAGAGCATAGGGTAGTTTCTGTTTGGGAGGCTGGTTATGTCATGGTATCATAATTCATCACACACCCTGCAGCTATTCGACTTAAAATTCGTTGTTTATAAAAGGGTAAATTCATGAAATGTTATTAGTAATTTTTTTTATAGAAACAGTAACAGTGTCAAAACCTATTAAATGGAGACGGTAAAACAAAAAGTATTATTAAAATTATGTAATTTCACCATTTAATGACCTATTTGATTTGACGAATTTGAATAAAGATGCTCATCCATAAAACCAAACATACCAATTGATTTGAGTTATTTGGAGGATCTAATTGACAGCATATCATTAATCATAATATATTACTATAATGCTAATAATATGTATAATAAAATTGATTAATAATAATATACTAAGAGTTTAATTGACTGTCAGTTTAAATGATTTTTATATTGACATTCAATCATGATTTTTCATTTATATGACTTTTAAAATAGTAATAGTAAAGTCAATAAATTTACCATGAATAAAAGTTTGTGATTAAAATATCAGTGTAAAAATCTTTAAACTGACAATATATATCAATTAAACTCATATAGTAATTAATAACAATAATAATAATAATAGTTGTTATTATTAAAGTTACTATATTTAATAGTTATATTTGGATGAATTTTTGTGCAATAATAACACCACATTTAATAATAACATTGAATATTATATTTTGAAAAATAACACCTCATTTTAACTCTATTATATATTTATTATAATTTATATATTTTATGATATAACATTGGTATGAATCATAATAATAACTATTATTTTTTAATAATTAAATATACTATTATTTTATCATGACAAATGATAGTATATTTAACTATTAAAAAAAATAATAGTTATATTTATATTTAAAATATTATTTTACAAATGTTGTTATAGTTTATTGTCATGTTATGGACTATAATCATGAGAGACGATGTATATAATTATATTGTTATATACAAAAATATAAATACTCTTATTAACTATAACCATATGATATTATTTTATTTTATTATTTTTTTTAATTAGGAAAATTATTAATATAGTAAATTTAATATAATTTTTATTTATAGTTATATTATTAAAAAATTTATATATTTTTAGATTGTATTGCTCTTAATAATTTTGTCAAACATATATTATATTTTTTAATATATAATATAAAATTAATTATAAAAAATTAAAATAATATTATTTATCATATAACATAGAAATTATAATAAATATATAACATAGTATCAGAAAATAGGGTGTAGTTTTTTAAAATATAATATTAAATATTATTATTAAATGGATGCTATTATTATAAGTAAAAGATCAAAATATAACCATTAAATATAGTAACTTTAATAATAGCAATTATTATTATTGTTAATTAATATATTATTATTATTATTATTATTATTATTATTATTTTTATTTTGGGCTGTCAACCAAATCCTCTAAATATATTAAACTAATTGGCGTATTTGATCTAAACTGACGTATTTATTCAAATACGCCAAATCAAAATGACGTGTTTGACCGTTAAGCGATTAAATTGTATCATTTTGATAATTTTCTGTTTGATGGTCCCAATTTAATAATTTTTTGCACTATTCAATATATGGTTGTGAAAAACCCCTATAACCTTAGTAAAGATATTAGTGATTACCTGTTATCCCAAGCACTTATGGTAATAAAATTGTACATGTCCCCATTCTGTAACTTAACTGTATCTTGGGTGAGGTCCAAATCCAACATTATGATTAACGAATGCAGGGAAATGAGGAAGCCTCAGCCCACACTTTAAATGCCAATGGTGTTGACACTTTGGGTTAGGTCATTGATGACTAAACAAGACAATAGCAGAACACAATGATAATCCAAGATTACCAAGCACAAAAGGGCAATCCATGGATTACAAATCCCCCAACCTAATTATTTAGGTGTATCTCGATATTTTTCATGTGAGGAAATTCACATAATCACGCGGACGACAATATCAGGAGTGCAGGTAGTTTGTTAAATATGTACATTTAATGAAAGGAAAAAAATATAAAAAATCATAAAAATTAAAAATTTATGATTTTGAAATTCTAAATTCACAAGAGTGATATTCTAATAAAGTATTATAGAATAAAAAATATTTAAATTGAATTTTTACAAATTACAAAATATTGGTTACAATTTAAAATATAAATATTTTTTAAAAAGTTATTTTGAGTAATGCATTACTTTATCTATTTATAATATTATAAAAAAACAAAACTAAAACTTAAAAAAATATATTATATTTGTACGTTATAAATTATATATAACTTATTTTTTATTTAGTATATTAATATATTAGTAAAAATAAATATAAAAAATAATCTTTTTAAAATCCGATTCAACCGATTAAACTTTTAAATTGTTCAGATACAATTTTGAAAACCTTATACAAAAGTGGTGTTACCTCTAATCTAACAACAAAAAAGAAAATGCTAGGGAGAGTTTCTTGGTTTTATTTATACGATAAGAATATTAAGGGTGTTTTCGTAGACTAAAATACTCCTCCTATAGTTGTTTATGGAATAATGCTTAGTGAAGGTCATTACAAAATATTAATTAGTGTATTTGTATACTCCTATTTGATGAATTGACTATCAATATTTCTATTGAATTGGTTTTCAATATTCTCATTGATGCATTGGTAAATTTAAAGTAAGGTATAATTGAAGATGGTTATATATATATTTTTGGATTTGTAAAATAATTACAATTTTAGAACCGAGTGTATTAAAAATAAAATTATATATATAACAACATAAATACCTAAGAGATGAAACGTAATTAAATAAAAATGAACCATTACGCATTGAAAATTGTAAGTATATTTAATTTCAAAGACTAAGAAAAATTTAAATTTTTTTTTAAATTTTATTTATAAGGAAGATAATAAATTACACGTAGATTTTAAAATTTATTTTTATTACACTTACTTTTTTTGTTTTTATTTTTTATACAATTTTAACTCCTGAGAAGGGGTGTAATATTTTTTTATCTAAAAAAATATCTATGTGATAAAAATAAAACCTTAGAAAAAATATAATAAAATTTTAAAAAAATGAAACTTTTTCATAAGATTCAAAAATAAAGAAATGCTACGCATAGCAAAGCCAAACCTGAAAAATGTATGCGTAATTTATGAAAAAAAAAATGCTTTACACTAAAATTCGTCACCTATCGATATGTTGCCCACAGTGAAGTCACCAGAAGAACTGGAACAACAATACAAAACTCAAACCAGAACGAGAAGATCTGCAGCTACTTGCATTACATATACCAATAGCTTCATCAACATTTTCCATATTATAGAAGTTCCTGTTGAACAACGGTCTGCAATCATAATCGAACTTACTAATGCGTGAACAGATCACAAGAAAAAACAAAAAAGACACTGTGTGCTTTACTGTACACTTATGACTTCATTTTACTAGAAATGATTATCAACAGTACTCGAAGCTCCCTGATACTGATTATTAATCAATAATCTACAGAAAAGTTCAAGATGCCAGCCAGCCTTCTCCATAAGACTTACAAAAACAGGCATCTTAAGTATCACGGAAAAGAAAATTCCAGCTAGCCTCTTCAAAATATAAAGTAAAATCAAATTCTAACTTTCTTCTGTCTTCCTTTTGCCGGAAAAAAAGGTCCATGTCTACGTTTGGCACGTAGTTCCCTGCTTTCACGACCTCTTTTAAAAAATAATGAGTACTAGTAAGTAAATAACCAGAGCAGACTTCAGTCCATTACTTCCTTCACCCCGTCCTTAGTTGCCTTTCTACGTGATAGGAATTTCAAAATTGAGAAAATTGCAACCGATGCAATTTGTAAATGCTCAGAGCTACTTATCTTTATACATATTCGCCCCATCTTACGACTATTTAGATTAGCACTTACAGATGCACTAGAGCTTCTAGATAACCTGAACTGCGATTGTAAACTTCCACTCAACACCATTTCTTTATTGAAAGAGAGGATTGTCATCGTCAAGCTTACATTGTCGTTTCTTACAGGATAATCTTCCCCTCGTAAATTAACTTCAAAACTCCCACCATGTGCCATTTGTCCTGCACCCTCCATGCGGCCAGCATTCAAGACAAATTTCAATCTCTTCCCAACAAACACAGTATCCTCAAGTTTTGCACCCACGTAGTATTTCTTAGCAAAGGATGTTAAAGAAACACCACAGTCAGCAATGTTGTGCTTTATGTTTTTCAACTTTGTGTTGCTATGAACGGTACATATGAAATCTTTACCAGTGGACTGGACATCAACACCCATGGAATAAGTAGGGCCGCCCCATGGATCAACATAAGCTGCAGCACACTCAGACTGAATACTGAAATCCTGCTTGTTTTTATTCATCTGTCCCACAACTGAGGCATATACATTCTTCTTTATTTCTGTATTTGTCTCCAAGTTTATACCATCAAAGCCCACATCGTGATCCCACCCTTGGGGATCAAGAACAGGTCTCACAAGCCATTGGTCATCAGAAATAAGGCAACGATATCTATGGCTATGGCAATCTGAGTCAAAACTTGGAGGAACAGCCATATCTGGTAACAAAACAGGCTCAGGAGGTGCCTGTTGATCATCAGGGTTATCACTGTTCAAAAACTTCTGCTCTGTTAAGAGTAGCTTCTCTTTGCGCTTTCGATAGTCTTCTTTCAACTGTTTCTTTAAGTAAAGAATCTCCCTGTAATCCATTTCATCCAGATAATCTTTTTTCAGTGGCTCAGGCAACTTCTCAAACTGAGATTTTGTCAAAACTCGTATTGGTGGAAGTCGATCATATTCATCTTCTTCCTTATCAGAGAGTAATATTTCCTCAATTTCATCATCAATTCCACTTAGATTGAATACAGTGCGATAACGTAAGAGAGACGAAAGGAGATGGGGCATAGAAGGAATTCGGGCACTGTTTGATGGTCCCAGTTCTACACTGTTCTGAAACTTGAGAAGAGAATTTACATCGCCCAGAACTTTGGTACAAATGCAAAATAGCAAGAGTTGAGATCTCCAAACTTGTCCATTTGGGAGGATTGTCTCTCCCATATTATTTTTTGGGCATTGAGAATGGTTCTCAACCAAGAGTACAGGATTTTCAAGCCTAGGATCAAACACTGCCTGATGTATATGCTGCTGTATTATATTAGTACAATGAGAAATATATGACTCATAATTAATAGTATACCCATCAGGTCCTTCTGGAATGGCAGATGAAGAATGAGTCATGACTATAATGGTGTTGAACCAAATCGCTGAGCCAAAAATTTCAGTTACAAGTTTCAAAAGTGGGAAGTCAACGTGACCAGCATTGACGAAATCAAGCCGTTCAAAGTACAAAACAATATCTGGAGGGGACTTTCTAATTAATCTCTTTATAGAAAGCATGATCCTCTTATTTCTCTTCATATTGTTGGTGGAGGAAGGTAAGAAACCAGGGGTATCAATAAATGTTATGTTAAGCCCATTGACATTTCCCGTAACTTCTTGGATGCAATTAGTAGCAGGTTGAAATGCACCAGTAATGGTTTTTGCCTGACCAAATATAGAATTTATAGTTGCACTTTTTCCAACTCCTGTTTTACCAAGGACAAGTATTCTGCAGGAGAAATCCAATTGAGGCATACCAGTAGCCTCCTGTTCGCTTGCTATAGCTTGGGCTCTACTGCTACTATGGTTAACTCTTTTCAGATCTGATTCCTTGGCACGAATTAAAGTTGCCAGGTGCATCCGATAAAGAACCTTAGCAACCAAAAGATTTTCTTGTGACTGGCCAAGGCGTTGGAGCAATCGGAAGAATTTAACTTGGAGATCCTCAACCTTGGCCAAAGTATCCTTCCTTCTTCCATTAGTGTTATGTTGATGCTGATGGATTTCTGCATCTGAAACTAGCAGCAAGGAGGAACTATGCTGATTACTCTGATCACCATATGAGGAGGAGATTGAAGAATCAGAAGAAATGGGCTGTGATATTGAACTAGCCGAGGGATCTGAACCTAACAAAGGGACATTACATTCACAAAAATCAGATTAGATGCAAACATTGGTCTAGAAATGATATTATGCATGGAGTTTAGTATCGCTCACTTTAATCACCCTCAACCACATAAGTGTAAGAAATTAAACACATATCAACATAACACATCATTTTCTTAATGGGGTACCTTGCATCCCCCTATAATGTAGGAAAACATAATATTCACTTTTACCTGTTCCCTGGTCTCTGAAGAAGAAACCTAATTTTCTCAACATCATAGAACTACCATTTTCTTATGGGGTACCTTGCATCCCCCTATAACTGTAGGAAAACAGAATCTTCAATTTTACCTGTTCCCTGGGCTCTGAAGAAGAAACCTAATTTTCCCAAACATCATAGAACTAAAAAACAATAAAAATCTAAAAATTCATTGCAGCAGTAATTTGATAGGACGGTTATATCATATTTAATAACTGTGTGACAGTTATTTTCAGTGCTGTATACTTGTATGACAGTTATGTGTGTTTCTTGAATATGATGTGTGGCGGATTTCTGAGGGATTGTAAGACTACAAGTTAAATTTTAGGCGTTCCTTGTTAGGGAAGAGGACTGTGTTAGTGTTCTGTACTATAGATTCTGATTTAATTCTATAATTCTTTCAACAAAACCATCTAGTTAGTCTGTCCAAATTCTTGCATAAATTTTAGGTAAATACCACCCTTACAGGGAGGCATGCAACTCCTTCCGCCTTAGTATGAAATTTTAATTCTTTAATAGGATATGGTTATTGAGAATTTAAATTTATTACAAAGCTAGGATAAAAAAATTTCTTTTACATTCTGAAAAGAAAAAAAAATTCAATGAAAGAGGGGTCATTTGCCTAACTCAAATCTTGGATTAGAATCTGTTAGCAATCAGACCACAGCCCATTTGACTAATGCAAGGCCCAAAAGGATTACTACCACACCAGCCCATCTGAAGGATTACATCCCATAGAGTTCACTATGTCAGCATGTTCTAGAAGTGCCAAGTCACGATATTTCCTTGCATAGAATAAGTTAGTTATTAGAATTGGTAGATTGTTATTTTCGTTTCATAGATTCCTTTGCCTACAAATTGTTAAGTGTTTTCTTCCTTAATTGATGGCTAAGGGAACCCCTGAGAATTGATAGGAGAAATGAAACAGATATTTGATTTCAAGCCCCTTTTTCATTTCTTCGAAAGGCTATGTATAGCCATTACAAGAAACATGCAAATCAGAATTAGTTACAATCAGAGGATCCTCCTGATCTGTAAGCAAAGGAATCTACAAAATGAAAATAACAATCTACCAATTCTAATAACTAACTTATTCTATGCAAGGAAATATCATGACTTGGTACTTCTAGAACATGCTGACATAGTGAACTCTATGGGATGTAATCCTTCAGATGGGCTGGTGTGGTAGTAATCCTTTTGGGCCTTGCATTAGTCAAATGGGCTATGGTCTGATTGCTAACAGAATCCCAACCAACCATAGCCTTTTGGCATAGTTGTATATAACTATGTCTCCAAATTATTATACTGTAAAGGCTCACTCTATTATCAATTCCAACCATAAAGTCCAGAGTTCCTCTATATGCAAGGTGGCGAATCCTGCCACAATGTTTCTTACTGGATCTTAAGAATTGTGAGACCTAGGGCCTGTTTGGGTAAGATTATCTAAATTCTAGAAGCACTTCTAGGCAAAGAAAATACAAAGAAAAAATAATAATAAATTCTCCATAAGCTAAAATTAACCTACCATGAGCTAATATGTAAATGCTCTATCATATAACTTTTTAAAAGATGTAAAAATTTTTACAAATTAGCCTATGGCGAGGTCCCGCATCTTTTAAAAAAACTTACAGACAAATTTTCTAGCTTATGGAGAAACAATTTATTTAGTTGTATTTTTTTCTCCTAAAAGTGTTTTGAAAAAAGCTTACCTTATCAGGTCCCTACTAGGGCTAGGAAGATGTACACTATCATCCTTTAGAAGGTGTTACTTTTACTAAACAACTATTCATCTGCTGAGCATAACATGCACGGAATAACAGAGCAAAATGAGATCCCCGACTAGTATCATCTTACCAACCACCATTTTGGGGAGGATAATTCCATTAAGACCTACTCTTGTGAGAAGTTATATGAGTGCATTTTCAGTGATTCCACTCAAAGTAGAGCTGTAAAATCAGGGCGGTACCTTGCTGATTAAATTCTTCATTCCGATGTTCTCCAGCATAGAAAGTATTAGTTGTTGATATTGGTGAAGGAGAGACCAGTGATTTGGATAGTATTTGAGAGAAAACCCAATCTCTAACACCTTTCATCCTACTGCAATAGATGAGAAGAGAACTCCATAACTCCAAGTAACTAGAAAATGATAATTTAAAACGGTGAGCTAAAGAGATATTTTGGTTCTTCTTAAAGTAAAAATAACACCGAAAACATATTATAAGCATCTGTAAAAATATTCATCATAATTTATATGAAATCAACAAAGCATAAGAATTATTCACTGAGGATCCTCAATTCAAGGAATGCAAAGCCAAAAGTTGAGTCGATGCATATAAAATAGGTGTCGATGAAAAACTAAATGATTATACAGCATACAAAAAACGAGCACAGAAGAGGAAAGCGAAAGCGAGATACGTGATTGAAATTGAAATTCAACAGAGGAAAGAGAAAAAAAAGAACAATAAGAACGGCAAAAGCAGTTAGGTGTAAAATATGAAATCGTTGGAGGCGCTCACTTTTATATGTGGATGTGGGCATGAAACAGAAGGAAACAATAACATAATAGAAAAAGCAGAAGAGGCGTGGTGAAAGTGAAATCGGAAGAAGGGTGGAGTGACAAGGGGAACAAAAGTAGATTCAGTGAAGGGCGTGAGAAAACCCTAATATGACAAAAAATGGAAAGGAGAGGGCGAGGAAGAGAAATGGGGATTACGAGATAAGACAGAAAGAGACGACACAAACAAACCGCACCCTCTTTCTTAGACTTTATTTTATTTTTTTGAGTCTCTTGGAGTTAGTTATATATTATTTATTTTAATTTAAGTGGAAGATGGCAACGAAAGTGGCGAAACCCTCACAGGTCAAGACTGCACACCACCGTATCACTAACCACTAAATACAAATTGTGATTCCGCTGCCACCAATCACCTCACATCATGTATTCTTCGTTTCTAATCACCGCTATTTTTAACCATTCTTCTTTTCCCACAATTACTACTTTACTTCTTTTTTTTTGTTCTCTTTTTTATGAGCTACTACTACCTACTGAATATCCTCATTTTGTGTAATATACTGCTATACTAGTATTTTAACAAATGAAAGATAAATTAACTATAGTTATACAGATATTTGCTTCTGCTGAAATATATAAAGATATTTAAAGCTTCTAAATTTTAAAAATCTTAGATAATAAATAAAATTATTGAAAACAAGATCCTCTATTAGCATTTAATTTTAGCATCTTTACACTAATCATCCATGCTACATTGATTTATTTTATTTTATTTAGAAATTTATGGCACATATTAGAACGTCAAAAAATACACCTAATTTCATAATAAGAAAGATTAGTGAACTTTATAAGAAAAAAAAAACAAAGAAGAAAGAATGAGATTCAAAATTAGGTATGTTTCCCAGCTTATTTTTAACTTTTTTTCTCTCCTAAAAATTGGTTCAAATAAAAATTATATAAAAATATTTAAATTTTTAAAAATGCATTTTACAAAAATTATTTTAAGTAAATTAATTTTTCAGAAATTATTTTATAAAAGCTCCTAATAATTAAAATTGTCAAACTTTAACCTAAAATGAGTTTTTAATTAAAAAATAAAATTTAACAAATAATTTATATTTATTTTTTAATATCTATTTAATTTATCTTTAAAAATAGATTTTAAGTAAAATTAAATTGGGCCAAACAAAACCTTTATATATAAGTGTAGAAAATTTAGGTAGCTGTTTGTTTTGAGTGTTTGTTATGTTCATTTTTAGAAAAAAAGAACAGTGATAAAAATATATTTGGTTATGATTAAAAATATTTTTTTCAAAAACATTTTCAAAAAAAGCTGAAATTAGAAGACAAAAAAAATATTTTCAGTGTTTTAAACATTAAAACTATATAAAAACTTAATAACAATATTGTAATTATAACAAAAGTTATATGTAAATATAAGTTAAATTATATATAAGCATTTCATAATATTTTTAATAAAATTAATTAAATTTAATAATATTGTTTTTTAAAATAGAAAATATCAAGTGAAAATAAACATATTTTCTAAATGTTAAAACTTTGAAAAGGAAAATATTTTCACAAAATAAAAATAGAAAACATTTTCTCAAACTTCAATGTGTTGGTTATTGAGGGTGAAAATTGATCTCTAGTAAATTATTTAATTTAATATTTTCAATTTTAGATTATGTTTGAATGATTTTTTTTATAAACTTTTATAGAAAATAAAAATATTAAAAAGTACATAAACTTAAATTAGTGTTTTTTTTGCTAAATTCTTAAATTATTGAACGACAAATTAACATGTAAAAACTTTTCATATAATTTTTATAAAAGATATACAAATTTTATAAATTAACTTGTAAAAAGTTTCACACATTTTCTAAAAGTTTCAGAAGTCATGACACTTTTTTTATTTAAGCTCTGTTTGTTTGTAAGAAAAGAAAATAAAAAAAAGTGTAAAAAAAAGAAAAAAAATAAAATATAGTAAAAATTAAAATTGATTAGTTGTGTGAAAAACAAAACTAATTTTAAAATGGTAACATGTGAAATTTTCCTTTAGAAAAAACGTTAATCTTACCACTATACGGATATGAGTAAGATAAACTTGTACTTACTCTTTGATGAAATTGAAAAAAAATAAAATAAGATGAACCAGCTTGTCACTCTTACCAATTGAGCTTCTCTTTCTCCAATGGCATCTAGGAATAAAATTTTGATAAAATATTATAAAACTTGTTTTCATATTCATGTTTAAAAAATGTATTTATACCCGACTCAAAACTCACACGAATAACAACTTCTATCTTCGTCCTGTATCCGCTAAGTAACTATATATTCATACTCACAATCACAGTAATAATTAAATATCTTTTACACGTAAACAAACATAATATAAAAAATAAATCAACATAACATTAAATATAAAACAAATTATAAAATATTTCTTAATGTATTAAAAAATATTCTATAAATAATTCAATTTTTTCTTGTAAATTATATTTTTATCTTATTTAATTTGTATAAAATATATTGTATGTCTCTTTTTATTTTATAATTATATTATTTATAAAATATTATATGTAAATAATATTTTTAACAATATTTTTATTTAAAATTATAATTATATAATATAATTATATATTATTAGTATTATATATCTATAAAATGTGGAGAGGGACGAATTCGATAGTACCGATTCCTAAACTTTAAACTTATATTTGGCAGCCAACTGGCATTTGAAAATTTTGTAAGTGTGTTTCTTCCGTATGTTTAGATATATTATCATCATTCATGAAGATATGGATCTAATTTTAACATTTTTGGTATTTAATTTCTCCTTACATGAAGCACTGATTTTCAAAACAAGAAAGTGAAGGAGAAGCATAAACAATTTTTTTCCAAAACCCATGCCCTCTATTTTCAAAAAGTTGGAGTGCCTAAAAAATTCTGGCTGGTATCTAGCTACAACTTGATGTATAAACTCATCTCTGAAAATGATAGATTCGCGAGTTGTGAGGCGAATACATCATATTTTTTATATTTGTTTCCTCATATATGAATGTAAAGCCATGGCATATCATTAGAATGAAAATTGATATTGACCAATGGCATATCAATGATTTGGTCTATCTCTTATGCCAATCATGAGGCCATCTGTTTATCAGTTGCTTTATAGTAAAGCATCTTCTGTACATAGAACATCATGTAACACTGTGCAGCCCTCACAATGTTCTCATCAACTTGAGTAACCCAAGCATCATCACACTTGTACCATCGATTGCTTAATCGCAGATAAGTAACATAATGGCCAGCATCTAGCTTCCCAGTATGTGTGACAACGGCAAACAACTCAAACTCTGAACATAAATCGTCTGAAGCATCAGGCTCATCCCCATCAAAAGGAAAGATCCTGTTCCCAAACCGACTCCTTAAAATTGTTGATGAGAGATAAGGTGACATGTCCAGTGAAAATGGGAACTGCAGGTAACGATCCACTTTCCTTGACATCTTTCTTGTTGAAGAATGCTCAAATCTTTTTATATGGAAGCAAGAAACAAGGGGAAGCTTCCTTATGGACATCTGTTTTTGAGTTTCTTGCCTCACCTGACACTGCCGACAGAAAAATTTTTGGTCTGACCCCAATCTCTCTGCTCTTGTAAATCTCTTCAAGCATCCCATCAGAGTAGATGTTCCACAGTTTTGGCTCGAAGTTAGGTAATCAGCCTCACCATTGCAAGAATGATTGGATGTTGCAGTAGCCATTTTGGTAGAACACCCTTGATTCGGTTCCAAGTCCAGCGAGATGTCTATACATGGATCATAAGTAGTTGACGTGAAACCACAGGCCATACATGTAACATCTGATCGCAAGATACCAGAGAATACTTTATGAGCAATACAACAGTCACCATTGCCTGCACCGTCAGACAAAATGACGTCAGTTTGAGATCACTAAAGCAGATCTTAAATTGAAGATCTTTAGATTTCAGCAAATAAAGACAGTAGCAAATACATTCCTTGTAAAATTATAAAACATGGTGGGCCTTGACTTTCGAACCGAGGTGTTCAGGTGCAGAAAGAGTGCCAAAAGAATTCTGGGGTAAAATAAACTTCTAGAAATTGCACATAGAAACAACTCAATTTTCTTTGCAATTTAAATTACTGAGGAATTTTGTACACAAAATTAGATTGCCATTATTTTCTCAACATTTTAGAAATAATGAAATAAAAGGTAGAGTTGAGACACAACACAGGATCAACTGTCTAGCTAGAAAATCTCAATATTGAGAACTAAAACTTAACGGCTATCTTAATTTATCTCGATATCTTCTTTACAAGCCAAGAATTTGGCTATTGGTCCAACAAAATTTAACACCTTATAGCCTCTAAATATTATGTAGGGAGAACTTTGCACCTCAGTTTAAACCATAACAATCTTCTAGTATTATCCCTATGTCCTCCAGAGTGCAGGAGTCCAATCCAAAACACATTATAATCTTAAATACAGAACTGATTCTTGAACAGCCCGCCACTAAATTTGACAACCTCTAATTGAGATATAAGGCAATAGAACCAGCATTGAAATTTGAAACCAAGGAATGCCAGTACAAAAGACAGAAGAACGAAAATGGGTATTTCTATGTGGGACAACACACCAAAGTAGATAGAACTACATCTTTCAAGGCTAAAATCTTAGCCCAACTTTTAAAGAACTCAGAGTTCTGACACATTCATAGAGGCTGCAAAACTACTGCAACCTTCTCTCCAGGATAGGACAAGCTTTGGTTAACTAGAGTCTAAACAAGGTAAAAGGTGGAGTTAACATTAGCATCATCTGGTCTACAATCTTATGATGAAACAAAAACACTAAGCAGAAATAACTTACAGGGACTCACAGGAATGAAGCAGCTAACACCATCACGACAGCAGGTTGTGGTTGAGAATTAGCCCTAATTGTTTGAGCAATTGCCAACTCCTAGGGCAACAAGCAAGAGACCTAAACCCTCACCCTGCAGTTAAATATTATGATAACTCTGTTATCTTGAATAGTATTTTGAATCATTTGGATAGCAAAAAGAAAGAAGTTAAGACATTGAAGACAGAAAGACAGTGGCACTCTATTGATCATCCTCTATAATGAATTTGGTTGCAACTATGATTAATTGAGCTAATTCACCAACTGGTCACATGTTTAAAAAGGTAACAGAATAACTTCTTGGTTCTTACACCATCTAGACGCTTTGTGTTCTTAACAATCTAATGCTACTGCTCAATGCCATAGAGATTCACATCTCTTATAACAAAACAACTAAACTATTTCGCCTATACAACAGGATCAAATGAGGCAAACATAGATTTTGGTCATTAAAGAAGTCCCTTTAACAGCAATAAGAGGACAAAAAACCTCACAATATTCCCTGTATTATCTTTTAAAAGATGGTCCCTAATCCTATGAACTGCAAATAAAATACACAGAAATGAAGGTGTTTTTTTAGTGAAAACAACAAAGAAACCACAGCTTCCAGAAAAGTTAGACAAAAACCAAAAAGCAATGTTTAAGGAAGGCAGGACTGGCAGACTGATTTATTCGATAAAATGATTTGTTGTATAAACCAAAACAAGCCAACTTAGAGATTCTAGTAGTACAAGTTCAGAAAATTGTTAACATGCCTCACAAGTTCTACATTTATTTTGATATTATGTTTAAATAGAATATTAAAAGGATATTGGAGTAAGTGATTTTATAAAAAAATAAAAAAAAAATCCCTTTAAGCAACAAAATTAAAATTAAAGCTCCTCTTTACAACCCAAAAGTTAACATAATAAAAGTAACAAGCACTTCAAAGAAGGTGAAGAGAATAATAAAGGGGTATCATGATCAGAACACATTACCTTCTCCATGTGGCTTACGCCGACCCTTCTCCACTTTCTCATGGATTCCATCAAGCATGGAAATGAAAAACTCATGCGCATCTTGTTGTTCATAAGTAGCAAGGTTGGCTGCGTGCTGCCACCAACTGAACAAAACACCAATAATTAATTAATCAAACGGGTAAATTTTCTATAACAAAGCGACATTAATGAAACTTGTACCCTAAATCAGGATTTAAAAGAAAAAACATAACTACATTTAATTTTAAGTACAACTTAACACGCCATAACCATATATGCACCTGTATAAAAACTTTGCAGGGCTATAAGGAGCGCGACCTCCAGAAAACACAGCAGAGAACATAGCATCCATATCACAAGCTAAGCATATTCGTCCATTCTTGTTGCCATTGTTGCCGCCACTTCTCTTCACAGCACCGTCAACGTCACCATTATTTTTTTTCTGACAGAAAAACCGATTATGCCTATCGCTCAAGAAGTAATTTCGCAACGGTGGGGTGTGAAGAAGTGCTTGCAGCACCGAGTTCATGAAGCATGTGTTTCCCAAATTGTTCAACCCGCGTAATCCGCGAGGCAAATCCAGGGAGGGATCGGGGCTGGCGCCGTCGATCGGGCCAGAGCAGGTTCCGATCAGAGCGCGCTCGCGCAGATCCGGTGCCCAAGGCCGGTAATCCACTCGGCGCTTCTTTCGGAGATTCTCCGGCTGCGGCGAGGGGGTTGGATCGGCGCCGAGAGTGGACGTGGCGGTCTGGGCGATCACGACAGCGGCATCGAAGTCGCGATCGTAGACCTGGTCGCGGCATGCGCAGCAGAAGAGCTCGGCGCGGTCGACGTCGACTGCGATCTGGTGGCCGGGCGGCATTGAGGCGGCGTGGTCGGCGGCGTGTGAGTGGTCGGCGGCGGAGGAAGTGTGGCAGGAGACGGCGGCGCAGGAGACGCAGGCGTAGAGTCGGGAAGGGGCGGAGAGGCCGCAAGTGGCGCAGTGAGGGACCTCGTCGGGATCGCGGCGGAGGGCTGCTCGGCCGCCGGGATGCTTGATCCGGAGACAGTTGTGGAGGGCGAGGAATGGCTTGGCGGAAGTGCGGCGGAACTCGGCCAAGTGGGGACAGGGCTGAGGAGAAATCTGACCGTTGATCTTGGAGGACATGGCGATGATAATGCGGTAACCCTAGGTTCCGAGGGCATAAGGTACATGGATCGGAGAATCAACGGCTGAGATTGGAAGAATTATAGTGAGAGAGCATTGAGATTGATGGGGATTCGTTTCCTTTGGGTTGTGGGGGCTGGGACTCCAGTCCACTCCTTATGTTCTATTACGGTGTTTTCTGTTCACTCCTTAACTCTTATTACTTTACTGCTTTTTAATTATTATTATTATTTTATACACTTTGCTTTCTATATTTGTAAATAAAAAAAATAAAATATATTACGGTCTTAATAATCCATTTCTGTACTTCTGCTTAAAAAATTAAAATGACTAGATTTAATCTATAACCTATTTAAAAATCTCTTCCTCATTTACTTCTTTTACATTTGTTACTATTTTAGAAGTAATCTTTATTTTCAAAATGAAATACTTCTCGATCTAGTTATTTTTGTTTGTTTTGGTTAAGATTGCCTTTGGAAGCAACTCCACGCAAAATAGACTAAATACAGCAATATTTTATATCTATTCAATCTTTTATTAATTTGTATAAATTAACTTAAATATCAATAATAATGTTTTTTTTACTAACATTATTCACTATATGGTAGACAATTTTGTTTAATTATAAACAATGTCAAATTCTAACTTAAAATAATGAATCCAAGATAAACAATTATATTTTTTAAAAATAATTACCTAAATGAATTTATTTTAAGAATATTTACCAATGTGAGCTTGTTTTTGGGTTTGACTTGATCAAACTGCAATTCTCACTTGTATCTTTACTGCTTGTGAGTTGCATAACCATGTGATTTCTGAGTTGACACCAATCAATTAGTCAAACCGCAATTATGCATTGCGGTTTAAGTGTCTTGTCTTGTCAAAAGACAATATTTGGCAGTGCTAATAAAAAGTCAGAGTGGCTACCACAATAAGCAATCATAGGTTACGATTTCAATGATATAAGGTCAAAAGGCAGTCTTTTATTGTACCCAATAGAAATTTGTAGTTATCGGTAACAAATTGCAATCACATTCTACAATTTCAATGATCTATCTAGTCAAAATGTAACGTTTTGTAGTATCCAATAAATATTCTCAATTACTAACAACAAACCGCAACCAATGTTGATATGCTAATATAATCTTAATCGTTAGTAACACTTGGTTTTTTCTTGTAAAGGAACCTTTTATTAATAGCAACTACTCTAAGTAATCTTAAGAAAAAAGGGTGACTTACAATTGTTGCAAAAGAGAAATTCATGGCATCGCAAGCTTAAAATTTCTGTTATTGAAAGAATATAATTTTGTCTCTTTTCATTCTTCATTTATCAATATATATACAAAATATATAGTCACTAATCAGGCTACTAATTAGGCTAATGTAAGATACAATCTGTCAGTATCAATGTACTAATAAATAGCTTCACTAAATTAGAAACTTTCTTAACACAAAATAAATAGAAATAATTACAAATTATTTCTATTTTTATCACACTCCCACATTCAAAATGGGAGATTCACGAATGTTAAGTCTGTTCCAAAAATCTTGAAATAAAGTAAGAGGCAATCCCTTTGTGAAAATATTTGCAATTTGATATCGAGAAGGAACATGATGAACGAACTTCCCCACGTGAAAATTTGTCTCTAACAAAGTGAATATCTATTTTGATATGCTTTATGCGCTGATGTTGAATAGGATTCCCAGAAAGATAAATGACACTCACATTGTTGCAATAGACCATGGTCGCCTTTTGAATGGGACAATGTAGTTCCAGCAGTATTTACGAATCCAACATGATTTAGAAACGAAATTAGCTACCCCTTGTACCTGGCCTCTGCACTAGAACGAGATAGAGTAGTTTTTCGTTTTGACAACCATGAGATCAGATTGTCACCCAAAAATACACAATATCCTAACGTAGAACATCTAGTATCAAGGCATCCTCCCCAATCAGCATCAGTGTAAAGAGACAAGGTCTATAAGTGAGGAAGGATAAAGATGCAAACCAAGATGAAGAGTTCCCTAAACATAGCGTATGATACGCTTCATAGCATTTATATGCGCATCCCGAGGGTCTTGCATATGTAGCCATACCTGTTGAACAACATATGAGATATATGGTCTTGTAAATGTGAGATACTGTAGAGCATCGGCAAGATTGCCATACTTGGTTGGATCTTCATAATGAGTACCTATGGGAGCACTAACCTTCAGTTTAGCATCAACTGGAGTAGAAGTGGGTTTACAAGAAGTCATACCAACACTCTTGATTATTTCCTCGGCATATTTACATTGTGACAGAAATAAGTCTCCCTTGTGTCGAACCACACTTATTCCCAAAAATTAATTCAAAGAACCTAAGTCCTTCATAGCAAATTCAGAGCTAAGACTAGTCATAAAAGATTGGCAGAGAACATCAGTAGAAGTAGTCAAAATAATATCATCAACATATAATAATAAGTAGGCCATATCAGAACCATTTCAATAAACAAATAGCGAAGTATCTGATTTGCTGTTAGTGAAACAATGAGAGAAACAAAATCAGCAAATCCTTTGTACCATGCCTGAGGAACGTGCTTAAGTCCATACAAAGACTTTCGTAGTAAACAAATATAATCTGGATGTGTGGAATCCCTGAAACCCATAGGTTGATGCATATAGACTGTCTCCTTTAACTCACCATGCAAAAAAGCATTTTTGGCATCCAACTGATGAATTTGCCAATTTCTTGACAATGAAAGACTGAGGATCATCCGGATAGTTACTGGTTTCACCACCAGATTGAATGTTTCTGCACAATCAATGCCAATCATTTAAGTTTTACCATCACCTATAAGACGAGTTTTATGCCTCTCAAAAGAACCATAAGATTTTTCTTTATGAGTAAAGATCCACATTGATTGAATAACATTAACATCAGGTAGACAGAATACTAAATCCCATGTCTTATTTTTAATAAGAGCATTAAATTCATCATCCATAGCCAATTTTCAATCCGGGTCATAGTGGGGCAACTAGTGGGTTATGAGGAAGTGGTGATTTCGTAACTGTGGTATTATAAGTCTGGTGGATGTGTATTTTGGATTGGGCTTATAGATACAATGTTGGTTGCAGGTCACAAGAGCTGGAAGTGAAGAAGCTTGTGACTGAGGCTGTGTGGGTGGTTGTATCAGTCTAGTAGGTGAGCTAGGCGGTGTGGGGGGATTTGGTGAATGATGGTGATGGGGAGAAGAATAGAAGAAGTTGGTTGGGCTATTGCAATAGAATGGGTCGCAGAAGAGGAAAGTTGGGTTGTTGATGTATGTTGAAGATGGTGGGTCATATAAGTAGAAAGTCCACTATCTAAAAAATTATAATTAGTGGATTTGGAGTCAGGCACCTTAGCAAAGGGAAACTTGCTCTCATCAAAATGAACATGCCAATAGATGATAATTTTATTACTAAACAAATAAAAACACTTATAACCACAATGATTCGAATGATACCCCAAAAACACACATGGAGCAGAACGTGCTTGGAGTTTATTTATTGTAGTAGACAGAAAAAGAGGATAACACAAACACCCAAAGACTCTAATGTGAGAATATGAGGGATCTTTTTGGTAAACCATTTTGAGTGGGGATTTATTGGCTAATAATTTACTCGAAAGTATATTATGTAGGTATGTCGCCATTCAGCTTTCCCATTTTGTGACGAAGTATATGGACATGAAAAACGAAATGCAATGTCATTTGACTTATAATATTGCAAAAAATGGTTATTATCAAACTCCGTCACATTATCACATTGGAAATTTTTAATATCACATTCAAACTAAGTATTAATATTTAAGAGTTGTGAAAACAAAAAAAACTTGGGATTTTTTAGCAACAAGGAAAGTCCACAAATATTTAGAATAATCATCCAGAAAAAAGATATAATAAAGATGTCCCGAAGAACTTAAAACGGGAGATGTCCAAATATCACTATGAAGAATATCAAAAGGCATAAATGTCAATAAATGTGGATGTAATAAAAGGAAACTTCATATGTTTATGGAAGACACAAGATTGACAAATAATAGACCTAGATGGGCTAGTACAATTAATCATTTTATTTTGCCAAAGAGAATCTAACACCAAATTTCCTGGATGACCCAAACAATCATGCCAAAGAGATTATACTAAATAAGCAAAATGAGGAAAACTTTGTATTTGACTGGTAGAAGTGATGCGGTAAAGTTCACTCATGTTATCACATCTCATTAGTAGTTTCCCCGTGTGCAGATTATTCACAGAAAATCCAAACGGATCAAAAGTCACAACACATTATTATGAATAGTAAATTTCCTTACCGACACTAAATTTTTAATGACGTTAGGTGCATGAAGGACATTTTTCAATGATAATGGTGGGTTCAAGGAAGGCAATGTTGTATGACCACAACCATGAATTGGAATAGATTGACCACTACCAATAGTAATCCCATTATTTTTGCTCAAATTAAAATAAGACGAGAGATTACCTTGTGTGGACGTCATGTGTGACGTTTCCCCGTTGTCCATGTACCAATTCCGATTGGGTTGGGAAAGAGGCATTGTGTGCATTGCGAATTCGATGTCTGTTAGAGTCCACTGTGGAGTTGCAGCATAGGCCTGTTGCTGCTGTGGTCTTGGACCGAGTTGCCAGAAAGTCTTGGCCTAGGTTGAGTAGGATATGGACAAGGAGGAATGGCCCAAGGTGCTTACATCGACACCCACCAAGGAGGTTGAGACCATTGTTGGTGTACCTGCTGTCCACCACTCCTAGGATGAACCCCTCCGTGGTTGCCGCCACGTCCACCACTAGCCTGGCCACTGCCATTGCACCTGTTGCCATTACCACCGCTATTTTTGTTGCAATTTTTGTTTTGTTGGACTTCATACCTCTACCATGACCTTGAGAATTATTATGAGGATGAGTTCTTTAAGAAGATGAATTTAGAGAAGAATCATTAGTGAGAAGGGCAGTGGAACCAACTTCTTGTTTGCATTGCTCCACGATGGTGGTCTCTTCCAAAGCAAGTTTGGATTGAGCTGTAGCAAAACTGGGTAGGTCTTCTTGTTTTGCATCACAGTGACAAAATAAGAGTATGGTTCTGACAAACCTTGAAGCATTTTTAATACCATACTATTTTCATTGACAGGAGCCCCGATATTGGCTAGTTGATCAGCAAGAGTTTTGAGGCGATTGTAATTACGAATTGTGATTTTAATGGGGTAGTTTACCTTCTTCATGTGCAACGTGTGGTCCCAATAAAGTTATCTCTAACTTTCCTTAAACTACACTTCGTGATTGCAGTTTGACCAGTTGACTAGTGTCAACTTAAATTCCAATTACGATTTGCATTTTTACGGGGGTAGTTTACTTTCTCCATACGTAACGCGTGGTCCCAATAAAGTTATCTCTAACTTTCCTTAAAATGCAATTCGTGATTGGATTTGACCAGTTGACTAGTGTCAACTTCGAAGCCACGTGGTTATACAACTAACGTGACACTAAAAATGCAAGTGGAAATTGCGGTTTGACCAAGTCAAACCCAAAAACACCTACCTTGGTAAATATTTCTAAAATAGACCATAGAGACAATTATTTTTAAAAAATGGCTCACTTGGGTCAATTACCCCCACACCTTATACATATAATATTAAGTAATATAAGAATTTAATTAGTATGTATAGTCATTGTAAAAAGTTTTATGCTAACATTCAATCACAATTATTAATTTATGGTAAGTTTGTTGATTTTATCGATTAATACTATAAAAGTCATATAAATGAAAATGTGTGATTAAATGTTAGTGTAATACTATTTTTTACTATCGGTGTATACTAATTAAACTCTTAATATAATTATAATTTTAAGTAAAAATGTTGCTAAAAATATTATTTGCATTATAATGTATGATAAATAATATAATTATAAAATAAAAAGAGACATATAATATATTTTATGTAAATTTAATAAGATAAAAATATAATTTATAAGAAAAATTGAGTTATCTATAAAAAAACTCTTAATAAACTTCTAACATCATTTATGTGATGATAAAAAAAAAACATAGATTTACGTATAATTATATAAAACTTTAGGAAGTATTTTATAATTTATTCTATATTTAATCTTATATTGACTTATTTTTATATTATGTCTACTTATATATAAAATAGGTTGATTTATTATCTATACATAAGTAATGTATCCAATAAATACCCGAGTTAGGATAAAAAATTATTACTCTTATAGGTATGAAAATGAGTAATATAATATTCTAAATTATTATAATCATCCAAATTTTTTATTTATTATAAAAAAATTTATTTAATTATTATAATATTTAAAATAAATTAAAGTCACCGAAATTATCAAATATCATAGTCAAATAATCCAAATCCATCCCGAAAATACCCATGCTCATCCCTACCTTCTATTAATTGAGATGCTATTTTCAATCAATTTTTTTTATTTAATTCATGTTACTTTGAAAATAATATTATTGTTTCATTAAGAGTATCAAAATTAAATAACGTTAACTTTGTTCCTTAATTTCTACAATTAAGTTCTTTTTTATCTGTAGTTAAGTTCAAATAGAATAATATTAAATTGGTTCCAAATCTTTATTTATATCTCCTAAAGTGAATCTCTTGAAATCTTAATCTGTACATCTATTTTACGCTTCAATGCACTGAAGTACCTACTTTTAATTCCTTGGCAATTAGTCAGATGGTTACCAATTAAGAACTCTAGTTAATTAGGTGCTTTCACTTATCATTAATTCCTACAACCTATGAAATTATGTGTCTTAATACTCCGTTAAACTTAAGATCTCTTTTTCAAGTTAACCTTGCTCAAATTATTTAGGAGAATTCAATCATATATAAAACATTGAGCAAAGAAAAAAGGTCAAAGCACAAAACATGAAATCAAAAGCACAATTGAACAGTTTACAAAACTCAAAAGAATGATTTTAAAAAAAAGTAAAAAACAAATATAAGAACTAAACACAATATGTTGCAAGAGGTGAATCCGTAGATGCACTCCATTGAAGCTACAACATTTGTTCTTAAAACATAACTAAAAAGTTTTAAATATCTTAGAGTTTCATTGTTTTTTTTTTATTTTTTAGTTTTTAAAAGGAGTTTTAAAAATAATTTTCAAAAACTATTTTCTGAAAGAATAGAAAAAAAAAACTTATTTGATAAATATTATTTAAAAACTATTTTAAAGATATGAAAATGAAAAAAAAATGTTCATATATACAAAAATGTTATTAATGAAAAACAACAACATATTCTCATTGTATTTTGAGTTTTTAAAATAAAAATAAAAAACTGAAAAGTAAAACACTTACAGTTGTTCCTAAACTAAAAAAACTAGAATGATTTCTGAAAACTGTTTTAAAAAAGGAGTAACCAAATAAATTTTTCAGTTTTTAAATACTAAAATACTAACAGTTTTATAAAATTATTGTTAAACAAATATTTAAAATTCTCTCACACTAAGAATTCACAAGGATAGAAACTAACAAAGTGCTAAATTAAAAAAATGGTGGAAGTCCTTTGAAATATTACAAAAACATGTATTTATTTATAGGATTTGACACATCATTTAACATTATAAATATTATGATTAAGTGATAATTGTTTTTTTTTTTTATGGGCAAGGACTTCACCGGTGGGCAACCTTATCGTAACTAAAATGATTATGATATTACAAATAGTTACAAACTAGTTAATAGGTGTTAATAGGCAATGATATAATTTTTTTTTAAGTTTTTAAGTATTTGCAAAATATCTAATTTCTAAAGTATTTTTAATATTTATTGATTTATAATATATATTAACAAATTTTATGTAAATTTTTATAATTTTTATTATTTGATTCTATAAATTGTTGTAGCAAAAAATAAGTTATATATAATTATTATTATTAAAGTGTTATTTAAATTTGTTTCAAGACAATGATCATTATTGTAATACAAGATCTTTCTTTTACCTTTCAATAAAAGGCATCTTAAAAGATAGAGCTCTTCTTAATTTGAGGTGTGTTTAGTAGAAAGAATTTTTATATGTGATTTTTACATCTAAGTATAATTTAAATTTTCTAAAAATAATTATTTACCACTTTAAAAGATATAATAAGACTATAAGAGTGTCATAATATTTTAATGTAGTAAGATATTTTTAACTCAAGAAAGTTTGATTCACTTTCCCATGAGAACAATTTTATTGAAAACAAAGGTTATATAACTTATATAGAAAACAATGTTTTATAGTAATGTTTTTAATAAATAAACTCACCTTGAGAAATATACAATACCTAGTTTAGATTATTAATAAACTAAAAGTTTTTCTAATACCAAACAATTTTGGAAAAGTTGATTTAAGTCTTGTTTCGAACAAGTATTCCTTTTGTGAGTCATCTTATTAAATGTTGTCAAAGTAAACCAGCATAAAAAAGATATAGAGCAGAATACATAAACATCCCCTTAATTTTTGTTAAATTACATATAACTTCATTGTTTTTTTTCTTGCATTAATAACTCTTTAAGTTTAAAAATATTACACTATCACTTTCTATGTGTTTTGAAAATATTACACTAGTTTTCATATCAAAACTTAGGGTGTGTTTGGCAAAACTAGTAGAAATGCAAGTTGAAAGCTGAAAAGTTATTTGAAAATTAAAAATTAGTTGAAAACTGAAAAATTAGTTTAAAGTGTTTAGTAAAACTAGCTCATAAACTAGCTGAAAGTTGTAAAATGACAAATAATGACATCATTAATCATTAGATCAACAATGAGGTATTTAAAATAATATAACATATTTTCATAATATAAATTAATTATATATTTAAATTATAAATTAATTATATTTTTAAATTACAAATTTCTATAATACATGTTTAAATTATAATTATATATTTAAATTATAAATGTATGTAATTACATATTTAAATTATAATTAATATTTAAATTATAATTTATATAATTAAATATATATAAATTTTAAATTACATATTAAAAAATTATAATTTTCTATAATTATACATTTATATTATAAATTACAATAATTAAATTCATTAAGGAGAGAAAAATGAAAGAGATAGATTGTATAATATAATAAGAGAGAATTAGGAAGAGACAATACATTAATTAATAAAAGTTAAACATTTTAAAATAAAATAAGCTAATATCTCAAATTAGGAGAGCTTTTGGAAAAAGCTACTCCAAGTAGCTTTTTTGAAAAAATTAGTAACTCCTAAAAAAACTTCTAGATTTTTTGCTATTCAAATGAATCCAAAATTATTTTAGTTACCATTTTAGCTAGTTTTCAGCTTTCAACACACTCTTACACTAAACTTCGAAGGGTGTGACTGTAATTTACTCAAAGATGTAATACTCTCTCTTGTCTTTTACAAGATTTTTCTATGATTAAAATTTTGATTATACTTTATGTCATGTTGTGCAATGACCGATCAATTCCTCAAAACTTTATGAGATATGGCGTGAATGGAAACACTAAAGTATATTCAATTAATAAAATAAATGTATGTGAAAGAGAGAACACAAGGGAATGATTGAGAGCATGGTGAGTATGTCATTTCTATGCATATATAAGCAAGGAAAAATTGTTTTTAAGCTTGTTAAGAATGCTTGTTAATATCATGTAACCTTAGTCATTATAAATAAAACAAACATTGTTTCTAAAATTATAATTAGAACTTGATATAAAGAAGAAAAGGTCATTAGAATTAAAATCTCAAATAATTGAAGGATATTTTAGAGATGATATTATTAAATAAGGTCAAATTTGTTGAAGTTTTTCTATATTTGAAACAAAATTTATGTGAATTTTTTTTTATAATTGGAATGAAGGGAATTTAATCTAATTACTTAATGTTTCAATTCAAAATTTAAAAAGGAAGAAACTAAATAGATGAAAAAAACAAAAGGTCACAGTTTAAAACACAACAAAAAATTATTATTAATTACTTGTGTTAAATTATTGGAAGAAGAGTTTTACCATTTTATAATAATTTTATCCAACTTGAATAATGTTACTTTCAAATAAAAATTACATTAGATCCTTAAAAAAATATTCACTAAAATAAATAAAAAAATTCAATCAAGGCCAAAATATCAAGAACATTGATTCTCCAACCTCCATAATATAGTAAATTAGAATCCTCCCTAATAGTAAAGTTATAAACTAACTAGGAATTATTGTAGGCATAATCCTTAAAAAAATATCACTAAAATAAATAAAAAAATTCAATCAAAGCCAAAATATCAAGAACATTGATTCTCCAACCTCCATAATATAGTAAATTAGAATCCTCCCTCATAGTAAAGTGATAAACTAACTAGGAATTATTGTAGGCATAATCTGAATACATTTGGAACTCCATATGAAATTAATATCTTAGAGATTAAAATGTACTGATGCGATTTTTTAATATTTTAATTTGATTCTATAAATTTTAAAAATTTCACTTTAACTTCTGAGGACCTGTTTAGAGTGACTTTTAATTATAAATGTTAGAGTGAACTGCAAAAAACACTGCTTTAACTTTTATCAAATTACACATAATTTTATTATTTTTTATTTTCATATACTAATCCCCCTTTAAGATTAAAAATATTATACTAACATCCCATACATGTTTAAAAACATTATACTAACACTTTTCTAAAATTTTACACTAACACTCCCTTAGAAAGTGTGAAAGTAATGATTAAAAAAGTAAGTGTACATGTGTAATTATACCGAACTTCAATAGTGTTTTTATAATTTACTTCAAGTTTTAACATTTTCAAAAACTAAAATCAATTTTAGGTTTTGTTTCTATTCTTGGATTCAAGTTACTTTAAGGGTGTATCTAGTAGTGACAACAACAATAACAGTAATAGTGAAGGTCCATTAACAATGTCTAGAAAAACGGTGATCTACCAACGATGTTGATGGTGGTGTGTTAGTAGAGATAGTGACTCAACAAAAGTAAGGATGACAATAGGGTGAGACGATTGCAGCTTTGACCCTCCCCGTCTCCGGAGAGTGAGGGGCAAGTTTAGATATAAAAAGAGTAAGTATGAAATTTTAGTCTATATTCCTGTCCCCATTAGGTAGTTTCGAATTTAGGTGTATCTGCAGGTACCATTATATTATTTTTTATAATTTAAAGGTACTTATTTATTATTAAATAAATTATATATATTAATTTATTAATTATATTTTAATTTAAAAAGTATATAAAGAATAATTAATAACAAGAAATTATAAATTAAAATTTAATAATTAAAAATTTTAATTAAATATATAACTTTAAACTTATTATATAATTATTAAAATTATAACAGGCGAGTACAAGTTCGGGTACGGGATGGGTAGTCAAATACTCATACTCGTACTTGATTTCATCACATCAGATAATACCTCTGTCCATACTCGGTCAAAATGGGATAACCTATTAAAATTGGGGTGAGTTCGAGGTGGTACCCACGAGTATGAGTATTTTTGCCATCCTTAAACAAAAGTGTTGATAATGGTTGTGACTTAATGGTAATGATAATGATTGCCTATAGCGATGTCGGTGATTCAGTAGTCCAATGATAATGTCAACGACAATGGTGTTTCAACGACTATGTTAATGTTGACAACAAGATAATCCAGTGATAACAACGACGATGTTAACTGTGATGATATTTAGCAAAAATGTTAATAATAATCAAGGACAAATCTATGAATTGTAACGTGGGGGCACTTGCTCCCTCTAAATTTTTTATCTTATTTTATAATTATATATAATATAATATGTTATTATCAAAACTATTTAATTTTTTTAAGAAACTTTAAATCTTACTCTACTCTCTATATGATATATATAATTTCTGAAATAAATTGCATATAGTAATTATAATTTTTTAATAGTGATAATTTCATTGTCTCATATTTATTATTTTAAAAAATTAGCAAAGTAATTTTTTATGGTTATATTTTTTTAAAAACAATTTTTTTTAACAGTTATAATTTTATTTAAGAACAAACTTTTTATTCAAGTAGTTATAAATAAAAAATATTTGAACTCACTAGTTGATAACTTTAACCTTTTACACAATAATAGTTAAAATTTTATTTTAATAGTTACAAAAATATTTAGTTAAATTGAAAAGATAAATTAATATTTTCTTTTACTTTTAGTTATAATTTTTATTTAATACCAATTAAAGAAATAATTTAACATTTTATTTATTTCAATAGTTACAAATTTCATTTAAAAATAATTAAAAGATAAGTTAACATTTTATTTTGATGTAAATAAGTTAATATTTTTAATTTGTTAAACAAGTTTTTATTAATTAAATTATTGTTTTTAACTTTGAGCTCAGTATTGCATTAATTTTGTTCTTCCATCTCCAACAAAATTTTGTTAAAGAAGTCTTACATAAAATTTCTAAATTCATCATAGATGAAAATAGTTATAAACACTGGTGAAAAAACTCACTAAGAAAATCAAAATCCACAATATAAAATGTTTAACATCTTCTTCCTTTTGTGATTTTTAGTTGGAATATTTCTATGACAATTGAGAACATTATTTTACAAATACAAGGGAGAACTGAAAAACATGTAAGAGACTTAATTTTCAAAACAACAATTATTGGAAAATGAAAAATTAGTTTTTCAGAAAACTAAAAAGTTATCTAAATTCGTTTTTCAGATTTGAAAAACTAAAAAGATAGTCTTATCTTGAACCACGTCGAGTGTACTTACCCCTTCTGCTGCCTCCGTCTTTTACATTCTTTCTACTCAATTTTCATCCTAACTTATGTCAGTTATCTGTTGTTGCCACCCCCACCTCTTCATGCTTCTTTCGTTCCTCTTACTCCAACCTTCGTCACCTCATTGCCAATTGCCAAATTTATCAAATGAAAAATAAGAACCAACGTATTGAAGTAGTGTAGCAATGACATTGAGTGTGTTTGGTTTACTATTTCAACTAACTAAAAGTTGAAAAATGAACTGAATTTGGATAACAAAAATTTAGGAACTTTTATTAATATCATTATAATAATTTATAATATAAATATATAATTTAGAATATTATAATTTAAATATGCAATTTAAAATTTATATATTTAATTATACAAATATAATTTAAATATCAATTATAATATTTTATTATTTAAATATGTAATTACATAAATTTATAATTTGTAAATATGTTACTATAAAAATTTATAATTTAAATATATAATTATAATAAATTATAATTTAAATATATACTTAAATTATATTATTAAAACATGTTATAATTATTTTAAATACTCATTATTGTTCTAATAATTAATAATTACCTTATTTGTCATTTTACAACTTTCAACTAGTTTTATTTCACATTTCATTCTAACCAAATTCAGCTTGCCAGTTTCAAGTAATCCTATGCATTTCTAATAAAAAAAAATATCTTCGGCATTTCAACTCACAAACACGGAATACACGGGCAGAATCAATGAATCATGGTCAGTATTTCTAATATAAGTTATAAAGGCATCAAATGACAAATACTAATAATTACGCGACTAAAGCAAATGGCCTGATTTAGATAAAATGAAGAGCAGCTCTTCATCCCTTCTGTTAAAATAGTTTAGATCGTATTGTATTCGGTCCGATACAAAAGCTCAAATAACTCTCGAGTTCTTTTAGGGAAAAAAAAAACTGATCCATTGAGTGTCTTGTACATTTCGAAATTTATCATCAATACAATTCTAGAGTACGTTTTGTTTAAAAAAAAAAAAGGGTATGCAAGTGAAGTGTTTTTGTTGATTTGCAGCTCTGCAATCACATGAGATCAAATCGAATGGGCAAACCCAAACAAATGATCCAAAATAGAATTGCAATTAAGACTTTTAAAAAAACATTTCTCTTAAAAGTGACACACGTTAATAACTTGCAGGCAGGAAAGTCGTAGAAACAATGAGAAATATTAATATCATTGTTGACATATAACTAAAGCAAGAGAGGTCTACTCAAAAGAAGGTTGCTAATTTATCTGTCCTAATCACTACGCTCGAGTCAAATGCATATTCCCTGGAAACAATTTCCTTCGAATATTCTCACTTTCTCTTCTTAGAAGGTGGCTGTGGAAGCTCCTCCTCTTCATCTTCCTCGTCATCATCCTCTTCATCTTCCCCATCATCATCATCTTCCTCATCACCATTGTCATCGTCATCGTCATCCTCCTCCTCACTTCCTTCACCATTAGTCCCAGGATCATCTTCAGGATCTCCGTCTTCTTCGCCTTCCTCACCTGAGAATTCTTCGTCGTCTCCATCATCATCCTCATCATGTCCATCTTCATCATCCTCATCTCCATCGTCATCATCCTCTGTTTCACTATTCTTGTTTTCTAGATAAGCATGCTTCCTCCCAAAAAGGTTTTCTAAAGGAAACCTGACCAGGATTTAACACAGAAATAACAATATTAGTAACTGTACTGCCTTGAAATAAGGTAGATTTGACTTCCCTAAAGTTAAGAGACATGTAAATTGACCAACTAAAGTTATATCTATCATTGAGGTACTTCAGTTTATTCTTACCTTCCGTCCATTGGTGATACTGGATTAGTGACATTAGTAAGCAAATATCCAATCTGGGAGGAAAACAAAACAGAAGTAAAATAACTTATTTACAGAATTCCATAATGCCAAGGATATTCAACTCATAACCAAATACATATCTTAAACTAACTAAACACATGGAATACATATACGGACACTTATTATGACAGCTTTCAGATTATTAAATATTCACAAAAAAAAGAGTATATTTATATCCTTCAAATACAGCTAGTACCTTGTCAACAGTTTCTCTCATGTCAAATCCTACAAAAGATAAATTGAACAGTTGAACTGAATAGACAGAACAACTAATGGGGAGAAAACCACAGCAGTTGATCTTTCTAGCACACCTTTTTTCCCAAAAAGAGAAAGGGGAATATAAGTAGACTGTTGTTCATTTATAGCATTAACGGAATATATTCCTGTTTTCTTTCTTTGCCATGTTGTTTGTTATGTAGCATTAGGAGAATCCCACTCCTCTTGTTCAGTACACTTCTTTTCTTAACGTAATACTAATTTCCTCTAAAACACTGACAAAAGAATCTCAAAGAATGCCCCCATTGGCCTTCAGTGGTCGTGGAATTTTAAATTGCAGACAATATCCAAGGACACAGATACCATCCATGGAAGATTCCATCCCACTATAACAAATTGTCCCGAATCCTTTGCTGGAACCCCTCTATACTTCTCGTTAAAGCAATAGTTAATACTTTGTGTAAACAACAACAGAGCATCTATAACACATTTACTCATGACAACCAACACAGGTACAGCAAGCAGCAAAGCACATCATGTAGAACACAAAAAAGTACATGAATCAAGGGTCAACAGCACTAAATTGAAAACAGGAACTAGAATAGAAATGGAGAACAAACAATTTACTAGCAGAGAGCAGTCACAAGAAACACAATGGTAGACAAACCTTATTTATAGCTAATGCTGAAAGCAGTTACAGGCAAAAAAAAAGAAAAAAAAAACATGGTTTGACCTAACTAAGCAAGCAAATCAGTGAAACAACAAAGCCCTATTTGTAAAAAGGGTTAGTGAGTGTCTGAAAGACATGATAAAAAGGAGGAATGAGGAAAGAGAGGGTTTTGAAAGAGGAATACCAAAGCGATAGATTGCGCAGCGGCGAGAACAGTGTCGGCGGCAACGGCTTGGAGAAGAGAGGGTATTTGGAAAACGGTGTGAATGGGAATCTGAAGCTCCATTGCGAGAACAGTACGAAGGTGAGAGAAGGAGGACAAGTCAAAGGGTTTGGTCCGAATCTGATTACTGATTAGAGTAAAGTAGTAAACCCCACGTTCTCCACCGTTTAGGGTTTTGTGAATGAAACTGCTGTTGCCATTTCTATTGCCACTCTCAATTTCGTTATTTCCACGCCACCCTCTTTTTCTTTTCTTTTTTTAATGGAAGTGGCTCTAACAATTTACTATCACTCCATTTAAGCTCCGGCTTTGGATCTTGTGCCCCTTTGGGCCTCGGCCTTTCTTTTATTATTCGGCCCGTAGTTTAAGCTCCAATCATGACGGGTCCATTTTGTAAACTGCGTTTAAAATTTATAAGTTAAAAAATTAATTCTAGGAGTAAATATTGCTATCCAATCAAATTACCCAAAAAATAAAACTCTTATCTAATAAAAAGTTATTTTGTATTATGCCATGAATTCTTATCATTTGAAAGTATAAAAACGACAATACATAAAAATTACTAAAATTTCTAATTTTAAATCTTCGAGCAACATATTTCAGATAATGTTTCTATTTTTTAAAGTAAGTGTTAATTTTTAAATACTAATTTTATTTATTTTTAATTAATAATTATTCTTATCTTAATCATTTAAAAAATAAAAAACATCTTAATCTTATTTTTCGGTGGCTTAATCAATTTTAAGTATGAAAAAGCTTCATTCTAGAACCAACAATAAAATAATTTGAATTAATTATTTTTTTTATATTTTTTATATTTTGTTTTCATATTTTTAAGTCATCACATAGTAACTTTTAATTTTGAAAATTGTTGAATTTATGTTTAGTTATGAGTGAGTTAGGGTTACTATTAAGTGTGACAAAAGTTCACTAACACATGATAATATATAACATAGTTATGAAAACCAAATTGAACTGACCAATTGGATATGGAATCAGATGAGTCACCGATTTGGTTCTATTTGCAAATTAATAATGTAAACAGACTGGATCACATTGAATTGAACCGACTAATTATGTTAAAAAAATTGGAAACTAGTTGAACCAAATCGGTTTATTATTGTTTTATTTTTACCTTTTAAAACAATGTTTGCTTAGATGGATTAAAGAAAATTATGTGTTGGACCATCACTTGGTGGACAAGGATTTAGAGAAAAAAAAATTGACCATAATCCAAATCTTAAATTAATAATTTAAAATAATCAATTATAGTATTAAAATGCTGATGATTTATGAATTTTTTAAAGCAATTGTGTGAGTTATTACTTATGAACTTTATTTTTAAACTTTAATTTAATTTTTATTTTAGATTTATGTTTATAATAATATGTTATTTAACTTTGAATTTTGAAATATGTAACTATGTTAAATATATTATTTTTAAATTTTTAATATAGATTAATTTAACTGTTCAATGACAGGTTCCTAACAACACTGATAAATAATTTAATGTAGTGATATTTCATAATTCTATGATTTAAAAATGATTTGAATAATGATAAAATAATTATAATTAATTAAATCACATTTAAATAATTAAATTAATAAACTATATGTCACTTCATTAAATTACTGTTAACAATTATTAAATAAGTGGACACAAATTCAATAATTTTAAAATTAAAATATATAATACTATGATTTAAAAATAGAAAAAAATGTCAAAAAAAAAATATGGGGTAGAAACTGTAATTGAACTGGTTAAAAAAAATTATAATTAAGCTAAATAAATTTGATTTTTGAAACCGATCAAAACTTTAACTATTTTTAATTGATATTTGACATAAATGGAATAATTTCATATTTTCATTTACATTGAATATTTTTGAGTGAATAAATTCTTGTCATCTATTTATTATATTAAAAACTTACACCTAAATATTTTTTCCCATATAAAAGAACCTTTTATTAAGAATGTTACAGAAATTTTTAAAAAAAATGTACGTCAAGTAATTTAAAATTTAATGAAAATAATGTGAAAAAAATGTTTTTTATCCTTCTTAATTTATATAAAATAATTTTAAAAGATCACTTCTTTTCAAATAATCTCACCACAAGTTTTTGAATGAACACAAATAACTTGAAAATATCTATGGAAAAAAAAAGAATTAAGAGACCCAAAAATAACATTAATAGCCTTTTACAAATCCAATTATTCATTAAATACTTTTTTCATATAATACCCTTAATATTTCAGGCAATAAGAGTATTTACCGGAATTAATTAGAGAAATAAAGAGTATATTAAGAGTTTCCACAATATTTTTATGAAATTCACACTATTAATTGCATTTGTAATATGTGTTAAATTTTCAACATCATATATATAACAATTGAAAGTACATATCAGAAAATAAGAAAAAATAGTTGAAATAAAACTTGCAACTATAATAATGCATACTTGTAATATAATACTGATAATGTGAAGCCGACGTGTGACTGATGCAATTTTGCAATACTCAATTGACATTTGACAATACTATTAACAACTAAACATAGGTTGGGATCATAACCCGATTATGATCACTGACTTGTGACTTCATTATGATTATGAGGGGCAAAGTAAACCTGACAACTGACCAGCAAAAGAATTGGGAAAAGGACTGCTACCGAGCAAACATAGTTAAGTATATTTAAAATCAAAATCTGTTAGAGTACAAGTCTGAGTTGAAGTCCCACATTGTTTAGAAATTGGAAAGTTGAGTAATATATAAGTGAGAAAGACCCATAACCTAACGCCTTAAGGTTTTGGGTTGAAGACATTCCTTCTTAACTACACTCCAGTGTAATTGATGAATCACGACCTCACGTCATTGACCAGTGACTCAATGAAGTTTCCCATGAAAAAAAAAAAACAGACAACCAACATGCCTTAAGGTTTTGGGTTGAAGGTGATGTCATGTTCTCTTATATATAGACTTGTGTCCCATGATTGTACATCTCCCTGTGGATTCCCTTCATTGACGGCTCAAGGGGGAGTTTTGTGTTTAAGGGCGGACAGGTTTTTGCTGCAGCTACAAATTTGATTTTCGCTAGATTGAAGACATTCCTTCTTAACTACACTCCACTGTAATTGATGAATCACGACCTCACGTCATTGACCAGTGACTCAATGAAGTTTCCCATGAAAAAAAAAAACAGACAACCAACATGCCTTAAGGTTTTGGGTTGAAGGTGATGTCATGTTCTCTTATATATAGACTTGTGTCCCATGATTGTACATCTCCCTGTGGATTCCCTTCATTGACGGCTCAAGGGGGAGTTTTGTGTTTAAGGGCGGACAGGTTTTTGCTGCAGCTACAAATTTGATTTTCGCTGGATTGAAGACATTCCTTCTTAACTACACTCCACTGTAATTGATGAATCACGACCTCACGTCATTGACCAGTGACTCAATGAAGTTTCCCATGAAAAAAAAAAAAAAACAGACAACCAACATGCCTTTCAATAATCACTATATATATATTAAATGTATTTTTCACAAGACAATCTATGCATGGTTTAAGAATATTGTTCGTCACTAACAGTTCAAGGAATGATTATATTCATAAATTTCCTCTTTGCAAATGCCAGCCACCATTTATTTGGAATGCCATTAGGTCTGTATGCAACGCTCAATAACCTCCCACTTGTTTCTTCCCTTATCTGCTTCAAATAATTTCTGAACAATTCTGCATTGTTGAAATCACGAAGCTTTTAAATTTAAGAATATAGATGGTCTAAAAAAAGTTTGACTAAATTGCAACAGTATCAGACAGAGTAAACACGACAACAATATATAAAAGTTCAATGTTAGTTAGATGCGCAGAGTGCACTGTGGAATCTCATTCTCAAAATGTAAACAACGTTCTGATAATCAATTATGTAAACAATTAGCAATTGCACCCAAAAGTATAGATTACAATGATATTCAATCAGCTTCAACACACTGCTTGGTCAATGATAGATCATCAGCTCTTCGAGAATATGTGTAATAGCAATGATACACATTACCTACCTCCATTACACACCCTTATTTAATTAGTTTATTTATTTTTGTCATATATTTATGTTAATTATTTAAATAAATTATAATAAAATATATTATAAAACAAGTGTAGGTAAATGGTACACAATAAGCCACTTGACTCGACTTTTTAAAAGGGCTCAATGACAAATATATACGAGGAAATAAAAAGCCTACTACTACATTTACCAGTTTACATACAAATTGAAAATTCTTCATTAGATGCAAAAAGAGATTGAACTGAAGTTTTCATTCTAAGGATTTTTTTTACACATCAAGGAAGTACACATTAATGTATTATACTCTATCTTATATCGTATTTATCTTTTTATTCTTTTTCTTTCAGTTGAAACCCAACTGTGCACCTGAGCAATACTGCAAAATTTGGTTTACAACAGCCAAATAAACCAAGATTAGGTTTACAATAGTTAGTAGAAGTTAGTTATTTAAAAAGAACCCCTCTAAAGGACAATTTTCGTGAGTTGGATTCTCTCTTCTGGTCGCTCATAACCAATGCATTAATAATTGGTATCACTCCGTTCAATGTTTGTATTCTGAGAGTTATCTTACGATATACCTATATCTAGCTTCAAGCCTAGACTTATGTCCACACCCTTACTTTCTGAAAGCTAATGCAAGGAAGGAAGATATTTGGAATGGGTCGTTTTTCGCAAAGACTAGACATTACTTGTTGAGCGTGTACTCAAAATTGAAAAAGATTAAGCAGTGTTACAATTTCTTGTCTTTCAAACAATGCCACCCCACATTAAGGCATAGACACTCATTTGGTCATGTGAGTTTAAAGTGAACCGAGCCGACAAATGTGAAGGTGAAGGAATAGAGTGATTACAGGATTGACCTCACCTGCTTCCTTATGAGATTGAGGAAGGGGGAAAAGGCCAGGAAATGGAAAGCTAGAGTCTCCAGGGACAGGAACCTTTTTGAGACCCAAGTTGATGATTGCCTTGGTTCCTTTAGCCAAGGTTCTGCAACCTTCAAGCCTCTTGAGAGCAACGTTAATGCAGAAGGTCAAGTATATGAGAAGCTTATCAAAGTTTCTAAAGAACACATTGGCTCGGAAAAAGGTGATGGCTTCATCCACGATGTGAGTTCTGTCAGCACCACACATCAAAGTCACAACATATCCCACACTGAGAAAACGTAAAAACAATAACAGAACAAACCTTGATCTGAAACAGGAGCAAGTCCCTTAATGTGGCTCTTGAGAGGAAGAAGAGGGCACCCACAAGCTATACTCACTCCATCTTCATTCACAAAACTAGAGTGATGAACCTTCCCATACATAACAAGAACAATTTTTTAATAGGAAATAAAAATAGAGCCCCTCCCCCAAAAAATTGAATTGAATCCCCAGACCATGTCTGCTGTGGCGACGATAACAACAATGTTAGCTCTCAAGAATTCAATTGCAACTCCAAATGCTCGTAGAAATGAAGGGAGGAAAACAATCGGTACATACATGGATAGCTACTTAATATGATCACTTGGAATAAATTGCGAAAATTATAATCGTATGCCAAAATTGTGAAACTAGGAATAAATTGCTTAATTAAGATACCAAAATTGTTAGGTGGCTCAAGGGAAATGGGATCTGAGAACAATGATAGTACTAGTTTATTAGATCCTCAACAACACTTAACACACAAGTAAACACAAGCTTCTTAAATGAGTTAACATTGGCTTAGATTTGTTAAAAATATTTTTTGTTTCCGTTCTTTATATAAAATTATTTATTTTCATGTTATTGAATTAAACTCCAATTATGGCAAAAATAAATGCTCTACACCGCTTTTATCGTTACAAATATATATATATACAAAAAAATATCCTTCATTTCATATGTTGAGGTTATTGGCATCACAATTTAGTTATTGTTGGAGTGAAAATATTACTTAAAGATCTCACAAGTTGCATAAGAATTTGACGAGTTCAGCACATAAGTTTTTATATTGAATATAATGCCAATTTCATCTGCATTGAGTGAGTGCTAGGAAATAGAGCAAGATGGGATATGCATTGCATACTCATATGAAATTATCAAAAGTTCTAATTTTGTTTTACTTCTTACATTTTCTGAAAAATTTTGATGAGAAGACGGTAGAATTTTCAACAGATGGGTTAAGGTTGGGGAAAATTTGATTGGTAGGCATGTTCTGAAGGATGGGCTCGATTTGATTTTGTTTGTTCTTTGGTGTGAAGAAGAATACTCGTTGGTTGGAGTAGGAATAGACCAAATCTTCATTGGCAGTCTAAAACTTAGAGTTAACCTGCCACAATTCCAACCAGAAATATATTCCATGAGTAAGGGAAGCTCCAAATCAACGACTCCTCAACAATGGAAAGAAGTTCATGTAAGTCTGCCTGTAATCCATAATAAGATGAAGAAGTCAGCCTCTCACAATAGCAAACCAGTAGATTTTAATCGAAAAAAGATTTGTACGTTTGGAATATTAAGGAGTCCAATATGGATTCGTTTAGTTGTTGTGCTTTCAGTTATTTAAAGATTCTGGAAAACTATCCACTGTTCAAGAAGGTTTTTATATGTAAAGAATGATCTCTGATAAAGTTAAGTTCCTTGGGGTGATATGGTGCTCTTCTCTAGCATAGAGGAGGTGAACCTCAATGATGTTCGGGACTCAGATGGTGGAATGAATTGTTTCAGTTGAATTTGGCGCTAGACTCCCAACTTCTATCCATGTAATAGGCTTGTATGGGTAAGGTGTAAGGTCTTACCTTCGTAGTTTTGGAATCTAGAAGGGTTCTCTAAAATTGCTCTTAAATTGGGGCGTTGGTTGCAATTTCTGAAGAGTCCAGCAAATCTGGAAGTCCCAAGGTTCCTAGTTAAAACTCCAGTTCTAAAGCTATTAAATGGTTTAAGAAAATTATTATTAATGGAATTTGTGTGTCTCTATCAATGGTTGAAGATACTCTGTATTAGAGATGATTTGGTCTCAAACTTAGCAGATGAGGATAATGTGAGCTCAGCTCTATCTAGATGAGAAGATGATTCAGATGTTTAGGTGGAAGGAGAATTAGACAAAAAATTTGAGCATTTGGTGGAAAACATTAGAAGAACAAAGGGAGGTTGTCTTAAAAGATGAAAGGGGCACCCTATGGTGCAGTGGGAGATGGAAAGTTTACAGAATTATCTTCTCCAGCAAATAACATGGAAGGAAGTGCTTGTGAAAAGGCCTAGCAATGAGTTTGGGAATTTAGTAAGTTTAGGTGCCACTTCAATTATTGTGCCATTTGGGAATTAGGAGGAAATGATTGGCATTTTGAGAACCTGAGGCCCTTTAAATTTGAAATTGGGAGATTATGAGAAGGAATCTTTCAAGAACTAGGATAAGGTACATATAGAAATTGGGCTAAATGGTCAAAATAAACTTGTAGGAACAAGTTTGGTTGGGCAAGCACTGAAAGAGGTTATTTTCGCAGTTTCTTTGACCATTTTCTCATTTCTTATTTGCATTTTTTAGTATTTACAATTTTCTCTAAAACTCCAAAATACTATTACCCTTTTTTATCCAAAGTTTTTTTATAGAGCAACACCCAACTTCATGATTGCACGAACATCTCTACTCACCTCTTTGAAATATTACATTGACTTCTCCTTTTTGTACCCTCACTCTTTTTAAATATATATATTTTTTCACCTTTATTTTTAAGAACTTCCTCTATCATGTATGTTTGAAGAGGGTGAGGATGCTCTCTAAAAGAAGTGGGTAGAGATGTGTATGGAGTTGTAAAACTAGGTGATTTTTTGTGAAGAAATTTAGGATAAAAAAGAATAAGGGTGTTTTGCATAAAATTGGAAACATTGAGGAGTGCAAATAGCAAACGAGCAGGTGCTAAAAGAAGCTGTGAATTTTTTTAATGGAGCAACAAAAGCAAGCGTCTTTAACGGGCCAAAATCTAATTAGATGGGGGTGCAGGGGTAAAAATTGCATTATGTGGGGGTGGAGACCCAACCCAAGTGTATGTATTGGTGGTACACGGAGACACTCACAATCAAGAATGGTTCAGTTATAGTAGGCCCCATTCAAGTGTCTCTCATCGGTGGAAGCAGAATGTTGACCTCTTCAAGCGAATGCACAAATGCTCCATTCTCAGCTAACAGCTGGCGCGGCGTGTCCTCCTTGCTGTCAAAGGAAGTGCATCCCGACTGTCAATCTCAGGTTCAGCCTCCTCATCCCATTAAAGAACTCTGTGACTGACACAGATCGCAATCACAATTCGATTGCTGTTCAAGCCAACTAGACAGTGATATCTCAATGCCTGAGCATAAAAATTTCATGTTAAGGGACACAATCTCTGCATGTAAATGGCATTGAAGGGGACTACCAGATTCTGCTAGTAAACTCACAATTCTACCATGCCGAGGATGCAACTCTTGGGACACTTTCTCAATAGGTGGATAAGGTCATGGTTGTGTAGGGCATGCTGCATTCATCTTATGAGGATGAATTAATTCAAGTCCTTATATCTTGGGGAATACTCTTTTCCTAAAAAATTCTAGCTATAAATGGGAAAGGTGTGGGTAACTTGAATTGTGCTGATAAAATTCCTTATCCGATCAATTCTATTGATCTTCATGAAGTTCTAATTACTGAATGGAGTGGAATTGGTACTCCAAATACTAACAGTTCAGATCATGGCTAGAAGGCTTTGGGGAGGAGACTACGTCCAACATGAATATGTCAAAGATTTTTTTAAGTGAAGCATGTCAATTATGAATTCTTGGACAGAAAATGGGTGTTTCTAGTTTTGCTACTGAACTTGAACTTTTGCATGGGACTTTCTAATTAATATGTTGAATGTTTTATCTTACAATATTAGGGGTATTAGGAGGACGGAGGAGTGAAAGTCTCTAAGGAATCTAATATCAAAACATGATGTGACTTCATTTGCATCCGAGAAACAAAGGTTTAGAAGGTATATAGAAATATATGTTGTGCTATTTGGGGTATAGATCTGAGACGAATCTGGTTGGAGGGCTATTGTGTATTTGGAATGCTGAGAAATTTATTGTCAATGAAACTTTCCATGGTGTGTCGTTTATTGGAGTAAAAGGCAAGTATAATTTTGAGTTGACTGATAAGATAATTGTCAATATGTATGCTCCATGTTCCTTGCCAGGAAACGGGAGTTGTGGAGTGTCCTAATGGAATTTAGACAATGGTATCAATGTTGTATTTGATATGTTGCTTGAGACTTTAATGCAATGAGATCACCAAAAGAAAGAATTGGGAAAAATGAAGAGGTTGGCTCGTCTCAATTTGGAATAAATGAATTCTCAGATTTTATTCTCAATATGGAACTAGAGTGGTTCCCTCCATGGGACATCGATACACTTGGTTCAACACTAGAAGTTGTGGCAACAATTTTTTGGATAGATTTTTAGTTTCACAAAATTGGTTGGCATAAGAATCTAATAGCTTCCAGTTGAATCTTGATAGAGATTATTCAGATCGTTGCCCTATAATCCTGAAGCAATCAACCTCAAATTGAAGGTGAAACCATTCAAGTTTATCAATGGATGAATTAAGTGTGCAGGTTTCACACAATTTTTCAAACAAATTTACAATAAAATAGAAGTGGAGAAGTGGGGAACTTATGTGCTAAAGGAAAAACTAAAAGCCCTTAAACTAAACATAAAGAGATGGTGTAAAGAGAATGTTAGCACAGTGGAAAACAAGATTCTAGAGTTGAAGAGTACCTTGCTACTCTGGACAAAAAAATAGAGGAAATAACTTTAGGAGAAGTTGATATTAGACAGAGGTTGGAGAAAGGTGACTTGAATCCCTCTTGGCTTAGAGAGCAAAGATTAAATGGCTACAAGAAGGTGACTCGAATAGTCGATTCTTCCATGCAACAATTAATAGGAGAAAGAAGCTAATGGTATCAAGGGGATGTTAGTTAATGAGGAGTGAATTGAAGATCCACAACAAGTTAAATAGGAAGTCAACAGTTCTTTCAATAAATATTCCATGCCCAAGATGATGCAGGGGTGCGTTTAGATGGAGTGGAGTTTAAATGCTTATCTAAAAACTAGATAAGTTCCCTAGAGAAGGACTTCTCTGAGGAGGAGATTCGCTTTGTAGTTTGGGAATATGGTAGTTCAAAAGCATCAAGGCCATATGGATAGAGCATGAAATTTGTTAAACACTTTTGGGACATATTAAAATAAATATAAGGAAGGTCTGGTAAAGTTTTATCACCATGGAAAACTTCTAAGGGGTTCAAATGCCTCGTTTCTTACCCTAATCCCAAAAAAGGATGTCACAACAAAGCTTGGGGATTACAGACCAATCTTCCTCACTAGTATCATTTATAAAATTATTGCAAAGGTGCTATCCAATAGGCTTCAAATTATGATGCCAAACATTATTGACGAGACACAAACTGCTTTTATTAAAGATAGACAATTGTTGGATAGTATTGTCACGGTCAATAAGTCAATCCATGAGACTAAGCAATTTAAGAAACCACTTCTGGTGTTTAAAGCTGATTTTGAAAAGGCTTATGATGCAGTTAGTTGGTAGATAACTGCCTAAATACCTATTTTCACATAGGTAAAAGAGAACATTTATCCTAATTCTTTCTCATTTAAGACGTTTTTCTCATATTTCTCTTAAATATAGAATTCATTAGGAATTTAGTTTTAGTTTTAGATTTATGCATAATTTACCTTTATTTTCTTATTTTTAATTGTTTTGAGATAGGTTGCAAGAATGACCGAAGAAATGACAGAGAATTCGAGCTTATTGGTGTGTAGTAGCATCTAGGCGCCCAATGGCCAAGACCAAAGCCCCCAACACTACCTGACTAAGAGGGGCAATATGGTAATTATGGGTGTCAACACCTAGTTTATGGTCGCTCAGGGCTCATATTAAAGTAACACATTTTCTAAAGCAACACACAACACCCACGTCTTTGCCGTCTAATCCTGATGTTTCAATCTGGTCTTTAAAAAATCGTATTTTGTTTCAAGTTAGAGGTTGCACATCTTGCTAGCCTAGGGCAAACTCCATACCTATCTTCGTCCATCCTTCATGTTCATCCATCTTGATGGTTAGTTAGATTGTTATTTTGTTGCGATTTGATGTAACTAAGTTTGAATGCTTGTGTATTATTCAATGTTGGTGCTCTTGTTTACCTTTTGTGTTATTTTCTTTGTCTTTCATTGATTTTACTTGTTGAATGAGTTTGGGAGATGATTTTGACTTGTAAAATGAGAAGATCCTCCAATGAGTTTTATTACTCGGAAGAGAGTAAAACCCATTGACCATCTTAAACTCTTTTTCTTAATGCAATTGTTTGACTTTAGATTATGTGAGAAATCGATAGTCTAATACTCAAATAGCTTAGTTCCTTACTTGCGTCAAAGTTAAGAATATTTTTATTGGTGATTGGAACATGGGTAGTGAACGAAAGTTTTGAGTTCATTTATGCACCTGAGAGATGACTTAGTGAAATCAAACCCAACTAAATCTCATACGATTAACCTCCTCTTTTATTTTCTTTATTTACGCTTTATTCACTTTATGTTTATTAGTGCTAGTGAAATTTCCATTTTTCGTTCATACAAGTAGAAAATTTTGAAATTTCTAAGGTATCATCAAAGTCTCTGTGGGATCAACCTGATATTTTATCCTACATACGAATGTTACACTTGCTAGTAGTAGTATAGAAAATTTGCACTCATCACTAGCCTTTCTTATTCTATATGCTCAAGCGATTTCAGTTTGGTGAATGAATTTGGTGGATTCAAGGATGCTTACAATCCTCGTCCGTCTCAATGTTAGTCAATGGAAATGCAACACATGAGTTCCTTATGCAACGAGGTTTAAGGAAGAGGAACCGTCTGACTCCTTTTCTTGTTTTAATTGTTGCTAAAGGGCTTGGAGGTTTTGTTAAGAGGGCCATGCTCTCAAAAATGATATCTAGCATTCGAATATGCAACCAGGAAGTGCAATTTGTGGTACAACAATATGTAGATAATGCTATAATAATGGTGTCATTGAAAGTTCAGAATGTTTTTACCTTGAAAAGTGCTCTAAGATGCTATGAGTTGACTTTAGGATTGAAAGTAAATTTTCATATGAGAAGTCTGAGAGGTGTTGGGGTGAATCATGAGAAGTTGTAGTCTTTTGCTATGTTCTTAATTGTGGAGTAATGCAATTGCCATTTTGATACTTGAAAATACCAGTGGGGGCCGATATGAGAAGTGAGAGAGTGTGGAATCCTATTATTCAAAAAATGAGAGTAAAATTATCATCCTGGAAACAAAAATACTTATAATTAGAAGGGCGAATTTGCTTTATCAAGCTACCCTTTCATCTATTCCTCTCTATTTTATTTCTTTTTTCAAGGTTTAGAAGAAGGTAGCTTAAAACATTCAAAGATTGTAGAGACAATTTTCGAGGCTTGGATATAAGGACTACAAGAAATTGACTTGGATTAAATGGGAGACAATTTACAAAAGGAAAAACCATGAAGGCTTAGGAACCAAAGATGTGGAGTTCTTCAATAAAACCCTACCCAGCAAATAGCGTTGGAGGATCCTTTAGAGAGGTGACTCTCTAGATTAAAATCTTGAAGGCTTATAGAGAAGATATTAGAAACAACCTATCCTTACAAGGGAGGAGGGGGTCTCAATGGTGGAAGAAGATTATAAAAGTGACATCCGTAAAGGGAACACGATAATGGTTTGTTTGAAATGTCAAACTTGTGGTAGGTAATTGGGGTCTATTCAAATTTTGGGAAGGAGAATGAGGGAGTTTGGATGGGTGAAATCATTGTTTCCCAGACTTTATGTACTTTCTATCCAAAAAGATGCTTTAATTTTTGAAGTTGGGGGTGGTGTGACAAAAAATGAGAATGGCGGTATAAGTGGAGGAGAGAGTTATTTAGTTGGGAAGTAGAGTGGGTGAAGGAGATGGATATGGTCCTCGGAGGGGTGTAGAGCAAGACTTGAAGGATGGATGACACTGGGGAAATATGTTATCAAATAATCTAGAATTTTCAGTAAAAGATGCATATGGGTTAATTCATGGGGATCCTATTGAATTTGGCTACACTTCTAAATTCTTTCATAGGATTTGGAAGTCAAAGATGCCTTAAAAGATTTTCATCATTTGCTTGGAAGGTAGCACATAATAGGATCCCTACAAAGGTACAACTCGCAAAGCTGAATATTGCCCTCTTAACTAGTATTGTCTGTCCAATTTGCCAAAAGGAATCATAAACAGTGTCACATTTACTCTTCTGTTATCATCTCGTATACCTAGTTTGGATGAGTTGTTATCGTTGGTTGGTATATACGTGTGCTTTGTTTTCAAAATGTAAGGATCATCTATGGAAATTATTTGGAACTCCTAAGTCAAAGGGAAAAAAGATAAGAGAAGTCCTAAGTATAATCTGGTTGGCTATGTTGTGGAGTATCTAGATGATTAGGAATTCTTTGGTATTCAAAGGAGAACCCTTATGTGTAGAAAAGGCGTGACAAGATGCCTTAAAAAGATCTTGATTATGGTCAAAAGGTTACTTTAAAAATGCCCGTGGTTCTTTTTATGAGTGGTATGTTCAACCATATTATTGTTTTAGTAAGTTGTGATGGGAATATTTGAGTTTAATGTTGGTTTACCTCTGTGTTTGTGACAATGGGAGCGTATTTCCTTTGTAGACTTTGTTCTATCAAATACTTTATAGTCATCTCTTGTGACTAGATGATATCATATTCTGATCAATCAAATTTTTCTTGTTTAAAAAAAAGAAGAAGAAAAACTCATGATCCATGAATAGATAATTAGAGACGGATATATGTGCAAATAGTGGCCGATCCATGATAGCATTGAAAATGATAAAAATAGTAAAAAAAAATAAAAAAAAACCTTTAAGTTAAATATTCAAAAAAATCTATAAATACATCAACTAAATGGCATATTACAAATACTAATTATATAAAATTAAAGAAACAAAATATAAATAAATTAAGAACAATAGATTCAAACATATAAATTTGAGATGAAAATTTTAAAAATATAAAAAAATTAATATTAGGAGATTCAAATATATAATTTTTTAAAATTAAGGAAGTGCATCTACATATCTATCAATATAGATATGCCGGCACTACATCCAAAAGGTATGGGAACAATTACCACACAATATTTTTTTTTTCACTTGTATGGTATTTAATGAAATAATTTTCCACATAAAAAATAGTTTTTCCCCCCAAAAACATATTTTTTTTAAAAAAAATACCTACAAATGAAAATTGGTATTGAATTTATTATTATTTTGATGAATGGGTGAATGACTATTTGATTACATATAAAGAAAATATTTTTTTATTGTTTTGATAGTAAAAAAATCACACAACATTTTTTAAATATAAAATGAGTATAGGACAATTGTGATTTATAAAAACTTATATATCCCGATTTTTTATCATAAAATTTTTTATTTTATAAAAATGTATAATAGTTTTCGTTTGTAAAAATATTAAAAAATATAATATCGCTTTTACATGTTAAGAAAATTTTTGGATCACCACAATGATGGTCCAAACCTTAACTATAGTAGGTAAACACTAAGAAAAAAAGTTACGTTTTAGCACATTTTCGTAGCCAATATCTTAAAATGATTAATGGTAGCATTCACTTTATATTTCCACGGGTGAAAACATAGGTGCTGCAACGTGTATTTGTATTTGTATTTTTATTTTTATATGTTATAATAATTTTAAAATTTTAATTTAATTAATATGATAAAATATAAATAATTCACTGTATTATTTTGTGTATAATAATTTTAGTTTAATATATTTTGAAATATATTTTGCTAATTTTTATATTTCTTTATTTATGATAACATGATAGAAACATGTTAGATCATTAACGAAGGTAGTTATTCTTTTGTTATTCTTTATTTATGATAACATGATAGAAACATGTTAGATCATTAACAGGTTATAAGGTTGATCTAATGGCAAATCTCATGGATGGGGGAGAGAGATCGTGGATTCAAATTTCTTTTAACAAAGTAGTTATTCTTTTGTTTTTTAAAAAAGGTAGAATAAATATTTTGAAAAGTGGATATAAAAAAGAAAATTCCCTTTATTAATAATATAGATAATGTAATATTATAAATTATTGATTATATATAGATAGTATAATAACTATGTATGTTAGATATAAATATTTTAAAATAGTTTTTTTTAAGGTTATAAGGTTGATCTCCCTGCAAAGTTCATATATGACACGGAAAAGAGGTTGTTGGTTTAAATCTTTATTTTAACAAATAATTTTTTTTTTTTAAAAAAAAGTAAAATAAGTATTTTGAAAAGTGTCATAAAAAGAGAATTCTCTTTATTAATAGTATAGATAAAGATTAAATTTTATTTTAAAACATACACGTTAATATTTTTTTTCAAAAAAAATGGGAGGTTAAACTAAAAAAAGTAAAATATTAGATAACAATTACTCTCTTTATTCTTTGTTACTGGTCCAAAGAATGAAGAAGTACAACCAATTTTCTTGATCTAAATAAAATAGTGTTGTCAGTTTCTAGCTTACATTTTAATTTTTTATTTTGTAATAAATGTATATGCGTAAATTAATTAATAATAATAAAAATGAGATTATAATTGCCAAGATAATAATGTTATCGTAACTTTAAAAATATAAATAAAAAATATTTTATTTTACCGTTACAAAGGAATACATGTACTATATTTTAGGATGGGGGAAGCTAGGTGACCATCTAGGCCCAATTTTAGGGGGAAGCAAATTTTTTTATGTAATTTATAAATACTGAATAAAAAATTATATAATTATAATTAAAATTTATAAAGACTTATTGCGTAAATTAAAAAATTCATTGTATCATTTTATTTCTCATAAGTCACAATGTGAATCTTTAATTTTATTAATTTAACAATTTAATATAAGAAAGAAATATAACTCTATTGATTAAGAAAAGATTAAGATAAAAAAAATTGTGAATTTAATCTTTACTACTAACAAAAATTAACATTACTAATAACATTAATGTTTTATCTATAAAAAACAATTTAACATAACAACAAAAGCCTAAACCTTCTTTCTTTACATCTTCATCTCCTATATTTATAATCTCTTTGCTGTCTCCGTACTCTGCTCCTCGCCCTTCCTAACCTTAAAAGAACATTGAACATAATGTGTCAAGGGATGTAATATTTTTTATAGGTTAACAATTATAAACATTTAGTTACAGAAATTATCTTAAATAGACATAGTAAGGTGTTAGCACATTTTTTTTTAAGGCATAACATGAACTAAAAGTCTGATATTGTATACCACTATTTTTTAAAAGGTTATCTTTATATTTTAGTAAATAATCAGTATTGATGTGACTTTTTTTTTTTTGGGCTTGTAACATATTTGGTTGTGATAGTAGTACATCATTTTCTTAATCTGCCAGGGTACAGAGAATCTCATGACCGACTTTATACATGTTATCATTAATATATTCATTGTTTTCAAATAATGTGTGTTAGAATGAGTATTTACAAAATTTAATTTTAAATAAAATTAATTTTGTAAAATATACTTTTGAGATAATATGATTTATGTTTAATATTTTTAATATATAACTCTTTACTGTAAATTTTGAATCCAACACAAAAGCTATTCAATTTAGTGTGTCTTTGAATGAATCTTAGTAAAATTGATTTTGAATGAAATTCATTATGTAAAATTGATTTGGTTAAAATTAATTTTGAGATGGTGTGATTTATGTTTTGATATTTTTATTATAAAAGTTGAGTAAAATTCAATGTAAATTTTTTTCATCCAATACAAAAGTTACTCTAAATTGCTTCAATCATAATGAATTTTGAATCCATAATCAATTCTGAGTTATTACCTAACACAAAACCACATATCTAAAAATTTATTTGAAATTAATTTTTTGTGCAAAATCAATTATTGAATGTGAAATTAAGCCTGGACTTAATGTGCTTGTTTGAATGAGTAATAATAAAATTGATGTTAATAAAATTGATTTCGGTTAAAATTAATTTTAATATAGGATAATTTATGTTTGAATATTTTTCTAATGAAAGTAAGTTAAGAGTGCATTTTATTCTAAAATAAATATCTAGAGTGAAATTTATTGTAAAATTCTTGATTTAACGCAAAAGTAGTATTTTCAAAATGGATAAGTCTATCCACCACATACTACATTTTAAATGGGTTGTGCTAGTTTATCTATCTTCTTAAAGATCTTAAAGATATAGCTAAAGATTCACATTCAAAACAAAAAAATTGAAAAATTATTTTATTCTTTTTTAAAGTGACATTTTTTCATAAAACTTGCAAATGTATCAAGTAACATGCAAAAATTTTTGTTAAGTGGGTCAGTCCGACCCAAACATAGAAAATCCATGGACTATGTGGGTTGAGCTACCAATGCCTTCTAGAAAATTTATCCCTCCATCCCAATAAGTTGTTCTTATACCTCCATAATTTCTAAAAATGGGAAAAAAAACCCTTAATGAAAATAGTAAAAATTTAATTACCGCACACCTTTTTCTTTTCTCTTTCATCTGCACCTCTCTCTCATTTTGCACATCTCTCGTTTCGCATCTTTCTTGTTATCTTCTCTTGCATGACTTCATTTTTCTTCTCACTAAATAAGTGGTTTTCTCTTATTCTTCGTGCATTGTTATTCATCCCTTTTGCATTTGCTTTTTTCTTCGTGGTTCATCTTTGCGTTTATCTTCTCTTAGTACATAGCTTTTTTTACAAGTTCAGATACCGCTGTCTAGATTTGTAAAAAATTTGCAAGTTTTATTTTACAAGTCCGAAACACCCTGTCTGAACTTGTAAAAATGTTTGCAATTTTTCTGGATACCCTTGTATAGACTTGTAAAAAATTTTGTAAATTTTTTTTCACAAGTTTGAATACCCCTATCCGGACATGTAAAAAAATTTGTAATTTTTTTTACAATTCTGAACACCCCTATTTGGAATGAGTCCGGAAACTGTTGTCCGGACTTGTAAAAATATTTGTAAATTTTTTACTAAGATTAAAGTTATTTTGTTACCTAAGGTATTTGAGATTTTTCCTACCTTTATAGAGGTGTAAAGAGAAATTATGGAGGTGCAAGGAGAAATTCTTTGACTTCCATTTGGTAAAAACTTTTTATTTTTTGGTCTAGTATAGCCTAAGTCCGTAGTGGTATGTCTGACCACCATATCACACCCATTTTGACACTTATGTTTAGAAGCTATTTAATTTTTTTTTTTACTTAAAATTAATTTTGAAGTCAAAATTAGTTTGGAGTTCTTCTCTAACGCAACATCAAGCATATGAAATAAATTTTTGATTTAAATTTAATTTTATATTATGAGATCAAACATGTACATAATCAATTATAAATTTAACATCAATAATAAAACTTTTTTTATAGGTCAAATGTTAGTTGTTAATATGCTGGTTTTTGTTAGTGGAGGGATTCAAACCCATAACCAATATTATGAGACTCTGCTAAGACTGACCGGTCCAACTGGTTAGATTGGAAATTGATATAGAACTGGTATAAATCGGCTGACTCAAATGATTTTTTGGTTAACTGGATGGCTCGATTGAACCAATTTCTTTTTTCTAAGAGATGTGCTTTACTTCTTTTTCTTTTTCCAGGCATGAAGTTACATCGAGTTTTACTTCTTAAGACAGGCGGCTGATTCACCTAAGTAAGTCCTTTTTTTAAAAATAATGACCTAAATGACTCTGTTATAAAAAACATTTACCAAAGTGGGTCTATTTTACAATTTGACTTGGTCAAACCACAATTCACAATTGTAGTTTTAGTGCCACGTCAATTGTATGTTTACGTGACATCCAAGAGGGAAAAAACCTTTCTTAAAAGTGCAAATACGAGTTGCACTTTCATGATGGTAAAAAACAACCTCCTTGGGACCATGCAAAAGTCAGAACAACCTTCTTAAAAGTGAAAATACGAGTTGTACTTTCATGACCAGTGTCTCTTTTGCCCAATGGTTAGTAGCGTACAGATTTCTATTTGGTTAAACCCATAAATACGTGTTGCAGTTTGACTGGTCTTTGACTAATGCCTCTCCTTTACCCAATGGTTAGTAACAACGTGGATTTGCATCTCCTTAAACACACAGATGAGACTTGCGAGTTGGTTATTTTTTTTTTTGTTCTTATCCCTTCCTAGGTGGTACGTCTTCCTTATGTTAAATAAAATATTATCGGGATACATAAGCTGCAGATATTAATTGCGATTTACATTTTTTTTTTGCTAAAAGGTACAAATATGATGAGGACTATGAGGTTCAAATTTCAGGGTACTAAAACCGCAATTACCCATTGCGATTAAGGTCCCTGTGGCCTACCCTTGCCCTCATACACACACACACACCTGTGCAGTATATTCTAAAAAACAATGTGCTAATATTATTATTTTAACATTAATAGAAAACATTTGCTGATTTTTACTTCACTGTGGTATTTTTACTTCATTTTGTCATTTACTAATTTAATTTCATATTAATATTTATTATGTATTGTTGTAATAATATTGGTTTTGTTAGTTCACGTAAAAAATTTTATGATTGTTGTCAAATTATCTTTTTTGTAGGTATATTTTTATCAATATTATGCTTGTTTCAATTCTCACATTTATTTATAGTAATGAAAGAATGTATGAGGGAGATGAAGGTGTTATTTTTAAGTGAGTAAAAGAGTAATTGAAATTAGGCATGTTATTATTTTTAGTGCATTAAAGAAAAAGATTCATCAAAAGTTAAATATGCAATCAAATAAAGTCATATCATATGTAACTTGTAGATTTTTATTTTTTGGAATATATGTGCCACTACAAATTGTTGATGATGAAGACACACAAATTATGCTTAATGCCTTTGAACAACAAAATGATGTTGAGGTAATAGAATTGTATGTTGAAAAATCGGTTGTTGGTACTAGTTTAGCTACTCCAATAGACACTGGAGTAATTAATTTTAACATAGTTGAAGTAGATGATGATTATGTTATTGTTGATTCATGTGGTGGAGAAACATCTGAAGAGGAAAATGATGTTTTAATTGATGATAATTCATCTGATTCTGACAATGATGAAAGTCGTCATATTCAACCATTGTAGGTAAGAAATGTCCAACAAGGCATGTTTAACAACAAATACTATTTTGTTAAGAATAAAAATTTTAATTTGTTGATAACAATAGAGAGACACACGAATAACATTATTGTAATTTCAACAATAATATCCCGATAGTATTTTATTGAACATAAGGGAGGCGTACCATATGGAAGGGATGAGAAAAAAAAATAGTCAACCTGTAAGTCCCATTTGTGCGTTTAAAGAGATGAAAATTCGCGTCTTTACTAACCATTAGGCAAACGAAAGACATTGGTCAAACACTAATCAAACAGCAACTCGTATTTACGAGTTTAACTAGATAGAAATCTGTGTGCTATTGACCATTGGGCAAAGGAGAGGCATTGGTCAATGATAAGTGTGGTACTTCTATTTAAGGTTGGAAAATAACTTTGGTGAAGTATCTCAAGTCTTTAGTGTTTTGGTTTTGTAGGTTAGTTTTATTTATTTTTATTCATTTTATGGTACCAAACGCATTTGATAGGTGTGGTACTTCTATTAATTTCATGATTAACTCTTGAGTTTTATGATTTGTGTATTGTTTGGAAAATAAAGGAGTCAAATTACTAAGTTAAAAATGTATTTATCTTCTAGGTAATTGATTATTTAAGTTGGTAATAGATTACCTTAGTTGGAACAAACAAGAAAGTCATAAAATCTGAATTTTTCAAGAAGTAATTGATTATCCTATTTAGATAATTGATTACCCTATGTGAAAATTCAAGATCTCATTGTAAGCTCTCTGCAATAATTGATTACCTATAGAGTTAATCGACTATCACAAAGAAGGTGGTATTTTGGGTCTGTTTTGAAATAACAAATAGGTAATCAAATGACTGGGAAAGTTAATCGATTACCATGTTTGTTACTTGTTTAAAAAACTTTTTAAAACTATTTTTTCATAAATAAAAAAAAGGATTGTTCAATTTTACAAGAAAGAAAGGAGTGATTACAAGAATCAAAACCTTTTGAAACCCAAGAAAACCCAAAAGATTGATGAATTAAGAATTCAAGGATTGTTGATTGAAAGAGTAGGGATCAAAGTTTTGTGATTTAAAGTATTGAGTATTCGTCATGTTCACGTGATATCTTTTTTTACCAATTTCTTGTGCTTTTGCACATGGTTTTGATAATCTCTTGAGGTGTTTTTTGAGATTATTGGAAAATCTTGCAACGGGGTGTTGTGAGTGAGATGCTGTGAGTGACGGGGTGTCATGGTATAGCAAAATCTTGTAGGTTGCAAGGGGAAGTCTCTTATTGTTGTGTTGTTTAGATCTTTTTATGAAAAATCTGCATGTGTGGTATGCATGTATCTTGATTTTTTAGTGGAAAGCAGATTAGTAGAAGACTAAGTTTGGAACTCGATGTATGTCAGGTTAACTGAACCAGTATAAAAAAAATTGTGCAATTTCTCTCTATCTTTAAGTCTTTATGTTTGTTTGAAAATATTTATTGAAAGAATTGTGTTGGGTTTTGTTGCAGGGAAAATTGAAACTGTTATTAACATCTGTAAAATTGATCCTGGTATAAGTGCAAATTGAAATTGATTTGAGTAAAGTGGAATCTTGTTATTAGGGAATGTGAATCTTGATAACAGAAAAATAAAATTGAATCTAAAAAATTCAATCATTGTATTGATTAAATTTGGTTGTGAATATTGAATTGTATAATAAAAAATTGTATAGTGGATAAATATTGAATTGAGAACACATTATTGTGGAATTGATATTAGTTAAGGTTTATTTGAAAAGTCTTAAGGTAGATTTTCAAAATTTCTTTAAGGAGTGATTTTAAACTCTGATATTTTGGAAAAGAAAATTTTGTGAAAATAATTTTTGGAATCTTTTCAACCCCCCTTCTAAATTCCCCATGAAACCAACAATAAATACCAGGTAAGTTAGCAGGTAAAGGAAGTTATTGTCTTAGCATTTATTACTCGTTACTTTTGCTCCGGACTGACCTTTGCTAAAAACTAACTTGAGCTTTAAAGTGACTTCTGCAGGTCGCCCTGGACTTGGACATGAGGACAAAAAATAATTTCAGACATAATAGACCTCATCCTAAACCCTACTCTAATCCGAACACTCTAACTTGGTTCTTGAGATGAGAACATTGGTGCCCACCGTGGGGACTGATAGAACTATTCCCAAGACCACTTGGTCACTACTCAAAGATGTACACTAGAAGAAGTTAACCCTCAGAACACGGAGCGTACAAAATCTCCTCGTGAAGAAATGTTTAAGGACACTAGCCCTAGTATTTTGATTTCCTAACTTCGAGATGAGATGGAAAGAATGAGGTAACATAATGAGGAAGAGTTAGAAGCATTGCGAAAAGAGAATAAGGATATAAGAAGTTGGCTGAGTCCATATAAGGATGTCGGTGATAGTACTTACCAGCCTTCCTTAGCAACCTAGTACACGTCCAAGTCTGGCCGACCATCTCAAAGTCAACCTCAGACCTGCCAAACAGTGACCTCTAGGACTTGAGCTTAGAATGCAATGGCAGTCCCACCTCAACATCCATTTGTAGACACCATAATGGATGTATATTTGCAAACCAACTAGAAGCCCTTCATAATAGACCATTATGGTGGGACAACCAACCTCGATGATCACTTAGATGTCTACATCACTCAAATGGGTTTGTACTCCATGGATGATGCAATTTTGTGCAGAGTATTTCCGACTTTGCTGAAAGGAGGGGCAATGAGTTGGTTTACCACACTCTTGCCTAATTCCATTGATTGCTTTTGACTACTAAGTTCGGAATATAATTTTCCACCAGCCGCCCTCATCATCTCACATACATTGCACTAGTAGGCATCAAACAAGATAAAAAAAGAACCCTTAAGAGCCTTATGGACCAATCCAGCAAGGTTGCTATGGATGTTGGAAAGCTTAACCCCGAGGTCACCCTCCACCACATGATCACTACACTTTAACTAGAAAATTCACAAATAGCCTTTGTAAGAAGTCCGTCACAAGCATGAACAAGTTAAGGAAGATAACAACCAAATACATGCAAATGGAGGAGTTTGCTGAGGTCTGTAATCAAACCCAGCTGAACAGTTCGAGAAGGACCAAAGTGAAGATAAGAAGCAGAAGAGAAAGCGAGACCACTCCCATGAACCTAGGCTTCCTCGGTTCGCTCATTACACCCCCTTGGTCATAAACAGAGCTAGAATACTCGATGAAGCTCTTGCCTCCGAGCTTATTTTTGCTCTGAAGAAGCTTCTTATGTCACAGAATGATAACCATAGTAAACACTGATGAATGTCTTGCAATGAAAGCCAAAATAGAAGAGCTGATTCAAACTAAGCACTTGCGAAGGTTTATTAGCAGAGATGACCATAGAGGAGATAGGCGCAGGGATGAGTACCGAGATTTGAGGAGAAATAGATTCCAAGAAGAAGGGAGATCTCGAGTCTAAGAGCATAGTGATGATTTCCGAACACAACAAAAAACCCCCCTCTGAAGGGGGTCATTAATACTATAACAGGAGGATTTTTCAGAGGTGGAGTAAAGCAATTTAGCTCGAAAGAGACATCTACGAGTCGTTCAAAACATCAATGTCTCCTCGACCTTAGCTCGAAATCGCCCATATTACCCAACCATCACCTTCACTAATGAAGACTTCCATGGCATTGCTACAACACGATGATCCAATGGTGATAATTGTAGAAGTGACCAATTTTGCAGTTCAGAAAACACTAGTAGATCAGGGCAGCTCCATCGATGTGTTGTATTGGTCAACCTTCAAGCAACTTGGAATTCCAGAGGCCTTAGTTTAACCCTTCAACAACCAACTAGTTGGATTCTGGGGGAGCAAGTAGACACACTAGGATATATGGATCTATATACGAAATTTGGCAATAGGGGTCGAAACTACAAAACCATGTTGGTTCGTTAAATCCTAGTAAATGTCAACATTTCTTACAACATCCTATTAAGGAAACCGTTACTCAACCAACTCGGGGCCATAGTTTCAATGCCTTATGTCACATGAAGTTCTCTCAACAAAAGGAGAAGTTGTCACGGTCCATAAAGACCAAAAGATAGCTCAAGAATGTTTTTATCACTGATAATTCAAATTACTGCTATCATGTAATGCCTTTTGGGCTCAAGAATGTCAGAGCAACATACCAATGACTAATGGATAGGACGTTCCGAGATCAAATAAGTAGAAATGTGGAAGTATATGTGGATGATATGGTGATCAAATCCGAAAGTTACCAGTCACAAGACCGACCTGCCTGACTTTGGAAATACAACATGTGGCTTAATACCAACAAGTGTGTTTTTGGGGTGAAAGGTGGAAAATTCCTAGGCTTCATGCTATCCCAGAGAGATATTGAGGTAAACCTTGACAAGTGTCGAGCTGTTATCAACATGAGGAGTTCTCGGAATAAAAAAAGAAGTACAGAGATTAGTAGGGAAATTGGTGTCAATGTCAAGGTTCCTACAAAAACTAGCTAATAAGATAAGATCGACGGCAAAAATTTCTCTGTAAAAACGACAAGTTTGAGTGAACTAAAGAGTGTGAGGCCAATTTCCAAGATCTAAAAGTATATTTGGTTAAGTCTCTTATCCTTCGAAAGCCCAAGGTCAAAAGAGATATTTTCTTGTATCTATTCATCTCAGATGAAGCGCTCAGTGTTGTCGTAGCTCTAGAACACTCCTTAAAGCAAGAGCCAATTTACTACATCAGTCGCACCCTACATGGCCTCGAAATTCGCTATCAAACGATTGAAAAAATCGTTCTGGCATTTATAATGGTGGTGAGAAGGCTTTGACCTTATTTTCAGAACTCAAGTCTCCCTTGAAGGAAAGACTCTGAAACTGAGGTGTCAGAGTTTTCCCTTTTGTCGGAACTCGACCTGTGCCTTGACTTCTTGGCGGAGGGCTCTTTGATGGTCGTGGTCTTCTTGGTAAGACGCTTATTTGTCGAGGTTGATGTGGCTACTTGTTTATTTGGTTGGTCATCGACGACAACCTTCGCTTGTTTTTGTTTTCTGGATTCTTAAAAGGAGGGGGGAGTAAGTCAGGGTGTCTCGTGATCGCTACCCCGACGTCGACCTTTTCATTCTTACTCTCTTTTTCTCGAGTAGAGAGAATATTATTGAAGTCAAAAAGCAGGTTTGGCAGGATCTTCTCGGCCATTAGAGTTGCACACAAGAAAGAAAAAAATTCACACTCTAGGCTCAGGTTGGGATCCGACAACAAGACCAAACTCAAAATGTCTTTAGTCGGTAGACATCAAGAAAGTTTGTCGAGGATAGACAACAACTTCAGGTCGTTTTCCAACATAAAAGACCTCGACCACAAGCTGTAGAGTTGAGGTTTCCATGTCCAATCAAAAGGAAACCTCAACCGATCGTTCTTGTCGTAAAAATGACGACAACCATTTTGACCTACCAACACTTTAAAGAAGTTTCCTTTAAAGTCTTTTAAGAAAGAGGTATAGGGGGAGGGGATGTAGTATTACGGCTGCTCGGTCAGTGAAACCCATCTCGTTGATTCACTTAGCTGGACGCAGTAGTGGTATAAAAAGATTCGCAGGTTGGGCTCAATATAAAAGGCCTTGTAGAGAACTTGGAAGGCTTGCAAAGATGCCCAACTTTTCGGATGAAGTTGAGATGGTGCCACGTTTAAAACTCACAACACCGCCATAGTGAATTTATCGAACGACAGCCGAACATGGAACTCGGTGAAGAGGCACTTGTACATCAAGACAAAATCAATGATTGCATCTTCTAGACCTAGCAGATACGATCTAAAGACGGATCACAAGACACTGTGATCAGATCCTTGAAGCCATCGTCCCCCAAGATGTCCACGTTATTCAATACCCATTGCATATCTCGGTTCCTCTGAATGTCAGATTTGTGCTCTAAAAGCGGGATGACCTTGACATCAACCTCAATTGCAGTAGGCTCCTCATCCAGACTCGACCTTATCGACTCACTATTAAAGACTTTTAAACTACTAGTGTCACTTACCCTAGAGTTTTGAGAGCTGAAACGCCTCTCGGACTCAAACTCCTCGATGGAACCTCTAGAAATTGAAGAGCTCAGGGAAGATATGACATTAACCTTAAAAATGAGAAGGAGGTTGAGACTACAAGATGTCGGATATGCTCAGACGAAGGGGGCTCAAACAAAATCTTCGCAAAGAGGATGCGTTCGGCGTTCAAAGTGGCACCCTTATTTATGGGTGTGCGACCCACTCGACCCCACGCGATGGAAGATCTATGCCGCTCGTTTTTGCACGTTTGATGGTCCACATTGTGCCATGTGTTTCCTGACGATTACCTAACGTTTCAAATTCCATCAATCAGCAACCTTGGCGTCAACTTAACACATGACCTTTAGTAATGGTTGGTCTCGATGAGCCTCGGGGGATTGTGTAAGTACCAAGATCACCTAAACCCCAACCTAACAATGTGACTACTACAGAGGCACAACAAATTAATGTGACAAATTAGCCTAAAATGACAATTAACCAATTTAAGCATGATTAGAATGTCATTGGGCCTTTACTAATCAAGGCCCATGGATTCCAACCTATTCTATCGTCTATAAATACCATGTAAGTCAGCAGTAAAGGTTATTGTTGTCTCAGCATTTGTTACTCTTTGCCTTTGCTCTGAACAGACCTCTACTAAAAACTGACTTGAATGTTAAAGTGATTTTTGCAGGTCACCCTCTCACTGGACTTGGACATGAGGACAAAAGATCATTTTGGACGCAATAGACCTCAGCCCGAACCCTACTCTAATCCGAACACTCTAACTTGGTTCTTGAGATGAGAACACTGTGTTTTAAAATGATATGGGTTGGCCAATTGAGCTTATTAATTACTTCATTTTTATTTACAATTTGAAAAGTTTGAATTTCAATTCTACTTTCTTTCCGAACATTAGAACAAGAAATAAATCTTGAAATTGTGAAAAATAAGATCAAGGGAAATGTCCTTTTTCTAAACTCCAGCTAAATAAAACGTCATTTGTTTTGTGTTAGGATCTTGTAAGTCGTAGGACTTTGAGTTTCGCATTAGAAGTGTGGTGGTCTAGTATAGAATGTCTTGGATTCTTCAACTGCAGAACTAACTTTTATGGCACGATTCTCTCAAATATAAATTGATATTAAAGTTTTTTTTCTTAAATAAATTTTTTGTTGATAAAGTTTTACTGAAAATAAATTCTAGTTTTTGAAATTTAAAAATATACTTTTTCTCTAAAATTAATTTGCTTTTTTATTAATGGTTTTAATCTATAAGTTTCAGTGTATTTGATGATGTCCGATATGAAATTGAAGATTGAGAGAGTTAAAATTGAGATGAAGAGTGATTCACAATTACAAAAATATGCAATTTTTTAATGATGTTAACTGGAAAAGAAAAACTAAGAAAATTATTTTTAAATTTTGAAGATTAAAAATAATTTTTTTGTAAAACTTTAATAAAAATTTGTTTTACCATTTCTCATAGCTGAATGTGTGGAGTTACGAAGCATGAGAGATATTAGGATCTACTTACAAAAATATACATTGTTCACCTCTAATGGATGACTCTTGAATATGGTTTTTCCAAGTTTATGCTTTTAGAATTAAACTTGTCGAATGAACCGGTCCTGATCTATTTAGTTTTATCTAGTGAGTTAGGATCATATCCGTAGATCAAATGGACTACATATATGTTTCACGGACTTAGGGTTGCCCTCGGGCCTTAATTTTTCTTTTAATTTTTTTAAGTTTTAAAGATAATCATCAGAATTATACATGTCAGAGATAACTTCAAAAATTGATTTATTTATCAAGCGAGAAAATGAAAAGTATTTGATATTTTGAAAAAAAATTAATGATTTAGAAATTAAATTATTCATTATTCAAATCTAGAGAATTGTTGTTTACATGTCAAAATTATCTTTTTATGCAATAAACATTAGTTATCTTGTCTTTGTTATGCACTCAAAAAAATTTATTTTAAGGAATTTCTCACAGTGACATGGATATGTCCACACAGAAGTGTGAGATACATTGAAAGATAAAGTACATTAAGAGTATTTTCACATAGGTTTGAGAGATGCGGTGGAAGATAAAATACATTATAAGTTTTTCCTTGAAGGTGTGAAAATGCATTCGAAAAGAAAGTAACATCAAAGGTTTGTTCACATCCATGTGTGACATCCCATAAAGTATGAAAGATGTGCTAGAAAAGAAAGTGCATTACATTTATGTAGCACATCCCACAAAAGTTTGAGAGACACGTTGGAAGAAAAAATTACATAAGAGGTTTTTCAACAGCAACGTGGAACCACAAAGGTATGGGAGATGCACTAAAAGAAAACTTAACACATTTGCTCCCGACGACACAATCCACAAAGGTGTGAGAGGTGTTCAACAAGAAAAAGTGCATAAAGATTCTTTACGATAGAACATGTGCTGAAAAAGAATGTGCATCTAAAAAATATATTTAAAACTATTTTTAAATAATTTTTTTATTGTAATTACTTAAAATTTATATTAAAGCTAATATAAATTAAACCTAAAGAAAATAAAAAAACTCTTAATAGGTATAACTATAAAAATATTTATACTCAGTTATTTTTGCATAAATTTAATTTGACAATAGTAACACTATTGATATCACAAAACTGATTATATAACAGATTAAACCCCTCTGGCCTTGAATTTGGGGTTGTTTGGGTGCTAAAAAATCTTTTATGTGGGTAAAAAATAAGAGATATTTTTGTAGGTGAATTAAGGTAGAGTAGGACTTGTTTGACCAATTTGTAGATGATACCCTATTGCTGCAAGGATGGACCAGGAATCTGTAGTGATGATGAAAACGATTCTATTGAATTTCGAGCTGATATCAAAACTTAAAAGTAAACTTTCATTAAAGTCATATCATTATTGTTAATGTTGAGGATGCTTGATTAAATAAAGCAGCAACACGACTGAATTGCAAGGTCGGAGGAATGTCGTTTAAGTATTTGGGTTTACCAGTCGGAGCAAACCCTTATAAATTAGATATGTGAAGGCCTGTGATGGAAGTGGTACGCAAGAAAGTGCAGATATTTGGAAACAATCTCCTTACTCTAGCTAGAAAGGTGGTTTTCATTAAGGCAGTGTTGTCAGCTCTTCCAACTTATTTCTCGCATTTTTTAAAGATCCTAAAGGTATTATATCTAAAATACATGCATTGTTATCTAAATTTCTATGGGGGGGTGGTAAAGAGGAAAACAGGAAGGTGGTTTGGGTATCCTGTGAGAAAATCTGTTAGAGGAAGGAGGAGGCAGGATTGGGGTTGCGAGATTTGGGTAAATTTAATAAGGCAGTGATAGGAAAATGGAAATGAAGATTGCAATTAGAAAAAGCAAGTCTCTCGGTAAAATTGCTGATCGTTAAGTATGGGCATGGCGATGGGAGTTGGGAATGCAGAAGTTCCTATTGTTCTAGGTGGTTTGTAGATATGCATTTAGTAGTGTCAGGGGGAGCAGCAAACAAAAGTTGGTGGGCTAGCAATATTAGGCGCAACATTGGAAATGCAAGGAATGTGGCATTTTGGAAGGAGTTGTGGGTGGGAGATCGATGTTTGCAAGAAGATTACCAGAGACTTTATTGAGTAGTAGTGAAGCAAAACATATTGGTGAATGATATGTGGGATTAGGAGGGAAATTGTTGGAAATGAGAATGGCGTAGGGAGTTATTTGTTTGGGAGGTTAAACTTTTGGCTAACCTTTAGAATCGTATAGGCACGATCATGTTATCAACGGGCGTTCAAGATGGTTGGGTGTGGAAGACAGATGGGTTAGAAGAATACTCAATATCTTCAACATATATGGTCTTGTCAAATGAGACGGCCCAACTATAGGATGTCTTTTTCAAAACAATGTGGAGGAAGGGGGTGTCCCTAAAGGTTCAAATGTTGGTATGGAGATTGGATGCTAACAGAGCACCTACAAAAGATAACTTAGCACAGCAGGAGGATTATTCAAGGGGAGGAGGCTAACTATGAGTGGTGCGGAGAAATGACTGAATTAGTAACTCATGTATTTCTATCTTGTGAGGTGAAAGACAAAGTTTGGGGGTTGTTGTGTGATGGGTGGTGGTGGGGGGGGGTGCACAATCTCCCTATAACAAATTTGACATCATTTGGAGTTGTTTGGTGGTATGGTCGAGAGTGGGACTATGGAGAAAAAGACAGCACGGTCTTTTTTGTAGTATGCTGTTTGACATCTGTGGAAAGTAACAAATGCTTCAATGTTTTGAGCAATAGTGTTGGAGGCTCAACAAATTGTTTTAGCTACATAAGTAAGCTCCTTAGAGTGGTGTAACGCAGAACACTTATTAAGTAGATTATGAATCCATGTTGTTGTGTTTAGTAATCAGATGACTTAGCTAAGTTAAGATGCTTAATTAATGTTTTTGCCTGAATGACAAATGTTTCTACTTCAAGGAGACATGATTTGTGCTTTTCCTATCATTTATAAAATTTCTTGGTTTACAAAAAAAATATATAATATTCTCTATATTAAATTAATCATAAAATTGAAAATCAATATCAGTGGATATTATATCTTGCTTAGATACACTATCTACTTTTAACCGATATTTTTCATTTTACTATTTCATTTTTACTAAGGACGTGATAATCTAAAAGTCTGAGCTAAATAAAACTATTTATTTGGTATGTAATTATTTGTTTTGGTCATTTTTTCAAGTTTCAATGTATTTTAAACTTTGGCTAAGATTGTGCATCATGGACTTATGTTGGATAAGTTAAAGTGTAACATAAAATTTAAATACTAACAATATTTTAATCTTAAAATCAAACTGATAACATTTTTAAGTCTAGAATGTGGATAATAAGAACAATATTCTTTTTTTTTTATCTAAACAACATGTAAAAATTTTAAACATAAATAACACATCAAAAAAATAAATTATTAATTTTCAAACTAAAGCTTTTTAAGCATATTCTTAACAACGTGTTACTTTGATTCTTTATTGTATTATGTAGTAAAGAAGCCCGCTACAGAGTCAAACTTGATTGCTAAATACAATTACAGAGAAAAGTTGGGAAAAGAAAAATTAGACTGAAATGCACGTTAGAACGTTAAATCATCATGCTGTTGCAGACAACCCATCTCCTCACAAAAGCATCTATAATTCTTATAAAACCTGAGCTTTGTCTACCACAATTTTGTAGCTTATGATAGTGAAACCAAGCCACTACGATAAAGAATGATATAACCAATAAAGCTAACTATACAAGTGAATTCTAATGGAATAAAACTACCGTGAAAGAAGCACAAGTAATCGATTAGATTATGCTGGTAAACGATGAGGTCAACAAATATGGAAAATTTCCTGGCTCCCGTTGCAGAGCAAGCTCATTAATGTCCCTCACGATGTCAAACACGGCCTCTGGTTGTGCTAATTTAAGTGCATTCTCTGACATTGTTTTCAGCTCATCTGATTTTGTCGTGAACCATTCGGCTACAATTCTTGCTGTTTCCTTAGGACTACGAGTGAAGACACCGGCTCCATTTTCTACCACATAAGGCACATTACCCTTCTCCTGTAGTTAGCACCATTCCAGCTGAGAACCAATATGGGATAAAAGTAAAAACAGAATAGACTGGGAGGCAATGAGGAGAACAATTTAATCACTTACCTGTCCGGGGATATAGTCATTGAGAATTATGGGAAGTCCTCTGATCAACGCTTCTGCAATGGTACCTGGTCCAGCCTGAAATTTTTATAAACCAGTGAGCCTATGCAAACATATGAACGAGGACGTAAAAGAGCAAATTGCTATAACTTACTTTTGTTATGATGCAGTCACAGGCTCCCATCCATTTGGCCATCTGAGTCTCGAATCCTCTAACCTGTATAAACCAAGAAACAAAGTTTCAGTGGGTGGCATCTTATTATGCTCATCTCTAGTTCACTATTTCCCTTACTCGGGTATCATAGTTTAAAGGAGAATAAAGTAACTAACCTTTACTGGAATTTTCCATTCAAGAGATTCTAAGGTAGATACTAAGTTTTTGTTACGACCACATATGATTATTAACTGCCCAATCGGTTTCTCAGCTTCTTTATTGAAAAGAGATTCTCCTAAAGCTTTTGCAGTTTTCTTGACAGGACCCATTCCTTCACCACCACCCATCAGCAAAACTGCGGGCAAGTTGGGATCCAACCCTAGTTCTTCTCGTAATTGATCCTACAGTAAAAGATACAAGTTAGTTCCAACAATGAACAGCATAACTATACCTGTAAGTTTACTTTATTGTGCATACCTTCACAAGAACTGCCCTGGCAAAAGAAGGCCTGATGGGCAAGCCAAAAACGCGGATTTGAGATTCCTCAAGGCCATCTTGTGAGGCTTTCTTGGCCACCTCCTGTGAAGGGCAGTAACATCTATTCACCCAAGGGTGAAACCTGGAAACACCTTAAAAGTTAGAGTTGGAGCATGTACACATGGACTTGGCTTCAAGGTTCAAAGCAAGAAAACTAAAAAACCTGCAGTGGAATTACCAAGTAGGATGGCACGTACTAAGGTCCGTGATCACGGTCACAAAAATCACTTTCTTCTGCAAACCTTGCCATTTTAAAACCCACAATGGAATGTGTTGCATCAAGGGATGGACACTGATGATGATATCTGGCTTGTACTCCATCAGCCCCGCCTCCACCTCCCTGAAAGCAAAAGTGCAATACCAATTAGAAAGAAAAAAACAACTCAATTTGTAAAACATAAAAGAAAATTTACAGGTGAAAAATGTATAGTTATTACTATCTCGCGGGGTGAATGGGAACGAGCATTATTGCAATAATTGACAGATGAATAATTCTTGACAAGTTGTCAATAAAGACATCCCTTTTCACCATAAAGTTACATAAAAATTTGTTGGCAAAACAAAACTACTTATCAAATTTAATCATAACAAGAGAAGTATAAGGATTGTACCTGGCATAGTAGGCAGCAATGCCAGCCAAATACACAGAGTGAATCCATCTAGGAGAAGTACTGTGAAATGCAACATTCCATAACTGTACATGCTTAACCATGAATTTATATTGGCCTTCCATGTCATTCAACGGCCAGCCAGTGTATTCCTTCCAAACATCTTTAACAAAAATCTGAAAAATTGAAAGGAAAATGTTATTAGTACAAGATATTGTAGAGAAAATCTTACAATTAAGAAAGAGAGAGGTATGACATGTAATAAATAGCGTCATGGGAGAGGGATACACAGAAAAAAATGATATTGTATATATGGATTGATATACAAATAGCATATCAACTTTATAAGGTGCCTCAATCATAACCGAAACTTAAATGAAACAAACACTTGATATTCGCACGAGTTCTGTTTTTTTTTTTTTTTCCAGAAAAAAAAAGCTGGCCAAATATCTCCAATGGACGTAGCGACAAAGTCCGCATGGGCATGAAGCAAGACACGACAGAAACACACAAACCAAAAAAAAAAAAAAAATGTGAGACGAGAAAAGCGTTGTAGGAGAAAAATTTAGAAAGTGGGAAACAAATAAAGAAAGGTTTTGTTTTTGAAATAGTAGTGGAAGAAGAGATGAGGTGAATGAAGAAGAAGAAAAGGGAGAAGATTACCCTGTATTCGTCACCGAATTCAATTTGGAAGGCGTCACGGATGGCTTCAGCGGAAGCTCTGTGACCGCCACCAGTATCACTCATGAGAATCAAGACGGTTTTAGTCCTTTCGGCACCAATCTCCATGAGTTCCATGCCTCCATCGCCGTCGTCGTAAGCCTCATTTCCACGCCGCTTGTGGCTGTTATTCCCATTATGGTATGCGCCAAACACGACCTCCATAATAATAAAATAAAGGGTTGGCAGAGACCTAACGGTCAAACCTCGGTCTCGCCACTGAAACGGGTTTCCCCGGCGGCGAGGGAGAGAGAGAGAGAGAGAGAGAGAGAGAACGATGGAATGATTGATGCAGATTTAGCGAAATACAGGGACAGAGAGAGGCTTGAAATGTTAGTTTGTTGTTATAATGGAGGAGGGTGTGGGAATTATGCCATGGAATTTTTGAGGGCCACATTCCGTTGCTCCCTGATGGCCGTTGGATTTTCTTCCTGTGATGGAATGTTCTTCTTTCAAGATTCGGATCTTGGTCTTGTTACTTGTTCCAACAGGAACACGAGCGTTGAGTTGTTTGTTCCATATCTCTTATTACTTGTTACACCACACTCAGTGGGGACAAAATTAAATTATTATGTCTTTTCTGGCTATTATAGTATTTATTAATTTTACCACATATCAAGTCAAATGAATAAGAATAATATGTCAAGTTCATGTTTGCATGATTTGTTCTGCTAGTAAATTTTATCTCTAGTTTTATACATGCAATTTATTATAAATATTTTTATAAAACTAATTGTTTATTACAATTTAATACTTAAATAATTATGTAAAAACCATCCTTCTTTTCATACAATACTGAATCGGTCCCTAAAAATAATGTTTCTTGCACACTATATTAAAAATATAAAAGAGAAAAAAAATATAAATATAACGAATAATACAATATAATAAGTTCATAGAGAAACAGGAAAATAAATAAATATCAATATAATTTTTATATTATCTAAGAGTTAAAAAATAGCATTTTCCCACATTTAGAAGAATTTTCAATGAAAATAAAAATTAATAATCTCAAATACTAGACTACATATAATAAATGGTATAGGCTTTTACTAAATTTTGTTTATCGATATTTTTTTGTGAAATTATTGATATTATTATTCCTAATATTTTTGTCTTCAGGTAAATTAGTTTTTGAAATATTATCTAAATTATTTTTTAAAATATTTTAAAGTGTTATTTATAATATTTAGAAACCAATATACACATGAAGAATTATAAAAAACTAATTTATCCAAAAAAAAAGTATGCATACCTAAGAACTAGCTCCTATAATTTTTATGGACTAAAATGTTGCAGTAAATAATACATAAAAAAAGAAAGAAAGAAAATGAAAGAGAAAAATGAGGTGATTATAGTTTTTGAGCAATAATTCATGCGTTGCAGCTTTGCTTTGATGCCTTGTTGGTTGTGATTTTCCTTTTTTGCTGAAAGTGATGGATTTTGGTTGATTGGTTCTTTTGTTTTTGTTTTTTTTTTTTTTTTATGGGAATGGTTGATTGGTTGTTGAAAATACTTCCTTGGATTGGTTTGCCCTTGCTGTCTTAATGCCTGACCATCGCTTATAAGCAAAAGCTCGTGCCTATTTGCTTATACGGAAACTCAATGGTGAATTTCACTCCAATATAGTATTTGAGATTTCAAAACTGAACCACATCCTAAATATTATTGAATATTTATCTATGCTTATGGAATCTAAAGGAAGTAGATGGAATTAGAACAAAATAGCTCCCCGTTTGGATAAATTATTCATAATATATTTAAATTAATTTTTTGACATATATCATTGGAAAAAATCCAAATCCCACATTGGCGAAAGACGATGGAAAAATCTACACATATGCAGAGGTAAGTATTGCCCTGCTGTAATTCTGATTGTCAAGGGTTCAATTACTAAGGTTATGTCTAGGAGAATAGAAGAAAATATGACTATGAAAGAGCATGGAAAACTTCAACTCTTCCTTGAAGTAAAAATCTTAGGCCATAGTTCTTGACTTGTATTTTTATTGTAAATAAGTAGTTTGTATTTTCTCTTCTTTGGACATGTATTTTAGCCACCTTTGTAGAGTTAGTAGAGTATGAGGTGTCACTAGTTAGTATGTATCGTGTGCATAAGTAAGTGGGGTAGAACTAGTCTTGCACACTTGCTTCTTAGCACACCACATTAACTTGTTTTTGCACTCACAAAGCATGACCAACATGTTGTGGACCCACATGTTTCTCCAGTTAGGTGTTGATTAAAGAGAGGAGGAGACAAATTTATGCTTAGTTCAGGCGGTCATGTTTACGAGAGACTTAACTATGTTTAGCTTCCCTAATCAAAACCGCCTAGATCTCCTTCCCTTCACATAAATAGTGCTCTAATTACCTTTTTTTTGTACACTTGAGTTTATGAATACAAGACTTCTTTAGAGAGCATTTCATTCTCAAGTGTCCCTAAGTTTCCTCCTTTGAAGATATTCTTCTTCATTGGTGTTATCAAGGGTTTCTCCCTTATGGCAAGCTTTTTAGACTTATCTTCCTCTTTTGGAGAAATGGCGTCCTACCTCCATTCCTTTCCTCTTCCATAAAGCCATTGCTCAAAGGAACCACATTGATGGAGATGATCATGGCATGACAATTGGGATTGCACCATTTAACTAATTTTTGCAATTGAGTTAGGTACAACCCACATTTTAAGATAGTACCACATTCCACCCTGTGCATGAGGGGTATATTAGGAAAAACTCAAAATCTAATGTTGACTAGAGATATTAAAATGCAATATATAAATGGAGGACAACTTTTACTCCTTGAACTATTTTTTGGGGTTAAGTCAGGAAGTCCGCCCACATTCTAAGATAAATAGTTATATAAAATAAGGCCTTATCTGAGGCTGATTTTTAGTTTTTAGTTTTCAAATTTATAAAAATAAAAACTAGTATTGCTTTTAAATTTTTAAATTTATACCAGCATACTTTTTTAATATTAAAACATTGTTAAATTTTAACTTAGTAAAATCCTTCATTTGCGATGACCAGTAACAACTAGCAGCCAATAGTCAATGATTAATGACTAACAATTGGTGTCTAACAGTTAATGATTAGCAGTGATGGTTGGTGACCAATGATTGATGGACTATGATCAATCATTGGGGGTAATTATCGATGATTAAACAACTAGAGATAGAGATCGATGATGGCGGTTGGTGATAATTGATTGAAAGTGATCGACAATGGTAATTAATAACCAATGATGGTGGCCAAAGATGGCATTTAGCGATCATGGTTGATGATAAGTGGTCGGAGGTGTGGTTGGTAACTAACAACGACAACCAGTGACCAATAACCAACGGTGGCCAATGATCAGGTACTATAAGTGGTAATCAATGGTGGTAGCAGTTGTGGTGACGACTAGTGATTGATGAATAATGACCAATAACTAATGATCAATAGTCAAAGTTGACAGTTAATGATGGTGGTTAGTGGTTAAAGGTCAGAGGTGGGAATCAGTGACTAACAATCAGATTTAGAAGTTGGTAACCAAAAGTCGAAGGTAGTGACAAAACATGGTTGTGGGTGGTGACAAATGAGGATAAATGATGTGTTTCAGTAAAAACATAAACATGAATTTCTAAAGAAAATTTTATTTTTTTTCAAACTATTTTAAAAAAACTAAAAAACCAAATAACAATCATGTTTGTCAAATACATTTTTATTCCAAAAATACATTTTAAAAGAAAGAATTGGAAACTAAAAACCACCCGAACAAGACCTAAGGTATTTAATTGGAGCTTTAAAAATGGAGATACCTAATCAAACAATCAAAATTAATTAGGGTACCAAATAAGTAGGGGTGAGTATATAAACTTGTGTCCATGTACCTCCTAAGTCTGTGTAGGTTTTGAACATTTTTCTTAAAAAATCATAATTGTAAGAAAAATTTGAACTGATCTACGGAACCACTGATTTTGTGTGCTAAGTCTACAACAAGTTCATGGGTTTGGCTTATAACCCATTCAAAGGGACAAATTTTTCATTTGAACTATTAGTTTGTATTAATGTTGTGATTTTTTTGTTGTAAATTGTGATATTTTAAACTTTTAGTATTGAAAATATTTAATATTTTAAATTATTATAAATGATATAATTTTTAGTATGATATATTAAATTTTAGTTAAAAAATATTACAATTTTTTTAATATTGTTAATATATATGTGTATATAGACCTGCAAACTTATCCATTAAGTCTACGAGTTGGATATACACTCTTAAAAATATTCTATTTATTTTGGCAAATTGTCGACACGTTTAAAATGCGAACTTTGTAGGTTAGGCTTGAACATGATGAATTGATTCGTTTACTCACCCTTACAAATAAGTAATTAAACATTGGCTTAATTACACATTTTGACTCTAATTTTTGCAATTTTGGAAATTCTAACCCTATTTTTTAACTTAAGATATTGTGACCTTGAACTCTTAAAATTTCTAATTTTTTACTAAATTGGATTAAAGACTAATTACTATAGAGTCAATGTTAATGTTGACGGCATGGTAATTGATTATTTGCACAACAATTGATTATTTACTTACAATAATTGATTATTTATGCTATGTAAGACACATGATAATAAATCATTTGCTTATAATGATTTATTATTAATGCAAGAAAATATCTCCAAGAAGATATAGAATAACGACAATTTACAAAAAATAATCTATTATAGAATGTTAAGGTTGAGTTTATTATAATTAGCCTTCCATCCAACATGAATATCAATTGAATAATTTTAAAACTTGAGATTCAATAATGTCTTAAATTAAAAATTAAGGTTAAAATTTTTGAAATTAAAGTCAGAATGTACAATTAAGGCTTAAACCTTTTAAAAATGTAGCCATTTAATTTAAGTAATTGAAATTGAATATATTAAAATTGCACCTTTGATAAATCATAGTTTTAATACATTATTTTTTAGCAAAATCTCATACTAATGTCACTTATAGATTCGTTTTTTTTTTTTTACAAAGCAAAGAACATCTAAATATTATTGAACTTTAAGAAGGTTACATCAGAGTTGTACCAGAAGTACAAAGGAATGAAGCACCTCTAACAAAAAGCACCCACTGGAAAAAATAAGAGAACCTCAAAGGGATTAACACACCAAAATGGAAAAAAAAATCTAAGGAAACCTCAACCCTATATAATAGCCACTACCAAAGTTAAGGTTTTAACTAAGGTAACAAAATCAAATTCATCTAGTTGTGCATTTATGAAAATGATAGAATCCTAGCCATCTAAATGAGCCAACAAGTAGCATGCCAAATCATATCTAATTTCCAGTTAGATGTTACTTCATTGTAGCTCACATAGAAGCAATTAAAGAACTACAAAATATAATTAAGCTGAGGTCATGATAGATTTAACCACACAAAAGTTCCTTGTCAAACCAGTATTACAAAGTGGCAATGCCAAAATAGGCAATTTGTATCTTCTAATTGCAACTTAAGAAAAATACAAAAACCATAAGAGAGCTGAATATTGATACATTTGTAAATTAACTAATCCACTTTAGAAAGTATTTTTTTGTAAAGACGCCAAGAGAAGCACAAAACCCTTGGATGGAATTTTACATATTCATAAGGCTTTAAGAATTTGTGAATGTTCAATATCACCACCTGCCACACAGAACATCTAAATATATTTACATGACTCCACAAAGAACTTTTTTATTTATCTTCAAGCCACATCCAAGAAGCTTGAATATCATCATACAAATAAGTATTTTATAACAAAGCTACTAACTCCTCTAAAAGCTTTTCTTCCCACACGAAAAGAGATATTCTCCAATGCCATGACTAGTAACATCACCCTTCCTAGAAGAACAAATTCGACCTATGGTGTAACATTTATCATTAGATACTTGAAAAAGACACAGATATAGTCATACAGATCAGCTAAGAGTATATCTGAACACTAAGGTTGGGTCCAAAACATTGTATTAATTCTTTTTCCAATTTTTCTTCTAATGCCATAAAAAAACCAACATAGGGAAGAAACGAAGAACATATTAAATTCACCATATCCTTCCGCTACAAAGAAGACAACAATTTTGTGGTACACTAGAACTATCCCGTATATCTATACCTCCCCTTCAATAACCTAACCAATAAATTCAAGTTATTTAATAAGATAAAAAATGTTTTATTGGTTAATTAATATGTTGTTTGTCTTTCTTTATATAACCAATATAATTATAAAATCTTCGAGTTGTCCGGTTGTTACTATGTTGGACAATAATACGAAGGAAGGGTGTTTTCACCTGGTAATAATTAATAAGCCAAGTCTTTTTCTATAAAAGAATATGTGCATTCTTGAGAATTTAGAGAAAAAAATAGTATAATATTTAATTTCGTTTGACCTAATAGGTGTAACTCAGTTGACAAAAATTTGATATGTAAAATACACTTTTAAAGAGAGATGAGTAAGTGTGACTAAATTCCAAATCGAATTATTAGGTTATTATTACGGTTAGTTTGTTGGGTTGAAGTTTTATAAAATTTATTTTAGTATATAAAAACTAAAAAATCGTATAATTAGTATTTTTTAAAAGTAGTTTTCAAAAATAATTTTTGTTTTTTAATTTTTAAAAACTAAAAAATAAGGAAAAGTGCAAGCAGTTTTGCTTTTAAATTTTGTGATTTTTGTTTTGAAAACTCAAAACATGAAAATAGATTTTTTTTCGCTTTTCATTAATGATATTTCTGTAAAGGCTTAAATAAGTTTTTTGTCTCTAAAGTTTCACAAAAAATCACTTTTGGTCTTTCAAATTCAAAAAATATTTTTTTTTGGTCTCTCATTCACTTTTAGTCATTCTCCTCCTATTAACGTCCTTAAAAAATTGCAGATAGTGAGTATATTTTTGTACTCGTGAATCACTCTCCTCTTCAACCCTAACTGATCAAATTTTAATTTCACATCCGACATAATTAAATATACCAGAACTTATAAATGGACAATATTAATACAAAAAACGAATTAATTTCAAACATTTTTTTTAATTTCAAGAAATTTTTTTTTTATAAAACTTTAGAAACAAAAAACTTATATAAACCTTCTGTAAACATAGACAAGTTTTTTTCATTTTCATATTTTTAAAATAATTTTCCATCAGCACTTACAAACAAAATTTTTTTCTACTTTAAAAAAAAAACAATTCTTAAAAATTATTTTCAAAAATTAAAACCCAAAATCAAACCCATAAGTCCATAATTTGTTTGTTATAAAAAAATACACTAATAGTTCGCAATAATGAATTTTGAATAGAGATGGAGAATATCCCATAGATTATTCCTGTGCAAATGCTAAAGTTGAGCTGGAGTGGAGAACGTATTCTAGGTTTCTCACCGATGTGGGTTCCCATGACTTCTAATTGAGAGTAACTTCACCATTGCTGGACTTAAAGCACAAAAAACAAACTATACATTCGGATATTTAAGCAAACTAGAAACGTCATCAAAATAAAGACACAAGAGAGAAAAACATAATACTGTAATACACACAATAACTAAATGAGATTTAATAAATCAGCTATCTATTGAAGTAACTAAAAAACGAATATTAAATTATTATAATATAAAAACTATAAAATTATTAAAATTTTTATAATTAATTTCCAATTAATATTATAATATTTCATTTTCCTTTTAAATCTATGTTTCTATTTTGTAAGACCTAATTTTTGTAACAATTTTAATCTTTTCAAATCTCAATTTGTATATTTAATAGAGTTTAATTGATATATATTTCATCATAATTTTTTATTTATATAATTTTTTAAATAGTAACAAGTCAAGTTAAATAATTTGTTACGAATGAACAATTATAGTTTAATGTCAATATAATTATATAGCAATTAATCTTGTATATGTTATTATTTTATCACATTACTTAACACTTTATTTCTTTTTCTCCACTTAAAAGTATATACTATATAACACGATTACAGGGAGAGGGTGTGTAGAATAACAACTGTTCCAACTATTATTATTATTATTATTAAATAATAATAATAATAATAACTAACATGTGTACATTCATAAGGTGCAACATGGATTGGCGCCGTCAATTGAGTGATTGCCTTTGCGGTGTAAATGATTCTTTGAACTGTTGTTGGCCAAGTAATCATGTCGTCCTTCCAGGCTGTCATTGCTTTATGGATGCAAACGAGTTGAACTCATTAAGGAAAGCCACTTGATAAATTGAGTGCAATTTCTTTTACCACTATCCTATAAAATAAAAAAAATTTAAAATATCTTTATATTTTGAATAAATTTATTGGAATACATAAAAATTTAAATTTCCCATCTAACTAATTATTTATTACATTTTGTTTATCCAGAATTTTTTTTTCTATGTATTTTAGATTAACTAATTAAAAAAATAATTAATATTCATATTTGGATCAATTGATCAAAAGCATATATAAAAATAAATTATATATCATGTCATCTAGATAATATAAAGTTGAAAGTTAATTTTAAATCAACTAATCCAAAAATTTCATTAAGCATAGAATTTAGAATAACAAATGATGAAAAAAAAAAAAAAAGATTTGAAATGTACCTACTGTAAGTCACATAAAAAAATTATAAAAGCTTGGTGAGGTGTTGTTAGGAGGTTGTACCGCTATAAAAAGAGATTTTATATCGATAGTACAGTCTACACTGGAGTGAGAACATTTTCAAGAGGAGAGGGAAAAAAAGAAGAAAGAAATTGCTATTGAAGTATGAGTAAGATTTTGAAATCTTAAATTAAAAAATAATAGGAGTGTTTTGAAATTTTTAAAAATTTATTAACCTCATAGTATACAAATAACAATTGTGGAAGGTGTTAAAAGAAAAGCCTAAATTGAGTAATGATATACGTCATCATTGTTTTAAAATTGGTTGGAATGAAATGAAGAAACAAATTGAAAAAAGAGAGATAATAAATAATGTAATGAAAAATAAATTAGAGAAAATATTGATTAAAAATTGGATAAAAAATTAAATATATATTTTTAAATAATTTTCATATACCTTAGTAAATGAGCATCGACTAATGAAACAAAAAATTTGTATCAATTATACACATAGACATAAGATTTTAAGATTACGATTCAATCATTAAGTCAGTGTGTAAAATTGTAAAGTAAGGTTAGTTTGGTTAGCGAAATATTGAAATTAATCACATAGCAAAGTAGTCTTTGAAATCATAAATTAGTGTATTATCTCAATATTTATCACGAAAAGTTTTAATTATTTTAATTGGCACTTTATCGGTCATCAAATACGCATGCATTATATAATGGACTTAAACAAAGTGGGAGCATAATAGAATAAAAGAATAGAGTGTCAAAGTTCTATTAGAGTTTTAGGAGAAGTCTTCAAAGAGGAAGATGACCTAATTGTATGTAGTAATAGCAAGATCAAGTGTAAGACGATAACTAAAGAAGATGTTTTACTTGATGACGTAGGATTGCCATCTCCATCTATGCAATCAAATGTTTCATACATATCCAAATTCTTGAATAGTAATAGATTAACTGCCTATTCTGAATTTGATGGTCAATGTTTTGGGATGCCGAAAGATCAAATAGCTCCACCATTGTCGCGAAAGGAGGATAGTGAGAAATATAAGGAAATCCTTATCTCTGACGAGTAGTTCCATGAATGGTGTAAACCATGGAAAGGGTCACTGATGGTGAAAGTCTTAGGTAAGAATGTGAGGTTCTGTTCTTTAAAAGCAAAAACGAAGCTTGATTGGGCAGAGAAAGGCTCTATTAAGATCATTGATATGCCTCAAAACTATTACCAAGTCCTTTTCTCATCTCCTAAGGACTATAATAAGGCTATCTTTGAAAGGCCTTGGATGGTGGTTTATCGTTACATCATAGCGCAACGTTTGCGTCCTTTTTTCATGGAGAAGGTGGATATATCCAAAAAGTTAGTTGTTTGGGTCCGCATTCCTAATCTACCAATTGAGTTGTAGAATGATGCGTTTTTAGCTAGAGTAGGAAAGCTCTTGGCACCAAGCTATTGTGTCACTGTGATCCAGGCGAGGGAAAAATATCCAAAGAGCTACGTCCAAATGAAATTGTTGTTGCTACTCCTCAACTTGATCCAAACAGACCTATGTTTAATGATCAACCCAAGTTGTAGCACATAAGTGGACCACAACCTAAACCTCACAAACCATTCCAAGTCAAATTAAGGGTTGTCAAACATCAAAACAAAGTAAGAATACCTAGACCTAATTCGTGCCATAGCATCTAGTGCCACGTTTCTTCGTCCACTGTGGAGGTGTCTTGCATGAAAAAGAGGTAGTCCCAACACGAGAATTTGGTGAACGAGGATCGTAAGAAATTTGTGATCTTGAATTAGATGAGACTTCAATAAGGCATGATTCAACTACGCATTCTGAGGCCACTCACAATATGGGTGTTGCTCCTAAACCATCCATTTTGGAAGGATCACCCCCTCACATGAACTTTCTGTATTTGAGGAACAAAGCCTCAAGATTGATCCAAGGGGGGTGTCGTCTATGGTAGAGACCAACAACCTCTAATCTACACTAGGGATGTCATTCATCTTAGGGAAACTAGTAAATGACCAAGTCACAAGGGGACTACAATAGGTGGGGTTGTCAGACGATGGCCTCCTTGCTGTAGGCTCACTTGTGATTTTGTGGCAATTACGACTTATTACGATGGTGACCCTACCATCGGTTGTAGTAGCAGATGGACATCACTAGGCATAAGGAATTTAATCAAGATGTTGGGTCTTAAGGTCCAATGAGCTTCAATGAGCCAATTTAGGGCTCACCAAACCCTTATCTTTTTGTCTTGGAATTGTCATGGGACTGGGACCGGGACCGAGGCTATAGGTTTTCACAACCTAGTTAAGGATATCACAAAAGAATATGATGTGAAGTATCGATAAAATTTAGGGTTGATACCTAATATATCAGAAGGACTATCAACAAAACTGGAGGTATTCAGTGTTTATGGCAATCTAATTGTTGGAATGTGGAAATTCAGTTTGGGGATCACCGGTTCATTCATCTTAGGGTTCATTGGAAGAGGCAATGATCATGAATTCTTACCATTGTTTATAGGAGTCCTAAATTCAAGCCAGGTGTCTACTCTGGGAGAACTTGACTCATCTAGCCTATGATATTCATGAACCAACAGAAATAGTGAGTGATTTCAACTCCATCCTAAAAGAGTATGAAAGGGGGGCTCTAGTGCACCATCCTAGAGAGACATGAATAACTTCATTAAGTTTATGCAATCAAACAATTTGTTGGATGCAGAGTTTGAGGGTCCTATTTTTACTTGGAGATATGGCAAGCTCATTGAGAGGTTGGACATACTGCTAATTAATTTACAAGGTTGGACAAACTGCTAATTAATTTACCTTGGCGCCTTCAATTCCAACAACCTTTATTGTTCCATTTGTTGTTTTACAAATCTGATCACATACCAACTCTGACTAGGTTAATCAGTAAAAGTTCCCCAAATGTTATTTTAAAGTTACTTTCTCCCTATTTGTTATCCACACCCCTTTTGGCTACATGTTGACTATGACTTCTGTTTACACCCTTTATTTACTACACACCCCTCTTTTCACATGTTTTGCACAATCCATTTATCTAAACACAAATGGAGGGTAGGTACATGGGGTTTCTTGTTTAGCACGTTTCTTTTAACCATAGTAAGGTATCTAACCTTGGTTAAAGAGTCTTACATCCCAAGATTCACTCCACTATATATAACTATTTCATAACTCATGTAATCTTTTGAGATTTTAATGAAACTTGTCCACCACCTACACTAGTTTTCTAAGAGAGAGAAACTCTCTTTTTCATATATTTCATCAAGGATAACCTCCTTGTAGCAAGCATTCACCTATAATTATCTTCAACATGTTAAAGTGGCTCTTTCATACTTTTTACCTTCTTCATCTTTTTCATTGAATAACTTTGAGTTTATCTTTTTCTATACTCATTTTACGAGTTGTTTTCTTTGATTTGAACCTATGCAAAAGTGGATCCTATCACCCTTACAAAGACATTAATAGATTATCAAGTAGGCCAACAACCCTCCTAGTGCACAAAAAATAGAGGCAACCTTGATCCCTTCATGAAGCAACAAATCTTTGATGTTCTCACTACCTATGTCAACCTACTTGCATAGAGTATCTATGACATGCTATACATAGATCCAAACTTTTTTTGCCATAAATAATCAGTGTGCCTACATGCCAAGCCAGTTGCACAGTAGAAAAGGAACTTGGGAGATGAACAAAGAAAAGTAGTCAAATAGAAGATCACCAAGCTCAAAATAGCTAACTTCATTAAATAAGTCGACTACTCTACATGGTTGACCAATGTCATCATGGTTAAAGTGTCTAATTGGAATTGGAGAATATATCTTGATTACACTGATCTTAACAAAGATAGCTTAAAACATGTTTATCCTTTGTCAAGTATAGATTGACTTATAAATGGTGCATCTGGCCACAAAAAATGATGCATGCACTTGACTAGAAAAAACAACGTTTATATAAAAAATGTGTTAACTACTATTACAAAGCCATTCCTTTTAGACTTAGACATGCAAAAGTTGTTTACCAATGTTTTATGGATAAGATCTTTAAAGAACAAATAAGTAAGAACCTAGTAATGTATGTAGACGGCATGGTCGCCAAGTAAAAAAGCCAGGCCTTTCAGTACAAAATGTTGGTAGGGTATTCTCCTAGGTTAGAAAACATAATATACGACTTAACCTAAAGAATGTGTCTTTGGACTCTAAGGAGGAAAGTTCATCAGTTTCATGTTAACACATAGGGAAATAGAGATAAATCTTAACATATCATGTTGTGATATAGATAAGAAGTCATCAAAACAAGAAAGATGTGCAAAAACTAACTAGTTAGCTAACTTCATTATCTTGTTTTCTCTAAAAAATGACAGACAAAGTTTGCCCTTTCTTCAAACTCATGAGGAAAGTAGACAATTTCTAGTCGACAGAAAAATGTGAAATTACTTTCCAAGATTTCAAGAGGTTTCTAGTTGAACAACTAACATTTAAAAAATAAAAGCCTCAAGAAGGAACCAAATTGCTAGTCTATTTGTCGCCAATGATGCCATCAAGGCAACTCTAGTACAAAAAGATAAAGGAAATAAACCAATCCATTTATCAGCTAAGTTTTATAAGAATCGAAAAGGTGCTACCAATGAATAGAGAAATTAGCCTTTTCCCTAATCATAGATGTCGGTCTTAGGGGGAATCTAGAAGGGGGGTTGAATAGATTCACCAAATTATTTTTCCAAAACTTTTTTATTCAACAGTATCAGAGTAGTTCAAATATGTCTCTTTTCAGAAATTTCCAAAATGTACCTTGCTTAGCAAAAATAGGTTTTTCAAAACTTCAACACTTTTAATGTATTTGAATTTAAACTTGATATAAGGAAATTCCTTTAATAATGGTTTACTATTTCAATTAGTCAAAATACAATATGAATTGCAACAACAAGTTTATCAAATACAAAAGAAATAGGTAGATAAAGAATTGAATCAAGTTTCAAACACACAATTCTTGTCACAATTACCCAAACCCAATATCAAAATAAAAGTATTGTAAAGTTTAATCTGCTGCAAAAAAGCTGCACAAGCTTATTTCAGTTACAAAAACTCAATCAATGGTTATTCAAGATCTCAATAAAATTAAGAATAAAGAGTATAGGGATGAGAAAGATTGCACAGTGATTTATACGGGTTTGGTCAAACTAACCAACATCCAGTTTTCAAACTTAGCATTCTGTTAATCTATTTTCTACTAAAATCTCAGTACATGCATACCACATACATATTTTACACCCAAAAAGATTCAAACAAAAAAATAAGAGGCTTCTTCTTGCACCCTATAAGATTTTGCTACACCCTGACACCCGGTCACTCACAACGCCTCACTTGCAGCACCCCACTGCAAGATTTCAAAACAATCTCAAGAGATTGTCAAAGATTGTGCAAAAATACAAAAGAAGGTATAGAACAATATCACCTATAATGATGAATACCTAACAAGATAGATCAAATCTTAATGTAGTCTCTTCCTTGAATCTTGAATTTCTTGTACCTTCAAATCATAAAAAATGGGTATAGTTCTTGGAGAGAATTTGGGTAAAACAGTTAAGAGAAGCAAGCATTCAATGGACCTTTTGAAAGTTCTACAAAAAGTATTACAAATCTGTTTTAAAAATGCTTTTATATGAGTTTTGAATCAGGGTAATCAATTACCTACTTGATTACCTAATATCCTGTTTCAAAACTGGTTTAGAATGCAAGTTTTCTGGAATAATCGATTACCACTATAGGTAATCGATTACCACAGAGAGCGGTAATCTCAATACCTAAAATTTCTCGAAGGGTAATTGATTACCATAATAAGGTAATCAATTACTTTACCATAATTTTCACTTTTAAAGATTTTTCAGCACTTCTCAGCCTATGCAATCTATTTCTAAACTCCCTACACACATTCTAATGTCTATCTAAACACACAATACAAGTACCACACTTATCAAACGTGTTTGGTACCATAAACTTGATTTGTGCAAAAACTAGAAATCAAAAGTATCATACATCTTCAAAACCAAAACTTTAAAGGACTTCAAAGGACTTGATGGCTTTTTCAAGCTTTCCAAACTTCAATTCCAACAATAGAAACTCAAAGAAAATGTCCCTATTTTCAAAGCAAGGAGAATGATAGAATGGTTTGTACAACTCTCTAAATATAAATTAAGGTATGAAGCAATAAGACCTATGAAAACCCAACATTTATCAGATTTCATCATCGAACTCACACCAACACCAACATAGTGGACTCTGTATATGGATGACTCTTCTTACTGTAAAGGAGGTAGAACTAGTATCTTACTCAAAGGACTAGGCAACCTCATTATTAAGTAGTTCCTCTTATTTGGCTTTACTACCTCTAATAACCAAGCAACATATGAAACTCTCATTATTGGTCTCAAGTATGCCAAGGATGTGGGAGATCAAAAGCTAAAGTGTAAATGTGATTCACAATTGTAAAAGGCAAATTGTAAACAAAGGACAACACTTGCTTAAATATTTCCACTTGACCATAATCCTCATTGAAAACTTAGATAGTTTTCATATTGATCACGTAATAAGAGACCAGAACACCAATGTAGATCTATTGTACAAATTATCAAGCACCAAAGGCTTATCCATCATCGAATCATAGTCTAGGAAACCCTAACATCTCTTAGCTTTGACGTCCTGCTCAATAAGCAAAATGAGGACACATGGATGACACAAATCTATAAATACCTTTCCTAGGAAATTCTTCCTAAGGACACAAAAGAAGCTTAGCCAATAAAAAGGATAGTTTGTTGATATATTCTACAAGTTGGAGAACTTTTCAAAAGAGGAACATCATTTACTTTCCTTAAATGCCTTAACCAAGAAGAAGCAACCTATGTTCATAGAGAATTACACGAAGGAATTTGTGGTTTTCATACTAGAGTTAAAATCATGGCTAATTGAGTACTAAGAGCCAACTATTATTGGCCTATCATCGAAGCTGAGTACGTCAAATTTATTCAACAATTTGCCCCCAGTTACCACCAATTGATTTTTTCAACCTTGCCTTCCATGGCCTTTCATACTTTGGGGAATAAATATTTTCAAACCTTTCCTCCTAGCCCAAAGACAAGTAAAATTCCTAATAGGTGTGGTAGATTACTTCACTAAATGGGTGGAAGCAGAAGCCATAACCTAGATCACTGGAAACAATGTACAAAAGTTCATATGGAAACACATCATTTGCAAATATGGAGTTCCTTATGCCATAGTCATGAATAATGGCAAGGAGTTCATAGATAGAAAAGTTAAGAAATTTATGGTGCATCTTAGTATCAAGAACCTAGTTACATCCATTGAACAAAGTCATTCTGATCAAGTTAAAGAAAAGGTAAGGAGAAGCTAAATCCATGTGGCTTGACAAGCTGACTAGTATCTTATGGGCTTACCACTGCTCACCTCAAATTGCTACTAAAAAAACATCCTATAAATTGGTGTTCGGTTTAGATGCTATTATCATTGTAGAAATTGACTGACCCTAGGATCTTATGGGCTTATCACTGCCCACCTCAAACTACTACTCAAAAAACATCCTATAAATTATTATTCAGTTCAAATGCTAAGATTATTGTAGAAATTGACAGACCATCTCTACATCAAACCAACTTCGACCAACAAAATAATAAAGTCTTCTTTAGAGTTGATCTTAAACTCATTGAGGAAGTAAGAGATATGGCTCAAATTAAGCAACTCATTTTCAAACTATTAGCAGCGTGCCAATACAACTCTAAGCTAAAACTTAGAAATTTTCAACTTAGAGATTTGGTGTGGCAAGTAACGAGGGAAGCTTAGAAAACAACTCAATAAGGCAAACTTATTGCCCCGTGACAAGGACCATTATGAGTTATTGATAACATACAAAACAACACCTACAAACTCCAAGAAATGAGTGCCAAAATGATACCTCACACTTGGAATGCAACACATTTCAAGCATTACTTCAACTAAAACATGAGGTTATATATTCTTTTTTCTACCTAGTCTTTTTTTCAAGAAAAAAGAAGGGTTTTGGCTTAGAGGATTTTAATGAGGCAAACCTTCATATATCACTTTTATTCTCCTATTATATTCTTTATATTTAAAAATCAAGTACGAGCTTAAGCAGTAGAGTACGAGTTTAAATAGCCAAGTACAAGCCTAATATCTATAACAACAGCTAAGTATGAGCTTAAATGGCCAGGTACGAGACTAATATGTAAAGATCACCACGTAAGAGCTTAATATTTAAAATAATCGAATACGAGCTTAAATAGTCAAGTACGAGCTTAAGCAGCTGAGTACAAGCCCAATATCTTAAATAGCCAATAAGAGCTTCATATCTACAAAACTGAACACAAAATCAAATTAAAAAAAAATATAAAAAGTTCAAATTCATAAAAGATTCAAAACTACTCTTTCAACAAAATAAGTTTTCACTAAAGATTATAGAGCATGAAAGCGTGAAGAACTCTCGAACATATTCACTCTTCTTCCTTTTCATCCTTAGAATCTTCATTAACTAGTTTCCCTTCCTTAATTAACAATCTTATTGATATCAAACTGACATGGATTCACATCAACAAAAAGGGTAGCTTAGTCAATGACCTTCTAAAAACCACTTTTGTGCTCTACCAATATTTTTTTTAGCTTCTAAGAGGTCCTTAACAAAACTTTCCTCTTGCTTATTTGCCTTTTCCAGCCCAGCTTTCAAGTCAAAATTCTCATTCAATAGAGTAATCTGGTTTATCAGAGCCTTTCCCTTTTTCTCACTCACCCGACTCATGTATGCTTAACAGTCATAGTAAAAACGTCACCACCCTATGTGAAATTTACCTCGGCTTAGGTACAACTCGGTGTGCATCCTTTTATTGACCTCCTCTACATTCCTAACCTTCTCAGCAAATATGTTCTGCTTTGGAGGCATTTTTTTCAAGTTATGGTATTATATTGTCAGAAATCTCATCTTAGAATAATAAAAATGAAAATATGGGTAAATTTAAAATTATGTTGGTTATTTTTATAATTCTTGAAATGTTTTTAAATTTTAAAATAATATAAATAAAAAAAAAGAGAAGTTACATATATATATATATATATTATAAGTAACTTATAATATTCCATGGGAATATAATTTTCCCATCCCTTTATCATGCGAATAAATGGTAGAAAAATGGAAAGTTAAAACATTCACATGAATAAAAAATGCTAAGTGTACTCTCAAACGCATCACCAACATTGTCACTTATATCCAGGACCTCTATAACCTTGCTATTTAGGACCACAAGGTTGTCCAAGTCACCGACCTCCCCCAAGAAGCCCAACCAACACAGATCAAGCAGCCCAAACTCCTTAAGAAGGTCATTCAATGAGACTTATTACAACCGCTAACAGTTACAAGACAACTTAAAGGAGTAATTAATGTTCCATTAAAGCCACATTAATCATGCTTAAGTATAAAAGACAAGCAAAGGTACGATAGAAATCTACTAGAAATCAATACTAAACCACTTTCACTGACTTGAGTATCAGAGTGTCTCTTGCAGGTATCCTCGACATCGTAATTTCAAGGATTCGCTTGGTGGACTTATTGGAGAACTCATCTTCTATTTTCTGGTAAGTACACCAAGAAATGAAATTTCAAAACTTCTAATAAACATGAAATGTAATATTTTCATGTCTACATTCACAGAAATGATATTTTAATCCATGAAACAAACTTCCCCTTTGTTTTCTAATAAGGAATGACACATTAAAATTGTTCAAAGATAACATCTACCAATTCTAAGCTCGCTATAGGACTAACCTTTTTCGAACATGGTTATGTCCTATTTAGAAGTACATTAGGCTTAAAACAGTTTGCCCCTATCAGCCCAACATTCCAAAATGATGGCATATCACTAGAAGTCGACACATGGTTCAATTGCCTCAGTGTCTCATCATCCTTGTTAGTGGGAAAACAATGGTAGATCATTTTATCCTTTGCAGTTTGAGCAAAAGTCATTGGGAACATAAGGAACACTCTAGAAAGAGGATTTTTTTTTTGTTGAAAAGCAAAGAATTTATTCAAAAGGAAAGAAACAAAATGTTTCTACAGTACACGAGATGGGGTACGCACTACTCTTCATTCTAGTAGAGGATATGCATCATTTGCTATCCTTTTTCTCAACGTAAGGAGCAATTTTTCAACGAACTCAACCACTCCAACAAAAAATGTTCCTTTGTCATAGCCATAGACAATAGTAAGTGTCATATGCAAAGTTGTGTGTATCACCTCAGTAGTAGTATCCACTTGCTTCCTTTTCAACAATGTAGTTGTTGCTCCCCGACTTAAAATGTGGAGATTTTAGTCTCGATCTGCTAAACTCATAGGTTTAATATTTTTATTCGCGGGCCTCACATATATTAACAAGGAAATTTCAATTAACACTACCCTTTATTTGAATTAATACTTGTTCTTTAAAAAAAAAATTCTAAATTTCTATTTTATCCCCGATTTTCTCTCTTTCCTCTCTCTCTTACATAATTTTATCCGCCCATTTTCTCTCTCCTCACCTCATTTTGTGCCCCCGCCCTCTGTCTCCTCTCCACCTCTTAGTTAGTGTAGTTAATTACATGTAGTATAGTTATTTAATTTTTTATCTTTTTTGTATAGTAATTTAATTTATTATTTTTTAGCATAGTAATTTAATTAATTTTTAGTGTACTTAATTTATTATTTTTAGTATATTTATTTAATTTATTATTTTATTATAATAATTACATGTTTATTATGTTAATTTAATGAATTTCATGTTTAGCATAATTATTTAATTAAATATTTGGTTAGTGTAGTTAATTACAAGTAGTAAGTTATTTAATTTCTTATTCTTTTAACAGAGTAATTTAATTTCTTCTTTTTTTAGCATAATAATTTAATTTCTTAATGAATTACGTTTTTAGCATAGTTATTATTTTTTTATTTCTCATATTACTCTCCTGCAATAGTTTGCTGGAGAGTAATAGGAGAGATAAAATGAAGGCTATAAAAGTCTTTTACCATGAGAGTAGATGTTACTTTAAATTATAGGAGGTGTTAATTCAAATTCCCTATTAATAATTCAATAAAAAATGTATTACTAATTAAAAAAAAAAGAGAGCCACAAGTAAAAAAAAGGGGTGTCATAAGAAAAAATAGGAGTTATATGAGAAACTTTAGCTTATTTTAATATATGTTTGTCTTTGACACTTAAATAATTTTTTTTAACCTTACATTTAAGTACTTTTATTTTTGTTAATGATTGTCTTGTTGTGTGATGAATTTAGATAATATTTTGTATAATGGTGATATATAAACATAGAGTTTAATTGGTATACACTGTCAGTGTAAAGATTTTTACATTGACATTCAATCACAACCTTTCATTCATGGTAAGTTTGTTGACTTCACTAATTACTACTTTAAAAGTCATATGAATAAAAAGTTATGATTGAACGTCAGCGTGAAAATCTTTTACACTGACCGTGTATATCAATTAAACTCATAAACATATTTAATATAATTATTTAACATCAACCGTTGTAGGAAAAAATTCAAATTATATTGTTGTTTTACACAAATAGTTTTTTATTAGAAATTTACTTAGTTTTTAAAATAGTTTAAATGGGTCAAACTTTATTTTTAGATTTTTTTTTATCTTTTTCTTAAATGTGGGCAGGCCTGGTAAAACTGTGGGTTATGCAAAGCATGTCTAAACCTAAAAATAACAAGCCCGTTGAAAATATTGCAGACTTTGCATACAAAATTTTACAATAAATTACTTGCATGTCTAACTCTAATTAAACATATAAAAGAATATAAGCCCACTGAATCATATGCAACTTAACCTTCATATCAAATTGTTCTAATTTAGTAATCTTAGGAGAACCTCCACCATATTAACAAGGGAATTTTTTAAGGTAATGATTACCATAAGCTTTATTACAGTCTAACAAATAAGTAGTTGGCATGAATATTCAAAATCAAATAAATGTTTTATATACTGTATCTTTAAAATCTTAAAATATTTACAATTACTGTAATTTCTACAACTACACATATTATTCTTAATTAAAATTGTATGGATAAAGAGAGAGTGTGTCAATTTACAATATTTTTGTTGCATCAAGATGAACCACCATTCATGTTGTTATCTTCCACTAAACTATGATTGACATCAAGTTGTATCATTCACATGTTATTCTCAGAACTGTTATTATCATTTCATGTCACGGTTTTGTCACGGTCTTGCAAGAGTAGACTTGCGCACACAGGGCATGGTGGATCACGTAGTTCTTCAAATCTAGTTTTATGCTCCAAACAATTTGCATGATAAACATGACCACATATTAAAACTGCCACAACTGAAAGCTCACAACAAGACATTGAACTCCCTAAGAAATTAATTTTTTGATTCAGTAGCTTCTCACAAATCCCACAGATCATCTCTTCGTTATTTGGTGGAATTGCATCCATACCTATAGGGCTTGACTGGATTCTTTCTGGTCTAGAAAACACCTTCTCTCTATATTCTGGAACAATTATTTAAAAGTTTATAAGAAAAGCTTGAATGATAAGTTTTCCAAACTACAAATACAAAATACAATATAAATATATAAAAGCATTCCCTAAAATTTTATGCTAGTAAGATACACTCAAAGCATTCTAAATTTCTAATATAAGACATAAACATCACAAATAATCATTTTTAGCAAAACTCTCCACCAAGACATGAATAATGTAAACTAGCCTTAATAATCTAAAGAAATTATAGAATTAACTTATGCATAAAATGTCACTAGATATACATTTTCATGTTTAGATGCTATATATATGTGGATTGAAAAGGCAACTAATTGAAAGAAAGCATGTTATGATGTATATGAGGAAATACCCTTGCCACGAGAAGATGATCCATTTGCATGATTGATAGAGTTACGACGAGAATATTGGTGTCCATAATAATGTCGTGATCGTTTCAAAAATATTGAGCGACCATGATTTTGATGATGATGATCTGCCATGGTTAGATTGGTATTTAGTATCTTCGCAGATCTATCTGTTATATCCAACGCAGGTGGCAAATGGAGCACACCACGGTCATCTGGATGTGAAAACTTTGGGAAAAAAAAGGGCAAAAAAACTAAGATATATAAATGGCATAGTCAAACTTATCAAAAGCTATACTAGTAAACATTCTTTTTTAAGAGATATATATAAGACATTCTTTACTAATGTAAAAATAAATTAAAAAATTGAAAATCATGGAGGTTTGTTAAATAAGAAGTATGACTTATAATTTTTTTTTCTGAGAGTTTTTTATAAACAATATAATGCATTTAAAACATGTTAAACAATGTATATATTGCTAGTATTTCTATATTATCATATGTCTAAAATGAGTTAAAAAATAAAGAAGCAATGGACATTTATATATTTCTTTCATACTATTTTCAAATATAAGTAGTGTACATTTTGCATCTACACAAGTCTATGTATGCTTGATAATTTATATCGAAAGAATTTTTAATATCACGTCGAAGGAATGAAAAAAAAAATTACCTCATTTGATAATAGCTCCATGTTGAAAAATGCATCAAACTACTTCTATAACATTGGTTGTAGAAAAGGGAACACAACAATGGTTAGTAACATAGTCTATTATGGAAATCAAGGAATACAAACTAAAAAAGAAAGAAACAAAATACAAGAGTCGTTTTCTAATTTCATAATTCATATAAATTTATAATAACGAAAGAGATCAAATCAGTTGGTTGAGTAAGATATGAAAATTATTGTAAAACTTTTAATACTTAAATTATTTCTACAAATAAAAAAATATTTCTGATAAAAAAAAAAGTGTCATTATGGATCATGTTCACAATATCATTAAAAATGTATTTTTTTTTAGTCGTTAAAAATGTAATGTTATTATATATATAAAAACTATCATCACCCTAATCCCATAGGATTTGGATCCTCCAGAAAAGAATTCTCCTCAACTTCCCTTCATCCCCTTTATCTTTTTCTCATTTTTTTTATCTCTCTCAATCACCGTCAATTCCATGCTAATTTCTTCAAATTTTCTACTTTAATATTGACTTTTTTTGTGTGTGTTGAAGACAAATCATTGTTGTACAAGTAATAAACACTATAAATTGAGTCCCAAAATATGTATAATAATAAATTAGTTATATTGTAAATGCAAAAATTGTAACATTACTTTTATAGTTAATAATTCGACTTACTCACATCTTGTATAACGTAAGTTAATTCTTGATCTTTGTTCATTCACTGGAAGCTACCAAAGAATATGTAATGTGATTAAGGCTTAAACAAAACTAAACTAATATGTTTCTAGCAACTATATAATAAACATAAATTATTTAAAGAGATTAAAAGGAATAATTATTTTTATTCAATATACTAACGAAAAGAATTACATATTAACACATAGTATAAAAAATATAAAAAAAAAATCAAAGAGAAAAAATTCAATATAAACTCATTTATCTTTTATTTTGTTTCTTAAATTCAAAAAATATTTTTAATTTAAAAAATAATTAATATTTGAAAATCAAGAATAGTAGGAAGAAATAACGTCTTTTAGATTAAATTTCCAAAGACGTTGACCAGTTGGAAAAAGCATTTAAAGGAAAAACCAGAAAAATAAAACTTAAACTAGATAAACAAGTGTTTTTAGCATATTTTGTTAATCAAATCCAGGTTGTAAGGCTTCCAAATTTTGCCAACCAAATATCAAACCTTATAAAATTAAACCTTTTCCCACCTATAACACCCCTTGGAATAAGATGATAGGAATATGCAACTCAATTGCTTTTCACTTAACAAATACATGTACATTTCTCTGGTGTTTGACATTGGAACCTTTTCAAGTAATTCCAACCAAAAACAATGAAGAAAAAAAAAGAACATTGCTTTGTCTGCTTCAATTTATCAATATATTGCATTATAATATTATGCTAACATATGCATTACCTAAAAAGAAAACAAGAAAAAAAGGAATGAAAAAAGAACATACCCACAAAGGAAGAACACGAACAAGGATGTTAATCCCTTTGAGTCTGCAGATTGCTCAGAAAACTGTTTTATTTTTCACAATAGTTAATCTTGTAAAAATAGTAAAAAGAAAAAATCTAAATGGAGTTTATGGTTTAAAAGACCCAACTAATTATAGAAGGGTTTAAAGTTTGTTAACTGCGTCCACGGTTCTATGGTCAAAAAACAAAGTAAAAAAAAAAAAAGTTTTGTGAGATAAAAGAGTGAACAATTAAAGGGATTTTTATAATAATAATTTATTTCATGATCTATATTTTTCTAAATTAAATTTCTTTTAAATTTATGATTTTATATTTCAATTGTGAAGATTAAAGCATAATTATAATTTTTTATAGATAAATATTAATTGTTAATTATTAATGTGCTTGTTTTGTTAATTTAGGATTTGAAACCAACACCTCTAACCGGATAAACAAAGATTAAGTTAGGTTGGATCAGGTTTAGAAAAACTCAAGACCCAATTCAATCATAAAATATTGCATTGTGTTGGGTTGAACTTTTGTTTTTGTTTTTTTTTTTTTATTAAACTCAACTCAATCTGTCATTTAACGAGTTGGGTTGAATTGAGTTAATTAGGCTACAGTGTTAAAAAATATTTTTTTTAAAAAAAATTAGAATATTACTTTGTTTGATTTTTTAGGATATTTTTAAAAAATAGACTATATAATTGTTATACATAAAAATAAACAATAAATTATAGTTACAAATTATATATCAAAACTAAAATAAATTAAAATTAATATACAACTAAATGTTCAAACAATAATAATTAAATAAACATTTGTCCAAAATAAAAGTAAACACAATTTGTCTAAGATAGTCAAGTCTACAAATAAATACAAACTACATAATTTATCAAAACTAACAAAAAATATAATATCAAAAGCAACACATAATAACAAATACATAATTTTAAATAATAATAATATATAATAATTTAATATTATGGTCGGGTTGGATTAGGTCTCAAGTTCTACTTACGAAATTTGTCACCCAATTTGTAGTGCATTGGGTTGGGTTGAGTCAAGTTTCACTTAATCACTAGAAAAACTCAACCCAATCTGTTTTTGGTTAGATTGAGTCAAATTGGGTCTTCGAGTTGCCCAACTCAATGAGGACCCCTAAACCACTAAGGTTGAATACGAGTTAGGTTGGATCGGGTTTAGAAAAACCTAAGACTCAATCCAATCATAAAATATTGGGTTGAGTTGAGTTTGGTTAATTGGGTTGCAATTTAATTTTTTTTTAAAAAAATAAATTTTAGAATATTCTTTTGTTACCTTTTTAGGATATTTTTTTTTAAAAAAAAATAAATTATACCATTGTTATAACATAAAAATAAACAATAAATTATTGTAACAAATTATATATCAAAACTAAAACAAATTAAAATTAACATAACTAAATTTCAAGCAATGATAACTAAAGAAACATTTATCCAAAATAAAAGTAAATACAATTTGTCTAAGTTAGTCAAGTCATGCAAATAGATACAAATTACACAATTTGTGCAACTAACAAAAACATAATATTAAAAATAATACATAGTAACAAAACACATAATTTCAAATAATAATAATAATATATAATAATTTAATATTATGTTGAGTTGGGTTGAGTCTCGTGTTCAACTTACATAACTCATTATCCAATTTGTAATTGATTAGGTTTGATTGGGTTAAGTTGGGTTTCACTCATTATAAGAAAAACCTTACTCAATCTGTTTGGGTTGGATTAGGTCAAATTGGATCTTTGGGTTGTCAACCCATCTAACTGGGTCTTTGGGTCGTCAACCCAATGAACACCCTTACTAACTGCCATCATTTGCCACTTTCTTTTATAGTTTATAGCCATTGCTAGTTCCTGGTTGCCACGACTAATCATAGCAAAAGAGGAACTCCAACGTGATTGAAAATTTTTTATGTTTTAAAATTTGAAACAAAAAAATATTGTATTTTAAACTTAAAATCAAAACTAATTTTTATTTATAAAACTTTAAAAAATTAAATTAAAAATCACTCTAAAGATGACCTAATGTAATAGGTTTTGTACCAAACTATTAATGAGAATCGTTTTTCCATAGAAACCATGCGTTTGATAAAGAAATAATTGCTTATAATTGTAATGAATCCTGAAAGTAATTCAAAGAAAATCAAATTCCTATAATTTTAAAATATCAATTAAAATCAAAGATAAATCTTAAAACCTAATTCAAAAGTAAAGATACATATCCAACAGCAGAACAATGTTAAATGTGTTAAGCAGTTTCATTGAATAAGGGTGTATTCAAAAGATATCATACAAAACTTCTGTGACTTCAATCATTCTATGCAGTGAAGATACATATCTCACTCTAGTAAATTTATTAAATGTTGGATTTGTGTTCTGGGACCGCTTTGAGATTTACGAAAAGCATACTTTGCATTGTACACTTGACTAATGGTTGTAACATTATGTTCATTTGTGGGCCTGCAAGGTGAGAATAATGTTCTTCATTTTGACCAATTTTTTGCCAAATCACTAAGTAATGTTTTCTCCTCCTCTACCAAATGGTCAGGATATGAATGAAAAACTCATGTTTCCACCAATGGATGATTGTGAAACCTACATACTACCTTCAACTTCCACCCATGTTGATTATTTAGAGGTCATCCTCTTAATTTGAATAGACAATCACATTTTTTGGTCCCCTTTTTTTTACGAACAGAGTTGTCATAGTCTTTGTACAATTTATACGTACCACTTCGCTCATAACCTAAATTCACAAATCTTTTACCAACGATTATACTTGACCTTAATATTACGATGACAAAGTCATTTTGAAACACTACTCCTCTCACTTACTTTAATAATAACTCGTATCGCGTAAAAAACACCTACTTCAATGAATAAATAATTTTCAAATATTTTACTTAATAATTAAATAAAATTATTGTAACACCTATATTGATATGATTTTTGTACCTCTGTGTTGATGAAGGCATTCGTAAATTGAATGACATTCTCAATAGTTTATTGTCGTTGAACAATGTAGAGTTATTCACTATCATTCAAGTTTAATTCATTGTCTTCCATATTTATTTCATTGGAAATATTTCTAAAAAAATCCATTAAAACCTGTAACAACAATTTAAAAATTTAATTATAATGAATTACCAAAAAAATGGATTCATTCTAATTACTCACTACATATTATATAAAAAAAATGATATTGTCGTTATGTAATCAAAATTAATTAATCAAAAAATCAATAATTGACATTGACATTATATAAAAAAAATTGAAAATTGGGACTCACAAAAAATTATGAGAAAGATAACGTAAAAAAAGTAAGGTATTGAAGATCAATGTGCACACAACAAGTTAAAATTATGAGAAACATAACATATAAAAAACTTACAATTCTATGGATTAAAAAAAATTAAAAGATATACTACTCCTTTCACAACATGCCCTACCAAAATTTCTTTTCTAATTTGCAATCTACATCATATCCAGCATAAAAGGGTCACTCTCTTAAAATATATATAAGAACAAAATTATATCACACGTTATAATATTTACTAAAATTGTATTCTCACTTTAGTTATATTTATTAATATATTAAATTTTATAAGTCAATGACTATTCTAATAATAAAAAGTACATTAAGTAAAGATGTTTTAGTTACAAACATAACAATTTTTTAATTGGTGTACACTAACTTTAAATAACAGCTCCAATTTTAAAATAGAGATGGTGTATTATTAATGACACTATGCCAGATTTTTTTCCACTTTTTAAGGAAGTGAAAATTTTAACTCAGTTTAATTTTATTGACTAAGACTATGTTTGTTCATTAAAACTTAATTAATTAGAGACCATAAAGACAACATAGTGATACACAACAAATACTTAAGTTAGAAGACAATTTTTTTTATCAAGTACATTGTTTTGTAAATAATGAATAGCTCAACCATATATAGAATTTATTAAAATGTTCACTTTAAATACGAATTAATTTAATATAGTTTATATTATTAATTAAATATAAGAAATGTATATGGGTGATGTAACATCCCAAATTAATAATACAAAACATACTAGTAATATTCAACCATTTAATTCTCTCTACTTAAACATGTTTCATACAATCAAATTATACACGCACATATTCCAAATTATTTACCAAAATCATAACATATTATTTATATAAAACATTTCATATCCTTTTCCTACCAAAACATGATAAAACATAACTTATTTATATACATCACCTGTCAATTGTCCATTAAAATTTAACTATTATACAACTCAAATATACAACGCAAATCTTGTACATACTTAGAAGTTAGTTACTAGTTCAGTCAATCCATACATTTAGCAATCTGAAATCTCTAGCTTACATACATAGACATACTCTAATACATAAACTATTTCAAACATAAAATGAGTAACTCCACAACTGTCACTACTCAATCGACAATCCTGCTAATTTTGATCACCACTATCTCTGGTATCTACTCCTGTGCAAAGCAAGATCATCACAAATCATACAGAATACCCAGACATCGCAAGGGTAAGCATAATAATACATAAAATTCATAATATAAAAACTTAAAAATCACAATATCATCAATCAAATTAATCATACTTATATTCCCCTGAATATAAGCATTTCACAACATAGCATGTTCAAACATGATACATTCTGAAATATCTATATTCAGTTCGGACACTTAAGCCTCTGAAGACCCTTTCCAATTGGTGACAAGCGTCCAAGCTGCATGTGTTACCACCAATTTAAGTCTAAGCAATACTTATCTGACAACCACAAATTGATTTCTAGTGTCTACCTGACACCCTGTAACACACATTCATTATCTGAGTATGTCTTTTAGGCACCCCTTTATATATCTAGTACCAAGACCACAATGTAAATCATAGAAATATCTCATTCCATATCTGATACTTTGTATTACATTAACCCTAGTTGTATCCCTAGCATTAATGTACCTCACAACCAACAATATAAATAAATATATCCTCATTATGTATTTTAATCATATGCATTACACCACAATACATTCTCATTCCAATAATATCAATTCCAAATAATACATTCTCATTCCAATAATATCAATTCCCGTTACAGAAAATCGATTCAACCAATATCTCTCATCAATCACCACAATAACAAATTTCACATAACATTCAAAATCAGTTCAAAAGTTAAATCAATCACAACTAACAACCTTAATTACCCCACAACCAACAACAATTCCAAATAATACAGTCTCATTCCAATAATATCAATTCCCGTTACAGAAAATCGATTCAACCAATATCTCTCATCAATCACCACAATAACAAATTTCACATAACATTCAAAATCAATTCAAAAGTTAAATCAATCACAACTAACAACCTTGATACTCTTAAAATCATAATTTTTCAAAGTTAAAACCAAGAAAAAACATGTCTTACCTATTTCTCCTTTTCAAAGCTAACTCAAGAAAACAGAGAAATCCACCCAAAGAAATTTCACAGAAACCTGACAAAAATCCCAAATTAAATAGAAACCTTAAAAATCAAGATTTTCAAAGAAATTCCCCTTTTAACGGAAACAACAAGATAGAAAACGATCATAAAAAGGTTCGTTGATTCAAGATCAGACTTACCTATAATAAATATCACTCGGCAGCATGAGCTATGGAAAAAACGCATCAAAATCCATCAATCAAAAGTTAACCATGCAAAGCACGGAAGAAAACAGTGAAGGGGAGAATTGAAGTGGCAGAGAAGAAAGAAAATCGAAGAAGAAGAAAGAAAAGAAGAAAGGGGAAAGAAAAGAAAAAAGAAGAAGAAAAGGAAATGGGGTGAGTTTAGTGAGTTCTCACTTGCTATTCACATCCCCTCCTAAATAGATTTTCGAAAACTCCTCGAAACTCAATCAAAACTTTCCGAAACCAAGAAATAATTATTATATTTCACTCCCCACCTCCCAACTATTCTATGAAAATTAATTAACTAATATTGATATTATAAATAATATTAGTTATTTTCCTACTGTTATAGTAATCTAAGATAATTAAACATTTAATTCCCTATAACATTTATTTCCTTTCTACTAATAATATATTAATTAAACCGGTCTTTACATTAATAAAATATTTTTTATAAATATGTGTGATAAAAAATTTTTAGAAAGGTGTATGTATATTATTATCTCGAGTTCTATGTATAAGATTCATAACAAAAGTGGTATTTGATTCTTCAGCAATGATTGACTGAAGAGTAAAATATTTGCATGCTTTGTGAAAAAAAAATCACATATAAATCATTAACACAACATAATTGTTAGTCTAAAATTATATTTTTATTATAGTTATAAATAAACTTACTTGAAGAAGAGATGCTGAACAAATTCCCAAAAAAACAATGTAGTACGATTATGGAGAAGAATAAAGCAAGAAGGAGACAAGGAACTATGATGGAGAAATGTAACATAAAATGTTTGCTTTTATAGACATAAAGTAAGGGTATATTAGTAAATTTCAAAATTTTATTTAATGATATTTGAAATTTAGCTAATAATTTATTTTCAATAATTCAACAAAATTAAATAAATTTAATATACTTTAAAAGATAGAAATTAATTTTAATAATTCAATATATTCAATAATTTAATAAATTTATTATAAGAATTTATTAAATAAATTATATAAATTCAATATTCAATAATTTAGTTTACAAACAAATTTAAGTAAATGAAAAATTTTAATCCTATAAAATTATAAACTCTTGCATGGTTGCAGCCAATTACCCTAAACCTAACATGCACCCACTTAAAAAGCCTAAATTTTATAATAAGTCATGCAACCAATTCAAAAACCTAAATTTTACCCTAAGCCTATCAGGCAACCAATGATGGTGCACCATGAAAGTTCTCATCCTGCATTCTCACTCCCCGCAAGTCAAACCACCTGTCATGCAATGAATGGTGGTACATCAAACGTGTTTACTTCTCCAACGATACACTGTCGAAGAAGTAAAGAATTTGCAAATTTTTTTCTTTCTCTAATAGTGTATCGCCGGACTGGAAAAGTAAAAAAAATTGTAAATTATTTTACTCTCTAGCAATGCATTGCTGGAAAGTGAAATAATTGAAAGTATATTGGTATTTTAGTCATCAATAGGTGGAAATTGAAAATTTAGTAAGTGACAATTCAAATTCCCAAATCTTTCTGTTAAGATTTTTGGCCCACTTGGTCAGGCCTTATTCAATGAAATACAAAAATAAGAAAACCCCATCAGGCCCATTGTGATCAGCATAAAGGAGGTGGCATACTATTGGCGGATGCAGTTAAAAAGAGGGCCTCAAGGCCAGCGAGTCCTTTGGGTCAGCAAAAGAAGGTAGGAATTGGGGAGGTGCATCGAGTAAGTCTTGTTCTGGTGGCCCAAAGTGAACTTGTAGAAGGAGAAAGAGGCTTTATCCGTGATCCGTGATCCGTGATATTGCAGAGCTTCTGGAAGGGGCAGCTGAACTCATCCCTTGTGCGGGACAGGACGTGCGAGAATTCCTCTCTACCCCAGCGATTAGACAGGTTGGTCCAAATGGAAGGCAGTTGCAGGGGTAACGGTGGTCGGCTTTGCAGGGAAGAGCAGCCGGCTCTGAAGTGGTCGTTGATACGCTGACGGCCATGGGGGTCTCTTCTGTTGGCCACACCCGAATTAACTGAAGGCAGGGCCCAAACTCGTGGGCATCTCAGCTAAGAGATCACGACCGTGAATTAGCCTTACAGAATGCAAGTGATGCAGTAAACGAGTTTCAGTGCATTCTGATGTAGCAGGCAGGTCTATTATCCCTGGGCTATATTCTGGAGTCCCAAGTCTGGCTCTTCTTCAGGAAAATAATGGCGACCATCTTCAAGCTGCTCGTAATGGTCAATCTCTGAAACTCGTGTTAGGAGTTAGCCACGTTGCTCCTCTCGGTGCGCTTGATGTGGAACATATTAGGGCCGTAATTCCCTTTGGATAAAATCTATTCTCGCCTTTATACCTTTTTATTTTTTGTCTTTTTACTAGGTTCCAAAGAAGGTGTTCAACATTATCCGGTCTATATAAAGGAGATTTCTATAGGGTGGATTGGAAGAATACAACAAAGTAACAAGGATCAAATGAGAGTAGATGCATAAAGATAAAAGTCAAAGTGATCTTGGAATTAAAAATGTGGTGACATTCAACAAAGTTTGACTTGTTAAGTGGCGGTATAGGGTTCTTTATGGAGGGTACTTCCCTTTGGATCAAAGTTTTAAAGGCTTGATATGGGGAACATATCAAGAGAAATCTCGCAGTGGGACAAAGGAAATGAGGGTCCAAATGGTGGAATGATATCTTGAAAGTAATGGCTGAAGAGGGGATAGGTAAATGGTTCTCTAGTGAGGTTAAGCCCTTGATAGGAGATGAGTCTCTGTTTAAATTTTGGGAAGAGAGTTGGAAGGAGCCTAACAGGCTTAAATTTATATTTCCTAGGTTGTATGCTTTGTCAATTCAGAAAGAGATGTTTATTCTAGAAGTTAGGGAGTGGAGTCATGACACCTGAGGAGTGGAGTCTTTCGTTTCAATAGTACTCATGATCCAGTTAGATCTTCTAGTTCTAGGCTTTAAGCCCAACTATATTGTCAAAAGGCAATTGCTTTTAATACCTCCCTATCTTCTATTCATACCTCCCTAGGCTTCACAATTTTTTTCAAAACCCAAAAATACCTTTTTTCTTATCCTACTTGGTTGATGAAGCAAATCATAGTAGTTGTGTGTGTCACCACCACACCTTTCCAATCGCTGCTTTGACCACCTCTCCAGTCATCGCTTCGAGCACCTTTTCGGTCACTTGTTTGAGCACCTCTCAGTAAGTATGTTCCAGAAAACATGATCCAGAAGGCGAATGAGATTCAACAAGTATGTTCCGAACAACATGATCCAGAAGGCAAATGAGATTCAACAAGTATGTTCCAAAAAACATGATTCAAAATGCAAATGGGATTCAGCTAGTATGTTTTGGATCACATGATCTGAAAGGCAAATGAGATTCAGCAAGTATATTTCGGACAACATGATCCGGAATGTACATAATGCATTCTGCATCAGTTGATTCGGAATGCATTATGTACATTCCAGATCAACTAATCCGAAAATGGATTAAATGTGTATTATTATTGTGAGTTCTAGATCAACTTATCTGAAACACTGTAACACTCGTGAATCGATGTTAGTGTCAATAAAAAATGCAAACAAACCCTAAATCATAAATCCTAAAGCGTAAACTTTAAATCAAGAAAATCAAACCTGAATAAAATTGTGTTTTCCTTTTCAAATAACACTTAAATCAATGAATAATACCCTAAAGACTTATAAGAATGATTAGGAATTTAAAATAGGGCAGAATGTGACAATTGATGTTTGACATACAAGAGTAGCAAGATAAAGCACAACAAGACAATAAAAAATAAATTCAAAAATTTAAAATCAATTAAGGATAAGGGTATATTAGGAATTTGCAAAAAATATACTTTGGGGGGTGAAATAGCAAATGGGAGGTGTTAAAAGAAAATGCCTTGTCAAAAATATGTATATGAAATTCAAGAAAGAAAGTTATTATTTGCAAACCCTCCTTTTCACTTTTCACACCTTCTCATTTTTTTTTTCAATTTTTGCATAATACTTAAAATTACCTTACCAGTAAAAGTATCCATGGGTATAGGTTTGTTTGGTTTAATTTTTAGCAAAAAAGAAAAATCTTATTCAATTAATTTTAATTGATTTGATTTGATTTGCATTTCATAATTATTTTTGTAATTTGAACAAATCGAATCAATGGATAAGTTATTTGAACAAATAATATTATCTGCAAACCTTCCTTTTCACTTTTCACACCTTCTCATTGTTTTGAATTTTTGCATAATACTTGAAAATTACCTTTCCAGTAAAGGTGTCCATTGGTTATTTAGTTTAATTTTTAGGAAAAAAAATTGAATTAATTCATTTTAATTGATTTGATTTAGTTTGAATTTTATAATTATTTTTTTTATTTGAACAAATCAAACCAATGGATGATTGATTTGATTTAGTTAACCTAAAATCCAATTAAAAGAATAAAAATATTTTTAAAAAATAAAATAATAATTTTATACAAAAATTAACAAATAATATGGTAATTAATTGATAATTTTATCCCAGAATACCAAAGTGTTTGACATACACCAAATTAACAAAATCCTCAAATATAATTACTTAAATATGCAACTAAAAAAAGTCATATATAAATAAATTTTATAGTTCATTAATGTGAGTCCAAAATTACGCTGAAAATTTTACTTACAAAGTAAATAACAATTAAAAATAATAAAAATATATAAATGTATTTTATTGATCTGGTTTGATTGGTATTTTGAAATTTCAAATTCATTATTCGATTAAGATAGGTCTCAATTGGTTCAATTTGGTTTTGAACCAAACAAGAAAAAAATCTAAATTAATTTAATAGATTTGGTTTTTAATTATCTAATTTGTGACATCAATCTAGACCGATTAATATCTCTATTTTCCACATAAAGTATGCAGAGAACTATACACTTTCTTTATGATAGAATTAAGTATAAAAATCAAAAAGTTACATATACTTTTAGTACCTAAAAAATGGACTCAATTTAATTTTCATTTTAGTATCTCAATTATTTTTTTTTCATTGTTTTGGTCCTAAAAACATTGAAAAAATAAAATAAGCCAAATTGAACCTAAACAAATTTTTAAAGCAGGTGACATCGCCCTCAATAATACATGTGTACATATTTTGTTAAGTCAAATTCATTCATTTGAAGAATTCATTTTTGCTTATCAAAAACTATTTTATAATTTTAGTAATTTTACATGATTTTAAGTCAAATTGATTTTTGTTAAAAAATAAAATAATTTTATAGGATACTAAAATATAAATAAATATCATTAAATATTTAATAAGCCATTGTGTTAAATATTTAAAAAAAACTTTAATACCTATATTGATGCCAATTATTTTAATAAAAGATACATGTATTATTTCTTATAAAATAAATTAAAACTAATTTATTATATATTATTTAGTAATTAATTTAAAAATATTTTGTCATAAAATATTTTGCTAACATTTATTTTATTATATTGATTATATATTTATACTTTTTGTCATAGATAAAAACTAATCCCAATTGTAATGTATGGCTGCTGGTAGCTCAAGAAAATTTTGGAAATAGAAAAGATCAAACAAAGCTCTTTTTTTATTGAAAGGTATGGGCAATACCCACACGAAATTAATTAGTTCTATTAGCAACTAATATACAATTCAAATCATTTTGATAAACAGTAAATACTGAGTCTGGGAAAAAATTAAAAATATATCCTGATTGGAATTCAGTCCTAACTTAGCAAATCCATCTACCAGCAAGTTCGTTGGCTTCCTAGGGACAAAATTAAAAATAGAGTTATCCTAATTGGAATTAACAATGCATCGAAACGTTTTCCCACTGCTCCTATAAATAAACTCCATAATAGCAAAATACTCATTATCAATTGCACACCCCTCATCAAACAGCTTAATACTATGGAGAGAATGTGATTCAATTGTAAGTACATGGAACTCTTGTTCCATAATCAGAGCATGAAGAATGGCCAACAATTTAGCCTTATCTACATGGCAGTAAGTAAGGTATCTTCTCAGAGAATCCAAGGACAAAGATACCTCTATGATCACGCACTACACTGCCAATCGCTGTCTAACCCTAGGTATTGAGAATAGTTGCATCACAATTGATTTTCAACACGCTTGTGTTTGGAGCCATCCAGGCAAGCCAATGTCCACCGTCACCATACTGTGTGTCATGCTCCTTTAGAATTGATCTCACATGGTGAATTTCTCTTAGTTCCTTGATAAGAGACTTGATTGAGCAAACAACTTGGTTATCAAATTGACAACATAATCATTCCACTTCCACCAGATACAATCTAGAGGAACAACAAATATCTGGCACCACCCTTGGTTACCTTGGTTCTGAGCCTTGATTAAATTTGACATCAACAAGTCAGTAAAGTTAGTTTTGTTTCGTGAAGAAATTTGGGATACTTGATATACGAAGTTTTCTCCAAACTTAGAGAGTATGGATACAATCCCTAAGAGCATGCATCATGGATTCCCTCTAATCATCACAAAGTGGGCAATGTGGATTATCAGTCATACGCCTAGAGGACAACTCATTAGTAGGGAGCACCTAGTAAGCTAACTTCCAAAGAAGCACTCGAATGCGTTCCGAACTTTCCATTTCCACAATACTCGAAATATAGGACATCCCTGCATAGAATTCAGGTTCAGAAGACTTTCATAAGCTATTTTGGTGGAGAACATGTCATCTGATTCAATAGCCCAATACCGACAATCAGCATCTCGATCCCCTCTAGGGGCTTCAATTGCACAAATCTCGGTTTAATATGATTTTGAATATGAGCATTATCATTACACCAATCTATCAAAGGCCATGCCCAGGCACCCAATGATCGAACCAAAACTCAATTCCCTGTCCATTACCTACTTGCCATGTTGTATTCTAATCTACAATCCTTCAGGATTAGTTATGCCCCTCTAGAAATTTGTGCAAGTTGGAGCTAGAGAGAGGAGAGGTTTTGTAGATCCACCACATTTATACTTGGCACAAACAAGTTGTACCCACAAGTCATCTTTTCTAGTGAGGAGCTTTCACCCTGATTTTGAGAGTCGGCCTAGGTTGGCCTGCCTAGTCTTTCTGAAACCAAGACCTCCTACCATTTTGGGCTTACAAAGATTATCCCATCTAAGCCAGTGTACTTTCTTCATAGTGCTAGAGTCGTATCATATAAAATCCTTGCATTTCTGATCAATTAAATGACAAACAGAAATAGGTATAGTTTGCATACACATAGTTTGGTAATGCTTTCACTACTGAATTTACTAAGGTGAGTCTTCCCACAAAAGATAAGGTGTCCCTATTCCAGTTGCTCAATCTATGTTAAATCTTGTCAATCAAGAACTGAAATGATTCTTTTGACACACGCCTATGATGAAGGGGGAATGTCAAGATATTTACTGAGGTCACAAGTCCGATCAAAGCCAAAAGCTTGAGCAATTTGTTCTTGGCAGTGCCTATGGACATTATCAGAAAAACAAATCCTTCTTTTTTCATTCCCCACCTTCTGGTCGGAATTACTACAAAACATCTGAAGTACATGGTTAAAGACATCCACTTGATCAAGTGAGGCTTCTACAAATAGTAAGAGGTCATCTACAAAAGCAAGATAGGCTAGTTTAGGCCCGCCTCTAGATACTTGGATGGGTTTCCACAACTTCTGGTTCATTGCAATTTCAATCATGTGAAACAGGCGCTCAAGGTAGAGAACAAATAAATATGGTGAAATAGGGTCCCCTGACGTACTCCTCTAGAAGGCATAAATGATTCCAGAACTTCACCATTCCACAACATGCGCATGGTTAGAGAAAAGATACAATGTCATATCATATTGGTAAAAGATTCCAGTAAACCAATATCCATCACGGCATCTTTGATGAATATCCAGTTAAGCCTGTCATATGCTTTCTCTAGGTCAACTTTAATGACCATCCACCCCTTGCTACCTTTCTTACGCTTCATGAAGTGTATCACCTCCTGAGCAATGATGATATTGTCATGACTATTTCGGTTCGGAATAAAACTAGTATGACAAGAGTGCACAAGTTTCTCCATGATAGTCCGCAACCTCATGGTCAGATTTTTTGTGATTGTCTTGCAGGAGACATTACAAAGACTAATTGGTCTTAAATTTTTTATGGAAACCACTGCCTCCCCCTTGGAGATCAAGGTATTAAGTGTGGAATTTAGCTCAACCTTAATCATCTTAGAAAACGAGTCACCTACAATGTGTCAAGATCTCCACCTGGGATACAAGTTTGCTAAATATTTCAATATGATCCGCTGAAAGGGGAGGAAATGCCCCTTTGACGCTAGCTGGAGTACATTGTTGATCATTAGAAAACAACTCTTCACGTAGGATCCGTTTCCCAATTGCCATTAAGATCCTGCCTACAAATTGTTGTAACCCCATGGAAGTATTTAGAATTCTTATCTCTATAGGATAACCACTTGGCTCGAGAACGTTGAAACCACCAAAGATCCTTCTCTCTCAGCACTTATTGATAACTTTGCCAAATGACTGCTTGCTTGTTTCTCTTCCCAGAAGGTAGATGGTTGGCATATTTTCCAATTTCCAATTAATAATATCTAGCTATAGGAGGAGTTGTCGTTTGCGTCCGAAAATGTTGCCAAACACTTCTCTTTTCCGTTGCTGCAAAGTTTTATGAAGCTTAGGGACACTCCTCTGCCAACCTTCACTGTCTCTCCAAAATTTAGTGAGAAATCGTTGATGATATAGCCGGTTGCAATGAATCGGGAAGGTCTACGCCGAAGCCTCCATGATAGATTGATCAACAATCTATCCAAATGCTCCATTAAGTTACCCCTCCTCCAAGTAAAAGTTGGCCCTTGGAACCCAGCATCCAAGAGATTATTAGTCTGCACAAACTCCACAAAGTCATGCATCCCGGTGTACTAGAAGCCCCTCTCTCAAACAGTGCAGGATGGAATTGAAATCACCCATAAACGCTTATAGCTCATGGATAGAATAGCCTAAGTTAGACAACCATAGACTATTGATATGAGTAACCAGCTATTTTATTTCTTTCATCTAACTCTTAATCGAACAAATTGATAGTTTCAGCAAGACTTCTACTTGCAATGTTACCTTCTTTGGCCACAACTTTTTGAGCTCTAATACCTCACACTGTTTAGCTATGTCAACAAGCTAAACCCCATTGCCCCCTGCACGACAGCATCTTCATCTCGTGTTGCAACCTCCGTTGGATAACAAATTATTGCCTTTGGACATCCATGGTTCGTGGCCTTGCAGTTCTCTGCCTCGTGTGTCCTATTTGGGGAAATGGTAGAGGAACCTCCAGCGAGTAGAACTCGCTGGGTGCCCCATTCATTCATCGGGGTCTTCAAGAAGACGTTGCTGCTTGCGATGCTCATGCTCGGATAGCCGAAAATAAATTTTCCACCAAGTTCTGATACTGGTTAATCAACTCCAGCTCTTCTTGCACACTCATTTGGTTGATCTCAGCGATGAGAGAGGGAGCCTCTTCCAGGGAGCTAGAACCAGGAATGGGTAATAAAGAATCAATGTCACGCTCGCACTCCCCTGTTTTACTGGTTGAGGTCCATCGTGAGCTTCATATGTAATTGTCGGGTCAGATCGTAAAGCCTTGAAGCGTGATCCTGATGTTTTTTGTGTGGCCAATTCCTGTAAATGCATATGACGTGGCACGAGCACTATAGCACTCTCCGTTAATGCACGAGGCTTGCGGTTACCATTCTTATCTTTTGCAATCAACCAAGGGCAATAATTGTGATTAGAAATTGCAGTTTGTTCAGCCAATATAACCGTTGGTGGATTATTATTTATATTATAATTGGCATTTTTATTGCCATTTACTTTAGTCTTGAAATCCGTTTGGGTAGTCGTCGTTTCATCATGTTTATCCATCTAAGGAACACCATCAGCCTCCCATGGCCACATTGAATATCTTTGTGTGCGTATCGTCCACATTGAAAACAAATTTTGCAGACTTCCTCATATGCAAGTGTAATAAGTATCCTCTCCCAATAACTTTGGCGTGTAAAAGTTCATTTTAAATCAATTTCTAAGCAAATTTAGCATAACGGCCTCTTGCTTGCTTGGATCACCTTGAGCATATTGTCCAAACTAGAACTAACCCTTCGTTGAAAAGCATCATTATACAACTCAATTAGAAGATTTGGAATACAAACCCAAACAATTAATTTCTTTGATAAAGACACATTTTTCATGAAGAATGGTTTCCATCTCATAGTGATCCACCATCATCCAAGGGTCCTCAAAGAGTGCAAGGTGGTAATCCTCTTGCGTTGAGAAAAAAGATTTGACAGCAATTGTCAGGCATATCAATGATCTTAAGAAAACTTGATTTTGTCCAATCATGGTTAACCTTTGCTTCTAAAACACGAAGCCAACGTTTTTTACTAATATTGTCACCGACCCCTTCCAAGGTTTACACCATTCTCAGAATTCTTCATTTGTAATCAATATCTTCTTGTAGATGACATTTTCATTGGTGGGAAACAAGACTTTCACTATGCATTTGAAAAAACATCCTTATTAGATGCTTTGTGCTTGACTTTGTGGTTACTAATAGAAGATTTTATTCTTCCTCTAATGCCTTATGCAAAACGCGAGTAGAGGTCTCATCCTCCATTTTTTCTATTATTACTTTAGTTTTATTTCATAAAGTGAATATAATTTTTTTTACTAGAAAGTAAATATAATTATCAAACATAGCTTTTTTTTCCACTAATAGTGTTACAAATATTAATTAATAAATTTTAACTAAACATTTCTTCTCCTCCTAACTTTATTTTATTTAAACTAAATTTATTGTAAAAAATTTTATCATGCATAATAATTATGAGTAAGATTGTAAGAAGTCCTGAATAAGATTTGTGGTTAACACTGTAAATAAATTAATTTTAATATCTATACTTCTATACTATTAATAAAGGAAATACCGCATTTTGATGTTTACTTTTTAAAATATTTATTCTATCCTTACACCTATTTTAAAATTAAAAAAAATAAATTAATTTGTTATAAGAGGGACTTGAACCCGTAACCTTTTATTTTTTATTTTCAAAACATATACTTTACCACTAGATCAACATTATAACTTTAAGCAAAAAATTAGTTTAAAATAATGATATCCAACATACATATTTGTCCAATTATATCTCTAATGTATTAATATATGATATTATAGTATGTATTATATATCTATACTTCTATACTATTAACAAAGGGAATACCTCCTTTTGATGTCTACTTTTCAAAATACCTATTCTACCCTTACACCTGTTTTAAAATTAAAAAAATAAACTACTTTGTTATAAAAGGGACTTGAAATCATAACCTCTTATTTCCCAAAAATATACTTTATCACTAGACCAACATTATAACTTTAAGCAAAAAAATTACCTTAAAATATTCATATCCAACATACATAATTGTCCAATTATATATACAATGTATAATATATGATATTATATTACATATTGTATATTATATAATGGGAATATGACCTTTTGGTGTCCATATTTTATGACTATTTTACTTTCTAAACATTTTATGACTAACTTATCCCTGTTAGAATATGCGTACATTTCATGATAAATATTTTTAATAAACATGCAAACATACAGGTGCGACAATATTTTGAGTTCTATCAAACTCACCTATTTCCATTTTTTCATATTTATTACATATTTGACATATCCATTTATGATCTGACATGTTTTTATCATGTTATCATAAACAAAAAATATAAAATTAGCAAAATATGTTTCAAAACATGTCACATAACAATTTATATTTCAAAATATAAAAATTTACAAAAGATATTAAATTAAAATCCTACAAGTGTTATAACATATTAAAATCCTACACAGAGGCTGCCGCACTTGTGTTTTTGCTAGTATTAGATAATTAGATGTAAATTAATTTTTTATTTATAATTTTTTATTATTTTATGTATTTGAAGAAAAGGAAATCTAGAGAATGAACAGTCATTAAGTGTCAAATTTATAGCGGATTTGTAGTGATAATTTTCTTTTCAAATTAAAGGCTCTCGAAAAAGAGAGAAAACATTGAAATAAAAGCATTTAAATAGGAAAAATAAAAAAAAATATATAAAACAAGATAAAATAAAGAAGAAAAAGAAAAAAATATCCATAAAAGAAACATATATCAGTGAAGAAAAAGGTTATAATTGTATTAGTATTTTCGGTTATCCACTTTTTTATATATAAATATTATATATAAAGTTTAATAAAAAATAAATAAATAAAATAACAAAAACATGAGGAGAAAACATATAAAAACAGAAAAAAAACATAAAATAAAATAATGTAAAACACTATGAAATTGTCATCATTGATCTGTATTATTAGAGAGTGCAACTGTCTTTGCAAGATTAATATTTTAGAACAGACCACTAGCCGAAAAAGGTGGGACAATTTGTTCTCCAAAATTATGGGTATTAAAAGAAATTGCCAAAAACCTTTGGGAATTTCAATTTACATCTATCTTAATTCCAATTTACACCTATTTCTATGAAAAATATTAATATACCCTTCACTTTTTTAATGATTTGTTGGATAGTACACGAAATTTTAATTTTTTTTTTACTTTCTAACGAATCGCTAAAGATTAAAAAAATTTTACAAAATTATAAATTAAAACAAAGAATCAATATTAGTATTGAATAATTAATTACCTATAATGATATTTGAATTGGTAAATTTCAAATACATTATTCAAAGTTAGAATAAAGTCAATATTAAGAAAAAAAGAAAATAAAAATATCATAAAAAAATATCCAAACACGTTTATTTGAACAGAGAAAAAAAACACAAACAAATGACAACTTATCGTTTTTGTTTTTTTCCCTTTTTTAGTTGTGCCTTTTATTTTAAAAAAAAAATATTAGAACATATCTCAATTTATTTTTCAAATTATAAATTAAATTTAATTAAAATTTTAAATAAATTTAACCATAAAATTGAAAAAATATTTATTTCAAAATTTTTATAGTTATTTAAAACAATATTTATTTCAAAATTTGAAATTTAAAACAATAATTAAAATAATATTTATTTCAAATTTTAAAATAAATTTCACACATAAACAAGGAGATATTAAATATATTTATATATTAATAAATTATAAAGATATAAAATCCATTAACTACTAATTAAGTTTTTCTTTAAAATTGTATCTTTTTAGGAGTTATACTAGTATTTAATTGAAACAATCATGTATTTAGAGCTCAATCTCAAAATTAATAATAAAACTAAAACAATTTTATACTAACATATGTACACTAACTTATTTTTGTACTTTTTTCCCTTTTTTAGCTTGCCTTCCATTTAAAAAAAAAGTTAGAACATATCTTAATTTATTTTGCAAATTATAAATTAAAATTTTAAATAACTTTAACTATAAAATTTAAAACAACATTTATTTTGAATTTCAATTTTTTTAGTTATTTAAAACAATATTTATTTCAAATTTAAAACAATAATTATTTCAAATTTTATATTTTAAAATAAATTTCACACATAAATAAGGAAATATTAAATATATTTATATATTTATATATTTATTTTTTTAAGGAAATATTAAATATATTTATATATTAATAAATTATAAAGATAAAAAATTCATTAACAACTAATTAATTTTTTCTTTAAACTTGTATTTTTTTTGGAGTTATAATAGTATTTATTTGAAACAATCTTCTATTTAGAACTCGATCTCAAAATTGGTAATTAAATTGAGACAATTCTACACTTACAGATCCACACTAAGTTATTTTTGTACTTTTTTTCCTTTTTTAGTTGTGCCTTCCGTTTTAGAAAAAGTATTAGAACATATCTCAATTTATTTTATAAATTATAAATTAAAATTTTAAATAACTTTAATTATAAAATTTAAAATAATATTTATTTCAAATTTCATTTTTTTAGTTATTTAAAATAATATTTATTTCAAATTTTAAATTTTAAAATAAATTTTACACTTAAACAAGGAAATATTAAATATATTTATATATTAATAAATTATAAAGATAAAAAATCTATTAACTACTAATTAAATTGTTTCTTTAAACTTGTATTTTGTTAGAGTTATAATAGTATTTATTTGAAATAATGATATATTTAAAACTTAATCTCAAAATTAATAATCAAACTAAGACAATTTCACATTAATAGAACACTTGTTAATTTTCCTTTGTATAAAAATATCTGAATAGGAATTAAACAAATTGAGACTGAGACTAGGAGAAGAAGTTGAAGAATGTCGGAGTAGAAAGGAGATAAATGAACAACAAAGGGAGCTGCAGAGAGAGAGGAATGTGTGGAGGAAGGAATGGTGAAGAGAGAGGAATGTATGGAGAAGAATGAACCACAAAGGGAGCTGCGGAAAGAGAGGAATGTGTAGAGGAAGAAGTGGTGGAGAAAGAAGAATGTATGGAGAATGGGAAACAAAAAAGAATATGAGAGAGACGGAAAGAAGGACAGAATGGGTAAAATGAGTATTTGCAAAAGAAATTAAAGATAATAAGTATGAATTGCAATCATGAGTAGGTGGGAATTGAAATTCCCAAAACTTTCACCTAAGGAAATGAGAATATGGGCCAGTTGAATTCTTCAGGATCAGGCCCAAATCCTGAAGATATGTTTTATTGGATTGCAATTCTGCAGGGCCTGGAAGAAAAATCAAATTTCACTCTACACAAAGCTTCTAGGCTATTCAGCGTGAAGATTCAAAGAAATAGCATAAGAAAAAGAAAAGGAATTAAAAGCTATCGAAGAGTTTAAATTCTTTTTTCATATCCTGATACATAATAAAAAGGAAGAAAATATAGTCCTACTTCTACCGGTTAGTAAATAAATAAATAATACTTATAGAACTTAGAGTTATTAAAGGAAAATTTAAAAGAAAAAAAGAACAACATATAGCAATATAATGAAAGAACTAACAAAGAAATGGGGAACTAAGTCAATAGGTAACCCTAGAAACTGAATAGCCTTACAGCATGGGAGTTCAGATCTAAAATATGGTGTGAAGGTGGGGTCAAAAGGGAAGAGATCCAAATGGTACAAAAGAGAATATCCAATTATCTACGAACCATTAACACAGATTGAAGGAAATTTCCCTGCCTCTCAGGCTTTTCTGAATGTCACGTCGTACAAACCAATCAATTCAAGCATTCAAGAGCTTGAAGTCTCAAATGTTTAATTTTTTATACAAAGGATAGTGGACATGACCATGCTTGAAGTAGAAAATTTTCCAACATATCATCAAACTACATGGTTCCTATTCGGTTTTTCTTAAAACTAGGAGACGTGGAAAAGGTGAAATACTTTTGGCATGTCCACTTTGACACGTTTAATATTAGTGTCATAACTACGCAATGTTTTAATTGGAGATAGCTGCCATTTCTCGCACCAGCCATCTAAAAAAAAGCAAGTTATGTAAAACAGTCTACATTTAAAGATTCTTCTTTATTTTTATTTGTCAAACCTTGACAACAATAATATAATATGAGTATTATTCTTGAATCATCCTTTGTATGAGATCATGTTTATTTGTTGAGCTTTTCTATATAATATATCTTTGTGTGTGCATGGAATAATTTTATTAGAGTTAAAAACAAAATGATTAAAGATAATTCGTGTTTTCAAATTTTATTAAATCGCAATTTATATAGTTAGATTAAATGTTAAATTTATGTTTTTTTATCTATTTTTATGATATATATATATATATATATATATATATATATATATTTTTAGTATCCAATTTCATAAATTTTATTATTGTTGTTGTTGAACTGGGTACTAAAAAAAATTAAAAAAAATAAATAATAATAATAATAATAATAATAATAATACATATACACATACTATTATAGTTTCATAAATTTTGTAACTTTTTTATTTTTTAATAATAATAATAAATTTTGTAGTTTTTCATTTTTTAATAATAATATTACAATTATTATTATGAGAAAATGAAAAAGTTACAAAATTTATTATTGTTGTTGTTGTTAAAAAATGAAAAAATTACAGAATTTATGAAACTACAGTAGATGCATGTGTATTATTATTATGTTTTAGTGTCCAGTTTAATAATAATAATAATAATAATAATAATAATAACAACAATAAAATTTATGTAACTGGACACTTAAAAATAAAATTGCGCGTATATGTACGTAATGCATAAAAAAAATAAGTTTCACATTTGGTCTAACGATATGATTCTCTCTTTAGGAGTGAGAGATCCTAAGTTCAATTATTGGATTGCCCCTACTATTGTATTTTTACATTTATGGTTGAAATTGCACGTATATGTAACATAAAGATGGGTAAGTTTAATATAAACTGGAAATTTGGTCTAATGGTATGATTCTCAATTTTGATGTTAGATTTTTACATTTATGTGTCAAACTAGCATTATCAAGTCATTCGGTCTAATAATATGAGTTCTTGCTTTGGGAGTGAGAGGTTCTATGTCTGATCCTTAGATTGCCCCTACTATTGTATTTTTACATTTATGGTTAAAACTGCACGTATATGTAACATATTGTGAGATTTTTACATTTATGTGTTAAACTAGCATTATCACGTCATTGCACCACTAAGCAAGTTAATGGTTATCTCTTTCTTAATTGCGTCATGTAAGCAAGTGATGGTGTTAATTGACGGAGGGGGTCATTTCTTTCTTAATCACACCTTGTAAGCAAGTTAATGGTGTTAATTGATAGAGGGGACACCAGTTGACGGATTTTAAAATTATTTGGAGAAAATGTCATGATTTTTTACTGAGGTAAAATGTCACAATTTGATAAAACTTGGGAACACAAATTGTATTTAAGCCTAAAAAATCATTCACTATATTAGAGTTAACTTTGTTTTTCAATATTTTTTACATAAAATTAAAAATCCAAATCTAAAACTTGAGAATAAGACAAATACCCTTTTAACTAATTAATAACCGCTCATGCTCAACAATTTTAATTTTATCCAAATTTCAAAGTCTGGTTGGGCATTATCATTAAGTATCTAAAAAAGGTTATCATTAGAACAATCATTCTCATATGAAGAGATTAAGGCAGCTGTTTGAGTATGTGAATGAGGTAGAAGTCTGAGCCTCAATTTTAGTAAATAGAAGCCCTACATCAGAATTTAGACCAGGCAAAGGAATAAAGCAAGGAGACCCATTATCTCCATTCCTTTTATTGGTGGTGGCCGAAGGATTATCGAGGTTGTGCAGAGGAGTGTATAAAGAAATCAAGGTGGGAGATGAAGCAAATTTTCAATGCTACAATATGCTCATGATGCTATTTTGATGGGGGAAGCAATCTTCTAACTGTGTGGATTTTGAAGGTGATCCTAAGAGGTTTTGAGATGACATCCAGGCTAAAGGTGAACTTTCATAAAAGTCAATTCCATGTATTAAATGTAAACCCTTTGTTTGTAAATACAGTGGGATGTTTACTGAACTGTTTTGTAAGTTCACCAATGTTTAAATTATTGGGTGCTCTAGTGGCAGTCAATCTTACGGCGTTAGCAATGTGGAGGTCAGTAATTGATCAATTTTAGAAAAGGCTTTCAAGTTTGAAGGGGAAGAGTATATGGTAATATTAAATTTTGTACTTTCAAGTTTAGTGTTGTATTTCTTTTCCTTTTATAAGGCTCCTATAAAGGTGATGAATATTCTAAAAGGGTTGTAGCATAAAGTCTTATGATGAGGGAATGCAAATGAAAGTAAAATTGCATTGGTGAGTTGGAATAGAGTGTAACAGCCTAAGAGTGAAGGGGTAGGGGGTTAGGAGTGAAGTGTTTGGCAAAGTTTAAATTAAGTTTTCTTGTAAAATGAAGATAGAGGTTTCTAATTGATAAAAAATCAATATGAGCACTTTTGGTACTAGATATGGTGATTTTCATAATTTATAGTACCAACACAATATTCCAAATGTTCATTATGGTAGAAGGATATTTGGCTACTAGATGGTCCCTTGGTTGAATCTCTAGGCTAGTTTACAAATAATATTAGTCGAAAGCTAGGGGATGGGAATGGTACCTTGTTTTGGAAGCATAATTAGCTAGGAGGTGGCGCATTAATTTCGCTTTTCCCTAGATTATATGATCTAACTGTGGACAAAAATGTATCAGTAAAAGAGTTGGGTGATCATGCGTCAGGATCTCTAAGATGGAAGTGGAAATGGAGGACAAGGTTGTTTGTGTGGGAAGAGGAGATGATTATTTCACTGGAGGAGATGTTGTAGAATGTAGTTTTTGGTCAACAAAAAAGGGATAATTGGATTTGGAACTCAGGTGAAAATGACCAGTTTTCAGTCGCAAATGCGTACAGGATTATTAATGGTTGTCCAAATCATGGTACAACCTCCACCTTGGGCACACAATTGTTTAAGAGGTTATGGAAAGATACATTGCCTCCAAAAGTCTTAGACTTTTCTTAGAAGTTACTCTTAGATAGGCTACCTACTATGGACAATTTAATGAGGAGAGAGGTTGCATTCCAATCAAATCTATATACATGTGTCTTGTGTAGGGAGCATGTTGAGGATAATAAGCTTATTTTTCTATCTTGTTATTCGTCTCAGGTGTTGTGGTATAAGACTCTGAACTGGTTATGTGTGGAATCACCCTTACTTGATAATCTACCCCAACTATTTCTTATGTCTACTTTCTGGGCATTGGCAAACTTAAAAGAAAGTGTAGCTATCTGTTTTAGCATGTCATATGTCGGTGTATATGGATATCTAGAAATTTTATCGTCTTTAATGGTAAAATAGTAGAGTTATTGGATACCATGTTATCTATTCAGATAATTTCTTGAAAGTAGTTATTGTATAGTTTTGGCTTTAATAGGATTGTTTTTTCTCATATTAGTGTAACAACCCCCAATTGTGTCTTTTGAATATGAAGTAGGTAACTCTAGGTGGATATTTTTTTTTTTTTGTAGTGGTTTTCATTAAAATTATAGTCTTAGTCGGATTAGATTAGGATTCTCGTGACACTGTTACCTTTTGTACATGTAAAAGACCATGTTATGAAAGTGACTATTTCATCTCATCTTATATATAATACATATTTATTTTTGCTTTTAAAAAAAAAAATCAAATCCCACTAAACCAACTTAATCACTAAAAAGTTACTGTATTGTCATTTCATAAAACCTTTATAACTTTTGAAAAAATTATGTATATTTATTTTCAGATTTCATGATTTAATTTTTTATATTCTTTTATAGTAAAAGTTAGGCACATTTAACTTCAAGCAAGATACAACATCATGTGTGTACATGTTCCTTTTTTTTTCTGGGTTTGTTATTTTAATTTCAACTCAACCTAATCCAACTGAAATTGGCTGATTCAGGTCTATTTCTTAGCTAAAAGTGTGCTCAAATCCAGCCATTCTTATATTGAAGCTGATGACACATTTTTATTCTTATTGAATCAGAAAAGTTATGAAGTTGAGGTGAATTATATTGAAGCTGATGACACATTTTTATTCTTATTTTTTTATACAAACAAACGAGTATCTGGCGTGAACGGAATCATTGAGAGTGGATAAGGGTTATCTGCCAATAAAAATTCAACGTGCTTCATGTCCATTTGATCACCTTACAAGGGGAAATGAACCACCTCCACACACTCTTCAAATTCCTCATCCCATCACTCAATTTGCAGCACCTAACAACCAATAACTCTCTTGCAATTTGAAAAAAAAAAAAAATTACTATTAATCTGCGTGATAATTTTTTTTTATATCTACACAAACTTCAACAAAGCAGTTTTCTGACGCAAACTGTGTGGTTCATTTATCCGAAAACCAGATCTTATCCCAAAACTTCGTTCTGTACCAAAGCAACAATCGCAAAGTGACAGCATCTATTTATTATTTTATTTATTTTTATATATTACTATTATATGTTCTGTGCTCATCCAACAATAAAATAATTTCCAAACTCCAACTAAAGATATGACCTACATCGTTTACTTTTTCTTGCGAGCAAAATAATAATCTTTTGTGAAATCTGTTCTTCCATCAACAATTTGTAACAGGTTGGTTTCATAGACTAAAATATTATTTTTGAAAATACAAATATAAATATAATATTTTTATATTATTAAAAATTTTAAAGTTTTTATTTTTTGATATTTTTTATTTCAAGTTTTAATTCTTTATTTTTTACCCCGTAATAAAAAAATGAAAAATTTATATTTTCATAAAAATATTGAAAGTTACTTATAATTATATATAATTTTTATTTTTTTTAATTAAATTATTTTAAAATTTAAAAATATTTTAAAAAATATAAAAAATAATACAACACAATTTTAAAATTTATCAAGATATAATATTTTTATTTTTATTATTTTTATAAATAAGATTCTTAATAATATAATACTATAACTTAAAATAAACCCCTAAGATGTGCTCCTTGTATTCCCACTCCACACGGGTCACGGTTTCTATTTCTGAGAATATATTAAGATATCACATTTTTGCGTGGAAGATATTCTTTGTTTATTAATTAACTAATACACGCACCATATTTTAAATTATTTTCCCTGTAATCACTTGGGAGATACTTTAATTTGATTTGGCCATCAAGTTGGTGGTGTCAATTTGAATTCACCTCGCGTCTTTCGTAAGTAAGTTCCCGCGGATTACAACGTGTGCGATATCTATCGTTTCTAATAAAGCTATTTGAATATATTAATATATCATTAAGGAAGCCATCAAATATATATCATCTGTGTCAACTTTGTAGTGCAAATGGCAATCCCCCGTGTGTACCTTCTCTAGATCAATATGGTTCTTTACTTAAAAAAAAAAAGAAGAAATGTTGAAAATCACAATCATCTCATAATTATAGCAAATAGGAATACCAGCGGAAGAAAAAGAAGTGAGAAATGCGAAGAATCATCAAAATATGCAGATTAATGTGGCATGGCATGTTTTTCGAGGACCTTTTTCTCTTTTCATAGACATGCTACATATTTAGGTCATTTGGATAGTCAAATATAAGAGATATTGTTTTTGTAATTATGATAGGGATAATGTTGATATTCTTGATTTTTTCCAACTGATTTTTTGGCCCCGACTACTTTATAAATATGGGATTAAACCAACATGTTTTTTTTTTTTTTTTTGCTATGGGCAACTTTTTATATACAAAGTGAATGTTCATCTCAATGTATTTTGTGTGTTGATGTTGTATAGGATTACCCGATAGATAAATGGCACTCACATTGTCACAATACGCCAATGTAGCTTTGTGAATTGTATAATAAATCTCAAGAAAGAGGTTCCAAATCCAATAAGATTCAGAAACAACATTAACTACTCCTTTGTATTCGGTCTCGGCACTGGCGCAAGATAATGTAGGTTATCATTTGGATAACCATGAAATCAAGTTATCACAAAGGAAAAAACAATATCCAGAGGTGGATTATCTAGTATATGGACATCCACCCTAATCTGCATTTGTTTTAGAGAGGAGTTTGCCAATAGTTTATTTATAAAAATGCAAGCCAAAATCAATAATACCCTAAATGTAACATAAAATTCGCTTAAGAGCATTCATGTGTTCTTCCTTAGGATCATGCATATGAAGACATAGTTGTTGCACCGCATAAGAAATGTCAAGCCTCATAAAAGTAAGATATTCCAATGCACCTATAAGATGTCTATAGGGAATGTCATTATAAGCGCCAAGTTTGGGCTTCATATCAACTAGTGTAGGACACATTTTGTAATTAGTCATCCTCTCTCTTTCAAGAATTTGTTCTGCATACTTTTTTTGCAAGAGAAACATACAACTACATTACAGGCAATTGCAATCCGCAAAAAATAACTAAGTGGACCAAGATCCTTCATAGCGAACTCTGCACTCAAGAAAGACATAATTGACTTTCTAAGAGAATTAGAGGAGGTCATCAGGATAATAACATCAACATACAACAAAATATATGCAATACCAGACTCTTTATGATATATAAATAATGAGTTATCAGATTTACTATGATTGAAACCGATCATGGCCACATAATCTGCAAACCATTGGTACTAGGCACAAGAGGCTTGCTTTAGGCCATAGAGTGATTTCTTTTAACAAGCAAACATAATCAGGATGAGAGGAATCTTTAAAACCCTTGGGTTGATGCATATAAACCGTTTCATTGATATTACCATGTAAAAAAGCATTTTTGACTTCAACTGATGAGTAGGCCATGATTTTGACAAAGCAATGCTCAAAACCATTCAAATGGTCACCGACTTTACTACTGGGCTGAATGTTTCATCACAATCTACTCCTTTTTTTTGTGACCTTCCACCACATACAAAACGAGCTTTATGCCTCTCAAAAGAACCGTTAAGTTGCATTTATGTCAAAAAATCCACATAGACCAAATTATATTGCCATTGAGGGGATGAGGTACCAACTCTCATATCTTGTTGGTAATTAAAGCATTATATTAAACAATCATCGCATTTTTCCAATTTGAGTCATGAAAAGCACTCACCAGATTTTTAGGTAAAGGTGAAATAGAGGTGGTGGTCGAAGCACTCAAATTACAAGTATATTTGGGGTTTGGTTTAAATATGCCTTGTTGACTACGAGTAGTCATATGGTGAGGCCTGGGAATATTTAGTGTGGGTTGACGGGCAAAGGGAGGAGAAAAAGGAGCAGTAATTGGTGAGGGTTAGATCTGATTGGTGTGAAGGGATGGGGCTAGTTAAAGAGAGGGTAACACAAACAAAATTCAGCTCATGGTTTTCCAGAAAGACTTAATTGATTAGGACACTAAGGTGGCTAAAAACCTATCACAATTGGAGTCTAGAGTCTAACTGACCCTTTTGACAACCCACCGAAGTCAGTAGCATACTTATCCAACATTGTTGCTCAAATTCTATTTGACCCTTATGACACACAACTGTTGTACAAGCATATTCCTCAGGTTCCTCCAATGCAAGACTACAGATGTACTCTCCAACGGCAGAGTACTTACATTGGAGTACGGAAACTACAATGCAAGGCTACAAGTGTACTCTCCAATAGAGAGTACTTATGTTGACCTTATCGGTGTCACTAACTCACTGCTCAACACCAATATTATCAACATATAGGCCACAACCAAGGATAAGTTACCACTTGTAACTGCCTACAACACAATTCATTAATACTCCTTATTAATGAATTACAATCACTAATCATCCTCAAACACAATTTCAACAACTCATCATATCAACATAGCATCTCATAAACATCTATCTCATTTCACACACAATACCACAACATGGATCATAATATAATCTATCAACAATTATATGCTAATTTTTGAAATAGTTCAATATATCACCGTTTATTCAAAATATCCAATCATATTTCCAACAAACCATCAAATCAACATTTTTACAAAAAGTAACATTTCAGATTATCAATTTCACCAAAATCAACACCAGAATATCGATCTCTCAACATTTACAAATAGCAGACAATACATTCAACCACTATTTCAAGAAAACCACTTCCAAAAATATACTTCATCTCATTTACAAAAAACACTCAATTTCATAAAATACTCAATCAAAGTCAAAAGCACAATCACTCAAAATCAATTAACTTCACAACCCCCAAATCTTAATTTTCCAAAGTAAAAGCAAAGATTTAGTTTCTCTTACTTATTTATATCTTTAAAAGCTTACTCAAACAAAAAGTGCATGATTGATCCAAAGAAATTCCCAAAATCCTGACAGGAAAACTCTAATCCAATAGGAACCTAAGTAAGATAAATTTTTCAAAAGAATTCCTTTTCAACAGGAATAACAGGATCGAAAACGATCGAAGAAAAGGTTCATTAATTCATTATCAGACTTACCTATAATAGCGATCACTCATCAACAGGAACTATGGAAGAGATGCATCAAAATTCATCAACGTATTGCTGACCATGCAAACAACCGAAGAGTGACAGTGAGAGAGAGAACGGGACAAAGGAAAAAAATAAGAATCAGGAAAAAAAGAAAAGAAAAGTAGAAAGAAGTTTATGTATATATATATACATATATATATATATATATATATATATATATATACATATATATATATATATCATAGGGGTTTATTTAGTATTGCTAAATACAACCCCTCCAATAATGGACTTTTCAAAAACTTCATGAAACTCAATTCAAACTTTCTGAAACAAAAGAATAATAATTATTTCTCACCTCTTCACCCTTCTACTATCAACCGAATATCATCATAAAACATTAACATCAATAATAAACCTATGACACCTCAATTCAATTAATAATTTAAGTAAAACTTAAATTTAATTTTCCATAATATTTATTTCCTTTCTATTAATAATCTATTAATTAAACCGGTTCTTACAATACTAACTTTATTTTGATAGCTCTAGAAATAAGGAAGATATGAAAAAATATAAGTATTTATGCTGTCAAGAGAAAAATATGTAACAATTTGAATAAAAAAAGAGAAAATAAAATATAATAAATTATTTATAACAATGAAGAATAAATAAGTCTAAACCTTTGTTTGACAAGTAAAAAATTAACTAATAGAACAGTAAATGCAAATTATTAGGTATGCTTGGTAGAGATAATTTAGAGGGAATAATTTTTAAATTAGTGTTATCTAATTACTATTTTATTTATATACACTTATTTCTTAAAGAGATCTCTCAACCGCAAGGTGCCTAAGTTGGTTTTTAATTTCAAGAAATAATCTTATAAACAACTTTTATTGAAGCATATTAAGATGACAACTTAAGTAAATTTAAGAATTAACTCTGATATAAACAACAGTTGTTAGGAATATTAGTGTTCAATGGAGAAGAATAACAATCAAAACAGGATAAAAAACATTGTAACTTGTATTGCGATATATAATAGTATTGAATAAAAAAAAGTCAAAACTTGATATCTCAAAAATAACAAAATCTGAAAAAAAAAAAGAATTTGTATTGAGAAATTTAAGAAAACTTGAAGGTCATCAATTTTTTGAAAGTATAAAAGGATATTCATTTGTGATAAAAATAACTATTTAAAATCAATAAATTATATTTTTTATTCTAAAAACTAAAAAAATATATATTTATTTGAGAAACTTTTAGAATATAGTGTCTGAATTCTTTTTAGTCAAACTGATTGTGATTAACGAAGCCAAAAAATATTAATGTTAACTTAAGAGACATGAGATTTGATAAAAACATGATTTTGTTTATTCAAGTTGTTCGCAAAAGGATGGTTTCAAAAGCAATTAAATGTGCAATAAAAATAAATGAAATGCGATATAAATCCTCAAAGTACTAGCACTAAAGTAAGCAATAAATGCAAAAACTTTAAACCTCAAAAGAAAACCTCAAAGTTCGTAATATTACAAAAAGCAGTAAATGAATGTGAAATCTTTAAGATTAAAAGCAAGTAAATGCATGAAAATAAATGAAGAATAATAAAGGAAATTTGCATATTAAACTGCCCTCAAAGTAGTAAGAACATATATGACAATCCCCACTCATTACCATGCCTAGGTGTCTTGAGCTTACAAGATGTTGTGTGAATGTTCCAACCCCTATTTTGGCATGAGTGAAGAGTATTTTTAGAGAATTCTACAATGAACACTTGTCCCTGAATTTTGAAAAGAAAATATTATTTTATTCTCAACGGAAATAAACTATCAAAAACCTCCTAACTTTCGTAACTACCCCTGGGGGTAGTTACTTCCAATCTTTAACCTTTGACTCTTATTCGTTCACCCATTTTTGCTCCTCAACCTCTCTCTAGCCTCTTGCAAAAGGTGTTACCTCCTCGAGCATCTTTGTTCTCGATTCCTTCTCGCTAAGCCCTATTGCTCGAGATTCTTCGCTTTGATGTCCTCATTTCGAGTAAAAAGACTCAACGTTGGGAGTCTATGGCATTTGACTCAAGCAAGCTTCCTTTTGTCCATCTTTCTCGAGATTCGAACTTTGACTTGGAAAAGTTTTGGTCATCATAACCTTTCGATCTTGAAAAACTCTTCCTTTATTCTTAGCACATCTTTTCATGCTATTTTATTAAATGTTATTCTTCTTGACTTATTAATTATCATCCCATGAGACATCAAAGAATATGAACAGAAATTCCCATATCTTATAATTATTTTTCCTCAACCCAACAAATATATAGGCTTCAAACCAATGTTATCAAACTCGGTCCGGTCTCTGACTCGGTTAAGGCAAGGCGTAATAAGGCCAAGGATCAATCTAAGGGGTTGATAATTGATCTGTATTCGGACTACATTAAAAAATATAAATATTTTATAACCTATATAACTGTATACTTTAAAAAAATCATAAAACAATTAAATTATACCGAAAACCAAGAACATAAATTAAAGAAGATAGTATCAACATTAGATTTGTGGCTTATTTGATGCTAATTTTTTGTGCAATTCGCAATTGCAGGAGGGTAAAGCCACAAGATTAGAGCAAAATGAAAATCCACTGAGCCGCCTAGAATGAAGATTGAATGTAGAGAAGACTATTAAGGGTTTTCTTCCATTCAAAACAATGTCGTTTCATTGCACATTTGTCTTGTAAAACGAATATTAGTCTTTTACCTTGTAAATAACTAAATCAATTTATAGTAAAGAGTTTAGAGAGACATCGTATTAAAGAAAATTTGGGTTGTAACTTGAAGAGACAGCGGAAAGACTATATAGGAATAAGTTGGAAGAGGTTTGGGAAAAACTATTTGTATCTTTATAAATATAATGGAACTTTAGTGGTAGGTAAGGTGGCATTTGGTTTTAAAAAAAAAGTTTTGTTTTTATTTTCTATTTTCATTCTTTGAAAATTGTTTTTATTTTCAAGTTTTTAACATTCATAAAATATGTTTGTTTTCACTTAATATTTTCTATTTTTTAAAAAATAATATTGTTAAATTTAATCAATTTTAGCAAAAATATTATAAATTATTTATATATGTAGTTTAAAATATATTTATATATTGTTTTTTATATAATTAAATATTGTTATTAAGTTTTCACATAGTATTAACTTTTGAAAACAACTTTTTCTATTTTTTTGTTTTCAATTGTTTTTTAAACTATTTTCAGTGAAAATGTTTTCTAAATTGTAACTAAATATATTTTCACTACTATTTTTTGTTTCCTCTGAAAATAAAAACAGAAAACGTCCAAAACAAACGTCACCTAAAAAACTAGACGTAGTCTCGAAGTTGAGACAAACCGTTTTAAAATATTATTTGTATTGAGGACATCTCAGTTAGGTTAGACCTTAGGTAACGAGGACAACCCAAGATAACACGCAACACTTAATACAAAAATGTCATATAAAGATCAGGGACACCTCGGTAATTCTGTAAACGATTGTTAAGCTAAAATAAACACATAGTTAGCACGAAAGTAGGATTAAGTCGCACTTGGGCCTCCATTAGCAAGATCCATGTATGCACGCCCACCACGAAACCTATAAATGTGGGTAGATAGCGCAGGTAAGTTCAACTGTTCACATTTATTGAATAAACTTATTTGAGATATCCTCTAACTTGAGCGTCAGAGTGGTTGCAACACCCTGGTGACGAAGGAGACATCTCGGCTGAAGACTAATAGTGCATTGTAGGATAAAGAGAGTGAATTAACATGATCCCTAGATAATACACACATAATATTAATATAGTTCTTAAGACAGGAAGATTGGAGCCCACTATGGGGCCTGACAAAACTCTCCCCAGCCCACATGGTGACTGTGAGAAGAAACGTCGAGGAAGTAATGATACACGAAGTCGGGCACACCTCATCCCAAATGAAGGAGACCCCAGATGGTACAAAAATAGTTACTATTATTGCCCTGCTTCAGAAAGAGATGGAATGTATGAAGAAGCGCAATGAGGAAGAGTTGGAGTTGATGCGAAGGCATAACCAAAAAGAGATTAAGGCACTCAAGCGGGAGAATGCAAGCATTAGGAACAGACTAGACATGTCTAGCATTTCCCAAGATGAAACCTACCAGCTCTCACACTACCCCGATCACACAGTGGAGTCTGGACCATACCCTCGTATAGTGCACATCGTCTCGAGCACAAAGTTGACAAGCACTTTATTATAAGGTACCATCCAAGCTTATTACCCTTTAGTGATACCTCTCTTACATCATTCCTGGATGGAATCATGGATATTTGCTTCCAACCAATTGGAAGTTTCTCATGATAGATAGATATGACGGAACAATGGACCCAATGAGCACATCGACATCTATATGATGCAGGTCAGCTTGTACATTACCGATGATGCAATACATTGTCGAGTGTTCCTGACCTCATTAAAAAAGGAATCATTGAATTGGTTTACCAAGTTGCCCTATGTACCATTTATTGTTTTGAAACACTAGTATCTAAGTTTAGCATACAATTTGCAGCAATTCAGCCTCATCACTTAACGTCAATAGCCTTAGTGGGAATCAAATAAGAAAAAAAGGAACCCCTAAGAGCTTTCATGGAACAGTTCGGTAAAGTGGCCCCTCAATGTCAGAAACCTCAACCCCGAAGTTGCCTTGCATCACATGGTCATGGCACTATGGCCCAGGAACTTTATTGATACTCTCTACAAGAAGCCAATGTTAACCATAGATGAACTAAGGAGAGGGGAAACTAAATATATGCAAGTAGAAGAGTTGTCTAAATTTAGAAACCAAACTCGAATAGAAAACCTAGAAAAAGACAAAAGGGATGACAAGAATAGAGGGAAAAGGACAAGAGAAGAGTGTAGAGAACGACAGAGCCGAAATTCGCCCAATACACTCCCATCACCACGAACCGAGCTAGGATATTAAGATAAGCACTCAGTTTTAAGCTCATAACACCACCAAGAAAAGTTCCTACCCTCTGAATGCAAATCAGTCTAAACATTGTAGATACCACTGTAACTATGGCCACATTCCTGAGGAATGTATAGCCTTTAAAGACAAGATCAAAGAGTTGATACAAGCATGGCATCTGACACAATTTGTGAGTCAAGGTCATAACAGGGAAAGACCAAAGAAAACCTAACGAAATAGGGGTCACAAAGAGAGAAGACGACGAAGCAGAGAGCCAAGGGCTAACACTAGGAACTGGGCTAAAGAAATACCCTTGAGAGGAGTCATTAACACAATATCAAAAGGGTTCGGTGGGGCGAGTAGCACATCCAGAAGGCTAATATCTCTGAGTCATCTTGTCGAAAATGCACGGTTGACATCAGCCCTGTTGCAACTGTCTCACCCCTTAATCACTTTCACGGGTAGAAATTGTCAGGGAGTAGACTGGTAGCAAGACAACCTAATGGTAATCACCATTGAAGTTGCAAATTTTGCTATAAAAAATCACTAATCGACCAAGGAAGCTCAGTCAACGTGTTGTATTGGTCTACCTTTAAGAAGTTAGGTATCCCAAAAAACTCCATCTTACCTTTTCATGACCAGCTGACCGGCTTTGTAGAAGGAAAAGTTGACACAAGAGGTTATATCGACCTCTATACCAAGTTCAAACAAGGAATCTAGGACTAAAAAACCATATTGGTACGATTCATGATCATCAATGCAGTACATCGTACAATGTACTGCTAGGAAGACCATATCTTAACAAATTGGGTGTCTAGTGTCCACTAGCTATGAAGTTTCCCTCAACAATGGAACATATTGTCACCATTCAAGCCGACCAAAAAATTGCATGGGAATGCTACGTGGCGAGCATAAATATTACCCAATTAGTCGAGAACACCCCAGAGAAATTAGGATAACCCAGGGTCGATATGGTAACCGTGATGGAATTGGACCCAAGAATTGATGACGATAACAGAGACAAACCCATTGAGGAAACCAAGTTATTTGAGCTGAGTGGAGAAGGGAAGACCATAAATCTGAGAAACTAGCTCACCCAACAAGGGGAAACCCTTATCACTAGCATCCTTTGGAACAATGCCAACCTATTTGCATGAATTACAGCTGACATGCCCAGAGTCAACCTGCAAATCTTTTGTCATAAACTTTCCATATGCCCCCAAGCCAAACCAGTATCATAGAAAATAGGAAAGTTGGAGATGCTAGAAGAAAAGGCGTTATGGAAGAGGCAAGCAAACTACTTGACGTAGATTTATTCGGGAAGTGCACTATGGAAGTCGGTATGTGATAAACTTTTCATATGCCCCCAAGCAAAGCCGGTATCAAATAAAAAAGGAAAGTTGGAGAAGTTAGAAGAAAAGCCACTATGGAAGACGCAAGCAAACTAATTGATGCTAGATTTATCCAGAATGCGCACTACACCACTTGCTATCAATGTGGTGATGGTCCTAAAGGGGAATGGAAAGTGGTGCATCTGTATAGATTACACCGATCTCAACAAGGCCTGCCCAAAGGGTGCATACCTATTACAAAGCATAAATCGATTGGATTATAGAGTAATAGGGTATAACCAAATCCAAATGTTCCCACCTGATAAGGATAAACAGCCTTTATAACGAACAACGTTAACTACTGTTACAAGGTGATGTCGTTTGGCTTAAAGAACACAGGAGCGATGTATAAACAATTAATGGACAAGGTCTTCCAAAACCAAATTGGCTGAAATGTAAAAGTGTGCGTTGATGATATAGTGATTAAATGAGATAGCTACAAGTAGCATGCAGACAACCTAACAAAGACATTTTCTTCCCTTAGGAAATACAACATGAGGCTGAACCAGCCAAATGTGTTTTCGGATTTGAAGGGGGAAGTTCCTCGGATTCACGCTTTTCACATAGGGGGATTGAAGCTAACCCAGAAAAGTGCAGAGGAATCATGGGAATGAGAAGTCTCCACAACCAAAAGGAACTTCAAAACTTGCAAGTCGACTACCATCCCTTTCATGGTTCTTGTTGAGGTTAGCTGAGCAGACCAAGAAGATGGCAAAATTTCTACGAAAGAATCCAACCTTTGCTTGGACAGATGAATGTGAAGCGAATTTCCAAGACCTTAAGACCTTTTTAGCAATAGACCCACACTTCGAAAACCCACCATAGGTCGGGATCTTCTACTTTACTTGTAGGTGACTAGTGAATTTGTCATCATAATCATTATCCAAGAGCAAGATCAAAGGCAACAACCCATCTACTATGTGAGTCGAACACTCCATAGACCAGAACTAAGATACCAAACTATTGAGAAGTTAGCTTTAGCTCTAGTGATGTCGTCCAAGCGATTCAAACCCTATTTCCAAGGACATCAAGTGTTGGTCAGAACAAACTATCTTACCTCTAAAGTCATTCATAAACTCAAGCTAGTAGGAAGGATGATATCCTGGTCAGTGGAACTATCTAAGTTTTGTCTTAAGCACAAGCAACGAGGACCTATTAAAGCACAATATTTGGCTGACTTCGCATGCGAATTATTTCCCCCTCACCATGACATCACATCATGGACCCTTTATGTTGATAGTTCCTCGAATAAACAAGGCGGCGATGCAGAAATAGTATTGAAGGAGTCGAATGAATTGATATTGGAACAATCGTTGAAGTTAACCTTTAAATCCTGACAACCAAGTCGAGTACAAAGCATTGATCTCCAGGTTGCAGTTGGTAAGAAAGATGGGACCCACAAGGTAGATATACTGAAGTGGCTCCCAACTCACTATATCTTAGCTTAATGGGGACTACCAAATCAAGGACCCATTACTCTTACAGTATTATCATGCAGTTAATAGCCTTAGGTGCCACTGTGATCACATCTCGATCGAGCATGTAAAAAGGGATGGTAACAATTGAGCGGACATCCTCACCAAATTGCTAGAACCAAAACACTAGGACAACACAAGACTGTGATCCAACATACACTTGAAGAACCCACCATCAGCAAAGTGCAGGTGCCGTTGTTGAACGCGAGACTAGCTGGATGACACCAATAAAGAACTTCTTGGAAAAAATGCATCAATCAATGGAAGAGAAGTCGGCAAGGGCACTATGTGTAAGAGCAGTAAAATTCCTGCTAATTTGGGATGAGCTATTCAAAAGAGGATATTCATCACCACTTCTTAAGTGTCTCACCCCAGCTCAAGGAAGTTATGTATCGGAAGAACTTCACCGAGGAGTGTGCAGATTCCATTTAGGAGCCCACATAGTGACAGCCAAAGTCATAAAGGCGAGATATTATTGGCCTATAATCAAACAAGACGTCGAGGTACACTCCAAAAGATGCAAGGATTGTTAATAACATGGTAACTTGATGCACGCACCACCGGAGGAGTTATGCAGTATCACCTCACCGTGGCCATTTCCAACTTGGAGAATGGATATTCTCAATCCTTTTCCTCTCGGGAAAGGACAATGCAAGTTCCTCATAGTTGTCATTGATTACTTCACTAAGTGGGTCGAAGCTAAACCACTAGTTCGGATCACCGCAAAGAATGTCTAGAAATTCACGTGGCAGAATTTCATATGTCGGTTCGGTATCCCGCATACTATCATGATCGACAATGGTTTGCAATTCATTGATAATGGGTTTGAAAAGTTCTTGAAAGAATTGAACATTGTGCATGTCACCATCTCGGTTGAACATCTCGAGACCAATGGTCAGGCCAAGATGGAAAATAAGGTCATACTCTACGAATTGAAGAAGATACTTGGAGTAAGCAAGGGTAAATGAACCGAAGAGCTGGCTAAGGTCCTTTGGGAGTACTGGTGTACACCATACACGACAACTCGAGAAACTACCTATAGTCTCACATACGACACTGATGTAATGATACCTGTAGAGGTCGGAGAACCATCACTATGACGAAAATTGTACCACGAGAATAATCAAGAAGAAATGCTGGTGGAGTTCGACCTAGTCTAAGAGATGAGAGATAACGTTGTCATCTAAGAGAAAGCCTGCAAAAGAATAACCACTTGAAAGTACAACACTAAGGTCAAGTTGACGTCTTTCAAAAAGGGAGACCTTTTTTGAAGAATGCACGGAGAAGCACGAAGAGAACCAGGGAAGGGCAAGCTCAAATCCAAATGGGAAAGACCTTTTAGAATCAACAAGATCTTGGAGAAATGACACCTATAAATTGAAACATCTTTCAGAGGAAGTTATGCCGAGGCCATGGAATGCAACACACTTCAAATTTTACTTTAGTTAAATTCTTGTTACTTTGTTATGCACTCTTTTTCCTCCCACCGGTCTTTTTTCGAAAAGGGTTTTGGCCAATAGGTTTTAATGAGGCATCTCTTTTGTCAATAAAATCCGCAATTTCTCGTATGGTTCTTGTAACTATATAGTATGATCATTTTAACGCGACATCGGCTATGACACTTCATTCCATAAAACGAATGAACGGGTCTGACACATGCTCAACTTAAATGCAACATTCCATAAAAAGAATGTAAGCGACTAACTTATCTTGGGGTTGGATGCTTCATTCCATAAAATGAATGATCGCGCCGAGGCAACCACACAAACGACCAACACATTGACGACATGTAATCACAAGACGCACGTAATGCTCGGAACTATTAACAATGTCACAAGTAAACGAAGGCGAATCTTCTACAATTATACCTTGGACACCTCAGAATCCCATACCTACGAACATGATGTAATCATAACCACGCATAATGATACCAACCATAAAAATGGAAGAACAGTCCTAAAATACACGAACATAATACAGGAATAAAAAGGTGGTTATATTAATAAAGGACCAATAGAAGCCGAATGCATTACATATACAAAATGTTATGGCGCTCTCGGACACAATATCACAAAATAATGGTCACAATTGAACATAGCAAAATTTAACCAAAATACCAAAATAGAAATCTAACAGTCAACCCCAAATGGCGGAGACAAGTCGGCATCAGCTGCAGAATTAAGGATCTGATTTTACGGAACCATGCGACCTTTGTAAATATCTTGGTCCACGTCAAAGCGGCTCTCCTCGGCCAAGAAAAGAAAGACAACTTGGCGCACTTCCTTATTGAAGCCTTTAATATGGCTACTCTCAATCGCTGACTTTGCTTCCTCCTTGATCTCATCTTTCTCGACGATGAATTCCGCATCCTTCTTCTTCACCTCGGCCAGGTGAAGCTTCACTTCGGTTAGCTTGTTAGAAGCCGACTTCAATTCTTGCTCAGTGAAATGGCAATTGTCTTTTTCCACTATTAGCTTTGTCGGTCAGGCGAGAATTGGTCGAGAGAGCTTCAGCCAGAGAAATGTTAGAATCTGCCAATTCTTTCTTCAATTTATCAATACCCCCGTTCTTTACAGCATCACGAATCAACCATTGACCCAACACCCATGCACAAGCATTGAACTCGATATAGATGACTCATATTTCCTCCAACATTGGGCCATTAAAGATGGTATTCTCCTCTGGGGTGAAGTCGGTTATTTTTATTTTCTTAGAGATCTTCAAGTCGACTCAGAAAAAAATCTCTAGGATTGATTTGCTTGACGAATCAGCCCGTTTCTCAAAACTCAGAGTCTTCTGTGCCAGCTTCTTTAAAGACGTGCTCGCTTTATCTTCCCCTGGTTCTTTCCTCTTGCAGTTATTCTTCTTCTCCTTTGTATTCTTGGTTGGAGGTGGCAACATGTCAGGCTTCCTAGTTCTTTCTGAACCGACCGACACTTCTTCCTTCTAACTATCCAGGGTTCGATCTTGCCAGATGTTCTTGAATGAAAAATGAGAACCTTTCGGAACCTTATCCGCCATGATACCTACAATAACAACAAAAATTTAAAAAAGTCAAAAGTACATAACTAAGAGAGAAACATTTAATACCAAAACTTATTGTTTAGTTTGAGATTGAGTTCAGCGGACAACGTTAAGTTAAGTTTAGGATCGACTTTGTCAAAAGGAGACAAGGAAGGTTGTTTAAGATAGATAACAACTTCATGTCACTCTCCAATATATGAGACTTCATTCACCCACTGTAGTGACATGGGTTGGTTGTCCAATAGAATGGAAACTTTGGTCAATCATTTTTGTTGAAAAATACTGTCAACCCCGAGGATTGGCACAAGCCTTGAAATAACCTCGCTTAAGCTCCTTCAAGGATGAGATGTAAGGAGAAAATAAACAAAAATTTTGTTGCCCAATCAGAGAAATCTACCCCATAGTATCACCAAGGCAAACACAATAATGATATAGAAAAATCCTAGGATTAGGTTCTATACATAATGCTTCAAAAATGACACAAAATGATTAGAGAGTGGCCCAACTATTGGGATGCAGTTGGCTCAGTTTCACTTTCAAAACACGCAACACGTTTATTGTGAACTCGTCAAATGAAAGACAAACATGAAATTCTAAAAATAGTTGGTCATGCATGAAGAAAAAATCCTCACTGGTGTCACCTCATTCATAACAAACCCTCCCCAACCTCTTACACACATCGAAAGCCAAAATATCCTCTTCCAGATCATCAAAAGTAAGGTCAAAATTGTTTACAATCTGTTGCATGTCCCTAGCTTTAGTGTGACTGGACACATACGTCATAACGACGAGGTCTACCTAGTCATATCCTACTCTAACAACATCATTGATATAACCCTCAGTCACTAGACTTGCAATCGTGGTCAACTCTCTTACCTGTGCCAATGTAACCTCTACGGAACCAGAGGTTTCGCCTCTAGAATCCTAACTATCACCCACTCTAGAACCTTCAAAATCCATAGTCCCAAATGATGTAGACCTAGTATGAGACGAAGTATTGGAGCTCGTAAGCATAATATGTTAAGGAGAGTAAACCATGTCACATGACAAACACATGTTAATTTTTATATTTTTTTCATGATAACATGATAACAATATGTCACATCATCAATGGATATGTTATATATGCAATGAATATGAAAAAATGGAAAAAATATAAACTTTGAATAGAACTCAAAATATTATCACACCCATGTATTTGCATATTTATTAAAAATATTTATCATGAAATATATATATATATCAATCATGTTTAAGGAAGATTGATTTGTGATAAGATACAAATTGTCAAAATGTGCATATATTAATAGGGAGAAGTTGTATTTGCGAAAGTGAGAACAATCATAAAATGTTTAGAAAGTAAAATAGTCATAAAACGTGAACACTAACAGGTTATATTCTCATTATACATATAGTTAGGCGATTATGTATATTAGATATTAATATTTTAAAGAAATTTTTTGCTTAAATTTATAAGGTTGATCTAGTAGTAAAGTTGAATTAATCTCAGAGCAGAAAAGGAAACCATTACAAAATGTTGAGAGTGTTGCCACACATCGTATTTATAGGCAACAAGCCTGTCAGACCCAAAAGCAACGATTGATCGTGGTCGTCCAACCACTATCGTTCAACGGTTTCCGTGATGCCACACATCGATGTGAGGTGCCACCTAGTAACCTACGCTACTTTACAATTGCAACAGTATAGTTCCCACATCAACAGAGATGCTTTATCTTCCTCAAGACCATACGCATATACCTACATTTATTAACGGAGTTTTCCCTCCTCATTTCAAGACTCATCATGACAATGTTTCACTCCTATGTGAGTCTAAAAGAATGTGTACCGAGGACACTTTGGTTAGGTTAGACCTCAAGTAACGAGGACACCTGGGAAAACCTGCAACAGTTAATGTGAAAACGTCATATAAAGACCAAACGCACCTGGATAATTTTGTAAATGATTGCTAAGCTAAAATAAACACATAGTTAGCACGAAAGTAGGATTAAGTTGTACTTGAGCCTCGATTAGTGAGATCCATGGACACAGGCCCATCACAAAACCTATAAATATGGGTCGGTAGCAAGATAAGTTCAATTGTTCACATTTATTGCACTAACTTATCTGATATATCCTCTAACTTGAGCATTAGAGTGTTTGCAGGTACACCCAGCTTAGTGACAAAGGAGACATCTCAGCTGAAGACCAATATTGTATTGAAGGATAACGAGAGAGAATTAACGGGACCCCCAAATAATACACACATAATATTAATATAGTTCTTGGACATGAACACTATCTAACCTTGAATTGTGTATTTCTTTTAAGAAAACTATTTGTGAGAGTGTTCTTATTACCACTCCATCTTGTCTTTTTTATAAAAAAAAAAAAACATTAAAATCTTACGGTCTTATAATATCAAGAACTAAAATCTCTTCCATTTTCTTACAAATTTTATGAACTATGATTATAATGTCATGAATTAATGATAAAATAAACATCAAATTAAAACAATAAACTATAAAAATTAATTAATTAAAATTTGTAGTGTCTATTTATAAGTGATGTGAAGTTTAATGATCAAATAATATAAAATTAAAGTTTAAAATTTTAAGTTTTGAACAAAATTATTTTTTGTTAAAAAAAATCTTGTTGAACCATCTATGTTAAAAGATTCCTTCACATTTTTTTCATTAACCAAACAAATAACATAATTCAATTTTACTTGAATCAACACAATGTCGGATAAAAGTGTATACCGGCCTTGAAAGTATAATTTATTAACATGCATGCATTTCCAAATTGTCAATTTATAAACCATTTTATTCCTTAAAAAATAGTTTATGCCGACAAAAAAATTACAAGAACATAGTGTAATTTGCTATTAGATATTCTACGTCAACTAGTAAAAATGTCAAATAGTGTATATAACTGAGGGCAATCTTTATTTTATTAGTGATTTTGATAGAATGAGTTAGGGTAAAATCCGTATTTTTTTTTAGTATGATGACAAAATATATCTAAAATCTATGGATATCCACAAAAATATAGTCATGTGAGTGTGTATATATTTACCACATATAAACTATCTCTATACTTATTAATAAAGAAAATTCTATCTTTTGATGTTTATTTTTCAAAATACATATTCTACCTTTATAGATATTGAAAATTAAAAAATAAACTACTTTATCGTGTGGGGGATTCAAACTCACAACCTTTCCCTCGTCAAATGTAAACTTTGCTACTAAATCAACCTTATAACCTTAAGAAAAAATTAATTTAAAACATTTATACTCATCATATGTAATTGCCCTACTATCTATAATTTATATGTATAATCAATAATCTATAATGTTGTATTATCTGTAAAGAGAATTCCTTTTTTATGTTATTTTTCAAAATACATATTCTACCCTTATACTTATTTGAAATTAAAAAATAAACTACTTTGTCATAGGAGGGCTTCGAACCAACAATGTTTTCCTCGTCAAATGTAAATTTTTTCACTAGATCAACCTTATAACATTAAAAAAAAATCACTTTAAAACATTTATATCTAAAAAAATCACTTTAAAACATTTATATCTAACATACTTAATTGCCCTAATGACTATAATTTATGTATATAATCAATAATTTATAATATTATATTTTATATTATATATTATCTATATTTATACAATTAATAATCTATAATAATATTATATAAGTGAGAAAGACCCACAAATCTAATGCCTTAAGGTTTTAAGTTGAAGGTGTTGTCATGGTTTCCAGATCAACCTTATAACCTTAAGCAAAAACCATTTTAAATCATTTATATCCAATATACATAATTGTTCTACTAACTATAATCTATATGTATAATTAATAATCTATAATATTATATATTATATTATATAATGAGAATAAGGCTTTTGGTGTCCACATTTTATGACTATTTTACTTTTCTAAACATTTTATAACATCTCTCACTCTAAAAAATATAAATTTTATGATATTATTAAATAAACCTTTTCACCATTAATATATGTATATCTTTGATCTTTAATATTTTTAATAAAAATGAAAATACATAAACACAACAATATTTTAAATTTTATTTGAACTCTTTCCTCTCCCAATTTTCTCAAATTTATTACAAATATGTCATATTCGTTGATGATATGACATATGTCTATCATGTTATCATAAATAAAGAAATATAAAAATTAACAAAATATATTTCAAAATATATTAAACTAAAATTCTTATACGAAAAATTACATAGTGAATTTTTTATATTCTATCATTTTATTACAATACGTATTAAATTAAAACTCTTAAATTGTTATAACATATCAAATATAAATGTGAATGCACAGGTGTGGTAACGCTTGTGTTTTGCTAGTAATTATAATTTTGAATGACACATTGTTAAAAATATTATTTGCATTATAACATATGACAAATAATATAATTATAAAAGAAAAGAGATAGATAATATATTTTAAGTAAATTTAATAAGATAAAATACAATTTATAAGAAAAGATTAATATTTATAGAGTAACTCTTAATAAACTTACAATATTATGGTAAAAAAACCAGAGTTTTATGTGTAATCATATTAAAATGTAGGGAATGTTGTTATAATTTGTTTTATATTTAATGTTATGTTTATTTATTTCATACTATGTTTACTCATTGTAAAGTTTATTGGTTTATTATCTTTATATATAAGGAAATTGTAGATTGCAAAGTGCATATATGAGTATATAAGTATCTAGTGGGTACAATGATGAGAATCAAAGTTGCTACTCTTATAAATATGGAATTGGGTAAGGATACATTCTTAAAACACATGTATGGAAACTTTTACTATATTACCCTTGTGACACTTTAGCCATTATTATCCTTTTGTGTGAGCCTATTGTGGTGATTTCTAGTTAGCCTGAGATGATGTAATTATGCCTTTTTTTTGTTAGTTTTTAGATATTTTTTACATTTAAAAAATTAAATAAAAATAAAATAAAATTGAAATTATAGTAGGATTAAACAATAAATATCCACATTGTTGTACAACATTCTCCTTATGATGGAAATAAAATATAAAGGGACTTAAAAATGTAACATACCTAAAAATAATAAATACTTCAAAATATTTTTATAAGCCTTCTAACCAATCTGAAATAGCATATTCCCATTATTTTTATATTTTCAAAAATGTTAAAAGAATTTCGTGGAAGAAACGTCTTTAAAAAAAAAATCAACTTTAAAAAAGCATTATATATATTTTAATTCCATATATGAAAGTGGTTAAAGTAAGAAAAACAAAATAGAATAAAAGAAATAGACTTTAAAAAAAAAAAAAGCATTACGTTTTGATTCTATAAATTAAAGAAAGGGTGAAAGTAGGAGGGGGAAAAAAGAATAGAACAATCTATTTCGTTGTATTCTATAACTCCACATGTTAAGCATTGTCTTTGTCTCTTACCTCTTGGGTCAACAAGACCTTTTGCACTCCCAGCTTGACCGCAAACTAAGCCGAGAACACTCAGAGACCAACAAGAAATGAGATTTCATTGACCATGATGAATAAAAGGGGTGCTAAAAGGTAAACGTAGTTCTTTAAGTACAAACACCATCAATCCATATATAGTTACTTTTTTCTGCCTATTTGTTTTTTAATCGATTGGTTATCATTAAAAATAATATTTTTAATTTAATTAGACACTTTGAGCACACATATATAAAAAATATATTTTTTTCAATATATTTTGTTCTCTATTTAATGTGACATAACTATGACATGAATATTAAATTAGCTAGTTAAAAGACAAATTATTATCATTTGTATCGACAGGCGTAATTTTCTTCTTTTTTATTTTTTTTTTTGCCTGTCTATTTTATCACTAACAACTTTTATTGGAAAGTCAAAATATTCTGTAAGTTCTCATTACTATGTTTAATTTCAATTAGTATTCACCGACACCAAATTCCCTTAAAACGGCTAACCATTTCATATAAACTAAAGCTATAACGCTAGTTTATTGTATATTAAACAACGCTGACATAAGTTTTTTAATTATAAAAATAAATTTATAAAAGTAACCAACATTTGTCTTATATTTTTCAAAGAAAAATTAACATGCTCTTAAGAGATGACATAATTGAGCGTTTATTTAACAAATTTTCATTACACGGGATGTGAACATGAAATTATTATAATAATTAAACAACTTACTTTAACAATATGCTAATTAATAAGTTCAAAAAATAAGAAAGCAGTAACCTTCTTATATTTAATTTATTAATATAAAATGATGAAATAAGCTCTCAATTAAATTAATTGTACATAAGAGTGAAGACATAGCACGTAGGATAGAGTCAGTGCACCATAAAAATGTGGGGGCAGCGGGGTTCAGAACAGTAATTTACTTTACGTACACATGTCCGTGAGATCTAAGTGATAGTTTGTTTTATAAAGTAGTAAAGAACCATATAAACAATGGGTAACTTTATTTTTACGATAGTTTGTTTTCATAATTGATTGTTGATATTATTTATATAGTTGTGAGAGAAATTAAATGAGAATAACATTTGGTGATGAAGAATAATAGATGTGTGGCAACAAAATCCTTTTGTTTTAAGTTACATGGTTGGCAAGTATAGATTAGTAGTTAATGAATGATAATGGAATAATGGTAGGAAGCGAATCCATGGAAGTAGATTCGCACAAGAGCACATGGGATGGTATTGTAAGCAAGAATTGATGAGATGAGATCCTAATCCCATGGAAACCTTCTCCAACCAAACAAACCTTAAAAAAGCGACAATAATCCTTTTCCACAAATGATGATTTTGGATCTACCTTTGCCGATTGCAAATGCTTCCAACCAGAGCTAACAAACATATTACATATGTGGGCTTCGATAGCAACCTATGCTCGGTCCCATTCGGACCCTCCACCGCACTCGACAGCGCACTCTTAGCTTCACTTAACCCATTTATTTTCCTTTTCTATGCCTGCCAGGTTGGTGCATATTTTAACTTGTTAATATTAAGATTGCTGATTTTTTAAGCATTTTCTTTTCATCAATTAATATTATTTGGAGTATATCACACTGCAACAGGATTTAATAAACATTATTTACGTATATGGTTAAGCTGTCTTTGCATGCTTGTGATTTCTTAACAAATTAAAACCCACGAGTGCCTGCAAATGATTGAGTGAAATTTTTATGAGTGGTCGTTTTGTTGATGCCTTTATCATCCATCATTTTTATATATCACCGTTCCACCTATATAGATGTAAAACAATATTTTCAATTCATAACACCCTCTTCTAATAACTAATTAAAATTTATTACTAATAATATTTTGTGAGATATAAGTCTTATTTAATAATTTTTTAACTAATATTGGTAATAAAAAACATTAAACCCTAAACCGTTAAAGGGTATGTTTGTTTTTTATAAATAAATATTAGTTGTTAATATGTTAGTTTTTATTAGTGAATGAATTCAAACTCATGATTTCTCCCTCTCTTATCTCTCCATTTATTACCAGACTAATCTTATAACTCTTTGGTAGAGGCTATGTTATTGTCACTCCTTTATAGATGTATATCTATAAAAATAAATTTATCCAATTAAAATAACAAAATGACTTACATCGTGAATTTCATATAAATCATTGATGATTAAAAAGGACTACCAGCATATTTTTTAAAAAAAATTATAGCAACACTTTCTAAGGTTTGCTATAAGTATATAAGCACCCCTTCATTAGTTTAACTTTACTCAAAACTCTTAACTTTTATAAGTATAATGCTAGAAATTTAACTCCTATTACACTTGCACTTCATTTAAATGTTAACTCCTGTTACACTTGCACTTCACTACTATAAATTGTGTTGACTCCTCTACTATAAATTGTGTTGATTTCGTTAATTTATTTAGGTTTCATGCACCTTATATACTAAATCTATTATATATGCACTCATTCTATTACTAAACTTATTATATATCCACACCTCTACTATTAAATATGTAAACACAATATGTATTAGAGAGATTTAATTGTAATGATGTTTAGGCATTGTATGTGTAATTACAACAAATTTCAAGAGATTTTGTTTGTAATTTGTTATATTTTTTAACACACTCCTTCTTACTAGTGAGGACAATAAGGTAAGATAGAGATCAGGTATGACTCTCTCCATCCCTATCTTTGAAAAAAAATTGTAGCAATTTTCTGAACTCTTTTAATCTACTAAGTAGATTAAGTTGAGTTAAAATTTATAGTACTCCTTGAAACTAGGTTTAAATTTTTAACCCAACTCAATCTAATTTTACTAATCAAGATCTATTTGAGTTAGCTTAATTTATTGGATTAGCTTGTAATTTAAAAAATGGTATTTATTATATAACTACCAATATTTATTTGTGACTGAATTTATTAATGTTAATGGCTAAAATATTAATGTTTATAGTTTTAGTTTTTTAAGGTCATTTATCGATATATTTGTTATTTTAACTATTTAAATGATTTGATTGAATAATTAATTATGATTATGGATATACTTAGAAGCCTGGTTTTTTATCATGACATAATTTTGAATTATTAGTCACTTTGAGTGAAGTTTCATGTCTTAATTGTTATTTTGTATCCATTAAGATTAAATACGAGACTTTGCTTAAAAAATTTATATCCAATATATTTTGAATCTTTTTGTATGCTAACACAATAGCATACAATATATATTAAAAATTACATATTTTTTGTACTATAAAACATATTGACTTTAAAATAGTTAGGAAACAATGCATTTTAAATTTGTTAAAATTAGTAACTTGCCAACAAGATGTAATCTTTTGAGAAAAAGATTAATTATCTAAGGGGAAGTAAGTTGCGGATTGTTTGGTATCATAAAGGAAATATGATTTCATCAATGGTTTTGTTGTAATATATCGTTAGGCATCTCGCATGCGTATGATTTCATCAATGGTATCATATACAATTACGGCATTTTACAATTGAGGTCGTAACCACTATTACTAGTTTAAGGATTTGGTTCGGAGTTCAAAGGCATGTTAAAATTCATCACATATAAAGAATATTTGTATGGTTTGCAAGGTTCTAACAACTTTGGAAGCCAAAGAATACTGTGATTTTCAAATTTCATCTAGTGAATATTCTAGAAATCGTTTAGGTTATTCAATTACACTCATGTGAATGGTGTTGTGAATGGAAACTTGTTTTCAATTTTCATGGTGAATGGATCATAATTCCTTTTGGATGTGTCGAGTGGTTGTAATAATGTGTTATAATGCGGTCTTATCTTACTGTATGGTGTGTTTAACGAAGTCATATCTTCTAGTTTTGTTTGTTCTCTTAATGGAATTTTTTGCTTATAAAAGATGTTTAAATTGGTTTTAATTAGTTTATAGTAGTATATTTCACAATAGAAGTTTTGATCCTTGTATTCTTTATATGTGATTAATTTTGTCCATTTAATACTTAATTTTGACTTAAGAAAAGTTTGTAAACTAAACTTCATAACATTAATGATTTTATTTTAAAAAAATGAATTTCATGTTAGCATTTTTTATTTATTTTTAGATAGTATATGTTAGTATCTTTTGTGGGGTTCTCATTCAATAGGACTGAAAATTTTGTCATGCCCACACATTTCTTTATCAGCTACGCCATTTATGCCCAAATCCATACCTTCCATAATGTGCCACAAATACTGCTAGCTAACCAAGCCATATGCTTTTCCAAAGTCTACCTTGAGGCACATTAAAGGATGTTCAAAATCGAATTAAACCAAATTGAAAACTGAAAACCAAACTGCAAAAACTAAAAACCGCAAAAAAATATTTTAGTTTTGGATGGTTTGTTTTTATAATTTTCAAATCGCGTGGTTCAGTTCAGTTTGCGGTTTGAGATGTTGAAATCGCATCAAACCAAACTGCTTATTCTTAGTTATTTTAGCAAATCTCCAAGAAAGCATATACAATTACTCATTATTGTCTAAGTTTATAAGATTTTTACTTAATCTTTAATTAAGATTTTTAATTAATATGAATTAGTTGATGAATAAATGTTTTAGCAAAGCTATTTGATTTAATTTCATTTGATATAATTTGATGACAACCACTAAAATGTAATGTTTAAATTAATTAATTGTTTATACTTTAACTTTAATTATTGCTATTTTTATATAATTTTGTTTGGAGTGACTAAACTTGTACAATTTTGGAAATAAATTTTTTAATGTATTTTTTAATACTTAATAATAGAAATTTAAACTGCAAAATCAAACCAAACCAAACTAAACCACAAAAAATTAGTTTGGTTTGGTTCGGATTTTATAATTAATCTAAACCAAACCAACCCGCACTACACTTATTTTTATAGTTTGGTTCGAACAAATTTTATACTCAAAACCACACCAAAATGCACCATGAACACCTCTAGGCACATAAACATTTTGTTGTCTCATCACATCCTCCACCAACTCATTCACTATTAACACTTATCCAAACTTCGTTTACCCTTTAGAAAAACAAATTGAGTAGCAGAAATTACCAAGTTGATGACATGTTCAACCTTTTGGCTAAAACTTTCACAAGAATCTTATACATGCAACTGATATGATAAATTGGCTAGTAGTCTCCAATCAATAGCGAATTAACCTTTTTAGGAACTAGTGGTATAAACGAACTATTCGAGCCCTTCACCAACTTGTTGTTTGTGTGGAATTCCCCAAAAAAGTCCAACAAATAAGCTTTAATCACATGTTAGAACTTCTAAGGAACAACAAATCCAGTTCATCTAATCCTAGGATCTTATTGCTATCATAATCTCACTTTACTTCCTTTATCTCCACATTTGAGAATGGTTTTTCTAGATTTTAGATTGCCTCACTAGACAGCTTCAATAATCACGAGTTATTCATTAACTGTGACTCTGAAAATGGCTTTGGAAGTATTCCTTTACTCTTACTTTTAGACAATCTACCTCCACCACTTCTTCCTCTTCAAAATCAATAATCCTAATTTCGTTACATTTCATTCTTCGTCTAATAACCCTATGAAAAAATTTAGAGTTTGTGTCGCCTTCTTCGAGTGATTGTATTCTCACCTTTTGTCTTAAAAAGGAACACCTCCTCTCCACCCATTTCTTGAGGTTTACTGTTTTATAATTTTTTTCATGTACTTCAACATTATCCAATACCTCAGCTTCTTCTATCATGTCTCTTTCTTGTGAAATTCCTTTTGTGATAAAAATAAATATTTAAAAAAACAAATTATCACTTATAACTCCAAAAGCCAAACAAATTTATATTTATTTGAAGAACTTTTAGAATATAAGGGTGTACGCAAATTCTTTTTGTCAAATTGGTTTGTAATTAATGAAACTCCAAATCATGAAATGTTGACTTAAGAGGCATGAAAGTTGATGAAAACATTATTTTTATTCACTTAAGTCCAGATTAAAAAGAAGGGTAATCCCAAAGAGAATGTACTCAATATCGCTCACGAAAAGGTTGTTTCAAAAGCATTTAAATACACAACAAAATTAAATGAAATGCGATATAAATCCCTAAAGAAAAACATCAAAGTTCTACACTAATGAAAGCAATTAATAGCGCAAAATGAAAAAGAAAAACAATCAAGGAAATTTGCATAATGAATTATTGCCCTCAAAGTGGTAGGAATATAATGTCATTCCTTAGGCGTACTTAGTTTAGTAAGACGCTATGAAATGTTTAACCCCCTATTTTGGCACAAGTGAAGAGTATTTATAGACTTTTTATAACAAATACTTGTCCTCAAAATATTATTTTATTCCCCTAACAGAAATAAACCAATGGAAACTTTCCTAACTTCTAGTAACTACCTGCAAAGGATAGTAACTTTCATCCTTGATTTTTTATTCTCTTTTCCTGACTTATTTTTTAGTCTCAATCTCCTTATTGTTCTTGTCCTCCGCATGTCTTTTGACTCTTTAGAAAATGTCCTCAAGCTTCAATTATGGCTTGAACCTATTGATTTTAGTGTCCCCCTTTCGAGAAATGTATTGGCTTGAAAATTCCTTTTTGTTTGACTTGTTATGTAATCTTTTGGTCTGCTTCTCAAGCTCAAAACTTTTTAAAACTTTAACTTTCTTTTTTATATAAGAGTCTCTTCTTTTATCATCTTCCTCAAATGTTATCTTCCTCTATTTGTAACCTAAACTTTATCTCATTGCTTTCTTTTCTGGCCCAATATCCATACTGCCTCAAAGCCCAATAAATATGGACAATAAACCCCATATTTAACTTAATTTATTCTCTTCACCCCAACAATGTCTAACTCATTTGTCCCCTCTTTTGCATTTTCAATTTGTCTCTTTATATCCCCCAAACACCTTTGTGTTGCCTTTTATCAACTTTATTTTTACTTTTAACACAAAAGTCTTCACTCCTGTACAATTAGTTTTCGTCATTCATCCTGTACAATTAGTTTTCCTCATTCATTCTGTACAAACTATTTAAACTGCTTATTTTCAAACTAGCAATTTTTAAACTGTTCAGTTTACGTTCTCATCTTATTACATAACAAGGAAGTGATTAGATACACCCTATCTATGTAACCCCCACTGCTCCACATATTTTCATGTCTCTAAAAACTTTTTTGAGATTAAAAAATCTATTCAATCTAACCTCATGTTCCACATATTTCCATGTTTCCAAAAACTTTTCTGAGATTAAAAAATCTATCCAATCTACTAATTGGCTTCACATAATTTTTATATGTAAATTTCTAAAATCCGCCTTCTACTATAAACTCATTAATTATATAATTTAAGATTTAATTAACATTTTATACTTAAAATATTATTTGATATTTGAATCGATTTAATTAATATTTTAATTGTTTTCCAGATTGTTTTTCTTTTGTTTGATATATGTTTGTGATTTTTATTGTATATTAAATTTTAATTATAAGGATTATTACGTTTGTGGAACTATATTCGTAAATGTCAAAACTTTGAGGTTGAAAAGACTAGCTACAAGTTGTTTTTCCATCTCTTAAAAAAAGAAAAAAAAAGTGTTTTTCCAAAATCTTTTATACATATATATACACACAAATATATAGATAAAAAGAGAGATTTGAATTGATTTAATTGATATTTTAATTATTTTCCTATTGTAGTTGTTTTCTTTTTGTGATATATGTTAGCGATTTTTCTTGTATATTAAATTTTAATTATAAGGATTACGTTTTCAGAGCTATAATCGTAAATGTCAAAATCTTGAGATTGAAAAGCTACCCATATGTCGTTTTTCCATCTCTTAAGAAAAAGAAAAAAAAAGTGTTTTTCCAAAAATCTTATTATTCATATTTAAATATATAGAGATAATTAGTATGTGTAAAAAACTTTACATTTATATTCAATTACACATTTTCGTTTATAAGATTCAAACTATATAAGATTCAAACAAAGGAGTATAAAAATCTAAATTTAGTATTACCAATATACAAAACAAAACTTTGGTTTGTATTATAAAATATATATATATATATATATATATATAATATGTAAAAATATTCCACATAATATTTTTTATTTAACATTTAATAAATAATACTTATGTGTATGTCTCTCATGATAAGACGGAAGTTTAAGATTTGATTAATCTAAAGAAAATATTTTATATTAATTAGTTTTTATTGAACTATCTTTATTACTTTTTCAATTAACAATATTTTCTTATAAACTAGTTATAGTTGATTTTTAGTTAAAAAAGCTTATAACTACTAAAATGTTTTACCAAACACTAGGCCTAATTTGGTTAGCACCATCTTACAATTAGGAATATTTATTAGTCATTAATTATTCCAATAAAATATTGTACGCATAATTAAATAGTTTTACAAGTAGTGCTTCTCCTAAAAAAAGTGTAGGTAAAAACATTGTATTAATTTACAAGTAGTGCTGGTGAAATTGTTTATTTCATTGCATTAGGCTTTTAAACCCACATTAGAATTATACTATTATATATTCTAGATAAGGCAACAACATCTTTTACTTTTTCTTTTTCACGTAGAAACAGGGTATGGTTTTAAAGAGGATAAATATGAATAAAAAACAAAGTTCCTTTTCTTTGGTAGAAGTTTATTTTTGTTATCCTTAGAGTTTTGATGATGAGCTGGTACCTATCTTAACAAGCGTATTCGAAACGCATCCCGTGCCGAATAAACTTTTGGTCTTCCCACCACTTTTTTCTTACTTGGTAAAGCAAACTAATTCAAACTTTCATGAATTTATTTTCCCCCTTTGCTAATTAAAAAAGTATGAAACTCTGATTGATGAAGTTTCGCTCTCATTCAGTTCGAATGAACCAAATCATGAATTTACGATATGGCCTACCATTTTATATTCCCACCCTCACACCTGATATTGACCCTTAAATAGATTCGCATATGATGGATGGCCTTTTCTTTTATTTAAATATGTTCAAAATCAAATGCCTGTTAGCTCAAATCAATTACTTTTCTCCTCACAACTTAAATTACCACGTGACATAAAAAAGAAGAAACTAGTCCTCGTTCCGTTGTTAACTCAAAAATAAATAAATAAATTACGCCAATAATATTTTTTTCTTTCCTATATCTACATATTTAAATTAAATTCTATGAGAAAGGATTCTAAATTTAAGTTTTCAACAATCTTCTCTTCAAGCTCATCTAGCTCCACCTTATTAATTTCCGTTTTGCTTTATTCCAGATCTATTTTATTATTTTTATGTAAAAATTATATATTCTTGATGAATTATTCATTGTGCTCATAACTTAATTGTGCATGTGAAAACAATATACGTACATGTTTATTTAATAGTTTTAATTTTTAAATGGTTTAATCCATTTCCATTCTATAGTAATTTTTTAATGTTTCAATGACAAAAACGTCGTTATTTTTACTTTTTAAAACAAGTTTTTGTTGTCTAATTAATTCCTTACAAATTTAAATTAGAGTGACTTACTGGCTTTAGTTCTTGGAAAAGTTTTAAACATTAATTTGAATTTTTCATTCTTTTCTGTACTAAAAGAAGTACAGCCATCGGTTAGTTTATATAAAGTAAAAAAAAAACAATAAAGACGAAATAGAGGGATAATTTTACAAATTTTGCAACTTTATTATTAATATTGATTGAATGATTAAAGTGATATTTATTAAGAACATTAGTAAAAACTATAATTAATATTATATTGAAAAGATAAATATGATACTTATTTTGGGACAATTGTCTCAAATATGATGCTTACTTTAAGGCATAATCACACAAACCAAAACATATAATTAAATTAATTAATTTTATTGATTTTTAAAAGATGTTATTGATATGTCAATTTTATTGTTCTTGAAAATTGATAAATAAAATAATATTAGTGAAAACATTTAGAATTAAAAAATAAAATAAAATAAAAAGTTTTACGTAACATTCAATTATAATTATTTATTTTATTGTAATTTATTGATTTTACCAATTAATAATTTAAAAGTCATATAAATAAAAAGATATGGTTCAACGTTAATGTAAATTTTTTTTTACACAGTAACATACTAATTAAGCTCAAACATTTATAAATGACTTTCCAAATCTTTTAAAAATAATACAAATAATGTCAAGTCAAGCTTAGAAAAACTATGGCTAGCATATTTGATTCGCAAGGAGCAAAATCAAACTTGCACGCTTGAGTTTTCCAACTCCTCTTATCAATCAGTTCAACTAAAGCTCTTGCCTAGTAAAGAATTTATATAATTAATGAAATAACTAATAACGAAGTAGTATTAAAGTTTAAATAAGGATAAAATATGTATATATATATATATATATATGACTTAGATAAGTTTTTTATTTTTAAAATTTCATACAAAAACATTTTTACTCCTTGAAATTTAAAATTATTTTTTTAGTCATTGAAATTAATTTATTTTTTATATTAACATTATCTACTTATAAGTTTCAGTGTATTTGGTTGTGTCACATGTAAAATTGAAGATTGAGAGAGTTAGGATTGAGAAGAAAAGTGATTCACGAGTACAAAAACATATTTCATATTAACAAATTTTTAACGGTATTAAACAGAGAAAAATGATTAAAAGTGAATTCAGAATTAAAACTTTAATGACAAAAAATTTATTTAAGCATATATATATATATATATATATATATATAAACACATGAAAAAATTTAGAATTAAGTATAAGCAAATTTTAATTAGCTAACTCTATTTAATGTTAACTTTCTTAAAATATCTTTAATTAAATTTTTAAAAAATATAAATTTTTAAAGCTGTTAAGAAATAAATTAAAAAAATTAACTCTAGATATATTGTTTCCTTTCACTTTCTACTTTGTAAAGAGAGAATTATTAGATATATTTTAATTTTTTATCAAAGTACATTGTCTCTTATATAAATTCTTTAACCACTTAAGAGAGAATTATTAAGATTTAAAGAGTATATTTTAACTTTTTTATTAAATCAATAAAATTAAATAAAGTTAATTAACTTCTTAATGTACGTAAAATTAGGTATTTTTCCGAGTCAAAGAGTATTAATCAACATTTATATAGGAAATTGTGTATACAAAATGTTGATTTATGATATAGTATTAGTATATATTATTTGATCCTATATGCTATTATCCTAACATAAATGTTCGTTAATACAACATATTGTAAGTCGGTATAAACCTAAAATACTTATACCAACAATATAATTTTTATTTGATAAAGTCTATATACCAATGAGCATAAGTCTAATGTGAAATTATTAGGAAATTAAATGATTTTATATAACATCTTTTATATGTGAAAAAGTTATATTTCTGTAAAATATTTTATTTTTTATTTAATATTTTAAATATATTTTAAATTTTAATTTATTTATAATGTTTTAGGTTAATTTATTATGTACTTGAAAAGCTTTTAATATTTATGTTGAATGAAATTGAAAAGTTAAAACAATAATAATCGTTATCTAAACATGTCCTTAAAAGCTCTCGCTATCTTGCTCTTGTCCTTTTCAAAAATGGGAAAATATTATTTTTAGATATTTATCATTATTTAAAGTGATAATATTATATTTTCACTCTAAAATACAGTATAATGCAATTCTTAAACGTTTTCTTTTCTTTCATATAATATCCCCTATTTGATTGGAGCTGGTGAAATACTAAATGTGATATTCGGATAGGAAATTAATAATAATGTTAAGAATAAAAGGGCCACGTGTGACATGACTATTTAAAGTAGTACTAATCGATGTAGATTAAATTAAAAATAATTAATATGATAAAAATATCCGTTAAGAAAAAAGGAATAATGTTTTATCAATATTGACGTGGATGTGAATCAGTTGCCAACTGTGGGAGGGTGGTAATCCAATTTAATCTGGTAGGTATTATTAATTTATTACACTGCATTGCCTATCATATTCTGTTCCTACTTCCACCTTTCAAGCTTTCAATATCATACTAGACTGGGATTGGAAAACAAACAATTTAAGCATAGCAAATATTTACTGCATAGTAAAGAAGGATGAATTTCTGCAATGTTTATTTAGGGACGAAAAAATGTAAGCTAACCGCAATAGTTCCCTTAAAGGTTTGGTAAATACTCGCAATTTAATTTAGGTACCAGGTGAATTTAAATTTATAAAAATTATACGGATATCAAATCGGATATACATACTATACATAGTTCTCAACTCGAATTGAAAGAAGACACATCAGGTGATAAAAACAGTTTTATTATAAAAAAATTAGAGAAATTAATAATATTTATAAAATTAAATTTAACAGTATTGAAAAATAATAAAGTATTTAATTTTTATTACTTTTCATAAATAATACAATCAATATATTTCAAATTTAACTATACAGTTATTATTAAATCTAATCTTCCTATTATGATGAACGATTGTTACATATTTATTGATTTGACATCCAAGTTTAATTATTTTTATTAAATAATTATAATTTAAATTTTATTATTTATTTTGTTGGAATATTATTTATAATTTTAGATAACATTCATGTTTATTTAATATTATTTAGTATGATCAGCATATGTTAGCATCCAGCTGATATGAGATCAAAATCGAAATTGTTATTTTCAAAATCTTAATAATAAATATCGAATAGCTAAAAACGATAAAATAGATATATTTTTAGAAAATTACAATTTTTCTTTAAAAGAAATTGTATTTAGTAAAAAAGAAAAGAAAATTAAAGGGACCATGTTTCAACTTTTATGAAGATCCATAACTTAATACTATATTAGCTTACTCATATTCTACACATTTTCGTCCTATGTTTATTTTGTTTGTCTTTAGCCAGAGAAAATATATCAAATACACTACAATTGCTAAATAAATTTTATTGTTGCAGATATTGCACGAACACATTCAGGTCCGTTCATTATCAATCAATTGGTAAAAGATGATTGAAATTTATAATTACATAAAAATTATCTAAATTTCTTATTGTTAACCTAATTCTAAAATCTTGTCTGTTCAATGTCATCATGCATCGTACTAAAATATCTCTCAATATGTTTTGATTTCTCAATCAATGAAACATCTAGAGTTATTTTTTAGTAATAAAAAAGCAGTAATATGACTCGCGTAAATAAGTGTTCTTTCAAGATAAGATACAATGTTAAAATTGTATACTTCAGACTTCAGCCATTCAATTTTTTTTTTTTTGGAGCCTTTTGAAAAAAAAAATAGCTAAGGAAATTTAGGAATTTTTTTAAAATAAAAAAAATATATATAGAGTAATAGCTCGACCTATTTAAAAACTCTCTCCAACTTCCTCACACAATATATGACTAGAGACTCAAAAAATACAATAAGAGTACATATGAGAATTAATAACTTGTTACATAACCCCTTCCCCGCACAGGCATCACCATACATGAGTTCATAAATCAAATGCATACATCACTTATGCTAAAAAGACATAAAAAAAACCCCTACACATGTACAAAGCCCTACTTCAAACATACTATGCCTTTCTATTTTTAATCCAATCAAAACGCAATACTGGTTGAGAAGAACATTCAAAAAAAGTAACTGAAGAACCATTACTGAAATCTTTAATCCAAACTCAAGACCATTGCAGAGATAATTGTCAAACTTCTTATACATTAAAGGGTCACCCTTGAACACTACTGTATTCCTGGCAAGTCAGATTTTCCATAATGTTGCTAGCCAAATTATACTTAGAATACCACAAGATGATTTTCCTTTAAAGCTTGTCATACCCAAAAATGTCCAAAAAACAACTTGACAATCTGAAGGCAAAATAGACTTATAACCTAGCCATCTGTAACAACTCATCCATAATTGATAGCTAGATTTACAATTAAATAACAAATGTTTTAGTGATTCAGGATACATGCAACAAATAGGACAACCAACATCAGAAGAGATAAGAATCTTACGCTTAGCCAATTCCACCTTTGAAGGAATCCTGTTATGCACGACCTTCCAAGAAAATCCCACCACCTTAGACAGCGCCCTTGATTTCCATAACTTTTTGAAAAATGAAGAACTATTATTTTGAGAGACCCCAAAAGCTGAGAGATAAGTTTTCTTCACTAAGTACTGAGTAGTTTTGTCATCAGACCCTCTCCACTCATCCATCATTCACATTTCTCCTCACATGAACCCCATCAAGAACCCTCTCCAACTCCCTCACACAATTTACCTCCCAACAAAGTAAGCTCCATTCTCCAACTAAGCCGTCATTCACAATCGTGATCACCCTAGCCCCCAACCTCAAAGATAATCGTTTATCTTTGAATTGAAAGTAGGAATAATCTAGGAAATAAAGACTTAATTCCTCCCGACTCCAACCACCCCCTACCCCAAAATTTAAACAAAGACACATCCCCTACCAAAGGTTTAATCTTTCCCATGAACCACTCCCCCACCACCTCATCTAATGTTACCTTCAGGACATCATTCCACCATTGAGACCTTCATTTCCTCAATTGCACTACCAGGTCTCGACTTATGTTTTTCCCATACTTTTTCAACTTTAATCCAAAGGGAGTTGCCCCCTTGAAGAATTCGCCAACGCCATTTGTCAATAAGTACTTTGTTGAATGCCCCCACATCTTTAATTCCTAAACCTCCCTAGGATTTATCTTTCCATACCTACTCCTATTTGATCCAAGCTACTTTGCAACACTCCTCTGACCCCCAATAAAATTGTCGTTGCATTGCCTATATAGAATGAGCCACTTTCTTCGGAACCCTATAAAAAGACCAAAAATAAAGTGGAATGGAAGAGATGGGGGGATTTGATAAGACAAATTCACCTTCCCGAAAACAATTTTTTCCTTTTCCACAGTGTAAGTTTAACTTTCATCTTATCTAAGACTAGCTTTTAGACACACTCACACCTCATATTTACTCCCACTAGAACACCCACATAGGAAAATGGCATCTGCAATACCCAGGGTGTTCGCAAAGGACATCGATTCCGACATCTTTACTCCAATTCCCCCCAAACTACTCTTGTGGAAATTAATTTTTAGCCCATAAGGTAATTCGTAGCACCTCAAAGCACTTTTCAGAGTATAGACATTTTGAAGCTCCAAAGAGACATAAGAATTGTATCATCTGCATATTATTGTATCACCACCCGAAGATCATCCTTACCCACCTTGATGCTAACTAGTATATTTACACAAAATGCCTTCTTGATAAATCCTCCAAGTCCTTCAACCAAAATTAAGAATAAAAAAAGGGTCATTAGATCCCCTGTATTAAGCCTTTTTGCATTCTGAACTCCTGAGTGACGCTTCCATTTACCAGAACCGACACTGATGACGATTGGAGGCATCCTTGAATCTAGTTAATCTACTTATCACCAAATCCAAAGTATTAAAGCATATAGAAAAGGAATGGCCAACTAACTGCATCATACAACTTTTCAAAGTCCGCTTTAAAGACCAATAAGGGTTTCTTATGTTGCTTTACCTTGTGAATAATTTCATTTACAATAACTACAATATCCAGCAGTTGTCTACCTTTCAGGAATGTTGTTTGAGTTTCCTCAATGATACTAGGCATGACCTATTGCATCCTATGAAAGATAACATTGGCAATGATTATATAAATTACTCAAATTAGAGAAATGGGTTTGTAGTTTTCGAGTTCCTTTAGACACTTTTTCTTGGGGATCAAAGAAATGAAAGAAGCATTAGTCCCCTTAGGAAGTTTCCCTTTACGATGAAACTCAAACAAGACCTTCATTATGTCCACCTTTAGTAAATCCCAAAAGTGTTTCACAAACTTCATATAGTAGTCATTTGGCTTCAGAGCCTTTAAGTTGTCACACTCCCACACAACATCTTTAATCTTTTCCTCTAGAAAAAACTCTTTCTAGATCATTCTTTTAGACCATAAAAAGTCTATTAAAATCCACTTCATCAAGTCTCACACCAGCATCCTCCTGACACTGGAATCTCTCTTAGAAAAATTTAACTTCCTGCTTAACTTTCAAAAGTTACTCAATCCATTCCCCATTAGCCATCAAATCGAAAATGCCATTAGTTTTCCGCCTCCAATTAATTGAAGCATGAAAAGAACAGGAATTCGCATAACCTTCTCAAAGCCACTTAACCTTAACTTTTTTAGTCAATAATGTTTCTTGAAATGTGCTCCATTTTTTCAATTCCCCTATAGCATACATTCTTAATCTGACTCCCTCATCCCCTAAATCTCTTAAATCAGCACTTTTATCAAAGGAAGCAATTTTTTTTCAACTCACAGTTGACTTTTCCATCTTGCCAATATTCCTTTTACTCCATCTCTTGATATCGCCCTTCAATGCTTTTAGTTTTTTTCTAATATGAAGGCAACCCACCTTTGCACCTCAATACTACTATACTTTTGTTTAATGAAATCAGTAAATCCATCACATTCAAGCCAAACTATTAATAAACTTGAATGGTCTAATACCCTAGTTAATCTCATATTGTTTCAGAATTATGGGACACATGATTGAAAAAGTCATGAGACAAATTTAGCTAAAAACAATTAGGTGTTAAGTCCATCCATTCTTGAGATACTAAGAACTGGTTTAAGACACTGCAATCCTTAGCCCTTACACTAAACCATGTAAACCGATGCTCCACAACTGAGACTTCCATCAATTCCATATTTCCAATAAATACTGAAAATTCCATAGTACTTGTAATTGATGTTCCGCAACACCATTTTCTCCAATCCTTTCATCTGAAGTTCTGATACATTGAAATCACTCACTACACACCAAATACACCTTTGGAACCATTGCCTATATTCCAATATAGCTTTTCACATCTCCTTTTTCCCTGACATCGAACATGGAGCGTAAACATTAATAAATATCCTTTCACTCACCTCTGCCTTATACTTACCTTTCATCCCTATAAATCCCAAACCTTGAAAAGTTTCAAAACCAGTGAAATCCTCAGTAGTCCATACATATAAGAGCCTTTCTAATTGATTGGTTCTAGGCACTTTGAACTAACCCACATTATCATCCCCCCATATTGCACGACAAATGCTTTTGTTTATCTTGACGACCTTCGTTTCTTGTACACAGATAAGATTTACATCATGTTTAAAGACTATCTATCTCATTGACCTCCATTTCTCCCTCCCTTTGATACCTCTTATCTTAACGCAATTTCTCACACCCAGAATCTGGTCGATTAGGCAATGCCCTCCTCCTATCCCTTGCCTCCATCTCCACCAATCTTTGTATAATTGCTTCTTCAAATATAATATTAGAAACACCTAAGCTCTTCCCTACAACCCACAGAAAATGAGCTTCATTACATTTTTCTTTCGAAATTGTAATATTTCGAATATTTTCCTCGTCACTTTTATCCATATGTACTCTAGATCTCCTCTGTTTCTGGACACTCACTATTTCTCCTGCTCCAATTGGGATATCATGTAATGCATCATAAGCTTTAGAGTGGAGGACACCTTTGACCTAATACCCTATAAGGCAATGTGCTTCTTAGGTTTCTTTTTGCAACAAGAAGTAAAGTGACCCCATTCAACTTGAATGTCATCCAATGGTTTGAAGCTAAAATTCATTCCCTGCAAAGGTTGTGTTGATTGGTAGTGTTGTAATAAAACCAGATTGTGAGACGTTCCAAACGAACAACTAGACCCAGTAACATTCTCAATTCCTGCTACAAAATCCATAGCAATATCCTCCAAGTGCTCGATTGACGAATCACCAATTCCAACCCAAAGTATTTCTCCATTATGCACTAGGGCCCCATTGGAACAAGTCATCTCCATGACCTCCTTATAATTTATAGGCCATGACGTGGGAAGAATTAATGACAACACCTACCACAGCTTCTGTCAGACTTTCGTCCACTCTTAGACATGTAACAAGCTTGTTTTTCACTTTCTACACTACTGAACCTAAAGCTAGACACAAATGCCTATATAATTGAATCATCTTGTGATGGGGGCAATAAGATAAGTTTGTAATAAATGTAAACAAAGCAGCGGAAATAAATCTCCCTATCTCGCAAGAATCTATAAGGAGCAATAACAAAATATAACACCAACTAATAACCACTATTTTTAGAATAAGACACCAAGATTTTAACGTGGAAAATCCCTCAAAGCAAGGAAAAAAACCACGGGCCATCCAGACCAAAGAAATAGCTCCACTATTATCAATAAAGAGTACAAAAGAGTCTCAATCAAGTATCAACAACAATATCAATGTAAACACCAATAAAGAAATAAGCTTACAAATAGAGAACAGAGAAGATGAAGACCCCCAAACACATTGCTGCCATACAAATTGAATATCTCCCAACACATATGTCTTTTCTACGATCAGAACACTCGGAATGAAGAAACATATGTTATGAACGTGCTGTCCAAAAAATCAGCCTGATCCAACGATGAACGAATCTGTAGTGGAGAATTTACGATTGCAGCTCTGTGTAAAAACAAAAATAGTTTTGTCTTTCTAATAGCTTTCACTCTTCTTTTCTTTCAAAACAATTGGTGTGTTTCACTATTGTTGTCTTTTTTTCACATTCTTTATTCAACTATCTGCCCCTACAAAACACCTTCTCCACTTAACTTAAATAAGATATCAAGTGGACTTCTCAATTTGGGTCTTTTCTCCACATAGGAAGGGAGCCCAATACCCAACAAATCTCCCCCTCACAACTATGTGGAGAGAACCGCCAAACCAGCGATCTCACAACAGACTTCAAACTTTCCTCTTGGCAGTGTTTTAGTCATCATATCAGCATAATTATCATCAGTATGAACTTTAACCACCTCCAGCAACTTAGCATCCAAAATCAGATATCCAATGATATCGTACATCAATATGTTTGGACTTAGAATGGAAAGTTGAATTCTTACCAAGATGGATAGCACTCTGATTGTCAACTAGTAATGAATAGCTGTCTTGCACAAAACCAAGCTCCAGCAACAATTTCTTCAACCATAGCAACTCTTTGCATGCTTCAGTAATTGCAATGAACTCTACCTCAGTAGTAGATAAAGCAGCACACTTTTACAACTTAGATTGTCAAGCCACAGCTCCCCCTACAAACTTAATCAAATAACCAGATGTAGACATTCTGAAATCAATGTCTTCATCCATAACTGAGTCTGAGTAGCGCACCAAAATAGGCTTATCACCTCCCAAACAAAGCTTCTTATCAGTAGTACCATGAAGATACCTCAAAATCTATTTCAAAGCTCTCCAATGCTCTCTACCTGGGTTTGAAAAAAACCTACTAACTGTACCAACAACATGAGCAATATCAGGTCTCATGCACAATATTGCATACATCAAACTACCCACTGCAGAAGCATAAAGAACTTTCTCCATGTCTAATTTTTCAGCTTCATTTGAAGGACTCTGTTTAATACTCAATTTAAAATTAGTTGCAAGAGGAGTGCTCACAACCTTTGCTTTTTCCATCTGGAATCTCTGCAACACCCTTTTAATATAGTGTTCTTGTGATAACCACAACTTCCTCTTCTCTCTATCACAGATGATTCTTATACCAAGAATCTGCTTAGCAGTTCCCACGTCTTTCATGGCAATTGACTCGCCCAATTGCTTCTTCAACCTGTTAATAATAGAAACATTTTTCCCAACAATAAGCATGTCGTCAACATACAATAACAGGATAATAAAGTCATCATCAGAAAACTTTCTAACAAAGACACAATGATCAGAAGTAGTCTTCTTATAACCCTACTCACATATAAAAGACTCAAACTTCTTATACCACTACCTCAGAGCTTGCTTTAAACCGTATAGACTCTTTCTCAGTCTACATACATATCCTTCCTTGTCTTTAACCTAGAAACCATCAGGTTGTTTCATATATATTTCTTCCTCCAAATCACCATGAAGAAAGCAGTTTTCACATCCATTTGCTTTACCTCCAAATCAAGAGTAACTGCCAAACCCAAAACTGCTCTGATGGATGACATCTTCACCACAGGTAAGAAACTTTCATTGAAATTCACACCCTTTCTATGTCTAAAGCCTTTCACCACTAATCTAGCTTTATACCTTGTAGACATAGAATTATTCTCATGTTTCACCCTGAATATCCACCTATTTTCTAATGCCCTCTTACCCTTAGGCAATTTCACCAAGTCATAAGTGTGATTGTCATGCAAGGATTTCATCTCATCTTCCATTGCATCCAGTCTTTTATGCAAAATGAATGTCGGAATCCATGGATCAGGTAGGATTTTGGTAGGTATTATAGTATCAATCCTCTTATTCGCATTTAAAAAATTTACCTGTACCAAACCCATGCCTATGCGAATAGCAACTTTGATCATCATCTCGTACTTGCTGTATAATGATATTTATTATAACCATTTCCATAATTGACTTATTTATGTTAATTCTAACATGTTGTTAATCTAAAAAAAATATTTATTTATTTTTCTTATTTCATTTTAATTTATAATTACTTTTCTTCAGTCATTTATTTAACTTAAATTATCGAGAAAAAAATCATAAATAAAGTCACACTCATATATATATATATGAAGGATATTTTAGTACATTCTAACATTTATAATATTACATATATCCATTCCACTACATAGAAAGATAGGGAAGAGTTTATTTATGTAAAAACTTTCCTTTTATCATACTATTACTTTGACATAACCGGCTAAAACTGTTCATTATTAGGTTTGTATAATTAGCGCGTGGATATAGAAAGTGACTGTTAACAGTCGTTCTATCACTAGCGGTTCTCCTTGATCAATGAAAAATACAAGAGTGTAGATTTCAGTGTCTCTAAATGTAACTGAATTTGCAATTATATTTATATAACTAGTACCAAAAAAACTATTGAGATGATAGTGGAAAAATGATTTGGATAATTTGGCACATCCATTTTTTTAAATTTTCATTCCATTTTTCTATATATAAGAGACAAGAAACATAAAGGAGTGAGAACAAATATCATATAAATAATTTAAATAATAATAATTTAGATAATTAAAGGAAAATTTATATATACAACTATTTTATATAAATATGGTAATATATATATATATATATTGTTTATAATAAATTTTTTTCTATTTTAAATTCATGATAAATTTATATTTTTTTCAAATGCATATGATCAATTACAGACTTTTTTTTTATTTTATGGGAAAATTTGAATTATTTTTGTAGTGACTAGTCAAAATAAATAAGCTTTTTACAATAATTTTTAAAGAATACAAGGATATTACACCTTAAATATTTACTCATTTAAATCCTCAAGGTTAAACCTTCAACTACAAATTAATTTAAACCTTTATTTAAACATTAAAACTTTTATTTTATTATTTCTCATATTTATACAATAATTAATATTTTTAAAAAATAACCATTACAAATAAAATAAAATGGTTAAAGCTCAAAGATAACTAATTTAATAAACTAAATAAGATTATGAACATCAAATCAAATAATAATAGTTAAAAGTAACATAAAATAATAAATAAGACGAGGTTAGAATCTCACTAAATAGTTGTAACTAAAAGTAACATAAATAATAAATAAGGTGAGATTAGGGATACCTCACTAAATAATTATAACTAACAGTAACATAAGATAATAAATAAGACAAAGTTAGGGGGAGTTATAAGGTTGAGCTAGTGACAATGTCCACATGTGAGAAGAAGGTGGGAGGGAGAGGTTTGCGGGTTTGAATGTCTCCACTAACAAAAATAAAATATTAACAACTAATATTTGCCTATAAAAAATAAATCACGCGAGTTTAGGGACACCTCACTAAATAATTATAATTAAAAATAACTTAAAATAAGCAACTAAGTAAGTATAGTATTTTAAAAATGACAAATATTTCTTCTCCCATACCTTAATACTTGAAACAATGCAAGAGTTGGCAATTTTTTTTCTCTCCTAAATGATTATCAATCACATACTCACTAATCAGCTTCTTTAACTTTCTAATTTTTTTTCCCTAAGTTTCAACCTTCGCAGAAGTCAGCTAATTTATAGGCCCAAGTATAAAGATTGTTTGTCCTCGTAATGGTATTTCCTTGACTTTTTCTCTTAGTTAAAGATATGTATGATTAGAATTTGATAAGTCTTACTCAGACTAATCATTTTCTTTTTTTTATTATTCTTTTGTATATTACTTTATATATATAATCCTCATGTTGTTGTGTTTTTTTTTTTCCAATTTACATATATATATATATATATATATATTATATATAACCTATTTATGTTTACATATTATATTTACGTTGATTTTTTTATATTTTTTTAATATTTACGTATATAAGTTAAACATTCAAAATAAATTATAAATTTATTTCTATTATTTTACATATACCATATATTTTAAAAATTAAACATTAAATATGTATATTTTATAATAATAATATAATATTGTCCTAAATTTTAAAATATGATATTTGTTCATTTTTAAAATATTGCAGCTGAAAATTTATGATAGCATAACTATTTTAAAATTAGATATTATTTAGATTTATTCAATTTACTAAATATATTAAATTTAAAAATATAATTAAACATTTTATTAGAAATTTGAAATATTATAATTCTTCTCTACTTGTAAAAATTTTGTCCTCGAAATTTTTATCGGTTAAACAAATAAAGATATTTTCCCCTAATCTTCTCTTACAATTCTCAGATAGTATCTTCTATGACATCATTCTAGATGACTTTTGTCAGTGAAATTTGTCCGTCTCTCAAATGTTTGATCCTTCTATCTGTCATCTGTACAGACATTGTTTCAAATGTAAGGTTATCCTTTAATTGTACTGTATCAGAAGTTATTATATAGGAATGGTCAAATATATATTTTCTTAATTGAGACACATGAAAAACATTGTGAAGATTAGAAAGATAACAAGGTAGAGAAATTTGGTAAGTAATAGAACCTATTTTTCTAAGAATTTGATAAGGACCTATAAATCGGGGAGTAAGTTTCATTGATTTCATTACCCTACAGTTCCAGTCATTGGTGTAACTTTCAAGAATACATGATCACCTTCTTGAAACTCAAGTGGTATTTTTTTCATATCAGAATAACTCTTATATTGGCTTTTAGTCATTCTCAATTTTTCTTGAATCATTTTGATTTCCCCTACTGTTTGTTGCACTATTTTAGGACCTAAGATCAAATTTTCCCCAATCTCAAACCAACATAGAGGTGTTATGCATTTTCTTCCACATAGAGCCTCATACATATGCTAGAATGGAAATTGTTGTTGTAAGTGAATTCAATCAAAGATGTATTGATCCCAACTACCTGAATCCTTTAATAGACATGCTTTCAGCAAAGCTTCTAGTGATTGTATGGTTCTTTCTAATTATCCATTTGTTTGAAGATGATAGGCTAAACTAAGACAAAGCTTAGTTCCTAAGGTTTGATGTAAACTTCCTCAAAATCTAGAAGTAAACCTCAGATTCCTATCGGATATTAAGCTAGATGGAACACCATACAATCTTACAATTTCATTTATGTACAAGTTTGTCAGTTTTTTCAATGAATACCTAATGTTAATGGTGTAACAAGTGAGTAGATTTTGCTAGTCTATCTGTGATACTCCATATAGAATCAAATTTGTGCATTGTTTGTGGTAATCCAACTACAAAATCCATTACTACACTATCTCATTTTCATTCATGTATGTCTAAAATTGTAACATTCCTGCTGATTTTTAATGTTCTATGTCAACCTTTTGACAAATCAAACACATGACCACATATTGGGATACTTCTTTCTTCATCTTGGGTCACCAAAACATTTTCTTAAAATCTTGATACATTTTTGTTGTATCTGGATGTATACTCAACTTGCTCTTATGTGCCTTATCTAAGATCATTTTCTTAATTTCTAAATCATTAGGCACACATACTTTATTATTGAATCTCAAGACTCCCTCTTTATTTAAGCTAAATTTTCCACCATTTTTTTCTCCCAACAACCTTTTTTATTTTGAATAAATTTGTCAATCCTTTGAGCCTCATAGATTTGCCTTTGTAAGTCACTGGTAATTTGAACTAAATTCAATTATATTCTATCATGTCTTACTACAAATGACAGATTCATATCTCTAAATTCTTCAATCAACTTCATCTCATGAATCATTAATGAAGAAACATGTAAAGATTTTCCACTTAATGCATCAACTACTACATTTTTTTCCCTTGGGTGATAATATAATTTAAAATTGTAGTCTTTCAAGAATTTCATCCAACTTATTTGCCTAATATTTGATTCCTTCTAATCAAACAAGTATTTTAAACTTTTGAGAACACTAAAAACCTCAAACTTACTACCATACACATAATGCCTCCATATTTTGAGTGCAAAAATAATAAGAGCTAATTCTAAATCATGGGTTGGATATTTTTTCTCATGTGCTCTCAGTTGTCAAAAAGCATATGCCACTACCCTCCTATATTGCATAAGAACACACCATAATCTCATTTTGGAGGCATAACAAAATATTACAAATTGTTTATTAGGTAAGGCTAAAACAGGTGAAGTTGTTAGTTTATTCTTTAGTTCTTGAAAACTACTTTCACATTTTTTTGTCCACTCAAAAGCTTATCCTTTCTTGGTGAACTGGGTTAAAGACATGACTATCTTAGAAAATCTTTCAATGAATCATTTATAATATCTAGCCAAACCCAAAAAACTATGAATTTCAGTCACCGTTTTTTGTGTATCCCACTTTAAAACTACTTCTAACTTGGTTGGGTCCACAAATATTTCGTCTTTGGAAATCACATGTCCTAAGAACTTAACTTCATCTAACTAAAACTCACACTTAGAAAGTTTAGCATATAGTTGTTTGTCTTTGAAAATATGAAGAATAATTTGAAGATGTTTTTCATGCTCTTCATGAGTCCTAGAATAAACAAGAACATAATCTATAAATACAACCACAAAATAATCCCAAAATGGACGAAAAATCCTATTCATATAATCCATGAACACTGCATAAACATTAGTCACAAAAAAAGACATTACTTGATATTCACAATGGTTATACCTTGTCCTAAAAGTAGTTTTCTGTATGCCTTCTACTTTCACTTTAATTTGATGATATCTTGATCTTAAATCTATCTTAGAAAACACAATTGCTCCTCTCAATTGGTCCATCAAATCATCCATCATAGGAAGATAATATTTATTTTTTATAGTTAATTTATTTAACTGACGATAATCTACACATAACCTAAAACGTTCATCCTTCATTTTAACTAACAAAACAGAAGCCCTCCAAGGTGATACACTAGGGCGAACGAATTGTTTTTCAAGTAACTCTTCCAGTTGTTTGTTTAGTTCATCTAGTTTTGAAGGTGCCATTGAAATTGGTCATGTGTCAGACATCAAGTCAATTGAAAATTCAATTTCTCTGTCAGTGACAAACTAGAAATATCATTGGAAAAACTTCAGGAAAATTTTGAGCAACTACTATGTTTTTCAAATTTACTTATTTTTTTCCTTCCATGGAAGATAATAGCAATATCCTTGAACTTCATTCCTTAAAAACTTATTCATTGGGTTGATAGATGTAACCAACAGATCCTCAGAGATAGAAAATATTACAGACTTTTGTGCACAATAGAGAAAAACATGATAAACCAATCCATACCCAAAATTACATCTAATTGTGATAAAGATAAATAGATAAAATTTTTAAGAAATTCTCTATGTTTTATGAAAATAGGACAATCTAGACAAACTTTATTGACAATCACAAATTTATTTGTAGGTGTTGAAACAATTACACTAGTATCTAGAGAAAAAACTGACAATTCAATATTTTGAATACAATCATTAGAGATAAAAAAATGAGTTGCATCTTAATCATATAGTACATTTAAAGTTTTACCTTTAATGGAACATGTACCTTGAATTAGATCATTGTTTTGGGCGACTTCGGCTCCAATCATGGTGAAAACTTTTTCAGTTGTAGTAGACTTTGGCTTAGGTGCAGAAGAGTTAGAATGTATTTTTGGTTGTCCATACTCAGAGAACACACGACTAGATTTTCCACACTTGAAACAAATAGGTCCTTTGAGATGACAATCTTTAGCATAATGTTCATGTCCACACTTAAGACACTTAACCTGATTAGTTATAGGTCTACTGAAATTTTCTAAGGAAAATTGGGAAGATTAGGGTTTCCTTTGAGAATGGTTATAAGGGTTTCCTTCATGGTTTCTTTTTTTATTTGGCTGAGGGCCAAAATACTTTGGTTTATTATTTTGATTCGTTTCAAAACCTTCTAAAAAATGACACTAGTAAATAAGTGTAGGAAAATAAGAAATTTCTAGTATCCCTACTGCCTTTCTCAGTTAAAGCCTAAGTTCATCTTCAATTTTAATACACTTTTATTCTCTCATATGAGTGATAGAAGAAAGCATAGTATTTACTTATCTCTTCAAACTTAGAAGCATATTTTCCTATTGTCACGTTCCCTTGTTTTAATTGCACAAATTCTATTTCTTTTGCTCTTTTCACATCATTAGGAAAATATTTTAAAAAAAATAGCATTAAATACTTCCCATGTAATGATTATTCCTCCTTCTTCTAATAACCTTCTAGTACTATCCTATAAATATTCAGCTTCTCCTACTAGCATAAACACAACATAATTTACTTTTTCATTATTAGGACAATTCATAATTCAACTTTGTCTAGATTGTAATCCCCATGAAATTGTGAATGTTTGTTTCTTCTAAATGTAATCAAGCCTTATGATTCAAAGATAACTAATTTAATAAACTAAATAAAATTACAAACACCAAATCAAATAATAATTGTTAAAAATAACATAAAATAATAAATAATGGGAGGTTATGGACACTCACTAAATAATTATAAATAAAAATAACATAAAATAATAAATAAGGCGAGGTCAGAGACATTTCACTAAATAATTATAACTAAAAGTAATATAAAATAATAAATAAGACAATGTTATGGACACCTCAACAAATACTTATAACTAAAAATAACATAATAATAAATAAGACGAGATTAGAGACATTTCACTAAATAATTATAACTAAAAATAATATAAAATAAGCAAGTAGATAATTTGAAAATGATAAATATTTCTTCCCTTATCTTAATAATTGGAGCAATACAAGAGTTAATTTTTTTTTCTCTAAAATGGTTAGTCAAATACTCACTCCTTAGCTTTTTTAACTTTCTAATTTTTGCTCCCAAGTTTCAACATTCACATAAGCCAGCATATTTATAGGTCCAAGTATAATGATTATTCATTTGTCTTGGTTAGGGGTTACTACATTTCCTTAACTTTTTCCCTTATTGATAACTCTTACTTAGACTTATCATTTTTTTTTCTTTTTTTTTGTGTATTACTTTATTTATATAATACTTACATTGCTGTGTTTTTTTTTTTTTACATTTACGTTGTTATATATATATATATATATATATATATATATAATCCATTTATGTTTACGTATTATATTTATGTTTTTTTGTATTTACTTATATATGTTAAATATTCAAAATAAATTATAAATTTATTTCTATTATTTTACTTATACCATATATTCTAAAAATTCAAAATTAAATGTTAAATACGTGCATTTCATAATAATAATATAATATTACATTAAAGTTTAAAATATGATATTAGTTTATTTTTAAAATATTGTAGCTGAAAATTTAAGATAACATAATTATTTTATATTTAGATATTGTTTAGATTTATTTAATTTACTAAATATATTAAATTTAAAAATATAATTAAATATTTTATTAGAAATTTGGAATATCATATTTTGGATATCTATACATCCATATATGTTACCTGCGTACATTTTGCTTATATATAAAGATAAAAAATTAATATCATTTATACATAAAGAAATATAATATGAAAATAAGTCAACATAATATTAAATATAAAATAAATTATAAAATATTTCTTAAAATTTTATATGGTCACACATAAAGTTATATTTTTTTTCATAACAATAAATAATGTTATAAGTTTAATAATAGTTATTATATAAATAACTTAAAATTTCTTGTAAATTGTATTTTTATCTTATTAAATTTGCATAAAATATATTACAGTCTCTTTTTATTCTATAATTATATTACATGTCATAAATTATAATGCAAATAATATTTTTAATAATATTTTCACTCAAAATTATAATTATATAGTATTATATAATATAATTATATTAATTAATATTATATAAGGTGCACGGTAAGTTGCGTACCATACTACCATACATATGCTCAATTTACATATAATTACTCATATCGTATGAGAGTATTTTTTCGCATACACATAAGAAATTTATCTTCATATGTTGTTATTGTGTCAAAAAATTAAATGTGAAAAATATTAGATAATGAGATAAAATACTTTATAATCTTATTAAAAAATCATACCACTATATTGTATTATCCATATTAATAAAAATATTTTATTAAAAATATTATTTTTAAGCAGGCCAACCTATTAGGGTTTATATTTTTTTTATAAAGCACATGGTATGACCTATTTAACTATAAAGGTTTTTTTTTAAAAAAAAGTTTTTAGCCTAACCTTTTTTTTTTAAACGAATCAAACTGATTTTAGGTATTAGACAGGTTAGGCCCTTAATTTCACACAAACTACTTGACATATTTTCGTCCCTACTTACTATATCGCTACCTAATTAATGTCATACGGGTGAAATACTTGAAATATTTAACAAAATACTAATGAAAAAATCAAACTCATATAATTGTGATATTTGAAACACTTAGTTGATACAAATAGAACTTAACACTTGAAAGACTAAAATTGCATAATTAAGACACCTGAAAGATAAAAGTTATAATTAAATATTGTTTTAGTGAGTTTAATAATCATGTAGTAATAATATAAAACAATTTTATAATGTTAGTCAATTACTAATTATCATTATATGATCTTTATAATAATTATCATAAAAATAAATAAACTTATAACATAAAACAAGTTATCATTAGATGAAAACATAAGTGTATTAACTTTTATTTTTCATTTTTAATATAATTCCATTCACAGTAACTTAAAATTGAAACATATGTTTAAATTATAACAATCTTAGAATAATTTTTCTACGTTTTCGATATACGTGAAATTAACTTTATATTTTTAATGAGTTAACCGAACGTAGGAATTTATTGTGATGTGTATTTTTAACCAATATTTAATAATTTTGTCATCATCATTCGTCAAACGTAATGGTACATTTACATGCATTAACATATTTTTATGTTTAACAAAATATCCCTCAATATTATTTTATTTGCGTTATACAATTTTTTTAAAATTTACATAATAACATAATATTGTACACAATTCGTCAACAACCCTAAACATTTACTAGTTATATCAGTTAAAGTAATATAAAAAAGAGAGAAAATAGCATCAAATAAAATTTCACCAAATCTTAAGAGTGTGAATATAATGTGTTTAACATAATAACATATTTATAGGTCATTAAAATAATACTAATAAATTTAATCACCTTTTTAATTAAAGCATTATATTACGTCACCATTTTTCCAAGTCCTCCTATTATTTAATAAAATAATAAAAAATAAATATATTCAATATACTATAAATCTAAAACAACATTAAATATTATATTAGATAGATTTTTTTTTTACTTTTTTAAAATAATAATATTCTTTAGCTTAAAAAAACAACATTAAATATTATTCATCTAAAAAGTCATATAATTTATGTATTTATTTGTTTTTATTGTCTCACTTATTATATTAAATTTAATTGGTATATAATGTGAGATTTATTACTAGAAGTCATATAAAAATCATTTACCTTAAAAAGTATATCAATTAAATTTTATTATATTTTATAATGATAAAAAAAGCGTGATTTTTGGTGGTTTGGTTCATTGGGAAAATTAATGATGATTTTAAAATTTTGTTGTAGGGTCACACCTATGCAAATTTTTCTCTCGAATTTGAGTGAAAATAAGGAAAAGTTGACATTGTTTATTTTTCTTTCTCCGCTTGCTCTTAACCAATGAGCTAGCGTACAAAAAGTACCGCCAAGAATCAAATTTGCATTTAACGTGAATTTAGGTTCAAAGAAAAATTATGCATTGATCAATTTTGTGACTCTTCCCACTATGGATGGGAAGACGGGTCACGGTATGGTGCACCTGTTAATCCCTTAATATTTTATTTTGTTTTTAAAAAATTATTTATTTATATAAATTAATAAAATAATTATAATAAATAAAATATAAAATAAATTATTAAATATAATTTATAAATATTACTTTGTTAAGTAAATAAAATAAATTTTGTTATAAATTTATTTATTATTTATTTGTATAAAATTATAATATTGTCAAAGAGATAAAATCAATTATTCATGATTTACTTTTTGTGATTTTTCTATTTATTTTTGTAAAATCTAATTTTTAAAAAATAAAAATTAATTTTTAAAATAAAATTTTATATTATTTTTTAAAAAATAACAAAAAAAAATATGTTTTCACAATTTTGGCGGGTAAACCCATTGACCCGCTAACCCGCTTAATGACAGAGTGGGTCAAGCAATTTAGACTGCCCTAACTATGGTAGACTAGTTTGCCCCAACACGTTTTTGGCAGGGCAAAGGCAGGGCGAGCCAAAACAAAGTGGGTCGCCCCGTTTTGCCACCCCTACTTCCCACCATCTCACAACATTGACTAAAAAATTAAGGCTTGTTTGGTTTAATTTTGTTTTTTAGTTTTTAAAAAGAGTTTTCAAAACTTGTTTTCTAGAATAATAGGAAAAAAAACTTGTTTGACAAGTGTTATTTGAAAACTGTTTTGAAGATGCGAAAATGAAAAAACTTATTCATATTTGTTGAAATTTCATTAATTAAAAGCAAAAAACAACATATTTTTATTGTACTTCGAGTTTTCAAAACAAATAGAAAATTGAAAAGCAAAACTACTTATAACTGTTCTTGTTTTTTAGTTTTTAAAAACTAAAAAATCAGAACTGCTTTAGAAAACTGTTTCAAGAAAATAGTAACCAAACAAGTTTTTTAGTTTTCAAATACTAAAATACTTAAAATAGTTTTATAAAACTGTTGTCAAACAAACACTTACTCCTAAATCGTATGATTATACTCAAAGATAAAATGGTACTTTTATTCATTGAGCAACACTTCCTTTTATTTGTTTCTTCTATTTGTCTCTCTTACACTTTATCTGGTTAGTGAAAAATATGTAGGAAAGGAAGGGGGAATAAAAGAAATGAAGAGAACAAAATAGTATGATTTTTGGTGATTTGATTGAGTTGAAAATAAATGGCATTTTAATTTTTTGTGCCTTCTACATGTGCATATATCTTTTTTCTTTTATACAGCGGAAGTGAGAAGGAACAAAAGCAAAATAGAAAGGAGAACAAATAGGACAAAAAGTAGCTAAAGCAAACCTAGATCAGCAAGGTTAACAAGGATCATCTAATAGAATCAAGGAGGCAACCACCAGAGGGGCTCTTGCAGCATGACTAACGAAATTTCCTTACCCAGTTCAGCCTTAGCCAAAACATTTGTCAGTCTGTTGGATTCTTGTGGGATGTGGTGGAGCTGAACTCTCTAGTTATGACGCACACGCTTCTGAATACTGGAGATCAGGTCTAGGTAAGGGACATTTGTGTCAGCAAAGCCATTGTTCAAGCAGTGAATTACCTTCAGGGAGTCTGATTCAATGATTAAATCTCTGAGGCATCTGTTCCAAGCAATATGAAGCCCTTGTGATACTGCTATAAACTCAGGCCTTAAGGCCTCTCCAATGGCAGCAAATCTAGATAAACCCTTCATTCAACGACAATTAGATCCTCGAAATAGTCCTCCAATGCCTATGCACCGATTGGTTGGAAGGAAGCTACCATCCACATTGACCTTGATGATCTCGGGAGAAGGAAGGGGATCCAACAAGGTATCCTAAAAGCATCGGGATCAGAATGTCCTTAAGGCCCTAAAAATAAAAAAAAAAACTCGTCACGAGCGACATTAATACACCTTAAAACAAAGTGAAGGCTCCACTTTTCTGGGTCTAAGCATTGGTTATTCCACCACCACTAGATCCACCATAAGGCTGCTACAAACAAGGTAACATAATTCCTTAGAGAATTATGCTTGAGCCAATCTGCCAAAACAGTTGAATGATAGAACTCTGCTTCTCCAAATCCTAGTCTCATCCATATCTCTAGAGAATGAGGGTAGTCCTTAAAGCAATGAAGGGGATGTTCCTCTGAAGAAGAACAACGAGTCTATGCAGGAGAAAAACATAAATTACAGCAGAATCATTTGTCATTGGTAAGGAAACCCCCTTAAGGATTAGCCAAATGATCAAAATAACCTTCTCTGAACAGTTAAGTTTTCAAACCTAAGAATAATCAAATGGTTTCTTCCAAAAGTCTAACATGTTCCTCAGAAGCCAATTATAACGTGACAAAGTAGAATAATCACCATTACCAACTTCCTTTCAGATCCAACGATCATGGGAATAACGATTAGTCTGGGGAGTTAAGGAATGGAATAGAGCCTTAATTTATGGGGCAATCCAGGTTTGCAATGATTCCAGACGCCACCCGTTTTTAAGATAAATTCCTTCAGGGTGAGAGTTGTATCGGAAATATGGACAAAGGGCATGACTTCACAAATGCAGCATCTACCAGACCAATCCTGGAACCAGATTGAAGTCTTTCCCTAGCCAAGTAGAAAGGAAAAACCAGTCTTAAGAGCCTTTTTAACCTTGATAATTCCTTTCCACATATATCATGCCCGACTCTGTACTTAGCACTCAAAATGGAAGTGCCATAAAAGGACTTTGTTTGAAAAACTTAAACCTAAAAATTGTTCTCATCCTGAAGCATAGACCAAACTAATTTTCCCAATAAGACAATATTGATATGCGAGCTTCCCTAATGCTAAGGCCTCTCAATCTCTTAGGCGTGATAAGAGTGTCCTAATGAACTGGATGCCAACCTCGATGATATGGATCACTATTCCAAACAAAGTTCCTCATCTTTCTATCAACTTGCGTACAAATTGATTGTGAAAGCCACATGTTCTACATCAAGTATACTACAAAGGAGGTGATAACATACTTGGCAAGACAAATTCTGCCTGATTTATTTAAAAGCTTTGCTTTCCAGGAAGCAATCCTGTTATCCACTGTGATGAGAATATCACTAAAAGCCTTTTTTGTGACTTTCTCACAAAAGAGGTGGAAACCCACGTATTTGTCTAGCTTAAGGACGAATCTCATGGCAGACAAAATTTGCAAATGTCTCCTACAAGAGCCAAAAATATTGGCAGAAGCAACAACCTTAGATTTCTCCAAATTCACCTTCATCTCTGACATCCTGCAAAAAATTGTAAGAGTTTCCATAATAAGGCTTACCTAGTTATCATGGGCTTGGTAGAAGAGCATCACATAGTCCATAAAAAGAAGATGGGAGATAGTTGGGCCCTGTCTAGATATTCTTACAGGTCTCCATAGTCCCTGGTTCACTTGATTCTGAACTAGGTGTGCTAGTTTTTCCATGCACATCACAAAGAGGTAAGGGGATATAAGGTTCGTTTGTCTTAGTCCCCTCGTGGGTTGGAAGGGATCCAACATAGAGCCATTCCAAAGAATAGTTAGATTAGGAGACTTAACACACCACATTTTTAGCTGAATAATGATTGGAGGGAAAGCAAATTCAATGAGTGTATGCTTTAAGAAGTCCCAATTGACCCTGTCATAAGCTTTGTCTAGGTCAATTTTGAAAGCAAAGAACCCTTTTTGGACCTTGAGGTTCTCATATAGTGGATAACCTCTTAAGCTAAAATTGCATTCTCAGCTACATCTCTCCCTGGAATAAAACTTCCTACAAAGGGCCAACTAAGTTTCCCAAAAAAGGCCTCATTGTAGCTACTAAGACTTTGGTGATTGATTTGTACACAACATTGCACAAACTTATGGGGCAAAATTGCTTTAAGTTTTAAGGATGATACATAACATTCCTCCTTTGTTACTAGGGTTGTGAGAGTTGCAATTCCATCTTCACCCAATCTCAAAAGAGAAGGCACTTCCATAGGTTGATTAAGGGGGACTAGAACTTGCAAACAGGTTTTTGTAGAATGTGAGCATTTATTTCTTAATAGTGTCTACTTTTGTGCACCAACTCCCATCTTGAATTTGGAGAGCACTTCCCTTATTTCTTCGACGTCTAACAATTATTCGAGCCTACATGTTACTTCCTAAACCAAGTAAAGTTACTCCTAAAAGCACCAATTTGCATGAGCCTACATTTGGTACAAACCCTTTTGAATTTGTATGCCATGTTCTATAGAAACTTAGCCCCTCTAACTTCTGAATTTTAGAAAACCTCATTAAAATCCCCAATAAGAGCCCACGACATTCAAATGTTCTCTTGGATCCTGATCAGATGCTCCCAAAGATGTTCCCTAACAACAGAACAAGGATTCGCATAAATGACATTGTAGGCCCACACCATTTTACCTCGCTCTATACTAAAAGTCATAGCCTGAGGGAAAATGCCCAATAAACTAAGTTTGATGTTATGCTCTATCTAGCTTAACACGCATATGCCCTTTAAGTGACCAATAACTTCTACAATCAAGAACTTTTTAAATTCTAAAGAAGCACAAAACCCCTCAGTTACATTGAGGATGTAATGAGTTTCCACCAAGATACAAACTTGTGGTTTATATTGCTTGATAATGTATCTTTGACCACCTTTGTGAACTCCCCCACGAGAATTCCACATAAAAATATTGCAATCGTTAAACATTAAAATAAAGTGGGGAGTGAGGCATTTGCTAGGCAGTAATGGGCATAAGATCCTCTAACGGACCCCTATCTACATGTGATGCATTTTGAATCTTGCTCTCCTCATGATCCATGATCTCCATCATAGACAAATTGAATTGCATAAGTGGAGGGTTTCTCATTTCAAGCTTTCCTCATTCTCTTGTGTCTAGGTAAACAAAGTTGCTCATGTTGCCAATTTTCAAACCTTTAGTTGATTTGGTACCTTCCCTTTACTCTTTACTCTCAGGAGTTTACCTCGCTGAATTAAAGTGAGATCCTCCTGTTACTTTTGGTACATTGGAGGGTTTGTGCTAGTGTAAATAAGACAACAATGTTGTAAAATAAAGAAAATGGTAACAAGTTGTATAATGATACTTATACACGATCAATATAAAAAGTTTTATACTATTAATTAATCATAATCCTTTATATATATATATATATGTATATATGATAAGTTTGTTGATTTTAATAATTAATATTTTAAAAGTTATGCAAACAAAAATATTGTAATTAACCACCAGTGTAAAATTCATTACACTACCAATATATAAATGTTAAACACTAATATTAATTATGAAATAAAATTTTTTCTTAAGAACTACAACTATATATTTTTCCATATTCAATGTAAGTATATATGAAGGCCACTTGTATATAGTGATTTTTAAAAGTAATATGGTACATTTACTTAAGAAAAAAATTTATTATTAGGAAAATTGGTGGTGAGTTTAATTCAATATTACATGTTAACATTATTGGTGCATTTAATGTATATTTATAAAAGAAAAGTATTAACAATATACTTTTTAATACACTTTATATAATTAATTGAAATGTGTTAAAAGGAACAATTTGTATAGATGCATTTATGATTAAATGATTTCTCTACTAATTTTATAATTATAATAAATTTTATCTGAAAGAACGTTACTTATTCATTTTTATGAAATAAAATAAAAGAGATGAGAGGGATGGAAGTGAGGGAAATTAAATAAAGATGGAATTGGAAAGTGAAAAGTGAGAAGTGTTTGGGAGGTGAGTGACCTAAAAACGAGATCTGGCATTTAGGAATAGACAAATTACAGATATTGGTAAAATTTTCATATTCTGAGCCACACACCTTCTCCTGTCTCTCCAGTCATCATTCCCACCCCTATCTTCTCTCTCTGTCACAATATAAAAACCCTCACCACCCTACCCCTTCATTCACTCATTCATTCAATCCCTTATTTTCCCCCTCTTCTCTTCACACACACTCTCTCTCATACCCATCATGGGAGCGACGATTCTCCCAGATCTCGGCACCGAGATTTTCATTCCCGTCTGCGCCGTCGTCGGAATAGCCTTCGCTCTCTTCCAGTGGTTTCTCGTCTCCGGCGTCAAGCTCTCCGCTGCCAGAGACACCTCTCCCAACGCCGCCGGCAAAAATGGCTACAGCGATTATCTCATCGAAGAAGAGGAAGGCATCAACGACCACAACGTTGTTCTCAAATGTGCCGAAATCCAGAACGCCATTTCCGAAGGTCTCTCTCTCTCCCTCTCCCTTGCGCGCGTGTCTTTCTCCTTCTTCTGAGATCTATCTACCCTCAACCCCGCCTCTCTCTCTTTCCCTCTCTTTTTTCCTAACTTATTTTCAAAGTTGAAAATTCTTCTGTCGGTGTGCTTTCCAATTTTCTCGCTAGATCAGGATCTTCTCGTGCTTCGTTCTGCATCGCTTCTTTCCCTTTTGATTGCCAAACCTATTCTTTTTTATTTTTCTTTTTTCACGCTATTTCTCACCGGATTTTAGTTCTTTGTGAACTCTATGCTCCGACTTTTTGAGCTTTTACTTGTTTTTTTTTTTTATTCTGGCTTCATTTCTTGGATTTACAAACGACTTTGAGCGTGTTCGGTGGGCTTCAGAACCTCGTGTTATTTTTTTAACTATTAAAAGATCCAAGTTGGTTATGGGATTTGGACCACACGACCAAATCCTGTGGTAAGTTAGTAATTTTTTTTTGCCTTGGTGTCGTTTTGTGTTTATTTTACCATCACTAAGCTTCTTTGCTCTCGAGGAGTTAAAATAATTAGGACACTAGTGACATGAAGTTGTCTTCTTTTCTGGCTCTGATCTTTCGTTTTGAGCAGCATATGTGCTGTTTCTTTTTTTTGTCGGTAGCTTTCTTGAAAAACGTCTGTGTGGTTTCTGGTACTGGGTCTTATTGTGTGTGGGAGTTGTAGACCTATGCCCTTCTCTGGTTAATTTCTGAACCTCATGGTCCCTATTTCTTGATGCCTCTTACCACATTTCCCGTCTTCTCCAATATGTTTGTAGTATATTTTTCGTGTAACAAACTCTAATAACCTGCTTCTTGAATATGTATCTTGTGACCCTGTATTGTTTTTTATCATCCAAAACCTTATAAGAACCTGTTAGCTTTGGCCACTTTATATATGAGCCTGCATTTTACTCTACAATTAATTCTTTGGATACGTTCTCTACTGTCTGCCCCTATTTAAAATTAGTACTTTTTCGAGCATGTTGAAGAATGCTTCGCTTATTTATTGGTGTTTTTTGAACATGAACAGGAGCAACCTCTTTCCTTTTTACCGAATACAAGTATGTTGGAATCTTCATGGTGGCTTTTGCCATTTTGATATTCCTCTTCCTTGGCTCTGTGGAAGGATTCAGCACCAGCTACCAGACCTGCACCTACGATAAAACTAAAATGTGTAAGCCAGCTCTTGCCACTGCTGTTTTCAGCACCGTATCTTTTCTTCTTGGTGGTGTCACGTCGCTTATTTCTGGATTCCTTGGAATGAAAATTGCAACCTATGCCAACGCAAGAACCACCCTCGAGGCTAGAAAGGGCGTTGGGAAGGCTTTCATTACTGCATTTAGATCTGGTGCAGTTATGGGGTTTCTCCTTGCTGCAAATGGTCTTTTGGTTCTTTACATTGCCATCAACTTGTTCAAGATTTACTATGGTGATGATTGGGGTGGTCTTTTTGAGGCCATCACTGGTTATGGTCTTGGTGGCTCCTCTATGGCTTTGTTTGGAAGAGTTGGTGGAGGAATCTATACCAAGGCTGCGGATGTTGGTGCTGACCTTGTTGGCAAGGTTGAAAGAAACATTCCTGAAGATGACCCAAGAAATCCAGCTGTAAGAAATAGAACCCTGAAGCTAGTTCCCTTGTATGGTTTTTGAACACTCTCTACGTAACTCTTTTTTATTTTTCTAAATAAACCATTGTGTACTCAGGTGATTGCTGATAATGTTGGTGATAATGTTGGGGATATAGCTGGTATGGGATCCGATCTTTTTGGTTCATATGCCGAGTCATCCTGTGCTGCTCTTGTTGTTGCTTCCATCTCTTCTTTTGGGGTGAATCATGAGTTTACTGCTATGTTATATCCTCTCATCGTCAGTTCTGTCGGTATCCTTGTTTGTTTGCTCACCACCTTATTTGCAACTGACTTTTTTGAGATTAAGGCTGTAAAGGAGATTGAGCCTGCATTGAAAAAGCAGCTCATTATCTCCACTGCATTGATGACTATTGGCATTGCCATTGTTAGTTGGATTGCACTGCCAACTTCCTTCACTATCTTCAATTTTGGAGTACAGAAAGACGTCAAGAGTTGGTAAGTTTCCTAGCTACTGTGAGGAATCACTTTTTTGATGAATCAATCATTGAAGGATGGGTTCTTGTCTATTTATACCCAAGGACTCATGTGTCAGATTTGGTCTGCAGGCAGCTATTTTTGTGTGTTGCTGTTGGTCTTTGGGCAGGGCTTATTATTGGATTTGTAACTGAGTACTACACAAGCAATGCATATAGGTAAGTTATTTTGGGTGAATTACTTTTTTCTTTTGAATTTTGGGCATCTATTATCATCAAATTTTTAGCTTGACTCTTCTGTCTGTTTTTGCAGCCCTGTGCAGGACGTTGCAGACTCTTGCAGAACTGGTGCTGCAACTAATGTTATATTTGGCCTTGCCTTGGGATACAAATCTGTTATTATTCCAATTTTTGCCATTGCAATTAGTATTTTTGTCAGTTTCACCTTTGCTGCCATGTATGGTATTGCTGTTGCTGCACTTGGGATGTTGAGTACCATAGCCACTGGATTGGCCATTGATGCATATGGTCCAATTAGTGACAATGCTGGAGGTATTGCTGAGATGGCTGGTATGAGTCACAGGATTCGTGAGAGAACTGATGCCCTTGATGCTGCTGGAAACACGACTGCCGCAATTGGGAAGGTGCGGAGTTTCTTTCTTTTAAACCTTATTCTTTAAGTTCACGAAGAAACCATATCACTTTTCCTGCTAGGTGCGTAACTTTGCGTTGTTCTGTTTCAGGGTTTTGCTATTGGTTCTGCTGCCCTTGTATCTCTGGCCCTCTTTGGTGCCTTCGTGAGCAGAGCTGCTATTACAACTGTTGATGTTTTGACTCCAAAGGTTTTTATTGGTTTGATTGTGGGTGCCATGCTTCCTTACTGGTTTTCTGCCATGACAATGAAGAGTGTGGGAAGTGCTGCTCTGAAGATGGTTGAGGAAGTGCGCAGGCAATTCAATACTATTCCAGGATTGATGGAGGGAACCGCCAAGCCTGACTATGCCACTTGTGTTAAGATCTCCACTGATGCTTCTATTAAAGAAATGATTCCACCGGGTGCCCTTGTCATGCTTACCCCTCTTGTTGTAGGGATCCTTTTTGGTGTTGAAACACTTTCTGGTGTCCTTGCTGGATCTTTGGTGTCTGGTGTACAGGTTATGTTTTCATCCACCCCCATTTATTTACAATTATAGTTTAACCTCATCAATTGGTTCGTCTTTGCTAGTCTCCCGTTTTATTTATTCTCTGCTTATAAGACATTTCCCTGCCATGTTTACAGATTGCTATCTCTGCATCCAACACTGGTGGTGCTTGGGATAATGCTAAGAAGTATATTGAGGTAAATATTTTATTTGATAGTTTGAGTTGGATGTGTATCCTGTATTAATTGATCTACACCTGTATTCTAGTTTTTAGTTTTCACTCGTCAATAAGTAATAAGTGTTGGAAGCTGTTCTTTATTTTATTTATAAAAAGTTTACTTAAAATTTAAAATGCTTGTACTATGCATGTTGGTGTAATGTAACAGGCTGGTGCTTCTGAGCATGCAAGAAGCCTTGGTCCCAAAGGGTCAGACTGTCACAAGGCAGCAGTTATTGGTGACACCATTGGAGACCCTCTCAAGGATACATCTGGACCATCACTTAACATCCTCATCAAGCTCATGGCCGTGGAGTCTCTCGTGTTTGCTCCCTTCTTTGCTACACACGGTGGCCTACTCTTCAAGATATTCTAAAGAGTTTCATAGAAAAGTGCATCGTCCATCAATTTTCTACAATGCGAGAACAAGGAAAAGACCGTCCTTTCACAAGCCCCTCTTCCCTTTTTTGTTAGTCTTTTAACTCATCTTCATGTCGATTCCATTGTTTTTGAAAATCTTTTCCTCCCCTCACTCTAAAAACAAAGTATAATTTGTCTTTCATTTGTAGTTTTAAGACAATTAGGCTGAGTCTGCAACGTAAACGAAAATTTTCCTTGTGAAATGGAGGCTGGCGATGATGACGACGATGTTTACCATCTTTTTTCGAGTGGTCAATTTTCTTACCTAATCCTTGAAATGGCCAATTTTCTTACTATATTTTTTTGCCAATTTTTATTTTAATTTTTATTTTATTGTCTGTTTTCATTTTTTGCAATTGAACTAATGACATAATATACGTTTTTTCTTTTAAAACGCCAATGTGCATTGAAAATACGGTTTAAGATTTATTATAAAATAAAAAGGCAAGTTATAATCTCAATAAAAATTAATGATTATTAATAGTTGTCTATGAATGCACTAAAATTGAACAAAAAAAAAAAAGAATTTAAAATATAGAAATCGAATATTTTTTCTATTTATAAAATGTTAATTTTATTTATAAATTTTGAAATAAAAAACAAAAATAAATTCTCTCGTTTATTTCCAAATTTAAATGGGAGATAAAATTTTATTTATTGTCAATTTTCAAAATGTCTGTTTTAAAATTTTGAAATAATAGGAAAAAAAAAGGTCATTACAATATAAAACTCCTTATTTCTAAACCTTTAATAGCAAATTGAGATTGAAAGAGAAAAGTGCGGCTAACTTAGCAAAATAGGGATTTGTATTTAGTAAAATTTTATTTTTTTAATTTAACAATTGTCTTTAATTTATATGTAAACCTTTAATAGCAAATTGACATTGAAAGAGAAAAGTGAGGCTAACTTAGCAAAATAGGGATTTGTATTTAGTAAAATTTTATTTTTTTAATTTAACAATTGTCTTTATAATTTATATGTAATAGCAAATTGAGATTGAAAGAGAAAAGTGAGGCTAACTTAGCAAAATAGGGATTTGTATTTAGTAAGATTTTATTTTTTTAATTTAACAATTGTCTTTATAATTTATATGTAATTTTTTTTGTTACTAGTCTTTTTTTGTGCATGGAAAGGCCAAAGCTCTAAGAAAAACAATGAATTGAACAAAACTTACATTTCAAGTCTTTTTCATAAACAACATGAATAGAGTGGGGAACAGTATAATATAGAATGTAACCATGAAGCATTGACAGTTCAAATTTTACAAAACCTTTAGTTACCACAATTCTTCTGGACAATTTAATGCTACAGATTTGGATCTTCTCACTCAGTTTGGATATTTTATTTAAGATGAAATAGAACTTATGGTTAATAGCACAATCTTTCTATGGAAGATTGATCATAGATAAAGTATATGATTCAATCATGATGTTTTGGAACTCATGATCATAAGTCATTTCTAATGATTTAATAAAGATTAACAATTTTGTCTTGTTGGTATGACAAATAGAGATTTTGCAGAACTTGACAGTAAAGATATCTCTACAATAACGAATCATAGTAGCAGTTCCTTGGGAGTAGTTTATCACTGTATGAGTTTATCTTGGACATATCACTAGTGGGGGGCATATCCAAACAAACCTGCGAAATAAATAAGAGCAATTCGAAAGTGTCTTCTAACATGATACACTTTTTAGAACTGTGGTGCAAATCACGAAACAAAGATTTTACTCTATTGATAACTTGTTGGTCAGACTGAAGTTTGCCATTAAAGACAATTTTTTCAACTATTAACATCGTTATATTGATTACATGATAAATTGGCGAGCAATTAGGAATCAATTGTCTATTGGAAAAATAAATTGAAGATTTGGGCAACACCCATTAGTTATTACTTACACTTAAGTTTTAACATTATGAATGTAGAGTGCATTTGGTTTTTCATTTCAACTAGCAGAAAACTAAAAATAGTAGAAATGACAACTGAAATGATTTTAGTTTTGTTTGGATAGTGAAAATTCAGGAACTTTTTTAGGAGCTACTAATTTTTTAAAAAAATTACCACAAATAGCTTCTTCAAAAGATCTTATTTTTAGCTACTAGTTGATTTACTTTTATATGTTTACCCTTCTTTAATTAATGTATTATCCTGACTAATTTTCTCTCATCATATTATACAACTCATTCCTCTTTCATTTCTCTCTTCTTCGTTAATGTAATTATAATATAGATATATAGTTAGAGAAAATTATAATTTAAATAAATAATTTACAATTTATATATTTAATTCTAAAAATTATAATTTAAATATTAATTATAGTAATTTATTATTTAAATATGTACTTGTATAAATTTATAATTTAAATATGTTATTATAGAAATTTATAATTTAAATATATAAATAATTTATATTATTAAAATATGTTATAATTATTTTAAATACCTCATTGTTTATCTAATGACTAATGATATCTTCTATTTCATTTTACAACTTTTAGCTAGTTGATAATCTAGTTTTACTAAACATTTACAATTAGTTTTTTAACTTTCAGCTAACTTTTAGCCTTTTAGCTAGTTTTTCAACTTTTAGTTAGTTTTTCAGCTTTTGAGTGCATTTTATTTGCCATTTCAGCTAGCTGAAAGTTGAAAAGTTACCTGACATGATTTTAGTTTCGTTTGAAGAGCAAAATCTAGGAGCTTTTTTAGGAGCTAATAATTTTTTCGAAAAAGCTACTAGTAGCTTTTTCAAAATATTTCTTATTTCCAACTACTAACTGATTTTGTTTTTACATGTTTACCCTTCATTAATTAATGCATTGTCCACCACCAAACAAATCTATAATTTTTTTTTGTTAATATTGTTGTATAATTGCTATAATACACTAAATATTAAAAATTTAGTTCCATTATTGTTGGGGCTAGACATGGTAACGAGGCAAGTAAGACATTTCCATTTCTGTTTCCACTCAAGAAAAATATAATAATTTTAATAAAAAATAAATCGTTTGAACATAACAATATTAATCTCAAAGTTATCTAATAACTGCAAAATTTGTAATTTGGGAATTAAATAATCTTTATTTTTGAAGAAAAATGTCATGTCTTTCTTAAAATCCCAAAATTGTAATAATTTGTGAAGACAATAAGAATCCAATGGGTCATTTGATTTGAAAATTAAGACTAATAAATTAAAGATAAAAATTTGCGGTATTTCAATCATTAAAATAAATCTAGATATATACCGATGTACGTATGTATACACCGATCCTCATCTCCACTCCTGACCTAACAAATCATTAACTCCCAATGCCAGTGCTCATATTCGGTTAAATAAAAAAATTCTTCATCAATTTTGAAGTGTGTTTGAAAATTACCCACACGTACAAGTTTATTTATCATTAGTTGAGACAGTGAACTAGTATTTTTAGAAGTTGAGTTGAGTTGCATTACCAGTCTTATTTTAAAAACTGTTTATATTAAGTCACATAAGTTAACCTAAAAATGCTTTGTCACCTTTTATATTAAGTCACATAAGTTAACCTAAAAAAGATGCTTTGTGACCATTAATTTAATTCTTTAATGATTCACGTGGTTTTGTAGAGAGGAGTGTTAAAATAAGAACCTATCTCAAAATCTCTTGTTTTAAAACTCTCCGTAAAATTTACGAGTTATGATTTATTGAAAATAATTAAAATAAGTGTTTTTTAATCCATTATAACGATTCATAAGAAAGATTCTAAAAAAAAATAAAAGTTTTTCTAACTAAAAATGTGATCGCATTCGGTACGAATGTAATATATATGTTAAAAGAATTCCTTTTTAAATGGAATCTTTAAATAATATATATATATATATATATATATATATATATATATATATATATATATATATATATATATATAAAATTTATTGTAGCCTACAATCATATTTTTAGTTGCCTTCGCGTATGATTTCAAACTTTTTCTTTATAACTTTTTAACCAGTGCTATTAGGATACTGGTGAGCAACACCTTATATTTAATTAGGATTATTGGGATATTTCAATTTATTTTTTTAATTGAAGTATCTTAGCATCTAAAAGTTTTGAACAAAACCCACCATCTATTTTGTTCAACCAAACATAATTTAGAAACATTTTAATAATTTAATATTTTTCTTTCTTCTTTCCTTTAATTTATGATCATCATTAAATTCTTAATCTCTGTCCTCTCCACTCATTTTGTCTCTTCTTTAATTTAATATCATTAAATTAAATATCAAAATTAGTTTTTTATAATTAATATTTCATTAAATAACTTGTTATATAATTTTTAATTCTATCTAACATTATTAATTTAATTATTAATACATATCAGTTGTTTATCTAAAAACATGAAATTTATAATATAAATATAATATCTGATTAATATTTAATTCAAATACTTAATTATTATAATTTTATCTATGTTAAAAATATCACTTATTATATTTTATTTCTTATTGAGAAATCTTATTTTATTATTATATAACATTTGTGATTTATTTTTAGACATCTTATTGTTAAATTATTTTAAATATTTTCTTCAGTTTATTTTTATGTTTCGTTAATTCTTTAAATGCTTTAATTTGTCACACAATAATTATTCTTTAGAATTTAAACAAATAATTAGCTTTTTGAATACTTTCGTAAAGATCATCTCATTTACTTCTTAATGAATTAATAATTAGAAGTATAATAATATATTTATTTTTGTCAAGAAATTGTTTTAATTGATGTTTTAATGGTTTTAAATTATTTTTTTTATTAATTACATGTAACTTCTACTAGAGACAATCTTGTTCAAGACACTATGGGTGACAAATTCTCCCTCTAAATATTTAATATCTTTCATAATTGTCTGAAACCCACGAATGACACAAAAGACCAAGCTTTTTCCTAGTTTCCTTGGAGTTATCAACCAGACCCATGAACTAATAACAATGAATCCTAACTTCCCTCACCAACTATATGAGCTTGCCATATTCAATAATAAGAAAAAGATGCACTTCTGTCTCCATCATGACACCGTAAACACTGCATAACCCATCACAAGGTTGAAGTATTCTTCACAACACCAAATTGTGCTTAGTTGGCAATCTGTCTGCATTCAGTTGCGAAACCAAGAATTAAACTTTTGAAGGAACTATTGTTGCCCATAGTACTTTGAAAAAGTAGTTTGGATGGTGTTGAGTTGTTCCCTTTATAGTCTTGTACACTGATGCCATTGTGTATTGACCATAACTTTCTATATCGCACACCCACTTGTTAGGAACACCCTTTCTCACCCCTGATCCACCTTCTCTTTTTCTCGATACACAGTCTCCCAAGACACCCAATTAACTCTCCTACTCCCCTAATACTATCCATAAAAAGTTTTTTTCTTAAAAAAAATTTCAAAGGTTGAGATGATACCTTTTGGAACCCTGAAGAAAGAAAGATAGAAGATCGGTAGTGTAGACAAGACAAATTTAATAAACACAACCTCCGTGCCATAGATAAGTGTTTGCTCTCCAAGATGATAATTTTTGTTTTACCAGCGTCACCATATGGGTCCACGTCCCTTTCCAGGAAGGATTAGCACAAAAAAGTAACTCCATATAATTAAACGACAACGAACCCTTCTTATAGTTCAGCAAGGCTGATGCTCTGTCCAAGGAAATTTTTTTAACAACCTTCATAAAAAATTACTTCTTGAAATCTCAAAATACCATAACCCTTCATGTTAAAATCTTTTGCCCTGAGTGAACTTAGCTACCTGACAATCTGATTAAACTGTGATCTTCATTTATTTTTCCTCGATGATAGCAAGAAAATATCTACTTGCTAACCACTGCGATTATACCACAACAAGGCATATTTAAAGTTAATTGCACCATTAATTCCAACCTTTTGCATTATTTCTTCTTTTCTAACCCTTTCATCCAGTTTGACATCTATGACCTAAATTTCTTTGATCCACTTTCTAGTCATCTCAAAGGAAAGATCACCTCCTTATTGATTCAAAGTATTTCAAGCTCTTGTGGTTATTGAACATATCAAACTTCTGAGTCTTTAAGGACCTTGAAATTTAATCTACGACTTTCTTTTCTTGTATTATTACTTTATCCAGCCAATGAGACAACTTATAACAACCTTAAAAGGCTCCCAAGAATTAAGTATCACCAATCAAATGAACTAGTCAATCTTGCTCTTATGTCATCAAACTCTGCTCACAATCGTCGATCCAAACCAAAAGGTTGATCCTTACTGGTAAGTTAGGTTGAGGTTGCTACTACCTTTTAGAATTTATTTTTGAATTTCAAATAGTTTAAACTAACGATAAACTTCTTGTTTTCCCATACGGTCTTCAAAACACATACATTATTTACTACTCCCACCATAGTCAGATCAATTACCATTTTCTCAACTCACATCACCTAACTCAAAAACTTCATTTCTTTCCAGAAAATGCACACTTAGTCAACTTTGCATTTAACTGCTTTTTCATCTAAATCTCAAGCAGTGTTCCTAGTTTCTCTTGGTATGATTGAATCATCTGTCATTCCAAATAACATCACCATATACTTAGTGTTCATTCTTAACTAAAAAAAATGTCTTACACATTATCATTGATATGACGACATCGAAACCTTGTTCTAATCTTAGGAAACATCTTAGCTCCATGTCGTTAATCCATGAAACTAACCATCCTGAGCAATGAACATTTGTCCTTGATGATTAACTGATCAAATTGTTTTTAATCCACACACAACTCTGACTTTTCTGTTACTAGTAGTATCATTCCTCTTCCTAGTGATTTATTGGATTCTATCATCTGCTTTATCTCAAGGGAGTCTCCAACTGACTTCTTCAACTTGACCAACTCAAATAATGCCAAAATATAATGAATTACACAACCTTCTTTCTCCTATAGAATTACATCTCTACGAATTCAACTTCTAGCTCTCAATGCAATTTTAGTACTTCCTCTAGAACCATTTTGGGAAAAACCTTAATCAAACCTGTCTCTCATAAATAAACTTGAGTTCTAGCTTAAAGGAATAGCAAACACCAAGCTCCCTCCTGAGATCCAAATGCATCAATTGACCATACACAATATATTAATCTAGCATTAAGGAAGACAAAAACATAAAGAGTACATTCTATTAGAATGCAATAAGTAGATAACCAATCCATTTCTAGGGTTATATCCAGGTTCATTAAAACTAACAGATCAAGCTAAGCCTTGATCTTATATCCAATCAACCTAATTTTACCACATATGATCTTATATCTTTCTCATTTTCCTATCTCATGAAAATGAACTTGTAGCATTACAATTTGGAAAATAATAATAAACAGTCTACAGTGATAATCTCACACAAAGTTGATGTTTTGAAGAAAATTCATTACAATGGAATTCTGAGGGTACCTCTCATAATTCTATCGCAAATACTTTCTTCCAAACAACTCCATCTTGCTCAAATATGAAGAGAATAAAGAAACACTTCTCACATACCAAATATCATTACAATATAAATACCAAAAACACTATAATTCCATTTCATAATCATTTCAACTCATCACAATGAAAACTCAACGGTGGGAAGAATTTCATGTCATCGTTTGACTTGAAGCAAACATTGTTTTTATAATAGTAAGTTATTTACCACATATTATTAGCAACAACCTATTTACTTTTTACCATTATCACACATCATTCAATTTTAATCATATGTCATACAAAACTAGTCATACAATTCAAGTCACATTATATTTCCGTACATTTCAAAATCACATCAGTCACACATAGATACACCCTTCACTCCACACATACATTTCCATCACAACATAGTCAATCTAGTATCATGAAAATCTTAAAGTAGTCCTAATTTGAAACCAAATATAACATGACATATGCAACATTAGCTCCTCCAACGAATCCTTTTTCACTTAACAAATTCCTAGCATATTATCTAAATAGATACATTATGTGCCCTTTCACAGTCAAAACATAATCAATACATAGTTTATACTACACATATACATACCATGTCATCTATCCTTTAAAACATAACTAATACATATTTAGATACATAACATAACTTCAACCAGTATAAATTAACCATTCCTAGAAGTCCCTGTACATGGTTGAAACATAGCCACTAATTTCGAACAATCAATACATTCGACATTCTCAAAAGGCTCTAGCTTTGTATACACACACATATTCCGATACATACATCAACTTAAACTATTTTTATCATAAAACATGTAACTTCTACTGCTACCTCTGATCCTCCACCAGTCCTACTAGTTCTGACTTCGACCATCATCTCAATATTTGCTTCTTGTAAAGTGCGACCATCACAGTCATATAGAATATACAAATATTGCAAGGATAAGCATAGGATAAAAGACATATTATTATTATATTATAATTATGCAATCTCAAAGTATAACAACCAATCAATTACACTTATACTCCACTTGAACACAAACATTCATAACCAATCAATCACAATTATGCTCCATTTGAACACCAGTACTCACAACCAATCAAACACAGTTATGCTCCACCTGAACATAAGCACTCACAACCAATAAATCATATTTATGCTCTACTTGAACATAAGCAAGCACAATCAATCAATCACACTTATACTTCACCTAAACATAAGTAAGCAAACACAAAACTAATGTTTTTTAAAAAGACTCACTACATTGAATTCGGATACGAAGGTAGGGACTTATCTGAATTCCCCTATATTGGTATCTGATATCGATATGACCCATATAGTTATTGTCTGAGCATACTCATTGAATAACCAACTGATGTCTGTTGTATCATTTCCCGAAACAAGGTCCTACATTGCATCAAGTTGTTATCCAAGTATATCCTGTGTGGTGTATCATCGCTCGACACAGGACCCTAACATTGCATCATCACCTGAAACAGGGGTTATCACTAGGATCACTTAAACCTATCCACCTCCCTAATTCAATGCATCGCCATAAGAGCTCTGTTACCTCCCTGTAGTAGTTCACAAGCATGAATACTCCTTATTAATGAATTACAATGTCCAATCATTCACAAACACAATTCCAACATCTCATCTTTCACACACAATGCATAATTTCACATATTATTCAAAGCATGCATCAACTCAACACATCATCATGCATTTAATACAACACATCATCATGCATTTAATACAACACATCATCACTATGCTTTTTTAATTGACATACACGTTATCTCAAATAGCTCATTCATACCATCAAAGTATATACTATCACGCATAGCTCAATAATACAATTAACATGCATGATATCCCAAATAGCTCAACTATAAATCAAATATACACTAACTCAATTAGCTCACATCACAATCAACAAATATTCTAACTCAATTAGCTCACATCACAATCAACAAATACGTTAACTTAATTAGCTCAAATCAAAATCAAATATGCACTATCCTAAATAGCTCAAAACACAATTAAAATACATGTTATCTTAAATAACTCAAAACATAGTCAAAATACTCGCTATCTTAAATAACTTAAACCTCTCAACTACCAAATCACTAATCCATTAAAAAAATAATAAAAAAAAAGAGCTTCCCCCACCTATTTCTTCATTCCATAGCTAACGCAAAATAAAAAGAGGAAATCCGCCTGAAGAAATTTCACAGGAACCTGACAAAAATCCCAAATTAAACAGGAACCTTAGAAAATAGGATTTTCAAAGAAATTCCCTTTTAATAGCAACATCAGGATACAAAATGATAGGAAAAAAGTTTATAAAACTACCTTCAGACATACCTATACTAATCACCTCTAAGAATCACAAGCAATGGAAGAGACTGTGTCAAATTTCATCAATGAAAGCTCGATCATGCAAGCCAACAAAGTTAGAGTTGAGAGAGAGAGAAAAACACTGATTTTCTAATAAATTTCAGAGGAAGGAAATGCATAAGAAATTGAAGAAGAAGTTTATATATATATATATATATATATATATATATATATATATATATATATATATCAAGTGAGTGTATTTAGCATTGCTCAATGTAACCCCCTCCGATAACGAACTTTTTGAAAACTTTTCGAAACTTAACTAAAACCTTCCAAAACAAATTAATAATAATTATTTATCACCTCAAGGAATTAACATCAATAATAAATCGATGACACCTTAATTCAGTTAATAATTTAAGTAAAACCTTAAATTTAATTACCTTCATTATTTATTTTACGAATTTATAACCTATTAAATTAATAGGTCCATAGGTCCTTACAATACTCCCAACAAAAAGAATTTTTGCCTCGAAAATATGCTAAGTGAAAGTGAACTTAACTATAAGCTCACTTATCAATACTCTAGTTAATCTATAACCTTCCATCTTACTTATATCATGCTCTTATCACTGTATCTAATATCTCAACTCCAATTAAAGGGCTTCCTTATTATTAGTAATCCTCTTCTTTTATCTCATACATTCTAGAAACTAGTACTAAGATAAGTTATAGGTCAACCAATAAGATTTCCACCTAAGAAGCCCTTTCAAATTAGGCTCTCCAAAAGGAAGTTTTGGTAAAGAACACTATCAGGCTATTATTATATCACTCCAAGGGCAAAAAATATATTTAGTATACAAACAATCAAGAACATAAGTTTTGATTGCATCCAAATTGGAATTATGGTCTGAAACTTACGTAAACCAAAAATTTGTAGTTTTAGGGAATTCTTCATAATAGTTTTCTACACCATTTTAGATAAACCACTCAAAATCTTCTAGAACTGAAAAAAGACTTTATATGCATTAAATTAAACCTAACTCCTTTGGTTTGACTCAATGCCGCCAAACAATTAGAAAAGAATGCCTTCACAAGTTTGTAAAAGATTCAGTTTTCTAGAAAATAGGTTTACTACTAATTTTTTTTTGTAAAAAGGATTAAAATCTTGAAAGACCCCAAACTTGATTTAGAGGATATTAAATAAAATCTATGGGATTTTGTTTCACTTGAAAAGCTCAAACAATTTGAAAGTTATGCTCATTTCAATTTTTTGAGTAAATCCACAGTTTAGAAAATGAGTGGTTTTCAAAGATAAATTTGAAATTCATGAGGAGAAATGTTACAAAACCTCAAAAAATAATTTGTAAACCACAATTCAAGATTGTAGAAACTGATATTATGTTAAATTTCCTCCTAGATCTAAAGTTAGCCTTTTTAGGTTATTATATGAACACATTTTACCTCAAAATGAACCTTGGGGTCCAAAATGGGTTATACAGGTTCACTAACAATGAAATTTGGTACTAAAAAATTGTGGGAAAAATCTTTGTTGAGAAAATCACCATGCATAAAGAGTTATGCAGTGCCAAAGTTGGTCATTTTTCTCAAGTAGGTCAATACTGAGGTACCTAAGATGCATAGTTTCAACTATAACTGAATTGTTTTAACTTTTATAGTTAACACTCATCAATTTAGGTGTGATATGTTATCTAAATAGAAGTTTTAGTAGTAGGTTAAAGATATTGACTACTAATTCCAATTCTACCCTCACATGTTCTTCTAGTATCAAGATTTTGTTTAGTTTTCTCCACTTCACTAGAGCCTTATGGAAAAATCTTGTATTTGCATCCTCTTCCCATAGCCACTGGAATCACGCTTTCTACCTCATTAAGGAACACTTTTTTTCCATCTACTGGTTCAAGAACCCAAACTACCTTTTTTGCTCTGTCAACTCATCCTCCCCCAACATTGTCTCATCTTGAATCATGTCTAGGTGATGTAACCCATATTTGGCTTCCTCTATCTATTTGTCAATATCACCAAACATTGTTCTGTTCCACTTCTTTAGCTTGGCCTTGATTAGTTCCAATTTTTCCTTTGAAACAAAAGTTTTCTTTCCCTTCGAGTATTTAATGTAACTGCATACCCAGAACATAAATTCAAGATCATTGATTAAGCTGGAAGAATTGTGTTCATTGATTCACGTGCTAACTGCTAGGTTGTTTAGGAGTGTTCACGACCTGAATCAATTTGTGAATCCATTCATCCAAACACATTTAATTAGATCTGTGAATCGACTCAAATGTAATCCAATATGATTAAATCCAAATTAGTCAGATTAGTTCACTAATTTGAACTTTATAAATTCATTGATCCATTTAATTTAATTTTTAATAATTTTATTTTCTATATACTAGTTTTTTCACCCATGTGATGCAAGATATGATTAATCAATTTGTTTAAATGAAATATATATTTTAACAGTTTAATTAATAATAAATTATAATCATGAGATATTTTCTCGTGTAACTTATTTTGGCATAAAGATTACTTTTAAGGAGATATTATTTTAATATTTTTATTATCCTTAAAATAAATAAATTATGTCCCCATCAATTAAATTTATCATCGAAATCAAAATTAATAAAAGAATCCAATGAAAAAAAAGGTTATTACATAAGTTGTTTAAAGTAGATAAATAAAAAAGTTGAAAAAAATATCATTTAATTTTTTATCAAAGAAAATGCAATGAACAATTTTCTGATCATTTCCAGAAACAATTCCTCTAGGTTACCCATCCATATTAACCTCAAGTAGTCTCCTTGTATGACCTTGTATTTGAAAATATTTCATCTCCCGTAGTGAAAATAAAATGTCTCTGATTTTGTTTGAGGAACGTCCCAACCATGGTTCTCAAAATCGTGATATGACTCGTAAAATCGTACGATTTTACGAGTCTAGTAGTTCCTTTCGAGTTAAATCGTGAGTGAACTCATTTTTTTAGTAAAATCGGGTAAAATCGTGCGAAATCGGTAAAATCGTGTGAAATCGTGAGTTTACTCGCGATTTCACGATTTTACGAAAATTAAAAACGGCGTCGTTTTGCAAAGTCACGATTTTATCAACCTTAACGTTCGTCTCCTTCCTTCTCTTTCGTGTTGCGGCCATTTTCTTCCCCGACGCACGCGTTTTCTGATTCGGCTTTTGCAAACCGATTTCTGGTGGTGACAGGCGGCAGACACTGGCGGTGACAGGCAGCAGAGACTGGCGATGAGTAAGGGCGTTTGACACGGCTGGCGGTGACGGTTCGGCGACTCGCTGCGAGCAGCACGCGCAGTGACCGGCGGTGAGCAGTGCGACCACTGGCGGCGAGCAATGCGGCGACTGACGGCGAACTTCAGTGACTGGCAGCAAGCAGCGTGCGCGACGGCGACGGGCGGCGAGCAACATGGCGACTGACGGTGAGTTTCGTCCTTCAACCGTTGGGCAGCGAGCAGCGCGCGGTGACTGGTGGCGGGGAGCAATGCGGTGACTGCCGGTGAGGCGATTGGCAGCGAGCAGAGCACGCGGCGACTGGTGGCGGCGGCAGCGGCAGAGGCGAGGCAACGAACAAGGTTTTTTTTCCTACAAACTCCTTTCTCCTTAATTGCTAATTTTTGTATTTACTTGATTTGGATTTACTTGATCCATATGTAAGTTTTGTAGTGAGTTTTGATCCTTTTTCCTTTAGCTACATTTTGATCCATATGTGACTTTTGATTTACTTGATTTGGATTTACTTACTATGATTTAGTTGGTAGTAATTTGATAATGATTTGGATTTGGTAGTTTGTTAGTAAACTAGTAAGTAATTTGATATTTTGATTTGGTACTTGGTGGTAGTAAATTATAATGTCTGGGAGTGGCACTGGAACTGGATCAAATTCATCTGATCCTAATGCAACAGCAGCAACCTCTTCAGCTGCTAGATCTAGAAAAAATGCTGCTGGAAATAGGTCAGATATTGGCTGGAAACATGGAAGTGATGTTCAAGGAAATGCAAAAAAGTTTAAATGTAATTATTGTTCAAAGATTGTGAGTGGGGGTATTTCTAGATTCAAGCACCATCTTGCTGGAACGAGAGAGGATTGTGAACCTTGTGCTTTAGTTCCAGATGAAGTCAAAGTTGTCATGATGAAAGTTATTGCAGAAATTAAGGAGACATCTAAAAAGAAAAGAAGATTGGTTAGTATTGAAGAGGAAGAAGAGGATATACAGTCTGAGGGGGTAGAGACAAATACCAGCCAATTACAAAGAATGTTTGGTTCTAGAGGAAAAGGAAAAAGCATTCAAGGTAGAGGTGATAGAGTCCAAGCCACCTTAAATCAAATGTATAAAAAAGGTGACAAAGAAAAAGTTGATGATCAATGTGCTGAATTTTGGTATACTAGTGCCATTCCATTCAATGTTATAAAAAATCCTGCATTTGCAAAATTGTGTGAGATGATAGGGAGATATGGAGTGGGTTATAAACCTCCATCTTATCATGAAATTAGAGACCCACTTTTGAAAAGAGCGGTTAGAAAAACTGATGATATGCTTCAAGAATTTAGAGATGAGTGGAAGAGAACTGGGTGCACAATTATGTCGGATGGGTGGACAGATAAAAAACGGCGTTCAATTTGTAACTTTTTAGCAAATAGTCCAAAAGGGACTGTATTCCTTTATTCAGTGGATACTTCAGATATTTCAAAAACAGCTGTTAAAGTATTCAAAATGTTGGATGATGCAGTGGAATTTGTTGGAGAGGAGAATGTAATCCAAGTGGTTACTGATAATGCTGCTAACTTCAAAGCAGGTGCAGAGTTGTTGATGCAAAAACGACAGAATTTGTATTGGACCCTGTGTGCTGCACATTGCATTGATTTGATTTTTGAAGATTTTGAGAAAAATTTGAATGTTCATCAAGTTACTATTCAGAAAGGAAGAAGGATCACTACTTACATTTATGGTAGAACAATGTTAATTTCCATAATGAAGAAGTTCACAAAAGGAAGAGATTTGGTTAGGCCTGGTATGACTAGATTTGCTACAGCTTATTTAACCTTAGCTTGTCTTCATGAATTAAAAGCATCATTGATGAGCATGTTTAGTTCTGAAGAATGGAAAGGAAGCAAGTTTGGAAAATCTCAAGAAGGGAGAAGAGTAGAAAATGTGGCTTTAGATAGTCGATTTTGGAAGAATGTAATTACATGTCTTAAAGTTGCTGCCCCACTTATGGTGGTCCTTCGATTGGTGGATTCTGCTGAAAAACCTGCCATGGGTTTCATTTATGATGAGATGGAAAAAGATAAAGAGAAGATAAAATACAACTTTAATAACGTTAAGAAAAGGTAAATTGCCATGGCCCATGGGTTTCATTTGTTTATTGTGATTTGGGAGAATTGTTATTTGTCTATTTATTATTACTCTATTATTAATAGTGCATATTTTATTTTTGTGTAGCTATGAACCTATTTGTAAAATTATTGATGAGAGATAGGAACATCAACTTCACAGGCCTTTGCATGCAGCTGCATATTTTTTGAATCCTCATTTGCATTATGAACCTACCTTTAAAAATGATGCCCCTGAGGTGAAAGAAGGGTTGCACATCTGCATGAGAAAATTGGTGAATGATGTTGCAGAACGAAAGAAAATTAATTTGCAACTTGTTGAGTTCCATTCTGCTAGAGGGCTTTTCTCTATGGAAGATGCTAAGGAGTCAAGGAAGGCTATACAACCGGGAGAATGGTGGGAGATGTTTGGAGATGGAACTCCTGAGTTGAAGAGGTTTGCTATTCGTGTCTTGAGTTTGACTTGTAGTTCATCTGGTTGTGAGCGTAATTGAATCTCATTTGAAATGGTAATTCAAGTTTATGAATTATGAAATTGAAGTTATGATTTTATTTGTGTTATTGTGTTAGTGTTATTAATTTTATTTATTTGGTTTCAAATATACCAAATTTATTTTTAATTATAGGTTCATACAAAAAGAAGGAACCGTTTACATCAAAAGACAATGAATGACTTGGTTTATGTTATGTATAACTTGAAGTTGAAGAGTAAGCAAACTAAAAAAACTATGACTCTTCCATTTGAAGAGATTGAGTCCGATGATGAATGGATAACAGAAGATGGATATAATGATGAGATTGAGTTGGAGGTTCCTCAAGGACAAGCTGTAGGTGATGGTGAAAATGTTGAATTGGCTGGAAATGTTGGGGGAAGTTCAACTGATCCAATTGCTGATGCTTTTGATTTAGATAATTTAGTTCTGAGGGAACCTGATGATGATGATGCACATTCTGAAGAAGATAATTTTGAAGATGATAATGATTGTAATGATGATCTTGGAGATGGTCAGATTAGAGGATTAGACATGGCCATCTGAAGACATCTGTGCATTTTTAGTTATTTAATAACTTTAAGGACTTTGTTTGGAACTTTGCAATTTCTTTGAGTATTTCACTATTGTTTTAAATTTTAAGGACTTTGGTATAATTTCAATATTTGATTATGTAGTTTTAACTTTTAATGACTTATGATTGAACTTATCAGTTATGGTTGGAATTTGATGACATTATTATTATATATTTATATTGTTAAAATGTTATTTTATATTGCAGCTGCATACAAATATATTAATTTTTTATGTGAAGTAAACTCTTACGAGTTTACGAGTTGAGTTTACAGGACTTCCACGAGTTTACGTAAACTCTTGATATTGATAACCATGGTCCCAACAAATTTTTTTTTAGAATACCTAATAAAACAATTATATAGGGGATTAATGTATAGAGTATATGTAATTATTAAATAAAAAATAAATAACAAATTATTTTTCTAACCAATGTTTACTTGCAATTTTTAGCTGATTTTGTAATCTCCTTTGTCTAACTTAAATCCTCGTTCCTTCACAGTTAATGCATTTCTCTTTATGTACACCTATGTTACACTCAAAATGTCAAATAAAAAAAATCTATGTAAATCAAATAGGTAATTTTGCAAAAGAGCAAATAAAAAGTTTAATAGCGCTATGTTACCCTTAAAACATACCGGATAATGAGATAAAGAGGTTGACCTACATTATATTCTATTAAAATTATCTGCTTAAAATAAAAAATATTTTTTAAAAAATATATTTATATTTATTATATAATTGATAATTATTGCATATATGCATAATAAAAAGAAATATGTCGCATTTTATCTTTTAAATAGAATATATAAATATATGTAGATATATAAATATAATGAACTTTATTGTTTTAATGAATAATACATGCAATATTAATTTTAGGTGTTACGTGTAGAGCTATAATATTAATTTTGGATGTCACATGCAATATAGTATTTTACATTATATTCCTCATTGAAGTGTAAATAAGATTATATTTATAGAAGTTGCTAACAAAATAACCCATAATATCATGTTGCAAAATGATACAATAATATATCTCATTAACAAAAGGAAAACTCGTACAAAAGTTATAAAATATAGCCTATCTTCTTGATTATGAAATTTCATTAATCAATTTACACAAACTTTCTTGGTCTTGTTAGAAGTGGGTTTTTGAGTGTCTCCAAAAGGCATGATGCATAATGTCTTCCATTTCCTGTACATTTTATTTGTATTTTACTTGTAGGAGTTTAATCAATATCTTAAACCTTTAGTAAACATTTCCTGTTTGAGTTTCCTTCTTTAACCCGCAACTTGCTTAAACTTAATAAATTATAACAAAGTCTGTCAAATCTTCATGTTTAGAATATTAAGCAAAACATATAACATAGTAGAGTATTAGAGCGTTATTTTCAGCAAGGTTATTTAATGTGTCCATTAATTTAGTTTGTTCTTTAGGGTTGACATGTTGTAATCTGTTAAAATTACGTAATATAAACTATTTTAGCAATGATAGTAGGGTATTGTGTTATTTTAATCAATATTTAGCTTTACATTGTTAATTTTATCTTAATATTATGATGCTTGATAAATGTTTGAACAATGTCAATGACACCAGTAAGATTTCCCACCTGAAAAGTTCTAATAGTTAAGAAATTTTGGATTTTTTATATCATTAGAACTGGAGTTTCAACTTTCCATAGGATAGATTTTCCATCTAATGATTAGATATCTTTAGGCATCTTATTCCCATTATCTCTCTCACATATATATAAAACTAGCTTGCATAGTTGTAGAATAACAATAACATTTGACAAACTTTTGTCAAGCTCTTGTAGCGTGTTTACGGTGAGTCCTCCTATAGAGTACATTGAAGTTATTGTTGCAAAAGGAACAATATAGAGAAAGAAAAAAAAACTAAATTGTATAAACAAATAGTAAATGATTACAATAATTTATATTGGTAGAACTATTTTAATCAATTGTTGACCACTTTTTATGCTATTTTTTCCTACATGCCATCTCACATTTGTACCAAGAATATAAAAAATTAGAGGTAATTAAGGATTCATCCTCTCATATTTAGTGTAATTATATATGTACTTTTTTTTAAAAAAAAAATTATATATACTTCCTTACTTTTACATACTCATTTCAAAGGTACCCACTCTTTTGGAAACTACATAGTTCTTTTAAGAGATACATATGTATTAAATTTATGTATGATATTACATTGTTTTGGAATGAGAAATACAATTGTAATGAATATATAAAAGTAAGGGTATGTGTAATTTAAAAAAAGGAGGAAATACATATATAATTACTCTAAACCTAAAGGGCGCATCGTAATTATATAAAAAATTTACTAAGAAAAGCCTACCATGTAATTTCTTCCTTGAAACTAATCTAGTTGGGTATTGTGAAATGGTAGATAATATCTTAAATTAATGAAATTAATGGCATGAATATTAAGCTTTGAAATAGTTCATCCAGGTATGATTTTTGAAATTAATGAGATGGTAGATGAAACTAGACTTGCCCGAGATATGCTTGTCTAATTCAAAAGAGATATTCTGTAAATTATTATTATTTTACACAACAATTCTATCTAAATAAGAAAATTAAGCAAGACCTTGAAGCTCAAAATTCATCTCAATAAAATTAATGGTTCTTTGAACAACAATATTAATTTTGGATGTTACATTATGAGGTGCAATATTTCAGATGACGTTTGCTGTGAGTTTTTTCTTTTTTTATTTTTAGAGAAAATAGAAAAAAATAGTGAAAATATATTTGATTACAAGTTAGAAAAAACTTTCACTTAAAACATTTTCAAAAAACAACTAAAAGCAGAAAACAAGAAACAAAAAAATGTTGTTTTTAGTATTTTTAAAAGTTAACATTGTGACAACTTAATATCAATATTGTAATTATATAAAAAATAATATATAAATATATTTTAAACTATATATATATATATAAGTGATTTATAATATTTTTTCTAAAATTGATTAAATTTAACAATATTATTTTTTGAAAATAGAAAATATCAAGTGAAAACAAAGATATCTTCAGAATGTTGAAAACTTGAAAATGAAAATAGTTTCAGAAAATGAAAATAAAGAATGAAAACAATTTTTTTTTTTAAAAAAATGCCACTTAATTACTATTTTACGTTATATTATGAAGAGCATACCGATCTGACTGGTCAAACTGGAATCCAATGAACAGATTGAGTCAACAGTTAGATTGGATGTGCAACTGAACTGATTATGCCTGGTCAAACTGGCTGGTTTTGCAATGACTTGGTGATCCATTAACCCGGTTGAACCAATTTTATCAACAAAATATTAAAATCATGTGATCTCAACAAGCTTGAAGCCCATGAACTCTAAGCCATCAAAATTGGGTTTACCACCAAGCTAAAGTAATGTATTTGCTTTTTTTGTGGAAAAAGCAATATATATATATATATATATATATATACACACACACACATGAATAAACATATATTTAATTGAAAAATAATATATTATATTTAATTGAAAATAATATTAGTTAAATTATATATTTTTATATAAGAAAAATAATTTTAAATTTGTAAAAGTCTAGTAAAATTGACATAATGTTAGATACTTAGATATACATTTTTGTTTTTTACCTTTCGATCGGATTAATTTGGGTCAATTACTGATCCACTGGTCCGACTTCTAACACATTAATCCATTGTCTTGATTAGGTTAGAGATCGAACCAGTTTTTACAACACTGATGAAGAGTAATCTTGAGTTGTAGTATTTATTTTGACCGTTAGATTTTGAGATGTGGTATTCATTTTGGACATTAGATTTTTTATAGGAAAGGCTCCACACTTTACAAACTTTACATATTTAAGATACACAAGTGAATAGGGTATAAATATAAAATTTGCAATAAAAAATTAATGCAGTTTCTTTTAGTACCACCCCTTTTCTATTCGCACCCTCTCAATGTTTATAATTTTCTGTAAAATTTCAAAACATACTCATTCTCTTTTATCATAAGTTTCTTGACAAAGCATCATTTAGCTTCACAGCTCCACACACGTCTATCCACCTTTTTGAAATTGCACGCTCATCCTCTTTGAACATACATGACAAAGGAAGTTACTAAAAATAAAGGTGAAAAAATATATATATTTGAAGAGGATGAATGTGCGAAATGGAGAACCCAATGTAATATTTCAAAGAAGGTGAATATGCGAAATGAAAAAATATCAGTTTTAATATTAATCAACTAAATAATTAAGCAATAATATATATGATACGATATGTTTAGTGAGAAATATCGGAAAAAAAGATGAAAAACATTAAAAGAAATTGAAAGAAGAAAATGATATAATTTTTATTTTTTACTTTCACTTGTAATTGATTATAAGAGCATATAAAATAAGGCATTAAAAATTTTAAAAGTATTATAAAAAGATATTTGGTTATTCAAACTATTTTTGATTGTAAGTATAAGATTAACTTCACACTATTTGTTTGTTAAAAATAATATTAAAATGTTTAGAAATCTAGTTTTTTAGAAAGATAACGGTAAAAGTATAGAGAAAATGATTAAATATTTATGGAGGATTACATGTTTATTATTTATTGAGTGATTCTTATTTAAGAACTTAATTAAGCACTACAAATGAATGGATTAATTATTGAGTCCTTTTTAGAAAGATTAATGAGTTATATATTGTTGAAACAGACTAGCAAGCTAGTAAAAGATTAAATAACTAACATTTCATTAGTTTTTATGGAGTCTGATTATCTAACTTAAAGAAAAGGACTATAACTTAGTTGATTTAGCTGATGTGTAAATGATTATACATCTTTCGACATTGTCTTTAACTCATGTAAAGTCCTTAAAAAAAAAAAAATGTAACTTAATCGGATTACTTTTGTATTGTATTGAAATTTTAGCGGCTGCATTTCCCCCTCACCTTGGATATAGGATTGTGCTGGTTGAAATGTTAAATTTAGTAATAGGTTGTGGTTATAGATAAAATAAAAAAAGAATTAACACAATAAAAATGAGCTTTTTTTTTTTTTTTAAGCCAGAAATGATGTGAATAATAAAAGAGAAAAATGTATATTCACATGACATTTGTGTCTCAATTTCTAATTTGTTATTGCATTTCTTTATCTTAAAATTTTTAACGTTTCTTTATCTTAAAATTTTTAACGTGCTTTTTTAATAATATAATATAAGTTAGTGAAATAAATAAAAGAGATAATTAGGTGTAAGTTAAGTGTAATTACATTAATTACAAAATATATTGTTAAAGTAATATATATATATATGTATATATATATATATATATATGTATATTATTGGAGTGAAATGTGGTTATTTAATTATATATCATTTAAATTTTAGTGAATTAAATGCTGATTTATGGGAAAGTGGTGATTAGAAAGGTGACGAGGTGAAAATAATTATTATGTTTTGGTTCGAGGTGTTTGGGATGAATTTTATTGTGGTGGAGGCGAAATCAATAGGAGAGAATTGATTGAACTCTTGAATTGAATTTATTATTTTGTGAGATTGATTATGTTGGTGAGTATAATGATTATAATGTTTAGGGATGACAACAGGGTGAGGTGGGGCGGATGCGAGTTTGACCCTCCCCGTCCGCGCAAAGTGCGGGGCAGGTTTGAGTATAAAAAGAGCGGGTATGAAATTTTAATCCCTATCCTCATCCCCGTTGGGTATTTTTGGGTTCTGGTGTACCCGCGAATACCCGTCATATTATTTTTTTACAATTTAAATTTATTTGTTTATTATTAAATAAATTATATATATTAAGTTATTAATTATATTTTAATTTAAAAAGTATATAAAGAATAATTAATAACAAGAAATTATAAATTAAAGCTTAAGAATTAAAATTTTTTATTAATATATAAATTTAAAATTATTATATAATCACTAAAATTATAATAGGCGGGTACAAGTTCGGTACGGGGCGGGTAGTCACATACCCATACCCATACCCGATTTAAGACATCGGGTAATACCCGTACCCGTACCTGTAGCTGGTCAAACTGGGTAATACCCGTAAAAATCGAGGTGGGTTCGGGCGGGTACCCACGGGAATGGGTATTTTTGCTATCCCTAATAATGATGCAATTATAATTGAAATGGGTTTAGTGTTTTGCGACTTTGATGATGATTATAATTGCACTAGAATGCATGTTGGTGTTGTATTAAATGCATGATGAGGTGTTGTATTATAATGCATGATGATGTGTTGGGTTGATTCCCATTTTGAGAAGGCATTTGATTTGGGTGTTTGGACTTAATTTCGGGAAGTTTCCAAAAACCTGTTTAAGTGGGGGTGCAATTAGAAATCGAACTTACTAACACACCCTCGGTTCCTTTTTCTTCTTCTTCCTCCATCTTTCTTTTTCCTTCTTCAACCTCTTGTTCCTTCATCACCAAACTTTCTCTCCCTCACAAATCCTTCACCTTGCTACATGGTCAATAAATTATTGATAGTCCATTCTATTGTTTTTTATTCTGAATGGTGATCAATATAGGTACGTCTAATCATATTTCTGCAAATCTTTTTCCATTCATTTTCAATCCTATTACTATCCTGAAATGAGAGTTCCTTCAAAATATTAATTTCTTAGGTTCATGTGTAACTTGGGAATTCTTGGTGGGTTCTGAGTTTATCCCTTTGGTAGATTTTCTTTGGTTTAACAAAGTTAGCTTTTAATGGGAGAAATAAATAAGGGAAGCCAAAATCTTACTTTTATTTTGAATAATTGCGTTGTTGTGGAGGCAAAATCAATAGAAGGTAATTGATTGAGCTATTGAATTGAATTTAATTATTTTGTGAGATTGGTTATGTTGGTGAGTACAATGATTATAATGTTGCAATTATAATTGAAAAGGGTTTTAGTGTTTTGTCTATTGACTTTGATGATGATTATAATTGCACTGGAATGCATGTTGTGTTATACATGATGATGAGGTGATGTATTAAGCGCATGATGATGAGGTGTTGTATTATAATGCATGATGATCTGTTGAGTTGATTCCTATTTTGAGAAGGTGTTTGATTTGGGTTGTTTGGGATGAATTTCGGGAAGTTTCCGAAAACCTGTTTAAGAGGGGATGCGATTAGCAAACCAAACTTACTAAGCACACCCTTGATCTTTTTCTCTTCTTCTTTCTCTTTCTTTCTTCTTCTTTTCTTTTTCTTTTTTCTTCCTCTTTCTCCTTCATTACCGAACTCTCTCTCCCTCACAAATCCTTCACCTTGTTGCATGGTCAACGAATTATTGATGAAATTTGACACAGTCTCTTCCATTGTTTCCTGATTTTAAGTGCTAATAAATATAGGTATGTCTAATCATATTTCTTCAAATATTTCTCCATTCGTTTAAGATACTATTTCTCTCTTAAAAAGAGAATTCCTTTAAGATATTAGTTTCTTAGGTTCATGTGTAATTTGGGAATTCTTAGTGGGTTCTGAGTTATCCATTTGGTTGATTTTCTCTAGTTTGAAAAAGTCAGCTTTTAATGGGAGAAATAGGTAAGGGAAACCGAAACCTTACTTTTATTTTGAATAATTGTCTTGTGGTGGAGATGAAATCAATAGGAGGTAATTGATTGAGATATTGAATTGAATTTGATTATTTTGAGTGATTGGTTATATTGGTGATTATAATGATTATAATATTGTAATTATAATTGAAAAGGCTTTTATTGTTTTTTCTATTGATTTTGATGATGATTATAATTGCACTATAATGCATATTGGTGTTATACATGATGATGAGATGTTGTATTAAATACATGATGATGAGGTGTTGCATTAAATGAATGATTGTGTGTTGAGTTGATTCTTGTTTTGAGAATGACAGATGATTGAAATGATTATTGATAGATTATGTTATGATCCATGTTTGTGGGATGTTATGTTGATTTGATGAGTTGTTGGAATTATGTTTTTGGATGATTTTAAATTTTAATTCATTGATAAAGAATATTAATGGATTGTGTTGTAGGCTATTACAAGGAGTAATAGAGCCCTTGAAATGATACATTGAATTAGGGAGATTGATAAGGTTAAGCAATCCTGGTGCTAATGCCTTGTTTCAGGTGATGATGTAGTGTTAAGACCCTGTGTAGGACGATGCTGCAGTGTTAACAACGTGATGAAAAGTTGGGTGAAGTAGACTGAGTATCAGTTGGTTATCTAATGAGTATGCTTAGACTTAACTAGTTATTGGATGAGTTAGATAGATACCAGATATTAGTGTATGATAAGTCAAATGGGTTGATACCTTGGTATCCAAATTCAATGTAGTTAGTCTTTCCGAAAAATGTTTGATTATGTGATTTTGTGACTGTGTGTTTCTGAACACTTATATTTTTTAGGAATATAAGTTTGAATGTGGTGGTTTGATTTAAATGTTAGTGGATTTGTGAAATGGATATATGATTAATGATTTTCACTATCCTTGTTTGGCATTATGTTTCATGCTATATAGAGCTTATCCTTGCTTATATGTGTTTTATATATGTCTGTGATGATTGTTCTTTGCATGAGAGTAGATAGTAGTGACAATAGCAAAGAATAGGGTCAACAAGATAAGAAATGACTATAGGACAGGAACAAGAGAATACTTTTTGGATTGTAAAAAGAATGTAAATAGTACATGTATAAGATTTATGTAAATTAACTTGGTATTTTCAGTTTTTGGACTTGTATATAAGAGATAGAACTATGCCATATGTGAACATGTTACATAAGGAATATTGTATCTATAATTGTAGACATACCAGGTTTGATGTATGAATGTTAGTAGAGGTAGAATTTGATAGTTGATATGTATAATATGGTTGTGTAAGATGTTTTCTAGACTAGCTTAGGAGTTTTTATTGATTTCTACATTCTGTAGAGGCTTGCTGGACAACATGTCTTGCCCAGTGCAAAGTTGTCACTTTAGGAAATTCTTTGGCTTTGCATCCAACGACAAATTTCGCTCAGCGCAAAATTTTCTCTTCCAACATTTTTCTGGATTTTCTCGCCAGCAATACCTCTCGCTGAGCGAAATCCTTCTCTGCAAAACCATTGTTGAGACCTCTTGTTGGGCCACACCTATCGCTAGGTGAGGTACCTCATGTCCCACTAGGCAAATTTCTAGTATATGATTTTTGTTATTATTTGGATATTTTTGTGTTTTGAGTATAAATCTATATGCAAATCAATATATTAAATGTGTGTATGACAATAAGGGTTTTGATTGTGTTGTATGCTTAGGATGTTACAAAATTTATGTATTTTTTAAATCTCATCTGATAATGCATAGGTGTCATATTAATTTTAGTCTAATTAACATTACATATAAGCTTATTGTAGTTGTAGTTCTTTACAAAACTTTAAACGGAAAGTAATAATTTGATTGATTGTACATCTTTAAATTTATATAATAAAATATATTTATATGAATATTTAATACAATAGAAATGTGTTAGCACAATATATCAAATTTTTATTGTGTTAAATTAACATATTGTAATCTGGAATGAAATGCAACAAGTAATTTTAATGGTTGTTGTAAACTTATAAAATATGTTTTTAGCATATTTTTTTTCTTAAATACAATGCTAAATATACATGAATCTTTAGTGTGAAATTGTGAATGGTTTAAAACAACCATTTTTTTTTCATGATTGTACTATTTTGTTTGTAGCCTTTTAGAAATATCGTTTATGTTAGTTTGATTCTAATTTAAAATTGGTTCTGATAATCTTTACTATTTGAACTACAAAATTTCTATTTTATTTGTTATGAAATTTATCTAGACTAGTAATTTGATGGTTTTTTTCTTAAATACTTAAATTTCATAATATTTTATTCCAATTTTTGAGTTACTTTTTATTTATAATTTAGGTACCTTATCTGTATAAAAAAATTGAAAAAAAAACTTATATTAATGTCTCTATAATTTTATCAACTATGTAAAATCCTTCTATTTTTAGATTTCAATTGCCCATTATTTGGATAAATGAGACCGTAAGAAGTATTTTACAAGATTTTTTCCAGGTTAACTATTATCCCTTAGTTACTATGTATATTTGGGATAAAATAACATTTTTAAGAAAAAATAGAGTAGTGTGGTTAGTTTGAAATTTTAAAATTAAAAAAATAATTTTTATATAGTAATTTGAAATTTTAAATTTAAAAACTTCGATGGATTTTAAAATTTGGTAGTTTCGTAACGGGTAATTTGGAATTTTTAATATTAAAATTATAATTTTTAAATAGTAGTAACTTGAAATTTTAAAACAATAATTTTTTTTTTACTTTTAAAAATATCCGACTCTTAGTTAATAAGTTTTTCTTAACTGTATTGTTATATATCCTTTGTAGGTAGGTTTACTCTTGTAAAGTTAGTGGTGCATGCCTTGCCCATTTATGTGATGCAACCAAATTTGTTACCTACTACGGTCTACAATACAATTGATAAGCACTCTAGAGATTTTGTGAGGGGGGACTCTGATTCAACAAAGAAAGTTCATTGGATGGGTTGGGATCATCTATGTAAGTTAAAGAAGATGGTAGGACTGGTTCTGCGAACAATGAGACACACAAATCTGGCTCTTATGACAAAGTTTGGATGCAACTTTCTCAGTTTGAGAAATGGTAGCAGATGTAGTGCTCGATATATGAAAATTTGAGCCACCTAGAAGGGATATGAATGATGCAACTCCTTTGTGAGAACGAACGGTAAACAAATAATTCTTAACTAGAATGACGTGTGAGAGTTTGTTGGGCAAGATACCAGTGAGGTTAATCAACTTTTCAAAATCTTGTGGAACTGGGAAGTGCATAACGTATTCAATTATTTCTTTGGAAGAAGGTTTGTGATATTCTACCCACAAATGATCTAAGAGGTATCATGCATATAACACAGAACCCAACTTGCCCCTATGGTGGGCAACAAAGGGAAATGATGATCCATGTTTTGCGAGATTGTACACATACTCATAACATCTAGAGACAGCTGAAGGTATCTAGTATCCAAAATTTCTTTTCAGAATAGAATTTTGAGTGTTGGGTTATTGCAAATTTGAAGTTGGAGAAGACCTATAAGACAATTTTATTCTTTGTATAATTCCCATTAGTGCTCTTTGTGGGGTCAATACCCTTTATGTCATGAATGGTCCACCTAAGGGCTTCTTTATCTGTCATTAGCACGGTTGATGCCTTACCTTTCCCTTTCTCTGTGAGACCTATAGAATTGATAATTGACAAACAAAGATTAGTAATAATAGAATTTGAATTGGATGAAGGAGGTTTCTGCCTCATAAAAAGAGGTTTCTCCATTAAAGGTTTGAGTTTTAATTCACAACCCTTATCCAACTCTTTGAAATTAATTGTATAATCCATGTCATTTTTGGCCTGTATGAAATTGTAGGCAGCAAAGGAGACAAACTTTTTGAATATTTCAAAAATGGCATTTTCTACCTGAGACTAAGGGTAAGCTTCCTTGCCTTACTTCAATAACAACATCACATGTGTTGAGGAAAAGTTGCCCTGGTATGATCATAACATCCCTATCCTCTTCCATATCTAACACCACAAAGTCAACAGGAAAAATAAAATTACCCATTTTGACTAAAACATCCTCTATTATACCTTTAGGATGTTCTAGAGATCTATCAGCAAGCTGTAGGGTGATGTTTTTGGGTTGTTATTTCCTAATGTCTAATTTTTTGAAACAAAATATGGCATTAAATTTATGCTTGCCCTTAGATCACATAAGCATTTTTCAAAAAGATAAGGTTCCAATGGTGTAAGAAAGTGTAAAAGTTCGAGTATTGTTCAGTTTAAGAGGCATTTTTTTGAAACCACAGCAGAGCATTCCTCATTAAGGCCTATTGTTTCAAAATCAACCAAGTTCTTTTTATTGGAAATAATTTATTTCAAGAATTTGGTGTATTTTGGCATCTGGGCTATGGCCTCTGCAAAAGGAATATTGATAGGTAATTTCTTAAACATTTTTAGGAATTTAGGAAATTGCTTATCATTCTGCTGATTTTTAAGCCTTTGAGGGAATGAAACTGTTACCTGAGGAGGTATCAGTACCACCGTACCCTTCTCCTTTTGCTTATTTTGGTTCCCCTCAGTAAGGTCCTTTGGTAATAGCCGTGAGGTTCTTGTTAATATTAGTTTTGGAACTCTTAACTGATGAGGTGTTTGTACCTCCTTACCCTTATCACTTTTCTTATTTTGGTCCCTTCAATAGGGACTTCTAATAAGAGCTTTGAGGTGCCTGTTAATACAGTTTTGGGTCTTCCAATTGCACTTCCTTTGGTAATTGTCTTTTCTTCCTCCTTGGCATTTGGTTCTGTTTGAGAGGGTAGAGCACCCTAGGCCCTTTGAGACATGAGATTAACAAGTTGGTCATTGGTGTCTTTAATGTCTTCATTTTTGCATCATTCTGGGCCATGTATTGCATCATAGTATCTTGTAATATAAGTGTGTTCTCCTTTTTGCTTGGCCTTAGATCCTGAATATGGGGAAGCCTGCATGTATTTCGTTTGGGCAATTATCTATGGTCTTTCCATGCTAGATTGGGATGATCCGTCTACCCTGGATTGTATGTTTTTAAGTAGGGATCATATTACAGACTTTTCCCTCTGGCATAATTTACCTCTTTATTGGAAAATATGTAGCTCATTTTGTAGTCTTCAATTGTGTGGCCTATTTTAGTCTCAACAAGTAGGAGGAGAGGAAGAAGATGTTGTAGCTTTGTGTTTGTGCCTTAATCAGGGTTTCTATATGCCTTGTTAGGGCATCAGACTTTTTGTCTATCCTTGAGCTTACTGCTTCAACCTCTACCTGATGAACTCCAGCTAGTCATTTAAGAATTCTTCTAGTAAAGAAGAAACAAAAAAGAAAGAGATGCCTATGAGAGTTCCTATAGTAGCATTTACAAATTTTATAAGGAGGGACCTAGAAGAGCTTAGCATAACCCACATCCTTCATGAAGAAGAACCTAAGAGGCATCCTAGGAAAAAGAAAAACCTTTCTAGGAACAAACCTAAAAGAGAGTCATCCAAAAGAAAATGCATTGAGAGAAAACCCTTGAGCGAGAGTGACACCCTTAATAGTAGTTCAAGCAACTGTTCTAAGAACCTTAAATGTTTTGATAAGGGTCACATTACTTTGCATTGTCCTAAAAGAAAAATTACTTTAGGGGAACATCAAATGAAGATTATCTCTTGAAAGTGAAAAAAGCTTATTGGAAAGCATCCTTGTAAAGACACTAAACACAAAGAGAGAGTGTTTTTCAAACAAGATGTAAATTTTTAGGCAATTTTTTTCTCTTAATGTGGTTGGAGGGTTGTGTTTCAATTGTTGTAACATAAGTTTGGTTGGAAAATTAGCTCTTATTACTACTCATCCTACACCTTACTCTTTGCATGAGATTAATGATGAAAAGTTGATGCGAAAAGATTTTTTTGCACTCCCTTTGATATTCTACAAGAGGTTCCAAGCTCCAAAGAAATGGATTATGGAGGGGGAAAGGGATGAAGGTGGGGCACCACTCTCAAAGTGAGATAAGCCAAAATATTTTAGGTTTGCCATAAAGGAAGAAAATTATGATAAAAACCAACTAGGAAGAGGTTCCTCAAGACCTTTTACTAAGAATGTGTTCATATAGAAACTATTTAATTCAACTTCAAAGGTGAGATTTACTATAAGGGGGATGAGTATATATAACCCAATGAGAGAACTTGGACACACTTTTTTAGGCAGTGTGGGACTTGGGCTTAATGAGGATTATGACTAATTAACCCAAGTCTTTAGGCCCAAAAAGTGACACCTAATACTAATCCTAAGGGGTGCAAATAGCTCATCTAAATAAGTTAAAATAAGTGAGCCCAACATGCCTAAAAAGGATCTCATTCTAAGCCTAACCCTCTAAAATATCTAAAGACACCAATACCTTTTAAACTAAATGAAGAGTGCCTAAAATACATGGCCTTAAGGGAAACAAAAATACGCTCCTAATTAGCTAATTAAAATAAAATATTTACAAGCTAAAAATGCTGAAGACTATGGCTTCAAATCTTCAATGAGCTTTCATCTATGCCATGTCTTCCTTGAATTCTCTTAGCCACGATGCATGCTAGGTGGGATTGCATCAAAAGGTGTAGTAGTAAGCGAGCAAGTGGAGATTAGCTTCTCCATAGAGCACTATAAGGACAAAATTTTATGTGATGTAGTCCCTATGAAAGCTAGTCACATGTTGTTGGGAAGGCTATGACAACATAGCAAGAAAACCTTGCACAATGGCTTCACCAATAAAATCATTCTTTTTCATAGAGGGAAAAATTTTACCTTATGTCCTTTTACTCCTATTTAGACTTTGGAGGATAAAAGACACATAAAGTTTAAGAGAGAGGAATACAAATGATGATAAGGTTGTTGGTAGGAAGACAACCCTAAGGAAGATCTACTTAAACCTTTTGAGCATATTGATCCACAACCTCAAGTCTGACTTGAACATGAATCGTGGAAGGAGTGCTTTAATGGAACAAATCTAAACCCCATTCACTATTTCAATCCTATTAGGTCAAGGCTTGGCATATCAAGGGCGAATTGGGTATCTGATCAATGGAGGCAAAAACACCAAGATGACCTTCATATTGAAATATTTCATGGTTCCACCCTTTACTATCCCAACCCACAAAGGGAACTCTTTTTTCCTAAACCATCTCTTTTGGCTGAGAAACACCTGTTTATTACTTTGTCTATCTTTTTGCAGGTACGGAAGAAAAGGAAGAAAGGCTCTAGATTTAAGGGCAAATCATTTTAAGGGAGACGATGCAAGGCCCTTGAAAAACACATGAGGAACAAATTTTGTATAAATTAGATTTAGCATTTTTTTTGTAATTTTGTTGACTTTGACTTTTTAGTAGGTTGATTCCTAAAGTCAACCTTTCCTTTTCACCATTGTATAGGTCACCCTTTGATGCAATCCTCCCTAGCAAGGGTCCTATCACAAGGGTCATGACTAAGGAGGATAGAGGAAGACTTAGCTAGGAAGGAAGAAGGAAGACCTTAACTCCTTTTTGAAGTGAAGATCGATCATAATCCTCTTAGGTAGCTAGTTTTAGGGTAGACTTACTTGTTTAAGGCATAGTTTTTCTAGTATAGGTCTATTATCTTTTTGGCCATGTATTTTGGCCTTTTATTCTTCTAAATTGTAAATGAGGTATAATTAGTATTGTTTGGGAATGTGTGGATTAGTTGGGCCTTAAAGAGGATTTGGACGTGTGAATTAGCTAAAAATCACACTCAAATTCATCTTAACACCCATCTAACCAATTGGGAGACAAGTGGGACCCCTTGTTCCCTCCTTTGGGTGTCATTTACCTTTCTCCTCCATCTAGGCGCCTAGTTGGCTGAATGAGAGGAAACCAAATTTGAATTTGAATTTTAGAGTGTCATGTAGCTTCCCTCCAAAATTCAAATTCAAATTCAAATTAAGGGGACATAGATCCTCCTTCTTAGGGCCTTGTTTCGATCCTCCACATCCTTAAACATGTGCTAATTATGATTAGTCTAATTAAAACATGTTTAAGGGATTTGGGCCCTAGATTAGGAGGTTGAACGTCCAACTCTCTCCTTCTCACTCCTAGCTCTATAAATTAGTGCCTCCACCATTTGTATCCTTTTCAACACTCATTTTGAATACAAATTTCCTTTGTGAGAATTCTCTTCTCCTTAGAGTTTCTGAGTTCTTCTCTCTTAGAGAGAGTTCCTTCTAGCTTCTATCAAAGGCTCCTTCCTTTGTGGCAAGCATCTCCAAGTATGGCTTATCTCTAGTAGTGGCGCCATCCACCTTCATCTTCTACCTTATCACCACCATTTCTACCTTCTTGAAGAGCTTAGAAAAGGATCCTTGGAAGATCACCAATGGAGGTTGCATCACCCTTTTAGTTCATAAAGGTGCTATAGTCATCATTCTACAGTTTGTTAAAGATGGGCTAGTTGTTAAAAAAGATGAGCATGTGATATAATCACCCTTTCATGATGGGCACACATCTCCTAAGCATGCTTAAAGAATGACTACTATTCCTACTCTAAGATGCTGGACACTACCCCCCATAGTCATGCCTTAAGCATGACTAGTCTTTGCTGCCCTTTTCTACTATCCACACCTTTTGTATGTAAAGTAGATTAGGGGTACATTCATAATTGGTTCCACATAACCCATATTTTAGCTAATCATGGTTAGATTGGACTTGACTAGAGTTAGTCTAATCTTGGTTAGATTAACTCATATTTAGTTAACCTAACCTACCCTATCTAGCTTATAAATAAGACCTTTCACCTACATGTAATCATCTTTGGATCATATGGAATATAATTGATCTTTTTAGCTTGAGTGTAATCCTTGAGTGCGTGTAAAAGAGAATGTTCTCATTCTCTATGGGCGTGAACTCTCTTCCTTGTAAGAGAGGTCTCTTTTAGCTTTTATCAATGATCCCTTCTTGTGGCAAACATCAACGTCACTTATCTCTAAATTCCCTTAGAGTGGAGTGACAAATCACCCTCTATTTATCATCTTTCAAAACTCCATTTCATATTAATCCAACCTCTTCATGGAAGTAAATCTTATAAAAAAGATAAGTCTTCATCATATGGTATCAAACACACGCTTTATTTGAATCTGACAGTCCATTGTAGAATATTTGAATTATTCTTTCTAATGGAAACTCTTGCTGAAGGAAAGTACGTAGTATCTCTTGAAATCTATCCCATATTTCAGCGAGACATTCTTGTTCATTATGGGAAAAATTTGCAATATATTTCTACAACTAATCATATTTGGCGGCAGAGAAATATTTCCTCAAGAATTTATATGAGCATTCTTCCGAGGTGCGGATGTTGTGCTCTGGCAATGACCCTAACCAATCCAAAGTTCTTCCATTTAATGAGAATGAGAAAGTTGCAAGCCTTATTGTGTCTTTGGTTGCCCTTAGGTAGCGGACAATGTGTGTTATCCTTAGGAAGCACTTTAGGTGAGCAACTGTGTCTTCTAATGGAAGACCGCTAAAATGTCTATTCTGAATCATTTACAATAATGCTGGTTTGAGTTCAAACATGTTTTGCCTGAAGTTGTGGAACAGGATGCTATTGGCTACCCCTACCATAGGGGTGAAGAAATCTTGTAAGATTTGTTAAAAAATAGCATCTTTCTCTCCTCTGGATCGTTCTCAAGTGTTGTCATTATTCTCTGTCTGGCTTTGTTCCTGCGAGCAGTTTCTTCAATCTTAGGGTTATACTCTAGGGCAGACTTTTCAAATAGAGTGTGCATAAACTATTCACATAGAAAAATAGATTAAATCCCAACGACTAAATAGAAAAAATAAAAATACAAATATTGAATGAGAAAGAGCAAATAAATAAAAAAGAAAAGATAGCCAACGACTAAATAGAAAAATAAAGATACAAATATTGAATAAGGAAGAGCAAATAAATAAAAAAGAAAAGATAGAAAAATAAAATGTCAATCAATAAAGGAATAACTGAGATGAGAAAAGAAAATATCAGCAAAGGAATAAAGGAGATGAGAAAAGAAAGCAAGGATAAGTAGTAATATAGTAAAGGAATAAAGAAAACAAAATAGAAAAATATTGTTAAACTATTTTAAATTAATTTAATTGAGATTGAACACAATTTAGTCCTTGAGAACATATTGATAATGGAATATTAGAACGAGTGGGTAGAAAGTGTATCAGAAGTAAAAATTTGGTGCTGAATTTTAAGGATCAGTTTGCAGAGAATTGGAGGGTCAGACCTACTCTAGATGGCTGCAGTTCTGCCAAATTACTAAGGTAGATAGGTTATCATTGTAAGAATCATTCTCCAAAGAAGAGATCAAGGCAACAGTTTGGGATTGTGAAGGTAGTTGGAGCCTGGGTCCTAATGGTTCTGGAATGAATTTCTACAAATCACGTTGGAATATAATAGGGAAAGATGTAGTTAAGGCGGCTCAATTGTTCCATGGCTCCGAAAAGTTCCCTAGAGGAGTAACATCATCCTTTTTTACTATGATTCTTAAGGTGGATTGTCCTCAGAAACTTTCTCAATATCAGCTTATTTTTCTTATATCCAATGTTAATAAAATCATTTCCAAAATTCTGTCAGTGAGGCTTAAAAAAGTGTTAGGGGAGGGTTATTTCTGAGTGTCAAACAACTTTCCTACTAGGGAGATCCATTCTAAATGGTGTTTTGGTTACTAACGAGGTCATTGACTGAACTCATAGGCATAAAAAATCATGCTTTCTATTTAAGATTGATTTTGAAAAGGCTTATGACTTAGTCAATTGGCTTTTTCTAGATTATATATTTTGCAAGATGGGATTTGGTCAAAGGTGGCGTAGGGGGATTTCAAAACTTATTTGCAACAGCCAGATATCCATTCTGGTTAATGGTAGTCCTACTGCGGAATCCACTATCCCTTTTCTTGTTCTTAGTGGTGGCAATGGCAGAAGGATCATCGGGGCTTTTCAAAAGGGAGTCTACAAAGAGATTACAGTGGGAGAAGAGGCTAAAGTCTCATTATTAGCTATTATGATGAGGGGAGAAGATTTCCAAATGGTGTAGACTTTGAAGGCTATTTTGAGAGGCTTTGAGATGTGTTTTAGGCTATTATGATGGGGAAGTAGATTTCCAAACGGTGTGTATTTTTTATGGCCTAAATGTGGATTCTATGTTTTCTCATGCACTAGGATGTCTCCTAAATTGTTCGGTTAGTACCCCACCTTTTAAATTCCTAGGGGTCCCAGTGGGGGTTAGCCCTAGGAAGTCAGAAACTTGGGGGCCAGTAGTAGAACAATTCAAGAAGAGGTTGTTTGGGTAGAAGCAAAAAAATTTATCCTTTGGTGGTTGTCTTGTAATGATAAACTCGGTATTAACAAGCTAACCTTTGTATTATTTCTCTTTTTATAAGGCTCCTGTAAAGGTGGTAAACATACTTAAAGAGTTACAACGAAAATTTTTGTAAGGGAGAGGGGATGCTGAAGAGTGCAAGATTGCTTGGGTGAGCTGAGAGAAGGTCTGCTTACCTAAGAAGGAACGAAGGCTAAGGGTGAAATGCTTGTAAAGGTTTAATCAAAGTTTGTTAGCGAAATGGAGATGACGAGTTTTAACTGATCATAAAGTGATATGGACGCCACTACTGTGTAACAAGTATGGGTTTTTTCACAATATACCATTTCAACCTTCTTCGTGGTCCAAGTCCTCCATTTGGTGGACAGATGTTTGAGCTATTGATTCATCCTCGACAGAGGCCCCAAGTTGGTTTGTAACCAATGTCAGAAGGTCGATTGGAGATGTAGGGCGCATTTTTCTGGAAACACAATTAGCATAGAGGCCTTCTTTGTGTGAGCTTTATCCGAAATTGTTTGATTTGGTGATGGCTAAGAATGCTACAGTCAAAGAGATGGTCGATCCAGTGTTAGGATCCCCTAGGTGGAAGTGGGAATGGCGAACGAGGCTATTTGTTTGGGAGGGTGACATGCTTAGTTATTAGGAGGGGTTGGTTCAAGACACAATGCTTATACAACACACAAATAGGATGCTTAGATTTAGTCTCTGAACTTTATTGCCAATTCTCAATTGCAGGTGCGTAGAGGGTGGTTAGGGGTGGATTGAGGTTTAGTAGCAATGAATCAAGTGATCCTCTTTTGTTTAAACGATCGTGGGAGGATAAACTGCAGTAAAAAGTATTAATGTTTTTTTGGAAACTTCCTCTAGATAGGCTTCCCACAATGGATAACTTGTTGAATAGAGGTGTTTTAGTTCAACTGGATTTGTAGAATTGTGTTCGTGTAAGGAGCATCCGAAAGATAGTAACCATTTGTTTCTTTCATATCCATTCTCTCAGGTATTGTGGTACCAGGTTCTGTTGTGGATTGGTATTGAGTCTCCTTTACCTGCTGAATTATCTCAATTATTTTATTTGGATGGTTATTGGGTGATAAGGAAATATAGAAGGAAGTGTAGGTTCTTATTTTGGCATGTGTTTACTTGGTGTATACGAATATTTGAAAACTCCATTATTTTTAATAATCGAACAGTGGAGTTTCTAGATATTTTATCATTGATTCAACTGGTATCATGGAAATGACTATTATATAGATTTAGTTTCAATAAGAGTTGCTTCTTTTTGAATTGATGTACTCATCTATGTTTGTGTTTCTGAAATATGTAGTTAGTTAGATTCGTATGGATGAGTGGGAGGTGTACCAATTTCATTGGTTTTGATTGGGTTGGGTGTGAATTATTTTTTGTGAACATCTTGATGAAACCTTCAGTAGGTTTTTATATAATATACATACTTTGTTTGTCTTTAAAAAAAAAAAAACTCAGCAAATACAAGTGAGACCGTTTAAGCCAGTTTGATGAAATACTTGTTAAGTTGCAATGAAATGAAATTAAACCAAATAATCTCTTCAGCCATATTTAAAAAGTCAAGATTAAGTTCAAAAACATAAATACTTGAAAAACAACGAGAAATTATATATGCTTTTCGCGTATTTACTTAACTAATTAAGAATGACGAACTGTTTGAATCGGTTCAGTACGGATAACATGTTGATTTAAACCGAACTGCACAATTTGAAGATACAAAAACTAAACAATCCCTAAAAGACTAAACGTTCAACGGGGCAAACGGAGAACTTACAATACTGCTTTTTTGTTCCCATGTTAAGAATTATAAAAAACAGATCTAAGTAAATTAAAAGCTAGGTAATGTTCCTTTTTGCACAAGATTGAAATACATGACTAGTACAACAACTGAAGTACTGAACCACACATTTATCTTTTATAGTTGGAGTTGAACACGAAAACAGTAGTTATATTTTCCAACAGATTATTCTAGATCTGTCTTGTCATTAGGAATTCGGATATGAAACCAATCTCACCTCTGGACAGAGTTATGTGCAAATTTGACGGTCTCAAGTGGAATCTTTCCCTCCTGATAACACCTGTAGTTGATATCACCATAATTTTGAACGTTTCTGTATAACCTTGGCTGCGACTCAGTTATTAGACCTTCTACAGGTCCAATCTCGTTCTCCGGCTCCGGCTCATTAAACATTGCCACAGACATCCTCAACTTTTCTGTGTTCGTCTTAACCCTGTGCATTATGCTCTTGAATATTCCATTACTCATGATCTGCAACAATCATTAAGCATTCTTCAAAGGAACACTAATTCCTCCTCAAAAACTAGTTAATAATGTGTCAACAAGAAAACAAGTACAAAATATAGTAGTTTTAAGCTTGACGATTTTTTTATTAAGCATCGACAAGTAGATTAATATCTTGAGATAGAGCCCAGTTTACCTGCAATTGATCGCCAAGATTGACAACAAGTGCATCAGGTATAGTGGGTACATTCACCCAGTTGTCATCTATCAGAACTTGAAGACCTTCCACTTCTTTGTCTTGCAATAGTACTGTGATTCCTGATCTATCTGTGTGAGGTTTGACGCCAAGAACCAAATCGGGTCTAGAACAACGTGGATAGAAGTTGAACCTCGTGCTCATCAATGGTTGGTCCCCAAACTGGTCCACGAAGCTACCCTTATCCAAATTCAGTGACCTTGCCATGCACCTCAAGAGATAATCCATCATTGATTTCACTTTGGTAGAAAACTCCATTAATGTCTCACTGCATAATATTAACAAAGTTTGCTCATCATATTAGTACAGTACATAAATTTCCCAGTTTACTGTAGAAAAAATATCCTCAAGAAATCTTCCTACTAACAGATAAATTTGGCATAATGTAATACGAATTAGTATTGTATAGGAGATGCCAGGACTGGTTGAAGTACAAGGGAACATGCGCCAAAGAGTTAAATGCTTAATACACATTTAAATTCACCATGAGAAAAAGGTAGTACCTAAAATCACTTGGAATTTTCGGCCAAAGAGAAAGCCTTCGTTTTGATTCTGGGAATACTCGTAGTGTTAGGCGATAGGACCAGTCAAGGACTTGCTTGTCTGAAACTACCCTGTCATTCCCATACCCTTCAGATTCGTTAACAGCTCGGGCATACTTCTGTTTTTCCTCTTCTGGGAGTGCAAAAAATTGCTTTGCAATTTCACGTATTTTATCAAGATATGAACTTGACATTCCATGACCAATTGCCTGTTGGTAAGATCATGTCAATATAGTCAGCACCCAAGTAAGATGAAAGCACTAATATCCCTATCAAATGGCTTACATGATTAACTATCAGCTAGCAGCGTGTCAAAGTGGATTTATATAATTATTATCTACCATAAAGGGATCTTGGGTTCAAAGAAGAGTCAATCAATAGCAGCATCGATATTTACTATCCACTACCAATTATTATCTTGGAAGTAGGCCTTTTAAAACTCATCCCTCTTTTTCACTCTTCAAAGAGCACTAGAAAGCCCATTTATGCAACTTCTGGCACGTACATATGATACATATGTAAGTAGCAATCAACTAATGAAAGCATTTATTAATGCACACCTGGAAGAATCCAGCGGAACTTAGAGCAGATCTGAGCTTCTCTATCTCACTTTCTGATGAGAGGAGACTCACATCAATGATGGGTATTGGAATCTGTGTAGAAGGATCTTCAGATCCAAAGCTATTTCCATTAACTATATATTGCGATGGCGGTTCATCACCATCTGTGGACATTTGTTTGATGCTCTTGGGCACTGATTTCTCTTCCGAAACGAGTAGATTCGCTGCCATGTTGTTCTCTCTGTGAATTGCTGATGAACAAAATAATAGTTTTCTCTTCGATAGTGTCAAGTTAACACCGATAAATTGATTTTTTTTTTCCTGCACATTTATATTCACTACCCGTACTGACTTTCTTTAATTTGTTTTGTTGACACGAATCCTACTACCTGATTCTTTACGAATGTTAAGAAAGGAAATGCATATTGTTTTAGAGTTTAATAGGTATATATAGTTAATGAAAAGTATTTTTTCATTATATTCAATTATAATTTTTTATTTTTTAAAAATATTAATAAATAAAATTAACTAATTTATTAAAAAATTATAATTAAAAATAATATAAAATTTATATTAATAATATATATCAATTAAACCTCATCTGTATATTTTTATCTCTTTTACTTTTGAATGCTTTAGAAAGTATAACAACTATAAAACAAACACACTAAGTACTCCTAATAAATATTGTTAAACACAGTCAAGTAATATTAAAAAGAGTTAATCATCCATACATTTATAAATATGTTATGTGATTTATTTATTTAATTAAATAAAAATAAAATAAAATACTTCTAAAGAAAGGAAATCAAACAGTTTGACTCTTCCATTTAACAGGGTGGATTACTTCACAAAAATGTGATATTTGTTCGCAAGCAAAAATAGAATACAAGTCATAATGGAATCAGAATATGAGTTGATTGACCCAAGTGGGTTTATTTTTTAAAAAAATTAACAGTATGAGTTTCTTTTGAAAAATATTACCAGCATGGATCTGTTTTGGTAGTTGACTCAGTCAAACCGCAATTCCGAATTGCGATTTCGTTGCCACGTCAGCAACGTGATTACGTGGAAGCCGGCGTGGAAAAACGAGTATGAAACCGCAAGTGAGAATTGCGGTTTGACTGGTCTTTGACCAGCACCGCCTTGTTGTCCAATGGGTAAAAAAACACGGCTGATTGACCCAAGTGGGTTTATTTTTTAAAAAATTACCAGTATGGGTCTCTTTTGAAAAATATTAACAGCATGGGTCTGTTTTGGTAGTTGACTCAGTCAAACCGCAATTCCGAATTGCGATTTCGTTGCCACGTCAGCAACGTGATTACGTGGAAGCCGGCATGGAAAAACGAGTATGAAACCGCAAGTGAGAATTGCGGTTTGACTGGTCTTTGACCAGCACCGCCTTGTTGTCCAATGGGTAAAAAAACACGGCTGATTGGCCCAAGTGGGTTTATTTTTTAAAAAATTACCAGTATGGGTCTCTTTTGAAAAATATTACCAGCATGGGTCTGTTTTGGTAGTTGACTCGGTCAAACCGCAATTCCGAATTGCGATTTCGTTGCCACGTCAGCAACGTGATTACGTGGAAGCCAGCGTGGAAAAACGAGTATAAAACCGGAAGTGGGAATTGCGGTTTGACTGGTCTTTGACCAGCACCGCCTTGTTGTCTAATGGGTAAAAAAATACAGAAAATGATGCCTGTAAAACCGCAAGTCAGAGTTGCAGTTTTACTGGGGTTTAACCGACCCCCCTTTTACCCGACGGTTGCAAAAAAAATACAAATTTCTACTCACATAAAACCGTAAGTCGCATCTGCGGTTTGAATTAAATATTATATTTATCATAAACCGCAAGTGCGAACTGCGGTTTATGTTAAATATAATATTTGATACTCATCAAAGTAGCTGTAGTTTAGTGGTGAAAATTTCATGTTGTGGCCGTGGAGACCTGGGCTTGAATCCTAGCAGCCACACATAAAACCGCAAGTCGCATCTGCGGTTTGAATTAAATATTATTTTTATCATAAACCGCAAGTGCGAACTGCGGTTTATGTTAAATATAATATTTGATACTCATCAAAGTGACTGTAGTTTATTATGTATTACGTTAAATATAATATTTGATACTCATCAAAGTGATTGTAGTTTAGTGGTGAGAATTTCACGTTGTGGCCGTGCAGACCTGGGCTCGAATCCCAGCAGCCACACACTGTTCTAATTACGGATAGACTTTTGCACGCTCCTCCTATGCACCAACATAGCACTGGCAGGAACATAAAATTATGTAATTTAGTTTTGTAAAATTACTATTCTTGTTCATCAATTTATTATGTTTTTTATTTATATAAAATAATTTAATACGACACTTATTTTGAGACGAAGTGGGTATATATAATTATAAATACTTCTCTTAAAGCTTATGAAAATAAAAGGACAATATTAAAAATTTAAATATAGTATCTGAATGTTTTTATTTATTTAAAAATAAAATAAAATCAATTTAATAACACAATTAGTATGACAATGGTCTTATGAACGGCTGTCTTTATAGCAATGATTAATGAGTTATAGAGAGAAATTAATTTCTTAATACAAATCATATTTAATTGTAACTCAAATCATATACATTATAATACTTTTTTTTAAGAGGTTTTAGGTCACTTTTTATAGCATTTCCCTAACAACAATGTTAAACGAGATCATAAGATTGTTCTGATAATATAAACGAGTGCTTGACAGAAAGTAGGTTTGATAAAAACTAACAAATTATAATTATTTGTGAATAATAAAAAAGTTTATCTAATTCAATGTTAGAAAATGAACTTCTAAAAGGATATTGTTGCATTTACAATTTTATTTGAAATAACACTATAAAAATAGAATGTGTTTAATTTATATTTGACGTAATTATGAACACTTGAGTTCAAACTAAAGAAGTTGAGTTTAATTCATCACTTTAGCTTAAAATTGTGAATTAAAGTAAAAATAAAGTAAAATTGTGTGTCAAAATTTGTGTGATAAATAAGAAAGTTTATCCTAATTTAACGTTAGAAAATGAGCTTGTTAGCGGATATTGTTGCATTTACAGATTTAATTTGAAATAACACTGTAAAATAATTTGTTTGATATAAAGATAGACATTTGAGTTGAAGCTGCAGACCATTCACGAAACTTGCAATCCACATAGTATATGAGTATTAAAATTTTACACTCATTTAGATAAGCAGACCTTTTAGGCTTAACTCACAAAACTTGTGGGTTTAGTGGATTAATTTACGAGTCTCCACATAATTAATTTTTAATAAAAATTACATTATATTATATATAAAAATGGGGTTTGGTGATGACATTTATAAATTTAAATTTGAGATTTTATATTTGAACACATTTATATTTTATTTATGTGCATTTTAAATTTAAATTATTTTATTTTATATTTTAGAATTAAGAACTCAAAATTATATTTAATTATTTGTGATGACATTTAATATTTAGCTATTAAATAATAATACTTTAACTTTGTGTAATTAATTCTTTGTAACCCATTATTAGCCTTTAGATATATATTGAATTTTTAAATTAAAAATGAGACATTGATTTTTTAAAAAAACATTTTTTATTTTTATGCGGGTTGACCCACAAGCTTCTGCTAGTCTTATGAGGCAGTTATAGAATCAAGTATAATAAAATCATTTAGAATGCAGGGTTCACAAACTAAATTTCACGAGTTGCGAGTTTTGGAGTTCAAATTACCTTCATGCTCATGACGTAACAATTGTTTAAACAAAAATTACTCTTATATTGATTTTGTTTTGTGGCTTGTATTTTCTTTACCATTAGTTCAATGTTCAAACAGTTAATCAAACCTCATATTAAAATGTGTGCTTTTCATTAAACAAAAGTTACTATAACTGAATAGACTTAACTACCATTTACCATGTAGATTCCTTCTATTTTTTACTTTAATTTAGCTGGTCGAATGAGATTTCCAACATTTTTTTATTTCATCACTTATTTTCCTAAAATGAGATGCAACCTAAACAATTGTTATGATTTAACATCGTTAGCTATGAAAAATAACTATTTTCCTTATAATTTTATGTTAAAATTATTCAAAATATTTTATAACATTAAAAATGTATATTTTTTGACAGAATTAAAAATGTATATTTAATTACAATAAAAAATTAATGAACATGTGAAAAAGCAAGTCCTCTGGAAAATAATAGTTGTTGTCTACACCGTTTTCCGTGTAATATTTTATGTTATGATTGGGAGAAAAAAATAGAAGAGAAGTGTAAAAATTTAAATTTAAAATGGAAAATTAAAAGATAATTATTTTTTTATCTTTAAAAATATTTTTAACTCTCTTTGAGATATTATATTTTTTTTTTGTAAAAAGCAAATTTATTTAACAGTAGTTGGAAGCTGGCAAATCATAAGTAATGACAATAAGAGTTCCTGAAATTATAGCGTACAAAACATATAGGAAAATTCCTTACAAGAAACCCCCCCACAAGCAGCAGCTTACAAAAAAACCCTACACATAGGATATAAATCACCTACTAGACAACAAACTGAATCCAAAGAAAGAAACTAAGCATATCTTGCCTGTAACCTAGATAAACATAATAACGGTTAAGATGACCACTCTACAAAAGATATAAATAACAACTTACAAAGGTTTTTAACCCACAACCAAGATCCCTACAAAGCCTATTGCCACACTTCTTCAACGATCAAGGTATCACCTTTAGAAACTGATGCATTCCTCATGATGCAAGTTATATGGATCTCTTCAAGAGGTTGCTTCAAGGAAGAAGATGAAGGTAGATAGGTAAGGAAATGGAGGTTAGAGGCACCACTTTAAAAGGATAAACCAAGTAGAGACTTGCCACAAGGGAAAGAGCCCTTGATGAAAGTCATTAGATGTTCTCTCTAATGGACAAAGGAAGAAGACACTCAAATCTAGAAATCTTTCTCAAGTTTTATAAAATTCTAGTGTAAAATGATACAAGTTGGGGGAGATGTGAATTTATAGACAATCCTAAGCTTATGAGTTTGGACTTGCACGTCCAAGATTAGGGAAGAGGTTTAGCTAATTTAAGCTTAAGGCCAAATGACACTTAATTGAATCAATTAGATCCAAACATGGCCCCATGATCAAGTATCATGTCCCTTCTTCAATTTGAATTTGAATTTGGGAATGCCAGGTCACTTCCCTTCAAAATTCAAATCCAAACAAGAAGCAACAAAAAGGCCATGTAGAGAGAGAATGCATAGGTGGCACAACTCCTAGGGGACAAGGGAGTCCTACTTGTCTCTCATGCTTCATGTGCGAATTAGAAGGGTGTGGGACAATACTAGAGGGGGTGTGGTTATCAAGCTACACGTCCATGATGCTCCCAAAAAGCACAATTACTTAGCACACTCCACACTAAAGACTAACTACACCTCCCTTATACTAAAATAGAAGCATGGGACAAAATACAAAGCCAAAACACCTCCACAAAGTACAAAACAATGCGCATAAAACAAAGGAAGAAAATGAAGACTATAACCTAATCTTGATGTCCAAAAGAAGGTGAGGTCTTCCTTCCTCTCCTCTAGCCATGTCCTTTTCAGTCCTCCTAGCCATAACCCTTGTGAGAGGATCCTTGCTAGGAAGAATTGCACAAAAAACGACAGAGTTCTGAGCAAGCCAAATTTCCCACAATGTAGCCAACCAAATAATACTTAGAACCTCAGTTGTAAACTTACTACCTAAGTTGTGAATACCCAGCAGATGCCAATAACTAGATTCACAATCAGTGGGCAACACGAATACATAACCTAACCACCAATAACATAGCATCCAAACAAGGTAGCTAGACTTACAAGAGAAAAGCAGATGACTCACATATCAGAACTAAGCAACATGTAGGACAATACACATCAGCAGATGAGAGAATATTTCTCTTTACCAGCTCTACCTTTGTGGGAATTCTGTTCAAATATGCCTTCCAAGAAAATGCAAACACTTTAGATGAGTCTTTGCTTTCCATAACCTTTTAAAAATGCATAATCAACCTCCAAAGGAACACCACAAGCTAAGCGATAAGCTTCCTTCATCGAGTACTCACTAGAAGATCTAGCACTGACAACTTTCCTCAACATTTGGAAGATACTTTGTGTCTCTAAGTCTCCCAACTGCACACCGACTCAACCATTCTATGTTAGACTCATCAACCTCCCAATCAAGCACTACGTCCTTGCACGACCCAGAATTTCTATGTTTCGTTCGGTAATGATCCAGAGAATGTACCTGAGAGACACTAGGGGTTCCACCCTACACTACCTTCCATTGCTGGAACTGCGACCTTGAATGAGGGGACTCCTTAGGCTTACTCTTCCGAACCATCCCTGGTTGAAACATTGCCAAATTCACCCTCAACTTCATATTACCAATGAAAATTTGATTGAGCTCCTTCTCCAACCCCCTTGGATTCTTAACCTCTAGAATCTGAACGAATCCAAACTGAGCCCTATCCTTCCTCTGATGCCATCCTAGAAATATTTCACCGAACTGACCCCACCTGCTGAATACCTTTAGCAAAGCCTTCTCATCATATTCCTTGGAGAAATAAGAGAAATAAAAAGTTGTTAAATCCTTTACTGACCCTCTCCCTGTCTACGATGCCAAACCCCATCCCTCTGCTCTCATCCTCACCCCGTCTATCTCTACCCTTTCTCAAAAAATTATCTTTGTTATAAAATGTTTTTTTCTCTATTTACTCTATGCATGATAAACAAACTCGTATTTATGAGAATATTCTATTCTTGTCTTGATTTTGATAGGTAACATTCATTTTAGCTGCGCACGAGTGTAGACACGGATAACTGACGATTTATTTAAAGAATAATGGGTATAGAATTATACCCCTAACCAAACTCTTACCTGCAACTTTTATATTTTTTAATTTTTTATTACAACATTTGCATACATATGTATACTAAATTTGTTATAATTTTAAAATATAAAATAATTAGCTTAATAGTTAAATACTTGTAATTATAGTTTAATGATAGTCTTAAATTTTTATATTTAATAACATATAATTTAATCTTAATTTTATCTTTAAATTTTTTATGTTTTATAATTTTTACACACTTTCTAAATAAAATATAATTAATAATTAAGATATAATTTAGTTGAAAGCATATAATGAAATTAAAAATATTAAAAAATAGTGGGTTGTCCACAAGTATATTCAAACAAGACCAATGGGATAGATATTAAAATTTTTATGTGTGTGTCTTTTATACCAAAATTCGTACACATCTCGTCTTTTGCAAATAGGATTATGAGAATGACTAAATTCATGCTCACCCATTTATCATCCCTAATTTGCTCTCTTTTCCATTCGTCTCTTTCAATTATTATTTTTTTAAGAGAAAACTCTCTTTCAATTATTTAATATAGCTCAGAAAAAAATGAATTTATTTTTGAAATTAGTCATTGGAATTATCTGAATTACATATTTTATTTTCATAATTTTAAAATATTCATTAGTTGGTAATTTTGTAAAATAATACGTTTCACTTAGTCTTTTATAAATAAAACAATAGTGAAAAATAAACTTAAAAAATTAAAGTATAATTTTTTAAGTATGCCACTAATAAAGAATTTGTAAACTCTTCATATACAAAATTTTCAATTTATAAAATCTTAAAATAGAAGTTTATTCATAAAAAAATATTTTATAATACAAATAATCTTTTGACATCATGATATTTTGTAAAATATTTAATAAGTTTATTAGTAATTAATATATGTTAAATTTGTTAACCATCTTTAATAAAGTATTTTTTTAAACATGTTTTTTTCATTCACAAGTTTCAAATATGATATCTTACCTGAAAATCCAAGCGTAATTATGCTCAAATCAATGACATATTCATATAACAAACTAATTTTGATAAGAAAAAATAAAAAGAAATGGAAAATCAATGTGGGAAATTTCTTTTAGTACATCCACATTTACTATTCGTACAATGTGATCCTTATATTCTTCTAGCATATCCATATTCTTATATTCTGGATCAATTGGTCTAGAACACATAAAAAGATAAATTCTATATTAATTGATTGAGAACTAAGTATTTTTTTTTTCATATCAATTGATATGAAATCTATGTTTTTATGTGCTCTAAATCATCTGATCTGGATAAAAATAATCAAAATTAAGTTTTGTATAGCTGATCCAGAATATATAACAAAATAATTTTCAGACTGTGTATAAATATGAAAGTTAATTTTGGATCAACTGATCTAGAAGTCCATAGAAAATAAAATCTGTAATAACTAATGCAAAATAACAAATGAAGTGAAGAGAAAATATTGATTTGAGATGTACTTCTAGGTTGATTGAACTTTGTTGGAAGCTTGTATTGTTGCATAAGAAAGTTTTATGGAGTTGTACAATGAGAGTGAACATGTTGGGGAAAGGAAGGCGAATAGGAAGGAAAGAAATAAGTTGTAATATGGTTAAAATTTATGAAATTCTACGTTAAAAGGTAATAGGGATATTGTAACATCCCAAATCTATTTATACTAATTAAACTAATAATGCTCAACTATCTAATTCACTTTTCGTATCAATTATTAAAAATACTAATTAAACCAATTATTAAAAGGCAAAATAATAATGCTCAACTATCTAATTCCCTTTTCATTAACTTACACGTCATATTACAACATACATTTCAATAATTCCAAAGTTTAAAACAAAATATAATATATTAACTACAACAACTACTCGCCCAACAACCTTGTTGCCCGATGAGACCCAGGGTAGCTTGCCCAGTGACAGTCATCACCCAGTGAGAACCTTGTATCAAACTGTCCCAATAATAGGGACTTTGCTTGGTGAGATAGGTTGCTAGGCAAAAATCCTATTTAATTCTAAAATGAATGTAATTTGCACTATGTGAGACCTCTCACTGGGCGCAAAGCTAAGATATCCATCTACCAGAGATGGATTTTCGCTGGGCGAGACCTGCTACCCAATGAGGCTATACAAAATTCCCAAAAGCTTAGTTGCATAATCACAATATACATCACATAACTAAATGATTTCATCATTGAAACTTCTTAACATGAACACAATACTATAACATACATGTTAACTAGATCTAACAGCCTAACAAGCATGCATTTCAACCAATTCCAACATACTTACATATCATGTGTGTGTATATATATATATATACTCTACTCATATGCTTAGTTCTTAGACATCACTATCTACACATTTCGAGCATTGCATATTCTTTGAGCATTACATAATGCTAACAACGAAATATAAATTCCTTAAACTCAAATCATAGCACAACTCTTTAATTTCTATTTACAAGTACAAAATGAAATCTCCAACTCTCGAGAAATATGCATACTCGTTAGTCCAATTCTTCCTACCTCTGAATCACACTACTATCATTTGCTCCTATGCATAATGTGATCATCACAATAATGCATAAATCACAAACAGTGCAAGCGTAAGCTTATCACAATCAAACTAAGCATAAAGAAAGTTACACAACATCTTTAATTAGTACAATCCCTACATATCCATTAAAAACAAACAACAACACTTATGTTCCCTGAACATAAGCAAACACATCTCACAACTGATGTTTTCTGGAAAGACTTAATTGAGTAGGACACCAAGGCAGCTAAAGACCTCTCACCATTGGAGTCTAGAGTCTAAGTTACCCTTCTGACAACTAACTGAAGTTAGTAGCATACTTATCCAACACTGTTGCCTAGAGTTTGTTTGACCCTTATGACTCATAACTGTTGTACAAGCATATTCCTTAGGTACCTCTAATGCAAGACTATAGGTGTACTTGCCAATGACGGAGTACTTACATTGAAGTACCAGAACCACAATGCAAAACTACAGGTGTACTTCCCAATAAAGAGTACTTACATTGACTTTATCGATGTCAATAACTCACTGTTCAACACTCATATTATCAATATATGGGTCACAACCAAGGATAAGTTACCACCGGTAACTGCCCGCATTCAACATATCAACATCATGCATTTCAACATATGCATTAAATATAATTATGATCAACATCATATTCAACAATCAACATCAATTTCTCACAATACATAACAACATTTCAATTCAACCATTTCATCAAAATAACAATCTCTTAACATTTGTAAAGAGAAAGATTTCAAATATCAATATTTTCAACACAACTAATTTCACAAAAATCATAGTATTCAATTCAAAAGTTGAATCAATTACTTTCTATCAACCTCAAAACCATAATTCTTCAACTTAAAAGCACAAATTTAGTTTTCCTTACCTATTTCTCCCTTTAAAATTCGACTAAAACAAAAATAGAATGATCAATCCAAAGAAATTCCCAGAATCCTGACAGGAAAACCCAAATTCAAAAAAAACCCAAGAAAAATAGAATTTTCAAAGGAATTCCTTTTTCAACGGGAACGATAGGATCGAAAACGAACAAAAAAAGGTTAAAAAAACTATGATCAAACATACCTATATTGATTGCCTATCAAAATCAAGAGTAATGGAAGAGACTGCATTGAATTTCATCAGCTCGAATGATGCAATTCTACCTTTCAAAGGTCCTATCACAAGTGTCATGACATAGAGGATAGAGGAAGACTTGACTAGGAAAGGGCATGATAGACCTCAACTCTTATTCGAAGTGAAGACATCTAGGCCATAGTCTATTTCATCGTAGTTGTTTTTGTTGTATTTTGTTTAGTACATTGATGGGTGTATTTTAGCTTTCTTTGAGGCCTTGTATTTTAACCTATTTCTTTTTCTTTTAGACTAGAGGTGTCATTGTTTACTTATGTCGAGTGTGTGCATGAGTTAGAACCTTTTTGAAGCATGAGGAGCTGTGGTTTTGCTTTCAATACCCCTCTTGTTTTTTCCCACACCCTTCTAGCAACACTTGTAATAATGGAGAAAATGGTGCTCATGGTGAATAAGAAAGAATAGAAGGGAAATAAGGAAAAAGAACAAGAAGGTGAGGCGTATTTTGTAAGTTTAATTTGCTAAATACAATCCCTTTTTTGATAATGGATTTTTTGAAAACTTCCCAAAACTCAACTGAAACTTCTCAAAACAAAATAATGGTAATTATTCTCATCTCCTCCTTCTTTCTACCATCAACCAAATACAATCATATAGTATCGACACAACTCATAAATCCATCAAATCTTGAATCAATTATTAATTTAAGTAAAAACTTCAATTTAATTCTCTTCACTATTTATTCTACAATTTTGTGATCTATTAAATAAACATGTCCTTACAGATATTATGGGATTTTTAAAAATATATTAACACATGGGATGCAAATAGAAATTGTGGAGGTATTAAAAGAAAATTCCATCAATGTGTATACCAAGAAAAAGGTAAATAAATGTGTTATAAAATCATTTTATTCAACGTTCATGATAAAAAGAAAGTTCTTTAATTCACATTCACCTTTTTTTCATTCACTTCCAGATATAACCACACTAATTCTCTCAATGAAAACCACCATCTTTGAACCTAATTAATAATCCTAGTCATTGAAAAATTTAATAAAAAATTTACATGAATATATAATCCTTTTAACTTTTCCTTCTGTTGACACCATATTATTGTTGTGGTGTAATTCAAAGTTTGTTATAATTGTTATTTTGTTATAGTTGTGCTATTAGTTAGTGGTTTTTGTTTTAGTTGTTAATCCATTTTGATAATCCATTGTAGTTTTTATGTATAAAAATTGATATATGATTAGTAATGCAAAAATCTCTTGTGCTTCTTATTTTTTCATTCCTCTGTGTTAGTGTGTGTTTCGCTTCAACAAATTGGTATATAGAGCTTGTGTGAACCTGTTTAGGACCTAAGAATTTCTACAAATTAAAGGTTGGTTTAAATGAGAATTCCCTACTAATTTGCCAATTCTTGATGGCAAGAACTAGGAAAAATGGTGTGTGCAAATCAAGGTAATATTAGGATACTAAGAAGTTTTGGAGATTTTTAAGTTTGGCTTTCAAGAACTTGCTGATGGAGCCACTAATGTGTAGAAGAGTGCTTATAAAGAAAACAAGAAGAAATTTTGCAAAGCATTGTTCCTAATACATCAATGTGTTGACATAACCAACTTTGAGAAGATTACCACTACTACATATTAGATACATGCATGGGAGATCCTTGAGAAATTCTATACAGGAGCAAACAAATTGAAGAAGGTCAAATTGCAAACAATGAGACGCCAATATGAATTATTGCAAATGAAGAAAAATGAGAGGATTATAGATTACTTCACTCAAATTATCAAGCTGACAAATTTGATGAAGACACGTGGAGAGAATATTACATAAGTGTTGATTGTAGAGAAAATTCTTCGAATACTGACTCCTAGATTTGATCATATCATTGTGGCAGTAGAGGAATCAAAGAATCTTGAGAATTTGAAGGTTGAATGAAATATCAGCTATGAAACCTCTTGATGAAGCACTACATGCTCAGGTCTTAAAAAAAGGGGAGCTGATAAAGGAAGAGGCAAGAGAGGTCGAGGAAGAGGAATAAAGTATCAAGCTGAAAAATTTGATGAATACATGTGGAGAGAAGATTACATAAGTGTGGATTGTAGAGAAAATTCTTAGAACACTCACTCCTAGATTTGATCATATCATTGTAGCGATAGAGGAATCAAAGAATCTTGAGAATTTGAAGGTTGAATGAAATATCAGTTTGAAACCTCTTGATGAAGCACTACATGTTCAGGTCTTAAAAAAAGGGGAGCTAATAGAGGACGAGGCAAGAGAGGTTAAGGAAGAGGACGAAAGTTCAAGAATGGTTTGGATGGAAATTTTTGTGATCAAGATCAATCTAAAACTAATCAAGATGAACTAGAATCTTCATTAAAGAGAGGTAGTTTCAACCATGGTGTAGGTGGAAAGAAGAAAGTTGAAAAAAGAAAGGTGAGATGTTTTAATTATAATAACATGGGTCATTTTTTCTATTAAGTGCAGATTCAACAATAGATGGAGGATGACCTCACCTCTATATGACCATCAAGATGTGCAAACCATGACTCACTATTAGCTTGAGCGGATTTCTTTATGCTTTTATTATTTGTAATTTTTCATTTATTTTACTTAGAGGAGCCTAGGATTTTATTTTGGACATGTATTAGTCCATTTAATTTTCTAGGAGGTGTTCTAGTAATAAAAAGGGTAAGGATAACTTTTGGGCCTTTATTTAGGTTATAAGGGGATAGTTTGATAACTACACCCCTCTTTTCCTAAATAAAACCCCTAAGCTAATAAATAGGGATCTTGGCCCTTAGATCTACTTGCTTGGGCGCCAATTAAGAAGCTAAGGGAGATGATTGATTGGACTTTGGGCTTCCATCGTCCTCCCTTGGATTCTCCCTTTTAATCTTAGCCCTTCCTTTCTTTTATGTCTTGTTTAAGAGGCTGGCTACCTCTATAAATAAGTGGTCCTCATCATTTTTGTATTTTTTACACTTTGATCAATAGAAATTTTGTTTTGGCTGAATTCTTTCTTAGTGTCCTCTATCTTCTCTTTTGAGAGTTCCCTTAGCTTTTATCAAGAGTTCCATCCCTTGTGGCAAACCAACCTTCCTTAGGATTATCTCCCTTGAGTGGCGCCTAAACATTTCATCCCTTACCTCTCCATACACCATTTCACTAAATACTTTAAACCTCTAGAAAAGATCAGGGGTATGCATCATTTAGTAGATGTTTTTAGAGACGAAAATAACATTTGGAATGAAAATACTTTTACTTGTTATACAACAACGACAATGCCTATTGCATTTGAAGATGATTTGACAATTGATAATCTAATTATGGTGCAACACAACTAGAAGGAGGAAGACCTCAAGATATGAGACACCTACCAGCTAGACTCAATGAGTATCATATGTTCCTTTATCATCTAGTTGCATAAGATGGAGATTTGGTTCATATGGCCTTACTAGCAAATGTTGACTCAATAAGCTTTGAGGAGGTAATTTCAAATAAAACATGGAGAGAAGCAATGAAGGAAGATCTAAAAGCCATAGAAAGAAATCATACTTGGGAATCGATAGAACTTCCAGCTTCCAAGAAGGTATTTCTTGTTAAGTGGGTGTTTAGGGTGAAATATAAACAAGGCTAGTTGCAAAAGGATTTTTACAGAAAGAAGAAATGGATTATACAAAAGCTTTTGCATCTCTAGACAAATTTGACACTGTTAGATTGGTGGTAGCATTGGCTAGCTCAAGGAGTTGAAAATGGTGGCAACTTGATGTAAAATCTGCCTTCCTTAATAGACCACTAGAGGAAGAGGTATATGTATCCCGACCACTTAGTTTTGAAGTAAAGGGAGATAAAGATAAGGTGTACAAGATGAAGAAAGCCTTATATAACTTAAAACAAGTTGATCAAGCTTGGAATAAGAGAATTGATGCATTCTTGCTGCCGTTGGGTTTTAGTGAATGTTTGTCATGGAATCTATGATAGATAAAAAATTGATGTTGACTTACTGTTAGTATCTTTATATGGGGATGCTTTGCTAATTACTACCAATGATCAAGAGGACATTGAAGATCTTAAAAGGAGTATGAAAGTTGAATTTGTTATGACAGACTCAGGTGAATTGACTTACTTTTTTGGAATTGAGTTTGGGCAAACTGATAAAGGCATCATCATGCATAAAAGGAGGTATATCAAGGAGATTTTAAAGAGATTTATTATGCTGAACTGTAATTTTGCACTTACACTAGTGAAGGCAAATTCATAACTGGTATAAACTTAGTACAAGCAAATAGTTTGTTCCCTAAGGTTTGTGTGTAACAGCAGACCAAATAGTTAATATGGAGTTGGGTTGATTAGTCGCTTCATGGAGAATCCTAATCACTTTAACTTGATTGTAGCTAAAAGGATTATTAGATACTTGGAAAGAACTTTAGATTATGGGATGTTCTTTCCAAATCATGAGAGTCAATGTAAAGCTAGGTTGGTTGCATACTGATGCAATCCCACCTAGTAATGACTCTTGGCTAGGAGGATTGGGAGAAGACATGGCTAGGATGTAGCTTCATGAAGATATCTAGGCCATAGTCTTAAAATTGTATATAAATATTGTGTAGTTTATGTAGTACTTTTAGTGGGTGCTATTAGCATTTTTTGGGCCTTTGTATTATCGAACATATCCCCTTGTAATTGGGCATAAGGTGTTATTAGTTATTTGTGTGGGGTTTATGTTAGAAGGTGGACCTTTTTAGAGCAAGAAGATATGTGATTTTTAATTTCCACACCCCCTTGTTTGATTTCCACACCTCCTAAACATACACATGTGCATGAGTAGCATACGAGACCCACATGTTTCCTCCATGTGGTGCCACTTTCTCTCTCCATCCTTGGTGGTATCTACTTGTCTCTTAATTCAAATTTGAAGTAAGAGAACTAAATCTACTATTTTAGGATCTAAATGTCACATGAAGGAACATAGATCCACTAATCTAGGGCCTTGTTTGGATCTTGAATAATCCTTACTACTTAAGGCCAAGTGGACGTCCAACTCCCATTTCCACTCTATAAATAACACTCACATAACCACTTGTAAAGGACTTTGATCATTTTATAAGAATTTTCTTTAAGTGAACTCTTTTTTAGTGTCTCTTCTCTCTAATTGTGAGAGTGTTTCTATGACTTTTATCAAGGGTTTCTTCCCTTGTGACAAACTTCTACAGTCCTTGACTTATCTTCACTAGAAGTGGCACCTCCACCACTATTTCTCTACTCTTCATATCCATCTTCTTCAACGTAAGGACCTTAAAAAAGAAGGATCATTGGATGAGCATTCCAAGGATGCATCACATACTCAGATTCTGACTGATGTAGGGATAAAGTTGATAGAAAAAGCACTATGTGTTTTGTGTTCATGTTTTTTTGTGCACCAATTTCTTGGTGTTCAAAAAAGCAAGAAGTGGTTGCCTTTTCTACTTGTGACGCTGAGTATAGAGTTGCTTGTCATGCGACCTGTTAAGCTTTATGGCTTTAGTCTTTGCTAGAAGAAATGCATTTAAGATAAGATGATGTGTTGCAATTATTGGTGCACAATAAACTTGCTATTAGTTTGACCAAAAATCTTATGGCTCGTGGAAGGAGCAAACACATTAAAACTAACTATCACTTTTGCAGGATCAAGTTAACAAACGAAGGCTTTAATTATGCTTCTGCATATTAGAACTTCAAATTGCTAATATAATAACTAAACTTATGTAGATTGATAGGTTACTTCAAATTGCTAATATAATAACTAAACTTATGAAAATTGATAGGTTTAAGGAGTTGAAGAACTTGTTAAATGTTGTTTCTGTAGAAACTTTGGATTAAGGAATAATGTTTTGGTGTAATTCAAAGTTTGTTATAGTTTTTAGTTCGTTATAGTTGTACTATTAGTTAGTGGTTAATGGTTTCTGTTTTAGTGGTTAATCTATTGTGGTAGTTGTGTATAAATAGTTGATATATGGTTCAGTAACGCAAAAACATCTTTTGTTTCTCATTTTGTCATTCCTCTATCTGTGTCCATGTGTTTCTCTCCAACAATTATTAGGTGCCTAAATTACTCAATCCTTATTAGATGACTTTTAGTTGGGCTTAGTTCGTAATACATAATTATTTACACATAAAAAGCCAATGTTGGATTAACAATCTAACAATCTTTCACTTGACCTACATGTGTAATCTTATAGCTATACATTGCAAAATTATCCATATGAAAATCAATGTTATATTGCAAAATTATCCGTATGAACTCAATATTATTGTCATAACCAAATGTGTATTGAACCAAATCCATCAATCACACCAACAAAGGACCAGAAGTAATATTGAAAAATAATAAACAAAAGACCAAAAGTAAAATCTAGAAATAATAAATAATGAACCAAAAGTAATATCTGGAGAATAATAATAATAAAGGACCAGAAACAATATCTAGAGAATAATAATAAATGACCAACAGTAATATCTGAAGAATATTAATAATGGACCAGAAATAATATTTGGAGAATATTAATAAAGGACAAGAAGTAATATATGGAGAATATTAATAAAGGACTAGAAGTAATATGTGGAGAATATTAATAAAGGACCAAAATAATATCTAGAGAAATAAAAGTTAGAATAGTTAGATATTACTAAACATTTGAAAATCGATGTCAAAACAATTAGTATATTAATGGATAACAAAAACTTAGTTTTAGAAGTATAATAATCATAAGAGTAGTACAAACATACAAGTTTATTAAAATTAACACCATAAATGTTTATAAATCTCACTCCCCCTTACCTTATAGAAGTTTGAATGTGAGTGGTGAAGAATCTTTGAAGCCTTAATCCAGGAGTTAAGAAACCTTATTTTCCTCCCTCAATTCGCATATGCCTTCCCCTATTTATAGCCAAAATTTGAACCCCATTGTTGAGCGAAAGTATGGTCACTAAGCAAATTTAATTACAAAAATAAATTTGCTCAGTGATGAATGGTTTGCTGAGCGATGGCCAATGTGTTTTAGCCTCCTTTTTGAATTTCGCTTAGTGATGAAATTTTTGCTAAACAAATTTCTGGGTCTGGGTATTTTTGCTGAGTGAATCAAATTTCACTTAGCAAATGTCATTTTTTTAAAAAATTATATTTGTTTTAGAAAACTCTTTAAAATTACAATAATAAATTTTGTAGTTTTTATTTTGTAATTTAACAACATATTCTTATTTTGCCACTTTATGCTATAATTCTAAGATGAAAAGAACTTCTTAATACTTATTTCTAATTTCTAAGTTGAATTTAAAATAGATTAGATAATAATTTAGTCCTTAAAAATAGAAATGTTACACTTTTTGTGTGATCAAGTCAATAAAGGAAGACTTTTTAAGCTTTTGCGGATAAGAACTTCAAATTGTTGATATAATAACTAAACTTATGAAGATTGATAGGTTTAAGGAGTTAAGGAACTTGTTAAATGTTGTTTATATAGAAACTTTGAATTAAGGAAGAATATTGTGGTGTAATTCAAAATTTGTTATAGTTGTTAGTTTGTTATAATTGTACTGTTAGTTAGTGGTTAATGGTTTCTGTTTTAGTAGTTAATCCACTGTAGTAGTTGTGTATAAATAGTTTATATATGATCTAGAAATCCAGAAATCTCTCATGCTTCTCATTTTGTCATTACTCTCTGTGTTAGTATGTTTCTCTCCCACAATTACTAGGTGCATTAAAGCCCAAATTACTCAATCCTTATTAGATAATTTTTAATTGGAATTAGTTCGTAATACATAATTATTTACACATAAAGCCAATATTAAATTAACTATCTAACCATCTTTCACTTGACTTGCATGTGTAATCTTATAGCTATGCATTGCAAAATTGTCCATATGAACTTAATATTATTGTCATAACCAAATGTATATTGAACCAAATCCATCAATCATACCAACAAAGGATCCAAACAACCTTTGTTACAGCTCATGGTAACTTGACACATCAATGGTCGCGCATGCTTATACAGTTGAATGACATGAATCATGATATGAATGACTAGCATAAAATTTTAATGCAATGTTATTTTAACATGTCTAATTCTAATTGGTCCTCCTCAAGAAAATATCTTTAAAAGAGTCTTAATATTAGGATTACATAGTTGAAAGAAAAAAAATACATGATGCCATGTGCATTCCAATTCTCAAATCTCCCATTTGGTGTGAGTAACCGGCATTACTACATAAGTTACACCTATGCATTAATGTCGTTGCCCATGTTTCTAGGGATAATAATAATTCTTGTATTTGTGGATATATTTTTGAACCCATCTAATTCTTGACCTTTATCAGGAGAAGGTTACATGTACATGCATTATCTAATTCATATAACTACTAATCATATGTAAGTTTAAATTACAATATAATAAATATAAAGTTATACATTTAATTAAAAAAAGGAATTCTTTTATTATTTTGAAACATTTTAAAATAAATGAAATTAATTTAATATATAATTTATTTAAAATAACATAAATACAGATATCTCCAAATCGAAAAAAAGTTGACGAGAAAGGAAAATAGGTATTAAAATTTGACATCCAAAGATACGGGTGAAGGGTGAAGGGTGATGGAACGTTGCAGGGCCACATATGATATGATTATTTTTTTGTTTGAGAAAGTGCAAGTTGAACTTGAATAGGGTGATTTTAAACAGGATGGCGAAGGAGACGCTGAGACCAGACAACTATTGCTTGTTTTTTGCACGAATCAGAGTAGGGAGGCACATGCTCAATTCGTGTCAACGTTTTGTTTTCAATCCCACCTCTCACCTTCAAATTAACCACAACCACGCCCTCAGCCTCAGAATTCAGAAATATAGTTTGTAGAGCACAACAAAGTGGCAAAGAAATCCACACAGTGCCTATGGCTGAGGTCAACAACGAGGCTCTCACCGTCACCGACCTTCAAGTGGAAGAGGCAGAGAGTCAACATGAAAACTTGTCTCCGAACTCCAGAACTCGGAACAATATTCCCCAAAGATACAAGCTCATGGCCACCATGGCCCTCGCCTACGTTATTTGCAACATGGATAAGGTTCTTCCCTTTCTATATTGCAACCCCACAACCATGCAAATGGGGTTGTTGCATCATTAATTATGCCTGGGATTTGATGGGGTGCAGGTGAACATGAGTGTTGCCATAATTCCAATGTCTAAACAATTTGGGTGGAACTCGTCAACTGCTGGGTTGATTCATTCCTCCTTCTTCTGGGGCTATACAGTAAGTCAATTTCCCGGGGGTTGGCTAGCCAAAATATTTGGTGGCAGGTTAGTTTCCAGTTGCAACACAATGCTACTTGCCATCCAAAACATTTCTCTATTTCTTTTCTGTCTACACTTTTACTAACATTACCTAGTCTAGTAAATAAACAATTATTTTAATTCATACACAACTGGCATTATAAAAATTCTTTATTCATGAATTGTCATACAATTAAATATTGTTGACTTTTGTAATCATTATTTTAAAAGTGATTTCTAAATTCTAATTGACAGTGTAAAAATCTCTATCTGGGTCACTTGTTTGTCATGACCCTCCTCCATACCTTCGCGTAGCGAGAGCCTCCGGGCAATGGAGTATGCTACAAAAGTATAAAAATCTTTACCGCATTTATTTGAGGGCTTTAAATGATTTATTAAGGTATTATTGGTGTTCCAATTTTCTTGGAAATTAATTTGGAATTTTAGAGAATAAAGAATAAATCAAGATTGCAACTTTTATTTGTTCAATATAGAATTGGTAAAATAGCTCTGCATTTATTTCTCCGTTTAGGTCTAAATTCTCTTTGTTTCTCTATTTGATTTATTATTTTTAACTCAGAAAAACAATGTATCCTGTCTGCATTTATATTCTGGATGCAACAAAATAGTCGAAATGCCAAATTTTGGCTCATATTCTTGTGTAAAATAAAAGTTTCTCCAATTTGATGTCTCTTTCTGACAAATATCCACTTGTTAGGAGTCCCAAGTTGGATAGCTACACTACTTGATGTGGAACTTAAGTCTTGAGGATACTAATATATTTTGAGGATAGATTTTTTAGAGAGAAGTATAAGATTCATGTTGGGATTGAGGAGGTTGTAACTTAAGGAAATTTTTTACAAATTTTCTGTCCAAAAATGTGTGATTGAATGCCTTTCATTACAATAACTATGTAGTGGGTGCTTAGTAACAAACTATTTATAGCAAATATTTGTTTTTTGTTTTTTGCCAGAAGTTCTCTCAGAAAAAATAAGCTATTATTTCTTAAAAATAAGCTGAACCAAGTCCATGCTCTTTCAACTCTGCACCAAGGTTTTAGAAATTTTAATTTCAAATTTGTTGAGGAGAACAGAAGAAGTAAGAAATTTATTAAATTAGGACTAGCATCAATTTCTCTTTATTCTTTTAAGGAATAAATGCTGGTAAATGATTTATTTGAGTCTTATCCATTATAACTTTGAATTGATATGAAACAATAAATTAATGATTTGATGAACATGAAAAAAACTAAATCATTGAAATACTTAGCAACAACTATCTCATCATGCAATCTTTTTGCAATCAAGGTCTGGGATGGATATGTCTCATTCTGCATAAATGTAGGAATGCTCATTCCCATGAAATGGAGGCAGAACTGGTATTGTCATTTCTGCATTCCAAGTATTCTCATCATGATATTCTTCCTAATAATTTTTATTTATAGTTGAATGCCTTTTCTTTTTCAAAATCTGTCTAAAACCCATTATGTTTTTAATCAAATCTTAGTCTAAAACTTTCTTTTATCTATTATTGACAAATGTAACCATCTATAACTTCCTTTTATCAAGTGAGAGTCAACTGAGTAACTCATGTTCAAGTCCTAAAAAAGAGATTATAATTAGACAATTACCTTGTTCAGAGTTGGCACTAACATTTCAGTTTAGCCCCTGGGCTTATGATGTTACACTGTTATCTTTCTGTTTCAGAATTGTTCTTGGGATTGGAGTATTGATATGGTCAATTGCAACAACTATTGTTCCTTTTGTTGCTGGATTCATGCCTGGCTTATTTTTGTCAAGGATTTTGGTCAGTAATTTCCTTCTAGCCGTTCCTTAATCATACTTTCGTCATACTTTGCAGATTCTAATCATTCTATACCTACTTATATGTGTGGTTCCTTGTTGGTCTCAAAAAATGTCATTGTTTTGTTGTATTTAGCTTTCCACAGGATTTTCTATCTATTACAGTTAGTGTTTCTTTTCATATATCGATTGCTTTGTACACTCTGGTTTGCATTGATTATTCTTTTACTATACTATTAAGCTCTTCCTTTCTATTGCATATCTAGGTTGGGATAGGCGAAGGTGCTTCACCATCTGCTGGTATGGATATCATTGCCAGGCATGTAAACATCCTAATATGTTTGGTTCAAATTGATTTTCTGTTGATTTGTATTTTCTTTTGATTTAATTTTTTAATTCTGCTTACTTTTCTAGCCAGTTTGTTAACTTTAAATTATTTTCCTTTTAACTGTAATTGTTTAACATCTTTAGTTACTTCCCATAAAGAAATTTTGGTGGAACTCTGAAGTTTTGGTAGGAAGATAAGAATACAAAGCAAAATAAAGATGCAGAACAGTAAGAAGAATAGTTTGGAGCTGGGCAAAAATGTTTTAATCATTTTGCTCACCTAACCAAACTCACACCCAAAATTGATAAACATCTAGTTTAGTAGTTTAGGGTTAGTTCCTAGGTGAGCACACTATTTTCTTGTAATAAGGATATTAATTATGAAAATAAGTCTTTATGCTAACCCTGACTGCAAGAGGAGAAAATTCATGTTTTAGTAAATCAAACTTCTAATTAAAAATTTAAAATGGTTAGTTCCTGCCTTAGCCTCCTATTTATTAAGTTAAAATTAGGTTTCTGTCTGTATTTGATTCTATGGTCTTCTAGTTTGTGTGGAAAAGGAGTGATTTTTGACATATACTATACGATTCTTCAGCCAATTATAATTTTTTCAGTTTTTCACCCTTCTAATACTTTAGTCTTTAACCTCACCTAGTGCAATAAGGCTTTGTTGTTGTTCAAGTTTTTACCCTTTTGATTTGTAAGGTTCATTGCCAACTGCAGGATAGTGCCATTGGAAGAGCGCTCACGAGCAGTTGCATGTGTTTTTGGTAGTATGAGTATTGGAAGTGTTATTGGGTACGGATTTTCTAGCATGTAGTCAGATGTAAATAAGAATGAGTGTCACACAGGATTATATTTTTTTCAAATTGTCTATCCTCAATTTTAACACTATCTTTTAGGCTTCTTTTGGCTCCTCCCCTTATCCATACTCTTGGTTGGGGATCAGTATTCTATCTATTTGGTGCTTTGGGGATTACTTGGTAAGTAGAAATGACTAATCTATCATAGCTTTCCACTTGTATTAGTTTTAAATAGTGAACTTCCTGAGTTCCTCTGCTTGGCATATGGTTGTTTGATTAAAATTATGACTCGTGTTATTTCCATGAATTTTGAAGGTTTTTGGGATTTCAATTTGTTAAAGGAGGAGAATTACAGTTAAACACAGAATCTCTTTCATGTGAGATCTTGATCTATTTTAAATTTCTGTGCTTTCTTAATTTTATCTAAAAGTATTGTTTTTAAATGAAGATGATAAATGATACGTTCTAGTAGTATTGTATATAGGATCAGTACTTTCTGTTAAGGATAGTTAAACAGCTGTTTTCTAAGATACATTTTCTCAAATTCAGTGTTCTTCTCCTTCCTTTTTTCTTCCTATGGAGGCAACATGTCTATTAGAATGTGGGTTTTGAGCCTAACTCAACCCTACCCTCAAAATTGGCTTATAAGGTGAGAATTGTTTATTATCTCTAGCCATAGTTATTAGTATCTTACTATTCACGATTCGATTCCATTTGACCATCGAATCATATGATTACATGATTCAACGATTCATATAAATCTTATGATTCATTATTTTTTTAGTTTGTTTTTACTAATTCTCATAAAAAAATTGAAAAGTTATATAAACTTAAATCCTTAAATGAAAAAGAATTACAAGAACATTTCTAAACTTTTCTCCATTTGACTACCATAGGGTAGGGTTTCTAGACACCCCTTATTGCCCATGTCTATAGATCCCAATAAACATGGGAGGGCCCACCAATGGATCTGGGATAGAATTTTATACTTATACACATACCATGTTAGAAGATTTAAGCTTAACTCAATCTTGCAAAATTGATTTGTAAGGTGAAGATTGCTCACTACTTATATATTCTATCTTGAAACTATCCCTTGCCAATGTGAAACTTCAACATATCCCCTTTACCCAAAACTACCTGCCACACGATGTGGGACTTGAGCACGTCCTCTTCTGTCCATGACTACCTGTAACACAATTACGGTGGTTTTCCAACAAGTTCAAACCAACGACTAAAGCATCAGCTTCAACATTTTGTTATCAACCCTTCAATTCTATCTAGGCTTTTGACTCAAGCATATTAGGAAACAAGTTCTGTAATTCCTGCATATATTTTGTGGGAACAAAAAGATCAGTCGTTGTTCTCATGGCTTCAATTAACTCTTTTTTCCTCCTTTTTGGCTCAAGTGCTTGGGTGTGTTCATTTGTACGAAGTCTTGGGAAAAATCCATGATTATTTTCACAAACAAACTTGCGCAAAGTCACTATGCTAGGTAATTGAATAGATTATTTCATGTGTATGTTTCAATAATTGATGTTGAGTAACCCTCCAAATTAGTTCTAAACTTGTAAGGTCATTTTGTTAGGAACCAAGAGTCAGAATGGGAAAGAAAATATAAAGGTTTTATTGAGTAGGAAGAAAAGAGATGAACTTGTTTCCATGCAATTTTAAATTATTGACAATATTGGGATGGAACAATTTGTTCTTCCTAAATATCTCAATTAAGTGCCAACAAATTTAGACGAAAATACCAACAACATTTTGTATACCCCCCTCCCCCAATATTTAGAGTCGAACAAATTTTGAAACTCCTTTCCTTAGCTTGGTTCTGTTGGAAAAAAGTTTTCTGTAAAAAAATGTAATTGAATATCTCAAACAAAAATTGTGTTTTATTATGGTTTTATAGAATGACAATTGGTTAAATACATTAGTATCGCCAGGAGAGAAATCTCTCCTCCAAGGGTTTCCTTTTAATAAAGAAGTTTTCCTTTCCTGAAGAGCTAATGCTCGATCTACAAATCAATATATATGAATGAACCTTTCCTCTTTCCTCTTCCATCTTCTTATTTATTTAACTCATTGATTCTCTAACTAACTAATCAATATCCTAATGAGTGAAATAGCAAACAAGTTCCTGAAAGATTGAAATGCCAACATTTGAGTTTCTGAAAGAATTTCAAAAGCATTCAAGTCCGTGAATTTTACGGTTTGTATTTATGTACCTATGTAACTAGCATCGTTAAAAATTGTCTAAGTCAGTTGTTAAATGTTAAACTAGCATACTCCTCTCTAACTAATCAATAAATGACAATTACGTTACACTCATTTATTTTTTTATTTAATTTTTTTTAATTAAAAAATATTTGCAACAGTAGTCAGAAAATCCTCTTTTCCCTTTCCCTCATCATTTTGCATCCCTAACCCTATTTCCTCTTCTCATCTTCCCATACACATCTTTTTTCATTCTTGCTATCGCATGTAGCTCTGATGGGAGGAAAGAGGAAGAAGAATGATGATCCAGGCAGGCAACTGTTAAATTCTGCTTAAATATGATCTGAATAACTGCATCATTTTAGCCTTGTCTTTTCTTCTTCTGATATTCCTAGTCCATGACATAATATGCTTTTTTTCTGAAATTAATATTTCTGCTAGGTTAAATCAAATACCAATTCAACCAAAATTTTTACATACAACATTTTTTCTGCCACCCTTATTCAAAATATTATTTTAATCCAATCCAATATCACATTAAAACTAAGGATAGTCTTATGAGTAAGACAAATTTTACAATCACAAATCAAAAGAAAATATCGTTAAAAAAATTAACAGTAATCTAATTTCAAAACCTCATTGTCATCGGGATTGCAAACAGTCTCGTCTAATTCCCTTGTCTTCTCAAGGGTGCTGGGGACCCTCTCCCCAGAGGCTACAACAACAACACAAAAAATCATCAGACAACATGAAGCACAAAACAACAACAACAACTTAGAATAATTAAATGTAGAGAGAAGGAGAATAAATGAGGGACCTCCTCGTCGAGCTTGAGAGCTTTGTTGAGAGCAGCGTCACAAACCTTGGCCTTGGTGCGCTTCTCGAGCCTCTTTTGGTGCTTCAGCTTGGCGTGCACCTCCGATCTCTTCTCCTTGTTCTTTATCATGGAAGGACGCAATTGCTCCTTCTTCTCCGTCACTCTTGTTTTCTTCTTTGAGGATGCTTCTTCTGCTTCCACATCATCGTTGCCTCAATCATCACTGTTCTTCCTCTTTCCTCCTATCGGAGCTACCACGCAATTCCAAGCAAGGAACGAAAAAAAATGTAACTGGGAAGATGAGAAAGGGAAATAGGGTTAGGGATCTGAAAATACTAGGCAAAGGGAAAAGAGAATTTTCTGGTGCTGAAAAACCATCGCAAATGTTTTTTAATTTAAAACAATTAAATAAAAGAATAAGTGGGTGTTATGTAATTGTTACTTATAAGAAAGGAATCTTGTCGGTAGAGATCTGGATGCAAATCGCAGAAACATTTAAGGACTTCGATGCTTCTAAAATTATTTTTCAGGACCTAAATATCAGTATCTTAATCTTTCATAATCCCATTTAGTATTTCACTGGTACCCTAACTGTATTAACTAACTCCCTCTTTCTCATAGTCCTAACAACACCACCTGTCCTACAAACAATTGTCTTCAGGGCTAGAAACAACCGGTACTCTAACTGTATTAACTAACTCCCTCTTTCTCATAGTCCTAACAACAACACCTGTCCTACATACAATTGTCTTCAGGGCTAGAAACAACCAATGATTCACTTACGGTAGTGCAATAGTGTCATGGCATGATGGATTTTTTGCTAATGACTATATAGAATTTGTAAAGGAATGTTCGCTATGGAGGTGCCACCATAAAGCACAATGACATGTTTTTATGACGGAATTTTGTCTTTCTGCTATGTTCCGCCATTAATAACACTACAATGAGTAATAAACAAATGTCATGTAATGTAACTGTTTCCCCCAAAATCTGCTCACACAATACCAAGTCAAATTCCTCTCTAGAATTAGAGAGGATTTATTTCCCACAATACCCTATCTTAATCCTTATTTGCATCTTTTGACAAAATACTTTCATTGGCCTTCGTAGTCAACTGAATCACATTGTAATCACTCGTTGGTTTTCCCTTGTTTGCTTACGTGCTGGACCAAATGTGCTCTTGACTGTGATTGGTGAGGTTTGACCTTGACTTAAGTTGGTCAAGGTTGTATGAGGCCTAATGTTGGAGTTCAAAATACAGATCCAATTCGAGGCCATGACAGCCAATTTAGCAATGTGATTCTTAATTTCAATAGTCCTAGTAATCTGTACTTTTATTTAAGAATTGGTCGATTACATATAAACATAATATCTTTTACTATACTGTTCTTCATATGTTAGCATTGAAGGTAGCTTGCATTTTTTTGTTTATTTATTAAATATTTTATTTTGAGCCTTATAGTTTAATTGGTATTCTTTTCATTTTTTATTCCAATTGTCTCTCAGCAGCCCAAGATACCTTGACACCATCGTGGAAAACTTCTCTGGAACATTTGAAGGGCTCTTTGAAGGTATGAATAAAAATTTTGGCAGTTTTTGAGCTCATACTTATGTGTCAAAATTTCAATGAGCCTAGGAATGGCTTGGTAGTTCTATTTTATTTTTTTTTAATTTATTTACAACTATTTGCTAGTATTAGTTATTATAGATAATATTCTTATCTCTTCTCCGTATGATTTAGCTGTCTTTTGTTAAGGATTTGCAATGCAATTTTATTTGAATATAAATTCATAGGGCCTGAATACTAGATATCATTCCATTTTGCATGACCTTCAATTCTGGAACTTCTTGGTTCCTAACAATGTCTCCCCCTATTTGCTGAACCTTGTCCTCAAGGTTGAAATCAGGAACTGCTCTTATATAACTTCAACATCTCCCCATGTAGCTTCTTCAGAAGGACAATTCTGCCACTACCAAGAGGTGGACCACTTTATTATCATTCCTAAAAGTGAGTCGTTTATCCAATAACTTCTCAGGATGAATTTCCTCTGCGCTCATCTGTTATTCTGGTGGTAAATTTTGCTCCACTGGTTTCTGTTCAATTGCCTTCTTAAGTTGGGAAACATGAAACACCGGGTGCACATGGCCTTGCTTGGGAAGTTGCAGCTGTAAGGGACCATTCCCTCTGCTTGAGCACTGCGAAAGGCCCATAGTAGTGAGCAGTCAACTTAGAGTATATCCTTTGTCCAACAGAGCCTTGCCGGAGTGGATGAATTTTGAGACAATCCAATATCCAACCTGAATGTCTACAACAATTTCCCCGGAATGAATCTAGAAAAAGAGGAGCTCTCCACAAACCAACTCATATGGAGTACATTTTGCAGAGGCTTGGAAGCTGGTGTTAAACCAATATTCAGCCCTCAGCCCAATGTAGAAAATCTGCACATACCTTAGGTGGTTCAGCTGAGAAGCACCGCTAGTATATATCAAGGGTTCTATTAGTCACCTCTGTTTGGGAATCAGGTTCAGGATAATAGGCTGTGCTCATGCACAACTGAGTTCCATGCAATTTAAAAAGTTCCTGCCAGAAGTTGCTCATGAAAATTGGATCCTGGTCACTCACAAATTGAACTACTTCTTTTGCAAGAATTTAAGCTGAAGCGCAAGCTGTGTAAGGATGTTTAATAGGAATAAAGTGAGTATATTTGGTCAATCTGTCAATGATCACCCAGATAGTGTAAAATCCCTTAATTTAGGCAGTCTTGTAATAAAATCCATGCTTATGTCGTCCCATATAGCATTGGAATACAATGGTTCCAGCAAGCTTTCAGGAGAAGCTACCTGGTACTTGCTGTGTTGGCATACATGACAATTAGCCACAAACTGAGTAATTGTGCCTTTCATTCCCCTTCAATAGAAAAACTGATTCATTCTTCTGTAAGTCCTTTAGATGCCTGACTGTCCACATGTGGTTGTAGCATGAAATTCCTGTAAGAGCTTGGAAATCCATGCCAAATCCGGTGTGAGAACCAATTTACCTTTATAGTATAGGCGACTCTGCTCTAGTGTATAATAAGGATGTGAGTTTGGGTCTTTCTCCAAGTCAGTTATAATCTTGCCCAACTCAACATTTGCCCTTACCCCCTCATCAATCACAGTATGATCCGGCCAAAATGGCTAAGAATAGCCAAGATTTCCATGTCTTCCTACCCTTTTCTTGATAGTGCATCTACCACTTTATTGGTTGCAGTACCTTGTAAATAATCTCAACATCATACCCCATTAGCTTTGCTAGCCCATTTGGCTGGTTTTGTCTGGTAAACCTTCAATTTTGGAACTTCTTGGTTCCTAACAATGTTGCCTTCCCTTTTAGTATCTGCTTTTACTTTCTCCTTTCAAAAGTATGTCATTTTGTAACTTTGGAAATAGAAGAACCCCTTTTGCCTCTCTGTGTGTGTCAACCGGGTTAGATAATCTGAAATGTAACTTTGTTTTTGTGTATTGTTCTTAAAATACAGGAAGTACCATGGAAGGCCTTTTTCCAAAATCGTTCTGTGTGGGCAATGATATATGGCTCCTTCTGTATTAGTTGGGGTAACTATAACTTTGGGGCATGGCTTCCCACATATTTTAGGTACCCTGTGAGCATTTAACACTACACCTTTTTCTATATTTTTTATTATCTTTCACTGCAACTGAGCTACATGGAGTCAGTCAAGACATTTTGCACTAATAATTTGATTCTTTTGTTTTAACATTTACTTATTCATGATATATTTTAGCTACAGAAATTTAATTAAACTATAATATTATAAATATGCTATTAAGAATCTGTATTCACCTTTTATTTACACAAGTTATATGCACCTAAGGTAAAACAAACTTTTTTTATTACATTTTAGAATTTGACTTATGAGGAAATTTTAATATAAATTTTGTCTTTACTATTGAACCCTGTTGCTTTTAGATGATGCCATACATATTTTTGGGCTGATCATACACCTTGACTGCTCCTTTTTTTTTATATCCTCTATGTTTGATATTAATTAATTTTGGAAGAAAGTAATCATAAATAATTTATACGTCAGGTTTAATAATTGGGTCAGTGATCACGTGCATAAAGAGTAAATGAGTAATAAATTCTGTAGTTCTCTTACTTGAGGTTCCCCAGTTGTATTTTGGAAATTTTGAAGTTATAAAGTTCTCCATCTTTTCTCTTTATTTGCTTAGAGTAACCATTCAGCTTTAGAATATTCTCCGGTGAAAGAAATTGACTTAAGAATTTTATAGTTTCCTCATAGTTGCAACTGCATGAACCATGGAAAATCTCTATAATGCCTTGGATAAACCCAAAGTTTACTTGTGACTGCTCAGCATTACTGTGTAGCTTCCATTCTGATGAATAATGATGATCACTATTTGACCATCTATTACTATTAAGCTTAGTTATATATGAAGAAATGTGAGGAATTAAACAGTTTTGGGGTTTAATGATTGTCAGTTCTTAATTTTTTTTTTTTTAAATTGTACAGAAAATTTAGTTATAGTATTTCTTACATTTTTATCCATTGGAGAATCTAATTCGTCCATCTACATGCTATGTAGTAAGGAGCTGCATCTAAATCTGACCGAAGCTGCATGGGTAAGGCACAGTTATTTTTCTTTCTTGTTTTAGCAAACCTAGTCTATTCTTGTCTTGACGTGGGAAAAGTAGCACGTTTTCATTCTTTATGCTTGACATGACAGATAGGATATGCAATAAGCTGTTTTTGAGAGATAAACCTCAGAACTCGTTGTTTTAGTAGTAGATCGAAATGGATATGCAGTTTTAATAGTTTTTGTAAATAAGTGTACTATATGCTTTCTTAGCCTTCATGCAACTGGTTGGACATGTATTCAAACGATTTTATAGAAAGATATAACCCTGCATGACTATGATATGACTACTTTTCAAATAAAGATGAAAGAAAATTAGGTTCTTTTACTGGTCTAACATTTTGATTTGTGAACAGTTTATTGGAAAAAGGTATTTGCTAAATATTACTTTTGGTCATTTATCTTATTTTTTTGTTTATTTTTGGTCCATCCTCTTTTAAAAAATCCATTTTTGTCCTTTTTATTTTTAAAATGGTTCATTTTGGTCCTTGTGTCAACGTAGAGTAAATGCTTTTAATAATTTTAAGATATTAGCGGTTAAAAAGTGCCACAAAACGTAATTTTAAAAAAAAAAAAAATTCTACTGCGATTAACACATATTGGCTGTTTTAATTGCCACTATAATATTTAAAATTTCAGAATACAAATCCTTTTAGGATTTGATTCAAAATTTAGGTTGTAGATAGAGTTAAAAGTTAAAACCAACTCTGCAGACGTTTGGACTTGCATTTGATCACACCACTTCAACTCAAATGAAATTAAAATTACAAATGCATTTAGGACTTGATTTAAAATTTGAGTACAAATTCAAACAAATCACCACAACAACTCAAATGAAATTAAAATTACAAATGCTTTTAGGATTTGATTCAAAATTTAGGTTGTAGATAGAGTTAAAAGTTAACCAATTCTGCAGACGTTTGGACTTGAATTTGATCACACCACTTCAACTCAAATGAAATTAAAATTACAAATGCATTTAGGATTTGATTTAAAATTTGAGTACAAATTCAAACAAATCACCGTATCCAACTAATTAAGGGGACAAAGAAGCAGAAGATAGAACTACTACACGGTATTCAACTAAGAATACATCTAAGGAAAATATCAGAACCATTCTTTGCTGCGACCTCACTTGATTGCTGTACTGCGCCCTCCAAGGTTTCCCTTCGTACTTGCTGTTAGATTTAAGAGAGAGAAAGAGAGAAACTGAGATAAGAAAGTTTTGTGTATTGAAATAATGTCTGAGTACACAGAGATACATGTATTTATAGTTTGTTCCCATTGAACAGACTGAGTCTGCTAACTGACTATAGTTCTAGCTAATTAACTATGGTAAGCTTAGGTTTCTGATAGTGTCAGATACTAAACATTACCGAACCCTTTGGTTAACACGCTATACTATACCCTAACGTTTCCCCCACAAACTCAAGGTGGATGATGACAATCAACCACTATGAGTTTGTCCCGAAAAGCAGCAAAGTGAAGCTTGAACTGAGGCTTGTTCAAAATGTCTACAAGCTGATCCTGAGAGGGAACATGTTGACTATGAGAGTGTGTGACAGAACTTGTCCCTGAAAAAGATGTCTAACTCCTTGTGTTTAGTGCAGGCATGGAGAACAGGATTATGACTCAACAACAGTGCTTTGATTATCACAGTAGATGCTGGGAGTAGCACATAGAACCTGTAGTTCACATAGACCCACAAAGATTTCTGATGCTGTAGCTGCAAGGCTTCTGTGCTCAGCTTCAGCACTTTAGCAACCAAAGTCTGTTTCTTGGACTAGGAAATCAGATTTGGCCCAAGAAAAAGACTCACTCCGAACATAATTTTTGATAATCTATATCTGATGTTCTGAATCCTAATCAGCATCACAGTATGCTACAAGAGGATAGGGAGACCTTTGTACACTTGGCTAAAGAAGCAATCCAAGATCAGTGGTGCCATTAAGATATAGCAAAATGTTTTTATCAGTTTGCCAATGAGAAAGAAGTAGTTGACTTATAAACTGACATACTTTATTTGCACTGTAGCTTAGTTCTGGTCCCATAATAATAGAGCAGTGCAGGGCACCTACTACGGATCTAGAGAGAAACAGATCATGCTTGTATTAACTCCCATATTTGGATAGCTTCAATACCCCAGGCTGAGGAGTATACCTAGCACTGCAAAAACGGGTCTAGCCTCGTGGATTAGCCTAACCTGGTTTGGGCCGAACTAGAAAAAATGTTTCCATGAAACGGACTGGATAATTGAACCTGAGCCACCCAACCCACATGTTATGCCTGTAAAAAATTGAAAAGTAAAATTATTTTTAATTGTTTCTATTTTCTAGTTTTTAGAACTATTTTTAGAAAATACTATTCATGAGATTTTTAGTTTTTAAATACTAAAATACTGAAAATAGTTTTATAAAGCTATTACTAAACAAGCACTGATTCTCTCATATTTATCATTTGTTTTCAATTACTCACATATAATTGTGATGGAAAAATTATCAAATTAATTTTTAACCCGTTGATGTCTACTTGTCGAGCAAGAAAGCAAGGTGTTCCAGTTGAGCATTAGATTATCTGATGACAATGCCAAAAAAGAATGTGAAATGATTTGGTTCTTGATTATAAGAAATTAATTCAATATCAAATAGTTGCATGAAATTATCTTAATGTCTAAGTGGACATTCTGTACCACCACACGTCAAAAAGGAATTTGAGATTTAGAAAATGATAGATAAAGGAATACAATTATATATTGTTTTAATATTATTTATATTTTGTATTTTTTATAAAAAAATCTTACTTTAAAAAGAAATGAGAAATTGAAATTAATAATTAATTTTTTTTAACTCTATCTAACCTACCAACCTGTGATGGGTCAGACTAGGTTAGCATTTTAATTATCTTTATTCTGGTGGATTGGACTGGTTCAACTTATTTATTTTGCAATCTGTAATAGGTCAGTCTGTATGGATTGGGTTCACTCGTTATGACATTATTGAAAATTTCTTTTGCTTCAAACATTTTGGTACGATGCAGAAAATCACAAATATATTCCTTGAGAAAGCTGCCAATATGTGTTAATTATAGGATGGACCAGAATTGAAGAACAGTTGTAATTAGCAGAATAATCTGGTTTGTAGACCAGATTTGAAGAACAGTACAACGACTACATAGGGTTTCTTCCCAACTAGGAAATTTTTTCCTTCAAAACAAAACATCAAACTGACACATTTACTGCTTCTTGCAGTGCATCATAAAACATAACCAACATAAACATAATTGCCCGATATCAAATTATTTTATCTGTCTTGTATTTTTCCCGACACAAACCTTCAATACACACCATCTCCTTTAGCTGGCCCAAACCTTGGTTTATAAATAAATAATAGTAATAAAATAGCAAATTAATATATGTTGAATAATATTAAACTATTTAAAACAGTCATTACATAATATGTGCATATTCCAACTTGGGAGTGTGGCCGTGTGGGGAACTTACCACAACAAATGGAGAGACTTTCTAAGATTTAACTGGTGATCTCTAAATCGAAAGGCAACAACCTTATTGTTGTGCCAGCCCTCAATGTATACAATTTTTTTCCAATTCAATATGGACCTTTTTTTTACCAATTTAATCTAGTTTTCAATGGTTTTGCGAGTTCCTAATGACGCTTGATTTTAGGGGCAATGGACATAAACAACAGGTTAACTTAGTTGATCCTACCAGTTTAGTCTATTTTTTTAAAGAAAAACTAGTAAGTTAAGTAGTAAACCTGAAAAATATTGCTAACAAGTAGAAAGTATTCTTTTGAGAGGAAATGCTTACCCACATACATAGTGATGTACTAATCATTGGGAGTTCTTAATCACTTCAGGTGTCTATTCTTCCGCCATTGGCTGCAATATTTTTTACGCTAGTAGCAGCACAACTAGCTGACAGCTTGATTTCAAGAGGAGTTGAAATCACTTTGGTAAGAGAAGCACTGAAACATTATTTGTTTTTGTTGTTTGCTATATGAATAATTACTGCTTATGATATGATTGCAAATATATTTCCTTATAATATAGATGACATCATATTTTCCAAAGAAATGGAATTTCATTTTCATGTTCTGTAGCCATAAGTCCATCTCTAATGTTAAAATTTGCATCCACATTGGCTGTAGACAATACATGTTAGATTAAAGAAAAAACTACACCTTGCCGGATGAAGACAGCAGACACAGTAGATATGTGGCTGTTGACCCTTATATAGACTTGTCAAGGACAACTGACAAATTATTTGAACATACGTATCTTAACTTTTATTCTTAATTTCTTGGTTGCCCGAACTTGTTTAAAAAACATAAATAGGTTCGAAAGATCACCCAATCAATTGCATTTGTGGCCCCTGCAATCTGCCTGACTCTTACAGTGCTGGATATAGCGCCATCACCTTGGCTGGTTGTGGGGATTCTCACAGGCGGTTTATCCCTCACAAGCTTTTCCTTCTCAGGTACTAGTTTATCCTGCAAATATACCTTGTCTGATTCATATACTTTTCTTTAACCTGACTGTCTGTATTTATTTGCTTATTCAGGACTCTATTGTACCCATCAAGATATCTCACCAGAATACGCAAGTATACTTGTTGTATGTGTTCATACACTTCGTAGATTCTTATTCTTGTATCATACTATCGAAAATTGCCAGAAGGTGTAAAAGCAAAATATCCTAAAGAACAAAATCCCTGGCTGGCTCTTGTCTGCAGTAATTTCATTTTGTAGTTTCTGCATCTTTGTCACCATTGAGACCTTGACATTCAGCCTAAAAAATTCTTAAAGATGGTGTAGCATCATTTTCCCAACAAATTCTATAAAAAGGGACACAATAATTCTCTGCATATTTAAAACTAATTTTCTAAATTAAGAATTTCAATATTACATCTATCTGATTATGAGTTAAAATTTTTTATAGTAACCCTTCCCCATAGCTTCGCATAGCAAGGAGTCTCCTGGCAATGGGTACTCTAGTTTTTTTTTTTATATGTAGATGGACTTCTGCTCTAACCCGTTTTAGATTTTCAAACAAAAAAAGAAAAGTCCTCCTTGCCTAAGTTGTTGTCTAGGACTAACTTGAAAATGCTACTCATAATCTTTTTGCTGTCAATGGTTGAAGCCATCCATAATATTTTGTAAAGCAAAGTATATATTTGGTTTCAATAACTTCTGAATTTCTTTTCTTTGCTATTCTGTTCTCTCAGGGTATAACTAATACTGTTGGGGCTATTCCTGGAATTGTGGGCGTAGCCCTCACTGGTTTTCTTCTCGATGCAACTCAATCATGGAGTGTAAGTAGCTGTTAGTGTTATTTGTTTTCTGATTGTATGGTGTATATCATTATATGGATTTCATTTATATTTCGTCTCTAAACCTTGTAGATATCACTATTTTTGCCAGCAATCTTCTTCTATGTGACTGGTACAATCGTATGGTTGATCTTCGCCAACAATAAGCCTCAAAGTTTTTCTGAGAAAAACTGATTCATATTACAGTCATTCAGTATTCTGAGTACAGCCTGGAAACTAAAGAAACCTTCATGCTAAGCAGATTTTTGACACGGGGGGTTGGTGAACAAATCAGATAAAAATACAAATAAATTATAGTATAGGTACATGATTGTATGTGTTGTTGTTTAATTGTAGCTTATTATAGCAGTTGTATATTTTTAATAGATGATGATAAAAATGGTGGTTGGTCACCAAAAAATGTATTGACGTGTTTTAAATCCTTGAAAGTCAAGAATCAGTTTTCCCTACCAACTTTTGGTCCTTCTGTTGCAAGTTTCAACCCGAAAGTGACCATTTGATTTGAATAATCTTAACATTTTAACCATTCAAATTTCTCATCAAACTCTCCACGCTATAGAACTTCTTTTTTTTGTTATTTATTTTATTCAGATAGTTCTTTTTAATATCATTTTAGGCCATTTTCTGTAGGTTCTTGACTTGTGATGTCAACTGCCCATTTTGATGACGTCATGTGTCCGTCATTGAGATTTCTCTTGCTCTGTTTCTGAATAAGATCTTGTTATATTGTGTGACATGTTATGAGTATTTTTTATTATTAGTTAAAATTTATTTTAAATTACAACTTTTGTAGAATCCTAGTTCTTATTTAATGAATCTCACTTACAAATTTTGTAATTTTTAATAATGAATGACGGAGTGAGTTAAGATTAAAAAATGTTACTAGCTTCTAAATAATAAGTAGTACTGTAATTAATTAAGAAAATAATAAATTTTAAATAAAAATTGCAATGAAAATGTATTATTAACATTAAATATTTTTCTTTTTAAAAAATTCATGAATGTCACTGGAAGTGATTAGTAGAACCGTACAGTTAACAAAGGACTATAGAATATCTTTGAAATTCTCGTTCTGATGTATATAAAATAAAATAAATAACTATGACTCATACCTTATCGCTGATAAACAGCTATTGAGTAATCAAAATTTAAGCATGGTCACACACAAAAAAAATGTCTCTAATTCACATGTACAAGAAACTAAATATCACTTTTAAAATCTGGGAATGCTAACGAGATACTCCTTTTTTTTTTTTAACTGTTGAGTTTTAACAATCTATATTTTAGAGTTTAAAGTTTAATTAATGTTTTTATTGATAAATATATCCTATTCAATGTCAGTAATAATAGTTCAAACATTAAATATCAATGCATTAAACAAGGATATAGAACGTTTTTAGTTGCATTAAGTATTTCTTAATTTATGGATAATAACTTTAAACTTAAAAAAAAAAGTATAAGAAAAAAATATTTTATTGGAATGCCTAAAATTGTGCCTACTCATAATTTTGAATCATATGCTCACTTATAATCCCTAATTTTTTTTTTCTCTAATTCCTTCACCGTCACAAAATCCATTAAAATTTGGGTCCTGTGAAGGATAATCCATTTTAAGTGGAGAATATTTTAAAATAGATTACTTAAAAAGGATAATCTGAACAAAAGAAATGTGCAACTTATTGATGGAGATACTATGTGCCCCATTTGTCATAAGTTGGAGGAAACAGGCTCAGATTTCCTCTTTACATGTAAAAAACTATATTGTATTTGGAAAACCAGCTATGGTTGGTTTAAAAGGAAATGGCCTACCAAGACCGATGTAATTGTATGAGAGAATGGACACAGAAATTACAAGGTGGAATTTTCTTTTTCGTAATTAGATGGTAGTAAATAGGCCCAGTAATGATCAATATGGTGGTTATTAATATATATTTGTGTTGATTGGAAGCATAAATATGATATAATATAATGACCAGTAGAATAAGAACTCATATTACATTATTACTACTACTTCTTTTGTAAAAGGTGGGGTAAACTAGATAAATATATATAAAGTCGGAGTGAAATAGCAAATGCATCCCTAAAAGATTGAAGTGTTGGCATCTAATTCTGTGAAAGAATTTTATAGGCATTCAGATTTTTGAATGATTTTGTTGTTTGCATATTAGTTCCTACGTTACTGACACCATTTAATAAGTGTATAGTCAGCTGTTAAGTGTCATATTGGCAGAATTTCTCTCTCATATGTGGTCTTCCACATCATTGTCCATGTCATAGAGATCTAAGTCATCTAAATGAAAATATCATTTTGGTCATCGAAAGATTAAAGTTGTCACATCTAGGTTATTGAAAGATTTTTTACCAGCATTCAAGTCCTTGAAAGATTTTTAGAAGCATTCATGTCATTGAAATTATTTTAGAAACATTTAGGTCTTTGAATTTTTCTAGTGTTTGTACACAGGTCTTTCAATTACTAACAATATTAGATAATTATACATTCAACGGTTAACTGATATGCTATGAGCCATTTTCTTTTATACATAACATTTCAACTGCTTACATGACATCTACTTTTCTTTTATTTAATTTTTTAAATTAAAATATTTTTGTGAAGGTTCTTATGGTGAAAAATAGTTGTCTGGTTCTATGTATTAGTTTGTATTTCACCAGAATCATAAGAATTTTGAACAATCAAGTTATTATAATATAATGAAGTTTCCACTTCATATTAGTTTGATATTTTAGTTCAATGCTAACAAAACAACTTACATATTCACTTGGTATTAATTTTATTTTCTTCCCCTTTTTTAATGGGAAAAGGAATACGAAGGGGAAAAACATAAATTGGGAGTTTTTTTTGTTATTTTCTAGTGATTAAAAACTTCCACAAATGTTTTTTAATTCAAAAATAAATAAAAGAAAAAGTGGGTGTCAGGTAAGTAGTTGAATTGTTATATATAAGAGAGAAGGACTAACAGCATAGCAATTAACTGTGTTGATTGTGTATAGTTGTCTAATGTCATTAGTAAATGACAGAAAAATTCAAAGACATTAGTAACATTAAAAAAATATCGCTAAATCATAAGAAAATGTTACTAATATGATCTAGTAACATTTTATCAAATATTGTGTATACCTTATGTTATTAATGATATTTAGTAACATTTTTGCATATTAAAGGTAACATTTACAAAAAAATGTTACTAAAAATTTTTAGGAACATTTTTTTAAATAAAATGCAACATTTTATAAATGTTATTAAAAATTTTTAGTAACTTTTTTTAATAAAAAGACAACATTTCTAAAAATGTCACTAAAAACTTTTAGTAATAGTTTTTTCATAAAAATTAACATTATTAAAATGTCACTAAGTTTTTAGTAATATTTTTTTAATATAGACAACATTGTAAAAATGTCACTAAAAATAATTAGCAACATTTTTTAAATAGAAAAGTAACATTATAAAAATGTTGCTAAAGACTTTTAGTAACTTTTTTTAATAAAAAGATAACATTTTAAAAATGTTACTCAAAGCTTTTAGTAATACTTTTTTTCATAAAAAGTAACATTATTAAAATGTCACTAAATGTTTTTAGTAATATTTTTTTTTATATGGGCAACATTGTAAAATTGTCACTAAAAATTATTAGTAACATTTTAAATAGAAAAGTAACATTATAAAAATATTACTATTGCAAATTTTTTTAACATTTAACAAATGTTATTAAATTGTTTATTTCAAAATAAAATAAAATATAATATAATTTATAATAAATATTAAATAAATTTTTACACTATAACATAAATTAATATAGAAAGAAATAATTTAGTAATAAAAAGTCATGGAGAATGAAAAAAAGATTTAAAATAATTAAAGCATAAGCTTGTAATTGAGATATTATATGACACATCAAAATGCATTACATCATAATCAATATATCCAATACATAAAAAATTCATTACATTAAAAATTAATTAACAATCCAGTAAATACAGTTAGGTGCAATTTTTCTCCTTGATTAATTTCACATCCATATTTCATTTATACAATTATTTCATATTGTTTATGTTTGTTTTTTTCTCTTGTTCCTTTAAATTACAACATTTACCATCATCAAAAAATAGTAATGCCATAAAATCCCGGTGAAATTCCAAAGAATCATCCATCAAAGATTGTCAATTAATGACTAGGTAACCTCACTATCTACCTTTAAATACAACATTTGCAACCAATAAAGTATAGTAATACTATAAGACCCCAATGTGGCAAAAAAGATAACTTTGCAAAGGAAACAAAAACTGCACACAATGAAATTCCAAAGAACCATCCAACTAACTAAGAATTAATCATAGTCATTCAATTTCAGAGTAGTGTGTGAGTAAGCATTAATGGTAATTAAAGGCATTTTTTTTTTACTTGTTATCAAAGTCATAGCTTTATACAAAAAAGAAGCAATACAAGTCTCAATCAATAAAACCAACAAAAAAAATGTTTCATCCTATCTTTGTATCAGGGAGCCCCACTTCAAAAGGTACTCAACCTTGAAAGAGAACATTCACCGGCGAGAATTAAAACTCTAACCGTAATATCAATGAATATAAATCAAAACCCCCAAAAGATGATGTTATTTTAAATGCAAAATTTATTTGCATAACTATCCTTAATATGCTAGAAAAGGGACAAAAAAAAGCAATTAGGGCTTTTATCGATTTCAACAATCGAAAATGTAAGAAACGCTTAACCTTGTGTAAACAAGTGAAAATAAATAATAATAAATGAAGGTTGATGCTATAGACAAGTTATTTTACGAGTTCAAAGATGAAAACTAACAAATTATTCAAAGAAGTTGAGGAAAATGGAAAAAGTAAATGAAAAGAATTGGGGATTTAATGAGAAGGAAAGGTGAGGGCTGAAAAAGAAAAAAAGAAGACTATTTTGAGAATAAGTAAATGGACATGTGTCTTGTATTGTCATATTTAATTTATCACAAGAAGTTACATATGTAGTGTGCATGCTTAATGTGCAACTTCATTTTTTGCAACCATATTAATTTAGAAGTTCCTACACAACTTGCTCAAGTTCATTTACTACTAGAAATATAAAAAACAAAAGCAATTTTGCATTAGGCATCCTGAACATAATACAATTATGTAAGGAGGTATGCATCCATGGACTACCTAACGAAGAAAAACACATACAAATCAACTATAAAATTTACCAAGGTGCAATTGTTAGGAAATCAACTACCTAATTTTTTAGCCTCTATGAAAACAACATGACCATAATTGATGCCAAATTTGTCTACAATTTGTCGTAATATAAAAAATGAGACGAAACTACAACTGCAATTCAAAATTATTCCTATAATGAACATCTTACCAAACTATTGCAACTAATGCATCTGCAATTATGTTGAAGCTTGAGAAGACCTTGAATCACATGCTCCTTCTTCTCATATCCTTCTTCCAACTCGCCATCTCCTCCTCTACTTAAACTTTGCAGTTCAAAAATTCAATTGCATCATCACAATAATGCAAACAGAAATTGAGTATCTAGCAATCAATGGAAAATAACAAATTTGAGAACGATAGTGTTGCAAGATTAAAGAAAAAGTTAGTATGAAGTTAAATAAGTAACTAACCCTAAGAGGTTGAGGAAATAGAATTGGAAACAGTTTGAGACTTGAATTGAAGAGACCTAAATCAAGAGAGAGCAAAACCGCAAAGAACGAAGATACTGAGCGCAATCGGAAACAACAAAGGTGCGGAACCAAAAGGGAGGGAGATAAGAGCCAAAACGGAGAGAGATTGTTGGGTCCAACCGAGGGGGTAAACATCGGGGAGAGGTATAACCATGGTACACGAGCCCATATATAAGAGAATATGACACCACCTTCAACCCAAAACCTTAAGGCATTAGGTTATGGGTCTTTCTCACTTATATATTACTCAACTTCCCAATTTCTAACCAATATGGGACTTCAACTCACACTTGCACTCCAACAATCTCCCCCTCAAGTGTGAGTCCCTTATTCACACCGCCCTTAAACACAAGGGGACACGCCTCCTGAAACCCTTAGCAGGAGGACTTTCGATGAAGGGAATCCCTCAAGTGTGAGTCCCTTCCACATTGTAACTCGAGCGGAAGCATACATTTTAATGACGGCCCCTTATTCACACCGCCTCTGCAAGTGTGAGTCCCTTCCACATTGTAAACTCCCCCTCGAGCAGAAGCATACATTTTAATGACGGCCCCTTATTCACACCGCCCTTAAACACAAGGGGACACGCCTCCTGAAACCCTTAGCTTCCACATTGTAAACTCCCCCTCGAGCAGAAGCATACATTTTAATGACGGCCCCTTATTCACACCGCCCTTAAACACAAGGGGACACGCCTCCTGAAACCCTTAGCTTCCACATTGTAACTCGAGCGGAAGCATACATTTTAATGACGGCCCCTTATTCACACCTCCCCTACAAGTGTGAGTCCCTTCCACATTGTAAACTCCCCCTCGAGCGGAAGCATACATTTTAATGACGGCCCCTTATTCCCTTATTCACACCGCCCCTGCAAGTGTGAGTCCCTTCCACATTGTAAACTCCCCCTCGGCCCCTTATTCCCTTATTCACACCGCCCCTGCAAGTGTGAGTCCCTTCCACATTGTAAACTCCCCCTCGGCCCCTTATTCCCTTATTCACACCGCCCCTGCAAGTGTGAGTCCCTTCCACATTGTAAACTCCCCCTCGGCCCCTTATTCCCTTATTCACACCGCCCCTGCAAGTGTGAGTCCCTTCCACATTGTAAACTCCCCCTCGAGCGGAAGCATACATTTTAATGACGGCCCCTTATTCCCTTATTCACACCGCCCCTGCAAGTGTGAGTCCCTTCCACATTGTAAACTCCCCCTCGGCCCTTTATTCCCTTATTCACACCGCCCCTGCAAGTGTGAGTCCCTTCCACATTGTAAACTCCCCCTCGAGCGGAAGCATACATTTTAATGACGGTCCCTTATTCACACCGCCCTTAAACACAAGGGGACACGCCTCCTGAAGGGAATCCACCGTCAACCTGCCAATCACAACCATCGACTCTGATACCAGTTGTTAGGTCCAACTGAGGGAGTTAAACACCGGGGAGATGTATAACCATGGGACACGAGCTCATATATAAGAGAGCATGACACCACCTTCAACCCAAAACCTTAAGGCATTAGGTTATGGGTCTTTCTCACTTATATATTACTCAACTTTCCAATTTCTAACCAATGTGGGACTTCAACTCACACTTGCACTCCAACAGAGATAAGAAACGAGAGAAGGAAATGCAAAGCAAAACTTAGAGACATAGGTCACAACTTTTTTCTTTTGGTGAATAACAAAAATAAATATATAAATTTAATAAATTTATTGATAAAGTTATTTTTCCACTGGTTTTTATTCATCAAGTTTTAATTTAAGTATTTAACTAGTAAATTTAATAGTTTTAAAATATAATAAAAAGTTAATTATTTATTAAAGTGTAAATAAGTTAAATAAAAATAAAAAAGTTAAAAAATTAAATTTATATAAAATAAATAATAAAAAAAGTACTTCTTAAGAAAAAAATAATATGATTAATGAAAATTTAATAAGAATGTATTTTAAAAAAATAGTAATCTTTAGTAATATTTTTTAAAAATGATACTATAAAATGAATTAATTTATTCTATAGTAAGATTTATTTAAAACATGTCACAATATTATGATAATATTATCTATAGTGACATTTATTTGAAAAAATGTCATTATAGTATATAAAATTTATCTATAGTAACATTTTTTAAAAATATCACTAAATGTATAAAATGTAGTAGTGATGTCTCTAAAAATCTTTCAAGGACCTAAATGCTTCTAAAAATCTTTTAAGGACTTGAATGCCTGTGAAAAATCTTTCAAGGACTTTGATGCAAAAACTTTAATGTTTCAAGGACCAAGATGATATCTTCACTCTAATGACTTAGATCCATGTGACCTGAACAATGATGTGGAATGTCACATATGAGAGAGAAACTCTATCAGCATGACACTTAACAATTGACTGAACACTTACTAAACAGTATCAATAACGTAGGTACTAATATGCAAACAACAAAATGATTCAAGGACCTAGATGCCTCTAAAATTCTTTAAGAGACTCAGGTGACAACGCGTCAATCTTTCAAGGACTCGTTTGGTATTTCACTCTATAAAGTAGTGTCTTGATACGTGAGAGGCACGAGATTGTTGATGAATATTTGCCATCAAATATATAATTTCATAATTAAAATAACTTTCATTTATAATAAAAAACAATATTTAATCACAATAAAAATGTTTCTTAAATATTAGAGAATAAAAAAATCCTTCATAAGCATATATAGGAAATTTTAGGATAACATTTTGTAAATATTTATAAGACATATTATTTGTTATACTTCATTTTATGAAAAAGTGGTTGTATATTTAATTTATATTAGAGGGTGAAAAAGTATAGATCACATTTCACTACTTTCTTTTGTTTACATTCCTCTATATTATTAATAGAACAGTTAAGCGCTCTACTTTCTGATACCACAATTGTGTGGCTAGTCCCACAGAAATATAGGAGGCGTGTTGAAAGAGAAAAAACATTAGAAGTTAACCTATATACGTGTATATATTTTCATGTAGGTGTGAAAGACAATAAGTTTTTTTTTTTAACAAGTAGTTTTATTGTTGGATAATTGATCACATTTTTTTTTATGAAATGGATTGAATTTATATTAGTTTGCATATAGTAAAATAATTTGAATAAATCTAATGTACCTTTTCAATAAAATAAGTGCATTAAGTTAGAATTGAAAAATTCTATGTTTAAAATTTTTGTTTTCTTCTTATTTGTTATTGATATGTGAAAACTGCAAATGTATGATATCGTCAAATTATAATAATAAAATCGTTCTTTTCACAAGAACTGTGCGTTTGGTAAATAATAATTGTTTATAATTTCCATTAATTTTATAAATAATTTAAATTAATAGAAGAGGATTCAAATTCTATAATTAATAAAAATAAAAATAAAATTTATGTGAATTCTAAAATGAATATAAAGATAACAAATTCAAATAATATAAAATCTAAATGAAGGAAATGATAACTAATATAAAAGGAATTTTTTATTTATTTATTTTTAATATATTTGAAAACAACAAATATTTGGGTGAGTGAGTTGAGAAAATAAGAAAATAAAGAACATCAAACTCGGAAATAAAGAGTGAGTTGGGAAAGTAGAAACTCCAAGTCTTGCTCTATATACTGTCTTTATCAAAAGTTCAAAACTATGGTTTGGAATAGAAACTTTCTATTTAAACTAATGGACTTTCTTTGTCTAAACCCCAAAAATGTCATAAAAACATAACACTTAAATTGATTATACAAAGGAGTGCATATTTTTGCTCAGGAGTATTATCTTTATTAATTAACTCATAATTCCTTTTTTTTTCTTCTAAATTTCCTTCAAAGCCCCAAGCTTCACTCCAATGCTCCAAATCAATCTAAAACTGCATCAAAATCTAGCAAATTATATCCTAAAACACCAAAAGCACTAAAAGTGTAACAAATTCCAAATTATAATTAAAAGACACCTAAATGCAAATATTAAATGTAAAGGACATAAAAATAAATAATTCTAATTAAAATAAAACCTAAAAATAGATAAAATGCAACACATCAAACAACCATAAACTTAGAATTTGCTTGTCCTCAAGCAATAATTGTGACTTAAAATAAAATGAAGATCGCCAAAACAAGAACCAGAGAATGATAAGCAAATGCAATAGAAAATAATCATGTGGAAGAAATCCCAATCAAGTCCAATAAGAGGAAGTTCTCCCAAAAGATGCTCAAGATGATGGGTTCTCTCAACTCACAAATCTCAAGTGTTTAGGGTAACACAATTTCTCTCATTTTCCTCAAAGAAAAGCATTTTATCATAGGCTTGGTGAGAAACCTTATCTCCACTTTTATGCTCTTTCAACCAAAATAAATTTACTAGGTCTTTTATTGGGATGTAATGTGGCCAAAGTGAAATTGTAGGTGGGAAACAAAAAAGAAAATGGAAATACACAATTTGCTACAAATTAAGTTTGTGCTCATTATAAAATATGCCTTGCAACGAGAAAGAAGTGTTAATTCTTTTGCATTATCCACTTGGGCATACCCATTCCTTTTTCTTGTTTTTTTTTATTATTCTTTCTTTCTTTTCTTTTTGGAATCTTAACTCACATTTGTTCATAATAATTTATATATTTTTTATAAATGTTTTTTTTCAAATACCAATCCTCACATATTATCAACCACTATATAAAACAATTATTACATATTAACATTTGACACACAAATTGTCACATGTACTTATAATAAGACACTAAGATAAATGAAAACATTGATATATAGGCACCAAGAAAGTTTAAAGAGTTTGGCTCAATGGCACAACTAATGGGCAAAGTGTTTCACAATGTCAATGGTTTGAAAGAAAAATTCTAATTGCCTTGATCATATTTATTTTAATTGAAAGAGAGTAAGTTTCAACCATGGTTCCAAAACAAGTTCTAGAAGATGCAATTTAGAGGAAATCACACTCAAGAAAGATTTTTGGGGTTAATATGTACCCCTATATTGGCTCAAAACTCACATATAGTGTTAAATTCACTTTAGACATGATATTAGAGAGAACAATGTTAATTATTCAACTATCTAAGATATCAACAATGCAATGTACTACTATAAATCTTTAAAAATAGTAGGGGTCTTATTTAATGATTTGAACAACCACACAAAATTGGGATTGCTCAACGATAATTGCAAAAATAAAATAAAAAATAAAATAAGAAAAAATAAAATAAAATAAGAAAAAATAAAATAAAATTCGTAAAACAAGGTAAAATAAAATAAAATAAAATAAAACTCTAAGAAACCTCAAAATTAAAGTTATATTGTCCCAATATAAATCTAAGAGTAAGGGAACGAAACAAGAAAAGATAGAACTTGTCAACGGTGAGGTGGGCGGCTTAGGTGAAATGGGTGACTTGGATAGTCGTGAATATGAATATTATAAAGCTGCTCCAACAAGAATGTGTGGTGTTGAATATCAAAAGTGCAAAATAATTGCAGGACAATGTAAGTTTCTGGAAAAATGATATATGAATTTTACAAAATTCGCACTCAAAGTGAACTACAGTTGCACAAGAGTGTAACTTTTTGTAAAATAAATTTTCAGAATTCAAAAAATTTGTGCACTTAAACTGTACTTCAGTTGCACAAGAATACAACTCTCTGGAAAAATAATTCTGAATTTCACAAAATTTGCACTAGGGTGCATTTTAATTGTACAGGAGTGCAACTCTCTGGTTTCTTCAACTTTCTTCCTTCATGTTTTGCCTTTTTTCTTTTTCCTCATATTCATCTTCATTCATAATTTTTTCTAATAAATTCTTTATTCCAATTTCTTCACGTCTTTCCTAAAACATAAAAGAAACAACCAAAAGCGTAAAATTGAAAAAAAATAAAAATAAAATGACAAAATATTAACAATAATTTTTAGGAAAAACTCATTATAGGTTCATCACACAAGTGCTTATTTTATATCTTAAGCTTCACAATAAAGAAGAAAAAATTAGTCTCCCACAGTAGGGTGACGGAAAAGTAATTTGACTTCTTTCTCAAGTATTTTTCTTGATTCATGTCTATGTGGAGGGATATAGAGTTTCCCTTTTGACATACATATTTCATTAGTACTCTTTAATGTAGGATCATTATCGAATTGTACTTTTATTAAGAGTAACTTAGGTGGATCTTTAACAAGGTATTATTTAGTTTCCCTTTGTTCCACCACTTGGTCCATTGATTCAACCCTGCATATAGAATTCTCAACAAAAGGAAAATGATTATCTTTAAACAAGTCAAACCCATTAGTTTTTTTCATTTCTTTACACTTATATTAACAACAGTAATAGCTAAGAAATGTTTTCCTAGGATAATGGGAATATTGGCATCTTCATTTATGTCTAACACTACAAAGTCACATAGGATAATTAAATCTCTTACCTTAATAGGAACATCTTCTACAATTCCCATTGGATGTATGAAAAATTGATCTGCCAATTGCAATGATATGTTGGTGGGTTGTAGCTCTCCTATACCAAGCTTTTTATAAACAACTAAGTGCATTAAACTAACACTAGCCCCTAAATCACACAAGACTTTATTAAACTTTTTGTTACCAATTAGTCATGGTATAGAAAAACTATCGGGATCCTTAAACTTAGGAGGTAATGTAGCATGGACAAGGGTCACAGTTTTATGTCCATCAACCTTTTTCTTAGTAGCCAAGATCTCTTTAAGAAACTTTGCATAAATAGGCATTTGTTGTAAAACATCTATAATTTGAATGTTAACATACAATTTTTTTATCATATCTAAAAACTTACCAAATTATTTGTCTAATTTTGCCCTGGCTAACCTTTGGTGAAAAGGTATAAGTGGTTGGTAAGGTGTGGAAGAAGTAAGTGAAATTTCAACCTTTTTTTCATAAATATCTTCTTTTTCAATCTCAATAGTAGGTTGTATTTCCTCTTGAACTTTTTGCATTTCCTTTTTTGCTTTGTTTGTCAAAGGTTCATCTAACACTTTACCGATCATTATTGCATTAGCATGCTCAACATTATTAGTTTCATTGTTACTAGGAAGCTTACTTGGAGGATTACTAGGAGAAGAAAAATGTTGAACTATTTGAGAAATTTGGTTCTCCAAATGCTTGTTGTGAAATGTCATGTTATCTATTTGAGTGGTCAACTCTTTAATAGAAATTCCCATCGCCTCATTAATTTGCTTTTGGCTCATCACGAACTCCTCCATTAAGCTTTCCAACTTGGAAAGAGAGGATTGGAAGCCTTATTGCTAGCCTTCTTGATTGTTAGAATAAAATGTTTGCCTCGAATTTTATTGTGGGTACCCTACTCTTTGGTTTACTCCACCTTGATTATTATAGTAGGAGAAATTTGGATGACTCTTCCACCTTCATTATAAGTGTTGGAGTAAGGGTCAAATATTGTCTTCTTAAGATGACTATAGAAATTATGAGTTGCAATTATGTTCTCCATGATATTTTCCTAACCACCGGACATCCCTACTTGACAATCAATGGTCAAGTGTCCTTGTAAACCACAAACCTCACAAAAATCATTAATAGCATCTATTACACTAACATTAAATTTTTCTAATTTATCAAATCTCTTATTTAGAGCATCAAATTTTGCTAAAATAAAATCAATATTAATTTACCTCATACTTACCTTGGGTTTCTCATTGTGAGTTATTGTTTCTTTCTCTAACCCATTGGCATTGATTTTCTGCCACTGTTTCAATTATACTTATTGCTTTATCAAATGGCTTACCCATAAATGATCCACCAGTTGTAGAGTGTAACAATATCTTATTATTGTAATTCAATCCATTGTGAAAGAAACGGATTGTTAGGGGTCTCTCAAGGTCATGATAGCAAGAGCTGTGAAAATCTCTCTCAAGCTTCAGGAAAAAGTTCTATGTCACCTTGATGGAAATTTGTTATCTTCCTCTTCATCTCACCTGTAAAGTGGGTAATATTTTTCCAAAAAGGCTTTTTCATACAAAACCCATGTAGTGACACTATCTCTAGGGATAGTCCTCATCCATGGTCTTGTTGTTCCTACTAGTGTAAGTGGGAAGAGACGTAAGCGCAATGCATCTTGTGAGATTTCCTAAAAATTTTAGGTCTCACATATCTCCAAGAACCCCTCTAGGTGATTTGCATGATCTTCAAAAAAGTAACCCATGGAATTGATTTTGCTTCAGCATGTGAAAGAACGCATAAGGAAGTTGGAAATTCGCATTTCCAATATTGGGGCGAGCAATTCCTTTAGACAACCCACGAATGGTTGGAGTTGCATAGTCTCGTAGAGGTCTATTTGCATTTGCCTCTTCTTCAACCATTAGTATGGTTTGCTTCTCAAAGATAATATATAACACCTTATAAAACTAAAAAGAGAGAGAAAAACATGAAGTCTGAAAAAGGAAAAAAAACAAGTTAATTAAAAATAAAATAAAAGGAAAGAAATAAATAAAACTAAATAAGGAAAAAAATATAAAAAAAAAAAATTTAAATTTAAATTCATAAATTAATTAAAATTAAAAACACATATAATTGAACTAAGAGACACAGTTTCTGGCAACAACGCCAAAAACTTGATGTGTGAAAACTATAAGTGTATGGTGTCGTCAAGTTATAATAATAAAATCTTTATTTCACAAAGACTGTGAATTTGGTAAAGAATGATTGTTTATAATTTCAATTAATTTAAATTAATAGAAGGTGATGCAAATTCTATAATTAATAAAAATAAAAAAAAATTATGTGAATTCTACAAATTCAAATAATATAAAATCTTAATGAAGGAAATCATAACTAATATAAAAGGATGATTTTTGTTAATATATTTAAAAACAGTAAATATTTGATAAAATAAAAGAACGAATAATTCAAAGATGTGAAATTAAAATATTAGAAAATTTTTAGGATTTGGAGTATCACACCATGACTCCCTATTGAATCAATTTTAGTTATCTTGTATGCTTTTATTAGTTCTCTATGAAGGTGAATTAACCTAAGGTAACTTTCATCCTCTTTCAAGGTAAGAAGGCATATCTAATTGAATTAACCCATACTTTCGTAGTAGCTATGTTCAATTAAACTCGTTAAGTTCTTTGCTAATTCATTGACTCCTCGAAGGGTTAAACCTACTTTTCGTGATTTAATTCTTAAGTTCCTTCCCTAGGTTCTAATAATTAAGTTCATCTTTCGGTCATTCCCTAATTATTTATGACTACAAAAATGGTGATCAAACGAATTGTAACAGTAAAAGAAATAGAGAAGAAATCAATAGAAGCCAACATAAGAGCAATAAAAATGCTTAATTAATCATCAATAACGTAAAGGGTTAAACCACAACCCCTAGAATAAAAAAAAGTTTACTCACACATATTAATAACTATCAAAAACAAGAAAATAAAGAACATCAAACTGGAAATAAAAATGAGTCCAGAAAGGAGAAACTCCAAGCCTCACTTTTTATCAAAAGTTCAAAACCCTAGTTTCGAACAAAAACTTTCTATTTAAATTAATGGACTTTCTTCGTCTAAACTCAAAAATATCATAAAAACACAACATTTAAACTGATTACATAAAATAGTGCATATCTTTGCTTGAGAGTATAATATTTATTAATTAACTTATAATTCAATTTTTTTCTCCTGAATTTCCTTCAAAGCTCCAAGCTTCACTCCAATGCTCCAAATCAGTCTAAAAGCGCATCAAAATCTAGCAAATTATATCCTAAAACACCAAAAATACTAAAAGCGTAAAAAATTTCAAATTATAATTAAAGACAACTAAAATGAAAATATTAAACATAAATAATAAATTTAATTAAAATAAAACCTAAAAATAGATAAAAATGCAACGCATAGTTACTTGTTTATATTATTTAGGCAGAATATTGTTTCCTTTTTTTTTTTACTAAGAAACTGATGCACCGAAAGTAAAAAATGCATAATCATTTCTCCACATATGATATGTGTCGCACAGTTATGAAAAAACCTTTGATACATTTTTACTTTTAGTCCATTTCCCATACGTATGTGATAATAGTCACACAGTTATCGCACATATAGTTATGAATTTTTAACTTTATTTTAATTAGATTTTTAACTATTAGTGATATGATACGTAGTATGTAAAAATAAAATCATTTCAATGATTTTAATTGAACACATAAAAAACCTAGTGAATAACACTAAATTAACATTAGCAAGGAGTGGATCCTTTGGTTATCTTTTACTAATATGCACATCATACCTCCTTAGAGCCTTTTGTACAACATGTTGAACAATTACTGAATTGTGATATGCCTTCCAAATCTTAGCTACTCCTTGATAATTTTTTAATATTCGTGTATTAATGCATGAACATGAACAAGTTAGATAAGGAGAAGAGCAACAAAAAGTGCAAAAGATGCAAATGAACTCAATTGAGCATTGACATCTCTTAGGAAAAAGTCATAGACCTTGCTCAAGGGAACATTAGACTTGCTTGAGCAAGCCTTGCACTTGGACGAGTTGCGAACTCATTTTGCTCACTTAAGCGAGCTTTCTTTACTTAAGCAAAGTTAGAAATAATCATTTAACCTTGTAAGCACTCAAGTGAGCAGTTATAACACTTTAGTGAACCCTACTTACTTTGATACATAACTTATTGTATAAATAGGGTATTATTTTTTTAGAAAATAAAGTATCCCACTTTTGGTTTTGCATTCTGAGCTGATTGAAAGAGGTTAAGTTAGATGCTTTGGGACTGTCGCATCCTATGCGAGCTTAGGCTATTAGGCTTTCATTCATGGCTTTCATGAGGAACTAACCCGTCTTGTTGTTGGGGTTTGATGTAACCATGATTATTTCATGAAATGAAAAGTTTCTTTTTTCTTTTATTCAATTTTTTATTGTTCCTTTCGATTTTCATTATCTGTTTTGAGATTGAAAATCCCATTAAACGAGTTTGTTAATTTAATGGTGAATTAAAAGACACTTTTAAATTTATAAATATTATGAATAATTACTAAGTTATATGCCTAGGAATAAGGCATAATTACCAGTAACTTTTAAGTCTATATTTTGTAATCAATGTGATTCTTCCAATTTTACGAGTCAAGAAATTGAGACTAAAATGGAGGAGGATTAGCCCTTTTGTTATAGGAATTTACTTAAAGGATAGAAATTAATCTCATGATAAGAAATTAATCAAATTATTAATTTAAGATTTCTGGAACATAACATTAGGCATTGGTGAAGTAAAACATCCTTAAAGCTCTCAACTATTTGTTAATTTATGTTATGCATGTCAATTGTTTATAAATTATTATTTAATTTTACTCACATCTTATCAATATTCGTAATTTAGAAAATTCATTAGAATTTGTAAATGCTAAGATGTTACAGGTTTTGATAATGCCAAAAGTGACAACAAATGTTGATACAAAAGCAAGAAAGCAAAAAGAACAAAACAACATTGACAAAGATTCAAGATAATGATAAGCTAGAAAATTAAATTAACTTAGTTATTGTAAAAGAATCTCTAAGAATTTGCATAAACTTCATTTGGCAAGATATGTTTTTTATCAGTTCAAAATATGAATTGATAATATGTAATCGATTACCAGAGAGTTTGTTTATTCAAATTCTGAATTCAAAAGTGACAATGGCACAATTTTTAAATCATGTAATCAATTACCATTTTTATGTAATCGATTACCAGAAAGTTGTTATCACAAAATTTTGAAAAGTCACAATCTTTCGTGAAAAGACACGATTTTTGAATCGTGTAATCGATTACCATTAGATGTAATCGATTACCAGTAGGCTGTTACGAAAAGTTTGAAAAGTCACAACATTTCATGAAAGAACACATCACTTTGGTTTTGACACTATAAATAAGTGAATTTTCTTATGTTTCAAAAACGAATTTTTCCAATCTTTTACAGAAAACAAACTCTTGCCCAAACACTTGCAAATTCTGAAAGAGTTTTTATAGGATCTTCAAATTGTATCATTTACTCTTTAAGAAAATTTCTTATTCTTCTTCTGATTACTCACTGATCGTAGTCAAGAGAGTTCTTGAGTGAGAAAAGGAATCTCAAACACAGGGAGAGGGCTCCCAAGGTGATTGAGGATTCGTTCATTTGTAAAGTGATTTACAAAAATAGTAAAAGCTCAAGTGGGGTTACTTGAGGACTAGACACAGACAAATAGATTGGTCGAACCAGTATAAAAAGAGTTTGCATACTTCTCTTCCCTATACTCCTATTTAATTATTCTGTTTGTATATTTGAACACTTTATTTTCATTTTCAAATATTCTATTATAAAATCAAAGAGAAAGAAAACGAAGTTTAAATTTTGATCTACTTAATTTACCCTCCCTCTTAAGTAAACTGAGGCCACTTGTCCAATAAAATTAATCTAACTATTGCATGATTTTCCATAAAGACGACTTGATTGTACTTTATCAATAATATAAATTGTTTTTTTGTTGTAATTTTTCATTTAAATACTCCTACTATCTTCAAGTATTACATGTAGAACTGTCAATTCGAGCAAACCAACCTAGCAGAGTTTTATAATAAAATGGGTCAGATCCAACTCATATTTTATTTTGGCTACATATTTCTAACTCCAACTTGGCCCTATATTGGGCCATGGGCCAAAATGGACATTTTAAAAAAAATAAAATTCAAATTTTTATTAGAAAATAAAACTTATTTTATAATACAAACTCAAACAATTCAAAACAATACACTAAATCAATCCAAAACACATCATAAATAAGTCTAAAATAATATCAAAACATATTTATATGTACATTTTAATTTAATATAAATTTTAGAACAATATAACTTTTATTTGTTAAAAATATATTTTTAAATAACATCAAACGTTCTTTTATATTGTATATCAATAATATGTATAAATTGACTTCATATTAAACGTACTTTTATGTGTATATTTTTTATTTAATATTTTTAGCAATATATTATATATTAATATGTATTTTAAAATTTATATATTTATATTTAAATTCAGACCGACTTGTGACCTATCGAACAAGTCAGACCCAAGTTCATTTATACAGTACAGTTAGATAGACTCGACGAAAAATATTTGCTTTTATTTGGACCTCCTTCTTAAGAGTCCAACCTAACCTATTTTGTAGGTTTATAGGTTAGCTCAACAGGCTAAACCTAGTTTGACAGCTCTAATTGCATGTGTATTTTGCCTTCCAACCCTTTTTCCTCTAATAGCCTCCCTCGCATACCACTATGACCTTCAATCCCCAAATCATTACTTTAGCTAATTATTATTCATGGAGAATCCATAAACCTGTGTGTACTGTTTATACTCTCTTTGTTGACATCATCATGCAAAAGTTTTATTGTAATGGCATAAACCCATTTTGTGTGTACTGTTTATTGTACTGTTTATACTAACATCCACATAAACTAACAGAATCCATAATAATTGTATAGTTGCTTTTTGAACATAAAGAGCAATTTTTTTTTTATCATGACAGTAAACCAAAATATGGTAAAAGTGGTAACGTTACAAGTATATAAGAAAAAAATTAAGAAACCTCTTCTGCATTAATGGTATAATCCTATTGTAATTATATGCATTCCTAACAGAGAAACCATTGATTTTATCCAGTTTCCATTGCCAAGAAGTATCATATCGTGCTCTGTTCAGTCTAATATCATGCAGTACTTGTGTTAGTACATCTACCAGTTTCGCCTCATATATTGGAAACACGGTCTTCTTTTTCACTTACTAGCACCGGAACCTCTCAGAGCAACAGAACTAAGGCAAGAAATAGAGAGAAGCAGAAAGCAAAAAATAGAAAGAAGAGAGGGAGTGAGTAGGCACTATTTATAGTGCCTAGGATGGTTGAACAATAAATGATACGTTCAAAAATTAAATATCACAGTTGCATTAAACTTAATTAATACAATAGCAAAAATAAATACAACAGTTATGTTTTAATTATGTTTAATAATGCACAACAGAAAATCAAGTTCAACCATCAATTTTAAATCAATTTTAATATTAATTCTCGCAAAAAGTTCACAAGTTGATTTAATCCTGTATGCAAGAGGATAAAGCAACAAATTTGCACTATCACATAAGACTTTTCCTTTTTGTAATCTTTTTACTAAGTCTTATTTATTGGTCTTAATATAAATATTTCTCATGTACCTAATTTAACCCATGTGAAATTTTAACTTTTGTAATATACACACTATTTTACATATATGTATATATAAAATGTAAGCAGGTCTAATTTGTATATATAAAGTCATATAAACCTTTAAGAGTCTCAATTTGTGAAGGCTAGAATCACTTGCCTACATTTCTCCTCATGAAAATAGGATAGTCTTCATGCAGTAAACTGAGTAAAGCTTCCAGTCTAGCAATAATCAAACACATCTTATAAAAATGTCATGCACTTCAAATTGTCATCATCATTAATAAAACTTAACAGAAAATATTGTGTGTATATTATAAATAGAATTGCTTTTAACAAATCATTCACCGATGTATGTACTATTTATTTATCACACTCTCAAGCATAATACATGAATATTATTTGTCAGCTAATCATTCACCTATATAATATTAGTCAAGTTAATAGAGCAAGATCACCTTATTAAAAAGTTACAATAACCAAGAAGTGAAAATTAAAAGGTTTTTACGCAAAATATACTTGAAAAGTAAGGAAACTTAAGAGTCCTCATATCAACAATGAACCTAAACATTAATATTGATTTAATGGAATGAAATTGAGACAACATCAGCATGGAATGTGCAATAGGTGAATATTTAAGAAAAAGATAAATAGATAATATTCCTTTTATTGTATGAAACTGATGGTATATAAAATATATCCTTTAAGCGGAATATAATAGATAAGTATTAAAAAATAACTTGTCAAATTTTTTCATAATCTATATGTTCATGTTGATTCCTATATTCTCATTCCGATCAAGCTTCAAAAACACAATAACGGTTAAAAAAGTATGAAGTATATGTAGCTCAACTTAATAAAATGAAAGGGTATTTAATATTTTAAATTAATTTTGTGAAAGCATCCTTTGAAAAAGTGCAAGTATGAAAAAACAAAGCATATGCTTTAGCCTTCTTCCCAGCTGCTCTGTATGACTTTGCCACATAAAAGCACTTGCGAGCAGTCATAGGCATTATAGAAAAGAAACAATTGTGATATGAACAATTCTATTGCTTTATTGATACTGCAATACCAACTTATATATTGATACACAAATAAAATATAATAACGGAAATACAGAAAGAATATCAAAACAAAACATAATAACTTAGTAGGTATATCAAAACATAATAACAGAAAGGATGTCAATACCAACTTATTTTTGTTAATTTCTTAAAAGATCTTTTTAATTAAAATTTTGTTATCAAACATGTGTTTATCGAAATCTTATCACAAGAAATATATTTTAGTAGGTATACTCACCTAAATTAGTTATCAATATTTATGGACACCTGAACAAGATTAAATACGTTATTATCATCTCATTTCTTTCTATTATTTATCTTCTTATCACATAAAATCACTCATTATATGAATCGCTTATTTGTTTTTCCTGTCTATAGTTAAAGGATGTTTAAGAAATCAAGGACAATCATGTGTATATTGTGATCCGCAATGTGCTACTATATAATTGCTGATAATTTGATTCATAATATTTCAATTCACAATTGCAAATCACTTGATCTGCAACACATTAATAACAAATCAAAATTCGTAAGTGTTAAAAACTTTAACATTAAAACAAGCTACATACAACAAAGACAATCACATTGCGGACACCATCGAAAACAAGAAAATCAACACACACCATTCTGGATACAATGGATTAGAGCAAAATCTTCGAACTAATAACTCAAGGATGTCAAGGATAGTGCAACACAAAAAAGTTCCCCAAAAGAGAGAGCATAAGGTTTATTAAGTGACAAGGTCAAAAGTGTCATTTTTAAGTTATAGGGTGAAAAATGAAAAATAGGAGGTGCAAAAATAAACTCCATCTAAGAATCATTTTCAGATAAATATTTTGGTTTAGAAATCCAAATTGGACAACAATTCTATAAAGCAAGCAAGGATTTACTTCCGATACTATCATATTGCATCCTACACCTTTCACTTTAAAAAAGTACATAAACTACACTTGTGTTTCTTACACTGTACACATGTTGAATACATATTGGAGCTATGGAGTATGAAAATACCTTTTGAAATACAATGTGTAAGAATGTAGGTACAGTGTAAGACAGTGTGTACATTGTGGATCAACAATATGTGTTTGTTTTGCAAGATTCACATAACTTTCAATTCTTGTTATGTCTTCCAAATCTTGCTATATAGATCTCTCCTTATAACTTTCATCATAACATATATTAGCAAAATTAAGTTGTGTCCACATATGATGTATGATTGAAGAGGTTTTACAACCAAGTGCATAGTTTGCCAACTCACATGCACAAGGAAAACCACATATTGTTATTATCCTCTCCAATATGATTAAGTTATGATCTACATTTGGAGTTGTCAATGCCCATAAAATTAATACATGTTTTATCCTCTCCAATATGATTAAAAGCACATCTTGAAACAAGACCTCCACAATCTCTTGTACAATTTGATATTGTAACTATACCCAACAATATTAATACTTTTGTCTAATGATGTTTTAATTTCAGTATGTCAAAGTGTGTCATGTTGTTGATGACATTCCATGGTTTACATAGATCTTTCATACTTGTTTGCCACATATTATCTTCCATATTCACTCTTCATTATTCTTTAATGATCTCCATCTTAGTTTAAATGGACAACCACACTTTCTACTTCCAATTGTATTTAGAATCATCTCATCCTTGTACCATTTGTATTTACCACTTCTTTCACATTTCAGAACAACATATGTTTTTCTTTCTCATTATGAAAATCACAAATTCGTGTTAGAAAGCAATATCACAAGCTTATTTAACACATGTCATCCTAACTAGGAAACATCTGTACAGATAAAAAAGACAATAACTTCAAGAACCACTATTAAGGTTTAAACAATGTTAAAACATAAATAATTTAATTACGTTGTCTGTTGTAAATGTTTCACTACTGCCAATGTTATTGTTACTAATTTTCTAGTTGTCAAGGTTATTTTTGTCCAATTGTATGTCTATATCAACCTCATTCATGTCTACTTTTTCATATTGAATGTTCAAATATTCTTCTTTCATATCTTAAACTAGGGTAAATAATTCAAAAACAAATTAGTAAAATTATTAACAAACTAATGAATGGTTGATGATGAATAATTATAATGTTTAAAGTAACAGTAAAAAAAATGTATTACTTATCTATTGATTTGCAATATGTTTTTCACACATTGCTATTCTGTTGACTCCCAATTGATTTTTTATTAATTGTGAATCAGTGGATCCATATTTCAAGAAAAAAAAACTTTTTAAACTTGTGCATAATTTTTTTTTAGACAAATATTAGTTATTGTGTGTTAGTTAAAGAATTCAAACTCACAACTTCACTCTCCCCTTTTACACATGTAGATTTTATCATTAGACCAACCTTATAAACCCTTTTGTGAATCATGTAATTTACATTCTACTTAAATACTTTCAAGTACGAATCTTCTGATTTACAATTGATCAAAACAAACAAATTTAACAAACCTCACTTTCAGTGTTGCAATGGGGAAATGATAAAGCTTTCACTTTCAAGACAAATGCGTTATACCAACAACTTAGGAGACACGGTGTATTGGATAAGAAAAATGGTAGATTGGAGCGCATGAAGAAAGGAAAACAGAGAAAAAGAAAAAGGAGGGTGAAAATATTTATAAAGTTATAAAGGCAGGTTTGGGTATTTTGGAAATATGGGTGCAAATAGAAAACAAGGAGGGTGCAAAATAACAGCTTACATCCCTGTTGTATACTCGGCCCAATTTGGTAGTGTCCGGCCCACCCATGCCAAATGTCCAATTTGATGTGAGCCACAAGCACGATCTCTTCTGTGGCCACCTGGTATAGCATCAAGGTGATGTGATTACCCGTACGCCTCTTGTTAGTTGTTATGTTATGGCACTTCCTAAATATTCTTTCTTTGTTTCTGATTTTGGTTTTCCTTTCTGCAAGTTGAACTTGATTAGGCTATTTTAACCAGCATGGCCAAGCTCACGCTGAGGCCAGACAATTCCTGCTTCTTTTCACACACTCAAAGACCATACTTACACACCCCTTTTATTAGAACCACATCGTGTCAACGTTTTCTATTCTCTTCAAACCACACCCTCAAGCTCAGAATAGTTTCTAGCGCTCAACAAAATGCCAAAGAAACCGAGAGAGTACCCATGGCCAAGACAAAGCTCGAGGCTCTCACTCTGGAAGAGGTGGAGAAGCAACATAACAACTTCTCTGGGAACTGGACACCTTGGAAGAATCTTCCTCAAAGATACAAACTCATCGGCACCACATCATTGGCCTTCGTTATTTGTAACATGGATAAGGTTATTACTTGCTTCTTTCCTTTCTTCATCGCAACCCCACAAGCAAAAATTGCTTCTTGAACAAACTTGGATGCAAGCAACCAAATTTTCATACAAATGGAAGCAAAGCACTTCTTTTTTTTTTTTTTTTTCTAACGATCAAAAGTAGCTGAAATTGGTTGCTGGGGTGCGTGGACAGTAACGGCTTTACTGGAAAGAAAGCATATGTTAGATTATAATCAATTAGTTGCATCATTAATTATGCATGGGATTTAGTTTGATTTGATTCAATGTGCTGCAGGTGAACTTGAGTATTGCCATAATTCCAATGTCTCATCAATTTGGGTGGAACTCATCAACTGCAGGATTGGTTCAGTCTTCCTTCTTCTGGGGCTATGCATTGAGTCAATTGCCTGGGGGTTGGCTAGCCAAACTATTTGGTGGCGGGTTAGTTTCCAGTTGCAACACAATGCTACTTGCCATCCAAACATTTCTCTATTTCTTTTATGTCTAGACTTTTAAACAATGTTAAAAAAATTGACTGACTCATCTATCCCGTCGAGGCACTGGGCTAGTAAACCAGTGATCAAACAGGCAAATCAATGTTGAACTGGTTGATTAGACTTTTTATTCAGTAAATCATTTTAAGTCCAACTTCATAAATTAATAATGAATTATTATAATATAGTAATTACTAGTTTAACTTTTAAATTCTAATAATTACGCCTGTGGAAGCATATATAAAAGATGGTTTAAATGTTAGAACTTTGTCCAATTAAAATAAACTTGTTATTACGTAGTTACTAATTAATTATTATGAATTAGTGATAAGTTAATTTATTAAATAATTTGTGAATTTTAGGTTTGATTTTTTGCTGTGTCACTTTTGTTATATTTTTAATTAAAAATTTCATTTAAAAAAATATTGGGTCAAATCGGAGCAACAAGTCCAACCAAACTCATTCACCAGTTCAACTGGTTATCCATTTAATCGGGTCAAACTGGATTGATTGTTTATTTGGTCCAATGAAAGGCTTGAACAGCTGAACCATTTAGACTACCAGTTTTTTATTAAACCCCCGTAGGACCTGCCAGTTCAATTCACAACTATGCTTTTAAGGAGGGGCATCATGTTTAGAAACACTAGGGAAGTGGGCTTGCTTTGGATGGCATCATAAACAGTTGCCATGTTTTAAAATGCAAAAGAAAAAAGAGTGAGAGTGCAATTCCTCAAACGTGTATTTGTGATTGACGGCTGGATGGTTTTTATGTAAGTATGCATTATCTAATGTAGTATATAAAGAAAGGTTTTAATTCAAATACAATGACATTATAAAGATTCCTTAAACTTTCTTTCAATAATGAATTGTTATATAATTAAAAATTGTTGACTTTTGTTCCTGAAAAAAAAAAGCTATATCTTTACACTGACTGCGTTAGAATTTAACACAGAAAGAAAACTGAAAAAGTATAACTATTGGCTGGCTAATGGGGAGTGGACTTGAGGGCTTTAAATGACTTAATGAGGTGTTTTCTATTTTTCTTGACAAAGAAAATGAAAACATTTAGAAAATAGTGAAATTAATTTTGGAATTTTAAAGAATAAAGAATTACTAAAATAACTCCTTTTATTTCTGGTTTACTTCTAGTTTCCTTTTGTTTCTCTACATTTTTTATTATTTCTAACTCAGAAAAAAAAAAAGTATCAGGTCTGCATTTATATTCTGGAAGGAACAAATCAGCTGAAATACCAAATTTCAGCATATATTCATTGCATAAAATAAAAATTTCTCCAATCTAATGTACCTTTTTGACAAATATCCCCTCGATACTCGTTTCCTACTCATTAGGAACATGATGCTTTCATGTTACGTTTCACAGTCATGAAGATTATTGAATTTTGGTCATGAATGAAATTAGGGTGCTTGGGAATAAAGGCTTCAGGATTTATGTCAACTTTGAAAAGCACCAAATATTTAAAATGCTTAGGAATAGATATCTTGTCATGCAATCTCTTTGTAATCAAGGCTCACGAAGGACATGTCTCCTGCATAAATGTAGGAATGCTCATTCCTTTGAAATGGAGGCAGAACTAGTTTTGTCATTTCTGCATTCCAGGCATTCTCATAATGATATTCTTCTCAATAATTTTAAGCATTTATAGTTGGATGTCTTTTCTTTTTCAAATATGTCTAAAACAAGGCCTGTACATACTATATTATTAAGTGTAAGAGTTTAAGACTGTAATTGTGTGTTTAGAAGACACATGGAATTCTTATTTATAATGAGTGGTAGGTACAATAAAAGGGAAGCAAAATAAATGTAAATAATGACTAAATCCCTAAAAATAATATACTACATAATGTAATTAAAGCATATCTTAATATACTACTTAATATAATCAAATCATATCTTTAATACTCTCCCTCAAACTGAAGCATATATATCATATGAGTCAAGCTTGCTACATATACTATTAACATGAGAACCCTTGAGGGGTTTAGTGAGCATGTCTGCAAGTTAGTCAATTGAACTAGCAAATTCAGTGGCAATTTCTCCAAAGAACACTTTCGTTCTAACAAAGTGATAGTCAATCTTTATATGTTTAGTCCGTTCATGGAAGCCGGATTTGATACAATGTGCACGACAGAATGATGATCACATATCAGTTCCGTACTACCAAGATCTCCAAACTTTAATTGTTGGAGTAGTTGCCTGAGCCATATGATCTCACACGTAGCCATTGCCATGGCATGGTAGCTTCAGCACTGGATTTTGAAACTGCTTTCTACTTCTTAGTCTTCTATGAGATCAAGTTTCCTCCAATAAGAACACAATGCCTAGTAGTGGACCTCTTGTCTGACTGTGACTCTGCCTAATCAACATTAGAGTAACGTACTATTTTAGAATTTCCTTTATTTTTATATATCAATCCACGACCTATGCATTCTTGAGGTACTGAAGAATATGCATGGTTGCTGTCCAATGACCGTCACAAGGCTTATGTGGGAACCAACTAAGCACACTAACTGCAAATGCGATGTCTGGTCTAGTGACTGTGAGATAACTAAGTCTGCCCACTAGACGACAATATCTTTGAGGGTCTTTCAAAGACTCTCCCCCTAACCTAGAGCAAGTTTTACATGTGGGTCTGTAAGTGAGTCACTGGGGCGACAGTTAAGCATTCCTGTCTCGGTCAAGATGTCTAAGGCATACTTGCGTTGGGAAATAATAATATCAGTGGAGGATTGAGCAACTTCAATGCCGAGAAAGTATCAAAGTGGTCTCAAGTCCTTAGTCTGAAAGTGATTATGAAGATGAGATTTGAAACAAAGGATCTCCTCAGAGTTATCGCCGATTACGACTATGTCATCAACATATAAAACTAGGTAGATGCACAAGCCAGTGGAAGAGTGAAGGGAGAAAACAGTGTGATCAGCTTCAGTACGAGTCATACCAAATTCAAGTAAGGTGGAGTTGGACCGACTAAACTAGACACGTGGAGATTACTTCAAACCATAAAGTGATCGACAAAGTTTACAGATAAGGGGACAATTATCGGAAACTGTAAAACTAGGTGTTGATCTATGTAAACCTCCTCCTGCAAGTTACCATGAAGAAATGTATTTTTGATGTTCAACTGCTGGAGAGGTTAATGGCGAACGACAACCGTAGCAAGAAAAAGGTGAACATATGTGATTTTGGCCACCAGGAAAAAAGTATCACCATAATCAAGCCTATAAATCTAAGTATAACCCTTAGCCACCAAACGAGCTTTGTAATAATCAATAGTGCCATCAGGTGTAACCTTCACTATATAGACCCACTAGCAGCCAACAGTAAACTTGTCAGGAGGTAAGGGGACAAGTTCCCATGTGTTACTAGCTTCCAATGCAGTCATTTCCGTCAACATCATTTGTTGCCAATTATGGTCAGTCATGGCTTCACCTGTAGACTTACAAATAGAGATAGAATCTAAAAAGGAAACAAAGGAATAATATGATGGAGATAAACAATCATAATTAATAGTAAAGGTATATTTAGGATTAGGATTACGAGTTTACTGAATACCTTTGCAAATGGCAACAAAAAGTTTTGGCGTAGGTGACGACATTGAAAGAATAGTTGGAGCAGGAGATGATGCTGGAGGATCAGACGGTGGTGGTAGAACCTATGTTCGATGATGTTAGGTGAGTAGTAGAGATGGGATAGGAGAAACAAGAGGGGCTGAAATAGGAACAACTAGAACGGTAAGTGGGACCTTCAGAAGAACATTTGTAATGAAAAAAGAAAAGAAGGGAGTGTTTCCAAAAAAGGTAACATCAACGAAGATAAGGTACCTTTGAAGTTGTGGACAGAAATATTAGTAACCTTTCTAGAGGCGAGAGTAACCTAGAAAGAGACATCTGAAGGACTTGGCAGAGAGCTTGTTTTTACCTAGGGTGAGATCATGAACAAAACAGGTGCTCCCAAAAACACGCAAAGCAAGTGTATGAATGTCCTGTGTAGGATGTAAAATGGAAAAAGGAATCTGATTATTGAAAAGCAATGAAGGCATGCGGTTAATCAAATGACAAGCTGTAAGGACTGCATCACCCCAAAAGCATGATAGGACATTGCAATGGAGAATACGAGTTGTCTCCATCAAATGACGATTTTTGCATTCAGCTATACCATTTTGTTGTGGTGTGTGAGCACATGAGGTTTGATGAAGAATCCTTTGTGAGGTCAAAATAGACTGAAATTGGATGACAAATATTCTTTTGCATTATCAGTTCGTAAAATTTTAATAGAGCAAGCAAATTGGGTTTGAATTTTAGTGAAGAAACTTTGAAAAATAGAGAAGATATCATAACGTTTCTTCATTAGAAAAACTTAAGTACAATGGGAAAAACCATCAATGAAGGTAACAAAGTAAAAATATTTTAAAGTTGAACAAAGTCGACTAGGACCCCGAATATCAGAGTGAACTAAAGCAAAAAGTGACGCAACATGTTTATTGGGACTAGGACCATAACTAGTAGGAGTATGTTTACCTAATTGACACGCCTCGCACTGAAAAGAGTGAAAATTTGAAAAACTAAGAGACAAGTAGACACATTTTCTCCACACTCAAATGCCCAAGACATTAATGTTCAAGAGCAAAAGAAGTAGAGGAAACACAGGCCACCAAAGGTGTAAGTATAATCCTTCAGATTCATGTCTGGATCCAATCGTCCATCCAGTGCGTTGATCCTGTACAAGAATAAAGTTATTAACAAATAAGACAGAAATATCAAGGGTATGGGTGAGTTTACTAATAAAAACTAAATTAAAAAGACAACTAGGAACAAATAATACAAAATTTAAGGAAAGATGTGGAAGCGGACATGTTTGTCCAATGCCCCGGACTTTGACTGAGAAATGAAAGCTATAGGATTACTCGAATGAGCCACAACAGTAACAGGTGATGCAACATCCTTGGCTTCATTGGCAACGCATAACTGAAGAAGCTCATTAAACTCAGTGGCAAAGATAGTAATATCTGAGGTAGAAGAATTAGTCACTTGAGCCATATTAGCTGACCAAGACTGCTTTCTAGCTTTGATGCGATATTCTGATTCAATGTGTCTCCATCGATTACAATAATGACACTAACGTCCACCATGACCACCATGTCTCCATCGATTACGATGAGAGGAGTTTGAGATAAGGGCAGAGAATTCTCCCATAGGTGGGGAAGAGGACCCAAAAGAACATGAGTAGAAAGTCGCAACAACTGTTCTTAGACTATGTCATAGGTGGGAGTTGTGGGGGCTGATAGAATCTGATTACAAACTGTCACCAGTTCAAATGGGAGTCCAGCAATGGCAACAACCATGAAGAATTGATTGCATTGTTGGTGAAAGATCTCTACATCAGTAGTGAAGGGTGTAAGAGTAGAATATTCAGCAATAAGGTGATCAAGTTTACCAAGATATGTCTACATGTCCATGTTCTCTAATTTCGTAGTCACCAAATTAGTTACAATGTTGTAGAGATGATGAACATCATTGAAATATAGCTTTTTGGCTTTTGCCCAGACATCAAAACAAGTTGTGAAGACCTAAAACTGTGCCTGGAGATTAGGATCAAGGGAGAACCAAAGCACACTACATAAGGAAGAGACAACTTGTTTCCAACAAGATTGAGTGACAGATGGAACATCAGAGAGTTGAGTGGTTACGTGGGAGTGACGTCCTTGGCCTTGGAACCACAGCTGGACAGTAGCAGCCCAAGTACTATAGTTGGTACTTCCAAAGAGTTTCTCACAAGAAATCAGGGAAACGTTGGTGAAAGTCACAATAGAGTCAGAGGGCAGAGGAGTAGTCATTAGAAGGAGAAAAAAAAAAAAAGGTCAAAAAACAAGCACTCACTGAAGGAGGAGCCAAACAACCCTAAAACGATGGCGGATGAGAATGGCGGCGGGAGGCTCGCTGGAAAAGGGCGCAAGCGACTGTGAAGGCGCAGCAGCAATCGAAGGTGCGCATGGACCTCACATGTCAAAGAGAGGCGACGCGTGCAGCGGCGAGTGGCAGCGATCCAAAGCCAAAATGGTCGCTGAAGAGCGGTTTCAACGGGAGGTTGCACGACAGGTGGGTCTCATCAGAAGTGGTTGTTCTGGGCTTACGACAGCGGAAAATAAAAAGGGAAAAAAAAAAAAGGAGAGAGAGAGATCTAAACCCTAAGCTGTGATACCAACTTATGACTGTAACTGTGTGTTTAGAGTACACATGGAATTCTTATTTATAATGAGTGATAGGTACAATAAAAGAGAAACAAACAAATGTAAATAATGACTAAATCCCTAAAGATAATATACTACATAATGTAATCAAATCATATCTTAATATACTACTTAATGTAATTAAATCATATCTTTAATATTAAGAAAATCTTTTTCTAAACATTTTTATCTATTATTGAAAAATGTATCCATCTATAACTTCCTTTTACCAAATGAGAGTCTATTAAGTCATGTTTCAAGTCCTAAAGAAGGGATTGTAATTAGAATATTGCCTCATGAGATATAAGGTAGGCTTGGTAGTTGGGAAATGGATTTTAAGGGTGAAGGGAGAAGGGGAAAAAGGGAGGTCACAGATTTGAATTCCTTCTACTAACAAAACTAACATTTGTCAAGAAAAAAAAAATAGTTACCCTAACGAATGATTTTACACCTTATCTTTCTGTTTCAGAAAAGTTCTTGTGGTTGGAGTATTGATATGGTCAGTGGCCACAGCTTTTGTTCCTTTTCTTGCTGGATATATGCCTGGCTTACTATTGTCAAGGGTTTTGGTCAGTAATTTCCTTCTACCCACGTTCTTCATACATTGCAGATTCAACGCCTACTTATATGCATGGTTCCTTGTTGGTCTCACAAAATGTTGTTGTTTTGTTGTATTTAGCTTTTCACAGGATTTTCTATGTACTACAGTTAGTGTTTTTCTAGTGTTTCTTTCTATACATTAACATTTATTCCTATTAAGCATAGACCCTGGTTTGCATTGGTTATTCTATTTCTTCACTATTAAGCTCTTCCTTTTGGTTGCATATCTAGGTTGGCATAGGTGAAGGTGTTTCACCATCAGCTGCTACTGATCTCATAGCCAGGTTTGTAAACATCCTATTTAGTTTGGTTCAGATTTATTTTCGGTTGATTTGTATTTTTTTTTTTTTTTTATGATTAGAGTTGTTACTTCTGCTTACTTTTCTAGTCAATTTGTTAACTTAAAATTATTTTCCTTTTAACTGTAATTGTTTAACATCTTTAGTTTCTTCCCATAAATGTTGGTGGAACACTGAATTTTTGGTTTGAAGATAAGAATCCAAAGCAAAATAAAGATGCAAAACACTAAGAAGAATAGTTTGGAGGTGGACAAAAATTGTTTTAAGCACTTCGCTAACCAAATCCCACGAAATTCATAAAATATCTAATTTTAGGAGTTCAGAGTTAGTTCCTAGGTGAGAACACTGTTTTCTCATGATAAGGATATTTATTATGAAAATAAGTCTTTAAGGTAACTGTGACTGCAATAGTAGAAAATTCATGTTTGAGTTAACTCAAACGTCTGAGTAAAATAGTTGGTTCTTTTGTCAGCCTACTATTTATTAGGTTTCTGTATTTCTGTATTTAATTCTGGATCTTGGTCTTCTATTTTGTATGCCAAAGGAGTGATTTTTGACAAATGCTACAAGATTCTTCAGCCAATTATAATATTTTCAGTGTTTCACTCTTCTGTAACTTTAGTCTTTAACTAAGCCAAATGACCTTGTGTGATCCATGTAACTAATCTCACCTAGTGGAATAAGGCTTTGTTGTTGTTGTTTTCACTCTTTTGATTGGCAAGTTCATTGCTATGTGCAGGACAATACCATTGGAAGAGCGCTCGCGGGCAGTGGCATTTGTTTTTGGTGGTTTGAGTGTTGGAAGTGTTATGGGGTACACATTTTCTTGCTTGTAGTCATATGTAAATAAGAATGAATGTCACACAGGATTATATATTTTTGTTTGTCTATCCCCAATTTTAACACAGTAATATCTGTCAGGCTTCTTTTGGCTCCTCCCCTTATCCAAAATCTTGGTTGGGAATCAGTGTTCTATATATTTGGTCTTTTGGGGATTGCTTGGTAAGTAGAAACTACTAATCTATTGTAGCTTTGCACTTGTGTTTCAGTCTAAAATAGTGAACTTCGGTTGTTTGATTAAAATTATGACTTGTATTATTTTCATTAATTTTGAAGGTTTTTAGGGTTTCAATTTCTTGAAGGAGGTGAAACTCAATTAGATGCAGAATCTCTTTTATGTGAGATCTTGATCCATTTTAATTTTTGTGCTTTCTTAATTTTAGCTAAAAAGTATTTTGGTATTAATTGAATGATGATATTAAGTAAATTACTTTATCATCCGATCCGTTGAAACATTTTCCTTTCTTTTGAAAAATACAATGGAGCCCATCCTTATTATGGTACTACCTTCCTCCTTAGTCTGGTTTGGTCTGGATAGAGTTGTCAGTTTTGCTCGCATCTCCAGCAACACTACTGCAAAATGATAGTTGATGCATCAGCTTGTAGCCTTGCTAGCTGTTTTTCTCTAAAATACTAATCATTCCGAATTTGGTTCCTTTAAAATACACAGTTATCTTTACAGAGAAAAGCAAAGCATCTTAAGTGTTAACCATTAATGAGAAAATCAAGGGGGTAGATTTTAACAAATCCATGGTTTGTTATGCATGTACATAATTTATAATATTATATAATTTTTACTGTTGATTTTCTCATCAATTTTACTGTTGATTTTCTTACTTTTCCTTCTATAGTAGAGCAGCAGACCTGAGACTTCAAATTCAATCATTATACCTTCCACTTACACCTCTTGTGGTTGGGCATTTTCCATAATATTCATTAACATCTCCAGTTTTACCTCTCACATTGGATGGAGTCACCTACATAATTTTACATAGATCATTCCTTGTGTAGGTTTCAATAATTAATGTTGAGTAGCTCTCCAAATTAGTTCTGAACTTGGTAAGATCTGGTCACTTTAGTCCTTGACTTTATAGAAAGTCATTCTCTTTTGACCTTTTCTACCTCATTATTCATCTACATTAAGTACTAAAGTGGATAAATTTTTGCAAAGTCAAAAACTATGAGTCTAGAAAATTCAGGGACTAAAGTTTCTGTTGCTTACAATCTCATGAACTATGGGGTTTGCTCTAGTAACGTTAATGTGGTTCTGTGGCATGTCAATAAAGTCTTTGCATATAAGTGCACTAGTCCTCACAATCTGTACTTCTATTTAAAAAATGATAAATTACAATTGAATATAAGATCTTTTGTTATTTTGTTCTTCATATGTTATAAGTTGCGTTTGATGTTCTTTTGTTTACCTATTTTGCACCTCATAGTTTAATTGGTTTTTTTTTTTTTTCATTTTTGACTTCAATTGCCTCTCAGCAGCCCAAGATACGTTGACACAATCATGGAAAACATTTCTGAAAGAATTGAATGGCTCTTTGAAGGTATGATTAAAAAAATTATGAATGTTTTAGAGCTCATTCGTGTGTCAAAATTTGAATGGCTGTAGAAATGACAAGACAGTTCTGCTTAATGGCCCTAGATATTATATTCTAATATTTTTTATTGACGGCCATTTGCTAGTATTACTGTATTAGTTATATTGTAAATAATATAAATTCATAGGGCATTGGGTGGCCCAAGAGGAATTTCTCAAGCAACTCCAATTATTCTGAAACCTTCAAATGATAGATATCATTCCATTTCGCATGATGTTACCTTCTCTTGTTATCTACTTTTACTTTTGATTGAGTAATACTTATAATATCTGCAATGGAACTTTGTCTTGTATCTTGTTTCTAAAATACAGGATGTGCCATGGAAGGCCTTTTTCCAAAATCGTGCTGTGTGGGCTATGATATATGCTCACTTCTGTGGTAGTTGGGGTCACTATAACTGTCTGTCATGGCTTCCGACATTTTTTAGGTACATCGTGAGCATTTAACACTTTACCTGTTTCTGCATGTTTTGCTATCCTTTACTGCAACTGAGCTATCAGGGAGTCAGTTGAGACATTTTGCACGATAATTTGGTTCTTTAATTTTAACATTTACTTATTCATGACATATTTTAGGTACAGAAATTTAATTAAATTATCATATCATAAGTTATACACACTTAGGGTGAAACCAAACTTTTTTTTTTTACATTTTAGAATTTTATGTTGTAAGGAAATTTCAATTTAAAATTTATGATTTTACTGTTGAACCGTGTTACTCTTAGATGATGCCATACAATATTTGTGTGCCAATCATACACCTTGAATGCTCTTTTTTTAAAAAAAAAAAAAAAAATCTCCATGTTTAATATTGAAAAGAAAGTAATCATAATTTATACATTAGGTTTAACAATCGTAGCGTGTGCTTAAACAATAATAAATTTTATAACTCTCACTTGAGGTTCCCCAGTTAAGTTCTGGCAATTATGAGCTTAGATACTAATTCTACAGTTGTAGCATCTGCAAATATACATAATCTCTTTCAGTTCTACAGTATTTCTTACAGTTTTGACCTAATGGAGAATTTAATTCATGCTTATGATATGTTTGTAGTGAGGAGCTGAATCTAAATCTGACTGAAGCTGCATGGGTAAGACATTTATTTTTCTTTCTTTTTTGAACTCACCTAGTCTAATCATGTTTTTAAGAGGGAAAAGTAGCTGTTTTATTCTTTATGCTTGACATTGACAGATAGTATGTGCAATAAGCTGCTTTAGGCAGATAAACCTCAACACTCATTGTTTTTATCATAGATCAAAATGGATGTGCTATGAGCCATCCATTTCTGTAGTTGTTAATAAGTGGTATGAAGTCTATTTGGGTGAACTTTTCCGATACTTCTAGGAAAAGAAATTATGAAGGAAAAAGTAAAATAGCTTCTCATAAGTTAACATTAACTTACGCTAAGTTGTAAAAGGTTCTACATCTTTTACAAAAGCTACATGTGAGAGCTTCTAAAAATTAGCTTATGGAGAAACTATTTCATTTTGTTTTTCTTCATATTTCTTTTTCTGGAAGTGTTTATGAAGAAACTCACCCAAACAAGCCATTTCATTCATAGTAGATCAAAATGAAATTCACATACAAATTGTTCACTGGCTTATCTTAGCCTTCATGCATTAGGTTGGACATGTATTCAAATGATTTTATTAAAGAAATTTCCCTGCATTACTAACATAGGACATTACTTTTCAAACAAAGATGAAACTAAATTAGGTTCTTTTACTGGCCTTACATTTTGTTTCGTGAACAGTTTCTTGGGAAAGCTCTATTCTTTGAAAGATATTTTATGCCTACCATCTAATGAAGCAGGAATAGATATTCTGAGATAGAATTTACAAAAATGTACTGTAATTAGAATTTGTACTTAGTATTGGTCCAGTTCTTCTGTAGCTATCTTACGCCAGTAACAGCAGTTGGGACATAATACATTTTTGTTGTAGGGCCATGAATAGTAGCATAAACTCACCATTGTTGGCTATTAGTTTCCTTGTTAGATAGACACACCTTGAAATTATGTTTTACCAGCCTATTTCTCATTTTCTTTTAGATTAGCAACATGACATGCTATGTACATTGATTGTATTACAATTTTACCAAGAGTTTCTTAATGCTACAGAGAACCTTGAAATGGGCACATCATCGTTTAATAAAATTATTAAGGAGTTGTTTACTGTTAGAACATCCATGTGGTTCATGTATATATGACATGTTAAATGCATTCAGTATCTCAGTGTTCATACTTCAGAGGAATTAGTATCTAAGAATTAGCACTCACATGGTCTATATTTGCAGATGTTTTGCTTAAAGGAATAAAGGATTTACTCCATAAGAAAGCAATTTCAGTCATGCAATTCCATCCTATCACTTTAACTCCCTCTAAATTCTACACTCAGTATAGCAAGTTTTCAATGAAAAATGTCATGAACCAACCCTGTTTACACATTTCGCTATGTGACATAAAAGCTGTGTGTTTGAGAAACTAGACCAAACTGCAAACTGTTGAGGCTTCCATTTCACTATCCAACCTCTTGACTTTCTCGGCCAGATCAGTGATTCTAAAAACAATTAATGTAAACTAATTGCAAATTGTTGAGATAAAAAGTTGAACACACAAAAGTTATAATTTGCTAGAATAATCTGGTTTGTAGACCAGATTTGAAGAACAGACTTCAACTACGTAGGGTTTCCCCCCAACTAGGAATTTTTTCCTTCAATACATCACAAACAACAAGTTGACACGTTTACTACTTCTTGCAGTGCACACCATAAAGCATAACCACCTAATACAGAATTAACATAAACATAATTGCCTAATACCAAATTATTTAATCTGTCTTGTATGTTTCCCAACACAAACCTTCAATGGCCTCCCAATCTCTTTTAGCTAGCCCAACCTTGGCTTATAAGTTATAAATAAATAAGTAATAAATAGTAAATTAATATGTGTTGAATAATATTAAACTATTTAAAACAAACATTACATAATGTGTAATATTCCAACTTGGAGTGTGGGGAGCTTTAGAGAGACTTTCTAAGACATTATAACTCGTAACCTCCAAGTCAAAAGGCAATATCCTTACTGTTGTGCCAACACTTGTTCTCAATGAATACAAATATTTTCCAATTGGATATGGACCTTTTTTACCAATATAACGGTATAACCTACTTTGTGAGTTCTTGACAATGTTTAATTTTTGGGGTGACTGGACTAAACAAGTAAACATAAACAACAGGCTAGTTGAACCTACCAGTTTAGTCTATTTTTATATTTTTCAGAAAAGTACTGCTTAAAAGTATTCTTGATAGGAAAATCCCTGCTCTCATACATACGGGTGTACTAATCATGGGATTCTTAATCATTTCAGGTGTCTATTCTTCCACCATTGGCTTCAATATTTGTGACTAGTTTAGCAGCACAACTGGCTGACAACTTGATTTCAAGAGGAGTTGAAACCACTGTGGTATGGGAAGCACTGAAACATTATTTGTTTTTGTTTGTTATACGAATAATTACTGCTTATGATATGATTTCAAATTTATATCCTTATGATAAAGTTGACATCATATTTTGCAAAGAGATGGAATTTTTTCTTGTTCTGTAGCCATGAGTCCATTTCTAATGCTAAATTTTGCATCCAAATTGGCTGTAGACATAATAAATTTTATGGTAAAGCTAAAACTACACCTTCCTGGATGTAGACAGTAGGTACAGCAGGTGTTGTGGCTGTTGACCCAATGTAGACAGACATGTTAATGACAACTGACAAATTATTTGAGCATACCTATCTTGACTTTTATTCTTAATTTCTTGGCTTCCTGAACTTGTTTAAAAAACATAAATAGGTTCGAAAGATCTGCCAATCAATTGCATTTTTGTCCCCTGCAATCTGCATGACTATTTCCTCACTGGATCTAGGGCTACCGCCTTGGGAGATTGTGGGGATTCTGACAGGTGGTTTAGCCCTCTCGAGCTTTGCCTTATCAGGTACTAGTTAATTCTGCAAATATACCTTTGTCTAATTCATATACTTTTCTTTGCCTTAGCTGTCTGTATTTATCTGCTTATTCAGGACTTTATTGTACCCATCAAGACATGTCACCAGAATACGCAAGTATACTTCTGGTATGTGTGCTTACTCTTCTTAAATTTTTATTCTTATATCATATATCATACTATTGAAAATTGTGAGAAGTTGTTGAGGCAAAATATCCTCATGTTTAGAATAATGACAAGTTTTACATTGACTGTCGAAAGCCTAACACAACCCTCCTTTACCCGGGCATGGGATTGGCTATGGGATTGGGAACTGTAGGCAGTTTTTAGGCAAAATATCCTAATGTACAAAATCCCTAGCTGGCTTATTTCCTGTCAAATTCTTGTGTGCCATAATTCATTTTGTAGTTTCTGCTTATCATTCTTCTTTTTTCGTGTCCTTGGCATCCAGCCTTAAAAATAATCTTAAAGATGGCAGCATCATTTTCCCATCAAATTTAATAAAAAGGGGGCACAATTATTCTCTGCATCTTGAAAACTAATAACTTTCTAAATAAAGAATTTCAATATTTCAGCTATCTGATTGTGTTAAAAATTTGTAATTATTAGCTGTAGATGGACTTCTGCTCTAATCCTAAGTTAGATGGCTATCAGATTTCCCAACCAAAAAAAGAAAATTCTCTTCACCTAAGTTGTTGTCTAAGACTAACTTGGAAGTACTACGTAATCATATACTAAATAATAAAATCTTATAGTCATCAAGTTTGTAGTTTCTGCATATCATTCTCCATTTTGAGTCCTTGACATCCAGCCTTAAAAAAAATCTTGAAGATGGCAGCATCATTTTCGCATCACATTCAATAAAAAAGAGGCACGATTATTCTTTGCATCTTGAAAACTATAATAATTTTCTAAATAAAGAATTTCAATATTTCAGCTATCTGATTGAGTTAAAAATTTGTAATTATTAGCTGTAGATGGACGTCTGCTCTAATCCTAAGTTTGATGACTATAAGATTTCCCAACCAAAAAAAAAAATTCCTCTTCACCTAAGTTGTTTCTTGAACTAACTTGAAAATGGTACTGAATCCTATACTAAATCATTATCTTTTGCTGTCACTGGTTGGACCATTGCATTTTTTTTAAAATCTAAATATTATTTGATTTCAATAGTTTCTGACTTTCTTTTCTTTTCTTTTCTAATCTGTTTTCTCTCAGGGTATAACTAATACTGTTGGGGCTATTCCTGGAATTGTGGGTGTAGCCCTCACTGGTTATCTTCTTGATTTAACTCATTCGTGGAGTGTAAGTAGCTGTTATTGTTACTTGTTTTCTGATTTATGGTGTATATCACTATATGAATTTGATTTATTTTTATCTCTATGCCATGTAGATATCACTATTTGCGCCATCAATCTTCTTCTATTTGACTGGTACAATCGTATGGTTGGTATTCGCCAGCAGCAAGCCTCAAAGTTTTTCTGAGAAGAACTGATTCATGTTCCAATCATTCATTATTCTGAGTGCAGCCTAGAAGTTTCAGAAACCTTCATGGGAAGCGGATTTTTGACAAGGGCGGTTGATATACAAATCAGATAATTTAAGTGCAAAGAAATTATAGTATAGGTACATAATTGTACGTATTCTTGTTGTAGCAGCTGTATATTTTTAATAGATGATAGTATGGTGGTTGGTCACCAAAAAATGTATTGACATGCTTAAATCCTTGAAAATCAAGAATTAGTTTCCCCTACCAACTTTTGGTCCTTCACTTGCAAGTTTCAACCTGAAAGTGACCACGGGAATAACCATTACATTATAAGCCACTCAAATCTCTCACCAAACGGTCCATGCAATACTTGTCTTCTTTTTTCTTAATATCATTGTAGGCCATTTCTCTGTATCTTTAGTTGTGAGGTCATTTCATATAAAAAAAGGGTCGTCAACTGCTCATCCATGACGTGCACGTGCCCTATAGTGAGATTTCTCTTTTGTTAATAAGATTGGTATATAGTGTCTAGGGATGGCAACCGGGCGGGTGTGGGTTTGACCCTCCCCATCCTCGTTCCTGCAAAGTGCGGGGCGAGTTTGGGTTTGGAAATAAAAAAAGCGGGTATGAAATTTTAATACCCAGTTCTGTTCCCGTCGAGTATTTTTGGGTTTGGGTATACCCACGGGTACTTGTCATATTATTTTTTGCAATTTAAATCTATTTATTTATTATTAAATAAATTATATTATTAAGCTATAAATTATATTTTAATTTTAAAAAGTATATAAAGAATAATTAATAAGAAATTATAAATTAAAGTTTAAGAATTAAAATTTTTAATTAAATATATAAATTTAAACATATTATATAATCATTAAAATTATAATGCGACGGGTATGGATTCGGGTACGGGGCGGGTAGTCACATACTCATACTTGTATCTTACCCGGTTTAACACATCGAGTAATATCTGTACTCGTACCCATACCTGGTCAAATCGGGTAATACCCGTCAAAATCGGAGCGGGTTCAGGCTAGTACCCACGGTTATGGGTATTTTTGCCATCCCTAATAGTGTCGTGAGATTTTGTGAATATATTTTCTATTAGTATTAGTTTATGAGTTTAATTAATATATATTAGCATTGTAAAATATTTTTATACTAACATTTAATTATATTTTTTTATTTATATAATTTTTAAAGTAGCAATTAGTAAAATCAACAAACTTACCATAAATTAAAAATTGTAATTAAATATTGATGAAAAACTTTTTACACTGTCAATATAAACTAATTAAACTCTTAGTTTAAATATATTAAAAATTACAAAATTTTGAAAAATCCTAGTTCTTGTTTAATGAATGTCACTTAAGATTTGTGAACACTTTACAGCCTTGTACTTCTTGTAGCTTTTAATAAATTATTTTTCCTATCAAAAAAATGATTTTATAATTTTTAATAATTAATGAGTGAGTTAAGACAAATGGAATAAATTTTATAAATATAAAATGATTATATAATTATTAATAATTAATAAAAAATAAGTTTATAATTATTAATAATTCTTTTTTACAAGAACTCTTATGAATAAAAAATAAAAAAATAGTTATAACTATTGTTATATATCAACATTAAATTTTACAGAAGTTATTATATAGTTAATTATGTTGTTGAATGAATTAATAATTATTAATTTTTTTTACTTTATTTAAAAAAATGCTCATCAATATTTTTAATTGATATTTTATTTAATACACACAAAAAATTTTAAAAATAAAATAATTTTAATATTTTTTTACTATTTCCTTGTTAGTTTAACGCTGTTAAAAATTAAAATAAATAACAAGAAAATATCAAAATATTAAGAATATAAAATAAATATTAAAATTATTTTATTTTTAATTTTTGAACAACATTAAAATAAATAAAAAATAGGAAAACAATATTAAAATTATTTTATGTTTAATTTTTGAGTTTTTTATGTGCATCAAACAGAATATCAATTAAAATTGTATAATATTTATGGACATTTTTGTCTTTTAAATGAATAAAAACTCATTAATAACTACTCAAATTAAAATTTATTTAATAACATAATTAACTGAAATTTTTATAAAATTCAATATTTATTAATTATTCTTCTTAACAGGACCTTTATTAAAAGATAATCAGTTCGATAAATTATTGTTGATAATCAACTATTGGGTAATCAAAATTCTAGTATTAAATGTGAATGGAAAAAATGTCTCATCCACATGTGGCAACAAATTAAATGTCACTTTCAATTTATAGAATTTAAAATTTGTCATAGGAACTGAATGGTACGTATCGGAGATCAAACTAAACTAATCAAAATCCTAGACACCATTAGGGGGAAGAAAAGAGCAGCTATCACTAAAAAATTTAGAACAGAAATTGCATTTTGCATGTATTCTATTTCTTATTTTATCAAGCACCAGATGAAACCAATTTTTGGTTTCACTAGTGCCACTAAGCCAGCTAGCCGCAAGCCGAAAGAAGAACATTTGGTATATGAGCAAATACAATAGATAGAGGACCAACTATTATTGGTTTTGTTGAGTCTACATATAGAGGCTCCAAAGTAGGAATTTCACCAGCTGAGTTTACACTTAACATTTTTCCATTTAGCAACATGGTTTGGCTCTGTAAATTCCTGTCTGGTGCTGTTAAATGGTACTCTCTTCTGGCTGGTTCACCCACTCTACGGTAAGGTAACTTGTTAAATTTTAAGGCCACGTAGACTTGAACAGTGGTGCTGTTGTCCAAGTTGAGCAATAGTATTGTGATTCCCTTCTGTAAGAGAGTATCAAATCAGATTTCACATATAATAAATCTACCATATATAACAGATACAGAATTTCACTTACGGATTCCTTTGCACAGTGCGAATAAGTTCTTATGTTCTTTGTCCCATAGAAGGTAGTTGATAGGACACGCCTTCCCATGAGTCGGTGCCATAGAAGTGCACTGTAAGGAAGAAAGACATAATCACAAAAATGTCCTTCATGAGACCACACTTAACATCACACAAAAATGAGACCACACTTAATAAAACCCCTTGTTCTATAATTAGAAATAGGTTCCTTAACAAAGTGGCAAGCAATTAACGAAGTAAACATCACACACATGGGAAAACAAAATCTGATACATTAGCTTATAAATAATGACATAGTAATGCTGAACCAAATCAGTCCATATTTAATTATTCATGTTGCACATTGTTCAACTACGAAATTCAATTTTTAATACCTATAATAGTCTGGATTTGGCATGAAAGTACTAGTATTCAGCAAACCATAGTTTCCTCCTATCAAACTTTGTCTGCAGTATGTTTTGGTGTCATAAACGGCTGACATGCCAAGCTGGTCCAAATACCTGTGCTTAATATGATACAATTAGACAATGAACTTGTATGGAGTTCCTGTTCATATGGACAAAGCAAGGGAATTACACTAACCAGAAGCTGTAGACAAATGCATCAGACACAAGATGATGGCCACTATTGTAAGCCCCTCCTGCCTCACCAACCCATGATTTTACTGAGGTTGCTGAACTTTGAAGTATACCTTTGAGGCTGCGGAATGTGTTAGCCTCTCCATCCAGATAGGATGGGTCAAGAATTCTTTCAGTTAGGTGGTCATCAACTCCTGTAAGTAGCTTCAGTTATAATCAAATACCTGGAGATTAATAAAACATGATAAATTTATATCCAGTTTTACGTGAGATACCTGGTCCAAGATTATAAATGTGGTGGGTGATCACATCAGCAGATTTACCAGATTTGCTTAGAAATTCCTTGAACCAATCTGAGTCAAAGAAGCCTCCAGGAGCAATGACTAGTGGCTTTGGTTGAACCCCTCTATATGCATTTTGAACTATATTTCTTAAAGCAATTACATCAGAAGCGTATTGATCTGCTGCAACACTTGCTCCAATTCCATTTCCACACAATTCATTGCCTGCCCGTTAAAATAACTCTTTTTAGTTAGTTAGTCCACACACAAGATGGATTTTTTCATCATGGCTTATTCAACATCACAGTTAATTCTATAGAAGGAAAGTTATCATTTTCTTTATTTTACTAAAAATTATTTCATAACTTACAAATATTTATATAATAAAAAAAATATGGATGAATGGTTGTCAACTAGTCGTTGTCAAGTGAAGACATGCCTTGTGATAAGGACAACAAGAGCCTTAACCCTTAAGAAATCCCCATGTTCAATTCTAGTCTTATTGTGCCTGTAGCACTTACTACTACAGTACTATGCTATTTGTAATGAGGGCGGCATACACTTACCAAGTTCCCAACCATGAATGGTGAATTTCTTTCTGACAGTGTATCGAATTAAAGATTCAGCATTGGTGCAGTTCCAAGGTCCAACAGCAGAACCAGACTTTATAGATTTTCCAGAAAGAGCATTTAATCCAAAGATGACCTTTGCCCTGAAATATACCTATCATTGATGTTAAACTTGTTAAAAACACAGTTACCAGATAAACTAGAAGAGTATATTTAGTCCTAAACACACATGGGAAACAACTCAAAAGGGAAAACTGATTTTACCCTGTTTTTTGGAAAAAGCTGTTTAGCTCATCCCACCTATACATCGGTAAGCACCCTTGAGTGAAACCAAACATTTCATTCGCATTTAAAATAAAGGGAGTACAGGGTTGCTGATTATCTTCAGTTCCATATATGACCTTGTCTTGCAAAGTGCCACCTAGTCTAATTTTCAAGGGTGAAAAGGCTGCAAAACATTAAAAGGCAACGATACCTTGATAAACTCTCAAAAACAACTGAGAAAATATCCAATTAAAGAGATGAAAAATGAAGTAAATTGCTGTGAAAACACCCAGCTGTGAATTCTCTTACCTTTTACTGCATTTAGCAAAATTTTGTTGTTGAGGTCCTGCATGAAAAGAAAATTTTAAGAAAATTATCTCCAACCTTTAACAACCGTATAAGATTTTGACGGTTTGTGACATGACTACCACCTTTATTAGTGGTAGGAAGGGGAGGGGTTACATTACAAGTACAATCTCATCATTACGTGGTCAGAAAATTATAATTCGAAAAGAAAAAAAAAACATAAATGCTTTTGCAGGACTTAATTTTCAGCTCAGATAATGCACCCTAGACAAGCACTCTAGATAGATTCCAGCATCATTCGGAAGAGGAAAAGAAACGTCATCATGCCGACAATGTATTTATAAATTGAAAGAAAAAAAACAGCAAAACTATCTTATTATTCTGGAAAAAAAAAATGACAGATTCAAGAACCATGGGACAAAAAAAAAGAACTATACCAGATTGAGCAAAGAAGCATGACCCCAACTGCATTTTCCATAGTCGCATTTCTGAGGAGGCCACCAATCCAGAGTTGCACAGACAAAATCATCATCAATCTTCCCAATAGCATTTTTCCCATGAACTAAAATAATCCCTTTCTCAAAAGCTCCTACCCTTCCATACACAGCACCCACTCCAATGAAACTCAAACTTGCCAAGTACATCCATAGACACAGACCCAGAAGCCTTATCTGACAACCCATTTCCAGAATCAGCCAAATTCAAGATCTTGCTGGGTGTCTTCTCAAATGGGCTGCTGGGAAGCCACAGAACTGAGGCTTTGTTACAGCAGCATAGTTTACTTGCAGGCCACAGACAGAGACAAAATAGTTCTGATAAGATAATGATATAAAACTTCCTTCCCAGGAAAGTTATGTTATGTCTCAAATCTCAATGTTGCAAATGCTGTTGGAAAGGCACTTCATTTCAAGTGTTCATTGCAGCAGGCAATAGCACTTATAAACTTGAGAATGCCTCCTCTTCTCCCACCTTTTTTCCGGTTTCCGTCTCAAATTAATCTTTTTTTCCTTTTTAAATCAATTAATTAATAACTGAGACGCATATTTTCTTTCTTAATAACAAATGAAAAAACAAGATTAAAATAGGAAATAGAATGTGTACACTAAATAAATATAGATTATAGATGCATTATTTACAGTATATGTATTTCCCAATTTTGCATTATAAAAATAAAAAAAAAACAGGATAATTACAAATGTCTTTCTTAATTTCATTTAATTAATTAATAGTATGATTTGATTTAAGAAATATACATATATATTATTTATTAATTTTTATATTATATTTCATACTATAAAAATAATATATAATTATATATATTATTAAAAAATTTAAAAATTTGTAAAAATACTTATTTCTATATTATCAAGTAGATCTGTCTCGACATATATATATATATATATATATATATATATATATATATAATATGATATGGCTATTGGTTAAAAGAGGAAAGTAATTATAGTAGGTATTTTTTATTTAAAAAAATTCAATTATTATGTAGTCGTGTAAAAAATATTATAACTCTTGAACCGTGGCGATGCACAATTTTTTTTTCCACAAAAAAATGTGAATTTTGTTTTTGAAATAAACTTGTGAATTTGACAAAATAGTAATGGATGGAATGGAAGCTTAGAATAATACGGTTTGTTGGCAGTGGGGTCAGTATCTGCTTTAGTAGAAAGACGGTGAAATAGTGAACGAAGAAAAGTTTGCTTGTTTTCAACTGGAGGGAAAACAAGAGAACGAGCACTTGCATGAAACAAAGATTAAAAAAAAAATGGTTTCTCAGTCGTTTGCAGTCGGCATTTTTTAACTATTTTGGTCCTATACTCATCGTCAGTAGTCATACTATGGCCTGACTTTCTAACCTGTAAATGATTGCGAGGAACCTAATTAAATATATATATATACACATTGATAGTTACGCTTGAACTATCCTTTCATTTATATTTATTAGTTTACGTTGATGTTGAAGTGATTGTGAAAATTCTTCAAGCTTTGAAATGTTTATTTTTTGTATCATTCGCTGGCTTAATGGGGTATGGGGTTAGTAGTGTCATGTGTGATGTTAATAGCTGGTAACGACTGGGACTTGGGATGAACTAAGCGAGGAAGGCTTAATTTGGTGTCATGCCACGGTTTATCATTATATTTATTGCCATCTTGTCACATTGCTTTCAAACCCTCGACTTGTATTATCTTAGATTGGTTTCCACTGGATAAGGTTTTTGTGTGAAACAATTTAACAGTTTTAATGAAGGTCTTGATTAAATTAACCTTGTATCTTTTTGTTTTATCACTTTCTTTTTGTTTTCTTCTAATACTTGTACTATTATATGCAACTCTTTATCCACCCTATAATTTTCCAATACTAACGCTTAACGAAACACTTGTAGCCCAGGAATGCTTTTCAATTCACTACTTAGTGAGGCTTAAACTCAACAAATCTTAAAGCTAAACACTTTACTAAATTTATAATGAGCACAGCACATGTGATGTCCTTGGTGTTTGCAAGTTAAATTAATTTTCAAAAGAAACAAAAATAATATAAATGATTAACGTGCTGTCAGTCCTAGTTACGGAAAAATAAAAAGAATTGAGAGCATTAAAAGAAATTATTTGATTGCAAGTTGTAACAACTGGAACATAATTATAAAAAGAGATAAAAGCAAAGAGGCCTATTACACTCCTAACATGTGTCTTACAAGAAATGGTTGTGTTAGATACAAAATAAGAAGAGGTTCCTACCGAGTAAAATAGTTAGCTGGCATCACATGGAGAACAATCGATAATTGCATAAACGTAACGCTTCAAAATATCAACAAGGGCCACGAAACACGAAGTGCTCTTTCTCAAATTGGTGCCATGCCCACCTAACCTTTGTTGTTTTGTGGAATGAGTGCATAGAGATGGTATAAATGTAACCAAATTGATGGAATTATAGGCCTGAAAGTGTTACAATTGAATCAAGTAGCAAGTGTCTCCCTCAATTATAAAGACGATAGAAAATGTGGTCGATCTACTTCATTACCATTAGCTTGAGGCATAAAGCATTCATTTGTTGAGCTACTACTGTACCATCATCAGGGGGTCCATCTTTGATGTGCCCATATTGTTCAGTTTTAAAGAATATCCTTCGTATCCACACTATGGATTAGGATGAATTTTAAGGGCCTACGCAATCAACTACAGCAACCTTCTTTGATTTTTGTTTTCCTTTTTTTTTCTTCTTCTCAGAGTAGAGGAAAAGGTATCATTGTTTGGTGAAGTATTAGTTCATTCCAAGCTGACCTTAAAAATTACAATTGAAAAAAAAAATGGTAATTTTCCAACTTTAGCTGTTACCCACTACACCACATTAATTTTCATAAGTCATAATTATCAATATTATATGGACAACATATATAGTATAGTATCTGAAATGTATTAGAGACCCATTATTTTCCCTTCTCTAGGTGACGGAACCCAGCACGAGTTTTTTTTTAAAAAAAAATAAAAAAGACTAAATTTTTAACTTTTTTATATACACCTGCCAAATAACCAATATAATTTACAAATAGATTAAAAAAAGTAAATTTGAAGGACTTTTTGTTTGGGCCAGAATGTTTGTCACGGCCATGAAGGTTAGCAAATTTTATTTTTCAGCTACTAGTTTGTTTTCCAAGCTATTAATAGGAAAAATATGAATATACTTTTTATTTTTTATTTTCTAACTGTGTATCGTGGGAGAATAAACTCTCTGGAGTGTACTTTTACTGGAAAAGTAAAAGAATTTACAATAATAATATAATTAATATTAATAAATTGTGAGTTAAAGACATAATTTTCTTTTATCATTTTTCAATATTAAGTACAATGATTTATATTTTATAGTGATTAATATTTTCTTTATTTATATATGTTTTATTATATATTTAATTTAAAATAAATTTTAATTTTTATATAAATATATTTAAAATTATTAATTACAAATACATAAAGGTCAAGCGAATGTATACATAATATACACAACAATAAGAATAACAAAATAATAATAATAATATAATTAATATCATTAAATTGTAAGTTAAAAAAATAATTTTAATTATGATGATGTATATTGTATAGTGATTGTTTTTTCTTTATTAATATATGTTTTATTATATATTTAATTTAAAATAAATTTTAATTTTTATATAACTACATTTAAAACTATTAATTACAAATACGTAAAGTTCAAGCAAATGCTTACATAATATACATAATAATAAGAATAAAAAACAAAATAATTATAATATAATTAATATCATTAAAGTATGAGTTAAAAGAATAATTTTCTCTTATCATGTTTCAATTTTAACTATGATGATTTATATTTTACAGTGATTTGAATGTTTTCTTTATTAATATATGTTTTATTATATATTTATTTTAAAATAAATTTTAATTTTTATATAAATATATTTAAAATTATTAATTACAAATATATAAAGGTCAACAAAATGCTTACATATTATACACAATAATAAGAATAAAAAAATAAAATAATAATAATGAAAGAATAAAGAGAGAAGAAGAAAAAGAAAGGTTGGAGTTAGGAGAGAAGAGAAAATATACTATAAGAAGAAAGAGTATTAAAATTAGGATTAAAATGGATAAAATTAATATTTAAAAAAAATAAATATAATAGATGTTAGATAAAATTTAGGTGTTAATTTAAAAACATAAATATTACAAATTGGCTCACTTATGGAGTACAAAGATCACTTTTACTGACTTTCCTTGACGTTGAGTTGGCAATTTATGCAACTGCACTTTTGAGTTTGGTTTTAACATCGTTTGGAAGCATTACTCTTACGCAATAACACAGTTTTTTTTAAGGAAAAGGTCTGTGAACCTGTTTACATGTTTTAAATTTTTTTATAGACACATAAAATTACTTATTAAAGAAATAAATAAATAAATAGAAGGACGAAAGTTTATTCAGGAAAAAATATATCATGACACAAATTTTAAGATAAAAACAATATTAGTAACATGATTTTATATTTATTTTTAATCTGCTATCTATAATCAAAACTAGTATTTTGTAAATTTTATTAAATTTATAAATTTAGTAAATTTCTTATAAACATTACCAAATTACCAAATGTACATAAAAATTTAAAATGGAGCTATTAACATTTTTTTTCTTTTCTGTTAGACAATATTACTAATATTAGGTCTTTTTTATTCATACTAACATTGCGTATAAAAATACAGTAGGGGTGTGCATGATCCATCCCAATCCCATCCTAATAATTTGATCCGATTTGAAATTAATTGTGGTAAGTTTAATTTTTCAACATTAGACTCAACATTTGATAAAATAAAAAAAAAAAAAAAAAAAACTTTAGACTCTATATTCTGACAAGGAATATGAGTTTTATTTTGGGTTATCTTAATTTAGTCTGGTATTTTATATTCCTTTAAAAAATATTTTTTAATAATTGTAAATTAATTATAAAACAGCTTATTAATATTTTGAATAACAGTATATTCTATCTACTAGATTTTAAACCTTATCGCACAGGTTCATTTAATTTATTTTTTAATATTTTTTAAAATATATAAAAAAATTATGAATTATTTAATTTTTAAATTTAGGAATATATTTAAATATTATATCAATATCAATAGAAATGATTAATTATATTTCATTTAATTAGAATTATTAAGATTATTGAAATTTATTAACTAATGTAACGTGCTACCGGTATGAAATGTACATATTAAATAGAAAACTATATAATCAATATAAATTTATAATTATTTAAATATGTGTATTTAGTATTTTTATAATAAATCAAATATTTAAATCTATTTCATTTATATATGTTTAAAATAATTTTAAAATTGTATTTTAAAATTATAATTTATTTTTAAATAAAATTTCAATCATTTGAAAAATGTTAATTTCAATTATGTAATATTGTTGAAGTTTTAAATTGATCTCATCATGACTTAAATTATATTTTTTTACAAACATTATAACTAAAATTGAATTTTAATTTTTATCCTTAATTATTAATTTAAAATAAATGGTAAAATTCTATTAGTATTTAAATATTAAAATTATACAAATAATTTTTTAATTATCAAAATTACCTATAAATAGCATTAACGATATACACTCTTGTGCATACACAAATTATTTTTATTATTTTTTAAAATATTAGTTATAAAACATAATTTGAAACATAAAATATGTATATATAGATAAAAATTTATATATTAATTTTCATCATTAACTATTATTTCAAATTTAATTAAATATTTATAAAATATGTACTCTTTATGTTTATTGTTTATAATATATATTTAAAGTATTTAATTATAAAAAAATAAAATATTTTTTGTATATACATAATCATATAATGTTTAATTCTATTGTTAGATTATCAATGTAAATAAAGTTTTATAGATTCTTTTAATTTTTTCTACATATTAATAATATTAATTTTAAAATATATGTAATTATTAATATTAATTTATATTACTATAATATTTAGTGTTAATGTTTTCAGATTTAGCATAACTTTTAGAAATGTCTTACAAAATACTTATATTATAAATTGTTTGCAAAATATATTTAATTCTAGTATTAATTCTTGCAATGAGGTTGTAGTCTGTTATGGAAAAATTTGTTAGTCCATGTCAGACTGACTTCATTCCTCAATGGTTATTATTGCCAAAAAAGTCATACATTCCATGCGATGTAAGAAAGATAACAGATGATGAGTGGTCATAAAAGTTAATTTGGAAAAGACTTATGATTGGCTAAATTGACATTTTATAAAAGATACACTAATTGATATTGGTTTTTTCGATTATTTTACTAATTTTGTGTGGCATTATGTGTTTTCTCCAACCATGCGCATGTTGTGCAATGAAGAGGCTTTGGAGTCTTTTCTACCATCAAAAGGGGTTCGCCAAGGGATCCCATTTCCCTTTATCTTTTTGTTCTCCGCCTTGAACACTTGTTTTATATGATTCAGATTGTTGTTAATACCCAAAGTTTGAAGCCTATTCAAATCTCTAGAGGTGGGTCTGAATTAGCTTATTTATCTTTTGCTTACAACCTCCTTCTCTTTGTAGAAGCAACTTTGTAACATGTGAATGTTATAAATCAAATATTATAACTTTTTTGCAGTAGTTCAGGTCAAAAGATTAGCCAAAACAAAATGTTAATTTACTTCTCTACAAATGTTCATAGACAACGACAAGAACAAATATCACATGTTTTAGGCTTCTAGAGAACTAGTGATCTAGGAAAGTACTTGGGTATTCAAATTCATCACAACCGAATGTCTAAGGAATCTTTCCAGTTTCTAATTGATAAAGTTCAAAGACGGCTGAGCAACTGGGAGACAAATATGTTATCCTTTGTAAGAAGACTAACATTGGCCAAATCAGTTGTCCAAATACTACTTACTATGTCATGCAAACTAATCTTTTATTTGTAATGGGATTGATAAAAAATGCATGGACTTCATTTGGGATGACTCTAACTCAGAAAAAGAGGTTCACTGGATATGATGGGATACTCTTTGTAAACCCAAAAAGGCAAGGGATCTTGGCCTCAAGAAGACAAGACAAGTCAACCTTGCTTTCCTCACAAAAGTAGGGTGGAGATTGCTAACTCAACCAAGTGATATGTAGGTCCAAGTTGTTTACTCTAAGTACAAGTGTCGAGGTCACCCTAGATTATGCATTGGACCAGTCAGCAAGGATACCAACTTCTAATGTGGCATTATTACAGCTTGGAATAATGTTGGTAATGGTAGAGGGTTGATTTTTTAATCGATGATTGGTTCAAGGTTGAGGTCATTTACAAAATTGGTGTACTAATAAGCCTAATATTCTCATTTGTTTGTTTGGCTCTGGATGGATTTTGGGATATCCAAAAGTTGAACAATCTTTTTCTCAATGGCAATGGTGAGTGATATTTGTGCTGTTGAACCTCCTAGACAAAATCAGGTGAATAATGTCCCTCAATAGGTTGGGTTATCAAATGTAGTTGTTCTACCAAATCCATGTATGAAAATCTCTTATCTCAGAGTAGTACCTTGTGTAGTCCTATTTTTTAGGTATTGTGGAAGTGGGACAAGTCGAAACGTATTTGTATTCTTTTATGGAAGATAGCCTATGTTATGTTACCTACAAATGAGTTGAGGCATATGACAGACAACCTAAGTTGTTTGATATGTGGGCAAGAGAAGGAGTCTATTCTGCATACATTGCATGATTATGTGCAGATCGTTAAGATGTGACAAAGATTTAGAGCAAATAGTATCCCAACTTTTTTCGCAGAACAGAATTATACTTTATGGGTGCTCTCAAACTTAAAGGATGACCAAAGATGGAGCCAAATTTTTGGTATTATGCTGGATCGAGTTTGGTGGAGGGGAAATTAGTTCATCTTCCAAGGTATCTGCAAATCTGTGGAGAAAGTGGTTCAGTCGGTGCAGGCCCTAATCAAAGAGCTTCATCTTATTTATCAATTGTATATCATTCTGAAGGATTCTGGCACACAATATGTTAATCCCATGCAACAGAATGTTTGGAGGCTCCTAACCCAAGAATGTTCGAGATAAAATGTGATGCAGTTATTAGTAGTATTCACAAGACTACTTTTTTAGAGGTGTAGTATGGGATCCTACAAGTAAATTTCTGTTTGGCTTCTCACATTCGATCCCTTTTTGTCAAGTTGATAAAGTTGAACTGTTGGTAATATATCCTGCCAACATTGCATGAATCTTACCAGCAGGGGTACAAGATCTGGTGATTGAAACAAATAGGTGAGCATTTTAGGTGATCATGCTTTTGATTTGACATTTCGTATCTTTGTCAAGTCGACTTCCCATCTCAATTATCTGATTTGGGTGGGGACTGATCTGGCAACTTATAAGATCCTCCACAAGTACGGGATGTGAGTCGTCAAAGTCAGTCGTGGGGTCCAAGTTCATATTTTCTATGACATTTACGTTAGCCCCTTTGAGGGGCAATTTATATTTGGAAGTCTTGTCCAGGGTAATTATAGTCATCTTCAAGCTATGAATATAGCATTGTCTAGGTTCTTACTGGTTAGCTTTTATTGTGACGATGTTTCCACTAGATGACGAGAACTTCATTGCCAAGTGCAGTATGGAAACGATTGCTCTGAGCTTATTAAGCGTAGGTCGCCCTATGAAGATGTTGTACGAAGAGGGGGTGTATACCAATAGGGAACGTATCGTGATCGATTTGCTTTGGTCAGCCTTCCCAAACTCGGTTAGGAGATCAACATACCCTCTCACTTACGCACTGCTTCCTGCAAACCCACACAGGGGCTCATCATATAGGTGTATCAAAGATTCAACCAGTCTGAGTTGCCGAAAGGTAGGCCAAAATAGGACATCAGCTGAGCTTCCTTGATTAATTAGCATTTTATTGATTTGCCAGTTTGCTATGACTACTAAGATAACCATGGGGTCATCTTGGTTTGGACGGATGCCTTCTAAATCCTCCTCAGAGAAAGTGATTTTGAGATGAAGGATGGGTCTACTACTTCTTCTCGAGTCAAGGTTGTATACTGCCAGTAGGTTCTGTTTACGAGCTGAATTAGTGTGTCCTCCACCTGCGAAACTGTTAGCTATAGTATTTATTATTCCTTTGAGGTTTTTTTCCCCTTCTAAGTTCTGCCTTGGGTGACCTTCTTAAGATCGTCGTTCATGGCTCTTGGATTGGTGGCCTTTGCAAGGGCGTACGAGTTATGGTACTTGTCGCTTCTTTCCTCTCTCCAATGAGTGGTAGATGACTTTCCATACTTAGAGAGATGGTCAGCTCTTATTAGCTCTTCTATCTTATTTTTTAAGGTTCGACACTCATCGATGGTAGTGACAATGTTTGCTGGGAATGTGAGGAGGTTAGTTCTCTGGGCCTCCTACACAATGTGTACTCTAACAACGTTCAGGGGAGTATATTGGTCGTATTGAGGTTCCCTTTCGTGCTTCTTTTTTAAGCTTTTGTCTTGCTGATAGTGAGGTTTACACTTTTAAGGAATGGTGTTAGTGATTTGTTATGAGGTTGCCAACACATTTGCCTTGTAAGAGGTATGTTCTTCCATGTGGATAGATGTTGTCACCCTGGACTTAATTGAGCTCATATCATCAAGGGCCCTTTTGCAGAGACTGCTCATGAAAGGTTCAGGTCACAGTCCATTGAGCAGATAGTGAAAGGTGACTTCAGGATGAAGTCACTTGATCTTTAGGGAGGTTGCAAAGAACTTGTCAATGAACTCATGCAAAGAACTTGATCTTTAGGGAGGTTGCAAATAGTGCGGCATAGTTCCTCATTTTGTCTCTGGAGCTTAGAGATGGTTACTGCTTCCATGGCCATTGTTGTTATCAGGTGAGGTGGTGGTTGAGGAAGATAGGCCCTTTTGATAACTTCACCAAATTGATCCTCGAACAGACGGCATTGGGGAACCTGCAAGGAACACTCTGACGCTCAATTCAGTCAAGGTTATTCAATGAGAGTGTTTTTACTTAGATTTACAAGTACCTTATGTAATGACCTTAATATTAATAATATATTTATTAAAATGTGACAAATTATTATTATTTTATATATTTAACTAGTATTAAAAAGATCTTATATAAAGAACCATAATCATATTATAAACATTATGAGTCAAAATATAATTATTATAAAACATTATCATATATGATACATTAATTATTATAACTATCCTCCCAAATAAGTCAAAGTAGTGGAGTGTTTACAAACCTAAAGTTATAGGAAAGCATAAAAAAAATTATGAGTCAGCACATTCAGAGAAAATCCTTTGAATCCTTCAACATAACCTGTTGAACAATTTCATCTTCTATTCGCACCACAATCATATATGAAAAGAAACAATGAAAGGAGTTAGATTTTTATAAATTTCAGCGTCAATCTTAATAAACTTAACAAACAATGGGGCCTAAGGTTTGACTTACAACTCTATCTCACTTTACTTAATGTATGGATCCATATTTGATCTTTGATAATTCACTCTGATCATCAAGGATTTCTTTGGGAAGTGATTAGTAGTTGCATATCTTTCTCACAAAAACATTGGTACAGTAATAATTATTTTTCTCGAGAAATCCAGCAATCTTTCAGCCCATAATAGAGAGATATACATTACTTAACCTTGACGATGCTGAGAAGGTATAGAAAGTTTTCAAGTTTGGCCTATGAATACGTAGTCCAGGGCATTGAACTTTTCGAATATACACCTACTTGATTAAAACCTTCTTAGACCTTACTCGATCCATGTCTTTCATCTCGTACTGCACCAAACTGTGACTTCCCAACACCGACACTCATGCGCCTACATGTTACCAAATCATTACAAGGAAACTTAGAATTTTGCTAAGTTTGTCTCACAACATCACACACAGTTCTGAACGACACTAGACTTGGTAAATACAAAGGAACATAATACTTCTATTTCAATTCACAAAATAATTTATAATTCCATAGATAATCAATCTCAAGGAATTAAAAGATAGTAAAAATAACTTTGATAATAATATAGATATAAAAATTAATTTCTCAATTTAAAATTTTTACTTCAAAATCAATAGTAATGATATATCAATATAAAATCAATTCATGTTTAATATTAAAAGATAAATTTTATAAATTATATTTTTTTATTATCATATTTATTATGAAATTTCATAATTTGACTTTACATATAATCTCTCAAATATTTTATGTTGTTTCTAAAAATAGAATTAATTTTATTATTTTATTTTATTTTTTATTTCACCATAAACATTTAATAACTAATGATTTTATAGTATAATTGTGAATGAAATATAATACACATGATAAAAAAATGAGATGATCATTAATAATTTAATTTAAAGAATGATAAATCCTATAGAAATATGTAAACCAAAATTAATCATAATTTAAATTACATGATAAAAATAAATAAAACTTAAGCAAAAACATAATAAATAATAGCAAAGGATCATATTATAATATCTAGAGAATAGATAAAATAATAAATAATAACAAAGGACTAGATTATAATATCTAGATAATAAATTAAATAATAAATAACAACAGGGATCAAACGATAATATTTGAAAAATAAATTAAATAATAACGTAGGACCAAAACATAAAATCTAGAGAATAACTAAAAGTTAGTATAGTTAGGAATTATTGAGCAATCAATTAAATGATTGAAAATAAAGATTAAAATAATTAGTACATTAATGAACAATTAAACTTATAAATAAAAATAAGTATTATAAATAATAGAAGTAACAACAATTATAAGTATAAGTCTATTAAGATTAACATTACAAAGACTTATAAATCTCATTCCCCGATATCTTAATAAAAGTTTGATGATGAGTGGTGAAGAACCTTGAAATTAACTTGGCTTGTAATTTTGTGAGTGATAAGGGTGTAAGAAAGAAAAATAAAATAACTTTATTAGACAAGAGTATTATGCAAAATTTGGAAACAAGAAAGAGAAAGGAATTGCAAAAATTCTTTTGTAATGAAATGCATGGATGAAGTTTGTATTTATAGGCCAAAATTAATTTATTTTTTAATTAAATGATTGGATGGTTATAAGATAATGTTACTAGAGATAAGGTAAATTGTTAAATTCAAGTCAACCTTACTTGACCAATTCTCTATTATAAGATTAGAAAAATTTACTCTACAATTCATTAGAGATAAGGTTACTTAGATAAGGATTATTAGGTAAGATTAGAAAAATTTATTCAACGTTTATTTGTTTTTTTTTCTAATTAATTATTATTATTTTATTTTTAATTAATTTTCAAATAAAATTCGTTTACCAAAAATTCGTATATAATTTTATAAGTCTCTCATGAAAATTTCAGCTCAAAACATAATCATTTAATATTTTTTTTATAGCAGTCCAAAATATACCGATAATTTATAAAAATTTTCTCAATTAATTCAAAAAAAAATCTCAAAATTATAATAAATTATGTAGTTTCTATTTATAATTTTAAAATAACTTTTAAACTCTTGATATTATATTTTATTTTATTTATTTTTAATAATATATACTTAAATTTAAGTTATTTGAATATTTTTCAAAGAGTAAAATTCTAAAATAGATACACATTCATAATATCATTTTAATTGTAGAAATTAGATTTTTAATATCTATTTTTTTAATTTAAAATTCAAATAGATTATATAACAATCTATTTAATAATCGAAATGTTACATCTTAATATTGTCTTTTATACTCAAAGCATGATTAATGTGGCAGTCAATTATGTTTATTGTTCATTAATGTGGTAACTATCCATGTATGATGGTTGTAATAAGTTGCCTTGAATGTCTTGGGGTTCTGCCGTTGAACTAACTTGTTGGTGTATGTTGAGTTTCTCAAGGGAGTTGCCTAACAAGAGGAGTCATTTGGACAAGGTCACTTTTTGTGTGAGAGGAGCTCCAAGCTCTTTGTAGATGGATGAGTTTCGATATCTTTGTACAATAACAATGTTATTTATTTCAATATATATGTTAAAATAATATTTTGATTTAATTTTTATACTTATTTTCTTTTATGGTTTAATTATTTACCGTGTTAAGATTAATATGTTGTATTATTGAGTTAATGAATCTTGTTTTATATATTCTCAAATTTTAATTAAGTTGAGTTTGAATTCAAATAATTATCTTATCAATATTTGCGATCAGATAAACACAAAAATAAATTGGTTCAAATTTTTACATTTTTATCTTCAAGTGGAGGTGACAAAATGAGTTTAATCAATTAGGTTGGTTAATATATAATTTGTTAAATAAGTTGAATAGGATTTAGTCATTCTACCATCTAGCAGTAGGCTTATACAAATTCTTTTATGGAACTCATGCAAAACATTTGAGATGAGTTAAGATGTGTCAAAGTTTTTTTTAAAAAAAAATACTCATAATTTATCAGTTAGGCTTATATGTGATTGTGAATTTGTCAATGTTAACTAATGAATGAGAGAATTAATGTTTGTAGCATCTTTTTAATGTTGACAACAGTGAAATAAAAGGAGGTTTTTTCAACTTTAAGGTTCACATTTAATATTATCAAATTAGATAGACTTACAAAGTTTGTATCACTATTACGTTAATGCACATTATTTAAAGTTGTTATTTTGTTTATAATATAATGACATATATAATTATCATTTTTTTACTAGGTGTAAAATATACATTATTTTATTTATGGATTAATCTTTAGAAATCTAACCATCTTTCATAAAGATTTTCTTTTCAATTATTAATTTTTATTAACAAGACTCAAATGTCTTAAAAAATTCTAAATTCAATTGTACAAAAGCAATGTAATATTAATATGTATTATCAAATTTATTTTTTAAGAGTCAAATATGGGTTTTGAGGAACATGTTAGTCTATGAGCGAGAATCTTTAGAACTAAATATGGGCACTCAGATGGAAGTTGGGAGGCAACAGGAAAATACTGCTCTACGTGGTGGAGGGACATTAATTCCATCAGACACGAGGGACATAGTCGAGTTGGTGGAAAACCAATGTAGGTGATGCATTGGAGCATGGAACGAGGTGGCATTCTGGAGGGATCACTGGGTAGGGGATTAATGCTTCCAAGACAAGTATAGTCGCTTATACGGGTTAGTAGTCCACAAGAATATTACTGTACAGGATATGTGGGAGGGGAGTTCAGGTGGAGATGAGAATGGAGAAGAAGGTTATTTTGCTTGGATAGAAGAGTTATTAGTGGTTCTGCAACATGACCTTAGGACGGTTGTATTATCAAAGGAGGTAAGTGATAGTTGGGTTTGGGTTGCAGATAGGCTAGGGAAGTACTCTATCTCTTCAGCTTACAAGGTATTGACATCAGCAGTGGTGCAATCAAATGATGATTTGGTTAATATAGTTTGGACAAAAGGAGCACCTCCCTAAGTGCAGTTATTTCTATGGAGGTTATATGTTAACAGATTACCTACTAGGGGGAATTTGGTGTGTCGTGGGATTTTACAAGACCGTGAAGTGGAATGTGGGCTATGTGGTAGGGTGGCAGAGACTGGGGAACACCTCTTTATGCATTATGACATCGCTACAAGGGTATTGACTCACCTATGCTCTTAGTGGGGGGTATATACATTATATAATGAGATGACTTGTCTAAGTAATCAATTTCTGAGTCTTGTCAGTGACAATTAAGAGAAGTGGAGAGCTCGGACCCTAGTATGTTTTGTGGGACTTTGGCAGATCTGAAAAGTTGGGGATGCCTTCATATTTAAGCAAAATCTACCCAATGTTCCTACTATTGTTGAGCAAGTGCAATTCAAATCATCATAATGGTGTACAAATGCAAAGTTAACAACACATTCTTTCACAGAATGACTGATGAATTTACCCTATTATATTAAGTGATAATGAGAATGTGTTGCATTGTTTCCTAGTGTTATTCACTTAAATTTTCTATACTTATGGGAAGACATTCCTTGTGTTTTCGGTTTTAACTATCAATAATTTTTTTGGCTTATAAAAAAGATCAAATTTATTTTTTAAGTGTTAGTTAATCCTATCTTAATACAAACCCTCATTTTTTTAACTCATATCCTTTTAAAACTTCAATTACACCGCCCACTTAATAAAAAGAAAAAAGAAAGGATTCATACAAGTTCAACCAATAAAGCCATAACATATGCCAAAATTTAGAGAAAGAGTGACAAAACACCTCTATTTCGATGTTTATATATGAGTTCAAAATTTAGAGACAAAACACCCACTTAATTACTACATGATGTCAAATGTAATTTAGACATGAGTTTAATTATTATGTAGTGTAAAAGAGTTTTACACTTACGTTCAATCATAACAATTTATTTATATATAATTTTTAAAATATTAATTTGTAAAGTCAATAAATTTGTCATAATAATTAGTTATGATTGAATATCAATGTAAAACTTTTTATTTAATCTGATAATACATACTAATTAAGCTTTTAAATATTGGGTAACCACGAGTATTCCTATCATAACCCTTCTTTTTGTCTTTTAATTAAAAAAATTGATTATTTTTAAATGAATTCAGATTCTGAAATAGTATTTCCCCTTATAACACTCAATTGCAGTGTAAGCATAATTTCAAGGCATGATTAATTACATTTCTTTTAATTTATATTTCTTTTGCTGAAGGTTAATTTTTACATTAAGGTATTGTGATTTTGGTCTCCCTAATAATAATTATTTATATATAGTTTTATAACTTTAGATTATTTAAATTAAGTTTTTTATGTTAAAATTTTATTTGATAATTTATTTAAAAGTATGTGTGTTTTAATTTTAAGCATTCATAATAAAATCTAATAACTAATATTTATTCTTCACTAATATTTATTCATAATAAAAATACATATTTATAACAATTAACATTTGAATTTCATGAAAAAAAAATATTTATTCTTCACTAAAAAAAACCTATCACTAGATCCATCGTCCTATAGTAATATTAATGAAAATTTTATGTTTTTTATAGGTTGACATATTGACATACTGTGTTATAAGACTAGATTCATCCATGACATACATTTGAATATTCTCCACAATCTTGATCAACAAATCTTCAAAAAATAAGGCTGCTAAAAGCTCAAGTTGGCAAGAATTATCCACGAACAAAATTATTTATTATTAGTATTTTAAAACAAAAAAGACTGCATATGTTGTTAAGAAGATCCAACATATAAGTCTCTGATTTAATTATTTTTTTAAAATAAAACTCTTACAATTTATTTTAAGCCTCACTCTATTGAATTTTTTGAGAAAGCTCACTCGATATTGAACGAGAATACGTCTTAACACTGTGTATAAATTATACACTACACACCAAATACGATTTTCTTTTTAGAGAAATATACATAATGATGAAATTTCCCATGCAAATATCCTTTGAGTGAGCATGTGAGGAAAAATTCACATAAAGGAGCGCATCCGAGGCCTGGTTATAGACTGTGCTCCATCAACATATATGGTGGTTCCAGTCATGTAGCGTGATCCATCACTGATTAGATAGATGACTGTAGAAGCCAGGTCATTCTTAACATCAAGCCATCTCTCAAGTGGTGCTGCCTCCTTCACCAATTTCTCTGCCCTTTCCTTTCCCACGGATAATGGGAATTCATCGTGCAGGTGAAGGCCACGAGCAATGGCATTAACTCTGATCTGGTACTTCCCTATCTCCAGAGCCGAAGCCTGAAGAAAAACAACTAGTATTTGATACAAATAAACTTAAATGGAGGAAACAACAAAGAATTTCTAATATTTCCAAATCTGAATTGCACCTCTCGGATTGTGTGATAGCCTATTGTAGTTCATTAAGCAGCAATAGTATACATCAGAGAGTAGAGACTTCTATGGGAGATCTGGAATGGCCCAATCCTTACACACTTCAAGCTAAAGTACACACTACAAGAACATGAACTTCTAGCATAGTGTACTACTAATGTGGGCTTAACTCTAGCCAAAGTGCAACAAGGGAAGTTCATTGCAGCTACATAGAAACAGCTCTAATTGTTTAGTCTTTGTCATTCAAGATAAAGTTATCATCTATGCTAAAATTATATCATCCCTTACAGCACCTCTATAGTAGCCACGTAAATTTGTTAACCAGCCAGGATGATTCCAATTTGACTTAAATCATGTCAACTGATAAAAAAAATAACATTTTTTGCTTTTGCTTTAGTTTGGGAAAAAAATCAAAATTAAAATTAATTCAGTAAAAACAAGCACCATGTCATTTATGCATATCACCTCTATCCAATCAAATCTGACACTTGCCACCATTTACATTTCGTTCCAATCCCATGCTTTTAGTTTTAAATCGATCACAACCTTATCTTCGTATGTAACAACCAAACCAGGTCCTTTATATGCATGAATTTTCTATGTAAGCTTAGTATAAGAGCATTCCTATAGAAACATATTACAAGAACAATTAACATATATTTGATATATAAGATAGAGCAATTGAAGGTAGAGGAGATTGAAAGGGGATCAGAAGTTTTAAGAGTGGTCAATGCAGTTTTACAACTTTTGCAGGGTGGGATAGTGCGCCCCTATATGGTGTAGAAGGGATTGAACTGAATCACCTTCTCAATTGAACTTGAATCACCTTCTCAAAATTCTTAATTTTGTGCATTCAGTAAAGACATACGATTTTCTCTTATTCCATGAGAAATCCATGCAGGCACTGCTCCTAAAAGTACAGCCACTTCTCATTCTAACCAGCACCGACATTGGACAACTAACCAAGATGTAATTAACAAATAGAAAACACAGTAACCAAGTCATGAAAAAAATACAAAAGAATTATCAAAATTTTTACTTGAAAATCTAAGTAAATTTTAACTAAATAACTTTATTTAATTATATCATTTCTGAAATATACCTTATTTAATTGAGATTTTAATTCTAATAATACCAAATTTTAATGAAAGATAATGTAAGGAAAATATGTAGGTTAAATTATAATTCTTGTCCTTTAATTTTCTTAATTATATATCTTTTCATTTTAATTGCGTATATTTTGTTGATTTATTAAATAATAGTGGTTTGACTATTAAACTATTAATGATGAGATGAGAAAAACATATTTAATTTATTGCAGAAAAAGAATGATAAAATTAAATTAACTTTGGTAATACGTAAGATGAGATTTTATTTTATGAAAGAGAAGGGAAACGAATAACAGCGAAGGAGAGTTACCCTAACTAACTGCTGGACGGCAGCCAAGGCAGAGGCATATGCAGCAGCTCCAGGATAGAGGCCTCTTTCAGCACCGATGATGGAGGTTAGAAAGACGATGGAGCCCCCAGCGTTGAAATCCCGCATCCTTCGTCCAACAGCTTTTAACAAGAACCAGGGCGCCATAAAATTGATCTTGGTTATTTTTTTGAAGTCGCTCTCAGCTAGGTCGAGATGGTCTTGCATTTTTCCTGTTAAGAAGATAATTAGAATCCGATCCGAATTGGATTGAGGAAGCGAGGTTACCTTCGTAAGTGTAACAGTTGACGAAGGCGTCGAATCTGCCCAAAATCCGGCATGCCTTGTCGACAGAGTGATGGAAAGTGGATTCGTTATCGTCTTCCATATCCAATCCAACGACCTGAACCGTAGCAGTGTCAGTGAGGGAGAGGGAATCCATGATTTGGTGTGCGACGGTGCAGAGGGAAGTGTGGTCTCCCAGCAAAACCAACCTGAAAGAAGGAAGAGTGAAGAGTGAAGAGTGATGAATGAAATTAGAAAATAGAAATGGAAGGGATGGGGGAGATTTGACCTGCACCCTTGCTTGGCTAAATGGAAGGCAATGCCTAGTGAAACGACGTCGCCGTTGGAGGTCAACAACACTCTCTTCCCCATGCTTCTTCTTCGTCAACCACTTTCCTTCCCTTCTATTTTCTATGCCTAATTGCCAACCTTTTCTGTATGGGAATGTGAACAGTAGCCAACATCCCCCACCCTCTCATCCACCGTTCACAACAATTATTATAAATAATTATATTACTTCTTTTTAATATTATATTTACAAATCTAACCTATATTGTAATCACTTAATCACATTTTTTTATATTTTTTTTCCTAAACATAAACTAATCTGATTAATATATATATATATATATATATATATATTATATTATATTTTAATATTTTTATTTACTTGTCACATTTATTTTATGCGTATTTTGCTCTCTTTTTTTCTTTCTCTATTTTCTCTCTCTTTTTTTGCTCTTTGCTTTTATATTTTTTATTTTATTTTTACATTCTTTTAAAATTTATCTTTTTCTATTTTATATATTTTAATTTTTAAAAGATTAAATCATTATTTTAGAATATTTTTTAATTCAATTGTTTTATATCTTTTTCATTCTACATTATTTTATTTCTATGTTTATTCTTTATTTTTTTCTTTATTGTTACATTTTTTTGTTTCTTTTTTTTTCATTTTTTATGGGTTTTCTTTTTATTTTATTATTTGTTTTATATTTTTTTATTTAAAATTATTATTTAAGATCGTTTTTTAATTCAAGTAAACATAATCTAATAATATCTATATAAAAAAAATTTAGGATAGAAAAATATTATTTTTATTTACTTGACATTTGCCTCTTTTATGGTACATTTTTTTCCTTTTTCTTTTCCTTATATCTATTTTCACTCTTTTTTTCTTTCTTGGCTTTTATGTATCTTATTTTCATATTCTTTTATATTTGAATTCTTCTTATTTTCTTTTATGTATGTTTTTATTTTATACTTTTACTATATTAAAAGTTATCATTTTAGAATATTTTTAAATTCAATTGTTTTATATCTTTGCATTTTACTTCTTTTATAAGTCAGACGTTAGTTATTAATGTGTTAGTTTTTTTTAGTCAAGAAATTCGGATTTATAACATTTTTCTCTCCTCATCCCTTTACTTTATCATCGACAAACCTCCTCATCTCTCTACTTTATTATTGACAAACCTTATAACTCCTATATTTTTTTATTTTACATTCTTTTATTTTTATGTGTGAAATTTTTATGTTTCATCATTCAACCTTCCTTGTAGTTAGTTTCTATTTGTCAATTTCTCCAAATATGCATTAGAATGAGAAACAATATAGATTAGCTTTTGTAGAGATGTAAAAACCTTGTGTGAAACCTACAAGTTGTTGAATATGTCGAACTGCAAAGCAGGGGTAATTGTTAGTACCTTTTTTGTTTCTCAATTTGTCCTTGAAAACAAAAAAACTCCAATCATAAAGATTACTCTTATTCAAATATGAATCATCATCAATAACAATGATATAATTATGACAAGCAAAGATAATAATAATAACAATTTGCCTTCTCTTGATCGATCGATGATCTCCTATATTTGGCAACTTCCATTCTACTTGAATCATCTTCTTACGCTTATTGTTTTCTACTTTATGCTCTTCTCCTAACAACCTTTCCTTATTATATGTTATTGTGCTGCTTACTTTCATTATTCTACCATAGACTACAATGTCATCCAAAATATATTAATTATAATGTTTGTAAATTATGATACCAAGCAACCAAAACATGGAGTGATAGGTCCAAGCCTAGCAATTTTTGTTTTAAGAACTATTTTTTTTAAGGACGAATAATATTATTATTAGTAATGTTAGTGATCTCTAAAGACTAGAAAGCATTGGAAAAGCAACAAAATGACAATTTTCCTATTAGGATAACTCTCATTTTCTCTTCTTGAAAGGTGGTTATGAAAACTTTCTCATCTTTATCCTCATCCCCTTCCTCCTCATCATCTTCATCGTTGTCATCATTTTCACCTTCTTCATTGCCTTTAGGATCATCATAAGAGTTAACATCTTTCCAGTTATCATCACTATAGAAATCCTCATCATCTTCTTCATCATTCATCTCATCGTCATTGTCATCCATCTGTGTCACTAGCATCCTTATTTTCTTCAAAAAAATGTTTTCCCTTGCATAGTTGGTCTAAAGAAAACCTAACCAAGAAATAAAACTAATAATTATAATTCTATACTCCAAATTAAAACAACCATAACCTCATTAAGGTATGTATGGTCATTGTCACCTTTCACCCATTAGAGGCACTAAATTATTGACATTTGTAACAAGAGCTCCAGTCTGTGAGAAAAATAGAATCTTTACTTTCATGCGAATGTAATTGTTTGTATAGTGAAGAAAATGTTCTAATTTCTTCTAATTTCACCAGTAAAAAATAGATAACAACAAATCTCATGTCATACACAAAGCAGAGGTGCAATGCAACTATAATATGATCTCAATATTATAGTATTATAATTTGCGCACAACTTCAAACAGAGGTGCAATTATGCAAAAAAGAGTTTGTAATGGGTTAAAATTCTAATAATTTTTTTTCAAATAGGGAGACAAGGGAAATTTGATAGAACGAATCATAAAGAATTAATAACCTACTATTCCTATAGAAATAATGAAGCAAAAATTTTCACTATTTTACAAGTCGAAACTGCAAAAACAATCAAGCATGTGGTGTAGAGTATAGACAATCAACCCAATACCTTGTTGAATAGAATTAAAAATCTCAAACTTATCCATAAATGTTTATTCGAGTCCTTCTTGACATCTTTTGCTCAATAATTATTATTGTTATATTTATAATTAGTTATTTTAAAAAATAAGCTTATATTATGATGCATCATGAATCACCCAAAACATGTTGAGTTGAGTTGACTAGCAGGCTAAGATAACAGTACATAATTCTTCGCTAACTATCACTAAAATCTAACAAAAACTAGTAGTAGTAATAACATGAATGGTGGTGTCAGGAGAAGCTCAAGCAATCAATTGAGATGTCAAAACAAAAAGATGTAGCTCCATGTTGGAGTTGATGAAAATAATATATTTTGGTAGTCCCACATTATTTAAAGTATGTTGGAGGAAGTTTCACATTACTTGGGATAAACAATGGAGTGGGGGTGAATTATGTTATATAATGGATTAAAGTCTATGGTATCAAATTGCACCAATCAAAGAAATTTTAAGCTTGTATTTGACTTTTCTTATACTCTCGTTGTAAAGAGTGTTGTGATGTTTAATTAAGTTACTTACTTTGGAGAGTGTTGATGTATTAGGCTCAAGGAGAGTAGTTTATGCGTTGTAAAAATCTTCACATAGTGTTATTCTTTGGATGTCATTAGACAACAGTCGTGGTTTTTTCTTTCTCTGGTTTTAGGATTTTCACGTTGTATTCTTGTGTTATTTGTTTTATCTTACTTCTCTATTTAAAAAGATAATTCTCAAGGGGTAATAACGTCTTCTTTTACCCAACAATAGTATCAGAACCTATAGTTCACTAGGATATTCTTAATTCTTAGTATGCTTTGTGGTTGCAATCCAATCTGATCTTCCACATAAAAAAAAGAGCAATTACTTGTTGGAGAATCATCCTTGGTTGGTGAAATGTCTTTTGCAGATACTGTCAAATGTTACATGGAGAAGTTTGATGGAATGGTGATTCATTGCTATCAGATCCACATATGCACACAGGCATTGGCTAACATTGATGCAAGGTGTATGGTGACTGTACACGAGCATTGTTTGGCATTGATGTAGGGTGAGGCATGGAAAATTATGAGTTGTTGCTAGTGGATCCATAATTACACATGTATTGGCTAACATTAATGCAATGTGTATGGTGATTGTACATGAGCATTGGTTGGCATTGATGCAGGGTGAGGCATGGAAAAGAATGAGTCACTGCTAGCAGATCTACAATCCGCACATGTGCATCGGCTAACATTGGTGTAATGTGTACAATGATTGTACATGGGCATTAGTTGGCATTGATGTAGGGTGTGTGGTAAAAGAAAATTCTTTGAGTGGTTTAATTCCAAATGAATATACTCTTTATGGTATAGTATGATTATCAGTATAGACAATGATTACCAGTGTAGGTAATGAAGAAAAAGAAAATTCTTGGAGCGAAGTGAATATATTTTTTATGGTGGAGTATGATTATCGATATAGACAATGATTATTGGTGTAGGTAACGAAGTTAAATAAAATTCTTGGAGTGATTTAATTCAAAATGTGTATACTTTTTATAGTGGAGTATGATTGTCAGTATAAATAATGATAACCGGTGTATTTAATAAAAATAATAATGTGTCTATTTTAATCATGGTGGAGATTGTTGGAGTTGATGAAAATTGTATAGTTTGGTAGTCCCACATTGTTCAAGGTGTATTGGAGGAAGTATCATGTTGCCTGGGATGAAAGGGAATGGGGTGAATTATGCTATATAATGGACTTAATTCCATGGTATCAAATCGCATTAATCAAAGACACTTTAAGTTACTTTGGGAGAGTGTTGATGTACTTGGGGCCAGAGAGAGTAGTTTATGCATTGTAAAAATTTTCACATAGTGTTATTCTCTAGTTATCATTAGATAACAGTTGTAGTTTTTTCTCCAATTTTGGGGTTTCCATATTATATTTTTGTGTTACTTCTTTTATCCTACTTCTCTGTTTAAAAGGATAATTCTCAAGGGCTAATGACGTCTTCTTTTACCCAATACTCCATTCAATGCTCACTATTTGTACGAATATGGGGTTTTGGCCATTAGAAGACAAAGATACCCTTGTTGGTCATAGGCAAGCGCGAATAAAACATTTAAATTTTCAGCAAAACTGGAAGTTGAAATATATTGTATCATAAAAAGGATTAATTAAAAGCTAAATAATGATTATTAGAGAAAACCTCAAATCACCACTATATTGAATTAAACTCAACAAGTAAAAGCATATATGACAAATAAAGGTAATATCCCCATAAATGGATAATATTCGACAGGTAAAAACCTAAATGCTTACTATAAATAGGAAGCAACACCAAGAAAAAGCATATCTGACAAATAAAGGTAATATCCCCATAAATGGATAATATTTGACAGGTAAAAACCTAAATGCTTACTATAAATAGGAAGCAACACCAAGGAAAAGGTACATGCCAATCATGTCTTCTTTCCTAAATGAACTATTCATCATAGCAGTATAACCCGGGTACATTTCTGACTTGAGCTCAATTTAAGGACATCTTCAATAATATCAACGAAGAACAGTGTTCGACTGTTTTAGCAGGAACACTATTCAATACTCAAATAAAAATATGTTTTGGCTGCTCTCTTAAAATACTAACTTATGCTAGAATACACAACAAAAGCCTTGTTCATGAAACTCCATAAAAAATGTCATTGTCTACCACCTATCTAGTAACAATAAAGAAGAATAATATGTATATTGTGTCTTTCTAATGAACACAAAGTTTTATAATTCACAACAATAACAAAAACAAAGGTAAGAAATACACAAAGGTTGTATTACTAAAAGGTGTGACTTCAACTCATACAACATACAAAGTATAAACTATAATGATAAGGACTAAAAGACTTAAGCTAAAACTAATGAAAAAAATTATGAAAGGAATGAGTGAAAACTAAACCACATAAGGATTGAAGGATTTACACTATTTTAATATTTTTTTATTAGAAAAATTAAGATGGAGGCTAGTTACAAAGGGAGATAAGATGTGGGTTCAAATCCTAAAAATGAGGTATTATGATAAAGAAGGTTAGTGAGAGGTGAAAGTTAAGAAATGCTTTAGGCGGTGGTTGGATTTACAATCCATAGAGGGACGAAGGGCAGGGATGGAGGAATGGTGGACTCAAAATATTAGGCGCAAACTGGGGGATAAGGGCAAGACTCTGTTTTAGAAGGATAGATAGCTAAAGATCAAAGTCTTAATAAACAATGTCCTAGGCTATTTGCGCTAACAATGGACAAAACTATAACTACGAAAGAGATGTGGGAGGGAGCAGGCTTGTGTTGGAGGAAGGGATTATTTGCTTGGGAAGGGAGGATGTTAGAGGAGTTGGGTAAGATGCTAGAGCCTGTAAGGCTGAATCAAAGGTCTCAGGATGGGTGCACTTGGATGGCAGAAAAATAGGTTCGTATTTAGTAAGATCAATATACAAGATCTGGCTTTAGCGGAGTTCAATAACATAGACAATTTTTTCTTTAATTTAATATGGACGAAAGAAGTCCCTTCGAAGGTCCAATATTTAGCATGGAAACTATAAGCAGAAATGTTGCCAACAAGAAACAATTTGCGGAAGCGAGGAATATGAGAGAAGGGGATAAAGGTTTTTGTGTGTTTTATGGCATAGTTGTGGAAACAAAAAAACACGTGATTCTGAGTTGTCAATTTACAAATCAAGTTTGGTAAAACTTATGTGCTTGGTAGGGAATATCCACAACACTTCACCATTCTATTAGTGGTCATTGCAACTAGTTCATAGGATTAATTTGTGGAACAAAAGCATTAAGTTGGGCATGGTCTTTTATTTGGTTTGTAGGAACATGACACATTTGCTAAGCGAACATCATTCGCTTAGCAAAAGAAAATCCTTAACAGTGAAGAAAACACAATTTTGTCTCACATCACTTAGTGATGAAGCTTCGCTAAGTGAGCGTCGCTAATGCCACTTAGTGAACATCTTTTGCTTAGTGAAAAAGAATCCTTAATAGTGAAAAAACACAATTATGTCTCACATCGCTTAACAACGAAATTTTACTAAGCAAGCGTCGCTATCGTCATGTTCGCTTAGCTTAAGAGAATCCTTAATAGTGAAGAAAACACAATTCTGTCTCACATCGCTTAACAACGAAGTTTTACTAAGCGAGCGTCACTATCGTCATGTTCGCTTAGCTTAAGAAAATCCTTAATAGTGAAGAAAACACATTTTTGTCTCATATTGCTTAACGAAAGAGAATCCTTTTTGTCTCACATTACTTAGCGATGAGACTTCACTAAGCAAACATCCTTCGCTTAGCAAAAACTAATCCTTAATGATAAAGAGAGTTAAATCCACTGAGTGGATTTAAATTCGCTGAACGAATTATTGATAAACCAATTTGTTCCTAAATATCTTCCCCTCTTTATTTGAATTACTCAATGCTTATTCCAAATCTAGATCCATTTTCCTTAATCTCTTCACCTTGCCTTAGGTACTCTAAATAATTCTCTTTGCCAAATTTTTCTTTTTTGTTTTTCCTTTTTCTTTTTTTTTTTTTAAGGTTGACGAGAGTCTTATTATTATTATTATTTTTAGAAAATAAAATCTGGACAAAATTAAATGGTTACAATTGACACGTGTCCATAAAAGAGAAAGAAGAAAAAATAAGAAGAAATTAAAAATCTGAAAATACAAAAAAATATAAAAAAATATTAATATATTGTTTTACAGTAAGAAATTATATATTATTGAATTTTGAAATGTAAATGTGTTAAATTATAAAAAGGTATTTTTCATAAAAGTTTCTGGTAGAATTATCTCATGTCTATCGTAGTCATAGTTTGTTTTATACAAAATTAGAACTAATTTAATAATAAAATTGCATGCGATTTTTCTCATTAGCAATATTAGTGTATCATTCATTTTTCTATAAATTAATCAATAAATATAAAAATATATTTAATAAATTAAATCATAAACATATAAAATATAAAATAGAAGAAAAAAATATATAAATATATAAAATATAGATGTAATAAAAGAATAAATAAAATAACATAAAAAGAAAATGCAAGTAAGAAATTGAGATAAAAAAATAAAGTAAAAAAATTATAATAAGAAGAAATTTAAATAATAAGTGAAAAGACAAAAAATAAATAGAAACATGTTCATAAAATAAAAAAAAGGGAAATTTATAATTTCCTTAACATATAAATAGGTAAAATATAAAATAGAAATTATAATTGACATTATAAAAATAAAAAATGAAATGACAAAAATATATAAAATAAAAAGGATAAACTAAAAGAAGATAACACAAAAATAAAAAGGAAATAAGATATTAAGATAAAAAATTAAAACTAAAAATAAGAAAAATTAAAGAGAAGAAATTAAAAGGTTTAAAAGATAAAAAATTTAAAAAATATATCAATATATTGTTTTATTGTAATAAATTATATTATTGAATTTTTGAAATGCAAATATGTTGAATTATAAAAGAAAAACTTGGTTTTCGTCTAGGGTTCAGGAAAAATTATCTCCGTCAATCATAGTTCACAAATTATTATATAATAGTGAGTTATATATTATTGAATTTCTAAAATGTAAATGCATTAAACTGTAAAAAAATCATAAAGTTCCCAGTAAAATTATTTCCCATCAATTGTAGTCATAGTTTATTTCATACAAAATTAGAACTAAATAATAATAAATTTTAATATGATTTTTCTTACAAATAATATCAATGTATCATGTGTAACATTTTAAATTAAAAAAAAAAACATACTAGTAATATTCAATCAATTAATTCTGTTTACTTAAATTTGTCTCATACAATCAAATTATACACGCACATATTTTAAATTATTTATCAAAATTTCATAACATAATATTTACATAAAACATTTCAGGTTATTTTCCACCAAAACATATTAAAGCATAACCCATGCAAAACAGAGACATAACTTACCAATTTTCCATTCGAACTTAACTATTACACAACTCATATATATAACATATTTTAATACATAACTTCAAATACAAAATGAGTAATTCTACTATTGCCACCAATCTATTGTCAATCCTACTAATTCTGATCGTCATTGTCATCACTAGTATTTGGTTTCGTACAAAGCACGATCATCACAGTCATACAGAATACACAAACATTGCAAGGGTAAGCATAATAATACATAAAATTCATAATATAGAAAACTTAAAAATCATAATATCATCAATCAAATCAATCATATTTATATTCCCCTGAATACAAGCATTTCACACAACATGTTCACACTTGACACATTTCGAAATATCTACATTGAATTCTGATACCGAGACGGCTTAAGACCACTCCCAATTGGCGACAAGCGTCAAAGCTGCCTATGTTACCACCAATTTATCTATAAGCAATACTCATCTGACAACCACAAACTGATGTTTAGTGTCTACCTAACACCCTGTGACATAGTCTTGTCTGGGTACGTCCTTTAGGCACTCCCTTGCATATCTAGTACTAGGACCACAATGTAAATCACAAAAATATCCCCTTGCACATATGATATTCTGGATTACATTAACCCCAGTTGTGTTCCTAACATCAATGTACCCCACCAAACATATCATCCAAGGCTAAGTTACTTAACTGTAACTACCATAACCAACAACATCAATAAATACATTCTCATCATGCATTCCAATCATATACATTACATCACAATTCCAAATAATACATTGTCATTACAATAATTCAATTCCAGTCACAGAAAATCAATTCAACCAAAACTAAGTTATCCTACCATAATGGCCACATCCAAACTATCCAATAATCATTCAATTCAAGATCAAACATCACTCCCATATCATCAACTACACAACACATCATATATCTCAACTATGAAATTCTAATATACGTTAACTCAATGAGTTCAAATCAAAATCAAATACGCACTATATTAAATAGCTCAAAACACGATTAAAATAAATGGTATCTTAAATAGCTCAAAATATAGTCAAAATACTCACTATTTCAAATAGATTAAATCTCTCAACTACCAAATCACTTATCTATTAACAAAAATCAACAACAGAGCTTCTCTTACTTATTTCTCCTTTTCAAAGCTAACTCAAAAGAAAATGAGGAAATCCACCCGAAGAAATTTATAGGAATCTGAAAAAAATCCAAATTTAAACAGGAACCTTAGAAATCAAGATTTTAAAAAAAAAATCCTTTTTAATGGAAATGACAGGATAAAAAACGATCAAAAAAAGGTTCATTGATTCAAGATTACACTTACCTATAACAGCAATCACTCAGCAACTAGAGTTATGGAAGAGACGCAAAAAAATGGTGATACGACAAAGAATAAAAAAAAAACTAAAGAAGAAGGAAAGAAAGAGAAAAAAAAAAGAAAAAAAGGAGTGGGGTGAATTTAGTAAGTTCTGACTTGCTATTCGCACCCCTCCTACACAGATTTCCGAAAACTCCTTGAAACTCAATCAAAACTCTCCGAAATCAAGAAATAATTATTATATTTCACTTTCCACCTCCCAACTATTTAAAAAAATAACTAATAATGATATTATAAATAAACTCAATTATTCTCCCACTCTTATACTAATATAAGATAATTAAACATTTAATTTTCTCGTAACATTTATTTCTTTTCCACTAATAATCTATTAAATAAAATGGTCCTTACATCACCTATTTTTTATATAAAGTAATAAAATAACATGAAAATATATTTAATAAACTAAATTTAACATATTAACTATATAAACATGTAAAATATTAAACAGAAAATACTAATTGAAACTACAAATAGAAAAATGAAAAGATAAAAAATATATAAAATATATAAGTGATAAAATAATAAATAAAATAACATAAAAAGAAAATGCAATTAAGAAATTGAGATAACAAATGAAAATAAAGTAACATAAAATAGAATGAGAAGAAATTTAAATTAAAAAATGAAAAGACAAAAAAAAAATGGACACATGTCCATAAAAGAAAAAAGGGAAATTTTTTAATTTTCATAATATATAAATATGTATATAAAATAGAAATAATAATTGAAATTATAAAAATAAAAAAGGAAAATATAAAAATATATAAATATAAAGTTATAAATAAAAATAAGATAACATAAAAAAATGAAATAAGATATTAAGATAAAAGATTAGAACTAAAAATAAGAAAAATAAAAGAAGAAGAAATTAAAAAGTTAAAAAGACAAAAGAAAATATACACATATCCATAAAAGAGAAAGAAAAAAAAATAAAGAAATGGACACATGTTCATAAAAGAGAAGGAAAAAATAAAAGAAAAAAATTAAAAAGTTGAAAAGATAAAAAAAAAATTAACACATGTTCATGAAAAAGAAGGGGTAAATTTATAATTTCCCTAACCCCAATTTTTATTTTATATATATTTTATTAGATATTAGATATGAGAAATTTTTATTTTATTTATATTGTTATTCTAAAAAATATAAACAATTTAATTAATTTATGTTTTAATTACTATTGGTTCAATTACTAATATTTTAAAAATAATATTACTTTTAATCAAGATTATGAAATTAAATTATATTAGTTGTTTAATTTTTTATTAAATCTTTTCTTGTATTTCAGTATGAGTATACATTGTATATGTTACTTATTGACTTGTCTTTAAAAATAATAGCATGTAACTATATATGATATATGACACAACTTTGTATTTCGAGGAGCACTAGTTTATAACAACAAGCACTCAGGGGGCTTTTCCAAATCTTTTTAAGGATGATCTAGCTCTCTTAAGTATGTTTATATCTTGTGTGGAGATTAGGAATGTCATTTTCTCCATGGACAATAGACAAGTTCATGGCTCCGAGAAATGGTGGATTTCAAGTCGTTGTCTATAAAAGTAATTGACATATTGTGGAAGAAAATTTTTGCAAAATGATTGAAGAGGCTTTTGAGGACCCAATGAAGATATTTGCTATTAACTCCACCCTTATTACCCTCATCCATAAGGTAAATCCATTTACCTCTATGAAACAACTTTGATCCATTAGCCTCTAAAATATCTCCCACAAGACCATCACTAAAATCCTAGTCATGCAATTGTGTAATGTAATGGAGAAGTTGGTGAACCCCTGTTAGACCAATTTTATTTCCTACCGAAGCAGTCATGATAATATCATTTTTGCACAATAGGTCATACACTCCATGAAGCATACGAGAGGTAGTAAGATTGAAACTTTATCATAGATATGCTACAAGACATTAGCTTTCCAACCTCCTTTATAAATGTGGTGTGACAATGTATATCTTCCCCAACCATGCGCATGATATGAAATGGTGAAATACTATACCCTTTCAGACCGTCACAAGGGGTCTGCCAGGGTGATCTTATTTCACTGCATCTTTTTGTTTTATGCCTAGAATGCCTTTTTCACATGATTCAGATTATTGTTGATCATCATTGTTGGAAGCCTATCCAAATCTCTAGAGTTGGGCTAGAATTGTCATACCTAGTTTTTGCTGATAATCTCCTCTTGTTTGTAAAAGCTACTCTTGATTAAATGAAGGTAATAAGCCAAATTTTATAGACCTTTTGTAGCAACTTGGGCCAAAAAGTTAACAAAATAAGACCCAAATGTTTTTCTCTACAAATGTCCATAGGCAAAGACAGGAACATGTTTCATATGAGTTGGGGTTCAAGAAGACATGTAATCTCGACAAATATCTTAGTGTTTTGCTCCATCATGATTGTGTGTCAAAACAATATTATCAGTTCCTCATTGACAAATTCCAACAACAATTAAGTAACAGGAAGAGGGAGACTCTATCTTTTGCAAACAGATTTACTCTAGCTAAATCAGTTGTGCAAGCTCTACCAAATTATGTTATGCAAACTAACCTTTTACCTATGTTTGTTTGTAAATAGATTGATAAGAAATACAAAGATTTAATTTTGGGTGACTCTTAGTACATAAAGAAGGTGCAATGGCTTGGTTAGGATAATCTATGTTAACTAAAGAAGGCAAGAAGTTTGGGGCTTCAAAAGACTAGGCAGGCCAACCTAGCTCTCTTCTCAAAATCAAGGCGGCAACTACTCACAAGGAATGACATTATGTGGGTACAACTTGTTCGGTCCAAATACAAGTGTGGAGGGGATGCTAAAATTCTCATTGACCCATCATAGAAGGCTACAAATTCATAGAGAGGCATTACAAAGTCATGGAGTAATGTCAATTGAAATATTATTTGGCAAATTGGTAATGACAAAGCAATCAATTTATGGGTTGATAAATGGGTGACAGTGAGGGGTTCCCTGACAAATTGGTGTACTGACACCACCTCTATTCAAGTAAATAATAAAGTTTTTTTTTGTAACTTTATATGGTTCTTGGGATGTCCATAAACTGACCATCATTTTGCCAGATCTTGTGGTTAGTGACATATGCACAATTGATGCACTTAGAGGTGATTTAGTTGTTGACTCATTGCATTGGGTGGGGGAAGTGAAAGGCACATTTTCCACTCAAACAACATATGAAAGTCTCCTGAACTAGAATACCCCTTAGTATAGTCCTGTTTTTGTTTGTCGGTGGAAGTGGGACAGTCCAAAACATATTCATGTTACTTCGAAAGTTAGCAACCACTACTCTCCTTACAAATTATCTAAGGTATACCAGGCACATGACTACATATCCAAATTGTCTTCTCTATGGAAATTGTAGGGAAACCATGATGTATGCACTTTGTGATTGTGAACATACTTCTACGGCCTGGAGGAAGATTGGTATAGGTGGCTTCCCAAATTTTTTCAAACAATAGGGTTTTGACATTGGTTGTTGGCAAGTTTAGAGAATGACTGACACCGTCGTGAGTATGGATTGAGTAAGATCTTTGGTAATGTATACATTTTCAAAGGTCGATGACAAGCGGATGACCAAGTTGTGTATTCTATGAAGACCCTTCTGAGTGATCTCAAGGGAGCTCACTATGTTGAAACATGTAGTCGAGTAGCTTGTCGTTCCCAAAAAATAGGCACTCTTAAAATTAATTGTGATGTGATTGTCCTCATGAATGGAAGTGACTATTGGTGGGATAGTGCGTATTACAGAGGTAATTTTCTCATTAGATTTGCCACAATATCCCTTTTTGTGATGTCAACAAGGTCGAGTTGTTGGTTGTCATTCAAGCTCTCATAGTGGCATGCGAGCATGATTTCTGCAACCTCTAATTCCTTCAATATTGTAAAGCTATTGGATGACAGATATATTATCGATAATGTGTTTCCTTAGTGAACTGTATCTAAAAGAGCAGTAGGAAAACCTTATACTACCACATCATTTATGCACCTTGTGGAGAGAATTTATCAACGGACAATTTTGCAGAGGTAGATTGTCTTTAAACCAAGAGTCTTTAATTTTTAATTAAATGTTGTTCTAGATTCTTTGTTTGAAGTTTACCAAAAAAACTTGAGCTGTGTGGTGTTAACCGATAGGGTTCTACTGATATCTTTTATAAAAAGAATGAAAAATAATTATATATTGTAAGATATAAGAAACCTATAAAGTTAATGTCACCGTTAACCTATATCCGTCCACGACTATGCATACATGAAATCAAAACGGGAAGATTCATAACAAAGTTTTTTGTACTGGGCGAGCTTGAAAGAGAATTACTCTTATTATTAATGTGCTTAATGTTGCAAACATCGTTTATAATGATCATTTTATTATCACAAAGGAAGAAACTGGTTACAGAACTATGGAATAATTAACTTAATATTTGGTGGTACAAGTAGAGTCACGAGAGGAAACACAAGTTGGAGTTAGCATGTGTTAGCGGCGTGAATTGATTCAATTTTTAAATAAAAAACCATTTGAATCATATATATGATTTGATTTAATCAAGTTTGAATATAAACTTTGAATCAAATTAAATTAATCTATTTGCAATCTTTGATTTAGATTGATATGTCAGTTACTTTTTTTTACAAAAATAATTTGTTAAATTTTAATTGTTTAAAGAAAAATATATTATTTTCCGTATGTTTATATTGCAAAAATCAATATTTTCAAACATTATATTTTTAAAAGTTACTAACAAAAAATAAAGGCATAAAAAAATTGTGTCATAGCTAGCCTAAGTTAACATTATAGAAGAAAATAAACATAATCAAATTAATGTCAAACAATTATAATAGAAATAATGAGTGAAGTAACTGTAAGCAAATTAGTTATAATATAGAAATAAAATATTTTTAATTTTTAAGAAAAAAAATATCAATAACTAAACATAGCTAGATGTTTAACTAAGTAAATTTTGGGTAAATAGTAAAATTATATAAATTGTTAAGTGAATTTGTGGTTTGGTTGGGCATGATTTTAGTATTGAGAATCGAAAACTACCCATCCAAAAAAAAAGTGTACTTTTTAATTTTTTTAATTTTCAACTTTTTTTTTTTGTTCTCAACTTTTTTATTTGGTCTCACGGGAAAAAAAAATTGTGAACATTCTTATGGTACAGGTCGTCCAAAGAGTGTAGGGTAAATTGCAAAAAAAAGATGACAATGTATTCTATAAATTTGTTTTCGTAAAGGATAATCATAGAAAACAACTCTTCTAAAAGGATAAGTTTAGTAACTAAATGAACCCTATTCAAAAATTATGGATGATGTAATTCACTCTTCTAAAATAAGGATTTGTAATAATAATTATTGATTAAAAGTATATAATTAAAATATGTGATGATATCAAATATATATTATAAAATTTAAAATTAATTATAATATCAATTATTGATTTTGAAATCCGTGATTATTAATTTATTTTATTATTAGTACATTTTCTGTATTTTAGAGAGCATAATCTAAATTTATATACTTTAAAAATGACAAAATTGAAGATAAGCTAAAACCAAACAAAATATATAAATAATAATAGAGATATATAAGAAAATATTTATGAACGTCCAAAGTTTAAGCAGTGAATTTTCTCCTAAAATAAAATAATAAATTGTAAGTTATGTTTGCTATTGATTGCAAATGTTCATAGTTTCATGCTGAATATTGAATATATTAAAAATCGAGAATACATATTAAAAAACTTTTAATATCTATTGAAATAAAATATTTGACGTTAATATCACAATTTAAATATCTATAATTTAATATTTAATTATTGCTCTAAACTAAGTATATTTAAAATAGATTTGTTAAAATTTAATGTAAAGTATGTATTTCAAAATATGTTAATTATTTTTAATTGAATATTAATTATTTTAAACCATGATTTTCTTTTTTTGAATATTTTAAATCATGAGTGGAACCGTTTAAAATAATAAAAGTTCATTAAATATATATATATATATATATATTCATTTTAATTATTCATTTTCTTTAAATCTAATGGTTAAGATTATTTACTCATTACATTAATTAGATTCTAAAAAAAGAAAATAAAAAAGTAAGATGAAGTGTAACTCTTTTAAATTTGAAGGTAAATGTGAATGAGGTTGGACACTTGGGTTTATGCAAACTCAAAATTTAAGTTAATTATAAAACATCGAGTTAGATTAGGTTGAAGTTTTGTTTTTTTTTTATTAAAATTAATCTAGTTGAGTTCATTGGGTCACTGTTTTAAAAAAATATTTTTTAACAAAATATTTTTAAAAAAAATGAATTTTAGAATATTTATTTTGATAATTTTTTAGCATATTATTAAAAAAATAGATTATATCATTGTTATAACATAAAAATAAATAATAATTATAAGTTTAATTAGTATATATTAATTGTCTAAAAGAGTCTTACAAATCACAACTTTTCACTTATACGATAACTAATACAAATTATAAATTAATTGTGTATGTGTGTGTGGAGGGGGTGGGAGGGAGGATATTTTAGTACATCGAACGCATATAAAGTTACATATATTCATTCTACTACATATAGAGAAAGGAGAGTTTATTTATGTATAAATCTCTTTTTTTATCCTACTATTACATTCACATAAATGGAGGAAACATGTTTATTAGTTAGTATGTTTGTATCATTAGCGAGTGGGATGCAAAAAGTTATGTTAAAGGTCCTTCTATTACCCACGGTTCTCCTTGGTAATAATATCTGAAAAATACAAAAGTTGACATTTTAGTGCCTCTAAATGTAAACTAACTTAGATTTGTATTCCAACTACTCTCCCAAGAAATATGGCTTAGAGGACTGCAAAAAAATGATTTGGATAATTTGACATGTCCATCTTTTTAAATTTATATTCTATTTTTATTTCATATAAGAGACAAGAAACATAAAGGAGTGAAAACAAATATCATATAAATAAATTAAATAATTAAAAAAATTATATAATTAAATTTATATCTATTTTATATGCATATAATCAGTTAATTTTTTTTTATTTAATTTTATGGAAAATTTTGACTTATTTTTTTAGTGACAAGTAAGAATAAATGAGTTTTTACCATATCTTTAAGGAATACAAAGATATTTCTCCTTAAATATTTACTCATTTAAATCTCAACTGTGAAACCTTTAACTACAAATTAATTCAAACATTTAATTAATCATTAAAATTTTTATTTTATTATTTCTCATATTTATATAAGAATTAATATTTTAAGGTAAAAACATTAACCATTACATATAAAATAAAATGGTTAATTAATAGTAAAAAATGACTAATTTAATAAACCAAATAAGATTACAAACATCAAACCAAATAATTATAGTTAAAAGTAACATAAAATAATAAATAATGTGAGGTTAGAGACACCTCACTAAATAATTATAACTAAAAAGTAACACAAATGTCTCATTTTCTTACCTTAATACAAGAGTTGAAATTTTCTCTCTCTTAGCTTTTTTCAACTTATAATATTCTTAAGCTTCAACTTTTCACATTTCCAGTCTATTTATAGGCTCATGTGTCATAATTACTCATATTTCTATTTGTATGATGATTACATTATTTAGTTTATTTACTTTGCTTTTCCTTAGATAAAGATAGGTATAGTTGGTAAAAAATAAGTGTTTGTTTCACAACAGTTTTATAGAATTATTTTTTCAGTCTTTTAGTCCTTAAAGACTACAAAATTCGTTTGGGTAGTGTTTTTTGAAAATAATTTTCAAAAACAGTTATGGGGAAAATTAAAAGTAATTTTGTTTTTCAGTTTTATATTTTTTTTAACTCAAAATACAATCAAAATATGTTGTTTTTTTTTCTTTTTATTAATGAAATTTTGATAATATGAAAATTTTTTTTCATTTTTACATATTCAAAATAGTTTTTAAATAGCACTTACGAAACAAGTTTTTTTTTTCTTCTCGAAAATAGTTTTTGAAAACGATTCTTGAAAACTCTTCTAAAAAACTAAAAAACAAAACAAAATAAGTGAAGTCTTAAGTACTCATGTATTCAGGCTTGTCCTTTGTTTCTTTTTTATTTATATATTTATTATTACTATATTAATTAGAGTAATTGGTATACACGGTCAGGGTAAAGATTTTTGCACTTACATTCAATTACAACTATTCATTCATGCTATTGAATTTATTCGTTACTACTTTAAAAGTCACATAAATAAAAAATCATGATTAAATGTTAAATTATTACATTTGTTTATTCTAATAAATGTAACATATCTAGGTTTTTTTTCATCTTGTTTTAATAACGTAATACATTTACGTTCTTTTATATTATTTTATTTATATAATAAATTTTTTTTTTTAAAACACATCATTATAATTTTTTTATGTTTAGAAACCTCAATCCGATAAAATTGGAAGTCTGCAAATTATGATTCACTTAAGTATCTGTAACTAAAAATTAATTAATTAAAGAATGTATAATATATATATATATATATATATATATATTTAATAGGTAGTTTTACGGTATTTCTTTGTAATATTTACTCATATATTTTAGAGATTCAAATAAATTTATTATAAATTTATTTTTATTATTTTACTCATGTAATATATTCTAAAAATTCAAAATTAAATATTCAATATTTACATTTCATAACAATATAATTAAAATATTATACTAAAAATTTAAAATATGATATTTGTTTATTTAAAATACTACAATTGAATATTTAAGATAACATAATTATTTAAAAATAATATAATTAGATATTATTAAGATCCATTCAATTTAATAAAAATATTAAAATTAAATTAAGAGAATTAAAACTATATAATTAAATATTTTATTAAAAATTTTAAATATTACCATAATAACTAAAGATATTTGTAAAAAATAAAAATAAATACAATTTATCCAAACTAGCGAAACCATAAAAAAATAAAACTACACAATTTATCTAAACTAACAAAAATAAAATACAAAAGAAAACACATAATAATAAAACACATAAATTCAAATAATAATAAATATAATAATTTAATATTATGATCGAGTTGCTTCAAATTAGTTACCTTAATTATTATATATAATATTATAAATTAACACCTTTACATAGTTTTTTTCTAATTTTATACTATATAATAGTTTTTTTATTTTTTATTAGATACATTATTAATGTATTTAAATTAATATTGCATCTAGTCACAGAAATATGCTTTTTTAAAAAAAAAGTATATTTAAAAGATAAAAAAGATATTTTATACACATTTATACTTAAACAGCGTAACAAGAGGGACTAATCATGGGCCGACCCGACCTGAGTGTAAATGACGGATCCTAGCGCTGCAAGTTACTTAAACGACGTAGTAGAAAGAGGAGTGGGCATCTTTGCGTGGAAAATGCTGAGACGAAAGCCAACCAAAATCGAAGCAAAAGTCGAAGACAAAGAGGAACTCGAGGAAGCTCGCCGCAACGCGTCCGCCGCCACAACCGCCTCCGCTGGCACGGCCTCTCTCCTCCGTCAGCTGGATCGCGGCAGCGAAGATCCCTCTTCCAAGGCGCACCGCATCGGCCTATCCTCGTAAAACCCTCGCCACACTCTCCCTTCTCTCTTCCCCAATGGAGGTCGAAGTGAAGCTGCGCCTCGCGGACTCCGACGCCCACCGCCACGTCACCACAGTGCTCTCCCCCTTCCACGTCATCACCCACCGCCAGCAGAACCTCTTCTTCGACGGCGCCGCGTCCGAGCTCTCGGCGCGCCGCGCCGTGCTCCGCCTCCGCTTCTACGGCGACGATGAGCGGTGCGTGGTTTCTCTGAAGGCGCGGGCGGTGCTGGTGGACGGCGTGAGTCGCGTGGAGGAGGATGAGGAGGATATGGAGCCGAGGGTTGGGCGCGAATGCGTGGCGGAACCGGGGAAATTGGGGTCTGTGGAGTCTAGGGTTTTGGGGAGGGTGAAGGAGGAGTTTGGAACTGAAAAAGGGTTTGTGGCCTTGGGAGGGTTTGGGAATGTGAGGAATTTGTACGATTGGAAGGGTTTGAAATTGGAGGTGGATGAAACTATGTTTGAGTTTGGAACCCTCTATGAGATTGAATGTGAGAGTGCTGATCCTGAAGGAGCTAAACGCCTCCTCGAGGAATTCTTGAAGGAGAATCAAATCAATTATTCCTACTCTATTGCCTCCAAGTTCGCCATCTTTCGATCTGGGAAACTCCCATAGTCCCCCAAATTTCTGTCATTTTTAATTATGCTCTATTGGTGAAAAACTTATGCCCTGTATTGCTGCTATTAATAATTTTATGTGTCTATTTTTATTGTTACCTGTTTCCCTAACATGATCCTATCTACATAACATAGAAAACTTTTGAGTGACAGTAGAAATCTAGAAATTTATGTTTGGTTGCTTTCATGGTTTTGGTGATTTTGTGAGCACATAAGTTGGGAGCACAAAATATTATGCTTGGAATCATTAAAACTTGGATAAGACTTGAGTTTCATTGGTTTGGTTCTAACATGATTCTTCATTTTGCTTTTGTGCTGTTAATATCAGCTCCTGTCATTTTGCTTTTGTACTGTTAATACCAGCTTCTGGCCAATTTATGTCTGTTCTTTCAATACAATTGCCTGATGGATTGAGTAGTTAATTGTAATGTTTTGTTTTATCTATTGCATTTTGACAAGTGACGAGAATAAAATTATTTTATTCTTAATATTTATTTGGATAAGTTATTTTAGAAAGAATTTAAAATGCTCATGATTTAACAGAAGTTGCATGGGAGTTGGGGTAGGAGAACGGGAAGTGGTGAGGAAAGTAGAAACTCATTGAAAAATTGGTTCTCTAAACATCAAACAATTTCTCTTAATTTTCTTAAAAACACTCAAACCAATCAACTTCTTAAATTCTCTAAAAAAAAGAGAATTCTAGATTTTCCTTTCGTTTTAGGATAGGCGGACGTTCTGTTTGCATTCTCGGATGTTTGATGGTCGACATTGCATTTTCTCTAACTTCTCTCTCGATCTCTTTGATTATTCTCCCCCAGCTCTCTATGGTTTGTTTTTGGTCATGTTTTCTGACTTCAATTTCTTTTTTGATTTCTAATTTTATTTTCATTTTGATTTGGTTATCGTCTTCGTTTTGGTGTAGATTTTGTAGGAGGTTAGACTTGCTCCATTGCGGGATTGTTGCTATGAGAAGGTATTTTGAGTTCCAATGATAATTTTCATGTTTTTTGTGTAAGATATGTGTTTTTTGGTGGATTCTTGATACTGAAGCTATTTTTTGTTGTTTCATGTGGAGTACAAGCGCATTTTAATCTTTAATCACATTTTATCACAAAATATCTGAACTATAGAATGAATATTTTATTCCCTTTCATCTCATTTTTTATCGATTCAAATATAGTCTTGGATTTTCCTATTCACTTCTATGTTTGTAACAATATATAATTAGATAAACCTTAAAACACAAGAACTTTTTAGACTATAAACTTAAGATCTCTTTGCAGCTAAATTTTCAAACATGCAATACATGCTTTCTTTTTTAATTGCTATGCAATGATTAATTAAACAGTTCAGAGTTGAGATACACTCATGACTCATGTTCATTGAAAAATTAGAATATATTATTTTATTGAGAGGATTGGTCCAATTGGTTGATTGGAAGCCTGCAATTGGCGTATGGAGTGCAACGAAACTTTCTTGTGTTTGTGGCTTCATGTAATTTGGTGGCGGAGGAAGGATTGTGTGTTTAAGAATAATGTGTGGCCTGTTACATAAGCAGTTGATAAGGCTTACTTGTTCTTGTCTCTTGTAGCTTATCACAATCAACATTTAACAACATATATTGTTCCACTATTAAAAAGAAAACGGCAGAAAGCTCAAACTAAACACCAGTCTGGGTGGAAAAATTTGGCATCTGCCTTTGAAATGTTAATTGATTTTTCTCTCAAATGAAGTGTTGTTTCCATATATTTATTCCATTCATATTTCCAATACGCAAAATCATGCCCCTCTAGTTGACTTTACCATGTGGTGTTGCAACCAGTACCTACTTTGTTTAAAAAATTCCCAAATGCAACCTAAAAGAATTGTCAAATGGGCTATAAATTAGTTATTTGAGTCAAGGTTATCAAATGGCTATTATGTTGGTGCTGTAACGCTGTGGCGGTAGAGGCTGCAATCCTTGATGAGCGTTATGGCTAGGTATAGCGCGAGTCTGTCTTTTGGTGTGTGGCGGGCGCCAGGACGGAAATGGGGTGGCAATGCATGGCAGACGTAACACCCAGTTGGGTTTTTTTTTTTACGTTTTTGGACAGGGTCGGGTCGACCCGGTTGATGCCAAACACTATGTTTGTGCATGCCTTAGCCATGAGCTCACCTCACGCAATCACCTCGACGACGACCACCGTGCAGTCTTCGACAAGTTCTCCGACACCAACGACGACGATAGCCACCTAAGGCGCCTCTTCTCTTCCTCGCGAGTCGCAAAACAGCATCTCTCTTCCTCGTGAGTGCATCGCGACTATTGTTTCTCTTCGGTCTTCTTCCTTGTGTCACCGTCGCCATTGTTCCTCTTCTTCCTTGCAAGTCGCGAGTACTGTTCCTCTCTTCTCCCAAACCTTTTTTCTACATTTCGTGCACAGGTTCCTCCTTTCTCTAATATCTCTTTTTTTTTTATAAGAGATATTAGTTTTCTTTTTCTTTTTTTTTTGTTTCTAATTTTTTTTATAAAAGCTATTTTTCAATTCTTTTGTACAGTTTGATAATCATGTCCAGGGCAGAAACAAACACCCCAAATATATCCTCAAATTCAATTAGCTCTAAGAGAACTGATGTGGGATGAAAACACTTTACACCTGTTAGAGAGAATGATACAAATGAAATTTATTGTAATTATTGTCGGAAGGTTATGAAAGGAGGTATAATAAGAGGAAAACAACATTTGATTGGAAAAGTGGGAAATGTTACAACTTGCTTGATGACTCTTGAAGCTGTAAAGGTAGAAATAAGGGCAGTTATGAATGGAGAGAAGCAGAAGCAAACTGAAACGTTTAAAAAAGTAATGCAAGATATTGAAGAACATTTTGAAGAAAGGTTCATAGAAATGGGAAGGTCTGATGTTTCATCTAAGCTACCTTCGGTTGGTGATTTGAGATAGAAAGATACAAGGAAGGGACCTATGGACCTTTTCATTCAAGCTCAGTCTACAGCTGCAAAGAATAGGAAAGAAAGACTAGTGCAAACGAGCATAAGAGAGCTTTGTGATAAAAAAGCTTGAGAAAGGGTGTACCAATACATAGTCTGCTTTTGGTACCAAGCTGGCATACCTTTCAACTTAATAAAATTAGAAAGTTTTCAAGATATGCTTCGCGAAATTGGGAATTTTGGGAGACATTTGAAAGCTCCTTTCTACCATGACTTAGAGTACCACTTCTTCAGAAAGAGGTGAAGTACACTAATGAGTTAATGCAGCCACTAAAGGATCAATTGGCAAATTTTGGGTGTTTGTTAATGTCAGATGCTTGGACGGATAGAAAACAAAGAAGCATCATAAACTTTTTTGTGAACTCATCTTCTGGGACAATGTTCTTAAAGTCTGTTGATGCATCTGACTATGTAAAGACCGGAGAAAAATTTTTGAGTTATTGGATTCTATTGTGGAAGAGATTGGAGAGGAAAAGGTTGTCCAAGTTATAATGGACAACAGAAGTAACTATGTTCTTGCTGGGAAGTTGCTAGAGGAGAAAAGACCAAAGATTTATTGGACGCCTTGTGCTGCACATTGTATAGACTTGATGTTAGAGGATATTGGTAAGCTGCCCACTATAAAAAAAATCATTCAATGAGCTATCTCTCTTGTTGGCTTCATATAAAGCCATTCAAGTACGTTGAGCATGTTAAGATTCTTTATCGATGGAAGGGAGTTAGTGAGGCATGCCATCACTCGCTTTGCAACATCATATCTTTCCTTGGAGAGGCTTCATGAAAAGAAAACCAATCTTAGAAAGATGTTTGTGTCAGAACAGTGGAATGAAAATAAGCTAGTAAAGAAGGTCAAGGGAAAGGAAGCTACTAAAACTGTCTTGATGCCTAGTTTATGGAAGAATGTGGTTTTCATTCTGAAAGTGATGGCTCATCTTATGAAAGTGCTTAGATTTGTGGATAGTGAGCAAAAACCAGCTATTGGCTACATATATTAAGCAATGGATAAGACGAAGGAAATCATTATGAAATCTTTTAAAAGTGAAAGCAAATACAAGGATGTGTTTGCAATCATTGATAAAAGATGGGATATTCAACTTCATCGCCCTTTACATGCTGTTGACCATTTTTTGAACCTTGAGTTCTTTTATGCAAACCCATAGATGGAATTTAATGGTGAGATTATTAAGGGTTTGTATGATTCTATAAATAAATTACTGGCAGATTCGAAAATGGAGAAGATTGTTCATGAGGAGTTGGCTCAATATAGAATTGGGAGTGGTATGTTTGGGTCCACAACTGCTAAAGCAACGAGGGGTGAAATTGCACTTGGTAAAAGATTGCAACTTTTGAACTTTTATTCTTCAAGTCATTTGCTGAAGTGTTTGAGTTTAACATATTTTGGTTGCATTTGTAGCTCAATGGTGGCGGATGTATGGTTCAGAAACTCCTTATTTGCAACAACATGCAATTAGGATCCTTAGCTTGACATGTAGTGCATCGGGTTGTGAACACAATTGGAGTGTGTTTGAGCAAGTAATTAATTTCCTATTTAAAGTGAACAATCAATATCTTCTTTATAGTTATTATGTAAATAATGAGTATTTATTTGATTGTTTTAGGTTTATACCAAGAGAAGAAATAGACTCAAGCATCAAAGACTACATGACTTGGTATTTGTCAAGTATAATTAAGCACTCCATCAAAGGTATAACTTTAAGGATGAAATCGATCCAATTAGTCTCATTGGAATTGATGATTGCAATGAGTGGCTAATTGGAGAGATGAATGGAGAAGAAGGTGAAGATGAGAGGGTTCATGAAGGAGATGATGACCTTAATTGGAATCAAGTTTATGAAGCTTCGGGACTTAATGAGCGTAGACAATACACTAGGCGTCATAAAAGGAAACAACTTGCAATTGGAGATGGGCAAGTAAGAGCATCTTCTAATCCTTGTAAGAGAGCCAAAGGAGTAGCTTCAAAGAAGAAAGGGAAAAAGGGTTGTTGTTGAAGAAGCTGAATCATTAGAATATTCTGATTCTAGCAGTGAGAAGGAGGAATTAGTGTCAAATGATAATTTGGCACATTCAAATGGAGAAGAAGGTGAAGGATTCTTGGATGAGCAGCATCGCCCTATTGAAGTTAACTATGCAGACATTGATGAAGATGAGGAGGATTAAATAAAATAGTTTTAGGACTTGTCATTGTGTTTACTGTTTTCAACTTTGTTTTTTTGTTTTAATGGTTGTTTAATCCTTTTGTTTTTGTTAGGAATTTATGTTTTTAAGTTTTAATAATGACAATATCACTAGATTATGAATTCTATGAATTTTAGATTGTTAAATTGTTGGTTTTGATTAATCTAGTTATTATTTTGCTGTTTTTGCATTATATTTTACACACACACATACACACACACACACACATATATATATATAAATATATATAATGTTTTTTTTTGTCTGCCATGGCAGTATAGCGCTTAAAGGTCCTGGCTGTCATTCGCTATACAACCTTCTTGACAACTTTGATTTGAGTAATAAAAATATAAATTGTAGGATATGTTTAATCAAATTCTTATTAGGGACTCTAATTTCGTAATAGTTTTTTTGAAGCATTAAACCAAAAACTTTTTCTTAATCTCTTTCAATCGATTCCACTCGTGAATAGTTTATTCTCAGCGCTTTATGCATTATGAAGGCGGCACTATGCAATCACATATAAGTCCTCAAGAGAGAACCTATAATAAAGAAGATGGCATGCCAACCATTTTTCCACTCCTGAATATCTCTAAAGTAAACTAAAAATAACTAAGTCTGCTTACTACATATTAAAAAACCAATTGTTTAAAGAGACAAATAAGCAACACGTTAATTTGATGGAAAGAGAAAGTGAAACAAAATTTTATAGATTTGTTTGTGCCATTGTAGTCAAATCCACTTTACATGAGAATGTCATTAACAAATCTGTAACATTATGATCTGTGAGTGATAGGGCTAATGGATAGATTACCCAAATAAGTTATTCCTAAGAAAAAAAGATAATTTCATTCATAACAAATTTGTTCTACACGCAGCTATAAAAAACAAAGCAATAGTATAGGAATAAATCTCAGCCAAACAAGTGGTACAATCAACTTTAAAATAAAGGACAAACATAACAAACTTTGGCAGAGGCTAGACACAAAGCAACAGCAGCTCAGCGTGCCTACAAGTACTTGGGTGGTTTGACAATCTTAATGATCCATTGCATCAATGCTCTGGGCCTTCAAAGGCACCTTGTCCTCAAGGTGAGTGATAGGTTTGGCTGGTGCAGTTAGGAGTGTGATTAGCATTTGGGTCAAAGGAAGAATCCAGATAAAAGGTGAGTTATGACTTGGGACATATGGCGGGTTTAGAAGTGTTAATTAGGCAAGTGTTTAGAGGTGAAGTGTTCAGTGGAACTGAAATAGTGGGTGAGGTATGTTTTTCAAACAAACGGTTATGTGAAGGAGAACTAGGGTTAACAGGGTCTGTGGTCAGGTCGAAGGAGGAAGCAGAGAGGTCTGCATCGGGGGATTAGGGCCCTGATAAGGGCGTAAGAGGCTAATATGGAAGACAGGGTGAACTCAGAATGAGGTCGAAAGTGCGAGTTCGTAAGCTACTTGCCCGATCCTACGAGTGATACAGAAAGAACAAAAACCCTTTTTGAAAGCCTATGCGACGAACAATGGTGAATTGATTGTTGGCGATAGGTGCACAGACAGAGGAAAACCTAATCACCCATTACAAAGGTATGAACCATGTGATTCTTGTTTGCTTGAGATTCCATAGTTTGACGAGTGCATTTGAAAGTGTTTTTGAGCTTCTGCAACATGTGTTGTCTTTGTTGTAGGGCGGTGTTTAGAGAGATGTTGGAGGTGGAGCATGCAACGTAGTTCCAGAGCTATGTCAGCAGGTAACACTAGAGAGCTTGGAAGGAAGAGAGACCAATGGATGAATGGTGGGAGGAATTGTACTAGTACCCAACAAGATGAAGGAATCGGTATCACCAGCAGGGGTGGTCTCCGGTGAAACAGTGCAAGTAAACCTCGAGACTGTGATTGATAACTTTTGTTTGGCCATCGATCTGGTAGAACTAAATTGAGTGATGTTCTCTCTAGACGAAAGATGTCCTTCCAAAATTGGCTGAGCAAGATTGGGTCTCTATAAAAAATGATGGACTTAGGAACTCCATTTAACCTACAAACATCAATAGAGAAACAGGGAGCTAATTGGGGGGGTTGTGTAGTGTCTGGGAAGTGAGCTAATTTGTTGAGTCTATCACAGATACCCATATCATGGGTGGCCAAATTGTTTGTAGGAGGCCTAATTGTTTATGATTAATTGGTTTATTTTGCTCACATTTTAAAGAATGTTTGACAAAGGCTTTTGTGTCTTTGTAAATGGTAGGCAATAGAAGGAAGCATTTAATCAGGTAATGGTAGCCTTAAAACCTGTAGCATGAAATTTATGGAGTAAGTCCTGGCGGAGGGTGTCGCATTCGGGGACGAAGATACATCCTTTGTGGAGAAGTATCCCTTGAGGGGAAAGGCAAAATTTAAGTGAAGAATTGTATTTAAGTAAGGTGTCCCTTACATTTTCTGAGTGATAAAAAGCTTTTAATTTTTCCACAATTGCAGGGACTGGGAAAGAGGTGGAAAGAAGAAGCAAAAATATATCTGATAGTCTAAAGAGAGCATCATCAACTTGATTATGTTTGCCTAGTCTAAAAGAGATGTCAAAGCTATAGTCAAGAAGCTTGAAGGCCTATTTTTGTTGCTTAGGAAATTAAATGGTTGAGTGAGTAAGTGTTTTAAGCTACTTTGATATGTGATGATGTGAAAATAAGTTCCTACTAAATAGTGTCTCCACTTACAGACTGCTTCTATTATAACATATACCTCTTGGAGATACACTAGTTGACTTTGCATTATAGTAGAGAAATGCTTGCTAAAATACGTTATAGGATGGCCATGTTGTGACAGGATTGCCTCAATGGCTACATGGAAAGTGTCAGTCGCAACAGTGAAGTTAGCTTGGAAATCAAGTAAAGCTAGAATTGGGAGGTGCAAAGCTAGAATTGGAGGTGTAGCTAGTTGTTGCTTTAATGCGATGAAGGCTTGTTAAGCTTAAGTTGGTCATGAAAAATTTAATTGCTTTTTTTTTCAGTATTTTGTAAGAGGTCTGTGAGAAAGGAGGCAAGAGAGGCATACCCTCGAACGAATTTCGGTAAAATCCGGTAAGGCCCAAAACCCATATAGGGTGGAAAGAGAAACAAGTGGGGACCATTTAGTAATGGCTAAAATTCTCTTTGGGCCAAGGTCCACGATTCCATTTTGGATAAGGTGGCCCAAATAAGCTACAAATTGCACAGTGAAAGAGCATTTAGACCATTTGACAGATTTTTTATGCAACGTGTAATTTCAAAATTGTAGAAAAATGAACTAAATGTCTCAAGAAGGGCTATAGATAAGAATATTATAAAAAAAGACCAAAACAAATTCCCTTAGGTAGGGTCGGAAGAGTTCGTTCATGGCAGATTGAAATGTAGAAGAGGCATTAGAGAGACTGAAGGGCATAACCATAAATTTGTAGTGGCCTTTGTGGTACGAAAAACAGATGTAGGGGTATTATGAGGGTGGACCCGAATTTAATGATATTTAGACCTTAGGTCAATTTTAGAAAAGATAACAGCATGTCCTAGCTCATCATGTAACTCATCAATGATGGGGCAGGGAAGCATCTTTAATTGTAATTGAAATTAGGTAATGATAATCAACACAAAATCGTCAAGATCTAAACTAGAGAAGAGATTGAACTCGTACTAGGTTGTATGATACCTTTTGTCAACATTTCCAGAATGAGGTTAGCCATGATTTCTTTGTGAGTGTGAGAGTAATGGTAGGGTTTAGTGTTGATAGGTTTGTAGTCCTGAAGAAGGGGAATGTGATCATTATGAGGACTTAGAAGGAAAGCGGGGAGTGGAAAATTTCTTAGTGGTCAAGTAGAATAAAGGAAATTTAGAGGGTCATGATGAGTTGGAACGAAAGAGGCAGAAGGATTAGTAGAGGGAAAAGTTTTAGTGGCTGAGAATTTAAGAGGTGACACAATATAAATATTTGTATGGTTTAACTATTAACAATATTTTTTACTTTTAAAATTTTTAGGTTTAATTAATATTAGCTTTAACTTTAATTATAAGTAATTTAAAGAGATTTTTTATTTAAAACTAGTTTTAATTATATTATATTTTTAGATCTAGTTTAATGTTCTCTTTCAACAAGTATTTCACAACATTGTCAACAAGATCCTAATGCAATCTCTCTTTTCATTTGTTTCTCACACCTTTTGTGGATAGGGAAGGAAACAAGTCAGGGGCAAAGACGGGACAGGGACCAACAACACAGTCTTTCCTGTCAAAATTAGGGTGGTACCTGCAGGGACGGGTATGATTGTTATCCTTATTTGTGAATTGTGTCACATCTATTTGAGTGAATATGTGATGCACTTTTACTTTCAACGTGTCTCTCATACTACTGTGGAATGTTTCACATCACTATAGAAAAATCTCTGACACACTTTTTTTTAATGAATCTCTCACACTTTTGTGAGATGTGCCAGATTTGTGGGAAATCCTCTTATGCACTTTTTTTTTCCATTGTGTCTCACAATTTCTAACACACTTTTTTTTTTCAATGAATCTCTCATGCTTTTGTGGGATGTGCCACATTTGTGTGGAAATCCTCTTTTTCACTTTTTCTTCCACCGTGTCTCTCACAATGTGAACATAGTCACACCACTATGGAAAAGTCCTCGATGCACTTTTGAGGAAAACATATAGATTTTTTAGACATGTTACTGCATTAAAATATAATTTTGACATGCAAACATCTAATTAGTAGTCTCAATTCTCAAGAAGTGAGTAACAAATAATTTTGAATCCTAAATTACTAGTAGTTTTTTAATTATCAAGTATTATTAATATTTCCTTAATATTAATATACCAATGTGAAATTCTTTTTGAACTTTATAAGTTTGATGTTTATCATTCAAATTTAGAAAATTGAAAAAAAAAACTAATTTTTAAGCCAATGTGTTAGTACTAGCCAGGGGTGAGCATCAAGTTGGTTTAGGTGGGAAAAACTCAATCTGCTCAAAATCGAGTTTAAAAAAAATGCTATGTTTTTTACTGTTTGCACCTTATTTTAGATTGGGTTCAATTTGGATTGTGTGGGTTGTTTTGGATATGGGTCAATATTGGGTCAATTTTTTTGTATTATATTTTAGCAATTTCTTTTAACATCCCCCATTTGTTATTCGCACCTTTCAAGTTTATAATTTTTTGTAAATTTCAAATGTATCCTTACCCTTATTTTATTTTAAAACTTTTGCATTTTTTTTTATCATCCTTTTGTGCATGATCTTACTCAATTGTTCTTCTTTTGTGTCAAACATCAATTTTCATGTTGTGTCCTATTCTATATTCCTAATCACTCTTGCAAGTCTTTAGGGTATCGTTCGTTGATTTAAACATTTTTTTTTTGCAACTTCTTTTAAACCCCCATTTTCTATTTGCACCTTCCAAGTTTATAGTTTTTTGCAAATTTCCAATGTATCATTACCCTTATTTGATTTTAAACTTTTGAACTTATCCTTTTTTATCATCCTCTTGTATGTCAAACATCAATTGTCACGTTGTGCCCTATTATATATTTCTAATCATTCTTGCAAGTCTTTAGAGTATTGTTTGTTGATTTAAGCATTTTTTGAAAAGCAAAAACGCAATTTTGTTAAGGCATGACTTTCTCCATTTAAGGTTTATGTTTAGGATTTAAGATTTTTTTGGGTTTTTTATTGATTATAATTGACTTAAAGTGGCTTCGTCTGATGATAGTGGAGTTTTTGCAGTGTTTTAGATCAATTAATCAAGAACTCACAAAAATTATCCTTTTGGACCACTTCTTCTACAATACAAATTTGCTACACTTCTAGATTGTTGATCTGGAATGTATATAATGTATTCCAGATCAACTGATCCGGAATACATTATGTATATTGTGGATCATCTTGTCCATAATACATTTCTAAATCTTGTTTGCCTTTTGAATCACTTGATTCGAAATGCAGATAATGTGTTACGAATTAATTGATCTAAAATACATTATGTGCATTTCAGATCAAATGATCCAGAATGCAATTACCAAATATATGTTTGCCTTTCGGATCAAGTGATCTGGAATGTTTTAGGTGAATTTAAAAAAATTGCATTTGGGCTCGTTGATGTCAAACCACTTTAAGCCAATTATAATAAACAAAAGACAAAAGAATCTTAAACCCTAAACAATAAATCATAGACCTTGAATCGGGAAAGTCATAACTTAAAGAAATGGCATTTTTTCTTCTAAAAAATGTTTAAATCAAACAACAATACTCTAAAGACTTGCAAGAATTATTAGGAATATAGAAAATGACACATTGAGACAATCGATGGTTGACACACAAGAGAAATAATTGAGCAAGATCGTTCATAAGAAGATAATAAAAAGGATGAATTCAAAAGTTTAAAAATTAAATAAGGGTAAGGGTACACTGGGAATTTACAAAATATTATAAACTTGGGGTAAAGGTGAGGGTACACTGGGATGGTTAATTGTACTGGGAATTTTCAAAAGTTTAAAAATTAAACAAGGGTAAGGGTGCAAATAGCATTTTTTTATTCTTAAATGCTTAAAATGGGCCCATAATCATATTATTAAAAATTGAATTAGTTTACTTTTTTTTTCTTAAAGATTTGTTTAAATATTATTATCATTTACAATTGGTGATTTTAGTACAAATTTACAATATTAGTCCTTAAACAATTTAGCAACATAATTATTATATTTTATTACAAATTTTGTTTGTTGTTTTGAACCCATTACCAAAAAAATAACCTACTCGTGATGTTAATTGAAAAATAGTAAAACCTCAAACGGTTTAAAACATAGCAAATAATCATACTGATGCATGGTGCATTATTAACGTCGCAGAGTCATATATTTACATCATCAATAACAAATTAAATAGTCAAAATATCGTGAATATTATTGATAATTGTCAAATTTTTGTTATTTCAAAATATTATTGATAATTGTAGCTTTTTTCTAAAGTTTTATACTCACTACACTAATTACATTGAAATGGTTTTAAATATAATTATTATAAAAATTGATAAATTAAGACTATACCATCCTTTTTTTTAAAAGAAGACTACACCATCCTTTTTGTTTCTTAATAAATTTATAATTAAATTAACCATCTCACATGTATAATTATAATTAAGTAGTACTTCTCTTTTTTTATATACAAAAATAAATAATATAGTTTTGCAACGGAAAATTATACGTACACTCTATTTAGCCATAAAAATAATATAGTATTAATAACCTATACCAAAATATTTAGCCATAAAAATTAATATTTCTTCTCTTAAATTATTTATGTCAAGGATATTATAGTTTTAAAAATTAAAAACCTACTCTTTTTCTTTCATTTTATACTTTTATTCTTGATAGCAATTTTTTTGTTTTTTATATTTTCTGTTTTCATTTTCATAGAAAAATAAATATTTCTTCTCTTAAATTATTTATATCAAGGATATTATAGTTTTCATACTCAATTTTAAAAACTAAAAACCTATTCTTTCTCTTTCATTTTGTACTTTTATTCTTGATAGCAACCTTTTTGTTTTTTGTGTTTTCTGTTTTTATTTTCATAGAAAAATCAATATTTTTTCTCTTATATTATTTATATAAAGGATATTATAGTTTTCATACTCAATTTTAAAAACTAAAAATCTAGGGCTTTATTGGTTTGGTTTTGTTTTTTTGTTTTTAAAAAGAGTTTTCAGGAATAGTTTTCAAAAATTGTTTTCGAGAAGAAAAAAAAAACTTGTTTGACAAATATTATTTGAAAATTGTTTTGAAGATATAAAAATGAAAAAACATATTCATATTTATTAATATTTCATTAATGAAAACATAATACAATATATTTTGACTGTATTTTGAGTTTTCAAAAACAAAAACAGAAAACTGAAAAACAAAACTACTTTTACCTATTCCTGTGTTTTAGTTTTTAAAAACTAAAAAATCAGAACTGTTTTCAGAAAACACTACCCAAACGAGTTTTTTAGTTTTTAAATACTAAAATACTGAAAACAGTTTTATAAAACTGTTACCAAACAAACACATATTCTTTCTCTTTCATTTTAATAGCAACCTTCTTGTTTTTTATGTTTTTTATTTTCATTTCATAGAAAACAGTTGTGCAAACACATATTTTGTTACAATTTAGAAAGTATTATTTTCTAAAAACATTTTAAAAAAACAAATGAAAACATAAAACATAAGAAAATTATTTTCAATATTTTAAAAAATTAAAATTATGTAAAAACTATATATAAGTGTATTTTAAATTATACATATAAATATTTTATAATATTTTTATTAAAATTAATTAAATTTAATAATATTTTTTAAAAAATAAAAAAATATCAAATAAAAATAGAAAATAAAACAAAAAATATTTACTCAAATCAAATGCAACCTAGTTTTCTGTACATGTATTTCTATACTCGCCAACGCAACTCTTACCCAACAATTTGATTTTATGTTCATTTTTGAAAAAAAAAAGTTACGTTATTATGAATTGAATTAATCAATCTAGTTTTTTTTTTAATAATTAATCAATCTAGTTATTTTTATTAATCTTAAATGAAATATTTGTTTTTATATATAAGAACAGAGTGCCATTTAAATATTTTACATTTAATCTACCGTAAGTTTGTTGATTTTATCTATTAATATTTTAAAAGTCACATAAATGAAGAGTTATGATTAAGTGTGGGTATAAAATTCTTTTACACTATATACTAATTAAACTCATATTATTTTATGTTTTATAATATCAATTGAATAAATTAATTTAACATTTTTATCACTTTTAATATGTATTTCTAATATTTTAATTTTAACTTGAAAATCAATATTTTTAAAAATAAATTATCATTAATTTAAAATAATAATATATTACAATAATGTTCAGTTGTTGTATGTGTCTAGGGGTAATTTGGTACTCTTTGAGAATATTTCTCCTTATACTCTTATAGTTTGATTCCGAGATGTAGGTACATGCCAGTAGGGTGGGTATATGGACCGGTCTAACTCATTTAAGTTTGGTTCGCAAAGCCTGTATTTTAAATGGACTAGATAAGCAGGACCTGCTAAAATAAATGGACTTTCTTAAGAACTTGTATTCAGCATATAACCAATTTGTGCGCCCACACACACGATATATTTTTTAAAATAATTAAAAAAATCTAGTATTTTTTAAGCCAACTAAATTATAATATATCATACTAAAAATTATATATCAATTCTAATAATCTAAAATATTAAATATTTTCAATATTAAAAGTATAAAATATCAAAATTTACAACAAAAAGTCACATTAATACAAATTAATAGCATAAATGACAAATATGTCCTTTTAAATGGGCTACAAGGCAAGGTCGTGAGCCCACAGACTTAGCCCACAAGTTTCGCGAAACAGACTTAGATTTTTTCTATAGTTATAATTCTTTTAAAAAAAAAAGGGTCAAAAACCAATACAGGCTTGAAGGTTTGCGGACTCAGACTCGTATACCGACCCCTACATGTCAATGACACTTCGAAATTCAAGTAAGATATGTGTTTGGTAGAGGGGAATAGATAAGTATAATAATGAACTATAACTACCTACCTACCTTCATACCTAGTAGAACTAGTAATTCGAGTGGTCTGACCTAACCCAACTTGATTTGTCAGGCTTTACAAAAAAATGGATTAGGTTGGTCAATCCATATTTTATTTGGAATACATATTTTTAAGTTCAGTTTAACCTTATATTGGGTCACGAACCAAAATGCGTCTTTTTTAAAAAATCAAAATTCCAACTTTTAGTAAAAAATAAATTTATTTTACAATACAAACTCAAACAAATTCAAAACAACACACTAAATCAATCCAAAACACATCATAAATAAGTCTAAAATAAACATCAAAATATTTGTATATGCATATTTAATTTAATATATATTTTAGAACAATATAACTTTCATTTAATAAAAATATATTATTAAATAACATCAAATATACTTTTACATATATATTAACAATATGTATAAATTGATTTTATATCAAACTACTTTCACGTAATATAAATGTTTTATTTAAATTTATATATTTATATTTATGTTTGGGTCAAGTTGTAACCTACTAGATTAACTCGACTCAAATCTATTTATATAACCGAGACAAATAAATTTAACCTTAAAAGATTCATTTCTCCTTGGACATCCTTTACTTCTTTGTAGACCTGCAATATTAATACCTCTATAATACCTATACATTTGTTTACACCCGAATATTGAGTATTTACTTGTTTGCCTTTATAGAAATAATTAAATATTAGGTAATTTGATTTTCTTCTAATGATCTTGCCAAATACGCTAATTACTTGGAAAGTGCTTAAGCACCTTCAGGTTTGATATGCAATCCCATTTAATGACTTCATAGTATTTGGTCTTTGGCTGGACCAACGATTAGTTTCTTATATACCCGTGCTAGTGAGTGCTTATACCTGTGTTGTATCTTTGGGGATTTTCGGCTTGGCCGAAGATTGAATCCTCCCCTCACAGTGATTCTTATTTCTTGGTTGTATATTGTACACTTATTATAAATTCAAATATATTTATTTAAATATATCTATGTATCATAAATTATATATTTCAAAATTTTTATTATTATTTATTTATTATAAAATTTAGGTTATATTTGCTATATATATTATTATAAAAGAAAATAGTTGAAATAAGTGATAAATTATAAATTTTCATATTAATAGAAATTCTTAAAAAAAAGACAAAATTAGAGGTGATTATAAAAAATATTGAAGTAATTTTATAAATATAGTTGAAAGAAAAAAAGTTTGGGATGGGGGCGGGGTTAGTGGTTACAGAGAGAAATGATAACACAAGTTGTTGGATAATTTGAGGGTAAGGGGTGAAGGAGGGAAGGAATTAGGAATGTGAAAAGAATCGAGTCACTCGTCTCCAAGTGGCGAATGGCGATGCCTGCTATCTCTTTCTATCAATAGACTCATCTCATCTCTCTTCTATTCTTAATTCTTATTGCTTTCTTATTCTTATTGTTATCGTCTCTTCGATTCCTCTGTACCGTCCTGAGAGGGTCAACAACAGGGACGGCCATGACCCAAACCCTCTCTCTCTGACCTTCCAACAAAAACCCTAATTATTAACCTACCAATCCTCTTCTCTCCATTTCCCCCAATTCTTCTTTCTTCTTCCCTTCTTCCAAGTCAACCTTCGATTTCTATTTTCTCGATCTATGTCTTCCGAGATCGAGGTCGTCGAGGAGGTCCAGTCCCGCCATCAGCAATCGGCGGCCTCCACCGTCGCTGATGTCGTGCCGGAGGAGAGCCTCCGGAACGACGTCTACACCGCCGCCGCCTACGGGGATTTGGAGAAGCTTCAGAGATTGGTGGAGCAAGAGGGTTGCCCCGTCACCGAGCCCGACGGCTTGGGCTACTACGCGCTTCAGTGGGCTGCACTCAACAATCGCACGGCCGCTGCTCAGTACATCATTGAGGTTCTTTGATCGGTTTGTTGAATCGCGTTTTCTTACTTGACCTTGCTTCTTTAATGCATCCCCTGTTTTCCCACTTACTAAAGAAAACCTAAATCTCAGACTCGCTTACCCCTTCTTGTTTCATGAGGGGATGTGGAACAGAAGATAATTTAATGATGATGCTTTCGCTTTTAATTTGTTAAGGTGCCTCAGCGTAGCGTAGCGTAGCTTAGCTTAGCTTAGCTCAGCTCAGCTCACCTCGGCTTGTTTGTCTTTTTTTGTGTTATGCAAAATGGAAATTGGATGTGCTGTTTGTTTCTGTTCGAAAAGAATGTATGTGTGGAAATTTGTCTTTGTAATTACTGTGGAATTATACTTTCTTGTGATGTATCAAATTGAGTGGCTGGTTTGTGGTTGGCAGCATGGGGGAGACGTAAATGCCACAGATCATACTGGCCAGACGGCTTTGCATTGGAGTGCGGTTCGGGGAGCTATCCAGGCTGCGGAGCTTTTACTCCAGGAGGGTGCTCGAGTGAGTGCTGCCGATATGAATGGATATCAGGTTTGATTTATCTGAATCTTTTTCTCTTTATTCTATATTTTATGTAGCTCTTATACCTGCCTGTCTGTATCTGGCGAAATCTGCCAAATTGGTAGCTTGGGATTCTTGTTTCACTCTAAAAGTACAAACATGCGCTGTATATCTGGATTTTACTAATTATGATTTATTTAAACACAGACAACACATGTTGCTGCCCAATATGGTCAGACAGCTTTCCTTTACCACGTTGTTTCAAAATGGAATGCTGACCCTGATGTTCCTGATAACGATGGAAGGAGCCCCTTGCATTGGTAATTCAGAATTTGCAGCTCAACCTTTCTATATATGTTTCTCCTTTCTATTCGTTCTGAAGTCAAGAATCCATTGTGTGAGATGATACAGTCATTACAGTGACAATTTCTTTGTTGAGTATGTGTCCTTTGCTGACGTTTTGCTGGTTTATGATGGCTTCTTTTCCTCAAGCAAATTGAAAGGTTGTTGTTTTGTTCTTTAAAAACTGAAAATGAAAAGTTTGGAAACATTTTTTTAAGTCTTATTGTCTTAATTAATTGTTCTAATACAAAAATGTTTATTATGAGCATCATGTAATTTCTCTTGGCACATTGTCCATGTAACATTACCCAGCATGAAGGACGACTTTTCAATTAGTAGCACAATTCACACATGGACTGGGACTACTTCATTTCTGTTACATTTGTAATGACAATTGTTATATTTATTCTTGAAATTCTCTCAATAACATATTGGTCATATCTTCGTCCAAATTTGGTTATGTTTTTTTGTTCTTCAGGATAATATTAATATTGTACCAAGCTGCACTAGTATTTTTCCTTTTAATTTCTTTTTCTGTAATTGAGTTTTTAATATACAATTTTAATAAATTAGTTTCGTCTGTGCTATATGTCTGGTTTCACATGCCTATTTTCCCTTTGAAGTAAAGTTTTGAATGCCTCTACCTAAGGGAAATATTTATAATTCTTCACTTTTTAAGTGCTTTAATTGATTCTTTCATTCTCACTTGGATTTTAGGGCTGCTTATAAAGGTTTTGCCGATTCTATACGCCTTTTGTTATTTCTTGATGCACACAGGGGACGTCAAGATAAAGAGGGTATATCCTAATTTCCGGAACTCCCTTTATTTTCATCAAATTATATATTCACTAAATGATGAATTGATGTTTGATTTTCAAAGCATTAATGTAGTTTCTATTTTCCTCTATTTATTCAGGTTGCACTCCTCTTCATTGGGCTGCTATTAGGGGAAACTTGGAGGCCTGTACTGTGTTAGTACAGGCTGGCAAGAAGGAAGATCTGATGGTAGCCGATAATACAGGCCTTACTCCAGCACAGCTTGCTTCTGATAAGAATCACAGACAAGTTGCTTTTTTCCTTGTAGGTGTTTTATAATATACTTATCAACATAGTTTTATTTTATCATTGATGCCGTTTGGATAGCAGCTTGCTTTCCATCTTTTCAAAATGTTCCCTCTCCCTATGATTTTGAGAATTGGACTGGCTCTGTCTTACTTTTGGAAAAGCATTTGTATAGTGACGACCTATCAAAGTTGTTGCTAATACAAGTTGTATAGTATTTTAACTCACTGCCTTTACAAAATACACTACAATTCTGGAACCTAAAAAAGGGCAATTGTTGAAAGTGCAAATACTGAATAAGAGAATATCTTCTTGTCCTACATATACTTCAGTTGTTACTATCTCCAGTCTTTTATATAAGAAATAAATAGAGGTATTTTTTTGGTCCTGAGTATAAGAAACATGGATCCACCTTCAAATGTATTTTTTGGCTATTTTTTTATATCCTTATTTTAATGTGAAATCTATTAATGAGACAGTCACTCATTACCCATATAAAGTGGATGCATTTATTGGCCTAATAACAATATAAGGAACATGCATTAGTGGAAAAATTATTCCTTAAATTACATTTAGTGTCATTAAATATACTAGTTAATTTTAATTAATGTCATTAATTTAAATTCAAATGTATTTAATTCTGTAAGTATTTTAGAATAAAATTTAAATTTATGACATTACTAATTAAAATTAACTAAACTACTTTTATTGATCTTGATTATTTAGTTATTTATTTATTATATAAATAACTAGGTGGAGTATATCATAAGATCATGTTCCACTGTTTTTTATTATCAGCAACAATAAGATATATTAAAATAACAAAGCACAAGAATTGCATAGGAAACGCGTGCATAATGTTTAATATAGCCAACATAACACATATCCCCTGATACTGTATATATCCACTTTCTTCCCTTGCCACACTTCCTCTATCCTGTGACAACCAAAACATCCTATTCCTTTAATATATCTCCTTTCCTCTTCTAGCCTTCCCCAATCGGACCTGCATTGGTGCTGATTCCATGACAGTTTTGCATGTAGCACAAATGTCAGGTGTATAGACCCTTCTTACATTGACCCCTTAAATTCTGGCCCATCCTTGCCTTTACCTTTATTCAAGATGGGTGAAAGTGACTCTTAATTATTTTGTGTGGGTATAGTTGTCTGAGAGTTTGTAGAGAAGTGGTTACTTGGTGTCTTTGAGTGGTAGTAGGTGTAGTGTCTTGTCTGAGAGTTTGTAAAAAATGTTTACTTGATATTTTAGTACATATATATTTTTATTATAGCTTATATTGATACAAGTTTGCCGCTTCTGAACACACGCATCACTAATATTGCTTTATTAACCAATTATGGATATCGTGTAGGGAAATGCAAGAAGGTTGCTTGACAAACGGTGTGATGGGAACAGCCGCCTTGGAAGAATTTCCAAATTAGGACTTGCTCCTGTCCTTTGGTGCATAATTTTTGTGCTCTTGGTTACTTATATTCATTCGGTTATCTTAGGTATCTATCTTTTCTTCCACATATGGAATCATGTGTGCATGTGCACACTTGAATACATAATTATCCCTTTATTTAGTTGGTTGTCTAACTGTCATTTGTGTCTTACTTTCTGCAGCAACAAAAATGCCAAAGCTGACAGCTGCAGCTGCCCTTCTTGCATGGTTTGGAGTTTTACTTGCAACTGTTGGTTTGGTGATGTTCTACAGATGTAGCAGGTAAGTTACATGGACTTAAACTTTACTGCTTATAAAAAATAGCGTAGGTAATAATGTAATATGTACATCAACCAGTTCGTGTTTCAAGATATTTTTCTACTTTTTTTTTTACTGCTTTTATGTAAAATTCTATGTGAGTTATGAATGATATGAGTGAATTTAAAATTGGTGGATGTGGTTTTTTGGTGGTTTGAACCGAGCAACTCTTATTCTGGTTGTGCTGATCCTCTTTTCCATGAGAAGTGTAAACCATAGGATTTGAGTGGGTAGTGGGTTGGCATGTGAACTGGAGGAGTGTGTCAGGTGTTATCTGTGGCATTAAGTTACAAGTGCAGCACAAGTTTACAGGAAAATTTTATTACGCAACTATAAGACCTGCAATGTTGAATGCATTTGATTATAGTATGATGGAAATAACATTTATGAAATAATTCATAAATTATTGTTTTTTATCTGATGGAACTTCTCAAGTATTCCTTTCTTAAACTTTGTGTTTGAGTTCTCAAGATAACAAATTAAATAACATTCACTCCAAGGCGGCATTTATTTGTATTGAATATTGGTTGATACTTGTTAAATATATAAAACACACTTTCTATCATATTTCATTTTCAGTCGCTGGTCCAGTGAATATATAAGTTTGAAATAGTTTCAACTTTCTAGATATCTGCTGTTTTCTATGAAAACTCTTATCATTTGTTTTATTGTATTATTTTATTTTGTTTTCTTACTCCCTTCCCCCTCTCTTGACAGCAAGGATCCTGGTTATATCAGAATGAATATGCATGACACTCAGGAGACAAAAGATGATGTGAGTTTTGTTCTGCCACCTAATCCCTGCTTCAATTTTCAGCAATCTCTCCTTGGTATTTTATAAATATTATTTCCCTTTGCATAGTATATGGCATTGATTTCAAAAGATTGAATGATTATGACAGGAGCCTCTCTTGAAGATTGAGATCAATAATCCTGCTTTGCTAGCTGGAAACTGGTCCCAGCTTTGTGCAACATGCAAGGTTCTCTTTTGCTTTCTTTTGATTGTCTGACTTCTTGCTTGAAGCCGAACAATGTGTTTCATATGCAGATTACAAATGCCCATCTTTCATTGCTTTGAATTGTTTCATACACAATTTTACTTACCTTCTCTGTAGATTGTCAGGCCTCTTCGAGCAAAACACTGTTCTACCTGTGATCGTTGTGTGGAACAATTTGATCATCATTGTCCATGGGTATCGAATTGCATTGGCAAGGTACTTCTGAATGAATTTTTGGTTTACATGCTTTGTATTTGACTGTTAATTGAATATTTTAAGTTTTTCAATTTATCTTTTACTTCATCAGGAAAAAGAGGGGTGATATTAATCTAGGACATTTTGTTATTTTCTTGCCACCTACCTTACTATGTATGGAGCATGCCACCTTGTCAAGCTCAAGCATATGGCATGCCACATATTATAAAACAAAGAAGACTTATTATTTGGCACGGTCTACATGGGGATTTTTGTAGTGCTAAGTTAGGAAGCGAAGTAGCTATTCTAACACTACTCCTAGAATCAATCATCAAAGAGGGCTATAGAGAAGATAAAAATGAAAACCTGATATTTCTATTGATAATAACAGGTAAAGAGGGATACATTTATATAACATAAAAATACCAACAAGTAAATAATGACCCTCAAGTGTCATCTAGTATTTTAGGGAATTAAAATAAAACTAACAAGAATAAATAAATACAATAATACTTTAAGACCATCCTATAAAATCCTTCAACCACTTAATTTTTCTTCTTTTGGACTTCTTTAGGTCCATTCTATCACTAACCATGGGTTCACAAAAACCTTGTCCTCAAGGTTCAGAACAATGAGTGCTGTAAAATCAATCCAATGTTATACTTGAGTCTGTAGTGCAGCCAACATGTCATGGATACTTTTATGTGGATCATCCAGATCCTTAGTAGAGTTAGGCATTGGGTGGGGTGGATGAAAGCACCAATTTGCTATGATAAAGACTACTTTGTAATGCTATGACCATTGACGGCTATAGAAATCACCAAAAACAGAGAAGATGAAAGGATAGAAGAAATTTTTTCATAATCTGACCCTAGGTCTTTCCTGAACAGGGAAGAAATACTAGGGAAAATGCAAGCCAGACTTGAGCCCAACAGACAGGCCCAAAACAATCCATCAAAGAAACTAAAAATGCAACTATAATTGAAATTTCAACACACTTTTAATCAAAAGAAAAGCTACTGAATAAAATCCTTAAGCCAGGCTGATCTAGCTGTTGCCCTGTTGGGCCTTTCATGGCCCAAATTGGGAGGCGCTGCATCATGCTAACATTTAGATTGGTCAGTCTGCTAGTTATTGTTTAGTTTAAATCTCTGTTGTAGCTACAAATAAAATGTATCTACTCGTCTAAAATGAATTATCTGAATTTGTTCATAAAATCAAAGTATGCCATTTTCATTCAGTAAATTGTATCCGTAGGATAGGTTGATTTTATTTGTGGGATATGTTATGTTAGACTATTAATCTTGTCTCACTTTAGTGCTAGAGTTATGATGATGGATTCTTATCCTACTCGCTGCCATTTTTTCTTTATCCTTAATTTTTTATTAAGCAATTATTTTTTCTGACTGATTGAACTTGATCCTATTTGTTACACTTTATGATTGCAGAAGAACAAATGGGATTTCTTTGTTTTTCTTGTTCTCGAAGTTTCAGCAATGATGGTTACTGGTGGAGTTTGTCTTACAAGTATGTGTCTGCTGAGACATGGGTTTACTGAGTTACATTGTGCATTTTACTGAAATTTAAACTGCGGATGAAATCTGCTTGCAGGAGTGTTGACTGATCCACTTGCACCTGGTTCATTTGGGGCATGGATCCAGTATGTTGGTAGCAATCACGTAGGTGCAATATCGTTTCTAATAGCCGATTTTTTCCTCTTTTTTGGTGTGTTTGCTTTGACGGTTGTGCAGGCTAGTCAGGTATGTCTTAGAAGGTCTCATTTAGTGTTTTTCTTTTGGGGTGCTCAAGAAATTCTCTCCTTTGATCTGAAGCACGTGTCTTTGTCCTGCCTTTTCTTTTGTACCCCAGATATCACGTAATATCACAACAAATGAAATGGCAAATGCAATGCGGTATAGTTACCTTAGAGGTCCGGGTGGTAGATTTAGAAACCCATATGATCATGGTATGAAGAAGAACTGTTCTGATTTCTTGATCAACGGTTACAATGAAGATGTGGAGTGCATTGAAGAATTAGGTAACTCAGAGGAGGGTGTAGGAATGATGCACGTTGCAAGAAGCTCGAACTTAGCAAATGGAGACTCGCATACTCATTCTGATTATGCAAGGGGCAATGGAAATGGCCATTATGTTATTAATGTGAATTCCAACAGTACCAACTCGAAAACACATCATGGTCATATTAATGGTCATGTTCATTCTTCGAATTGTAGCCATAATAATCTTGGCAAAACCAGAAATGACAATGTTCCATTGGGTTTAGGTCTTGGCCTTGGACGGAACAGCAGATCTAATTCACCCTCATCATGATATTTGCATGTCTGGTTGAACCTAACCTGTATTGTATCATAGGCACACATCTGGGTTGGTTTACGTTTATTCAATTTATTGTGGCTCTTTTCTACCACGCCCATGTGCAATTTTGTGCTGTTACATTTAGTTATCCGCTTGTTTTCTCTTTGTACGTTTGTAAGTAATTTTAGTCGCATTCAAAAGCTGCTAAGCCTTGAAATCGATTATATATGAAATTCGAATGTATTTGCTAGGGGTTTCTCTTTTAGCTTTTCCACTTTCTTTTGGCGGTTGCTAGTGTGCCTGTCCCTTCCGATGGAAGTTTTTTTATTTTTGTTTATTTTTTCGTATGCCTCTTATGCTTCATGGTTAGTTGATCTTTTGCCACTTGTGAGGATGTAAGAGGATGCAAATTTACCTTTCTATCCTTGTGGATGAGGATAATCTCATTAGAGTGATAGTGAATGATGACTTTCTTGTCAAATTGTTATGGTCTTTCTAACAAGATATGACCAGTCTTTATTGTAATTATGTCACAAATTATTTCATTCTCATTGTTTCCAATTGAGATTGACACCTTAACTTGTTAGTTCACCGCCATCACTTCCTATTCATTAAGTCATTGAAGTTTATAAGGTTTTGGATGAGGAGATGATGTTAAATAATGCAATTGCACCTAGCATGAACCATAACTAGGAGGATTAGAGAAAGATATGGCAAGAAAAAAAGTTTATTAAAGATTAATGTATTTAGTTTGTAGATATTTTTAGTAGTCATAGGAATTAGAGGCATGAGCTTATAGTCCTTTAAAGTTTTGTTTTTTGGCAATTTTCCTTGTAGAAAGCATGAAATGAAACCATTTTATATACTTATACAAGTTATTCTCAACTTTATTACATTTTAGTTCTTGAATCGATAATGTGTTGTTTCATATCTATCTTATTAATAAAAGAAAATTTTCTTTTGATGTCTTTTTTTTAAAATATCTATAATATCTTTATATTTATTTGAAAATTAAAAAATAAACTGTTTTGTTAAATGTGAGATTTGAACTCACAACCTTTGACTTCTTGATAATAAATTTTGTCATTAGATCAACTTTATAACTTTATATAAAAAAAATACTTTAAAATATTTATATCTAAAATTCATAATTATTCTACTATTAATAATTTATAGTATAAATTCATTATAAATCTTACATGTTTATTGATGATATGATGTTTTTATCATGTTCACATAAAAAAATTAAATTAAAATTATTATATACAAAATAGCACGGTGAATTATTTATATTTTATTATGTTATTCAAAAATATTAAATTAAAACTTTAAAATTATTATAACATATCAAAATAAAAATATGAATATAGTATTTTCACAAGTATATATAACAGTTATTCATTGTTTGCTCTTTATCACTATTTTTAATTCAATTAACAATTGGAATTGAAGGAGTTAATTGCTAAAATTATTAAATAAAAAAATAGTGAAAATAAAGAATAATTCTTTTGCTATTTATTACTTTTACAATAACTCTCTCGTGTGTTTTGTTTATGTACATGTTTTGTTTAATGTATCAATAATGTAACTTGGTATGTACTCTAATTAAAGTATGATTTCTTTTAGTTAATGTATGATTGATAAATGTTTTGTTAATGCATGATTGTTTTTTTAATTAAAATATGATAGCACATAATATCTAAAAAAACTATATGTGTGATATAAAAACTTTTTAATTAAATATGTCCTTTTATAAAAAAATTTGTAGTATATAAACTATTTTTTCTAGAATAACAAATTTTAACCTGACAAGCAGACAAAAAAGAATAAATTTATTTCATTTGATGTATTTTCGCTATATATGCATGTCACAAAAGTTACATATATTTTAATTTATAATATAAAAATAAGTTATAAAAGCATAATAAATTATGCTATTTGTTAAACAAAAATAAAGTTCTGTCAATTCAAGTATAGAATTTGATAAAAAATAAAATCATAATATATATTATTAAATGATGAATACTTTTAGTTTTTTTGACAAAATAGATAGGATAAAAAGAAACACGTGCATAATTTAGTGACATGACATCTTTATTTTGTAATTAAGAGTTAATTAAAATGTAATTAATTATTTGTAATGTTAATTGTAAAATATAGAAAATGGGACCAAACAAAAATGAAACCCAAGTCTTGATAGTGAATATAGAAAATGGACCAAACAAAAATCAAACATAAGTCTTGATATTGAAAATACTGGAACCATTCTATAGGACTTGAACCCAAAACTTAGAAATAAAAATGCTAATCTCATATCACCAGACCAAGAACCATGATCAATTTTTTTGTGAGATTCAAATTTAGTTAAACTAATCATGTGACAACGTTAATTTTAAAAATATAGAGAAATTAGACAAAGTAAAATTTAAACCTAAAACGTGTAAAAGTGCTAAGACAATAGATAAAATTGGAATGCAGAAGGTACACAAAAAAAAATTGAAAAACACAAAGTGAGCTACCCCTAAATAAGGAGACACATGTGGAAATTTAATCAAATAGATAATGTATTAAACACTAAAATATAAGAAGATTAGATAAAATTTTGACGAAATTATAAAAATTGACAAGTAATTTAAACATAAAAAAATTGCCACTCAACATGTATTCTGCCTTGGGTCTCTTTCTACACACTATTGCTAGCCATTTTGTTGCAATATATTAATATGCATTGTCATCTGCTTTTGTCGGTCGCTATGATCAAATTATTCGTTTAAAAAAATAGTGATATTTAAGATGCGGATAATATAAAAAATTTATATTTATTTTTTGTATTTTTAAGTAAATTAATATTGATATAGATAATGAAAATATATCAGTGAAATAAATTTATTATCGTTAAAATTAGTTTATTATCGCTATTTTCTCTTTGTTGGTAGAAAGAATAATTAACCTGGATTTTTTTTCTAATTAAACGAAACAAATTAGTAAAAGGACCACTATTAAAAAATTCAGCATTACATAGATATTTTTCTACGAAGTTTTCTGAAAAAAAAAATGCTTGTAAAATCTTTGTAGACAACCATGTTGTTTTCAATATTTGCAGTACGAAAGGTGAACAGTCAATTTTTCCATATGTGAGAAGATATTGACTTCTTCTAAAATTTTATGTAATTATAATAATATTGTAATTTTTTTAATTATTATTTTCACTTTTAAGAAATATTATTAATGTAAGGTTTGAAAAGATTGTTCATATAATGCTTTTTAAATAAATAAAAGAGGTTATTGTGATATTTTTGAATTTTTTATTAGCTTAAAATAAAATAAATTAGGTGTAATTTGATAAAAATTTAGAAAATATTACTATAATTTATATGAGTTAATTGGTATACATTTTTCAATCATGACTTTTATTTATGTGATTTTTAAAATAATAATAAGTAAAGTCAATAAATTTATCATGAAGGAAGGGTTGTGATTGGATGTCAGTATAAAAAGGTATATATATATATATATATATTAATTAGTAAGAAGAAATTTTAATTTTAATAGCAGAAACTAAAAATATTCATAAAACTGTTTGTTTGTATATTTTAATTTGAATGAATTTGTTACTTGTGAAAAAGAAAAAAAAAAGAATTTAATTGATATACATTGTCAGTATAAAAAAATTTTATACTCACAGTGTATACCAATTAAACTAAAAAAAAATATCCACAGTTTGTAATTATTAAATTGAAATGGATTATAGAATTAAAAATAGTGGGGTCGTTCACTATGTCTTTGATTGTTTTTTAGGTTAACTTTCCAATGGGCTATGTTCACATGATTATATGAAAGGGAATGTTTAATAATATCCAACAGCGTGCATTACACGCACTTTTAGTGATTAAGCTCGATAGATTGATTATTTTTATTAATAATTTTTTGAGGTAAAGTCACAATTAATTTTGTCGTAATTGTAGTGCTTAGCTGATCCAACAAGTTAGATTACTTAGCCAAGTGTGTAAACCTGATCAATCACAAATTAATAATTATTTCTACAGCACAAGAAAATGAAGTTTAGTTGGTTATGATTTCAAGCAAACATTTGTCACATATATCTACCTACCGGTTCTATATATACAAGACAAAATGTATTTATACCTTATGAGTACCATAAAAAATATCCTTAAATAGAACTGATAAATATTCAGTTTTAATATGTGTACAAGACGAATTTAGATTGACAAAGATTATACATATTGGTATCTCAATTGGAACAAATATAACATTACATATTGTTGCTTCCATGTATATGATTTCTTTCTTCTTGTTTAATCATCTCTTTATTTGATTATTTTTTATTCATAAAAATAAGATTTAAAATCTTATTTAAAAAGGATCAAATATAACTTTTCTTAGGTCAATGATTTGTTAGTTAAGAAATTTGTTTTAATAATTAAGAATCAATAATGTGTATCTATGTAAAGGAAGCTTGAGTAGTTTTTACTCATTGATAAATTTTTTAACTTCCCAATATGATTTAAAGTTTTAGCATACAACCATGGATCAAAGTTTACATTTCATGTAAGCCATTAGTTTTATTAATAAATTTTGACATAAATAAAGAATTAAATGACTCACATAAAGGCTATTGATCATATAATTTATATATAAATTTAAAATTTTTTTAAAAACTTTAAAATACTTTTTAAAATCATAATCATACACATACATACACGTGTGTGTATATATATATATATATATATATATATATATATATTATTTTTTTAATATTAAAATGGATTGATTTTTATAGTATCTTCATAGACTAATTTTTAAATCTTAAATAATTAAAAAAATCGTGTCCTGCTATTAAAAATATATAAATCTTAAATACTAGTATTTTCATATATATGCTTAATAATTTAAAAATTATATTAATATGAACTTAATTTAGTCACTTTAAAAAATATTTTAAAAACAAATAGGAATTCAAGTTAAAAAATTTATATATGTCACTCAACACTATGAATTAAGATATATTTTTCAATACCTAAAATTAATACATGCAAATTTAAATAGAGTTTAATTTATATATACTGACAGTGTAATTAAACTAATATTTAATCACATTTTTCATTTATTTATATGACTTTTAAAATATTAATTGGTAAAATAAAAAAAAATATATAAATTAAGGTTATGATAGATTTAAAATCATTAAGATATACTTTTGAACTTTAAAAATAAAATATATATTTTTTATTTGTAGAAATTGTGGTATATTATTGCACAATTATAATGTCTTATAAAAAATTATAGATTTAATTTTTTTAATTAATTAAAAGTTTAACAATAATTATTTAATTCACTATTAAATCAACCAATAATATTTAAAAAAAACTTAAATTTTGTAACTGAAATTAACATTGAAATCTTTGGTAATCTATGAAATTAACTGTTAAATCAAGTGATTATTTTTATTTTATTAGTCTTAAATGACGATATTTTTCTTACCTATGCTATGCTTAATTTTTAAAAATTTTTACACCAACAAATTAATTATAACTTGTCATTTATATGAATTTTAAAGTAATAATAAATTCAGTAAACAAATTTAGGTTGTGATTGGAATTAGTGTAAAAATCTTTACACTAATTTTATATACTAATTAAACTCATATGTTTATCTTTATTGCTTATTTTATTCAAATATTTAATTTTATTACAGATATTAGAATAATATAACAATGTAGGATTAATTTTTATTATCAATAATTAGTTTTTAAAAAATATATAATTAATTTTATTAGGGTGGCGCTTAATTAATCGTTCTTTTATCCTTATATGTCAACAGTGAGAGAAATGTTACGTCGTCTTTCGAGAATAACGATTTTATATATTGCCTTATAAAAAAAATTTTTATATAATACAAAACCGGAATTCACCATATAATGAATTGACGAAAAAAATAAGTAAGGACGAGAATAAAATATTATGTTACATGTATTTCTATGTATTCTTTTTTCATTCCTCGTTTTACTACTATGTTATTTAATTTATAATTTTATCATTGATATTGAAGTATTTCTTATATAGTTTTATATTAATTATTTTCTAATATAAAGAATACTACATGTAAATTTTTTTCCTTCCTCATTTTGAGCAATAAAAATTGAATAATTAATTTCACTTTTACTTTATATATTAACTACAATATTTTTTTAAAGATATTGTGAAAATACCTTATTATAGGTGATATTTAGAATAGTAGTTTAGTCAAGGTATTTAAAATTAGATGATCATTGATTAAGTGAATGCATTAGTTTATAGTTAAAAGATTTAATCATGGTTCAAGACTTCAACCAGGTTCATTAATTATTTTTTTTATATTTTTTCTCATATAATAAATACTAAGAAAAGAAATAGTAAATAAGTTATTATGTTCAACTGGGTTCAACAAAACAAATAATACATCATATTAAATTACAATGGTCAACAAAACAAATAAGTGCATTAGTTTAGCCATTTTAGTTTTTTTTAGTGAAGTTTTTCCATTTCAGTAAAAAAATTCATTTTGTTTCTTTAGAGCAATTGTTTTCCCTTTTAGAAAATAAAACTTTATTTTCAATATATTAGCACTTACATTGTAAAAAAAGTTTATCACGTTTAATTATAATTTTTTATTTATATGATTTCTAAAATATTATTAATTAATAAAATTAACAAACTTATCATAAATAAAAGGTTGTGATTAAATATAAGCGTAAAACTCTTTAGCATACTAATTAAACTCTTTTCAATAATCCAAAACCTCATTCAACTAGTTGATGGTGGTATATTTTATTAGTTTTTGTCCTGTTTGTTTGATTCAAAGTCCATTTAAAATCCGGCTAATTTCTACAAAACAAAAGATTAAAGATTGTTTTTTGGTGGGATTGGTTGATCTAGTCTATATTTCAAAATCCAAATTTTAGTAGTAGCCCACTTAAATAATACATAAAAATGAAAAATAAATTAAAGAAAAGTTTCACAAGTATTATCTAAAAAGAGTTTTATAATGTGAATAATATAAACAATTAACCATATTATATAAGAGTTTTATAATGTAAATAATAACATAATTATTGTTGTTAATAATATTATTTTTGAATTTAATGAAAATAGAAAAATATTTATAACGTAAGAAAATCATCATGTAATAATAGTGAATTTTTTTTTATAGTAGTTAATTATAAGATAGTATGATTTTTAGTTTTTATAAATTTATATACAAAATAATAAATATTCACTATCTATCATAAATATAAAACAATTGCCAAGTATTTAACAATAATAGAATTATTATTAATAATGATGTTGTCTTTTTTAAATCATTTAAAATAAGAAAAAGGTTAGTAATATATAAAAATCAAAATACATATTAAAAAAATTTAGTACAATGTATAAATAATCATCTTAATACAACTGAGTATTTAACTGCGTTAAATACTGGAAAAAGAAAGTTTTTTTTATCTAAAGTGATCCTATAAGACTTCAATATAATTACCTCTGGTTCGATAATACTTGTAATTAAATAAAAATTGTTATTTTAATAGATAAATAATTCTAATAGTGATTAAAATAAAAGTTATAAAGTCTTAAATATATAATATATTATAGATAAGTAAATTTAAAAATTAATAAGTATAAAATTAAAATAATAATAGTATTATCATTACTTATAAAAATAACAAAACTTAATGATGTTTTTAATAAATATAATAATTATATTTTTCAATTTTAATTTAGTAAAGAAAAATATATAATTTCAACAAATCCATGTAACACAGTTTAAAATACAGTACTTAATGTAAAAAGTACGTGGCTTATAAAGAAAAGTGTTAAAGTACGTGCTTGCAAAGCTTGTTAATTATGTTGTTTTTTAATTATTATTATTGTATAATAAAATTCTTAACTCTTATCAAATCATATTTTTAAAAATTTATTTAATGGAGATTGATTTAAGTATATTAAATTTTAAAGATGTTAGATCATCAACAATGTTAAGATTTTATGTAAAGTACTTAACTTTAAAATTATTATTTTAATATAAGTCTTGTGGAAGTTTAAAAATTAAGGAAAGGTGAAAGACTTAAAAGTTAGATAGATGTTACCTAGTCTATTTTTTATGCATCCTATAGGATCCATATTAAAATAATAACATTAATATTAATTACGCAACTAAGATCCAAGATGCTCTTATAATTACTTTTATTTACAATGTTTATTTTGGCTAACAATGAATGCTTATAATAATGTCCACAAACATTTGTGTTTTTAATTTTTATTTTAAGATATATTTGGTATATTGTAAGTAATTAAAATTTGAAAAGTTAACTTATTTGAAAATTTTTAACTGAAAATTAGAAGTATTTAATAAAAATATATTAAAATAAATAATAAGCATAAAATAAATAAAAATTTATATATCTATATAGTATTTTTATGTAAATTTTAATTTAATTTTATAAATAAAGTTTTGACTGATTATAATTTTAGTCTCGTAAATTTTATTTAAAAATGATTTTAATTATATTTTTAAGTTTCAATTATGATATTTTTATTATACATTTTATTATTAATCTTAATTATATCTTAAAATCATGAATTAGAATGTATGTAATGTCACACTGAGTTTTATAAAGTAAAAAAAAAAAAAAAACGAAAACGGTTAAAAAAACGTTGGGTTTAAGAAAGTGTTTTTTTTTTCTTTATAAAATAATTTTCATAATACATTTATATATATTGTTTTTACATCATTTTAGTTTTTGAAAACATTAAAAATATTTTTTTAATTTTTATTTTTAATTTATTTTTAAAAATTTTTCTAGAAAAATATTTTTAAATTGTAACAAAATGTATTTTTACTACTGTTTTTTATTTTCTTATAAAATGAAAATGGAAAATGCTTAAAAGAAATGATACTTAATTAAATTGATAGAAAATTATACAATACTAAATATAGCAGAGCCGGTTAGACATCTTTGTATAATCTTGATAGGAAATTAAATCTATACAGATAACAACATAACACGATAAGTTTATAAGCTACTGAATCTGGCAGAGCCGATTAGACATCTGCTTATAAACTTGATAGAAAGTAAATTTAATTAACATATGATAAGCCTTTAAATGATCATCACATCTTTAAATATTTATTGCTTAGGGCATCCGAAGATACCTTATAAGAAAACTACTCCATACTTTGAAAGAAAATATGCACAAGTTATTAAAGAAATACTTACAAAAGGGAGGAGAGGGGAGGGGTTGCAGAAAACTTCTTATTTTATTGATGGAGAAATTTTTACAAGTATCAGAGAGGGGGTTTAGAGAGAGAGAGGAGTGTGGAGAGAAGGATGAGAGTGTATTCGGGACCTGCTCAGTATAAGAGGCTTATGGTCCTTTTATAGAAAATTTGTGTGACCGGAAACCTGTTTTGTAGGTGACCCTGTGACTGATAACATACTGAGGAGGTTACTTTGTGACTGACAACCTGTTTTGTAGGTAAATTTTACCCTTTAGTCTATTACTTCGATAAAGAAGTAAAATTACTTTGTCGCAAGTAAAATTTTTAACTAGCTCGTCTTACCCGAGCTATTGTAGACAAATCTTGTATTTCTTCTTCTATCTACTCAGGAAGACTCTAGTCTTCGTTGTCATCACAGTCAGATGGAAATGATGACAACCCAGGAGTATTCTGGCCATAGCCACCAGTTTCTTCATATATTTCTTTGTAAAGCCTTTCTTTTTCAAAATGTTTTATGAGGGAAAGGTTAGCCTCGATTGGGAATGGGTGAAATTTATTACCCATTATCTTTTTCCAATATAATTTTGTGTTCTAACAACATAAAAATTTCGGAATCCCTTTTGGAGAAGTTCCAGTTGGACCCTTCAATGTATGCCTTCCAGAGGTTGTACTGGTACAATTTGTCCTTATTTAGAGATAATCCTTTAAGTGGATCATGCTCAAATAATGTAAGAGTCTGAATCTCTGGATTTGTCTCAGTAAATAATTTGATTACATGTGTGGCTAAACTATCAGGATGATATGCACTTCTTGGAGAAGTGGTAATTTGTAGAGCCACTTGTTGCATGTGTTCAGCCTAAATATCGTTTATGGCTGAGTTTAATGTTGGAGATAAAGCTAAAAATCTGTCTGTGGGAGGTATCGCCAAGGAGTGGAGACAACCAACTTCCAGTAGTAGCATGAGAGTTATCAGAACATCACTGTATAAATGTGATTTGAAGGAACCCAAATTTATTTGAGCTCGTTTGACTATGAATTTTAAATGGCATGTACAGTCCTTATCCACAGTTTTGCAATAATCAGAAGATCCCAAACAATGATTTATGTTATTGAAATATGTTTGTATTTTTACGAATAATCCATCGTAATTTGTTGTTTCAGCATGGACCTCAAACAGAAAGTCTTATATTAACCCAAATTTACCCAGAAGGATATTTGGATTTATTTTTTGTGGGATACTGCAAGCAGCAGTAACATATGTTTGTGTTTGAGCATGAGGCTCAAATTGTAAGGCAATCTTTATTTTTTCTTCATCGATTGTTTCCAACCGAATTGCCATTTCTGCTTCTTCTTTTGAATAGAAGCCTTTGTATGTGCACCAGAACTGGTTTTGTTTTGCCTCATTGAGGTCTCTAAAAGTGGTGTAAACACCTTTGTTCTTGCCTGTTATAAGGGCAAAATGTATAAAACCTTTCCCAGAAGGAGAGGCAGGATAAGTTAACGCTACTCCTTTATTTTCTTGGCAACAAAAGCTATACAATGCGCTTATGATGCTTTGTTTCACCTTTGTAACTTGGTGTTCATTTTGTGTAGTGTATTTTGGAATATTCTAAATATTGTCAATTAAAACATTTAATTTGATATTTGTTTGGTCTTTTCCAGGGTATTGGAAGATATTTGTAAGGATCGGCAATTCTTGTTTGCCGAACTTTGTGTATTGGTCCGCCTGAAAAAGGGACTTTACTTGTTTAGGGCTAAAGGCACCCTTTTTTGTATTTTCAAGCATAGTGACTTAACCTAACAGGTCTTTGTATAGATGACCTAACAGGCCTTTGTAGAGGTGTAAATCTTCACCTGATGTACTTGGATAATATATCAGCACAAATATTGTCAGGTCCTTAATGTGTTCAAAACGTATCATTTTTTCAGAAAAATTTATGTAATCCTTAAAAAGTAACCATCGTTTATGATGTTTTTTATCATTGTTAATTTGATTTTTGCAACAAGAAACTATGGCTTCACAATCAGTTCTAATTGTTATTTCCTGTTTATTTATCAAAAATAATTTAAAAGCATCCATTGCATGTATGATAGCATTGACTTCGTAATCAGTGCTAATTTTGTAAATTTTTGGTTTTGTTGTGTATTTACCAGAGGCATATCGACAAATTTGTTATTCTGCCTTTGGTATGTGTTTATTTTTCTTTCATTTAAGGATGACTCCCCATCCTAATTCACAACCATCACATTCAGTTATTAGATAATTAGAATCTAATGGTAATTGTAAAACAGGTAATTTTGTTACCATATGTTTTATTTTCTGAACTAGTTTTACATCTTCAGAATTAAATTTTCTTTTGCCTTTTAAAGCAGTTTTGTTGTATAACGGAAATGTATATTTTCCTAAATCAAGAATAAAACTTCGAGCATAATTTAGAAGTCCTAAAAAGGATCTAAGTGTTTTAATATCTTCCATTTTATAAGGAAAATCTTGTATTTTCTTTGATATACGTGGCTGGAGTTTTATGGTTCCGTTGCCAATTTCTGTACCGAGAAATTCTATGAAATTTTTACAAATCTCCATTTTAGATTTTGAAACTATTAAACCATAATGTTCCAATTTGTATAAAACTTGTTTTAAATGATGAAAATGGTCATCTTTTGTTTTTGAGAAAATTAGCATGTCATCAATGTATACACATGTAAAAGTCTTAACGTCTTTAAAAATATTGTCCATTTTTTGTTGAAAAACGGCAAGAGCATTTTTTTGTTCGAATGACATAACATTCCATTCAAATAGACCTTTAGAACAAGAGAAGACTGTCCATTTTATTGATTCAGGATCCATTTTAACCTGATGAAATCCACTTTTTAGGTCGAATTTAGAAAACCATTTGACATTTTGAATTCGATTTATTAACACATCTTTAGATGGAATCGAATATACATCTTCTACTGTGTTATCGTTTAGTCTTTTATAGTTGTAAATCATCCTAGATTTACCTCTTTTTTGTTCAGAAGATTTATTGACTATGAAAGCCACACTTCTATGTGGACTGACACGAGGTACTATCACTTTTAGTTTTAGTAAATTTTGTATATGGTTTTGACATTCTTCTTGTTCCCAATTGTTGAACTAAATGTCTTTGGTTTTAATTATTAAGTCTGGATTAATTATTTCCAACTTACAGATTACGGGGTCTCTGTCCTAAAATTTTGTAGGATCTTCTCCTATTATATTTGTTTTGTTTAACCTATCGAGGATTTGTTGTATGTTTTCCAATTTTATAGATTTTGAAATTTTTATTGAAGAAAAAGCCTAAGCTATATTGTCTAATATTAGTGATAAAGATGAATAATCCTCTACTGTTTCATTTAAAATATTTGATACATCTATAGTACAATCACATGTACCAGGAGAAGTTAAATTTTTACAACGACACTCATTAGGGGTAGTATATTGTTTTAAAGAGTCACCACTAACTATCGGTGTCATTTGTGTTTTATCACTAATCATGACATAATCTTTGTTTATAGTGACAGACCTATATTGGCCTAAAATAAAATCTAAACCAATTATCATTTTATGTTTTGAAGGAACTAAGTTTTCTACCCTCATTGTTTTTATAAAAATTTTATGACAAAAAAAGTCACAATTTGTACTGAATTAAAGAGTAACATTATTAACCTCTTCCTCATTTATCATAATTTCTCCAGACATAGTTCTAGTTTTTTGTATGTGTTTATTCTTTATTATGTTATGGTGTGGAGTTATAGTTTTACATATAACTGTTTCTGAGCATCTTGTATCTAATAATGCTTGTATGGTTTTTTCTGTTGATGGGTTATTATTTATTTTTGGAAAAGTTAATTTAACTAATATTTTTAAAGTTATTAGTTGTTGTTTATTACAAACTAATGAGATACATTTCATTGTTCCCATCATATTATTTTATTCAAATGAGTAACTAGACTCTGGAAAATCTATTTTAGTTTTCTCTTTTATTGTTTTTTCTAAAAGAATAACCTTTTCTTCTAGATAATTTATGCGAGTTTCCAATACTGAAATTCTAGTATAGTTAAATCTTTGTTATAGATTTTATTTGTGTTTTTTTTCTTATCATAAGAAGGTATCTCTTGTATATTCAGGTGTTCTTTGACACATTTAATACAAAAATTTTTGTAACAAAGTGGACAATGAACCCTTTGAGATATGAGAAAATACCTTTGACAATATTGGCACAGAATTGATTCAGTACTAGAATAAAATTGTATTTTGTGAGAACAAGGGTTTGTTTCTATTACCTTCATAAAGCAATATCCTAAATCATCTAAAATTTGTCTCATTTAATTGTATTCATCTCTCATTGGGAAATTATTGTCATTATTGGAATAGAAATGACTGTATTTATTGTTCTGTCTTAAATCTAAAAAATAAATTATAAACAAGATTATAACTTTTTCCAAACATCCCTTTATTTTATTTTTACAATTATCCATATGGTATTTTCCATTTACAATAAAGAGAAACTGCAGAAAAAAAAAATCAATATCAAATTGTTCATGGAGAAAATGATAAGTGAAATTATAGTTGGTAAGAAAAAAAAATCATGGATTTAATTTTTTTTCCAACAAAAATTAACATTTCCATGAAAAAATAAAGAAATCATCGTATTGATTGACAAATATTTACTTGATAAAAATTAAAAAATAAAGAAAAAATTGGTCATTTTTTACTAAGTAGTATTATGATAATTTTAACTTCAAAACTCACTCTGATTTGATAAAAAGAAGAGACAGAAAATTGTGTAATGTTTGTTTAAAAAATTTTACATCAATATCTAATTACATAATTGTAATTAAATATTAATATAAAATTTTGTTACACATTATAAAACTCTAAAAAGAGTCGGAAAAACGAAATGATTAGTGTAACGAAATAAATCTATCACTTCACGCATGCAGCAAACAAGAAGGCAAAAACATAATGAGGAGTTTGAAAGTTTTAACTCTGAAGGCTGAAGCGGTGTAGATCACGCAGTTTGCCATTTTCAGACTTAGATAAAGTGGATTTGATATATCATTCATAGAATTTGGATGTGAATCCAAATTCCGAATTTCATTTGGTCATGTAGGAAAAACATATACACTTTTTTCCCATAATTAAATATTTTAAGGAGACATTCTTGCATTAGAAGCGACCATATCTCGAATCTGATGTGTACTTATGAGATCAGTTAAAGTTTGACTAATTTTATAAAAGTTTTATTAAAATTCAATTTAGTGTTTGATTTTTATACAGTATTTCGAAAAATAAATAAATCAATTAAACAGTTAAAAATCATGATTGGCATGAATTTTAAATAGTTTTTATCAAAACTAGCAAAAACATCTTTTCTATTTTGATATGTTACAATAAATATAAAATTTTAATTTAATATGTGTTTATAATAATATGATAAAATATAAATAATTATTGTGTTATTTTTTATATAACATAATAGAATGTATTTTGTTAATTTGTATATTTCTTTGTTTAGGATAATATGATAGGAACATGTCATATTATTGGTGAATATGACAAAATTTTAATGAATTTGAGAAAATTGAGAAAAGAAATAATTTAAATAAAATTCAAGATGTTATTTTGTGTGTATTTACATTTTTATTAAAAATATTAATAGTCACATGCATATATTTATTAACGAAACTTATATTTGTGAGAGTGGATATTAGATAATATAATATTATAGGTTAATTTTTTTATGGAGGTTATAAATTATTGATTATACATATAAATTATAGATAACAAGACAATTAAGTATATTAAATATAAATATTTAAAATAATTTTTTTAAGCTATAAGATTGATCTAGTGATAAAATTTTCATTTGACAACATAAAAGTTGTGGGTTTAAATTCTTATGACAAAATAGTTTATTTTTTACTTTTCAAATAAGCTATAAGAGTGGAATAAATATTTGAAAAGATTAAATCAAAAAGATAATTTCCTTTATAGATTATGCAATTACACATATCTATCATATTTGTATCTATTATGTAATTACTTTTTATTTTTTTACATTGCATATATCCCATTACTATTAGAAAGACACCAAATTTTTCTTTAGGTGCTTCAACAGCAATATAGGTAGGTAGAAGGAGCTGGTATATAAAAACCTTTTGTATAAAGTTCGAAAAGAAGAGATCAATATATGATAAAAGTAAATTTTGAATGTCTAAGTATAATGTAATTTACTATAAAAATCAATACAATAAAAAAAATTTATGTAATAAGAAGAAACATTAAGAAATATATGTAATTTACTATAAAAATCAAAACAATAAAAAATTTAATTAAATGATTTCAAAAGCATTTTGGACTATTAGTATATAATTTGCTTGTTGAAAGTTAAATATTTTTAAATAAATTAAAAAATTTCAAGAAGTAAATATCGTTACAATTAGTTTTGGATAATTTGATTATTACATGAAAATATACATGAATTATTTTTTACTATATTGGTATCGGTGGCACGGATGATAATCTATATTTACAATTTTATAGAACACTTTTGACGCGTTTTAATATATTAACTTCAACTCATATGGTGTACAGGTGTGGATGTTATATTTGGTTTTTCCAATTTATAGACTACTTTTAATATGTTTAAATAAAAAAGTGTTTTATTTTGATTTTTTAAAATTTGTTTGGTTTTAGTTTTATATTTTAAAGAAACCGTAACGTAATATAAAAACTAGTAATATAACACAGTTTCTTTTAGTGTCTCATAATTTTTTATAAACATTTTTTCATTTTTTATTCACATTCTTTTAATGTATAAATTTTTTGTAAAATTTTAAAACATATTCTTTTTTATCTTAAGTTTTTTTTTTAGAGAAGAGTATTACTCAGCTTGACGACTACATAAACATCTTTATCTATTTCTTTGAAAGATTACATCGACTTCTCTATTTCGCACCTCACCCTCTTTAAATATATATATATATATATATATATATTTGTTTTTTTCCACTTCTATTTTTAGGAATCTCCTTTGACATGTATGTTCGAAGAAAATGATAGTGCAAAAAGATGGTTCGAGGTGCACGCGTGTAAAAGTTGACTGAAGCTCTTTATAAAAAATCTTAAGGTAAAAAAGGGTGAAAATGTTTTAGAATTTTGTAAGAAAATTTAAAAAAATGTCACATTTTTAGTGCTAAGAAAGATTTTGTAAACATTAAAAAAATATGAATAAAAAATGAGAGTGCTAAGAAAGATTATCTTTGACAAATTGTCACATTTTTAGAGAATTTGAAGGAATAATCTAATATAATTTTTAGATAAATTATAATTTTAAAAAGTAGTTTGTATTAAAAAATCATACAAAACTATTCCTTTAAAATTCTTCGTGATGAGACATTGAGCAATCAAAATTTCTTTTGATGATAAACTTACAAATATCTTATTTTTTAGCAAGGATTCTCATATGTGTGATTAAAAAAAAATTAATACTATTGAAATTAATTTATAATTTTTTTCCATTTTTTTACTTAGTTGACAAAGTTGACAAAAATTTATTGACATATACTCCAGTAATTTTTTAAAATAAAAATATGCTTGAATGTAAGAATTAAAAATATATTATTTGATAGTTAAAATTAAAATCAAACAAAAATATTTAGAAGACCAGATTAAAAAACTTTAAAAACATTACTTTTTAGAATAAAAATATTATTTAAGCATTTTAATACGTTTGCATAGGCATACACATGCACTACCTATAAATAAGTGTTAATATTTCATATTTGGATTACAAATTTTTTTACATTTCCTTCTTATTTAGGTTATAACTCTAATTTTATATATATTGAAAGCAATGGTATCAAAACTCGGTCCGGTCTCTGACTCATTTAAGGCAAAGAGTCATAAGGTCAAAGGTCATCTTGGAGATCGACGACTCGGATTACGTTAAAAAATATAGATATTTTATAACCTACATAATTATATACTATAAAAATCATAAAACAATTAAATTATACAAAAAATTAAAAATATAAATTAAAGAAGATAGTATCAACACCGTATTTGTGCTTTATTTGATGCCAATTTTTATCGTAAAATGACAAAGTAGAAGAGATTAAAGAAAATACAAACACATTGAATCGTACATAGTGAAGAAGGCAACAAAAATTATTAAAGGGTTTTTCCCTAATTCAAAATGACGTCGTTTTACCAATTAAGAATTTTTTTTAAATAAAAACCTTAACCCTTTGAGTCGCAGGGTCGTTGAGTCACCCATTCTCAGCCGAGTCTTGTTGAGTCGTTCTAAATTAATACACTTCTTATGTATTTTTAATCCGAAAAGCTACTTGAAGTGGGTTTTAAAACATTGATCGGAACTTATTTTAATATTTATGAACATATTAAACTTAGTTATATACTTTTCATAAATAAAAATGAGTTAATTGTATTTCATGATTGAAAACTTTTTTAAAGTATGGAATTTATAATTCTAACTTTTAACCTTGTGTCCTGCCTTTTAAAATTTCATAATTAATACTTAAACTGAAACTTAATTACGGAGATTTAGTATTAATTGATAATACAATCCGTCTCACATTTATTTGAACATCATTGAAATTTTAAAAATTGAGAATCAAAATATCTTTATTTAAACGTTAGAGGTTATAGGTTACGAATTTACATGGAGGTTATAAAATGAAATTAAACTTAAAAAATTATTTAAATTAGGTGTTATATATTTCCCTTGTTCCATTTATCAGTCATTTTAGCTTTTTTATACACGTTTTCAAATTAATTGACGTTTTTTTAATAAAATAATTACAATTTTATTTCAATTTTATTTTAAATAAATACTTACATATTCTAAATCATAAATTAGTTATTTCAAAATTAATGTTCTCTCTGACAATTTCTCAATTATTTATGTGAAATAATGATATGATTGGTTATTTAACTCTATTATTGGTTGAAAATCGTATAAAACAACTTCATACCAAAATAACTACGCGAAATTAGGAAAATGAAATTAAAAAGAATGTAACGGTACTTTAATAAATATTAATTGTTTGTCTTGTTATGCTTAAGAAAATCTTAACAAATAAGAAAAATATTAAATTTATTGAAAATAAAAAATTATATAAATTTCACTTGTCATATTTTCTTCTTCTAATTAACAATTTTAATCAATAATAATAAAAAGTATATTGTTAGGAATCCTGTAAAATATAAATAAGATTAAATGAATGAAATAGGGTTTTAGCAAGGCTTATAGCCCCTGCTTTTTTTTTTAAAAAAAAAACCGATGTACCTGTGGCTTGAAAAGTCCAAACATTTTAATTATTCAATGAATTGTATTATTGGAGATTTGTTGTACTTTTGCTTGTTTTCAATATTTTAATTTTTAAAAATTAAAAAATTTATATGGATAGTATTTTCTGAAATAGTTTTCGAAGGTTTTTTAATTTTTAAAAACTAAAAACAGAAATAACTAAAAGTAGTTTTGTTTTTTAGTTTTCTGTTTTTGTTTTAAAAACTCAAATACTATTAAATATGTTTTTTTATTAATGAAATTTTAATAAATATAAATAAATTTTTTATTTTTACATTTTCAAAATAATTTTCAAATAAAACTTGTCAAACAAGTCTTTTTTTTTTCTGAAAACAATTTTTGAAAACTATTATTAAAAACTTTTTTCAAAAACTAAAAATAAAACTAAATTAATTAAGCTTTATTCTTTTGACTCCCTTTCTCCTTTTTTCTCTTTCCTATTTGCAAATGGAAAAAATTATAAATTTAAAATTCAAAAGTTTGAATTGATTTAACTAGAGAATATATTTTGAAAATAAAAAAGATTAAATTATAGCAATTGAAATTCGATGGCGAAAAATGAAAAAAACTATATTGATAAATGATAAGAATTAGGTGAAAATAGGGGAGAGGAGAAAGAGGATGGAAGAGAAGAGAGCGGAAGAGGCGGACGTGGGACCCGCATGCCTGAGATTGACCCCACTCTTCTCTCCCTATTCTTATCTCGACTCTCCCTGCCACGTGTCCCCTTATCACTTCTCACGCCTTCCTTCCTTCTCTTCCTGTCACCGCTACTCAATTTTCTCTCTGTTTCAAACCTCTTTCGTGTGATCAAGCCACACGTTTCCTTTTTCGCTTTCAATCAATTAAAACCACCTTAAGCTTCTCTAGGAAGACTCATCCACTCTCTCTACTCTTTACAATATCTCAACCAATGAATCCTGCGGAACTTCCTTTTCTCTTCTCTTCTAATTCAACTCGCTTCCCACTCTAGTCCTACCATATAAATTCACTCTTCCAAATTCTTCTACTGCCTCTAAACTTAATCAACGCTTTTTTACGGTATTCTATTTCGCTTTTGATTTATTTCTTCATGCAGTTCAGTCAAGCAACATTTTGCTCTGAAATGGAAACTTGATTGATCAGAGGAAGTGATGGGGGGTATCTGTTCTAGGAAGAGAAATCAACAAGTGGTGGAAGATGATTTACACAGAGGAGTCTCGGGAAGGTATTGTAGAAGTGGCAGCACAAAATGGTTGAGGGCCAGAAGTTTGCGTGCCAAGGCCAATCATTGTCCTGGAGTGGGAACCTGCTCCTCCCTCATGGATTTGTGCATAAATAAGATACGTGAGGTGCCTTTCTTGCCATCTTAGTTGTTTCTCTTTGGTTATTTTTGTCTCCACATGGTTCTTGATCCACTTCTTTTGACTTTTATAACAGGATTTTCATAAATACAATTCCTTTTCGATTCTTCCAAGAGACATAAGTCAGCAAATCTTCAATGAATTGGTCGATTCTCACTGCCTCACAGAAGCTTCCCTCGAAGCTTTCAGAGATTGTGCCCTTCAGGTACTGTGTTAGAGCCTTGGTGTAATTGCAAGTATTACTTAGATTTGGTGGAATTGGAACTGCTTACAAATTTCTCTGACAAATATGTCTCTACTTATCTGACTGTTATATGTTCTTCTGCATGGCAGGATATCGACCTGGGTGAATATGTTGGAGTGCATGATGATTGGATGGATGTCATTTCTTCCCAGGCGTTGTCTTTACTTTCAGTTGATATTTCTGGTTCTCAGGTGACGGATAATGGACTGCGACTCCTAAAGGATTGCTCAAATCTTCAAGCATTGACTCTCAATTACTGTGATCAATTTTCAGAATATGGGCTCAAGCACATTAGTGGTAAAGTTACTGTTCTTGCGATTAAATTTTGCTGACCAGAACGTGCCTATTATTTTACGAGCATAGGAAGATCATACGAATGATTCAATTTATATTCGTGGTGCTTTGTGCTGAAGTTTAATGTTTTAATAATAATCTTGCATTTGATAATGTATAAAAACTATGAATCTTGTATTGTTGTTTTTATCTTTCTCTTTTTCTTAAACAACCAATTCTGTTCTGTTCTCAAAAAGATTTTGGTGTATCTTACAAAAGAGAATATGCGAAATTCATTCACGTTAGAAACCTTAATTACAAAATGATTCTTATTTACCGAATATACTTTTCAGACTCATTTAAACTCCTCCCTTGAGCTTGCTTGCAAAAGGTTATCTGATTGAATTGCTGAATATTAAGTTATTTGACACAGGCACATTATGGTGTGTCATCAAGATATTGAAGTTAAATGTCTTGGTCTAGTGAAACTTTTCAAAGACTGATCTTAGCTATGTACATTTTCTCTGTCCTTTGTTTTTTATGTAAATGCTTTTAGAAGTATGTGGCATACTGCATAGATTCTCAGGGATCAATTAATGTTGTTTTTTCATATAATTTTTGTAAAAAAAATATAAATAATGAAATTCAATTTTGAAATGAAACCTTAATTTAACATTATGTAAAATTGCCATTACACAATCAATTGAATAATAACACTATACGATCTGGTATAAAAATGAATTTAGGTTTAACTTGCTAAAGTTTAAAGTTTCCTGTTTGATTAACGTAAACAATCAATGCCAAATTGTTTGTGTAGGTCTTTCAAACCTGACTTCCTTAAGTATCAAGAAAAGCAGCACTGTCAAACCTGATGGAATGCGAGCTTTCTCCAATTTATTTAATTTGGAGAAGTTGGACCTTGAGAGGTGCTCAGAGATTCATGGTGGATTTGTTCATCTTAAAGGTTGCTATCCTTGTTTTCTTGCTCATTTATATATGCAGGAAGTTAACTTATTAATATATAGTTAGGTATGACTGTATGAGATAATGGTGGATTGGGTGGCTATTGATGTTGCCTGTGCTTAATGATAATGATAAGTTCTACTTTAACATTTTTTTTTGAGGTACAAAATATGTTTAGGCGGAGGGGAGATTGCCTTAGGCTAATGTTAGGGCTTGCTAATGGAGGGCTACCAACAGGAATTGATCTCTGGACCTTTGAGTCAATCTGTTTAATCCTACCAGTTGAGCCAACCTTCATTGGTTTCTTTAAGGGACTCATTATTTAGATATCATCAGATGCTATCCTGCTTAGAGGGTCCTTTTATAGAAGCTTAATTATTGAATTACAAGGTCATAGATTTATTTTCCTTTGATTTTTGTTTAAAAACAGGTCTGAAAAAGCTTGAGTATCTTAATATTGGATGCTGTAAATGTGTTACAGATTCAGACATGAAGTATATCTCAGGTATTGCTCATATGATGGTATGGTTTTTATCGTCATTCTTGCATTTCAAGTTTATGCTTAGTATATGTTGTAAAAAGGCAGTGGTATTGTGTCTCAACATTGTGTCTCATTCATGAGTTAATTATCTGAACTCAACTTTTGGATTACGTATTTGTTATCCTGTATCTTTCTTGCATTGATTCTTATTCCTTGTTGGCAAATTGAGTTGGCTAAAAACAAAAACTGGGCAGGGGAACATTGTTCTCCAAATTTGTCTTTCTATTTTTTGCCGTGTTTTAAAACTTGGACTGGCCTGGCTTATATGACCAGTTGAACTGGAACTGGACTGGTAGTTGGTCCATCAACTAGATAGATCTAAATAGATTTAAACCATTTAAAACCAGTAAAATTGGTGCATGTCTCGTTTGTCGTATCAGCTAGTTGAAATGGTTTTAATTCCGTTTGGTAAGCAAAATCTAGTAGCTTTTTTAGGTAGTTACTAGTTTTTTCTAAAAAGCTACTTTGAGTTAGCTTTTTCAAAAGATTTTCAATTTTTAGCTGTTAATTGGTTTTCTTTTACAACTTTACTCTTAATTAATTAATGAATTGTCTTCTACTATTTTTGTCTCCTCACATGTCAGAGCCTCTCTCTCCTTCATTTATTTCTTCTTCATTAATGTAATTATAGTAATTTATAATTTAAATATGTAATTTAAAATTTATATATTTAATTATAGAAAATTATAATAATATATAATTATAGTAGTTTATAATTTAATTATGTAATCAATTTATATTATTAAAATATGTGATAATTATTTTAAATACTTCATTATTGTTTTAATAATTAATGATGTCATTATTTGTCATTTTACAGTTTTCAGCTAGCTAAGTTTTTTAGCTTTCGGTCAACTAGTTTTTTAGCTAGTTTTACCAAACATATCCTTATTTTTAAACCAGTCAAAATTGGTAAGCCTGGAGCCTGGTTTGATCAACTTTTAAGTATCAGTAATTTTTTTTTGTGCTGTCTAAAGTCTATCTCAGTTGTCACTCACCTGCTATAATTTCTCTCTGCAACACGTTAACTACAAGACTTTTAATAGCATTTGGGAAATTTTATGTTAACTTTACACAGATCTCTGCCACTCTCTCTCACTAAACATGTGCACATATATCAGGTCAGTCTATCATTTGGAAATTCAAGAAATAAAATTCAAAAACTAAAAGCTTACTTGATAGGATCAAACTGGAGATTTAAAGATATTAAAGCACCTTTTACCATAAAATAAAACTATTTAATTTTTATATCCATTATAAAAATATCATTTAGACAGACACTATCTTTATAATAAAATTTGATAAATTAATGTATAATAAAGCTCGTGCAGTTCAATAAGTGACCTGTTGGTTTGACTTTGACTGTTAACCCACTAGTCTGGTAGCATGGCAGGTCAAATGATTGATCCCAATTTTAAAATGCTGTTTTTGGGTGCTTTCCTTTCTTAGGGCTCTGCATTCTCTCTAAAATTCAAATATTTACCCCTCAGCTATCATGACTGGAGCACCAAAATAAACAAAAACCTATCTATTATATGTTCTTTGATATAGAAATGCTAACTTAAATATGGTACTTTGCTTCAAACCTCAAATACATCAGACAACTACTTAAACTGCATATGCCACAATATTTTGTTTTCTGTATTTACCAAAATAATAATCTAATATTCAACGATGTTTCTTTTGGTGTGGGGGTTACTTTTTCTTCTGAAATCTGTGGTTTAGACTTCTAGTAACTTAATCCCAAGGGGTTGGTTGAAAGGAGCAAGACAAGGTTTTGCATTTGGCAATTTTCTCTTTTAAGCTCCCTTGTCTACTTGGTTGAGGTAAATGTAAATCCTTTGCAGGTGCTTTGAGTTAGAAATGTTCCTGCCTCGGATTTGGGGGAAATTTCGTATACAATAAAAAGAAACTTCTGTAGACTTTTCTTTGTTTTGTCTTTGGTTAGTGGAGATGCTTAGGAAACTCAATTGAAAAATACCATCCTTCATCAATACATAACTTCCATGTAGGGATGACAATTGCACCCAAACCTAGTGGGTACTTGCAAAAAACACCCCTGATGAAGAGGGGAATTAGTTGCTAAATGGATTTGGATCCAGGTATGGGCATTTACCATTAAAAGTTTATGTGGGGATGGGGATACCCATCCTACCCCACTCCTGCACATTATTTACATCTATAGCCCTACAACCCAAAATTCTAATGACTTCTTAACTCAAAACTGAAAGCCCTAACACTTCACTGTTGCTGTCTCAACATTTTTGTCTTTATGTCTGTGCTACACTGCCTTTGCTAACTCGTTTTTGAATTCCACTGGCTTAGGAGCAGATGTCTAACAACTGTGTAATTGGGATATGAATTAACACTTTGATTCAATTAAAGTGTGAGTACGTTTAAGTGAGGCTACCTAGGTATCCATAGGTTATGTTATGGGGATGGACATTAAAGTTATTACCTGTGTACTATAATGCCTTTCTCAAACCTGTTGTCCATACTTCCATAGCCTATAAATATGGCCCAATTATTTGTATTCCCTTAGCACTGAAGAAGTTCGCTTATTGCTTATTAGCCTTTGTAGATGGTTTTATATTGGGCTTTCATTTAAATAACCAGTGTCATTCTAAGTAGTGCTGATTCACATGAAATTAATTTTCACTTTTTCATTTATTATTAAATGCATGATTGCATGTGTTCTACATATCAATATTTACCAATGGAATTGATTATAAAGTTTAATTTAGGACCATTGATAATATCTTTGTGCCAATTAATTTGTAAGTTTTAATTGTTGAAAACTAAATTTCATATTGATAATGTGTTAGGATATATGGAGAAGGTAAAATTAGTTACAGACTATTAATGATTTAGTAAGATGTAAATAAGGGAAGAAGGATAGAAGAGAGGGGGCTTTGTTGTCGTTGTAAATTGAGCATTGGCTCCTTCATGAAAGGAGAAATCCTTTGTGAAGGGGAACCCTTGGAGGAGAGAGTTCTGTCGTATTTTTCTGTTATTTTCTTACTATTCAATAAAATTCTTTCTTTTCTTTCTCTGGTCACTTCTGGGTTCCTAACAACATGATTGTGATTGACAAATGATATGATTTTCTAAATAACTTATCTGTTATTGATTATTGGCAAGTATTATGAAAACTGCTAGACAGTACATGATTATAGAATAAACATTTATTTCATGATAACAGAACAAGCATTCGTTACCATTCTAGATAATATATGATAACAGAACAGGAATTTATTACAATTTCTGTGCTTGTTCCAAATAAAAGCTTCTGATGCTGTTGATAAATGTGTGAATGACCTCATATTTATGGTTGACTTGAGTATTTTGTACCTTACATGTAAACACTTATTCATGCCATGCTGGTATTCTTTGTGTCTGTGTATGACAATTTTTTATATTTGTGTGCTTGAATTGGCAATAACATGGTATTAAGATTGGTCCTATTCATAGTTATCAATAGTACGTGCCTCCATGCATGAGTCACAATTAGGTTTAAGGGCAACAGGGATACCAAAGAAGTGTTGTATTTTTTTCCTTTTTTAAAAAGTTAAAACGATGTCTTTTTGGACCCTGGTTAACTTTTTTAATGAAGGGTATATGGGTTTTTACCCTCAAAGCTTTACAACAGACCCTTTCATTCAATCTTCTTCATGAAACTGAAACCTCTTCTCTTTAGTTCCCATGCTTGCCCCACCCTCATCCACTCCCTTCTTTGCCGATCCCTTCGGAGCTTTTCGGCGACCATTCCATTAGAGGTTCCAAGATCGTTTTTTTTTTGTCAGCTTTCTTCTCCCTTTTACCATGGCTTCACCACCAACCCCTTCTAGTGGTTTGGTGAAGTCCACTAGCCCAGGACATGACCTGGAAGTGGAATAGCCTTATGTGTGTTTTGTATATTCGAACAATAATACTAGGAATACATATTATATTTGCTGTTTTGCATATGCAAACAATAGATATGCATGTTATGTTTGTTGTTTTGTATATGCAAACAACAGTAATACATGTGTTATCATTTCCCTCAAACAATGTTTATACATATTATATATTTCCTTGCAATAACTTATTTTCCAGCACATATATACTATATGTATCTAATAATATAAACCTAATAGGGATCAAAATAGTGGTCATCCCGCCACATCTATTCCACTATAGCATTTTAGAGGGTTGTCACTCTAGGCCGCTATTAACTATTATGATCCTATTTTTCTTAGTTGAGTTTATACTGGAACATGTAATTTTGCAACTTAAATCAATTACTACATTTATCTTCAGTTTTGCTTTTTTACTTTTAGATTCCAGAAACTAGATGATGATCTTTTTAAGCTGACTGTTGGTGTATAATGTTTCAGAGCTTACAAATTTGAAGGAGTTACAAATTTCCAACAGCAGTATTACTGATATTGGGATTAACTATTTAAGAGGTATTTTTCCAGTGTGTCATCCGTTACAAGTATCTTAAGAAGACTATAACTGCTGCTGCTATTTTGTGCACATGAGCATATCTCTGGTTGTCACTGTCCATATTCAAGTGAAAATGTCATTCTCTTGCTACTATCAAAATAGAGCTTTAGTATATTGAATAAGTTATAACATAGTTTGCTTTATGTATATGTTATTCTGTTTTCTGAAGTGTACATTAACAGGGTATCCTTTCCGGTTTACAGGTTTGGAGAAGCTTACCACGTTAAATGTTGAAGGATGCAATATTACTACTGCTTGTTTTGAGTCTATTCAGGGTAAACTTAAATTCTAATTTTGTTCTTTCAAGTGCCATTTCATTGTTTTATACTTTTATTTTATTTTTTCTTAATTTTAGACAGCAATTTTGTTTGTTGTTGGAAGTCATTCTGTATAGCATGAGCTTTCTTAATTTTTATTTGGAAAATCAAGGATTTGACTAGTACAACATGCAATCAAATGGTGCTAAAGTGGCAAAGACTATGTTTGAATTTGGAAACTCATATTTGCTTATTGTCCCATTGCCTAATTTTCCTTGTTATTTCTTTAATCATATCTTTTTTGGTACAGCCTTAGCTTCCTTGGCATGCTTAAATCTCAACAGATGTGGCCTCTGTGATGATGGATTTGAGAAAATTTCTGGTAACTTTGATATATAATACCCAAATTTGAGGACTTCTGGTCTCATGTTCTAGTTGCTCTAGGGAGTAAGATAGAAAATCAATGGATTCTTGGTTACAACATGCACTCCCTTTCCTGCAGGTGTTAAAAGCTTGAAGAGGTTAAGCCTAGCTTTTAACAGGATCACGGATGCATGTTTAGTTCATCTGAAAGGTACTTAAAACATCAATATCTCTCAAGAGTGACTATTTTATCCACATGCTGCTTCCCTATATTAAGAAGACTAAGATGAACTTTTTCCTTTGTTTTTTAAATCCGTTTTATTTTCAATAATTTTGCATTAACGTAAGTGATCTTCATGCTTCTTTTCTATCTGAAAATAATCCTGACCTATACACACAAAAGGGAGAGATAGAGAACCTTTTCTACATTATAAATTTTCTTTACGAGTCTTCCGAATACTGATAATGTTAAATGAATTAATGCAACTGTTGAAGTAAATGCATTTTAAATAGATATGGAAGTATGAAATTCTAGTGTTAGCCTTAACTATCTCTTTTCACTGTTCATAGAAAATTGTCACTATTATTATTTGGTACATAATTTTTTATTGTTAATATCTGCACATCTGTAATTACCCTCTTTTGTCTAAGGGTCATATAAAAGGACACGTGAAACTGAACCGGAAGTTGAAAAACACGTAGAAATTATTAGGTCCATCTTATAGTATACTCTTCAAATTTCTCAACAAATATTCCCATTTGGTTTCTTAAGCTTACCGACCATTAACATTCTTAAGCGCTTGGGGGATAGCAACTAGTTTCATAGTCCACAAGTTGGGTTATTAATGCTACTGGGACATTCACTATCATCATGCGTCATGCATGCTATATCACTGTTCTTCTTTTTCTGATTATACTTTATATAATTTTTTTTACAGGTTTAAAAAATTTGGAGTATTTGAACCTGGATTCTTGCAGGATAGGTGATGACGGGCTTGCTAATTTGACAGGTTTCTTGATTTTACCTTTTTTTTCTTTAGGTAGATTTTAAGTGGTCATTACACAGTTCGAAGTTTTTATAGATCCCATATACTTTTTCTACATTTTTTTTTATCTGTGCTTGGGAATATCCTGATATATGACACACGTCATTGTACCTTGATGCCATTTTCAGCTGAGCATCATATTTTTATTATTCAAATCCTTCTATCTTTTGGATTTTGCATAATTATCATAATTATACCTTGATGCCACTATATGGAACTTGGCATAAACCAACTAGCATATTTAAATAGATTTACATGATTATCATGGGAATTCTTTTTTTTTTTTTTTGAAAAAGAATTATCATGGGGATTTAAGCCAATGTTTAGCCTTGCCATTGTATTTAGAATGTAGATATATGTGATGCTTAGTCTGGTGGTTTTAATTTATTTTTGCTTATAATTTTTCTTTTAATTTACTTAATTTGTTCTATCATAATGCTTTCTAGGGGGAAAGATTCTGATTGTTGTGGAAATGATATTTTATGAATAACATAATTTGATTTGAAGTATCACCTGTGGTATGGAATTTATAGTTATTTGTTCTTTCAGGCCTCACACTCTTGAAAAGTTTAGTGTTGTCTGATACTGACATTGGGAACAGCGGGCTGCGTTATATATCAGGTTGATAGACACAATCTTGTATATGATTATCAAATAAAAATATAAACTCAATAATTATAGTTTATATGCAGACATTTCAAGTATGTGACTATATTTGCTTGTTATGCTTCACTGCTAGAAAATATTGAAGCACTAATGCTTTGCCTATGAGTTATACTATATGTCAGATAATATTTATTCAGCACCTTATTCAGTTTGCACATGACTGCTTCTAGTAAGAAAATCAACATTGTATGCTTAATCTACCATTATTCTGTTAAAACTGAGGTTGTGTTGGATGTGATCATTGACTGTCGTATATAATATGTTGGAAGATAGTTTTCAGAAAGCCCTTTGAGTTACCCTGATATGCGTGATTTTTTATTTATCTAAATTGTCTTTATGTTACCAATCTGGCCCTGCTGTACTAGGAGTAGGTTATTGCTAGTAACAGTTTATTTTGATTGAAAACATTTTATGGTTTCAAGACTTCTTTCCTTAAACTAAACACTGTCCAAATTTGAATATCTGTTTTTGAAGATGTTTTGCAGTTATTATACCTACAAATGCACACATACATATTGTATTGTTAGAGATCTTTACAGCCAATTCATGTATCTATTTTATGGTTCTTGCTTTTATCCAGGTTTAACTAAACTGGAAGATTTGAATCTGTCATTCACCACAGTAACTGATAATGGCCTGAAAAGGCTGTTAGGATTGAGACAACTTAAATCACTTAATTTGGATGCTCGACAGATTACTGACATTGGACTTTCAAATCTAACCAGTAAGTTCAGTCATGTATCAACTATTTTTTCTTTGGGCTTAATTGCACAAAAAACTCTAGTTCAGACTTTGTGATTTAGTTTCCCAAACAAATCAAGTCCCTAAATTTAAAAACCTCAAATAAAACCCTCAAAACCTCAAACAAAACCACATGTTGGCTTAGTTGAGGAACTACAATTAAGCCTTTTTTCCCCTTCATGTGGATTTACCTGATATCTTTTTAAAATCAATGCTTTGGTCATATGAATGGTAATAGAGGGAAGTGGCTAGTCATGAGCAATAATCAAATATTGGATCTTGCCCAGGTGCATTACTTCTAATTAAACTTGTGAAAATTTTGAGTGTAAGATAAGAATTTAGGAGGCTTAAGTAAAAAGGAATGTGACAGAAGAACTTAATTAAAATAGTTAAAATAATTAAGAAATTAAATTCACCCAAAAATTTGGAGGACCAAAGCCATTTTAGCTTAGTTGAGGAACTCCAATTAAGCCTTTTTTTTCCCTTTCATGTGGATTTACCGGAGATCTTTTTAAAATCAATGCTTTGGTCATATGAACGGTTATAGAGGGGGTAGTGACTAGTCGTGAGCAATAATCAAATATTGGATCTTGCCAAGGTGCATTTCTTCTAATTAAACTTGTGAAGATTTTGAGTGTAAAATGAGAATTTAGGAGGTTTAAGTAAAAAGGAATGTGACAGAAAGACTTAATTGAAATAATTAAAAAAATTAAGAAATTAAATTCACCCAAACCAATCATATAGTGTGTTTTCCCTGAGCTGTTCAGGATCATGTTCCTTTGGACCTTTGTAGTAGTTAATATATATATATATATATATATATATGAGAGAGAGAGATAGAGTCAGTGAGAAAAAGGTTTATTATGAGAAATGAGAGAAATAGATAATAAACTTAAGATTGAAGATAACAGCTCAAATTAAATAATCCAATTAAAGATATCATAACTCACCCCCACCCTCACCCACACCACCTCCTATCCCCCACCCTCAACATCACCATCGTTGCCGATCGTCGTTGATGGTCATTACCGCCACCACCACCCCAATAGTGACCGCAACAGTGGTTGTGGTGGGAACGATGACATGGTGGTGATGGTCGTCAGTGGTGGTGACCACTGACGGTTGTGAATGTCGGCAGTGGTGGTGATGGTAGTGGTGGCAGTGGTGACCGTTGACGGTGGTGGTAGTGATAGGGATGTGTGAGTTATGGTGAAGGAGGTACATGATATCTTTAAGTGAATTATTTTAATCAAACATTTTAAGGAGTTACATCTTATGCTTATTATTTATTTCTCTCATCTCTCATAATAAACCCTTTTCTCACTTGATACTCTCTCTCTCTCTCTCTCTCTCTCTCTCTCTATATATATATATATATATATATATATATATATATAACTGTTTGATTGTCCATATTAATATGTAATTAACTTCTGTGCAAGCTGTAATTAATTTTGCTTGTATCAGTAGCTTCAATTCTAGCTGTCTGATTGGCTCATCTTTAATAGGTCTGAGTGGATTGATAACATTGGATCTCTTTGGAGCACGCATTTCAGACAATGGAACTACATATTTACAATGTACGTATATATACTGTAGTTGATTTTCTTTTTGGTTTATGACTATATGCAATTCCTAACAGTATATGCATATTTATTTAACCTACCTGATTGCTTGTTGACTTTGTAAACTTGTAAGATGTAACTGAGTAGTCTACTTTTTAGAATATCTGGTGTTTGTTTATTGGCTGCACACTTTGATTTTTTTTTTTTTATGAAAATTTTGTAATCAGTCAAGAGAATAAATGAAGCTATGTTGTATGTTGTGCTTCTGTTCTTAATTGTATATTTATTTTGTATAAAAATCTAAAACTGCTGAACTGGACGAACAAGTGGTGCCAAACCAATCTACTTCTACAAGCGGTTTCTGTTTTATAACGTTTTCATTTATACTTACAAATTTGACGTTGAATCTTTTCTCTGCCTGTAGACTATGATGGCAATTTTATTTTACATGTTCATTGTTCCCTCCTAGAATCTTTTTTTTGGTAAGCCAAGCGAATATTATTGATCATCTAGAAAGCATAAGGCATGTCTTTCCCGTTGGAATTGATGGAAAGCTTTGGTTTGGATATTTGTTTTTGTAAATTCTCTTATTTTAAATATTATATTGTCATAATTTAACTTACTGAAATCAGCAATAGAAGCTTGTTTATTTTATTATGCCTATACTCAAGCAAAAAGTGTAATGGCTCAATACAAAATAATAAGTGGAGACAGTAGTACTGGACATCCCATTCAACAGCAACTTCCTTTTTTTTTCCTCCCTGAAATAAGCAATAGAATATTATTTATTTCACATATTTCATTAAGTCTGCATCTTGCTAGCTTAAATCTTAGTTCCTATTTTGTTCTCCATCTTGCAGCATTCAAGAACTTGCAATCTCTTGAAATATGTGGTGGAGGATTAACTGATGCTGGCGTTAAGAATATAAGAGAAATTGTCTCCCTGACACAACTAAACCTGTCCCAGAATTGCAACTTGACAGATAAAACTTTGGAATTGATATCTGGTATTTTCTGCTTGCCTTTATTACTTTATTTACCCCTTGAAACTAAATCTGAAAGAAAAGAAAAGAAAAATTAGATTAAGAATATTATTTGTTAAGTTTAATACTTATGTACTGAAAGTGTAAACGGTTAATCACAATTTTTTATTTATATGACTTTTAAAGTATGAAGTTAGTAAAGTCTATCATAAATAAAAGGTTGTAATTGAACATCAGTGTAAAACGTTTTACCGTGCATAAGTCTTTTTATCTTATTTGTTTGCATCTTTTTTTAATTTATCTCCTTGCCTTGTAAATTGTAGTTGGATCAAATAAAAGTATGTTTTGCTTTGGTAAACACATCTTTGTATTTTTTATATCTGAATACAGGAATGACAGCACTGAGATCGCTAAATGTTTCAAATTCTCGTATAACCAATGAAGGATTACGATATTTGAAGCCTTTAAAAAATTTACGCAGTCTTACCTTGGAGTCTTGCAAGGTCACTGCTTCTGAAATTAAGAAGCTTCAGTCAACTGATCTTCCAAATTTGATAAGCTTTCGGCCAGAATAGACCACGAGAATGAGAATTCTGTTATCTACCTTGTCAAAAATTCTCTGTATATATTTATTACTACTGTTTGGATAGTTAAAAAATGTATATAAAATTGACATGCAAGAATGTAATTGTGCTTTATTTTGCACGCGCTTGTTTTTACCCTTTTAAGAAAAATTGTACATATATCTTTCTTTTCCTCTTTCTCCCCTGGATGTAGATGCCTGGTGTGGAGCTGTCTATATTGCCTGTGCATAATAATGTAATAACATTCTGAATTTCTGATTTTTGTGTAATAAAGATGTTTGGACCATAGAGTTTGTTGGTTGTTCTTCTACCCGTAAAGTAAAATTGTAACTAGCCTTTATTGTGTTGTTTGCTGATGAATAAAGGACCATGTTCCTGATGAAACCATATTTGCAATATGGTGAAACAGTTAGAGCCAGTGGGTCCTGTGTGCAACACTATTTGGGTGGATTTGCTTTTCGTAGGTTAGAGAATTGAGTTTTAGTCTTTTAGAACGTGTCTGTTTTTCAGGTTCATACCATACTTTATAATTTATTTGCAATATGGTGAAACAGTTAGCGCCAGTGGGTCCTGTGTGCAACACTATTTGGCTAGTTTTCATATCTGGTGTAATGGGGTTCATACCATATTTTATAATTTATCTTTTTGTTTTATCGTCATACATGTCCTTGCTGTTAGTATAATAGAAATTTTAGAATTTACGAGTGAGCGCAAATAACATTATACTTGATATGAGGCTAGTAAATGTTCACTTATTCTGTCAAAATCAATTACTCGATGCCAGTCTTCTAGAACCTAGTTACACAACTATGCATTAGTAAGCAGATAAATTTCGAATTGTGAACTCAGTTGGATCAGTGGACTGGATAAACCGCAAGATTTTCTAAAAGAGTGACTTATTCTTTTAGTCATCATGGACATGTAAAGGAACTGTAAACACCAACACATCCATTTTGGGATGTGCAACTTACACCCACTGCACTCCTACGACTCTACGAGTGTATGTTAACTATGTTCCAAAGTGTACATGAAATGCAAGGTGAATAAATATGCGGCTTCTCTTAAAGGCAAAATTCACAAGTAATTTCCAATGTTGAATATATACTACATATTATATATTATTCTGATCCAAAAATTAGTTTCAATAAGCACCTTCATCAATAAGAATGAACCCATCAGAAGTAAAATCCGCACTCTTGAAGAATTTTGAAACATCTGTATGTGATATTTTAAGTAGAAAGCGCTGCAACAGGTAAGTTCAATACTCTACGAGGAAAACTCATTCAGAAAGAGATTAATTCAACAATGAGCAAAGGGTAGTTTACATATGTATAAATAAAAGAAGAAAAACGAACATGTATCTCCCACAGCTTTTGGTACAAACACTGAACATCCTACCGATCACTAGAAATCAAATAATTAAAGGGAAGGCAAAATGAGCAATGGCAGAAACTAATTAAAAGGTAATTCCTTCAAAACGTGTAAAGGAACTTGTAGACCCTTGTGTTAATGATAACACCATTAAAAGAATAATTTCTTTAAGTATATTGTTGAACCCATTTCCTTAAAAGGTGCAAGATAACCTGCAACACAAACAAATCAAGGTTGTCATTAAAGATGTGTTTATAATCATTATTTTTTATGAAAGATGGCTATAATCATATATCTAATTATTAACTCTGGTCCTGATGAAATCATACATGCTATCTGAAACTAAATGGAACCATATATTTTAAAATATCCACAGAGAAGAGTTGACTTTGGACTATATTCATATTTATTAGTTCTAATGGAAGTAAAAGTAGTTCTATTGAAGACTCTTTGTTCTAAAAAAATCAGTTTTGCAAAAATAATGTTAGTAACTCATTAAGACTTTTATTAAGCTAGGTGTGGAACCCATGCACTCCACGACTTTGGAAAAAATAAAGAGGGAGAGAAGTAGAAGAGAGAGTGAATTAAAGTAGTAAGGCGTGTAGTACTGTCCAGACATTGATACGTGACAATGGGTGTAGCAAAAGTCAGACAGATTTAATATACTATCTTTGTCCTTAATATAGATGGAGTTTCAAACTTTACTTGTAACTTTCCATAAGGTGTTAGACATTAATGGATTTTTTCCCTAAAATATCCTTATTAAATGCTTATTATTGAATTTTCTCTTTCTCTCTTTCAAACAACTTTTCCTAAAACATTTTTGTCAAAACAAGTAAAAAGTGAAGGTCATTAACACCAAAACATTTTAGGCAGATGCCAATATTTTCTACAGCTACTTATGAATGCTTAAATCTGTATGACACTTTTTGCTAGCTGCAGTTATAGACTCTTTCTACAGAAATAGATATATCAGTAAACTAATCAAGCAGATTATCAAATGTTATAGACAACCAAATGATCTACGGCTTAAAGAACATAAAGAAAAAGAATCTTATTAGTTTGGGAGTCAAATTTTCAGGTTACCTTCTGATGACAATAGTATTTCAGGCACAGAAGCAGCCTAAGAGACTGTTGGCTCTGTCATTCTTCAAGTACTTGATGAAATATAATCAACTCATGCAAGCTCAAAGGCATGATAAGTTTTTGAAACTCGCCTTCTAAATAAGTGTTCCAAACGAAATGATGGAACTCCACCTTGCCACTTTTTAGCTTTGTACATCTCATCCCATGCCTGTACTATTTCATTAATTTCGAAAGTAAGACCTGTCAGTGACAAAGGTAACATAAATGAATACTTATAATTATTATATGCTTCCCTAAAAGTTTCTAATAATCTTGAAAACATACCATCTACTGCAGTTTTATTTGAACTGTGGTTATTCAAAATTACAGCTATATCAGTTGAAGAAGCTCCAGCAAGTTCAAACTTCTCAATTGCTACTTCTAGAGATTCATGCCATATTGGTAGCTCTAATTTGAATTCTACAATTGAGCGTTCATATAGCATGGTGCCCCATAGGAGATTTATTTGAGACCTCATATGTGCCTTCTGTGCTGCAAGTTCATCAGAGGATACATTATTAAATAGCCCATCCAACCCCATGCTCTGCAAATGCAATCTAACATCATTTGAATTAGATGTTTTACTCAAGTTCTGTTTTTCTGATTCTTCCCAAATCTGCATTCCTTTCTCCATATTTTCCTCAGCATTGTTGTAAAGATGAAGAACCTCGGTGGAAGGCCATGTCAGTAAATCTACATTACTACTGAGCGCATGACACCAAGAAAGTTTTGCTTGCTCAAACAGCTGTAGCCCTAGTGCCAGGTATCCCTCATGAAAATCTAACTTAATTTTAATGGCTGCTTCATATTTTTCTCCTGCTTTTGCGTATTCTTCCAGTGCCCATTCATATGAACTTTTGATTTGTTCACATAGATGCTCTTTAGAAAAATCTTCTATGAAATATACTTTCTTCCTTGCCGTAGACATATGCACATTTCCCCAGTTGAACAATGCAAGAGCAGTCATCTCTTCAAACTTATCTCGTGCCATGTCAAATAGGCCTTGTGCTTCTTCACTTGTAACTGTTTCTTCCAAGGCCTCTGAATAGAGCTTCATCCCAAGTTCATGAAAATCCAAATATGTGTCAGATTCAAACCCAACATGGTTCTTGAATAGTTTGGCAAAATGAATTATCCAATCCTCAATGCAAGAAGAACTAACAATTTCCTTTGGTTTTCCCACACTACCATTCTCAGGTGCAGTGTTAATGCCAGCCTCTTCCGCCTCCTTCACTTTAAATTTCTCAAAAAGTGGATCCTGCTCAGGAGTAGCTTCTACTATGTACAGTCGAATAGAACCACTGCATCCTGTTTCAGCCCATCTTAATTCATCATCAGAAGTGATTGTAACCAAATCACCTTCTAGGTCCCTGTATTTGACAAGAACAGCTCCTAAGCTTGGGAATCGGTCCTGAATAACTTCTCTTAACTGGAAGAGGCTACAATTAATAGGCAGTTCAGCACACCTTATATCATCACCAAAAATAAGTTTGGCTGTTTTCTTAGGCACTTCATCCCTTCTACCATTACTTTTTTCCTTTATAACTTCCTTAATGTCAGCCTTCTTCTCATCAATTTTTTCCTTGGTCTTCTTCTTCTTGGACATGTTAATCTTCTTCTCTACAACTACAACACCACCCTCAGCCTTCTCAAATTTCTCCTCGGTTTGCTTTTCTAGAATTTTGTCATCAAGAGCCTTCTCTTCCACTTTATTGCTCTTCTTCTTGCGCATCTTCTCTTTCAATACCTTTTCTGGAGGCAAAGCATTAGGAGGCTCAACATAATCTGGAGGCAACTCAATTATTGTATCATTTACTTTCAATCCTTTCTCCTCAAGTGCTTTTTTCACCTTTTCCAAGATCTCCAATGCCATGGAATTATTTGGCTCCATCTTCACAACAGTACTGGCATCTCTTAGAGCTAAATCCAACCTATTTAAAGTCTCATAGCACCTTGCCCTCTTCAGCAGAGCTTTACTATATTTCGGTGTCACTTCAAGAGCCAAATCACATTCATGAATTGCCCTAGGGAACTCACTGAGTCCCATCTGCATGTAACATGCAGCCATGTTGCTCCGCAGATAGGAAACATCAACATGATTTCTTGGAAGCAACTTGAGAGCTTTCTCATATTTTAGTATAGCTCCTTCAAGATCCCTCTTTTGGAACAGCTTGTTCCCCTCATTCTTTAACTCTTGAGACATGGATATAAACACCATAGTATCCTTATCAAATGCTGTGGGGCTGCTGTCTCCCCCTTTACCATTCTCCCTTATTTCTCCTACTTGCTTCTTTTTCCTCCCCATTTTCAACCAACAATCCGAAACTAAATAAACTAATGCAAAGAAACACTTCTCTTACACTCACTACTCAAAAGTTTAATCCGGTCAAGCCAAGAACACAAGATAAAAGAAAAAGAAAAAATTAACATGAAAGAACTTGAGATATAACTAGCATGCATGGAAGTATCCAATAACCAATGAAATGATGGACAAGATAACAACAAACAAGCATTTTATCATAACCAAGCTGACCAGCTTCATACATAGAACATAGCCTATACGAAGAGAAATTTGAAGAACAAAATCTTTAATTGAAACGCTCAAAATCTCAAAACGGTGCCACTGAATATTGGCTAGGTTGTCCTCTTACCATAATGGCTCGAGTAACACACGCATTCAACAAAAACGTGTCCTTCTCTCTCAATTAGAATTTATTTATGCTAATACAAATGCTATTTCAAGAGGAACATGAAACATGGACTACCAAACTAGGATTGGAAGTTGAAATAAAACCCCAGAATATGGGAAGAGAAATAAACTTATCTGGGTGACAAAACATGGGAAAAAGCTTCGAACTTTGCAAGGAAAACCCAAACACAAGGAAACAGCCGGGGAAGTTTGAAATGGAAGATAGCCAAGTGGTGTTGTCCCTGTCTTTTTGTAATGTGGAAGAATGGTTTTTCTCTCCCTTGACGTTAACGCCACAAAAGTATATGAGAAAAATCACAGCTTCTTAACTGAACTCAGAATCTGAATCCCATGTTGATGTATTTTTCTTTTTCTTTATTTCTTTTTTTATTATCTGGTGTGTCCCCTCTTCGGATATTACTACTACTAAATTACAAATGAATTAACCATTAATTGACCTCCATCGTAATCATGGGAAGCAACGACAACAACAAAAGAAGCTAGCCTTTCACATAAAGTGTACGATTGTTCTTTTGCTCATTCAATTTAATTAGCAACAATGATTTCACCAGATTCTCATCTAATTTTGGTATGATTTTCAGTCAAAAATATCATTTAGTGACATTCAACTTGTCAAATTTAGATATGTAGTACTGGATAGTTGAATTATTAAAGCATCAACCATCATTAAATTGAAAAGATTATTAAACAGTTTCGGTCCTATTTCAACTAAAAACAAAATTGTGTACGGGGGTTGTTTTCAAATAAATGTTAAGCAGTAATAATTAATTAAAGTTAGTATAAAAAGAACAACAAAATATACCCACGATGAAATAACCATTGTGGCATAGACAGTTGGCAAGGGAGATAGAATAAATAAAAACAAAGACAAAATAATGCGGCAAAGGAAAACATGGTAGAAAAACACGCAAACAAATACAACTAGAAAAAGAAATTAAAATTATGACAAAATTATAAGAATAATTGAATAAAATGATAGAATGAGCCAACCACATAAAAAATAATATTGACAGACATAACACATCATTCTAATAAAAACGTAACAAATGGTTTGGCACTATATTTCTATAAGCAATATTTACATTTGTTGGTTGACATTGCTAACAAGTGGGTGAGTTGAGAGATTGGATCGCAGATAAAAGATTCCATAGAAATGGTAGATAGGAAAAGTGCAAAAGCACGTGAAAGAAAAGTAGCTGGTAACTGCGTTTATATATATATATATATATAAAAGTGTGTTTGTGTTTTGCTGCGTTGTGCCAAATGTCAATGCTTGCTTCTACCTAAAGTAATAACTTCACTTCTAAACACAATCCTGTGGACACCTTCACAAGTAATCTTTTATAAAATTGTGCATTCTGCAATTTTTCTGAAACAGAAAAAGAATATTATTCCTTTTCCTTAAGTAAGATTCAATTTAATGATTAGTGATTTATAATTTATTTGTAAACAGGAATATATTCTCAAGCAAGAAATCTCAACAAATAATAAATCTTTCTATTTAACACACAATTGACTAAACTAAGACAAATTAATAATAAGTATGTTTAATTACTAAGTCACACCATAAAAAGAGTTTTATAGTCACATTTATTTCTATCTTTTTATTTATATGATTTTTAAATTATTAATTAATAAAATCAACAATAAATGTACCATAAATGAGAGTTATGATGAAGTGTAAAATTATACTGAAAGCACTTATTAATTAAAATTTTAATCAATATCAACATTCAAATAAAATAACACTCTTTTGGACTTATATATATAAGTAAAATTACCTAATTTTACACAGATAAAAGAATTAGTTAACTTCATTTAATTTTATTGATTTGATAAAAAAATTAAAATATACTTTATAACTTATTCTTAATAATTCTCTCTTACATGTTTGAGGAATTTGCACAATAGACAACCTATTTAATTAGTTATTTATTAATTAGTTAGTACTTTCTAAATTACTTTTAATATTCTCTTTAACATGTATGAAAAATTTACATAACAGACAACACATTTAATTAGTCCAGTAATATTAAGAGCATCTTTTATGAGAATTGTTTAAATGAGTTGTTTGACGTAAAAACTATGTTTTTAATGTGAGTTTGACAAAGTGAGTTGTTTAAAAATGGATAAGAATTATGAACACACATTAAAATAATAATTTTTAAAGTTAAGCATTATCTCTTCTATTCTGTATTTGTATTTGGTTTACATGGTATTATCTCTTCCTATCTCTTTATAAAGTAGAATGTGAGAGGACAAAATATATTCTTTAGAACATTCTTCATTCAAGAGTTAATTGTTCCCAAAAATTCATTCTTGAGAGCATGAAAAGTTAATATTATGAAAAATTTAATTAAAGTATTTTTAGAAATTTAACATTAAATAAGGTTCAATTAGTTAAATTTACTTATATTTAAGTCTAAAATTTTTGTGTTTTTTTTTCTTCTGATAGATATATATATATATATATGACTACAGATCGAATAAGAGTTTCAATGATCAATATATAATATATAAATGTAAAATTTTTTTCACTATTTGTGGATTTTTAGATTATTACTTGGGACTTGTAGCTGTAACACCATACATTCTTGTATAATAAAAAGTGTACTTTTCCCCATGTGAGGGTGGTCCACGATATCTTGAGTGTATTATTCAGATTTAAGAGTACCTGCCTTTAACCAACAAAATCGTTCGGAATTCTGATACTTCTATATACATTGAATAAGGATCCAGGTTCAAAATTGCATATAAAAAAAATGTTTGATAGGATAAATGATTTGGTAAATAAAGATGTTATTAGTGCATTACTGTATTGATGCAAGCATCACACCTAACAAAATCTTTATATAGAGGTTCATACTTATTTACTTTCAGACCAAAATTTTCATCAGCGTCACCTGACCTCTGTATTTTTTGGCATAGATATGATTCATCGTCTGCACAGTAGGTCAAACGTCAAAGTTGTGAGTATGCCTTGAACTCATCGTCGTGCCTTTTTTCTTTAACGAGGACATGCAACTTGTGTTGTTCTTTTCCTGGGATTGTTTCTTTTTAGATATTAAATTATGTTCGTCCTATTAAAGAGGCCAATCGTTGTTGGTAACGTCAATTTTAAATTACACTCTTGGCCTTCACCGTAGGAGTATTCAATAATTTATCACTCCCTCCATTTCTAATTTACTACGATTTGGGATTAAATTGGGATAATAAAAATACTTATTAAAATTTTTGTTTTAAGAAAATTTAATTGAATCAACATGTTAAAATTGATATTCTAAACATTTTTCAATAAAAAGACATCTATTATGTTAATAGATACTAATAACTATATCCTAAACTCAATACTATCTTCACTTATAAAAAAAAATTGAAAAATTCAACAATTAAACGAAAATAGAGAGTAATTTTATAATAAAATAAAATGTTTTATTTATTTTAAAGTTTCTTTTTAAAAAATAATTAATAGGATGAAGCAATAAAAGAATAAAACATTAAAATCCAACTCGTCAACACAAACTTTTATACCTAGATGAGGGTGCAGTGTGGGCAGGTCACAGACTTGGTTAAATAAATCATTTTTCAGTATGAAAACTCCAATTTAAGAGGAGTCTCACAAAACTAATTTATAAGTTAGCTTAGGCTAATAAGCTCCAAATTTACAAGTATTAAGCTGATAAGCTCGTTTACCGAATTAAAAGTGTATAGCTGATAAGATAATTGGAAAATATAAAATTATATAAAAAATATAAGTACATAAATTTTATTAATTTTCTAGACAAATATATATTATTATATAATTATAATTTTGTTTTAAAACTAATTAAAATTTTTATTAATTTTAGTGATAAATATTTAATTAAAAATTAAAATAAATAGTATAATATAAAAATTCATAAAATTTTAAAATGAAAATAAAAATTTAATTAACTCATAATTTGAAATTACTTATTACATGTATATATAAACTATGAATGCTTATGTTAATTTGTTTTTAATAAATTAAAATTAATCTAAACATGATATGATATATGGTTAAAGTGATAATTTTATTATTTTATATTTTTATGTCAAAAGGATAGTTAAGGTGATGTTTATTTTGAGCGCTTTGTGTTTTCATTTTCAGATAAAATAAAAAATAGAAAATAGTAATAAAAATATGTTTAGTTACAATTCAGAAAAAATTTTCAGAAAACAACTGGAAAAAACAAAACAAAAGAAATTGTTTTCAGTATTTTCAAGAGTTAGCATTATGTGAAAATTTAATAATAATATTGTAATTATATAAAAAAATATATAACAAATATATAAATGTATTTTAAACTATATATATAATTATAATATTTTTGTTAAAATTGATTAAATTTAACATTTTTTTAAACATAAAATATCAAACAAAAATAGACATATTTTCTAAATGTTGAAAACTTAAAAAGGGAAAACAATTTTTTCAAAAAATGAAAATGAAAAATATTTTCTCAAATCAAACGTCACCTAATATTTTTGTATAGTAGTTAGTTAAGTTTGTAGTAAACTATGTGATTGTTGGGGATTAACATAGTCTTACACAAGGAGCTTTAATGACATTGCTTTAAGTTCCTGGCTCTGGTCATAGGCTCTAAACAAATTAGGAATGTGCGGACTTTATTTAGTTTGTAGTTATTTGACATATTTGGAAGCGCATAAATACTACTGTCTTTCAGTCATTCTCTTGAGGAGGATGTCATTATTCAAGCAATATGATTGAGTTCTTGAGAATGAAACCAAATTTAACATCATGTGAATGAGTTATGAAACATGTATTGTGTGTGGCTACTCAGTGTGTTGTCTCTTGTGTAACACTTACACTTATTTGGGTAGCTCTTGTTTGAGCTATAAAAACACTTCTTGTGCTTGTGTTTAGAAGAGTTTTAATAAAATTTGTTTGGATTATCGAAAACAAATTTCTTTATAAGATGTTTAACAATGCTTTCATTTGTTTTTTAGAAGTTGTGTATGCTCTTTTTTATTTAGACAAGTAATTTTATTTAAATAATTGGTCTAACAAGTATTAATCGAAAATAAATTCAAATTTCTTGATTTAAATTTAAATAAAAATAGGTAATAATATGTAAAAAGAAATTAAAAATAATAAGATGTATTAACATATAAAGGATAGTAATGAAAGAAAATTAAAAAAGCTACAAGGTAGAAGCTAACTCTAGCTTTTAACTTATAAGCTAGAAGTTCCTAAATTAAACTACTTACAGAACATTTTTGTGTTTGTCAGACTAACTTATAAGCTAGTTAAATAAGCTAATAATTAGATTATTGAACTTACCAAACATAAAAAAGGAACTAAAATAATTTAAATACCTTACGAAAAAATGCTTAAGAAAGTAAATGCATAAAATTTTTTTTATTAAAAATTTTTTTAATAATTTTTAATCGTTTCTTTGCAAGACTTATATCTCTTCTCTTTTTTTTTTTTTGAAAGAAAGACACATAATTCAATATTTTAATTTATAAAACCTATCAAACCCGACAAGTTAATTAATACTCCCTCGGGACTCATATATCAACAAAAATATCTAATTTCACACAAATTAAAGAAGTTAGTTAACTTTTGATTTGATATGAGTATAAGATTGACCTAGTGCGGAGAGATGAAAGAGAGAAAAGATATAGGTTTGAATCTCTCCATTAACAAATGGTAACACATTAACCATTAAGATTTAGCCTATAAAACAATTCTTGGTAATTCATTTCTTGAGAACTTAAGAAGTTAGCATTTTTGGAACTCTTAATTAAGAGTATATTTGGAAAGTAAACATTAAATAGGGTTCAGATAATTAGAGTTTACTTATATTTAAGTCCAAAAATTTATATCTCCTTTGTTTATATGAGTTCAAAGGGGGTCACATGTAATACTTGTTTTTGTAAAAGAATAAAAATTTAAATAAGTTTTGTCTTTAATAAATTTAGTTATTTTGTTTGAAATATTTTCTAAGATATTCTTTTTGTTAAAATTTTTGTTTGGTTAAATTTTTACTTTCAATGAACAATTTCAATAGTCTAATTAATGTATCACATTGTAAGGAAATCTAAAGGATAACTTAGTATGATTTTAAGGAAAATAATATTTATAAACTTGTGTGATATTGTAAATTATTTTAAATAAATAAAAGATTAAAATATAATTTATTTTTAAAAAAACATTCTATACTATCGCTAAATTAATATTATTTTGAAAGAAAAATTTAACAAAAAGAATATTTTACAAAAATTTAATGAAAAACTAATTTATAAAAGAAATGAACTAAAATAGCCCAAATTTTCAGAACAGAAAATTTATTTAATAATGTTATAAATAATATTTTATGAACTATTATAAATTTGGAATTCTTTTAATCTTACCAATAGGGGTGACTCAACCTGGACCAACCCACCCTTTGAGATTTTTATTTTACATCTCTCAAAATTTTATTTAACATCTATTATTTTTAATTATTTTCTCAAATATCAAATTTTATCCTTTTTAATCTTAACTTTAAATATTCTCTTTTTCTATAATGTATTCTCTCTCCTCCTCATTCTGTATCTTTATTCTCTCTCCTCTTTCTTCTTTCATTATTATTATTATTATTTAATAAGACGTAGCAGAATCTATACGCTGCATGTATATATTATTATAACAATTCTTCTCTGGCAGCATTAATGCAATGCATATATATATTATAAAAACCACTGCGCTGTAACCTATTTGTAGCCACAGAATGTAAAATTTATTCACGGATTTTTCATGTGTGTTGGGTCGCGGTTTTGTGCCTTGCTAATACGAGGTAGCTCTCATCATTAATGGAGTGGTGCTTGGTTTTCAGAATTGAGAGTGATGAATGATAGAAGACACTGGACATGGACATTGTCTGATAGGACGACCCCACCTGAACCTCTTTTTTCTCAGAAGACAAGGACAAAGGACAATACTTTTATGTTGACCACACTTAGTTATAAGTTAGAACTGAGATTGTGTAGGTAGTAGAGACTGCCTGCCACTGAGGGAGGGTGCCTGTTACCATGTGGTGTGGTTCCATTGGAAGTGCAACGGTTAGAGAACGCATGAGCTTGAGAACCACTTGCCCACTTAGCAGACCCTTTTCTATCTCCTCTGGATCATCATAATGCCTTGTAACTATTTATTTTTTGTCCTTTATTGATTTTCAAGATAAAAATTTAGACTAAATTATAATTTATGTTACTCAATTTATTTAATTATTGACACTTTTTTTATTTTTAATTGTTTATATTTTATTTTTTTATTTTATAATTTGATAACATTTAAAGTATCTAATAGAAGATAGTCATTGACTATTAAAATATAAACATTGACTCTCTATGTAACTTGATTAAATGACTTTTCACATTCATAAATGAATAAAAAAACCTAAAACTTTTAGTTTTAAAGAAAAAAAATATACTCAAAAAATCTATTCTTTTTATGAAAAAAATAATTTTTTTATTCATATATCACCATAAAAAATCATTTAATCCAATCACATAAAAAGTCAACATTAATAACAATCAACAAATTTCATCAAATTATAAAAATAAAAGCAAATAAAATATCCTCAATTGAGGAACACCATTGATAATTTAGATATACTGAAATAGTGAAACTCTAGTTACAATAAAAGAGTAACAGCAAAATACATATAGATCTGTGTGTTTTTTCCTTTATTTTTTAATAAATTTTATGACTTAAATAATAATTTAATTTCTGAAATATTTTTTATTTTTATCTTGTCAAACAATAATTTTTTTATTTTAATATCTACCTTCAAGCTACAACATTAATTGAATAACACTGTCAATCTAATGATTTACAAAGTCATAACAAAAGCAATTTGTGTAATTTATTAAGATAAATTATTTTTAATCACATATTTAAAATAATTAATGATTTCACACAAGTCAATTTAACAATTAAAAATATAATTTATCTAAAAAAAAAATTATACAATATTATCATGTCAATTATTTCAAAAAACAAGTTAAAAGTTTAAGGTCCCGTTCGGGGTGGTTTTTGGTTTCTAATTTTAAAGTTTCTAAAAACAAAAACTAGTTTTAAGTTTTCAAACTTTTAAAAACAATATTGTTTTTGTTTCCAAATTTAAAACATTGGTTTCAAATCTTAACTAAAACACTAGTTGAAGGTAGCGATCGTTGAAGGTGACAGTCGGTCATTGGCTATCGCCAGTCGAAGGTGTGGTTGGTGATTGCCGGTCAGAGGTAGCTGCCGGTGACCATTGGTTGGAGGTGATAGTCGGTCAAAGGTGACGGCCAGTGACCAACGGTCGGAGGCGGCGGCCGGTGATCGCCGATCAGTGGCGGCAGTCGATGACCGTTAGTCGAAGGTGGCGACCAATGATCTTTGGTCGGAGGTGACAATCGGTGATTGCCGGTCGGAGGTGGTGGTTGGTGACCGTTGGTCAGAGGTGGCGGCCGGTGATCATCGATCGGAGGTGGCGGTTAGTGATCGCTATTGAGGTGGTGGCCGGTGATCGCAGTCAGAGATCGGAGGTGACGGTTGGTGACCGACAATTGGAGGTGGTCATCAGTGACAGCTGGTTGGAGGTGCCGATTGGTGACTGTCAATCAGAGGTGACAACCGGTTACTACTAATCGGAGGTGGGGGTTGGTGGCCACCGATCCAAGGTGATGACCGATGACTGTCAGAGTGGGAGTGGCGGTCAGTGACTTTTGATCAGATGTGATAGTCAATGATGACAGATAACGTCAAATAATGAATTTAAAAAAAAAAACAGAAACAGAAATCTAAAAACCAAATTTTATTGTTTTTAAAATTGAGTAAAAACTGTTTCGAAAATGAATAAAAAACTAAAACAAAACCATTTTTGCCAAACAGGTTTCTGTTTTCAAAATACATTTCTAAATTAAAAATCAGAAACTTCGAACAACCCCGAACAGGACCTAAGTGAATGTGCTGCTAACATTGCGGTTTCGTTCCCAATTAACGATCATATCTTGAGGGGAAAAAGAACATTTTTAAAAAAAGAAAATCTTTAAAATAAAATAAAAAATTACATTTCCAGATTAACAGCATATTCCCCTGCTTGTGATCCTTTTTGTCCCCCATTATTTATAATGGTATCTTAAACCATCCTTTTTTAACCTCTGCTGTTATTTTACATTATAATCAATAATGATTCAGGTTATCCAGTTTGCATACATGAAAATGTAATTTGCATACGCATTTACTGGAAGAGGAAGAGAACAACATGTGATTTACTTGATAAAAAATAAAACAGAAGAGGAATAACTAGAAGGAATATATTCGGAAATTTAAGATTGGTGTGATAAGCAACTAAAAAAAAAACAAGATAGGTGAGAGAAGAGAGATTTTAGTTTTTAAAATTGAGTATTAAAAGAGAATATCATGGATATAAATTATTTATGTCCTAAATATTTTAATGTAAGTGGTAACACATTCTTTTAGCTGAACCTACATGTAAAAGTAAGATTAAGCTGAACCTACATGTAAATTAACCTCCTTTAGCTAAACCTTCCTTTAAGCTTGAAATAAACATAACATTAATCACTTAATTACATGTAACGAGATTTTTTAATTTACCAAAGTAACACAATAGAATTAGAAAGATACCTAGTACAAAAGTTTATATCATATGTTATGTAAGTGACCCATGTTATCAGCAGACATACATAACAATGCATAGATCTCTATTACAATAAACATACCTCTGAATTTTCCAAAAGCCACAGCAGTCAGAAGTACCCTTCTGCACTTGGAGAATAGTACTGCATGTTGATTCTTAAAAATGAATAGGTATAACAGGAAATATATATCTAGTAACCATTAAATATGCATAGTGTACCTGTCAGGCAATGAATTGTCAACACAACTGCAAACCGTGTTTAGAATTTAGAAGATGGGATGGCAAAGATTGGAGCACAAGGTGCTGCACGTTTCAGGTTTTGTTGGAAGAGAAGGATGAATTGTGTGTCTGGACAGTCCACACAAGAATTCTGTGTGTACGTTAGCATCATAAACCCGAAACTAAAAATCAAAACTTGCAATTGGATCCTAAAATCTTATTAAAAATAGAAAGAATAAGGAAGAATTCCCCAATTTACACAATAGAACACACGCTGGACAACTTCAAAGGTTTGCAGTTTTTCACCCCTCCAAATACCAAAAGCCCTATTTTTCTCTCACAACTGACTAGACACTCTCATTCCCTCCTTTTCATTCTATTTATACACGTATAGTAACTAACTAAACTAATTAACTAATATGTTCTCTAACAATACACCTCCCTAATCATTCATCTTGTCCTCAATGTGAATAGCTGAGTGTATGACAGCTGTAAACAAAATTCCATTGGGGTTTCAACTAATTGAAGCATGATGATGAAGCCAACCACAGCACTCCAGCCCCAAAATAGCCAGAACCCCATGGCTTGAAGACAAACAGGTATGTTGCAATTCTGTTCCAATGCTCTACCTTGTGAGGCCTTTTTGCCATGAAACAGAGTGTTTCTGTTGCAGTTGAAGGTTATCAAGGTCCTAGTCCTACAATTTATTTGATAAGTCTGGTCGGGAAGAGTAACAGGAAGAGAGAGAAAAACAACAAGGTAGGAAGTAAATGACTTGGGAATTGGGATTAGACCAGGGACACTCAAATTACATGGTTGATCAGTTTTCTCGTTTCTATGTAAGAGTATTGAAACTACTTCTATTCTCTGTATTGGTAGGAGGGTTTTACACAAATAAAACAATAAAATGGAGCTTGATTTTCCAATTTCTATGAATTGGTATCCGAGAAACCACTTACCCGAATAGTGATAAAGATTGACTAACAGACAGATGATTTTGTCTACTTGAGAAAGCATTTGAGGCAAGCACAAGACTGGTGTTGAAGGAATCCATGACAAGAGTGTTCAGCCAATACGACTGTTTTTTGTGGTTGATGAGGAGGTTGAGATTGAACTTTGATAAAGGAACTTGTATCACTGAAACTGCAATCAAAGACAGTTATACAATTGCAGTTTTGAGCAAGAGAAACTAACCCAATGGCAAAGCCTACTATAATTTGAGAGTTTGGGGTGATTATGGCGCTAGTAAATTGAGAGAGAAATTTTAATGCATACAAATCAGTTAAACAGCACTGGATATTTTAGTTTCTATCCGAGTAATGATTTCTATCAATTCTAAATACATTTTGGTGTTAGATCGAATTTTGAATGTAAATGTAGCACAAATGAGCAAGTATACAAGATACCAAGTTAAATGCAAAAAAAAAAATCAAAGTCTAAATATAGCGCCGATTGAATAATGCTTAATGTAATTCAATAAAATGCTATGGAATTCCTATCAGACTTCAAAATACTTTTCAACAGAACCAGAGGATAGCATAGGTAGCAGTAAGCATGAATATGGTATCTATGTGCTGTATTGTATCCGTATATGGGATGGATACAGATATGATACAATACATTAATGCATACACAAATATATCATAAAGTTTTAAAATTGTTACACACAACATGCTTATAATATATGAATAGAATTAATCTAGGGTTAACACACAACAACAATCCACAAAAAAGAATGCATATTTTACTTTTTAAGTGAGTATATAGCATTATAAACATAATAATTAATAAACACAAAAGTTTATTTAATTGTCATAGTACTCTCGAATCACTTATTTCTGTCAGCTTCGTGAGATAGCTATTATATGGATAAATGAACATAAATCCAGAGTGAATGGAGATACAAAATTATAAGATCATGGAGTGATGATATATTAAGGTTGAAAACTGGCACATTTCAAGGCATTATTGTGGTAATGCTGAAGATAACATCTATATACAGATGTACACAACCTTGTGAGTACACCACTCCTCTAAGGAGTTGCAGAATTTGAAGAAGGAAAGGCGTGGGGAAATTTCAAAATAGAGATATGGCTAGCAAGCTGTTTAACCGACTGAGCCCTCAAGCTTCAAGCTCATGAGTTGGTTGACCTCAGAACCAAATTCATCAGGAAGCTCATTAAAGACATCACGGCAAAATCCAGAGATCATAGCAGCCATGGCCTTTTCATAGTCTATCCCCCTTTGTTGAAAATAAAACAATTGATCTTCTCCAATTTTGGATGTACTAGCTTCATGTTCAATTCGGGCTGTAGGATTTTTGACCTGCAAAAAAAGAAGAGTGATTTGATGAGCGAAACAGAAGTATGGTGGAGGAGGTAAAATGATTGGATGGAGCAGAGACCTGGATGTAAGGATAGGTATTGGCGGCGGCAGTATCACCAATAAGCATGGAGTCACACTGGGAGGAGTTTCGAGCGTTGTCGGACTTGGACAGAACCTGAACCAAGCCTCTATAACAGTTCCTGGAATGGCCCACGGATATCCCCTTGGATATAATCCTACTCCTCGTGTTCTTCCCTTTGTGTATCATCTTGGTCCCAGTATCAGCCTGCTGATAATTATTGGTCAAAGCCACAGAGTAAAACTCTCCCACACTATCATCTCCCTCCAAAACAACACTCGGATACTTCCACGTGATCGCCGACCCCGTCTCCACCTGCGTCCAAGATATCTTCGACCCCGCCCCACCGCACAAGCCCCTCTTGGTCACAAAATTGTAAATCCCGCCGTTCCCTTCCTCGTCCCCAGCGTACCAATTCTGCACCGTCGAGTACTTAATCTGAGCCCCCTCCCCGCAATACAACTCGACGACGGCGGCGTGGAGCTGGTTGCGGTCATAAGAGGGCGCAGTGCAGCCTTCCAGATACTCCACAAAGCTGCGGTCATCGGCGACGATCAGAGTGCGCTCAAACTGGCCAGTCTCCAAGGCGTTGATTCTGAAGTAAGTGGAAATCTGCATAGGGCACTTGGTATCCTTGGGAATATAGCAAAAGGAGCCGTCGCTGAAGACGGCAGAGTTCAAGGAGGCGTAGTAGTTGTCGTGGGAGGGGACGACAGAGCCCAAATACTTCCTGACCAAATGGGGGTAGTCACGGATGGCCTCGGAGATGGAGCAGAAGATGACGCCGGCTTTCTCTAAGGTCTTGCGGTGGGTTGTGGCGATGGAGACGCTGTCGAGGACGGCGTCGACGGCGACGTTGGCGAGGCGATTCTGCTCGCTGAGGGGGACGCCGAGCTTGTCGAAGTAGCGGAGGAGCTCGGGGTCGGCGTCCTCCAGGGATTGGAGGGAGGGTTTGTTTTTGGGGGCGGAGTAGTAGCATATGTCCTGGAAGTCCACGGGAGGGTACGTGTTGTCGGACCAGGTTGGGAGTTTCATGGAGAGGAATTTCTCGAAGGCCTTCAGCCGGAATTCCAGCATCCACTCCGGTTCCTCTTTCAGGGACGATATCAGACGGATGGTCTCTTTCGACAGCCCTTTCGGGATCGAGAATGAATCTATATCCACGCTGAACCCGAACTTCTTATCGTACTCCCGGTTCCGGAGAATTTCTCGGATCTTCTCGTCGGAGGAAGTGCCCGCCGCAGGCGCCGAGCTCTCTTTCACCTCCGCACGCACGGTTACAAGACGTGACACTTTTGGGGGTTTCAGGTTCAGGTTTAGGTTTAGGTTTAGGTTTAGGTTTAGGGTTGGGGACGGAATCAGTTTGCAGTCGCGGCTGGGTTGGGGAGGTAACTGCGACAGGAACACCCCTTTGCACCCAAGAATAGAAGCCATGGATTAGATGAGGTTTCAAGGAGAATTGGAAGTTCGTTTTGTACCTGTGGGTGTCGTGTGTCCTCTGCGTGCGTGTTGATTGTTTTATTTTCTTAAATGCCAAAATTGAAATTTCGTAGCCATCCATCCACTCTCCTTTTATTATTTATTTTGTGATCACAAATCAATGCTTGTAACTTTTTCACTGTTTTACCCTTTCTTTCTTTTTTACAAATTTGATGTATCTGAATCTGGATTCGTGTGCACGATTGGAGTTTACATACATTTGTTCTAATTGTTCAATCTTTTCTTTTCTTCACCTGTGTGTGCTTGAGGAATATGACACCACGCATGGAGTCCTTATACCTTGATCACATTTTCAGCTGAACGGCATACTTGGATGATTCAAATCTTCGTATCTTTATACAATCAAAATTGACATGGAATACAGCCATACGGAATCGGCATAAACCAACTGGAATAGTTTAAACGAGCATTTAGCCTTCACATCATGCAGTAAGATTCATGTAACCGAGTAATCTACATTCCAAATGGGAATGCATAGAGATAATAAGAGTTCAATTATAGAATTTTTTTCTACAATTTCATAAATGTAAGAAAAATCTAAAATATTCTACATAAAAAAAAACTTAACTTTTGTTTATCTCCTAATATTTTTTTTTCGAACTTTATGTCTTGCACCTCTTTATTTTTTGCATTAAGTTTGCACCTCTGTTTCTTCTTGTTCATGATCGTTGTCATCCTTATCTCGTTCATCCATACATTATTTCTATGAACAAGTTGGTGATTAAGATGTTATCATCCAAAAAACTCATTATCACATTGCAATGAATTGACCTTCTCAAATTAACTACTCCTAATTAGAGGCAATTACAGATACTATACTGATTGTTTCACAATAAATACCTAAATATTGCATCTCCCTAAAGAGTTCAATACACTTCTGGTTCTTCCCTATTCTACCATATCCAAAAACCATAAAGTTCCAACAATCTCCACTCTAACACCGTAGGAAAATCCTCTCTATCAAACTTAACCTTCCAAACTTGTTGTTCATAAACAACAGAGAATCATTAACTTTCTAATCATCCATAAGATGTTGCCTTATAATCACTCCATGAAATGCTTCCCCTTCACAAGCACCCATGAAATTATCAAAACCCGAGAGAATTCAACCAATAACAATCCCATCGGGGCGTATTCTGTTATCCTACATGTTCCTAAACAACCTCACACACTCCCCATCATCCCAAACCTCGCAAAAACCTCAATGATGAACGTCCAACATAGAAGATTTTTGTGAATCACCTCAAAAAAGGACTAATATGCTTCTCACTGAACCTCACATTTGGAATACATAGCTAAAACCGAAGACTCAATAAATGAAGCAAACTCATTTTTTATAACTGTCCCATGCAAAATTTGCAAAAAAAAAATATAAATGAAGTAAGTACGAATAGGGGGTGTATGGATTTGTAAAAAAAATTTGCGAAAAATGTGATTCCATAATGTATCAAAGAGAAGATAAATGCAACCTGAATTGGGAAAAACAAAGCAAACGTAGACGAGATAAACACAAACGCACGAAGAAGAAGAAGAAGAAGAAGAGAAAGTCACTTATTCAATGGAGAAGAAAAACAAAGGCATGCAATAAAAGCAAATGAGATAGGTGCAAAACGAGAGAGAGGTGCAGATGAAAGAGGAAGATAAAGAGGTGCGTGGTAATTAAATTTTTACTATTTTCATAAGTTTTTTTTTTCATTTTAAAAGTTTATGGAGGTGTAGAGAGAACTTATGGGGTGCAAGGAGAAATTCTCGCTTAATTAGCATATGATGCTTATTGGGCCTTACAAAATCACACTTTTTATTTTAGGAGTTTTTCTCGCTCCACTTACATAGTCTAAAATAGCTTTAGGTAAAAAAAAAGTTAACTTCTCTCTTTTCGCGCCTCTCTTTTTCTTCATGTAGTCATTGTTCAAGTCACACCTCCGGACACAAAACTTTGCGCTACTCACACGTCCTCCTTCATCTCCCTCCATTTGCAGCACCCATTTGCGCTTCTTCCTCCATTTGCACAGGTCCGGCAACATAGCCCCAACTCCTCTTCAACTGCCATTTGCAAGCATGAACAAGGACAAATGGACCAAGCCCAAGCTCCTGGTTATTTAGTTAAACAATTAATGAGAAGCATATTTGCACGACTATGAAAAGTGGTTGTCATTTAACTGAATCCAAGTTAAATCAAATTATCACATATATTGCTAAAAAAGGAAACACATGAACATTTATCAACTAAAACAAGTTTCATGCAGTAAACCTACAACAAGTTTCGTACAGTAAACCTACAACAAGTTAAATCAAATTATGACATATATTGCTAAATTTTTTTACTTTTTTTACCTAAGGAATTTTTGCCATTTAAAAAAAATAATTATGGAGGTACAGGGAGAAAAACTCTTATTTTAGGATATGTGTTTTTTTTTTGTTACTATGTGGTGGAGTTTTTCTCCCTCACCTTCATGTTTTCTCTCTACACCTCTATAACCTTTGAAAATGTCAAAAATACTCTTAGGTAAGAAAAGTTAAAATCATCTCTCTTGCGTCTCTCGTTCATTCATCCTTCTCCTCACTTCTTCAAATGTGGACGCACCTCCAGTGTTACACTCTATCGACATCCATTCTTTGTCGCGACCTCCATTGGTGCTCCCTATCGACCTCCATTGCACACTCATTGTCTTGCACACCTCTATTTATCGCATTGCACCTTTGTCCACCGCCTGCATCCACACTTATTCTTACTTCCCATGCACCAAGTATTTGCTTTTGCTAGTCCGGATTGGACAATCCTGACTTGTAAAAAAATTTGCAAATTAAAATTTGGAAATTTTTTTTACAAAGTCCAAATTAGTTAATCCAGACTTATTCTTGCTTCTCATGCACCAAGTATTTGCTTTTGCAAGTCTAAATTGGTTCATCTGGACTCACAATTTTTTTTACAAATTCGAATTAACCAATTCAGACTTGTAAAAAAAATTTATTTAAAAGCCTAGATTGTCGAATTCAGACTCAAAGAAGAGGAGAGGTGCGAGAGAGATGAAAATTTTAACTTTTTTTACCTAAGGGTATTTTTTACATTTTTAAATATTATGGAAGTGCAGGAAGAAACCATGGAGATGCAGGGAGAAAAACTTTATGTGGTGTTTATCATACATGTATTGGGCCTCACACTTTTATTTTTTCCATGAAAATGTTAGGGTTTTTTATTTCACATCTACCAAATACATACATAAATTTATTATTTTTAAGGTCTAGAACTTTATTAAATAAATTTATTAATAAAATGTTCATGTGTTGTGGTTATAATAAAAAAATAAATTTATTATTTTAAGGTTTAGGGTTTTATTGAATAAATTTATTATTTTGATGGTTATTATGAAAAAATGTGTGTCAAAAAGATTAACCTAAAAGACCTATGTGTAGTAATAAATTAGTTACAAATATCTTGTTTAAATTTTTTAAAGATAGATTTTTTAATTTAGTGGGAGAAACTGGGATTGAATTTCATCTATCTCATTCATCTTTATTTTGGATAAATAAATATATACAACATTCGAAACAATTGATATTGATGCAACATATAAAAATCATTTATACTAATCTCTCAAGTATAAAATTCATAAGAAATATCTCTTAAATATCGATTCCTCAGATATTTAACAGATTAACTAGTATTATGATATGATATTATAAAACAATTGATATATTGAAATCTATTCCCAGCAATGCAACATATCGAGCAATTTTGTCCAGAGCATATTTTTAGGAATACTTTCCAGTTAAATCTAAAAATCAAATTCAAGAATCTATTGATTAGATAGAATTGAGCATTAAAAATAGAACAGAATACCAATATCAAATGATAACGAAAATACTATATAAAAATATCACTAGAATACATCCGAGTTCGAATTGATTACATTCAATCTCAAAAAGGAGATTAGCTACTCATGTAGCCATAATACAATCAGGAATGAAGAAGAATTGAAGAAAACGACTTCTGCAACTCTTTGTTTCTCGCTCTCTTCATGTGGTCCTCTGTTTTTCTTCCCGAAAACTTAATTTTTTTATTTTTGTTTTGAACCTTTTATAAGTGATTTCTTGCTTGAGCTAGTTGATTCTCGCTTGAGCGAGAAGAGTACTTCAACTTGAAAAAAGGTTATCTCGCTCAAGCGAGATATTTCTCGATTGAGTGAGAATGTCCCTAAAACAACATTGCTATCTTGACAATTCTCGCTCAAGCGAGAATCTCGCTCTAGCTAGAATTATATTGCTTGAACGAGCATGCCTCTGATGCATTTCCTTTCTCTAGATCATTCTAGATCAACCAAGAAATTCTAGTTTGAGCGAAAATGTGGCAGGTTATCTATTTTTTCTCTTTTTTCCATTTCTTCATAATTCTTTCCATGCTTTCCTTTTTCCATCCTTAATTACCTAAAAATTATACAAAAAATGGATCAAATATTTTCATTTATAACAAGACTCAAAAATAAACATTTAGATTCAACAATTCTTAAATTAGGGATAATTAACATCTAATGAATACAATTAAGATAAAAAAGTGTCAAAATTCCATATGAAAATTTAATAACAATTGATACTTATCAATACTTGACCTTAATATTACGATGACAAAGTCATTTTGAAGTGTTACCTCTCTTAGAATATATATAAGGACAAAATTATATCACAGATCATAATATTTACTAAAATTGTATTCTCGTTTTAGTTATATTTATTAATATATTAAAATTTACAAGTCAATGATTATTCCAATAATAAAAAGTACGTTAATCAAAGATATTTTAGTTTATAAACATACCAATTTTTTAATTGGTGAACACTAACCTTGGGTAACAACTATAATTTTAAAATAGAGATAGTGTGTTATTAATGACACTATGTTAAATTTTTTTCCACTTTATAAGAGAATGAAAATTTTAACTCAATTTAATTTTATTGACTAAGAGTATGTTTGATCATTAAAACTTAATTAATTAGGGACCATAAAGACAACATAGTGATACACAACAAATAATTAAGTTAGAAGATAATTTTTTTTATCAAGTACATTGTTTTGTAAATAATGGATATCTAAACCCAAAATAGGATTTATTAAAATGTTCAATTTAAATATGAATTAATTTAATATAATTTATATTATTAAGTAAATATAAGAAAGGTATACATGTGATAAAATATTTTTTTATAAATATATGTGATAAATTTTTTTTAGAAAAGTATATATATTATTATCTTGAGTTTTATTTCTAAGATTCATAGCAAAAGTGGTATTTGATTTTTCAGTAACGATTGGCCGAAGAGTAAAATATTTGCATGCTTTGTGACAAAAAAACCACATATAAATCATTAACACAATATAGTTGTTAGTCTAAAATTATATTTTTACTATACTTAATTACATTGTGAAAAAAATAAACTTATTTGAGGAAGAGATGTTGAACAAATCCTCAAAAAAACAATGTATGTACGATTATGGAGAAGAATAAAGCAACAAAAAGACAAGGGACTACGATGGAGAAATATAACATAAAATGTTTGCTTTTATAGACATAATGTAAGGTATACTAGTAATTTTCAAAATTTTATTTAATGATATTTGAAATTTAGGTAATAATTTATTTTCAATAATTCAATAAATTAAATATAATTTAAAAGATAATAATTAATGTTAATAATTCAATATATTTAACAATTTAATAAATTTATTATAAGAATTTATTCAATAATTTATTTTACAAACAAATTTAAGTAAATGAAAAATTTTAACCCTATAAAATTATAAACTCGTGCACGGCTGCAGCCAATTACCATAAACCTAACATGCAACTAATGGTGGTGCACTATGAAAGTTCTCATTCTGCATCCACACTCCCTGCCAGTCAAACCACTTACAATGCAATGAATGGTGGTACGTCAAACATGTTTACTTCTTCGACGATACATTACTGGAAAGTAAAATTATTGAGCGTATATTGATATTTTATCCACTAGTCGGAATTAAAAATTTAGTAGGGGACAATTCAAATTTTCAAATGTTATAATCCATCCAAAGAATAAATAAAGATACATTTGTTGGATACAATATTAATATACCCCCAATTATTTTATTCTCGGGCAAGTGAGAGACTAGTTTTTTTATGTCATTTATTGTTTTTTAAAAGAAAAATTAAAAAGTGCTCAATTAACGTGAAATTATCTCTATTTGATTATTAATTTTGAGATTTAGTTTTAAATACACGGTTATTCAATTTTTAAATATACGATTGTTTCAGATAAATACCATTATAACTCTTAAGAAATACAAGTTTAAAGAAAAAACTTAATTAGTACTTAATAGACTTTTCATCTTTATAATTTATTAATATATAAATATATTGAATATTTTCTTGAAAAAATATATATAAATATATTTCATATTTCCTTGTTTAAGTGTGAAATTTATTTTAAAATTTGAAAATTGAAATAAATATTATTTTAAATAACTAAAAAAATTGAAACAATATGGTTTTAATTTTTATAATTAAATTTATTTAAAATTTTAATTTATAATTTGAAAAATAAATTGAGATATGTTATAACATTATTTTTTTTAAAATGGAAGGCACAACTAAAAAATGAAAAAAAATACAAAAATAAGTTAGTGTGAATCTGTTAGTGTAGAATTGTCTTAGTTTGATTATTGATTTTGAGTTTGAGTTTTAAATGAATGATTGTTTCAAATAAATATTATTATAACTCCTAAAAAATATAAGTTTAAATAAAAATTTAATTAGTAGTTAATGTATTTTTTATCTTTATAATTTATTAATTTATAAATATATTTAATATTTCCTTGAAAAAATTAATATATGAATATATTTAATATTTCCTTGTTTATGTGTGAAATTTATTTTAAAATTTGAAATTTGATATAAATATTATTTTAAATTACTTTAATTTATAATTTGTAAAATAAATTGATGTATGTTCTAACATATTTTTTTTAAATGGAAGGTCCAACTAAAAAAAGGAAAAAAGAAGTATAAAGTGTCATTTATTTGTGTTTTTTTTCTCAGTTCAAATAAATATGTTTGAAATATTTGTTAATGATATTTTTATTTTCTGTTTGCTTTTCTTAATATTAACTTTTTTTTGTGTGAATACTGTATTTGAAAATTTTCAGTTTAAATATCATTATAGGTAATTAATTATTCAATAATCATATTGACTTTTTGTTTTAATTTATAATTTTGCAATTCTTTTTATTCTTTGACAATGGTTTGTCAGGGAGTAAAAAAATTTGCAATATTTTTTTATTCTTTGACAACTGTTTGTTAGAGAGTAAAAAAATTTGGACAAAGAGTGGCCGGAGAGATAAAAAAAATAATACCTACACTAAAAGCATACTTCATTAAGAAATTAAATTATTATAATAAAATAATAAGAAATTAAATTACTCTACTAAAAAAATAAGAAATTAAATAATTATACTACACTACACTAACCAAATATTTAATTAAATAATTATATTAAACATGCAATTCATTAAGTAAATTAATATAATAAACAACTAATTATTATAATAAAAAATAATAAATTAAATAAATATATTAAAAATAATAAATTAAGTACACTAAAAATTAATTAAATTACTATACTAAAAAAATAAATTAAATAACTATATTACATGTAATTAACTACACTAACCAAATATTTAATTAAATAACTATACTAAACATGTAATTCATCAAGTAAATTAATATAATAAACATATATTTATTATAATAAAAAATAATAAATTAAATAACTATACTAAAAATAATAAATTAAGTATACTAAAAATTAATTAAATTAATATACTAAAAAATAAGAAATTAAATTACTATACTAAAAAATAGAAAAAATTATATAATTATAACCTAGTGGTGATGAGAGATGAGAAAGGTGAGGAAAGAGAAGAGAGGAAGAGAGAAAAAATGATGTAAAGAAAAGATGAGAGAAAATAAAAAATAAAATAAAAATTTAGAAAAAAATTTTAAAAGATTAGGTATTACTTTAAATTGAACTATATGGCTCTAGCTATGTTGTGATTGAGTTCGTAAAAAAATTAAAATTTTGAAAATAAGTATAAATTGAATGGAAATTTTGGGTTTGTATCAATGTATTTTAAATTTTTTTTTTATAAATTAAAATTCTTGTTTTAGCTATCGTGATGTTGGTGTTGTCGTCATTTAACCTACATTTATGTTAGCTGTCGTAAGGCATCACATCACGCCTATACTTGAGAACATACAGTATAATGGCCGCAATAACCAATATAAAACAACAATAAATATAGTGAGTACTACACGGTAATCCCATTCAACGCCAACTTTCTTTTCATTTGTTTAATATTTTGTAAGAAATGAGCACCGATTGAAATAATGGGAAAATATGGGTTTAGATTGGTGACTTAAATTTGAGATCCTCTTCTGTTCTCCATTGTTATTAAAAAATGAAGTCTAAATTTGAAGACAGGTAGTCATCATCACCCGCCAAATGTCATGTACCATATTGTAAGTTGTGACTTACATTAACAAAAATATAATTATTGAGCAGAATCATTTTGTTGTTTGTCTTCCCCTCCGCCGGTTGCTGCTGACTCCACCAAAGACAGGTACTCAGTTATGGCTTCCCCTTCGATGTTCACTTCAATGTCATAATCAGCCAATGCATCAGATTCAGCTGTATCTGCAGAAAGCTCACCACTGGGAATGGATGGACCTTTAACATTACCAACACTAGCAATGTGTGGTAAAGAAAAGGATGATGAGCTTGCAATGTCACCGGGACCTGCACTTGCACTGAACTCCCGTAGCATGTTGGGATCTCCCAAACCTTCTGCCATCAGCCTTTGCATTGCTAGATATATGTTGCGATCAGGCTGCAAAGCAGCCACCGCTGCAAGCAACATTTTTTGTCAATATTACTTCACCACACACACCTATACAAATATATCTAAATAACTTTAATACCTCTTGATCTTTCAAAACCCATCATTACAAGTATTTCAATTGAAGAATCCTGTATCTCCTCTCTCATCTTTCTTTTCCTTGACTCCATCTGAACTTTCATGTTGGTCTGAGTCAGTTAGGACTAAGGATACATATTGTTTAAATTTTAATTATATCAAAGTTCCAGTAAGACAAATATAGTAGTAAGTTATGACCTGTAAAGCAGAAATAGTTTCTGGATGTGTCAAATCATCCAGTGCTCTCTCAAAATCATTTTCATTTTTCCTTAGAGCTTCAGCTGCAACCTCCTTCTCAAACCTGTTATAACCAACCATATAAAGTTTCACTAGTTTATAGAATGTTTTGCGGAAAATATTTATGGTCATGGATCATCAGCATTTGGCACCAATTTACACGAAGAAATGCAAGCACTGTGTCACCCTTAGAAATGTGTGTGCAACAGCCAACCACAGATGTCACAACATAAAAAAATAGTAGACAATGGCATGTGATAATTAATAACAAGTTTTTATTTATCCTTCAAGCCAAAGATTTTATTTGAAAATGATAAAGTAGTAGCAAGAAGACCAAAATAATACTCACCCAATAGATACCAGGTCATTCAATCTCAGTAGATCAACAGGTCTGTTCAGGGGTGTCATTCCATACGCCTTTTGCTCCCTGGGTGAGGAAGCTTCTTAGAATTCCTTATGATTACAGAAGAGAATGGAAATCAGTAAGTAAAGATCAAGTGTCACCCACCTAATTTCTTTTCCTCTTTGAGCCTCCTCCTGTTGTTTTCTCTCTTTCTTCTGCCTGTCCTCAATAAGAAAATCCAATGCAGCTCCAACATTTTGAGAACTCATTCTCAATGCCCTCTTGGCGTCACTTTCAGTGAAGCCCATGCTCATTAGAAGTGATAGGGCTTCGTCTGAAACTTGCAGCTGCATTAGAGAAAGAAGCAAGTTGTAATGTTGTATCCAAGTAGACCAAAAAACAAAAAAATACATACAGAATACTCGTTATGTTTAAATCCTCAAAATTTAATGTTGGCTTCTTAATTCTATAGGGCTTCACTAAATTTTTTCTCATTCTTACAACTTACATATTTTTAATAGATACAATAGTTGGACTTGTTTTTACTTATATTGAATATGCTTTTTCAGTTCAATTAACCTTTTCAAATTTTTCTCTTGCAGATAGCAACGCTGCTCTTGCTTTATCCAGTTGTCCACTATAATAGGCCACCACTCCTTCAAGAAGCTCCAATCTCATGCGCCTGTATCCAAAGTCCAAATATTGTTTCATAACAAAAAAAAACAAAAAAAGAATCCCAAGAGTAACGATACTAAAGAACTCAAAAAATAATAACTAAATAATAAATCAATCTACTTTGAATTGAAGTCTAAGAATATTCTTGAGATTTTCTAAGGAACAAGAAATAGTACAGTACAGAGAAAGAAGTAAGAACTCACAATGCAAGTTCTGTATAGTAGCCACGTAGAGCATTGTTTCCATGAGCACGTTCAAGTCCCTCCCTAGCCATTTGAAGACGTTCTCCTGCCTCTGATAACGAACTGATGTCTTGGAGCATAAAGTAGCACCACACAATGTTGATTTGCAATATCGGAATGTTGTTGATAAGCTGAATGTACAGAAAGCCAAAAATTGTACAATCATAAAATATGTTTTGGAATCATTTGGAAAAACAAAGAAGGAACACAATTCATTCAAGTGTAAGAAACACCTTACTAGAGGCAAGTTTTGATTCTACGACCTTGTATAAGGTTATTCAGAGCTCTTAACATCTTATTAGAGTTTAGTGTCACCACTGATGTTAGCAAATTACACATCAACAATTTATCCTTCTGGAAGTGAAGAGGTTTACTTATTTTCTTTTTTGATGAATAGGTTTACATGAGTTTGTTTCATGATTTTAAAGAACCTAGTTTTTCCCATAATAAGTTTTGTCAAATGTAGATATGGATTATATGAGTTAGTCTCACTCACCTCAATGGCCATAGGATCACAAAGAGAGAAGGCTTCCTGCAAAAGAAAAAGGGCTTGACTTAATGACTTGATGGCTAAAAAATAAAATAATAATTTTCTTAAAAAAGTAAGAAAAATAAAACATGATAAGACAGAGGAGGTAAATGAATATGAAAAACAAAGTGATGAATAGCATTTTATTCTCCTTTAGGCTTTAGGAGTGTGAAAAACACATTAAGATTGATTCATGAGGAACAGACCTTTCCGATGCTCAAAACTTCTAATGCTTCTTTATACATCCCCCGTTTAATGAGATGTTTAGCATTAGCATCTAGCATCAAGGCAGTTATTATTGCCCTGCCAAAATGATATTAAAAAAAGTTAATTAATGATGAGGATATAGATAGAGAAAATAATGAATAGCAGAAATACCTCTGATCAGTCCCGGAGGCTAATTGTGGAGTATGATGGTGGAGTGGTACGTTTAAGTCTTGAGTAGGCAATGAACCATCTGCATGCCTTTCGGCCAGTGCAGTGGCAGCTTCCCTGTTTGCATCATGCAACTAAGCTTTAGAGCAAATTCAAAACTACTTGGTTTCATATTAAATACACACCTATACCTATGCTAGCCTTCCCCATAATTTATCAGTCATTACATATTGTCAATGTATTTCTTAAATTCATTTCGCCCAAATTCAAAAGGTTTTAAGATAAAATCAAACTGAGTTATGATGAAAATAATTATTAAATATGAATTTAGTTTTTGTAAGTTTATGAATTTTTAATTTTAATCTCCTAAGTCTTTTTTTCATTTTTATTTTATAAGTTGTTTTTTTATATAATTTTGGTATCTATCAATGTTTTTGTTTATTTTTAATATATGTAAGTTTAAACTTTTTTTTTTTTAATTTTACTTCCTTTAAGATTTCTATTTTTTATTTTAACCTGTAATTTCAGAAAAAAAGATGAGGTGCTACACTTTTATAGATTAAAATTGGAAAAACACAAATTTACAGAGATTACAAATATATATATAAAAAAAAGACTAAAATTGAAAACTTATAAACTCATCATGATTAAATTCATATTTAGCCCTAAAAATAATATATTATAAATTTCGAAGGAACTAGCTAGAATAAATTCACTTGATGCGAATGAAATTGGGTTGATTTAGAAAGCTATTATCATGTATGGAGTTAAATTTATTCAAAAGTGTATGACAAATTTTATGACTGCGAAAGAGAAACAAAAAAAAGAAAGAAAAGGAAGTAATAAATAATGGATTTGCGTAAACAAATAATGTGATTAATAGAATAAAAAAATTATTCTTAATATTTTCAGTAAAAAAAGAAATAGAATAAAAAATATTATTTTTTATAAATAATTCCTTAAAAAGAAATAGAATAAAATATTTTTTATTAATAATAAAAATTACTTTTGTATAAATTATGGTATCGACTGTTATATTTTTTTGTTGTTGAAATATTATACTTTTGTATAAATTATGGTATGAACTGTTACATAACACATTACACATCCCTACTTGATATATATAAAATAAATATTATCAATTTAAATACTTCAGAATCAAATTCTGTCCATGTGGTGCACGTAGACGTTCAAATTCAGCTTTAGAGATTATGAAATAGTAAATTTTGTGAAAGAAAATTATTTAAAGAGTTTAATTAACATGCGTAAAAATTTTATTTACACACTCACTGTATATTAAATTTTTATTTAAATTAAATGAAATTTTTATTTTTTTATTTTTAAAATATAGTATATCAACTTTATAAAATTCGTAATTTTAATCTATTTTTTAATTTTTTATGTTAAATAAATAAATATTTCATATTACATTACTAAATTTGAATCACATCTAATTATTTTTTAATAATTAATATTTTAATTTTAGAAAATAGATAAAACTAATAATTTTATAAAACATAAAGTCTAAATATCTCTATTTTATAATAAAAAAATATGAATTTACAAAAAAAGTGACTATTTTCCAGATTTAAGCTCAAACAATCAAATTTAACTTGTTTTGAATTTTCTCCTTGAAAACAGAGTAGGTAAAATATATTTTCTTAAAAATTTTAAAAAAAGAATAATCTAGGTCATGTACGATTTAGGATCCTAATAAATTAAAAAAGGTTAAGTCAAATTAGGCTTGGCAATTTTTTTTCTTTTTATATTAACCATGATTGGGTAAGGCAAGTATGGTCATGGATTGATTATGATTATTAAAATAAAAAAACGAAAAAAGGTACAAAAATACTGCTAAAATAGAAAATATAGTATATTAAAAAAAATTACATCTTCTCTCTCAAAATTAAGAATTATTTTATGAAATACATAAAATATATCACATTAAGCACACGTTCATTTTCTATTTTTGAAAATATTTTTATTTAAAAAAATTATTTGACAAGAGCAACTTTTTTAAAACTATTTTAAAAAATATCCCATTTTTAATTTTTAAAATGAAATAACAAATAATTTAAATTATTTGAGTTGCAAAAACAAAATACATTATGCTAAACGCCTTAATTATTTAAAGAATGGTATAATAAAAACAACTTTTTTTGTAAGAGCAACTTTTTTAAAACTATTTTAAAAAATATCTCAATTTTAGTTTTTAAAATAAAAAACAAATAATTTAAATTATTTGAGTTGCAAAAACAAAATACATTATGCTAAACGCCTTAATTATTTAAAGAATGGTATAATAAGAACAACTTTTTTTGTAAGAGCAACTTTTTTAAAACTATTTTAAAAAATATCTCAATTTTAGTTTTTAAAATAAAAAACAAATAATTTAAATTATTTGAGTTGCAAAAATAAAATACATTATGGTAACCGCCTTAATTATTTAAAGAATGGTATAATAACCTCTTGTACAAAGGGAGGTTAATGTAAATATAAAAATATATTTATGTAATTTTATGAAATCTCAAGGATAATTACTGTAATTTAATATATTTTTTAAACAATGTCTCTTATTAATGCTATCTTCTAAAAATATAATTAAAAAATAATAGAAATTATTCTTAAAAATTTTTCGAATTAAATAATTATTCTAGATTTTTAATGTTGGCACAAATCTATTATTAAATTTTGAAACATATTACATTAATACTTTTTTTTAAACTTATAAATATGATTTTAAGCTTTAAAATCATCACATTTTGTATCTCGTAAAAAAAGAGAGGTTATTATAAGAATAAAAAACATAGGAGTATTTTAATAAAATTGTAAGGATGTTATCATAATTCACTTCAATATATGATACATTTTATTAGTAATCATCTTTTGATAGTTCATGATAAATGATTAGGCTAATATTATGTCTAATTTATTATTATGTTCCATGAACGTCATATTATTTTTCAACCTTCTTTTTTCTTTTATCATTTATCCCTTGTATTCCTATTTTATGATGTGTCATATTTGTTTGCTCTGTGTTGTCACCATCTACCCATGTTATTTGCACCTACACTACCTCATCATAGTTACCATGTGTAGGAATGGCAAAACGAATCAATCCGACCTGTTTTTGCCTGACCTACCTGTAATCCACAAAAAATGGGGTGGGATAGGCTGACCTACTATGCTAAAGTTGGATTAAACTATCTGACCCATCTCGCCTATAGATGGGTTGACAGGCTGGCGGTTAGTTTTTTCAATTTTTTTAATTTTGAAATTTTGTTTTTTATTTTTTTCTAAATAATTTTTTTACCTAAATATCAAAATAAAAATATCTTAACCAAACTAGTCTAGAAAATGATAAAGTAAAGTAATAATAATAAAGTAAATTTTTAATTTTTATCTCTAATCTAAACTAAATTTGAATATATTAATTTTATACTCTTAATTTTTATTTTTAATTTTAATTGATTAATTATATGTTATATTTATAATATAATTAATATAAAAATATTAATAATATAAGGTGCGCATTGACAGGCCAACCCGCCCCGCCTCGCTTTTGGCCCGCAAGGGTTGGCGGGCTAGGCGAGGCAGACCAAAACTGTTGCCCCATCCCGCCAAAATTGTAGCGGGCTGACCTAACGAACTTGACCAACTTTGCTACCCTTAACCACGTGTAATCTATGTCTATCAAGTGTTGTCATTGTCTAACCTGCTCTAGATCCGTTCACCTCTACCTCACATCGTTGTTGGCAAAACCCACACCATCACCAACAACACCCTTTTTTTTCCCCTCAAAACTCTTACTATCACATGAGAGATTTAGATCCCAAAATCATTGAGAGTTAAATAGGTTGAGTTACTTCGACTCACCTTTAAGTTAGTCATAAAAGTACCAACCCATCTTAGTCCTTAGTGAGTTGATCATCAAAATATTAAAAAATTAAAATTAAAAACATTTTCTTTATTTAAAAATTGACTTTTTTGAGAAAAACATTCCAATAATTCAAATATAAATACAAAAAATAGGCAAATGTTTCATTCAAGCAACCATTTAAATGTCTTAAAAGCATAAATAACATTCAAAAGTATTAAGTTACCAAAAGTCTTCAAATAAAATTCAATCATTTAAACATCATAGTTCAACAACTTTGACAAATTTTTGCCTTGGATTTTATACTTTTCTGTTCTAGTTCTAACCTCTCCCAATTTTTTTCCTTTAATTTTAGTGGTTAAACGAGTCAACCTTGATTGAACCCATTTAACCTATGGTTTAAGTAAATTGGTTACAAAATGACAATAATTGTAGAAAATTTAAAATCTATTACCCTCGGCCCAAACTCATGGTGAGGTTGGATCACCAAGTTCATATTCGTTTTGACAGTTTAAAAACCATGTTTGACATATGATACAATAACGATTACTCTTTCTTACATTTGATCTTTTATATCTCAACTTAATAAAGATCAAATCTTTACTGATTTTTATATGATAAAACCAGTAAAGATCTAATCTTGTTACATCTAAACTTAATAAAGATCAAATCTAGTCCAATTTGATCAAAAGAGATGAAATCTTGTCAGATCTAAAGCCAAAGAAATCGGTCAAAACTTTTTAAATCTAAACAATCGAGATCGATCAAATCTTGTCATATCTGAGCCGACAAAGATAAAATCTAATCAAATTTGGATCAATGAGATTAAGTTTTTTCAGATCTAAACCAACAGATGTCAAATCTTGTCAAATTTGACCAAATCTTGATTTCGGTCAAATGGATCAAAGAAAAAATTTGACTAACTTAATTGATTTAGATCAAGTGTCCAAGTCATTGGATTAAACCAAAAATTAAAAAAAAAAACCACTAATAAGGAGGTTAAATAGCAAAACAAATTAGGAATACGTACTTAACCCTAGTAAGTCTCTCGGCACGTTCCTCCTCAGCCATGATTTCTTCTTTGATAGCTTTGCCTTCCTCAACACAGATACGAGTGGCAAGAATTTTGGCGTTATTCTTGATACCTAATTGGGTCAAGTTGTGTTGACCATCACCATTTGTGAGAATCTTGCCAGCATATATAAAATTGATAGAGTTAGGATTGTAGTTTGATTGCTTGGCGACCTCTTCTCTTAACATAGTTATAGTCCAAGTGTCAAGCTCCACCTCCACTGTCCCGGACCATATGCCACTGATCTTTACTTTAGCCATGAATTTATCTACTTACCCACAAGTAATGTTAAGTGTGAAGTTTTGAGTTAGAGGCTTCTCACCAACACTGATGGTTCTAACTATGCTAGGAATCCTTTATTTATAGGTGAAAGTTTTCTTAAGTAGGTTTAACATTTCTTTTACCTAATGAGTTATTATTAAAATATAAACAAAAAAATATATTTATTTGTTTTTTTTTTGTGGTCTTACCAAATATGTTAATAAATACTACCTTAGTTCATTTTAAAGTTTCTTTATTATTTTTATAAGATTATTTTTAAGTTATTTTGTGTATTAATTATTTTTTGAGTAAAATATCCTACTTATTTTACAATAAATATTTTATCTCTTTTATGAAAAATGGAGGATATGATTAAAATACATCATAGAAAACAATTAAGTGGAAAGAAAGAGATGATGTATCTAAATAAAGTTAAGAATAATTTTGAAAATTAACTTTAAATTTAATATAAATTAAATAAATGTGTATTACATTTAGGGACAAAGGTAGTCTATAAGATATATATATAGTAATAAAGTCATTTTTATATAAAATGACTTTATTAAAAATAAATAATCAATTTTAGTGGTTCACTTGTCATTAAATTAAACAATTAAATTAAATATAGTAGTAAATTAACTAAATTAAATTAATCTCTTTCCTCTCTCCTAAAGTGATTGATTTTCAATAAATTCCAATGACCAGGAGAATTTCATTAAGAAAGTGAGTTTTTCGTAGAGTTCCCATAGCACTCTTAGTATCTCTCATTCTTTTTTCAGACTTTTCCATATAAACAAACAAATGAAGATAAGTTACTCCATATTATTCCTTCCTAATTTAATCAATTCAAACAATGCAAAACCATAAAAAAGTCACTCCAATTTATATCCCTTTTATTTTTCCTCCAGTGCATGCTAATTTTTAAAAATACTATATTATAATTAAAATTCATAATATATAGGTTTTTTTTAATATATAATAAATTTTCAGAGTTTTATGATGAAAATAATTTATATTGTGATACAGTTTTTTTTATAATTTATTTTAAAATATTTAAATTTAATTTAAAAATAAAAATAAAATTCAATTCAAGAAACACATAAGTATAATGTTATAATTAAAAGTTATACTTCATTCAATTTCATTACTTTTCCAACAATGGAATGAACCATTCGTTTTGTTCAATTATAAAATATCCAATTAATGAAATCACATTTTTATTCCATTATCCATTTCGTTCTATTCTCTACATATATCGAAAAACTTAGTGATTTTGGTATAAAATAATTTGTAACTTCATTGGAGATTAAAACATTTTTCTCTCTTATAATTTTTTCCTTCCTTCAATATTAGAAATTTGGAGGAGAAATAAAGAAGGTTTAAACATTTCAACTATATTCATATTTTAAAATTTAAAATTATAGTCGAGAGTAAAATACTTTAGCCTAATAATATATCCATGAAACTATTAAACAAATACTCTTTGTTTAGTGGAGTAGAAATATAATGGAGATGAAATAAATAAGTAAAAAAATAAAAAAAGTGATGATGTTTGGTAAATAAAAAATGAGAAAAATATAACGGATACTAATTTGTCAAGCCTATATTCGTTTTGCATAGTCTACTAGTTAAATAAGTTGACCTGCAATCATAAAAAAATATAATTTAAAACTTTTAATATAATTGAAAATTATTTTTTATCATTTTTAATTAGATATTTTTCAAAAATCATCTAAAAGATATAATATTCTTTTTATTTTGATATTTCAATATTAATAAATAAATATTCAACAAAAGTGTTTAAAAAGTTAAATATATATTTTTTAAAAATAATGTAGGGACTCACGGAGACCCACAAATTAGGTCCACTTAATTTGTAGGTCAAATAGATTGGGTTAGAAAAAGCTCACATTTTAACTTTTTTCTTACCTATTTTTCTTAAATTGCATATTTATCTCTTCATATTTATATGCTATTTCATGAAACCAAGCATGCTTATTTTTACTTTATTTCTTATCTATTTTATTTACCTCCCTTATTTCATCTACCATCTTTTTTCTTATTTATTAATTTCTTTTCCACCAAAAGAATTTTTAGGCTATGTTTGAATTGACCATAAATTATGAGAATGAGAAGTTGTTTCATTGTTTAGTTTATAAAAATAAGAATGTAATGAGATGAGAAAATTATTTGTATATGTTGATATCTGCAAAATTATTTGTATATGCAAATATTTACAAATTATCTATGACAGGTAGTTATTGGGTAATGAGTATACATGCACCTATTATTATAAAAATGAGTGTGAGTACAAATATAAAGGTATCCACCCTATGAAGATCCATTTAATATCTCTTAAAGATACAATGATAAAAATATGTTACACTATTTTTTACCATACACATGACACATTTATTTTAGAAAAATTAAAATATTTTATTCATTTTGAAGTGTTTGGATTTATGGCATTGGAATGTTGGTGACTTGAGGTATTAGATATTATTCTCAATTTTTGATAAATTATTGTTATTAATTTAGAATTTTTCCTGGGAAATGAAAATTTAGTAAAGTTGTTTATACTAAAATTTTATGTATATTTTGGTGCTATTTTTAATTAAAAAAATGATTACTTAAAAAAATATGTTGTCATAAATTTATGATTTTTTTACTCTTTTTTGTTAAAAAACTCTATAGATACACATGAATACCCAAAAAAGGTAAAATAGTTAAAATAGGGCATACACATACACATTCTAACCATATGACAATTTATTTTAAAAAATTGAAGTATTTTATTCATTTTGAAGTGTTTGAATTTATGGTATTGAAATATTGATAACTTGGAACGTTGTATATTATTTTTAATTTTTATTTAAACTAATGACAAATTATTTTTATTAATTTATAATTTTATACGGAAAATAAAAATTTAGTAAATTTGTTTATACTAAAATTTTATGTGTATTTAAAGACTTTTTTAATAAAAAATATGATTACTTACAAAAAAAAAACAAGTTTTATCATAATTTTATGAAAAAAGGTTATGCTTTTTTTTTAAAAAAAAAAAATCTACAAATACACATGAATACTCATGGATATAATATCCATAAATATTTTGTTTATAGATACCCATACAAAATGGATGTCATGTATGAGTGTAGATAATAAAAAAACATATATTTGTACCTACCCACACCCATTGTGATCCCTCATAAAGAAAAAAAACAGTATTCTATTCCATTGTTTATCCTCTTTCTATATATATATTTTTTTTCCAAAATTGGAGTATAAACGATAAAACAAAGCTTTGAGATTATAAAATCACTATTTTATCTTTAAAAATTTTTTCCTGATCAAAACCTCTTACCTCTTACAGATAATATATTTAAAGCAAGGATAATGTGAGAATTAAAAAGTTATTATTTATTCTATTTTGTTATTTTTTCAAACAATCAAATGAAATTGTTTTATTTCATTGTAAAATGTCAAAATAACGAAACAATATTTTTATTCCATTTTATTCTCAACCATCCCATTTCATTGATACAAACATATCCTCAAATGAGATTTTGATATAAATAATATATTATTTTTTATAGATTTAAAAAAAACACAAGTTAATTGATGTTTATTTATAAAATAACACTATTCTTAAAAAATAATTTTAAGAAAAATTATTTAAAACAATTCCAGGATATAATCATTTTTTTTATTTGTAAAGCTATAACAAACATAAAAGGTTTAAAAAATAATTATTTTATTAAAAAGTTTAAGCAAAAGAACCTTTAATCTGTTTAACAATACACAACTAATATTTATCTATTAAAAAAAATTATGAAAATACAAAAAAATACACTTTTTTATTTAATATAAAAAATACATTTTCTAACGTATATCTTGTGACTTTTGTGTAGCAAAATTGTGGTTTAGTTGAAATTTATTAAAATGATAAAAATTTATAAGGTTTTTACCAATTTGGTGTGACAATATGTTTTCTCTCCAACCATGCACATGATTTGGAATGACTAGGCTTTGGAGCCTTTCTTGCAATCAAGAGGGGTTGTTAGGCGGACCTTATATCCTTGTATATTTTTCTTCCTTGTATATTTTTCTTCTTTGGCTTGAACGATTGTTTCATATGATTTAGATAGTTGTTAATAATCAAATATGGAGTTTATCCAACTCTTTAGAGGTGGGACTAAATTAGCATACTTAGCTTTTGCCGAAGACCTCTTACTCTTTGCAAAAGTCTCCTTGGAACAAGTGGATGTTATAAACCAAAATTTACAACTCTTTTGTAGTAGCTCGGGATAGAGATCAACCAAGACAAAACACAAATTTTCTTCCTTGCAAATGTCCATTGGCAACATCAGGAACAAATATCACACTCTTTGGGCTTCCAACAAACTTGTGATTTGGGAAAGTACTTTGGCACCCCAATTCATCGCAAAGTGTCCAAATAGTCTTTTCATTTTCCTATTGATAAAGTCCAACTACGATTAAGCAACTGGTTGTAGAAAGACTAACCTTGTTCAAATTAGTCGTTCAAGTGTTGTTATTTATATTATGCAAACTAATCTTTTTCCTGTGTCTATTTGTAGTATGATTGATAAAAAATGCAAAGAATTCATTTGGGGTGACTCCAATTCAGTGAAAAAAGGTTCACGGATTAAGATATCCTTATAAACCTAAAAAGGCAATGGGTCTTAGCCTCAAGAAGACTAAACAAGCCAACCTTGCTCTCCTCACAAAACCAAGGTGGAGTCTGCTCAATCGATCAACTGATATGTGGGTTTAAGTTGTTCGCACCATGTACAAGTGTCAAGGACATGCTAGACTTTGCATTGACTCAGTTCGTAGGGGAACAAACTTTTGGCGTGACATTACTGCATCCTGGAGTAATTTGACTCAGAATATCATCTGATAAGTTGGTAATGGTAGGGGGGTTAATTTTTGGACTGATAATTGGGTGTCAGAGCAAGATCCCTTAGTAAATCGATGTACTGAAAGTCTTAATATGCTTCCTAGTAATAAAATATGTGTTTTTGTAGCTCTACATGGCTTTTGGGACGTCCAAAAATTAGACGGCCTTTTGTCAATGGCTATGGTAAATGATATTTGTGCTATCGAACACCCTAGAGGTGACAGGGATAATGATGCTCCTCGTTGGGCAAGGGGATTAGACATAGTTTTTCCACCACATCGGCATACAAAAGCCTCTTGCTTTATAGTAGTACCCTACATAGAACCATTTTTTAGGTGTTGTGGAAGTGGAAAAGACCGGAACGTATTCGCACTTTCGTGTCGAAGGTAGCTTGCATTGTCTTACCTACAAATGAGCTGAGGTACAATAGACATATGATAGATAACTCCAACTACCTGATCTATGGGTAGGAGAGAGAATCCATGTTGCATGCATTGAAAGATTGTATACACCTCATCAAAGTGTGGATGAAAATTGGATCAGATATCACCCCAAATTTTTTTGCAAAGCAAAAATTTACCTTGTGGATTTTCTTAAATTTAAAGGATAACCAGAGATGGAGTCAAACATTCCATATTGCACGGGACTGAGTGTGGTGAACGAGAAATAAGTTTGTTTTCAAAGGCACCTGTAAATTTGAGGACGAAATGGTTCATTCGATGTAGGCTCCAGTCAAAGAGCTCAAAGATATTCACCATTTACGTGTAGCTCTGAAAAATAATGACACATAATATGCTGATTCTAGGCTTTAGGTAGGTTGGAAAGCTCTATCCCTGGAACAGTCAAGATAAACTTTGATGCAGCTATTAGTAATATCCATAGGACAATTTCTGTTGGAGGTGTAGTGCAAGACCACAGAGGTCCCTTTTGTCATGTTGATAAAATTGAAGTGTTGGCAACAAGGTTTTTAAACTTCTTGAGAGTTTACGTAAACTCATAAGAGATTTGTAAACTTGACTTATAAATCCGTAAGAGTTTAGCTAATGTTAAAATAGTATTAAAAAATTATTTTTCTCCATACCACAATATATAATTATCATATTTATCAACAAATTTTATCAAAATCCATAAATATTTAATTTAAAATAGAATTGGTCCATAATAGGGCTACATAAAATATCATCAACAAATTTCATAAAAAAACTAACTAAATCTACACCAAAGTTTATAATAAAGACATACAAAATATCATCTTGTTAAAAAGTAAAAACAACATACTAACAAAATAATAACAGAATAAGAATCAACTGCAGGTGTATTCATTTTAAGGAACAAAACAAGAGAATAATAGCCTGACAAAGGGTTTAGCCATAAAATAGAATTCATCATTGATTTGAGATATTGATAAGGTAAATATCCATTTCTCGTCAATACTAGGCATAATGGATATATGGACCTAAAAAAAAACTTTCTTTTCTTCCTATCTTATGAACTTTAAGGTGTATGAAGTGTCATTTCCTATCTTAAATTTTAAATTTAGTAGGTAGATAGAGAGTCCATTTAACTTATGTTGATCTAGGCCAAAAGTAGACCTACGTCAAGATAATCCTTCTTTGAAACACTTTGGTAGTGCTATTAGATTGTAATATAAATAAAAAAAAAATCATAGCATAAGGAATTATCTCTTTATTCTTTCTGTTAAGAAAAAAAATGGTTATTCATTTAGAATAGAAAAAACTAATCAAACAATGTCAAAAATTGAGTTCATTCAAGTTTATCCAAATTTACCCAAGTTCACCTCTAGATGAGTTTATATGCAAGTTGAATTATTTTGCTTACTTAAACTCATAAAATCATACAATTTTACAAGTTAACTCGCAAGTTTAAAAACCATGGTTGGCAATTCTTCAAGCATTAAAAGCATACCAGCAGAGGCTCCATGATTTGACTATTGAGTTAGACTCACTTAATAGTACTAAGTTATTGGATGAAAGTTGTGACATTCAAAATGAATAGTTCCCCATAATGGAAAACATATTCAGAAGTAGCGGGAAAACCTTACACTGTGATTTCACCTACGTTCCTTGGGAAGCTAACTTGCTGGTAGATGGTTATGCAAAGGTAGGGTTGCCACTGACCAGGCAAATTGTCTATTTAATTATGTTCTTTATCAATTATCTCATGTCTATCATTTGGACTTAAATTGTATGTTAAATTCTAATTACAGTCATTGGTTTAGGTCGACACTGACCACCATTTCACAAAAAAATAAAAAGCTAACTAGTGCCTTTGGGTACTAGATAAGAATTAAATTTTGTTTGGAATTTTCAAATTTTTATTATCTGTCATTTAATGGGATTAAAAGGAGAATATATTATTTAATTTCTAAACAAAAGTATTTAATTGTTTTTTTCTCTTATAATAATTCATGTTTCATCGTTATCGCAGTCACTACCACAACTACCATCACCACTACCATGTCTTGATGATAGTGGTGGTTGTGGCGACGATAACAATAATGATAACACTTTGAAAAATAAACATATACTTATTCTTCAATCACATTAAATGACAAATAGTAAAAATATAGAAAATTTACACAAAAGTTAATTATTATCTAGCATTCTAAGCATGTTTGTTAGCGAGTTGGGGCATTTATTGGGTTGGATGACTCGAAGACCCAATCTAATATAACCCAAACTTATGAGAAATTCTCCCTGCACTTCCATAATTTCTTCCTACAGCTCTATAAAGGTAAGAAAAATCTCAAATACCTAGGTAAAAAAAACTTTAATCCTAGTAAAAAATTTGCAAATTTTTTTACAAATCCGGATAGGGGTGTCCAGACTTGTGAAAAAAACTTTGTAAAATTTTTTACAAGTCTGGACTTGTAAAATAAAATTTGAAAATATTTTTTACAAGTTTAGATAGGTGTGCTTAGACTTGTAAAAAAAATTGAAAATTTATTTACAAGTCCGTATAAGAGTGTTCGGACTTGTAAAAAAAACTAATGTACCGAGAGAAGATAAACGCAAAACTGAACTACAAAAAATAAAGCAACACAAAGCTGAACCATAAAAAAAAAAATAAACATAAAGGGGTGAATAGCAACACACGAAGAAGAAGAGAAAACTACTATTCAGTAAGAAGAAAAACAAAGTCGTGCAAGAGAAGATGCGAAACGAGAGAGAGGTGTAGATGAAGGAGAAAAGAAAGAGATGCGTAATAATTAAATTTTTACTTTTTCATAAAGTTTTTTTTTTTCATTTTGAGAAATTAAAGAGGTGTAGGGAGAACTTATTGGAGTGCAAGGAGAAATTCTCCAAACATATTAAGTTGTGTTTTTCTTGTGATTTGGTGAAATCCAACCTAATTTATTACAAGTTGGGTGACGAGTTCAGTAATTAGAATCTGATACTCAACCTAATTCAATCCGACCATAATATTAAATTATTATATATGATTATTATCATTTGAAATTATGTGTTTTGTCATTATGTATTTCTTTTAATATTATGTTTTTGTTAGTTTGAACAAATTGTGTAGTTTATATTTATTTATATGACTTAACTAGCTTGAACAAATTATGTTTATTTTTCACAAATGTTTCTTTAGTTATTATTTTGAAAATTTAATGTATATTAATTTTAATTTATTTTAGTTTTGATATATAATTTGTAATATAATTTATTATTTATTTTTATGTTATAACAACGATATAATCTAACTTAAAAAATATATTTTAAAAAAACTAACAAAATAATATTTTAAAATTTACTTTTTATAATTTTTTTTAAATCATGACTTAATTAACCTAACTCAACCCATTACGTTTAAGAATAAATTGAGTTTAATGGAAAAGAAAAAAGCAGAAATCTAACTTAACTCAATCCAATGTTTTATAATTGTATTGAGTTTGAATTTGTTTAAACATGACTCAACCAACCTATGGTTATCCCTAGAGGAGATTTTGAAATCCCACTACACCATCTTCAAATTCCACCTACTTTTCTAGAAATATTTTTAGTATTTGTAAATGATCTCTAATCCTAATTTTTCCTTACCTTATCACTTCAATTTTATTTTTTCTGTTTTTATCTCTTTTATTTAAAGATATTTTGTTAAAAATTGTTTGTCACGACAAAAATTTACCTTTTGGTATTATCAAAAGCAAATATGTATCATTTTAAATGTGGATTGGAATTCAAATTGGTCTGGTATGAGTATTAGGGAAACACATATTTTATTTAATAATTATAAATAAATTTTAAGCAATTAAAAATGTATTAGTAACTAAGGGTGGGAGTTGCATAGTGAATTGAGGAGGTTTGTGAAATGGAGAAGACAAGATAAGGTGGGTGATGGCGAAAAAGCGAAAGGCAAAGAAAGGCGTGAGTGTTAATGTAAAGCGGGAGAGGGAGAGGGAGAGGGAGAGGGAAGGGGAAGGGGAAGAGGTGGTTGCTTTAATTTGGCGAGTAACGCAGTGTGCACACTCGTTCCTCTCCCACAACAAAGTGAGTCTGCTCCCTTCCCAATCCCTCCGAATCAAATCCCTAATCTCAACAATCCTTTCCCAACCGGCGCAGCTGGACTCGTGCTTCCGCTTCCGCTCCCTCTCCCTCTCACTCTCAGACTCCCAATGGCTCCAGGCCTTCCGCATCTCGAAGCCCTCCTTCTCCCATCTCCTCCACGTCCTCTCCCCCTCCCTCGCCCCCTCCTTCCCCCACATCGCCCCCGACTGCGTCCTCGCCTCCGCCCTCTTCCGCCTCGCCCACGCCGCCCCCTACCCCGCCGTCTCCCGTCGCTTCTCCATCTCCCCCCCTGAGGCCTGCCGCGCCTTCTTCGCCGTCTGCAAGGCCCTCTCTCTTAACCTAGGCCACCTCTTCCATCTCCCCACCGATTCCCAGAGGGTCGTCGTCGGCTTCGGTTTGAGTTCTCTCCCCAATTGTTTCGGCGTTTTAGGCCTCGCTTCCTTCAATATCGACCACTCCTTATTCGCCCGTTTGATCGTTCAAGCCTTGGTCGATTCCGAAGGAAGGTTCTTGGATGTCTCTGCCGGCTGGCCTAGTACTATGAAACCCGATTCCATTTTGCGTCAGAGTAAGCTTTTTCACGATGTTCACGAATCCAAGGAATTGTTGAACGGACCCTCTTATAATCTCAACGATGGCGCTTTGATTCCTCAGTATGTTCTTGGAGATTCTTGTTTTCCCCTTTTGCCTTGGCTTTTGACGCCTTATAATAGAGTCAACGAAGAGGATAGTTTCGGTTCCGCTGAGAGGGCCTTCAATTCTGCGCATGGGAATGCCATGAAGTTGTTTCGGGATGCGTTTGGGAAGCTTCGTGCCACGTGGCGCCTTCTCGCCGATTCCAGGAAGTGGAAGCCAGAGTGTGTCCATTATTTGCCTTTTGTGGTTGTTGCTGCCTGTTTGTTGCATAATTTTGCTGTCAAGTGCAACGAGGCTTTGCCGGAGGAGGATGTGGTGCAAAAGGAAGAGCCCTATCCTGCTTTTGACGGACTCGGGGATCAGAGTGGGGTCAGGGTCAGGGACGCCCTCGCTTTGCATTTGAGTAGGATGACTTTCAGAAAATGAATCAATCTCTCTTGTTTTTGCATTCCACTATTCACACTTCTGTAAATCAACATAAATTTTCAATTCTTGCTTCCGCCACTACTCTGTTTTTTCACGTATTATGTTATCTTCCTCGTCCTCTATTTCAATTTTTAGATTTAGTTGAAAGTCAATTACAAAATCATAAATTGAAAAGTCCAAGGAATTTGCTTTAAGAGCGACACTTAATTAATCTACTTTCTTAGTATCAACACATATTACAAGCATTAAACACACTGGGTAAGATGGCCAAATAAAAACTAAAGCCATGAAATGCAAAAAATAACATTTTATGGTAGCTGGAGTGCGAGTATGTACAAATATCCACATACGAACACTTGCCACCAAAATATTAGACAACAAATTCAAACACTGTACGTTTCTGAGTGGACAGCAGCAGCAGCCATGTCATGGTGTGACAGTGTCATAGCAAATCTCCATTGCTACCGGAATGAATCTTCTATCTATTTACTTAAACGATGCTGCATATGGTTGAATTCGTTACCGTAACTAGATGGATGCTTATGAGCGTATTCCATCAAAATTCAAGCTTAGCTGATGAACAGTTATTTACGCAGTTCAACCAGCAACCTATTAAACCCCCGAAGCCAAAATGTGATAATTTGTTTTCCCTTCTCTGTACAACTCTCACAAACTCCCCCGAACTTAAGGTTCCATCTCGGTTAGCATCAAATACATGGAAAATTATGTCAACCACTTCATCTGTAATACAGACACCACAAACCTGCACAAATAGAATATAATACCGTCAGAAGTTAATCATGAATTTTAAATGGTGTACGTTTGGCATAAGGAGGTATTAGTACTTGTGATGCTGCTCTCTGAAAATCAGATTTTGTCAATGTCCCATTAACTTTTCCATAACTGAATATGGCCAGAGAGAAGGGTTGCAACTTCTTGCGTAATTCTGCGAAATCTTGAAACTCCTTGAATGTAATTCTTATGTTTCTTAGGTTCTTGTCATTGTTTAATTCTTCGACCCTATCCAATAGTTTGTTTATGTGATTGATGTCTGCAGATGCAACCAAGGACAGGGCAAAATCTTTGGCTGAAATGGTTCCTCTTTTATTGTAGTCATAATGGGAGAATTCTAACCTCAAGATCTGTAAATTAAATTACATGAGCAGTGTACGTTAATCTTAAGAGATTTTCGCAATCTTCACAGGACTCATAATTACATTGATTCAAAGTAAAAAGTTTACAAAGTCTTTTTTCTTTGTGGAGTATGAGGGATAAGCACCAAGAGATCTCCGTAAACAATGACAAACAAATTACAAGAGTGAATTTGACACTATCTAATTCAAGATCTTAAAGCATTAGATTTTTTTCTGGTTCTTCTCATTCATTTGTTACTCAACATGTCTATTTTCACCAAATGTAGGACTTCTTCATTCACACCTGCTACTCCAATATTTATGACACCATTAAAACATTTCAAAGACAGCATACAATCAACTCACATACCTCATCATGCAGCTGTCTTAAGAATAGAACAAATCGTTCATGCTGTAAGCATCCATTTCCATCTTTTCCAAAAAAATACTCCACGAGACCTCCATTTTCTACAGAAGCTTTCTTGCCAAGGCGTCGTCCATCTCTGTGATTTGCCACTAGTCTGTTTTGTGATCGCATTAAGGCCATCACCTTCTTGAATTCTTGCTTATCTATTTCCCTGTATACAAACTCTTATTTAAAATTATTCAGATGTCCAAAATCTAAAACAAAAATCCAAATTCTTATACAGACTGATCTAACTACTAAGTCCTTATCCATTTCTGCTGGCCGGTAGATATTGTTAGTTGTAACTGAAGCTTGTCTCAATTTGTATATTTACATGCCTGTTTCAATTGATGCATAAAATATTTAACACACTCAACTTGTTATGTGCCGAGTTTTATACGGAGCATGTCATATTAAGTTTGCTTAAACAGTTCATATGATTGAGCTTTTAGAGTGTGATAAATTAAAAACACCTTGTAGTGATGTAGTCAAAAGATGGACGTTTACATATGATTCTTCTCTAATTGCTGAGAAAATAATTTGTTCATTATAAAAGCATCGATATCTAAATTGTGGACAATTTCACTTGCATGTATATTGCCCAAAGGAGCAATGGTGATACACACAAGACACAAACAACACAACTGGCCGAAGTTCTTTTAAAATTCCGTCAAAGAAATTAAAGGCCACATTCGTAAATGTAGCTTATGACATTTTCTGGAAGGAAAACAGAAGATTCCTACCCGTTGTGGTCAATATCAAACATTTTAAAAGCCACTGAAAAGCTGGACTCTGGTATGCTGAGGAGAGTAACAAAAAAGATGTACCTGGTGTGGGGAAAAAAGGCCTTTTTGTTATTCAAATTGAATTGCACTAGAAATCAGAAACTATGTGGTTCATATTTTTATTAAAAAGAGTATCAAAGAGGAAGTTGTCAACTTGTCATGACGGAAAATTTAAAGCAAATAGAACTCACTCGGCAAAGGAAATGAGTCCATCGCTGTTAGTGTCAAAGAGCATAAAAAATTCTGAAGGTTCACACTGCAACTCGCCTGGAACCTGCTCCCCTCTTAGAAAACCCTCTCTAACACGATTTGATTCAGAAGGAGGAAAGACAGGAACAATGGCACGCATCAAATCGGCAGGTGTCATAAAAATCTCACCACCAGGGGTTCGAACAGATGCAAAGTACTCGAAAACCTGCACTTAAACATGGTGCCAGATAATGAAATATTGCATGCTACTTTTTAAGCAAAAGAAAAACAACATGGCTGATCATCATACAAACACATGATTGTTTACCTTTTCAGGGGGACTCTGCAAACGAATTCGTTTTTCATAATTGAAGAATACTCTCCTTCTATAGCCATCTGTATCAAATAAGAAGCACAACCGACTAAATATTTGCAGCAAAGCAAATAAATTAACAATTAAACTACAAAAAATCCTATGTCTATATCCTTATAATCTCATTTTGACGTACCAACACTGTCAAAAAGTTTACATTATCAACTGATTAATATTCACCACAGGCATAACTTTTTTAAGTAATTATTACAGAAAACAATTTTTTTCAATTATATCTATGTCAATCCATAGTTGAAAAAGCTTTTACATTAGCATTCTAGTTAAATCCAACTCTTATTCTATCCAATCCTAACAATACCATGATAGCTATGTCTATGTATTGAAGGTTAATAACAAAAAATATTAAAATTAAAAAAGAAAAGCCAAGCACTAAAAAAAAATCAGTGTAACAAAGCATGGTACATGAAATATAAATGAAGGGAGAAAAGGAGGGTTACCGTTAAAGAGGAACCTGGGTTTGTTTACATCGTTTTGTTGGAGCTGATCCACCCCATTAGCATAATCAGAAAATGACTGAAGAGAATTGGCACCAGGAGAAGACAAGGATGACCAATACCAAAAGCCTAAGGTGGAGCTAACAACCACAACCCCAGAAGTGATTGATCTAAGAAATGCCTCAAAGTCTCTGACCCTCTTGTCACCATGTTTGGAGCCAGCAGAGGAGGTGAAAGAAGAAGATGATGAGGTGGAGCCTTGTGATTGGCTGGAGAATGGTCTTATGGTGTGCCGCAGACACAGTTGGAATCTTCTGCCCCAAGAAAACATGATAAGGTTGTGTTAAGAATAATGTGAAAGTGAGAGAAGAAAGAAGAGAAGATTTATAGAGATGTAGAAAGATGAAGTTATGTGGGTGAAAAAGGTGGGAGGAGGATGCAAAGAGAAAATGTTGGAAGTTGAATCCACAAACACAAGACATTGACAATTTGACCCGGATGTGGTGTGTAGGGATGGAGCGGGAAATATGTGGTCCTTTGACTCGGACTGCAACTTGCTAAGTTAGTTAGTGGTTATGATTTCTCATGCATGCAGCTCTCCATAGCCTCATTATTCTACTTCATCAATCCTCTTTCACACAATACACAATTGCCCCGTTTTTCTAAATAAACTACAACTACTAGTCTAAATCGCTTATTTTCTACTTTATTTAAGAAGAAAAAAGTTTTTTTTTTTTTTTTTATGTTTATACAACCTGCTCCAATAGAATTGCACAAACAGTGAGAATTAATATCCTGTGGAGAAAGTATATTTGGTTACGGTCTTATGCATAATTCTTATTTTATTTAAAATATTTATGAAACTATATGAAAGATTTATGTTAAAACATTTACAAGTAATTAATTCATATCAAATGTATACATATTTATATTTTTAAAATATGAAATGATAAAACAATTTATTTATTTTATAACTATATTATAAATAAAAATATTAATTTTATAATATTTATAGTTTATAAAAAATATTATAAATAATTTAAAAGTAAGAATTAATAAAAGATAATGAAAACTTTTAAAATTAAATATTACTTACTAATATATATTTATTCATGTGAACTTGAGCTCAAATCTTTTAAACAAAATCTCAAATTTGTTTTGTTGTGGTTGCATTATATTATTAACATAGAGCTAAATATATTTTATATCTGCCTTCCACATAAAAGAATTATACAAAATAATATTACCTTGCACAATGTTGCAACCACTCATACAAAATATATTTTTCAGTTCTCAAACCTTACTGGACTCTCACTTGCTAATTTTGTTTATACACATTAATGGTTGAATGCTCCACTTTTGATATAATACCCTATTTATAGCAACATCAATATTTGTCTTTGCTCAAGTTTTAGAGTTGTTACATTTACATGTTTGTTCCTCACAGACAATAGTATTATTAAAAATAATCTCATTTCTCTTCTTCTAGATCCCCGCAATATATGTGCATCAAATTATTGATAGTATATTATTCTAATCTTTGGGTCTGTTGGTTACATAAAATTGCACAAAGAAATAAAAAAGGTACTTTAGAGCAGAAAAATGTATTCCTAGCTAAGAAAGACACTTTGACTACACAAACCTTGAGAAAGTGCACTCCATAAATATATGAAGTTCATATTATTTAGGGTTGTTGCAGAGAACACATATCCCATATGGAATCTAAAAGTTTCTTCTAACGAGATTCTTCTTTATAGGGAGCCTATAATGTGATAACCTCCAAAGATTAACTATGATAATGAAACCCTTGATCTCCAAAGCTTTACAAAAAAACTTCTATTAGGATGTTCTATACCTACACATAAAATATAGTAAGTAGAAGACACATTATATTCCCCTAAAGGGTCTTATCTCCACACAATCATATCCCTCTCATCATACACAGTTCAAAGTCTGATTTAACTCTTCGAGAGATTGAACCTCCCATTTAAACTAGGTTCTATGCCACCTTATATCCCAAACCCACACCTCATTCCTCCAACTTGATGTATCTGCCACAACTGCAAATTTTTCAATTATATTCAAATATTGTCTTAGGTATTCCATTCTTAAAGGCTCATCCACAGTCCATTCATCCTGCCAGAACAAAATTGAAGTTCCATCTCCTACCCTCCACTTTACGTTTTGTTTGAATCATTCTACCTATAGACAACCACCAAGTCCCCTCTACCATATTTTTACTACCTCTAGATCATGCAATCCCCTGTAACCCTTATACTTGGATCTTAATACCTCCTTCCATAGACCATGAGAGTCATCTAGCAACCTCCACTTCTATTTAGAGACCTTCACTTCTATTTGGAGAGTAGTGACATATTAAATTTTCCAAAGTCCTAAATACCCAACCCACCTTCACCTTTTGATTACATATTAGTTTCCATTTTATCCAAGCCAAACTCCTTTGTTAATTGTTTCCACCCTAAAATAACTTCCTAAGAATGGATGTGAGGGTGCTCTGCACCTTTTTAGGTAATTTGAAAAAAGATAAATAAAATAGCAGAATAGCAGTTAGTAATCAAATATATCCTTCTAGCTAAAGACAAGATTCTCCTTTTCCATGTTGTCATCTTCTTTTTAATCTTAGAGACAATCAGATGTCAAACTACAACTCTTTTAGAATTGGCCCCAATTGGCAGTTTGAGGTAAGTAAATGGTAACTTCATGATTTTTCAATTAAGAACTTCAAAATACTTTTTTATTAGTTCACTAGAAATTCCCACACTACTAAGAAATTTCTATAAAAATTAATCTTAAGGCTAAAACACATCTTAAAACATTTGAAAATACTCTTCAAAACAATGATGCTATCCATAGTTGGATCATACATGAATAAAGTATCATTAGCGAATTGCAATAACCCCATCTCAATATTATTTTCTCCCAACTTGAATCCACTAAGGATGCTTTTATTCCTAGTTTTTGAAACCAAAGCTGTAATCCTTTCAGCAACCACAAGGAAAAGAAAGAGGGTCATTGGATCCCCTTGCCTAAGTTCCTTAGAGGGACAAAACTCTCTTGTAGGGCTTCTATTAAAAGGTATTGATACTTTGACTAACTCCAAGCACCCTTTTGTCCAGTTGATCCAATTCTAATTGAATTCTGTTTTGTCCAACATGTAATATAAGAATTTTCAACACACCAAGTCGTATGATTTTTTGAAATCAATCTTCAATATTAAACATTTATTTTTTCTTTTTTTTGCTTCATGAATAACTTTATTAGCAAATATTACCCCATCCAACAATTTCTTGTCACCTTAAAAGGTTGATTGTGCTTTATCGATCACCCAATGTATGAGCTTTTATAACCTTAGATAAAACCTTAGAAATAATTTTATATATGGATACCATAAGAGAGATGGGATGATATTTTTCCAAACTAGTGGAGTTCAAACTCTTCGAGATAAGGGAAATAATATATATTACATTCTTTAGACAATACTCCATTAATATGAAATTCATATATGAACCTCATAAAACCCACTTTAATAGTACTCAAAATGCTTTTATGAACTTGAAGTTTATTCCATCATGTCCTGTTCATTTTCTCCACTCACAAGCCTATACAACAACCTTAACTTCATCTTCAAATAAAGAAGGATGATATTCACTTTATCCAGAAGTTTCTTGATATGCACTCCATTGATAGTAGGCCTTGAAGATCCACCTTCGGTATATTTGGACGCAAAGAATTTTCTTACTTCTTCTTTAACCACAACTAGATCACCCATGAATCACTGATAAAGAATATCCAAGGTCAATATAAAACAAAAACTAGATTTCTCTAATTTTTCTATATAGGGCACAACCTAGGTCTTTTTTCAAAGATACAAAACATATATGGTTTATATTCTATTAAAGGTTAGTCAATATATTTTTTTAACATAGAATTAAAAAGAAACTTGCAAAACAAGCAACCAATTTAGGAATGTAAAAGATAGAAAGAAAACAACAATCTGAGGTTCCTAGCAATGCACTTGAGTAATTACAATTCTAATATTCATGCGAAATTGCATCAACACTCACAAGTAATTGAATTGAATCGGATCATGTTGCAATCTCAAGATTTTAATGAATTTTTAGAAATCTAATATGTTGAAATAGGTTCTCAATCGATCACCTAGTCTCTTGTAATTAATTGATTGATCCTAAACCCCAATTCGTACCAAAACCCAATCAGAATTCTAGACAAATTGGAGAGGAAAAGAGAACAATGAAACCCAAAGACGCATGAAGAAAAAGATCACATAAGAGATCAAAATTCATACTCTTATCGCACGACCGCATTAGAGACCTCAAAATGATTCAGAAACTATCCTTCCATGGAGATCTCCATGAAAGCTTCCGTGAGAAAGAAGAAGATGGGGGAGAGAAAACAAAACTTGTGGAGGGAGCCACTAAACATAAGGAAGACAACGAGGTAGGACGAATGCAAGTTTGACCCTCCTCGTCCCCAAAAAGTGCAGGGCTGGTTTAGGTATAAAAAGAGTGAGAATGAAATTTTAATCCTCATCTTTGTCGAGTATTTTTAGGTTCGAGTATATTTACGAGTACCCATTATTTTATTTTTTACACTTTAAATTTACTTATTTATTATAAAATAAGTTATATATATTAAGTTATTAATTATATTTTAATTTAAAAAGTATATAAAGAATAATTAATAACAAGAAATTATAAATTAAAGTTTAAGAATTAAAATTTTTAATTAAATATATAAATTTAAATGGGTTCAGGTACAGGACGGGTGGTCCTATACCCATACTTGATTCATCACATTGGGTAATACCCGTACTTATACCTAGTCAAAGTGGGTAATACCTGTCAAGATCGGGGTGAGTCGGGGGGGTGTCTACGGGTATGAATATTTTTGTCATCCTTACTAAACAAATATGAACTAACTCTTAAAAATTGAGCAAAAATTGTTACAAGTGGTTGTGAGAGACTATTTATATTCTCTCACTAAAATGGTTCTCTAAAAAGATTTGAACTAAATTTGGTTTTGGACCAAACAGAATTTGTAAATAAACAACAAAGGCTATTAGAAAAATAAAACTAAAAATTACAATTAAAGAAAAATTACAAAATATGAAAATATAGAAAAATATGAAAATACAAAGACAGTTAGCCTAATGTAAAGTTCAATCCAAAAAATCCACTAACTTGCAAAATAAGAGAAAATATATAAAAAAAAAAACTTAAACACAACCAAAATATAAAAATAAACTAAAATGAAAATAGAAACAATTATAAAATTAAAAAAACTAAAATAATATAAAATATGGATAGTAAAATGTTCTATTAATCATTTATCCTCACCACTTTAAGGTTGTTTCTTTTTCTCCTCTCATTCGCCACATTATGAAAAAAACTGTGTTGCGGTCCCCCACCTTGGCCTATAATATCCTAGATTTTTTTGCAATATCAATGACTCATATTGTTGGCCACATTCCAGAACTCAGACAACAATCACTTCCGTTCCGCTTTCTCTTGCTCATAAATTATACCATCTGCTTTATCCAACATTGCAATTCTATTTGTAATTGCACAATACTCCTTCCTTATATCCCTAAAACACATTTTATTCCAACAACATAATTTGTTTTTTCGCAACTTAAACTTCAGACTTAGGACGTATGCACCTCACCCATCACACTTTATTTGCTCCCAAGACTCAGTGTAGATACTATTTTCGTCCATATTTTAGCCTAAAAAATATAGAGAAATAAAAAGAAAATAAAGATAAAAATATAATAACTAAGTTTTTTTAATAGTAACAGTAATAAAAAAACGTAAAAAAGGAAAGAAAGCAGAAACAGAACAAGCAAGTTGCTCTGCAATCTGCTTTAGCTGCTTGCGTCCATTCTGTCACTGTGATAACTACCCACTCTGCCATCCACCCTGCTCCATTGTCCTCAAGCAACAAGTTGTGATTTCCTTCACTATGAAGCAAGAAAATGCCTATAAAAAGATAGAGGATAGATGAAGAAGGGTTTTTGTTTTGGCAACAAAGAATAAGGAAGAGTAAGAAGATATCGGTTGAAATTTAAGGCTCAATGAAATTAGAGACAACTACATACACAGAAAACTACAAAAGTGAAAAGGAATAGGGTCACTACAAGTAACTCTCTTATATTCTTTTATTTAACTTTGATATAACCCGTATTTATAGTTTGATTAACTTATTTTGCCTATACCAAATCAATTTTGTCAATCTATGCCTAAATCTTATGAAATTTGAGGACATATGCTGCAACCAGTTTGGTGTACTCAAATTTATTTCTCATAATCTTATCTTAAATAATATATAAAGTGATATCTAGACTTTCTTTTTACCACTTTTATGAAATTTTTAGAAATCAAATGATGAATTAGATGTGACATCTTTTTCTTTCTGAGATTTTGAGATATAAGTTGTGACAACTTTTATTTAAAATTTTATCTCTAAAATATATAATAAATTATAATAAAAAAAAATTCTTTTTACTTCAAAAAGTAAAAAAATAAAAATAAGAGGGTGTACACCCTTATCAATTCTAGTTTTAGATGTATAAATGGTGATATTTAAGAAATCTTAAATCTTACTAAAATTTAAGATAATAACACTAATACATTAATTTAATAAAGAACTACGTATTCCTAAAAGGCTTCTTGGAATGCAATCTGCAATCTGCAGATGAATACTTTATGGTATGATCTGGTAAGTATGCTTTTCGCATATCCATTGGGCTTGAAGCATGATTTTATCCCGTACCTGTTCCAACTCCATGGTTAGTGTGAAATCATTGAATTCAGACATTTCTCTAGAACTTGAGGCTTCCTTTTAACACCCACTATTTCATTTTAGTAACAAACAGAACTGAAGTCACCGTGCACCCGCCATTTCCCTACTTGGTATCTTTGTCTTAAGCATATCAGCGTGTTCCATAACATCTTTCTATTAGTTGCTAGGCAAGGAGCATATACATTAATTATAACTGTTACTAAATTGCCACCATCACTTGAAGCAAGAACCCAGATAAACTGGTCCTAAGAACACATCTCGCACAAGTATACTGTGTTTCTTGAATACTTATAATATCTAGTTTTTCCTCCTCATTTATCTCTTTGAGAATCCTTCATTTTACACATTCTCTCACATTTAGACTTAGAATTTTTATGGTAACCCTTTTTTTCACATGCCTTGGTATAATTCAACTCCTTTTCCATTTTTCTTGCATTCTTTTTCTCCATATATATATATATATATATATATATATATATATATATATATATTAATTAATTAATTAGTTCCTTAATAATTTCTTCTTCAAATTTTCAGAAACAAACTGTTAACATGAGCCCTATTTCTATTATCTTCTTTGCTTCATCATTTTTTTTTTAAATTTGAAATCTCATTACACGAATCAATAGATAAAGAGGAATACTTATTCAAGCTATAGGAGAACTTTCTCTAGTATTTTCTTCTTTGTGCCTTTGAAATTTAGCCTCCTGATTTTGACCTTATCCCGTTATTTCTTTTAATTAGAATACCCTCATTTGGATGGTTGTTGGATATTGTTCTCATGGTTTTTGTTTCTTTTCCTTCTGCATATTATTTTTCCCTACAACCCTTTCTTTTTAATTTAGACAATGAATCCCAAATTGATATGTTTAAAACATGAGGATTAATGTGAGAATCCTTCGAACATGGACTCTGCCTGATAGATTGTTCTGGAATGAGATGGCCATGAGATGTATGCGAATGAGGGTTATATGTTGAAACACATTCTATTAATGATATTTTGTTGGGATCACTAGCACTCGCAGATTCCACCAACCTTAAGCATTTTGTGGACAGTGGTTCAGTATTCCCTTGTGCACTGTCTGTATTTTCATGGGCTACGTAGTTGCCCATATTACCCATGCTACTCTCCTGATCAATATAATTGGCCCAACCCAATGTTTCTTATATGTCCACTTTCTCATATTGGGCTTCTTCTAATTGTTAGTCCTCTTCTACGTCTCTCTCTTTCATCCTCATTTTTATCATATCCTCTTTATTCCCTCTTGTTACTTTAGTTGGATCCCAACTTTCTTTTGATTTTGTCAAATTAATGAGACTAGTCTCCTCATTTTTGGTAGGTCCTAGCAACATTCTTACTCTTTCTTGGCTCTGATCTACTTCTGCACTCGAAGTCCTATCCTTGTTACTTTCGACACCCATCACATATGCCACCTTGCTTATGTTTTCACACTCCCCAATCTGTGGTTGTTCTACATGCCCCTTGAAATTTGAAATTTGAAATTTTTGGGGCATATTGACCATTGTATTCCTATCTCCTTCTTTTGAATTTTTTGGTTCCTCCCTTCTGATTTTCTCTATTGTTGCCTATGCCTATGATATTTTTGAGCATTATGATTTCGATGACTATACAAGCATTCCATCTTCTGAAGCAATTAATGATTCATAATAAGAATTTTTTGATTTAAAATTGTAACATTCATAACATGGTTTATACTTTAGTTGGACATCCTCCACCAAAGCTACATGTATAGCTTCTAATTTAAACGCATATGCTTTTACTTTAATAAACCTAGACTCATTAGTTCTAATTAAAATTCTTGCAACTTCTATCTTAGACATATTTTCTGTATTCAAGTTTATTCACATAAGCTCTCCTGTAAGCATTGCCACTTTTCTAAACCCCTCCTCCCCCAATGGTGTCATGGTAAACCAGGATAGTTAACCTAATCCATTCTATGCCCTGAGTATGGATTTGTACTCTATGCTTCTATTGATTTAAATACTTCTTGAAACCACTCCTTATCTTTCTCAGTTGTTTTAATTAAGTTATACCCGTCATCAACTTCAAACAACACAAGGATATCTCAAGGTTATCTCCATGTATATAACTTTTATATTTTTGTATTCAACTGATAACTTTCTAATTTACCTATTTTTATATAGGTAAAATAGAGCACTTATCTTAATTCATTTTCTTTTAAATCTTCTTTTCCTTGTTTTTCATTTAAAATTATTTACTTAGGAAATTAGTTTTAGGTTTAATTTTATGCAAATTTTATCTTTATTTTTTTGTTTTTCTATATTCAGAGATAGGTTTTAAAAAGGACGAAAGAAATGTTAGATGAATTCAGATTTTTGGTGTTGTAGTATTGTTTCAATGGTCAGCATTTAGCGTAGATTGATAGAGAGCTATTATTTTCACTGTATCATTGTCCAACACTCACGGTTAATTTGGGCCCAAGTAACTTTGGTGCGCAACGGTAATTTTGTCATTGTTGGGTGGTGGTGTTTCGTGTTGGATGTCTATATGAAGACAATTTTTGTTTCGAAAAAGTGCAAACACCTAATTTTGTACAAAATAAAAATAATAAATCCAAAAAAAAAACAAAAATGTCATTTTCAAATACTGTCAACATACACAACAACACTCATAATATACATCAACACCATAGACCTTAAAATAGAATTTTAATGAAAAATAAAAGCAATAAATAATAGAGACAATAGATGATGAAAATGAAATGAGAGTGGTCAACCTATGTCACTGTCATGCTTGTGCCCTTTGAATCAATGGGATACTCTTTGGCTCAGCTACAATTACTAACACAATCCCAACAAATTTGAACATACAAAGTTTAAATTTTCGTGAGTAGAAAAGATCTCAAGTTGACTCTATAAGAGGAGGTATTTGAATTAGAGAAAGGGAGATTTTTTAGAAAAATATTTTTGAAGGAGAAGAAAAAGTTTTGAAGAAGAAGAGAAACACGTGAGGTAGAGAGCAAAAAGAGAAGAATTTGAAAACTACAACAGGTATTAACTTATACTACTTTTTCTAAAACCCAGTAAGAAAAATAATAGGAATAGGATAAAAAAATTACTTACACCATTCACCACCATACTTTAAATAATTGTTTTTTGAAAAATTTTATACTTTACTAAGTCACCCTCTCATAAATGCTATTCGTACCCCTTTTAAGTCTCATGGGCTAGGTTACTGCCTGCACCTCAGTTTTTTGCTATTCTCACCCCTTTCACGTCTCATGGGGCAATTTACTCTTCACACCTCTATTTTCTACTAAGACAACCCTTGGCCTAAAGCATTATCGACTATCTATTTTTTGTTAGCATCTTTGTTTCTACTAAGTACACCTCTCTCACCTTAAGGCCCAAATTGTGTTATTTTTAGCTTTTTGTGAGTGTAAATAGTAAGTTTTTTTATTCTATCCTTTTCTTTTATTTACTTTATTTTTTTCTAGTTAGCAAATTGTTACAAATACGTGAAATGAAAAATAATAAAATTTCTATTAAATCTAACAATAATAATGTTAATAATATTAAATTTAAAAATGAAAAATTAATAATAACTATTTTACATGTTTTTGAACTTAAATGTCATAAATTTTTAGTTGTTATAATTATTATTACATCATTTAAATTATTTAATTTAAAGGAAAATTTAGGAATGGTCACTTTATATGCACTTCTAATTCGACTAATATGAAAACTAAAATAACCACTTTAGATGCACTTCTAATTTGGTTTCTTTTATAAAATTTTTAGTTGTGATAATTATTATTGTGTCATCTTTTTATAAATTATCATTATGTCATTTAAATTATTTAATTTAAAGGAAAAATTTAATAATGGTCAGTTTGGATGCACTTTTAATTTGACCATTACGAAAACTACAATAATCACTTTAGATGCACTTCTAATTCGGTTTCTTTTATAATATCTTGGTTATAATAATAATAATAATAAAAATAATAATAATAATAATAATCATAATAATAATAATAATAATCATAATAATAATAATAATAATCACTTTAGATGCATTATTATTATTATTATTATTATTATTATTATTATTATTATTATTATTATTATTATTGACAATGAGACCAATTTGAACAACAATCATTACTGACAATGGGACCAATCTGAACAATAAAATGATGAAATAATTGTGTGATGAGTTCAAGATTCAACACCATAATTTTTTGCCATATCGTCCCAAGATGAATGGAGCGGTAGAAATGGCAAATAAGAATATAAAAGAGATTAAAGATGGTGGTGACTTTGGCACGATATGCTCCCATTCTCTTTACATGGTTATTGTACCACCATATGCACTTCAGCTGGGGCAACCTCGTATTCTTTAGTGTATAGGATGAAGGTTGTGCTACCTGTTGAAGTTGAAATTCCTTCACTGAGAGTGTTGGTAGAAATACAGCTTGAGAAGGTTGAATGGATTCAAGCTTGCTATGATCAGTTGAATCTCATTGAAGAAAAAAGGTTAATTGCCTTAGTCATGGTCAATTGTATTAGAAAAAGGGTGAAAAAAACTCATGATAAGAAGGTTTGTCACCGAGAATTTCAGAAAGGTGACTTGGTTCTCAAGAAAATATTACCAATCCAGAAAGATCATAAATGTAAATGGATCCCGAATTATGAAGGATCTTATGTGGTAAATAAGACCTTTTCAGGAAGGGCTCTAATCTTGACAAATATGGATGGTAAAGACTTACCTCTCCCTATAAACTCTGACACATTCAAAAGATATTATACTTGAAAATAAAAAAAGAGAGAATAAAGTTCACTTGGTCGAAAACTTGAAAAAAGGCTTAGGGAAAAATTAGAACGACATGGTAGGTTGAAAACTTTGAAAAAAGTAACCTAGGCAAAACATAGGGTCATAAAAAAAACCAGGCTTGCTAGATTGAAAACCTAAAAGGCAGTCTAGGCTAAAATTAGAGTAGCTCATAAAGAAAATTGTGTTGAAGTGTAGATTGTGGCAGTTTGGGATTTTGTAAACAATGAAAATTGAAGAACTCAAGAGGCTCGAAAAATTAAGAAAAGAGTCTGACCAAACAACCAGGGTCCTCAAAAGCTGAATGGGTATAATGCTTAAAGTTGTAGACTCAGGAATTAGAACTGTTACTTTGAATATCTCAACTATCAATTACCCTATTTTCTTTTTGTTAAAATTCATCTGTTAACTTCCTTTTGTGTGAGACCTCTTCTTGTATCTACCATTTTCCTCTTGAATCAATAAATACTTCTATCTTTGACCACCATTCATTGTTGCATTTTGTTATTTCATATACTAAGAATGAAGTATGTAATAATCTTTTAAATACATTATCATTGCAATGAATAACCTTAAAGATAAAAGGAAATACGACAATTTCTTAATGAAATTTACCAAGGGTACCAACAAAGTATAAGTCAAGATCTTAACTTTTTAGCCATATCTAGCCTTCAAAGAAATCTTAGACGTCAAAAGATGAAAAATAGCAAAAAGAAAAATACCAGTGAGCATTGTTGTGCTTAAAGCCTTAAGAGGTTAAAAATTGGAAATAATACCAAAAGAAGAATAAATGTGAAAAAAAGAGTCATCATGCATGTCATGCAACTTACCACTTTTTTCATTTTGGGTCCTCGTGCCCAGTAAATTTTCCATTCCGGGCCCCTGTGCCCACTCTATTTTACATTTTGGGTCCCCGCGTCCACTCTATTTTACATTTCGAGTCCCCATGCCTATTACATGTTACATTCCAGGTCCCCATGCCCTCTCTATTTTACATTTCGGGCCCTGTGCCTAGTACATTTTATATTTTGGTTCCCTGTGCCTATTACAATTTGCATTCTGTGTCCTCGTGCTCGCTTTATTTTACATTCTGGGTCCCTACGCCCGCTCCATTTACATTTTGAGTCCCTGTGCTTTGTACATTTTACATTTCGGGTCCCTGCGCCCATTACATTTTGCATTTCGGATTGCATGTTACATTTTGGATCCCCGTGCCTACTCTATTTTATATTTCGGGTCCCCTTGCCAATCACATGTTACATTTGGGTCCCCGCACCCACTCCATTTTATATTTCGGGTCTCCATGCCCATTATACTTCCATTTTGGGTCCTCGTGACCACTCTGCATTATGTTTTTGTACCCATTGCTTCCATATTTTGGATCTTTATGCACTCACTCCTCGTATTTTTTGTTCATATTCCACACTCTTTTTACATGTCCATATTCACCTATTCATATTCTGGTCTCAATGCTAGTGACTTTCATATCCTTGCATCCGACCAAAATTAAGATCTATATCTTTATTTATATTTTCCTAAAATAATATGAAAGAAGCGAGTTATGTCTGAATCAAATTTAAAGATGTAAGTATTCTTTCGTTTCTCAACGGTGAAGTACGACTGAACAATGAACTTATTATCCTAGGTCGGAAGAAGTTGATAGGAGCTCCTTTTTTCAACCTCATGTCGCCTTCGTGTGATGACATAAGGTGAAAAAAGGAAAGAGAGTGATGAGGTTTCTCTTGACAAGTTACTAACCATTCAGTTAATCACTGAATTCTATTATAGATATTCCCTTGAACCTAGTTTAGACAACCAGGATTTCCTATTTAGGTTTTTCATATTATCTTGTAAAATCTAAATAAAGAAGGACAACTGTAAAATAATAAAAATGATAAATCCAGAAAAAAATGATAAATCCAGAAAAAATGAAAATGTCATTTCTATACACTGTCAACATACACCACAACACTCAGAGTATACATCAACACCAGAGCGTTCAAAATAGAATTTCAATAAAAAATAAAAAAAATAAAAACAGCAAATAATAGAGGCAATAGAGGATGAAAATGAAAGGAGAGTGATCAACCTATGCTACTACTATGCCTGTGCCCTCTGAATCAATGAGATGTTTTTCAAACTTAAATATCATAAACTTTAGTTGTTATAATTATTATTACATCATTTAAATATTTAATTTAAAGGAAAAATTTAATAATGGTCGTCTTATATGAAATTCTAATTTGACTATTACAAAAACTAAAATAACCACTTTATATGCACTTCTAATTTGATTTCTTTTATAAAGTTTTTATTTGTGATAATTATTAATACGTCATTTTTTATAAGATATTATTACGTCATTTAAACTATTTAATTTAAAGGAAAAATTTAATAATGGTCACTTTGGATACGCTTTTAATTTGACCATTACGAAAACTACAATAACCACTTTAGATGCACTTCTAATTTGATTTCTTTTATTAAATATTGGTTATTATAATTATTATTATTATGTTATTTAAATTATTTAAAAAAATAGCCACTTTCTATGCACTTCTAATTTGACTATCATAAATTATAAAAATGTTTATGATGATCACTTTGGCTGCACTTTCGATTTTATCATTGTGAACTCCTTTAAAATTATTTTTTTAAAATATAAAAGCATAAATGTAAAGTTTTAATTATAACTACTTTGAATGCACTTTTGATTTAGTCATTATAAAAACTATCCTAATTTAATAATCGTCACTTCGGATGCACTTTTGATTTAACAGTTACGTTAAATAATCACCGCGACCACTTTGGATGCAATTCATATTTGGTTGTAGTAATAATATTTCAAAATAAACCAAGAATATTAAAAAATTTAATTACCAAAATTAAAAACTCAACACACAAATCATTTTAAGAACTACGTAAACATTCTCTATTACTCATGAAGATATGTAGCAGTAGCAGTTCACTCCTATCGAGCCCCAAAAAATAAAAATAAGATAAGCCAATTAAAAAAAAATAAAATTTTTATGAAAAAGAATTTTCCAATAATATTTTCTCATTAAAATGTTAAAACCCAAAAATAAAACAAAAGTAGTATTTATGTTTTAAGAGTGAAATAAATATTTTTAAAGTTATCTAATTTTGCACATTTAATCAGAGATAATCGTCTATAAAACGAACGTGTAGGATGCTAATATCTTCTCTATGCGTAATAGATTCCCAAACTCACAATTTAGTTTCATAGACCACCTTTTTAAAAAGGTTTTTTCAATGTTTTCGTAAATAAATATTGGTGGTGACTCCTCTAATTTTGAAAAATTATTTTTTCACCGTCTCGTTGAGATCCTTGTGTTGAAAAAAAATGTTACACACCTTGCCAACATAGGGCATGCTCTAGACCCGTTCTTCGTCCATTCTTCACCTTCATCCACCCCCATGGTTGACTAGGTTTGTCATTGGTTGGGGTTTGATGTAGCTACACCTAAACTCTTGTGTATATTTTGTTCTTTTAATCAAAGTTTATTATTCATTATTGACATTCTTCTTTACCTTAGGCTTATTTCTTTATCTTTCGTGGATTTTACTTGTTAAATGAGTTTGGGAAAGGATTTTGACTTGTCAAATGAAAATAACTCCTAATGGGGTCTATTGCTAGGTATAAGGTAAAATCTATTGACTATCTTAAACTCCTTTTCTTAATGGAAGTTATTTAACTTTAGATTATGTGAGATATTAATAGTTTAAATCTCAAATAGTTTGGCCTTTTGCTTGCAAGGAATTGAGGTTAAGGGTACTTTTATGGATGATGGAAACATGAGTACTAAATGATAATTTTGAGTTCATTTATGCATTTAAGCAATGATTTAGTAAAATTAAGACCCAACCAAATCTCTATCTATGTAACCATTTACTTTATTTTTATTTACTTTTTGTTTAAGTAGTTGTTAGTATAAATTTCCTTTTCTTTTGTTATTACAAATAAAAAGTATTAAAATTTTTATGGCATCATCCAAGTCTCGGTAGGATCAACCATTTCCATCTACTGATGCACTTGTTAGGAATAGTATAAAAAACTAGCACCATCACCAACCATAAGAAACAACTCATTCATTTTATCAACCATTTCCATCTCATTTAGTCTACCAACGTAACATCTTTTTAGCCACTCACGATTCTTTTCTTTAAGTCTGATCTCTTCCTATTGCCACTTCTCCTGCCATAGTTTCTTATTCTCCACTCTATTGTTTCTTTCAGTTACAATTCGATATTTAAAGTTCATTTTTACAACCTTTACGTATAATATATTCTTCTCCCTGCTTCCCTTGTCTACTCCTCCATTATCTTTTCTACTAGCATAATTTGATTCTCTGACCACCTTTTGAGTCTTCATTTTACTGTAAGCATATCTATCGTACTTTGGCTGATTCAATCAAATACAGCTTCAAATCACCAATGACTACATTGTCTAGCTCTTTTTTCAATGCTTTAGCGTCTTGTACCCCATGAATCTGACAAAACCATACATAGCTCCCCTTTTGTTTCTCTTCTTTGATATAAACACTTCCTTTATCAAGCCCTGTCCCTAGAAGATTTTCCACATGTTATCTTCGTTTTGTGAATCTAGTATATTTGTAAAGTATACCTCTCTCCCCTTCCCTCCATATTTCTCTCCTCACTTCTGTATACCTATGATGCTTTCTTTTTCTGTTGCCCACACTGTTATCCTATAAAGTAAGTTATTGATATTAAATTGTGTCATTTTTTTCTTCAATAAATACTATTAAGCTTTTTTTGGAAATATCTTTGTGCATCTTCGGTAAACGTTGTCAAAATTGATTTTAAATAAAATTAAAATTGAGATAATGTGATTTGAGTTTGGATAATTTTATTATAAAAACAAGTTAAGATTAAAACTTAATAAAAAATTATCCAACATAAAAACTATTTAAAATTGTTTTAATCTATAAATCAAAACATACGTAAAACAAAACACATGAAAATGAATCTAAAATTAAAACAAACACACACTCATTTCCAATTAACCTTGTATTGAATAGTGAAAACATTAGAATTAGTTAGTTTTAAAATTTTGAGAAATAGTTTTATATCTCAAAAAAGATAGAAGAATAAAATAAAATTGAATAATTTGAATTTATGATTATGTATGTAATATTAATTGTAGTTGTTTTATATAGTTATAGTTGAAATTTTATAAATCACAAATTTTAAGTTAGTGAATATGGACGAAAGTCTAGGTCTACATTAAAGGAACTACGGTACTAGCACTGCGCATGCTCCTTCCTTCCCCCCTTTCACAATTTTGGTCCAGTTGCTCAAACAATCAATTTATCATTAATATCTCACGTGATATCAGTTGGATTCGGCCACGTTGATACGAAGTTCTCTGTCAACTCCAGCTAAGGCATAAAATTTACAAATCAAAATCATAGACCAACCACGGCTAGAGCTTTGAAGAAAATCACAGTAGTTGGATCCAAGGGTGCTCACACACCTGTGATGACGGATGATTAAATTTTGTACTTCACTTTCTTTACATAATTTGTTGAGTCATAAGCAATATTCTCTTCAGTTTCTTTTGATAATTTGTTAACTGACAAAGGCATCTTCAGCCACAGTTTTTTAAATGGTTTCTTATTTTAACAAAAATTACTTGTGATAGACCCTACATTGTTTTGAAATATTCAAAGTTCATACATAATTTTGTTTTAATGATAATTTTTTTTTATAAATATACATTTTTTATTTTTTTATTTTCACATCATAATAGTTAAAATAAAATTATAAATTCATCATGTTCCTATCATGACAAAAAAATTATTATTAAAGAACAATTATTTATATAAAAAACCTGAATAAAAAAATAATTGATCAAAGCATTCTTAAAGAACCCTTGCTGTATGTCATATTTTAGTAAGTATCAAAGTAGACTATCTACAATTTCACTAATCAAAAATAATTTCTAAAGTTGCCATTGTGAAGTCAGCAAACGGTGGATAAATTGTAATTAAGTAGTATTGTATATTATAATGAGATATATGAAATTTGTGATGATGGAATTTTCATTTTACTTATAAAACTTGATAGTTTTAAGAGGAAAGGTGAAAGTCTTATGAGTTGAGAGAGAAACTCTTGTCATTTAATATGTTACTCTAACGTGACGTTGATATCTATTGTTAAGCACTGTGGTATGCCATGTGCAGCCCAACATTGATTTGAGCCAAAGCAGAGGATGTAAGCTGCATACTCTGCAGGTAACTTGCCGTGTTCTTCCACTTCTGAAATGACTTGATGCCATTGGTTTGCTTTGCAAACACTACTTATGTTTTACTATATCACCTTCTCTCATCAATTATGTTTTGGAAGGACATTTGCCCCACCAATTGTGGCTTCATTGAACAAATTACTTCATTGCACCATAGGGAAGACCGACATGGGAATAGGATGCTTCCTAAAACAGTTATTATTCCAAGTCCATCTATGGCTTCGCTTCCCCTCTTGTTTTCTTGTATACATTACTGTTAGCTAATTAAAGCGGCAGGTATGTGCTAATTAGTAGGCTCGAAAATTCAAGGTGTGGGTCATTTGGACTTTTCTTAGATTTTTTATCGCCAAAATAGGGTAGTAGGTTACCAAATTGATTTGCTTTAACTACTTCCCATTTTATGGGCCCTTGATGCCTTTAACCCATGTTACTCAATCTTAAGCCCAGCACGCTGTCGTAATCTTAACGTGGTTAAGCACTACAAAAGCTCACTCATTGTCGTATATGAAGTATTTTTTTATCCCAATTCATGTTTACTTTACTTCTTCCTACTTCCTAGTGCCAAGTGGTTTGCTACCTACATAATATGTCTGCAATAGGTTCAAACTTTGAGGATTTGAACCTTTTTGTAATATTCTCACAAACCCCACAATCTAATACCCGTGAACCTTCCACACAACATATTATTGCTGTTGTCACTCTCAATCTCAACTACCATCCAAATTTCATCATCATCAAGAAAAGGAAGGCAGTGCGCAAATGGTTTCACAAAACCAAAATAAATAGCCACATACCGACCACATTTATCATTTATGCACTAGCAGTGACTTTCACACCTCAATGTCCACACTCCATACTCCACACCTCCTTATCTATATACTGAGTGGTACCTTATAAAACAGAATGGCCACATCAAACCTTAGCCTATCATACCATTTTGGCACAACCCCATCATCAGCCATGGACTGGTTCTCTTGGCTATCCAGAACCAATCTTGAGCCTTCCTTAATCTACGACTATGGCCTCACTTTTGGGCGCAACGAGCTTAAATTGGAAGATGCATGCCACTTCAACCACGAGTTTCTTCAGAGCATGGGCATCTCAATTGCCAAGCACAGGCTAGAGATACTCAAGCTTGTTAAGAAGGAGGAAGGAGCAACAGGACGTCCCAAGAAGCTCTCTGGGGTCATCAAGAAGTGCCTAAGGAAGTGCATGAACAAGTTTGTTACTCGCGAAGATGGTTATCATGTGGTCAAAGTCAAAGGCATGCCCTCCATGGTGCCTGTGTCAGTGCCACCACCTCAGATTAATTGGTACCAAGGCAAATTGAGAGGCTCCCTTGAGAGGAAGCAAATAGAGAAAGAGAATGAGGATCTTAAGGAAGAGAAGCCTCTAGCTGTGCCCCCCATCCCCATGTACCGAAGCAGAACCATAGCACTTTCAGGACCTTTGGATGGTACAAGAATGTCGCATGAGAAAATGCTCCAACACAGGGCATTGAAGTTATCTGGGCCACTCGATGGAAGGATGCATGAGAGAATCATCAACACTAATAGAAGCCCTTTAATGCCTAGGCCTTTGGATGCAAGATTTGTAACCACAACTAAGAGTCCCAGAGTGTCAGGACCTCTGGATCCAAGAGTCATGCTTGAGAATAGAAGTCCAAGACTGCCAAGGCCTTCCGATGCAACAAGGGCTCAAACTGAGAGCCCAATGGATTATAGTCCTTATAACAAGCCCAAAGCTGATTTTGATTTTGATGATGATCACACTCTCTGGCCTTCACTGTTTCAAGATCTCAAACCGACTTGAATTTGTTTTTTGCCGTGTGTGCTTCCATGGTGAGTCACCATTACACTATTATTTTTTTCTTCTTTTATAGATTATATCATAATAGGAGTGTAACATCTAGCAATTATCATATAAATTAAAAGATGTCATGTTTTGCTGAAACACTTTCATGTATTCATCCTCCCTGCTTCTCCAACAACTTGTTTATACATTATTATTTTTTGACAACTGCATTACGAGGTCATAATATCATATTATGTAACAATCCCAGATCTCGATGAACAAGTTTATTTATTTTAATACGGTGTCTGTGTTTGGTGAATACTCAAATATGAATAGGTAAAAAAAGCCATTGTGATAAACACAAAAATTGAGGTTACTTATGTTTCTCCGTACAGTAATTAATTATTTTCAGGGGAGGGTGTGTGGAGCCATGCTCCGCATTCAAAGGATTTGAGACTAAAATCCAAAGATCATTTTCAGACGGCAGCAAATTAAATCTAAAATCTGACATTTAATAATAGTTAATACACAGACATGAGGCTCATCAACTGTATCATTATCATCACATACATTGAAATATGTGATTGTTACAAGTGTCTGATATCATTACACATGTCCCAACACGTATATGTATACAAAAGCAAGCATTTACAAGTAAAGTAACAAGATTCTGAATTAATTATACTAACTAAACCAACATGGTCACGCGTTTGAAGGCAGCAGTTATTTGGTAATAGATTGTTAGGCAGTCATATAGCATATAATGGGAGACAAAGTAATAGCAGCTAAGCAGGGTTGTCTAGAAAAGAAACCAAGAGTGAGATGCTTTATTAATTGGAAGTCCCTACTTTTTAGTGGCCTGAAGAGTGAGGTAGCTTAAAAGAACCCCCGGAATAAAGCATTTGGTAAACGGGCTTAATTCTTATAGTCAAGATAATGCTGGAGATGGTACCCGCAACACACACAGCAGCCAGAGTCAAAAAGGTTAGCTTAAAACAGTTTGGACCCACACAGGTAACACTTGAAGCAACGAGGCCTACAGCATGCTGCTTTGTTGCCTCATTGTCATATATATGTCCAGCTAGAAGAGCCGAGAAAAGAAATGCACCAAGCGGATTCCCCAAAGCCATGAAGTTGAACAATAAACCAAAGTGTTTCAAACCAAAAAGCTCCGAAACAGTGGGAATCACCGCAGAAAAGTGCACGCCATAGCAGATACCAAGAATTGCAATAGCGGGATAAAGGGTTCCATTGATGGAATAGGCAAACAGAAGGTACAGGAAGATCATAATTATCTGCGTGCATGTCATCCAAATTGTCCTCGGAATCGTTTTTGTCCTGTAAATTGTCAAAACAATAATTGTTCTTTATTTAGTGTGTTTTGAGTCAAAATATTTGAATAGAAAAATTATATTCAAATGTTTTTATTTTAAATGCTAATTGATAATAAAATTTAAAAATAAATTATATTTTGGATAAAATGTATTTTTTCCTCAAAATAATTTAATTTTTATAAAAAGATTAATAAGTTTTTACCCCATATTTATCAAAACTAATGTGATTTTACTCCAACATCAAGATTTAAAAATACATGTATTTATTAAAATTTATGAACGTAAAACGTATAAATAGTAGAGTTTAATTTTTATGTAATTGTAAAGTGTTTTAGATTTAAACATGTTACTAGTTAATGATATTCAAGTGATTTGAATACTTATTAAATAATTTTTTTATTTTGTGTTGGCTCTTTAATAAGAAATTTATTTTATTTTAAATTACTAAATACAATCTAAAATAATTTAAATAATATTTAAAACTTTTTAAAGTATTAAAAAAAATACTAAAATGCAACACAAAACATAAATTTTATAGAATAAAATACAAATTTCCTAATATATAACGAACATAATTTATTTAAACCAAAGCTTATGTCCCTAAGTCTCAACAAAAAATAAATCATGATAAATAAGACTTTTATATATAACTATCGTAAAAGATAATAAAATTATCGTTAATTTTCTAATTGAATGATATTTATATTAGAAATAAAAACTTTGAAATTTTGAAATATTTTAAGTCGAATTATAATAAGCGTTCCTAATTTTATCACTTGTTAATTTTTTATTTTCTTTTTCTTTTTTCTATTTTGCCTCTCAATCTTAAAAAAAGAATGTAAAAAATTTGTCATTAAGTTGAATTTTGATTTTTGATGTGACATTAATTTTAAAATTAAGAGTTAATTAAATTGTATTTGATGATATGACAATGTTAATTTAAAAATTAAATTTAAAATTATTATAAATATATAAATTAAATTTATAATTTATATAAATCAAATTTACCACTGGGGATTATAAATTATAAATTTTAAATTATAAATTTAATTTATATATTTATTAGTAATTTTAAATTTAATTTTTCATTAATTTATAGGGATTATAAATAGAAATTAAAACTAATTAAAAAATATAAATTAAGAACTAAAAATATAATTTGAAATTAAATAAAAAATAAAACTAAAAACTATAAAATTAGAAATAAAGATAAAATTTAAATTAAAAGTTAAAAATTATAAATCAAAGTGAAATAAAAACTAAAAATTAAATAAAAAATAACATTCATGTTATTTATATTTTCAATGTTTTTGAAAATAATATTAATTAATATTTAAATAGATTTGAGTTGTAAAAAATGTTTTCATAATGTTTTTAATGTTTTTGGTCTAGTAGTAAGATGTTTGACTTTGTTATGTAAGAATTATGAGTTCGATTTCAAATATAGAAGGACAAATCTTTAATTTTTTTAAAAATAAGAGCTAAAAATAGAAGTATAAAAAAAAGAGATAAAAAGATAAAATTTAATCATTTATTTTTTTATGAATCAACAATATATTTTAATTTAACTTCTTATCTAACAAAAAAGCATCGTGTCTCGACAGGCATTTCTATGTTATTTTTGCATCAAATTTGAGAGAAGCACAAGCATGCCGTGAGGGAATGTTGATCCACATTAATAAATTATTATCACACACTAAATTACTTAGTTTCAAAATTAATTTTGTACTCAATAAAACGTGATGATATATAGAATATCCAGCATATATGAATCTAAACTAGCACTTCATTTTTAGATGACAAAAATAAACACAAATGCTCTACTTGTATTTTCACAGACTAGAAATTTGTAGGAGTAACTCATGTAATGATAAAATAAGAAAGTGATAATCAGAAGCAGCATGGCATCTAAATGTACAATGATCTCCTAAGATATTAGGTGATGATGAGAATGAGAGTAAATGTTATATTTAGCAAGCAAAATACCTGACGTAATGTTCTGAAAGAACTCCTCCACCAAGCCGACCCACAAAGTTGAAAAAGCTGAAAAGTGACAGCAAGATAGTGGTATCTTCCACACCTTGTGCAATGCCTATTTGAGCCAGATTATTAAGAACAGTAACCCCAGTTCCGACACCCACAAAGTAAACGAAAAACAGTAGCCAGAAATCTGCCTTTACTAGAGCCTCAGTAAACTTGAAATCTTCCCCTCTTTTGGGCCTTCTCTTCTTCCTCACTGCTCCCTCCCCCTCAGCTAGCAGCATAGCCACCTCACCCGAACCATCCACCACATCGTTAAAACTTCCAAGGCCACTCGCTGATGAACATGATAGCAGTGGCTCCATGTTGTCCACTTTGCCATCTTGAATTGGCTCTGAAGACCCAACATGTTGCTCTGCCGTCTCTGCTTCAGATGCTTTTCTGGGGCACAGTGTCATCTTTATAGGGATAACAAGTGGAGCCAAGAGAAGGAGAATCATCACAGCCAACAAAACATACGACACTTCATCACTTATGAGGACTGAGTTGTCAAGTATTGTTGTTCCAAGTATGTATAAACCCAAGGCCACACTTGCCCCTTGGATGAAAAGAAAATGCAACTTTTCAGAAGAATCTTCCCCAGAAGCTGGAGTACAAGGCCGAACGAGAAACATGGTACTAAAGCATAAAGCAGGAATACCAATAGCTAGAAACAGCAGGAACTTGGAGGAAGAATTATGAAAAACAGCGCTGTAAATTTGAGTAAAAACTGCAGCGCTGAGACCCGCATAACCTTTCAGGATCCCTGCAACTGTGCCTCTACTCACAGGGAAATTTCTCATGTTGGTGACAAGAACAGCAGTCGATAACCACGCACAACTGTTGGTAGCAACAGCAAGGCCAAACCATAGCTGCACACCATACATAGACAGAGATGATAATTAACTAGGCACTTTCGATACCATGCACAGCTTAACAAACAAATCACTATGTATAGAAATTAATAAGTGGAAATGGAACCACTAATACAATGAAAATAAAATTATGTATAAAAAAATAAAGATTCTCAATTTCAGACAAGTTTGAAAATGTTTGATAGATACCATGAATATTCTCTTATAATATTTCCTGGTCCTACATAAGTGCTTTCATTAATATCTGAGATGAAGTTTGTATATAAGATATTAACTAATAAAGACCAAAGAAGCAATAAAGCAGAAAAGTGAATATATGAAAGTTAAAAAGAGAGGAGGAAGAAGTTAGCAGTTACCAAGATGAAAGGAAGGGAGACAAGTGTTTTGGTGATGGCAAGGCAGAGAAGACCGAAACCAAGGAAAGAGAAGAGAGCACCGATGAAGAGAATGAGCCAAGGAGGGAACTTGTTGCAGGCAAGGCCGGGAAGAAGGCCAACATTCTCACCAATATCATTGGCAACACCAAGAAGGGTGATCTGGCTCTGGTTGAAACCCAAAATGGATTTCAATGAATGAGAATAGAGAGGGAAAGTGTAGCCATTTCCTGAAGCAATCTGAACCCACACGGCAGCTCCAAGTCCCACCCAAGGTGGTCTTCTCCCTCCCTTCACTTGCAACATGTCCCTAACTTGTGCTCAACACTCACACACACAACCCCTTGCCTTCAAAAATCAAAACCAAAGGCTCACAACTCCTAATCAATCCCTGTCCTAGTCAGATACACAAATATGGTTTTGTGGCCATTCAACCAACCAACCATTTACTTTAAGCCTACTTGCAAAAACGTGCCCAGACATCATGATAAAGAATAAAACATTCTACCCTATTATCTTTAGTTTACCAAACTTTAAGGTGTGTGACAAAATAAAAAATTAATTGGAAGTGTATTATCGCTAGTTGTAAAATGATAAATAAGATTATAATTAATTAATAGATCAATAATAAAGTATTTAAAATAATTATAACATATTTTAATAATATAAATTATAAATTATTATAATTATATATTAATATTATAAATTTTTATAATTAAATATTTAAATATAATTACATATTTAAATTATAAATTACTATAATTATATATTTAAATTATAACTTTTATAATTAAATATATAAATTTTAAATTAAATATTTGGATTATATTTTTCTATAATATATTTAAATTATGAGTTTAATTGGTATACACAGTCAATCATAACTTTCATTTATGTGACTTTTAAAGTATTAATTAATAAAGGGTTGTGATTGAATGTCAGTGTAAAAGTCTTTATACTGACGGTGTATACTAATTAAACTCTTAAATTATAAATTACTATAATTACATTAATGAAATAGAGAAAAATGAAGGGGAGAAAAGTTGTACCACATGAGGAAAGAGAATTAGTATAGGACAATACTTATATTAATAAAAGGTAAAGTTGTAAAAAAATTAGCTATGAGAATAAAAAATCTTTTGAAAAAAAATACTTGGAGTAGCCTTTTTGAAAAAACTAATAGCTTCTAAAAAAACTCTTAACTTTTGTTATCCAAATGAAGCTTAAATCATTTCAGCTTTCAGCAAGTTGAAATTGTAAACCAAACACACTCCTAATTTTCAAACCAAATGACCTTTTAGGTGGCATTTGTTTTAAGGTTTTTTTTGTTTTCATTTTTTTACAAAAAACAATATTGAAAATATGTTTGTTACAATTTCGAAAATATTTTCTTTGGAAACATTTCTAAAAAAATAATTGATAACAAAAAAAAATTATTTTGGTGTTTTAAACAATTAAAACTATGCAAAAACTTAATAATAATATTGTAATTATAACAAAAACTATATATCAATGTATTTTAAATTATACATATAAATACTTCATAATACTTTTACAAAAAATTGGTTAAATTTAACAATATTGTTTTTGAAAATAAAAAACATCAAGAGGAAATAAACACATTTTATGAATGTTGAAAACTTAAAAATAAAATTGTTTTCAAAAGATAAAAATAGAAAAAGAAAAAAAAAACATTTTCTCAAACTAAATATTATGAATTCTTATTTTCTTCACAAACTACCTTATGAGATGTCAAGCAATGTGACATTTAGCGTTTGCCATTTTCCTTAAAAAAGTTATACATTTATTTAATTCATAAATTATAAATTTTTTATTTATTTGATAAGTTTGAATTAATATTATTATATTTAAATAATTTATTTTTTGTTCAATAATTATTATATTTTTTTATGGGTATGGGTATATTCAATACCAATGGAAATAAAGAAGAAACATAAATCTTATATCCATCAGGTATGAAAACATGGATAAGGATGTGTTTCTAAAGTAGAGACAAAAATGAGTTTCAAGAATGGGGAAATAACAATGTCATACTGTATATGTCCCGTTCTCATGCTTTTTATAATGGCCACTCAAGCGCACTTGTTTTTATGTAGGAAGGGAAAAAAACAAACAAGGATTTGGATGATAAAGTATAAAAAGAAAGTGGAAATATATGATATTCATAATGAAAACAAAGGATTTATTAGTACAAGAGAAGGTCATGTACACATGTAAAAAGAAGGAGAGTGAGGTTGCATATTTAAATTCTTCCATTAAAAAAATTAAACATATTAATTGTAACAACTCAATTTTCATAAATGAGGTATGTTAGTTATTTTAAATTAATTGAATTAATTAATAGAAATTTAGTCATTTATTATTTCAAAAAGACTAAAGTATATATATATATATATATTATTAGATAAAATAATAAAATAAAAATTTTCGAAAGCAATAATAATAAGGAGAAATATATTTATATTGTTATTAAAAATTTGAATATTATAAGTTAAGGGAAGGGGTTAAGTGAGAAGGTAAAGAAATTGGATGAGTTAGGTTCATTAATGTTCTTATGTGATAAGGGAAGGAAGAGGCATAACCATTCTTGCCACATTTTTATCTGAGAGTTTCTTGAACCTTGGAAAAAGAAAAAGAGAAGTTTTAGAGAGAAAAAAAAAAAAGAAAGGAAATTATTCCTGCACAAACCCTGTGCAGTTTTCTTAATTTCATCATTGCGGATTTGTTAGTAGAAGAGATTTATGCCTATTGAAACTTGCATAAAAATGAATTGCTTGTGTTTGATGAGTGAACGTTAAATTGTATGAGAATGTTGTTAAGATGTTTCCATATGCTATTATATATATGTTTGTGATTGAGAAGTTGTAAGTGACTATGTAATTATATGATGTGATATGTAAGGAATGATGTTATTCCTTGCATGTTTTAATATATGTTAGTAAAGTTCTTACACATAAGAATTTAATTTTCGTTTTGGAAATCACGATTTATAATTATTTGTTGTTTATTTTTGCAAGAGAAGTATGATATTATAACATTGAGTTTTCTTCAGAATTATATTAGAGTGAAGTATGTGTTCATGTGAATTCTGTTACTTATGTTCAATTTTAATTCCATCTAATCTTTACTATTAAAATGTTAAGGGAGAAAAGTGTTACATTAACAACTAACATTTACTTATAAAAAAAAACAAGAGAAAAGAAAAATAAATAAGAAATAAAACAAAAATAAGTAAATAATTAATGAATATATTTTAAATTTCTCTTCCTTTTTATTTTCTCTCAACCGAACTTAATTTTGCTTAAATTTGGTGAAGAGAAGGCGAGTACCAATGAAAGTATTGAGGTTCCTTATGTTATGGGGCGATGCAGCTTCGTGTCTGCTATGTTTAGCTTCGTTTCTTGGTACTAGCTCGTCTCATGCGAAGTGTAGGGTGGTTTTAGGATGCTTCGTATTTGTATAAAGAATTAAAGAATATTTCCAAAATCAACATACTTCAACTTTCAAATTAGTAATCATTTATATGAGCAACAGAGACAAAGAAAGAAGATATTAAGCCTGCATACAATTCGTTTCTGTAATTTATAGATGTTGTCATGAATGTGAATCACTAAATTTATTTCTATTTTCTTTAGATAAATTAGTGAGTTAAGTTTACTCATTTTATAAAATAAAAATAAAAATTTAATTAGTACGTACTTAAATGTTTTTACATTTATGTTCACTTATATTTTTTTATTTTTATGCTTTTTAAAATATCACTTGATAAAATTAATAAATTTATCATAAACTAAAAATATAATTAAATGTTAATATAAAATTATTTAAAAAATGAGTTAAATAAATAATAAAAATAAATTACAACAACACTTCTTAAATATGTATTTTTTTTAACAATTACTTTAATAGTATGAGTGTTAGTAAAATATTTTAAATATATAAAATTGTTAATATAAATTTTTTAAAATTAAAAGAAGTGTAAAAGAATTTAAAAGAAAACATTATATATAATTTGATAAAAATTTAAGAAATATTAATATAATTTACTGTAATAAAAAATTTAGAAAATATTGTTAAATTTTTCTATTCATATTAAACAAAGCAAAATATTACTGTATCAAGATCATCTTTGCTTTAAGAACACAACTTTTTCCTTAAAGCAATTGGTTCTACTTTTACTTTTTGAATTAAAAAAAAAATAGCATGAAAAGGCTCAATATTGTTCTTTATTTTTTTTAAGTTCGTCATAAATTTACATGTATAAAAAAAAAAAACTTTTTTGTTAAAAGCACGCAAACTTTATCCATTTTGTTTAATGCGGAATGATTATTTTCTTCCATTCCCATGAAATTACACGACATTTGTTCTAAGATTTTTTCTTTTTTACCAACGAATGATTGAATTCTACTTTTTTTTTTTTTTAGGAATTCAATTCTAACTATGTTCTCTGTCAAGATGTTTATAATATCTTACATTTTCTTCAACCGATGTATACCATGAATTAGTGGGATATAATTTCATTTTCATCTAATGTAATTACCGTCAACTTCGAAAAAAAATTAATCAATAGTCGGTTGTGTCGTGTGGCATGAAATACAGTCGTCTAGCACGAAATACATCAAACCAACGAAAAGGACGTTGCCATCAAAAGAACGAATATAAATGAAGTCCTTTAGGGGCAAAGAGTTGGACGTAAATATCACGAATTAGACAGGTTCTTTTTAGTGTTTTCTCATTTTTTATTCGCTTTCTTTTAACGTTTATAATTTTTTTTTTAAATCTCAAAACATTCTTGTCTTTTTATTTTAAGTTTTTTAACAAAATATTATTTAACTTTATGACTGAGACGCATTTTTACCTGCTTTTTGGAAAAAACATCTTTACAATTTTTGAACATATAAGATAGAGGAGGAAATTCTTAAAAATGAAGGTGAAGAAATATATATGTTCAAAAAAGCTGAAAATGCAAAATAAAGAAGCAAATGTAATCTTTTAAAAATGTGCATAAAGGTACGTATGCAGCTATAAAGTTGCATGATGCTCTATAAAAAAAAATAGGAAAAAAGAGGGTAAGGGTGTTTTGCGGTTTTAAAATTATAAACATTGAGAGGATACAGATAGAAAATGAGAGAGTGCTAAAAGAAGTTGCCAATGAATTGGATTGAGCTTTTTTTTTTATTATTATTATTAAACCCAATCCAACTACCTCGAATTGGGTTAGATTATTTAGGTTATGTTTTATAAAATATTTTTTAAAATAAATTAAGTGATAAGAAATTTTTTTGTTATATTTATATAAAAATTAGATTATATTATTGTTGTAATATAAAAAATAATTATAAATTATAGTTACAAACTATATATCAAAATTAAATTAATTAAAATCAACATATAATTAATTGTAAAAAAATAATAACTAAATAAGCATCTGTCTAAAATAAAAGAAAACATAATTTATCCAAGTTAATCAAGCAATAAAAATAAACACAAACTATTTTGGTTGAGTCCATGGTGACCAAACTCTCGAGTTAACTCTTTAACTCTTAGGAATTTACGAGCCAACTTATCCCTGCGAGTCAACTCGTGTTCAAACTTTCTTTTTAGTAAACTCTAGGTAAACTTGGTAGATTCTATGCAAATTTTTTAAACTTTCGAGTTTACTACCGAATTAACAAATTTGGTTGTTTTGTATGTGTTTAAAGTTTAACATACTCTCATTTAGTGGGTCATTATCAAATCGAAGAACATATGCCAAACATCAAACCTCATCTAAGAATGCTCTACCAATATTATCACCTTTGCAATAATGTATCTCCGTAGACTTAGTAAATTATTTAAGTATCGTAGAATATATGATTTACTATTTTGACTTGTTATGTTTTTTAAATGTTTAATGGTATGTTATTTATAGATATTTTTTATTATTTTTATATAAAGTAAACTCTTAGGAGTTTACGAGTCAAGTACATGAGTCAAACTTATCGAACTCCCACAAATTGACGTAGACCCTCAAATTTGATAATCTTGATTGTATTGACTCAGGTTTTACCTAATTACAATAAAAACTCAACTTAATCTCTTCATATTGAATTGAGTCAAATTGAATCTTTAGATTATCTTATCTAATAAATACTCCTACCTCAACCACATGATACTTTTTATTTTTATTAATTTTAAAATTAATAAATAAATAAACTCGTACTACTTTTTAAGATTAGAAAACAAAAAAAATCATACCACGCTCTCTTTCTTAATCAAGGGGAAAAATCGTACTTTTTTTTGGGAGTCTACCTCAAGTAATATATTATTGATTATGATTTATGTCAGTTTTGTTTGACGTTTCACTAAAAAAACGTTTGTCATATTTTATAATGTTAATAAAATATTAATTAAATATTTTTTGAAGAAAAATATTAATTAAAAGTAAAAAAAAATGAATGAAAATTTAGTTACTATAAAATAAAAAATTACTAAAAATGTGAAATATAAAAATATAATTAATTTTTATATTTTTTAATAAAATTATAAACTTCGATCATATTGAGAAAAAGAAAATCATTAGAGTCATGTGTGTGTGGCCATGATTGGGTTACAAAGCATTAATCAAATTACATCTTAAATAATTTTTTAAATAATTCTTTATGAAAGGTAAATTTTAGCAATCCAATTATTGAGTTTTGTATTCTTATTAATTATATCAAATATACAAAATTTCACTCAAAATTAAAATAATTTAATAGTTTATCATATTACTTAATATTAATGTATAAAATAATATTTAAAAATAAAAGTTATTAGATAACATATCTAAATAAGTCATAATTTTTTAAAAAATTATATGCATATAAATATAATTACATATATTTAACAATTAAATCAACAAAGTATGTGCCTTAATCTTCAAGGAGAGGAAGTAGTTAAGTGACCTGTCTTAAACAACGGTTAATGAGCACTTTCATTAGCATGTTCAGAAGCAAGATTTGGGTAATAAGAGTTTAGGTTCGGATGGTTTGAACTTTCTGTTTCTAAAGGAATTCTAACATTTGATAAAGGAGGACTTCATGATTTTTTTTTATGAGTTTCATACCAATAAAAAATTGATCAAGGGATCGAAGTGCTCCCTTATTACTCTCATCCCAAAAACATCTTATCCATTGGTGACTATCATCCTATCTCTTTGATTAGGTGTATATAAAAGTTTCTACCTAAAGTATTGGCATTACAATTGAGAGATGTTATTTGAATGGTCATTTCAGAGAACCAAATGACATTTATACATAGGAGGCACATTCTAGACAAAGTATTAATAGTGAACGAGGTGATGGATAATGCACGAAAATAAAAAGAGGAACTAGTATGTTTGAAAGTCGATTTTAAAAAGACTTATGATTTTTGTGAGTTGGTAAGACTTGTAGCAAGTTATGGAGAGGATGGGTTTAAGGTGAAATGGATACGATGGATGAAGGAATGTGTGAGTTCGATAGGAATTTTGTTTGTTGAATAGAAACCCTATGAAAGAGTTTGGGGTCGGTAGGGGACTAAGACAATGGGACCCATTGTCATCCTTTCTATTTCTCATTGCAATTAAGGGGTTAAGCTAGATGGTTAAATCTATTGTAGACCAAGGCCTGTGAAAGGGGTATATTATTGAGATAGAAGCGATTGAGGTCTCGCACTTGTAGTTTGAGGATGAAACACTACTATTAGCACAAATGGATTGGGAGATGCTAGTGGTAATGAAAACATTGTTGCTTAATTTTGAATTAGTATCCAGACTTAAGGTCAATTTTCATAAGAGTCAGTTTATCAATGTGAATGAGTCAAATTTGGCTAAAGTGTCAACCTTTTTAAATTGCAAAGTAAGGGGTCAATGCTACTAGATTGGAGATGTGGAAGCTAGTGGTGGAAGGGGTTTAGAAGCGATTGTCAGGGTGGGGAAATAATTATGTGTCCATGGCAAAGAGAGTGGTGCTCATTAAAGTTATATTATCTTCAATTCCGATATACTTCTTTTCATTTTTAAAGGCTTTTAAAGGTATCATTTCTCAATTTCACTCTCTATTTTGTAACTTTTTATGGCCAGAAGCTTATGTCGATCAAAAGGTTAGTTAGGTGCCTCGGGAAAAAGTGTGTTGATCAAAGGAGGACATGAGATTGAGTTTGAGAGATGTGAGAAAATTCAATTTAGCTTTGTTAGGAAAGTGGAAGTGGGGAATGAGGGTAAAACTTAATAACTTATAATATCTTGAAATCAAAGTATAAGTGTGCATATGGGTCTTAGGAGGGGAAGGGTACATAGTCAATGTTCCAGGTGGTGGTTTGATAACGGGATGTAGATAGACTCCGTACACAAAAGAACTTGGTCAAGCATAAGGTAACTTTTTGACAATTTTACATAATAGGTAATGAACCTAACTTTTTGTATATAAGGGAGAGTAAAAATGTCCTTCCATGGTGACCAATGTATTTTTCCTCTTACTCTTTATCGGATGATATTTCTTGTGCTATCCTATCTCATGATGAATAAAAATATGATTGACTTATATAATAAAATCAATAAAATATGTACTTTATAAAAAAAAAATTAAAAGTATAAGGTGACTTTTATTCATGCTGTAAACAATTCTAACCCTCTAAATATATATGTTGAACTTTTTTTGTCGTCAATGTAGAAGTTTTCTTTTTTGTGGACCAGACTTTTTTACAGAGAACAATCTTGTTGATTTTTAAAATTTTGGCTGCCGGTGATGTTAAAAAACCAAGAACTAAAATATACAGAGTATAAAAAATTATAAATATATTTTTTTATAAACCAACAAAATTTTATTCTGATAAAGACAATAAGTAATAGAAGTTTCATCTCGCAAAATATGTATAATATCATAGAAACTAAAAATATATAAATATCATAGAAACTAATTTTAACTCGTTGATTTTTATTTGCTCTCAATTTTGATATTTCCAATTTACGTAATTTGACAGCAGCGTTTGGAAAGTTACATGAAGAATGAAATCAATTCTTTATCTAATAGCATCTTAAATTATAATTGATCGGATCGATGGCTTAGTAATAAAAATATTATTTGAATGAAGATTTTGTCGGAAATGGTTTGTAATTGGAGGTATTTGTTTACTTCAATGATGTAGGGTTTTTAGAATTTAGAGTTTAAGTTTATGGATTATCGATGTAAAATAGTTTTATTAATTAATATTTTTTTAAAAATTATAATTAATATTTCAAAAGTCATACACATAATTGTGATTGAATGTAATTTTTTTACACTTTTTTATATTAACCTTTTTCTCATGTTTTTATCAGTAAATCACTATGCAAAAATTAATTGTATTTAGTTGATGATATTAAATCTGTCAAAGATTTAAATTTATTTTTAGTTTTTCTAACTTTTTATTAATTGTAACTTTCAAATGTTGTTTTTCTAAGATATACCACCCTATTATCTCTTGCTAATAATTTAATATATATTTAAGCTTATTATATATGTTACATGTTATCTTAATTCTCAACACAATTATCAATATGACTTTATGTAAATGCAAGTAATATTGCTGCTAACTAATGATAGAAATTATTTTTAAAAAGACAAAACTTACAAAAAAAAATTAGAAAACCTAAACGATATTTATATTTTAAAAAAGAGAAGTCAATTTTGAGACTATTATTTAGCTAAGACAACCCCGTGTATTAGTAAAACAAGAGAAATAAAGAGTGATTTGTGTTGATTCATGTCCAGAGATGTTCTCATTCATTTGAATAAACTAAAACGCAGAGAAAACCAATGGAATTTATGCGGTTTGCACTTCTGACATATGGTGATTTATGATATTTATCTATTTGATCCTCAAGTAAGCATTTTTATAATAACTAATATAATTTACGTTAATAACATTATATTGAATAAAATAATGAATTTTGTATTTAACAAAAGTTATATAAAATGTTATTTTACATTTTTTCTTACCACCAATCTTATTTCATTCTTTTTTCTTTTCAATCAAACACTTTAATTTTCATTTTCTTTTTGCGCATTACTTTTCTTTTCTTTTCTAACCTATTATTTCCCTTTCTATCATCAATATCAAATAAAAGCGCAAGTTCATAATTAGTACAACCTTTTTAAAATTATACGCACATGACATTTGGTCCAAATCATTTTTTATTTTTTTTTAAAAATAAGCTAGGTAAAGTAATATTTATATAAAAATACTTAAATTTCTAAAAAAAATTTACAAAACAAAATATTACATAAATTATTGTATATAAACCAATTTTACACAGTTTTTTATTTTATAAATATACTTTTTTGAGTAGTCAATAAAAAATAAAAATCAATTTATTTTATAAATCCATAAATTATTACAAAATATTTTATAAAAATTTATAAATATACTTTATTTTAAGCATAAAGTAAAATAAATCATAAAACAAAAATATTTTAAAGTAAAAGGGAACAAAATACCTTAAAGTTACTCAAATTTTATTATTTTTTCCCAACTTAATTAGAGAAAATTATATGGATACCTAATTGATATATATATATATATATATATATATATATATATATTAACAATAACTATAATAGATAAAATATTTCTATTCAAATAATGCTAATGATTTTTTTATGAGAAATTTTAATAATTATCGTAGTTATTATAAACTTTTTACACTGGCTTTGACTCATACTAGGAGGATTAAAAAAAAATTATTATTCGTTACCAGAAACATTTTAGGCCTTTTTTATATTTCTAATTGGTCAACCTCATAATTTTATCTTTATATTTTAAAATAGAAATGATATTATATTTTAAAAAATTCATGAGATTAGTGTATTCTTAACTATTCTTGATTGTTTATTTTATTTTTTTAATTTTAGTTAATTAAAATATTTTTTAGTAATGTGTTAAGTTAAAATATGTTAGATTTAGAATTTAATTAGATGAATAAAATTAAAATAAAAAATAAAATATATTATTTTAAGGTTAAAGCTCTATTTACAAATGTGATAAAAGAAAGTAATAATATATACACTCCTGAAAATAAATTTCTAGAAATTAGGGGTATCCATGAATCTAGATCGATATGTGAATTCAAACCAATTCAATTAGATTTGTGAATTGATTAAGACAAAATCAGATCAAATCCGATTAAATATGACCATTGACAAATCGGATCACAGATTTGAACTTTGAAAATTCATAAATTCGTGAATCGATCTATTTAATTTAAAATTATACATATATATATATATATATATAATGAGTGCAAAGTTTTCTAGACTACTACCGACAAGTGCACCAGTCGTATGTATATCAATGTTTTCTACTTGCAAGAATGAAAAGATAGAATAAACTAAAACTACTAAACATAAAAATAAATAAAGCAGAAATAAATAAAAAAGTGGTGGCTACAGTATGCGATTTAGTTGGGTTTGATTTCACTAAATCATCTTTCAAGTGCATAAATGAACTCAGAACTCTCATTCATTACCTATGTTCCCATCATCCATAAAAATATCCTTAACTTGGATCCCCCACAAATAAGGAACTAAGTTATTAGACTATCACTCTCATGCATAATCTAAAGTCAAACAACTTGCATTAAGAAAAAATGCTCAAGATGGTCAACGAGTCTTAGTCATTCTCGAGCAATAAAACCCATTGGGAGAACTTCTCGATTTACAAGCCAAAATTCTCTCTCAAGCTCATTCAACGAGTAAAACCTACAAAATATATGAAAATAAAGCATGAGATAAAGAAGAGCACCAACAACAGAAAGTAAACTTAGATTAAAAGTATTAAAATAGACAAGAGTTCAGGTTCAGTTACATCATATATCAACAAAATAAGATGGGTCCCTGTCGATTATGTAAAAGAAATTATTTTCTGCTGTTTGATTAATTTAAATGTATTGTAACCAAGTATCTGTGGATAAGTGAATGACTATACCTAACATGGGATACGTGATTGCATCTAAGTATAACATAGCTTTGGTGTTTTTGTCTCTTAGACTATGCATCACATTTTTCACAGTTAGAAGTAGGTCTCCAAATGATACCTCATCACATCGAGTTATATGTTTAGGATATGTCAATGATAATCATTTTACACAGGTATAAAATAATTACTGTAAATTTCATTCCATTCATTTGTAATTTTTGTATGTCATCAATAGTAATAATATTCCTTTATGCAGGTGATCTTAAAAGACCATTGTCCAATTCTAGATACAAATCTGTCATGGAAAAAATATTGTTATTTGACTGCAAAAAGCTGGTTGACACCTTCATTAGTTGTATTAAAAAATTATCCAATTGCGTGTGGTTACAAACGATTATGTCAATCTTAGTGACAATTAAATTTGTCAATCTACATCTTTTAGTCATTATAAATTTGCAGAATATTGGCATACACATGTTTAGTAATTAATGTACATGTTTTAGTCATTAACATTTATATATGTTTTAGCTTATACAAATTTTAGTTAACAAATATTAGTATTATTCTCCTTATCATTAATTACTAAGTATTATTCTTTTTATCATAAAATTTTATACTTGTTTAGTATACATGTTTTAGTCATTATTACACCTTGTATGCAACAGTGATGACACACCATCCAGTGCGATTGTCATTTCTTTGACAGGTAAATGGGAGGAAGACGTCTCTTTGTGGCACATTTCTACAAATGCATAAATGAGTCATTTATCTACAGTGTCCATATTACATGTTGTCAAAGGAAATAATCCATAATCCATGACAATATTTTTTATTTCTTTCCGTGGTGGTCCAAACAGTGTCAGTTTATGCCCATGTGATACACACTTCAGGACACCTCAATCCTACAAGAATAAAAGGATTAAAATATTAATATTTTAACATAACAACAAACATAACATAAGGGTAGTAAAGTAATACAAAACTAATATACCTGATAATCTCATACGGCACGCACTACATGATCACCGTACGACCTCAATATAGATGTGTCATTTAGGTTCACTAGGAAAGTATGGTTGCATATCATGTTGCTGTTTTTTAGCTAGTTGGATATCAAGTTGCTCTTCTTTAATTCGCTGCATATGATGAGTTTGCTAGAAATTACTGCCTATATGCATTCCTTGCCTCTTATGTGAAGATGTTGCATTATAATCTTAAATTAGACCCCTTGTTCTAGCCATCTTACCAACCCAAAAGAAAAAAAAATGAATTACTATTGTTTACATATATTAAAAACAAAATATAAGTTATGGAAATATCAAAATAATAAGCTGCTAACAATGACAAAAATCACATCAATGTAATAACCAAATCTATTTAAAATAACATACAAGACCAAAATGAGTTGTTTAAATTCAAATATTAACAGTAATACCATTGTCAACAGCTACAATTATTCTCCATATAACAAAGCTAATTGAAGCCTAGAAAGTAAGAACACAAAGATTGATTATGCCTATTATCAAAGGTAATTGAAACCTATAAAGTAGAAAATGGAGCCACCAGGATTGGTTTAACTAGTAAATCATAAGTTACAATAATAGGCTAAAAAAGATAATGTGTCTTTGGAAACACATTTTATTTAATATTGAATGTAGTCAATTGACATATTTCACATTCAAAAGCAAAAATTTAAAATTTTCTATTTTTACTTTATTTAATTTTGAAAATGTTTCATGAGACAATATTTTCTAAGTTACAATCAAACCAAACATATTTTTATTAAGATGTCCTATATATTTGAAGGGTTGTAAACCATGTAAAGTATTCTTGGTTAAAGAACTTGATACTTCATTTTCAAACTTTTGTTAGCCCCTATGTCCCTACAGTTGATTAAATATCGAGTAATGCTTTAACTGTTGACTCTTCTCTTATCTCTCCTGAGAACTTAGTAAATTTAGGAATTTTATGTCTTTGAAGCATCTTAGTTTGGAGAATCGCATCTAGGAATGCAAGTCCTGCATCTATCCCAAATCAGTTAAGGGCTAATTCAACCGCTTGGTCTATCAAAATGCAAGTCTTGATTTCGCACTATTCCCCTTACATACCCAACATTATCAGGCCTAACTTGAGGTTAATTTTCAAGATTCTGCTTTGGCTGGATATAATTGTTCTCTTGGGTTCTGCCTTAATCTCTTACTCTCATGCCCCCAGCATAACCTATGTTATGACTTGCATTTTGGTCTATTAAGAGCTTGCCCTAGGTTGTTTATGGATGACATAGTAATTGGCCTTCTTGGGACTTGGGGTATGGCTAAAGCATCTCTCATTTGCCCTATTTATTCATTCATGAGGTGCCATGTCTCATTCATTGTTTGCACTAATGGATTTAATGTGGTGTTTATTTGTTGGGACATCATGTTAACCATCTTATGGTTACTATGATCCATTTGCTACCTAAAGGCCATTAATGCACTCGATGAAATTCTTGCATAGGAACTTTTCTTGTCAAAAATCCTACTAGCATTGACTTGATCTTGACCCATTCCATCCAGCTAGGCATTCCACATGGGTATCGGGCGTTGGGTGATGCCCCGATGGTAGGCATAGCCATTTGGTTGGAAGGCTCTACCCCTTGTGTCAGTGCCACTAAGAATGGAGGAATGTTCTCAAATCGAGTATTCACAACTCAACTCTTGATGTATGTGGCCATAATAGGGTTTATTTAATTAATCATAACATCACTAAAAGAAGGGACTGTATTGGCACCATTTTAGAATGAGACATCCCCAATAGGACGAGTTTGGGCAAAACTTAGTGAATTTCTTCCCCCTAGTCTCGCGCTGCACATTAATTTCAGGGGTGCAATTTGCATCGCTACCCTGAATGTTCTTGGCATTCTCTTGTCGAGATTGCCTTTGACACTTTGAGAATTTTGATTTTCACTCATGAGGATCCTACAATCCTAAGTCTTATTCATGATTGAATTTTGAAAACCAAGATGTAATAGAAAGAACCTTTGTATTTTCAGGGTCCTACTAGGCATGCCAATTTGCTTCTTGTGAAATTCGTTTGTGATAAAAATAAATAATTAAAATAAAAAAGTATCACTTTTGACTCAAAAAGCAAAACAAATTTATATTTATTTAAAGAACTTTTAGAATACAATGGTGTACGCGTGTGTGAATTATTTTTTGTCAAATTGGTTGTAATTAATGAAGTCCCAAATCATGAAATGTTGTCTTAGAACGCTTGAGATTAGATGATAACATGATTTTGTTCATTCAAGTTCAAAGTTGTTCACGAAGGATTGTTTGAAAAGCAATTACAAGTGCAATGAAAATAAATTAAATGTAATGTAAACCTCAAAGAGAAGAGTTCTACCTCTAATGAAAGCATTAAATGCATGAATTTAAAGAAATATGATGTAAACCTCAAAGAGAAAACCTCAAAGTTTTACTTCTAGTGAAAGCAATAAATGCATGAAAGTAGATAAAAAACAATAAAGGAATTTTACAGAATGAACTGCCCTCAAAGTGGTTAAGAACATACATCTCAATCCCTTCATTCGTTACCATACCTAGGTGTCTTGAGTTTACAAGATTCTATGTGAATGTTCCAACAAATTATTTTGGTATGAGTGAAGGATATATATAGACTATTTACAATGAACACTTGTCCCTAAAATCAAAATAAAACAATGTTTTATTCTCCAATAGGAATAAACCACTGAAAACCTTCCTAACTTCCAATAACTTCCCCAACGGATAGTAACTTCCATGTTTGACTTCTATCTTTTTTTATGTTGAATCTCGATCCTTTTACCATTGTCCTTTCTTCTCATGTCTGTGACCTTTAATACACATCGAGATTTATGCCTTGATTTGTAGTATCCAAACCTTTGCTTGAGATTCCTAGTTTTAGTGACCTTATCTCGAGTGAAGTTTTAACTCGAGATTTCCTTATGACTTGCCCTGTGCGCAATCCTCTTATTTGCCTTGAGATCAAGGTTCATCCTTAGTAGTCCAACTCTTACTTCCCTTCAATCTCGAGATCCCTTTTTTATTGTCTCCTTACAATTTTATTTTCCTCGATTATGACGAACTTGACTTTGCCTCTCAAAAAATCATTGCCTCCTTAAGCTCAGTTTGTAATATCTTGAGCCCCACCAATTACGGACAGAAAACACCATATTTACTTAAAATCTATTTTCTTCACCCCAAACACATACATTGATCAAGTTCCTCTCTTCTTGAAGATTCTGATGACAAACAACTTGATTGCATCACTCTCCTAATCTTACAAGTAATCTTCTAAGGAGTAGAATGATGTTGATAAACTTTTTAAAAGGGTTGTTAATATTATGCAGTTTTCTTAAGCAATCAGAATAAGTATATAAATAAAACAGTACCAGAGATGCCAAGAACCAACAATTACAAATCAAATCCACCCCAAGGATGTTCCAAGCTAAAAGACAACAAGAATCGACTATAGGGGGAACAACAAAGAAAAACTAAAAAACACATGATGGGTACAACAATCAAATACAATAAAAAATAAACCAATATAGTAGAAAAAATCCTACCCAACTAAAGTGATAAAACGAAAAACACCAAACAGAAATAAAAAAACATCAAAGACTACACAATCTGAAGACAACAAATCTGTAGAACTCACAAAAGTTCACCAAATTTCAAAAGAGAAATGACCTAATCCAAACCAATAGAAATAAAATCCTTAAAATAAATAGTAAAAGGGCCTTCAATGAGCATTAACTTTATCCAAAGTAGTGATTTAGAAAAAGAAAAAAAATTATGCAGTGGGGGCAATAATCCCACATTTCTCATATAGGAAAACACTCAAGCAACTATCCATGATTCATATGTCTCAAATACCAATGAATTCAAAATAGTTGATGCATAAGCAGTAGACAATACAAGAAAAGTCACCAATAAAAGGAACTCTGGATCAGTTGATTAGAAACCTTATAAAGAACTCACCTATTTTAGTAAGGTAAATGAAGCTTGATGAAATCCCCAAGTAAAGAAGGCAATATGTGCTCACAACTGCTCAATGAAGCTCAGAAAAAGAATTTAGAGTAAAAGAAGTGAGTGTAAATATGATTACCATGTTTTGGCTTTGGGAAGATGACCCTGTAAAGAAGATGACCATGCTCAATGAAGCTTAGTGAAAGAATTTAGGATAAAGGAAATGAGGGTAAAAAAGATGATCATGCTTTGGTTTGAGAAAAAATTGTAAATGGTGGGGGGTAGGGGTGGAGGGTTGCGAATAATGCGATAAAAAAACATAATTCAGAAGGTTTAAAAATCAGGAGTATTTTAGAACTATACTTAATAAGACTAGAACGGATCAGTAGTTAATAAGATTGGAATAGACCAGTAGGTTGGACCCGAAAATGGGACAATCACTAATTCAGTTTGCTTAGCAGACTAATCATGCAGACAAGTTGGATCAAACAAAGTTGAATAAATTAATTTGTTAAAAACTAAAAATCAGTTAAATTGAGTCGGTTTGTCTTTTTATTTAAACAATATTGTTTTAGTGAATTAAAGAAAATGATGTCATTTTGATGATATATCATAAGTTGAATCTAGAAAAGAAACACTTGATTATAATCCAAATTCAAGATTGGTAGTTTGAAATAATTTTTTTTATAGATCAAGTGTTATTATTGTTAGTAATGTTAGTTTTTGTTAGTGGTAAAGATCGAACTTGCGACCTTTTCGCATCTTTCTCCTTCCTTAATCAACTGAATAACATTATATCTCCAATTTGGAATAATTAAATTATAATTTGTTGATAATTATAAACTTGTTTATGAAATTATGTCATTGAATTATTGCTTATGAACTTGGTTTTTAAACTTTAGTTTAATTTTTATTTTGGATATTTATTTTTATATTTATGATAATGTTATTAATTTTGAAGTATCAAGTTATGTTAAGTATATTATTTTTAATTTTTTTATATAGATCTATTTAACTGGCTCAACTAGTAATCACTTAGTCTAACCACTAAATCATTAAACTACTGTGAGGATCGGTTAATTTTTAATAACACTTATCAGAACAACTAAAATGAGAAAGGAAAAAAAAATTAATTGTAAGTTCAAGTGTTTTTGTATGGTTTGAACATGTGTGAGGCTTATTTACATTTTGTGTTCTCTTTATTCTTTTTTTTTAATTTTTCATATTTCTCCCTTATTTTTAAATCATAACATGATGTCTTTCAATTTTTAAAATTATTAATTTTGTATCGATGTGCTAGTGAGTTGACATTGAATTTTAAATAAAACACATTGACAAATACATAATTGTAATTTGAAGTAATTTAATAATGTGACATATCCTATTTTTTTATTTAAAGGTGTTTTGAATAATAAGAAAATGATTTAAATTATTAAATTATCTTGAAATAATAAAAATAGAATATATCACATTATTAAGTATTGTTAAATACTCATAAGCATTTATTATTAACAGTGAACATATGAACATTTATTATTTATATGAACATCAATGCAATACAAATTCAATAGTTTAAAAAAATCGAAGACACGGTATATGATTTAAGATAAAAATATTAAAAATTGAAACCCAAATTGTAAGTAGGTGTATAAGTTATAAGGCAAGTGTGAATCAATATTTGTTTATTTGTTATTAATAGTGAACAATCATTAATGTCTCGCGGTCAGATTCATAAGACATAACATTCCCCTTGCCTAACACCCCCCAATTATCAAATTCCTTGTGTCGGATGATGCATATGTCGTGCTGACTATTTCGATTTCACTCGTTGAAGAATGTCTTTCCTTTGCAAAACTCGTTGAAGAAGGGGATAACTATTTATGATCTCTAATGTACCAATATGGTAGCTACAAAATTGAAAAAAAATTATGATTCCAAAGAGAAGAAGAGGGGCACTCATGACCTGCGATGATATTAATGTGGACAAAACAGAGCGTCGTGCCTTATTGGTTTACTTAGACACTTTCTTAAGCATGCTATGCAAGAATCACAAACAGAAGAGTAGGTGCACATGATGCGAAAACCACACAATTTGTTATATACATGGCATATTTTGGATAATGAATAACAAAATATTATTTTGTCAAATGAACCATGTTGAGAGGCATAAAAGGGAGAAAGAGACACATATATATAAGTAAATTTAAAGGATTAAAAACATATCAATGCATTTTGGGTGACTTCAATTTTGGAAGGTATGAATTTCCGTTTTAATAATACCGAAGGAAGTTGCTCAATGAATGGTGGTAATGTCAGGCGATAGAATGAGTGCAAGCAATACTCATTTAAAGGTTTTATTTTTTAATATCTTTTCTTTTAAGGTTTATGGTTCTTAAGGAAAAAGTTTTATGACATGTGACAAATGCATTGTATTTTCGAAATTAAATTAAAGAAAACAAAATATTGAAGAAGAAAAAAATATAAACAACATTAAATAAAAGCTTAAAAGGACAAACAAAACAGAAGAAATATATAACTAGTGGAAGGAGGGATGCGCGTGCATGAGTGAGCGGTTGCAAATAAATGAATAATAATCCAATAAAGGGAATTTCTTTTTTTTATATATACCTTTTAAAATACTTATTCTATCATTATAAATATTTGAAAATTAAAAAATAAACTACTTTGTGAAAAGAGGGATTTGAATCCTTAATCTCTGTCTCTTCAAATGTTAACTTTGTCACTAGATTAACCTTATAACCTTAAGAACAAAATTATCATAAAATATTTATATCCAATATCCATAATTGTTCTACTATCAATAATCTATAATATATATATATATATATAATGAGAATAGTATATTTTGGTGTCCACATTTCATGATTTTTCTCACATTAATAAATATACATCTTCACAAGTTTTACTTTACCACAAATCAACATTCCTTAAACATAATTTATATATATATATATATATATATATATATACACACGCTTTTTATCATAAATATTTTTAATAGAAATGCGAATGAGACTATGTTTAATTCTATTCAAACTCTGTTTTCTCCATTTTTTCAAATTTATTGCAAATCTTATATATTCATTAATGATCTCATATGTTTCTATCATGTTAACATAAAAAAAACATACTAAACTAAAATTATTCTATACAAAATGACATGGTGAATTATTTATATTTTATTATGTTATTGAAGCCCATATTAAATTAAAACTCTAAAATTGTTATAACATATCAAAATAGAAATATGAATACACAAGTGCAACAATACATGTGTTTGCGCTAGTTAAAAGAATTGTGATCACTTATATACCTTTATCTTTATCTTGAGTTCGGATGGAATTTTAATAGAATTGTTTTTTAAAAAAATTGAAATTTTAATTATTTTTTAAAAGCATATTAATTAGCTAAAATTATAAAAAAGAATTATTCAAACTACCTTTTATTTTACCGAAGTCAGCTAAAATTGCTCTGTTTGATATTGATTAAATTTTTTTTATTAAGATTAACTAGAATTATTTTTCAATTGACATTAACTAGGGTTATTTTTTACCATTTTCTTCGATGTTTTTCTAGAGTACTTCCATCGATTTTTTTGTTAACATTGATCAATACTATTTTTTGGCTTATGCACTTCGTATAAATAGAAAATAATGAAGAAATAATAATCAGAATAAAATATGTACAACTACATCTTCAGTTACAAAGAGTTGTCAATTAGATTCACAGTTCCGCATACAAGTTACACACATGTGATGTATATGAAACCTCAATGTGATAGCCACAACACTGTAGCCTATTTCATACTATTCTAGGAAATGTTTAAAACCCCAATGTGATATGTAGATCTCCAAAGCATCAACCACAACATTGAGCTCCACTACACAATGTTGTGGGAGGTACATTGATGACATGATATGGATCCACACTCATGTGGTTGTGCTAACCATGCTATGAGAGTTGCATGTAGGTATACAAAGCGCCAACATTATGGACTATATTCCACACCTTTTTGGTGATGTGCTAACAACCTACTATGGCATGAGGAGCTTTAGAGTGTTAGTTAAAAGACTACCGTCTATTAAAAAATATTGTGGGAGATGTGTTGATGACCACATTGGGACCATGCTATGGAAATCACGTGGGAGATATACAGAGCTATGGTGAGTCACCCACAATACTATGGTGTATTTCATGCCAATGTGGGACATGTGTTGAAACCCACAATACGTATGTGAAGCTCTATAATGTAAGTCATAGGATTGTGGCATATTCCATAGTATTGTTAGAAGTGCGTTTATTACCACATTTGGGTCTACACTGGTTGTTCCTATAATGTTGCAAGAGTTGCGTTTCAGATATATTAAGCTTCAATGAACTACCACAACACTATGAAGTATTTAATATCGATGTGGGAGATGTAGGCTGATAACTGCCTAAATTACTTATTTTTACATAGGTAAAATATAGTAATTATCACAATTCTTTCTTATTTAAGACCTTGTTTTCCTCTATTTTCACTTAAAATTAGGTTTCTCTATGAATTTATGTTTAGAGTTTAATTTATGCTCATTTTACATTTATTTTCCTTTTTTAACTATTTCAAGTCAGGTTTTGAGAAGGACTGAAGATTGAGAAAAATAAAAAAATTTGGTGGTGTGTCTACAATCGAGTACCCAATAGCTGTGGTACGGACGCCTAACACCTATAAACTAGAGAACCTAGTACGTCTAACGTTGAACGCCCCACAGTCATGGACTGAGTGCCCAACGCTCAGACAAACTCAAGGCTTAAGTTGTTTATTGCACCCAACGACCATGTTTTACTGTTTGGCACTAGTGTTGTGATTTGAAAAATATAAAAGATTGAGTTTCATTCAGTTGCAGGGGTTGTACACCATGTTGATCGAGGACATGCTCCAGACCCATCTTCGTCCATTTTCCACACTCATTCATCCCGATGGTTAGTTAGGTTTTGTTATTTGGTTAGGATTTTATGTAACTTTACCTGAACTATTATGTATTTTTGTACTTTTAATCTAAGTTTATTATTTAATGTTGGTGCTCTTCTTTACCTTATACTTTATTTTCATATATTTAGTGGGTTTTACTTGTTGAATGAGTTCAAGAGAGGATTTTGACTTGTAAAACGAAAATAGCTCTCAATGATTTTTATTGCTCAAAGAAGAGTAAGACTCATTGGCCATCTTAAACTCATTTTCTTAATGCGAGTTATTTGCCTTTATATTATATGAGAGATTGATAGTTTAGAGCTCAAATAGCTTAGCTCCTTGCGTGCAAGATATTGAGGTTAAAGATATTTTTATGGGTGATGGAACATGGGTAGTAAACAAGGGTTTTAAGTTCATTTATGCAATTGAGAGATGATTTAGTGAAATCAAACCAACTGAATCTCATACGTGTATTTATCTCTTGTATTTATTTTCGCTTTATTTACTTTATGTTTAGTAACGCTAGTTTATTTCCATCTTCCATTCGTATAAATAAAATATCTTGGGATTTTTTAGGTATCATCCAAGTCTCTGTGGGATTGACCTGATACTACATATGACTAGTGCACTTATCTATAGTAGTGTAGAAAACTTTGCACTCATCATAGACCTAACACAAAGCAAAAAGTACACTTCTAAAAAGAGGTGCACGGAGAAATTCATTCTATATCATACATCTCCACATCGTTATTGGTTGGTTCAAAGCATATTCAGAATCGTGTAATTTGGATCATGGTAGAGGGGAAAGGTTTTGTGGAAGAGATGGACATGCAGAACTTAATCCGTAAAAAATAATATTTTGACTAAATTACCATCAGTGTCCCCTATTTTATCTTTGCGTATTTTTTGCCCCCTCCCTCATTTATTTTCTTAGGTTTTGTCCTTCCTTTTTAAAAAAATTGACCTTTCACCAAATTGACATCATTGGCTGTTAAATAATGGACGGTGGCAGGGGTTGCATACATGGCACGCTTATGTGACAATGTTAGTTTCAAACATAAAAATAAGAACCTTAAATCAAATTTGGGACCTCCCACACCCAAAGCAAGAATCATACCATTAGACCAAATGCCCACTTTATGTTAATTTCACCCATTTTTATGTTACATATACATACAATTTCAAATATAAATATAAAAATACAACAATAGGAACATTCCGAGATCAAACTTGGAACCTGTCACACCCATGGCGAGAATTATACCACTATACCAAATGCCAAATTCATGTTAATTTTTCCCATTTTCATGCTACATTTGTACATATACATACAGTTTCATTTTTTAGTGTCTAGTTTCATAAATTTTGTTATTATTATTAAACTTGACACTAAAAAATAATAATAATAATAATATACATGCACCTATTGTAGTCTCATAATTTTTTAGCTTTTTTATTTTTTAATAATAATAATAATAATAATAACAATAATATTAAAAAACTGAAAAAGCTACAAAATTTATTATTATTGTTATTATTATCATTATTATCATCATCATTGTTGTTGTTATTATTATTATTAAAAAATGAAAAAACTACAAAATGTATTATTATTATTATTATTGTTGGTGATGGTGGTGGTGTTGTTGTAGCTACTACTACTATTATTATTATTATTATTATTATTATTATTATTATTATTATTATTATTATTATTATTATTATTATTATTATTATTATTACTACTACTACTACTACTACTACAACTACAAAACTAGACACTAAAAAATGAAAAACAAAATACACATGCACGTATATGTAACGTAAAAATAGGTAAATTAACATAAAGTGGGTATTTGGTCTAGTAGTATGACTTTCTCTTTTAGTGTGAGAGATCCTAAGTTTGATTCTTGAAATGTCTCTACTACTGTATTTTTCCATTTATGTTTGAAACTACACATATATGTATCATAAAAATGTGTAAAATTAACATAAAGTTGACATTTGATCTAGTTGTATGATTCTTGCTTTTGGTGTGAGAAGTCCTAAGTTTGATTCTCAACTGGTGTATTTGTACATTTGTGTTTGAAACTGCACGTATATATAAAATAAAAATGAGTAAAATTAACATAAAGTTTGCATTTGGTCTAGTGGTATAATTCTTGTTTTAGGGGTGAGAAGCCCTAAGTTTGATTTTTGGATGTCCCTACTTTTGGATTTTTACATTTATGTTTGAAACTAACATTGTCACATAAGTTGCCACGTATGTAATCCCCTTTTTAATCGCACCACGCAAGCAAGTCGACATCCATTAATTAACAATCAACTCTGTCAATTTGATAGAAGATCAATTTTTTTCCAGTTAGGGGGCAAATCTTGAGCAAAAAAAGGGGCAAACAGTACACAAAGATAAAATATGGGGCATCGATAGTAATTTAGCCTAGTATTTTTAAGATAAACAAATATTAAGAGCTAAAGAAAAGAATATCAATATCATCACATACATTACCCAAATTTGTCATTGTGATTCTCCTAATTGGGTATAGGAATGAGTTTTGTTCAATAGATTCTCCTAATTATGTTATTATTAGGTATGGCCAACCTTTCAAACTAAGGATGACTGACAATAATACTCATACTTATGGATACCATCTTGAATTCATCCCAATTTTAATTGGTATTATCTGTTTTGATTGGATACAATTATTATCCGATTCTCTAAACCACCAAGTATAGATATGAGTATGTAACTATCCATTTTGTACCTATATGCATACCACCCTATTATAATTTTAATAGTTATATAATAAACTTAAAATTATAGATTTTTTTAAAATTTTAGTTTTTATATTTTATTTATAATTTATTATTATTATTATTCTTTATAATTTTAACATTAAAATATAATTAATAACTTAATATATAATTTATTTGATAATAAATAAATAAAAGTATAAAAATAATTATATATTCAATCCCAAAATATGCAATAGAAATGAGAGTGAGTATTAAAATTCCATATTCTATTCCGTCTTTCTGTTTATAATATATATATATATATATATATATATATATATATAGTTTACGAGACTTATTTTTTATTTTATTTATTTATTTTATTAAAATCTAATGATTGTAATGAGTAACTAATCCTAATAATTAGATTTCAAGAAAATTGATGGTTATCATGAAGAGTAAGTCTTTTAAACTTACTCTTGAAGTAAGTGAACCCTTCCTCTCTCTCTATATATATATAAGATTTTTTTTATTTTCTTAGAAAAATAATTTTTATTCTTGATAATTTTTTTAGCTATTTTTTTTAGTTAAAGATGAAGTTATGTTAAATTTTTTAAAAAATAATTTGTAGCAATTATAAGCCAATTTGTAGTAGCTTTAATAGTTACTGTAAAGTTTAATTCATTTATAATTTCTCAACATTAAAAGTTGTGAAAATTTGTCTTAATATTTTCATCTTACAAAACATAGAAATTGATAAAAATTAATTGAGCAATATTCGACAAACATTCAAACCGTGAAGCTCAATCAATAAAAAACAAAGATGAATGAAATATATACCATCATAATAAATATAAACAGAATAACATCTATACATTATCAGTGTAAAAGAATTTTACATAAACAGTTAATTATTTTTCATTTATATGATTTTTAAAAATAAAATCAACAAACTTGTCATATATAAATGATTGTGATTAAATGTCACTATAATTTTTTTACACTGATAGTGTATAGCCATTTTTTTCAAATATATACATCTTATCATTTAAGAAAAGTAAATGATAACGAAATATATAAATTTTAGTGAACATCAAAATGTTTTAAAAAAATATTGGAGACTAAAACAAAATTTAATCATATTCTAAATATCAAAATTATATTTTATTTTATATTCTATTTATTAATTTATTGATGAAATTTCTCTTAACATTATAAATTTAGCACTTAAGAATGTGATTTTGAATCCTATATTAATTGTCTAGTTTTTTTTAAAATAATATTAATTGTCTAGTTCAAAATATGGTCATCAGTAATTTTACACTTTATTTAAGAAAATTACCACCTTATTAAATTCTAAAATCTCTTACTAGGGTGTTTGAGAAAAATTATAATCGCGATTATAATTTATTTTTAAAATTATTATTTGTTTATAAAAATAAAATTGAATGTTTGAAACCTAGTTTAGATTTAGAAAAAACATTCTTTCAAAAAATAAATTATTTTAACAAAGTTAGAACGTGTGTGCAAGAATGTGGTGCATGTGTGAAATTTATCTAAACTATGTTTTTTATAAATTTATTAAATTTTATAATTAATTTTATATGAATTAGTATAAGTCGTATTATTTAAATATACCTACAACAAAAATAACATGTATATAGGTGTGCATTGTTCAATTTGCATATGAACAACATTTTATATATATATATATATATATATATATATATATATGTATATAACTTAAGATTATTTTAACAAATGATTTACAATTTAGACCATAATGTTTTACTTAAAGAACATTGTCTCTGAAAATACCCAATTAAAATAAAATATTCGATCCAATCTAAAATATTAAAAAGAATTATTTGAACAACTTTGTACCTAAACATTAGTCGAAACCAAACCAAAAAACATCGAAGAAATTACCAATTACAGATTCCCATATCAAAACCAAGCTTAATTAGGAGTTAGGACACATTATAATTACATAGAAGTAGCTTCGAAAGTGAAGTGAACGAACGCATCTGATAAGAGCACAAAAGCAAAAGCTTGGACTCGAAAATTTTGGACCCAGAATAATGAACAGATTGGTTTCATTTCTTTACCCGCCAACTCATAGTTGTAAGTTGCAATATACATATTACTATTTTGATGTAAAAACACGTTCCCTTATCCACATCTCTTGTTGTTAGCGATCACAGGCCTAATAAAACGACAGAAACAAACACCATCTTCATATCCAAACAATGGAACACCCCACGGACTACTGGTACCTGCACATGGCCTTGTCACGTAATGAACCATGAAATCCCAAACATACCTTTAGGGGACCCGCTCCACCGTTTGTTTTGTAAACTTTCCCTGACCAAACAAAAAATAATACTTTTGTGGTTTCACTTTTCAAATCAATCAAACACTTACATGTATACTGCCACATTCTGGCCAACGGAAATTGTGTTTGATTAAGCCTTCCACTCAAATCATGAAATCATATACTACGCCAAATAGTTTATTAAGTGGATTTGTGCAAAAGCAATTCATCAGCAGCAGATGAAGATGTCAAGCATATCGGCCCCCTATTATTCTCCTTTATGGTATATATCTTAAATATAATTCTGTGTTTAAAAAACAAATAATGTTACCAAACACATAAAATATGACATCTATTAGGAGAGGTCATCTCCTTCAATGTTCAGTCAATTGAAGAATTAGTTCTTAACTTTTGAATGAAAAATATCTTTCCAATATGTTAGAGTGATTGAATGCTAGTTCCTGAATATTTTCCTTTTGTTTTTTTAAGTAGAACGGACTTGTGCTAGAACGCCTAAAAGCCATGTTGAAGGAGAAATAGCAGAAGCAAACGCGATAACCAAAAACAAAAGGAAACAAAAGCGGTGGCCCGAAAGTGACGTCGTATTCGAGAGCTCCAACCTTATCCACTTTGGTTTCTTCAGCATTACTTTCTTCCCACTCCAAGTTTTAAAGGCACAGTGTTAGTGCCTTCCATCCTTAATGGAGGACCCTACGTTATTTATTTTGATCACTATGTACCTTCAAAACTATACATGCTGCTTATCTCATATATTAGCCACAACACCCGTTTTACCTTTACCTTACCAACTCACTTCCTTTTTATTACTTTTAAAATATCAAAAATATTCTTCACATACTGTGAGATACGAAGTTCAAACTTCATAAATTACATTCTCAAACTTTTACTTCTCTTTTAGTTAACTCAAAAAAAAAAAAACCCTTAAAGACCGACTTGAATAATATTTTTTTACTAACAATAATCAAAATCATTCATCTCGAAATTTAGGTAGTGTTTATTTTGTACATTTTTTGTTTTTATTTTCAGAGAAAACAGAAAATAGTAATAAAAATATATTTGGTTATTATTTAAAAAATATTTTTGATGAAAATATTTTCAAAAAACAACTTAAAACAGAAAAGAAAAATAATTGTTTTCAGTATTTTCAAAAGTTAACATTATAAAAAAATTTTATAACAATATTGTAATTATATAAAAAACAATATATAAATATATTTTGAACTATATATATAAATATTTTAAAATATTTTGCTAAAATTGATTAAATTTAACAATGTTATTTTTTTGAAAATAGAAAATATCAAGTAAAAACAAACATATTTTCTAAATTTTAAAAACTTGAAAATGAAAATAGTTTTAAAAAATAAAAATAAAAAAAGAAAACATTTTTTGAAATCAAACGGCACCTTAATTTCACTTAATTTTTATCCTTTTCTAAAAGTATACTTTGCAGAAATAAAATAAATTTAATTACACTTAAAAATCAATTTCTCTCTCTTTTCAAGATTTTGTGGAAATTAAACTTACTCTTCTTTCATAAATTCAGCATTTGTTCTTAATAATTTTGTACCATCTAATCGGTAGCACCTCATAGTTCAACAACAACAACAACTTGATATAAATCTCATGAGGCTAGAAACAACCTCATATAAAGTCTAGACTTAACACAAAATTAGAAAATGCTTACCCAAAAGGCAACTAATAATATCCAAAACAGAATCATGACATTTATCACTTAGCCTTTATTACTATATATATATATATATATATATTATATTTTTTTCATTATCTCTTAAAAAGAAACTAACATTTCTTGTTACCATTAATAGAACAATCAATTATCTTATCACCTTAATTGCAGGTCCAAATCAAGGCATCCCAATTATCTATAGACATACATGGTACCTAAAGTTTTCAATTCAAGCTAAATATTATATATTTGTTCACTAACTTGAATGTCACAGTCCTATTTGTATGTATCCCAACAACACTCTACTCTATCCAGTGACTTCCATAGAATTTCATCTTTTCTTTGTAAGTACAACTTCAATAATGTTATTTGAGTGAGTCATCCTTGACACTTAATTTTTTTTTTACAAAAATATTTAAAGCTTGATTGAATTTGTTTTGTTTTTTAGTTTTTGAAAAGAGCTTTTAAGAATAGTTTTCAAAATTTGTTTTCAAAAAGAAAAGAAAAAAAAAACTTGTTCGGTAAATGTTATTTGAAAACTATTTTGAAGATGTAAAAATGGAAAAACTTGTTCATATTTATTAAAATTTCATTAATAAAACACAAAAAACAACATATTCTCATTGTGTTTTTAGTTTTCACAACAAAAATAAAAAACTGGAAAACAAAACTACTTTTAATTGTTTCTGTTTTTGAGTTTTTAAAAACTAAAAAATCAAAACTGTTTTCGAAAACTATTTTCAGAAAATACTGTTTAGACGATTTTTTTAGTTTTGAATACTAAAATACTGAAAATAATCTTATAAGACTGTTATCAAACAAACATTTAGATTTATGTGTTTCAAAAGCATCTTGGATTATGCTTTAAGTTATTTCAACATGACTCAATATCTTGTGCTCTTTTTATTTTTTTAAGCAGTCATATATTGATTATAAATTTTAATAAAAGTTATATATTAAATATAATTTTAAGATTATTATTATAGTAATAAATTAATATACGTTTCATAATTATTTTTACTCCTATCGTAAGAAGATAATTAAAAAGTTCCAACTTCCTATGGATTTGTACGGGTAAAACATGTTTTAAAACACTTTTAGAAGAAAAAAAAAGTAAAAAAGTTTCCTATACGTTTTTTTAAAAGACGTAAAAGATTTTTAAAACTAAATTAGTTGATATGTAAAAAGGTATTTCACATGACTTTTCTAAAAAGTAGAGAATTTTTTAAAATTAATTTGTAAAAATTCTCACGTGACCTTTATATATATATAAAGATGTATTTTGTGAGAAATATACTTTTATATGAGAGTGAAAAAGTTTAATTTTAATTATTAGATCAGAATATACCATCCTCTTTTACATTGTTTATCGTTATTATCACCATTGTTGTTGTTGTCACCATTATCATTGCACCCTCCATCATATTAAATATTACTTGTTATCGAATTTGTATTTGATGAAATTAAATAAGATAGTGTTGCTAACAAATATAATTAAAAATTAATTTCAAATTATAAAAACTTAAAAATTAATGAGTAATTGCATAAGTTTTACTGAACAAAATGGTCACACGTTTAGAAGGTTTAGAAATTATGAAAATCAAATCAATTCAAATAAATTAATTTTTTATTCATTTTGGTTTTATTTTTGGTTTTTAATTAATTTGATTTTGTTCAATTTTGAAAACTTCTATATAATATAGATAAATTTATAAAAAAAAAATCTTCAAAAAATTAAATAAATACACATTAGATTAATTTAACTATGGATATATATTTCATGTCCATGTAAAAATATAATCAAAACATAAATTTATATAAATGATCATAGTAAAATAAAAAACAACGAGTAAAAATATGTAAATGGAAGAAGAGAAATCAAAATTACTGGAGTCGACATAGTAATGGAGGGATTAGATAACATAAACAACGTCATATGTTCAAATTTCACTGTGATTATTGTACTGGCATGGATAACAATAAAAAAAATATGAAAATAAAAAAATTATCAAAATAAAAAATCTAAAAAATAACATAAAATTATTGAAAATACATCCAAGAATGATCCACATCTGTCCCTCCCTAATCTGCTGATTTTTTGTTTTCAGCATTTGACTCATATATCTGCTCTAGCAACGGGTGGGTGCGAGTTTGATTCTGCTTGTCCACAAAAAGTGTAGGTACAAGTTTCAGGTTCAGATACAAAAAAAGTGGGAATGAATTTTCAATTCTCATCCCTGTCGAGTATTTTTGGGTTCGAGGATATCTGCGGATACTCATTATATTATTTTTATAATTTAAATTTACTTATTTATTATTAAATAAATTATATATTAAGTTATTAATTATATTTTAATTTAAAAATATATATAAAGAATAGTTGATAAAAGATATTATAAATTAAAGTTTAAGAATTAACATTTTAATTAATATATAATTTTAAATTTATTATATAATTATTAAAATTATAACGGGGCGGGTACGGTTTCAGGTACGAGACAGATAGTTACATATTCTTACCCATACCCGTTCATCATATCAGATAATACTCGTATCCGTACCCGGTCAAAACGGGTAATATCATATCAAAGTGAGGATGGGTTTGGGGTGGTATCATAGATATGAATATTTTTGTCATCCCTAACTTTGCTCTACTCTTGCATCATCACACCTTAATAGAATTATTCAAATTAATTAAAAATACAAATACAAAATAAAAGATTAGTTTTTTTTTTATGTGTATAAAAATGAAAATGAACATGCATAGATTAGTTATTTAAATTGACAAAAGAAATATACAGGAAAAAAATAAACAAATTAGCAATAATAAGAAAAATGAGTGAAATTGAATAAAGTATGACCCATTAATTAAAATATGTATGAGAATAATAAAATATTTATATAAGAGTTTAATTGACATAAATATTATAATACTTTTTATTAATTTTGTATTATTATTATAATGTAATTGTAAGCCCAGAAGAATACAAGAAGAGAAATTGAATTTTGTTTTAAAAAATTTTTACAAAACTTTTTTTGAAAGATAAGTGAATATGTTAAGATGATAAAAGAGAGTTTTAAAATAATAAAAGACGATTTATATTTACCGATGGACTACGTTGAGTCATTCCCACATATAACCATCCAATAATTAGATTAATAATTTCAATGAATTTTTTAGATTATAGATTTTGGTGTAAAAGTGTATAAAAAATTACATGATAACTGAAAAAACAATTTTTTAAACAGGTGGCATGACATAACATAAAGTAATCAATAGTTGAGAGTGTTACTGATTTGATTTTACCAATTCCAATTCCAAAAATCTTAAACAAATAATTTGATTAATTTTTATCACAAAAATAATTTATATTCCCAAGTCAATGTGTAGAACAAAAGGACTAATCCTCCCAGTTTTCCTCTTAATTCATCAAATTGGGAGAATCATTACTTACAACTATAGACTCAAAGGTGTCTAAGACATTATGTCTTATTTTTAAGCATTCAACTCATTAATTATTTCTAGCAGTTATGCATTTTACTATGTCTTTCAATCCACCATCATATAATAGGGTGATGATCAATTTCAAAACAGATAATATATAAAACAAAAAGAATTCTTTCATTACATAAAATAATCATAATTACATTAAACCCCAACAATAGTGGGGTTAATTACTCATGGAAACTATGAAAATTTCATTATAAATATGATATTTCTCAAAATCATATTTTTAAATTTATAAAAGATAATTTAAGTATGCTCTGCGATTAGAATTTAATTTCATCTTCCACATTAGAAAATGTATTTTAGTATTAAAAAAAGAATCAATTTTATATCATTATTTTATTATTATTATTATTATTATTATTATTATTATTTATTATCCTTGGGATAGAAACTTTAAGCTGAGAAAATAATTTATATATCTATTATCACCTTTCAATTCTTTGAGATTGGTTCATAAAGTATTATGTGTATGATTGAAATATAAGTATTATATACTTTTGTGATTGTCAAGTTTAATGACTTTTGGAACTATGTTAAAATGTTATGAGATGAACTAGGTTCCCTTGTAACGGTACCATACAGGTGCATGAGTGTCGTGTTTTGGGAAGTCACAACTTGGTATACTTTGAGGTGAAAGATAGAGATTGAGTTGGGTCCTAAGATGGTTTTAAATAGATGAATATTTAAGTTGGTCCATGTTGTCACTTGGGCTAGGACAATCATCAGATGAAATGTTCAAGGCAGACCATGTTAACACTTGGGCTAGAATATTCGTATATCTACAACCTCTCATAACTGCTCAGCATCCTCAAGATTGTGTAGTCTATATCTTTCTCAAATTGAAAGAGTGTCGATTTATACTTTGTGATGGGTAGGTAGCCAGAATTGTGTTATGGGCAGATGGCCCAATTTCTTAAGAAAATTATTATACCAATTTAGGAAAAGATATACGACCTTCAATCACTTCTCAAACAGATACTTGATGATTAGGATGAATCATTACGAATTGGTTATGGATCTATACATAAAGTTAATTAAGATTTAGCTCAACCGTTGGCATGAGTAACATTGAGTCCATACATTGAATCAAGTGAGATTGAGTTATAAGTGAAACCTTAGGCCCCATTGTTTGTTAAGTTTATTAAGATTAGCATTGATGATTTATAAAAATCTCAATCCTTTCATGTATTTCCTACAATGTGTTTCTCTTCATATATGTTTAGGGTACAAATAGAATATGGACTTGATCACCAGGTTATGCCAAAGGATGCAGAGGATTACCTCTAAACATGTCAAGTTCATAAATGAGTTACTCTTGATGTTCGAGTAATTTTAGGTTGATAAGTGTTGGTCCTAAGGGGAATCTAGAAGGGGGAGTTGAGTAGATTTACCAAAATAATTTCAAACTTTTTCTATTAAAAAATAATATCAAAGTTTTCAAAAATACCTCCTTAAAGATATTTTCAAAATCTACCTTATAGTTTTCAAAAATGGTTTTTCAAGAATGAGGTTGAGACAAAGTCAAGATTCAAGTCTTTCAATGTTTTTGGCAATAAGCTTGATGTATAACGTTTCCTCCAATGATGGTTTACAATTGCACTTATTGAAAATACAATATGAATTCCACCAAAGGAATGGGTAAAGAAAGAATAGAGTCAAGCTTTAGTCACATAATTCTTAGTTTACCAACCTAATCTCAATTACAAAACAATAATATTAAAAATCACAATCTTGTTGCAATAAAATCATTGTTAAAGATGCAACTGCAAAAACCTACTCAAAGAACCATTAAGAATTCAATCTAACATAGAATTAAAGAGTGTAAGGAAAGAGAGATTTTGTACAGTGATTTATACTGGTTTGGTCAACCTGACCTACATCCAGTTTACAGACTTAATCTTCCACTAATTTGTTTTCCACTAAAATCTCATACATACGCACCACACATATAGATTTTAATCTAGGAAAGATTTAAACCACACAAAAAAAGAGGTTTTCTCTTATACGCTACAAGAGTTTGTTAAACCGTGACACCCCGTCACTTACAACACCTCACTCACAATAACCTATTGCAAGATTTCACAACAATCTCGAGAACACCTCAAAAGATTGTCCAAGACTTGTGAAAAAAATCGAAGTTAAGAGTACACAACAATATCACCTGATCTTGTGATGAATATCCAGCAAAAAAGATTAAATCTCATAATAATCTCTTCCTTAGATCATGTAATTCTTGAATCTTCAAATCACAAAAAAAGGGTTCTTTCTTGAAGAAAAGTGGGTAAATCAGTTAGCAATAGCAAATATTTAATGGACCTTTCATTTTTATTCCAAAAACTGTTACCAATCTATTTTAACAATGCTTTTATATGAGTTTTACAGCAAGTAGTTGATTACCATAATAAGGTAATTGATTATCTTACCAAAAAAATTTACTTTTGATGATTTTTTAACACTCCTCAGCATATGCAATCTATCCCTAAGCTATTCAAACACATTCTCATGCGTATCTAAACACACAATACAAGTACTGTATCTATCAAAGTGTTTGGTACCATAAAATTAATTAGAGAAAAAATAGAATAAAACTCAAAACCAAAACACCAAAAGGGATGATGAATTCTTGAAGTTTTTCAAAAAGGCTTCTTCAAACTTTTCAAACCTTCTAAGATGAGTTTAAAGAAAATAAAAGAAAATATCAAAGTTCATAAGTACAAGAAGTATAAATGATTGCATAAAAAATTATGAATATTAAACAATCATCAATGACTCATCAATTAAAATATATATCGAACTATGGACAATAATAAATTATTTATATAAATGAATATAAATCTTTAATTATTATTTTTTTTTATTTCTTAAACATAAATATTACAATACTTTTATTAATTTTATCTTATAACTTTTTTTAAAAGAACAAAAGACGTTGTTCACCAAGTTTTTAACAAAGGATAATAAGCAATTCAACCTTAAAAGATAATATAAAACAAAATTTTTATACCCTCAAACTTAGAGATTATATTCATTTTTTTTACAACCATCAATGTTCTACTACTTTAACCAAATAATCTTACGTTAGTCATTTTAGGCTAACACTCACATATTTTTAAATACTTTTTTAAGATATAAGATGATAGAGAGGGTTTTATAAAAAAAAAAAAAGAAAAGTAAGCTTAAAGTTTTACGAAAAAATATTTATGTAGGAGATTATAGCAAGAGAGTAATTATATTCTTATATTTAAAAACTACAGAGTTATAAACTTCAAACATTGTTGACGGTTTGCAACTCATGAAACTTCTTTATGTATCTTGTGTGACTTTGTTTCTAATAATTTTGTTATATAATATTAAATATTTTGTACTAACTAATTAATTTTAATATAATAAAATACTCTACTTATCTCTTCTTTTTATTTGTTTGCAGTGGATATTCAATAAAAATTGTTCAATCTCTAAAGTGTTGAGCCTGTAAATATATAGAAGACATTCTTAGACACAAATGAACCATTAATTATAATTAAATAGTATGTACAAGTTTACATTTTTACCATCGTGCGTTTAAAGCACGTGTTGTTCTTTTTCCCTTGCAAATGATTTGTTTGGTTTCTCATATATCAACGTATACATCTTGAAAATCAATACTAGCAATATATATATATATATATATATATATATATATATATATATATATATATATATTTTGTTTATCAATTATAAAAATTGGAAGGTAGTGGTTTGTCATTTGAGTTAGCATTAGATACGTAAACAACATAATAATCATATAATTAATAATATTAATAATATGATATGAAAATCTTAAAATAAAATTCTCAATTATAACATAGTTAGAATAAACATAAATTTTAATTTTAATGTGTTATTAGTATAAATTGTTTATATTTTAATTTATTATAAAGAATTAAATATAATTTTAAAATATTTATTAAAAAATTACATTCTTAGTATCCATTTATATAATCTTCGATAGTATTTCATAATTAAATAATAATATAAGAATGATAAAAAAAAAAATCATTTCATCCATGACTTCCGTCCTTAATGTTTGACATATAGAAGTGTAATGTTTTTGGAAATGGATCTCTCCATTTTTACCATTTCTTACATTTGTAAAGAAATTAATTAAATAGAGATAATATGAATTTTAAAGAGGTAATATTTATATACTTAAAAGCTTAGTCATATAGAAAAATAGAAAGAAAACCATCTAGCCGAATGTTTCTTCCTCCAAATATGCTACAATATTCTCTTTAACTTTAACAACATTATCCTTATTTCACTTCTTCACTTTTATTTTTCAAATTCACTCCATGGATATACTGTTTGTCCCACTTAATAAACAAACATAGTGGCGGACAAAAGATAAATATAAGAGTGATTCAAGAGTGAAGACTTTGATACCTCAAAAACAAAAATATCCCTTGTGTAAACAATGATCATAAGAGATATCAATTGAAACGCAATGTTAGGATATATATTAATTATCCGCAGCATTATATTTTGGTTGTTTTGGAGCGCTGGATTTCCAGTGTAGAGTGTGCGTGCAAAGAACGAAGTTAGCTTTTTACGTAGTTGAAAGCGATGGATTGGAAGAAGTTGTGGATCAACCATGCATGTAATAAGGCTTCTTCACACTGCCGTTGCTGACCGCCGCAACAATATGTTTTCCACAATTTAATTATTTTACTCCCACTTAATAATTTCATACCTAAATTCAATACAATATCTCTCTTTTCAGTCTCTTAGCTTATTGACTTAAGGGTAGGGTCCCTTGCTTATCTCAAGGGCCAATTTTCCTTCCCATTCAAACCACGCCTCCTCCTTCTACAAGCTTCCTAAAAGTACACCACACATTTTAATATATAACATAATCAATTTTATGTTTTAGTATCTTTTATTTTTAAATTAGTTCAACTTTTCTAATTACAGTAAGAGAGGTTAATTTACAAATGAAGTTCACCATTACGTAATTTTATCATACTCATCTTATTTATACTATTTCAACTCTGCACTAAATTTCAACTCTTTATATCTATTATTATATACACACTCGTATGGATTCTTATAATTACTATCAAATTATAAAATTTTCTCACGTATAACTAGCTTCCTAAGTATCAATAAAAACAGAAATTATTTTTTTAAAAAAAAACTATATCTAAATAATAAATTTATTATTTGTCACTATCAATATCTTATTTTTTTTATAAATAAAAAATTTTTTAAATAATAATAACATAAGGAATGTCTTCGGAATATGTACTATCAATATCTTATCTAATAAAAAATAATTATACATAAAAAATAATAATAATTTAGCATATGAGAGAAGGAAAAGGAAAAAAAATAATAAAATCCTACATGATGTAAGAAGGGGTACGTAAATTTTTTTAATAAATATTATAAATAAAAAGTATAGTAAGGTAGAAACTAACATGTAGGATTTTGAGGTATCAAAGTCTTCACTATTAATAAGAGGGTTAAAATATTCATTCGGTCTCTCTTTTTATTTAATTATTTGGTTAAATTTATATTTTTATTATTAAAAGATTTAACCTAGTTCCTTAATTCTCAAATTCAATGCAATGTTATCCTTTCTTTCATTTGACAAAAACAACATAGATATTGTTTGTATGATTAAGATTCGTATACAAATTTAGAATACAGTTCAAGTAGCAGAACAATAAATAAATCTTGAACTTACGGACAATTTTTTCTTTTATCATATTCATCATTCGAAGAACATTAAACAGAAATTAAAAAAATATTAAATTTATTAAATATCTTTTAGTATTGATTATCTTAACATAATTTGAATTGAAGACGTAAAATATATATAAATAAAGTAGTTAATAGATAATATGAATTTAAAATACATATAGATGATAAAGATTGTTACAACTAATAAATAATGGAAATATAGAAATACTTGCATAGATAAGGTTGTTGTAGATAACAGATAATAGAGATTGTTGTGGATAACAGATAATAGAGATTAACACAAATGTAGACAACGTGTATATGTTTCTTTTAAATACTTTGAATTTAATTAAAACAAAAAGTTGTATCATAATTTTTTGAGTAACAAAGATTTTATTCTGTTTTTATTTGTTTAATTTGTGACGTCCCATAATATTTTTCAAATCAATTTAAAACAAAAAATATTTATCCTATTTAATATCTTAATTTTTAGTAAATCAAACGAAATATAAATACCATAAAAAAGGACATGTTACTTGTGATGCCTTCTTGAGTGATATAAATGATGGGAAAAAATTGTGCATGATTCTAAATTAAAAAAATGAATTTTTTATGATAAAATTTTAAATTGAAATACATATAAGAATTAAATTAATATTTTAACCTAATAAAATCATAAAACTTCAGTGCTATTAAAAATTTAAAGACTAATTATAAATAATTTGTTTTTGTTACATGTGAAATGTTAGTATTCTTTTATATTAGTTTTGTCATCATAATTTTCTTACGTTATTTCTTCTTTAAGCAAGAGAATCAACTTATTTCTCCCAATTATAATAATTTGTTAAACAAAGATTTATTATTGTTGTTGTTATTTTAACTATTTTTTTTAACCTGATATTTTAATAGTTTTTTAAGTCAATAATTCTGTTAACAATATTTGACTTACATTATTTTAGCTTAAAATTTTGAAAAATAAACTATTTTGTTAATGAAGTGATTAATTGATACTAAAAATAAGGGTCTTGCTAGTTTCCTACACAATTTACATGTGAATGCAATTTAAAGTGAGAAAAATACTTATACACATTAGTGTAAATTATACCTCTCCATATATGATAAATTTGTTAATTTTATCAATTAATATTTTAAAAGTCATATAAACAAAAAATTATGATTAAATACAAGTTTAAAACTATTTTACATTAGGTGTTAAACTCATTTAAAATAGTGTAGTTTTACCAATTAAAATATTTTCTTCTCAAGGTTTTTAAACGAGAATCTAAAAGACATTTATCAGCGTATCCCTAAAAAGAAGTAGGAGTCAAACCACTTGATTAACAACGTAATTGAAAAAAATGCACTTTTTGTTCGCTAGCTATTTTATCAAATTGGCAAATTTTTCCTTGTACTTTAAATCAAAACATTTCTCCCTATTTTTAAAATAAAAAACAATTTATGTCTCATTTATTAAATTAAAAACATTAACTATTAAAAATTAATGTTAATTTTCATATTTTATGTGATAAATAGTCAACATTAATAACTATATGATATAGAATAACTATACAAATTATTTACCATAAAAAATTAGAAACATAGACCGTTAATTCGTTAAAATTAACATATCGTCTCATGTAATAGCATTACTAAAATATTAATTATCACGTGTTAACCACATAGCAGTTAATCTTAAATTGTGATTCTCAATATTTTCCATAGAGCATATCATATGAGAGGTAAATTAATTTAAAAAGAACAAAATCTCTCAAATTTAAAAATAAGAGTACAATTTTTGTAAATTTAATAAAATAGAAAATAAAAGTTGCAATTAATTCAGTTTTTCTTTTCAAAAGCTTAATCTAAGCCGGCGGCTCAATGGAGTATCAGTTTTCTTTTTCAAAACTTTTTTTTTTCCCAAATGCTTAAAAAAGGTGTTTATTTGGTAGGTGGTTGCAGGGCGGAATTAGAGAGTAATAATGTGAGTTTTTTTATTAAAATCGGGGTATGAATGGGATGGTACCCACGATGATAGATATGATTGTGATCCTTAATTAAAACTTGGTAAAATCAATACAAAATGGTTATTCACAAAAAAAAATCTCTAAGTGGTTATCAAGATGGGAGAATAAGTGTGTGGTTATGGTAAAGAGAATAGTTCTCATTAAAGTTGTATTGTCTTAGCTTTCAATCTACTTCTTTTCATTCTTCGAGGATCCCAAAGGTATGCTTTATCAATTTCACTCGCTTTTCTCTAACTTTAATTTTATGGTAGGCTCATTTGGTGGTCTAAAGGTTAGTTAGGTCTCTTAGGAGAAAGTGTGGAATGGAGACTAGGAGTGGAATCGAATAACTTTTGAGTGAAAATCTTGAAATCAAAGTATGGGGGTGCTAAGAGGTCTTGGGAGGACACAGGTAGCGCATGCTTGAGATGGTGGTCCAATGTGAATTCTATAAAAGTGGCAGGTCAAGGTCATCCAGGATGGTGGTCCAATCAGGTTAGTCGTTGTCCTAGGGATGAGAGGGAAACAACTTTTTGGAAGAATGGATGGTCAAGCGATCAATGTTTTTAGTATGGCTTTAGAATACCATTTGGCATAACAATATATAAGGAAGCTTCTGTAAGAGATATGTGGGATGAGGGTGAGCGTAGGTGGAAGTGGGAATTACAGAAGGGGTTATTTGCTTGGAAGGAAATATTGCTAAGGATATGTCAAATAAAGTAGGGCATATACAGTTGCCTGAAGGGGTTCAACACAAGTGGGTTTGGGCATCTCACAATTCCAAAGTCTACATAGTTTCTTCAGCATAGAAGGTCTTATCAGATGCTCCAGGACAATGATGGAGGCGATAAGGTAAGTTTGTAACAAAGGTAAACAAAGTACCGAAAATAAATCCCCCTATCTTTTCAAGAATCTATGAGGAGCAATAACAAAATATAACACTGACTAATCACCACTCTTTTTGGAATAAGACATAAGATTTTAACGTGGAAAACCCTCAAAACAAGGGTAAAAACCACGAGTCGTCCAGACCAAAGAAATAGCTTCACTATTATCAATAAAGGGTACAAAATAGTCTCAATCAAGTGTCAACAACAATATCAATGCTAACACCAATAAAGCAATAAACTTACAAATAGAGAATAAGGAAGATGAAGACACCCAAAAGCATTGCTGCCATATGAACTGAATATCTCCTAACATACATGTTTTTTCAACGATCCTAGCGGTCAGAATGAAGACACATACATTATGAACATGCTGTCCAAAAATCAGCCTGATCCAATGATGAAAGAATCTGGAGTGGAGAATTTACAATTGCAGCTCTGTGTAAAGACGGGAATAGCTTTGTCTCTTCAATAACTCTTCTTTTCTCTCACAACAATTGGTGTGTTTCACTATTGTTGTCTCTCTTTCTCTTTCTTTATTCAACTCTCTTATTTCAAAGCACTTTCTCCACTTAACTTAAAAAGATTTCAAGTGAGTTTCTCAATTTGGGCATTTTCTTCACATAGGAAGGGAGCCCATCTGACAGTTCCAAAGTTTACACAGTCTCTTCAACATACAAGGTCTTATCAGATGCTCTAGGACAACAAGTGGATGACTTTTCTAAACGGATTTGGGTAGTAAGCGTACTACCAAAAGTTCAACTTCTTGTCTAGAAACTAGAGGTTGATAGACTGTCTACAAAGGAGAATTTAGTCAAGAGAAGGATACATTAGGTGGAAAAAGATAGATGTGGGTTATGTGACATGGCAACAAAGGCAAGTAATTATTTATTTGCAACTTGCGTAATGGCTGAGAAAGTTTGGGTTGAGCCATGTGCCTGATGGGAGATATCAATGACTTTTCTTAACAACAGCCCTATTCATGGATTCCAATTCTTGGGTTTGATCAAGGGTACCATCGAATTGCAGAAAGTCTATCTTTTGTGTGGTTTGCAACAATATGACATATTTGGAAGACACGAAATGGTTCAATTTTTAATTTTACCTAACCGGCCTCTCAGAACATAGTGTTTGTAGCTCAACTGAGTTCTTGGGAATGGACTAGGACAACAAAATTAACAACTCATAGTTTTTCAAAATTAGTGATGAACCTGTCTTATTGTGTGTAAGAGGTTGGAAGGTTCAATTGTCAATTGTGTGTATTGTTAGTTAATTTTTTTGTCATTCTTGTATTCTTATGTGACATATCTTGTATTAATCTATGTCACATATTAATAAAATTTTGGTTTATAAAAAAAATTTAAGGGGTATTTTTGAAATACTATTCTTAAATAAGAAGGATGTAGTTAACATTATCAAGTTATATCTAGGTAAGTAGTAATTTTTTTCATTTAATTGTTTAAGTATTTAAATTTAATTATTTTCAATTTATAAATATGTTATAACTAATAAGTTAAATTTAATTTACAAACAAGTTGATTGTTCAAATGGCAGTGGATTTCCTTGACGAAATGGAAGTGGATTTGATTTCTTTAAAGCTTTAAGTAAGATATCATTATCTAGATTATTAGGAGAGACCTCACTAAATATTGACTAATCCATCTCTTAATGAAAATTAGTATTCAAATTTAATACATACTTTCTATCAATAATGCATTAAAGAAATTAAATTTATTTGTTATAATCGTGAAAAATAATTAATTATTTTTAGTAACGTTTTTATGTACTATACTTTCAATCAAATGATTAAAAAAATCAGGGTAGATTTTATCTTTGACATTTTTTCCATCATTTATAATGTCACTAAATCAGTTGAATAATCGAATTTATATATCTAGTAAAAAATTAATTTTATATACAAAATATATTATTGCATTTATTAATTGTACTATTTATATATATATATATATATATATATATATATATATATATTGAAGATTAAATTTGACCGATACAATTTAAAGAACTAAATTGTTGACTTTTTTTAAGATGAGAATTAAATTGATCGATAAACTATAATTTTAAGAATTATTTTACGTTTTAATTAATCTTAACTCTTAAGATTTGATTTAAATGATAATTATTATTTCAAGAACTAAATTAGTTTTTGAGGATGCATTTCACATAACAAGCTGAAAGCTAAAAGGCTAATTAAAAGTTAAAAAATTATTTGTAAGTATTTGATAAAATTAATTCATCAACCAGATAAAGGTCGTCAAATGATAAATAAGATCATCATTAATCATTAGATCAATAATGAGATATTTAAAATAATTATATATATTTTTAATGATATAAATTGATTATATATTTAAATTATAAATTATTATAATTACATATTTAAGTTATATATTTTTATAATTATATATTCAAATTATAAATTATTAGAATTATATTAATGAATGAAAAATACTTAAGATCATACGAGGTGAGAGAATTTAATGAAAAGTGGAACCAATTCATTAATTATGAAAGGTAATGCTGTAAAAGTAAATCAAATAGTTAAAAATTAAAAGATCTTTTGAAACAAGTAATTGGATTACCTATTCTGAAAAAACTAATACATAAGAAAAAACTAATAGATAACTAATACAGCTCCTAGTTTTAATAATAGATAGCTAATCCAGCTCCTTGTTTTAATACTTATCGAACTAAGTGGGAACTAAGTGGAAACTATAAACTAAACACACTCTTTAGAGTGTGTTTGACAACTGCAAAAATTAGTTGAAAACTGAAAAATTATTTATAAGTGTTTGGTAAATTTAGTTTATCAACTAGAAAATTGTAAATTAACAAATAAAGATATCATTAATTATTATATCAGCAATGTGATATTTAAATGATTATGATATATTTTTAATAATATAAATTAATTATATATTTAAATTATATATTATTATAATTATATATTTAAATTATTATTTTTTATAATTATATATTTAAATTATAAATTACTATAACTATATATTTAAATTATAATTTTTTTAATTACATATTTAAATTATAAATTAATATAATTATATATTTAAAGAGTTTAATTGATATACATTTAAAGATTTTTACTTTATACTAAATCACAACCGTTCATTCATTCATAATAAATTTGTTAACTATACTGATAAATATTTTAAGAGTTATTATTAACTGTCAATGTAAAAGTGTTCTAAATTAAACTCATATTTAAATTATATTTTTATAATTAAATATATAACTTTTAAATTATATAATTATATATTTAATGTAAGAAATATTGAACTATATGCAAAAATAACTATAAGAAAGAATTAGTGAAGAATTAATTAATAAAAAGTAAATTATATAAAAAAAACTGGTAGTTGAAAATAAAAAATTTCTTTTGAAAAAACTAATAGATAAAATAACTCTTTATTTTATGTTTACCAAACTGAACTAAAATTATTTTAACTACTATTTTAACACATACTTCAAATTAAATTTAATTAAAATAAATTCATTATAAAATTCATATATTTTCATTTACAATTATTTTAATTTTTAAGTTTTATGATGAGTATTATTGGTGTTTTTATGCTAAAAATATTGACATAAAAACTAAATTCAATTGAATATTAAAAGAAGTTATTTTTGTTTATTTGTATGGTATGTAAAGTAATATTTCCCTTTATAAAATATGAATTGAAATGTAGAACCCACTATGGTATTCTTCTTTAGAGGGTAAAGTCGTTTTCTATCCCCATTGTCCCGGCGTACCATCACATTCCATTCAGTCTCCTCTCCGGCATGGATTGGGGTCATAACCAGTGACTCCATCTGCAATTATGGTGAATCATTATGTGTTTGTATTGATGATAAGGATTATGTGTTTTACACTTTAATCTCAATGCAACTTTATCCTGTTCTTGGACCCCAACCCCAATCCCAATCCCAATCCCAATCCCAATCCCGTTCTGCTTTATCTGCTGACTCCCCCACCTCCCACCAATATTATATTCCCTGCAACACAAACAATTATTAAATATCACATCAGCAAACAGCAAACAGCAAACAGCAAACAGCAAACAGCAAACAGCAAACAGCAAACAGCAAACAAATACATACAATACCAAAAATTCACACAAAATACCACAGAAGAGGCGGGTTACCACAAAATGAGAGGAAAACAACGTCAAAGAAAAAGTAAATAAAACATTCAAGTGCCTATGGATTCAAAAAAATTGAACCAACAAATCTTGAATGGATTTAGTTTTAAAATTTAAGATAGGATGAATTAATTGGTGATGTTAAAATTTTAATTAAAATTCTCTTTCAATAAAATTAGGTGGAGAAGTTTCAAGAATAGGCGATGACTGTAACTGAACAATATAAGTTGTATATTATATACAGAGAGACAGGAAGCAAGCAAGCACATAATCAATTTTGATCTGAAGCGAGTTTGAGGGATCAGTCGGGCAAGCGAAGTTGAATTCATTCAAAGTTGTCTGCCTTGGACATAAGGGATAGCCTGCTGGGCCTAGGGTGGAAGTCTCCTCGCCTTCTCTGCTGGTGCGAGGAAGGTCGAATCAAAGCGGAGAGAGCTCGCTTCACGAGATCTCCTTCCACGCCACGAATTCTGACGAGCGAGTTCGTCATCGCCGATCTGCGAGCGTTGAGCCGGTTTGGCGAGTATGGCGCCGGCGAGGGCGCCTGGCTCTTCTTGTGGAGGCTGCAGCGGAAAGAGCCAGGGTGCGTCGTAGGCGAGCACATGCAGGTCCGCTTCTGGTGGTGCGGGTTACTGGTCTGCCGCGACGCGCCTGTTCGCGGCGTGACCGAGATGGAGCGGTTCGGAGAGACGGAACGGTGCTCTAGGGAGAATCGGACGGAGGGAGCGGAGGAACCGCAGAGCTTGACACGTGTTGGAGAGGAGGAACGCTGAAAGAAGGTGGAGGAGCGAGAGAAGCTGGAGGTGGAAGAGGCGAAAGCTGACGAAGAAGATGAGTGAGAGTGAGAGTGAGAGTGAGAGTGAGAGTTGCAGAATCTAGGCGTAGAGGAGAGAGATCCAATTACTGCGCCTCTTGATTTTCTAGAAGCTGCCGCCATTTTTCTCGCAAGAGAAGGAAACACCAAGAAGAGAAGGGGATTTTTTTTTTTTTTTTCTTTTTTCCCTAAAGGCCGGGTTCGGCTCTTCGGTTTGGCAAACCTAGCTTTACTCGAGCCATGTATATATAGAATCTTCTAACACTGGCTAGGATGAGTGTTGTGTAATGGGGGCAAACATTCGCGATATTTTCTCCTTGGGGTATTTACTTAGTAGAATTGTATTGCTGGCCCCTTCACTCTTCTTTTTCTTTCTGCCGCTTTCTTATTAACTCCTCTCTCTCTCTCTCTCTCTCTCTCTCTCTCTCTCTCTCTCTCTTATTAATACATAGAGAGTAAAATATCTAATGGTAGAAAAGAAAGAAAGAAAGAATTTAGGTAATTAAAAAAGCGGTAAAGAAGTGTAGTGGGGAAGTATTTATGTAAAATAATGAATTAAAGAGGTGGAATATTTGAAGAAAAGGAGGAAAAGAAAAAGAAAGATAGGGGAGGGATGGAACAGCAAAAGCGATAGTATTTGAGTGTAGAGGAGCGGTTTGAGTTTCACAAAGCTGTGGGCTGCCATAATCATAAAAAGGACAAAATAATATAGAACCGTTTTAATTCCACTGACACCTTTTTAGGCACTTCCCGTCCCCAATCCCTCTCTATCTGCCACGTTATATCACTTAATCCACTGCCACTTTTACTTCACCAAACTACCCTTCTACCTTCTTCAAATTTCTTTTCTAACGGAAAAACTCATTTTTAATATTTCAATTCATTATTCGCGATAATTCATAAATTTGTATTAAACTAATATACTTTTCAGTTGAACCATACAAATTTAAAAACTAACATAATTTAATTTTAATTTTTTTAATAAAATTAAATTATTTTAAATATTCTTAATACAAATTTGATCTTATAAAAAATTATTTTTAACTAAAATCTCAATCAATTTAAGGACACTTTTCGAATATCGACATTAAATAAAATAGAAATAATTAAAAATTCCTTAAGATATATATTCGATAGTATATAACGTTTTAGAGAGAAAGGTTTATTTCATATCTTATGAAGTTTGATAATATTAATTATTCATTTATTATAAAAAATTAGTATATATCTAAAGAAATAAAGACTATCATTTTTTATACCTTATGAGTAATTATTTTAATATTAATTAATTAAAGAAATAAAGGGTATAGTTTTTTTTTATCATATGCCATGTAAATTCTAAAATTTTGAACTCATAACAAAACTCATAGATTAACATCTTAATCCATAAGCCTTGACATAATTAATTTTTTAAGGAAAAAATATAAAAAATTAAAGTGTCATAAGTAAAAAGAAAAAAAGTTCAATATTTATATGATTACATTTAAGAGTTGAGATTTAAGATTTTATATTGAATGCATTTATATTTTATTTGTGAGTATTTTAAATTTAAACTATTTCATTTTATATTTTAGAATTGAGATTATATTTGTGATATTTAATATTTAACTACTAAGTAATAAATAATTTTATTTTACTTGGTTATTGTCTTATAACCTATTATGAGATGACTTTAGATATATATATATATATTAATTTTTTATAATAATTTAAAATAAGGTAAATTTGTTTTGGCCACCCAACCTCTAAAGACCTGGACATTACACATTATAGTTTGGGTGAGATAGGTAACTTGGTCCACCTATTCATTAGGTGAGCACCCTAGTAGACTGGTTCACCAAATTTAAGAATTTTTTATTTTTATTCTATTTTTGAGGAAATAATATGAAATTTATTTTCAACAACATATATTTTTTTTGACAAAGTTATGATACAAAAATAATGGAAAAATTGTAAATACTAAATCTTATATAATTGGTTTTATTTTATCAACAAAATCATGATTTAACAAAAAATAAATTATTATGTCGTGAAAAAATTGGTTTATTTTCTTAACAAAATTATTTTTAGAAATACTATTTAATGATTTATATTCTGTTTTGATTATTATATATATTTTATTAGTAACAACTTTGATCTATTTTTCATACTCACTAAGTACATATATACCTACACTTACATATGTGACTCGTGTTTTACTTATATATAGAAATATTAAATCAATATCTTATACACATACTATGCATAATATAAAAAATAAGCAACATAAGATTAAATATAAAGCAAATTACATTAATACTATCTAAAGTTTTGTGTAATTATATATACACTCCTATTTTTAACAATTACTAGGATGACAAAATGAACCTAGACTTTATGGGTGCCCACAAAATACTCTCATGCAGGGCAGGAAATTACTTGCAAAAATGAGTATGGCTACGAGACGGGTATGGACCCGCAAAAAATCTGTGAGTATGGGTACTATAGTACCCAACCAGCGCCATACCTCTATATATAGTGTTTAATATAATTATATTATATTATATTATTAATATTATATAATTATATTTTTAAGTGAGAAATACTGCTAAAAATATTATTTGTATTATAATTTATGATAAATGATAATATTATAGAATAAAAAGAGTATATAATATATTTTACACAAATTTAATATGATAAAATATAAATTTATAATAAAAATTGAGTTATTTATAAAATAATTCTTAATAAGCTTACAACATTATTTAATATTATGGAAAAAACCTTAGTTTTATGCGTAATCATATAAAATTTTAGGATGATTTTATAATTTGTTTTATGTTAGTTTGTTTTTTATATTATGTTTATTTATGTGAGAAAATATTTATTTATTGTTTCTATAGATAAGTCAAATGTGGGTTACGGGTACGCGTATGAGTTTATAGGTACCCAAGGAGATGATGATTAAAGTTGTTACCTGCACGAGTTAAGACCAAATACAGGTACATTTCTTAAACGCAGGTATAGATGAGTACTATAATACAATTCCTAATCTTACCCATTATCATTTCTAACCATTACTTTCACAATCTCTAAGAGAGTGTTAGTATAAAATTTTAAAAAGTTTTGTGTAATTTTTCAAATATATAAAGTGTGTTATTATAACATTTTTAAACTTAAAAAGGAATACTAGAAATGAAGTATCAATTTGGTTCTAAAAGATTATCATTAGAAAGTCACCCTCCTAAACAAAAAGGCTCCTTCTTCAAGACCAATTCCAAGATGTTGGTCTGGTCCCTACCCCCCTCAAATAATGCACAATAACATCATTATCTACAATCAAAGAGAAAATTCTTGGATACTTAATTATCTGTTAGTGTACCACCGCCTAACCAATTGTGCTTCCAAAAGAAAGTATCCTGACCATCCCCTATTTTCATTCTAATGTTTCTTGAGAACCACCTAGGGTAAGAGGCAATATTACTATCTACCGACCACACATCTCTCCACCAGATGGACCACTTAGCGGACTAAGAAGTTAAATATGGATTGTTATGAAAGGCTCCATATCTACTTCTTAATAATGGGCACCAAATAACATCTTTTTCATTTAAAAATCTTCATCTCTATTTAGCTAATGAGCTAAGATTGAATTTCATAAGGAATTTGACCCCCAAACCTCCTTCATTTTTATGCATACAAACTTTCTTCTAACTAACCCAAACAATTTTATTAGTTTCAACATTACCCCTCCCCCCCTTACCCAACAAAAACTTATAGTAAAAAGAGAAAAAATACAAAGGTATGCTAGTAAGAGCATAATTCAACAGTACCAAGCAGCCTCCAAAGGACATGCTCTTGGCCTTCCATACTACCAATATCTTCTTGAAATTATCCACCACCAGTTGCCAAGATGACACTCAACTAGGATTTTCCCCGATCAAAATTTCCAAAAATTTAAAAGGTGGAAAGGTCACCATACAATTTAGCAAACAACCTATTGCATCGGAAAAATAATTATGCACGTGTAATCCGTAAAAGTGACTCTTGTGGAAATTTACTTTCAAACCATATACTAGTTTGAACCACCTTAGGATTACTTTCACAGTCCATACAGTATGAAAGTCAGTCTCTCCCATGATAATGTCATTGTCGACATACTGCAATGGGAGAAGTTTGCATCCTCCCCCACCCTAATTTGCCTGTAACCTCCATTTTGTATAGCTTTCCTGAATAGCCCGGATAAACCTTCTACCACCACCAGAAATAAAAAAGGTGATAAAGGGTATCCTTGTTTGACCCTTTTTTTCTGGTATGAATTCAGCAGTAGGACTTCCATTAACTAGGATAGAAATATGACTATTCCTGATTAAAGACAAAATCGATAACTCCACGTTTATCCAATACCCAACCTGTAAAACATGTAATCTAAAAAATGTCAATTGACTAAGTTATAAGCTTTCTCAAAATCTACTTTAAATACGAAGTAGGATTTTTTAAATCTGCGAGGCCAATCAATGACCTCGTTAGTGACCAGCACACCGTCTAGGATGGATCTACTTACTACGCCAAAACAACAAATATATAGCGTCACTTATATAGCGCTTATTCACATGTGCGCTATATAAGGAAAAATGAAATGCTTATAAAACACTTATTTAAATAGGTATTGTATATTAATGTCACTTATACAACATTTGTTTGCATATGCGCTATATAAGAAAAACAAGAATTCTTATACAACGATTGTTTACCTAAGCATTATATAATAGCGTCACCTATACAACATTTATTATATAAAACACTATATAAGATAAATTTAACAAAGCTATTTTATATTAAATTTAACAACTGTATACATATTTGACATTAAATTTAAATTATTTTTTTCTTTGATTTAATAAATGTAACACCCTTCTGTCAACAAAATAAAATAAAGATGACACCATTATATAAATCAAACTCTTAAATTATTATAATAAAAATAACAGAGAAGTCTACTTTCAATTTTGATGTTTTTTCTACTACACATTTTCAACACTTTTCTCTTATGATAAATGTATAAAAAAAAAAGAGAGAAAAATAATAAAATATATATAATATAATATTATATTTAGATAAATAATTTTATAAAACCTGAGAATTTTTTTTATTTAGATAAATTGAAACATTAAAAAATAATAAATGTATTAATTATATGTTTTCATTATTGTTAATTTTCTCATATTATTTAATATATTTTTTTTAAAATTTAAAATATAAAATATAATGTAGTAATTATTATTTATTTTTTAATATTTTAATATATTATAATTTTTATTTAATAGTTTTAAAATATACAATATTTTTATATTTTCTTATAAAGTATTATTTTATTATTTTAATATGACCTTTAAAAAAATTAAATTTAAATTTAAGAGATAAAAATATTTGTGATATTTGCTTTGAATTTACGTTTTATACAAAGCATTTGTGATTTTTGAAATATATTTTGATCTAATAAATTTATATTTAATTTTTAAATGTCATATAAAAGAATAATTTTGAAGAAAATATAAAAATATAGTATATTTTTAAAATTATTAAATAAAATTATGTATTTAATATATTAAAATATTTTCCAAGTTGACCTTGATTAGTTTCTTGCTTTGTTAATTAGTTTCGAGGAGTAAACCAAAAAAAAAAAAAGAGAAAGGCACGAAGCGCAAGAGTCTGAAAAGCACCAAGCATTTTATAGGTGCACTTTTTTTTTCTTCTTTCATCTTACAAATTTTGTGCTATTTCCTCTCCCAAACCCTCTCTACCCCAACCTTTTTCCCAAACCTCTCTACCAACCTCTCCCTAAAGCTCATCCTTTCTACGTCTCAATTGGTGGTGCTACGCACTTCATTCTCATTATTTTCTCGTTCTCATTATGGTGGTTTGCATCTTTTACAAGGCATCAATGGAAAAACCTTGTATATACTTCTATATTCTTTTTTAGAATTTTTTTAGGGTTTGATTTCTTCGAATGGTGAGAATTTTTTCAATTATTTTAAATTGGAGGGCTTTTGGGTACTCTTTTTCTACATTTAAAAATAGTTATTAGACAGGACAAAAAAGAATGTGACAATCTTTCTATGGCAAACATCTGAATGAAAAAAGACATAAAAAGAACTTAATTACATTTGTTATGTCAAATCACAAGGCATTATTCTTTTTATCCCTACAATTAACAACACATGAATTACCTCTGAATAATAGAAGGCAAAAAATAGTTGATATTGTTTTTAACAAAAAAGTTATTGATAAGTTTGTTCTTACACCGGTTAATACAGGGTGATGTTACTTCTATGGAACACCACACTGTTAACAAAAATGTAATTCATAAGTTTATTTTATGGAACACTACACTTTTGAGCAACATCATTGGGTCATTGGATTGAGTAAGTTTTGTTGAATTAGAATTAAGAATAGGAAAGTAATGAGATAGTGGTTACTTAACCAAATGTCATCGGAAAAAATGAGTGTCTGGAAAGTGTGATTGGAGTGTTTGGAAAAGTAGAAATAGAATAAATAAGTTTGGTTTTTTAATAGAAAAGTTATTATGTGGTACATTTAGATAAAATAAGTCATGTTACATATTTAATAAATAACATTTTGGACCATAAAATTAATAAAATTATATTCAATGAATATCATTAAATCATCTCTTTTTTCATAATAAGATGTTTTCTTACTTATAATGTTATATATGCGAAGTAAAAAAAAATTGTGAGAAATAAAAGATTTAATAGTTGATCGCATAATTAAATTTAATTATATTCATGATATTATTTATTAAAAGCAATAAAGTGTTTAATATTTAATAAACAATGCAATATTAGATGATGTCTTCTAACTTAACTATATGACTCAATAATGAGTTTGTTCGTGCACCGATTAATACAGGGTATTGTTTCTTTTTCCTATCTTTATTCTTCTTAATAATGCCTTATTTTGAATGTTTTATATTTTTTTTTAATTTTTTGTCATTTTTTAGTGGACATTGGATCTTGATTGGAATCAATCTTATGAGGTAAATATTTTATTATCTAGATACATTAAAGAATGACATCAGTATAAGGCAAGATATCAAGAAGTTATTTGACATGTAAGAATATATCATTCATATTGAGGGTGTTGATATATATATATATATATATATATATATATATATATATATATTTTATTACTTATATAATAGTTGTTTGGTTATACAAACTTATTAGGTACAAATAGGAGTTAATGTTTCAAAGGCAAAGTCAAAAAATATCAAATGGATGACAATTAAGGTTGTTTAAATTTGTTATGTAAGAGTCAATTTTTATTCAGGTATACTGATGTTTGTGTATTTTCTTAGTGTTTGAAGCAACCTAACAACAATGATTATGGGTATTATATTTGTCAATACATGAAGGAAATCGTTAAATATTGTGAAGGAGGAATATCCAAATTCATGTGTGTGATTCTAGTTCTTATATTATTCCTCATGTTTGGTATCACTTGTTTTTAATTTTACTTTTATGTTTTTGTAGTATTTTCCTAATTATAATGGGAACACTATTCTAATCATCAAATCATTTAAGTTAGAGAAGATTGGTATCAATATGTAATCCAAATGCTTATAGATTATAAGTCTTACACTTTCATTGAATTGAAAGAGAAAATTATCAAAATTTTTGTTATGATCAACCTATAGTAAACTACCTAACATTATGTGTTGGTTATTTTTATACGTTATTGAACACCATTTTGTGATATTTTTGGAATCTTGTTGTATTCAAGTTAATTTGAAAAAATGAAAATGAGCACTCTATATAGTTTTGGAATTACTGAATTTGTTGCATTATTTTGTATTTAGGTTTGAAACACACCTATGTTTATACAATTTATCTTATAATTGGAATTATGTTTAAAGGTGTGAAAAAATTGCGGTAAAAATGGATGAAAAAAACCAACAGGTTTTTTTAAAAAAACAACTTATATAATGCTTTTTCAAATCAGCACTATCTGAAGAAGCATTATATCCATTTATACAACATTTAGTTGAAGAAACACTATATTTACTTATAGAGCGTTTGTGTGCAGAAGCGCTATATCCACCTATACAACGTTTTTCTGAAGAAGTGCTATATCTACTTATACAACATCTAAAAAAAATGTTATATGAACTTATATTTTGCCTACTTATACAATGTTTAAATCGCTATATAAGCTAAAAAAAAAGCTATAAAAGAACAAATTTGGCATAAATGGTGAGAAATTCAGTTGGTTTCCACTTAGACAATGTTTATCTGAAGAAGTGTTCTATTCACTTATACAGTGTTTAGTTGAAGAAGTGCTATATCTACTTATAGAGCGTTTATCTGCATAAGTGTTATATACACTTATATGGTGTTTTTCTAAAGAAGCGATATATCTACTTATAAAAAAAATGCTATCTGAACGTATATTCCGCTTACTTATGCAACGCTTAAAAAACGTTATAAAAGAACAAATTTTGTGTAGATGGTAAGAAAGTTGTTTGGTTCCCAAACATCACCACCTAAAGCACTCGTTTTAACCTTACCACTAGAATTTTGGAGATAATATTGTGAATGCTTGAGATAAGAGAGATATGCCTGTAAGGTGAGAGATCATGAGGACTCACCACTTTGGAGATCAAGATTGTAACGGACGAAGTAATAGCCTTAGAAAAGTTACCTGAAGAATTCTTTGTCAAATGATCTCTAATGATTTCTCAACAATATTTATAGAAATTGATTCTGAATCCATATTGTTTTAATTGTTTGTTATATATTAATTAATCTATTTTAATAATAGGGAATAGACCATTATGCTGTCTTTCTTTCCTTCAATCACCAAAAAAAGACCATTACGCGTAAGGAGCAAAACTTTTTGGTTAACAAAACAAACACAAAAGAAGAGAAGTAAACGGTATAGTTAAAGATGTTACGTAGATAGGTAAACTACGATAAATCCATATCACAATCTTAATGTTGTTTAGTGAAAAATTGTGTATTTTGTATACTTGGCCCTCTTGTTGGGGGAGTTATGAATTTTGGATTGGAGTTGCAAAAATTAATTGAACTTATGGGAATAGCCGGATGTTTGAACTATTCTTGGCACAGAAACCAAACTAGGACCCTCATTGGGCAATGGGAAACCTCCTCCACTAAAAAAGGGGGTTTGATAAAGTGGACACATGGGGCATGGGGACTCTTATTAAAGAAATTTGTTACTCCCTTTGCAAATTGCTGAAAGGCATGTTGCAGTTGGTTAGAGGGAAAATAAAGGATATGGATTTGCATCAAGCTTAGCCAGCTACACAATACGACACCCAAAGTTTCATATCAGTCATATGTTGTGTCCTCCATTTGGAAGATTCTCAATTAAAATTAAAAAAGACTACGAAACAAAGAATGACACGTAGTGCCCACGGGTTGTGATTTTTCAATAGTGTGGACTATTATTGATGCCTCGTATTCATTTCGATGGCTAGGCCCGTCATACCACTATCAACCAATCAAAATATACTTTGATTAGATATATCTCTAGTTTTGAGTATGACACAGTCGTAGACCAAAACCTTATAAAATTGTGGTCACCAAGCCAAAAAACCTTTGTTACGTGGATGATTTGTGGGTGTTAGAAATTATCTTTACGTTTTTCATTATGATTTTCTTAAAAATATGGCTATTAATTATAACCTTCTTTTCCTAGAAACATGGAGTATAAATGCTGCGCTGCCACGTGATATGTTTGGAGTTTATAAGTTCATTCATGAACATCAACACGGCATAAGTCTTCCTTAGATATATCTTGATATATATAGGTTTCAAACGAATTTTAAAATAATTCTCATGAAAATTGTTATAATTTCATTTGAAGCTTATTATATATTTAACAAAACAAAATAGAAACTCAATAAGATTAGCCTAATAATTAATGGAGAGTTTAAATAAATAATTTGTATTCTCTTCGGATTGAATTAAAAAATATTAAAACTTAAATATAAGTAAATTTTAACCACTAGCTAACAACGTAAAAATATAGAATATTAATATTTTATGAAATACCCAAAAATAATATTGTTAGATTACTAAAGATTAATTAAAGTCAAAAGATATATTACATGGGAGGTATCACGAAGAGTACCGAAAAAAATTATCAAATTTGTAGTGAAATATTCTGTGATGAGTATCCATGATGATTGAAAATGAAATTAAAAATTTTAATTGAAAAAGGGATTGTTGAAAAACAATTCAAATTATTTTAATTTCAAATCTCTAAATATTGTTTAGAAAAAATATTGTTTTATCTTTAGGATTTATTTAGATTTTTAAAGATATTATTTATAAAATAAAAATTTATTTCCTTATTTAAGATTATTATGTTAGATCTATAAATAAAGTTTTCGAGGTAAAAAAAATTACCTGGCCAACATAACAGGTCACTACCCTAAGTCAGAGAGAGGGAGTTATGGTTATGATATGGAGGAAAGGTTTTGTAGGTTTTTGAATAGTTTCTAAAAAAAATTTGTTATAAATATAGGTATGAGATACAATAATATTGTTAGGTATTGTTGTTAGAAAAATAATATTGTTATGTTTTTTTTTTACTTAAGTGTTATTATTTATTTTACAATGTATTTTTTTTATTAATATAAATAAAAAGAAGTTCTAATTATATGATTTTTGTCCTAATATATTCTACATGTAACTCAACTCCAAGAACTAATTTTAACAAGAGATATATATTGCATTTTAAAACTACTTCAATGTAAGATTTGGGTCTTTTTTCAAAGCACCCACGTTCACCACTATTGACGTTGACATATATAATTAATATGGTAAGTGACCTATTTAAATATATGGATCTAAAATAGGTTTTTTTTTTTTTTTAATGAAGAGAATGGGTAATGCCCCCAAATTAATTAACAACATACATTGTAAATCTTTAGATAATCATTCGTACATGATTATAGTAGATTCTTATGCAATATTAGATTGAATGTGAATTTTTTATCTTTATAAGCGCTAATATTTAAAAAAGAGTGTGAATAAGAAATGGAATTTTAAGAGAAAAAAATTATACTTAATATAAGCATAATTAATAATATTTATTTAAAAATATTAGCAATTAATAACATTTAATTTTAAGATCCTTTTTATCCCTAATTAAAAAAAATTAAAGTAAAGGCAATACTGATATCTACGGGGACCAGAGTATGTGTCCAGGTCATCGTATCGTGTAAATTATGCTTTAATATTATATTATAATTTGCAAATTCAATAATATCAAGCTTTAATGTCGTGATTGTTTGAAAAACCCGAGAAGAAAATCAACGATATTATATTATTATTTACACGTGTAAATATTTTTATCTCAATATTTACGTGATGTATACATATTATAAAAAGACAAAATTACACCCTATCTAAATTAGTTAAGAAAAGTATATATTTAAATTTATGAAAAAAAATCGGATAAAAAAAAGGTTAGTAATTGAAAAGTTTTAGCTAGGCACGTAAACTTGAAATTTATGGACAAATTGTAACACATATATGTTGAAATTGAATGTGAGTATAACTTTTATACAGTTAGTTAGTGTATACTAATTAATAATTAACTCTTAATTTAATTATCATTATTTATATAATAATTTTATTTAATTATTATTTTAATAATTAACCCTTACACATATCTCTCTCCTTAGTTTCCTTACACTTTTCTCTCACATCCCTTACACACCACTCTCTCTAACACCCCCTCTCTCTTACTTGTAATAATTTCTTTTTATCAATAAATTCAGAAGTTTCTCTGCATCCCTCCCCTCTTTTCCTCTCCTTTTTTGTAAGTATTTCTTTTAAATTCTGCGCAAATTTTATTTAATATATGGAGTACTTTTCTTATAAGGTATTTTTGGATGTCTTAAGTAATAATTATTAAAGATGCGATGATCATTTAAAGACTTATTTTATGTATAGTTTTTTTTCCTTTCAAGCTTATAAGAAAATGTTTAATCGGCTTTGCCAGATTCAGCATCTTATAAACTTGATTCATGTATAGTTTTATTTATCTTTCAAGATTATACGAAGATGTCTAACCGGTTTTACCAGATTCAATATCGTATACTTTTGATCTGTATGTTCTTGTTTTTCTTTTCCTTTTTCCTTTTTTATTTTTCTTTCTTTCCTTCTCTCTCTCTCTTTTTCTCCTATCTCTTTCCCTTTCTTGGTATCAGAGTCATGTTCTTTCCAAGACAGGTTCTTTTATCATGTATATCTTAATTTTCTGATTGAAGATATATCTGGCAAAAGTGTATAGTGTTTGCTGGGATACCCTTGGTAGTTGAAGGACAGTGATGGGCCAGTGAAGAGCCTTTGTAAGACCCTAGTTTCCTACCTTCATGGGTTGAGAAACACGTGCAGATTGCGATACTAAGTTCAGAACTAAGTTCAGATATATATTTCATGAAGATTAAAAAAAAAGTTTTTAAAATTTCTGGAAAGCCTTATGATCTTTTATATTCTTTAATATTTATTGCTTTATCGTGTATTCCGTGGATACCTTATTTTTTGCTTCTGCTTCTGTTTATTTTCTGTTGCTTTTTCCGCTCTTTTCCCTTTCTTTACTCCTGCTTTTCTCACTTTTATACATACTATAAACAAATTTTTACAAATAAATGGCTAATATACAATCTTTTAAAGGAAAAGACTACCAATTAGCTCTTGCAGCTATAGAATCTCTAACAAAATCCCCTCCCGTTGGATATACAAAACCTACTAATGATACAGATTTTGTTTACACAATTATAGGACAAAATAACACAATAATAGCTTTATTATAAGAAGTTTCTAGAAAGCTATCCAATCTGATAAATTCAAACAAAAACGAAAATATATCTGAAGATATAAATGATTTAGTTAATAAAGTTTCTAAACTCTCTTTAGGAACAAATATACATACCAAAACAGTATGTAAAAATACTCATAAATTTGTGAAAGTAATAGCAAAAACAGACATAGCTGAATCCAGTAATAGGAATTAGTCTAAAAAGGAGGACAACACGTCTAACAAAGATAAAAATGATAGTTAAAATATGAATTTAAGACCAAATAATAGTTCACAAACACAATTACAAGATGTTTCTATGGAAAGTACAACCAATAGGAATCAAACAACTGAGAGGTTTTCAGGAACTTCTCGAAGGTTAAGAGAACACCAAGCTAGGAGACAAGATCTCATACAACATCCAGGAATCTTAAATAGACTTCTCAACAGAAGAAGAACTACTAATGTCAAGAGGCTAGAAAACTTAGTAGATATACACCAAAACACATAAATAGGATCAAATTCAATAATTGATTCTTTGAATCCTAGACAATTATACAATATAAGATGGCTAAACTATGAAAGAACAAGCCTTTACAGATATAGGAGGATAGAAGATTTTCACCTCCCTGACAACACATATGAGATAATTCTTTTAATATCTCAACAAACAGCTACACAACTTATAAATCAACATGGAAGATATGTCCACATGAGATTGATTACTATAGGAGCCAGATCCCTAGCTAGGCATATGATTAGTGCGAGAGCTTTGATAGTTCTCCATGATACAAGATTTCAAAACAATGATTCTCAAAGTATCATTGGAATCTTAGAGGTTGACTTAAATCAGCCCATATCATTAATATATCTTGCTCCCAACTTTACACTCACCCTTCCAGACTTCGTTAATCACAATAGTCTAGAAGTACAAACTATAGGTTTTGGAACAAATTGGATAGGAGATAGCCTACACCTAGGCATTACTTTCATAGGAAGAATAAGTAATTATATTTCTTCCATGTATAGAATTAACACTAGACCATTAGAGGAAGCAATAAGCTCTATTGGTACATAATTTTTGCCAGGTCAGGCATTCACAAGAAGAAGTGAGGGTCATCTATGGCAAACCCATCTACAAAGGGATGAACGAAATCCCATCACAAATCCAAATTCTGATATTATGCACAATAGATCTAGAGGCCTTAGTTTAAGCTTCATAGACTATAGAAATACCTCCCTTGTGGATTTAGAACAAAACAGAAGAGATAGTACATCTACTACTCCCAATGATGATCATATTGGTATGATGAACATCATAGAAAGTGATGATGAAGAAGATGATGATATAACTGATGAAGAATGGAATCATCATCAAACAAACATAGGCATGCTTAGGCAAGGAACTTTAGACAACATTCTAGACAACTCTTATTGGGAACCTTGGGATGCTTTTCCAACTGAGAAAAATGATATTATAAAACCTCAAGAAAATAAAGAGAATGATAAAATTGATGATATAGTCAATACATTTTAAAACAAATTACAAATTGAAGAACAAATTAAAGAAAGAGAATTTTCTTATCAATTTACAAATAATTTAGAAGATGAAGATGTTTTTTCCACAACATCAGAAAATACAAAGGTAGGTCTCATAAATGAATATGAAGGATCTACATCTACAAATTATCGGCTAGATCCTGCCGGTACACAAAATTATTCTCAGGGATTTCTTCCTCGAGAAACTGTACAAAATATTGTACTTAGTGACAACAAATACGTGTCGCATGGTAAAAGATTACCCGTGAAACCAAACTTTCAAATCCCAAATTTACTTTTAAACATAGGAGGAATAGATCTTCAACTTCTCCCTCTTTTTCTCCTATCTCTTTCTTCTCTTTCTTGGTATTAAGATGCTGAATTTGGTAAAGCCGGTTAAACATCTTCTTATAAACTTGAAACAAAAAAAAACTATACATAAGATAAGTCTTTAAATGATCATCGCATCTTTAATAATTATTATTTAAGGCATCCGAAGATACCTTATAAGAAAACTACTTCATATATTAAATAAAATTTGTGCAGAATTTAAAAGAAATACTTACAAAAAAGGAGAAGGGTGCATAGAAACTTCTGAATTTATTGTAAGAAAAGTATATATTTAAATTTATGAAAAAAATCAGATAAAAAAAAGGTTAGTAATTGAAAAGTTTTAACTAGGCATTGTAAACTTGAAATTCATGGACAAATTGTAACACATATATGTTGAAATTGAATGTGATTACAGTTAGTTAGTGTATACTAATTAATAATTAACTCTTAATTTAATTATCATTATTTACATAATATTTTATTTAATTATTATTTTAATAATTATCATTTAGTTCTCTAATGACTATATCTTGTTTCTTGCAACCAGAGGTGGTTTCCACCGGCAGACGCACTCACACAGCTCCTTCTCTCCCTCTTTGGCTCTTGTTTATTTTCTGGATTAGTTTGTTGTTTGTTTAGATAATATCCGAGAGAAAATTATTGATTTTGAGTACGAGCACTCTTAACATATATATAAATAAATGGAAATCAAGGTACTTAAAAAGCACACTTTAAGTCGTAAACAGATTAATTTGTAAGGTTGGCTATAGTGTTCTAGTTTTAGATAGACATAACTCAATAGTCAAAAGTGGAGTAATACGAAAGAAAACATAAATGGTTATCTTAAACTATCATGTAGCAAGTAACAAGTATAGCACGAGGTCAACGTTTATCTGAACTCGTATACATCCACAGCACGTAATATGTATGGGCGTGCGTCTCTGAAACTGAAACTGCAAATACATCTAATCTTTTATCAGCAAACACCTGGTGGAAACCAAATCATCATCATCTAGTGTTGGTATATAGTAGGTCAAACGTTAACCTGCATCGCTTCACTCTAGTGTTAGACTTCGACAATCCTGTTAAATTTTAAGAATTTAAGGCACCTTTCATATCGTTAAAATATGATAATATAGAATAATTATTTTAATATTTTATTTTAATTTATTATTTATTTCACTAATGTCTAACATCATACCATATATATAACACTATCTATATCTTGTCCACATATATATATATATATATATATATATATATATTAATTCGTGAGATTTTGTTAGTAAATTTCCTATTTGCTAAAGAGTTTGTTTAAGATAATAATTTCTGCTTTTGCTAAAGAGCTTATTTAAGATAGTAATTTCTGGTACAAAAGCAAACTCTTTAGCAAATAGGAAAAGAGTAAATCTATTAATTAAATAAGATCAATATGCTCTCCTTCTCCGTTGATTCTTATAACATACGTATAGGTGTAAATATAAAAATAAGTTATTAATTTGATGTGGTGACCGCTAGTTACTGTTCTTCAGTTTTAAAATTATTGGTGTATGTTAGTAAATTACTATTCTATCTTTTTTAACTGTTGGATTTTTGTTTATTTATTTATTTATAGTTTTAAAAACTTAAGATAAAATCAATTTATTAAATATATATTTATTATCTATTCATCAATTAGATTTTTTTACTGAAAAATATTCCAACACAGCTTCTAATTATAAAATTTTCTTAAATATAAATTTTAATCATTTTTATGGTAACTCCAATTTAACGTTAAACAACATTTAGGAGTCATAAAATGATTGAATTGGTAATAGAAGAAAAGACATATAAAAATATCATAGATTTAATCTCACTTACTGCTAATAAAAAAACCGAAAGAGGTGTTAAATTAAAGATTATCAATTATCATTCTAACGTTATTTATTTTTTAATAAAGTTTTAACTAGTATGTCTTGATACTGTAAAAAAATTTTATATTAACGTTTAATCACAATTATTTATTTATATAATTTTTAATTATTAATCGGTAAAGTCAACAAACTTACCATAAATAAAATATGACTATGGGATGTTAGTGTACACACTACTTTTTCTCTTTTTAATAAACCAACAAGTTTATTAATAAGATAGACAAAGACACAAGATATGAATTCATCAAGAAACATAATCCAACCATTACACAGTCCCCAAAAACATTAGAGAGAATCTTAATGCCTATAAACCCAAAAGAGGAGGTTCATGATACATTTAACAAAAGAATTTAAAACAAGTTTACTTGAACAATACCACTCCTAAGAATTTAGTTGAATAGCTTGAATTTTTTTTTTTGTATCTCCACCCGTTGAGTTTTCAAGACTGCAACATTCCTTAGCTTTCCCTTACAAATCACACAAAAGATTATGTCTTCTGATGCATCTTCGAATCTTCAACCAAACCCCAAAACTGATAACAATGATTCTTAACATCTATTACAAATGTCATAGAGATTTCCCACCATTTACAAACATCGTACCACACCCTCAATGAGACATTGCAATTAAATAATAGGTGAACTCTTGTTCCTTCCTCCTTGCCATACAAACCGCACAACTCCTCTCCTTGGAGAATGATTCGTCACTTCAATAGATTGCACCTAGTTGACAACCTATCCATATCCAGCTGCTAAACCAAGAACTGTACTTTTATTGGCACTTCCTTCTCCTACACCATCTTTAATAAAGGTTAAGGTTGTTGTTGCGATTCTCTTTTTAGCACCCTATACATAGAGGACACATAATACTAGCTAGAACCATCCGCTACTGACACCTACCTATCAGAAACTCTGTTGTACTTCAACTCACTAAAGACTTTTTTCTAGCCCCTCTAGTAAGTCTTCTTCCCACACAAATAATGACCTCCTCCACATCTATTTCCACTTTACCCCTTGAACTTCGCATATCTAGAACTAACGCAAAATGGTTCATTGTTAATCCATAGAGTCGAGGATATGCAAAAAATAACTTTTACTCACGTAACCACCATCCTTCCAAAATAATACCTCACAACCACCCTTGAGTCTATGCGTAACGTTACCAGAGCACCAACCCTCTAACACTATCCATCTTGGTCAATGAAAATTAAGTCCCTCCACCATCTAGAGCAGTGTTTACCCTTTTCTACCTAACACCCATTTGGTTAGGCATATTTAGCTAACAGTACCCTACCCCACATTCTATCTAGTTCAATTTTCAATCTCCACTTCCATTTTCCATTAAAGATAAACTAAACACATGAATATCTTTCAACCCCAAGCCACTTCCTACAAACACTATCACAGGACACCTAATTTAACTTCTTATTCCCTAGAACCCCCCCTCCCCAAATTGAAAAGAGATTGAAGATGAGAAATGATACTTCTAGGATTTTTGAAGAAGGAAAAGAAATAGATCGCAAGCACTAACAATATGGATTTAAGCCTCCCTGGTGACGAAATGTGTCTATTTTCCCAAGATGCTAACCTCTTTTTCACAAAAGAAAGCACTAGTGACCACATAGCCAATTGGGATGGGTCAGCTCCTATAGGTAGGCCTAAATATTTTACCAGCAGAGACATTGACTTACAATTTAACAACACTAGGACTCTTTCCATCCAGACATCTTGCACATTTAACCTAATCAATTGACTCTTATGAAAATTCACTTTGAGCCCAAAGACTAGCTCAAAATTTTTCAATACTGCATTTACTACCTAGTTAGACCCCTAAACATTCTTGGTGACCAGTAGAGTATCAACAACAAATTTTAAGTGAGAGATACTAGCGTCACCACTTTTTACCTCATACCCCTGGCAAAAGCCTAGAGATATTGCTTTCTGAATAATTTGACTGATAAACTCTCAGTTGCTATAAAGAACAAAAGATGATAAATGATCACTTTACCTAAGGCTTCAAGACATAATGAACTCCTCTGTGGGATTACCGTTGAGAAGCACTAAAATTCTAGCTGTGATCACACATTCTTATATCCATTTGATCCACTTCTGCCAAAAACCTATTCTATGCATAATTAATAAACCAAAGATATGACACACTAAATCCTTATTTCTTTTTCACATGTCATCCACGAGCTCATTCTAACATTATTGACATTAACATGTAAAAAGGAAACCTTAAAACAATTGAATTAGAGATTAAATTTAAATTGCATGATAGATTAACATGTTATGATCAATTAATTAACAAATTTAAGAAAGAGTGAAAGTGTTGGCATTTGTTAAAAGCATACATCAATTCAAATTTATTTAATATGTTTGCTTACTGTGTTATTTAAGGTGGTGAGACCCTTCTTGGGACTAAACGAGTTTTTTTATCTCATAATTATCTCTTTACAGATTAAACATTATATTCTTAGATGAATAAACAAATTTCTAGTTTTCAAATAATATATTTAAAATTTAAACAAATATTAAAGGTAAAACAATATCTTTAATTTTTTCCTAAAAAATATTTAAAATTTTGAAATTAAAATGATTTAAATAATTTTTTTCAACCTTTGCTAGGTGCGTTCTTTTAACGTGATTAATGAGGAACAGGTGTGATGAGCTAGCAATATCAACCATAAACATTGAGAGTCAAAGTCAATGCAAGCTATGAAAGCTTCAAGTCCTTTTCCTTTTAAAGAAGAAGAAAATAAGTGTCTTTCATTTTGTGCGCAGAAGAAATGTCTAACAGAGAAATTGTAATTATTCAAAAAATTCATACAATTTATTTATTTAAAAATAAAAAAAAGAAAATAGAAATGATGACTAAATGAGATACAAAATAATTGGAAAATACTATCCAATTAATGTCCTTAAAACACTTATTAAAAAGTTATAAAAAAGTATTTTATTAAAATGTATAAAATTACACTCGTGATTTTAAATTGTCCTCAATTCCTATTAAAAGTTCTTAATTAGTGTCTAAATAGCAAGACCCAAAATAATTTTATGGGGTGGCATTTCGCAGCGTGAAGAATAGGGCACTTCTCAGTTAGATTGATGGAAGGCAAAGACTTTTGAGTTTTGAGCAATTCGAATTTTGGAATCTTCTTCCAATTGCATTTACATGAAGGTCTTAAGTTGCGGTGAGCTGGCTTCAATTCAACCCACTTGACGTATCATTCATATGCCTTGCTTTCTTGATATAAATAAAATGGGTAAAAGGGAAGAATCGTTAAAATAATAGAATGTGAATACAAAATTAGAGGAAGAAAGAAACGAGGAGAGTAGTGTGTATGGATATAAAAAATGAGAAGGGGAATGGATTATTGTAAAAAGGAATTGGAAATAGCAATTGCCTTATTATGTGAAGAGTAACAAGAGAGGGGAAAATTGGTTAAAGGAGGCCAGGGCAGGTGAGAGAAGGATGGAGAAGTGTACAAGTTAAACACATACTGTACGTCTTTTCACGCCTAATACAGAACGGGAAAGACAAAGTGGCAAAACCCACTTATTTGTTTGGAGGAAGGATTCAAGAATATGTCACACCATATATCTTGTAAGAATTCTTCAGGAAAATAATGACTAACCCGTTGGAATGCCTGTAACAACTTCTACCAACCACCAATATTCAACAATACTATAGATCTAAAACATTAGGAGAAATGGTCATCATCCATTAGTTTCTGTACTGAGTTAATTCGTGTGTTATTTTCTATTAACTTATAATTTTTTTTTATATTTTTTAGTCCTTTGTATTTTTTCTTTTTTTTTATTTATACCTTGACTACGTTACATTCTTGTAAAACCTATAATTGGCTTCGTAAAATCTCAATAATTGTTTGTTTTGAGGTGAATTTATTTGACATAAGTGAAATTATAATTGGTTTCGTAAAACCCCAATAATCATAAAACCTAACAATTGACTTGAGTAACCTTGTTTAAATTGATCTTTGAGTGCTAAAATTTTTTTGTCCCTAAACATCCGAGTATAGTGAGATGAACATCTTCTCTTGACAATTAATTGCATATTTTTTGACTCAAAGTCTAATTAATTGTTTCCATGAAAAGACTCATTTCTGAAAAATAATCCAAAGAATATTACGTTTAGTTAAAACAAATTACTCGAGAGCAAGTAATGTTCAAGTGTGAGGAGATTGATAAACTGATTTTTGACCCTATTTTTTATCATGTTTAATATTTGTTTATTTCCACTTTTTAGTGTTTATTTCCACTTTAGACAAATATTTAAGAAATGGGAAGAAAAAGGAAAAAATAAGTCTTTTTAGAACAATTATTGAAAAAGCACAACCTTACTAAAAAACCCAAACTCTTTCTATAAATATACCAAAAGATGAGAGACAAAAAGGGGACTCGCTTTGACTTGAACAAATAGTTAGATTTGTGAATTGGAGGCAAGAAATAACAATGAAGTTTTGGATTGAGTCAATTCATAGTGTTTCATATTAGTAACTCTTTCTTTTTAACAATGAAGTGGTTTGATTTTACATTACTCTTGTCTGACTAAAATCCTTTTTCAATAGTTGTGATGTCTTTTTTATTCCTCCTTGTACTTTATATTGTCATTCATTGTTATTCCTCAATTAATTTTGTTTTCTACTACATTTGTTACATCTTAAAATAGTCTTGATTATTGATATTTGAATAATTGATCTGGAAAGCAAGTAGGTCCTCGCTCCGATAGGATTGACCATATTCATCGGGAGTACCTCCAATTAATGAATTCTTGCATGACAAAACTAGAAAGCAGTTTAGAGTTACAATGTAGTGTGAATGACTAAACGCATCACAATAATTTTGGTAAAATGTTGGTGATTAATGAATAACAAAGATTTAGATTATTTAGTAGATAGGGAGTAAAAATATTGTAGTAAAATCACAATACTAGGCGTTAATCCCATTAACTTCCAAACTTATTATCTTCCTCTGTTTAAAATCTATCATTGTGAGTTTGAACAATCAACTTACATGACTCTGTTATCTTCTGAATTGAATTATTTGAGAACTAGATCTGGTTTTTTTTTTACAATATCCGGACTTAAGTCTACTGTTACTACTGTGTACAGTACACTTGGCCTTAAGCGATCATAAAAGATTAGGAGTAGTAGTCATCATTCATTAGCTTCTGTCCTTAATTTGTGTGTCTTATTCCTTGTTTTCATCAATTAAAAAAGTTAATTTAATGGGTTACCTAAGAGATAAAAATTATAAAGAAATTATTAAATAACGTGACTTTTCTATTTATAGAACAAAAAATGAAACATGAATATCCGTAGTAGAGTATTTCCATCATATTTACCATGCATTACTATAAAATATTAATGTTTCATGCAATGGATAGTTACTTTTAGAGCATCTTCAAGGGTAGATCAAACTTTTTTATCTTACCCTATTTTTTAGTGTATCTTGTAAAGTCACGTCATCAAATTTAATATTTATTTTTAATTTATTATAAAATAATTTAAATTAAATAATTATATAGTTTAAATTATATGAAGAATGAGTATGGAGGGAAGATGAAAATTTTAGTGTGAAAATTTTGAACCATCATAGCTTTATTTATAGACAAAAAATTACTTAATTTTAAATAAAAAAAAAATTTGCAACATTCAAAATTACAAGGTTATTCTCCAACAGCTCTCTCTTTCATCCCACCCCATCTGACGCCCGCTCCCCTCCCCCCAATGGCTCTTTCTTCTCACCCTTTAATTTTTTTTCATCATTTTCTGTATGCTCCCCTCGGCTTCCTCACACTCTTAACTCCCATTTTCTCTCTCAGTCGCGCCTCCCTCTCCTCTCCCTCTGCAAGCTTCAGTCGCCACCCCCTCCTCCTCCACCACCCGCTGAGACCACCACCCCTCCTCCTCTTCCTCCTCCTCCTCCTTCTTCTTCTTCTGCAAAACCCTTCACCCTGCGTCCTCCTCCTCCTCCCATGCCCAAGTTTTCATTTTTATTTTTGTTTTTTTTCTTGATCTGGTTGTTGTTGATATGCTTTTTTACATATTATGTGAATGAATTTGTTCTTTGGTTATTGATTCTTCCCCATTCTTCTTCCTTTTCCAGTTGGTTTTGTTGTTACAGTTCGGGGAAATTTTTTTGGAGGCATATTAACAAGAGAGAGACATTAAAAAATGAATTTTTTTTATACTGAACTAATTTTGGGTCTTCTCGAAGAATAACAAATCTCCATAGAGATTACTCATTTTTTCTTCAACAGGTGTTGTGGTCATTGAAGAACACCATCTGAGATGCTCTTAATCTCTTATTTTCATATTCTTTTATTAAATTATTTTACCTTTAAATAACTAAAACTATGCATTTTTCTCATTTAATTTAAATAATCATCATTATTTTCGAGATACTTTTACTTTAATAGTTAATTTATTTTCCTTAATTACCTTGTGATTCTGTAAATCATTATAATTGAACATAATAACATCTCCACTTGTGTGTGGTAACAGATGGATAGCAATAATATTTAAATATTGAAAATGAACCTTGAAAGGTTACGTGAGATGTGAAATCTTCCTTAATTTTCAACAAGCGTGGCAAGTGCAAGAATCTTTTAACTTTTGGTTCCATTATTGTTGGAGTTATGTTGCGGCTAGCAGTTATCTTTCCTAGGTCAATTGTCAACTTGGTTTTTTTTTTTTTTTTCTTAATACGAGAAAATATGATTTATATAGCGTTCAAAATCCTTATGTTGTGGCTAGCAGTCATCTTTCAAAAATTTTATATATAATGTTGTTCCTTTTAATTTATGTAACACTTTCTAAAAAACATTATATATGATTTAGATAACGTTTAAAAAATAAAAATTGATACGTTTTAAAATGAGAAGAATCAAAATCATATAAAAAAAATTAGTTTGAAACTTATTCATACATTAACATTTTTCTAAGAGATCTAATCAAATTTTACCATTAAGGACTATTAAAGTTTGTGATATGTTAGTTTTTCGTTTTAGGAATCTTATTAGTTCTCTTATTTTATTTTGAGCATTTTTTTCCTTATTTTCATTTTCTCCCATTTTCATTTCTTTTTTACAGACAAGTTTCTATGGAATATAAACTTTAATAATATCTCCATTCTCTTATAAAAAGACAAATGTTTAATTCATTAAAATCAATAAAATAGTTAACTTATGTAATTTTAATTAATAGTATTATAAATTTATTTATTTTTAAGAAATGGGATTCCCTAATTTACACCCATTTATTTTTTTTAGAAAACTAGTAAGTAAATAACTTTCACCTTAAGTGTCGTGATTTTTTTTAGTTATAACTCGCTAATTTCTTTTAAGAATATCCTTTTGGATTGAAATATAAGTAAAATAAATAATTCATGTTCATTAAGAAAATTAGTTAATATTGATAGTCCTAAAGTGTTCTTGACAATTTAATTGCACTGAAAGGGTAATTAAAAATAAGTCTCTAATTAAATAAAGGTTATTTTGGATATTGTATCATGAAATAGGAGAGAGTTGGATAAAATTTGTTTATAATTTAGTTCTTCACAGAGAGTTAGATAAAATTTGTTTATAATTTTGTCTATCACACAATTTTTTTTCTTATTATATTTCAGTCAAGAGAAATAAGTAGATGTAAGTTAGTAAATATATAAGTACTTTTTGAATTACAACTAGTTAACTTTTAGAATGAGTTAGCAACTTAAGTATATTTTAAAAATTTTATAGTTATAACATGTTAAATTATTCCTTTTAAAAATATATGATGATGTTGTAGGTTAGCAAACCCCCTTTAAAAATATATTTAAAATTAAATGATTTAAATGACGGTTATAATTATTAATTAATCTTACTTTCATAATTTAAAATATAATTTTTCATCAAAAAGTACAACATAATTGCTAGTTCATCAAATAGAAGATGACAATTTTATTTGCATTTATAGATATATACGGATGAAATCTACAAGGAAGATTTAGAGGTACTAAAAAGCAGAAATTCGAAAATATTTTGAGAGATGTATCTGTACTCGTTAATAAATAGATACAAATGCAAAAATCAAGATATTTATATAGTGGATATATGTAAAGACTAAAAGAGTAAAATATTGTAGTTATATTATAAGTCATCTATCAATACAAAATATTATTTGTTTTTATGTTTTAATTTAAAATAAGTTTAATCGGTAGACATTTTCAGTTACATTAACATTCAATGATTTTTCAGTAATTTTTAAAGTAATAACAAGTAAAGTCAACAAATTTACTATCAATAGAGAGTTATGATCGAATATTTTTTTATGTTGATAGTATATATAAATTAAACTCATTTAAAATTTTGTTTCAAAAATCAAAATTTAACAAACTTTGTTTATAGTAAAATTTTATTTAAGTATGTTGATGCTATTTTTAATAATAAATATGATTAGTTACAAAAAAAATATTTTTTTAAAAAAATATTTTTTAATAAAAAATTATAAATACCCATAAAAAAATTTCCACATGTATTTATTTTGTTGAACCCACACAAGTATAAGACTATATATGTTAGAGGAATGCTATATTAAATGAGCTACTAGAATAACACTAAACTATGAGATAAGGGAATAATAGGGAGATAGTTGAAAGTTTTCATTCATGGCATCTCTCTATTAACAAGGAGATTAAAAAGAGAGATACAACAACTCTGATGGGCCACGTCAAACCCCTTTGAATGAAAAAATACATAAACAAAGCAATAACAGAATTGAACTTAGTAAAAATTAACATGATAATTTTTCATCCATAGCAGGCCTTTTGCTTCTAGGCTAACAATGTAGGTATAGATTTTCCCATAAATTCAGGCAGAAGAAAGTAAATGTTTGTATCTATTAATTCACACTCGCTATATATAATTGTACAATGAATAGGTATTGGAAGGGCAAAATATAAGTTTATTGATGGCTGAAAACTATTAATTTAGTTTGTTAAATTATAATTAACTGTATGATAAATTATTTATTTCAGCAAATAAATGTAAGATGATAAAATACACATCTATGATATTTTATATAAATTGTAATTCATTGATAAATATTAATTGTGATGTATTTATTCTTTATTTTTAATTGATTTGAAATTTTATAATTTTTTTTTATAAATAAGTTATTTTAATTTCAGTTTTTTTTCGTATCGTGTACTCTACAGCTCATCTTATACTATATTTCAATGTTTTGGATGAAATTTAAAATAAAATAAAAGGAGAGGCATACTTTTAAGTAGGCATCATATTGTGATTATGTTAATCAAGTATACATATTAAAATGTATGAAAATATAATGTAAATAATTAAAAATAATATAAATATTATAATAATTTAAATAAAAACTTTATCTTTTTTAACAATGATACATATACACCTGTTTAATTTATACATTTTATTAATATTTTTTATTTTTTTCTATCTTTCATCTTAACACATTATACATTCTATTATATTTTTTTTTCTTACCAAATGTTTAGCACATAAGTTTACATTTATAATTTTTTTTATGTTTTTTTGTGTTTCCTTTCTGATTCTGAAAGATTATAGGCCTGTGCTATGTAGTTTGTGAGGTGCAGCCATTTATTGGCCCATTTGTCACATTTTTTATGTCACGTGAGTGAAGTCAAATGTGTCAGTGAAGCTTGCTTGCAAAGTTGCAGTTGCAGGACCTTTGTGTAAAATATATTACAATTTGGACTTAGAAAATATTTTTTATTTTTATTTGATTTTTTTAAAAATAAAATTTTTAAATTTTATTATTTTAATAAACATATTATAAAATTTTTATATATAACTACCATTTATATAGTTTTTGTTATAATTACAATTTGTTCTTAATTTTTACATGGTTTTAATTTTAAAAAATATTGAAAATAATTTTTTATTTTTTATTTTCAACTAATTTTTAAAGATTTTTATAGAAAATATTTTCTAAATTGAAATCAAATGTTTTTTTACTAATATGTTTTGTTTTCGGTGAAGATGAAAATAGAAAAAAATGATATTTGTTTTGAATTTTTTTTCTCATTTTCAAAGAAAATAGTGGTAAAAATATATTTAGCTACAATATAGAAATTTTTTTTTAAATATCAACTGAAAGTAAAAAAAAATTATTTTCAGTGTTTTCATAAATTAAAACTATATAAAAATTTAAAAACAATATTGTAGTTATAACAAAAGCTATGAATAAATTTATTTCAAATTATATATAAATATTTTATAATATTTTACTAAAATTGATTAAAATATAAAAAAAATAATTTTAAAATATAAAAAATTACATAAAATAAATATATTTTCTTAAATCAAACATCACCTATTTATATTATTACCAATTCCTTTTTGTCTTTTCTTTCTGAATTCTTCTTCTCTTTTAAAAAAATATTCTATTGGATATCAACAATTGTATATCAGCAACAACATTTTAGAAAAGACAGAACATATAAAGACTTTCACAATGACATTTTAGAGTGTATTTGGTTTGTCAGTGTAGCTAGCTAAAAGTTGAAAAACTAATTAAAATAGGAGCTGAAATTTCATTTAAATAGTAAAAATCCAAGAGTTTTCTAAGAGCTACTAGTTTTTTCAAAAAAGTTATACCAAGTAGTTTTTCTAAAAGATCTCATATTTCCAGCTACTAGCAGATTTTATTTTTACATGTTTATCCTTTATTAATTAATGCAGTGTCCCTCACTAATTCTCTCTCATCATATTATACAATCTCTCTTCTTAAGCTCCCTCTTTGATTAATGAATTACATAGTAATTCATAATATAAATATATAATTATAGAAAATTATAATTTAAATGTATAATTTAAAATTTATATATTTAATTATAGAAATTATAATTTAAATATGAATTTTAGTAATTTATTATTTAAATATATAATTACATAAATCTATAATTTAAATATATAATTATAGCTTAAATTTTTCATTATAGAAATTTATAATTTAAATATATAATTATAATAATTTATAATTTAAATATATAATTAATTTATATTATTAAAATATGTTATAGTGATTTTAAATACCTCATTGTTGATCTAATGATTAATAATGTCCTTATTTATCATTTTACAACTTTCAGCTAATCAATCAGCTAGTTTTACTAAACACTTACAACTAGCCTTTCAGTTAACTTTTCAGCTTTCGACTAATTTTTTATCTTTTAGCTAACTTTTCAGTTAGTTTTGTCAAACACATCCTTAATATAAAATATCTACAATCAAGTACCTTAAATGGAATAATTGTTAGTACTTAAAAGGTTCACAATACAAAAGATATCAACAACTAATAAGGCCGCAAATTATACCCCTAAACAAAATGTGAGATTCAGATAAAAATCCTAATTGTAGTTATTTGTAATTATGAAAGGGGGTTCACGAAAATGGAAGGAGAAATATGAGTTTGAAAATTGAAAATAGGACACTAAATATTTAATGTTAAAATAATAGAAACATATTTGCACCAAAGTCCCTCCAAATCGGGGAAGGGGGGGCAGTAAGCAGGCCGGTTCGAACCGTTTAAGTCTGGCTCGCAAAACCTACATTTTAAACATGCTAGATAAGTCCGTCCGCAAGATAAATGTACTTTTTAAAAAGTTTATATCCCACCCAAGAAACACACAAATTTAACAGACCGATCTGTGGGTCCCTACATACACACATGCAAAACCTGCATTTTAAACATGCTAGATAAGTTTGTCCACAAGATAAACGGAGTTTTTTAAAAGTCTATATCCAACCCGAGAAGCACATGAATTTAATGGACCGGTCTGTGGGCCTACATACACACACACACACATATATATATATATATATATATATATATATATATATATATATATATAAATTCTAATATTTTTTAAAGTAACTAAACTATAATACATCAATTTAAGAATTATATTATTATTTATAATAATCTAAAAAATAGTAAATATTTTCAATAGTAAAAATCTAAAATATATCAATTTACAATAAAAGTGTCACAACATTAACACAAACTAACAGTTCAAATGATAAATTTGTTCCTTTAAACGGGTACGGGCAAAGTCGGTGAGTTCACATTTTTCCTACAATTTTGAGAGTTTTTCTCCCTGTACCCCCATATTTTCTCGCTGCACCTCTATAACCCTATGAAATCTCTAAAATACCCTTAGGTAAAAAAAGGGGTTAAACCTCTTTCTCTCTCCCCGTGCCTCTCTTCACCTCAATATTTGATTTTTCTTCATCCGAACGATTTCCCCCGAGCTTACGCACCCTTCGTTCCTTCAAGTTTCATTTCACTAACACCTCTCTTTTAGCCTAATTTAATTCCTGTTACTGCTTTTAAAGACTCTCCTTATAAAAGTTCGGACAACCCTGACCATATTTGATAACACCTCTTTTCACCTCTATATTTGATTTTTACAAGTTTGGATAGACCCATCCAGACTTGTAAAATATTTTACCAAAATGAGATTAAGTGAAAATACAAAAGGTATAAGATAGGGTACCAAATAAGAGTTTAAATGAAAGAATCGAATAAAAGAAACACACAATGGGTGTTTAATAGAGAATATGAGAGACTAAAATGAGAGAGAGATGCAAAGAGGAGAGTTGTGATGCAAGTTGCAAACAAGAGAAAAAGAAAAAGAAAGAAAAAGAAAGTGACGTGATAATTAAATTTTTGCTTTTTTTACTTAGAATATTTTTATTATTTTAAGAAATTATAGAAATACAAAAAAAAACTATAGAGATTCAAAGAGAAAAACTCTACTTTTAGTTGTTAAAAAAAAAAAATCCAAAATTCACATTGACGTTGGAGGTTTGTGCAACCTGTCAACGTGGCCAAACCCTTCTCCAAACAAGTTTCAAAGACTCATTTGACTACACTAACATGAGATGAATACATGTGACAAATGAACCAATAAATGGCTGCCACCTCGCACGGTGCTTAGCTACATTCTTTCTACAAATGAACTGAAGGAAGCACCCTCGAGAGGAATCCTTGCTACACTTTTTCCGAGACTGTCATGAAGTCAAGGTAATGTCGCAAGAATTGGTTGTTTAGAAATTTGTCTAATAATAACTTTGGTTGAAGGGGAGCCTTGGAAGATTTATTTTGGGATGTTGCTATGGTTCAGGCGGAACAAGTTAATTTTTCTAGATGAAACTTGGCCAGTGCATAATGTTATTACCAAGTTTTAACTTCCTTCCAATGTATTTGGATATTAAGAAAGTTAATTAATAAATTTTATATTTTATTAAATTGTTTTTTTAATTAACCATTTTAATATTTTTATAATTGTAATTCTTTTTTAATTTTTTTTTATAATTATATAGTTTTTTTAAATAAGTAGTTAATCAAGCATGCTTTTTAAAATATAATAAAGATTTGGGTTGGATCTGCCAATATTTTTTTAAAAAAATGTATAATAAAGACAAAAAAAATTATTAAGTTTAAAATCATTCTCCTTCCCTCTGAACTGAACATAATATGTAACTAAAATATTTCTTCTTCGGCCCTCTCTCAATTTATATTTTTTCTGCTGAACTAAACATAGTGTACTACAAATTTTAAAAATATAATTTTTTTTAAATATTATATGTTTAAATGTAATTTTGTTATTTATTTTTTGAAATATGCATATAATTCGGATTTAAGTGGTCTTTAAAAATATAATTCTTTTCAAATCATTGGAAGTTCATTCAAGTATTGTTCATTGATTTAAGTATTATTTAAAAAGAAAAAAAAATGCAATTTTGTTCAAGTATGAATTTCACGTGTCATTTCTTGTCGATTAAGATTGGTTTGTAGTGTTTTGGATTAACTAATCTAGAACACAATATAATTAATGTTCCAGGTGACTCCGAACATGAATATGATATTACACTTTTGTACTAGCCAATCCACAATGTTAATTGTGTATAATTTTGGATGCACCTATTCAGAATAAAAATGAGTAAAAAGGTAGGGATGACAATGGATAGAGTTTGGGTTGAGTCCTAAAGTAGTAGTACCCATTCATATACCCATATTTAAAAAATGTACTAGTACTCAGTCTCATACCCACACAGGTAGTAATTTTAATCTCCATTCTCGTACTCGTTGAGTACCTATATACCTATACTCACAGTCCATACTTTATGTAACACTTTTATTTTTAATAACTATATTGTTATATAATTATTTGAATTTCAATTAGATATTAGAATTAGATATTAAAAACTTAGTTTCTGCTTGTAAAAGATTTATAAAAATAAATAATTTTAGCATATGAAGCATTTTTACTAAAATTTGTAAATTCTCTTTTTCTCTTCAAAATTTGCTCAGCGGATTAAAATTCGCTTAGCCAAATCAAATTCGTTTAGCGGATTCAAATTCGCTCAGCAAATTCCTCATAGAGAAAAAATACATTTTTGAAAAGGAAATTCACTAAGCAAAATTTGATTTGCTTTGCGAAATGAATTTCTTCATTTTTCTTCGCTAAAAAAAAGATATCCACTCAGTGGAGATCCTTCTGATCCAAAAATTCACTTAGTGAAGCTTTCATCGCTAAGCAAACTATGAAAAAAATATTTGAGTAACGTTGACCATCACTTAGCAATGAAGCAAGACCTTCATTGCTAAGAGAAATTATTCTGCACCTATTTTTGTTTACCGAGCATAAATTTTCTTAGCAACTAGGTTCAAAATTTGTCTATAAATAAGGGAAATCATATGCAAATTGAAGAAAATCTAGTTTCTCAAGCACTTGGATTACGATTCAAAAGTTATTCATCACTCTTCATCAAACTTTTACTAAAGTAAGGGGGAAAGTAAACGGGGCTATAGGATTTATAAACTTTTATGGTGTTAATTTGAATGAACTTTTTTTTTACTACTCTTATTATTACTTCTAAAACTATGTTTTAGTTGTCCATTAATTTACTAATTATTCTGACCTCGATTTTCAGATGTTTAGTTGATTGTTTAATATCTAATTATTTTAACTTTTATTTCTCCAAAAATTATAATCCGGTCCTTTATTATTATTATTATTATTATTATTATTATTATTGTTATATTCCAGATATTACCTTCTGGTTCTTTATTATTATTATTCTCTAGACATGACTTGTCGTCTTTTATTATTATTATTATTATTATTCTTCAGAAATTACTTATGATCCTTTATTATTATTTTCTAGATATTATCTTCTGGTCATTATTATTTAGCATTTTATCATCTCTATATCTTACCATTTGATCATTTGTTATTTATTTACTTATCCTTCAGATATTACAGTTTGGTTCTTACTATTATTATTTAAGTTATTTTTCAGATATTATAGTCTGGTCCTCTCTTATTATTTACCATTTATGCTATCATTTAACTTATTTTTTAGAAGACATATTTTAATCTTTTTCTATAAATTTATTTCATCATATTATTTTCATTATAGTTCTTTGCTATTATCATATTCAAATTTTCTTTAAACCTTATATTATAATTTTGGTTTATGAAATTTTGGTTTATAAAAAAATTTACTCTTGGAATCATTAATGACTATCTTATAATTTTATATGTGTATATTATATTTTATTCAAAAGATTATTGATTATATGTTGAATGTTCATAGTAAAATATAAAGATAGAAATCAATATTTATAAAATATTCAATGAATGGTATGTAAACTTTAATCATGAATATTTCATAATAAATATGATATTTTTCAAAGTCATATTTTAGATTATAAAAAATAATATAAGTATGCTCTATGATTGCAGTCCAATCTAATCTTCCCCATAAAAAAAATGTCTTTTAGTATTAAAAATGAATCAATTTTATATTGATATCACTATTATCATTATTGAGTATTATCCATGAAATAAAAATTTTTAGATGAGAAATTAATTTGTATATCCATTACGACCTTTTAATTCCTTGAGGTTGATTCATAAATGATTTTGTGAAATATGATATAAATATAATTACTACGTACCTTTGTGATTGTCAAGTTTACTGACTTTTGGAACTGGGTTGAGATGTTGTGAAATGAACTTAACAAAGTTCTAGATTCCCTTGTAAAGGTACCGTGCAAGTGCATGAGTGCCTGTGTTTTGGGAAGTTACAGCTTGGTACACTATGAGGTAAAAGCCAAGGACTAGGTTGGGTCCTAAGATGGTTTTAGGCTAGGGAGATGAATATTCAAGGTGAACCATGTTATCACTTGGGCTACGTTGGCCTAAATCCTTCCATAACTGCTTAGTATCCTTCAAGTTGTGTAGTGTATATCTTTCTTGGGTTGAAAGAGTGTCCATTTCTATTTTATGATGTGTAGGTAGCTCGATTAACAGGTAGCCAGAATTGTGTTATGGGCAAATGACCCGATTTCTTGAAAAAAATTTTGTACCAAACTAGGGAAAGATATACGACTACCAATCATTTTCCAAACAAATCGTTAATGATTGGGGTTAATCATCACGAATTATTTTATGGCTCCATGTATAAAGTTAAGTGGGATTGAGTTCAAACATTGCAATAAGTGAGATTGAGTCCATACATTGAGCCACGTGAGGTTGAGTCATAGGTCAAACCCTAGGCCTCATTGTTTGCTAAGTTTATTAAGATTAACGTTGATGACTTATAAAAATTTCACTCATTTCATGTATTTATTTTATATATATATATATATACATATATATATATATATATATTTGTCGTATGCATAGAAGATGAACCTGATCAATAGGCTATGTTAAAGGATTCATAGAATTTCCTTTAAATATGTTGAATTCATAAGCAAGTTACTCTTGATGTTCAAGTAAATTTAGGTTCAAATTAGGACCTTTTAATTGATAGCTATAACAACTAATATATTGATGTTTTAAATGAAGTTGTAATAAATTACATTTTGACTTACAATGTTTATAAGAAAATTATGGTTCTTTATATAAGACCAAATTTTGAAAATCTCTCACATTTTTTATATATATACTTTTAGTTAAGAATTAGGGTTGTTACACTTTATTTATGCATAAAGACAATAAATTAATATCTTTTACACATAAATAAACATAATATAAAAAACAAACCAATATAACATTAAACATATGATAAATTATAAGATACTCCCTAAAGTTTTATATGATTACACATAAACCTTTTTTTTTTTACCATAACATTAATGTTGTAAGTTTATTAAGAATTATTTTATAAATAACTCAAATTTTCTTGTAAATTGTATTTTTATCTTAGTAAGTTTGCGTAAAGTATATTATATGTCTCTTTTTATTCTATAATTATATTATTTATCATAGATTATAATATAAATAATATTTTTAGCAATATTTTTCACACAAAATTATAATATGTTATATTATAATATATATATATATATATATATATATATATATATATATATATATATATATATATATATATAATATTAGTAAGGTGCGGGTATAGATACTATAGTATGCATCTTGCTCCCATTCCCACATTTTTTTGTGGGTTCGAACCCGCCCTGTAGGCAGACCCATTTTTGTGCATAATACCCACTTCACACAAGGGTATTTTGTGAATAATCGTAGGGTCTGAGTCCATTTTGCCATATCTAGGCAAGTATTGTTACCATTCTGGATTAGTCTATCCAAAATACAATTGTCATGTCTTGTTGCCTTCTGAGTCACCTAATCTATTATTAACATAATGTATCATGGATCAATTGATCCGAAATATACATTTTAAGGCATTCCATAACACCTTAAAATGTATATTTCATATAGGTTAATTCGAAATATACATCTTAAACGTAGGTTAAAACATGGTGAGCAGATATTGGAATTTGTAAAAGTATTTTAAATGTTATGGGTGCAAATAACAAATAAGGGGATGAATAAAAAAAATTGTCAAGAATGTGACATGATAAAATCAACGCTAGATTGGACCTAGTCCAAAGGTGTCTAGGCTTGGACCTATGAATAAAGAGAGCCCCTAAAAGTATCTTTTATATTAAAAATAATGTTATGTTTTTCATTCCCATTAGGGATTACAATCAGGTGGGGCGGTCTGAGTTTGACCCTCCCTATCCCTATCATTGGAAAGTGAAAAACATGACACTTGTTACATTTTTTTTACAATTTAAATTTACTTATTTATTATTAAATAAATTATATATATATATATATATTAAATTATTAATATATTTTAATTTAAAAATATATAAAGAATAATTAATAAAAAGAAATTATAAATTGAAGTTTAAGAATTAATATTTTTTTATTAAATATATAACTTTAAACTTATTAAATAATTATTAAAATTATAACGGGCAGGTACAATTTTGAGGACAAGGCAAGTAGTCACATGCTCATATTATGCCTGGTTCATAACATCAAGTAATACCCATACCAGGTCAAAACGAATAATAAACATAAAAGTCGAGGCGGATTTGGGGCAATACCCACGGATACAAGTATTTTTACCATTCCTAATTTCCACAGTTATGTGAATCACATAAATGAAAGGGTCTACCAAAGTTGAAGGTAAATACGTTTATATTGTTCAATTGGCTAATTTTCATATTTATAGTAGCATTCTATGATTTCCAATTTTTGTCTTCCTTACGTAGAACCTTTCACCTTTCTAATTTCTAATCTCACAATTCTCACTCACATGTTTCAACTTCTAGTTAGTCTTATCATACGCCCTTTAAAAACCCACTTCCATCCTACTTAACCACAAAATGCTTCCTTTTACATATTTCTTATCCTGAACAACAACATTGCGTTGATGTGTTATTTCCTTGATACTTAATGAGTTGATCTTGTAATTTAATAGTTTTCGTTGCCTCTTCTTAAAATGTTATTATAATTGATTCTTTTGCCAAAGATTATGATGCTATTTTTTTAGGTTTGAATTAATTATTATGCTAACTTTTTTTTTTAAATTTGTTTTAGGTTAGTCAATTTTATAATTTTTATTTTCTATATTAAAATTATAGTAGAATCTCAAATAAGTGTAATGAGAAGTCAACACAAAAAATACTAAAGTGTGATAGAATTCTGGATAAAAGGAGATCTAATTAAATGTTATATTTATATATTATATATAGAGACAAATAATTCACACTATACAATTATTTTAATTTCTAATAATATAGATAAGATGAATTTTTTTATATATATTAATTAGATTATTTTCTATGTTTCTAATTTTTAAAATTTTAGACTGTATAACTTATATATAATTATGCTTAATTATATAAAAAAAAAGTTATATAGTTATATCTCGAAATGCTTGTAAAAACCACATTTTACGATAAATGGAAAAGAAAGATTCTCCTTTATAGTTGAGTGAACCCTTTAATGTGGAATCCAACTTTCTTACAACCCTAAGTCCCCAATGTCTGATATATTATATATATATATATATATATATATATATATATATATATATATATATATATATATCAATGTATCAGGAGTTACAGAGTGTGAAACTTCAAACTTATCAAATTTTGTAGAATTTATTACAATTTATATTTAATATTTAATTACAATTTTTTTAATATTTTAAAAGATTATAAATAAAGAATTGTGATTAAAAAGTTAATTTATACTCTTTAAAAAATACATTTACGGTAATCAAATAAGTAATTTTTTATGCTTTTTTAGTTTTAGTGAATTTAACTAAATTATTTTTTCTTAAAATAAGCAATTTTTTTAAAGAAGCAAATTCTGTCTATATATTAGAAAGCATTTATTTCATATTTTTTAAAATTTATCCGATATATCCAGTATCGTGAGCAAATCATAGGAAAGCTCAAGTAACCTTTACAGACACGCACTAATCGACTCTGAATAAGTCTTTCCGTTCTGAATAATAAGTTATATTATATTTCGCTATTATCATTCTCATTTTTGTAAAAAATGTACCTGCAAAATGATGAGAAAAAATAATTTTTGTTTGATATAAGGCTTAATTGTATGATTCATCCATCTCTTGGCACAAAAGATTACAATGAGAATTGCAAACATATCCAGAAATTAATGCATTTTTTTTTTCTTTTAGAACAAGAAATTTTATGAAGGGGATTCACAACACACACCACCTGACTTTAAATTTTGTTTATTTGTTGTCTTTTATAAATGGTACATAATAAACCGACGTGAAACCTATTGCATAATTGATGTGAGAGTTTATTTAGATGAGAACAGAAAAAGTGAAAAAGAGGAAAAGAGAATGAAAGAAAAGTTAAGGGAAGTTATAGAGAATGTTAGAAAGTGGCAATAAAAAAGGTGAATTGTTATGATTGTAGAATATGAAAAGAAGAAAAGAAGAGAGAGTATAGTAATGTTGTATATACAGATGGAAAGGGATGATCAATTGACGGAAAGAAGAGGGGTGTTGGCATTGTTGATGAAAGAAAACCTTGAAGGCTTTGGTTGGAAAGGCTTTCTCCTATGATGATGGTGGCCAGAGCGCTTAATCATTTGCAAGAGAATTGCTTTCAAAGAACTGGATTTGTACGAGTTAGGGGAGGAGGAGGAAGCACTCCGAGCCATGGCTCCAGCCTCGCCTCGCGGTGGCTTCTTGTGCATGCTGCACCGGAACGCGCCCCGCTCTGTGCTCGGTGCGCACAAGCACACCCGTGATGCTCTCATTGAACCACTTCTTGACGCCATTCCACAAAACTAATTAATTAAATATCTTCTTTAATTCCTTTCCTTAATCTTTGGGAAACTCTCTTCCATGCTCTTCTACTTTTATAGGACTCTCTCATTCTTCGCCTTTTTCTTCGGAGGTCAAATTAGTCTTTCTATATCTCACCCTGTCGTCTCATCTTCTTCCTCCTTTTCTCTTTTTTTTAACAAGTCATTCCTTCCATCTTCAATTTAATTCATTATTATATCACCTCATGCTTTTTCTAATTTAAATCTGTTACGTACTACTTTCAATTCTACATTATCTACACAATTCAAATATACTCACTCAAACGTGTACCATTTGGATATTCTATATATTCATAAAAAATTATTTATTTCAGAAAAAAGTTTCTAATTATCAATTTTTAATTTAATTCTAATATATTATAAAGAGAATATAAAAAAAATAAATTTAGAGAGTTTACCAAATACTCATGTTTGGTATATACAGGTTGCAAATAAAGAGCGTAGGAGAAAAAAATTTGTAAATCAACAGCGTAGAAGAAAAAAAAAAATTGCAAATCAATAGCTTATACAAAAGCAGTTGCAAATCAATAGAAAGTAAACAATTATGGTTCAAATCTTTACAACTTCGTCTGCGCTGGTGGACGGTCCAATCATTGAGCATCCTAAGACCTGAGTCAACGTAGAGGAACTTTTGGTCAAATTAAGTGGACTTCTTGCCTTTTTTCTTGAGCAGAAGACTAGGTTCAAATGACTCCAACTAGTTAAAGAGTCACTTTTGCCCTTTTATCGGATTTTTTTTTTTCATATATAATATATAGTAGGTTTAATAGGTGCTTTAATGTTGTTTTTCAATCGAACTTGAAATTTATTTCAATAATCTTTGATGAAATTTAATATAAATTAATTTCATCATCAATGATTAAGATGAAATTTTAATTTTCACTAGAAAACAATATATAAAATACTTAAGGTAGGAAGCTACATATAAGTTTTATTCTTCACAATTTTGTAGGCACCTATATCAAGAAATGAAATATCAAACACCATTTCATATATCAATACCAAAAAACGCCATTACATATCTATGAAGTAATAAAGGATGATCTGGTCAGTAAGATAATGTTTCATATTGTTGGTAATTAAATAACCTATTTATAAATATATTTACTCTTTAAGTTATAAGGTCTATTTTATCTTAATATGTGACAAATCTACACAATAATTGCTACGAGGATAATTGTCTCTACAATATAAATTTTTATTTTTGTTCCCGTATATAAAAAAAGTTGGAATTTCAACCATGCATAAAATAATTTTTAAATGAATTAAAAAATCATAAGAAATAAAATAGAGAATAAATTAGTACTAATTATAGAGTATAGTCATTGAAACAATCATACAATATTTTTAAAATATAAAATGTGTAAAGGATAATTATAATTTATTAAATGATAAATACATTTTTTTAAATATAATTTATTTTATAAAGTGATTTAATATTTTTTGGTATAAAACTGTTATAAATAATTATTTTACGCATTGAAAAAATTAAAGATCTATCAGAGAATGTGCCTTTAGACTTAGGTCACCAAAATTCGTTGTCATAAAAAAAGTTAACGTAGGAAGCGAGTAATTACTAAGATCATGTTTTGCATTAGATAGTAATTAGCCATATCCGACACGAAATATAATGAAACTGATCCTATTCTTGGAAGGATATTGCGAAAATCCAATGTACGAAAAGGAGTGTGTTTTTGTATCTGAAATAGCTAGGAATGATGCATGCATGTCCATTAATAATTAATTGATGGATGGATCACTCTACCCGCCACACAAGTTTGACAATACGTGCCTCAAACCACAACCTGCGGTCCCCGAGTTAATTAGCCAGTCACAACTTCTCCATTCATATTAATTTGTTTCTTCCAAACATCATTCTACAATCATTTAATGAACCTGTGTCGCAATATTGCATTAGGAGCTTTGCCCTTGAGCTCAGTCCATTTCGCAAATACTAACAAGTAGGATTTTTTTCAACCAACTAATTAATCTGATTTCCGCGGAATATGATTTTAACGAACGGGCTTAGATTTTGAAAAAATTAATCAACTGTTTCAATACCATTTATGTTTTCATTTCTTCAAACTTAATTAATTTGGCATCTCATCTAAGAAAACATATTTTTTTAATAATTACATAATAATGTACTATCTCGATCTTATCAACTATAGATCGAGATCCAAACTCAGACAAGACAGGTAACAAGAACATAACTCCCTAGTTTAACATCATGCCACCACCTTGAATTGCAATTAGCACCATTTATACAATGGAACATGCATTAATTAAAGGGATTTCAATGCCTAGACAACAATCATCCGACTTGCACAACATATCAATAGGATAGTAGGTATATCATGTTCACATATTTTTTAGTCATTTTTACTAACTGAGTCGTGAGAGTAGTAGGTATTCCAATATCCCACAAGTACAGGTAGAGATCAACGATAGAAAACTAGAAGGCTAAGCAAAGAGGGTGTGTTCTACTACACCTCTTTGGTAAGGACAAATAATTATAATATTTGAATTGATGTTTTTTTAATTATTAGAAGATAATCTTTGAAACTTTGGACTTATAAAGTTAGTCTGGTAGTAAAGTGGAGAGATGAAAAAAAAAAGGTACACAACATCTTAATGTGTTTGATGACATGGTATCTTAACGTAACATGAAAAAATAAGAGAAGTATACGCATTATACGTATTATTGGTATTAATAATTAATAATAGAATTTTATTTTATAATTATGCTTATTAATACTAATAATATAAAAAGTCATGGGTCAAAAGAAAGAAAAGAGAGAAAGATGTAATCGAAAGTTGTTAAAGAAAAGAAAGAAAGAAAATGAATAAAACTGAAAAATGAATATTACTCAAATCAGTAACTCAAATTTTACAAAGTGTAATATGACTTATATAGAAAATCTTATATCTCTATTACCTTCTATTTCTAATGTCCTTTTGCAAGTTGAAAGTGCTATTTAGCACTTCCAACTTGAAATGAGTAATACAATGCAAAATAGAAGAAAATACAATGCAACAAAATGAAAAACACATAAAAAAATATAATGAAGAATGTCAAGATAGGCAACCAAAATTTAACCATTAAGCAGAAACTATTCTTCAGAGTTTAAATACTTGATAGAAGCACAAGTCAATGAAATGTTTAACAACCATAGGGGAGAAGCTAACAATCAAGAAAATGCTTAACCATCCATAATAGAAGTTCAACACAATGCTTAACCATCCATATACCACAGAAAAATCTAATGAACTACACCAATACAAGTCTGTCTTAAAAAATGATTTTTCCACAAACACCTTGTGCACAGAGTTTTAATTCACTAAACCAATCAACTGCAATTTGTAACATCTTTCAATGGAAATCTTTTGGTAGATACATGAGCAATGGTGGCGGCAAGGCTAAAATGAACACCAAAGATGTGACAAGAGAATAAGGCAAAACCATAACAATGAGTCTCCAAACAATTGAAATCCCAACTAGTGTTATGACATTGTCATTGTCAAAGTTTACCACCACTAAACCATACCTTGCAAATATCAAGAAGTACGTCGAAGATGCAAAGAATGGCTGAAAGAGAAATTACGAGCCATATGAGTTAGATGAGAGAACACATGATGAAGTTGGCGATTCAAAAAGAGGAAGAATTGAAGAATTTGGTGGAAGCTTTGATCACAAAGGAGATGGAGACGGTGCAATTGTTCACCAACGAGTGCATACCTGATCCGTCAAAGGTGATTTCACTCCACAATGTAAGCGGCCGCACACTGTTCCACATCATCCGGTACTGCTCCAAGCACCTCTGCCTAGCGAGAGACGGCGACATCAACGACATGAAGGAGTTTGACAAGCGGTTCGTGATGGCACTTAGCGTGTACAAGATGAAGAATTGGTTCTTGCTTCCAATTATCTCAACATAAATAAGTTTCTTGATTTTCTTTTTGGTAGCAAAAAATCAAGTAAAAATTTGGGGAAATCTTATACAAGAGAGGAATCTATAGTTTTCTTGAGAACAATTGAAAGTTTGACGAAGCAACGAAGATAAAATAAAGGGATAAAGAAGAAGCAAACGAGAAAATGTTCAGATACAATGTGAAAAAGTCATGGATCAAGAGAAAGAAAACAGAAAAAAATGTAATAGAAAGTTGTCAGAGAAAAAAAAGAGAGAAAATGAATAAAACTGAAAAATGAATATTACTCAGACGAGTAACTCAAATTTTACATAGTGTAATATGACTTATATAGAAAATCCTATACCTCTATTATCTTCTGTCTCTAATAAATAATGTATACAATATTTATTTTTGGTAAGGACATCAATTTTTAGTATGTAATAATATACGTGCAATTTTAATTTTTGTTGAAGTTATATATATTAAAATAAACTTATTAACTTAATGGATAAATGTTTTTTTTTTTTAAATTTAGAGCCGAGAGTTCTACTCCCATCTTAATTATATGATAAGAATATCATTTCATATTACTAATGTTAATTAAAAAATAAAAGTTTGTTCATTAGTTAAAATTTAATATTATAAATAAGAAATTATTAAAAATAAAAAATTCAATTAAATAAAAAATAGAATAATATTAGTTAACATTTACTAATGATTTTTCTTAGTTATATTTTATTCTAGAAAACACACACATATATATAAAAAGAAGATATGTACTTCAATAGTAAGTTTAAGATAGTTAATCTTTGTCAATAGATTTTTTTTTCTAAAAATATAATTATTAAAATTAATTAGTCATTATAATTATTAAATTTTTTAAAAATTTTAATTGGTAATTAATAGTGACTTTTAAAGTAATAATGAACAAAGTCAACAAATTTACCATGAACGAAGGGTTGCGATTGAATGTCAATACTTTAGACCGACACTGACCATTAACGTATATACCAATTAAACTCTTTTTAAAAAATAGATAATAATATGAATATATACATACATTTAAAAGAGAGAAAAATATTGTATTATACAAGATTGCACATATGTGACAAGAGTTTTTAGTAAAATTTAGCGACTACTGTTTGATTGATGAGCATTGTTTTGATTTGTATGTAAAAGGCGGTACTGCTGTCTGACAAAGACGATCCAAAATATCAAAGAGAGCATTACGGCTGCTGATACCATAAACGTTCCCAAATAAATCCATTCACTATATCTGCGCAGACCTGGACAATAGTTGATGCTGATATCTTCGAATGCTTTTCTGGCAAACTTGCAATCAACCAACTCAACGAAAAATGGCCCATATTCAAATAAACCATTCGTCACATTCACTGCTGCTGTCAGTTTCGTGTATAAGCTCGCTGTCAAACCACCTCTCCTCTTACATTCTTCAAACGACGAAACCTCGCAAGTATACTTCTTCCACACCTGATCCATCACACAAAATTCTCCATCTATATCCATTACCATTCAATTCAATTAAATATTATATAATATATAATGTTTACATTACTAACCTCCGCAGCCTTTTTGAATGCAACTTCCCCTGCCGCACAGTGGCGACGTGTTAAGTTGCTATTGAATGGATTGCAGAGAAGAGGAACCAGGGGACCTGATTGATTTGCATTTGTATTTGCGATACTGGAAATTATTTGGTCAAATGTGTCAATAATGGTATATGTGAGGGTGTTGCTTTGTAGAAGGGTCTCCGCCGCAGTTGCATTCTCCACGCACGGAAGAATTTCATCCAAGGCTGTATGGGCTGTCGGGTGCATAACCCACTCATCCATCGCCACACAAGTATCCCCAGTCACACTAGTACATGCATAAATAGTGCACTCCCATTAGTTAACGTAATGGACCACTAATCTATCTATCTATATATATATATATACTTGCTTATATTCATTTCATGAATATCAACATTTGACATCAAGCTCAAGCAGGCAGGATCTTACTTATGAACAAAAAGAAATGCAGCACAAAGTATGAAGGTGCCAGTAACAAGAATCCATCCTATAACTACCAAGCTGCACTCACCAAAAAATATCGTTTACTACTGAGACAAATCCATTGCACTAATTTAAACATCCTGAGGGAAATGAAATGAATTCAACTTACAAGTATACAGGACACTGCCATCCAAGTAAGGAAAATACTGCAAAACATTTAATTAACTCAGCATAAATTATATCATTATCTGGTAAACATTTAGCATGAAGTAAACAAAAGAGACAAAACTAAAATGAAACATACAAAATCCGAGAAATGCAACAAAGAGCGTAAAAGCAGCAACAATAACAAGAGTCAGTCTCCTGCAGATTTTCACAACAAATACATGTCAAGTAGCAAAATAATATTTCAAAAACCAATTTGAAAGTTTTAAATATTGCCGCACTTTACTTACACTCCGTCTATGACTTTGTGTATCACCTTCGAGTTATCTTTAGCCTTCTTGGAGAGCGAATGAGCAGCAATGATGGCTTTCGTTTTGACATCATCAATATCCGTTCCAAGATCTAATGGCAGAGGAATCCCTTTCACAAGCTGCTTAGCTGAATCAAAATAAGTTGTCACGTTCCTCAGTTTTTCAGCTACGAATTCGGCCTGACTTACAACATAATCAAGTGTGTCAGAAGTGCTTCCTCGAAACTTCCCCTGACAAGAGTACAGCACAGCGCAGCCACCTCTACCATAATCAGTTAATATATGCTTAATTAGAAACTAAAGACGCATATAATAATTTGTTCTACACACAGATAGATAAATAAATAGAGTGAGTGAGTGAGAGAGAGATACATTGCCGCAATGGTGCAGAGGATAAGCAAGATCAAGGACAAATGATGGATTGTTTTAGAATAATCAGTTGACTCTCCTCCAATACAACAGCAGCAACATGTGCAGATGATAAGTAAAAAAACTCCAAAAGCCACAAACCAGGCTACAGCCAGAGCAAAAAAAGGAACCGCAGTGGACATCACTGACTGCACCGTTGCAAGAACAATTTCATGTTAGAGAATTAAATTATGCATCAACAACCAATAAAAGAATAAAAAGAGTACTAATTTGTGCTTAAAGAAAAACAAGAAAGCAAACCGAGGGAAAAAAAAAAACAAAAAAGACAAATCTTTAATGTATTGCATTAGGGCTTTTATTATTCTTCGATCAAAAAGGGGGACAGATCAGTTTGCTAAGATGAGTGATACAGGTGAACAATAAAATCAAATTCTCCATGAGGAATTCCAATTATAACTAAAATATTACACCCAAAATGGTATCATTATCTCTATTAATATTATTCCAAGAAGAATTTGAAAAAAGTCTCATAGCTTGATTAAGTGGTCCAATACTAATATCAGCATAAGATGCAATTAAGTATTATTAACTTTTTCTCTAAACTGAAAAGCTTGAAAGGCAAGTAAAGATTTGTGGGGACCACTGCATGTAAAAGACGTGGGGATAGCGCGTAAGAATGCACAAGTTAATTAACACTAAAATGAGGTAATAGGTAATTAATTAATGGAATTGAATTGAAAATAGAAAGAAGGCGAGACTAACCGAAAGGTAATCGGCATTGGTGATATTCCAACCGCCGGTGTAACGTTGAAAACCGTTAAACAAATTTGTCCGACTAGTTCTTTCCTTAGCAAGCACGAGAGTCGAATTCTTGGCACGTGCATCTTCCGCCATCGTCAACTTAGCAACGCCATCTGAAAAAGAAAGAGAATTTCGGACTAATGAGAGAGAATTAATGAAAAGAATAGCAGAATAAGCCAAGAAAGAACCTGATGTTGCATATGGGGAGTTTAAAGGAGAGAAGGAGAATGTTGCAGAAGTGCAGGAAGAAAAAAAGAGAACGAGAAAGAGACAGAAGAGGAGAAGAAGGAGGAATGACTTTGATGTGAAGCGCAACGTGAACATGACTATGACGATGAAGATCACTGTTTAACGTTATGGCTTTGGCGACAGAAATGAGAACAACAAAATCGATATACCTATGCAGTTACTCCAGAATACTTAAAGCCACTGTTTTCAATTGTCATCATCTTCAAAATCCCCATATCAAATTCAAAATACTACTACATTTTTTATGCTTTTATTTATTCATACAGTCTAATTACTCTTCTTTTGACTGTTTTCTATTTTATTTATTTATACAAAATAATATCTTCATTTATTTATTTTTTCTCTTTCTTCATCCTTCTTAAATTATTCATCTAATTTTAAGTTAATAATTATCCATATATAGTCTCTTCAAAAAAGAAAATCCATATACCAAGTTAACTACTCATGCATTTTAAAATGTGATGGATATTTATTAATTTTTTACAATGTTTTAATTAAAATCACTTTAATTTTTAATATAATATTAATATTAAGGTTAATTTATAAAATAATTGTTTTATTTAATCTATAGTATTATTTTTAGTTTAAAAAAATTTAATTAATATGTACTAATAGTGAAAAATAGTATTATTATAACTTTGTGTCCCCCACCAATTAATAAAATTTATATTATTTAATGTTTTTTTTTATATTTCCTATCGTTCATTAAATAACATGATATTTATTGATTAGTTGAGAAGGAAATCATGCATTATAAAGAATTTATATTATTTTTAAATATTAATTGATAAAATTAATAAATTTACCATGATTGAATACAGTATAAAAAAATTTATATAAAGAAGTGATAAAATAATTGTAAAATTAGAAGGAATAACAGAATAATTGATATACATAAATTCTATCAACACATTTTTAACATTGTATTGCATGTGACATACTCTTTATTATTGATTAAAATTGATTGAAAACTATAAAATTAAAAAAAAAAAATCTTTTAATAGCAAGTAAGACTGACAAATTTATTATTTTTGATAAATTCCAACTAAAGTGTGTTCAAAATAATACGTTAAAAAGTGTGTTGCTAGGTGTTCTCGTTAATATATAATTATCAAATACTAACCATTTAAAAAATTGTAAAACAAAACTTATCTCGTGACACTGACACCATTTAATTATCTACGCGTAACACATAAATTATTATTATTTTTTACAACATAGCACATAAATTATTAATAAAACTTTTAATTTTAATCATTTTAAATAATTTAACATTACCGTATTTACAAAATAATTAAAAAGTGTGGACAGTAAGGTATGAATATATTCAATTATTAAAAAATTTTGATTACGCCTGCAAATGTTATATTTTTTTTTTCAGCCAACCATTATCATTGATAATAATACAGAGCTGTTCTATCAATATAACAATAACCATTTGCTTATTTTATATTTTTATTTAAATTTTTATATGAATTAATTCAGATAAGTAACTCTAGTATATATTAAACTAAGGCAATTAAAAACTTAAGACCATTTAAAATTAATTAATATTTTAAAGTTCATAATTAAAGACAGTGATGTTTTTTAACCCTAGAAACTAATGTATAATTAATATAATTATATGCAATTATTATAACACACAATTTATTTTTTTTATTGAATCGAAATTGAACTTTTTATTAATGCTCTGTACAGATTGATCAGTTACATTTCAATATATCAATTCTATATTATATATAAGTGTGTGTCTACTTCAAATATATGTTAACATTGTGAAGAATATTGATATAAAGTATAATAATTTTATATCTTAATTATTTGAATTTATATAAATACTTATTTTAAAAACATTATCTTTATAAATATTTATGTTTATATATAATTTTAAGAAGAAAAAAATATTTATATTTCATTTATAATTATTATTTTTCTTTAAGTTTTCATCATAATGAAAAAATTACTAAAATTAATTATAAAAATAATTTTTGCATGTGAATTTGTATCTTACAACAAAATTAATTATAAATACAAAAAAGATAAAAAACACATCATAATTATTTTTATGAATTTGCATCTATCTTATTTTATTTTGTTAATAATTGTAGGCCAATAATTTTTTTCTTGTTAATTAGTGTGAGTTTAATCTTCCATGTTTTATCTTTATATATACCAAATAATTGACTTCTGTATTTTTTTTATAAAATAAAAAAACATTGGATAAAGATTAAATTAGTGTTATTAAAACTAATCAATCATTGATCCAATTGAGATAGTGAGTTAATTGGTAAGTCATTAAAGTAGTGAGTTACTAGATTAACCCTATGTAATAAAAATTATAAAGATATAATATTATTAATTTTTTTATACTCCTCATAAAAAAAGATAAAAATCATATCATAAATTTGCATCTATCTTATTTTATTTTATTTAATAATTATAGGTCAATAATTTTTTTCTTGTGACTTAGTGTGAGTTTAATCTTCCATGTTTTATCTTCATATATACAGAATAATTGACTTCTGTATTTTTTTATAAAAAAAAAACATTGGATAAAGATCAAATTAGTGTTATTAAAACTAATTGATCCGGTCTTAACTGGTAAATTGTCAAACCAGTGAGTTATTGATTGAATTGGTTGATCCGATATATAATAAAAATTATAAAAAATAATATTATTAACTTTTCTTTTATCTTCTTCCCGTTGAAGACATTATTGTTATAAAGTTTACAACAACTCATACAACTTGTTCAACTAATTGAGCTAAACCCCTGAGCAGAATAATAATATTAATTTAATTTAGTCAATTCATATTCCAAATTTAAGTTTAATAGATTACTTCTTCGATTCTAATTGCATAAATTAATGATTAAATAAATTTTTTTTAAAAAAATCGATAACTTATTTTATAAATTCTTCAATTATGGTATTTAGACATAAAATTTATATTAAATATTATTCAAGTATTAGAATTTTACCAAATTAAACTAAATTTATTTTTTCCCCTTTAAACTACTAACTAATTATTATAATTTAGTGTAACTTAATCTATTGAAATCATTTTTAAGTCTATAATTTAAGTATATTAATTTTTATTTATTTTTATCAAAATTCACATTAAAAAAATAGTCATATCTAGTCAACTAGATGGAGTAGCGGATCAACTAGGCCAACTAAAAAAGTTTATCAAATTAAACTAAGTCAATTATATAAACGGTATGACTTAGACCAGTTGGATTACAAGTTTTTGGTTAACTTGGAGCAATTTTTAAAAATATAGATCAAATTACTTCAATGTAACTATAAAAGAGTTATCTTAAACCATTATGGTTCATCTCTCATTTGAAAGGTCCTATAGGGTGATATTTGCATGCGTTTGCTGATTTTTGAGGAGAGCTAGGAAGAGTGATATATTCCAATATCAATCTTGAACTTGTTGGCATAATAAATCAGGTGAATGCTACTATTATTTGTCTATAGGATATTCGTTTTTTGTTAAACAATAATAGTTAATGTTTGTTCTCTTGGAAGCCTCCAAACAAGTTAGGGGTGAAAGCTAATAACTTAGGAATCTGTGGCTTCAATATGGTGTTCTTTGTGACTCTTTTGGTCAATAGGTCTTAGACTTCTCTAGCATCTATGCTATTACTACTAATATGAAGGTCAAGTTTCTTAATTTATACTATGACATATGTGTGGCATGGGAAGTAGGTGGTTTTAGAAGGTAATTTGTGAATATGATTTATCGATGACCTTAAAGCTAATCACATAATTCATCCCTGCATGTCACCTGTTGGGTATTGGGTTCTCTTCATATGTGGAGAAAAAGGTCCAAATTGAGAAGCTCACTTGATCTTTTATTTAAGCTAAATGGAGAAGGTGTTTTGGAATAGGAGTAGACAGAGAGCAGAGATGTTAGTGAAACACACCACTTTTTGTTTTGAGAAAAAAGAAGAGAGAAAGTTATTCCCGTTTTTACATAGAGCTGCAACCGTACATTCACCATTGCAAATTCGTTTACCGTTGGATCGGGCTGATTTCTGGACATGTTCGGAATGTAATTTATTCATTCTAACCGGTCGGATCGTTGAAAAGAAGTCTAAGTTAGGATATATTCAGTTCATACGACAAAAGTGTTTTTGGGGGCTTTCATCTTCCTTGTTCTCTATTTGTAAGTTTTATTGCTTTATTGTTTGAACTTGGTGTTGACATTTGATTAAGACTATTTTGTACTCTTTATTGATAATAGTGAAGCTATTTCTTTGGTCTAGACGGGCCATGGTTTTTACCCTTGCTTTAAGGGGTTTTCCACGTTAAAATCTTGGTGTTATTGCTTCTCATAGATTTTTGCAAGATAAGGGGATTTATTCCAGCTGCTTTGTTTATATTTTGTTACGAACTTATCTTATTGCCCCTATCAGAGTGGCATAAGAGTTCTTTGGTTTTATTTTAGGGACTATTTGAATTGCTTGAAAGATGGAGGCAAATACAAAATTGGTTGCTTTGAATGACACTAATTATCACTTGTGGAAAGGCAAGATGAAAGACTTGCTATTTGTGAAGAAAATGCATATTCTTATTTTTTTTACTTAAAAGCCAGATTCTATGTCTGAAGAAGATTGATATTTTGAACACTAACGAGTATGTGGTTTTATTTGACAATTTATAGAAGACAATATTTATAATCACATTGCTAATGAGACACATGCGAGAACATTGTGGGACGAGATTGAGTCCTTGTATGCTTCTAAACCAGGGAATAATAAATTGTATTTGTTGAACTGTTTGATGAATTTGAAGTACAAGGAGAGTTCTTCTATTTCAAATCACTTGAATGAACTTCAAGGGCTCCTAGATGAGTTATCTGGTATGGGTATCAAATTTGATGACGAAGTTTTGGGGCTATGACTACTGAATACTTTACCCGAGTCTTGGGAGACATTTCTAGTTTGTATTACAAACTCAACCCCTAATGGTGTTGTTTTTTTTCAAGTGACAAAAAATGGCGCTTTTAATTAATAGATGACAAGGAAGGCACAAGGTTCTTCATCTCAGCCTGAAGTACTTGTCACTGAAAACAGGGAGAGAAGTCAAAGAAATGAATCGAAGGGTGGTAGAGAAAAAAGAAGGAGTAAGTCCAAGTCCAGATATAAGAATGTGGAGTGTCACTATTGTCATAAGATAAGGCACATACAAAAATATTGTTTTTTGAGGAAAAGGGAAAACAAAGATAAAAAGGGTAAGCAGAAAGAGAAGGATTATGATGATGATAATTGTGTTGTTACTGCTACTTTGGTGATCTTATTAATCTCTGTGACAATGAGTTAGTTGATCTTGTATCAAATGAGAGCATGTGGATTGTTGATAATGGTGCTATACTACATGTTACACTAAGGAAGGAGTCCTTAACATCTTACACTTCTGGTGATTTTGGAGTATTGAAGATGGGTAATGACGGTGTGTCTATGATGATTGGTGTTGGTGATGTTTGTCTGCAAACTAACATAGGAGTGTAGTTGTTGCTTAAAGGAGTTAAACATGCTCTTGATGTTGGTTTTAATTTGATCTCTATGCATATGCTTGATGATAGTGGTTATGATAACCACTTTAGTTCTGGAAAGTGAAAACTCACCAAAGGTAACTCGATGTGGCTAGAGGGGAGAATATTTCAAAATTGTATTGGACAAAAACTTTGGGTACTAAAGATAGTATGAATAGCGTATATATGAAAGCATATTTGTGGCATTAAAGACTTAGTCATATTAGTGAAAAAAGGGTTGAACTTCTTGGTTAAAAAGGATGTTCTTCAAGGGCTAAAAAATGCAGAATTGGAGAGATATTCTCATTGTATGGCTGGCAAGCAAATTAGAGTATCCTTCAAGAAACATCCTTCCTCAAGAAAGTTAGAGTTGTTGCAATTTGTGCATTCTAATGTTTGTGGTCCATTTAAGGTAAAATCCTTTAGTGGTGCACTTTATTTTGTTATCTTTATTAATGATGTTCCAGGAAGCTATAGGTCTATGCCTTTTAGAGAAAAGACCAAGTGCTAGAGAAATTTAAACAATTTCATGTTTTGGTTGAAAGAGAGTCAAACAAGAAGCAATAAAGATGAGTATTGTGGACCCTTTGATGTTTATTGCAAGCAACATGGTATTGCACATGAGAAGACTCCTCCTAAAACTCCTCAACTAAATGGTTTAGTAGAGAGGATGAACATGACATTGCTTGAGAGAGTTACATGTATGTTCTTAGATGCTAAATTACTAAGCATTTTTGGGGTGATGCATTGTACACATTGGTGCATGTTTTTAATCTCACTCCTACTGTTATTTTGAACAGTGAAGTTCCAAATAAAATTTGGTTTGGGAAAAATATGAGCTATGATAATTTACGTGTCTTCGGTTGCAAAACATTTGTTCATATTCCTAAGGATGAAAGATTCAAGTTGGATACGAAGACAAGGCAGTGCATCTTCATTGGTTATGGTGAAGATGAGTTTGGCTACAGATTCTATGATCCTATTGAGAAGAAACTTGTTAGAAGTCATGATGTACAATTCATGGAAGACCAAACCATTGAGGACATTAATAAGGTGGGTAAGACTACACCAAAAAAAGATAGAAATCTAACAGATGTTGATCCTATGCAATCGTCTATTCATGATCTAGATAATGTTAAAGGTAGTGTAAAACATGGTGAAAAACAAAGTGCTGGTGTTGATCAATAACTTGGAGATGAATTAGATATTGCTATTAATGATGACCAAGAAGAGCATGAGAGGTCACTTGATAAAAATGCTTATGATGTACCTGAATACTCTCAATTCCAACTTAGGAGATCTAATAGACAGAAACAACCATTTACAAGGTATTCTTCTGATGAATATGTGAATTTGAATGATGATGGAGAGCTTGAGTATTTCAAAGACGATTTGGAGAGTGAAGAAAAGCAACAATGGCTGGATGCAATGCAAGATGTGATGAAATCCTTGCATGATAATCACACTTATGACTTAGTGAGATTGCCTAAGGCTAAAAAGGCATTAGAAAACAGGTGGATATTCAGGGTGAAACATCAGAATAATTCTATGTCCCCAAGGTATAAAGTTAGATTAGTGGTGAAAGGATTTAGACAGAGAAAGGGTGTTGATTTCAATGAGATTTTCTCACATGTGGTAAAGATGTCATCCATTAGAACAATTTTGAGTTTGGCAGCTACTCTTGATTTGGAGGTTGAGCAAATGGATGTGAAAATTGTTTTCCTTCATGGTGATTTGGAGGAAGAGATATATATGAAACAACTTGATGGTTTTCAGGTTAAAGGTAAGGGAGGCTATGGGTATAAAGTGAGAAATAATCTATACGGTTTAAAGCAAGTTCTAAGGCAGTGGTATAAGAAGTTTGAGTCTTTTATGTGTGAACAGAGCTACAAGAAGACTACTTTTGATCATTATGTCTTTGTTAGAAAGTTTTCTAATGATGACTTTATTATCCTGTTATTGTATGTTGATGACATGCTTATTGTTGGGAAAAATGTTTCTATAATTGACAGTTGAAGAAGCAATTGGGCGAGTCATTTGCCATGAAAAACTTGGAAGCTACTAGACAGATTTTTGTTATAAGAATCATCCATGATAGAGAGAAAAAGAAGTTGTGGCTATCACAGGAACACTATATTAAATGGTGTTGCAAAGACTATAGTATTAAATTGGAAAAAGCTAAGGTTGTGAGCACTCTTCTGACGACTCATTTTAAGCTGAGTATTAAATTGAGTCCTTTAAATGAAGCTGAAAAATTAGACATGGAGAAAGTTCCTTATGCTTTTTCAGTGGGTAGTTTGATGTATGCAATGTTGTATATGAGACCTGATATTGCTCATGTTGTTGGTAGAGTCAGTAGGTTTTTGTCAAACCTAAGTAGAAAGCATTGAAGAGCTTTGAAATGGATTTTGAGGTATCTTTATGATACTATTGATAAGAAGCTTTGTTTGGGAGTTGATAAGCCTATTTTGGTGGGCTACTCAGACTCAGATATGGGTGAAGACATTGATTTCAGAAAGCCTACATTAGGTTATTTTATTAAGTTTGTAGGAGGAGTTGTGGCTTGACAATCTAAGTTGCAAACGTGAGTGACTTTGTCTACTATTGAGGCGAAGTTCATTACAATTACTAAAGCATGCAAGGAGTAGCTATGGTTGAAAAAATTCTTGCACGAGTTTGGTTTTGTGCAAGATAACTATCCGTTACTCATTGACAATCAAAGTGTTATTTATCTTTGTAAGAATTCAACTTTCCATTCTAAGTCCAAACATATTGATTTATGGTATCGTTGGATATGTGATGTTTTGGATGCTAACTTGCTGGAGTTGGTTAAAGTTCATCCTGATGATAATGGTGCTGATATGATGACTAAAGCACTATCAAGAGGAAAGTTTGAAGTCTGTTGTGATATAGCCAGTTTGGTAATTCTCTTCACATAGTCGTGAGGGGTAAATTTGTTGGATATTGGACTCCCTTCCTATATGGAGAAAAGAACCAAATTGAGAAGCCCATTTGATATCTTATTTAAGTTAAGTGGAGAAAGTGCTTTGGCATAGGAGTAGACAGAGAGCAGAGAGACGTTAGTGAAACACACCAATTTTTTTTAGAGAAAAAGTTACTCCCATTTTTACACAGAGCTGCAACTGTACATTCACCACTGCAGATTCATTCGCCGTTGTATCAGACTCATTTTTGGACATCATGTTCGGAATGTATGTTTCTTTATGATGACCGTTTGGATCGTTGAAAGGATGTCTGAGTTAGGAGATATTCAGTTCGTACGACAACAGTGTTTGAAGTTGGTATTGGCATTGATGCTGTTCTTCACACTTGATTGATACTCTTTTGTACTCTTTATTGATAATATTGAAGCTATTTTTTTGGTCTGAATGACCCATGAATTTTACCCTTATTTTGAGAGGTTTTTCACGTTAAAATCTTGGTGTCTTATTTTAAAAGAATGGTTATTAATTAGTATTATATTTTTGTTATTACTCCTTATAAATTCTTGCAAGATAAAAAAATTTATTTTCGCTACTTTGTCTTATTTTAAAAGAATGGTGATTAATTAGTATTATATTTTTGTTATTACTCCTCATAAATTCTTGCAAGATAAAAAAATTTATTTTCGCTACTTTGTTTACATTTTATTACAAACTTATATTATTGCCTCGTTATAACCCGAATGCAGCTATCATGAATAATAGATTAGAAATATTAGTCAGCTACGTACGACTCTTCTAAACTTCATACATCGGAAATATTGGGACCATTCTTCACCTTTTGTTTCCTCATACAAGAGGGTCTTTCCTTAGGCAGTAATTCTTCCTTTTATATTCTTTTCTCTTCTTTTTGTTATTGTTTTTTTTTAATTATTCTGAATGATAAAATAACCATCTTACAAAATATCCTACAAATTAAAAACTTTTAATATATATGACGAATTTAACATAATTTGTAGCAAGTAATCCATTAATTAAGTTATTTCATTTGATTTAATTTATTTAATTGATTTTTTATTACTGTAAAATCAAATTTCAATAAATATTTAAAATAATATTTTCAAAATGCTTGTTAAGAAAAGAATTACAGAAACATTAGAACATGTTCCATTTATTTTTTCTACATTATTTAATGATAAACTTTTTATTTGATATAATTAAATTTATTTTCAATTTGAAAACATGTTTGTGTTATTAATTTAAAAATTATTCTTGGTTTAAAAAATTAAACTAAAAATGAAATAGATTCTAAAAAATTAAAATATATAGTATTAGGATTTACTTCTTCTTTTAAAAATATATTATATTCTTATTCTATAACAATTATTTTATATATTTGATTTAATTAATCATTTTAACATGGATGCAGCTTTTTTTATTCTTCATTTTTAATTTAACGAAATGGAAGAAATAAACCGTCTTCTCCTTCCTTAAATAAATACTATTTTAAAATATTTGCTTTTTATAATTCATTATAAATTTTTATTCTTTAGATAACTGGAAAAAAACAGTAATGATATATAATTAAAATAATTAGTATTGAATTTAAAAAAAATATTAATCTGTTAATTATTTATGGAAATAATTGCTTCAAAAATATAATAAGTCAAAGAATAAATTGGTATAATTAATTTGATAAACTAATTTAACTTTAAAAATAATTATTGATTACAATGAAATATTTTAAAATTAATATTACTATATTTTATAGTTCTTTATTCAAAAAATAAAATTAATTTCAAAAAGTTTATTTAAATTTAATTCTATATAATTTGAATACTTATGATTGAATTTTTTTAAAGAAACTTATTTATCAGTTAATAATTAGCAAAAATAATTGCTAAAATAATATAATATAATAAATAAAATAGTAAATTAATTCACATGATTTAATAAATAAATTAAGTCAAAAAATTAATCCATTTATTATAATAAAATATTTTAAAAATAATTCTATTATACAGTTTAATTTTTTATTTATTATAAAGCTTATAAATAAATAAATTTTTTGTTAATATCCTAATTAATTGAACTAAAACTCAAATCGTTCAAAAATTAAATTAATGAATAAAATAATTTAATTGATTTGCTATTGTAATTTATATATTCTTATTTAATAAAATTAAGATCAGATATATATATATATATATATATATATATATATATATATAGACTCAAAGTTTAATAAAAAATTAATAATTTTGTATTATGTTGTTTTATGTAATCTTTTGAAATTATTTTCATTATATATTTAAAATTTTTAATTTAATTAAATGAATAAAAATTAAATATAATTAAATTGATGATGAATAAAATTTATTAAATTTGGTAAATAATTTATAAGTTTAGATATATTCAGAAATTGAACCAAAATAAAATTACATTTAATAAATGTATTTAAAAATACATATAAATTGAGCCTAAGTAAATCTATAATGAAATAAATTTATTATATTTATTCAATAATTTCTAAAATTATATTCAATGAAGGATTTAATAAAAATAACTAATTTGGATGAATTCATTTAAATTGGATCGAATAATAATTATTAATTTTATTTTATTGAAATCTATAAAATGCAGATTATGTAATATTAATAATAATAATAATAAATTTTAAATAAAAATATTCATATTTTAAAATTTTTTAATAGTTTTGAATTGGAGCTTTAAACTAAAAGAATATTTATATTAATTTTTTATTGTTGAATATAATAACAACCTTCTTTAAATAGTATAAATTAAAATTAAAATAATAATAAAATAATGATTTTTCTGCATGATTTTTTAATTTTTTATAATCCATGTTTTGATTTTAATATTCTCTCTACTATAAACTACTACGAATAATAATTAATTTAACTTTTTTTCAGAGCACTGTTTTTTTTTTAAACTTTAGCAAAGATTTAGGATATGTGTAAATATTTAATTTGTCTTTTCTTGTTACTTTTCGAGTTTCTTCTTATTTTTTTCTTCTTTTAATTTTTGTATGCATAAATTTTGCATTTAATTATAATCATGTTAGTTTTTCTTTTCATTCAAATACAATTGTTATGTTTGATTGTAATTTGATTGTGTATTTTACATAGATTTATTTGTGTTCTACATAGGTTTTTTTTTTCTTATTCTCAATTTCATATAAAAATGATATAATATTGATTTCTTACAAGAAAATATAATTGCTTTTCTAATACTTTTATTTTTTAAGATGTTTTTTTCTAATATATTATGATGATAAACTCTTGAAACTTTTATGTAAAGATTAAAAATAATATTAATGAGAAAATATATACATTATAGTCATTCATATCCAATTGTACTAAGATTGTCATTTTTATTTAATCATTTTAAGAATATATGGTTTTTCACGTAAATAAACTTTATCTTAAGCTAGACAAGTATATTGAAAAGTGGCATATATAAACACCCAATTTGGTCCCAAAATTTCGATAACAATAAAAAAAGGGTAAAAAAACTGTATAAAAATAACTAAAAAATTGATAAAATAATAAAAATATACAGAAGGTAAAAAAAAAAAAAAGAAAGAAAACTTGAATATCTATGACGGAATATGAATGTCTAAAGTGAGAAAAAAAATGAAATATTAAGTACATCCCAAAAAAAATTGTATTCTTTTTATCTTTAATTTAGAAATACACCACTTTTTTTCAAGTGATTTAGATAACACCTTTTAGAGATATAAAAAAAGGAATTAGATAGAGGATAAAAATAAAAGTGTCAAATAGTGTATTTTTTGTTCTCATTCTATTTTGGGACAATTGTTAATGTAAATTACAAAAATTGCATTTTTAAGTGGTCAAAATTATAATAAAATTATGTTTTATTGAATATATTTCTTTTTATTTTTCACTAAAAAAGAATTTTCATTTTGAGGATGTTAAAAAAGATAAAGACATTTTAAACCAAGAGAAGAAACAACTATGTGAATAAAATGTGCATAACTTGACCCTATAGGGGAAGATTTAACTAGGTGGTTAAATTAAATTGGATGTACTTCTTGCAACTAAACTAATATAAAAATTCTAGTGTATTGATCTTTCTAACCCTTCATCTCTTTCTATCTTCTGATTTATCCAAATTGCTTACATCTTGTTTTATATGTTTTGTTTTGATCTTTGAATTGATTCCTTATATATGTTGGGTAATTATAATAAAGAATTTTATTAAAATTGATTGAACAATATAATTATTTAATTATAATTACATGTTATACATTGCATTTCATTTTTGAGTCATAATTTCTTAATACTTTCGTCGTCTCTTATCTACCGTTTAAGGTAGTAGTAGCAACTCTTACTTTTCTCCAACCTTAGCTTGGTAAACCTACTAGGGTTCTTTTTCATCAACTAACAATGTTAGTTTTTGTTAGCAATAGAGATCAAACCATGACCTTTCCCCACCTCTCTTATTCCTTAACCAATTGAGCTACTTGTTAGTGTATGTGCACCAAGATTATATTCTTTGGAAATTAATCAATTGAATAATATATTTTATCTTATCAAATCAATTCTACTTATTATATCTTCCAAGTCAAATAATAAATGTTCCTAAAATAGTAAAGTTTAAACTTCACAGGACACCAAATAGACAACATGATTGTGAGATTCATAAGACAATTTGATACATTGGGGTTAGAATGTAATTTTATTGATGATCATTTCATGCCTCATAGGTATAAGATATCAAGTATTCACATAAATATTAAGAGTATTGATAAACCAATTTTTTATCCTATTTCTATCATGTTTAATATCTTTTTGTAATAAAGAATTGCATATTTATTCTCAAAACTCATTTTTTAGTGTATATTCTCACTTTAGACAGGTATTTAGGGAACGAGAAGAAAAAATGGAAAAATCGGGCTTTTTAAGAGCTATTATTGAAGAAGCACAATCGTGCTAAAAAAAACTCAAACACTTTCTATAAATAAGGAAAGAAGTTTTCGATTGAGTCAATTCACAATACTCCATACCAGTAATTTTTTCTTTTATCATTGATGCACTGTGTAGTTCATGGGATGTTTGAATTTTCATCATCCATGCCTGACTAATTCCCATTTTTCTAAGGTTGTGATTTAAACTCTTTCTGATTCCCCCTTTACTTTGCATGATTATTCTATGTCATTCGGTGATTAAATCATCTTATTATTTTATTTATTAATATTTTAATTGTTTGAATATCCATTTGATGTTTGAATTATTGAATTATGAGTTGATTGAGTTTGCTCCATTATAATTGACCAAATTTATTGGATAAACCCCAATTGATTAATAAGGAAACTGATCCAATTTGTAGTCTTGTATGACCAAACTAGATAATAAGTTAGGGTTATAGTGAGTGTGAATGACCAAACACATCACAAAAATCTTGGTATTGAGGATCAATGAATGACAAAGAATGAGATTGGTTGGAAAGTAGGGAAAATATTATAGTGGAAATCAGAATCCTAGGTCTTAGTCCATTGAATTCTAAACTTGTGAGCCTTACTTATTGAGCATAAATACTACATAATTGTTTTCTAGTATTGTTACTTTCTTCTCATAATTAATTTATTTCATAACTAGATCTGATCTTTTAGGTACGACATCCCAATCTACATAGGGTACGCTTGCTCTTAAGCAGTCATATTTTATTCAATGATGAGTATTTTCTACACTACTTCTAGCAAATGCACTAATCGTACGTAGTATATGATAAATAACATATCGTCTCCTTAGGAAAATGGAAATTTATATAAATCCAATAATCTTTTATAAGAGTCTTTCGTAAAAATTTCAAGTTGAAAAATGATTAAATTGATTGGAGAAATTATATTTTTATGATATTTTCTTTTAGTCATGAAAATACTATAAGATGATCAAGAACTTGATATACACCTTTGCAGGATCTACCCCAATTCCTCTTGCAAAAATTTTATAGCCAAGAATAATTTCTTTTATGACTATAAAATAACATTTTTCCAGTTCAGAAATTTAATGACATATTTGATTATTAATTACTTATATTTAATTTGCTATGTATGTGGTGGCTGGTAAGAGTCACGTTATTTAAGTTTAAGATGGTATATTGGTTGACACCTGAGTCTTGAAGGGATGAAGAAAAATGATTAAAAAATCAGGGGAGTCGTCAATGTTTATTGAGGAAAACATAAAAAAAAAACTTTAAAACAAAAAATGATCTATGGAACTAATTACGTGCAAGAAAGGTAGTAACACCTTACGATGTAAGGAATGTATTAACATCCTACGACGTCTGTCATTTCTAATTAAACGTACAAAATTAAATAACTTTAAAATATTTATTTCACCCCTTAAAACATAAAGATCATTTTTATTTTATTTATTGATTTTCACATTTAACAAGAACAATTTTATTATTGATAAATTTATTTTTTATAAAAATTATTATATTTTATTTTTATCTTTTTTTTATTAATTCATTTTGTTTTCTTAATAAATTTATTTTTTGGCCTCAACAGGAGAGGGTTCCTACTCCTACATATTACTAGGTGCACTGAAGAATCAAAATTTACGTAATTCTTTATTAGAATATTTGTGTGTTGATATTTTTTATTTTTATTAAGACTAAGCCTTTTTTGAACTCTTACAACTAATACGTTCTAAAATTTAAAATTGACAGGAGTGTATACCCAAGTCAATCTATTAAAACATTTTTATCTTGTAGGTTATTTTATTTATTTTGGAAATGTAGTTTTTGCTAATAATTTATTTTTTAGAGATGAGATTTAAAATAAAAAGTTGTCACAACTTATGTCGTAAAATCTCAAGATTATGTCACAATTTATATTCTCAAATTTCAGAAGGTCAAAAAAATATCACTATCACATTTAATTAACCTTCATTTTCCCTTAACAATAAATTTATTTAAATTGATTATTCTTCTAACTAAATTATAAAGATACAATTTTTAAATGACTTTTTTTAAGGTCAAATTATTATTATTATTATTATTATTATTATTATTATTATTATTAGGGAAAATACAGGCGCTGCCACGCCTGTGTATTTGCATTGCTATTTTAATATGTTCTAATAATTGTAGGATTTTAATTTAATATCTTTTATAAATTTGTATATTTTGAAATATAAATTGTTATGTGACATGTTTTGAAATATATTTTGCTAATTTTATATTTTTTGTTTATAATAACATGATAAAAACATGTAAGATCATTAATGGATATGTTAAATATTCAATGGAGAAAAAATGGAAAGAGGAGAGTTTGAATAGAACTCAAAATATTGTCGCATCTGTGTAGTTGCATGTTTATTAAAAATATTTATCAAGAAATGTATGCATATATTACTAAGGAGAAATTATATTTGTGAAAGTGGGAATAGTCATAAAATGTTTAGAAGGTAAAATAGTCATAAAATATGGACACCGAAAGGTCATATTTCCCATTATATAATATATAGTATATAATATAATATCATAGATTATACATCATCAATATAATTGGACAATTATGTATGTGGGTTATCAATATTTTAAAGTAATTTTTTGCTTAAAGTTATAAGGTTGGTCAAGTGGTAAAATATATATTTGAAAAATAAGAGGTTATGGGTTCAAAACCCTCTTATGACAAATTAGTTTATTTCTTTCATTTTAAAATCGATGTAACATTAGAATAGGTATCTTGAAAAGGTTATGGGAAATAAGAGGTTGTGAGTTAAGTCTCTTTTATTACAAATTAGTTTTTTTTTTAATTTTAAAATCAGTGTAAGCGTAGAATAAGTATTTTGAAAAGTAGACATAAAAATGTGGTATTCCTTTTATTAATAGTATAGATTATTATTATTATTATTAGGAGAAAAATTTTTACTAAAAATTTTATTTCTTAGATATAAGACTTAAGATAATAAATTGTCACAATTCATGCCTTAAAATTTTGGGGTTAAAAAGATATCACATCTATTAACCCTTTTTCTATTAATTTTTATTTCTATTGCATATAAATATATATAATCATTTTAATATTGGCCTTTTTTTAAGAATACTAAATATTTCTATTTTATTATAATTTATCATTATATGATTAACAACTATTGAGCATAAAAGAAAGATTAAAATATATTTGAAACATTTAGAAAACTATTTTATATTTATTTACCTGCATAAAATTGATAACCATAAAATCTAATAATAATAATAATAATAATAATAATAATAATAATAATAATAATAATAATAATAATAATAATAATAATAATAATAATAATAATATACCCTTAAAACGGAAACCAAAAGATAATTAAAAGTAAAAAAAAAGGAAACAAATAAAGAACAAATGATGAAGATATTAAAGCAAAATCAGTTACATTTGTCAAAAAGAAAAGAAGAAAATCAAAATCATATTAAAGGAAATGAAAATATCACAAAGTTAGGGAGACACTCATGCAACTTATCATTAACAATAGAAAATAGATAAATAGTAGAAATTCTAAAAAAATAGTAATAAACATGATGATTTTTATAAGCTAGAAGCAAGGTTATTAAAATCGAGATACGTAAACTTGTGAGAGTGTAGTAAACTCGACTCGTAAATTCGATTCGTAAAATCGTAAGAGTTTACTTCATTAAAAATATGACTATAAATCACATAATAATTGAAAGTTTTCAATACATAATAAGTTCAAATCCACATAATAAATTTAAATTACTTTAAATAAGTAGAAATTAAAGTAGAAACTTAAAATTTCAAAACTTTTTTAGACATAAGAACAAATTATATTTAAAACACTTAAAATTAGAGTCAACATAGAAAAATATCACCTAAGAAATTTGTTCACGAGTTTACTCCGATTTTACCGACTTTACTCCGAGTTTACTACTTTTCTGATTTTAGTGCGATTTAACTCGTCTGGGACTTGTAAACTCGTAAACTCGTACAATTTTACGAATTAACTCGTGATTTTGATAACCATGGCTAAAAGCAACTATTTACTTATAGTGAACTACAATATAAACATATGCTTAACAAACCTATTAATGACCGTGTAGATGAAATAAAATGAATAGTCAGTATTGCAATAAAGAACTTAAAATCACTCATGGACAAAAAAAAGGTAAAGTTAACACAAATGGATGAAGATCTACTTGATGTTGTGTATAGGAAAGTCTTAGCTTTGTATTGAATAACTTGATGTGCCCTTGAGTGACGGCTGCCATGAAACTAGGCTTGGGCATGCTGTGTATGGAGATGACTGGAACATGTTTGATGCAGTGGTGTGGCTCTTATTTTATGTGTGATGAGCTTTTGTGATGATGAATGGAAAAAAAATGAAAGTGAGAGTTGTGTTGTGAATGTTGTTTTTGTTATATAGGCATATATTAGTTGTTGGTGAAAGGATTCGAACTCACGACCACTCTCTCTTCCATCTCACTAAGTTACCACCAGACCAACCTTATAACTCAGTGTTGTGAGTGTTGTTAAGAGAGAAGAAAATGAAAAAAAGGAAGGAGATGGTGAGGTGAAACTAAAAGTTGAAATGGAAAAGGGAGAGGTGAATGGAAAAAAGACAAGAGAAAGAGTTCACCCATGATGGGAGTAATGAATCTCCTTCCTTTTTTCTCCATGGAAGTGTTGATTTATGGATATTTTAAAAGGTGAAGCTCCATGAATAAGTGTTGTGCTTTTTGGTGACTCATCTTCAAAGAATCAAAGGACCTTGTTGGTGGCATGAGGGGACTAGGATGGTCATAGAGGTAGGGAGTAGCTAGTGAAAAGTTGAGAGGTTAAGGTGCTTTTTCTTTTTGTTTTTTTTTTTCTAAATTTTGCATATTTCTATTTGCACCATATAGTATACTAAATACACCTGTATACTAAATACACCTCTCATATTATTTTTCAGTCTAATTGAGTTCTTTCATGAATTCTTGTTGTTTACACTATCATGCTTGCTAAATGCACTTAGTTTTCATTTGGTGTACTTAGAAAAAATATGAGTGTAAATAGTAAGTTCTTATTTTTTATTGTTTTTGTCTTTTCATTTGTTTCTTTTTTATTGAATTGGGCTAAAAAAACTTATTTTAGGCAAAAAATGTCAAAATAAAAATTAATAAAAAGTATAAACACCAGACAAAATTGAGTATATACAATTTCCTCTTTTAGTTTAGATTTTACCAAATAATATGATAAACCTAAATTTTTATATTATTTTAGTAAAATATAAACCCCAATTTTGGCCAAATGGAAATAGTTAGTGCAAAGGTCTAAAGGGTGAATGTGGACATTTTAAACATAAAAAAGGAGTGTAGGACACGAAAACAAATTGCAAGGAGTGTAAAATAGAGAACATGGATTGAAGAAAAGCAATTGGCACGAAGACTTGAAGCGTAAAATGCTATGGATGCAGAGTTCTATCATATAAAAGAAGTAGGGGGTACAGGGACCTGAAATGTAAAATAGTGGGTGTGGGAACCAAAATGTACAAGAAGTAATGGGCATGGAGACTTAGAATGTAAAATGCAATAGGTGTAGGGATCAAAACGAAAAAAGTAGTAGGCGTAAAGTCCAAGAAACTCAGAATGTCATAAAGTGGGCATAAGGACCCAAAAGTCCAAGAAGTAATGAGCATGGGGTCCTAAAATGTGAGAGCAATGGGCACGGGGACCTAAATGTAAAAAAATGGGTGAGGAGACCTGAAATGAAAATGATAGTGTGCATAGAAATTCAAAATGTAAAAGAGTGGGTGCATGGACCCAAATGTATCAGAAGTAATGAGCTTGGAGACACAAAACCTAAAAGAAGTGGACATGGGGGCCTGAGATGTAAAAGAACTAGGCAGGGAGACCGAAAATATACAAGAAATGGGTGCGAAGACCCAAAATGTAAAAGAAGTAATGGACCCAAGGAACCAAAATTTGAAAACAACGGTGGGCACAAGGACCTAGAATGTAAAAACGTGGGTGCAGGGACCAAAAATTTTGCTATGGGTGTCGGGACCTTATATATAATGGGTATAAGTACCCTATATGTCATGGGTATGGTTAAATGATATGTCCATCTAGGTTCAAGAAAATCAAGTCAAGCTTCTTTGAAATGAATCAAGTGTTTAATGAATCAATACCCAAAACAAGAAAGCATGATGGAAATAAAATTTAATAACTTCAAAATGTTGAGGTGCCTCCCAGTAAGCGCTTTGTTTAATGTCACGAGCCTGACATTCAATAGACCTTATGGTTCCTTTCAAATGATTTGTCCATGTGAGACTTTGCCTCTTAGGAGATAGTTTTGATGTCCATCTGGGTTCAAGAAAATCAAACCAAGCTTCTTTGAAATGTATCAAGTGGTTGATGAATCAATACCCAAAACTCGAAAGCATAATGGAAATAAAATTTAATAACTTCAAAATGTTGGGTTGCCTCTCAATAAGCATTTTGTTTTACGTCACGAGCCTAATGTTCCATAAACCTTATGGTTCCTTCAACTGATTTGTCCATATTAGACCTTCCCTCTTATGAGACAGTTTTGGTGTCCATCTAGTTTCAAGAAAATCAAGCCAAGCTTCTTTGAAATGAATCAAGTGCTTAATGAATCGATACCCAAAACAAGAAAGTATAACGGAAATAAAATTTAATAACTTCAAAAGGTTGGCTTGCCTCCCAATAAGCGTTTTGTGTTACGTCACAATTCCAAGGTTCCATACACGTTTTGGTTCCTTTAAATGATTTGTCCATATAAGACCTTGTCTCTTGCGAGACCGTTTTGGTGTCCATCAAGGTTCAAGAAAATCAATCCAAGCTTCTTTGAAATAAATCAAGCATTTGATGAATGAATACCCAAAACGAGAAAGAATAATGGAAATAAAATTTAATAACTTCAAAATGTTGTGTTGCCTCCCAATAGTGTTTTTTTTACGTCACGAGCCTTATGTTCCATAAACCTTATGGTTCCTTCAAAGGATTTGTCCATATGAGACCTTGCATATTATGACACAGTTTTGGTGTCTATCTAGGTTCAAGAAAATCAAGCCAAGTTTCTTTGAAATGAATAAAGTATTTAATGAATCAATACCCAAAACAAGAACGGATAATGGAAATAAAATTTAATAACTTCTAAATATTGGGTTGCCTCCTAATAAGCAGTTTTTGTTACGTCACAGAAGCTTAATATGGTTCTTCAAATGATTTGTCCATATGAGACATTGCCTCTTAGGAGACAGTTTTCTTGTCCATCTAGGTTCAAGAAAATCAAGCCAAGCTTTTTTTAAATGAATCAAATGTTTAATGAATCAATACCTAAAACAAGAAAGCATAATGGAAATAAAATTTAATAACTTCAAAATGTTGAGTTGCCATCTAGTAAGCGCTTTGTTTTACATCACAAGCCTGAAATTTCGTAGACCTTATGGTTCCTTCAAATGATTTGTCCATATGAGACCTTGCCTCTTACAGTTTTGATGTCCTTCTGGGTTCAAGAAAATCAAGCCAAGCTTCTTTGAAATGAATCAAGTGTTTAATGAATCAATATCCAAAACAAAAAAGCATAATGGAAATAAAATTTAATAACTTCAAAATGTTGAGGTGGCTCCAAGTAAACACTTTGTTTAACGTCACGAGCCTGACATTCGATAGACCTTATGGTTCCTTTCAAATGATTTGTCCATGTGAGACCTTGCCTCTTAGGAGATAGTTTTGATGTCTATCTGGGTTCAAGAAAATCAATCCAAACTTCTTTGAAATGAATCAAGTGTTTGATGAATCAATACCTAAAACACGAAAGCGTAATGGAAATAAAATTTAATAAATTCAAAATGTTGGGCTGCCTCCCAATAAGCGTTTTGTTTTACGTCACGAGCCTAATGTTGCATAAACCATATGGTTCATTCAACTGATTTGTCCATATGAGACCTTCCCTCTTATGAGACAGTTTTGGTGTCCATCTACGTTCAAGAAAATCAAGCCAAGTTTCTTTGAAATGAATCAAGTGCTTAATGAATGAATACCCAAAACAAGAAAGTATAATGGAAATAAAATTTAATAACTTCAAAAGGTTGGCTTGCCTCCTAATAAGCGTTTTGTGTTAGGTCACAAGCCTAACGTTCCATAAACCGTATGGTTCCATGAAATGATTTGTCTATATGAGACCTTACCTCCTAGGAGACAATTTTGGTGTCCATCTAGGTTCAAGAAAATCAAGCCAAGCTTATTTGAAATGAATCAAGTGTTTAATGAATCAATACCGAAAACAACAAAGCATAATGGAAATAAAATTTATTAACTTCAAAATTTTGAGTTGCCTCCCAGTAAGCGCCTTTGTTTTATGTCACGAGTCTCACATTGGATAGACCTTATGGTTCCTTCAAATGATTTGTCCATGTGAGACCTTGCGTTTTAGGAGATAGTTTTAATGTCCATCTGGGTTCAAGAAAATCAATCCAAGCTTCTTTGAAATGAATCAAGTGTTTGATGAATCTATACCCAAAATAAGAAAGCATAATGGAAATAAAATTTAATAACCTCAAAAGGTTGGGTTGCCTCCCAATAAGCATTTCATTTTACATCACAAGCCTAATGTTCCATAAACCTCACAGTTCCTTCAAATAATTTGTCCATATGAGACCTTGCCTCTTAGAATACAGTTTTGGTGTCCATCTCGGTTCAAGAAAATCAAGCGAAGCTTCTTTCAAATGAATCAAGTGTTTGATGAATCAATACCCAAAACAAGAAAGCATAATGGAAATAAAATATAATAACTTCAAAATGTTTGGTTGCCTCCCATAAGCATTTTGAATTACATCACGAGCCTAATGTTCCATATACCTTATGGTTCCTTCAAATGATTTGTCCATATGCGACTTTGTTTTAAAAATCAAGCCAAACTTCTAAACTACCATTTTCAAATTTCTATGTTAACATATTAATAAGAAATATTTATTCTAATATGAAAAGTAGAATATTAAATTATTTTAATTAATACGAAATTTTTTAATTAAAATTAAGGTGAAATAAAGAAAATAAAGTCTACCCACGGTAAAAAAAAATTGTTTTTAAATTACTATGTTAAAATGCAAATGAGAAATATTTATTTTAAAATTTGAAGAAGTAAAAGATTTAAATAAAAGGCTTAGTATCTTAATTTAACAAAAAATATTTTTTAAAAAATGAATAAAATTGAAGTTTTTAACTAACAAATTGGTTAATTCATATATTTTTTAAAATTAAAAAAGATATAAAATTTCAAAAAACAATTACTCACGGTAAATAAATCATTTCCAAATTTCTATCATTATATTTTTTAATATAAAATATTGGATAAATGATTAAATTCATCTTTAATTGCTATTTGAAGTGTGTGCTTATTTTCTCTTGAACAAAACGTTATAACAGAAATTCAAGCAGCTGTTCTCAGAAATTATAAAGCTTTCGTTTCTTTTGTTTACAATTTTTCATTTGTTTCATTTATCAATTTTTCAAATCAATGCTTTTACAATAGGTAAATAAAACAATAGCCGCTCAAACATAAAAATGCAACCTTATCCCATTCATAAATTCGGATCACAAGCACAAAAAAAGTAACAACTGGCAACAAAGAAAATTGAAATCTAGGACAAAATTTCCATCACAATCCACAAATAAATTACATTACAATCCACATCAAAGGTTTTCAAAATCAGGAAATCCGTAAATAAAATAGGCGAACAAAGTGCGAGGTAAAAGATGAAGTTATATTTGTGTTGATATAATATTATAATATAATATTATACACGTTAAATTTATACATCTTTTGTACTACATGTTATTTTGCATTTTTTATTTTACTTTTACTATTACTTTTTATTATTATTATATTATACCTCACTTTTATGTATTTTTTATTTCCTTATTTTTGTTTTACAATGACTATAAAATTTTATAATTTATGCCCTCTTTATTTTAATTTATTGAATTTAATTATTATTGATTAATTGATTATATTCTTTCCATGTAGTTATATTTACACCTAATTCACTCTACCTAATTTTTATTTCTATTTTGCAATCATTAGTTTTCCATTTTTTATTTGATAGTTTATCTTCATCATACTACCTGATAATTTTGCAGTTTTAAATTAACTTTTACTTTACCTTTTAATGTTACAATATAATATTACTACATGTTTTACAAATAACTAAGAGCACAGTAGGATCTTAAGGTGTTTAACATTAAAATTATTATTTTAATGTGGATCCCATAATGTGGGTGCTTAAAAATTCTTTTCAAAAACTAAAAAATAAAATAAAACAAATCAAGCTGGTAGTATCTCTTTCTACTTTAGGACTTTAGGTTAATAATTACTTGTACTCAAATTTACAAGAAATCTCAAAAAAATCTTGAATTGCAGTCATTATTTAGCCTACCAATTAAAAAAGATTTTATTAGTCCAACCAAAACATGATAATATTAGAAAATATACTTCTTTTTTTTTTGTATATTTTACAATTATATAGAATTAGTATTTTTTAACTTATGTTATTTGTTTTTATATATATAGTGCAAATATTTTATATACTACTATACTACAAGTCAAGTTAAGATAGTGTATAAATATTATATTTAATTTCAAATACATAATTAAATATATCAAATTAAAATAAAAATGTGAACACCTTAATTTTTGCAAGTTATAATAATGATAAGATCACCATATTAGAAGCAAAATCTTATTACATTAATAAAAAGCAGAAAATGTATGTTATGTTGAAGTTAACCAAAAATATCTTATAATTATATATATTAATAATTTGAATATACATGGATTTTATTAAAATATTAAATTTATATTTTCTATAACTATTAAATAATATTTTATAATAATTAATAATTATATCTACTTTTAAAAATAAAAATTTCAACAAATTTAATATAAATATATTTAATACAATACTAATACTTGAAAAATAATAATTTTATTATTAATATATAGTTTAAAAAATATTAAAACATAATATAAAAACATATAATTAAGTAAATTCATGTAACACTTACACACGAGTTTGAAATACACATGTAAAAGTTACTTTAGAAATGAAGATTTTTCATTTCATTTTTCAAATAAAATTTTAGAATAAATTATAAATATATTCTTGAGATTTATTCTTATTATGTTAAGTACTTTTCTATTTTTTAACCTTACAAGATTTCTTTAAAACTTTTTTTAAATGCTGGCTCTTTGAAGTTTTGTTTCCATTGCACTAATACTCTTTTAGAAAAAAAATAATGTTACACTAATTTAAAATCCTAAAGTAATATAAAAAAATAAAAGAGTACTATATATATATATATATAATAAAAGTAAATTTCGTTGTGTAATCTATTCAAATTTTTACAATAAAATCTTGGAATGAAAAGAGCGGAACATAGGTTGAGGAAAGCAAAGCCTAGCCAGACATGTTTAATTAAAAAGTTGGGCCTCCTTGCAAGATGTCCAAACCTATCAACAATTGCACACTGAAGTACACAACATTTGCGATTTAGGACTTTTTAGCACCCACCCTAATATTGAATTTCTAACCTTTTCCTTTCATTATTTGTATAAAATTATTACATTTTTAGATCAAATGATCAAGAACATATATACTTATTGTTTTAGACAAATTTATCTAGAACATATTAATTATATAATCTAAATTAGTTGATTTGAAACATAGTAATTATATGTTTCAGTTTAATTGATCTCAGATATAAAAATGATATTCATTTTTTAATATTTTAACAACTTGATTTGAAATAAATTAGTCATATATTTTATATAATTTGATTCATAACATAGTAATGTTATATTTCAACATATGTTACAAAGAGGTAAAGTTACATATTGTCTAAATGAGCTATATAAGAAAGGTATATATTAAAATAAGTGAAAAAAATTTGGTAAAGAAGCTAGTAAAAGAGGAAGTTTTGTAAAGATGAGCTTAGGTCTTCCGGACAATTCCAATACATAAACATTATATTGATAGTATGACTTGATTAGTTAATCCGAAAAACATTATATTCCATTTTTAGGCAGATTTTGAATTAAAATTTACGAATTCTTGAACGTGTATGTTTCCATCAAATTAAATACATTAAATTAAACACATTTTATATAATTATTTATTGAACGAAGATACATTTGTGATACAACTTACAAAACATGCCAAGTTTACATGACTGATACGTATTATTGTTATCGTAAGGGGGAGATCTTCTTTTAACATGTTGTTTGTATCTGGTTTTTGTTGTATTGTTTTTGAGAACATGGCTAATACACCTTGTATTTGTATTATTGTTGTTTTATCTTCTTACTACATTGCTCTATTTGCCTTCTAAAAAAAACTAAATCAAATAAGCTTTTAATTAATTGCATACTAATGATACTTCAACTTGTTTTCCGGCACAATTTATGGAATATTATGAAATCTTATCGTGTTAAAAATTAACATCTAACTGTTACATTATTCTTTTTAATCTATTTATTCCTTTATAAATTTACCGCAATAAATTTATCAAAATTCATAAATATTTTTAAAAAGAGAGGTAAATATAATTTTTTATACATTTTTCACTTGACACACATGACATAAGCACATCCGTTAAAGAGCAGCATAAATGCTTAGAAAGAATGAAAGTACAAAACGTACATACCAATTTGGGATTGAAGAAGTGATCGCGGATACTTATTTATACTTTATTCTGTTATTTAATATGTAAAAAGTATTTTTAATTAGTAAATTTTATGCAAACAGTCACACTTTTGTAGAGAATCTAATTCACCAAAAAAAAAACAAAGTGTAGAGAATGTACACGCAAATGACGCACCCTTAAGCTTGAAAATTGAAATCACATAACTCACAGCTCATAGTCAAATTAAAGGGTGTGTGATATTGGCTGGGAGTTGTAAAATAAAGAGAGATCTTGTTGAGAGTGATATTTTTGTTGTTTTGGCATTTGAACCATTGACACCATGAAAAAGACTACAATGCGTGGCTGTGTGATCCAAGTCAAATTGAAGTGATAAATACAAATAGGCTGTACTGTCTGTGGCACTTTCAAAATAGTTATACTGCCACTGACTTGCTGTATCCGATCGGTAGAGTTTAGGGTTTAGAGTTTACGGATTAAAATGGTTTGTTGTTGCTAAACCTAAAGGGAGAATCATATTCTTGGGAGTCCTAATTCACAAACTTGATTAATTCTTGTTTAACATCTTTACCGAATCAATATTCACTTTTTTTTGCCTATAGTAAGTGATGCTCCTACTTTTCTCTAAAAGGATTATTTCTTTCTAGTTTATAACAAAGGATTATTTAATCACTTCTTCTTCTCTGTTTTACGGATTTTCTTTTTAAATTTCTATTATATTAATTGTTATCTTTTTTTTTTTACAAAATTTTATTAAGGAAACTTAAGAAAAGTATCAATAAAATATTAATAAAAGTATGAGTTTAATTAGTATGCACTGTCAGTGTAAAATTTTTTACACTAACATTTAATCTCAACTTTTAATTTATGATAAGTTTGTTAATATTACTAATTAATACTTTAAAAGACTTATAAATAAAAAAATATAATTAAATATTTAGTGTATACTAATTACACTCTAAAAGTATTAGAGGCAAAAATAGGAGTTCAAAACCTATTTTGCAAAAGTATATGATGTAAAAATTGTTCAGCATTATAGGTGTCAAAATTAATTAATGTGGCCCTCATTGGACTATAGCTTTTTTTTTTAAGTCAAACAATATTATTAATACAAAAAACAATGCACAAGTCGGGTCTTGTTCACAACCTATGTACAAATAAATATAGAGAATTAAGAACACCTTTCTTCCTTTCAAAGACATAAACTTTGGATTCATAAGTAATTCTGCAAAGGAATGAGAAGTTAAGTTAGCGAATTACACCACACCCACAAACTAAATTTTACCGCAAGAGTTATCCCAACAATATTTTGGCTTTGACCCCTGAAAATAATAGTATTATGTGCCTTTCAAATCTGTCACAACTCAGCAAATCATACAAATTACTATACACGACACACTCTCTTTGCTCCATTGACTAGGCCCTAAAATTGATTGCAATGTTCTCTAAATCCATTTTGAAGTCCTGTGTGAATTCTCCGCCATGCGCATGATATCCTGCACACATGTTGTGGTCACTGAACAAGTAAAAAATAAGTGTTATGATGTTTCATAGAATTATTGTAACTTAAACAGTTTAATCACTTTCTTAAGGATAGTCAAAAATCCAATTCAGTTTGATGAGTTAGCTCATTAGATTTTAAAAATGAAAAATTCATTTTTAAAATTTTCTATATGATATATTTTTTTATAAAAAACATGCAAATGAATCATGATTCAAATTAAGAGGATGAAAGCAATTATATAATTATACTCACATTAAATTCACAACAAAGTGTCTAATACTTTAATAGTGGTATAACATTTGGTAGGTAGCGGGTCAACTGGCCACTCCAAACTTAGCTAACACATGGGTTACATGGGCCAAGTTGTTACATTGATTATCAGGTGAATTTTTTTATTTCTTGACTTGAGTTAGACTTGTTTTGAGGCCACTGTTCATTATTTCCTCTGTTCAAAAGCTTTAGTTTTTAAAATTAGTATACATTTGTTAAGAAAACATTAATTAATATATTTGTAAATTAAAATATTATTGTTTTAAACTACTAACTAATTTTTCACCTTCTAACTAGCTTTGAATTAATTTTACTAAATATAACCTAATTTATTTTATTATTTCTATTTTCATTCTTTTACATTTAACCGAATGTACATTATATTTGAAATATTTTTCATTATTTCTTATTCCTATAATTTAATACCTTTACATTCCTTTAAATAAGTTACTTTGAAGATTAATTACATAAACCAATAAAAGAAATTATATTAGTTAATTCTATTAGTTTTTTTAAATAAGTTTAATTAGCATGACAGTGTAAAAGAGTTTTATACTGATATTCAATGCTAACTTTTTATTTATATGACTTTTAAAGTATTAATGTGTAAAATGAATAAACTAACTATAAATGAAAAATTGTGATTTAATATCAGTTTAAAATTTTTTAAACTAATAATGCATACTAATTAAAACTCTTAAAATATATTAGCAATGTATTACCTACTTGAAACAGTGTTTTTGACACTTATTCAACTAAGTTTTAAAAAAAAAGAAAACTTTAGTTTTAACCAAAATTATATGGTAAATATCAAAAGAATTGTGAATAGATCAATTGTAAAGAGTCGATTATTTTAAACTTTTAAACCTTGTTTTTCATGCAGATTCGATCAAGAGGATTCAAACTTGAAGCAAAAGCGTTCGAGCAAAAGCAAAAAAAATATCAAAGGAGTTTCACTACCTTTGCTCAACCAAATCCAAAATGGCTGAGTTAAAATAAGAGGAGTTTCAATTAAGTGTCGTGTAACATTAATTTGCAATGAGTAAGAAAGTTATTAAAATTTCTTATGTGTACGTGGAACTTAGTAAACTTACGCCTTGAATAATTTTATGTAGAACAAAAATTTTATCGATCCAACGTTTAAATTTATATTTTTATCAATTAGATCAATTATAAAAAATTCGATTATCGATAAGATAATATTATGTGGTAAAATTTTGTTATGGAATCATTGATGGTTATCTTGATTTTAATTTGATAATTAATGACATGCTTGGATAATAGAAGTTTTATTAAAATCCAATTTTGAGATTAATTATACTAAAGGGAGAGGCACCCTTAAGGGTAAAAATTTCATGAAGACGATGAACAAGCGTGACACGTTGAATTTTTCTAAAATATTTGTGGAAAATATTTTGTGTTAAAGAATAACGTAAGCTTATTAAAAGATTAATCTGAATTATTTATTAAAATCGTAAAATTATTATTGAGTTTTTTCTTTTTTCACCTAACTTCTCTTTTATTTAAGTTGTCCTTATATATATAAATATATATATATATATATATATATATATATATATATATATATATATATATATATATATATATATATATATATATATATATATATACTTAGTTACTCTTTCTATTCCTTATTTTTTCAATTTGAAGTTTTGTCATCTTATTTTAAATCATGGTTGTGTTTCAATTTTTTAATTTGTTGAATATGTGTCAAGGAATTAATAAATTAACGATGACTATTAAATGAAAAAATGTTGACTAATATATAATAGTAATTTGACATACGATAAATTTTGATTTTTATTTAAAGGTAATATGAATAAATGAGGAAATAATTTTAATTAATTTATTCATCTTTAATTCATGAATTGGGTGTACAATGTTATCATACAATATTTTTTCAACGTGTTTAGAATTAGAGAAAAATTGTGTGAAACTTAATCGTATTAGCTTGCAATGAAAATAATATAAAATTTAAAATTATTTAGAAGTTCACGGTCCATAATTACTGCTATTAGACATTTTAACTGTAAAGTGACCATTAGTATAAAATTCGCATAGAATGTATCCAAGTGATATAGCTATGCAATTTTTGCTCCTTTTCTAGATTCATTTTGTCTAGTCAAAAGCACGATTCTTGACTATATGATTTAACCACAATTATTATGATCGTAATATCTTTTATAAATGTACAGACCATAACTTGGAATTGGGAACCATGTGATGACATTAAGACAAAACCCCCGACCAAGTGATTAATTAAACAAAAACTTCAATTTCGAGAGGGAGAGAGAGAACTTTGAACATTTCACCTCAGTCAAAATATAATATCATATCATATCATAGTAATTAAAAAAAATAAAAATTGAAGTACTAAACTGGTAAGTAGTAATCCATTATTTTCCATTTGTTGGGGGTACTTGTTCATTAGTGTAACTAACACAGGGGGGATCTATGAGGGATGCCTTTTCTTCTACTCATGCTGGTGGCCATGTCTTCATCAGAAACCTTATTGCTATTGGCCATAAATTTTGCACACACATTGCTCCATCCACTCCTTCTCTTCCTAACAATCTCAGTGCAAGCCATGCTCATCATGTTATTCTCTGACCCTGATGACCCCGAAGATGAGCTCATTGGTTCATCACTATCCACAATTGTTGAACGAGTCATCTCCTCATCCCCCATGTCTTGTGGGATCAGAAAGTCTGGGCTTAGTTGTAGGGAGTTGCATGTCCTCAAGTATGGAGAGAGGTCCTTATAGTGTTTCAGCACAAAATCAACCTACATATATACACACACACACACATCAACCATTCATGAAAAATTCAAAATTAAATAAAACAATCACGCTCCCGGAGCCATGTTTTATACAAAAGATAAGACTGCTTCCTAAACTCTTGTTGGTCTTAATTATTGTAGCTACTCTTCTTTAAGGATCAAATTATATAGGTATGTAATTGATTGGTTTATTAATGTTCAATTTCAATTCACTTGCATATTGTAATCAATATGTGCGTGAATAATGATCAAGCTGAATAACTAAAACAGTTTTGATTGCTATATTCCACCCAAGAACTTAATTTTAATCCACAATTCTTTCCATACAATAACATATCCAGGAACATACGAGTGAATTTTGTTTGTTTACTATAAATACTAAATATATTTATGTACCTTGCATCCGAGAGAGCAATGGATAAAAGGCTCTTGGAGACTTCTATCACAGGAGGTGCAGTAGTTTCCGGACCCTTTGAATTGCCGGTTTTGAGGTCTCTTCTTGATGAACACCACCTTGGCACTATTGATGGTATAGGCCTAATGATAGAATATTCAAACCTTTTTGAATCAGCAAACCATGCATATCAAATTGAATTTTACTTAATTTGTGGAACAAAAGTTGAATTGGAATTAAATCCAAGTTTTTCTGCTAGGTAATCATTGATCAGCATCCCCATCATAGTTGAAGTGTATTACTATTACTTTATGTAACTTTATATTTATATGTGTGTTACTTTATTTAACTTCATACCTGAACGTTGGAGCAGTCAATGAGTTTCTGAAGATCTTCCAATCTAACAACATCATGATAAACGTAACGGCGAACCTGAAGAAGCCTGTGGAAGCGATGAGATGGCAAGCAGTGAGGACAAATACTGGAGCAACAATCTAAGCAGCAGACATTCTTCTCATTCTTTTTAGCGTTCTCATGGTAAGAGCACCCCACGAAGAACTTTTGTGTGTAAAGAGCTTCCAACCATGCAGGCTTTTGGTATCCCTATATTAATTAAGCATCACCAAAAGAAAGCTAATAAATCATCACTAGAAACAAAAGGGCCACGCATCATGAATAAGAATTTGAACAGAAAGAGAGGAAAATCAGGGGAATTCAAATAACCATGATCATGGAAACACTTGCAAGAGAGCCTCTTGAGATTGTTCTTGAGCTATGGTCAAGGTATAGAGAGTGACGGAGAGGAGAGAGAGTAGAGAGAACGGAGATAGAGTACTTATGGAGGTTCACAAGAGGAGTAAGGGCATATATTTATTCCTTGAATAATAGGTAGACAACAATTTGTCTATAGGGGAAGGCTTATGATATGAGAGACAGAGAAATAAAAGAGAGAGAAACCGAAAGCCATAAAGAAACAAGTTAAGATATGAGGGGAACGTGGGCGCTGTTTCCGTGTCTCCCATTCTCTTCTTAGGCCCCTCTAAACTATTCTCTGCTCATCTCCTTGGCTTAAGAGCTCTATTGCTAAACTAAACTACTCTCTCCTTGAACCAGCTGCTATTCTATTTTTTTTTTTCTCTCTCTCTCTCTCATTCAATATATCTTGGAAACAACCAGTTGCTAATAGCCACTTGATTTTGGATTTTGAAATGGACTGCTATATTTCATTATTTTGTGTAAATGATATGTCTGTATGGTCATAGAGTGCTGTCATTGCTAATTCAACTCCTACACTCTAATTTAATTTTAAAGTATTTTTGGCCACTTTCGTGCAACCGTTTCTTAAAGGGGCATTTTAATTTCTTGGTTATCAATTAATCTTTGTAAAAAAATCTGATTAATCTTTTCTAATGAAATCTCTTTTTCTAATTATATTTTTTCCATTCAAAGTTTTATGCAGTAGAAATTAATAAAAGACAGCAAACTATAGCAAATTAACAGTAGATCTTAACTAATTATGGAGTTCTGTTGCACTCTTACCAATATAATATTACTAATGTTTTAATTTTTTCTTTACTTGAAATTTAAAAGTATCATATTTAGTTTGTTAGCCTTATATACATATGTATTTATGTATGCCAAAAATAAGGGACAAAAAGTTTTACAATGTTTGAAAAAGCAAGTGCCTAGCATATCCTTGATTAAGATCGGGGTAAATCTAGTGGTCATATAATACATCTCCACAAAAATAAATAAAATTAATTTTATTAATGATATAAATGGAGTGACTTCTTCATTATTTTTTATTAGTATTATTTTAAGAAGTCGGTCAGTTGCTCAGAAGAAGTTTTAAAACAGAATAAAAAGGGAAAGAAAAGGGTCAGACAGTTTAGTTGAGAAAGCACAACAGAACTTGGAGTCACCTTTTCTCCAAACACTATTTTTTAGTTTTCTTTATGCTATGTTGGACTTCTGCACATCTCTGTTCTCCTCATTTTGCATAATTAATAATGCCGATTACTGTATGACTTCAAAGCTAAGCAATGAGAGCATAGAGACACCAATCATCCACCTTAGCAAGACATAGTATGAAACAAAGTACCAGAAATCAAGAGCATACTTGTTCGAGTGATGGAAATTTATATTAAAGGTTTAGCTCACATTTATCTGATGCAAAAAAATTGAAAAGCTGTGAAATTGATACTATCTATATTGGTATTATATAAAATTTGACGTTTTATTTATGCATACCCCCTTCCCCCTCCCCCAATGTTTCATATCATGTTATTATGATCAATTTATCCACTTTATTTTTCACATTTTAGATTAAAAATTCAATTCTAATTATGAACAATTTGATTTTTTCTTTGAGAGGATGAATAATTTGATGTTATTCAAGTAAAAAAGTAAGTCTTATCTTGCAGTCCCTTAAGTAGGTTGATTAGAATATGATTCTTAATCGCATGTATGCAAAAGAAAGCTTTATTAAAAGGGGAGGAAAATGCTGCAGTGATCTTTTACATCTCAATGGAACTAGCTAGTAGCTAATCTCAAACTGTCAATCGAAAAATATCCTTGCTTCAATATATCATATATATCAAATTTTAAATTATAATTCAAACTTTTTAAATTTATATTGAATCATTTATACAATATTAAGTGACAAAAACAAAGTTGTATAACATTCGTTGTCACTGCCGTGTGGCATAAAGGTAAATTCAAAGTCATTTTACACAGTTTACTAAATAGTAACAAATAAAATTAGTTGAAATCTGAGTCTTATTTTATTGTTTTCTTCCTAAGTTTCAAATTTCTGATATTACGCTTCAAAAAAACAATTAGCAGACCCTATCAAGTGCTTCAATTTCATCGTAAAAGGAATATAAATACACATGTATAAACAGTCTGACAGTTTCAAGGAGACTAAAGTATTGAGTACAGTAAATTCAATTTTGACCATAAATTAAAGAAAACCAGCTAATTTGGCAACAATTCTGAGCAGGCTCCTAGATAGGTAACTAGCCGTGATTATGACATGTACTTAAAAAGTCACGTTTTATGAACACTCGAATCCAGCTAGGAATTTTACTGTTAGTAACAGCAATAGAAAGGTTTGGTTAATCTATGGGAGTAATTTGATTGCTTCATTTTTTGCACCATGAATTCTATGAAACAGTGGAAGTGGGGTAGTAGGAATTAGCATTTTGTTTTCTTTTGCTGTTCTCTCAAGTGTAGAAACTATATAAATCAGGGCTAGTTTTCTGCTTTAATAAGACAAAACCAAAACCAAAAGAATATGAATATAGTCATTGTGCAAACTTTCCCATCCCCGTTTTCTGACTAACTAAAACAATGACAATGCAGATATTTACTTTCCAAACCAAATTATTCAGCCACTAAGTGCAAAAATTGTTTCTAGTGCTATGTGCTGTGCATATGACATTACAGAGATAGCAGCATCGCTTAAACTGAGCCAGCTAAATTCTGAAACAAGACATGTACGATGAAATCCCATGTTTTTTGGGGAATCAAATATGGGCAACATTAACGAATCAACCACTCCACTAAACCAATCTGTGTACTATAATAATTACGAGAATTTCTAATTCTAATAAACGTTTGACAGACAGGCACAACTCATTAAGCACTAACCAGCAAAATTAACGACAAATTATTTGATGGGCTTAATTTAGTGCTAATTTTGAGGACATTGCTTATTGTGCCTTTAGGCTCTAACCAAGAGTTATTCTTGGGGTTTGAACGAATAGGGGACTAGTCCTTTTTCTTTCCCCTTTTACCCTTTACCCTTGTTATATGGTTTTCCCAATTCCAGTTTCACGTGATCCCTAGCCTTGGCGTGATACCTGACAGTGCGTGGTGTCACTTTTGGAAAAACAATTTCACCAAGACTAGTAAAACAAGTTGATTCCTGATTTAACATATCTTAAAATTTCAGCTCTACATAGCTCCTAAGGTAGCTTTTAGCCATTATTCAAAGGCAATTTGGAAACGCATAGCTATGTATAATAAAATTGATGATGCATAAAATGTATCATAATGAACATAATCCTCGTAACTAGAAACCCATAATGGGAGTGAACTTTTAGTACACAATAGCTTCAAGAAATGAGCCGCAAGAAAGGGAAGAAATTAGGAGGAGGGTGCAAGCTGCATCTCTCCATACATGATTAATACTATCTTACCAAAATATTAATTGGCAAATACGTTAACAGAACAAAAGGGCAGTGCCAAAATAAAAATTGAAGAAAGGAATTGTCACCCCCACGTGCCATGAAAAGCAGAATGGTATCATATCAGCAAAGGACCTCACGTGCAAGGGATCCAAGGACCTAAATTTTAACAGTGTAGAGGATCCTTTTGATGATAGAAATAGAATACAATACAAGTTCTAAAGTTTGTGTATATGGTGTGGCAGTCAAAGGTCAAAAGATCCAGAAGTAGCCAGAGATGATGAGGTTAGATTAGAATGACAAAGTGTGGGTCAGCGGGTGAGCCGCACGAGGGGATCTATCTGCAGAGGCCAGTGCAATTCTACCTCAGCCTCACTTTGCCCTCCTTGTTTAATCCCATTTTCACTTCCACATGTCCTATTTTATTTGTCACCCTTATTTTTAATGCCTATGTCACGCGCTGAGCCGTTTTCAATGACCGCAGGATCTATATCTTAAATAACCCCAACAAATGTTGCTCCATATCTTACAGGGACCTTAAGTTGCAATCCCTTTACTCTTATTAATACTTTGTTGCTACATGAGTTATGAGGCTATGAGCTCTGCCTTTACTTTGCCCAGTCCTCACTTAAACTTCCATTGAAAAATAGTCTTATCTAAGTTCGGCCTTTCACCTATAACAGCTGTTATGGTCATATGGAATCCTTTGTCATAAACCTCATGATCTTCATCACTAGCACTGCCACTAATTTTTCGTTGTCGTTCTGTTACAACTAACCAAAGGAACGGCTCATTACATAAAACTCTACAAAATGCACATTTTTTTTTTGGTGATGTCTCCCAGAGTGCACATGACTTCATTCAAGTTTCAATTGAAAATTATTTGAGTAGGACCACTTAAATCTGAAAAAAGGAAAATCAGGTCAGGTGTAAAATGGTGTGAATTTGTGATTGCAATAATTGTGTCAATAACATTGCTCCTTACTTTTATAAAGGTTAATGTAGTAACACGACTTGATATTGGTTACTTGATCAAAGCATGTCAAGTGGGACAGCGCCACTAAAAGAAACAAAGCTAAATTTATGTCGGTTAAGTTACGTCATCACCTTTCCGATTTCACGAAACTACTAAAGGCTTGTAAAGGATCCTCATATTTCTATTTCTGCTCAACTATCAACATTTTCTTAACATGACCCACACTATCCAAATATCTAATTTGGCATTTACACAATGTAGATCATGTTCTCTATAAGAATTGTCAGAATTTTGATGTATAATTACATCCATATAAAATGCATTTTACACACACAACCTTTAGATGTGACCCATTAAGTATGTATGGGTCTTCTATCTCTTCCTCTGTCAAATTGCTATAGATCCATACAGTCCTCTGCGACTATAAAGACCTTAAAATTACCTTGGGTGGAATTCAAGACAGACCAATAAAATTTATAACACATCTCATATAGGCTTAGGAAATAATCAATTAGTATCTCCAAGAACTAACACAGACAAGTGGAAGAACATGTATATTAAGTGGCGTAACACGGACAAGTGGAATATCATGCAACTCACATGTGAAATCCACAAAACAAATAAATGGTGTCCCAAGTCTAGGATTTTTCACAGTAACCACATGATGTAGTGCCGATGACAACATATTTGGTGAGACTACATGCAATCTAAAAAAATATATTTATTTGTGTCTATAACACATTGTCGGTATTTATTCAAAATTTTTAGATGGTGAAGTGTCTCATTCTCTATAAGCAAGTATGTTAGAAACTTTTGTTGAGAGTGTCGGATGAAAGTGTCTTATGATCACGTCTAGTGTGGAGTATCTTGTGGCTATGTTTGAAGCTAGTGTCTGCATCTAGTTTATGTATTTGTGTTTGCAGAGCACTTTCACTTGCATCTGATGAGGGTTTGCATCTACGCCTATAGAGACAATTTGAAGCGTCATTTTCATAGTAGCTTCTAGATATATCTCATGTCATTTTTATAGGTCATGTGTGTTAGTTATACCATATGGGTTACTTATAGGCAATAAATACCTCTATGTAATGGTCTTGTAACTATGGTAATGTGTTTGCGTACTTTCTCGAGATTTTAATACAATCATATCTTTCTTTGTTGTTTTCACTCTTGTTTTTTCTCTCATTCTGTTGTGTGTGATTTTTTGACACTTTCTGAGTTGTTTTGGTGATTTTCCTGGTTGAACCTCAACAAGTGGTTCTATCTATGGGGAGGCAAAACAATTCAAGAAAGATAAGAAGTTATAGAAACAAGTTTAATATTGAGAAGTTCTTCAGAACAAAGATTTCGGGTTTTGGAGAAGCAAGATAGAGGTTATTTTGGTGCAACAAGGTTGTGAAAAGGCATTAAAAACGGAAATGAATATGTCATCATCTTTGATGCCAAGAGAGAAAAGAAAGATGATTCATAGGACTCAAAGCGTCATCATCTTTGTGTCTAGGGGATAAGTCACTGAGGGTAATTGCCAAGGATAGAACCATCATTGGAATGTGGGCTAAGTTGGAGTCTTTGAACATGACAAAGTCTCTGACCCATAAACAGTGTTTGAAGCAACAACTGTATTTGTTCAAGATGATGAAATCAAGAACTATGGAGGAACAAGTTGCAAACTTTAACAAGATTCTAGGTAGTTTAGAGAATATTGATGTGAAGCTTGAAGACAAGCATAAGGTTGTCATTCTCCTTAATTCTTTTTCGAAGTCCTTTGAGCATTTAAGGATGCATTATTATATGGGAAAAAACAGAAGATCACACTGGAAGAGGTTTTGATCTCGACCAAACTAAGGAGTTTCAGAAGTTACAAGATTTAAATATTGAAGACGCATGGGTTGGACTAAGTATGGCAAAGAAAAAGGGTAAGAATAAGGAGGGAAGGGAAAAGAAGTTCAAGAACGATCAAGAAGGGAAGATTGACTAGAAGAAGTAGATAATGTGCTTCAGATGTCAGAAGCTTGGTCATATCCAGAGGAATTGTCCTAAGAATGAAGATGAGGACTCTTGGAATTTGAAAGAATCGGCAGATGTTGTAATAGCGTTTGCTAGTTAAAAGTCTACTCATTTTCTAGTGGTATCTTCATGTGACTCATAGAGGAGTTAGGTCATGGATTCAGGATGTACATGCCATATGTGTCCAATGAGAAACTTCTTTGAGACTCTAGAAATAAAGAATGTTGAGACAATTTTTCTTCGAAACATAAGACTTCTAGAGTGCAAGCATGAGGACGATCAAACTCAGTATGTTTGACAATTGGGAGATGTTGTTATAGGGGGTAAGGTATGTTTTGAAAATTAAACATTTTTTTTTCATAAGCATGTTAGATGTTTTATGCTATTCTACCTAGGTTAAGGGTGGGATGATGAAGGTGTCCAAAGGAACTTATGTACTTGCTAAAGGTATTAAGGTTAATGGGATGTACATCCTAGATGGTTCTACCATCATTAGGCATGTGTCCATTGCCAATCAGATGTCGTAGGATAAAGCTAAATTGTGGCATCTAAGGTTGCGTCACGTTAGTAAAAAAGACTTGGTAGAGCTTTAGAAGAAGAAGCTACTGATAGGTGATAAACTGTAAAAGTTGGATTTTTGTGATGAGTTTGTTTTAGAGAAGTCTTATAGAGTGTCATTTGGGGCTGGAAATTGCACGTCCAGCAGACTATTTGAGTACGTTCATGTAAAACCTGTGGCATCTATCTAGAACACAAAGTCATGATGGAGGGTCTTATTTTCTAAGCATTATCAATGACTTCTCAAGGGGATTCTGAATCTACATCATGACGGACAATGTTGAGACGTTCTAGAGGTTCAAGGAATGGTATACTCAAACGTGAAAGTAGTGTCAAGTGCTAGTTTTCTACACTACTCTTGACAAGTGCACCAGTCTTATGTAATATATGATAAATATCAATTTAATGCCATAGGAACTTGGATGATACCACACAAAAATTTCAATACTTTTTACTTGTAAGAATGAAAAGGAAAGAAAAGGTTTTTAATAAGACTACTAAGACAGAAAATTTACACATTATATGATTTGTTGGTCTTGATTTCTCTAAATTGTCACTCAAATGCATAAATAAACTCAAAATCATCAATTACTACTCTTGTTTTCATCACCCATAAAAGTACTCTTAACATAAATTCCTTGCAAGTAAGGGATTAAGCTATTTGAGATTTAAAGTATCAATTCCTTATATAATCTAAAGTCAAATAACTTGCACTAAGAAAAGAAGCTTCAGATGGTCAATGGGTTTTACCCTATTCCTAGCATTTTACAAGTTAAAAGCCTCTCTCGATCTTATTCAATAAGTAAAATCAACGAAAGATAAAGAAATAAGTGTAGGGTAAAGAAGAACACCAACAATAAATAATAAATTTTGATTAAAAGAATAAACAAACACAAGAATTCAAGTTTAGTTACATCAAACCCCAACTAATGGCAAGCCTAGCAAACCATAAGGATGGATGGAAATATAACAATGGAGGGTGAGGATGGAGAATGGAAGAACAAGTGGCTTTGGAATGTAGCCCTCGATCAGTCAGGTGTGTCACCTTTTTTCCACATAAAGTGAACCTTTATATAAACATTTAGCATGAAACACTACCGACAATAGTCACAAGATGACTACTGGGAGTCGAAAAAACTTGGGTGCCAATTAACTGTGAGCATTGGATGCTCACAAACTTGGGGCCCAAGTCAAACTTCAACCAGTGTTGGGCGCTCCAAATTTGACTGTTAGGTGCTAAAACACTACTACAACACCAAAAATCCGAATTCATCTAATATTCTTCAGTCTTTCTCAATATTTGTCACTGAATAAAGAAAAAAAGGAAAATAAAGGTAAGAGTTGCATAAAATTATACCTAAGACTAATTTGTAAAGTAAATCTAATTTTAAGTGAAAATGAGGAAAATAAAACCTTAAATGAAAAGGAATTAGAATAATTGTTTTATTTTACCTATGTAGAAATAGGTAAATTAAATAGTTATCAACTCCCACAAACTTAAAGTTTTACTTATCCTCAAGCAAAAAAAACTTTAGTGGAAAACAAAAGACAACACAAACATGATGCATGCTAACAAAATGCAACTGTGACAAACACATAAACAACATCACAAAGACAATCAAGATTGATACCCTACTCATTTATCAACAATTACAATTTATTGAATGCTCATAAAAATGTTATCAATCAAAACTATGGTGCCCACAAGAGTAATAAAAGATTCATCCTGCACAAGTCAATTCAAATGGCAAGTTATGCATATCACAAAATTTCAAGCAACTCACAAGTAAGGTGTATCATTCCACACAATTGTATAGGGATAAAAAGTTTCACTCATGCCACACTATGCAATCATACTTATCAAATTTGCTCATTGTTTCAACAAAATCACAACTAATGCATGCACAAAGAGATCACAAGAGCTTTATTAGGCAAGTAGCTTGGTCAGGCTAGAAGAAACATTGATTTTTTCTGGGAAGCAAATCAACAAAGGTTGACACAGACATATTTAATGAGATTTATTCATCCCTTGCATAATTATTCATCCCAACCAAAATCCAACTAGCATTATTAATCATACTCGATCATTTACAATATGCACAACAAATCAATGTTAGCTTTTTTTTCACAACATTTTTTTTCTTTTCTCTTTTTTTATATGCAAGAATTTACAAATTGAAGTAACACAGAAAGCTCTTAATGTACTTGGCTTTCAAAACATCCTTCTCCAAATTTATTGTAGAACGAATCTCATTATAATGTTCTTTCAACCCTAAAGTAGAGGAACAATTGTATAATTCACTAATTAGGCTGAAGAGTTCATACAACAAGAATATAATCAATCAAATGCTCAAACGGGAAATCAAGAGTCAAGTAATTCACATGTAAGTTTTTTTTTTTTTTTGCTAAGTGACTACTCAAGAAACATGACCTTGTTCATATCTTAATATGCATGTACTAAAGTAATAAGAGAAAATCAAGGAAAATCAATAGTATGAAATATATGGTAACTCACACAACAATCAAATTTAAGCTCAAAACCTCACGTGGCTAATGTGTTTATTCACATATAAAAGAAGACTTGCTAAAAGAATCAATAAAGCAAAATAACTTTAAAAACTCAACGACAATCGAAAGTAAAGACTGAATCACAAAAGCATAATGGTGTTGATTTTTTTCATTAATAAAGGCGAAGATATTAAATATAAACAAAGATGCTAAGAACACAACATCCAATGAAGCTTCAAAACAACATATTCCTAATCATGCAATTCTAAAAACAAAATTAAACTAAAGTAACTAAACAAAAAGCGCACACACACACATGCACTCACCCACACACATGCGAACACACACACATGCACTCACCCACACACATGCGCACTCACACACATACACAGACACAAACTCACTCCCCTCTCCCCCCGCACACTCACACAAGTTAATAAATTTATCATATATGATCATGTGATGAAATCACAATATAAAATTGTCTTAGGCCCTATTTGGTTCAAGGGGAAAGGAGACATTTTAAAAATCAAAATGTGTTTAGTTAAATTTTTAAGAAGAGAGCAAAATTCCTCCTTATCGAATTTAAGAGGGGAGGGGAGGGGAGAGGGGAGATTTTACAATGGATAAATTTTACATAATTATACTAAATTATCCTCAATCTCTTTTAATTTTTTTATAATTATAATATTTTTAATCTTTATGAATTCTTGTCAAGCTTTATTTCTTTTCCTTCAAGCATAAAAGGTTCGACCACAACATTGTGGTGTAGCCTATAAAGATGTGGAAAACTCATTGAAATGAAAAGTACATTAGACATTTGATAAAAAAGAGTCACAAAAGCCAATAAGGTGTAGGATATAAACATTGAAAGTTGTATATAAATAAATAATCAAATAGGATTTTAAATTGTAATAAAAGTAAAAAAATAATTAACTTTAAAATATTTTCATTCCACTCCTGAACCAAATAACAATAGAGGTATTTTTTTCTTCCTTCCTTTCTATTAAACGAAATATAATATACGATTAAAATAATTCTTTTTTCCTTCCCTCTCCGTCTTCCATTAAAATGTGTTTCATCCCGTTCCTTTTCACTAAAATCTCCCTTATCGCATCCCTTCATTAAACTAAAAAGGATTTTATACTGTCACAATTGTTTTTTTCTCTTCAACATTTCATTTGAATCCCTAAAATATGTATTCATTATAGAAATTCTTTATTATCATGATCTAATTTATCTATTTAAGTTCTGACTTTTCCTAAAAATTGGAATGAATTTACAATATAATGTACATATATTTAATATATATATATATATATATATATAATATAATATGTACAAAATTCTATCTTAAAAACTTTTAATATTGTTAGAGTATTCGAGCCATAATTTATATAAGCATAAAAGAGGTGGAAAAATTGGTTATTCAATCCATTGCAACCCGCAGGTCACCAATTATAATCCAATGGAGTAAATAGACTTAAACTTAATTTATATTTTTAGTTAATAACTAACGAGAGCAAATACTTTCTAACATATTCTATACAATTGATTGAATTTATAAAAAATAAATTATGTGTCTTTTTTACTTTCTTTTTTCCTAATTTTATAATTTTTAATAAATTTTAACTAATAATAAATAGTGTATTAAAAGAAGTATGTTGAAAATTGTGTTGCTAACCCTACTCATAACTTAACATCCAAGTCGACCATATGTATGTATCAAAAATAAAAAATGAAAAGTCCATGGGACACACATTTTGAGTTCGCTCTACAATTTATTTTCATGATGTTTTTTTTTTTTAGCTTTTTCTGACATTTAAAACTAAAAATTCATGATAAGTTTTTTTATTTATATATTTATTTTAGTGTAATAAATAAAATATAGTTATTTTATTTTAAGTATATATGACAACCACCACAAATGTTTTTAATATAAAAAATACTTATAATATAAAATACTTTATTAAAACTATAATGAATGTACCTATATATTTAATGACATACATGTATGAGTTTGTAAATGTTATTAGAAAAGGCAAAAAATTATACTATTTTAAATAGTATTTTGGAAACACGCATCAAACATGTTAAAGTTTTAAAAGTATTTTGTATATAACAAAAATGTAACAAAGTATACAGTATGTCACAAAGGAATAACTATATGTGAAATGTCAAAACCATATATTAAACAAGTTAAAGCTTTAAAGGGTTCTTTGCATCTTAAATATATGTTACTCCAAGAAATATAATTTCTAAGTATGTATGAAAATATTTTAAGAACACGTTTAATGTAGAGTCCAAAAGAACTTCTAACAACTTATCTATTGATATAAGCTCTTTGTAATTAAACAAGTGGTGTTTCAAGTAATATTTTTTCAGTTTTTAAAAACAATAAAAAAACTCTAAATAAAAAATTTTGTAAATTTTTAAATTTTAAGTTTCTCAAGAAGCTATTCTAATATTTCCTATACATATTTTAAGCTCTCGTATTACTTTAAAATTATTCACATTATGTTAATAAGTAAGATTTTTTTGTTAATGATAAAACAAAAGATAAAAGCCCAAAACAACGCAGTATTTTCGTAAGAAAAATAATATATAAATATATTCAGTTTTATAAGGGTTTAGGGTTAAGGAAACATTTAGTTTTATAAAAAATAATGTAGAATATATTTTTACAAAAAAAAGAAAACATATAAATAAAATAAATTTAAATTAAATTTAAAATAAAAATTATTTTATTAATAAAATATATTTTTTATTTTATTATTTTTTATTAAAATGTTTTTGTTATAAATAAAAAACATTTTTATTAATTTTAATTAATTTATTTAAATATTTAATTCGTTTAAGTTTTAGATGACTTTTTAGTACAGTAATTTTAATAATATAAAAGCATTTGTATAATTTATATACTATTTTCTATAAGTTCTTATAAATAAGTACTTTTATACATACTAAATTATTTTATCTGAAATAAGTTTTTAAAATTAGAGCTTTTAGATATCTTTTTCCAGTTTTTTATATAAACTTATCCAAACATACTTAAATATTTTTTATGAATATCAAATATCAAATTCTATGGTATACAAATGAAAATTTAAGGTAAATAAGTAATTATTTTTAAACTTACTTAAACAGGTCCTAAATGATTTTATCCTCTTAACAAAATAAAAATAAAAAATGGATGTTGCATCGTATGTCATACAAATTACTTCGTCTACCAAATTTTGTCTTTATTTTACATTCATATATGGTGTGGAAGCAATTTGTATGGTGCATAAAGTAACACCCTAAAGAAAGATTAATTCAAACCTTATTAAATTAGTCCAACAACTAGTTGTAAGAGTAGACTATGGTAAAGTAAAGAGATAAGAAAGGAAAGGTCATGGATTCGAATCCCTCTATTAACAAAATTAACACACTAACAACTAACATTTGCCTATAAAAAAAACTAGTCTAACCCAAACTTAAAATTCTGGATGAACCGATCTAGAATACAAATTTATTAAATTTGGGATCTCCTACAGGGATATGAATAGCAAATGACGTGGTGCTAAAAGAAACAGCCCTTATCAAATTCAACTAAAAAAATTACATTCAATTTGGACTCAATTTACGGAATTTGAATTAACACCTACTCTAATTTAAAGTAACATCTACTTTCATGGTAAAAGACTTATGTGTCTTTCATTTTATCTCTCTTATTACTCCCCGACAAACGGTTGCAGGAGAATAATAGAAGAGATAAAAAAATAATAATACACTAAATTAAATTACTATACTAAAAAAAATTAAATTATTATACTAAAAATACGAAATTAAATAATTATATTACATGTATACACTAACCAAGAGGTGATGAGAGATGAGAGAGAAAGCAGAGGTAGAAAATAAGGTGAGGAGAGAGAGTGTGGATGGAGAAAATTATACAAGAGAGAGGAGGAGGGAAATTCTGGGACAAAATGGGAATTTAGGAAAAAAATTTGAAGTAGTAGGTGTTAATTCAAATCAGAAGAGTTATTAATTCAAATTCCCGTTTAAAATCTAAGCTACACATTTTATCATTGGGCTTGCCCAGCTTATTCAACCCATGTTGTTACCATTAATGAAGAATTTTTCATTTGGCACCTACCACAATTTTAATTAATATCTACTTGTTTTAATTTTTTTTTAAAACTCCATCTTTAACCTCTAACCCTAATCCATTCTTCCTTTAAATTCATGTTTTTCTCTCACTACCACCCATCACCTACTTGTCTCTCTCTTCTCACTCAACGTCACACAAAGCCTCTCTCTTCCTTTATTCAGCATTTCGCCCTCTTCTTGTGTCGTCGTGCCACCGTACGTTGTTTTCTCTTCTCACGCGGCCACTCACTCGCCACCAACAAAGTATGTGAGAGATTTGCTTTTTTGGCGAGATACCGTCGTAGAAATAAAACAAAATTATAGGGTTATTATTTTATAGTTTTCAGTGTAATATTGCATTATTTTGTCTACATGCACGAGTAAAATATTATGGTTTAGGTGAAAAAAATGATTTTGTTTGAATAAGCTACATGCACGAGTAGATTATTAAGGTTTTTTTTTTTTAAAAAAAATGATTTTGTATGAATCAGTCATGGCCAAGTAGCTTATTATTAGGTTTTTTTTTTTTAAAATGAAGTTGAACACGAATTTATATAAAAGAGAGATAATAAATATTTGACTTTTTTATAGATATTTATCTATAAAAGAAAAGGTTTTCAAAAAACGAGTACAAAAATATTTTACTTTTTTTTTATAGACATTAATATATAAAAGAAAACTTAAATAGTTTTTTTATTTATTGCACTTATATAATACAATTTTTTATATATGCTTTTAGTTAGTGCTTATAATATTTGTGTATGTCATTAATTGGTATTTATAAGGTTATTCAAAATTATAAAACTAGAACAATAAAACAAATAGATTATAGAGATTATATATAAACATATATATTTAAGCTAAAAAAACAAGATAAATGATACTTATTCTGTAAAGTTCAAGGAAAATACTCAAAGTAGATATAATTTAATTTGGTAGATTAATATTAATTTTGTAGGAGGAATATAAGAATAAAAAGAAATTAAAGGTAATATTAATCAAGTATATATCTTATATAGGCATGATGTACAATATGCACACTAGGGATAAATAATTCAACAAGGAAAAGAAATAAAAGAAAAATATTAACCGTAAAAATCTTTGTTCTTGTTAAATTCCTATTAATTATAGTTTGATTTGTTCATAATTTTCTAAGCATAAACACGTGGAGTTGTTGTACCTTTTATTTTCATTTGTTTGAACTTTGTTTAAGAACATAATTTTTTTTAAAGAAAATTTTAAATAAACATAATTGCTACATTTTTTATTAAAAATTATATTTTGATTGAAAAATCAAATTCAAAAATACATTATTTCAATTTTAAAACTAAAACTTGAAATTTTGTTGAATCTCCGTTGTTATATATATATATATATATATATATATATATATATATATATATATATATATATATATATATGTTTCTAAAATATTATTTTTATATATTAAAATACATCCTTATTAATTTTTAGGAGCATAAACATTTCTTATCATTTATTATATATTTAATAATTCAATATAATTTATTATATAATTCTATAAATTTAATATACTTTAAAAGATAATAATTAGTTTTAATAATTTTAATAATTCTATATATTCAATAATAAATTTATTATAAGAATTTACTAAATAACTTCAATAATTTAAATAGATTATATAATTTATATAAATTATATATTGAATAATTTATTTAACAAACAAATTTAAATAAATGATAAATTTTAACATATAAAATTATAAACGTGAAAACCATCCCAAAATATTTTAACATTTAAAATTCTCCTAAACCTAACATGCACCCAATTAAATAAAAACCTAAATTTTATATAAACTATGCAACCAATTAAAAAACATAAATTTTAACTAAACTTAGCATGCAGCAAATGAGGGCAAACATGAAACTTCACATATTCTCCATTTAAATCTGGCTAGTTAACCACCTGCATGAAAATTTACATATATTGTCGAAGAAGTAAAAAAATTTGCAATTTTTTTCCACCAGTAGTTGGAAATTGAAGTTTAGATAGGTGTGAAATGAAAAACTCTTTCATACAAGTTATAAACCATGCACTTCTGGAGAAGTAAGATAAATGATTCAATTTCTTTTTTTGCGCCTAAACCCTAATAATCTACTCGTGCATGTAGACAAAATCATGCAATATTACACTGAAAACTATACAATAATTCAACACAAAAAAACCCTACAATTTTGTTTTACTTCTATAACAGTATCTCATTGGAAAAGTAAAAAAAAAACCAACTTCTTTTAACTTTTTTGGCGAGATGCTGAATGGAGGAAGAAAAAGGTTGGGTGAAAAATGAAGAGTTTTGAGGAGATAAGAGAAGGGAAAAATGAGTGGGACGAGAGAGACAAGTAGGTGAGAGGCCGGAGTAAAACAAAAATATGAATTCAAAGGAAGAATGAATTAGGGTTAGAGGGTAAAAATGGAATTTTAAAAAAAATTAAAACAAGTAAATGTTAATTAAAATTGTAATAGGTGTTTTTACATGTAAATAAAGTAAGTTAAGCTGATAAAGAAATAAAGTAATTTAATTATACTTATATTATATATTTAATTAGAACAGATTTGTTAAAAAGAAAGAAAAAGATAGCATAGATTCCATTTTTTATGGTTTCATGTTCTGGTCATTGACAAATCTATTTTATATAATTTTGATTCTACTTTAATGAAAATATATTTTTGAATAGCTATTGTTCTTGAAAGGCCGAAAAGGCAGTTCGAAAGAAGCGGATAGAATGTTTGAAGGGCTGAAGGTTGTGTGGATAAAAACTGTATTAACCGCTGAGTGGTGAGTGGTGACTTAGATAATGGCTACCACCCTCATCAAATGCAAACCTTTGCTTCCTCTTTCTCCTTTGCCTAAACCAACCCTTTCCTCCAAACCAATTTACCATCACCCTCTCTTTCAGCGACCAAATCTCACTGTATCCGTTTCCTACAACCCCCAAGGCAACTTCGACCTCTCTTTATTTGACCATCATGGTGACTCATTTCTTTTCCATATCACTCTCTTTTGTTACTTCAATTAATCTTCATATGCACATACACCATGTATGCAAATCATTAAATTGTTGTTGTTATGATTATCATTAATTAAGGACATAGTGTTATCTGTTAAATGTCCTGCTCTATTTCTCTTCTAAATCTTTTAATCATAAAAAAGCCAAGATAAATAGTTGTTTCACTCAAGTTTGTTGCATTAGGGCTTCGGATTTAAATTAAAATGTATAATCAAATAAATCCGCTTAAAGTCAAAAATTGATACCATCTAATTTCTTACTCTGCCTGATTTTTCACTAACTTAATAGCAACCAATTGAGTGACTCATACTCCTTAGTACCAGTAACTAGCAGAAATTGTGCTAGTGCTACCTTGTAGTGCTCAATGCATTTAATGGAATCTATCATACTATACTTGAACAGACTTTGGTTGACAGATGAGTCTAAAGTTGCACCTCCTCCGCCCCCAACCGAAGGCCGATTTGATGTTGTTATTGACAATGATGTTATTAGTCGTCTTGACTTGTCCCCTTTTCAAGCTGCAACAGGCATGAAATCCCCTCTATCTGGTAGGCAAGTTTCAAAATTGTTTAGTTGCTTTTTGGATATATCTTAACCTTCATAAATAGTTAACTTGGATGCTGCCTGGTTGAATTAATGTTGCAGTAAAACCAAAAGAATTTCTTGAGCGCACAATTGGCTTCACCATCAACTATACTAGAGAAGATCCCAGTGATCCTCGAGAATTATCAGAGTTTCCTGATATTAGGGTATGGTTTGTGAGACTTGATGCTGTTTATCCATGGTTGCCAGTTTTGTTGGATTGGAGAGCTGGAGAACTGGCTCGGTATGCTGCAATGTTGGTTCCACATCAGGTGATGTTAAGAAGTGCATGCTATGCTAGTGCGTTAAGAGGGAGAACATTTTTTTTATGCTAACTCAGTATTTATTTGTGATGTTGCAGATGAATATGAAAATGGGAGTTGTTTTCAATCCGGAGGCGTTGGAACTGTTTGTTATGAAGAAAGTTTTTATTGTGTATTCCTGGTTGAAGCATCACAACATTCCCAAGCCTAAATTGAAGACAAATGATATGGCCAAAATGCTTGGATTTGGAATTGGAGATGAACTATATGACTTTGTTGATAAGCATCCTCTTGATTTGTCGTAAAAGGACACCAAATTGTTTCTCTTTGAATCAGTACCCGAAGAATAAGAATATTTTTTTCTTGTTTCTGTTGATCGAAAAAAAAGTGAAGCGTATCAGCATTTAAAGATAAAGACAAAATAGACATGCAAAGGAACAATAGCATGAGAGTCTTAAAGAATAAAAAATAAAAAATGGAGATAATAATATTGATTAAGCAACATCAAGCTAAGGATTTTCTTATTGTTGATGTTTTCCAAGAGTTTCATATTCAGTAATCACATCAAATTTAGATGTACTCTTTTCAGGATTTCTTTTCTAGTGTACAATCAATGCAAGTAAGAATGTAAATTTAGAAGTGTAAACAGAAGGAAATCTGGAAATTTGCAGATACTTGACCATTTAGATGCTGCATATTTCCATCGTGGATTCAAGGAATTGAAGTCATTCTGATAATACGAAGCCTTTGTTGTAGAGACCAACAAAAATTCCTATTTCTTTAAACACTGCTGGGAGATGATCAATTTGGAGGTACATATTTAGAAGCATAATTTTTTGCCAATGCTAAACTACATAAAGGATCGTTGGCCTTCTTCATTGCTCTGTTACTGAAAAACCACCACCCAGTACCCACAACCTTCTCAGAGTTTAGGCCTATCTCACCTTGCACTAGCATATACAAAATAATATCTATATTGGATCTCTGTTAAAAATGGTGCTTCAAAAAGTAATATCTAATTGTCAAATTGCTGTATTTCCTAGGAGACAAATACGTGATGGTTCTGTGGTAATTAACCAATTAGTTGATCTTGCAAAAAAGGGTACAAGAGACAGTTTAATTTTGAAGTTAGATTTTTTTTTCAAGTTTATTATTTTATTTGTTGAAATGTCTTGAATTACATGATGTATAGGACTGGTTTCTGCAAAAATTGGAGAGATTGGACGACTGCTTGCATTTAGACAGCTTCAATTTCCATTTTCGCAGAAATCCATATGGGTAGGAGACTCGGGCAATGAGATCCTATTGCCCTTTTTCTTTGCCTTTTAGTGGTTGAAGTGTTGTCAAGATCAATAAGAAGGGGATTAGAGGCAGGATGGTTTAAAGAATTCAAGGTTGATAGTAATTGTGAAGTCTCATTACAGTAATACGTACAATTACACTCTTAATAAGGGAGCCTAATTTTCGTAATGTTTGAGCATTAAAAGTTGCATTCACATGCTTCGAATTGGTGTCAGGTTTAAAGGTCCATTTTTTTAAGAGTAATAAGGGACTAACGTGACTGACCATTTTGTTAGCTCAATCCAATATTCTTTGTAGCAACATTGCTTATATACCTTTTAAATTTCTTAGGTTGCCTGTAGGAGCTAATTCAAGAAAGCGCTAACATAGCGGTGGACTCATTCAAAGAGAAGCACGTTTTATCAAAGGTTTTCTTTTATTTGGAGATAGAATCATCTTACTAATTCAATCCAGTCTAGATTATAGCTACTATCCCTGCTGATAAAAATAAAGATCCCTTTTCTTACGATGCCTTATGGAATGGAGCAAATGATTTTTATATAAATAATAGTGTGGGTTTGATGGGGAAAAATTTTCCAATCTAAAAGAATGTGGTGGATTAAGAGTGAAAAAATTAGATATGTTAACCCCAACGTCTTGACCAAGTGAAAATGGCAGTGTCTTGTTGATTAAAAAGTAGTTTGGTTTAGTATCTCGGAACATAGATATGGATCGATAACTAAGGTGCCTCCCAATGAAGGCTGAATCCAAAATCTATCTCAATATGCTGACAATATTCGCATGAGGAGGAATGCAATTCAAGTAATTATTTCTGGTTGGCAAGGAGAGTAAGAAACAGGGTGACTAGTAAGTTTTGGCTTGACATAAGGCTAGGGGGTGCAGCTCTAAAACATGTTTTTCCTAGACTTATTCAATTCTCACAAGATAAGGAATGACTGAATCATGATAAGGAATTGGAGGAGAAAGATATTCTTGTGGGAGCATGAGTTATTTTAGTAACATTGATATATGGTATCCTCTTTTTCACCATGTAAGGATGAGGATATTTTTTAATATGGATTATTTTCTCCTTGAATTATTTGCATAACTTTGATACATGGTATTCTCTTTTTTGTATATGGATGGTGAAAGTTCACAATCTATTTTTCCTAAGATATACTACCAATTACTAAAATGCCTTCATATTTATCAATATAATTTTTCTCTTTCAACTCTAGATAACAATAAATTTTAGAAGTATCTTGTACCTCTTCTGATGAAGTCTTTTCATGCATACTAATGTGGCATTTTTTTTATTGACAAAGTAATGTTGAATAAATTAGCTTATAAAGTGACTTATCTTCAAAAGAAAAATCTTAGAAAATGCATAGGAAATTCCATGATCTTTCTATCAAAACCAACAATATTTTTTTGCAATGACTATTTTGAGTTCTTTTTTTTTTTGTGAAACATGTCAACAGCCAAGAAAATTAAGTAACGTTCACGAAGGAAATAAGTACTAGCATATCAACAAATATCTTCAAAGAAATAAAAAGAGACACCCAATTATAATTAATTAATTCAATAATGCCTAAGTCATATGTCAGCCACTTGATTGACCTTTCTCCAAATATACTTCCAAATAAAGACCTTTTTAGAAGGAATAAGGGAATGGATAAGTTACAAAAGTTGTTCATAACAGTTATCTGATACACAACCTCTAAGGATAAAGTTGATAGCATAAGCAGAATTTGATTTCATAATCAAATCAATAAACCTCTTTTCCAATAATTCGTATAGTAACAGCAAGGCTCATAACTCAATTATGGTTATTGTATAATGTCCAACACTGCATCATGATTCATTTTGCAAGCCTCTATAGTTTGGGCTTACCACTAGATGGATGAATTAGAAGTGTCCAAAAACAAAGGTGTAGGCAAGGCGGAATAAATGTTAGAAGCCAATAAATAATTAGAGACTTCGTTTTTTATTCTAAAAACAAGTTGTTGAATAGAGTTAATGGCATTATAAAAAATGACTTCGGTCTTGTTGCACTAAAGGAAAGAGCATGTGATGCCAAAAAGCAAATTCCAATTATCATCATAGTTATAATCAACATATTCCAAATTCTAAAGCAATCAACCTTGTAACGATGAGCTAAATAATCAATATGCCTAGAAAGAAGTAAAAGATACTTCCAAACTTGAGTAGGAAATAAACAATCTCTAAGAAGGTGCATAAGAGTTTCAGTACTTTTTGCATATTAGGTAGAGATCGAATTCAATATGTATTGCAAAACAAAACTGATTTATGAGTAAGGTACCATATGCAATCTTACATAAGTGAATTTTATGGCTATTAAACCCTTTCAATTGTCAAATTCTTTTAAAAATAAGTTATGTTAAGCATTATCATAAAAAACTTAGCATAGGCTAATGCTATGCTAAAAGATTTCACTTATTCTATGCTTTTTTGTCTTAGTATGTAAGTCATAATATTTAAAATTATAACAAAAATATTATATTAATAACGTTATTGCTTTTAATTATGCCAACATCTTTTCTTTCTCTTTTAAAAACCCTCCCTCCAGTTTTTCTTATTCTTTTTCTTTTTTCAAGTGAGAGCCAATTATTCTCGAGGAAGTGCTGCAAAATAATGAAATTCAAACAGTTTCAAGATTTTGACGACAGGAAGAACTATCATTCAGAAAAACGAGCCTGTCCCACCTCCCCATGCCATCAATTGTCATGTATAACACTTACGTGCTATGTATAGAAAGGGGAGAGTTGCGAAAAGGACTAAGCCTGAAGAAAAATCATGCCATTCACATGAGCAATAAGATTTTTGAAGTGTTAGAATTAGGTCTGATCACGTAAATCGAATTCATACTCGTCACTGATCCCACCATATGTCAACTTTGTTGGCTGAACATATCTCTTGGAATAGTTCCTAAAGGAAATTAGGAAAGGAAAGGAAATTGAAATTCAAACACCTAGGACACCTTTTATATGTTGTCTTGGTAATTTGTTGGGTAAATTGAGATATTTTTTCGCTTTATTTATTAAAGTTTTAGATTAATGATTGATTTTTTGTGTGGGAAGGGTTGGAAAAAAAATTTCAATTATTTTAATTTTAAAGTGTTAGATATTATTTAGAAAAAGATATTGGTTTATTTTAGGATTTATTTAGATTTTAAAGATAGTATTCGTAAAATGGAGATTTATTTCCTAATTTAATATTAGGATGTTATTTCTATAAATAGAGTTTTTAATATAAGAAAAATCACCTAATTTGAAGAGGGAATCATCACTCTAAGTAAGAAAAGGGTTATAGTGTGGAGGAAGGGTTTACAATTCTTCAACAGTTCCAAAAACTTGTAATATAAGCATGAGGTACAAACCAGTAAACAAAAAGATTGGGAGGGTTTATAGACTTTCTAATAGTCGCAAAAAATTGTTGAGGTACAAATTATGTGAATAAAATAACTTTGTTATCTTTCTTTTTGTTTAGGTGTTGTTTTGTATTGTTGGGATGTTTCTCTTATCCAGGAGAATAAAGAGAGGTTTGTTAGTTATGTATTTTGTATCCCAATATGAAGATGCTAGAAAATAAAAAAGATGAAAAAAGTTTTTTTTATCATCCTTAACCTTATCATTTATCATTTTAAATATTTATTTCTCTTATAACTAGAATTGTAATGTAGCATATTATATGTAATTTATATGTAATTGCTATTAGAATTAAATTATAATATTGAATTGAAAGAACGAATTTATTTTTTAACGAAACTTGACAATAATTGGGTTTAAATGAATTGCATAATCAAATTATTTATGAAAACATTTAATTTATCTTTTTGAATTTAAACCTTTTTTTTCTACAACCCTTGATTAATTGATTTAAGGTTATTTGATTAAGCAAGTATTATTTATTGAAGATTAATCACACTTAGTAATTCATAAGATCAAGAGTTGATAATCATCAAAATAGAGTTTAATTGAAATTAGAATTAGAAATAACATTCTAAATCTCGTAAAATTGCAACCTATTTTCTATATTCATAAGTTTTCTGGATTAATCACAAACTCAACTTTTGTTTTACTTTAATTATTTTGTTAACAGAGAATCACAATTAGTCTTTTGGTAAACTTTTGTACTTACTGCAATATAGAATATGCTTGTTCTTTAACACATTTCAAACGGATTAAGTTTTTGACGCAGAAAGGAAACTAATTCCTTGTGTGATGGTGATGTAATAGCATTGTGTTTTGTTTCTAATTAACTCGTTGCTAGTTTATTTGGAGCTAAACATTTATTCTTAATATAAGGGGTAGTCATTAAAAAATGTGGTATTTTATTGATTCATAAAACCTGAACATGGATAATAAATATTTGATAATATATTGAAACTCCTATTTGTCACGAATTGGCTGGTTTTCGTATTTTAGCCGAATTGCCTTGATTTTCATCCAAATTAATTCATATATTTTCTTAACTTTTTAATTGATATTTATACAAAAAATAATAGTTAATTAGTCATTTTTTAGTAAATTTAATTAGTCATTATTTAAGATTCGTGTTTCATACTTTCATTTCTCGTATTGAATAGTATAGTTCTAGAGTTTAATTGGTATACACGTATCCTGACATTCAATCACAATCTTCCATTTATGGTAAGTTTGTCAATTTTACTTATTAGTATTTTAAAAGTTACATAAATGAAAAATGATGATTGAATGTTAATAGAAAAGATTTTGGTTATAGCAATTAAACTCATAGCTCTAATATTTATTCATACTATATTCCACTAAGTAACTGTTTTAGATATTGGTTATATCTCCAAGTTGTCATCTGAAAGTATCTCAGAATAATAGTAAAAAAAGAATTATAAAACTAGTAAAAGACATAGATTCTGTCAAAAAAATAAAGTAAAAGACATTGAGATGTACATGACATGCATGTTAAATTTGAACGACAACCATTAATTATTACTTAATTTTCTTTGCTCTTGGGCGCAAAATTAGCAATTTCAACAAGAGTATCAAACGGGCCCAGTTGAGACAGTGTTTTGCCCATGTGCTAATGCGATGTGAACAAATCATGTGAGACTATAACATATAGGCATGGGACTATGGGAGGCCGAAATATAATTAACAATAATAGATCTAAAAGGATATGGAGACCAATATATAGTGTATGTATCTAAGTTTTAATAACGTGTTTGTAATAGAAACATAGCACCTTTTGGTTTGAGCTAGAATTGCAACAGCCATGAAGAGACAAAAGCTCACAAAAAGTTCAATAGCTCTCTCCCTTTGCATCACTTTTTCTATCTTTGTAATTTCTTGTGATCGGTGACCCTAATAATATTGGTTGACTTTATATCCTGTATTCATAGTTCATCATCACATAAACTTAATTAGATTCCATTTTTGTTCAAATTTGAAACAATATACGGAACTCTACCCCACCATATATATATCGGACTAGGTTGATAAAATGGTAACGTGAAATGTGTATTGTTCATGTGTGTACGTACGTGGAAGAATTTATAACTAATCGACTTGCGACCTCCCCACATGAAGAAATTAATACAAGATTCTCTGTCTCCCTTCTCTTCAAGACAAGGTAATTGAATTGCTTATCTCAAATTATTCCCACACGCTTATTTGGATCATATAAAATATATACACTTCAATTATTAAAAAAAAAAAAGTAGAGTAGGAAGTACTTGGAATTAACATTGATTAAATTCAAATATGTATCCCACAAGTTGCTAGATGTCAAGATCAATATACTTTTCCTTCAAAAAAAAAAAATCTATATACTTATAGGTGTGATAATAACACATCTTGCATTCATCAATATTGGCATTTATATCTCAATTAAATTATCCAACTAAACCAACCTCCCTCCCTCCCATGCAATTAATTCTTGGGTTACTTTTGCTTAATTATTAGAAACAATTCATTTTTTTTTCTCTAATAATTACTTAGACAATAAATTTCATTAGGAGTCATTTTTAAGAGACATTAGAAGCCATTAATCTCCTCCAAATTGAATTATTAAATTTATAAAAACAATCATAAACACGGTTGATTGAAACCATTCGGAGAAATTAAAGGTCCGTATGGCTACATATAGTGATGTTTATGAAACTAATTTTGTATTTTAAATTTAAGATTGATATATTTAATTCTTTTGACTATTTATACTTAAGCGTCAATTCATATATGTCGAAGAAAAAAGAAACATGATTCAAAACCATACTCTTCTAGTTTATCCAAGGGACGTATTAATTAATCAACATCCAGGATATCTGGAAAACTAATATAAATATTGAACGAAACTGAAACTCAAATAAATAAAACTGAACTAGCATAGTAGCATTTAACCCTTTTAATAACATAAACACCCAAGTGTACGACTTGAATATGTATAATATATATAAAATGGAATTTGTATATAAATTAATAACGAAAAGTATGATAGGATTGTAGGACGTTGTTAGGTTTTGTCGTCGGAAATCCAAGTATAAACAAAGGACTATAACATCATCAAAGCTGGATTGTTTGATTATGAAGAGGCACGTAATCAGAAATCACGTACAAGCTTTGGTCTTTATCAAACAAAAAAGAAAGAGAGACAAAGAAAGGTGCGTACACCTTTGAATTGTTAGGCATTCCAAATATTTAGTCCCAAAAATGACGTCCCAATGTCGGATTTTTGTTTTCTAAAAGCAATTCAAACTAGCCAAAAGTAAAGAAAATTTATCCTTGAAACCTTTATTTAATGAGGAAAAGATATGTGAATTGTCAAAGTAAAAATTTTACATTATATTTAATTACAATTCTTCATTTATAATAATTTATTAATTTAATTTATTAATTAATATTTTTAAAAATCATGTAAATAAAGAGTGGTGATTTAACATTAATATAAAATTATTTTATATTGTGAGGACATAATAATTGAACTATTTATTTAACCTAAATTGTTTTGTTCGACCTCATCGTAAAATTACATAATATAAAAAAATTCGATTAAAGGGTTAGTAAATAGGTCCTCCTAAGAGCATTACTTAAAAATAACTAATAAATATTAAATTTTACAAAATTTCATAGATAAACGTGTCATTAAATGAATTTTTATCTTAATAATCATTGATGCATATTTACTTTATTTAATAATTAAGTATAAAATAATTTTACTGTTATTTTATAATTTTATGTTAATTTTTTTAAAAAAAAATTGTGTACATAAAATAAAACATTAGTTACAACTGTATAAATTTTATAGATATTTTTATTTAAATAAAATAAAACGTATTAATAATTATTAATTAAAAATTTATTTAATATTACTATTAACTATAATTTTTTATAAAATTTAATTTTATTAATTATTCTTAACCAGTATAAAAAAAAAACAAACACGCATTCTCCCCGTAAATATAGTAAAGTTCCTCCCATGCATTAAAAGTAGGGTGCATTATTTATCCGTAAGCTGTCGTAATACTAGCTGCTATGCATTCCACAACCAAATACATGAATATAGTGTCTTTTTTATTTTAGTAATGCAGTTTCTTTATCATAATGGCAAATTAGAGAGAGGGAGAGAGATTATAGAACATGATTTAGTGAAGTGTGTACTCACTGTTCCTTTGAACAAAACAACAGTCCTCGAATGAGAGTACCCACTATTTGTTGCGGTACAGAGGCAAAAACACTTAACGTTGTTATGGCGACATATATTCTGGAATTCCACCATAAGTCCATGGCCTGTTCATTTCTTTTAAACTCACATAGAATTCATTTTAATAAATTTAATTTTTATTTTTTATATGTAACTAAAATATGTTTTTAAGTTTATTTTAATCTGTGCATAACGTGACAAATTGATTTATGACATAAAAGAAATAAAAAAAAAAATGACCTGACCCCTTGTTTTTCAAGAATCTAGTATGTATATATTTTACCTCTAATTTCTTTTATATACATATTTTGCCACTATAACGAGTGCTTCACTTAATACACATTAAATATTATACTCTTTTTTTTACAACAAACAATTATTTTTAACATAATACAAAAGTATTAAACTACAAAATGTTTTAAATTATGAAGGAAAACATGGAATGAATTTTATGTTTCTAATATGATAAATATTTTTAATAAAAGTTTTTTATTTGAAATTATATCATAAATATATTAAAAATCATAATATATAAATGTAGATCAATAAAATTTCATGATAAAATATATTCATTTTTAGAAATTCTTTTTATTCTTTAATCACTTTTCACTGTTAAAATTTATAACTATACTACTCAGTGTTGTCTTATTATCACATGATCAGACATATATTATGTCCACACAAGAACTAACTCGATTGGTTGAATAATTTGTATAAACTATTATATTTTTTTTAGTTCAATTACTAAGTATAAAATAAAAATACAATGGTGTGCCCATAAGAGCATTCTACGTTTTCAATCTCATAAATCTTTTTAAATTAATATTAAAAAATATGGCCTCTCTAATTATTCTTGAAATTTTGAAAAAATAATACACATAAAAAAATATAACACTATCAATAGAAATATGAAACACGTATAAGTAAAACTATTAATAGAAATAACAAAAATCGTGAATTTAACATGGTTCAGTACAACCTATCTATATATCTCAATAAGTATCCATTATCTCAAATAAATCTATATGCTTTTTAGACAGATTAAATGTGACTAATCCAAGTGATTATGTAATTAACCAAAAAAATAACTTTATATACTTTTTAGACATTAACTTGAGAAACTGTCTTTAATTTATTATATTTTTATAATCACAATCTCTTTCTAAGTTTAAAAAATATTCTAAATTTAATATTTAAATTTATTTATTTTATTAATAAACACAATTTAGTCAACAATGTAATAATTAGAAACGGAGTTCGTATTATGTATATTAATTCGTAACTAGTGCAATCCTCATGTTGCAAAGTCTTAGATCTCTTCAAGAAGTTGCTTCAACGAAGAAGATGGAGATTGAAGGTGAAGAAGTGAAGGTTGAAAGCGTCATCTAGGAGGATAAGCCTTGTGAAGACTTACCACAAGGAAAAGAGCCCTTAATAAAAGTCATTGAAGATCTCTATCTAATGGAGAAAGGAAAAAGACACTCAAATATTTTCTCTCTCATGATTTTATAAGATTCAAGTGTGAAATGTTACAAATGGAGGAGGCTACATTTATAGAAAATAAAATGGATCTAGAGGAAGTAGTGGACGTCCCACTAATCAAAGGCCCAAGCAAGGTCTTAATCATGTCTTAATTGTGTAAACACAATTAGCTCATGATTAAATCTAAGAAGATCTAAACATGTCCCTAGATAAGTGGATCATGGTTCCCTCTAAATTTGAATTTGAATTTTGGAGGAAGTCCCATGGCACCTCAAAATTCAAATTTGAAATGAGAGCAACCAACATGAGCCAAGTAGGCGCCAACATGGAGGAAAGAGAGAAGTTGGCACCACTTAGGGGGAACCAAGGGCTCCATATGTCTCCTTAGTGTTTTGAGTTGGTTAGAAGGGTGCTAAGATGAATTTGAGAGAGTAGTTAGAAGTAACTACACGTCCAAAGTCATGTCAAGGCTCAATTAAACAATACACCACACCTAGGAGACTAATCACACCTCCTAATTCAAAACAATCTAAAATAAGGCCAAAATACATAGTCAAATTACAAACCAAAAAGCCTCCAAAGAACAATTACAAATTAAGAGTAAGCTAAGCTAAAATAAGGGGATTATGGCCTAATCTTGATGTCTAGAAAAAGGTGGGGTCTTCCTTCCTCTCCTCTAACCATATCCTCTTCAATCCTCCTAGTCATAGCCTTTTGAGAGAACCCTTGTTAAGGAGAATTGAACCACTAACCTTTGTTTGATGGGGAGAGAATAGAAATAGAGGTGTTTACGGGTTGGGTTGGGTCAGGTTTAGGAAAACTCAAAACCCAACTCAATCATATAAACATCGAATTAGGTTGGATTGGATTTTTTTTTATTAGACTCAACCTAACTCAAATCGTCATTGATAAGGTTGGGTTGGGTTAGGTTGATTGAGTCACCATTTTAAAAAATATTTTTTAAACAATAAATTTATAATTACAAATTATATGACTAAAATAAATTAAAATTAACATATTAAATTGTCAATCAACAATAATCATGTATTTATTAGGACATTTGTTCATAGGTTCCATTGTGTTTAAGTCATGATACACACAAAGGACATCTGTGATTAAATTGATCTTCCTTAATTTAGTATGAGACCTTGATTATTTAAATTGATTGAAAAAACAAAGGAAACAGAATAACATATGATTTTTCCATCTCTCTTTTTTCCCCTTTAGAAATAGAAGAAGTTTGTGCAGACAAATTTTAATACGAATTAATTTTCTAGCAAAAAATTAATTAGGTAAATGAAAGTGTGAAAAAAGAAACTCTAAAGAGACATAAATTTGGCAATGCTAAATATTATCATTTATCAAAATTGACATATGATTGTTGCATCAAACAAGTTATCTTTAAGTACTATACAATGTGAGACCAAAAATCTGAACCAACACATTTTTCAAGATTCATAAGCACTAAGCATTGGAAGAAAGAAGGGGACATGTAATTAGTTTCTACAAGGGGAAAAGACAATGAAGAAGAATCACTTACTATTCAGGGTTTTTAGAAAAAAGAAAAGAAAGATGAAGTGAGGGTAGTGCAAAGTAAATAATGACATGGTGCGTGAAAAGTGAAAACCCTCGGTTATGTTTGGATTGAGACTATACATTAAAATAATAAATAATAAATAATATAATATATTTTTTAATTTAAAATAATAATAATAATAAAATATTGTTTTCGGGTTTGGTTGGGTTGGGTCTCGGGTTCAACTCTTGAACCCGTCACTTAACTCGTAGGTGATTGGGTCTGATCGGGTGTGGTTGGGTGAAAGAGTTTCACCCAATCTAAAAAAAAAAACTCAACTCAATCACTTTGGATTAGATTAATTCAGATTGAGTCATCAGGTCACCCAACTCAATGAACACATCTAAATAAAAATAAAGGAAAATGAAAAAGGCATGTTATAAAAGAAGAGAAGAGAAAAAAATAAAAAAATATGGTGGAGATATAGGTTATTTGGTTGAAAAATTAGAAAATAAAGTCAAAATTAATCTAAATTATTTTATTATTAAAATGGGTATATAAGGGAGATTAATGACAAAAAAATTGAAAAAAGCACAATATAATTTATAATGTTAGACTTTAGATAATATTTTCGTGCAAATTATTGCCCCTTCAAACGAAAAAATTTCGTGTTCTTCTTTCTTGTTAAACAATCGACATTTTTTACTTGTATTTCTTGATTTCCTCTCCCGTGTTTTTCATCCTACCATTACATAAACACAGAAATGAGCAACCCTGGCCTCCTGTATTCAAGAAACAACATATAGAGGTTACTAATAGAGTGATAAAAGGTCTCATCATCCTTTCACCCACTCTATATTCTTCGTCCTTACAATCCTTATCTAAGTTTATGTTGGTAGTGGTATTTTGATCTAGATGGTTGTAATTGAGCTATTGTATTCTGGTACACGTACAACTTGTACATTTTTTTCAGTCAATGCTATATATAACTTTGTCTTCCAAAATAAATAGTGATATAGAACGTCTCTTCATTTATCTTAATCTCCTATGCAAACATACTCCCCTTAAAGCACCTTCTTCTAATGCTAAATCTACCAGAATTATTACGTGATCATCATCATATTCTATATTTACAAGTATAATAGTAAGCAGTTTTATACTTACATTAAGTTATAATTCTTCATGTATCATGTATAAGTTAGTTGATTTTATCAATTAATATTTTAAAAGTTATATAAATAAAAATATGTGATTAAACGATAATGTAAATTTTACACTGTTAATATATATTAATTAAATTTATATATATATATATATATATATATATATAAAACATATGAGAAAGTCAAATTTATATAAAAGTGAAAGAAACAAATTTCAATTATTAAAATAAAAATTAATGGTTAAAATCTATCATATATTCTCTCTCTTTCAATATTGTTTAGTAAAATTCGAGATCATCTCAAGTTACTCCCAACATGCTCTTTACACGAACACATGATGTTCTTGTGAGTAACAATAATTATATTTTATATTTTAATTTTTAAATAACAATACACTTTTTATAAGCAGTAAACAATCTTAAAATATCGGTGAGTTTTGTTCATTTTTAAAATTTTAATTTTTATATCATTGAAAAGTTTTGATTAAATAATTAAAATTATAAAAAATCTTTGAAAAATTATAATCTAATACATCCATAAGGCCATAACTCATTATTGCTGTGCTTTTCTTTTTTTTCCCAACATCATTGAAATTAATGCTAGTCAATGGATAGTCAAATTTTGCATGTGTAAATAATACGGTGAGTTGAACTTGCTCTTATCTTTTAAAGCAATAAATACTTCTTTTGTCCCATCATAAATGTCATGTGACGAAACATAGCAAATCTTGAAATAGTAACTCTCTTTCTAAAATTATACTGTAATTATTTAACATTAATGTATATCTATTAAAGGCCTATAGATTGAAATAAGTAGGTTATTTTTTAAAAATAATTATCTATATAGATCTAGTTAAAAAGGTGAGTTTCTTTTATAGTTTGATTTGGTCAAATTGTAATTTTAAATTACAGTTTTAGTATTATGTTAGTTATATGTCAATGTAAAGTCTAAGTTGACGTCATTCAACTAGTCAAACCGCAAACATAGATTGTAGTTTAATTACGGTCAAAGACAGTCTCTTTGAGACCATGCGAGATTAAAAATTAGTCACATAAAATCTACTAATAAAACTTCTGATTTAATTGATCATTAACCAATGATTTCAATGCTCTTTACCCAGCTCTTCTTTTGCTCAATGGAATCATGATTTACACATAATATATCATTCATTCTTTGCATTCTTTCTCTCTTTCGAAAATCATGATTTTCTCATAAAAAGTTATTTGGACATACCCGAGAATCTCAAACACATGAATTTATTTTCTGCTAATATTAGATATATTTGAATAAGCATATAGTTGTGACTAGAATAAGGAGGTTGTTAGCTTTGAATAAGTCATCTAGTTTCACTAGAGTTCTGTTTCCTTAATTTTTGGGTAGTTGTTGGATATCAACAAAGTTGTTATCTTTTAGATATTTTCTGTTTGAAAGCTGGCTATATATATATATATATCATATAACACATGAATAAAGCAGAGTGTTATCCTTTCCTTTATCAAATACTCTAGTAGTTATTTGTATTTTATAACATTTTGGTATCAGAGCCTCTCATATACCTGATACAACATAGCTGCAGCTAGCTAATCAGGAAGAAAGACAAAGAGTGATGACAACAGAAAATACTTTTATGCAATCTTAAATTCCTAAGTTTGATGGTCAGTATGATCATTGGGCAATGTTGATGGAGAATTTTCTACGTTCAAAAGAATATTGGGGTTCGTGGAAACTGGAATTTTAGTTGCGTCTGTTGGAATGACACCCACTGAAGTGCAGTAGCGTCAAATTGATGAACAAAAGCTTAAATACTTGAAAGTGAAGAATTATCTTTTCCAAGCCTTGATCATTCCATTCTTGAGACGATTCTCAACAAGGACAATGCCAAAGACATATACGACTCTATGAAGACAAAGTACCAAGGTTCAACACGGGTTAAGCAAGCTTAATTGCAGACATTAATGAAGGCTGGAGAGACTGTGAATGACTATTTTGCACATACACTTACGATTACGAACAAGATAAAGGCTAATGGTGACAACAAAAGTGACACAGAAGTAGTGGAAAAGATATTGCGATCTATGACTTCGAAATTCAACTGTGTTATGTTCAATTAAGGAGGTGCAAGACACTAGCAAACTATTTATAGATGAATTGAAAAGCAGTTTGCTAGTGCATGAGCAAAAGATTATTAGCCCAAAAGAGGAACAAGCTTTGAAGGTGACTTATAAGGAATCTTCAAATCGAGGAAGAGGTCATAGTGGCTATCGAGAACGAGGAAGGTCACACTTCGACAAATCCACTGTTGAGTGCTTCAATTGTCATAAACTAGGGCACGTTCAGTGGGAATGTCAAAGCAAAGAAAGTAACCATACTAAGATCTCTGAAGAAATGTTACTCATGGCTATGGTTGGAGATCAACAACTCTAGAGTGACGATTGGTTTCTAAATTATGGTTGCAATAATCGCATGTGCAATAGAAAAGAATATTTTGCAAACCTCAATGAGTGATTTGCAGACAATGTGAAGCTAGGTAATAACGCAATATTGGTGGTAAAAGGAAAAGGAAATGTGCAGTTACAAATTAACAATCAAATATAGGTAATCACGAAAGTTTTTTACGTGTCTAATTTGAAAAATAATTTTCTAAGTATTGGATAGCTTCAAAAGAAGGGTTTAATTGTACTTATTCAACATAATAGTTGCAAGGTCTGATATCTTGAAAAGGGTCTTATCATGGAATTTGTGATGTCCTCTAATCGCATGTTCAAAATTACAACAATAGCATTTGGTACAACTTGCTTCAATACAATAATTGAAGATGTTGGTTAGTTATGGCATTCTCACTATGGTCATTGGGTTTCAGTGGACTCAACACACTATAGTAGAACAAAATGGTAATAGATCTGCCACAATTGATAAAATCATCAAGAGTGTGCAAGGAATGTCTAAATGGGAAGAAACAACAAGATCCATTCCCTAAGAAGAGTACTTGGAAAGCTGAATTGCCATTACAGTTGATTCATTCTGATCTATGTGGCTCAATTCAACCACTTTCCAACAACAATAACAAGTATTTTATTTCTTCTATTGATGATTGTACTCGAAAAACATGGATTTATTTTCTACATGAGAAATCATAAGCATTCAAGTTTTTTAAAGAATTTAAAGCCAAGGCTAAACGTGAAATGGGTCTGAAATTAAGGGTTTTCGAACAGATCGTGGTGGTGAGTTCACTTCATCAAAATTTTCAGATTTATGTGCTAAAAATGGGATAAACATGCAACTCATTGCTCTATATTCGCTTCAGCAAAATGGCGTCACTGAGCAAAAGAATCTTACAATTATGAATATGGTTCGAAGCATGATGATTGCAAAAGGTATCCCAAAAAGTTTTTGGCCAGAAGCTGCTAATTGGGCATTTCATGTTCTTAATAGAAGTCCAACATTAGCAGTGCAGAACAAGACGCTAGAGGAAGCTTGGAGTAGAAAAAAACCTTATGTGGGGTATTTTAAAGTCTTTAGATGTGTGGCTCATGTGCATGTGGGACATAACTGTCGAACTAAATTGGATAAACGTAGTGTAACATGCGTTTTATTGGGAGTTAGTGAAGAATCAAAGGCGTATCGGCTCTATAATCCCATTGATAGAAAGATAATTATTAGTCGAGATGTTGTATTTGAAGAAGATGGATGTTGGAATTGGCGAGAAGAATTCACAAGCTCAATTCAATCTAAATTGATTGGAATGACAATGAAAGTTATGCTGAAGAGGATGGTTCGAAGGAAGAATTAGAAGAAAAAGAATATGAAGAAGGATCTGCACAACAAGAATAGGCTCTTGAACAAAAACTTTCAAGAAGGCAACACTTTTAACCTTCTTGGATGCACGATTATGTAACAAGTGAAGGGTTTTCTAGTGATGATTTTGAGTCACATTTGACTGTTGGCAGCGAAAGTGATCATGTTCACTACGAAAAGGCAGCAAAGAATCCAATTTAGAGAAATGCCATGAAAGAAGAAATTGAAGCTATAGAAAGAAATGGAATGTGGTATTTGACTGAACTTCCAGGAGGTGCTAAGAAGATTGGGGTCAAGTGGATCTTCAAAACTAAGCATGACGAGAAAGGCGATGTCAGTAAGCATAAAGCACAATTGGTGGTTCGAGGATATACTCAAGAATATGGAGTAGATTACAAGGAAGTGTTCGTCCCTGTAGCACTCATAGAGACTATCCAATTGGTCATTGTTGTAGCTGCTCATCATGGACGACCTATCTACTAGTAGGATGTCAAATCAACCTTCTTGCATGGGGAATTGTCTGAAGATGTTTTTGTTGAACAAACACAAGGATTAAAAAAAAGGAAGAAGGAAAAGTCTACAAGTTGAATCATGTTTTATATGGCTTAAAACAAGCCCCTTGGTCTTGGTACAGTCGCATTGAAAACTATTTTCTGAGCCATGGATTTTCAAAATGTGAGTATGAACCCACTTTATTCACTAAGGTGGAGGATAACAATATTATAGTGATAAGTTTGTATGTGGATGATTTGATTTATACAGGAAATGATGATGGAGTTCAAGAAATCAATGCAATCAGAATTCGCTATGATAGACATGGGAAAAATGAAATTCTTTCTCGGTCTTGAAGTAACTCAAAAAACTTATGTATCTTTGTGTGTCAAAAAAAGTACATGATAGATTTTTTAGAGAGATTTGGAATAACCAATTCAAAGTTTGTTCATAATCTTATGGTTCCTAGAAGCAAATTAGGTAAGGATGAAGAAGGAAAAGAAGTTGATAAAACACTCTACAAGCAGATTGTCAGTAGTTTAATGTACGCAATTGCTACTCGGCCAAATATCATGTACAACATGATCAAGTTAGTTGGTTTATGGAAAATCCAAAGGAGCTTCATTTTCAAGCAATAAAGTGAATCATACATTATCTCAAAGGAACTTGTGAATTTGGATTATTCTATCAAAGAAATGGAGGGAAAGATCTTATTGGTTATGCAGATAATGACTATGCTAATGATGTTGAAGACAAAAAAAATACATTAGGCTATGTTTTTATGATGAGTGAGGATGCTATCTCCTGGAGTTCAAAGAAGCTACCAATGGTGAGTCTATCAATAATAGAAGCATAATTTATAGCAGTGGGAAGAAATCAAACAAGTCCTACAGTTATCTACTATGACAATAGTCTTACCATAAAGTTGTTAAGGAATCCAGTCATGCATGGGCGAAGTAAGCACATCGATATAAGTTTTCTTTTTCTAAGGGATCTTACAAAGAATGAAACTGTTGAGCTGCAACATTACAGTTCATAAGAACAAGTAGCTGATATCATGACAAAGGCACTCAAGCTCGAAGACTTTGTTCGAATGAGAACGAAGTTAGAAGTTATTGCAAATGTAAACTAAACATATGTGATGATTTAATTTAAGGGTGGGAATGCTAATATTAGATATATTTGAATAAGTCTTCAACTATTACTAGAATACTAGAGGTTGTTAGCTTTGAATATATATATATATATATATATATATATATATATATATATATATAATATGAATAAAGCAGAGTATTATCTTTTCCGTATCAAATATTATACCAATTATTTGTCTTTTATAACATTTTCTTCATAATGTCATAAACTTTCCAAAATAACAATAATATGATGTTGTTCTGATAAAGTTGTGGTACATATACACATGTATATAATGTATCGAGTGGTTGCATTCGCATCACAATACCTTGGTCAATGCAAGTTTGGATAGGAATAGGATTCATGCATGTTAAAGCTATAAAATTGAACCAATAGTGTTCGCTTTACCTATCAATTAGTTTAATTCGAACTCAAAATCTTTTCGATCAGTAGGGAGCTTCACTCGAAAACGAGGGAACAAGACGCATAAACAACAGTTCCCTCCTGCGATTTATGTATGCATTAATTGAAACATTATCAACGCTTGGGTAATATCTATGAAAAGCGCAGACCACAGTTTCCACTTCTGCTTTTATCTATTTCAAAATCTATGTTGTTAATATCGACTGGTTTAATAAAAGGATTGGGTAAATACCACTTAAACCGCAAGTGCAGTTTGCGGTTTTAAGCATTTAAAAGTTTGTATGGTTACGTTTCATTGGACAAAGGGAAAGGCTGGTCAAAGACCACTTAAACCGCATGTGTGGTTTGCGGTTTCATGCTTTTAGTAGTCTACGTTATTACGTTCTATTGGGCAAAGGGAGGATTGGTCAAAGACTGCTTAAACTATAGATGCAGTTTGCAGTTTCATGCTTCTAAAGTATGCGTCATTATGTTCCATTGGACAAAGGGAGAGGTTGGGTAAAGAGCACTGAAATTACTAGTTAATGACCAATTAAACCACAAGTCTTATTTGCAGTTTTACATGACTAACTCTTAATCTCGCATGGTCCCAAAGGGTTGTATTTAACCACCATTAAATTGGAATCAATGTTTGTGGTTTGACCAGTTGACGAGTGTCAACTTGAACTCCACGTTGACATACAACTAACGTGATACTAAAATTGCAATTCGGAATTGCGATTTAGCTAAATCAAACTGCAAAATAGACTCACCTTGATAAATTTTTTTAAAATATATATTTTTAAAAAAGGACTCACTAAGGTCAATTACCTTTAAGATAAGATAATTTTTTTCTCATCATATCTTATATCAAGTGTTTGTTGGACCAATATGATAACATAAGTGTATCCTATCAACTTATCATATTCTATCATCTAGTGTAATTTTTATCTAAAATGAGGGTTGGGTTAAAAGTGAAAGGATATGATTTTTTTTACTTTCATATTTGTCATCTCATCTTTTCTCTCGAGCTCGACTATACCTGCACTGACCCATCCATTCTCACAGTCGCATTTCTCAATCTCCGGTGAATGTAGCTCCTCCTTTCTTGTCTCTGCATAACTGTGTCAGAGTTTAGTGAATCTCCATCAATGCATTGTTGGGGTATGCAAACATGTTTGTCACACTCTGCCGCTTCAGCACCTCCACCAGGATGTTTGTGCCCTTCCAAGGCTCATTGAGGTCAAACCACAACGTGAAAGGTTATATGGCGGTTCCTTTGGAAATGGTGCTCGAGATTTTGAGAGAACGACATAGAGATAGTGTGGGGAATGAGGGTAATGGGAGGATGGAATGGAGAAAGGCTTATTTGACATTCAATGGAGGGCAGTGACATTCAATGAAGATAGTAAAGGCAGGTTTTGGGGTACTTGTTGTCGCCATCTTCTTGAACTTTTAGCAAAAGGTATCCAAACAAATACAGACACTAATTTTATAGAATTTGCTAATAATTTTAGTTTTTGTAAAATAAATTAATTTTAATTTTTAATAAAAAATTATTTATGTGTACTTATTAAAAAGCCAAAAAGATAACTTGAATTAAATTTATCACAAAATTATATTTAAATTTTTAATAGGTAATTTTATCATTTTAATATTTTTATATCATATCCTACCATAATTTGTACAATCTCAAACATAGGATAGGATAAAAGAATCATATCCGCCTTTATATTCGGGTGTACATCAAGCATAAGATAGAATAAGAGTTTATCTTTTTTTTATCCTATCTTGTGTATATTCAATTTTTCTATTTTATCCTATCATATCATATGCATCAAACGGGTCTAATAGTATTAATTAATATATTTATAAATTAAAATATTTTATTTAATGAACCATTAAAATAATATGTTAAAATTGATCATTAATATTTGGATTAATAAATGGTTAGTCATTAGATTAATAATTTATAAAATTTGATATCTTAACAAATATAAATATGCATAATACATAGTTGAAAAGTTATAAATATGTATAGTTCTTAAACAAAATTAAAATGTTAAAACAAGTGTATATTCTCTCTTTTCTATATCTTTTTGTGTTTTAGCCTATTAGTATTTTTTATAACAAATGATGTTTTATAATTTTAAAGTCTAATTAATTAATTTTTTTGTCACAAAATACCCCAATTTTATACCATGGTCCATGGATACGGGTTCAAGCATTAATAAAGACATTTTAATCTAAAAATAAAAATTTTAATTGTATTAAATATTTTTTAATTATGTACAATAGCATTAAACATCGATATGAAAAAAGGAAGTATAATTTTGTAACAAAGACTGTTGTTTAGTTTTTAACATAATACTAATTATTTTTATTTATATTTTTAATAATATCATATGATATACCATAAAAACTAATTAGCAAGTCGTTGGTCGGATCAAATTGAAGCCTTGTGAACAAAAATTAAAAAAACAAATAGTGGCGAAAAGAGAGTTTGCATTAAAAATATCAGTCATGAATAAAACTGAGAACATTTCGCGTCAATGTCACATTGAGCGAAAAAAGATAATAAAAATTAAAATAAATTAATAATGATATTATTTTTACAAAATTATTATTTTATTTTATTTATTTTACTTTATTATTTTTGTATAAAAATTAGTTGGATAACTCTTATATATAAGACGGAAGAAATACTTTAATTACTTTTATGGTGTGATCACCTTATATTGCTTTCACGGTATTTGACAAAACTAGTAAGAAGTTAAAAATTAGATAATAGTTATGAAATTAATAATTAACTAGTTGAAAGTAGTAAAATAATAAATAAAGATATTATTTATTATTGGATTAATAATGAGATATTTAATATAATTATAATATATTTTAATAATATAAATTAATTATATATTTAAATTACAAATTTGTAAGTTAAATATGTAAATTTTAAATTATATATTAAATTATAATTTTTATAACTATATGTGGAAATTATAAATAATATAATTACATATTTAAATGAAAGATAGAAAAATAAAAAAAGAGATGTCACATATTAGGAAAGAAAAATAGTGAATTAATTTTGTAACTCCTTAATGAAGAATAAAGCTATAAAAAAATCAAATCAAAATAAAAAATCTTTTAAAAAATACAACCAAAGTAGTAATTTTCTTTGTTTACGAGGAAGCTTGTGTAAAAATTGTTTATGTTGTTAAGTGAAATAAGCCAACTTTTATCATGATATTAATTTATTTATTTATTTAAATTTATAAAAATGATAATATGTAAAAAATTTATAATCTGTTAGTTAAAAAAATAAAAGTGTCATTACCTACAAAATTAAGATATAACTGTAGATTTGTCCTAATGTTTTAGTTACCATAGAGCCTTAAAACTTATTTCAGCTAAAATGAGCATGAAAGACAAAATATGGATTTGACTGTGCATGTTAAATAAAAGACTGATTTTATTTGTATTTGAGATGAAACTGTTAGAAAAGAAGACATAAATGATGAATGGTATAAAAGAATAACGTAGGGGCGAGAAATGAGAGATTAACAGTAGTGGTAAATGGGATATGGTGTGATGCAGAAGAAAATGAGAAAGGTAAAAAGATAGTAAGATGGGGAATAATAAAAGGGAGGTGAGAGGTGAGAGGTGAGAGGTGAGAGAGGTGAGGGCACATGACAAATTCTGACAAAGGAGGTGACCAATGTGTTTGATGCAACCGAGAGAAGCAACATTGTGCGTGAAGTTGCGGTGCCCACGTGGTGATTGGGGTGCCACTTCACCCCGAGATGTCGACCTCCACGTGGATTGCTCCTTTTCTTCCCTTCCAAAGGCAACTAGGCGACAAAACTCTTACAAAGTCATTGCCATCCATATTAATGTATTATCACCCCTCACAATGCAACTCCATGCACCACTTCCCATTATTGCTCCCTACTTCTGTCATCCATCATCCATCATCCATCATCCATCATCCATCATCCCCTTCTCTACACTACACTCTACAGGATCATATTTCACTTTTCCCCATCACCTAATTTTCTTTCAAACACGCTTCATTACCACGGATAACAAACACTATTTCCAACAACACCATTCACATTTATATATCACTATCAACTTCATATATATTTACATAAATATTCACTTTTCATTCCTAATAAATACTATTTTTTTTTAATAAATAATCACTTTAGTGTTCGTTTGACTTATTATGACACTAAATAGTTGTTAGAAACAATAATAACTTTTTTTTTAATCACTTAAATATTATTTTTTCTGAAAATATTAAATATTATAGTTTAACTCTAAATAAGTATACCTAATTTAATTAATATTAAGATATTATATAATATGTCAAATATTAATGTAAAATATTAATGTATGTAGTATTGTTAGTAATATTAATTTTTATTAATAAAAAATCTTGAATTCACAATTTTTTCTGTTATTTTATTTTTAATTAAGTGAGTTACTTGCACATTAAATAAGTTGTAATTAAAAACAATAAAAAAAAGTATTACCAGTCATAAAGTTAGGGTTGTTTTCAGGGTTGGTTTAGTTTTTAGGAAAAATGAAAACTGAACTAATTAATTTTAATTGGGTTGATACTTTGATTTTCTAAAAAATTTTTCTCTGATTTGAACCAAACTCAACTAATGATAATCGGGTTGGTTCACTTCGGTTCGGTTTTAGGAAAAAACTTATAAAAAATTAAAAAATCATTTTTCATTAAATGGTAAAATATAATTTTATACTTGAAACTAGTCAAATTCATTAGTCTACTAAATTCATAATTTTACAATAAAATATCAAGTGTTTCATTTATACTAAATTAGTCAAATTAAACTATTAAAACAACATAATACAATACATACAACAAATTGTATTAATTTAAAGTATAAAATAAATTTACTAAATTTATTAAATTAAAAAATATAGAATAGGGTTGGGTCAGGATTTTGAAATGCAAAACCTTAAATAAAATAGGTTACTAAATTATTAACTTAAAAATATAAAATAAATATATAATAATATATATTAAATTGTTTTAGGTTGGGTCAGGATTTTGAGATGCAAAAACCGTGAACCGAACCAGACATTATCGATTCTAATCGGTTTGGGTCAGATACAAACCCGATCAAGTAAAAAAACTTAACTAAACTAATTGGTTCAATTCGATTTACCAGTATGGAGCTGAGGCGATCAACACCATAGCTAAAGCAAAAACAAAAAAGTTAGGTGACAAAACCTCTCAAAACATAATCCACATTCGTCCCTGCGATTCGTAACAATTCATGGATCAGATATACCAATAAGGTCTCCATACATGAATAATTGAATCCAAGCGTGGCCTTTATGTGTTTGGTCTAATAATAAATAATAAATACATCCGTCTAACAAGTGCCTTCTGAAACAAAGCAAGTTAATTAGAGTTGGACTCAAAGCTCAATTCTCCAGTCTCCTAAAAGTACTAACTAAAATTTTGGTCTATATATATTTCACGCAACAAGAATAAAGACGCCGTCCTTCCAATAGTGATCGATCGATATGATTGATCCGAATTGAAACTTAGTTAACAAAATGCAAATTTTCTCATAAGATTAATTAATGATGGCGAAAATAAGATAATTTAACTATTTATATATGGTGTGACTGTTATAGAAGGAGTATTGCATAGATAGCAAGAATATATATGCTGTCTTGACTAAAATTGGAATCCTCTTCCTACCTAGCTAGCTAGCTACAGCAGGTAAAAAACTTTTGGTGATGAGAGACAAGCTATGCTATCAAGCTTGGAAATGAGCAAATCCATATCAGGTTGTCTTCTAGAAAAGGCAGTATCCAAAAGGCGACGAAATGAATATAGGGAAAACATGGTCTTGTAGTACTCTTGTTGCACAAAAGTGAACGAGACAGAACAAAGTCTGGCATCATGGAAATTTGCAAAGATTGATGCTTGCATTCATGTAGAGAAGAGAAAAACAATAGTACAAGCAGGCAAATCCATCTAAATTATTATAGGGTTCATGATTTTTTTTTTTTTCTTCACTGTAACATTCCCCAAAGTGAATGTACCTTTTTATAGGTTAGAAAAACATTAATTGGTGGACACCAATGTTATATATATATATATATATATATATATATATATATTATAAGAATTAAAAAAAGTAAAAAATAATAAGTAGTGATAAATATTTGATATTCAAACGTGTTTATAAATCATTTTACTACTTTTAAATTTTCCATTTCATCTTAATTACTTAGGTCTGTACTTTTTATTGTTTAATGCAGAGAATATTCTAGTGCCTAACAATTAATAACAACTTTGTTGCTTAAGTATATATTTTCTATCATTTAACTTCAAAACCTTTTTAACACCTAAACCTTCTATTAAATGATTGGAGATTCAAATGATTAGCAATTTCCTCTGATATAGGGTGGCAGTTGGCACCTTGAGGAGTGCCATAAGACAAATTATAAAAAGGAAAGTAATAAACTAATAGTTCAAGTTGAACTTGGAAGTGGACCCCTAAACGCCACTATATATATAATAAGCTGCCATCTATCGCTCTATCCTTCATCCCATCAACCACTCACTATTTCCAATTTATTACTCACTTAAGCTCTTCTTTGGAGGAAGAAAACTCTAACCTCTTGTGTGAGGATTCAAACAGCTCATTTCTTCCCAAGATTTTTCTTCAAAATGAAGTCTTCTTTGGTTGTCTCTCTTCTGATTTTGTCACTCCTCCTTTCAAAAGCTCAAGGTAATTTAATTGAAGTAATATTTTCAACAGCAGCAGTTCAGTCAATTTTTTTTTTTGTATTTCTAATCTTTGCCTTATTTGGTGCAGGGATTCGTTTGGGGAAAGTGTCTTCTGCAATTCAGCAGCAGAAACAAGATGTAGGTGTTCCGTTACTTTGTAGTTTTATGTATTCATTTCTTCAACCTTCATTCATGCTTTCATATTTGTATGGATGTTAATGCAAAAGTCACTTCTGACTACAGGAAGGTGAAAGTACTTTGTTGAAAAGAAGTAGTAATGAAGCTGAGGAAGCTGTTCTCTGCAAAGACAACAAATGCACAGGTAGCCAGAAGAAAAGAGCCTCTAAAGTATCCAGAAAATCAAACAACCAGATACCAAACATTCATGAAGATTACTATGGACCTAGACGTCATAGGCCTAGACATCATTAGTTCATCTTTTTTCTTCCCTTTGTTTCTCCTTATAATACAACCATGATTCACAGTCTTACAAAGTAGACCAAGTATTACTTAGTGCAAGTTGTCCCATAAACTGATCCTGATGACTTTAAATTTTGTTGTTATGCAAAAAAATTCAAAGCTTCACTCTCGTTCACTTCGTTTCTGGCTTATTATATGTATATATATATATAATTAAAACAGCAAAATATATTTATTAATAGCATCCTCAAACAAATTTAATTAATACCAACCCTCATTTGTATATGTATAAATCGTAGTATATTAAGCATCTTGAATGTTCTTGTGTTGCTGCAGGAAAGATAAAGAATAGGAAATTCGTTACCACTTCCGTTTCTACAACTACAACCGACCAATCCCTCTCAAAGGTTGGTTGAGAGATAGAAATTAAAGCTTGGAATTTATTTTGAATTTTTTCCTCTTTATGATATTATATTATATGTTCCTTGAACAGAATGTAGAAGAGTCCAAGGTTGACCCCTCAGTAAATGGAAATACTAGAAATGTGAACACATTGAGTAGTTCGAAGCACAAAGATGTCCCTGAGGAGCACTACCATGACCTTGTAGAGATAACTGAGATGGACTACTCTCCAGCAAAGAGAAAGCCTCCGATACACAACTGAGTCTAGGGATCATCAACTAGAAAAGCTGACAAAGTTCCGTATATTAGGATCAATAAAATATAGACAGCTAGAGAAGTTGGACAGCATTTGCAGAAATGCTGCAGTTTTTTTTGGCCTAGGAATGATTTGTACATTATTATATATCCTATCACCTTGATTGATTATAATATATTTTAAACGCATACTATATATATCTTTTATTTTGATGATTAAGTCATGAGTGCATATTGGTTTCCCTTGAATTTACTATCACATAAATTTTTACCATAATATGATAAAGGGAAAGGAAAATGACATAAGTGTTGTTTAGATACCAAGGTGTGTCTTTTTCATGCTATGGAAGAAAAATAACATACCAGGGACCAACGATTGCCAACGTACCATTTACTAGTTTTGTTCTTTTGTAGCTGAGAAAAGGTATATATATATATATATATATATATATATATATATATATATATATATATATATATATATATATATATGTGTTATGTATGTGTGTTCATCATGTGTTGACTTATTGGTTTCTTAATTAAAAATCCCCTCAACACTAAGTTCAAACTTCATGATCCACATTCAGTTGGTCATCTCATTCAATTAACCAATGGATATATGTTAATATTGAAAATTGTGCAAGAATATTATCTGAAATCAATCTTCACCTTAATTTATTAATTACTAGAGCTAGCTAGAGGCAAGTTATACCTCTATATTTTGTACAAACATGTGAGAAGTATCTATGGTGTGGTAACTTACCATTTTTCTCAGACTAATTATATCTTAATAATATTTTTAATCAAATAAATATATTTAAAATTTTAAAAATATTTAATTTGGAGAAAATTTAAGAAATTTTTATAAGTGTAGTTTCAAATATTGTTCTATTTGTTTTAAAGGAATCTCTAATTAATGAAAATTTCTTTAAGTGTTATATTACTATTAAAAAAATCATTTACAAATTTGCTCAAAAGGTAAAAAAAATAATAAGAAACTCAAAACTTTTATATATTTTTTATTATGATGTAATTATGGTTGATGGTGAATGGAAAAAATATATTTTAATATTAAGAAAGGCATCTTGTATCTAAAAACTCATCCATCCAAGTAGATTAAACATATAAGAAACATTGATTGGAGATGGCCTAATAGAAAATGAAAAAACCAAACTTGTAGAGCTAGGTTTGTTGTTTACTGAATGATCTACGTTGGTGGAGTTTGGGTTGGTTAGTGGTGTACATTTAGTAGAAGCTTAATGTTGTTCGATGTGTGCATGAATCATGGTGCTAATTATGTTGGTCCAGGCTAGACTTGATCTATACTGCATTCCTTTATTGGGGATAATTTAGTAGAATTGGTTTGTTATAGGCTAAACGTACGTGATGAATGTTAGTTGGGTGTTTTTTCTGACCTGATATATAATATTTATTAATAGAGAGAACTGGTACGAGAGACGTACCCATGTACTTAGTGTAGACAAAACATACCTATGGATTACTATCTATTAAATTAACAGCACTACCTAAATAAGCAGTAATCAACCCAACTAGAGTACATTAATTAAGGAGCAAGTATAAGATCTTGCATAAAGTTCCAAGTCAAATAATAAAAAGACACATAATATTACCATAGCAGACGCTGCCCTCACCAAATTAAAAAACCACAGCAAGTAAACGTTGTTTCAATAAAAATAATCTGAGTTAATCACAGAAGAACAAGTGCTACCCTGTTAAAATTATTTCCTGTACAAACACCACCTATCATTGCATAATAAATGATTAGTGTCCCATTGTTGAAATGAATATTTATGTAGACGTGCTCTAGAATTCAAGGTTGACCACACTCTAATTTTGTGGTTAATATCAATAATCATGATTGTTGATAGTACTGGTCCCTTGCTAGCTTGGTACATGTTCGTTCGATCGTGATGTAGACAAGAGGTTGAAGTGATTTTAAATTTTTTGTGGAGGATGAAAAATATCAGGTCTTTGATTTTAGTTACGAGAGCAAAGGATGATTGATTGGATTTGGGGTTGAGGCAATGTATTGTGAACTAGGAGAATGACCTGATATTTTTTTTCTTAAATGAGAGAATGTTGTGTGTGTAACAGATAGAATGTGGCCATGAAAAAAAATAAGTTTATTGTGCTCCTTTTAATTTAAATTTTATTTTTATTTTTATTTTTATTCTTCGAAATATATATCTGGTGTAATAGTAAATAAATTGAGTAATGTTATTCAACACAAAAGACCAAAGACTGAAACCTGCTTATTGAACATACTAACGGTTAACTTTTTTTTAAAACATTTCTAAATTAAAAATTTTTAAAAATAAAGTAGACTTTTAGTCGCAGGAAATTATATTCTTGTTATACGTATGAATTCAATTCCGTACTAATAAAAAACATCCTAAAAAATAAGTTTCCTTCAAAAAAAATAATAAAGTAGTAATGTTTTTTATCCAAAAGATTAATTTTAACTAGTGTTTTCTAAATATTTTTTATCCAAAAGATTAATTTTAACAAGTTACGCGATCATCTCATTCTAAATATATCGCAAGAGAAAAGTAAACACACATTTTTACTTTCTCTTACTTTCTACGCAACTTAATAAATTAATAAAACTCTTCAACTTTCTTTTCTGTAAAAAAACTTAACATTCAAGTTACTTTTGCATCTTCTTCTTTTTTTTTTTTCTTTTCGTTCACATTTTCCTTCAAACAAAATGTCGCAAAAACTTAAATTTAGCTCCAACTATATGTTAATTATATTTTATTTATTTATTTTAATTCTCATTTGCCTCTCCGACTTAAGATTAGACGATTTTGTATCCTCTCAAATTTGAAAAGAGATTTATGTGTCTTAAACAGGGATGAATGGAGGAAGGAAAAGGCAAAATTAAGGTCCTAACCCTGTCCACCTTTGGATCTTCTTATGAATGTATTTATATTTTTAAATTATTTAGTATAAAAATAATTATATACATAGTTATTATAATAATTATTAAGGTTAATTAATTTAAAATTGTGCAAAACTAATTGTGTGTTGTTGTTATGATTGAAATGATTACAAATATAACTAATTAAAACTATCCAATATATATCTATATGAAACTTCTAATCTATTGATTTTACCTATTTATCCTTCTTTTTTTAACATTTGCATTCTTTATTTTATTTATTATTTTTTTGTATTTTTACTTATTATTTTTTCTTATCACTTTTTTCTCTTAATTTTTTCTTCTTTTCTTTTTATGTTTCTTATATTCAATTTTTTTTCTTTATTTTTCCCTTTTAGATTTTTATTTTTAATTTTTTTCTTATATTCTTCATTATTTTTATTTTTATTTTTATCTTTATCTTTCTTTATTCCGTATAGTTTTTATATTTTTATCTAATATAGAAGTTAATGATTTTGAGAAGAATTTATTTTTCGTAAATAATATTTTTAGTTTTTATTATAACCAACATAATTTAAATTTATAATATTTTCAGGTAATTATATTTATTTTTTATTATAAATATTTCAAAAAAAATTATAATATTGATTTTGTGAATTTCAATTTCAAAAGAAAGAAAAATCAAATAAAACAAAAGAAAAGATAATTAAAAATATCACGTGTCTGTAAGCTCAAATTTTTATGTTGTTATTGGTTTTCTTTAAAGGTTAATTAACTTAAAGCAAATTTTAGTCGTATTTTAAGATAAAAAAATTGTATCTACCGGATATTGTTATTATAGTTATCTTCAATTAAGTCTTCGATCAAATGATGAAACTTATTCTTGTAATTTAACATCTATGTTTTTTGTTCAAAAAGTTTCAACAATTTTATTCACCTTTTAGTTTATCTTTAATTATTTATAATTATGAAATGATGATCAAGCGTGTATATATATATATATATATATATATATATATATATATATATCGAGAGAAAAATTAATAAACATATAAGTTATTTATTAAGCATCAATAAGATCAAAGGAACCCTAATCTTACAACAAATGTGTCTATTTGTACACAGTCAAACTAAAATAATATGATAAAAGAATGAGTCAATTTGTTTATGCTTAAAAAAAACTTTTTAAAATTGTTTTAAAATTTTAATTTTATTTTAATAATTCTTGTATAATCAAAATTAAATTTTCGTTTAATTATAATTATAAAAACTATTTTTTTAAAATTTTTTAGAAGCAGTAGTGTTCTCTTTTCTATCACAATTGTTTTTTTTTAGAAGCAACCCTAAGATGCTTCTTTAAAAAAAAAAACAGAAAACTAATGGTTTTTTTATTCTATTTCTAGAAAAAAGTTTAGACAAACATTTAAAAAAAATTATAAGTGAAAAAAAGACGTGAGTCTTTCAAAAAATAATCTTAAAGAAATTAATTCAATACAATTTATACTTAAAAGAGGGAAAAGAGGAGTTAAGAGGAGTTTCAAGTCTATTCTCCATGTAATCAATACAAAAACATTCTAAACTCTATTTGCCAACAAATATCTTCTATTTATACTAATGGATTCCATAGAATTTTAGACAAAAATAATATAATTGAAACTAATTACATATATTATGCATATTTTTATACAAAATTTTTTCAATTGTCCTCAAATCTCTAAAATCCAAACATCATTCCAATGCTCCAAATTACTCCAAAATAATACCTTAAATTTTGGTAAATCATGCCCTAACACACAAAAATAGCAAAAGCTAAACAAGTTTCAAAATAAAATATAAAAAAACTAATACAAAAACTAAGCATAAATCACATTAAAAAAATAAAATTATAATTAAAATAAGGCTTAAAAATATCTAAAAATGCACACATCATATATTACAGTTTTACTTATGACTGAGTACTAATGTTATTTATGGAAAATAAAAATCTTACTCAAGACCATTAATTATTTACTGCATTATAATTTTATTTTATTAAAATATTTATACTAAAATAATTAAATATAATCATTAATAATATCATAAATAAAATAATTTTAGTTAGTATAGAGACATAAATATTATTTATGAGCAAAAGATTATGCTCAATACAATTATTTTCTATAATTTAATATAATTACTTTAAAGCATCTTTTTATTGAATATTTATACTAAAAATATTTTAAATCTAATTAGTATCACAAGGTAAAATAGTTTAATCATGATAAAAAATAAAACTATAAATATTATTTAAAAAATAAAATTATCCTCATGATCACTTTTTTTTATTTTATAATTTTTTTAAATTATAAATTTTCAAATGAATAATTTATTTTTCTATTCAAAAAATATTAATAAAAAATTTATTTTGCTAAAATTATAATTTTTTCTTGCTAAAAATATATTATAAAATACCATTTTATCCGGTGCGCATAACCAATATATTAACTAATGCGCATGCATAAGTATACACACTAGTAGTCATTAAAATCATTTTATTTTTTAAAAGAAAAACTCGTTTTAGTTAAATATATATCTTATTATTTAAAATTAAACATATACATATAAATATATCTAACAAAACATTAGACAACCCAATATTATTAAATCTCATCTAGTACTAATTAAATATTATTAATCAAATTATATATTATAAATTAAATTGGTTATAAATTAAATTATTAAATCAGTTATCATACTAATTTTAAATTAATTATTAAATTATATATTATAAATTAAATTAGCTACAATTTCTTTTTGACGAATATTGCGATTTAGGTAGCAATTTTTTATATAAGATGACAATAATACTTGACACTAATATTGCAAAGTCATTGTGGGTTAAAGTTTTTTATATAAGTATTTACAAATATTTTTATATAAATATTATATTTTAAAATCTTATAAAATAATTTTAGTCTATTTTCAAAAAATAAATTTTAATTAGAAAACATATAAAATATCTTTATATATACATATTTTGTTAAATAATATTTAATTAAGTATTTTTTAATAATTTATTTAATTAAGTAATTGAAATTTCTATACTAGAAAATTAATTTAAATCTAATTGTGTAATATGTTCATTACAAATAATTTTTAACTCTATATTTTAAAAATTATACTAAAAATTTCTTAATTAATATTTATACAATAATGTTAATATTTTTATATAAATAGAATATTATATGATAAATAATATTATAAATTAAATTAATTTTAATTTTTTTAATGACAAACATTACAAGTATCATTGACAGGAAATAATTTTACTTGATAGCATATACAAAATTGTGTTAAATAGACAAAAATATGTGATATGTTCCCATGTGAAAGACAATTAATATTTTGAACAACTACGAAGAGGTTAAATACTTGAGTGTTAACCTAGTTTCTGGCAACACTTGGGTGTGGTTAAATTCAAAGGAAAATTAACTAGTGATATATTTAGTATGATTTGGTTAGCAACATTGTAGGGAATCTGACTTGTCAAGAATGTTGTAGTGTTTAAGAGTGAGTCATTTATTGTTGAAGAAGTATGCAATTGTCTATACAAAGGTTTTGGGTGTGGATTAAAAAGTTTTGTAATGCTTCCTTAGTGTTGTTTTCTGAATGGTTTTCTTTGTCAATATTATACTTTTGTAGGATTTCAAGTCGTAAGGTCTAGCATTTTTCTGGTTAGGGTTTATATTTAATTTGGGATCCTTTGTTTATTAGTATTTTCATATATGTTTTGGGGTATCTGAATCTTGAATGAGGGTGTTTGTGGGTGGTTATTTATAATATGTTCTCTTCTCTTATTTGTAGTGTAATGTTACTTTCGGACTTCCCTCTTATATCTTGTAACATGAGGGAGTTTCACTATTAGTGAATAAATTTTGCCTTTTGTCTAAAAAACTTACTCTATATTCTAACTATTCATTTTTTTAGCAATCTAATGAATAAAATTAGTTACTCATTACCACCATTAGAATTCTAGAAAATGAAAGTTAGATGAAAAATAATTTCTTGTTTAACAACAGTTTTATAAAAATGTCTTCATATTTTAGTATTTAAAAACTAAAAAACTTGTTTAGTTACTGTTTCTTAAAACAGTTTTAATTTTTTAATTTTTAAAAACTAAAAAAAAAGAACGATTATAAGTAGTTCTTTTTTAATCTTCTGTTTTTATTTTAAAAACTCAAAATAAAATGACAATATGTTGATTTTTGCTTTTTATTAGTGACATTTTCATAAATATAAACAAGTTTTTTAATTTTTACATCTTCAAAATAGTTTTCAAATAATACTTGTCAAACAAGTTTTTTTTTCTCTTCTTCAAAAAAAAATTTGAAAACTATTTTCAAAAACTAAAAAACAAAATCAAATCAATCAAACTCTAAATCTTTTAAACTTAATTTTAGAGTAAGTGTATCTTCCTCTTATTTAATAAATATATATATATATATATATATATATATATATAATTTATATACATTCATTCATTAACTCACAATATATTTTAATTATTATAATAACATTTTCTTGTAAGTTAATCTTTAACTCATCTAAACGATTCATTGATTATGGATTTTATATTTATACTTAATAAAATCTATGTATTTGTTGTCTTATTTTGCTTTTCATCCATGTGCATTAGAGTGCAAACTAACTTTATTTTTTCATGCTTATTTATAATTAATTTAAATTTTAATTAATATTTTTAGTCAATATTATACTTAGATATTAAAAAAAAAGTGTAACCAGTCAACCTACAACTAATCCTACATATGTATGAGTGTATCTAGTAACACCACAACTTTTATAAATTTTTAAGAAAAAATATTCTACTTAGAAAACATATAAAATATATTTACACATACATATTTTCTTAAATAGTATTATTGTGTTATTAAAAAATTTATACTAAAAATTAATTTAAATATATTATATGATATATTTATTACATAATATTTTTATCTTATCTTTAAAAATATACTAAAATATTATTAATTAATTTTTATATAATATTTTTTTTGTGAATTTTGTTTATAAATAACTCAATATAATATAAATTAAAATTAATTTATTTTCTTTATACAAACACTACAAGTATCATGTGCAAGAAAATATTTACTTGACACCATAAATAAATTTGGCTTAAAATACCAAGAAAAAAGACAATATGTTCCCATGTCAAATAAAATTAATCTTTTTAAATAATATAAAGAGGTTAAATATTTACATGTTAGTTAATATATAAAATTTTATATATTTTCCCATAACTCACACTTAATTTTAATTATATTCATAAAAAAATTTTAATTTTAATATTTGGATAAAACTTCCTCTTTTAAACCAATAATAATCAAAGTTATCAAAACAATTGAGTGAATAGATATTTTTTACCATTAATGTTTAAGATATCGATATTATCCAATTTTGTATTTCATATTTTACTTTATATATTTTTTGCTATATTTTAATTTTCATAAATGTGCAACACATTAATAATTAACTCTACCTATCTATGTTACTATTTTCATGTTTATAATGCACTATATATTAATGAATTTTTTAAGTACATGATTTATCAATTTATTTATGATAAAATATATTTTCAGTTCTAGCATTTACAAAGTATACTTTATCCCTCAATTTTTTTTAAAATTTAAAATATATCAAATTGTTATAAGTATTTAGAAAATTAAAATTGATATATTTTAAATTTAAAATTTATCAATTAAGTAATCCGTGTAAATACACGGATTATGTGCTAGCAAACGGTAAAATTAATGTTTTAGTGTTTTTATCAAGGTAAAAGTAAAACATTAATTTTATTTATAAAAAAAACACTAAAAACATTTAAAATGTTGCAAGTAAATTGTCTTAATTATTATTTTAATATAGAGAAGAATGCAATGTAGGGCTTTACTAGACTCTGGTCCATTTCCATCGTAGGGGTTCCCTTCATTGTAGACATAGAAGTGAGCAGGTATGGATTATTAATGAATAACAGCCCCATTGTCTTGCCTCATGCAACCAATTGGGCCCATTATGTGTCAAATATTAATTACAATAGAATGAAGAGTCAATCTTACATGTGGGCTCACATGTTAAATGATGGATCATTTATGTATTATACATGTGGCCCATTTTGGTTGCACAGATTGCGCTGGACCATAAAAATAAAAAATAAAAATAGATGCATCTGGCTTGATGGCAATTGTTCTTGACAAAAAAGAAGGTAAGGTGGGAATGGGAACATTTGCCTGTTGAGAAAAATAATCCTCTTTAAGAATGGAAGCTACTAAGAGTATCTTTCTCACCCATAGTTTGAGGTTGCGTTTGGATGATTTTTTATTTTTAAATTTTTATAAAAATAAAAAATAGTTTTGATTTTAATGTTTTAAATTTATAAAAGAACAATTTTTTTTTGTTTGATTGTTTCTAATTTTAAAATATTGTTGTTAAATTTTAACATTACTATTCCTCATCGACAATTAGTAGTTGAAGGTGACATTTGATGATTAGTAATCGACAACTAACAATTGGTGATTACGAATTGATGATTGGTGACTAGGCCAATTAGAGGTGGTCATCAATGAAAAATGACTAACGACTAATAATTACTGAGTAGCGTTTGATAATCGGTTTGATTGACGACCAGTAATTAGAGGTGATGGTTAATGATTAGTGATTGACAATTGACAATCAGTTATCGAAGATGGCAATCGGTGATGACAATCAAGGGTTATCATCAATTGAAGGTGACAACTGATTACCGACGATCGAAGATGGTCACTGGTGACCGGTAGTTGGATTTAGCGATTGGTGCATAATGACTAATGGCTAACATCTAATGATCGGTTACCGAAAGTAGTAATTAGTGTCGACAATCGGAATTAACAATCAATAATTAACGATCAGAGGTGACGACCGATGAACGATGATAAAAAATAGTGGTAGGTTGTAGTGAGTTATGCAAGACATGAATTTGAGTAAATACAGAAATCTTAAAACTAAAATTTTATTTTTTTTCAGGAGAAGTACAAAGACTAAAAAACAAAATCATAATAGTTTTTGTTGAATGCATTTTTATTTTTTAAAATATATTTCAAAACCAAAATTGTTTTTATGCATCTAATATGTTAAAAAATAATAGTATGATTATTTACAAACAACTTTTTTTTTCATAAGTTTTTAAGTGTTTTTAAGAAAACTACAATATGTAATTTACGTTTATTTTTCAATAACCTATTTTTAATATGTTTTTACACTTCTTTTTATTCTATAAAATTTTTTATTTTTTTCTTACTTTTAAATAAAATTAATTATTTTTAAATTATTTTTCAAAACACTTATCTAAACAAAAATTAATTCAGATTATAATCAATTATAAATAATTAATTATACATATCATTGATTATTTGAATAATCTAATTTTTGTTTTAAAAGTTCAGGAGTGTTTATATTTTCTTATTTTTATAATTTTGTATAACTTTTTTCCTTTATTTATCTCTGCCACATTATTAATCTTATATCAAGTTTCTCTCTTTATCATAAAAAATATAAGTAGAAGTAAAATTTTTTTTACATGATCATATCAGACACCTTAGTGAAGAGCTGGTGAAAAATCCGCAAAAGGACATTGGTTAAAACCTGTTTGTCTCTAGATTATTTCTCTCATCCATTTGTTAGTATTTAAGAAATCTAAATTGCTTTAATGGTGCGAAAAAAGTATGTTCACGAAAGCACGAAAAGTAAAATCGTTACTATCCATGATTTTGTCAAATATATATTTTATTTTTATTTAATTCTTAACAAAAAAAATTCAAAGAATGAGTACTTTGTGCATTAAAATTTCGCACCTTAAAAAAAAATACCATGATGCGTGGTATCGACATGTGAGAATAACAAACAAAAGCTGGTGAGAATTATTTTGCAAGTTTGAACCACAAATAATTTTATTTAATTGCACCCACAAAACAATGTCAAAATATTTTATGAGGAAGATCTCCAAGAATTTTTTTCGGTGACTTGGAGAATAAACCTATTACTATAAAAAAAATATGAAGGGGTGAAATTATCTCTTTACTCATAGATACTAAGAGTGGTTGTTCTACTAGAGTTTCGACAGAGGCCTTTAAAGAAGAGAAAGATTTACTTATGTGGAGTAACCATAAGGGAAAACAGAAACCAATTATGGAAGAAAGTGTCAATGATGACAAGGACATGCATACATCAAAGATGAAGGAGGTACCAAATACTTCATACAAGATGAAACTTTTGAATGACAACAGACCAGTGCCCTTCTTTGCATTTGATAAAAGATGTTTTGGGGTACCAGTGATAGAGGTCCCACCCCCAAAGTTGATGGAAGAGGTTACGATATGCTTTAAAGAGGTATCAATCTCAGATGAAGAGTTCCAAGAATGGTGTAAACCCTGAAAATATTCACTTATGGTTACCATCCTAAGCAAAACTATTAGGTATAAGTCTTTGAAATCTAAACTCAAGCATGACTGGGCTAAGTAAAGTTCCATTAAAATTATTGACCTCCCAAAGAATTACTACCAAGTAATATTTTCCTCCCTTGAGTATAGTTGGGCAATCTTTTAGGGACCTTGGATGGTGGTAGACCATTATATCATGATTCAGCGGTGGAGACCATTATTTTTTGGCAGTGTGGCTCTATCTATCAAGGTGATCGTGTGGGTACGTATTCCAAACCTATCAATTGAACTATATAGTGATGATTTTTTAATAGGGTTGGTTCAAGCCTAGGCACTATACTGAAGATTGAGCGGGTGACTGTGATACAAGCAAAGGGTCAATATGTGAGAATTTGTGTTGAACTAGATCTAAAGGAACCACTTTAGCCAATTAAAACTCATTGTTCAAGGACATCTAATACAGTTACAATACAAAGGCTGCATAAGATATGATGGAGGACCATCCTTGGGGCATCAAATAGGACTCATCACAAGGTCCATGGCAAAAAGAATAGAAGAAGAGGAAGCTCATACTACACCAAAAGCATTAATGATCACATGTGTGGACTTTTGTGCATCTACCTAGTGTTTTGCTTGTTTTCCTTATTTTTCCCTTGTATTTTGGGGAATCTTAATCACTTAGGATTTCATTGTGTATTTTTATTTAGCCTTTGTATTATGGGGTAAATTAGTTTAGGATTTATTTTTGGACTTAAACCTTGACTTGTGAGGTTAAAAGTTCATTTCTTTCATTTTCTAGACACAAAGGTATTTTAGTCATTTAGGGGGGAAGGACCTACATTTCATTTGAGGTCCATTTAGGGTTCATTTGAGAGACATTTAGCTCTCAAACTTTCGTGCAAAGAGGCCTCCCACCCTCTCTTTAAATACCCTAGGTTAGACTACATGTAGTCACTTTGGATATATTGGATATTTGAGAGAGTTTTCCTCATCATTCCTCTTCCTTAGTCATTTAGGGATCTCTTGGCCCCCTTCCTCTCCTCTATACCTTAGAAGGAGCTTGGGTCTCCCTAGGATTGGCCTTCACCTTCTCCAAGTGAAGTGAGCTAGCCAAAGAGACACCATCCAACCACCGCCACCCAAAACACCATTCTTTTGTCTCCATTTTTCATGAACCATTTTCACCCATCATAAGCTCCATTTTCACACCTATTTCAACCCTTGAAGAATATCCATTTCAACCTTTCATCTTGGAGAAGTGTTAGTGACACCATGGAGAAGGTGGAGCATCAAGATATGTTTTAATTGTGGTCACTATGGGTACAAGAAAATAACTGCACAGTCGGGAAGGTACACATCAATGCAGACTGCATGGGAAGGAAAAAGCAATACATCACCAACAATAATTGAGAATACAACCATCATGGAGATTCCCACGCACACATTACATGAGAATAAAAAGGAAACAAATCATGAGGAGCCTTTACTTAATGAACAGGTATCGACGTGCATCCCAAATAAGGAAAGAAAATCTAGGATTTATGGCCTTTGGATCTTAGCTAGGACCTCACAAAATAAACATAAGAAATTAAAGGCTAAAGAGGCAAGCTATCACACAAGGCCACACGAGTAAACACAAGGCCATATCCAAGTTTAGGTGGATCGTGATTCAACCCTTTGCAAAATTAAATAAGAATAAAGATCGCATTGATGCCTCAGCCCAAACTCAATGCATGCATATGCACATGCAGGACCAAGCAACCATCGAACCTACATCCAGTAAACATGTTAATGAGAACATGTATGATGCTAGTCTTACATTCCTGTTGGAAACAAGTCAATAATGAAAGGGCTCAAAAAATTATGGTCGACCCAGGCTTTGATAATTGGCCTTTAGGAAGGACAGTAGAGAGAGCTAAAGGTATCTGATGTCTCTAGAAAGCTTCCTCTTGTAAAATAGAAGTCCTTGTTGAGGATAACTAGTTTGTCCACCTTAGGGTCTCTTAAAGCAACCAAGCTAATTGGCTTTTTATAGTTGTTTATGGAAGCCCTCATCTACAAAGTAAGAGAACTCTCTGGGAGCATCTAGGTGTATTAGCTCCTGAGTGTCATGGTCCATGGGCCCTCGTAGGAGATTTTAATTTTGTCCTTAACATGCACAATCGTGAGGGGGTTCAATGGCCCATCTCAGAGAGGTATGTATGACTTCATGGATTTTGTGCAGCTAATAACTTGATAGATGCAGGGTTTCAACAAGTTGATGAAAGGTTGGATCAAATGTTGATTAATCTACCTTGGCGCATAAGGTTTCAACAAGTCATCATGTTTCATCTCTTTTTTATAAATGTAATCACCGGCCAATTCTGATCAGCATGGCAAGTAAACAGGGTGTAAATAAGAGACGAAGACTTGATGAGTGTTTTCTATACTACTTCTTACTGGTGCATCATTCATATGTAGTATGTGATAAAAATATCATGTTGTCTCCTCAAGGAAGTGAATGTTAATATAAATTCAATGATCTTTTGTAAAACAATATGCATGTTTAGTAATGAAACTAAATTGAAATTTACACAAGATAAAAATTATGTTTTTGTGGTTTTTTATTTTTATAATATAAAGAGGTCAAAAGCGTGATTTTACTTTACAACACTTGTAATCATTAATTATTACCTAAGATTCAATTATCTAATTATGGAATTATTGATAATTTCTCTATCCTAATTCCTTAGCAACATAGAACTAAATTATTGGAATTTTCTCTTAATTCCTTGTCAAGGACAATCTCAACAATTTTATTAGCACAAAATAATTATTTTTATTCAAACATATAGATTCTACTTTATTCCTAAGTGTAGTCATTATATGATGAATTTCCTAATTCTTTAATTTCAAGAGAATTTTCGATATCATAAATTAAACAAGTCACGTTATAAGTTGATCACACAGATAACGAGCACTAAGTTTAAGCAGAATTCAAAATAGATAAATGAAGAACTTAGATAAAAGTTAAACAAAACTACAGAGTAATAGTCAGTGTATCAGCTTTTGATAGCAACCTAACTATATCCCCATAGGTGGTAATTACAAGGGAAAGAAGAAATAAGAGAAGAGAAAAGAAATTTGAGAAAAATTAATGATGTTGATCTTCTAAGCTTGCTTCCCCTTTTCTGATGTCGTCGCTTAGAGAAAATCCTTTGATGAGCAAATGTGTTTGCCGCCATTGAATTCACTAAGCGAACTGCCTTTGTCACCTTAGCTTCGTTGAGACAATTATGGGCTATATCGGTGCATTATTTGGAATTTCGCTTACCGATTGTTGATGGCTTAGCAAATGGACTTTTCTATTCTTATTGTCACTTGAAGTTTTACCCTGCAATTCTTACAAAAACATTGTTGGATGTTGTCTTATTAGTACAAAAACAAGTTATTCTTAACAACTCTTGATTGCTTCAGATATTTACACAAAAATTAGACAGTACACAATAAAATTCATGGAAAATGGATAACTATGAGTTTTTCTTTTGGCCTTTTTACTAAATTTTTTCACAATTATTAAGACCATTTTGGTTTGTGGCTACCTAGATGTCTCTTTGTAATTTCAACAGTTCCTATCAGATTTCTGGAAACCAAATGACACTTGGAAAGGGCGAATGCCTAAATTTCATGAAAAGCGTTGAGGAAGTGGAACAAAGACGTGTTCAGGAATATCTTTAAATGTAAAGACCATCTTATCAATCAAATGGATAGAATAAAACAGTAGTTGGATATATCTCTATTAGCTTACCTGTAAGAAAGGCAAGTTCTATCTGGCAATAGTATCGAAAATTCCTTAGGGAATAAGAGCTCCTATGATTCCAGCGCTCCCCAGCCAAGTGGATAACCTATGGTGATAAAATCTCTAAATAATTTCACAAAGTTACTGCCATTCACAGATGAAAGAATAAAATTGAGGCCATACAAGATAAAGATGGCATTTGGGTAAGTGATATTGATGAACTAGAGCAGGTGGCCAACTAGTTCTTTATCAAGCTTTATAAAGAAGATGATCAGGGTATGCACCCAACCATTCAGGGTGTTTTACCTCAACTATTGCAAGAAGAAGGAGACATGTTTAATATGCCCATATCACGTGTGGAGATTTGAAAACCCTATTCTCCATGGGAAATTTCAAAGCACCAGGGGAGGATGAGTTAAAGCAAACTAGAGCATTATATTGTGGGTGAATCCTTAGTTAAACTAATTGAATAAGCATATGCAGATGCAAGTAGGATAATGGATATACATTCTACACTTATAACCCTCATCCCAAAAACTGAGTTAGTTACATCTATGGAGCAATTTAGACCAATTAGTCTATGCAATGTATCATATAAGACGATCATAAAGGTCTTAGCACTACAACTATGAATAGTAATGGGAAAATTAGTAAATATATGCTATAGTAGATTTATTCCCCAAAATTGAATACCAACAACAAGATTACCATGGCGTAGGAGGTAATTTATTTATGAAGAAAGAGAGAGGTTATAAGAGTTGTATGATCATTAAAGTCAATTTAGAAAAGGCCTATAATAGGCTAAATTGGAATTTTGTAAAAGATACCCTATATGATATTGGTTTTCCGAGCTTGTTCATAAATGTTGTCTAGCAATGTATTTCATTCCCAACATTGTGATTACTATGGAATATGGAGGCTTTGGAACCATTTCAGCCATCAAGATGTGTTCACCAAGGAGATTCGATTTAACCATATGTTTTTGTCCTTTGTCTAGAATGCCTATTCCATATGATAAATCTAGCAGTGGGCCATAAATTTTGAAAGTTAGTCAAAATTTCAAGAAGAGGACCACAATTAGCATAAGTCTCTTTTGAGCAAGTGGATGTCATTAAACAAATTATGCACCTCTTTTGCGAGTCCTTAAGGCAAAAAGTTAGTCAAGAAAAAACTCGTGTTTTCTTTTCTGCAAATGTTAATTGGCAACATCAAGGGCAAATATCAAGTGCCTTATGATTCGAGAAAACTGGTAATCTAGGAAAATATATGGAGATCCCACTGCATTACAACTGTGTTTCCAAGCAGTCATTTCAATTTCTAATTGATAAAATTTAGCAACGCTTGAATAATTGGAAACAAAATGCCCTTTCCTTTGCAGGTTGTCTTACTTTGGTCAAGTCAGTTATTCAAGCTTTGCCCACATATGTTATGTAAACAAATCTCTTACCAATATCTATGTCTAATGTAATTGATAAAAAGTGTAGGGATTTCCTTTAGGGTAACACTGATAACTCTAGGAAAGTGCACAAGCTTGCCTAGCAGAATTTTTGCACACCAAAGCAAGGGGGTGGCCTTGGCCTCAAGATGACAAAGATTGCAAATAAAGCCTTTCTTATGATACAAGTACAGTGAGTCGATTAAACCAAAAGTTGATGCCACAAGAAAGGGACCTAATTTTTGCATTGGAATTACAATTTCTTGGCCAAATGTTTGTACAAATCTAGTCTAGAAAATAGGGAATGGTAGACGAATAGACTTCTGACTTGATAATTGGGTGTCTAAATAAGGGTCACTTACGGATTGGTGTTTTGACATCAATAAGATCTAAGATGAATTCAAATCGTGTTTCTTTGTGGCACGTGACAACTCTTGGGATTTTCAAAGATTGGAAGGTTGCCTACCAATTAAGGTGATAAGAGATATTTTCCAAAAACAACCACCAAGAAGGGACATGGCAGATGACCTGCCATGTTGGGGAAGATAACCTAATGGGAGCTTCTCCACTTTAACTACCTATGAGGGTATCCTTAGCCAAGACCATAATCAAGGAAGACCCATTTTTAAACATCTATGGAAGTGGGCGAGGCCAAAGGGAATTCAACTTTTTTTGTAGAAGGTGGCCAAGGACATCTAACCCACAAAAAAATTGAGACATAGTCTACATATTAATCCTATTTGCTATCTTTGTGACCATCACATTAAAACCACTTTATATGCTCTTTGGGACTGTATTAAAGTGGTGGGTATCTGAACGAAATTAGGTGCAACCAACATCCCAAATTTCTTTACACAAAAGACAACAGAAATATGGCTGCTAAAAAATCTGAGATCTAGGTAGTAGATTAGAAATGAGAAATGGAGTCAAGTTTTTAGTGTTGGTCTTAACCGTGTGTGATTCAGGAGGGATGATTTTGTCTTTAATAGCAAGATCCAGTCTGAGTAGCCATGCTCTGTGAGCTTTAACACATCTATGAATTGATACACAGGCTAAATGACATAGGTACAAATTGTTCTTTTTATTTTGCAAGTCAATTTGGAAGCCCCCCATTAGGGATACCTCAAAATCAATTGTGATGAGGTGGTGTGATGCGATCATGAGACTGCAACAATGAGTGGTGTGGTTCATAACTGTAGAGGTAACTTACTTCTTGGGTTCGCCTATAAGATCCCCTATTGTGAAGTCGATAAGGCAGAGCTACTGGTCATTCTCAAATCCTTATATATGACTTATGATTATGGATTCCAAAGCATTACGATTGAATTTGACTATTTGACTATGATTAATCTGTTGGATGAGTGATGTGCCATAAACATGCATATTCTCCCATCTTAGAGAATCTATAGACAAAGTGACAAAACTCAGTAGTACAATTTTGCCTTTACTCCTCAGGAGGCAAACTCAGTGGCAAACAATTTGACAAAATTAGGGATATCTAATATTTAAGATGTTAGCATTTTTAATTTTGTTCCTCAATCTATTATGGTTGCTTATGCAAAGGGCTTAAACTATATTTTGTATGCAATTAATTAAAGTCTCTTTAGGGGCATTGCCCCTACCTTTCACAAAAAAAAATAAATATGAAAGTGGATTTTGAATCTTTCACCATCTATATCAATCTGTGTTAATTGGTATAATTGTTCTCCTTAAGTATGCATTTGTGAACTTAATTTTGGATTCTATATTTCTATATTAAAATTGGTTAAATGTTACTTTTTGATCATAATGTTTTAGTATTTTTTTTATAAATTAAATTTTAAAAGTTTTAGTATAGTTCTTTATGTTTTTGTTTTTTTTTTTTTTTTGAAATTTCATTTTAATCTAATTATCTTTAACATTTTGTTAATTTTCAATGGCTTTAAAATTTTGAAATAATTAAATTTAAATAATAATAACTAGATTATTACTATCTTTGTATTTCAAGAGGTTGGATAAGAAACTTACCGAGATAGAAAAAAAAGTTATACAACTAGAAGTTATTATGAGAATGCTACATACGACTAGAAGCTAGTATAAGGATGTTACCATATGGTGCCTACACCAGATGTCGTGTCTTAGATGCGACTATAAGACGTTTCCACCAAACTTGCTCACAGCATCATATGGTTTATTCTATCAAAAAAATTTGAGTTAAAATCAACATGTACATCTCAAACCATAGGAATGTGACTATTATTGCAGATGTGTGGGTACGTAGTTTCAGAGATGATTTTTCTACTTGACGCATTATTCAAAAGGATGTGACCTATGTCAGAGATGTGTACGTTTCATTTTTTTAGTTAGTATTTTTTCCACAAGTTGTGGCCACTCTTACATAAGTGTGGAAATTTTTTCTTTTTAGCGCATTCTCCACAAAGGTGTAGATCGTGTCATAACTAGAAATAATCGATTATGAAACCAAGTTTAATAAACATTTTTTATTGAAAATAAAAACTAAAACTAAAAGAATTTTACAGTAACTAGAAATAATTGGTTATCAAACCAAGTTTAACCATAATCATTTCTTGAATAAAATTAAGATATTGCATTAACTATATCCATAAAATATATTATAGTTTTATGATCATATTAAGATAACCGGTTATTATAGATAGTTATGGTTTTTCTTTTTCAAAATTAGATATTTTGAGCAACCTTAGCAACGTGTTGTGTATGAAAGCACAACAAAAGGAAACACTATTTATAGTCAACAATACACATTACAAATTCACCTATGATAAAACCTAATCAAACAATTAAAATGTGGAAGACAATAAGACTTAACAATAAATCCAATAATAACACATAAGAAATATTTTCATATAAAAATGACAACAATGTAACACACATCACCAACTAAATATTAATATAATTATTCTAAATAACCACAATAACGTCAATGATGAGCGCAAAGTTTTGTACATTACTTCTGGCAAATGCACCGGTCGTATGTCGTAATGATAAATATCAAGTCGGTCCCATAGTGACTTGGATGAAACCTCAGAAATCTCGATACTTTCTAATTGTACAAAAAAAAGATAGAAAGTAAACTAACACTAGCAAACATAAAGTAAATAAAGCGAAAATAAATAAAAAAGTTGCGGTTACACATATGAGATGATTCAATTGTGTTTGATTTCACTAAATCATCCCTCAAGTGTATAAATGACTCGAAACTCTCGTTCATTACCCATTCCCATCACCATAAAAATATCCTTAATCTAGATCTCTCACAAGCAAGAAACTAAGTTATTTGTATTGCTCCCGCACATAATCTAAAGTCACCCATTGGGAAAGAAGCTTAAGATTGTTAATGGATCTTACTCACTTGGAAAAAAATACACGAGAGTTCAGGTTTAGTTACATCAAATCCCAACAAAATAACAAAATCTAACTAACCATCAGGATGGATGAGTGTGAAGAATGGACGCCTACTTGTTGTCACAACACCGATTAGCTTAAATTCTCTTCTATTTCTTTGGTCCTTCTCACAACCTATTTCAAAACAACTAAAAATGAGAAAATAAAGGTAAAATATGCATAAATTAAATCCTGAACTTAATTTCCTAAATAAATCTAATTTTTAGTGAAAATAGAGCAAAACAAGGCCTTAAATAAGAAAGAATTATGATAATTGTTTTATTTCACCTATGAAAAAAAGGTAATTTAGGTTGTTATCAAACTCCCCTAAACTTAAAGTTTTGCTTATCCTCAAGCAAAATGTCACTTTAGTGGATAACACAAATGTGAACGGCATGCATGCTAACACAACACTAAAACAAAATGGAACAATGACAAAATGAAAAAAGATAAAATTCATTGTGACAGATACATATGAACAACATCACAAAAATATAGTCAAGATTCACATCCTACCATTTGTCAACAATTTAGAATTGAATGCTCACAAAAATAAATCAATTAAACTATGGTGCCCACAAAGGAAAGAAAAATCGCCTTGCAAAAGTTAACTCAAATGGCAACCTATGCAGATCATAGCATTCAAGCAACGTGGCTGGTAAGGTGTTTCATTCCACACAATTGTATAAGGATAAAGCAATACATTTATGCTATGCAATGCAATCACGCAAATCAACTTTGCTTTTCATCTCAAAAAATCACAATTATTGCATGTACAGAGAGATCACAAGGGATTTATTTGGCTAGTAGTTTGGTCGGGTTAGAAGAAAAATTGGTTTTTCTGGGAACCAAATCAAGAAAGGTTGAAAAACGCATATTCAATAAGACCAATTCACCCCTTACATAATTATCAATGCCAACCCTAAAATTCTACTAACATCATTGACTAAACTCAAACATTTACAACAAGCACAAGTTAATTTCCAAGCTTTTATTTCACACTTTTTTTTCTTTTGTTTTCTCTTTTTCTTTTTTCTTTTTTCTTTTTTTTTCTCTCTTTTTTTTTTTTGTAACACACATAGCCTCTAATGTACGTGACTTTCATAAATGCTCTCCCTCAAACTTGTGTAGAACCAATTTCATTCACATGCTCTCTTAACTGTAATGTAAAGGAACAAATGTATAATTCTAATTAGGCTCAAGGGTTCATACAATAAGAATATAATCAATCAGGCTCAAAGGGGACATCAAGGGTCAAGTAATTCACAGGTAAGCTTTTTGGCTAAGTGGCTAATAAAGAAACATGACCTTGTTCATTTCTCAACCATGCATGCAAAACAATAATAAGTGAGAATCAAGCAAAATCAACAACATGGAGTGCATGGTGACTCACACAGCAATAAACATTAAGCTCAAAACCTCACATGGTTAATGCTCTCATTCATAGATCACAAAAACTCACTAAAAGAATCAACTAAGTAAGATGAACCTAACTTACTCAAAGGCAACACAAAAATATTACCAACAAAGGGACATATAAAAAATCAAGACAAAAACAAAATGCTAAACAACACAATATTCACTAAAGTTTAAAACAATCCTAATTACACTCATGCAAAGCCTAATGCAATGCAGTAACTAAACAAAAAATTAAAATTGACAAACAATGGTTTAGAGTCTTTACAGATGCATCTAAATTGGTCACCTTCCTCTCACTACATCTTCAATTTAGCTCTAAAAGACTCCTCCCCCTCTTAGAAGTGAGCTTGGTCCCTGAGTTATTGAGGAACGGTCAACAATGAAATCCATAGGGAATGCATCTACAAAAAGAATTCCGAAAACACCATGCAGAACAAACAGTAGTATTAACAAAAACATAGTGCACATAACACAATTGAGCATAAAACAAAATACATTTCTTGTACAAAATGAAAATGCAAAGTGACATATGCATGAAAACAAGATGAATGAAGATTAGATACTGTACAATATAAAGATGAATGTGTTTGAAAACATAATGAACTATTGTATGAAAAAACATATGAAAAATGCATGGATTGTGCCTCTGTGAGTTGGCACCCAATAGCTATAAGACCACCCCCTAACGCCCCGTAACAGAGACTGAAAAAAATGCACAAAAACATAAGATAGATTGTGAGCGCCCAATGCTCAAAAGTGGACACCCAACGCTCATGTGCAGTCAGTAAATGCGCAAATTATGTAGAAATGGGACCAACAGTGACTAACAGAGAGCAAATTTTTTGTTAAAAAACCAAATTTTTACCTACTAACACAACTCACACACCCAAAATGCAAATTACACATGAATAGACACAAGCAACAACACAATTATAACACTTACATCCATACAACCTTACTCACACACTCAAATTTACAAAATTAACACAGAAACTAACAAATCATAGATATGTAAAATTCACATTAAAATGATGAACAAATTTGCATCCTAAACACAACTCAGCTATCTAAAACACAAACCACACCTAAAAACTCACAATTAACAACACAGTTACACTAATACACAATAAATAAACTTGCTCACACACTCAAATTCACAAAATTAACACTAAACTTAACAAATTATGCAAATGCAATTTCACAATTAAACTAATGCACAAATGTGCCCAATGCATAACTCACATGCTCAAAACACAAAACATGCATGAATTGACTAAACTAACAATGCATTTATGCTATGAGGCACTAAACAAACCTGAACACATCCTTACATTCACAAATTTAACACTAAAAATGACAAATCATGCATATGCAATTTACAAAACACAAAGTGAGCAAATTTGCTTAATGACACAACTCATATACCTAAAATACACAATGCACATAAAAATTCACAATTAACACCACCATTGCACTAGTACACGCTAAACGAACTTGTCCAAACACTTATATTCATAAAATTAACCTAAAAACTCAATTCACAATTATGCATATTTCACAATTTAGCACTAAAACAACTCACACAGTCAAAATACAAAATACACAACAAATTTCACAATTAACAATACCTACCACCTACTTACTACTAAACAAACTTGTCCACATATTTACATTTACAAAACTAATACTTAAACACAAAAATCACATAGGTTCCAATTCTACACTTAAACACATTAAACTACCTAAAATGTACAAATGCACTACACAAATGCAAAATGCAAATGCACCTAGACCACCAACACATGAATTATGATTAAATGCATATAACACACTAAATGTATGAAACACTTATAACACATAAAAGCATAAAAACCACTAAAACACATAAAACAAGCACATTAGGCTACTTGACCACTTTACAAGAAAAACCTAAAGCAACTAAACATAACAACTACTAACCTAAGCAAAAAATTTAAAACATAACAAGTATGAACACCTAATACTTACAACTACAAACGTAAGCAACTTAACAACTACAACTTAAGCACACTAACATCAACATAACACAATTTACACAAATTTCCTAAAAATCACAAATAACACTCACTAATCTCTCAACACCACATACTCCATATATATATATATATATATATATATATATATATATATATATATATATATATATATATATATATATATATTTCGAAAACATCACAATCTCACCACATAGTCAAAACATAACAGAAAATAACAAAATCAACTAAACAACACAAGGAACTCAAATTAAACAATGTGTACATAAAAACAGAAAAGTAAACAAGAGGTAAGGATTAGAAGATTGAGTTGTCTCCCAATTAGCACTTGTTTTACATCACGAGTCTGATGGTCCAAGACATCACAGGTCTACGAGGTTATTTGCCCAGATAGAACCTTGTTTCCTGGGAGATATTTTGGGCCTTCACCTAGGATTTCCAGCTCAGGCCAAGAGCTGCCATTGTGCTCATCCTCTTCACGAACTCTTTGAAGTGAAGTAGGTGTTTGTGTCTTTTTGGTATGGTCTTAGACCTCCTTAGCACTGTTGATGATGCTTTCCAAGAATCTTCCTTTAAAGTGTCTACACCAACATCAACAAGCGGGGGATTATCAAATGAGCTTTTTAACTTCACTTCCCCATCAAGAAACTCCACTTTTTTTCTTCACTCTCTTCCACAAAATGATGTCCAATATTCTCTATGTCTTTTGCTGGATAAACTTCCGCACAAACTTGAGACACGAGCACTCGATCTTGGTTAATAGCACGGAAAGTCTTCCAACTTTCGTCTTCTTTCTTTAACCACCTCTTCACTCTCACATAAGTTATCGCCCAAGGCAATTTCCAGTGATGCAATCTTGGATTGCTCCTCCTATGATCTTGCTCCAAAGAGGTTCCAAGGTTAAAAATGGAAGTAGAGAGACTAGGAATGGAGGGTGAATAGGCACAACTTCAATTAAGATAAGCCATGGTTGGTAGAAGCTTGCCACAAGGAAGAAATCCTTGATAAAATCCATAGAAGAAATCTCACAATTTAGAGAGAACATGAATACTTTAAGAAGAAACTCTCACATATGAGTTTAGATTTCTTTCATAAAAGTGTTAAAATGATAATAAATAGGTGAATGTTTATTTATAGACTTCCTAGGAGGCCTTGGATGTTCACCACTAAGGCACACCAAGTTAAGGACTCATTAAAACTAGCTAAGCCAAATAAGGCCCTAAGAAAGTAGATCTGTGTTTCCTCGTGTGACATTAAATCCTAAAATTGTGGATCTAGCTCCCTTAATTCAAATTTGAACTAGAATTAAGAGACAACTAATGCCACCTAGGAGAGAGGAAGGATCTATATGTCACATGGAGGAGACATAAAGTCCCCACATGTTACTTATGTACATGTGGTTTCTAGAGAGATGTAGCAATCAAACAAGGTGGTGTGGAAATTAAACCACCATCCACTTATTCTAAAAAAAGGCTCACCTTCTAATATACACTCTACACAAATAACTAATAGCACCCCAAGCCACTAAAATAAATGAAAATGGTAAAAAATACATGACCTACAAAATACTAAATGCACTCGCCAAAATACTAAACAACATACAAGTATTTACTTGTAAATTTAAAAACTGTGGCCTAGAAATATCTTTACTATGCTCCATCCTTGCCATCTTTTCTCTTTATTCTTCTGAGCTTAATTTCATGCTAGGCAGGGATGCATCATCTCCTCCACCTTGGAGAGGATTTGATCTCAAATCATGAGGTATTTTTTTCTCTTTTTCCAATCATACAAAAGGATAAGCAATGGGATAAGCAGATGTATATGTATAAGTATAGGGAAAGTAAGAGATCTATTGTGTGACCCCTTAAGATTGGGGTGGTAGAGGTTTGCACTAAGATTTGAAAATTATTTGTTGTCAATGTGCCTCCACACAACAACTTCCCAATCAACTCCAAATACACTAAGTGCTAGTCTTATCCAAATAGAAATGGACGGTGAGGCTAGTCTTGGTGCATTGGAGCACTTATCCAAGAAAGCTAGATAAGCCTTATCTTGTTGTTCACCCCCAAAGATAATGATGAGCCTAAGGGTGGACCATTCTTGCATGGTTTCTTTGATTTGAACTTAAGATTGATTATGGTTTTGCTAAGGTTGTAGCTCAATCTCTTGCCCAAATTTGGCCTCATCAACAAGTAGAACTTGAGGTTGTGATTCATTGGACTTAATGGATATGGACACAACCTCAATTTACATTTGTGCAAGGTAAGATGACTCTTCATTAAGGACATCCTTGGAGTCCAAGGTGTAATCCTTTTGAAGATTATCTTCATATTACACTTCTTCCAAGTCTTGAAACTCTTGTTTGAGTTCAAAGGAAAATGGTTTAAGCTCAACACTTGGAGAAGTGTTAGATAGAACTTTAAGTAGAACTTCAAAAAGTTCAACTTACTCAAAGGGAAAGTTGTCTTCAATAAGATTCTCATTGGATGGAAAAATCAAAGTCTTTTTGAAAAGCAAATTCCTTTTTATTTTCTTTCAAGTGTTAAACTTGAGATTCTTGCTTGAGCTTTATGAATGATGGCTCAACTTCAACACTTGGTGAAACCTCATATATAAGTCCAATTAGAGGTTATGGATTAATGTGTTCAAAGATGTTTGACACAACCACCATTTGTACTTGTCCTAAGAGAGAAGTTTCTTTAATAGGATCTTCCTTAAGAGTTAAGGAGAAAACTTCTTGAAACTCCTCTTCCCAATCACTTTCTTTCAAGTTTTAAACTTGAGACCTTTGTTTGAACTTTGTGAATGTTGACTCAAGTTCAAAACTTGATAAATGCCTAATAGGACTTCACCTTTGACTTTCTCCAAGAGAGAAGTTTCTTGAATAAGATTCTCCTTGGAATTCAAGGAGTAATCTTCTTGAAGTTTTACTTCCCTCTCAACTCTTTCCAAGTGTTGGTCTTGAGATTTTTATTTTGTCTCAAAAGGTAATGACCCAAGTCCAACACTTGTTAAAGTGCTTGATGGAGAATCATAATCAAGTTGAACTTGAGATTATGATTCAATGTACTCAAAAGTTTTTAGCAAAATCTCAATTTCAACTTGTGTTTTTAATGATTGGTTGGAAGATTGTTCTATGCTAAGATTCTCCTTTGAAGCCAAAGTAGAATCTTCACTAAGATCCTTTGAAACTAAAAGCACCACTAAAACACTTAAAGAAAAATACAAAGTAAGAAGCTAAAAAGAGAAGGGACCTAAACGTGTACCTAAGGTATGAAGAAGTGTACCACTTCCTACTTCACACCTAAAAACGTGAAACTAAAAAACTATTACACACAAAAGGAAGTGACCCTTAGAGACATCCAACACTTCCTAGAATAAGGCCTTTTAATACAAGGAATTAACAAGAAATAATAAAAGAAAAATTCTTCAACTCTTCTCTCTCATGTTTTCTTCACCAAGTGTCTAACTCTAGAAGTGTCTTGCTCCTCCTTTTGTTCAAGTCCTCCTTGGTTTTTAAACCCTTTCTTAATATGCTATCCTTGTGGAAGACTCCCAAACCAATGGCTTTCCTACACAAAGTGGCACAAACACCAAAACAACAAAGGAATGCAAGGAGTAAAAGCAAATAAAGCAAGAAATGCAGAATTAAGAAAGGACACTATCCAAGTGAAAAGATGAATAGAGACATAACTCAAAGATCAAGATAAAGACAAACTAAAATTAAGCCTAAGAAAGAAGTAGGCACAACTAAAGAAAATCCTAGAAATGTTCTAGAGTAAAATAGGGACTAAAATACAAAATGACTCAAAATGTTCAAGAATTGCACTAATTAAAAGAATTGTGGCCGAGACATATACAAGCTATATCCAAGAAATTTCAATCAAATGAGAGCACTCTTTTTGCAATTTTTAACTTGCTATCAAGTGCACCAATTTTTTTGTTATTTTACTTTTGTATTTTTTTTTGTACTATTTTCTTTTACTTCTTTTCCACTTTTTCTGTATACTTTCAGCTGCACCTAATTCCGTTTTGAACTGAACTTAGAGATTGATTAAAGAGTGAAAATCACTTAAACAAAGCTATAAGAAAAGACATGCAAAATTTTACTAAAAGTGCAACTTAAGAAAATGCCAAAAAGTAACTCAAAATGCACTAGAATTGACAGTGACTTAAGATATGAATAAGAGTGTTGGTTTTGTGTATTAGCTAGCTTGTTTTGAACAAGATCGTTGCTGGAAAAATACACTTCCAAACAGCTTAAACAACCAAACAAAAATCACCTAAAACTATCATAAAAATAACTACTAAAATTCAAGCAATAAAATGAAATAGGAAGAAATTGAGCACTAATTTTTTTTCAAATTTTTTTAATAGAACATGCTTATAATACAAGCATGTGAGACTTCTTGATTATGAACTCACTTAAGAGGTTAGACCTCTTAGATACTCCATTTCACAAGAAAGTTCAACACATTTTTAGGCAAAATAAAATAGGCTAAACACTAGGAAATTAATTTGACAAAAAATAAGAACTAAACATGACTACTAAAACATGACATGAAGAGTGGAAATTCAAAATTAAAAATGTAAATAAAACCTGGAACAGAGAGTAAAACACACCAAAACAAAAAGCCAAATTTGCAGCAGACAAAAAATAGCCTTATGAACCAATAATGCCCAGACCACAGTGCTGTGGTTTTTAGTACAGAGGTGTGACATCACTTTTTTTGTTCACAAATGAGAATTTCACAAAATAAAAGCATAAGGACAGAATTAGGAGTTCTAAAACTAAGAATTAAACCATGATTCAATGAAGGAACAAAAAAAAGTTGAATTAAGAAATAAAATGACAAGAACATATCATATAGAAATTTAAAATTTACAACCATAAGACATAACAACAAAATAATTAAGGAATTTATATGACAACATGAATTAAGCTGAAAAAAAATTCAAGAACATGAAGAACAAGACAATAACACAACAAGGAAATTAGAAAATAAGGTAGAGAAGAAGAATCTCTAAATAGTAGGCTTTTGATACCAAATAATGCAATCTTGGATTGTTCCTCCCATGATCTTGCTCCAAAGAGGTTTCAAGGTTGAAGATGGAGGTGGAGAAACTAGGAATGAAGGGTGAATAGGCGCCACTTCAACGAAGATAAGCCATGGTTAGTAGAAGCTTACCATAAGAGAAAGAACCCTTGATAAAAGGCATAGAAGAACTCTCACAATTTAGAGAGAACATGAACACTTTAAGAAGAAACTCTCACATACGAGTCTAGATTTCATTCATAAAAGTGTTAAAATGATACAAGAGAGGTGGGTGCCTATTTATAGACTTCCTAGGAGGCCTTGGATTTTCACCACTAAGGCACACTAAGCTAAGGACTCATTAAAACTAGCTAAGCCAAACAAGGCCCTAAGAAAGTGGATTTTTGTTCCCTCATGTGATATTAGATCCTAAAATTGTGGATACAACTCCCTTAATTAAATTTGAATTTGAATAAGAGACAATTAATGCCACCTAGGAAAGAGAAAGAATATAGATGCTACATGGAGGGGACATAAGGGCCCCACATGTTACTTATGAACATATGGATGCTAGAGAGGTGTAGCAATCAAACAAGGGGTGTGAAAATTAAACCACCACCCACTTATTCTAAAAAAAGGTCCACCTTCTAACATATACTCTATACAAATAACTAATAGCACCCCACCCACTAAAATAAAGGAAAATAGCCAAAAATAATGGCCTACAAAATACTAAATACACCCACAAAAATACTAAATAAAATACAACATATTTACACGTAAATTTAAAGATTATGGCCTAGAAATATCTTCACTATGCTCCATCCTTGCCCTGCCTTCTCTTTATTCTTCCTAGCTTAATTTCATGCTAGGCAGGGATGTATCATCCATTACTCCCTTTCCACCCATCTCTTTTTGCACTTCTTTTTCCTTTTTTTCACTAAGTGGATCATCATAACACTCATCTTCATATGCATCTTGAGTGGTGGTATGTTTACCATGGATCTCAGTATGTGATTGACAGCTAGCCAAACACGCTCTATTAATCTCCATTACTTGTTTCACCATCTGACTAACTTCTTATTCATCCCTTCCAAAGTGGCTTGTGTCTTTGAAGCAGACCTCATATATTCTTCAACCAATTCCTCCAAGTTAGACTTTTGCTTTTGATGCATAACTTGATCAATCATATTCATGTAACCTTAGAAGTTTTAGTCCGAAGTGGATGTCTTGCTTTGAGCCCATGCATGTGAATGTGGCTCAGGAGGGACTCTATATAAAGCTTCTTTTCCTTTATGGGCTTGCAGATAAATGGATTCATGGAACTTTCCTTGAGGCTCTAGAGTGTTGTTTTGGTACCATGATTATAGATGCTGCTAGTATCATTGTGATTGGGAATGGTACTAAGGTACTTGAATGGGTTAATTGTATCATGATCCTGAAGTTTTATCTTGATAATATGGTTGAGGAGGCTTTGCTGGGACAAAAGTTCTTCTCCTTTCAAACTCGGAGAGAATTTGGTGGGCATGTAGCTCCAACCTTTTCTGTTGTCTCCTCTTTTTCCCTTTGCATTGCGGCATATCTTTGCTTCCATTGTTGGACATTAAAGCTCATGCCCTCCACCATGTTAAAGGGATTTGGATTGGCGAGTTTAATTTGTTGCCTGCTAGCTTGCCCTTCCATCTTTGTGCTTGCTTTTTGCTTCACTTGACAACTTATAAAACACAAAGTACTAGAAAAATAGTTAGTAGCAACTGTTAAGAACAAGATAACTAAACATTAAATTTACTAGAAATTAAAAAAGGTTAGTTGATTAACCTAACATATTTTCCAAGCAAAAAGAATGAAATCTTTGAGTTTCAAGTGCAAGTCCCTGGTGGTTCACTCTTCATGATGCAAGTTCCATGGATCTTTTCAAGAGGTTGTTTCAAGGAAGAAGATGAAGGTGGATAGGCAAGGAAATGGAGGTTGGAGGCACCACCTTAGAAGGATAAGCCAAGTGAAGACTTGCCACAAGGGAAGGAGCCCTTGATGAAAATCATTGAAAGTTCTCTCTAGTGGAGAAAGGAAAAAGACAATCAAAAGTAGAAATCTCTCTCAAGTTTTATAAAATTCAAGTGTAAAAAAGAAACAAGATGTGGAGGTGTATATTTATAAGAGAAGCATGGGCCTAGGGAAGGAATGTTGGACGTCCAACATTAGTAGGGAATTAGAAGGATTAATTAAGTGTTAATGGAGCTAGAGCCAATTATCACTCAATTAATCCTAAGAAGATCCAAACAAGGCCCTACTAATGCGGCACATGTTCCCTTCAAATTCAAACTTAAATTTTAAGAGTGCTATGTAGACTCCCTTCAAATTCAAATTTGAAAATGCCAATTAGGAGAGAGAGAGGTGTTGGCGCCAATTGGAGGGAACATAGGGGTCCTACTTGTCACTCATGCTTCATTTGTGACTTAGGAGGGTATGGGAGTAAAGGGGTATGGTTATCAAACCCACACGTCCACATGGCCCCAAAAAGCCCACTAATACACACACTCTTCGTAAAAGACTAGTTACACCTCCCTTCTAATAAAAAGGAAAAAATACAAGGCCAAAAGAAATACTAAATACACCCCCATGTATATGAAAATAAAAGGCGCCAAGTACAAGGCTAAAAAAGAAGACTAAAAGAATACTATAGCCTAATCTTGATGTCCAAAAAAAGGTGAGGTCTTCCTTCCTCTCCTCTAGCTATGTCCTTTTCAATCCTCCTCGGCATGGCCCTTGTGAGAGTACTCTTGCTAGGGAGGATTACACCACCTGACAATGACACCAAAAACTTAATAAGTGTAAAGTCTTCCATAATACTTTTGACAAGTGCATAGGTCGTATATAGTAATTGATAAATATCAGGTCAATCCTAGAGGGACTTAGATAAAACCTCAGAAATCTCGATACTTTCTACTTGCACAAACGAAAGATAGAAAGTAAACTAACACTAACAAACATAAAGTAAATAAAGTGGAAATAAATAAAAATTTGTGGTTACACATATGAGATTTAGTTGGATTTGATTTCACTAAACCATTCCTCAAGTGTATAAGTGACTCAAAACCCTTGTTCACTATCCATGTTTCCATCACCCATAGAAACGTCCTTAACTTAGATCCCTCACTAGCAAGAAACTAAGCTATTTGAGTATTCGATTATTGCTCTTGGGCATAATCTAAAATCAAACAATTCGCATTAAGGTGGCCAATAGATCTTACTCTCTCTCGAGCAATGACACCCATTGGGAGCTTTTCTTATTTTACAAGTCAAAATCCTCTATCGAGCTCATTCAACAAGTAAAACCCATGAAATATAAAGGAAAAAAATGTACAAGGTAAAGAAAAGCATTAGCATTGAGTAATAAACTTAGATTAAGAATACAAAAATACACGAGAGTTCATGTTCAATTACATAAAATCCAATAAAATAACAAAACTTAACTAACCATTGGGATAAATGAGTGCGGAGAATGGATGAAAATGGTCTAGAGCATGCCCTCCGTTAACAAGGTGTGTAACCCATTTCTCCAAAACAAAAACGCCTTTTTTTAAAGCTTCTAATCTATTTTCAAGCATCCAACGACCATGGAGTGGACGTTGGGCAGCAAAATTTGCGTTTTGCAAAAATTTATCATGAGCATTGGTGCCCATAAAGTGAGCATTGGGTGCCCATAAGCGTTGGGTGCTCGCAGAGTGAGTGTTGGGCTCCCACATGTTGTTACAACACCAATTAGCTCAAATCCCTTGCCATTTATTCGGTCCTTCGTACAACTTGTCTCAGAACAACTAAAAACAGGAAAAAGGTAAAATGTGCATAAATTTAAATCCTAAACCTAATTTCTTAAATTTTAAATCTAATTTTAAGTGGAAATAGAGGAAAACAAGGCTTTAAATAATAAAGAATTATAATAACTGTTCTATTTTACTTATATAAAAATAAGTAATTTAGGCAGTTATCAGTCAACTGTTGAAAGGGATGCACAACATCAACCATGGAAGTTCCACCATTATAGGAAAACAACACCAACAAATAAAAAATAGGAAGAAGTGCATACCTATGTTGGTCATAGAACTAAGACATAATGAGAACTTTGACAAAGAATAGAGGAAGAAGATTCAATTGTAGCAAGTCATCAAAGAAGACAAACACGTGATGGTGGATTATGTGATGGTGTATGGAAGATAAAGGTTCAAACTCTAAAAAAATCTAGTAGGAAGATAAACAGATGAACAAACAATAGTAGATGGAAGTAGAGAAAGATGTGTTACTTATGTCATGTGAGCCAAGGGGAAAAAACCCCTTTTTTCGTGTAAAATGACATTGTTATTGTCTTTTTTAAAATACAAAGCAAATTCAAGTGAATAGGTGGGATCATCAAAACTGTCAATTCTACCTGGATTTATTGGTTTGAGGCCATTTTAACAGGTTAAACTCAAAGTGATTTATTGGGCGAATAAGACTAGACAAGAGACTTTCTAATTGAACCACTTAATTCGACCCTATTTTGATAACATTAACAAAAACTATCACCTTAGTGCATATTTGGATGTACTTCCATTTTGTTGTAGCATAAATTACAAGATAATTCAAAGGTCCAACACAGACTGAACGAAATAAAAAACAAGGGTGGGGATGCTTTTGCAAACTTGAGTTTGCTTCCATATACATTTATAGCTTTTAATAAGACATAACCTTATTAGGTTATTGCATTTGCAATATTCGAGGGACATACTTGATTGGTTTGGTTTTGTTTTTTAGTTTTTGAAAAGAGTTTTCAAGAATAGTTTTCAAAAATTGTTTTTGGGAAGAAAAGAAAAAAAAAACTTGTTTGGTAAGTGTTATTTAAAAACTATTTTGAATATGTAAAAATGGAAAAAACTTGTTCATATTTATTAAAATTTCATTAATGAAAAGCAAAAAATAATATATTCTGATTGTATTTTGAGTTTTCAAAACAAAAATAGAAAACTAAAAAGTAAAACTACTTTCAATTGTTCTTGTTTTTTAGTTTTTGTAAACTAAAAGACTGAAATTGTTTTCAGGAAACACTACCCAAACAAGTTTTTTAGTTTTTAAATACTAAAATACTGAAAACAGTTTTATAAATTGTTACCAAACAAACACTTACTATTTTATAATTACACAACCACCTTTTAATTGAATGTTTATATTTGTATTTGTTATTATTCAATTCCTTTGTCACATTTTCGTAGCCTAAAAAAAAAGAAAAAAAATCCTTATTTTAATAGGTTTTTGTTATTTTTTAAAAAATAGATATATCTTAGTTATGAATGTTGGTATATTTTTGTTTGATAGATTTTAGTTTTCAAAATAAAAGGAAAAAATAGAAATTTATTCTAATTTAATAAGTTTTTGTTTTTTAAATAGGATTACCATTTCAATATTTTGGTTGCAGATGGGCTATTTATCAAGAACTTTTGCAATCTAGTTACATATCTAAAAATATCATTTATCTCATGGATTAGACTTATCCAACTTGTATAAAATGCAACTTTCGTATATTGAACATTAAACGAATATGAATTGTCCACTTACTTAAATATACAAAATACCAAGATGAAGTGACCGAGGACACTTGATGTTTGTAAGACATAGTAGACAAATTCACAAATTACTTTGAATTCATACATGAAACATTATTATTTGATTAACCAATAACAAGTGTAATGTAAATTTTAAAAAACTACAATATACTTTATTAATAAAAGGAAAAATGTTTCTCATAACAATTGTATTTTTAGACCTTACACTTCTTGTGAAACTTGATATAAGTCCTTGTACTTTCATATTGATGAATTTGTTCTCCAAACTTTAAATTTCATATTAATTTAGTCATTCCTTTTTAAAAAATTGAGAAGGACTAAATTCATATGTTTTTTTAAAGTTTGAAGACAAAATCCATTGACAAGATAAAATTATAAAGACTTGGACCAAATTTGACTTAAAGGAAGTTCCATATTGTGTGAGCAATTATCATGCTATTTTTTTGTGTTTTGTAAATAAAATTTTGTGAAAACATATTTTGAAAATTATAAACATTTTATAATATTTTCATAGTTTTTTATTCATAGGTAATTAGGGAGAAAAGATTATCAGTGCCATAGTAAGAGTCAAATTTGCAGATAAATATTTGACAGCAATAAACGACATAAAAGATTTAGCGAATCTTATCATTGCTTTAGTGGAATTAACCTTGAACACCTGAAGTATCATGTATCTTGTATTTTGTAGTGTTACATTGCAACTATTAGCTTTCAATGGAAATTACTTAATTGTTAAGTTTCTTTATAATATATGCAATTTGAACCTTGTAAGCATCGTTGGATCATAAGGATCTTTGAACCATTTTTTGTATTTACATTTACATTCTCTCTCTCTCCACGTCTCCACAAAGAAGAAATTTAGGTTTAGATTAATTTTTATTTCTCTTTACAAATTCATTCATGATCTTGCATCAATTTATATCGTATCATTGCATTATTTGCATTTTCTTTCATAAGTTATCAATGGATAAGTTTTTCAAGGCTAAACCTTAAATTGTTGGATTTAGAGGTATAATCTAAGCGCTTATTTGACAACAATTTTATAAAATTTTTCAGTATTTTAGTATTTAAAAACTAAAAAACTCGTTTGGGTAGTGTTTTCTGAAAACATATTTCGAAAACAATTCTGATTTTTTAGTTTTTAAAACTAAAAAACAGGAACAACTGAAATTATTTTTACTTTTTACTTTTCAATTTTCTATTTTTGTTTTAAAAACTCAAAATACAATAAGAATATATTGTTTTTTGCTTTTCATTAATGAAAATTTAATAAATATGAACAAGTTTTTCTATTTTTACATCTTCAAAATAGTTTTCAAATAACACTTACCAAACAAGTTTTTTTTTTCCTGAAAATATTTTTAAAAACTATTCTTGAAAACTCTTTTCAAAAACTAAAAAATAAAACCAAACCAATGAAGCCCTAAATTTCTTCATTTAATCTCTTGTTTAAACTTTGACCTTCAATCCTTTTCTATTTTTGAATTTCATTCAATACTTAGGCATGATCAACCTAAACTAATTTATCTAAGCAACAAGTTGAAATTGCATTTGGATCTAGATTTGAAATATAAATGAATATGACTTAGGCATTAATAGTACACCTAATATGTACAATTTTTTTTTAAGTCGAACATACATTGTTAGTATATATGTTGTTAAAAGCCTTTTGAAGTTAAATATGAAATTCAATCCCTTGAGAAATTAGGAATTGAGGTTAAATTTTAAGTTCAATTTACTAAAAAGTTAAGCATTGATGATAATAGTTAGGGTTTTACTTGCAAATATGAACAAAAACATTAATACTTGGATGTTAAATGAAAATCTTATTGATATATGATTCAACATTCAGTCTATTATTTGAAAAAAAATTTCATGCTTAAATTTGGATTGAAAAATTCTAAAAGTAGTTTGTCTCCCCTATAGTTATTTGGTATATTGCTAAAGCGAATTTGACATGTTAAAACAACACCAAACTGCTTAATTTTAGTTGTTTTAGCAAATAAGCAAGAATACCTACACAATTTCTCATTACATTCTAAATTTCTATGATTTAGATGTAATCTTTAATTAGGCCTTTTGATTAATATGTATTGATTAGTTAATGAATATTTTAGCAAGACTATTTGATTTAATTTTATTTTATATAATTTGACAACAAATAATGTGTAATGATTAAATTAATTGATTGTTTGTACTTTAACTTTAATAATTATTACTGTGACATTCTTTTACCACAAACACTCTATTCTTTAATTACAAAATAATATAGAATTATGTTTATTTAAATCCTAGACTTGACATTTTGGTAAAAAAATTCACATCACTCAATATACATTTATTTTCCAGCACTATGATATAACAAAACGTAGACATATAAGTAAACACGTTAGACTTTACAAATTGTCTTTACAAGATTCTTAATTAATACAACTCATGATGAAACTTTAAATGATTCATATACATGACAAAAAAACTATTAATTTATCCTCTCTAGCCCAATGTCACACCTAATCAGAGCAACTCAATAGAAAAGAGGTAAAGAAAAGTTGAAACTTCATCATCCATGATATCATCAAGATCTTGCTCACCTGAAAGTGACGTTCAACCCAAACAAAATGTAACAACAAGCAATAAGGAGTGAGAATACATCTCACGCATGTTAAGGCATATATAAAGAGAATAAGAAGTCAACTAAAGTACACAAATAAACATATAAACACATTCCATATCCATGACAAAGATTATACATCTATATACATAAATTTGTTGTTGCTAATGATGTTCTCTTAAGTATACCCCCGAAACGGTCCTCTTTTATGCGAGTAACATGTAGGTACAACAATCTCACCATAGGTCCACCTGAAGTGAATCCTCTTCTACGCTGTACAGTCGTGTAATGCAAAATAACTCAAGAAGATCTGGTCTAGAGCACCACACAATGGACGATTCTTACAAATGGTCCTCTTCTGCGCCAATAACACGTAGGTGCAACCATCTCACCATAGGTCCATCCGAAGTGAATCCTCTTCTACACCAATAACACGTAGGTACAACCGTGGAATGCAAAACAACCTAAGAAAACTTGTTATAGAGCACCACACAATGGGTGATCCTTACAAGCTTCTTAGACTACCATATTCATGCATCATCTCATGTAACAACATAACTCACAATATCAATATTTAATTATGCTATCATAATCCACCCTCAACCATAGTTGGGATGTCACCTCGTCAGGCACACCCTAACCCTTATCATCAACACAACATGCATCTAATTATAACTCACATCACTTTCATATAGTGGGACAAATCCCCAATTCATACACCTCCATCACTTATAACTATTCATTCAACCACCACCAATACAATTTATAAGGTACATCACTAAGATATCACACCATCACAATCCAAATCATCACAATTCACAAACTATTTATTATTATCTTACCCTTCTGTTATATTATGTAGTTTATATACTATATCTGTAGTTATTCTAATGATATAGGGGTGATATAAATTTTATTATAAAGATAATACAATTACCTAAAATTTTTATGTTGAAGTTTTAACTTGATTTTATCATTCACTATTTTTTAAAATTACAAACTCGCAGGCACCAAACCCAAATCTGACAGCTTGTCCTTTATTGACTATTTTATTCATAACTTGAGTTATATATATCCTTTTTAAGTGATTCTAACTCCATTGGAAAGATAACATTGAGGAATACAACCTTCATGAAGAATATAAAGTCTAATAAGGTCATATATATGACCTTACAGGCTCACAATACACAAATTTTGTTTCACACCGGGATGGAAAACTCAACTTCTAACCTGCATAACTTAGTCTATTCTTAACATATCTATATGTTTCTTGAGTCTAAACTATAGACTCAAATGTATAGTTTTCTAAAACAACAAACAAAACTCAATTTGGTTAATTACACTGAAAGATATTACAGAAACACTGAGGTATGTTCATACAAAAATTTTCAGATAATAAGTATTCAACTTATATAAGGTTTTTAAAATATAATTATAACTTCAAATCTCAAACATTCTATTTTTTTATCTCTAATAGTCAATTATCATCACTCTACAATTGTAGTGATAATCCTCAATTTTTCCATCAATATCCTCAATGGAAGAAAACATCAAACACTTAACACCTAATTCTTTACATGTGGGGAATAGTTCAATTAACAGAACAATATTTTAATCATCACATTAATCGATAATATAATTAGAGTTCTATATCATTTAATGATTAATAGAATTTATAGAAACAAATAATATATCAACACAATCAATAATCCAATAATATAGCATTGTTTAAATAATTAATACAAACATTCATTACTATGTTTAGGGGCACTCATCTCTAGGATATAAAATGGAAAACCTCAGTGAATTATTATATACAAATAATACGATAATGCACATGATCCCCAACAAATTAAACTCATACAAATATCACCTAATTATTCAGGAGCACTGAATACATTGATTCCAATGCCAATATCCAATTAAATAAAACAATATATCCACACTACTGTGCTTAGGGATACTAATCTCTAAAGTATAAAAATGGAAAACCTTAATGAATCATTACATCCAAATACTCTGATAGTGCACATAATCCCAAACAATTCAACAAAATAAATTTATACAAACACCAATTAATTATTCAAGGACATTAAATACATTGGTTCCACTGCCAAGCTCCAATTAAATAAAACAATATATCTACACATTCACATTTATTTTATCAACACTTGTTATGGGTGTTCATAACCCTTTAATAACATACATGCAACATTAAAACCTATCAAAGCTTAGGGATCGCTTCACTATCCATTTTTGCTGCACATGTCACATGAAAGATAATTTTCCATCCCCTTACCTCGAATGATGATCTTGGATGTGAAGGTTGTGTTCACAAGTTCTTAAATATTGTCCTCTTTAATCTTCATTTTCGTTGACAATGTTCCCTGTGCAGTTTTCTCTCAAACCTCAAGAGTAAGAAATGTGAAAACTGAAGTACAATGACCTAACCCCTCTAAATAACTTTAGGTTAATATTTGAATTGAGCTTTTTAACACTAGACCCAAAGTTAACCTTTAGACTATTTTACTATTTACACCAAGATTATTTTATTTATTTATTTTATAAAATCAATTATTAATTTATTACTCTAATAAATACAAATATTAAATTATTTAAGCCTATTAATATAAATTACATATTTTTATTAATATTTTATATTTCTGAAAAATTGGATGTTACGATTACTTTTATATAACTTTGTTGGGACTAAGTAAACCTTTATATAATTTTGAAAAAAAAAAATTTAATGTCATTTTTCATACTTAATAATAGATTTTTTGAATCACAAAACAAAATCAAACTAAACTACAAAATATTGGTTTGATTTAGTTCAGGATCTAAACCATACGAAATTGCACCACACTTATTTTTTTCAATTTGATTCACACTAATTTTAGACGTAAAGCTACACTACAAACACCTTTAGTTGACATGTATTTGTGAAGGAGGATGTAGAAAGTCTCACATTACCGTCTCAATTGGTTTGATTTGGTTTAGGATAATTGCAGAATACTTATTTTTTCAATTTGGTTCAAACTAATTTTAGACATACAACTACACCAAATTGCACCGAACACCTTTAGTTGACATTTATTTGTGAAGGGGGATGTTGAAAGTCTCACATCACGTGCCTTAATCATAGGGGGTGCAACTTTGTGTGTGTTTATACATATATATACACTGTATATGAGAGAGACATATCAAGTGAAAACACTTCATTAAATTATAATAAAATAGTAACCATTTGATTAAATATAATGATTTAGACTAAAATAACTAACTTAAAAATACCATGTATCTCATTTACCGTAACTTACCTCACCCCACCATGGTGGTAGGGGTAGGGGTGAAAGTGCAGATAAATTACAGTGAAAGAGACACATAATATATTTAAATAAGTTGTTTTAATCTAAGTTGTTATTTTTAATCATGTGGTTATTATGATTTGTTCTCATTTCTCATTATAACAAAGTGTTCTCACTTGATACGTCGTATGTATAAGACATATCAAGTGAGAAAAAAGTTTATTGTGAAAAATGAGAAGAATTAATAATAATAATAAAATTAAAAATAACTACTTAGATTAAAACAACGCATTTAAAAATATTCTCTCTATATATACATATGATACACTTCTTATAAGAAACTTACTCTTTTATCTTTATGATTATTTTATTAAAATCAAATAGTTTTAATAAATAAACAATATTAACTATTAAATTCTAAAAAAATAAATATTAAGAATAAGCAATAAGTTTTTTATATTTATTTTTAGATTAAGTGGACCCATTTCTCTCTTTTACTCTAAAAAAGTACATATATAGATATACTGTTTACCCTCACATTCATGGTCAATATTTAAATTAATTTATTTTTAACAGATTTAAATTTAAATTAATCACTTCGGTAGGTAATTGGATAACACATGATCGTCAACAAGTTGACAATTTACATCAATATAAGTTACTGATTTGTGAGACAATATTTTAATAGCAATTAAGAAATTGATTCACATTCATAACAAATAATAATACTGATTTTTTTGAAAGCAAGTCAGTAATTATTTTTTTATTAATCAAAGTAAGCAACCTACAAGCAAATAAAGTCAGTAAGTATTTGATATCTCTTCGTATATTCCAGAAATAGAATTGATTTTTTTTATTGAAATGATTAATGTACCACACCATGATTTTCAATAAAAGGCACAGTATATTGTTGATTTCTCAACTAATAATTAGTTAAAAAGATCCATAATTAGTTTTTTTAATGAAATAAGCTAACATCTAACATTAATTGACGCATTTTCATAATCAATTTAATAAAAAAATATATATAAACTTCTTAACCTTTGAAATTGAATGATAAGACAACGATTTCAGGTGCAACTTAAAATTCTTGGAATATAGAAAACACAACTTAAAAAGAAGAAAGAAAAAAAAAAGGCGGCGACCGACTTATTCACCATAGGACAAGTCGAAGCCCAAAGGGGTGATAATCCAGTGCTCCAGGTTACACGATACACTCGCATGCACTCTACCTTGATTCATGTGAAAATCCATTCTTGTGTGCGCGAGCGAGACTGAGAGCGGTGAAAGCGCCAAGGCTGCACCACCCACTCCCTTCAATCCCTAATTCCTTCAACGCCACCACCGCTTCAGGTAGATTCTTTCTTCACTCTTCAATTATCATCTTTCTCACGTTTCCTTGTTTTTTCTCTCTGATTTCGCCTTTCAATAACAGCAACTGTTTTGTTTTTTCGGCATCAAATTCTCTGATTAGCCAACCTAGGTTAGGGTTGCAACTCTTTTTGTTATCCATCGCCTTTATTTGCTACTAGGTTTTCAATTAACGTTATATCTGTCTATGACAGTGAGATTAGGTTCACGAATTCGTTATAGGCTTGTATTTGCTCGTAATCATATGCACGTTTGGGTGATTTTGCGTTTTCGTTACACAGTATCTCGGTTTCTTCTTGAATGGTTTTACTTTCATCGTATGTGAAGTTTTAAGATATGCTTGAACCAATAGCTATAATGTAATTTTTGTTTTGCCCTATCTCAAGGGCACTTGCCAAGTGATATCTGGTCCGTTCTTTTTTCCTTCTTCCATTTTTTGAATATACATTTTGATCTATGAAGATAACAATGCCATTCACTGTCTTTTTATATATAAATTTCTTTTATTTTGCGAGATGGGAGTGTGCCTAATACCTCTCCTTTGGCGTGTGAGAAACCATAGTTATAAGTTTACTACTATATGCTAATAAGAAACAGGGTGAACAGTCCGACCTAGGAATGTATTGTTTTTGTAAATGTAAATGGGTATGGTATTTTTAAAATTCTAAAGTGCAATAAATTTTGTCATAACAGCATAACTATTTGTGTGATTTTATTGGATTGTGGTATCTTTTTTGCTACTGGCATCATTGCTGAGATTCTGCTTTTTTTGTCTGTTATCATTAATTGCTTTAAACATCTAGCTGAGATGCATGCAGTGTTAAAAAAATTGGCTGAGATTGGCCGGTCAGACTAGAAAACGGACATGCCTCTGGTGCTATTAGCCTGGCATAAACCAGTTATACTCGGGTTTTAGATAAAACCGGTGACTTGCTGAATGCTAATTCACAAAGAACCGGTTGGACTTGTAAAAAAAAATATAACTTGGCGACAACCTTGCATACTTGCCGGAAGCTAAAAAGGAAACTAAAAAATGTGCATCCTCACTGGAAATAGAAAATAAGAAAGGAAGAGAAGAAACAGAGAAAGATATGATGATGAAGTAGAAAGAGAGAGGAAAGGAATGGATGATGCTCACTTTCTCTCTTTGGTGGCAGCGTAGAGCTGGTTCATTTTTTCTCCCTGTATCTATTCACTATTCATGATGGAGGCGGTGCCCCGGCTAGGAGACTCCAAACATTGTGGCTGGACACATTTCATCTAATAAGTAACCTCTGCATTAGTGATTAGTGTTTGACAGTTTCACATGTAAATGGGCTGGTTTATGACCCCAAGCCCACAAAGCCAAATTTATTTATTTGGGTTCCTTTAATATCCTCTCTAATCAGATCATTCTTATCTCATACTATGGTTGTAAATATTCTCTTATCATATAATTGATTGTTTGAAAATTTTGTAATTCGTAACTTTAGACAAAACAAACTTTTTTATAAAATATGTTTTACTAATTTCCTATTCAATTATTATCATCACAAAAAATCTTCTAAACTTATATCTCTCTCTCTCTCTCTCTATATATATAAAATACATAATCCTGAAGAAAGGCATGGTTGTTGTATTTTAGTATTATATATATTTTTACATATTAGAATTTTTAAATATAATATGATTTTTATATTTTTTCTACTATAAATTTAACAGTTATAAATTCTTTCAAAATTTTTAATATATAATTGTTCGTTGCTTCGTGCAGTTCAATCGGTAACTCATAGGTCCAACTAATGATCTGGTAACACGTGTCTTGACCAGGTCAATCGCCGGTTTGATTATGATATCATTGGATGCATACCTTGCTTTTCTTAATCCTGGTGATATAGGCAAATATAAAGGTGTACTACTATACATAAGCCAAAATTACTCGTTGAAAGTGCCTAATCATAGTGATACTAGTTGAGCTACTTGCTATAGTATGATGATAAGCGTCTAATATGAATTTGACTTATCAATGTCTTCTATTTTTGCTAAGATCAACATATTCTGAATAGAGAACATATATTCTTCTGGGTCCAGAGCTTTTCTGTCATTGTGATATAATCAATCGATTCTTGATCACAAATGGGCTACTGTTATAGTAACACCATAATTACTTGTATGTACAATACATTGCCCATGATCTGGAATGAAGGTAAAGTAATCCTACTAAACTCTTGTTCAGCTTGAGTTTCAAGGTGTGGTTTAAGTTCAGCTGACTGGATTTGTTTCAAATTTCTATCTATCATCTGCTATGCTGATAAGTTGATGCAGGAGCTGGATCATGAATTCCTCATGGGCTGGGCTAGTGTAGGCTCATGACCCTCCTATCTACATGGCTATTAGGCATAGTAGTAAGTCATGTGCAGTAGCAGTGCAATTGTGCTGCATGGCAACTTGCCACTCCTCCAATGGCCATCACATCATGCTGGTTTGTTGTAGTGATTTTAGTGGCGAAAATCTTGGTCAGAACAGGTGCTACATAGAAGATGTGTTAAATTCAATTTTGCCCCTGAAACCAGTGTTATTTCATTGCTGCAGCCCCTTCCACTGCCTCCTCCATATGTGATCCCCCCCTTCTCTTTGCAAAGTTATGTCTCTTTTGTACTCCTCCAATTGGAATTGAATATTCTAAGGTGGATACGGTTGTTATATGCTAGGGTCTTAGTGTTACGGACTTACAGTCAACAAAAGGGATAAAGGGTTGGGGAAATTTGGCCAATGGGCCCACAATTTTTACTATTTATTTTTCTCCTTTTTTGTTTTGTTTTGCTGGGCCTCATTGGGTCTGGTTTGAATTCTCTCTCTTTTATTTACAGCATAACAATATAATATGATAAACGAAATAGTAGTAGTAATAATAATGATAGTAGCATTAGTTTTTATGATTGAGCTTCAAGTTTCAGCATATCATTTTAAGTTTGGATGTCATGAATTTTGAGAATTTATATGTATGTTGGTATACATTTTATGAACTGTATTAAAAAAATCTCAGAATAGTGGTGATCCAATGATCTGCTATCTCACTAGCATTTTTGGGTCAGCTGTCATGTGATGCTATTCAGGACTGATAACTATGTTTATACAGGAGTGTTTCCCTTTTGACTTTCCTTAAGTGGGCTTGCGGTTTTCCCGCTGTTCAATGTTTTCTCCAGCAATTCTTCTGAATTTCAAATAGTTTTCAAGATTCTCTTTTTTGGTTATCTAATAAGTTACTTTATGAATGTAGACTCTCTTTCCATTCATTTCAAAATGTTTATGATCTAACCCCAAACAAACATGAATCTTATCTTGTGTGTCGATGTACCATCGCCTGTTTTCTCCTATCCCTCCTCTGGATGGGCTTCCCTTTCCAACCTGTTGGGATTTAAGGAGTATGAGTCCCATATTGGCTGGGTTGCAATACAACTCCCATTTATGGAGGCTTCCCCCTCTTATCAGGTTACTTTTTGCCTTTGTGCTGGTTCTCTATATCATAAGTTCTTAGGATAAGATTTCTACCAGGCGTCTGTGTTGGATAGTTGCAATTATCTTTTATTCATATCCACTTCTTTCTTGAGTTTGAAGTTTGTTGAATCATGGCAACATGTGAATTTTATGTCAATTCACACTGTCACAGAATCTATTTTGCATTGGATGATCTTTGCATGTGAGGAAGCCTTTATAATTTATAATTCTAATGAGACTGACATTTAGCAAGCCAGCTATATTATTAATTGTGTTTTTGCTTTTCCAAATATGGTCATGTACATTTCTTTCTTTTTCTGTTGTTTTATTGGTTTCACATGATTTGCTCAAGAATCTTCTTTCATGGAAGAAAAAGAAATATTAACAGACCTCTTAATAGGTTCTGGTATTTTTTTATTTTATTTTATAGGGTATTACTTGGTGTTTGTACGTGGAGAATGGGAAGTAGTGGTACTGACAAGATCCCAATGAATAACAGTGCTGAAAGTTCAGAAACCACCATTGAGATTAAGATTAAAACATTGGATTCTCAAACTTACACCCTCAGAGTGGATAAACAGGTAATTCTTTGACTGCTTATCTTTCTTCACTTGCTTTTTGTTGGGAAGAATTTTTGTTTCTGTATGTATAACTTGCTTCTTGCTCTGCTATCCGTAGAAACATGCTAACTGGTAAAAAAGATCAAGGGTCTGTTTGTTTTTTCAGAAGAAAATTTATTTCTTCAAAAAAATTGAAAAAATATAATAATTAAGTAGTTTTTTTTTTAAAAAAAAAAAACTAAAAACTAAAAGATAGTTACTTCAGTGCTTTCTCTGAAGCTAGAAAGGGTAGCTTCTGAAGTTCCTAATAAAAGTTATGTCATTAAAAGCACTCTTTTTGGCCTATCCTGACACATGCTAATATGTTTGGTTTTCAACTGCAACACTGTTTAAGGTATCTTGATCATAAAGGTGACCTCTTTGAATAACCTAACAACTTGCTTAAAGATCTAACTAATTGTCCTTTCCTACATCAATTTTCCCTGTTCTGCAGATGCCAGTCCCTGCTCTGAAAGAACAGATTGCTTCTGTTACTGGAGTGTTATCTGAACGTCAGCGCTTAATTTGCCAAGGAAAAGTTCTGAAGGATGATCAGCTCTTGTCTGCCTATCGTATCCTATGCCTCTCTTTCTACTTCATGTTCAAGGACTCATAAAGGCCTATATATGGAATTTTCTTGGCAATAGGTTAACCCAGATGCTACCTTGCCCTTTAAGTAGTTAATATTTATGAAGAAAATATTTTGGACTCTGGAATAGTTACCGTAACACAAAGCAATCTGGAGTAGTTTGGTGTTTCCTTTATACTCATTTTGTGTTCGTTTTACTTGTTTGGCAGGGTGCTATGTTTTTAGCTTTCTTAAGTAATTTCTTAATCAATTTGTATAAAAAATTTTCTCATGTATGTTTGTGAAATTATATATGATTCTTATTGTATTAGTGTAATCATCTGTTTTGTTATCAAACTCTTTATCTAGAGTAAGATTTTGAGGCAAAAGGCTCCAGTAAATAAAAAACAGATTGATAGAGGGGACACAATGTCATAACAGTAAAATTTATGCTGAGCAGTCACTTTTGGGTTTTGTTCCAAATTGCTTAAACCTTTACCAAAAAGCATGTGGAAGTTAAAATATATGCCCGTGTTATTGTTTGTTTTTGGTTTGCCAAATATAAAATATTAATCTCAGCAGTTAATTTTATGAACAAAACAATGAAGCATTCTTTTTAATGATTTAAGTTGGCAAATGTATTTGCCTTATACTAATGCTTAAGATTAAAATTTGATTAAACTTAAAAGCCTGATTTGTAATGGCAAAGATGTTATGTTCCTGCTATTCTTTTAGCAATTTTTCTGTATTCTTGTAACTATGTCTTTACTTTCCGTATCATATCTTCAAAATGGGTTTCCTCCCTAACACAAGTGTAGATGTTGAAGATGGTCACACCTTGCATCTGGTTGTGAGGCAACCTGATCTACCACCGCCGGGAAGTGTGCACAATCATTCAGGTTTGATGTGATGATGTACATTATCGTTTTCTATTTTAATTAATCTTAAAGTTATTTGTTCTTGTTTTGTTGTACTATAATGTAGGTATATTTTTCCTTTTTGTAGCAAATGCTTTGAAATTTTCTTTTCATGTAGAAAGTTGATGAAATAAGAAATAGCCCATGTTATTTTTGGTTGGTTGTCGTGTTAATTGGTCTATTTTGAAAAGATAATCTTTGGTTGAAGCTCTTTAGTGAGTTTCCATTTTATACTTTTAAATGCATACTATGGGGGGGGGGGGGATGTGAATTATATGCAACTTGGTGACAGAGTAGGTTTGGAAGTTTTAATGGTATGTATGGAGAACTAGGTTAGATGATCAAAACACATTCTGCCACTGATCAGGTGCACCTGCCAGAATTTGATTACATAATTAGTTAAGTTCCACAAAACAGTTACCTGATTTTGTGTTGGAAAACATTCCTTCGGAGCATGTCTAATTTTTAAAAGAAGAAATTTGAGAGTTTTCTTAATGTTTGATAATTTTCCATCTGGGCATTAGTAAAATTCTTCCTGATATATTTTTTTTGAAGGGGTGGAACAAAGGGATTTTCTAGTTGATCTTGTATTGTTGTGGTTTAGCTCCTAACCTCCATGCTCACCCAAATGAAAATTTTCCCTTAATACAGTTTTTACTGACCTCTGTGCTTACCTTTTCTTTGCAGTGACTGAACCAAATTCAAGCACAAGTCACAGTAGTCAAGTAGCCCCTGGTGTTTTTATTGAAACTTTCAATATGCCTGTTCAGGGTGATGGAGTTGCTCCTGAAATCAATAGGGTATATTTAAAATCAGAAGAGAAGGGGGCACCTGGAGGGGTTATTTTGCACACAGAACTTTAATTTTTATCGTATTCTTGTGCAGATTGTTTCTGCTGTTCTAGGATCCATTGGACTTCCAAATTTTTTGAGTGGTGGGGAAGGAGGGATTGATGTCAGGGTAAATTCAGCTTTCTGTATATTAGTTCTTTGTCCTTCCTTTGGTATTGTGGTGCTATAATGAATTTATGATGCATGTCCATGAAAAAACAACTGGTATATGCATGTCAGTTTATGTGTCTATTCATCTGAAAATCTTTTCCATGACATTTGGGCTTATTGGATTGGATGAAGGAACATGATTCCCAAGGCTCTGGAAGAACTTTGGGTTCTAGTGGAATATTAGATTCATCGCATCCTCAACCCGAACATGCTGGTTTGCGGATTTTGTCTGATAGATTACGTAACGGACCTCCAGCACAAGTATCTCTAGGGTCTTTGCAGCCTCCTGTATGTGCTAAGTTCCTTATTTACTTCATTCAGATGTACATATTCTTTTAGTTTTGACATTTGAGTCTCTTCCTCTCTTGCTGAGTGGAAATCAATTTTTTTTTTATGTATGGTTTCATAGGTCATTCCTGATTCTTTGACAACTTTGTCCCAATACTTGAGTCATATAAGCCATGAATTTGATGCAATTGGTAAGCATGTCGTGTTGATTTTATGGTTATCCTTTATTGGCTCCTGTACTTTTAGAATGACATAGAACACATTTTACTGGCAGTCAGAGAAGGGGGGGATCATGCCCAAGCAGCTGAGGCTCAAAGGAATGTAGAATTTAGATCTGTTTCTTCACGTTTGGGTTCAACTCCGGAAGGGCTTTCATCACCCACATCCTTGGCAGAAGTTTTACTTTCTACCAGACGAATGATTGCTGAACAAGCTGGCGAATGCCTACTTGTGAGTTCTAAAACACCTCCTTAGATTTTTCGTGTTTGACATGACAGTATAATAATTCAAAATTTGAAGGAAGAGTTTATTCTTTCTATTCTCTGCATTCCTTTTGCAAGATGGTATTTTAAGCTATATAGTTATTTGCTTTATTCTGCTAAACATATAAATTTTTCCTATTCATTATATACTATCACAGCAACTATCATGGCAGCTGGAGAATCAAGGAAATGTAACTGATCCCTTGTTGCGTTCAAGCATTCAGTCTCGAGCTTTGAGAACTGGAGTTTTGTTTTATAACCTTGGTGCATTTTTACTAGAGCTTGGTCGCACAACCATGACACTGCGTTTAGGTCAAACACCGGTAGGCTTGGTTTCCCACCTTTGCCATCTTGTTACTTAATTGCTCTGTTCGTGCTACTGACTAACTTCCTGTGTAGTCTGAAGCTGTAGTTAATGGTGGGCCTGCAGTTTTTATATCCCCAAATGGTCCTAACCATATCATGGTTCAGGTAGTTCTTGTCCTTCTATATTTCCTGTCACTACTACTGTACTATTGTTTGCTTATTGAGCTGCATGGTTCCAGCCCCTTCCTTTTCAACCTGGAGCAACCTTTGGTGCTGTTCCTGTGGGAGCTGCACAGTCTAACTCAAGTTTGAGTAGTGGACTTGGTTCAAGCTTTTTCCCAAGACGTATAGATATACAGATTCGGCGAGGTACATTATATTTACTTTTTAGTTTTCTTGGTCCTGTTGTTTTGTATAATGCTTTTTACTTATATCTAATGTCATTTCTATTATTAGGTACCTCAACAACCTCATCCAATACCAATCAAGAAGAACGCAATGATACACAATCTGCCTCAGTACAAAGAAATCCAGGTGAAAGCTCTATTAACCAGGCAACCTCTAGGCGTCCAGATGCATCTATTTCTGGGGAACCAGGAGTAAGGTTAGTGCCAATTAGAACCATGGTTGCAGCAGCAGTGCCAGGTTCCTTAGGACGTCAACCTTCAGATTCATCTGGTAATTCTATGGGACTTTACTATCCAATTCTCGGGAGATTTCAACATGTATCTTCTGGACATACAAATAGTGAACTGGGATCCCAACCGTCAAGTCAGCTTAATGCTACGGTACCGTCAACTCCTGAACCTACATTGCAAAGGCAAAACACAGAAGATTCTGCAAGGAATGGTAATATAACAAATGCCTTAAGTATTTGAAACCAGAAATTGCTTTCTGTTAGTAGAAATTTCCAGTTTGATATTTAATTTTATCCTTGTTGATATACATAGTATGTGATCCAAAAGTATCTCTATCCTTGTTGATATACATAAGTGCAGAGATTTTTATTTTTCTTTTCAGCTTGTTGCTTCGAATCTTTGTAATTCCTCCACCCCTATGAACACTTATAGCCTATAGATTGCTTATATAGCTCATCTCTTGTAATCATTCAATAGGTTGCTTGTATAAGTTAATCAGTCTGTGAACACTGAACAATCAATAGCTCTGCTCATATAGCTCATGTTTACTTTTTTTTATGACTTTTAAATTATGTGGTATATACTATAAGGATCTGAGAGACATTTGATATTATTTAGTTTGCTATTGGACTCTGTTGTAGTAGGATCCTTATCAACCCCTAGCACAAGACAAGAGCCATCAAATTCTCGTGTTGTAAATATCAATATTCTGGCTGCTAGTGGACCCCAAAACAACCAAGAATCTGAGAGACAAATACCAAGCAGTGTACTTCAGTTTTTAAGGACACTCTTTCCTGGTGGAGAAATTCATGTGGAAGATTCAAGCGTACAAGGAACAACTGCAGGTTCTACGTCAGATCATGCTGCAACATCAAGGGGTGCTGCTCAAGTCCCTGAAGCACAACCTAATGTCAGCGAACAAGGAATATTTTTGTCTAATATACTCCGTGAAATCATGCCAGTCATATCTCAGCAAGTAGAGTCTGAGGGAAATCCTTTAGAAGATCTTATGGCTGAAGATTCTTCAACCCAGGTTAACATGCTTAATTACTCTCTCCTTTTTCTGTTGTGTGTATATATTTGCTAGTATGTCGGCTTCCAACTGGCGAAGCCTCTCTCACCTGTTGTGAGTGTGTCTGGACTTTGATGGAGACTTGGGGAATATCTGTTGAAAGATTCCAATTTTTGTATCCTTTGCAAATGCCATTCGGTCTCTCTTTCCTTGAGGTTGCTGAATGGATATAATATAGCGAAAAATCGGGAGAGGTTTTATCATACATTTTTCTTTTTGGCTTGTTCACCTAGAGAATATGTAGATGTGAAAATCAAGTTCATATCATAATTTACCTGCCTTTCAAAAAAAAAAAAAAAAGTATCCCAATTACCTCCCTTCTAAAAAATAAAAGAAGCTGATCAGCCAATGTGTGTGCAGGTTGAAACTGTTGGGACATCACGCAGACATAGTGATTCTGATCCAAGCCCCCCAAATTCAAAACGTCAAAAGGTATCACTTCTACTTTTGAGTTTGTAAACTGATGTTAAGCACACTATGTTTAAAATTAAAACCCAGCTATGGTTAGCAACACGGCTCTAGGTTGGATTGCATCTGCATAGTATCGTAACTGTTAATTATAATAATAATTACAACATCAACAACCACCGAAGCCTATTCATGGTGCCAGGTACATGAATCAAATGATGCCATCCTGTACTGGGTTATCATTCATTTGATGAATTTTTAAACTGAGATTTTTTTGTCTTCTTTGCACATCTAAATCATCTTCGGTGTGATTTTACTACCTTTTTCCTCTGTAAATATCTATCGTACTCTCTCTAATGCATTCCTTTCTGATATATTAATATATAATTATGGTTAAAAAATTGTCTATGATTTGAACATTCAATATATTTATATTGCATGTATGAAATAAATATATTTAATCATATGCAATGGTGGATTTGTAGTTATACGATAGATTTCCTTAAACTCAAGGATTAAGCTCATACGACTTGATTTGCTAATCTTTCTTTGTCACACCTAATGTGTTCCATTCTCCTTGCTCCCAAACTCCAATGGGCAGAGGGGGTGAATACTTACAAAGGGGGTCTTGACCATCAAGTGAGTGAGAGCTTCGTCGTGGAGTTTGTATATACGGGAAAGTGAATGCATACCAGACATCTGATTTTCTTTCTTTCTAGGTTGCTCTAGGGAATCTCTACCTGCTGTTCACAGTCGATGTGGGATCCTGTTGAATCATATCCCTGGTACTCTTACCAGGGGAGGCGAAAATTCTCTTTTGGCTTGGGTTGCGCCTGACTGTATTGGGCCTGACTGTGTTGGGTTCAACCTGATAAAGATGATCTAGAACAAAAATTATTCAAGATGCTTTATCTGTACAGTAGAATAGATTGTGATTATCTTTGCAGAAAGACGTGATTGCAAATCTTCTTTTCCTAGTGAATCGTTATTTGAAGTGTGATAAAGTAAATCTTATCTACCATCGATGGACTCTGATTTAATTTTAGAACAAAATCTTGTTAACAGATTTTGTGAAGATAATGCAGATTAAATTATTGATGAAGGTTGATATTTTTTTTGTCCACATTGTGAGTAACATGGGCGTTAAATGTCTAATGTTAACATTTATCCCTGACGTTCTTTCAGCATGCTTTGAATTGTTTTTCTTTATAGTTTCAATTACTACAATTTTGAATAATGTCACGGCTTCTTGATGCAGATGGAGTGATGTAGAGGATAATGCTGAGTTTGCGGTTGTGGAAAGATTGTGATCCCAAGAAACAGAATTCAGGGTGGATCTCATGATGTCAGTTGGTATTATGTGCTTACCTAGTTTTCTATATCAAGCGTGATTTCATTTTCTCCTGCTGTAGACCAACTTATGAAGACTGATCTCCGAATGTGACACATCTTGTACATTATTGGCATTGGATTATGCTTGGAATTGGTAATAGATTTTAACATTAGAATTGAGATTAGCCAACTTATAAACTTCATTTGGAGTCAGTGAAGTTGAAGAAGAACTAATACATTTCTCAATTCTTAACCGGGAAGAATTTTTATTTCAAGAAAGCAATAATTGAGACGCAGGTTCTTCATCCCTGTTGTCATTACCTTTACTATAGTGACTATCATTACTTATATGACTATTGGTCTTTGCCACATCCGTTGGCCGAAAGTATATTTATTTTAATAAACTATCAATTTTGTCGTTCAAGCATGATTCTTTTTCCTAATTAATTGAATAAAAATAAATAAATTATATAAATAATGTTATTATTAATGTTAGTGAGACAATTGGGTCTTGAGTACCTTTCAATCAATTGCTTAGATTGGATTCTATCACATTATAATTTTCAATTTAATTGAATGGATAAATAATACTCACTATAAAAGAACTACTTGACATTTCACAAACTATAAGTTAAACTGTTTTTATTCCCTCCATTTTTTGTCAAATTTGGTGTTGGTTGATGGACTTTCAAATTAATTAAATTAGTTCTGAGGTTCAAAATATCTGAATTTAGTTTTAGGGTTTTTTATTTAGCATCTACTAATTTTTTATTTCCCACTTACTGGTGAGAAAAATATAATTTTGTCTTTTATTTTTTTTTCTCTGGCAGTGCATCATCGGAGAGTGCACCATCGGAGAAGAAAAAAAATTTGCAAATTTTTTTCCTTCTCCGGTAATACACTGTCGGAGAAGGAAAAACATTTGCATTTTTTTTCTTCTATGGTAGTGTACTGCAGGAGAAGAAAAAAAATTATTACTTATAAATATTATTAGAGTAACAGAAATTAAATGTTATTATTCTTAATTTAATTATAATAAAAATTAAATTATTCATAAGTATTTTTAGTCTCAAATTAATTATAACAAAAAGATAATAATAATTAGAATAATTAATGTAGTATAATTATGGTAATAATAATAATAATAATTAGAATAATTAGTGTCGAGTAATTAACGTTAATTATAGAAATTAGAATAAAAATAGTTAGAGTAATTAACGTCGTTATGCAATTAGACTCAGTAATTAGAGTAGTTAGATTTAAAGTAGTTATAGTAATTAACATCATATATTAAAGTAATTTGCAAAAAAATAAAAATTAAGAGAATGTTTCGTAATAAATTTTATATTTTATTTATTTTTATATTTTATCATATAAAATTTTAATAAAATGTTAAAAAATTATATTATAAATAAATTATATTACTTAAATATTAAATTTTATAAAAATAATGTAAATAGTTAAATAAATTCTTTAATTAATTTTTTTTTATTCGAAAGCTTATTTCATAGAATAAGTTATTTTATTTTGAAATATGAGTGAGTGAGGTTAATTTGTTAGAGTAGATGTTATGAGAAATAAGACTAATTTATTATAGTAGGTGTTATGATAGATAATTAGGTTAAAGAGTATTTTTAAGGTTTTAAAAAATTATTAAGATTGATAGGTATTAAATGAAAGAGTAGATATAAAATAAAAATCTCTAATTTTATCCTGCTAACTTTGTCTATGACTGTGCTCATGTGGTAAACTCCAAAAAATCTGTGTTAGTTTAAAAATTTTCTAAACCTATTTGTCTGAATTTAACATTACTTACCATGACTATTAAATTCAAGTGTTAACATGTGAGCTTACAAAGACAAAACATATTAAAATACATGGAAACTCATTTATTGTGAATTCAGGTAACAGAGTTTATTTCTCACCCATTATCACTTTTATTACTTTTTTACTGATATGCACCATTTTTTTACTGTGCTTTCCACCACTCATTAAATATTGGTACAATATAAAATACAATTAGGAAATGAATCCAATGTCATCGATATAATTTATATCACATGTTACAGTATCTAATAAATTTCAATTAGATAATCTAATTTCAATTTAAAATCTACCGTAAAATTAAGAGTTTCTTTTTCTTTGATAATACATATGAAGTTCTATATTAATTCAAATATCTTTGTTACCTTATGAAACATATTAGTTTTAGAAAGCGTATTGAATAATTTAAAAATATTTGTTTTAAGAAACTTAAGGAGGATTTTAAAATGACAGACAATTTAAAAGATAGTTTATTGATTAAAACAAATTTGTAAAAGACCTTCTTATAAAACTTTTTTAAATAGAATCAGGCAAAAAAAAAAGTTATAATAGAAAGTAATAAGAATATATTTTTATATTAGTGCATTCAAAATGAGTTGCTCAAGCTCTTTTTCAAAAACTCTTGGAAGGTTTTATTATATATCTACTAATTTACATTTAAATATTCTTGTTGTCAAACTTTTTAGACACTAGGTTAGAATTTTCAACTGACAGATTACAAAAATAATGTGTTACAGAGAATAAATATTACGAGAAAAAAAATACAAATAAGCTTACAAATAATTTCACTAGGTGAAAGTTTAGGCTTTTTATTCATGCATGAACATCTTTTATATAGACACTTGAGCATGTAGCTATTAAAAAAAGATGATGTGTAGTTACATGAGCAAGTACATTATTTTTTGTAAAGTGGGCCCATACATACTAGATTTGCTTTCTTTTTATGTCTAAGAATGATAAAAAAGAAATTAAGAAAAAAAGAAAGAGAAAAATTAAAATAAAATTTTTTTTGAAGGATTGTTTTTCATGTGACAAGTATGACAATCTTTTATACATAGATATAAATAAATATTTTTATAAAAATATATTAATATGATAATAATAATTTAAAGCAATAGTTAAAAAGAAGAAAAATATGTCAATGTATAATTAGAAGAAATAAATATAATTTTATTTTTAATTATTATAATTAGGTTATTTGTAGAGTTTTTAAATTTAAATAAAAATATAAATATTTTAATTCATTAATACCATAATCAATAATATTATTTAAAAAAGTTAAAGATATTATATCACATGACAACATATGAAAAAATATACAAAATACTGCAAAATAAATATAATTTTATTTCTAATTATTAAAATTAAATTATTTGTAAATTTTTAAATTTAAATATAAATATTATAATACCATAATAATAATAATTATTATAATTATTATTATTAAATAATACATAAAATTATGTTCAACATACATGTAATAATGACCGAATAATTTTTATAATACTATTAATAATATCATGTATAATTTTAATTTAATATAAATTCTTATAATACTATCGATTATTATAATTAATTTTATATAAGGGATCAAAAGTCTTAAAATTTTAATTTAAGACTTATCCACAAATAAATTTCATATAAATTCTTTATAAAAAATATCATGTATAATTAGAAATTAATAATCAACTTAATATAATGCTTAAGGTTAAGGGAATTCAAAGGTCATCCAAGTAAGTTCTAAAATATATTATATTCTGTTATATATGCCCCAGTGTTAAATGCATAATTTAAAAATTTTTATTGATAAATATAAAATTTCTTAGCTCTTAGTTATCTTGCTTGATTATTTTTAAATAAAAAAGAATTATTATTTCTATATATAATTATAAATTTTTACAAATATACCTAATCCGACGCAAAATAATTTGATGAATAAAAGTAATTATAATTTATTTTTATCAATGAATATGGAATTTAAAGTTAATTATTATCTTTTGTAAAAAATACAATTTGATATTATAAGTTTAGAACACCTCACACGTTACTGAATTAATTGACCTCCTCCATAAAGAAATATCTCTACTTATCCATAGAGGGCTTGTTGTATTAATCTTTGGGCCAATCCAATTCTTAGCCCACTTTTAAAAGCCCAGAAGCTGAAATCTAAATAAAAGCAGTGTGTTCCGTCAAATCCGAGTGAGAGAAGTGATTAGGGTTTTTGAGTGCGGCCATCCAAACCTTCTGTGTAACTTTCGCCCGCAACTCCCTTCACCATGGCTGAACAAGTATGCACTTATCTATCCTTTCTGTTCCTTTTCTCCATTTTCGTGTTATCAATAGGCCTTAAGCTGCGTTTGGATCTTCCATTGATTTTTTCCTTTTCAATTGTGTATTGCAGACCGAGAAGGCTTTTCTTAAGCAACCAAAAGTGTTCCTCAGGTACACCAAGTGCTCGAGCAAATGCTTCGTTTCTTTGTTGTTTTTAACACTGTGATGTTAATGCTGATGGGAGTTTCTTTTTGCTCATTTTCACAGCTCTAATAAATCTGGGAAGGGAAAGAGACCTGGAAAGGGAGGGAACCGCTTCTGGAAATCCATTGGGCTTGGATTTAAGACTCCCAGGGATGCCATTGAAGGTATATATCTCTAATTCACCTCCTTTTTTATATCTTTATTTTATGCGATGTGATCTATTATTTATTGTTGTGGACATCGGTTCCTTATTTTAATTTTTATAAATAGATGTTAAATTTTTCGAATGCCTAGGGTGTTTGTAAATTAGGTTATAAACTCACCTTCCTGTTTGTAGCTCTAACTGAGGTATGATCCACAGTAAAAAAAATTCACTCCCAAACATCCCCCTTTGTTGTTTCTAATTTACAACCTTACTGTGAATATGTTTTCACATTTTCATGATTGGGAAGTGTCATAGTGTTAGTGGTGCATCGCATTCTCAAGATGTTATAAAGCAAATAATTATAGTCTTGTCTCACTAGGTGTTGTCAAAACTGTTTCACGTGATGTCATTGTTATAGGTCATAATTAAATCATCTGAGATATTTTTCAATTTAGTTCGCAAATAAATTATTCAGTAATATTGTTATTCATATTTACTATTAATTTCTTTTTAGAGCATTTATCTGATATGTTGTGGGTGCTTGTCTTATTGCAATTTTCTTAAATTAGCATTTTAATTTCAAGTCAGATGTGTTTGATGTGAACATTTTTATTTAAACAAGGGATCCAGGATAGTTCTATACAACAGAGTACATCCTATATTTAGGTTTTCTATATAAGAATGGAGATCTATCGGTGTTGTGCATGCAAGCAATGTTAGGATATAGTTGCAATCTAATAATCAGAATAACATGCACGATTCTGTTGAAAATTCAAATGTTGATGAGAGGCCTCTTGTTAATTAAAACAATTGGTATTACCTAGTATATGCTGTTAACTTCATGAACTTGTTTCATTTTGTATTGAAAGGTTATTTTTCTGTGTATACATGATTTGTTTCTAAGCCAGGTCCTCTGATATATGTATTTTTTATACACAGGTACCTATATTGACAAGAAGTGCCCTTTCACTGGTAATGTTTCTATCCGTGGTCGTATCTTGGCTGGAACATGTCATAGTGCTAAGATGAACAGGACCATTATTGTTAGGAGAAACTATCTCCATTTTATTAAGAAGTATCAGAGGTACTCTACTACTATATTTTCTTTTCATGCTCGGTGTTATTGGTTTTTTATGGTTGGAGAAAGATAATTATTATTTTTTTCTTGTTCTCTTCAGATATGAGAAGAGGCATTCAAACATTCCTGCTCATATATCACCTTGTTTCCGTGTGAAGGAAGGAGATCATGTTATTATTGGTCAATGCAGGTAACATTATATAGGAGAAACCTTGTATTATTAAACCTTAAGATTTTGATGTATATTTTGTTTGCTTAGATTTGTCTAATTCGTATTTGTACCTTTTTTGAAGGCCTCTTTCAAAGACAGTTAGGTTCAATGTGTTGAAAGTGATCCCTGCTGGATCTTCCAGTGGTGCAAAGAAGGCATTTACTGGAATGTGAGCTTTGATTTCCAGTTATTTAAATGTTGCTGTATTAATTAGTAGATCTGATTTCTGGAAGGTGACAAATATAAAGACTCGATCAATTTTGGTTTGCCTTTGAGGTTTATTCTGGCTATGTTTAGGATTTTGTAATACATTATGGTTTTTGAATATTATTATTAGCCTTTTATTTTTTAACACTGCGAACTCTTAATCTGTTTTGCAGCAGTCTAACTAGTGTTAATTTTTTTTTAGTTTGGTAGAATTGATTTTTAACTGATTGAATTTGATATGAATGTCCTCATCAGAATTCGAGCCTAAATCTGAATTAAATATTTACGTAAATGTTTTTCAAACACTATTAAATATCGGATTATTCAAAAGACTATGGATATTGCAAGGAAACTATCCTTTGTGTGTTGATGTGTGCTCGCGGATCGATTAATTAAAGTATCACTTTATTAACACCATTTGTTTTATGTAATGGCCTTACATAATTTTTAATTTATTAATTTTTTTATAAAAATGTTTGTATTATAAATATACTATTAAATCAGTAGTAGACAATGCTAATTTAAAATACAATTCATATAATTGTGTTTTCCTGTAATTTTGTTTTAAATTAAGCTTAAAACAAAAATATTTGTTCCTTGTTACACTTTGCATTTTTGCAAGTCAAATATAGTATTTTGCTGCGATGATTAATGTGCAATTTTTAATTTGGGAGAATTTACTTATAATAGGATGAAAATTATAATTTAAATTCCATTAGAAGACATTGATAATATAAAAATTAACCATAAATTATATAATAAATGGTAAGATTCTAAATATTTATAATAATTATTTTAAAAAATATATTTTATATTCACTTAGTTGATAATTGAAAATATTTATACTACCAATATATAAAAACGAAGTATTACATGGAGTGAATATTTTTACAATATTAAGCGTTTATTCCTTTTAAAGATATACTAACATCGACCTTATTTGTGGGAGAAAATTTGATTACTTTTCATGTTATTATATCATATTCTTGAATTTTATTCTTAGGAATAATAAAAATATTACGTTTGGGTAAATTTAAAATTGTGTTTAGTTATTTTTTATAAATATTTCTTTGGAATGTTTTTAAGTTTTAAAATAGATTTCTGTTAAATAAAAAATAGAAGTTATATGTTTTTAAATTTTTAATATTATTATGGGAATATAACATTTTTATCCATTTATCATATGAATAAAAAGTAGAAAAAAAAAGAGAAGCTAACTGCATGATTGATTTAATTTTATTTTTTAAATTTTTTTAGAGTTTTCAAAAATTATTTTAGAAAAAAAAAAAACTTATTTGGTAAGTATTATTTAAAAATTATTTTGAAAACATGAAAATGAAAAAAGTGTTTATATTTATAAAAATGTCATTAATAAAAAACAGAAAGTAATATATTTTTATTATATTTTAAGTTTTCAAAATAAAAAACTAAAAAATAAAATTATCTATAATTGTTCTTGTTTTTTAGTTTAAAAAATTTAAAAACTAAAATTGTTTTAAGAAAATAGTAAACAAACAAGTTTTTTAATTTTTAAATACTAAAATACTGAAAAATAGTTTTATAAAATTATCAAATAAGTACTAAAACATTCCAAAAAATAAAATATGTTAAGAAATGGAATTTTAAAACTATTAACAAACATAGAATTATTGTTGGAAACTAATAGAACTTATGTAAAAGATAAGGAAATTAAAAGAAGGAAATTGGCCAATATATATAGTCTTACATATGAATAGAAAAACTGTATTAACATCTCCTAGTAACATGATAGATTAATTCAATAAGAGAACAGTAAACTGACTAATAACTCCTCCCTTAAATTGAATGCTATATGCAATTAGTTTATATCAAACTCTGAACACATTCCTAGTAAACATCTAGCTTGAGTGGTTTGATCATAATATATGCCACTTGTTCTTGTGTGTCGTGGTTTAGTCATAATATCTACCACTTGTTCTTGTGTGCCATCACTCTCGATAGTTCTAGCTTTTGTAAGATCTCGAAGAAATGAAAACGAACATTAATGTGCTTGTAATGACCATGCATTATTGGATTCTTTGAAAGCTTAATAGCAGAACTATTATCGCAACAAATCACATTTTCCTTGCTTTGCATTTTACATAGTTTTCCCAGCACTCCTTTCAACCATATGGCTCGACAAGCACATGATGTTGAACTTATAAACTTAGCCTCTGTAGTTGATAGACTCACAATTAGTTATTTTCTCGATGACCAAGAAACAGCAGTTGAACACAATAAGAAAACATAATCCGAAGTACTTTTTCTATCATCCAAATCCTCTGCATAATCATTGTCAGTGTAAGTAAGAAGCTCTTTGTTTCCTCCATTCTTGTAGAAAATTCCAAACTCAGTTGTCCCCTTTAAATATCTCAGCACCCTTTTGGCCATTAGTTAATGCAACTTAGTAGGATTCTCCTTATACCTGCTAGTTAAGTTCACCACAAACATCATATCAGGTCGAGTAGATGTTAAATACATAAGACTTCCCACAATTTGTTGATAGTAAGTCTTATCCATCTTTACCCCAGATTTATCTTTTGTGAGTTTAACCCTTGGAACAATTGGATTGTGCACAAAATTGTATATGTCCATTCCAAACCTTTGTAGCATCTCTAATGCATATTTCTTTTGACATAAGAAAATACCATCTGATCATTGCAACACTTCAAGACCAAGGAAATATCTCATTTTACCAAGATCTGTCATGTCAAATTCATGCTTCATGGAGTTTTTAAATTTTGCCAACATCAACTCATCATTTACAGTAAAAATAAGATCATCGACATACAAACTAGCAATTAATACTTTATCTTTTTTTCTTTCTTCACAAAAAAAGTATGCTCATAGTCACACTTCCCAAAACCTTCTTTCAGAAAGTATGCTTCTTTGCAGTTGTACCAAGCACGGGGTGCTTGCTTAAGCCAGTAAAGGGCCTTCTTCAACTTATAAACTTTATGCTCATCCCCTTTTTGTACATACCCACAAGGCTGGTCCATATACACTGTTTTATTTAACTCTCTATTTAAAAATGTTGACTTTACATCCAGCTGATAGATTGTTTATCCCTTTTGAGCTGCAAGTGCTACTACCAAACGATTGTCTCCATGCGGGCCATTGGTGCAAATACTTCTGTATAGCCTACCCCATACTCTTGTGCATACCCCTTCACTAAAAGTCTGAATTTGTACTTGTCCACTTCTCCATTCTCTTTGAATTTAGCCTTATAAATCCATTTCACTCCAACTATCTTTGCTCCGTCAGGTAGTTCCATCAATTCCCATGTGCCATTTCTTTTTATTGTTTCCATCTCTACATCCATGGCATTCCTCCATTTTTCAATTTTAACAGTAGCATCAAAGTGAGTAGCATCAACATTACCAGTTGCAAACATAGCCAAATTAACTTCCGTATTTCCTTCAGAAAGCCTTTCTCTAGTTTCATAATCTTCCATCCAAAGTGGTGGTCTTCTACACTTTTGTTGATTAGGACTAGAAGTGTTTTCTTCTGCCATAGAATCAGAGGAAGTATTATCCTCTTCTTTGGTATCAGTATTATGATCAGATTCATGCCCTATCTCATTTTCTTCTTCCACAACAACTTCCATGTCCCTATCACCCCAATCTAAATCACATAAGATGACTTCTTCATACTTCTTATCCCAATCCCAACCCTTCTCTTCTTCAAAAACAACATCCTTGCTTATTATGATTCTTTGTGAAATTGGATCATAAAACTTGTATGCTTTTGATACTTCACTAACCCCCAACAGAGCACAACAAAAACTTTTATCATCCAGCTTGGTTCTATTAGCATCAGGGCCATGAACATGAGAAATATATCCAAAAACTCTAAATACTTAATTGAAGGCTTGACTATGCTCTAAGTTTCTTCTGCCATCTTATTTCTCACTGCTACTTCGTTTCAGGACATGCACAGACCAATTGACAACATCATCCCAGAAGGTTTTGGGCATTTTCTTCTCTGAGAGCATACTCTGAACCATGTTCATAATAGTTCTGTTCTTTCATTCTGCAATCCTATTTTGTTGTGGCATATATGCAACTGCCAATTGCCTTCTAATACCATTTTCACAGCAAAAAATTGGTGAATTCTTATGATGTAAAATCTCCCCCACAATCAGTGCGCAAGCCTTTGATTAATTAATCAACTTTCTTCTCAGCATGAATCTTAAAATTCTTGAAGACAGAAAAAGCTTCTGATTTTTCTACCAAGAAATAAATCCTTTTTTTCTACTAAAATCATCAATAATCAAATACCTCTTTTTGTTGTTGGAGATAAGTTTGATTGGTCCACAAATATCAACATGTATTAGTTGCATAATGTGTGTGGCCCTTCAGGTACTCTTCTGTGGGAAAGAATCTCTTGGTTGCTTTCCTACCAAGCAGTCCTTGCACAACTTTGTTGGTGCCTTCATTTTTGGCAAGCCATTTACCATACTCTTCTGTTGAAGCGTATCTAAACTCCGAAAACTCAAGTGTCCATATCTGTAGTGCTAGAGATGCATTGTATCTTGTGTGAAAGCAAGTGGATTTAGCAGGTTGAGATATGGGATGTAACATGAACATTTGATTTGAAGATATTCTGGTTGCCATGATTAAACCGTTTTTAGGATGGAAAACTTTGCACTTTCCATGTTGAAACATAATACTAAGCCCTTTTTCTTGTAATTGCCTAATACTTAGCAAGTTATTCCTCAACTCTAGCACAAAGAAGGCTTCAGTAACAATAAGTGTTTTGTCATTCATGTTTAACCTAATGTTACCTTTTCCAGTTACAGTCATCCTGGAATTATTGCCCAACTTGACAGAATCTTTGTAACTTTCATTAAGATTTGAGAAGTATTCCTTCTTCCCGTACATCTGATTTCTACATCCAGAATCAAGAAACCACAAAGCTTCTTCATTTTCCTTGTTCATATTTGTGTAGGTCATCAATAACATTTCTTCTTCAGTTTCTACATAATTTGCCTCATTCCTTTAGTTTGAACATTCCCAACTGAAATGCCCGAGTTGATGACAATTATAGCACTCCATTGTGGATTTGTCAAACCCTTGTCTGCCTCGTCCTCGTCCTCATTATCCAAAACCTTCACGAACTTGTCCCCTTTGTGCATATTGAGCATATTGATCTCCATGAGCAACTTTCAAGGCATGTTCTTCTTCAACATGAGAAGTCATGCGTTGTTCATGTACAAGCAAGCTGCTTTACAATTCATTAATGGTCAACATGTCTATATCCTTAGGCTCCTCAATGGAACACACAACATAATCAAACTTGGCAAACATGGATCTCAAAATTTTTTCAACTATAGCAACATCTCCCTTGTTTTCACCATTAACTTGCATCTTGTTGCTATGATAAGTGTCCGAGCAAAATAATCATTTATGGATTCTTCTTCCTTCATGTGGAGAATTTCAAACTCTTTTTTGAGAGCTTGCAACTGTGCACGCTTGACTCGTGATGTGTCTTGATACTTCTACTTCAAGGAATCCCATATGTCCTTTGTTGTATCCTTGTTAAGAATAGTCTCCAGGATTAAACAATCTAATGTTTGAAATAAGTAGTTCTTTGCCTTCAAGTCTTTTAATTTCTGATAATCAATACTCTTTCTCTGTACATCGGTAAAAGTGGTTCCTTCTGCTGCTTCAAGAATCCCATTTTCCACCAGACCCCAGTACTCTTTTGAATGCAAAAAATTCTCCATGAGCATCACACAGTGATCATAATGCTCGTCAAACTTCGATATTGTTGGTTGCACAAAAGAACTCTTTGATGCCATAGCTTTTCACACTTAGAAGATTATTACTTCTACTTTTAATCAGGCCTTGTGGTGGGGCTTTGATACCAAATGTTGGAAACTAACAGAACTTATGTAAAAGATAAGGAAATTGAAAGCATGAATTTTGATATATCTTAATTAAAAGAATGAACTTGGCCAATATACATAACCTTTACACATGAATAGGAAAACTGAAAACAAAAGAAACTACTCACTTTTTCAGCCCACTATTAATATCTCCTAATAACATGATAGACTAATTTAAAAAACACAATTGCTAAAGAAACCGTAAAATTGACTAACAAATATTACGTTTTTCCTGTTTACATTTCCAGACAGAAAATTTCAATTAATACTTATTATAATTTGAATTCACATATATTTTTATATTTTTTTTAAATTTTTATTTTATCCCGAAATTCAATTTTCTTGTAAGCTCTCGCTCGAGAGTTAAAAAAATTTTAGAGTAATTAAGTTTAAGGATAAAATAAAATTTAAAAAAAAATTATAAAAATAAATATGAATTCAAATTAAAGTAAATGATCAATGAAATTCACCGCAAAAATAAGATTTTAATCCATAAAACATACGTCTTTCTCTAAATCTTTTACACCCTTGCTTGTGCATTGTTTTACTAAACATGAAAGGAAAAGTAAGTGACTTTGGAAATCATGTTGCACAGTGTAATTTTTTTGGTTTACTGAAAAGAAAACTAGTAATCCAAATATGCTGTTAGGATCAATAGTTGGTGAAAACTAAAGTAAAAAGGATGACTTGCTATTCTGGAATATACCTATAATTATGATAGAAACTGTAATTTTTTTTTAATAGAAACTATAATTATCCTATTTGCAAAAAGTACAATTATTTTTAAAATCATTAATTTTTTTGTTAGTTTTAATTTTTTTTAGAAATATTTATAATAAAAATTTTAAATATAATTAATCACTAATATTACAAATTTAAATAATTCAGCTATAAAAGAGACTACAATATTGTTTACGGAATATAACTAAACTAGCACATTTTTTAAAACCATTAATTATGATAGAAACTATAATTTCTTTTAATAGAAACTATAATTATTCTTAAATTTTCGAGAAATTTGATATATTTTACAAAATCAAACTAAATATTTATCTACTAATTAATGTTTTTTATTATGATTTATATGAAATTTTAAATTGAAGATTTTAATATGTTTATTTTGAACTCTATCTATTACTAATACTCTTTTATATATCATATCACACTTTTCTCAATTATTAAATTTCACATCACATTTATTTATATTCAAAACTTATTTATCATTATACTTCTAATTTATAAGTTTATCATCATACCTTGAATTTACAATATACTTTTTAATAAAACGTTATAATATTTACATTCTACTTGCCATTTTTGTTGCCAATCATAAAAATATATTAATTACTGTACTTTCAATTTAGTATTTACAAATCATTCTATCGGATATTTAGTTTACAAATGAAATAATCCGTGGTGCTCTAACTCGGATACCACTGGTCGTACTTTTTAACATATGAGGGTATTTCTTTTTTTGAAAGGCAAACAAATCTGTTGCATATATTGAATGAAACAAAATGTTTTGCAATTTGTTGTTCATTCACAAAAAGGCATAAACAATCCTAGAGTTGGACAAGATTAAAAACAGAATATTTCTGCTATGGTACTTTTACATGTATATGATTCAATTACAATCATTCTACTCTACATACTCAAAAGAAATAGCAGAAAAAGCATAACCCATTCCAAATCCAAATCTATTTATGGGGGTATTTTTAGTTGTAGTGTTTTAACCGTAGAGAGGAAACATTGTATTAAAGAGTTAGAAACTTAGAAATGAGTGGTGTTAGGGTCCTGTTCCTTCTCTTATATGATTTGGTGCTTCTGTGTGGTTGGTGGTAATTGGTATATTATATGTTACTGCCCACTCAGCTGCCGCGTGTCCTCCTGTTTTACAGCTGGGTTATGAGTACTAAGTAGTACTATTTTGTGGACACAACTTCTGCCTAACCATTATTAATATAAAATTTAGCTTACCAATAAAAACTCTATACATTTACATTTACTATCTCACTCACTTCCTCCGTAAAATATTTATTTAATTCATGTTTTATTAGAAGATGGGAGTATTAAATTTATAGTTTATTTCTAAAATTATTCTCATCTAGAGTCTAGACACATATTTTTTTTATTTAATTATTTTTTACGTAATTAATTAATATACTTGGTTATATTTTCTAATTTTTATAAGAAATAAAATACATTTATTATAAATTAAATAAGATATTTTAGTTAAAAAATAAGTAATGAATTTTTTTTAAAAAAAAATCTTATAAAGATAGTCATAGGAGTTTTGAATTTGTGTTTTAGCTCCAGGGATATAGATAGTATTTTTAGTACGCAATTCAATTGGAATTAATGAGACTTTTTGGTGTCGTCTATTTTTGAGTATTTTTAATTTTCATTTTTAAAAAAGAAAAAATATTGATAAAAATACGTTTATTATAATTATAGATAGTATTATTATTGGTGAAAATAATGGATATATATAGTATTATTATTTTCATTTTCTCTACAAACATTTTCAAAAATCAATAAAAACAGAAAATAAAAAAATTATTTTTAGTATTTTCAAAAATCACAAATGTAAATACTTAATAGTAATATTATAATTATAAAAAGCTATATATAAATATATTTTAAATTATATATAACTATTTTATAATATTTTTATTAAAATTAATTAAATTTAATAATTTTATTTTTAAAAATAGAGAATATCAGGTAAAAATAAACATATTTTCTAAATATTAAAATTTAAAAATAAAAATAGAAAAAAATTTATTAAACCAATTAATTTGATAAAATTTTACATAAAACTATTTTAAAAAAAATTGCCTAAAAAGTTAAAAAGAGCTAAAAGTTATTAAATTTACATATTGAGTCATAAATATTTGATAAAATTATCTATTTAAATAACGGAATCTAAAATGACATAAATATTTGATAAAAATATAAATTTGTTTATCTTATATAAAAATCTAAAATATTTGAATACAAAAATAATAAACATAAAAAAGGTTGCGGTTAAAAATATTTATGAAACAGTGAAATAAATTTTGTAGTCAGTAAAAAGAAAAGTGTTGTAGACATGGTCAAAATAAATTTACCTGTATGATAAGTTATGACCTGAGTTGAGTGTGTTTGTAAGTTTATGGATTTGCATACATAAGTGGAGGGGAGAAGTTTGACTTGAGTGTCAAAGGTACAAGTCATGCGTGATGTGTCTGAAACACTGGCAATAGCATTATTGATCTGGCAAGAACTGGACCTGAAAGTTGTGCATTCTGTGTCGGTCTATGCTTCTCATAACACCTTCGAGCTGGACTGGTTCAATAATGAATCTGTCACCTATTGTATTGTGTCTACCCTACCTGCTTCTGTCCCCACATCATTGTCACATATAGTTGTTGCTCTAATTCACACCCCAACTCTACTTCCCAATTTTACCTTTTTTTCTTCAGCAAATTACTATGTTGCTATTCATGTGCTTGGCTCACAATGTTTCATAAATTTTTCCAATATTATTCTATATGGTTTATAGTACTTAGCTCTCATTAATTTTCTTTCTCAAATTGGAATACTTATTTTTCCTCAATTTTAAAAACTTTAATCCCTCTTATTTGGTGTTCAGTTGACTTTTATTTTTACCTTTTGGCATTGGCCAATCACCAATGCAAATTGAAAATATCTCATCCAATGAACCCTAATGAGGGGCATGGAACTTTTTGAAGTCCTTCCCACTTATGACAAAATGCGATGGGCACAAAACTTCAGTGAACACCATCTTCCCACGTCTTAGTCCAATATCATCTGTTTTCCCATCAAGACGTGAGAGAGATTCTCATATATATATATATGCATTGCTAGTGTCATGACAACTTTATAGTGCAAAATAGTTCCTTCCTTTTGGTATGCTTGACTTGACCCTAAAGACTTGTATGATGTATGAACATTAATGTCCTTGTTGGAATCCCAGTAGGGATGGCCACTAAATTTGTAAAGTTCGTTCTCAGATTTAAAAAAACAAAAGTCATTTCACTTTGATTCCTTTCTCCTATATTCTTATGATTTATTCAACTAAGACATTTATGAGAGATGGGGTGTCATACAGCACCGAAGCCTACAAAACGATAGAGCTACATATTAGGTTTGCACAACTAGGACCTCCTCTGTAGAAACTCTGTCGAGAAGTATATTATCATGTTTCCATTGAATAAATAGCACTAGTCAATAAAATTTCTAAAACTTTGCTTTCAGTTCCTTTTGCTCGATTATTGGTAATAATTATCAAATAAACCAAACTCCATGGCATAGTGAACTTGTCTTTTAACTTATTATGCTACGTATTTCCAATAATTTATATATGATACACATATACTTAAAATTAGTGATATATTCCTATTGTGTCCATATCTTATACCAACATTATTTGTATTATAAACCTGCATTCGTATGCCGTACGTAACCATAATTTGTTCTTCTTCTTAATTGTGAATATCCATCACTTTCCAAGCTTTATTGTTTTAAAAGTTTAAGATGCAGCTTTAAGAGTTTTTGGGTATCCATCACCAAACCTATTTTCAATTTAACGGGATCAGTTCCCTTTGATTTGAAAACTATAAAAATAATGGAATAAAATATATTTTAAATTTTTGTTGGGGAATATAAATTGTGTTGGGATATTGTTAGGGAAGATTAGATAAAAGTGATACAAAAATTTCACGGTTCAGATAAGCTTTCCAGAGGAGTTATGTTATCTTTCCGTGTTCTGATTCTAAAGGTAATTAAACCTGTTAACCTATCTCAATATAAATCATCCTATTTCTCTTATTCCAAAGGATTTTACAAAAATATTAGAGTAGGCGAAGGAGCAAACTTCTCTCTGCTCCAATATGCCGATGATGTTATTCGAATGGGAGAAGCAGATTTCCAATCAGTTTAGACATTGAATTCATACTAAGAGGTTTTAAGATGACATTAGGATTGAAGGTGAACTTCTTTAAAAGTCATTTCTATGGTCTAAATGTGGATTCGTTATTCGAGCATCCTATGGGATGTCTCCTTAACTGCTTTGTAAGTACATGACGTTTCAAGTTCTTGGGAGTCCTAGTAGGGATGAATCCAAGGTTAGAGATAGTATGGAGACATTTAATAGATCACTTTAAGAAGAGACTCTCAGATTGGAAGGCGAAATTTATGTCATTTGGAGGTCGTTTATTAATGTTAAATTATTTCCTATCAAGACTTTTGTTGTATTACTTTTCATTCTATAAGGCCCCTAGAAAGGTGATGAATGTTCTTAAAGGATTACAATGAAAATTTCTATGGAGTGGGAACATTGATGGAAATAAAATTGTATGGGTTAGCTGGAAGAGGGTGTGTTAGCTTAAGAGTGAAGGGCGGTTGAGGGTAAAATGCCTGACGAGATTCAACCTGAGTTTGCTTGCCAAGTAGAGATAGAGGTTCTTATGTGAGAAGAATACCTTATGGGGTTCTCTACTTCGGAGTAGATATGGAGACTTTCAGAATTTACCATACTATATAGCACGAAGGTCTAAATGCTCAATTTGGGGAAGGATATTTGGTCATTAGATGGTCTTTTGGCAGAATCACCAGGTTGGTTCAAATCCAATATAAGGAGACTAATAGGGGATAAGGTGACACAATGTTTTGGAATCATAAATAGTTAGATGGCAGTTCACTGAGAGTGCATTTCCCAAGAATGTTTGATCTGGCAATCAATAAGAATGTATCAGTCAAAGTCGTGGGAAGTAGTGACTCAGGTTCTCAATAGTGGAACTGGGAATAGAGGAGGAGGTTGTTCGTATGGGAGGAAGATGTGTTGAGTTCTTTGGAAGGAATGTTGCAGAACTTAGTTGTTGATCCTTGCCACTGGGATAGATGGTCTTGGCAGCCACATACCTCAGGAGAGTTCTCTGTAACGAGCCTACAAGATCTTAAATGAAGGTTTGTACAATGGAAATTGGTCAGCTTCTGACTCTCAATTGTTTAAGTGGCTATGGAAGAACAAATTGTCTTCTAAAGTTCTAGCATTTTCTTGGAAATTTTTCTTGAATAGGATACCCACAATTGATAATTTTTTGAAGCGAGGAGTCACAATCCATCCTAATATGCGGTCTTACCTTATGTGCAAGGATCATGCAGAGGAGAGTAAGCATATTTTTTTGTCATGTACATTTGCTCAAAAATTGTGGTATAGGGTTTTGAAGCAGATTGATATTTAATCTCCACTGAACTCCCCTTTTTATTTCACTTAGTTAGTTCTTGGATGGCTAGTAAATATAAAAGTAAATGTAGGTTTTTATTTAGCATGTAGTCTGTTGGTGTATTTGGATATTTAAAAATTTCATTGTTTTCAATAATAGAATAATAGAGTCTTTTGATATCTTCAGCTCTATTTAGGTTATCTATTGGAAATGATTGTTGTATAGGTGTGAAATCAATAAGAGTCATGTATTCTCTTATTATTGGTGTAGTAATACCTTACTGTGTCTTTTAAATATGTAGTAATCATCTAGGGAGTTTTTTTGGGTAGGTGTTTACTATTTCATGTGTTTTTGTACGTATAGAGGAGACATTAAGTGCTTATCTTTTGTTTTAGGTGTCCAAGATTTTTAAAATATTTTGTTTCGCCCCTTATTTTTATATAATATAATATTATATTTGCCTTTCAAAAAAAAATTTAAGTTCTTAAAAAAATCTTGAAATACTAAATATATACTTTAGAGTATGTTGGCTCTTCTAAATGTTTTACATAACCTTTTTTAGATAAATAAAAAATTATTTAGTTTAGAGATCAAAAGTGATCTATTTTAAAAATAAAAAATTTAAATAATATATTTTTTTAAAATGTATTTAATATATAAAAAAATTATAAAAATTTAAAACATATTTTACTCAAAATAATATTACAACACAATATTTTTCTTCTTTCTTAAATTATAATTTTTAAATTAAGATATCTATTTCAGTTGTTAATTTAACATACTGTGTGAGTTATTTTATAAATTTTTCGACACACTTATCCAATTATTACATGCATAAAAAAATTATATCTGCAAATCACCGGTTAGGAGAGGATGATAGAAACAACTACTCCAGTTGAATATTTTAATAAAAAATTAGGGTCTGTTTGAAAGTAGTAGAAAAGATGGTATCGAGAAGTATTATCTGATATATATGTATATATAGATACATATATCTATATATACACGCTTATGATTTTTTTATTCTTTTTATTTTTTTACACTCGTGTCCTTTTTTTAAAAAATCGATGGTTTTCTTCTTTTATTTTTATATTCATTTTTTCTGTCTTCTTTGCCTTTTCTTTTTCTCTTATATTTTTTCTTATTTTCTCCATTATTTTTATTTTTATGTTATTTAATTTAATTTATTATATTTTTTATTCTTTTTATACTATATTATATTATACTGATTTTTTATTTCTTTTTCGCCTTTTTTCTTATATTTTTTCTTATTGTTTCCATTTATTTTATTTTTATGTTATTTAATTTTAATTTATTATATTTTTTATTTTTTTATATTATATATTCTTATATTTTTATATATAATATGTTATAAACTAATTTATTGAATATATTTTAATATTTAAAAATGATTTTAAATATATATATATATATATATTATAGATACGTTAACCATTAGTTTAGTAAATTTTAAAAAAAGTTTATTAAATATATTTTAATATTTATAAAATGATTTTAATATATATATATATATATATATATTAGAGATATATGAACAATTAGGTTAGTAAATATATTTTAATATTTTACAACATAAATTTAAATTTTATTTTATTTAAATTATTTAGTCAATAATATCATAACTTTTTTTATTAAAGATACATTAAGATATTACTCAAAGAGAAAATTCTGTTCGATATTATTATGATTGGCAAATTTTATTTTTTATGGTTATTTAACATGGTTGTATTTAAAAAATATCTTAAATTAAATTTATTTTATTTATTTGGGGTTTTTTCTTTTTTTTAATTTTAATATTTTATCTTTATATATTTAATATGTCAAAAATAATTTATGAAATATATTTCACAAAATAAATTTATTATAATTAACTTATGATATATACTAAAAAATTATTAACGAGAGAAATTGTGTTTGTCAAATATTACTAAGGAACTAAGTCATATTTAATTTTTTTTATATGTAAAGTTATTTTTAACTAATAACAATCATATATCATGAGATAAATTAGTCTTTGATTCGATAGATTGAGAAACATATATGATAATATTTTATTCATGATAAAAGTATATAAAATATATCATAAATATATTACAAATTTTATTAGATATATTTATTATAAAATAATCTTAAATTACTTACTTAATAATATCATAAATTAAATTAATTTTTAATAAAAGAAACTAAAAATATGGTTCACCGAAATAATCTCATCTTAAAACTTTAACATTGTAAATTTATTACCACATTTAGTATTTATAAGACTTATAAATATATGTTTCATCTTTATTACAATATATAATTTCCATAATATTTCTTGTATTAATTATTACTTTTAAATTTAAATACTCTTTATCGGATCAAAAGAAAGATTATTTTTTTAAAAGAATAAAAGAAAGACCGCATTGACACATATTAAAAGAGAGAGAAAAAAATATTAAAAAAATGTAGTTTTGGAAAAATTATATTTAAGATATATTTATTGCAATTATCTAAACTAATCACTTTTATTAATGATGATGAATTGGAAATTATAAATAGATCCAAAGAAGTAATTATTACAAAATAATATATGGACTCTAGGTTTAATAGTTTCATGCAAAATCATTATAGATATCAAAATTTTTTCATTAAATATATAATTGACAATACTTTGAAATCCTATAAAATAATTCTAATTTTTTAAATAAAAACTTATATTTAGTTAAATATCCTTCTTAATTATTATTTAAAACTAAATATGTATCTTAAAAATCTCACCTAGGTTCTAATAAACATATTATGAACCAAATTATATATTATACATCTATTTGACTATTTTTTCGAAAAAAAAAAATCTCATGGTGGTACTATTAATAAAATATAAATTTTATAATCAAAATTTTTTACATAGGTGCTAATAAAGAAAAAATAAATTATCTTATGCAATTTTTATTTATTAATATCTATATAATAATACTATCTTTTTTCATAAATATACTGTACATATTATAAAAATTAAGTTAAAAACCTATTTTTACGGTAGAAAAAATTTTAATTAATTATTAAATAATATTATAAAGTAAATTAGCTATAATTTTACTTGCACTATTCATGGACAATAATCTTACTTGAAAGTATTATGTATAAAACCATTGTGGGGGGTCAAAAAATTTTTTCAAAGTATTTAACACTGTATACTAACAAAAACACACATGTAGATGTTGTACTGCCTATATATTTACATTTCTATTTTGATATGTTATAATAATTTTAGAGTTTATTTTAATATTTTTTTAATAACATGATAGAGTTTAGTATTTTTTTTATGTTAACTTGATAGAAACATACCAGATTGTCAATAAATATATATGTCAGATTTGCAATGAATTTAAGAAAATGGATAGAAAGAGAGTTTGAATAGAATTTAACATGTTGAAAGATATATTGATATTTCTATTAAAAATATTTATGATTGAAGGTATATATATATATATATATATATATATATATATTAATGATGTTTAAAAAGGTTGATTTGTGGAACGGTAGAACTTTTAAAGATGTATATTTATTAATGTGAGAGATGTCATAAAATTTTTAGAAGGGTGAAATAGTCATAAAATATGGACACCAAAATATCTTATTCCTATTATATATATACTAATTATAGATAGTAATAGAATTATCTATCGTCTATCTAAATATTTTTAAGTAATTTTTTTCTTAAGGTTATAAGATTAATTTAATGACAAAAGTTTACATTTGGGGAAAGAGATGTTGTGGGTTCAAATCCTTTCATTCACAAAGTAGTTTATTTTTCAAATTTCAAACAGGTGTAAGAATAGAATATGAACAAATATGTATAAGAATAGAATACGAATTTTGAAAAGTAAACATCATAAGAGAATTTTTTTTATTAATAGTATATATATATATATATTATAGTTTTAATCCTATAAAATTATTTTAGTTCATTTTAATAAAAATAAAATTTTCTTAAAAATATATAAAATATGTTCATATATACATATTTTGTTAAATAATATTCAGTTATGTGATTAAAATTTTTATACTGAAAAAATTAATTGAAATATAAGTAGGTAATATATTTATTACAAATATTTTGCTTTATGTCTTAAAAAATATATAATTAAATTTTTAATTAAATTTTATAAAACAATGTTAATATTTTTTATATAAATAACTCAATATTTGATAAATAATATCATAAACTAAGTTAGTTTTAATTCTTTTATGACAAACATTACAATTATAATTTGCATAAAATATTTTTACTTCAAATTTGGTAAATTTGGTGTTAAATAAAATATGTTATAAGTTCAAGCGTATAGATAACTAAACTTTTGAGCAACTATAGAGATATTAAATATAAAAATTTATAGACATTATCTATTAACTCATAATTAATTTTAATTATTAAAATACAACAAATTATTCTACGTTAATATTTAAGATATGGAAAAGAAGCAATTATATATAACATATTTTATACTTAATGAACTCTATATATTTTCTGTCATATTTTACTTTTTCACTTATGTGCAGTAGATTTCAAATTAATTTTATCTATTTGTATTATTATTTTCATGCTTATTTAGAAACTAATTCAAACTATATTTTGTATTCTTAGGCAATATTATACTATTAAAATATTAATAAAATGGGTAACCAATCAACTAATCAAACATATATATGCTTGTTATAATAAAATTTATGATTTAACTTTTTTTTATTATCTTAAATATAGTCTATAAATTTATTTACAGTAAAATATATTTTTAGCCTTTATAAAATTTACATATTTAAATCTTTCATATATTTTTTTCTTTAAATTTTAAAATACATCAATTACGATGTTTATAATAGATTTTAATTAATAATAATATCTAATAAATTAACTAACTGGTGCACAAGCACGAATTCTATGCTCGTTTTAGTATGAAAACAAGGTCTGAAAGTTATAAATAGATAACTGGAAAAAGAGGAGATGTGTCCTTAAAAATAATATCTAATAAATTAATTATTTGACCCCATGAAACCAACACCTATCAAGTTTTATATGAATCTTAGAAAGAATTAAGTGATGCTGCTACACACCAAGTTACAACAATTCTTTTTAATAAATAGTTTAATTAGTATATATTAAGAGTATAATTTTATCTTACATTCAATAATATTTTTTTATTTGATTTTTAAAACATTAATTAATAAAATTGTAGATAAATAACTGACTGTATAAAACTCACCATAAATAAATAATTGTGACTAATTACATAAAACTTTTTGCATTAATTATACACACTAATTAAACTTTTTAACAAAAACTCTGAATGTTATAAATTCACTTAATTAACTTTTTATTCTTCATCAATATCTCCATATACTATAAATAAATAAATCTAAAAATAAATAAAAGTACTTAAAAGTGTTATCAAATTTTTGTCATTCTCATCTCAAATGAAGTAATTGCTCAAAATCAAATAATTCTTCTATGAAATAAGTGTGAATAAAATTAAAGTTTAATTAGTATATATTCTTATTATAAAAAATTTTACATTGACGTTCCACAATAATTCTTAATTTATGTTAAACTTATTAACTTTATCAATTAATAGTTTAAAAGTCATATAAATAGAGAGTTGTGATTAAACTTAGTGTAAAACTATTGTACACTATGAGTGCATACTAGTTAATATCATAAATTAAATTGCTCTCTTTTTTAAATATGGTATTTTAACAACTAATGATTAACTAAGTTATAAGGTTAGTATATTGACAAAGCGTGAACAGGAAAAAGTTAGATATTTTTTAAGTCCTATGGGTTAGGCATGTGTAAGAGAAGGAGGAAGGGGTGGAAGGTGAAGGGAAATAGTGTTGTTAGATGTAAGTGGAGGAGTATCTCTAAAGGTTTAAGCTATGGTAACTCCGAATATAGGATGGTGTCACGTATCTCAATTCACGTCACACTCTCATGTATAATGACTATTAAACCCCTAATTCTACATTTAACACAGAGGTGTTCACGATTTGTGTTGATTTTAGGAAAAAAGAAAATTGGAACAAATTAATTTTAATTAGTTTGGATTTGTTCGGATTATTGAATTGTTTTTTTCTAATTCAAACTGAACCAATGATAACTAGGTTGGTTCAGTTTGGATTCAGAGAAAACCAACAAAGAAAATAAAAAAATCCAAATTTATTTTCATTAAATTATAAAAAATAATTTTATACCTTAAACTAGCAAAATCAATTAATCTACTAAATTCATAATTTTATAACAAAATATTAAGTGTTGATATATTAAATTCATCAAATTAAACTATTAACACAATCCAATACAATACTGGCAACAAATTATGTATATTTAAAACAAATCAACACAAACAAGATATAAAATAAATATATAATTATATATTCACAAGCAATAATACAACAAATTATATATATTTAAATACAATACAATATCGCAAAACCAATTAAACATGATCGAGTCTGCTCCATTTGGTTCAGGTCCAAACTCGATCAAATGAAAAAATCAAACCAAATTAATGGTTCGATTCAGATTACCAGTTTCATCAGATTGACCAGAACCAATAAATACTCCTAATTTAACGTGTTTTTTATATTGTTTGTACACATTTTTATTCAGAACTAAATTATGTCAATTCTTGAATGTATGTTTGTATGTGTTTTTAGGAAGACATATCTTATGCTTTTTGTTATTTTAATTATTAATAGATTTTTTGGTTTATAAAACAAACATTATATAAAATTTATAAAAAAAACCTGCTGTTCTTTTGCCAAGCTGTTAAAATAATCACTCAAAAATAAAAATATTGAATGAGAGATGTGTAAGAACCAGGACGAATGGGTTAACATTGAATATTATGCATTATACTAAATTAAAAGGGTTTAATGACTATGTAATTAGACCGTAAAAAATAATTTTACTGTGATCTAACTATAAAATACCTACTATATGAATTTTAAGATAGTTATTTTTAAAAATAAATTTCTTATGATAATTTGTGATTAAATAACATCATAAAATTATTTCATGCTGATAACGCACTATTATTTTTCTCAAATTAAAAAGTTGTCTTAGATAAATTAAATTTTAATATTATATATTAAAAATTAAGTTTAAATTTATTTTTAATATTGAATTTTAATATATCATGTTATAAAATTGATATATCTTAATTCATATTTCATTTTAATAATTTTTTTTGTGTTTTAAAAATGTCAACTCTTTAATTCATTGTTAATTATAAATTTTACTTAATTAAATAATATATTTACTTCTTTTATTTATGGAAAGCGAATACTATAGAAAGAACTTTATAATAATTCATATAATTTTGTTGAATCAAGTTAAACTTCTTCACTAATATAGAATAACTCAGAGATTGATATAGTTAATGTATGTGTATATGTATTAAGTTTAAGAGTAAGTATAAAATATTTTTTTTATATAAAATTTAAGAATGATAATAAATAATTAATTTAATTATTAGATTTAAAAAAATATAACGTCTAAGTTTTTTAAATTTATTATTAGAATAAGTGTTTATATATATATATATAATATTAGGATTTGTTAATTATTTGTTTACAAAATGTAAAATGCATTTGCTTCACCAGTAAGCAGACTGCTGTTGACAGTTTAGATTTTACATAATACATATATATTATTCATTGAATGATAGAATAGGGACTCTAATTTTTGCCAATAAATACGTTGGCAGAAGGTGAATGTGTACTGCCAAACAAGGACTACGGACATCTCTAGCTGGCATATAATGATTCTACCTCCAGTGAAGTTAATAATAGTGAAAGTAAAAAAAAAAAAAAAACGTTTAGTTTTAATTCACATTTTATAAATGAATAAAACTGTTTACATAATTTTTTGGTTTTAAAATTATAGATTCTTTTATGAGGGACAAATTTTCTCAACTCATATACAATATTAATTTATAAACTAGAAAACTTTTTGCCTAAATATTAATACAACTTTATTTCTAAAACATGAAATCGAAATTATTTATTAAACTGAAATAATATTATATTTTTTTATTAATGCACTTTGATCATGTTTTTCTCTATTTTCATTTATTTATAATTTTTGGTTATATATTTGACTAACAGATAATTGGCACCTTTTGTAATATTTATTTTTTGTATTGCGCATTTTGTAATATTGTGTATATATAGTCTTCTTTATTATTATTTTTTTCATCTTTTGCGTGTGAATCGATCATATTGTCTAATGTCTATGCAACGTTTTTTTTTTCAAAACACTTCATATAAGTATATAACACTTGTTTTCTTCATCGCACCTATCTTATTCATATTTCCACTTCTCTTCTTATCTATCGATCCCATAATTATTAGAAAAAAAAATATACAATATAATTATAGATGTAGAACTTTTTTCATATTCGTGTGAGATAAAAACATTTTTGAAAATAAAACTGACAAAAAAATTGATTCAATATTAATATATATTATTTTTTGTATAAATCAACATTTAAAAAAGAAACAAGTTAAAATGACTTAATTTAACTGAATCGAAAAGGAAAGTTAATCAATAATTAACTTGATATCTCTAAATTGTAACATGTAAAATATCTATGGTGAATTAGTCAAAGTCAAATTTATTTAATGAAGTATATATTCCAACTTCCCACAGCAGTTGCCTTATTTTCATGGAAATTATCACTACCATTAAGCATTGATAATTGTGAAAGTGAAATAAAAGCCACAAAATGAAAACAAGCAAGGGAGGGAGAAAAGAAAAGACATGAAAATTGGGGTATAAATATCGCAGAAGATTTTTCACATGGGATATTATGGAAGTGCAATAAAGGGCGAGAAGAGACGGAAATTAATATAAAAAAGAAAACTAGGTGGGATGACAAGATGATAGGTAAGCATAGAAAGGGACATCATGGAAGCTTATTTTTGTGACCAAAACATTATAATATCAAGAATCACCTAATAAACTCAACCAACAATTTTGGACCACGCTTTCATAGAAAAATCTGGAACTTAACGGCTCCCCCTTCTCTTCCTTTCACACTGCTTTCCACTGACACTAATACATATAAACACACAACGCCATCATTATCCCAACATATTCTAAGAATCTTCTCTTTCTCTTTGTGGTGTAAGCAACAAAATTCCATCAACTGATCTCCTAATATGCGTGGAGTTGTGTGTGTCTCTTCCTTCATTTTTTCCATCCTTGCAAGTGCTACTTGTTGAGTTGAACGTGCCACTTGTCCACAAGTGTTGTCAACATGTGTGTGCAAGACGGTGAACAAGTCGATGAAGATATAGAGAAGAACGTTGATGACAGAAGGATGTCTTGGCCTTTGCATTGTGACCTCTTGCATGCCCACATGGATAATCGAGAAAAAGACTCTTCTTTTAGAACTCCCTCTGACCAGATCAGTGTTGCAAATTCATTTCCTGTGAGTATTCACTTCCCTTATCTTCTCTTCTTTTATCGGCCCTTTTTTTTCTTTATCTTCTTTTTCCTATACTATATGGTAGTTTTATCATGTAGCCGGCCACTCTTTCAATTATGCTTCGGACACTTCAATACTACCTAACTGCTATTATTCATCAATCTTGTTCACTGTTTTTGTTTTTAACCTTTTGTCAAGTCACGGATTCTTCTATAGTTGTCCTTTCTTGAATTAGATTTTAGTTTGTGTCTACCCACATGGCTGTTAATTATTTGCTTGTGTTATTCTTGTGTATCTGTGGCAGAAGGAAACCTGCTAGTGAAATATGACCTCGAAAAGTTACATCATTATCAAAGAGTGGCTGATGTTACAGCTAGTTGTGTTAGAAATTAGTTAGTCGCTGGGGATGGAGGCTAACTTTGTGTACTTGGTAACATAAATGTGGAAATTGATTGTGCTGTCAATTGAATCCGCTTGCATTGCTTGCGGGTAAATCACAATTGAGGTTTCTAAATCATTCTCCTCGTTAGCATGATTTGTTGATTGATAATTGTGAGTCTGTGACTTTGTAGAAATGACAGTTACAAACTGATGAAATTGACATTGAAGATAATTTCAGAATTTGGTGTGTCTGTGTATATCTTTAGAATACTTGTCTGTTTTACTTTTCATGGCCCTTGAGGTTGCTTTGCATCTTTTATTTGCTAAGTTTATTCCACTGCACTAGGCTCTTTTCATCTTAACTCATTTGCTTTTTTCTGCTGTGGTACATTTTAGCTGGAAAGCATATGTGAGGATGCAGAAATTGTGGATAAAAAACAGAACCTGAACTTTGTCCCTACTCTTCGGTCTGGAGAGTGGTCTGATATTGGAGAACGCTCTTCCATGGAGGATGCTCATATATCCATTGGAGACTTGGCAGAAAAATTTGGCAGATATGTACTTTGCGAGGAAGCTATTTCCTTTTATGGTGTAAGCTGTCTAACTGGTTATGCTATTTGCCTGTTGTCATAAATTTCATTTTCTGCCTTTCAAGGTTATATCATACTTGTAATAATATATGGAAGATTTTAGAACATTCTTGGTCCACCTTAAATAGGGGCAAGTAAGAAGGAAGAAAGTACTCAATGGTAGTGCTAATAACTTAAAGGAGAAGTCCAGCATCTTGTTTTCTTCATGTTATCGAATGAGAATCTGTCTCCGACTCTCCGTTTGTTTTTGCTTCAGTAGAAGTTATCTCATTGCTCAGTGTTAGCTCATTGCCTCATGAACATATAATTGGATCCATATACGTTAGGGATATTAGTAAATGCTATGGTCTGTGCATCTAATTTTTACTAGTAAATACTTGAAACTGGTTGACAAGATTCTTTGCTGAAAATGCTTCCGTTTAGAACCTTATTGTGGACGCTTCATCATTGTCACCCCCTTCCTCTCCGTTAGAAATTGTGGTTGTGTAGCCATTCTGAAGTCTGACTTGAACCTTGTGGGTAAAGCTAATTATAGCTAGGAAAATTCACTCAGAACAAAAGGAGACTAAACATCTTGTATTCATTTTTGAATAGTTGGATGCACCCCGTTAATTAGGATTTGACATCTGAATACAAATTGGTTTGCTGTGCAGGTATTTGATGGACATGGAGGGAAGAGTGCTGCACAGTTTGTTCGTGATCGTCTGCCACGGGTGATTGTTGAGGATGCTGACTTTCCTTTGGAACTTGAGAAGGTTGTCACAAGGTCATTTTTGGAGATTGATGCAGAGTTTGCGAGATCATGTTCTATCGAGTCTTCCCTGTCTTCTGGTACAACTGCACTGACTGCAATTATATTTGGAAGGTGAAAATTTGTCTCTGCTGTTCTTTGGCCTTCACTACCGCAGTATAATTTTCAAAACTTTAGTTGTGAAGTGGCACACTGACTTTGAAGTCAGATGTAATGCCTAATATCACATTATGGTTTTCTTTTCAGGATTACTTCCTTCAATGTTGCAAGTTGCATAAATCTTAAAACATACATATACTTGAGAAAACTATTTCTATGTTCTAAATGAATCTCATTGTCTTCTATAGGTCTTTACTTGTAGCCAATGCTGGAGATTGCCGTGCAGTATTGTCCCGTGGTGGAGTGGCTATAGAAATGTCAAAAGATCACAGGCCATTATGCATTAAAGAAAGGATGAGGATTGAGTCTCTAGGTGGATACATAGATGATGGTTACCTAAACGGCCAGTTAGGTGTGACTCGTGCTCTAGGTGATTGGCATCTTGCAGGAATGAAGGAAATGAATGGAAAGGGTGGTCCATTGAGTGCTGAGCCGGAACTTAAATTGATGACATTGACAAAAGAAGATGAATTCTTGATAATTGGCAGTGATGGACTCTGGGATGTTTTCCGCAGCCAAAATGCTGTAGATTTTGCTCGAAGGAGGCTTCAAGGGCACAATGATGTGAAGCAGTGTTGCAAGGAAATAATAGCGGAAGCAATAAAGAGAGGTGCAACAGACAACTTGACAGTGGTGATTATATGTTTTCACTCAAAACCTCCACCTTCTGTGGTCGTAGAAAGGCCTAGAGTCAGAAGAAGCATATCTGCTGAGGGACTTCAAAATCTCAAGTGCTTGCTAGAAGGATAGAACATTCTTGACTGCAAAGGAAATGATTTTCTTGAGCTAAGATTATGTACATAAATTCATCCATCTCACTAAAAATGCCATTCTGCTTCTTCTTGTCACTGATCCCTCAAAGGGATAGAGCACGGAACACACCAAGATGCAAATTCTAATAAAGTTCATACCATCATATAATTATTTTTCCCAGTTAATGGGAAAGTGAGAAACTTGAATTATGGTCTATCTTGTAAAATGTGATTTGAGCACACAATTTGTGCTCATGCATTTTTCTTTGTTTTATGGTCTAGCTCCTCACTGTACATGGATTGTGTGTGTGAAAAGCAAACTGATTTATCAATGAGTGCCAGGGTACTCAAAATGAGAAATACGTATCCAAACTGGAAACACATAACAGAAAAACACCCAGTTACAGCCATTAATTTTAACAAAATTTTCATGAATATACCTTATTGAAGTGTTACAGCCGTTGTGAGCTCCTATTAATCTGCAAATGAAAGGAATGCCAGACTGTGAAAACTTGTTACAATAACAGGATCATTTTTCACTCAAATGATGACAATTCTGATGAGTAACTATCAATTCACCATTTAGGCCACCAACATTATTCCAAACCAGTTTGAACGAAATTAAGACAAACCCAAGATTGCATCACCAGCTGGGAAAAGAATAGTTTTGGCTTTAAACCATGAATATGCTCTGACTTGGATAAGATCCACAATTTCAGACGCAAACACCCTCTTGTAAAGCATCAGAAGCCTCTATGCATTTCCCTTTACTGGTTTTATTTGACCTTACGTACAATTCTAGGATTTTGATTACTAACTCCATTAAATTGATACTTGCACCCACTTTTACGATAAGGAAAGTCCGATCCAAAATGTATTTTCAAGGGTGGATGCATGACCTAAAATGCATAATTCTAATGGGTATCATATGACCAACAAAACAACCCAGTAATGTAAAAGGCATTAAAACACCATCCAAATTGTTTTATTCTAATCATGGAAATTTTTCAAAATGCTCTTATGTATTGATAATGGAACTGGATTTGACTCGGGATTTCTATCGTGGTTAAATAAATGAAGAAACACTCAACGGCCGTATCACAAAAAGCACTTGAAAATAAACACTTTTCGGCTTAACACGACATAAATATAACAGAAAGCAAGAGTGTCAACATAGAATGACGCAAGGACATATCTCATGTTTAGGTAGATGAGTTATTTTACAATAAGAGGTGCCGCAACAGGCAACATCATGAACAGTACAAAATAAAAAGGTATTGAATTGATTCATCAGTAGCTAATCATGCTTATACATTGGCTTTCAACATCGGCTAATAGAGTGAAAGCAATATAAACATCAATAAAATTCAGCAATTGCTCTATCAGTACAAAACACATTTAACTGCTACTATCTAAAAAATCTAGGTCCCAGTCGATATTAATCAAATGTGTTCTGCGGCTTCTGGTTGTGGTTCGCCTAAAGTCCATAGTAATTGCAGAATTTTTGTTGAACCTATTTGGATTGAAGGCGTTACAAATAAACCATTCATACAATTTTGCAATTTGTTGTCAAAAAAAGATAAGATGTGAACTACAAGATCAACGATATCATCAGTACAGAAAATTATAGATATAAAAACCGTGTCCCGTCCGGAATAAGTAGCTTTTTCACATGGAGGAGAGAAGGTAGTAGAGAACTATTTCAACGGCATTGGAACTTGCACCCGTATGTGAAATAGCTGAATAAAAAATCCTGCAACTCGCAATGCGAAGCACTTATTTTGCTTGCATCACATACAACGGAAACAGCTTAAAGGCTCAAGCTTCCGTAGAAAAACATGAAATGATGATCAAATCGAACAGAATCTTTTATACAGAATCACATCATTTGCTGGTGAAGGTCTGCTGCTTGCTGTGCCAGTTCCACCATCATAGCCTCATCAAAGAACTTATTTATGCTTACGTCCTCACTCATTCCCTGTGAGTTTAATGTAAGAGCAACATGAATTAAATGCCTAGCATTAGCTAGTTGTTTCACAAAAAGGATAAAGCAAATCACCGACTTCAACATAAAAGTTATGGTCACAAGATCCCAGAGGAAATTTTTTTAATTAAAATTGAGGCGAAATTTTTAAAATGTGACTATACCTTTCTACGCCTTGTCTTTACCATAAACTCACGGGCAAGATGCTGGATAGGCGCTGGTTCAAGTGGGCGCAAAACTATGCTTTTGTCCAGAGGATCTCCAGGAACAATAGCCCAATGATCAAAAACTGACATGCAAAATGCTTGACCTTGCGTATGGTATCTCAAGTCTGTTTCGAATCCAAAAGATTCTATCACAGGCAAAAATGCCTGAGATAAGTTGGGAATAAAGTCAGCAAACCATAATTCAGATGCACCAACTCAAGTTCATACTCAATATTTTCAAGATCATAACAGTCTAAACAGGCAACATCTTATAGGTAAAAATTAGCCACCAACCTTAACAATATAAGCTGGGGTGCCTGGCTGAGGAACATCAGCAGTAACATGTCCACGTCTTCGAGATAATACAGTGTAAATGGCAGATACACAATCTATTGGAGTTTGAATCTGATCAAAGGCCAAAAGAATAACATTACAATCAAAGCAAGAATCAGTGAAATATTAACACTATTGTTCTCATAAGTTATCTAAAATTAGCGCAAATAAAAACTTTTTATTAGCTTTTACAAAATTATATTATTCCAGAAATTAGATTAGGCATTATTAGTTATACACCTATACGATCATCAATTTGTAAAAATGTCAAAAACCATAAACAATACAATCAAATTTGATATACTGCCATCATAAAAGGAATAGTTAGTACATACATACCTCCACATAATATACTGGTTCCATAAGCCGAGGGGTAGCCATGAGGAAAGCTGAATAGGCCACTCGTCGTGCTGTTGGTATGATCTGGCCCGAACCCCGATGAAGTGGCTCAGGCGCAATCTTAGCATCAACTATCTTGAATTTAACATTCCTAATGGGCTCATCACAGAGAGGTCCTTCTCGTGCACCCCACTGAAATCTGTCAAATTACATAAAACCCCATACTCAAGGCATAGTCAATTAATCCATGAATATGTACATAGTTCAATCTCCTGTATTGTTTACCCCTGAACAATGGAATCCTTCACAGCATTCAGCAGATTCTTGTCAACTTCAGTTGGAAGGGTGTCATCTAACAGAATATTGGGTCCCTGCATTATAATTGCATATGTTACACAGAGTGCCAGGGAGACAGACAAACAAATAGACCCATAAGAGAGAGTTTACCTGCTTATCAGGGCCAAAAGCCCAGATTGATCGTGCAGCAAGAAGATCCCAGTCATATTTAGTCTGGAAAAACTCACCTAGTTTCTTTCTATTCCAGTCAGTGCTAACAACACCATTCTCTATGTCCTCTGCAAGACCTCTTTCTAATGGCTCAGCAATCTAAAGAATAATGAAGGTTACTATGAGTGACATGAACAGAAAAGCGCCATCAGATGACAAAAATACTCTTCAACTAAGCCATATACCTACCATAGTTATTTTATTCTTCTTGTTTGGTGTTTCAGCAAAACATTTCATTGAGGAAGATTCAACTACAGTTTCACAAAATGAGACAACAGGATCTGCAACCTACAAAAGCAAGTGAAAGGATAATCTTCAACAAAGGAACAGTTTTACCTTAGTCAATGTCTAGCCAAAGTTTAATGACAGAATAACTGAGTAGAGAAAACAACAGATAACCTTGACTTCTACTTCAGAATAGAGTTCTCTCAGATCCTTCATAATTGAATCCAAGTATAGCTCACCAGTCCCTAATATAGTATGCTCCCCAGATTCCTCAACTTTAGTAACTGCAAGAGGATAACTCTTGCTTATTTTCCTCAGTCCCTCCACCATTTTTGGCAACTCACTTGGGTTTAATGGCTCAGTAGCTGTTTTAACCACTGACAGTGTATTGAACTGAAGAGGCCAGAAAATATATACATCTTCATCATAATCCACGTTACAAAGAGTAGCAGTTTTCATGATTGAAGCATCCACACCTTCAATTAGAACCCAAGAACCGGGAGGAGCCTCGGCTACTGGCATCCTATCACGAGCTTGATACACCCACAACTTTGTTACTTCCTTTACAGTCATGTCCTCCTCATCATCTGGTGAGTATCCTTCTCCTAGAACACGCACAGTCTGTCCTGTCTGTATCTTGCCACTATAAACTCTACCAAAGGCATCAAACACACTGCAATCTGATTTTGGATACAACTTGGTCACATTAACCATTAGGGGGCCATAAGAATCACACTGTGTCATGGTTTTGTAAATGGAAGAGTCTTTAGGCCCAGTATATATATGATCAACTTTCTTAATTGCAGCATCCCTTGGAGAAGGTATATGCTGAACAAGCATATCGGTGAAACCCGAAGCTGGACCAAAAACCGAGCTACATGCCAGCCTTAGCAAAGGCCTAACATTTAATCTGTAGGCTGCATTACTTAGAGTGACTCCTAGTTCAGCGAGGGTTGTCTCTACACTCTTCTTATGTTCCCCAATCACTTGGCTATATATCTTGTAAAGTGGCTCCAGAACAAATTCCACAAAAGATCGCTCCCCTCCAGTAGCAGGGGGTTTCTTTTTGAAGGCTCTGGTGTCCGGATGAAAATAGTAGTCTCCCCAAAGACGAGAAGCAAATTTATTAGCTTCCAAAGGAATTCCATGCAGCTTCCCGTACAGCTTAGCAAATGACTGCAATGTAAAGGACCAACCAGCAGTGGCGCTAGCAAAACAAACATTTCCTGCAACTGGATCCACAACTTGAACATCACCAGCAATTGAGGAGGCAGCAGATATGTGAGTGTTAATAACTTCCAAAGTATGCCTTAGCTTATGATAAGCATCCTTTGGTGGCAACTTAAGTTCAGTTATAAGCCTGTCAACCTAAAGTGACAACATGAAAGAATAAGATAAAGGGCACAAACTAAACTATCCCTTAATATCAAAAGCAAGAAATCATTTACCTTATTAATTACAACAACAATTGGCAACCGCTCCTGAATTGCGTGACGTATCGCCCTCTCCGTGTTTACCTAGAAACCACAAGAAACATAAAAACACAATGTTTTGCAGCTATACCACAGTAACTAACTAGTATTACAATCAAGCTGCTAGATCATATCACATACACAATAATTTCATTTTGACTTATTAATTGCAGAATTAGTTTGCCTAACCTTCCCAATTTGCAAATTTGGGGTGGTTTTTTTTTCCCACACATCTAATTACTCTCCGATTTCAATGGTGCAATATGGGTCCACCTGTCAATTGGTATAACGACAGACATGCTATTGCACTACTACATTCATGTTGAAGAGAGATTCTAGTAATACTAAGGTGAGACTCTATTGAATTGCACATTGATGCGGATATGATAAAGCCTTTCAGTGTAGAAGAAGCAGAAGATAATTATAATGGAAGGGAAAGGGGAAAAGGATAAAAAGATGAAAAGGGAGGAAAAGCAATACCATGACACCTTCAGCAGCATCAACAATTAAGACAGCGCCATCAGCAAGGCGCAAAGCGGCGGTCATTTCATCAGAGAAATTAACATGACCAGGGGTGTCCATGATGTTACACAAATAAGACTTGGAATTGGTATCCTCGAGGACGAGAGACATGGGAACGGCCTTGATTGAAATCCTCCTCTCCTGTTCATCAATCCGAGTATCGGTGTACCGCATGTGCTTCTCGCTCTGAGAATCAAACGTGGACATGTGGTGCGTCTGCTCCACAAGCATGTCCATGAACACGGTCTTCCCGTGCTGCAAGTGGCCCACCAGAGCCACGTTGCGCACCAAGCTAGGGTTCGACATGAGGCCCACCAGGAACTGAGAGGAAACGTAAGTGGAAGAGTCCTTCACTCCCACTTCGAATTTGATGTTCCGAACCGGCTTGATGATCGGCAGCTCAAGGGGCTGTTCGTCTTCGTCCATCACTAGGGTTTCCACGTCCTCTCCGTACACCTCCTCCGCGGTCGGGTAGTACTTTTTCTCCTCGGCCAGGACCACCTGGTTTTCCAACTCGTTCGAAATTGTCGTCATCCACCCGTTGCTTGGACCCTCGCCGTCCGACACGGCCCCTCCGCCGTCGGATTGCTCGTCGGCGTTGTCGTCGGCATCGCCGTCGGAATCACGCTCGGAGTCTTGATCGGACTCCATCTCGGGGCCGATGTAGTTGCCAAACTCGTCGTACAAGCTATCATCCATGGTGTTGAGTGTGGAGAGCAGAAAGAGATGAAATGCGAGGGAATTGCTCTCACCGTCGTTTCAAACAGACGGAGATGGGGTTTTTCGGGTTTTAGGGTACCCACTACACTCTCTGCTGTCCTGTCACTGTCACTCTCAGCAGATCACATTTCCACTGGACTCGGACCGGCCCAGTGTTTAGAATTGGGCTAAGATCGCTTTTCTCCCTCCTTTTTTTCTCTCGCAGTTCAGTCTTTTAAATTAAAAATAAATAAATCATTTTGGTTGTTGAGATTTTTAATTAGACAGAATTTATTTTTCTATCAATTTTTTTATCCCTCCTCAACACCAAAAAAATATTCCTTTTTGGCTAACATAAATATTAATGCGTCCGTGACATTGTGCTGATAGGAAAATAATTTCATAATTAGTTAAAAATAAGATTGGTTCAATTGAAATTTTAATTTTAATTTTTTAAATTTTAGTATTTTTATTTTTAAAAATTTAAAATTTTAATGCTTCCTATTAACTTGTTCACTTTGGTTGCTAATCACACTAATATTGGCTCATAAGTTAGCATTAATTTATTTGAAGACACACTTAAATATAATCTATTCACTAGATTAGTAATTTTTTTACTTAAAATACTAGGATCTCTGTAATAAATTATTTAGAAAATATATTATTTAACCAAAAAACCTCCAAACACATAATGTCCTGACTTTTTTATTAGAAAGTGTGCTTTTAGATAATTTTACAGTTCTATTTTGTTAACTCACTTCAACTAAAAAATAAAGTTGTATGCTTGGAAAATTTTACAAACATTTCGCTAACCTACTTTACCTTATTTTTTAGTCCAAGTATTTTAACAAACAACGTTATTGATATCCATTGAGACCATCTTTTATATTTTTTTTATAGAAAGATCATCTTTGCTATAACTGGTAAAAAAATGAAGTTGTGTATATTAATAAATCCCGTATAATATATATTAAAAATTTTGCTAATAAATTAATAATTTGATCCTTTAAACGTGATTAAAAATTCAATTTAATGTTTAAACATATACTATTGAAAAATATCTGTTAAATAAAATCATTCTTTTAAAAATATCTTATTATCCTGAGAGATTAATCTTTTTTATAGTGGAGAAATACTCCGAGTTTAAAAAGTAAAATTTAATAATGATTTTTGTATACTTTATGTAATAAATTATAAAAATTACTCTTGATTAGTAAAATCACCTTTGTTTTTTAATCGCTATGGTATTTGGAAATTGTTTTGGATCTGACTAATTTGAAGCACTTTTAAAGTTATCTAACTAATAAGACTAGTTTTCATTGACGGGGTTTTTATCTGGAGGAAGCAAAAATTTGCTTTGGAGAATGATGACATGATCCAATTTGAAATAAAATCGAAACACATGAATCTGGATATGATTAACGATGTGGCTGCTCATGTTATTGATGTCACCTCATAACGCATATAGCGTGTTATAGCGGTAACAAATTATAATTAAACTCATAATTTCCTACATGTAAGTTGCAGCACACATGAATCTCTAATAATATATGGATTTATTTAATTAATGCACTGTTTATAGAAATCACCTCCTTTTATTTATTGATCTAATAAAACAGACGCAGGTGATACACGGTAAATACATAGGTAGTAGCATGGAACCATAAAGCTTGAAAACCAAACTTTACCCTTGAGTCGGTATTACATAGAAATTAAAGCATTGAACAACGACGTCATATATACGTAAGGATAATTATTCATTAAGTTCCATATGCATTGAATCAAAAGTGGCGTGGAGGCGGAGGAGATGGATGGGCATGTGGTGGAGGAGCAGGTGGGCCAGGATGGAGTTGAGGGCCTGGACCGGGTGGGCCGTGGTGGTGATGAGGTCCCGGTCCGGGAGGGCCCTCGTGGTGGTGAGGGCCTGGACCGGGTGGGCCGTGGTGGTGGTGAGGTCCCGGTCCGGGAGGGCCCTCGTGGTGGTGAGGGCCTGGACCGCCTGGTGGGGGAGGATTGTGCATGTTGCTCACTTGCTTGCGAGTTGAGTCACGGGGTAAGAAACCATGTAAAAATATTGTTTCACGAATCCAATATTGTAAAAATATTTTGGTGAGGAGCGATCAATGAATTTAAACCACTAATTTATATCATGCACGACAAAACTATACAACCCTGCCTTCCTTATCTTCAACAATCTACCAGTCAATATTTCTTCTTCCAACTTCAACAACTAACATTCATGCAACATGTTGAATTTTATTGGTTTTCTTTAAAAAAGGACACAGGTGAAATATTATAAAAGTATGTTTTGTACAGTGAATTTAAGTCTTTTCAAGTTCTCTTACGAAACTTTTGTTATTGGTACTAAAAATAGTGAAATGGCTAAAATGTTTTGATTGGATGAACTTATTGAAGAAAGTGTGGGAGTGATAACAATTACACTTTGAATCTAAAAGTTTTATATGCAAGAAGCTTTCTCACATTAGGGAGTAGTTGTCATAACATAAAAGATGACAATTAAAATATATAGATACCCTAAAGTAAGTTAAATTAAAAGATAAAAAAATAGGGTGATAAGATTGAGAGGTGGAACAAATAAAAAAAAAAAAGTAAGAGTAAGATAACCATATTTTATTCTTAAATTAAATGAATAAAAACTTAAAAGACAAAGATAAAAATATATAAAACGAAAGGAAAAAGAAAGAAAAATTTATTCTTAAACCATAAAAATATGATAACTTCCTGAACCAAAAATGTTATACGTACAAACCGTATTTTTTTATATAATTCATAGTTAATTTCAATAGGTTGTAGAAGATACAAGATTTTAAAAACTAATAACATAAAAATATTATGGCTAATGAGCAATTAAGTTCCTACAAACTATAATACTTGAGTTGAAGAATTATAAAATAGTTAAAAAAGTGTACACAATGAAGAGTATTCAGCGGAAATAGAAATATGCGGCTAGGATATTAGGTGTTCAGTCTAAAATGTTCGGCAATTAATTCAAACACAACTCAACCTCAATAAGGAAAACAGATAATGATAGATTAAGAGATTAATCAGCCTAAATCTTGATTATTAGTTGAAAACCAAGCTTAAGGTTGTATTACCTAATTCTAGAATGATTAGGTAAGATCCAACAAGTAAAAACTCAATCCACCACTATAAATAGGTAATGAATATCGAGGTAATAAATAAGGGTATTTTTAAAAGTACTGTTCATTTATTCTTGGTCGAACTCTACCTGACTTGAGCGTCAAAGTGTTTCTTGTAAATCCCCCCTGTTCGAAGCGGACCTTTGAAGACCGAATCTAGTACACAAGAACTAAGCACATGCCTGAAGCGAATACATAAGTACATTTGGCACCCACCGTGGGGCTCAAAGTAAAACCTTGGATCCCACTCTAGTATTAACTACCTACTAGATATGGCGAGAACAAGAAGCAATGGAGGAGCGACTAGGAACTAGGCCAATGAAGGAACAGGAACTAGGACAACGATTGGAAACCCCAAAGTGGTGGACGAATCGAGTCTGGCTGAGGTCCTTAGGTTGTTGAGGGAAAAAGTAGCAGAGTTGAGATGTGAGATACCTGAGATACAAAGTTGGAACTAAACAAAAAGAAGCAACGAGTTTGACCATGCAAGGGAAGACTCCCATGGAGGGTAATCAGCAGTGCCTACACGAAGTCTACCTCTTCTGAGCCACTCTACAACCCCATTAAGGAGTTGACCTTCCCACAATCGAAAGCGAACGAGAGCCCCCCAGAGAAGTGTCACCTCACGCCCAAGCAGGACCATCAAATCCCCATTGCAAGCAATGTTGCCCTTTAAAGCAGGTAGCACATGAATGGAAGGAGCATCAATAGTTAGGCCCTATCACCCCTTTTACATCCAAGATAATGAAGATACCACTCTTGGAAAGTTGGAGGCATGTCTCCTTGGAGAAATATGATGGGACTTCAAAGCCTGATGTCAACCTGGCCATCTTTATGACCCAAGTGGGAATGTACATTAAGGACCAGACAACCCTATGTAAGATATTCCACATGTCCCTTCAGAGACCAGCATTGAATTGGTTCATACAACTTCCCTCGCATTCGGTGGACAGTTTCCAGGCCTTGGTGACCAAGTTCGACAATCAATTCGCGATGTCTCGCCACATTGGTTCACCTCTCAAGCGATAACAACTGTTAGACAAGAGAAATGAGAGCCTTTTCAATCATTCATAGACCATTTCGGCAAGACAGCTTTGAGTATAAAAGACTTACAGCCAAAAAGTGACTCTTCACACCTTTTTAACCGGTCTCTAACTGGGAGATTTCGCAAAAAGTATGATTCGTGTCCCACCGAGAAGTATGGAAGAAATGAGAAGCAAATTTGTCTCATTCATAGAAACCGAAGAGTTACAAGTCTTCCAGAGGATGGTAATAGAAGCCTTAAACCAATATCAAAAAGAGAGAGAGAAGGGAGACAAAGGGAAAAAGAAATAGCAGTTTAATGATCAGAGAATTGAAATACAGTCATTGCACACCCTTGAACACTTCACGTTCTAGGGTCTTGGAACAAGCTTTGGTAGTAGAGCTTTTAGTTATGCCTATGAGGGTTAATACACCACTAGGGGTCGATACTAATAAGCATTTCAAGTACCACTGGAACAGGAGGCACTCTACTGAAGAATGCTCAGTATTGAAAGACAAGATAGAGGACCTGATCAAGCAGGGTCATTTGAAAGACTATGTCTATTAGCAGAAAGGTACACACCACCAATATGGTCGTAAGGAGAACCATGGTCGAGATAACCATAATAAGAAAAAAAAACATGATCACTCTAGAAGTTACAGAAGAAGGAGCAAGAGGCAGAAGCAGATCCACGGAGAGAAGGAATATTTATCAGGGAAGTAATCCTAAAAAGGTAATCAACACAATAACTGAAGGATTTGTAAAAAGGAACACCTATCAGGGAAGAAATCCTAAAAAGGAACACCTATCAGGGAAGCAATCCTAAAAAGGAATACCTCTTCCTCCCACAAAAGGCACCTTAGAGCATTAAGATTCATAAATACTATGATGTCTCCCCTCAGGCTAAGAATGATTGTCGTCACCTTCACAGACAATGACTTCCAAGTCATAGACCCACAACAGGACGACCCCATGGTCATTAGTGTAGAAATATCCAACTGCATTGTGAGTAAAACTCTTGTGGACTAGGAGAGTTCAACAGACGTGCTCTACTGGAAAACACTTCAAGAGCTCAGCATCCTGGAAGTTTAGCTAATGTCATATGACAAGTCATTCATTGGGCTCGTGGGAGAAAGAATAGCAACACGAGGATGTATTGACTCTTATACCAAGTTCAGAAATGACAAAAGCCCTAGTCGCACAGTGAAAATAAGATATATAGCAATGCAGGCCAACACATCTTACAACATTCTGCTGGGGAGACCATCGCTTAACAAGTTGGGAGCCATAATGTTTACTTACACCTGATCATGAAATTCCCATCCGAAGAAGGGAGGTGCACCATGGTCCACACTGACTAGGGATGATAAGAATACTCATACCCGTGGGTACCCATCCGAACTTGCCCCAATTTTGACGGGTATTATCCGGTTTGACCGGGTATGGGTATGCATACGGGTATTATCAATGTGTTAAGTCGGGTACAGGTACATGTATGTGACTACTCGTCCCATACCCAAACTCGTACTCGCCCCATTATAATTTTAATGATTACATAAAAAGTTTAAATTTATATATTTAATTAAAAAATTTAATTCTTAAACTTTAATTTATAATTTCTTGTTATTAATTATTCTTTATATACTTTTTAAATTAAAATATAATTAATAACTTAGTATATATAATTTATTTAATAATAAATAAGTAAATTTAAATTGTAAAAAATAATATGACAGGTATTCACAGGTATACCCGAACTCGAAAATACCCAACAAGGATGGGGATTAAAATTTCATACCCGTTTTTTTTATACCCAAACCCACCCCGCACTTTGCGGGGACGGGGATAGGGAGGGTCAAAACCGCACCCGCCCCACCCTATTACCATCCCTAATGCCGACCAACGCGCCGCCAGAGAATGTTATCAGCCATCCTGAAAGTCTGACCTTGGAAGGATAAGCAGGAAACTCGCACTGTCAACATGCTCACATGTCCGAACACTTCAGATTTGGACCTAGACCCAAGGCTTGACGAGATTGATAAGGCAGAACTCACTAAGGACACTTAGCCTTTCCAGTTAGGAACAGAGTCAATTCAAGTTACATATCTCGGTTCCTCTCTACCAAGAGGGATCAGAAGGAAATCATGGCAATAGTATGTGAGAACTCAGACTTATTCGCTTAAACAAATGCAAACATACCAGGGATAAACCTTCGTTTCTTATCTCATAAGTTGTTAGTGTGCACAAAGCCTGTGGTGCAAAAAAGAAAAAAAATGGTAGTCAAAAGACTCAAAGCGGCCAGAGAAAACGTTGATAAGCTCGTGGTCGTAGAATTTATAAAAAAAGTGAAGTATACCACTTAACTAGCCAACGTGGTGATGGTCAAGAAACACAATGGAAAATGGAGGATGTGCACAAATTATACTGATTTTAACAAGGTGTGCCCCAAAGTTGTATACCCACTGCCTAGCATTGATAAGCTGGTAGATGGAGCAGCAGACCACGAAGCCCGTCATTTTTCTACACGCCTTCTCGGGTTACAATCAGAGTCGGATGCACCCCCATGGATGAAAAAAAGATAGCATTCATCACCAAAGACACCACGTACTGCTACAAGGTCATGCTTTTCGGTTTAAAAACATGAGGGCCATATATCAGAGATTCATGGAAAAAGTTTTCCGCTGACAGATTGGGAGAAACATGGAGGTATACATGGACGACATGGTCTTCAAATCCGAAGAGGTTCGAAATCACGCATAGGACTTAAGAGAAGTGTTCGGGGCTATAAGAAAACATTCTACGAGACTCAACTCAAATAAATACATCTTCGACGTATAGGGTGGAATTTTTTTGGGTTTCATGATCACAAAAAGGGGGATAAAGGATAACCCTAATAAGTGTTCGACCATTTTAGAGGTAAGAAGCCCAATAAACCAGAAGGAAATGCAACGCTTGATGGGAAGGATAACAACATTCTCTAGAATTTTACCATGTGTCGCCGAAAAGACCAAACCTATCATGACCTTACTTAGGAAGGCACAACCATTCAAGTGGACGAAAGAATATAAAGGAACATTTGTAGCATTAAAAAGGACCTTGACCACCCTACCAATATTGGTTAAACAAGTTTGGATGCCCTCATAGTGTACCTATCGGTCTTCCTTTTAGCGTTAAGCGTTGTCATCACACAAGAAACAAAGAGGATAACATCTTGTATACTTCATAAGTCGCATCCTTCGTGATGCTGAGTTAGGTGCCAAGCAGTGGAGAAAATGGCTTTAGCATTGGTAAATATGACAAGGCATTTGAGGCCTTACTTTCAAAGCCATAGAATGGTTGTCCAAACTAACTGCCCAATCGCGAGAGTGTTCAGAAAGCCATAACTAGCAGGAAGGATGGTGGCCTAGTCCATGGAACTCATTCGACATACACTACAAGCTAAGAGGTTCCATAAAGGCTCAACTATTTGTTGATTTCCTTAGCGAACTTTATCCCGCCACTGAAATGCCAGGTGATCAACTAGCACAATGGACTATGCACGTGGATGGGTTTTCGAACAACGGAAGAAGTGGAACAGGAATCATTGTCGAAGGACCAAATGGGTTTGACCTAACAATCGCTACGCTTCGGCTTCAAAGCCTCCAACAACCAAGCTAAGTATGAAGTTATGCTTGTTGGTATGAAGCTAGCCAAAACGGTTAGATGTCTGACAAACTCCAAGGTAGTAGCCGAGCAGGTCAATAACTCGTTCCAGGTCAACAAGGTGAAACTGTTGATGTATTATCACGCCTTTAGAAAGGTTTAGTCTAATTTTGATAAATTCACATACCTTAAAACCAAAATGAAATGGCAGATCAACTAGCTAAGCTAGGGAGTACTAGGAAGCCAAGACAGGTTAAAACAATCATTCAACATGAGTTGGCAACACCAAGCGTAGAAGTATGCATCATTTTGGTGACAATAGATGATTGGAGAAAGGACATTATGGCTTACATAGAACATAATGAATTGCCTATGGATCTAGTTCAACCCAAAGTGTTAAGAATGAAGGCAGTTAGGTTTACAATAATCATAGGGGAATTGTGCAAGAGAGGTTTTTTGACACCCTTACTCAAATGCTTAGTACTAGAGGAAGTTGACTATGTCATCTGAGAAGGTCATAAGGGCATCTGTGGCATGCATACAGGGGGAGAACTTCGGCTGCTAAGGTTTTAAGGATTAGGTATTATTGGCCCACTCTATAGGAAGACTGTTCAACTTCATCAGGAAGTGCACACAATGTCAGAAGCATGAAAACTTAGTTCACCAACCAGCAGACGACTTGAAGGTAATTGCAGCCCCGTGGCCATTTTGTGTTTGAGGGATGCACATTCTTGGCCCTTTCCTCGTAGCAAGAGGACTTGAAATTTTTACTGGTAGCCATAAACTACTTCACAAAATGGATAAAAGTCAAACCCCTAGTCACCATTTTAGCACAGAATGTCCAAAAGTTCTTTTGGAAGAATTTCATCACAAGGTTTGGGATCCCATATGTCATGGTTATAGATAATGGCCTCTAGTTCATGCACAGGAAACTAAAAGCCTTTTTCGAAGGGTTAAGCATCAAGCATAGGGTGACCTCGGTCGAGCACTCAGAATCAAATGGCCAGGTTGAAGCTGCAAACAAAGTAATATTGGGAGAATTGAAAAAAGAATGACTGGGACAAAGGAAGGATAGGTCAAACAAATCCCATAAATCCTATGGGTTTATAGATGCACCCCACAATCATTGATGAAAGAGACGTTGTTCAGACTAGCACATGGGATTGGCGCTATGATTCTTGTAGAGATAGGAGAACCATCCAACATAAACACTCATTTCAACTAGGAGTCTAACCAGGAGGCGGTGTTGGCCATGTTAGACTATATAGACGAAGACCATGATAAAGTCGCGATGGCTGCTGAAGCCTGTAGATAGAGAATAGCCCGATGATTCAGCATGAAGGTGCGAGCTTGAAAATTCCAGGCAACACTCACAATTTAAATAAAGTGCCCTACCAACTCGCCAAAAAGTTCGGTCCAGGAAACATTCACAATTTAAATAAAGTGTTTTACCAACTCGCCAAAGAGTTTGGTCCAAGCAACATTCACAATTTAAATGAAGTGCCCTACCAACTTGCCAAAGAGTTCAATCTAGGCAACACTCACAATTCAAATTAAGTGTCTTACCAACTCGCCAAAGAGTTCAGTCAAGGCAACACTTACAACTTAAACAAAGAGCCTTACCAGCTTGCCAAAAAGCCCAACTCTGGTAGCACTCACAACCTAAATGAAGTATAATAAATGAATTCACAATGATTATTCTCAAAAAATAAACATAGGTAAAGAAAACAATCCATGTATAAGTCGTTAGCCAAAGAGGAAGAAGAAAATTCCATTAAATATGATCAAACTTACAAATGGGAAGAAAGAAAACTTTGAATAAAACTAAGTCTCACGTTGGTCAAGCCTGAGTACAAAAAGTTTAAAAGACTTACACCTCAGCCTATACATCACAAAAAAACAAGTATCCTGAACAAAGAAAAAGAAAATGACAAAGGCATTAAGGGATTGGTTGAACTTCAGTATTCCCACCACCATCTACTTCTTCAACACCATCATCTGGCTCGTCCTTGTCTTCTACGCGAATAGTTCATGAAGGACTAGACATTATGCAGGGGGCATATTTGTCAAGACTTAGATCATCAAGCACATAATCAAAGTGCTTGAAATCCCCACCGAAGAAGTCTCAATCAGAATCAAACTTGAAATCCTGGAGACGAGTAGTAAAGTAACGTAAAAATAGATTGAGACTAGCCTTGATATGGGTGTACAGACACAAGGCCCGAAACGCTTGGAGATAAGCCTAGGCATTCAAATGTAGTTGCGTAGGGGAAAAATTGAGAATGCGAAGAACCTCTATAATGAAGTCATCAAGAGGAAGACGAACTTAGAGGTTTCGGAACATGCAGTCGTGCACATAAAAAAACTCGCGACTCTCTTTTTCTTCCTTACCGAGATATACTAAATTTGGTTTGACAAAGTCGTCACCACGTCAATATCTAATAAAGAAAGGAAAATCCTCAGCCCTCTTGAATGGGCATAACTCTACACTCTTAACAAAGTTTATCAGCATCTTTTTGGTACTATAATGGGAGAAGTAGGCAACCATCTCCCCATCTACCCAATCATACCTTAGATCTAAAATTGAAGGAAAATCCCTTTTAGGAGTCCCAACCTGCTTACGCTTAGGAACTTTAAGGCTCTTCGATTCCTCAGTGGGAGTGGGCTCGGTCGTGGTTACAACTGCCCCAACAGAAAAGCCTACATGAGGGAGGGTGGCTGAGCAAACGTTGTTCCTCTCCCTTGAGGGGGTGACTTTGGTTGGGTCCGAGGCATCACCCCGAGACGAAGAAGATTGAGAAGGAATATAACTAAAAAAAGAAGAGGAAGACATTTCAAAGAAGCGTACTTGACAAGAAAGGAAGAATGAAGAAAATGAGGATCTTTGGGTATTCAAATACTTCGATTCAGAAGGAAGAGAATTTGGTGAAGGAAAGTTGAAGATAGGCCCCCTTATTTATAGACAATAATCTTAGGGGAACCAACACGATCCCCTTCGTCCAAACGCTTCAAATCAATGGTCTAGATGCACGTGTCTTTTCCGCTTTCCATACCACCATCACATCCCACAGTAGCCTGAGCAAGACCCCAATTCGTTTTCCCGGACTCTATCCCTTTTCTAGAGTTTCGATCCTCACTTCGTTGTAATTGAAACTAGGGGCAAGTGTACATGATGAGGAATATTTAGCAGAAATAGGAATGTTCAGCCAAGACATTAAGTGTTCGGTCTAAAGTGTCCAACCATCAACTCAACACAACTTGGCCTCAACAAGGGAAACATGTGATGACAGATTAAGAGATTAATCAGCCTGAATCTCGATTATTAGTCAAAAACTAAACTTAAGGTTGTATTACCTAATTCTAGATTGATTAGGCAAGGTCCAATAGGTAAAAGACTAATTCACCACTATAAATAGCTAGCAGATATCAAGGTAATAAATAAGGGTAGTTGAACTTTATCTGACAAGTGTCAGAGTGCTTCTTGCAAGTCCTCCCCTATTCAGAACGGGCTCTTAAAGACCAAATCCAGTACACAAGAACCAAACATGTGCTTTAACCGAATTAACCATACAAAAAGTAATGCAATTGTTATATGAAACCTATAATACAAATACACTTAATATTATGTTAAACTCGTAATGCACTTAAATGATAATATGTTCCAATAAGGGTGAGTCTTTGCCAAAAAGATCATGCCCAGATGGAGATGCTCCATACTCTTGCATCCGGCTCATATTCTTGCATATTCCTCCCTTGTTGGACCGAAAACAGTTTTTTTTCTTTAAATCCTCATATACTGTTATACTTTAAATTTGACACGTAAAGATACCCATACCATTTTTTTCTTTTTCTTTCCAATTTCCCCCTTTCTAATCTTGCTTGTAAGTGGTGGTAGTTTTTTAGTTTAGATGATTTTAGTTTTCTCAACAATTCCTAAACATTATTTTTGTAAGAAGCTCGCGTTCTCAACTTCTTCCAGAAGGTATTTCCCTTTCCACTGAAGATGCTCAATTATGTAAATACAAAACATAGGTGTAAATTTCAGCCAAATAGAATCTTTTAGTGTGCAATTACAAAATGTAAAACATGAAGATAGAGTAAAAAAAAATTTATTGAAAATAACGTGCAACACAATGAGAAATGAGAGTGTGCAGTTATTAGCTTTGTATCCTTTAATTGACATAATTAAATTGTAGTTACTATCGAAAGAAAAAAGTATACTTGATAAAATTGTCTAAATCAACGTGTATACCAAAAAGAATATATTTCTTTTATACAGTTATAGATTATAAAAATGTAACATTATAAAAATGTTACTAAATACTTTTAGTAACTTTTTTTAATAAAAAGGTAATATTCTAAAAATATTGCTAAAATATTTTACTAATATTTTTTCACAAAAAGTAACATCATTAAAATATCAGTAAAAATTTTTAGTAATATTTTTTTATAGAGGTAACATTATAAAAATGTTAATATTGCAAATGTTTAGCAACAATTAACAAATTTTATTAAATTGTTTATTTTAAAATAAAATAAATATAATATAATTCTCTATATTTATTGATGCTTAAATTCCCCTTTTTTTCAAACATTTTAATCTAACTAATTGGTTTTACCTATTTATATTTTATTTATTAATTCTTGACAATATTTTATCCTAGTACCTGTTTCTAAGATTGTTTTCTAATAAAATGCACCTCACTTTATATTATTCTCAAAATTTTATTTATATTATATGCCATATAGTCCGAATTTAATTTTACAGTCAGCTTATTTCACTTTTTCACTTATTTTGTTTAGTGTTATTTTTATAGTTTTTCTGATTTAAGTCATAGGATTAGGAACAAGGAATATCAATCAGAGAATGAAGAAAATATTTAGCAACCAATTTGCTTAATTCACCTGATATTTAAGACAACATCCAACAAATATATATTATTAGGCATTAAATTGTCAATTAAAATATTTTATTTGAGTTATTGGAAACAACTTTTTAATTTTATGAATTTATAGACAAAGGTAACATAAGCAATAATATTAATAATGAATTACATTTTAATCTTTTAGAACCGTCAGCACTAGGAAAGTAGTTTTTATTTTACAATTAATCACTATTCTGCCAATTGAATTACTGAAGACAAGAAAATTTATCCTAATTAACAACTAGAATTAATTCGTAGATTCTAAGTGAAACCCCTCTCATGCAATTTTGCATGCAACGCACCCTCAAGTGTCAACAAATATTAGCATGTTTAACTAAGTACAAAACAAAAAAAAATATATCTTTGATGCCAGAGAAGGTTTAGTAGCATATTTTCACACAACGCATGGTTAAGATAATCCTCTTTGAGGGTACTCACCACCTTTATTCTCCATTAGTGTAGATTCAATGAAAAAGTGGACAAACCAAATGTTTTCTCAAAGCTCATTTGTGAAATCAGGAGTGACCTCTTATATTCATCATAGTCTGTAAGAAGAAAAAAGAAACCGGAAACATTTTTCCTCATTGAAGATTTTGTTGTGTTTTTAAGTCAAATTGCTTGACAAAATTAAGTGTGCTTATGGTCAATCTCCCTGAGATTAAAAATGGCAACATCAAGTTCTTAAACTTCATCCTGTCATTAAAGGATAGAATATTTCTTCTTGTTATATAAGAACATCCTCCTATATATGTTGTTAATTAAAAATAAAAAATAAGAATATAGAAGCTTGAGTTTGTTGTATAGTACAACAAAGAGAGCAAGGTGAACGTCTTTAACTATATCAGCATCATAAACAACAATGAGGAGTGATTAATTTGCCTCCTAGTTCAAGTGAATCTGGTTTTAAATTACTGTTGGTTGCAACGTGCATTAGTAAAACTAAACTTATCAACGTCTATGTTTGAGCACAATGTTGACCTTCAGCTGAGTCAAATTTGGGCTAATTAATGATTTCTTGAAAAATGGAGTTCCCTTTAGGTTTTTTATACGAGGATTTTAGGATGACCTAATTCTTTGTTGAATTGTTTTTTAATTGCTTTACTAAGAGAATTTTAATCACAATGACGATTTGTGAATCCAACTAATGGTCTTCCAAATGTAGGATTGAAATTTGTCAAATAACACAAGAAATTTCATGGTTATACAGCGACACAGCGAGCAATAGTGACGTGACGAGCGGAGGCATGAGTTAAGGCGCAGTGAGCTGAGGCACGACGAACGGAGGCACAACAAGCAGCGAAACTGCAAACGGAGGTGCAACAAGAGGCAACACACCGAACAAAGACGTAACAAGCGGCGACACAATGAACAGAGGAGCAACACACGACAAAATGACGAACGGAGGCACAACGAGCAAAGGTGCGGTGAGTGGACGCACATCTAATGGCGGCGTTAGCAACAAAGCATAACCAGGCAAAGGCAATCGTGAGAGCATATGGCAAAATAAAGAGAAGAGCGAAACGAAAAGAGAAAGTATAGGTAGCACAGGAAGAGAGAGTTAAGAATAAACGCGTAATCTAGGAACACTTAAAATTATCAAATGTGAGTTAGTAAGTAAATGATTGATATATTAGTTTTAAACTTACCAATAAATTTATTGATTTTAAATATAATAAAAAAAATTAATTATTATTTATTAAAGTATAAATTAGTAATATTATGATGATAAAAATAAACTTTAAAATTAAATTTATATAAAATAAATAATAGCAACTTTTTTAAAAAAAGAAGAAGAATGTGATTAATGAAAAATTAATAAGAATGTATTTTTTTTTAAAAAAAAATAGTAATCTTTAGTAACATTTTTAAAAATGATACTATAAAATAAATTAGTTTCTTTTATAGTGATATTTATTTAACAAATATCACAATATTATATTAACATTATCTATGGTAACATTTATTTTAAAAAATTTTACTATATTATATAAAATTTATATATCATAACATTTTTAATAAATGTAACTAAGAAAATGTCACTAAAAAGTATAAAATGAAACATTGATTAATTAAACAAAATAATAGTGAAGAATATTGAGATATAAATATATCCAAAGAAATGTGTATACTAAAAGTATTTTATTATCTTTATATATTGTTATAGATTAGGTTTTTTTTATTTTTAATTCATGTTTATTTAAAAAATTACCTTAATGCTTAAAAAACCAAAAAACGTGCATATGGTGTGATTTTGTTTCGTCAGTTCTCCGTAAATATTCTAACCATAGTTATAGAATATGTTTGTTTTCGTCACATGGCCAGAGTGGAAACAAAATCTTTCAAATTGGAGTTTCTCAACAAAATGGACATCGGGACTGTGTACGTCCACTAAAAAAATGCAAATTCAAACACATATCGTTCTTGCGTCTGCTTGTTAAGGAAATGTGGCATTCGGAGACATGTTATTGAACATAATTCTATAGAAACAAAATTTTGACATTGAATGTTGTCGGATGTAAATCAAATACAGTATCATTGGGGTTTATATAGAAGGCATGCTCCATTATATAACATTATTATGAAGTAGTTCTTCATTGTTTTGATTTTTTTTTTCTTCTAAATTCAAGGACATTGTTAATGTTTAAACATAAAAGTTTATATGTAAAGTGAAGAGAGAAAATAGATGTAATAAATTTAAATCTCTTCATTAACAAAAACTAATATATTAATAACTAATATTTGATTTATAAAATAAAAATTTAGCCAGGTTTAAATTCATGTGATTATTAAAATTTAATATTTTTCAATTAAACGATATAATGAAATCTATATATATAACCTTAAATTCATAAAAACTACTTTAAATATATCTGGCAACATGCATGAATTATACCGATAGTTAATCTAATAATATAAACCGTATAAAAGCACAAAGGTAGCACAGGCCACAGGGTTATAGATAATTAACTATGGATATGGTGAGTGGTGAACATAAAGTTTTTGTTGTCCCTTGGCTATATTAAAAGCACTGAAGAACCTGATACATATGTAGGATAATCATTCATATTTCATAGGCATATATATTGGCTGAATATGCATTACATGAGCACACAACAATGTGGTCCAGGAGGTGGTGGCTTACGAGGCGGAGGAAATGGACGAGCATATGGCGGTGGAGAAGGTCCATGATGTGGTGGGCCAAATGGGTGGTATGGACCTGGGCCTGGGCCTGGTGGGCCGGGGCGATGAGGTCCCGGGCCGGGTGGGCCGTGATGGTAGTGAGGTGCCGGTCCGGGTGGGCCGTGGTTGTAGTGAGGTCCTGGACCAGGTGGGCCGTGATGGTGGTGAGGTCCCGGGCCGACTGGCGGAGGAGGATGAAACATATTGGTTGTGAGTAGTAATTAACTTCCTCTCTTCTCTTCTACTGATTAAGCACACAACGAGTAACTGACCAGGAAACCTTATAAAATTAAGAATATTGTTATGCCCAACATAATTTCTATAATCCACCAGAAAAGTAAAGAACCATTCTTTTCTTATCTTTAACAATCTGCTACAAGACGATGTTCGTGTTTTCTTTTTTGTTTCAGAATAGGATAACAAACATTCCTAACACGTGTACAATTTAACTTGATATTGACCACTGCACATGTCCTTATAGGTATAATATTAACAACACTTGCTATAAATTTAAATATTAAAATATTAAAAAACTTTACCTTTTAAGTGTAGTTTTTAATATATATATATATATATATATATATATATATATATATATCATATCATACGTTATTATTGAATTTTTATCTTTTATACACTAACAAATACTTTTGAGTGATATTGAAAAGTATTGTATAACATGAATCTTATAATAGTGGAGGTCAAAGATATCATCATATACAATTAATTTGATTTTGATATAGATAGATAGTTTAATGGTCATGTTTATTTTACTGTTGGCAGAGGGAAGAGAAAGATAGAATAAATATATATGATAATATGTCTATTTTTTCTTCTTTTTCTAAGAGAAATTAGATGGTCTTTAGAAACGTATTAGAAAATGTTTGTTGTCCTGAATTTCTAAATTCTAACACCAAATTAATATCCTAAGGTTTGGCTATTGGATTATTCTTATTATATTTACTTCATTTAAAAGAATAAAATTACTAGTATAAATATTGATATCACAATTTTTTTTTTCTTAAAATTTAATAATGGTAATAAGTAATTAATTTAACTATTAAATATAAAAAATTAATGGTAAGGATAAATTAGGAAGTCTCGATTAATTAAATTTATTTTTTATTCTAACTTTTTTTTTCATAAAATTTTTAGAATTAGTTATTTATTACAAAGAATGACGAAGATAAAAAGTAAGATATAAAATGTTCTGGAATTGTTCATTTTATTCCATTTAAAATTAATTGATTAAAAATTAAAATAAGAACAAAATTTATTTATTGGTTGAGTTATGTTTAGAGTTAAAAATAAAAAAATCATTTATTTGAATAAATAATATAATATAAAATTGTAATAAATTAGTATATAAATTAGAAATTACTATCAATAACTAAATACTATTTTTGTCAAATTCATAATTAATAATAATTGATAAAATATATTATTTTTATGTCTAATTCTTATAAAATATATTTTTAACTTTTTATCTATCTTTAAAACCTGTTATATTAAGTTTTAAAATTAAAAAAAAAAAACAGTTGAAAAATTATTAGTTCATATGAAACTTTAACCTTCACTGATTTCTTTTGATTTGACCGTAACGTTATAGCTATCATTGATATGCTTCTATTTTTCTTCAATAAAGTATCTCCCTGCACTTGATTGTTTGATTCACCATTTGGCAAAAAAATTAAATCTCCAATTAAATATCTCGCTGCAGTTGCTTAAAAAAAAGAAAATACCTCGCTGCAGTTGTTGTTCTTGCTGATAATAAATTCCCGGATTTGTAATCAATATCATTATTAAAAGCAAAAATAATTTTCCTTACATGGCAATAGACTTAAAATTAGAAGTTGGTGATTATTTTGAGAATACAGAATGCGATTTTGAGTTGCAATTCATTTTTTATGTTGTGAAGTTCTTATCTTTATCAGTTAAATGGAATTAAGGATGATGCCAAAAATAACATGGCTGATGTGAATCAAAACTCTACAATAAATTTTTGTAACTCTTCCAAAATGCTAAAGTTTGAATAGACTGGACTCTAAAATAGAGGAAATAGTGTGCAATGCACTCAAGATTATTAAATTATTTCCTATATTTTGTGGATTAACATTAGTAAATCATTTAAAAATTATATTTATTTAAATTATTAATATTAATTAGAGATGATTTTTTCAATTATAACATATAAAGTGAAAGATATTGGACTTCTATTATAAATAGCTCATGATGAATTGAGTTGTTCAGTTTAATCGTCTATTGTCCCAAATTTCTACTGGTAAGGATAAAACTCTTATCTCATTAGGTAGCTCAATAAACGCATTATGTTTTCCAACAATAATTTCTCTCACTTCTTCTTACAATAACACTATTAATTCTTTCATCCCAGATACATAACTCTAATTTTATATTATAAAATTAAATATGTGATGAACATAGTCTAAAACTGCATCTTATTGATTATGGTTTATCATTCTCTTATTTGTGACAATTGGTATCAAAGTCTAATATAGATACGAGTTATGGTTTTTCTGTGATAATTGTATAAAATTGATTTGAGTTTTTTCTTTTGGATTTCATGAACCCTTATTTTATAGCTTTAATTTTAATCAAATTGGATCAAATAAATTAAGAGTTTTTATTCCTTATTATATGTCAATCAAATCCAAAATCTACGTTGTTTGTTTCTATTTTGGTGATATTTTTTCTACATGAATTATGAATATGATAGAACAAACTCCAAGTAATTTGGTTCAATATGTCGTAAGCATCGAACAAAATTCCTTTCATTTTTATTTTCAAAAACATTGTTTTGATCCTTCCTATTCTTGAATGAATATTTTTTAAATGGACTTGAGGTTTCTTACATTATTTATGGACAATCCAATATGCAAAGTTTTAATTTTAATGATCGATTCTAGCATGAGATTTGGTAGAATCTTGTATGTGGGTTTATAAAAAACAAAAATATATAATCTATTTTCTCCCAATAATTGAACCAATGTTTTGTGCAATTTGTTTGGGGCTTCTATCCTATCTACAAGGTGACCAAGGCTGCAAAGTTGCAGCTTGAATGGTTAAGCCATTTGTGACAATTGATTGGATTGCTTCTTGAACCTGTTTTCATCCTTTTTTTTATTGTCCATCATTAATTCGTACAATTGAGTTGATGCTCTGAGTCATTGTTCTGTTGTGCTCCTATGACTAGAAAACTGCAGCACGTTGTTACCTGTAGTGGTTGTTTCTAATCGAGTCATTCTTCATGTGTTCTGCACGACTCAGTTTCCCTTTCAGCAAGTCAAGAAGATCATGCGTGTGTAGCACATTACTCACTTTCAGTCAAAAAAAATTTATTTTTTATACTTAAATTAATTAATTTTATAATTATTTAGTTATTTAGTATATTTTTTCTATTTTGGATGCCTGAAAGTATTTTTCATACTCTTAAAATTTAGCCTGAGATATTTGTCAATATTTATGATGTTATTATTTTTTTTTGTATCTTCAACTCTTTCTGTTTGAGAGTTAATGTTTTGAGAGCCAATATTATGAAATTAATTTTGGCCATTTTGAATATATTATGTATTTATAATATATCTATTGTGTTAATCATGCAATTTATTTATTCAATTAAATTATGTTTGACATAATTTTTATATTTTGTATGAGCTCACGTATGTGGGTATAATTATGCAAAATTTTATGAGAAATTAGTCATTTTAAACTACTTTTTTATTGCACTAATAATAATTATACCTTATTGATGTCTTGTTATTAATGTAATTTTTTATGTTTTATGTAATATATTTTGTTGTTTAACTCATGTCAAATTTTTTATTTACTACCCTATCGTATTAGATTGTTTTTGGGACATGAGAATTGTATATTGTATATAATTCATTATTTCTTATTTATTGTGATTCGATATCCTTAAGGAGGATCATAATTGATAAGAAATTTTGGTTAATGAATATCTTATATGTTTCTTTGTTATTTTGGTGTTAGATTAGAGACTCACTTCTCTCAATACCTTGAGTAGGACTCACATGTGCTGAATTTTTTTCTTTCTCATCTATACTCGTTAGTACACTCTATTTAATGGTGTGTTCTAGTACGAAATTTATCTTTGGGTCCTTATTGATTCAAAGTCATGATCATTGATTAAAATCTTATATATTTTGGTATGTGTATTTTTTTTTAGTTATGTTTAAGTTTTTTATTATAGTTTTGTATGATTATGATCTCATCTATTGTGGGCATGGTCATGCAAAATTTTTAAAAACAAAAAGCAAGAAAAAAACACATATTTAATTTTTTTAGAATAAAAATAATATATATATAAATATCATAAAATTAATTATAGATATCAATTGTATAAATTTACATTAATGATAATAATATTACATCGAAATGTTATCAATTAACATAATTTCTTATTTATATAATATACGATATTAACATTTATATTTTTATATAAAATATTGCACATTTTGTTTACAAACATTGTTTTTGTGAAATTTGACAAATTAATTAAGCATTGTTTTTGCAACCTAATATTATTTTGAAGTTAAACCAAAGTATTTCATTGGTATATGTTGCAATTAATATTGAATTGTATAGGTAATAAGCATATCATATTTTTATGATATTACTTGACATTATCATTTATTAAATAAAATTATTTAATTAGACAAGTTGAAAATAATTGTGTAGATGATGACATATCCTTTAGGTTTTGCATTGTGTAACATGATCATTGTATGATAGAGAAAATAATTTAAATATTTATTTAAAATATTTTTATATAATTTTCATATTATATTATTTATTTAACTACTTTTCTCTGTCAAGTGAGAGGAATTTATATATTATGCTATGGTTTTGTCAAGAAAAATTGTAGTAATGTATAGGCTACTTTTTGTTTAACTTTTTTAATTAATTAAACATGAGAAAATCAGAAAATAAATATCTCTTACTCTATAATATTTTTTTCCTCTTTAGATATGGTTAGCTATTCCTTTATATTGAGGGCATTGTTTGTTAAGTCTCTTTGAGAACATTACCGTCTAACTCCTTATGATTTTCTTATATTTTTTATTCTTTATAACTAATTATACTTGTCAAGACAATATGTTGATGTCCTAAAATTACCTTGTTATTGTTTGAAAAGAGTAATTTCTCTATTGCATACCATTAATCTTCCTTATTATTAATGGTATGCCAAATTATATATAGACTGGTTAAAGTTATTCTAAAATAACAAGTATAACTATTAACATTTTGGGATATATACAATACAATATTGTTATATTATATTTTTGTAATTATTAGAAAAATGGGAGTTAGACACTTCTTAAATATTTTATTATATCCTCAATGTAGCTCTTATTGTTTCCGCTTCCGCTAAAGTGTGTTGTTTTGTTATTATTTAAATCGTAACACTTGAGTTATGAAGGTGAGTTGTTGAATTTTTTTTATGACCTCTTTTTTAAATATGTTGGAGATTATAATCTCACTTATATGTTAGCTATTTCGTATTTTATAAAATTATATGTTACAATGTTTTTCTTAAGAAGATTTTTATTTTAAAATATTAAGTGGATATTTATAATTTCTTTATTTTGTATGCAAAGGATATGGATAACTATGAAACTCCTTTGTAAAACCATTATTAAAGGTTCTATGGCTGGTTTCATATTCCATTTTGCAACTATTTTTTATTGACTTTGCTTTAGTATATTTTTATCAATATCAAATTTTGGAGAGAAATTGTGAATTTTAGACTCATAATGAGTACCTTAGCAAAATTACAATCCCATTGTTAAATACTGTAACATTAGAGTATTTTAATATTAATTGGATCTAATGAGAATCTTAATAATATCATATTATTTTGGATTAGTAGGAGTACACACATAATTGTTTGTCTTGGGACAATAACATTGCTATATATTCTTGTGTGTACTTTTGTATTAAAATATTTATTTTTTTGGCTTTTTTTTTGTCATATGTTCTTATGTGTGCTTCGTCATATGGCATGCTATTAGAGATTTTGGGAAATAGTCTCATCCATGATATTGAGATGTATTCTTATGCACAAATTATATATATATATATATATATATATATATATATATATTATGTGCAATTTTATTCAATCTTAGTAAGGAATATTAAGTGGACATTAAGGATATTTTGTTGGTATTGCACATTTGAGTTATTGTGCTTCTCTTCTGACCAACATTCCACATTTTATAAGGTCATAGACTTATAAGTATCTTATATGAAATTAATACTTTGGATCAATAAGGTGCTTGTAAATCTTATTATTTGGACCAATAAAATGCTTACTTAATGATAACATTTTATAAGCTTATTTTGTAATTATTTTGGTTATTGGGTTAGACCCATATGCAATTACTTTTATTACTTGTTATTGGGCTATAATAGGCACTTGAGTTTACGCAACCTATGTTATTTATTTATTTTTTATTTGACCATTGTGTTGTGAAAAAAACTTTGATTATTTTAGTATACAATTTTGTTGTTCTCTCTTTTAATTGACATTCCGCATCTCATAAGGTTATATGTATAGGTATTTTGCCTGTATGAAATGAGTATTCCTATAGAATATGATTTTCTACATTGTTAAGGTACTTGTATTATTTTATTTATACCAATTGTTATAAATGTTTGCTAATTGTTGGCATTTTTGTCCATATTAATCTTGAGTTTATTTTGTTTAAACTAAGTGTCTTTGTTGTTCAAGTGGAAGATTTGTTGAATTAGTTATCTTACGAGGAGACGCATAGTAACTTATGAGTTTAATTGATATGCATTGTTAGTGTAAAAGATTTTTTTTTTTTATGATTATTTAGTAAATAATCAACACATTTATGGATTAGCATTAGTAAATTATTTAGAATTATATTTATTTAAATTATTAATATCAATTATAGATGAATGTTTTAAATATAACATATAAAGATGGAAGATATTGAGCTTTATTATGAATAGTCCGATGAACTCTTTAGTTTAGTAACCTGTTGAGAGATTCCCGATCTCTAGTAATAATCCCATTGATCAGTTCAACAGATATATTATGCTTCCCAACTCTTATCAGGAAGAGAGCAGTTTCTTTCACTTCTTTTTACATGATACTTTCTCTTATTGAAGTACACAATTCTAATTCTATACTATGAAATTAAATATGATAAACATGCTGGATCTTAGCGATTCTGATTTATCACTCTCTTATTTCTAACATAGAGAAAATAGTGTATAATGCCGTCTAGATCCAAAATTTACATCATGAAAGGAAAAGAAGATTAAAGTTTGATGGTGATTGTTGTCAAGAGCATAGTCCATATAACCCCAGTGAGTTTAAGGATAGTTACTGTTTGTTTTCAAATAGTTATATACGTTTGACTTTTAGGTCATTAATCGTGTATAATATAGTTACTGTCTTGTGATGCTTTATATTGCTGCTAGACTATAACTGGACCACATGTAGTAAATAGACTCTAACAGGGCGAAAAGCATTTTTTGAAGGCAAAGTATTACTATTGATACGAAGAGAAACTGATGACTTCACAAGTTTTGAACAACATCCCTAGCAGAAGCACAAAATAACCAATAAGATTTTCACCATGAGTCCATGCTAGCCTAAGCAAGGAAGGCTAGTTACAATTACTACACATATAGATGGACTATTCTGTTATGATACTACCACCCAAGTGCCTTGCCAGATACAAATAAAAAACCCACAAAATCAGTTCCCATTTTTGTAGTAGTGAAAGCTGGAGATACATGACAGAATCACGATGAGATCAGTTCCTAGCAAAATCCAAATTTGGAAAAAATCCCAACCAACATTACCCACAGAAACCAGGAATAAAAAGATCATAACAGTAAACAAATCCTCGTCAACATCCCAATACTACCAATCCAAAGCTAAATGGGAAACTCAACTACCCCAACAAAGCTGACACGAGCAAAACAGCATCACCAAATAAAACTTTCCATCAGTTTGTAGTTGCGCATAAACTAGTGAGTTGTCTCGTGGAAAGCCCATTTTTAATACCTATGATCTGCTAACAACATTTGTAGCATGAGTCAACACACCATCCCATGCACAATACTTTCAACTCTACTGGCATGTGTCCTTTTTTTATCCTAATTAGAAGCTTGACTCATTCAGAGCTTTGTGTGTCCTACTTAGGGAAGTTAATTGTGGTTAAATCTAGATATAAATTGTGTATCCAAAAATCTATTTTTTGAATACGGAATAGAATTGTAAGATTTATGATCAAAATTATTAATTATAAATTGCTTATTAGTAATTAATATATTATAAAATAATTAAAGTATAAGTTTTATACAATAAAATTATTAGTTATACACAAATTTGTGAAGTTTTTATTTTAGAAGGATAAAAAAAAGTAATTTAATAGCTAAATAGTGTGCATGTATAAAATAAATGAACAAAAATAAAGTGGAATGATAAAAGAGGATAAATTTAGAAATACTATTCATTAATGTATACAAAGCCAATTTAAATACATATTAAGATATAAATAGTGAAATCGTATTGAATCGTAAGAATCAAATCATGAATCGCAAGATACTAACTATGGGATTACCCAAAAGGCGTTGCATCCAAACCTTCTCCCTAATAGTTTTATATTTTATAAATTTTAAATTTTATAATATAAAATTTAAAAAATCATATTATTAAAATATAAAAAAATTTAAAAATATTATAAATAAATTTTTTAATTATAATAAAAAATTTAAATTTAAAATATAAAACTTTATTAGGGAGATTCTCATAATAAAGTTTAATATTTTTATAAATTTTATATTTTATAATATAAAATTTTAGTAAATTTTAAAAAATATATATTACACCTCCACATAGGCTTCTTCAAGCAATTTTTTCTTTTTACGAAGAAGACCCTTCTTCAAGAAAAAAAAATTAAATTTGAATGGGTGTGAATTTAAATTCTCAAAATGAAATTCGCTAGCTGTTGAAAAGTTAAGTCCATAATATGTTTGGACTCCAGGGCTTGGAATTTTCTTTTTACACCTCCATTTTCTTAATGCACACCCTATTTCGTAAAACTTTTCTCATTGCCAAAATACTTCATTTTCTGCACCATTCCTTGTTCGACCAAGCGTGACTCCTGTCACCTATAGCTCTGGTCCTCTAACAACCTCTGCACATTGTCCTCAACTTCGGTGGTGGAAGCGTCATTGAAAGTGTCAACGGTTTGGATGCATCCTCGAAAGTGTCCACTGTCCAGTCTTGACCCAACCACTGTCGGGCAGGGAGATGATGGATCGGATGGTCTCGGTTGCGAGTTACTCCATCTGCGAAATGCTGCTAACTACTGAACCCTAATTTGGACTGTGAAATTCTTATCTGTCCGATGCTCTTTATTCTGGATAACAAGGAAGAAAAATACAAAATAAACGAGAAGAAGAAGAATCATAAAGCAATTCAGGAGATTATTTTGTAGTTTTTATACATACTTCCAAATCCCTTCCTCGGGAATGGAGATTTGGTTGTTTCCTGATTCTCCTAGATACCCTAATTCTTTTTTTTACATTTCCAATTGCAGACATGGAACGTAAAAAATTGGTTAATGAGACTTAAAAAGCCAAAGGAGTCTAGTTTAGTATTAACTCTATGATTGTGTGACAAAAAAAATCCCACTAAAAAGGTATTGTAGATATGTAAAAAGTAAATTTTATATAAAAATTGGAAATATATATATTTTTTTTTTAATTTACTTAGCCGGATGCCGGGATGTAATTTTTTTTTTCATATTTTGAATTTACACATTTGAAACATACTTTTTAATTAGGTTTAATTAAGCTTTCTTTTTTTCGTAAAATTTTACTAAAAATCATTTTTATCTTTAAAATTTAAAAATATTTTTTTAATTTTTGTTTCTGCTCTCATTAAGGCACATAAAAAATTGTTCACAGAACACGGTACTCGTGAATAAAAAAACAAATTAAATTTTAAAGATCAAAAATATTTTTTTGTAAAATTTTAGGAAAAAGAACTTAATTAAGTATAAATAACAAAAGAATAAACTTAAAAATTTAGGAGTGGAAAAAGAAAATTCCCAAACCTGGTATTGAGCGATACACCGCAAAGTCTTAAACATCCTGGGCAACCATTGCTCGTCATTTTTTGAACTGTTTTTTTTTTTTTTTTTTTATTGTTATGCTTATGAAACGAGCTTGACCCTGCACGTAGAAATTGAGCAATGAAGAAAGAAGCATGGAAAAGTAAAATGTTTTGAAAAAAAAGGAAAAGAAACAGAGATGATTTAGGAGGCACGTTTCTTTGAATAAAAGAAAAAATGTGACGTTGTAGCGAATTTAAATTTAAATGAATAAATGCTTTATTTATGGTTAAAAGAAGAAAGGACAAGTATTTGTTAGACAAAGTCAATGGTGCACCGTATACAACAATGTCTGCTTGACGCGAAGTAAGTGACATGGCATTACTGTTTTCCTCTAAATAACTTAAACTTGATTGATGTTAACAATTTGTGTCTTGATGACCGTGGAGCAATTATTATGCTCTATTATCATCCATCTCCCATCATTGCCCAATGCCCACCATATCTATAACCTTAGCACACAAAAGAAAACAAAAAACAGAGCAGAATTTTACTTGGTATGAGCTGTTATGGATTTGCCTTTATGATTCTCCTGTCTGTCTTCTGCCAATATCTTTTGGTTATTTCTATTTTCCTTTCAGTTTCAACCAAAAACTTGTAAACAACTCATTCTTAATTATTTATTTCTGTTTCCCTTTGGAAGCCTCTAAAGGGAGGTTTAGTTTAACTTAATCTTTTTTTTTTTTTTTTTTTACTTATTACAGATTGGTGCTTTCGTAAGTGCATGTGATTTTATCAAAATATGCAAACAAATATACCAAAAAATGTTTCTATTTTATTCAGGATAAAAAATGCCACAAATTCTGATTTGGATTCCAGTAAAACATTCTTTTTACAAACTATTTTGAATAAATAACTTATTGTTTATTAAAATTTACTAAAAATGATAAAATTCTGCAGGTCTCGTTTATTATTAAGTGAATCAAACTTATAATTTTATAATTTTTACTTTCTTACAAGTATGATATGGTTAAAAGACTCATTCGAGATAGAATTGAACACTTAATATAGATATCTTTCAGAAAATTCAAACTAAAACTTTCATTTTGTAAATAATTAATCCTTTTTGTTAGATCCAATCATCCTTTATTTTTTAGGTTTTAATAAAATTTAATAAGTGTTACAAAGAGTGTATTAAAATATGTCGCTAACACTCTTAATTTTATATTTTTTATTAACATAAAAAATTTATATTATTAATCAAACAAAAATAATTTTGTGAAAAAAATTTAGTTCAGTTGATTAAAAAAATAATTTTTAAAAATAATTATTAAAAAATTCAACAAACATATCATACATTATTATTAGATATTTGTATAAAAATCTTTTAAATTGTTAATGTATTTAAATTTTTCTTATCTTAATTTCTCATTTTATCCAATGTTATCACTCTATTTACCTGCGAAATGCCAATTGCTATCAGAAAACATTTTTTAACCAAATATGTGAATTAACTCAAAATGTTATTTTAATTTAATTAACATTTTTAAGTTCGAAATTTGAAATGTAACTGTATAAAATAGTTTTAGGTGCAGGGAGAGTTTTGCCTCTAATGTTGAATGTCCATTGGTAGAGTTGTTAATTAATAATTTCGAATTTAAATTTCAGATATATATTGATAATATTGAAAGAAATAAGAAAGAGTTTTGTATTACATAAGTGTGTCATATAAAATAATATTACAGCTATGTTTGGTTTGTCATAGAAAATTTGATCGTACAAATTGTGATGTGTGTTTCAAAGAAGTAACAAATAAAATGTTATGGCAAAAGTAGTCTGAAGTTGTCTCCAGTATGTATATCTAAAGCATAGATGGAGGGATATCTATAGTTTTGTAGAAGTAAAAACATATATTATTTATAAATAAGAAAATGATAGTATTAAAAAGACAAGAAAGGATGAGTGTTTGAAATGGGTGCCCGAAAGTAGGGGAAATAATTGAAAATGAAGAAAAGCTCCAAGTTGGTATGCTTTCCATTGTCATGAAGCAATAAGCATCCACATCTTACATCTAGCTAGGGAGCTAGTGCTTGTGTTGTGTGTGTGTCTCTAATTTTCTCTTCTCAATTCTCATCTCTTTCCCTATCTCCAACAACACATGGGTTCTTCTTGTAGTCGCCCTTCTACTTCTACTTCTACTCACAGGCCCAACCACTTCAGACTATCGTCTCTTCTATGCGGCACTTCCTCTTCTCGCTCCATTCATCAGGTACTTACCCTTCCCCCAATATCCTTTCTTCCTTAATACCCATTTCCTTTTTTACATATTCACCCATACCTTTTCAATTCAAATTTTTCATTTTTTCGCATCTGGGCCTCATCCATCTCACCCCCCTTTTAATCCTACGGATACCTGCACCTCTACGTCTTGTTTTTAAATCTTGGACCCCTTTTTTAGCTGCAGTTGTAAAATTATCTGCATATTTAGTTTTTCCAAGGTCCAGTCAATTGAGCTTGACTTATGGAAGTAAATTTTGTCTAACTATAGGCTTTTTTATAAAGGATTTTTTTTTTCTCCGTAATTGATTGTGTGAGATCATCTTGCATACATGAACTTGTTTCGCAGTTTATGGAGGCGTATCCACTATCATGGTGGTTCGAGATTTTTGAATCTGATTGATAATTAGTCAACTGATTAATACGTTTGACGTATATGAGCTTAATCAATGAAATTATTAGCTGATGCTGCCTGCGGTATTGTTTTTTGTCACAAATATGGGATTTTGCGTATTACTTATTGTTTTCCAAGGTGATTTGATGGATTCAGTGAATGGTGCAAATCTCTAGCATATGGGGAAAAAAAATAAATAAAATTTCACAAGTTACTAGATTTTGAATTCAACTCTTTCTCCATTCACTGGCTAGTATTTTTCAGAATTTTGAAGGCATGTTGTTTGTTGTTCGTTTATGCATCTCGGTATCTATGCAAGGATGCATTTCAAAGATCATATCTATTCTTAACTTATTGATTACTATCTTGAGGGAAAAATAACTTATAAGTATGCTTTGAAGTTTTATGCACAAGCTATGTTAACCCAGCTGGTCTCACACATGCTACAATTTGGGGATGACTGTTCAATAAATGCTAAGAACGGTTGACACAGGAAGTGACATTTTTATATTGTGTTTTTAGATGGAAGAACATTCATCTGAACTTCAGGTTGATTCAGCAAGAGATTTTGATGGTGAAATTCAGAAAGTCACCATCGACACAGCTTTATCACATGCAGAAGCAAGAATTAGCTGTGATCACGCTGCTGAAACTGCAACCTCGTCTGATGTGAGAACTGAGTTCCATGGGAATACTAGTGCTGAAGGTTCTTCTAGAAACGTTGCAACAAATAGTCAGAGGAACTGCTTGTCTGAACATGAGGAGCTAGTCCCTCCTTATCTGGTAAGTGCTGGTCATAGTGGTCATGATTCATATAGTGATAGAAGCAACACAGCTAGTACTTCGTTTGTAGGACAACAATCTTCAGATCCAGTCTCTGTAAATGCTTCTACTAACAAGGATGTAGTCAATGATGTTAATAATCCAGTGGTTAGTGGCATCTCTCAAGAGACAATGCGTCAAAGAAGTTCAATCCCTGAAGAGCATGGGAATTTCAGTTCTGGTGAAATTTCTGTTGAGAATCACACTAGTGCTTTCATATCTATCCAGAATTCTTACAACCCTGTTGCTCAAGTTTCCAACTCAGCAGCAACTTCTCAAGGGCCAGAAGATGAATCTCCACACGAGACAATACCTTCAGGTTTAGGTATTCTTGTGTCCAATCGGGAAAGAGGGTCAGGAAATGATAGTGTGCTTCAAGTGGACGTGGTCACTATATCTTCCAACATTTTGTCTGGAAGCAATGCTGATGCCAATGATCATGATGCCAGAAGGAATGGTAGAAGATTATTTTGGGATGCTTTTTCACGACGTAGTTCTAGAAGGCTTGGTGATTCTCCAACCATTGTCTTCTCTACTGGAGGTGCTGATGATCCTGGATCCCAAGATCGATGGTTAGTTGATTTTGGTGGTGATTTGTCAAATGATGCTGTTGGAGGTGCTTCTGCATATATGGGCAGTAGAATTCACAGATTGAATGAACGAAGAATGCGGCACTCAAGATCTGAGGTGATTCTAAAAATTTGGAGCACAGAATGCCTCAAATTGCTACACATCTACTTGGATTTGTTAACTGGGTTTGTGAGCCCTTACGTGTTACTTAAGCTGTTTAATTACTTTTTATAGATTTGGGAAAGGCTTCGCGGTGGCTTTGATGAGATTGGTCGGTGGAATTCATGTCCACTAGGACTTCATGCAGATGGCATGTGCTCATGCGAGTCTTCCCCATTGGCAGAGGAATCTAGCACTCGAGCAAGTATTTCAAGAATAGTCATGTTGGCTGAGGCTTTGTTTGAGGTTTAACCTTCTCTTATTCTTACTGTTTGTTGCTAGCTTTACTTTAATTTAACTTTCCACCCTATTGTTCATGCATTATTTAAACTCTGCACATCTTAATTTTTTGCTTTATATTTTAAGCATTTAATTTAAACCTGGTTCTTGCTGAATTTCAATCGGTGAAATCTAATTATGATACCGTTGACAAAGTAGAGTGCTTATTAGATTAGAACATTCTGAGTGCAGATGCTCTAATGCATTTGTTTCTCACCTTCTCGGCCTCTTTTCTACAGTGTCATGTCTCCTGATAATTGAGATTATCTGATTTTGGATTTTGTGATTTAGGCCATTTCTGATATAATCTTGGACTGCTTTTATCATTCAAATGCAACTTCTTTGTAGGAAAAAAATTCAATTCTTATTCATTAGTAATAGGTCTATGAATGTTTTGAAGTGTTGAGATCTGGTGTTTGTTTTCTAAATATGCATCCTTTCAATCTAGCTGTGCATTTGATACCTTTTAGGATGGGGTGTGCACTTCTCCCTATTATGCAAATTAAGAATGGATACAATGAAATGTCCACTAAAACAAATGATTTAATTATTCAGAATGATATTCTGTTCTATATTCTAGAATGAAAAATGTTAGTAACACTTTTTTAAACAAACTTTCTGTGATTAGTATCGAAAAGCACACATTCATGTAGGTTCCACTTGTCATTAAATGACTCCCTCTCAGAATTTTGTAGTTTTTAGTAAATTTCAACAAATGATAGTGTGTTAAAAGGAGTTTGTTGTTAGCACTCTCTTCTAGAATATGCTTGAGTTATTCTCATCATAAACACCCATGCTTGATTGGGTATATCATAAGACTTTCCCCTCTAAGATGATCTTTCATGTTCTGAACCTGATGCCTCTCCCTCCTTTTTTGATTGTCAGCATCCTGCAGTCTTTTGTCATGAGATTATTTTTTTACATTTAGCTAGATGTAGAATCTACCTGTATTTGTTTGATATTTATTTTTTTTTATGTACCTTAAATGGAAAGCCTTCAATACCCTTTAGTTGAAGGCTAAGGATCATAAAATGGTGGAGGGGGCATGTAGTTATGTTAGGTACAGATGTTTTGTACGTAAAGAATTCTGGTTTTCATGATGGATCGTAGCCATTTTGCTCCAAATGGTTCTTAACTTTGGTATTGGACTATGAATCTGATACATGGACCAGAACCAACTCACATGGCACCATATTTTCCCTTTGCAGGTTTTAGATGAAATCCATCGGCAACCTGGATCACTGTCTCTATCAATGGTCTCACTCCCTGCACCAGAATCAGTTGTTGATTCCTTCCCTCTGAAATCTCACAAAAAGGTTGATGTGGCTGATGGAGGCAACGATGCTGAACAGTGAGTTTCCTAAATCCTAATCCGAATTATCTTAAGCAAATAATGTGATTAAATGTTTCTGGTTATTCTTGGTTAGTTATTGGCTTTTTATGCTTGAAGTCTATGTCAATGTGATTATGACAGTTTGTTAGGCCTTGAATACTTACATTAGACTTTGTATTTTATATTATTTTTAATTATCTGTTGGAAGATCTTCTTTCTCCCAGTTTATTAAAAAATAATTATATGTTGTAGATGTTACATATGTCTGGCGGAGTACGAAGAAGGTGACCAAATACGAGTTCTTCCTTGCTTCCACGAGTATCACATGTCGTGTGTCGATAAGTGGCTTAAAGAAATACACGGGTATTGTCATTATGACCGACACTCGTCATCTTTTATCATTCTTTTTGGATTTAACAGTTTCCATTTTATAAATAACCACTTACTCGGCTTCCCTCATTTACAGTGTATGTCCTCTGTGTCGAGGCAATGTTTGTGGAGGGTTCACAGAATCAGAAGTGCAGTCCCATTGACATTGTACATAGAATGTAAATATTGAAAATTTATACTAAGGTTACATTTGGGTCCTCTAAAGATACACTTGACATCAAATTGGTCTTTCAAATATTTGTGTCATCAAAATAGTTTCAAACTATTGTCACAAAGAAACTTGACCAAAAGACTGTTTTGATGTCACGGAAATTCTTTGAAGGACTAATTTCACATCACAAATCTTTAAAAGACTAAATTGATATGAAGTGTATCTTTGAATGGCCAAAAATGATGGTCTGAAATATGTTCGACCCATGACAATGATATGCATAAAACGGCTGGTTAGAGTCCGGAGTACAAAGTGAGATTTTGTATCCGAATTTTATGATGCTAACAATAGTACATATTCATGACAGCCCAATTAATGCTGTCTCGATGTTTTTTTATTAATGGAACTGGAGGAAGGAGGGAATGGACTACAGTAGAGAATTAAAGACTGGAGCAAAGTTGCCCTTTACTTATTTGGAATATTAGTAAAGAAATAGAAGGGAACTTTATTTTTTATTTTTTTACATAATAAAATGGAACTTTATTTATTTTCAAGTGTTCCCTCACTCTATCCTACTATTAGAAAAAAACAAAATTACTCTTACATCTCTTGAATTAGAATATTTTTCGGAATGGAGTAGTATTGTATGTTAAGTATTCTTATTTCACTCGTTTACTTGATTAAGTGTTTGTTTGGAAAAAGTTTTATATAACTGTTTTCAGTATTTTATTATTTAAAAACTAAAAAACAGGAACAGCTAAAAGTATTTTTATTTTTCAGTTTTCTATTTTTGTTTTAAAAACTCAAAATATATTCAGAATATGCTGTCTTTTGCTTTTCAAGAGTGAAATTTTAATAAATATGACCAAGTTTTTTCAATTTTGCATCTTCAAAGTAGTTTTTAAACAATACTTATCAAACAAGTTTTTTTTTTCTTTTTCTTTCCAAAAATAATTTTTAAAAACTATTCTTGAAAACTCATTTCAAAAACTAAAAAACAAAATTAAACCAATCAACCTCTAAATATATTTGATCATTTTGTAAACCTTTATGTGTGATTACACTATACTACTCCCTCCATACTTAATTATATATAAAAAATGTTGGATTCAAATGTAAATAAAATTTAACTATTTTTCTTTTATTTATTGATATTATTTCAAAAAAAAATTCTTGATTAATAAATATTATATTTTTAATAATTTTTTTATGAGTTTAATTAGTATATACTGTTACGTTCTATCATAATTTTTCATTTATATGACTTTTAAAGTTCTAATTAATAAAGTCAACAAACTTACCCTAACTCAAGAGTTATGATTGAAAAATCTTTACATTGATAGTGTATACCAATTAAACTATTTTTTTATTCATAATATTATCTTTCGATGAATGGAATTTTAGAAACAATATTACTTTTTATTGAGATTTGTAAAATTAAATAATCTCAACTAATTGTCTCAAGCAATATAAAATTAGTTAATTTTGTTTATATTTAAATTTGGGACCGATTAACTCGTTTGGGTCACTTTTAAAAAATCATTATAACAATTATCTATTTTCAAAATATTTGTGAGGGTAGGCTTCTTTCTTTTGACCGTGGAGGGTAGGTTTGGCTTATGTTTTAACTATCATGTAATTTTTTAAAATAAAAAAAAATTGATTTTTTTTTAAAATACAAGTGTCATGTAACATAAAATTACACACCTAATATTAATAAGAATGGACAAACTAACATTGAACTTTAGATTACAAAATCATTGGCAAGAAAAATAATTTGGCATGGCATGTCCTCTGTAATTAGTAGAACTTAAATCCCAATTAATAACAACATTTATATGACATGACATTTAAATTTTTATTTTTTTCAAGTTTTTTATATGACATAAACAACATTAAGTCAAATTGCAGGCGTGACATGCAATTTGACTCTATTCTTGATAAAAAAAACTCATAAATATTTTTAAAATTACACATTATGATAAATAATATCTAAAATGACCCAAATAGTCAATCAACCTAAATTTGGATTAATTACTCCGTTAATTTTATGCCCTATATCATGCTTTTTCTTCCTCCCCATCTTATTCATTTTCTCCATTTTATGGTGCTCTGTTTCCTAAATTTATTTTAAAAGAGTTTGTTATATATCTTGAAAACTTTTTACTCTCTAAAAATTAATATTATGTAAGAATAAATCTTTGAAACATTTGCTTTAAGTTACTATTTTTATTTTTTTTTTGCTATTTTTTACTAATTTTTCCAACAAAAACATAGGGCCTTGTCCACTTCATTTCTTTTCTCAATTTCGTTTGATTCCTCATTATTCGTGAATCGTAATCCAAACACAGCAAATATGCGCAAATTGTATGTTTGAATAGATGACTTATCACTAAAAATGATTGATATAATAGTTAGTAGAAATGTTGATATCCTGGGTGAGTAGGATTATCTATAATTGAGACAATAATCACAAGTCTTATTTTTCTGATCTCAACAGTACAACGGATACTGTACGGACGGGCTTCCAAGATAGGAAGCAGATCCAGACCTTAAACTAAGCATAACCATGAGAAAATGGATTAATGTTACTGCTGCGAACTGAATTATCACGATGACCAAAGAGATTTGGATGAATGTTTTCGTCATCGTCAAATGTTGTTGTCGTCCACCTCCTAGAGTTGCTGTGTTTTTCTCTTACAATGTTGCGCCTGTTCTCCATTTCCGCAACATGGTCTTTAAATTCTTTCTTCACCACATCCAGCACAACATCACCGTATCGGTCACACCATGATCTTCAAAAAATACACGAAAGCCATTATTTCTAAATTACATTAAACAAGTTATCTGAAGTTGAAATTACGTATATGAAAGAGGGTTATGTTGACCCACTTGGGAAAGTAATTTTTCAACTCAGCCTTGTCCACTGGAATTCTGGTAGAAATTGCTTCCATCTGATCATTCCTGTTTGTACTCAACATACCCAAGCAAACAAATAGTATCAAATTTTCAAATACCCTATATTATATAACAAAAACAACTAAGAAAAATGACGTATGTGAAAAAGTACTAACGAAAATTTAAGATTTGGGTTTGTGCTGCTCAGTTCTGTCTGGATTCTTGACAACTCCTTCTTTATCTTGTCTCCCAAAACCTATTTATGGTGCACAAAAACTTTGCTTTATGTGTCCAAAATTAAAGAAATGAGAATCATAGATTGAAAGGGAAAAAGGGTCTAAAACCTTATCTATGAAGAAATCAGATGGGGAACCGTCAGAATGCAACTTCTTTTTTATTAACTTGGTGTCAGGTCCCTCCCCAAGTGCCTTTGCAAAGGAAGGTGAATAGGCCTCACTATCAGATCTCTCATGAAGAGGCAAAGGAGCTGTCTCATCTTCTGTCTCATTTCTCTTCCATTTCTTGAACCCTTCAAATCCCCATTGTTTTTTACCTGATTTCCCTGATCTTTGATCTACCTCAGAACCACCACCCTCATGCTCCTTATGAAACAAACTCCTAAATGGTTTCCTCTTCGACTTTTCCAAACCACCACTCTCCTTCACTGGCTCAGGAGGCCCACTTTCCTCCATAAGAATTGACCCTCCTTCACTTTTTCCCTTTGTCTGAGCATCCCAGAAGGGGTTTTGGTTTTCCCTGGATTCAATTTTGGCAGACAAAGAAGGGGAATCAAATATGCTCTTTTCTGTCCCATTTTTCCCAGCTTTGCCGAAGCCAAAAACCGAGGCTGCTCCTTTAATCTGCTTCATAGCCGATCCATGATTGGACCTGCTCTTAGTAGAACTAGAATTCTCATTGTTCAAGCATTTCTCATCCTTCAAGTCAATCACCGACCACTCTTCTTCCGAATTCTCTTTTGAATCCTTGGGCCTTGCCACGATCACATCCCTAGCTTCAATCTGAGCCCCTTGAGCAGCCAGTCTTTGGAGCAACGGCCTCTTAGAAGAATGGTAATCTTCTTCAGAAATGCACTTGGCATAAAGAAGTTCCTGATACCAAAAAAGTTTATTTTAAAGTTACATAACTTGCGTTTGAATATTTTATTGTTTGATTGAGAACATGAAATAAAATATGTAAACATCAAATAACATGAATAAAAAGCAAAACAGGCCAAGAATAATTGAAAGAAAGAAATGTAGGATGAAAAAAGGGACTGACCTGGAGAAAGAGAAGTTTGTCTCTTAAAATAACGGGGTGTTCTTGCTCTGGAGGAGAAGCAATGAGGGTGTCAAGCAAGTGGGTTCTGAAGGAAGAAACCTCAGATTCAGCGAGGATGCCTTCTTTGTGAAGACCCATCAAGTTGAGAACCTGGTGGAAAGAGTCTTGCTGCCATTTAAGGTTGTCAGATTGAAGCTTGGACAATTTATGCTCAGCCGCAGGTAATGGTCGCTTCTTGAAGCTGAAAGGAAGAATGGTCTTGCACAGAGAGGTGATCGAGTCATGGAGGCTTGAGTAGTACGTCGGCGTGTAGTAAGAGTACACCATTCTCGGTTGTTGGAGATCAAGATCAAGATGCTGTCACCAATTAATTTTCAGATTTTGAATCTTCGCCTGTTCTAAACTCTAAACACTCTCTTACTTGTTACTTCACTCTCCAACTAGCCGTTGTGAATGTATGCACCGAACAAAAACCAAACGTAGTCGTTTTCTTACCAATGGATGACAATTATTTATATTTTAAATGTACGTTTTCTTTATACACGTCAATGTGCTTTTGTTCCTTCCATTATACCCAATTTTATTTTTACACCTTACAATTTCTTTTTTCGTTTCGGTGGTTGTATAATTTCTAAACGTTTTGTTTTTTAACATCGTCAATTTCTGTTATAACTATACTAACGTGATAGACGTTGATAATGTTGCATTGACTTCATAATCGAGAAACATATCAAAATTAGTAAGGTGTTAACAACATTGATTTTGTAAAATTAGTAAATGTTGTCGCTCAATCTAAAACAAAATTTGGTTTTGTATCAGCTATACCCTGGAAAAGGTGACACCTCGGTAAGGTGATAGATGGGTATCGGACATGGATTATATATATAAGGTGTTAACAAGATTGATGAATATACAGCTATGAATTACCCAATAATCAGGAATACATTGAATGATTAGTGAAAAATGCTTAAGGTAAAATATATATGTTTTGTCTCCATTATCTATGAGTGAAAACTCGTTATAAAACTTATAAATAAGTGGATTATCTATGAGTGAAATCTCATTATAAAACTTATAAATAAGTGATAAGTAACTAGGTTAAACCAATTGTTATTTATTATGTGTAATTGCTTAAGACAACTTTTAACTTGAATGTCATACACTCATCTCAATGATTAAAGGAGACATTTCAATTCAAAATTAAGTCTGGACAACAAAGATTAAAAAGGAGAATTAACAGAACTCACAAATAATATAAACAACATTAATATAGTTCTTGAAACAGTTATAATACATTTTATATAACATTTTATAAATTAAAAACGAAAAATTACAATAGTTAAAAAAAGAGGTAAAGGACAACAAACAAAAAATATTATTAAGAATAAAAATAAAAATTAAAAATTTTATGACAAAAATATGCGGTAAAACAGGTTTTTAATACAAAAATATTTTATTAAATTTTTCGTTTTTATTATAATAGCAAAAAATTGATTGTTCATCATACATTAGGATTGTTAAGTACATTGTTAACTTCTTATGTGACATTCAACTTCTTATATGACATTTTGACGTGGATAAATAAAGTAACAATACAGTTATTTATTTGACAAGTCAGATAAGGTTTAATTGCTTTAGGAAAAAAATGGGTTTTCATATGATAGGTGTTAACCAATTTTCGTTTTCAGAACCTTATTTTTTATAATTTTTTGTTTTTAATATATTAGTTAAAATTTTATTAACTTTGCCTCAACATGTTTTAGTCTATATATAGTTATGTATAATGTATATCTATACATTATAGAAAGAGAGCACGACTTGTACACATTTTTATAACTATTTTATTATTTTAAAAATATAATTTCCCCACTTTTAAAATAGGTAACTTTTCTCTCTATAAAAGAGTTTAACAATATATATTATTAATATAAAAGAGTTTTAGACTGTCAATTAATTACAACAATTTATCTACATGACTTTTAAAGTATTAATTAATAAAATTAACAAACTTACTTATACAAAAGGTCGTGAATAATTTTTAGTGTAAATTTTTTTATATAAAAACATAACTTTTCCCATTAGAAATTACACATTTTAAGTTTTATTCAATCTCTCTCTTCTCTTCATTTTCTCAAATTCATTGCAAGTATGACATATTTGTTAATGATCTAACATGTTCTATCATGTTAGGATAAGTAAAGAAATATAAAAATTAACAAAATATTTTTAAAATATATCAAACAAAAATTATTATACGCAAAATGACAAAGTAAATTATTTATGTTCTATAATATTATTATAAAACATATTAAATTAAAGTTATTGTAAAATCTAAAATTATTATAACATAAAAAAATAGAAATTCGACTCGTGCCTGTTTTTTACTAGTAATACATTATGTCAATTAATGACATAAAATGATCATGTGAAATTAAATTTAATAATAATTTATTATTTATAGTGATTATTAATTGAAATATTTAGATGTTTTTATTTAGGTTTTAAGAACAATTTAGAATCATGGACCTTACTTAAACTGTTTTTTACTAATTTTAAATTTAAATTATTAATTAAGAAGTTACTAATAAAATATGCGGGAACAATCACACATTAAATTTCCTCTACCTGTTCAACTTCTTCTATTAGTGTGGCATTCTTAACTCATTGTCCTCATTGTACATTTTTTATATGCGTATATGAGACTAGTATTGTAGTATCTATCCTACATCCTTAGTTCAAACCTAAGTCCATCTAACTATCTTCCTTTTTAGGCATCATGACAGTCTTGAAATAATAGGTTAACTCTAGGAGGAAATTGAATAAAGTTATAAAAAGATTTTCGTAAATATTTTCAAAAATACTCTCTTAAGAAGCTTAATGAGAGTCTTAAGAAGGTAAACAACATGATAGATAGTTTATTGTTTAAAAACGAGTTTATAAAAACCTTCTTATAGACTTTATTGTTGAAAAGAAAAATGTTATACAAGGTGATAAAAGACTTGTTTTTATACTGGTTTACTCTTAATTGAGTTATATTCAGTTCTATTCCAAGTAGCTCTCGAAAGGGTTTACTATTTTAACAGGAATACAACAAACATCATTACTGTCACTTCTAAATTACAACAAAAATTCTCAATAAATCTTAGTTATAACGTTAAACTCTCTCAGTTAAGAAAATAGTATTCTTTAATGCTAAGCTACTGACATTCTAACCAACAAGTTATAAAAAGTGTTACAAATAAGAATTTTCACAACTCACGAGAAAGGATATACAAACATGCTCATTGGGTTAACTTAATAAGGGAAGGATATACAAATGTTTAACTCACTATCATAATATCGTAACACTATATGGTCTAATCACACAAACTCAATGTTTGATTTAATTTTAAAGAAAATGTTGCAAAGAGAAAACTTGAACTTAATATCTATGTTTTTCTATATTTCATCGAAGATCTTCATGCACGAACGTCCTTTATACAGGATATGATTGCATATAGCCATTATGAAGAGGTACCAAGCTGTTATGTCACGCAAGTACACCTTTTATGTAAAGTGCACTATTACGCATAGACTAGGTTGTCTCATTTATTTTTCTTATTGTGTTTGACATCTTTTCAAAATGCTCTATTTCCAAACATGTATTTGTGAATGAATTTAAACGTTGAATTTTTCGTAGATATTCCAAAAGGTTAAATCATCTTAGAAGAACAAGTTGTCTTGATCTGATAAGATGTTGTCTTTGATTGTGCGTCTTGATTATGACATTTTACACAGAAGTTTGTGCAAATAGAATATCCTATATATTAATTAATATAAGGATAAAAATCTTCCTTATCACCATTAGAAAAATTTTACCATGTGGGAGCTTTTTATAACAAGATTTAGATGTTTTTAATGCTTGATATGATTATACAGTCTAAGCTTATGATAAGACACTTCTTAGTGCTACATAATAAATACTTCTTTAGCGTTTATGTCTAGACAATCCAAGTGATTGACTTAGACGGTAAGACGTGCCCTTGCCCTTACTCTATTAATAAGGAAATTCCCCGATGTTCACTCTAGTTCCTCACTTATTTATGTTGTAGGCATAGAGCTACTACTAGTGCATTTGTTGCTAAAAGTGTAAACATTTGTTACGGTTTTATATAGACTTTATGTTCCTATTATACATTCTGATGCAATCATACCTAGCATGCATCATGGTTAGAAGGATTAGAGGAAGACATAGCATGGATAGAAGCTCATTGAAGACTTGAAGCCATAATCTTAGTTATTTCACTTGAAAATATTTTTACTTAGCCTAGGAAAGTAGGGCGTGATCTATTTCCTTGAAGGCCATTAATGCTTCCACTCTTGGTGCTTGCCCTTTTGATCTACTACAATGATCACCAATGGTAGAAGTGGTTGGATGGAAAGGAAGGAGAAAGAGTGTGGTTGGAGCCACTTTATGAAAGATAAGCCAAGGAAGGTGGACGAGCTTGCCACAAGGGAAGGAATCCTTGATAAAAGCTCAAAGGATTTTCTCTCAAAGAAAGAAAAGAGACACTCAAAGATAAAAGAAGTAATGCTCTCTATTCTCAAAATTCAAGTGTAAAAAATACAAGAGAGTGGAAAGCCTTATTTATAGGATAAGGAAATGGTGAGGGTGTGTGAAAGGAGGGAAGGTCGAAATTCAAATTAATTATCACATGACCCTAAAATTGTGGATCTAAGATCTAACTAAAAAGCCATGTAGGATCAATTTGAATTTGGTGCCCAAAGGGGGAGCAAGGGGCCCGACCATCTCTCCTTCATGTTTCATGTGCTAACTAATTGGGTCTAATTAGAAAAATAGGAGTGTAGTCATTAAAACTACTCAAGGGAGTGCAAACTTGGTTTGCATTAAGTGGTATCAAGAGCCAACTCCAAGACGGTTTTTTTCTTTTCCTAGTCTTAATTTTTTTCTAGCGTTTTGTTCTTATGTTCTTTAGTGTTCTTCTTTTATTTTTTCTAGCTTTCCTTATTGTCATTTTAATTTCCTTATTGTCTTATTAGTTTATGTTTTAGTAGTTTTCATTTTATGTCATTTAATTTCCTAGTCTATATTGTTTTGCAGATTCAATTTTCTTTGTTCTTTTCCATTGAATCTTATGTGTGCTTCTTTAGGTTTATTTGTTTAATTCTACTGAGCTTTTTATTTTATTCATATTCTAGTGCATTTCCTAAGAAGATAATTGTAATGACTTCTCAAATTTTGTGAAGAAAAGCACACAATTGTGGTCTTGATCTTTGGGTACACCTTGTTTCTTTTGCTTTGTGTTTATGCTTCTTTAATTTTTTTCCTGCGCCTATTTCTCTATTTTGGGCATGCTATTCTTGCCTATTTTGAGTCATTTTATTTCAGTATTTACTCTTTCAAGTTGTGTCTTAGTTAGCCATGTTTAGTCCTTTACTTGTCCTTTAAATTCTATGTAGTATTGCCTTTTATTTTGCACCATAAAAAGTGTGTTATGCTTCATAAAAGTGTGTGTTGTTCTCTCTTGGAATTAAGCATAAAAAAAGCTTAGTACTCTTGATCTCATTTCCTTGAGTCCCTCATGCTTTAGATCATAGCATGTTTCCGTAAAAAAAAAATCTCAAAAATTGTTCAATTCTTTCTTAGAGTCCATTTGTCCAATTTTTGTAGTAGCTTAATTTTGTGATAGGCTTTGTGGTGATTTATTTTTGCTGGATGGTTGAGACCAATTGGGTGTCTAAGTTGGGCTAAAAATTGAGCAATCAAGTTTGCCTAAACCCCATAAAACTCTTATTTGGTGCCTTCTCTTAATCACCTAAAATTCTAGTCCATATTGAGTTACTTTGGTTTACACTTTTTGATAAAAAAATTATGGCCAGTTCTTCTCATTGATTCAAGTGTCTATTATTGTAATACTCCTCATCAAATTTGTGTTTAAATTGTGTTAAGAGGTGTAGCAAAAGTATTTAAAAAGAAAAAGAAGAAAAGAAATCAAATTAAGTCAAAAAGTGTTAGTAGTAAAAAAGTGTTAAACAAAGAATTAAAAAGAGCATAAAATTTTATAGCACCTCAAATTTGTGTGAATCATTCAAAGGAGTGTTTAAACTTCCTAAATCTTTCTTGAAATTGCATGTTTATCATTCGGCCATGATGATTTAAATGGTACAAGTCTTTGAAAATTTTGTTGAGTCTTTTTTAAGTCCAATTCTACTTTAGTGCCATTCTAGGATTCTTTTGTTGTCCTAACTTTTTTTCTACACCTTTCTTTATTGCTTGTCTTCTTTTGCTAATCTTTGAGTTTTTCTAAATAATTTGTGTCTTTCTTTATTAAGTTCTTTTCTTGCTTTTTGCTTTCATTTCTTTCATTCCCTTGGTTCCTTTTGTTGGGCTCTTCTTTTCTCTTGGATAGGGCCAAATTGAATGAGCTTCCACAAAGGGTTACATCCTAGGAAATGTTGATCAAAAGCCAAGGAAGAGTAGACTTAAAGAGGAGGCCAAGACTTGAGTGAAACACTTGGTGAGAGAGCACTTAGAAGGAAGATCTACATAAAGTTTCTTTTAATTTTCTTTGCTTTAAATGGGTGTATTTCGAGGCCTTTTTTTTAATTAGAAATGTTGGATGCCCATAAGAGTTACCTATTTTTATTGTAATAAATTTTAGTTTCTCGATTAAGTGTAAGTGAGGAATTGATAGCCCTTACTCATACTTAGGAGCACACTTAAGTTCCCTAACGTTTGCTTTTAATTTCTTTATTGCTTTTCATGTTTAGTAAGTGCTTAAGTTCCAAAATCTTAAGTCACTTTTAGGAGAGCAAACTTCAACAAAAAGATAGGAGTGTTCTTTTCTTGCTTTCAACTTAATCATTTTAGTTCAACCTTACACTTCTAAAATGGAATCACAAACTTCAAGCAATAATAGTGTTAATCAAGAGGGATCACCTAAGGTAGGCACTTTAGATAATTTTATGAATGAATTTAGAGGGTGGAAAGTTGAAGAGAGTAAAAAAAGAAAAGAAAGATGCAAGAGAGGAGAGAAAAAAAGTTGAGAAAGAAAAAGAAAGAAAAGAGAGAGTGAAGAGAAAGAGAGAGAAAGAAAATAAAAAGATTAGAGAGGGAGAAGAGAAAGAAAAGAAAGGATAAGAAAAGAGAAATAAGGAGGAGAACAAAAGAAAATGAGAGAAGAGAAAGAGAAAGAAAAGAAAATGAGAGGAAAGAAAGAGAAAGAGAAGAAAATGAGGGAAGAGAAAGAGAAAGAGAAGAAGATGAGAGAAGAGAAGACAAAAAAAAGGAGAAGGATAGGTTATAAATATAGTCCCACCAACTCTAGGGTAGATAGTAAGAGTGATTACCTTGAAGATCAACCTAGAAGGGAAAGACCTAGAGGAAGGAGAAATAAAAAAGAACAAAAAATAGACCTCCCACATTTCCTAGGAAAGACGATGTGGAAGCCTACCTTGATTGGGAAAAGAAGGTAGAGCAACTTTTCACTTTCCTCCAAGTGAGTGAAGAGAGAAAAGTGTCTTTAGCTACCCTAAGCTTCCAAGGGTATGCTAAGTATTGGTGGACCGCTCTTGTTAATGAGAGTTTTTGTTATCATAATCCTCCTATTGAGTATTGGAATGAAATGGGCTATGAGGTGAAGGCATATCCCCTCTTATTATGAAAAAGGAACTCCTTGACAAACTTCAAAGACTTAAACAACATAATTTGAATGTTGAAGAGTATCTTCAAAACATAAAGCTTTTCGTGATAATGGAGGGAATAAACGAAGAATCTAGATCCACCCGTTCTAGATTTCTAGGTGGCTTGAATTGTTAAATTTGTGACAAAGTTAAACTTTTGCCATCTAGAGATCTAGATGACTTGGTCCAAATTTGTATAAATGTGGAGTAACAATTGAAGAGGAGGACTTCTTGCAAGAAGGACCACTCATGTGATCTTCCCTAGCAAGGGTCTTATCACTAGGATCATGACTAGGAGGATAGAGGAGGACATGGCTAGAGTGGATGAAGGAAGACCTCACCTCCTTATGAGAATTGTCATTATGTCATAGTTCTCTTGTTTTGGCCTTGTATTGTTTTCCTTGAGTGGAATGGTTTAGTTTTTCTTTTGGCCTTGTATTTGGGCATTTATTTTTTCATACGAAGGGACTAGGTGGTATGTGTAGTGATTATGTGGAGTGTATTAACTAATTGGGTCATTAAGGGGTGTTAGTGGGTTATTTTATTAACCACACCCCTCTTTTCTAATTAAACCCCTATTAGTTAGCACATGAAGCATGGAAGAGACAAGGTGAGGCCCTTGTTCCCCCCTAATAGGCGCCGAAATTCATCTAATGGCTATATGACATCCTACATGGCACTTAGTTAGTTCTAAGATCCATGGTTTTAGAAGCATGTGCTAATTATTTGAATTTGCACCTATTTGAATTTCCCCCCAAATCTCACACGGCCAACCTTACTCCTTTTGCTATAAATATGACCCTCCACTCACTTGTATTGGGTACACTTGATTTTGAATGAATATAGAGAGTTTGCTTCATCTTTGAGTGTCCTTTCTTTTCCAAATTGTGAGAGTTTCTTTTGATTTTATCAAGGGTTCCTTCCCTTGTGGCAAGCATTCTTCCTTGAGGCTTATCTCCCTTAGCGTGGCGCCTCTCACCTTCATCCTCTTCTCTTTCACCGAATCCACTTCTATAATGCAACTTCTTGGAGTTGATCCTTGGAAGGAGCATCCAAAGAGGATCTCATCAACCACTCTAACCATTCCCCCCATTTTTATACAAATAGGGATCAAACCAAAGGGAGCTCTTCCAAGATCCACCCCAAAGAAGAACCCACCATAAACATGCATGATAAGAATAATCCTCTACATCTTAGAAAGCATCCCATACTAGCTCTTCATGTGAGACTATTAGTATTAAATGCTTTAAGTGTCTTGGAAGAGGCCACATTACCTCTCAATGCCCCCATAAAAAATACCATGATCATCAGAGGTCAAGACATTGTAAGTGAGTCATCTTCCTTTTCTAGTGGAAGTGAGAAAGAAGGGGGTCATGAATATCATGACATAAAGGCTTTTCCTTGTGATAGGAACTTGCTTATGATAAGAAGGTTTCTTGGAAGCCAACCTTGTGAATCCAGCCCTTCTCAAAGAGAGAATGTCTTTCATACAAGATGTAAAGTTTTGACAAAAAAATGTTCTCTCATTATAGATAGTGGCTCATGTTGCAATTATTGTAGCACGAGGTTGGTAGAAAAGTTGTAGTTGACTCCAATTCCTCACCCAAAACCTTACAAACTTCAATGGTTAAATGAAAGTAAGGAATTGATAGTCAATTAACAAGTAAGTGTGTCTTTCATCATTGGGAACTATAATGATGAAATCCTTTGTGATATAGTACCAATGGAGGTGACACATATCTTGCTAGGGAAGCCATGACAATTTGATGGAAAAGTTATTCATGATGACAACTTTAATGAGATCAGCTTCACCCACAATGAAAAGAAAATAAATTTGCATCCTCTTTCACCATCTCAAGTGGTGGAGGATCAACTTCTTTTAAAAAAGAAGAGGGATAAGGAAGAGAAAAACAAGCATGCATTGGTAGTTGATGGGTTGGAAGGAAGTGCCCATTCTAAGAAGGTTGTACAAAAGGAGAGTCATTTTGCAACAAAAGTGGACTTTAAACATAGTCTCCTACTTCAACAACCTCTCTACCTTCAACTCATAAAGGTACCAATACACATTTCCCCAACTGTTGAGCGTTAACCATTAACGATTAAGCTTGACCAAACATCATAAGTTCAAGATTTGGGAGAAGTAGAAAGTAAGGATGACCTTCAAGAGGATTGCCCTTAAACTCTAAGGAGGATGTTGTTAAAGCCAATTCTTCCCTTGAAGAAGTGGAAGTTGAGGTTGTGCCCATATTCTTTGAGCATAATACACCATAACCTCCAGTTCTACTTAATGATAAGACCATATTTGAGCAGGAGATTGAGCACAACCTTTGCAAAACCATAGTTAATCTCAAGTTCAAACTCAAGAGACCATGTAAGAATGGTCCACCCTTAGACTCGTCACTCTTTCTTGGAGTGAAAAACAAGATATGGCTTATCTAACCTTCTTGGATTAGTGCTCCAATGCACCAAGGATAGTCTCACCACCAATTTCAAACCCTTTGAGACTAGCTTTTAGAGCATCAAGATTAGGATGAGGAATTGTTGTATGGAGGCACAAACAAAATTTTTCATACTTTAGTGACAATCTCCATTACCCCCCATATCTAAAAGGTCTTCTCATAGACCTTTTACTCCTTAAAAATCATCTGTCTGCACATACTTATTGTTTTCTTTATTTTTCTGCAAACTTTGAAAAAGAGAAAGAAAGACTTCAGGATTTGAGGTCAAATCCTCTCCAAGGGAGAGGAAACTTGATGCAAACCAAGTTTGCACTCTCATCTTCCTCTTTGAGTTTCCAAGCACCAAGAAAATGGAGAATGGAAGGGGAAAGAAATAGAGGTGGGATGCTACTCTTGAAAAGAGATAAGCCAAAAATATTTGGAAGTTTGACAACATATTAATACTAGTAAGATTAGATATATCTCTATTTTCCACAATTAATACTAGTAAATTGGATATATATCTATTTAGAACAGGTCCTTTATAAAAAATTTAATATGCATTTACTTATCAAAAAATGTTATTTTTTATAGAAAGTTCTAATAAACCTTCTTGAGAAGGTGTTTTCAAAAGGATTTACAAAAAACTTCTTATAACTACTTAACCCTTTTTAGAGTTAACCTTTTATTTCAAATTTCCTTGTTCAAATTTCAATGATATTTGAGAGATCAACTGTTACTAAACCAAATTTGGTGTTTACTTTCTCCATGGGTTTCTCACAATTCCACTTAGAAACACTTAAGTTAAATGACCCATCTATCTTTCAAGGTCCAAATATCTCCAAACATAGGATGTCTCTAAAATACGAAGTAAAATCATTCTAACCTAAACAAAATTAACTAACCCTAATATTTATAAAACATAATCTTTAGGTATCCTCTTGAAATGGTGTTTATATAGTATTACATCATTCTCTTCCCTTTTCCTCTCATTTAGGTACCTTCTCTTTAAGGCTTTTCAATTACTACACATTTCATTATTCTATCCTTTGTTTTTTCTGCTTTTGTTTTTTATATACCAAACAAAAAAAAAATTACCAAAACAAACCACCTCCTACATTATTTATCTAAATAACTTCTTTTACTATTCATGTTAAGAAAAAACACGATTTTTTTAATGTAAAAATACCAATTTCTTATAAGAATTTTTTTTTTAGATTTAATTTTTTAGTCATTTTCTTAAATTTACTTTTTTTATTTATGTTTATTTTTTTTAAATCATGAACTTTAAAATTAATTTTTTTTAGTTAATTTATATTTTATTTTATTTTATTACCTTGTGCATTTTTTTCATTGTTTTAATTTTTTTAAACACTTTGTAATTTATTTTCATTTTATATTTTTAAGTTAAAATTTTAAAAGTATTTTACCAAAATAATTTAAATATTACATTTAAAAAGCTTAATTTAAAAAATTTAAATTGAAAAATAAATTACAAAATATTTTAAAAAATTAAAATAATAGAGAAGATACACAACATAAAAATAAAATACATAAAAATGAAATACAAATTAACTTAAAAAATTTTAAAAACATACTTTAAAAAAACATACATATATAAAAAAATAAAAACAAATTAAAAGTAATTTTAAAAAATATCTAAAAAAATTAGTCAATTTTTTTAATTTTTGCAAATTTATTTTTTAGTTATGTAAATTATTTTAAATCATGGATTTTAAAATTAAAAATTTTTAGTTATTATATTTTATTTTATTTTATTTTGTATTTTATTTTTACATTGTCTCTCTTTTTTTGTTTTTTATTTTTTTTAAACACTTTGTAATTTATTTTTCAGTTTATATTTTTAAGGCAAATGTTTTAAACATTTTTTTACCAAAATAATTTAAAAATAATTTTAAATATTAGGTTTAAAAATTTAAACATAAAAATAAATTATAAAGCATTTAAAAAATTTAAAATAACGAAAATATACTTAACATAAAAATAAAATACACAAAAATACAAAATCAAATACAAGTTGTCTCAAAAAAAATTTAAGATGTGTATCTTTTCTGTGTTTTATTTTGAAATTTTTTAAAAATTTTATTATATATTTTATTCTCACATTGTGTATCTTTTTACATTGTTTTACTTTTTTTAAACACTTTGTAATTTATTTTTTAGTTTATATTTTTTAAATTAAATTTTTTTAATTGCGTGTTACAAAAATAACTTAAAAATAATTTGAATATTAGGTTTAAAAATATTAATTTAAAAAATTTAAATTGAAAAATAAATTATAAAGAATTTCACAAAAATTTTAAATAACGGAAAATATACACAACATAAAAATAAAACATATAAAAAATAAAATAAAAATTAGCTTAATTTTTTTAAAAATCATACTTTAGAAAAATATTCTTACATAAAAAGAAAATTAAAAAGAAATTAAAATAAATTGAAAAAAATATAGATTTTTTAAAATTTATTTTTAATTTATATATTATTTTAAATCATGAATTTTGAAATTAAAATATATAATAAATTTAGTTAATTTATATTTTATTTTTACGTTGTATATTTTTTTCTTTGTTTTAATTTTTTTAAGTGTTTTGTAATCTATTTTTTAGTTTTTATTTTTTAACTTAAAATTTTTAAACTCTTTTTACCAAAATAATTTAAAAATAATTTGAAATATTAAGTTTAAAAATTTTAATTTGAAAACTATAACCTTAAAAATAAAGTATAAAGCATTAAAAAAATTTAAAATAACGAAGAAAATATGTAACATGAAAATAAAACATATAAAAAAACAAAATAAAATACAAATTAACTTTAAAAAATTTTAAAATTTGCATATTTTCTATTTGGAATATTTTGTATTTAATTTTTTATTTCATTTTGTTTTTTATGTGTTTTATATTTTTTTATGTGTTTTGTTTTTATGTTGTGTATGTTTTCCATTATTTTAATTTTTTTAAAATATTTTTTAATTTATTTTCATTTTAATGTTTTCAAATTAAGATTTTTAAGCTTAATATTTCAAATTATTTTGGTAAAAAACGTTAAGGATTTAACTTAAAAAATATAAACTGAAAAATAAATTACAAAACAGTTAAAAAAATTAAAACAATTTAAAAAGATACACAATATAAAAATAAAACACATAATAAAATAAAATAAAATATAAATTAACTAAAAAATTTAAATTTTATCATTTAGGATTTAAAACAATATACATAAATAAAAAATAAATTAAAAAAATTAAAATAATTAAAAAATATCTAAAAAAAATGCCTTATAAAAAACTGGTTGTTGGATAAGGAATATCTTATTGACTTGTTATATAAAAAAACTCAATCACATAGAAAAATTGGTTTCCTAGTAAAAAGGGTTATTTAAGTAAATAAGGTGGAGATGAATTATTTGAGAAACTTTTTTATTTGGTATATATATATATATATATATATATATATATATATATATATATATATATATATATATATATATATATATATATAAAAAGCTTGTTTTTCACTTTTTTCCTTTTTTATCTGGTAGAGTATTGTAGATTTAAATTGTGTTCAAACACACGTCCAATTTCATAATTTTTTTATTTGGATTCAAATTGTGCAAACTTTTCAGGATGTAGACTTGACTTGTAGATGTAAAGTTGATTTGGAATTTCCCGTGTTCTAGTTACGGGTCTAGTATGATGTTATTGTTTTCTATAAAGACATTTTTATAAAATTTTATTTTGTACCGCGCAATTTTATTACTTTTTTAACATTTAATATTGAATAAATAAAAATATTTATAATCTATGCAACATGGTTTAATAAAATAAACAGAGCAGTTCACAGAGTACTACAAATCAAAGGTTACCCCTTAACAAAATGTAAAGGGAAAGAAACATGAAAAGCAATCTGCAAAATGGAGAATAAGAATAATCTTGTTACCATTCCAATTTGCAAGCATCTCAACGAACAATTGGGTCTTGGATTGAGAAAAGATAAAAAAAGAATACAGCAGGATTTGGTTTGTTTTGACCAGTAAAAAGAAATTGGTTTGAGAACCTAAGATCTGAGTTGGCTCCAGAAAGCTAGTAAAAGGCCTTTGCATTTGTAGTGAGGGCGTTGGTTTTGTAATTTCATAGGTGCCATGAACTTCTGATCCAATCTCCTTTTAGCTTTGAGTGCTGCTCCTTCCAGATTTTCATCTGGGCATGCCTGATTTAACACGCTCCTTTCCTTATTTAATTAAATAAACGCGTCCCATTAATGAACGAGAGAGATAAAGAAAAGAAATTAAAGTGGTTGAGAGAGGTACCAGTAAAGAGGAAGATGAAGAGTTATTGTTGTGGAGGTTTCTGATATACAAACAGAGAGAGCGAGTGGTGGGATCACGTGTGGAAGCACTGTTATGCAACCTTCTTCTTCGAGCACATTCAACTCCAGGAAGCATCCCAGACATGATTTCGATGAGACCGAGAGACCAAAACAATCAAGGATTAATAATATTAATAACAAATGGTGCTGCCGCTGCTTTACTTTTTTCCACTTTCCAGGAACCTACATTGCACCTTCCACGAACTTACCTTTCTAACTAATTCAATTTATCTTCATTACCTAATTAAATAATTTAATATAATAAATTATTACTATTGGTATTATAGTATTATATATTTAGGATTAATAATATTATATATTCATTTTAATGCTGTGTGTCGTTGTGACATCTCATTTTTTTTAAAAAATAATATATTAATAAAAAATGTAATTTATATTAATAGACTTAAATTAATTTATTGTTTGTGTTTATTAAAATAAATTGAGGATTGATTTTATAAAACAAAAAAATAAATGTGGTGTAAATAGCAAGAGAAGTTAAATTTGAGTTTGATTTTAAAAACCCAACAAAGGGTTAAGTTAGGGTAAAAATTAAGATCTAAAGGGCAACACTAGAGGTTAGAGAGGTGCAGCGACAACCTTGTAGAGAGTTTGAATCAATAAAAAAGGATCTATATAACTCACGTTATGATAAATTTAGTAATTAAAGGTCAAATTGCTAGAATTAAGCGTATTACAACCAGCGTTCATGATTTTCAGATGAGAAAAATGATAGCAAAACCATATATTTTGAGAAATTGATTTTCATGAAAGTTTCAGCCCTGGATGTTATCTAACTAATGTCATTGATTTCACCCCAAAAAGATACTTAGAACTCAAGTTATGATAAAATTAATAACTAAAGGTCAATCTGCTAGAATTAAGCATATTACAATCCACGTTCATGATTTTAGGATGAGAAAACTTATAGGAAAAAAATATAATTAGAGATATTTTTCTTCACAAAAGTTGTATCCCTAGATGTTATATAACTAATGAAGTTAGTTTTACTTAAAAATGATACCTACATCTCAAGTTATGATCAGATTAGTGACTGAACATCAAAGTGTCAGAATTAAGTGAGTGATTCATGTTTCCTCTAATTTTTAAAATAGTAAACATTTGTTTTAGCCTTTGAGGAAAACATAAGAGTTGTAGATAAATTTCATAGATTTTAAAATAGATAAGATACAATATCATATGATTAATAAACATCTAGATATCATATTTATACTCAACATAGGTCATAAAGACTTATTAGAAAATGAGCGAGTAAATCTCCAAAACTTAGAAAATATTGTGGTGAGCTATGAATGTAATAATCTTATTGTATATGTGAGAAAATTAATATATTTAATATTATAAATGATATTTTGTGCATGAGAATATGTGTTTTGGATAATTTGTGTTGAAGAACTTATTTGTACTAAGAGTTAAGTCTAAGATGGTTAACAGTGTGTGAACTCTGAATTGTTTGATCATCTGTAAAGTCTAAACTTTGTTTAGCAATGCTTAAGTCTTTCATGACTTGTTTAGTAATAACTAATTCGTGGTATCACAATGTGAATCTTTTTACCTAGGTGCCAAGTTTAATTATTTATATAAACAAATTTCTATATCATTTTGTAAATTAACTAATAAAGTGTTTAGGTTTAAAAGGGTGTCAGAATTCTTATAACCACATCTCACAATTTTGGTATGGTAGATGGACAATAATACCTATGTGCATGTTCAAGCATTCAACAAGGCATGGGAATGGATTCAAGAATACAATATTATTCACCTTTATATCCACGTTTAAAAAATTAATTTGTATTTAATCTTTATTTGTGCCAAAGGACTTTAATCCTTATCTTTATACCATACTCATGACTTGCAATATATCAATGTATAGAGATAATAAATCAATATGTTTTTTACATAAAATAAATATAATATAAAAAACAAGTTCATATAATATTAAATATAAAACAAATTATAAAATATTCTTAAAGTTTTATGTGATTACACATAAACTTATATTTTTTTATCATAACATTAAATAATATCATAAGTTCATTAAAAGAGGTTTTTTATGAATAACTCAACTTTTTGTAAATTTTGTTTTTATTTATTAAATTTACATCAAATATATTATATTTATTTTTATTTTATAATTATATTATTTATCATAGATTATAATGCAAATAATATTTTTAGAAATATTTCACTCAACATTATAATTATGTAGTATTATATAATTAATTATATTAAATAATATTTTATATATAATGTGTGGAGCATGGTGGATACTACAATATCTATACTTGCATAATTTTTTGTGTTCCAAACACATCTCGGATCCATACCTATTTTGTGAATAATTACTCACTTCACATAATGTCATGAGAGTATTTTTGCGGGTTCTCATTGAATCTGGATCTATTTTGTATTCGTACCTTCTAAGTAAAGAACAATACTAAACAATGTATGTTTCTTATTATATTATTCTATCATTATCTTTTTTAACGTCATTATCCTATCACTATTCTTTCTACACTTAAATATAAATAAAATTAATTAAAAAAATTAATTAATACTAGTTAGGTTTATTAATTATATTTGCAACATATTTTTTATTCAAAATGGATATCAATAATTTAAATTTTTTAAAATTTCAATTTTAATTAATTATAAAATATTTAGTTTAAATATATTTTTCCTTTATTTTTTGAAATTCTTGGTATCTTATTTTAAAATAAAAATTAGTCTCTTATTTTTTTAAAATTTATAATTTTTATTTTTTATTTTAAAATAAAATTATTTGACCCTCCGGTTATATGAATCCCATAATTTTGGTCGTTTTTGAAAAATTAGAAGTGTTATCATTATTAACTTTACCCTATTCAATCTGCTGGTGGAAAAGAAAAGTATTTATTTAAATCACGTCATAATTGGTGCTTTTAGTATGATGAAATGATTAAAGTTGTATATTTAAATAAATTAATTAAATAACTAAAAATGTTTCTATTTTAAAACAATAGAGCAATAATTGTGAAATTGTTTACAAAAATTAAGAGATCAATATCTCCATTTCAAAATAAAGAGTGCAAAATTACTAATTTTAAAACATGAGAAGAATAAAATTGCATTAAAGACAATATTTTTATGGCAAAAGTCTTGGGTACAGTTTTAGGCTTTTAGCATGTGTGCTCTGTATTGAGCTTGTTTTGTGCTCACCTTAAGATTTAATACAAATTTTGCATATAAATTTTTTTTTTGGATGATATATCATTTAATAAAGTGAAAGTAATTATAACTAATTTATAGTAGTATTTAACTTGATAAAATATGTTTTTTATGTACTTTTAATTATACTTGGTTGAAGTTAAATTGATTATTTTAGTTTTCGTACTTTAAAAAACAAGTAAATTTAGTCTTTCAACGATATTAATCTTATTAATGAAACTCAAATCGTTAATGTTTGAAAATACAATTTTTTTTTATAATTATAAACTATCAAAAAATACATATTGTACTATCCTAATTATCTCTTTCGAATGACCTCTTCCAAGTGACTTTTTCCTAGACGATCTCTACTAGGTGACCTCTCTCAGACGACCTTTCCCAGAAAATCTCTACCAAATGACCTCTTCTAGACGACTTCTTTTGGATGATCTCTTTCAGACGACTTCTACTAGATGACCTCTTCCAGACGACCTTTACTAGATGACCTCTTTCAAATTACCTCTTCCAGACGATCTTTACCAGATGACCTCTTCTAGATGACTTATGCTAGATGACATCTTTCGGATGACCTCTTCCGAACAAACTCTTCCAGGTGACCTCATCTAGACGATTCAAACGACCTCTTCGCAAAAGACCTCAACCAGACAATCAATACCTAAATTAAAGCCACATTAAAGAGTAATAAAAACCTTAATTAAAGTCACATTAATACCTCAATGATAAAAACAAAAGGAAATGTATGGTACATTTCACCTGAGACAAAATACAAAATAGCTCTAACAAACTTGAGCATCGAAGTGTCTCTTGTAGGCACCCATGATGACGCATTTCGAAGGATTCACTTTGTGGATTTGTCAGAGAACCCACTCACCGTTTTCCGGTAAGTACATTTGATATCCACTGTGAAGCCTTGGTAAAACTTCTCCCCGATCACCACAAAGATAAAACAATATGCCAATAGATGTAAATAGTGTTATAACCATGAATATATCTACCTAAATTCATCAAAACTTATGTTAAACCAATTATACACCTCCTTATGTATAACATGGTATTTGTCACAAATTTGTTTAGGAGAGCAATTTTCTTCCATGGCTTTGGTCTCTATGACGGTTCTATACTCATCAGTATCGTAGATGTAAATAACATTATAACTGCAAAGATGACAATAGTGAGCAAACACATCAACACTCAACATGCATCCAATGATGTTGCCAAGGTGAGGGACGTTGTTCATGTAAAGCAACGCACTAGCAATGAAAATGTGGCGCTTGCCTTTGACGGGAAGCTTTGACATTTTCTGATCTTCACTAACTTAAGATTCGCCCGAGTTATGTTATGGAAGAGACATGAACTCCAGAACCATGAAATAGCAAATGTTTACAAGTTTAGCTCATCTGATTTTGAAAATGCATTATTTCTTCATAAGGTTATTATATTGAGAAGTTGTCTGTCTGATCGACCGATTATATGCTCTCTACTTCAGCTATTACCTTGTAATTTCTTAGTTTGGTAAAATTCCATATTCAGACAATACATGATGCTATGAAGAACTCCATTGATAATGGCAACACAAATTTGACTAGTTGGGTTCTAAACTTAGATGGTCATACTGGGAAAATATTTAAGGTTTCAATTCATCATTGTATATGAAATTCAATTGTTTGCTTTTATAGATTCTAATGGACCGCTTCTTTTTTTAGTCATTTTCTAACATTTCAAACTGCATTTTGGGATGTCCAACTTTGGTTCCTACTATGTTCGACATATGATGGAGAAACTGATAGGGATTCCCTGAGGATATCTTTTTCAATTGTTCAACACTTAACGAATATGATGGCACAACTTTTAACAGACTTTTGAGAATCTTGAATGGAGCACTTTGTTGAGGAAGCAAAATCTAGAAAACCATACAATGCTTTAAACAACCATGTATATCTTCCAGATTTGAGATGTCGATTGACGTTTTTGGCATGATGTGAATGGAAAAGGTCAGCTAAGTACACGTCTCTGTCCTGGCTTCCAACCTAGGCATATTCTTTCAGTACATGTCTTCTTCCTGGCCTCCAACTTAGGCATATTCTTTCAATGCACGTCTCCGTCTTTAGACCAAACTTGAAAGGATCTCTCTAAAAGATATTCTTACCTTTTTCTCTTTTCTTCTCTACAATCTTTATATTCTCTCTAAACTAAACTCACCACACTGCTCCTTATATTCATATATTTATTTATTCATAATAACAATACACTCAGATTCTAGAAACTAGAGATCCCGTGAATCAATGGCTCCCCTCTTCTCCTTGGCCCTGACATAACAACACCAATCCCATGGATCGAGTACTCTTCCACTCACGAGTCGAATGCGAACTTGTAAAGGCTAAACGTGAGTCTTCCACTCACAAGTCGAACATGAATTCACAAAGGCAGAATGTGAGCCTTCCACTCATGAGTCGAATGCGAACTTGTAAATGCCGAATGTGAGCCTTCCACTCGCAAGTCGAACGCGAACTTGTAAAGACCGAACATGAGTCTTTCACTCACAAGTCGAACGTCAATTCGCAAAGGTTGAACACAAGCCTTCGATTCATGAGTCAAATGCGAACTCGTAAAGGAAGAACGTTAACCTTCCACTCACGAGTCAAACGCAAACTCATAAAGGCCAAACATGAGCCTTCCACTTACGAGTTGAGCATGAAATCACAAATTCAAAGAAAATTACTCAAAAGCTCGCAATGCACTCGTCTTAATAGCGGAATCGTGACTCACATCACGCTAAAAGACAAACAAGTATGGAAACTCGTGACTTACTCGTCAACTCACAACACACAAATAACTTACATACCAAACGCAACTTGAATAACTCAACTAAAATGCGCAAAGAGAGGAAACATATAAAGCAATGTCAATACACCAAAGGCCAAAACAATGTTACTTCACCTCACAAGAAAAAGAACATTTTTACAAAAAAACTACTTGGCTGCCACATCGTCGTCATCCCCTCGTCCCCCTCTTCTTCTTCCCTGCCTCTCTCATCTACTTACTATCCATCCTTAATCTCTTTGTTGATGTCAAAGTGAAACTCCTCTACATTAGCAAAAAGGGAAGCTCACTTCAATGCCTTTTTAGAACCATGTGGCAATACCCCGAGTGTTAGGATACCTCCACTTCTAACTCTAACACCTCACTTGTGAGTCTCTGAGCTCGAGAGGTTTATGTACTACCTTGACAACCTCCACCAAACGACCTCTTTCAGATGAACTCTTCCTAGACAACCTCTACCAGATGACCTCTCTTAGATGACCTCTACCAGTTGACCTCTCTAGACGACCTCTACCAGGTGACCTCTCCCAGACAATCTCTACTAGATGACCTCTTTTGGATGACCTCTTCCAAACGGTCTCTACTAGATGACCTCTCCCAAACGGCCTTTACCAGATGACCTCTTTCAGACGACCTCTTTTGGATGACCTCTCCTAGATAACCTCTACTAGATGACCTCTTCCAAACGACCTCTTTCATATGACTTCTTCCAAACGACCTCTATAAGATGGACTCATCTTTTAGACGACCTCTTTTGGATGACCTCTCCTAGATAACCTCTACTAGATGACCTCTTCCAAACGACCTCTTTCATATGACTTCTTCCAAATGACCTCTATAAGATGGACTCTTCTAGACAACCTCTTTCAGATGAATTTTTCCTAGACAACCTCTTCTGAACGACCTATTCCATGTGACTTCATCCAGACGATCTCTATCAAAACGACCTCTTTGCAAAAGACCTTAACCAGGCAATCAATATCTAAATTAAAGTCACATTAAAGAGTATTAAAAGGGTCATTAAAGAGTAATAAAAATCTCAATTAAAGTCACATTAATACCACAACGATAAAAACGAAAGGAAAGGTATGGTACACTTCACCTAAGATAGAATACAAAATAACTCTAACTAACTCGAGCGTCAGAGTATCTCTTGTTGGCATCTCCAACGCCACATTTTGAAAGATTTACTTGGTGAACTTGTCAAAGAACCCACTCACCGTTTGCCAGTAAGTCCACATTCAAATGTATATAATAATATTTTCATTTAATATTTTTTGTGGTTATAATATGTGATATGTAACTTTCACCTATTACAAAAATATATACATATAAATGATATAATAATTTTAGCAACTTTTAGTAATTTTAAATCATTAGAAAAAAAATGTTCTTTTTGTAATAATTTATAGTTCTCAGATTATGTATTTTTAAATATCTAAAATTCGTTAATAACAGCATTACTATTAAATGGAATTGACTAAATTTAATTGCAAGTTTGATGATCATAATGATCAGTTTAAAAATTACAATAGTTAAAACTAAATTTAATTAAAAACATGGCTAAAAAACATATTTTAAGGTATTTAAATCTATCAAACATTTTTTTCTATAATTGATGATGAAGCATTTAACTTATTTTTTAATTAGTGAATAGACATTAAACTGAAATTAGTTATTATTCTCTACAAGCTTAGAGCATCTCCAACCATAATTATTAACAGAGTTGCTTAGCCCACGCACGAACTCTTTAAGGAATTCACCTTTGGAATAATCCTATGTGACATTGAAAGTTGCTTAAAATAATTGCATTGCTTGTTCAAGCAACTGTAAATTGAATAAAATATTATTAAATATGTTATGTAATTGCAATATTTTTTAATTAAAATATTATTAAATATTATGAATATTAAATTAATTTATTTTTTAAATTAAAAAAAATAATTTTAGTTGATTTATAATAATTAATATTTTAATAAGTAATCAAACTAAAAATTAAATTTATAATTTTAAGGTACTATAATTTTAATGAAGTCCAAAATTAATAAAAATGATAAAATTGTGAGTTCCTTAGAATTGCTTGAAACTTATCACATTTGAATGTGAAAATAGAATAAAGTTGTTTAATGCTGATGTGGCATAGTAGAAACCACCGAATACTCTTTTATGTATTAAGCAACTCACAGGAGTTGCTTCTATTGAAGATGCTCTCACATGTAAAAAAAAACAAAATTTTTTTGAGTTAAATATAAGCAACTGAATCATATTTAATGCTATATTTCGAAAAATATCCTTTTTCAAAATATGTTAACTATTCAACCTCTTAAGAACTAAGTTTCTAAGAAAAAATTAACTATTGAATGAATAATGACAAGTAATGATTCGAAAAATTTATTTTATCCTCTGATCTTCTACTTTATGTAAAGTACAAAAAGTTTTTTTTCTTGTTTTCTAGAATATAAAGAGCCATAAGTTGTTTTATATAGAATATAAATAGTTACTTTTATCCTTTCAACTTTTTTTTTCTTTAATTCCAGAAAATTGCAACAACACAACATTCACTTAAGGAAAAAGATAAGGTCATCTGATATTAATATCTACCACCAATATTTACTGAGTAATTAAATGTGTTATGGAGAAAATTATTAAGGGTGGTTTAGGAAGTATATTTTAGTTTTTTATCAAATGATAAAATTTAATGTAGTTAACTAACTTCTTATTATGTTTGAAGTTAGATATTTTTGCTTTGACATATATATATATATATATATATATATATATATATATATAACAACTAAGGTGAGAAAAAAGTTACAGTGAGAAATGAAAAAGCATAATAATAGCCATAAGATTTAAATAAATGGTTTAGATTGAGTTGTTAATTAAACAAGTTCATGTTATTCTCTTACACAGAAACTTTTTCACAAATTCTACATACGAACTGCTCTCGTCACCCCTAAAGAATCCTTTGTAAGGTCGTCACTACCTTTACCCTACTACCACCACCACTGTTCTATTCCCAATAATAAATAAGAGATAGAAGTGAGAGCGTGTGATAGAAACTCAAATTAAAACTATATAATTACAGTGAAAGAACAAATGCTTCAAAAATGCAATTTTTTTTGTCCTCTTTCGAATTTAAAACAACACCGACTTTTGCATCGTTTTGTTTTTGTCTCAATTGTCATTGTAATGCTCTATATTTGTTAATTCTTTCTCTTCTCAATTTCATGTTTTTTTTTCAATTTAATTAGGGTTTTAAATAGTGGCAAGTTATGTATGTTTTACTCTACCACCACCATTGCCAATGGCAGTACCAACAGTGGCGGCAGCGGTGGTGACAACCTTGTAAAGGATTTTGCAAGGGTTACGAGAGCAACATGTTAAGAGTTTTTGTGTGATTGGTAACTACAGTGGTGGTGGTATTGATATACAACTCTGCGTGAAAGGTTTTTGTGTGATCGGTAACGATGATAGTGGTTATATTGATGAAAATGGTGGTGGTAAAGACCTTACAGAGGATTCCAGACATTATGTTTTTTTACAAATCCTAATAATTTTTTCTTTAAATAATAAAAAATAATTTTATACTTGAAACTAGCCAACTTCATTAGTCTACTAAATTTATAATTTTATAACAAAATATCAAGTGCTCTATATATACTAAATTAGTCAAATTAAACTATTAAAACAACACAATACAATACAAACAACAAATTGTATAAATTTAAAGTATAAAATAAATTTACTAACTTAAAAATATAAAATATAAAAATGGTTGAGTTACGATTTTGAAATACGAGACCCTAAACAAAACATGTTACTAAATTACTAATTTAAAAAAATAAAATAAATATATAATAATAATATAATATATATACTTTTTGGGTTGGTTGGATTGGGTTTTGAAATGCGAAAATTGCGAACCGAACAAGACATGGTCGGTTTGGGTCGGGTCTAGATCCGATCAAATGAATAAAACAAATTAAACTAATTGGTTCGATTCGGTTTACCTGTTTGGATTGACATGAACCAATGAATATGAGGCATTTATTATCTCAGCATTTAATTCGGTCGACATCCACTCATTCTCTCTTAACATTTATTATCTATCACTTCTATTCTCTGTCATATTGAGATTTTTTGGATATTCTTCTTTCTCCTTTGTTAATGGTTGAGATTTGTTCCCCTCACTGTCATATAAATTTGGTTTTCAGAAATAGGAGACGTATCTAGTGAGAAAATCAAATTTATACAAGAGTGAGATGAGCAAACCTAAGTCATTAATAGATGAGAGAGAAGAATATTTGAAAAATCTTAACCATTAATTCTTATTTAAAATATTAATTGATAAAGTTAATAAACTTATCATGAATGAAGATTGTGATTGAATATCAATATAAAATGTTTTATATTGACAGTGTATACTAATTAAATTCTCGAAATAGATATATATTCTTTGATTATTATCCGACGTCACATTATGCATCTTTGATTATTTTAGGTTGTTTTCTTTTATATTTTCGTATGCATCTATATTTATCAAAAGTAGATTAAAGAATTTTGTTTTAACTCAATCCCTTATAAACAAAATAAATACCACAAAAAATACATACAAATTTTTGTGTATATGGCAGACGTCAACAACATAAACTTGTTGCCGTTGTGAAGGACATTCTTGTCAACATAAAAACTCCCAACTCCTGTAGAAATTTAAATAGCAATTAGAGGGATTCTAATAGCAAAACACCAATTAGGTTCAATCTCAAATCAAGCATTACGTAAAATAAGGCCTAGTCCAAATCGAATGCTTTTTTAGTTGGGATTCGTTGTTAATACTCCTCATCGGTGGGTTTTGCTCTCTGCACCTTTTTCCTTTTTTATACACTTGTTATACCATTTAAAAGGCTTAATTAAGTTTTTTTTTTCTCTCAAATTTGACCAAATATGACTTTTAGTATTTGAAACTCAAAAATATTTTTTTAATTTGTGAATAACTTTTATTCATTCTTCTCCGATTAATGTCGTTAAGAAATTGTTAAGATGATTAACGAAGACTGCACCACATGTTTAAGCCAAGATGAACACGTTTTTTTATGATGCACCTCAAAATAATGCATACTACTCACGGTAGAGAGAATAATAGGTTAAAAAAAAACTAAAATCCACCTAAAAAATTATACTCATGTAGAATCTCATTTTTAGTCATCTCAGCATCTTAATAACGAAACTTATAAACGGACAGTGTTAATACAAATATTAAATTAATTTCAGAGATTAAAAAAAATATTTTTAAATTTTAAGGACCAAAAGTAATATTTGGTCAAATTTGAGGGACAAAAAAATTAATTAAGCTGGTCTAAAATACCAAAATTATCCTTATTTGTTTGTTTGCAATTTTTTGCACCTTTATTTTTTATAATTATGAAATCTAAAGAAACTTTTAAGAAATTCAAATTACATAATCTAAAATGATTTCTAACACGTCTAGAATAATTATGTAATCGAGATGACATGCACTATGAACATTTGAATTAAGTAATTTGAGAATGTATTTTACTTCCCTAGATTGGCTAATCTAGAAAGCATAATATACATTTGTATTTGGTGTCTTTTAGATAAAATATATTTACTGAAGAAGCCATTAAAATTAAAAACAATTACAGGAACTCACTTACCTCTTCATAACAAAGGAGAACGTCAATGATAAGCTGTGTAAGCAATACTCCATACACAACCAAGAGAATGGCACAAGCAAGTTTGCAAGTCTCTAGAGAGGGATTGAGCAATGAATAATGGAGGTGGGTGGTGTTGGTGAAAGTTTCATTGTGGTCAACAATGAAGTGCGGGGTTCTACAACCACATATAAAAATTTGTTGCCCCATACCCATGTCCTATACTCTTGTCCCACCAATGAAATTATGCCATCTCAATAAAAATTGACAAGTTAGCTTAACGGAGTTTGACTCTCTTATCGTATTTCTTCTCAACACTTTCTCTTCCTATTCTAGCGGCACTTGACTTTTCTCTTCGTCTCACCCTATTACGGTGCCTCTATCACTAGGTATTAATACCTATTCACTCGCTCAATCCTCTGCCACCGAGATGAAGGTTTGCTAACGGAAGCATTTGAAATATACTACCTACGTAGTTTATCGGGTTATGCTACAATGGAATATGAGACACCATTAACTAGATCATTGTTATTGATTAGTAAGAAAAAAAGTGTAATTGAATACATAAAAAACTAATCTATGTTTCCACTGGCTATTGCTATTCATCTATTCTTTACTACATACACTAGTCACTAGGTAGTGTTGTAATTCCCAACATGACACTCACCAACAGATACTATTTGCTTGATCATTGTAAAGGAATGGCAAAAAAAAAGTAATCTATCATTCTAGTGGCTACTCACTTAGTCTCTACACTACATAGTTCACTTATCAAACACCTTATAGAGCAAGTGCCACTAGAATAGACGAAGAGAAAGTACAGAGAAGAAACACAGAGTCGAACACCATTATCAATCCATTTTGCTTACGTGTCAATTTTTATTGAGATGACACAATTTCATTGGTAGAACAGGAGTATGGGATAACAAATTTTGATCCTACAACCATTAGAGTAGGACTCTCATGTAATATTACGTGGTAGTGCATGATACTAATGAAAGCTCTTATACAAAAAAAGGTGCATGAATGATGATGTGTGGGAGAGAATTTTTTTTAAGTGAGTTATACTTAAATAAATCACTTTCTATAATGGATATATAAACAATTTGATGGGTGCAAAAGACAACAAATCTATCCCTACAAATAAAACTACTTGTTTTGTTATTAGTTTTTCTTAATCACTTCACACACACACAAAAAAAATTGTTTCTTAACCAGTTCACAAAAAAAACCTGTTTCTTAATCAAATACTTATTTAATGAGATTTTCTAAATTAAAAGATACTAAATTACATTATAATTTTTAAATAATTTTCTCAAAATATTTTTTCAAACATCTCGTTCATCAATATTGGAACAGATTTGCTTAATTAATATACTAAACACAATGGATTTGTAAAGGAGGAAGTGGCTCGGGCTCTCAACGGTGGAAATGAGAATGGAGTAGGAGATTGTTCGTCTCAGAGGAGGAAGTGCTGACTTCCTTGGAAGAAATATTGCAGAACTTAGTGGTTGACCCTTGCTACCAGGATCGGTGGTCTTGGCAGCCAGATAGGTAGGGAGAGTAAACATTTTTTTTGTCATGCCTAGTTGCTCGAATTTTGTGGTACAGGGTTCTGAGGTGGATTGCTTTTGAATCTCTACTACCTGATGATCTTTCCCTTTTATTTCACTTAGTTAGTTCTTGGGTAACTAATAAATATAAAAGTAAATATAGGTATCTGTTTAGGCACGCGGTATGTTGGAGTTTTGGATATCTAGAAACTTCATTATCTTTGAATCTATTCAGGCTATCTCTTGAAAATAGTTGTCTTATAGGTTTGGTTTTAATAGAGGTTGTGTGTTCTCTGATTGGTGTAGTAATCCCTGATTGTGTCTTTTGAATATGAAGAATCTTTTAGGGAGGTTTTTGGCTAGGGTGCCTACCATTTCATGTGGTTTTGTAGGTTCAGAGGGGACCCTTAGTGGTTATCTCCAACTTTTGTTGTAAAGGGTTTTAGAAACATTTTGTTTCGCCCGATACTCTTACTTAATATATATATATATATATATATATATATATATATATATATATATATATATATATATATTCTATATTTTCCTTTAAAAAAATACTATAATATAAGGGAAATGGACACATATTTTCCATTATTTAAAAGGGTTAAAAAAATTCATTATTTAAAAGTAACACAAAAAAAATAACTCTTATTTTAAACTATTTTTCATAATAAAAATAAGACTTAACTATGTTTTTTATTCTTGTTAGATGACAAATTTTGCATTTGCTCTATAATAATTTTTTTAATTTATTTTTAATTCTAAAACAATATTTAAATAACTTTAAAGTGTTATCTATACATACTCAGGGAGTAAAAGAGAAAATTAACAATTTATCATTGAGAGGAGTTTATGCCTTGTTTGTGAAGATGAATTGAAACATGTTTTCTATTCTAAATTAGTGTCTCAATTCCTATCTCTCAATTAATAATTGTCATGTCATTTAATGAATTTTCTATTTTCATGCATTTGCTGGTCCGGGGTTTCTACGACATATATAACATAAGTTACGAATCATTGTTACTAGTTAATGAAAGTTGTTGACAGATAAAAAAGTTTAGGAAAACCTGATCTTTTATGTGGTTCATGGGGGATTTAATAATTATGAAAGAAAAGAAATATTGTTATCTTTAGAACACACATGGTTGATGCTCAAGAAATTGTGCAAGGTATACAACTAAATTCTTAAGAATGGTATCACACGTATAAACGTACATCACATTCCTACGTAGAATTATTCACACCAATGAATCTTTCTTGTTGTATTGAGCAATTATGATAATCATGTTTCCTTTATGAGTTTATGTTTTAGATATATTGGTGACTCTTATTGAAGGAACATAATGTGTTATAACTTTATTTTTAATAAATTTTGTAGCTTATAAAAAAATACAACTAATATCACCAAAGACAAAAAAATATTAGTGAACCAAATACAAAATTTATTAAGATAAAAAACATTTAATCCTAAAAAATACATTGCTTATATTTTTAGAGTTTTCGTAAAAACAATGTTTGGTGTAGTTTTTTTTTAAAGACAATAAAGATATGGGCCAGCTATACCTAATAGAGTAAGCTAACTTAAATGCTTAAATTTTCATTTAACATCACATCTAACTTTTTAGCCTTTTTTTCTTCTCCTTCTAATTAACTTTAAAATGTTTACCATTAAGTAATAACTAATGTATAACCTAGAAAAACTAATCTATCAGTTATTTTTGGTAACATAACTTTGGAATAGTAACTTACAACTTTTTAAGAGCCTAATCACTCGTATTAAATTGAATTTCTTTTTTTGTGTGTACTATCAATTTATTAAATTGGATTTCTATGAATAGAAAATATTGATATCTGCAGTAAAAAAAAAAAGAAAAAGATATTGATATCTGATTCGTTAACGTATATGCTTGAATAATATACTAATAAGAGTGAGAGAGGAAAAGGTTGATATCTGATTTGTTAACGTATATTGATATCCGAATTAGAAAAAGGTTGTAACAGGACAACAGATCAAGTGTTAGGCGAAAAGGAAAATAAGTATAAAATAGTATAAAGGCGAAAAGAGGAACTTTTTCCACATAGGGTAACCGGGGCCCGGGGAAGGGATCGAAGGAAGGACCTCCATACTTCATAGTCCATAGTCCATAGTCCATAGTCCATAGGCGTTACGCTTTTGCTTTTGCTTTTGCCAATTACTACCATACTCAAGATTCGAGAATTCCATGTTTACACTGCTAAATTCACTCCAATACCCGAAACTCCTTGTCCTTTCTCGTCATTTCCCTCTCTCCTTGTTCCCTCTCACCACCTATTTAGTGTACTATTCTTTTCTATTCTCTCTCTTCTCGTTGCATTGGCAAAAGCTTCTCTCCTTCGCGTTCATGGCGGAAGAAGAATCCAGCCCTGGACCCCCTCACTCTCTCAATAACAGCCTCAGATCCTCTCTCTGTTTCTCATGTTGCTTCCCTCACCACCGCGTCAGGCCGAAAATGGTTCGAAGCGCCTCGCTCCACAACAAGCCACGCTCCACCGATTTTCCCTTCCCGCAAATTAAGGAAAAGTGCTGCAACTTCATCAACCGGATCGGCGGCCGCCACCGCCGCCGCCACTCCGCCGACTTCCACTACGACCCACTCAGCTACGCGCTCAACTTCGAAGACGATGCTTTCGCCGACGAGAGGTCCGTCGACGACCTCAAGAGTTTCTCCTCCAGATTGCCGGCGTCTCCGCCTCCGACAGCGTCGCCAAGCCCCGCCGCAACTGCAACGGCCACCGCGTGAATCGGTAGATCTAAAAATGTGGCGATAGATAGCGAAACGGTGGTGGCGACGTCGTTTGGAAGTAGTATTTGTCGTGTTGTTTGTGTTTAATTCGCTTTTTGTAGATAGCGTCAATGTGAGATCCACCAATGCAAATATGCAAGGCAATGAAGAGGAATATGAAAAAGCAAGTAAAAAGGGTTAAAGTGCAAAAATGATGATTCTCTAACCCTGGCTTGTTTGTTAGTTGGATATTTTGTGTATGTGAGAATTGAGAAAATAGTGTGAACTGTGAAGGCAGAAGGCAGAGGCAGTGCAGTGGAGTAGTGGCGTGGTGGAGTCGTAAGTCGCAACAGAATCTCTGACAGATGACGACGCTATTCTATTTTGTCTTCTTCTTGTTGTAAACGGTTTTTGAGAGATGCCAGACTGGATTTACGATATTTCCTTTCCTCCATTTTTTTTATATTTCTTTTTCAATTTTTAATAATAAAATATATATTTTAATTTTCCTTTATAAAATACATTAAATTACTTTTTTTTAAACAATAACCGTGAATGTAACCGAGACTGAATAATATTTTATAACAAAATTTAAATTTTTCGACACTTTTATAGTCGCAAAATATCCGAAAATCGGATTATTATCATTATCATGTGTGGAATATCTTCTTTGGCTTTACCATTAATTGTAAACTGTACTTAGAATCCTTATTAAATGCTTCTCCAATTGAAGAATCCATTTGGACGGTCCAATAGGAAAAAAATGAAAAAATTATAATATGATCCGTATCTTCATATCATTCATGGTCTAACCAATTAGAATAGAATATATAGTTGTTATTTAATTACCATATTTTCCAATATAAATTAATTAATTAATTATATGTTGTATAGTTGTTAGTTAGAATAAGTGGTGGTATTGGATCTTCTAATAATCTTTTGTTAAACAGAGATGACAAAAGTATTCGTATCTATAGTTTCTAACATAACCTAATTTGACAGAGATTTTTCGCTGTGCCTTGATATAAGTATTACCTAATGTAATAAAGCGGGTACGAATATGGATATGTAATTACTCTGTACCGTATTTGCTTATTATAATTATAACAATTATACAATAAGTTTAAAATCATATATTTGATTAAAAATTTAATTCTTAAAATTTTATTTATAATTTCTTATTATTTATTATTTTTTATATAATTTTTATATTTTCAAAACAGTTTTAAATAACACTTACCAAATAGTTTTTTTTTCTCTTCTTCTAGAAAACAGTTTAGATAACTATTTTTGAAAACTCTTTTCAAAAAGTAAAAAAAAATAAATCAAACCAATCAAGCTCTTAGTTATTTAAAACTAAAAAATTAGTTTTGTTAGTGTTTTCTTAAAATAATTTTCAAAAAACAGCTCTGGTTTTCTAGTTTTCAAAAATTGAAAAAACTGGAACAGCTAAAAATAGTTTTGCTTTCAATTTTGTATTTTTGTCTTAAAAACTCAAAATACAAGGATAATAGTTTTTTGACATTTTCTTTTCATTAATGACATTTCCATAAATATTAACAAGTTTTTTTCATTTTTAATCTTCAAAAACAGTTTTCAAAAAATACTTACCAAACAATTTTTTTTTCTCTTGTTCCAAAAAAGACTTTTTTGGAAATTTTTTTTAAAAAACTAAAAAACAAAACTAAACCAATCAAAATCAAAGTTTTAAAGAGATTACACTATTGATAAAAGTGTTATTTCGAAAAGTAGGATATGGAAGTATAAATGTACATTCCTAAAAATAATATACGACATCTTTATTTTCAAACATAGTTTTAAAAAGTTTCTAGAATATTTTATTTTCATGGGGAGTGTGTTGAGATTTTAGGAGGAGATAAGTAGTGAGTTTTCCGAAGGTGTAGAAAAAAAAAATGAAAAGTGAAGTATATTAATTATTAAATATATCAAAATAAGAGTTGTTTATTTAGGGTATTTTAGGAAATATTTAAAACCAAGATGAGTACGAATGTACATTAATTACTATATGGAGATGTAAATAACATTATTTACTTTAGGGATTGAATTCCCTAACTTGATATCGTTTTGGCAAACTCATGTTATTTACACATTCATTTGATTAATTAATGAATTTAATTAGTATGCAATGTTAGTTTAAAAAGATTTACACTATCATTTAATAACAATCCTTCATATTCTTTTAAAAATTATATAAATAAATTGTGATTAAACTTCAGTATAAAACTCTTTAACATTGTCAATGTATACTAATTAAATTCTTCTTAACTAATATACCTTCATTTTTATATTTATTCTGTATATTTTCTAAAATACCTTTGTAATTATATTTTTAACATAATTTTTTTAGAATCAATCACACTTCCGTTGCTCTTTTATATACACTTTATTACCATTTTTATAAAAGTTATATAGACATTAATTCTATTTTTATCTTTGTTGTTATTTAAAACTCAAATTTTGTTCTCAAGTTTATTATTTTTAAGCTATTTTTTTTTTCAAATTTTTATTTATTATTCTTTAATATTTATTTATTTATACATCTATCAATTATTTATTTATACTTTGGTATCCTTGGTGATTGATTATCTTTAGATTTTTTCTCAAATAATTTCCTTCATAGTGGATAAGAAATTGTAAGTGTATTCTATTCTTTACTATTATAACAACATGTGTTTTATTCTCCCATATGTATTTTATTTTTTGTTTTTTTTAGTTAAGAATGAGAGATAAAAAATCACAACGTTTCTTATAAGGTTCCTTTGAGAAAGAGTAATAGGCTCATTCAAAAAGCAATTTATAGAAGTATCAATGCACATTCTATAAAATACTTTCTGGGAGATTTATTTTCAAATATAATTCAAAAAGTTTTTTTGAAAGTTGACTCTTCCAAAAAGTACTTTCGAGAACTTTTTATTTTGCAAAGATAGTTAGGAGGAGGTGTATTGAGAAAACTTAGGAAGATGAAAGTAGTGGGTTTAGAAGGTGTAGAGAAAACGAAAAGAGAGGTTTACCTATGTTTTTTAAGTTTAAAAAATTATTATTTATATAAATTAATAAAATAGTTATAACAATCAAAGCATCAAATAAATTAAGCAAAGTTTCTAAAATAGACTTTGTTAAGAAAATAAAATAAAATTATTATGACTTTGTCATTTTCTTTTTTGTAAAATATCGATATAATAAAATTAATGAAGAAATTTTTACTTTTTAGTTTTTTTTTGTAAAATCAAGACTTTGTCGATAAAATGAAAATGTGCTGTTAAAATTAAATTTTATATTATTTAAAAAAGAACTAAGATCTATAAAAAGATATTTTTCTCAAGTTTTCTCACTTGCTCTAACTATAGGGAGTCAGCTCGCACAAATCCATCTTTAGTAGTATGAAGTTCAGGGAGACCAAAACGAAGTGAACCAACCAATTTTGCCACTCTCTTGCCTACATTTTATTATGACAACCAAGTTCTCTAGGAAGAATTATTCTTCCACGGTGGAGAATTAGAGTGTTCTTTCATTGGTCATTTTAGTGGGTAATAATCACTCTTAAAAATTCACCTACTCATTTTTCATTTTCCACCTACTAACTTGAAAAGGAGGAATATGTTTTCACTTATTTAGTTAAAAAACAGTTTGTTCTACAAAACAAACTTTTTATAGAAGGAAAATTTTGTTTCTTCTACAAATAACCTCTTCCACATAAGTAAATTTTAAAAAATATTATATGTTATAATTTTATAATATAATTTTTTAAATATAAAATATAAATTAATAAAAATATAAAATTTATAATATAATTTTTTTATTAATTATAAAAATATAAAATTAATATAATAAAAAAATTCACTTATGGACAAAGTAGTTCGTAAGTAAATTTTTTAATTTATTAATTTTATATTTTTATAATATAATTTTTTATTATTTAAATATAAAAAATATAATATATTTTTTATTAATATATAAATATAAAATAAAAATATTTACTTACAAGAAAATTGGTCCATAAGTAAATTTTTTTATTTTATTAATTTTATATTTTTATAATATAATTTTTATTAATTAGAAAAATATAAAATTAATAAAATATAAAAATTATAATATAATTTTTTTATTAATCATAAGAATATAAAATTAATAAAAATATAAAATTTATAATATAAAAATTTGTATTCATTATAAAATAAAATTATAACATAAAATTTTTAAAATTTAGGAATCTGTAGAAGGAAAAAAATTTCATTCTATAGAAAGCATGTTTTGTAGAATAATTTTTTTTTTTTTAGGTTAATGGGTGAGAATGGAAAATGAAATTCCCTTCCTAGAGATGTTCTAATAAGTCGACATTTTGATATAGGATTCTCTAAAAAGATCAATTATTTAGGGTGGAGTTAAAACATAAATAACAACTTAAAACTCCCATTGATTATTTCTTAACAAAAATTAAAGAATACTATTAAAATAATATTTATTAAGCCTTTATTTTATTAAAATAATTTAATTATAAACGTGTGCATTTAGCACCAACTAGAGTGTGGAACCCGTGCATTGCATGGATAAATTGTAGGAGCAATTTGTATAAAAGAAGATATGAATACAATTTCACATATGTTTATTGTTCTTAACCTTTAATAGCAACTTTCATATGGGAATTGTTAAGATAATGTTATATTTTCCTAAAAGGATAGTATAAAAATACCTATTATATATATATATATATATATATATATATATATATTCTATTTATGTGTATAAGCTTTAATAATTTTATTAATTTCTTATATTATTAAAAGGATATAAAATAAGGAAAATTTTGGTGATAAAATTATAACATTTTTTTTTTGTTAGTAAACTCAAAGTCAACAACACTAAATATATTGCAACATAGTTGGATTTCTTAAGCATGACCTAAGTCCTTGCTTAGGTTCTCACCTTATTCAACTTTTTTTTTTTGTTACTACTGCCTCTATGAATTGCTTCAAACTCGACTTAATATTCTTTGCAAGTTCCTTCGTTTGTTTAGAATAATTATACATTTTTTATACTTTAATTATTCAAGTGTGTTTAAAATTGGACAGGGAAATGTAGTGTTTCGAGAATTTTTTTATATTTATCGATCAATCTTCAGACAATTTAATTTAGCATCCAAAATAACAATTCCCAATGCAAACAAAAACAATTGAGCAATATCTTAATATTGCGAATTAATTGATTTGAAATTATATAAAAAGATAAATTTTGGATCAATGAGTCTGAATCATATATAAAAAGATAAATTTTAAATCAATTGATTTGTAATTGAGTATTAATTTTATTTTTTAGATCATTTGATCTAAAATTTATATTTTAATGTGTTTCGAGTTGACTAATTTAAAAAAAGAATCTAAATTTAGTTCCAGATCAGTTGATCCTGAACATATGTCAAAATATTTTTCGGATCATGCAATCCGTATTACATAATATGAATTTAATTATGGATCAACTAATAAGAAGTTGTATAGATAATAAAATTTGTATAAATTGGTCTGAAATAACAAACGAAATGAAGAAAAATATCAATTCAAGGTGTCCCTCTTTTGTATTGCAAAAGGAAGATTATAAATGGTGGACGGGGTTTTATGGAGGTTGTATAATGAGTAAAAACAAAATCAATTCAAGGTGTACTTGTTGTATATGGTTGCAAGGGGAGTTTATGGAGGTCGCATAATGGGAGTGAACATGTTGGGGAGAGGAGAGCAAATAAGAAAGAAGAAAAAGAGATGCATTTATTTTTTATAATGGATAAATTCAATAGTTATAGTTTCTTTTAAAATTGAACAAAGATGATTTTTTTTTTTCTTTTTGCAACGCATTAATTAAAAAAAAAGAAGAGAAACTCTTTTGTTCTAATCACTTTATAAAGTTAAGACAATTTATTTTTCCTATTTTTTCCAACCGCATTATTGTTGAGCACCTGTGAGCTTACATTACTCAATACATTGATTTTCCCTCCTCTCGAGATAATGAAATCCACAATAGTAAGCAACATACTTGCGGATCTAATGATTTGTAATGCTAAATTTAAGAATTTTTTGTTGCGGATAAGATGATATGGGATTGTGTAATAAAACATAATCAATTGATTTATCACACATTGATTTAATAATACATTATATATAATTATGTAATTACATAATTGCAAATTATATGATATGTAATATAATATTACATAATTTTGGATCGTCTAATCCACAACACAAAAATCTTTATGGCCTAATAAGTATATTACAAATTACAAAATCTTAACATAGTTAAAAAATACATTAAAAATTACAAAATATCCAATACAGTAAAAAACTACATCACATATTATGAAATCCACAAGTTAGGGTATTTCATGAATTTTAAAATAATTGGGATTTAAAATGTAAAATCCAAACAAAAAGTTAACCAGAACATGGATAAACCCAAATATTTTTCTAGCTCAAATAATTTTGTATTTGCTTAGCTGAAATAGTTTTAATGTAGTATTGAAATTAGACTTTTAAACAGGCTAATATAATAATACATAATTTTTTGTATAAGTTGTTGATGCAATTTTCTCTTGCAATCACATAATTTTTTCTTGCATTTTTGAAACCTTTAGAATGGCTAGTTCTGAGTGACAATGCATCTCTAAAATGCACCTCTAGAATAAGATGCAAGGAGAAATTTTGGAAGTGCATAAAGAAAAAATTGAAATTGGAGTTTTTAATGGTGGGTTTTAGTACATTATAATTTTTGTATCCTTTAAATACATTATGAATTGGATATTTTAAAATTTAAAAATAGGTACAAAACCAAAATTTTGGGTTTTCAAATTAAAAGGCAAAAAGTTCTTGAAGAATTGTGCGTGCGCATGTCGTGTGCGTGTGTGTCTATACACATCCAAGCATCTCTTTTCATGATATAACATCAATTGTTCTGATATCTTAGTTTTTAAATAAGAAGAGTATGTTAAATTCTAGGAAATTTGTATGCCACAAAAATAAATTCTTAAGGACAATATGTGTAACACACTATAAGACTTTTAACTATCTCCTTATTACATTATTGCTCAAACTTTTCCAACAATCTTAAGGATTTATTATGAACACTAATGCTAAGGATGACGATTTTAAACCAAAAAAGGCCAGCAACCTCTTTAGGTGGTGAACACATCACCTGTCATGTATGCTAAGCCCTTTTTTCAGACTCTAAGATCAAGATGTTTGGCTGTCAAAATTTTTCCAGGTGCCAAGAATGAGTTCACTCCATCATTGACATGTATGGCATTAAACTTGCACTCATTGAAAAAAAGTCATCCTATACTGACCCCAAAGAGATTGAACAATGAACATATACAAAACAAGGTATGTAGACACACTATTATTAGTATGTTATCTAACGATATGTTTGATGTCTACTACTCATATAAGGATGCTAAGGAAATTTAGGAGTCAATGATGACAAAGTAGGTTGGGAAACAAAAATTTGTCATTGGTAATTATTACAGGGGGGTGATGAACAAAGACAGTAACATTAAGACACAAATTAATTAGTTTAACAAATTAATAAGTGTGATATTTGCATTGAGGATAAAGTTACTAAAAAATCTTGTCATTTCATAATTGCTTAACTTAATTCATACCAATTTAGTGTATTTGAAAAACAACATGACTAGAGGTGGTAAAGAGTATTTCATAACTTTTATAGATGATTTTTCTAGATATACTAAGGTTTATGTAATTAGAAATAAACATGAAGTCTTTGAAATGTTTGTTTCATATAAAAAAAAAGTAGAAAATCAATTAAATAAAAAAATTAAAAGAATTAGATTTGATAGAAGAGGTAAATATATTTTATTTAATGAGTTTTTATGAAAAAGAAGGTATAATACATGAAATAACTCACCTTTATTCATAAAAATCCAATGGAGTAGTTGAAACGACTACTAGAAAATAAGTTTTGTAAAAAGTGTTGTAAAAGCTGCTTTTGTAAAAAGTCAGACATTTTACAACGTATTTTTAATTGTTGTAAAAAGTTATTTTCTAAAACATTGTTTTTCAAGAAGTGTTTTAAAAAACCATCACTTTACATAGCTTTTTAGCAAAAAATGTTTTAAAAATATATTTTTCGTACTTCAATTTTCTAAATAAGCATCGTAAAATGTCTTCATTTTAAAACATTTTTTTAAAAAAATTGTTTTAAAAACTATTATTTTCTACATCATTTTTGTAGTAAATGTTTTAAAAAAAATAATTTTACATAATTTATGAATATAATTTATTTAAATTTAGTGTTTTTTTATATACATTTTAATTTATAGTAGATTCCCAAAACCTGTAAACAAACAATTTTATATCATTCATAAATATTTACTTGAACACAACTAATAAAGCATAAATTGATAAAAATCAATCTAAAATACTTCATTTATAAAATTGTAAGATTGTTTAAATATATATAATATTGTGAACTTGTTTAAATCTAGTCCGCAAAAATAAATGACTTTTTTTCTAAAGTTCGTATCCGACCCACAAAGCCCACAAACTTAAAAAAAATAAATTAAAACTAACTAAACTTAAATTCTATTCTATTACACTAAAATTATAGCATAATCTATAATAAAAATTTAACCCAAATAGACATAATATTTTAATACTTTAATAACAAGTGCTAGTTTTAAATACATGAAACAAATGTTAAAGTTTTTGAAAGACAATTATAACAAGTTAAAAGTTTAAATACACTATCAAGGCATCAATCCATCATAACATAAGTCAAAAGTTGAAATACCCAACAATCCCAAATTCTTAAGTTCAACTACAACATTTAACCATTTGAGACCATATTTAATGTAGCTTGATCATTCTTCTCAATCTCCATGATTTCATCTTCTTTTCCAACAACTCATCAAAACATCATAAATAGAAGCATGTTAGTAAAAAAATAAAAAGGATAAATAATAAATAATTTATTATAATAAAATATATTGTAGGCTTGCACATTTTCAGCCAGAAGTGCAGTTCGATATTTGTTTAGCTCCCTAGAACCAATACTAAATGTTGATTCAAAAGCCACAATTTTAATTTGAATGCTTAAAATGTCAGAAGCCAACATTTCCAGTTCTAGAAACCTAGATCTATTATCCTTCCAATATTGTAAAATGTTCAAATTAGAATGATATTGAAAAGAAAGTTTTTGTTGCGTTAAATGTGTCCAAATGAGATTTATTCAAATTTGATAAAGTTGTATTCTCATATTGTATAAACTCCTATATATTTATCTAAATTAGCCAATAAAATAAAAGCAAAAAAAAGTTATACTAAACAAAATAAAAATAATAAAAAAGACAGAAACATGCATTCACAATGTGCCATTGTGCTAATGATGAAGTTCCACTAGGAAAAGTAGTAACAGATGAAGCTCCTTGTGATGAAGTTTGGCTTGAAACAATACTACAACTTGCTTCTTTTGAATACAACTTAACATACTCATTTATAGAGTATACAACTTGTGTTTCACAATTTTTAACTTTGCTTTGATAGAAATTTTATCAAGGCCAAGCTTTGAGTAACAAAATTTTAAAAAATCAAGTTTGAAATATGGATGTAGAATGCATCCAAAGAAAACTGCAATATTGTATTCACTCCAATATATATAAAATTTCCTTTTCATCTCAAGTGCCATATCTTTAATGGTATGGTCTTCATTATTCAAATTTTTACACAACAAGCAATCAATCTTCCACACTTGCATGAAATACATATTGCATGTAGGATAAGTATAGTCAAATATCAACTCAGTGATTTCATAGAATGGGTGCAAAAATTCAGACATTTTTTCACCTCTATCTCACTCTTCATTAGGAGGACAACTCACATAACTTTTATCTTGAAATGCAAGACTACTAAAAGCATGTCGATACGAAAATGCACTCTTGAGCATAAAAAATGTGGAACTCTACCCAGTAACAACATCCATACACAAACCTATCTTGGTATTAACACCACTAACTTTAGAAACATGAGCTTTGAAAGCCTCATTCTCCCCTCTGCCTCTTAACATATTTAATGCTTTCTCTAATTTTATAAATACAATTACGACATACTTTCAATCCATCTTGCACTATAAGATTTAAAATATGAGCAACATATCGAATATGAAAATATTTACCACCACATAATAAATCATCTGTTTGCAAAAGAAGCATTTCTTTCAAGAAATCTTGTATTTTATCCTTGGAAGATGCATTATCCAAAGTCAATGAAAATATTTTTCTTTCAATCCCTCAATCTTCCAAAAAATCTGTATATGATTTTGGTCATTTTACAGCTAAAATGTGGAGAAGGAAAATGAGAAAATTTTCAATATTTTACTTTGCAATTTCCAATTTGGATCAGCAAAGTAGGCTGTCAATGCAATATAACCCTCGTTATAAGGATTTAAAAATTTTAAATAACATACCAATTTCGAAGTTATGTCACAAGCAAAAACACTATCAAATTGAAAATATGTATAGAAACCAGTGCCAATGAATATGAAATTACAAGAAATAAACTTAAATAAAAAATGCACAAACATAAATAAGATTCCTCAACTCAAGAATTTTTTTGTTAAATTTTAATTTTTCATCATTTCAACCATTCTATTTAATTCTTATTATAATAGAAAATCTATTATTGTTATATTAGTCAAAAGAAAAAAATATTGTTACTATAATATTAATAATAATATTTGTTTGTTACTTTAGTGTTTTTTATTATTTAATATAATAAAAAATACGTAGTTGCTAATGACCGACTAACCATATTCACTATTTTTATGAAATTTTTAGAGTATTACTTTGTTTGTTATTAATTAAGTCATACCTAGCATGATCATGTTAGAATAGTATATATTTAAATATAGAAATTGCAGATAATTAACAAAATTTAGAAATTAATATATATATATATATATATATATATATATATATATATAAAATTATATTAGTGTATACAGACGTGTCTGGTGTGGTGAAGACCAATGGAACACAATGAAGGATGTAAGGTATCATGGAACGTGTCTCGCGCGCATACAATAGAGGTTATAAATTTTATGTGATAGCTTGAAACTAATGGAGGTTATCATGTAATGGAATAAGTTCCTGCATATATTAAGCTAGGTCAGAATGATTCTTTTGCCATGTCGTAGTTAGGCATGATAATGGGGAAGAGAAAGATGGGTATGATATTCTTATTTTCATTCTTGTTTTTGAAACTTATTTCTATTTGTATCTTCATATCCGACGGGTATGAGATTTATATCCAATTCTCATTCCCGTTGGGTATTGGGTATAACCGTACCCGTTCCATACTCGTAAAAAAAATTATAATAATATTTTAGTAAAAAATAATTTGTTTAAATAAAATGATATTAATTCAAAAGTTATCTAATAAATTCAAAATTTGTAATTTATTAATTAAATGTCAAACATTTCTTATTTTTTTTAAAAAAAATAAATATTTTAGTTATTAAAATAAGAGTGAGGTGAGGCAGGTACAGGGACGGGTACGGATATGAGGTGGGTATGTATATCCCCATCCTCGTCCCCATCCCCGACTTAACAAATCGGGTATTCCCTATACCTGTACATGTGCCCGATCAAACCGGGAATTCCCTGTCAACTTCAGGACGGGTTCGAGATTACCCACGGATACGAGTTTGTTTGTCATCTCTAGTCGTAACCTAACTTTCAAACAAACTTGCTATCTCTAGTCGTAATAAATTAAATTTATTTTTTAATAAATATTTAAATAAATGAAAATATAATTTAAAAAATATTCTTCCCATAAATTTCTTGAGATCAATTGTCCATTATCTCTCAAATAAATAGTTGAACATTTATCATTCAAGTTAATTAAGCTGCACTACACTACAACTTTTAATCACAATCATGGTAAACTTCCCCTCCAGTGGAGGGAGTTTAATGACAGTCCTTTATTCACACAGCCCTTAAACACAAGGGGACACATCAGCTCTGATACCAATTGTTGAGTCATACTCGAGGGGGTTAAACACCAGGGAGATATACAACAATGAGACACAAACCCATATACAATAGAATATGACATCACTTTCAACCCAAAACCTTAAGGCGTTAGGTTATGGGTCTTTCTCACTTATATATTACTCAACTTCTCAATTTCTAACAAATGTGGGACTTCAATTCACACTTGCACTCCAACAAATTCGTTGACTTTACTCATTACTATTTTAAAAGTCACATAAATAAAAAAGCCCTGATTGAATTTCAATGTATAAATCTTTTACCGTGACAGTGTATATCAATTAACCTTTATAATAAATGTGTAAAAAAAAAATTGAAGTTGACTGAACTTAATATTACAATATTGTAAATGAGGGGTTTCCCTTGATAAAAGCTCTGTCAAATCTGCATCGTTTATTCATTAATAATTGTCACAACTTGTTAATCTTGAAAACAATAAAAGAATTTCTACCATATTAGAGTATGTTTTGGATATATTGTCCTTTCAAAGACAACATATGTCTTTTTTACTTTCCAAACCACCAATGTTGTTGGGTTGAAAAAAAACACGAATTGTTTTCTAAACAATATCCTTAAAACTTTCATTCATATCCATCACATATATAATAACAAAATTTACTCTTAAAAAAGAAGGAATATCTAAACAGGATAAGTGGTTTTTTTTAAAATGAAAATGAAAAACTTTACAAACCTGCCATAGTTTTGCTTCTCCCCTCGCAAAAGCAACCTCTTTTTCTATCTCTTCAGCTAGGTTCTCAAGGTGTTCATACATATATAGAATAATAACTAAACATGCAATGCAAATTCCAATCAGATTAACCATAGAGAAATATAGTAGACATTAACTATAAACTCAGGAATGTTAAATGAATTTATAATGAATACACAATTCAAGAATATAAATGTTTTCGGTGCAAGGAAAGTACAAATAAGGTTCTATTTCTCAATTTCCTCCTCTATCTTTTTTGTTTAGAAACTGTAAAAGGAAAGAATAGGATAAAGAAATAATAACAGATATACACAAAAAAATTTCCTACTTAGCTGTAATTATAATAATTGAGAAGTAATTAATTCTTACTCATACCCAAATGGATTTCATTTCAGGATAAGTTATTATTTAATTTGGTTCATTGCTTCTAAAAAAAAGGTTTCATTGGGTTCTACACATGTTCAACAGAAAAAAGAAGTAACAGGTACAATACTGATTAGGAAACCAAGATAAATAGAGAAATATGCTAGACATTAACTATAAACTTAGGAATAGAAAAATAATAACGTTAAATGAATTTATAATGAATACACAATTCAAGAATATAAATGGTTTCCAGTGCAAGTAAAGGATAAATAAAGTTTCTAATCTATTTTCCAATTTCCTCCTCCTCTATATAAAAGGAGATAACAACATAAAGAAATAATAAAAGATCTATACAAAAAATTTTCCTCCTTGGCTGCAATTATAATAATTGGAAAGTAATTAATTCTAACTCATGCCTAAATGGATTTCATTTCAGGATTATGCAATTTAAGTTATTATTTAATTTGATTCCATTGCTTCTTAGGGAAAAAAAGTTTCATTAGGTTCTACGCATGTTCAACAGAAAAAAGAATTAACATGTAGAATACTGATTAGGCCATAAGGAAATGACTAGGTATAAAAATAATCATAGTTAATCTATTATTCACATGATAAAGTCCCCAACCGTATTTTTTTTTTAAACACTTTACTATATAAAAAGTGTGAAATTAAAAGAAAAGTGATCTAATTTAAACTTGATGAATATTGAGTAGAGTTCATATTAAAGGAAATGCAAGAATTATCCTTATACATAGAAAAGAAAATAGTGAAAATGGAAGAAATAAAGGAAGCTGAGGAGTTGACTTTCTCTATATCATTAAAGTTGACTTGCAATTTGGAAAATCAAGTATTGGCTAATTAATAACTAACTAAGGAGTAAAAGGTTTACTGTGTCAGTTCTAGTTTTGCCAAATAATCAAGTATTTGGCAAATACAATGAATAACAGAACACCAAAAATTACGAACAATAAAAGATTGAAAGTATAACAGAAAGCGCACCCCTTGAATTATCTTGTGTCGGTGACAGGGCACTTGGGTTCACTAGCCCTCTTCTTGGTGGTTTGTAAAACAAGTTTTCCACCTACATTATTTAAATGAAAACAAATCCACGAGAAGCAATAAATAAAGGAAAAAGAAACCTAAGCAACGTTGCATTGCCTCAATGATGATGAGAGTTTTAATATATTTATTTTAAAACATAAAAAAATTACAACACTTATCACAATACCTGTTTTAATATTTATACTATACATTTTTTTAAAAAATTAAATATACCACCATATTTTTAATTAAAACATTTATTTAAAAAAAAAGCGTTTTAAATCAGTGTTGTAAAAAATGCTTTTTGTAGTAGTGAAGAAAAATAGGATATTAAAAGAAATGAGACAACGTTTGTTTGTTCTTATGCTCCTGATAACCTTTTGGGAGAAACTTTATTATTTGTTTGCTTTTTACAAAATAGAATACCTCATATGAAAATGGGTAAAACATCCTATGAGTTATGGAAAAGTTATAAAATTAACTTAAAATATTTAAAAGTATGGGGTGTCTTGCTAAGGTGATGCTTCTTGAACCTAACAAAAGAAAACTAGGAATCAAAATCTTTAATTGCATGTTTATTAGATATGGTGAACATAGTACTATAATGGAGACTAAAAATGCTAAATTTTTAGAACATATATTTTCTTTGAAATATAAGAATGATTCTTTAAAGGATCTTTCTTAGGAAATAGGAAGATAATCTTGAACATTCATATGAGGAATTGACAAGGAGTAAAAGGCCAAGAAAAGAGACATCCTTTGGAAATAATTTTTATACTTATTTCATTTATATGAAAATAAGCCTTTGTGTTTTCTTAAACTATTTCTTCTTCTAAAACTCTATTTTTGAAGGAAACTATTAAATCTAAAACTGATTATATTTCAAAATGAAATACTTGAATTTTTGTTGATTTACCTATTGGAGCAAAGCCTATATTGATTGCAAATGGGTTTTCAAAAGAAAATGTAATCCCAATGGTTTTATTGAAAAATACAAAACTAGACTAATAGCAAAGGTGTTACTCAAAAACAAAATATTGACTATTTTGATACATTTTCTCTAATAACTAGAATGTCTTCATTTCAGGTTTTAATAGCTTTGACTTCCATGTACAAACTTGTTATCCACTAGATGGATGTAAAAACAAATTTCTTACGTGATGATTTGGAAGAAAAAAAATTATATGAGGCAACTTGAAGATGTGTTATTCCTAGTCAAGAAAATAAAATATGCAAACTTCTCAAATCCTTATATGGTTTTAAACAGACACCAAAGCAACGACATAAAAAGTTTAATCAATTTTGATAAATGTTGATTTTATTTCTATTAAAGTAGATAAATAATGTGTGTATGCTAAGTTGGTGGAGATGAATGTGTTATTATTTGTTTATATGTGGTTGACATGCCTATCTTTGGTTCTTGTATTAAGATAGTGATCAAAACAAAATATTTTCTTGTATTCAAAATTTGATATGAAAGACAATATGACATGTAGGAAGCAAGTATGATATTAGGAGTTAAAATCATAAGGAACAACGATAGTATAATGTTATCCCAATAACACTATGGTGAGATACTACTTAAGAAGTTTGGTCATTTTGACTCAAAGGCAAGAGTATAACGATAGTATAATGTTATCCCAATATCCACATGTGTTTTCTCTCTCCTACATGGCTGATTCTTGTTGCTTCTTATTTGAATTTGAATTTTGGAAGTGCCATGTCATTTCCCTCCAAAATTCAAATTCAAACTAGAGGGAACATAGATCCATTTTTTTAGGGCCATGTTTGGATCTTTAGTTGGATTAAATTAATGTTAATTGAGCACATGTTAAATTAACACTAAATTAAGCTAACTAACCCTTAATTAAGCATGTTGGACGTTCAACTTGAGGTTCCTAAACCCATGGTTCATGCTTTGCTCTATAAATATAGCATTCATTCCTTTATGTAGATTTTAACACTCATTTTGAATGAAAATTATACTTCTCTAAATTGAGAGCTCTTTTGTTCTTGAGAGTGTTCATGTTCTCTCCTTAGTGAGAGTTCTTCATGCTATTATCAAGGATTCCTTCCCTTGTGGCTAGCTTCATCCTTTGGCTTATCTCCTTCAACAAGAGTGCCGCATACTTCTCCTCCATTTTCTAGTCTTCCACCTCCATTTCTTCAACCTTGGAACCTCTATGAGCAAGGATCTTGGGAGCATTATCTTCATTAAGGATTCTTCAAACTTGCCTTGGGGAGGGATGCATCAAGTGGTATCAGAGCTTAGGCTCCGATAGAGGTTCTTGTTATATCCTACCTTGCTTAAATTTTCGGTTCATTTTGTGCATTGTCATCTTCTCTTCTACTCCAATTCTATTTTAATTTCAGTCCATCCGTGTTGTTTGTTAATTTTCATTTACTTGTCTTGATGTGTATTATCTTGAAGTTGTGTTTTCAATTTTTGCTTCTAAAATTTCAAAAAAATTCTAGGCACAAGTTTTGTGCTACATCTTCTAAAAATTTTGATTCAATTTTTGTGTTTTTTCATTGAATCATAATTCAGTTTTAGATCTTATTTTTTCTGCTGCATATTGTTACTGTCTCTTATGTTGTTCATGCTTGGATCAATCCTAAGAAACACTAAATAGTGATTCCATAATTTTTTGGATGGAACCACATATGTGTGGTTAGTGTTTTGGATTGAAACTAGCTTTTCATGTAGTGTTTTTTGTGCAGTTTTAATTCTCTGTTTCCAGTTTTGTTTTGAGCATTTTGTGCAGTCCAATTTGTGCTTGTTTAGTCCTTGATTTCCTAAGCTTGGAGCCTAAGAGAGGTTGTGGAATAAATCCACACGGCTGTGGCAAAAACCACAGCGTTGTGGTCACATCCTTGGCTAGTTTTGCATCAAGACTAGTGCAGTTTTTTGCTCTATTTTGGTTCTGTTTTTAGGTGTTAATTTTCATTTTTATAATCTGCTTGTTATGTCATTAGATTAGTCTTGTTTAGTTCTTAATTTGTCAATTTAAAATTCCTTAGGTTTTACTAAACTTTTGTGTTGTTTTGAGTCTTGAAAAAGTGTTGTGTAAGCTTCTTGAAATTGAGCTTCTAAGAGAGGTTTTCTCTCTTGTTTAAGTCTGTTAAGAAGTTTCACATGCTTTTAGTTCAAGCATGTTTCCTAAATAAAATTCTCAAAAAAATTTATAGCTCAATTTCATCTTCTAAATTTTAGTGTGTTGTTGAGTTTTTTTAGTAGCTTTTAGTGTGCTTGTTTGAAGTGAATCTTGTTTGGTGTGTGGAGCTATTTTGACTGATTGTTATTGAAAAAAATCTTGTGAAAAACAAGTTAGTTCATGCACAAATCAAGCACTCCTAAGAATACCTTAAAACACTTCAAATTTTAGTGCACTTTGAGTTACCAAAATTTTCTTAGATTGCATCTTTGGTTTGGAAATTGTGTGGCCTTGCTTGCTGAAAATTTTCAAGTGATTAGTACCTCTTTATTCCTCATTAAATTTGCAAACCAAATCTGAAAAAAAAATTAATTAGGTGCAGCCAAAAGAAATTTAAAAAAAAAAGAGAAGAATTCGAAAGACAATTTAAAAAGAAAGAACAAAAATAAAAAATTGCTAAAACAAAGAAGTAAAAAACAATACATAGAAAAAATTGGTGTACCTAATAGAAAATTCTTTTAATTGAAAAAGAGGACTGAATATTGTTGTAATTGCTTGGAAACATTACCTAAAACATTCAGCCATTCATATTTGTATTGGTGCAATTTTTGAAAATTATTTGTGTCATTTTGCATTTTTAGTCCTTATCCTTATCTAGAACTTTTCTAGGAATTCCTTTGTGTGCTTAGCCTTCTTTCTACCTTTATTTTTAGTTTGTCTTCTTTGAATTCTTTGAGTCATGTCTTCATCAATCTTTCCATTTGGATAGTTTACCATTCAAATTATACTTTTCTTGCATTACTTTTTCTTGTCCTTCTTTTTGGTTCTTGCCTTGGTTTGGTGCCACTTTTGTGTAGGTAAGCCTTGAGTAAGGAAGCCTTCCACAAGGGTAGTCTCTTAAGGAAGAGTTGAAATAGCTTAAAGGACTTAAACAAAAGAAAGAGCATGGACAAAGAGTGAAACACCTTGGGAGAGATTGCTTGGGAGACACTTGAAGAATTGTTTTTAGTTTTATTCCTTAATTGATAATTCTTAATTGTATTTTCTTTTCCTTGGTTTGTAAAAGGTCATTATTCTTAAGTATTTAGCTTAGTCTCTCGCTAATTAAGGTGTGAAGGAGGAAGTGGTACACCACCTTCCACACCTTTAGGAGCACGTTAGATCCCTTTCCTTTTTTAGTTTTTTGCCTTAGTTTACCTTATCTTTTTTTCATGCATTTTTTAGAGGAGTGTATGGAGTTCCAAAGGCTCTTTCACTTGTAGGAATTCGTGTAGGTTAGTGGTATATGCTCTTGCGTTTTCTAGGTGGTGTTTTAGTTGAGAAACGAAAAAAAAGGGTGAGATGAGTAAGTTCTATTTTTGGTACAAACCTTATCTTAGTGCTTACCATGACCCAAGTTCTCCCTTATTTTACACTCATTTTTCCTACCCCTATGAGAGAATAGAAAAAGAAAGAAAAGAGTGTAGAGAAAGAGAAAGAAAAATAAAAGAGAGATATAGGAAAGAAAGAATAGAAAGAAAAGAAAGAGAGGAAAAAGAAAGAAGAGAAAGAAGAGAAAGAGAGGAAAAAGAGAGGAGAGAAAATTATGAAAAAGAGAGAAAAAAGAGAGAAGAAAAATGGGAAAGAGAAAAGTGGGAAAGAGATAAGATATGGGAAGAAAAAGAGAAAAAATGGAGAAAGGAAAAAGAAGAAAGTTAGGAGCATTTAGAAAAGAGTTTGATAAAATTGGAAAGAGAAATAAAAAGAGAAAAAAAGGAAAAAGAAAGAGAAAGAAAACTCAAGAGGGAAAGAGAGAAGAAAAGGAGAGAAGAGGAGAAAGGAGATAGAAAACACACACACACCCTTAAAAATTCTAAAAATATAAAATTAGAAAAAGAGATTGGTGAGAAGAGTGAGCCTAGCCAAGATCTAGTTTTGAACTCTAGCTTAGGTCAATCTTCTAACCAATCCATTAAAACACAAGTGGAATTTGAGATTGTGCAAAAATCTTTTGAGCACATTGACTCACAATCTCAAATTCACCTTGAATATGATTCTTCATCAAACACTTTAACAAGTGTTGAACTTATATCTTTACCTTTTGAGAAACAAAATTGTGAAGTCCAATGCTTGGAAAAGGTCTTGATGGAGAAAGGTGAATGTGAAGTCCAACTTGACACTTCAAAGTTTTGAACTTGAGCCTACATCCTTAAGGTTCAAATCAAATCCTCAAGTTCAAAACTTGGTCAAAAGTGGAGAGAAGAAGGTCTTCAAGAAGATTACTCCTTAAGTCCTAAGGAGGATCTTATTAAAGAAACTTTTCTCTTAGGACAAGTGCAAGTGGAGGTTGTGTCTCAATCATTTGAACACATCTTTCCACAACCTCTAGTTGTACATAAAAAAGAAAATTCACCAAGTGTTGAACTTGAACATTTATTCATAAAGCTCAAACAAGAACCTCAAGTTCAACACTTGAAAGAAAAGGAAGTTGTTCTTCAAGGAGATTTATCCTTGCCATCCAAGGAAAATCTAATTGAAAACAACATTCCATGTTGCAAGTAGGAAATGAGATTGTGCCCATAACTTTTGAGCACAATGAAACACAAACTCAAGACCCATTTGTGGATATGGCCAAGTTTGGTCAAGAGATTGGCCTACGAATATTTTCTATCCATAGCCAATCTCAAGGCCCACTCAAAGAGACCTTGAAAGAAAGGTCCACCTTTAGGCCTATCATCATCTTGTGGGGTGAACAACAACATAAAGCCTACTTGGCTTTCTTGGATGAGTGCTCCAAGGAACCTAAGCTTGTCTCATTTCCTCCTCGGATGAGATTAGCCTTTAGTGAACTTGGAGTCACTTGGGGAATTGTTGTGTGGGGGCAGAAGCACAACAAACATTTTTTAAATTAGTGCATACCCCCACCACCCCAAGTCTATGAGGTCTCCCTATAGACCTCCTATCCTTAACATTTGTGTACATAATCATATACTCATTCCTATGCGGGTGCTTTTGCAGGATTGGAAAAAGAGGAAGAAAGACCACAGGATTTGAGGTCAAATCCTCCTCAAGGGAGAGGATATGATGCATGTACGCCTAGCATGGGCTTGAGCTAGGACCAATAAGAAATGATCATGACTTGGATGAAGCTTCAAGGAGCTTATTTTAGGAAATGTTCCATTTAATTGTATTAATTTGACCATTTTTAGGCTTGTATAAGCACCCTTAAGTCATTAGGATTATAGGGGTGTAGCTAGTTTAATTTTCGGCTTTGTATTTTGGCCTATAGGTTTTTTTTTATTTAGGAGGTGTAATTAGTCTCCTTGTGGAGTGTGTTAATTAGTTTGAGCTGGTCCAAGAGGATTTGGACGTGTGGTTATTAATTTCCACACCCCTAATTCCTCTTCACACCCTTCTAACCAACACATGAAGCATGTATGAGACATGTGGGCCCCCTTGTCCCCTTGTTTTACTCCAGATGTGCTTTTTCTCTCCTACATGACTGATTCTTGTTGCTTCTTATTTGAATTTGAATTTTGGAAGTGCCATGTCATTTCCCTCCAAAATTCAAATTCAAACTAGAGGGAACATAGATCCATTTTTTTAGGGCCATGTTTGGATCTTTAGTTGGATTAAATTAGTGTTAATTGAGCATATGCTAAATTAACACTGAATTAAGCTAACTAACCCTTAATTAAGCATGTTGGACATTCAACTTGAGGTTCCTAAACCCATGGTTCATGCTTTGCTCTATAAATATAGCATTCCCTCATTTATGTAGATTTTAACACTCATTTTGAATGAAAATTATCCTAAACCCATGGTTCATGCTTTGCTCTATAAATATAGCATTCCCTCATTTATGTAGATTTTAACACTCATTTTGAATGAAAATTATACTTCTCTAAATTGAGACCTCTTTTGTTCTTGAGAGTGTTCATGTTCTCTCCTTAGTGAGAGTTCTTCATGCTATTATCAAGGGTTCCTTCCCTTGTGGCTAGCTTCATCCTTTGGCTTATCTCCTTCAACAAGAGTGACGCCTACTTCTCCTCAATTTTCTAGTCTTCCACCTCCATTTCTTCAACCTTGGAACCTCTGAGCAAGGATCTTGGGAGCATTCTCTTTATTAAGGATTCTTAAAACTTGCCTTGGAAAGGGATGCATCACTTGTATTACCTATATGAGTGTTAAGTGAGACTAATTGTATGAGATTTGACATAATCTTTTGAGAACTCATGAATTACCAGCCATGCACATGACCTATTAGCGCAAAACAATATTAACAATGAGAATTAATGTAATTGATAAATTGCTAATATACACCAAAATAATGTTTTGGTTCATAAAAGTTTACTTTCCTAACTCACTTATGTATGTTTTATCTTTCTAAGTTTGTTACATTTACATAGTCATCATATCCAATGTATTTATTCTGGTAATGAGTTAACCCAAAAATTTTAAAATTTATTTGAATCAAAGTTATTCTACAATACTTTAAAATATGTGAGAGAATCTTAGATAATATTATAAAAGTATTTATTAAAATTCTTTTTAGTTACGATAAACAACTTAACAAAGTCCGTTGGTTTTTAAATTCTAACTGTTTTATAAATTTGTTTTTGATATTTTAATATTTAAAAAACCAAAAAACTCGTTTGAGTAGTGTTTTTTTAAAATAATTATAATTTTTTAATTTTTAAAAGTTAAAAAACAAAACTAATTGAAAGTAGTTTTATTTTTTAATTTTTTATTTTTATTTTGAAAACTCAAAATACAATCCGAATATATTTTTTTTTTTCTTTATATTAATACAACTTCAGTAAATATAAACAAATTTTTCAATTTTTACATCATTAAAATAGTTTTTAAATAATATTTATTAAATAACTTTTTCTTCTTTTAAAAAATAATTTTTAAAAATTATTCTGTTGTCAAAAACTAAAAAAGAAACTCAAGTCAATAAAGTAATTAGACTTCCCAATACAATTTGGAGCTAGAAAATTTAAAAGTCATGCACACAGGTCTGCATGGCAATTAATTTGCAGAATAAATGAAAAACATATCTATGTAGATTGAAAAAAATATAAGTTTACTAAAGCAACATTTTGTACTTTATAGACGGGGATCATTGTGATGACATCATCCAAAAACTACAGAAATGGTATTTGTTATCATGAAAGAATCTATTTGTCATGTTTTGTTTTGGAAAATGTGAGATTTCTTAACATTCTACTTCGGTAGATCAACCTTCACCTTTTGCAAATGATACTACAGCACGTGATTATTGTAAGGATAAATGACTTTTGTCCTAATTCTTTATTTTAGAAGGTTCACAAACAAGAGTGTGGAAATGAAAAGCAATTCACAGGGAGGGTATGGACACATTGAGATTTAATTGAAAAAATTAATTTAAAATAATTTTATAATTTATATGGTAAAAGGGTACTAATGGAAATGTGAAGGGTGAAAATAAATGTGTAGTAGCAGCAGCATAAATAAAATAAAATAAAATATGGAGTTGGACGAAAAAAGAAACAGAGATTTGATTGGGATGTAGAGACTAGAGAGCGAAAGAGGAAAATAGTTTTATCTTTGGAGAAGGGAGAAAGAAATTATGAAAATGACGAAAAGAGAGTCCCTGATTTTTGGGGCGAGTGAGTCTGAGAAGCGATTCATTGTTTACGCTTGTCAGCGTTTCCTCTTTTTTCCTTTTCCGGACTCAACAATTCTTCTCTCTCTTATTCTCTATCTATCATCACTCTTACTACAATACAACCTTCAATTCAATTTCTGGTCTCATTTTCCCCCAATTTTACTAGGGTTTTTAATTCCATCTCCAATGTAGTAATAAATAATCATCAAATCAGTTAATCTCTCACGACACGATTAATTCCTTGTTCATTTCCCTTCTTCTTTCTCATCTCGATTTTAGACTTTTATTTTTTATTTTCGACCATGGCGTTTGATCAAAATTCCGTTCCGTTGGATCTTCGTCCGTTGAATATGGCAGCGGCCATTGCGGAGGAGCCACTGATTTCATCGGCCACCATCACGCCACCGACTCTGAATTCAGTGGGCGAGCTTTTCTACCCGCCGTCGGCCTCCGCAACGTGGTGTGTCCGCCCCATTGCGCATCCCAACGTGAGCCCTGCCGCCGCGTTTGGCTTTAACTATGGCGGTTCCAGTTTTGGTAATCACGTTGTGGCGGGAAATGCTTTGAATTATGGAAAGTTTTTAGGATGTAACGGATTGGACAAGGTCTGCAGTGATGTGAATGGTTTTGGTTATGGTGTTGGTGGTGTTAGGGGCACCAGAGTGATTGGGAATGGAGGTGATCACGGTGGTGGCGATGAGAGTGGTGGTGGAGGCGATGATTCCGCTTCGGGGAGGAAGGTGAAGTTTCTGTGTAGTTTTGGCGGGAAGATTTTGCCTAGGCCTAGTGATGGAATGTTGAGATATGTTGGGGGACAAACAAGGATCATTAGTGTTAGAAGAGATGTGAGTTTCAATGATTTGGTGCAGAAGATGGTTGACACTTATGGGCAGGTTGTGGTTATCAAGTACCAGCTCCCTGAGGAAGATCTTGATGCCTTGGTATCTGTGTCGTGTCATGATGATTTGGAGAATATGATGGAGGAATATGAGAAATTGGTTGAGAGGTCTCCTGATGGTTCTGCAAAACTAAGGGTGTTTCTGTTTTCTGCTTCGGAGAGTGAGATTTCTGGTGGGGTGCAGTTTGGGGACTTGCAGGATACTGGGCAGAAATATTTTGATGCTGTGAATGGGATAGGTATTACAGAGGGGATTGCTGTTGGTGGTGGGATCAATAGGAAGGGGAGTGTTACAAGTGCTGCTTCAACGCAGAATTCGGATTTGAGTGGGGCCGAGACTCTTGATAGTTCAATTGCTGGTCAAGGGGATGTAAGTGGGGTGCCATTTTGTTCACGTAAGGAAAATGTGGCTGCAGCTTCTTCAGATGCAAGTGCTAATTTGGTTGTTTCAGAGGCCAGTGCACCGGTTTACTCTGGTGCTTCTGCGGTTTCATTGACCATGCCTCTGGCTAAGACTAGTACAACCCGCAGTCCTTATTTCCGGAACGAGGTTGAGGTAGAAAAGTCTGTGCCTGTTACTTTATCCCAGCAACAGTTTGGATTGCGGCAATCTGGAACAGAAAGTCCAACTCCTTCACCTTGTTTGCAGCCTTTTGTTGATCCAAACCAGGAGGTTATGAATCATGCAGATTATGTCCAGCTGCCTTCTCCAATGGGGTTTTCAAAGCAATTTCATGATAATACTTCTGGTTTATCATTCCGTCAGGTCATGCCTGGGGTACAAATGACAGTGGCTCAACCCTCTTCTAATGTTAGTGTAAGACCGAATGTTATTCAATCACAACCGATAATGCAACCACAGCAACATCTTTTGGATCAATACCACGATGAAAATACATCCGGGGTAAGGATTATTCAGCTTCCTGCTGAACGTAGCTACAACACATACCAGGTACCAGTGAATCAAGTCCCACCTGTCGTAGTTGGAGGTAATTATGGCTGGGTTCAGGTTCCTCCACAAGAGCGCGTTGTTATCTCTGATGGATTATTACCTCAACAGGTAATGACCCCTGAGAAAATCCAAAATGCCCAGGACTGTTCTATGTGTCAGAGAAAACTACCTCATGCACATTCAGATCCAGTAGTCCAGGGTCAGCGCAATAGTGGCTCGGGTCCTATCCCTGATTCAACCCCAAGTCACCATAGTTTCCCAACGGATGACAACATAAAAGCACAAGCAGCAAATAGGATTATGCCAATGGTGACTGAACCCTTGAAGGAAGGCATTACTGCACAAGGGGCTGGGACCAGACCCAGATTCGTTGGCAAACGTGAACCACCTGATGGAGTGCATCATGCTGAGACCACTAGGCTTTCTCATAATATCGAGCCACAGCCTGGAGGTGGGAGGATCTTTATACAAAAACGAGAAGAATTTGATCATCCCAGGAGCTCATTTTTTGAGAAAAAAATTGGAATGAAAAGCAGAAAACAATCTCCAAAAGACGAGCTCATGGGAACAACACCATTATCTTATCTAGATGATGTTGGTGACCAGCACATGGTACCAGTTGAAAACTGGGTTAAACAGGATGTACTTATTAACAAACCTATCAATAATGATATACCTTTAGTTGATGGAACATCTATACAAACTTCAGAATGTATGGTTCAAGGATCTCCAAAAGAATATACTAACGAGCTTACTGGGGTTGTTTCCAAATCAGATGCGATAGATAATTGGATTAGACAAGAGCATTTAAAACCTATTGATGGAAGGATGGACTCCTTCAAGATAGCTAATTCTGAAGTAAATTTAAGTAATGATTACTCTTTTGTGTCAGTTGATAAATCCAGTGGGAATGATAAATTGGATTACAACACTCGACATTCGGTAGAGGAAGAGGTGATTCTAGATAACTTTGGCAGGTCAAAATTGATAGTTGATATGAATCAAAATAAGATGACAGGTGTGGCACCTTGTTCTTCTATGGAAATTTCATACAGGCACAATTCCAGGCCAGGGGAATGCAATGAGGCTGCACAACCCCCTATTCGGGGCATACCTGGCTCAAATTCTCAATCAAATATTGGAAACCCACACAAGGGTGATGCAGCACCATCTTCAGCATCCCCGTCTGTCAGGTTTGGAGATGTGCAGGATACTAGGAACTCACTTTTCAGTAATCAGGATCCCTGGAATATAGAGCACGGTACCTTCTTTCCACCTACTAAACCTAGCAGCACTGCATTTAATAAAGAAACCTATTCTTGTAAGGATCCCTTTGGTGAGAATCCGGCCAACTTTGGGGAACAAAGCTTAGAAGCACAGTTGGATGACAGCCTCTACCAGTCATTCAAACAAAATTTAACTTTAGAACATGGTCGGTCTGCTAAAGGTCCGTAAATTGTTATTCCTAAAATATGTAACTTTATTGCTAATAGATGGTCATGGAAGTCGTAGCATATACTCATCAAGTTATCATGCTTTGGTTTCTTTATTGAAGGTTCTGCAGAGGATCAACAACTTCAAGCTGTTGCCGAAAATGTAGCAGCTTCTGTGTTGCACTCAAGAACTCCTTCAAATTCTGACTTGCATTCCAGAGATGTTTCCTGTTGTGAAAACATTGAGGATGGCAGTCTTCAAAATAATATCATAGGTGTGAAGTGCGGACATAAAACTCAGGTGATTTTGCTTATTTTTATTATCCCCTGCCTTATGATTGCAGAAACAGAACTAACTATTTTGTATGTCACTATCCTCTCTGATGTTGTTTCATTAGAATTATTATTACAAGTATTATTTTTTTCCCTTTTAGGATGTTAAGAGCAAGCAACTAGAAAAGGCAAATTTTGGCTTTCCAGCATCAGATGTTGGAAAATTACAGGTTAAATATCTTTCTCATGTTTCCCTTTCTATTCTTTTATGCTATCAGCACACAGAGCTTACACCAGTTGGTGTAACTTTACTAGGTTATAAAGAATTGTGATCTTGAAGAACTGACAGAACTGGGTTCTGGTACCTTTGGGACAGTGTATCATGGAAAATGGAGGGGCACTGATGTTGCAATCAAGCGGATTACTGATAGATGTTTTGCTGGAAAGCCTTCAGAGCAAGAGCGCATGGTCTGTGTCCCATTAATGGTTCTGATTTCCATTTTATCGAATTCTCTTCAATGGTCAAAGAACTAATTTAGAATAATTCTCGGTTTATGCATCAAAAAGAGAAATGACTTCTGGAGTGAGGCAATCAAGCTTGCTGACTTGCACCATCCAAACGTGGTAGCTTTTTATGGTGTTGTGCTTGATGGTCCAGGAGGTTCTGTGGCAACAGTAACTGAATACATGGTTAATGGTTCTTTAAGAAATGCCTTGCAGCAGAGTGAGAGGTACCTGTATGCATTCACGGGCATGTTCCGTGTATATGTTCTTATTTGTCTCTTTCCTTTGCATTGCCCTGATTTAATATGTTTCCATATTGATAAAGGCTTGATACTAATATTTCATGCCAGAAATCTTGACAAGCGCAAGCGTCTTTTGATTGCAATGGATGTGGCCTTTGGCATGGAGTACCTGCATGGCAAAAACATTGTACACTTCGACTTGAAAAGTGACAACTTGCTTGTGAATCTCCGAGATCCACACCGCCCGATATGCAAGGTTTAAATGCTTGATACTGATGTTGTCATATGAAAAATGTTGTTCTGCTGCATCATTTTGTGGTAGACATGCATTCCAGTATTTTGTGTATTAGGAGCAGTTTTATCAATTGTGGATTGCGGAAAATAGTGAAAAGCTAAAAATCTGCTATATCATATAGTGGAAGTCATACCAGTTAAAATATATGATATAAATCCACTAAAAATAAAATACACAAAAAATTGGTATAACATTAACTTTAAAGTTCAGTCAGTTGGAGATTTGCTAGAGATGACAAGAGATGTAGGATGCATGATGCAAGCACAACACTGATAGCGGACAGTCACAATCACAGATCAAAGCAATTCCGCTATGCAATAGCTATAGAGCTATAGTGCTGCTATTGCGGATATTTAATAATACTGATAAAGAGATATGTTAGTTAGCACATTTTCTTTTATAATGCTTAGGACATTTATTTCTTATTAATTGATGAACTGTGCTTTACGTTATGTATGTTTGCTCTGGTGTAATTGAGAAGATTATTGAAGTCTTTGGATATGCTAATGAGATGGATTGATCAGTTTGCTGCTTTAGTCTAATTTAAGGAAAAGTACTAAAATGTGGTGTTGTTATATTTTAGATTGACTGTTTGTCTAAAGGGTGGCTTTTGATATATCTGTTAACTGGGTATAGTTTGACTGGTAGGCTGCTGAAAGTTTACTCTGGTATCTGGTGAGTCAGTTAGTGTGAATGTGAATTTGTGATGGCATAAGTTTCTTTTTTTATGAGGCAAATGTTAATGTTGTTAGTAATTTTAATTTTTGTTAGCAGTTAGAATCGAATATGTGACCTTTCCCTGTCTCCTTCCTTCCTTAATCAACTGAACCAGTTTATATCTCTACCAAATGTTAGTGTTGTTAGTAATATTACTTTTTCTTAGTAATGTTAGTTTTTGTGATGGCACAAGTGAAAGTTTATATACAAAAGAAGATAGTCTTAAATTAGTTAGAACTTTAGAAATTTATAGCATTAGATTTTGGTAGAAAATTAGTGATTTCAAATGTGCACTGCAGTGGCAAGATGGGTGTCATGAACACAACAGAGAATAATGGGGATTCCTTTGAAGATGAGTCACTGACTAGGAGACGCTGATGCACACCCACTAAAATATTAGGATACAAACTGTCACTTATGAATTGTTAGGACATAGGAGTAGGACTGGTTGCACATGAGGTTATTTATTAGATTTGAGTTGGTACGCACTGAGAATTTTAGGCTGGATTTAAAGATTTAGCTTGCAGCTTTGCACTAATTTATATGATTGCAAAAAGTTAAATGCTCCTGTGCAGTTATGTTGTGAGCTGTCTTCTTTCATCATTCTGCCAACTGGAATATTGGGTTATAGTTCATGTAGATACATTGTTGACATATTTTTACCAATACATCTCCCATTCAGTTTGCCTCATTGGAAAAATGAGGTTCACCATTGAAAATCATTGCCTACTTCCTTGGCTCCGCTTAATTTTCTTTTCTCGTGTTGATATCTATATGATGCTCTTATGTTTGCTGATTCTGTTCACTTGCTAGTTGCTGTGTATGCACTCTTGGGGGACAATGTGCCATATGCCAGTAGCACATTTGCATGTTGCATTAGTATTTAAGAAAAAGCTACTTTTTTTGTCAAGTTGTCGTATTGTTTTTTTTTTTTGGAATTTGAATTGGATTTGTTAGTGTCTTCACTTTTCAGGGAATCAATGTGAGGAAAAATCTAAAAATCTCTAGACAATTTTATCTGAGATGCCAATGCCCCAATATAGAGACTGGAATTTTATATGTAAATGGTTCCAGTTACTACAGTCCTTGAAACATGATTAAATGGATTATCTAGATTCTACCTGTTGATACTTGATAGGACTATCAGATGTTTCCCAGGTTTCTTATAATATAAGTAGATGATGGAAATTGATTTTTTCAACAATTATTTGGAATATTTGTCTGTAGTGTTTTGGAGGTGATTATGTTATTGAAATCTAGAACTAAGCTTCTTTTATACTTATAGGAACCAATAAGTTTCTGGTATTATACAAAAATGACAAGAGGTCCAACTATTGATTAGGGATGACAAAGTGTATCCAGATCCTATGAGTACCCACTAAAATACTCTCAAGCAGAGAGGGTAAATATTTGTCTGTATCAATGATTATTTGGAATATTTGTCTGTAGTGTTTTGGAGGTGATTATGTTATTGAAATGTAGAACTAAGCTTCTTTTATACTTATAGGAACCAATAAGTTTCTTGTATTATACAAAAATGACAAGAGGTCCAACTATTGATTAGGGATGACAAAGCGTATCCAGATCCTATGAGTACCCACTAAAATACTCTCAAGTAGAGCAAGTAAATATTTGTCTGTATCAATAATTATTTGGAATATTTGTCTGTAGTGTTTTGGAGGTGATTATGTTATTGAAATCTAGAACTAAGCTTCTTTTATACTTATAGGAACCAATAAGTTTCTAGTATTATACAAGAATGACAAGAGGTCCAACTATTGATTAGGGATGACAAAGTGTATCCAGATCCTATGAGTACCCACTAAAATACTCTCAAGCAGAGCGGGTAAATATTTGTCTGTATCAACAATTATTTGGAATATTTGTTTGTAGTGTTTTGGAGGTGATTATGTTATTGAAATCTAGAACTAAGCTTCTTTTATACTTATAGGAACCAATAAGTTTCTGGTATTATACAAAAATGACAAGAGGTCCAACTATTGATTAGGGATGACAAAGTGTATCCAGATCCTATGAATACCCACTAAAATACTCTCAAGCAGAGCAGGTAATACCCACAGTTAGGGTCTAGATACATATAAACATGCACAAAATATGCAGGTATGGGGGCTATATATACATGGAGGTGGCATATCACATGAGAATGGTGTTCTTATGTGAGAATGATGAGAATATTTTGTAGTCATCCAGATTTAAATAAAAGGGTTTAGGTTAAAATAACCCACTTAAAGATATCACGTGTATCCTTCACCGTATTACCCCCACCAATAAGTAATATTCTTCTTCCATCTCTGGTCGTTTCTTTTCGATTTCATGTCACAGCCAAGTCGATGTCGTTTTAATTTCCTCTCATGACAAATCATGTGCACACAATAAACTCCAACTTACCATTTTCACATGAGAACACCATTCTCATGTAATACGTTCCATATATATAGATATTAATATAAATATAAATATATTATATAATGTTCTATAATTATAATATGAAAATACTATCATAATTAATAATTTTATTAATGTGTTAAAGGATAAACAATCATCACTTGATTGATTGATTTTTGTTAAATAATTACAACTTAAACTTTATGGCTTGTTTTGTTGGGTTATAATTAGTGTAATGTATAAATTTGGATAGTGTTTATGTTTACTTAGTGTTATGTTCGTTTATTTTTTATATTATTTTTGTTTATGTATATGAGATATTGACATATTATCTTCATATATAAGAAAAGTGTAGGTTGCATGTATGGATATAAGTATATAGGTACTCAGTGGATAAGAGGATGAAATCAAAGTTGTTATTTATGTTGGTATGAGCTGGGATTGAGTTCTTTTTTCAAATGCAGGTATGAGAATGGGTATTATAATACCCTATCTAAATCCTAACCATTGTCACCCCCATTATAAATGTTAGTCAAACATCTTCCAACAAGCCAGTTAAAATTAAGCATTTTTGTATTTGTTATATGCTATATTTCTCTCTTTCCCATTGAGCTTGCTACCCGTTTCTTTTTTAGGGCTTTTTCAATTTATTCATGACTTGGGTAACAACTTATTTAGTGTCTTGGAGCTTCCTCATTCTACATGAAGATTTGGCCATTTGAATCATTGCAATGTTGCCTCCTTTGTTATCCAACGTCCTACCATAATTTTGACTGATTTAGCCATTATAAACCTATCAACTTTTCATTCCTAGTTCTGGGTCATTTGCCAGGCAATTGACAGTGACACTACAAGTTAGGGTGTTTGTAGTACAGTTTAGATCTATTGTAAGGCATAAAAGCCAAGTCAAACCATTCAGTTTCTGTAATATGAGAAACTAATTGGTTTGATTTGATTTTGTAAACCGAATTAATCCAAACTCAGTTCAATTTAAGAACACAATAATAGTTTACCTGGTCCTTTTCAGAACTGAAAACTTCACAAAAATCAGGGGAAAAAAAAGCAGATGAAATAAAACATGACTACTGTGCCCAAACTACTGATCCATCAATAAAATAATATCAAAAGGTCTTATACTGGCTGTTCCATCAATTTGCATTGGATTTCCACTTAATGCTTTAGAATTTGCTCTATTTTTACAACATCAAGCATTGTCATTTTCTTTCCTTAATTTTCTTTTAAATGATTTTCAATCGTCAATACTTTCTTTCCGATCAACACAGCTCTACTTGTAGCATGGAGCAATTGATGAATTGATCCTTCAGTAGTTTGTTTACTTTTTAATCTTTTGCATCTGATATCAGGTTGGAGACTTGGGTCTGTCCAAAGTAAAATGTCAGACGCTGATCTCTGGTGGTGTGAGAGGAACTCTACCATGGATGGCTCCAGAACTGCTGAACGGAAGCAGTAGCCTTGTTTCAGAGAAGGTTTATGCTTTAACTTAATTTATCTGAATGGTTGATGTGTTTTCACACCTTGATATTTTATCACTAGTTAAAATTTGAGGCTTGTGTTTTGGTATTTGTAATTATAGGTTGACGTGTTTTCATTTGGTATTGTGATGTGGGAACTCTTAACTGAAGAGGAGCCATACGCTGACTTGCACTATGGTGCTATCATAGGTAACATTCGGGTTACATCCAAACTTGTAATTTAATTATCTGCTTTAAGTTAAATTGAGTGGTTGCACATGGGGTTTCCCAAATATATATAATTCAGGTGGAATTGTGAGCAACACCTTGCGCCCTCCTGTTCCTGAATCTTGTAATCCCGAATGGAGATTGTTGATGGAGAGGTGTTGGTCATCAGAGCCATCAGAGAGACCTACCTTCACCGAGATTGCCAATGAATTACGTTCTATAGCGGCCAAGATCTCTCCCAGAGGGCAAAACTCTCCAAAAGGACAAAACCAACCCTCTTCGTTGCAGACTCAAGTCCACAAATGATTTTTCCTTAATTTATTTTTTCGTCCAATTGCGTATCGTGCAATTTATACCATAGAGAAGGAATGATTTGTTAATTGGTTCAGACAGATGATTACCAAGATTGTTAATAAATGTAGCTTTTCTAGTTTTACTGCATATTCTTCTGTTACTTCCAACACTCAATATGAAACGTATCATTTGAGTGTGAAAAAAAAAACAGAACAATTCGGATATTGCTTGTTAAAATTGTAAAGAGTTGTGTACGGGTATTGTTCAAATAGTATGCAGCAAATTTTCATGAATATCGTGTCTAGTGTGCGTGGAAGATGTGTCTTTTTGTTTTGGTCAAAGGTGTCTTTACTGTTGCAAACAATTGAGGATGACACCGTGTAGGTCAGTCAACGTGAAATTGAATTCTTGTATTGTACAAAATTAAAATACTAATTAAGATTACTTCACTTGGCCGCTTGTTTTGTTTATTTGCTAATATATCATTGTTGCGTAGTGTCAGCGTCTAACATGCTAAACCAATCGCGTGATAGGGAATTAGAAACTCCATGCGGGATATTTCCTTGGAACCTTCTAAATTCAAAGTTCAATTATGTCTCCTACGGTTTCTTTGACTTTTCCTTCTTTGTCACTCTCTCTTATTCTATAAATCTTTTGTCAATAATGAAGCCGCCATTAACCGCACAAACACGAAAACATGGCATCTTACGAGGGAAGGCCATTGGTGATGGAAATGGAAGGCGGGGAAGAAGCGGGCAGCAGTGGTTGTGGGTGTGGATGCTTCCAAGGTTTTGGGTTAAAGAAATGGTGGGAAGGGCATGAGGAAGAAGGTAAAGGGCTACTTGAGCAAAAGGGTGAGGGAGAGTCATGGGTTGTGGAGAAGTTAAGAAAGGCAAAGGAGGCTTCAGAAGTCATTGCTGGTCCAAAGTGGAAGAATTTCATTAGAAAGATAAGTGGGTATGGGAAGAAGGTGAAGCAGCAAAGGAACAGGTTCCAGTACGATGAACACAGCTACGCTCTCAACTTCAACAGTGGGGCTCAGAGTGAAGACGAAGGCATGCCTCATAGTTTCTCAGCCAGGTTTGCTGCTCCTGGACGTCGTCAGAATGAATCATGATACGTCCATGCATGTTCTAGTTTTTTTTTTTTTTTAAACATGTATTGTTGCCTAAATTTGTTTATATGATTGTTTATATGATTGTTGCCTAAATTTGTTTATATCACTTTCAAGACACAAATCCAAGGAGTGATTCCATTCCAAAAGTAAACGCATTCCATTAAGGATGGAGGCGTTCAAAAAATAATTTATACTTTACCTTTGTTTTATGCTAATCCTTTTCCTCGCAAATCCTTTTGCTGTAGGAAAACAATGGGAGGTTGCCTCCTTTGTAGAATAAGAGACAAATCCTTAATTTATATTTAACTAAAAATATAACAATTTACATTGTGTGCTACGTGATACAAGGACATCTCCGAAAATCAAATTTATGATACTGACTTTGATAATTTTAAATAATATTAAATATTTTTTGTGATTCCTACTATTTCATATAAATTTTCATGCACAATTTTTTTTCTGATGGAAAAGTTTTTATTTTTTTTAATTTTTACGTAATTGAGTTTGAAATAACACTGTTAATACAATTGATTGGTTATAACCAGAAATAGAAATTTTAATTCAAAGAAACACAAAAAAATAAACATCTTATTTTTAAAATACCTACCTTGCCACATAGATTAGTTCTATGGACAATTTTTTTTTTAAAAAAAAAAATACAATATCATGAACCTAAGCAAACCATAAAAAAAAACTACAACCGGAGATGACTTAAACATGATTAGTAATAAAGAAAGATGATAAATAAAATAAAATAACATAAAATAAAAAAAATAAAGAAAATAAGAAAATTAAAAAAATTGAGAAAACATAAAAACAAAAGAAGAAATTAATTAAAAGAAAAAATAAAAAGTCAAAAGACCAAAAACATTTAATAAATGACACACGTTAAACAATTAAGAAGGACGAAAGGGTAACTTAATCATCCTAAAATTTCTTTTTATATATATATATATATATATATATATATATATATATAAATTATAGATTGCTTGTACAAAAAATTCTATTTCTGCGGGCACATAAAAAAATAAAAATGTAAGCATAATCGTCTAATTTGCTATATAATGTATTTTTTTTATTAAATATCGTCACATTAATACGATCCATGTACGGTATAGAACATTGGGTCATAATAACGAGTATATCTTTCGGACCAACGGAAAGACGTGTAAAGGCTGTTGAGATAACCCGCAGCTAAAATAACAATTGCAACCCTAAAAATGTGGAAGGGCACTCGTTGTCAAATAGCCTTGGTTTTCATTAGTATAAACACATGAATTGAAAGATCGACTCATACGAAGAAATAGAAGGCCTTATACAACTAAAACTATATGATGTTTCGGTGAAACTTCATACCAGAGTTGTTAGAACTCCTCTTCTAATTGATTGCCGCATAGAAAAAGTGAGAATTGAAATCCCCTTCTTTAAGTTACTTAATCTTTGTTCTTTAGGCTAACAAAATTTGTTGATACTTACTACACTTTTTTAGTTCACCCATTAACACACTATAGTTTTTTCTTTTTCCAAAAATATGTATAACACACTATAGTTTTTCCTTTTTGCACTGAACCAAGTATAATAATGACCTGCAAACAAAACCTCCAATAACTCCATATTAAGGATGAAGTCTGAAAATTCATTAATTCCAACTTGAGATGCCACCTCCCCATTTCCTCCAATCCTTTCCTCTAGTGCACATACAACACTGAAATCCCAACAAGGTACCACTTACAGTCTAGATGCCCCTATCTATATACTAGTAAAGAGCTCTATAGATTCCGTTTATTGGTCATTGAACATGGGGCATAAATGTTGACACTTATCCTAGCAAAAGGCTCAGAGTTATACTTCTCTTTCACCGCTAGAAACCCCACACCTTGAAAAGACTCAAACAATAAATTTCTCAGCGTTCTAGATACAAAGCTATCCCCACGCCAAATTATTTGCCTGCACTATTTTCCAATCCATAGATTGAGTTGTTAATTAAACATGCCCACGTGGTTTTCTCACATACACAAAGACCTGAGCTTAATGTGTCATTCTTTTGTTACCCTTATGGAATCCTCTAAAAGATTGTTATCACCCTCACTTCACCACCATCGTTTTTGTGTGAGAGAATCGTGTGAGTTTGTTTTATTAACAACTAAATTTGAACCATTTATTGAAATCTTATGATTATTATTATGTTTTCTCATTTCTTACTATAATTTTTTTTTGTCATCCTCTGGCTCCCTCCCTCCCCCTCTCTATGTATATATATATAGGAAAGATCCACTTTGTCATGTATAAGAGACTTACTTTTAATCTTTACATTCATTTTTTTAAAATTTAATATTGTTATAATTATAATAAACAACTAATTTTAACAATTAGATTATAAAAAAATGAATGGTAGAAATGAAAAATAAGTTTTTTATATTTACATGTAAGTTGATATATATATATATATATATATATATATATATATATATATATATATATAATCAAAATATATTGTACAACATGCATTTTTAATGAGTTTAACACTTATACACTAATAATATAAAAAGTTTTAAATCAACATTTAATTAGAACATTTTGTTTATATGATTTTTAAAGTATTAATTATTAAAATTAATCAACTTACTATATGTGAAGGATTGTGATTAGATGTCAATATAAATCTTTTTATCATAAAAGTGTATAAGTGTTTTTTTTTCTTTTTTAATTATTTTTTATAACTATGTGTCTATCCGTGCGATGCATCGACCAATTTGTACCGCATGAAGGCGTTTACTGCTTGAGATAGTTGTTCATCAATTAATTAGAATTCAAAACTTTAAAAGATTTATTTCTTTTTTTTTTCGATAATTAGTATTATTAATCTTCAGTTAGAATTTGGATATACTTTCACAAGTTTCTATGTTTGAGATGACTATGGAATTAATTTTCGAGTAGAAATTTAGTTACATTTACTAAAAATTGCTCCTTTTTAAAAAAGATGTATCTTATGAAAATTCAATTTTTTTTTTCATATTAAATAGATTAAGGTTTATATAATTTTTTGTCCCTAAAGATTAATAAAAACTCAATTTTAATTTTTAAAATTTAAAAATATTTTTTAGTTCCTGAAATTAATTTATTTTTTGTATTAACATTGTTCTTTTATAAGTTATAGTATTTATCTATGTTAATGTGAAAATTGAAGATAAAAAAAATTAAAATTAAAAAAGATAATGATTTACGAGTAAAAAAAAGTAGATTCTGTTAACAATTTTTTAATATTAATTGGATAGAAAAACTTAAAGTGAATTAGAGACTTTAAAAAATTTTGAATTTTAAAAATTAAAAATAATTTTTTGTGAAACTTCGTTAACAAAAAACTTATTTAAATATAAATTAAATAAGTTGAAAAATATATAATGTATCAGCATGCCACCCATTAAATCCAATAGATGAACTGTGTCTGCATCAATATATATATATCAGATATCAAGTGGCAGCCTCCTCATATACAACAATAGTAGGGTTAATTTTCTGTAATTCAACAGATACTATTTCTAACAGTGATTTTACATATCATAAAATGGAATTTCCCTTTTACATCCAGAATCCATTTCACGTTTACAGCGCTGGATCGTAAGATCTATGAACCCCGCGAGCATGCATAATAAATAGGAAGAATACCGTTCATATTTGTTCAAAATATACGACCCTTCACATGAAGCTCTGGTTACTGCTTTCTCCTGCACTGCTACCATGCAAATATATAACAATCAGATGTAGTTATAAAAAGATTAGGAATTTTCCACATTCAATTTTATTTCATGTATGATTTATTTTTAAAATCCTTATTTGTGCAATTATTCTAATCCACATAAAATGTACTTATTTCATCCCATCATATTTTTCTAAAATTGGCAATAATATTAAAGGTGTCAAAATCAATCAAACTTCTGAGGTTCACAATCACTAATCAGTTAAAAAAAGTGAATCAACTCAACTCATTACCAACTCCAAATTTGTAGGCTAAGTGGGCTGATGCTAATTTTAACACAAAAATATTAAAAGATAAAAAAATAAGGGAAATTTGAAAAATAGAAAATAGGAAAAAAACACAATTAGTTACAAATATATTCGTTACCAACTCCCACCTTGACCTCATTTTTTTAAAATTGGTTTTAATTGAGTGAATTAAAAAATAAAAAAATGTTAAATAAGTCTATTTGATCAACCCAACCCAAATTCGATGTAGTAAACAAGTGGGCAAACTCATTTTAATCTAGGAAAAATTGAATAGAGTCACAAGGTGGAATGATGGTTGAAAGAAAGGTATATATAAGAATTGGACTGATAAAAAATTATGGATTCAAATTTCTGCATCAATATATTTATTAATATTCTCTTCATGCTAAATATAAGAAAATTTAATTTACTTATAAAGTTATTAAGAAAATTATATAATATCATCATAAATAAATTATATAGATTCTCTCTGAAATTTGTCTTTATTACACCTTTTTTTTTTCTACATTCTTTTTATCCCCTAAAAGAATTTAGTGTAGTATTATTTTTGGCTTTAAGAGATTAGTATAATGAAAAAAAAAAAAAAAACCTTCAGTAGGAGTACTTGTAGATTAAAAAATAGAGTGCTAAGTGCAGTATGAAAACAAACATCATGTAGTATGTATAGTCTCCTCTAACATCATTTAATTTTATAAAAATAAAAAAGCATTTTATTTTAAAATATATCTTTCATAAAAATTTGATATCATTAATAAAAAAGAGTTATTGATGAAAATACATCTCGATTAATTAAAAAATATGTTTTGAATAGTATCGTTAAATAAGGTGAAAATAGTTAACATTAGTTTATATTTAAATGCAAAAATATTTTTTGTTTATATTTAGGATTATAAGGAGTAACATTTATTTATAAAAGAAACAAAGAATTCAATTTAGTGTTTTGATCCCTCGATGTTATCAAATTCATAATTAATCTACACATAGTAAAAAGCTAATCTACAAGTGGTTGTTAACTTTAAGATCCATTATTCTTAAAATTTTCTGCTACAGAATCTAAATAGATTTTCAAGGTGAAAGATCAGTTTTTCGTGGAAAACCACTCAGATCTTTCTTTTAATTGGAGTATGTGAAATAGCATATGAGACCCATTTGAATTCTTAAAAATGACATAAAAGTGTGAAATCCACAAAAAAATAACTTATGAATCTTCGATGAGTTTATCATGATATGATGCTATAATTAATCATATAAAAAGGTACAAGACAAATTGAGTTAAATAAACTATATTTAAAAATTTATTTTATTTAGTGCTAAGGTACAATTCGCTTAATAAGTTTAACATGGTCAAAGTCATTAAATTAATTAAATGGGCCGTACGTCGCCATAGGCTATAAAATTAAAGTTTTTTACATTATAATATATCAAAATGAAATTACCAATTGATATTTTATATGAATAAATAGTACGAATTCAAACATTAAGCCATAAAGTGCAGCTTGAGGGTGAGTTTTCAAACTTATACATACGTCAGAATTAATAATACATATATTATTTGGAAGGCAGAAGTGACAATTAACCTACCTCTTGCGCTTGCTTTTGGTGTTACTAGAGGATGAGGGGTTATTAGTATGCCAATTCCTTTTCCTTTGATTTATGAACCAATTATTTATCTGCTTCAATTGCAACCCTGTTTCCTGCACCAATCTAGCCTTGTCATCCTCCTGAAAAACAATTCATGTTTGCATGTGCAAACCAAAGTATCAAGACCAGTAGCAAACAAAGAGATTCTATCATATATAATAAGCCCATAAATTAAAACTCATGTATGTGCAAATTAACTTACAGTGGGGTAAGGCCATTTAGAATGTGCTTGCCACCAAGCTTTCAAAAGAGATGTGGTGTCCCCTGGAAGCTTCCCGGCTCGCCTCTTTCGTAGAATTTCTTCTCTTATGTCCACAATCTTCTCCTTATAACCCTGAAAGCAATTAAAAGTGACACATGAGAGAGAAAAACAAAAAGTGTTACTTTTTAATTATATGTCACTTATAATCAAGTAAAACTAAAGACAAGGCCTGATGATTTTAGACAGTGTTTAACTTTCTTAGACTTCTCTTTTTAAGAAAAAAAATGGGTCAAATACATCTCCCGCAAAGTTTTAAAAATGTTAATTATAAAAGAAGAAAAAGGTATATTTCTAAAAATAACTAGCTAGGTGAATGGTGTTTTGAAAAAAAAAAATTTGTTTCTCTTCTCCCTTTATCCACACCTTTACAACTTTTTGAAAAAAGTTAAAGGTATACATAGCCTTAGTCCTAAAATGTGTAGGATTTTGGACTTGGGATACTTGTATATTAATTACCTGTTTTAGTTCATGCTTCAATTCATGCCTGACTCGCTCCATCAAAGATCTTTCACTCTCGGTGGGGACAAGAGGACCAAAGCCAAGAGTTTCAGCTCCATCGAGGCTTCCTTCGTATAGGTTGGTATTGCTCTCTGCCTGGTCATCTTCATCGTCGTCTGACATTGTTGCACCCGTTCCTTCACCAGGAGATACACCTGCTCATGCATTCAATTTTATATTGCAGATTCTACATGTCATTGCTAGCTAATCAACAAAAACAGACTGCTCATGCATCATCTACGTATCAAAACACTTATAAATACATTCATAGATTTTTAACCTCTACAGTTCCATCATATACAAATGTAGGCAACATCCCAAGGGTTGGAAGAAGCAAATATCTTCCTCTCAAGTGAAAGAAATTAACTTGGATATATTAGAGCATGAAACATGCAATACATTATGCATCGCAATTTCATCACCGATCTCAAAAGACTCTTAAAAATATAGGTACACGGTAAAGCTTATGAAAACCCACGTTAAGTGGTAAAATGATAAATGTTAAAATGTGTGTTTACATCTGACTCAACCAATATATTCTAATATCATATTAGAATTATAAGTTAATGGGTCTAATATAATCTTATGAAATCAACTTTAAAAAATAAGAATTAACCCTCACTTATATATTATATTTTAGTAATATCGCTGGTCTTGGTGTAATCTCCAACCATATGCATCTCGAAGTTGTATTAGACAAATAGTACAGAAGTTAGCTGCCAAGCCACTATTACTGATTATTGGATTTATTTCATTCCAACACCCTCTCGAGGCAATGAAAATTGAAAAGTGAAAGCTCAAAAGTCATTAGATCGTTATAGCATGATTCCTGTACCTTCAGTACACTGTCTCAGTTCTCGTAACTGAAGGGTGTGTTTGAAATACTAGCGTCCTTGTTTAACAAAGAATTGTCTTTAAGGTTTTACACAAGAATTAAACAAGTTATTAAATATTTATCACCTCTGATCTTTCCATTATTGCTTTCTTATTACTTAGTGACGAATACTTTTAATGATGCTTACCTTTTAACTTTTCCAAACTCTTTTGAAACGGATGGAGTTCTTCCTTTAAAAATAGAATAACACTCGCATATACCATTTGTGTAGCCAATCACATTATTAATTACAAAAATTAGTTAACTGTAATGATATGAACTACAATCTTTCGAATAAAAAAACTAATAATTAACTACTAATCATTAATGTGTCGATAATTTATTTAATAACTTGGATGCATCATTTGTGAGAATCTCTCCTTCCATTACATTGAAACGCCCTTGTGAATATAAGAATTGAAGTCACGTGTCCCTGATTGTGTTCCGTCTCTTTCTTTATTCTCTTAATTATTAAAATTAACATTATTATTAAAAAATAATATCCTTTCTTTTTTAAAACTAACATTGTCTCTCTTATTCATTATTTGTTTATGCTAATGTGTTTTTTTAGTAGAGGGGCAAAGATATAAATATAAAAATAGGACAGGTAATTTTTTTTTTCTTTTGTAACAGAGGACAGGTAATTTGATTCCAGCTTTGCAAGTCTTATAAGTTTGACTTGGGACACAAGGGGAAAAATACATTCAACAGTAATATTCGTATTTTTTCCCCAAAACTAAAGTATTTCTTAGCTAAAAGTGAAAAATTAATCTTTCAAAATCCCTTAACAAGAATTGAATATCAAATCACATGTTTAAGAAATATGACTATTTAATCAATCATACTACACTATATTAATGCGATAATATTCATATAGTTGTACAACATTTAATATTTTATTATTTTGCTATTTTTTATATCCTTTCTTTTAGAGAACATCCTTCTTGACATTTTTAATTCTCTTTATCTTTTTCTATCCTTCACTGTATGCATCCACCTAGTGCATGCGTATAATTCGGGATGAGAGAATATAGCTAAATTACGTCTTGAATATGCATACTAAAAGTAAAACAAATCTCTTCAAATAAAAAAATTAGGAGAAATGAAACAATTTTGAGAATCCTGTTTTTAAACACAATGTATCAATGAAAAGTTTAAGGGGCATTTGTTTATATTCCTAGGAATCTCTAGAAATAATAAAAATAAAAATATTATGTTTGGATAAATTTAAAATTGTGTATAGTTATTTTTTACATTTTTTTGAAATGTTTTTAAATTTTAAAATAATTTAAGTAAAAAAATTATATATAAATTATAAATAACTTCCAATATTCTCATAAGAATATAACTTTTCTACTCATTCACCATAGAAATAAAAAGTAGAAACTGAGAACTTAAAATATTCTATGGAATAAAAGATGACAAGGAATAAAGTTTCAAAACTTTTAACAAATATGAAAATATTACATTCATATGTCTACATTTTTGAAAATGATGTTTTAGTCCATCAAAGAAACATTTTCTAAAGAGCACTTGTTATCACATGCAATATTTATTGGGAAAGATTAATTTTCCACTTTTTTAGCTGTTTTATTAAAAAATAATTGTTTTTATAACAACCAAGATGTTTGGAAAGAAAGCTTCAATATGAAAAAAAGTTTTTTTTTTCTTCTAAAAAGTAAGTTGTTTTTTATAATCTAAAAACTTATGACTTATGATTATTTTCTAACGGTCTTTCTTTCTTTGTAGCTGTTTTATACCATTTTACTCTACAAAAGCTAAATTTTTATTACATCCAACAAAATTAATTGTTTCCAAATCATTTTTCAATAAGTTTACCCAATAAAAATTATTCTAATTATAACCAACGATGAAATAATTGATTATATGAATAGGCAAAGATGAGTTTGTTTAAGAAAGAAACACTTATTTAAATATAATAAGCACTTAGTGGAATTTTTTAGATGTTTTAGGTAACTTTTAAAAAAAAGGTAAAAAACACTAAAAATAATTTATTTTGATAATTAAGCTACTTAAAATAACTTATCAAAATAAATTTGTTCAAGAACTGAGATTTAAAAAACAGTATCTTTAATTAAAAAAAGTATTTTTTATACTTGTACCTAAACACAAAAATATCTATATTTTTATTAAAAATATCTATATTATTATTTCAATTTCGAACACTAGCAATAGGAACTTTTTTATTCTAGCTCTTCTCTTCTTTTCATTTACTCAACTTCTAATATTGAATGACACGTCAAAGATCAAATTTTTGTAGTCACTTAACATTTTAGGCGATGTTTAGGAGCATACTTCTTCAAGATTATTATGGCATAGTACGAGAAAATAAAAATTCATACATTCACTATACTATAAATAAAAAACGATTCAATATTATTGACAATTTTTTAAATTAGATAACTAAAAATAAAATATTGGAATTAAATTTTTTATTATATTTTAATGTCATAATGATTATTATTATTATTTTTACTTTTACTTGTTTAAAACCAGTTTTAGAAATTAATATCAATAAAATTAAAAATGATTTTCAGTGAAAAATTGTGGACGAAGATAAAATATCATCCACAGTCCCGCTAGCCCCACTTCCATGAGTGGGAGGAATGAGAACATTTTAATTTGTCAAATTATTATTCCTTTAGTTTTTCTTTTTGCCAAAGATTAACATATGCTATTTCTTTGATTATGTTTTGTACTTTTTTCTCGATTCATTTTACCCACTCATTTGCCCTTTAGTGTCACCAATTATTCAGGCCTCTGCAAATTTGGGATTTGAGTAAGGGCAGCCTCAACCTAGCTCGCTTTCTTCGTCCCTTCTCTGTATATTTATTCTACGACAAAATAGTCAACTCCACTATTAACTTAGTTAACAATTTAATCTCTTAACACTTGGACATATTTGGTTTTTCAATGATTGTTTATAAATGAGAACATGAGAGTTGGACGTAGATATTTTTAATACTGACAATGAATAATATGATATTATCTTATGGAAGAGAGAAAGAACATAATCTTTATTAATTGAATAAATAATTATAATTACTAACACTCTAATATGATAATATTCTATTACTAAAGAAAAATAATCCAAATTCGTTGATACGTTTACGAGTTATGTTAGCGTTTTCACCAGGAATGATTAGTATTTTAACCGCATGCATGACACATATGAATACGAAAAGTATTCATAGCATGTTAATTCAGAATAATTTTTAATGCATTGTATAATACTTATTTGGTATTTAATTTTTAGATATTAACACAAGAAATTATTCATTCATTACTTTTTAATATTAATTTCTAGAAATATTCTACGGATAATTAATTTGTAAGTGTATATTGTGTTGTTTTACTTAAGATTCATTTATATTAAAGATATATTCAAATTTCTTAATTATGATTAAAAATTATTTCACTAGAACCAAATATAACTTATGTTTCCTTATCTTTTTCCCTTTTTCTTCAATTATCTTTCTAAATTTACATTTATACCCAAGTTCAATTGGAATAATGTATATTTTCTATTCCAGATGCAACTTCAATAAATAAGAATAATTAAACTCGTGTAATGTAACTTTTTGAGAAAACACTTACATAATAACCTGTTAACAACATAAATAATTGCTTTAAATAAGTTGAAATAATGTGCAGTGTTCACTAATTACTCGTCCTTGTTATTTCGTTTCACATCTTATAAACATGTATTTAGTTTTCCTGCCATATTATTATCACCTCATTCTCTTCTTATGTATTAAATCACTCATCAAGTTCTATGTCTTTCCCTTTTCTCTTATCTCTTTTTATCTCTCTCCCTTCTATCCAACTCCGATTTTTTGTACTCCATGAGAACGCAAGTTTTATCAGATGAGGAAGGGTGGAGTCTGTGTTCTGCAATTCATTCTTTTTCCTTTTCTTTTTTTCTCTCTCCTTTACAGTTTACAGACCAAATAATCAGCACAAAAGACACAGTAACATGAGGGAGCGAAAAAAGACTTTTATAACGCTGAAAAATTACCTGTCAAGCTTTGCAGAGACTGCTCCAGATCCCAACAAGCCATCACTGCCTCCATGGCATGAACACGGACATGCTGTTGCAGTTGTTCTTTAAAGGCACAGAGCAACAGAACATAATGGGTCTACAACAAACAAAATAAATACCAAAACTCAAAAAGAAGCTTCACATTAATTATTCTTAAGAAACAAAAGCAATCAAAACGACAAGATCTGAGGAGAAGGACCATAAATAGTGTAGATAAAACCCAACCTGCCAAACTTAAATAAATGTTCGTACAACGTTATTGTGATTTAGTACTGTATTAACATTCAGATCATCTTTACATTTTGCCTCACTCCAATCATTATATGTAAAGTAGATATTAAGTCAGAATTAATGTTGAAAATACTAATAAACTTAATTAGTTGATTCATGCATTTAATATATAGATTCTACCTACACTACAGGACAAATACTATGACCAGTTGATACGTACAGAATCACCAAGCTCCGTATCCTCCCATTATTGTACTTTGGCAAGCCAGAAACGTACATTAGTGAGGAAGTAAAAGTTGAGAAAACTTGATGAGCTTCAACTTTGGCTCAGAACATATTCCATAAGAATTCAAGAACTGAACCATCAAAGTTTCAGCAAAAAGAGAAGTGAACAAGTGGGAAGATCATGACAGCATTAACAGAAAAGATTCCATAAAGCACTCCTAAAGGTTATTGTAGAAAGGAGAAGCATGAGAACACTCAAGCGGAGCCACTCCATGACAAATCAATTGGATTCATAAAAATAAAGTTGTAAAACACATCACTCCCATTACTATTCATTTTAAGAATTATGTATATTTGCTAGTCACTCCACAGACAATAAATTCATTTTGACAAGAAATTTATAATTTAACAAGCACCATGACCATAATAATAATAATAATAATAATAATAAAACTAGCTAATGAATCAAGGATTGGCAAAACAGCAAAAATGATTCTGCAAACTATAAAGAGAAAAAAAATATTTAAGTAATCTAAGACTATGATACTCTCAATTAGTTTTATGTGACATGTAATCAAGTGTGATATAAACTTTTTTTTCTGTAAATTAATGAAAAAACTTAAAAAAATGTGACAGTGAGGCAAAGAAGGAAAGGAATTAAAGAGATGTGGAGTTAATTGAATTAAATTAAGATGGTTGGAAGTTGGAAGTTGGAGGTAGTCCTAGGAAGTGGATTAAAGTAGAGGGACAAGGAAACAGAAGGAATTGAAGTACAAGAAAAGAAAGGGTTGGGTTTGTGTAATTTAAGAATATGGAAAACAAACCATGAACTGATCAAGCTCCTTCTCATCGATGACCCCGTTATTTGAGAGTGCAGAGTACTTTTGAAGCACGCGCTGCGACTGCTGAAGCTGCGCGTCGATCCTGGGAAGCTGGTCGACGGGAGTGGCAATCCTGAGACACGAGACATGTGCGGATAATAGTTGATCGTAGAGAGGGTGTCCTAGAATGTCGGCTTTGTAGTCCCTCAAATCCTCGGATTCGCCGCGGTTCCGATCCACGGTTTTGTCGGTGGTGTTGTCGAGGAAATTCTGTTGACGCGCGTTAACGTTGTTGTTGCTGAGCCATGTCGGTGGGAGCCTCTGGTGCATGTCTCTATTCTCGCTCAAGTCTTGCTCCTCCGTGTAACGCTGGAAGGCTATTTCGTGCTGGAGATGGTCGTGGAAAGCCATAATTAACCAACGGATTCTGCGTTTTAGTTTTTGTCGCTACATTTTAGTGGTTTTGTTTGTTAGGAGATCCAAACGGGAAACTTGGGGAGAGGAAAATCCGGGTTTGGAAGAGTGAAGGGGAAGATGGGCAGTGGCTGTTTGTTGTTGGAGGTGCTTAGTGGGGAGTGGGGAGACGGGAGACGGGAGACGGGAGACGGGAGAAGGGAGGAAGGAAGAACAAGTTTGGAAAAGCACTTTTTAAGGAAAGACTTTTGGAAAGGTTGACGCAGGGATCGAGAAGTGGAGGGAGATCCAACGGTGAGATTGCTGATAACGTGGAGGGATTTGTGGTGAATGCTCATTCGACATTTTTCCTGTAACAATAAAGACAAAGATGGATACATAAATTTATCAATAACGTGGAGGCACCTACATCACCTTATTATTTAATTGCACCTATAAAATAATGCCTTCACTCTTGTTTCTTTCTTTTTCTTCTTCTTCTTTTTTTTAAATTAAACACACTGTCAACAGGGTTAATCTCTTTGTCAAATAAATTGTTTTATAAAATATTAAGAATAAACAATCTCTTGATGTATTTCCTTTTCCTGTTTACTTTTTAGAAAATGGAAGCCACAGGGGTGACAGGTATATGTTTATTAAAAGATATTTTGTTTATACCTGTTAAGATGAAAGAGAAATGATGAATATAATGGGCTAATTATTCAAATCACTTTCATCATATAAAGTTGGTGGTAATTCCTTTATTAGAAAGAGTTATTGAATTGGGATAAATATTTTAAATTGATATTTCATATAAGAGTTGAGACTCTTAAAACCCTAAACTTGCAAATGGTGTAAAGGTTTCTCTCATATTATAGTTGTTGGTAGGATCAATAATATTATATTAAAATTAAATATCATTACAATCCTACACAGCAAAATTCATGTTGTCTAATTATAACATTAATTGTATTAATGGTAGTATAGCATATGTGCAGGCAAATAAATCTTAACTAAAATGTTATGTTTAAACTACTACATTTAAATAAAGAGTTCCGCATTGACTACCAATTATAACTTTTAATCAAATGTTAAGTGTTTCATCAATGTTGCATTTTTCATGAAGATTCAAATCATCACAAAAGAATACAAAATTATAATTCAATTACACTTTTGCAAAAAAAATTATTTTTACTGTTATTTGATAACATGTCCATAATTCATTGCAGTAGTAATGAAGCATGATCACATACACATTAAGGTGATTTTAAGAACTTATTGGACTAACAAAGTGAATTAATTAAATTGATTAAGTTTAGTTCATTCAAGTTATATTCTATGTCTTTTCTTATGTACGAAAGTTAATACTTAATTAAAAGAATAATTACTTTTATTTAGAAGATAGTCTTATAAGATTGTGTCATCTTTCTTTTGAATAAATTCTCAAGTTATTTATAAATCAAACTTGACATTCTTTGTTTATTTGGTCCATCAAGTCAATCTGAATTCTAAGAGGGTTCAACATATTTTTATATCTTATTATTAATTATTCTACTAAAACAGTCATGAACTTGAACATTAATGCATTTCTATACAAGAAGATCATTTCCTTCTCAATGCAAAACATAAAATTTTTACTATCATACATTAGAGATGTTCAAAAACAATAATAAGGTCAAGCACATAGCTTGTGCCTTGTAGGTCACCACAATGTCTTAGGCATATAATTGTTATTTGAAACTCATAATTATCACTATCTTCACCTTTCCTCCCACATAGACCATTCTATCACAAAAACCTACATATGATAGACTAATGTTGAGCCTTGAAACATATAATATGAACATATAATATGAATAAAAGGACAGAGCCATAATACAGATTCAAGAATTTAAAAAACTCTTAATTCATCATTATCAAGTAAGCATTTTTCGTAGAGAAAAAAAAATTTATGCAATACCAATGTATAAGAAATTTACACTTATGTTTAATTACAACTTTTCGTCCATGAATTTAAAAGTATGGATTGATAAATTCTACAAACTTACTATATACATAGGTTGCAATTGAATATTAATGTAAAACTTTTTTATAGTGATAATGTCTAAATATTAAAACTCTTTTCCATATTCTACTGTCATTTCCAAGACCAATCCAAATATTTTATAGATCTGTGGCAAAATATATAGATAAGGGCCTTTATGTATAAATATCTGAAAATGTAAATATATATATATATATAGAGATAAAAATATGTATAATTTTATTAATAATGATAATGAAAAGAATAGTTTTAAAAATCTTAAAAAAAGAAAGACATGACATAAATTTACTCATTTGTTATTTCTATAATTCAATTTATGTCATAGAAAATTACACACATAAAAAAATATATATAAAGTCATCCTTTACAACAAAGAAAAAATATACACAATATATATTTATTACTTTTAATAATAATTTTTTAAAGTTTTATTTATTAAAAATCCTTGTCAATTCTACTTCTTTACTTATTTCTTCCATTCTCATTAGGTTTGCTATATAATTCATGTTTTCTTTCTCTCCTCTTCCTATATGTGTTGCTAGAAGTGTCAAAACACGTTTGACCCACCACGGATTTGTGTAAGACCCAAACAGAAAAATGTAACTCACTCATGGAAAATGGTATACTAATCTGACCTGCCTAACCCGTGAGTTAGGTGGTTCAAGCCAAACTTGATAGAACTTACCTATGACATACTAAAAGTTTGATATTGTGTAGTGCGTTTAATTAAACTAAGTTGTATAACTTCACTTTAGTTCGCAATTGCAATGTGCAAATTGGGATTTTAGATTTGGGAACCTAACACTAGCATTTAACTCTATAGAACCCTCTAGTCTTTGTTTTTTTCCCCCTCAAGTCTTTGTCTTCATCCCTTGATACTTGCTGCCTACATCCTTCTCCCTAACATCCTTCTCCTTCATGGCTTACCCTCACTTTGTCACACTCCACCTTTACCCTCTCACAATCTACCCTATTTGGCATCCTCTCGGTGACTCAATCTTTGTCCTTAACTGCTCATCTCGTTATTGGTGCTCACATCGTCACTTTAGTCTCTCACTCTATCTCTACTATTTCGTGCTCCTTTGTCTCACTCTCTCTTTCCTTGAGGTTTATCTCCCTCACGACGTCACTCACAACCATGTTATAAGGTTGTTTTTTTTACTATTAAATTTTTTATCTTTTTCTTCGTGCTAATTTTTCCGTGTATGTTAGTATGATTTTACTAATTTTGTCATGGCTAATTTATTAGAATGGTTATAATTTTATGGATTTGGTTATGGTTATAAGTTGTTTTGTAGAATGGTTTATGGTTATTAAAATGATTTTATAATGTACGTTAGCCTGGTTTTATTAATTTTGTCATGGTTGATTTTGGTTGATTATTAAAATGATTATGGTTTTACTGATTTTTTCATGGTTGATTTTAGTTGATTTATTAGAATAATTATGGTTTTACTAACTTTGCTGATTTGTTAGAATGGTTATGATTTTACTGATTTATTCCTACACTTAACATTATTTTTTCTTGTGAATGTAGATGAAAATAATGGTGATGTTGAAAAACAAGAGAATCTTGTGTTAGACTTAACAGTACCTTGCTTCAATGTTGTTCAAGAATGAAAATTTTATTATTTATGTTTACATTTTGGAGTTTTGATGTATTTGTTTTTCAGACTTACATATTTTAACTATGTATGTTGATGGTCCTGGGAATATTTTGTTGTTGAAAATTACAATATTTGCATACTTTGTTTGAATTTTTTAATTATATCATTTACATATTTTATTGGAATGTTTTAATTACATAATTATTAAACAATAACCTAATTTGCATACTTTACCTTGTGGATTTAATATTAGTTTAAATGTTTTATGTAGGTATGTTGCTTTAATATTGTTTATTTTAATAATTGACATATTTTTTTATGAAAAAATGTCTCTTAAAAAAAGGAAAAATGATATTTTAATTTATTTTTTTTAAAAAAATCTAGTAGGCTAAGCCACTTGTATGTGATAGGCCAAACTAGATTAAAATTTGAGTATTCTTACCAAAGTGTACTCTCTCTATATATATATGTATATGTATGTTGCTGCTTAAAATGGATTAAACCTTTATTTCTCTATTTTTTTAAATGTTACTTGATAAAACAAGAAATTAAAGTTATTTCATTATTCTTAAAATAAAAATAAATTTTAATTTAACAAATTTAAAAGTTAATTACGCTTTTAAAATTTTAAACATAATATAATATAGATCTGAATATAACAAAAAGTTCTTATCATTAGAATTACTATCATGAATTTTAAAAATTAAATCCCTTTTAGAATTTTAACACATTATAACACAATAATCTTGTATGAGTTTTTAATTTATATAATTTTAATTTTTATAATATATAATCTATTATTATGAATTTTCAATTGTTTTTTAAATTTAATATATTTATTTTAAAAGTATCATTTACTTTTGTATTTTTCCCCTCCTTCTCCAAAAATATATATCTATATCCTTAGTCACTAGTCGATAAAATATCTTCATTTTATATGTAACCTTATAAATTCTTTATATTAATATTTAAGTATTTTTTTATCAATTGAGTTGTGATTTTTTTTGTCTTATTACAAAAATACTTTAAGTTATTATCATTGATTTCTTACACTTTAATTTTTTATAATCATTTAAGATTTTATGTAACATAAACTTAAAAATAAAGTTGGTGAAGGGGAAAAAAAAAACTAACATGATAGAAGAGTAGAAGAAATGTATTTTCTTAGTTGAACGTGATCCAAACTTCTATCCAATCATGCTATAATAAGTAATAACATTAATGGATGGTTAAAAAAAATTAATAAACATGTTAACAAGGAAAAATATAAAAATAAGTATAAAAATAAACGTGTATAAAATAAGAGTTTATTTTCTATGTATGGTAAACTTTTAATTTATATGAGTTTTAAAATATTAATTGATAAAATCAATAAACTTATCATATATAAAGGATTGTAATTAAATATCAGTTATTTACACTAACAATATATAAATTATTGTCTCATAAAAGAAAAAGCGTATAAAATTGGTCTAAAGTATATGTGTAAGAGAGACTTCATAAATTTGAATTTCTTTCATATATTATTAGAAGCGTAAAACTAAAAAGAAATAAAATAAGAAATCTAAAAGAAAAAAAGAAAAGTATAGTGGTGATTTATACTTTCAGTGAATTATAAATTATAATGTATAATGTATAATAAATTTATTAATTTTTATATTAATTAATTTAAAAATTATATAAATGATAATTTATAATTGCAGAATAAAACTTAATGTAGGAAGGAGCATTAAACTCAAAGTTGATATAGGCATAAAAAGTATTAGTGATTATGAAAGGGAAATGTTGGAGAAGCAGGCAGAGGAGAGAGGAGAGAGGAGAGAGGAGTGAGGAGTGAGGAGAGAGGAGTGAGGAGTTGGTTTTGCAGTTTCCATGGAGCAGAGAGCAGAGAGCAGAGAGCAGAGTGCAGAGGGTATCATTTTGTTTTGGTTTTGGGGGTAAAAGAACAGAGTGTGTGTGGTTTATATGGTACGAAAGGGAGGAGTGTGAGGGGACCCAATAACCCAAAACGACGTATCACACCACACTCTGCGGAGGCCCACAACTGGCCACACTCGACGTTGCCGTTCCTCAACTTGGCCTGCTCACTACCCAACCCGATAGCGACCTCAGCACCCACGACCGACACGTGTCGCCCCCACCATTCATGGACCACCTCTCTGTTCCAATTTTCACAACTGCCAAATAAAGTTCACTGAATCAGCTTCGTACACATGCCTTATCTTTAAACATATACCTTGTGGGCCCCCTCTAACCATTCCCATCCATATTAGTATAATTATTATATATATACATTTTTTTAAAAGGTAAATATAAGTTATTAATATGTAAATTTTGTTAGTGATTAATTTTTTAAAGGTAAACATATATCTTACTTTCTCCGTGAACATTGTTACTAAACTATAATTTTCAGTATAATTATTATCCTGGTAGATAAGTTTTACTCTGACGTTAAATTATAACTTTGTATTTATATCATCTTTGTAGTAATAGTATATATGTTAAATGTTAGTTGTTAATTTGTTAGTTTTTGTTAGCAGAAAAATTCGAACCCACAACTTTTCCATTATCATCCGACCAATCTTATAATAACTACGTACACAATTTTTTTCATATACAGGACAACTTAGATGAGAAAAGAAGTTACAATGAAAAATGAGAGAAAATATAATAATAACTATAGGATTTCAATAAATGATTTAATTTGAATTGCTAATTAAACAAGTTTTTCTTATTCTTTCGTACAGGAACCTTTCATACAGAGTTTTTAATTTTAAAATTTTGAATTTAACAAATTTCAAAGATAAAAAATACACTTTAGACGAGTATACCAAATAATTACTTGTATTGTTATTGAGATATATTAAAAATTTCATGTCTAGTAAATTACTAAGAATTGTAAAAATACTTAATGCATGGAATCCTCTATAAGGTCTCCATCATTGCCAATACTACCACCACCACTACCACTAGCAGCGGCGATGGTGGTGACGATGACACCATCGTTGTTGCCTCCACCATTATTGTCTGTATTATCACCACTAATGTTGCCACCCCCACATCGTCATAACTACTACCATTATCGTTAGTACCGTCACTCCACTACTCCTGTTACAATTGTTGATACCATTACCATCGTGGTCGCCATTGTCGGTGGTGGTGGAGTGGAGGTGGTGGTAACTTGAAAGAATTTAGCGGTGACGAGAGAAAGTCACATGTTAAGGTTCTTTATAAGTTCTAGTAATTTACTATACATGAATTTTTTAATATCTCAATAACAATAACAATACATAATAATTTTTTTTGTGAAAAACAATACATAATAAGTAATTGTTTGGTGTATTCGTCTAAAATGTATTTTTATATTTAAAATTTGTTAAATTCAATATGTTAAAATTAATAACTCCATGTGAAAGGTTTCTATGTAATAAAATAACATGAGATTGTTTAATTAACAATTTAATTTAAACCATTTATTGAAATTATACAATTATTATAATAATAAAAAAGTATTATTATTTTTTTGAATAGGCAAATGCTAATATAATCATTAATATGTTAGTTTTTGTTAGTGAAGGATTCAAACCACGACCTCTCCTTTCCACCTTCTCTCCACATGTGGACATTGCTACTAGACTAACCTTATAACCCCAAAAAGTGTGATTTTTGTTACAACATTGTGGTGTGTCTTTATATAATGTCATCTATACTATTGTATTTTTAAAAATCCAATCAAATCCAATTAAATAGATATGAATATAATATATATGTAGGGATGACAAAAATACTCATGTCTGTGGGTACCCGTCCTGATTTTGAAGGGTATTACCCGGTTTGATCGGGTATGGGTATAGGTACGGGTACGGGTATTACCCAATGTGTTAAATTAGGTACAGGTATGGGTATGTGATTACGCACCTCATACCCGAACCCGTACCCGCTCCGTTATAATTTTAATGATTATATAATATAATTTTAAATTTATATATTTAATTAAAAATTTTAATTCTTAAACTTTAATTTATAATTTTTTGTTATTAATTATTCTTTATATATTTTTTAATTAAAATATAATTAATAAATTAATATATATAATTTATTTAATAATAAATAAGTAAATTTGAATTATAAAAATAATATGACGGGTACATGCGGGTATACCCAAACCCGAAACTACCCAACCGGGATCAGGATTAAAATTTCGTATCTGCTCTTTTTTATACCTGAACCCCCCGCACTTTGCGGGGACGGGGAGGGTCAAACCTTCACCCGCCTCGCCCTGTCGCCATCCATATCTATATGAATTTGAATTTGATTAGACATTTCAAAAAAGGTTATAATCGATTTTAAAACTGGTTTATAATTAAAATTAAAATTTATTTTAAATATGATTTTTAGTAAATTTCAATTGAGATATCTTATTTAATTTTTTTCTCATCACAACTACAATTAATATTAAAAAACTGGTTTTAATTATATTTAACCATACAACCTATTTGATTTATACAAAGAAAATACTTTACCAAATAAATAGCAATTAAAAGTCTTATTGAAATAAAGTTAAAATTCTTAACAATTATTTTAACACTTGTCATAGCAGTGTGACTATACCCACAGAAGTGTGGAAAGTGCGCTAGAAAATAAACTATATCAAGAGTTCAAACATAGAGTTGTGGTTCATCCCACAGAGGAGTGACATACACATAGATGCATTTTCTCCTCTAGTGCATGTCTCACACTTATGTTCTATAACCCACAACTATATGGGCAAACCCCTAATGATTTTTTATTCTCTTCTAGTGCACCTATGTGAGAATATCCACATTATGTGTCAAACATTTAGAATACAAAATTTAACTATTATATAAGTAAAATACTATATTTCATATGATTACTAAAGAAAGAAATAATAAATTTAATATTTAATAAATACAATACTCGTTCAAGCTTGTTTAATTTAACTAATAAGTCTTTAGTATTTCAAATATATATAATATTTTAAGTTGTGCTTTTCTATTAGTGAGCTTCACATAATTTAATTTTTATTTTCAAAATTTCATATCCCTATGCTCATAGTTTAGATTTTGGATTTTTAAAAATCCAAATAAATATCTAATTCATATCCAATTAATTGTATTAGATTTAAAATCCAAAAGAATGGATTTGGATATGAAATTAATCCATTAAAATGGATTTGAATAGATTAGATATGAACTGAATATGAATTGGTTATACATATCCGAATTTTTTACACACCTTTAACTTATAGTAATGTGGGTTTTGCCAAAGAAGTCTAATGAGTTTTATGTTTAAACATGTCTACTTTGTGTCAAATCCATCACAATGTTATGCATTTTGGACACAAAAATTATGTATGATTCATACTTGCAATTTATATATATTCTAAGACGTTGTTTTACAAAAGGATGAGTTATGAACATTTATCTAGCACCAATAAAAAAATAATTAAGTGTAGAACTAAAAGCAATATTTGTGTTTTCATTTAGTTAGTACTAACAATTTCTAAGCATGTGTGGTGAAATTTATTATAATATATTTAAAACCTAGACATTTATTCTTATATAATACTATGCCTTATTAATATAAATATTTTATTTTGTTGACACGAATAAATTATCATATATATAAATTTGTTAATTTTATCTAATCATTAGTAAAATAAAAAAAAAAACTACACACTGTTTGGTTTGATATTTACAACTTTAGATCCATATTTATGATATGTAAAAATGAAGATTATTCAAAATAATTTTAGTTTGAATGTTGAAAATAGGTCTACATATGTATGCAAACAACATTGATTTAGACGTGAAAAATTAGGTCACTTATTCTTGTCCAAACAAGCTACTTTACACTGATTCCCGTGAGTTTATTTGTAAATCACACTTCCATGGATACTAAAAATTGCAATATTATAGAAAAGTCAGCTCACAAAATCAATTATTGAAAACCCAAAAGAAAGCGAAGCATAGCATGGCCTTGTGGTGGTTCATAGATGTCTTTCAAACATGATCAACATATATTTGTTGGCATCAATACCTTCAAAGTAGTAATCAATTAGGAAGGAGCAGCACCTTTGCACTTGTAAATCGTGATTTTCTAGCCATTTCAATTATTTCAACATGACTGATGTTTTGAAATGAAACAATAAATAGGGAAAGTTTCAAAGTGTATATCAATACCTTTAAAATTAATTTATAGAAGTATGTAATTTTCAAGTTTTTATACATTTTCAAAAATTGAATTACTGAAATAATACAATATTTTTAATTTCAAAATTTAATGTTCGGATCATTAAATCTCGTTTATAGTAATATTTTTGAAAAGTAAATAAATATCAATCAATAAAAACTACAAATGGAAGGTTTAGTTTTTTCTGTAAGAAAAGGTATAGTTAGAAGCAAAATGAAAAAAGAAATAATAGTGAGTTTTTTTTAAAGAAAGCAATTATAGTGTGATAATTATCTGATAGTGAACAAAATTAAATAGTTAATTTGATTAAAAGTTAGAATTTTGGACGACATGTCTTTTTTAACTTTTGTTTAACCTTTTTCTTTTAAGAAATTAAAGTTTAGGGTTTAGAGTTTATATAATAGGCAAAATTTAAGAAATAATATAATATAATAGCATGATCAATATTATCAAATTGATGGAGATGGTATGCTCATTCAACTGTTTTTCTAATCTTAAAGCAGTGTCTTATTCACTTATGGGGAATTTTTCTCCTTGCACCTCCATATATTTTTAAATTACCTTTTATCACTTATACATAGGAGGGTTTTATTTTTTCATTTTGCTTTTTTTTTTTATAACTTTTATATTACATACAATATTTGGAATTAAATGGAGCAATCAGTATTTCCAATTTCTTCTCATAATAGAATTTTGATTATTGATTAAATGCTAACCTAAACTTTGCCAAGAATGGTGATGCTGACGTATGGACACAAACTTTCTGTAGATCAAATTTGGTGGAGACAAAATGACTATGTTTTTATAACAAGCATTGATTGACAAATCAAGTCATTTAGGCTGTTAAGTCCCTTCAACTTGATCTTAAGCGGGTCCAACAAATACATGCAATAATGTAAGATTTTGGTGTGAGAAACCTAGAACCCGGAAGCTCTTATGCTTAGAAACCTTTGAGCTTGGGTACCCTCAAGTTGAATTATGATGTTGTTGTCCTCCAATCCCAAAGGAATGTGGCAATTGGATGTGTTTTCATGACTATAGGGATTAATATGTTCTTAGTTTCTCGCATATGAATATACGATCGCCTGCTGTGACATGGCCCAGGTTGATCTTTTAGCAAGCATATGAGCAATGTTTTCGAAATTTATCAATTAAGTCTGACTCTTTAAGTATGATTCAACTCTTGGAAGATAGTTGTACTATTGAGCTTACACCTTTGGTTTTGTTCCCCATGAAGCAAATATGCTAGCAGATAGTTTTGCCAAACTAGGCTTGCAAAGTCATTATGATAATATGCTTTTATTTAATGTTCTAGCTTCTTTATCTGTTGCATACTTAAAAGACTTGAGTTGCATGATTTTCAATAGTTTAATCTAGTTTGATGTTTAGGTAATTGCCCATTCAGTTCACAAAAAATAAACTTTTATATTATACTAGGGTGTTCATGGGTCCAAGTAATTGTGAATCCGATCTAATTCCCACATTGGTAAGGGGTTTTCAGATATGGATGATCAAACTAATTTGTTGCAATAACAATAACAATAATAATAATAATAACAACAATAACAATAATAATAATAATAACAACAACAATAATAATAAATAATAACAACAATAATAGTAATAATAATAATAATAATAACAACAATAATATTATTATTAATAATAAAAAATAATAATAAGATAATAATAACAACTACAACAATATTATTTTGTATAGTGCATATCTTTTGAGTTGATATTAAATCGATTTGTACAAGTATTTGATAGAATTATATACAATTTTATTTTATATTAGTGTTTGATATTTTTTTTATTGATAGTGTTTGAATTTTGGGTTGAATGTTTCTAACTTTACATAAAGTTTAAAATTTTGTATTATTTTTTTATTTATAGGTTTAAGAAAATTGATATACCCCACATGTAAGGATCTATTTATTTAATTGGTTATAATTTTGTAGAGTAAATAGTATGAGAATTAAATTTAAATTTTTACTTAAATTACTTGTTCAATTGAGATGTAATGGACTCATTAGTCATGTTAGTGATACGAACTAGCATTTTGATGATGATTAGAAGGGTGGAGAGTTGAGAATGATTATTACCAATTTATTTCAGGAAGTTTTTGGAAAACTATTTAGGAGGGAGTGCAAATAGCAAGTTGTCTTTACTAACTACGCCATGTCCCTTTTCTTTTCCTTTTTCTTCCCTCATTTCTTTCTCTTCTTCTTTTCCTTTTCTCCTCTACTGTCTCACTTCTTTCTCACTACCAAATTCTCTTTCTCTATACATGGTTGACAGAAAGTTGACAGAATCCGACACAATTTCTTTAATTACTCTTGATTTTGAGTGGTGATTGATAAACCAAATTTTGACTCATATTTTTATTATTTTTAATATCTATTTGTAAGAAAATAAATGCATATTTATTGGCAAAATTCACTTTTTAGTATTTATTATTACTTTTGATAGGTACTTAAGAAACACGAAGAAAAAAGGGCAAAATTAAGCTTTTTTAAAGCAACTATTAAAGATTCAGGTCAACACGGTCGTGCTCAATTAAGCATGACCGTCCTAGGTCACTGCAACCCAAAAATTCAGGCAAAAGAAGCACAATCATGCTTAACTCAGCACAGTCGTGCTGCAATTACAAATTCTTGAGCACGGTCGTACTTACTAGTAATATGATTGTGCTTACCAAGATTGCAAGAAAAGTGCTAAAATAATCATAGTCATACTTAATTCCAACACACTCGTGCTACAAAGCTTAAACCTTTTCTATAAATACCAGAATATGAGAAACAAAAAGGGATTCACTTTGGCTCAGACGAAGAGTTGGATTTGGGACATATATGCGAGGAATGAGAAGGGACCTTTGGATTGAGTCAATTCTCAATGCTTCGTATCAATAATTCTTTATTTTATCATTAATGCATTGCGTAATTCATGGGATATTTGGTTTTTCATTACCCATGTCTAGCTAATTCCCCTTTTTCCCAGGGTTGTGATATAAATTCTTTGTGATTCGTTCTTGTACTTTGCATTATTATTCAAATGTCATTCGATGATTGAATCGTTTGACTATTAGATTGCATAATTTTCATGTTTACATTCATTTCATGAGGTTATATGCTTACCCTTGCTTGTGTTTGTATTCTATATTATTGTCATGATCATGCTTTGTAAGGGAGCAAATACCAGTGGTGATGGTGGAAGTTAAGATTAGCAGGTGTGGTAGTGGCTATAAGGTAGGAGCAGGAATATCTTTATGTAATAAGAATAGTTTATGGTTAATGAATATACTTGAAATTATGTATAGTAGTGTGTAGAACTACACCTTTTGGATGGTTGTAGATATGTGTGTAGACGAAACAAGATGTATTATATTTGATTATATATGCATTAAACTTGATAAGTATGTGGGAATGTGAATGATGTTGAAATGTATGGTTTAAGTGTTAGCAGGCTTGAGTTGAGCAACTGAGGTTTTGCAATTTACAGAATCTTACTGGGCAACGAGTCTTACTTAGCCGCCTAACAAGAGTTAGCCTCTGTTAAGTAGATTTTTAATTTTGTGCTAGTGAGATGTACACACAATGAAAAGTTGTTTCTGTTTGGAAATCGATTGGATTTGCGCCCAACGAGAGAGTCTCGCTTAGTGCAAATTCTTCTGTACAAGAATTAAATTGGGTTTTATGCCCAGTGACCTATCTCACTAAGCGAAGTCCCTTCGTTTGGACAGTTTATTTCAGGATCTTTGTTGATTGATCATTGGACGAGCTACCCTGTTACTTACTTTGTTTGGCAAGTTGTATAAATATGCCATTAATTATTATTGTGTGGAATTTTAATACTTTGAGATTGATGTTGTATAATTTGATTGATGGCAGAGTTAAAAATTATATAGTGTAATGTAATTATTTCTAGGATGACACAACTCAATTGATTTATGATAGATATAGATGACCAAATGAACTCAAATCATATTGGTACCTACAAAATATCTACAGGTACGGCAGGTAATTACCCAAATATGCAGGTCTTGATGCAATGGGTATTTTTACATGCAAAATTTAATGGGATATAATGCATTTGTTATGTATCTAAGGTCAAGCATATCCTTCATAATAGTAAAGTGGACTAATAGTCTCAATATCGAATCCATAGGATTGATTGTGGTTCCTATTAAATGAAATCTAGAGTAAGAATATTAAAGTTTGATTTTTTTTTATAGAACAAGCAATTAAAGTAAACTAAAAGCAGAAATTGTGAATATTTGAGAAAACTTATTGATTAAGAATATTAGGTTGGAACTTTGCAAGACTCTTTATGTTTTTCCTAATTCTAATTCCACTTAAACTATAATATAATTGTTACCAACTTAAGCATTAGTTCTCCTTTATTCAATTAACATTTATGATCGTTGTATAAAAAAATTTTAAAGAGATAAGTTGGAGATATTCTTACACAATTTTATTGTGCAATTTGTATAAAACTCAATTATTAATGACTTTCATTAAGAGAAAGAGATTGATAATCTCAATTCAATAATATGGGTTTAGATTGATCAGTTCCAATAATCAATAAATATAATATAACAATTGAATCATGAAAGAAATAGAAAGTAAATTAAAATAAGTATTTACAATCCAACTCTAAGAAAATTAGTTATTTATGGTATTTGGAAAGCTAATAGTAAGTACAAAAATCTTTTTGAAGAAGATTAACTACTCATGATAATGAAAACAATCCTTCTTTACAGAAGATAGAGGAACAGATTGAATCCATTATTTTTTAAGAGCTTGAGCTTCCTTGTTTCCTCTTCGCTCAAGAATTTAAATTCGTTAAATGAATATGAATCCTTTAGGCTGAAGAAAACTCAAACAGCCAACCGCCAAACAGTTTCAATTTTGCTCAACGAATTCCTTTCTTTAGAGCAAATCCGTTTAGTAGATTCCTTGTCCAGCGAAACCGCTTCTTGAATGCTCCAAGTAAGCTCCAATTCTTTTCATCTACAAAAGAAAAATTTAAAAATTAAATATACAAATCTATAACTCTTTTAAAACAATCTATTTATATAACTTTTATTTTTTTAATTAAAATTGAGTTTTAAAAATAATTTTCTTTAATTCTTGATTAGAATTAAATAAATATTATAAAGATACAAAATTTCAGTTGAAATTAATACTTTATTCATTTACACCCTTGATTGTGATGCAATCACGAGAGGAAAATAGAATTACTTTCTATGTGGCGAAACCGAAGAAATTACGCCTCTAGGTGCCAAAAGTAGCAGTCAGGGAAAATAGTAGTGAGGATATATGATGTTTCTTCCTAGGCAGCGTTTGGCCATGTATGGAGGAGTTTGGCTTCACACAATTTCATTTTCCATAGGCTTTTTCATACTAATTCATTTTGTTTTTTCGACATAGACATGTATGTGCCAATTCTAGAAGGGCTGCCACTATTGCTTTTTTGTCCGTCATAATCGATTGGAAATCCCCATAAATTGATTTTTCTTTTTGAAACCTCAGTTTATAAACTTTATAACATTTTCCAATGACTTTTTAAGGTTGGAAATATAGTTATTATATTAGTAATGTTTAATAAATAAATTTATTAAATTTAATTACTTATCATTTAGATTAAATATGTTTTTTGTTCATGTAAAATTAGCAAATTTTATTTCCATCCCTATAGATTTTTTTTTAATTAAAACGTTCTTGTAAAATATTTTTGTTTTGTTTTCATCTCTTTGTGTAATTAGTGTCTCCTTTCTCTCTTAGTCAATACAATAATACATGGAATTAAATTTTTAGACATGCAATTAATAAATTTAAAATTTAAACCTCCACCTCCTCTCTCATGTGATAATCTCCTCTTATATCATAATCTTTTTTACTACTTTAGAATTCAAATTTGATGAAGCTAAGATAAATCCCAAAATCATTGTTTCGATGCAAGTCTTCTTCTCTATCCTTCGTCACGTTAAGGATGCTGTGTTCATGCAGTAAAAAGGTTGCCCTATTGAAATCAAAATTCACAAAGAATCTGGGGAAAATGTTTTGGAAAAATCCTAATTAGAATGTAAGTCTTCATTGAACTTATTTTTTATTTATTCTAGTTTTAGAGTTGAACTATTTTGTTGTCCCAATTTGATTTTTTTTTTTTTGGGTTTTAGAAACAAATGACATGCAACTTTTTTAGGTGGGTTGGTGGGTAAATGTTTGACTTGCAACAACCTTGGTTTGAAGATTGACAATTGTATGAAGATGAAATTGAGAAGTTGAAAGGGAATGATGTATAATACGATTTTAATTTTATATTATGTAAGGTCTATTTTAATTATGTTATAAGTGTGTGAAATAAATAGAAGGAAAAATTAAATTTGAGTTTGGGTATGATTACTAAATGAATTAAGGAATAATTTTTGGCATTATTTATATTGATATTATGTGCTACTTTGAATATATATGTGATAGAATTAAATGAATTGCGAAATTTGAGTAAATTTGGTTTAGTGAGAGAGGATATATATTCTTTTGAATTAAAGTATTCAGAAATTTAATTGTGACTGTGGTTGTGGTTAGTAAATAAGAATTTCTAAACATAACCCCGATTCCTTTTTTATTTTTCTTTTTTTCTTTTTTTCCTTTCTTCCTTACTTTCTTTTATCCTTTCTTTTACATCATATCTTTCTCTGCACCCAAAATCTTTCTCCTCTTGCATGTGAACCTTTTAACCGGTAGAATTCAAGAATATCTCTTCCATTTGTCCTAATTTCGGTTACTGATCATCATGAGTAAGTCTAATTCTATTTCTTTGAGCCTTTTTCTTTCTCTTTTCGGTTCAAATGTTCCTATTGGAGGGAAATCCTCTTTGAAATCCTAATTTCTTAGGTTCTCTTTGGTTTTGGGGTTTTTACCAGGTTTTGAGTAATTTCTATGACTCAATTCCCTTTTCTCTTAAAATTTAGCTTTAAGGGAGAAATAGGTAAAAGAAGAGTTTGATCTTGATTAATTTCAAAGGAGTTTTTTTATTTGATAATGTGGAAACATTTGCGTGTGATTGTTTTAGGTCTTGAATATGGTTTTGAATTTGGAATGTGTTTGATAATTTGTTGTATACTTGTTTAGTGATTTCTGTTTGATTTGCGATGTGAGTGTTTTAAATAATTGATGACATATTGAGCTTATGCATATGCTGAACCTAGAAAATCATTGAAATGTTGATTAATGGAATATGTTGTGGGCTATTAAGAAGAGGTAATGAAACCTTGTTGTGATACATTGAATTAGGGATACACAGAGGTCTTAGCAAACCTATTATTAAGGTCAATAAGGATGAGATAATACTAGTACCTAGGTCGATGACGATAAGCATGTACCTAAAGGATATACTTAGATAATAACTAGTTGTTAGATTGGCCAAGAGAACGTCAGACAATAGTTGGGTATTAGATGAGTATGTCTAGACTTCAACTGCTTATCAAATGGATCAAGTAGAGGCCAGATACCAATGTGGAGAAGTTAGATAGGCCGTTGAGTATCCAAATTCAATGAGTTTTTCGGATGGAATCAAGTTATATAAATAGGTTATTTGATTGCTTGTGTTCAGGGGAAAACATAAGTATGTTTGATAATACTATTGATGAGTTGATTAACTACAAATCATTTATAACTATAATGTATCTATTTTTTATTGAAATAAGTTATTGTTTAGTAAGCTTACTCTTGCTTATATGTGTTTTCTGTATGAGTGCGATGGTTGTACTTTGCATAGGAGCAAATATCAGTGGTAAGGATGGAGAGCAAGATTAGCAAGACTGAAGATGGCAATGTAGCAGTGGCAAAAGAGTTTCTTTTGACTTGTATAGTATATGAGTATAGTTAGTGTGTATGGGTAATGTAAATTAACTTACAAATTTGGTGTTTTGATCTTGTTCAGGTGTGTACATCATAATAAAACTACAGTACACTTGCGTATGTAAGATGTTAATGCATATGTGTGTGATAAAACTTTGATGGTTGTTGTAAAGCTTGTTTTTAGTCTGTTGGATGGCAAAGTTTATGCAACAGAGGTTTTGCACTTCTGTATAGTCTCGATGGGCAACAGGTCTCACCCAGCGCAAAGCTACTTCTGCCAAACAATTTCTTTTTTGCACCCAGTGACATGTCTCATTTAGAATAAAACACACTTTGCCAAGAATTTTGTGAGGCTTTTTGCCTAGCAACACATTTGGCTGAGTGAAATCCCTTCTTTGGAAAACCACAACTCAGATCTCTTATTGGGCATACCTTTTGTTTGGTGAGGTGTCTTAGTTCCTAGTTAGGTGACATAGCTGGTTGGACAAGTTGTTCAATATATAATCTATGATATTGTTTGTAAATTTTTGTATTTTGAGTATTATTTATTATGTAAATGGATATAATAGATCTGTGAATGATATTATTCGTATTAGTACTTAAGTTTGGATGTTACATATTGAACTAATAATTGATATTTAAATATAATTACACTTTTTATAAAATAGTTTAATCCATGTATGATGCACAATTACTAGGACAAAGAGTATGTCAAATCAGCTTCAGACACATGCCATTTTGGGGGATGCCATTTGCAAACAAAAGAAATAATTGACAAGGACGTTTTAATTTTTTTTAAAAAAATTGCAGGGACTATCTCTAATTTTACCCAAAACAAAAATATATTTAACCCTTATAACTTTTGTCGTTTAGTTTCTATACTTAAATACAATTTATTTTAGTCTTCACATATATTGTTATTTTACCTACTAAGGGTAGGCGAGTACTTTTTCTTCACAAGTCCTACTGGAAACAAAGTCTTCGACCAAACTCCGGTCGGTAGGATACCTATAAAAGGGACTTTGACGCTCAAGTCAAGGTGGTAATCAGATCGAGAAAATTACAGTAATAAATGTCCAAAAAAATCGTGTACAATTACGTTGACATTGTACCCTATTTATAGTGGATTATTGGACTTTTACCTGTTGGGCCTTACACACCTGTTTATCAATTAGGTAATACAATAATAATCTTAGTTTTTCCTTGGATAATTTGTCTTAAGCTAATTAATTAATGATACTCCACCCTTCCAGATAGCATGCTTTTCTAGGGCCTGCCAAAGGCTGAAATAGCCTGGGGCTTGGCATGTGCTTGTTCCTATTATTGGTGGTAGTATTTTCAGCCGGACTGAAGGCCGAAATTAGACCTTTTTATTGATACTCGTACAATTTTTAATCTTTTTACTTCTATATATACCATTTTAAAGCTTTTTTATTCAATAAATGCTTATTAATTATATGAATTTTTTTATAAATTTAAATATGAAATATTTTTTAACCATACAATTTATTGGTGAAAAGTATCTACTTGCTTTGTTTATGTTTAAAAAAAACTAGCTGAAAAGTTAATTGGTGACTTAAAACTATTAAACTAGCTTATCAAAATACAAGTGTTTGACAAAATTATATTTTGAAATAGCTAAAATGTAAATGATAGAAACAAAAAATTTAATAAATTATTATCTTATATAGAAAAGTTTTTAAAAAGAAAATATAATATAAATATTGAAAGACAGAAAAAGAATAAACATGGAAGCTAAAGTTAGGATTTTAAAAAATGCTACTTCAAGTGATAATTAAAAGAATGTTAAAAATTACTAAAAAAAAAATTATTTATACAAGTTTTTCTAGTAATAAGAAAAACTAATTAAAATGTTTTGCCAAACATATTTGGCAAAACTAACTAAAAGCTAGTATATGGTATTTATATATAAAAGTCGTCAAACTAACTTATTGAATTATAAGTATTTGTTAAAATTATTTGTAGAATTAATTAGAGATGTAAAATGACCTAAAGAGAAAAATATAACATGTTTTTACATTATATGAAAAAGATTACAAAGAAAATCCAATAAATATTTAAAGACACACAAAAAATTAGAAACTAATATTTTAAAAAATGTTACATGACTTGAAGTAGCATTTCAAAATACACTAAAAATATTAAAAAAAATTTCACCAAATAGTCAAACTAACTTTTCAACTAGCAAAAAAAAACTAAAAGTTAGATTAAATATCTTCCCAAACTTGGTAGATCATAATCTTTGTTGATGAATAATTTCTACAAGCAAGTTTAGCTAACCACCTTTAATGATATATTTCTTTTCCACCACATTTTATCTCTCTTAAAGCTCGGTTTTAAGAGCATCTTTATTGGTATATCTCATTTTGAAATCCTGAACAATTTTTTTTAAGTCTCACGATGTTATGTCATAATTAAGATATCTCATATGTTGCTTTAATGAAAAAACTTATTTTTGAATCTTGAAGCATTTTATATTTATTTTTTATGGAATATATATTTTTTTTAAAAATTATTAATTAAATGTAATTATTAAAAATAAAATAAAATATTTATTATATTATTTTTTTAAATTTCATATTTTTTATTTTTAAAATTCTAAAATATATAATATATTATTATTTTTAAAATATTAAATTTTTAATTTTCAATAAATATACATACATATCTCTACCTCTGTACATATCATCTTCAAGAACTCTATGGAAGAATGGATTATCCACGGTAGAGATTTCTTTCCTGCTCTAGTGCAAGACTTCAAAATACCTGAGCTTTAGATAAGTTCAAGATTTAACAGTAAAAATGCTCTTAAACCTTGATAAATATGTACTCAATATCTTGGATCGTTAGTAAATACTTTGATGGATTTGATAAAAAATTAATGTATTATATAAACTGAAAAATTTTATAAAAATTAAAGTCATTCTCTCAAGTCTATACACTGATACACTGAGGTCCTATATATATATATTTCATTAAGTTTCGGTGTTTCACGATGAAATATATTAAAACAAATTTAAAATATTTATAACCACGATTATTTGCAATTTAGTGTCAATTAATTAGCATAAGTTGTAATATTGATTCTAATCCTAAATGACATACTTTTAAGAACTAAATCCACCTAATTAATAGGATTGATTGGATCATAAATCGGTTCGATTGAGTTGAATTGATAATTAGATCAGTTATGTCATTGACTCGGTGTGACTCAGACTTACCTAATGTTGTCAAATCAGATAGAGTTGTATTGAGTTGATTATTCAATTTTCCTAAATTATTAACAAAATTATTTTATTTTTATTAATTATAATATTTTTATAAATATGTTATCAAATATGTTTTTTTTATTATTCTATGTTCTCTCTTTACTTGAAAACTTTATTTTATTGTTAGTGTTGAAATTATAAATTATTTATATACTATGAAAATTGTTTGTTATTGAAGGTTATGATTACAAATTATACTTTATTTTTTTTAAATTGATGATAAATGTGAATGAATTTAACTTTAAACTTAAGAATGAGTTTTTAAATTATATTTAATTTTGATATTAGTTAATTTGAATTTCAAGATAAGTTTGTAAAATTTTATTTATTTAAGATGTTATATGTGATTTTTTTGTATACTATCAAGTTACTATATGAATTTTTTTATTTATTAAAGACTGGATTATGTGGATCAACTACTATTTCCTAATTAATAATTTAAATTTGTTGAATAGCTAAATATTAACTTATTAATGTGTTAACTTTTATCAACATCTCCTTCCTAGGTAGACTTTGCCACAATACTAAACTTATAGTCCTATTTGATAATTTAAATTATTATTAGTGTTGCGAAACTATGCATATGTTAGTCTTTAATTTGAACATGAAATAAAATAAAAAAAAGAAACCTTTGTCTTTACTCTGCCATGACTTATGTGACAACAGTTGCACCTTGCAATGACTAATATACTAATATATAGTGATAAATTACCTGTCGTTTGGGATCTTGCAAGTTGCAAGGAACCTTGAAGTTGTGAGTATCACAGACAACGGTGACAAATTGATGAATTATTATTTATAAAGGTCTTTCTTTGGTTGTGTATAATGTACGTAGTACCAAAGAATTATCAGCATTCGTTTACAGTAATAGCTGTGTGATTTCAGAAGGCAAATTAAGCAGACATAATATTTGCAAGAAATTGAATTCAACTAATTGCAGGAAGGAACTCCTGGACTCATTTCTCTATATATATTCTATGTATTATTACACAGCATGGAGTATCGATGTCCTTGAAAACAGAAGTAACAAACAAAATAACATGTCACTTTCTAACCATAACCACATTAAGCATTCTAGGAGAACTGTATGGCATTAATTCACTCACAGAGCCATAGAAGCACCTTCCCTATTTGTCATTGTCATGTTTTACAAAACAAAGATTGAGAAGAAAATTTGGAAGGTGTTGTGTGCATGCAACAATGAGTCCATGATGTTTTCTTGGTAAAGGCAACGAATCTTTGTTGAGGACAGGCTTTGGAGCAGATACCATCATTCAAATTGTGCAATGCACAGCCACAATTTTTGTGGTATGGCCTTCGATCAATCTCCATGTCATGCAACGAAATACTTCCCTCAAAGACACACCGAAGCATCATTTGACATGCTCCACTGGCCATTATGTTGGAGATGGTGTCATGCTTTGACAGACATGTATATATATTTATACGTATCAATAGTGTGTGGGACGGGGTGAAGAAATCAAGAGCAAAGTAAATTTGTATTTATTTATCCCGTAAATTTCGAAGCCAAAATGGACAGTTACACAAGACATTCATCGCTAGGGAAATAAGGACAAGTTAGTGGTTTGGCCTCTTTTTTATGTGTTCTTCAATCCCACCTACCTCACTTTGTCTTGTAATTCACCTTTACATTTTCATTCTAGCTATAGAAATCTCCAAAAACATTGATTAACTTAACCATATAATACTGAGGCAGAAAGTTCCAACTTCAACGTCACTTCAAATACTAAGTCAATATGTGGCAGTGGGACTCAATGTTCTGCTTTTCAGACACTATTGTGTAAGTAAGTCCATGATAGTAGTGTGGTTGTAACTTGTAAGAAAATACTTATTCGGAATATTAAGTGTTTGATCATCGATGGTTGACTCTTTCTTTCTATGCATCGAAATGAATGGCACGTCATAATGGGGAATATTAATGTGTGAGTTGTAACTGTAAATCTTTCAGGATAAGCCAGAAATCAGGATCTTTGGAATTGGATACATGGCCAGATATAAGAAAAGTTTCAGCGTCAGATTGGGACAGATTTAGTGTTATGTAATTTGAAAGAGTTCTGTTCTGTGCCATTATCGAACTAAAAAGTGATAGTTGTTTATGCAATCTCTGTATTGGTAAGAGCAAGGAGAAAAAATAAGTTCATATGTTACCCTCTGGATATTATAAAATTAAATGCTATAATATAATCCATATCTTCTTTGCAGCAAATTGGGAATAGGATTCGGGAAGGTCCAGCTGGTGCCTGGTGGCATCTGGTTACTCAACATTAGCATTCACGACCAAATTAAATTTGGTCCAACAGGGAAATGATTATATTTTTTTTCGGCATCACTATTAAGGAAATCAAGGTTTTGCCTCTTTTTTTATATAACAAATCGATCGATTAATTAAGGAACTCGAGGTTTTGCTAGAAACTTCTTTACCTTTTACAAAAATAATTACTTGAAATGATTTATTATATTTATCTAAGCAACTCTGGTTTCTATGGTTAGCAACGCGTATGCGCGATTTAGCAAAACTGATGCATATCTAATTTCTCTTTAAGTAACTCTTGAGTTAAACTAATTTCTCTAGTATTATGTAACTAGAGAGTTACTTTTATTTTATCGTGGATGTTTAGAATAAGGAGAATGGAGAAAATTTTATTCGAAAGCATAACAATATAATAAATTATTAATCAGTTGTAGATTATTATAGTTTTTATTAATATTTACATAACACAGTATCATTAATCTTTTTTGTTATATTATAAAATTTAAATATATGAACACTGCCATGATTTAGGACCACCTAATAAATTGTCATAAAGAATACACTCTTTCTTAAGTATATATGAATACAATTTCAACAATAAAAGCCTTTTTATTTATTGATTCATTAACGAACGCTCTTAGACAGTAGACACTAATAAGCGTCAACCTTAAAATAAAATGCATCTCTGGTCTGAAAAAATAACATTTTATTTTGATTTTCAATGTTTAGAACCTATTCTATAGAACTACATTCTCAATCCAGCTGCATGCCATCTGGTATTTTCTGTACTCTGGTTGTTTTCTTATCGCAGTTCACGTGTGTAGGCCCTTGTCACTTTTTCCTTTTGTCTTCTCTGTTATTTGAGAGAGGAGGTCTGGTCTAGTCTCAGTTCACCCATATCTCCCGGGACAGATAGATATTTAATTATCAATTATTATAGTACTGTTTATTTAATCTTGCATCAAATTCATTATTCCCATTTGAATATTCTTCAGACAATACAAGAACAGCGATTTTTATTTATCATCCATAAACTATCCAGCAATAAATACCTGGGCAATTAGAAGGTAGTTATATTAATTGTGCTGCCCTCTCGTTAAATAATATTTATTGTTACTAGTTTGGATGCAGCGGTTGGCCGCATCATTATGATCCTTCTAGTATCTTGCAAGAGGATACGATTTTATATACATAATTGATGGCGCTGACCAGAATCCATCAGAAATCAAATTCACAAATCACTTGCCCCCAATTTATTCCATGATCAGCAAGACGCATTTACAGGAACACTTTCTCCCAACTTCCTATTCATTGGAACCAATATTCAATACACAAGTATAATTCCAAAAGCAGTTCTGAATTATTATTAGAAAGGAAAGGATGTTAGCTTCCCCAGCTATCTAGCTCCCAAATGAATAATGAACACAATCCACCTAGGAAGACTGAGTATGCACAAAATTTTATGTTAAAAGATTATTCAAGAACATGCATATATACATGGCAAATATGTACAAAAATTCGAAAAGAGAGATTACAAATTGAGTTGCAGTATTATATACAGGAGCGAAGAAACGAGAGTAGCCCCGTGAACCCTGATAACAAATTACAATCACTAGAGAAGCTTTGAACAATTCAAAAAGAAAAAAAGAAGAGCTAAAGCAGATTGAAACGAATAAAAAGAGTGTATTGTGAAACCTTAGCTAAAAGCAATTATAATTATAATTTAATTTCCGGCGTGCTGAAGGTTTAGCAAAGTTGGGTGTGACCTTCGAGGAGTTGAAAGCTGAGAAGGTGATGAAGAGGAAGTAGCGAAGATCAAGTTTCCTTCACTCCATGCCCTCCTCATAGGGTATGACACATTGTTACACCTTGGAAGCTTGTGCGTGCAATGAAATGACTTGTTATGGAGTGCACAACCACAGTTCCGGTGGTAGGGTCGTCGCTCAACGCAGTTATCATAGCAAGATATGCTCCCTTCATACACCGACCAGAATAGTCCATCTGGGGTGGCACCCGTGGCCATCTCCAACAAAACACAAGAACCTAGTTGCTTTCTTTCTTCCTTCTCTCTCCCTAACTCTCCAACCCTTTTTAGGTGTTCTGCACAAAATGATGCCAATGCCATGCACTGCTACTTATATATTGCAAGCCACATGGCCCAAGTTACATTGAACCCTTGTTGGGCTGGGACCCGTGTCTAGTAGGCCACTTCCTGGACTAGGTACGAGATTATGTTTGTCTTGCTCTATTCCACGAGATAGACATGATTTTAAGGCGTGTTATTATGTATTAGTTAGTAGCTAACAGTTAAACGAGAATTGGGTATGTTACCCGCAAGATACTCTAGTTTTAGGTTACCTATTCAATGCGCGTTTCTTTTTCATTTTGCCTTCCCCAAATAAAACAATTCTAATTTTGGAGTTCTTTAGGAATTTATTGACTAAAAACCAATTTGGTCTCGCAGTGTGAATGTGGAATGATGAATGGTCCCAAAAGCAGGGTTTGTTTTCATTGTATGTTGGAGTGTTTGAGTTATATACGTTTGGGCTCTGGTTGCACTTTTCTATGGGTTGAGTTTTGGAGTGCTTCGTGAATAGCGGATTGGGGCAACGTACGAGGTGGTCTGGTCACTGTTACTTGGTCATATACTCAAATTATTCTCCTTGGTATTATCGGATGGTTTTGTTAAGGGAGCATTATATGGTGGAAGTGAGATTCGTATTCGTTTGACGGCAGTGGTTTTGACATACTCCGTCACTGCTGTTTTGTTTCTTTCTTTACAAACAACAAATTAATAAAAAAATAGTAATGGGGTCCAAATTAAAATTTATTTTTAATAAAAATATTATTATTGAATACTTCACAAATATTTTATATTGATTATACATAATGGTTATTTATTACTCTTTAATGAATTTATAAAGATTAAAATAATAATATTTATTATTATTTGTTACAAATGAATATTATTATTGTGGTTATTATTAATACTTTTGTTACTGTTACAAAATGAGTATTAAAATAAAATAAAAAAGTGTGGTGAAATTTCATTAAGATTAATTATAAAATCTGAATCAAATCAAACTAAATAATTTTTTACAATTTAATTTGATTTGATTTTGCGGTTTAAAATTTTTATTATTAAAAAATATATTAAAAAATTTTATTTCCAAACCCTTGTTCCTAACAAATATATAGAAGTAATCATCATTAAATTAAAGTATAAATAATCAACGCATTTAATATTTTAGTAGTTGTCATAAAATTGTATCCAATAAAATTAAATCAAATAGCTTTACTAAAATATTTATTTATCAATTAACATATTAATTAAAATCTTAATTAAAGATTAAGTCAAAATCATAAAAATTTTAGAAAATAATAAGTAATTGTGTATGTCTTGTCGTGATTTGTTAAAATAACTAAGAATGAATGATTTAGTGCTTATTTGGCAATAATTTTATAAAATTATTTTAAGTATTTTAGTATTTAAAAACTAAAAATCTCGTTTGGTTACTATTTTCTTGAAACAATTTTTTAAAATAGTTCTGGTTTTTTATTTTTTAAAAACTAAAAAACAAAAATAGTTGTAAGTAGTTTTACTTTCCAGTTTTCTATTTTTGTTTTGAATACTCAAAATACAATGAGAATATGTTGTTTTTTTGTTTTTCATCAAATGATACTTCCGTTAATATAAATAAGTTATTTTTTTCAATTTTACCTCTTCGAAATAGTTTCAAATAACATTTGGCAAACAAGTTTTGTTTTGTTCTTCTAGAAAGTAGTTTTTGAAAACTCTTTTTAAAAATTAAAAAATAAAACCAAGCCAATCAAACTTAAAACTAAATCACCCAAAACTAAATGTAATCACATAGTTTGGAAATTCCAAAAACTAACCACCCAAAACTAGATCAGTTTTATGCAATTTTCAATTTTTGCAGTTTGGTTCTATTCTTAACACCCTCATTATCATTGTTATTATTATTATTATTGTTGTCGTTGTTATTATTGTTGTCATTATCATCTTTATTAATTGTTATAGATTTAGGAAGTAGGTTGGTGGATGATGGAGATAAATAAAAAGAAAAACAACAAATTCAAATATTAGGTAAGTATTTCAAATATTAAAATTTTTAATAAACGAATAATACCATTTTTATATATTTATTTTTATTAAAAATATACATTTTATTAGGCATGACAACGGGCGAGGGCAGGGACGGGTATGACATTTACATCTCCATCTTCGCTTCTAAAACTCATCCCCATCCATGTTCCCATACCTAGTAGTATGAGATTTATGAAATCATCCTCATCTCCATCGGGTATCGAGTATACCCGTACCCATTTCATACCCGCAAAAAAAATATAATAATATTTTAGTAGAAAATAATTTGTTTGAATAAAATAATATTAATTCAAAAGTTATCTAATAAATACAAAGTTTGTAATTTGTTAATTAAATGTCAAATATTTCTTCTTTTTTCTTAAGACAAATAAATATTTTAGTCATTAAAATAAGACTAGGGTGAGACGGGTACATGGACGGACGGATACGGGTATAGGGTGGGTATGTATATCCCCACCCCTGACTTAACAAATCGGGTATTTCCCATACTCATACTTGAGGATTTCCCATCAACTTCGGAGCGGATTCAGGAATTATCTACATGTACAAGTTTATTTGTCATCCCTATATTTTACTATATTATCAACTCATTTGTGGACTCTATATAGTAAGAAAAAAAATTCAAAAATTAGATGAATCATACACGTCTTTCATTAATTCCACGAATTTAATTATATATACATATTTCTACCCAATTTTATTATATTATATACTCTATGAAAACAAACAATAAAGAATAATATAATTTATTTATATGTATAAATTTTTCTTTCATAACTTTAAGCATGATATCTAATTATATAATAAATATCTTCTATTGGAATTGCTACAATAAAATCTAAAAACTAAATATTTTTTTCTCTCAACAATATTATAAACTTGTGTCTTTTTTATTCATTTAATTTTTCTAACAATATATTATAAACAATTATTATTTTTAGTTTTCCAGTTGAATTTGACATATTGATTAAAATTTAATTTAAGTTAATTTTTATATTTAAACACCTCAAAGAAAATACTCTAACTCCGTTGCTATTACCTATCAGACAAAACATCGTAATTTTACATTAAATTTACAAATTTTTTTATTCTTTTTTATTATTGTTAAATATACTAGTTTTTAATTTTAGTCCTTTTTATAATTTGAATTTTATTTTTATGTTATCTAAGTTAAGAAACAAACATTTTAAAAATTTATTGAGCATAGATTTTGATTTTGAATCTAATACAAAAAGTTAATACGTAAAAAATTATACATTTTGCTCACATATCGCATTTTAATGAATATAAAATTTAATATATAAAATAATAATAATTTTATATCTATAGAAATAACATTAAATAATATTAAAATGCCCCCTTCCTACAATATCGAGAACCAACCCTGACCTTGCTCATTGCTAAAGAGTGTGATTAAAACAATATACTCCTTGTCGAGGAAGAAATGAAAACTAGTTTGGATTAGTTTTCTAAGGAAACTTCTGAAATTAAAATGAAGAAAATTGGAGGGAAATAATGCAATGTTTGTGTGGGAAAAACTTGCTTATTTGTTCGGAATTTCTACAACAACCTCCACCTAAAAAAGAGATGGCTTAATCGAACGTGCTGGGAGCAAAAGATACATTCTGGATATTTTATTTACTATTGAAGTTTTCAGAGAATTCATTATAGGAATATTTTCAATAAAAATAGTTTGTTCTTGTATGTCTTACTACTTTTTCAAATTAATCCCGCAGATATATATAATTCGGCAGAATATGTAAGCGATTCATATATAAGATCTTTTTCTTTTATCAAGGCTCTTCCAAAAATTGAAATTTTTTATTAATGGAGGAATAATATCTCCATTTTTGTTTAATAAGATACCAAAGTAGATGATTGACTCATTCCATACTAGAAAGAATAATCTTTTGATAGCACAAATTCTTATTTCTCAATGATATCCCATGATCCAGACAATTAGCAATATAAAAGAATATTAACTATATATAAACCAACAAATATCATATATTAAAACAAATTAATTGTTATTATGTTGACTACGAAATTGATTTTGATATCCTAAAAAAATGAAATTGATTTTGATAGACAAGGATGAGTATACGAAGGAGCAGGCTCCTTCCAGCTGGTGTATTTGTGCATACATTTGGCACACTATCTCGAATTACAAGTGTACAGCATTGCTACATTAATGATTATTTTGATTCAAAATAAAAAAAATGGAAGAAAGAATATAAGTATGTAAAACATAAATATTTTAAATAAAAAAAAGTAGATTATAGATGTTCACTTGGAATTTTTATAAGATGAAAACCATAGTTTATAAGCGAGTCAAGATAAGTTTCTGTTTAGATGAGAACGCATCTAGGGAGAGCATCTCGTAAAAGTATCTAGTAGAGATATAAGAGCATTTGGAGTGAATCGTCTATTGTTCGCTATTGTAAACCATTTATTGTATGTTCTTATTAGAACTTCTGTTGTAATATTAGTCGCTTCTAGCCTTTAACATCTATTTCATATATAGGGACACGTAAGTTAGTTATGTTACATGACATGTTGTAAGTCCTATATATATATCTTATACATTGGTTTTCATTTACACACACATTCACACTTTTAGTTAGAGTTTTCCTTTTTGTTTTCTCTCGTTCTCACTTTCTCGATTCTCTCTTTCAATTTTGCAATTGCAATTTGCTTGACTTTCATATTGTTCTTATGTGCTTTTTAGCTAAAAAACCCAACAAGTGACACACTATTTGAGGAAAAAGGCAAAACAATCAAGAAAGATAAGTGAATATGACAACAAAGTTTAGTGCTGAGAAATTTTATGGAGGCAACAATTTTGGATTGTTGAAGATCAAGATTGAGGCAATCTTGATTCAGTAAGGGTGCAAAACAACATTGAAGGAGAAGGTGAACATGTCACCATCTTTGGTGCGATAGATAAAATGAGGATGATTGTAGGGAAACAAGTGTGATCATGTTGTACATTGGGGATAAGACACTAAAGGAAGTCGCTAAGGAGAGAATAGTTATTGGCATGTGGGTGAAGCTTAGACCTTATACATGACTAGGGATGGCAAAAAAATTCACACCTGCGAATACCTATGGATTAAACATGTGAAAAAACCTGCATAGGTAATTTAAATGGGTACTGTCACCTGTGGGTATGGTTTTTTTCTACTCATTCCTTAACGGACACGAATATCATAGTATCCATATCCACGGGTATCCGTTACTCACTAAATTAAAATACTTCACATATTTAATTTAAAGAAGATAATATTTTTGTTAAATAAATCAACTTCAATATTAATTGTCAAATTTTATTATTATCAATCTTACTTTTTTATAAAAATGAATAATTCATAGAATTATTATTTATAAAAATGTCGGTAATGTAAAAGGAATATACTATTTATATTAAATATTTTGTATATATATTATATTAATCTATTTGTATATATATTAAAAATATCTTGTAGAAACTTACCAGTATAATTTTATTTCTAGATTTTTCAACAAATAAATTATTTGTTTGATAAACTTCAGGTAAAAAAATAATATGTTTTTAAAAAAAATTAAAAATATATGTGGGTAGTTGTGAATACTCGCGGATATTTTTATAATAGGTATCCAACAAGTTTTAAGCGGGTACGAGTATTTTATGGTGGGACAGGTAGCAGGTCGACACTACTCGTACCCATCTCAACCCGTTGTCACTTCTATACATGACAAAGTCCTTGGTTCGCAGGGTCTGCTTGAAGCAACAATTTTATTCGTTCAAGATGACAAAATTAAGAATGATAGATGAGCAATTAACATATTTAAATGAGATAGTGGACAATCTTGAAAACATCGATATCAAACTTAAGGATGAAGATAAGGTTGTGATTCTCCCCAATTCTTTATTGAAGTCTTTTAAAATTTTAAGGATGCATTATTGCATGGTAAGGAATAGATGATCACCCTAGAGAAGGTGGTGACCTCGATTCGAACTAAGGAGTTTCTGAAGCTCTAAGATTTGAAGGCGGGTAGTGAGGCGATTGGTGTAAGAACCTATTTTAATTAATAGGTTATAAAATTGTAGAGTAAATTATACGAGAAATTAAATTTAAGTTTTACTTAAATTATTGAGTGAAGTTGAGGTGTGACGAGTTTATTGGCTATGTTAATGATATGCCTTTGTATTTTTTGTGATGACTAGAAGGGTAGAGAGATGAGAGAGATTATTATGATTTTGTTTTGGAAGGTTTGGACCGAATTTCAGGGAGTTTCGAAAGTTTGTTTAGGAGGGGGGAAAATAGCAAGTCGAACTTACTAAGTTTATTCTCGAACCTTAACTTTCTTCTTTCTCATTCTTCTTTCCTCCTTCTATCTCTTTATTTCTTCTTTTCTTCTTACAAATAGCAAGTCGAACTTACTAAGTTTACCCTCGAACCTTAACATTCTTCTTTCTCATTTTTCTTTCCTCCTTCTATCTCTCTATTTCTTCTTTTCTTCTTCCTACACTATTTTCTCTCTCCCTCATGCCATTCTCTCTCGCCTTGCATGGTCAGTCGAAAACTAATGGAATCCGACACAATTTCTTTCATTGTTCTTGATTCTAAAAGGTGATCAATATAGATAAGTCTAATCATTTTTATTTGAACCTTTTTCTGTTTGTTTTTTTATCATATTGTTCTCTTTAAAAAGGGAATTTGTTTAGAATCCTAATTTCTAGGGTTCTTTGATTTGGAATTGTTGATAAGTTCGAAGTGATTCCTTGGGTATGTTTTTCCATAATTGTGGAATTCAACTCAATCAGGGTGAGATAGATAAAAAAAGCTAAAACCTTGCTTTTACTTTGCATAATTGTGTTGAGGTTGAGGTGAAATTAATAGAAGGTGATTGTTTGAGTCATTAAATTGAAATTGATTATATTGGTGAGTATAATGATTATAGTGTTGCAATTATAATTGACAAGGATTTTGGAATGTTTTGTTTATTGATTTTTATGATGATTATAATTGCACTGAAATGCATGTTGATGTTATGCATGATGATGAGGTGTTGCATTAAATACATCATGATGAGATGTTGTATTAAATGCATGATGATCAGATCTTGTGTTGAAATTGATGATTGTGGGTAGTTACGGATGTAACTTAGCCTTGGATGATGTATATATATTTATATATATATGTGAGGTGTATTGAGCTAGGGATACAGGTAAGGTCAATGTAATACTAGTATTGGATATGCAAGTGAGGGTATATAGGTGATTTACATTGTGATCTCGATATCAGATATACAAGTGGAGATACTTATGGGATATACTTAGACACAACTGGATTGTCATATGACTCAGGTTGATGTCAAATACTAGCAAATTAGTTGTCAGATGAATATTCCTAGACTCAATCGATTATCAGAGTGAGTCAAGTAGACGTTCGACACTAATTGGATGAAGTTATTAGGTCGCCTTGGTGTCTAAACTCAATAAAGTTTTTCCGGAAAGCCTCTGTTAGAGATTTATCAGTGCTTATGTTTGATGAAGCATAAGTGTGATTGTTTTTTTTGCTATGGGATTTGATTTGATTAAAGCTTTTGTTAGTTTGCATAATTTTATATTTGTAATCATATTTAATGATGATATATGTTTACCCTTGCTTGTGTATGTATTTTTTATGATTATGATGATTGTGATTGACACGGTAGCAGATGACAATGATAAGGAAAAAGTCAGGATTAGCAAGAGTAAAGCTGGTTTGAGCAAGGAATGCATCATGGATGTGTTTTTGTAGAATAAATAATCTAAAAGTTTAATGTTTGAAAAATATATGTGGAGTATGAATATTTGCAGCATTTGGATGATTGTAATTAAGTGTGCAAATGAAATAGGATGTTGTATACTTAATCTTGTATGTGTTGAACTTGATAAGTATGTGAGAAGGTGGATGATGTTGTGATGTATGGTTTATATCTTAACATGTTTTAGTTGTTTTGACAGCAAACGTTCTGTTATCTACAGAGTCTCGTTAGCCCGCATATCTTGCTAGCGAGAGTTGTCTCTATTATACCTATTTTTAGCTTTGCACCCAGCTAGAGGTCTCGCCCAATGCAAAGTTTTCCTAAGTTGGAACTAAATGGGATTTACGCCTAGTGAGAGACCTTGCTCATTGCAATTTCCTCTCTGTTTAGAATTAAACAGAGTTTTTTGCCCAACAACGAGTCTTACTGGGTGAAATCTCTTTACTAGGACAGTCTGATATAGGGTCCTCTTTGGATGATGATTGTTGAAGCTACTTGGATCTAGTTAGGCAACGAGATTCGCCAGGCTAAGTGATTATGTATGTTATGTTGTGTCTAATTTGAAATTTTAGTTACACCAAGATGTATGTCATGCTAAAATGATTGTATTGTAATGAAATTTTATATTTCAGTAATTTGGATTGTAAACAGCAATAGAAGTGAATTTTAGGTGAATAAATTATAACTGAAAAGTATTAGTATTTTGGGATATTACAATTGGTTTGAAAGTGGCAGCAAAAGGTAAGGGAAAAAGAAAGGAAGAGAAAAACAAGAAGTCAAAGAACAATTAGGAGGCAAAACCTAATTGAAAGAAGGAGATATGATGTTATAAGTGTTAGAAATTGGGTTATATTTAGAAAACACTGTCTAGAAGATGGAGGGAATACTTCTCAGAACTTGCAAGAATCTGCTGATGTAGCAGAAACTTCTAAAGACTTTGAATTTGTTAGTGTTCTGGTGGTGTCTTCCAACGACTCATTAAGGAGTTAGGTCATGGATTCCGAGTATACCTACCACATGTTTCTTGTAAAGGATTTCTTTGACACTATAGAAATAAAAAATATTGGGATGGTTCTTATAGGTAACCAAAATGCTTGCAAAGTGCAGAGCATAAAGACTATCAGATTGAGGATGTTTGATAGTCAAGTGATGCTGCTAAAAGAGGTAAGGTTTGTTTTGGAGTCAAAAAAGAACCTTATGTCTATAAGTATGTTATAAGGTATTTCACCAGGTGGAGTCTCAAATGATGAAGGTGTCTAGTGGAGTGTCTATAGTTGCTAAGATAAGAAGAGTAATGGGTTTTACATATTTAAAGGGTTCTACCATTATTGCATATGCATTTATAGCTAGTCAGACAATGGTGGACAAGGCTTAGTCGAGCTCGAAAAGTAATAGTTACTGATGGGAGACAAGCTATAGAAGATGGATTTTATGACTATTGTGCATTAGGAAAGTCCCTTAGAGTGCAATTTGGGACTGGGAAGCACATTTCTAGCTGACCCTTTGAGTATGTCATGCAGATCTCTAGGGTTCATCTTAGACATAGACTCATGGTGGGGTAGTACTTTTCAAGCATTGTTGGCATTTCTTGCGGAGGGTCTGGATATAAATCCTGAAGAATAAAAGGGACATGTTCCAAAAGTTCAAAGATTGGTATGTTCAGATGGAGAATCAATAAAGGGACTAAGTTGAAGATACTAAGAATGGACAATAGGTTGGAATTTGTTTTGGAGGAGTTTAACAATTACTATAGAAGTCAGGGGATAAAGAGGCATAAAAGTATTATTAGGACCCCTCAACAAAATGGACTTTGCTAAAAGGATGAACAAGAACATCTTGGAGAGGGAGAGATGCATTATCTTGGGAGCAAGTTTGCCTAAAGCCTTCTTGGGAGAAATTGTTAACATTGTAGTGTACTTGATAAACAAATGTCTATCATTCGCCCTTGAGTGCAAAACACCTTTGGAAGTTTGTAGTGATAGACCAATTGATTACTCAAATCTAAGGGTGTTTGGAGTCTTGGCATTTGCATATGTCAAACAGAATAAGCAAGAAACATGTGCTGGGAAGTGTATCTTCCTCAAATATGTAAAATGTATTAGGGGTTACAGGCTATGGAGGTTACAACCTACGTCATCGAAGTTAATCATTTGTTGGAACATGACCTTTGACGAGATGTGTATGGGAATGTGTGGCAGGAACTCTGAAGAAGGGTAAGATACTCACGTTGAGGTGGAGTCATCTACCAGCAGACCTACATGAGATCATTTAGTAAAGGTAGAAGATACTTCAGATGAAGAAGTTAAACTAGCAGTTCCTTATGCTAGTAAGTTAAAAATATGGTTTTTGTAACTATCAGCTAGTGCATGATAAAGAGATGAGTGTTTTGAATCCTAACAAAAGATTCAGACATGCTGACCTTATCTATTATACTTCTAGTGTAGCTGAAGAGATAAAAAGTTCTAGTGAATAGAGAAACTTCAAGGGAGGCACAAAAGAGTAAAGAGGGGAAGTAATGGCAGAGAGCCATGGAGGAGGAACTTGACTCACTAAAGAAGAACCACACATGGAAGCTTGTGAACCTACCGAAGGGATAGAGGGTGATCGATGGGTCTTCAAGAAGAAAGACAAAATTCTTAGGGTAGTAAAGGTGAGGTTTAAGGTGAAGCTTGTGACCGAGGGCTTTACATAGGTAGAAGGTGTGGATTATAATGTGATCTTCTCACATGTGGTAAAACATTGGTTATTCATGATCTTATTGTCCATTGCCAACCAATTTGACTTGTACTTAAATCAAATGGACATCAAGACAAATTTTCTACACAGAGACTTGGATGAGACCATTTACATGGAGCAATAGGATGAGTTTGTTGATGACCATAATAAGGTGTGTCTGCATATAAAATCATTATAAGGGCTAAAGCAGACTCCAAGAGAGTGATATAAGAAGTTCAACAACTTTCTTATGAGGATGGATTTCAAAGGTGTAGTTATGATAATTGTGTATACACAGTGTTGAAGAACAAGGTCATCTTTACTTGTTGTACATAGATGATATCATGGTAGTTAGTCGAAGCAAGCAAATCATCAATTAGCTCAAGAAAATGTGATATGTTTGTCTTAGCAAACATACCATAAGAAGGTTGTGGAGAGGTTTCAAATGCATTGGTCAAAGCCCGTAGGAATGCCTTTGGGGCATCATCAGAAGTTATCTACAAGCCAAGCTCCTAATTTTGAGGAAAAGAAGATAAGGATGGATTTAATCCCATATGTTATTATGGTTGGAAGCATCATGTATGAGATGGTCTGTATGAGACTGAACTTGGCTCATGTTGTGAATGTTATCAACAGGTTCATGGTAAACTTGGAACCAACTCATTAGGAGTTGCTTAAGTGGATGTTGAGGTACCTCAAAGAAACTTTGGGTTTAAGCCTTCTATATCAGAAGAGATTTCAAGGTGGAGCTTTTGTAGAAGGATTCATGGATGTTGATTATACAAGTAGTATGGACATTAGAAAGTCCGTGTCAAGATATGTATTTATGCTATTTGGGTCTGCTGTTTGTTGAAAGGCGAACCTTTAGTCGATTGTGGCATTGTCTACTATAGAGGCTAAGTATAATGCGTTGGTGGAAGAAGTGAAGAAAGGTTCATGGTCAAATTGGGAATGAAGTAGGAGTGCATCCCAATCCATTGTGATAGTCACAATGTTATTCATCTAACTGATCATCATATGTACCACAAGAGAACCAAACACATTTATGTTAAGTTTCACTTCATTCGAGATGTGGTTGAAACAATGGCAGTGAAGGTTATAGAGATTACTTTGAACGAAAACTTAATTGATATCTTTACTAAGTCTATACCAAGATGCAAGTTCAAGAGGTGTTGAACATGGTAAACTTTGTTTGAAGGAGTTGTTGGTGGAATTCAATCAAAAGGTGGAGCTAAAGGTCATGGAGGCATGTTGATCCTTGATTCAGAGTCAAGGTAGAGATTGTTGCTGCTAGCTTGAAATCTTTAGAAGGTGGAAGCTTCTGATGGTTTGTGAATAAGTCAAGTAAAAGTTTCCATTTGGACGAGAGCACGTCTGGTGAGAGCATTTGGTAGAGATTAGTTGATAGAGTGTCTAGTGCTCGCTATTATAGATCATCTGTTGTATGCTCTTACTAGAGCTTTTGTGTAACCGTAGCAACTTTTAGCACTTGTCTCACATATAGAAATGGATTTGTTAGTTACGCCATGTTTGTAAGCCTTATATATACCTTTTGTAAAACAATTTTCAATCACCCTATAGATTCAAGCTTTCAGTTAGAGATTTATTTTTGTTTTCTCTCATTCTCACTCAATCAATTCTCTCTTTTATTCTTATTGTTGCAATTGGTTTGACATTCTTATTACTCTTGTGTATGTTTCTAAGTTAAGAAACGCAACATAAATGTATAATAAATGAGGGAGTCTTCATTTTTTTTTTTTGCTTATTTTGACCAATTAATCTTTCATTTTCTTTTCAACTTGGGGAGAGATATAATTTAAGTGGACCATTAATTTTCTTTCTTTTTTACCTTTCCTATATTTATGCATTCAAAATAAGTATTTTTTTTAAATATGTCTCTTTCGATTCTTTCTTTTCTCAGTATTTTCTTTCCAAAAAAATGGAGTGTAAAATTTGAACTTGAAAAAATCTTCACTATTTTGGAATAATTATTTTTTATTCTATTTATTTTATTTATAAAAAGTTATATGCCATTATATTATTTTAATTTTTCCAAAATGTTATTATTTCATGTAGAGCTATCAAGATGGGTTTGGACATGTGGGTTGGCCCAACCCATCACGGGTCCAAACTAGGCTAAAAAATTAAGAAATGAACTTATTATACTAAATAAATGGATTAACTGACTTACAATTCAGTCCACCCGGGTTGAACCCATGGAGAGTTAGTTAACCCACCAACCTACCTAAATCTTATTTTTATTATCATGTTAAATGTTATTTTATTTTATTTTTAAGTTTTAAATTATCATGTTACTTATTTTATCTATATTTCATTATAATATATTTTTTAGTTTATTGGTATCATTTAATTAATATTTTATATTTTTAAAATAATATTTAACACATTGTAAATGTAGATTTTTAATAGAGAATATCATTTAAATATTTTTTGTTTATTTTTAAACTCATGAAATTTAAAAATAATGTTATCATATGTTATTTAAAGTTTAATGTTTTTAAAAATAGTCAAAATTTTTTTCTTAAAAAATATTTTTGGGTCAACCTATTTAACCCATCAACCTATGATGGACGGGATCAGCCTCACCTTTTTAAGTATAAAAGAATGGTGAGTCAAGTTGGGTCAATCCGTTCACTAAATGGGTCAAGATGGGTTGAGCTCAACAGGTTGAGCTGATCCGTTTTGATTACTCTAATTTCATATTAATCTTTGATGGCTTGTTATGATGACATGATATTTTTTTATTATATGACATATGATAACATGAATCCTTACAATGTTATAATTGTCAACTTTAATACTAATAGGGGTTACCTAATTTTTGGAGGAATATTTACGAATGTAAAAGGGTTGCAACTATTAGAAAGTATGTTAGTATATAAATATAAAAAAAAAAATTCAAAATTTTGATAGTTAACACAGAACATAGAGAGTTTGAGATTCATTTTGCCCTTCATGTGCTTGATTTTCAAATTAGTAGTTTAATACCAAGGTATAATAGCATTTTTACGGTTACTAGTTTACAATATTATTCTCATTTTATTTTTTTCATAAAAAACTCAACATTGTATTTTATTTTCACTATATTTTTATTTTAAATTATCTCTCTTATATTTTTATTTACTTTTATTTTCATTGTTCCAACCAAAATTAAATGGATACCCTGACACCAAAAATGATTTTCAAAAATAAATATAATAGAAATAAAAAATGTTAAACAACAAAACCAAAATACTCTTATTTTATCAGAAACATAAAAATAATTTAAAAAATTATAAATTGAATAATATTAAAAATTAGGTTTGTATTTAGAATATTTAATATTTGACTCTTAAATATATGTAGAATATTACTTAATAATTAAAATTTGATCGATTTTATAATTTATTACTTTGCCGACAAGCTCTTCTTAGTTAAAGTCCAACATCGGTAAACAGTGTTTTTGAATTAGGCCTTCAAGTTGGGCCAAAGCATCAGGCATGAAACGCTTGGGCCTTTTTCTCCCTCCACTCCATAAACTTCTTCCTGCAATCATCAATATACTAAAGTATCAAAATACCTTTGAGTGTCTCTTTGAAAAGAGTAATCAAAATTTTATTGCCAAAATCCAGATGAAATAATCTCCAGATTCATTAGAATTTATTTTTTTACAAGTTCTATGTAATCCGGATTCATAAAAAAATCTCTGATTTACCTAATCCGATATCTTTTTTTGTTACAAGTACGAATTACTTATATTACAAAAAAAATACTTTTATAGAATCTTGATATCTTCACCCAAATCTAGACTGTATTACCACCTATCAAATTATCCTACGACGTTGTCTCTATTATCAACAAGTTATCGTAAACAATGCCACCATTGTCTCTTACTCTCAAAATTCCACCTTAGTTGTTGATAAACCATGGAACTATTCGCCTCTAACTCAAGCCTCCGAAGAAGAAGATGCTGTCAAAGACTTCGAGGATGACTGCAAAATCATGGAGCTAGATGACGTGAAACTCCTCATGGAACACACTTCAAAATGCATAAGGTTAATTTGGTCATTTAGAACATGTGAGGTGCAGGGAGAAAAGGAGAGGTGCAGGAAGAAAAGCTAACGAGTGGTATAAAAGCATGTTTTGATTAGAGAGGGGAATATCCTATTGGATCGGGTCAAATCCGGGTGGGTGGGTCCTGCAATTTCTTCTCTTCTACTTTGCAGCAGCATCTATCACAGCACAGCACGATTCGCAATTCTTGATCACTCCAAGCAAACATGGGCGGTGGAAACAGAAGATCCAAAGGAAGAGGAAGAAACAACAACAGTGCCAGCACCACGAACAACACTAAATCCCGAAAAACAGGTTCAGATGTCAAAACCACTTTCTTCATCGAAGGCGGTTTCTTGTCTGATTGGAATCTGCCCTCCCCCACCCACAATTCAGGTCTTTCATTCATTCCTCTCTCTCACTATGCAAATGACGACAAAAAGTTATTTTATTTTATCAAATTTTCTTTGTTCTTAAAATATGATCGATGAGATCTTCATTTTAGTTATTGTTTTTGAATTTGGGTGCTTCTATGCTTTGTTTTGGATTTTATTTTTTTTGTGTGTGATTGGGTTACAGGGAAAAGTTCTGGTTCCAATAGCAAATCCAGGAGCCAGCGTAGAGCAGAAGGCTCTGCATCTAAAAGTGGGTTTGCAAAATCTTCGGGTGCTACTATTGCATACAATTATCCTTCACTTAATGTTCAGGTTTGTTGTACCCAATAAAGCTGTTAAACTTTATGCGTTTTTCTTATAAAATGGAACATTGCATATCTGCTTTTTTCGTTATGTTTTTACTTCTTCTGCCTTCGCTTTCATAATACAATCCTGTGTGAATTTAATTGAGATTATGATACCTAAAGGTTTATTTTTTTGCCATATAAAGTCACTTAAAAATCCTACTATCTGAGCTAGTATAATTTGTTCTTGGTGATACTTTGATTTGCTGTGGGCTGTGGAGCCATTTTTCTTGCTTTAATAAGCAATCAAAATGGATTATGTTAGTTAATGAAATAGATACTTATTTGATTTGAATACTTAAAATGTGTATGCACAAGTTTGTGAGTGCATTTACTAGTCCTCCCAAGTATCCTGGAGGAAGATACTCTCAATTCTACATCTTCATGTATCAGTGGAAATTATACTGTTCATCTTTTAACTTATCATTCAGCATTTTTTTGTCTTGTGTTGTGTCTCTTGTTGAATACACATTTTATTTCATAAAGATCAAACAAGCCATGTTTGTAGTTGCTTCAGAATAACAGAGGTTTAATGGCATGTTATTACCAGGAGGTCGCATGTGCTGGTATTGGGAACAGTGGTAAAGATAGTAATTTAAATCAGCCACAACCTTTTGTCTTGGTGGAGTCCAACCAGGGTCAGATTCTTGCTCATATGGACCAAACACCTCCTTCAAAACCCAACAATGTGAAATATACATACAGTTATGATGCAGATTTTATTTTGGGTGACAGCTCTCATAGAGGATTAGGTTTCCCTGCTGAACAAGACCAAACCCCAAGTGGCATTGGTACTTCACCAGAACAGATGCCCCAGTCAACTCCAATTTTAGATTCATCATCATTTGAGAAGGATGCTGGTTCTGATGAGGGTATGGATTGTGATTTAAGCAATCAGATGGCAGAAGAGTTGCCATCAAATGTGTCTGCTGTGAGAAATTCTGGGTTTCTGTCAATTGGAGGTCTTAAATTATATACTCAGGACATCTCAGATTATGAAAGTGAAGAAGATAATGGTGAAGGCTCACCAGATGAGGACTGCTCTGCATCTTCTGAGCCAGAAGAATTACTTGGATCATCTGAAAGCATTGACTCTGAATACTCATCTGATAATGATTCAGACATTGATGAAGAGGTTGCGGAAGATTATTTGGAAGGAGTTGGTGGTATTGACAACATCATGGATGCAAAATGGTTGCTAAAACCTGCTTTAGATGAGTCAGATGATGATAGTTCTTCCAGCAGTTGCTATGAGGAGGCACTGGAGAAGTTGAGTGGCTTTGCCCTTCAAGAAGCCTCCAGAGAATATGGCATGAGGAAGGCTCAACCATCAAAGAAACACTCTGTAGGTTCTGGACCTTTAGCTTTGGAAGACCTAATGCTGGAAAAGGATCCGAGAACCATCTCTGCTAGAAAGAAGCATATTCCTCGGTTCCCTCACTCGTGGCCTTCACATGCTCAAAAGAGCAGAGCTTCCAAAAAAATGCATGGTACCGCTATCACACATCCACATATGTTAAAGATCAAATGCTGTTCTCTAATTTCTAAGCTTTTAATTCAAGTAAATATCTGTCGCATTAAACTTACATTCTACTTTTTAAACCTCAATAGCATTGAATTTTCCAGCCAGAGTGGGCCCTGATGGTAACTCATTGGGAAACAATTGTATGCTTAATTTGTGTAGAGGAATGCTACTAACATGTTCTCTAAGACTCTTTTGAACACATTCTCTACTATTGGGTGAAATTCATGTGGGTTCCACTAAATATGTGGGTCCCCTTCTTTGTCTGGTGAGTCCTATTCCTAAATTAATGGGATTCACATAAATTTCAACTAATAGAAGAGTGTCAAAGAATGTGCTTCTAGAACTACTCTATCATCAGCTTGATGCACAAACCTTGAATTCCATGAATACATTTTTGCTGTAAATGTCCAAGTTGATGGAAGCGTGGTACAAGCTTATGGGGATTTTGCATCCATGGAGTTTGAAACTGGAAATGGTTGTGTGTGTTGATTTATTTGTTCTTTAAGTTTATTGAGATATTAACAGTATAGACTGTAAAGTTTTGGCCACTTAGTTTTGCTAATACAAATTCTATATAGGTGAAAAAAAGAAACATCGCAAAGAAAGGATTGCTGTAAAGCGCAGAGAAAGAATGCTGCATCGAGGGGTTGATCTAGAGAAAATTAATTCGGTATGGAATAAAAATTAATTTTATCCTCTATATCTTTGTTATTTCTGGCCACACTACTTCCAATATAGCTTTCTTTTGCTTCATCCTTTCCCCCTCTTTATCTTTCAAAAACACTTACTAGTTGTTTTAAATATATATATATTGATAGGAACCCAAAAAACAAGATTGAACTAACAGATTATCAAACAGAATGTATATAATATTTCTCAGATTAAAAGACAATACAGTGGAGTTCCCACTGCCACAGAGCAAGCTCCTCTAGAGAGGTTAACACCCCCTGGCCATAACAGAATTCCAAAATATCTCAACCGTATCTGCACACCTCACTCCCCTTCCCTTATATTCCGACTACCTTTCTCACTCAATGATTATTTGGTTACACCCATTGCCACCTCAGCATTTCTCTCCACAACCTTGTTTCTACTCTTATACACTACACTCTCTAAATCTTGGGCCTGGTTTCTAAGTCTAAGCCCACATTCCCAGTCCTAACATATATATATATAATAGACTTGTTCTCTTGCATTTTATAATTTTTACTTATTAAGATTCCGTATTTGATTCTACTAGCTTTTTGCATTACATCTGGTGGCCCTTTGCTTAATCCTGTTGTCTGCAATCTTTCTTTCAAATCATGTATAAGTTCAATGGCCTCTTGGCGACCTTAACTATTGTTAAAAACTTGTGTGATAATATAAAGATTTGCTAACTTATAGGCATTATTTTATATATTAGAGACTTGGACTTTTGGACTGTTTGGTTCAAAAGAGGGGAGGGAAGGGGTTTTGATTAAATATTATGTTTGGTTGACATGAGGGAAAGGGAGATATCAGTTCTATTAGTTATTAAAGGAAGCAAATAGAGTACTTGAGTTCTATTAGGTATGATTCACAATTCAAAATTAGAACAATAACAATTACAACAAAAAATTCCTGATATGAGTTCCACTTTCACAAGGAGAGGGAAAGGAGGGATTTTAATGGAGGGGAAGAGAGATAGCTGTTTTCTTGTTTGGTTCATAAGGAGAGGGGAACGGTTTTTAAAAGTAATTTACTTTTGCATTCTTATAATTTTAGTCATTACAGTTTAAGTGTTTTAAATCACCTCTCTTCCCCTCCTAAAATGCAACCTAAGAGTTAAAATAAATGTTGGACTGGTAACTTGTATGTGTTCATAACAGATTTTGTGTGTGTTGCATTTCCTACCTAGTAGCTATATCAAGCATATGCCTTTAAAAGCGCATCAAAGGAAGAACCACAAAAGTGAGACATTGCATAAGCACCTTAATTCACTATATTGTTTTGTGACACTAGTCTCTGTGTTATAAGTATAATCAGAAGCTACCCGCATTCAAGAGGGTTTAAGCTTTTAAATTTGTACTGCATGACAGCAGCAGATAAGAAAGAATTATCATAGTGTTGGGAACCAAAGACTGATTTTATTGATTTAATGAAATTGAATAGAAACTTGGAGAAAGAATTGTCCTCCTCCAAGGGTTTCCCCCTCACAACAGATTTCTCCTTTCACAGCAGCGCCAATGCTCAGTTCTCTTCATTGATAGTTTGATACCTCAATATCACTCCCTTCCACTTCTTCTATTTAAGCTGAAACCTACCATTTCATACTCTCCAACCTTTCTAAAAATTCTAACTAACTATTGATAATGCACCATAACTCCATAACTAACTGTTGAGAAGGAAATCTCTAACAGATGGTTTCTGTTATCTGTGTTAGAAATATGTGCAATATTGTAGTATTCATCCCCCACTCTCAATTTTAATTTTGTTATGAATAGAACGAGTGTCCCAGAGTCAGTGGTCACCTTCTACCTTGCCTGTGTATCCAAAATTTTAATTTTGGTTCCTTAAACATTATCTAAATTGTAAGTTGTGATCTATTTCTATATACCAAATTGTACCATTCTTTGTTGAGTGTAACTTCATCTTTTCGAAGTTAACGATGTTGGACATATATGAGGTAGTTTATGAATATTCAAAATTTAAATTGTTCTGTGCATTCACACCTCACTCTCATCCTAACTCTTTCTGTTTTTTTTTTTTTTTTTTTGGTAATTCTAGAAATTAGAACAAATTGTTTTGGAGGAAGTGGATATCTTCTCTTTTCAGCCTATGCAAGCTCGGGATTGTTCACAGGTGTGTATCGTGCATGTCTACCTTTTCCACCTATCGCTATTTAAAATGCATACCTACCAATAATTACTCTTCAATGCATTCCACATCAGTGCCTTGTTCTTGTCAAATAGATTTTCATATAAAAATTGGGTTTTGTAAGGAAAATAATCCTGATTGGATTCAGACTCTGAATCATGGTTAAATCTTGTGATTTGGGGAAGTCACATTAGTGACATAAGAAGTTTGGAACATTCAATCAGTTAGGGATGGTAAAGCCATATTTAATTTATCATGCTTTGATGTGAGATACAGTTATTGACATTCAAGAATTCTGTGCATTTCCAGCAAGCCACAACCAATGAATTTTGCATAATAGAACAGTTGTATGTTATTTGCTTTTGCTTTTGTATAGCTGGGTGAAAAAATGTTTAAATCCCATATAACTCATTGATATGGGTTGTGTTCTCCTCGATGAATATAGATACAACGATTAGCAGCAATTTATCAATTGCGAAGTAGCAGCCAAGGTTCTGGCAAAAAAAGGTGACAATGATCTTTACATTTTTATAGAATTGAATGTTAGTCTCTATAAATTTAATCAATATAGTCTGGATTTTTGGTTTCAGATTTGTGACGGTGATGCGAACGCAGTGTACATCCATGCCTTCTTCAAGTGGTAGACAGCACCTGGAAAAGGTTCTGTAGTGCCACTAATTGCATCTTGAAATTTATTTATGAATGACATAAAATTTACACTTTTCCTCCTGTTTTCATCCGAATCTCCCATCCTCCTCTCTTTTTTTCACTCTTCCTTCTTTATGTGATTGAAACTTTAAAATATTTATTTCAACTTTGAAGCTTTTGATCTTTCAATCATTGGACATTCCTTCCACACTTGAATTTTTTTATAAATTATGTTCACTAAGTACACTTTAACTTGCTATGGATGAGACTGACACCATTTTATGAACTTCAGTTGTTGGGAGTTGATGATGAGGATGCGGATTTTTCTGTTGCTGACTATTTTAATAAGAAATCTGTGAGTGTAGATAGAAGACTGGGAATGAATAATGCTAAAAGGAATGAATTTAGATCACAAGAACTTCAATTTGCCCCGAGCAAGTACTCAAACAGCAGTAAAGTGAAGGGCAAGAAAGGGAGTGGACATAAGGGTTCATATGCTAATCAGCCTGTGTCATTTGTATCAAGTGGTATAATCCATTCAGAAACTGTACAGGTTACTGCTGTTGATACTGAGGAGACTTGCAGGAAGGTTATCACCAGCTCTCCTACTATAGGTTCATTTGAGGAACACACTACTGGTTTCGGTTCAAAGATGATGGCTAAAATGGGATACATGGGGGGAGGAGGATTGGGGAAAGATGGTCAAGGTATGGCAGAGCCTATTGAGGTTATTCAAAGGCCTAAATCACTTGGTTTGGGTGTAGAGTTCTCCAACAGCCCAGCTGAGCCAACTAGGAATAAATCTTCAAGAGTTGGTGCTAAATCACTTGGTTTGGGTGTAGAATTCTCCAACAACCCCGCTGAGCCAGCTTTGAACAAATCTTCAAGAGTTGGAGCTTTTGAAAAACATACAAAAGGCTTTGGATCAAAGATGATGGCAAAGATGGGATTTGTTGAAGGCACGGGATTAGGTAGAGATTCACAAGGCATTACCACACCTTTAGCCGCTGTTAGGCTACCAAAGTCACGAGGACTAGGTGCCAAAACTTAATTTAGACGTCATTTTTTTGTATTTGTTTCTAATTTCATGTTGTTGGCTTAAATCTTATCATTCTCTCTTGTAACTTACTTTACCGTGGGATGACCATATCTGACATCACTCGGTTAAAATGCTATTTTTCTAGTTCCTTAGTTTTCCCCCCCTTTTATGGGGAAGGTAAGAACAGTCGGTCCTGCAGAGGACATGTAATTATGTTCAAGATACTTATGTTAAATGTGGCCAATTCTTGGATCACCATGTGGGGTTATATCGTCAATTCCCCCGTATGATACTGAAGCCTTGCCCAGTCATTCCATTTGTCCATACTGTAACAAATAAGGCATTTTATGTTGGAAGGTAGCGGTGCCGTGCTCAAGTGGCAAATTCATGCTAATGTTAGCTCGTGAGAGTTGGCTTTCACAATTTGTTGGTGATTAGACTAATAAACTAGAAGGAAATGTCATTTTTTTAAATTCCATTTTCCTTTATTTGACAAGGGTTCTAAATCTTTATTCAATTTATTGTATTAAGTATTAACCTTTGTTCAAATTCAATACATGCAAACATGGGTCCATAGTCATCACAGTCATCATAGGATGAGCTCCGAAGACACCATCATATATCATATCTACTAAGCCCGCGAATCCAAATTGCGGAAAACGTGAGTTAGTAGGACCACATCGGTACTCAAATCCTGAAAACTATCAGACACCAAGAATTATCATGGAAAGGCTCTGGTTACTCTCGTTATCATAGGGCCCTTGTGTCTTTCAAATTTCAATTTGAACCTGTCTTGTTATGGATTTAATTAGACAGAACAAAAGAAAACCTCATCAGCGAAACGGTAGCACTTGGCTGTTTTTCATTCTCAAATGGTAATTGAGCAAGATGGCTTCGTACATGGTGCATGTTGTACGTGATATATATGTCTGTTTCAACAAGCTAGAATATTCCATAAATGTGATTTAATTATTTAAATACCACTGGTGTTCTGTTTTATCAAGACTACATATTTATAATACAAAAAGGGTTAGGCTTAATCTCATTCTCCATTGTCGGTATGGAGGCACTATAGTCTATAGCGCTGCTCAAAAGTTACCTGCTTGTTCAAGCTTTAAAACCAACCTTTTACGATAGTGTCACTTCAAAGACGTGTATCAAATAAACGGATGTGCAGAATCACTAAGCTCTGTAGCCTTAATCACAATTTTTCAGTGTTGACGCTAAGTAATACTTGTGCTGACGATGAGAAGGTTACATGCATCATTTTCATTGGTGCTTATTTCTTTGGTACAATGTCACCGTAATGGTTGGAACTTGGAATATTTAAATTCTTTTCCCCATTACCATCGAAGAAGACAGACACTCATTAAGAAAGTTTCGCCATCCAATAATATAACTAGCGCTTTCCGTGCTTGTTTTATTTTAGAAAATATGTTTAGCTTCTTTCAATTTTTCTTGACAATACAAGTGTAGTTGCTCAAAATTATTGCGTGAATGACAGAATATAAAGTATAAACAATTTTTCTGAAACAATTTTGATAAAGTGTCTCTCCAATGTGGCATTCCAGGTAATTGTCTCCATCATATATATCCAAGTTAGAGTAAAAATATCATTTCGGTATTTGAAAGATTAAAGTTATGACATCTAGGTCCTTAAAAGATTTTTTAGAGACATTTACATCTTTGAAAGATTTTTGGAGGCATCTTGAAAGATTTTGAGATATCTAGGTCTTTGAATTTTTTTACCATTTACACGTAAGTCTCTCATTTTCTAAATCTCTCTCATACATGATAGTTCAACTGCATGCATACATAACACCCACTTTTCCTTTTATTTATTTTTTAAATTAAAAAACATTTATAGAGGTTTTTTGTGGTCAAATCGGTATTAAAAAAATAATATAATAAATCAATACCATACATAAATAACATTAATAAAAATCATATCATAACATATATTAAAAAAAATCTAAAATATATTTAGTTTACTTTAGCTAAACAATCATTGCTACCCCCTTAATCACCAAAAATTCTTAGTGAGTTTATTACAATTCAAACAGATGAAATGGGCCATTCAGGAAGGCATCAAGTAAACCACATTACGTATAAAAGCTAAAGAAGCAGCAAAATAAGATAATATTAGTTCACATTCCTATCGTACTGCATTAAAGTTACATATTTTTATCATATTCCTATTTAAGAATTTATTATGATTGGAAATAGCATTAGAGTTCTAATATAATAATAATAACTAAAAGCACGTTGCTATTCTTAAATTTAGGTGCATTAACTTGGATGCTCATCATATTTCATAAAACAAAAACATTAGTCACTGACTAATTTAATAATGGAACAACCACATCTAACAAAAGATAGTATATGTAAAATCATATGCACCTATAAGCAATGACTAGATTTTGAATCTTGGCTGGCTGTAAGAAACTTCCCAGTCTTACTAATGAGTACATGTCTAGTAGAGCTTATGCTTGGGGAAAAATTCCAGGAATGTTGTTATTACAATTACATTGAAAATTAAATAGAACTTTCATATCATATTCAAAGAGTTCTTGACTATTTTCCCCTGTAGTCTATTAGAGATAAAAGAACAGGTGAGGAGATTGCCTTGTACCCTAAAACAATTTAGAATTATTTGAATTTAATGGAAAATCATGTACTTTATTTCCAAGGAGGAGAATTACAAAATTCTCCCAAGTCATATGAAAATGAGCTTTAGCATTTTCAATCTTATCATCTCAGACACTAGTTATTTTTCTTAATGAAGGAGAGGAAACAATCTAGATTTTAATTCTAATTTCTAAATTAATGAAGGAAAGGAAAGGAACCAATCTTATCATCTCACAAAAAAATTAAATTATTTTTTAACAGAACAGAACTCAGAAAAACTAAATGTGAGTTAAAAAACAGTCAAAACAGATGAGCAAAAACCAATCCTATAAATTAAGTTCTTTAGTTTAAGGTGAAAGCTAAAACAGTCAAAATACTCCAGCCATTCCCATAAACACACCTCACAACCCCACAGGGAAGATGTTTATCTCAGAAGAACTCAAGGCAATTGCAACTCTGTGCATTGAGAACCAAATGAATGCAATTGTTTGATATGAACCATGTTTCTATAGCTTCTCTGCATGGGATGTGGCAACAATACACTGATCGAAAACCAAATGAATGCATAATCACTGAATCAGAACTCAGAAAAGGACAAAGAGAAAGGGAAATTGTAGAACCTTTGATTCGTCTTGTCTATGCCACTGCCGTCGGAGTGGCGGCGTCACCGGCATCGGAGTGGGTACGTCACTGACGTCGGAGAAGCAAAACGCTGCGCAAAGCCAAAACCCAAAACGGCAAAACCCTCAGCACTGCAAAGTTGAAAACCGAGAACGAGAACTCACTCAGCCAGTAGAAGTAAACGTTGCTTCAAAAGCCAAAGACGACGTAGTTTCGCTAACTACAACTGACCCGCACAAAATGGTCTGTCACCGGTTTTACCGGTTTTCAGGCGGTTATCTGGTTCCCGAACCGGTTCTTGAGCTCCCTAATTTAGAGGTTCATTTGGAATGAGTAATAGACTAGTATATAGGTTTTCCATTCAAAGCCTTTATTTCGGTTCGATTCTAATAACATAGGTTTGATTTTGGTGAAATAACAAACTAATACATAGAATTATAAATTGTTTCTCATCATAAGAACTTTCACGAATGTTTTTAATTTAAAAAATTAATAAAAGAAAAGTGGTGTCACGTAAGCAATTGGACTGTTAAAAGTATAAGAGAGAAGGACTAGTACATAATAGTTAAATGTTGACTCAATAGTTTCTTAATGTTGTTAGTAATCAAAGAACCTACATGGGATGAGTCCTATTCAGCTAGAAAGAGGACTAAATTACATGTAAATGCAAAAAAAATTCAAAGACCTAAATACCTTTAAAGATCTTTTAAAGACCTGAAAGCCTCTAAATAGTCACTTAAGGACCTAGATGTCTTTATTTTAATCTTTTAAGAACCAAAATAATGTTTTCACTCTGACTTGGATCCCTGTGGAATCCCACATATGAGAGAAAAACTCTCTTAGCATAACACTTAACAGTTGATTGGATACTTACTAAACGACGTTAGTAATGTAAGAACTAATGTGCAAACAACACAAAGATTCAAGGACCTAGATGTCTTTAAAAGTTTTTTCAGGACCCAAGTGTCAACAATTCAATTTTTCAGGAACTCGCTTAGTATTAACCTTTTTCTTCTTCTTTTAGGAAAAAAAATCAATCCCTCCATCTAGTCTACGAATGGCCCCGCTTATATTTTTTAAAAAAAATTATTACTTCTTTTAATTAACTAAACTTTATTATATTATATTAAAAATTAAAATTTAATTAGTATATACTGATAATGTAAAAGAGTTTTACACTAATGTGCAATCATAACTATTTATTTATATGACTTTTAAGGTATTTGGTAAAATCAACAAATTTACCGTAAATGAAGGATTATGATTGAATGTCAATCTAAAAAAGTTTTACACTAACAGTTCATACAAATTAAACTCTAAAAATAATATTATCATTTATAATAATTTAAAATATTAAATATTTTTAATATTAATAGTTTAAATTATGACAATTCACAATAATTAAGTCAAAAAATTAATAGTTAAAATGATAAATTTGTTTCTTTAAACGGACAACAAGTCTTATTTGTCTAAAACTTTTATAAAGTGATCTAATTGCTAATACATATAAATTTTAGGGATCAAAATAGTGGTTTACCCCAATAATATAAATTAGGCATATGTTATTTACACTTCCATCTAATGTTAGATGTACCTCTTTTTCATATTTATTATAAATATTATCTAAAATATACTTATAATTATTTTTCAACATAATCTTTTCATATTAATAAATGTACTTCCCTTTCTCTCAAATCCTAATTTTGTATAATTTATTTTAAGCTATATCTTTGCAACCCTTCTCCATTATTCTTTAAAAATAAGTTGAATGCTTGAAAATTCAACTTAAATTTAGAAAAAAATTCTTTTAGAATAAATTGTTTCAAGAAGCCAAAAATATGTTATTTTTATTATTTTTCAATAATTTATTTTTTATTTTTGTTTTTGAATAAGGCCAAAACACATTGAAAAATCATGTGTTAATTTGTGGAGTAGTCATTGATCTTGAAAGGAAGTTGTCCCAAAAAAGGTCACCTACAAAAGATTCTAATTTGTAATGGTTCTAACCAACTTAATATATATAAAAAGTGTCGTGGAGTGTCACTGTAGTGAAGTAAAATCATTAAAACATTGAATAATGTAATTCAAGACATAATAGACAAAAATTCGTAAATTTATAACTCCTGAAAAACACTAAAATAAGGGTCCAATTTATGATAGTTTAAAATAATCAAGTGACACTACCTATATCAACAATATAGCACCATAATTAATCATACCAAGCAATAGAATGTGAGAAGTTTATATGAAAGTGAGTGGCAAAAATACATCCTCTTCTCACATTAAAGCACACTTTTATTCTATGAAAGTTATTTTTACAATCTTTTACTCCATAAAAGTTTTTTTTTTTAAATTTACACAAACAATTTATAAGAACAAAACAAAAATTAATTGTTTATATAATCAATTATAAATTTGTGTGGGTTGAAAACTTTGTTTCAAGTACCTTTATCTGAATCATATTAATAATGTTGTACCCTAACATATTTAAAATACATATTTGGGATGGAAAATCAACATGAAGGGTTAACACCACTTTAAGACATATATTCACAAATCGTAAAGATAATGCACATGACAGGATCATCTTAACTTCAAATGAGAGATGGCGAGAGATAAAGAGAAACAAGGAAGGGTGGGGAGTGGACTGTTGTGAGATGGCAAAGGATGAAAGCAAACAGATTGGTGATTTCATCGGAACCAGCAACACAGATCACGCAACAACCTTTTACTTTTCAAATTTTCCGGTACAATATGAAGCATATGCAATGTGGAATTTATTTTTCAGATGGAGTATGGTGAGGGATGTTTTCATCCAAAAAGACCAATCAAAGCGGTGACAAGTTTAGGTTTGTAACTTTTGGTATGGTGACGAAGGTGAAGCAGTTAGTAAAAAGTTTACTTGCAATTTGGATAAGAACCTATAAATTGTGGGTCAATGTCAGCAAATGTCACAGAGGTGGGAAGAGGGTTGAAATTAAGGTGGAAGGTGGAGATGTGATTCATGGAGGACAAAAAGGTCAACCGAAAGGGGCGGCTATGGTTGATAAGAAGGAAGTACCTAGGGCATCGATTAAGGTTTGGAGAATCAAAGAGTGCCAAGAATCAGATGGTAAAGCAGCAAAAGAGAGGTCATAATTATCTTTTTTTGTGGGACTAGAGACTATTCGAGATTTGGAGCAATGTTACGTTGGTTGATTAAATGTCCTACAAATTATCTATGAAATTCAAGATCGAATAAGGAGGGAGGGGATAACTTCACTAGGACTCATTCCGATGGGAGAGAACATGGTGTTGTTAAAACCGGTAAAAGAGGAAGTATTGGAACAACTTTACAATGAGACAAAGTCTATACTGTGATCTTATTTTTATAAGTTGTCACCTTAGAAGTAGACAATAATGGTTAGAGACCAGTTTACTTCAATTAGACTCAAAGGAGTGTCTGTGCATGTGTGGAACTCTGAATTTTTTCAATTAATGGTACAACGTGTGGGGACGTTTTTGAAGGCAGATGAGTGTACTACTCACCAACGGAGGTTGGAGGTAGCCTGTATACTTATGAGCACTAAGGACTGAACTCCCATAAATGTGGTGCTTCAGGTGAGAATTAATGGTATATTGTTTGAAATTTGAGTGGTGGAGGAAGTTTTTACTTCAGTAGGAATTGTCAATGACTTGGGGCAGTCGACTAGTTCAGTGACTAACGAACCAAGGCCAATATTTCGACGGAGGCCAGTATCGTCGACGACCAACGAACCAGGGCCAATATTGTGACCAACGAACTAGGGCCAGTATTGCGATGGTGGCCAAGGAGGACCCAATGTTAGAGTACATCATGTAAACGTCATTAGTCGCGGAGGTCACCGATCCGAGCTTCGAAAGGTTCGGAATGCTGAAGGACACGACCATGGAGATTGCTCAGCTTTCTCTAGAGGCATCCCGAATAACATTTGCAAGGTACGATAGTTCAAAATTGGGAAGCAAAGTGGAGTTGGCACACGCTGAGAAGTTTCGAGGTTTTCATTCTAGAAGTTTGGTGCAGTGACGTGAAGTGGGGTTTCGTTATGGGAGTTTGAGCGGCAACGATTTGCAAATGGAATTAGCAGAAAGAGACCAAATGTTAATATAACATAAGGGACTTAATTTGGAGGGGCAGCACAGTGTTAGCAGAATTAAATGGTATTAGTCCGGTGACACAACACACGTTATTGTGTAGGATACTATGGGTCACGAAGACTCAACGACATTTTATTCCGAGGGTACACTACTACATTTTATTCTTAGTAATATTTATTAAGAGTATTACTATAGATAAATTTTATATATTATAGTGACATTTTTTAAAATAAATATCACCGTAGATAATATTACTATAATATTGTGACATATTTTAAATAAATATTATTATAAAATAAATTAATTCATTTTATAGTATCATTTTTTTTTAAAAATGTTATTAAAGATTTTTATTTTTTAAAAAATACATTCTTATTAAAATTTTCATTAATTATATTATTTTTTTTCTTAAAAAGTACTTTTTGTTATTATTTGTTTTATATAAATTTAATTTTAACGTTTTTATTTTTATAATTTTAACTTATTTACACTTTAATAAACAATTAAATTTTTATTATATTTTAAAACTAATAAATTTACTAGTTAAATACTTAAATTAAAACTTGTTAAATAGAAACTAGTGGAAAAATAATTTTATTAAATTTATTTATTTATTTTTTTATTCACTGTAAAAAAGCTTAGATGTCTCCGAGTTTTGCTTTTTTTTTCAAAATTTCATTCTCTGCAATTTGGCTCAAGGTTTGTTCTCTGCAATTTCACTTCTTCGGATTTCGTCCTCTAAGTTTCATTCTCTAAGTTACGTTTTCCTTCTCTCGTTTCTCTACATTTTGTTCTCTGCGATTTCACTCTGTAAGGTCCATTCTCTACGATTCGACTTTCCGAGGTTCGTTCTCTGCGATTCGACTCTCCGATGTTCGTTCTCTGCGATTGACTCTCCGAGGTTCGTTCTCTGCGATTCGACTTTCTGAGGTTCGTTCTCTGCGATTCGACTCTCCAAGGTTCATTTTCTGCAATTCGGCTCTCTCAGGTTCGTTCTCTACGATTTCGCTCTCTTAGATTCGTTCTCTGTGATTCGGCTCTCTCAGGTTCGTTCTCTGTGATTTCGCTCTCTCAGATTCGTTCTCTGCGATTTCGCTCTCTTAGGTTCGTTCTCTGCGTTTCGTTCTCATAGTTTCGTTCTCTGTGTTTGTTATCTGCCTCTCTTTTGGTTTTGCATCTTTATTGTCTCTGATTTTGTCTTTGATTTCTCTCAGTATCTTTGTTTTGTGCGTTTGTTCTCTCAATAAAAATTGAAACTACATCTGTGCAAGTGACTGATTCTTGCATAAACACAACTATGAACCCAATGCTTCGAGGGTAGCTACTGGAACTCTCAAGAAAGACACATTTTCCCTTAGAACAATTATATCAATACTTAATTGATCCAGTTAATATCTACAATCACCCAACAGAGAACTGTACTAAAAATTTATGATGAGGATATGATTGGTTTAAGCTTATTTTTATTTACAATAATTTAGACAGTCTTTTGTTAATATGCAAAACTTTTGTTAAAAAAGAATTAATGAATTTAATTTTGTAAATAAAAATGTATCAAAATATGAAAATAAAAATTAAATGGGCAATTTTAAAAAACTAATTAGAAAACGATTATTTGTTAGATAAACTAAACAAAAAAAGATGCAGGGGAACTAAAGTAATAATTAATAGTAAGTTACATAGATGGTAAAAGGAAGTAACAAAACAGAAATCCGAAAGTGAAAGGAGGAGGGCAAACTAAAAAGAAGAATGCAAGGGATTAAATATATATATATAACTAGTAGGGACAAATTCACATTTCTTTAGTATGAGTCAGGGCAGAGGACTGTCTCATTTGGGCTGGTGTAGTTGGTGTAGGGGTCATAGAGTCTGTCTTTGAAGTATGAGCTTTTATAGTAGCTAGTCAGAACTGGATGAGCTACAATTCCTCTAGGTGTAGTTAGTATACTAAAGAATTGTAGTTAGTATATAGCTTCACTTAGTGCACTTGTTTACTATAAATTATAAAATGCATGTTTATGATTATGTGTTGCTGAAACAAATACACGAAAGAGCTAACTTGCTAGGACAAATATAAGTTGATTTTTCAAAACCGTACACATGGAACCAAACATCAGAGTCAAAATGTCGTTGGGGACCAAGATATAAAGTCAAAATGTTATAAAGATGGGAACAAAATATTCATCAAGTTAAGAAAAATACAAATCTAGTGAATCTAAGTTTTCGTTTATAAAACATCAGAGTCAATCTTTTCTGCTCTATCTTACATTGGATTGGAATATACAATATTTCTAATTTAGATACATATCATAATTATCTTCATTAGTTTAAAATGAATTTTATTTAAATCAATTTAATTCTATTTTAAACTAATGGTAGGAGAATTTTATATATAATTTGTATGAGATTTTAAGTTTAAATTTGGTTGTTGTCATTATACTCACAAAAATCAAATATCAATCTGTTGTGAATAAATAAGAATATATATTAATAAGCATATAATATACAAACTAATAAAATATTAACAATTAATTGATTTATAGTATGTTTTAAAATAAATAGAGAAGTATAATAGATATTAAAATGTGAAAGCTATAACCATTAGTTTTTTAGAATGAACAATTACATCTCAAATTTGAAATTAGAAAGTTGTTAGTTAACTAAGTTAAGAATATTGGGCATATACAAGAGTGTAACATCTATCATTTAGTGCTACTTAAAAACATATTACCCATTTTTAATATTCTCTGCCTCGTTTGATATGTGGTCTGCGAACACAAGTGTTTGTTTGAGATTGATTTTGAAGTAGCAACAGGGTAATAGTCCAAGGTTGTTTAGGTGGTGAGCTGTGTAGTCCTGCTAAGATCGATGGATTTTCCATGGCACCAATGTTCCCTTTTAAGCAATGTCTGATGATGAGTAAGTGGGAGGTTAGTTCTGGCTTTAATCTGAATTTGGGAGGAGGCAAAGTTATTTCCAATTTTCCACAATACAACCATAACAAATTTCAGCGCAGTGTTCTGCAAAGAACTTGAGTCAAGCACATAAGGATCACAACATCAACTGGATGATTACTGATATTGTTCTTGCTGTGGCTTGCAGATGATGAAAATGCAGCATTTGTCTGACTTCAGATGCATTGATGATGATATATAGACTCTTCTATGTGACATTTTCATCATCTACAATCACATAATTTGAATACTGCATTGTTGTGATCCTTCTCAATGCATGCAGTATTTGTTGTGGTCACAGAATTTGGAAGCCTGCCACTGATATATTGATTCTCTGCAGGATTCATCCTCAACTTTGTTGTCTTGTTTTGATACACTGCATTACTGGTTTTGGACTCATATGTTAGTTTAGCTGTGAAAATTTGGTTAACATCATGTCCTGTTATTATTTGTACCCTGTTTTGCTGGCTGTATTGCTCTACATTTGTCTGGGTATCTGTCTGATTTTAATTTCTTCTGGCTATATTAAGGTTGTAGCATTATAGTTAATATTTGGTAACCATTCTCATGCTTAGTTTAGGTTGTTTTGTTTCCTTTTTCCTTTGTATTTAATGTTCACCGTAGTACCTTTACACCTCTGCTGCTAGTGGTTATATATATTGCTTGCTTATAAAAAAAAAAAAAGACTTTTAGTTTGAGCATAAGTCATGATAAGAGGATAAAACAGTACTACGAACACAGTCCTCTAGAGAGAAATAGACGTACACTGAGCATGCATGAAATGATAATTATCGTAATTAATTCTAACCATGTTACTATGTAGGAGTGTGGACAGGGGGTACCATATCTAGGCTAAGTGTAAGGACAAGCCCACCATTCAATACCACTATTTTCAACTAGGATAATAAGTTTAAGGAGACGAATTAAATAAGGGATTTTGATTTGGCACCTATCATTTTTTATTTAGTACCTACTGTTTGTAAAAAGACAATGTACCTCTTCTACTGAAAAGAGTCTGCGTAGAAGAAAAAAAATTGCCTTCTATGAAGAGGCATCTCTGAAGAAACAAATTCTTTTCTTCTTGGGTGAGACTTCTCAATGCACTAAGTAAAGCTATATACTAACTACAGAAATCCGAAAGTTAAAGCAGGAGGGCAAACTAAAAAGAAGAATGCAAGGGATTAAATATATATATATATATAGTAGGGACAAATTCACATTTCTTTAGTATGAGTCAGGGCAGAGGACTGTCTCATTTGGGCTGGTGTAGTTGGTGTAGGGGCCATAGAGTCTGTCTTTGAAGTATGAGCTTTTGTAGTAGCTAGTCAGAACTGGACGAGCTACAATTCCTCTAGGTGTAGTTAGTATACTAAAGAATTGTAGTTAGTATATAGCTTCACTTAGTGCACTTGTTTACTATAAATTACAAAATGCATGTTTATGATTATGTGTTGCTGAAACAAACACACGAAAGAGTTAACTTGCTAGGACAAATATAAGTTGATTTTTCAAAACCGTACACATGGAACCAAAAATTGAACCAAGCTAATCAAGGAAAGAAATGTAATTTATAGTTAGTTGGAATTGTTATACTTCTGTAGCCTTTTGTACTGATACTTATATTCTCTTTATTAATGCAGTGCAGGGTTGCTAAACTTGCACGTAATGATGTTTACGCGGTTGTTAATTTCTAATGTAATGAATTTTGATGTATTAGACATATTGATTACGATGTAATGAATTTTAGACATATTGATTATGATGTAATGAATTTTGATGTATCCTATAATATTTCAATTACAAGCTTATGCTTTAATTTTCTTGAATCTTTTTTTCATTCTCCATGACTTTTTATTACTAAATTATTTCTTTCAATATTAATTTATGTTATAGTGTAAAAATTTATTTAATATTTATTATGAATTATATTTTATTTTATTTTAAAAATAAACAATTTAATAACATTTGTTAAATGCTAAAAAACATTTGCAATAGTAACATTTTTGTAACGTTACTTATCTATTTAAAAAATGTTACTAATTATTTTTAGTGATATTTTTACAATGTTGCCTATATTAAAAAAAATATTACTAAAAACTTTTAGTGACATTTTTAGAAATGTTATCTTTTTATTAAAAAAAGTTACTAAATGTTTTTAGTAACATTTTTATAATGTTACTTTTCTAATTAAAAAATTTACTAAAATGTTTTAGCAACATTTATAAAATGTTACATTTTATTTTAAAAAAATGTTACTAAAAATTTTTAATAACATTTTTTATAAATGTTACCTCTAAAATGCAAAAATGTTACTAAATACCATTAGTAACATAGGGTATACACAACATTTGATAAAATGTTACTAAATCATATTAGTAACATTTTCTTATGATTTAGCGATATTTTTTTAATGTTACTAAATTACATGTATCTAGTAGTGGTAATATGCACGGGAGTGGGGAAGAACGCAAGGAGGCAAGGAAGGGGACAATGCATTGGTGGAGGTTGAAGTGGCGATTACAGATGAAGGGTTTGGTGTTTTAGGGGGAGGAATTACTAAAGGGAGGGGAAGACCAAAGGGTAGACTTAAGAAGGAAGGGAAGAGAGGGAGGTCAAAGTCAGAAAGGAAGAATGTGGGATTCAATTCAGCCATAAAGAGAGTGTAATGTCAGATACTGAAGTAAATTGGCATAGGGAATGGGATTAAAGAAGGTAGCCAAAAAGGTATGAAACATAGTAAATTGGCATAGGGAATGGGAGTAAAGGAGGTAACCAAAAAGGTATGGAACATAGGTAAGAAGATGGGTGTGTTCGGTGTTGATGGTGATAAATTAGTAGCTAATGTGGCATCTTTGGAAGAGCGAGATAGAATCTCAAAATAAGAAGTGAGTGGAAGAGAGAATAAGAGGCAACCATGAAGGTAATTTGAATGAACACTAGAGGGTTAGAGGGAAGATTAAAGAAATGGAAAGTGAGAAAAATGACACAATCTCAAAAGCCAGAAATGGTTTGTTTGCAAGAAACAAAAATGGAGGTGATAGAAGGGACAATGTGTGAGTACTTATGGGGGAACTCTAAAGTAGCGTGGTGTTGCAAGCCATCGAATGACTTATCCGGTGGTTTGCTAACTATGTCGGATAAATCAAAGTTTGAGTTGCCAAATTGGTATGAGGGTAATCATTATGTGGGAGCTATAGGAACCTGGGAAACAAAAAGCGATAAAGCACACATGATAAATGTTTATTCACCATGCAAGTGGGAGTTGAAATTAACTTGTTGGAAGGATATTAAAAGGAGTAAGGAGGTAAGAGGAGGGGAATATCTGTGCATCATGGTTGACTTTAACACTATTACATGTGAGGAGGAGAGATAGACGGTAAGGCATCATAGTAGAGAGATGGAAATGAACTAATTCAATAAATTCATTCAAGAATCTGATTTGTAGATATTCTGATACGGGGAAGAAAATACATGTGGTATAGGAATGATGGGCGCACTATGAGTTTATTAGATAAATTCTTGTTATCTGAAGAGTTCTTATCAACATGGGAGAATTTGGAGAAATTGGGCCTACCTAGGAGTGTGTCGGATCACTATCTAGTGATGTTGTTGGAGGGAGGAATCAATTAGGGACCTAAACCATCCAGGGTTCTAAATCGTTGGCTCGATAATGCCAGTTTTAAGCCCTTTGTGGAACAACAGTGGAAGGCTTTGCAAGTTCAGTGTACGAAAGCATTTATATATTGCTTAAAGGGAAGCTAAAAATATGGAATATGGAGGAGTTTGGGATATAAGAAGATAGATAGAAGAAAGAAAGGGTAAGAATTTCTAAGTTAAACTTAAAAGATAAGAGGGAAGGTTTGAATGGTGAGGAGATAAGACTAAGAAAGCAAAAATTCAAAACTTCAAAAATTGGGTAGGGCATAAATGTTCATTATCAAGAGAACAATCAAGGGTGCAATGGTTGTGTGATGGAGACAACAACACTAAGAATTTTCATAGATCAATTATTAAAAGACAAAAAATCAACGCAATCTTAAGTTTAAATTTTGAAAGGAAGGAGGTGACAAAGGTGGATCTCCTAAAGATAAAAATCCAGTATCATTTTGCAAATCATTTTAAGGAAAAGGTTGGACTCAGACCAAAGCTTGATGTACAATATCGAAAGTTATCTGATGAATTAAAAGAGAGTTTGGAAAAGCCTTTTACAGAATTGGAAATTAAGGAGAAGGTAGTGTGGTAGCAATAAAAGTCCTGTCAAAGATGGAATAAATTTTCACTTTCTAAAAGAATTTTAGTCTTTGATGAATGACAACTTTATGGTTTTTTCTATGAATTTCATAATTCAGGGAAGTTTGTTAAAGAATCAAATAGCTCGTTCATAACACTGATCCTAAATAAGAATAATCCTCAATGTATAGGAAAGTATCACCCAATCTCTTTAATGGGTTGTATGTATAAGGTGTTGTCGAAGGTGTTGACTTTAAGGATACAACAATTGATGCTTTTTTTTGTTTCAGACTCTTAATCAGCTTTTGCAGCAAGCAAATAGATACTAGATGGGGTACTAGTAGTTAATGAAATATGAATAAGGCAAGGAGATTGTAAAAAGACCTTATATGCTTGAAAGTCAATTTTGAAAAGTCATATGACTTTATGAGTCTATTTGTGGGACATAATGAAAAGAATGAGTTTCGGGGGAAGATGGTTGAGACGGATTAAGGAATGTGTGGGGTCGTCGAGAATGTCTGTATTGGCGAATAAGAGTTCAAGAGGGAATTTGATATCGGTAAGGGTCTTCAACAAAGGGACCCACTTTCACCTTTCTTATTTCTTTTAGCTATGGAAGGGCTAAGCTAAATGATTCAGGTGGTTGTGGATAAAGTATATGGCAAAGATATCTAATAAGAAAAAAATACGTCAGCATATCACATTTACAATTTACTGATGACACTTTTTTTATAGCACGAAGGAATTAGGAGACAATAGAGGTTATAAAAGCTATTTTGCAAAATTTTGAGTTTACATCGTGGTTGAAGGTTAATTTTCATAAAAGTCATTTAATAGGAGTCAATGTGTAGGATCAATGGCTTCAAAGAGCATCATCTTTGTTAAACTGTAAGGGCGGAAGGAATTAGGAGACAATAGAGGTTATAAAAGCTATTTTGCAAAATTTTGAGTTTACATCGTGGTTGAAGGTTAATTTTCATAAAAGTCATTTAATAGGAGTCAATGTGTAGGATCAATGGCTTCAAAGAGCATCATCTTTGTTAAACTGTAAGGGCGGGGGCATTCCGTTCATATATTTAGGCTTGCCAATCGGAGCTAACTCATCTTTATGTGAGACATGACAACTTATTTTGAAGGTAGTATGCAAAAGATTATATAGTTGGGAAAATAAAACCCTCTTATTTGCAGGAGGGTTGTGCTGATCAAACCTGTATTGTCTGCTTTACTAATCTACTGTCTTTCGTTCTTCAAGGTTCCAAAAGGTATTATTCTCAAACTTGAATCACTTTTTAAATTCTTTTTGTGGGGAGGAAAAAAGGGAAGCAGGAAGGTGCATTGGATATCTTGGGAGAAAGTTTGTAAACTTAGAAAGGAGGAGGGCTAGGGCTGAGAAAGATGGATAAGTTCAATATAGCATTATTAGGAAAATGGAAGTGGAGGATAGTTATTGAGGGAACATATTGTGGAACCATGTTTTACTATCGCAATATCAAAATTCAGGAGGGCAGTAGGAGAAAGAGGGTAGGAAGTGTTCTCGGTGGTGATATGATTTAAATTCCGTAGAGGGTTGGAGTTTGTGGAAGGAGGTTTGGTGGTCTAGGACCATTTGTCTCAGCTGGGTGATGGAAACTCAATTATATTCTGGAAGGATAAGTAGTTAAGGGATTCAAGTTTAAGATATCAATATCCTAGACTTTTTCAATTAGCAATTAATAAAAACATTTTGGTAAAGGAGTAGATAAAAATTAGAAGTGGAACTCAAGGAGAAGGCTATTTGTGTGGAAGGAGAAGATAAAAGAGTTAGGTAAAAAATTACAGGTAATAAGAAGGTCAAGTGGGCACTGAGATGGAGTTGGATGGCAGAAGGGTTTGGATAATATGTAGTTAGATACAAGGTATTGACTTCGAACAGGTCTACTTTAAGAAATGAGTTCCTTAGCATGGAGATTAGAAACAAATAGGATGTCTACAAGGAACAACTTTTGCAAGAGAGTAATTTTACAAGAAGACAAATTAGGATGTGTGGTGCGGAGGGAACAGGACAACACATGTTTTTGTAATTTATTACAATTTAGATTCATTGTTGCCAATTTTTTAGTTTACTAAGAGGTTTGAGGAGCCAGACTTGATCTTCCATATAGTTTGTGAAATTATGACACATAATAACAAGTTATTGAGAGACTATGTACGAAAGATAGATTGACATAATTCAAGCAGCTCAATTTAAGACCTATGATATCATACTATGTGCACTATCACCTTGTGTATTGTAACCTCTCGTACTTCTTACTAATAATTTTTATTAATATGTTTTGGTTTAGAAGTAAGACATATTTTCTTAATTTTCAATCAACATCAGCATAAGATATATATGGTCTCTAACCAATTAAATAAGTGATCCAAATAAGATATCTTTGTCTAGTATATCTGCAAACAAGGATAAGATATAAACGAACAACATTTGGAAAAGAGGAATTGTCCGAAAAGAAGAAGCATAAGATACGTTAATTTCCAATCAAAATCAGCATAAAGAAGAAGCATAAGATACCTTAATTTCCAATCAAAATCAGCATAAGATGATCGTATTGTCACTAACCAATTAAACAAGAAGTGATACAAAAAGATATCTTTGTCTAGTATATCTGCAAATGAAATCGGCACATCCAGCCACGCATTTCCAAATTCAAATTGACAAAACCATGAAAGGGCAATTTATCGAAACATTCAAACCAAAAACTAGAAACACAAAGAGTCACTTAATCATTGATTCCACTTTTGCACCACCGATCAGCACGCAAATCACCAGTCAAATCAAATAACCAATTCCTTTATGCTCAAGAGAAATTCAAATCGATAAATTCCATGATCAACAAAAAGGCACAGCTAATACTAGAAACATTGTTGTATTACTAAAATACCAGTTTCAGAACTACATTGTAAGTGTGATGACAAAATCACCACCACAAACACCAACACCAAACTTTCTTACTATTCTACCAGACCCCATCAACTACACATTCTACATTCGCATGTATGCATCAGACCCACATTTCTATTTATTATCCAACACTTCCATCTTCAACAGAGTTAAAACTATTGGCATCACTAACTACCTAACCCAAACCCTCTTTCAGAAACCATGACACGAAATCTTCATCCCTAAAACCTACTTCACACGTTGCTTTCTCGTTTCTTCTCCACGTGCCCGCACCCTGCGGCTATCCTCTTGAAAAAATAAAGGAAGCGCGTCAGAGACCATGCGAGCAATCAGTCATCACCAATCACCTAATTCCAAAGTACACAACAATCTGAAAACACAGAAACAGAAGATCTAATCATTCCAAATCGAGCCGCAGCAACCGCCGTAAATTGCTGGTGGCTGCGCCGTTCCGTTCTATAAACCCCGGCACGGGAACGGAACTCGGATGCGGCGACGAAACGAACGCCGATCCCGCGTAGATACCGCTGCTCGAATCCGAAACCCTAATCTGCTTCTGGACGGTTAACGGATCTGGGCCAAGCCGATCCGTGGAGCCTAATAACAAATCGAGGCCCAGCTCGGTCTTGTCCGCAGCAACAACGAAACTCTGGTTGTTATTATTGAGGCTCAATTTCTCGCCCCGCTTCAGGATCTTAACTTGTCCCATGACGAGGCTGGCCGGCGAGGAAGCCTTCGGCGGCGATCGGTCGTTGGATCGACGGCGATCTCGATCGGTGGCCGGACTCCGCTTCCGGCGACGGTTCTGATGAACGTAGGTGTTGAGATTAGGATTCGGGTTAGAGTTTGATAGCGATGCCACACGTGACGTGGCGATGGCGAAGGCTTCTTTGGGGAGGAACCGGCCTTGGAGGCAATCGTGGGAACGAAGAATTGCTGTTCCCATCTCTAGAGAGAATATTGGAAATCGTGCTTAGAGAAAGAGAAGAGAGGGAGGGAGGTTTTCTTTTCAGTTGAATGCGAAAACCAGAGAGGCACGAGTGCTTATTTATAGCGGTGTCATGCTTGGAATTTCACATTATTTTATGAATCGCGTGACACTATATTGAACCGCCCTTTACCGGTTGGTTGGGTTTTCGGTGTTTAATTAAGAGATTAAGCATGTCTTATCGATGTGAGGGAATGTCACACTTCACCCTTCTTATGGACACGTGTCAAAACCTTAAAGATGATTGTTTGGCCGTTCAGTAAAGAAACCGCCTTCCACGTTCACGAGATCCGAGCCGTCCATGCTCACAAATATCTGCATTATTGACAGGTGTCAGCTTCCAACTTGTTCATGTCTATTTTTAGTTTTTTAAGAAGCTTTTCGTTTTTTAATAAACGGGCCTAAACAGAAAAGTTAACAATGTTGACAGGTATTTACAAGTATTTATATTCTTTGAATTTTTTAACATTAAAAACTATATTTAATGTGATTCTGGAATGTCATTTAACAACTAAATATAATAACTAATGTGATAAAATAATATTTTCAACGTTAGGTGGAGAAGAAAATCTTATATGAATTTGAAAATTTTAAATATTTTATGATAAAATATGAGTTTAACTGGTATACATTCTTCCTGTAAAAGATTTTTACAATAACATTTAATTATGACTTTTTAGACTATTAAAGTAATAACGAGTAAAGTCAACAAATTTACCATGAATGAAGGGTTACCATTGAATGTTAGTGTAAAAATAATTATTCTCACCCTGTATACCAATTAAACTCAAAATAATATTATTTGAATTTGAAACTCTAGTTATTTTTTTGAAGCATTTTGATTAGTTAAAATTCTAAAATTTTAAATTTTGTTAAAAAATAAGAATATAAATTTCTTCAAACATATTTTTCTTTTACTAAAACTAAGTGAGTTTATTTTTTGCTTCACAACAGTTAAAAATGTTTTTATCGACACTAAGGGCTGATTGACCTAAGTGGGTTCATTTTTTAAAAAAATTACCTAGATGGGTCTGTTTTAAAAATATTACCGACATGAGTCTGTTTTAAAATTTGACTTGGTCAAACCACAACTCACAATTGCAGGTTACTTGTCACGTCAATTGTGTGTTTACGTGGAAAGCCAGCGTAAAAAAAAAATTATTGTAAAACCGCAACTGGAATTGCGGTTTGTCTGGTCTTTGATTAGTGCATTCCGTTTGTCCAATAGGTAAACAGCGCATAAATAACTAACTCAATAAAATCGCTAGTCAGACTTGTGGTTTGACAAGTCCTTCTTTTTACCCAACATGTGCAAAAAAAACACAGATTTCTAGACACACAAAACCGCAATTCACACTTGCGGTTTGTGTGGTCTTTGACCAGCTCCCTCTTTACTCAATAGTTGCAGAAGATGCAGGTTTCTAGACCCACAAAACTGTAATTCACACTTACGGTTTGTATGGTCTCTAACCAGCCTCCCTTTTTACCCAACGGTTGCAAAAAAAAACACAAATTTCTAGACACATAAAACCGCAAGTCACACTTGCGGTTTTAATTAAATATCTATTTTTTTATACTACCATTTATCCAACTATTGCCTTTTTCTGCCCCAATAAAATGTTAACAGTGTATAAACTGTCGATACGAATTGTGGTTTATATTTCAGCATATATAGACACCATTGTTGTACATGGTCAAATACAGTATACCACTCTTAATTTTTACTTTGTTGTAGTATTATCACTTCCTTTAATTTTGTTACTTTTTAAAATTTTTTAAAAGTTTTACGTTACAGTCTAGTTTGTTAAGGTAAAAAATGTAATTTTTAAAACTTGTGTTTTCCAATATTTAAAAAAAATTCCTTTTTTAACTCTGTATTTTTAAATTGATTTTTTTTTAAAATTCACTTTATTATTTTTTTTATATTTTAAATATATAATTATAATTACAATTTAAATTTTAAAAAAATTATAATTACAAAAAATATAATTTAAATATATAATTATAATTTAAAATTTAAAATTTAAATTCACTTTATTATTTTGTTATATTTTATAAATATTTTTAAAAGTTACTTTTTTTTTATATTTGACATTACTATTTAAATTTGTTGTTTAATTTAAGTTTTGAGTTTTCTTAAATTTGTTATGTTTTTAATTTTTCAAATTGACTTTCTTTTTATTTTGTTATGTTTTTTTATTTTTTAAGTTAATTTTTCAAACTGGCTTTTTGAAGTTGCTTTTTTTAAAAATTTAAATTGTTTTAAACAAAAATTTAAATTTTGACGTTACAGTTTAGTTTTTTAGGTAAAGTATGTAACTTTTAAAAATTATTTTTTTTAGTTACGTAAATTATGTTTTTAAATTTAGCATTTTTTTAAAAAAACTAATTTTTAACTCTGTTTTTTAAATTTATTTATTTAAATTCAATTTATTATTTTGTTACATTTTTAAAATTTTTAAAAGTTACTTTTTTTAGAGGTACATTTATCAATATTATGGTTGTTCCAATTTTTTTAAATTTAGTATTTTGTTACGTTTTAAAATTTTATACTAAATTTGTTTATACAAATTTATTTTTATACTACTAATTATTATTTATTTGTAAGTACATTTATCAATATTATGATTGCTCCAATTGTCACCTTTATTTATAATGATGGAAGAATGTACGAAGGAGACGAACGTGTTATTTTTTAAGGGAGTAAAAAAGCCATTAGAATTATGCGTGCTATCAGTTTTAATTCATTAAAGAAAAAAACATAGCAAAAGTTAAAAATGCAATCAAATAAAGTTATATCATTTGTAACTTGTAGATTTTTATTGTCTGAAAAATATGTGTCACTACAAATTGTTGATGATGAAGATATTCAAATTATGTTTAACGTCTTTGAACAACAAAATTATGTTCATATAATAGAATTATATGTTGAGAAATTGTCAGTTAATACTAGTTGAGACACTCCAGTAGACACTGGAATAATGAATTCTGACGTAGTTGAAGTATATGATGATCATGTTATTGCTGAATCATGTTGTGAGGAAACATCTGAAGAAGAAAATGATGTTCCAATTGATGATAAATCATCTCATATTGATGATGATGAAAGTTGTAATATGGAGTCATTGTCGGTAAGAAATGTCGAACAAGGTATGTTTAATAATAATAATTATTTTGTTAAGAATAACTACTTTAATTTGTTGAACAAGAGACACATGAATAACAATATTGTTACACTTGTAGGGCAACGTCCACCTTGGACTGATGCAGCTCATTATACACATATTAATTGGTTGCATCCTGATCAAGAAGATATTTTAGGTCAACAGTTGCATGAGTCATGGAATGTTGGAGATGCATTGTACAAAGGTCTAGATTTTGAGACAAAAGAATATCTAAAAAAAATGCATTGATACAATATTCAATGCGAACACATCAAACATATCATGTTGTGTAGTCAAAAAGTTCAAAATACATTATCAAATGTCCCAACTATCAAGATGGGTGTCCGTTCTATACGAGGGCAATTTTGTCAATATGGATAAAAATTATCATACAGGAAAGCATGGAAAGCAAAACAAAAAGCAATTGTACGTGTTTATGGGGACTGGGATGAATCATTTGCCACTCTTCCAACATTTCTTAAATTCATTCAAAGTAAATCGTCAGGTTTTTTCTATCAAACATGTCATGATGATCTTGTTGTTGCCAATTGAGGTTACCGTCAATACCAACAGTTTCAAATAGTGTTTTGGACATTCAAGCAGTGTGTTGATGCCTTTAACTACTGTAAGCCATTGATACAGGTTGATGGAACACATTTATATGGAAAATACTGTGGAACGTTGTTAATCGCAACCATACAAGATGAAAATAACAATGTATTACCTCTAGCATTTACTGTGGTTGAAAGTGAAAACTCGTTGTCGTGGTCTTGGTTCCTATCCCACATACGACTACATGTGACACAAAAACAAGGAATATGTCTAATTTCTAATCAGCATGTTGGGATTAAGTCTGTTGTGCAAAATAAGGCATTAGGATGACAACCATCATACGATTATATTGCATACACCATATTGCGAGTAATTTCAACACCCGATTTAAAAATATGGCACAGAAAAAAATGTTGATAAAATTATGTATGTTTTCTTTTTGCAAAGCTTGACTAATTTGTTTTGAAAATTATTTTTATTATTAGAAATGACCAATTTTTTTGTCTTATTTTTTAGCTTTACACTCCATGCAAGCATATATTTGACTGAAATTTTGAAAAAATTTGTCAAGAAAGCACTGAAGTAGTTAGTTGGATAGATGACATATCAAAGCAAAAATGGAGTATGGCATATGACATAAAAGGTTACAGGTATGGACACATGACAACTAATTTGTTTGAGTGCGTTAACAAAGTGTTGAAGAATTGTAGGAATATTCTCATCAGTGCATTGGTAAGGTCAATGTATAGTAAATGTATTGCATATTTTGTTGAAAGAGGATCCCAAGGTAGTCCTAATTGGAAGCTGAAAAGGTGTATTGTAATAAATTAATTCAAGCATTGCGTAAAAACCAACAAGACGTTTGTTCCCATATAGTCCGTCAATACAATATCGAAACCACTAGATTTGAAGTCGAAGAAGCTTTTAATCAGTGACTCAATGTGGAGGACAAAAATGGATAGTTAAATTGAACGAAAAATACTGCCAATATGGGTGATTTCAAGCTTTCCATTACCCTTGTTCACATGTAATAGCTGTGTGTGGTGCAATTAGTTTAGACTATTATCAATTTGTTGATCAAGTATACACCAACGACTTCATCATGCGTGCATACTCTGGTCAATGGTTTTCTCTTGGGAATGACGACTTGATCCCTCATAATGAAGAAAGTTGGACTCTTATCCCAAACTATTCTGCTGTCCGAGGAAAAGGACGTCCGAAGTCAACTAGGATAAGAAATAAAATGGATTTTACTGAGTCACAAACACAAAAAAAAAAATAAATGTCGCCAATGTGGACAAGAGAGTCATAATCGGAGAAATTATCCTTTGCACGCAGACATAGAATGCTCTCAACCAACTGATGTTGATCTGTAGTTACCTTCAATGTTAATGTGTCTTTTAGTGGTTCAAAAAATTAAGTAACTAAATAAATGTTGATGTGGCTTAAAAATAAATTTTTAAATATACTTTTCAATATCTGTTAGATTTTAGAATTTTTATTATCTTTTTATCATATTTTTTTAATTTAACTTTTCAACTTTCCAATAACTGATATATTGTAAAATATTTATAAATTTTGTTTTTAATTTATTAATTACATTACAGTTTTAAATTTTTTTTTATATTTTTAAAAATGTTAGAATTTTTAAATTTTTACGTTACACTTTTCAATATCTATTATATTTTAAACTTTTATTTTCTTTTCTCATGTTTTTTTAATTTAACTTTTCAACTTTCCAATAACTTATATACTATAAAATATTTTTAAATTTTGAATTTAATTTTTTAATTACGTTACAGTTTTAATTTTTTTTATATTTTTAAATCTTTTTTAAAAAAGTTATAATAATCTTTTTATATTTTTAAAAATGTTAGAATTTTCAAATTTTTACGTTACACTTTCCAATATTTATTATATTTTAAACTTTTATTATCTTTTATAATGTTTTTTTAATTTAACTTTTCAACTTTCCATGATATATTGTAAAATATTTTTAAATTTTGTTTTTGATTTTTTAATTATGTTACATTTTAAAACTTTTTTAAAATTTTTAAATCTTGTTTAAAAAGGTTATAATCTCTTTTTTAAACTATTACAATTTTGAATTTGTTTATATTTTTTAATATTTTATAACAAAATTTATTATTTTTTTAAACATAAAATAAAATAAAATAAAAACTTTATTTCAAATAAAATAATATTTCATTCTTCATTGTCATCACCGTTTACATTTTGGCATGAATGTGGATCATAGGATCCACCTAATCCTAGACTAGCGGTGATATAGGGAGAATCCCAAGGTATATCAAACTGTGGTTCACCCATACCTCCTGTTGTTGCTGGTTGGTGCTCTGGTGGCATCTCCGGTGTGCGTAGTTATCCAAATATTTTCTCAAAAATATGGCCTTGGGGCATACTAGCACTATACAGTGTATGACTTTAGTGAGATGGTCCTTCGTGTGTTTGAGACGGATAATAATAAGTAGCAGGCATATCGCGAAAGTTGTGGTCTACCTAGATGAAGGGACGTGGTTCAGCTAGAAGTTTACCCCGTTCCTAATTTACCTGAACGTCAAGAAGACATTTGGATATGGCATCCAAATCACCTATATAACATAATAAGTAGTTAATAGGTAAACAAATTAAAAGTTAATGACATACATTTTCTTACATCATTTTGCTTCATTGTATCCAGTAGTCGACGATGATGTTTTAAATCATTGGTGACCCCAATGTGTCGGTTTTCCCGCCATAGCCACCTACCAAAATTATATAATTAGTATTAAATATTAGATAACTAATTTACGAATAATGTTGTAAAATATAACTAATATTATGCTCAATAAAAAAATTACCTTGACCCAATTGGTTTGTTTGGTTTGTATGAGGGTGATATAGTTGGTGCAACTTTTGGGAATCTCTCCCATGCCCATATTTGTATTAATAGGCATAAACCACCCATGGATCTTATTTTGTAATTTGTTGCAACGCATAATTCTCTATATAAAAAACTAAGTACAACAACACCCCATGCGTATGCACTGCACTCACCAAAGTCACGCAACAATAATAAATACCTTAAAGAGACTTTACTACTTGACTTATCAACAAACAGGGCACCACCAATTGTCGTAAATATATGTCCTAGTAAATCTCTATAGTTTTGTTCATTATTTTCAAAATTAGCAATGTCACCAAAATTATGAGTTAGCCAACTAACTCGAATAGAACTACCATTGATCTCATCCTCATTGGGTGAAATCCCAAGCAGTTCTTGACATAGTTCAACCCAATTAATATTGGTTGAAACTATGACAAGAATTTCAGTCACTCATAAACCTAACAAAATTGCACATCTTGAAGGGTGATAGTGCATTATCCACATCTCACGTGGAAAGTATGAGTTTCAGGTCTCCACCTCTCAACAAATGTATTAATTAAACCTGCATTAATACGAAGAAAACTCATCTGGGTGACCGTGTAGAATCCCGCTTGCCGTAAATATCGTACAATTTGTGGAGGAATTGACTCTTCTCTATTGTAAGTGGGAACTGAACGTCTGATTAAGAGTTTTCTGTTATCCTCTCCATTCCATATATGTTGAGAAACATGTTGATTTTGCATGTACAACACGTCATTCTCCACAGGTTCAGAGTGAAGACTATCGATAGAAGGGCGAGAAGAACAAGATGTCATGACAATTGCTAAAATTTAAAATGAAATATTATGTTAAAATAATACCCAAAATAATATATAAAAAAACAAAAAAATAATATATAAGAAAAATATATCAAAATATTATATAAGGAAACTAACCTTAATATTTGGAAACAAGCTTCAGAATAAAAACTTTCTTTTGATTGTGTGATTCTGTGGGGCTAAGTGGGCGAATAAATAGGAGAAAAATTCCACATAAACCGCAAGTCATATCTACGGTTTATGTGAATATTAACTGCTGTTTTAAATATCGTAACAGAAAAAAAGGAATATTTAATGCAAACCGCAAAGTGAACTGCGGTTTTCACGTCCTAAAATTCTGCGTCCATTCCTATTCTTGGGTTAAAAGAAACTGATGGGAAACAGAAAAAAAATGGATATTTAATTAAAATCGCAAGTGTGACTTATGGTTTTATGTGTCTAGAAATTTGTTTTTTTTTTGTAACTGTTGGGTAAAAAGGGAGGTTGGTTAAAGATTACACAAAACGCAAGTGTGAATTGTGGTTTTGTGGGTTTAGAAACCTGTGTCTTCTGCAATTGTTGGGTAAAAGGGGGCTGGTAAAAGACCAGACAAACCGCAAGTGTGAATTACAGTTTTGTGTGTCTAAAACTCTGCATTTTTTTGCACCTGTTGAGTAAAAAGAGAGGGGCTGGTCAAACCGCAAGTCTGACTTGCAGTTTGACTGAGCTAGTTATCTATGTCCTGTTTACCCATTGGACAGAGGGAAGGCGTTGGTCAAAGACCAATCAAACCACAATTCTCAGTAGCGGTTTTACAATAATTTTTTTCCATGCTAACTTTCACGTAAGCACACAGTTGACGTGACACGTAATCTGTAATTGCGAGTTGCAATTTGATCAAGTCAAATTTTAAAACAAACCAATGTCGGTAATATTTTTAAAAATAGACCAATCTAGGTAATTTTTTTAAAAAATGAACTCACTTAGGTCAATCAGCCGACATTAAGCAAAATTACTTTTTAGTTAACGTCGATCAATGTTATTTTTTGGCCTTTTTTTAGGATACGTCGCTCTAATTTTTTGTTAATGCTAATTGAAGTTATTTTTAGCATACTCTAACGAAATTAAGATTGCCCTAACCACCATATTTTGAGAGTTGCGTGTGAGATATACTGATATCCAACACACTAGACACAATATTGTGGCATATTTCACACAGATGTGTGCAAGGTTATCAAACTTAAGAGTCTACGTAGACTCGTGTCAGTTCAAATTTTTGATAAACTAGAGTTGTAGACTTATAAGAGTTTAGTTTATATAAAAATAATAAAAAATATCTGTAAATAACATATAAGTAAACATTTCAACAACATAATAAATCAAAATAGTAAATCATAAATTCCACAATATTTAAAAAACTAAATCTAGAGATCCAACACTTTTAGATAATAATGGTAGAACATATCTCATCGATGTTTGGAATTTTTAAAAATGAAGGTTTGATGTTCTTAGAAATGAATATTTTTCTATTTAAGAACGACACACTAAATGAAAATATTAAACTCTAAACTGTACAAAACAACCCAATTTGTCGACTTGATAACTCGGTAGTAAACTTGAGAATTTACAAAGTTTACATAGAGTTTACTAAAACGAGTCTGCACACGAGTTAACTCGCAGAGGGTAAGTGGATTCATAAACTCATAAGAGTTAGAGATTTAACTCAAGAGTTTGATAATCATATCTGTAAGAGATGCTATGAAACCCAAGTATGGCATGCAAAGTTCTAGAACATTAAACATAAAATTGTGGTCTATACTACAATAATATTTTATGAGATGCATTTATGACCATATTAGATTCATGCTTTTGTGGATGATTAATGCATAAAATATAACCTCTCTAAGGCAAATATACCCTACGCAATAGTAACAGTTGACCTAAGACTGGATATCATACCCAAAGGACTAGAAGTAGTTCTAAAATAATTTAATTCAAAAAATAAAATAACAATTTAACAAAACAATGATGTAGTATGTATGTGTTCAATTGTTCAAACTATAAGTAGAATGTGAATAGGTAAAGAGTAATAAGATTGAAAGTCAATGGATTAATGCCTAGGATTGTGATGTCTATTACAATGTTCTTACCTTGTATTTACTAGTCAATTCCATTCTTGTATTTATTGATCATTAATACTTTACTAAAATTGTTAATGTGTGTTTAGTAATTCACACAAACACTTTAATCCTACATTGGCTTTCAATTTGGTAATGTAAGAATTCAATTTAGGATCAATTCCTTATTAATCAATTGGAGGTTTACCCAATAAATTTGATCAATTATATTGGAATCAACCTACTTGTTTCACAGATGAATTATTGAAGTATCAATGGTCATGACTATTCAAACAATTAAGATACTAACAAATAAAATAGTGGAACAAATTAATCATCGAATAACATTGAATAACATTGCAAAGTATAACAAAAAATTACAAGAAATTTACATCACAACCCTAGAAAAGGGGATTAGTCAAATATGGGTAATCCAAAGTCAAACCTCTCAAGAGTTATACATTGCATCATAGTTAAAAGAAAGAATTACTAATATGAAATACTGTAAATTGATTCAATCCAAAGTTTCTTTGTCGTTCATTGCCTCCAGGTCACAAATCTTCCTCTTCGTCAGAGCCAAAGCCAATTCCTCTCATCATTTGGTATTTATAGAAAAGGGTTTGAGTTGAACTTCTTTTTAGCACGAGTGTGTTGTAGTTAAACATGGTTGTGATGTCTTGAATCTTCAACAATTGCTCTATAAATGCTCATTTTTTAATTTTTATTTCTTAAGTATTTGTCTAAAGTAAGAATGACTAAACTTAATTCAATGACAACCATACACATGTCATCATCTTAGGAAATTAAAATAAAAATATTAAAATATAAATCCCATTATTTTAGGTATATAGTCCATCCTAACTATGCCCGTGAGTCCATTTTGGACCTTGTCCTCAAGGTTCTAAGATAATTGAAAAACTACACTGAAAATATTGTTAACAATAATACTTGTTCAGCTAATTGTAAGCCAAAAATTAAAATTATTAACTAATAGATATTGGGATTGCAGACATAAGAAATTAAGATGTGGATTATCTGTGAGATACAAATTGACTAGTTGGCTGGGATTGGCACATATCATGCTTTTAATGAGAGGTTGAGATGAGCCCATGGGAAAGGAAATACCATCGAACAACTGAGGTTGAAAACACATAGGATACGTGGGTGGGAGGAGAGAAGACGTTTGTGTGTGGCCTACAGTTGGCGCGAGCTTGGGAAGGGGAATCTCGAGAAAACAGAATGTATCAGTTGGGGTTAGGGAGAGAGGGGCTCACTACGTGGCAAGATTGTGTGTTGTGTGGTGGGTGGGGAGATCAACGAATGGGATTTTTCTAGGTTAATCAATGGTTGAAATATTTTTGGGTGAATGTAAGCGGCCTTGGACGGTGCAGATTTAAGGTGAACCCTTTGGTTGAATGGTGAGGATGAGAGAGTGGAAAAAGATGACACTGAAGATATCCATTAATGAGGGTTAGATGAAGGAGATAAGCATGGAGTTGGAGGCCATTGCGGTGGTGTGTTCAGTGGGGGCACTGACAACATTGACATCTATGTTGGCAAAATCAGCCATAACGACATTTGTGCTTATGACACCAACAACATCATTTGAGGTGATGACACTAATGATTTCTTTGAAACCTATATTTGAAGGTGTGGTGGGACAACTAGCTCAGGTGATAGGAATAAGTGTCTGACGAAGGAAGAGGGGGCGATGACGGTTGTTGTCATTGTGATAGAGGAAAAAAGGTCTGTGAAGGGTGGCTACTGTAGCGACTGTTGCAATTGAGGACACAAAAATGGAGAAAGGTTATATTCAGGACCATGGAGAAAGGGTATGAAGGAAAACTCAATGGTGTGTGAAAAGCTACTTCTGGTGAAAACCATGGATCTACCCATGATTGTTCATCATGAAGATGGAAGGTGGTGAAAAGATAGCGACCATGAATAATGAATATTGGTGTCCATGGAGGGAGGCGATGGATGACTAATGAAAATATCAAATGATAGAAACCTACAAACTAGGGATATTCTAATTTAGCTAAAGAATGCATTAAAAAATATAAAAGAGAAATATTATATAAATAATTCCTTTTTTCATATAAAAAATACATCACAATAATACTTTAAATAGATAATACTTTAAATAGATATAAGCAGATCTAATTCAATGAAAATTGTACACATGTCATCATTTAGAAATTAAAATAAAAATATTAAAAATTTCATTATTTAAGATCAACCTATATAATCTTTCAACCATTTAATTTTATTTCTTTTAGATCTATAATCTATCATAACAAAATAATATAGGTTTAGTGACATGTTATTATTATTACCAAGAGGTTGCATGTGTCAGTAATGGAAACAAGGGACAAAAATAATAATTTAAATTAGCTTCAATCTTTTGTTTTAGCGGAGTTTAACCAGGGTGAGATTATTGCTAATATATATGGACCAAATACATCTTTCAAAACCCAACAATGTGAAATATACATATATGATGCAAATCTTATTTTGGCGACAACTCTCATAGAGGATTAGGTTATTCTACTGAGCAAGACCAAATTCCAAATGGCATTGGTACTTCACCGGAACAGATGTCCCAATCAAATCCAATTTTAGATTCATGATCATCTGAGAAGGATGATGGTTCTTATTAGGGTATAGATGTGATTAAAGAAATCATATGGAATAAGACTTGCCATCAAATGTATCTGTTGTGATAAATTATGGGTTTCTGTTAATTGGAGGTCTTAAATTATACATTCTGGACATCTCAAACTATGAAAGTTTAAGAGTCTCACATCGCGTAAAGCACACTATGGGAATGAGGACTCTCCCATTTAATAGACTACTTTTCTAGGTTATGTTATGATGTAAATAAAAGTTAAAATCAAACGACTCAAACATGTTAAACAACAACATAATACAACTCATATCATTTTAAGCAGAAGCTAAAAATCAAGAACAATCAATCTTTTGCCATTGCCTCTGGTTGTTGCACCACTTTGATTCAATATTCTCTCTGATTTCCAAACTCTCACCCTCAATATACTATAATGTTGAATACTGAAGAGAAGAGCAGTTTCAATGACCCAAAAAAAAACAAAACACTCATTTTATAGAGGAGTTTTGACAATTAGAAAACTAATTTGGTATGCAAGTTGTGGATTAATGGATGTAACCATAATAAATAATTATCACAATTATAACCACATCAGTGACAATTTCCCTTAAAAGTAGACAATAATTGTTTGCAGTTACAAACCATCACTAAATAAAGTAGGTGATCTCCTTTTTAAGGAAAAACCACCAATAAGCTCTCCTCTTGTAAGCACCAGAAAAGGTTACCTTTAGACTGAATTTAAGATGTAAAACAAAGGCTTATAGCGGAGCAGTCGGAGTAAAAGCCGCCGTGGGGCTAGAATGAAATGTTATTTTCTTAAATTCCATTTTCCTCTATTTGACAAGGGCTCTAAATCTTTATTCAATTTATTGTATTAAGTATTAACCTTTGTTCACATTCAATACATGCAAACATGGGTCCATAGTCATCACAGTCATCATAGGATGAGCTCCAAAGACACCATCACATTTTTATCATAGCTACTAAGCCCGCGAATCCAAATTGCGGAAAACGTGAGTTAGTAGGATCACATCGGTACTCAAATCCTGAAAACTATCAGACACCAAGAATTATCATGGAAAGGCTCTGGTTACTCTCGTCATCATAAGGGCCTTGTGTCTTTCAAATTTCAATTTGAACCTGTCTTGTTATGGATTTAATTAGACAGAAGAAAAGAAAACCTCATCAGCGAAACGGTAGTACTTAGCTGTTTGATTTTCATTCTCAAATGGTGTATATATATATATATATATATATATATATATATATATATATATATATATATATATATATATATGTCTGTCTCAACAAGCTAGAATATTCCATAAATGGGATTTCATTATTTAAATACCTCTGGCGTTCTGTTTTATTAACACTACATATTTATAATACAAAAAGGGTTAGGCTTAATCTCATTCTCCATTGTCGGTATGGAAGCACTATAGTCTATAGCTAGCGCTGGTCAAAATTAGATATATATGAGGGTGTAACATTTCCCAATGTTCTGGTATTCTCCAAGACCTACTTAGATCTAAAGTTACCTGCATGTTCAAGCTACAAAATACCAACCCTTTACGTTAGTGTCACTTCAAAGACTTGAATAAAATAAACGGATGTTCAGAATCACAAAGCTCTGCAGCTTTAATCACAATTTTCAGTGTTAATGCTAAGTAATACCTGTGTTGACTATAAGGTTACATGCATCATTTTTATTTTCTTTGGTAAAATGTCCGCATGATGGTTGGAATCTTTAAATTCTTTTCCTCATTACCAGTGCTTAACGAAGAAGACAAAAACTCCTCAATAAAGTTTCGTCTTATCTGATTTTCTTGAAGATATTAGTATAGTTGCTCAAAATTATTGCGTGAGTGACACAATATAAAGTATAAACAATGAACTCGGTAAAAAACGAATGATTAATTTTTTTTTCTTTTAGGAAAAAGAAAAATCAATTACCTTACGCAAAAACTAATATTATTAACTATAAAAAAATTTAAAATACACCTGCACTTTTATACACACAAGAACATTACTCAAAGTCATCCAACTCGCACACTCAAGGTCATCCAATTCGTCCATCCAAAGTCGTCTATGAAAGATCATCCCAAGCAAACTCAAAGACAACCATCTCTCAAAAATGTCGCAAGTGACCTCTAAAGTCACCAATCACCAACAAACACAACCAATGTCCCCCAAGGAAGCCCAACTAGCATGGACAAAACAACTAAGATACTTTAGAAAGCAACTCAAGAAGATTTATGACAACCGCCACAAGTCAGCAGTTACAAGACGATTTAAAGAAGTAATTAATAAGCAATAAAACACTTTTAAAGTCGCATTAATTACATCCCCAATATAAAAGACAAGACAAAGGTACTGTAAGGACACACACAATCCATACTAGATTACCTTGATTCACTTGGAGCGTCATAGTGTCTCTTGCAGATGTCTTGGCGTTGCGTTTTCAACGAGATATTTGGTAGACTTGCCGAAGGATATACTTGTCATTTTCTAGTAAGTACATTTGGCGTCCACTGTGGGGTCGTGATAAAACTTTTCCCTAATCACTGCACAATCAAGAAATCATGACTGAAACCCAACCCTCAATCATCTCAGAACTTCAAAGACAAAATGAAGAACTACAACACATAATATCATAGTTGCGCGCCCATAACAACAACAACCAGGAGGGGGTCAGTCATACGACAACCACCCCTCATCGCAGTCGAAATCACAACACCTCCTCCCCTCGTTGCCATCGTACTATCACTCCCCCAAGACGACATGATGACGGAGCCAGCCATCACACTACCCTCTCAGGTTGTTTGTCAACCAGGCATAAGCACGAGCGCCGTCAAGGTGATGATGACAATTTCAAGAGACACCCTTTTGTCCCAAAAACAATGGAGGTTGAGCTACCTCACAACTAGAAACCTCTCACCCTTGAGAGGTATGAAAGCCTCACGGACCCAAGTGCTCATGTAGACGACTATCTTTCCCAGCTCAACCTGGATTCAACATATGACGTTGTACGTTGCAAAGTGTTCCTAACATCCCTAAAAGGGAGAGCACTTACCTGGTTCATTGACCTACCTCCTAACTCCATACGGAGCTTCCGCGAGCTTGTAAAAAGGTTCAAAGTTGAGTACGCCACTAGTCGACCTTATACGACCAGTGCAACAACTTTAGCTTTTCTACAGTACACAAAAAAAGAGCCTCTGCGAGACTTTGTGGACAGATTCCTGGCTATGACCGTCAATATCAGGTGACTTCATTCTGGACCTGGTCCTTTCATGAACAACCTTTGTAAGAAGGCACCGAATGACATGAACAAAATCAAGGTCCAGGCTGCAAAGTATATTCATATGGAAGAACACTCTTCTTACAAAGCACGAATGTTAACAACTTTAGGACACACCACTAACACTTCTCTCCAAGAGCCTAAAGCTTGTTACCCACAAGACTGAGGCTTCAAGAAAGGGCATGGCAGGAAGCCCCGATAGGACCAGTACATTCCCCTAAATGCTGTCAGGATACATGTTATGGAAAAAGCACAAAAAGCTGACCCCCTCACCTTACCTTCCCTGGGGCAACCTTCTACCAAGGCTGACCCCGACAACCATTGGCGATACCATTGTACCATGGGACACGACACCAATGATGTCGAACCCTAAAAAACAAAATAGAGGAACTGATAAGGGCAGGCCACCTCTCAAGGTACGTTTAGAACAAATCATCCAACACCCAACGGGAAAAAGGCAAAGACAATATCCTAAGATTCATGAACGAAGATCTCCTAAAAGTCATCCTAGGCAAACATCAAATGATAAAGACCTGAAGGGAGTAATCAATACCATCGCAAGCGGTTTCACTAGTGGTGGACACACCAACTCAGCCCACAAACGTCACCTCCGAGCAGTGTACAATGTCGATTTGGAAAAAATTGCCAAACCTATCCCCATGCAAATATCACAAGAGGACTTCAAGGGTATTCACCTAGATCAGGATGATCCCATGGTCATATCTGTAGTAGTAGCGAATAAGAAAATGAAAAAAAAAATTAATTGACCAAGGAAGTTCAGTTGATGTCTTATTCTGGTCCACTTTTTGCTAGCTCGGGCTACCCGAATCCTTCATACACCTATACAGCGAGCCACTATATGGGTTCGCAAGAAATAGTGTCCAAGCCAAAGATTATGTGGACCTCTTGACCAAATTCAGGAAAGCAGGCCAAAGCAAGTCTGTCACTATACGATACCTTTTAGTAGACACCCCATCCTCATAGAGAGACCTATACTTAACAAACTCGAAGTCGTCGGCTCTACACCTTACCTTGCCATGAAGTTTCCATCAAACAGTGGTGATATTGTCACATTAAAGGCCAACTAGCAAGAAGCCAGATAATGCTACATCCACAACCTAAGGATAGTTATCGATACCCCTAGGAAAATTCTCGAACTCAAAGTATCAATCAAAGGGGCCAACATTAATGTCATAGAGCACACCGACCTAGATCCTAGAGCTGAGTACGAAGATCCATACCCTACACTAATATAAGATTTCATTACTGCCAAATAAGCATCAACCCAAACCAGGTCACCAAGATGGGAAGCGTACTCGACAAGGTCGTGCATTGTCAAGTTAAGAGTGTGATCACTCGCAACGTGGAATTGTTTGCCTAGAGCAACTCATACATGTCAGACATTGACTTGACTTTTTATTTGCCACAAGATCACAATATATCCTCATGACAAACTCATGGCTCAATGACAACGCAACCTCAACGAATAAAAATGACTTGTTACTAAACAAAAGTTCGAGAAACTCAAGGTCATCGACTTCATTAAAAAGGTCAACTACTCCACCTGGCTTGCAATTATAGTAATGGTGAGAAAGTCATCCAGGAAATGGAGTATGTGCGTGGACACAGACTTAAACAAAGTTTGTCCTAAGGATGCTTATCTTCTCTCCAGCATTGACCGACTTGTAGATGGTGCTTCGGGCTACAAAATCCTCGACTTTCTAAATGCTTATTCAAAGTATAACCAAATAATGATGTATGCCCCAGATCAAGAGAAAATGACCTTCATCACAGATGACACAAACCACTGCTACAAGGTTATGCCATTTGTGCTGAAAAACGCATGAGCAACATATTAGAGACTAATGGATAAGGTATTCAAAGACCAAATAGGTTGCATAATGGAGGTTCACATAGATGACATGGTTGTGAAATTGGAGGACTCGTCACACCACGCCACGCAATTGACTTAGCAGAAGTATTTGGAGAGCTGTGCAAGTACAACATGTGCCTCAAACTAAAAAAATGCGTCTTCAGAGTTGAAAGTGGTAATTTCCTAGGTTTCATGCTCTCTAGCAGAGGCATAGAAACCAATCCAGATAAATGTAAAACGATGATCAACATGCGTAGCCCAACTTCGAAGAATGAAGTACAAAGACTGGCATGACGTATGACATCTTTATCATGATTCTTACCCTGCATGGCAAGTAAGGCCAAGTCTTTCTTCCAACTGGTAAAGAAAATGAAGTACTTCATGTGGACAACAACCCATTTACTTCGTAAGTAAAATGCTGCAGAACGCATAGAAGAAATACCAGCTAATTGAAAAGCTAGTCCTTGCACTTGTCACCACAACTCGACGACTGCGTCCTTACTTCCAAAACAACCAAGTGATTGTCAAAACCAACCATCTCATTCCAAAGATCCTAAGGAAGCTCAAGCTCATAGGGAGGATGATCGCTTGGTCAGTAGAACTATCAAAATATGGTCTGTGTTACGAACCTCAGGGTGAAATCCCAATACCTCTCATACTTCATTATCGAACTTACCCCACAAACAGACGAATGAACCCTCTATGTGGATGGATCTTCCAACAAGAAAATAGGAGGAACAAGGATTCTTTTATAAGGACCAGACAACCTTACCATCAAATAATCAGTAATATTCGAGTTACCAACCTCAAACAATCAAGCTGAGTACGAAGCCCTCATCGCGGGCCTAAAGTTAGCTCTCGAGGTCAAAGAGACAAAGCTAAGCTGCAGAAGCGACTCATAGTTAATCACAGGACAAGTGAAAGGGGACTATTAAGCAAAGGATGCCTCGCTCCTCAAATACTATCAAATAGTAAAAAACTTATTTGATGAATTCCAGGAGTTCAAGATCACCCACATCGCCAGAGAGAACAGCGCACGAGTTGACCTCTTATCAAAACTAGCTAGTACTAAGAAGCTAGGGCAAGACCACATCATAGTCCAAGAAACCCTTAGTCGACCATGTTTCGAAGTCTTACCAGTCCAACAGCGAGACTTCTCATGGATGACCCTTGTCTACGCCTACCTATCACAGGATGTCCTACCTGAAGATCCCGCCGAGGCCAAAAAGCTACGAAGAAAGGCAACTCGCTTTATATTGGTTATGAACAAATTCTTTAGATGCAGCACAACTCGACCATTATTGAAATACCTCAACCCAACAGAGTCTAACTACGTTATCCAAGAACTGCATGAAGGAATATGTGGGTTCCACAGCGGAGCCCGGACTATGGCCATAGTAAAGTAGGGTTCTACTGACCAACTATACTCAATGATTACAAAGACTTCATCCGCAAATGCACCAAGTGCCAAGAGTTCAGAAACATGCCTCACAAACCCCCGGAGACCATGTATGCCTTAACTTCTCCATGGCCATTCGCAGTATGGGGAATTGATATCTTAGGACTTCTCCCTCAAGATCGAAGGTAAGTCAAATTCCCAGTGGTAGCTATCGACTACTTCACAAAATGGATAGAAGCAAAAGTTGTAGTCCGCATAACTGGTTGGTCCATTAAGAATTTTATTTGGCAACAATTAATCTGTAGGTATGGAATCCTGAGCACAATAATCTCAAACAATGAGAGACAATTTATAAACTTTTATGTACAAACATTCCTTCAGGACCTCGGAATCAAACACCTCATGACATTCGTCGAACACTGTTAGACCAATGACCTGGTGGAAACAACAAACAAAGTCATCCTAAATGAGCTAAAAAAGAGGTTGGGAATAGCCAAAGCACTATGGGTGGATGAACTCCCTAACATACTGTGGACCTATCATTGCTCCCCTAATCTGCCACGCAAGAAACACCCTACAAACTTGTCTACGACTCAGATGCCATGATACTAGTAGAAGTCAACGAGCTCACCCTACAACGAGCCCACTTTAACCAGTAGGCAAACAAATTCGTACTTAGAGAAGATCTTGACCTCGTCAACGAAATTCGAGATCTCGCCAAGAACAAAGAAACAACATGCAAACTGTGAGCAAAGAGAAGGTACGATAGTAAGCTCATTCCCAGATTGTTTGAACCAAGCGACTTGGTATGGAGAATAACAAGAAAAGCAATAAAGAACTCAGCACACAGGAAACTCGTTGCACCATGGGAAGAACCATTTCGCATCACTGAAAATTTGCACAATGACACTTACACTGCAAGAGCTAAATGGAAAAATCATACCCAAAACTTGGAATGCATCTCACTTAAAATTTTACTTTAGCTAAACAATTGTATGTGGTACTATTTCCTACTCCAGTCCTTTTTCCCCATCAAAAATAGAAAAAAGGGGTTTTGGCTGGAAAGGTTTTAAGAAGGCTCGCACCATTAATAAGAATATAGTTTCTAGAGTTGTTACACTCAACTCTCCATGACACTCATTAACCAAAACACCGACTTCTCCAAAAAGCCAAACGCGAGCTTTCTGAGACCGAACCTGAGTCTCCCACTTAATGAGCCGAACATGAGCTCGCAAAGATCGAACGCGTGCCTCTCTCTCTTTCTCGCTCTCTTGAGCTGAACACAACCTTGTAAAGGTACAAGCCGAACATGAAATTATCAAAATCACATATCAACAACTCGCCACAGAAAAGAAAAACACAGAATAAACCAAGTAACGAAGCTCAACCCAAAACAAAGAAAAAATACAACAACTCAAACAAAGGAAGTTCATTATAAAGAAAAGGTCAAGTACATCAAAAGGAGTTCATCAAAATGTGTAAAGAAAAAAATGGTTATACATAAAGATCACTCAGCCTCCTCATCCTCACCATCCTCTTGATCTTCATCCTCCTCCACCAGCTACCCATCCCTCACCTCTTTGTTGATGTCAAAGCGTGACTCATCCACTCTAGTAAACAAGACGACCTATTTTTTATCTTTCTTAAAGCCATTAGTGTGTTCAACACAAATGCTCTTTTGAGCTTCGTCAAGGTCAACTTTTAATGATTTATTCTCCCCTTCCATCTCACTTAATCGCCCCTACAAGGTTGCTACCAATGCTTCCAAATTCAACATCTTAGCACTCGTTGCCTTTCGGGTCTCTGCAACTTTAGAAATGAAGGAGCTCGCCTGCTCCCACACGACCCAATAAGAGGTCATCCCTTCAGCAAATGCCACCACGACCCCTTGAAAACAAGCCTCCAACTTAACCAGCTGAGCTCACAAATCACCAAGCTCAGACTCTTTTTGCTTATTAGACGCCTCCAAAGATATGACTTGACCTACAACAGTCTTCCATTTATGCCCCCAATAACTCAGCATGCACTGAAACCTTTTGAACATTACCAAGGCTGAATTAAAGCTTTACATAGGACCAACTTTCTCTAGAATAACCACATAAGCTACGGACACATCTTCAGGCTTGAAACAGTCCACCCCTTCCAACCGCACGCTTTAGAGCAAGCTCAAATCATTTGACCCCGACACCTATTTCAGTTTTTCCATCTGGTGTTGATATTTTCCCCTTGGAAAAGCCTATAAACGGTTTTCTCTCACATTTGTGTGAGAATAGGCCCCTGTCACATCCAAATGAAAGGAAGGGTGGGGAACTGACTAGGCTGCCTGCTTATAAACCAAAGCCCTAAACGATCTCGAAGCAGGCGAGGAAATTTTTATTGGAGAAGGCTCAGTAAAGTGCTCCCAAGCTAGTGAATTTGCTTGTATTTGAGGGCTCTCCTCCTCAGCCACCATGTGGCCCTCTAAGGTCACAATAGTAGTCACCTTGCTCGCCCCTCCCACAACCTCAATAATAAGTTCACTATGCTTCCTCTTGCAACCCCCTCCAACAGTCACATCAACTTTCCCTTGCCCAATGTTGAACCTTGCCTTCAATGACTTCCAGTTTTGCTTCCCCATCAACTCTACAAAAATCAAGCAAAACAAATCAGAAACAAAAAAAATAAAACACACACGAATAACACTTCAAATAAACAAGAGTTAAATATGCATTCTCCAACTCCTCCTCCACATCCCGAGCATAGGGAAGACGAAGGATGATTTGAACCTTCATCGGGCAAGGAAAAGATGCCAACTTGGGAATGTCAACCTCCTCCTCTGCTGTCACCAGTCTCCCCCTCGTTCCCATCAACTTGCAAGGTATCTCCTGCCAATAATAGGGGAATTTTGCCTTCCTATCCACCTCGAAAAATATGTTATACTGAGGCCTCCGATCTATGGAGTTCGTCCTCATGAACTCGTTTTTAAACTTATACGAGCCAGAGTATAAGAAAAACAACCCCCTATTAACCCCACTCAATGAAATCCAACCTGCTGGTATACCAAGCTTCAATTGATAAAAATAAAGAAACCTATTCAAAGATACCTCTATACCCAAACAAGAAAATAGAACCTGAAAAGCCCTTAGGAATGCTCAACCCTTTGGAGGCAATTGTGATGGCACCACATTCACGTATCTAAGAAACTCACACTCAAACTAGAGAAAAGGTAAAGTGAGCCCAAGATTAAGGAACAAAGTCTTATAGACATAAGTGGAAGGTACTTTAAATAAACCCCCCTGGATACATGAACTCATCCCCAACACATGACTGTAACAAGAACAGGTCGGCCTTATCAGCATTTGACACAAAACCACCCTGAATAAAAGCATTTATTGTTGACTCAATGACCTTACTCCAGAACTCAGCAACATCACTCCTAACCCACTCGTATCCAAAGACATTCAAAGGCGGAAAATCCATTTGTTTTGCAGTTACCCCCCTCTGCTTTTGAACTTTTAGCATTATCTTCCTCTTCCCCTTTAGCTCCCCCTTTACAACCTTACCCTTTCACGCACCCAATCTCTCCTTCACTATCCTAATCCCCGAAGATGTCACACCCCCAAATCCCTTAACCACTATCACGACACCACCACCATTGGACATCGAGAGCGACACCTCCAGACCACCGAAGGAGAAGACAAATCCGAAAAACCCACATTTTCCCCTATCCCCATTATCTCTCGTGGTAGCATTGGACCATTCCCTTTCCAGTGTCCATGCCTATCCCCGAAATCCGAAGACATAGTTCTTATAAAGAATGTAAAAATACAACCTTAACACACCTTTAGCACAAAAATGCAAAATGGAACAAGATGAAGGGCAGACAAAGAAGAAACAAAATGTCGCACCACATAAAGCAACGTACCTCATAAAAAAGGGCACAAACTCGAGCAAGAGAAGACGAGAGCACGAAGGTAAATGGAGAAAGAAGTGTATCCCACAAGATAGAATTTGAACAAACTTATAACTTCTCCAGCCTAATCAATATCAATCCAATAGCTTTGGTGCGAACTCCTACCACCCATCCAACGGTCACCAGGCCACACCTATTTAACAGCTCCAACCAATCCTTCCAATTCTCCATCCAACGGCCAAAAACCACCATAAGTCACTTGACTCAACAACTGATAAAAGTAGGTAAACACATGGCAATGCCTTACTTGACACATATACAACTCGTCGACGCCTCATATTGCATACTTAACGACCTTCTACACCTCACATCAAGACTACAACATCTCTTTGTCCATGAGCCTCAAAGCATGAGGGGCTTGTGTATACATAAAGACATTACCCGACATCATCCAACTTGCACATTCAAGGTCGTCCAATTCATCCATCTAAAGTCAGCCTACGAAAGGTCATCCCAAGCAAGCTCATGCCAACCGTCACGAGCAACCTCTAAAGTCATCACTCACCAGTAGACCCCACCAACGTCCCCCAAAGAAGCCCAACCATCATGGACAAAACAACTCAAATACCTCAGAAAGCCATTTAAGGATATTTATAACAATTACCACAAGCTGGCAATTATAAGACAGTTTAAAGAACCAGTTAATAAGCAATAAAACACCTTTAAAGTCGTATTAATTACATTCCCAATATAAAAGACAAGACAAATGTATTGTAAGGACACATAACAATCCATATTAGATTATCTTGACTGACTTGAGCATTAAAGTATCACTTGTAGGTGTCACGATGCTACATTTTCAAGGAGATATTTGGTGGATTGCTAAAGGATATACTTGTCATTTTCTAGCAAGTACAACTTCTATGCAAAAAGATGCTAGCTAGTAAACAAAATCCTAATATAGGCAAATGTTAAGAAATGGGTCTCAATATCGAAAAAGTTAAAAATATATGGTCACACCTTGTTATTACAAAAAATGGAACTCAATATTCGTTCTATAAAAGTATGGTAGTTTTATAGTTTTGCACAATTTCTAATAACTTAGTTGTATAGCAAGTATTATGTCATGGACATCAAATGTTTAGTCCTTGAAAAGAAAATCATTTCTTGCTTTCTGGATGTACTAAAAAGCTAGACAACCATACAAGGATTCGTGTAGTTTATACAACCTTATCTCCACTAGCCATCCCCATGAATGGAAACTCATGGCCTCTAACCATCCTACAAAATGCATAAATATCACCCACTAGAGTAGCAAAAAGTTTGTTTCACATCCTGATTGATACCACATAGTTAATACAAACAAATGTTGTAAATATCCCCACTGGCTAGGTAATTGATTGTCAGTTTCACACGGATGACAAATTACAAAACAATGGAAAACACAAATTACTAGCTCGTATTATTTTTTTATAATTTAAATATTAGTTGTTAAAGTGTTAGTTTTTATTAGTAAAGATATTTGAATTCACGATCTCTCCCTCCATATTCTTCCCACATGTGGACTCTGCCTTTCCAACCTGGAAGCTAATTGCTAATTTTCCTCGACGTGTGTTTAGATAAATGTCAATTGATTTTGAATTAATGTAGTTATATGTAAAATTGATTTTGAATTAATAGGAGTTTGTAGTAATGTAATTTTTGTTTAGATAATAAAATTTAAAAGAGTAAAATATGTTTTAGGTGTTTATAATATTTAAAATATTAATTTTATCCTTAAAAAATTTTGCATTAATTTTTTCATTCTAAAATTTATTTATTATTCTATGTTCTCATTTGTAACTTACTTAAATAGTGACTTTATGATGAAGAAGACAAACATGACTATATCAATTGTATAACTATGAGATAGTTAATTCACTTGTTTCTTGAATTAGTAAATTCTAATTGGTTAGTGGCAATAAAGTTAAACAAAACAGTATTTGTAGTTGCTTCAACTTGATGTTGTTGACATTTACATAAAAAAGTAGTTTCACTTATATCAATTTCAATCCGATCAACATTAATTTTCACATAATTAAGGTGATGTATACTTATATAGTCGTCACATCTCTCGAATTACTATTCAACAAAGTTACAAATGAAAAATTTTAAAAATAACTTTAAATTACAGGAATTAAATTAATATAAAAAGATTTTGGAAAAAGATAGGGACTTAAAACAAAGTTTACCTAATTAAAAATTAATTTGACACAATGATAACTTGTAATTCAAATTGATTTGGTGTATCGTTATTAAAATGACTGAAGTTTAACATTTTAAGTTAGTGTTTTTTTTAAAGGTAGACTTAAGTTAGTGTTGATGAAAGAATTACCTCTAATAATTTCAATAAGACTTAAGTCTAGAAATTGAAATCGTTCTGTAAAAAAACAGTTGAAATCCTACTGTAAAAAAAAAAAATTGAAAATCGTATTTCTGACATGATATCAATCATAATCAATAAAAAAAAAAAAAAAGAGAAGTCATGTTTAACTAATCCATACACAAATAAAAGCGGATTTTTTCGAATACAAAGTTAGTTTTCCTAATTTTTTAAATTTATAATTTGTAGTCCTTATTTTAATATATAGATATTTAATCTCTTATTTTTTAAAATTTGTAATTTTAATATATAAATATTTAGTTCTTTAGTTTTATAAATTTAAAATAAAAAAGATCAAAATTTTATTTAAATTATTTTTTAACAATTGAATCTTAACCATTTAGGAGAAATTCGCAAGCACAAATTTTATAGAAACAAGACCCAAACATAATATAAGGCCATGTAATTAAATATGATAATATATAAGTTGCTCCCTAAATTTATTCTATTTTTCAATTTAGTCCTGCAAAAAAATTGTAATTAAATCGAAAAATTTTTATCTCCTTTTTAATTAGGGTCTATTGAACCTAATTAAAAATAACAAATCATAAACCAATTTAAAAATAATAAATAGTTCTTGATGAGCTAAATATGTAGATTAAAATAACAAATAGTTCAAGAAGTGGATTAAAATAATAAATAATTTTCATTTCCCATATAGTATACTCACAATCACATTTGTAAGTCATAAATATTCTTGCTTTAAGAGGTTTGAACAGATTGTGAAAATTGGTTGAACTGAAAACTAAATCGGTGTTCAATTCATTGTTTTCAAAAAATTGGAGATGTCAAGAACTGGTCAAAACCAGCCGGTTCAAGAGTTATCCTTTTTTTTAAGGAAAAAATATATAAAAGTTGAAAATTTGTAGTTTTTAAAATTTTAGGTACACAAATAAGATATATTCTCATAAGGTATTGCGAAATAAAAAATATTTAAAAGGAATTTTTGCAAATTATAAAATGTTGCTTATAATTTAAAATATCAATATTTTTCAAAAAGTCATTTTAGGCAACGTGAAATTTTACCTCTTTATAATATTATAAAGACAACAATACTTAAAATTAATACTATGTATTATATTTTATATTATAAATCATATATATCTTATTTTTTTGCTTAGTATATTACTATATTAGTAAAACTAAATATAAAAAATAATATTTATTGAATCCGATTCAACCCCGATTAAACTTTTGAACCCTAAACTCATGCCTTCACCGATTCAATGACCGATCCGATTTTGAAAAACTTAGGTTTGAAAAGGACTTAATTAGTTTGATTTTGTTTTTAGTTTTTGAAAAAATAATAATTAAGAATAGTTTTTAAAACTGTTTTCTAAAATAAAAGAAAAAAAATGTTTAGTAAGTGTTATATGAAAATTGTTTTAAAGATATAAAAATGAAAAAACTTGTCCATATTTATTGAAATTTCATTAATGAAAAGAAGAAAACAATATATTCTTATTATATTTTGAGTTTTCAAAACAAAAATAAAAACTAAAGAGCAAAACAACTAGTCTTCGATGTTCCTGTTCTTTAATTTTTAAAAACTAAAAAATTAAAACTATTTTAAAAACTGTTTTAAGAAAATTTTATCCAAACAAGTTTTTAAGTTAAAAAAAACAGTTTTATAAAATTATTTTCACACCAACACTTAGTATTCTTAAAATCTTTAACTAATTCAAAATATGTAGAACGAAAGCAATTTTCTAAGAATAGTATTTGATTTGTTGGATTATTATAAAATTATTTTTAGTATTTTAATATTTAAAAATTTATTTATATAGTAATTTTTATAAATAATTTTGTTTTTTTAGTTTTTAAAATTAAAAAAACGTTATAATTAGTCTTGTCTTTAGTTTTTTATTTTTTTTAAAACCTAAAAACATATAATAAAAAATTATTTTTGTTTTTTATTAATGATATTTTTTTAAATATAAATATTTTTTATTTTTATATTTTCAAAATAATTTTTAAACTACATTAATTCTCACATATTCTTCCAAAAAATAATTCTTAAAAATTATTTTTCAAACTCTTTAAAAACTAAAATATGAAACAAAACTAATCAAGTCTCTATTTCTTCTTTCTACATTGGTCATTAATATTTTTTTTCTTCTCCTGAGAGCCACACACGAACTAATCTGCTCGATACGAGAGGCCTTGAAATATTATTTTATTTTATTTAGGTCTACCAAAACTAATTAAAAAATCAAGAATCTAATTATAATTTTTTAATTGTAAAACTGGATTGAAAATAATTCAAGAATCAATTAATGTATTGCTCCAAATAAGTTTGGTCACTATAGTTGTGCATTGTTAGTTATTTTCAATGCAAGAATTACTATTGGACGATTCTGTTTCTGTCTGTATTCACTATTCTAGTATTGTATTCACTATAGTTGAGCATGGTTAATTATTTGGTCACTATTCTGTCTATGGACTATGGAAAATGAATACGTTTTCAATGACAGATATACGTTTATTGACCAGGTGGTATCATCCGTTGAGGCTCTCATAGAAAACTGAAAGATGTTTATCATTTATGATTAATTATAAAGGATAAGAGTTCACAATATGCTGAATTCGGGTAGCTATTGAAGGTGTTGTGTGCAATCATATGAGACATTTTATTTTGGGTTTTTATTATAGAATACCTTACTCTCATATTGATAAAGCAGAGCTACTGCCATCATCCAAGCTCTTACTATTGCTTACGAACATGGGTTTCGTTCTAATGAATCTAATTTGTTAAATAGCATCAACTTGTTAGATAAAGGTTGTTTTATTGATAATATGTACTACCCATTAGTGTTGCCATTTACAAGAGTAGTGAAAAAACTCTTTATTACAATATCACTTAGTGTAATTTATTGGTTGACGGTTTTATCAAGTTAAGATTGGTTTCTAATTAGGATATGTTACTGGTTACTACAATTTCTGGTTCTTTGGCTATGAAGGTAAAATTTACTATTTTATTATCATTGTTTGGTTGGGCTATTCTCCCTATCTTTCACAAAACAAAACATTTTAATAGGCACTTTTTAATTAATTGTTTTTTATACACTTTTTAATTTTTATATCAAATAAAATTTGATAAAATCACCAAATTATATTGAGATTACTATTTATTAAAGAGTTTAATTAGTATGCACTAACAATGTAAAATAGTCTACAGTAACATTTAATCATAACTTATTTTTATTTATATGACTTTTAAACTATTAATTCATAAAATTAACATATTTACCATAAATAAATATTGTGATATAACATCAGTGTAAAACTTTTTATACTGTTAGTAGATATTAATTAAACTCTTTATTAAATTCACCTTATTTATGATTTTATAATTTTGTATCTTGTTAATTAGTGGTCTAAGCCACTTTTTAAAATTCGTTGAAAATCACAATAAACATATAATAATAACTAATGTTAATTTTAGTTTTTATTTTTTAACCAGTTTAGTAGTACATACCTTAGAACACTTAATAATATCTATCTATAATTTTTATACTTTTAAAAATAAAAGCGAACGTTGATAGCCCTCCTCGAAGTAAACAGTGCTAATGAAAAAAGATATTACAGTAATTCCTCCATTTCTAATTAACATAGTGATTAAGTTTTTTGTTTTAAGAGGACTTGTAAATATATTTTTAATTTGATTTATTTTTTCATTTATTTGACTAAATAAAAATCCTTTAAAATTAAAATTAATTTTAACATTTTTTCAATGAAAAAGTACTAACTCTTGGTCAATATATAATAAATGCATCTTTTAACAAAAATTAAAAATAAATGCCCTTTCCATCCCAAAATAATATGTATGGTCAAATGTTTTACAAATATCAAATTAACCTTTATAAATACATGAAAGTTAAAATAGAAATTTAATAAAATTAGAATTCAATTAATATGTATAGAAATTGTAAAAGATTTTTATATTTACAAATAATTACACATATTTATTTATATAAATTTTAAAGTATTAATGATTAACGTTAACAACTTATGAAATATTATGATTTAATGTCAATATAAAACTTGACATTGCATACTAATTAAACTTATAAAATTAGACTTTAATTAGTATGTATTAATATTGTAATATAATATTACACTGACATTTAATCACATATTTTTTATTTATATGATTTTTAAAGTATTAATCGGTAAATTTTATCATAAATTAAGGGTTGTGATTAAATGTCAATGTAAAAAATTGTACACTGACAGTGCATTACTAATTAATTTCATAATATTAACGGTTAAATATGACATTTATTTTAAATATGAAATTAATATAAATAAAAATATTTTAAAATCTAATTATTAAAAAAGAATGAGAGAAAATAATAAATAAATATATAAAAGTAATAAAAAAAGATAAATGTTAATAACAATTCTTAATAAGGTCTTTCTAATAAATTCTATATAATACATGATTGGTTGAACTAATTTAGTCTCTCCTAATCTATATCTATACTATTAATAAAATGAATACCCCCTTTTGATGCCTAATTTTCAAAATACATATTCTACCCTTACACCTATTTTAAAATTAAAAAAATAAACTAATTTTTCATTAGAGAAACTTAAACTCATAACCACTTATTTCTCAAATATATACTTTACCACTAAACCAACCTTATAACCTTAAGCCAAAAATTACTTTAAAATATTGATATCCGACATACATAATTGTCCAATTATATCTATAATGTATAATATATGATATTATATTATATATTATATCTATACTATTATACTATTAATAAAGAAAATACCCCATTTTTATGTCTACTTTTCAAAATATTTATTCTACCTTTACACCTATTTTAAAATTAAAAAAACTATTAATAAAGGGAATACTCCTTTTTTATGTATACTTTTCAAAATACCTATTCTAACCTTACACCTATTTTAAAATTTTAAAAAATAAACTAATTGGTTATAAGAGGGACTTGAACTTATAACCTCTTATTTTCCAAAGATATATTTTACCTCTAGATCAACATTATAACTGCAAAAAATTACTTTAAAATATTAATATCCAACATACATAATTGTCTAATTATATCTCTAATGTATACTATGTGATGTTATATTATATACTATATATTATATGACTATTTTACCTTCTAAATATTTTATGATTGTTCTCACTTTTACAAATATAATTTCTCTCTGTTAATATATGCGTACATTTCATAATAAATATTTTTAATAAACATGCAAACATACAGGTGTGACAATATTTTGAGTTTTATTCAAACTCTCTTCTTTTATTTTTTTATATTCATTGCATATTTGACATATCTATTGATGATGATCTGACATGTTTTATCATGTTATCATAAACAAAAAATATAAAATTAACATAATATATCAAAATATGTCACATAACAATTTATATTTTAAAATATAAAAATTTATAAAAATTATTAAATTAAAAACTTACAATTATTATAATATATTAAAATAAAAATACAAATATACACGTTCTACAGCGCATATTATTTTGCTAGTTTTAATACTAGTGTGTTAGGAATTAGGAGGAATGTGTTAAACATTGTGTATTAAAAAAAATAAAGAGAAGGGTGGTATGGTAATTTGAGAGCATGAATCGTGATGATTCCATGAAATGAAAGTAGTGCAACAGAAGCAGTGGGAAGGGAAGGAAGCATATAAATGTGCAGTCCCCTGTTTGAAGTTTCAGGTTTCAATTCAACCCTTTGGCATTTTTCCTTCATTCCTTTAATTCTAGATTCCCCATCCTTCAAGATATTGTTTTATGCCCACGCCCGGATGTTCTTCCCCCTGCCCTCAGGTGAGTGAAATTCATCTGCATCTCCATCTCCGTTTATTTTTCGTCGTCTCTTAACTCTTGTTGTCTTCTTTTGCATCTGCATTCGCCCTCCCTCAACTCACAAACTGGTTAGACCTCCCACTTTTGTTTTCTTTTCTTGACATTTCCCCTATCTGGGTCTTTCAGATCTGATGCAAAACCGTCCAAAGATGGAGTCTTTTCATCGATTCAGATTGTGGGTCTTCGCTTTTCTATGCTTAACGTTTCAATCGGGAAATGGGTTTTACCTTCCCGGAAGTTACCCTCACAAGTATGGTGTTGGGGACGAGTTGTCGGTGAAGGTGAATTCTCTGACTTCAATTGATACAGAAATGCCTTTCAGTTATTATAGCTTACCCTTTTGCAAGCCTGAGGGGGGTGTGAAGGACAGTGCTGAGAATCTGGGGGAACTCCTGATGGGGGATCGGATCGAGAACTCACCTTACAGGTTTAAGATGTACACCAATGAGTCTGAGATATTCTTGTGTCAAGTGGACAAGCTCTCCGATGATCAGTTCAAGATCTTGAAGAAGAGGATTGATGAGATGTATCAGGTTAATTTGATACTGGATAATTTGCCTGCCATTAGGTTCACAAAAAAAGAGGAGTACTTTTTGAGATGGACAGGGTACCCTGTTGGCATAAAGATTCAGGAGGTGTATTATCTGTTTAACCATTTGAGGTTTAATGTCCTTGTCCATAAGTATGAGGAGCCGAATGTGGCGCGTGTTATGGGGACAGGTGATGCGGCTGAGATGATCCCTCCAATTGGTAAGGAAGGATCTGACAAACCCGGTTACATGGTTGTTGGGTTTGAGGTGATACCTTGTAGTGTTTTGCATAATGCTGATTCGGCTAAAGGGTTGAAGATGTACAACAAATATCCATCGCCAATGAAATGCGATCCGTCGACGGTGGCGATGCCTATAAAGGAAGGGCAGCCAATTGCGTTTACATATGAGGTGACGTTTGAGGAGAGTGATATCAAGTGGCCATCTAGATGGGATGCCTACTTGAAGATGGAGGGAGCCAAAGTCCATTGGTTCTCTATCCTCAATTCACTTATGGTGATAACTTTTCTAGCTGGTATTGTTCTTGTTATATTCCTGAGGACTGTGAGGAGGGATCTGACCCGATACGAGGAGCTTGATAAGGAGGCCCAAGCACAGATGAATGAGGAGTTGTCTGGTTGGAAGCTTGTTGTGGGAGATGTTTTCCGTGCCCCGTCGGATCCTGCTTTGTTGTGCATAATGGTTGGGGATGGAGTTCAGATTCTGGGGATGGCTGTTGTCACGATTATGTTTGCTGCTCTTGGATTCATGTCACCTGCATCACGTGGTACACTTATCACAGGTATGCTGTTTTTCTACATGATACTTGGTGTTGCTGCTGGTTATGTTGCAGTTCGGCTATGGAGGACAATTGGGTGTGGTGATCAGAAGGGATGGATTTCCGTTGCATGGAAAGCTGCTTGTTTCTTCCCCGGAATCGCCTTTTTCATCCTCACAACCTTGAACTTCCTATTGTGGGGAAGCCACAGCACCGGGGCCATTCCATTTTCACTCTTTGTTATACTCATTTTGCTTTGGTTCTGCATTTCTGTACCACTTACCCTTATTGGTGGCCTCTTCGGAGCAAGGGCACCTCACATAGAGTATCCAGTTAGGACGAATCAAATTCCTCGAGAAATTCCCCAGCAGAGGTACCCATCATGGCTTTTGGTTCTCGGTGCCGGCACCCTTCCATTCGGTACCTTGTTCATCGAGCTCTTCTTCATCATGTCCAGTATTTGGATGGGTCGCGTATACTATGTATTTGGATTTCTCTTCATTGTTATGATACTTCTTGTGGTTGTCTGTGCTGAGGTATCTCTGGTTCTAACCTACATGCACCTCTGTGTCGAGGACTGGAGATGGTGGTGGAAATCATTCTTTGCATCTGCTTCTGTTGCCATATACATCTTTTTGTACTCCATAAACTATCTTGTATTTGATCTCAAGAATTTGAGTGGACCCGTTTCTGCAACTCTTTACTTGGGATATTCCTTATTCATGGTGCTAGCAATCATGTTGGCTACAGGCACAGTTGGGTTCCTTTCCTCATTCTGGTTCGTCTATTACTTGTTCTCTTCGGTCAAGTTGGATTGAAGACCCTTCACACTCAAAACTCTAAACATTCACTCTACAGAGAACAGCAGTTTTTTAACAGGGAAATGTTCTATTTTTATGTTTACTGCATTTCAGTTCATTTTACGTACTAGGCAACCTACTAAATTTTATAACAAAATAATTTTATCCAGTTTTGCTTTAGATATAGTATTGTATGATAAAGTTGTAATTCTGAATTTTATACACTGTACTCTGATAATCAAATTTCCATGCCTTCAATTTCTTTTTATTCGTACGACTGGTTTTCATTTTACTTATCTTTATATTCTTCTAATTTTTATTCTTTTGCTTTTCCGTTCATATAATTTTTAAAATTTTAAAGATGATCCGTTAACATGAGGTGCATTTAGTAATATTGCACCAGTAGTTTTATGTTAATTTTTAAAATTGTTTCTGAAAGTTTTATTTTTTATTTTTTTATTTTTATTTTGAAAACTCAAAATATAATAAGATGTGTTATTTTTTATTTTTTTAATAAAATTTCAATAATGTAAATAATTTTTTAATATTGCACCGGTAGTTTTATGTAGCAAGAGGTTTAAGAGTTTGATTAGTAATCAAGTTATAAAATTGTTTTTAATATTTTAATATTTAAAAATTAAAAAATTTATCTGGTTATATTTTTTTAAGATGGTTTCTTAAAGTTTTATTTTTTAGTTTTTTATTTTTATTTTGAAAGTTTAAAACATAATAAAAATATGTTATTTTTTAATTTTTATTAATAAAATTTTAATAAGTATAAATAAATTTTTTTATTTTCACATTTTGAAAACATTTTCTAAATATCACTTGCCAATCAATTTTTTTTTAGAAAACATATTTTATAAAAGTTATTTTTAAAAATGTTTCATGTCATTGATAAGTTTTTTTTGTGTGTGAAACATTGATAATTAATGATAGTTATGAAACGGCGTGGTGTTTTATTATGTCATTTTTTCAATAATTTTTTTCCTGACAACATTTATTTTAGAACAAATTATATTTAAGAAATAAAATCAATAAAAAAAATTATAAAAACCAACTTAAAATTACACATTACTCATATTTACTATGTTTGTATTTTAGACAATAATTGACCTTTTTGTCGCCAAGGGTTCTGGTACCACCTCTCTTGTAAAACTTACTATGGAGAAGTTGAAAAAAACTCCAATAAATTCAAATCTAAAAGGTTATAGTGCCGGTAATATGCATCATTCTGCACTGGTCTGAACTGTGTTCTGTAAAGACTAAAGAGAATTGTATAGTCTGAACGACATTGGCAAGTTACATTCCATCATATGGTTGACTTGTTAGGTTGTTAGATACTATTGGTGTGTCCACATTTCTATAACCATATAAAGATAATAAGTAGGCTTGATGTCTATTTTTTTAAAATATATTTATTCTTTGATATTCTTTCTATTTTATTTAATTAACAAGTGATAAAAAAAAAACTACCCCTTAAATCTTGTTTTCTATTTTTAATTTTCAATTTTAAGCATTATTCGTTTTCATTCCTTCTAAAAAAAAAAGAAATTATCCCATTGAAAATGTAATTGTATCTTACATTTTCATTTTTTTTACATATATTAGTCAAGTTTGCTTGTTGAAATATTTTTTCTTCTCTTTTTACCTTGGAGGATCAAGGGTTACTTTGTCAAGCATCTTGGCTTATCATCTTTGGAGTGACATAATTTTTACTCTCATTTGTATCATTTTCATTCATACCTTCTTTAAGCAACCTTCACAAAGGAGTTGATCATAAACATAGTAGGAAAGTTTGTTGCATTCTTTTTTTCTAAAAGGAAGAGGAAAATAAGTTGAATAAACTTTTTATAACATTATCCTAAACATGGTGGTTCCTATGTTAATTTTTTTTCTAATTTCTACTCATTTACCATATTTTATTTTTTAAAACTAATTGAAATCATCTTTACTTAATGGTTACAGATTATCCATTTACTTAAAAAAATGTGGTTTCGAAAAGTTGAAGTGACTTTATTTATTTATTTACATAATTTGAGGTGACTGTACTATGTCATTGTGTGGATTTTTTAGGGAATATATAAGAGAATTTCAATCTAATGTTTATTGAGAGGAATAAGAATCTTATACAACTTTCTAGCGAGTATATTTCTCAAGAATTTAACTATATCTTCATGAATTTAGGACTATTATAATATGCATAATTTCTAGCGAGTAACTTTACTGCCTGGTTGATGTCAAATTTAACAAAGGCCCAGAACCAGTGTAACCAGGGGCAGTGCCAGACATTTGGTGTTGCTCTAGATCATGTTTGGTAGAAGCAGAATGATTATGTTTTCAAAGGTTTATGTCAATCTGATAACCAAGTTGTTTTCTCAATCAAGTCTCTTGTCAAGGAATTTAGGGACATTCACTATATGAGATCAATTCTAAAGGAGCATGAAACACAATATGGTGACGATGGACATCAGCTTGCCTGGATGGCTCCACACACAAGCGTATTGAAAATCAATTGTGATGCGGTTGTTCTCAATACCTAGGGTAAGACAGCGATTGACGGTGTAGATGTGATCACAGAATACAAAGGTATCTTTATCGATATCTTTATCCTTGGGTTCTCTAAGAAGATACCTTACTACTACTTAGATAAGGCTGAACTGTTAGCCATTCTTCATGCTTTGATTGAGGCATATGAATAAGGGTTCTGTGACTCTATTTTTAATTTAACCTTAGACTCAATGTATATTGTCTATTAAAATAATTTGAGTTGTATGGTAGTTACTGATAAAAGTAATTAATTTCGTGTGGCCATTGTCCATACCTTTCACACAAAAAAAAATGTATTTGCAAAAGTTTATAATATTTTTTTCACACTGCATTGTTTTTTTCTAGATCCACCATTGTGTTACTGGAAACTAGTTGAGATTTGAGAATCGTGATCTATATTTCTAACCAATAGAATTCGATAAAGTCAGCTCTACAAATATCTAAAAGAAAAAAAAATTATCCTTTTGGACCACTTCTTTCAGAATACACATTTGATACACTTCTAGATTTGCTGATCCGAAAGACATTTTTATTAAATCTCATTTGCTTTCTAAATTACTTTGTCCATACATAATATATTCTATACAACTATCAAAATGGGTCTAGCCCGCACGCCTACAAAATGGCTAAGGTTGGACTTTAAAAAAGGAAGCTCAAATAGAAGCGAACTTTTTTGACTCAGTCCATTTGACCCAACTATGTAGATGGATTTGGGTCGAGCTGGCTCGTGGGCCACAGGCCGATCCTATACAAATATAAATACATAAGTTTTAAAATACATATTAATAATATATATAATATACTGTTAAAAATATATTAAATAAAAATATACACATAAAAGTATGTTAGATGTGAAGTCAATTTATACATATTGTTAATATATATATATATATATATATATATATATATATATATAAATTACATATAAAAGTGCATTTGATGTTTATTTAATAATATATTTTTGAAAGTAAATATTATGCTATTTTAATATATATATATATATATATTAAATTAAAATATACATATAAATATATTTTTTGTTATTTTAGACTTATTAATGATGTGTTTTTTATTGATTTAGTGTGTTGTTTTAAATTAGTTTATGCTTGTATTATAAAATAAGTTATATTTTTTTATAAAAATTAGAAGTTTGATTTTTTTTTTAAAAAAACCTCATTTAGGCTTGTAGCCTAATACATGACTAAGTTGGATTTAAAAATATGTAACCCAAACAAAATATGAGTTGGCCCAATCCGATCAATTTTGTTTGGAAAGCCCTATAGGTAAGGCAGGGTCGACCCACCCATATTGTCAGCTCTAATATTTTGGATCAGTTGATCCATAATACATTATGTGCATTCTAGATCAAGTGATCTAGAATACAATTGTCAAGTCTATATTTGCCTTGCAGATCAAATGATCCAAAATACTTTATGTGAATTTAAAAAATTGCATTTCGGATCAGTTGATCCAAAATAAATTATGTGTAATCCAGATTAAGTGATCTGGAACACAAACAATATGTAGCAAATGTATTCCGGACAGAATGATCTAGAATGCACATAATGTATTATGAATCAGTTGATCTGAAATACATTAGACACATTGCGGATCAGAAAATCCGAAAATGTATCAAATTTTTATTCTAGAAGAAGTGCTTCGGACAGATAATTTTTGTAAGTTTCAAATTAGTTGATTGATTTGGAACACAATAGAACCTCCACTTTTGTCACACAAAACCACTTTAAGCCAATTATAATTAATAAAAAATGCAAAAATATCTTAAATGCTAAACCATAAACCTTAAATTGAGAAAGTCATACCTTAATGAAATTGCATTTTTTTCTTTTCAAAAAATGCTTAAATCGACAAACAATACTCTAAAGACTTGCAAAAATAATTAGGAATATACAACAAGACACAACATGACAATTGATGTTTGACACACAAAAGAAACAATTGAGTAAGATCATGCATAAAAAGATGATAAGAAAAGGTAAATCTATAAGTTTAAAAATCAAATAAGAATAATTATACATTGAGAATTTCCAAAAAATTATAAACCATGCGGGTGCAAATATCAAATAAGAGTATTAAAAGAAATTGTCTTCATAGATACAAGAATCTATTGTCATTATGTGCTGTTGATATATGAGTTTATTTAACATTAAAAATACATAATTTATTTATAAAATAATTTTTATAAAATTATAATTTTTTATATTTTGATAAATTATAAAAATTATTTTTTAATGTACTAACTTGTAATCTTTCATAAAACAATTTTTGCATCAGTTTATTTTAAAAAGTTACTTAAGTAGTTTTTTTAAAATAATTTATTTTTAGTTTTTTTATTTTAATTTTTTTAATAAAATTTTTAACTAAACATCTAAAATAAATTATAATAAGTGATTTTTGTTTAAATAAATATTTTTTTCTCATAAATAACTTTAAATAAACTCACTTACCGTGTACTATTATTAATCATGAGTTCTTGTCAGTGCATATCTAATCTAATCATATAGAATTACTTAATATTTAAGTTTAATTTTTTTTATAATTTTACTACTAATGTTTACTTATAACAATAGAAAATATAAAGGAAATAAATATTTAATTAGTTTATGACAATAGAGAAAATATATAAACAAAATATGAAGAAAACATTTAAATAATATATTGATAATGACAAAACAATTGCATATCCTCTTTTGTAATTTACTATGACCGTCTTATTTATTTTGGATATCCAAATGAAATTAGTTACATTAAAATAATTTTTAACAAATTTATCTACACATAATTAATTTTGATTATAATTGATAATAACAATAACTTTTATGTAGTCTTTCATCTCAATCATATTTTATTCATCCATAAGACAAAGTTTTGATGCATAGCCGCACCATCATATTCCACGATAAATTGCAATGATTTTCCTGATGTAGAATAAGTTCAGTATAACTCATTGATACCTTAACCTTAAAATATATTATTATTTAAAAGTTTAATTATGTCTTTCATCCTTTAAATTGACACATGTTCAATTTTAGTATTCGCAAGTTTTTTTTTTTTTAATATCTACAAGTTTTTTAATTTTTAATCCTATAATTCAATACTTAGTTTTTATTTTTTGGTCCTTTCAGTAAAGGCAAAGTTGTGATAATATGTGGTGCACCTTCACATTCCATAATAAATTGCAACCATTTTTCCTATGTATAACAAGCTTAGTACAACTAGTTGGTACATTAACATTAAAATATATTATTATTTAAAAATTTAATATTATATCTTTAATCTTGTAAATTGACATTGTTCAATTTTAGTATTTATAAGTTTTTTTATTTTAATACCTACACTTTTTTTAATTTTTGATCCCTATAATTCAATACTTATTATTTTTTTCCCTGTTATCAACATGTGGTACAAAAAACATTAATGATAACATCATGTTCACTTATCACATGTGATATAAATAGAATTTGACATCATCATGATGTTATATAAGTACACTGACACATACTCTATTCAAAGCTAGCGTATTGTTAAGTAATCAATATTAAGTGAAAAATAATCTCACATTATTATAAATTATATGGGCTAAAATTGAAAAAGAAACCAAAAGTAAAAAATAATTACAAGGATTGAAAGTAAAAAAATGAAACTTAGATGGACCATTTTTTATTTTTTTTTCTAATTACAAGTCTTCTGCTAGAAACAATCCATTTTTAGTTTTATTGTATCACTTTGGGGTGCAAACTCTTCCTCCAAAATTTTAAAGCAACTGCATACTAAAGAGTTGAATTGAATATCATTGATTAAATTGAAATAATTCTGTTCAAGGCTTAGAAAGACTAAAAAAAAAAAATATACAATAAATAAAAAAATAAATGCATGGGATAAAACGTGAAAGAGAAAAAGTTGGAACAAACAAATATTTATTCCTTAGCTATAATGTCCAAACTATCAATTTTTCATATAAATTTTGTGTCAACGTTTTTTTCTCAAACTTTTTTGTCAAGTAAGAAAATTAAAAAAAAAACTTTAATTATTAATTAATTTTTTCCAATAGCTATTTACAATTTCTTCAATAACATATAGTCCATTTTTTTTATATGTTATTTATTAATGTGACTTATCACATAATCTTTTATTGATGTAGTGCGTGAGGATGTTATTATTAACTTTTTTGTAATTAAGGTTGACGGTAGAAACCAATAATGAAAATAAGTGTTGGATTAGAATTGAAAATGCCTCATTATAAGAAGTAAACTTATCATCAATTAGAAACCGATAAAAACATAAGAAATTAAAATTAAAAATGCCTCAAATTATAAGGATTAAAGATGTAATATCCCAAATAAATAATAATAATAGAATCTATACTACTACTTCTTACCATATCCATTAACAATAAAAGTGAAATTCATAATATTAAAAATTTTAATAATAAATTCTATATATACATTGCACACTCTTAGTAGGCGAGCAAGGTCACCCAGTAAGGAACTAGAGTACCTCGCCTAGCTACAATGATCACCTAACGAGATACCTAAATTAAATTGTTTCAATAGAGGAATTTCACTTAGCAAGATGCATCGCTGGATGAAAACCCAATTTAATTTTTAACAGGAAAAACTTTGTACTGGGCGAGACTCCTTGTTGGGCACAAGCCAACAAATCCATTAACAGAAGCAATTTTTCACTGGGCGAGACCTATTGCCTAGCGAGACTCTGCAAAATTCTCCACCAAATAATGATACGAAATCACAAATCAAAATAGGATTCACTTAGTACATTCAAAGGATTAATATGAATATTCATGATATGTTTTACACTACTAGAATATACTATGGTTTTATTATCATACATATATGTCTATAAACTCAAAATACTAAGTTTTACAAGTTAGTTACATATGTACTATACATTAATTGTTTACATTCTTTATATAGTTCTAAAGTTACTCTCAAATCCTTGACAAATGAACATCTTCATCTTGTTGGTCATGACTTCCACCCACCCCATTGTCATCTGCTCCTTACAAGGTTCAATCAAAATATAATATAATCCAACACTTAATATTTCTACAATCAATACAACCATTCACCATCAATTAATTTATTAATCAAAATGAAACTTAAATTTAATTTCTATTTCTATTTACTTCACACATACTTGTAACATTAATAAAATAGGTTCTTACAAAAGATGTAATAAAACCTTAATATAGATTTTCTCCTCTCACAATAAATGATTTCACTCACACTATCTGTATTGTTAATATACCATAACTAGAATTATGGTTAATTTAATAACTTAAAGTATGTTACTTAAGGTTGATATTCTTCAAATTCAAACTAAGTAGAGACACATTTTTTTTCTTTAAAATGCCTTGAAAGTAATAAAATGTGTGTTTGATTTACCATTACAAAGTTTTAGAACATTCATTTGCAAATTCTAAAGCACTAAAGAGAGAAGGAGCCTATAGGAAATTAGAAAAAATGTCAATTCTATTGGACTTAATGGTTTCATAAACAAACACTAAAGTTATATTTAGATAAAAGTTATCTTTAATGTAATTGACTTTCATCTTAGTGAGACAATATTTTCTTATTAATTTGATGTATTGGAATGTGTATTTTGTGGTTCTCACTATTTACACAATATGTACTATCAATAAGACACCCCTTATAGTTTTCTGTTTATGTTAATATATTTTTTTTGACTTATAAAAAAGGAGTGCATTTTAATATTTGTTAGTATTTTAAGAAAATATTTATTATATTAGGATTACAAAATTATTTAATACTTATATAGTAATTTTTTAACAAAGAATATGGATGAAACCAAGCTTTTAATATAGTAGTATCTTAAATATTTAAAATTAAATATTAAATAATTTATGTTTAAGTTTAATTAATATGTACTGATAGTGTAAAGTGTAAAAGAAATTTCACATTAACATTCAATCAGACTTCTTTGTTTTTATGACTTTTACCGTATTAATGTAAAGTCAACAAATTTATCATAAATAAATAATTATCATTGAATATGAGTATAAATTTTTTTTATACATACTAATTAAACTCTTTATGTTTTCAGATTAATTAATGCTTTTCCTTTTCAAATATTTTAAAAAGTATTCATTAATTAGTATTGATTCAAAATATTCCAAAATAACAAAAGTTTTTAGAAAACTTCGAATCAAAATATTCCATAAATACTTGTTAATGAATATTTAACACGTTGCCTTGAATAATCGTTGACTAGTGCTAATAGTTTTAAGGATGTTCTCATCAATACTTTAAATAATTATAGTTTTAAGAATACATTTTAAAAACGATTTCTGGATATTATTAAATTTGGTCATGATTTTTTTTATATTTCTAAAATTATTTTAAAGATATATTTTTTAGTGTTTGACTATGTATTTATATAATTTTAAATTCTTGTAATGTTAAATAATTATCAATTTTATTTTTAAATTTGAATTTAATTAGTGCTCTTCCTTATAAAATATTCTGAAAAAGTATTTAATGAATATTTAATGGGCGTAAAATACTTTGAGATTGTTATTCGATCATAATTCACATATTATGACTTTTAAGTTATTTATTGCAAAAACTAATAAATTTTTTTAATATAACACGTATTTCTCATATATTTAATTAATAATGTACTGCCTTGAATAATTATTGACTAATTGTAGTAGTTTTAAATATCTTATCATGAAGGCTTTAAATAATTATAAGTTTTAAGAAAGCATGTTAAATCTTATAAAAAAATAAGACATGTTAAAAGTGATTCCTTAATATTATTATCTTTTCATTATTCTTTTTTTATATTACTAAAAAGTGTTTTAAAGATAATTTTTTAGTGTTTGATTAAGTATCTTTATAACAATAAATTACTGCAATCTTAATTCATTATAAATTTATTTTTTAATTTTAAGTTAGACCATACTTTATTAATAATTTAAAATAAACATTAAATACTTTATGTTTTCAATTTAATTAGCAATTTAGCACTCTTCCTTGATCAAATACTCTAAAAATAGTAAAATACTAGTCAATGAATATTATTAACTTCCAAAAGAGAATTAAAATATTGTCTTGATTAATCATTGACTAATACTAATAGTTTTAAATATCTTATCATCAAGGCTTTAAATAATTAGAAGTTTTAGAAAACTAATTTGATCATTATTCTTTTTATGTTTCTAAAAGCATTTTAAAGATATAATTTATAGCGTCTGACTAAGTATTTTTATAATATTAATTTATTGAATTTTAATAATTATAAATTGACTGTTTTAAAATTATAAAATGACCTTATTTTATTACTAAATATGATGCTTATTGATTTTTATTTTCCTAATTTATTCATTAATTTTTAAAAGTAATCTCTGATATATCTAATTTAATAAGTTTACTTGCATTATTTTTTTACGGAAGCAATTTTATCCATTAATTTACAATTTATTGTGAATTTTATCTCACGTAGAAAATTTTTTACAGTTAATTAAATTTTTACAAATTTTTCTTTAAGTTTGACGGTTTAAAAAATCGCGGTCATAATTTGTGTTTAATTATTTACGTGATAACAAATATTGTTATATTTCATAAACTAGGAGATAAAATTTGCATAAGGAAATTGAGCGACAAAATCCCCAATATGGTAGAACATATTAAAATTATAATCTTAAAATATTTAATATGTTCATAATTTTAAAATATTTGTAAAATACACAACAAGAACTCCTAAATTACAATTAAATAACTTCCAAATAATAGTAAATTTTTTATGGCTTTCGATATTATTTTATCATAAAAAAACAATAATAAGCATTCCTTAACGAAGAAGTATATAATTTTTTTTATTTACTTTTTGCATTTACTCGAACGCTGACTAACAAAGTAGCATTAGTGGATATTATTATTAAAAAAAAAGTCATTATAGAGAAACAAAAAGGAGAAGTCATTAAGAAAAGTAGAAGAAAACTCCCCTTAATAAGAAAAAGACAAATAGGAAAAAAAACAAAGCTGAAAACACTAAAAGAAGAAAAAACATATAGGAGTTATCGTTATTCGTGGCAGCATCCAACTGGCAATGGCGCGTGGGGGAGCGCGTTGGTATGGCGTCGCATTATGACAAAACTTTGACGGTCAGCTCAACCTACAGTACCATACCAGCGCGTACCTAAACGTAAAGTGGGACCCACTGAGCCTAGCCAAACTCCGTGCGCGGGTCGTGTCACGACTTAGTGATTAATTACTTCCTTAACCAGAGACATTAAGGCAGGCAATGATAGCGAAACAAGGAGGAAAAATGCAATGATAGCGTTGGGAAGGATCATTCACGTGTGTGGTGTGTAGTGCAGCATCCCCGGCAGCAGCGTGAGATGGACTCAGATTCGGTGCTGAACAAGTCCGGAAGCGGAGGTTCGGAACAAAGCCATGACAGCGGAGGAGGGATATTTGAGTACTATGGCTGGGTTTACCACTTGGGAGTCAATTCCATTGGCCATGAGTACTGTCATCTCCGATTCCTCTTTATCAGGGGAAAATATGTTGCCATGTACAAACGTGATCCGCACGAAAATCCTGGCCTTGTATGCTTCTTCTTCTTCTTTCTTTTACCTTTTCGCTCAATCTCATACTACTCTATTCTTTTTGCTTTCACCTCAAATGAAATTCTTGCTTCTAATTTTAAATTGAGAATAGTTTTGGATCAAAGAGCTCAGAGTTTTGTAGTTTGATGGTTTAATTTATTGCTTCTCTGGTACAATGGAGATAGTGTATTACATATGAATTTTGATTATAATATATAATATAATATCGCTGCGAAATGTGATTGCGGATTGTGCTACGTTCTGTTTGCTAAAATTTGAATTAAGTAATTGGAAATAGAGATTGCTAGCAGGATCGAATGCTAATCGATGCTGTACTGAACTAATTATCATCGGAAAGAATTTACTATTCAAGTTGAATTTGCACAACTTTCATCGAATACATTTTAGTTTCGTTTGTGCTAAAGACACTGCGGAAACAGATTGAAGCAGGAGTTTCTGTAACACTGCTGTATCTTAGATCTGTGGTTCCAAAACCCAAATCGTTATTATCAGAACTATCCTTCTTCAAAATTACCCAAGTGAAACAGACAGATAACCTTTCTAAGAAGACTCAACTTGCAAGGCGGACATATTAAACAGTTGACCTAAAGGGCTAAGGCTCATTGGCGTTCCTTACATCTTTGTCTATAAGGAAAATATTTATTTTCATAGATTATGAATTAGTGATATTTATTTGAGCATACTTTCTTGTTAGTTTCAGTAATTTTCGAATAATTTAGTGTTTATTTATTTTTAAATGTGGGTAATAATGCCATATCACTTACTAATTTCCGTTTCTCTTTGGCCTTTATTCATTTGTCTGTTTTTTTTTTTTTTTAATTTTATAATTTTAAGAGTTTAATTAGAATGATTTATGTAAAACACTTACGTTACTTACGAAAGAACGTCAGGCTAAAACTTTTTAGCAGGACATAATTAAACTCTAATTTTGATAAGGAACTTTTATCTGGCTTTTTTAATAATAAAATAGTTAATGTGAAAAGTTTCCTCCGTGCAGAAACCCATTAGGCAGGGAGTTGTAGGACCCACGCTCATGGTGGAGGAGCTAGGTCGTCGAAAAGTCAACGATGGGGTAAATTACTATTTGAAGAAATGAAATTAAACTGATTGTACATTAGGTTTGATGAAATATTCTCTGAGGTTTGACAGAGAGATGCACATGAATCTCTTATGATTTGAGCCTACATGAATTTTTGTTACGTTCTAAATGTTTTCTGTTTTCTTCCCCAGGATCTTTACGTTTTACGGTTTTACAATCGATTAGATGAGACAAAAAAGGGTGAAGTAAGTTTTATTTTTGAATTGCTTATAATTGTCCATACTTGGTACTTGGTAGTGTTGAAAACTACTTCTGTCTGCATGCCATGCAGAAAGCTTTTTAATGAGTATAACAGCTTAGGAAGAATTCAAGATTGATGTTGTAACTTACAAAACTTTACCGAGTATAAACAGAAGCATAAACTTCTTCTCTGTATTTTTTTTATCGGCTTCTTCTGTGTATTGTAAAAGCTGCATATCATAATTTTTTAAGAAGACATGATTTTAGTTGCTTTGAAGTTTTCAGGTTTAATGATAGTGTAGTAATTAAGATTGATGTAACAAAGATTGGCGTAAATGCATAATATTTTTTCTTTTTGTAACTAAGATTGATGTAAAATACTTTCCTCACATTGCAGTTTTCAGGTTTAATGTTAGTGTAGTAATTCATTTGTTAGTGTAGTAATTTATTAATATCACAACAAACAATAATTGCAAGAAACCCACAACAGTCAGCCTGGTGATGAGGAGGTTGGGTAGTTTGCATACCGTTCTAGGTCCAAATATCATGGCCATACACGCACAAAAGCATAATTTGCAATATCCCAAAACGACAAAGAGTGGCTCAGTTGCCAACCTGAATTCCGTGTCGACAAACTTTTGCTTGCAGTACAGGGGTTCTGAACTCATTGAAGCACCTTGTCGTCCAGGCCAAGCTGATTCCTGAGTGGAACGATTGGTCCCACACCTTGTGATCTTACCACAAAAAGTGCCAAATCCCCCAACATACAGTTGAATTTTTAGGGGAATCGAAAGCAGGAACTCTTGATAAAAGTAGTTCTTCAAGTTATTATTTTTCTTCATAATAAATATTTTCAACTGGAGTTCCTTATTTGGATTTCCCCCATCATTTCATTGTAAGCATTTGTAACAACACTTGTTGTTGGCAGTGTCATAAAATGCTTAATTAAGTTCTCAGAATTAAACTTTATACATTAAACTGTCCCTCAAATTTTTGGCTTGAAAGGTTCAATATATTGATTTAACAATTCTACTAGCCTTGTTGTGGGGAGTGTCATCAAAACTCATAACCTAGTTCCCAGAATTTATAATATAAACTGTCCCTCAAATTTTTGGCTCGAAAGGTTCAATTTAGTTTCTTGATTCAACAATTGCAAAATCATGCTAATATATCTCCATCTTCGTATAGCAGAGCCTATTAATTTAGAGTTCAATGAACCCCTACATTGCACGGGTGTCATAATCTTTTCTTTATTAGTATAATAGAAAAAAATTCTTTTTAATTTTCATTTTCCTCAAGATTGCTTGCGCCACAGCTGGGGATGCAAGGGGATGGATGGAAGCATTTGATCAGGCCAAGCAGCAGGTATGAAAAAAATAGCTGGAAACTTGTTTTTATAATTTGAGCATTGCATTTGTTATTGATTCTAGTTATTTTTACAACCAAAGCCTGATTGAGATTGAAAGTTTATTTCTGGGCCAGGGAGTTTGGATTGGAGTTCTTATTATTAAATTTCAAATGTAGGTTGAAAGAAATGGGGATGTGATAAAGCTTTATGATATTTGGCATAATTTGTTAATGATTTTAATTTACTGTATATATGTTCTTTGTAGGCTGAGTTTGAGCTGTCAAGCGGAGTTAGTGCAAGAGACAAACTAAATATGGAGGCCGAGTATGCTCCCACCCCCCGTCCTCCTCTTTGAATGCACTTGTACATTCTAGTCTAATAGAATAACTTTATTTAATAGTATTCTTGGCCATATTGACAAGTAATGTTGTATCATACATATTAACTGGGAATTCCAAACTTTTGGTCCTTTAAATCATCTGTCTTTTTCTTTCTTCCCATTATTTTTTTCTTATAAAATCTAAGAGTAATATCTTACTTTTAAATGCTTTCGAGAAATATTTCTTAGTTAGATAATACTGTTCATGTTGTGTATATGTTGGTTATGCTTAATGAAAAATTCGTTCAGTTGTAGAGATCATCTTTAGGTGCTCTGTTCTGTCTGAGGTTGTCCTTGTATTACATTCTAACACAAATTAACATATCATTTCTCTTTATGTAATGGAAGGATCAATCTTGAAGGACATCGACCTAGAGTGAGGCGATATGCCCATGGGTTGAGGAAGCTTATAAGAATTGGCGAAGGTACAAAAAAGTATCATCAGTAATATTCGTCTTGGAATGATTTTGAGGCATTAACATACTTAATTGATTTTTTTGTGCAACATATTCTACCTGTTATGCATCTAGTACACTGGTGCATCTATTTTCTTTCCTATTTCTAAACAACAATAACAATAGCCTTATCTCACTGGGTGAGGCTGGCTAGATGGATTACTCAATGTCGTTGGCTTTGTTAAAAACCAAACTTTTAAGAATTATTCATCATGAGATTCTTTGAATAATTTTTTCTAATGTCCTTGTTGGTCACTCTTTATCCCTTTTCATATGTTAAAAATTGTGATCTACATTCATTGGTGCCTCCAATAAATCGCTGGTGCACATATCCAAATGACTTTAACTGATCTGATAGGTGTCATACTAATATCTCCCATAATACAATCATTTCACATCCTGTTCTTTCTTGTATGGCAACATGTCCATTTTGACATAATTGTTTTTTCTATTCTCACTTTTTTCTCTTGCTAACCATTTGAATTTTTGAAGTCTAACATTCACTACATTATGATAAAACTTCCCTTTGAGTTTGGTAGGTATTTTGTGGTCACAAATAACCCTTGATGCCTTTCTCTATTTTAACCACCCAACTTGTATCCCATGTGGACATATTCATTAATTTTCCCATCATTTTGTAATACTTGGTTATGGACTTTTGTGTAGGATCTAGGGATAGACATGAAAGGCTCTTTCTTATGACCTATAGTGAAGCAAGAAACATATTTGTCCTTGACAGAACCCATCCTAGGCTAACAAACTCTTTTGAAATATTTTCTTCCTTCCTTCCTCCAATACTATGCCTTCTGAGAGGTCTTCCCTTCATAAGTTATATCCGTTTGTAGTTTACACAGTTCTGAACATCTTTGTTCTTCTTATATATAAGAACCAAAATGTTCCTCCTTCACTCATTTGATATTTTCTTAGATCTCAAAATCACATTAAATAATTTAGTCAAATCATACCCTGTCCTTACATCTAACTTGGTCCAAATCTCTTGATTTCCTTTCCCTATTTTATGCAAGCTTAAAAATATCTTATGTTCTCCATTCTTGGTCTCAAAAACACAATGCCTATATTTATAATTAACAAATGAGATCTTGATTACATAGGTTCTCTCCTCAATTACTATCTAATTATAAATAAGGGAATGACATCAAATCGTTAATAATATGCAAGAGATATTGTGGAGTGCTAGCTGTGCAAGCATGATTCTAAATCGGCAGTCTTTTTGCAAGGAATTCATGTTTCTTTTCTAATTTCTATAATTATGATGGTGTTGCTGCATTATAATTTTTTTATCTTATATGCTTCTCTCTTTTTATTACTAGTTAGCTTACTCTTGCCATTTTCTTTTGAAAGGCCCAGAGAAATTGTTACGTCAATCATCAAAGTTGGCTGCTAGGCCAAATGGATTTGAAGGGGAAAGTGGAGATGCAGTTGAAGCACATCAATGGAAATGTGTTCTTACTATGGCTGGTATTTTTCTTCTGTCATGAATTTTGCAACATATTACAAGGCAGTGTTTTTCTGCTGTAATAGCCTAATACCCTTTCCCTTTATATGATTTCTAAAGTTAATCTTGATAAAATTATTTAATCCAAAGGATCCAAAACTGTAAGCAAGGCTCTCTTTTTTGAGTAACTTTATTTTGAGGATGTAACTAAAGGCCTTTTTTAACAATAACATCCACTTCTGAGTTTGAATAGTGGAGGATGATGTGGAGTTAAGAGTCCTCTTCACTAAAAAATATGACTGATAATCAAATCATTGTGTATCAGGGGAGAAGATTTTATAGGGTATAATCGTCACATTTTGCAGTTTGTTACCATATAGAAATATTTTGTTTATCGGGAAAAAGTAAAAGAAAATATACAAAGCAAGAAAATCATTGATTTATTTGGGGTAAAACAGCTTGAGTTACTTGACTAGTGTTGTAAGTTTTGCCCTTTCTTTGCTTGGCTTGACTATCAGACTCTTCTAATTATGCTTTTACTTATGGTTTTTCCTACTTGTAATTCTTATTTATATTTGGTTTGATAGAAAAAATTATAGTTGAATCAATCCTTATACATGAAGATGCTTTTTGTTTGTGGTTTCAGGTATTAGAATTTTTGAGGATGTCTCTGATCACAAGGTTTCTGAATCTATCCTTATACAATTCACTTCTTCGGGTGGGGGAGGACCTAGGAAATAATTATTAACTTATTTCTTGAAAATTAATTACCGTCCGATCATGTCTGTTATTCTAACAGTTGTAAGACTATAATACGTGTCTCATTGCTGATTCATTTTCTACCCAACACTTGTTCTCTGTGTTGATATTTGCTTGTAAAGCTTGAGCAGCACAATTTGCTTGATAAAGTTCAGCTAAGAGAGAAGAGAGAGCGTGGACAACATCACAGGGTTCTGATAGACACATTCAAATAATTCAAGCTTGTCATCTCTAACAGAAACTAACTACTAACTGAAAATACTGACAGTGCATAAGTTAACACAACAGCAAAAAAGATTACATGTGCAAATAATTCAGACTTGTCATCTCTAACAGAAACTAACTGCTAACTGAAAATACTGTCAGTGCATGTTAACAGTACAGCAAAAAAGATTAGGGATGATTTGAACAGTAATGGCTGTATCCTAACCATGCTTAACACAATTTTCTTTTGATGCATGAGTGTGTGTGTGTGGCTTCTCTGTTGCTTATAGTTGTATATCATTGATTACTGTTTACCAGGACCAATATTTTTAACTTATTTTAGTAAACTCAAATGACCTCATTACCACAAAGCAAAAACATAGGAATATTTTGATGTTGCATAAGGAATTTAAAGAGATATAATTCAGGAGTTAGTCCAGATGTGCAGCTGTTCTTTCTCAAATTTTCATTTCTGCTTTGAGATTCAAGTGTTTGGTTGGTCTATCGTAATTCCAGTATTCATACTCACTTTGAAGTTGTTGCTGATTTAATTAGAATGATGTTTTCTTTACATTATGAAACTCCAGTTTTGCTTCTGGAATGGTTGACATGTTTTCTTTTCTTTTTGTATTATGAATTTGTGGTTGACATTGAGAGTTTTTCTGGTAGTGCTATACTATCTGCTCATACCTGTACTAGTAATGTCATAATATTTTCACAAGGTTGGTTTTATTTTATTGTTCTATAGGTAAAAGCCAGAAGGACATGTTTACTTGTGTTTTGTCCTTTATATGGTAAACAAAATGGCTACTATTTTGCAATTAAGCTAATAAGAAGGTCCATAACGTGTTTATCTTTGTAACCCAAAACCTTTTCTTTTCATGATGCTGAATCATCTTTGTTGTTGCTGATTCATCAGTTTCGTTAATATCTAAATGTTTTTATATGCTTGTTGCATGGCTTCTCTCCTATTTTAGGACAATTGAGATTGATGCTTTAGTTCACTATGATAGGACAAATAAACAAGTCTGATTTCTGCTTTGACATTTTTTGTGCTTCGTAGAATGGTAAGGGTGTCCTTGCAAAGTCTATTGGTGTTATTGATGCAACTGCAGATACTGTTTTTGAAGTGATTTTGAGCACTGACCAACAGAAAAGATATGAGTAAGGTTCTTATTAAAGGTGCCTGAGTGTCTTGATAACTACTAAAGGTCAAATATTATTCTCTTATTTATGATTAGAAAGTAATTGGATATTTACTCCTTATTATCTAATATTATATTGATCCTTAGGCATTATTAGAGTAATTCTATGTAATCAATAGTGATCCTATTTTCACTTTATAAATAAAGACATTGTGTGATCATTTAAGATACACATGGACACACATTTATATGGTATCAAAGCCTTAACTAGATCCTAGGAGTTTAAGTGCTTAAACTGTATGCCGAGTGGACTTGTTTGGCCACCTACTGTCATATTGTTGCCTTCCTTCCTGGAGACCCTTCTCGAGACACTTCTTGGAGATTCTTCGTAGAGATCCTTTCCAAAGACTCTTCTTGGAACCATTTTGGAGACTCTTCCTGGAGACCCTTCCTAAAGACCATTTCCAAATACCCTTCCTGGAGACCTTTTCTTGGAGACCCTTCCTAGAAACCCTTCCCAATTATTTTGTCTTATTTTTCCACTTTATGGCGTGCTTCTCCTTTTGCCTTGGGGCATACTTTATTCACAGGTTAACATTACCCATCGCCACTTATGGTCCTTTGTTGGCTTCTGCCGAGCTTGTTTATTTGACACAACCACATGATTGGAACCACCTTTTGTTTTTATTCTTATTCGATTCATTAGATTTACCACATCTAATGTAAGCTTGGATTGTATCACATATATGCTCTACCTTGAGGGGGAGTGTTGAAAGATTATATATTATTCTCTTATTTATGTTTGGATAATGGATAATGATTGGGATTTACTCCTTATCACCTATTATTAGATTGATTATTAATCATTATTAGAGTAATTCTATGTAATCAATAGTGATCCTATTTGTTCATTATAAATAAAGACATCGTGTGGTCATTCAAGACACACATTTACAATAACATGGGTGAAATTAGTAGCTTCTATGTTTAATTTTTGCAGATGGGATACATTGATGTGTGACTTGGAACTGGTAGATTCTTATGATGGACACTATGATGTTGTCTATGGGACATATGATTCTAAGCATCTATCCCGGTAATCTATTGATGTTAACCTTTTCAAATTTAAAAAAACATTGTAGCAACAGAATTGCTAAAATGATATGCTTTGTTCAGTAAAATTCATTATTGTGTTGATTTTTTCAATGATAGATATTTCTCTTTTGGTGTCAACTTTTTCAATTATAGTGATTTCATGCTTGGCCAATTTGATTTTCCTATTGACTTTGGCTTTTGTTGAAGATCCTACATTGGTTAGTGATATGACCAAACAAAATCTCACCTTACAAATTAATCTTGTGAGGTTGAGTTAGATTCAATTCCACAATTTCTAATATGGTATCAAAACTTATTCTAGTGATTTGTTGTTGTTGTTGGGCCTATTGTGCTACCCGCTATCATGCTGCTATTGGACCACCCCCAAATGTTAAACTTCATGCTTGAGATGTCTAGTTCTTGGCATGAGGGGTGTGTTGGAGATCTCATATCGACTAGTGATATAGTCAAACAATAGTATATAAATGAGGTGCAAACCTCACTTTACAAGCCGATTTTGAAAGGTTGAGTTAGGCCCAATTCCACAATTTCTAATAGCTTTCATTATGCTAACTTATAAATTCTTCATATTAGACATGTGCTAATTTGTTTGGTGTAGTGTGACACTGTGTTTTTCAGTCCACTCATGGTTATTAGTGATGATATTTTAGTTGCCAAATAGCTACAGTTTCGTGACATCTCTGGCTTCTCTCCCATAGCCTTATTAATTTGTTTTTTTTATCAATGAATAGAAATCATGTTTTACATTTTTATAATGTTCATTGAATTGCCTTTTAACCCAGGTGGCACTCGAAGCAGGATTTTGTCTTCTCTAGGCAATGGTTTCGTGGACAAGATGGAACATACAGTAAGAATATGGTTATTGTTTTATTGTGATCACGTGCTTGGAACTTTTGTCATGGTCAAGAATTAGTTCATTTGCTTTCATTGCGAGCATTGTAGTATTGTATATTTCATTTATTTGTTAAGGACTGAAGTTTTTACAGAATACTTATCAAACAGAAATAATGCTCAAGAAATTAAATTTCTTTTATTATGTACATTACATCCATATTTTTTAATTATGCAAATGTTTTGTACTTTTATAATACAGAAGTTTGGTATTTTTATGGTGCTTGTTGTAACCTTGATTTATATAAGTATAATGTTGTATTTCATAATTTCAAGTTACTCATCAACATATTCTGAAATATTCTGTCTTTAATTGATGCAGCTATCTTGCAATTTCCAGCTATACATAAGAAAAAGCCTCAAAGATCTGGATATCGACGGGCAAAAGTTAATCGTAAGATAACAATTTTTGCATTAAATCCAAGGAATTGACTAGTGGTGCTTGCTGGTATTTAGCGGTATCCACATTAATTTCACGCTGTGGTGGTATCCTCATTAGATTCACCCAATGGTGGATAGTGTGTTGAGAATAGTATTGATATCTCTATGATGTCACTCTTCCTTTAATTTCAGAACTCTCTGGTAGCTGATTAAAAGAAAGAAATTATGATCCCTGACTCTTCTATTTTTTGCCATTCCTAATTTTGTCCTGTATGTGTCGAATTTTGGCTGCAGCATCTTCCTGGGAGATTAGAAATTTGAACACAACTATGGCATCAAATAGCCCAAGATGCTTAGTGACCCACACTTTAGAGATACACTCTAGATCCTGGTGTCAATGGAAGAACAAGAAGAGCTCAAAATTTGAGAGGAGCATTCCATATGCGCTGTTGTGCCAAGTGTCAGGTTAAGTATTTACTATTGCTTTCATCTTATATATTTTTCTGAATAGTCTAGAACCACTTACAGTTGAGATTATCAAATTTTTGTAGTCCAAACTTCTAGCTTGTAGTCATCTGGGTAGTTTAAATTGGCCTTTTTTTTAATGTAATTCTTAAGCTTTTCTCAAACTAAGTTCTTATTTGGAGTGAGAAAAGCAGGGCTGTTAATTGTGACATGATACGGTAGACATTATTCTAACATAAAATTACAGGCTTCCTTCTTTACTTCTTTCTTTTGATTCTGTATTTGGGAGAATCCGTAAAAGGGAAAGAATGAGAGGAAGGGGGGGAAACATTTCTTTTTGGTGGTGTAGGATGAGATTCTGATAAACGTAAATACCAAGGTGGAAGATTCACTTCTGGTTTGAGAATGAATGTGATTGCTTGAGATCTGATTGCATTATATTACTAACCTTAAGAATTTATAACCACACCAGAGAGGAGGGCAGTGAAGGCTCTATTTTATTTAAATTTCAGCAAGCAACCTTACATTCCAACAAAAAAGCTGACCTTTAAAAAATATTCAAGCTGGATTGAAGGTCATAACCTTTATTAATTTTGACAAAACTATTTAAGCTGGATTGAACTCCATAAATTTGTATTTATCACCTGTTTGTAAACTAAATCTTTAACAAGAAGAGAACTATTGAGCACAGGAGTGTGAATACTGTAAGATTTAATCTCTATTAATTATTGCCACCAGCTGTAGCAGAACCATGCCTAAAATTTTTCCCTTTTTTTATGCATTTACCTCGCTGAACCTAGGATTTTTTATGCATGCAAGTGCTTTTTTTTGGAAGGTTGATATATAGTTAATGGAATGCTTAGAGTATCTGCATTACCAAATAATAATTTCTTGTTAGTATTGGTATCAATGATGTTTCCCTCATGTTCGACTATAGCCTATAACGGAAAACCCTGTATTTGAAGTTACTTGGTGTTCCAATCCTGTCCCAACAATGCATTTTTTGGATCGAGAAAGTGGAATTGCTTGACGTTGCATATTAGAAATTTAAAACTCATTAAAGCTCGATTAGCACCGTTATGCTCGATAAAAGGAATGAGTTACAGTCCCTAACACACAGGGGTCCCCTTAATGAGTTTTCCACCTACAACATTGCATAAACAACAAACTATGCAATGTGCATAATTATTTGGTCTATAGAATAAAGAGGAATTCAAGAATTGTGTGTCTTAGGTCACATACATGAATATATTTATAATCATATGTACAAGATAAATAAGGAAACAAAATGATATATAATCATATTGTCTATTTTCCTATTTATATATAATCAAATCATATCTTTAGCATTCCCCCTTAAGTTGGAGCATATATATCATATGTTCCATACTTGTTACAAATATAATCAATGCAACGTCCCTTGAGAGATTTTGTGAGCATATCTATCAACTAGTTATTGGAATTGACAAAGTTAGTATTGGTTTCTTCTGAGAATGTTTTCTCTCTCATAAAGTGACAATCTATCTCAATGTGTTTAGTCTGTTCATGGAAGATCGAATTGGATGCAATATGAAAAGTGGCTTGATTATAGCAGATAAGCTTAGTGCCTTGAATGTCTCCCAATCTAAGTTGCTGGAGAAGTTATCGTAGCCATGTAATTTCACTTGCAACTATTGCTATGACACGATATTCAGCTTTAGCACTTGATCTAGCAATTGTATTATGCTTTTTGCTTTTTCATGAGATCAAATTACCACCAATGAGAACACAATAACTTGAAGTAGACCTTTTATATGATGATGATGCTGCAATCAACATCAAAGTAACAAATTTGGAATCACTTTTGTCTTCATATAAAAGTCCATGACCTAGTGCCTTCTTGATATAACGAAGGATGCATATAACGACATTCAATGACCATCACAAGGAGCATTGAAAAGTTGACTTACTACACTAACTGCAAATGTGATGTCCGACCTTGTGACTGAGGTAATGAGTCCCAAATAGTCTTCGATGTCTTTTTGGGTCTTTCAAGGGTTCCCTCTTGACCCAAAAGGAGCTTGAGATTCGGATCCATAAGAGTGTCACTCGAATGACACTCAATCATACCAGTTTCAATGAGAACATCCAGATCATATTTTTTCTATGAAATAGCAATACTCAAAGCAGATTGGGCAACTTCATTGCTTAGAAAATATTTTAGTGGACCAAGATCCTTCATCTGAAATTGACTCTGAATGTGAAATTTAAGTCGTGAGATACCCTCATAGTCATCGTTAGTGATAACGATATCATCAACATAACTCTCTAGATAAATGCACAAATCAGATGGAGAGGAGGAAGATAGAGTGATTAGCTTTATAACGAGTCATACCAAATTGAATTAAAGCTCAATTAAATTGACCAAACCAGGCACGATGAGATTGCTTCACACCATATAGGGAGAGTCTTGGGGCATGGCGAGCTGTTAAGTTTGAATGATCATTGAAAAGAGAGTGAGCAATTGAATTCAGATAGAGAGAGTTCAATGTATTTGGCCAATTTACAAGAAGTACACTGTGCATTATTTATAGAAGTGCATGGCTGAAAAACAGAAGAAACTAACTGCTCTCATAACAGAGAGAGAAAGCTAACTAACTAATTGACTTCTAACCAATGTTATGAAAACTGGACTGGACTGGCTGGTTTCATTGGAAAACCGATTTGGTAACCAGTTCGGTTAACCTTGAAAACCTATGGAACAAAAAACCGATATGAAAACCGGAAAATCGGTCAAGAATTGACAAAATTGGTGGTTCAACCGGTTTGTATTTTTTTTTTGAATGTTTTTTATTTTGCTAAATACACCGCTCATTTTCGTAAATCAACCAAGTTTTAATTAAAAATTAATAAAAATAAGGTTTAACTTAGCAATATGAAGGTGTATTTAGTAAAATTACTTTTATCCTTTTAGAATTAAACCTTAGTACATTTTTTCTTTTATAATCTTAATTGTTATAGTACATCAATAATAAAAAAATATTATTTTATTAAGACCGGTTCAACTGCTGGTTCAATAATGGTTGAAACAATGAACTGTGAATCAGTGCCTTCACCAGTTCGATCACTAATCCAGTTTTAAAAATATAGCTTCTAACAAAACAACCAACTGTCACTTAACAACAGAAAAACAGTTACAAGAGCAGCAAGGTTGCTAACCAAGGCTGCTGCAGTTTAACATTGCAGCAAGCAATGCTATACACTAACACCCCCCCTCAAACTCAAGGTGGTTGAGGCTGAATAGAGGACTCAAGAACATTGAGTTTGTACCTTAGAAAACTGAACCTGGTAGGAGAGAGAGGTTTCGTAAAAACATCTACCCATTGATCTATTGCTATAATGTGAAGAACTTGAAGTTGCTTGGTAAGAACCTTGTCTCTTACAAAGGAAATAGAAATCTCCATGTGTTTTGTACAACCATGCAAAACTGGATTATGAGAAAGAGCAACAACACTTTCATTATCATAGTATATGACAGGAGTGGGAACAGAAACCCCTAACTCGGAAAGGAGAGTTTGAATTCAGGAGATTTCAGTTGTTGTTTCAGCAAGGCTCCTACGTTCAGCTTCAACGCTAGAGTGAGCAACCACTTGTTGCTTTCTAGACCACCAAGAAATTAGATTGGGACCAAATAGATAGCTACCCCTGAGGTGGATTTTCTGTCATCCATATTCGAGGCCTAATCAGCATCACAAAGAGCCCGTATGCAAAGATGTGAAATAGAAGGAACACCTTGCAGGTGTAGCCCATACAGAACAATGCCTTTTAGGTATCTTAGGATCCTTTTTATAGCAGCCCAGTGACTTTCAAGGGGATTAGACATGAACTAGCAAACTTTGTTGACAGCAAAGCTGATTTCAGGCCTATTAACAGTTAGGTATTGAAGAACTCCAACGATGAATCTGTAAAGAGATGGATCATGCAACAAGTCAGAGCCTGTTTTAGTGAGTTTGCAGCTGGAAGGCATGGGTGAAGAAACAAATTGGGCTTAAGTCATTTTAGTCTTTTGCAGGAGATCCTAAACATATTTGCTTTGTGTAAGAAGCAAAGACTAATCAGGAAGGTGCTTGACTTCAATGCCAAGGAAGTAGTGTAGATGACCAAGCTGTTTAAGAGAAAAACTGGCATGCAATTTTGCAGTTATTTGTTGGATTAGAATCACAGAACTACTAATGATAATGATGTCATCAATACAAACCAACAAATAAATACTGTGAAGGTTAGACTTGAAAATGAACAATGAGGGGTCACACTTGCTAGCAATGAACCCGAGAGTGAGAAGAGTAGACAACGGTTTTTCAAACTGTTAGATGTAGTTTAGTATACGGGCCTAAGCCCATTTCCTTGTATTTGCCTTTTGTACAGTATATATATATATAATATGTGATACACACAAGGATTCATGCATATGTAGCTCTTTCTACATGGTATCTAGAGTCAGGTGGATCCTTACCTAAGTTTTTTTTTTCGGAAATCGTATTTCTTTCCGATTTCTGGATGTTTCCCACCACCGCCGTTCACTGCCGCTGACCTGCCATCTGCTTTGTCGTCCTCCGGCGACTCCAGCGCCACTAGCCACTCCTCCATCGGAGCCTCCACGCACCCTCACGCGTGCACACAAACTTCGCTTGTCTTCTCCCTTTGCATCTCTGGCAGCCACACGTGGCGGCGCATCCGATGACTTTTCTGGCGGTGCTTACTGGCGTTTGACTCGCCATGTTGTTCTATTCTTGAATCTGATCTCGGATCTTCCATTGAGCCTCATCTTCAGTCTTCTTTCTCCTTTGGAGTGTTTTTGTCTTCTCTCTCCTGCAGCTTTTTCCCTCCAATATGTCTCTCATGGCTTTCGTGAGGTCTGACTTGTCTTTGTTCACAAACTATGTCAATGTGCATCTCTCCATTGACAAGTTAGATGACATAAATTATGATACCTGGGCCTCTGACATCAAACTCTGGCTTAAGGGCTAAGACTATGTTGGTCATCTCACTCAGACATTTGCCTCAATTGATGAGAAAGATCGTCCACGCTGGTCGAAAGTGGATGCTCAAGTTTGTAGTGTTATAAAGTCCACTATTCATCCTTCTCTGAAGCAAATATTTCGGGCCCATGACACTTGTGCTGGCATTTGGGAACAGGCTCGATTGCTGTACACCAATGATACTCAGCGCCTCTATGGCGTGTGCCAAAATCTTTATATGGTCTTAAACAGTATCCCAGGGCATGGGCATGGTCTTAACAAGACAAAGATTAGGATGAAACTCAAAAAACACATGATTATCCCCAACAAACTTATTCACACTAACAAGGTTTTTGGTGATGTGAGGAACATGAAGAAGTTGGTTTAACGAGAGGGAAACGTGTGGGTTAAAAGGATATTTAAAATGACAGGAATTTGCATAGGTAATGAGCAAATCTTATCTGGTCTGGTCCTTCAGAAGGTTCAATTTGCTTGATATTTTGAGACTCTCTTGTGACATGAAAGGAAGCCCCAGAATCTGGAATCCATGCATTATTGAGCTGACTTTGATGAGTAGAAATCTTGGCGATCATTGCAGTGGCGGCAGGGGCAGAGTTGTGAACCTACGGATTTGGATTGAGCCAAACATTGGAATGATGAGGTGTTGTACTAGGGCTGTATTGATTTTTAGAGAAGTGAGCATAATTTGCACTGTCAGGATCATGCAGAGCTAAGGAAGAAGATGGCTGATACTCTTGGTCATAGTGGTAGTAGCATCTTGCAGCAGTGTGTCTGAACTTGAGACACACTTGGCACTGAAAATTGGCACTGAAAATTAGCAAACCTTCCTCCTCTTCCATGATTGTTCTCACGGAGACCACTAGTAGCACCGCCGCTGTGGTTGGTTTGAAGGCGTGATTGTAGTTCCCATGTGAACCAATATCAGATTCTTTTGTGTGAGTTACATTGATGGAAGGTGAATCAGAGACCACAGGTTTGTTGAACTTTACCATTCATGATTTATATGCAAGTAAAAGAGCTTCAACTTCTTCAAGTGACCGTGGTTTAAACTTGCTTTCAATCTTCAAGAATAGCGTCAACGTGAAAAGAGATGGGAGAGGCAGCATTCGCAAGTTCATCACAGATAGACATGAAGACTGCGATTGCCTAAGGTTTGCGATTGCAATTCGGACTTAAGCTGGAGAACCCTAGCGCGCATCTAGTTGTTAAAATACTCATGAATCTTTTCCTATACTTATAGGAGTGAACACATCCAAGCATGCGAGAAAGAATTGGCTTGGACAATGTTGATTGAAACCATGTAAGAGGCACATGATCTTGTTGCTCCCAAACAGCATAAGCAGGATTTTTGTTTCCAGAATCAAGATTATCGGTAGTGAGAAATCGAGATGGAATGGAGGGGTTGACCATGAACCTATGGAGTCTATGGGACTTGATGACCGGTTCAGTTTGTTGCCGCCAAAGCAAGAAGTGGGTGTCATCCAACTTTTCTGAAAGGGAGTTGGGAAAAGCGGAAGCAACAATGAAAGAATTGCTGGGATTAACTATGGAAAAAAAAGTTCAGAGTTGAGATGTATGAAGGCTAAGATCGGGATGGTTCTAGATACCATGTTAAGTTTGAATGATCATTGAAAAGAGAGTGGGCAATTGAAGTCAGATAGAGAGAGCTCAATGTATTTGGCCAATTTACAAGAGGTACACTGTTCACTCGTTATAGAAGTGCATGGCTGAAAAACAGAAAAAGAAACTAACTAACTAACTGCTCTCATAATAGAGAGAGACAGCTAACTAACTAACTGACTTCTAACAGAACAGCCAGCTATCACTTAACAACAGAAAAAAAACAGTTACAATAGCAGCAAGGTTGCTAACCCAAGGCTGCTGCAGTTTAACACTGCAGCAAGCAATACTACACACTAACACGAGCTAATGATGAATAGCAGTCATGGCAAGGAATAGACGAACAGAAATAATCTTGGTCAGGAGAAAAGGTGTCCTCATAATCGAGGTCGAAGATAAAGTATAGCCTTTAAACGAGCTTTAAAATGGTCAATGCTGCCATCTAGTCCAACCGTCATTGTATGCACCGAATGACAACTACTAATAGTCTTCTTTGAAGGCAACTAGACCAGTTTCCATGGGCCATTGGTTTGTAAGGCAGTCATTTCATCCAACATCGCCTGTCGCCAACATGGATCAAGCATAACTTTACCTAAAGACTTAGGAGTAGACATGGAATCCAAAGATGATACAAAAGAGAAATAGGAAGGAGATAATCTGTGACAATAAAGAGTACAAGCATATTTAGGACAAGTGTTGTAAGACCTTGCTCGGGACTGACCGGTTCAACCGATTAGACCGCAAACTGGTCACTCATTTGGTCTAAGCTTAATAATGGATCACCCATGTATTTGAACTGATTTACATTGGTTGACTCAGGTGGTTGTTAATTAACTCAGTGATCTGGTTGAATCGTTTTTTTTTTTCAAACTGTTGCACGCACAGTCACACACACTGTCCAAGATACCTTTTTTCCACATTGCACGCTTCCATGTATGCTGCTGCCTGCATGCTCACGCTTCCATATGCATGCACTCTATCATATACACGTTGCTGTTTTTCAAGAAAAGCAAAATAACCAAAAAAATTGACATCTATGAGACTTTGAATTCACGTCTTAGAAGTCGAGAAACATATACTATACCACTAAGCTAGTTCAATTCTTAAACATATTTTGGACAAATACATATATATATATATATATATATATATATATAGTATAAAATTTAAGAATGATTTACCTAATTTAATAGATGTATAAAAGAGGACTTGAACAAATATGTATTTTAATTTTAACAATGACGTTAAGAAATTAAGATAATTTATTTATTGATTTTTAGATTGTTTTTATAATTTTGATTATTTGTTCTAATTTTTTAAGTATAAGATTATATAAATTATAAATTATTTTATATTTTTTAATGTCAACCGAGTCAACTCCTGATTTCCCCGAGTTGATCCCTGACTCCATGATTTCTTAACTCGGCTAAGTTAATGACCGAGTCAAGTCTGATAACATTGCTTAGAACTGGTATTACTTGTGGACTAGATACTTTTTCGTAGGGTAATGATTGGAAGCTCTTGAACAAGATATCGGAGGGTCGTTTGGAGTAGGAGGTGATGCTGGGAGATCAATAGGTGCTGATGAACAATCAATGATAGTAGCTGGAGTTCTAATTTAAGCTCTTGAACAATAGATATCGGAGGGTTGCCTTAAATTCTCTTCTACAATAAAGAAAAAATATCTTGAACTTCAAAAAAGTTCTAATTTAAGTGTAATTGATGCTGAGAAACATTAGGATTTCTTATGTTCCTTGAAATAGTAAAGTAGACTATTTCTATTGATTTTTAGTTTCGCAGAATCCTGCATGTGGAGAACTCAAAAGCTCTTTTGAAAATCTGGGGGTCTGTTATGCTTTATTATGAATAGGATTGTTTACTTTTCTTCTATTTGGTTCTCAGCTTGTGGTATCTTTCCAGGGATCTCTCGTTCTCATATTAGGTGAGGCTAGGTTAGTTTAGTTAGGCAACTGTCGGAAGCAATAGTTTTTATTTTCACTTGAGTATTTCTCTAACCCTCATTCTAAGGCATAAAATTTTGTTGCTTTTAGTTAATTATCATTTTTGTTAGAAACTCAGAAAAATTCTGGGAAAGTAGAAGAAAAAGGGAATTCAGTCTTATTAGCTAAATGACAAAAGAGTAAAGATGGAAATTTAAAGGAATTACAAGCTCATAGTGACAACTGGCGCCTTACAAGCACAGCTGGCACCACTTGCATAACAGCTTAACAAACAACAGATATTTAACTACAACTAACTACCCAAGGTTGCAGTTGAGAACTACACCTTACAATATGAAATAATTTTCCATTTCAAAACAAGAAGGAAGTTTTCTTGCAATGCACTTTGGTGTGGCACTGTGCCTTCTATTCTCATATTGAATAAATTGCACCTGAATACCATTCTAGAGGTATTTAATATGTGTTGCTAAATAATGTTTCAGGTCTGAAGGAATACATTGCAGCCAATCCTGCACTCCACCATGAAAATGCCACCACAATTGTTCATTCCAAACTCTCTGATGCTTCTATTTCTAGTGCTGAATATGAGGATGAAATGCAAGATGAGTTTTATGATGCAGTAACTGCTGATTCGTCATCTTCAGATGAAGAAAGTGATGATGATCAGAAACTTGTTCTTCAGGTTTTCCTGATTCTATCTATCAGCTATAATAATCCACAATAGAAATAAGTGTTATCTGCATGTGACTGAGTTGAAATCATGAAAAGATGTTCGTTTTGTTAAGTTCTACAGTTTAATTACCTTATACAATTTATCAGGAACCAAGAGTCAAGCTAAAGAATATCTCATGGGCAATCACAACCTTAGCTCTGAAGCGAACTGCAGGTCAGCTTTTCCTTTGTTTCTTGTTATTTGGTAGGGAAAAAGGAAGTGAAACCTCTTGAATTTTCTACTTATATTGATTATCCAATCATTCCAATGATTGTTATTTTTTTTTTATTGACAAATGTTGGTTGTTAATCTTTTGTTAAAATATTAGTGAAGATGGATTTAAACCTGCGATAGCTCCCTCCTTTCATTCTCCCTTCAACAACCAAGTCAACCTTTATAACTCTGTTATAGATATGATTTAACACTATTAAGTAGTATAGGGATTTAATCATTAATTACATTTATTTTATTTTTCTTTTATTGTACCTATCACTCATTATAAATAAGAAACTCATGTATGCTCTATACACATAGTTATAGTCATATACTTTTGCATGGTATCAAGAACTCAGGGTTTCATTACTTCTTCCTTTTCCCTTTTTTTTTCCCATTGGGTATAGTATGTCACAGTACCCACTATGAAGCCCGGTGCGCCCATTTCCAATGAGACCCACCCGGTGTGCAGCATATTGCCACAATCGTCTCTCTTTGACGACCATTTGTTATTGGATCGTCGTCGTCCACTGTTGCACGTGCCACCTCTCTCCGCGCATGAGATTCATGCGCATCTTCGTTTGCCGCCGCAACTCCGCCTCTGGCATCACCCTTCTCCGACGACCTCCCACCTTGCTTCTGTGCCTCGTTCGCTGTCATTTGTGGTCTATTTGGATCCTTTTAGTGAGTGCCTATTTGGTTCTTGTTTTGATTTTTTTTTTTTTTCGTTTTGATAGTTACTCCTCCGTCCTCTAACTCTGATGTGACTTTCACCAATGTTTCCCTGATTCTCTGTGAGAAACTTTCAAGAAGTGCCAACTACAGCACACGGGTTGCCGTTGTCCAGCTGTGGTTCCAAGGCCAAGGACGTGATTCCCACTTGACCACTCAACTCTCTAATGTTGCAGTTGCCATTCGGTCTCGTTGGAGATAAGTTGACGCCTCTTTATGTAGTGTACTTTGGTTCTCCCTTTCTCTTAACTTCTAGGCACAATTTCAGGCCTTCACTACTTCTTTTGATGTCTAGGCAAAAGCCAAGAAGCTATACTCCAATAATGTTCATTGTTTCTACAACGTCATAACTAGCTTGATGAATACTAAATTAGAGAACATGGACATGCAGACATACCTTGGTAAGCTTGATCGCCTTATTGCCGAATACTCTTCTCTTATGCCCTTCACTATTGATGCATAGACCTTTCACCAATAACGCGGTCAATTTTTCATGGTTGTTGCACTTGCTGGACTCCCATCTAATTGGCGGCTGTTCGTAATCAGATTTTATCGGCCCGCACAATGTGGTCAATTCTTCTAATGAGAGTGTACTGGAGAGTTCCAACAGTTTTTTGTACAGTTTAGGATCTGAACCACTTATGATAAGCCTACAAGAAGATATCATGGGAGAGGAGATAGATTGAGCTTCTGTCATTTTGATTTTTTACAATAAATCCCTGATATATTTGCTTTGAGTAAGAAGAAGCCATCTGTCATATATTTAACCTCAATGCCTAGAAAATAGTTCAATTTTCCAGCTACTTGAGAGAAAAGCTAGAGTTAAATTTTTCAATGAGAAACTTCATCAATTGAGCGGAGCTGCCTATTATGATGATGCCATCTACATAGACTAGAAGATAAACAGTGTGACAATCCTGTTTGTAGATGAAAAGAAAGGGATCACACTTATTGGTTGTAAATCCAAACTAAACAAAGGTACACTTAAGGCATTCAAATCTCTGGCGCAAGGCCTGTTTCAACTCATATAAGGCTTTGTTCAGTTTACAAACAAGGGAAGAATTCGAGTTCTCAAACTATGGAGGTTGTTGCACGTAGACAATTTTTTCAACAAAGCCATTTAGAAAAGCATTGTTAACATCTAACTGAAAAAGTGGTCAATGATTAGTCAAAGCCAAAGTGCGAACAAGTCTAATAGTCACGGGTTTGATAACAGGGGAGGTCTCATGAAAATCAGTGTCAGGTTGTTAATGAAAGCCTTTGGCTACAAGTCTTGCTTTGTATTTGTTAATAGCGCGTCGGTATTTTCTTTCACTCTGAAAACCCACTGGTTGTCTGTTGGGATGTAAGGAAACTAAATCCCAAGTATGAATTTTCAGTAAGGCAGCATATTCTTCCTGCATTGTCATCAGCCATTTAGGATCATTCAAGGCATGCTTGATACTTCTCGGTTCACAGTGAGTTAGGAATAAGGATGGATGAATTTTGTTCTAAGGAATGCCCGATTTAGACTTGGTTTGCATAGGATGAGTTTTGGTGGGTCTAGGTGTAGAGGGAGGAGAGGAACTAAGTATGGAATTAGACTGATTTTCAGAACTAGAGGACTTGTTCTGAGAGACAACAACTGTAGTAGAATCAATATTAGTGAAAGTAATGACATTTTCAGACCCTGAAGTATAAGCGGAGACATTTGGGGAAGTAGAGTTATGTGTTGTGACTTGTGAGGGAGGGAAAAAAGTGTTCTGAACAAGGGAAACAAGAGGAATAGAGGTGAGAGAAAAAGGGAAATAGTTCAATATAAAGAAATTTGATTTCATTAAAAACCACATCTTTTGAAACAAATAGTTTACCTGCAGGTGAGAGACATTTGTAACCTTTGTGATAGGTGGAATAGCCCAAGAAGATACACTCATGAGACCTAAATTCAAGTTTGTATTAGTTGTATGGTTTGAGAAATGAGTAACAAGAACAGCCAAAGGTTTTTAGGAAGTTATAATTTAGTGGTTGTTTGAACAACACAGGATAAGGAACAACAAAATTGAAAGAAGTTGTAGAGAGTCTATTGATAAGATACACAGGTGTGGTAACGGAAAAGTCCCAAAATTTGAGAGGAAGAGAAGCATGACTTTACAAGGTAAGACCAAGTTCAACTACATGCCTATGTTTTCTTTCAACTACACCATTTTGGTGATGCGTATGAGGACAAATGACTCTATGAGTGATGCTATGATGATTAAGATTGGAAGTTAATGATCTGAATTCACGCCTCCCCCCCCCCCCCAAATCAGTTTTTGAAGACTTTTGGTTTTAGTATTAAATTGGAGTTTGGCCATGGCCTTAAACCATAAAAAGATATCGTGTGTGTTAGATTTATTTTTAAGAAGATATATCCAGGTAAATTTGGAGAAGGCATCTACAAAGGTAATGTAATAGAGAAAACCAGATTCAGAAGGAATGCGTAGGCTCCCCACAAGTCATTGTACACCAATTCCAAGGGATAATTATACACAGTATTAGAAATAGAAAAGGGAACTCTGAGATTTTCCAATACAACAAGCAAGCTGAACAGAATTCAATAGGATTTTTATTAGCAATGGGTATGTTACAATGTTTTAGAACAATTCTCAAGGCATGCGAGTTTGGAGGACCCAGTGTAGCATGCCACAAAATGAGATTTGGAACTATTACGATTGTTTTAAGTAGATTTAACAACTTGTTCAGAACTAGAAACAAGATAGAAGCAATAGGAGAACTTTGCATACGAAGACTTGGAAAGAAATATAGAGCACCAGTGCACCAATATAGCCTTGAAGCAAGACTTCATTGGTGACCTGTGATTTAACAACACAAAGATTAGGATGAAACTCAAAGAAAACACCATTGTCTTTAGCAAATTTACTAACATTGATTAACTTTTTGGTTATGGAAAGGATATGTAACAAATATTTTAGAGACAAGGACACTTTAGGATTACAAGGAGAAGGGAAGGTACATGAATCCGAGAGATTAATATTCAAACCTTGACCATTACCAATGTAGATTTGATCAGGTCCCTTAAAGGGACTTATCTACTGAATATTTTGAGATTCTTCAGTTACATGAAAGAAGGCACCTGCATCTGGAACCCATGGGCATGGTTGAGTGTTTGTCTTGGCTATCATGGCACTCATATATGGGGAATTCTGCGGGAATTGAGCAGGTTTGTATGGCTGAGAGTTGGGAGTCCAGTTGATGCTCGGTCTGTAGGCAACATTTTGCTGAAAACCTCCATTATAAACATTCTGAGAGGGAAATAGACTACGTTGAGAGAGGTTTTACCCCACAAGATCTTGAAGCGAGAGAGAAGGATAAAGTTGATAATTCTGATCAAATTTGTAGTAGCAGAAGGAGGTCGTGTGTCCATGTTTAAGACACACGTGACACTCAAAATTGGAAAAACATCCTCCACGGAGCTTGTATAGGCTCAAGAGGCACTTACAAATGAGATAACTCAGTTAGTTAGGAAGCAAACTAACTACCTAACTAAACACTAACTACCACAATAGAAAAATAACAAACTAACTGGATGTAACAAAATATCTAATTTGCAATTGAATGACTAACAGTTTACACATACATCCCTAATAGTAGTTAACATGCTTAGCCGATTCTTGTAGGAGCCATGTGACAGTCATTGGACATCAACTATGCGTATTCTTCGGTACCTCAAGAATGAACTGGTCGTGGATTGATATATGAAGATAAAGGCAATTCCAAAGTTGTCTATTATTTTGATGCTAATTGGGCAGAATCACTGTCAGACAGGACATCCACTTCTGGGTATTGTGTACTTATTGGAGGAAACTTGATCTCTTGGAAGTAAGAAGCATAAGACAGTTTCTAGATCCATTGCTGAAGTAGAATACCGTGGCATGACAATGGCTACTTGTGAGATCATATGGCTTAGACAACTTCTCCAATAATTAAAATTTGGAGATATTAGTGATACTAAGTTAATATGTGATAATCAGGTTGGCATGCACATTGCCATGAATAGACTAAACACATAGAGATTGACTCTCACTTTGTCAGAGAGAAAGTGTTTTCCGCAGAAATTACCACTAAATTTGCTAGTTCAAGTGACCAACTTGCAGACATGCTCACTAAATTCCTCAAAAGTTCTCATGTTGATAGTATATGTAACAAACTTGGCTCATATGAAATATATACTCCATCTTAAGAGGGAGTGTTACATATATGATTTGATACTATTAAGTAGTATCTTTAGATATTTAGTCATTAATTACATTTTTTTTTCCTTTTATTGTAGACATGCTCAATTGACCAACTTGCAGACATGCTCACTAAATCTCTCAAGAGTTCCATGTTGATAGTATATGTAACAAGTTTGTCTCATATGACATATATGTTCTAGTTTGAGGGGAGTGTTTCAGATATGATTTGATACTATTAAGTAGTATATTATCTTTAGAGATTTAGTTATTAATTATATTTATTTTGTTTCCCTTTTATTGTACATATCACTCATTGTAAATAAGAAATCTGCATGCTCTACACACCCAATTACAATCATACACATTTACAAACTTCAACACTTTTAGTAGACTAAATTTTATGTACTCCCATAGTACTCACTCCTTTGACATTTAATATTCTTAATAAACAGTTTTCTCTTATTTTTATCTCAAAAAAATTTAAATAGAACAAATACATGCCACATGTCATGATTCTAATGGAAGGAGTACATAGTCTTGGAGGGCTGAAATTTTTTTTCTTCAATAGGTCATGAAGACTTAATCAACCCATAAGAACTTTAAACTAATTTATTTAAACAAAACTTTTTTGCTAATGATATTTGAGAAAAACACTTATACACTGACATTCAATTATAACTTTTATATATGGTAAGTTTGTTGATTTTATCAATTAAACTTTAAAAGTTATATAAATAAAGGATTGTAATTCAACGTCAATATAAAATTCTTTTACACTAGCAATGTATAAATGTTAAACTCATAATATTAAGTATTTTGCTATTAATTGAAAATTTCTATCTACAAAATAACACCACAAGGCTTGTCGGTGTTTGCACTCTGAAATTCCCTAAAGAACTCTACAGTATACATAAAATAGTTATGTCGTACTTGTATCGATGCATTAAGTGGTTTATTGAATTTATTGCTTGTCCACACTCTTGTGATAATGGGCTTAAGACTAGGAATTAACATTTTTGGCATTTCCTAAATGTTCAATTTCAAGTTAATATTCTGATACAAAATTTGAAACATATGGGATAAAAATCGAGCAATTAAAAGCAGGACCTACATTAACTCCTCTTGTCATTACTTCAGCTCCATGTCAGCACAATCATGTTGCGGGGAACCAAAATCACCAAAGCACTATACTGTTAAGATTCTCAATAATAAAATCAGCAATTATGAAGACAACCAAATGAAAAGAGCAACTGTATTCACACTGAAACGAAAGATCTGATAAACAAGGAGCCTGAGGCTCCTGACCAGAGCCTATGCTCCTCAGACAGGAAGTTTCTCTGCCAAGACTATGTGACAAACAACCCTTCTTTCTCTCCCTGCATCCACTCTTTTTTATTCTATCATTGCCTCTAACTAACTGCCAGCTCACCTTTCACTTAATCATTACCTCATTACCTATTTTCTTTTTCCTAGACCAGACTCTTCATATTTTGAGCTTTTAATACATTGTCCCATTCAGTTATTATGCTTCACTAGACTCATCCTCATGGTCTCTAACATATACATAGGGACTAAAAGTGCAACTAAGCCTACTTGTGAGATATAAATCTAACAGCTTTAGCTTTTGAAGGAGTTTTTATGACTTGATATCAAAGCCTCTGTGACCATGCGTGTAGTCTAAAGTTCAATCCTTGTTACCCCAATCTTCTATATATAAGCTAAACTTTAGAGGGTGGGTTAGGCCTGCAAACGGTCGTGTGAGAGGATTTGTTAGATATAAAATTATTCATATGCTTTCACATGATGGCATAAGCTTTAGAGAGTTTAGTTCATGATAACAACTGTGCTCAATCTATATATCTAATCTACAAGAGTAATGAAAACTGGTCATGGTAAAAATGAATAAAGCATTCTTTCACTTGTAAGTAACTGGTTATGGTTACATTTAACTTTGTAATTTCATTTGGAATTATAATCTAATATATTTGATTATTGCACGCAGCTCCCATTCTAGGCGAAGAATTGGATCCTTGTGTAACTCATATCACAATTCCAAGTGACTTGCATTGTTCTTTGCTCAAAGCAAAGGATGACAAAGACACAAACTGTTGGGCTTCTCCAAGCGGAAAAGGATTTATGATTCGAGGAAAGAACTATCTTAAAGATAGTTCTAAGGTTAGTTGACTATTTAAGTCCTCTGATTATAGTGGACAAGGACAACAAATCTTTTCTTTAACTTGAATGCTGAGGAATGCTGCAGTAGTCTGCATGTGCTTCAATGTTCTTCAAATTTCCCCTTATTTATGTCCCTGCAATGGGGGATATTAGGGGTTTTGGACATATTGATCATTTGAACTCTACCATTTTTTTCTTGCAATTTCTGAAGTCAATATTTCTCAATTGTAGAACTACATTGTTCAGCAAAGATCTCAATCTATACTTTTGCAAAATTATGAAGTATATGTTACTCTATTTTGTTCTGGCCGAACATGATAGGAACTAAAAAGAATAGAATTAATTCTTTTATTAATGAAAGAAAATGACACCCACTCCACTATTGCACCTCTCCAGAGCCTCAGCTCCTATAACGGTGTTTCTCTACCAGAAAAATACCCTGCTCCCATTCTAAAACCACAATTTGCAAGCCTTCTTTTACCCTAAAATCCAACACTGCTAACAGAATTATCATCACTTAAGTAACTGCCATGCTGGCAGTGAAGCTTCTTCCTTTTAGTATATACTTTCTGTATCGTGGGAGTGATCGCTCACATCAGATTTTATGGGTCAATCAAAATGTTATGAACACAAAATTTGTCAAGCAGGTAGTTGGAGGAGATCCTCTTCTGAGGCTTGTAGCAGTTGATTGGTTTACACTCGATAAATCCGCAGATAGAATTGCCCTTCATCCTAAATGTTTAGTTCAGGTAAAATCAATTTCTCACATTTTATATCTTTTAATATTTGTATTTATTATTGTTAAATAGGGTTGAGGGAAAGATGCTCATTTTGCTCTCTAAATGTTAATTAAGAAAACTTATACATGTTTGTTTTCTTAAACATATACTTTTTTTAAGAAGACGATATAAACATATACTTAATTAAGTACTTAATAATATGCTAAAACTGTAAATCGATCCCAATTTACAATAATTAAAAGATTAAGCTACAAATAATGAGGGACTGTTACGCCAGAAATGTTTTACTAAACCATCAATTAACTCTAGCTTTTAAGTTCTCATGTTCCTACTTCTGCACTTATTGTTTTGTATAAATGACATTAAAGCTTCACCAAATCATCTTGGAAATTAAAATCAAGATAAATGACATTAAAGCTCTTTCCGGTGGAGCTTTATACATCATTGTTCGGTTTGCCATTGTTTTGTATAAAACATGTTGACACTAAGTAAGCTTCTTGTTAGAAATAATCTCTAGATATTGGGAGAAAATATTTTAAGGTTATTTTATCTTTATTTCCTCATTTATATTTAGTCTTTATTTCTTTTTTTGTGTGAGTTTAATCATTATAAATTCATGAGTTGAGAATGTAATTGACATGAATAAAATATATAAAACTATTTTTGTTTCCCACTATAGTTCAAGTTGTATTGGAGCTCCTAGGATAATATTGGGAGCTCTGTTCCACTTTTGCGTGAACAACGAAACAAGGGTGCACCTCCACCATTTGTCTCACCACCACCGTTGAGGTGAGTAGTAAGCTAGAAAGGTGCATCCCACTCTAACGAACAAAACGCCAAGTTGCCGCCACGCGTTGCCATGACTTTTGTTGCTATATCCGCTCGTGAAACCCACACACTCACTTGCCACCACTGCCATAGACAAGGTCGTCAAAGTCTCCTAAGTTCGTTCCAAGGGATGGTGTCATCCCTGGCAACCCCGTTTTTTGTAGATTTGAAAAATCCAACACGTCCTCTCAGCTTTGAGAGATTTGTGGTACCTTACAATGGATAATGTGAGATTCATTCCTCTAGGCCCTAATGAACTTCCGAATGTGATGGCTCCTATCTGTTTGATGGCTAAAATTACTTGCAATGGGCCATGGTATATCGAAGGGTTCTAATTTTTTTGTTAATGTATTATCTTCCAACCTATATAGATCCGCAAAACGAATCTAACCCCTCTGGATTTGTATCACTAAATTTGCAATCTAGGACAACGAAGATTCCTTAACTATGACCTGGATGTGGCATTCCATGGTTCCTGAAGTAAGTAGGAATTATATGTTTCATTCCTCTACTAAAGAAATATGGAATGACTTGAATTCTATTTTTTCTTTAAAAAAGGATTTTGCTTTGCTATGATATCGAGAGTAGGCGTTTAATACAAAATAGGGCTCTCTCTTACTATCAAAATATGATGGAACCCTAAATGGATTATGGATAGAGCTTTATCAGTATCAACAATTTTCAATTGTCAATGTATAAAGCAGATGCTATTGCGCATGTTGAAATCACCGAAAGAGGGAGAATCTTTAAATTCTTTCATGGCCTAAATCATGAATATGCTCCAATCAAGACTACTCCATCACCTGATCTAGATTATGAAGGCTTACAAAGATAAGCTCAATTGCCTTAGAACAATGATTGAATCAATGAGTAAGCTTGTTGGCTCATGAAAGGTAAGATTTCCTTTAATGTCATAAGCACTGTGTCTTAGGAAACCTGAATTCTTGATTCATAGGAAACAAACAACATGACTCCTTTCCAAGAGTGCTTCAACTCATATATCAAAACTACTGGAGAACAACTCATAACAGTTATGAATGGTGATAATGTACTCATTAATGGAGTTGGCAATATAGCATTATGTTCTCCTATTTTGTTAAAAGATGTTTTACATGTTCCAAAATTGACCAATAGTTTCATCTTTGTACACAAACATACTAAAGATTTGAATTACTTAATAATATTTTTTTCTTTTCAGAGTGTTATTTAGGACCTTGCCACAAGAAAGACGATTTTGCTTGCTAAAGAAAGGAGTGGGTTGTACCTGTTGGAATTCAAGGATCAGATTCTCACCAGCAACTAAGCTACATTAACTACATGAGTATGCTCTCAAATATGGCTTCATCATCAAAGACTTAGACATCCTCCATTCAGCTAACTAAAGTCCTTGTTTCCTCGTTTGTTTACTAAAGAACTTGTTGAGTCATTTAAGTGTGATGTTTGTTAACTGTCGTCTAGCGAAACACCATTGTGCGTCTTACCCAATTATTAGTAATAAAAGTAGTTCTTCATTTGAATTAATTCATGTTGATGTTTGGAGTCTTGCCTTAGAATCCATCTCTTGTATAAAATGATTTATTATTTTATTAACAATTGTACCCATGTCACATGAACATACATTATGAAAAGTAATTTGGGAAAAGCATTAAAATAATTAGGTCAGATAATGGAATTGAATATGTGAATCATGAGTTTTCAAATTTTTATCTCATAATGGTGTTGTGCATGAACTAACATGTGTAAATACTCCTCAACAAAATAGGGTTGCAGAAAGAAAGAATTGTCATCTCTTAACTCCTAGAGGTTATTAGAATCTTTTTTCTCCAAATGTCTATTGCAAATACGTACTAGGGGGGAAACATTGTTAACTGCCACTTATCTCATTAAAAGGTTACCTACTTATGTCCTAAATAGTATTAGTCTCATTGAGTCGCTTTTGACTTTTGTTCCCTCGTCTCCCCTAGTGTCAAGTCTATCTTGTCGAGTTTTTGGATGTTTTGCCTGTGTCTTATTCTCATAATCCTAATCACACTAAATTCGATCCTAGAACCCTAAAATGTGTCTCTATTGGCTATCCATTGAATAAAAAGGGGTACAAATGTGATCACTCACGGTGTCATTGTGTCTTTGTTACAAAGGATGTCACTTTCATGAAACAAAATTCTTTTTTGCCCAATCACAATTTCTTGAGGAGAGAGCCCTTGAAGAAGAGTCACCCCTTTTTGTCACTACCTTCTTGTTTTCCTTTCCAACCAAATGTCCAAGACCTACATGATGACGATACAATTGAAATAGTAGAACCATTCAACAGTGAGGATGAAGAAGATAGGTTCTTTGGAATAAAATATTAAAGGAGAGAGCAAGCCAATGTGGCTCTGCAGCAAACAGAATCGTCTAATCCAGGGGTAAGGCTTCTAGATGATAAAAATGAGGAGGTAAGTGATATTGAGAATTTACCAATTACAATGAGGAAGGGAAAGAGGTTGTGTGTAAAATATCCTATTTCCAATTATGTCTATACTAACAATCTCTCGTTCAGCATCAAGGTTTTATTGCTGCTATTGATGCCACACAGATTCCCACCTAATCTAGGAAGTCATGCAAAGTGAACATTGGACGCAAGCCATGAAGGAGGAGATGGATGCGTTAGAAAAAAAACTCGACTTGGGAAATTGTTGATAAACCAAGAGACAAAAGGGTTGTAGGGTGCATATGGATATTACAGTCAAACATAAGGCAGATGGAATAATAGAATGATACCAAGCCCGATTGGTGGCAAAGGGTTATATTCAGACCTAGGGGATCGATTATGCAGAGACATTTGCTCCAGTGGCAAAGATGAATACAGTCCGAGTTGTTCTGGCATTGACAACACACTATGGTTGGGACTTACACCAACTAGATGTGAAGAAAACGTTTCTTCATGGCAACTTGGAAGAGGAAATGTACATGGAGATCCTTCCAGGATATGAAGCTCAAGGCAATAAAGACAAGATGGGTTGCCTGAAGAAGGCCTTATATGGTCTCAAGCAATTTCCAATTGCATGCTTTGGAAGACTTTTACAAAAGTCATGATTTTCATAGGATACAGGCAAAGTGGAGGAGATCATACCTTATTCATTAAACATTCCCCTACGAGTAAACTCATTATACTTCTTGTTTATGTGGATGATATGATTGTTTCGAGAATATCCTTGAAGGAAAACTGGTTGCCCAATTTGAAATGAAAGACCTAGGAAAGCTCAAGTACTTCCTTGAAATAGAGGTTGCCTACTCCAAGAAGGAATCTTTATATCATAAAGAAAATATATTGATCTCCTCAAAGAAACAGGAAAATTGGAATGTAAAATCTCAAGGGTACCTATTGAATAGAATCATAAAATTGGAAGTGAAGAAAACTCTCTTATTGATAAAACCGGCTTTCCTATAGACAAAGCCCAATATTAGAGATTGGTAGGGAAATTGATTTACCTATTACACACAAGATCAGACATTGTCTATGCAATTTGTGTGGTAAGTCAATTTATGCATGACCTAAGAGAGAAACACATGCAAGTAGTTGATAAAATTCTATCGTACTTGGAGTCAAGTCCAGGAAAAAGGTTGTTTTTCAGAAAGGAAGACACATTAGTCCTGAAGATTTATACTAATTCTGATTATGTAGGTTTTGTTAATAATAGAAAGTCTACTACTAGATGTTGTTCGTTTCTAGAGGAAAGTTTGGTTACTTAGAGTAGCCAGGATAGAGTATCCCGCTCTATTGCCAAAGTTGAGTATCGAACACAAACAATCCTTAATGATCTCAGAATCAAGATAGATAACCCTATGGAGTTGTTTTGTGACAATAAGTCAGCCATTAGAATTGCGCACAATCCTGTACAACATGACAAGACCAAACATATTGAAATTACCAGACATTTCATCAAAGATAACATAAACAGAACTCTAATGGTTACAAATTATGTCTTAACAAGACTAGTTAGCAAATATCTTCAATAAGGGTCTTTCAATTGGTAGATTTCATGATCTTATAGACAAGTTGAGAATGATGAATATTCATTTACCAACTTGAGAGGAAGCATTGGAAATAATCTTTAGATGTTAGAAGAAAATATCTTATGATTATTTTATTTAATTTTATCTTTATTTCCTTATTTATATTTAGTTTTTATTTTTTTGTGTGAGTTAAATCATTATAAATTTATGAGTTGAGAATGTAATTGACATGAATAAAATATATAAAACTATTTGTTTCCCAGTGTAGTTCAAGTCTTCTTTTAGTAATAGTTTTACAGTTTTTGCCAATTAGTCTGAGAATGTAATTGACATGAATAAAATATATAAAAGTACTTTTGTTTCCCAATGTAGTTCAAGTCTTCTTTTAGTAATAGTTTTACATTTTTTGCCAATTAGTGAATTTATCATATACTTCCCGTATGTTTGTGCTTCTTTGTTTATTCAATCTTCTAATTTTCCCTTCCCTACTGCTATTTGAGGTGGCTCTAGATAATTTTTTATTTCCGAAAGCCATATCTTTTCTGCAAATTTCTAAATAATGTTGTTGTTGCTCTTTGAGGATTTTAGTCCATTCCCAGCATGCTAAAACTTGTTGCTTGAATTTATATATGTATCTTGATATTCTGGAAGCCATAAGTTGGAGATATTCAGATTGTCAATTCCTTATATTATTATATTTTTTAATCTTTTCCTTCTAAATTTCAGTCGCAAGCTGGGAAAAAGCTTCCATTTATCCTTGTCATTAATCTGCAGGTATGGATGTTACTGTTTTTTGTTTTTGAGACACTCACAAATGAGGGGAAAATTAAGTTTATTAAATATGTGAATGTTAGAATCTCATATTAACTAGTGATATAGCCTTATATATACAAATGGGAGACAATCATTATTTTACGAGTTAGCTTTTAGGGTTGAATTAGGCTCAAACCCAAATTGTAAGATGATATAACTATATAAGAACTTAGCTTACTACTTGTTTTAGGTCTATTGTGCCCCCATAATGAGGTTGTTATCAGATACCCATAGATATTAACTAGTTTTGTAAATTTCAGTCAAAATGTTTAGTCCTTAGCATAAGGGGTGTGTTAGAGATTTCATATTGACTAGTGTTAAAAGATTATATATTATTTCTTTACTATGATTGATAGTAATTGGAGATTTACTCTTTATGATCTATTATTAGATTGATCTTTAGTCATTATTAGAGAGATTCTATGTAATCAATATTGATCCTATTTGATCATATTGACTTGTTATAAATAAAGCCATTATGTGGTCATCCAACACACACTTTGACACATTTACAACTAGTAATGACACAAATAGTGTGTGGGACAACTCTCACCTTATGATTTTTGAGGTTGAATTATATTCAAACCCAAATTGTAAGAGTGGATAGTTAAATTCATAGGTTCTTGATTATCCAGTTTCCTTTTAGTGGATATCCTTGATTTTCCGGTGATTCTTTGAAAGGGTATCTATTGAGAATCTTAGATATTATCTTATCTTGATCTTATTAAATATAGTATGTAGGCATATTATCTTAAATATTATAGGAAAACATATCTTCTAAATTCACGTGTAATTTATGAAATGAGCCTATATAGACACTGATGTGTATTCAGAAACACGGTTTTATTTCATTATTCCTCTTTATTTATCTCATTTTAACATGGTATCAGAGCCAGGTTGAAAGAATATTGAGAAAGCGTCCCTCACCACCAAATGAGCTCTTTTTGTTTGCTTCTCTTTTGAAACCTATTCCCCTTCTTTCAACAATCATTTCTTTATATATTTTGCTTTGCTAGATCATTTTTTGTCAATTGCCAACTTGTTTAGGCGAAGACCCTATCCCAACAATCTTTTTAGACAACCACTGCCACTACTACCGTGCTGGCCGCCACCTTCTGTTTGTCACTCATCTTTCAGCTAAAACATCTCTCGTGCTTTTCCGTCCTTTTTCTGGCATGTTTCCCAGTTTAAATTATTTTGAGTCTTCACAAATATTGGTTTAAAGTCTCTAAATGTTGGTTTTAAGAAACTTGGACCTTGCTATGCTTGCCATGAATATTCTTAGGCTAATGGGTATTCTAGCTATCTGGCAATGTTATATTTCTAAGCAATATTTGCTGACTTTGCCAACATCCTTGAGTTGTGTTTCTAAATACTGTTTTATAGTGGAACTCAATTTTATTACTTGCTTTTTGTAACAAATTGAATGCTTATTAAATTCCAGCTTGAGGGGAAATGCTGAAAATCGTAGATATTATCCTATCTTAATCTTATTAAATAATAAATATAGTATATAGGCATATAATCTTTAGATATTGTAGGAAACCATATCTTCTAGATTCATGTGTAATTTATTAAATAAGTCTAGATAAACACTCATGTTGTGTATTAAAAAATACGGTTTCATTCTATTATTCCTCATTATTTATCTAATTTTTTAACAGTATCAAATCAGAGTTTGTTGCCTAGTATACTACTCTCCATTTTACAATGACAATGATATTTAAGTATTGAGATTTAAGTATGAGGTAATTGTTTACCAAGTTTCAAGCTCCCTGAGGTTTAACGTTAGTTATAACAATTATTTAACGTTAGTTATAACAATTATTTACGATTGCAATGTGTGTCAATGTAGACCACTCCTCTTGCTATTTATAATATGAAAAAGGAATTAGTATTGATTACAAAGATCAATCAGTTACTGATTAATAGGAAATCAAACATTCTAATAATAAATATAATATCAGGAATAATAAAGACATAATCTCACACTTCTCCTTAAGCTGAAACATATTTGTGATATGAATGAAACTTGCTACAAAAGTAGTAAACTAGATAGAAACTAAAGGTTGTTTGAGTTGTGTTGGATAGACAAGACTTGGTGGTAGCCGATGAAGGCCTCTCAGTGACGATGGAGACTAGTGTGATGCTTTCTAGAAAAATGTGTCATGCATTGTGTGCATAAACGTCATCTACCAGGGCCTGCTTAAGGTTGCATGCAGTGGTGTTTTGAGTTGGTTGCACACGTGAATGACATGACAGTCTTTGGAGATGTTGTTGGTATAGACTAACAAAAAGATAACATGATGACTGCCAAACAGGTCCAATAGTAGGTGTGAGTACTATTCACCTGCAAAGAAAGTGATGACTGCCAAACATGTTTGCATGTTTTTAGTACAAAATGTATCTGTGCGACGGACGTTGGTAAAAATCATTGATCTGCCAAGAGGGCAGTGCGGTGGCTGCCAAAGAGGGGAGAGGCGCAGTGTTGTACTGTTCACCTTAATAAAAGGCTATGCGAGCAAAAGGTTGTGCGTGAAAGTGCGTCAATGGTTCTTTCAAGACACCATTGATGGAGCGGCATAGATCAACGGAAGGAAGATCCACAAGTTATTGGCTGGAAAGGTCACAGAGCTTTGACAATAATTACCAACAGTGGCAGAAAAACTTAAAACAAGTTATTGAAAGGAAATTATGAGCAGAGAGTCCACCGGGGACAGTGATTGTCGGTGAGACAGTTTTTGTGATACCTCAACCAAGAATACGAATAACCTGCTCTAATAAAATCAAGACATAATTTCACATAAGTGACTTAAGTGTTCATGTTGCAATTTTATTGTTACTGTTGGTTTTTAATGAAAGATTTCACAAAGAGAAATTAAAGAAGTATAAAAATAAAATAAATCCTCTGAAAGCAACAAGAAGGATAAATTTCTGTTTGATCCATGCCTTACTGTTTAACATTATTGACCAAGTGATTCTTCAGCTTGTCTCAATTGTCATCCTCTTTATGGTTATAACTAGTTTGAAAAAGTCTATTGCCAGCTTATTATTGCGATTTTGACATTGAACAAAGAATTGAGTAACTTTACTACTTGTACAATACTACAATGTCAAGGCTCCCAACTTGACCAAGAAATAATTGGATGGTTTCACTGGCTTTCTTTTTCAACTTAGGAAGCATGAATTTGGTGCTAAACTGAAAAATTATTTGATTGAAATCATGAATGATCTGTAATATGTGCTTCTTTGTCTTTTAATTAGTCAATCTCTGAAATCCACAATATAATGGCTCAAGAGGTCTGTCTGTCTGTAGTTTATGTATATCGATGAGTTTTATTTTGGAGAACTTGTTTATATCACAGATCAGTTTCTCAATGAAGACTTTTTTTTTTTGTTCCTCATCAAATTCAGGTTCCTGCTAAACCAAACTACAGCCTGGTTCTATATTATGCAGCTGACAGACCGATAAATAAAAATTCTTTGTTAGCTAAGTTTGTTGATGGAAGTGATGCATTTCGGGACTCAAGATTCAAACTTATTCCAAGTATAGTTGAGGTGTGTTATCCTCAATGAAGTGTTATATATAGTGTTGTTTAATGACTGAAAGCTTTTATCAGCTAATAGTTTTCAATTCATACAGGGATATTGGATGGTCAAGAGAGCTGTAGGAACCAAAGCTTGCCTCTTAGGAAAGGCTGTCACCTGTAAATACTTCCGGCAAGATAATTTTTTGGAGGTAATGCTACTTTGGCTTTTTTCCCCATTTGACTACTCAGGTTAAATTATGATAATTGGTTTAGTTCTGTGCCATTGGAATGTCAAGTAAAGAAGTAAAACTTGTTTATGTTTCTCAAATGTAATGGAAGCTTTTAAAGTATCTTCCTTTTTCTTTGTATACTATATCATTGGTATTGTTACCTATTCTGTTGACTCTCACATTAATAATAGTTTCAGAATATTGCATTTTTCTATGCTAAATGTTTGTTGATGAAGTTCTGATGCAATTTTGTACTTCAATAGAATTATTTGCTGAAATGTGCGTCCATAAGGACACTAGTGATCCTTTATTTGTAAATTTTAATCAATCAATAAGGATACAAAATAAGGAATTAAAAATATTGAATGATAATGAGAGACTCCCTATTTTACAGAAGATTAAATCATATATTTAACATACTTAAATTACACTGTATATGAGGATTATGCAGTTTGCATACATCTCATTTCCTTACTCTATCTCCATTTCCACTTTAGAAACCAACTCTATTTGGAACGAAGACGTTGACACACACACTATTTTACATTAATGGCTACTTTCTAGTCACTCACTTAATATTTTATCATCTTTAATCCCTGATGACAAAAATACACTGTAGTTTTGGAACTGAGGAACTGTATAAATATTCAAGTAGAATAAGTTCAATGTATCACGGCAAATAGTGTTATCTTAATTTCTCTCTTATACTTGTACTTGCCATGTATTATCTTTGTAGACCTTGCGCCTATAAATTGAAACTTGCTAAGTTTTGTTAAATATCCGTAATAGTGGTGTTATTGTGGTTGCCCATGTATCCTACATCTTGTCATCTCTAGCGAGTCACCAGCCAATTGAACTTTTAAGTTAATATTACACCATTTTTTTTTGTGTATTTTATTTTTATCTGCATACAACTTAATTTTTTATGCATTTATAATTTATTTATATCATATTTTTTAACTGTTATTTTACTCGTGCTATATGCCCACAACACTATCCGCAATATGTTGTTGGCTTTCCACAATTTCCTGCAATCCGGAATTGGTAACTTACTGCTGAGTGAAATTCTCAATCAATCCAATTCAGAAAATTCTCCTTCTCATAGCAGTAATATTAGCTTACCCTTTCTAGTTTCTATAACCAAACCTTCGATATAGTTTATGTTATTTTTATAGATATTATGATTTTGTATCCTATTTATTCCCTGAATGCAATCATTCATATGCAAGATGAGAGAAGTATGTTAATAAAATATAGACAACCTCAGCTTAGTTTTAGGGTTCCTGTGTAAATTTCATGCCCCATGACCACAACTACTGGCTCTTGCTTAAGGAGCTTAACACTAATTCTAAAATTTTAATTTGAATTTTGCTAGTTGTTGAAGACTCCAAATTCCTTATTATTGAAATATGCTAGTTGGTTGTAGAATTGACCTTCAATATTTCATGTAACTTTGCTGCCATTTTCATGTTGTCTGTTAAATTACACTTTTGTGGTATTTTTTTGTATTATACAGATTGACGTGGACATTGGATCATCTTCTGTAGCCAGGAGTGTTATTGGCCTTGTCCTGGGATATGTTACAAGTCTAGTCGTTGACCTTGCAATTTTGATTGAGGTTTGTTCCTTTTGGTGTAGACATTATTTTTGGCGAAAGTAATGACGCTATGACTTTATGTGGTTCTGCTATTTATGCAATTTTGGATGTATCTACTATTTGTTTTACTTTTATTTTGGGATCAGATTATGGTTCTATTTCGTTTCATACTCATATTTGTTTAAAGGAAATTTTCATTTTCATTAAGAATGAGCGAAGAGATCGATTGGATTTTATCGTCTCAAGTGGATTTTCTCTCTTTCCAAAGTATATTCTTGTTTTGTGAGTCAAATACGCACAATCATACCAATATGAAATTGTGCTAACATGGTGTATAGCTCTTTTACAAAGAACATAAACCGAAAAAAAAAAACTGAGAGAAAGAGGATTGCAAAAGGAATGGTGGTGAAGCTCATTATTATATGAATATAATATCACTTGCAAACGAAATAAGCAATCTAGGAAAATCTACTTCAATTTCTACAAGTTTCTTTATATTACGAATAATGAAGGAATCAACTCCTCCAGGATTCCTGTACATCAACTGCTATTGCATTCACCTCTAAAAGTTTAAATTTTCATAAACTTCTGGATCTCAATTCTCAAGTAGTTCAGATATTAACCAATGTTATACTTGCAGGCAAAAGAAGAGGCGGAACTGCCAGAGTACATTCTTGGAACAGTTCGATTGAACCGATTGAAACTTGAATCTGCTGTACCATTGGAGGTTTAAGATGTTCTGCCAGAAATATTAAATCGCCTGGTTCTGTTACATTATTATAATTCAAATTTACTTTGCTTTCTCTTTTTATAGGAAACGATGAGTTAGTTTTCTGAGATACCTCAGTTTCTGTTTATTTTGCTTTCTCTCACGCCTCTCATCTTCCTCTGATAAGTTAACCAGTTTCTTAATAGGTGATAAGGCTGAGTAGGTCATTATTTCTTGTAGAGAGAATGTAAAGCAAATAAGCAATATTTATGTAGCTAAGTGTCTGAAAATCCTATCTCTTCAGTCTACTATATTTATTGCAAGCAGAATCTGGATTACTCTCTAAAAGTGTCAGTGTTAAGGTTGATAATTTATGGTGTAATAACTAATAACTGACCTCTTCCCTCTCATTCACTAACTCATTATTAACATTAATTTTTGGGATTTCAGAAACCCATAAATTACGGATAGAGAAAGGGAACCCTACACAAGCAATAAAGCTTGTTATTTATTGTTATTTGATACATATGATAGAAGCACTTCCTCCTTTACTTCCACAGATGTCGAAATCATTTCCCTTTATCCATATATTATTATAACTGGAGAGGAGTTTTAATGGAAGGGAGGAAAGGGAGGGGAAGGGAAGAAATTTTAATTATATATTATGTTTGGTTTGATGAGGGGAGTGATTTTAAGTTAAAATTTTTCTATCCATATCATATTTTAAAAGCTTACTCTATGAATTGTGGTAAACCCAAGGATACTTTATCTTCTAGCATGCCTTTAGTACTTATGGGGAATGCTTCACAACGTTGAGGTAAAGAAATAGAGTTTGAGGGGAATTCATGAGAAACAAAACTCATATAATTATAAAAAAAAATTGAAAAGATAAAAAATATTGAGAACAATTTAATAAAATAATGTAAAATGTATTAATTATAACATTTCTCCCCTCCCCTCTTAAAAATTCAACAAACACTTTCTTTTTAAAATCTATCTCTTTCCCTTTCCTCCTCTTTGCTGAATTTCTCTCGAACCACATAAGACCTAAGAAAAAATGGTATGCTTATCATAAAATGAATTGAAGCACTAAAAAGTAGTTGGTGATTTGATTTCTAGCTTTAAGCAAGTTGTCAAATTTTAATTTTCTAAATGAAGAGAAAAAGTGTTACTAAAGATTTTTAATAAGATAACAATGAAAAGAATATTACCTCTAGAACCGGTTGAATAATCTATGAAAAGCTCGTCTATAAACTTTTTTGCTAACCACTTTAAGAATGAATTTTCTAAAATGTTTTGATACAAAATATACAAAGGTCAAAGATACAAAATTAACGAGATAAAAATGGTTTTTATAAGAGTTTAATTAATATGCACTGATAGTATATAAGAGTTTTACACTAACTTTTAATCACAATTCTTTATTTATATAACTTTTAAAGTATTAATTGGTAAAGTCAACAAATTTACCATAAATGGATGATTGTGATTTAATGACAATGTAAAACTTTTTACACTATTAGTGCATGTTAACTAAACTCTTTTTATAAATAGTTTCTTATAAACTATTCAAGTTATAAACCAATTATTATTAAGAAGATGTTATAATAGAGGTTAGAAAGAAAGTTATTTATACTGGTTCACTCAATGTGAGGAAGTACACAAAAAACTCGATCAAGGATAAGGATCACTCAAGAAAATGCTCACAAATTTACTCAAATGCTCAAAAGTTACAAATGAGTGTGAGAGGAGTCTAATTTATAAGCTAGAGATTGGGTTGTGTTGACAAGATTGTAGTTAGAAATAACCCAAGGTTAGCTCACTTTAGGAAAGTCAAACCAATCATGGTTTATCACATGCATATTCCACCTAAACGACCTCAAAATGATGCCCCATGTGTGTTTAGACTCTTAGGTTATGATATAGTAAAAAGAGGTGGAATAGTCATGCCTCGTGAGTTGTTAAGTGCAAAAGTTTTCTACAATACTTATGGCAAGTGCATCGGTTATATGTAGTAACTGATAAATATCTTGGGTTAATCCACATGGACTTGTTGACACTAAAAAACGTCGCTACTTTTTACTTGTATAAATGAAAGATAGAGATAAACTAAACTACCAAACATAAAGTAAACAAAGCAAAATAAATAAAAACACAATGATTACACATATGTAATTTAGTTGGGTTTGACTCACTAAACCATCCCTCAAATACATAAATGAACTCAAAACCTTCATTCATTCCCCAAGTTTCTATCACCTATAAAAGTATCCTTAACCCCAATCCCTCGCAAGTAATGAACTAAGTTATTTGGGCTTTAAACTATCGCTCTCGTGCATATTCTAAAGTCAAACAACTTGCATTAAGTGAAAGAGCTTAAGATAGCCAATGGGTATTACTTTCTCTCTAGCAATAACACCTATTAGGAACTCTTCTCATTTTACAAGCCAAAATCTTTTCCCGAGCTCATTTGATAAGTAAAATCCACAAAACATTTCTCACTTTACAAGTCAAAATCCCTTCTCAGACTTATTTAATAAGTAAAACCATGAAATATTTAGAAATAAATAGCAAGGTAAAGAAGAATACCAACATTGAAAAATAAACTTAGATTAAAAGTACAAAAATACAAATGAGTTTAGGTAAAGCTACATCAAATACAACTAAAAATAAAACCTAGCTAACCATAGGGATGGATGAGCTTATGGAAGGATGAAGATGGTTTGAATGTGCCCTAAGCCCAGCAAGTGTGCAACCCCAGGTTAAGATAGAGTGTGGAACTCCCGGATGAAACCCCTAAATTGCCTGAAACTCGACCTTTTATATTTTTCATTTTGCAACACCAGCGCCCAACGGTCAAAAAATGGTTGTTGGGTGCCATAAAACCCTTTCGAGGCTAAGTTTCTTGAGCCCTAGGCAGACGAAAAATGGACGTTGGATGCTCGGTTGTAGACGCAGGTACCTAGACTCACAAACATTGGGCGACGACAAACATGACTGCTGGGAGCCTGCCAGCAAACGCAGGTGCTCTAGATGATGAGCATTGGGCACTTACTGCTTCGGCTATTGGGTGATCATGACAAACGTATACCAGTTTTTTTTTTTTTGCTTCTTCAGTCCTTTCCAAAACCTGACTCAAAACAACTAAAAATACAAAATTAAACATAGAAACTGCATAAAAGTAAATCTAAACTTACATTTCTAACTAAATCTACTTTTAAGCTAAAATAGAGGAAAACAAAGTCTTAAATAAGAAAGAATTATGATAACTGCTTTATTTTACCTCTGTAAAAATAGGTAAATTGGACAATTATCATGTGTGATAAGAGGTGTGGATCTAAAAAGAGGGGTGTGATGCAAGCAATCAACATGCCATTTTTATGGATCTTTAGCCCACCTCACACGCTCAACATGTTGGCTAACACCTCTAAAATAAAAGGAAATTACTAAAATAGAATGTCAAAAGAGAAAGGGTCAACTATAGGAGTCAATCCACTAAAAAGTTAAACAACTACTCCTAAATATTTACAAGATAAAATGGAAAAGAGACTAGCCTCCAATGATCTTCAAGCTCTTCATAAGCTTTGACCCTCCATGCTCATGCTTAGCCAATTCATCCTCTATCATTTTAGTCATGATTCTAGTGATGGGACCCTTAGTAGGCAAGATTGCATCAGTGAACCATAGTGTTTTCCATAATGCACCTTTTCTTTTCACGTGTTCTAAATCGCTTTCCATGATATTTTGTAGTGTTTTCCATGGTATATCACTTTGTATTCCACGATGGACTGTCGTTTTTTATGGTGTACTAAGTCGCTTTTCACAATGTACTACAATGTTTTTTGCGATGCACTTTTTCTTTCCATGACATATAGTAGCAGTTTCCATGATGCACCACATAACATTCTTTGATGTTTGTAATGCATTTTTCGACTTTCTAAATCGCTTTAAGCAATGTCAAAAAGCGTTTTCCATGGTGCACCTTCACTTTTTGTGGCATATACAATTGCTTTTCACAATGTTTCAAATTTATTTCCACAATGTTCCATAGGTTTCCCATGGTATACCGCTCTGAATTCCATGGCGCACAGTTACTTTTGATGGTGTACCAAATCATTTTCTATGATGCACTACAACGCTTTCCACAATGTGTTATTGCTTTCATTGATGTAGTGCATTTTTTAGTTTTCTGAATTGCTTTATGCGACGTCACAAAACACTTTCCATGGTGCATAACAACATTTTTCACAGTGCACTGTTGCTTTCATCGCACACTGAATGTTCCAAATTGCTTTGCATGATGTTCCTTAGTGTTTTCAACAGTATAACAATCTACATTCTATGATGCATCATTGTTTTCCATGTACCTAATCATTTTTCGCAATGTATCGCAACAATTTCCATGGTGCACCATCACACTCTTTAGTGTTCGCAATGCATTTTGCGTTTTTTTTTAATTGCTTTAATCGATCTCACGCAACACTTTCCATGGTGCACTGCAACACTTTCCACAATGCACCTTTGCTTTTCGTGACATACCTAATCACTTTCAATGGTGTTATGAATCACGTTTTATGATGTTCTACAGTGTTTTCCATAGTGCACTGTCGCTTCCATGATGTACCAAATTGCTTTTCACAATGTACCACAAAATTTTCCACGGTGCACTCTAACACTTTCCACGATGCCCATTCATTTTTTGTGGCATACCAAATCGTTTTCCACAATACTCTAATCATTTTTCACGATGTATTATAGTGTTTTCCACAAAATACCTCTCTATTTTCCATAATGCATTGTCACTTTCCTTGGTATATCAAATTGCTTTTTGTGGTGTACTACTATAGTTCCCATAGTGCACTACTGCTTTCCACAACATATGGTAGTGTTCTCCATAGTACACCTTCACATTATTCGTTATTGGCAGTGAATTTCACGTTATACCACGCTACATTTCATGGTGCACCGTCACTTTTCATGGTATATCGAATCAATTTTTGCAATGTACTGCAACACTTTCCATGGTGCATCATCAAATTCTTCGATGTTGGCAATGCATTCTACAATTTTCCGAATTGCTTTAAGCGATGTCACACAATGCTCTCCACAGTGCACCTTCGTTTCTATGGCATACCGAATTGTTTTCCACAATGTTTCATAGTATTTTTCATAGTATATCACTCTGCATTCCACGGTGCACTGTTATTTTCCACGATATATGGTAGCGTTTTTCATGGTGCAACATCACATTTTTTAGCGTTGGTAATGCATTTTGTAGTTTTTTATATTACTTTATCCCATGTAAAAAAACATTCTTCACGATGCACCTTGCATAATAACTCGTTTTTCACGGTGTTATGAATTGTTTTCCATGATGATTCGTAGAGTTTTCCACAATATATTGTTTTGCATTCTAATACACCACTGCTTTCCATGATGTATAATAGCGCTTTCCATGATGCACTATCACATTCTTTGGTGTTGGTTATGCATTCATTAGTTTTTCGAATCATTTTAAGTGATGTCTCACAATGCATTGCAATGTTTTTCATAGTGCACCTTTGCTTTCTATGACATGTCAAATTGTTTTCTATAGTGTTTTGAATCACTTTTTAGGATGTTCCATAGTGTTTTCTAGAGTATACCATTCAAGATTCCATGATGCACTGTCCATGGTGTTTGGTGTTGGTAGTGCACTTTGTGTTTTTTCTGAATTGCTTTAAGCGATGTCACATAATGCTTTCCACAGTGCACCTTCATTTTCTATTGCATATCAAATTGCTTTGCATAGTGTTCTAAATCGCTTTCCATGATGTTTCGTAGTGTTTTCCATGGTTTACCACTCTACATTTCAAGATGCATCATCTTTTTCCATGATGTACTGAATCACTTTCTACGATGTACCATGACACTTTTCACAATGTACTGCCACTTTTCACAATGTATGGTAGCACTTTCAACGGTGCACTATTACATTCTTTGATGATTGTAGTGCATTATGCAATTTTCTTAATCACTTTAAGCAATTTCACACAACAGTTTTCACTATGCACCACAACTTTTTGTGGCATACTAAATTGCTTTCAATGGTGTTTTCAATCGCTTTCCATGATATTCCATAGTGCTTTTGACAATATACCACTTTGCATTTCACATTGCACCGTTGTTTTCCATTTTGTACCAAATCATTTTTCATGATGTAATTTAGCATTTTCCATAGTGAATTGCCCTTTTCACGACATATTGTAGTGCTTTCCACAGTGCACCATCACATTCTTCGGTGTTGGCAATGCATTCTACATTTTTTGAATCGCTTTAAGTGATGTCACACAACAGTTGTTGCATGCACCACATCGTTTTTCATGATGCACCTTTATTTTTCATGGCACATCGAATCACTTTCCACGATGTTCTAAATCCTTTTTCAGGATGTTTTGTAGTGTTTTCCATTGTATGCCACTCTACACTCTATGGTGCACCATCACTTTCCACTATGTATAGTAGTGTTTTGTCATAATGCACCATCAAATTCTTTAATGTTGGTAGTGCATTGTACAATTTTTCAAATCACTTTAATCAATGTCATAATGTTATCCATGATGCATTGTAGCGCTTTCTACAATGCACCTTCACTTTTCATAGTATACCAAACATCTTTTCACGGTGTTCCGAATCAATTTTCAGGATGTTCGTAGTTTTTTCCACGATATACCACTCTCTATTCCAGAATGCATCACCTTTTCCCATCACATATGGTAGCTCTTTTCATGGTGCACCATCACATTCTTCGGTGTTGACAGTGCATTCTGTGATTTTTCGAATCACTATAAGCAATGTCACACTATGCTTTCCACAATGCACCTTCACTTTCCATGACATGCTGAATCTCTTTCCTTAGTGTTATGAATCACTTTCCAGGATGTTTTGTAGAGTTTTCCGCAGTATAGCACTTTGCATTCCACAATGCACCGCTGCTTTCCACTACTGTGGTAACACTCTATGGTGCACCATCACTTTCTTCGATGTTGGCAATGGACTCTGCAGTTTTCCAAATCACTTTAAGCAATGTCACATTACGCTTTCCACGATGCACCTTCACTTTCCATGACATACCGAATCACTTTCCAAGGTGTTCCTATTCTCTTTCCATGATGTTCGAGTGGTGTTTTTCACGATATACCACTTTGCATTTCACAGTGCACTGTCACTTTTCAGGTGTATTGAATTGCTATTTGTGTGTATTGTGCAACTTGCCATAGTGTATCATCGGTTTCCACTACATATGGTAACACTTTCCACAGTTCCCATCACATTTTTCGGTGTTGATAATGCATTCTATGATTTTCCAAATTGCTTTGAGCAATGTCTCGATAGTGTTTTCCACGGTTCACCTTCACTTTCCATGGTATTCTGAATTGCCTTCCACAGTGTTCTAAATTGCTTTCCACAGTAACACTATCAAAATAAGTCAATTTGGTTAACACGAATTGGGCTATCATGAGTTGTCAATTAAACAGGTCGCATTGGCTTGGTGTTGTTTCAAGTGGGTTTTAGAAAATCGAACTCAATCCAACCCACCACATGTTAGTGGATTAGGTGGGTTGACCCACTAAATTATAAAAAATCCAAAATAAAATGTTTTTTATAACTTAGTTGATTAAGTGACTAGCTAAATGTTAAGTGGATTGTGTTTAAAATTGGGTACATTGGTCCAGTCAGTCAAACAAAACTTTAGTCGAAATGACCACCAAATTATGGTAAAAAAACATTTTTTTTTGTCTAATTCTCTTTTCTTTTTTGTCTTGTTTATAAAGAACAAACCTCAAAATCTATTTCCCAATATTAAGATATCCAATATATAAACATTTTTTTTTATAAGGCGGAAACAAATTGACCATGGGATGTTTAGCTTCCAAACCCAATATCAACTTCTTGCAAGGTAGGCGGAATAGCAAGGATCAACTTCTTGTATAGAAAGTTCCAAACAAGAGAATCATTAGTATCATTATGAAAGAGTACGTAAAAATGTATAAGCGTTGAACCAAGCAATTAAACTCTGTAACTGTATGTTTACTTTGCAAATAAGTCATCATGGCATTGATTCTATTAATTGATGAAATCATAACCAAATTCCGTATTTTGAAAATTAAATTGATTGCATTAATGGATTGAAAATTAAATTGTATAAAGTTAAAATTTTATGTTTTGAAAATTGTTATTACACTACATATATTGTTCAAATCAAATGTTATTCTCATAGATATTTTAATAAATATGCTTTATTGGACTATAAATCTGTTTCATTTCATTTATAACGGTATAATAAATACATTATGAAATTATGGAATTGTAAGATGAGTATAATCACTTACTGACATATTAGATGATTTAGGGTTAATGAACTACATTATTTACCTGTCTATTGACAAAATAAATACTATAAAAAGGAAAATTATGGAAGAGTTTTCTAAATGTCCATTGTAATAGCCCCTATCTCTAAAAATTTGTCATGAGCTCTAACAATAGATCAACTACTTCTTTGCAATCCAATTCAAAAAAATAACATAAAAGTCAAATCTACAGATATAACCCACTTAATTATAAAAAGAAGGCCTAAAACTTCAACTTCTAAAGCAAGAGTTTTTTTCTCTTTACCTTCGTAATCATATGAAATGTTTAAAATAGTCTTAGGTAAAAAAAGTAAAATTACTTCGCTCTCTTCGCACCTCTCTTCACTCTTCATGCCACTTTTCTTTGAGTCCGGACACACACCTTCATGCGACGCACACCTCCCCCTTTGTTAATCTCCCAACTTCGACCAAGTCTAGCAACGCAGCCCCGACTCCTCCTTCGTCTTCCTCCATTCACGCTTCATTCTTTTTGTTCTCGCTTCCAGGTATGTGCTTCTTTGCTTTTTAAATATCAATGCTTTTAATTTGTGCTATTTTCTAGTTCGGATTGTGTTCTAATTATGATTCCATAGGACTAAATCACTGAGTCCAAATTGTGAAATCCTAACTACCTGTAGTTGCAAAATGTGGACACATTAAACGAACCGAATTCGTAAAGGCCATTCCGAATTGAGTTCGAACTATCTGTTCTTAACTAAGTTTGGAGTGAATTTGAAACATGCATTCCAAACTCAATTCAAAACAGGTAGGCTAGAACTGCCAGTCTAAATTTGGTTCAAAACAACTTGCTTGGATTTGGTTCCCGCATTTCTAGTTTTTATTTGGTTTGTAAATTTTCACATAATCACTTTCTTATGATATGTGACCTATTTAAATACTCTTTTCAAGTAAAATAGAATTTTCCCTATTTAGTTATAGCTGATGATTTAATTTTGTGAGACATATAATTATAGGATATTCAGTTTAAGTTATTTATACATTATTTATATTAAATTGTTACAATGATCATTATAGGTTATTTATATGATATTCAGTTGAAGTTAGTTTTCATTTTGTATCTATGAATGTTAGAATTGAATTAAATTTATATATTAGCAATTTCATTCAAAATTTTATTAGTTCATGCCATTAGGTTTAATTTACATTTGTTGTATATATAATTCTAATTTTTAAAAGCAGACATGTCATGAACAAAAGGTGGTAGTTCTCGATCTCAGGAAAACCGGAAGAATGTTGAATGAATCAAGCCAACTACACCTGCACGTCGTAGATTATGTGAAATACCTGAAGAAGTTCATCATGATGAACAACAGGCAGATTTAATACCCCAACAATTGCATGAGAGACTTATTCTGGTGGTCCAAAAGACACATCTCTATTGACACAATATGTTGATCATATTGCTCGTAGCTTATGGGATGGACAATTAAGTTAACAACCGTAAAAAAATAAATCAATTTTATATTATTATAAAATTTTAAAAGTTAATATTTGTAATTTATAATTTATTTTTATGTAGATAGGGGAGATTTGAATTTGTATCTCATGGGCACAAGTTAAGTAAAATTGCAGACCCACATGAGTAGATTAAATAAAATATGCCACCATTGCTTATATATAGCTATGAGATAATAGACAAAATATTGTTATATGCTTTTGTCGAAAGGTGACACAAGGAGACTAATAAATTCCATCTACTAGTGGGTGAAATGACCATCACCTTTGATGATGTATATTCCCTGTTGCATATTTCAATCCCTGATAGATTTGTTTGCTATCTGTGCATCGATAAGCACAAAGTTGTTCCCCTTCTAGTGGAATTTTTAGGTGTTTCTCAGGATGAAGTAGTTGATGAAATATGCACATGCATAGACCAAATGTATGCTTACAATTCCTGAGAGACACAAATGACATATGAGTCGCACAATAATTGTGGGTCTTTACTACTCGGGCGTACCTATTACATTTGGTGGGATGCACCATTTTTGCTGATAAAAATGCCACAGTTGTCTATATGGGTTATTTATCCCTTTTTTGACACCTCAACTACTATGGTGGTTATTCATGTGGTGCAGCTACTCTGAGTCAATTGTATGAGCATTTAGTTGAGGCTTGTCTGGCTAAGACAAAGCAAGTGGGCGGATATGCAATGCTACTGCAGGTATGACTAACACCTAAATAACTACATTTATGATATTCATGCTAGTATGTCACCAACCATAAACACTAAACATATATTATGTTTTATGTATTGATGTCACATAGTTGGATATACAAGCATTTTGTCTAAGTTAGTTTAACGGAGCTAGTACCTACATATGTTGAGATTGCACCTCGTTGTGCTTGCTAGGGTGTTTCAAGAACACTGTTATCCATTTCTACATATCGAAGACAACTTGATCAAGTAACACTGGGTGCAATAGGATGAACCCCATACATTGCAAATCAAGACCAAAGGCCATTTCAGTTGTTTTCTCTTTTCTCTAGGTACATAAGGGTTTGTCCTTACAAACATCTATATTTACCTGCGAGAGTCCTACTACAATAGATATGTTCAGGACATTCCTAAGCAGTCAGCTAAAGTTTTTGGGGTTCCGCTTACCATTGAATAGATGGATCTTACATGGCTTCAACATATGGATAATCTAGTCACACTAACACGTGCAGTAATCTATCTTTCTTATTATTTTACCAGCTACACGGAGTGATTTTTTACAATATCACATTCATACATTTGTATCGTTTGAGAGGGAGATCCTCCAAGACCGCCAATTCAGGTGGCACCAATGACACATGAGGAAGAGCCCAGTAGCTCGTAACAACAACATCCCGTAGTTGTAAGTATTAAATATTTTATTGTTTTTTATTTTGTAACCACGACATCATGTTATTAACTACTTTTAATTTCAATTTAGGGAGTATGTCAGAGGATTACTACTACTCTGTAATGTCTTATTGAACTTAGATAGGTGACTGAAGGGACAAATGCATATGAAGAAGTCCAAGTTGACCTAAATTTAGCACGTGAAGTCACAGTTGAAGGAAATGTTTATGCAACAAGTATGCACAGGGCAACTAGACACAGAAGGGGAAATTCACAAGCTGGTAGCAGTAGTGGAAAGTGCGGACAACTATAGTTTTTTTTTTCTATGTGACATTTGATGAATTTGATAAATCCCATAGTTTCTTATTGGTGTTTGTGACATTTTTGTGTTATGTAAACTAGTACTATCTTCTTTAACTATGTAGTCTTTAATATGTCCATTCATAAAATAATTTAACTTTTCTTCTTTTAATTTATATATTGTGCAAAATAATATAGAAATAAAAATACATTGATTTTATATTCACAAATAAAATATATAATTATGAATATTGTATTTAATGATTATATTACTAAAAATCAACTTGAGAAAATGTTCTTATTTACTAAAATAATAAATATAAATTTTAATAAAATTAGAATATAATTATTTACAACCACACTATTCAAGTTTGAACATAAGATATTTATAAAAATTACAATGACTTGTCACTAATAAAAATTATAATAACAATGTGTATTTATCAATATGCAGCTAGATCTATATATATTTTTTCGAATACCAATTAATTGTGAAAAATCTTGTATGAGCTATTTGATCAAACTCATACATACCAAAGACTATGAATGGTCAAAGTATATATTATTTTTGTCCAAGTTAGAATAAAATTTTTGTTAACAAGTAAAAGTATACAAACATTTTTTTTGTCTAACATTTTATTCGTTTCATTTATTTTAATTGTTTAGGAGTTACGTGTAACTATATTTATTATTATTCTATGAATAAATTATATTTTTTGTATATGAACTTTTTTATATTATGAGTTTAGTACACCAATTTTTTGTTGACTGATTAAGTTATACAAACATTTTTTTGTTTAAAAAAATATATCTTGTAATAATTTTCACAAATATTTTAAGTTTATTAAAAAATATTATGAAAGAAATTTTTTAAAAATATTATGAGATAAAAATTTAAATTGCAAAATGTAATTCATTCACTATCTAAAAGATGTTATGAAACACGAATGTGGAGATAAAGGAGGAGAAAGGCTTTACGTGAGTGAGTGACACATGGGGTGGGGATAACAGATCCACATGAACTAAGAGGCAATGAGAGTGGGTAGGGAAAGAATGATGAGAAGAATGTGAAAGAAGATGAATAATATATATTTTTTTTAATTTTTGGCCTCACAAAATGTAATAAAAATAGCAAAAAAAATATTAATAAAATAATAAAAAATATAATGACACATCATCATTTAATACAAAAAATAATCAAAATAATTAATTAAGTATTTTAAAAAAAATATTTTTATATTTAAAAATTTGTGTAGTAAAATCATAAATTTAAAAAAGTTCATTTTCTTAAAACATAATTTTTTGTAACATTAAAAGACTAAATATTGGAAAAAAAATAATTTATATAACTTGATGAGTCAAAAAAATTTATACACAAAAATCCTAAATTTAAAACAGTTCACTTAACAAAAACGTAATTTGGCCGAAATTAATAATAAATATAAAATTTATTTGTAAAAAGGTAGTATTTTGTTGGGAAATTTGACAGGAATGTGCGTTGAAACAAAGAATCATATGATATGACTTTAGAAGAGAATCAATGTTGGGTCACTCACAAGTCACAATTATTGAATTACGGAGAGAGCGTGGTCACTAAGGCACTCTCTTCTTATAAGAAGCGCTGGGAAGGGAACCTCCTCTGTGAAGTTATTACTTATTGCTAGTGTTGTTCTATTTCTCCCCTCCGATCGGCACCCACCACTTCAAACCTTCGCCGTCGCTAATGCCGGACGGAGAAACCTCCCCTGTCGCCGGCGGCCAACCTTCCATGGATCCCTCTCCAAGCTTCTCCGATCAACTGAGTCTTTCCCAAGTCAAAAATCATGATGACTCAGTCAAGAAAGATCCCCGTACAATTGCTAGAAAGTAAGTAACTTTTGCTACCCATTTATTCTTTCCGATTATTTTCTTCACTGAGTATGTTTGTTTTCAAGTGGTATGTGTGGTTTGGTTGTTTTTACTATTCTTTGCACGTGGGTTTGGTCATTATTGCTTGGTGGTGTTTGCTACTAGTTAGTTATTATTTGTTTATCTGATGAGAAATATAATAAAGAAAACCCCCGTTTCAAGATTCTATGGAAAACGCCACTTCTGAATTGAGTTGCGTCAGCATGTTTTGTTCTTTTTCCAAGATTGAAACTTCTTGCTTCTGTCAACTTTTCAACTGAGTGTTGTATTCCAGAATGTATTTATTTTGTGGTGATCAGAAGTTTGATGTGTGATGTTGACTGCGCTTATCTTTTTGAATTTATGAATCTTTTGGTCTTTTGGAAGGTACCAATCGGAGTTGTGCAAAAAGGCTATGGAGGAAAATATAATTGTGTATTTGGGGACAGGGTGTGGGAAGACCCACATTGCCGTGCTTGTTATGTATGAGATGCGTCACTTGATACAAAAACCGCAGACAAACATATGCATCTTTCTTGCCCCTACTGTTGCTTTAGTTCACCAGGTGACTTGCCGTAATATATCTTTTTCTTTTATTCTTGGGTACCCTGTCCTTTAGCCATTTCAGGTTCGCTAATTAGGTCTTGCAGGTTTACAGTCTGTAAGGTCTATGAGAATGGCTTTCTAGATAAGTATTAAGTAAACCTAGCAAGGAAGTACTCTGTTGTATTATAACTGAACATGAAATTTGCAATAAGGGCTGCCATTATATCTTTGATTGTAATCATTGCAGTTTGGGACAGGCTCAATTTCTCCCGATCCTCTTGAATAAAACATTGTTTCAATGCTACAATTACAAATCTTAGTAACCTACTTGTCATTTGAATCTAGCATGGTTGTTTAACATGTGAATCCGATGAATTGATTTGTTCTTCTGTTCAGTAATCTCCTCCCAATCTTTAATTTTAACTGATTTCACTATGTTATCAATTCCGTCATATATTTTTTGAAGTCTTTTTATTTTTTTTTAATTTTTTTCTTTTTTTTTAAATTTGTCTATAGCAAGCAAAGGTTATAGCAGACTCTACTGATTTTAAGGTTGGGACTTACTGTGGAAGTACCAAGCGCTTGAAACGTCATCGAGACTGGGAGCAGGAAATTGGGCAATATGAGGTGGCAATACTAATTAAATAATTTTGGAATTAATTATTTTTTATCTCAATTATTTTATTGTCTATCCAGTCATCTTACTGTTACAGCAGTTTTAAGAAAAAATTGAAAGAAACTTGGTGTAATCATTGAATTTTATTTTAGGGAAAAAATTCAAATTGGCTCCTGCCGTTTAGGAATCTTAAAATCTGCTTAGTTAATTTTTAATCTAATGGAGCTTGTTGCTTGGAAAATTTCACTTCGCATTCTCATTTTTTCCTCTTCAGGTTCTTGTTATGACACCTCAAATATTAGTACACAACTTATCTCATTGTTTCATCACCATGGAGATGATTGCGCTTTTGATATTTGATGAATGTCATCATGCTCAAGTCAAAAGCAACCATGCTTATGCAGTAATCATGAAAGTATGTTATACTTAATTTTCAGAGATTCAAAACAGAGCTATGAAACTTTCCACATAAAATCTTTCATTTTTGACAATGTTTAATTTGGCTATTTGTCAGGTCTTTTACAAAAGTAATTCCACAAAGGTTCCCCGTATATTTGGCATGACTGCTTCCCCTGTTGTAGGAAAAGGTATTCTAATAATGCTTATCTTCAAAAAGTTGAGTATTAACAAGAGTCAAGCTATTTTCCTGCCTCAATTACCTTTTGATATTGTTGAATTACATACAGGGTTTAGGTTCGGAAGGAGGAAAAGAGAGAATATAGACTCTGAAAATTGAATTTATATGGTGTATTATGATGTCATGTGATACAAAATACAGAGCACAAACCTCTGTTTTTACTAGAAATTGAATCAAGCATTATACTCTTATCTCTAATAAAAAACAAATTACTTACTAAAAGATAGACACATTTACTGTGAATAAGAAAAGTATCCCATAGAAATAAGATCCGGTAGGTAGTAAAGTTATCCATAATATTACATAAGTTATTGTATTTTCCTATACATCATTCTTTCCTTCGAAGATATTCTATAGATGTTTCAAACAATAGAAACTTTTCTCATGTATGCATTTCTTTCCCTCTCCTTGCCTTAAAATTTAGTAAGTTAAGGGTTGAGGGAGGAAGGAGAGGTCCCCCTTGTTTGGTTTGGTTTGGTTCAAGGGGGAGGAGTGGGAAAATATACTGTTGTCCACTTGTCCGTTATGCCTTACAGTAATGGAGAATTGGAGATATAGATAAAATAAATCCTCGGACAAATTTACTTTGTACAATCCAAAAATTACAAACCACTTTCTCTTTCCTCCAAATCCCCCCTTATATTGGATGGGTCCGATCTAGGAGATGAAAATAGAAGGGAAGGGATTTTAGCTCCCTCATTTCTGTCCAACCAAACAAACTGTGTCTGATATATGAATTTGATGCTAATGGTTTGGTTTTAAAGTGGATGTCTGTGAAAGTTTTTATTGAGAAAAAATAATTGCTTATTTTTTAAAAGGTCTCTCAGAAAAGCACAAAGTAAAAAGCTCCTTTGACTCCAAATAAGCTAATTCAAACACTCATTGAAACAGTTAATGTTATCAAGAAAAGGTTAAACGTGGAGTTGGGGAAGGGAATTTGTCACATAGAGGAATGTCAATGGGTTGTGCGGTCTATTAATCCTTATACATGGCTGGCAAAAGGTATAAAAGATCTGGACGTAAAAAGTCATTTTATTTAGTTCATCACCAAAAGACTTACCCTGCCACTAACAGCATTTTTTTTTAATATAGTTTGTTATTATGCAAAGCATTATTGCTGTGCCTATTAGAGTGTGTAAATGTTATGGTACACCTTCATGTGTCTAAGCATTCTCTTTATGAAATAAAAAGATTTTAAATTTCAGCAAGGCTAAAAGAGACTGAATGTATAGGATGTGGACCACATATAGTTGAACTGGAAAGTGAAAACCATTGGTTAACTTTTAAAGGTTAAAATGTGTCAATAGGAAGAAAAAAGTATATGATGTGGGGACCTTTTTCTTTGTCCTCATTTAGGAAATGAAAAGGACAGACAGAGGTCACTGACATTCCATATAAATTATTTAACACGAGTTTAGTTTTCAATACTGTTTATAATTTTTTTCCTAGGACTATGACCATCTAGAGTTGAAATGATATACATGTGTGTATACTTTTGAATATACTGCTTGACTTTCTATTTATACATATACATTAGTATTTTTTATTTTGTACTCGAAAAAGATTAACTGTTGTTTTACTTTTGGGGATGTTGCTGTTCCGTGATATTCATGTTTTGTCATTCTTATGTCCCATTTTTGTCCGTTCTTCGAGAGTGTTACCATAAAGAGTGTTTATGCATAATTGCATATTTTGATAAGCATAATTGCTGAATATTGATAGTGTAGTTTATTCCAAATATATAGAATTCTCTTCATAATTTCTGAATTTGCTGGTTGTTTCCATTTTCAGGTGCTTCTAGTGAAGCAAATCTTGCAAAAAGCATCAATAGTCTTGAACAAATGCTTGATGCTAAGGTAAGTTTTATTTAATACAATATGTCAAAATACTTGAATTTGTGAACAACATATGTTCTGTGTGTAAAAGATAGTGTCAAACTTTTGCTGTACTTTGCATTGCATGTATTGAGAAAGAAACCCAAGTCCCAGATTGGCTAGAGATAGTGTCAAAATACAATATATATAGTGTCAAAACCCAAGTCCCTCACCCCTTGAGCTAGTTTTTGGGGTTGAGTTAGGCCTAAAACCCATATTCTAAGATGGTATCAGAGCTAGTTTATGCAGAATTGAATCATTGATTCTGCTACAAATATGGAGATAAAAGAAGAAAAAAATCTCCTAAAAATCAGGAGAGAAATAAAGAATCTGGACAAATTTCCTACCAAATCTGACATGTATTTGAGCTTGGTGTGTGAACTGTTCTAAATTCCTTATATTTACCTTATATGCAAAATGCATGGTTCTTGTGGATAACTACCTTATTTACCTAGTTGTGCTTCTGGTTAGATACTGAGCATGGTTATTGGTTACTAATATCTAATGATTTGAATCTAATTGGTAGGTATACTCTGTTGAAGACAGGGCACTGCAGTCTTTTGTGACCACTCCTGTTATTAAAATTCATCACTATGCTTCGATGGCAAATGGAGAAAGTAGCTTTTCCTCAAAAATTTACGAGATTAAATGCCAGGTGAACTTCTGCTAGGGGTTTCAAGATATTAGTGTTGTATATAGTTGCAAACTGCTCTAATAGTTAGTTGGTAGTGTTTCTTAACAGCTAGTTAGTTGAGCTGTCAGAATTCTGTTAGAGTTCTGTTTTGTAAATAGCTCTATAAATACCTCTCTTGTAAATATCTTCTTTTTCTCAAGTTAATAAGATTCAAGTTCAGTTCTGTTCCATACCTTTCCCTCTCTCAGTTCTCTATAATGGTATCTAGAGCCATTTTTTCGAAGCTTCTCTTCCTTCCAAAATTCTAGTGTTCCTTCCTTTTGTTCCTCTCATAGCTTCTACTTCTCAGTCCTCCATTTCTCAATCCTTTCCCAATTCCATTGCTGAAAAACTTGATGACTCAAATTATCTTCATTAGAGGCAACATGTAAAACCTGTAATCAAATGGCAGAAGCTTCAGCGGTTTGTGGTGAATCTGGTAGTTCCGCTGTGATATCTCACTAATGAGGATCGCGAACTCGACTGTGTCAATCCCGAGTACAAAGCGTGGGAAGTTTAGATCAGACGCTTCTTGTTTGGCTTCAATCTACACTCTCCAAATCTAATCTCTCTCGTGTACTTGGTTCGAATCATTCCTATCAAGTTTGGGCGAAGATTCACGAGTACTTTAGTCTTCAAACGAAATCGCGCGCTCATCAATTGCATTCTGCTGTGCGTGTGGTTCGTCTTGAGAATAAGTCCATGGAAGAATATCTCTGCAAGATCAAAAGCTTTGTTGATGAACTTGTCGGCGTTGGAGTTCCCATTCGCCATGAAGAACATGTGGATGTGATTGTTGAAGGTCTTCCCTCTGATTATGCACCGGTGGTCTCGGTTATTGAAGACAAGAAGCGCACTCCCTCCATTGCTGAAATTGAAGCACTTCTCTTTGGTCATGAGACTCGTTTGGTTCGCTATATTAAAGAGGCACAACGCTTAATGTCTCCTTCGTCGAACTACACCTACAATCGTGGTGGTAATGGTCGTGGAAGCTTTACTGATCGTGGCGGCTCTAGTGGTGGCTTGGGTCGTTGTGGCGACAACTTCCATAAAAGTCGTGGCAGTGGTAGATTTGCAAATTTTCAGTGCCAAATTTGTCTGAAATTTGGTCACACTGCAAATGTTTGCCACTTTAGGTCTGACTCGTCCTATCAAACTCATGAGTCCCTCTATTTTGTTGACCCAGCCACAACAATCCATTCCTTACTCCGCTGGATCTGTCAAATCCTCCAATACGTGGATTAATCCTAAGTCTAAGTCTGGAAACACCACTCAGCCTAGTGCAATGCTAATAAATACCTACTCTCAAGGAAGTGGTAACACCTCTTGGATTCCTGATTCAGGAGCCAGCTTTCACGTGACTCAAGAACCACAAAATATCAAACAACTCAGTCATTTTGATGGTCCTGATCAAATCTTCATAGGGAATGGTGAAGGTTTAAGTATTTCTAGTGCTGGTTGTTCTTCTTTTGTGTCATCCAATGATTCACACATTACTTTTAAACTAAATAATTTGTTACATGTTCCTTCTATCACTAAAAATCTGTTAAGTGTTAGCCAATTTGCTAAAGACAGTTCAGTTTTCTTTGAGTTTCATCCTCACTCTTGTGAAATCTCAGGGGACGAATAGAGTCCTTCTTCAAGGAGTTGTTGGTGCTAATGACCTTTATTCTTTCCACAATCTCAAGCTTCAAGATCATGGTCAATCAGCAGTTGTCAGCTCTTTGTTTAGTGTTGTTAGAGCTAGTACCAACAACACTACTGCTGTAAATACCAGTTCTGTAACTTTACCATCCACCAATGTCAGTTTGTAGCATGCTAGGTTGGGTCACCCTAATAGTCGTGTTATAAAACTTGTCTTGAATTATTGTAAAATTTCTCCATCTAATAAAATTGACTCTCATTTTTGCTCTTCGTGTTGTGTTGGCAAGTCTAATAGATTGCCCTCTCATGCTTCTGATGCAGTCTATTCTCCATTTGAATTAATTTTCACTGATTTGTGGGGTCCCTCTCACATTACCTCTTATGTTGGTTATAAGTACTTTGTATCGTTCATTGATGCCTTTTCAAGGTTCACTTGGATTTTTCCTATTAAGTCTAAGGCTGAAATCTTATCTATTTTCCAGAACTTTAAGTCTCTTGTTGAATTGCATCTTAATGCCAAAATAAAAAATGTTCAGTCTGATTGGGGTGGTGAATATTGACCCTTTACTGCATTCTTAGCCATCATGGTATCACTCATAGACTTATCTATCCACACACACATCATCAAAATGGAGTTGTTGAGAGAAGAGATAGACATATAGTTGACTTGGGTCTTACCCTATTACATCACACTTCTCTTCCTTTATAGTTTTGGGATTATACCTTCACTACAATTGTCTATCTCATCAACAGATTGCCTACAACTTCTCTTAAATTTGTTGTCCCTTATACCACTCTTTTTCACAAAGACCCTGATTTTCTCTTCCTCAAAACTTTTGGTTGTGCTTGTTTTTTCCCTTGTTCAGTCCGTATCATTCACACAAACTTAACTTTCATTTTGAAGAGTGTTTGTTTTTAGGGTACTCTCTCTCTCACAAAGGGTACAAATGTCTTTCTTTTAATGGCAGAATATACATTTCTAAAGATGTCATATTCAATGAACTTAGGTTTCCTTATGCTGACCTGTTTCCTAAGGATCCTAATACCGTAAAGGATCTTAACTCTTATTTTAACTTAACCCCGAATCTTACCCCACCAATTGTCACACTTATTCCTTCCACCACCCAAAATGCCACCACACTCAATATTCCTTCTAACCAGTCACCTCAGATTCAGCCTTCTGCATTGCAGTCTCCACTTGCCTCTGTCACTATCCCTGTTACAGCCCCTGTCACTAATACTCACCCTATGCAAACTCGTTCTAAGTCTAGTATTCACAAAAACAAAGTACATCCTTCCTTGCTTCTCACTCATTCTGAACCAAAAACTATTAAGCAAACTCTTGGGGATGATAATTGGCTGGCTGCAATGCAACAAGAATACAATGCACTCATGAAAAGTAAGACATGGGACTTAGTTTCTTTACTGGCAAATAGACAAGCTATTAGGTGCAAATGAGTTTTTCAAGTCAAGGAAAATGTTGATGGCTCTATTAATAATTATAAAGCACGGTTAGTGGTCAAAGGTTTTCATCAAGTGCATGGTTTTTATTTTTATGAGACCTTTTCTCCGACAGTGAAATCCATTACAATCAGGATCATTCTCACTGTTGCTCTCTCATATGGTTGGGAACTGTTTCAGCTTGATATAAACAATGCCTTTTTGAATGGTGTGCTTGAAGAAACAGTTTATATGACAATCTCCTGGATTTGAAGTTGGTGATAAAACTCTGGTTTGCAAGTTGCACAAGGCTCTCTATGGGTTAAAACAAACACCTCGACATTGGTTTGAAAAGTTAAAATCCACATTTCTTTAGTTTGGCTTCTTAAGCAATAAATGTGACTCTTCACTATTCATCTACAAAAATCAAGGTCATGTAGTTTACCTTCTAGTTTATGTTTATGATGTTATTCTCACCGGAAGCTCTATAGCGTTGGTTCAGCATCTCACAGCCAATCTTAATGCTGCATTCTCTCTTAAACATGGTCATCTTAACTACTTTCTTGGGTTGGAAATAAAATATCTACCCGATCACTCCATATTAATGACTCAAAGTAAATATATTTGTGACCTACTTTGTAAGACACACATGGCAGAAGCTCACTTAATCTCCTCTCCTATGGTCTCTAATTGCAAACTGTCCAAATTTGGAGCTGACCTCTTCCAAGATCCTACTTTATATCGTTCAATAGTGGTTGCTTTGCAGTATGTTACTATAAGCAAACTTGAAATTAACTTTGTTGTTAGCAAAGCCTGTCAGTATATGGCTGCACCACTTGACTCTCATTGGGCTGTGGTCAAATGCATTCTCAAGTACCTTAAAGGTACCCTGTTTCAGGGGCTCCATTTTCAGCCTGCCTCTTTAGCTGGACCTTTATCAATCAGAGCCTTTTGTGATGCTGATTGGACATCTTATGTGGATGATAGAAGATCCACTTCAGGAGTTGCCATCTACCTTGGTCCAAATCTAATATCCTGCTGGTCTAGAAAGCAAAAGGTGATTCCCGTTCTAGTACTGAAGCTGAGTACAAGAGTTTTCTCAAACCTCTACAAAACTGTCTTGGATTTCTATGTTGCTCATTGAATTACAAATTCCTTTCAACACTCCAACTCTTTTCTGTGACATCCAAAGTGTTGTCTCCATTGCTCACAATCCGGTGTTTCACAGTTGCACAAAACACATGGAGATTGATGTTTTCTTCGTGCTTGAAACAGTGTTAGCTAAACAGCTTTGTATTTGTCACATTCCAGCATTAGATCAATAGGCAAATGTGTTGATCAAACCCCTCTCTTCATCTCGCTTTGAGTATCTTCGTAGCAAACTCAATGCGCAGAATTTTTCTTTAGAAAAATCTTTCTGTTAAGTATATTGTATTTGGTGTTAGTTGAGGTGTATTTTCTTTCATTTATGGTTGTATGTCAGAGGTAGGTGGCAGTTGAGCTGACTACTCTGATTTTTGTATTGTTGTTCATCTCTATTAATAAGAGGTTCTAATCTAAGTGAAATATACACTCAAGCTTTTTCTATATTCAAGTTGGTATCAGAGTGGGAACGACCTCTTTAAGTATAGAGTCATAGTAGGCTGTCCGCTACTGTTGCTACCGTCTGCTGATTGTCTGCCATTGTCGTTGTCGTCTGCTGGTTGTCAGCCGCCATCTATGCTGACATTTTCTCTGGCTAGCCTAGGATCAGGTGCGTCTTGACGTGCGCAGTCTAACCCCGGTAATCGCTCCTCCCGTCGCCGTCTCACGCTCTCTCATGCGCTGTCGCACATCCAGCCAAACAGAGGGGTCGACGAAACATGTTTCGTTCACCATCGTTTCGTCGTTGTCTGGATCGCCGGAGCCGTTTAGTGCCATTTTCGGCCTTCGTTTGTTAGTTTGAGCAAGTTTCCTTAGAGTTAACTCAAATCTCTTTCTCGGGTTTCCTTTCTTACCATTTTTTCAGATATGAAAAATTTCTTCTACCTCAGTCAACTCTGGTCCTATTCTTCCTATTTCTGGAACTGCCATTATCACGACAGAAAAGCTCAATGGTAAAAATTATTTATCTTGGGCTGATTTTGTGGAACAGATTCCTTGGACAAGGACACCATGAGCATATAGAAAAGGTAGATATTGAGGGATCAACTAAACAGAAAGCTCAGTGGAAGAAACTAGACTTTCAACTTTATAGGCATTCGGTGGAACCTAAAATATTGAGGAACCTCAGAGCATTCAAAACCTGTTATTCGTGCTAGAAGAAAGCCCAAGATATCTACTTTAATGACATCCAACGCTTATTTATTGTGTTCAAAAGCTAGCCTCTCTGAAGCAAAATGATTCAGATATGATGGCTTATGTTTCCGAAGTTCAAGTTGTTGCAGAAGAGTTGAAGCTTTTCCTAGAAACTGACTCTATAGAACAAATAGGGAAACAACTTGATAATCTCTATATGGTTATGATTCTTCGTGGTATGAACCCGATATTCAATCACATCCGTGATCAAGTTCTGACAGGACAAGATATTCCTACCATGGAGAGCTTAACTACACATCTCCTCTATGTTCCTATAATAAATAATGAGGGTACCTCTCTTGAAAATAATATGGAATCTCCTGTTATGATATCTTCTAGAGGGAAAGGAGCACGTGGAAATAAAGGACGTGGTGGAAGAGGTAATCGTCCTCAATGTACTCATTGCAAAAGGATGAATCATACTCATGAAACATGTTATTACCTGTATGGTTTTCCAGACAAGTCTGTTCATGTATCAAAGTTTGAGACACATGAAGAGAGGAAACTATCTGAAGAAGAGTATCAAGGATACCAGGAATATTTGAGGATGAAGTCTAACAGCATAGCTGGGCCTTCTTTTGAACCTAATGTCTCAACGGCCTGCATTTCTCAGTCTGTGGAAGGTCAAAATCCATGGATTGTGTTGACTTTGGTGCTTCAGACCATATCTCTGGTAATAACTTATTGTTTTCATCTTTGTCACCTCCCAAATTTCCCCATCTTGCCACATTAGTCAATGGGTCAAAGGTTTCCGCTCAAGGAGCGGGTTCAATATGCTCCTTAAATTTAACTTCTGTTTTGTACATTCTTTCTTGTCCTAATTTACTTTCTTTGAGTCAGTTAACTAAATCCTTAAATTGTTCAGTTACATTCAATTTTGATTCATTTGTCACTTAGGAACATGGTACGGGCCGACAGCTTGGCGCAAGACATGAATCACGAGGCCTCTATTACCTGGAATCTAGCTCCTCGACGTCTTGTCTTGCATCTATTTCTCCTAAACTGTTTATGATCGTTTTGGACACTCAAGTCTAGCCAAATTAAAGATAATGGCTCCTAATATCAAGAAAATCCAAACTTTAGAATGTGAAGCTTGTCAATTAGGCAAACATGTTCAATCTTCCTTTTCTAATCAAGATAAACCAAGAAGTAATTCAGTCTTTTCTATTGTTCATTCAAATATTTGGGGTCCGAGTCGGATTACTTCTTTTGGATTTAGATATTTTGTCACCTTCATTGATGAATATTCTCGTTGTACGTGGCTGTATCTAATGAAAGAAAGTTCCGAACTTCTGTCCATATTTGTGTCCTTCCATGAAATAAAAAATCAGTTTGGAAAAACAATTAAAGTTTTTAGAAGTAATAATGCGAAAGAATATTTTTCCTCTGAACTCTCTTCATTTTTGTCCTCTCAAGGCATATTACACCAGTCCACTTGTCCCCACACTCCTCAACAGAATGGGATAGCGAGGAAGAATCACCACCTTGTTGAAACAGCTCGCTTCTTAATGATTAATGCAAAAGTTCCATTACATCATTGGGGAGATGCGATTTTTTCTGCTTGTTATCTTATCAATAGGATGCCCTCTTTCTCTCTTGATAATAAAATTCCTCATACCATCCTCTTTCCAAATGAACCTTTGTATCATGTATAACCTTGTGTATTTGGTTGTACGTGTTTTGTTCATGATATGTCTCCAGGTATCGATAAATTGTCAGCTAAGTCTATCAAGTGTGTTTTCCTAGGATACTCCCGTCTTAAAAAAAGGTACAAATGTTATTCTCCTAATAGCAAGAGGTATTACATGTCTGCTAATGTTACCTTCTTTGAAGATTCTCTCTTCTATGCATCCTCCACACCCGACTCCATTTCCATCCAATAGGTCCTGCCCACTTCCACCTCTAATCTAGAAATTGTCATCTCTCTAGACATCTCTTCTCAATTTGACCATACCAATATTTTGTCCAACTCCTAACTTCACTTAAACCGATCATTCACCCTCTGCTACTACTCATGACATGACGCCCGAAGCTAGCTGCATCGTTCCTGATGACTCTCGTGGCTCATGTCCCTCTCCATCTGCTTCTTGTACCACGACTCCTAATTCTCCTTCTATGGCCCATGACAACTCCAGTTGGCCTATTGCCTTTTGCAAAGGTATAAGCTCTTCTCGGAACCCACATTCTATTTACAATTTTTTGAGTTATCATTGTTTGTCTCCTTCTTATTGTTCCTTTATAAATTCCTTATTTTCTATCACTATTCCCAAAAATGTTTGTGAAGCACTTGATCACCCTAGATGACGATAACCATGATTGATGAAATGAAGGTCCTTGATCACAATGGTACATGAGAGTTGGTTCATCTTCCTCCTGGGAAGAAAGCTGTTGGTTATACATGGATCTATGCTATTAAAGTTGGTCCAAATGGTGAAATTGAACGCCTTAAAACTCGTTTGGTAGCCAAAAGTTACACATAGATCTATAGACTTGATTATGGAGATACTTTCTCACTGGTGACCAAGATCACTACCATTCGTCTTTTTTTTTCCATGGCAACTATTCGTCATTGGCCCCTGTATCAGATGGATGTTAAAAATGCATTCCTTCATGGTGAGTTAGATGAGGAGATTTACATGGAGCAACCTCCTGGTTTTGTTGCTCAGGGGGAGTCCGGTTTAGTATGTAAACTCCAATGATCTCTCTATGGTCTTAAACAATCTCCAAGGGCTTGGTTTGGAAAATTCAGCAATGTTGTTCAAGGTTTTGGGATGAAAGGAGTGAAGCAGATCACTTTGTCTTCTACTATCATAAATCTTATGTTGATGACATTGTCATTACAGGGAATGATGAAGTCACAATATCTCAACTAAAGCAACATTTATGCAATCACTTTCAAACAAAAGATCTCGACCATTTGAAATATTTTCTTGGAATAGAAGTAGCTCAATCCAAAGAAGACATTGTAGTTTCCCAGAGAAAGTATGCCTTGGATCTTCTGAAGGAAACCAAAATGTCTAATTGTAAGCCAGTTAACAGTCCTATGGATCCATACAAGAAGTTAGTGGCTGATATGAGAGATTTATACTCAGATTCAGAAAGGTATAGAAGATTGGTTGGGAAGCTCATATATCTGACCATTACGAGACCAGATATTTCCTTTGCAGTTAGAGTTGTGAGTTGGTTTCATTAGAATGGAGTAATACATATTCTCAGATACATAAAGAATTCTTCAGACCAAGGTCCTTTGTATGAAGATAAAGGAAATAGCCAAATTGTTGGATATTGTGATACTGTTCGGGCAGAATCCGATACAAATCGACGCTCTACTACTGGTTATTGTGTGTACCTTGGTGGTAATCTTATCTCATGGAAGAGTAAGACACAAAAGACTATTTCTCGATCTAGTGCAGGAGCTGAATACAAATTTATGGCTCTAGTTACATGTGAGTTGGTGTGGGTTAAACAACTCATACAAGAATTGAAGTTCTGTGAAATTTCTCCAATGCAATTTTATTGTGATAATCAGGCAGCTAAGTGAAATATACACTTAAGCTTTTTCTATATTCAAGTCTTTCTATTGAGTTTGAGGGGGGAGTGTTGTATATAGTTGCAAACTGTTCTAATAGTTAGTTGTTAGTGTTTCTTAACCAGTGTTGTTAAAAAGCGGCTATGGCTGCGCCATGGCGGAATTGCATAGTGTTTTTTTAACAAAACCCGACGAAATAGCGGTGGCGATTCGGCATCTAGATAGCAGGTCGTGGCGGCAGCACGGGCCATGGCGGATTCGACCCGACCCGACCCGCAAGAGTTTTAAACTCTCTTAACTCTAAAATACCCATTATTCTTCTTCCAAACTTACCTTTTCTTCCACCCTGCGAGCTTCCGCACTAATGGAGAAGACGAACGAAGCAAACGACGAGCGACGGTGAGCGATGTCCCGCGACCTTCTTGGGTCAGTTTTCTCTTCTCCCTTGTTTCATACTTCTTTGTTTCTCTTTTTCTATTTATCTTTCTCTGTTTCTATTTCTTAGCAACAACAACACAATTCTTTTAAAAGTTTTACTCTTTTTTTTTTATTTTAAATTTTTTTGTTTTAAATAATTTTTACATTAAGTAAAAATTATTGATTGTGTTATTTATGGAGAAGTTGTTCTATTTGATTAATGAATAACTCTGTTTTTGTTAATTTTTTTTAGTATTAGTAAACTACAGCCTTTGAGCAAATTTTGCAATGGTTGAAACACCAACTCCAATTGATTCAAGGGCTAGCTCTAGAACAGACCCTAGTTGAAAATACTGTTACCAACTAAATGAAATTGACACAACACAGTTGTTTGTAATTTTTGTAGAAAAGTTATGAAAGGGGGAATAACAAGAGTAAAGGAACATATCATGGAGAGGAAAGGGAACTTGACGGCTTGTAAGAAAACTCCACAACATGTAAAGGATGAACTTTGGAGACTTTTAACTAATAAAAAGTCTATAGCAACTCATGCAACTTCAGTTGATTTGCCTATCAACATTAGAGAAATGGACTTTGCTCCCATTGGATGTGATGAAGATGAATCAGATGAATTTGAGGATTCTAACAATGATGCAGCTGTTGCCAAAAAAGGTATGGCTAGAAAAGGGCCAATGGACATGTTCTGTAGAAATCCACTGCAAGCAGTTAATAAAAGACAGGGAGAAAATGCGACAAATGAACATAAAGGAGGCATGTGACAAGAAACTAGTGGAGAAGGTTCATCAATATATTACTCGCTTTTGGTATCAAGCCGGGATTGCATCTAACCTTATTAAGTTGAAGAGTTTTGAAGATATGGTAAGTGCTATTGGTCAATATGAACCACATTTGCCCATTCCTAGTTATCATATATTAGAGTTCCACTCCTAAAGAAAGAGATGGAATATACTGAAGAGTTTATGAAAGGCCATAGGGAGCTATGGGTGAAGCATGGATGTTCTATCATGTCTGATGCATGGACTGATAGGAAACAAAGATGCATCATTAATTTCTTGGTGAACTCTCAAGCTGGGACAATGTTTTTGAAGTTTGTTGATGCTTCTGATTATGTCAAAATTGGAGAAAAGATTTTTGAGTTAATTGATTCAGTTGTCGAGGAGGTTGGAGAGCAAAATGTTGTGCAAGTGATCACTGATAATGGGAGTAATTATGTGTTGGCTGGTAAAAAGCTGGAGGAGAAAATGTCACACTTGTTTTGGACCCCTTGTGCAACCCATTGTATTGATTTAATGCTTGAAGATATTGCGAAACTTCCATTGGTTAGGAAGACAATTAGAAGGGCAATCATACTAGTTGGGTTTATCTATGCCCATTCTAATACTTTGAGCATGTTGAGGAGTTTTACAAACAAGGAGTTGGTAAGACTTGTAGTGACTAGATTTGCTACTTCTTATCTTATGTTGGAAAGACTCCATGTTCAGAAAATCAATATTAAAATTGTTTGTTTTCCCGTGCATGGACACTAAACAAGCTATCAAAAGAGGCTAAGGGGAAGGAGGCTATGAAAGTGGCACTCATGCCTTCTTTTTGAAAGAATGTGGTGTATACCCTTAAAGTCATGGCATCAATAGGCTATATTTATGAAGCTATGGACAAGGTAAAAGAAACCATCATAAAGTCATTCAACAACAATGAAAGCAAATACCAAGATGTGTTTGCTAATATTGATAAAAGACGAAATTGTCAACTTCATAGGCCATTATATGCAGCTGCCCACTTTCTTAATCCAGAGTTCTTCTATGACAACATGTAAATAGAGTTTGATTTTGAAGTCACAAATAGGTTATATGAATGCATTAAGAAGTTGGTTCCGGAACTAGATGTCCAACATACAATTCTAACTGAATTGCATCTTTACAAAACTAAAGCTGGTCTTTTTGGACATGAATATGCTATGCATCAAAGGAAATCTCATTCTCCTAGTAAGAAACTTATACTAGTTTATTCTATGGAAGTTTTAATTTTACAAACCCTAAACTTACAAGCATGCTCTTTTCTGTAGCTTATTGGTGGCGAATGTATGACTCCAATGCTCCGAATTTGCAGAAATTAGCTATAAAGATTTTGAGCTTGACTTGCAGTTCCTCAGGCTGAAAGCAACGGGAGTGTATTTAAGCAAGTAATTCCACAAGCAGATTTTATTTTATTTTAATTTCATGGTCAAGTTTCATTTGACTTACATTTATTTAAGTTACTTATGTAATATGTTTTAGATTCACTCCAAAAAAGGAATAGGCTTGAGCACCAGAAGTTGCATGACTTGGTGTATGTTAAATACAACCAACAACTTAAGCACAAATATAATGCAGAGATGAAATTGATCCAATTTCTCTCGATGACATTGATGCTTGCAACGAATTGTTAATTGGAGAGATGGATGATGCTACAGATGATGGAAATGAGTTGATGTTTTATAATGATAAAGGTTTAAATTGGGCAACTGTGTATGAAGCTTTAGGAGTTGGAGAGCACTAGATAAAAATAAGCAAACTCAAGTTCAACAAAAGGATGGGGATGAGGAGTTTGAGGAAGGGGAGTTTGAAGAAGAAGTAATTAGAGCTCATTTTGACAATGACATATCAGATGGAGATGAGGAGGAAAAAGAAGGATATGCTTCTCTTGATGATAATAAGAATTTAGATGAGGATTATGTTGGAGTTGTTGAAGATGAATAGGTTTTAGGTTTTGGAAAGTAGAAATTGTTTTTTGTTTGTTTTAAGTTTCATGACTTTGGTTAATTTGAATTTTAGATCATGTTTTATCAGCTTTCAGGTGAAGAATATTAGGTACTTTTAACATTGTACTGTTTTAGTTATGTATGAGACTATGAGTGTTGCTTCCATTGTTTTTTTAATTATATTTCATGTTTTGTATTTTGTTTTTGTAGTTTTTTAATTTATATTTAGTATTTTATTAATGTTTATAATTTTATATATAAAAATATTACTATTTAGTCCGCCATTTCCCGCAACGCCATCTGCTATCGCCATATGGTGTTTTTTTGGCAAACCACCATCTGCCATAGATAACATTGTTCTTAAGAGCTAGTTAGTTGAGCTGTCGGAATTCTGTTATAGTTCGGTTTTGTAAATAGCTCTATAAATACCTCTCTTGTAACTATCTTCTTTTTCTCATAAGATTCAAGTTCAGTTTTGTTCCATACCTTTCTCTCTCTCTGTTCTCTATTACAAGCTGATTAGAAAAATAATGTTTACTGATCACTGCATAATTTTATTTGAATAGTGCATAGCAAACCTTAGCAGGAGTATAGAAGATCACCAGAAACGGATGAATACAAAAAAACTTCTGAACCGGATGCATGATAATGTGGTTTTCTGTCTCAGGAATCTTGGCATTTGGGGAGCATTGCAAGTAAGACTCTTGTAGTTGATTATAAGTTTTACGTTTATAATCATTTGACTAGACATAGATTATCAAGGCAATAATTTTTTTAGTAGAATCTATAAATAATTTTTATATAAAAAAATTTGTTATAGTTCTTTTTTCCTGGTCACCCTTCACACCTAAAGAAGAAAAAGTCCAGGAAGAAAAATAAGCCTTGGATAGGCTGTATAGTTTGTTGGTTATAATGTTAAGCTTACATAAATTAAACACAGTAGCTATTGTACTCTATTGATTCATGAAGATGAATGGTGTTGAATGATGTTTGGTTTCTTAAAGATTATGCCTTGGCACCAATTCAGTTTGCTAGTGATGTAGATGTGATATTTGAAGATAAGGAGGTGTTATTTGGATTTTGGAATTCTTTTAGGCAAGTCTTCTGAATATTTGTTTTCCTTGGGTTTTGGTGTATTGTTATTTTCTTTTTTGCATTTTGTTAGGGATCATTGGATATCTCTAGTTTTTCTTTTTAATTATCTTATTTCGTCCATTTTTCTTGTTTTCCATCATGCTTCTTGTTTTATTGACATCGGTAATGATTTTATAGGTTAGAAGGGCAGTCAGTCACTTTCTTGATTTTGTTCCTTTTCATTCTCTAATTTATGTGTTCACCTTCAAAGGCTAGTCGTATTCTTCTGAGCAGTGATCGTTCTGAGAGGCATGAATTAGTGGAGGCAGAAGGAAATTCAAGTGATGACTCTCTGTGTGATAGATATCTTGCTCAGGCTGCTGAACTATTTACTTCAGAATGCATGATAGGTATTTTGACATTGCCTGATGTTCTTTTAATCCTGCCACTGCTGTTGTTAGGTTGTCTGGCTGTTATGCACTTTGCTTGATGTTAGGCTATCATTAGTTCAGCAATGAATTCAATGCCTTTTTCATTGAGATTTTTTACATTATGTTTTCTTGTAGGATAGATGCTTCATTTTTATTGCAACTAAATATACTGTTTTTGTAGGTGACGGTGTATCTGATTTATCTTCTATGGAAATATTAAAAGAGCCATTTTTCTCAGCAAAGCTTTTACGACTCATTGGGATACTGTCCAACTTTAGGTTGACAAAACTATGCTGTTTAAACCATTCTTTTAAATTTTAATACATGTTTTTGTATAGTACGTGTCTCATTGTTCCTTGGTGTTTTGGTTATGAAACTAATATATATTTGGGCAAATTCTGATTCTGTGTTCCAACTTCAGGTTGCAAAAGAACATGAAATGTATAATTTTTGTGAATAGAATTGTGACTGCAAGATCCCTGTCATACATACTACAAAAGCTCAAACTTCTACAACAATGGAGGAGCGATTTTCTAGTAGGAGTTCATGCAGGACTGAAGAGTATGTCACGAAAGACCATGAACATCATTGTTGATAAGTTTCGCTCTGGAGAGGTATTACTAGTTGGATTTTGGCTTACTCACATTTTTTTCCTCCATTTTTCTACTTCTTGACAAATTTTACACTAACAACAACAATTAAGTCTTATCCCACTAAGTGCAGTCAGGTACTTGGATTTTGGACCGCACAACACCATTTAGCATCCAAAGATACAAATATGTTATTTAACCTTTGCTAAAATCAGAGAAATAGGGGAATAATCGATTGAAATTGTGTGTTTGAATACACAATGGAAGCATGTTTATAAAGATTTATTTCATAGATAATAAATTATACATGAATATAGAACATATTGTTTCCTATAGTATCTAAAAATAATATGCCTACATATTATATTTAAAATTGAGATAAGATAATATCTAAGATTCTCAACACTCCCCCTTAAGTTGGAACTTATTAAGCATTCAACTTCTTATAAGAAGCAAGTAAAATATTTGGAAAGACAACTTAAGGATGTTAGCGAAGTCAGGAAATATGCTACAAATATAACATTGTCAGATAGTTGAAATATCCATCAACCTAAGAAAATTCATGGCAAGCAGAGTAAGTTCCAACTTTCGTCAAACCAACCTTTCGAAATTTCAAACTAATATTTGTAAAGATCCAAAATCATTTAAACTACGAAACATGCTGGAAAAGGGCCGAAAAAAATGTTAGGTAGGCGACCAAAAAGTTCTTCATAAAAAAATCAGTAGTGAACAAAAGACAGCAACCAACACGCAATCGTCAAAGAAGGTTACCTGAAGAAGGAAAAAGGTTTCAGAAGAGGAGCTGCAAGCAAAAAGAACTCACTGGGACAGTGAGTTCTTGCTTGATGAGGGATGCTTTCTCAGTAGTCCTTCAACCTAACTCTGATACCATCTTAGAATGTGGGCTTGGGCCTAACTCAACCCCAAAAGCTAGCTCAAAGGATGAGAGATGCCCTCCACTAATATATTGTATTTTGACACTATTTCTAGCCAAAGTGGTTCAGTTTACTAATCCTCCAAAGTTCTTTTAGGTCTCCTGGTTAAAGACCAAAAGCTACAGATATTATTTCATCTTAAATCCCCTTTGACTAAATCCTCCAAAATTCTTTTAGGTCTCCCTTTTCTTCTTTTTGCACCAGACTAAAGGCCCATGCTAGCTACTTTTCTAACATGTGTCTCTTTTGGCCTGCTCTGTACATGCCCAAACTATTTTAACCAATTTTTTGTCATCTTCTCTTCAATCACTACCATTCTAATTTATTTTTTTTTTGTATATAATCATTCTGGATTTTGTCCCTTCTTGTTCTCTTGGTACTCTGTCATAAGCTTTTTCCAATTCTCTCTACTTCTGTATTTTTCCATCACTAAAGATAGATAACCAATCTTCCTGGCATATCACAGATTGATTCTCTGCAGTCCTTGTTTTCCCCCTTAATTTATGCTCGATCACCTTTTCCCATAACTGCATGGTGTGGCTTATGAATTTAATAATTCTGTAATTAGCACAGTTTAATTTGGCACATTTTACTCGCAAATTTTACCTTCTGTATTTGAGTTGACATGGCATGCTAAAATAATTGCACTTTTTATTCTCATAAGTTTTATTTTTGGAGAATTTTATCCCTAACATTTTAATTTTATGACAAATTCTTCTTCCATCTTTTGAAGACAATTAATGAATAAATGACGGAAGGTAGAATTTGTAAATTTTTTATAAGTTGGGGATAAAATATAGCCTTGGATTTTTCATTATTTTTTGTTGATAGCTGTATGTGTATTTTTGGAATTAATTTTTCTTGGAGATTGAATAATTAGTATCAAGATCGAATTATTCTGATTTGATAGCTATTTTGGGTCCCCTTTTATTTACTTCCATTCTGCATTTATTATGTAATTGGGCAGCCCTGCCTATATATGTATCTCTTTTATTCCTGAATACATAGACAAGAATTATTTTTCCTCTTGTTTTTCTGCTTAACAGTCCCTAAAATCACTTTTTAAGTATGTTATTGTGAGAACTGAAAAGCCTGTAAGATCCAATTTTCTAGTTTTTTATTAAGTGTGGTTATAAATAGATTAAACTATACTCCTATATATAAATATATATATGTATACATTGTATAAGTAGCTAAGTGTCATAAAAGATTCTGTGATTTTATATTTTTATCTGATTGTTAATTATAATGAGAAGAGTGTTCCTGTCCTAATTTTACTCACTGTAGCACCTTGTCCTGGAAATAATTGCACAATAAGCTCATGGCTGGCCCTGGATACTGGTGATATAACTAGACACAGTGCCTAGTTAGTTTTCTCTGGGAAGACTAACAGTCTGAGGATATCTTGACTAATGTTAATTGGATTCTTTTATGTAGAATTTAACTTCTTTGATAGCTACTGAAATTACAATAGAAATAATAGGAGGAGATTCAAAGAACAAGCTCTGTTACTATGGAAATTTCAGGAAATATTAATATCCCAAGGTAAAAAACCTAATAGAAAGAAATCAAAGAATCAGTGTTTCTCTTCCCTGTAACCCAGAGCCACCCCCACCTCCCCCACAAACACTAAACATAATCAAAGCCCATCGATGCAAAGTAGAATTTATCAGTCTTATAAATTCGATAATGTAATGCATGGGGCATAATTTTGTGATCATTTGATATTATAAACCAAAGAAAGGGTTTTTTAATTTTCTATTACTACACTGATGTGGCTAAATGTGTTGTGGGAATGTAACACGTGTTTTACATTGTGAAACTGTGAAATAGCTGGGAGCTACTGTGGAGTTGCAAAAAAAATATTTTACCTAACTTCTCTGCATGTACTTTCAAGTTTCAAGCATTATTGGTGTTAAGGTGGTTAGGATAAATAAAAATGTATTTATAGCTTAGACATGTATATATTTCGTAGCTTGTTAGAGTTGAGTGCTAGTAATGTGCCTATGTGGCTCATGCTGTTAACAGTTGAATCTATTGGTTGCAACCAAAGTGGGTGAAGAAGGACTTGACATTCAGACATGTTGCCTTGTCATACGATTTGATCTTCCAGAAACTGTTGCCAGCTTTATACAGTCAAGAGGTCGTGCACGTATGCCACAGTCGGAATATGCATTTTTAGTGGACAGGTACCTGTACTCCTACTTTCTAATAGATTTCAGAAGTAATTTAAGCAAATCGTCCATTTGGTTACTTTTGAAATCTTGTTGCAGTGGAAATAAGAAGGAACTTGACATAATTGATGGTTTTGAGAAAGATGAATACCGCATGAATATGGAAATTACTTCTCGAACATCCAATGAGACATACATCATCCCTGAGGAAAGAATATTCAGAGTTGATGCGTCTGGTGCTTCTGTTAGTTCTGGATATAGTATCTCGTTGCTTCACCAGTATTGTTCAAAGCTTCCACATGATGAGTATGTGCTCCTTTAAACTGGACCTTTGTTTCATCCAAATTATCATACTCAACCAAGGATTTCCATATAAATAAAGTACAAATCTTGTGTTTTAAAATGTAATAAACTGACTTTTCAGGTACTTCGACCCCAAGCCAAATTTTTATTACTTAGATGATTCAGGTGGAATTGTCTGCCACATAACATTGCCTTCCAATGCACCAATACACCAAATTTTGGGTACACCACAGTTGTCTATGGAGGCTTCCAAAAGAGATGCTTGCCTGAAAGCAATAGAAGAACTGTATAAATTAGGTGCTTTAAGTGATTGTCTCTTGCCAAAGCAAGATGATGCAGAGCCAGAGAGGCAGGTTTCTGGTTCTTCTGATGAAGATGAATGTGAAGGTCAAACTTCAGCTTCTTTCTAACAAACCATTGCTTTCATTGTTTTTCACTGGGTTGCTAAAAAATTACTGTATAAATTGTATTTTGTAATTAACTATTGAACTTTATTTACTTTTCAATAAGCATATTAAGAGTGACTAATCCAGCATGTTGCTATGCTGATCATTTTAAGGCTTTTCAAGTTCTGCATAATCCCTTGTTGGTTGTAATTTTTGTTATCATATACCTATCGGTGGATTTAGCTGATTTAGTGTCAATGTACATTATCCTCCAATCATGTGTTACCAGATCTTTAAAAGTCTTTTACCTCTCAAGTAGTTATTGTCACACTCTTTAGTTGTGGTAAACTTGATTGGAAGATAGTATGAAATAAAAAGTTTAACATAAAAATGGATCAAAACAATTCTTCTTTATATCTGTATGTGTTTCTGATCTTGAATGGAAAAGTTTTTATTTGTTTTCAGATGTAGTATTATTACTATGTTGATTGCTATAAACTTATGCCTTTAGGGATGTAACTATATCATTATGCTGTGTTGTACTATATTTATTTTCCTTTTTTGCAGATGCCATATCAAGAGGAGAATTACACGAGATGCTAGTTCCTTCTGCCTTTAGACAGTCATGGATAAATGAGGATAAAATTGTCCATTTCAACTCTTACTACATAAAATTTTGTCCCTCTCCAGAGGATAGGGTCTACAAAGAGTTTGGTCTATACATCATGGCCCATTTTCCAGTGGAGGCTGAGAAATTGGAAGTTGATCTCCATCTTGCTCATAGTCGATCTGTGATGACAAAATTTGTCCCATGTGGAATTGTAGAATTTGACAAAGATGAGGTATATAGCATGATTTATTTTTTCAAGAACAGAATTTTAAGTTAATTTGTGGAGTTTTTCATCCTGCAGATTAAGATGGCACAGAATTTTCAAGAAATGTTCCTCAAAATTATTCTTGATAGATTAGAATTTGTTTCTGAGTTTGTAGACTTGGGTATGGGTGCTGAATCTCTCACAAGTTCATCAACCTTCTACCTTTTGCTTCCAGTCGTATTGCAAGAATATGGAAATGCCATGAAAGTAGATTGGAAGACAATGAAGAGATGCCTTTGTTCACCAATTTTCAGGCATCCAGCAGATACTACGGATAATAAAGTTTTCCCTTTAGATTACCTGCAACTTGCCAATGGTTCCAGACATATAAGAGATGTTGAGAATAGTTTAGTGTATGCCCCTCATAAGAAGACCTTTTATTTTGTCACGAATATTAACTATCAAAAGAACGGACTTAGTCCTCATGATAACTTGGGCACTTCAACATATGTGGATTACTTCATTGAGAAGTAGGTATCTGTTTATTATTATGGGTTCATCCTTGTTTCATTTTGGTTTTGCTTCCCTAATTCTTCTATGGTGATGAAAACATTCATATTTATGGGTTTTTTTTTTTTAAAAAAATTGCTGATTAACTGATTTAATTAGATATGTGTGGATGTGTATGTATACAAGTTGGAATATCATACATTGTGCCTATGATTTTTGACAAAAAATAGGCATGCTTTGATGTCAGGTTTTCCATTCACCTCAAATGCCCAAAACAACCACTTCTGCATGTAAAACCACTCTCCAATTTGCACAACCTGCTACACAACCGAAAGTGTGAGGATGCAGGTATTGTATTGTGTTAAAGATTAGGTATAGATATTATTCTCTTATTTATGATTAAATAGTAATTGGAGATTTACTCCTTATGACCTATTATTATTAGATTTTTTTCGTAGACAAATGTTAGTTGTTGTATGTTAACTTTGTTAGTAGAGGAATTCAATCACACAACCACTTCCTTACCCTTCTCCCAACATGTGGACTTTTTGCTACTACACCAACCTTATAACTCCTTAGAGTGATCTTATGTAATAAATAGTTATCCTATTTGATCCTATATGCTCATTATAAATAAATACATTGTGTGGCCATCTAAGACACACATTTACATCTTATTCTTGGTTGAGGTATCACCGAAACCATGTCTCATTGGGGATAATGAGTCCCTGGCGGGTTCTCTGCACACCATTTCGTTTTTTTAATTCACTATCAGTAGTTGTGGCTGAAGCTCTATGACCTTTTTGGCCAATAACCCATGTATCTTCATTCCACCGATGCCACTCCATCAACAACATCTTGGAAGAACCACCGATACATTCTCACACATGTCCTTTTGTTTGTGCAACCCGTAATCGAGGTGAACAGTACCGCACTGCACTTTTGTCCCTATTTGATAGCCACCACATTGCCTTCTTGTTGTATTAATGATGTTTACCAACGTCCTTTGCACACAAGCAATTTCATGCACAATTTTCTTTGTGGGTGAATTATACTTGTGCCCATTGTTGGCCTTTGTGGCAGCCACTGTGTTGTTCTTTTTAGTCTATATCAGTGACCTTTCCGAAGATCACCACATCATCCACGTGCATAATCAACTCAAAACACTGCTACACACGACCCGAAGCATGGCTTGGAGCATGAAGTTCACACTTGTTATGCATGACACATTTTTGGAAAGCATCACACAAGTCTCCAGTGACAGATGCATGATATGTTACTAAAGGGTGGCAACAATTCTATATGTTAAGAGGAGGGCTAGCAACATGTATAACACACTCCTTTTAATGCATTATTAGTTAAAATTTTTTACAAACTATAACATTAGAATAAAATAACATTAAATGAGATATGAGAACATAAAAATTCATGTTTTTCATTGTTACCGCTAACAAAAAAAATAACATTTTAACATTTATTAACATTTGTTTATAAAAAATTGTGTTTTTCAACAAATTTCAACTAATAATAGAGAGCTCAAAAGAGTATAGAAGATATGTTAATAGCATTTCACATATATAAATTAGTGGGGGCAAAACTCATTTATAAACCAGTTTTGTGAGGTTAAGTTAGGCCCAATTTCACCAATTTATGAGAGCTTATTCATGAAGCAAACCCAATAGTGTTGCGTGTGAGAGGTGTATTGGGAAAGAAACTCAAGTCCCACATTGATTAGCGATATGGCCAAATAATAGTATATAAGTGAGGTGCAAACCTCATCTTACAAGCCAATTTTTTGAGGTTGAGTTAGATTCAATTTCACTAATTCTAATATTAACTATGTTTTAAATGTAAATATAGTTTATAACTATACATTCATGTTATGTTAAGAAAAAAATAGTATATAAGTGAGGTGCAAACCTCATCCTACAAGCCGGTTTTGTAAGGTTGAGTTAGGCCCAATTTTACCAATTCGTATATTAACTGTGTTTTAGATTTAAATATAGTTTATAACTATACATTCATATTGTGTTAAGAAAAAAATAAAAAACTTGTGGGGGCAACTATCTTGTGAATAGATCTGTCCTTGCTGGTCTCCATTGTCACTGTGGGGCTTTCATTTGTTGATGCCAATCATGTTTATCTAACACAGTTGCACAATTGGAACTGGCTTTCGTTTTTATTCTTATTAGATTTACTATATTTGTATGGATTTCGTTTTTATTATTATTAGATTTACTATATTCGTAACAAACTTGGTTTGTATCACATATGTTCCTGCTCGAGAGAGTGTTAAAGATTAGATATTAGATATTATTATTTATTTATAATTAGATAGTAATAGAAGATTTACTCCTTATTACCCTATTATTAGATTAATCCTTATAGTGATCCTATGTATCAATGTGCATTTACATATTGGATGTTATTTTTAACATTAGAACCTGACAGGAGCTGTCTTGATTGAAAAGAAAAATAGAGGCAAAGCTCTTTACAACCAGAAAATTTTTTTAAAGCCTCAGAATGTATAAAAGCATCTCTAGGAATAAATTTGACTTAAAACAAACTAAGACTCTAAGAGACTCTACAAAGAACAAGCAGCCCTACCAAAATTGTCCCTATCCTCCTTTCACCTTCACAACCACCCTTTATTTCTTTCTTGAGTAAACATGAAGATATGGGAAACAGAGTTTAATTGCCTAATTTAGTGGAATGTATATGCTTCGATATTTTTTCGCATTCCAAGTCCATAGGTTGTTCCAAAGGTGTGCTATGAGTTACAGATAATGTCATAAGATAATTTAAGCATTTTTATTTAGTATCACTATGATCATTTAATGGATTAGTAGGTCGCCAAAAATAAGAATTACCTGGAACATGTCAAAGAAGGACCGTAGAGGTGTGGATCAGAAATGAATTGTCTTAAAAAGTGAGTCAATGAGTGTGAAACCAATTGTAACTTTATCCCCCGTTGACCCTATGCGACAATGTTTTATCATGACTCAAATAATTTAAAGAAATTAACTCCTTAAAATGTTTTCATTGTAATCACTTATGATTTTATGAATTTATATATAATTCAATCATTTATGTAGTTTGATCTTATTTAGTACTAATATACTATTACAGTGTATACGTCATTACTAGATTTTATTTTTTTTTATGTAAAATCTTGAGTTTGACAATCTTCAACCAAGCTTGACTTGTTATAGGTTTGGGGTTGGATTGGGTTTGCCTACCAAAATTTTTAAAGAATTTATAAAAAATGAATGACTTACAACCTACCAAATAATGAAATAAATAGATATATAATCTAAACATAATGTTACAACTTACAATCACAAAAATATTATCTTATTACTTATTAGCTCAAATTCTTTTGAAACTATCATCATGGGCTAAATAAATGTAGAGTAAACAACAACCTAATGTATCCTAATGCCAAAAGATATTAACTGTGCAAAGATATGGCGAAGATGGTCACTGTACTCAGCCTCATCCGTGAATATGCAAAGACGTTTCCATATTCGAACCATGGCCAATTGGTCAAGTCTCAACTTTACCATACAATGTAGAATAAAATAACATGAAAATCTATAATACTTTATAAAATATCAAGTCCAATAATATATAAAGCGTGTGTAGGAGTGGCAGCGGGGTAGGTTTAGCCTCCCCAACCCCCGCTCTCTACACCCCAAACCATCCTGGCCGGGGAAAAAAATTTTGACCCACCCCCACCCCAACTAGGGATCGGGTTTCCCCACCCCCACACTTAAATAGAAACTTTTTTTGTAAAATCACATATTCCATAGGGTTGTGGGATTTTATAGAGGTGTGACCATCGCTCTGGCCTCATTACTGCTCACTATGCAATGTGCATCTTTCATAGCACTATGGTCTCGGTCTCAGTGTCGTGGTCCTTGCATAGTCATGTTTTAATCATCCACAAGTGTGTGGATATGCACACAGATATATATATATATATATATATATGAAATCTTGTTTAACATAAAAGCAGGGTGGAGACCAACAAACTCACCCTCGTCACACCCGCGAGGAAAACCTAAACCCAATCAACACAAGTTTTCTCCGTCAAAGTCGAGGCGAGGATGGGTTGTATCCACAGGGGTGGGTGTGATTGTCATCCCGTGTTTTGATTATAATTAGAAAGTTGAGTTGAACTCAACTGGAGTTTGTGTAAATGCAACTTCTTATAGCTTTTAGTTCAACTAGGGTTTTAGTCACTTTTTGCTTCTAACTGAATGTGAAAAAAGAATACCGAACATGTAGGTGCTGCTTTCAATGAAAATCAAACTGTAATTGGAACCAAACGAGTAAACAAACATATCCAAAAAAAACTAACAAAAAAAAGTTCAACCCAATGGGTCAACCCTCCTCTTGACCTGTTTGGTTGACAGGTTATGTGGGATTGTGGATTAAGTAAGTGGACCTTGTGGATCCATTTTGACATCCCTACTAATTGGTTTTTCCATATACATTATAAAAAAGATATGCTATTATAAAGAATCTATATGTTTAATTTCTAACAATCTTTGCCTTTTGTACATTTCTTTACAATTTTGTGTTAAAAATTTAAAAGGTGTACATTGACTACTTTTAAATTTGTATTTTGATTTTGGATTTATCGTGTATTCTGTTTATTCTTCAGAATCTTACCCAAATGTTTGTAACTTTCTACTGTCAATGACAGAACCACAGGAGCTGGACGAATACTTAATTTATTTGCCTCCTGAGCTATGTGAACTGAAAATAATAGGCTTTTCGAAGGATATTGGCAGCTCCATATCTTTGCTACCCTCAATTATGCATCGTCTGCAAAACTTGCTGGTGGCTATTGATCTAAAGCACATGCTATCTTCTTCGTTTCCAGAGGCACATGAGATTAGTGGCCTTAGAGTAAGGCCTTATTAAATTAAATAAATTATTTGCATTATTTTTAAGGAATTTATTTTCATTTAAACCTTGCAGTGCTTATATGGTACAGATGAATCTTGTGGTTTACAGTTACTAACAGTGAACAAATTACTAGGTTCTAGAGGCTCTCACCACTGAGAAGTGTCAGGAGCGCCTTTCCCTTGAAAGACTTGAAGTGCTTGGTGATGCTTTCCTTAAATTTGCTGTTGCACGTCATTTTTTTCTCATGCATGACAGCCTTCATGAAGGAGACCTTACAAATAGGCGTTCCAATACTGTAAATAATTCCAATTTGTTTAAGTTGGCTATTAAGCGCAATTTGCAGGTGAAGTGACCAATACTGCTCTGCTTCATTTCCTAAATAAGAAAGTATAATTATTATTCACTAATTTTCTGTTAGATTCAAGAGTTTCTGCAGCTACCACTCCATTTCTGAAATTCTTTCAAATAGCCTTCATTTCTCATTCAGACTAGAGGAGAAAAAAAAGATATACGTGGGAACTAATTTTCAATAAGTAGAGAATGAATTAATACATTGATATATGTGTGTATGTGTGTGTATATATATATACACACTAAAGTTATTATTGGCAATTAAAAATATTATGGGATTTAAATCTGTCTTTAATTCCTAACCCAACCTTATCATTTTAGGATATACATAGAGGCAGGACTTAGTACCAGGTGCCCCATTTCCTGCACTGGGACCTGCTACCATGTCTCTCCTAAATTGTTGAGAGCTAGAACAAGAGGAATGATTTCCTATTTATGAAATTATTTCATGCATTTGGTGTAGGGTTTCCTGCATGGATTAATGGTGGAATATTGGCAGATTCAAGATTCCTTGTAGATAGGCAAAGGAGTACTGAAATTTGCAAGTATTGAGCTATAAGGCTTATAACAGAACAGAATTTGTTAGGAATGGGTTTCAATACTGGTTAGGAAATTTCATCAAGGTTTCAATACTATTCCTAGGAGTGAAATATAGAAATTAACTGTACAACTTTAATAATAAGGCTTATAACCTTGATATTGTTTTTCACTTTTTCTATCTTGATATCAGTCCTTAGAATGGGTTAATTTATATTTTTAGGTCTTTGTATATATGTTAGGTTGAATTATTTTATTCTAGTCTGGCCCATTCAGCCTATAGGCCACGATGTATATGTATTCTATCTTGTAATCTATCATTTCAATAGAAGAATACTTTATCTCCCACTTTCAGGGAATGCATATGGATTTTACTTGCTCGAGTCTTATCTATATCTCTGTGCTCCCTATTGCAGGTCTATATATGCGATCAGACATTTGATCCCTCTCAGTTTTATGCATTAGGACGTCCTTGCCCAAGAGTTTGTAGCAAGGAAACTGAAGAAAGCATACACTTCAGTTTAAATCCTGTTAAGGAGCAAGGAAAAGCAACTGAAACCCGATGTAACAAAAATCATCATTGGTTACATAGGAAAACAATTGCTGATGTGGTTGAAGCTCTGGTTGGAGCATTCTTAGTTGACAGTGGCTTTAAAGCTGCAATTGCCTTTCTTAAATGGATTGGCATACAAGTTGATTTTGAAGCTTCACAAGTGGTTGATATTTGCAGAGCAAGTGCTGGCTATTTCCCTCTTTCTTCTGATGTAGACATTCCTTCTCTTGAAGGTAAGCTAGGACATCACTTTTTTCATAAGGGTCTGCTTCTCCAGGCATTTGTACATCCCTCTTACAATAAGCTTGGAGGAGGCTGTTATCAGGTAAGGGCAACTTTTCTTTTACCTCCAGAGATCCTGATTTTGGATAAGAGCTATTTTCTTTTCTTTATAGCTCTACGAATTCTACTGAGACATTTGGTCCTGAATTTTTGAATTGCAACTATTCTTTGCAGCGGTTGGAGTTTCTTGGTGATGCTGTCTTGGATTATTTGATTACTTCTTATCTATTCTCAGCTTATCCTAAACTAAAGCCTGGTCAATTGACAGATTTGAGATCACTGTCTGTTAACAATAAGGCATTTGCCTGTGTAGCAGTAGATCGCAGTTTTGACAAATTTCTGTTGTGTGATTCTAATGACCTGTCTGAGGCAATAAAACAGTATGTGGACTATGTTAGAAGACCTGTATCAGATAGTGACATTAAAGAAGGACCAAAATGTCCCAAGGTAGATAGTATGACCTTTATATAAAGTTGCTTCACCTAGGTGGTGGTGTTATTATTATACATTTACCATTCTAAGAGGAAGTTCCTTAAGCAATATGTATGTGTATCCATTTCAAAGTTTTATTTAGGTTATTTACTTGGAATAATGCTACTATTTACACACATGTTACCTCACATCTGTGAAGTTTATATTATTTCTTTATAACTGCCTTCCGTGCAATGTAAGGTGATGCCCATCCACTGTCGCACAAGATTGCCAATACTTTTACAAAAAATCACACGAAAAAAAGCTAGTACATATTGGGTGGAGAACTAAAAGCCTTAGCAGGATGATACGTGACAGTCAAGTAAAAAAATTTAGACTGAGTTACACAAATCCTGTAATTACACTTGCTACTCATTTTTTTACATTACTTTTAAGCTTCAAAGGAGGTTGGTACATTATTATTTTTGGTGCAAGAGAGTGGGTCGGTATAATGAAAGTAAAGTAAAACCTAGGAGAGTCAGTTTGATGAAAATAAAAAAAAAAAATAGGAAGGTTTTTGTAGTATGAAAGGGTGCTAGATGTAATAAGTACAAACCAGAGGAGGGATCAATGTAATTTACCCAAAATTTTATTATCATAGATATATGATGACAAATTTTCTTTCTGCTCTATGGTTTGGGTTGTTGACATGAGTAACTCTTCTAGGAACATTAGGATTCTTTTCACTGTCCAATTAAAGTAGCTCATAAATTTCTGATAGGTGTGTATTGCTTTGTAATTTTGCATCAAAATGTATGAGGTATAAATTGACATCATTGGTTGCTTCAGGCACTGGGTGACTTAGTGGAATCTTGTGTTGGTGCCATCCTTCTTGATTCAGGGTTCAATTTGAAGAAAGTTTGGAAGATTATGACTTCGTTCTTGGACCCAATCATGAAATTCTCATCAAGCTTGCAGCTCAGTCCAGTTAGGGATTTGCGAGAACTTTGTCAATCTCATAATTTGGAGTTAGAGTTTCAGCCAGTGCCATCAAAACTGACTAAAATGTTTTCAGTTGAAGCCAAAGTGAATGGGAATGGGGTTTTTGAAACAGCTCAAGGAACTGGCCAAAATAAAAAGGAAGCTTGTAGAATTGCTTCACTGAAACTTTTTTCAAAGTTCAAGGTAAAACATGCGTGTTTAGTTTTATTTCTTTCATTCTTATTTTCATTCTTAGGTTTTTTTTTATCCAATAAACTTTTTCTGCTGATGTGGTGAAATAGATTGTGCTTATCTTCTTTAAATTTTTAAATACTTGTTTGTATATGAAACAAGTGTTCAAGTCTAAGATGTTCCTTGCTTCTAATTTGGAACTTGAAACTCTCATCTTAGGTATAATTTTTTATCAAATTCAGAAAAATGCAATTACATCTTTCCAGAAATATGAGAAGCATGGTAGTAAAGTCATATTTTTTATACTATGGAGTTCTTTTAAGTTGATTTGCTGTACTAGATACACTGTCTCATTAATTAGTTAAACAGACTATGGACAAACGTCATTATTTGTGCCTACTCACAATTGTAGTCTTTAGTTTTTCAACAATAATTTTATACAAGAACTTTCTCCTAAAATAAATAAATAAATAAAACTGGGAACTAGCCCTTAAGTCTTTTAGTTTTTAATTCAGAAAGGCAGAGAAGTTTTGTTATTGACAACGAAGAAAAGTGCAGGTATCTCTGTACAGTGAGTGAAGCTGTAGTATAGCTACACACAATAATAATTAATCATAGAAATTAACAACTAATTTAATATCTCAACATTCCTTGGTGAATTTCTTCTTCAACTTGAATTTGGTTAAGCACAAATTTCTTCTGCAACTTGAATTTAACTATTGATTTGAGCGGCCATGGGTGTGGATGTGCAGTATCAAGGCTGGAAAGCAAAGTCAAAAACTTTGGAAGAAGTTCTGGAATCAACTTCTAAAATGGAACCAAAACTTATTGGCTATGATGAAACTCCAATTGATGTAACAGATACCAATATTGCCAGTCACAAAATTGTTAATGCAGACCTGTACAAGTCTAACCCAGAAATCCGCCGTATCCAAGAGACAGTTGAAATATGCTCTCCATGTGTGATACATGTTGGCCAACGGCTTCAATCTTCTGCTAAGGGAAAGCTTGGTCAAATATATGAAAACCATGAGTATGGTAGTGACTCGTCGGGAACAGGTAGTATGTAAAAATTATTGTACTTTCATTGAGCTCGTGTCTGTTAATACTGAATATTGTTTCATATTTTTGTCTGCAAAGGAACAGCTAGATCTCGATTATATGAATTTTGTGCTGCTTATTGCTGGAAACCTCCTTCATTTGAATGCTGCAAGGAAGAGGGACCAGACCATCTGAAACAGTGAGCTCCTTATTATTATTTTTTAATTTAATCTTTAGTGATCTGCATGCCCATTTTTTTATTTTATTTTTCAATATTTAATAGAGAAAAACATTTATATACTGTAGAAATTTTTATACTAGCATTCAATCACAACCCTTTATTTTATAATAAGTTTGTTGACTTTATCAATTAATACTTTAAAAGTCATGTAAACAAAAGGTTGCGATTAAATGTTAGGGTAAAACTCTTTTACACAAGCAGTGTATAAATGTTAAATTCTATTTAATATTGCAGGATTAAGTAATTTATCCTGTGATGGAACGGGGATAGTAACAGGACATTAGATGTTTAAATTGCAGTGACCTCTAATTTTAATACACTCCTCTCTCCTAATGTTAATAAATGGGATAGTGATAGGACATTAGACATTTCTGTAACATTTGCAACTAATTTTGAATACTTTATTATTGATTTTAGGACTTTAAAAATGAAATGAAGTTTTAAGCATCCTTAATGAGAATCACAGCTAAGTGAAAAGAAATATCCCTAAAAACTTGTCTATACTAAAATGGATTGAACCATAACAACAAGCATATTCAATTTTTGTAGAATGGAGTGCTGTCCATTACGAGATGTGTAACTTAAACATCTCCCGTGAAAGGAGTTGGATTTTCTCATTCAATTCAGTTACATTTCTGAACTTTTGACACTAATGAATGGATGATGATAATTATACTCGAAATTTGTAATCTTTTTTAACATTTACTATATAAAACTCGGTTTACATGCTCTCCCTTTGGGTTGTTTTGAATTTTTAACAGCTCTTGATTCCAGGGTACATAAAACTTTCTGTGCCTTTGTTTTTTAAGTTTTTTTCTTAACACATCTGGGATTCAATGTTGACACTGCTATTTCCGTTTATTGTTCCGTTTTTAGATTCACTTGCAAGGTGACCTTGGAGATAGAAGAGGCCCAAGATGTAATATTTGAGTTTGTTGGGGAACCTCAATCAAAGAAGAAAGATGCAGCAGAGAGTGCAGCTGAGGGTGCATTTTGGTACCTACAACAGCAAGGTTACCTGCCTAGTAGTGGTAATTGACATGTTGCACTACAACTATCACGCGAGGCAATTTAGTGTGTACGTAAAACCTCTTTGTCCAAGAATTTAGGCTATGTATTTGATAATCATATAATCTAGAAGGCAATTACACAGGGGGGATGGGGTAATCTATTGTAAAGTATTATTTATGTATCTAACATTGTAATGTCAAGTTTACATCTATCATTGTAATCTTAAATGTAGATATAAGCTCCTAAACTTGTCGTTACCCTCCATTTTTTTTTAATTCAACAGAAAGTATATATTTTCATTACATTGATTTCCTGAATTTTTATTTTTATTACACCAACTCCCTCTTAGATAATAATAATACAAAAAAACTACGCCAACTCACCTTAGAGCATAAAAATAATATTAAAAAAATAAAGAAGTAATACGTGTAATAAAAATAAATTTACAGGAGGTCCAAATAATTTTATTTTTTTCAAAGAAAAAATTGGTCTTATTAGAATAACAAAAGGAGAGATCAAATTTGGTCTTATCAAACTAAGGAATAATTTTAGTTTGAAAAAAAATGTTTTTGTTCAATTTTTACTTTTTATATTTAAGTATTAAAAGAGATTATTGTAATGACCCCTTGAATAAGGGTATATGTTTTAGACTGTTAAATAAAAATTAAAAATTGAGAATTTCTTCGTGCATCTTTATATTTTATCCCTGCATTTCATAACTATGTGAAATATAAAAAATGTTCTTAGATAAAAAAAGCTAGTACTTTTTTATAAGTTTCAATTAGTCAATCTGGAGTTGTAACTGTAAATAAATCCGGATGGACCTATCCAAACTTGTAAAAGAATTTGCAAACTTTTTTATAAATTTGAAAAGACCCATCTAAACTTACAAAAAGATTTACAAAGATAAACATGTTTGAATTTGTAAAAAAAAATTACAAACTTTTTTACTAGTCCAGAGAGATAACTCCAGACTTGTAAAAAAATCTTCTATACTTACATAACCTACACAGTATAAAAATGGAATTTGTCCTTGCATCACCCATATAGTAAATTGATGAAGTTCATTAAATTTTGAGTCAAAATTATGAAATCAACAATGTTGCATCATATATCAAGCCATAGTCCGGACAAATTGAACCATAGTCAAAATTATGAGTCAAAAAGATATACAGGTCCGGATGAGAGTGAGAGAATTAAGTCATTAACGTGTTGCAAGTATGAATTTGTCCTTGCCCTGCCAATGGCTATAAAAAATTTGCTGTAAAAATTTGCAAATTATACAAGTTTCCATCCGTATTTCTAACTACAATTTTTTTTATAAGTTCAAACAGATCCATTCAAACTTCTAAAAATTTACTTTTTTATTTAAAAAATTTTTACTATTTAAAATTATGAAAGTGCGAAAGAATTTATATAGTGCAGAATAAATTCTCAAAACTACGCATAACTGCCGAATAGGATTGAGATGAAGCCGATAATTTGGGTAAGTGCATAAAAAATAAGATATTTGCTTTCTCGCTTTTTTCCTTTTGCGCTCCCAACATTTTGATAACTTTTAAAATATTCTACATTACAGATTTCTTGATTCCTAATATTTTTTTTAAGTGTATTGGAATTTTAATAACTAAAATATAACATGTATTGTGGATTTTAGGATCTATGATGCATTTCTTTAATTGTATCACAGATTTCATAATTCATAATGTATTTTTTTAACATTATAGATTTCGTAATTTGTAATGTAGGTCTTAAATTATAATATTTTTTGGTTATACATCAAATAATATGCAATTATATAATAATTATAGTTATGAAAATCGGATAGAATTGACTTGTTGGATCGAGAACCTTATGAATCACTAATTCAATTTGATTTGTAGATTGGTCGCAGTTAAACTGAATCAACTTAGGTTGAACCGACTGATTTTGTTAAAAAATTAGAAATTGGTTGGATTAAAATTGTGAATGATGGTGTGTCACAGTGTAACAAACTTTTGTGGGGTGCAAGAGGAAACCTCTTCTTTTGTGGTTTAAATTTTTTTAGGATTAAAATTTGTATGTGTCGTGCATGTATTGAGATTTTAGTGGAAAACATATTAGCGGAAGGCTAAGTTTGTAAACTGGATGTAGGTCAGGTGGACCGAACCAGTATAAATCATTATCCAAATTCTCTCTTCCTTATACTCTTTAATTTCAGTCTTTATTGAATTCTTGGAGCACTAACAACTGGTTTTTTGTAGCTGTATTTGATTCATTAAGTTTTCTTACTGCAGATCAAATTTTTTTCATTCATTTGTTTGATATTAAATTTGGGTTTTGACTCATATTTTGTGAGTTTGATTTTCATTCTTTCCACCCTTTCCTATTCATTCTGAATTACTTGTAATAAGATTATTGTTAAGTTTTTCTTCTATTACATTTGAAATCATTATTGAAAGAATTTAATTAATTGGTGTTTTGGCTTAAGTGTTGAATCCTTGAAAACCCATTTTTGTAAAAGGAGGTAGATTTTGGAAATTTCTAAAAGGGATTATTTTTTAAAATACTTTGATATTGTTGAATAGAAAAATTTTGAAAAATAATTTGGTAAATATATTCAACCCCCCTTCTAGATTTCCCTTGGACCAACAAAGTATACTCTTGTAAAAAAGCATAAAAGAATAATTAAAATGCATCTTGTATAAGTTACTTGGCATGTGTGATAAGGTTGTGAAAGTCCTTGGAACAATCCAATTGTAACCGGGTAAAATTGTGTATGACAATTCACACACCCGTTAATAATAAAAAAAAATAGCTAACTTACACAAAAATTAATTAAATTCAAACATTGTATATATATTGAGTGACAATTAGCACTGAATTTAGCCACACTTGTTACTACTAGGAAATTGAAAATTAGTCACTGAATTTAGCAACCAAAATATTTTTGTTACAAACTTCAATCAATCCAGCCACTAATAAAAAATATTAATTTGAATAATTTATCGACCAACTCCTTGGTGGCTAATATATGATCGCTATTTACGTCGTACAAAAGTGACCTTTGCTTGAAAAATAACCTTTCAAATATAGTCACAGATTTAGCGACTAAACGTTTTAATTTTAGCTAAAATGTTTTCAGTCACTAACGTAAAATAATTGTACAAACAACCACTGAATAAAATCCGGTGCCTATAAGGCAAGGATATTTATTGCTTTGGTAGTGATCGCAAATAATCAATCCTTATTTCTACCATCAATTTGTGCAACATGTTTAGCGACCAAAAATGAGTTTGGTGGGCAAATTAAAATTTTTTAAAAATTTTATGTATTTTAGATATTTGACATAAATAACATCAAAATAATAATAAAACTATATAGAGAGAGTACAATTTTTTAAAAATTTATTATAATTAATTATTGAAATATTTTTGGATCTTAGTAACTGTTCAACATATATATTTTATAATTTTTTAATTAAAAAGACTAAAATATTGGATAAAATCTATGACAATTAATTTGTTTTTAAAATTTAGATTAAATTAAGAGTAATTATGGATGCACCACGTAAGTTTAGTGTAATTATACATGAATTCCTGCCTTTTTTAACGATTAATTCTGCAACCTCTAAAGGGGTGTTTTTGTAATGTTTGAAAGGGTTGCTAGTGTAATGTTTATAAACATATAAGAAATATAATTGTAATCAATACGTAAAAATAAGAGGGTTATGTACACATAAAATCAACTGTAATATTAATAACTTTAATATTACTACTTTATTTTATAAATTAATTAAAATATTTAAAATTAAATTTACATTGAAATAAAAATTAAAAATTTATTTTAGTATTATTACTTTACTTTATAATTTTTAAACTAGTTTCCTTGAGATATTTTTAATTAGATATTTTTATATTTGGACAAAAAAATTAGGTATTTTATAAATGAGGCATTTTAGTTATTTTTAAACTAATTGAATTAATTAATAGATATTTTATTATTTCATTGGGTTAAGTGATATTTTAATGTGATAACATGATTGTGTAAACATTAGATGATTATTGATTAATCTTATGTTTGGATTAAGTATTGTAAATGTTTCATATGGTTGAGTGATGTTTCTTTGTGGTGTGCTAGTGTTTTTTTGTTGATTACTATGTAAATTATGTTAAATTACATTAATAAACAATGTGGTTAATCTTATGTTTCTGTAGGTCGAATGATGTTGTTTAGATGTGGTTAGATGATATTGTGTCTCACTTTATCTAGAGTCTTTTATAGAATTTTTTAACCGTTGGATTTCATTTATTTTTTTAGAGTAGGTTCACAAGATATTAATATTAATTTTTAATAGTGAGATCGTCTAAATAATGTATGGTTTACTTACAATTAGTTTTAATAGTGATAAAATTGTGTTATGACAATTCACACACTCGTTGCTAATGAAAAAATTAGTTTGCTTACACAAAAATTAATTAAATTCAAACATTTTATATATATTGAGTGACAATTGGCACTTTCCTTTGGGAAAAAAAACCAAAAAACATTACTAGAAAATTGCATATTAGCCACTGAATTTGGTCACCAAAATATTTTTGTTAGAAACTTCCACCAATCTTGCCACCAATAAAAAAATAGTAATTTGAATAATTTAGTGACAGCTTTAGCAAGCAACTCTTCAGTGGCTAATAAATGGTCACTATTTACATCGCAAAAAAGTGTCCCTTTACATGAAAAATAATCTTTCAAATATAGCTACAAATTTAGCAACTAAACATTTTAATTTTAGCCACTAAAATATTTTCAGTCACTAACGCAAAATAAATGTACAAACAGCTATCGAATAAAATCCAGTGCCTACAAGGCAAGGATATTTATTGCTTTGGCAGCGACCACAAACAATCAATCACTATTTCTACCATCAATTTGCATAGCATGTTTAGCGATAAAAAATGAGTTCGGTGGGCAAATCAAAATTCTTTAAAAAAATTATATATTTTAGATATTTTACACAAATGATATCAAATTATCATAAAAGCATCCAGAGAGGGTACAATTTTTTAAAAATTTATTATAATTAATTTTTAAAATATTTTGGAACTTAATAACTTTTCAACATATATAATTTAAAACTTTTTAATTAAAAAGGCTAAAATATAGGATAAAATTTATTATAATTTTTTAAAAAAATTTAGATTAAATTAAGAGTAATTACAGATACACCACACATATTTAGTGCAATTATACATGAACTCCTACAAGTTTTAAAGGGTTGCTAGTATAATGTTTTTAAACATATACGGAGTACAACTGTAATCAATACATAAAAATAAGGCAGTTATGTACATATAAAATCAAGTGTAATATTAATAACTTTAATATTACTACTTTACTGTATAAATTAATTAAAATATATTAAAATTTAATTTATATTAAAATAAAAATTAAAAATTTATTTTAGTATTATTACTTTACTTTATAATTTTTAAACTAGTTTCGTTAAGATATGTTTATTTAGATATTTTGATATTTGGACAAAAAAATTGTTATTTTATAAATGAGGTATTTTAGTTATTTTAAACTAATTGAATTAATTAATAGATATTTAGTCATTTGTTATAATTAATTATTTTAACGATGTGGTAAGATGATTTGGTTAATTGAATTAATTAATTGAAATTTGGTTATTTCATTGGGTTGAGTGATGTTTTAATGTGATAAGACGATTGTGTAAACATTGGATGATTATTGATTAATCATATGTTTGGATTAATTAATATAAATGTTCAATGTGGGTTGAGTGATGTTTCTTTCAGGTGTTCTTCTGTTTTGTCGATTACTATGTAAATTGTGTTAAATTACATTAGTAAACAATATAGTAAATCTTATGTTTCAGTAGGTTCAGTGATGGTTTTTTTATGTGGTTAGATGGTATTACATTTCACTTTATCTGGAGCTTCCATATAATTCTTTAACCATTAGGTTTTATTTATTTTTTTAGAGTAGGTTCGTAAAATATTACACTAATTTTCAATGGTGAGATCATCTAAATAATGTATGGAGTAAGCAATAATAGGGTCAAGGTAAGAAGTGCATTTTACGATCTTACACTAGTGACACATTTCGTCTAGAGCATCTATAGTATTTTTTAAATATTGAATTTAGTTTATTTTTGGATAATAGTTTCTTAAGATAGAAATATTTATTTTAAACGGTGAAATCATTGAAATATACTATGTAATGAGAGATAATAGAGACATAGTAAGAACTGTGTATATAAATATACATACATAGACATACACATACATATATGTATGTATGGATATTTCTATGTTAACAATAATAATGTATATAACCCAAAATATGAATAAAATATCATTCGAATACATATATAAATAAGGTTGAAACTTAAGTATACTCTTTTAAAAATGCATAAAAGAATAATTAAGGCCCATCTTGTGTAAGTTACCGTGCTATGGGCATGTGTTATAAGGTTGTGAAAGTCCTCGGAACAATCCAATAGTACTTGGATAAAATTGTGTTATGAAAATTCGCACACTCATTACTAATAAAAAATATTAGCTTGCTTACACAAAAATTAATTAAATTCAAACATTTTATATATATTAAGTGACAATTAGCACTTTCTTTTAGGGAAAAAAAACCAAAAAGCACTATTAGAAAATTGCAGATTAGCCACTGAATTTAGCTACCAAAATATTTTTGTTAGAAACTTTAATCAATCTAGCCATCAATAAAAAATAGTAATTTGAATAATTTAGCGACAAATTTTGCAACAACTCTTTAGTGGCTAACATATGGTCGTCATGCATGTTGCAAAATAGTGTTCTTTTGTATGAAAAATAATCTTTCAAATATAGCGACAGATTTAGCAACTAAATGTTTTAATTTTAGCCATTGAAAAATTTTCAATCACTAACATAAAATAATATTGCAAACAGTCACTGAATAAAATCTAGTGGCTACAAGGCAAGGATATTTATTGCTTTTGTAGAGACCGCAAATAATCGATCAATATTTCTACCATTATTATGCGCAGCGTGTTTAGTAACCGAAAATGGGTTCAGTGGGCAAATCAAAATTGTTTAAAAAAATTTATGTATTTTAGATATTTTACATAAATATTATAAAAATAATCATAAAATTATATAGAGAGTACACTTTTTTAAAGGAAAACACTTATTTTCTAATGAGTTGGTGGCTGTGAAGCAACGTCAAAGGAAGGCTGAAGATAGCTTCTTGGCTATTTTAGACAAGCTGCGAGATTTGGAAGAGAGCACTAAAACAATGGTCTTCTGTGACACACTGGAAGAGGCTTTGTTTGCGAAGGATGTTGAACATGCCATACCTTGGCCAAAACGGATGAGCTGTTGGAGGAAGCTCGGGAAGAGGTGTGTAGCCTCAAAGCTCTTTCGGTCCAAAGTGAAAAAAGCTAAGAAGGCTACAGGCGGGCCTATGAGAAGACGATGGCTAATCACAATAAATTCATGATGCAGGTTGAGGATGATGTTATGGTGGAACATGCTGCTGGCTTTCGACAGGCAATGCGCCAAGCTTACTTTTTCTGCACAGATGGTTATTATTTTTTCTTCTGAGGGAAATTTCATAGCTAAGTGGAAGATGGATACTATGGCCCTGAGCTTGTTGAGCGAGGGTCACCCTAACAAGATGTTATAAGAGGTGGTAGCATGGATGACGATGTACCAAATTCGAATGCTACGAGATTCTCTTTCGTTGCTGAATTTGGTGAACAAGTCAATACATCCTTTCGTAGGCACCCGTTCTCTAGAGAATCCTATGAGGGGCTCATTGTAGGGGAGTAATTGGTCTTCGGATAGTCCTAGCTCCTTGAAAGTTCCCCAATGCAGAACATCTGCTGAACTCCCTTGATCCACCAGTATTTTTTGAACAATGCAATTAGCAATCTCGACACTGATTACCATGGGTCATCTTGTTCAGGATCTACAGCTTGGAAATCTTCATTCTTAAAAGTGATGTTCGATATTCTTGGTTGTGCATATGGGGCAACCGAATTGACGGATCTAGCTGTTCAGACATGTCTCTTTCTCACCAAGGAGGTGGATCCTCTTTCTGCAAAGCCACCAACAATTTTGTTGATGATCTTCTTATCTTTATTCTGGCTATCCTTTCTTTTTTCTCTTGACTAACTTCGACTTTGACTTCTACATCTGTCTGTTCGTGAAGGATAGTCACTACATTCATTATGCCAAGAATAATTCCTTTGGTGGTGACTTTGTCTTGCTGGTGGTAGCAAACTATTGGTCCTGTGGACAAAGCCTTTTAGGTGTCCCTGCTTGATTAGGACTTCTATCTTATCTCGTAAGGTTGTGCATTATTCAGTTGAATGACCTTTATTCCCATGATACCTACAGTGTTTAGTAGGATCAACCCCTCTAGGTATATGTGCCTTTTTTCGGCATGGTTAATAGTTCGACTACTAACACTTGTTCTAATACTCTGGCCCTGGTGGTGTTGAGTGGAGTGTACTAGGTGTACCTTGGTCCTCTGGACTGTCTGTCTGAATATAGATCCTTCTTACTGTTGGGGTTACCTTTTTCCTTATCTTTTCGTGAACTACTTGGGGCTTCAGTATGAGCTTTTTGCTGAAAAATGGTTAGCTCTTCTACTTCAATGAAAGGAGTGACTCTTCTTCAGAGCTTATACATGTCCATCGAGGGGAAGTGGATTAGGCTGGTAGCAAATTCTCCTGGTTGTAGATTAACTAAGAATGTGTGAAGTGCTACATCAGGGGGTAAGTTCGTTATGGTTAGGGTGGCTCATCCAAATCGATCTATGAAATCTCGGATAGGCTCATTTTTTTCTTGCCAAATAGTGGCCAAAGCTGCTGACATGAACCTGTGTGGCCGAGATGTAGTGAATTGGTTCTGAATCTCATGGACAACGTTTGGAAGTTATTGATGGAATTCGGCAAGAGCTTAATGAACCAACTTAGAGCTTGACCCTTAAGTGACATAGGGAAGATCTTGCACAAGGTTGTTTGATCCTTTGCGTACATCCCTACCTGTATCATGAAAGCAGCTAAATGGGCATCTAAGTCTATGGTTCCATCATATTTTTCTAAGGCAACATTCTTCTAACTTTATGGTAGAGGAATGTCCATGATTTCTATCGTGAAAGGGTAATATGGTTAAACTTCTGATATCTCGCTCATGCCTGGGGTATAAGGGGGCATAGTTTGGACTAGGGTAGGAATAGGGTATGCTAAGGGAGGTCTGAAGGGTGGGATGGTTTGAAATGGTATGGGAACTTCTTTTGGAATTGATGGGAGATTTGGTTAGGTGGGTTGGTTGTGGGATGGTTTTGTGGAGTGTCTCATAGATGGGCCGCTACAGGATGGGACTGTTCTTGCTTTTTTTTCCTACTTACTTCATCTTCCCAAAAGCTACGATTTTGGAATTCAATGTTCTCTGTGTAACCTGAGGACTTTGGTTAAGTTGTTTGAATCTATAACCTCGGGTTGCAAAGGTGTGTCTTCATTGTTCTGAGATTAGTTGTGGGGTGCAGCTCTATGACTCCTAGTGATGGTCATTTCTTCGTAGTCTTGATTGTGGGATCTAGTTTTACTCTGTGCCTCACAGTTGGCACCAAAACCTTCTTACCGAAAAGTATCTGAGTACAAATCTCTATAAACTTTCTGAAATGTCTTTGATGGACTTTGTTGAAATATCCTAGCACCTTCTGGAACAGGGAAAGGGAGAAAACCTGCAAGAGAGGACTCTGACACTCAAGTTAGTAAATGAGCAAGACAGAGAAGGTGAAAAGAAGGTGAAGTGTAATAAATTTTTCTGAATGAGTAAATGACATGTACCTCTTACCTTGTATTTATAGTAAAAAATGTACTTGTTACCTGGCGGTCATTACTTGCTCACCTTGGTGCATTTCTTTTACCCAATGTGTTTGGCTTTTATCCAGCAGGTACTTTGTTAACTCTGCTCAACTTTGTTGGTAATCACACTAATTAGTAATTATGCTAATTTATCCCTTAGTTAATTTGGCTAATTGATTGATTATTTGCAAGAGCTCGAATTTGGGTGGAACCGAAATCCTTTATTGAGGCTTATTTCCCCTTCTGGGAAGGGTTATGCTGTATTTCAGATTTCGACTGTGCTGAAATCTAAAGTCTCTTCATTGGTGCCTTTATTCTAATCTGAATGTGTTTTTCGGTTTTTCGGTCTCTTCATTGTACCAAAAAATCATTTTTTTAAAAAAATTTAAACGAGTTCATCCAATTTCCAAAATTGGTTTTGTTTTTTTAGTAAATGAAAGTTTAGGAATGAAGCTTATAATGATCAAAACAATATTAGATCAAGCAATATTTACAGGCATACTCGCATACTAGTCATCAACAAAATTCTCATGTCGCAACAAGATTCAAGCTTAGAGTTTTGTAAAATATGTATCAAATCTTTATTATCCAATTACTAGAACAAATTTTGTTAGTTTTGAAATTCTTTGTAGTAAAAGTAATTATAAATTCATTAAATTGTTACCATAACAATTCAAGTCTCTATGTACCCATGTCTTGGTTATTTGCATCACACCAAAGTCATGACCTTTGAACATTGAAGTCTAATCAGTCATAATATAGAGGGGAAAGTGTCAATCCCATTTCCCAGGGCGCAAATTACTCCCACACTTGGGACGTAAATACAATAATGAATTCATATATGGAAGCAGCAAGGCCATGCAGATGATGAATTAGATTTTGCAAATTAAGTTCCCAAGCCTGGCGTGGATCGAGTAGTGAAAAAATGAACCCAAACAATAAGAAGATATAAAAATCAGTTAAACGGGTGTGAAAACAATAATAATGTAGTGGGGACATTAATTTGATGCAGCAAATAGAAGACATGTGTGTGTTTAGCTAAACCAAACATAACAACCAAAATAGCAGCAATGCAACTCACGATGCTGTCAAGCTTATCTTTTTTCCCTTCATTTAATGCATATATGCATGTCAATACCAAGCAAAATTGTTCATCAATAGTTGTATCACGTGTAGAGTTTGATCTAGTACACAAAATATTCAACCCAAAGTTGAATCACTGTTTTTCTGTGATTCACAATTTGATTTATTCAGTTCAACTACTGTGTGGGGTCACATTTAAATTTTCAGAGATCGGCTGCTTTCTAATGACACTTTGCCGAAATTTAGTTTGACTTTGTTAACTAATCATGAAGATTGTAATGGTCTTAATAATGTCTTCTGTTAACATATACTGTATTTTTTAAACATGCAAATGAAAATTAAAAGTAATGTTATTTATTTTTTTCGACTAAAGTAATGTTATTTAGTTATTTCCCAAAATATATATGATATTAAACACACTTAAATTATTAACTCTATACTACTTTTTAATTTTTTTTAATAACTCAGGAGGCTCGTCTGAAAAATAAAAGCATAGATTTTAAATTACAGTTATACGAACAAAGATTTTACTAACATATTTTGTCCTTTTGGAAAGTGCAATGTAAATTGCATAAACTTGTGGTACAAAAATATGGAAAGATGTGATTAAAAAGTGGATGGGGATATTGACACTTTTGGGGCTTTTCCTTATTAAGTCAGGGCCAATAGTTTTTTTCTTTTTTTAGTTCGAAAAAAGAAAGGAAAATCATAAAGTGAAATATGTCCTATTATCAATTATAAGTAGGTGTAACTGTGTAAGTTGATTTTTGTCCTAAGAAAAACTAGAGTTTCTTTTGTGTGTAGTATAGTGGCATCGACGTGGTATTGTTTTTGGAGGGGAGTATCTTTTGTTCATTGTGATTGTTTTCGATATTAATTTGTTTGTTATCATATATTTTATAAACTTACAAAGTCTTTATTATAATAGTCAATATATTGGGTATACATATGTTGGTTGAGGAAAATAATACGGATAATATAGGGTATTTTATTCAAATTAATAAACTTGAAATCCCTACAATATTTAAAGGAGGAATAGGAGGTAGGGAAGACAACATTTAAGAGCTTTTAATAATAGGCTTCAAGTCGAGAGAATTATAAAAGAGGAGTTATGGAAAGACATGTTTTTCTCGATATAACAACTCAAAGAAGAATCTTTAGACACTCATCTTATCGAAGAAAATGATCTCAAAGAAACATAGGAAGAACCTCCTTCTCAAGGCATCAACCAAAAGAGAAGCTCCAAAGCCGTCTTCTCTTGAAAAGATGAGCAAATAAGGCAATATACTCGAAACCACATAAAAAAAACACAAAGATCGAGAAGCAACTTGACACTAAGAAGAATCTTCAAAGGTTTTTTGTGCTTTGATATCAAAAGCGGTAGAGGGATGATAAGTCAAAAGGATAAGATCAAAAGTTAAGAGGAAGTTACTTTCCATTGAGTAGTTATTGACATTTATCAGAGGTTTAGTTAGTCTATTTTCGTTAGAAATAAAATAATAACAACTTCTTTTTTCACACATGATTAAGTGACCGTGAAAAAACATTTATGAATACTTTTTATCATTATCGAAATTGGGGTCGAAACACTCACCTAACACATCACACTTAACTCACTAAGTTTAGAGAACGGCAAAGAGTAAAGAGATCCAAGATGTATCATGTATGTTCTTTTTATGGCTTATAATGCATTTTATTTTTTCTGGAATTTTCTTTATTGTCTATATGCGTTACATTCATGCGTTTACATTTATGTTTTACTCGCATTTAATCTTCAAGATGTTTACATTTACTTTTGCTTTATTTCCACTTAATGTTTGAGGTTATTTATCATTACCACTTTATTTGCACTTAATCCTTCAAATTTTCTTTTTTAGCTTATTTACTTTACAATCATTTACTTATGAGAAAAGTTTTGTAAATAACTTTGAGTAAATTTCATTTGGAATTCTTTTTCTTTTAATATGAACTTAACAATTAAGAATAATTATATTTTCATCAAATCTCAAAACAATTATGTCATCATTCATGTTTTTCAGTTTAAAGTAATAATTATTACTAGTTTAAATAAAAAGAACTTAGTAGAGATTATATTTTTTATATTCAAAAATTTCTTAAATAAATATAAATTTATTTGATTTTAAAAAGTAGGTGAAAATTTGTTTATTTTAAATATTTATTTTACTAAAATAAATTTCACTACAAACAACATCAATTTTAATACATATTATTGGACGTGATAAAATAAATAAGATTTTTCACTTTTATGATAAATTTTGAAAAACAACAACAACAAATTAAAAAACAGTGTAATAATTTTTATATAACTCGGTTAGTGTAATTTATCCTCTCTTTCTATCTATCTATATTAGGACTTGTTAATGTATATTTACTTATATTTCATGTTAAAAGAAATACATTAATAAATTATGATTATCTTAAAATACACTGAAGAACTAATTAATTAACGTACTACTTCTCTTAAAAAAAAAAGTAACGTACTACTTCTAAAATACACATGTGTATACTTGTATTTTTAAAAGGGAATGTTTTTTCAAGTAATAATTATAAATTAAAGTTTAATAAGTATCCATGACAGTGTAAAAAATTTTTGCGGTGATATTTGTATTTATATAACTTTTAAAGTATAAATTATTAATTGGTAAAGTCAACAAATTTATCATAAACAAAGGATTGAAATGAATGTCAGAATAAAAAATTTTACACTGACAGTGTATATTAATTAAACTCTTATAATTATTTAAAATATATTTATATATATATATATATATATATATATATATTAACAAATCTTATACTCACTGTGTGCCCACTTGTGTATAATTTTACATCTATAATAATATAAATCACAATAATTACATTCTGAATTTTATATTTATAAAAAAATATTAAGTGAAATAAGTATTTTATTTTTAAAAAAGTTATTCTCCATTTCAAAATAAATGTTGTACTAAATCTTTTACCAAAGAAAATATAGAAATGAAAAATAATAATATTATAGAATTAAATTTTATATCGTTATTATGTTAAAAAATTAGAATAATATTAAAAATAATTAATATTACATTAAAAAATCTAAAACCACATTAACTTTAACGGACGAAGTAATTCCTTAGTGTATCCGTCCCCATAACTTTGAAAGGGCCGACAACTTCATTGTCCAAACGGCCCAATCAGTAGGTCTCCTCTTGGCGAGAACTTGATGGCCATTTTGATGTCAGGTGTGCTCTGACAAGGTATAAAGTGAGGGAAATGTGGTCAAGGTTCAGATTCTGTGTTCCTCACTTTTTTTTTATGGAACAGAGGGATTAGTATTTTATGTAATCGTTTACACGTGGAACTTGGCAATTTGGCATGCATGCATCTGAGAAATATGTAGATGTTTGTCGAAAATAGAGAGGTGTGAGCTAGCAATGATTAGAGGACTTACATTTCCCTGCAACCACCGCGGCCCAATGATGAGCTTGATATACAAACCATTCCATATTGAGGATTGGCCATCCGTAACAATTATTTTAAATTGAGGGATATGCACATTTCGAAGGAGAAAATATGTGAATTATACAATTCGAAATGTAGGCATAAAAAAAATTATTGAGAATCACATCATTTTTAATTATATAGTAAATTATTACAAATTAAAGTGATGTGAAATACATTTTTTTATGTAAATACTTTAGCTTACAATATATAATTCAATTTTTTTCAATTGGAATGCAAGTAGACACAGTAACACGATTGGATGGGTATGAGATTTATATTCATTTTCATTCTCATCTAGTATCAAATACACTTGTATATGTTTTATACTAGAAAAAAATATAATTTTTCAATAAAAAATAAACTATTTAAGTATAATGATATTAATTTAAAAGTAAATGTCAAATTTTAAATGTTGAACCTTTCTTAACATCCCAAAATTGTAATGTGAAAAAAAAACCACTATTTAGAATGTTATTTGGTTTAAAAATTAAGTTAAGGGTAAGTGTTTGGGTATTTTAATTATTAAAGTAAAGACAAGTTCAAGGGCGGAAACATGTATGTATATCTCAATTTTCATCCCGATCATCGACTTAACAAATTAAGTATTCCACATACCGCTACCCATATCCAATCAAATCAAGTATTCATCATCAACTTCAAAGTGAGTCGGGAATTATCTACAAATACAAGATTATTTACCATATCTAAGTGCTAAGAGAGTTAGGATGCAGGTTGTAAGCGCAGCAATAAGAGAAGACAAAGGAGAGGAAATAGTTGGGTGAAGTAGTATTTTAGGGTGTAAATAGAAAAATGGAGTTATAAAAAGAAAATGTCATACTTGGGTTGGAATTTGTTAGCGGAGAACAAAAAATTAGTTTAAGGGAATTTCTTCTTGCACCCCGATAAGTTCTCCCTACACCTCCATAAATTTTCAAAATGACAAAAAAACCATTCATAAAAATAGTAAAATTTAATTAACACCTACTCTTACTCTTCTTATTTTATGTGCACCTTTTTGTAAACCCTAAACCTCATGTTTTCCATCTCTCTTTCATTTGCTTGTTTTCCATTTTCCATCTTGTATTCTTTGCATACCTTTTACAAGTCCAAATACTCCTGTCTGGACTTGCAAAAAAATTTGCAAATGTTTTTTCAAGTCCGGACACCCCTGTCCAGATTTGTAAAAAAATTTGCAAATTTTTTTACAAGTCCAGATAACCGGACTTGTTTAAAATTATTTGAAACTTTTTTTTTGTGTCCTAACTTGTATAATGTGCAATCACAACAAAATATTAGTAATTTATGTATTACTATTCCAACAATGTATTGAGACAGAGGTGCTATGGTTGGCGATTTGATTAGTAAGATGTCGAATGAATTAGATATGAAGTCTAAGTTGGAAGTTCATACAAGTGTTAATGATATTGACAAAGTGAAGGCACAAAACCAAAACTTAATGCATGAAGATTGTAGTCATGCTTTTATAACGGATGAGGTAATTTTTATTGTTATGTTTAATTAACCTAACAAAATTTGTACTTATCAAAATGTGTTTTATGTAGGTATTTGCAAGTCGGAATGAGTTATTAAAATGGGCTCGAGCTATTGCCTGTAAGTTAGGATTTGTAATTGTCATCCTTAGATCAGACATAGCTAATGGCAGACAAGGAAGGAAGCATTTGTTTTGTTAGGTTGTGAGAGAAGTGAAAAATACAGAAAATATAAGAAAGATTTACAAAAGACAACGGGTGGAACAAGAAAGTGCAATTGCCCTTTTAGGTTACGTGGTAAACCTATGAAAAATAATGAAGAATGGATGGTTGAAGTGTTGTGTGGTACTCATAATCATGAGTTATCTAAGACCTTACTAGGACATCTTTACGTTGGTTGTCTAACGGCTACTGAACATCAGTTGCTGGTTGACATGACAAAGAGAAGGGTTAAACCAAGAAGTATTCTATTGACATTCAAAAAGCACAACAAAGAAAATATGACAACTATCAAACAAGTGTATAATGCAAGACACATGTATTGGTCATCTGAAAGGAGTCCTAGAACAGAAATGCAACATTTGATGCATTTACTTGAGCGTGACAAGTATATTTATTGGCATAGAAGGCATAATACAACTGAAGTTTTGCGTGATATTTTTTGGACACATCCTAATACAATGAAGTTGGTGAATTCTTTTAATATAGTATTGATGCTGGATAGTACATACAAGACAAATAGGTATTGACTCCCTTTACTTGAAATTATTGGTGTGACATCTACAGGGTTAACATTTTCTACTGGTTTTGCTTTATTGGAGTCTAAGCGTGAAAATAACTTGTGTTACTGATAGAGATTTAGCATTAATGAATACGATTAAAATTGTTTTTCCTGAGGCTACTAATTTGCTATGTCAGTTCCATATGCAAAAAAATGTAAAGGCAAAATGTAAGATGTATGTGCATCCTAAAGATGAATGGGAGCAAGTCATGGAAGCTTGGTCTTGTGTTATGGATTGTGCTGTTATTGATGATTATGAAAAGCATGTGACAACATTAGAAGTTGTGTGTTCACCGTGACCCATGTTTGTGGACTATGTAAAGGGCACATGGTTAATCCCCTATAAAGAGAAATTCGTCAAGGCGTGGACAAATAAGGTGATGCATTTAGGAAATACAACCAGTAACATGTGTGTTATTTTATAAAAAAATATATTATTTTATTACTCTATAATGCTAATATTTTGTTTGTATATTATAAATGACATGTTTTTCTATGTAGATTGAGTCTGCTCATTAGAGCTTGAAGAGATTGCTTGAAAATAGCATGGGAGACCTCTGTAGTTGTTAGGATGTAGTGAACAATTTGATGACTCTACAATATAATGAAATCAAAGCTTCTTTTGAAAGAAGCATTCATCATGTTGGTCACACGTTTAACAAAACACTATATAAGCAGTTGCATGAGTTTGTTTCAAAATATGCCTTAACTCATATTGAAGATGAGCATAAACGAGTCAACTTTGTTGGAATTCATAGCAATTAGTGTTGTTGCACATTTAGAAGTACGCATGGTTTACCTTGTGCATGTGAGATAGCTAGATATGAATTAAGTAGCATACCACTTGATATTATTCATGCGTGTTGGACTAGATTAAGCTTCTCATATTTTGTGTCAGATCAACCTTCTACAAAGTTATCCATTCAAGAAGAATGGAATGTCATTAGTCATCACTTTAAAGAGGGGGACTTAGCTTGCAAGGTAATGATAAAAAATACATTGCGTGATCTTGCATACCCAAACGTCACATCAACGTGTCCGCCACTTAATAAGGTTAAAACTAAAGATTCTGAAGGTAGAAAGGCAACTCAACTAGGAAGATCAACAAAATGCAACCTTTCATATTTTGAGCATGTAGATGCATTTCATTCTATGCATGACAGTTCCTCAACAAAGAAGTCAAGCCAAACCAAATTACACATTAACAGGCCGAAAAAAATTGTTCCCATGCTTGATCAATTTCACTTTAAACTACATCCATATATAGATAACGTAGTTGATGTCAAAGCTGATGGAAATTATGGTTATCGTGTAATAGCTGCCTTATTGGGCATGGATGAAGTTTCATGGTCTTTGGTACGTATGAGTTTGGACAAAGAGTTCATTGAATGGCATGATGAATATGCTTCTTTATTTGGAGGGCATGAACATGTTGAATGCCTATGAAAGTCTCTTTTGGTTGGTGGATTTGAAAATGTATGCATTGTATTGATAATAAATATGTTATAATGGATTTGAAAAGGTACACATTTTGTTACAAACTAATGTAGTTATTTAATTTTTCACAAGTAACCATGGATAAGTGGATGACCATCCTTGACATGAGATATCTCATTGCAAGTAAATATAATGTCATTCTTGTATTTCTATCAGTAAAGTAAAACATAACATTTTTCCCACTTAGAATAGAACCTACTGCAGATTTAGGGATGCATTGCATGATTTGTTTAGGTCATATTTATGGACATCATTTTGTCCAGGTAATTTATGAATGATTTACTTAACTTAATTATTACATTGCTTAATGGGGTATGTGTAATCAAAGAATACTTTATTTTATTTTCGCAGGTTTACTTAAAGGATAATTCTCCTATACCAGCTAATGTTATACTTTAGTCAACATATTCATATCCTACAGCAAAAGCATGGTCGCTATCTTCCACTAGACGAATACAACAATTTTCACAATTAATTGGTATTCAACAAGAATATGTAGATCTAACTGCAGATTGATAAATGTGCATTATTTTTGTACTTTGTATCAGAACTCATTGTAACTTTTATAAATATCATCATGTTCAAACTTAAATAGTGTGGCTGTAATTTTAAATTTAAAGAAATGTTAGAAACACCAATAATTCATATAACCAAATACAAACTTCTAATAAAGTCATTAAGTGTCCAATGAAAAACATCCAGATTCATCCATATGTTCCACTACTGCTACCAGTTTGGGAATTTCCCCTTCTGTGTCTAGTTGCCCTATGCGTACTCCTTACATAAACATTTCCTTCAGTTGTCACTCCACGGGCTAAATTCAAGGCAACTTGGACTCCTTCATATGCATCCGTCCCTTCAGTGACCTGTCTAAGGTCAATAAGACGTTGTAAAGTGGTAGCAATCCTTTGACATAGGCCCTAAATTGAAATTAAAAATAGTTAATAACATCATGACATGGTTAAAAGATTAAAAAGAAGACAAAATATTTAATACTTACAACTGCGAGATGTTGTTGTTACAAGGTATTGGCGTTTCCCTCGACTGTCAATGGAGTCACTCGAATTAGCAGTCTTGGAAGGTCTCCACCTCGAGCAAGACAAATGTATGGATGTGATATTGCATAAAACCACTCCATGTAGCCGGTAACACAATCGAAAGGATGGACTACTGCACTAGTCAGTTTGACTAGATTATCCATATGCCCAATCCATGTCAGATCAATATGCTTAGTAGTCAGTGGAGACCCAAACACTTCACTTAGATTCCTAGGAATGTCCTGAACATAGCCAAATTGTTGCAAGACTCTCTCTGATAGATGTAGATGTTTGTAAGGTTCAGCTCTTATGTATCCAGAGAAAAGGCAAATCAACTAAAGTGGCATTTGCTCTTGATGTGTAGTGTATGGGGTCCAATCTACTGCATCCAGTGTTACTTTATCAAGTTGTCTTCGATAAGAAGTAATGGATGACAATACTCTTGACACACCCCACCGAGCACAACAAGGCGCAGTCTCCATATATGTACCTACTAGCTCCTTTGCACTAACTTTCAGAAAATGCTCAAAGATCCAACCCTGCGATATTAAATATTCAAAGTGACTTCATCTACTAACATTAATATCATAAATGTAGTTCTCATTTAGCTGTTACATATACCTGCAGTAGCATTGCGTATCCACCTGCTTGCTTTGTCTTAGCTAGACAAGCCTCAGCTAGATGCTCATACAATTGGCTCAGAGCAGCTGCACCCCAAGAATAACTACCACATTGGTTTAAGTGTCAAAAAAGTGCCAAATAACCCACATACACAGTCGTGGCACTTTTATCAACAAAAATGGTGCATCCCACCAAATGTAACAAATACGCTCGAGCAGCAAAGACCCATTGTTGTTGCATGACACATCTATCATACGTCTCTCAAGAATTGCAAGCGAACATTTAGGTCTCGCATGTGCATGCATGATTTCATGAACTACTTCTTCATTCGTAACACCTAACAATTGAATAAGCAGGGGAACAACTTCATGCTTATCAATGTGCGGGTAACAAACGAATTTACTAGTCATCGAAATATGAAGCAGGGAATATACATCATCAAGGGTGACGGTCATTTCACTCACTGGTAGATGGAAGCTACTTGTCTTCTTGTGCCATCTTTCGACAAAAGTAGATAACAATGCTTTGTTTATGGTGTCATAGCTACATGTAATCAGTGGGGACAATCCAGAGTTCTCAATATAGCAACTAATCTGGTCGTGTGGACCTGCAAATTTACTTAACTTCCGCCTATGAGATACAAATTTCAACTTGCTTCGATCCTACATAAAATTAAATTATAAATTAACAAAAGTAACTTTTAAAATTTTATAATAATATCAAATTGAATTAAAAAACTATTTGATGATTATTAACTTACATGTTCATCCCATAAGCTACAAGCAATATGATCGACATACTGGGTCAACAAAGATGTGTTTTTTGGACCACCAGAACCCTCCCCTGTAGTCGATGGAGGTACTACATCTGCCTGTTGTTCATCAATATCGTCATCATGAACTTGTTGAGGACTTTCGCGTTGTCTGCGGCGTGTAGATGCAGTTGGCCTAATTCTTTCAACATTCTCCTGGTTTTTCGGAACTCTAGATTTACCACCTCTTATACGTGTCATGTCTGCTTCAAAAAATAGAATTATAAATACAATTGTGATAAAGAATAAAATTACAGCAAGGGTAAAATATAAAAACTTCCTAAAATACACAATAAGCAACATGGTTTTGACAAATATGATCAATAAGTAAGGAAACAATTGAAATGTGGCTCAAAGAGTACTAAAAATTTTAAGTAATTTATACAAATATCATAAAGATGAAAAATGAATAAGAAAAACATAGAGGATATACTTCCAGCAATACTGTTACTTCATCATAATACCATGAAAACCAGATCAAAATAAACTCATCTGAATTGAGACCAAATGCATGCATGCTAGATGAATATGAAAAAATATAGGCATCCAAGCATAAATACTGAATCATAAAAAACAATTATTCAACAATTATAATCATAAAAAAAAGGAAATCCTTTAAAAAGTTGAATCAAGCCAGACAAGGAAATTCGGACAGGCTGTTCCGGACTATGTTATAACCATTTGAGTTTCGTCTACGAACATCTGAACTGCGCGAATCACCCTTCTGAACTCCATCCGAACTTACTCTTTAACGATTAGAAAGCGAAACCAAACGACCCATACCTTTAAAGTTCCACAAAAATGCATTGCCTGAATGTGTAGGATAAAAACGCCACAAGAAGGAAAAGGAAACGATGGAATGGCAAAGAGGAAACAAGCTGGTGAAAGGAGAAAGACGAAACGGTAATGGCGAAGAAGAAAAGAAAAGAGATTCAAGGGTGTGGAAAGAGGTGCACGAACGGTTTTGGAAGAGGAGGTGTGGAGAGGAAGAAGAGGTGGACGTTGGAAGAAGGAAGAGGAGAAATTAACTTTTTTTTTTTACCGAGGGTACTTTAAACTTTGCATGGGGTGTAGGAGAAATTACAGAGGTGTCAGAAGAAATACTCTTAGTTTAAACACGTAAAGGTGCGGTAAGCCCAACATCCCTATTTTCTTTAACAAATATTAATAGGTCAAAATGGGAACTATCCTAATTCAAAGTAATACTTACTTTTTTTAAAAAAATTTCTAAATTCCTATTTTATTTCTAATTCCCTCTCTCTCACTTACATAATTTTCTCCACCCTCACTCTCTCTCTCATCTCTCCTCACCTTTTTTTTTTTTTGTCTTGTCATCTCTCTCCTCACCTTTTGGTTAGTGTATACATGTAGTATAGTTATTTTATTTTTTATTTTTTTAGTATAGTAATTTAGTTAATTTTTAGTGTACCTAATTTATTATTTTTAGTATAGTTCTTTAATTATTATTTTTTCATTATAATAAATATATTTTTATTATATTAAGTTACTTAATGAATTACATGTTTAATATACTTATTTAATTAAATATTTGGTTAGTGTAGTTAATTACATGTAGTATAATTATTTAATTTCTTATTTTTTTAGTATAGTAATTTAATTATCTTTTAGTCTACTTACTTTATTATTTTTAATATATTTATTTTATTTAATTTTTTATTATGATAATTACATGTTTATTATATTAATTTATTTAATGAATTACGTATTTAGTATATTTATTTAATTAAATATTTGGTTAATGTAGTGTAGTATAATTATTTAATTTCTTATTTTTTAATTGAGTAATTTAATTTCTTATTTTTTTAGTATAATTATTTAATTTCTTAATGAATTATGATTTTAATATAGTTATTATTTTTTATCTCTCCGGCCACCGTTTGTTGGAGAGTAAAAAAAGATTGTAAATTTTTTTACTCTCTAGTAAATTGTTGCCGAAGAATAAAAGAAATTACAAATTGTTTTACTCTCTAGCAACTCATTGCTCAAGAATAAAAGAAATTTTAAAATTATAAATTAAAACAAAAATTCAATATGACTATTGAATAATTAATTACCTAGAATGATATTTAAATTGAAAATTTTCAAACACAGTATTCAAAGAAAAAATAAATTGAATATTAAAGAAAGCAAAAATAAAATAAAAAAATTATAAACAAATATTTCAAATAAAAACTTATTTTTGTACTTTTTTTCCTTTCTTTAGTTGCGGCCTCCATTTAAAAAAAATATTAGAACATATTTCAATTTATTTTAAAAATTATAAATAAAAATAATTAAAATTTTAAATAACTTTAACTATAAAATTTAAAAAATTAATTAAAACAATATTTGTTTCAAATTTAAATTAATAATTAAAACAATATTTATTTCAAATTTTAATTTTCAAAATTAAAATAATATTTATTTCAGATTTTAAAATAAATTTCACACATAAACAAGGAAATATTAAATATATTTATATATTAATTTTTTCAAGAAAATATTAAATATATTTATATATTAATAAATTATAAAGATAAAAAATTCATTAACTACTAATTTAAGTTTTTTCTTTAAACTTGTATTTTTTAGGAGTTATAATAACATTTATTTGAAACAATAATGTTTTTAGAACTGAATCTCAAAATTAATAATCAAACTAAGATAATTCCACACTAACTCATTTTTGTACTTTTTTTTCCCTTTTTTAGGTGTGTCTTCCTTTTTTAGGAAATATTAAATATATTTATATATTAATTTTTTCAAGAAAATGTTCAATATATTTATATATTAATAAATTATAAAGATGAAAAATTTATTAACCACTAATTAAGTTTTTCTTCAAACTTGTATTTGTTAAGAGTTATAATATTTATTTGAAACAATTGTATATTTAAAACTGAATAATTGTTTATTTAAAACTTAATCTCAAAATTAATAACCAAACGAACCTAAACCCAAAGAAGTAAACAAATTTATAAATTCTTTACTTCTTCAACAATGTATTTTAGCCACAAGTACGTGGGAATTAAAAATTTAATAAGTGTTTATTCAAATTCCTGTCGAAATTTATATTAAAAATATTAATATACTTCATGGTGATTTTTATATACCCACAAACATGATTTTTTATTAAAAATATATATTAATTCTTTAATTAGTGGTTTAAGAACGTTCCTCAACAAAACCTGTTTTCTTTATTGAGTAGATTAATCCCGTAAGCAATTTATAAAACACACATGAGAACTTATTTAATTACTATACTTTCTGACGAGTATTTCCCATAAATCAGACTCAAACCAATTCATGGTTTTAAATTTTGCATGATGCTGGAAAAGAAAAGTACTAGCAGAAAATCTTATTCTTCTACCTTAAAAAAATCACAATATTGAAACAATATGACCACTGCCATATGAGAGCAGAGGAAACACATGGAAAAGAGGAAGCAACCAAAACCATATGAGAGCAGAGGAAAACATGGACTAAAGAAATTAAAAGCAGGGGAAAAAGACTAAAAACTAACATTACTTTGGCTATATCAGGATAGCAAAAAAGGAAAAGACATCCATTTAGCCAGAACCGAAAATACATGGAGAAGGGTAAACAAAATGGTAAATCTATATGACAGGCAAGACATCCTTGTCTCTTTTTGTTTCACCCATGCCACTGAATTTGGACACATTGCTATCTACAATTTCCAGCGATTTCTCACACAGTGTAGTGCTGCTGAATCGTATCGATGTCCAACCCCTTCAGCTTCACCACAGACTCAACATGTCCCTTGAGTGTATGAAGCTCACGAAGCCTGTATGAACAGGTGCAAAAGAAAGAAATTTCATGCATTAGTAATGAAGACACTTAAAATATACAAATCATCAATATTTCTAGAGATAAAATTATATGCATTATTAGTGCAAACTTCTTTTACAATACCAATCAATCAGAGTCAAATTAGGTATGGCTTTTAATTATGGCAAAACTTCACAAACTTGTCATACGTAACAAATTGTGATAGGAAGATGGTATAAAATTTTTTTACACTTCAAAGACTATGTACTCATATTTCTATAGTAGTGATCTCAGTTCTCACAAGTCCAAGGATTCAAGAGTGTGGTAGATTACCTAGCAACTTCAGCTCTTCTCTTGGCCTGCTCGGCAATCTCAGAGAGCTCTCTATAACTGTTCTTCTCATTGAAAATGCCGGAAGTTTCTGGTGGTTGAAGTCCATGCAGTGTCCTCTGAGCATGAGCCCACTGAGCTTCCCTCTCCTCTTTGCCATAGTCTTTCTTGGTGGTGAAGGCAGTCTGTGGCACATTTTGAAACATCAATTCAAATCAGTGGCATGAAAACTTTCACCATTGGAGAAAGAAAGCTAATAAACAAATACAGACCTTGTTTTCAAGCAGGTTCAGCCAAGCCTTGCCACTCAATATGTAACGGATGGCAAACTTCATCAGGTCAAGGGGGACGTAGAAGACAATACTGTAGAGCCAGATGACTCCTGCCCAACCCCAACCAATTCCTTTGACCTTTGCAAAGCCCCAGTTGGCATATACTGCTATGATTGTAGCAATCTGCAACAAAACCATATTGTTAAAATATTTTTCCATTCTTCTCTGATTTTTTTTGCATGGTCTAATGGAGCATCAGCATCATGCTTACCAGCTGAGCAATGATAAAAGCAATAACCAACAGCATTCCAGGGCGATCAACAAAGGACCAGCTTCGAGAACGGGTAACAAATATCAGAGCCTGACTGACTATACTGACTTGTAAATACAAAGCAGACATCATTTCATCATGAGTGAGGTGTCTAACTCCAAATTTGTCCTGCAAAAGTGTCAAGGGGGTGTTATTTATTAGATCCAATATAAGGACTTGAATATATGTCCATTGAATATTTCTTACAGGGAAGAAATGAGTTTCTTTCATTGCCCAGAAGAATATGATAGTCATAAGTGCCAAGTAACTTCCAAGTACAATCCCAGTAGCAAATATTTCTTGCAGTTTCCAGCTATCAGGCAAGGGAGATGGCTTCACCCTGTCCTTGGAAATTGTCATGATTGTTCCTAACAGTATGAAGAGAACCCATGAAGAGAACTCAAAAGTAATTTAGAGGAATATCTGCAAACAGCCCAAGAGGCTTACCATCATTCAGAATGGCAATGATCAAAACCATGAAGGGAGAGAAGTCGAATTTCCAGATCAAAGCAATGAACATGAAGCCAAACTGTATTCAGAAAAAGAGAGAACCCATACTGATTATTTTTCTCTCATTCCCTATCCTGATGAATTTACATATAAGCATAATATTACTATCTACTTACCACTATACGGATAGTGATAGATACTGCATATATCTGAAGTACAAAGTGAAAAATGTTAATTTAGAAATAGCAGGAATAAAAGTGATTATGCTAATGATGAAAACAGAAAGCAACCAACCGTGTAGTTTTTCATTCTCTGGAAAATGGCCCTGCTAGTTAAGACTGCACTGATAATTACACTCAAACCAGGTTCTGTCAAGACAATATCAGAAGCACTTCTTGCAGCATCAGTTGCATCAGCAACTGCAATTCCGATATCAGCCTTCTTCAAAGCAGGAGCATCATTGACACCGTCTCCAGTCATTCCACAGATGTGCTTCCTCTCTTGCAACTTCTTCACAATTTCATATTTGTGCTCTGTAGGTATAAACATGAGATGAGGAGGACAGAACAATGTATACCATTTGTGTGAAGATGGGAAAGAAAATCATAGCCAAGAACTTGTAAAAAGTGTGAACCTGGAAAGACTCCAGCAAAACCGTCTGCCTTCTCAATCAGCTCTTCTACTGGAAGAGCTGCAATACTTGCATCTTTGTCTTGACCAAGCAAGGAAGCAGATGGATACATATTAGTTCCCATCCCAAGTCTTCGGCCAGTTTCTTTAGCAATGGCAAGTTGATCACCTGAAAAGTAGAACATAACACGAGATATTAAGTTGAGCATGCTTGACAATAATTACTATTTCATTGAAGAGAGTCCTTGAAAAAAAACTGAGAAGGAAATGAGTTGGATTAAGTTACCAGTAATCATCTTGACATTTACACCAAGATGGAGAGCTCTACGGATAGTTTCAGCACTGTCATGTCTTGGGGGGTCAAACAGTGACAACAAACCAACAAATTGCCATGGCCCACCGTCACTCTCTTTTGTTTTCTCAGGGACTTCCTGAAGAAGTAGCACCGAAGGACAAAGGGGGCTTAGTTAAAGGAAATGCAAAAGTTTCAACACAAACTTCAAATGTGAAGGCGCTAAATATAAACCTGTCTAGCAACTGCAAGTGAACGAAGTCCTCTGTCTGCAAACTTGTCAATAATAGCATGGACCTTCTTCTTTGCATCTTCCCTGAGGTTACACAGGATCATGATCTGTTAAATAAACTAACATTAGCATCAATGGATAACTATAAATCTCACGAATTCTGAACAAACTGAGTCATAAGGTTACCTGTTCAGGAGCACCTTTGCTTGCCCGGTGCCAATTTCCATCAGAATCAATGTAAGTCAAAGCCGTTCTCTTGTCAACAGGATTAAATGGTAAGAAGTGTACCTCTCTTATCCCAGCCCTTGCCTACGCAAAGCATAAATTTGTTCAACATAAAACAATGACATCAACACTTTTTAACAATTAAAATAAACTGTAGAAACTGATGCAATTGAAGACAAGCTAATACCTCTTTAGGATCAGCAAGCATTCCAACAATGGCAGCATCTATTGCATCCTGGTTTTCAGTCCTTGAAGCCCTTGCTGCAAGAAGAATCACATGGTCCTTTTCCACACCCTTTGCGAAGACCTCAATCAAGTTCTTGTCAACACTCAGCTTGTTAAGTGTGAGTGTACCTGTCTTGTCACTGCAAAGGACATCCATACCAGCCATTTCTTCAATGGCAGTCATTCTTTTGGTGATAGCACCTTGCTGAGAGAGCCTGTGAGACCCAATGGCCATTGTCACAGACAGCACAGTTGGCATAGCAATGGGAATTCCTCCAATCAAGAGGACCAAAAGGTTGTCAATTCCATCTCTGTACTTGCGGTGCTGAATCGGGTACATGACTATAATCTCAGCCAACATACCAACTGCAATGGAACAAATACAGAAGTTTCCAATTGCTGTAAGCACTTTCTGGAAATGTCCAACTTGGTTGGTACTATCAACCAGGTGAGCTGCTTTCCCGAAAAATGTGTGGACACCAGTTGCAATGACAACAGCTTCAATTTCACCTTGTTTACAAGTTGAGCCAGAGAAAACTTCATCTCCAGGACTCCTAGTTACAGGAAGTGACTCTCCAGTCAATGCAGATTGATCAACCTTCAAAGGATCACCCTCAAGAAGACGAGCATCAGCAGGAATGATATCTCCTAGTTTGATGCTTATGATATCTCCGGGAACTAAAATAGAAGCTTCTTGCTCAGTCCATTTACCATCTCTAAGAACCTGCAATGATGAAAATTAAGTCCGTCAATAAAACATGCTTATACTATGTCACCTTATAGTAAAACAATGACATTATAGGTCATACCCATTTAGTTTTCTTTTTTATTTTCAACAAATGAGATGTAAGAACTTTCATTAAACTTCAATTTATACCTTTGTCTTGGGAGCAAGGCCAGCCATAAGAGCAGCTGCTGCATTACCAGCATTGTTTTCTTCAATAAAACTGATGGTGGAGTTGATCACCAACAAGCAAACAATACCCACAAAATCTTGCCAATCTGGGGGCTTTCCATCTCCATTTGCAAGAGCAATTGCCATAATAGCAGCAGCTTCCATTACCCATGACAGAGGATTCCACATAAACCCAAGAAACTTGAGTATTTTGCTTTCCTACACCATTAAAATTGCTACCAATCAGCATTTGCATTTAATGATTGTATTAACGGAGATATATTAGTCAATGAAAGGAAGCGAACTTTTTTCTCCTCTAGCTTGTTTGGCCCAAATATTTGAAGCCGATTGGCTCCTTCGTCTGAGGACAATCCTTCTCTGGTACATTTCAATTGCTGGAACACTTCCTCAATAGGAATACGCTCCTGTGAAGTGTGAATTAAACAAATTATATTAGAAAAATGAATTCCTTAGCACACTCCCCACATGCATCATCTCCCACCTAAATATGTAATGCTGCAAATTTAGTCACTTCTTCAACACCATTTACCAATTTCTTTTTTTTTTTCCTTTCAAATATTTAAGAATGGAATTATTGCTTCATTTTATTCATTCATGTTTTGGTTCATTACAAGAGCATAGAAATTCTTTAATTTATGTCCACTTATTGCAACCCTTGGTACGTAGGTATCAATAAATGAGATTGAATTAAATAATACGTGGGGTTACGTTTCAAACTTCTATTTCGTGTTGAAAATAATAAAGACAAAATACAGAAATACAACAATATAAAAGCCTTAATAACAAAACTAGAAAGTGATAAAGCTAAGGCAAAGGTAGGTGCGTCAGAAGACAAAATATCTAAAAACCAGATTTGAGTGAATCTATTTCGAAAAAAACATATTAACAGATATCTGCTTTCTATCATTCTTTAAAGAAATGAATCTATCAACAAAATTAACCACGAGCAACTTTAGTGAGAATTGTTTAGAAGAGTTATTTAAAATAATATAAGTTTCAAGAGAGAAGTTGTTTAAAAATGAATAAGAGGAGCTTATTCAAATAACTCTACTTATTTTAAAGACTCCTATTAAAGATTTTAAAGCCCTAAGCAATAATGTTTACTTAAAAATAACACATTTATTTTTATATTTATTTTGAAATTTGAGTATCAAAGGATATAAACTAAATACTTTTTAATAATTTAAAAGATAGCTTTCTTTTTTGACCGGTCAAAGTTCTACTTCAACGTTGATTTTTATTGCAAAAACAGCAGTGTGGAGCGGAGAACAGTGAATTAGAAAAAACTGAGGCAAACGGGGCAGAAGGAGCTGTGTCCAGCAATCACAAAAGCTTTGACTGACACCACCCGTGAAAGTGTTTGTGTCAGAGGAAATAATTACTATCCCTCTATGTGTCGTAACTAACACCTCGCACCAGCTTTCATTTTCAAGATTTTGTTCACATTTCATCAAGAAGGTGAACAAAACAAAATTGGTCTACCTAGTAACAATAAACTACTCCTTCAATTTAATACCAGTGAAAATTAACTTCAAATTCAAATAAAAATATAATTTTTAAGGATTGCAAACAAGTGTCTAAAATAAATTAAGTAAAAGATCCAGCGCAAGAGTACGTATCTTCTTCGTGTATAATTATTTATTTTTTGTTTTATATTTTATAATGGTCGTGCAGAAATTCGGAAAATAAGTTGCGGGTAAATATAAATATAACATAAGTGAAAAAGTTGTCGATCCTGCTGAGTCAGGACTAAGAATCGTCGTGAATCATAAATGTCAAAGTTAATATGAATAGGGATAATAAAATCCGGGCACAATGCCCAGAAAAAAAAATAATAAAAAGCCGAAAGTACCACGGAAAAGTACTTCAAATTCCATCTGACCAAACGCGGCGCAGAAAGAGACAGATAATACATATATATAGAGAGTCATAGAAGTTAATTGCGTACATACCCTGGCAAAATAAAGAAGAGAGACTTATAGAGCAATTGAGCAACAGATCTCATCTGCCTTTAACACGTTAGATCCATAAAAAAAAAGTTGAGCTTTCAAAATTAAGTTTTGCACTCTGAAAAGATTTCAACTAACACAAGTTTTATAAATATCAATATATTACTATATTCTCTAAAATATTTATTATTAAATTAGTCTCTGAAAAATTTTATAAATTCGATACATATTCATTATATATTATAAATATCAATATATTACTATATTCTCTAAAATATTTATTATTAAATTAGTCTCTGAAAAAATTTATAAATTCGATACATATTCATTATATATTTTATATGAAAAATACTGACACAAGATTGAGTGAGGATAAAGTATTTACAAAAATTAGAGTTTATTTGTGAAAGCTAAAAAATAAATTATTTTAATATTCTATTATAATTAGAACCAATTTTTATTTAAGTAGCTTTGTTAAAAAAGTGATTTTAAAATTGTTTTGGATGTAAAGAAAATATAAAATAAAAAATATGAAAATAGTCAAAGAATAAACTATTAAAAAATAATTATAAGTTACAATTTTTACATTATTTTTTAAAGAAAGTTTTTTAAAAATTTAATCTAAATTCACAAGGATCCTACTTATATTTCAGGTTATAATCTAAATACATATTATAATCTTTTCCATGATCCTTTTATTTTTAAAACTTTAACTGAGAAATATATTTAAAAAACCAACAAAACTCCCGTCTCCAATATAGCTTTGAAGCAACGTAACCCATTGCTGAATAAATTTATCCGAAATTCACGTATTGGATAGCAGAAAAAGTGGAAAGATTTTATATATATATATATATATAAAAACGATAGTATCCTATAATTGCGGGTTGCATTTGGAATCATAGCATGTCCCTTTCCGAGCATGTTGCTTCACCTAAACTCAGAGCCCTCTGGCCTCTGTAAGTTGATTCCTTAATTTTAATCCGCAACGAAATACACGAAAATAGGAAATTGTTTTTACTCCTCTCATGTTCTCTCAAATTTTAAAAGAAACAAAGAAGGTTAGCAGTAGAATGAGAAGAAAACAGAGTAGTTGAATGATATTCAACTGAAGCTCATAAATGTAGTCCTCATTTTGTGCATATGACATGAATGAAAAAAGGAAACAGAAAATAATAAACATGATTAAAAGAAGAATAAGAAAAAAGGAGAAGAAAGAAGAAGAGAAGAGATTAAAAAGGAAAGAAACATACGAGATCAACGGTCTCATTCTTGATTTCCTCGAGGGTGATTGCTGCCATGATTATTGAGGAACAGTGCAAGGAAGAGAGAAAAAGGGATGTGTTGATTAAATAAGAGTCATGAATGAAGGTCCTTGCAGTGAAGGAGATGAGACTAGTTTGCTCTGTTTTTATAGTAGCCGAATCACCAGATCTATCACTTCCCCCACACAATTACTATGTTGACTGTGGACCCTCCTGATGCCCCCTTGGACTTCGAAACCGCTCACCATTCTCATTTCTAGGTTATTCTTTTAAGATTCAGATTTTCTGTTTACTTTATTAAACATCATTCTTAATATTTCAGCAAATTATCCCAATATCTCAATATATTATTTCCTATCGCACTCCTCTTTTTAATTCATTATCAAGGAAAACATTTCCCCAGCTCCTTTTATTTATGCTTTCCAATATTTACAAGTTTCGTAAAAATTAATTAATTAGCATTTAATAAATAATAAAAATTTAGTTCTATATAGGCTGTTATCTAATTAATTTAATAAGATATCATCTAATCAGTTTTCAATTAATCAATTTAAAAAAATATTCTCAAATTTATCATATATTAATTTAATCAAATTTAATAAATATTATTTAATTAATTTTCAACTAAGCTGATAACATATTATGAATCATTTATATTTAATGAACGTTTACATGTTTAAGAAAACATGTTTATAAGATGAGTTTAATTTATTTACACTAAAAATTCAACCAATATTCAATTGCAACTCTTTATTTATGGTAAGTTAATTAATATACATTATCAGTGTATAAATTTTTAAATTAATCTTCAATCACAACCATTAATTTAAGGTAATATTGAATTTATCAATTAATATTTTAAAAGTTATATAAATAAAAATATGTTATGAGATGTCACTGTAATATTCATTTATATTTTTAGTATACACTAATTAAATTCTATGAAAAAACATATTTAAGAAAATAGTTATGAGTTGATTTATAATAATCATCTTGAATAATATATTAACTTTTAATTTTAAAAATAAAATTAAATTTATAATAAATATTATGAAATAAATTTCATGCATAGTAGTTTATTAGACTTAATTAAATTTAAAATACCTAATAATATTCAATAAAGAATTTATTACTCTCATTAATTATATTTATTAATTTCATTTAAAATTATTTTTAATAAAATTTAAAAATATATATTTAAAAATATATTTTATAAAATGTACATAATAATATGTAAAGAGATAAAAGTACATGTGATAGTTTAGAACACGTTTATATTATTACAATCAAAACTAATGGTCTCATTGCCTATATGACTTTTAAGAAATATTTATTAACAAAATTAACAAACTAACTTACAATACTCCATGTGTAAATACTCTTTGTTATATAATAACGTTGTAAAAAAAATATAAATTTTTAAAAATAAAAAGGTTTTCAATTTTACATTTAATCATCTTAAAATCAAATTTTATAATTTTATATATCTAACATATGGATATGTGACAAAAACCTTAGGTGGATACTAATAAATTTAAAAAGTAATTAAGAATATACGAGTATTTAGTGTAATTATATATGTATTTCTTATATTTTTTAAACTTTACCGCTGACACTTCTTTTACCTTTGTTATTACACTGAAGATTGAAAAAAAAAATATTCTTATCATGTTCATAGGAAATACAAAAGTAATAATGCAAAAATAAATAAGATTAACATATCATATACATATCATATTTTTGCTCACTCCAACAAATTTCACTTAATATAACACGTTAAAAAAATTCTCAAATAGGTTATAGTGCAGAAAAAAACTCAACCATGTTACTTTAAATATTTCCTAATTTAACACCCAAATTCATGCCTACAAAATCATAATAATAGCATAGTGATTTTCATTATCACTTAATATCACTCAATTTTCTATTCTTAGAACAGTAAATGATATTTATATTTTACAAAGTATATTCATAAAAGGTCTATGAACTCATGTTTCATACCATAGCGTCTTATTATCTTTCTCATCCTTTGATGTAAGAATATAATTTATAAATCACAAATATAATATTGCACACAAACATAAGTCACAATAATTAAATTTTATAAAAAAATCTCAATTATCAAAAACTTCAAATAAAACACACACCAAAAATCCATATGATGAAAGTTTAGAAAAAAAGTTGTTCTATTCACCTTTATTGTAGACTTTTGTCAAACATTATTTTTCTTTTCTATTTATTTTTTTTATTTCTCTACTATTTTCTCTACTTATTTCTCTTAATAAAGAGTTATTTTCTTCCTATTACTATTTTTCTAATAGTGTTTTATGTTTTAGAGTAATTACCTAAATCTACACATGAAATTAGTATATATAGCTATGAAAAATAAATTATCTACTATCATTGTTTAAAATATAACAAGATAAATATATTATCTAATACGAATAACTTAATTAAACATAGATAAAATACCTTATGATTAATTTAAATATAACGAGATAAATATATTATCTAATATAAATAACTTAAATAAATAAAGATAAATATATTATCTTATATCATTAACTTAAATAAAATATTATCTAACATAATCGATTTGAATATAAAAATATAAATACATTACCTACCATTTTTAGCTTATATATGACAAGCATAAATATATCCTCCTCTATAATTAATTAAAAATATAACATACGAAATATGTAAAAATTTATTAAATTTATCATATTATCTAAGAGGAGACAAAACTATGACTCGATTTGACAAACTCATGATAAAAATTTGACGTTCCTTCAGTTTCAAGTAAATTGCGAGTGAAACGGACAGGTATGGATAAGGTTTTTAGATACCTGACTCAACCCGAATCACCTATCATGCATATTAATTTTCATGTTATAGTTTTAAATTAATTATATTTTTCTTGACTTTTATTTTCTTAAATAATTAATATAATTCATACTAATTATAAGAGTTGAAGTCCAATATACTATTTTTGTAATTTTTTTAAGTAATTATAAAAATATTGTTTAACTTTAATATTTTCAATTGAAATAAATATGATACTTTTTACACTGACATTCAATCACAACCCTTCATTTATTCATGGTAAATGTGTTGACTTTCCCCATTACTATTTTAAAAGTCACATAAATGAAAAGTCATGATTTTGATTTAATGTCACTGTAAATGTGTATACCAATTAAACTCTACTTTTTAAGTATGAAACCAACATCATTTTCCTTTTGAATTTTCATTTACCAATTTTAGTTTGAAAATTTGTAATTTTTACAAAAACAAATTCTAAAAAAATATGGTAAATAAAAGGAAAACCGTTTGAACCTGTCCAACATGACCCGTCAATCCACCTAACCCATGACTTGCCAATATGCAAAATAAACAACAAAACATATGTGAATAGTTTAAAAGGATGGATAGTTTCGAGTTTGATCAATTTGACCATAATCCAACTTACCCAACTCATTATCCACCTCTATATACCCTATTTAATTTATCGTATTTAAAACCCTAAACATGATTTAAAAAATCATAAATTATTAAATCAAAATAATTATTTCTAAATTTAAAAAAATAAAAAAATATTTAAAATTATTATTGAATTCAAAATATATAATAAAGTAACCAAATTAAAAAAAATAACTCTTACGTAATATACTAACTTTAATATTTATCCATAACTATGAGTTATAACAAATTATTATACATTAAACTAACCCGTGATTTTATAAAAATTTTAGATAATTAAATATTTTTAATTTATAATAATTTTTTAACTAATAATTATTTCTTTTAATTTACTTTAATATTAATTATTAATATTAGATAGTAATGTGTCTTAAATTTATAATAATTTTATAACAAATTATATTTAACAATAATAATCATGGTTTTTAATTATCTGATTTAGGTTAATTGTATTAATGAAATTATGTTTTCAATTTATAATGGTCATTGATCTTGATCAATCCAATGGTTATCCTTGTCTCACCCTTTGGGCTTCTATAGGCTTTCATCTTATAAATAGAGGATGGATGGTTCAACAAGTTTCATTCTACCTTATTTTTTGCTTTGAAAGCTCCGAGTATCCTTCCTTGCTTCCTTCCAGGTATCTGAGTCCTTCGTTCTCTTCCTTAAATTCTGCCTTCATATGACTTCTGAGTCGAGTTCTATAATCAGGGAGGTGTCTCCTCCGTCGGTGATCGATCAGCGACCCTAACCCTGTCGAAAAGAGGTCTACAGCTTCTGCTCTAGGGGATTCCACCCGAGATCCCCCATCTCGGGAAAAACCTTCTTATTCTGGAAAGGTCTGTCAATACCCTTCGTGCTCCATTGTTGGATTTGAATGGGTTAGTTTAGAGGTTGCCAAATACTGGTCCAAGATGACTAGTAGGGATAATTGCATTCTTTGTTATAATGTCTACCCTTTATGCCCCATAGATGACCCGGAGGTGTCACCTTTTATAATGAGGGTATGTCGAAGTAATGAGACTCTCCACTCTGATTTAATCTTTAGGAACACTCTCCTCCCGGCAGTTGAGATTTCTTTTACATTTATACTCAAGTCTTTAAAGATTTGGACGTCAAAATACCTTTTGATGATTTTAACATGGGGTTTGCGCATGATGAACTGCGTGCCCACCTAAATCCACCCTAACGTATAGGAAACTATATAAGTCTTTCGGGCTCTCTACCACTTCACCTACACTAAAGCTACCCATAGTCTCTTCTTTCATTTCTACTGATCTTCTCCTATCACTCCATTAAGATGGTCGTCTATGAGTGATGTTCCCAAACATCCTTTGTTTGAAGTTTTTACTTCCTTTTTTATAAGGATTTCAAGTAGAAATTTATGAAGATTGTTCTAAATTCGGAGTGTGTGACAAACTTATTCTATGATCGCGAAGGGAAACCTATGTTTCCCTTCAGTTAGCAAAAGGAACCACGTCGTTTGGCTTCCCTGCCATTCAATATGCTCACTGATTGGGAGAAAATGGATGCCATTTTCCTGATGTCTCTCCCTAGTTGCCTCCTGGCTTTCCAAGTTCTCCACCTATGACGCTCATCCCAACCTGTTTGGGATTTAGAAGGCAATAGTCAGGGCGTCTGGGTCAAGTTAAGTCTTTTTGCTATGCTTTAATACTTGTTTCTTACTTTGTTGTGTTGACTTTATTACTGCAAGTACTATTGGAAGTATGTCAAGCGATGATGAGACCGTACTCCTTGAGTTTCACTAAGAAATCCAAGTGTGTTCATCATCGGGTATTAAATTCCACACATCTTCCCCAATTCATCATGATTCGAACCTGCTGCCCTGAGACCCCCCCTGTGGATGTGATCCCCTCGAGTCTGCTCCTCCCAAGATCAAAGATGACAAACATAATTCAAAGGGAGGGGGAAAGAAACAACATTGTAGTGATGACCATGGTCTATCCAAGAAGTTGAGACAACCATCTAAATCCTCTTCTTCGATGCTAGCCCTCCCTCTCCCATTCTACACAAAGGATTCCTTTATGGATGATTATAACCAAACAATGAAGCTTGCAGAAGACAACATGTCTAGTCTAGTACTTTAGGTTCTAAGCTAAACTGAAGGCCCAATCATCTGGAGGCATTACTATAAGCTAACAACCTGGGCCCAAACCTTGGTGCGCCACATGGTGCTAGCCACTGTCTCTACGGTGGAAGATCCAAAAAACAAGTTAAGAGAGATCAAATTCACTCTTTAGGTTACGATTGATGATTCTTCCAAGTTGGTTAAGGATAATGCTAATATACATAGGTAGATGGTTCATCTTAAAAACCAAAAGTATGTCGCTGAATCCTAGTTGAAAAGAAGTGAGGATAATCAAACCTTGTTAGAGTTGAAAGTGAAAGAACTTACGAAGTCCATGGCCAAGGTAACCCAAGAAAAGGAGAAGCTTAGCCAAAACAAACAGAAGTCCAAGGCTCAGTTCAAAGAGTTGATAAAGAAAGGCAAGAAAGCCATAGAGGAGGAACAACACGTCGGGTTCCTCAAAGCTTTCACTTTGATGGGAAGAGGGACTTTTTTATGGGAATTTCCTTACCTTTCATGAAGTGCCAAATTCGAAGTGGCCTAACGAGGACACTCCTCGCTTCTATGCTTAGGCGGGGTACCCGACTGGCAACATCGAGGTCATTGCCGATGGTAGCGATGAAGAGTCGCTTGGGAGAATGGTGCTGAGGCCAAAGTGAATGTAATAAATAAAGGGAAAATATCACCAGAACTATCACTACCCACACACAATTATGATGTTGATCATGGACCCGTTGATGCCCTTTGGACTTCAAAACCACTCACCATTCCAATTTTTAGGTTATTCTTTTAAAATTAATATTTTTTGTTTTCTTTATTAAACATCATACATAATATTTGAGCAAATTATCCTAATATCTCAATAAACTATTTCCTATAGACTCCTATTTTTAATTCATTATCAAGGAAAACATTTCCACAACTGTTTTTATTTTATGCTTTCCAATATTTAAATGTTTTGTAAAAATTAATTAATGAGCATTTAATAAATAATAAAAATTTAGTTCTATACAGGTTGTTATCTAATTAATTTAATAAGATATCATCTAATCAGTTTTCAATTAATCAATTTAAAAATATATTATCAAATTGGTAATATATTAATTTAATAAAATTTAATAGAACATTATTTAATTAATTTTGGAGTGAGTTAATAACATATTATGAATTGGTTATATTTAATGAAAATGTTTAAGAAAACATGTTTATAAAATGAGTTTAATTAATATACACTAACAATGTAAAAAATTACACCAACATTCAATCACAATCCTTCATTTATAGAAGTTTATTAATTTTAAGAAAAATATCATCTTAAATATAATATTAAACTCTTATAAAAAAAAAGTTACTTAGTATGCAGTGTTAGTGTAAAACTTTTTACACACTCTTAATTTATGGTAAGTATATTGAATTTACTAATTAATATTTTAAAAATCATGTACATGAAAAAATGTGATTAAATGTGAGTATAATATTCTTTTACACTGTCCGTGTATACTAATTAAACTCTATAAAAAAACATATTTAAGAAAATATTTATGAGTTGATTTATAATAATCATCTTAAATAATATATACTAAATTTTAGTTTTAAAAATAAAATAAAATTTATAATAAGTATTATGAAATAAATTTCATGCATAGTAGTGATTAAACTTAATTAAATTTAAAATACCCAATAGTATTTAATAAAGAACTATTACTCTCATCAATTATATTTATTAATATCATTGATAGATTAAAACACATTTATATTTTCACAATTACAACTTATCATCTTATTGAGTATATGACTTTTAAGAAATATTTATTGACAAAGTTAATAAACTAACTTACAATATTCCAAATGGAACACCCTTCCTTATATAACAATGTCATAACAAAAAATATAAACTTTTAGAAATAAATAAGTTTTCAATACATTTATCATGTTAAAATAAGATTTTAGAATTTTGTATATCTAACATATTGATATATGTCAAAAACCTAGGTGGATACTAATAAATTTAAAAGGTAATTACTATGTATCCTCTTAGATTTAGTGTAATTACATATGTATTTCCTGTATTTTTCAAACTTTCGATGACACTCCTTTCACCTCTGTTGTCACACCATTACGAAACTTGAAAAAAATATTTCCTTATCATATTCATATGAAATACAAACATAATAACTCAAAAAAATAAATAAATTAATATACCATATACGCATTAATAGATAAAAGTCTTCTTTCTTCAACAAAATAACACAAAAACATCAAATGGGAAGACAAAGAAAAGTTTTTGCTTTATGAAAGTACAAAGTTTTGTCTTTTAAATTTAATTAAAAACTGCATGATCAGCACGTGACCTAATCTGTTAATGGATTTAACATTGTTTTGGAAGGAATGATACAACTGTAATGATTATATAAAAGTAAGGGGATTCGTGTAGTTAAAAAAAAAGAAGAAGAGGATACATTTGTAAATACATTAAACTTGAGGGGTGAATCCATAATTAGCTCTAAAATTAAATAATGAACAATTATGGTAATCTCAAATAATTCTTTACATAATTTTGTTAAGTTTTTCTATCTCCTTGTTCATTGTGATCCCATCTTTATTATCTGAAAACAACACTTTAATAAAATATAATTTTGTTTGTGGTGAAATTTGTTGAATAAAATAGATATTGTGATTTCTAAATAATATTATATTTATTTAAGGAACTTTAGAATTTGATGGCTTCACCTTCTCCATGGTGTCACCAACTCTTCTCCAAAATGAGATGTTGAAATGAATCTTCTTCAAGGGTTGAAATAGGTGTGAAAATAGGGCTTATGAAGGGTAAAAGTGGTTCATGAAAAATGGAGACAAAAGAATGGTATTTTGAGTGGTGGTGGTTGGATGGGTGTCTCTTTGGCTAGCTCAATTCACTTGGAGAGGGTGAAAATCAATCCTAGGGAGACCCAAGTTCCTTCTAAGGTAGAGAGGTGAGGAAAGGGGCCAAGAGATCCCTAAATGACTAAGGAAGAGGAATGATGAGGAAAACTCTCTCAAATATCCAATATATCCAAAGTGATTACATGTAGTCTAACCTAGGGTATTTAAAGAGAGGGTGAGCCTAAGTCCCTCCCCCCTAAATGACTAAAATACCTCTGTGTCTAGAAAATGAAAGAAATGGACTTTTAAACCTGCGCAATATGATCGGTCAACTCACATAACCTGTGACTTGACAATTTGTAAAATAAATGGCAAAAAAATATGTAAGTAATTTAAAAGGATGAATTGGATCGAGTTTGATCAATTTGATAAGAATTCAACTTACCCAACTCATTGTTCACCTCTATTATGTCAAACCTTCTTTAATTTATTAAATACAAAATATATAATAAAGTAACCAAATTAAAAAAAAAAACTCTCACGTAATATACTAATTTTAATATTTATCAATAATTATTAGTTATAACAAATTATTATATATTAAACTAACCCGTGATTTTATAAAATTGTTAGATAATAAAATATTTATAATTTATAATCACTTTTTAACTAATAATTTGTCTTAAATTTATAATAATTTAATCATAAATTATATTTAACACTGATAGACATGGTTTTGATATATCTCTTTTAGGCTAATTGTGTTAATGGAATTATGTGTTTAATTTATAATAACTAGTAGGAGAGAGACACTTCTTACTCCTTTTTATATTATTAAATAAAAAAATTAAAAGAAAAAAAAATGAAAAGTGAAAAGAGAAAAAAAAAAGAGAAGAAAAGTTACTTGAAATGTATAATTGATAGTTAATTTTTTAGTAATTACTTAGCATCTCCAACCATAAATACTTGTAAAGGTACTTAAAAAATTAATGAGTTATTTGAAGTAACTCTTTCATTATAGCAATTCTTCATGGTAATTTAAGTTCTTTAAAAAGTGGATGAGTTGTTTCGTCACCAAGCAACTATCGCTTATGATTAAAAAAATAAATTTTCATCAAATTCATACAAATTAATAATAATATGCAACTAAAAAAATTTTAAAAAATATAAAATTGTGATTTTCTTGGAATTGTTTATAATTTCTTTCATTTGACTAAAATTGAGTATGAATTGATTAACAATTACATAATACTATAGGGATCACTAAATACAATAAACAACTCATGAGAATTACTCTTATTGAAAAATGTCTTTAAGGACAAAAATGTTCAAGTAAACGTTGACATTAAATAAGATATTCCATTATAATAATTATATATGGTGATTATAAATACATTCTATCAATACTAATTAAAACCTCTATTATTTATTTTATCTAATTTAATATTTTATAAGATTTATGAGTTTTATTTTAAAAATTAAAATATCATACATGCATTTTTAATTTAATAATCAACATGAAAAAAAAAATTTACTACATATATTATTGGAAAATCTCTCCCGTCTCATTTTCTATTTTTGGACACACTTTTAAACTATTTTTTATACTAATTTAAGAATTCAAATTTATTCCATAATTCATTTACGGAAAATTATGGAACTCAATTCACATTCAAATAAAAAAAACACACACACATATGATAAATAAAAATAAAAATCGTGGTAAACTCAACTTACTACTTATTAGTATGTAAGATCTCATTAATTTGTAAACATTAATTTCTTATTGTTTTAATTAACAGATAACTATTTCAAATCATATTTTCTTTCCACAAGCTTTACCATTTTTTATAATATGGTATATTCACTAATGACTATTATTCTATTTATTAAACTATTTGATAATTGATTGAGCTATTATCAAATCACTCATAAATATTCAATACTTCAAAATTCACATTTAAAATATAAATTAAAATTTTTAACATAAAAAATAGTTGATAAATATTAATATTTTTCAATTATATTTATAATATTATTAATAATGCTACTTTATTTTTAATATAATATTAATATTAATTTTATAAAATTATTGTTTTTTAGTCTATCTATTAAAAGTGTAAATAAAGGTAAAACACACTTGTTTTAAAACGAAAAATTTTTAATTTAAAATTTAAAGTGAAATTCTACCTACATTGGATCCCACCATTAATAAATTTTCAACAAGTACACAATTTTCAACGCTTAAAACATTTGCTGATTTTGAACTTTGACTAAGAAAATAATAACCGTTTTGTAGCTATAGTTTTAAATGTCAGAAAAATAGTTTCCCCTCACACAGTATAATAAATTTGTTGATTTTATTTTAAATAACTAACTTTTTTTTAAAAAAAAAAAAGTAGATAATTAACAAAGTCATGAAAATGATGATTTTATGATTTAATGTAAAATTATTTTTTTGAATTATCTTTATAAATATTAAGAATAAATATTTTTAATAACTAAAAAAGGGCACAATTTTGTTTAGATGATTTTTTTACTTTCTTAGAAAATATTAAATAATTTTTATAGTGCCTAAAATGCTTATGTAGCTGAAAAATCTCTATTTGACAGGGCTTGTTCCTATACCTATGAATTTTATTAGGCTCCAAAATGATACATTGGAAGAATCATCTGATTCTTCCAATATGTTTAATTAGTAGCGTAATAATTTTCACATTGACATTAAATTATAGTAATTTTTTATTTATGATAATTTTTTTATTTTATCAATTAATATTTTAAGAGTCATATAACTATAGAATTATAATTAAATATTTTTTACAGTATTTATGTATATTAATTAAACACGCTTGAAATATTCTCTCACTTTCTTAGAGAATAACAAAATGATAAATTCTAATTGATAATTTTTATATTCTCTTACAATTTTGTTATAAAGAAGTGCTAGAAATTCTTTTTGAAACTATCTTTCTTCAACTTTTCCTAGCATTTTTATTTTTCTATCATAGTTAAAAAAATTAAGAAACTTACATTTTTATATTTTTTATTAATTAAATTTAAAATATAATCATTAATATGATTATTTTATTGCTGAAGAATAATTTTTAATTCTAAAAAAATATATTCTTAATTATAAAATGTATCTATATTTTTTAAGAATCTATCTGTCTCCCTTGCATGATTTTTTTTAAAATATATAATACATTAAACTTAAACTTAATATGTAAGTTTCACTGAATATAAAAGAGGATTTCTTAAATTTGCATTTAATTTTGGTAAAAAAAATATTTTAGTTTTCATTTTATTAAATTACCTTCAGGAATGACTATTTTAATTAGTTAAAAATATATTATCTTTAGAAAAACACAAACGTTGATTATATTATTTTAAACTTTGGGATACTAATTTGAAGAAAAATTCTAATATTTAATTTTTAAATTAACAAAAATAAGTTGAAGGCATTTTTTTCCAAAAAACTGAAGGTTTTGTAAGACAAATGTTATCCAATATTTTAAGATTACTAATTAAACCGTGAAAGAATTAACAATAAAATTACTTCCTTCTTCTTAAAATGAGTGTTGTTATAAATTATTTTTTAAAAATATTATTACGTTAAAAATTAAAGTAACCTTACTATGGATGTTTTGGGACAATTTTTTTAAATACATTCATGTAGATTGGAATGGATAAAGTATTAAAAGATGTTATTAATTAACTTTAAATAGTTCTTTTTGGTGTTGAAATGAATAAAAATATTAATACTATTAATTTTTTATCAGATTAAATAGTCAGTAATAAGTAATAAACAAGTATAAATGAATGAAAAATTGAGTTGGTCCACAAATGGAGTATTAATTACTTAATAATGGAAGGTATGTGGCCCCACACATTGTTGATGACGAAGAAAATTCAATTTCCAGCAGTTTGATTCACACCGGAGACTTTGCGTCAACTCAACTCCATTGATCGGCATCTGACGTGGCAGAAAAGACTATCCTTGCAACCTCTCATCTCAACCGTTCACAGTTCCAAGGTTCATCTATGGTTCACATTCAGATGCACCAAAACCCATGGCATTGGCTAACTCATGCAAGAAAAGTGTTTTTGGTTTTTGACTCACTTCTTAATCCTTATTTTATTAAATATGTGAACTTTCACCTTCTACTATCAGAATTTTTAGCATTCTTCCTCCCTCAAAATTATTTCACTTTTACAACAAAAAATTATATATGCGCTTTTCATTTTTCTTATTTATATTAATCATTTTATATTTTTTTCACTGCAAAATTATACTCTTGCAAATTTAATGACAAATATAATTTTTTTCCACCGGATTTCTATAAGCTTTCATGTTTTCAAGGAACAAAACTACGGAAGTCGTCGTAGAAATCAGGAAAAATGCTGCATTCTCATTGCTTTAAACCTTCAACCCAAATTTGATGCATTTTGACTTTGAAAATTTTTACCTGACCGTTATCCTCTATTTTCTGCAATTTTGAGCCTAGGTTTGGCAGAAAATAAAAGTAAATCTATTATTTCCAAGAGTATTGTAAAAACCAGATCAGTTACAGTTACTAATTCAGTCAAAATAGTAGGTAAATAGTCAGATTAATTCAGTTTAACTCAATCTATATTATATATATATATATAATCAAAATATATGACATTACTTAACTAATTCAATTTAAATTAACATAAAACTACTAACATAACAATATTAAATACCAAATAAAGTTTAAATATCTAACATACCAAATTAACACAATCTCATTGTCCAATACTCCAATATGAAAATATAATCATAATAATAACTAATATCTAAAATAATAATTGAATTAATAAAGTTCTTAATAATAACACAAATTCATAAAATAAGAAAATAAGTTCATAAACAAATTTAAAAGGCAAACATAAGTCTTTTTTTTTTAAAAAAAAAAAAATCAAAACTCAACCCATAACGGGTTTCTAAACTCGTTTGGGTCGTCGGTTTTTAGGAAACTCAGTCGGTCCTAACCGGTTTGCAACGAATCACTTACACGCCCGATCTGATAAGTGAATTGGTGTGATTGTCTTACTGAGTCTTGTCTGATCGACTGGTTTGGAACGGTTTTTATAACACTGGTTTCCAACTTCATCTTCACGCATTAAAAATAAATACTAAATATATAGTATATGTTAATTAGTAGGGTGTTTATTGCGTTGAGTGACCTGATGACCCAATCCAACCCAACCTAATTAGGTTGGAGTTTTTTTAGATTTGGTGAAACTCAATCCAACCCAATCATATTCAATCTACTACGAGTTGGTTGACATTTTCAGTAAGTTAAACCTGAGACTCAACTCAACTAACACAATAATAATATTATATTATTATTTATTATTTTAATTAAAAAATTTTAATGAATTAATTTATAACTCCCAAGACTTTTACACTGTCACGCACTCAGGCAAGTACACTATTAGAGTTTTTAAACCACTAGTTTATTGGTCATGGTAATAAGGGTTATAAAAATATTTTAATCTAGAGAATCTAATAACTACATGGTTATTGTTGATTGATAATTTAACATGCTAATTTTAATTTGCTTTAGTTTTACATGTAATTTATAATTATAATTTATTAATTATTTTTATTTTACAACAATGATATATTCTATTTTTTTTAAAAGAATATCCTAAAAAATATATAAAAATATTTCTAAACATTAAATTTATTCTTTAAAAAAAAAATTAAAATGGTGACCTAATTAATTCAACCCGATCAATGGCAGGTTGAGTTGAGTTAAAAAAAAAAAAGAATACCCAACCCAACCCAATGTATTGTGATTGGATTAAGTCTTGAGTTTGTCTAAATCTGACCCAACCAAACCCAACCCGTGAACAACCCCAATTAATTAGTCCCTCATATTGCAGAAGAGTTTTTTATTTAACACTTACTCATTTTTCATTCTCCACCTACCGAGGGAAAAATATCATTATGCCCTTTATTTTTTACTCTCCGGCAGTGTAACACCGGAGATTAAAAAAATTTGCAATTTTCCTTATGCGGCAATGCATCGCCGGAGAAGAAAAAAAAAATTGCAAATTTTTTATTTCTCTGGCAGTGCAATGCCGGAGAGTAAAAAAATTTGCAATTTTTTTTTCTTCTCCAGCGATGCACTACCGAATAAGGAAAAAACCTGAAAAAAAAAATATTACTAAAAAATGTTATTAATCTCAATTTAACTATAACAAAAAATTAAATTACTCATAAAATTTAAAAATTTATATTATAAATAACCAAAAATAATAATATATTACAATATTTATAAAATTTGCAAATATTTATAAAATTTTCAAATAACAATAATATTACTCATAAATATATTACAATATTATAAAATTTGTAAATTTTTTTGCACATTAAGAGGAAAAAGACCAAAAAAAATTTATTATTCATAAATGTTATTCATGTAAATTAAATTACTCATAAATATTCTTGTTAGTCTCAATTTAATTATAACACAAATAATAATAATAATTAGAGTAATTAACGTCATGTAATTAAATTCAAAGTAATTGCTGAAGAAGCAAAAAATTTAAGAGAAGATTTCATAATAAATTTTATATTTTAAAATATAAAATTTTAAAAAATTATGTTATAAATAAATTATATTATTAAAATATAAAATTTTATAAAGATAAGGTAAATAGTTAAATAAATTTTTTAATTAAGTTTTTTTATTTGAAAAGCTTATTTCATAGAATAAGTTATTTTATTTTCAAATGTGAGTGAGTGTAGTTAATTTATTAGAATAAGTGTTCAAAGAGATAAGATTAATTTATTATGGTAGGTGTTAGGATAGATAATTAGGTTAAAGGGTATTTTTTAGTTTTTCAAAAGTAATTTAGGTGAATAGATGTTAAATGAGAAAGAGGTAGGTGTAAAATGAAGATCTCTTGCAGAATTGGTTCCAAGGTCCGTTATGTTTTGAAATTTTTTAAAAATTTTGGTTCCTCAATAATGTGCTTACTTTTTAATAGAATTTTTTGTTCATCATTAATGTGTTTACTTTTTAAAAGATTATATCTAAATATTTAATATGTTGATAATTTTCTTCCAAATTTTATATATTTAAATCTTTTACTCATAGTTCTTTTTTATATTTTTAAAATTTGTAACCTTAAATTTATATATTTGAATAATTTATTCTCAACTAGTTTATATGTTGTATCATTAATTCTATATAATTAAACTAATTATTTTTAATGTGTTAATTAGTTATATATTTATTATTTAAATATTTAACTTAAAGTCCAATTTTATGGTTTTCTTTTTCAATGTGATTTGCTTTAATTTTTAATACATTTTTACCTTTTATTTTCATTTTGAATCTTATGGGTTTTTTTTCACTGTGGAGATTGTTCAATGATAAACCCTTTTTTATTCTTGCATTTTATGTAAGAATTTGTACTCCAAATTTCTTATTCTAATTCTTGCTTTGTTTATTATGTTTTAAATTAATTATTGATTATTTTTATGTAGGATAAAAATAGTAAAAAAATAACAAGTGACTCAAGTTTCAAAGAAACATAACCGTACATAATTAGGATTTTGTTCAAAGTCTATAAATGCAAATCAAAATTTCTTTTTAAAGGAACTTTCTGATACCTCTCTACTTTTAATTACAAATCTTAATTTTGTCATTTCTACTGTATAGTTACGCTTTTAAGAAGATTGTAACTCACTTAAGAGTTTTTTGACTTGAAATGGTATAACAATTTTATTAGATTGATATTGTAATGTAGTATACTCTTTCAATCCTAAATTTATTTTAATTGATTCTTATTTTTTAACGATTGAATTGTTAATGCATACTTATATATTTAGACTTAGGTGTTACTAATTATATATTGAATGTCAAATCACTCTTAGTAACCTATAGAGAGTTAGATAATTATAATAAAGCTTAATTGGAATTAAAATTGAATGAATATTAGGAGTCTTACAAAATTCATAAGTTTTCTCTAAATTTATAAGCCAGCATTTATCTTCCTTTAATTTTATATTCTATCACAAAACAAAACAACATTTTAATATTTTCTTGGATCACGACAATATTCATTTAATAGGAACCATAATCAATCATTTGAGTTTGATATCTAGACTTTTAATTCACTGTTATTACTGCACATGATACACTTACTTTTAATCTCATTCAAAACACATTAACAATCTATTCTAAATGTGTCAATGTTTTATAAGGAGATCAATTTTGACACAACATATTTTCAGTGGCAAATCAGCATCTGTACTAAATTTGAATTATCACATCAATGTACTAGGGTTACATTATCAATAAATTTCATTAAAAAATTGATAAATTACCAAAATTGGTAAAATTTGAAAACATGAGAGGCCAAATGTGTAATTAAAAAAATGTTTAACTATGTATTTGATTTATGTAAATTGACTCTTTTTCAATTTTGGTCCTATAAGTGTTGTATTTATAAGATTAAAACTAGAGAAAAGTCAACTTACAGGGACTATATACATCATTAAACTTAAAAAAATTAGAGATGAAAATGGTGTATTCATAAAACTATAAAGACGGAAATGAATCCTCTTGAGTGAAACTTCTACTTTAATTTTCTCAAATTTAAATTTTCATCAAAAGATTATTTATTTATTTTTTATTATTTAAATTTTATCTCTTTCTTTTAATTGAAAAGTCCCTTGACGTTACCTAAAAATCAAAAGATGAATATTTAAGGTTATATCTAAATGAGATTATAAGATTAGTTTAGTAATATAATTTACATATAGAAAGATAGGGAGAGAGAGGTTGTAGGTTCAAATCTCTTCACTAACGTTAATTGTTAGTATATTTATAGAAAGATTTGAACTCATGACCTTTTCCTTCTCTATTTCTCTATTTTATCATAAAACCAATTGATCATACCATTAGATAATATAAAATCCTCAACAAATATGTAACATTGCTATATTTTCATCAATTAAAAATGGCTTTCAAAATTTTGAATTTTATATATTTTATTTTCGTAACAACATGATCACCTATCAGCTAAATGAATATCAATATTGTGAGGGGTTAGTTATGGACTTTACCATATATTGGGAAACCAAAAAAATTTAATATGTTAAATTAGTGAACATTATTTATGAAGTATTAGATCGTGTATGTGGCTACGAATTTAATTTTTATGATTTTTGTTGACCATGTTATCCAATAATATAGTTAATGTGAGAAATGAATTAATTGTACTTTTATATATAATTACTAGATGGAAGCGTATCTCTACTTAACCCTTAACAACTTTAATTAAATAATAAATATCAGGATTGTTGGATGAAGGGTATTCTACGCATATAACAATATAGAAATACCAGTAATAAACCACTACTTCTGGAATAAGGATCAGAGGGAATTTACGCTTAGAATAATGCAGAAGTAGTTGTAAACCTTCACTTCCCGAACAGAGAAAAATAGCAATTGATATATATTAAACAATTTAGTAATTGTATCACGTGAACAATACAATAAAATAATACTATATTATTAGCAGTTATTTGTTGACAGCCACAATATTGACAATAAAAGAAAACCTGTCGGTATACGGGGATTGAATCTTGTGATGTTTTTGTTTAGTGAAATAGTCTTAATAAAAGAAATTGTAAGAATCACTTAATCTATAATTTATCATAAAGAAAATAATTATATTTAGTGTCATTTTAATTCGTAATTACACTATTTTTTAATTTTTAATTATTTTCTAAAAATAACTTCTAATTTTGTTTATATTTTAAATATATATTTCAGTTTCTTTTAATCTTTCAAATCAAATATAATTAATTTTTAATTTCACAAAAGGCATATAGTGCTTAGGAGTATGTTTTACCCTAATACCTAATAATCAAACTAGTGAAAAAGAATCATAGTTTACCAACTTGAACAATAAAAATAAACTCAAATGGAATCATATAAAAATTTGACAAGAAATTATACAAAATATAAGAGTATAAGTAATATACTTATTATCTAATTAGATTTAAATAATTTTTTAAATATGAAAATTCCAATAATATAAGAATAATAGAGAGATATAAGGTTGATTTGGTGGTAAAGTGAAAAAATAGGGAAAGAAAGGTGGTGGGTTGGAATCCCTCCACTAATAAAAAATAACATATTAATAACTAATATTTAACCTATAAAAAAATAATATAAGAATAATTTCAACAAAATATGTATATATAAAGTTATTGTTTATTTTTTAAGTATTTTTTTCTTTTATTAATAAAAACTATTTTTATTAAAAATATAAAATAATTTTATTGAATTCCAAAGCATAAATAAATATCGTTAATCTTTAAAATGAAGTTGTGTTATATAATCGTGAAAAATTATTTTTAAAAAATAAATTAAGATAACTATTGAATTTTTAAAATAAATTATATTAAAAACTCATGAAATAAACTTTGGTGTTCATAATGATTATGCCTAAACTGATATCAAATAAAATTGTCTCTTGTAAATAATATTTATCGTGTTTTTTATAAAAATTTAAATTATTTGAATTTATAATATTATTTAGTAATTAACTTATAGATATTTTGTAATAAAAATATTTTCTTAAACTAATTTTGACATATATATTATATATTTATGAAAAATTACACTATTATATAAATATTAATAAATTATATAATATATATATATATATATATTATTTTGTAATAATAATTTATATATTATTGAGTATTCAAAATGTAAATGTGTCAAATAATAATAAAAAGTTGTCATTCATAAGGATATGAGTAAGTTTATCCATCATGAATTATATTTGGATATTCTTTAAAAAAAGATTAATTGATTTAATTTATAATATTATTAAGTAAGTAATTTAAATTTATTTTGTCATAAAAATATATTTAATTACCAAATTAATTTACTATGTTATAAATTTAATTTTTTGTCACAAATCTAAAAACAAAAATAGGATTCAACATCGGTTCTAGAGAGGAAACCACATCAATTTCGAATGAATATTGTATCAGCAAATGTGGAATTTAAACAACTCTGTTTTGATTTACCAAAAAAGATATAGTAATTTTTTTATATCAGTATTTATAGAACCAATATTGATTAGTGACACGAAAATTACAATTTAACCTACATCGATTGTGAGGTAGAGATGACAAAACTAGTCAACTTAAACAACTCTATGTTGATTTGCCAAAAACATTATAGTAATTTATTTATGTCGATATTTACAAAACTAATATTGATTAGTGACACGAAAATTACAATTTAACCTACGTTGATTGTGAGGTAAGGATGACAAAACTAGTCATTCCAGGGCTTTTAGGCCCGACTCGCTGTGGACAAGGTGAGCTGATCCACCATACCAAAGGCGGCCCAAATTGCTAGCATGCCTCGCTTATAGGCAGGCTGACGCCCACTAGTTTTTTCTACCTTTTTAATTTTTTTTTTTATTTTTGCTTGGTCCAAATATCAAAATAAAAATATTCTAACAAAACTAGTCTAAAAATCAAAATAGTAAATTAAATAGTATAATTAACACCAAACATAAATATATAATATAAAAGTTTTAAATATCAAAATCACAAAATGTTTAATCAAACTAGTACAAAATGGCAAAATTCCAAAATATAATATGTCCAAAGACAAAGTCCAAATACAATAACATTAAAACATAATATGTCCAAAGTTCAAACATACAATAACATAATCCTAAATAGTAAATATCAAAATGTCTAAACCCACATTGTAATTATATAAGCAAATAAAACTAGTCCTCCATAAACTTAAAAATCCAAATTATCAACTATTAAGCCTCATATTCAATTTCAACATCGTTGGATACACCCTTGGAAGAAGTCCCCTCAACTTTTCCAACTTTGGAATTGTTACCTTCCTCTACCTCATCTACATCACAACTGAAAACATAATTTCAAAATGAGAATAGAATATCAAATAATTATCAAAGTAATAATAACAATACAAAAAATAAATTAGAATGAATTACCATCAACAAACCATGCAGCCAATTGGAACTACAAATAATTGCTTCCACGTTTTTAGGGAAAAGACGATTCCTATACTTATTAAGAACTCGGGAACCAATGCTAAATATAGGGGATACTTAACAAGTCCCTAACCATCAATAAAAAGTTCGAAAAATGTTGGTTATTATTCTTCCACCATTGTAAAACATCCATTTGTTCTGTAAAGTCAAAATCTAAAGTTGGTTCATCTAGATATATATCAAGTTGAGTCATTCCAATTTTACAAGCATCTTGAAGCTTGCATCTTTTAAGTTCCTAATTTGATGAAAAGACAAATTAGAAATATATATATATATATATATATATATATATATATATATAGTAGAATAAGTAAAATAAAAGGTGATTGAATTAATTAGAATTAGCTACAACAAAGTAAACAAAATAATTTACATGAAAAAATTTGGTGTGGAAGATGTTGAAGTTTACGCTTTAGAACATTTGAAGTTGAACCTTTGCTATTATATTGAGAGAAAAACTTGTACAATTTTTCCTTTATTTTTCTCAAACTTGATTTCCCAAGTAAGTAGATCAATCTTTTCGTAACAATATCTGAAAGTTTTCAACTTCATCCTTGGGCTAAAATTACTCCAAATGCAAGCAGAACACTATAATCAGCCATGTCCTTCAACACTCCATTCTCATCTTTTACACTTTCTATTAAAAGACATTGAATTTTCCAAAGTTATAAAAAATATAAGTTGGAAGTAGGATAACTTGTGCCAGAAATTAAAGTTGCGATGTCATAAAATGGCATAAAAAAAGCACAAATCTTTTCTATTTTATCCCATTCTTGGTTTGAAGGATAATACTCGTATTGTTCATCAACAAGATGTAAGTTTCCAAAAGCACATCTCTATTGTAAAGCACTTTGAAGCATTAAATAAGTTGAGTTCCATTTTGTAGGAACATTTAAATACAAGCTACTTGAACAATCAATGTCACCAAACTTTTTAAGACATGTAAGCCAAAAATTAAGTTTGTACTTACAATATTGTCATAATGTCAAGTAAAATTGTCTTTCGCAATTATGTATATTTGAATTAAAATATTTTTAATAAATCAATAAATATTAATCTAGTAAAATTTCTCTTGCCAACTAACCGGATTCAAATTAATTTTAGGATAAATAATTTTATTATTTATAATAATTTGAATAATATTATTTTCTATAAATAATATTATTGTCAATATTGTAAATAAATTATAACAAATTTATTTCTTTTCCTATCAATTGTCGAGTGAGACTATTTTTTTTAGATTATGTGTATTTTTAATTTAAAATTATTATTTATTAATAATTTATAATAATAAATAAAAATATATTGGAGAATATAAATAAAAAGGTAAAATAAAAAATAAAATAAAAGTGGAAAATAAAAAATAAAAACTATTATTAAATTATAATTTATGATATTAACAAAAAATATATTATAGATTTATAATTATAAATAAAAATATATTATGTATTATATTATTATGTATATTAATAAGTCAATACTTAGTGGCCTTGGCATATATGGCTTTGGTGTAGCTGATGAGAGTGCCGGCAAAGATCCAATTTCTGGCATGGCAGCAGGATGCAGACAGACTGTCAATGAGACATAATTTACTTCAACGTAGAATTATCTCTTCAAGGGGCAAGATCTCTGTGAGCTGTCTGGTGTGAAAGTGGAATCTGGTGTGCATTTGTTTTTGAATTATAACATAGCCTATCGAGTGTGGCAGGCTATATGCTCATAGTGGAGGATCTCTTCGACTTTTTCAATTGAGATAAAAAACCACTGTTATCAATTTACAGGTTTGGTGGGTGGTTCAAAAGAGGTGTTTCAAGCTTTGCCCTTTGTGTGGTTTGCCAAAATTTGGTAGATATAGAGAGCTAAAAATGTTGTTGTGTTCAGAGAAAAGCAGGTGAATGTTCAACAGGTGGTACTTTGGATTCAATTAAGAGTGGTGTCTTTCATCTAAACTCACCTTTCATTCTCATACAGAGTGGGTAATGAATCCATTATTTTGTATTGATTAGCTGTAATCTCTAAATAGGTAAGGGTCATGGTTGTAAAACTATTATAATGTACTTCTTTTATTACTTGACAATGCTACAACTTTTGCACTTGTTTGTTACATGATTAATAAATATTTTAGCTTATAAAAAAAATAAAAATAAAAATATATTAAAAAATATCTATTATATTTTATTATTAATTTTTATAGCATCTATTATTTATTATCTATATTAAAGGTACAAGTGTCAACACTATATATATTAGAGTTTAATTAATATATACTGACACTGTAAAAGAGATTTTTACACTCATATTCAAAAATCATTTATATATATTATGTGACTTTTAAAGTGCTAATGAGTAAAGTCAACGACTTAACCATGAATGAAGAGTTGTGATTGAATGTTAGTGTAAAAATCTTTACGCTGACAATGTATACCAATTAAATTCTATATATTATCTATATTAAAGATATTAAATGTCAATACTATATTAAATTATGTCTCAACAATGATTTTTCAAAAAATTAAATAAAAAAATGATGTGTTCACCCATAATATAATCAAATTTTTTTTTAAATATAATATATCATAGATATCAATGATATGGAGAGTTAGTTTGTTGATGATATATATATATTTCTATAAAATAATACTAGTTTTTTTATAGTTATTTTTTATGTATATAAATTGTAGAAATGCAAAGTTGAATTAAATTAACTAATCAAATAATAATTAAATTTAAACTTTATCATCCATATTGTCAAATCGCATATATAATTAGTTTAGTGAGTTGGATTAAAAATCAATTACATTTGAAAGGGAAAAAAAAATTATAATATAATCCAACTCGAATACGTGGTGAGTCGGAATGATTTATTGGATTTAGTCCATTTTAAAATGGTTAATTACGACGCTATTTTTAATTATTTACAAATAGAAAATAATGATTAAGAACATTAAAATTAAATATAAAAAAATGGTTTGTTTGCTAGTGGTGGGAGAAATAAAACAGATGAAAATCATAGAGAAATATATTAAAAATGTTGTGTTATTTGAAGATGAAAAAGATAAACAAATAAAAATACCGTGCATTCCATTAATCTTAAATTACTTTTTACCACAAAATCTATCATACCAAACCATTCTAGCATTTCAATCTTCTCAAACGAGGGAAATTCCAGCCAACAACCATAACATGAATGACTATTTGTTTCTAAGTGTTGAACATGAAGCTACTATATTCAAGAAGAAAGTTAGATGAAATAGCATTATTAAAAGCAATTAGGATATGGGGCAATTGAAAAGTTCCCCTTGTATCCGTGTAGTATCAATCACAATCGGTGACAATCACATAATGAATAGTTACACCTTTTTAACCATGGGAGGGGTTTTCACAACGAAAGTCACATGCAGGCATTTACAAACGTCGCTGGAATTTCTTCAAAGATTATATTATTTATTTTGATATGAGAAGTTTAGTGTGAATTTACAAACTTGTGCTTGGTTCAATTGTTTTTGTGTTGACCTTAATTAATTACGAATGTGCCGATAATACCCACATTGTGGATGTATTTTTTTCAAAATAAATTAATAATATGTATTGATTCACCAACCCATAATTGTACTACTTTATCTTAGCCAGTTACCTCGTTTTTGGTCTGTGAAGGTTTACTAGTCAAAAAAGATAAACTCAACCTAATAGCGGTCTTAAACAAATGGATTTCAATGAGCCGTATAAAACTAATATACGTTATAACACAAAACTGTTCCTTTAGTCAATTTTTTCAGGTTGTGTGAAAATGTCTGAATATATTTTATGAATATCTTTATTTTGACCGATTAGATTTAAATAAGTAAATTACAATTGATTTGCACACCTAGACCGATTAATAATAGCAGCTACATGGGTGTAGCTAGCACGACACGAATTACATAAGAAACGTAATGAGAGAGGTCCATAGACCATAGTACATTTGCTAATAATTCTGTCAAACTCAAGCTTTCTTGTTTTGGTAGGCTATGCTATGTAATGTTCCCAAGCTAATCATGTGCTATTGGACGTCGTTGGATCGCTTAACTCAAAACCATATGTTGAAAATAGTATATATAAAACTTTTAGTAACACTGTAGCACAGACATTTCTTTAGTACCTACTCGATTCGCGAGAGACAATTGAGTACTCTTGCTAAATATCCCACACTCGCGCATCAAATAATGCTCTAAATTAAACATCAATTCTTGAATATATTTACATATGTATTGTGATGTCAGCATGCATGTGGCGGGAGACATGCCATTGATCAATGCCTACATACATTTAATTAGTTTTATATCCTCTCACAATTTATGCTATAATTAATTTTTATAAATTTGTATCAAATGAAAAATAAATAAAAATATTTAATATTTTAGGAACATAAATATTAGCCGGAGGAAGATTTGATAAAAATAGAATTATTCATTCATTATATATATTCAGGACTTCAGATAGAATTTGACGCACGTCACAGGCGTAATTATATATATATAAACCGTGTAGTGATTTACGTACGGAGTATAAGAAGGTGACCTTATTACAGTTTCTTTTGAAAAAAGAAACAACAAACAAACTCGCTTCTTTTAGAAAATAATATTTCTCAAAATAATTACCAATTTTTTAATCACACTCTTAAAAAAGAAAGAAAGAAATTGTTATATGAATGTGACAAATAATAATTAAAAAAGAAGTCCCAAGTTTGTTTGGAATCCGTACGAGACGACTTTGAGGGTTTTCTTGTTTTGTTTTGTTTTTTTTTTTTTTGTGGCAATTCTTTGACGTTTAATTTATGTGAGGAAAAGAAGTATGATTTAGCAGGAAAATGTGGGTGTCCCTTAATCCGATCTTCAAAATTACCCATTGGGTACGCGAGAGGCCACAACACATGCATCCATATATATGCTCTTAACTCTTAAGTCATGCTGGTGCATACACTTGGTGGATTCGTCGATGTACTTTTTTGTATTGTGCTTGTAGCATTGTTGGACCTAATTACTTGTCTTTAGCATTGCAAACCTAACTTACCAAGCTATACTCCCATAAAGCAAACCCATAAGGGATTTATTGCCGCTAAAAAGCAAAGCACGTCCAATAGGACTTTCATGTAATTACTCACTTTTCACATTGCAAGATTCCATTTTCGGATATGGATATAGTTTAGACTATTGGGAAATTAATATCATTTGCGGATAAAAAGAAAATAAAATGAATGTGTTGAAAGATGTAGATTTAGATCATTGATTTTTCTATTACTAGATACGACTTTGAGGAGGGAAAGTGAGATGCACATAGCTTGCACTTTTCCAAGTGAGCTATTTTCTTTCTTGTCCGGTATTGCCATGTCTCTCGATCCATAAGTGGAATAATGCAAAAAACATTCTTACATTAACTCATATGATCAATTTACTCGGTCGATCGGGGCCACAACATTTTCTAGTCTAGGAATTATTGCAGGCACAAGCGGTAAGTACTATACGATTAAAATCAATCCACGTACAAAGGACATTACAGCTACCATTTTTTCTACCTTTAACAGGAAAAAGGAAAGGAAATAAGGAATTAATGCCCGCTGAACATGCCATAAGCCAAGTCAAATTGATTGTTGCCAAAAATAAAGTAAAAGCTCAAACACTTTTTTAGTTTTATAATATGCTTTTCCATTAACTAAACATGTAAAAACTCTGTTTAATAAGATAAATAAGTTGTTTTACTAACTTACAAAATTACTATTTATCTAACAAACTAAAACAACTTCATTTACTAATTTTAGTTGTTCTTTTATTCATTTCTATCATCACCATCTCATTAAAATTTATCCAATTTCCTTTTTTGCATTTAAAAAATCTTAACACTTAAAAAAATACTTCCTCACTCTTATGATACGATTTTGTATAATATAAAATAATCAAAATTATAATAAAAGTGATTGATATAATCTCATATCAATTAATAAAAGTACTTCTAGGTGAAAATAAACTTTAAAATATTTTTTTAATTTTTAAGATGATATATTTTAAGTAAATTAAAATATCAAAGTTAATAATTATTTAAAATATATAAAACCGAATTTCAAGACTAAGTAATTAAATATATCATTTTATATAACTTATATTTATTAACTGGTATAATTATTTAAAATATATAAAATCAAATTTCAAAATTATATTGATTTCAAAAACTATGTATTGAAGAGATAAGGAGAGAGAGGTTGTGAGTTCAGATCTCTCCGTTAACAAAAACTAATACATCAACAGCTAAAATTTTGGGTATATAAATACTTTATTTTATTAAATATATTTATTCAAAACGTTTTGGGTATTAAAAAATACTTCATTTTATTAAATATATTTATTCAATTAACTGTCTTATTAACTTTTAATTTCCAAGTTCTTGCTAGCCTTTCCAGCTTCCACTGATTTTGTCAAACTCCTAACACACTTAAAATGAAAACGTCTACAATAAATAAATTTTCTAAGTCTTCCCCTCGTGAAAGTCATATGGAGACTGCTGAGTCAGTTGTGAATTGTTAGAAGCAAATTACCACACACAAGTTACAAATTTAAAATAAGGTCAACATGAGACCACTAAATGATTAGAGATAACAAATTGTAATTGAATCCTCTGAACACTTACAAAAGTAGCTTCCCACAAAAAAATTATGTCCATATGGATATTATCCAACCTGTTCCGTTCCAATAATAATAAAAAATATATATATATATATATATATAAATATAAATATAAATTTAATCACTATGAATTACACTAATATCTAATTGTAATTTTTAATTTAAAATAAATTAATTAACTTTATTAATTAATACTTTAAAAATTATATAAATAAAAAAAATATGATTATTCTGTATATATCTATCTATTTATATATATATAAAGCAATAAGATAAATAATATCGAGCTATTTATTCAAATAGTTTGTTTTATATTCTATTAAGTTTTAATTATTATTATTTTAGATACTCTGATTCATAATCTTGTCGTAAACTAATTTCTATTGGAAATAGTAGATCAAAACAATATTTAAAATTAAAAGATAAGCGATTGTCAAAATATGGATAAAATGATTCTGATGATGACGTCAATATTTTATATATTTATTTTTTTAATAATAGTATATAATTAAAGCTAATTAGTTTCAACATTTTTTTGTCAGGCATTTATATTCATAAACTAGAAATATAATAAATCATCAATAATTTATAATTTATATAGAAAGAAAAAATAGTATATAAATTCTAGAGTGATTCTTGTTATAACTTGATGTTACTCAATTTTTAGTTACTAGAACTAAATATTTTACGGTCACTTTATAATGATTGATATTTAAATTTAATTACTTTTTATTAAATAATTATTACATAAATTTTATAGATTTTTATTTTAGTTTGTTATCTTTGTAATGTTTGAATTTTGACAAAATTTATGTTTACTTAATATTATGTTACTTGTTTTTTATATTATGTTTACTTAAATATAAATTATATTGATTTTATTAATCCAACACATAAGAAAAGTATGAATCATGTTGGTAAATATAGTCTCATTCGTATGTATATATATATATATATATATATATATATATATATATATATATATATATATATATATATATATATATCCAATACATACATGGATATGAACTAAACTTGAGTAAGTATAAAGCTAGCTAAAGGTACATGTTTTCAACAATAGTATGAAAACATGTAAAATTTTTTCTCTTATAATAAGACTTTAATACTTGTGTAGTGACAGCTTAAAAAGTATAAAATTTTATACTCACCTTTAATTATAACATTTTATTTATATAACTTTTAAGATATTAATTGAAAAAATTAATAAATTTATTATATAAATTAGTGTGATTAAGTGACAGAGTAATGCATAGGTGTTTGTTCTCTTACAGTAATATATCTAAACACTACTTTTTGTGACATAGAAATGAGCAATTACCATTTTGTTAGTGTGGGCCGGTATAAGCATGCGTAACTTTTAGTTTATTACTTTTTCAACCACCCTTTCTTTGAGTAGTTTGATTCACATTTTCCTTCGTAGAGATCCCAAATGAAGAGCTGCCTCCATCCCCATCATGAAGTTATGCATGATGGAGCATCCTGATTTGCTGACATATCACTTTGCTTTCATGAACATTTATTCTATGTCTATAGAGCATCTTACCAAACAAAAGTACTCCACTAGAGCCTATATGTCAATTGAACCCAATGATTCTGTCCATAATCTGAGCTAGTGTTAGGCCCAAATGGCTTTATTGGTTTAGGTGTCCGAACAAAGCCGACACTGGCTTATAGAAGAAAATTTTGCTTGTAATATTTATAATTTCAAATCACTTGGTAAAGGTACATGTTTTACCCAATTAACACTCTACATTCAAGAATTAGACTCGTACCTACACTTGGTAAAATATACAATCAAACATCTAATACAATTAAGAATTAAAATGTTTGATAAAATAACAATATCAAATATCTAATACCAGTATAATATCCACTACGTAAATATAAATATAAAATTTCACTCTTGAATTCTCGTAAAAAAAAATCACTTTTGCATGGTTATCGAAATCGCCATATGTTTTATGAGTTTATTTGCCCCATTCAAGTCAAATAGTGAGTAAACTCGTTTTTGAATAAAATCGGTAAATTCATGCAAAATTGGTAAAATCGGGTGAAACTACAAGTTTACTCACAATTTCATGACTTTACCAGGGCTCAAAACGGCTTCATTTTATTCAGGAAAAAAACAGTTGCTTGAGTGATTTTGGGTTTTTTTGTCTCATTTCTAAACGTTGAGAACACGATTGACGATTCCACGAAACTCTGATGAAGTGATAAACACTTTAACGATGAGATGAGCGAATGACGAGTGGCTTATCAGACGACGAAGCATGCTCTTTCACGACGAACGGAGAGTGGAAACTGTGAGCAGCAGGGCAACTGCAAGCGAGCTGCTATTAGACTGGACTGCTTGCTACGAGCCTGCGACGACGAGTGAGTGGCGAGGCGAATAGCGGGAGTGAGCGACCAGTGGCGACGACTATAGTAGGACCTGTGAAAGTGCGAATCGCAATTGCGAGTACGAGTGTGCGACTACTGTCTACAAGTCTGAAGCTCTTAGCTTCCTTGCAAGTTACACTTTGTCCATTTTTGTGATCTCTAAAAGAGTTAGTTTAGTTACTACTCCGTACTCACTATACTTCAAAGTTCAAATAGTCTGATTTGGTACTTACTTGGTAGATCTGAATCATCTTATTTGGTTATAAATTAGAATGAGTTATTATCATTTGGTACTTGTAGTAATCTGAGCTGATTTTGTAGTAACTCTGAGTTTATTTGGTAATATGAGCTTATTTGGTAGTAACTTTGAGTTATTATATTGTTAAAATATTAAATTTGTGATTATATTATGTGAAGTAAACTCTTAGAAGTTTACTACAAATTTACGTAAATTCTTGATATTGATAACCTTGTACTCTTGAAATGAGAAAAGTTTATGAATTATTTCTTTTCTCATGAAATCATATGTGACTTTTCCTAAATTATCTTTTATTTTTATTTGTATTTTAATTCTTTCAAAAACTATTCTTAATTAATCTTAAATTTAAATTTTGAATCTTAACCAACCATATCAAAATTAATAAATCAGTATGATGTTAATTTTAAATTTCAATTAACTATTTCAAATTTGTAGGCATAGACATCAACCGAGTGAAGGATTTTTTTAGAAGTTAGGGGAAACTATGACCTTTCCAAACTTCTTTCCTCTCTTTTAGTAAATATATATTTTTTATTAAAAAAATTGTAATTGTATTTATAATATATTTATTTTATTATTTTTTTACTCTCCCAAACTTTTTCTTTACTTTTAACCAACCCAAATTTTTTTACAAAAAAATTATAATTTTCTTGAAATATATCTATTTTATTTTTTTGACTTTCAAACATTTTTCATAATATTTTAATTCAAATTATTCTCATAATTTCTTCTTCATTTAAAAAAAACTAAAAATTTTAATTTATTCTTATTCAATATAGTATAATCTTCACTATTGAAATGAGTTATTACTTATATATTATTTTCTATATACTTTTATCCAAATTTAAAATTTATCCATGCATTTGCATAGAAAACTTGTTGGTTTGATCCTTTTTGAAGACTGGACCATGAGATTTGATAATTGGTATAACTTGGTGAGGACAATCCTCTAACCAATACATCTCCGTAAAATTAATGGCAACCTTCGCCAGTTTTCAACAATAGAAGAGTTTAACCATTCGTTCAACCATGTAGAATTTTATCTCCAATGAAAATGCTAGATCCATTAGATCTTCTTTTGCATGTGCATTTAAGTATCTGAATTCTTGAGATGAGCGAACTTGGAGTAGGGACAGACATGGTTCAAGGTTTTGTAAGGCAACATTCAGAGACCCGAATTTAATGAGGCGGGTTAGGGATTCAGCAGCCCCATCCAGTTGGGGAGGGTGTGAGTGTTGGTGTCTGTGTCTGAGGAAAAAGAGGGTTGATGTCAGGGTAATTGGTTGGAGAGGGAGAAGAATGGGGAGGATGTGGATAAAGGTAAAATGAGGCGGTTGAGATTGGAGGGAAAGGGAAAGTCGACATTGGCATGTCAAGAGAGGGTGTCGACGGCTCGTGAGAGTGAGAAGTGAAATGTGAGTGACCTTCTTTTCAATTTCTCAGACTTCTTCAAATTCCCTAGTTTTAGAAGGAAGTTAGAATTGTCAGATTCTAGTTGTTTGAAATAATACATCCAACCAGTATATTTCAAATTGATGAATTTTAAAACCCTTGAACTCAATGTTTTTCTTATTAGTAATAGGTTGAAAAAATCGTTGGAGAACCGAGAAACCACTGAAAGCAAACCAATAAACAAAAATTCATCTCAAAAGAAATAATTCTTCATTTAAATTAGCAATTATAAACACAAAACAAATGTAGTGACTCCAAGGTGGAATGAGACAAAGGCAGCACCATTTAAAAAACAAACTTTTTCTCAAGTCAGTAATGCCTTTGCATCCTCATCTAACAAAAGGAATGAGCAAGTATTCTGCATAAAACAGCTGCAATAAGAAACAAGACATCAATACAATGGTGTTCCACTATATGTGGGCAAGAGAGAGAATTTAAAAATAAGAAACAAGACATCAATACAAGATAGAGCAAACAATTTGAAAATAAATATACAAATAAAACTAGCAAATAATTCTTCTTCCCATATGTCATGTGGTTTGAAAATAGTTGAATCTTTCTCCACAAGTAAAATTCAGACCAATATTATGACTAAATGCACTAACTTAATCACAGAAATTCATATTCCCAAAAAACCATTTCACTGCAGCTAATGTATTCAATTGGAATTTGGAACATTATAAATCAAACAACTATTATTTCTTCAAAATGGGAAAAATAATCAGTAGCTATTTGCCTGTTTCTTTTTTAATAATGGTCTTGATTCTAGATAATGAAATGATAAACAATCTTTAAGGTTAGAAATTACCTTCCAAATAAACATATAGAAGGATGTTATTGAAGCTTTGCTTTTCAAATCTACAGATTTGGCATGATACCAGAGAACTGAAGCCAGAACAGCATGTCCCACACCCTAAGTCAGAGAGCAAATTTCAAACATCGCAAAAAAGCTTAGACAAGTTTATACACTTGGTATCAATCTGAACAAGAATAGACCTAAGCTTTCTACTGAAAGACTGTCTCCTTTAAAGATAAGTTTTAGCTTTGACACTAACATTAAGATTAAAATTTCGGAGTATTATGTGCAACAAAGACAGCTTTCCTAGAGATACGTTTCTTATTCTAGTAGAGATGTTTGCCATATTACAAGCTGACAATATTAAACAAAATTTGAGTCTGCTGCACTCAAGTAAACTAGATGCTGAACTTGCTAAAGTGAAGGAGCAGCTCAGTTCTGTACTTCAGAAGAAAATTGTGAAAAAGACAACTGCCAAATGGCACTGGACTACCCAACTAGTGGTAGCCTCCCACCTTGCCCAAAAGGGGAGAGGCTAATTTCAAGATTTAACCTGTGACATCCGGGTCACAAGGCAACAACCTTACTGTTGTGTTATGGTTTGCCCTCTTGATATTATCCAACATACAAGTAAAAAATTGAAGCACATGAAGGGAGGCAAATTTTGCCAAATGTTGATATTAGCCAACTAGTATGCAGTAAAAATACAGCATGAGAAGGAAGGCAACTATACAGATCACCTTCCTCAAAACTTGGTAATTTAAACTAACTAGTCAAAGTACAATCCTTTCCCACACCCTGGCACAAAGAAACAGCATAATAGAAGGAAGATACAGTGCACATATAACAGCAACCTATACATGTAATGACTAATATGAACAATACCGTGACAATTTTACTCCAAAGACAAGGAGATGCAGCTCCCATCATGAGGGCGACTCCATAAGCTATTTCAAGAAGGGAAACACAAATCCAGAATACCTGACAAAAAGTAGTTAGTGACAAGTGACAACCAAGGGATACAGGAGGACACAACCAATTCTGCTGAGAATGAGATGATGCATTTAAATTTTGAAGAACATACCCGTTCTTGACCTAAACGTACTGTAAAAGATTGGATGCCAAATACTTTATCTCCTTCAATATCAGGTATGTCCTACATAAAACCAATCATTTAACATTTACAATTGATACACATATTGAACCAAAAACTTCATGGTGAAAACAAATATATACTTTAAGAAATTAAAGGTCTTTACCTTAAATAGTGCTATAACTACAGAGAAGAAGCTCATGAAAGCAGTAGCAAAAATCAGTGGTCTTGAAAAGACAGGTGGCCTCTTGTACACATGAGTCTGGACATTGTTGCATGAATTAGCAACTAATAAACATCAAACTTCCAAGGAATGTAGATTTTTTGGATGGAAAGTTATGACATACTAGTCAAATACCATACTGCCAACACTACTGTTAAAATGCTCTTATTCCTTACATTTTTTTCCATGTCTCTTACTTTAATAGTCAGGAAGGGTTATTAGAAAATATATCCCTTACTATGACTGGATGATGAAAATAGATTAATCATACAGAGGATGATTTCAAATAGTTTATCATGAATCCAACAAAGTAAAACATAAAAATTTATTATTGTTGTTAAGTACTCAAAAAGCTAATGCATGCTCATCTAGAACTATATCTTTAAAGGAACAAATAGCTATAGGACAAAACCTGCATGTGAAGGAAAAATGCAAGTTGAACTATTACTGCACGAACAGCTAGAATGCACATAGCTGCGAGTACAGCAAATCTCTTCCATCTCAACACAGGCACCTGGAAATTTTCAAAATGACAAATTTGTAAAATGGATGTTGTTCCCATTAAATAATTTTCCAAAATGAAGTTTTTTTTGTGTGTGTATGTGTGATTAAACATATGTTGCTCAGGATTGAACATGAGTAGAGTAAAATCTATATCAGATAGTCCATTGGGAAAATGTTTCAGAAAATCAAAGCACTCAATTAAATTTTTTATGAGCAAGATACCACAGCTATCCTCTTAATTTACCATTTGATTAATTGCTATTGTTAAAATATGAATCTCAGCTTTACATAATTTCAACTCTAAGATCCTACGTTTAGTTCACATTGTTTTCTTCCAAAAGGTAAATAAAACAAAAGAATAGATATTATTTGACATATAGCCATGAAATTTGATAATGCAAATGCCACACAGAACCGAGAACAAGTACAACTTTAAAATTAAGACATATCATTAATATGACTTTAATAATATGTGGGCAGAAAGGAAGTTTAAACGCAATCCAAAATAACTCACATTGATTGAATATGCAGTCCCTAGCACAAAACTTACAAAAAGAGCCCAAAATAGTGGCCATGAACCTACTATCCAGCCAAGCCAAAAACTCTATAGAAAAGAATAACATAAAACAATAAGCCTCCTTCCACCATGTGGGTAAATCTTCTCCTGAAAAATATTATTGAAATAAGAGAAGAATCTGTATGGTACCAGAATTGAAAAAGATGCAACAATAGTGACACCAGTTCCAAAGGAATATTCCCCAGATGCCAATGGAAGATACGGCTTGTTTATCTGCAGTAAAACACAAAGCACATATAAATAATAATACAATCCATGTGGTAGTTCCTCTAAAAATTGTAAGCTGTAAAAGGTTGCATTTTTTTTACCACTAGTCCATAACCAACACTACAACAATTTGGGAAAATAAACTAATATATAAACAAGATTTAGATGGTCAGAACTATATGAACTGCTCAAATTTCGCAAGTGAGCACAATCGAGAGCCTAACTTATATATATCAGATTTTAGATAAACCAGACAGCAATTCCGTCACTGTAATTTATACTTTTTCTTTTACCTGAAAGGCACTGGAAAAAGAATAATTTGTTAGCTATTAAATTATTTATTTTTATTAATAGGTTTCATACCTTGTCTATTTCAACATCAGACAACTGATTCAAACCAACAATATAAATATTCATAAACAAGGCAGCAACCACAGCCTGAAACATGTAAAAAAGGAAGTAAAAAAGTATTTATAAAGTTAGAGAAGGGAGCAATTGACTATTTAAAGAGAAACAACATATTTGGGGTCTCACCTCTAACACACCAGTAAAAAATAGTGGAGATATATCTGATATTTTCTCCACAGCAAGGAGAGACACAGAAATTATGCTTAATGCCTGTCCAAACACATAAAGAGAGCCATTTTAAAACCTTCAAATAATTCCAATTTTCCAAAAGTGATTCATGTAAATTGTATTAAGTATCAGAGGATTAGTTCTAAGTAATTCTAGAAAAGCTTGAACTTAACTGTGCCGATAACTGTGTGTGGCCTGGAAAACCTGTAGAAAGCATCCAAGGAATTTTTGACAGAGTCCAAAATGCTTTTTGGATCAAAAGCTTGAGGTTCAGACTCAAAAGATGGTTCGGAGGTCGCTTTCACAACAAATTTTGTATTGCATTTTTGACATGTATACCCTCTCTCAATGCCTTTGAAATGATGGTTCAAACTCGGCCACCGAAACTTCAAAAAATTATGTTCTTTTTGGACTTTCCTTTTGTTCCATGAAGCATTTGGCCCATAAGAACCTAGAGCACCAAATGTTGGATTTAAGTATCAGTGACCATGCATAATAAAAAATAGAAATATTTTCTTGTTTTAGAATGAATCAGATTCATAGGTAAAGAAAACATAAAAGAGCGAGTTTTACAATCAATTTACAAACTTCTGAAAAGGGTACAAATTATTTGCAGCTCTACCAAGACATACACTGTTCTCAATGTATATATAGATATAACAGATTCAAGTTTCAACTGATTGAGACAATGAGGGTATAAACCAATGCTCACTTCTCAAAGGGAACAGATAAATGTTGCTGCAGCACAATTAACATCCCGAAGCTACCAATAGACAACATAATGCCCTGGAACTAGAGTATATTCATAATTCATAAATGCTCTTCCCATAACCTATGTCAGCTTAGAGGGAAAGATTTTTATGCACATGCTTCTAGCAATCATCGAGATTTTCAACATTTCCATTATTTTACTTCTGATTAAAAGATGACTCCTTAGTTCCATGTCAATTCAATACTTCCAAGGCATTGTAAAATCAAAGCAGTAAGGCAGAACATAATTAGTTAAGCTGTTCCTTCTGCTAAATGATGCGACAGTATTTCAAAGGATAAAACTTTGAAACAATTCTTAAGGCTGATTTTAGTGATTGTTATCCTCCAGTCAGAATTAAATTTTTACCTCAACGACCTATATTAACCTATAATACAAAGTTACAAAGTTTCAGTACTTTCATTACTAAAGTGAAACTCCAATGATCAAAGAAAAAGTGCACATAGGTAATAATAATAATAATAATAATAAAAATAAAGGTGAAAAGAAAAAAGAGGGGAGTATAGTATCTGATAATGAGACATACTTGCATGGTAGATGGCGGCGCAATACTTAGTCCTGGAGAAATGAGGAGCTGGCACAAGTAACAGAAAGTATGAGAGATGAAGAAGAATTGGAAGAGACGGTATGAACATTGAAAAGAAAGAAAGGAGACATAGAGATAGTTACCAGTGGTAAGAGAAGACGGTTTAGGAAAAGATGGAAGAAGCAACGAGTCCATAATATAGAATGCTATGGTGACTAAGGTTTGGGTTCAGATTTGAATTGCATGACACCGCAACCTGAATTATACACTATTTGTATTTCCCCTTCGCCACTTCGCCACTTCGCCACTTCGCCACTTCGCCCTGGCTCTCGATAACAGCAAATAGCTAGATACCAAAACAGATTTTTAATTTCACACGCGCCGCTGTCTATTCGTGATTTATGTTTCAGCTACACGTCACTCTCAGAAACAACCCAACTGCCACGTGTCGTCTAAATCTGGAAATTATAATTCTTACTTCTACTGCACTGTCAAATGCTTGCTTGCTTCCACTTCCCCGGCTACTACCTTAAGAACATCCTCATATCTCTTCGTCATTGCTTCCCTCTCACACACTTCTACTAAATACCCCAAACCCCAATTCATGCCTGCTTTAGTCAAATCAAATCAAATCCTTTCTCTTCCTTTTCATTTCACTCGTTCCGATCATTTATTTTATCATTATATAAGAAAATAATATATATTACAAATTATTTAAATATATGAGTAAAAGTTTTTTCTAAAATTTTTAAAACTTTTTTTTAGTTTAAAAACATTATTAATTTTTATTTTTATTTTTTTAAAATACATTTTTTTCCAAACAATTTAGATAAGAGACAAATAGTGCTGCTTATAAAAAAAAAACAAGACAAATGGTGATAAGTGTTAGGATGGGTATACTTGGAACGTGAAACTTGTATTTTAAATAAATTGTATAAATTTAATTTATTAAAATAAATGATTTTTTTTAAGAGTTCATATTTGATTTTACACGTTTAATAGTCAAGTTCGTGAATCCACATATACACATATATTTTTTAAAAATAATTAAAAAAATGTATAATATTTTTTAAATTAATTAAATTATAATATATCATACTAAAAATTATATTATTATTTATAATAATATAAAATATTAAATATTTTTAATATTAAAAGTGTAAAATATCTCAATTTACAATAAAAATTCATAATATTAACACAAATTAATAGCTTAAATAACAATTTTGCCCTTTTAAACTGGTTACGAGTCAAACTCGTGTACCTGCAGATTTAGCATACAAAGTCCACGGGTTTTGCGAACTGGGCTGAATTTGTCCTATAGTTATGATTCTTTAAAAAAAATGTTCAAAAGTCACACAAGCTTGAAGGTTTGCGGACAGGTCTGTATATTCATCCCTAATAAGTGTACATATAAAGTAATTATATAATGTCATTTAATCACAATCAAATATTTACAAATAATTTATTTTAAAAATCCTTTAGATAATATTTGTGTTTTTTTTATAAAATCAATTTAAATAATGTTTATATCGACTAAACTTATGTATTTTAAATTATAAAGTAAAAATTAACAATTTTTTTAGATGACTTATATTGATTTTTTAAATTTTAGAAAAAAATACATTTTAAGTTACCTCTAAATTTCATATTTTATTTAGACATTACAACTTCTTAAAAGTATTTTTACATTGTCATTTAATTATAATTTATTTTTTAAATTATTTTAAAGTTATTTATTGATAAAATAAGCAAAACAAACTTATTCTTATAAAATATGTCATATAAAAATTACTTTAGATAATTTTATTTTACTTTTAATTTTAGAGTATGTTTAAAGGCATGGTATAAGACAACATTTTAAAACTTGGTTCTGACTTGTCAGTTTAACCGGTAATCACCTATATAACTGGTTCAAGTCGTCATTCACATTGAAAATACATCAAAATCGAATTAACCCGAAGCGACTCTGTTGAGAACGGTCTTTCATATAAATTTTTTTTAATGGGTGAAACGACATCGTTTTAAATGGAAAAAATCTCTAATAGTCTTCTCTACGTTTAGTCTTCTCTATGTAGTTTTGTCCTTCTACCATTGCAACTTATACTGAAAATTAACATCAAAGAAGCCACAAAATCCGGTGTTGGCACTATCTTCTTTAATTTGTATTCTTGATTTTTGGTATGATCAAATTATGTAGGTTATAAATTATTTATATTTTTTAATATAATTTAAGTCATGCAGGTTAGTTACAAACATCCTGGATTGACCCCTGACCCTATGAGTCCTTACCCTAACCCTAACTGAGTTAGATACCGGATTGAGTTTGTTAACATTGATATAAGAGTTTTTTGCAATTTCTCTACAAACTCTTCTCAAACTAAGAAATAATGTTTGGATAAATTGTTTTTTCAACTTTTGGAAAAGTCAAAAAGATCTCGATAAAGCTTTTTAAGAAGCTCAAATTTTAAGCTTATCAATTTTCTCATATGTTATTTTTAGTCCTTTAAAATTAAGTTAAGGTTTGTTTTTGTCTCTCAAATTTTAAAAAGATTTTTAACCTTTCAAATTTAAAAATAATTATTTCAATCCTTCAAATTAAATTATTTTTTAGTTTCTTAAATTTACAAATAATTTTTTAGTGGCTTACCAAAAAAATAATTTTTTATTTATGAAATTTAAAAATAATATTTTAGTTCTCAATTTTAAAATTAATTTTTAGTCCTTAAATTTAAAAATAAAATTTCCAGTCATCAAATTTTTAAAAAAATATGCTTTTAATTTAAAAATATTTTGATTTCAATCCTCATATTTTTATTTTTTTTTTGTCATTTAAAAGTATTTGTGTTGTAATGATGTAATAAGATGAGAATGATTGGCAATAGGTCGGGATGAGCACTAGTAATGGTTACCCGCCACCTGTTACCGCTAAAAACCCGTCGGTACCCGCTATAGAAATACCTGTGGATTTTTTTATTACCCGCAAGTATCAACGGGTACCCATGAATATTTAAAAAAAATATTTTTTTTTAAATTAAATATTTTTTATAAGAAGTTTTATCAAATAAATAATTTATTTTTTGGAAAATATATAAATAAAATTATACTAGTTTCTACAAGATTAATTAGATCTAAAAGTAAATTAATATAATATATTATAAGAAAATATTTAATAAGATAAAATATTTATTTTATATTATCGGCATTTTTATAATAAATAATTTTATTAACTATGAAGTTTTCATAAAAAAATAAGATTGATATCAATGAATTTTGACAATTAATATTTTAATTTGATTTATTTTTCAAAGAATATTATATTTTTAAACTTATATATATATATTATTTTAGTTTAGTAGATACCGGCGTATAACACCCATTTATACTATTCACGCCCGTTCAAATTTTTTTGTCATCCCTAAATGAGGTAACAATGCTGAACAAGAAGATTATTTAAAGATTAAAAAGTACAAAATAATTTCCTTTAAAATTAATGGATGAATTTTATTTAAAGACTAAATATATATTTTTAAATATTAAAGACCAAAACTTATTTTTAAATTTAGAGATATAAAAAATCATTTTTGAATTTAAGTTGACTAAAAAATCTATCTTAAATTTGGAGACAAAAAAATTAACAATGAACCTATAAATTAAATTTCACGTGACAAATCACGTCAACACACCGGTTAATATCTTCAAAATTTAAGGACTAAAAATTAATATAGAAATATAAAAATAACATCATGTATGTTTGATTTGAGAAAAAATGATAGGAATAATTTAAAAATTACAATTAACCATATTATTTTGTATTTATCTTTTCTATTCAAATAATATAATTTTTTTACGTCTATTATCTTCTCTTCTCTTTTAGCACCAAACAAACATTAGGTTTGTACCTCTTTAGCTATCCTCCACAAGTGTACTCTGGTTGTCTCTTGTCTTTGTGTGTGGTCCAAGTCAGTGTAACAATCAATTCTCTAACGGAGACTCAGCAGGCTTTGCCCAACCTTTGCCTCTTTATGTATTTCATTTGCTTTTTTCAGTTTCTTTTTAAATACTGACAAACAGCTACGTGCTGCTCTCAATGCTTTTTTTTTTTTTTTCATCAGATTTTGAAAAGATTTCTTTTATTTATCGTTTCCAAAATTTAAAATAATTTTCTTTTTGTAACCATAGTATTAGTAGGTAAGGTTGTTAAGCTCCACATTCTCCTTAAATTTCTAAATTCCTCAAACTCGATTTGTAAAATCTTAAAGATTTATTTTATTAAAAATATAAATATACTTATTAAATAATATTAAAATTGAAAATTTCAACCATACATATAATATAAGTCAAAAATACTTTGGATAAAACATAACTACAGAAAGTCAGTATCTCCTTCTAATATAATATGTTTTATATTCAAAGTAACATTGTCAATTATTTAGTTAAAAGACACAGGTTGTTATTCTCTGCTAGTATTAAATAATATTTATATATTGATTATTATTTTTTTATTATATTCTTATTTTCACAATTTCACCTAATATTTAATTAATTTGAACATATACATTTATTATAAATTAAAATATAAAATAATGAGGTAATAAATCACACGACTATTTTATTTGGATAACAAAAATTATTGTACTTCTTTCTTTCTTTAAATAAACCTTAAAAGACGCGGGTAAAAAGGAACGAAATTGGTATTCATTATTTTAAGTAAAACGTTAGGTCTTGTGAATTAACGAATGTGATTAAAAATAAAATTTTCATTAGAAATAATTAAATTATTTCAAATGGGAGCTCTTTCTGTGTTTGTTAGCCGAAAGAAATTATTTCTCGCCAACATACTTGTATAGGAAGAAGTATACTTGGATAAAGTAAAGAGTTTTTTATATAAGAAATTGTTTTTTTAGTATTTTTTTTATAGGTGAATGAATTTTATTAAAAATGCAAGCTAAGCATAGAATACAGAATGTGTCTATTTAGATAAAAAAATTACAAGTTGCAAATTATTTTTTAATATCAAAATATATTTTTTTATTAATTATAATTAAGTCATAATAAAAAATATTAAATGTAAGTTTCTTGAATTTTCTTGCAATTTGTTACCATTGAAACAATTTTATAGATTAATTTTTAAAAATCACATAAAATTATGAGTTTAATTGGTATACACTGTTAGTGAAAAATATTTTTACACTGATATTCAATCATGATTTTTTTTATTTATGTGACTTTTAAAGTAGTAATAAGTAAAGTCAACAAATTTACCATAAATGAAAGGTTATGATTGAATGAATGTCAGTGTAAAATTTTTTACACTTAATCGTGTATACCGATTAAACTTTGAAATTATAAGAAAAAAAGATTAAGAATCACATAACTAAGAAACTCACACATTCATCCACATTGAATTTGGAGATGTTCATAATCAAGTTTTTCAACAATAATTAATTATTAACATAATTAGAGAATACTAATGCGGCTCTCTTTAATACTCTTAAAATTTATTAGAAATTAGAGATTTTGGTGTATATACCTTTCAATTAGGAAATGGTTGAGAAAAATAGGAAATGATCATGAGAAGAAATTATTTATGAAACAAAAATTATATAAAACTAGTAAGAGTGTTTAGTTTATATAAAAATAATAAAAAAATTTATAAATAATATATAATTAAACATTTTAACAATATAATAAGTCAAAATAGTAAATTACACATTACATAATATTAAATAACTAAATCTAGTAATGTTTCACTCTAAGATAATAAACTACAAAAGTAATAATAATAGTAGAGTATTCTTACGTTTGGTATTTTTGAAGATGAAAGTTTGATATTTTTAGAGACAAAAGTTGTTCAATTTAAAAATGACATAGTAAATAAAAGTATTTTAAAACTTTTAAACACATACAAAACAACTTAATTTATTGACTCGATGACGGTAGTAAATTAATAAATTCAAAGAGTCACAAAGTTTAGATAGAATCTACCGAGCTTACCTAAAGTTTAATAAAAAAAAAATTTGCACACGAACTAACTCGCAAAATATAAATAGACTCGTAAATTTCTAAGAACCAAAGAGTTAAATAAAAAAGTTTGATAAGCATTATAAAAAACATGCCAAATTGAAATATAAGCAAAAAATAAAAAAATCATAGAAATTAAGAAACGAAATTAACATTAAATAAGACAAAAATAAATAAAAGTGTCTTTGTTATTTTTTACAAAATTAATAATCATTTTCAAAATAAGTATCATATTTAAAAACTTTAAAAATAAGTGTTCTGTTTATTTTTTTTAATATAATATTAATGATATCTTTTCACTATACTCTCAATAAATATCACTTTAATTTTTTTATTATAATATTAATAATAATGCTAGTTTTCAAAATATATCACTCTCTTTTACTATCTCCATTCTTTTAACCGTCAAACTTTTTAAAATTTTTTAAAATCTTTTTTTTTTTTTTTTAGAGTTCATAAAATAATCTTAGTGTATAACACTTATTTTTTACTCTAAAATTGTTTTATTAACTCTAACAATGAGTTTATAAATCAATTTTAGTGTATACCACTTAGTTTTTTAATATATAACATTTATTTTTTTATTATGGACGCTGGGGCATGTTATTACCGCTAATCTATATAAATAAATCAATCAATCTTACTGACACTAAAATGAGTAAATTGTTTTTAGAAATCATCTCATTCACTCTACACAATTCAAATTATACGATAATGCAATTTTAGTAAAAAATTAAAGTCTTTAATCAGTGTCTAAAGATACTGATTAGCGATTTCCTATAAATTATTTCACAGTAGTATTATGGATCGATCGTTAAAAAAACTACATTTAAGTTAGTTTTTAATCTAATTGTTTTATTAGCTGAAAACTTTATTTGATTTTTAGTAAATATATATTTTTAATAGTTTTTAGTATTTTTTAAAAAGTATTTTAAATAGTATTTTTTTAAAACATTAGTTTTTTTATTTATTTTTTGTCATTCAATATTTATTAGATTATTTTAATAATTTATATTTTTGTCATTTTATATTTAAGTCTCTTCAACAAATAATTGTATCAAACACAAATTTTGTCAAACAAAACATAAAAGTAAGAGTCAATTTGATTTGCAAAAGTGAATTAGTATGGTTAACTCTAACTAATTTAAGTTTGATTAAAAAAATCATAAGACAAGACAATTTAGACTTATTAAAGTAACATATTTAATTTACTCAAGCTTATCAATATGTAACTCCAATAGTCAGTTATCAGCCACTTCTAACCATAATCGATCACTGGTTACCAGTTATCATACATTAACAATCGGTCATCAGTTGTCGGTTATTGGTTATAAATCACATACTATTACTTTTGACTACTAGTCATCAATTACTACCTATGATTGTCACCCATCAGCTACCACTTTCAGTCATCAGTTGTTGATCATCGATTATCAATTACTTATAACTAACTAACATTTTGTATTACTAGATACCAACTTCAGTTGTTGGTTATAAATCACATACTATTACTTTTGACTACTAGTCATCAATTACTACCTATGATTGTCACCCATCAGCTACCACTTTCAGTCATCAGTTGTTGATCATCGATTATCAATTACTTATAACTAACTAACATTTTGTATTACTAGATACCAACTGCCACTTTGATAAACCATTTTGAACACTAGTAACTAACTATCATTTCTAATTATCGATCACCGGTTGCAGAGGAGGAGGAATTCTAGTGAGTAAAAATTTGACACCACTATTTTAAAATTGAAAATAAAAAAAAATGTTGTCATTATAAACATGAAAACTTCAAACCAAAATTAATTTTTATTTTTATAAATTTAAAAATTGAAAACCAAAACTACCCATAACCTTTGTTCAAGTGGTTTTGAGTGTCTGATTTTTTGTTTTAAAATGTATTTTAGAAATAGAACAACAAAAATGGTCCTAATTTGGTTTATGGTTATTTTCAAAATAGTTTTAAACTAATTTCAAAAATAATAAAATTTGGTTATGCAAATAGCTTAGTCACTTGTTTCAACCTCTAACCGTCGATCATTGACCATCATCCTCAACTATGGATCATCGATCACCACCTTTAAACGTTGGTCATCGACAATCACCTTTGACCTCTGGTAGTCAATAACCACCTTTGATTGTGGGTCATCGATAGCCATCTCCAATCGATGACATCAAACGACATCTTCGACCTTTGGCCACAACCATCACCTCTGACAATCGGTACCAATCTCCACCTCCAACCTCCAGTATTGGCCACCACTTCAACTATCAGTCACTAGCATCTGCTTTTGATCATCAATTACCAACCTCCATCTTTGACCATCGATCACCGACTATCACCTTTGAATGTCTATCATTGGTTGCCACTTTTAAATGTTAGTCCCTGACCGTCACCTCCAATTGTCATTCACCTACATTCATTTCCAATGTTTAGTTGCTAACTACCACTTTCGACCTTTAATTACCACCTTCAACCTCTAGTTATAGGCCACCAATTCGATCATCAGTCACTGATTGCTACTTTTGACCATCGGCCAACGGTTGCCTCCTCTGAATGTCGATCATTGATCGCCACTTTTGAACTTCAATCACCGACCATCACCTCCAACTGTCTATCACTTACCTTCACTTCCAATCTTCGGTTGCTAACCACCACTTCCAACCTCTGGTTGTCATCTCTAATTGTTGGTTTGATTATTAGTTGTTGACCTTCATTCATCCTTAAGGATGGAGAATTCTAATGATTTAAAATTTAACAATAATGTTTTAATTTAGCAATCTAAATAATGTTTTTTATAAATTTAAAAACTTAAAATCAAAATTAGTTTATATTTTTATAAATTTGAAAACATAAACCGAAATAGCCTCAAAATAAAAACCTTAGTGGTTCTAAGTTTTTGGTTTTTAAAGGTATTTTGAAAAAAGAAACATATTTGACAAAAATGATTCTTTTTTAATTATTTACTTATTTTTGAAACAATTTTCACTCGATTTCAAAAACAATAAAATTTGGTTTTTAAATTTATGTTTCTATATTTATTCAAGCTCATCACTTGACATCACTTGTCACCGTTGACTATCAATTTTGACCTGTAGTCACCAACTGCCACCTCCAACCTCTAGGAGTCTTCATTGGGTTAGAGTACCCAAAACTCAATCCGGTCCAATCAAACCAAACAGATTGAGTTTGGTTTTTCTTATGATTCTGGTGAAACTCGACCCAACCCAATCCACTACGATTAGGTGATGGATTCTATGAATTGAACCCGAGACTTAATCCAGCCCAGCCATAATATTAAATTATTATATATTATTTTATTTGAAATTATGTGTTTATTTATTATGTGTTGCTTTTGATACTATGTTTTGTTATTTTGGACAAATTATGTAATTTGTATTTATTTGTATGACTTTGCTAACTCAGACAAATTGTGTTTACTTTTATTTTGGACAAATATTTATTTAATTATTATTACTTGAAAATTTAGTTAAATGTTAATTTTAATTTGTTTTAGTTTTGATATAGTTTATAATTATAATTTATTATTTATTTTTATATTATAACAATGATATTGTCTATTTTTTTTTAAAAAATATCCTAAAAAAGCTAATAAAGCAATATTTTAAAATTTATTTGTTAAAAAAATGTTTTTTAAAACTGTGACCCAATTAAATCAATTCAACTCAACCCGTTCAAAGCGGGTTGGGTTGGATTTAATGAAAAAAAAACGAAAACCCAACTTAATATTTTATGATTAGATTGAGTCTTGGGTTTGTCTAAACCCGACCCAACCCAACACATGTTTACCCAACTTCAATCGTCGGTCACTGATTGTCACTTTCGATTGTCAATCACCAGCCGTCACCTCCAACTGCAACCTCCAACCAACAGCTCCAATCGGTGATCATTGACCAATCTCCAACCTCTACCTCTGCCAGTAACCCCCAAGTACCGACCGTTAATTTTTTGTCTCTAAAGAGGAAGAGTTTTTTTTTTACTATGATTTGAAAATAATGTTTTAAATTTAAAAACCAAAACAATGTTATTTTTAAAAATTTGAAAACTTAAACCAAAAAGAATTTTTACTTTTATAAATTTAAAAATGAAAACCAAAAACCACCATCTAAAAGATAATTAAAATTGTCTTGTTGCTGCTGCACCGATTTGTTCTCCTTTAGTTTCCTCACTTTCCCGTTTAGCACAATTCTTTCTCCTACTTTAATCACATTTGTAAAACTGTCTTCTTTTTTTTTTTTTTTTTTCTTGCTCCTGGTATTACTTTATCGGTAAAACTTGAAAAAAATCCAATTAAATGGAAGAATGCATTTGTGAATTTGATGCTTATATTGAAAGGGTTGGAATATGCCCATGGTGTGCCATTGAAGAAAATATAGGGACACAACAGGAGTCCAGGAAAGTTGCTATTGGTGTTAATAGTGATGTTGAAAAAGGATCATATCCCTTTCATTTTTAGTTCAAAAGAAGTGAAACTCGTTATAAGTGTGATCATCATTCACCAATAATATTTGTAACGTAACTTCGTGAAACTCTTCTTCCGTCAATAGCTTCATCTACAGCGGCTCTTCGACGCTTAAGGTATTATAGCGTCATCTTTGTCCTGCATATTACTTTTTTGGCAAATACAAACAAAAGTAGAAGAAAATGACAAATCAGAGAAATTTTAATTTGAAACAAGCAAACAAAACAAAATAAAACTAATATAAAAAGAAGATTTATTTTATTTCGTGTTCTCAATTTTTTTCAAAAACAATTTTTAACATTGTATCTCCAATTTTAAATTATGACACTCAATTTTTTAAATTGTTGATGAATTTTGCATTTAGTTATTTGCATTCATTATTAAGTAAAAAATGTTAATTGTTATGTAACGGTAATTTAATGAATAATAAATTATTATTTATTATTTAAAAATAATTTAATTAATTATAATTTTTTTATTAATTTAAAAAATAAAAAAGAATGATATACAAAATATAATAAGTTAAAAATTTAAAAAAATAAAAAATATACAATTAAACTTAAAATGATTCGACAAGTGCAACTTATATCAATCATCTAGCTCATATAAAAAAAAAAAACAAAGAGCAAGTGCAACTTATCAAAACAAAGAGCAAGAGACAATTCTACAGGAACAAGTAACTGTGCAACCTGCTTTGGGAAAAAAGAAAGGTTACCTTACAACGTTAACTGTCGGCTACCATGTAACCAATAGAGTGAGTAAGCTCATTTTGTCATAAAAAATCAAGCACAACATTGGAAGAGTCTCCTTTATTTGTTTTCTCAACGAAAGCAATAGTTTTTTAATTAGTATTTTTGCAACAAACAACTTGCACGCAATTGGATATTGCCCAAATCTGAAAATTTAGCTTTACATTTGAACAACTCCATTGTTTAAGCCCTTTTATATATATTTTAGTATTGCTCGTATTTATGGTTGATTAACTAATTTGAGTAACTTTTATAAAATATTTATTAAAGTAAGCTACTTTTGATTATCGACTTGGGCAGAGGGCGGTTAAGAAATGTGATTTTACTTTCATGTCATTACTGAAGTTTAGAATTACACTTTTTTGTGATTTTCTTAAAAAAATAACCCAGCGACCAATCAAACCACAATTCTCACGTGTGACTAACGCTTTTCCTAGCAGTAGCAAGCAATTATGATTTTTGTTACCTATAAATGAGTCCATAACATTTCAATTTTCATATATAACTTGCTGCAGCTACTTGCGATTTTATGCATCTAAAAACATGACGAAATTGGAGGAGTACGGGCAACGAAATTCATAGGATGCCTTAGAGCGTGCACTCCTCCGAGGTTACACGACCATAAAACCGTGAGAGGTGAGAACCATACATAAAACCGCAACACTGACTTACGGTCTTATGGTCTTCTCCTATTCTCCACACTATGTGCATTAAAATTGCGGTTTATATTTGTGAAATTATAGAACATTGTAACCTTTCTCTGCTTTCCACGAGACTCATTGGCTTATTTAAAAAAAAAACTTCACACAAAATGTAATTATGAACTGTGGTTTGAATTGACCGTCATGTGGATAAAAAAATAAAGTAAAGTTAAATCATAATTCTAAATTGTGGTTTAATCAAGTTTAGAGATAATAGTAACCTACTTTGACAAATAATTTTTATAAAAAAACTCGTTTTGATAAATATTTAATAAAATATCCCAAATCGATCGATCAATACCATCAATTTATCTTATCAAAATATTTTCATCTTATTTTAGCTTGTACACAGGTCCTTAAAATGATTCATATTTTATTATTGAACTTTGAGATTGCAAAGTAATTTATAGGATCTTTTAGTTTGACCGTGATACATTTCACTAATTCGAACTAAATAATAATGATCTAAAGAATCTTCTTTTTATTATTGAACTTTTCAATCAAATTCTTGGTAACATTTATAGTTATCTTTACATAAATTCCATTATATTTCGGAAACCGAAACATCGGGCATGATAAAGCCCAATTTAACCGAAACATCGGGCATGATAAAGCCCAATTTATTACTTCTTTTCCATCAACTACACCTACCCCTTAACCCATTCTAAAAAAATAAGATTTCATGTAATCAATTTTTATAATAAAGTAAAAAGATAGTGAAAATGAAAATAATAGAGTGGTTTCACTAAGAACTTGGAAAAATAACTATACATTAAAACATAAGCTCAATTTTCAATTTTTACAATTCCTAACAAAAAAATTTACAACTAATTAGGAGTGGATGTCACACTAAAAATACTATTATGACTAGTTTTTTTTTTTTTTTTGGAATTTAAATTGGCACTACTAAATTTTCAATTCCCACTTACTGCTGGATAAATACCAATATACCCTCAATAATTTTACTATTTGGCAATGCATCGTCGAAGAGTAAAAAAATTTGCAGTGCATCGCTGGAGAAATAAAAAAATTTGCATTTATTTTTACTCTCTGACGATGCACTTCCGAAGAAGTAAAGAAATTGAAATTTTCAATATTGTCTTACACGGTTGGTGAAACATTTTACCCTACTAATAGTTCTTTTCTATTTTCTTCCTTGCATGTTTAATGCGAAACTCAATTTTGGTAATGATGTATGATTTTTTTTATCTTGATGCTCACATACACTGGTTGTGGATCCTCTGCTCCAATTGATGCATCACATCAATGGGTCCAATTCATTCCAAAAGAATTCAAGGCATCATTGTCACAAAATATCTAATATACTCCTCTGTGTTATATACTAATGTTTTCTATCTTGGGAGTAAGATTTTCCAAGACATTTATTTTCATTCATTTTTTAGATACATACTAAATACTAATAGTACCTTAAAATATTGGTTAAAAATAAAAGTAGATTTTTATTAACATATTTTATTGTATTTTTCAATATATCTAATGGGTTTTTTGATAAAAAATATTATTTTTTTATTAATATTCTTAAAATACTACTATTTAACAAAAACTTACATTTTTATCCTAATTCACAAATAAAAATAGGAATTTAAATACCATGTAGATAAAAGTGGTATATTTAGTTTAATTAATAGATGAAATTATTAGACATAAATCAAATAATTTAATTCTACTAACTTTACCAAATGAATAAATGTTGGTACTGTGGAGAGAGAATTAAAGTTAAAGAATAAAAAAAGATGAGAGAGGTACGAAGGAGAGAGAATCGAAGCTAAAGAATGAGAAAAAAAATGAGAGAGAGAATTTAAGATATGATAAAAGATAAATTTGATATTTAATTTTTTTAAAAAAAATAGTAGGTATTATTTTAAATTAAAATAGGTGTTAATTCAATTTATTTTTTTTTTACAAAAGGTATAAGAAAAGCTTAACCAAAAAGACATTAAGTTTAAAAAGAGAGAATTTGAGTTAACACCTCTCATAATTTAAATACATTAAATTTATATAATATGTATTTAAGATTTTGATATTATATAACCAATTTGAATTTATGCATACATAAACTAATTGATAAGTTTAAGATAATTAAAAAACACAAACTAATTAAGAATAAAAGGTTCAAATATATAAAATCAGATCTTAAATATTTGCGCGTAATTTTTTAAAATTAAAAAATACATCCTCAACTATATGTCTGTCCAAAGTTGCAACTTAATGTCTCTCAGTCCAAATTTGCACATGACAAATATACATACCAGCCAACGATTTCTGTCAATTATGAAAATAGGTATGACAAAACTAGTCAAGTCATCTTGTTTATATTAAGTCTTTGGGTCGGCTTAATTGTCTGACCTATCTCACCTCTAAGTGGTTGGTTTGCCAGTCTTTTCAATTTTTTTTTGAAAATTTTGATTTTAATAATATGAAAAATAGCACAATTCCTTGCATTATGTGATTATTGCATTTTCAAATAGATTAAAACACCGTGAGAGTAGGTTGGGTTTTCAAATATTTTAAATACTAATGGGTGCGAATAGTAAATAAGGATGTGTTAAAAGAAACCAAGCCTAAACTGCAGCCCGACATTACCTTCTTCATACATAGGCCTCCCAATGTTCAAAATACCCATAATTGCATTTCACAAAACATGTCACCCGTGGCCTCATGACCTGCTTCACAAATTGTCGTTTTTTTCTCTCGTTTTCTTGATTTAAAAAATAATTTTGTTTTTTATTATTTTCAATTTTAATTTATAATTTATTTGTCACTAAATATATTCACTACTTTTGAAAATTATGTTTTTCATATTTCTGTAATTTTTTTTAACCATATCTTATTTTCTCCTCTTATTGTATTTCAATTTAAGTTTTTTTCTTAAAACCATCACTATGATATTTTCTTATTTATTCTCTCGTCTTCATATATTTTAAATTTATTTTTAAACCATCCATCTTTTATAACTTTTAAATTCTTACTATTTGTAAAATTTTATATTTTATTTTTTATTTTTCATATACTTTTCTAAATTTTTACATATTTCAACATTTCGTTTTATTTTTTAGAACATCATGATGAGTTTCTTTAATTTTTCAATCTTTTAAAAATTTCAATTCCTTTTTATATTTTTATTTTTACAGCTTATTTTAAGACAATGAACTTTTTAAACCTTAATTTTAATATTTTCTAATATTTTTACCTATTTAAACTTATATAAAATTATTTATAAATATTGAACATTTAAAATTATTTACAAATATTGAACATTTAAAATTATTTTAAAATATTAATTAAAAATATTAAATTTTTATAATTTTTATAAAACGTTACTTTATGCAAATTTTCTAGATTTTTGAATTCTTCTTTATCTATACATTTAAAATTATTTTGAAACATTGGAATTTTTATTTTTTAAAAAAATAATTTTATCTTTTCTAAATATTTTAAGAATTTAAAATTATTTTCAAACATTGAATTTTTTAATTATTTTAAAAAATTACATTTCATAATTTTTAATTATTTCTCTAAGTTGTTAAACTAATTTTCAAATATTATTTAATTTTTTAAAATAATTATTTTTCACATTTTTTAAACTCTTTTGAATTAATTTTTTATATATTTATACTTATTTTGAAATATTAATTTTAAATATGTAATTACACTAAACTTTAACATATTGTTGTAGTTTACTATAACTTCTTTTGAAACATTAAACTTCTTTATTTTTTTAAAACCTTTCCTTTTTTACAATTTATTTTTTAAATTATTTTTGTACATATTTAAACGTATTATAAAACATTAAACCTTTTTAGTTTCAAAATTATTTTGTTTACAATTTCTAAAGTATTTAATCATATAAATAGGACATCATGTTGATAGGACATTATGGTAGAGAAAAACTAAGATAAAGAAGCTGCTTATGATTATATGCTTGTGCACATGCATAGGTTATTATAGTGTGTATTTGTTATCGATGTGATGGGTCATTAAGTGCGAACAAGAGTACAGTTGGTGTGGTTTATCTAGGATTATTTTTTTAATGCTTATGATAAAGAAATTGGATAATTAACTAAAACACAATAAATACTTATAGATATCACAAATACGTATATAAATTAGGGCTCAAGATATTTGACTTGTAAAAAATTATGCTCTTAAATTTATATGGATGTTGTGTCATAACTCTTTTAGCACATTACACATATGTGACCATGTAAGGTAGCCCGACATAATGGATAAATAACACATTCACTCTCATAAGAACAAAGATTTAATAAAAGTTTCTTAGTGTTTTAATAGTTGTACGTCGTTGCATTTTATCACACGTCTTGGTAAGATGTTCCTAACTACTTTGAAATTCTTGTCCAATACATACCTCCAACAAAATAATCCATTTATGCATGGACTAACATGTAGCAGATAACACATATGCACATAGTTAAGCAATACTTACACTTAACCACTACTAGACAAAATTTAAACCTCACAAATGACCAAACAAATGCTTGAAATTTATGCATTGGTGAGCAGCAACTTAAACTTAATTAGCTCTTAGCACATGTAAGCTCATCAACGCAAATAGCTTAAACATACACACGTAACATTTACTCTTAGAGATCACTACTATATTTCTCTAAGCTTTGGATAATACCTAACTCATTTTTAGTATGCAACTATAATATTTGTAGAGTGTAATTATCATATCTAAAACTATATTAACCCTAATAGATTTATTCTTATCTATTTGAAAAAGCTAATATATTTATGTACAACTTTGACAGTGATCTTAAGGACTAGTTTGAATGTTTATTATTGCTTAATTTTGATAACTTTACCTTTAGTTATTAATTTAATCATAACTTGAGTTTTAGACAATTTTTTTTAGTGAAATCAATGGCATTCGTTAGCTATTATATGGGTCTAAGTCTTTTATAATGATTAGAGATCCTAATTCCATCATTTTACCACTCATTTTTTGCATTCAAATGTTTAAAACGTTGTTAAGAAAATATGCACCGCAACCTATAAAAATAGAGTCTAGAAAACCTGGACTTGTATTATGTAGGCATGATTTTTATACCTTGAATCTTCTCTATTTCAACTAACTTATCAAGTTTATTGATATAATCATCACAGTCATGCATAAGACATGTTATCAACACTTACTTTGGATATTCATGACCTCCAATTACATGCATAAACCTATTAAAACTTAAGAATTGTTTCACTACCTATATTCATCATATGTGCTATATGCGAGAGAATTCCCACCTTTTTATCTCAAAAAAACATATTCCTTAACAAAGAATACGATTTCAATCTTGTGACTATCCCCAAGAATGCATGGATCCAATAGCATGGTCAAGCCTACTTTGTTCATCTTAACATTTACATTAATTGGAAACTCTAAGAAAACATAAAAAAAAAATACTAACTATAAGGGGTGTTTTGCATGAAGCCCATTTTATTTCTTGATATCTATGTACATATACATACATGTATATATGTAATGTATATACAGACAAAAGCTTGTTTCCATTTCCAAAGTGTAGGAATGAGTTATAGCTTTGTCATCAAGCTTTTCAACAATGTAAATAGTACCTTATAGTAATAAGTACAACTCAAAATATGACATTGCTTTCAACATAAAACTTAGACTAATATCACGAAATAGTGTTAACGAGGATTTTTCTTGTCATTTATTTCTAATGCTCAAAATTTGGAATATTACGTTATTTTCATTTACAAAGCATTGCATGTCAAGCCTGTGTGATGGATGCATGCACGCCTAACATGGGCTTGAACTAGGACCAATAAGAAATAAGCATGACTTGGATGAAGCTTTAAGGAGCTTAGTTTAGGACATCTTCCATTTAATTGTAGTCATTAAACCATTTTTAGGCTTGTATAAACGCCTTTAAGTCATTAGGATTTTATGGGTGAAGCTAGTTTAATTTTTTACCTTGTATTTTGGCCTATAGATTTTATTTTCTTTAGAAAGTGTAATTAGTCTCTTTGTGAAGTGTGTTGATTAGTTGGGCTTGGCCTAGGAGCTTTTGGACGTGTGGTGTTTATTTCCACACCCCTAATTGCTTCTAAAACCCTTCTAACTAACACATGAAACATGTAGGAGACATGTGGGCTCCCTTTGCTCCCTTGTTTCACTCCACATGTGTTTTCTTACTGCTACTTGAATGATTCTTGTTGCTTCTTATTTTAATTTGAATTTTGGAGGTGTCATTCCATTTCCCTTCAAAATTCAAATTCAAACAAGAGGGAACATAAATCCCTTTTTTTAGGGCCATGTTTGGATCTTAGTTGAATTAATTTAGTGTTAAATTGACATGTTCTCAATTAACACTAAATTAACTAGCTAATCCTCCCTAATTATAGGAGTTGGTTAGAGCCTAGGCCCATAGGTCCATGCTAAGCTCTATATAAGGAGATCATTTCCTTTCATGTAGCTTTTAACACTTATTTGTATAAAAATAACCTTTCTCTAAATTTGAGAGCTCTTTGTTCTTAGAGTGTTCATATTCTCTCCACTCTTGTGAGAGTCCTTCATACTATTATCAAGGGTTCCTTCCCTTGTGACTAGCTTCACTCATGGCTTATCATCTACAAAGTAGAAGTGGTGTCTACCTCACCTTGATCTTCTAGTCTTTCACCTCCATTTCAAGTCTTATCAAGGACCTCTAAGAGTAAATCCTAGACGGCTTCCTCCTTGCTCAAGAATCTTCAACCATGGCTTGGGAGGGATGCATCACTTTGCCTTGTCTCTTCCTTTCCATACCTCACTTCTCAAGAAAAACTGACAAATAAGTTGAAGACTCAACATGAATTGGTGTCACCCATGAAACGAGAAAGTTGCCTCTGTATGCTTAACATAAAGAAGGTGTTAATTGAATTGATTCATCATTCACATAGACATCCAATTTCAAATGGAACCACTAACATTCCAACACATAGTTGTTTTTTTATATTAGCGGTGTAATTTTGAATGGTGTCCCTTGTATAATGAAAAAAAAGAGACGTCATTCAAAATGGTGTCATCTAAATCAACTGCATAAAACGATCATTTTTTGGTAAAAATTTTTGCACCAACAATATAATCAACATAACCCAAAAAATCAAACCAAAATAAGCACAACCATGTTTAAAATCAACATGGTTGTGCTGCTATTGCAATTTTTCGAGCATGACTGTGCTACATGGGCCTAAAAAAAGACATAAAAAAAGTCCAGACTCTCTTATACATAGGAGAAAAGAAGACAAAAAAAAGGACTCACTTTGCCTCACAAAAGGAGATAGCTTTGTGACCTAAGAGGCGATGAAACTTTGGGTTTTAGGCAATTCAGAGTGCTCCCCACAATAATTATTTATTTATTTGATGTATTCTATTATTAAAAGGATGTTTGGTTGTGCATTATCCATGTATGGTTAAGCCATTTTTTTTAGGATTGTGATATAGCTCTTTGTAATTTCTCTTTGCACTTTGTATGAATATTTAATGTTTTTTAATGTTTAATTTACTTATCTATTTTATCAGTTACATCTCAATTGTTTAAATAGTCATGACCATTAATACTTGAACAATCGATCTGGGAAGTAAATAGGTTATTGTCCTGGTGGAATTTGCCAAATTTATCGGGGAAACCTCTGATTGGGTAAATAAAAATCGGTCTTAATTTGGAATCTTGCATGACCAAACTGGATAACAAATTAGGAGTATAGTATGATGTGAATGACCAAATGCACTCCAACAACATAGTAATTTATCAGTAATCAATGAATGATAAAGAATAAGGTTGCTTAGTAAATAGAGGGCAAAAACATTGTAGTGATATCACAACCCTAAGTCTTCATCCGTTGAATTCTAAACACAATTTTTGGCTCTTATTTGTTTGATACTCCAACTCTAAATTATTGTGACTCAATCATCAAACATTGATTCGTTTAATTTTTATTTTACTTTCAAATTAAATAAATTGAGATCAAGATCTGGTCCCTTGGGTATGATATTCGAACTTAGGTCCACTATTACTACTGCGTAGGGTACGCTTACCCTTAAGCAGTGATTTTTTACGCATCAATAATCATATATTTAACATATTTTAAGATATACTTATGTCCTATATTTTTTTCATAAATTATTGTTAATATATATTAAAAGGTTTTTCAACAAATTAAGCAACATACAATATGATATTTCAAGATGATCGATGATGCATAAAAAACTACTTAATAAAAATATTTTAACTATATATTTAAATACTCATTAATCATTTTTATTAAATATTAATAGAAGTTTTTCTCAAGTACTCCACTTCACAATGTTGGTGTTGTTGTTTTGACAAAGTCGTGTTAGAGTTAGTAGGGTTCAAGGTGTTAGTATTCTTGATGTTGGGGGTGTTAGAGTATTAAGCAGCCAATGACAGTATTGGTGGTAGTGGTATTGCTTCTATTTGGTGATAGGTTAAGGTTTGGAAATACATTGAAAACTAGACAAAATCTAGTGCCATTATAATGGAGGACAAATTAGCAAATGGTGAAGTTTTGTACTTTGATGGACAGATGGTAATGACAACTAGCTTACTATTAGAAAAGAGGAAATATGGTCAAATTTAAATTTAAATGTTGTAGTATGTTTTAGTTTGTGTTGGAAGATAATGAATGTTTTGAGGTAATGTTTATGTTATTTGTACACTTTTTGTATTACACTTAGCTTCTTATTAAAAATATTTGTTTTGCCAATAAAAAACTTGACGAGATTTTCTTAAATGAATAGCATAATTGCTCACAACTTTCTATTTTAGAATAATCAAAATGTTTGATGTACAAAAAATATTAAAAAAAAAAAGAGAGCACAAAACCCATGTTTGTTTGCAATAGATTTTAATATCTCAAAATAAAAATTCAATCAAATTGAATATACAAGAATTTAACCTAACAATTGATTAATGCGTGGTTTGATTAAAGGATTAATGCTAGATTTAAAGCTTTAAAAAGTCAAAAATTGTAATTGTACTTCATTATTTTTATGGAAATTATGTTCTTGTAATTTAAAGGATTAACGTGTGGTTTGACTAAAATGAATAGAAATAATATACATGTGTATCGAGATCTGAGTTACTTTTTTTTTTTACAATTTAACTAGTAATTATGTGTGAATTACATTAACAAATTCAAACACATTTATTTTGTCATTGAAAAGAATGGGATGGAAAAAGAGAAAGAAATAGGGAAAGAGAGATATGATAACAAATGAGAAAAGGATAAAAGAAAAAACATGGCAAAAAGAGAGGTTTTATTATAGAAACAACATTCAACAACAAGACATAAAACTCTTTATTTTAAAAAGCTTGACATTTTTATTTTATTGTTATTATTTTTTAGGAAATGTTAGGGCATTTAAAGTTAATGGAGATACCAATGATAGGAATTAAGATAAAAAAATTGTTCGTATAACAACTAGAATGTAATATAATAATGTGCAATATTTGGACAAGTATAAGGACCAAAAATGTAATTTTATTTTCAACTTAGCCACCTTAGCAAGCTAACAAGACATATGAACATAAAGTTCACATTACAGCTTACAACTATGAATTAAACGTACAATTTTTGTCCCTATAAGAACTAATAGGGTTATGCAATCCAACCCAACCCATAAATTGACTTAACCCATCCTAATTTAACCTATAGTTCATGGAATTCAATTTGAGACCCACGATGGAATTTATTTAAATTCTTAAATGGATTATATTTAATTAGTTATTAATAATAGGGTCTAATTATGAATTTTTTATTATATATAAATATGGTCCATTGAGTGTCTTTAGAAATATCTAACGATAATAAATAGTGATTGACCAATAAACCACCTTTCTACCATACTGGAATCCACACACTTTAAATAGTCTATATCCTATTTCAACTTCCATGAGTATTGTTTTAAAAAATATAAAATAGTCATTGTTAGTTTTTTATAATACTTCTGGCAAGTACATAAATCATATGTAGTATCTGATTAAGATCAAATCATCTCGATGGGGATTTGATAGATGTTCAAGAGATTCAATATCCTAAGTCAAATTTAATAGTTTTAACAAGCATTTGAATAAGTTTGAGTAATATAAACAAGAATAAAAATGAAATTAAATAAGTAAAGGCAATAGTAAAGTATAATGATAAAATCAATAGAGATAGTTGTTGGGGTCTTGATATCCTGGTCAACAAATCGTTATCTTTGGTTAATCTCAAAACTCTTTTCCCACAAAAAGTATTCAAACATTGATTCTTCAATGAGATAACCTTTACCTATATGAATCAAATCACTAATTTCTCAATTCAATGATTAAATAGCTAGTTTATCGGTAGGGAAAGATAACAAACACATAAACAATTTTTCACTCCTAGATACAATGTTTATGCAGTATTTTTCTCAAATCCTTCACTTGAAATCCTTTTTTCATTTTTTCTAAGTAGATTAAAACAGGTTTAAGAGTGATCAAGCAAAAAAAAAAACATTAAGAACAGAGAAAAACACGCAATGAGGAAAATAACATTCAATTAAGTGATATAATAGTTACGAAAGAGTTGACAATACAATAATCAACTAAGGGAGATTTAGTTACTCACTTCCATGAGTAACAAACAAAAATAAAAAATACAAGAAGATTGGAAGAAAAATAAGAAAATAAGATTCAACTCCATTACCGCTTTGTCACTCTTTGCTTCCTTCTTTTATCCTTCTCTCTCCTTGGCCAATTATTGCACTTCACACCAAAATGTTCTTTTAACTATATTAGATCACTTAAATTATCTCGCCTAACACCAACTTTCACTTAACAAGCATTAAAAAATTCATGATCCAAAGGCACATTGCTAAGCGACATTATTTTGCTTTGCGAAGTCTCTTATTTCTACTTCCAGAGCTGGCTTCTCTCATTGGTGTTAACATGGTACATGCCATGTTTCCTTGCTTGGTGGAACTTTTTGCTTGATGCAAAAGAGCTTCTGCCAAAAATTCTTCAAGTTTTTTGCTGAGCTACAAGTGCTCGCTCAATGCAAATACTTCTCTGTCAACTCCTTTTCTAGTTTCTCGCTCAATGACATGGTCTTATTGAACGACAACTCTTCACTAAGACTATCCTGGAGCTCTTCGTTGAGGGAGGTGACCATGACTCTTCTTCCTTCTTGACTTCTTGTAACTCCAAAACTCAGTGCAAAACCTGCCAACATTCCAATATTAAGTATATTTTTTTTAAAAAAAAGCAACTATTAGTATGTTATAAGATATATTTGTATATTTACAACCAAATGAGTCCCAAACTAAGGAAAAGTTAAGGAAATAAAGATAATTTTTGGATTTTTTATCATTGAATTAATCATGAATCTGACAATTATCAGTCATTTAATGCATTGACTTGTTTTAGTTTCCAATTAATACAAAAATTGCTCATTTTAAATAAATCATCTACCAAAAGCAAAAGTTGGACATAAGTGTCTAAATTAAATTAATGTGTGATAATCATGGATACGAGTTTGACTTTTCCAAAACTACACTAACATGTGACAACCAATTACCACTATTCATCTAGGCATTTGGAATTGATTATTGTGGTTCATAAAAATGGTACTAACTAGAATAAGTTCCTTATGCTTTGAGAGCAAACCACCTGAAGCAATGAAAATATGTGTGGTATTATTGTACAAAACTATTCATTAATTTATATCAAACATGTAACTTTTAAACTCATTAAAAATTACATTTATTTTCAATTCTTTATATGAAATTTTCCAAATGGGCACATGCGGGATAACTTGCTCATGTATATTTTTTCTTAATTTGATCATACTAAATCAACACTATAAGCACTCAAGTAATCCAAAACCTTAAAGAGTAAAATTTGATAATGTGAGATAATCCTCACAACCTAACTACTTCATCACCAATATAAATACTAGTTTATTTAGTGATGAAGTGTCTCATGAAATCCTCAATCCATAAAAAAGCTACCTAATTTATTGTCAAATCTTAGCGAGAACACTAAAAAAGGAGAACAAAATAATGTTAAAAACAAAAACCTCTTTACAAACCTCAATAGAACAAAATTTGGCACAAATGCAACTCATTATGCACACATATAGTGACCTACACCGCTACACCACACCAACAACCTAAACGCCTAAAAGTACCAAAAAAAAATATTTAATCATCAATTTTATATACAAAGAAGACACATTTAATTAAGGCAATTATACTAGATAAATTCTTCAAATATCTGTCAAATTAAGAACACTCAAGATATTAATAACATTTCGGTACGAACACTTTGGCGAGGTCTCGACCAAATTAACTTATTAAATTTTCACACACCAGATAAGATTAAAGATAATCTTAACCTAATTAAAATTATCTTTAAGATTATCTTTACCAAAATTAAAAAAATCCTAACCTCATTTATTACTATTAATCTAAATCATTATCCTTTTTTACTTAAGTATCCTTTTGCAAGTACCTTATCCTTTTTTGGTTTGGAGAGTCTCTTTGAAGCATATTGGAGTGCAGTTTGGTAAAACGTTTTAAAGAGTATCCAATAATATATGAAGATATTTGTACTATCTTTATATGTGTAAAAGATATTCACAAAATTTTATTTATTAGTTCATTAATATAATATTTTTTAGCTTTTGAAGTATTTCCTTTAAATTAGATAAAATTCATATTAACAAGAAAATGTTTTTTAATATTTAATACAATGCATAATTATACTTAAATTTAAAATTACTAGTGAGATTTAAATAATCCAACACCAATTAATCCATGTGATCAATAATAATATGCTAATATAACAAAAAAAATTATATATGGTATTTCTAAGATGTTGCTGGAGAGAAATAATAAATTATTTCACGAGATATTTCAAAGTCAACCGTGCAATGTTACAAAGGTGTTTTCCTTTACTAGGTTCTAAAACTTAACCAGAAATAATAGGTGTTTGTTTGACAATAATTTTATAAAACAAAGTTATAAGATTGATCTAGTAGCAAAGTCACATGTAGGGAAAAAGGAAAGAAGATGAGATGCATTTGAATTTTTTCACTAACAAAAACTAATATATTAATAACTAACATTAGACTTATAAAAAATAGTTTTATAAAACTGTTTTTAGTATTATAGTATTTAAAATTTTAAAAACTCGTTTGCTTAATGCTTTCTTAAAACAATTTTCAAAAACAATTTTGGTTTTTTAATTTGTAAAATCTAAAAAAGAGGAACAACTGAAACTAATTTTGCTTTTTAGTTTTGTATTTTTGTTTTGAAAACTAAAAATACAAGGATAATATATTGTTTTTTGTTTTCCATTAATAACACTTTAGTAAATATTGAAAACAATTTTATAATATTTTTAAAACCCTAAATTAGTCTTAGTCAGTATTGATTAAAGCCAACAAATAGTAGGCAGTTTCTTCTAGCACCCCCTCATTTCCTATTCACACCCCTCAATATTTATAATTTTTTACAAAACCCCAAAATATTCTCACCTTTTTTTACCCTAAGTTTTTTTATAGAGCATCATACAGCTTCATGTCTGCACACACACCTCTATCCACCTCTTTGAAAGATTATATTAGTTTCTCCATTTCACACTCTCATCCCCTTTGAACATATATGTTATTTCACCTCTATTTTAGGATTTTCCTCTGTCATATATATTCAAAGAGGGTGAGAGTGTTCATTCAAAGAAGTGAGTAGAGGTGTGTGTGCAACCGTGAAGTTAGGCTATGCTTTGTCACAAAATTTAGGATAAAAAAGAGCAAGAGCATTTTGGAATTTAACAGAAAATTGTAAACACAGAGGGGGTGTTAAAAGAAAATACTTAAAACCGTTTCAGTCATCAACCTGATCAAGACAATGAATTAATGGTCGAATCGGTTAGTTCAATTTAACTTAGTCTTTATATATATAAAAGGTATCATCACAATTTTTAGTTGGATATTCACAAGTTGCATTAAAAAACAAAGAGAAAATAAAGAATACAAGAAATGACATGTTTTTTTTCTGAAAAGAAAAACCCAAGTTCAATCGAATATGGGTAAGAGCAAACGAGTTGTAAGTGATTATATATTTTGTAATGGAAAAAACCGACCCGAGTAGACAAGTATGGATAGTAGGTAGTAGATTTTTTTGTGTGTCATAAAAGGACACCAATACCAGAGTGATACAGATGGGGTAGTTAAAGGGTGAGTGTGGGAAGGAAAAGAGGAGAAACCTAACAGAAAAATTGGGCAGATTTTTGGAAGGGGGAAGAAAGAAGGTATTTTCCTATAGGCCTTAGCCAAAAGAACAAGTGTGTGAACGCAGCAGCGCCACTCGTTTGGTGTGTGATGGGTTGAAGAAGGGAGCGAGATGGAGTGGGACAGCAATTCCGATCTGAGCGGAGAAGAAGAGGAAGGGTTCGTCCTCAACCTCAACGACGACGACGACGATGCCCCTCTCCCTTTCCCTTTCCCCTTCCCCTTCCCCTTCCCCTTCCCCGTCGTTCAAAACCTTCTCCATACGGCCCCCTGTGGCTTCATCGTCACTGACGCGCTCGAGCCCGACCACCCTATCATTTACGTCAACACCGTCTTCGAGTTCCTCACCGGCTACCGCGCCGAGGACGTTCTCGGCCGGAATTGGTCAGTTTCCGCTTCCGCCTCCATCCTACGTTTACCTCTTTTTTCCCCCTTTCGGCCTACCCTTTCCCCCTCCTGCTTTTAAGTCCATTCCTATTTCCTCATACCTTACTTGCTTTTCACATGCCTCCTATAATTAAGCATTCTATTTCTGGATATTTTTCCGCCTACTTATATGGTTTATCGGTTAGATAGTGTTGAAAACGTGCACGAGATTACTAAACGCTTGCCGATTATCTATGCGGTCAAGTCTACCATGGCTGATGGTGTAAATGCCTTACTCTGTTGGTGCTCCATGGACTAGGGGGAAAAACCCTAATAGTGACCTCGATTAGATATCAAACTCTGCTAGTTTTTTCTCCGTATCTGTTTGGAGCTTGTTGACTTTAGCTGAATTCTGAGGCTCTACTCTACTGTTCAAGAATCACAGTTTAGAAGAGATTATTGAAATACATATATGTGCTTATATGGTTGTTCCAGATAGATAGCTATTTCGAATCAATCAAGACCTGTGTGTTGAGGGACTCTCTCGTGCTTTATTAGAGACAAGGTTGGGAATCCAAAGGCTTAGGCTGCTTTGTACATTGGAAGCTTCTGAATAGCTAATACTTACAATGGTATTCGTTGTGCTATTTGTTTTGACAATGGCATTTAAAGGTTTAAGGGCTGGTCTTAGGTTTTATGATGAACATGAACTGTTAAGTGTTAATTTTAATATTTGGCCACTGAATGTATATTATTTTCTGGGGGAAGTGTTCAATCCACAAATATATCCAACATTCTTGTCATCCTCTGTAGTCAGTAAAGGCCTATCATTGTGGTTTCTTAGTGATTTCTTCTATTGATACTACACTAAAAAGTACTAATAGTTTGATATTCTAGATGTTTTAATGTCTCTCACTGCTTTCCATGAGTCTCCACATTACACTTAACTTTATGGGGGCAGTAATTTGTTTACATTGTATTTTTATGGGTATTTGCAAGTTGCAATTGATTAAGGACAATCATATCTGTGATTAACTGCAGCGTGGTTAAATACATAACAGTATTAGTGCATTAAACTGTTGTCTCTTTATTATGGTCTTCACTATAATAAAATTTGTCTTTCTATCCTACTGTTTGGGGATTTCCTTTGGGTTCTCTGACAGAGAGAAAGAAGCATATTTCCGTGTAAAGCAACTTCTTGGACTAGTATGGAGAATGAGTAATGTTTTTAATAGCAGATTCCAATAGAAAATATTTATCCTCATGCCCAAATGAGATTCAATTGTGTGGCATCCATGTAATGCTCACATTTGTATTCTTGCCTTTTAAAAGGATCACCATCTCCAAAATTGGTATTATTTCCTAGCAATTAGAAGAAAAAAAAATTGATTGAATTCCAATGCTTCATGTTAGAACTAGATCTTGATCAGCTTAATGTTAATCATCTCTTCTCCACCCTCCTGAGTCTTCAGCTCTTTTTTTATAGGCCAATTGTGCCTGAAGCATACTTTGCCAAATATCTCTAATCTACCAAAGAGAAGAAGTTTTAGTTTGGAAGTTAATTTTTTAGGATGTGGAGTGAGTGATATTTTACTGCCTTGGAGAAATAAAGGAAAGAAAAGAAGGCAGAAGAGCATTTTATTATATAAGCAAATGACCGATATTTGCTGTCCCCATAACACATCTCTTAATTGCTTGAGTCTCTGTCAGTCTGTTGTATGATATTTATAATTCAATGTGATTTTTGTTTTAATCATTTCAAAATGTTTGGCAGCCGATTCTTGCAGTGTCGGGGTCCATTTGCAAAGAGAAGGCATCCATTGGTGGACTCAACTGTAGTTTCAGAAATTAAAAGATGCCTTGAAGAGGGGATTGAATTCCAAGGTGAGTTGCTGAACTTTAGGAAAGATGGATCTCCTCTGATGAACAGATTGCGGCTGACACCTATATATGGAGATGATGAGACTATAACACATGTCATTGGAATCCAGTTCTTCACAGAGGCAAACATTGATCTTGGTCCTGTGCCGGGTTCAACAATTAAGGAATCTGCTAAATCATCTGATCGATTTCGTTCTGTGCTCTCCTCATTGCATACTCTTCCAGTGGGGGACAGGAATGTATCTCGTGGAGTTTGTGGGATTTTGCAATTGAGTGATGAGGTATTGTCTCTCAAGATACTTGCTCGATTAACTCCTAGAGATATTGCATCAGTTAGCTCTGTCTGTAGACAATTATACGAGCTGACAAAAAATGAAGACCTCTGGAGAATGGTATGCCAAAATGCATGGGGCAGTGAGACTACACGTGTTTTAGAGACTGTGCCTGGTGCAAGGAGACTTGGATGGGGTCGTCTGGCTAGGGAATTGACCACTCTTGAAGCAGCAGCATGGAGGAAGTTGACTGTTGGAGGTGCTGTTGAACCCTCACGTTGTAATTTTAGTGCTTGTGCAGTTGGTAATAGAGTTGTGCTATTTGGTGGTGAAGGGGTTAACATGCAACCTATGAATGACACCTTTGTATTGGATCTCAATTCTAGTAATCCTGAGTGGCAACATGTCCAGGTAAGCTCTCCTCCTCCTGGTCGTTGGGGCCACACACTTTCTTGTGTTAATGGTTCTCATCTGGTGGTATTTGGAGGATGCGGAAGGCAGGGCTTGCTCAATGATGTATTTGTTCTGGACCTGGATGCTAAGCCTCCAAATTGGCGTGAAATTTCTGGATTGGCACCTCCACTTCCTAGATCATGGCATAGCTCATGTACTCTTGATGGTACTAAGTTGATTGTCTCTGGGGGATGCGCAGACTCTGGAGTACTCTTGAGTGACACTTTCCTCCTTGATTTGTCAATGGAGAAGCCTGTCTGGAGAGAGATACCAGTGGCATGGACCCCACCATCTCGTCTGGGCCACACATTGTCTGTATATGGTGGTAGGAAGATACTGATGTTTGGGGGTCTGGCCAAGAGTGGGCCCTTGCGATTTCGTTCCAGCGATGTATTTACAATGGATTTAAGTGAGGAGGAACCTTGTTGGAGATCTGTAACAGGGAGTGGCATGCCTGGTGCTGGAAATCCGGGGGGCATTGCTCCTCCTCCTAGACTTGATCATGTTGCTGTTAGTCTTCCAGGTGGGAGAATTCTAATATTTGGTGGGTCTGTTGCTGGTCTTCACTCTGCCTCTCAGCTCTACATTCTTGATCCAACTGATGAGAAGCCTACGTGGAGAATCCTAAATGTACCTGGGCGCCCGCCAAGATTTGCTTGGGGACACAGTACATGTGTTGTTGGAGGGACAAGAGCTATTGTACTGGGTGGTCAAACTGGGGAGGAATGGATGCTAAGTGAGCTCCATGAACTTTCCTTGGCGAGTTCTGTCATCTAAATCCAGTGAATAAACACTGCTGTAGTGAAGGGAATACTGCTTTAAGTAGTGAAAACTATTTGAACATAAGTTTGCGGGAAAGGTTGTAATGGTCACTAACTTGACAAGCATCGCTCTGGTCAGAATGTGTGTAATTAAGCTGTTAGGACAATGCATTTGCATGTATGGTCGGTTCTGGCTCGAGAAGAACTCGTCGAGTGACATGAGACGAAGTTTTTTGTGAGGTTGTGTGAGACTTTACCCTTCAGTACACATGATGAATTATTCTTCCTGAACAGAATATATTAGTGGTAATATATATTAGGGTAGTTCTCACTTGATTTTCCATGTCTTGTTTTGTTCAAACTATGTAATTTGGATCACGACAAAGGATAAAAAAAGAAAAATTGTATGTTAATTCCCGTAATTAGATCTATTATAATTGATGGAAGTTTCTATTGCTATTTTATGTTTTTGAACACAGTGATCTGATCGTTATGGAAGAATAAAATCAACATGGTGGAACAGGTATGCCTGACATCTTTGTATATGTTTGCTTGTTTTTTTACAGTGTAGTATGGGTGGTTAAATTTGTTAATTCGTTGGAATGGCTGTAGTTTCTGTTAAATTTCGTTCTATGCAACAGAAATTCCTCGCTGTGTCAAGTTGTGCCGTATTCTGCATATATTAATTTAGGCGTTTGGACGGAGAAAATATCTTCTAAAAATTGTTTTCATTTTCAAAGTTTTTAATATTAAAAAATATATTTGTTTTCAACTGATAATTTTTTATTTTAAAAAAATTAAATTTAATCAATTTTAATAAAAATATTATAAAATATTTATATATAATTTAAAATACATTTATATATAGTTTTTGTTATAATTATAATATTGTTATTAAGTTTTTAAATAGTTTTAATTTTTGAAAATACTAAAAATGATTTTTAGTTGTTTTTTAAATAGTTTTAATTTTTGAAAATACTAAAAATGATTTTTAGTTGTTTTTTAAAAACGTTTTCATAGAAAATGTTTTTTAATCAAATATATTATTATTATTATTTTTATGTTTTCTCTCAAAATCTATATCTTTTAAATATTTTATGATTATTTCTATTTTTGCAAATATAACTTTTTCCTATTAATATATATACATTTTCATGATAAATGTTTTTAATAAACATACAAATATAACTCTTTATATTCTACTTTTTTTAAAACTATTTTGTACAAATTAAAGTGATTTTTTTTCTATTAATATATACACATTTTCATGATAAATATTTTTAATAAACATGCAAATATAACTCTTCATATTCTACTTTTTTTTAAACTATTTTGTACAGATTAAAGTGATTGAACTATTTTCATTAGTTTTAGTTTCAAATTTAATTAAAGTTTCTGCTGTTTTGAAATCCTAATATTATTTTCTATATTTTTTAAAAAAATTTGTAATGGTGTTCATTGATTTTGGATTTGCAATTTTTAACACTATTTTATTTCTCTAGTTCATAATCAAGAAATATTTAGACATAAAATTATAACGTAAAAGGTTTTAAGTAGAAGTAAATTAGCTTTCATAAAAAAAAACCCACCAGAAGTAAATAGGTCAAGGGATTGATAAAATATTTAATTTTAATACTTCTGTTCCTTGACACATTAACTTGGTTTTGATGACAGAATTAAATTTAAGATTAATTTTAAGATTATTTTTAATTTATTGGGATATTTCTAATTAATTAATCATATCTTTTTTATCTTTAAAATTGAGAGAACACATTTATTATAAAGTAATTGACGAAATTTGTGTCAAAATAATTAATGTACAATAATCAAGACAACTTAAAAATAATTTTATAAAAATGAAAAAAATTTAAGATTTTATAACATTTATAGGTCTATAAGGTCTTAGTTTTCAATCCTGCATAATGATGAAACAAATAATATCACAATTTGTTTTATTCTAAGAATTGTAAGGCTTAAATGGTGTAGATGCTAGAGTTTTGTGAAGTTTTATAAGTTTTTCAATAAATATAAAATTAATATAAAAGCTTTTCACCATCTTTTTATATATGCTTTTTTTTATAAGAAAATTCTTTATAATTTTTATGGCCAGTCAAACTGTTCCATAAAAACGACACCTAAGTTAGAATTGAATAATTAATTATCCTTAGGTTACACGGGAAAAGTTTACCATAAAAATAATATCCAAATAAATTTCCGATCAATTATTGATTTACCAATCTAATGAGATGATATGACATTCTGATTTGTGTTGCTAAAACTTATGTTCATCTAATATTTCCATTCCTATATACAATGAATATAATATTTATGTTATTTTTGTCAGACATATTTGGGTATTAAAAAAATTATAATAACTTTCTAATAAAAAATAAATTTCAATATAATGATATTAATTTAAAAAATTACCTAATAAATATAAAATTTATAATTTGTTAATTAAATGTAAAATATTCTTTTTACATCACCCACCTTCATATTATTCACCTAAATAATCTCTATTACTATTCAGGTTGATAAATTAATTAGAGAAACTAATTTTTTAATGTGGCTTTTTTTATGTAAAAAAATTATAAGAAATTGGACATTTTTCTATAACGTGTTTTCTTTTTTAGATTTGTTATTTTAGACAATTTTTTAAATTTATTTTTTATTTATATATATTATTTTAAATCATGAATTTTAAAATTAAATTTTTTAGTTAATTTATCTTTTTTTTATTGTGTATTTTATTTTTATGTTGTGTATCTTTTTTTGTTGTTTTAATTTTTTTTAAACACTTTATAATTTATTTTTCAGTTTATATTTTTTAAGTTAACTTTTTAAAATTTTTTTTACCAAAATAATTTGAAATATTAGGTTTAAAAATCTTAGTTTAAAAAATTTTAACTGAAAAATAAATTATAAATATTTTTAAAAATTTAACATAACAAAAAAAATACACAACATAAAAATAAACAGATAAAAAATAATTAACTTAATTTTTTTTAAAATCATACTTTAGAAACATATACATACATAAGAAACTAATTAAAAAGAAATTAAAATAAATTTGAAAAAAATTTAGTCAATTTTTTTACTTTTTTCAAATATATTTATTATTATGTATATTATTTTAAATCATGAATTTTAGAATTAGAATATTTAAATTTTTTATTTAATTTATATTTTATTTTATTTTGTATTTTATTTTTACGTTATATATCTTTTTTCGTTGCTTTAATTTGTTATAAGAACTTTATAATTTATTTTTCAATTTATATTTTTAAGTTAAAAATTTTAAACATTTTTTACCAAAATAATTTAAAATATTAGATTTAAAAATCTTAATTTAAAAACTTTGAACCAAAAAATAAGTTATAAAGTATTTAAAAAAAATTAAAATAACAAAAAATATATAAACATAAAAATAAAACACATAAAAAAATAAAATCTGAAAAAAAAAATCCTATAAGACATTGTCTATCCAATAACTAATTTCTTCTAGGCTTTTTATATAAAATAAATAAATCACATTGAGAAATTGGTTCTTCCCAACCAATTTCTCAACATGAATAATAAAATAAGTTATTTTGGTAAATAATGTGGAGTAAGTTATTTTGGTATACAAAAACGACCCTTTTAAGAAAAATGTTAAACCTTTCTTATATTTGAAAATTGTAACTTGTGAAGTAATAAAGAATATAACAAGTTATTTGTTTTGAAAAATAGGTAATCAATTATAGATAAAAGTTTTAGGTATTTTAGTTATTAGAACAACAATGAAGACATGGATAAAATGAATATTTATATCTTTATCTCCGACTTAATATAATCGAGTATTTCTTGTATCATACTTGGTTAAATTAGAAATTAAATACAAATTTATTTGTTATTCCTAATTGATTGCTTGCTTAAACTAATTAGTTGAGATTTATTTTACAACGTTGATTTATATAGATTAATGTAAATGCTTATAAGAATTTAAATTAATTTATACAAATAAGGAAGAAGTTGATTGTGTTCTTATAGTTTTGTCACTACGAAAAAAAAAAGTGTTTAAAAAAAAAGTGAATTTCATACCTTTATTAATTTTTCAAAACACACCTCTACAATTTTATTTTAATTTAAATATTTTAATTCAATTTTATTTTATTTGATTCTACTAAATAGACACAATTTTAAACAAATATTTGTTAGTGAAATCATTATCTTATAAAAGAATTTTATTAAGAAAAATACTTAAGCGAAGAGCACAAGACACGTCTGTTTAAGAGTCAATTACAACAAAGTAGAAAAGAATAGAAAAAAAGAGTACATGCCTACTAATAAAGTGAAGGATTCAAAACCCATTCAGTAGAAGAATAAGACAATATATTTGTTGCATTGTACCATGTCCATGAACTTAACTGAACTGCTTAAATGATGTCATCAACCTCCAACTTTTTACCTTTAAAGAATGATGAATTTTTTGCCTTCCAAATATGCCAAAGCTCTTAAAACCATACAAAATAACAACCTTTCTGTTTTAGATTGCTACTAGTAGCTAGTCCCAAGAATTGAAGGTTGAAGATGTGCACATCATTGTGAAATGCTACTGATGTCACCCACCAGTCACATAACTTAGCCCATGCTTATTTGGCCAAATTTCATTCTCTAAACAAATGTTGGGGCAATTTCATTAGTTCCCCCAAACAGAGCACACTCACCTTCTTCCTCGAGAACAACTCCTCTCCCACACAAATTGTCCTGAGTTGTCAACCGATTTGCGTCCAATTGTCAAATCAAATACTACACTTTTGGAGGAACACCTTTGACTCATACCATGTACCTCTTTGTGTCATGAGTTTGTTTAGCAGTTGATAACAAAATTATTCAGGCTGAAATTATTGAGAACACTCTTGAGCCATCTGCCATCCATAACCACCCATCTTCTTTATCTATTAAAGAGACACACTCCAAGTTGGTCAATAACTCTATCACATGTTGCTTCTCCTACATAAACAAAGGTCGCCTCCATCTCCACCTTTATCTTCCTCCGTGAACATCTCCTTTATAGAAATACTTTTTTAAACAACTAACCCATATAGTCTACTAAACTTGTCCTTGAATCGTGTCTCTCCTACCCATTTGTCCCACCATAACAACGTATATTGTCGTTCCCCAACCTTTGTTTAATATGTTGAGACCACCAACCAGAGTGTCCTTGACCCACTTTCTATATGGATTGCACATCTAACGACCATCTGGAACAAACATGACGCTTTCTTGCCCAAGACCCATCCAATTGCTAATACTTAGATTGCAGCACCTTTACCGATATAGTATAATTTTCCATCAGGATTCTCCACCTCCATTTACCTTAGAAGGCCAAATTGAACTTGAGAATAACATGTAGACCTAAGTCGCTGTCATTCTTACTCCTACACACTTTCAACCAAGATATCTAATGCACATTCCTACTAACTTCAAAGCCTCCCCATAAGAAAGTTTTGAACATAAACTCTAATTTGTAAATGATAAGTCGTAGCCTTATAGAAAGAAAGGAAATAAATAGGTATTGTTGCCAAAATTGATTTGATTAACACAACTCTACCTGCCAAAAACAAGTATTTAAATTCCTATAAAGAGAGTTTTTTCCGAACAACTTCCACTACATCCTGCAACATTGAACTTTAGCCTGATTCCCGATTGACAATCCCAAATAAGTGAAAAGAAAAGTTCCTCTTCTGCAAATTAAAAAACAGCTCCTCACTCCAACCAACGATCCAACATATTAACACGAAATCATGATAGTGTATTAGTGGAACATAAAATGTATGTCTCCTGTCATCTACTAATGGAAGAAGAAATTAAACATTTTTTAGAGTATAATAGTTAATAATTTTAAATATACTATACGTCTTTCTTTTATTGTTCTATTTTGGAGATTGTTATTTGTCATTTCAATTATAAATTAGGTAACAACGTTTCACCCCTTATTATTTCATTGGTTTATATATAAAATAACAGTAGGATTTTAATAATTGATTTAGATTGAACTCTTCATTAAATAAGGTCATGTGGGTTTTTCCAAATTTTTCACAGAAACATAATTTGCCTCTTTCCTCTCTCACAATGAATGACAACATATAATTTTGTTATAATTCTCATTGATTGCAAATATGTGGTAAAGATTCATATATTTATTCTATAATTCATATGCGATATGTTTTGCAGGTCAAGAAAGGTTGTCGTTGCCTCACTTTCAGTAATTATTCAATGTCAAAATCCAAATATGTACAATATAGAATTGTGATAATCATGTGACTTAGGTCTTTTCTTCCATTATCGAGTTACAAACCTTGTTGAGAGCACTTTTCCTCTATGGGTGACATCGATCATATGGAAGATTTGTTTTGCATTTTCTTGGGTTCTAGATTAGTTCTCTAAATGGTCTCCTGTCAATATGCAAACTTTTACTAAGAATCTTTCTACAAGTAGCACCAAGTGTGGTAGACGAGAGTTGAGTTTGAATCATTTATTGAAATCCTATGGTTATTGTTAAGTTTTCTTATTTCTCAAGATAACCTTCTTTCTTACCTGAGTTGTACTCTCTCTATATATTATTATATATATACATGGAACATCATATTTACTGAGAAAATCAAATTTATATAAGAGTGATAAGAACAAATCTCAACCATTAAAATAGGAGAAAAGATAATATCTTAAAAATATCAGTTATTGAGAGAGGAAAGAGAAAAAAGAGTGACAAATAATAAATGTTAAAAGAGAGAGACTAAATGGATGTGTACGATTTGATCTCAACCATTAATTTTTATTTCAATGGCTAAGATTTACTCTTCTTAGTGAAGTAAAGTATCTTATATGAGAGTGAGAGAAACAAAGAGATCAAATCATATACATCTACTCATTCTCTTTGTTCTAGCCTTTATTATCTCTTACTTTTTTTTCTTTCAATAACTAAGATTTTTCAGATATTATTCTCTCTATTTTTTAATGATTAAGATTTGTTCTTTTTTCTCTTATATAAATTTGACTTTCTAACTATATATATATTATATGTACATTATTGTTAAAATAGATAAACAATAGATACAAGTCTCCCACTAATGAACTAAAAGCATCTACTGTGACAGTAACAACTCTTCAAGATTGCTTTTGATGGATCCAATAAAAACCTTAGTCTCCTGTGGTAACATATAAACATTTTTTATTATATTTTTGTTCTTTTTTGTAGTTGTTGATGTTCTCATCCATTTCACATATTAGGTGTAGTTGGTGTATTCAAGGACTACCTATTCAGTGCGATGCCCAGTTCCTTGTTAACTTCACCTATATTGTAGTTGCTAATAGTTATTTTGGTTGATTTATCTTCTAATATGCAACTTTCAACAATTCTGTTCTTTACATTTCTTCCTAATTGCTTTGCTTGTAGCAGGTATTTTGGTTTACTGTTTTAGGTATCAACATTATAGCTATTTTTATAGTGCAAATATTATTATTTTTTACCCAATAAATACCTAAATTACCAATAATAAACCAACTTTCTCTAATTATTAATTACAAAATGCATCAAATAGATTGAAATTCACTTAATAATTCAGCAGTAGTTATTTTAATTTACTCTTATTGGAAAAAAAGAATTTATTTTTTTACATGTAAAATCCTTTTCAGTTCACCTAAAAAAATGCAAAATCGTTTTCACTTTACCATACAAAAAAAAAAGTCTTTTTCTATTTTATCCTTATTGAATCTTGGTTTTGAACTGTAGGACAGAGACATATTTTAATTTACAAATAAACTAATAAATTATTCATGTGTGACTAAGCATTGAATAACTCAAGTAAAGTAAGTGTTGATTTGTAGAGAGGAACGGGGGGCATAAGCATGTGATAATTGAAAAGCATAAAAAGAAAATTGTGACTAAGAAAAGTGAATTGCTTTAAAGTAACACAGTAATTAAACAAATAAAGCGTAGAGTTGAGAGAAAGAAAAGAATGGAAATCGAAACCGAAACCTCAACGAAACAAGGGAAGTAAGTACATGTACATATAAGAGCCAACACACGAGACACACACTCTCACTTACTCTTCCAAACTCCAAACTGTTACTTCTTTCACTCGCTCACTCGCTCACTCGCTCACTCTCCCAACCAAAATGCCCGTTAACACCGAATCTACACCGCCACCGGTCATCGGCAAAATCGGCCCTTACACCGTTTTCATGACGCCGCCATCTACGCCCAAGCCCTCCGACGACGCCATTCCCACCACCAAAATCGCCCCTCCGCCGCCTCAGATTCCCAAAACCGTCCCTTCCCCCAAACCCCTCCCCGATTCTCACGATTCCGTCCTTGGCTTCTTCCGAAACGCCGTTACCAAGCTCCAGACTGGTGCGTACTTTACTCTTTTTAACTCCTAATTTTGGTTTGGTTAGGTTAGGTTCCGTGTCCCCTAAAACGAAATGTTCCACACTTCAAATATAGTATCTTAGGTTAATTGGATTTTGAATTGAGTTGTTGAAAATTGTAGTGGTGATGGATGACGTCCTACCCGTCTTATTATTTTTCGTAAATGGTTTAATCATAATACTCTATTTTTAGAAACAACTTGATTTGATATCTGAAAAAATATCTGTAGCCTCAGAACTATTATACTATTATACTCAGTCTTGTGAGAACCTTTTTGGCTATTTGGATCAGGAATCTTGTTGGTGTCACTGTGTTTACTCTTTTAGACAAAACGCATCTTTTTAATAAAATAAAATAAAATAAAATGGTTCTAGTTCTCTGAGATATATGTATGCTCTCTTCTCTTTACATGCCGGCAAACAAGAAGGGAAGTCTAATCCATAATTATAGCTAGTTGGTGTCTAACATGCGCTTTTCTGTTCAGGGTGCATCCAGGCTCGTTCTGTTTATACCCATAGATTTTGTTTTCAAAATCTATAAACTTTACATGAAAATAAACCTATGGTGTTGTAAAGCTTGGTGCATCCGTCATGATAATAGAGTAGTGTTTCTGCACTCACATTTTGTTCTATCTAGTCCTATCACTTGGATTCCACTCTTTTAAGTGAAACCAAAACGTATCATTTTTTAACTCGTTTCTGTTTGTGTGTTATGTTCTACCCGTTTTAACACACATACACATACCAAATGATGCCTGAAAGTTTGATCTTCTTATAAATATGTGTAGTTTTGGGGGTAAGGGAAGTGTTGCATTTAGTCACTTTGTATGTACTTTTTCTTTTCTTCCCAAATTGTAGTAATTGAAGATAACCACAGGTGGGTGTGGGTCCTTTATTTTATTTTATTTTTCCTTTTTTTTGGTTTGCCGAAGTGGAAACAAAATTGCCTTAGATTAATCAAGTAAATTGAAGAATGGGCATGGATAGTGGAAACTGTGGCTGTTTTTTATGATGACACAGTTATTTTGATTTCCTTTTTTCTAGTATAATAAATAAGGATCTAAGTGATTGTTCCTTTATGTGAAGTGCTCTTCAGTCTCTGGTCGAAGGAAATGCACTTTCTATTTTTGAATTATGATTTATGATGATTTAGATTTTGTGAAACTCTATGGATATGCTTGTATTGCTTCCCTTTTAATTGATTTCAGATCCTATAATAGAATAGGATTATAGGACTTTGATTGAGGTTTTTCATTATCTTGTATACTCTTGTGAGTAAATACCCATTTCCTTTCCTTTTTACAGCGCACTCCAGTTTGGATGATCATTTGGCACGTTGGTTTGGATTGAATCAGTCAAAGTATCAATGGGCTCTTGACGATTATTATGAGAGCAAGGGAATGGTAAGCAATTGATTGGTAATGATACTAATATTTGCATGATTAGCGTTATAATTTATATGCTTTTAGAAATGGATTTTCTTCTGCTTTATGAGGTGACTCTTTTTGGTAGTTTGATTTGAACCAATCTTACCAAATTTGGTGGGTTCATCTCAGAACTATGATTTGGTTCATGTGTCTATGTGTGGTCTGTTTTCAATTTGAGTTGCTCCCATTTACAATTTGATATACATTAAATGTGACAGCCCAAGTTGAGGTAGAAGATGTTGGGTGGTGGAGCTTACAACAACTACCTTTAGTTTTGTAATTTACTAGTTTGGTTTTGGAGTGAATGTAAAACACTGATGGAGAAGTATGGGAAGGAGAAAGAGGAGGAGAAGGTGTTTGTTGCGACCTGGATCGTTTCTCCTGTAAATTCTTAACTCACCTACAAAAAGAAGGAAGCATAATGACGAGGAGAGTAAACAAAGGAGAAAAAAAATGAACTATTTCTCAGTCCTTGTGATTACCACATCAGAGTTTTCCAGGGAGTCCAAATGGGGCTGCAATATTAGAACTATAAAAATTGGTAATGTCTCAGTTGAACTGTTGACAAGCTTATCAGTCAACATGTTTTCTTTTTATTTTAAAAAAAGCTAATAACTAAAATATGTCAAGGATATTTTAAAGTTATTTATTATGATTTGTTAAAAATATTAATCACTTTTCCTAATTTAAGTATAAAAATTGTTATGGACTCAAATAATAATACTAAATATACCCCCACATATCATATATTGGACATGTTAACTTACATACCAAGTATATCTGTATCAGTTAACTGTGATTTAAACTAATAAGCTACTTCACCTGTGTTAGGTTATCAGTTTATATTCTTTATAGGGAATTTTTGTTCCAACAAGAACTGCTACTTGATGCATTTTTGGTATCTCAAGTACATCTTGATCATGGTTAACTAGTTGTATGCCATGCTTCTTGCTTTAAACTATTTATCTATTTCTAAGTATTATGCAGCACTGCTTGAACAGTTGTACATTCTTATTTAAAAAAGACTGTTTAGATGGCTTAAAAATGAAATAATGAATACAAGTTCTGTCTTCACTTGTGGTAAAAATGTAAATTTCATTTCTCTATTAAAATTGGATTATTGTTGGGTTGTGCACCTGAATATCACTATCATAGTTTCTGCATTGGCTTGCTAATATGAGAGGGATTATTATGCAAGTTTTTTTAATAGAGTTGCATCAAATTTAATGTAACAAGAGACACATTTTTTTTTATGATTTTGTGGTTAAAGTGTTAACAAGAGACACATTGTGGGATGATTGGTATTTATCACGGATTTCATACTCCACTGCGATATTTAATCAGGAAAAATTTAGAAGGATCTTTGGTTTGAGTTTGTCAAAGATAAAAAGCATTTAACTTTGAAGTCTGCCATTTGGCCACATGCTTTTTGTGTAAGTTACTGCCAAAGCTACGCTAAAGTAAACATCTTAACTGAGGACCTCATTGTGCACATTTGGCAAACCACCAAAATCAATGCCCTCCCACCATGACACATGTTTCAATGTAATATATTTGTGACTGGAATTAATTTGCGCATACATCCCATTTATCTTGATTAGTTCAATTCTATCAAAATCAATTTTACTGAACTTTAGATAAGAGGGGCCTTTCCTGGTTATATATAATTAAGTGCCCAGTTTCAGTTTAAACAAGCCAAATGATTGTTAATTAGTGAGTGAAGTACAATTTGGAGTCGGATGAAAGTGTATGGAGAAAAGAGTAGTTTGAGGGATGTAAGAGACTCTCGTTTGTGCTACTTCTTACTTCTCAACATTGAAGCCCTTTGTGGCATAATTTTATCATGGATTCTGTTGTAATCTTTCTGCCAACATTTTCCTTCATCCCTGAATATTATGCTATAGTGTTGTATAATAGAAATCTGGGATATTGAACTTTCTTGTAAGGTGTATGTTGCCTTTTCATTCTGGAGAGTGAGCATTTTATTTTACTACTAAATATGTTATTATCCAGTCCCCAGAATCACTTCTCCCTGTCTTTGTGAGTGAATACAAAATTATCAGATAAACTATCAGAGATATGATACCTCCTTGTTTCAATAGCATAGTTGAATTCTCATTTAGTTGCAATGTAGTAAGTGTCATAGTGCCTGTTTATGTTGTGTGTCGGACTTTTAAAAATTTGAGGTTTTTGACTGTAGGAAAAAGGAGACATTAAAGTGAAAGAAATATCGAGCAAAGTACAGAGTGTTTGACTTGTCCAGTGTTGGTGGTAAGTAATACTACTTTTGTCTTGCAATTTTTGTTATGTATGAGTTGTATGAATGACGCTTTTAACTTGGTGATTCGTATCCTTAATTCCTTATGCAGAATTATTCAAAAGTGAGGTGTGAAGACTCTTGCTTTTCGAGTATATTTATACCTTTGTATTTTACATGTGGAGTAGAATGAATGCGTCTGATATATCGAAGTTATTTGATCTACATCCATTGATACGATTCAATGGTATTTTCCAACTCCTGCCAGTTGAGTCTGATTGACAGTCTCTACCTGTAATCTAATTACCAAGTTATTTTCTGGGGCAAATGTTTTGTTTTTGGGTTGTAGCTTGGGTCATGTTTTTTGGCATATCATGATGGCAGGGTTGTCTCCTAAGCATATTGTTTGTATTCTGTGGGGTAAACTCCGCGAAAACCCTATGCAATTTATTTCTAGCAATAGTGATTAGTAATTGAAAAATATCGTAATTTATCAGTAGTTAACTAGTTTTCATCCCACCGTTTTACAATCATAAAGTTATAAATATAAATGGATTAAGTTGATACTTCATTTCAAGGCAAAACCATCTCTTACACTATGTTTGATAGAGAGAAAGGAACAGGAAGAAGTAGGTGAGAAAAGAAAAATAGAGTGAAAAAATAGGGAAAATAGAGTGAAAAAAGAGGGGAGAAGTTTGAATTTAAGTTGTTTGGTAAGATTAAAAAGATTTATAATTTTTTAAATTTTAATATTTTGTTAGTATCAAATAACTAGTTTAAAAATAGGCACTTTGTGTCTTAACTGTACTTGTGATTATGAAGATGATTTTAAAAATTTGTTAAAGGGCAAACTAGGAATATAACTGTATACGAAATGAAGTAAGTGGATTATCTTATAGTTATTTAAAAAAATGAAATAGACTTAATTTCAGGTAAGATAGTTGCCAGGCGATTATCTTGTTACTTTTCACACCAAGCACCCTCAGCAACAATTTGTGAAGCTGTGAATCTCATACTCCTTTCGTACAGATCAATATTATCAAACAAAACGAAAACGTATCAGGCATTTTTTTATTGAGGTGTATTTTCCATCAAATCTTAAGAGTGTTGATAGGTTTGTGTCAATATGATGAAACTAGTAATTTAAATCAAATTAATTAATTTGGTTTAATTTTTTTACTTGATCGGGTTTGAAATTAAACAATTGATTATGTTCAGTTCAGTTGTGGTTTTAGTATTTCAAAATCTTGACTTAATCCGAACCAAATTAAAAGTGTGTATATATATATATATTATTTTGTTTGTATTGAGTTATTTTAAATATATATAATTTGTTATTTGTTTTAATAGTTTAATTTGACTAATTTAGTATAAATAAATTATTTGATATTTTGTTATAAAATCATAAATTTAATAAATTAATGGATTTAACTAATTTAAAATATATTTTTTTTTATAATTTAATGAAAATAATTGAGTTTTTATTTTTTATTATTTTTTTTAAATTCAAATCAAACTGATCTAATTATCATTAATTTGTATCAGTAAAACCAATTAAAATTAATTAGTTCTGTTTTTTTTTTTTTGCTAAAACTGAATAAACTCTAACCGTGAACACTCTTTCATATCCTCACCTCCATTTTTTCCTGCAAAAATCACAGTTAATGAAAGTAAATGATATGTCTTAAGGAATCACAATAGTACCTCTTGGGTATGTTGATACGGTTTAATTTAGTTGTCCATGCCTAAGGGTTTAAATAAAGAATGATATAAGGTGTTAAGAGTTACACATTTATTAATAGCTTAATCTTTTGACATAGAAGCAGTATATTTGGTGTTTATAATTTTGAGATAATAATATTAAGATTATAAATATATTGTAAATTTGATATTAACTAGGAAAGTTAGTAGGATGACAATGAAACAGGCTAAAAGGTCCATCTGCTGTTATGTTGACACGTCAAGATAGTGTAATGAACTTGCCTAACTCGCCTTGGTTCGTTGGCATAGTCCATTAATTTGATTAGTCAATTGATAGAACAAGATCTTATTTTATTTTAAAAATTATATGATTTATATCATCAATAAAATAGTTATAATAAGTAAAGTATAAATAAATTATTAAGTAGATTTTCTAAAAACAAATTTGTTAAGAAAGTATAATAAAATTTATCATGACTGGTTCATTTAGTTTTTGTAAAATATTATCAAGAAAATAAAATCAATTTTTTGTAAAATCACAACTTTATCGAAAAAATAAAAATATGTTATTAAAATTAAATTTTATTTTACTTTTTAAAGATAATTTTTTTTTCTAAAATTTGACAAATCAGGTCACTATCCTGTCTCATTCCGTTTTCGAAATAAAAGTTATGAATGTTTTCTAAGAGAGTTGAAAAAATTTTAATTGTAAACTACTATGAGTTGTTGAGAATATCTAGCAAAAAAAGTAAAACAACCTAATTTCCATATCTTATTATTTTTTCAAGTTATTCTCAAACAATTTTATACTAACTAAAAAATGAGTTAACATTATCTAATTTTAAAAAATAGACAGATGTTTTTTGGTTGCTTATAATTAGATTTAGAGGAGTCATTTTTAGATAATTTAAAAAATAAATATATTTGAACTAATAGAAATATATAAATATATAAAATATTTATACTAAAACAAGTTCAATTTGTTTTGTAGATTTTTACCATCACCTAATATACTAAAGCAAATTAACTATTAAATGTTAAAAAAAACTATTAAATATTTTCAAATAATTTATTATGTATTTTATCATAGATTTTGCTAATCAATATGTTTATGAATCTTATTAAGGAATTAAAAAAATTATTAAATCATATGCAATCACAATTCAAAATAAATTGGTGAGTGCAAATTTAGCACGTTTGAATTTTTTTAATAACTTCTTAACCAATGTTCATCCCTCCTTTTATTTTTTCATTTCAGTTTTTTGACAAAGTGCATTCCCCTTTTATAATTAACTAAAGTTGGAACAATATTTTAATACTAGCTTATTAGCATTAAGAGAGTAGTCTATTTGAACTAGATAAAATATATAAAATGGTTATGACTTATGAGTGATAATTTTTTTTATTATTTGATGTAAGTTACATATGAATTTTCTAAATTTAACAAAAAATTTAAGAACATAAATTGAAAGGAAATATTTAACATTAAGCGAAGTATTTATAGAATTAATTTAGGAAAAATTTAAAAACGTTAAAACAATGTTATATGGAAGTTAAAATTAATATTAAAATTTATAAAAATGGAAGAAGAATAAACATAAGAAACAGAAGATTTTTTTCGATACAAACATAGTGATTTTCTTCTAACCACCATACTTGTAGAAAACAAAAAAAAAAAACACAAAGAAATGCAAGAGAGACAAAGTTTACTAATCTGTATTAATTAAGAGGTAATCCTTGAGGCGCACACAATAATACATTAATACGTAGGTGATAAGACATGTTAGTTAAATTGGAAGAGGTAAGGGCCGAAAAACCCTAGTAAGGGCTGAAAACCCTAGTAAGGGCTGAGAAGGGTTTTGCGGTGTCGTCTCCCTTTATATACGTCTAGCTTCCCATCGCTCGAATTCTTTCTCCTCCCTCTCAGTTGCAGGCGAAACGCAGCGTTTCGGCAGCATGATCAGCGGAGGCCAGAACTTGGTTTCTTCCCCTCCCGCGTTCTCTATCGACGCAAAGCGTCTTCTCGTTTGCACCGGCTCCACCGTCTCCGTCTTTAGCACCGCCACCGCCTCCCTCGTTTCCTCTCTCCAAGGCCACTCCGCCCCCGTCACCGCCGTCGTCGTCGTCCCCACCTCCTCCCTCTTTTCCTACTGTTGGACCGCTTCCATCGACGGAACCATTCGCCACTGGGACTACTCCGTTCCTGAATGCGTCAAGATTATCGACCTCGGCTTCCCCATTTTCTCCATGGTAACAACACATTACACACACTCACGCATTTGTTAATCCCTATTCTCTATTCAAATTCTAAGCGCATTTTATATCCTTTTTAGGTGGTGCCTTCGTTGATGTCTGCGCCGGAAGAAAGTGATGCGAAGTCGCCTAATGTTTTTGCTTACGTGTCTGTGTCTGTTCAAGGTAGAAATCCACCGGACGGTCGCCCCAAGCCCCGTTATGGACTGATAAGGAAGTGTAATTTGACTCACTTTCGCAGAGTTAGCAATCTTATTTTGAAAGAGGTCATTTTTTTATCATAACTCAATCAGTGCATTCTTTTGACTAGACATTCTCGTCTATTTGCTCATTTATCCTCAGCTTATACTTATATTGTTTCTTATACCATTCAGTTTTGTTACCGTCATTTATAGAAGAGCGCAGCTGAATCTTTTTTTTTTTTTTTTTTTTTAAGTAGAAATACCAAAGTGAGATAGGGGGGGGGGGGGGGGAGGAGGAGTGGCCAAAGAGTAATAGTCAAACTTCATGTCATTTCGACTGCTTCTTTTATACTATTTTTTATTTACAAACTTTGTACTCAGAAAACCCCTCAAGGTGACTATTTCCTAATGTATCCTTGGACTAGTGTATCCTCTAATAAAAAATGATTTGATTTTTGTTATTGATTCGTACTCACATGAGAATGCAATTTAATTCAACTATTATTATATCCGTTGCTTAAGTTCATGCATGTTCTCTCACTTTTTGACAGACCGAACGGCCAGAATCTTTAACCATTAGTCCCACGGGGGAATTTTTCGGTATAAGAGACAAGCGGAAACTTCATATATGGAAAGTTCCTAAAATGGACTCTGATTCTGCTGTGTGTAAGAAGATTACCCTGCATCATACAAAGACCCTTACGGTTCTTGCATTCCATCCGGCAGGGAAAATTGTGGCTGCTGGTGATGTAACTGGAAGAATTTTAATTTGGAGGGGTTTTGGTGCTCGGAAGTTCTTGAAAACTAGTGGATTAGTGAATGGAGGAGTATCAATGGATGAGGAAAATAAGTTTGATGTAAGGGGAGATGATGCTGAAACATGCACTGTTTGGCATTGGCACTCTTCTGGAGTGAGGCATCTATCTTTCTCTTCAGATGGAGCCTACCTCTACTCAGGTAAATTATATTGCCTGAAGTAAATACCAGAAGACATTGAAGTAGGGAATATGTGCAAATGAACTCTCTTAATTATGTCAAGCAATACAATTTATTGTTTATATGGCTTCATTTGATATCAGGTGGGAAGGAAGGAGTACTTGTGCTTTGGCAGTTAGACACGGGAAATAAGAAATTTTTACCAAGAATTGGATCTCCACTTCTGTATTTTGTTGATTCTCCTGATCCATCATTTTCCTCAGTAAGGATTACTAATTTGTAATTAATTAATCATATAATAAGGTCTATTTCTTGTGCAGTATATTGTTTAACTAATTAAGGGTCTGCAGATATCTTGTGCAGATAATCAAATTCATATATTGAAAATGCCTTCAATGGAAATAATAAGGTCTATTTCTGGTATCAAGGTTTGTTCCTTTGTTTGTTCACTTTGTATTCTTTTCTCTGCTCACTATTTCCTAATATTATTCCTAATGCACTGTAAAATCACTGATTTTGATTGTGACAACATTTTAGAAATTATTTTGTTCATTGGAAAAATTAAACTTTTGATCATCATTATAATTTTCTCCTTAATATAAGCTTGCAAGCTCATCATTCATGGCCAATTTTAAGGCAGTGGGACAGTTTGTTTAAACTTAAAAAAGTGTTAATAAAAAGTCTTTTTTTAAAAAATTGCTTTTTGAAGCAAATGTAAAAGAAGCAGAAAACTGTTTTTTTTAAAAGCAAAAGCTGATTAGACAATAATACATCATAAATGTAGGAAATTGTTTATTTTATTTAAAAAATTAAGAAAAAAAGCTTAAACAAACATGGTCAATATTAAAAAAGTTCACTTTCCACATCAAACTATACTGAGAAAATATAAAAGCCTCTACGTTAAGTCGTTGTTTTTTTTTTCCAGAAAAAAATCCTGTAAGAACAATGAAAAACAATTTGATTTTTTTTTTATCCATTTTATATCGACATAGGAATATTTTCCCAGGTGCTTTTTGCATAACAACTTGCATTTGCTGGAACTTGACATAACCTTTATTTTTTTTTTGCAGCCTCCTTTATCTTCTCAAGATATATGTGAAGGTCTTTCCAGCCGAGCTGCCTTTGACTGCACTTCTGGTATGGTGGCTGTACAAACAGAAAACTATGGCGTCCAATTCTACAGCTTGTTTGCTAATCGTGGGGTTTATGAGGTAATATCTTTATACCAATTTTTTTAACTTTTTGAAATGACTTGACAACACAAAATGAATTTAGTCTTTCTGCAAAGGAAATGGTCAGTTATCACTGATTTTGTCTTGCCTTTATTAATGTGGGTGCAGAGTTGGGATAAGCTGTAATTTTGTAGTATATACTATATAGATATTGTCTTGCCTTTATAAATGTTGATGCAGAGTTGGGATAAGCTGTATTTTTGTAGTATTGAGCAGTTTTGTGTCTACCTCTTCTCCCTTTTTTCTTTTCCCACCACGAGCTTAAGATATATTTCATTATGTTTTAAAGTTACCATTGTATATTTAGTTTATGTTTATACTTGATTGATGTTCGGTTGGGTATTTTTGCCTTAATTTGTAACTAATTTTAAGGTGTGATAACATCAAAATTAAACACATGAAATGTATAATGTTGAATTTGTTGTTCTGCAGGTTCAAGTCTGTGAAAGAAATCATCAATCGGTTGATGAGATCACGGTATGTGCTAGTTACATATAATTTCTTCTAATTTGATATATTAACAATATTGATTGTTAGTATTCTCTTGTCGTGTGTCAGCTTATAAGCATATGATTATTAATCCATTCAATGGAATATTGTGTTTGCAGGTGGTGGTGAGCTTTGTGGAGCTGTCAGTTGATGGCTCTATGATGGGTACAGTTGAAGTCAAGCTTCCTGAAGATGGAATAGGAGGTCTTGTATGTTTGAAGTTTTGGAATTTGGATGATAACAAGAGATTTTCAGTGTCCACCCTTATTTATGAACCTCACAGGTTTGTCCATGTATTATTTTATAAAGGAAAATTAAAAATCTCAAGATTTATCATGGTTATATCAGTGGGCCCACATAATGTCGGCATAGAGGTAACTTAATAGAATGGCATGACTTATTGAATTATTCGGTGTTGTGGTTCATTTTTGTTTTTTTTTTTCCATTTTTCTATAACCCTTCTACAATTGCACCTTGTCAAGCTGAAGTTTAGGCGTGTAAGTCTTTAGATATATTAGAAAGTGGAGTTGACACATATGTACTTATTGATAGGGATGCTCATATTTCTGCTGTTGCTTTCCATCCAACTCGTCCTATGGCTGTCAGCTCATCCTATGGTGGAGATTTCAAGGTTAGTTATTTGGATAAATTATGTATGCTTAGTATTTGTTATGTATGCTCATAATGCTTTTTACTTTTACATATTTCAGATATGGGTCTGCAAGGAAGACATTACGCAAAAAGGGCAGATGGTTCTTAATTCTGGTTGGATGTGTCATGCTGTTGGGTCATACAAGTATGTAATCATACTATGAAGTATGAATTTTAGAATTAACCGATATTTCCTTATGTAGATTATAGATGTTGAATAAAAAATCAACCTTAACATTACCTTTAAAGCTTTTCCTTCTATATGCCAACCTCAGGAACCTCTTATTCTAATGGATTTTAAACTTCAAATAAAGTGGATAACTTTATCTAACAAGGTAGTCGTCATCTAAATATTGGAAGGGTCACAGATTATGGATATCAGTTAAAAACAAATTCTTTCTCCTTAGATTTTTTTTATTAAATAAAAGAGGATTAGTGATGGTATGAAGTTCTCTTTTAGTTTCATGAGATTTCTTGCCGAACTCTTTAATGAGCACAGCTCTTTATTTTCCTTTATTATTTTATTGGTTTTGCTCTTGGAAGTATTACATTTTTCTGTACTTTGGCCCCTTGACAGCAATTCAATAAGTTTACTTATTTGCAAGACAAACAACATAATCATAGTTCATAATTATATTCTTCAGCAGGATGAGGAATATATGATTTAGCTTCTGATTATATTCTTCTGTTTGAAACTAAGTTGATTATGCCTAAGTCATTGTCATGATGTGGATATATCGTATTTTTGTAGAAATAAAGCCATGACAGCTGCTGCTTTTTCAGCGGATGGTTCTGTGCTAGCAGTTGCAGCAGACACTGTTATTACATTGTGGGATCCTAATAATAATGTCCTCGTTGCTGTTATAGGAGAAACTCCAATGGTGATCTTCTTGAGCCCTGGTCATCCCTATTTTTATTTCTATTACTATTACTGTTATGCTTCTTACTAAAACACTTCATTGTAAACATGTTCCTTGTTTATAAATAAACACGCTAACCCCATCATCCAGATGCATGTTGTGAAGTTATTGTTTGACTATGTGCTAGCACTTGTGTATCTGGTTTGTGGACTTAAGGATTTAAGGCCTGGAATATTAGGTCTATATCTAGCAGCATGCATCAAAACATCAAATACAAGACTGATATAGGACGTCCAAAGGAAAAAAGACTTAAAATATATTTGTGTTCCTTGTAATTATGATTAAATTTGATATTAGTCCTCAGTTTGTTGACTTCATTTCTTAAAAATTTCCTACAACAATTTAGTTATGAAGTGGCATGAGTAATGCATTCAATCCGCAGTAATCAATACAACGCTATTGCGGGGTGGCAGAATAGAGCGACTCGTTGCTGATCCTATAACATTTTTGTTGTGGACCACTTGGCTTTTGCAGCTATCTCGATGCCATTTGTGGAGAGAATCATGACAAATCGCAGCAATTCGTTCTTCGCAGCCACTACTCCGTCTATGCTATCGTTGGAGGCTTGTCAACTTTTGTCTTTGTCAGATAGCATTGGCGACCTTCATGCCATCATTGGATAGAAGTTAGGAGTGTTCATGAATCCAGATCAATTTGTGATCAAAACTGATCCAATTAAATTTGTGAACCGATCCAAATGCAATTGAATCAAGTCTGATTCAATCCTATTAAATTCTACAATAGACGGATTAGATCACAAATTTGAATTTTGAAAATTTCTAGATCAGTTGATTGATCCGTTCAATTTAAAGTTTAATATTTTTATTTTATATATATGTATATTAAAAAGGATATAGATAAACAATTGACAATACAATTTTAAGTTTAAATATTGTATATATATGTATTTATAAAAAAAAGTTTAAAAATAATATATAGGTTGAAAATAAGTTAGAAAAGAAATGCATTAAGAACTATGGTAATGTAGATTATGAATTATTAATTTTTTTTGTTTAGTTTTTTAGGATTTACATTTTATCATTTATATTTTATAAAATATTTTTATATATAATTTTACTTTTATGTTATTTTGAAAAAACAATATATGTTTTAATATTTCGTTTACAAATTTTGATGTTTACTATTTTATTTTTTATGTTTTATAGAAAACAAAATAAATCTAAAAAATTTTCTTTGTAATTTGTGGATCCAATTGTATCTCTTAATCAAATCGGATTGCTAATTTATTTTTTTTACAAATCCAATCCAATTAAATTTGATTGGATCGGATTTCATTTTACCTCTAATCTGATCTAATCCGATCCGTGTACACCCCTAGCCTGGGTGACCTTCATGCCATTGTCGGATTACCTCAGCAACCTTCATGTTGTTGTCAGAGAGCCTTAACTACTTTTATGCCGCCGTCCTACCACTCATCCATGTACCTTTTCTTCAAGGATGGCAGGAAAGCAATCAAACCCATATTATGGATTGGGTCTTAGGGTGGGTTAGATTAGATAGTTTTTTTACAAGTTATTGATGTGCCTTCATTCAATTTTTTTCCCCTTCAGCAAAACCTTCATTCGAGCCTTAGAGACTTAGTCTATAATTATTATATATTTAAGAGTCTTAATTGTTTAGAGCCTTTGGTCAGTGTCAATTTATTTAGCTTAGTAAAAAACTCAACCAAAGAGTGATAATAATAAAATATAATAGATAATTAAAAAAATGTAAATACTATCTAATGCTTAATATATAATATTATAAACTGCATAATTATCTAATAATCTAAATAAAGCATAACATATGATATAATAATTAAATATTTTAATAATTCTTATATATTTAATAATATATAATATAAGTAATTATCTAATAATCTACATTAAGATATAATAATTAAATATTAAAGGCTTATAAGTTTTTTGTCCTTAAAATTTCACCAATAATCACTTTTGGTTCTTGAAATTCAAAAATATTTTTTTAGTCTCTTGAATTAATTTGTTTTTTTATTAATGTTGTTTGTTTATAAGTTCTTTTGTATTTGATTATGCCGGATGTGAAATTGAAGATTGAGGGAGTTAGGGTTTGAGGAGGAGAGTGATTCATGAGTACAAAAACATGGTTTCCATCACTAATATTTTAACCGCGTTAATGGGAGAAGAAAGATTAAAAGTGAATTAAGGACTAAAAAAATATTTTTTTAATTTTAAGGACTAAAAGTGATTTTTGGTGAAACTTAGAAAAAAAAAACTTATTTAAGCCAATATTAAATATAAGAAACTTAATTTTTATCCTTACAATTTATCTTCTTGAAATCTAATAGTTGAGATTACTTGTTCATTACAATCCTTAGATTTTAAGAAAATAAATGGAGGAGATGAAGAGTAAGTCTTGTATATTCACTTCTTGGAGTAAGTGAATCTCTCTCTCTCTCTCTCTCTATATATATATATATATATATATATATATATATATATAAATAAATAAATAAATAAACAGAACAGTGGTCATCTTGTTACTGCTATCTTTTTATAGCATTTTTGACAGGTGGTCCCTCCACTCCTATTAACTACTATGATTCAATCTTGTTATATCATCATCCATTCTATGGTTTTCATATCTAGAAGAAGCATGCCGTGTCATCAGCACATGATGGTAGGGGCCATTTTGAAAAAAATAAAACCAAATTTAGTCTTATTTACAGAAACTATAAACATTTTACCCAAAGTAAAAACAATGAGCAAATCATTTCCTTTTATTATTTGAGTATGCATGCCTATATTTCTTTAGTTTTGTGTTTTAGGATTCATAATAATTAGTACCTATATTTGTTCTCCCCTTTATTTCTAATTTGTTGTATTTTTTTACCCAGCCTATTACCAGCCTTGTATTTGCTGGAAAGTCAGATTATCTTCTGTCTGTGTGTCATGGTTCAAAACCCCAGCTCTCTGTTTGGAGTATGTCAAAGTTAGCTGCATCTTGGTCATACAGACTCCAAATAGAAGGTTTAAAGATTTTATTTCTTTTCCTATGATATACTGACTATAATTTTATGTGTTTCTTGTAGTCAATTTTAGAAATCGTGCATCATTCCGATTTCTATCTTGTCTGTCTTGCCATCTGTAGAACTTGTCTAAATTATTGGTTCATATTTTTCACTTTTGTTCTTTGCATATTAGCAAATACTGTTTATCTTGTTTGACAGAGTTTTGATGCATATTCATACAGCTGTCTCCTCTGCAATAGATTTGTCATATTTTGCTGTCCTTGCTCTCCTTCCCGAATTGAATGAATGTACATTTAAAGGTGATGGGATAATCTTGTTATTCAACGTGACAGATCCCGTACCTGTGGCCTGCTGGTCTGTAACTAAGGTACTATCTCTTTACGTCTCTTTATAAACTATAGTATAGGCAAAATTAAGTTTGAAGCTTTGAGAATGTTTTTAAGCACATTGCTATTAACCTTAGGGGGTTTCTTGTGCATATCTCTATTTAATGAAGAAATATATGGTATTTTAATTCTTAGTGTTACCAAATATCTGTTATTACAGTGTGGGATTTGGTGAAACTGCATTCACTCTGAATAGCATCCCAGTTTCCACCATTTTGTCTTTTGCAGACAAAACCAAATGGCAACTAGTGATCCATCACTAAAAAGAAAAAAATCTGCTGTGCCTTGTAGCAGATTGTGTTGCGAACAAATAACAAACAGAAGTGTAGTGGTCCATACGCACACTAATAGACAAATATAGGCTTATAATAACTAAAAACTAGAAAAAATGTACTAATTCTCAATTCTTTAAAGTTAAGTATAAACTAGAAAGCTCAAAATAGAGATTCAGAAAACAGAGACTGTCAGACTGACAAACTTGAAAGTGAAACTAAAATAAATAAATAAATGATGAAAATCTTAAATAGAATAAAACATAATAGAAAACAAGCATGGGTTAAAAAATGCTTGGAAACAGAAAAATGAGTAACAAAGGGAAAGAAATAAGTGAATCTAAACATTAAATGAGTAAACAAATGAAACAAAAGTAGAAGACACATTAATTAAAAAAATTAAAAAAAATGCAACTTGGGATAATTAGAGACTGATACATCGATATTCAAGATGATGGTGCTTATTGTAAGGTGTGTGATACATCGATATTCAAGATGATGGTGCTTATTGTAAGGTGTGTGATATAGAATAATAATATAGGCTTTATATTTACACATCAGAGTGCTGGAATGGCCTCACTTGATGAGTGCCAGAATGAGTTTGTGCTCACTGGCTGGACAGAAGTAGAGAAACAGAGACTCTTGACTGTCTCTGTCATCTGCATTAGATTAAGTTTGGAACTCAACCTTAAATTATTGATATTTATTGTTTGGTTTGTTTGCAAGAAAGATAGCGGAAAGGGAAGCTGTGAGGGGGACTGCACTTTATCTGAGAAACTTTATCCTCTTTGGTAGACATGTAGGCTATGTTTGGTTACAAGGAAAGTGATGTGAAAAGAATGAAAATTATAAATTAAAGTTATTACAATTACAAAGTTACTCATATATTTATGACTTCCCTTTTATAATCAAGGGTAATTTTGAAATGGTCAATTGTCTTTGCACTTTTCTTCCTTTTCATGCTTCTTTTGAAGGGAAAGTTAAACTCCACAACCCACTAAGTTAATGACAATTTTCTTGTTAATTTCTTTGCCAACGAACTAGAGAAATGTAACTTTCCTCTCATTTTCCTGTACATGCAACTTTCTCCTCCACTTTTCTTGCAAACGAACAAGGGGAATGCAGCAAGAGAAAGGAAAAAAATGGCACCACCTAAAATCTGAATCCTCCCAATTCAGGGAGAAAAGGAAGGAATAATGAGTGCACATATTATGAAGCATTATGTATGGACTCAACAGCTCACTGATTTAGTATTTTAGTAATAAAATTATGAATTAAATATCATTTATCAACTAAAAAAGTGTATTTAAATTTTTTTCCTTTCATTTTCTCTCTTACCAAACAACTAAAAATCATCTCACTTTCTCTTCTTTTCCCTTCCTTTGCCTTTACTTTCATCTTCTTTCCTTTTATTTTCTTTCCTAAACCAAACAAAGGATTCCAATTAAATGATTCCTAAAATATAGGAATTGAAAAAAACTATTAAATAAAAGTTTGTAACAAGTGTTAGTTGAGCTACATTTTGCCTTTCATTTATGGTGTATGTCAGAGGTAGGGTGGCTGGGTCAGCTCCCTTTCTGACTTCTTATGTACTCTCATTTAGTATCTCTATTAATACAATGTTTGAGTTGAGTGTGCTCACCACTCAAGCCTTTTTTCCTATATTCAAGTTGGTATAAGAATGTATTCTAGCGATTTGTTATTGTCGTTGGATCTATTGTACCACCCGTTATCGGGCTACTATCGGACCACCCACAAATGTTAAACTTCACACTTGAGATGTCTAGTTCTCGGCGTTAGGGGTGTGTGTTGGAGATCCCACATTGATGATATGACTAATTTTGTAAGGTTAAGTTAGATCCAATTTAATCATTTCTAATAAAAACAAAAAAGATAAAATTCAATAATCTCTAACGACCAACACCCACCATCCTCCGCAATGGCAATATTGGTTGCACAAAGCAAAATGGCAATGCTTAGAAACCATTGATGGTGAATTGTTATTCTACCAAAATCTTCAATGCTATAGCCCTGTGGTGCTGGTGCACTATAATGTTTGATAACACTAGGCAAAACCACCATAAGGTTATGTTAGATATGGTCCGGTTGATGGTGACTAAGATGAACAATCTGGAGAAGATTGCTGGAGACAAACTTGTTAAATATGTTAATTTAGTTACTGATAGCAATAAAGAAATGAGTGCAAGCTAGTCCAGTCTTTTTATGCCTTTGAGATAGAATTAGAGGCTAAGTTTTAATTTATTTTCCCTACTTTTGGCAATATACTGTTATGTGTGATAACTTCAAAGAATAGAAATAGAATAACAATTTATGTTGCTTGGCTTGTTCTATCTTGATCTTTTCATTCAGGCAAAGGGAGGGGGGCTGGCTTTTCTCAAAGGAGATTCATCCGAAGAAGTTGTTGATGGGAAACCATTGCAGACACAGCTTGCATATATTAATGGAGATCGTGAATATTCTATCTTTCATCCATATGGAAAGGAAGGCTTTGAGCTTAGTACAAATAGGCAGGATGATCTTGTGTGTGAAGAAACAGGTGTGGTGAAGTAATTTATCTATTGTGTTTTGTTCAAGTTTATGCTGTGTTATGCACCATGTTTATGAAAAAGAGAAGTCTTAGGTTAAGCTTAGATGAAAATTCATGGTCATACTCATGTTTAAAATGAATGATTAAGCTTAGGTTTTAGTGAAATGATCGTGATCATTCATGTTTAGTATGTAGTCAAAATTATCTCCTAATACTCTTACTAGAAACCTCCCATAAAAAAAGAAGGAATGAATGGATTGAATACGTTTTATTGTTCGAAAACTTCCACTTTATTGTTGTCTCATTTTAGTTTTTCATTTTAGTATGTTAGGTTGTATGGTAAAGATGTTCTTCACAAATAAAATGAATTTTATATGGCCTTGAATTTCAGGACAATTTGGATACTCGGCAATTTATGGGGAGCTACCCAAGTTTGATTTGAAAAGGAGCACGACTTCATCGATTTCTTCTGCTGCTTCCGAGAGGCCTTGGGAGATGATATTCAGTGGATCATCACACAAGTTGCCATCCCTCACTAAATTGTGTTCGGAATTTTTGGAGTCGTTGCTGGAGAAAAGGCCGGCAACTGTAGAATGACACATGCATGGAACTCCTTCGAGGGATGATATTTGTTTCATTGATACCACCCAGCAGAGTTCAAGAGGCATAAGGACTGGGCTTGAAGATATTTGTAGGTTCTCTTCAAGATTGGTGTAAATACTACCTTTCTACCTGCTGCAGGTTGGTCTGGCATTAGCAATTTGCCATTTTTCACATGATGGGAGTATTTGTTAAATTAGCTGATGCAGGAAAAGATGGGACAACAAAAGATTTCAGCTCTAAGTGGTTGGCTAGACGGCTTGCTATACCTGAGATTGCCCATCCCCTCTTTCTAAAACCCGATTTTGCCTTATTAGTTTGATCATAAATATATATTCTTTAATTTTCAGTTCTTGGATGGGGCGACAATTTTGACAGTAATGAAATGATAGAAGTCAGCAGTGTTGCAATGTTGTAAGCTTGTAATCAATGTCAACGAGTCTTAGGTACTATAGCGGTAAATACTATGGAAGCTACAGTTCCTATGTCTTAATGTTATGAATTGTGACCCTAATATAAATTGATAATTTACTTTGCCCTCGTTACCGCTCGTTCTTTACCTAATTTCGATGTCTATTTTATCTTAGTTGGTGAAGTATGAACCTGCACAAATAATCCCCCTCCCACCTGGTGAAGCCTGTGTATCAAAAGAGGGCAATTAATAATTTTCTTTTAATGAGTATCCTGAATATTGACTAAAAGTATTTAATATACTGTAATAAATTAGTTAAATAATAAAAGATTATTTTAAATGTGATAGCTATGTAGTTGCTTTGTGAATCTTGATGGCTCCTGTGCGGTCCAAAATCTTCAAAATTTGTTACCACTTGCAGTGGCTAACGATATTTGCGCAATTGAGCCATGCAGAGGGAATTGAGAGAATGATGTAGTAGTCTGACCAAGGGAAGCAAATGGCGGTTTCACTACAAAATCTGTGTTTGAGAGTTTGCTTGAGTTGGAAAGTCTGTAGAGAAGTCACATCTATGAGGTGATTTGGAAATGAAGGGTATAAGAGTGTATTCAGATTCTTTTGTGGAAGGCAGCCTGCGAGATCCAAATGCATTGAGATTTGATAGGCACATGACAGATGATCTTATCTGTCTTATATGTGGTCAACAGTTTGAGATAATTATACATGTCCTTCGCAACTATATCCATGTTGGATTGTGGAGAAGAATGTAGCTTTCAGGTATGCAAAATTTCTTTTTCACGGAGCATAATTTTGTGTTTTGGCTTTTATCAAACTTAAAGAGACTCAAGAATGGAGTCAATAGTATGTTATTGCCTTAGATAGACTATGGTGGAGAAGGAATAAGTATGTGTTCCAACATAGTGGTTATATCGAGGAGAGTAGTGACTTTTGTGAATGCCCTTGAAAAGGAGATTAAGGACAACCACAAAGTTATTCTTAAAGAATCGGGAGTTCAACATGACATTATTAATCACAACTAAGTCTGGATGACTCCTACTTCAAGAAAGGTAAAGATTAATTGTGATGCAATAGTTAGTATGAGCCATAAAAGGGTAGCGGTTGGAGGGGTAGTGTGTGACTATAGGGGACGCTTTATCTAAGGCTTCCTTGCCAAATTCCATTTTGTCACGTGAATAAGGTTGAATTGTTAACTATTTATCATGCTATGACGGTGGCTTAGCAGTAGGGGTTGGTACATTTGATATAGAATCGGATTCTCTAGTTGCGATCAAACTGTTGAAGAAGGGTTGTGACATTAAAGATAAGTTGTTTGACTTAGTAGATAAAATTTACAGGCAGTGCGGGAAAACACTATAACGTCACTTTGCCTATGCTCACAAAGAACCAAATATGTTGGCTGATGATTTTGCCAAGTTGGAACTACAAATTACTCAAGACATTGTTATTTTTAGTCATGTGTCAGAAAATCTAGTAAATGTTTACCACAATGACTTGTAATGTATGTTGATCAATATTCTTAATAATTGATTTGAGTGGACGCTAACTGTTTCCCTTCACAAAAAAAAAAAAAACTATGTAGTTGCATTTTTTTCCTTCCTTAATGCATGTCTTAGACACTAGCATGTTGATGAAAACAAAATCTTTTTGTGATGTATTTTCATAGCTGGACCATGTGTGAGTGGATGTGATACAGATCGAACAATGTAAAGTACAAAGTGTGGTTAGGACCACGTAACCGAAACGATTGAATACAGCAAACGACTATGAATGAACAAAATGACATTGGTTTAATTCGTTGGACATTGCCCCTGTGGTTCCGGAAAACATGTCAGAAATTGGTATAAAAAGTCTGATAGCATGTCCTCATCACCTACTATCTTGCCCTCAGCAGTATGAACGTATTTATTGTTTTTTCTTAAATATCATTTTCTCATTGTGCCCTTCTTTGAGAAGCTTGGCTTACTTGTACCCAGTTGTTCATCCATTAAGTGCATTGATTTGTGAAGGAACTGTGTCATCATTTTGGTAGTTGATCAACTGGCACAAAGTAGATAAGAACACTGCTTATTGATCCAACTGAAAGGGACTGCTTCCACTGCGAAATTCATGTTCTATTGTTGAACGACTCTGTAATGGAAAGACATGTTAATTTGCAAACTTTAGCACCACTTCGCTAATTACAAATGGGGTTACACTGAATATTATTAGACCTCACCATTCGCCAGGAGAAAGAGTAAAAACAAAAATCTTCAAAAATAAATGGTAATTATAACTGAAAAATCTTCTTGCTTTTTCCTCTAATAAATGATTTTTTAAAAAAAAAAAAAAATCAATTTTATTAAGTCATTGCTCTGCGTTACTTCTCTCCTCTTGGACATATACTATTATAATTTGTCGGCATTACACGATTAATTGCTTTCTTAAATAACAAAATCGTTCTTCTCTTCTTCTGTGTTTCCGTTCATAAATCTAAGATCTTGCTGGGAGTTTTTATACGTGATACTACCAAGTTACAAGTTCTGCAGTAGAATCCGTAGCCTTGAGCCTTCTGTTTCGACAATAATAAACCTCAACTCGTAAATTCATTCTTCGTCCAACATCAACTTCCACCAAAATGATATAATAATATATAGTGTTAAATTATTAATATTCGTCCTGAGTTGCATTATCTTTGTGGTTGCATCATTAATTCCTCTTAATTAGTCTTTCTAAAGTTAAACAATCTTCAACTTTATGGCATCGAAAACTCAAAGATATTTTGATGATTTGTCTTGAGATTCATTCTCCATTTCTCCTACTTGCCGAACAACTTTTCAGGCTGTTTGCGGCAACGTTCAACTAAAACATAGAATAAATGCAAACTTTTCAATAATTAAACTTTGAAATAATATATTTTCCATTGAAAAGCCTGCCACTTCATCGTCAACTGCCTCTAATTTACTGTTGTTTGTTTTTATGCAATATATTTTATTATACGAGTTCTGTCAATCATTGTGTTACCGGTATTTCTTAAAGAATTGGTATATCAAAATTTTTATCACAACCTGTAAAGTGATACATGTTACTTTTACGGTGCAAATTTTAAACAATGTTATTCAAATTTAAATGATAAAAATTAATAATTGTGTATATAAAAATATTGATAATTTAGATTAAAAATCTCTAATTAAAAGTAATATTAGTTTTTATTAGTTGTGAGGGTTGAACTCCTTTTTTCACTTTCTTACTTACTTAACTAATTTAAATACCTTATATCTTTTTATTTAACAAATCACAATACTAACATAAATTAATAGTCTAAAAAATAAATTTATCCTTAGATCAAATTTGCGGACTTTGTAACCAGGATTCAATTTTTATTACAATTAGGCTGCTTTGAAAAGAAAAGAGTAAAAAAACTACACAAGCTTAGGAGATTTGGAGACCAAAATGTATATCCACTCTAATTGTTCTGCTCACGCGTGCCAAACAATTTTTATAGTATTGTTGATCATAATAGAGTGTCAGTGTCATTTTATGTGTGCGCATATGTGATGTTCTAACTTTTTAAGCATTTTATATTGTCTTTCCATCATTTATTATAAATTTATTGACAATTGAATTAATATATATATAATCATTCATGATTTATTAATTAGTATGTAAGAATTTTATTTATATTTTTTAATTTTAATTGTGCATTATTTATGGACATATTATTTATAAGTTTTAAGTACAGTTCATTAAATATACATTATTGAAAAAAATTCCTTAATTAATCATATCTGGTAAATATAAAAATTTATCTTTTAATATTGGGTGTGAGAAAATATGTTGTTAGTATTTTTTAAATTATTCTTTTTAATGTCATGCATATATTTTATAGTTATTAATTTTACAAATTATTATGACAATGATTTACAAATTTACCATTTTTTTTTAGTTTTCATCCTTGCAAATCATTTTCTATCCTAAATCCTTCTTAAACCTTTAGTTATTGAATATAAAATAAGTATTTGACAGTTTTGTAAAAATATAAAGGACTCGATTATAATATTAAGCTTAAACAAACATATGTAGAAACTAAAATCAAATGTTGGAATAACAAAAAAACAATGAAGCGTAATAAATATTATTATTTTAGTTTTTTGTTTTAAAAATTACAAATAAAATTATAGAAATAATAAATCTTGTTTTCTTAGTTTCTGTGATTCGTTAATTATAATTCATGAATTATTATTTAACCCTCCTACTCTCAAAATAAATCTTTTTAGCACTTTCATCAATCACAAACTGATGTTACATAAATCTCTTTTTTTTCTGAATGTTACCATAAGTAATTGATTTTTATAATAATATTTTAAAAAATATAAAAAAATTGACTAATAGAATAAAAATTGTATTACAAGCAAATTAAAAACAGTAAAAAAATAATATAAATAGAAAATAACCAGAAGCTGCTGTTTATTACTTTATTTATATTATATTACTTTTGCATCCAGAGCAGAGTTAGTGGATTAAAAAAATATTATAGACTACTTTGTTTTTCAGCTGCTTACTGAAACAACAAAGCCTTTATATTATGTGAAAATGAACTTCCGTCGGTAACAATATGGTTTTTTCCTGAAATAGAAAACGCAGAAGATGCAATGTTACAAAACCAAAATTATTGTGTAATTGGTCTCAGTGAGCCTCTGCTGTCTATAGATTTGGTTCTGATTATTACTTGCATGCAAATCAGTTCATGTGAACGCCCAATTGATATTCATATTTATTATAAATAATTATCACTAATCACCAATTTCATTCAACTGCATCACTCCTCTACTGTCCCTTCCAACTTCCAATTTTCAAATGATTGCTGCATTCCGCATATGGCAACTTGCTTGACAGCTAAAAAATCCATCTAACTTATTGTTATTTCTTCCATACTTATTCACTCTTCTATTTTGCTTATATTAAAAATACAATGATTCTCAACCACAAATATCTTGCCATGAAATACTAAGCTGATTGGGCCCGGCTTTTTATTCTCTCAATTTTCTTTACTATTGAGTTCCAAACAAAAAATCATTACTATCAAAATATAGCACCTGTTAGAAGATAACTGTGTACAAGAAAAATAACTATTGAGATGAAATTACCCAAATGAAGTAAATTATTGCATTACACATTGTGTGTAAGCACAGGAAAGAGCTAAAGTGTGAATTTTACAGACTATTTGTTTCTTTCAATTATTAACTCTTTGTTTAGTGGCTCTTCTTGAATAATGCAATCAGAGTTGCAGATTAGGTGATTAGACGTTTGGCCTAATGTTTATTTCCCTCTTTATAATATTAGGCTTGGAGTTTTAACTTTATACATTGATTTCAAATGGACTTTCCATATGGAACTTTTTTTTTTTCTGCTTTTATTTATGTACCTTAAAATGTAACTCCCTTTTCTAACCAGAAATATCGAAAATGTGATTGAAAAATATGAGGCATCATTATGCACAATCTATATCTAATGTCTCTATCTAAACGGTTCAAACCTCATATTAGTGTTAGTCCAGTCACATCGTGAGGAAAATTTGCAGTGAGTGGACCTTCCGGACCCAATTATCTCTCTGCCTTGTTTTACAAAACTAGATTATGAGTGAAATTGATTAGTGCACGAAAACAACCTTGTTGTCTCATTTTCCTCTGGAGTTGCCGACATAATGGTGTTCAATTACAATAAATATTTCACGTCCACAAAAAATAAAATTGTTATTAGATAGGAGTGTAGCAGCATAAGCATATGAAATTTGTATATATACAAGCAATTGCAGAAGGCATGTAATGTACGTAACTCCTAAATTGCAAAATCCTAAGTGCTTCCAATGGAGTCAAGTAAAGACATCGAGAAGGAGCTGTCATATTCATATTCAAGATCTTCAAAACCCCAGAACTCCTCCTCTTGCTCTTCTTCTTCCTCTGGCATTTTCCACTTCTCTATATCCGTTTCTCCCTCCTCCATTATCTCTAATACCTGTCCATTCAAAAAATATAAAATATTATATGTTATCTAACATAAACTATTTTCTAAATCTCCATCCATTATATATAATCATTATTATTGTTTGCGTGATGCATGAACAAGTATGTACAAATCATCACATACATGATGACTATTTAAAAAAGTTAGATATATTTTTCTTTTATGGAAGTGCCACATATTTCACAAGGTGTCGTGTTAGCATAAAGGATAAAATTAGGTAGGAGAGAACATCAAGTGACTAATAAATTTGAATGGACAAAAAAGGGTAGCCTCTGGCATTGAGAAAATTACGATGAATCTATCAGATATCTAACTGCTGAAAATGATGAATCAGCAAAGCCATCGTAAATTAAATAAAATGAGAGGTGACAATAGGGTATATATATATATATATATTATATTTAGCAAGTTTGATTGTTTGAAGTCTAGAAACTGATCTTAATCAGTAATATGCATAGTTTATTGGTAACTTGGAAACAGACTAAAAGGCAATAATTGGATTGGTGAACACGCCACACATGCCAACAATATATAATATGACAAATAGACAAAGCTTAGCTTAACAAAGAATTTGTGCCATTGAGAAGATTAAACAATAATATAACATAACATTTAATAATAATAATAATAATAATAATAATAATAAGAGTTTAATTGGTATATCCTGTAAGTGTGAAACTCATATTCAATCAGAACCATTCAGTTATGCTAAATTTGTTGATTTTACTAATTAATTTTTTAAAAGTAATATAAATAAAAAATTATCATTAACTGTGAATGTAAAAGTTTTTTCACTAAAAGTGTATATCAATTAAACTCTAATAATAATATTACTTGAAAGAAATAAAAATAGTAGTTCTCTTATGTTTGGAAGTATTTATTTTGTGTGTAATCCAATTAACTTGAAAGCATTGCTAGTAGGGGCTCTAAAAAGATGACATCTAAATAAAACTTGGTTGAGAAAAGGGATATAAAATGCCAGTGGGCGAGTCACAATCTGCTCCAAGATTGAATAGACAGAATATAATTAAATTTCATACACGCACATCAAATGTGTTTTACTTGTGCAATTTCGTGGTGCTTATAGCCTTCTACAAGTCGTTTTATTGCTTATTGCTTTATCGCATGACCAAGTCCAAGTTGGTGATTATTTCCTTGCCAACAACAACAAAATTGATGGGAAGAGAACATTCCTATTTGCAAATGTTAAGGAGTATCTTTAAAATGTTGATTAACAAATTTAAAATATTCATTGTATTACAAATAGAAAAAAATATGTAATACCTTTAAGCAATTAAAATATTTTAAAATAAAATAATTCTTTAAATAAATTAGGGATTTTTCTTAGTTTCTTATCTCTTCCAAGTTTTTTCTTTTTATTTTAAATAAATTTTAATATATTTTAAAAATTACCAATATTTTATCACAATATAATTTTTTGCCATAAATTTAAAAGTTAAAAGATTTAGTTATTATAACTCTTAACTATTAATTAAAAAATATTTATTTATTATAAATTTTAGTTATAAAAATAAAATATATTTGAATGACTGAAAATAAAAAAAAATAGAATAAAAAAATTGAAATAGTAATAATTTAAAATGTTTGAATTGTTTAAAGTAAGGTAGAAGTATCTCTCCATTTTTGTTTGTTGGGGGTAGGAGTGTTTTCTATTTCATTTTCATCGTAAAAATATTCAAAGAAAATAATAATAACTTATATTTTAAGCTGTGTTTATTCTTGCGTTCGAACCCATGTTCTGAATTCTAACGATTTCAAAATATCTAGCGGTGTTTATGAGTATGATTGAATCAAATTTGAGTTAAAATAAAATCTTATTCAATTAAATTTAATCAAATTAGATGGAATTAGATATGTAAAAACAAATATTAACGATCTGATCTAATCGAGTTAAGAACAAATTAGATCTATAAATTATAAATAATTTTTTTAGATTTATTTTATTTTCTATAAAATATAAAAAATAAAATATTAAACAAAATATTAAAACATACATTATTTTTTAAAAAAATAACATATAAAAGTAGTTAAATGATAAGATATGAATTCTAAAAAATTAAAAACAATAAAATTTAATAATTTATAATCTTCGTAATCTTCATGAACATCCTAATTTGTAAACCATACTCGTATATCTAATTCGTGTTATTTTCTTCAATTTCATTTCATCTAATTTTATTTAATTTCAGTCATATTGCATATTCAAATTTTAAACTCTTTTTTAAGAAATATTCAATTATAACTTTAATAGATTAATTAATAAGACCCTTTCCCATTTTCAATAATAATAATTACTAAAATATAATTTTATTTTTACTTTATCTTTCATTTCCAAAGATTTGTTGAGAAAAGCCGTAAAAACACATATGTACAAACTATTAAAAATAGGGGAAATAAAAATTTTAGCAGTAGTTTATTAATAAAAATCTTTCTTTAATCTAAACCTATTCACAATTTTCCAAATACGAAGTTCTAAAATAAGAGAGAAGAATAAGATTTCAATATTTGGGATCTAGTATTGATCCCATCAATATTAGAAGTAGAGCCCAACATCCCATGCGGTTGCATTTAATAGATTAATAAATTAATTTGTAAATCCATTAAGCTTATAAAGTATTTTTACGCTATAATTATTTTTTTCTGAGTTATTATTTTTTAACTTACGAGGAAGATTAAACATGATCTTCTAACATATTCTTGTTCTTTTAAATAAATTATGTAACTAATATAAATATAAATTATTGAACCATATTTTTAATTAAAAATATAATTCCTTTTTGTAAATCTCACTATAATTTTCAGGAGAAATATTAAGAATAGAATCTTTATATCATTGAGTAAAATTTAGAAGAAGAAAAATATCTGTTCCTTTTCTTACTTAATTTATAATTTAACTGGAGAGTACGTCATGAAGATAATAATTTGTAGTAAGTTAATTAATAATTAAATTGGTAAAAGAAGAAACAAGTGTACCTGAGTCATGGTAGGTCGCCAAGTAGAAGATGCTCGGATGCAAAGAGAGGCAGCGAAGGAAAATCTTTTTAACTGTGTCACGTCATAAGCCCCTTCAAGCCTTGGATCCACCAACTCTTGTATCTCACCCTTGTTCAATATTGGTTTCGCCTATTTATTCAAATTACATTGTTAATACTAAGGTTCTAATTAATGACTTAAGCAATGTTGAAAATCACCATTAGAGTAGGCAAAGTCCATAAGAAACCAAAAGACATTTCCAATGGAACACGCCAAGTTCACAGACCCAAATGGGGGCTACTTACCCAGCTATGTAAGCTTTGGTGAGACCCATCCACTGGTTTCCTGCCAGAGATTACTTCTAGCAAGAACACACCAAAGGCAAATACATCTGTCTTCTCGTCCACAACTCCATGCAAGTAGTACTCTGGGGCCAAATGTCTGCACATCATGTTTTTCAAACCATTCATGTCTTTTTTTAATATTATACTATCATTCAATTTCAAGGGTCCATGAATAGATGAGTACCCAAATGTCCCTTCTATAGGGCCAATTGAATGGTGAGTCCATTGGGATGGAAGCCATTTTGCCAGTCCAAAATCAGATATCTGCCACAATTATATCTATCTATCTATCACATATATACTTTTGGTAAAAATAAACCCCTAAAAAAGCACACTGTTTTTAAAACATTGATTCAACTAAAATAGGTAAAAAAAGAAAAAGAAGGACCTGTGGCTCAAAATCCTTTGTCAACAAAATGTTTGAAGCCTTGATGTCTCGGTGGATTATCCTTCTCTTGCAGCCCTTGTGCAAGTAGTGAAGCCCACGTGCAGTTCCAATGGCTATCTTATGCCTTGTTTTCCAATCTAAAGGAGGCAATTTTTCATCTACAAAGAAAACTCACACACAATTAAAATCCTATTTTATTTTTGCTAACCCAGAAACATGACATTTTTTTTCTGCCAAAATTTCAATTTTTTAAAGAAAAAAAAAACAGATTTTCTTTTTTGCCTGGTGTTTTTTAATGTACCATGAAGAAGGGAGGCAACAGAACCTCTGGAAGATAGCTCAAAAACAAGATAAAGGCCATTGTCAATACAACAGCCCAAAAGAGGCAAAACGTTGGAATGGTTCACATGACCAATTGTACCAATCTCTGTCAAAAACTCTTTCTCCTTTCTCTCATCCCTCGAGGTTCTTGTGAGTCTCTTCACAGCAATTTCATCACCACCATTCATTGTTCCCTTGTAAACCTCGGCATATCCTCCTTTTCCCACCAAATTTTCTGCCACAAAAAGGAAGAAAACAAATATATTAACTATCAATTCCTTAAAACTAGAAGGAAAAAAAAAAAAAAAACCTTAATTTTCAAAACCTGAGCTGAAGCCATCCGTGGCATCAAACAACTCTTCATAAGAGAAACACTTCCAAGAGGGTCTTCGAGAAGGTCCTTCATCATGCAGAAGAATCTCATCGTTTTCTTCACTGTTAGGACTCAGAACTTGTTCCCTTGAACTGCGTCTTCTCAGGGAGAAGAGCCTCTTGAAGCTGTTGCTCCGAATATACCTCATTGCACTGAACAATCCAACAGGGGACTCTGTTTCATGCAGAGCAGAGCAATTGAAAACAGAGGAAAAGTGAAGAAGTAACACCGCGTTTGGGTGTGACAAACATAGAGACGCGCGCTTAGTTAGTTCAAAGGTGTTGTGCGAACAAGTGCCATGTACTAGGGAGGGACCGTTAGAGGAGCTTAAATGCTTTGTCTCGATTATCCATGCTTTTTGCTCAGCACAAAAATGGCAAGAAAACTTGATCTGTGCAGAGAAGAAAGAAAGATTAAACGGGTTGCAATTTTGGTGCGAGTAGGATAGGGTGACCGTGACCCTATTATCCCTCTATTTAATTTACTCTAAATATTGTTAAAATTTACCTAATTAATTGCTTGTGACAAATGTAATATTAAATACAAGTTTCTGAATATCCCATGTGAATATCTTTCTCATTCTTAATCCCCTCTAGAACTTAGACATGCGTGCTCCTTGGCTACTTCAATCAGTGATGTAATGTAATCAAATAATTTGTCAATATTTAAATTATTTCCGTGTTTCTTCATAAATTAATTTAATTTGTATGCATCATTAGTCTAATTTTTTACATATACATCTATTAGAAAAAAGAAAATATTCTGTATAAAAATTTATATTCTCATGCAATTTCAAATTAACATACATACATATATCTTAACCTAAAAAAAATTAATACCATATTAAATCTGTTTACTTTTATAATAATTAATTTAAATTTTATATTTATTATATTTTTAACTAGTTAATAATATAAGTTATTGAAAGTGCTGAAAAATTAAATTCAACAAAAATTTATCTTTTGTTATGTTTGGTTGAATGGACGGGAGGGAAAATGAGAAAATTTAATTGCTGAAATAAACTGTAACTTAATATCAATTTCGGTTTAATGAAAAAAGAAGGAAAAGTAACTTTATTTTTATTTAATTTACATTTTTCTGTTAATATTATATTTTAAAACATATGTAAGGTAAGTATTTTTGTTTTCGAGCGTCTAATATATTAACAATTAATATTTGATTTATTAAAAAAATATTATTGTTGGTGAATATATGATACATTTTCTTTTTTTAAGGTGCTTCACATCTTTGTAAAATATATCACATCATTTTATATAAAAGCATCTGTCAAAATGATGTGAAATGTGAAAATAGTTACACCTTTTAACACATGTCAAAATTATACATCCAATTTTTAACTTTATGTTGCTTGTATTATTATAAAAGTTATAAACAAAATGAAAACTTAAAAAAAAAAAAAAAGCCCACATATATTCATACAAATATTGAAAAGAAAGAATAATTAAATAAAATGATGTAAAATTTATTATTGAAAGAAAGCTAACATGAGTGAGTGAGAAAAGATTTTGCTCTTAGAATATTAGAGTTTGAAGGTGATTATCGTGTAAGCATTTAATTTACTTCTTTTTCTGTTACTTAATAATAATTATCCCTTATAAATAATGGGTATGAGCAAATAAGTAATATAAGTTTGTGTTATTGGATGAAATCCCATGTGTCGGTTTGTGAGTTTGCTACAATGATAGGTCGATATAGTATATAGATACAGTCATATCCTACTAAGGTAATGGGTCTGGTAAACTACTCTGCATTTATGATGGAAAACCAGCCCTAATGAAAAAGTACCTTTTAGTATTGTCATATTTTTTTTCAGACTAAGTTTATGTTAAAAGTTATATTTATTCCCTTTTATGAAACGTCTATATAGTAAGCTACCGCTACTGTACTGAGATTAGTCCAAATAGTTTAAATAATTATCTTTTAAAAAGTAAAATGGAGGGTTGAATGAATGAAATCCTAATGATACTGCTTTGGTATATCATTATAGTTCATTCTTTTATAATTATTTCCCCAAATTTTTATAATTACCAAACACCTGATTAGCTTTGCTGATTCCACGGAGATAGATTTGAGAATTAAGCTTATAAAAACAAATTAAGAATTAAGTTCATCATTGTTTGGATTTTGATGTTTTTTTGCTCTGTTCGAAGCTGGAAAATTGATGTTGATCATACAACGGTACCATGTGCCACGGTCCATAATTGGGTGGTACCTAAGAGCATGTGACAAATTATTAATCCAAAAACCAAACTAATGATTATCTGGGAACCCCCAACCCGTACCTTTGGCAATTATTTTTTTTTAAGCTAAAAAATATATTGATAAAAACTGAGAGGACAAGTGATGTCTTCTGGCATATTTCAGTAAAGTATGATAGTAGATATCAAAAGAATAAAAGTGTAAAAATACGAACAAGTTTTTGACAAAGTGAAAGATGGAAAACATTAATATAGAAAAGACACGTGGAGTCACATAAATCAAACAGAAAATAGTGGAGGAATATAAAAGTTTAATTAACTTTTCACTCTTCAATATTTTTTATCTCTGTTAAAATATTTTTTTAATTCTTTTTAATTTTATTTTTAAAAATAGTTTTTATTAATAAAAAATTATTAAATAATGGTGTAATTAATATTATCATGAGATTTTATTTTGACAATACATGTTCAGGAGGTTGTAGACCGAAAAGGAAGAAAATGAAAGTGAGATACATGACGGTGACAAAGCTTTAAACCTTTTTTTTTTGGTGAATAACCTTTTTTTAATTAATACTAAGTAAAAGTACATGTCATTATTTAATAATTTTTTAAATAATTTTTTGAAAAATAAATTTTAAAAAAATTAATAAGAGCCAAAATCAAAGCTTAAAAACTATTTAGATAATGAAGCCGAATATAAATTATAAACCTAACCCCTTTAGATGTGGAGAGCAGTTAAAGCACAAATCCTTTTTTTTTTTTTTTAAGCGCAGCAGTGTTACAGAATAATGAAACTAATCTCAGACCACCAACTACAATATTCTACACAGTCATCATTAGCTAATAACAGCACTGGATAAAGATCAACCTCAAAAGTAATCAATTCGTACGTAGATATTTGAACTTGGTTCAGTACGATTTAGCTTTTAGGCAATGCATGTGTTCGTTTCAAATAACAAGAGACATGTGATCCTTTTATAATTAACCAAAGGAGAAAGGTCTAGCACAACAAAGAATAATCATTAAGTTTCATCAAAATTTATTTTTGATTTTTAAAATTTAAAAATATCTTGTTACCTCTTAATTTTTTTTTTGTTTTTTTATTAATATGTTTGTTTATAAATTCTAATGTATTTAGTAGTATGTAAAATTCTATCCAAAGGGTTTTAATATAAAAACATACTTTTTGTTACTATTTTTAATAATGTTAATTGGAAAGTAATAACAAAAATTGAACTAAAGCCTAAAAATATATTTTTTAATTTTAAAGATTAAAATAATATGATAAAATTTTAAAGATAAAAAACTTATTTAAATCTAAAAAATAAGCAAGCAAACAAAACTCGATTCCATATCCTTGGCCATTAGGTAATCTACTCCTCTTCATGATAATAATGCTTTGATATATATGCAATCCGCAGCATTAATTAATTATTTGAACTTTAAATCAATATTATAAGGAGAACAATGCACATTATTTTATTTTTTTTCTGTGGACGATTGATGATGGTTTTGTGGGTTTGGCACATGATATATACGGGGACATTACACGGTATTTTCATTAATCGTATTTCTTCTAGTTAATTTTTTAATAGCGCGACATAAAAAATACTTGTCGTGACCCAGTTATGAAGGGGCCACAGAGACAAGTGAAGGCACTTAAAAAAGACATTAACCACGAAAGGCCAAAAAGGTTTCACGATATATTAATATTGGTCTCGAAACATTGATCTCACTCTAGTTGTCTCAGAACTTTGGTCAATCCTGCGTCCACAAACGATTGGCGTGCTTACAATGCTATTTCCCTCCCTCGTTTTCAAGGCACTAAGTATAAGTGCCTTGGTTTCTTTAATTTCAATTTAATTGCTGAAATAAATTGTAACATGATTTTCTTAGGCGATGCAAAAAGAAGAAAAGGACCAAGACTGACAATCCTCCAGTTTTTGTCAGATTTGGATTTCAAGCCTCCACTTTTTTTATTTGAACAAGCTAGTGTATATTGTCATCTTAAGTTACGAGTAAGATTTAATTAGAAATGAATAGAGTCACGAGCTTTAACATATCTACTTTCCAAAATGCATTTTTATTTTCTTACATATATGTGTGCAATGACAGGACCACAGTGGTGATATTGAGTTCTCCTGCCACCATAATCTCGGAAGTTGGAAACGACAAAGTCCCTTTCTGACCAACTACTTATATGTAAACATGAGCCTGTGGTCACCATTAGCCATTAAAGTTCCTCAGCCTCTCCAATGAAAATTTTAACAGAAACTGCAAGGCATGCTATCTGCTTTGCTCCCTCTTCACGAGTTACCTCTGCTGTCTTGCTCTATTTTAATCCCAAAAGAACAAAAATTTGTGTACCCCGAAATTTGGAAAATTACTAATCAATCACGCTCTCTTTAAATAAGGTACCCCCAACCAGGGTTTGTACAGAACAACAATAAGAACAAACTCGGATGAAATCAATGCACACTATATATACTACGTCACTCAGCTGTAAAAAATGTGAATTTTGTCTTTCTATTTATACCTTATAGCCTTTGGTCAAAAAGGTCATTGGCTAAAGACAAAGAGTGGAATAGAATAATGAAATTTTTAAATAGTTTCTTTGTGTTGGATGGATAAATATGGTTTAACAGCTTTACACTTTATTGTTGTACCCAAGATTCCGATTTCTTATGTTCGTCAATATAACCAACAAATATCAGAGCCTGATTTAAGCGTGCAAGAAATGCTTGTTGCCGGCATTTAATCAGTTCAATGCTCATTTCTGCATTGTGTGTACACTTTCTTAAAAGAAAACCCTTGTTTGTTTGCATATTGCCAAATTCCATCCTTCTTTATTTTAAATCTTAATGCAGATTGACAAATAGATGATTGAAGAAATTACATCATATTAAACAAATATATATATATATATATATAGACACACATAGTATTTTATTCATATCTAACATGTATGTTTAATTTCTCCGAATATGCCTTATGCATGCGTCACATTTTACCATTTACACTAATAGAAGATGATAGATTTAAGAAAAGGAAAACTATGTCGTTTTTTTAATTCTTTTGGGAAATAAAAAAATGTGAATGTCGTTTGGTTGCTGATAAATTCACACACCCCACAAGAAAACAGGTGTGTGTATGTATGTTTAATATCACACACTTATTTAAACTCAATGAAAATTATATGATTTTAGGAAAACAAGTGTTTTCTTGTATATCACATCCCTGCCTACCAGTTTTGTTTTTCTTTCTGTTGTTCAACCTGGCGGCAGGGTAGCGAATATCTGAACCGCAGCTGAATTGAATTTTATGGCCTGAGGGTTTATCACAGGCGGGGGAATTAAGATTGTCTCAATTGAATTATATATGTCCTAACTTTGGAGAGTAACCCCGTGTTTGGATGGATAACAGTTATTAAGAATGATTTTAGTATAATTGATTTTACAAATTAATTATGAGATTATATAATTGATGTTTGAATGTTTTATTATAAATGCTGGTTAGAAGTAAGATTCAACGAAAAAAGATTATCTGATCCAAAAGTATTTTTAAATTTTTTAATGTAAAACACATAAAAAAATTTATCTTAAATTAATTTTGATTACATATTCAATTTTGTAAATCCAAACCAGACATATTCTTAAAGTTGAAACTAACACACCAAATCTTAGGCATGTTAAGTTTCATCAACCTAACCCACCTTTAAAAATGACTCACAAAATTGGCAATTCATCATGGATGACCATAAAGGATAACTATATGATCACTTCAATGAAAAAGAAAACTAACTAATTTAATTAATCTTCTTGCTAGCAATACTACTCAAAACCTAATCTAACTAAATTAAAAAATATATTGAAAAATAAAAATTAATTAATTCATTGTAATATTTGCATAAATGTAATATTGTACATGATCTCCCAAATCTTATTTAGAAAATAGCTTATAATTTTAGGAGATAAGACTTATTTGATGACCACAATATAGGCAATGGTGATGGTGGATCAAGGGTGGTGGTGGTAGAATGACAATCATCATAATGATTGGGTGGCAGCATTAGCATACGGTGGTAATGATGGTGGTTGGGTGATGATAACAAGGATAGTCGTGATGACAGCTAAGATAGTGGTAGGACACAAATGGGAAGGTGACAGTTACGTTAGTGGGGTGACAACAGTGGTCATAACAACAATCGTGTGGTGATAATGGGTAACAGTTTTAATGTTGATAGTAATGGTGATGATGGAATGATGACAATGATAATGTTAATACTTGTGGTGGGGAAATAACAATGGTGGTTAATGGGCGATGATTACATTATAATTGTTAGGGGTATCATAGACAAGGAGTGACAATTGTGGTGGTGATGACAATAATGAGGTGACGAGAAGAGTTGTGATGGAATGGTGATGACAATGATGATAACAATTATTGTTATAATAAAGAGAAATGTTAACAATACACTCTTTAACACACTACATGATTTGTTAAAATTTATCAAAAACAATAAATTATGTGGTCTTAGGGATGACAGCAGGGCGGGGCTGGTCCCGGTTTGACCCTCCCTATCCTTGTCCCCGCAAAGTGCGGGAGGGTTCGAGTTCGAGTATAAAAAAAACGGGTATGAAATTTTAATCCTCATTCCTGTTCCTGTTGGGTATTTTTGGGTTTGGGTATACCCGCGAGTACTCGTCATATTATTTTTTACAACTTAAATTTACTTAGTTATTATTAAATAAATTATATATATCAAATTATTAATTATATTTTAATTTAAAAAGTATATAAAGAATAATTAATAATAATAAATTATAAATTAAAGTTTAAGAATTAAAATTTTTAATTAAATATATAAATTTAAACTTATTATATAATCATTAAAATTATAATGGTTGGGTATGGGACAGGTAGTCACATACCCATACTATATCTGTACCTAGTTTAATATATTGGATAATATCCGTACTCATATCCAGTCAAACCGAGTAATATCCGTCAACATCGGAGTGTGTTCGGACGGGTCTCCACTGGTATGGATATTTTTGTCATCCTTATGTGGTCTCACATATCATTAAATAGCTCTTTTTCTTAATTTTCTAGCTTTCAATAAATTTCAACTAATAATAAAAAGAATGTTAGAAAGAGTGTGTTGCTATCACTTATTTTACAATGAAACAAAAATTATGGAGGTGGTAGGAAAAGAACAACCATGGTAGTAGTGAGAGTGTATCTAAAACTTAATCAAAATTGAACTAAAAATCTTTTTATCTCCATTTTTACATATTAGCTTCATTAGATACCTATAAAAAAAGGTTATAAAATTTAAACTATGTATTTTTATCAGCAAATGTACTTAATCCAAACCAACTAAGGCTTTGATTTACTACTTCTCTTTATTATATTTTAAAATAAAATTAAAAATAGCTGCCACCCTTCTACAATTAAATGAATGAAATATAATACACCTCAAGTTTCCATTAGTAAAATAAGTATAAAAGCAGTTTTAAAATGATTTGAAAAGAGCCATCTTCATGAGTTTTCTATGTTCTATATAGGTTACTTAATTTTTAATTTGCGGTGTTGTCAAACTAAAACATCGGATCCCTAACAAAAAAAAAACTAAAAAATCGGATAATCAAGATGAAAAAAGTCAAAACGTTGTAGGTGGTTTCTCAAAGGCTACTCTCTTTAATTGTTGGGTTTATTTTACTTAGGTCATGGGGGGTTTCGAATTTAAATCAAATTTAGTTTTGAATTTTTTGTTTTTATTTTTATTTAAACTTATATATTGACGTCACTTGTCATCAACAACTGCCACCTAACTAACTATCATCGACTGCAATATCTAAACTTTAATCACATACTCTCTCATCTAACCGTCAGTCACTAGTCTTCATCTTTGACCATTAATAGAAGGTCAAAGGTGGCAATCAATGTCACCACCAAGTCTAATCATCAACACTTGTCACCACTATGACTTCTAGCATCGATCATCACTTTTGATCTTTGTCATCAATCACAACCTCCAACTATAGATCATCAATCAATTGAGGAGGAAGGATTCTGGTATAGGTAAGATTTTACAACAATGTTGTAAACAATAGGGTCTTATATTTTGTAGTTTTTTTATTAGTCAAAATTTTATTAATAAATGATATAGGTTAACACAAGATATATCACCTAAGAATACAAGAATGGAAAAAAATTTAACTAACCATACACAAACAAATGACGATCGAACCTTTCAACTCCTTACACACAATAAGATGGGTTCATCACCCATTCTGAAAAAATGACTTGTTAATTTTGTTGCCCTACTCCATTTTCAAGAACTCAGCTGAGCTGCAAACACTTTATTCTGAGTGACCGGCTGAGTAGAATTAAAAACTGAACCATTGTGGGTCTTCCAAATATGTCATATTGTTACAAACCACATAAAAGACCAGACTTTTTGTAATTCATTGGTACCCCCAACCAAACCTAAGAGTTGTAATCCATGACCACGATTGTTGTTAAGAAAAGCCATTGATATCCCCCATCAAGCACATAACTTAACCCAAACTTTCTTAGCCATTGTGCAAGTTGTAAATAAATTTTTACTTGTCTCTGCTGTCATGTCACACAACCCATATCTAGCGTTTTCCACCTGAATTATCCCTCATTTGACTAAATTATTCCTTGTAGACAATCTATCCACCTCCAATTTCCAGACAAGAAGTTAAACAACTTTTGCTGGTACTCCTGCTAGCTAGATTCGTTTAGAGATTTCATCCGCTTGTTGTTGCGAAACATCTACTAAGGCCTTGTATGCTGAAGAGACTATGTAGACCCCGTAAATATCAACTGCCCAAATCCACCTATCGTGAACCCCTTTAAACAACTATATATATCTCACTCTATTTGCCATATCCTCTAATAATGCTTCCTCCCAAGCAAATAACCTTCTTAGCCATTCCCATTTCCACTTATGCTCACCCTCATTCAACATGTCCCTTACAGAAGCATCCTTATTTACTGTTATGTCAAATAGTCTTCTAAAGCCATATTGAAAACATTGATCGTTTGACCACCTATCCTTTCAAAAAGCTATTTCCCTATCATCCCCAAGACAACGACGTAACCTGATTGGACCACTATCCTGGATGACCTTGACCTGCCACTTCTATAGAATTCACATTAGACCACCATCTCGAGCATTTGCTTCCTTTCTCCTCCCAAGATCCATCAACACCCACATACTTCGATTTCAAGATTTTCACCCAAAAGCTATTCAATTCCACCCTCAGTCTCCACTTCTGCTTTCCTAACAAAGTTAAACTTAACTTCTACACATATCTCAGACCCAACCCCCCTCCTCCTTTTATTGAATCCCTTTTCTCCTGAGATATTCAGCTAACCTTCTGACCACCAGATGAGTTTGCCTATAAAAAGTTAGAGAAAAATGAGTGAAGTTGAGAAATGATACATTTGAGAACCTTGAAGAATGAAAGGAAATAAATTGGAAACGCAAACAATTTTAATGAGAACTATTCTCCTTGCCATGGTCACACACTTATTCTCCCACCTGACAACCGCTTCTTAACCTTGTCCACTATTGGTTGCCACATCTCCATCCTTGTAGAGTTGACTCCTATCAAGAGCCCTGAATATTTAAATGGCGTAGAGCCCACTTTGCAGTTCAACAAATCTGCTACCTTCTCCAAAATTGTCTCATGAACATTAACTCTTAACACCTGACCCTTGTGGAAATTAACCCCTAGATCAGACACCAGTTCAAAATTAAGCAGCATTGCTTTCATAAGACTCCCAATCAATCTTTGCTAATAACAACGTATCATCTACAAATTGAAGGTGGGATATACATTATTCCCCCACCCGACAATAAATCCTTTCCACAAACCTTGATTGACTGCGCATTTCACCATTTGGCTTAACCCCTCAGTTGTAGTGAGAAATAAAAAGGGTGATAATGTGTCACTTTGCCTCAACCCCCGAAAAAAATCTTTAGTAGGACTTCCATTCAACAACACTGAAATTCTTATCGATCCCACACATTCTTTCATCCATCAAATCTATCTCTTTCTAAAGCCCATCTTCTCCATAACTTTCCACAAGTAAAACTAACTCAGTGAGTCATACACCTTTCAAAATCAACTTTCAAACATATTAGCTCTTGTTTACTTTTTCGTGCTTCATCTACCACCTCATTAACAACTAGAACGTTGTCAAGAATTTTCCTACCACGAATAAAATTTGTTTGGTTCTTAGAAATTATCATCTAAATGACATTCCTCAATCTCAAAGTCAATACTTTAGTTAACACTTTATAGATGCACCCAATCAAGGAAATAGGTTGATAGTCATTGACAGTACTTGGGGATGAATTTTTGGAATCAACATAATAAATGAGTAATTTGATCTCTTTTCCAATTTGTTGTTGTTATGGAATTCATGGAAGAAGTTCATGAAATATGTTTATATATCAATGACCAAAACTTTTTTAGGAAAAGAAAGTTCAACTCATATGATCCAAGGCTCTTATATTTTGTAGTTATCAATGTTAACTCGAAAAAACTATGCCAGTGAAAAAAAAACTTGAAGAAACTAGAACTAATTGAAAATTAAATCACAAACCAATTTGGTCACATATAGAATTATCTTGTTTAATTCATGACAAAAATTTTAAAAGAAAACATGTTAAAAAAATGAAATTACAACTTATAACCACTTCACGTAATGAAATCCTTAATTGTGAGCTTTGAATTCAAAACGAATCGAGATGAAATACAATGGAAATATGACATCATCGGTACATTGTAGAGTGGATAATGGACAATATTATAATAAATTTATTATAATAATCTTTTAATATTAACTGTACATTATATATATATATATATATATATATATATATATATATGTAAATATATATTATTTTATATTTAAATATATAATATTAATAAAAGATAAATATTATCAATACACTTTTTAAATAACTCTCGTGATTGAGGGAAATATATTAAAAGATAAATTTTTGTAAATCTCATTTATTATTAAATTACACTCTTTCTCAACTTTGTCATTTTTAATGAATTTCAATCAATAGTAGATAAAATTTTAAAAGAAGTGTATTGTTTGTACTCTTCATAATTTTATATAAATATTACATATTATATATAGGTATACTATATATAATAATATAGGTATATACTTTCATAAAAAATATTATTTATGTATATACTCACGTATGATTCATGTACAGAATTTCAGAAGAAAAGAAAATTCACATGTGGACCCAAAAAATATGAGGAAGTAATTTTTTATTAATTGACTGGGCGCATGAGTCACGAGAGATATTGGTACATGATGGTAATCGTTATAAAATGGATTGTGGTAGAAACCTCAACATGTTAAAGAGAATAAATATATATGATATGAATACATTTGACATTTTTCAATAGTAACCGATGCACAAAAAGTTTTATCGTGTTGTTTTATTTTTTCCCATTTAATATATAGAGAGAAAAACAATCAAATTGTTTTAAACGGTGAACATTTACTTATCTGTTCACTTCACGTTATACATACAATTACTCTAAATTTTGAAATAGTCTTTTATTAGTTTATAAAATGAGGTACACTAAAATATTTTTTCTTAAATAAGCAAGCAATAAAAAATAAAAATAAAGTAAATAAATTAGTAAATAAAGATTAAGAAAGTATTTGTGAATCACAATTAAAAACAGTTATACATTCACATGTGTATTCATTACTTACTTAAATCTTCATAGCTAAAAATTAAGTAACACTAAATAAAAAACTACAAAATATAATTTCGTTGTATAAAGAATAATTGCTTCAATAGTTTAAATCAATGTTTTAAAACTCGACTAGTTTGATCGAGAATCGTCATATAATCGTGTGAGTCATCCTTCGGACCATAAATACATAAGAATTGGACTGATTGAAGCGACTTAGTCAGACTCAATTGAAAATCGACGACCTGACGACTTGGGGGGTCATGGTTTTTTTTTAATTAGTGAAACGATGTTGAGGTTTTTATCCAGTGTAGAAGGTCAAGGCCGCAAAGATTGGAGCAAAACACAAAAACACTGAGTCACAGAGAGTGAAGATTGAACTAAAGAAGTTTTTATCCAGTGTCTACACAGGTCGATCCCGCCATGAAAATACTACGAGTCTTTTTCCTTCATAATTGAATGCGTCTAGTGAACTTTCTTGAGGTTTTTATCCAGTGTCTACACAGATTTAGTCGCATTTTCCTCTTATTTGTAACTCCCTTCAAACACATATTGATCCTGGTTCCACCACAAACGATCAAGAACAATACCAAATAGTTAACTCCACCCCTTATTCTCTTTTAAGTTTGACACAAACCACTGATCAAACTCATCATGTTTGAAAAAAATTGGGCTACCTGTAGCGCTAAAACTCCTCCAGACTTTAATCACATGTACACAATCTTAAAGAGCATGCATCATGTACTCCCGTTGTTGACTACAAAGTGGACAATTTGGATTATCATCTATTAAACCTAAACTCATTTGTGGGAAAAACATGGCATGCTAACTTCCATAAGAGTATAGGAATACGCTCCAAACCATTTCATTTCCACACTGCCTCATATGAGTTATGTTGCCAATTACTCTGGTTTAGAAAACTTTCATATACAGACCTAGTAGAAAACAAACCATTTAAAATATTGGACATTCCTCAAATGCAAAAGTGATATTTAAAAATTAAATGACTATATTTTCTTAATATCAATATTAATAATTTTTTGGATCTCTTAGTTTAATGGGCTTAGTGTTTAAGCCCTTGTAACCAATGTCCAAAGTTAGGCATCATCATCTCTTAATATTTAATCTCTTAAAACATAAAATTATGTATTTATGATAATTAGTGGATAAAATTTTTGTGATAATTATATATTTGTAGTAGTTTAAGGTCACTTTATTTTAAATATGAGAGATCAAATATGTAATAGAATTTACTAAAAAACTAAAATTGTATATTCATAAAACCATAAGGATCAAAAGTGAATTTAAAACAATGAAAAAATTGTAAAATATATTTTGAATTGATTTTTTATCAAAAAAAATTTTAATATTTACTCTATTTTTCACATATATGACACTCATGAGAAGAAGGAAAGAATAAGTAAGAAAATAAAAGCAGAGAAATTGATAAAAATTAAAATTGTTGGATTGAAGGGCAATAAAGTATAAAAGAGATATGATTGTGTATGTTCAATCGTTCAAACTATGAGTAGAATACAAACAAATGGAACGTAGCATGATTGAACGTCAGTGCATTAAAGCTTATGATTGTGATTTCAACTACAATATTTTTACCCCTTATTCACTAAGCAATCAACTTTTTGTTTTCATTGGTTACCAATATTTTACTGAATTTGTTGTTGTGCATTGGTCCTCCAGCCACTTGAGACACGATATCAAACCATTGAAAAGCTAGCCTGATGCTTCATTCACATCTCTCGGCGACTTCAACCATATTTCAAGTCACCCTATTCTCATCAAGACCAATCACCCTATCAAGCAAATACTATGGCGACCAAACTTAGCAAGATGAATGGTGGTCTGATCCACAGAACTATCAAAGTTTGACCTCTAGTATGAGCCACGGGGACCTATCAAAGCTCAAGCTTTGACTGACTTCCTAGCTGAGCTCCCCCAACAATAGAAAAAGATCAACACCAGTGGTCGACTCTCAATGTTGATAGATCCTGCAACCTAAAAAGTTGGGGAGCAGGCATCACACTCGTAAAGCCTGATGACATCGAAATTGAACAATCTCTATAATTTGTACTACCAACAATCAGGTCAAGTACGAAGCCATGATAGTTAGACTACGCCTCGACAGAGACATCAGAGTGTGAAAGATTAAATGCAAAACAAACTCCAAGCTAGTAGAAGGGCAAATAAACGAGACCATGCAACCAAAAGAAAGTAAGATACAAAGACACCTCCTCCCAACTAAGAGCCTACTAAAAGAATTTGACGAGATAGAAATAACACATGTTCCTTATGAAAGCAACAATAGAGCTGATGTCTTGTCCAAGATGGCCAACACCACTCTTACAAGGCAACAATGCACCATCATACAAGAAAGGCTTGCCACACCCAACATACAAGTCTTCCTCGTAATGCATACCCATGTTGAACCCTTGAACTAGAGAACCTCGTTAAGAACCTACCTCACATAGTAATGACTAACACACAACCCCGAGGAAGGTGAGGTGTCAAACAATGAGCTTTTTCATGATTAGAGAGGATTTCTACAAAAAGAGCCTTTTTTAACCTTTACTGAAATGACTCGACAAGGAGCATGCCGAATACATGATGAATGAAGTGTACCAAGACATATGTGGCTCAGATTCAAGAGCTCGCAGGATGACACAACAGGTAACCTGAGTAGGTTACTACTGGCCCACCATGTGATGAGATTGCACAAACTACATAAGGCAATGCACTGAATGCTAGGATCACGACAACAAAGCTAGATCCTTCCTTGAGTTGCTCCACATGATCTTAGCTCTATTGCATTTCTCCACTTGGGGGTAGACATACTCGGATCCTTTCCCCCATCAAAAGGACATGTCAAGTTCATGATTGTAGCAGTTGATTACTTCACCAAGTGGATCGAAACATCCCTCATTGCCAAGTGTCATCTTTTAGGGTTACCAGTGCTAACTTTAGTCGCCACAGGCGAAACCCCTTTCAGACTTACCTATGGGATGGAAGCCATGATACCCATAGAGCTAAGCAAACCATCACTCTGACTTACCATGTACAATTGAGACACCAACTTGATCACTGCTAGAGCTAAGCTAGACGTAGTTGAAGAGGTACATGACATGGCCAGTATCAGGGAGACAACATGCATACGAAGAAATCTGAAACATTACATTGGTAACGGGACACCATTTGCTTGGGACATGCCGAGGTCCGAGCTCCAAACAAATAGAAGTTTGAAACTTATTACTTGAAAAGAAAAAAAGCACAAAAAGATAAATGCAACACAATACAACATAAACCTATTCTTGCTAACGAATGGTAGCAGATATTGGGCTAGAGGGAACGAGTGTTGGAGCCTTTACAACGACATCAAGAATGATCGTCCCCTTAAGAGCAGCAGGAGCATCCACTAGTAAGCCATCATTCGGCTGCTCTGACCTTACTTCAGATTCAGAAACTCGGGCCTTGATCTTCTTCTTCTCAGTTTGAGTCCTTTTTGGCCTTAGAGGAGGGGGGGAGAAGGACAATCTTCCTTTTTCTCGCCTTCCTACCTATAATTTAAGCAAAGGCCTTGGCGACCCTTTCCTTCTCGATGGTTGACACACTCGCCCTTATCACCTTGAAATCGAAACCCTTCATGACACCTACAAATACACAATACATTGGTTAAACAAGACAATAATAGTGAAATCCAGCAAACATGGAAAATAAAGGACAGATAGAACACTCACTACTTAGGGATTTATGTATACCAACAACATATTCAAGGTCCAACATAACCTTGATGTCCATTTGATGAGGAAACTAAGAAATAATAGTAATGTTATGCTTGTTCTCTGCTGTCAACATATGCTTGGGCCGCAACTTGAATCGGCGTGGCTGCTCTTACCAGTAGAGGAGAAACCAAGTAGTGATACCATCCTCCTTGAAGAAAAAGTCTTGGTGGTTGTCATAGGAAGCGTTAGCACGAACTTTGAAGAAGTTGAATTTGAAACTTTTCCACGGCATATTAAGAAGCGTGAACGATGTTCCGTATTGAGAGGCAGTCATAGATATTCACCCCACCTAGGAGTCTTCGGTACCCTTTACTAGTAGAAATACAAAAACTTGTTGGCGGTAGAAATTGTCCCTAATAACCTGGACAAAATCTTGAAACCATAAATGAATCCCTAACTATTGGGGTGAAGTTGCAAAGGTGCCACATTCAACTTCAATAACACCTCGCAATGAAAGTCAGAGAAAGGAAGATTGACCTCGCCATGCCTAAATAACTCAACACATACATAGGTAAACGACTCATGTCCCTTTGAAGCACCAAAATATACATATTCACTAACATTACATTGCTCTGTTAACACCCAATTAGGGAGGCCTAAGTCACCATAAATATTCACCTCGCTTCAAAGCTTTCGAAGTTCGATGTCTAATCTAAACAATAAAGGGCATGACCCCAACTTCATGATAGGGGGAAACACATACTTCTTTTTTTTCTTCCTGTTTTTCTCCCCCCATTTTCACCTCCTTGTCAACCTTGCTAGTCCCGCCTTCTTTCCCACCTTGTTGACCTCTTTGACCTTGTTCTCCATCCCTACCTCTTCGTTAATCTCATCCTCATCAATCTCATCCTCGTCAACCATCATCACCTGACAATGATTCTTGCCACCACAAGATGAGACGACCCTTAACGATTCACGTATAGTACATGCTAGCACATTACCCAAGCTGTCAATAGGCGTCATCGTCTCCTCTACCCCAGAAGACCCCAAATCCACCATTGAAGGTGGTCATGACTCCGCCTCTATAGACCCTACGCCTCTCCTATTAAGACTTTCTTCAGTTGCGTGCAATGACCCCTCCATCATCTTTGCGAACTCTACATCGGTCGATAACCCAAGTGACTTTATCATGAACAATTCGTGACTAAGCCTAGACACCTTTCGCTTTATCATAGTTTCACAGTGGTGCCCAGAAGAACCCTTACTCTTGCTACCCACAATCATGGAATCCCCCTTGAAGCTAGAAATCCCTAAACGAAAGCAACCTAATAAAAGGTGCAGAAGTAAAAAAAGTACCAAATTTCATAGTGAAGCATGTGAAGTAAACTCACATCGGCAACACAAACTCTCAACACGAAGAACACCACAAACGAAGACAAAGAACACCACAAGCGACGACAAAGAATTCCTAAAGCACAAAACCAAGCAAATGAAATGTCATAGACAACTGAAATGTTATCATTAACCAGTGGACCTTATATATTCCTGCCCATAAAGAAAAAAAACCCCACTCAACTGTCACTTCACAAAACCCCAGGCACGAATCCCACACAAACACGCGTTTACCCCACTACCTACCCCCACAAAACCTGCACACAACCATGTCATCGTAGCCTTTTCAATCTTTCCTTTGTTGATCGACCTCGATGCTAGAGGAGCATATGTACCCCCTGCCCTGACCTTTTTTTAGTATCATGACCTTGAGCATACCTCGACATTATATTTTGGCACCGAGCCCCACCTCGGCGCAACCCAAAGGTTGGAGGCCAATCTTCTTAAAAAGGTAACCTTGTAACCCAAGGACAAACCACACATTAAAACAAGTACAAAAAGGGAGTCAAATCCCACCTCCAGGTATTCAATTTTGTTCACTCTCTCTTATTTCGACATTGACTTGGGTGTCAGAATCTCTTTTGCAAGTACCTACTTGTCCTCACGAAGCCGTTGGTGCTCAAGACATAAAAGATCATAGGTTCTACTAAACCCAGTAAGAATAGACAAAATATTTAATAATAAATTTTAGTTACAATGTGTTAAAGTAATTATAAATATAAAAATTTGCTAAAATTGAAAACATGAAGGGAAAAATATTTGAATTAAAAAGTAGAAAAATATAAAAAATTCAGTAAAATATGGGACAAAAAACACAAGCCTATGTCACCCTCTTGTACAGGACATGTCACAATCTTGTTGACACATGACAGTCACCATTTAAAGCCTAGCAGTCAATACAAATCAATTAATAGTAGGACAAAAATTATATAATTTTTAATAGAGGTGTTCATTAGGTTTGACAACCAGATGACCCAATCCAACAAACAAATATTAGGTTGAGTTTTCTTGTGATTGGGTGAAATTCTACCAAACTTAATCCTCTACAGGTTGAGTGACGGATCCAGTAAGTTAAACCTGATATTTAACCCAACCATAATATTAAATCGTAATTTATTTATTTATTATTATTGTTATTATTATAATTTGAAATATGTATTTTTTAATATTATGTGTTTTGTTAGTTTGGACAAATCTTTATTGCTTGACAATTTCGCTATATATTTATTTAATTTGTTTTAGTTTTTTAGAGTTATAAGATTGATTTGTTGGTAAATTAGAGAGATGAGAAGGAGGAAAAGTCATGGATTCGAATCCCTCTACTAAAAAAAAACTAATACATTAACAATTATGATTTGGTCTATGAAAAAAAATTGTTTTAGTTTTGATATTAATTTGTAACAAAAATAATATAATCTATTTTTTAAAATAATATCCTAAAAAGGTAACAAAAAAAATTTAATTTTTTTAAAATGTGACCCAATTAACCCAACCAAATTCAACTCGTTCAAAGGGCGAGTTGGATTAGATTGAGTTTAATAATAATAAAAAAAACGAAAACTCAACCTAACCTAACTCGATGTGTTATGATTAAGTCGTGTCTTGGGTTTATTTAAAACCGACTCAACTTGACTTGTCTTCACTCCTCATTTTTAAGTGTTGAGAACCATGGTAGTTAGTAGTGCCACTTTCACGTACATTTGCGGTATGGTGGTGTGTGGCGGTCGGCGACCACTCCTCGATGGTGCAGCGAGTCATACCTTACTCTCGAGTCACTTCACTATTGTCGCAGCAGTTCATGATTGTCATGGTTGTAGAGAGTTGTTTGACTTTATGCCAAAAAAGAAACGAAGACGAAGATGACGAGCACATGAAGGAGAACATAAATAGACGAAGGAAGAAGATGACACACCTTAGGGTTTCCTTGTACCTTGCTTTCGTCAAGCAAGGATTGGTCAATGACTTGATGAGATTTGTCTTCCTACACCAATAGACGACCTCCGTCTTGCAGTTGTTGTCTTCCAACTTGTCCTTCTTTGTTTTTGCTGGGCAAGTGTGTAAACATATGGGTCGGACAATGGGTTTTAGGTTTAGGTTTGCATGTTGTATTTTCTTTCTATCTACTTATGGACTTGGGTCTTAAATAATGCATATTAGGCCAAATCAGTCTTAATTATTTTAGGATTGGGAAAATCAATTTTTTTAGCTAGCTAACGAATAATAGTAATAATAATAATAATATATTATTATTAAAAATAAAAAATATAAATACTATTTAAAACATATAATATAATAAAATACATAATAATTATTTAATAATCTAAATAAATCATAATATAAGATATAATAATTACATAATAATAGTAGTAATAAATACTATTTAAAGCCCAATATATAATATAGTATAACAAACTACATAATAATTATCTAATAATATAAATAAATCATAATATATGATCTAGTAATTAAATAATGATAATAATAAATACTATTTATAGCATAATATATAATATAATAAACTAAAAAAATAATTGTCTAGTAATCTAAATAAATCATAATATACTATATGATAATTAAATAATAACAGTAATAAAAGTTAAATTCAACATAATCCACAATGTAATAAATTAAATAATAATAAATTAAAAAACAAAAATATTAAATAAGTAGACATAATATTTATATATATATATATATATATATTATATTAATTATATATATATATATTATATTAATAAAAATAATATAGCAGTCTCGTGCTACCACATCTTACTATAACATTTTTGATAAGTGATCGCTCAGCTATAACAAAAATATCCCAATTAAGCAAAAAGAAAGGGAAGCAAGAATAAAAAAATCATTAAAAAAACAAAATGTAATCTTGGAGGAAATTGTCCCTCTTCCTTTTATGGCTAAAAAATTAAAATTATAAAAATTAATTACATATTGGTAATATTTGTAATTAATTTTTTTTTAAAAAAAAACTTCAACCAGAATTTTTAATAAAAAATATGAGTGTAACTAGTATTCAATTCAATATCAGTGTAAATATTAGATTTTTAAGTTACAATGGATTTTTAGTGTAAAATTTTTTTCATTGAACCGAAAAAGTATTTATTAATTTTCTATCTAATGCACTCAGGTTTTTTTATTCTTATTATTATTTTTTGTGTGAATTTAAAAAATAATTACTTGGTGGGATGGTGAAGTAGTGGCCAGTATAGAGCTTCCATTGGGTTTAGGGTCCAGAGGCAAAGCATGGGGTGGTTTATTATAGGGTTTAGCCAAACCCAACTATGAACCTTAACCCACCTTCCACCTTCCACCATCCACCATGACGGATCGCGACAGAGACCGTGACCGTGACCGTGACCGTGACCGAGACCGAACTCGCGACAGAGAGAGGGAACGAAGAAGAGACAAGGATGAACGCGACCGTGACCGAGACCGTGACCGTGACCGAGACCGAGACCGAGCCCGTAGCAAGAGATCGCGTTCGCGTTCGCCTGACCGTGGCCGCTCCCGCCACGCTCGCTCTCCCTCTCCCAGCGAGCGGTCTCACCGGCGGCGTCACCACCGGACGCCCTCCCCCGACCAGCCGCGGAAGCGCCATCGGAGAGACTCCGCAGAGGAGGAGCACAAAGATACGAAGAAAGCAGTGTCGGACTTCGTTGACGGCATCGCGAAGGAGCAGCAGCAGAAGCAGAAAGACAACGGAAGCGGAGGAGAAGCTGAGGGGAACGAGGACGAGTTGGAGATGATGAAGATGCTTGGGATTCCCATCGGATTTGACTCCACCAAGGGGAAGCCAGTTCCCGGCGCTGACGTCAGCGGTGTCAGAGCCGTCACCAAGCGCCAACCGCGCCAGTATATGAACCGCCGCGGTGGATTTAATCGCCCATTGCCTGCTGAGAGGAATCGCTAGGGTTTCTTTTGTCAGTTCTGTTCAATTTTCTTTGCTTCTGAAACAGGTTATCGTGGATTAGTGTTTAGTTCAAGTTTTTTGTTGCCACTTCCAATTAGATTAGCACTTTGCTTAATTCTGCGTATGATTGAAAATTTATTTGTTACCTCTTCCAGATGGTGATGATTGATCGTAAATTAGCACCATTGTGTGTGGATTATTGATTTAGCTGTTATTCATGCTGTTGGTGTTGGAGTGTGCCATTCATTTCGTTTATACATTGTACAGTTTAGTATCCATGTAGAATGGGGGCGAGGTTAGCTCATTTTATTTCTCGTTATATATCTTTCTTGTGATGCTAGAGTTTTTTGTCAAATCTTTTTGTCTTGAACATGGATTCAGTAGTGTTTTATCTGTAATCTTTTGCAAGAGGTAAGTCCTTATACTCCCAATTTTTTTCCTGTCACCTTGCACTTACTCCGGACTAGCAAAACTACTACACCAAGATAGAGACTTTCGTATCTATGATAAATTACTCATTTTCCCCTTGGCTAACAAACATAAGTTAATTAGTAAACTTTCCTCCCTTAAAAATTAACTTCTTTACTCTCTAATCAAGCGTACCCTTTGTGTAAATTACTCTCATCTTGCCTATATTTTACCCTTCTTACACAAATCACCGTCCTCCCTTTCCTCTCTGATATTTTTAAATAATTGTTTTTTCAAATTTCCCAAATCTTGTTTAGAAGAGGTTCATTTAAAGTTTCAACGTGTAGGAGAGATTGATGTAAGTGGAGAGCAATGAGGGAGGTGAGAGTAGTAAGATAACATACTGTTACACTGTTGTCCTAATATAATATAAATTTGAATTTTCCTACCAACATGAATCAATTTTCATGTATTGCAATTTTATAGTGTGATTATTTGAGTAACTTCAAGGTGGCTGAGTTTTTAATGATTGTTAAAGAGAAGTATTTAGACTAGTTCAATATCCCTAGTTTTGTGTTTAATTCAGATTAAGAGGTTGTGTTTTAATTCCTTTTAAACTTGTGTAAAACTCACTTGGAATTAGTTAGTTACTTAGTGTGTGTTTGAGTATTAATGCTAACTTCTGTTCAATCTAAAGCAACTCCTCTGTTGCTTTTAAAATATGCTTTGGAAAGTCCAAATATCCCGTTGAACAAGACTTTTGCGCATTTCCAACCACAGCATTAGTTGTTAGAAGTTAGGCTAATAGTGGTTTAGTGTGCATGCTTCCATTCCTAACAGTCGATGCTAGTCATTTGTATAAACTACAAGGAGAAGATTCTGGCATGAGAGCTTAGGAGTGACAAATTAGTTTAATTTTGTTCTTTTTGATACCAAGTCAATTAGTGTTATAATCACAAAGCTCATAATTCCCTTTTTTCATTCTTGTATAAATCACATTCTCTTTGTAGTACTGGTATTATATTCAGAAATTTTATACTGCCTAGATATTCAGTATGGAGGCAAGCAGCATGGCACCATAGGTTGCTTAGGTAGGTGAGGCATTCTTGTCTATCTCAGTACTTAAACATGCAACGCTGGTGACAATGAAGCACTCCCTCATTTCAACTCATGGTGGCAATAAGTAAATTTGAATATGTGTAACATGATTCAATTATGGTAATAGTCTAATAAAATGAAAATAATGGTTGATCCACGAGAGTTGAGAATTCTTCCCAATTCTCATTTCACTTACAAAATTCATTACATTCGATCATACTCTTCCCATAACAGATTTACCCCCTGTATACCTTCTTACCTTATTTCTCTCTTCTGTGTCTTATGAACCAGTACTCTTCCACATCCTAATATGCTTCTTCCCTTCTTTCAGACAAACCACCTCTAGCTTCTCTTATACACACATTTCCAAACGTAGGGATAGCATAGGCTCATTGACTACTCAGCAGGGCTATTGATGAATGATCCATTAGAAATTTAGGGACCAGATTATTGATCAAAGAATTGATAGGCATGTTAGATGGAAGTTGTGAGTTTTGAACCATAGGGAATGTGAAGTATTTGTTATTTTTATATATGTCTCATACTCTCATTTTAGAATAACCTTATTATTTTTCAAAGCCATGTTTAAAGATTGGAGATCTTGAGAGATTGCAACTACAAAGATATATAATTGAGGCATTGAGCTCACTGCTGGAGTGCACTTATTTTTGTTTGTGTTACTTTTATACAACAGAAGAGGTTATATTAGTATGTAGCTTTCCAAAGCAATAAGGTGTGTCAATGTCACTTAGACATATCAAATTGTTGGCTGTAAGGATAATGGTTATTTACTATCATTTATAAGAAATCCCTGTTTTGAAAAAGCCACCCTTGACATTAACATGTGTATATAGTTATTTTAATACCTGATAAAATATAATATTGTGTTCTTCATTTGTATAATTGGTGTTCTTATACTTTGTAACTCATTAGTTTCCCTGCATTCATATTTTTTTCTTGTTTACACCAGTGTTGCTTGCATGTCTATTATAATTACAGCAGATTGTCTGTCTATGTAGCTTAGCTGCTTGTTTTGCTTAAGAGTAGTGTGATTTTTCATGAAATGATTTCTACAGATCTGTTAGCTTGTTATGGACATTCAATTAACCAACGAGGCTTTTGAATGAGTATTGAGTTAGCCATTTTTTCACTGTCATTAAAAAATACAAATGCAATATTTCTCATCTTTTACTAGCAATAGTTCACCAAATACTTGTCAATACAGAATATCTTTCTTATTACTAGGCATTTTCCTTTGCTTAATCCACTGTTGTCATTGTTCATTGTAGATGAGCAATATCCTTTAGTGGTGGTTCAATAATGTGGAATATTGGAGCCAGAAACCCTTGTCAGGACCCAAAATGAAAGCTTGTAAGCATTCTACCAATTATTTGCGTCGTTCATTTATCCATGCTACCTTTAGCTAAATATCCTATGTAATTGGTGTTAGGCATGCTTTATTTTTAACCTCTCTAATTGTCCAATAACATTCATAGAATTTGCCAAATTTTCATGCAATGTGTAGATTTACTGCATGCCTTACTCCTTGGTATGCACGTGCTTTATATGATCAAGTGATTCTGGATTTCAAACATGCATGACCAATGGACATGCCTGTCTGTTAATTCTCTGTCCTAAACTATTGGCTTCAACTTTTAATGCTATATCTATGCCAATGTACAAAGCAAGAGTAATCTTTTGATTTAGAAGCACCTGAGGATTCCCTGCAAATTGATGATATTAACAGCAAGCGTTATACCATGAGTCATGAGCTATCTAGACTTCAATATCCTGATCAAGGGATGTGGAGGTTTATTAGCTCTGACCTTATTGTTGGCTTGTTGCCCCTTCCTTTAATAGTCCTCAGTGGAGAGATAATTTGAAACATTCACTATCAATTTTGTCAACTTAGAAAATAAAGTAAAGATTTTATATGAAAATTTGAAGTTGATAACAATATTCCGAACTCTAAACTTCATTTAAACTTTTAAAATACTAAAATTAATGATAGAATTATTTAAAATAGTAATTGGCATCATTAAAATCTATAAATAATACAAAATAATCAGGAGGCACATATAATTATTTGGTGATAAGGAATTCGTTCATATTTAAATGAACTAAATTGTAATGCAAGATCTGCTTTATATTTTAAATTAAGATAAGATGAGATAGAAGGTTAAAGACAGTAATTTTTTTATAACATAGTATATAATTTAACTTTGAAGAATTAGATTGAGTAGACCACTGACCATTTTGTCATTAAATAATTTTCTTCCTGTCTAACCGTTAACACTTTAGTTAACTTGTCTCTGAAAAATCTTAAAGCCAACATGCATTTACAGTTGACCGAAGTGACATGTGTTGGTACAATGCTACCGACATCCATTTAAAAGCCGTTCAAGGCGTTCATCTATGTGTGCAAAACTAAGTGAGGCAGGTCTTTGAACTTAAGAGGAACCATTGAGACCCTCGAATTAGAATCTATTGTTGAGCATTTGGATTTGATAGCGATAGGTGTAGACTGTAGATTATACGTACGCATTCTGGTCCCTACTTGAACGTCTTCCTTAGTCTGTTCTCAATCTTCCAATGAGCCTTATCCTTAAAATTGGTGAATCTGGGACAATTTTTGGTGCAGCCGAATAATAGGTGTAGACTGTAGAATTTATTAGTTTTTTTTTTTTTAAAATTTTTGCCGATTAACAGAAGATTTAACATAAAATTTGTTTGGAATTTGAGAAAATTGCTTATCTTATTTTCAATTCTTGGAATTTTAGCATCAAAATTAAGTTTTCTAATGGATAAAAATGCTGAGGATGTAGTAGGATTTCTCCGTATCATCAACACCTTACTAAATAAAATAGTACAACTTTCTATAACGTGAAATGTTTTGAAATTAAGGATAACAATGTTTCTATCTGGAAATCGTTTTTAGATGACAACAGTGAATGTTAATTACACATGCTTTGATGGTGAAAGGAGCAATAAGGCCGCGTATTTTTCCGAATGCAGAATGCCCAAGTCTTGAATGACGCAACGGGAAATTGCGGTGAGTTATTATAAGTTAATAAGATATTTTTTTTCTCTTACGCAAGTTATTAATAAATTGAATGAGAAAAAAGTAGTGTAATGATTCTATAAAATACTTTTATATTATTTTTCAATCTTAAGATAAATTTGTTGACTTTTATATTAATTATTTTAAAAGTGATTTGTGATTAGATAAGTATGTAAATACATGAGAATTTGCGAAAAGAAAAATGGAAGGAAGACAATGGGACATGGCATCTCACGTGTACCTTAGGTAATCCGGCGTTGGCAGTTGGCAGTTGGCACTAAGCACACTTTAATATTTGAGAAAATTGATTATTTAATAATGGTAATTTAGTGGTATCATAGTCAACTTGCCTACATAGGTCCATCAAGGACGCTTCACTTGCTACGAAACTAGGGGCCTAGACATCAAATCCATGATCTCTCCCCATTAACTCGATTTTAATTAGGCAAAATATTATTGTTTGTAATGCGCAATCATGGATGCACACAACTTGACCGACTTTAAAATCAAAGGTTGAATGCTGCAATCTATGGGCTGGTTAAAAATACAGCTAAACCAAGTTATACCCAACTGCTGAAGGCTCCACGTAATCACAAAGTATGGGCAAGGGTCCATTATATTCTTGTTATATAGGCTCACTTACACTTTATACTTCCAATTTTTAACATTGTGTCTCCCAATTTTAAATCAGAACAATTAGTCCTTACGTCTCGTCAATTAATGTTTGTCATTTACCACTTAATATCCATTTAACAACTATTGGAAATGTGTGGTAGAATTATAACTTCAAATTCAAAAAAACTGGATCGCTTTTGTATGCCTATTGAAACAAACGGCTGCAACTTTCCAATTCCATCTTATTCATACTGGTAAACGAGTAAACGGCAAAGTTTATAGTAGAATTTTTTTAAAGCGAGAGAAATATGGACAACAACAGATAGAGAATTGAAAAGAGGATCTAAAGAGAAAGAAAAAAGAGTAAAAAGGGTCAAGTGGCAGCTGGTTTGTGAATGATGAAAGCCATGGACTGCATGTGGCGCTTGCTGTCAAATGCTAAGCAGCGGATATATGCATTTGGATATGCCTTTCTGCATTCATGGATCTCGTTCAGGACTTGAGAAGACTCTGTGCAACCAAACATTGGTAGCTTCCACAATGTCCAATACCTCCCATCATAGTACCCTGGCATGCGGCTGTTTTCTCTATGAACACACCCCAACTAATTCCATGTTCCACACATCACAATTCCATGTTACTAAGTTATACAACCATGCATCAATATAAAAACATAAATAATATGTATGCTTACCGTTTATAACAATAATTAAGTTTTACATCCAACCCTTTAAAGTAAACAAGTATACTTTGGAGAATAAACTGCATTTATTATGGTTAACAAACATATCAACCATTGGAATTGAAAATCAAATAAAATAAAGGTTTGATTGATTTAGTTTTATTTTTTAACTTTTGAAAAGTTTTAAAAAATAGTTTTCAAAAACTGTTTTTGGAAAGAAAAAAAAAGCTTGTTTAGTAAATGTTACTCGAAAACTGTTTTGAAGATGTAAAAATGGAAAATTTTGTTTATATTTATTAAAATTTTATTAATGAAAATAAAAAACAACATAGGTTGAATTTTCAAAACAAAAATAAAAAACTGAAAAACAAAACTATTTTAGTTATTTCTGTTTCTTAGTTTTTAAAAACTAAAAAATCATAACTATTTTTTAAAATTATTTTAAAAAATACTACCTAAATAAATTTTTTAATTTTTAAATACTAAAACACTGTAAACAATTTTATAAAATTGTTTTCAAACAAAAAACGCGTATAATAAACTGAGTTTAGTTACTTTCTTAGCTGCTGATTTTTTAATGGATGGTTATTTATGCATCTTCTTATCTAAAATGTACTTCCTTTACTTCACTGAAGTCAAATCCGTAAGTTTTACTGCATCTTGAGGGCATGAGAATTGCTAGTTTTTTATACGTATTTTAGATGAATAAATATAAACCCTTCTAATGTATATATAATAGCTTTCTCCATAGGAAAGTAAAGAATCAGTTTAAATCTACGACATAATCTAAATGTATCTGAAACTAACCTCATCAAATTCAAGGCAAGGGATCCATCCCTTCTTGAGCATGTAGTTTATCTCCTTTGCAATTGATTCATCGGATAGGGGTGGCAGGTAGGACAATGTTTCAAACTTCTTGTTGTTTATGGGATTCCATGTCTGTTGGGAATTTAAACTCAATAGATTAAATCGTGATAGTTTAAACGCATCATATACATTATATAAATATTTATAAGGACAATGAATTTGATCTCTTTACCTTCATGCAGTAAGTTTTAGAACCATTGGAAACAATCTTCCTTTTCCACCCTATGGAACCTGTACTGGGGCAAAGGTTTGATGAGTTGGACTTCAAGCCTACAAAGCCAGCCCCAGCAACCGGAGCTGCAAAAGTTCCAGCAGACATTTTACTCAAGTAAGTGTTGAATGGAAGGTTGATTAAAAAAGAGATGACAAGAGCTGTGCAACTAGAATCAGTGTTTGATCTTGAATAAGGATTGTAGTTAGAGAAAAGAAATAGGCTTTGGTGATCCCAAAATGATCTGTAAAGTAGTATAAGTAGACGGTGGGCACAAGAAAAGGGAGAGTTTGATTAGGTTTCAAATCTTTGATTTCACCAACAGTCTAATAGTACAATACCATGAATTTAAACAATTTTATTAACTCTTGGAATGCAGATAGGGGCCCGCCAATTCCAGGTGCCGATGAGTTTTTACCGACAAGTTGAAATAAAATATACAAACGATTCCTCCACTTTTTCATATGGCCTTTTCTAGTGCACATTATACAAGTTTGGCTGGATGTGGACAATTACATATATAGGAATCCCAACTACTTTCTCTACTGAATGACTTGTTAATTTACACTGGCACACTGTTGTTTCTCTCCTACATGTCAGTCTGAATTCTCTGTCAAACAAATTATACTACTTCACATAAGAATAACGAAGTGAATCCTTTGTTATTGTGAAATCTTCGAGCTACTAATTCAAAATTGTAGACGATTTGCCTTCCATCATATTGAGGCTCTAATTCCATCAAATACTTCCCATTACCCCCCATGCCAATGAAATTTATTGACATAACGTTAATGGTCAATTTGTCCTCTTTGATTTTCCTCCTCGAACAAAGTATCAACCATGCATCTATAATACTCAACTGATGGTGGAACACCATGTATCATGCATGTTATTCATCTTCATATATGCAATAGATATTTGTATTTGCAAGCAGTATAGCAAAGAAAGTCACGGCATTGTCTGAGTTAACCCTTTGCTGTTTGATTATTAAAGGGCATCTGATTCTTTCAACTGATGACACAACTACTCGTCCTAGTATTAACATCTGTATACATTTCAATCAATGCGTTATAAAGGCATCAAACAAATCCAAAACAAACAAGGCCAACAGCCCATCACAATTGTTAGATAGTTGAGTTTTTTAACTACACTAATCATGATTCAATTCTTGACTTTATATATAAAAAACGTTTTGTTAAGACATACTCAAAGAAATTTCGTTATTCGAAAAGGATAATTAAGTCATCAATTTGGAGGAACAGTAAGAAAAAGCAAAATAGATAAATTAAATTCCGTGCTTCATTATCCAACCCATTTCTTCAATAATCACGGACGAGGCTGCTCCAACAAACAATAATATCATTGCAGGAACTTTCGTCAATCACGCCACTATTAACATCTATCGTTTCATGCTTCACAACAGAACTTAACTAACATCTGATAAATTTCCTAACAAAGACGGTGAACACATGCTTTAATTGTGGATAAAACTAGCGGAATTCTCAATTTCTGGCTAAATTGATTAACATTTACTAATTATTACTCCATCATTGATTAACTTCAATTATTGTAAACTATTGATGTGTCTATATATCGTTCACTTAATCTACACGATGGCTTAGTCAACACAAAACTCTCTCCTGTACAATCAAATTGGTAGAAGATTAAAGTTGCACGCCAACAAATAGACCTTCCATTTATGAGTCGAAAAACGTTCAACAAATTGAGAGCCTCGTCAAGCAAGAAAAGACTACAACTATAGATAATTTAGCAAAAATCCTTCAATGTTACCAATAAAAAAGTGTAACGATAACCGAGTTGCAAATTGAAAAAAAAAAAATTATAAATTTGAAATAGTAACTGTATAACAATAAAAGTAAATATAAATTCTTACATCGTCATATGAATGATAATGTTGAAATAAATATATGTATTTTAACTGTCTAAATGAAGAATATTAAAAATCTAAAGAATTACTGCATGGCAAGTCAGGAGAGGCTTCAAGCTTGGAGCTAGTAACTGGACCTACAAAATATGGTCAATGCCAAAGCTTCATGCAGAACCCCGCTGGCACCACTGACGTTCTCTTGCTGGATATACATTCTGAGAAGGTGTCCACAAGTTGCTCTGCAAGAGAAGCTGGATCTTCAAGAAATGTATCAATGTATATTTTCACTATCCTTACTTCCTGAGAGGTGGCTCTTAAGCTGTACCAAGTCAGAAACTTCTGCCTGAAGTTCTTTTCTATGTGTCCTTCACACTCTAACCACCTAATCACCTTCACATAATACTCAAAATCCTGATCTGAAAAGCCCTTTGTGGCACGACCCTCATCTTGCCTTTCTCCACTTCTCTTCTTGGATGTGCTTCCATCTTGGGGGCGCTCCCTTTTCCCGGATCCATTTTCTTGATCTTTGCCACTGGACTTAGATCTTCCATTCCTTCCAGGTCCATCTTTAAGTGTTTCCAACTTGCAGGGAGTATTAGGCAAACCTCCTTCTGAGCTACCTACTAATGGCACACATTCCCTACCCGTTGGAACTGGGGAGTTCAATGCATCATCAGTGCTCACGTCTTCTGCAGCTTGTTCCTCCGGTGAATGCTTATTTTCAAGCTTTAGCACATCAGAACTAGGTATGGAGGCCGTTATTCCTCCAGCATGTTGCTTGTCTGACAAAGAATCTGCATCAGGAGGAAGTCCCATGCTGCTTAGATTGGAACAGTTAATAGCATCATTGGATAAATTTCCAGAAGCAAGCTGGTCACTATCCTTGCGATAAGAAGGATAATGGTCTGCTCGGTTATCAGTCAGGTCACTATATGGATTACAGTTATTAGTTTCATCTTCAACTGATGATGGATTGGAAAGGCTGCTACAGTTGGTTACTGGACTCTGACTTCTTTCTGTTGCTGAACAATTAGGGGCTTCATCCTCACCATGCTCTGTCGAGACTTGAACTTCACACATAACAGACTCCCTCGAATCATTGGAAACAACTTTGAAACTGTATTCTGTACCTGGAATTAGACCACTGACACTGAACCTTCTATTTGGTAGAAGCGAGGTGCAAGTCGGGTTCGTGGGATAGTCCACATCATTAGATTTGCGATGCCACAAGGAGTAACCAGTGATATTTTCACCAGACGGTTCTTCAGAACCCAAAATAATAGTGAGGGATGTGGCACCGACATCTTCAATCCTCACCATATTTGGAGCCAGCAAATGCACATCTGAAAATGTGAAGTATGTGCATATATAGATCAATAGTACTACATGATTCAATAATCTAGACCCAGTGACAAAAATAATCTGCTGATAACCATACTATGTTGCATCCAATACCATGGTTATGTACTTTGAAACAAAATCCAATGCAAGTTCATATACAAAAAAATACCCTGGGAAGTCAATCATGTTTAGCTGCTGATCCCAGAAATAGTTTTGGGTCTCAAAAGTAAATTAACATTGTTACATATGGCCAAAAGCAATTTTTGTATCTCCACCAAGCACCAATGATCCAAAATTAATTTTGGGAGACCATTCCAAAATATAAATAAAACCCATTAATTCATAATTATTTATTCTTTACAGTCAAGCATATCAATACCTGTACAAATTGCCCAAACAAGAACTGAAAACAAATTGTAAATGATATAGATAGTTCTGTATACAAAACATACAACCATCCACACTCGAGAGGAGGGGGCTTTGCACTTTATTGTAAATGATATAGATCCACAAGGAAATGTGAAAGAAATAAAAAAAAAAAAAAAAAAAAAAAGATCACCTTGAATTGCTGGATTGGGTGAGGCAGGCAAGATCCTTTTTGAAAGCAGTGAATCAAGGGATTCCAGAGCAAAGCCACATAATTTCTGAACCTCAGGTCCAGATGAAAGCCTGTTCACAATCCCCCTTCCAATCTTCACTGGTGAGCCAGTCAGTGGACCGACTTCAGGTTCAAGTTTCTTCACTGCTTCATCAATAATTTTATGAAGTTCTTCATACAACTCAGTTCCTTGTAAAAGTCTTTGGCTTAAGGAGACACGATAACAGAGTATATCCACGCGTCTAGTATCCTTCGCTACCATCAGCTGTTTTCTCCAGCATCTGTTAAAGTTTAAGAAACAAGCCCAGGTGAGAACGGTCTTACCTTACATATTTCCAAAATTTCATCCTAAAAGGAATATGGCATATACACCACACATTAAGAGAAAAACTTTACCATTTTTTGATTGAACAATTACAACATCTTTGCCATAATGATTGGCAGTGTGTCATGAATCATTGTAGCTAAGCAATAAAAATAACACTCAACAATTAATCAATCTTTCTCTTTCACAAAATTGATCATTCCTAAAACATTATGAACTCAGCAAAAGGAAAGGGGAGGAGGACTTTTTTTTTTAAGAAAAAAAGAAGAAGGAAGGAGATAAATTTCCATTTATATGATTGACTCATTCCATATAGTTAAACCAGATAATTCAGGTATGTGACACTTTAGCATGAAGGAGAAGGAATATTTTAACTTCAGCATCAACAGAATACTAAGATGACTCAGTTGACTCCCCAGTCCCCCTCTTATTGTCTAGTTTAGTTTGAAAGTGTCTTTTGACACATTCTGTAAACAACAAAAGACTAAATACAATCTTCTAGAACCCTGTACGTATTAATAATTTGCATATGTAGTATGTTATATGTAAAAGACACTCCATGATAGAGAAAGCCAAGGAAAAAAGAAGCAGGAATTTTTAAATGGATACGTGATGTTGTCTAAGAAACTGAAAAGCATCAGTATAATTACCCGAGTAAATCATTTACTTTCCCACAGGAGATACAGTAGAAGCTTCCATCAAGCTTGGGATGCTCACCATCTTTTCCAATACCAGACCCATCATGCTTTAAAGCACACTCGAGGTGGCATGACAAACCACAAGAAACACCAGGAAACGGATTCTCTGAACTGCATATTAACCACAAGCTAGGGTCTTTGTTGTCATCGTATTGATGGCAAATGCAGCATGAACATCTTTTGCAAAATGCATCCGCTTGGTTTAGAGTAGCCTTGCAAGCTGAATTTTTGCAGTATGTAGTAGTAACAGCATCACCACCATTATTGACTGAAACACTAGTTGCAGGAACAGGTATGTTAGGAGGGTTCTCAGATTTTCTCTGCCTTTTAGCAGGTTTCTGACCAGGTGCAGGAGAAGATTGTGGTTCAGGGTCTGTTGCTGTTTCCTGTCCCCCTGATTTCTTTTCAGACACAATTTTTAGAAGGTTTTCTATAATTTTCAACTTTGTCAGTCCAGTATACTTTCTCTCTTTCCCCATCTCTGCACACAATATTTGCAAAATCTCTTGACGGCTCCATGACTGCAGCATCTCAGATGCACCGTGTGACCACTTAGATACTTCATATACAAGTTCTCTTTTTTCCTCCATACTCAATTTACTGCACTTAGAAGGATCAAGTGCAACACCTGAGATTAAGGAAAAAGAAAAGATATATCATCATCAGCACAATAGATACATGAAAGTATTCCAACTTTAAAACCTCCAAGCAGCAAAGGAGACAAGACTAGTTCTACAAAGACCCAGCCATAACATAGAATGCAAGACATGTCATCATAAAAAAAAATAGAAATTTCTTGAGACTACAAGCATAAATACTTGAATTTCTACATACAAATAGAATACAAACTATCTTTCTACATAAGTATAAATTAGTAAAATAAGTTATGGCCTCAATTTTGTTATAGTCTAAAATACTGACTACTTAAAAAATATTACCAAGGCCAAAATAAGCAACATAATAAAAATTATACAACTGGACCAGTTGACTTTGCTTCACAAGGACACACCAACCACTTGAGACACAGTAAGTATAGAAATATTGGAGACCTCGTGCAATGCACTAGTCAAGTAAGACAATTAGGCAATTGAACTAATCTTCTTTGACCTTAATTGGAGACTTCCACACTCCTAATATAGAACCCATAGACCCGCTAATTCATTAGCTGGCACATCGTATACCAGATTGCAAGCTTACTACTAACCCTCCTTCCTCCCATATAATGTTTATCAATAAAATATTTTACGCTACTCAGGTCGTCAACTGTACGACCCCAAATGCAGAAATACAAAATAAAATAAAATAAAAAAAGAAATTAAACCAAATAATAAAAACAACGAAAGAAAAGAAGCACAAGCACCTATCTTAAGAAAAAATAAAATTAAAAAGAAAAGTCAAAAGCTAATCACCGCCCAATATTCATAAAAGGCATACAGAAGAAGAGATCACAACAAATTAAATCAAACCCCAGGAAATCGGATAAACCACAATGCTAAAATACCATACAGATTAATCTACATGTGGATCGTTAAATAAAGAGGTAAGTAAATCTCAGGAACCTGAACATAACGCAGATAACGAATCCTTCACAGAATTCAATCACCCCAGTTTGAACAGAACAAAAAAGAGAGCAAATACATGAAAATTAAAAGAAAAAACAAAGAGACAAAATAAGCAATTCACCCTCAAAAGATGAATCTGTGGCCATAGCTATGCAACGAGAAGGAATTACTCAACCCACCACATTACCACCAAAAGCCCAAAACTTGTTGGAACCTGCACAACAGAAAATCCAATCCGCGTCGTGGGTCACCGATAAAATGATAAATTAAAGAAGAAAAAAATATTGAGAGAGAGAGAGAGAGAGAGAGAGAAAGGATGAATGAAATACCAAGAATAGATGCTGGAAATTGTAGAAACGAAAAGTAATCCATTAACTGAAAATTGGTGACAACAGAGTCTGTCTCCCTGTGTAAAAGAGAGAGCTTGGAGGAGCTTGTTGGTTTTAGAGAGAGAAAGCTTCCAAATTGTGTATAGAGAAAGAGTAAGAGAAAGAGAGAGAGAGAGAGAAGCGTTTTCGTTGTTTGTTAGATAAAAATCAATCAGCAATAAATAATAAATAAAAAGCAGCTGCATGCTATTGCTGTTGCTATTGATATTGCGATACTCACTCACTCAACGACATTTTCACATTTCAGCTTAGGTTCGGTTGGAAATTGGATTAGTCCAACCTCCTATTTTACCAAAATGCCATCCTCTTCGTATCTCATTTCTCATAGATCATAATATATATATAGGAAATAGTTTTGATAATCTAGACTAGATCAAATTATTATTATGTTCTCTTTTAAAATATTTAACATATATAATTACTTAACTAAATAAGTGATTTTTGGAGTAGATGGGGTTAGTATCTAAATTGTATTAGGCGACAATACATTTATTTTTGGGTGCGTCCCAATTAGTGTACCATCTGCATACACCATATCCCATCACTAACCTGCACCATAAATTCACACATCAGACCCATATGGAAAGGGAGTGCTCTGGCGTGACATGCCATTGCTTTGCATTGTAGGACAATATTTTAACTATGTCCTGTCTATTTCTCTTTATTGATTGTCTTTTTTTTTGGCATTTTTTCTTCATATCTATTATCACTAAGCTATTCCTATTTTTATCTATATATAATTATTCAAATATAAAGATCTACTAAATCAACATCTTACGTAAAAAATGTTTATTATTTTTACTCTGTTTCATACTTAAGTTTCTTTTTTTTTTTAATTTAGGGAAAAACTTAAAAAAGAATTAACATAGGGAGAAATACTGTGTATGGAAGTATCATTTTAAAAAAGTGACACCAATTCAAGATAAGGTTTAGAATAAGAATTTGTCAGGAATCACTTTGATAAATTATTTTGTCATATATCCTATGTGCATGTAAAATAAGATTTGTTTTAAAAATTATAAGATATTGTGCTTTAGTCATGGTACATGGTAGCCATGAAGTTGTGCGTAACAATGTGCTTATCATGACAAATGTTTAAGTAAGCCACGATTATCATGTATATATAGCTAGGAGACTCTTAATTGTATGGCATCATCGAGCTTGCAAATAAAAAAACCTGTATGTATGCAATATCATGAGTCGCTTCTAAGTTTATCATCTTCTCTCTAAAAACTAGTTTCATGTTTCTATCATAGTCCCCTTTCCGAAGATGCAAATATGTTGTACACTTATCCTTCTAGAGATTAATTTGTGTATCAAAACCTTTTGTGCAATGAGGCATGATAATTTATGATGAAATACTATTAAGGGTCTTAGACAAACTTATACTAATTGATGTGGTACTCTCTCACCTAATAAACCAGTTTTTGAGGTTAAACTTTCCTCGATCTTATGTTTAAGTTTTAACAATTGAAAAGTAATATGTACCACTTGGTTAGTATCATAGAACTAGTGAAAGTCAATGTGAACATATATTGACACATTGGTGATGGTAGTTAAAGCTTTAAGACTCTCATCTTGTATTTAAGTCTTAACAAATATATTTATCATTCCATGGAAGAAGACACATTGGAATATAATGTTTATTTCATCACTTTATAATGCCCTCACATGGATTAAGTCAACATTACCAGATTGGGAAAAGCTTTTTGTGAACTATTCAGTACATTTCTTTCTATCTTTAAGAGAACCATCAGTATGAGTAAATGGATTGAGTCTTTATGCTGATGGATTGCTTGAAGATGATTCAAATGGGGAAAGTATATACGAGGTATTCTTAAGGACACGGTGTGTCTCTCAAAGTAGGAGGTTGTTTAATACAAGAAATGGGAAAAAATGTATATAAAATGATATACATGTTCCTAATAATAAAAGAGACGTATAGAAAAACAAGAATAAATTAGTAATTTTAAAATCGAATTACTTTTGTTGTTGTCTTTCCTCCCAAAATCAGTTAGCTAGGTTATTGAAACGTGTGAATGCTACATTTATTTTCCCGTTCCTTCCTTTTTCAATAATTCCAAATACATAATGAAAGACTTCGAACAATTGAATTTTCCAGTCGTTCCTCTATTCTTCTAATGTATTTAACCACATGTTATCAGCCGACAATCAATATAATTGATCTCTCAAGGTGTTTGACATCCATTTTCTATACATTTTTTTTTCATATATTTACAAACCTACGATTAAATCTTTGACTAAAAAGTATGTTTATTAACAGTATTATTGAATCATAAATATCATTTAAAACAAATATATTCGTTTAAAAACTATTTAAATATATAGTATTAATTTTTAAAAACTATCGGTACATAAAAATAAAAATCCACAAAAAAGTACATAAAAATCAAACGTTGGTTTATTGACAGAAGGTGCATGATAGTAAAAAAAAAAAAAAGAAGTTATTTTAAAAGGGTGGTTTGTTAATACTCTTGTCTCCATATACTGTTTAAAAATATTTCTGACTTTGTGAATAGTATCATTAATTTAATTATTTTTCTGACAGAAGGACAAAATTATCCATATAATAGGGGGGTGGATAAGGGAGTGTGGTGGGTAGTACGGAAGGGAAGGGTGAGAGTGAAGAAGTCAAGAGGGGGGTAGTATGGTCAACTAACATACTTGCCCCACAAAATTACTGCAGTGTAAGGAAGAAAGTACGGGTTTATAAATATGCATGAAGTTTTTTGAAGTTTGTTCACTTTTTCTTACTAGAGAGAAATTTGTTTCACAATATCTTATTTGTACGATGAAAGTGTGCAGTGATCCTTTACGATCTCACTTCTGCAATTGGTTTACCTTGTATTGCACCCCGACATGTTAATAATGTTTATTTTCTTCTACACTTAAAAATGACTACCAATCATGTTCTATGGTTGTTGGTTTTCTTCCATATCTGGTAATAGTACTTAAAAGATACCACTGCTTTAAGTAAATTTATGGTTCTGGAAATGGAAAATAAAAATCAGAAATCTTTTTACCAATCTTCTTGCCTCTTGCTTTATCATTATCTTTTGCTTAATCCATTTCGTCAAGGTAGTATCATTAATGTTCTATTATTTTAGTTTAGTTTAGTTTTCGTTACAATGATCATCCATGCACGCAAAAATTAAAACAAGGAAATATATATTTTTATTTAAGTAATAAGAAAGAAATGAAAAGGAATAAAATAAGATGAGGGTAGTGATAATGTAACGTGGGAGATTCCAACCGAATAACAGACTAATATTTAATTGACGTGAATGGTCGAAAGAAAACGAAAAGATAAAGTGAATTATAGTTGAAATGAAAAGGACGTTTGCCTAAAATAAACAATGTGTAGAGAATAGAGAGATAAGAAGGTGCCGCAAGGGCGCCGACGAAATAAAATTTATGGGTACAAAGAAAGCCTTCCAACCCTTGTTTGCTTCTCCTTTTTATTTTTATTCTAATTAAAAGGTAAGCTTCTTATTTTTTATAATTTTTTTTATTTAAACCCAAGTCATTTATTATATTGTTTTTGTTTATTTATGATATTGTTGGATTAACTTTCTCGAAGATATTTGTTACTATAAAATAAAAAACTGAAATTCAGAAATGAGTGATATTTGATTTGAGAAAATGTTTTTTTTTTCTGAAAATTGTTTTTATTTTTAAGTTTTTAATATTCAGAAAATATATTTTTTTTATTTAATATTTTCTGTTTTTAAAAAATAATATTATTAAATTTAATTATTTTTAGCAAAAATATTATAAATCATTTATATATAGTTTAAAATACATTTATATATTATTTTTTATATAATTACAATGTTGTTATTAAATTTTCATATAGCGTTAACATTGAAAAATAACTTTTTTTCTGTTTTTAGTTGTTTTTTAAGATATTTTCAGTGAAAATATTTTTTAAATTATAATTAAACATATTTTTATTACTGTTTTCTATTTTATCTGAAAATAACCTAGAAAACAGTCAAAATAAACGCCACCAGACTCCTTTGGTTTCATAAAAATATTTTCTATTTTTATTTTATTATTTATTTTTTGAAAATAATTTTTATTTTCAATTTTCCATATGCAAAAAATATGTTTTATTTGTATTTTATATTTTTATTTTAAAATAAAATATTTAATTTAATTAATTTTGATTAAAAATACAATATATAATTTAAAAATACATTTCATATAATTTTATTATAATTACAACATTGGATTTGTGTTTTTACATAGTTTTTATTTTTAAAAATAATTATAATAACTTTTTATTTTATGTTTTAAATTGTAATAAAACATATTTTAACTATTATTTTATATTTTTTGTCAAAATGAAAACACAATGTACACTTACTTTTTTTTTATTTGAAATAAAAATATAAACACACCTTAGATAAAGTATATTAAATAATTTAAAGTATTATCTAAAATATTTTAGTAACTAAGGAAAAATAAAAAATTCATTAAAACCCAAAATACAAAATTTTTGAAACATGAATTAAGCGCAAGATCCCCTAATATATCAAGATATAAAACATATTCAAGTTAATATTAAATATATAACATTTTCTTAAATTTTTATTATTTTTAATTTACAATAAATATCATTAATACAAAGAAATTGAATTCTTTATATTAATAAAAATTAAATAATTTAATTATGCACCAGTAGTGAAAAGTGTTTTATATTATTATCAGTTACAATAATTTGTGTATATAATTTTTAAAATAATATTTATAAAATCAATAAACTTATCATACATAAAATGTCTTTTAATATAACTGTAAATAAATATTAAATTCTTTAATTATTTATTAGTAAAATTAACTAATAATATTTTATTAAATTAATTATATAATTTCTTATTAGATTGGAATAAATCATTAGATAATCTGTTAGGTGATATTTTTGAAATTGATTAATTCAAAACTTATGATTACATTATAAAGTGTTGACATAGCAAAGGAGGCACACATGTCAAAACAGATGAATGGATGAATTACCAACTCTTTATTAGTGTGGATTATTAGAACATACAGTGAAGTAATTGTCAAATAACAATGCGTACGTGTGTGCATGATTAATTTTTTTTTTCTCCACCTACAATAACTAAGAAATATAATTTGATACAGAAACAATTATTATTGAAATTTTAAATAATAATGAAATGAAGTTATTCAGGTGATATACAAGGTATTTTTTATTAGGAAAGAGTGCTTACTTAACAAAAAAAATTGTGTTGCAAGAAACCTACATGGAGGACTAGGTTTCTTAAATACAAGATGACAAGATCTTTTATTTATATAAGAAATTCTTTTTTAACACTAAACTTTTTTTTTCCGATCAGTCACCCTCAACCATAATTAGTCATATTAAACAAATATAAGAATTTGAGTTTTTTGAATTTTCTTGCAAGTTAGAGCAAATTTGTAAATAAGTTTCTTCACAGTGATATAACACGGTAGTAACAATAAAAAATATTTTAAAAATTAAAAAATAATTTAAGAAATTCACTTAACAAATTCAATTGGAGATTTCCTAATATTTGTTACAAGTTATTTAGTATAAGACTTAAGTGTTAAAAACAAGTTATGATTTCTTCCTACATTTTCTTAAGAACTTAATTACAATAAATAAATGAATTGTTGTAATTTGTAAATATTTTGATAATGATTTTTATGCTCACATATTAAAAAACAGAAATGTATTGGAAAGGATGTGAAGGGCTTAATTGTGAGTATAGGATAATTTAGAATCTCATATCATATAGAAACATTAGTTATTAGCCAATGGTAATGGTTGTTAGAGTTGTTGTCTTAATGAGATTCTTGTTATTAACAATTATAGTAAGACTAGTTTGGTGGTGTGATTATCTAAAGAGAGATATATTGATAGATAGAGTTGTCTCTGACATTTTCATAACCCTAAGCGAAAACTAAAAAATTTGTCATATATAATGAATGTATTATGTTACTTTGAACAATGGAATTAGAGAAATTTAAAAATTATTGTATCTTTGTTGTAGTGGGATGTTTGTTGAATTGAGTTGAATTAAAAAAATTGAAAAATGAGACTTGGTCAAAAGAAATATAATTAGAGGAAGAAGACTGGAGACTAAAAAATAAATTAATAAGGAGAGATGATATTAAGGTTGAATGAATTATGTAAGAGAGTTTAGGGTGAGAAGATGATAATTGAGAAGTTTTTGAAAATAAGAAAGGAAAAGTGCAATAAAAAATTAGAATGAGGATGAGAAACTAAGTGTTTGTTTGACAACAGTTTTATAAAACTGTTTTCAATATTTTAGTATTTAAAAACAAAAAAATTCTTTTGAGTAGTTTTTTCTAAAAGCAATTTTCTTTAAAAAAGTGTGGTTCTCTAATCAAGGGTCTTGAACTGTAGTTCAAGTTGCCTCCCTAAAGAGTTAAGCATATGAATAGATGGGTGACCACCTCATCATATTAAGGTACAATGTTATTATGGGTAACATTAACTAAACTACACAATATGCCTCTTTTAGTGAATGAGTATTGGTGTGATGATTCATGTGAATTTCATGATGCACGTTGTATATACTTAATAATGAGTTGGTGCAAAATGTATTGTCCAATTGAACACAATCCTAAAACATATACATTTTACAAAACAAATAGTTTTAAGATTAATTTTATTGCTGGTCACCTCTAGATTAGATGATGACTTGAAGATGATATATGATTAAAATATTTAAGAGCGTTTTTTCTCCTTATAGGTTCCTACATCCTAAAGGTATTAATATTGTGTAAAGGAAATTGTAATATTATAAAGAGATAAAGTCTTACATTACTAAAATTGTTTGAGATGTGTTTATATTCTAAGTTGTGATCTTGACAAAGATGCTAACAAGTGAAGGAAATTTTACCCACATAAATTTAGCTTCATTTGCACTTTGCACATGCGATTAATGAGTCTTAAAGAACCTTTTTGCTACCGAAAAATACTAATTTATGAACCTCTATTTTTTTAAAAAATTTGTAATCGTTTATGTTTGTTACTATGTTTAATTGGATTTATTTTATTTTATTAGCATTGTGATTAGAAGTCATTAAATCACTCTATGACTAAAGTTGACTACTCAATTCTTGGTTTCATTGCACATAGTACAATTCACTCTCTCATTCTTTCTCCTTTTTATTTTTTTTTTGTTTTATATGGATTTTAGTCATCTAGACTAGACATTTGCTAGTTTTGTAGTCTCATATTTATTGATTTACAAAAATTGACAACAATTAATTCTCTACTTGTGCTTATTAAACATTTGTTATTATCACAAGAGGAGTGTCAGTTCACAATATCATATGGTTAGTACCTTGATCCTCAATAGCAATATTTAACCAGTAATATATTTTCAACTCAACAACTAAATTTACCATGAGTTCAACCAAGAATAATAATGTATCATCGACTAAGTGAAGAACTCGTCCCGGTAGAATCAACCACAAGTTTGGTCCAAGAGTTAGATCTAGGAAAATACATCCTAAACTCGTCTAATTAACAAGTTCAACACACAAAAAATAATTAAAAAAATACAAAGATTATTATCAAATTTTATTATTTTGATGTGAAATTTAATGGTATTAATTACCATTGTTAAATTTTTTCATTAATTGTTAATCAGTAACGATCCTGTTTAATTATTTTTTTTAAGAAAATCATGTTTGATATGACTTTTAAAATAAATATAAAAATAAAAACCTAATCATATATGAATTTGTAATTAGATAATGATATATGAAAACATTGTACACATCAAGGCATATTCTATTTTCTTTTTTAATTTATTATTTATCTCTTGATACAAACGAATTAGATCTGAAGACACGAAAAACAAAAATCAGAATTGAGATATGAGACATCAGCAATATAGCAAATTAAAATATGCTTTAGCTATATATATGGTGTTATAAGATTTCTATGATTGAATTAAACACCACCTTCAAAAGTGTGATGTATGTAATTCAGATAATACACAGTTCATTTCAATGATGTTAACTGTTTCCAGATCCAGCTTCAGTTTATTTATTTTTGGTTGAGTGTTTTTATTTTTTTCACTAATTATTCTGGCTTCTTTGTATGTACAAAGAAGTAACTCCCAAGATTCCAAGAATAACATAAATGTGCCACGTGTCCCCATGTGCTTACTATCTTATCTCCCAAAAATATAATGGAAGGGAAGAAAATATTAATCCCAAAGCCAATAATTTAACCAATATTTAATTTGGTTGGTATTTTCACCAATGCTAGAGAGTACTCTGTTTTTTTTTATTAGTGCTGCAGCAGTGCAATTTATAAACAGGTAAAAGCCTGGAACCCTCAGAGACTTGCAGTTTTGAATGCCGTACACACTCAAAAAATTAATGGGAGCAACCACTTGCTACTAACCACTTCTTTTATTATTGAAAATCATCGTGATATGCATTCACAAATTATGATATGATATTCTTACAAAATATTAAAATTTATCATGAAGTTGAAATGTATTAAAATTCATGATGGAATTATACTAATCAAATAATGATTTTAAAAGTTTTTATTAAAAATTATGATAAACGTATTGAAAATTATTGTAAAATTATATTAGTGAGATTTTCTTATTTCTGACAGTAATATGGTTTTGCATTTGTATGCACATTAATTTTTATTTTCCCTGTTTAAATAATATGAATACACCAAAAATTACATGTAGAACTTTGTAATATATTTTAATAATTTTGTAATAAAATATAATGTGAAAATAGCATAATTCACAAAAAAAAAAAGAGGAGTGAAAATAGCATTACTCTTACGCATATACCAATATTTTGTAATCCCATAATAAATATGAATGCTCAAAGCTCAAACTGTAGACTATTTTTAAAAGCATAGTTTAGGTTATTCCAGCTGGCAGCTGCCATGCATTTCAAACAAGATAATAAAAAAGAAAAAATAGCGTGGAAGTAGGTAACAAAGAACCTATTGTATATAATCTTTCCGCATCCCAATCACCTAAAATATGAAAGGAATATATCTTTTTTAAATAGCAATGTAAAAAGATTGGATGCATTGTATACGTACTATTGGGAATAATTATTAGCGATATTGTAATTAATTATCACTATTATATATTATTGATTTTGCTGTTCCACAAAAAATTTTCTATTAGTGAACATCGCTCACCAACAATTATTATCATTTTTGTGGTCCTTGTTTCATTCATTTTTTTTTTTTTTTGGGTGGTCCTTCTCCTTATCAATGATGGCTTGCAAATCATTGCATCCTTATCGTCCCTCAAGTTTCCTCCCTATCAATAAACCCTTTCAATATAATTGGGAAATGAAATTACTCAGAAAATTATAAATAAATCATATATTAAATATTGACTAATATTTGATAAAAATGATGAAAATAAAAGGAAACCTTAGATCAATAGATACAAGATTATAATATGTATAGAGAATTAAATATAAAAAGGTAGAGGAAAAAGAATTTGTGTACCTCAAATATATTGAATTGAAGTTCTTGATTTTCAAGAACAAAAAAAACCCTATGAATGATTATTGTAGAGATATGAGTTCAATAAGAACTCTTGAGGGTTTTACTACCTACTTTCTAGGGGATTATTTTAGAGAATGTATATTGTTGTTGTTGTTATAATTTGCTTAATGGGATGGCAAATTTATAATCCCCCAGGGTAGGCAGAGACCCCTCAAATGGGCTTTTTATGATTGACTCAACCCATCACAGAGTCAATCTTACTATAATCCCATTCAAATAATCATAAAGATATTATAAGATATAATTATCACCAAATCTTAAATTGCCAGGTAATGATAAAATATAATTGATTAATATCAATCCACTATTATTTCCAACAAAAAATATATATCATCCACATTAATTAATATTTCTCATACTATGAAATAATATAGTTTAATAAAATAATAATATAATGATTTTAACATTGAAAAAATGCTAACATGTATGTTACTAAAATAATATTAATTACTGTATATATATTTCATAAGAGAGTTTTTAGACTCCTAATAATTTAAGGTATCAAAGCTTTACCAAAAATCCTATAATTAAGTATTTAATCAGTGAATTTAAAATGTGTTTTCTCTACATCGTGTTCACTTGAGTTTGAAAATTATAAAGGTCAAAAAACATAATTCACATGCAACTAAGTGCTCATCATAACCAAATAAAAATGTAATTACATATATGAAAGATGAATAAATGCTTTACAATATTTGATATTCAACTAATCTAAGTTTCAAACAAGAGTGACTATGCAAATTCAAAGACAATTAGGAAATCCATACATTCCCTACTTGGATCTCGTAGACACCTAGTTTAAATTGAATGAAACTAAGATTATTATGACTACAAAATATCAATTGAGCAAACACTTAAATTATTAGTCCAAACAAAATTCATAAGTATTTTAATAGTGTAAAATTGTATTCAATAAGAGTATTATCATCATAAGAACTTTTATAAAGTAGAAAATTATACTCGATAGGAGTATTGTATCTATTATATATATAGTTATAAAATTTTGACCAAACAAAATGTGAAACTTGGATAAAAGTAATGCACAATACATAATTGTGTAGGATCTATTTTTTAATAGGTTATAAGTATCTGTAAGAAGGATTAAATTTAAGTTTTACTTAAAAATATTAATTGAATTGTGGTGTGTTGAGTTTATTATCAATGTTAATACTTTGTGGTTGTATTCAAGTGGTGGTTAGAAGAGTGGAGAGGTGAGAATAATTGTTATTCCTTTGTTTCAGAGTGTTTTGGTTGAATTTTGAAAAGTTTTCGAAAATCTATTCAAGAGAGGGTGTAAAATAGCAAGTTTAACTTACTAAGTACACTCTCACCTTCTCTCTTTTCTTTCTCCTTCTTCTTTCTTCCACAAATTTCTTGCCCACTTCCATCTCTTTCTCTCATTCACCACTAAGTTTCGATCTCTTGCATGGTCGAGCAAATGTCGATGGAATCAGACGAAATCTCTTTCATTTGTCCTGATTTTGAATGGTTGTCAATATAGGTAAGTCTAATCATCATTCTTTGAACCTTTTTTTGTTTGTTTTTTATCTTATTGTTCTCTTTGAAAAGAGAATTTCTTTAAAAATCCTAATTCCGTATGTCCCTATTTGATTTATAGTTTTGTTAGGTTTTTTAGTAGTTTCTTCGGTGAGATTTCTTTGTCTCTATTAAAGTTAGCTTTTAAAGGACGAAATAAGAAAGAGAAGTTGAAACGTTGTTTTTATTTTGAGTAATTATGTTGTGGTGGAGGTGAAATCAATATGAGGTGATTCGTTGGACTATTGAATTACGTTTGATTATTTTGTGAAATTGATTATGTTGGTGAATATAATGATTATAATGTTGCAATTATAATTGAAAAGTATTTTTGGTGTTTTGTCTATTAACTTTGATGATGATTATAGTTGCATTGAAATTCATTTGATGTTATGCATGATGATGATGTGTTGTATTAAATACATGATGGTGAAATGTTGCATTAAATGCATGATGGTGAGGTGTTGCATTAAATACATGATAATAAAATGTTGTATTAAATACAGGATGATGAGATGTCTTGAACTTGATGATTGTGGGTGGTTATAGGATGTGACTTGCCTTGGATGATGTACATATATTTATATATATGAGGTATATTGAGTTAGGGATATAACTAAGGTCAATATAATAATAATACTAGATATGCAAGTAGGGGTACCTACAAGATATACTCAAACACAATTGGATTATTATATGGATAGTGTTGATTCTTGACATCTGCAAATTGGTTGTTAGATGAGTATGTCTAGACTTGATTGGTTGTTAGAGTGAGTTAGGTAGACATCTAACACCAATTGGATGAAGTCATTAGGCTGCATTGGTGTCTAAACTCAATAAAGTCTTTTCGGAAAAACATCTATTTGTAGTTTATGTGTACTTATGTTCAAGATGTCTATTAATTTAAGTGTGATTGTTTCATATCAGTGGACTTGACTTGATTGCGGTGTTTGTTAGTTTGCATAATTTTGTATGCTTCAATATACTTAATGATGTTATATGCTTACTTTTGCTTGTGTGTGTATTTTATATAACTATGATGATCATGCTTGACACGAGAGTAGATAACAATTGAGAAGGTAGAGTTTAAGATCAGTAAAAGTAGAACTGTCATGAGTGAAGATGCAAGGATATTCTTTTGTAAATGAATAGTATATGTTATGACTTTTTTAGAAATGTATGTTGAGTATGTATACTTGCACCTTTTGGATGATTGTATACATGTGAGCCGATGAAACAAAAAATTGTATATTTAATCTTGTATGTGTTGAACTTGATAAGTGTGTGGAAATGTGAATAATGTTGTAATGTATGGTTTATATGTTAGAAAATTTGAGTTCAACTACTAAGGTTCTGCAATATGCAAAGTCCCACTGGATGGCGAGTTTTGCCTAACGAGAATTAGTCTCTATTAGCAGAGTTTCAGCTTTACGCCGAGTGAGAGATCTTATCCAACTCAAATTCTTCTGTGGTTAAAATTAGATGGTTTTTTGCATGATGACATATCTTGCTGAGCGAAGTTCCTTTGTTGGGATAGTCTAATTTAGGGTCTTCATTGAGTGACAGTGGTTGTCAGGCGAGATATTTTGTTACGCGTTGGGCTACCTATATCACTTGGCGAGTTCGTGCAATGTAAGTTTGATTTATATTATTTGATTTTTTATATTCTTGGAATTATATTTGATTGGGGTGGTTTTATTATGATTAATAATGCAATTTAAATATTTTGATGATTGAATTATAAGTGAAATGAGTTCTAATTATTGAGTAATGTGAGTAATAGTATACGGATTTTGGGATATTACAAATTGCACGCCAAAAAGATATTCAATACCCAATAGAATGACCTTAACATCCGATAAAGATGTTTATTAAAATACAATGAATTTTATGTATCTCGAAATAAATAGCAAAGTCCTATAGAGTATGTCATATTATAATCAAATGTGCATAAGAATATATGAAAATACAAATAGATAAGTCTCAAAATATAATACAACATTATATACTTACAAAATTTTGGTCAAACAAGGTGTGAAATTTTGAGTAAAAGAGATGCACAATATAATTGCATGTCATAAGGATTAATATGCAATACCCAACAAATGACCTTAACACCCATTAAAGATATCTATTAATATACAATGAGTTTTATGTATCACAACTAAAATAGGACAAAAATAAATAGAAAAGTCCTATAGAGTATATCATATCATAATTAAATATGCAGAAGAATATATGACAATACAAATAGATAAGTTTAAAGACATAACACATGGTTATATGCTCTCACTAATCCATAATATATACAAAATATATTAGAATCAACAATAGAGTCTATTAGTATTACAAATGCTAGTGATAGTGAAATTGTGATTTTATAAGATAATAATAAAAGGGAGTTAAAATTCACTAATTTCTACTTAATGGATTTATTATTAGAAAGTAGTATAATAATAAAGGATTAATGAGAGAAATGGTTAAAAATAAAAATATGAAAACAACAAATTCAACTGTAAGAATAAATAACTATTGCAAAATGATTTCATAGTTAACCACATATTAATCTTTTAAGAATATTGGCACTTATGAGCATCTCGACGAAGTAACCATGGATGAGAAAAAAAATCTCTTAATAATTTTTATGTAGAATATAAGATCATTTGCAAGTTCTGAAGTACTCATAATATAAAAATCAAATGCTACAATAAATAATATCCACACAACTTGAAAATAAAAGATGGTTACATGCAGGGATAGAATATAAGATTTATTCTTACAAATATTAATATATAATAACAAATAGTCTCTAACTCATAACAATATATAATGGGCATAAGTTTATCTATATATTCAAAGATAAAACATATAACTTTTATAAGAATATCATCAATAACATTATAAAATATGGTATGGAGAAATTAATCTCTTCAAATTTAGGATTCCTGTATTGTCTTTACAAGAATTATGTATTAATATTATATGTTAATAGAGTTATTATACAAGAAAATATATAATAGATTAACACGAGATCCTTAATATAGATGCTAATAACGTGGTAACAATAAACCACAAAATGATCACAAATAATATGTGATAAGAAAATAACTTTATCAAGACAACTAAATTTGTTATCTACTCATGTATGCTTATTTGAACTTTTGAGGTAAAAATCTTACATCAAGACAATTCATTTTATCATATATTAATTAAAATTTCAATATACAATATTATTTCACTTGATAAAAAAAAATAGTTAACATAACGAAAATACACATAAGGCTAAATAAAATTCAACTATTTCTTTATCATACTAAAATTATGTCAAGTAATATCATACTGATAGGGTAAGTCCTGAACTAGATAATAGTAATATATTTCTAGTGAATTTGCACCACAAGAAGAAAACAACAATTGTTTTTGGAAGGAAAAAAATGCTCAATTAATGTAACATCCCAAATTAATATATATTTATATTATAAATTCTCTTAATAATTATTTAAATTACTATTATCTATATTCTCAAATATTGAGATATAAATTTTTCATTACATTATACTCAATATTAAAACATACATTACAATTCTTTCAAAGTCTAAAATAAAATATAGTATAGTACACACAATTTCAGCTTGCCCAGCAAACCTCGTCGCCTAATGAGACCCAGAGTAGCTTGTACAGTGACAACTATTGTCCAATGAGACCCTTAGTAGAACCTCTTATGCCAAAACCAACCAACCTACTGACATGTAACTCTATATTCTCGTAGTATGCATATCATAATTCATATATTTTTTTATGCCATGTTCACATAACTTCCATATAAAACATAATTATCACATAAACTTAACATCAATGCCTCCAAATTCAAATGTAGTATTTTTACACAACTCTCTTATATACATATTCAACAATATAACATCCCCTGAGACTTCCAGCCACAATCCGACATACTTCACTAGAAAACATTTTGCCTCTCTACATCATCATTACTATCTGCTCCCACAAAAAACAAGATTATCACAGTCATAAATAAAACACAAACATTGCAAAGGTAAGCTTACATAATACGTAACATACCATTATATCAGTCATAAAGTATGAAAGTTGCACAACATTTATATTTAGTACCATCAACACACATCATTGATAGTAAACAATCAATCAAACATTCTAATGCTTCACTAGAACATAAACACTCACAACCAATCAATCACACTTATGTTCCAGCTAAACATAAGCAGTAACACAAATCATTCAAATATTAATTAAATATCACAATCAATAAAATCAAACACACTTATATTCCCCTGAATACAAGCTTTTCACACAACATGTTTAGATGCGACAAGCGTCCAATCTGCCTGTGTTATCACCAATTTAAGTCTAAGCAATACTTATCTCACAACCATAAATTGATGTCTAGTGCCTACCTAACACCATGTGACACACAATTGTTATCTGAGTATGTCCTTTAGGCACCCCTTGCATATCTGGTATCAGAACCACAATGTAAATCACAAAAGTATCCCCTTGCATGTATGATATTCTAGATTACATTGACCCCAACTGTGTCCGTAACATCAATGTACTCCACCAAACATATCATCCAAGGCTAAGTTACCCAACTATAACTGCCCACAACCAATAAAATCAATGAGTATATTCTCATCATGCATTTCAATCATATGCATTATATCACAATTCTAAATAATACATTGTCATTCTAATAATTCAATTACAATCACATAAAATCAATTCAACCAAAACTAAGTTACCCTACTCTAACTGCACATCCAAACTATCCAATAAATCATCCAATTCAAGATCAAACACCACTCCCATAATAATCATCAACTATACAACACAGTATATATCTTAATCCATTATCATTAATTTCCAAGAACCATAATTCATTTCAATCACGTGCCAATTCTCAAAACAAGTATTAGCTCAACATGTTATCATGCATTCATTGCAACACTTTATCACAATGCATTTATAATCGACATACATGCTATCTTAAATTACTCAATTATGAAATCCCAATTTATACTATCCCAATCAGCTTACATCATAATCAATAAATAAGCTAACTAAATTAGTTCAAATCAAAATCAAATACACACTATATTAAATAGCTCAAAACACAATTAAAATAAATGTATCTTAAATAACTCACAATATAGTTAAAATACTCGCTATCTCAAATAGCTCAAACCTCTCAACTACCAAATCACTAATCCATTGACAAAAATTAACAAAAGATCTTCTTATACCTATTTCTTCTTTTCAAAGCTAACTCAAAATAAAATAGAGAAATTCACCTGAAGAAATTTGGCAGGAACTTGACAAAAATCCCAACTTAAACAAGAACCTTAGAAATCAAGATTTTCAAAGAAATTCCCTTTTTAGCGGGAGCGATAGGATAAAAAACAATCAGAAAAATATTCGTTGATTCAAGATCAAACTTACTTATAATAGTGACCACTTAGTAATAGAAGTTATGGAAGAGACCGCGTCGAAATTTGTTAGCTCAAAGGTCACCATGCAAGCAATGCACACCCATGAAAAAAAGAAAGTAACAGTGGTCCTTGGGAGAATTTACAAAAAAAAAAGGAAAAGATTTAGAAAAATAGGAAGAAATAGTATATATAGCCCGAGGGTGTATTTAGAAAATTAGTTTGTTAAATGCAACCCCCCTTCTGATAATAGATTATCCGAAAACTTTTCGAAACTCAATTAAAACCCTCCGAAACAAAAGAATAGCAATTATTCTCTTCTTCCCCATCCCTCTATCATCAACCGAATACAATCATATAGTCTTATCAAACTAATAACTCCATCACGTCTCAAATCAATTAGTAATTTAAATAAAAACCTAAATTTAATTCCCTTCACTATATTAAATTAAATATAACTAAATATTTAATTCTCTGTAATATTCATTTTCCTTTCATGAATAACTTATTAATTAAACTGGTCTTTACACTCAATTAAAGGTTATACAAATAAGTCATTATGGAACAACAAGAAATTTGGTTCCATATAAATACAACAAAAACATGACAAAATCAAGGAAAGAAATTGAGCATCACAAATTAAAGTACAGTTAAAAGAAAATTCATAAGAAAATTACAATATACTATAACTTATATAAATATCGATAAGGTATAAAAAAACCATTAGAATAAGCACATAGAAGTATATTGTACAACATCAAATTACAGTAACAACAATACATCGATAGAGTGTAATTGTCATCAAAGCAATAAAATAAAGAATTATATTACAAAATCCACATAAATGCATTCATGATAGGTGAAATTACAATTATGTAAATTAAAAGAGAAATTATGCCTATTATCAATAAATTTGCATAATTTTAATCATATACATGTTATATACAAATTCACATTACTATACTCATGATAGGCGAATTATAATAATACAAAATAATAAATAAAATTATGCATACAAGAGAAATACAATTGAGATTATGCATGATTAATAAAATAACATAAACTTAATTTATATATGATAATTCAATATCAAAGAGAGTACAATATAAATAGAGACAATAAATACTGTAAGGAATTATCACGAGGAGAATTAGGTAAAAAATTCAAGATTACAATATATAAAAAAATTTAATTTAATCTTGAATTAATCAAATAATTTTTTGTATAAAAAATACTAATAATATTAAAATATTAAATGAATACGGTATTTGTAAAAAATATGTATATAAAAAATGAGTCTATGCAACCTCATTCAATGCTCCTGATAGTGAATTTAATATATAAATTATCTTATACAATTGTTTAAAATGACAATGTTTTAAGTTGACCAAACAACCATAAAAGTATGGATGTACAAAAATGAGTCCATGCAACCTCATTCAACGCTCTTGATAGTAAATTTAACACAAATCATTTAACGAAATCATTAAAAATAAAAAGTTTTTTTTTTATGTAGGTGTAGACAAATGACTTATATTATTCTCCATAATACACAAATAAAATTGGAAGTGACGAGTTGTGATTTGTTTGGTCAAACATTAAAAAGAAAATCCTTCGCTAATTTGAAAAATAATTTACCTAGTAATTAAATTCAAAAGAGAACATGATGTTACACGGGTACACACTAAAAGAAGTTTCAATAAATAATTTATTCATATAAGAGTAATTGAATGAAACCTAATATGTTTAATATTAACAAGTAACATAAACTCTCACTTTTTTGTGTGCAAAGGATAATAGTAAAGTATATTATACAATTTCACTAAAAATATAAAAAAGAAACTCCATTTCAAGTTTAATTTCCAAAAAAAAAAACAATCATAATTTATATCTTAGTTGCTTTTGTTACTCATGGATGATCAATAAATACAAAATTATAATATATATATATAAAGGATAAATATAAAAAAATGAAAAAAAGAAATTATACATATCATATAAAAGAAAGAAATTATGTATAGTTTTCTATGATTATTATTAAAATATAAAGTTCAATAAAAATGAAAAACAAAAAACCTCAATTCAATATGTACGACGTATGATTTCTTTCTCTTATTTTTTTATATTTATTTTTTTATACATATGTATGGAAACGTGATAACTTGTCCAAATTACTGCGTGGGGTTTCCCCTAAACTCTATACAATCATGATTCCTATAAATGAAAGAGAAAGATAGTAAAGTGAAAATTTTGACATCAATATATTGCGCCCACCAACTTCAACTTCATCTCCCCTGTTTAGCTAATTACTATGTTTGGTTTTTAGATATTTTTTATTCACAAATATTAATTGTCATATGTTAAGTTTTTTTAAGGAGATACATGATATTCAATTTATGACTATTCCTTTTTACTTTCGTGTGACTTTCGTTGGTGGACTAACTTTATACTCCACTTGAAATTTTTAGACATGGTCCTCTATTGCAACAATCACATTACAAATATTTAAATTCATATTATATTTGTTCTAAAAGACTCAACAGCTTTTACAAGATGGTGTTAAGTTATGATACAAAAGCAATTTCTTTACAGAAATGTTCAGCAACTAGTGAAGCCGTACTTTATAATGGAATAAAAATGAAAGATTACACTAACCTAGAGTTGGAAGACAATGTATAAAACAAATTAAGAGAAAATAAAACGCAGAATAGTCAAGTCAAGGTGGTTCTAGATTATTAGAATCGCTATTAAAGTAATTAAAAGCCATTTGTGACAAAATAAAAAGATAACATATCACTTTCTACTCGGTGGTTGAGGAGTAGTGTGTGTAAAATTAACAAGATATTTTTGCATCTTTTAACTCTTCAACCATTTCAACTTTCTGATATATACTGTTTTTTTCCATTTCCTAAAATTTTGAAATATTTCATAAGCTCGGGTTGAACGGAACTTAAAAACAAAAAATTTTAGAGTATTGTCATTTTGCTACTATAATTATCCAAACTAAGGTGACACTTGTTTTCAACGTTTTTTATTTTTATTTTAAGAAAAATAGAAAATAGTTGTTTTTATTTTAAGAAAAAATAGAAAATAGTAGTGAAAATAAGTTTATTTACAATTTAAAAAATATTTTGCTAAAAACATTTTCAAAAGACAATTGAAAATAGAAAAAAGAAAAAAATCATTTTCAGTGTTTTAAAAAATTAATGTTATGTGAAAACTTAATAATAATATTGTAATTATATGAAAATAATATATACATTTATTTTAAACTATATATATAAATAATTTATAATATTTTTGCTAAAATTGATTAATTTAATAATATTATTTTTTTAAAAATAGAAAATATCAAGTAAAAACAAACATATTTTTTGAGTGTTGAAAACTTGAAAATGAAAAAAAATTTCAAAAAAAAAAAACAAATATAGAAAACATTTTCTGAAATCAAATGCCACCTAAAATAATATTGAGGAATTAAATTAAAAAAAAAATCACTTTGATCACGATATGTATACTTCTATTTAGAATTTGGTATCCAAGTCCATGCATGCTTTGATTTTCTTTTAAGGAATCATAATTGTAGAAAAAATTTGAATTTCATTCACGAAATCCATGGATTTTGCAGATTAGGTCCATGGACTAATGAGTTTGGTCCGCAATCTGTTTTATTATTTGAACTATTAGTTTATATTAATGTTATTGTTTTTTTATTATAAATATAATATTTTACGCTTTTTAGTATTGGAAATATTTAATATGTTAAAATTATCATAAATAATAATATAATTTTTATTATAATATATTATTTTTTATGTGGTTGAAATTAAAGAAAACTAATTACAAAGAATAAATAACTTAATTAAAGTATCACCAGAGAGCCTATCATGAAATTCAAAGAAAGGATCCATCAACTAAAAAAGGAGGACCATCAAGAAAACTAATTATTATAATATATTATATAGTTTAATTAGTTTAAAAATATTATAAAAATTAATCATTTTTTTAAAAAAAAATGTATATGTACAAGCTTTCAAACGGATTTATTAAATTTGCACACTTCATAGCTAAATACATACTAATAAAAAAATCTATTTATCTTAACCGAGTGAACCTATCTATCAACCTAAAACACAAGCTTCAGAAACCAAATTTAAACCGACCGGACCTGTTCCTTTAGCCACCCTAGTTCCATTCCTATGTTGATTCCTAATTATGGATGTCACCACTTGTCAAATACACAAAACACCTGTTTGTGTTTCAATGGCAACTTTCACGCAAAATACAACTCATGGATATATATCTTTAATTGCTTCAATCAGATTCAGGACCAAACCAGGAAGAAAATTAATCAGAAAAGGCCACACATGACAAAATAGCTCAGCTTAATAAAAAAGTAGCTTGAAGAGGAAACTTCAAATGAGAATAAAAATAAAATAGGGAGATAGAGTTCCCTCACTCTAACTAAATCTATAACTATAAGCGGCCCTGAAAAAAGGGAAATGGTTTATATATATATATATATATATAAATAGATAGAAAGAGAAAATGAATCCATTACTCTAAGATGAAGTAGATCCCGCCTCTCTCTATATATATAGAGACGTATCGAGAGAGAAAAAATATTTATATTTATTATAAAAGATGAAAGAAATAGATAATAAATGTAAGATTAAAAATAACAATTTATATTTAAATAATTCACTTAAAGATATTATATATTTCTTTTACTTTCACCCTCAACATCACCTTTATTGTTGTTACCACTCCACCGTTGTTGACGGTCACCATGATGTCACTGCTGTTATCCCCACCATTGTCGCACCATTACCACCACCATTGTCAACGGTGATTGGTTGGTGGTGGTGATGATGACCATCAAGGTGTAGTAGTGTAGCGATGGTGACTATCGACAATCGTTTTAGCATCCTTAAATTTTTAAAATAAAAATTATCTCATAAAATAAATTAATAAATAATGATTATCTAGATATAAAATAATTTAGCTACTAAGTAAATAATAATATTAAATTATTATCTAGTTTAAATAAAAAAAATCATTAAAATATAGATCATTAAAATTTAAAAGAAAAGAAAGAATTGGTTTGGATATTAAAAAAAACAAAAAAAATGACAAAAGCTATATATTCAAATTAAAAGATTAAGAGTTTATTCCTGAAATGACTATTGTAGTTTAGATAAAATATTTGTTATATTTTGAATTAGTGATCCTTAACAATTATATAAATATTTATCATATTTATTATATATTAATTCTATATTTATAGAAAAGATATTTGATATGAAAATATAATATAGAATTTAGATAAAATGGTCTTATATTTTATTTAGTCTTATATATTATCATATTTAAGATCATGGAAGAAAAATAAAGATAAAATAATATATTAAATTTTGTTAGATAAGATTAAACTATTAGGATTTTTAAATGAAAAATATCTTAAATTAAAGCAATGTTACTTTTAAAATAAAGTTTAATTGTGTAAAAGAATTTTACACTAACTCTTCATTTATATGAATTTTAAGATATTATTGGTGAAGTCAACAAACATACCATAAATAAAATATTGTGATTGAATGTCAGTGTAAAACTTTACACTACCACTACATACTAATCAAACTCTTAAAAATTATAACAAGATAAGATAAGGAAGAATTTTATTCCACTTTAAATTTAAATAAAAAACTAATCTTTTATCGAGAGGGGAAAATTAATTTCATTAAAATTTATAAATATTTATTATTTTATCAAAATCCTATCAGTTTAATCTATTAAATTTAATATATTATTTATCAAAAAATTTTATAAAATTTAATGAAATTAATTTTTCTCTCTATAAAAGATTAGTTTTCTTGTTCAAATTTAAAGTGGAATAAAATCCTTTCTTATCTTATCTTACTATTATTTTAAAAATAAAATTACCTTAAGATATTTTTTATTTAAAAATCCTAACAATTTAATTTTACCTAACAAAACTTAATAATTTTATCTTTATTTTTATTTTATTATCTTAAATATGATATATAAGAATAAATAAAATATAAGATCATCGTATCTAAATTATAAATTATATTTTCATATAAAATGTTTTTATATAAATATAAAAATTAATATATAAAAATATGATAAATATTTATATTGTTGTTAAGGATCATCAACTTCAAAATATAACAAAAATTTTATCTAAATTAAAATAATTATTTCATAATAATAAACTCTTAATCTTTTAATTTGAATATAGATTTCATAATAATAAATTCTTAATCTTTTAATTTGAATATAGATTTTGACTTTTTTTTTTAAATATCCAAACTAATGCTTTCTTTTCTTTTAAGTTCTAATAGATTTATTTTAATAATTTTTTTATTTTAGATAATAACTTAATATTATTATTAGCTAAATTATTATATATCTATATAATCATAATTTATTTTTATTTTATGAGATAATTTTTATTTAAAAATTTGAGGATGTTACAACTATTACCGACAGTCACCATTACTAATGATCACCATTATCACCACTACCATAATGTCATCGCTACCACTATCACCATTATCGTGGTCAACATTGTCACCGCCACTTCATCGTTGTTAACGGTGGTGGTGGTGGCAAGTGGTGACCGTCGACAGTAGTGGCGACAACGACGGTGGAGTGGTGATAGCAATACGGATGATGTTAAGGGTGGGGTGGGAGTGAGTTACGGTAGAGGAAGTGCATGATATCTTTAAGTGAGTTATTTTAATTTAAGTTGTTATTTTTAATATATGTTTACTATCTATTCTTCTCATATTTCATAATAAATTTTTTTGTCACTGGATATGTTGCCTATATATACATATATATATATATATATATATATATATATATATATATATATATATATATATATATATATATATATATATACATTAATTATAGAGTTTAAATAGTATGCACCATTAGTATAAAAAGTTTTACATTAACATTCAATCACAATTTTTTATTTATGATAAGTTTTTTGACTTTATTGATTACTATTTTAAAAATTCTTTTATACTGTATATCTGTGGATACTAATTAAATTCTTTGTTATATCTTCTTTCCTGTAAAGTGAAAGATTAAAAAATAACCACAATAGAATATGCATGAAAGTGAGAAGCTCAGCCGATCAATGGTTGATGACTCTCCACTTTTTCTACTAAAAATTGTTTAAAATGTTGTGAAATTGACGCCAGAAATTAGCTTAGGGTAGACTAGGAACTATATTTTCAATATTGATAAATAGAGTTTTCTTGAGTACTTTATCGTTATAAAATTAGTGAATTTTATTTGTTGCTCTTGTATTTTTTTTATTAAAACATCCTTGTAATTATTTTTTGTTTGTTTTGCATCTCTATATGTAATTAGTATGCTTGTTTAGGTGACATGTCTTACTTCTTTATTAGTTAGCACAATCTTACATGGAATTAAATTTCCGAATGTGAAATTAAAAAATTTAAATTTTAAACCTCCACTTCCTCTATCACATGATAATGTTCCCTTATATCATCATCTCCTTTACTAAAATTTATATTTAATGAAGTTGTGGTAAACCTAAAACCATTTACGTAAAATCTGCCAAGTATATTATGGTGGAGAGCCAAATTGAAAGGAGTTTTATATGTACTTCACTTCTTCAACTTGAGTTATATGACATGTACTTCAAGGGCTATAAAGACCTCGTTTTTTGTCATCTAGATATATGAAAGACATAAATGTTGCTCTATAAAAAAACATGTAAGGTAGAATGACAAATTGATCAAATTGATATAGTTTGAAAGAATGATCAATTTTAATTTATGAAGAAGAAGACTTGCAAAAAGCATTTCGCTTTTCTCGAACATAATCAAATATTTTTCCCTTTCATGTATTCTAAGCGAAACAATAGTTTTAGGATTTACCTTAACTTCATTAAATATGAATTCTAATGTAGTAGAGAAGATAATGATATAAGAGAAAATTATCATGTGTGTGGATGTTTAAAATTAAAATTTGTTGATTTCAGTATGAAAATTTAATTTTACATAAAATCATATTGAATAAGAGAGAATAGGGACACATAACTTAATTAAGCACACTAATTATACAAAGGGTGTAAAACAAACAAAAAAATTGACAGAGATGTTTTAATAAAAAAATAAAATTGACTAATTTATTGTGGCCAAAAAATATTTAACCCTATCAATAATTAATATGATAATGATTTAGTGTATTGTTTGAGTTACACTTTATAAAGTAAACTTTGATCTGATGGAATTTAATTTTCTAAACTCAACTTTGTTAAAAGTAGACTAAAGATAACTTGATTTACATTTGAACGTTTTACTTTAAACATACTTAATACTATTGAGAATGAGAATGTTTAATTTCGACTAAATCTAGGAAATCTTAAGAAGCTATTTGGAATAGTTTCACAGTATTCGACCATGAAAGTGTTAAAAAAGATAAAGGAAACTAATATATTATCCTAATCATGTCACTCTCATGCTTTATTATCACTTAAGAATTCTTGTAATCGAGAAGGAAGTAGGCTCATGAATTCTAAAATTCATAGGATTACATTCACGCGTATTCATTGTCGCTTATTGATGTGAGTGGTTTTTTTTTTTAAATAATTAATGAGTTTGTTTTAAAATATCTTATCAATATAAGTCTGTTTTTATGTTTAATTTGTTCAAATCGCAATTTTTACTTACAGTTTTAATGTTATATTAGTTATATGGTCACACCAGTTAATACTAATCAACTTATTGCGGATGACAATTTAATGATAATAAAATATAACTTTTTTGAGACCACACAAGTTGCAAAAATATTTCTTTAAAACTGTAATTCGTGATTGTACTTTAAAGATTTTATTTATCACGTAAGATAGCCTTTTGCAAATGGCCAATAAAAAAACATGATACCACCATAAAACCACAAATAGTGATTGCGATCTATATTGTGATTACCCAATTGTCACAAATATCAAATAGATAATAGTTGTGACTCTTATAAAACCACAAATTTATGCCATCAATACCAAACCATTTCACACTTGCAATAGATGATATATGTTATCACCATAACCCGCAAACCGTGACACTAGTTTATATGGTCATTATACACTATCGTTACAGGTGTCCAATAAACAATAACTGTTACCACCATAATTCAATTTATCTATTAAACAATAAAATGGATGTCAGTCCCTTATTGAGATTACTCGTAAAAATGATGAATTTTGAAGTTTCAGAGCTTAAAACTTGTGGCTAATGTCATTGAAGTTATGCATCAAGAGTAAACCTGATGATGACTCAGTACATTTGAAACCATTCACTCCAAAAGCAGTATCTATAACAAAAAATTCTTTACAATTTTTTGTTGAGGTTTGAGAATATGACACCAGAAGTTTTCGTTAGAATAAGAAAAGTTAAAGATGAAACCCGTGTATATTTTTTTTAGAAGAAAACAACAAAATGCTTACATTTTGTTAAATTGTCTTGAAAAATTATTATTTAATATTATTAATGTAAATATATAGTTAACTAAGGATTTTAAAATTATTATTTTATTGAATTATCGAATTTATTAATTTTGAAACTAGTAAAATTGGAACAAAGAAATTATTATTGGAATTAGTTTACGAAGAGCAATGAATATGTTATGGAGACTATGTTTTATATAAAGCAATTAATATGTGATTTGCATTAAACGCATTACCTTTCATCTTCTTTTTTTTTAATCATTTAACATATATCTAATTTAATAAAGCAATTAATATGTTGTATACAATTTGTATACAAATACATGTACACAATCACTTTTTTAAGAAACATAGATACAAATTGTTTGGTATGCTACAAATTACGTATATGCTTGAATTATGGCTTCAAAAGTAATTTTAAGTGTTAAACATTTTTTTAGAGTAAATATATTTTGATGACATGTTTGGTTATGGTGGTAATAACTATTGTTCATTGACACCTACCACGGTTGTATAATAAACACATAAATCGTAGTTAAAATTTGCGATTTTATGGTGTAATAAATATTATATATGGGGCATATGAAACTACTAGGTATTGACCATATAAATTGCCGTCAAGGTTTGCAGTTTTATAGGAGTCAGGACTATTATCTATTTGGCACTTGGAACAGTTGGATGTTGACCTCATAAACAGCAGTCACGGTTTGTAATTTTATGGTGGTACCACACTTTCCCACTGACCACAATAAAAGGATGTCCAACTTAATGAGAAAGACCCTCAAAGTGCAACCATAGATTGCGGTTTTAAAAGAGTATTTTTGTAACTTATGCAGTTCTAAGAATGTTATCTTTGACTATTATTCAAAAGTTAGGTCATGCAACTATCGTGATACTAAAATTGCAAGTAAGAATTGTAATTTTACCAAATCAAATATAAAAACAAACTCATCTTAATAATTTTTAAAATAGATCCATTTAAATAATAATTTTAAAAAAGAAAGACGCACTTAAATCAATTAGCTCTCATTATTACTCAATTTTTACCATATGTCTTAGTATGAACTAACCTTTATCGGTCAAAAGGTGAAAAATCACAACAAAGTTGAACAATATATGAACATATTATAATAACATTAAGTAAAATTTTATTAAATTACATATAATTTTATTTTTTTATACATTAATTGATTTAAGTTTAAAAATATTAAATTAACCTTTTTTTTATGTTTAAAAATAGTAACACTTTTTCAAATTTTATATTAACACTAGAGGCAAATATAATGATTAAAAAGATAATTTTTATATATATTATTCTTTCCATTCTATTTTATTAGTTATTTTAGTTTTTTTACAATTTTTCAAATTAAGTGATGTTTTTTTCTTTCAATACAAAGTTTTAGTTATTCCAACAATACACGTGCTTCCAAATTTCAATACTTGCTTGCACCGGGGAATGTGCTTCCTAATATCAATACCTTGCCTGCACTGAGAGTTACTTTGCCTGCATTTACCGTTTTCCAATGAAAACATTTACTTTTGAGAGTTATTTTACGTAAATTTACTTTTTTCCAATGAGGAGTTACCTTTACATTTTTTCCCTGCACTTTCCAACCTGGTGATTAAAAATAACGATATTAGGAATGGAAACAGAATTGGGTCAGTGCACATTCGATCTTTCTGGTTCCATCTCTAGAAAGTACAAGTCGAGCTTAAGTATGGATAATGGATACAAAAAGAGTAGGTAAAAAATATCAATCTTTTTTCCCCTTTTTATTGGGTATTTTTTTAATATACTTTCAGTATTTATTATATTATTTTTTATAATTTTAATTAATTTATTATTAAATAAATTATATATTAAGTTTAAGTTTGAGTATAAAAAGAGTAGATATATTATTCTTCCCAGTTCCGATTCCTAGAAAGTACAAGACGAATATAAGTTTGGGTAAAAAAAGAGTAGCTATGAAATATCAATCTCCCTCCTTGTCTTCATCGGGTATTTTCGAGTATACTCGCAGGTACCCATTATATTATTTTTTACAATTTTAATTTAATTATTTATTATTAAATAAATTATATATTAAGTTGTTAATTATATTTTAATTTAAAAAGTATATAAAGAATAACTAATAACAAAAAATTATAAATTAAAGTTTAAGAATTAAAATTTTAATTAAATATATAACTTTAAACTTATTATATAATTATTAAAATTAAAATGGGATAGTTACGAGGTTGATAGTCATGTACCCATAGTCGTACTTGATTTATCAGGTCGGATAATACCTGGACCCATACCTGGGTAAAACAGGTAATATCTATCAAAATTGACACAGGTTTAGGATGGTACTCACGAATATGAGTATTTTTGTCATCCCTAAATACCATACATGAGACTTGAACCTATGTCATTGAAATTCAAATAGATACGATTTACCACTAAACTATTTTATTTCTTTAGTATATATAGGATAAATATATATATATATATATATATATATATATATATATAATTTAAATATAAATTATTTATATTTTTTAATGTCAGCTGAGTCATGCGAGTTATCCCCTGACTCCATGACTCCTTTACTTGGTCAAGTCAATCACTGGGTCAAGTTTGATAACCTTGGTTTCAACACACATTAACAAAATTTAAAATCATATTTAGCAAAAAAGAAGGTATAATGTTCTATGAAAGATGAGTGGTTGTTTGAGTACCAAAATGAAAAACCAAAAACACCTTTACTCTTTTCAAAATTAAATAATTTTTTAGTACCAAACTTATTGTAAGTTAAGACATTTAATTTAGTGCTCCTATTATTTGATGTCTAGGGTTAGTATCCAATTTTTATTCCATTACCTTTGAAAGCAGTCCTAGTTATTAGACTTCTGTTAAGTTATGAGTAGACTAGCTAATTGGATTATTATGACATGTATTGGACAATTTAATCCACATGTCATTATAAGAGCTAAATAAATTTAGTACCTGAAGTATATTGGGTTAAAATTTTTAATACTCCTATTATTTTATATTAACCTTTAGTATCCATTGATTTTTCATCACATATAAAGGTTAGATGATAAATCCTAAATTAGTTATTTTCTTAAGATATATTAGGTTAAGTTTTATGTCTTTTGTTATATTTTAATGCTAGAATTATCTAAGTTTGTGCTTTATTGCAGGTTAAGACCTTTATATTTAAATGATTGAAAAATGAGCAAATTTCTTTGCTTCTAAAAAGTGAGAATGAACATTTTTATTTTAGTATTGTCATGCTTAACCCATATTGCAGGACCTATGAACCTGAAGAAGGGTGTAATTGCACTAGAATTATATATAGAGCAAAAATTAGGGTTTTTGGAGCACTTTTGAAGATTAAGATTTTTTTAGTTTTAGGTTTTGTCTTATTAGTCTTGAGAAGTTTAACCTTCAGCTTAAGAGCAGACTCAAGGATGAAAAACAAGATTGGGCAGAGGTTAGTCATAAGGGACCTTGTCTATGAGACATTTTACTATTCTTTATTTTTTTCTTGTAATTGTTTTGGATTATGATGTACCTCTGTATGAAATTCCTTTGTTTGATTTTTAATTAATTGTTGTGCGATGTTTCTTTCAAGATTATATTGTTTTACTATTTCAAGTGTATTACATGTATGATCAAACTTCTATGTGTGAATTAGTTCGTATTGATTAAGGCGTGAGCTACCATTGATTGGTTAATAGGCATATTGTAAAGCAATAGGATTATGACTTGTTGTATAACCAAACTACGTTTCTTAGTTTCCAACATGAATGTATGACCAAAATCCCAACTTCCTTGCTTTTAACCCTAACATTTGTAGATGATTAAATAAGGATCTCCATTAGGAAGGTTAACTAGTCTTGCTTGATCATGGTGGAGGATTGATTATTTTAGAAAAGGTAGTTGTAATCTATTAATTCATTGGAATTAAGCATGAGGTAGTAATTACTTAGGAAAAAATTAACCTAATTAACATATATTTGTTAATTATTAGACATGTTTATCGACTTAGCCAACAACTATAAATTTTTAAGATGCTCTTAAAACCCATGTTCTGGGTAAGCTTATAAGATAAACATGGTTATTCACACATCACAAAATGTTTGCTAGATTTGTTGATCATGTACACGAGAGGCAACTGATTTGCACTACAACAATGTCCTTGAAGTCTAATTTCATGTGCAAGACTTCCCCTTCATGTTAGCTTCTTTAACAAGCCTAATTCACAAGTTTTAGTATATACTCTTCTCAAATAGCTATCCTAGTCAATGTGAAACTTTGCCTATTATAATACAGAAGTTTTTCCAACTAACTCGATAAAGATGTGGGCAGATGCACATTCAAGAATGGATCAAACCCTAAAATCCATTAACTTCCTTCTGTATTATGCATCTTTGTTACCGTCTTTCAATGAGTTCAAGAGGATTTTGACGAATGATGGACTGTTGTGTGAGGATTGTCTAATCATGATTATAATTAATAAACTACAATTATGTTCTAATAATATGATGATCTAATTTTGTGTGACATGTGAATAACCATATGTCAATGAATAGTTGACATGTGCAATTAGTTATCTGGTCAACATGTCTAATCATCAATTAATGAAAGTTTGATAACAAGGATGACCTTTTTATATGATGGAAAATTAAATAGATATTAAAAGTTAGTAGCAAATGCCAAAAATGCTAAAATTTTTAAAATAGTGTAAGTCAAGTATTAAAAGCTTATTTAACTCATCAATAATTCATACATGCTCAATAAGATAATGACATGTGTCGAAATATAATTCAGTTAGCAAACTTACTTATCACTTAACAAAAATTCATAATATTATGAAAGTAATAGACAAAAAAATTGGATACTAAATCTAAACATCAAATATCAGGGTTAAAAATTTTAACCTATTATAAGTTAGGTAATAAAAACGTATTTAACCCTTCTTTTTATAACGAGTGGATGTGCACATATTCACCCATTTTGTTGACGTGTATCTAGTAAGTACTTATATTTTTTCTCTTGATAAAAAAATTAGAATTGAACTTGAATTAGTTCTAACTCAAAAAATATATGATTGTTTCAAGCTCCAATTGGTCCTCTTTGGAAGGGCAACATTATTATTTTGTCATCTTGAAATTTATTTCATGTGAAATGTATTTTAGTAAATACTATTGTAAAATTTGTCAAAATCTATTATTCTATTGAAAAAGTAACCATATTAATTAAAAAAAAACTACAAAAAATTTATTATTTTTTAGGTTAAATATTAATATTCGTATTAGTTTTTATTAAAATGAGATTTAAACTTATAGGGAAAGATTCATCATAATACATTTTTTTAATAAATGCTATAATGTCTTCAATATCAAATCACTACAAGAAATATTTGCACTGGCTAATGAATTTTGCCACCTCTCACAAAAATTGCAAATAGTAAGTGCTTGTTTGGTAACAGTTTTATAAAATCATTTTCAGTATTTTAGTATTTAAAAATTAAAAAACTCGTTTGGATAGTGTTTTTTAAAAACAAATTTCAAAAACAATTTTGATTTTTTAGTTTTTAAAAACTAAAAAATAGGAATAGGTAAAATTAGTTTTGCTCTTTAGTTTTCAGTTTTTATTTTTGAAAACTCAAAATACAATTAGAATATGTTTTATTATACTTTTCATTAATGAGATATTAATAAATATAAACAAGTTTTTTCCTTTTTATATCTTCAAAACAGTTTTCAAATAATACTTGTCAAACAAATTTTTATTTTCTTTTCTTCTCAAAAACAATTTTTAAAAATTATTCTTAAAAACTCTTTTAAAAACTAAAAAACAACACCAAACAAATCAAACTCTAATTACTTTTAGAACCAAAAAGTTTTATGTGTTAAAAACAAAATTTTGAAAGTTAGCGACCGACAAAGCAGTGGTAAGATAATCAATTAATAATCGATAGCAACATGTGGCAAATGTTTATCGCAAAAAATTACGTTATTTAATGGTCTGTCATTCATATTATCTGTCACTAAAAAGCGGTTTTTTTAGTGTTTTACATAAAGGTAATTATGCAAAAGGCTGATAGCAAAATTAACAATAAATAATTTAAAATGCATGGAAATGATATGTGACATAATTACTAGTGATTTTGCAAGTACACTATATTTAAGAACACATTTTAAAATAATTTTTTATAGTAGTTAAAATAGGAAATATAAGAATGAGATGCACATGATATCTTCTATCCCAATATTGTAATTATATCGATATAGGGTGCTTAGCAGAATTGATATAAATCCCAAAAAATTATTATATCAATAAAATATTACACCAACAGTGACATAAAAAAAATGTATACTAATCTCTTAATGCAAGTTAAATTTTCAATTCAATATTTGAATCATACTAGTATATGTATAAAATATTAAAAGGGAATTTCAATTATTTGATTTTGAAAACATTTTGTATAATTATGCTTAGGTTAGATGAAATCACCATCACACAAAATAATATTTAAGTAAATATATATACACACACATATATATATATATATATATATATATATATATATATATATTTAAAATAATAATATTAAAATTTTAAATTTCAATTGTGCTCACGATAGGTAATATCGTCACAGTTAATTATTCATGATATATAATAATTGAATAAAACCACATGTATGCGTGCGATTTTAATTAAATTAATTTTTCAAAAGAACTTTTAAGTTATACAAGTATTTTTTACTATATACTCACCGCGACTGAATTTATAATTATACCAGATAACCTTTGTAATTAATAATTATCTAAAATATGATACAAGAACATCGTCGTATTACAAATTACTTATATAAAGTAAAAAAAAAAAAAAGTTTGTCGTGTTGTAATTACTTTATGTCTTTATGTGTTTAATTAGTAATGAGTGAAGGAAAAAAGAAGGTATGAGGCCTAATTGGAATAAAGAACTACACGTTAGTTCTATTCATGCATGGAGTTATAAGTATGGTGATTAGGAAATTTCCTTATCTTTGTGTGTGAAAGCAGCAAATTAAAGCTGTAAGTAAAATCAAAGGTTGGATAAAGATTACATTAAAAAGGTTAGCTATTGTCTATTCAAACTTTTGCACTTATCATTAAAAAACAATTTAGTTATTTTTCTGAAACTTTAGCCTTTAAATGTAAACGATCCATCATGTTCAAACCTTTCTTCGGTTATCCAAATTATCTCTCTCCTAACATATTGATTATCAATGATGAGATGGGAGCAAATTTTCCTGCATGCACTAGTGCACTCCATTTTCTTAAATATAATGATAGAATATAGAGTATAGAATATCTTACAAAATAGTATATTCCAAAAAAGAAAAGAATATCTTACAAAATATCGACGGAGGAATCCTTGTTTAATAACGTTTACCAAGGTGATTTTCTTATGCTCTATTTTATTTAAACATGTATTATAACATTAATTATTGAACTATAATTTAATTAGTTAAAATTAAAAATGATAAAGAGTAATATATTAATTAAGGTCTTAGTCATTGAATAATTAAAAAATGAAAACATATCTCTTACTAACCCACCCTCTCATTGGTTTCCTGAACTCTAGCTTTTGGATGTAATGAAACAATTTCACAACTACAGTGGGACAATTGCGTTCTAGATCCATTTGTGTTTTAATGGAATGCAGTTCTTTTGTTAGAAAAGTCCAACTATGATAACAATTAGGTCAATTCGAGCTACCTGTTTTTGTCTCCACACACTTTTCCCCTCCTTCCATGGCAAGACTTGTTATATATGCCTAATTAAATAGCGTCATTGTACGCCAAAAATAAACTGATAAGATTAATTAAATTTTTATTAAATGATAATAATAAAAACATTGATTGGGGGTGAGGGTTAATTTTTCGTATAAAAGATCAGCATCAAAGGTTTTATTTATAGTAACAGATAATTTATTATGACTTTACGATAATGTAGGTACAAAGAAACACAGTAAATTAGCCGTGCAGGACAGCAGGGAGATAAGAGATAGCAATACATTAATCATGGTAAATGGAAGCACTATCCATGAATTTCAACCTAGAAATAGTATAAAGAAGAGGATTTGCTTTCGCCATTTATGTTCTTGATAGTGGTAGAAGATTTGACAAGTTTGCTAAGGTTGACTATTCAGAGTGGGAGATACAAGGAGATTTTGGTGGAACCTAAAACTAATTACTTGATAGTGCAATATGTAGACGACAAAATTTTCATGAAGAGGCAAGCTTTCAAACAATTTGAAACATTAAGGTAATTTTAAAAGGTTTTCAATTGGTATTAGGTTTAAAAGTAAATTTTCACAAAAGTCAATTTTTTGGTTGAATGTTAATCCTCCCTTTTCTATGCAGTTAGTTGTCTATTTAATTGTAATGTCGACTCTCCCCATTTCAAATTTTTGGAAATTCCAATAGGGATAAATCCTGAATGTTGTGTTACATGGGAAACGATAATGACTCAATTTAGGAAGAGACTGACAGTGTGAAAAGGAAATAATTTGTCATTTGGTGAGAGATTGGTAATGATTAATTCAGTACTCACGAGTTTGTCATTGTACTTTTTCTCATTTTACAAAGCTCCAAAAAAGGTGATCAAGATTTTAGTTAGGTTGTAACGAAATTTTCTTTGGGGAAAGGGGGGAGTGGGCAACTATGACATTGTGTAGGTTAATTGGGAGAGGATTTGTATGCATAAAGAAGTGGAGGTTTGGGAGTTAAGTGTTTATCAAAATTCAACTTTAGTTTATTAGTCAAATGGACGTCGAGGTTTTTGAATGACAAAAAAGCTATCTGGTGTCTGATACTACGAAGTAGGTATGGTCAATTTCAATAGTTTCCTGTAAAAACTTTGGAAGGTTCAAATAGGTCTATATGGTGGAGGAATGTAAGGGGAATTGATAATAACAATGCTACAAATCCTAGGTGGTTCTCAGGATATGTGAGAAGGAAATTTGGAGATGGGACCAACACCTTTTCTTGGACACATAACTAGTTAGGTGGAAGGGCTTTGTGTGACATGTTTCCTAGATTGTTTTCTTTTGTGCAATAAAAAGATATATGATCATCTCAAGAGGGTTTTTGTTGCAAGTGGAATTGGTGTCGACTAATGTTTGCTTGGGAGGAGGAACTTTTACACAATCTGGAGGGATTATTAACAAGTTTTCACTTTGGGCAACAACAAGATGACGAATGGGCATGGATATCCACAACAAGTTCTAAATTTTCGATTGTTGAGGCATACAAGGTTCTATATGGAGGTGGATATTATGGAATTACTGAGACTTCCTGGATACAACTTCTGAGTGGGTTGTGGAAGGATAAATTGTGTTTTAAAGTGATTGCAATTTTATGAAAATTATTATTGGATAGAATTCCAATTGGTATAAAGAGGGATTGTGGTTATGTAAAGAGAGGAGGAAGGATTGCAAACACCTATTTTTGTCATGTAGGGTAACTCAAACTTTGTGGTATAAAGTTTTGAGCTGGATTGGGGTTGAGTCACCTTTACCGGATGACTTAGCTCAAATGTGTTTATGACTGGTTCTTGGATTGGGGTAAATACAAAGATAAATGTAGGTTTATTTTTTAGTATGCAATGTGTTGGGGAATATAGATATTTAGAAATTCCATGATTTTTTAAAGCAAAACCATGAAGTATCTAGATACTTTTGCTTTCATTCAGGTAGTTTCCTGAAAAGGGTTGGTATATATAAATTTAGGTTGTATAAGTTTTGTGCATATTCTTACTGGTGTATCGATCTCTGACATAGCGAGTTTGCTTTGCATGACCCCTATAACCTATCTCCTGCGAGTGCAATTTTGACTTACATGCAACGTTGTTTTCTACTACGTGACAAAACTCTTGTGCAACGGCTCCAAGACATTGGCCCACCACCTCCATATCTTCTTCTTCATCTTCGTGACAAGAGTTGTTATCCAAGCATGAAAATGAATCAAATGATGTAGCTTTCGCCTTCCCATCTAATGGACCATCCTCAACAATTCTGATATCAAACAAAGTTTTGTCAATGTTAACGTGCAACACTTTGTTGATAGAAGCCTGAGTTTTTGTCGAAATAGTGGTCCTAAATACATCAAACCTCTCCTTACTCTCAATGGCTTTATCTAGACACACAAACTCCCCAAAAAATATTGCAATTGATTGAAAAAACTTAATGTCCCATGCATGAGGAGGAATCCCAAAACATCTCAACCAAACAAGCCTTTCATTATCAGTAACTAACAGATTCCATTGATAAATTTTGCTAAACCACTCTTTAACCCAAAGGAAACTTTTGTTAACATACTCCTTTATGTCCCTAGCATCATCAAATTCTAGTAAGATCATATTTATCCCTATAGGAGTTGCCTTCATTCCATATACTCCTTCGTGGTGCATAAGAACAACCTTTGTTAATTACCTTCCCCACGTAAGCTCTAGAGAATTTGGTCACTTCATTTGCCTCTTATGTGAAGGTGAAATGGTAAGCAGGGGGCTTGAAGCTCCTCCCTCCTAAAGGTGGCTTTCCAATAGATGTTACCACATTTTCAAACAAAGTAGTCTTAATGAAAGGGATGTTAATGTTGTTGTTCCTTTTTTCCTTCTTAACAACAACTTCCTGGTTGAGATGATGACCTTCCTTGATGTAACTCCCACCATTATCACCCACATTCACTTAAGCAAACCTTGGCTTGTTCACCCAATTTTTCATAGCCCTTATGTAAATTTGATCTAACTTAAGGGTCATTATTCTTTCATCTTCCACCCCTCCAAATCGGACAAAGTCAAATCTACGACCACTTTTGTCTACTTTGTTAGGAATAATCACTTCCTTTATTCTCTCCCATATCTTTTAAAAACCTTCCACATATCTCTAGCATTGAAGTCCAAAAGAAAATGAGTAAAGAAGAAGGGTGAGATTGTTTTATTTTCTCCATCAAACATAACCTTATCTTGAGAGCTTCTTACTTTTGTCCCACCTAATGGTCCCTTGCCTCTTCTTAGCCTTCCTCTCTGAATCACTCTTAAGTCCTCCTTACCCTCACCATGCTATTCCTCACTTCCTTTCGTGGTTGTTTCACCCTACCGTATAAGGCACATATATTTGAAAAACATCATAACATAATTCTTACATTTCCTTATAGTCTTTTATATTTTTTATTTGAGTTAATTACAAATACATTTCTCAGTTTTAAATTATAAATGCACTCCATTCTTCTTCTTTTTTACATTAGGTATAATCTCCTTGCACTAATACTCCTCTTAAGAAGAACGAAAATTATGTTTAAAAAAACAAGTGATACATGTATAATTATATTAATTTTTAAAAGATGCATTTGTAATTAACTTATTTATATCTATGTATCATAATACACCACTTGAATATTGTACATAATATCAGATCCTGTTGATGTTACGTGGAGGAATGTATCGAAATCTTGATATTATTGATTGGTTGATGTTTTGTTGCTGTGTGAGTTTTGTTTGTATTTTAATTTTCGGTGGCTTCCATAGTGTGTTTCATGGTTTCAGCAGTGTGCAGGATAACCATTTTGTTTGTAGCACTTCCCTTAACAAAAAACAACTTGTATAGGAGCCATTAATGTTATCTTTTTGTTGGCTTGCCAAAGAAAAAGGTCACCATTGATGCAGAAGCAGTACTAGCACAATTCTGCCTGTCGGCTAAAGCCTAAAGGTCAAGGGATTAACAAACTTTAGCAGTATTAGCACAAAAAAGTAAAAAGAAATAAAATAGAATAAAAATTTAAGTTGGAGTCCGCTATCTAAAAAGTAGCGTGAAAATAGAAAAGTTATAGTTATTATAATTACCAAATTAATCATATATTTATGACTTTTTTTTTTATAAACATAAATAATTTTAAAAGGTATTTGTTTACCATTTTTTTATGCAAAGTTAAACATGACACTCCTTAAATGAACAACACTTTAATTTCATTGCTATCAAACTAAGAAAAATTATAAATTATTTTTTCATTTATCTATGCCTACAACTTTTTATTTTCCACTTTCTTTTGCAACTCGAGGGGTAAAATAGCAAATTGATGATGAACACTTTTTCAGTAAAATAATATTCATAACAAAAAAACCATAGCACTTTTTGGTTTTCAGTGAAAACTAGCGTGCTCTTCTTTTATTTCTTTTTTGCTGGTTAGGACACAGACAAGCATGCATACGAGTAACAAAAGGTATTCACAGCTAATATCAATTGTAAAAATAGACAAAAGTAAATCAGTAATCAAACATCCATTCAACAGATCAAACTTTTGAATTTTGATTCCACGTCGTCGTACCCTGCCCCCAAGTCCTTCTAGACCAAATATTGAATTCAATGACACATCCTTATATTTTAAATAAATTATATTTCGCATTATTTATTTTAGAGTTTAATTGATATATGATACAGATATAAAAAATATTATACTATCATTTAATTATAATTTTTTATTTATAATAAATTTGTTAACTATTAAAAATAATCATTAGAAGTCATATAAATAAAAAAGATGTGTAAATAAATATAAATGTAAAATTATTTTAGACTATTAATGCATACTAATTAAACTCTTTATTTTATTCTATATAAATAAACTATAGATTTACTTGTTTAATTAGTCTCTCAAGGATTTCTTTTTTATCACGACTTTATTAATTAAAGGATAAAAAAAATAAGGTTTAATGAAACTTTTTGTCCCTAAAGTTTAATGAAAAATCATTTTTTGTGTTTGAAATTCAAAAATATTTTTTTATGTTTTGAAATCAATTTATTTTTTGCATTAATATTGTTTATTTATAAGTTCTAGTGCATTTGATTGTGCCGGAAGTGACATGAAAGATTAAGAAAGTTAGGGTTAAGCAGAAAGTGACTCATAAGTACAAAAATATGTTTTTTATTAACAATTTTTTAACAGTATTAATTGAAAAAAAAAATAATACTAAAAGTGGATTAGAGACTAAAATAAATATTTTTTAATTTTAAGCACAAAACGTGATTTTTTGTGAAATTTTAGGATAAAAATATTAATTAAAAAATAATCTTTGAAACATTAATACTTTGATGCATATAATTTTGGATAATTAATTTGAGAATTTTATTTAAATATAATGTGATGTTTTTATAACTAATGAAAATAAAACTAAGAAACATTTTCACAAATAAAAACTCCTTTTTGCTTTTTAATTGCTCAAGTCTCTGGCCATTTTGGTCGAAGTAGAAAAATAAAAATAAAAGGTCGTCGAATTCCAGGCCATTATTAATGAAGCTCAAGACTTGTACGTATATGTGGATATTTTGTTCCAAGGTATTTTGAAGAAGCAGAATGGTTAAAAATGTTCTTTGATATGGGGTTTGATTCCCCACTACTGGTTGTGAAATTAGGATCAGATTCAGTGTCCAAAGCCAAGCCAAGCCAAGCGTTATAGAATTAGTATTTATTACTATTAGTGAGTGCACCTTGAGATACAATCACTATAGAGCCAAAAAGTATAAGATGAAGACATTTGAGTCAAGTTTCTTGATGCAAACAACACAATCATGTGAAAATTGCCTTTGCCTCATGCCTAAGGCTGTGATATATATATATATATATATTATACTCCTCGTTCTATTGCAGTATTGTCATTATCAATTTACTAATTTTTTTATCTTAGCTTTTTAGTTTCACAGTAACAACAGCACAAACATTATCTAAAAACTGTTTATATCCTGGAAAATTTATTTGATAATCTCAAATAATTTAGTTATAGTTGAAACCAATCAATATACATTATATAATTACTTAATTAACATAATTATAAAATAAATTAATTAATTATATATTAGTTAAGAAGATAAGTAATGATGTAATGTTCAGGTTCCATCTAATAATTTTTTCTGTCTGGGTCTCCCATTTATCACTACTTGGCGTAAATATTCACAACTTTGGTCTTCTAGATTACACCTATGTAAAGCTCCTACGTGTTTAATGATGAAACTATAAAGTAGGTTTCAATTATACTGTACTAGACACAAATTATAGTATGCCAATTATTGATATTGAATTGATAGAATGAGAATGAATGTGTACCTGAATTGACATTCATGTCCATGAGTACTATTGAACAGAACTCTAGGAGGTTCTTCTGGCTACCTTATGAGGGGTTATTGTAGAGAATAATTCTGATGTGTAAATTTGCTTAATGGGATGGCAAATTTATAACCCCCCAGTAAATTTGCTTAATGGGATGACAAATTTATAACCCCCCAGGGTAGTCAGGGACCTCTCTCTCTTAATTGGGCTTTTTATCTGATTGACCTAACCCATCACAGAGTCAATCTCACTGTAATCCCAGTTAAAATAACCATATTGATATTTTAAGAGATTGTCGGTTAAAGATAAATAACCATATTAAGATAATGATCATATCTTATATTGTCGGTTAATGATAATTAGATATTGAGTGATACTAATCCACAATATTTTTCAACATTCTCCCACTTGGATAGTGTCAATCAATAATCAACATACAAATCATTAAGCTAAAACGACAATTGCCGATATATCATATATTAATTAGCGATATGAAAAATTTGAGCAACAAAATAAATATCCGATAGGGATATTAATGAATTGCATTTAGCTAATATTTTTCATAGATGTATGGCATAATGTAGTCCCATAAATGACACTACAATGGTCCAAGCATAAATAAAATGCTAATAAGAAACATGAACAAAATGACGTCAACTAGAGCATGTCTCTTAAAGAAAATAGAGAATCAGACTCCCACTAACTTAATACATCAAAAGCCTTGACTAAACCCATGTGAGTTACATGAATAAGAAAAATTTCAACAGTTAAGACCTTAGTCAGTGGATCTGCTAACATCTCCTCAGAATCAATGTTTTCAATCCGAGTGTGAAAACTTTGAATTTGCTCTCTAACAAATTGATACTTGATATCAAAATGCTTTGAACGAGTAGAGCTTTTGTTGTTTCGAGAGAAACTCACAGCAACAGTATTGTCACAGTAAATCACAAGTGGCCTGGAAATTCTTTCAACTATGTGAAAATCAGATATCAATTTCTTAAGCCACATGGCCTGGCGAGTGGCTTCAAAACAAGCAACATACTCTGCTTCCATGGTAGAGGTAGCTGTAAGAGACTGTTTAATGCTCTTCCAAGAGATAGCTCCTCCTGCCATCATAAAAATAAAGCCAGAAGTAGATCTACGATCATCAGGGCAACCTGCAAAATCAGAATCAGAATAGCCAGTGACTTGAAGTTGATCAGACTTCATAAAAGTCAACATATGATCCTTGGTTCCCTGTAAATATCGCATGACCCTTTTAACGGCTTTCCAATGACCCAAACCTGGGTCGCTCAAGTATCTGCCTAAGGCATTGACGATGAAAGCAATGTCAGGACGAGTACAGACTTGAGCATACATCAGACTACCAACAGCTGAAGCGTATGGAATTTTCTTCATAGCATCCACTTCTTCATCATTATGAGGACATTGATTGTTAGATAATTTGCCACCTCGTTGCACAAGTGCAGCACATGGGGAGCAAGCATTCATGTTGAACTTCTTGAGAATCTTCTCGATATATCCCTTTTGAGACAATCCAACTATGCCACGTGACCTATCACGAAGAATTTGGATGCCTAGAACAACAGAAGCTTCACCAAGGTCTTTCATATCAAAATGTTTGCACAACATTGATTTTGTCTGAACCAATAGGTTCATACAACTACTAGTAAGGAGAATGTCATCGACATATAATACGAGAATGATGAAATTACTCCCACTAGTCTTCAAGTAAATGCACTGGTCTACAACATTTTCCTTGAAATTGTAAGTAGTGACAACCTGGTTGAATTTTAAATACCATTGCCTAGATGCTTGTTTCAGTCCATAAATGGACCTTTTAAGTTTACACACCAAATGCTCATTGCATGCCTCAACAAAACCATCAGGCTGAACCATGTAGACATCTTCAGCAAGATCTCCATTCAGAAAAGTTGTCTTTACATCCATCTGGTGTAGCTCTAGGTCAAAATGAGCAACTAAAGCCATGACAACTCGGAGTGCATCCTTCGTTGAAACTGGTGAAAAAGTTTCTTTATAGTCAACACCTTCCCGTTGACTATAACCTTTAGCCACCAATCGAGCCTTATACCTATCAACCTTTCCATCTGGAGTACGTTATGTCTTAATGACCCATTTAGATCCAATAGGCTTACAACCTGCTGGAAAGTCCACAAGATCCCAAACATTATTATGAGACATGAAAGACAATTCATCATGCATAGCTTTTAGCCAATCAGAAGCATGAGAACTAGAAAGTGCTTCCTGAAATATGATGGGATCGTCATCATCATGTGGATCATATTCGTGCTCCTGAAGGTATACAACATAGTCATTTGGTATAGAAGGTCGACGTATTCTCTGAGATCGTCTTAATGGGGCCACATCAACATCATCAAGTTGTTGATAATTGAGTTGTGGTTCATCAACTTGTGGCTCTGTCATTTGTTCATCTTGCCTCTCAACAATTTGTTCATCTGTGTGAACCATTGGGGTTGAGATGTCTGTGGGAAGAAAATAAGATGGTAATGGAAGCATGGTTCGATCTTCTCTGAAAGTCATCATCCAAGGTGTGTAACTCCCATTGTCCAAATCATCCTCAAAGAAAACTGCTCGGTCAGATTCAATAACTTGTATAGAGTGAGAAGGACAATAAAATCTACATCCTCTAGAACCGATACAGTAGCCAATGAAATAACCGCTAATAGTTTTGAGATCAAGTTTCTTTTGTTTAAGATTATAAGGTCTTACTTCTGCCTTACAACCCCATACATGGAAATGTCTCAAACTCGGCTTTCTACCAGTCATTAGCTCAAAAGGAGTTTTGGGCACAAATTTGCTAGGTACCTGATTAAGAATGTACATAGCGGTTCGCAAGGCATCTCCCCAAAGAAATTCTGGCAGAGATGAATATGATAACATACATCTCACCATGTTCATGAGTGTTCGATTTCGTCTCTCAGCAACGCCATTTTGTTCAGGAGTTCCAGGCATGGTGTATTGAGCTTTAATTCCGTATTCATCAAGGAATCAAGCAAATGGTCCTAGATTTCTTCTTGTCTCATCATAACGACCATAATATTCTCCTCCTCTATCAGACCTTACACACTTAATTTTCTTTTCTGTTTTCAGCTCAACAAAAGCTTTAAAGGTTTTGAAGGCTTCAAGAGAGCTTGCTTTATCCTGAAGAAGATATACCCATCCATGTCTGGAGAAGTCATCTATGAAGGTAATAAAATACCTATATCCACCCATAGCAGTAGGAGTAATAGGTCCACATATGTCTGTGTGAATTAATTGTAGCACATCGTCACATCTGTTTGAACTTTTATTCCTGGTTTTGGCAGTGAACTTCCCCTTGATGCAATTGACACAAGTGTCATAATCTGAGAAGTCAAGATCATGCAGAATCCCTTCTTTTATGAGTCTTTCAATTCGAGGCCTAGAAATATGCCCCAAACGTCTATGCCATAGCATAGAAGAAGATTCATCAATCCTGTTACGTCTATGCCATAGCATAGAAGAAGATTCATCAATCTCCTTCTATTTGTGATTGATCAGCGATTGACGTTTAAAGCATAAAGAGGGAAGCTTCCATGTCCATGTCGAATTCCGATTCCTACTCGCTCTTCAATTTCAAGATTTGCCACCGGAGACCTAATTGAAATCCTCCTTGCTCTTTGGCTTCAATCATTCTAGGACGGAAGATGCTATGATAGGTGACATAGCTGCCACTAAGAGTGTCTCAGAGTCAATACTGTCACTGGAGTCTATATCAATATTCGATGTTCCAATGGTTCTAAAATTTTTGTTCAGATTAGTCTTGATTCCCTTGTCAGATCCTTCAAGGATGCTGTCAAAACCAATTGCGACATATCTCTTTAAAGGTTTGGTGCATTAAAATTCTGTACACAAGGTGTTTGTGGAGAAATCTCATTGAAGACAGACTTGTATTGGTGTAGTTCATTAGAGTTTTCCTCTAATATATGCTTTTGTCCATGGTGGTTAAACATTATGTGAAGCTTTTGTTATGGATGGTTAAGCATTTACTAGTTTGTTAGCTTTTGACTTATGGTGGTTAAACATTTAATTGATTTGTGCTTATATCAAGTGGTTAAAATTTGAAGTATAGTTTCTGTTTTGAGGTTAAGCTTTGGATGCCTATGTTGGAATTTGTCATTGCTTCTAAGATTGGGATTTTTTATTCTATTGGAGCTCTTTGTTAAAAGGTTTAGTTCATTGAAGAAATATGTCTTTGGTTCAAACTCTTTTCAAGTTTTGGTGAATGTTATAGTTGTCAGCTTGGTGACACATTATTTATGTGGTCCTGCTGCTATTGTCATTGGAAATGACTTGACATTATCATCAACTACTGTTGTTTTGCAAGTGTTACAAGAGAGACAACTACATTCTTTGTTTTGCTTTCTTTAGGATGTTGTTGTTGCTGTATTTTCTTTCTTTATTTTCTCTATTCTATGTTGTATTACTCATCCCAACACAGGGACACTAGAACTATAGAGTATTAGGTCTTTCTAGCTTTTCTATAATTCTAATCATGTAATTTTAATTTACTTATTTGAATAACATCCATTTTTCAGTTTTTTTTTCTCTAACCACTTTCTGTTCATTTTTTTCTTTTCTATTGAACAATGAATTTTCACATTGCAGGCCCCAAGTTTTTTGTTGGTTAGGGCTGTGAAGTTCACATTGCAATTAATTATGAAAGCAAACTGTATAAAACGAAGAAAAGAAAAGAAAGCAATAATTCCCCGCCCGAAAATGAGTTAGCACATATCACCCTTCCCCCAAAACAACATCAAGACGAATAAGAATTTTATCTACATTCCGCATTACTTATGCGGGAATGGCATAATTATTGTATATATATTCCTAATCAACAATATAAATATTTAGTGTGTTTGTTTGGAACAGTGATTATAGTTTTGAATCACTTTATCTCGAAATGGATTTTTTATTTACGCTCCAAATCGATTGATCCAGGTATTATAATTAATCTGCTCTCAATGAAGTTATCAAATATAGTGATCATGGTTTATTTTCTTTTACATTTTGTATCAATTGTTCTTGACTATATAATTAATATTTTTCAGATTAATTTATTCAGGTAATGACGTGGGTTGAGGATCATTTGATCTGGAAATAATATGATTTTGTATCAATATGAAAAACTTGAAAATTCAGTATTATGTTATGTTCCAATAGCAAAATCGTAGGCACAAAAAATAAGTGTAGTTATCGTTTTTACTTTGGGCCCAAGACATTTTTCTCTATTTGGTACAACCCAACCAGGACATAATATAATTATGGAAATATCTTTTAGCACACCACATTTACTATTCGCTTTACCATAAAAAAATATCCAACATACTCTTATATTCTGAATTAGTTGATTTGGAACATATAAAAATATATTTATTTTGGATCAATTGATCCAGAACTAAGTATTATTTATATTTTTTTTATCAATTTATCTTAAATATATCTTTTTATGTATTCTAGGTCAAATGATCTGAAAAAATAATCAATATTTAGTTCTGGATTAGTTGATTCAAGAATATACGTCAAAATAATTCTGGATCAATTGATCTGGAAGTCATATAAATGAAGTGAAAAAAAATCATATAAACTGATTCAGAATAGTAAATAAAGTGAAAAAAAATTATCAATTCAAAACGTACCTATTGTGTGCCATAAAATGAAGATTATAAATGGTAGTTGGATGCTATAAGGAATCGTTGTGCCACTACAAAGTGAGTTTTTATGTAGATTGTATGATAAGAGTGAGTATATTGGTTAAAGGATAAGGAATAAGGAGGAAGGTAAAAGTTGAATCTTAGGTTAAAAGGTAATAAGGACATTTTGGTATTTTTAAAAATATATTAACCATGGGAGGTGCGAATAGCAATTGTGGGATGTTAAAAGAAAATTTCTATAATTATATTTTAAAAGATAAATATATTTTTTATTTCAATATAGTTAAATTTTATTTTATATTTTAAATTATTCTTTTAAGTTATCATAAATATTTATATTTTTAGAATTATTTTTATCACTTTATTAGGGTGATTGACTAAATTGGTTTCAAGAAAGTTTAACATTTTCCTTCCAAAAAGAGAGAAAGGTTTAACATTTTTCTTCCAAAAAAAAGAAAATTTTGAAATTTAATTCAAAAATTAAAAAATTTGAGTTTATTAGATAAATTTTAAATTAATATCACTATATTGAAACAATTTATTTTTATTAAAAAATTATTAAAAAAAATTGTAAGTATGAGACAGATATGAGTAACTCAATATCGACAGAAACAGAGATAAACATAAATCTTATACCTGTCAAATATAAAAAAAAGAATAAAAATAAGTTTAAAAAACGAAATATAATAATAAAAATATTATATTTGTCCTCGTCCTATTCCATTGTTATGTCTAAATTCAGTGCTGCATATATCGCGAAGTGTGGGGTGCACTCAGAAGGGGGTGTGAGGTTTGGATATGGTAAAAACAAAAGTGGGTGGGAATAGCACTACGTGGGTTCAAATAACAACACGCAAGAGCAATCATTCTGAGTCGAATTTCCTACAAGGGTGTGGGATCATCGCCAGGGGTATTGGAGGCGTTGTATTACCAATATATCCTGATCGAATAGTTCACAGGATGTGTCTTGTAACACAGGTGTGCGGCACTGTTGTATTGTACTTTTTCCCAACTACATCACAATGTTGTGGCTAGTTACACAGGGTGTGGATCTCAAACAAAAACTAAAATATCCCCAAGATTTTCATTTGTAAGACACAAAGGAAATGCTTATTTTATATAATTATGATAAATGTACTTTTTAATATGTAAAAATATTTATAATTAACATTCAAATAATATAAAATATACTTTTTAATTATCTTTAATTTTATTGAAAATATTAAAATTAAATTTATAATAAAATGGAAATAATAGACTAAAAGATAATAGAGGTTAAGTAAAATATCAAATAATAAGTCTTCATACTCTTATTCGAAATATTATTTTTTTTCACGTGTGATTTTCATTTAACCTTAGAGTTAGTTTCACATTAAAAAGTGAGTTAGAATGTTTGTTCATTTCTACGGCCATAGAATTACCACCTTGAAAGTGTAACTCCAATCATCAAACCCAAATCTACACTTCACATGATAGCAGTCTTTTTCATAGTTGATCCATCCATGCATATCCTAAGTATCCATTAAAATAAAATAAAATAAAAAAACCTTGTATATAACTTACCATAAAGGGACATAATTCAAGCCGTAATTAGAATATGACTTTGATGCTTTTGAATTAAAATATTTTAAATAAAAAATTTAACTACATGATGCTTTTGAATATGCTATTTATATAGTCAATACTTACTCTGAATTTAACCAAATATGTTACTAAGTTTTATTAATGTTTGTCAAGTAATTACTTTATATGAACATAAAATGTATTTTTTTTATTCATGATTACAAATTTTATAATCAAAGTTCGGGGGTTTGATTAGGCAATTTCTACTGTATTTTCCATAATTTAATAGGTATTTATATTTTTTTTTAACCAAATAAAACTTATTTTAATTTATAAAAAAAATAAAAATAAAAATTGTAATTTGATTGATTAAAAAATCAATATCTCTTAAATTATGAAAGACATAAGACTCTCCTTCGTATGAATAATTAACAATATGCGTATTCAGGTTAAATGAATAAATTTTGTAATAGACTTCATAGCAAGTATTGTAGTAACATATTCCATATGCATCTATCCATAATTTTAAATATTTATCGGATGCTTATATCCAGACTTCATATGTGTTCTATAATTTTTCTTTATAATTATCCTTTATTGAGAAAAAAAAAATAAAAAACCCGCATGTACTTTAGGTGGTTCACGAACCGATCCGTGTATCCGTCCATATACTCACCCTATTTTAACACGCCAAGTAACATTGGTATGTCAACTTAAATAAATTAAACGAATGAGAGAAATGAAAAAGAGAAAAAAACACTATACATAAAATGATGATAAAACCAAAAGTCTGAACCTAATATGCACAAGCCAAGGCACCTTGAAATCCCAAAGTTGGTTCTTTTGCAGGTTAGAAACGAACATTTGTCGTTTACAACTTTGGGAGTAAAATGGTATTCTAGTGCTAATGGTATTGTGTGAGGTTGCAGAGGTTAGTTTAATTTTCTTTAATGGTTCCATTTGAGTGGTATTGTGTCTGGATTTCTTCATGGATTGGGTTTGGGTGTTTGGAACTCATGTTTTTATTACTCTTTTGAAGTTATACATTACCCGAGATTCAAAACAAAAACAAAATTCGCAAAGTAATTGGCATGGGTTTCACGTATTATTTATGCGTCAATAAGAGAGGGGAGTTGAGATGTTACCTGGGTGGATTCTTAATGCTTATGCTTGTTTTCTTTTTCCCTTTTTAACTCTTTATTCAATCAATTTGTTTTTCCTTTTTTGTTCTATGTCTCTAACCTCCTATTTGAATAAACTCTTGTTGTGTTTATATCAACAATCTCTTGTTTTCTCTTATTATTTTAAAAACAAAATATCTATGCATTTTTCTATATTGTTGTGTATGGTCTATTGGTGGTTAAGGAGTGGTGTAATTAAAATTCATTGTGTTGCCTCCTGGTGTGGGGAGAAAAAAGAGAACAACGTTGTTGTGTATGGATAAAAAAGGGTAGAGTTAGGGAATCAATTGAAAGGAGATTTTCGCTCATATTCAAAGTAATCTAGTACTTTAGTTTTTTTTTTGTATTTGTAACCATTGCCAACTATTCAAGTTTCTTCATCTTCTTTTTTTTTAAACTTTTGTATTTATTATTTTATTGAAAGCATTTGTGGTGGTGGCTTTCATGCAACTGTTATTATGTGTTAAGTTTGGATTCAAGGGCATCGAGCTTTTCTGTGAGTACAAGGAGAGCATATGAAATCTCCATACTTTTATAGGAAGGCATGAGGAAGTAAATGACAGCACATAGAGGTTGTGGACAAAACTAGGTTAAAGCAAGTTACTTAAAAGTTAACTAGGATAAAAACAGATATTTGAATTAACAAAAAAAAAAAAAAGAAGAAAAGAAATAGTAAATGAGCTTTGGATAAAAAGACATAGACTGTGCCCAAGTTAAAAATTAGCAAAACAAACTTTGAGATTAATTGGGCCTAAAAGGGAAATTTCTTCGTACACCTCCATAATTTCTTTCTGTACTTTCATATAACACCTCAGAAAAGTTCAATCTCATTAAAAAAAAATACACTTCTAAAATGGAGTGCAGGAGAGATGCCGGAGATGCAGGAAGAAATTTCCATCATAGCCATGAGAAGGGTGAGTGATGGATTTGGGCCTAACTGAAATCCTCGTGTGTGCGCATATATATCCCGAGATATTTATATGTGGATCTGATGGACTACCAAGGATTGATTCATCTTCAAATCAGAACTACTAATGTAATTGAAGCGAATTTTAAAAATAATTTGGGAAAAAGATTTATAAGGAAATTGCTTTTGAATGTTTTCAAACAAAAACTGCAATAAAACTTATGGTTGTCTTTAAGAATGCATCCACTTCTTATTGAAAATGTTTTGACATAGATGCTTCATGTATATATAGATGTCAACCCTTATTTCGTTGTTCCTCATCAATAACGTGTGACGCCTAAAGTTATTCCTTTATTTGTTTTCACTTCAACATATAGTGCTACTACCTTAGTTTGTAACAGTAATTAAAGTTGTAGACAGTGGTATGTGATTTCTTGCATTTGAACCCAATTAATGATTATCTCCCCCGACCCATAACTTATTTAATCACAAAATAAATAGGAGTTTAATGTGTATATAGTTTATTTTTAGGATGATTTAATGATTAGATATGATATAAAAGCATTTTAAAATCAAAGATAATAGCAAACTTTATCATTGAAAAGCAACGAAAGCTTAGCATTGTGGTTTTGGAATGATTGTTGGTAAGGATCAATAGACGTATCTTCGAGAGTTTGATATTGAAGAGTCTTATATTTCACTTACAGAAAATTAAAAATTAATATAAAAAATTAGTAGATAATTTGTAATTAATCTATACTATTAAAAGGGAATATCCTTTTTTGACATTCACTTTTAAAAAATAAATTATTTTGTCATAAAAAAGACTTAAACCCACAATGTCTCACTTCTCAAATGTCAATTTTACTACTAGATCAACCTTATAACCTTAAGCAAAAAATTACTTTAAAATATTGATATCCAACATACATAATTGTTCAATCATATCTACAATTTATAATATATGATATTATAATATATACTATATGTTATATAACGAGGATATGACATTTTGGTGTCCACATTCTATTACTATTTTATCTTCTAAACATTTTATGATTGTTCTCACTCTCGTAAATATAACTTCTCCCTATTAATATGTATACATTTTCACAGTTTCTAACTTATCACAAATCAATCTTCCTTATACACGATTATATATATGTATACATTTCATGATAAATATTCTTAATCAACAAGTAAATACATAGGTGCGACAATATTTGAGTTTTATACAAACTCTCACCTCTATCCATTTTGTTCATATTTATTGCATACTTGACATGTCATATAATAATTTATATTTCAAAATATAAAAATTTACAAAAAATATTAAATTAAAACCTTAAAATTATTATAACATATTAAAATAGAAATGCAAATACATAGGCGCGGCAATTCTTATGTTTTCGCTAGTCTCTAATAAAAGGAATAAACTACAATTTAGTTATAAAAATAATACAACATTGATGGTAGCATGAACGAGTAGTTAATTAACTATAGAAAAAATAATTCCATTTAATTTGTAGCTAATTTTTTTAGAAAAAAATTATAGTTATTCTCTACTTATATATTTTGAATCTTAACTAGGAAATACATAATATTTAATTAGTTTTAAAATAACTATTAAAATTTTGTAGTTAAAACCTTTAGCAAATTTTGAAAATTCTTCTAGTGTTAAATTTTATATTTTTGAAGTGATTATCATATAATGTATCCATTAGGTTCTTAAAGTGGACAAACTTATTCTAAAATGAAAAACTAAGTATGTTTTACATATGCAAAATTTATATATATACTAGCTAATAGCTATAAGTGAAGTATTCACAAAAAAAGAAGAAGCTATAAGTTAAGTTTAAACTCATATGTTGTTACCTCAAAATTAGGCGTGGGTTTCCTTTGCGGATATTATTTGTTGTTAAATATTGGAAAGATTATAAACCATAAAAAACACAAAAACAAAATACAATGACCATTTAAACTTTTTTTTAAAAAAGATACAAGAATTTTGTGCTATATGATTAACGTGTTAGAGAAAAAAAGAAGAAGAAAAGAATGTAAAGCACGTGAGGATTCACGGATGAATGATTAACGGTGTTATTGTTATGCATGCAATTCTAAATTGGAGTCGTGAATTTAACCAAAATTCACCATGTCGAGGAAAATCTCACAGATCAACGAAATATATAAACTAAGCTTAGAATGGAGAGAGAGAGAGAGAGAAAAGATATAGGGTCCGACATTCAACCGCACGCTTCGCCGGAGCACTGATATCAGAAAAGCACGTGAGGCTTCATGGAAGCATGATTATCACAATATTAACAAATCATTATGATAATTCCTTCCACACAGTTGTTTTAAAAGAAGTACTGTCTGAGAAACTTTAATTATTTTTTGGGGCATTGCTCGCTCCACGTCTTCTTGTTTACATCCCAAAACCCACGTACACTTCCTCTAAATCTTTCATCATTATATTAACATAAAATTAAAGGCAAAACAATCAAACAAACAAATAGTGGGTTTGGTTGCTAGCTAGCTAAGATACTCCCTTTCAATTAATTTTCAATTTCAGGCCTTGGTCAAAGCCATAGCCAAAGAAAATGACATGTGATTAATAAATGAATAAAGTTAAGATGGATGTTTGTATTATCCTATGGCCGACATACATAACTTGTTTGTTGACAAAACATATGGGGAACATAGATTGCGACTTAACTCACTCAAAAGAAAAGCATTACACAAAGAAAACAGAAAAAGATGTCCCTACGCTCAAATTTAACAACAAAAAGAAAAAGATGGAGCTTTTTGCAGTTTTACATTTGACCATCATTATTCATTTTGTTCCCATTTCTATGTGTAGCCTTTTCAAGATATCGCATGTGCCTGTCAACTTGCTTCCAACACCTCATTTTAATTAATCACCTACCTACCTAGCTTCACTTAAAGTATCATTACCAGCTAATTATCAATTAGTTTCTACAAATTAATCGATGCCCACCCACGTTTTTCTCACTATACTGTATATAATTGAACAAACTTATTGTGCTATATCTATTAATTAAATTCGCTTCTGAAAAGTGATACGATGGTTTGTATTTGGAAATAAGTTAAACATGGAGCCTCCTTCTTTGAAGGATATCAAGGACCATTCACACTATCTACTATCTAGCTTTGCTAATCCTTTTTCTTTTTTTTTTCTCTTGATAGCTAATAGCTATATATGCTAATCTCTAATGGTGATAAATTGGGTTTCTTCGCATGAGAATAACTTTGACGTATTTGTTTGTTTATTATATCATGGTGGGTGCGGTTTCTTCATTGGACTTAAACGTTTTTAAAATTTGTAGGCAAGGCTTTTGAGAAGGCAAAGGCTGCATTAGGTGAACATCTGCAAGACCTTAATTAATTATTATTCTGAGCAACAAATGTCTGGAACTTTCATACTTCTCTAGCTCCTACCCCACTACTTAGTTTTGGAATTAATCAATTTGTTTTTATACAAGAAATGTAATATAATGACAAATCAGGGCATATATCGATAGAGACCATGTGAGATTCGTATGTGCAAACAATTACAATTACGTATAATTATATGGGTCTCTAATAATTATTAACGAACAAGATTTTCCCTGAAAAATGCTGATGGATAATAAGGCTTGAGAAAACTAGGTTAAAAACTTAAAAGTCCACTGATATTTAAATTAACTCGTATAATTCATACATGCAATTCACTGATCAGCATTCTTTGTGAAGCAGATGACATATATATATATATATATATATATATATATATATATATATATATATATATATATATATATATATATATATATATGTATATGTGTGTGCCCGCGCGCGCACGCAACTTTTACTTCATTCGTATTATAAACACACCACAATCACAAATATTATGAGCATTGAGCAATAAACATGTCTTTTTTTCCGAGTTTCTCCTATCTCTCTCTGTATAATAATAAGCAACGCAACAGACAGGATTAGATGAAGTTAGAAATTAACATATCAAGAAATAAGACAAGAAAAATATCATTTCATTTGACCTGTAATGTTCTTTAATAAGGAAAACAGTTTGGCTAGTGCTTAGGTTATCGATCCTTATCTCTTAAAATATATAAAACATATTGTAGGTCATAACTTAGAAAAACTTTAAGCATTAGAATATACATTCAACTAGGTCTATTTTGAAAAATATTAATTAACATATGTTTTAATTAATATTTCATCAATAATATTAACTAGATATGGTTTACTTAGTAAATGATGTTGAAGTTTATAATGTAGGTTGTATGAAAGAAGTTATATTTAAATTAATTAATTGATAATTATTAGTAATTTATTAAAATATATTTAATAAATTAATGATATTCACAAAACTGTAATAGTTACACTTCTTCCGCTAATAAGATTTGACAATATTAATGAATATATCAAATAATATTTTTTTTTAACAATACAGATACTAAGTTTATATATAGTAAATAATTTAATATTTAATTTAATTTAAAATTATTTTCTAATATATTAAAATATATTTAATAAATTAACTTTAAAAATTTAAATATAAAAGTAAATACAAATATAAAATAAAGAAAGATAATATTTTTAATGTATTAAAATATATTTAATAAATTAAATTTAAATATATTAAATATAAAACAAATAAAATAACATAAAAAAGGAAAAAGGGAAAAGAATTTAAGAAATAAACAATTGAATAGATAAAAGAATCATTCATACAAACACTTGTCAAATTCTAAGATAGGACATAAAAATGAAGAAAAAAGAAATTAATAAAAAAAATAAAAAGACAAAAGAACCATAAATAAAGACATATCTCATATTCTAAGGAAGGAAATTTAGTCTAAATAATATATATATATATATATATATATATATATTAGAATTAGATTATATTATATTAGATATTAGCTTATATTAGATACAATAGTTTTGGAATAAAATATATTCAAATATTAATACTTTTGGGTCACTCCCTTAGTACAATGTTTTTTATTTTGGTATGTATCTTCTATCAAAGAAAGTTTTATTTGAGATACTAAGATATCAAATGTAAAAACTAAAAATAATAATTGGTTTAATTAATTTGTGGGTATTTGAACTATTACTAGATTGGAACAATGTCATATTTAGGGATCTATGGCTGTTTCCTAATTTATGCCATTTAAGTTATTAGGAGCGGTTAGGATTTATGGCTTGTTGTGTGAAAAATCAGTTTACTGATTATTTTGGTTGTTGTTTAGGTATTATGTTGTTGTTCTATCTCTGTTGTGTCTGCTTGCTATATTCGGGAACATTGTTTGTAAATGGTTGTTGTTATGGTTGGGTATTTAATGTCTCTTCTGATGTAATTGTAGGATCAGTTTAATCACAGTTTGTGATTGGCTATGGTTTGTAAATCTTGAATAAACTTAGACTTTAAAAAAATACATTTATAGTTAGGTATTTAGGTTAATTTTTTTTTTTCAATTGGAATTGGACTTTTCTTTTTTGTTCAAATAGGTCCTTCTATTTAATTGTTATTATGAAAAAAATAACCACATATACTAAATAAGATATCTAAGTAAAAAAAAAAACTTATTTTTGTAAGCTATAGTATAAGCAAAACCGAGTTAATTGTTAATTTAATCTAAGTATTTTTTTTCATAAATTTCTCACAATTGGTTACTAGATTGGATGAGAATGGTTAACAATTTGAGGACCAAGACGTCATGCATGGACGATCTCCTTGTAATAGATCTCACGATAATGATCAAGTATCCACTAGCATATGTATTAAACAATGAACAATGGGCCAAACTTAAGACTTTTTATCGAAAATATTTTGGCTACCACAATGGGAATTGGTAAATTATTTATCGACGACCTTCATAGTTAACCATGTGTGACAAAACAATTTTCAATTCCCTAGCATCCATGAAAATGTTAACATGACAATCACAACAGTTGGATCATCAAATTAGAGACACCAACAACAAAGATTATGTCCACCAAATGCCTAAAAGGAAACTCGAAGTGGAGTGACAACATGTTTGAAGCGACACCTCTAGTTGATCTATTGATTACAAAGGAATTTATGATGATGTTGTTTTAAGTGGCATAGATTACAATCATGATTCCGCACTTGGTTTGTCATACTTAACTCTCTCCCTACTCCAAACAATTCTCAACCTAAATGCTTCCAAAACAAAGAAAGAGTATTATCAATATGGCATACTCAAATGCAAGTTATTAAATATTATGAATTAATTAATTGTATCATGCATACGCATATATATATATATATATATATATATATATATATATATATATATATATATATGAAATTAATGTTTCATCTTTTGTTTATTCTTTTACTTTCTTTTGATTTCATTCTCTACTTATATATACTTTCATAACCCTAATAAATAAAGAAATGTAACTTTGGTGTTCCAATATGCATAATACTTACAATAGTGTGAACATGATTTAAATTCCGAAACCTATAAACATTACAAGCCATGAATTTGTTATCTCAATGCAAACCATGAGTTACACTTAAAGACCTATAAATTTAATATGTGTGAATAAGTATAAAAGGATCTACATTTGACAAAGTTATTGACAAAATATACTCAACATAATAATAACAATATATAAATTTTAGTCTCAATACAAACAAGAGTTGTATATTTATGTTAATGGTCGACAAATAATATATAAATTTTAGTCTCAATGCCAACAAGAATTGAATTTTCAAGCTAAGATTGACAAAACAATAAATATTTTTATCAACTATATGTTTGTATACTTGTTAATCCGATCAGCATCATTATAGTTAAATGACTCTTAAACCATTGAAATATGAACTAAAAGATATCATATGACCCTATAACAACGAGGTTGTTGACAAAGCACATCTCAGACCCCATAATTATTCCTAATTTTGTCTCAACAAAGCTCATTTTTTCTTAACCTTATCACTCTTGAAACGCTCTACAACCTTGTGAGCAAGAACAGTTAACGACATGAGGAGCAAGTCATCAAGAATAGTTAACTACAAGATAACCATCTAAGTGGTAACCATCAACTAACCTCCAACACATATATTAAACAATATAGAGAGGGTCGAACTCAAGACTTTTTCATCATAACAATTAAGTATGCAAAAGGTTAAAACTTTATAGAAATATCTCATAAATTGATTTAATTATGCTTATAATACTATTCAACTGCATGTCTAATTTCATGTTACTGGCTAATTTTCATAATGATAAAATAGAATAAAAAAATAAAAGTTTAAAGTATCCAATTATAAACAAAATTAAGTTTAGGTATCCAATTAAAAATTTTATGCAAGTTTATGTATCACGAATTAATTAATTAAACCATATTAATTGTCAGTGATAATTTGATCCTTTGTTTGCCACATTATAAGGAGGAATTAATTTGTCCATCTGCTAGATCAACCCTGTTGGCATATTATTTGTATTTGATGCCAGCGTAATTAGTTTAAAAAATAACTACAAATTTCAACAGTAAAATGATTTTTTTTTAACATACGTACTACACTTTTGTATAAGAGTTAGAATATAATTGCAAATATACATTTAAGTTATTTTATGAAATGCTAATAAATGATAGTTTTTTATGGTGAATAATAAATGAACGTTTTCTTAATATTGCAAAAGTGGAGACATATATAATGAGAGAGATATTATGATAGTTAAAAAGATGCATGATAGGAAAATATTATAGAAGCTGAGCGCACGATCTGAGTAATCTTTGCATCATTAAAGGTAAATTAAATTGGTTTTACTATTTAGTTAGATGTGTACTTGTGGTTAACCTGGCCAACGAGGAGAAGGGGGTTCAGGTAAGGAAATGATACCTTGGTGCGTTTCCATCATATACATATTGGAATATTCTTGTTTTTTCTGGTTATCGTTCGCGGCAAAAGATAGAAGACATGTTCAGGTATATGAAGGGGTTGGAATTAATGTTGGACATAGCATTACTCCCAAACATACTGTATTCGTGTTATAGCTTCCACTTTCAGTACACTTCCATATATCGCAGTGCTTCAAACAAAAAGATATAATAGTCAAAGCAATGGTCAAAGATGAGGGCATGGTGGGGAAGGATCTAATAAGCGCCGAAAGGTACAAAGGACACTCATCATCCTTTGAGGGTTTAAGAGACAAGAAAAGACATTTAATTTTTTTTTTTTTTTTTTATGGTGATCGATCCCTTCTATTCCCTCCTTTTCTCGTTCCATTTTCTTTCAATTTTTAACTATGTCTCTAAATTAAAGTCCAGTTGTAACTAGTCTAAAAGGAAGGGACCCATTGCAAAAAGTTCACAACAACACTAACAATATTATGGTTTTTGTTTCTGTCCTATGTGTATCATGATCTTGCTACTCACACTTTATTTTTATTTTCTTTCACTTTTGAATTTCGCTTATCCAACTTTTGGTCAAAATTGTGATCCCTCATAATTAGTGGCCCCCGACTTACGTTTCTAATGTAAATAGTACACAACTATATAGGACCAATTATTGCATGCTCCTAGATAGTTTGAGTTAGTATATACATAGCTGAACTGTGGAATTCGGCCACTAGGGTCGTGAAAATAGAATAGAGATAGAATAGTTAATTATAACAGACGTGTTTACCCATTGTATATAAAAAAGGGGAGCGAAAGAGAAAATATAACCAAATAAGTTTTAACTACTACCTAGCTAAATTGTGCGTAGTATATATTCTTAATTAAGAGATCTGTTCGTAAATGAGTTTTTAGAACATAAACTAGCTCCACGTGAAGAAAAATAACCATAATTCATATATATGTTTTAAGAGATGTAAGAGGGTTAAAATGTGTATTTTTTATTTTATTAACCAACTAATGTTAAAAAGATAATGTGTATTATTATTATTATTATTATTATTATTATTATTATTATTATTATTATTATTATTATTATCATTATTATTATTATTATTATTATTATTATTATTATTATTATTATTATTATTATTATTATTATTATTATTATTATTATTATTACAGCGGTGCTGTTTAGTATGAAGTAACTTCGAATGCGAAATATATCATCAATGACGGATTTTTTTTTAAAGGAAATCAACTAAAAATTTAATAAGATTTAAAAATACACACTTCCACAAAAAGTGTTGTGTAAGAGAGGAAACTTACAATTCCCTAATTCTGCAATAAAACAAAAAGTGGCAAGAGAAATTTTATCACTCTTGTAGCTCTAAGATGATTTACTATATGTTTAAGAAAAACCAAGGCACAAATATACATGCAAATAATTTTGTAAATATATGAGTTTTAATTTATAATTTTTCATTTTTTTCACACCATTTTCTCGTATAACCGAACAATTTAAATTATTTTTTTCTCCCACTTTCCTTCCTTTTTATTTCCTTGCAAGTATTACAACCAAATTAGAGCCTCACTACTTTGTTATTATTATTGTTGCAGTTTCAAACGATGACTTAAAAAGAAAACTTGTCTACTTCAATTTTGTTGGCGGACTGTTATTTTAGTCCCTAAAGGACGAAACTCGAGGTGTATCAGTCCAAAATACCAGTATGTATTTGTTGTGATAAGTCCAAAATAGCAGTATGAAATTAAACGGGATCATACTACTTAAAATGAAGAAAAATATACGCAACCATGTACCGTCATATTCTGTATTTCTATTTACTAAATTAAGAATATATATGCACCAAAAAAATAAGAACAATATCTACTCAATAGATGACTATTTAATTAAAATCATCTTTTAAGTAAAAAAATTACAACAAAAACCTTATTTCGAAATGCAGAAATGTGCACTCCTCTAAAATGAATCATTTTCTAACTTTCTCCTTAGGCTACCATATACTCCCCAAAACAGGTTTTCATTAATTTTTCCCAGTAAAAAGTAAAAGCAAATGCCTGATTCTGTAAAGTTGGGAGAGGTGTGCTTGGATTGCATTGCATGTGAAACAAGTCTAGCCGAAAGAGAAAGAGACACGCACTCACAAATCACAAGAAACGCCAGAGTTCAAATTCTCCCGAGGCTGCTGAACGAATATAATCTCAGCTTTTTCCGTAGCACATTAGTCACACCAGATGGACAAAAAACAATGGCAACCAGGATAAAGATATGCCCTTGCCGCGTCATATTTATATATTCAACCCTAGTCAAATTTAAAACCATAAATCCGTTTTCATGTTTTCTTCTCTTTTTTTGTATTTCATAAATCCATTTGTTATTTTAATTATTTTTAGGATCAAAAGCAGAAAGATAAGTATTCCGCGCGCACACCCAATTTGATGCGAATTTACTGAAAAAGGTTAAAAGACATACAAAGAAGGTACACCAATATATATATATATATATATATATATATATAGGCATTAAATGCCTTTCGCAGAGATGGGAAGTTGATCGGAACAAAAAATGCAAGAGAGATTACAAAAGGATTTCCTTCCTATTATACTCGTTGAAATGATGTCAGTATATTAGCAGGGACAAAAAGCTAAAGGCGAAAAAGAAAAAGGGGAAAAAAAAAAGAGAAAATTCATCATCCAAAACATAACAAAGCAACTTTGAGTTAGTACAGTGTCAGCTAGCTATAGCTACGCTTCTCATGAATGATGACTGTCAGTCCAACTCATTCAAATACTGCATCAGCTAAAGAGACTGGTCCGTCCTTGCTGCTTTGCATTGCATGCTAAAACACCATCACCACTATTGTCCTTCCTTCCCCTTTCATCATTATATGCACAGATTCTCATCCCACCTCGTGCATGAGCTCATTCCATGCCAAATATTGGCGTTTGAAAGAGACTTGGTTTTGCATGGGATTGGAATGTGTGCAGGGTAGGTCCAATCCAGTTTCCGTAACCAGCACTGCTCTCGTAACTAGTATTGCTATTTAGAGAAAAGATGGGCGTGGCGAATGGGATTGAACAGCTTAGAGAAGAGGAACCACTGCTTCCACTTCCATGTGTATGACCACTTTGTTGCTGAACAAGGATGCCTCCTCCACTGAAAAATGGTGCATTGTTATCACTGCCGGTACTTGAGGGGACACTTGAAAACTCCATGTGGAAGGGTGTCACACTACTACCAGTGCCATTGTTGGTGGATGTAAAAGATGTAGCAACACTAGCAGTGTTTCTGACGCCACTGTTGTCAAGGGTGGGGTTTTGGTACCCCAGAATGGACCAGTAATCTGAAGGGTCTTGCTTAATGGGAATGGCAAAGCTCAAGGTGGAGCTTGAAGGTGGCTGTTGTGATCCAAAGGTCACCGATGAAGCTGATGAAGGATGTTCCTCTGATCGGCTTGCCTCGTGGCTTTTGCTCTCAGATGCAGAATCTGCCGAGTTTTTATTCTTGCTAGATAAACCACCAATTGGAAGAGTACTATTTGCAATGCTTTTCACGTCGTAGCGACTCATGTCGAAGTTTGTGACTGCATTTAACCCCCTGAATTTTATGGCAGCAATGTCATAGGCCTCGGCAGCTTCTTCTTGGGTGCCTGGTTATTTTAAAAAATAATAAAAATGCCCGAGTTAATTTACTATTAGTATCAAACCAAGAACTACTAAAATAAATAAAATATGAAATTGAACTAGTGGTGAGGTATTTGACCATCGGGTGGTTTAACAAATCTCATTGTCAGCATTATGTTTTGTGTATGAGTGTATAAAAAATGAGGGACTTCTTTCCTTTTCAAAAAGAGTACATGTGTAGGGGAATGGAAACTAACAAACAAAATAATTGATGTCAATATATGGAAGATATTGATGACTCACTGAAAGTGCCAAGGTAGAGGTCTTTGTTTCCGGCAACTCTGCCTATTCTAGCCTGCCATCGGCCATGCTGGTGGTGTCTGAAACAGTTTATTTTATTCATTTGGAATCAAAAGATATCCGCTAGCGGCCAAAAGGAATGAAAATGAGGCCACAAAACGTTAAAACGTAAAAGCACAAGTTAGACAAATACCTCGTCACTCCTCTGTATATAGAGGCCCCCCTAGAGAAACCGCTGCTCTTTCTGTATAACATGGAGAGAAGAAAACTAATTTAAAATGGCCATAAAACTATTCCCGTATATGCTCTTAAAGTCCATAATCATTACTCGTAGCTGAAGCTTAAATTATAAAAAACGTAGCCATGTATATATAATAAATATACCTTCGTAGAGAAGCAACAAACTCTTGCCTAGTCATGTTTTTCATGTCCTCCAGTTCCTTCTCATAGTTTGAAATCTGTGAAACGCGGAATAAGTTACACGCTAGAGATAGCAAACTTGAAGCGTTGAACAACTCTAGAGATTAGACAGAGTTTACCAAATATACATGCAATACAACAAAAATTAACCAATTTGCGAAATCCTTGTACAGTTCCACTTACCGGAAAGTTTGTGGTTGTAGTTGGACCCCAGTACTTGAGAGCAGCGAGATCGTAAGCTCTTGCTGCCTTATCTTCCTTATCATAGCCACCTATAACGAGAAAATTAAAGGAGGAAGAAACAAAAAGTCATTTTTGGACTAAAATGATTATCCTTTTTCCATGTGAAGAATCTGAATCTAAGAAACGCGCAGTCAAATTCATGATCATAAATGAACAGTAAGAGAATATGCGGTAAAACAAAATGATGAGGTGAATATCTAAACCAAAGAATCATGTAATGTTGCAAAGTAATCATACTTACCCAAGTAAACTGAAAGCACATAATGAGCAAAAGATCCGACGAGTCAGCAATCATTCCCCAGGTACGCAAAGAAACAAAAGAAAGCACGGTCAGAATCATCAACATTCAACAACAGCAGCACCCATATATTCACTCACATCGCACACAAAAACAAAAACAACAATAATAATAATAATATCATTAATGAATAAACAATGGCACGCACTGAACCACTCAGTGTTGCACTGTAGCATTGTAGAAGTAGAAGCTATATAGACAAGACAGTGGTCACGCTAGCAATAGCGAAGTAGGAAGACGACAAAAAAAATCTAATGGTGGTGCGAGGCTGGCAGAGCAATCTGAACCATTGAGAAGGGTTTGCGTTGGGATTAGCAATAGGGAGCCACATTCTTTTACTCCCATTTATTCCGGTCACATTCAGTGGAACGTGTGACACTCAGTACGAGATCTCGTGGACCCTGTTGGCTCCCCCAGCGCACGTTAGACAGAAGCCTCTTTGTTTCACAATATAAACCTTTTAGCGAGTAAAATAAAAATAATGATATGTAGGAATATTATTATTACCTTGTCTTCCTTTCCTACTTTGTCCTTCCCTCCTACAACTATTGTCCCACAGATGAGCTTCGTATCTCCCGGTCCATCTATGTCTGAAGAGAAGAAGCAAAATAAATATTGAAAATTTAAATGATGATGATAAAAGATGGTGACGAATAAGATACCGGGTGACGCCGCGGTAGATGGAGGTGCGTTGGCCGAAGGTGTCGACGGTTTTCTTTTGAGAGGGTTTCTGCGGTTCGGTGATCGGTTGAGCTGCGAAGCCGCGAGGGAAGCATGCGGCTATTGTTGTCTTGAGCTCCGAATCGTAAAGCTGGTTGCTGTTATCGGTGGAAAACTGCGGAAGCTGTGGCGGTGCAGAGGTGGCGCCGGCACCGCCTAGAAAGTCCTCGAACTTGGGGAATATGGAGAGGTTAGTTCCTCGGGTGGCGGAGGCGTCGACCGTGTTGGTGCCTGGAAGATAATATAAAATTGAGTGGATAGCGAGAGAAATAGAAATATAAATATAAATATAAATATAATGAAGGAGTGAGTAGAGAAGGAAGGAACCAGTGAGAGTGAGAGATGGATAGGTGAAGGAGTGGAAAAGGGAAAGGGGAGAGGAAGGGTGGGAGGAAGAAGGGTTGGGAAAGTGATTGGAAAGAGAGAAAGCGAGGGAGTTGTTTGGCGGTGATGAGGAAGAAGAGTCCATGGTGTGGTGTATTTTTATCTTATGGGATTGGAACTTCAGTTGGGTTCTTTGGAAACTGCGATCTTATAGAATCTATCTGAGAGGTTGAGGAAGAAAGGTGCTGAGATTATGACACAGATATAGAGGTGGTCTAAGAGAGAGAAAGAGGCGAGGTGAGCCTAGCTCAGCTGCTTCTTAGGGTTGCACCAAAAACGAGGTTCTTTCTCTTAGTATGCCTCTACAGTATACATATGCCACACAACACTGACATTTCTATGCTATAACTTTTATATTTTTATTTTTTATATACACACACAAAATCAATTTAACTTGTAACTTCTATTATTTTCTGCATATGCCCATGCATCTCTCTAATCTCTTTTCCTAATATGTCCATCCAAATAATCCCCATTTCTGTAACCGACAAATATCCAGCCCTTATTCAATTTCTTTTTTGTCACAATATTCATCTTCAACGTCAACAACTACCCCTTCTATATATTAAAAATCCTAAATAACTGTTCTTTTTTATCTAATTTAATAAATTTCTTTTTCTGATATTTTGAAAAATAATCAACCTATACTTAAACGGCTTACATTAATTAAATGAATTAGTTTGCATTTTAAAAAAAGTGCATTTTACTTTATTTCTATTATTTTTTTATCATCAAGGTATCTCCACCACTGTATACGAGTTTGTGTGATTTGTGCATTTTACTTTTAGTACCAATTTATAAAGATATAATAATAATTATTATTATTATTATTATTATTATTATTTGATGTATATTGCTGAAAAGAAATGAAGGAAGGGGGAAAAAAAGATAAAAATATAGGAAGGCAAAGTGGATGATTTTTATAGGAAGAATGGGCGGTGGCGGTCTGACTTCGCTCAAGATTAGAAAGCATTGCTTTAGGATAGAGATGTAAATTTGTAATGTCAAGTATACGCAATAAAAGTATGGGTATATTTATGGGTCAATTAATCTAGGACATAGAGAAGAATCATAATAGTAAACAATCAACTAAAATCAAGATTCATTGCACATAAAATATGCGAACGTCAAGATTGGTTTCATTTCGTAGTATATATATATATATATATATATATATGAACGTAAAGGACTTATAGATTTGTATAAGATATGATTGTTAGTACTTGTAATATTTAGTGTATGATTGTAGGGAAGCAAGACGGAAGAAGAGGGAACACGGTGACCCATCGCCCATATCAATGGCAAAAAAGAAAGATGAACATGGTTGGTTTCTCTATTTATTTATTAAAGTTAACATTTTCTTAATGCACCACTTCAAATTCTCTCTGCAAAAATCCAAAGCAGACCACGACGGTGTTTAGCAAATGTGATGTTTAAGATAAATTTTGTATTATTTATTAAATTTTTAAAAAAAATCTTTAAATTACTTAATTTAATATTAATTACTACATATTTACTTTTTTATGACTAATTTTATTGTTAACAAACACTGATATTTTAACAGTAGAAATAATTAATTAATTAGTGTTATTTTTATTTTATGATATGATTCAAAAGTAATTAAGTGATTTTCATGTTTGATAGTATAAAAATTTTAAATACATAATAAAAGAACTTCGATGATTGCAGTTTATTTGCATTTTAATTGGTAATTTTAATTTCTAATACTTTTACACTAATTATATATCTTAAATATAAGTGAGATTTTATTAAATATTGGCCTAAAACATATTATAAATTATCATCTAACTTCTTCAACTCTCGTATTCTTAAGTAATGTAACCATCAACTTGTTCATACACCTGTTTATAGAATAATATTTTTTACTTTTTTTATATTACATTATTTATATAATTATTTATTAAATTTAATTGGTATATATTATAAGTGTAAAGATTTTTACACTAATATTCAATTACAGTCTTTCATCCATGCTAAGTTTGTTGATTTTATTAATTAGTAATCACATGAGAAAAAAAATTATTCTTAGACAAAAATGTTTTATATTAATAATGTATATTAATTAAATTTTTATTTATTATACAGATAGCGTTGCTCTCTAAGAAGAAATTAGGAACTATTTAAATGAAAACGAATGATCAAACATAGTAGCTTCAAGGATTATTATAAATTGTCTGAATCGCAACATCTTTAGTCACATATTTGCACCATCCAATCGTCACATCTTTTTTCATTCTTTATCTCTTTATTTTTCATATTCTTAAAGCGCCTCACCATAACTCCTTCAATATAAGGCCACTTCGCGCCATATATCCTCTTTAACTCCTTCATTCTTTTCTCTTTTACATCAAATGTTTTATTTTCCTTGAGAGTATTGATAAAGAAAATTTAAAGCACCAAGTTAAAAATTACAAACAACATTTGACGTAATATACTTTTAACAAACACAACCATTTAAGTCTAATAAACATTAAATTACTTTAATTATTTTTGTTAAATAACTTGCGAATAAAAAAACCTATCAATTTTAATTAGTAATTTAATTTTTCACTTTATTTATAACTTCTCTAACAAGAATTAGTTATTACTTATTAAGCATTTGTAACATTTTATATATAAAAAGCAAATAAATAAGTATAAATTTTACTTGAAGATGCTAAGCAAATAACAACCTTAAATAGTGAATCTTCATGGGTGTTCGGGTGTTGTGGCTCTTCCCCTGGGGCCGAGGAAGGTCTGGAAAGAAGTCCAAGTTAATTAGGTAATGGAGGTTGATGTGAGCCCAGCTAGGAGTGAGCAAGCAGCTTCTTTTAGAGGAGAAGAGAATGATCAAGATAAGATACTAATGTCTGTAGGAAGTTTCAATGAAGGCCAATATATATGGGTCCTAGGAAAGCAAATGGGTGCATCCAGCTCGGTGTCTGAACAGTCAATTGTGAAAAGGTTGGTTGAGCTTGAAGAGCGTGATAGACAGAGGGTTGACAATTGTAGGGTTGTCACTAGTAAGGGGCAATCACTTTAATATGTTAAGTATTCTCTCATATAATATTAGAGGGATAAGGGGGAGGGCTAAATGGAGGTCTGTCAACCAGCTAGTATCTAAGCATGGGGTTAATTTTCTATGTATTCAAGAAACAAAAGTAGAGACTATAGATATAGACTTATGCAGTTCTCTTTGAGGAGACTCTAATTTGAAATGGCTTGCGACTCTTGTTGTCAATAAGTCGGGGGGTTACTATGTGTATGGAATGATGTGGAATTTAGTGTATCTGAAACATTTCAAGGTTTGGGTTTTCTTGGTGTAAAAGGTAGATTTAAGGAAGAGTTGAGTGAAAGAGTAATTGTCAATGTGTACGCTCCATGCTCAGTTGCAGGGAAAAGAACTATGTGGCAGTCTTTACTGGATCAAAGACAGTGTTTTCATGGCTGCCTTTGGTGTGTAGCAGAGGACTTTAATGCAATCAGATCCTCAGAGGAAAGAATTGGAGAAAATGGCCTTTCGGGAATGAATATCTCTGGAATCAATGAGTTCACATATTTTATCAACAACATGGAACTTCTTGAAGTATCTGTTGTCGGGCACCTTTTCATATGGTTTAGTGCCAGAAGTATAGGTTGTAGTGTCTTGGACAGGTTCCTAATCTCCCAGGAATGGATGGATCAATTCCCAAATAGCTTCCAACTTAACTTTAGTAGGGACTTCTCTGATCACTGTCCTATAATTTTGAAAGTTTCAAATGTCGATTGGGGTCCTAAGCCATTTAAGTTTGTTAATGGATGGTTGGAGTGTTTTGGGTTTGATTAGTTTGTAAGGAAAAGCTACAGTAAGATAGAAGTCCATGGGTGGGGTGCCTTTGTGCTCAAAGAAAAATTGAAGGCTCTAAAAGTAGAGATCAAACAGTAGAGCAGGCAGAATATTGGCAAGGTGGAAGCTACAATAAGTGATCTAAAAATGCGAATAGCGAAGTATGACAAGGATGTTGAGGATGGAATCCTAGGGGTAGAGGGTGTTAAGATGTGTATGGAGGCAACTGGTGATCTAAAAAAATGGAGCTCCTATAATTAGTATTTATTGGCGCAGAGGGCAAAGCTGAAGTGACTAAGAGATGGACATTCTAATTCTAGGTTTTTCCATTCTCATATTGCTCGAATGAGGAAGTGAATGGTATTCTACGGGTGTTATCGAAGGGGGAATGGGTGGATAATCCTGTCCAAGTAAAGAAGGAGGTCCATGACTTTTTTCAAGAAAGGTTCCAAGCCCAGAGGGATGAAAAAGTTTGGCTGGATGGGGTGGATTTTAACCGGATCTCGGATAGCCAAAAAGAGGAATTGGAAAGGGAGTTTACCATGGAAGGAATCAAGTTGGTAGTGTGGAAAGGCGATAATTCTAAAGCCCCTGGACCTAACAGGTATAACATGTTGTTTGTGAAACACTTCTGGGACATGCTGAAGGAAGATATTTAGACTGTCTTGGACGATTTTCATAGGTTCAGGAAGATTCCAAGGGGGGCTAATGCCTCATTCATTTCCTTGATCCCTAAGAAGGAGTTCCCAGAGAGCCTGGGAGACTATAGGCCAATATCTCTAATCGGTGTGCTCTACAAAATAGTTGCAAAAGTGTTGGCTCGCAGACTTCAAAAGGTGTTGCCTAGTATCATAGAGGAAACTCAAACAACATTCATTAAAGGAAGACATCTATTAGACAATGTGGTAGTTGTTAATGAAGTTATTCAGGAGGCAAAGCATCATAAAAAGCCCCTTTTGGTGTTTAAGGCAGACTTTGAGAAGGCATATGATTTCGTCAGTTGGGCGTTCCTATTTTACATGTTGTCTCGATTCAGGTTTGGGGCTAAATTGATCAGTTGGGTTCATGGATGCCTATCTTTATCTACAGTCTCAGTATTGGTTAATGGGAGCGCGACAAAGGAGTTCTGCATGCAAAAAGGGTTGCGACAGGGTGATCCTATGGCTCTATTTTTGTTCTTAATTGTGGGTGAGGGGTTACGAGGGCTAATTAGAAAGGCTCAGTCTGTAAACCTCATCTCAGGCATTAACCTTGATAATCAAGACTTTTAGGTTGTTATTCAATAGTTTGCAGATGACACTATATTCATGATTGTGCCTGAGTTTCAAAATGTTCTCATGCTTAAAAGTGCTCTAAAATGCTATGAGTTGACTTCTGGCCTCAAGATTAACTTTCACAATAGTAGCTTGGGGGGATTGGGGTGTATCTGCCTGAGGTAAGCTCCTTTGCTAGAATCCTGAACTGCAGAGTTCTTTAAATACCATTCTCTTATCTTGGGTTACCTGTGGGGGCGAATATGAGGTGTGAGCGTGTGTGGAAACCAAAGATAAAATGAGAGCGAGATTAACTCAGTGGATAAAAAAAACCTGTCTTTTGGGGGCGGATTTGTCTGATCAAATCCACCCTCTTAGCTTTACCTCTTTATTTTCTTTCTTTCTTCAGGGTGCTGAAGAAGGTGTCTAATTTTATTCAGTCACTACAAAGGAGTTTCCTTTGGGGTGGATCGGAGGAGTGTTCAAAAGTAGCCTGGATCAAATGGGAACAGGTATGTAAAGGCAAAAGTAGCAGAGGTCTGGGAATCAAGGATGTTGAGGCGTTCAATAAAACTTTGTTGGGTAAATGACGTTGGAAAATTCTGCAGGGGTAAAACTCTTTGGATCAAGGTGTTGGTGGCGAGATACCGGATGAACATTAAGAGGAACTTGCCAGTTAGCCGTAGATGAGGTGATTGCTAGTGATGGCATGACATTGTAAAAATCACCTCTGAAGAAGAAGTGGGTGACTGGTTCGCTGGTAAGATCAAGCCTGTGGTAGGGGATGACTCCCTATTTAAGTTCTAGGAAGGAGGGTGAATGGTGTCTGGAGGGCTCATATATGCTTACCTTAGGTTATACTATCTCTTTAATCAACGGGAGGCACTTATTTTTGAGATGGGTGAATGGTGTAATAATAATTGGGTTTGGAAGTTTAGTTGGAGAAGGGAGTTATTCAGCTGGGAGAATGAATAGGTGGGGGAGTTGGAGGGTGATCTAGTTGGTCTTTCCATGAGGCAAGAGACGAGTGATGCTTGGGGGTGGGAAGTGAGTTCAGGGGTCTCAGATCAATATTTGGTAAAGATGGCTTATCAAGCAGTGTGTGGAGCTTCACAAGATGATACGTCTCCTTTTTTCAGTCAATTATGGAAGTCAAAAGCTCCGTCCAAGGTGGTGGCTTTTTCTTGGAAGGTGGCATTGGGAAGAATCCCATCAAAGGTTGAACTGACTCGACGTTCCATCCTTCTAATGGTTGAGGTAATCTGCCCTCTCTGTTGTTCGTTACCAAAATCAGTCAATCATTTGTGTTTCTCCTGTAAGTCTAGCTTCTCTGTTTGGATGTTGTGCTTTAAGTGGTTAGGATATGTCTCAGTTCTGCCTGTCGATTGTGAAATGAATTTCTGGAGTTTCTTGGGGATGTGCAATTCAATAAGCAAATCTTTGTTCTAAGTGTTATTTTGATGTCAACTTTGTGGAGTATATGGATTGCGAGGAATGAGGTGATTTTCAATAGTAATCCATTCCTTGTAGAAGAAGCTTGGCAATTAGCTATGCAACGGTCATGGATGTGGCTTAAAGGGATAACTAAGGTATTAGACATAACTTTTGTTAAGTGGTCCTCTAATCCGATCTTGTGCATTAAACGCATTTTGTCTAAGTGTGATTTCTGTATTTGTATGATGCAAGGTTAAAGTTCTGTTTGAGGATGGTCTCTAGCTTTTGTTTTCCTCTGTTAAATGTTATTGAGGGAGTCCGTTTCAGACACCTGATGGTGTTTGTGGTGGTATTATCTCTTTGCTATTTTTGGAGAATTTGTTCTAATCTGTCTTTACTTTCTGAATGCTTTTGTATCCCTAATCTCTACAGTATCATTTCTTGTGACTTGTGTAGAATTATCATTAATAAATTTTACCTTTTACAAAAAAAATATGCCTTTTTTTTTTAATATTCAACTTAGTTATTTAATTTTCAAAAGAAAAAAAGTACCATGCAAACCTATTGTACAATTTTATTAACGCCCTAGTGTTAATTTGGACAAAAATCAACATAAAATATTTTTAAAATATAATAATAATAAAAGAACAAGCTTGTGCTTTCTATATGTTGATTAATATAAATTTTTTGCTTGTTAAAAAAAAACTATTTTAGTTAATATCATAATTTTTATTTTTCTCAGCTATTAAACGACTTCATTCATATATTTATTTTAGTTTAGTTTAATTTAATAATCTGACGTTTTACAGCTAATTTTATTATTTATTTTCCTTTTTACCTTACAAGTTACATCAAAAGTTGAAACACAGCAGCAGTATTACAGGAGAATAGTGAGTAATTGATTTTGTCGTGTAATGAAACCGACACTTGCTTTTTTTAAAATTTCTTTGGAGACCATCGGATTCGGTACAGCGGCATCACTGTGCGTGCATATCATTCTATGGACACGTACTCAGTATTTTAATGTTTTGGCTTAGCAAATTGAGACACGTGTCAAAAGGATCTCAGGAATGATGCCATCCTATGTCGTAATCTTTTTCAATTCTCTCATTCATTCTCTCTACTGATCCATGTATTGAGGTCTTTTTTTGAAAGAAATATATTGGATTAGTTGTTTGATATTAATATTATTATCTTAATATAATTTTATAAATTAGGGTGTTTAAAAATCAAAGAAAATTAAAAAATTTTCTTTAATTTTTAACCTATCAACGTAGATGTACGTTAAAATAATTATTTTAATATTAAAAATTCTTTATTGTAGATATTTTTAAGTGTCTGTCTAAGTAAATTTTTATCTTTTTAAATAATTATTTATTTTTTATAAGCTATCTTTTATATTTTAGATGCACTAATTTTTTAAAATTCTTTTAATCAACAATAATTTTTAAAGTAACTTATTCTTTCTCATTTAGAAATATTTTTAGTGATAAAAATATTTTTCTCTCCAAATAACAACTAGATGTGAACAATTAAGTGGAGAGAAAAATAAAAATAATTTAAAATATAATATCAATAATCACCAAATTGAATATAAATAATTAAGTCAACAACTTTTTTTCAAGGAGACATTTTCCAAATAGCTTATAACATAAAAATTTATTCTAGTAAATGAAAAAATAATATGTTAATTTTAATTTAATTTTGTCATAAAAATATTATTAAATATAAATAAAATGATTAAATAATTATACATCATTAAATAATTTTAATTTGAATTATTTTAATGTTTGATATACTAGTGTGTATATATATATTAAATTAAAGTAATTTTAGAATTTTTTTAATTAAAATGTTATTATAAAACAATTTAATAATAGAGTTTTATAAGTTTTTAATATTAAATCTCATTACTGTCTTTATCTCTAGATTTTAAATAAAATTTATACTTTAAAAATAAATTACAGTAATTGATGACAATAACTTTATTTCACAGTAAAAATTACGGTCTATCATAATCAAGTTATAATTTATAGGTTGGAATTATTTTTTAATAAACCCTCATTTTAATACCATTTATATATTAAAAAAATATATTATAAAATTTAGTTATATACAAATAGTATAATTTTTTTTATAAACCAAAGAATTTTACTTAGAAAGAATAGTTAAACAAAAGCATAAAATGTATCTACCTAATGCATTACACAGTTACAAAGAAATAGAAGTTGTATCATTTAGATAACATAAAGCTTGGGGGTTCAACACTCATTCAGCAAACGAGTGAGTTGACATCTTCATTATGTGATATCATTTTCACATCTTCAGTTGAACCACTTCAACTATATCATAAACTTTTTTGTTACTTGTCTCTAAATATTTTGTCATTTCTAACTTTACAAATGTGTCATATTCCTATGAACCAAGTGAACAACCATACTAGGCTCAACCTTATTGATCTACAAACTGACAACAATGGCTTCAAACTAAATTATGGAGTGGTGTTGAAATTCCCCACCAAGCACATAACCTTATCCAAACCTGATACGACAATCTACAATTGAAAAACATGTGTTGTTCTGTTTTCACAGCCTTTGTTACAGAATGCACAATCTTCTTCATCGTCACAAAGAATCCCTCTCTTGCGAAGGTTGATCCTTGTTGGCATCATATTTAGTGCTAAATTCCATGCTATACTTTGTACTTTTAGAGGAACCTTTTTCATCCAAATAAGCTTGAAAATGTCATCTTTGTGATGGGACTCCACCATGGTCAGAATCTTGTACATCAATCTCATTGAATACTGTCCTGACTCTTCAACCCTCCAGCTCCATCCATCTTAAGACCCCTTAATCAACCTTACAGCATGTAGTGTTTGACCTAACTCTTCTACCTACCCCTCCTCCCATACAAATAAACTCTTTCCCCAATCCCACTTCCATCTCATCTCACCTCACACCCATATTTCCTTTACTCTAATGTTTTTATCAATTGCTAGCTCAAATAGTTTAGGATATTGATATCTAAAACACTAACCACCTAGCTAGTTATCCTGCCAAAACAAGGTTGAGTTCCCATCTCCTAGCTTACGATATGCATTTTGGGACCATCAATCCTCCTGCCTCACCCCTCCCTTTTATAGGGTGTATAACAGTCCACCGTCGAAAACATATCCTACCCTAAATCCTTTACTAGTCATCATTTAATTGATTGCGCGATTTCAAAAATCTAACCCACATCCTATTTTCCTTTGTACCTAACCTCCACTTCCATTTCCTTAATAATGCAATTTTAAACTTATCAAGTTTCCTCAATCTTAATCCCCTTCATCTTTTGGCCTGCAAACTTTATCCCAAGACACTCAATGCACTTTTCTACTATTATCCTTCCCTCCTTATAAAAAACTTTTAAAAGAGATTCAACTTTAGAGATTATACCTGTTGGAACCTTGAAGAACGAAAGATAGTAGATTGATAATGTAGACAACATGGATTTTATTAGCACAACTAGGCTTGTCGTTGAAAGGAATTTGTTTTCCCTATGAGACAATCGTTTGTGTACTACTTCCACTGTAGGTTTCCATTATAGAAATAGTATAATAATAATATAATTTTTTTATAGGTCAAATATTAATTATTAATGTGTTAAGTTTTTGTTAGTGGAGAGATTCAAACTCACGCCCTTTCCCTCTCATCTCTTCACTTTATCACTAGACCAACCTTATATCTCTTATAATAATATTTTGAGAAGTTTTGTTTTTAAATCAAGAGGGATTCAAATATAGTTTTTTTTATAAGAAAATGTTAGTTGTTAATGTGTTAACAAAGAAATTCAAATCTAGGACTTGTCACTTTCCCATCTCACCGAGTTACCACAAGATCAACCTCATAACTCTTATTAAAAAGAGATACTTAAATAAGAAATAAGAACCACCAAAATAGATTATTAATAAATTTTAGTTAATTATACACAACATGTAAAAAAATTCATTAAAATTTCTCATACTAAAAATTATATAATTAGGATTCTATTTTATTATTATTATTAAAGAAAATAATTAATACACTAAAAGTATAAAATTGTTTACACATTCAATAATAAATTGATTGATTTAAACAATAAATTTTTAAATTATATAAATAACGATATGTGATTAGGTTGTAAAATGAATAAATAACCATTAAGCTCTTATTATTATATAAGAAGATTTTTGTTAGATAATAAACACTTCAAGTGGTAATAGTTACTGGTTAGTGGTAGATGAGAAAGTGAAAGAGAGAAGGTATGAATATGATAGTACATGTAGCGGCAGAGAGAGGGTGGCCCGCCATTTGTAAGGTATGGGGAGCAGTAGTGAGCATTGATATTATCATTACAATGGCGATGGACCTAAGACAGGACATTTACTTCTCCCTTTATTGCATCGCATTAATACTTTTATGGCTTTCTCGGAGCATCTGTATATTCAAATATTTTCCACATCCAATTCATTTTTTTAACTCAACATTTTTCTTAATTTCATTAATTTAAACCAATTCTACCTTTAAAATAACAATTTCTTACCACATTTACTACCTAGATGTAAAATATTTTATATTACATTCAATCACACTATTATAGTACACATTATTTAATATAAATTTATTAACTTTATAATAAATAATTTAAATTATAATTTAATAATAATATAAAATTTTTTTACACTAACTCCTTAAATCCTAATAAATATTACTATAAATACATCAACCGATTATATAAAAGTAATAATTTAAATTATTTATTACTATAAATACATCAACCGATTATATAAAAGTAATAATTTAAATTATTTATTAATTATTGGTTATTTAATAATTTAAGTGCTGAAACATAAACACCTATTAAGTTAAAATAGGTCCAAGTTTTTCCTAAATCCAATCTAAAAATAGATTTAATTTCACTTTTAAAATCTTAAGTCTGTAAATTAACTAAAAATCAAATACCACACTGGATAAATATTATAAAAAAAAGTAATTAAGTGTTGTGTTTGTCTTTGCTTTAACCCTGCTTTAAGTCTTTAACGAAGATTTAGTTATCCATATGCAGAAGTTGAATTTTTTTTTTCGGTAACAGAAGTGTATTATCAGAGAATATTGTAATCTTGGTTATAATGTAGTTTTGAAAAAACAACTTAGATGATTCTTTATAAAAGTTTTTTTTTTAAAAAGGTTATTTCTTAAGAAGTTAAAAATTTATTACTTATAATTATTTTTAAACAACTATCTTTTCATTGTCTTCAATTTTTTTACTCTAAAAACTTATTTTTAATTACAGCAAGATTAATTATTTTTAAGTTATGTTACAGCTTTTCCAAACAACATGTTTTAAAATTTTTTTATTTTTTTATAAAGAATAAAATATTTTTAAATTATTCTTTAGTTGTGTTTTGTAAAAAATAAACTATTTATATAAAAAAGCTTTATGTTTGGAACATAAGATAAAATTTTATAGAAAAGATTTTTATGAAACTATATTATTTTAAAATTATTCTATAAGAAATTTATTCAAAGTTGATTATGATTATAAATAATTATAATAATAATTTATTGTGAAAATAACTTAATTTTTACCGTTATCCCAGATTCATTCTAAAAAGTAAACAGGAGTATTGAAAAATTGAAATTATAATTATTTATTAAAGTATTTTAATTACTTAAAAGTATAGAATTTAAACATTTTTATACTCACTTTTCCATTTTTTCTTTCTCCTTTTTCCTCTTTCTTTTCTCTCTATATTAACAATATAAGCATTTTTAAATTATTAAATAATTTAAAATTCGCCAATGTTTATGTTTAGTTTGATAAAATTTAAACATATTTAAGAAAAAAAATTTATATGGAGAAAATTAACACACTGTATCAAATTAAGAATTCAAAATTTTGAATCCTTTATTACAAACAAATATTTAAAAATAAACAAAATATAATCAATGCAAGTCAAATTTCAAGTGTTCAAATTTCCTACAATTTTAAAATTACCCTCCAAAATATCGGTATTACTTCTTTAATAATGTTCTTAATTATTTCAAAATAGGCATTCTCTACACAATTTCTTCGAAGGTCATTTCTACCTCAAAGTTCATCTTCCACTCTACTTCACCAATCATGTAATTAATAAATTAGGAGAAAGCTCCTGAAGTAAAATATTATATACTAATAAATGAAAAAAAAAAAACGCATAACTTTAAAAGTATTATGACAGCGTGAAGTTTCAATTTACATTTAAACATTGCTTATCTAAGACAATAATTTTGTCCCATTTTTCTTTTGTTTCTTTCAATCTCATCAGTAATTTATTTTATTAATAATTTTTGTTATCTTTTATTTCAAAGATAAGTATATATATAACTTTCATTAGCAAGAAATGTAAGCCTCCAACACTTTCGCTTTAACATTTTTTTAGATAAAAATTGTTAAAAATATTAAATTTTAGTATGTTTATTTCTAAATCTAAGAGAAAGTCATTAAATTAATTGTGAGTGAGACAACTAAAATTCATCATTTTCAATTAATTTTAATTAATCATGAAAAGAAATTTAAAATACATTAACAGTTAACCTGTAGGTTACTTATTAGCATTTCACTTTTTATTCACAACACTATTAAATGATTTCACTCCTTAATTACTTCATTCCTGACTTGAATAGTATCAAGATTTGATGTTAAAGACTTGTATAACAGTAGGAAAGAAAACAAATTAAAGTTTGCTAATTTGAAAATTGCAACTTAAAATATACAGAGAGTTATAATTAATTAAAGGTCAAGGCAAAAAATTAAAAGTGGCTTAATCAATTATGCGTTACACATATATAGATTGATATAACAATGAGAAATGCTAGTCACATTCTCTCTTATATTTTCTGAATATATTTAATTCGTTAAAATTTATTAAAAATTATTTATTTAACATAAATTACGAGAGAAAAATAAATAAAAAATAAATATCAAGATTGATATTTCTGATAAATTATATCAATCATGAATAGAATCATTAAAAAAAAAAATTAAAGAAATAGTTTAATGAGAATGATTCCAAATCTTTTCATTTCTAATAAATTAAAAGAGATTTACACTAACGTTTACTTACATATCTTTGTTTATTAAACGTCAACAAATTTACTGGAAATAAAGAGTTGTGAGGATTGAATGTCAATCTAAAATCCTAAATATGTTACTCATTACACTCTTAAATTCAACAAATAAATATTTGGAATGAAGAATAAGTCTCTAAAACTTACTCTTAGAATAAGAGAATTCCTTTTCATAATATATATATATATATATATATATATATATATATATATATATATATATGAAGACAACTAAGGTGAGAAAATAGTTATGGGGTGAGAAATAAGAACATATAATAATATCAACAAGATTTCAACAAATGGTTGAGGTTCATTTGTTAATTAAAAAAGCTCACGTGATTCTCTCGCACAAAAACTTTTTTATACAAGAGTTGTTAATTTTAATATTTTGAATTTAACAAATTTGAAAGATAAAAATACATTTTAAATGAGTACACCAACCAATTACCTATTATGCATGATTATTGTTATAGAAATATTAAAAAAGTTATATCTAGTAAATTATTAAGACTTATAAAAAAACTACATAATGCCCGAAAATCCTCTGGAAAGTCTCCACCACCACTATTGTCATCAATACCACTATCATCTCTACTGATGGTGGCAACAACGACAGGAGGCGAACACACCACCATTGTCACCCCCACCATCACCATTGCTACTGCCACTACCATTGTTGCCACTGCCGCTGTCACCACCACCATAATCGCCACTACCTCCACATCGTTGTTATACCACCACCATCGTTAGTACCATCCCTCTCCCACCGTTGCTGCCATCGTCGATATCACCACCATTACCGTGGTCGCCATCATCATCGGGGATGGTGGTGGTGACCTTGTAGATAATTCAACTGTGTGACAAGAGAGAGCCACATGTTAAGGTTTTATAAGTTCTAATAATTTATTATATGTGACTTTTTTAATATCTCAATAACAATACATAATAAGTAATTGTTTGGTGTACTTGTGTAAAATGTATTTTTATATTTGAAATTTGTTAAATTCAAAATGTAAAAATTAACAGCTCTATGTGAAAGGTTTTTGTGTGATAGGTAGCGATGGTGGTGGTGGTATGGATGACCATGGTGGTGGTGGAGACCTTACAGAAGATTTCAAACATTACGTTTTTTTATAAGTTTTAATAATTTACTAGAGGTGACTTTTTAATATTTCAATAACAATACATAATAAGGAATTGTTAGAGGTGTGCAAAAAAGGTAGTTTGAACCGAATTGATTTTGAACTGAACCAAACCAAATTAGTTTTGAGTTAAACCAATTTAATAAAAATTAATTGAACTATTTTTAAAACCCAGTCTAGTTCGAACTTAATTATTTTAAAACCAATTTGGTTCCAACCGAACTGATTTTAAAAATAGTTTAGTTTGTTGGTTTATAAAAAAGAACATTTTCTTCGCATCTCACACCTCTATGTAACTTTCCACAATCATGTGAAAAATAAGTTTACTGGAAAAACACTCCGTCTAGTTGTACATACCATTGTGGTCATGTCCACAACACTGTGGAAAAAAAACTAACAAAAAAAAACTTAGTTTAAAACTAGTTTAATCTAGATCTGTTTCAAACTAGTTTCGAACTAGTTCGAAAACAGTTTTATAAAAATAATTCGGTTTTGAACTAGTTTTCTAAAATAGTTCGGTTTTTTTGGAAAATCAATTTTTGCCCACCCCTAGTAATTATTTGGTGTATTTGTCTAAAATACAAATCTTTGAAATTTGTTAAATTCAAATTATTAAAATTAACAATGTATGAAAGATTTCTATGTGAGAGAACCATGCAAGCTTATTTAATTAACAAATGAATCTTAACTATTTATTAAAATCATACGGTTATTATTATGTTTTTTCTATAATTTTTTTTTCTAATTTAACTTATCCCACGTGTGTGTATATAGACACACACCCGCATGGGGATGTCTTAATTTTAACTAAACTAGATTTGAATGTTCTTTTTAAATTGATTTTTAGGCTCAAGTATTTTTTATAAAATTGTTGTGGAGAAAAAAAATTTCGTTAAGGGTGATTAACTCGATTTTTCAATAGAAATTTATCATTAATAAAATAGATAAATATTTCACATCAACATCATATTACAAAATAGAGAAAATTGACTATGCCCACTAACAATTTAAAATAATATTCATCTAATCACAATGGATCATATATATCATAACTACTTTAAATCATATATATGATGATCTATGAAAATATAATAGTGTAAATTTATATATATATATATATATATATATATATATATATTTATATATATATATATATAAAATAAGTTATCAACATCAACTATTAAAGTAATGAAATGGTATTGTCCCATGATAAACATACAACTATTAATATAGATAAACATATCACTATTTAAATTAAAATTATGGCTATTGAATCAATGTTGGTATAATTTTACACATATAATTAATAATAAATATTTTTATAAAATTTACTATTTATTAAAAATTAAAATAGTTAAATAGTTGTTAGGTTTTCCGTTTGCTTTTTTTTTTTTTTTTCTGAATGTTTGTGTTTTTCTTCTTATTGTACATAATTAATAATTTAAATGACAACAAACTAATAAGAGTATATTTGAAACGATTTTATGAGCCTATCCCTTTATTTAGTTATACAAGTCATTTGTGTGAGAATATATGCGCGTGCGTGTTAGATATAATATGAGTTATTTTTCAAATGTTTGAATAGCCTAATTGGCTTATCAGTTTGGGTTTCAGTGTAATCTTTGAATTATTAGATTTAGATACGTGAATATGAATTAGTGATAGATGGCATCCAATTGCACGTGTTGAGGCACACTATCCATAGCATTATTGGATAAATTGCAGGATGGTTTCCATTATTAGATGCGTGACGTGAATTTTCATAGTTAATGGCATTATTGTCTACTCAAAATTACGTGAAAGGTTTCTCCATCTCCACCTAAAACTAAAGATATTCCTCAATTGTGTAAACAATTATTCCTCTTCGCTAAGAAACAACCAAAACAATGACAAGAAAGAGATAAACTGAATCATGCATGTTCCAACTGCAACTTATTATTCACCATCTTTGTCCATCTGCAATAGTAACTTATATCCACGTTCACTATTATTTTATATATTTCTGCTTCTTCGTATATCAGTTAGATTTAATCAAACTCACGTTTAATGTGAATCCATTTAATGTGCTTTAAACAGGTTTTCAAACACACATTTTGTCTTCATCTTGTAAGTACACCATGCAAAGATTTAACACCATTAATAAAACAGGTAAATTACTTACAGTTAAATCTCAATGTTCATAAGAAAAAAAAGAAAAAGAAAATTGAAGTCAAGGGTAGTACCATTTTAACCAAAGAATAATTGTGTGCAGTTGCATATCCTAGAGGCAAAAAAATGTTTGGATCTCACAATTGAATCACGCTAATTAACAGCTCATCGCAGGGTGAAGAAGCAAACAAAACAATAATGCAATCAGACAGACACTTGTTTCTTCCTTTTCCGTCACACACAACGAATTTCCACATTTTCACCAAAGATTTAGTAGCTACCATCTGACATCATATTCAAATTCTAATAATCCAATCTTACTGACTTACAAAAATTAACTCTCTAAGATCAATGACGTCTAAATTTTATTAATAGTGGATGAAGAAAAAAAGAGAGTATGAAGTGCTTGGCACCAGTGCACCCCTGCATAAGATTAACGATTCCCGGTTGCTTTAAACTAAATGTAAAGATTTTTTAATATGCAACTGTAAACTCTTGAAATTTGATTGGTATAAGTAATTTTTCTTTTTATAAATGTTAACAATAATTCCCGATTCACTTTTTTTATTGTTGAATGAAATTTGCATGGGTATACTCATTCGATGGGTAGTGACTTGTGAGAATAATTAAATATAAAATGAAATGCTAATCATTTAATAAAATTTTAGGTTTGAGTAAGTCCGGTGTGTTTAAACCCGACATCAAACCAATATTCTAAATAGATCGGGTAAATTCGATCTGCACCAATACATAAATTTCTTTTAGGAGTTCATATTATGTTCAGGAAACTCGTCGATTTAACAAACCGATTGATATGCAGACCAACATATATATGTATCTGAGAAAAATAAAATATTTATACAAAGTATGTATAAAAAGTTTTATACTAATAATCACAATCTTTTATATAGATGAGTTTGTTGACTTTAATAAATTTTAAAAGTTAGATAAATAATGAGTTGTGATTAAATATCGGTGTAAAACTCTTTTATATTGTTAGTGTATAAGTGTTAATTAAATTTTATATATTTTTAAATAAATAAATTATAATATATCACACTAAAAATTATATAATTTATAATAATATAAAATATTAAATATTTTTAATACAAAAAATGTCAAATATCATTATTTGAAACAAAAAAGTCACAACATTAATACTTACTAATAATTCAAATAAAAAATTAATTTACCCCTCTAAACGAACTATACATCAAAGTTGTAAACACATGAATTTAACTTACGAAGTTAACTGATTTTACAAATCAAACTTAGATACTTCTTACCATTATAATTTTTTAAACCCCCAAACTTGAAAAGTCCATAGATTCAAATTCATCTTTATAAAATACACATGAATTTCACCCAGAGTCAAAAGTTGTAATTTTTTTTATAAGCAAAATTGATTAATAATGAAAAGTACCATAAGATATGCCCAAAGATACGGAAGTATATATTGGATACAAAAAGGTGTATAGTATTATCAATTTATACTTTTTTTTTTCTTATTAACAACCGAATATTTTCGTAATAAATTGCTTGACGATGATGTTAATTAACTAAATTAAAATAAACTATCATGAGCAATATTTTGGTATTTGTGTTTGGTAAATCAAATTGTTAATATAGAAATGAATCAAATTACTATGATCATATATAGAATCTGGCAAAATTTTTCTGAAGTTAAAATCGTTATGATCTTGAGGTAAGGGATTTACTGAACTATTACCCGCGATGTGAAGGTTGATTTCAAAGTTTTGTTTGTAAATATTTACTTTAAAAACAAAAGTGTAACTATGATAGAATAGAAAGATTATTATAACTGGAAACTGCATGTCATCGGTAATTAACTAAACAAAACAAAACGAATCAGGGCAAATAACCTTTCAGTTGTGTTATGTATATGAGAAACTTGAAAAGCATTTAATGATGACATAAACGCCACTTGGACTAGACCAAAGAGTGAGTGAAGAAAATTGAGAGGAAGATGGTAGTGTTGATATGTGTCACTTAACTTTGAATGAAAGAATGAAAATAAGAGTGTAATATAAGATGATAGGGATAGATCGAAATTATAGAATAAGTGAAGCAGGATTAGGCAAGAAATATGGTGGTTCGCTCCCGAAAGGACACTTTGACCCGGCCCATGCGGACACTTGTCTCAATTAACAAAAAATTGTGTTATTATAGTGACTCAGCCACAGCACCAATCACCAATCACCAATCACCAATCATCAATTGGGATTGCAAGCCAAGCAAAGCTAACGTTCAGACATTGCACATGTGCGAAAGAGACAAAAGAGATAGTGAGCAAGAGATTAGGTATTGAAAAACAATTGAATTTACTAAAATTGTGGGCAGCAGAAGACAGGCAAGTCCACAAAACACGGATAAGAGTTCAAAATGCTTTTACAAATAAGCAATAAGAATGCAGAATGGAAAAAATAAAAGGCTAAAAAACATGCACAAAAGGTTGCACAATGCTGAAGTTATTTTTAAGGAATAAAGAAAGACTAAAGGGTGTTTTAGATTGGCAGAGAGTTCGGCGGGAGTGGGAGTGTGTTCGCATCTGAGGCTTAATTATTCCCTTCAAATCTGCAGTATAAAGAAAAAGGACTAGTTTATAACTTAAACTAATAATTATCAACTTAAAAAATCACCCACTAACATACAGATTTTGTAGCATAAAGTAAGCAATGGGGGCAGCTGGCTACTAAAAGCCAATTTCTTTAATTCAAGGCACAATACTTTGCCAAAAGATCGAGTCAAACTTTTGTTGTAGAAAGCCATTGCAGAGTCTAGTTTGGGGGGGTCAGAGAAACGAATCATTCCCCTCGTTCGTTGCTATATCTTAATTTGTTTTTTATTACTATTACTATTATTATTGCTTCATCATCTTCTCTTCCTCCTTCTCTTTGTATTCTAATTTCCCAATTCTCTTTTATTTTAGTCGTGTTGCTTAAATTATTCTTCTTACATTCTCGGTTTGGAGAAAGGTCCTGTCTCATCTACATGATTTGAGACATAAATGTGGGTCCAGTTAGGGATTCACAATACGTGTTGTTTGATTATGATTCTATTACAAAATAAGAGCCCTCATAAGTGTATCACGAGGGTTGTTAGCTCCTTCATTTTTTTAAGCCAAAAAAAATTTCTATTTCTGCTCTAGAATGTATTATACTTTTATTTTTATTTTTATTGTAGAACTAAAATGTATTATATATGTGCTAGGAGACTATCAATTTGTTTTTTTAGGTATAGTAACAGAGTAAATTTAGTACGTATAGCCAGATTCAGCATGAGTATCTGTATATAGACAATATATTTCATACTAAAAAACTAAGTAATAATTAAGAAGGTAGAGTGAAAATGGTGCATCCACATGAGGGTCAAACATAAAAGATGAGATTGCACGTGGCATCCGGAGAGTTCTACTTCTAACGTCTATGAAAAAATGATCCACCACCACGGCACGTGAGTTAACTAGAGTTATGTTTCCACGTGCCATTTCAGGCACAAGACGAAGAGGGCGGTGGAAGTTGTGCTGGAGTGAGTGAAGCACAAGTGATGCTTGCCATTGTCATCTGCCACTTGCACTTTCTAATTTACACTTACAACTTCTGCAGTTTCTAACTTTCTGTGTATTCTCAGACTAATATTATATTATATTATGTTCTATTATTGTACTGTATAATTCACTCCTTTGATATAGCATAATTACAGGAGCACTGCGCCTTATAGTGCCTTTCGAAGATCACAGATACCACTCCACCCAGGACCAGTGTCGTGTGCCTTCTGTGTTATTATTACTATTATTCTTGTTGATTATCATCTACTTATGAAACGAGTTCGGGTAATTGACCTTAAGTATATATCATTTTCAAAACAGTGTATGTTTCATGCTTAGCTAAAAGGCTTGACACGTCGTCAAAGGCTAATAGTCTGATATTCATAAAAACCTTCTAAGAGTAACATCTTGCACTAACTCCTCATTCTAAAACTAGCGGGTTTTATTGGATTGGACAATCAATTATTCTATCTGGTTTAAATTAAGTTTTTTTTTTATGATTATCTGAAACCCAACTCAATTCAATTTTCTATAAATTGAATCCTACCTACCATAATCTTATTTTACTCTCTTTTTTTTTAAATACACACTTTATCCCTTTAACTCTAAACTTTTCTCTAAATTCTACTATTTTCTTTGTCACCTCTCTCTTATCTACTCTCTTGTTCACCTTCTTGCTTTCTCACCCTCTCTATTTCTTCTTCATCTTCCCAACCCTAACAACCAGTCACATCGCCCTCCCTCCTAGCTTGCTTCCTCCCCACCACTCACGTCTTTTCTCCAGCCAGTTACTGACACCCCAGTAAGCGTTAGCTTGAGACATTTTTACTTCTTTAACAAGATACCGTCAAAAAAGCTTCTAATTTACCTTTTATTCTACATTAGAATTTATTTTGGTTTTTAGTTTAGGGTTATGCTTCTTTGTTGTTTTTAGTTTAGGGTTTACACTTTTTATTTTACATTAGATTTATTTTTTATATTATATACTAATATAAAAAATGACTGTTTTTATTTTACATTATATTATAAGTGAAATAAAAAATTACTAAAGTCGAACTTTAAATTTGATTAAAAAATATCTAAGTTTCTTTAATGTATTATTTTAAGAAATTAAAAATTAAGAGAAATATGTTATAATAAATATTTAAAATTGAAACGTGAAATTTGAAGTTTGAACTCTTAGAAATTAGAAATTGAGAGAAATATATTATAATAAATATTTAAAATTAAAACATGAAATTTTAACTCTTAGAAATTAGAAATTAGAAATTGAGAGAAATATTTAAATATTTAAAATTCAAAACTTTAAATTTGAAATTTGAAATTTGAAATTTGAACGTTCTAATACAAATATTGATTTGATTTATACCTCTGTGTTGCTGAATGCATTTGTAAAATCAATGACATTATGAAGAATTTATTATCTTTGATCATATTTACTTTGTTAGAATTATTTCTAAAAAAATCCATCAAAACCTACAACAATAATTTAAACTCGAATTCAACTTAAAATATTTAAAATTTATGTACAAAATAAAATTTAATGAAATTTATGTAAAAAATTTAATGAAAATAAAATTTAATTTAAAATATTTTTAACAATAAACAATTCCTTTAATTCAAAAAATATATTAACGAAAAAAAAATTGAACATAAAAATTATTTTGGATATTTAATAACCGTCATGGTAGTGGTAAGTTAGAATACAATATTTTTTATGAAGTAAAAAAATTTTGTAAATATGAATTAATTTATATTATTACTATAATATTAAAATAAAATTTATATGAATTAATTTTATATAATTTATATTATTAATGTAAGTTAGAATACAATTTAAAAATAGAGATAATGTAAGTTTTTTAATACAATATTTTTTTATGAAATAATTTTTTTTAAATATGAATTAATTTTATATAATTTATATTAGTACTGCAATATTAAATTAAATTTATATGAATTAATTTTATATAATTTATATTATTAATGTAAGTTAGCATACAATTTAAAAATAGAGATCGTGTAAGTTAGAATACAATATTTTTTAAGAATTAAAATATTTTTGTAAATATGAATTAATTTTAGATAATTTATATTATTACTTTAATATTAAAATAAAATTTATATAAATTAATTTTATATAAATTAATGTAAGTTAGAATACAATTTCAAAATACAGATCATGTAAGTTAGAATACAATATTTTTTATTAAGTAATTTTTTTTAAATATGAGTTAATTTTATATAATTTATATTATTACTGCAATATTAAAATACAATTTATATGAATTAATTTTACATAATTTATATTATTAATGTACGTTAAAATATTTTAAAATACAGATATTGTATTATTAATGTCACATATATAGATAGTGTAACTTAGAATACAATATTTTTTATCAAGTAAATTTTTTTTAAATATGAATTAATTCTGTATAATTTATATTATTCAATAAATATAAAAGTTAGTATTATATAATTTATATTTTTAACTAATTAATTTTATATAATTTATATTATTAACTACATTTTTAGAAAGGTATATATATATATTATTATGTTGATATGTATTTATAAGATTCATAATAAAACTGATATTTAGATAATTTATATTATTAACTAAATTTGTAGAAAAGATATAATGCTTTCTACGTTAACACAATACAAATGTTAGTTGTCTAAAATAATATTTTTACTATACTTAACTGCATTAGGAAAAAGTAAACTTACTTGAAAAAGAAATGTTGAACAAATCACTAAGAAATAAAGTACATATGATTCTAAGAAAGAATAAAGCAACAAGGAGACAAGAAATAACCACGAACAAATGTAACATAAAATGTTTGTTTTAGTAATTTCCAAAATTTTATTTTATGATATTTAAAAATTAGGTAATAAATTATTTTCAATAATTCAGTAAATTAAATAAATTTAATATACTTTAAAAGATAATAATTAATTTAATAATTCTGTATATTCAATAATTCAATATAATTTATTATACAATTTTATAAATTAAATAAATTTAATATACTTTAACAGATAATAATTAGTTTTAACAATTTTGATAATTCTATGTATTCAATAATAAATTTATTATAAAAATTTATTAAATAACTTCAATTATTTAAATAGATTGTATAATTTATATAAATTTAATATTGAATAATTTATTTAACAAATAAGTTTAAAATTATAAAACCAATTAAAACATGCAACTAGTTAAAAAATTATAACCATCCAGCCAACCTGAAAACCAATTAAAAAAATTATAAAACCTAATATGCATGCAAATTTTAACCCAAATATTACATGCAACCAATGACGAGACATTAACTTTGCATTTTCTACCTCACATGCAACAAATGGCAACTCATAAAACTTCACATCTTTTCTACATTTTAATTCGTACATTCAACTACCTAATGAGCCAATTGCCTGCAATAAGCCACCTCCCATGCAACCAATGGAAGTGACGATTTTTTACTTTTCCAATGGTGCACTACCAGTAACAACAAAGAGTATATTAATATTTTTCTCACCAGTAAATGAAAAATAAAAAAGGAATAAGCTTAAAATAAAAAACTCTAAATTGAATGACAAGTTTTATAAATTGAACCTAAGACTTAATCTAATCCAACCATAATATTAAATTATTATATATTATTATTTAAAATTATTCATTTTGTTATTGTGTTATTTTTTATATTATGTTTATATTAATTTGAACAAATTATGTAATTTATATTTATTTATATAACTTTACTGGCTTAAACAAATTATGTTTACTTTTATTTTGAAAAAATATTTCTTTAGTAATTATTACTTAAAAATATAGTTATATATTAATTTTCATTTATTTTAATTTTGATATATAATTTGTAACTGTAATTTATTATTTTCTTTTATTTTATAATAATGATAGTTTATTTTTTAAAAAAAATATGTTAAAAAAGGTAAAAAGAATATTCTGAAATTTATTTTTTTTAAAAAAATTAAAAAATATTTTTGAAAACAATCACCCAATTAACCCAACTCAACCCATTTGTTAAATGTTGAATTTAATGAAAAAAAAAAAAAGAAAATCCAACCCAATATTTTATAATCAGATTGAATCTTAAATTTGGTTAAACCCAACCTAACACGTGTTCACATCCTATCTAAAACACAAGAACTTCTCCTTGCACTCTCAGAATCCTCCTGTTTTTTGCTCCAGATTGGGCATTCCGAGCAATGTAATATGTATGCGGGGGAAGTGGAGGTGTCAGACGAAATTCCCGCACCCTTACTCATTACAACTACGAGCTCGTGCTTTCTACAGTAACGAAAAGCCATTCAAACTGGTTAATCTTTCATCAAAGTTTTTGTGATCAAACAGACAAAAACACTTTGCACAATAGATACATTCCATATCATATTATGTTTTGTTACCTATTACCGGTTCATAGTATTAATATATAGTTATTATGATTAGAAAGAAAATCAAAATCTAGCAGAACTGCTGTTTTGCTTGTATGATGTCCAGAATGCATTCTTAGAGCTGACCATACTCCGACAAAATTGATGTCACTGCCCAACAAGATATCAACCATTGACGATTGACTTATAGTGATCAGATATAGTTTCATAAATTGCACCTTCATCAATAAGATTTTGAACAGCCAGCCTGCAGAGTCGCAATTCAATCAGAATCAACAAAATTGGAATACTATGACTATATGAGAAATAGAGAGATAAGAGAGACATGAGCTTATCCAAAGAAATTCCAAGATGCTGTGCAATGAGATCACGAGCCACTCCCTCACTCCTTGACCTGAAAAATCAATATCATAACTTCGTGAATACCAAACAACAGTCAACACATGCATCTAAAAAACTAGCAAGTGCAAACTTAACTATAAGTCAATATGATGGTATTTTACAACTCCTCCAATGTTATTCTTTGGTCTCTTTTCTTCATAGGACAAAATTCAAGCAATATACTCTCGTTACTAGTGCTTTCAGTGACCTTGTTCTCTCATTGTCCCTCTTGAATCCAACACTTATTACCAGAGTATAATTAGACATATAGTAAGACAATAAAACTTCTGAATTTGATAAGTACATTGTGATCATAAATAACTCTCAATCTAGTTTTCAACATGAAATCATGCCACAAAACTAGCTCATTCGCAGTATAGGCTCAAGGTGAGAGTTTACCAACTTGTGCCATTATAAACACTAGAAAATAGAAACAGACCGTTCCTTAGCATGTATTTCCAATCTGTACATTAGTAATAAAAATGGGCTAAATTACTATTTTTAAAACATATAAAGTGATCCATTCTGTCTGCTTTTTCATTAGCGACATTAGCTTAATCTAATGAAAAATGGACATATCACAGCCAGGATAAGGCCGATAGTGAGAAAACAGAAGGACCGCGCATATATTTCCACTTAGAAGACCACATTGGACATTTTAGTAATAGAGTAAATTAGATTAAAAAATCCATTACAACCTTTCTCCAAATTAAACTACTAGAAAATTGCATATTCTTCTTCAACAGCAGACAGTGCAAAAGACACTAAACCCTAAACCTTAACAATATATAGACAAGCATGAATATAATAAAATCACATGGATAAACAGACATCCAAGAAAAACAAAGGCACCAAAAAGGTAGTTAGTTACATGTTCAACTAGAAACAAATAGGCAACATTAAATATATCACTTAAAAAAAATACCTATTAGCTGGAAGATGCAAAAAATCTACAACCATAGCTTCAACACTCTTCTGACCATTGATATGTTGATCATAAAACTACAAATAACAAATAGCAAAACAGTGATGATATTAAATAAAAATGAAGCAAAACCATAAAAGTATGGTTCACTTTCTTACCTGGTTTGTTGGTGGAACAGGTTGGGCTTGATAACCTACTGTGGAAGTTGTTGGCATGGAATTCATCACATGTTGCTGGTTAGGGACACTAGTCTGAAGATGCTATCACATGAAATGTTAGAATACACACAAGTACAGCACAAACTTGTTAAAACTCATAACTATATATGCACATCATATCCAATTCAAACACAATTTACAATTTCATAACTAATACCCGTAACCTGGAATTATAGAGATGCACATATATGCAATCAATGAAATGACTGGCAATTTCATTAAAGTCAGTCACAGGCCTGAAAATGACACAGTAGAAAGAGGTAAAATGCTGAACTGTAAGCAAAATACCAGGTCTGCACCAGCATTTCCTAATCACTGGGACAGGAAGATAAATATAGCCTTGACAATAGTTGTAATAATTACAGATATCCAAGACAAGTTTAAATATTAAATTGCTAAAGTAAAAAGTAAACTTTATATCATACCTAAAAGAGAAAACATTTAAGCACCTTTTACCATGGAAACTTTTCAAGGGTCCATGGAGTCTCACATACATACCATCCCTAATAATGAAACTACATTATTAGTACATACTGCTTGAAATAAATCGTGTGCAAAAAGGAAGAAAATACTCTGAAGAAAGAACATAAATATGTGGCAACAAAGACACTACAAAACACGAGTAAATTACCATTTACATGTATGTACTTATTTTCCATCAGCAAAAATAAATAAAATGATCATATTTATGTATCTTTTTATTTTATGAAAAAACAAAATCAGTGGTAACATACTAACATGTAGTTCAAAACATTTGCATTCTTTTCTTAATTAACCAAGTAAAAACATATAGCATTGAGTAGATGAATCTGATGGGAAAACAGGGTTAGGTCACTAAATACATTCTTCTCAATGCATACAGATAAAATTTTAAAAATTGATGAATTAATATAGAATTAACGTCCTATTTGAATAAACTTGTCAACTCCTGCACTAGAATAAAAGAAGAAAGTAAAATTAAATGAACTTCTCCTATAAGTTAAAATTAACTTATGCCTCACTTAAAATTAGCTTTTGAAGATAAATGAAGGAAATTCAATAAATTTATATATTAGCTAATTTTAACTTATGAAAGAAGCTGAATTAATTTACCTTCTTATTTTCTTTTCCTATAAGTATTTATTGAGAATTTTATTCAAACAGGACCCAAATGCAAAAATGAAAATCAATGTAGAAAATGCAATATAGCAGTAGCATACAAGATACCCTCAGCTTCATTTGCATCAACAGCTTCCTGAAGCCTGCATGTAAACAAGAACTTATCACTGCCAAAAGTAAATGGTATAAAAGGAAAAAAAAATAAAACAAAATAATAGTGTAGTTAAAGACAAAATTAACAACAATTACCATTTATTACACTCAATCCTTCCAGTACCATCATCAAGCACAAAAGTAACATCAGTAATTCGTCCAACTTTGTTGCACACCCTCCCAACAAGAGTAACCTGGACTGAAGTGTAAGAACAAGAGAACCCGCAAAAACCTAACCAAATTCACAAACTAGGATTCAAGAAGAACACACATTGTTAATGTCCACACCGTCAACAATCAAATTGGTTTTATCATCACTTGACTGAAACGCATCATATATCTGCTTCACTGTCAGAGGAAGCAAGGACTGGGCATCGCGATTCTACAAAACAATAATAAATACTAAAATAAAACTAAAACAAAAAGTCTAATAATCTATTCCATCTTATTTTCTCATATCACTTGAAATTAAGTGTGGCTGTGAAACAAAAGGTAAAAGGAGAGAGAAGGGACCTTGGAGGGCATGAAGGAAGGATCAGTGCCCTGAGTGGTCTGAGAAGGCATGAATCCACCACCAGAGAAGGCTGCATTGCCATCAAACTGGCTTGGACTCGAATACATGCTTCTTCACATGCAGAATTAAAATGCATACATACATTTGTCATTATACAGTTTGGTGTGCTTCCGATAACTGAAACATAGATATACAAACAAAACCCTTTCTTTTTCTTTCTCCATTTTTACAATAAAAATAATAAAATTGGTTTCCCAGCATTCTGTCTTTTATTTTTCCTCCTCATAATTGTTGTTTCTTCATTGAAAAATCTTCCACTCAAACCCCAATGTAAAATGTATTGTTTACCTTGTTTTTGTTAATTTTAAGAAACAAAAACAAAACAGTACAATGTGTTGTTGTGTAGTTGATTATCAAATCAGTCTAACACACTGAAAAACAATATCCAACCCTTGCAATTGTTTGGGGATGAAAGAGAGAAACCAAATGATTTTAACAGAAAAAGAAATGCTATGAGACTAAATGGGATGAAAAGAAGTTAATATATTAATTAAGCTAATAAAAAGACTATTTTCACAGTTTAAAGCCATTTAAAAAAATAAAAAGGACACAAAGGATGGTATCCATAATTAGACTTCTAAATATGAGTACCCAAAAGCTAGCAATTCTGGAGATATAAGAATCATGAAGGAAAATATGAGAGCATAAATAAAAATGCCTCCTGTATAATTTAAATAATCAAATAAGTTACCATACTCTCCAGCATATCTATTGTTGTCTATGAAGAAAACTATGTGCTTGTTTGCCAATAGTTTTATAAAACTGATTTTGGTATTTTAGTGTTTATTTGACAACAGTTTTATAAAACTGTTTTCAGTATTTTAGTATTTAAAAACTAAAAAACTCGTTTGAGTAGTATATTCTGAAAACAGTTTTTGAGAACAATTCTCGTTTTTTAATTTTTAAAAACTAAAAAACAGAACAGGTAAAAGTAGTTTTGCTTTTCAATTTTCTATTTTTATTTTGAAAACTCAAAATACAATCAAAATATGTTGTTTTTTGCTTTTCATTAATCAAATTCTAATAAATATAAACAAGTTTTTCCATTTTTACATCTTCAAAACAGATTTCAAATAACACTTACCAAACAAGTTTTTTTTTTCTTCTCTTCCCGAAAACAGTTTTTAAAAACTATTCTTGAAAACTCTTTTTAAAAACTAAAAAAGAAAACCAAACCAATCAAGAAAACTAAAAAACTCGTTTGATTACTGTTTTCTTAAAACAGTTTTTGAAAGATTTTTTTAGTTTTTAAAAACCGAAAGACAGAAACAGCTACAAGTAGTTTTGCTTTTCAGATTTCTATTTTTGTTTTGAAAATTCAAAATACAATGTGAATATGTTGTTTTTTGCTTTTCATTAAACCCTAAACCTTGACATTTTTGTAAATATAAACAAGTTTTTTCATTTTGACATCTTCAAAACAGTTTTTCAAATAACACTTGCTAAACGAGTTTTTTTTCCCTCTCTTCTTTTAGAAAACAATTTTTTAAAACAATTTTTAAAAAATCTTTTCAAAAATTAAAAAACTAAACCAAACAAATCAAGCCATATGGCTCAAAAATGAAATTTTAGAAAAATAAAGCCAAAACCTCATATATTGTCAACTGTGACCTCCCACAAAATAGTATATGCTAATTAAAAAGAAAAAACATTGCAATTTTACCATTAGTAGACAAAATCATGTAATATGTTTGAACAAGCGACATAAACCAGTAGTAGAAACATCGATCAACCGGTTACATGATAACAGCAATATCTAAACACGAAAGAAGTGAATGGGTGAATAATTTTACAGAAAGACAGTCCAGAGCAGATAAAAATAAGTGGAACTTGGGTACTTCAATTTCTACTTAGTTATCCCCAAGAAGAAAGTGGAAGAAAAGTGAAAAATTGGAAACAAAGCAAAAGCTCATCGAGAACTCAAAAAGTGAAACAAGAACGGCGAGATCTTCCAAGTTCCGAGAAATCCCCAATTACAAATGTAAAGAAAACAGAGCTAGCAAGAAAAATCTGGTCTCCGAAAAAGTCAGTCAGCAGGGAAAAGACTCGAATACACACTCATAAAAGAAATCTCAGTCTCACACCCAACAATAAAAGACAGAATGCAAATAGAGAAACAAAAGGAATCAAACCCTAGGAAGAACCCTAAGAGTCAAATCATAGGAAGAGAGAGAGCGATGGAGGTTGGGAGCGAGACGAACCAGAATTTGCGATGATGAGAACTCGAAAATTGCGACGCGCGACGAACTAGACGGAAGAGCGCGAGAGAGGAACCGCGCGAGACAGAATTTTCAAACGAGCATGACGACTGTCGTGTCGCACGGTTCAGGAATATAAGGAAACAACATATTTATTTTATTTCATTTTCAAATAATTAATGTTCACTAATTTAGACAAATCGATTTTGTCAAAATAAAATACAAATAAATTGTAACTTACACCTATATTTTTAATTTATAAAAATAGTAAATTCAACTTAAGATTATAAATTTTAAAATATATTCAAGATATAACACGTTAATTTACTCATTTTTAAATATCAAAGTGTGTATTTCACAAATACATATGAATTTACATTATTTTATTTTTTAGAATTAGTAAGTTAATAAGTTACAAGTATAAATATTTTAAAGCGCATCTAATATATAGTTTACTATTTAGTTCATCCTAAAAAATTGTCAAAATTATCCTAAAATAAATGTCACGTGTGATATTTTAATGTAATAATAATTAAGCTTACTTTAGTTTTCACTCATAGAAATAATAGTATTACTTTAGTTTTTTAAAGCAATATTAATATTAAGCTTACATTTTAAAAAACATTATGTTTTTTTTTTCTATATAGTTTTATTTCGTCCGACTAAAAATATAAATAATTTAAAACAAAATTTGTTTTAAAATAGAAGGAATAACTTACTCATTTTAAAAAAATATATGTAAGTTGACAAATCTCATAGTATAATTTAAATATTGATTAAAAAAGTATAGTTAAATATAAATAAGAGAATTTAATTAGACTTGGAATTGGACTTATCATATAAAATAAAATATTTAAATTCTAAGGAAAATATAAATTAAATTATTTAGGTAAAACTGAATTTTTAGATAAAAAATGAATTATTATAGATAAAATAAAACAATTTATATGTATAAATTAGAAATAACTATTTTGAACAAAAATATTTTAAGTTTTCACGTTTTACATTAGGAGATTTTAAGAAATTTTCTCTAACAAAAGTGTTTTCAAATTTTTTAATATTTATGTTCTTCGGTTTATACTTTTAATATTTTTAGTTTTAACTTTTAATATTTTAAAAAACTAACAATAATAAAAATAAACATAATACCACAAATTTTTTTTATACATACATTGCAACACAATATAAAATTTTTATCGTAAATCTAAAATATAATTTATATTAAGAATCAAACAAGATATCACATTTACATGATTCAAACATTCCACTCAACAATTGAATTAGACATCTGGATTATACTAAAACAAAATTATATTTTTTTAAATATTTAATTATTATTAATTTAATAAGATATAATTTAAGTGGTAAAAGTTATAATTTGTATATTTAAAAATATTTATATTTATTTATAACAATTTTAATTAATTATATAAATAAATATTTAGAAATCTAGAGAAAAGTGGATAGAAGTTGGAAACAAAAATACTAAATGCTTCTTTGGCAATAAATCTGTTTTCAGTAACTTCTTCCACACACAAACAAATTTTAAGGGAAGGAGAAATAAAATAGTTAGTCTTAGAGTTGAATATTGATGATATTTGGTGCTTAGATGACGGAGTGTTGCATATGGAAGCTAACTCTTTCTTTAAAAAGCTTTTTCAGAAACAAGCTACTTGCAACGCACGGAGCCTCCAACTCATACACTTTCCTACTATTAACAAAGTGTTGTTTGAAAACCTTGTGAAACAAGTGACTTTGAAGGATGTTAGATACGCTGTCTTCTCCATGAGCCCCTACAAAAAATTTTTTCCCCAAAGATTTTGGGACATAGTTGTTAATGATGTGTGGGAGATGGTTGCCAACTCTATCTTCAGGACATAGCAAACTTTGGGTGAAGCTCGTTACGGCTAAATATATATGTATATATGTAGGGTGAATCAATCTTTTCACAGAAGGAATGGCTGCTCCTACACATGGAAGTCCCTTAAAAAGGTTGCTGATATTCTAGAACCTGGATTCAAATACCGTATTGGTCGAGGAGAGGTATTTCTTTGTTTTGATAAATGGTTTGATGAGTGTTCAAATTGAGAACTTAACCACCCATGAACTCAATGTTATGGTCAATGCTCTCTGGACTTCTATCACCTTCACACAATTATACCATATTGTGGCTTCAAAAGGAAATCTAGAGCTTGTTCTTGAATGATCAAGTGGATGATAAAGAAATATGAACCCATTAATTCCATCAATGGAGAATATTCTTTGAGGAGAGGTGTGGTGCTGAACATCCCAGAGAATATCAAACAATTCTCTTGTATCCCCACAAACCTATAGGGAGGGGAACTAGCTTGCTGATTGCCTTGCAAAGGAAGGACCTCATGATTCTGAACATATAGTGATTTTAGACAACTTCCCATTAGTCTTTACTCATAAACCACTTGTTGATATCTTAGACATCGTGTTTGCTACACATTCTTAATTCTCTTTATTTCTTTCAGACGCATACAAAAAATAGATTATGTCTGTTTTTTAAAAACTTTTTGGATATTGGTAAATACACTTTCTTTTTACTAATTCAACCATACCAAATTTAAAAAGAAAAAAAAGAGACATTTTTCATTTCATCATATTATAACTTACCACTAAAAATATTTGTATGATTTTTTACACTTTTAAGTTTTAATATCTAAAATATCATTTTTTAATATTATTTAGTATAGTTATTAAAGTAAAGTAAAAATATCTTTTTATTAAAATCGATTCATGAACCACTAGTTCAAGGCCAAATTAGTGAATCGAAAACTATGAATCCGTGTTTTTATTTGTTTGGTAACTAGTGTAGTTTTGGAAATATTTGTTGAAATAATTATGTATAACATGTATATGAAACAGAAATAGTTACATCCCAACGTGTATTTTTATATTCATAAAATTTGAACATATATAACGGATTTATTTATGCATCTTGTTCAGTCATGATATATGTACATAAGGTCATATATACCTCACATGCATGTGACATTAAGTACCATATCATGGAAATGGATCTGCATTACCATTTATTCTACCATTCCATTATATATTAAGATTAGAAAGAATATGTAAAGAATATGCCTTATTATATCGAGTATCAACATTTCTAGAGGCTCATCAAAAGTTTTATTTCATCTGTAAGGATCGCAACAACCATGTATTGCAGTTGATATAGTCACTATTTCCTATCACCGAAGCGATTGTCAAATTTAGGCATTACTTGCTGAGTAAAAGGTTTATCATTTGAACGGATCAGCAGAGCTTTAAATCTCTACTCAATCAAAATCTCTCAACTCTTGAACAGCAAAGGTGGTTGTACAAGTTTTTGGGGTTTGATTTTGAGATTAATTATATGCCAGGGGCGTAAAACGTTGCAACTGATGGTCTTTCCAGGTGTATCTTTGCTGCTTGGTCTCACCCTCAATTCAATTGGCTACAATCACTTAAAGGAGGAATTGGTTAAAGATTCCAAGCTCAATCAAATCATACACCAATGTGCTAGCAATACCTACACAGACACCAATTACAACTGTTGAAATGGTTTGTTACTACGGAGGAATAGGCTGGTCATTCCCCAACATAGTAATCTGATTCCTCAAATTCTTAAGGAATACCATGATAATCTGGTAGGAGGACATTCCGGGATTGCTAAGACGTTGAAAAGGATTTGTTCCCAATTCTATTCATGCAAAAGCAAATCAGAGAATATGTTATGCATTGTACAATTTGCCAACAAGCTAAAACAGAAAGTCAGTTGCCTGCAGGACTGCTCCATCCCTTGCCAGTTCCATCTCAGATTTGGGAGCAAATCTGCATGGATTTTGTCACAACTTTACCTCCAGCACATGGGTATTCAGTTATAATGGTAGTGATTGATCGCCTCTTAAAGTTTGCTCATTTTTTACCATTGAAGCATGACTTTTCCAGCTAGCAAGTTGTTGAAGCTTTTGTGCAGCACATCATAAAACTTCATGGTTTTCCAAATTCAATTGTCTCGGATAGGGAGAAAATTTTCATAAGTAAATCTTGGCAGCAACATTTTAGTCTTCAAGGAACAACTCTTTCTATGAGTTCAGCTAATCACCTGCAAACGGATGGCCAAAGTGAAATATTGAACAAGACCTTGGAAATGTATCTCAAATACTATTGCTTTGAAAACCCGAAGAATTAGATGAAATTGTTACCATGGGCCCAATACTGGTATAACACCTCTTACCACTCCAGCATCAAAATGACTCCTTATAAGGTATTGTATGGGAGAGACCTCCAACAATCATGAAGTATGAAATTTCTAGTCAGGATTATCTCTCACTCCAAGAAATATTGGTTGACAAGGATTGTTTGTTAGACCAATTGCAGGCCAATATGATTAAATCTCAGCAATTCATGAAGCATTTTGTTGATAAACATAGAAGACACGCAAAATTTCAGCAGGGAGTCTTAGTGCTTGTCAAGCTCCAACCATATAGACAACACTTGTAGCTCTAAGAAAACACCAGAAACTTGGTCTTAGGTTCTTTGGCCATTTCAAGATAAGTCAAAACCTCAGTCCTGTAGCTTATAAATTAGAATTACCATAAGACGCCAGAATTCATAATGTATTCCGCATTTCCTTGCTTAAGAAGTTTAAAAGAGATCTCCAACAACACTACTTACCCTTGCCACTAAAGACTTCCGAATATGGCCAAATAATCTGTCCTACTACAGTGCTGGATCGCAGAATAATTCTACTTAAGTTGGAAGGAAGTTCAGCAGTTACAAGTGCAATGGAAAGAAGGATCCAATGCTTTCACTACTTGGGAACAAACTGCTAAATTCTACAAGGCATACCCTGATTTCCACCTTGAGGACAAGGTTGTTTCATATGAGGAGGGTAATGTAAGGAATAAAAATGGTGTGGAGGTGGTTACAATTACTGAGGTGGATTCTCATGTGGGAGATCTGATGAAAATATAAACTAGGTTTGAATTATATTGTACTAGACACAAATTATAGTATGCCAAATATCAATATTGAATTGATTAAAATGAGAATGAATGTGTACCTGAATTGGTATTCATGTCCATGAGCACTATTGAAGAGAACTCTAGGAGGTTCTTCTGGCTACCTTCTGAGGGGTTATTGTAGAGAATAATTCTGATATGTAAATTTGCTTAATGGGATGACAAATTTATAACCCCCCAGGGTAGTCAGGGACCTCTCTTAATTGGGCCTTTTAATCTGATTGACCTAACCCATCACAGAGTCAATCTCACTGTAATCCCAGTTAAAATAACCATATTGATATTTTAAGATATTGTCGGTTAAAGATAAATAACCATATTGGTTAAAGATAAATAACCATATTGATATAATGATCATATCTTATATTGTCGGTTAATGATAATAGATATTGAGTGATACTAATCCACAATATTTTCAACATTCTCCCACTTGGATAGTGTCAATCAATAATCAACATACAAATCATTAAGCTAAAACGATAATTGCCGATATATCATATATTAATTAACGATATGAAAAATTTGAGCAACAAAATAAATATCCGATAGGGAAATTTATCATTTGCATTTAGCTAGTATTTTTCATAAAATGTATGGCATAATGCAGTCTCATAAATGACGCTACAATGGTCCAAGCATAAATAAAATGTTAATAAGAAACATGAACAAAATGACGTCAACTAGAGCATGTCTCTTAAAGAAAATAGAGAATCAGACTCCCACTAACTTAATACATCAAAAGCCTTGACTAAACCCATGTGAGTTACATGAATAAGAAAAATTCCAACAGTTAAGGCCTTAGTTAGTGGATCTGCTAACATCTCCTCAGAATCAATGTTTTCAATCCTAGTGTGAAAACTTTGAATTTGTTCTCTAACAAATTGATATTTGATATCAAAATGCTTTGAACGAGTAGAGCTTTTGTTGTTTCGAGAGAAACTCACAGCAGCAGTATTGTCACAGTAGATCACAAGTGGCCTGGAAATGTTTTCAACTATGTGAAAATCATATATCAATTTCTTAAGCCACATGGCCTGTCGAGTGGCCTCAAAACAAGCAACATACTCTGCTTCCATGGTAGAGGTAGCTGTAAGAGATTGTTTAACGCTCTTCCAAGAGATAGCCCCTCCTGCCATCATAAAAATAAAGCTAGAAGTAGATCTACGATCATCAGGGCAACCTGCAAAATCAGAATAGCTAGCGACTTGAAGTTTATTAGACTTCATAAAAGTCAACATATGATCCTTGGTTCCCTATAAATATCGCATGACCCTTTTCACGGCTTTCCAATGACCCAAACCTGGGTCGCTCAAGTATATGCCTAAGGCATTGACAATAAAAGCAATATCAGGATGAGTACAGACTTGAGCATACATCAGACTGCCAACAGCGGAAGCGTATGGAATTTTCTTCATAGCATTCACTTCTTCATCATTATGAGGACATTGTTTGTTAGATAATTTGTCACCACGTTGCACAGGAGTAGCACATGGGGAGCAGGCATTCATGTTGAGCTTCTTGAGAATCTTCTCGATATATCCCTTTTGAGATAATCCAACTATGTCACGTGACCTATCACGAAGAATTTGGATGCCTAGAACAACAGAAGCTTCACCAAGGTCTTTCATATCAAAATGCCTGCACAACATTGAATTTGTCTCAACCAATAGGTTCATACAACTACTAGCAAGGAGAATGTCATCGACATATAATACAAGAATGATGACATTACTCCCACTAGTCTTCAAGTAAATGCATTGGTCTGCAACATTTTTCTTGAAATTGTAAGTAGTGACAACCTGGTCGAATTTTAAATACCATTGCCTAGATGCTTGTTTCAATCCATAAATGGTCCTTTTAAGTTTACACACCAAATGCTCATTGTCTGCCTCAACAAAACCATCAGGCTGAACCATGTAGACATCTTCAGCAAGATCTCCATTCAGAAAAGCTGTCTTTACATCCATCTGGTGTAGCTCTAGGTCAAAATGAGCAACTAAAGCCATGACAACTCGGAGTGCGTCCTTTGTTGAAACTGGTGAAAAGGTTTCTTTATAGTCAACGCCTTCCTGTTGACTATAACCTTTAGCCACTAATCTAGCCTTATACCTATCAACCTTTCCATCTGGAGTACGTTTTGTCTTAAAGACCCATTTAGATCCAACAGGCTTACAACCTACTGGTAAGTCCACAGGATCCCAAACATTATTATGAGACATGGAAGACAATTCATCATGCATAGCTTTTAGCCAATCAGAAGCATGAGAACTAGAGAGTGCTTCCTGAAATGTGATGGGGTCGTCATCATCATGTGGATCATATTCGTGCTCCTGAAGGTATACAACATAGTCATTTGGTATAGAAGGTCGGCGTATTCTCTGAGATCGTCTTAATGGGGCCACATCAACATCATCAAGTTGTTGATCATTGAGTTGTGGTTCACCAACTTGTGGCTCTGTCATTTGTTCATCTTGCCTCTCAACAATTTGTTCATCTGTGTGAACCATTGGGGTTGAGATGTCTGTAGGAAGAAAATAAGATGGTAATAGAAGCATGGTTCGATCTTCTCTAAGGGTCATCAATCGAGGTGTGTAACTCCCACTGTCCAAATCATCCTCAAAGAAAATTGCTCGGTCAGATTCAATAACTCGTGTAGAGTGAGAAGGACAATAAAATCTACATCCTCTAGAACCGATGCAGTAGCCAATGAAATAACCGCTAATAGTTTTGAGATCAAGTTTCTTTTGTTTAGGATTATAAGGTCTTACTTCTGCCTTACAACCCCATACATGGAAATGTCTCAAACTCGGCTTTCTTCCAGTCATTTGCTCAAAAGGAGTTTTGGGCACAGATTTGCTAGGTACCTGATTAAGAATTTACATAGCAGTTCGCAAGGCATCTCCCCAAAGAAATTCTGGCAGAGATGAATGTGATAGCATACATCTCACCATGTCCATGAGTGTTCGATTTCGTCTCTCAGCAACGCCATTTTGTTCAGGAGTTCCAGGCATGGTGTATTGAGCTTCAATTCCGTATTCATCAAGGAATCGAGCAAATGGTCCTAGATTTCTTCCTGTCTCGTCATAACGACCATAATATTCTCCTCCTCTATCAGACCTTACACACTTAATTTTCTTTTCTGTTTTCAGCTCAACAAAGGCTTTAAAGGTTTTGAAGGCTTCAAGAGAGCTTGCTTTGTCCTGAAGAAGATATATTCATCCATGTCTGGAGAAGTCGTCTATGAAGGTAATAAAATACCTATATCCACCCATAGCAGTAGGAGTAATAGGTCCACATATGTCAGTGTGAATTAATTGTAGCACATCGTCACATCTATTTGAACTTTTATTCCTGGTTTTGGCAGTGAACTTTCCCTTGATGCAATCAACACAAATGTCAAAATCTGAGAAGTCAAGATCATGCAGAATACCTTCTTTTATGAGTCTTTCAATTCGAGGCCTAGAAATATGTCTCAAACGTCTATGCCATAGCATAGAGGAAGATTCATCAATCTTGTTACGTTTACTCCCAAGAATGGAGTTAACTGACAAATCAGTTATGTTTAACATGTAAAGTCTGTCATGCAAAACTCCTGAACCAACAACAGTTGAATTATAATAAATCACCAATTTACCATCACCAAAATAAAAGTTGTATCCACATTGTCTAAAACAGAAATAGATATCAAATTCCTTCTCATGGAAGGGACATAAACAGCATCTTGCAATAATAAAGTGTGTCCAGAGGATAAACATAAAGAGATGACTCCAATGCCAGCAATGGGTACTCCAGCTCCATCTCCCATAACAATCTTTGACTCAACATCATTTGGTTTCCTCAGGCTTGTGAACCCCTGTAAAGAATTCACAACATGAATAGTAGCCCCTGAGTCTAACCACCAGGAATTTTGAGGAACATCAACCACATTAGATTCAAAGCAAGTTAGTGCTAGCAGATTACCTCGCTTCTCCTCTTCTTTTTCAGAATAAAGCAATCTTCCACCTTGTGACCACATTTCTTACAATACTTGCAAGAACCTTTAAAGAATTTCTTCTTGGGTTCTAAATGTCGTTCTGCTTTCTCTGTACCCTTTTTCTTCTTTCCTTTATATTTGTTAGCGCCTTTAGCACCTGAACTAGAAGCAACGAATTGAATGTTATTAGGCTTATTCTTCTTCATTGACTCCTCCTCTTGGGTGATTATTGCAATCAATTCATCCACTCCATAGTCATGCTTTTGAATATTATATGAAGTCTTCATGATGTCAAACTGAGAAGGCAGAGATTCCAAGATGCGATAAATTAAAATGTCTTCACCAACCTCAACCTTGAGAGACTTCAACTTATTATAGAAATGTACTAACTTCATAATGTGTTCACGTACACCGCTGACACCATCATATTTGGTCTTTTCAAATAAGGAAAGGTATTGACTTTTCTGTGCCTTATCAAAAGTCGTAAATTTTTCACCGATTGCTTTCAGAAAGACACTGACATCATCAAGATCTGGAATGTTCTGTCTGATAGATTTCTCCATGGTGAATTTAATCACCTTCAGGCACACTCTATTAGAGTGTTCCCATTTCTCATGAGAAATTTGTTGAGCTTCAGAAGACTCATCTGTAAGAGGCGCAGGCCTCGTCGTCCTCAATGCTAAGTCCAGATTGCCAATGGTCAGGTAGAGATCTAACGATTCTTTTCACTCCTCATAATTTGTTCCATTTAGAGTTTTGACAGAATTATGGAAGAAAACTGAACATTACAATAAAGAAAAAAAGTGATTTAAAAGTTCAGCTTAAAATAAATCCCTAAGCAAATTACAATACATTATAACTTAAATTAATAAATCCTAGCACCGATAGGGTACCAAAAAAAACATTAACATAAGTCAAGAGAAATGCATTGTATAACAACAAATTATACTAATAATAACACACCGACAGGGTATAATTATCACTAATATAATGAATCAATATTTATTTCATAAATTTACACAAATGCATCCATGATAGGTGAAATTACAATTATGTAAATTAATAGCATAAATCATGCTTATTTCATATGATTTTAATCATCTTAAAATATGACAAACAAAATTCACATCATCATGCCCACGATAGGCAGGTCATCACAATGCAAATTAATAGAAAAATCATATTGTAAGTGATAATTCAATATTCAAAATTTGAGAGTAATATGCCAAAAATAATTCGAAATTACGTCTCAAAAAATTAAATAAATTTCAAAATTATGAAATTTTAAAAAAAAAATATTTATTTAATAATTTTAAAATCTGCACTTCAGTCCTTTAAATTTAATAATGGTGGGGCTGTTCCATTGTACTTGCATCAGCCGGGAACCGAACCGGATCTATATCGTGGCAGGGTACTATGCTACCACTAAACCACTGGGTCTGTACCGTGCGGCTTTATCCCTTTCGTCTCAACCCTACAATCGCCATTTCTTTCTTCTTCTACAGCTGCCGGGTAAAGGCATTTCGACACGAGTCAGTCTCCGGCGTCCCAAAACCGGTCCTCTGGAAGGCCAGCGCCTTCGATTCTGAAGCGTCGGCGGAGCAGCGCCGACGGGATCTCGGCGAGGCTCGAAGCGCGCGGGGTGGAATCGTTCGAAGGCGATGGAGAGCCGCTGGAACGGGCGGCGCTGGAGGCGCAAAAAAAAAACCCCAAAATCAGACGGGATATGGGCGGCCGAAAACCCGATCTCCGCTGCGATCTGGGCGACCGAAACGCGATCTCCACCGCGATCTGGGCGGTCAAAACGCGATCTCCGCCGCGATCTGGGAGATCGAAGCGATCTCCGCCGCGATCTGGGCGCGAGGAAGGTGCGGCATGGCAGGGCCGGGACCACCGGCAGGGCCGCTGGCCCCGACGGGCGACTCGACTTCCGGCGGATGACTTGAATGCCGCCGCACAATTGCTCAGGTATCATTCAGTCTCTCCCTCTCTCAATATGTGTATGTTAATATTAAAAATAGGGTTTGTTCAATTGACAACCATAAAATGTATTTATTTGCTCTTATACCAATTGATGAAAATATAAACTAGGTTTGAATTATACTGTACTAGACACAAATTTTAGTATGCCAAATATCAATATTGAATTCATTAAAATGAGAATGAATGTGTACTTGAATTGGTATTCATGTCCATGAGCACTATTGAAGAGAACTCTAGGAGGTTCTTCTGGCTACCTTCTGAGGGGTTATTGTAGAGAATAATTCTGATGTGTAAATTTGCTTAATGGGATGATAAATTTATAACCCCCCAGGATAGTCAGGGACCTCTCTTAATTGGGCCTTTTAATCTGATTGACCTAACCCATCACAGAGTCAATCTCACTGTAATCCCAATTAAAATAACCATATTGATATTTTAAGATATTGTCGGTTAAAGATAAATAACCATATTGGTTAAAGATAAATAACCATATTGATATAATGATCATATCTTATATTGTCGGTTAATGATAATAGATATTGGGTGATACTAATCCACAATATTTTCAACAAGATCAACGGTATAACGAAACAGATTCTGAGTTAGTTACAAGAAAATGGCAGGTGGCAGCTGATCTGAGAATCACAGGGCCAAAGAAGAGTAACAGAAAAAAGTATCAAATACCCTGCTGCGGGATTTTGGATGTTGGGCACGTTGTGGTAATTCCTTCTTCTCGGTTTTCTCTTCCTCTCTTCTTCCTCTTGGACTGTTTTTCTGAGAAATCTTCTTAATTCTCAGGTGAAGGCAGAAGAACAATGCCTAGGGAAGACTCGTGCTATAAGTGGTTATTCGCATTCCTAGAATTAAATGTTGTTAGAAGTCTCTTGCTTATTTTGTTATGGATGTTGGACTATATTACTGTTTCATTGAACTTTCTTGAATAATAATAGTTTTCCTAGGTTCTGAGAAGTATTAAGAATTAGTTTCTTTTCGGAGATTTTTACATTGTTGTCCTTTAGTGCATTTGGAGGAGGCGCAACAAGCATATTTGGGAAAACTCAGAGCAAGCACCTCAAATCTTCGTTGCTCTAGCCAGATAGATGCTTAAACAAACTTATATTAGGAACAAAGGTAGTTCCACCCTTGAGATCCAAAATTCTCAACCCCAAACAACTTGATCAAAACTGTCAGTTGGTTATCTAAAGTGCAAATGTAAATGTGGCTTTCTTCCTTGATCAACTTTGCTTTGGCATTGACATGTATTTGTGATGATCGATAAAAGTTTCATGTATTTCCCCCTCATTAGGAAGCTGAAACAGCTAGCCTCTTAGAAGCCTAAAATTGGATTCGAGATATTGCTTCAAGTGCTTAAATTGACGTAGAAACAAAGGGTAGCTTCACCCCGAGCTCCAAAATTCTCAACTCCAAACAACTTGGTCCAAATTAACCACCAATTGGTTATCTAAACGAAATGTAGATGCAACTCTCTTCTCGTATCAACTTTGCTTTGACATTGGCATGTGTATCCGTGATGATAAAGGTTTTGTTCTTAAAACTAATTCTATAAAGTTCCACTGTTTTCTCCCTCATCAGGAAGTTGAAGCTACTGGTCTTTTAGAAGCTTTAATTTAGATTCAATAACTAGTGCTCCATAACATTATCATCATGCTTCCTTGTAAAAATGTTGTTGATAGCTTGGATAGAGTCCTGTTAATCCAAACAAAAGTTGGTGTCCTCCTCGAGCATTGCAAAATAATTTTGCAAAATTGTATGTTCAATTTTATTAAAAGCAAGCAATTTGGGTTTCTCACTCTTTAGCTACAGCGATCCAACCCTATGCTAATCACCAATTTTTTTAATTGAATCCAACTTGTATTGCTTCCTTATTATATAAATGAAATGACATAAGCTTCTTGCTATATGAAATGACATCTTTGCCAATAGTTTTATAAAACTGTTTTCAGTATTTTAAAAACTAAAAATTTTGTTTGAGTAGTGTTTTCTTAAAACAATTTTCGAAAATAGTTATGGTTTCTTAAGGCTTGATTAGTTTGGTTTTCGTTTTTAGTTTTTGAAAAGAGTTTTCAAGAATAGTTTTCAAAAGCTATTTTTGGAAAGAAAAAAAAAACTTGTTTGACAAGTTTTATTTGAAAACTGTTTTAAAGATATAAAAATGAAAAAACTTGTTCATATTTATTAAAATTTCATTAATGAAAAGCAAAAGATAACATATTCTGTTGCTTTTCAATTTTCTATTTTTGTTTTGAAAACTCAAAATACAATCAGAATATGTTGTCTTTTGCTTTTTATTAATGAAATTTTAATAAATATAAACAAGTTTTTCCATTTTTATATCTTTAAAAAAGTTTTCAAATAACACTTACCAAACAAGTTTTTCTTTTCTTTTCTTCTCTAAACTATTTTTGAAAACTCTTTTCAAAAACTATAAAACAAAACCAAATCAATCAAATCCTTAGTTTTTTAAAACTAAAAAACATGAACAACTGAAAATAATTTTGCTTTTTAGTTTTTTATTTTTGTTTTGAAAACTCAAAATACAATCAGAATATGTTGTTTTTTGTTTTTCATTAATGAAATTTTAATAAATATGAACAATTTTTTCTACTTTTACATCTTCAAAACAGTTTTCAATAACAGTTACCAAACAAGTTTTTCTACTAGGTTTATGCTTTTTCGCCACGTCTAAATTAATTTTTCAATGACATTGATTTTTATAATGGCTCCTACGACATATGTTATAAATCTCATATTGAAGGGTGATTAAATCCTGTATTAAAAGGGTGATTAAATCATGTATTGAATGGATGATTAAATCCCATATTGAAAAGGTAATTAAATCTCATAACTATAATGTTGTTTCATTATTGAATTTGTGTGTTGCACTCATGGATTAGTTTCGCTTGCATCCCTTTACTATAATGCTTCATTATTTGTAAAATTAATTTTGAGAATGAATAGTAATATTTTCTAAAAATCTTTTATAAAAAATAAATTAATTTGGAATAATATATTTAGGAAAAAATTTTTAAACATCAAAGTGGTCAAATTTAATGTTTTGTGTTTGCAAATTATATGATTGATTGATAAAATAATGTTATAAAAGTTTGTATTTGGGTTTAATGAAATTTTTAATTAAAAGGCACATATGGATTGTCCAAAAGTGAACAATTGCCTTTAATTAATGATAGTGGTATATTTAAATACTTGTTGAGTGTATGTATATCCAAATATATTATACATGTTAAGAAATGTATGGTTTATTACCCATATTAAAGTATATTTATTTAGTATTATTTTGGATATGAAGATGTGTTTATTTATCATCCAAAGATGAACTTAAATGCATGATTAAAATTTGAATAGTTTGAATCCATTATAATTATTCAAATCATTAATGTGTGAGTATGTTTGTATGTATGCAGTTGCTCATAATATGTTTGTTTTGAGCAATTTAATTATTAAGTTCGATGGGCTAAATTATGATGATTGGTTTGAAATGATCCAATTTCAAATGGATATAATGGACTTAGACCTTGCATTAGTTATGGATAGTCATCCAATCATCATAGAGACCAATACTGATGTTGACAAGTATCTCCATGAGGCTTGAGAACGGTCTAATAGATTCACACTAAATCTGACGAGAAAGACGATGATTGCAAATGTAAAGTCATTTATGTCCAAAAATAGAGAATGTTAGGGAATTCATGAAATTGGTGAAGGATTACTCATAATCTGACATTACTAACAAGTCAATTATGGGCAACCTATCAAATAAGTTGACCAATAAGAAGTTTGATTGGTTTCAATCAATTAACGATCATGTGACAACAATGGCTAATCTGACAGCAAGGTTGAATTCTATGGGAATAGAAGTGAGTGAGTCATTTCTGGTACAATTTATTTTGAACTCTTTTCCTGCTGTATTTGACCAACTTCAAGTGAATTACAACACTCTTAAAGAAAAATAGAATTTTCAAGAAATTAAGGTCATGCTAATTCAAGAGGAAAAAAAGTTAAAAAAATAAAGGACCACTCAATTCATCTCATGACTCAAGAAGGAGTCAGTACCATTCATAGGAAACTGGATAAAGGTAAATAGGACAAGGGAAAATTCCATTAAATATTAAAGTGGGAAGAATACTGCTTATTTTTCACATATTATGCAAGGATTCCTTTGGATCCAAACAAGAAGAGAATAAAGGCAATAAATTAAAGGCAAAAATAGAGGACATTGAGACGTATAGATTATTTTTGGACACTGACTGTCATATGGATTTGGAAGGATGTCTCTATGCACCTGGATGTGCCAGGAATTTTTTTTTTAGTTGCAAAGATGGATCAATTAGGTTTTAATTTTAAGATGGGAAACAATGTCTTTTCTTTATTTAAGGATGAGCACTATTATGGATATGGTACTTTAATATATGGTTTGTATTGTTTCAGTCTTGATGCAAAGTTTATGAAATATCTATTTAATGTTGAATGTGATATTAGTCGTAAGCATAATGTGCATAGTTCTACTTATTTGTGACATTAAAGATTAGGTCAGATATCCAGAGAAAGGATAATGAGGTTAATGAAAAATGAAATTTTACCTCAATTGGATTTTAATGACTGGGATGTATGTTTGCATTGCATTAAAGGAAAGCAAAGCAAACAAATATCAAATAATTTTGCTACAAGAAGTAATAAACTTCTAGAATTGATACACACTGATATTTGTGGACCTTTTGACGTTCCTTCTTGGAGTTGAGAAAAGTATTATATCACCTTAATGATTTGTCAAGTTATTGTATTTGTACCTTTTGTATGAAAAATCTCAATCATTGGATGTCATGTTCATTGAAGAGGTAGAAAGATAGTTGGATAAAAGGTAAAAGTTGTAAGGTGTGATAGAGGTAGTGAATTTTATGAAAAATACAATGAAAGTGGATAATGTCTAGGTCCATTTACAAAGTTCCTTGAAAATAAAGGCATATATGCACAGTATACTATATTTGACACACCGCAACAGAATGATATGGTTGAAAGGTAGAATCATTTGTGGATATGGTTAGGTCTATGTTGAATTATAGTACTGTAGCTTTATCTTTGTGGATGCACACATTAAAGACTACTGCATATCTGTTTAACAGGGTTCCTAGTAAAATAGTTCCTAAGATTCTTTATGAACTCTGGACAAAAAGGAAACCCAGTATGAGAGATCTCCATGTTTGGGGTTGTCCAGTAGAAGTAAAGGTGTGCAATCCACATGAAAAGAAGTTTAAGGCAAAAACCATTAACAACTTCTTCATTGGGTATTCAGAAAAATCTAAAGGTTACAAGTTCTACTATCCTAATAATGGTACAAGAATAGTTGAGTTTGGTAATGCTCAGTTCATTGAAAATGACCTTTTTAGTGGGAGCAAGAAATCACGAAAGGTGGATATTGTAGAGACTCATGCTGAATTTTCTTCACTTAAAGTCCTTTCTTAATATGGTGTTCCTCTAGTGGTATTACAGTCAAACAACATCTAAAGACAACAAGATAATATTCAAAATCCACATGGTAATGAGCTAGTAACCAATGTAAAATTCATAAATGAACAAGTAATAGAATAGGCACAAGAAATAGCACTAAGAAGGTCTAAAAGGCAAAGAATATCAGCTATTTCAAGTGATTATATTGTGTTTTCACTTGAATATGAAAATAACTTGAGCATTGATGAAGATCTAGACTCTTTCAAGCAAGTCATGGAAAGTGACAATTCTTAAAAATGGTTCAATACAATGAAAGAAGATTTGAAATCAATTGATGAAAATAAAATGGTTCAAAACGAGTCGATTATAAATGGGTTTTTAAGACCAAACATGACTCAACGGGCAATATCAAAAGGTACAAAGCTAGATTTGTTGTCAAAGGTTTCACTCAAAAAGATAATATTGACTACAAAGAGTTCGTCTTTCTAGTCTCTAAGAATGACTCTTTGAGGATTGTTTTGGCTTTGGTGGCTTATTATGATTTGGAGCTTCACCAAATGGATGTAAATACCATCTTTCTGAATGGTGACTTAGAGGAAGAAGTTTATATAAACCAACCTAAAATGTTTGGTTTTACAAGAAATAAAATCTAGTGTGTAAATTAAAGAAGTCAATATATGGACTAAAACAAACTGCTAGATAATAGTATCTTAAGTTTAATGATATCATTACGTCGTATGGCTTTGTAGAGAACATTGTTGATCGGTGTATCTACATAAAGGTCAATGGGAGCATATTTGTGATTTAAGTTTTGTATGTTGATGATATTTCGCTTGCTGCTGATGATGTTGCTATGTTACATGATATAAAGAAACATCTCTCTAACAAATTTGAAATGAAAGATATAGGTAAGGCATCCTCTGTGATATAGAAATATTTTGTGATAGATCATAGGGGTTGTTGGGATTGTCTTAGAAAGGATATATCAATAAGGTATTAGAGAGATTCATAACAAAAAAAAGTGTTATGCAGGAATTGTTCTAATACAGAAAGGGGACAAGTTTAGTCAACTACAATGTCCTAGACATGATTTGGAATGAAAGAAAATAGATTTTATTCCCTATGCATTAGTGGTTGGGATCTTGATGTATGCCCAGACATGTACATGACCGAATATTAGATTTGTTGTAGAAGCATTGAGCAGATATCAAAGTAATCCCAAAATAGAACACTACAAAGTTGCATAGAAAGTTTTTTTATATTTACAAGGCACCAAGGACTACATGCTTACATATAGAAGGTCAGATCACCTTGAAGTTATTGGCTACTCAGATTATGGCTGAGTTTATGGCATGCTTTGAGGCCATAATTCAAGCATTATGGTTGTAGAACTTTACTTCAAGGTTTGGAATGGTTGACAGTATAGCCAAATCATTAAGAATTTGTTGTGATAACTCCGCAACTATATTCTTCTCTAAGAATGACAAATACTCTAAAGGATCAAAAACATGAATTTGAAGTATTTGACAGTTAAAAAAGAAGTGCAGCAACATAGTGTCAATTGAGCATATTGGTACAAGCTTAATGATAACAAATCTGTTAAATAAAGGTTTACCACCCAAAATATTTATTGGCCATATTGAAAGGATGAGTGTTATGGATAAGTCCTTGCTAATGATGTGATGTGATGTATATATACACATTAGGATGGTAATGTTCATAGTGTATGACACTTGTGAGTTCAGTTATAGTTGTGTTTATGCTTGTTATGTCATTCACATTATATGGTATACATTATTATTTTAGTGAGATAACAAGATATCTGATACATGGAAGGGACTAGGTTGTTTGGATAACTTGCAACCTCCATGATTCAATAATTTTAATTCAATTAATGGTGGTGAATTTTAATTTCAATGTATCATGTGTACTTGTAATTGGATGTTAAAACTTCAAGTCGTCACATAAGCTAAGTGGGAGAAATGTTAGATTATTTAATCTAATATTTGATTCATGTAATTATGAGATGACTTTAATGAAAATATGTCTAATGTTGTGGTTGTTAGACTAGAAATTATTTTAAAGTCATTGGGGGTTATTTTTAAGTTAATAAAATAAGTTCCTATCTTTTCTTCATGAAGGGTAATTTTGACAATAAGAAAAAAAAAAGGTTAGCGAGAATATTACAAAAGATTTAAAAAGATATTTTCTTTTTATATATATATATATATATATATATATATATATATATATATATATATATATACACACACACATATATTTTAAAAGACCTATTCAGCTGTTATGAAAGAGTTATGGTTCTCTCACCATCACAAAGGCCAACGAAAGGAAGTCAGAGAAGAGAGAAACCAAAAGTGGTAATTTGAAAAGATTAACTGAGTCATTGGATGTGGTGGTTTTGCTGAATTAGAATCAAGAAAGAAAGAAGAACATGACAGTAGTTACTTGACCAAATGTCATTAGATTAACAAGTTCTTAAAAATACTATGGATCCAGGTAAATTTTTTAAACTCTCTCTTGATGATTACAGAGACTAAAGAATGTGAATTACATATTATCTAAGATCCTATAATGTAGTTTCTTGTATGTTGAACCCTATGGAATTACACATAAAAGCCAAATTATGCTTACAATTGTGCTATAAGGTCATTACGAACTTCATTCCTTGACGTTTAACATCAATATTAGAATGCACATTGTGAATACCAAACAATATTCAAAACATGCATGTAAAAAGCAAATAAGTGCAAAATTTTTTTTTATGTGAAGCAAGGATATATCTTTCAATAAATAATAGGAAACTAATAATTCTTTTCAAAATATAAAGATCATTGAATTGAGTTTTGTCTCCTTCAAATAAATCTTCTATATTCATATGACAAGAATATATGAGAAGTCATCCATTTACTACAACAGTAAGTATAAGAGACTTACTTTTCATCTTAATCATTCGTTTTTTAAATTCTAATGGTTAAGATTGGTTACTCACTACCACTATTAGATTTCAAGAAAATGAATAGTAACTCTCTTAAACTTACTTTTATACTAAGTGAATCCCTTCTTCCTCTCTCTCACTCTCTCTATATGTGTGTGTGTATGCGCACACTAGAAGAGACAAAAAATCATTAGGAAAAAGAAATTATGCAAGTATGATCATTCAACAAAAAGAAGAAAACAATGGCTATAATAAAAAATAATTAAAAACAATAATTTTTCATTAAAAGTTAACATGTGACTCACTTAAGGGAAGAATTTTTGTAGAAATAGATGTAGTAATTATATATGGATTGATTAGAAGAACAACTGTTTAACAAGATAATATTCATTTTTTTTATAACCATGATACTTATACCTAATAAATCATTGAGATATCTTCATATTAATTCAAGGGGACATAAAGGGCATTAAACTGCAGTCACAAACTCTTTGACAACCTTTCCAATTAATAGAATAAATAAAGTCATTATTAAACTTTAAAAACCATATAAGGTCTTAAAGAAACCTCGACCAAATTTTAACTTAGTAAATTTTATTATAAATTTGCACCTAAACAAGGTTAAGTTAATCTCAACTTAATTAGGGATAATTCTCGATTAATTAATGATAGAGACTTATCGCAGTCAGTATCAAACAACTAGTTTACCCCAAATTTTGCAATATAAGGATTAACCTAGGTCATCTCTCAAGGATACAATTCCTGTATGATTTAGATTTTATCAAGAACAACATAAAATTGGGGGGCTTGGTATTGAATTAAAAAGAAATTTACAGAGCAAGAAATCAAATTAAAATGAATTCAAAGAAAGAAAACATCGATCCGAGGTTTCTAACGATGCACTTGAGTAATCATAATTATAATATTTTCATGTGAAGTTGCATTAACACACAACAGTAATTCTATTAAACTAGATTCCCATCACAATCTCAAAATTCTCATGAATTTTTAGAAATATAACTGGTTGAATTATGTTCTCAATCGAGTTCCTAGCCTCTTGCAATTCAAATCAATTGATCTGAATCGATGTCTAACCAATTTGTATCAAAACATAATTGGAATTCTACATGATTGGAGAGAAAAAGAGAGCAATATAATGCAAGATTCATAAGAAAAAGAATGCACTACAAATCAGAATTCATACTCTTATTACACAATCACATGGAGACCTCAAATCGATTCAGAGATTAGCGTTGCATGGAGATCTCCATGGATGCTTGCGTGAAAAGCTAAAGAGTGGAGGAGAGAAAATGTGTAACATAAGCTTTTGAAAACCCAAATTTGAAACTAAAAACTAAAATGGAAAAAGTTGTTAAAAGTTGTTATGAGAGACTTTTTATATTGTCTCCCTAAAACATCTAGAGGAAGCTACAACAACCAAACTAAAGGTCGAACTAAATTGGGCTAAGGGTCAAACAAAATTATCCTAAAAGAGATAAAGAAAATAAAACTAAAGATTACAATTAGAGAAAAATTACAAAAATACATAATACAGAAAAGAATATGAAAAAACAAAAGAGCTAGCTCAATGCAAAATTCAATCCAATAAAGTTCACTAACCTGCAAAATAAATGAAAAAATATGAAAGAGGCTCAAACATGACCCAATTATGAAAATGAACTAGAATAGAAAATTAAGAAACAAATACAAAATTAGAAAGGACTAAAAATTATATAAAATGTGTATAATAAAATTATTAAAAAGCCCAAACTCACTTCAATGTCTATAAATAATGAATAATTAATAAGTTTTCAATAATGTATTCATTCTTTGAGTTGCATTTATTATATTATTAATATTCTGATTTGAGACTCTCTTTGATTATCTTTTGTAGTATCCCTACCCCAAGTTCAAAGAGTAACACTAACATTTCGGAGAACAAACATCTAAGATGTTTTAGAGGATTGTTCACTATTTGAAGGATATTTGTATCCTAACACCTATGCAGGTACAATACCAAACCAATACAAAGATTCTTCTGGTCTGGAAAAGGGTGAAAGTAGATTAAGTCTTGTTGCTTGGTGAAGGTAAAATAGGTTAAAAATTGACAAGAGTCAAGTTTACATCAATCCCAAATTAGGCCAATTTATGTTAGAAGAAAAAATAGGCTAAAATTTTTATTAAAGTCAATTTAATTAAAAAAAAAACAAATTATAGATCGTTCAAAATAATTTAGACATCTAGGGTCTGTCTTAAGTTTCTATGGATTTATACCAAAATTATAAGTAAGACTCATTTTATATATGTAACAAACCATAAAAATAAATACTTATTTACTATATTTTTAAAACTGAACCGGTAGTTGAACCAGTGACATATTAACTCATAGTTCATTAATTCAACCGTTATTGAATCAGTGGTTGAACCGGTCATATTAAAATAATATTTTTTTATTATTAATGTATTATGAAAATAAATATTATAAAATAAAAAATATTAAGAAATTAATTATAAAAAAAGTATTTTTTACTAAATACACCTTAATATTGCTAAGTTAACCCCTACTTTTATTAATTTTTAAATTTAAAAAGGAGGTGAACTTAGGAAAAAGAGGAGTGCATTTAGCAAAATCCAACTTTTTAAAAAAAAAAATTATGAACCGGTTCACCGGTTGAACCACTGGTTTTCACCCGTTTTACCGATTCATGACAAGTTTTCTAGTTCAAATTGGTTCTTTTCTTAACCAATTTTTTGTATTGACCAAACCAATTACCAGACCGGTTCATCAATTATCCGATCAAACCGGCCAATTCGGTCCGATTTTTTAAACATAGCTTATTTTTATTAAAAGTTATACATTTTATTACATTATCAACTCATTAATTTGAATCCTACATTGTAGTAATAAAAAGGAAAGAAAATTTCACAAATTAGTATCAGCCATACACCATTACCAATAACTTCATTTTAATTTAATTATTTCTACTCAATTTCATTCCATTATACTTTTTAAAGTTAATAGAGGTATGAGGAGGGTAGACAGAATATTGCTTAGGAAAGGTAGAAGAAAATATCATGCTAAAAGAATGTGGGGTTTTAGGGTGAAAGATGTGTCTTTTTTTAATTATACCTTTTTAGCTAAATGGAAATGAAATTTGTTGCATTCTATTGAGGAGCTTTGGGAGAGAGTTCTTGATTCAAAGTATGGAGGGTGAAAATGTATAAATATGAATCATATAAAATCCTTTGAGTCAATATGGTAGAGAGATATAAGAAAGGTGTGCAGTATGAGTCATGACAACTAGTTTGACAAAGAGATCGAGTGGAAAATTGGAGATAGTATATAGTTTTGAGTGGATGAGTGGTTAGGGAGGAGCATGCTTGAAAAATAAATATAGAAAAAATTTTCTAAATTCAGAATAAAAAATAGGATATGATAAGAGGAATAGGGAAGGTTATAAATGGGATTTGGTGCTGGGATTTTAGATAAAGGAGGAGATGGTTTCAGTAGAAAATTGGGATGGTGGAGGATTTCCTCTATGACATTCATAGGTAAGATATGGAGGATCAAGAAAGGATTTTTGGCTTTAGGAGGTGGATGACTACTTTGTTTATACTCTAGTCGGCTTACTTGGCCCTCCACAACACAAGATATAATTTGGTGGAGGAGAACATTTTTAAGGAACCATGGAAGATCAAAATTTCACCAAAGGTGACTTTTCTCATTTGGCATATTTTCTATTGTTGAATTCCTTCCAAAATGAATTTAAAAATAAAATTATCCGTTTGGAGGATCGAGAATAGAAATGTGTCTTCTATAACACTTTTGAGGAAGAGACAAACCATATCTTTTTTTAGTGTTCAGTAATATTGCAATTATGGCGAAAATAATATGATATGCTTGGAATAACAATTGTTCTCTGTCATACACAAGAGATCACTTTTGATAGAAATCTCATGCATTTACATGGAAAAAGGCAACAAAACGGTCGTCAGCAGGGTGATGTGCAATAATATGGGTTATTTGGTTGTAAAGAAAAGCCATGTTCTTTGAAAGGAAAGTTTTTTACAAAGATCATAGGTGGAATTAGATTATGTTCTATACTTGAGCTTTGCTAAAAACTCTTCATAAGAACTTCTTTTTTGTAGAATGGTAAGTAAACCCTAATTTATGCTTAGTTTAATGTTGGTATGATTGGCGGACCTATTTTTTTTTTTACAACTTGCAATGTGTGAAGCTTAACTTATGCATCTTGTATGCATAACTTAAGATTCATATATCTCGTGTGCTTCTCGTGTCCTTTAAGGTCTTGTTAGTTACGATTACAATTTGACTTATGTTTCTACTTCTTTACATATCTTGTGCATTTTAAATAAAATTTTATCATTTGCTAACAAAAAAATTCATACATTATTTCTTATTATTCAATTTATATCCCTAAAAGTGTGTGTGTGTATATATATACACTACCTCTATCCCTAAATGTAATACACAATTTTAAAGTTTATTTGTCCTTTTTATAAGACTTTTTAAGTTGTTTTGTGTACTAATTATTTTATACTAAAATATTGTATGGTAGTTACTTTATAATAAATGTTTTCTCTTTTATGAAGATTGGAGATTTTTTTTTGTAACATAAGAGAAAAAGTGAAAAAAAAATTAAATAACAAGCCTAGAATTCTTGAGGGAACATAATTTCTATAAAATCTGCATACAAAGGTATCTAAAGGTCTGGAAGAGCCTCATGCAATACCATTGTTCCTCCCAACATTATAAACATGTTCAATTATGTAGTTTTATATCTTTTTATCGATTTTTTTATAGTTCAAATGTTAGTTTTGTCTTTTTGTTGAATCATACAAATCACATTATTGTAGAGATGACATCTAGACAAATGTTCTTTAACCAACTTTACTACCTTAAGAGAATTCGAATAGCTAAGAGTTCCACATAGAAAACATCAATGTGTGTTTCAGATCCATGAAACCTAAAGAGGATTTCCTATCAAATGCAAGTCTTCACATTCACTACCATGGCATTTAGGGACACACTATCTATAAGAGGTCTTTTCCAACCTACTAGAGCTTGAGCATGGTTTTTTACTTGAGGTTTTCCAAAATCCTTTTTTGTGGCATCTCCTAATTTCATTATTCTGGTGTAATCTCCAAGCAAGGGGTTTCTTTTGCCTCAAATATCTAGTTGTTTCTTGCTAATCAGATGTGTATGTGTATTGGTCTTCACTAACATTCATTATCCTCCTTAGCCAAATATCAAGATTGTATCTCGTTCTAGCCTAGACTGTCAGGGGTATGGTGGCATGGTTTGCACTATTGTCTAGAACCAAGGTTTAAGAGACAACTCAAACACATTGCACTTTTGCCAATATTCTTAAAGGCTAATAAGAATGTACTCCTTATTAGGATTATTATCTTGAAACATTTGTCAAAGGAAAATTGTACATTTGTTGCAACCTCACCTTCCAAATTCACCTCCAAGACCTTTCCCCTAATATTCATCACCACATAATCATTTGCCAGCACTTTTAGTGAAGTATATATCAAACATTGATTCCTTAAACCCACACATTCTCCATATCTTCCACATGCAAAGGCTGGATATAAATCATAAATTTAATCACTATTGGCAAGATAATGTGTAAAGACTCGCTAATTGTCACCCATTTTCATCCAATATGTCCTTGATGATGAGTCCCACATCATGCATATATGCATAGGAAACAAGGTTGACAATCGACTCTTTTAGAGTCCACCATGATTCATTCCAAATTTTTATGTTACCCCTCTTTATTTTTAAAGGTGAAGTCATTCCCCAACAACTTTAACATTTTTAAGATAGAGTTCTAGATAACTTATTTTGGCTTACTTTCCTAAAAAGGTACCCTTGTTTGAAGTATATATGATTAAAGTTATGGGTGTTTATTGAGTTGGACGATCCAAAGATCAAATCTAAACCAAACAAATCGGGTTAGGTTTTTCTTATGATTGGATAAAATCCTACCCAACCCAATCACACTCAATCCACTACAGGTTGGGTGACGGGTTCCGTAAGTTGATTCTGAAATTCAATCTGAACATAATATTAAATTATTATATATTAATATTTGAAATTATATGTTTTGTTATTATATGTTGTTTTCTATATTATATTTTTGTTAGTTTAGACAAATTATGTAATTTGTATTTATTTGTATGTTTTGACTAACTTAGACAAATTGTATTTAATTTTATTTTGGACAAATGTTTATTTAGTTATTATTACTTAAAAATTTAGTTATATGTTAATTTTAATTTGTTTTAGTTTTGATATAAAATTTGTAATTATAATTTATTGTTTATTTTATGTTATAACAATGATATAGTTTATTTTTAAATAAAAAATATTCTAAAAAAATAACAAAACAATACTCTAAAATTTATTTTTTCAAAAAAATTAAAAAAAATTAAAACAATGACACAATTAATTCAACTCAATCTGTTCAAGAGCAGGTTGGGTTTAATAGGAAAAAAAAATAAAAACTCAACCCAATATTTTATTATTAGATTGAGTCTTGAATTTTCCTAAACTCAACTCAATTTAACCCATATTCACCTCTAATTAAAGTAGATTAATTAATTATGTAGAGAACAATTAATAGTAAAAAGAGAAAAATTATCTATCCTAATAAAGTCAAGGATAATTTGAAAGATAAACTTATATTTAATGTTCTCAACTAAATTAACCAAAACTTGTATAAATTAGGTAAATGTGTCATTAGGTACAAAAATATTATGTTACCTCATTCTTAAGATAAAAAAAAATACATAATATGAATGTATACTTTATTTATTAGTAATAATCTAATATATTTTATTATTTTTAAGTCTTTACTTTTCTTTTTTCTTAATTTCATTTACATTTTTTATTTCGTATCACATTTATTTCTATCATTTTCATATTTCTCTCGTAAATTAAGATGAGTATACATTTAAAAAAATTATAATAAAATCATAATTTTTAAAAAATTTAAAGTCTCTGTACTTTTTCTTAAATATTTTTAGTAAAAAATATTTCAATACTTGAAGAAAAAAATGTATTATTCTTATTATTATCATGTTAAGAAAATAAATTTATTTTAACAAAATTTGAGTGATAATTTTTCTTTTACAACTTTGAATATGATATCTAAGTATATAATAAATATTTTCTATCATTGGAATTGCTAAAATAAAATTTAAAACTAAATCTTTTTTCTCCCAATAGAATTAATTATAATCTCATGTATTTTTTAATTTATTTAATTTTTTAGCAATATATTGTTAAAAATTATGATTTTTAGTTTCTAGTTGAATTTAATACATCAATAAAAATATAATTTAATTTAAATTTAATATTTACACACTTAAAAAAAATTACTCTAACATTGTGAATATCATCTATCTTTAACAAAATATCATTATTTCATATTAAAGTTTGCATAATTTTTATTCTTTGTTATTATTAATTGTTAATATATTAACTTTTAATTTTAATGCCTTTATAATTTAAAATTTTTTTTATCTTATTACAAAAACCAAACACTTTGAAAATTTATGCAACATAGATTTTTGAATGTAATGCAAGAAAAGCTAGAGTAATGATACACATATCTATCTAATGCATATACTTATCAACATTTTTTTTTCTCATAGCTTATTCAATATAAGGATTAAAAATACTTAATCTCTTGACTTTGGGTTTTATCTATTGGGTGATGTAAGATCCAATTTATGTGGATTATAATTTTATATGGGGTTATACGTTTAAGTCTTACGGGATTAATTGTAAGAAGTTCTTTCAGTAATTTGATTAGTGTATTTTTTGGATTTCAATTGATCATTTCGTAACTAGTGAGGTTTTAATTATTACTTAATGAATTTATTTATTATCCATTATTTTCTATCTTTCTTTTTCTCTAGCTATTACGTAATGTATCACTTTTTAAAAAGCTAATACATAAAAAATATACTTTTTAATTAAATGTCATATTTTAATTAAATAAAAATTAATACTTAAAATAAGACAGTAGTTTTATTGTATCTAACATAAAATAGTATAAAAAATAATATACAAATTATGTATTATATTTTAAAAAATAAGTAAGTCTGTTCTACCTCTGGTTCGCCCTTAAAAAAAAAATAAAAATGATAAACTCGTCCTTGCTCACATGTCCCGTTATTTTTATGTAGAATAATAACAACAAACTTTATCCATCCAACCCCTGTTTTACTACCACGTTGATATTAATGGGTTAAGAACATGCTAGCCTATCTAAATAAATATTTGTTGTTAAAATTGTTATTAACACTTGCTATGACGATTAAAATTTTATATTTATTTATCATTTTAGTAGTTAAGTTTTTATTTATATTGATTTATATAGAGAGATTTAAACTTTATGTTTTATTTAGAGGTGTTATTATGAAATGTGTTTAAATAAATTATTATAAATGTCATATTAAACTTAAAATTATGACCATATCATATAAATTAATTAGATTTAATTATTCTAAAGTATAACATAATTTTATTTTTATTTATATCTTAATATTAAATTAATTATCTAAAAACAAACTCTTAAACTAATTAATTTCTTGATGAAATTAAATTATATATATTTTTAACATAAGAAGGCACCCAACCAATGAATTAGTGGAGCTTAATCGTAACAAAGAATTTTCTTGAAGTCGATGGGTTTGAACAAAAAGTGGCCTTGTCTTCTACGTCATGCATAGATATACACTCCACCTGCCGGGCCAATTAAGTCTTCCACTGTTAGGTTACGTTTACTGTTCTTAAATCATACACGCATGTCATAACAAAACTACAAGGTATATAGCAGATAATTTTAAAAAAAAAAACGAATTGTCAAAAGTCCACTTCATTCATTCTCACATTATGAAATACAGTATAGCTAGCAGCATTTTGCTGTCATTCAAATTCAATGAATGAAACCTTAGGTAATTTCCAAGTAATGAACTTTGCTTTCTTAGCAAATATTTGAGAAAAGTTATCCATGTTCCAATCAACGCTGCGCCATGCACGTTATTAAGATAAGAAAAGTTATCAATTAATTCAAGCAAAAAAGCCCTGGATTATACTGACAATTGTAATCCTAACATGTTTTTTACCCTGCATGGTCCTGCCTCACATATAGCATAATGCCAATACTGTCCATCTCAATTATCATAAGCCCTTAATTCATTCATATAATAATATTAAAATAATGCAGCAATTTATGGTGTCTGAGAAGTTAATTAAGATGGTGACCAATTCTTACGGGTTTGGTCATGGGCTCATGGCATGGCACATGCAATAGGTTTTATCGCAGCCTTAGAAACAACGACATTACATATCCATCTTGCTTTTTTACTCGTTTCCTTTTCAATACAAAAAAGACTTTGAGTCACTCAAACTAGAAGTAACATGCCTCGACCAATCAATCTAATTAACAAAAATTAATGTTGAATGTGTCTCGATGACTCTCTCTATTAATTGTCTAAGCTATATAAACAATTGAAGACCCACCATCGTATGTAAACACAAGTTAGTACAACAATATTATTCACTCTTAATTTGCTGGAAAAGCTATGATGGATTTTGAGTATGAGAAGATGTCATTGGACAAAATTGGTTCAAGAAGATCCTCTATAGGGTGCTCCTCTCGCATCTCTTACTATAGGAGCGGGGAAGGGGTTCCATTCAAATGGGAAATGCAACCAGGGATTGCAAAGGAACCACAACCAATAGAAGATCTTCCTCCACTAAGTCCCCCACCAGCACTTCTCAGCCTGGGGCTACCCAAGCCATGCCCCAAACCTTCAACCAGCTCAAGGCTAAGGTTGTGGAAGAAAAGGGTAAAACGTGGAAAAACCAAAAGGCCATCCCATGATTCTTTTCATGAAGATTATGATGATGTTGTTAGTGTGGACATACTAGCAAGATCAGATAGCAGCTCTGATTCTGAGTCTGTGGCATCCTCTCGTGGTTCAAGTTTTTCTTCTTGGTCCTCGCCTATGTCATTCATTAAAACTCCTACTACTTTCAAAAAAGTTTATGGAAGGCCCTTCACTAGTTGCTTTCCCATTCACGTTAGCAGAGTTTTCCTTTCAATTGGAACAAGTGATTGAAATAATATTTATTTTATATATGCAGTTAATTAGCTAACCTTTTTTACATTACACTCATATTCGCACACACATTATTATTTTTCATTTGTAAATATTTCATCATCAAATAATAAGTTATCTGATCAGAGCCAGGTTATATATTTTAGCTAAGAGATATAGTGTACTAGCAATATGAAAAGAACGTAGCATAAAGTTACACCTATATGATGCCAAATACGAGCGATTCTAACTGAATCCAATTAAAAGCGAGGATATTATTTAGAAGTTACGATCATTTGCCTGGTCGAGGTGTCCGTATGCGTATGAAGTTATTGAAGCATGTCAATTTTAAGCTAAGCTATCCACAACAAAATATTTGAGTCTGTTCCCATGAACTATAAACAGTCGCGGTAAACAAAGTATATATTTAGGTGAAATTGTGCTAACTTAATTAGATCTTGACTTGATTTTATGAAACTAATTTAGTTAGGATTAAATTTGCAATGAAATAACTTATCTATATTTAACAAAAATTTGTGAAGAAATTTCAAAATCACATTTTACATTACTTTTAATCCAAAATCTTAAGATAATATATTTTTTTCCTTTTATTTATCTATTTTAAAAGTAAATCAGTAAAATTAATTTGTTATTGAAAATTGGTTGATAAAATTAATATTTTAAAAAAAATTAATAATTAATTTGTAGGATTTTCAAATTTAAATGTAAATATTTAAATTCATTAATGTAATATTATAAATTATAACTTAATTTTAAAAAAAATAAAAAAGGTAAAAAATATTATGTCACATAGTTAGTGAAATATATAAAATAATGTTTAAAATATTTTTCCACTATATGTGACGACAACCAAACATTTTTAATTATAATACTATTGAATATTATTTAATAAGTCTTTTTTAGATTTTAGTAACGTATTTTCTCTTTCAATACACCCTTTTTACCTTGACTTCTAAATTGGATTTTAATATTTTTCAAAAAGATTATCAATAGTTAAAGTTAACCTTGTATTATAATATAGATTAATTTTCATAAATATAAAATATACTTTACATGTTAAAAAGTATTTATTTATACAAATTTTATTATAAGATAATTTATATATTAAAAAATACTTATTACTATAATTTTTAGCAATATATAATAAATATTTATTTTTGACATTACACACGTTAAAATACTAGTTATAATAATATAAAACTTTTAATGCAAAGGCTTTGTTTTAATCTATAGTGAAATGTGTTTTTGAGAATAATCTTAATCATAATTTATAAAGACTAGTCATAAAATTTATTTATTTATTGAAATCAGGAAAGGTTCAGATAAGCACTTTCAAACAACTGTGGGGAAACATCTTGAGAGCGGGTATCGATTCATAAGTCATAAGTCATAAGTTATAAGTTATAAGATGAGACGAGGCACCATACCCTTTTCCACATTCCCCTCACCGCCTTCCATGATTAGATGTTACTTGTAATTATAGCTGCAACCCATCAACCTCATCATTACTCTTCAAAAACAAATAATTTTTTAGTATTGTAGTTCATCCTCTACGATACGACGCATTTCTGCATTTTGGGCCTACCTGCCGGAAACAATCTTTACATAAGTTTCATTTAACCAAGTTTAAGACCATACTAATTATCCATTTCTCAATTATATATATCCTTACTGATCTCATACTTTTTAATTAATTTATATATGTATTTATTGTGTGGTATCAAAGAAAAAGAGATAAAATAAAAAATCTCACAACTATTTTATTAAATTCAAAAAAAATTATTTGATTCCTTGGTTTTTATGTAGCATCCATAAATGACACTTGAAAAGGAACACGTGAAATCTTTTGAAATACGTTGGAAACTAGTTGAATGGAGAATATTGACTTCCCTCTACAAGAATTTTAAAGCAACAAATGTGTTGCTTTTGAGCCAGGGGTTTACGTTCATTCTAAATACACCCCAAACACAAAGTAAGTCTAATGATAGAAATCGCTTAGAATTAATAAACTCATGCACTCAAATTGTGTATTGACGAAGAAAATGGAGTTTGCTACCCCAATTGAATCAATTTTCTTGCCGAATGTGTTTTTGCTGCATTAACAACCCAAGCAACTTGTGTATTACAATAGCCAAACTAAGCTTGGTAAAGAGACTAGCAAAACAGAAAAGTCTCACATTCATGAAATTGGTATACAAAAATATAACAAAATTTAATAAAAATTTGTGGAAAATGGTTATTGTTATCAAGTCTCTTTTTTGTACAACGTGAAATTGAACCTTTTAGTCTTATTCATTCTTATCTTGCTGAATTAAAGCAATGCATGTTTAGAGGAGGTAAAAATTACTTTGTAACTTTTATTGGTGATTTCTCTATATATACAAAGGTTTACTTGATTAGACATATCAATTGAGTAGCAAGATAAAAAGGATAGAATCATATAGGTGTGGTGAATAAACTTTGTTTAATGACTTTTGTGAAAAAGAAGATATTATCATGAGGTAATTTCATCATATTCCCCTAAGTCTAATGAAAATTGAGAGAGAAAATATTAAGAAAATGATGAATGCTATATTGATGAGTTCATATGCATCCGATAACCCTTGGGGATAAGCTCTTTTAACTACTTGTTTTTTACATAATAGAATCCCACATAAGAAAATAAGGAAGACAGCCTATGAGTTATGGAAATTATATACACCCAATCTAAAATATTTGAGAGTATGAGGGGTGCTTAGCTAAGGTTATGTTACCTAGTTCTAAGGGGAAAAAAAGGACCTAAGACCTCTGATTGCATGTTTCTTGGTTATGCTAAACACACTGTTGCCTATAAGTTTCTTATCATTAAGAATATAGAGATTAAAAATGTTGAGTTCTTATATGACATTTTTCCTATAAATTCCACCATATTTGCTACCTTAGTGCTAGTACTAGTGTTATGCAATCAATTTCTTATATGACATTTTTCCTATAAAGTCCACCAAATTTGCTACCTCAGTGCTAGTACTAGTGCTATGCAATCAGTTGAAACTCAACATACCTTAGTGAAACTATGTTTGAGAACTTAAGGCAGAGTATAAGACAAAGTATAAAATAATCTTTTGGAGATGAGTTTTACACATACCTTGTTAAGGATCCTTTGAGTTTTTCTAAAGTTATTAGTTCATCAAATGCAGACCTTTGGGAACAAGTTATTAAGATTGAAATTGAATTTATATATATAAGCAATACTTGGACCTTAGTAGACTTACCTAAAAGTGTCAAACCAATTTGTTGTAAGTTGATCTTTAATAGAAAGTGTAATCTTGATGGATCTATAGATAAATATAAGGCTAGATTGGTAGTTAAAGGGTTTTATTAAAAAAGATAACATATATTACTTTGATACCTTTGCACCTGTTACCAAGATTTTCTCTATTAGAGTAGTGTTAGCCTTAGCATATAGATAAGTTGGTGATTCATCAGATGGGTATTAAGATAACTTTCTTGAATGGTGATCTAGAGGAAAAGATTTACATGACCCACCCTAAAGGGTGTGTGGTTCCTGATCAAGAAAACAAAGTATGTAAACTTTTAAAATCCCTATATCTTTTAAAACAAGTACCAAAACTATGGCATGAAAAGTTTGATGAAACTTTACTTGCTTATGGTTTTTTTACTAATGATGCTGATAGATGTGTGTACATGAAGCTTATGAATGGTGAATGTTTTATTATATGCTTGTATGTGGATGACATGTTAATCTTTGGTACATGCAATGATATAGGTTTTCAAAATAAATATTCTTAACATCTAATTTTGATATGAAAGACATGGGTGAAGCAAGTGTAATTTTGGGAGTTAAAATCATAAGGAAGTGATATAATATGTTGTTATCCCAAGAACATTATGTGGAAAAAATTCTTAGAAAGTTTGACTATTATGGTGATAAATGTGTGTATATAAAGCTTGTGAATGGTGAATGTTTTATTATATATTTGTATATGGATGACATGTTAATCTTTGGTACATGCAATGATATAGTTTTTTAAAGTAAATATTTCTTAACATCTAATTTTGATATGAAGACATGGGTGAAGCAAGTGTAATTTTCAGAGTTAAAATCATAAGGAAGTGATATGATATATTGTTATCCCAAGAACATTATGTGGAAAAACTTCTTAGAAAGTTTGACTATTGTGGTGATAAATGTGTGTACATGAAGCTTGTGAATGGTGAATGTTTTATTATATGCTTTTATGTAGATGACATGTTAATCTTTGGTGCATGCATTGATATAGTTTTTGAAAGTAAATATTTTGTAACATCTAATTTTGATATGAAAGACATGTGTGAAACAAGTATAATTTTGGGAGTTAAAATCATAAGGAAGTGATATAATATATTGTTATCTCAAGAACATTATCTGGAAAAGCTTCTTAGAAAGTTTGACTATTATGGTTATAAGTCATTGAATATCTCTTTTGAAGCTAACTCTCAATCAAAGAAGAATACATATAACAAGTTCTCAAACAGTATAACCAAATCATTGGGAGCTTACTGCACTTAATGAACTTCTCAAGACCGCACATTGCTTATGTAGTAGGTAGATTGAGTAGATACACTCATAATTCTAACCAGGATCGTTGGAAAGCACATGTTAGACTCATGAGGTATTTGAGAGTGATATTGAATATAAAGATTATGTACTAGAGTGGTACATTAAGGCTAACTAAATATGATTCAGATGAGACAAAATTCACTAGTAGTTATATGTTTACACTTAGATGAAGTGTTGTTGCATGGAGATCAGCTAAACAAACTATTCTAGCTAAATCAATAATAGAGTTAGAGTTTGTTACTTTAGAAATGGTCGATGGTGAGGCTAAGTAGCTGAAAATATTCAATGCATAAACACCTGAGACATAATGTGATAAACAAAACCTTCAATGAAAAGAACAGACATATACAACTAAGAAAATGTAATAAAGCAATTGCTAAAGTATGAAATAATTTTCATAGATTTTGTGAAGTCAGAAGAAAATTTAGCAAATCCTTTGACAAATCCCCTAGGGATGAAAAATATTTTAGAAACATCGAGGGGAATGAGACTTAAGTCACTTGAAAATGAACAATGATGGTAACCCAACCTTTGTGATTAGAAATCATTTAAGGGAATGAAACAAGTATTTGTTAGTTCTACTAGCACTAAAATTAATATAAATCAATTTCCTTTTTAATACTTCCTACGATGTGAGAAAGTTCTAGATGCTGCAACAATGAAAGATTAAACTTTATAGTTAAATTTTATGAGAAAATTTAACATGTTATAAAGTTCTTAATGAATTTAATATCTTTTATGAGTGGTATATGATTTGAAATATACACTTGATGAAACCATCGATATAAGTGTCAAGTGAAGTTGCTTACATGAAATCTTCACAAATTTCTAGAGCACTTATGAATATCAAGCACATGCATAGCCTAAAAGTGCAACACAAAAAAAAAAACAAAGTTGTGTGGTGTATTGTAATTGGTAGACCACTATCATATGTCAAGTGTTTTTGGTTCATATAGTTTGTTACACCAAATCCAATACAATACATCTCATGTGAAAACCTAATATTTGTCTTTTGAAACTGTTTTCTTTATCATTGTAATATGTGGGAGATTATTGTAAAAACTTGTGTATCATAATAGGTAAAGTTTCACATTGCATGCAATAACTACTTGAAAAAAGTATATTTTATTGTGAACTAGACTTTGTAAGGAGACTAGCAAAGAAGGAAATCTTGTGAGCTTCATGAGCTTTTTGTAATGCAATTTCATCAATTTGTCACACCAACCCCCTCCCCCCTCCCAACATGATTAATAAACTTAGCAAACCGTTTAATTTTACTTTTTAGTTACTTAGAGCATCCCTAATGAAAGAAACCCATGAAAGTTGCTTGGTGCATTGAATGTTATACCTAGTGGTTCTCACTGTGTCGCATCAGCATTAAACAACTTTACTTTATTTTCACTCCAAGGGTAAGTTTCTTCAAGCAACTCACAATTTTATAATTTTTTAATGTTGATTTCATTAAAATTATGGTACCTTAAAATTAAAAATTTATTTTTAATTATTACATATCAAGTAACTTTTGTTTTAATTTTGCAAAAAAACTAAATTAATATTCAAAATATTTAATAAAAACATAACAACTGAAATACATACTAATATAAAAATTAAAAACAATAACTTTAAAAAAAAGACATGACAATGAAAAATATGATATTCTACATTAAATTAATTTTCGTTATTTTCTACTCCAAATATGTTGACCAAATTTGCTTGAAGTTGTTAGTGTCTATCTCTATTTTGAATTGTCGTTCTTCTCTTAAAGTATATAGATTTGAAACTGGGATGGGTACCCAAAGATACATCCAATGTCGGCATTTCATTTCCAACAATATCATAATCAACATGATTCTGATAAGGGTGTCCTTCCTCCTCAACGATCATATTATGCAATATGATACATGAATAAACTATATTCTTCATTATATGAACATCCCAAAAAATGCGTCGGACCATGAATAATTGTGAATTGCAATTGTTTGACCCTGTAGATGCATTTAACACAACATAACTTCGTTAAACACACTAGATGCATTTAACACAGTAATGTCATTGTTTGACCTGTAGTACTAAAACATGCATGTCAAATCACAAATCTTGTGATGCAATTGCTTCAAGAATGATTGTCAGGTTTGCATGATCACCTCAACAAAATTGACCTTTCCATGCAACAGGACATTTTTTCCATTCCTAGTGCATACAATCAATTGAGCCTAACATACCCTGAAAGTCATGCGCTGCTCCCATTTGTAGAAGTTGTTCTATGTCTTTGCTATTGGGTCTCCTTAGGTACTTATCCCCGAATATTGCACAAATAGCTTATACAAATCATTGCAAACATTCTACAACAGTGTTTTCACCAATGCAAATATATTCATCTACACTATCAGTAGGTGAGTCATAAGCTAAAATACGAAAAGCAACAGTGCACTTTTGTAATGGTGATAGGCCTCTTCTACGTGTTGCATCTACCCTCATTCAGAAGTACTCATCATGATTGGTTAGGGTCGTTACAATTCTCAAAAACACATGCATTCGCATACGAAACCTTCTTCATAACTGAGTCTCCGTATACACTAGACCGTCGGAGAAAAAGTCATTAAACAATCGATCATGACCTTGCTCCTGATTGATTTAAGGACCAACCTTATCACTTCTTCCTTGGTGTTGTCTTCGAGTGATTCATCTAATACTTGATCCAATAGTGCGTCTAAGTCATCGTCGAAGTCCATTCTATGGATAACTGAAGTGTTTGAGTGAGAGAACATTATTGTGTAAGCTTAAAAGAAAATATGTGAGAATGAGAAAGCATTACACAAATATATAACATGATTCATAACATCTAGTTTACAACGGCTAGTTTCTAACGACTAGTTTCCAACGGCTACATTACACAAACAAAACAATTAAACTTAAATAACTAATACAATTTTTAAAATCCATGTTTTTGCTTAAGATAGGCACAATATTTTTCATGACACCAAAGTTGCTCTTGAAATATGCTAGTTGTGTCATTCATTGTGATTTCATACTCCAAACGCCTCTCTTGGTCCTGCAAACGTCTTTCATGTGCCTCCTTTAAATCAATAATTTTTGCTTGGTTATCATTTTTAACTTTCAATTTACTTTCTATTTCATTCAGATCAACATTGGTTGAAGTAGTTGCATATTCTTTTCCTTTTATCTTCTTCTTTACTGCTTTTTGTCCTATTGGTCGACACACTAACGAAGTTCTCTCACATTCTTCAACTTCAACTAACGTCTTTGGGTTAGACAATGATGAGTATGCACCTAACGTAGATACCTTGTTCCTTTTTTAAGAGTTTTCCATAAATTCTGGATGTCATTTTTGTTCACTCCTTAACAACATCCAAGCATGCTTAAATTCAAATTTTTTAAGTTTTTTTCTCACTTTCTCTCCATTCCTCCAACGTTACTATTCTTTCTCTCCATTTTTTTTCACTTTCCTTTTCTTCTCCAACATTCACATTTGTCTCTCACTGTTCTCTTCTTCTTCTTCTCTTTCTCTTCTCTTCTTCCTGACCGCAACACCGTCGAACCACCCGTCTCCATGTCAAACAACCACATTGCGCTACTCTTATCCCTCTTCTTTCTCTTCTCTTCTCCCCTTCTTTCTATCTTTTCTTCTCCCTTTCTTCTCCCTGTCGCATCACTTCGTCGATCACCCCTACCATCTAACCACCCGCCTCCTTCGCCGACCACACCCCTCTTCTCTTCCCTTTCCCTCCTTTTTCCATTAAAAAATAATATTATTATATTTAAGCAATTGTTGCTTGTAGAAGCAACCCAAAAAATTTTTTATGCAACTTTGATGTCACCTAGTACTCCTCTAATGACAAGTTTCTTCAAGAATCTATTGCTTAGGATAAAAAACCTACAAGGAATTATGATTAAAGATGTTCTGAGCTACTTATATTTTAGTCTGTATAAAATTTCTAACTATATATCATATGCAAAAACATGCATAAACTAAAGGATCTTGATATCTAGTACTATTATGTTATTCAAAACAAGTAAACATAATTTTATGTATCATAATTAAAAAAAAATTAATTGATATACATTGTCAATGTAAAGATTTTTATACTAACAGTCAATCATGATCATTCATCTATAGTAAATTTATTGACTTTACTAGTTACTACTTTGAAGATCTCATAAATGAAAAGTCATGATTGACTGTCAGTATAAAAATCTTTTACACTGATAGTGTATACCAATTAAACTAAAAAAAAAAAAAAAAACCTATTGTTTTTTCCTTATCCAATACAGGACACTTGTTAACATTTCCTTTCGTATAAATAAATATAAAGCTTCAATATCCAGATACAAATAGTTTGAAACCCGGAAATTATTCATAAAATTATACGTTGTTAATTATTAAAATAATTTAAATCAAATCCTGTATTCATTTATCCAATTGTTATTTGCTAATGTGCCAGCGAAAAACACTCCCGTGAAACGTAAATCAGTTTCAGAATCAATTTTCCAGAAATGTATAATTCCCACCTAATAAATGACACATGAATTTTGCAAGAGCACCAAGTAGTACTATTATAAAATCTTTCTAGCTATCAATGTTAAATACTATGTAGTTTGAATGGTCCTTGTAAGTTGTAACATAAGTAGTAGTATCCATTTTACTTCTAGCAGTTCCAAAGATACAATAACACTAATTACAACATCAGGCTAATAATTACATGGCATTCGACCATATTCTGACCAGTTAACATAAATTAGGGCAGTGCAGGATGGACATGCAAGATCGGTAACACGGGCTAAAAGCATGATCGGTCCAGTTACACTGCAGAGCCAACTCAACTAATCATGCCAAGCACCAAATGTCAGTACCCTCAGCTTTGTTAATTACATACAGCCTGCAAATCAAGAAAGAACATTATCACAACGCTGGCACCATCAATGTGACCGATGGAGAAGCAAGTAACAAAAAATCCACAGCTGATGCAGAATGCGACATAATGACAACAGTAGTTTTACATTTAACATTAGAAGCTGTCAATTACCAGTATGATTATAGGCAAATAATGATTAATACTTTATGACTGAATCCCAAAACCATATGTTAATCAATATTGCAAGAGAAGAGAATGGAAGTATCACATAAAAGAATCAGCAACAACAGGAGGGAGACCACACAAATGGGAAGCAGGGACACCTCTATTATTTGAAGTGTTATTATGTCAACACATTTCGAACATTGACACTCTACGACATATGCCAGAGACTTCTAATTAGATCTTTAACTAAAAAGTTTTTTTTTTCTTAGAAACTTAAACTCACATTTATATAGTATAAACAACTTAGATATCTAAACTGACACCTCAACATGGATAGACACACACTAATATTATTAAAATATAATATTGGGTCTATCTTTTAGCCTTGTCATCATAGAAAATTAGTTTGAATTGGTGAATATATCACTATTTTAGTTAATTTGTTATGTTACTCATTTTATTTCACTAGAATTTCATTATTTATATGCATATAAGTCATGTCCAATATTTTAGACATTAACTGTGTCAAAGTGTCCATGTTCGTGCCATGTCCGTATTTGTGCTACTACTTAGTGCTAAATGTCGCCATCATCACCTTCCTTTCTAGCTCAACAAAGCAACACACAGACCATGCCAGCATTAACATTTAAGTAAAACATACAAACCATCCCTAAAGTTTCAAGAAATTACACCAATGCTCTCTGTTTCTTCTACTCCTATACTAACTTGTAATTATTTTGATTGACACAACTTATGCACTACATGAATCCCCCTTAATTGTTTGAAAAACATTATATGTTTACCTATATAAAGGAGATTGTTGTAAATGTTGAAACAATAGAAGTTTGTGTAATTTAAAGAAATTTCAGGAGGGGTTAATTAATGTAATTTACTCTTCATATTTGCATTGCTTCTTCAGTCAGTAAAGGAATAAGTTCGACGAAAATCCTTTTCTACTATCCTCTGTATTTCTATTAGTGTCATTTCTCAGTATTAATAACTTAGCTTCAGAATTCCAGGTGACAGATCAATCTTATCTTAAAAGCAGATATATCCTAACTCCCAAGGTTCCGAATGAGTTATTCCCACAATAGGGATAGCAGAGGGTTTAAACTTTAAACCAGTGTTGTTAAATGGCAGTCATGGCACCGTTATGGCGGAATAACGATGTGGAATTTTTACAAACTGCAACGATATGGCAGTGGCAATGTAGCTTCCACATGGCGGTCCATGTGGCCGCCGTTAACATGGTGTTCATCACAGTAATGGTAGTCATGGCAGATATATCGGTTTTGAACAACAAAAACGAAAAAAAAAAAATTTGGCTTGGGCTCAAACCTGACCAGACCTGCGCGGGTTTTTTAGTGTTTTAGCCCTAATAAAAACATTTCCTCCCTCATAGCTTCTCATCTCTCATGACTCAGCGAAGCACTCCCAACTCTGAACAAGCAACGAGCCTTGGTTGTCATCTGAAGCGAAGTTGAACCATTTCAGCGTCACCAAACCACTCCGGTGACCATCTCCAGCATCTCAACTACCCATTCCAACGACATTGTTAGCTGTCAGTGAGCTTCTGGTGTGTGTTCTCCCCTTTCGGTGAGTGTTGTCATCTATTTTTCTTCTTCCTTTTTTCTGCTTGTGATTCCTATTTCTAAACTCATTACGAGACACTCTCTTGCTTCTTCTTCTTTCTTAGGAGACACTCTTGCTTCTTCTACCTTTTCTTCTTCTATTAGGAGACTCTCTTCTTTTCTTTTTTTATTCTCCCAATTACGAGACTTTTTTTTTTCTTCTCAGTTCCACTAAACCCATTATGAGACACCCTCATCCTTCTTTTTTTTTCCTTATTCGGTGTATAAAATAATTTACATTCTATAAAAATTATTAAAAAAATTTAAATTATTAATTGTTTTATTTGTTTCTATAAATATTATTTTGTTGATAATTTTTTTATGTTGCTCTGTATGCTTTGTTTTGTTTTATGTTAATGAAGATGATTAGACTTTAGTTCTTAGAGACTTTATTTTTTGTTTGTCTTAAGTTTTATTATTTTAATTAATTTAAATTATTGGATTATGTGTTATTAAGTCTTAGCTAATTAGACGAAGAACATTATGTTTTAATTTTATATCTGTTGCTTTTTCCATGTATGGGTGTTGGCTTTATTGTTTTCTAATTATAATTCATGTTTTATGTTATGTTTTTGTCATTCTTTAATTTATATTTAGTATCTATTAGTGTTTATATATAAATATATTATTATTTTTTAGTCCACAATGGCGTCCGCCATTTCCTGCATCGTCATCCTGCATCGTCATCCGCCATTGCCATATGGCATTTTTTTTGGCAAACCACCATAGCCCGCCATCTGCCATTGAAAACATGGCTTTAAACATACAAAGACATTTTGAAGATATTTTAAGAATTGTAATGTTCATCACACATGCAAAGACAAAAACCATAATCAACTCAACCTAAAGATAGAAAAAAACTGGGGAATTTCCTTTGGTCCTACACTCTTACCATCACTGTCAATTAAATTGTATGAATTTACAAGCTATAGACAAATGTTCTTCCTTGGTAAGTTGCACTTTTACAAATAAAATTGATTATTTTTATGACCTCGATAAACATACTTAAAATAGGAAATTTTATTCAAGACTGAGACCCCGCCAGACAATTCCAATCTTTCAGTTGAATACACAAAATCAAAAGACAAAGGATGTACAAAATGTTAGAGATACTAGTTCCCACATGAAATAAACTATTAAACTATCTCGATTAGCAACTCAAGAAATAGAAACAGAAACAGAATCGGATTGGATATCCATGCAAAAAGAAATCCCACAAGATAGGTTGAGACCATAATCACTTTACAAAATGAAGTGAACCTTCACAACAAACAATTCTCCAAAGCTACCTATCAACCAACCACCAAAACTAAGAATTCATACTATGAAAAGCCTTCAGAATCTTAGTTATATGAAATTGGGTTGATTACTAAGTTTACATAACAATAAACTCACCCAAAACAGGAAACATAAATACATACCTCAGCTGGTGCTGGGATGATGGATTCTCTGCAAAATTTGCAAAACAATTTAGCATACTGTATCTATACATAATTAGATGTTCTTAACAAATTAAAGTACAACAAGTACCTTGGCCTGTCAGATTTTGCAAGATGTTTAGACATTATTGATGCCTGCATTACAACACAGTATTCTCTAACTTAAATTCAGAAATCATTGTTAAATTAACACAAAGCAACGCTAAGAAATACATTGAGGTAATTAAATTGAAAAGCATGATTAAGAAAAAATCCTTGGATGGTTGGATATACTGAAAGTACAAACTGTTTGAATTGATTTTACACTTGTTTGGATTGACTACCCCCTCCCCCCCAAATTAAAGAAGTCCACACATAAATTGGCCCACATGCTTTTCATATTTCAACTAATGAATAGAAGCCATGCAGATTAAGAAGTTAATGAACATTTAAATAATAGTCATATTAGGATTGTAACAATTACAGACTTGCCTGAGTAGAAATACAAAACAAAAGCAACACTGCAGAATTAGTCATATAACAATTGAAAATTTAGAGTATCTGGAAATTTCATTAACCTCATATAGCATAGATAAATAGAAAGACTGAAGATAGCAGAACTGCCAATTTTGTATTTTCCCTCAATTTTCTGGCTAAGCACCAGCTTTACCTTACTGAAAAAATTTTGTTTTTGCTTCCTAAAAGAAGCACCAATTCTTGAATCTCCTAATTTTTTTCAGCTGTCATTACTCATTGTAAAAAGCATTTTTGTACTATGGCCAAAGCCAAACACTATGAAACATTAAAAGAACTTCTCTAACTAAAAAGCACCTTCTGTTGATTTTACATCACAATCAAAGTATCAAACAGGATCTAAATGCCTTAACCTAACTTGTGATCGCAATTTCAAAAACACACAATATTACCTGCTCCTGTATGATGCTCCTTGCTTCAACAAGTTGAGCTTCAAGCTCAAGTTCCCTCTCAGTAGCCTCAGAAGTAACTTCTGCTCCCTTTTGAGCATCTTGCAATTGAACCATGCGTTCCTTCATATTTCAACTTTCAAACAGTTAACAACCAAATAAAAAAACTTCTATATGCAAATACTTTAAGACAATAATTGGAAAGTGATATTTATTAATAAGTAATAATTACCTTTATAGAAGCCATTTTGTTACGAAGACTTTCTTCAATTTGATCTCTGGCCATGTGAAAGGGAAGGTCAAATACGTCCTGCGAGTAAAAAACTCATTAATTTCACAAGGCAATTTGACATGGAGAACGAACTATGAAAAATTAATAGCCTTCCATACCATTTTCCCAACCAAAGGAGATTGCGAAGGATCACTTTCAACTCTTTCATTCCCAGTGAGAGGTTGCTTTGATAGTCCATTAGGAGCATTAAATAAATCACGCATATCCAGCTGCGATTAGTACACTCATGAATCTCATAATCTAGGTCAAAGCACAAGCTTTAGAGGGAGGGGCATCAGAGAATAGAGGCCTTCATATAGAGGGAAATATAGACAGTAGGAAGCATATAAATTAGAAATATAGATGAAATTAAAAGAAATATGTTGAAAGCCACAAATTGACAACTGAGTGAATGTTCTTCCAGTCGCCATTTAGTTAACACTAACATCCATCATTTTGCACTTGGCGACACAAAATAATTTATACCCAAAACACAATTTTTTATAGTTTTTACTTCATGTACAAACCAAAAACATAAAATATTTAGTATTTAATAATGAAAAAGATAAAGAAATGCAATTGGCAAACCGATCGATGCACAGGGTTATACACACACATTCACCCACAAAGATATTCACATGGCAAGAGAGGGAATATATGGGAGAGTGACCTCTTTAAAAATTGAAGGCAATATGAAAACTTAAAAACACACCATACAGTGACTAAATGATAACAGAACAAAAGTTGATGAAAGGTTAAATATTACATCAAGGAAAATCAATGAAATGTGTGCTGAAATGAAGAAACATTGTTGCATAAATAAACTTCTCAGCAAATAGAAATTTCAGCAAATAACAATAATTTATCAGGAACCTACCTGCATTGATCTCAATAATGCTCTTAAATCAGTATTCTCTGTCATTAGTTCTTGATTTTTTGCCTCATAAGCATCCACCTTTCAATATTAAATATAAATTATAAGAGATGAGGATTCAGAATGCAAAGAACTATAATAAGTTAATAACAAGATGAAAGTTTATCAATATGCATACAATCTTTTTATAAAAATCATTGTCAGCTTTCTTTCCATTCCATGTTCCACGTTGCCTCCCTTCTTTCTGTTTACACACATCATAAATACTAAGTCAACATGAAAGTGAATATCTTCGAAGCAAAGTCCAAACTACACTGATACCTGATACCTGAAGCAAATTCATTATCTCCATGCCTGATCTAGACTCTTTCTTCTTCTCCATCAACACTTGGTTTAGCCTCTCCTGCAAATACATAATACCAGCCCTTCATCATTTCCTAACCTAGTAACATGTGGACTCATGCATAACTCATTGGAAAAGCTCCTAAGATGCAAGAGAAAAAAATACAGTTCTCATTAGAATAAAAAAATCTGAAGACATTGCACCTGCAATTTTATGTATTCCTTTTCCTTCTTCTTCATCTCATGCATTTGTTGAGTCTTAACTTGCTTTAACACCATTCATTAGTCAAATTTCCAAGAGTTAGAGCCGTATCCATTTCGAAGTAGGGTCATCCGAACAAGATCCCACAATAAGCAAAGTAGACCAAACTTCTAACCTGATTACCAATAACCATTCTCTGAAATTCATCCCTCTCCTGTTGCAGCTTCTCAATTTGGGCCTTCAGAGCTGCAGTGTTTTTAGCCTCCTATATAGCAGGAATTTAACCCCAATTCAACAAAAGAAATAAACTAAATCTAGCAGCACCACTGCTCAAAAAAGTAAATCATCGCATCTTGCCTAATAGACAGTTAGACACACTATTTCTTATGTTTTCATCTAAGCAATACAACAAATAAACTTGCCTTACATTTTCCAAAACCAGATTTCCAAGTATCTCCTTACCGTTCTAGTAATAGTCGCTATCTCCCTATCTTTGACTTGCAGCTGACCTTCAAGCCTTTCCACTTTGGCTTCCAATCTCGATATGTCAGACAACAGTCTACAACATCAAAAGTAAAACACATCGAAATTGAACTGATGCAGATAACACATTACGAGACAAACATTAATCGAAGGCTATTAATTAGCAACTACCGTTGTCTTTGATCATTAGCGGATTCTCTAAATTCAATGTCGCGTTGTCTCTGCTGGAGCAAGAAGTAAATGCAATTGCAAGTCCGCGCAATAGAGACCTACCACATTTTCGTAAACAAAATCATTCACTCACACGCACATTGAAGCAAAAAAAAAAAAAAAGAAAGTAAGTGAAAAACTGGGAGAGATGAGTCAAATTCTCACGGGGTCGTTTGCAAAGAGATCGAGCGAAGCTGGGAATCCAAATGTGACGAGCGATTGGTTAAGATATTTAGCGCAATGGTCCAAATTGTCCACATCGGCGAAGGTGTACTCGCTGAAATAAGAAAGAGGAAGCGAAAACCCTAAAAATTGGTTATAGTGCAAAAGGAAGGGAGGAATTGAAGAGGGTATAGGGTTTAGTAACTAAAACTAACCCGAGTGAGAAGGAAGATTGAGAAGGTGGCTGCAAGAAAACGAAAGAGTTAGAGAAATAGAGAAGAAGAAGAATGTGAACAGGGATTATCGGAGAGTTATACCCTAAGATCCAAGACTCCGTCAGTGGGAGGCATTGTTGATAGAAAAGAGAGAGAAGGAGCTTCTTTTCTGGGCTCTGCTCAGTAGAAATGATATTTTGTAGATCTAAACACTAAGCTCTTAAGCGGTGCCCAAATTTGAAAGAGGAATAAATGAAACGGGTTGGGGGCAGTGAATAATGAATATGACTCCCAATAATACTCTGCGGTCGCATCTGGATTTTTGTTGTGCACCCTGCAAACCATACACGTACAGCTGGGTTCGTGTGAAGTTTTGTTTGAGCGACTTCTGACGTGGCGGTTTATGATTGGTTGGGAAGATGTAAGGTGGTAATTGCGGGCTGTATTTTGGTTGTGATTATGGCGCCTAACTAGAGAATCTTTTTTGACTCGCTGACAGAAACACTCACTCACTCACTGTTTGGAATGGAGATGAAATGAAGTGAAAGCAAAACATCCCTTGAATTAGACGTCCAGGGTTTTCTCGTGTTTTTTTTAGTTGGGATGCGATTTTCATCTCCTAATCAATGTTTATGCTCTGTATCTTTCGTGTTCTAATGCTCTTCTCTTTTCCTAATCAATGTCCATTGTTTTGTTATGTCCCAACGCACTTAATTCCCACAAAACTTGTCTTCTTTTTGTCATTTGTCACTAAATTTCTCTAAAATTAAAATGCCTCCAATAATCTACAGAAATGAGAAAACCAACTCATGGTTATAGGCCTTTAATTGTTATTAATCTTTTGGATGTATAGTAAATATTTATCTATTTCAGTAAAAAAAAACTAATAAAAAAATATGTCAACAAGAAATGTAATCAAATTGTTTTACTCTTGTTTTACTTACACACAATGAATAATTTTGTAATTATAATCATTTTGATATATAATTCTTTTTTTTCTTTAATTTTTCATACAAATTTCTTTTCAACGGATCAACCCAACTTACATTTTTACTTCTTTTCTTTTCTTTTTCATTCATCTGCTTTTGTTTTTATTAATCACACTTTTTTTTATTTCATGCAACCAAACATAATAAGTATGTTGGAATGATGAAATTTGTACACCATTGTTAAAAAAATTGTTTTGCAAAATAATTTATATGATTGGTAACACAACTTAAATTTGTGAAAAAAGGAAAAAGAAAATATTTTTTTATAACTTTAATATTTATACTTTATAATTATTTTTCAACAATTTTTTAACTAGTTTCATATTATTTTACATTGTGTTTAGATAAGAAATTCTAGCTTTATTGAACAATATATTTTATGGCACGGTTTATTTTTCATATTTGGTGTTACATATGCTCACAAATAATATTTTTATAATCGATCTAATTAAGGTTGAGTTTTGCTTGGGCTAAAATAGTTCACTTTTAGCTGTAAGGAAAATTGTACAGCAATGAAAGTGATTTGTTCATATGCTCGGTTGGCATGTAAAGAACAATGAAAAAATGTATATTTTTTATTAGACCCACATCTTTGAATTTCTTCATAAAAATAATATAAGAATTGTGTTGGCCTTGATATGGGAGTGTTTTTTTTTTATATATTTTACCCTTTATGTTCCAAAAAGGCTCGTGGGATGCATGCTATTTTTTAATCTATCAACAAGGATAGTTCATTATGCTTTGCCATAATTGATTCCTAAAATTGGAAAAGCATTTAAAATAAACTCTCAAAATAATTTTTTAATTAAAATGTCACTTTAATTTATATTTTTTTATTTCTCTTTCACATTTATCAAACAAATCCATTTTTCACTCTCTTTTTACTTTCATTCTTTATATTTTCATTCAATTTCATTTTCTATTTTTTTCACCCACCAAACATAATTTAAAACTAATCTCGTATTATAGTAATTACGTCTACATCTGAAGAATTATTTTTTAAAATCTACTTATTTTCTTGAATTAATCTATTGATTTTGAGGAAAAAATTGCCTATAAAAAAATTAGGGAGAAAATACAATTTTTTTAAGAACTTTTTTTCTAAAAAGCAACAACACATTGAATTGAGACACTACTTTTTTAAAAAACTATACCTTTTTAACCAAAAAAATAAATTATACTTAAAATTCATTAAAATAAAATTCCTTTTATATAAATTATTTTTTTAAGGATGTGGTGTCTCATATGCTCATGAATTATTATTTATATATAAATTATTGATATCAACAACACAATTTAGAATTTTTTATTTGCACAGATAGATATGAACACAGGTAGCATGATAATTCCGTCTCGGACACATAACATGTCAATAAAGACAAAAATCCAACGCAGTCTCAAATAAGTGGCATTCATGAATCCTTGTCAGGATTAAGCAACGTCTAGATGCAGATTGCGTATAAATTGGTTGATTTATTTATTTATTCCAATGTTCTATTAAGTTTTTTTTTTTTCGAATGAAACATATTTATTCTTTGTGGAAGATATCATTTCGATCACATTTATTTTTACAAAAAAAAAAGTATTGTTTGTATTTCTAAATATACAAATTTAATTAATTTGATCTTGTTTTATACGTATTAACTCCTTGAAAAAGAAAGTATAGATATTTTTCATCTCATATCAATAAAACGTAGAGTTCAATTATAACACACTAATAAAAGTAATAATATAAAATAGTTTTAAATATAGTTTAATTATGATTCATGTTGTTTGATTAACAATATTGTAATTGCATAGTTGGAATTTAATCACATCTAAAACGGTTCATCCTTTTTAAAAGGATATTCTCCGAGGATCGAACTCAGGTCTTATTCATAAATTCAGCGTGTATTGTCAACTGAGTTACACTCATTGAATTGTTTAATTATAAATCTTAAAAAACATAAATTAGTTTATATTTTTTTTATTACCAATTGCATGAATCAGCTGGAATGCAATTTAAGTCTTGAATGGACAATAATGCTAAATATTTAGTGTTAGGTTGTTGCTATTGTGCACTAGAGTTGATTAATGCAAAAGGAACCAAAAGATATCCTAAAGAGAGAATTCAGGAAAAATAGCAGAAAAAAAGTTTAGTTGTCATACCCTAGTAAAACCCTAAAAAGAGAATAAATACTAGGGTAGCCAAGGATATGGCCAAACAATGAACCTAGCTACAACAAAAGAAAACAACATAAAAAAATTAGAAAAAGTCTAAATTAAACATAATGAGTGAGTCACATAGGCCTTTTATCTCTCTTTTTGTATTCTCTGACCTATAGTCTGAGAGTTTGTATCAATGTCATTTGCTTCACCAAATACTTTATCCTCAAAATGTTACACAGGATTAGCCAAGGAAAGGGGGATTGGGATTGCTGACATGGCTTGGGAATTGGACAGTGGGATTAAAGTTTGGTTGTGTGTTTGTTTAGGGTTAGGTGAGGGGTTAGTAAATGAAATTATTGGTAATTGGGAAAGTTTGAACGTGGGAATGGACCATTGGGGAATTAAGGGTTGATGCATTTAGGGGTAAGTTGGGAACGATTGTGGGCACGTGGATGTTTGACTCGAGGTATGAGGGATTTGGTCCCTTGGTAACAAAGAACTACTACTTGGAACTTGATATTTGGCTTTATGGGAGGTAAGTAGTGTATTAGAGAGAGATGGCAAGTTTGAGAAGGGTGAGATGAGAAGGTGGGAAGAGTCTAAGAATAGTTGTTCGATGTCACCAAAGGGCTCCAATGGGACCAAAAGATGGTGGAGAGGAGAAGTCGACGGTGGACCGCGAAAGGAACAAAGGAGATATAGACCACATCGTGGATGTGGGACTCTAGCGGAAGATGCAACTGGTACGTATAACATCCCAAATTTTTATATACTATTTACACCATAAATTCTTTTAATAATTATTTAAATTACTATTATCTATATTCTCAAATACTGAAATATAAAATTTTCATTATATTATATTCAATATTAAAGCATACTTTACAACACTTTCAAAGTTCAAAATAAAATATAACATAGCACACACAAGTTCAGCTCGCCAGCGAACCTTGTCGCCTGGTGAGACCCACAGTAGCTCACTCAACAACAACTATCGTCCAACTAGACCCTATAGATAACAAAATCTCTACTGTTAAAACTAACCAACATGTTGACATATAATTCTACATTTTTATGGCATGCATATCATAATTCATCTGTCTCTTTATACCATATTCACACAACTTCCATAATAAACATAATAATCACATAATTTAACAACAATGTCTCTAAATTCAAATAATATTATTTCTACACAACTCTCTTATATACATATTCAACAATAGAATAACATCTTTTAAGACTTCTAGCCACAATCCAGCATACTTCATTTTATAGCATCTCATGTCTCTGCATCATCACTATTGTCTACTCTCGTGCAAAGCACAGTCATTATAGACATACAAAAAAAACACAAACATTGCAAGGGTAAATTTACATAATACACAACACACCATTACATCAATGATAAAGCATGAAAGTTGCACAACATTTATATTTAATACCATCAATACACATTCACTAATAGTAACACAACCAAGCAATCATTCTTATGTTCCACCTGAACATAAACACTCACAACCAATCAATAAAACATTAATTAAATATAATAATCAATCAAATCAAACACAATTATATTCCCCTAAATACAAGTTTTCCACACAATAACATGTTCAAACATGACATATTCTGAAATATCTATATTGAGTTCGGACACTGAGACAACTTAAGACCCCTTCAAATTGGCGACAGGTGGTCAATCTGCCTATTTTACCACTAATTTAAGTCTAAGTAATACTCATCTAACAGTCAAATTGATGTCTAGTGTCCACTTGACACCTTGTGACACACGGTTGTTGTCTGAGTATGTCCTTTAGGCACCTCCTTGCATATCTAGTACCAGGACCACAATGTAAATCACAAAAATATTCCTTTACATATCTGATATTCTAGATTACATTGACCTCAATTGTGTTCCTAACATCAATGTACTCCACTAAATATATCATTTAAGGCAAAGTTACCCAATTGTAACTGCACACAACCAACAACATTAATAAATATATTATCATCATGCATTCCAATCATATGCATTATATCACAATTCCAAATAATATATTATCATTCCAATAATTCAATTTCAGTCACAGAAAATCAATTCAACCAAAACTAAGTTACTCTACTGTAATCGTCACATCCAAACTATCCAATAAATCATTCAATTAAAGATCAAACATCACTCTCATAATGATCATCAACTACACAACACATCATATATCTTAACTATAAAATTCTAATATATGTTATCTCAAATAGTTCAAATTACAATCAATATACATTAACTCAATAAGCTCACATCATTATTAACAAATGCGCGAACTCAATTAGCTCACATCATAATTAACAAATATGCTAATTCAATTAATTCAAAACAAAATCAAATACACAATATATTAAATGACTCAAAACACAATTAAAATAATTGTTATCTTAAATAGCTCAAAATATAGTTAAAATACTCGCTATCTCAAATAGCTCAAATCTCTCAACTACCAAATCACTTATCCATTAACAAAATTCAAAAAAAGAGTTTCCCTTACCTATTTCTCCCTCCAAAATCCAATTAAAACATAAGGTGAAGAATCAATCGAAGGAATTATAGAAGAACCTGATAAGAATCCCAAATTAAACAAGAACCTTAAAAATCAAGATTTTCAAAAAAAATTAGTGGGGATGTAAGTAAAGGGTTTGGATATACGAGGATTATGTGTGGCAGGAGATCTATTTAAGGCAGTGTAGGGTGGAAAGGTTGTTGTTGGAAAAAAGGGAATATTCTATAGGTATTAGGAAGGTGAAGCACTAGTAGGAATTGTAAATGGTAAGGGAAGCATAAGGAGTTAGGAAGGGATTAAAGGAATAGAAATTTGTGGCTGGGAAATCTGGTTAAGGGGTACATAAATCTATGGTTGGGAAATTTGGTTAGGGCGAGTTGCTGGTGTTTAATGAAATGGGTTATGGTGTGGTAGTATCACCAGTAATCAAGGGAGGGTTAGAGGTTTAAGGAAGAAACCTAATTTTGAAGGGAAGATATGGTAAAAGTGAGGTCCTTATAGCAGGAATCCATGCTAGCTTATAATTATTGTTGCCTTTCTTCTTAATTAGTCAGCTGAGTTTGCAATCTGGCATCATGGGTATCTAGTTTTGGAGTAAACTGAGGAGCTCATGGATGGTTTTCAGGGGATTATCAACTTCCTTGGAAGAGCAGGAGATGGTTAAAAAATGACAGCACCAATTTGTTAGGTTATTATTACTATGCACTGGAATTGATTAACGCAAGAGGAACCAAAAGATAACATAGAGAGAATTTAGGAAAAACTATAGAAAAGAAGTTCATTTTTCATATCCTAGTAAAACCCTAAAAGGAGAATAAATACTAGGGCAAAGCCAAGGATATGGCCAAACAATGGGACTAACTACAACTAAAAGAAAACAATCATAACAAAATTAGAAAAGTCGAAATTAAACATAATCAATGAGTTACATAGGCTTTTTTCCTCTCTTTTTGTATTCTTTAGGCCCAAAGTTTGAGAGCCTGCATCATTTAGACACAACAAAATCTCCTAATTTAACCTGTTTTAAAATTAAACACTAATTTTAATTATTTTTTTTACAAATTTTTAATTAATTCTTAAGTTTTATCTCATATATGAATAAACATTATAAACTTTAATTGTATAGTAATTGATCTTTCAATTTTCCTGGTTTTATAAATAAACAACTTAAACTTATTTCTATTATCATTCATCCTCGTGAATATATTTTTATTTTCCTATAAATTTTGATTAAACTTATTTCTATTATCATTCATCTTGGGGATTACTTACGTTAGAGGGTCGACAATTGGTGGAGGAGAAACTTCTCTCACAAAAGAACTAGACCAAGAAGTCATAAATAGAAAACACAAAAAGCAGGGAGACTCAGAGTACCTGAATAGAAGAAGAGGAGATCCGAGAGTTTTGAGTGGAGGAAAGGTAGAGTAAAATGGAGGAGCTACCCTCTTCCTAGTTATAAGAAGGAGGCTCGCGGTAGCTCAAGAGGTAGAGCCATCTAAATTGCCAGATCAACCAAGATTAACGGCTCGTGATCGTTGTCTTTCCGCGCCCTTTGTCCTACATTGCCCTACTTGAAAAGCAACAGTGTTCAACAGTAAAGGGCGGGAGAAAACCCTAGTAAAAAGGCGGGAAACGTCATATGGGAAACCCCCCTAAATCAAACTCCAAGTTATTAATTTGGACGTCTTCATCGCCTCACTCCTCGCATCTGGTGGGATTGTATACCCGGAGGACCCTCCAGATCGGACATCCCCTAGATCAAAATTAACTACTGGGGCCGAACAAACCCTTTGGTATCTGACTCACTAAAGATAGGATCCAAATATAGGTTGATGCGTGGGAAAAAAAAACCTAATGCGTGAAAAGACTCCATTGCCCCTAATAGGTAAGGAAGAAATCCTAAAATTTCATACAGGCCCAAGACCAGAGAACAATGTCCTATAAGTAGTAAATCATTGGTACAAGTTTGACCACGAGATTATTATATTACTTTCTTGTTGACTCATTGTACCTTTCCTGTACATTAGTCAACCCCCTCTCACTTGAGCGTCGAAGCGTCTTTACAGGTAACCACTTATGGCAGATCGGAGGTTCGAAGTTGAAGGGGAATGAGAAGGAGATAGGCTTGGTATATATGTGCGAACTCGATACGTGTGTTCAAGAACAGCTTCCAATATTCTTATGGGAATATAACTTTCTCGCCCCTTTACCGTGAGGATAAAATTAAATAAGAGTGGTCAAACTGAACAACTTGAATCAACTGTCATGTCTGAGCTCTCTGAATCAATGAAGATACTCTTTGGCTTGGCTACATCACTAACACAATCCCAAAAAATTTAGATAAAAGGTTCAAATTTTCATGAGTAAAAGGATTTCAAGTTGACTCTATAAAAGGTGACACTTGAATCAGAAAAAAAGGATTTTTTGAAAGAAATTTAAAAAAAATTCAAAGAAGAAACAGTTTGGAAGAGGAAGAAAGGAGGTTACAATGAGGCTAAGTAGAGAGCAAAAGAGAAGAATTTAAAGGCTATAACAGGTATTACATTACACTATTCTTTCTAAAACTCGATAACAAAAATAATAAAAAATAAGATTTAAAAACTACTTACACCGTTCAGAAGCGAATTTCACTGGTGTGGGTGTCATCGGAACTAACTGCTAGAGGTGGAGCCACCACTGCGCCGCACTAGAACTCCCCCCTCCGTTTTCTCTTATATCTACATAACCAAAATAAAAAAGGGGCCGAACTTTTAAAAGTTTAGAGGGTGGCGTAAAGAGGACGCAATGCGCGCCACATATTTCATTTTTCTAAATTTTTTTTGAAAACTTATATTTTATTAAGTTCACCCTATAAAGAGGCTATTTACACCCCCCATTAAGTCCAATAACCCGACCACTACCTGCACCTACATTTCTTGCTATTTGTGCTTTCCAAACCCAATAACAAACTGGTACTATGTGCACCTCCATTTTTTACTATTCCCACCCTTTTTTATTACCCATTTTATAGTTTTCACCTTCTTGTTCACACCACTCTTTAAAATGCAAAATGTGTTAGTTTTATCCTTTTGTGAGTATAAGTTGCAAGTTTTTATTTGATTTATTCTATTACTTTCTTTTATTTACTTCACTTTTTCTAGATAACATATTGTTATGAATACTTGAAATACCAAATACTAAAATTTTGATTAAATCTAAAAATAATAATAATGTTAAAAATATTAAATAAAAAATGAAAATTCAATAATAACTATTTTACATGATTTTCAAACTTATATATCATAAAGTTTTTAGCTATGATAATTATTATTACGAAAGAAAATTCAATAATGATCATTTTAGATGCACTTCAAATTTGACTATTACGAGAACTAAAAGAACCACTTTAGATATACTTTTAATTTGGTGTTTTTTATAAAGTTTTCAGTTGTTATAATTATTATTACGAAAGAAAATTTAATAATTGACACTTTAGATGCACTTCTAATTTGACTATTACAAAAACTACAATAACCACTTTAGATGCATTTCTAATTTTGTTCCTTCTATAAAATTTTTCGTTATCATAATTATTATTATGTTATTTAAAAGAAATAATAGTTACTTTGGATACATTTTCTAATTTAACTATTGTAAATTATAAAAAGGGTCTATGACAATCACTTTGAATGCACTTTCAATTTGATTATCGTGAAATCCTTTAAAAATATTCTTTAAAATAAAACATAAAATGTAAAGCTTTAATTATGACTATTTCAAATTAACTTTTTATTTAATCATTATAAAAGCTATCATAATTTAATAATTGTCACTTCGGATGAACTTCAGATTTGACGATTACACTAAATAATCATCATAATGACTTTGGATGCATTTTTAATTTGATTGTGATAATAATATTTCAAAATAAACCCAAAAATAAGAATTGATTACTAAAATTACTCTGGTTTTCCATTACACATGGAGATACGTAGGAGCCAGAGCCCACTCCTATTGAGCCCCTAAAAAATAAAAACAAATTAAGTTAATCAAAACAAATAAAATATTAATAATATTTTAAGAAAAAAGGATTTTTTTTCAATAATATTTTTTTATTAAAATGTTAAAACCAAAAATAAAATAAAAGTAGTGTTTTATATATTTCAAAGGTGAAATAAGTATTTATAATTTATCTAATTTTACATATTTAATTAAAGGTAATGTTTTAGGACAAACATTATAAGATGTTAACTCCTTTACTACCCGTAATAGACTTCTAAACTCAAAATTTGGTTTCGTAAATCACTTTTCTTTAAAAGATTTTTTTAATATTTTTCTAAATAAATATTAATTATAGTTCTGTCGAGAAAACACATATTACTCATCTCTAAACTAGACATAATCAATGTTATCACCTACCACATGATCATATAGTAAGATCGTAAGAAGTTGTTCAACTTTAATAAGAAATTTTAAGTTTAATTTATGGATATATTTGTGTTACCTTAAATGCATCATTCCCTATTTGATGCTGACTTATTTCTGTGTTATTTAATCTCTTTTAAACTTTTTATATTCTGTTATTTAGACTTATTTTGATTTGTGCAATATTTTTACTTTATATTTTATTCATCAATTTATTCAACTATTAAAGTTATTTCAAATAAATAAAATTAGCGCCAAATATAACTAAACTAATTAATATGTTATTTAACAAGATATTCAAGTCAAAACATTATTAATTAAATGAATAAATAAATAAACATTAAATAAAAATTAAAAATAAATTAACAAAATAAATTATTTTCGTTAAAGATATTTTGATAAAAAAAACTAGTGCATTTCATTAATAAATTAACAAAGACCAGTTTAAATACGAAGGTCGTAAAAAATAAAACAAAGATATTAACAGAGGTCCAAAAATGTTTTTTAGTTACAAGTGTTTTTCATTGGGTAATCCTGTTCAAATTATAGAACTATTATAAATGATAAACTTTTTCTCAAAGGACAACACTCGATCTCAAGATTAATAATTAATCTGAAATAATCTCATTCATGTTACTCAAACAATGTAATAATTATGTTTGACATTAACTAATAAAAATAAAAATATATAGATACATAAAATTGAGTGGTCACATATTTAGGAGTTTTCATAGTTTAGGATAGTTGGATTTTGGGAGGAAAAGAAAATCAAATCAACTAATTTTAATTGATTCGAATTTGTTTAAATTATTGAATTTTTTCCATAAAACAAATCAAATCAAATCAATGATAATTAGGTTGGTTTGTTTCGGATAAAAAAAATCGATAAAAAAATTAAAAGATCAACTATTTTTATTAAATCATAAAAAAAAATTTATACTTTAAACTACCTAAATTCATTCATATACTAAATTCATAATTTTATAACAAACTATCAAGTGTTTTTCATATACCAAATTAGTCAAATTAAACTATTAAACAAATTCAATATAATAAAAACAACAAATTACATATATTTAAAGTAATTCAATACAAGTAGAATTAACAACTCAATACAAACAAAGTTAATTAATAACGTAGTACAAGCAAAGTAAAAAATATAAAAAAAATATAATAATAAAAATTAACTTACTAAATTTTTTAAGTTAAAGATATAAAATAAATATTATAATACACATACCTTTGGTTCAGTTTGAGTTGAGCTAAAGTTTTAAAGTGTTGAAATAATGAACTAAACCAAACACGGTCGGTTTTTCTCGGTTTGATTCAGGTCTAACCTGTGAAAAATTCAAACTAGATCTCCTTCATCAGCATGTTCATTGACTACAATGTCATGGTGAAACGTTTGACGTGTAGGTACTCTAGGAGCATCATGATCATAAAACTCTTGATAGAATCTCAAAGTGTCTATCGGTCTCACCTTACCAAAATATACATAATAGTATTAAATATGTTGTATACACATTCCAAAAGTCTAGTTGAAAGGAACCATGCATGACATGCTTACTTCTACGGTTTTGTGTGGATGTGTTTGTAGACCAACAATATATAAAAAAATTCTATTATATATAAAGTGGACATGAGTTTTAACACTCTGAGCCTCTTCATATGAGTATGTAGCCTCAACTAGTTATATGTTCCTTTGAGAAGTGGCATGCCTTCGAAAATTATTTGTAAGAGTGAGTCTAGCCTGTCCTCCAAAACTTTCATGCTACAAACATATATAAATATCTAACATACAACATGTCAATATATATATATATATATATACACACACACTACCAACATGTAATTAAAGAAAAATATAATTTCACAATTGTTTAATCTTTCATTTAAATCGCAAAACTTTTCTTTGATAATTTCTCTTACATATCACACCACAATTTCTTTTTCATTAACCGTATTTATTTCTTGTAAATAATATTTCTTTCTCATCAAACAATATTTTTTTATTTATTTTTCATAAACCATATTTTTTCCCATAAACCATATTTATTTCTTATCAACCGTGTTTCTTTCTCGTAAATTGCATTTTCAAAAAAAATTTTAAACAGAACTCACACTTAATCTAATATATACATAAAAAAATACTGGAGTGGGTGAATGGAGAAATTTGCCCCTTTTCAATAATTGATACATGGTATTTTTAATACTTTTTCTGTCTTTTCAGTTTTTTATTTCTTAAATTATTTTCCTTTTTTTATTTCATTCTTCTCTTTTTGCTCTATTTTATTTTTATTTAATTATTTTATTAATTTAAAGTTATTTTTTAAATTTTATTATTTTAAAATTTTTATTTATTATTTTCCTTTTATTTATTATCTTTTATTATTTATTTATTATTATATTTTTTTTATATTTAATATGCTTAAAATAATTTATTAAATACATTTTAATATATTATAAAATAATTTAAATAAACTATCTTAAATTTTTAATTTAGTTACAATTCAAATCACTGTATCACTCATGTGATAAACCATATTTAATTAATATTGTTGGAGACAGAAGTTGTATTCAATTCCATCCGTATACAAAATTTCTTTGGGCAATACCACACCCTGAGTAAGATTAGTACTCATTTACTAAAAAAAAAGAAAGAAGTAAGATTAGTACTCATCGATGATATATGGTTGAAGAAAAAATAATATAAATACACAAATACATTAAAATAGTATATTAAACATGTTTTATGAAAAAATATTCTCGAATCACCTACTAAAAAATATCATAAATTAAATTAGTTTAAGTTCTTTTATAACAAACAATATAAATATTATTTACAAAATATAATTTTACTTAAGACTATTATAGGCAAAATCATGGATGACATCAATGTTTTTTTTCATAAGTATTTAATAATATTATTTATACTTTGAGATCCTATAAAGTTATTTTAATTTTTTAAAAAAATACATTTTACTTAAAAACATAAAAATAATTTTACATCCATATTTTTATTAAATAACATGTAATTATTTATTAAATTTGTATGCGAAAATAATTATTTAAATATAATTAGAAATTATTTAAAAACTTATTATGCTAACATTTTTTATTTAATATTATTAGAATTGGTGAAATTGGCTCTAACTCAATCCCACAAAATCGGCTTGTTTAACTATATCACTAGTTGATGTGGGATCTCCAACACACCCCCTCACACTGAAGACTGGACATTTCAAGTGTGGAATTTAATATTTGTGGGTGATCCAATAACGGTTCGATAGTGAGTGATCCAATAATGGGTGGTACGATAGACCCAACAACAATAAACCACTAAGATAAACTATGATACCAAATTAGAATTGGTGAAATTGAGTCATACTGAACCTCACAAAATCAACATGTAAGGTGAGACTTGCACTTCATTATATACTCTTATTTAGTTGTCGACACATGATGTCTCACAGGATAACGAAAAAATTATTTTAAAATCAGAGGAGTCGCCACCAATATTTGTCAAGGGAAAATATTGGAAAAAACCTTTAAAAAATAAAAAATGGTCTGCAAAACCAAATTTTAAGTCCGGGAGTTGATTATACATAGGGAATGTATTAACACCACACAACATTTGTTATGAAGACGGTTACCTATAATTAAATGTGCAAAATTAGATAACTTCACAATATTGATTTCATCCCTTAAGACAAAAAATTATTTTTTATTTTATTAATTTTAATATTTTTAACAAGGATTTTATTTTTTTATAAAATTATTATTTTTTTTTATGTTTTTGGGCTCGATAGGAGAGGTCTCCTACGTATCTCCAAGTGTTTTGAAGAATCAAAGTTTACATAGTTCTTACTTAAATTTGTGTATTGATGTTTTTTATTTTTTTTAATTTTATTAAAATTAAGGATTTTTGAATTGTCACAATTCATACAGCCTAAAAATTTAAAATTGACAAGGGTGTACACCCGAATCAATTTATTATAAAATTATTATTTTTTATTTTTCTAGAGTAAAAAGGAAATATTTTTTATTATTATTTATCATATATTTTAGAGATGAGATTTTAAAATAAAATTTGTCACAACTTATATCTCAAAATCTCAGGAATAAGAAAGAGTTTAATTGGTATACACTATCGGTGTAAAGATTTTTACACTGACATTCAATCACAACCCTTCATTCATGGTAGATTTGCTGATTTTACTTATTACTACTTTAAAAGTCAGATAAATGAAAAGTCATAATTAAATGTCAGTGTAAAATTTTTTTACACTATAGTGTATAACGATTAAACTCATAAAAAAATGTCACACCTAATTATTCCTTTGATCTCTACGAAAAAATATTACAAATAAAAGTGGTAAAAAGAAAACTTAGATGTCATTGTATATATTATATATTATTTATAAGTAACAATTATGATGAGAATATTTGAGTACACTAAACTGTTACAATATATATCCTCAAATTCGGTAAAAAAATATCACATTTAATAAACCTTATTTTTAATTTAATATGAAATTATTAAATTCAACTCTTACTCTAATATATGATTTTAAATCTTGGGAATAAAAATATATCACATTTAATTAACTATTTAATTTATATTAAAAATATTACAAATAAAAATGGTAAAAAAGGAAAAGTTTAGATGCCATCCATATATTATATATTATTCATAAGAAGATATTAACAATTATGACGAGAATTAAATAAACTTGAGCACACGAAACTGTCACACTATATATGTCATCAAATTCCATAAGGTCAAAAAATGTCACATTTAATAACCCTTATGCAAAATTATTCAAATCCTAACACCTTACTATTAATTATGCAATTTTAAATATTTTTATAAAAAATTTTAAATGATTATTAGTAAATTCAATCTATGTCATTTATCATTATTATTGTCATTACAGTTATTGTTATTGTTATTATTATTATTATTATTATTATTAATATTAATATTATTATTATTATTATTATTATTAACATAATTTTTCCTAATATTTTTATTTCGGATGTGAGATTTAAAACAATAAATTTTCATAATTTATGTCTCAAAAATATAAATATGTTATATCTAAATGATTCTATATTGCAAGTAAAAATGGTAACAAGAAAATTGAAATTTTATATTTTATTAGAAATTTTTTTTGGAAAAAATATTTACTATTAATATTATTTATCTCTCAAGTTTTAATATTCCTAGTTTAGTAATTTTAAATATTTTATAGATTATCTCTAATTTATTATATTTTCTTTTATTCCATTAAAAAATGCTAACAACCTTTTGAGCAAAATGGTAAATCACATCTAAAATAACACAAAAGAAGAAAATATAATAGAGTTATTAAAACAAAATTAAAAAATGAAGTACAAAAAGAGGAAAAAGCAATTGTGTGGACGTGTAGAAAACTGAAAAGGAAAGAAGTAAAAATACCTAAAGTCTAACTTGTGTCAACATTAAAAGAGGAAATTGTGTGTTGTAGGTATCATAAGGGTTTCAACCCAAAATTGAAATAGACATGATTCTGCAAATCTTTCCTCTCCAATTTCTCTACTATGTAACCAAATGAGTTTCCTTTCGCACGTAGGGCTTTTAATCGAACACAAAGAAGGCGAAAAGTTCCGACTTGTAATCCTCTATGAAGGGTGAACGATGGAGGTCCGTAGAGGGCCATCAATGGTGGCTCAGTGGAGATTGGGTAGTAATGGGGTTTTAGTTTAAGGAGGAGGGGGAAAAAGGAATATGGAGGAAGAGTCATCGCCACCGGAAATTGCTTTTGGTGGCTAAACATGGTAATATTTTTTACCTTAATCTCTGTTTAATTTATGTGAGTAGATTCTGATTTCAATTTCACTTTTCTGACTTTCTTTTGTAATAAAAGTTATGGCTTCGTGATTTAGAGATTAAGGATAAGAGCACATTGTGACAGGGTTCTATTTGTGGTTAGGCAGAGTGTTATTCGTGTCTTGCATTTAGAGATTAAGAATTGACACATTTACATTTGATCTTTTATCGTGATTGTAATAGACACAGTAATAGATATTCAAAAAAACCACAAAGATGATTAAAAGAAGTCAAAAGCATAGTGACACTAGGACACTTACCTGTACGTGTAAATTTTATCCTCTTGAAATTGCTAGCTGATTAGTCTGTACTCTTCCCGCAAAAAAAAAATAAAAATTTATAGGCAACTTCTCATCCATCCTTCCCCTTTTTATAGGCAATTTCTTACTTCATAAGGAAGGAAACAACTATTTGCAACTTGACAGAGGCTAAGAATATGGGCTGTAGAGCAAGTGGCTGGGGCAGGCGGCTGCACTAGAACAACTTGCTTTGTTTTTGCTTCCTTTTCTTCAGTATTTTCCTTTTTTTTTATTATTATTATTCATTTATCTTTTTTTTAAATTATTTATCATATTTTCATTTTTTTTTATTTCTCTATTATATTGAAGATTAGTCTAAAATATAAACAAAAATGGGTGTCTACATTAGTCATATAACTGAGATCTCCAACAAATATTTATATTATGTTAACTTTATTTGTGCTATTACTCTTTAATCTAATAGGTTGAAATTACCCACTATGGTCTCTATTAACAAACAATAATGTTTTCAATTTATATTTAATACATTCATATACAAAATATTTATTAATAAATATTTTTAATAGGTAAATATTAGATGTTAGTATGATAATTTTGTTCATTGAGAATTTTGAATCTAATCTCTCCCTCCTTCATTTTTCATATATGAAACTGTTACTAAATCAATTTTATAAATATTTGTCAAAATTTTATAAATATTTGTCAACATGTGGAACTTGACGAGACGACATAAAATAATTTTCAAAAATAGTGAAGTCATCACTAATGTTTATTAATGAAAACCAGTTTTTGAGTTGGGAGTCGATAATGCGTAAGAAATGTATTAATACCCTATGACGTCCATTCTAAGATAATTATCTCTAATCAAATGTGCAAAATTATATAACATTAAAAAATTATTTCATCCCTTAAGACATAAAAAATATTTTTTATTTTATTTATTGATTTTAACATTTTACCCAAAAAATTATTATTTACAAAAATATTATTATTGTTTTTTTATCTTTTTAATTAACTTATGTTCCTACGTATTTTATTTTTTGGCTTGAAAGAGAGGACTTATGTTCCTACGTATTTCTAAGATGTAATGAAAAATCAGATGTTATGTAATTTTTTAAAATGATTTTAGTATTAGAGAGTTTTTTATTTTGTGAATTTTAATATTCTAACATTTATTTTAAAATATTATTACACTAAATAAATTAGAACTGCATATAAAGTGACGACACTAACAACTTTTTATGATTTAACTACTAAATCAGCATTGCATTTGAGGTGATAATTGCTAAATCATGATAGTTTTTATAATAACTAAATAAAAAATGTATTTGAAGTAGTCATAATTAAAGGTTCATTATGTTTTTATTTTTAATTAATTTATTTTAAAATCTTAATTAAAAAAAATATCAATAATTAAATTAAAAGTTTATTTGAAGTGATTAATAAAATTAACATACTATGAAACTAAATATGGACATGTGGGTAATTCAACATATGAAACTCACAACCCGCAAAACTCATTGGTGAAACTCACATTTTAAACAGATTCATTGTATTTGAATCCACACTTACTCTCGCAAAACTCGTGGAGGTATGGAAGTCAATCTATAAAAAACATATTTTTTTAAAAACAAATTTATCTTTTAAATTATTATAATATATATATAAAGTCAGTACATGAGTTACAAAAGAGTAATTAAACAAAATAAGAGTACCTACTACTTTAATAGTTAAATATATAAGATGAATTATTTTAAATTTAAAATATACAAAAACAAGATATCCATCTTGCTATCCAGTTCTCTTAGAACATTGGTTAAAAATAATTAATAAACATTGAATTCTACAAAAGTTCATAATTAAATGTGTTATTAAATATGTTTTAATTTGAATAGTCATTAATGTTTTTAATTTATTTAAAGGACAAAAATATCCATTAATATTTTTAATTAATATTTTATTTAACGCATAAAAAAGTAAAAAATAAAATAATTTTAATATTACTTTTTTATTTAAACATTACTGAATAAAAAATAAAATTAAAATAAAAATTAAAAATAAAATAATTTTAAAATTTTATTTTATATCATTGAAAATAAAATATTTTAATGTTTTTAATTTATATTCTTAATATTTGATTTTTTTTAAATTTTCAACAGTGTCAAAATAAAAATATAGTAAAACAATGTTAAAAATTATTTTATTTTTAATTTTTAAAGTTTTTTTGCATAAAATAAAATACCAATTAAAAATATTGATGGACATTTATATCCTTTAAGTAAAATGAAAATGCATGATGATTATTCAAATAAAAACTTATTTAAAAGCACAATTATCTATAAACTTTTATACAATTCAATGTTGATTAATTATCAGGGCCTTTAGCATTTTTTATAAAATATTAATGCACTCAAAATAAAACCTCAAATCTCAATTTTTAAATATAATTACAAAAATATTGAATTTTTTTTAATTATGACATCTTAAATTTTTATAAGTAATATTATTTTTATTAAAAATTATTTACATATACAGAGACCTAGTTAACTCGCTAAATATGTCAATTGACCCAAAAAAACCTAGATATCTAAGTAAATCCAAAAATTTAAAATTCATGTATCAAGTTGTGAATTTTGCAAGATAACGTGAGAATCTGAACTTAAAAATATCTATCTTTTTTAAAAACTAACATTTAGCTATCCAAACAAGTTAATTTTTTTAATAATTTTTATAATAATCAAATTAGACTATATATAATAATATAAGCAATTTACTCTTTATTTTTACTATTCTTTTCTAAAATATAATAAGTCCCGATATGATGACATAATCTCCCACCGCAACATGTACGGTCTGCACTTTGCTATTGAGCTTTGACATCGTCCAAGCAAAAGGTTATTATTTTAATTTTTAAATTTATAATTTTAGGAAATGGCAACCAGGGTTGACCGTGATGGTGCACGCGCTTACCTTGAACTGACTTTGAAACAAGCGTTTTGGTTTTTTCTTCTTTACGACTTTTTTTGGGTTAATAAAAATAATTGCAATTATTTTGACCAATATATTTTCAAACCTTGAATATATTATAGTCATCTCTTGACTCTGGTCCATTTTGAATTCAAAATTCCTGTAATCTGCATATCGAGATTTTGTCTTCAACTTACGAGAAAGATGGAAGGAAGTTTGAGAGCATTGGAAATAACCTAGAGCTTCCCTTCCACACGTTTTACACAAATGGTAACCAAGTACCAACTCTTATGTTTTAATCTTAATTCAAAAACTCACAATTTAAAGATATATTTAATCAACTCGTTTTCTCTGATAATTGATTTTGCAAAAATTAAATTTTGGTTTAAAATCGGCGATGAAAACTTTTTCCTTGTAGCCATGGGTGCTGAACCAATAAGCATGGCTGTAATAAAAACCTCTAGCCATGGCTGTAACGAACCTTATTTATGATTTTGTTAGTGGCTTCCCACGCGATTGAAGGTAGGTGTGGTGCCTACTGCAACAAAATATTGAAATTGTGGACTTAATTCACGGACCACAATTTTACAGTACTGGTATATCACAACTTTTCACTTATTAATTAGCATAGCTCCTATTCAACCATTAACTATACCGTTACCCTGTCTCTTGCTTTCCAACCAAAACTACAACTACCCACCTTATTATGTCTTTTCTTTTTTTTCGACTACCAAACAGCATAAATAAATCACTGTTTCACCACTATATCGAAATCAACAAACTTTTCTTTCACCAAATCTTTTAACATTTATGCCAATATCATCATAATATAATATGTATTCTCAAATTTGTTAAAAGATTCTATAAAAATGTTTTTTTTTAGATATCTATTATTCCCATGTCATATTCTCATGCAAATTCACCAACAAAAATTTTCTCATGCTTCTTCATGTTTTATCCAACTGTAATTTCATTTTTTGTTTTGTTTTTATTTTTAAAACTTAAACTATATTACTAAAAATCTAAAAAATAACCAAACATATTTTTATATATCCAAAAATATCATTTATATATTATATTTTCGAAAATAAAATTTTCGGTAATAAAAAAAAATTCCGTAAAACAAATGTCAGGTAATAAATAATTTATAATACGGGCGAGATCTTAATTGAATAAATTTTTTATTGAATTATAGTTAACTGGATAAAAAGAATCTCGTATAATATATTAATATGTCGAATCTATTCGTAATTCAAAAATTATACTTCCTCGATAAGTAAACATGAGTAAAAAAACAAAACTCCTCAACCACGTAAAGTTAATTAATTTCATTTAATAATCATAATCTCAATGATTTTTTTAAATAATTTAATTAGTATGCACTGACATTGAATCACATTTTTAATTTATGATAAGTTTTTTTATCTTTATCAATTAATAATTTTTTAAAAGTCATGTAAATGAAAATAAGTGATTAAATGTCACTATAATGTTCTTTTACACTCTCAAGTATATTAATTAAACTCTTTTAAAATATCCTTTATAATGTTCTTTTACACTCTCTCAAGTATATTAATTAAACTCTTTTAAAATATCCTTTACATGAGAATTTGAATTAACACTTTCTCTAATTTGAAGTAACATCTACTTCCATGGTAAAAGATTTTTATGTCCTTTATTTTATCTCTCATATTACTTTCGAGCAATAAACTATTGCAGGAGAGTAAAAAAATTTGCAAATTTTTTTTACTCTAAAGCAAATGGTTGCTAGAAAGTAATAGAAGAGATAAAAAAATAACAACTATATTAAAAACGTAATTCATTAAGAAATTAAATTATTATACTTAAAAAATAAGAAATTAAATTACTCAACTAAAAAATAAATCAAATGATTATACTACACTAACCAAATATTTAGTTAAATAAGTATAACAAGCATGTAATTCATTAAGTAAATTAATATAATAAACATGTATTATTATAATAAAAAAATAATAAATTAAATAATTATAATAAAATAATAAATTAAGTACAATAAAAATTAATTAAATTACTATACTAAAAAAAAAAGAAATTAAATAACTATACTATGTGTAATTAACTCAACTAACCAAATATTTAATTAAACTACCATACTAAATGCGCAATTTATTAAGTAAATTAATATAATAAACATTAAATTAAATAAATATACTAAAAACAATAAATTAAGTATACTAAAAATTTTAATTAAGTACTATACTAAAAATAAATAAATTAAATAACTATACTACATGTATACACTAACCCAGAGGCGATGAGAGAGGAGAAAGGGTAGAGTAGAAAACATAGTGATGAGAGAGAGCGAATGGAGAAAATTATGTAGAGAAAAGAGAGGGGGAATAAGGGATAACACAAGAATTTAGAATAAAATTTTAAAAGATTATTATAAGATAAAAAAATGACTGTTAAAGACAAAATTAAAATTAAATTACTGTATTTTAGAGATATTATCCTTAAACAGAAAATAATTATTAAAATTTTGTTTATATTTTAGGCCCTGTTCGGGTGGTTCTAAGTTTCTGGTTTTTTGTTTTAAAATATATTTTGAAAATAAAAACGTGTTTGATAAAAATGATTTTGTTTTGGTTTTTTACTCATTTTGAAATAGTTTTCACTCAATTTCAAAAGTAATAAAATTTGGTTTTTAGATTTCTGTTTCTGTTTTTATTTAAGTTTATTGCTTGACATCACTTGTCACTATTGACCATCAAATCTGATCGGCGGTCACCGATCGTCACCTCTAACCAGCAGTCACCGACCGCCACCTCTGTCTGACGCTCACCAACCGCCACTTCTGATCGGTGGTCACCAGTCCCCACCTCCGATTAGCAATCACCAATTGTCACTCCGATTGATGGTCATCGATTGCTACCTCCAATCAACAGTCATCGACTGTCACCTCCGACCGACGGTCACCTTCGAGCAGCAGTCACCAACTACCACCTCCGACTAGCAATCACCGATTGTCACTTTAATTGATGGTCATCTATCGCTACCTCTGATCGGTAATCATCGACTGTCACCTTCGATCGACGGTCACCAACCGTCAACTCCGACCGACGATCACCAATCACCACCTCCAACTAGCGAACGCCAGTTGCCATCTCTGGCCTGACGATCACTGGGTGTCACTTCCAACAAGCGGGTTATTGGCCGCCACTTTCGACCGGCTATCACAGACTGCCATCTCTGATCACCGGTCATTGACCGCTACCTCTAACCAACAGTCACCAACCACCACCTACGATATCAGTCATTGACTACCACTTTCGATCGACAATCCAACTGCTACCTTCAATGACTATCTCAACCGTTACCTCTAACTAGTGTTTTAGTTAAGATTTGAAAATAATGTTTTAAATTTAGAAACAAATAACTTAAAAGAAAAATTAATTTTTATTATTATAAATTTTAAAACTAGACACCAAAAACCACAAAAAACAGGAGTTTAGTTAACAAACATTAATTTTTGTTGTTTATATTTCAATACGAAGGAGGGATAAAAATACACCTTCTATTACACAAATTGAAAACTATAAAATTAGAAAAAATAAACGTTAAATTACATGGTAAATTAAATTCAAGGAACAATAAAAAATAATGATAGAAAAAATATTGCTAATATTTTTTCTTAAAAATTAATTAATTTTTTTATATAAAATATTATCTCTCCTAGTTCTTTTTCGGGCTTTGGGTTGGGTAGTTTGTGCCTAAACCTCTTGTTGTGTCTACATTCTACATCATGGATTGGAATGTGCAATTTTTTCCATTTAAAAAAAAAACCTTTTGTTTTTAATATAACATAGTTTTTGCATTAGTTTATTTTTATTTTTTTTCAACTTCACTGTTTTTTAAAAAATTTAGTTAAATGTGTAAGTACTTATTATGATTAAATAAGCGATTGTTTCTTATAAAAATTTTAAACATACTAATGTATTATATAATTATTATAGATGTTGTATTGTATTAACTATCATTCTTTAAATTGCCAAAAAAATATTTTAGAAAAAAATCACTACAGTACTTAGAAATTTCATGTGGGATGGTTTGGAAGAAAAAAAAAAAACACGAATATATAGCAAGGATTAAGTGGGATTAAATCCGCCTATAAAAAAAAAAAGTGGGATCAAATCTACAACCAAAAAGTGCAGGTGGATTAAGAATTAGGATGTTACTAATTCAAGAGTACTCTTTTAAGCAAATGGAAGAACAGGGACTTGGAAGAATCCTTTCAAAGTATGGATTGGAGGGAGTTTCATATATTTTTTTTTATCTGGAAGGAGTTCCAAAAAAGTATGAATTTAAGTGGTTGTATTTTTGGTTAAGGCTTGAGGAGAAGGTTTATGATAAAGTTTGGTTTAATACAAAGATTAAGTGGCAATTAGGGATGTCTCCAATCCATTGTAGTAGGATTCTTGGGATGATAATGTTGCATATCGTACCAGTTTAAGTGCCCACGATTTTTCTCTAATGTACTGTGGCAGAGCTCAGTAGTTGGAGTTGGGGAAGTTTGGAGGAGGGGGATTTAAGTTATGTCCTCCTATGCCAATCTCGAGCACATTCAATTGGGTTAAAAAAAAAGCAACCTAGAGAGTTTTCTGTTTCTTTTGCTTATTTTTCTTTGCTTGCAACTACTTAGATTGACAGGGAAGAAGACTTTTTTTTACATCATTTTCAATTTTACTCTGTTTGAGGACGACTCTCAAAAGGAGCCACATTTTACAAGGCACTCTGTTCCCTTTTTGTAACTTTGCTGATGAGTACCTAGGTAATGTTTTTGTGGTATGTAAAATATCCTTTTCTGTTGTGGACCAGTACTTTTGTTGGCTTGGTATGCATGCAGTGGTACCATGGGAAATCATGCATGGAGCGATATTCTTCCTGCACTTTGGTGTACATGCATAGGTATGATTTCGAAAAGAAAAAAAATGATCTGGTTTGGTGAACTTGGACTTATGGGGATCGATAAAAGCTAAAGTATGACCAATCTTGAATTTTGGGCATGTCTACACATTGCTCATTTCAGGAATTGGACCCTAGTGCTTTTTTATGCATTCACAGGTGGTGTTTTGACAAGGTCTAATTTTAACAGCTCCACACTCGTTCTTCTTTTATTATCTATACTTTATGATTGAAACATGACATACTTGCTATGTTTTTAGGTGGGGCTGTTTTTCGTTATTTGATTTCACATTTGAAAATTAATTTTCAAACACATGATTATTTCTTTTTTAGATATAATTATGTTTTTTGTTCTAATCAAAATGGAAGATAAAATCAAAATCGAAGATAAAATTAAAAATTTATAATAACTTAAACACTTTTCTTAACAAACCAAGTGAGTTAGATTTCTTTATAATTATCGGACTCGTCGTGTATATTTTATCTACACTTTTACATGAGCGATGAATACCTCCGGTATTAGTTTTCTTTATTAATACATATTGTATTTGTTCATAAAAAAAACAGATTTATTTTTTATCCATCATTTCTTTTAATTTTTCTCTACCAATCAGAATGTAAATTAAATTAATAAATTTACCATTTTAATTGATTAAAATAAAATGTAATTAAAATGTAGTGATTGGGGTTAACATTCTGCTTCCGTATAACTTTATTCTGTATTTTGTCGGCTGAGTCGTCGACGTACACGTGTTCGCATCGTTACCACTATTTTAAATCACACGTGTTTACGTTGCTACCGAAAGAAAGAGAGCAAAGCTGTACCAACACCAATCAACAAAAATGGATGAAAAAGAAACCGAGAATGGGAGGGCAAGACAAGTGAACAAATATTTTAATATTAAGTGAGTTTCATATATAACAAATTTAAATAGTGAGATCATTCTCGTATAAAGTTTCATTTTTAAGAAGCCATGATTTTTTTTTAAGAAATTGTTCAGAATTTTTTAATATATATATATATATATTTATTTATTTTTTGAACCCAATCATGCATACACCAAATGAGAGCCGTGGCTCATAATCTGTTTATGCTACCACGTTTAAGCCGAATGAGCCCCTTTCCTCCCAATCTCTTTTGCTACTTCCTTCTAGCTTAGGCTGATCCTTGCTTTCACCGGTCCAACAGTCAATTCCTTAAAAAGAGTGGCAGACGATACAAAATACCTCTCCTCGAGAATTTCAAAGGGCACAAGATACGCAAAAACCGACATGACAAGCGGGGGAGGAGAGTTACAACCACTTAATTATGTAGATTAGGTCTCATAAACCTTAATACCACTTAATTAAGTTTAGGAATGTATATTGAAAAGGATACACCTCAGTCAAAGTCGAAGACTTCATGCTCAACACTAAACCTGGAACTCAGTCACAGTCAAATACCTCGCCTCGGCTTAAGTACCGAAGATCAGGTACATTTGACTAACACGATGAAGTTGGGATTAGTCAGTACAAATTTCAATTACTAGTCGTTAACTTGATTAAGGTCACATTACCTAATTTCTGGGTACCTAAACAAACCCATAAGAGAGAGACTTAGTCAATCTCTATAAATAGGTGAACAGTACCAAAGTAAAACACATAAAAAATATATTTACTGGCACTTAAATCGAATACCCCTTTAATTTAAGCGTTTTTGTAGATACCCAACCTGTTCGGCCACCATGTGAGAAACTCAAGTTCAAAGAGTAATGAAAGAGATATCTCGAGAGTTCTATCTAAAACCATTCGAAGAGTTCTATCCAAGAATATATATAATATAGGGCATAAATAATTAAGATCCTTGCAAATTACTAGCAAAAAATTTTATCAAATAAATTTATTTTATTTTAACATCATGTTTTTATATTTGACTTAATTATTAACAAATTAATATTTACAAATTACATAATTGAAAGTTTAAAATATTTCGTGTGACATACAAAATATTTATTTATTTATCTATATAAAAAATGGAGTCTACTGGATACTGGATCGATGATAAGTTAATTTATGTGGTCCGAACCTTGAAGGTTGATCTCTCTTTCAAGAACCAAAAACATGTAAAAGACGAAACATCAAGAGAAAGCAATCCGTAATCAGCAAATGGCAGAAAACTGAACTGATCTAGGTCGTAGTAGGTGAGACCAAAATTCATTAAACTGATGTTGGAATTTTTTATAAAGATTGGGGGTGGGTAATAATAATATACGTTGAATTTTATCCGTATCCACTATCAATATTAGGGAAAGTTAGATATTCTGTGTTTCTTAAATTTTTTAAATAAAAATAAAAATAAAAAGACCTACTTAATTATGGGTTTTTAGTTGAGAATTTAATTAAAAAATTGCACAATAGCCAAGAAACCTATCGATTAATTTAATTTTTTGTTTATTAAAAACAGTAAGTGTTAATGACACGTTACAAGTATCAATAAAGAGCTACTTAAAAAACCATGAACTAATAATTTTATGCAATAATAATTACTGAGAATTGAGAGGGTGTTTTAACAAGGATTAGCTAATAAACAGGATTTTAGGAATGTAAAGAATTAATAATTGGGGAGTTTATTTGAGAATTCGTAGCGCTTATTAATAGAGAAAATAAAAAGTGTATGAAAGGAGGCGTTAACCAGGGTTAAAGCGTAAGGGAGGTGTGGTAGGTGGATTTGACCGGTCTGGGTTGGTGGGCGTTGTTGGTTCAGTGAAGGTTTTGTTGTATTGTTTCCCTCCCAATAATATAAGCCCCCCTCCTCAACGCGTTTCCTTCTTCAGAGTCTCTCTCTCAACTTCCAACTACTTTGCATTTCAAGCACCACAATTTGAGAGAAGAGACTCTTTCTTTCATTCTTCCTTCAACTCAATACATTATTCATCATGCAAGATTCCAGCTCCATGAAGATTTCCCCGCTGGATCTCATGTCCGCCATGATCAAGGGAAAGTTGGACCCCTCCAATGTCTCCTCCTCCAACGCCGCCGCCACCGTCCTCCTCGAGAACCGCGAGTTCGTCATGGTCCTCACCACCTCCATCGCCGTCCTCATCGGCTGCGTCGTCGTCTTCATCTGGCGGAGATCCTCCGCCCCCAAGCCGAAGCCTCTCGAGCCTCCCAAACGCATCGTCGACAAGCTTCCCGAGATTGAGCTCGACGACGGCACCAAAAAGGTCACCATCTTCTTCGGCACTCAGACCGGCACTGCCGAAGGCTTTGCCAAGGTACATCTATCTCCTTCCACTCCAATTCCGTACTTGGTTATCTCCGTCTCTTCTCAGCCTCATTTTAATTTAATCAATCTCGCGTTTCATCAGGCCATATCCGAAGAGGCCAAGGCGCGATACGACAAGGCTACCTTCAGAGTCGTCGATTTGGTACCCTTATTACTGGCTCCGCACTTCGCTTTCCGTTTTTCTTTTTCCTTTTTACGTCCATTTTATGCTTATTCTTCCTGATTTTCCGAGCAGGATGATTATGCCGCCGACGACGATGAATACGAGCAAAGGTTTAAAAAGGAGACGCACGCTCTTTTCTTTTTAGCCACGTGAGTGTTTTTTCACCATGTCTTTTTTCCTTTTTGTTTATTTCTATACATCTCTGTATGGGAGTTGTTTGGTTTGGGATTTGATCTGTTGTGGTGTGGATGTAGATATGGTGATGGTGAGCCAACTGATAATGCTGCTAGATTTTATAAATGGTTTACAGAGGTGAGTTCGAGACTGTCTTTGGCGGCATTAATTTTGTCTTGGATTCTATGCTGACTTTGTGTGCGCCTGTGATTTTAGGGGGGTGAGAAAGGAGAAGGGTGGCTTCACAATCTTCACTATGGTGTGTTTGGCCTTGGGAACAGGCAGTACGAGCATTTTAACAAGGTTTGCATTGGATTCTTACATTATTCTCGCTTTCTGAGCTTTCATTTTTTATTTTAATCATGGAGTTGCTGGTTGCTGTGGCAATTGACGCAGGTGGCAAAGGTAGTGGATGAAATACTCGCTGAGCAAGGTATACTATACTATACTATTGATTCCCATTCAGCCCTTAATGAATTTCCATGTGAACTGGCATATTTAAATTTGGATTGTGCAGTTGTACGTACAATCAAAATTGAAGGCAATAAAAAAGTGTTAATAATTACACGTTAAAAGCATCAAGTATCTTTCACTTCTGTGCAATCCTTTTCCAAAGGTTGAAACTCTTGGTTAACACTGTAAAATCATGGGCGTTGGGCTACTCCTCTCCTTGCCTTGTGCCTTTAGGTGAATATTACTTCAATTCTTTAGATCTGGATCTCACACGAGGATCTCACTGATGGTTAATTACTTATTTTTAAAGAGATCCAGACACAAAAGGTTTAATCATTACAATCCTTGCATAGGGCCCAACTATCCTAACACAACTTTATTCTCTCTATTTTTGTCTCGTCACATGACCCTCACATGGGAGGGGATTGTAATCCAAATCATAATACTTAATGAGAATTCCGCAAGTAATTAAACTCTGTTTGTTGATAAGTAACCTTTTGTTGAATCTCCAGATTCCCTGATAATTAAATTAACACACTAAATGAAGTGGGTAATTTTTTTAATGAATTTGATATCTAGCAGGGTTGTCATTTAACATGATTCATGTAAATGCGACAGGCAGCAAAGTTCACGTATTATGAAGCTTAATTATATCATAGCTCTAATTTATGTTAATCTCCTTAATCTTTAACACTTAGAAAATTCTACTTCTCACCAAGAATCTGATCTGACCTGTTCTGCAATTGCAGGGGCAAAGCGTCTCGTGCAAGTGGGTCTAGGAGATGATGATCAATGCATTGAGGATGACTTTGCTGCATGGTATTGAAATAATGAAGTTGACATGAATATATTGGAGCAGGAATCTTTTTTGGTTTTGGTTTTTATGTCTGTTTCTCCTCCTCTAACTATGATTGCTATTACAGGAAAGAAGAACTGTGGCCAGCATTGGATCAGTTGCTTAGAGGCGAGGATGATACAACTGTGTCTACACCTTATACTGCTGCTGTTTTGGAGTACCGGGTTGTTGTTCATGATCCATTGGAAGCATCTGTTGATGAAAAGAAGTGGCATAACGTGAATGGTCATGCCATTGTGGATGCTCAACATCCAGTCAGGTACACTATAATTGTTACTCAGTGGCAAATCAGTTACGCCATAGTGTAATCTGACACAAATACCTACTACTTGTGCAGGGCAAATGTGGCTGTGCGAAAGGAGCTTCATACTTCAGCATCTGATCGATCTTGCACTCATTTGGAATTTGACATTTCAGGCACTGCAGTCGCGTAAGTATCCACTTCTGGAATAACTTTAGAAATACAGTTGTTTATATAATGTTCTTACATTTTTATGGCTGTTTTATTTCACAGATATGAAACAGGGGACCATGTTGGTGTTTACAGTGAGAATTTGTCCGAAACAGTGGAAGATGCAATAAGGTTAATAGGCTTGTCGCCAGATACCTATTTCTCTATCCATACCGACGATGAAGATGGGAAACCACTTAGCGGAAGCTCCTTGCCACCTCCATTCCCACCATGTACTCTAAGAACAGCATTGGCACGATATGCGGATGTTTTGAGTTCACCCAAAAAGGTGCTTGTTTTGAGTTTGATGAACCCTTATTCTCAACCTTATTCATTTTATATTAAGAGATCCACTTTATGTCACAATTAATAATACTGTGAACATCTTTTCCAGTCTGCCTTGCTTGCCTTAGCTGCTCATGCATCTGATCCATCTGAAGCTGATCGACTAAGACATCTTGCCTCACCTGCTGGAAAGGTTTAAACTTTAATATTATATTTTTATACCATGGAGACGTAAAGTAACTTTTTCTACTTATATATCTCATTTGTATGCTACTCTTGTCCACCTTTGCAGGATGAATATTCAGAGTGGGTGATTGCCTCTCAGAGAAGTCTCCTTGAGGTCATGTCTGAATTTCCATCAGCCAAACCTCCAATTGGTGTCTTTTTTGCATCAGTTGCTCCTCGTCTGCAGCCAAGATTTTATTCAATCTCCTCATCTCCAAGGTTAATTTCTTTGTATTGCTTGGGCATTTCTGCCTATGCATGTGGTGTTGTGTGTGCATGTGGTGTTGTGTGTGCATGTAGTGACTAGAGAGAGGCTAGTAAAAATGAAGATCAAGTTGGAGAGGTCTTATAAATATTTGTTGCTTGTCTTACAGATCTCTCTTATCCAACACATACCCCTTTAACCCTGAACTTGCATTTTAAAGTCTGAGCTTGTTCTCAATGGTCTGAAAACTGGAAATGTGGCTATGTGATTTGATTACATTTTCTAGAGTCCGTGTATCATGTAAAATTATGTTCTTGTACTGACAGTTTGGCTGTTTGCTGTAATTTTTAACAGAATGGTGCCAACCAGAATCCATGTTACCTGTGCATTAGTATATGATAAAATGCCCACTGGAAGGGTTCATAAAGGAGTGTGTTCAACATGGATGAAGGTATGTATTTTTTGTTTGTAGATTATGGTTAAACTGTATAGGATTGGCAAAGTACAATTGTGTTATAAAGGTTGGCTTTAAATACAAATATCTACTTCAATTTGATAAAGGAAGTCCTTGCCATGGTTGAATAGTATTTTTACTGTCAATGTCTTATGTCTGGCCACTTTTGATGGTAATACCTGGTTGTTTTAGATATCCATCATCTTCTCCGAGTTTTTCAGTGACTAAACTGAACTGTTTATTGGTTCATTTCAAAACAATACTTACCATTTTTATTCGATGTCCAGAATTCTGTGCCATTGGAGAAAAGCCAGGATTGCAGTTGGGCTCCTATTTTTGTTAGGACTTCCAACTTTAGACTCCCTGCTGATACTAAAGTGCCTGTAATCATGATTGGTCCTGGCACTGGATTGGCTCCTTTCAGGGGTTTCTTGCAGGTTTATTGTCCACTTGATTTTTTATCTCATTTCTTTCTTCCATCCATCTACCTATGCCAATTATTTATTTTGTTTTTATTTGTACTTCAGGAAAGATTAGCTCTGAAAGAAGGAGGAGCTGAACTTGGCCCCTCAGTTTTATTCTTTGGATGCAGGAACCGTCAAATGGTGAGTTATCTTCTCTATCCTCCTTGTAGATTTATAAGTTAAATATTTAGATTGACTTACCAATATGTTTTTAATAATCCTTTATTAAAGGACTACATCTATGAAGATGAGTTGAATCATTTCGTTAATAGTGGTGCACTTTCTGAGCTCATTGTTGCCTTCTCACGAGAAGGACCCACCAAGGAATATGTGCAACATAAAATGATGGAGAAGGTACTTGTTTTTTCTCAAAATACAATTAATTAATTACCAATCAAAGAGTTATGGCTTCTCTCAATCAACGGTTCATGTGCCAGGCTTCCGAAATTTGGAGCATGATATCTCAGGGAGCTTACATTTACGTGTGTGGTGATGCCAAGGGCATGGCTAGGGATGTACACCGCGCCTTGCACACAATTTTGCAAGAGCAGGTATATTTTTTTATTAAATTTTGAATTGGCTTAAATTGATGGCGTGGGTGATTGCGAATTTGGTGGCTTATATTAGTTGCAGAGGTAATTTGTTTTATGTTGTGGTTGTCAACATATAAAAGAAATTTTGCTAGGAAGAGCTTGCAGACATAATTTCTAATTTGTAGTGGTTGTCTCTTCTGAAAGGGAATAAGGGTTTTTTGTCTTTTGCGATATTATTAGCCATAAATTTTCCATAAGATCTTGAAGTCTGGCTAATAAAGTTGCTTTGTGAATGTCAGGGTTCTCTTGATAGTTCCAAGGCAGAGAACATGGTAAAGAATCTACAAACGACTGGCCGGTATTTGCGCGATGTATGGTGACGATATCTACAAGCAAGCCTTGAGGTGACAAAGATAATAATAAAACGCGACAAAGATATTGAAATGGCCTTATTTGCGCAACCTTTCATTAGTGCCCTCAAAATTGAGCGGGTGCTTGTTGAAATTACCACATTTCCTACGATTCTTTTTTCACTATATTTTCTAAAGGATTCTTTTTTCACTATATTTTCTAAAGGATTCTTTTTTGTTCGTATAATTTATATACTGTTTATACCTAGACTACGAGCTATTTACTTTAGCTTTCTTGTAATGTATGAATGAGCCTGTAAGAAAGGTTCAGAGACGAAGACAGTTCCTTGTATTGTATTGAACTATAAAAAAAGTATTTGAAGTTCAAGAAATTTTGTGCGTTTAAATATATACCAAAATGCAATAATCTGTCCCAAACATATGACAATCGGGTCCGTTGCGATTTTCATTCAGTAATTGTCTTTGCCAATTTTCATCACACCGATTTAAGGATGCATACACTTGCATCAGCTCTAAATCTGATAAATACAATTGTAGTTTATAAAATATTTACAGGTTTTTTATCAGTTAAATTCAAGGCTTCTGCTTATCTTAAATTAATACTAATGTTGACATTTTAGAAAGAAGCAATATTTATATCTGTATTAGTATTCATATGATCTTATATCATAACTGGTTGAGCCTTTGAGGAATGGAAAAAGTTTTACACGAAAGTTCCCGACTGGGGAGTGGATTAAGGAGAGATGAGAATGGAAATTAAAATGAAGAAGATTTCTTTTAGATTGGGAACTCCATTGTATATGTGCATTGAAGAGGATATTAGAAAGAATTCATTTGTATCCTAATAAAAAAGATACTTGAGTGTAACAACTAAACCAGATAAGCCGGTTTTTTAGTGAATGATGCATATAATCTAGTTCATAGTAACACTTCGATTACTAAGTCACTTTTCCATTCAAAATAATTTGTAAGGTAAGAGTACTTTCGAAAGTAGCTGTTTTTGTCTAGAAAATTGTTCATAACCATATCTCAACAAAGGTGGAGTTGATAAAAAGAAATGTAACCTTTCTTATGGATGATATCTGTCCTATTTGTCATACTGCACTTAAATTTGTAGCTCATCTATTTTTTACCTATAAGTATGAATGTGTTGCTTTGAGTGGCTTGGTATGCAGCAAGTGCTATCTCGTGTTTGTTATATTTGGCAGCACATCAATTGTTACAAGGTAAGGTAAAAAAAATATTTTGCTTATTACCTAGATGACTTTCATTTGATAAATTTTTATTGCAAGAAATGAGATAGTTTTTAACGATGCTCAGTTCTGTGTTTCAAAAGTCTGGCAAGAAACTCTCCAAAAGTCTTGGTTATGGGTTAGAGATTATTGCAGAAAAAAAGAACTTGCACTACTATGAGTGGTTAGTACAACTAGAACATTATAGTAATAGATTAGGTAATGAGTAAAAAATGTATGAATCTTATACATGTTTTTTAAAGAGACTAATACACATTTACTTGAAAAATTGTATGAAAGAGTAATTTCTTATTATTGTAATATTATGTATCCTTTCAAACTTTTCTCAAATCATGTCTTATGATTGAGATTTGTTTGACTTTTGTTGAATGAATAATTTGCTTTTCCAAAAAGAAAAAAAGAAAATGCGATATGAATAATTTTATTTTTTTTTGAATGAGTTATATGGTCTAATAATTACATTTTACTATAAGAGTTTTACTATGATTTTTTAATAATGATTAATATTTAAAAATACCTAATAATTAGTTAGAAATGATCCAAATGTAACGGAATTAAGGTATTTGTGTTAAAAGATAAATCCTAACTCATTCTGCGGCAATCTTGGCAAAATTAATTTTTATTTCTTATTATTTTCTTTATTTTGTGTTTTAGTTTGGATACACAGTCTCTTATTTTTTTTTATAAAATTAAGTTTTGAATAAAATCTTATAGATATTTTTTATAGGACATTATAAATATTTTTAGTAATATTCTCTAATTAAAACTAAATTTTACTTTAATAACTCATAATAAAAGTTAAAATACATTATGGAAGTGAAATTTCAATATATATATATTTTTTTAAAGAATACTACTATAAAATAGTCTTCTGTAATGCCATATTAGTGGTTTATACTTTATATAGTTGCTCGCCTACAACTACCCTTTTCATATTTTCAATACTTAGGCCTCAGTTAATTAATCTCATTTAATGCTGCAGTTCAACATAAATAGGCTTGAGATGGGTATTAATCTAATCTATAGGTTTGTTAAACTATAAATCGCTGACAAATAATCTGTAATCCTTGGCCTAGCCCCAGATATAAGATGGAGTATAATATATTAATCATATTATTCTCAACTTGTAATTATGACAATTTTTAATCTGGCATCGACAATCAACCATATTTAATTTAGTTCCACAATTTGATCGATTTTTTCAACCCTTATTACGATCATATTAAGAAATATTTGATTACCAAAGTCAATCATCGTTTTGACAAAAACTCAATTGTGACTGATGCCACCTCCGGTCAGCAAAGAGTAAGTTAAGATTATACAGATATTACACCGAGGTTGCTTCAATTAATTTATTCATGTTTCCTTTAAAGTAGATAGCAGCCTTTATGTATATATATTTATTGTTGAACAACATTTTATTTATGGTGTGCTTAGACAAACAATTCAATTAAGTATTTATTTTTAAAAAAAGCTTATTATAGTACACGAAATGTTATATTATGAATATGTCTATAACATTACTAAAATAAAATAAATATTTTAATAATTAAAAAATTATTGAAAAAACTTGAAAGATTATAAAAATTATAAATGATTTTCATTAATTCATATAGGTTCTTCTTCCTAAACTCTGCATAAAAAAGAATAGGTTCTTCACAAACTTCCCAAATGTATATTACTTCAATTTTCAGACTGGCCAAGGGGGTTTGGTTTGTGTTGGCAAAGGTGGGGTAGGAACTTCATAGCATGACTACCTACATTAATTGCCGCGACTCATTACTAATTAGGAAGTAATAATATTTTCTTGACTTTAAGATGAGCAAAATTAAATTTGTTGAAACTTGTAAGAATGAGGTATGATACTCTTTTCTTCTATCATTTTACAGATAAAAATAAATACATAAAATGGAATAATAATTTTATAAAATTAATTATGGTAGAAATGTCACATTAAAAATAAAATTAGCTTTAAAAGTATTAATAATAACGTTGAAATAATAAACATTTAAAAAAAATGAAATGTTTATTTAAAAAAACAAATATTTTTTAAATAGCAATATTTATTTTACAATACATATTTTTTGAAATAGCAGGCAAACAGAAAGAGTATTATAAATAAATTCGTATGAAGTGTAGTACAATTTAGTATTCTCATGGCACCATAAGTTTTATACAGCTGAGAGATCACATCAAAAGCTGTGGAAGTGGCTAGAGAATTCTATGAAGCATGAAGAATGAAGCCACCAAATTTTGCCACCAATTGAGTGCACATGCAAATAAATTTCAGCCACACACAAAACAAAATGTGGGCCCTTCTCTTTGAGCAAAACACAGAGTTTTCGGCCATTACATTTTGCAATCCTAAAACCCATATTAGGGAGTTGCTATTGGTCTTAATCATTACCTAACCATGATTTATTAGGTATTTTCTCCAAGCATTCTTCCCCCCTTTTCTTCAATTCCCTCCTTTGCTATTAGTTCTTGCTAAATTTGGACAAAAAACATCTCCAAAAGACATATCGAGCACAGCATACTTTTTTTTTTTTTTAAATTAGGTAAAATTTTTAAATATAATTTTAAAAAATATACAAGAAAGATGATTAAGAGCATAAGAAAAATCCAATAAGGAGCGACACACGTTGAGTTTTGCATAAAAAATCTAAATTCAATTCTCACATAATTCATCCTTATGAAGGCATGAAGAACATTAGTCACACAGTCAATCCGAATAGTTTGTAGGGATGTTTGAGTTTCACTAGGGAACTAAAGATCTTAAATATGGTGGTTAAACAAAGTATAAGAAAAATATACCTAATTAATTAAATAAATGAATATTAGCAACTTAAATTTAAGAAAAATTTAATAACAGAAGAATTAATTTAAAGATCCAAATGGTTAAAATTTGCAAAAAAACACCATTAATTAATTAAGAAGTTTGATGATTGATAAAAAAGATGTTGACAATACAATTTTTTAAAAAATGTAATATAGTGTTAAATAAAGATGGAATCGTGTATCATGAAATAACTAAATATGGTAAGAACTAAGAAGAAAGAATACGTATTCTAATTTATTTTATAGAAATGGAGTAATATTTACAGTGGAATTCTTATATGTTTTCATAGACGGTCATAAATTTTGATAAGGTCTTATATATTTAATGGTTTTTCCTTTTTGTTCAAAGCACACATTAAATGTTCACAACAAGAAAAACAGGCATGCAATTATTACTTAAAGGTCCTACAAATTCAATACAAAATAATTCGGCTGATAGTGAATGTTAAGATAGACAGGTGAATACTAAATAATAAATAACTATTATTTGTTATTGTTATTCGATAATTTCTTTTTGGATTTTGATACATATTAAGAACATCTTCAATAATTTGAGATGTATTAATTTTAAGTTCTCATCTTTTTTTACGTTATTGTTTGATAATAATTTTATAAAATTATTTTTAATATTTTAGTTTTTAAAAATTAAAAAATTAGAATATAAAGTAGTTTTATTTTTCAGTTTTCTGTTTTTATTTTGAAAACTCAAAATACAATCAGAATATGTTGTTTTTTTCTTTTCACTAATAAAATTCTAATAAACATTAAAATTTTTTATTTTTACATCTTCAAAACAGTTTTAAAATATTACTTGTCAAACAAGTTTTTTTTTTTATTTTCTTTCTAAAAATAGTTTTTAAAAACTATTTTTGAAAACTCTTTTCAAAAACTAAAAAATAAAATAAAACCAATCAAACTCTAAATGTGTAGTTAGAATTGAGAAGAATCTCCATCTAAAAGTTTAGACCTGGTAAAAGACGTGTACTACTTTTGATAATTATCAATTTTTTTTTTTAATTTAGAATAATAAATAAATATTAATTTAAAATATAATTAAATATTAAAATAAAAATATTTAAAATTATTTAATTTGGAGATTCATTGTTAGTGCATACCATCTTTAGTAAATAAAAAAAGAATAATTTTGATATTTTGAAAATTATAATGAGTGATGAGAAAAGAACGGAGATAGAAAAGTAAAAAACTTCTTAAAAATCACACAATTATCTAATGATGCGTCGTCAGTTAAAAAAAAAAAACAAATCTAATGATATGACACCCTACTATAGTACTATTTAATGAATTCGATCATAGTAATAGTTTTATAAAACATAAAATTAATTAAGTAATGTTGTATCACATTATTAATATTAATATTATATTATCTTCCATTATTTAATTTATGTTTTAAATAAAATACATACATAAAAGATTTATATATAAAGTGAGCATGGGTGAAAAAGAGTTTTACTCTGGATGTGTGCCAAAGTCCAGAGATAAGATGGATCCGTGTTTAAGGAGGTGACGTCAATCTACACACTTGGCAGTTGGCACCACGTCTTACCGTCATTGCTTTGTGCAATTACATTCTTTAAGATATTTTTTAGTTTTACGACAAGTTTAAGATTCCATCCATTATAAGTTTTTTTTTTCCCATTAAATCTAATGCAACCTAATTTCATGTTAAACAAGTTGAATTATGTTTCATTAAATCCAATTAATTTAGCTCAATGTTAAAAAAATTGGATTGTGTTGAATTAATTAAGTCATAATTTTAAAATATAATATTTTTAAAACTTAAATTTTAGATTTAATTGAAAACTCAATCTAAATTGTTTATATATATATATATATATATATATATATATGATAAGTTAGAGAATTATTATGTATTATCAACTTACATAGATTTTCAAGAGTAAATTACATTAATTTAGGTTTTGTTTTATTACATTTAATACTTTTTATTTTTATTTTTATTTTTATACAAGTTACTCCTAATTGTTTTAAAAAAATAAATTTACTTCTTTTTATTCTTTACACATGTCCTCTTTAAAGTTAAAAAAAATAAATTAAATACTATATTCTTGTAAAGGTGATCAAAGTAATAATAATAAAAAAAACTAGGATATCGAGTGTAATAACATCGTATTACAAGATTTCCTACTAATATTTTTTGTTTGTTTAATTATAAGTGTTTTTACTAAAGATAATTTTATCTAATTTTGCAGAACCACTATAGAAAGCTATCTAATGTGGTGCTTACATAAGACTAGAATTTAAAACTTCTAGTTAAACTGAGCAATCTCATATACTAGTTAATCTATACGTTTTAGTATAGTAGAGTTATTAGTAATATACTTTTACGTTACTTCTTTTGCAACTTGTTAAACATGAGAAGAAATTTCTATAATTTATTATTTTAGAAAAATGAAGAGTAAAATTACTCAATTAATTTTGTTTCATATTTTTAATAATATTTATTTTATATTTATATAATTAAAGTTTATGAATTGTAATATTTATTTTGGTAACATGGGAATTTAGAAAATAGGAAAAGAATTACAACGCAGCTAAATCAAGCTACAAAGCCAATGTTTCAGAGTGAGGGAGAAAGCCAAACTTCCTGCTTAGCCAAGGGATGAATGTCCCATTAAGCTAAGGAGTCAGCCTCCGGGGAATAGCACAGACAACCACTTTTCACGGTGGAGCAAGTAGGAGGATTATGTCATTGATGATATCAAAATGAGCATGAGTCGAGTTGACTTGTTGATGTTAAGAAATCACTCTAACCACCTCTCCACAGTTGGATTCACACACTAGGTGTCTAAAGTGATGTTGCATGGCTAGTTGCAACCCCACTCTTATTGCCAACAACTCAGCTTGGAGGGGGTCTTCTCCCTGACTGGTGTCAAAAAACCCTAGGACCCATTGCCCTTTATAAAGCCTATGTACTTATCCTTGAAGTTGCCATCCACATTGAGTTTGTCGTGGATAACTAGGTGGTTGCCATGTATGATCCCTGACTATTTAAGGATTCTAGCAATATTGTGAGAACTCCTTCTGCATATGGCGAACTTGGCTACATGTTTGGTGAATGGTCCATTGTTGGTGTTCAAATATGGCATTGTAGCGCCATTTCCATGCCCTCAGTAAACTGCTAGATAGCTGACTCCTTCTTTGGGGTGCATAATCATTTGAATCCAACTATCAAGGTTTTGAATGGTAAAGAAAGTCCAGCTAGAAGGTCCCAGTCTTAGCCAAAGCTCCTTCGTATGTGGGTAGTGTGAAGGACGTGTAGAGTGGTTTTGATGGACTCTAAGCATCTAGGGCAAACTATTAAGTTTGTGAGGTTGCAGAGATAGCACTTTTCGTTGGTGGGGAGATCGTGGTTAAACACTTGCCAAAGGAAGAGTCGTAACCTTTTCAAGAACCTTGGTATAGCCAAACTTCCCTCCAAATAGGGAGGTTGATGTTTTTGTCTGATTGATGGAGCCACTAGTAGTTTGAGTGGAGAGAATAGAGGCAAGAACACTCAATATGCCAAGCAATAATATCAAGCCCAATTGGGAATGTGGGCACCTTAACAATTTGGACTTGCTCCATTAGAATGTCTCTGGAGATCCTAGTTACCGTTTACCCTAAAATTTGAGGCCAGGAGCTACGAGGTAGTGATATGTGCTTATGGGACCTCATGGCCAAGATCACGAGTACCCAACCAGTTCTCAAACTAGTCGGAAGGGCTTTTTTCCATATAGAGTACATTATTAAACAAAAATTCTCAAAATAGAGTAGGTTGGTGAAAAATTCTCGAAATGGTGTAGTTTCTCCAAAACTAGCAATCAAGATGGCGGGTTGGACCGATTTTCAACGTGGGGGGCCCTGAAAACGTCAATCCAATTGGCGGGTTGAGGAGGGAGTGACACGCATAACGATTTTTGCAAACTAGCAATCTGAATGACAGTTTGAGACTGCAATTCCGTACTGGAAATCGTCAAACCGAATGACGGGTTGAATGGGGATGTGACACTTGTCACTATCTCTGCGAAATCAGCAAGTTGAATGGCGGATTGGGATCACTTTAATCACACCGTCCTTCCAGCCAATGGGGCGCTACCAAGTGGCACCAACCCACCAATTACGATGGCAGTTTGGGCTCCTTAAAAACCCAATCTACAACCATCTAATCCTTACCCAAATTCGAAAAAAAAAAACTAGAAGAGCATATTGCATAGGAAAATTTGAGTATAGAAGAAAAGTTTTGTAAGTTTTTATTTCTCTCATTATATTATAGTTTTTATTATTTAGATTATATTATTGTTGTTTATAATGTTGATTGCTAAGTATGTTTTTAAACAAATTATACTGCAGAGAAGATTGAAAGAAAAAATTAGTACGAGGTATAGAAGAATATTAGAGCGCTTGAAAATTTTGGTATCAAACAACAAAAAATTTGTGAGTTTTTAATATTGTGATTTTATTAAGTTTTTGTTATTAAGATTATATTATTTTCGTTTATAATTTAATTGATAAGTATGTTTTGAATTAGAATACATGTAAATTCAAATTGCCTAAGAAAGTATGTTATTAAGATTATACTATTTCCTAAAAAAAGTATCAATTTTGTTACTGAAACATAATTTCAGGGTCAGACTTATTTAGTAGTAAAAATAAATGTTTTACATTAGAATATTTGTAAAGTCAAAGTTATTTAGTGCTAAAAATAAGAATTTTTATAATGTTTAGGAGTTAAAAATTTTATGTTTACGGTTTAAATATAATTATGTATTAAGGATTTACGATTTATATGTGATTTTAGAGTCTGAAATATGATTTTAGGGTTTAGATTTATTTAGTGGTAAAAAAATAGTTTTTTTGCATCATAATATTTTTAGCCTCAAATTTTTTATTTTGTTTAATGTCTAGACTTTAAATATAATTATATTTGTTAAGAATTTAGCATTTGTCGTTATTTATATGTCATAAAATCATATAAAGATAAATATAATGTTAATAAATCTTTTTTTATTTAAATGGTATAAATCGATTATTCTATCAAATAATAACGTATGTAATAAAAAAGTATCACACTAAATAAGGTTTAAAAATCATATAAATTTAGCGTCTGAAACATGATTTTAGGGTTTAGATTTATTTAGTGATAAAAGAACAGTTTTTTGCATTAGAATATTTTTAACCTCAAATTTTATTTTTAAAGTTTACGTTTTAAATATAATTATATTTGTTAAGGATTTAGCATTTGTGGTTATTTATATGTTATAAAATCATATAAAGATAAATATAATGTCAATAAAAAAATTTAACTAAATGATATAAACGGTTTATTGTATCAAATAATAACATATGTAATAAGAAAGTATCACACTAAATACGGTTTAAAAATAATATAAATTTAGAGTTTGAAACATGATTTTAGGGTTTAGATTTATTTAGTGGTAAAAAAATGTTTTGTTTAGAATATTTTTAGCCTCAAATTTTATTTTTTTTATAATGTCTAGGTCTTTAAATATAATTATATTTGTTAAGGATTTAACATTTGTGGTTATTTATATGTCATAAACTCATATAAATATAAATACAATGTCAATAAAAAAAAATTATTTAAATGATATAAATGGTTTATTGTATCAAATAATAACGTATGTAATAATAAAGTATCATACTAAATAAGGTTTAAAAATAATATAAATTTAGAATCTGAAACATGATTTTAGGATTTACATTTATATAGTGGTATAAAAACAGTTTTTTGCATCAGAATATTTTTAGCCTCAAATTTTATTTTTTTAATAATATCTAGGCTTAGGATTTAACATTTATGGTTATTTATATGTCATAAAATCATATAAAGATAAATATAATGTCAATAAAAAAATTGTTTAAATGGTATAAACGGCTTATTGTATCAAATAATAATGTATGTAATAATAAAGTATCACACTAAATAGGGTTTAAAAATAATATAAATTTAGAATTTAGGGTTTACATTTATTTAGTGGTAAAAAAATAGTTTTTTGCATTAAAATATTTTTAGCCTCAAATTTTATTTTTTTATAATGTCTAAGCTTTAAATATAATTATATTTGTTAAGGATTTAACATTTGTGGTTATTTATATGTTATAAAATCATATAAAGATAAATATAATGTCAATAAAAAAAATTTATTTAAATAATATAAATGGCTTATTGTATCAAATAATAATGTATGTAATAATAAAGTATCACACTAAATAGGTTTAAAAATAATATAAATTTAGAATCTGAAACATGATTTTAGGGTTTACATTTATTTAATGGTAAAAAAACAGTTTTTTGAATTAGAATATTTTTAGCCTCAAATTTTATAATGTATAAGCTTTAAATATAATTATATTTGTTAAGGATTTAACATTCGTGATTATTTATATGTCATAAAATCATATAAAGATAAATATAACATCAATAAAAAATTATTTAAATGATATAAACGGCTTATTGTATCAAACAATAACGTATGTAATAATAAAGTATCTCTCTAAATATGTTTTAAAAATAATATAAATTTAGAATGTGAAACATGATTTTAGTGTTTACATTTATTTAGTGGTAAAAAAACAGTTTTTTGCATTGGAATATTTTCAGCCTCAATTTTTTTTATAATGTTTAGGAGTTACAACTTATAGTGTGTAGGCTTTAAATATAATTACGGTTTAACTATACTGATGTGTGTTTTTGTTATTGAAAATGGTAACTTCTCTATGTAGGTTAGTAAATAATGGTAGAAGGTCGCACTGTCCATCCAGGCCCAAAAGATCCCTCCTTTTTTACCATGCAATCGGTGCATGTATCCGAAAATATTTGGAACGGTGAGGACAATCGTGTGCTACGTGTTAAGAAGACCATACAAATGTAAACAATAGGGCATCTTCCTCACCTTCAGCCATTCTTGGTAACAATTGGGTTTGGTGAGGTTGCGAAGCTGAATTTTTTTCAGCTTAACCACTCATTGATCTCAGCTTTGGTTGAGTGATGGAGACCTGAAACTCACACATTCCACATGCTTGTTGGTGAGTGCACTGTCACTCTCCAAGATGTGACCATGTTGCTTAGCCTTAGAGTTGACGGGTTGCTTGTGTCTGGTGTGGCTAGGCCTTAGAGTTGACACGCATGTGGAATGTGTGAGTTTCAGGTCTCCATCGCTCAACCAAAGTTGAGATCAATGAGTGGTTAAGTTGAAAAAAATTCAGCTTCGCAACGTCACCAAACCCAGCTATTACCAAGAACGACTAAAGGTGAGGAAGATGCCCTATTGTTGGCATTTGTAGGGTCTTCGTGACACGTAGCACACGATCGTCCTCACCGTTCCAAATATTTTCAGACATATGCATCGATTGCATGGTCAACAAGGAGGGATCTCTTAGGCGTGGATGAACAGTGCGACCTTGTGCCATTGTTTACTAACTTGCATAGAGAAGTTACCGGTTTCCAATAACCAAAACACTAAATTTTTTTTTATTATCAACATTAGTATAGTTAAACCGTAAACCGTAATTATATTTAAAGCCTATACACCATAAGTTGTAACTCCTAAACATTATAAAAAAAATAAAATTTGAGGCTAAAAATATTCTAATGCAAAAAACTATTTTTTTTTACCACTAAATAAATGTAAACCCTAAAATCATGTTTCAGATTCTAAATTTATATTATTTTTAAACCCTATTTAGTGTGATACTTTATTATTACATACGCTATTATTTGATACAATAAGCCGTTTATATTATTTAAATAATTTTTTTATTGACATTATATTTATCTATATATGATTTTATGACATATAAATAACCAAAAATGCTAAATCCTTAACAAATATAATTATATTTAAAGCCTAGACATTATAAAAAAAAAAAATTTGAGGCTAAAAATATTCTAATGCAAAAAACTATTTTTTTACCACTAAATAAATGTAAATCCTAAAATCATGTTTCAGATTCTAAATTTATATTATTTTTAAACCCTATTTAGTAGATACTTTATTATTACATATGTTATTATTTGATACAATAAGCCGTTTATATCATTTAAATAATTTTTTTTATATTATATTTATCTTTATATGATTTTATGACATATAAATAACCATAAATGCTAAATCCTTAACAAATATAATTATATTTAAATTTGAGGCTAAAGCTATTCTAATGCAAAAAACTGTTTTTTTACCACTAAATAAATGTAAGTCTTAAAATCATGTTTTAGATTCTAAATTTATATTATTTTTAAATCTTATTTAGTATGATATTTTATTATTATATACGTTATTATTTGATACAATAAGCCGTTTATATAATTTAAATAAATTTTTTTATTATATTTATCTTTATATGTTTTTATGACATATAAATAACCACAAATGCTAAATCCTTAAAAAATATAATTATATTTAAAGCCCAAACATTATAAAAAAATAAAATTTGAGGCTAAAAATATTCTAATGCAAAATACTATTTTTTTACACTAAATAAATCTAAATCCTAAAATCATGTTTCAGACTCTAAATTTATATTACTTTTAAACCCTATTTAGTGTGATATTTTATTATTTGATACAATAAGCCGTTTATATCATTTAATTAAATTTTTTTATTGACATTATATTTATCTTTATATGATTTTATAACATGTAAATAATCACAAATGCTAAATCCTTAACAAATATAATTATATTGAAAGCGTAAGCATTAAAAATAAAATTTGAGGCTAAAAATATTCTAATGCAAAAAACTGTTTTTTTACCACTAAATAAATCTAAACCCTAAAATCATGTTTCAGACGCTAAATTTATATTATTTTTAAACTCTATTTAATGTGATACTTTATTATTACATACGTTATTATTTGATACAATACGTTGCTTATACCATTTAAATAATTTTTTTATTGACATTATATTTATCTTTATATGATTTTATGACATATAAATAACCACAAATGCTAAATCCTTAACTATAATTATATTTAAAGCCTAGACATTAAAAAAAAATAAAAAATTTGAGGCTAAAAATATTCTAATGCAAAAAAACTGTTTTTTTATCACAATAAATCTAAATCTTAAAATCTTGTTTCAGACTCTAAAATCACATATAAATTATAAATCCTTAACACATAATTATATTTAAACAGTAAGCATTAAAAGTTTTAAGTCCTAAACATTATAAAAATTCTTATTTTTAGCACTAAATAACTTTGACTTTACAAATATTCTAATGTAAAACATTTATTTTTACTACTAAATAAATCTGATACTAAAATCATGTTTCAGTAACAAAATTTATACTTTTTTTAGGAAATAGTATAATCTTAATAACATACTTTCTTAGTCAATTTGACTTTACATGTATTCTAATGCAAAACATACTTATCAATTAAATTATAAACAAAAATAATATAATCTTAATAACAAAAACATAATATAATCACAATAATAAAAGCTCACAATTTTTTTTGTTGTTTGATACCAAAATTTTCAAGCACTCCAATATTCTTCTATACCTCGTACTAATTTTTTCTTTCAATCTTCTCTGCAGTATAATTTATTTAAAAACATACTTAGCAATCAACATTATAAACAACAATAATATAATCTGAATAATAAAAACTATAATATAATGAGAGAAATAAAAAATATAATATAATGAGAGAAATAAAAACTTACAAAGCTTTTCTTCTATACTCAAATTTTCCAATGCAATATGCTCTTCTGATTTTTGCTTTCCGAATCAAGGTAAGGATTAGATGGTTGCAGATTGGGTTTTTAAAGAGCCCAAACCGCCATCTTAATTGGCGGGTTGGTGCCACTGGGCAACGCCCCATTGGCTGGAAGGACGGCGTGATTAAAGTGATCCCAATTCGCCATTCAACTTTTTGTTTCGCAGAGATGGTGACAAGTGTCATGTCTGCATTCAACCTGCCATTCGGTTTCACAGTTTCCAGTACGGAATTGCAGTCCCGTATCACTCCCCCCTCAACCCACCATTTCACTTGCTGGTTTGAGCTCTCTATCTCTGTGCCTTTTCGGGAAGGAGTAGAATCTCTGCTAACCCGCCAATTGGATTGGCGGTTTCAGGGCCCCCATGTTGAAAATCGGTCCAACCCGCCATCTTGATTGTTGATTTTGGAGAAACTACACCATTTTGGGAATTTTTCGCAAACCTACTCTATTTTGGGATTTTTTGTTTAATAATATACTCTGTACAGAAAAAAGCCAAAGTAGGGTTCTACACGCTTTATTGACATAATCACACACGGACCGGGGAAGCCAAAGTAGCTCATGGGGTAGCTGGGGAGGGTTGTTAGCACTGAGTTTACTAGGTAGAGCCAACCAGCCTTATTGAGTATGCGACCTTTCCACAAGGTCAGTTTCGATTTAACCTTCTCCAGCACCTCATGAAAATCATTCTTGGTAGTCTATTGTTGAAGAATATTAAAGCCTAGATATCTTCCTATGCGTCTTATGTAGCGGATTTCGAGTCTAGTGGCTAATTCCTCATGGGAATCTTGCGAAACTCCAGGTGAAGTGAAACTTACCTTTGGTTAACCTTGTGATCGGATTAGGAAAAAAAGCTTCTAGGACCTGAGCCAATAAGCATGCCTTCGAAGGGGAGGCCTTGCAAAACAAAAGAACATCATCAACGAAGAATAAGTGTGAAATTATCAACCATCCGTGGGAGAAGGGCACCAAGTTCAATCCGTGGGCATCAATATGATGTTCGATGCTCGTGGCTAAGCGCTCCATTAAAGAACAAAGATGTAAGGGGAGAGAGGGTACTATTGGCGCAGGCCTCTTTTGGGAGAGAAAGACTCAAGTGTAGTTCCATTCCATAGCACCGAGAGGCCTACTCCTTGAACACCCCACATGATTAGGTTTGTGATAACCGTAAGAAACTTATAAGTCTAAAGGGTTGTGTGAAGAAACTCCTAATGGACTCTATCATAGGCTTTCTCAAGGTCTATTTTCACTACCATCAACCTTTCCTGGTTTTGCACCGTTGTTTGTGCTTAAGGCTTCGTGGGCTAAAATAGGGTTTTCTAAGGAACCTTGCCCAAAAATGAAGCTGGCCTGGAGAGGGTGTACCGACTCTTTTAGAAATGGTCAAAGACGAGAAACTAAGGCCTTGGAGATGATCTTGTATGCGATGTTACATAGACTGATAGGGCAAAATTCCTTGAGATGAGAAGGTTGATCGACCTTTGGGATAAGTACAATGAGAGTTTAAAGGATGTTGGAGTCCACCTAACTCTCTTGGAAAGCCTTGCTCACCATGTGCCACATAACATGCCCTACAATGACCCAATATTTCATAAAGAACAAAGGTGGGAAGCCATCTAGGCTGGGGGCTTTAAAGGACCCCATGCTCATGACAACTTACCAACTTCCTTTTTGGTTACTGGGGCTGTGAGAGTCATCAACACCGTAGAAGGTAGGTAGGGTAGCCTAGAGGGGGCATGGCTTCTTATTAGGGGCATGCCACTCACGAAGAGATTCTGGTAGTACATTTGGGTCTTATGCTTCAGGGTTTACAAGTCAGCACTCAAAGTCCCGTAACTGAGAAACAAACCATGCACCTTATTAATCTTCCTTCTTATGATGCTTTGGGTGGGGAAGAACTTGGTGTTCCTGTCACCAAGTTTAACCCATTTTTCTATGGATTTTTTAAACTAGAGGAGTTCCTCGTGGGCAGCTATAATGGCTAGTTCATCTTGTAGGGTTTGTTCTAGCCTAATCAGAGCTTCCAAGGCAGAGGTTTGTAATTCTCGTTGCACCCCTTGAAGTCATGCCTGAGTTTGCTTGTTTCGTCTCATGATGTTTCCAAAAACTTTATTGTTGAACTTAGTTGCACTCGTTCAAGCTTCATGATAACCCTTGGGGACCAAAGGGAGCCCTTCCTCTAGATCGTCTGTTCCACATTAGGGAAAGCAGGGTGGGTGGTTTAGGCTACTAGGAAACTGAACAGTTGCGCTCTACACGGTTCCTTGATGCCTCCACATCTGACCAACACTGGGCAGTGGTTGAAGAAAACTTTAGATAGTGTTTCTGCAAATGTGTTAGGGAACACCATATGCCACTCATGAGATATAATGGCACGATGAAGTTTCTTGGTCAGAACTGACCTAGCACGGTTTCGATACCAAGTGTAATAGAGGCCTTTTGGGGTTAGGTCGAAGAGATCATAAGTTTGCAGTGTGTGCATGAGTTTAGCTGTGCGAGTCTGGGAGAAGGTTTCTCCCCTCACTTTAGATGGCTTTATGATCTCATTAAAATCACCAATGGCAAGCCATGGGTGGTTAATCAAAATTTTAAGTTGAGTCAGATGTGCCCACACAAGGTCCCTTAGGTGAGCATGCGAGCTAATGTAAATTGCACTACAACACAAAGCTTGATGACCATGGGAAATGGTGAAGGATAGTGCATGTGAATGCTATCAATGACAGCCATCTAGAATTGTCTCTAGGGGGGTCATATTAGCAAGCCAGCCTAAGAGAAAAGAAGTCCAAATTGGATGAATGATTATGTTGTGTGATTTTTGCTAAGTTTAGTACTATATTTTTGTGTTATGGGCGTATTTTGTTGGGTGCTAGTTTTTGTTCCGTGGTGGGCTTGTGTGTGGCCCATTAGGGTTAATTGTATTATCTTTTAATTCCCTTGTTGGTGGGACAGAAGAACGGAGAAGAAAATTTTACCCTTATTCCTTCTAGTTTCTCATATCTCTTAGCTTAGTATTGACTCTAGTGGCTCCTTTCTAGCATTATCCTATCATTTGGTGCTTTCATTACCTTCAATCAGGCCTCCTCGCATAGAACACAAGGATCTTAGCGAAGCCATTCTTGTTCTCACTGAAAAAGTTGCTGCTTTACTGTCTCAACTTAAGGACCAACAACAGACACAAATAGCTCAAAATCTGCATTTTCAACGGGCCATTGAAGCCCGCTAGGATGCCTTACAATCCTCCTTATCCCTTCCCCAAGATAAGTTTTCCGACCAACCTTCTTTCCATCCTCCTATCTCCATTTCCCCCTTCCCAGTTTTTTCCAATCCAACTGTCGTTTCTATTTCCTCCCAACCATAATTTCCTATTTCCTCTCCTCATGTCCACACCCTTCTCCTAGATCCACCTATAATTGTCAATACCCCCACGGTTCACGCCCCTTTTTACCCTTCTCTTCCTCAACCTCCTTAGCATTGCTTACCACCCTAAAAAAAATGGACAAAAGGAAGTAGTAAATAGAAGTCTACAAACATACCTTCGCTGTTTTTGTAGCGAACACCCTAAGCAGTGGTTCAAGTTCTTGAATTTAGCTGAATATTGGTTCAACTCGACATACCACTCAGCCATTGGAATGCCTCCATTCCAGGCGGTTGATGGTCGTTCCCCACTTTCACTTATAGACTACGTGCAAGGGTCGCCGAAAAATATGGCTCTAGAAAATCAAAATAAGATTTTGAAGAACCTAAAAGCGAACCTTAAACGAACACGACAGAGTATGGTTGACCAAGCAAACAAGCATCGCACTAACCTCACATTCGAAGTTGGGGACTTTGTCTAGCTGCGCCTTACTTCGTATTGCCTGAAAACGGTAGTTCGCAACCTTTATCCTAAAATAGGAAAAAAAATACTTCGGGCCCTTTGAAATCACTCATCGAATCGATCAAGTCACGTATGAACTTAGTCTTCGCCCACAGTCACGAGTGCACCCGGCATTCCAAGTTTCCTTGTTGCAAAGTTACCATGGCCCTTGTCTTCTAACTCGTGTTCATCTTCTTCCTCACACTACCGAAGACTTAGCTCTAAGGGAAGAGATGTTTGGGTTGAGAATCTAGAGTCACTAGCCGAAAATGAAATAATTGCTTCTGACAACCATGAGAACACTTTATTTAAGTTACAACCTTGGAAAAGCCCGCCCACATCTACACTATTGAACCCTCCAACAGTTGGGCTTTCAGAATCGTCCACGTGTCATGTTGCTGCGCCCAAAGCTGTAGTTTCACGTGCTCCACCTGCTCGCTCTAAGAGAGGAGAGTCTCTAGAAAGCGACCTTCCAGCTGACTCTTTTTTCCATGCCTCGGGAAGGACCAGGCCACGTGACTACAGCTGTCTCGCATTGGCCCAAGTGCATTGTGCCTCAACCGTTGGATGAAATCACCAAGCCATCTCCACCGTCCCAAACTACCACAATTCGTGTCTTAGGGACTCCTCCAATAGTTACGCACCATGTCAGTGCCAACCTTGAGGGCAAGGTTACTCCTCCAGCAGTGGGCATTGTTAGTAGGCCAACCTGAGAGAAAAGAAGCCCAAATTGGATGAATGATTATGTTGTGTGATTTTTGCTAAGTTCAGTATTATATTTTTTTGTTATGAGTTTATTTTGTTGGGTGTTAGTTTTTGTTCCATGGTAGGCTTGTGTGTGGCCCATGAGGGTTAATTGTATTCTCTTTTAATTCCCCTGGTGATGGGATAGAAGGACGGAGAAGAAAATTTTACCCTTATTTCTTCTGGCTCTTATCTCTTAGCTTAGTACTAACTCTAGTGGCTCCTTTCTAGCATTATCCTATCAGGTCCACAACCCAAATTCCTCTGGCATGACTCTTGGCTTCAATGATATAGCAGATTTCATAACCAAGAGAAGCCTATAACTTTGCGGCTCCCGCAAACGTATAGTGAGTTTCCAGCAATATGAATTCTCCTCTTGGTGGAACATGTGATGAGTTCCTTAACACAACGATGACCTTTGGCGTTAATTGCCCCATGAATGTTCATGTTTCTAAACTGATCCATACAAGCCATTATATAGAGGGGTGTGTAGTTTAAAACTGCATATCATAGTTGCTTGGGGGCATTCCTAGGAGGGGTTTCTTCATCTATAAGTGAGGCAAAAGCAACACTATCCTGGGTAGTCACCCGTTTTGCCACAATGAATGCTTAGGCCATCATCAGTGCGAATAGTCCTGGGTAAAAGGTGGTGTCACAGTTCACCATCCTTCCTAAAGCTGGGCCCTGAGATGTTGTTCTACTAACATCTCCATTTGCGGCTGCTAGGGGAAGGGTCTCTGGCTGCATCTGTTTAGTACGAACCCATTTTTTCTTGTTAAGTTTACTCACGTGGGTGATGGCCATCGTAGGGTTTTGGTGCATGGAGATGGACGGACCCCCTTGGGTTGGCAGGGCCACATGGTGATCCATTAGTTCATCGTCATCCAAACCGTTGTTATGAGAATCTTGTGTGGGCCCCTCAGATTACGTGAATTTTGCATAAGCCATATTATTTTGTGCGTGATTTTTTATGTTGTTGCTATCGTGGGGTTGGTTCGAATCCTTGGACTAAGGCACGAAATTTCGGCTAGGTTTTCTAGGTTTACGCTTCACCACCATCTAGTCCCCATGGATTTCCACGACTGAGCTTGGCGATGGCACCTCCGGGGGTTGTTTACCAATTGGGTCCGTAGCATTGTCCCGTGGGTGCTGCTGGAGGAGTTAGGGTGCACTCACAGGAGACATGGCCATAGCATCCGCATCCAGAGCAAAGGATATGGAGGCTCTCATATTCAACGTGATGCCAAGTCCCATTCAAGAAGAATTTCCCTACAACAGGAGTTTGTAAGTCTAGAAGTACACAAACACTAACAAACCTCCCTCGAGTCATGTTGAACGTCATTGTGTCTACCTTCATAGGTATCCCATGGCAGAAGCAATGGTAATCAAAATGTTTTCCTCATAGTATAGCATCCCAAGTCTCGAAAAACGGACCCACGCGAGTGTTTTGTCCCCAATACTGGTTAAATAGCATCCACGGTCCACTATTGATCACCTTCTCACGACCTTCTTGTGGGTCAAACGTGACAAAATAGTGGCCATGGCCTACGTCAATAAATTCAAACCCATCAACTAGCTTCCATGCTCGCATAGTGAGAAAGCCAATGGATTTTTCGAGCAATTTGATCACCAAGAATTCATAGTTCTTTGGTGCCACAAAGGTGCCAAAGAGCTTCTCTTTGAATGAGAACTACCGTGGACTTGTCCCCCGACCATTTCCACAGTCATTGTCATACAGGGGTTCTCCAAGGTTCACTTCAACTCTCTCCATTTTACATATTTGTAATATAAAAGTTATATTATAATTAAAAAATATTTAAAAAAGTAAATTATATTTTAAATTTATGACAAACATTTATAGGATAGGCTTTGAATCCTTCGATGGTGTCACAAAGACAACCCAAAATGCATGATTAAAAGGGGTTTAATTTTTTTTAAAAATTAAATATGTAGTCATGTAGTAATTTTAATATTTTTCTGATCAAAGACAACGAGTAAAGAGTGATAAGGACAAACTTATAGGAATTAATAAAATTTAAAAGTATGGAGGAACACAATTTTGCATTTTCAATAAAATATTTTTTTTATAACTTCTCGACCAGTACTCTATCCAGTACCCTTATTTTTTTTTTCTGATCAAAGACACGGATTAGGAGAAAAATAATTATTAAATTGAGCCGCATGCATACTCTAGGAAAGCTAATCTCAATCAGTCAATCTCACCTGTATTTGAAATAAAACCTTAATGCAATAATGCATTAAGAGAATTGCATAGAATCAACAGATGGAATGTGACAACTTGAGCATGGGCACCCTATTCACAAGCGAGTGCATCATTGATTCCAATCTCTACACATAAGTACAAAAAAAACAACTAAGTGAAGATACAACAGTAAAACCAATTTGAGTACTGTTTACGTTTATAACAATTAGCAACTTTTATCACTCTAGTCTTCCGCAGCATCTTCGATTTCTTCATCCTCTGGTACTCCCCGAAGGTAGAGAACATTGTTACATCTAGAAATAAAAACAATGAAATTGGACTTGACTAACGTATTCAAGTTATGATACTCTGAAAGGTCATGGTGACCAAATGAAGTAAATCTTTAAGTAGGTTTGAAGGAGGAAATGCATATATTTGCTTTGTTGTTGTGTTGGATAGTTTATCATGTTCAGAAGTACAAAAGAACCATAATGTAGAAATAAAAAATTTAATACATGGTACAAGTACAAGTATTACAATTAGAGGATAAAGTGCATTTTTATCATTTAATCTCAAATCTTAACCATATATTTTCTAATAAATGACTATTGTCATACTTTATCCTCTAAAGTATGATAAAATCCAACAATCAGGACCTGAATCAACACTGCCAATCATATTTAGGAGGTGAATGAAAAAATGTACTTTTGGGAAATGTAAACCAACTTCAAATCACTCTTTTCAATTCAACCGGCACGATTCAAAAACCACATATCATGTTATCCTCTACCTCCAAAAATATATTACAAAACAGTGGGGAAAAAACATTAATTCTGGTTTCCAGAGATAACATCAATGTCAAAATACGGTGAAACCTATATTGAGAATTTAAATGAGTCACAGCGAGCAGGATGTGAAACTTGGGCTGCATAAGATTGAATTGGATGATTCAATTTCTTGATTATTTTTATTTGGCAAATACTATCTAAAACATCACATATTACATCAACAATTTTCAAATAGCACAATTTAACTCACATTTTTTACTTTACTCTAACTGTTTCTCATATTTTTTTTCAAGAACTAACTACTTCAGTAAGTAGTTTTTTTTTTTCCACGCCACTAAAATATATGAAAACAATCAATTGTAAAATCCTGAGCTTACTTACCATAAGTAATGGTGTGATTTTAATCTTTTAGAACCATAAAGCCTACATGTATCCTTAAGTGTAAGGGATGGTCAGTTGATTTTATTTGAGGTAGAACAAGAAAAATATATTATAATAATAAAGGATATGATTAGGTTCAAGTTAAAAAATGCAACACGAAACTTGACTCGTACAAAAAATAAAAGGAACAGGTTGAATTAAGGGTTTTAGGGTTTTATGTTATTGGGGTCGAATTAGAAAACCCCTGTATATTAGCATAACAGAATAACCTTTAGCAAATAGTCAAATAGAATAGTTGATATGTAATTTACCTGATTAAAATCTCTCCCAAATTTCCAGTAAACTGTCCCTCGATGTACTCCTCAGTGTTGGCCAGCTACAGAGACAGACATTCAAAGACATTAAAAAAACAAATTAACCCTTATGCCAAAAGCTACAAACAATAATTATCACCCAACAACAAACACTTAAGAATTATTTAAATATTACCTGCAAGTTCATATAGGAATCAACGGAAACAAGATACCCTGAAAACAAATTACAGTGAAGAAATTATAAGAAAAATCCATGCAGTATTTGACCACTAAAGGAAAATGAAACGTGCAAAAGTGAAATAAAATTTATCCATAAGAAAGCATCATACCCTTGTACTCCATTCCCCACTTTAGTTTCACAATCACAGGCTTCCCAGTCAAATTGTTCAAGAAAGGTTTGGGATTAACTGGTATAGTCTGCAAAACACAAACACCAAAAGAGAAACAAATAAATAAGAAAATAAGGCACAATTGGGAAGCAAGGAACATGATTAACGGAGGACCAAAAAGAAGATACTCACAGCCATTGTAGAATGCTATGCTCTACGAGATCGAAATCGCTGAAACCTGGAACTGTGGAGGATGAAAGAGTTCAAATCGGTAATTAGGGTTTTGTACCCCAAGGCCGAGAGGAGAAAAGGAAATTAAGATTCGGGCTTTTTTAATCAGCCCACTGGGCTTAGCTCTGTTGTTAGTATTGTGTTTGTGAGAGTTTTGCGATTTTAACAGTTTTTTTCTCATTTTCTATTTGAACCCTTTCTTCACTCTTTCTCCTACTTTTCAATTCTTTCCCAATGTTTTAAAATTAGACTGTCATTGAATTGGTGAAGGTATTTAATAAATTAATATTTTTATTTTTAATATATTATAATAAATATATCAAATAATATTAAAAAAAATTGCTAAATAGCAAAGGGAATGTTGAAATGAAAAAATGGTATAAAGGGAGTTGACTTTAAAAATGGAAGGTGTATTTAGAAAAACCCAACAAAATTTAAAATTTTGGCCTAATGAAGAAAGCCAAAATCGTAAATCAAGAGAATCGTCAAACCGTCAGTTCATTTCAGTTTAATCAGTTCTATATTTGTTCAATGCGTGACAGATTTTATAGGTGATTTCAAACAAGGAATTGGTTCGTGCTTGAACTAGGTAGTTTGATCCATATTTACCTATAAAAAAAAGGTAGTTTGATACAATTTTCAACAGATTACTTTTTTTTTGCTAGCGGTTTTTATTGGGTTCGGCAACCCGATGATCCAATACAACCTAATATAACTTAAACATTGAGTTTGATTTTTCTTATGATTTGATAAAACTTGACCCAACTCAATCAAATTTAATCCACTACAGGTTCGGTGATGAATTGTGTAAGTTGAACCCGAAACTCAACCAATTCAACCATAATATTAAATTAATATATATTATTATTATTATTTGAAATTATGTGTTGTTTTTTATATTATGTTTTTGTTAGTTTAAAAAAAATATGTAGTAATTTGTATGATTTGACTAGCTTAGAGAATTTGTGTTTACTTTTATTTTGGACAAATGTTTCTTTAATTATCATTGCTTAAATATTTAGTTGTATGTTAATTTTAATTTGTTTTAGTTTTTATATATAATTTGTAACTATAATTTATTGTTTATTTTTATGTTATAATAATAATATAATCTATTTTTTAAAAAATATCCTACAAAATATAAAAAACAATATTCTAAAATTTATTTTTTTAAAAAAAACATCTTTTAAAATTGTCACCCATTAACCTAATACAACTTAACTCGTTCAAGAGTGGGTTGAGTTAGCTTGAGTTTAATGAAAAAAAAAAAGAAAAATAAACTCAACCCAATATTTTTATTATTGGATTGAGTATTGAGTTTTCCTGAATCTCACTCAACCCAACCTATGTTCGCCCTACATATAACACTTAAAAGCATTATCTTCTTTGTCATGAGCATGGTTTTCAAAACCGAACCGACCGATTCAACCAGTTGAATTAAGAACTGGATCAGTGTCCGGTCCAAAGTTTTCAAATTACCGGGGGAGGAACGAACAGACTTGAAGTCGGATGAACCAATTTGGAACTGGGAGAACCAATTGGTTTAGGGATCAAACCTTTTTTTATATTGTTTTAAAAAGCAGGAAAAAAATAAAAAATATAGGTTTTTTAAATTTTAGGTGCACAAAGGAGAAATGTTCATAAAGTCTAAGTTCATGTATGTGAAACTTTCCACACTTACTAGTTTCTTCACCAAACATTTATTATAATTTAGAATATAAATATCTCTCAAAGAGTTATTTTAAGACAATGTGAGACTTTGTCTCTTTGTAATATTATAAGAGTTTAATTGGTATACACTGTTATTGTAAAGATGTTTACACTAACATTCAATCACAACCCTTCATGATAAGTTTGTTGAATTTACCAATTAAACTCATTATAAAGACAACAACACTTAAACTTGAAAAGATATATTATATTTGTATACTATAAATCATATATAGATTATTTTTTCTTCAATATATTATTACATTAGTAAAAAAGTAATATTCTATTAATTCAATTCAACTTGGTTCAATTTCGATTCAACCTTTAAACCCTAAACCCATGTTTTCACCAATTCAATGATCGATCCGACTTTAAAAACCTAGATCACAAGACAACTTTCCTCTTTTGTATTTTCTTTTACTAATACTAGCACTACTTTATTTTGGTTGTGTTTAATTTTTCACATCCTATTTCCAAATATAAATTCTACTTGTGAGTTGTACAAAATCAAATGTGTTCCTTGTCTAGAATATTTTCTTTAAGAAAAGTTTAAAAAAGCAGGAGTCTGTAAAATAAAAAAAGGTTTGAAATAATAAGGTCTTAGTATGATTGTTTGATGTGGCAATCTTTCATGCCAAAATAAGAAAAACTAATTCAAACAACTTGTAACTCCAAGAGAATATTTGAAAAAACTGAAAAATTATACTATTTCAATGATGAACTAGATGCATAATTTTGACTATTTTATAATTATTTATAATCAGAATTAATTTTTGTTTGGTTAAATTTATTAAAAAGTGTTTGAAATTGATTAATCGTGTGTACATGTAATAAAAAGAAACTTTTATAGAGTAAAAGAGTGTGAAAACATGTTAAAGAAAAACAATAAATTGGAAAATAATAATAACCTATAGATTTCCAACTTTTTAAACATATCTTATTTTTCAACGAAAACTCTTTTTCTAAATATAAATGAAATTTCCAAACATCATTAAATTTTAGAAACTACTTAAATGTTTTCCAATGGGATTTTCTCCTTGCACTCCATGTTATTCTCTCTTCACTTTCATGCAATAAAAATAAGAAGAAAAAAAATATCCATAGCACATACAACACTCCCATAACCTAATACCTAAGCATGGCAATGGGGTGGGGAGGTGACAACTATAACATTCTCATTCTCATCCTTGCTGCTAAACTCATCCTTATCCCTGTTCTCATATCTAACAGATATAAGATTTATGTCATCATTCTCATCTATCTCGAATATCGAGTAAAAACATACCTGTTCTATACTCACAAAAAAATTATAATAATTTTTCAATAAAAAATAAATTGTTTGAATATAATTGTATTAATTCAAAAGTTATCTAATAAACACAAAGTTTCTACTTTGTGAATTAAATATAAAACCTTTTTTTAAGACAAATGTCAAACTCTAAATGTGAAACCTTTCTTTACATTCCAACATTGTAATTTGTGAACAAAATAGGAATCTAAATGATAATTTGATTTGAAAAATAGGTCTAATAAATCTAGGGTAAGACTTTGGGGTATTTTAATAATAAAAATAAGGGTGGGGACGAGGATGAGATGAATATGTATATCCTCATCTTGTCTCTATCTCCAACTTAATAAATCAGGTATTTCATGTACCCGTACCTGTGTTTGATCAAATCAAGGATTTTTCATCAACTTTGGGGTGGTTTGGAGATTACCCATAAATACGGGTTTATTTGTCATCCCTACTGATACCATCCATGTGCTCTTTTCCTATCCATAGCATGCACCTTCATCAAACATATGCCCCCCTTTATAGCACAACAACGAACTGTTTCGACAACGAACTAGTTTCGGAGGTTGTAAAATTGGTATAAGGTGCTTAGGAATATGTAATCCAAATTTGTCAAAAGTGAGCATCTAATTACATATTCTCGAAGATGTAAATTTGGGCATGGGGTATTTCGGAATACATAATCTAAACTTGTCAAAAGACAACATACGAATTACATATTCTAGATGTTGTAAATTTGGCATGCGGTTACTTTCGAATAGGTAATTCGAACTCACCCAAAAACAACATCTAGATTATGCATTCTAGGCAAGTGGTAAACTTTATCCAAAACCAATTTGGAAAGGTCATTCTTTTGTCCTTGTAACTAGGATGACAAAAAAATTTGTGTCCGCAGATACCTGTAGATAAAACTTTTAAAAATACTCACACGAGTAATTTAAATAGGTACTGCCACCTGTGGGTATGGGTTTTTTCTACCCACTCCTTAATAGACATGGGTACGGGTATCATAGTACCCGTACCCGTAGGTACTCGTTATTGAAATAAATCAACTTAAAATATTAATTATTAAATTTCATTGTTATCAAGGTTATTTTTTTAATTAAAAAGTACATAATTCATAGAATTATTTTCAATAAAAATGTCAGTTATGTAAATGATATTCTATTTATATTAAATATATTGTGTGTATATATATATATTATATTAATCTATTTTTAGATCTAATTAATTTTGTAGAAGTTAGTATAATTTTATTTTTAAATTTTTCAAAAAATAATTATTTATTTAATAATGTTGGAATTGAAGTTTTGGAAAGTTTGAAGAAGCCATCAAGTCCTTTGAAGTCCTTTAAGGTTTTGGTTTTGAAGATGTATGATACTTTTGATTTCTAGTTTTTATACAAATCAATTTAATGGTACCAAACACGTTTGACAGTTGTGATACTTGTATTGTGTGTTTAGATAGGCTTGAGAATGTGTTTGGAAAGTTTAGAAATAGATTTCATAGGCTGGGAAGTGTTGAAAAATTTTCAAAAGTGAAAATTATGGTAAAGGTAACCGATTACCATTTATGGTAATCGATTACCCTTTGAGAAATTTTGAGTATTGAAATTACTGATCTTTATAGTAATCGATTATTTCAGAATTTTAGACCAATTTTGAAGTAGGATATCATGTAATCAAGTAGGTAATCGATTACCCTGAATCAAAACTCATATAAGAGCATTTTTAAACTAGTTTTTAAATAGTTTTTGCAGAACTTTTGAAAGGTTCATTGAATGCTTACTGCTTTTAATTATTTTACCCAAATTCTCTCCAAGAACTATACCCATTTCTTGATGATTTAAGGGTATAAGAAATTCAAGATTCAAGGAAGAGACTACTTTAGATTGTTGTGAAATCTTGCAATGGGGTGTTGCAAGTGAGACATTGTGAGTGGTGGAGTGTCACGGTTTAGCAAAATCTTGTGGGGGTGCAAGAGGAAGCCTCTTTTTGTATGGTTTGAATCTTTCCAGGTGTAAAATTTATATGTGTGGTGTACATGCATGAGATTTTAGTGGAAAACATATTAGCGGAAGGCTAAGTCTGAAAATAGGATGTAGGTCAGGTTGATCGAACTAGTATAAATCACTGTGCAATTTTTTTCTTTCCTATACTCTTAAATTTTGAATTATATTGAGATCTTGGATAACCACTGGTTGGGCTTTTGCAGTTGAAACATTTTTCTGTAGTTTCTTGCAACAAATTACAATTGACAATATTTTTATTTTGATATTGGGTTTGGGTAATTGATATAAGAGTTATGAGTTTGAAATCTTATTCAATTCTTTATCCACCCATTTCTTTTGTGTTTGATAAACCTGTTGGTGCAATTCATATTTTATTTTCACTGATTGCAATTGTAAACCATTATTGAAGGAATTGCTATATATCAAGTTTATTGTCAAATACATTAAAATAGTTGAATTCTTGAAAAACTCATTTTTGCTAAACAAGGTAGATTTTGAAATTTCTGAAAAGGGGCATATTTGAACTACTCTTATACTTTTGAATAGAAAATTTTTTGAAAAATAATTTGGTTAATCTATTCAACCCCTTTCTAGATTGCCCTCTGGGACCAAAAATTAGCATCAAAAGCGGATCTTGAGAAATATTCAAAATTATATCGATCCATATTTTTTTTCTTTGAAAATGTCAAGGAATCAACTACCTTTTAGTGAGAGTGCCTCTATGAACAGACCACCATTATGCATTGGTGAAAATTATGTTTTTTGGAAGTAAGAATGATAATTTTTATAGAGTCTATAAACAAAGGCATATGGCAAGCTGTTATAACTGATTATAAAATTCCTACATATATGGTTAAAAATCAAATAGTTGAAAAACTGTATGAATTGTGGACCACTGATGAAATAAAATATGATGAGAATGATTCAAAATCCTTAAATATTATACACTCTACTTTGAATAGTGATGATTTTTTTAGGGTATCACCATGTAATACAGCTAAGGAAGCGTGTGATCTAATCCAAGTTACCCATGAAGGTACACTTGAAGTAAAATGAGTTAAAAAGAATACCTTGATCTAAGAGTATGAAATGTTCCACATGAATCAAGGTTAACCAATCATGCATGTACAGAAAAAGGTTTACACACATAATCAATCATTGAATTGACTTGGAAAGTTATTTAAGGCAGAAGAGTTGAATTTGAAGATACTAAAATTTCTCAACCACAAATGGCAACCCACCATGACAGCAATCACAGAATCAAAGAACTTGACTAACATGAAAAATGTTGAACTCTTTGGAAAACCCAAGGAGTATGAGATGGATATTGCTAGAATAACGGAAGAAGAACAAAAGGAAAATAAAGGCAAAGGCTTAGCACTAAAAGCACATGAATAGTCAAGTGGTGATGAAAGAACTGAGAATGAATCTTCAGAATCTGAGTACATGAATCTCATGGTAAGAAAATTTAAAAGGTGCATGAAGAAGAACAACAACAAAGAAAAGTTGGCAGAAAGCAATCAAAGAAGGGGAATACAACTTCTCCAAAGTTTATTTGCTTTTAATGTGGTAAGACATATCACATGAACGTTGATTGCCCTTTCCTAACTAGAAAACAAAAAAATGAAGAGCCTAGACCAAAATTCAGGAAGAATAAGAAGAAGAAGGCATACATTATTCGGGAAGACAATGTCTCCACCACTTCTTCAAGTGAAAGTGACTAAGAAGTTAATTTTCACTTGATGACTAAAGCCAAAGTAGAGAAAGAGGCAAGTGATTCTGACTATTCTTGTGATTGTGGTTATGACCAACTCCAAGAAGCTTTTTTTGAATTGCATGGTGAGGCTAAAAGAATAAGCTGCCTCAATATTGGTTTCAAAAAGCAAATCAAGGCATTATGAAGTTCGTATAAATGACTTGCAAAAAGAAATAAAAGTTTTAAAAGATGAAAATTTGAAATTAAAAACCATTTCTCGTTGCAATCATGCTTCATACTCTAGTTGTGGAAACTTTAAGGTGTTTAAAGGTAAAATGGATTATCTTACAAAAGCACTTTCTAAGTTCACTATCGAAAGTGCTAATCTTCATGCTCTTTTGGGAAAACAACATGACATATCTTCAAAAGCTAACCTTGGATACCATAATACCACCATGAAAAATGCTTTCAAAAATACTTTCAATTCTATAAAATCTTATAGACCTTATATCTCTTGTCATTACTGTTTTCACAAAGGACATACTACCTATAATTGCCTTATTAGGAGGACTGAAGCTACAAATAGGAAATACATATGTGTTCCCAAAGGATCTAAAGTTATCACTAATCCAAATGGACCCAACTCCATTTGGGTACCAAAATGAGTAATTAACTTGTTTTGCAGGTGTGCCTTAAAGCAAAGAAGTCCTTGTGGTACTTGGACAGTGGATGCTCAAGACACATGACCGGAGATAGAAGCAAGTTCATATCTCTACAACCAAAAACAAGTGGTTTTGTCACTTATGGGGATAACAATAAAGGTCAAATCCTTGGTATTGGAAGCATTGGTAACAAAGGCTCTATTCAAATTGATGATGTTTTACTTGTTGATGATCTTATATCCAATCTGCTTAGTATAAGTCAATTGTGTGATAAAAACTTTAAATCAGGTGTGCTTTAAAGCAAAGAAGTCCTTGTGGTACCTGGACAGTGGATGCTCAAGACACATGACCGGAGATAGAAGCAAGTTCATATCTCTACAACCAAAAACAAGTGGTTTTGTCACTTATGGGGATAACAATAAAGGTCAAATCCTTGGTATTGGAAGCATTGGTAACAAAGGCTCTATTCAAATTGATGATGTTTTACTTGTTGATGATCTTATATCCAATCTGCTTAGTATAAGTCAATTGTGTGATAAAAACTTTAAATCAAGTTTGATAATGAGTGTTGAACTATTAGTGATGCATCAAATATGTTTTGTTTGTTGGCATGATAGTAAATAACATTTATGTGCTTGACATTAATCATTATGCATCAAACATCACATGTTTATCATCTAGACATGATGTATCATCACTTTGGCATAGACGCATTGCACACATTAATTTGGGTCAATTGAATAGACTTCCATCTAACAATCTTGTAGTATCCTACCAAACTTAAAGTTCTATAAAGATGGCCTTTGTGATGCATGTCAAAAGGTAAAACAGTCTAGAAAATCTTTTAAATCCATTAATTTAGTTTCTACCACTAGACCACTTGAACTTTTTCACATTTGATCAAACATCACATGGCCTTTGTGGTCCTTCTAGATTTACATGGGTAGCTTTCTTATCTATAAAAAATAATGTCATCCTTGGTTTTCTTAAAATTACCAAAAGGATTTGAAAATTAAGTTTCTTGAGAAGTGACATTAATCATTATGCATCAAACATCACATAGTAAAGCATATAAAATATTCAATAAAAGATCCTTGGTGTAGAAGAATTAGTTTCATGTTGTATTTGATGAATGTAGCCCCCAGAAAAAGGGAGTTTTCTTGGTAGATGATGATGATGCAGGTACAATTAATATTCCACTGAAAAGTCAAAAGACACCATTAACTTAGAGGAAAAGGAAGTCTCAAATGAAGTTGAAGCACAACCTCTACCCAAAGAATGGAGGACACCCAGAGAAGTCTCCCTTGACAACATACCTGTGATATTGAGAAGGGAGTTACTACTAGACATTCTCTAAATCTTTTCTATGAACATATGGCCTTTGTTTCTCAAATTGAACCATCTTGTGTGGATGATACTTTGAATGATGAATTTTGGTTGTTAGCCATGCTATATAAACTAAATCAATTTAAAAGAAATGATTTTTGGCAACTAGTGCCATATAAGGGTTGCGTGAATGTCATAGGAACAAAATGAGTGTTTAGAAACAAACTAGATGAAACAGGAACCATAACTAGAACTAAGGCTAGATTAGTAGCTAAGAGCTATAGTCAATAGGAAGGTATAGATTTTGGTGAAACATATGCTCCAGTAGCTAGATTAGAAGCTATTAGGCTCCTTTTTTGCTTTTGCATGTGTGTTTGACTTTAAGTTACACCAAATGGACGTGAAATATGCCTTTTTGAATTATTTCCTTGATAAAGAAGTGTTTGTTTCATAACCTCTTGGTTCTATAGATCACATGTTTCTTTATCATGTGTATAAGCTTAAGAAAGCTCTTTATGGTCTTAAGCAACTTCCGAGGCAATGATACGAAAGGTTAAGTAAATCTCTCTTGTCTTAGAACTTTGAAAGAGGAAAGGTAGACAAAACCCTATACATTATGAGATCTTCTAAATATATTTTGATTTTTTAAGTATATGTAGATTATATTATATTTAGTTCCACTAACACATCTTTCTGTAAGGGCTTTATTTCCAAAATGCAGGGGGAGTTTGATATGTCAATGATGGGAGAGCTAAAATTTTTCTTAGGCTTGCAACTCAAGCAAATGGAGAAAGGAATCTTTCTACATCAAACCAAATATACAAAGGATCTATTAAAAAAATTTGACAAGGAATAGTGCAAAGTCTCCAACATCCCTATGGGAACCAACTGTTATCTAGATGCTGACTTGAAATGACAGCCAGTAGAAGTGTCCAAATATAGGGGAATGATAGGTTCTTTATATTTAATTGCTAGTAGACCTAACATTATGTTCAATGTTTGTCTATGTGCTAGGTATCAGGTTATACCAAAAGAATCACACATGACTGTAGTAAAAAGGATCATAAAGTACCTGAAAGGCACACTTGATATGGGATTGTGGTATCCCAAAGGTACAAATCCTTCCTTAATTGGTTTTTTAACTTAGACTTTGCAGGTTTCAAGTTAGACAGGACAAATACAAGTATTGTCATCTATTTAGGAATAGTCTAGTATCTTGAACAAACAAAAAACAAACATGTGTGACCTTGTCAACTACTGAGGCAAAATCCATAATTACAGGAATTTGTTGTGCCCAATCTTTATGGCTAAGGTAGCAACTTGAAGACTTCGACATCATAATTAACAAAATACTTCTCAAGTGTGACAATACAAGTGCAATAAATCTGACAAAGAATTCTATACTTCATTCAAAGACAATACATATAGAGATTCGTCATCATTTTCTGAGAGATCATGTAGAGAAAGGAGATTGTGAAGTCAAATTCATAGAAATGGAGTTCCAGCTAGCTGACATATTTACAAAACCACTACTAAGAAAAAGGTTCTATAAGCTTAGAAAAGATCTTGGTATAGTAAGTAACCATGAACTATGGTTTTAACTAATTTTGATTGACTTAGAATACATAAGTGTGTGAATTCAGTGATTTTGCATGAGACATTTCATGAATTGGTTGAAATTGCTTTCATTTGATCATAGCTCATGCATTAGAAGCATAACATCATGATAGATTGGAATGAAATAACATGAAAATCAAATTTAGAGGCATATTACAATGTGGTAATCGATTACCTACAATGGTAATCAATTAATCTAAAGGCTGATTTTTCTAGAACCAAGTTTAGGCCTCGTGGTAATCGATTACTATAAAGTAGTAATCGATTACTTGCACTGAACTTCTCTCCTCAATTTAAATTGGAAAGGGGCGTGCATCTCATTCATTCCATACTTTCATACCTTGATTCCAAGAGAAGCATTCTCTGTGAAAACTAAGGGAAAAGCTAGGGTTCAAGAATCCCATTCGAATTTGTGAAATCCCAAGGTTGATTGTGGGTTCTTTTCTCATTACCAAACCCTCTCTACAAAACTCTACCACTTTAATAGAAGAAGGAAGCAGCAGCAGGGGTAAAAAATTTAAGCACACAACCACTTGAAGAGAGTTTCGACCTAAGCTTACTTACTCCAAGGAAGCCTGTTGCTCCCAAAATACTTGCATAAGGATCACCAGCTAACACAGGATTATGCTCATGAGTGGTTCTCCATCCAACAACAATAGATGAATTTTTCAGAATCTATGCTGGAAAGGAGGTAAATTCTCCTAAGGTCCTTATGTTCTCGTGGTTGACTGAAAATGGTTGTAGCTTTCATGATGATATAAAGTTTCAAGGTCTATCTAAATTTGTTCAGTTGAAGGGCAAGTTTTATCCTGATTTGGTGAGGGTATTCTATTCTAATTTGAAGATTGATAATTTTGGAAATTTGGTTTCTGAGGTTAAGAAGAAGAAAATTATGCTCATTGATGAGATTTTTATGCCCATTGGTGGAATTACCAATAAGGGCATAAATGTGAATGTAGATGACCTTAACGAAAATGGGGTCAATTACAGAAAATTTAAGGTTTTCAAATCTATGCTTGTGAGGCCTGTTGAATGGGAAATTGGAAGAATCTCGAAGAAGGATTCTAGGAAGAAAATTGTCTTTAACACTGGCGGTATAAAGGTGGATGGCCGCCTTCTTCATTACTCAATTGTTTAGATCTTGGCTACTAGAGGTAACAACCATGCATAGATTATGGAGGAAGACATGATTCTTTTATGTGCCATAAAGAACAACATTAAGGTAAACTAACTGAATGTGATCAGGACACCATGGTAAAAAAAAAAGGCTTGATGAATATAAGTGTCTTTTTGTTGTTTTTGTGTCTAAAGTGTTTGAAAGGTATGGTGAGGACACATCCAATGAAGCAAGAGAAGTGAGATGTCCACTTTGTGAAGAACAGGGCACTTAAAATGATGAAACTGGTAAATACTAATGAAGGTTGGATAAATAAAGATGAATCCTTGCTGAAGATGATAAAGATGAAGTGGAGCCTAAGCCACTATCACCTTTGAAGACATGATACTCAATAGGATGAGTGCTATGCAAGAGATGTATGAAAAGGAGTTCAGGGAAATCAAGGACTCTCTAGAGTCAATTTCTGAGAGGTTGGACCTCCTGGATGTTCCCTTTCCAAGAAATTAGGAGAATTTTAGTGCACCCTTGCATTTTAGCTTTTAGGCATGTAGGATGTCATTATGTTTTTGCATTATGCAGTTTTATCTCAATTTTAGTTAGTTTGTTAAATTTTTAGCTGATTAGGACCATTTCAATTGCATTCTAGTTAAGCTCTCAATGTATCTCTACTAATTAAAGTGTAATATCAATTAAAGATCAATGAAAGTTTGACTTTTGTTTTCATTTGGTATGAATTTGTTGTGAACTAGTGTGAAATTGGTTGCAATTTTACTCTATTTTGTGCTAACATGTACCCTGTTTTTCAAAGGAATAGAGGTTAGAATTGTTAAGTCAATTTTTCATGTTGTTTTGAAAAGAAATTGAAGCTACAATTCTGCAGAGGTTCAAGCTATTTCTGTGATGAATTTTGCTGCATAATATTAAAGTATCTTACTGGCTTATGCAAAATTTTGCTGCATAATAAGTGCAAAATTTGTGCAGCTTTGGTGTAGTCTTTTGAATGCCTTCCTGGTTGGTTATCTTACCTATAAAATATGTCATTTTATTTGCATATTTCTCTATTAACCTTTTTCTTTGAAGTATCAAAAAGGGGAGAAAAGTTGGAGAAACTTTGAGAAGATTTGAATGATGATTGAAGGGGAGAAGATAGCATGACTCAGGTCTCATTGCCTAGATCTGAAGAGAAATCAAAGTGTTTGGCTCAAAGTGCAGTTTGGCTTATCAAAACCAAAAAAAAGGGAGATTGTTGGAATTGAAGGCTTGGAAAGGTTGAAGAAGTCATCAAGTCCTTTAAAGTTCTTTCAAGTTTTAGTTTTGGAGATGTATGATGCTTTTGATTTCCAGTTTTTACACAAATCAATTTTATGGTACCAAACACGATTTAGATGTATGGTACTTGTATTGTGTTTAGATAGGCTTGAGAATGTGTTTGAGGAGTTTAGAAATAGATTGCATAGGTTGAGAAGTGCTGAAAAATATTCAAAAGTGAAAATTATGGTAAGGTAATCAATTACCTTATTATGGTAATCAATTACCCTTTGAGAAATTTTGACTATTAAGATTACTGCTCTCTGTGGTAATTGATTACTTGCAGTGGTAATTGATTATTCTAGAGAACTTGCATTCTAGACTAGTTTTGAAGCAGGATATTAGGTAATCGATTACCCTGATTCAAAACTCATATAAAAGCATTTTTAAAACAGTTTTTTAATAGATTTGTAGAACGTTGAAAGGTCCATTGAATGCTTGCTGCTCATAACTATTTTACCCAAATCCAAGAACTATACCTATTTTTTATGATTTGAAGGTATGTCTGTTTCCATGGGTGTGATTGGCTATCTCTTTTAATGGATTTTTGAGTAAAGTCAGGCTTCCCTCAACATTTGCTTCACTTCAAAGAGCTAAACCTAGATGACAAACCGCAGCCAATCCTGCATCCACCTCCTAAGAATTTACAACTCAAGGAAGTCTCTGGTTCTTTCAGAAAGATGTAAATCTTCTTGAGGTAACCTCAACTCCTTGGGTTTCAACTCCTTACATAATAGGTCTATAATAAGGCCCCAACTAGTTGGGTCAAGAGGTAACCCACGTCCTAACCAAAGGTAGGACTGTCCATGTATACATGTTTAAAAGTATCTCTACCTTAAGACTTGAAATTCAATATTCAAGAAAGAAACTACTTTAAGATTTGATCTATCTTGCTGGGTATTTAACTACATGTGATATTTTTCTATACCCTTTTTTGTGTTTTTACACAATCTTTGACAATCTCTTGAGATGTTCTTGAGATTGTTGTGAAATCTTGCAACGGGTAGTTGCAAGTGAGGCGTTGTGACTGACAAGGTGTCACGGTTTAACAAACTCTTGTGGGTTGCAAGATGAAGCCTCTTTTATGTGGTTTGAATATTTTCGGTGTAAAATTTGTATGTGTGGTGTGCATGTATGAAATTTTAGTGGAAAACAGATTAACGGAAGGCTATGTCTAAAAACTGCATGTAGGTCATGTTGACTGAATCAGTATAAATCACTGTGCAATTTTTCTCTTCCTTATACTCTTTAATTTTGAATTATATTGAGATTTTGGATAACCATTGATTAGGACTTCCCTTCTTAAACATAATTGAGGTAAAATGTCAACTAAATACAAATAGAGAGATAAGTAGAATGCTTTATCATATACAAATATGACTAGTTAGTTAAAATCAATTAATGTTGTATTAAATGCTCAAACAAACAAAGTAGACAAATACACTCTAAGATGCATGTTTTTACCCTTCAAGACTCGCAAAAAAATTACCTTTTTTGAAGACTATATATGTGAAGTTGTGAAGCTTTCAAAGATAGAGAACTAACATTCAAATTATTTCTAAGTTCACATTTTAAACTTTTTCTTCTTTGCAAAGCTTTTCTTGTTTGTAAGAATACTTTCAAACTATTCGTAGATCCCGAGAGTTAGACTTGATCTTCATTGTATATCCATCTTGCTAGACTTGATCTTTATTGTATATCCATTTTGTGCCTTGTAAACTCCTAAATCTTTTGATTTAGAAAAGAGCCTAAAATAGCTTGATATAATTATAAAAGAATACTTGCATTGTAGTTTGAAAATGTTAGTAAAAGACTATTTGGAGATAAGCTTGAAGAAGTTTGAGAAAGACTACTTATAACTTTGAGAAATTAGTGAAACTGTAACAATTGTTAAGGAACTAGACATAGTCTCAAGTTTGACACGGACCAAGAAATATTTTCATTATGTTTATCTAACATTTAATTGTGATCATCTTTTAAAAATTAATTGTGAAATATTTCTCTTAAAACAATGTCATGTCTTTTAAATAGCTCCACATACACACACACAAGTCTTACAAAAAACTTTGCAAAAATTTTTAAAAACATAATTCCATCCACTTTCTTGTGTTTTTATAGACTTTACGATGGTTAACGAGCCTATAAGTCTTAAGGGAACATAATTCCTATAATATTTGCATGAAAGGCCATGTAAAAGCCTAGTGGAGCCTAATGTAACAACATTGTTCCTCTAAAAGTTGATGATCTTATCTTCGTTAGGTGATTTGCACATTGGTTACCCTTCCTCTAAACATGTTGAATTCATCAATTCTTGAATTAAACAAACTACCTCTTATACCATGAAGTAATCTAAATACCATACCACCTTGTAGTATCCAACTTCCCATCCCAATTAGGGTGTCAAAAATTGAATCAGACTGAATTGAAAACCAAAGAATAAAAAATTGCACAATTTGGTTCAGTTTGCGGTTTGACTTATTAAAATCACACAAAATAGAACTAAATCACTCCCCCCTTAATTATTTTAGAAAATCCGTAAAAAGACATATACAATTACTTATTATTTTCAAAGTTTTTATGATTTAGACTTAATCTTTAATTAGAATTTTTAATTAATATGTATTAGTTGATGAATTAATATTTTAGCAAGATTATTTATTTTAATTTTAATGGATACAATTTTACAACAAGTAATATGTAATCTTTAAATGGATTGATTGTTTTTATTTTAATTTCATATAGGGTGTGTTTAGCTTGATATTTCAACCAATTGAAAGTTGAAAGAATAGCTGAAATAGTTTCAACTTTATTTGGTAAGCAAAAAGCTAGTAAATTTTTTATATAGTTTTTTTTTCTAAAAAGCTACTCTAATTAGGTTTTTAAAAGATTAATTTTTCAGTTACTGATTTTCTTTTATAATTTTACCATTCATTAGTAAATGAATTACCCCCATTGATTATTTATATTAACATGTCAAATCCTTCGTCCTTTATCTATCTTTCCTTCATTATAGTTTAAATATGTAATTATAATAATTTATAATTTAAATATAATTATAAAAAATTATATTTTAAATATTCAATTTAAATATTTAAATATAGAAAATTATTATTTAAATATATAATTATAGTAATTTATAATTTAAATATGTAATTATAGAAATTGATAATTTAAATACATAATTATAGTAATTTATAATTTAAATACATAATTATAGTAATTTATAATTTTAAATATATAATTTAAAAATTTATAATTTAAATATTTAATTATAATAATTTATAATTTTAAAATATAATCAATTTATATAATTAAAATATGATATAAATATTTTAAATTTTAAATACCTAATTATTGATCTAATTATTAATGATCTAATTTATAATTTTAAATATATAATTAAAAAATTTATAATTTAAATATGTAATTATAATAATTTATAATTTAAAAATATATTGAATTTATATAATTAAAATATGATATAATTATTTTAAATTTTAAATACCTAATTATTGATCTAATTATTAATGATATCCTTATTTTTTATTTTACAAATTTAAATAACTAGCTGAAAGTTGTAAAATAAAAAATAAAAATATAATCAATTATTAAATCAATAATGAAGTATTTAAAAAAATTATAATATATTTTAATAATATAAAATTGATTATATTTAATTATAAATTATTATAATTACATATTTAAATTATAAATTTCTATAATTACATATTTCAATTATAAATTTAAATAATTATATATTTAAATTATAAATTATTATAATTATACATTTAAATTATAAATGTATTTAATTACATATTGAAATTATAAATTATTATAATTATACATTTAAATTATAAATGTTTGTAATTACATATTTAAATTATAAATTACTATAATTACATTAATGAAGAATAGATATGTTATAACATGTGATGGGAGAGAACTAGTGGAGGACAATTTATTAATTAATGAAGGGTAAAATTGTAAAAAGAAAACTTAACTAATAACTAAAAATAGAATATTTTTTAACAAAGCTAACTTAAATAGCTTTTTAGAAAAAAACTAGTACGTACTTAAAAAAAGCTACTAGTTTTTTACTTAGCAAATGAAACTGAAACCATTTCATGTAGCTTTTCAGTTTTCAATTAACTGAAATGATAAATCAAACACTCTTAAAATTAATTTTTAAGCTTTTAAGTAGTTTTTTTTGCAAACATACCCATAATTTTGTTGGAATCGAGTAACCTTTTATATACTTTTGGAAATAAAAATTTTGAATGTATTTTTTTAATACTTAATAATAGAATTTTTAAACCTCAAAATCAAACAAACCAAATGCAAAAGATTGGTTTGGATTTAATAATTATTTTAAATCGAACTAAACTGCATTGCATTTTTTTTGTTTGGTTTAGACTAACTTTAGACCCAAAATCGCAACAAATCACATGCTGAACATCTCTAATCCCAATTGAAGTCCCTTGAAGATAGCCAAGAGTTCCTCATACATAAAGTCAATGTGTGTTACAAATCCATGAAACCTAAAGAGGAACGTTCCCTCCTAATTGTGGCATACACCTCCAAACCTTACTAAATGTGAGTTTCTGCATACACTACCATTTAAATTTAAGGACACATCATCTATAGAAGGTATTTTCCATCCTACTAGAGCTTGATCATGAGTTTTTACCTTATGCTTTTCATAAGCCTTTTTTGTGGCATCTACTAATCTTATTACCTTGATACAAATCTCTAAGTAGGGGGTTTCTTTCATCTCAAATATCAATTTGTTTATTGATAGCTAGACATGCGACATTATGATAGGAACTAATATATCATATGCATGCATATTGGTTTTCAATAAAGCTAGACATTTATTATCTTCCCTGGCCAAATGCTCAAGATCGAATCTCATTCTTGCCCAAACCACCCAAACATGGTGGCATTTAAAAGGCAATGTGCAATATTCTCCAATATTATATGACATCTTGGACATGTTACACTTTTGCTAATGTTCTTAGTAGTCATCATGCTTCTTACTAAAATTGTAAGCCAAAACACCTGCCAAAGGAAAAATTGTACATTTATTGTAAGCCACATCTTTCAGATCCACCTCTATGGGATATCGCCTCCTCCTTGATGCTCAGCACTACATAATCATTTGTAAGAACTTTTAGTTGAGTATATGCCAAACATAGATTTCTCCCAGACCCACACATTCTCTATACACATAAAGGTTGGATATAGGATATAACATGAATGACTGTTGATGGATAATTGTGTAAAGACTCTCTAATTGTCAATTGTTGTCATCCCATATGTCTTTAATGGTAGACCCACACCATGAATGTCTACACAGAGAAAAAGGTTTGCAATTGGCTTTTTCAAAGCCCATTATTATTCCATATTTATATGTCACCCCTCCCTACTTTAAAGGTAAAGCATTCTCTAGCAACTTTAGCACTTTTAAGATAGGGTTCTAGATAAAATGGATCCTTTTTTGGATTTCTTTTGAAATAGGTATCCTTTTTTCAAGTATATATTTGTAAGTAGAGAGGTTAAAATATGTTCATCCAGATGCAAAAGATCTCATATCAATGTGTCCAGCAAAGCCACATTTTGCTTTCTTGGTTACCCTTAGCCTTCCAAATTTTCTAGGCTTGGTAATTTTGTTCCATCCCACCATGTGTAGACCCTTGTCATTCGTGCCTTTCCAGATAAAGAATTTGATTGTTCTATTTACATAGTTGTATATATACCCTAAGCATTAGCGATATGAGGGAAGTGATACAATTACTGCATTAGCTAGTGTCACCTTTCTTGGTTTATTCGGCAACTTAGCTTTCCATGCTTCAAGCTTACTTGTTATCATTAGGGATGGCAAAATGGGACAACCCATACCATCTTTGGCTGCCCAAAAACAAGACAACCAATACCACCTTTACATGGCATAATAAGGGCGGACCAAATATTTTAGCTTACCCTGTCATTAGGCGGGCCACTGGGTTAACTTGCCAAAATTTGATATTTTTTAAAAGATTAATATAAAATTCATTTAAAAAATACTTTTTTATTTTCTCAACAAAGTGATGATTTTACAAAAATAAATATAAAAACTACAAAAGGTAAACTTTCGTAATTAGTTTTTTTTTACAATGTTACATTTTACAAAAAAAAAATCACGACAAAGTTTATTTTATTTTCTTAACAAAGTTATTTTTATAAATTCTACTTAATAATTTATCGTATATTTTAATTATTATAATAACTTTATTAATTTATAAAAATAATATAGTTTTTAAAAATAAAATGTAATATTGGTGGGTTAGTTCACCCTGCCTCACCTTCAACTCGCTTAAATAACAGGCTAAGCGAGGTGGGCCAAAGCAGACTGACAAACTGAGATTAAGGTTGTCAACAAGGTCATACAACAAATGACAACAAGGACCTTTATGCGTCATACTGCCATGGTGGATTCCATAGCAGACAATATATATATATATATATATATATATATATATATATATATATATATAATATTTGAGGATCTTATTGTTGGAAAGTTTGTCTAATTGTCACTATTTCATGCATTGCTCCTCTTAGAAGTGTTGTCAAGGTTTCCAAAATTATATTAACTCACTAATAATTCATTATAACAATTACAAATATTAAACATTATTTTCTCAGTCACTACCTAATAATATTAAAGGTTTTAGACTTGGTTATTGTGTTTTGGAGTTCTAATGCATTAAGAATTGAAGTCTCTCGGAGGAGACTTTAAATTTTCTACCTACATACATTCTAAAAGTTTTTCTTATATATAGTCCTTTTGGTTTTTTTTTTTTTGCATTCTTCTTAAAACTTTTCAAATTGAATATAAAACCCAAGTAAACCATATGAAGACTTCAACATTCAAACTACACATATTTTCCTAATTGTTGATTTTTTTTTAGATTTAAATAAAAAAATCTTAGTTGGTATTGCTTTTTCATTTTTTTTTTGGGTTTAGTTTTTTAGCTTTCTATTTCTCTTTTTTTTACTAAAATTTGTTTCTTCTCTTTTTAGATGTCATAGAAATTTTAACCGGGTGTTAGGAGTGAGAGATTGATTGGCAAAGATGAAAATAAAACTAAGATGAATGTGATTCAACTAAGTGTTCCTGGATATCGAATAGAACATGCACTTTTTGGAAATAATGTTTATGAGCTTAATTCATTTACTGTTATTGGAAATGTTCATAATATTGTAGCTATTATTTAACTAGCAAAAGTCAAGACTTTCCTTTTTCTTCAAGTTTATCACATAACATTGACTTGCCTTTTTCTTCAAGTTTTTTAATTATTCATTTGTGAGATTTACATCTCCATGTTTTCTCTTCTTTTTTATTAAAGATTTTTGGAATGTTCTGATGCGATGTGAAAGATTCTATCCCAAATTTAGGATTATTCTCAACTTCTTGTTGATGAAGATTTTGTTAGTAACACTCCCCACAAAAAACTATTGGAGAGTTGAAAGATTGTCAGGAGGTTTGATTCCTCTTAGTATGAAACAAGTGTCACAAATCAGTGTATAAAAATTCTAGAATGTATAAAAATTCTAGCAAACATCATGTCATTGCTATTATGCCTAGATATCATATTAGAGTTAGGTTGATTAATAAAACGAATTGTGTGACATACATAATCTGTGATGATAGAAGAATAAATAAAAGTATATTTGTTTTACTAGTTCAAAGTAACATTTATTGTATCTCCAAATTTTCATATATATATATAGATATATATATATATATATTATTGCATATTAAAGAGTTATCTAATTTGCCTATAGATTCAAAGAAGTTGGTAGGCATGATTTTATTTGTTGTTGATATGAAATTATCTAAAATCCAAACTTTTCCATGACTTATTGTATATGCAAAAGTTCTTTTGATTCTGTGTTAATTAAAAAATTTAAAGATTCTATTATAACTCAACAGCCAGCTACTAGAGATTGATGTCATTGTAATTTTATTTCGAAATTCTAATATTTTCCTTTGTATTTTATAATTGATAATTGATTTTTATAATGTTTCTTTTACTCAACTCGATATTTGTAATCCTGAAAAGGTATTTGAACAACAAGATTATGAGTCTGCATTGAATGTCAACAATTCTTTAAAAAATTTTGTTGATATTTCTGCTTATGATTGTGAGAATGTGAAGGTTGACAGTGTACCTGAAGTTGAGATTGTGAATGAAATTGAGAAAACTGATTATACTCCTTCCAAAACCTTTATTGCTAGTGTTCAATATAAAGGGGTAGATGACAATTTCAATTGTACCATGAAAAAGAAAATTAAGATAGAAAACATGTTAGGAAAAATTTAAAGTTTATGTAGAAGAATATTTCATGTAGTCACAATTTATCATGTTTTGATTGATGTGTAGTTGTTTGTTTGGTATTTTATTATATGATTTGTTTATCTTATTTGTTTTTATTTCTTATGGTTTGTGTTATGTTTAATTCAAGAAAGTAAAAGTATAAATCACAATGATATTTTTTTAAGTATGCGAGTCTATTCTTATTTTTTCATGTACTTTTTTTGTTTAGTAACTCTAATTACATATGTAATCTTGAGCAAAATCGTATTACCACATAGGAACGCAGAGAAGAAAAACTTTAACATAACTTTGACAAACTAAACATAACACACTTTCTAATAACTTTCCTATCAATAAAATAGTCCACTTGAAATTCATTTTTAATAGTGTTAAAAATAACTCATCAAAGAATGTGTTGGTTGTTCTTCATGAAAGAAAATATCTAAGCTTCATTACCAATTTTAGCTACAACTGCTGCTTTTGTAAGACATATGATAGAATAAAAAATAGAGGTATGTTTTAGTTAGTCCTATACTATGTCACTTTACTAAGAATATGTTTTAAGCTCTTAAGTGAACCAATTGTAAATTATATTACTAATTTTTATTTTTCTTAAAATATGAAAATCTATTCAGAATTTCAATTCAAACCTTTTTGTGTTATATTAATTCTTTTATTTTAAAAAATAATGTAACATATTTTTTAAGATTGAATTTTAGAGCATTATTAAAAATATTAACATGGTAAACATCATTTTTGAAAGGCCTAGAACAATTTTTCTTTTTTTAATTTAATTTAATTTCCCAGTGTTATATAGATCGCAAGTAATATTTTTCACTTGATCTAATATTTTTCTTAGTTTAATTTTGGATCTTCATCCTTAAAATTTTTTAAATTTTTTTATACTGCTTTAAAATTATATAACTAACTGTGATTTTTCTTTCTCTAAATATACATAGTGAACACTACTTTAAAGGGAGAATACTATATTTTATCTCATTTTATATGATTGAGGTATAAAGAAAAACATTTCTGGGTGATCTTTTAATAAGATACATTAATTAAAGATGTATTACTTTAATTTTCTGTTAACTGATACTAGAAGGTGTAACAAGGAACTGATAGTAAATGCAAATAAATGATAAAAAATTACTTTTTATGTTGACTATTTTGTTTTTTTAAAATCAAATGATTAGGGATTACTGCATTTTTGTAAGAAGGTTACAAACTTTTTTCTTCATCTGTGTTAGTTTAGTATATATTTTTTATACTATATACGTACTTTAATTTAACAGTTTAATAAATGATTTAATGACAAGTTGCCAACCATTGTATTTAGTTTTCATTTTTTCTACCTCTGTTACATTTTGAATTTGTATGACATGTCTTTAAACAACAAATTTCGAATTTAAACTTTCTATAAATAATTTAAGTCTTGTTTTATTTTGTTTTTTTAATAACTTATATAAAATTCTCACTCTATCAACCTTTTTTTGGATGTAGTACGGGTTACCTGTTACTAGTAGCTTAACCGTAGTAGCCGCATCTTGTTTAGTTCTATATGCCGAGGCGGCCATGGTCATTTCATTCGTTTTTCTAAGAATTTGCATTTCAGTTAGTCCGTTTATATTCCATTCATAGATACTAGAGCCATCAAAAGAGGATGGTGACTCCAGCTCCCATTCTTCAAACTGAATATCAGGGAGAGTGGGCCTATTATAATAATTTCTAGTAGTAGGTCTAGGGGTAGGACCTAAGGAAGAGCTACTCCTAACATTTCTTCTTAATTTATTAACTTTATATAAACTATCGTCAAACTGTTCTCTATTAAAATGTTCTCCTAATTCTTCATCTGGAATTATTATAGTGTTGACTTTATTAATTTTTAAAGCATCTAATTTTTTATTTATTTCATCTAACATGGAGTCTTTTCCTAATTTTATATGTTTTAACTCTTCTTCTGAGAACTTAAAAGGTTTAATTAAAGATCTTTCTAACTTCTTAGGGGGTAAATCTTTATCTATTATTTCTGTGGCAATTATATGAACAATTTGATTAGTATAATTTAATTGAGTATGCAAGTTTTGAATATCTTTAAAAGAAATATCCCTTTTTTCAGTTATCATTTTAAAAGGAGAGGCCACTACTTCATGATTTTGAACATTAGGAAATTTTACTTCTTCTAATGGGGGAATTATGCTGATAATTTCTCCTTTATATGTTTTCCAAATTTTCTCAGCAGTTTTTAGAACATTTATTCGGAGATTATTAAAACAGTTTTCAGAGAACCAATTAGAGAAGGGAATATTTTCTTCTTTTTCTTCTAAATAATTATAGTATTTTTCTCTGTATTCTCTTAATTCTTTTTGAGAAAAAGTTTGGAAGAACCATTCTCTTTTTTCTTTATTATCAGGATTCAAAAATTCTTCTTTTAATAAATCTTTATTTATTTCAAATTTTTTAATAACATTTAATTGATTAAATTCAGAAGGACCAGGTACAGATTCAAAATGTGGAGAATTGGGCTGATTTTCAGTTTCTTCATAATCTGGTTGGGGAACAGTAGGGTCTGACCTTGTTCCCAGGTATTGCAGAGACCTAGGCATAGAGAACCCAAATCTATCTATTGACCTTCTTGCTGTGGCAAAAGAGGTCTGGGGAGATCTATATGACAGAGATCTTCTTAGGGGAGCGAAAGCTACTTCTACTGCCCCATCTCTAAATTCAACAATATTATTTAAAACAGGATTTTCAAGTCTTTCTGGAGGAAGAATTTCTTCTAGTTTCCATTTTAAGCCTGAAGTTATTTCTTCATGTCTTAAAGTTCTGGGAACAGTGGCGCTAACTTTTTCGGGATTTACTAATAACATAGTAGTGACATCTTTAGGTGACATTATTAAGGCTCCTGGAGCCAATTGAGTCTTCATAGCTTTATAGTATAACCTGTAAGCTATAGTTAATAGAAAAGAACTTTGATTCCATTTTTCTTCAAGAATTTTTATGGTTAAAATTATATTATTATTGGTTTCATGAAGGCTTTTTAAGGCAATAGAATAATTAGGGTAATTATTTATATAAACCGGACCTTGATGAAGATTAGTTTCCATTAAAGCCAAAGTTTGGTTTTCAAAATCTTTTGCCTATTATCTCTAAGGATGGCTAACAAGGGCATATCCATACCCATTCTGAACAAGGGTTTAATAGCAATTTGTATTGATCCTATATGCAGATATCTATAATCTTTTATATGCTCAATAATTAACTGATTAGATATTAAGGGAATTTCTTGTTGGGTAGATTTTAAATCTATTTCTTTTTCAACCGTTTTAATGATATATTCAGATTTAAACATATCTTTAAAAGAGGTTTTATAAATAGTTTTAATATCTAATTTAGGTATATTCCATTTATTTAATTTATGTTCTATTTGCGGAATTCTTAATTCATGATGTATCATATTTAACTTAGTTTCTTCCGGTTCTTCATTGTTCACGTCTACCTTTTCTTTTCCTTTTGAAAGCATTTTTATTAATCTAGACATTTTCTGAGATAATTAGGACCGAAACGGGACCACCAGGCTAAACCAACGGATTTACTGCGTCTTCTACGACTAACTACCGGGACCACCCTTACCGGCTGACCAACGCTTCATCCTAATTACTAGATTGATTTATAGATTATTAAACCTGCTTTTAAAAGTTTACAGAAAATGATATAAGTTAACAATGAAAACTTTCGACAACTAAATTAATTATGAACATCAAGAATGCAGAATTTCACAAACTTTGAACAACAATCTTTTCTGATGTGGCAGATCGAGCTAATCGCAACCATAGAGCATACTAAGATATATGTTTCAGCAAAAATTTTTTAAATCAGGCTCTGATACCATTTGCAAGCGTGTACAATTGAAATGAAATATAATTTAAGAAATATTGAAATGAAATATAATTTAAGAAATACTCACAGAGGCAAGGCAAGGCTAAAGGCTAGGGGAGAGTTATACAAAGGAAATTTATTAAAAGATAGAGAATTTACAAAGAGGAGAGAGAGATAGAAGTTTAAGGCTCTGCTGAGCTGTGTCTATCCCCTCGTCTTAAGCTCTATTTATAGAATTACAACAGCCGGATGTGAAATCCGGATTTTAATTAAATTACAAACGGAATTCAAAATTTCTTAAAATTAATTAAGTCTTCAGCCACCTGTCGCTTCTTTATCTCGAATCTTGAAAAGAGGCCGACAACCTTTAGCACCCTTCTTGACAAATTCAAAGATTCCTGACAATTGGCCGACATACTTATTTTAAGAGGGACCCTCCACGAGTTGACAGCTTTCTTGTAAAGATAAACCGCCTTTTTCAATTACCGAAGAGCATTTACCAAACGGAAGATTTTCTTGCATTGAAGGCATTGCTCTGTCAATAATTGCTAGTCAGAGTCTAAATTCGGGTCTTAAGCCATTTGAATGGCATAACAGTCATCTGATAATAATTCTTCATTGTCTTCTGTTTCTAATTCTTCAGAATCCAACGAAGATAATGCTTCAAGGAGTTTCTTTTTTAATTCTTTTTTGTCTTTTGTCTGAGCTACCAAATCTTCAATCTTTAATGGAGAGGATGAAGACGAAGCAGCAGTAATAAGAGTTTTAAGAGGAGAATTCTTAAATTGCCGAAACTTAGCTTCAACATAATCTATATTGAACTTCTGCCACCAAAATACTTTCATTGTTAAGCATAACTGTTTAGGAAACGGCTCACCCATGTGATGATGTATTTGGTATTGAGGTTGAAGGAGATAATTCTTTAAAAGTATCATACATTTTCACGATTTTAGAAGGTAGAATACTTTTTACAGGACCAAAATCAATTACCCATTTTATAAACCAAGAAGGTAATCGAATAGGTAATTCATTTTTAAAACTAATATACCAGCAATGCTTGGGATTAGTATTTAAAAGAATTTTACTCCAAGCTTCTTGATAATCAAAATAATTAAAAGAGGTTGGCTTAAAAGGTCTAGAAAAACCTTTCGGGGTCAACCAATTCTGATTCCAGTCTGATGGACACAAAACATTTAATATTTTTAGTTTTGAATAATTGGTAATATGAGGATTTTTTGGATCCTTTTCTGGAATTAATTCAACAGAATTAGTATCCAATAAAATCATTTGATAAAAGGTAATTGTTTTTTCAAAGTTTTCAGGAATCCATGCCCATCCTTTAGGACTTATTTTTTCAATTATTGTGGATGGCTCTTCTTCTTCCCACTCGGGCTCGATTGGTAGAATAGGATTACAAGGAGATTTTATATGGTAATCTTTTTGGGAAGTTATGGGTTCCGGATTTTTAGATGAGGAGGGTACTTTTAATGGAGGAAAATTATTTTTGGAGGATAATACTTCAGAGGTCTTTTTAGGAGTTAAAGAGGAGGGTAATGTTCTGGTATTCGCGGGAGTATTTAAGGAGGACTTCATAGCATATGATGGGGCTAAATCGGAGATATTTAGGGGTTTGGATTTTGAGGTATTTTCGGTTAATACTGACTTTACTGATGGTCTCATTGCTGCGGGGGAGTGCCCTGAAGAAATTCTCTAGTTAGAAAATCTGGAATGGAATTATTAATTCCTTTTATAAATTCAATTTTAAAATCAAAACATGATAAGATACTTTGCCATCTGGCAAAAATCTGTTTGGAAACAATATTTTTAACATCTTTTTCTAAAACTTCTTTAGCGGATTTACAATCAATTCTTAAAAGAAATTCTTTATTCATTAGATCATTTTGAAATTTATTTATACATATAACTATGCTCAAGATTTCTTTTTTAATAACACTATAATTAAGTTGAGCTCCCACCCAAGCCCCTGAATGGAATCTAACTATTTGTTCTTTTTCTCCTGAAAATTTTTGTTTTAAAATTCCTCCAAATCCTATTTCAGACGCATCTGTTTCTACAATAATACTAGCGTCAGGATGAAGGATTCCTAAACAGGGTAAAGTTTTAACAAGACTTTTTATTTCTTTAACTATTTCAGTATGCTTTTCTGTCCATGGCTTTGGATTTTTTCTAAGCCTAGCAAAAAGGGGTTGACAGGTAATTCTTATATTTGGTATAAAATCTGCTACATAATTGATACAGCCTAAAAATCTTTGTAATTGATTTTTAATTTTTATTTCATCAGGAAATTTGTTTGCAAATTCAATACTTCTACTTATAGGAGTTATTTTTCCCTGAAATATTTTATGTCCTAAGAATCTTATTTTAGTTGTCCTATTTTTATTTTTCTTTTAGAAATGACCAGTCCATTTTTCTTTATTATTTCTTTAAATATTCTGAGATGTTTTAAATGTTGTTCAATAGAATTAGAGAATATTAAAACATCATCTAAGTAAACCACAGCAAATTCGGAGTAAGGATTTAGTATATTATTCATGATATTTTGAAATTCAGAGGGAGCATTTTTAAGTCCCATAGGCATTACATTCCATTCATAATGCCCAAAAGGAACCGTAAAGGCAGTTTTGTATTTATCTTCTTCGGAAACTTTAATTTGATAATATTCTGATTTTAAATCAAATTTTGAAAAAATTACTGCTTGATATAATCTTCCTATTAATTCTTGTTTATTAGGAATCAGATATCTAATCCATTTTAAGACATTATTAAGGGGTTTATAATTAATAACCATTCTTGGTTCTCCTCGTTCTATTTCAGAAGCATTCATGACATAAAAAGCAAAGCAACTCCATGGAGATTTACTTGGTCTAATTAATTTTTTATCCAGAAACTGCTGTATTTCTTTTCTACAATAAGTAAGCGTTTCTCTATTCATTTGTACTGGTTTAGCTTTAGTAGGTATTTTACTTTCATGAAATCCTTCTATGTAAGGTAACTTGATAGTAAAACAATTTCGATCCCAAAAAGCAGAGGAAATTTCAGCACAAATTTCGTTTTCAAAATCCTTTTGAATTTTTTCAAAATTCTTTCTTACTAAAATGTCATTAAGTTGTTTTTCAATTCTTTGATATTTTATTTCTAATTGTAATTTATTAATTTGCCCATTTTTACTTTCAATTCTATTTATAAAGTTTTCTTCAGTTAAGTCTTTTAGAGTTAAAACTTCCTTTGATTTTATTGGAGTTATAAATTCAAAAAGATGACTTTTATGTTTTATTCCTTGGGTAGATACTTCAAAAGGATATATTTGAGTTAAAAAAGGAGTACCCAAAATTATTTCTTCCGTAATATCTTTAGTTAAAATAAAAATATTTTTAAAACATTTTCCTTTATTACAAATATTAGCATTAGACAGTTTATACTGAACTTTTAATTTAGAGTTATTAGCAGTGTACAATTTTTGTAAAAATTTTTCATAATATTGTGTGGGAATTAACCCTTCTCTTATACAATTTAGATCTGCTTCTGAATCAACTAATGCTATAAATTTTTTATGAAAAAAGTTTCCTATTGATAAAGCTATTTTAACTTGCCATTTTTGTTGAAGAATTTTTATTTGATTAATTAATTCTGTTTCTTCCCCATTATGGTTAGAATTAGAGGTTGAACCTATATTATTATTAAATTATTCTGTTAGGTTTTCTAAATTTAATTTTAATTCCTGCACTTCTTGTTTTAGATCTTTTATTTCTTTTTGAAGATCTTTTATAGTAACTGGTTTATTAAAAGAATTCATTTTTAAAATTTCTGAAAAATTATATCCATTAAATTTTTCTTTTTCTTTATGATCTTTAGTCGTTTCTTGTTCGATCATCATGTTTTTTAATTTTAATAAATATTCTAATTTATCTTCTTCATTAGCCATTTTATCAACCATTTCTAAAGCTAATTTAGTTTCAACTTTAATCATATTAATTTTGAAAGAGCAATTACAATTTTCCATATTTTCACAGGTATGAATATTTTCTTCATTCTCACTACTAGAATCTTCAATTAATTCATTATTTTCAATTAACTCGTCTTCTTCCTCCTCAGAAGATTCTTCATCTAAAATTAATAAATTAGCTATTTGCTATTTTAATTCCTCACTCATTTTTAAAGCTTTTATTTTTTCTTTAACCCTACAATCTTTTTTCATATGACCAATTCTTCCGCACTTATAACATATTATATTAGGTTTATTAGGCTTATTGGATTTTTTAGAGAATTTTCTAAATTTGCTACCCTTGGTAATTTGAGGATTTCTAATATTATTCTATCTTTTTAAGTGTCGTTTTCTTTTTTCAGATGGAGGAATAGGTTTTTCATAACCATATTGACTACAAAAATTACCCAATTCTTTAATTCCCATTTCCTGATTTCTTTTAATTTGATTTTGTAATTTAAGGGTATCACAAATTTCTAAACCTATTAACTTTGTAGCCGTACTTAGTCTTCCATAGGTTAAATCTCTTAGCGGGATATCATTATATAATCTGGGCAAACTTTCTCTTACCTTATCGACAAAAGTGGAAGGAAGTCCTGCCAGAAATCTTTCTTTCCAAAAGGCTTCTCTACAATCAGGCCTAGTCAAAACCAAGGTGATGAAATTATCATGGTACCACCTAAAGTCTCCTAAGGTTTTACACCTAATTGTGTGGAGAATTAATGATATGCTTTGATCAAATAACTGGGGGTCTCCTACGAAATTATGGATAATTGCTAAAATTAAGGTTTCTACCATAAGAGGCATAACTTGATCTGTTTCCTGCTTAACACTATTCATTATATTAAACCTTTCTTCTTCTGAGAGGTAATGGTCCCACCAACCTTTTAATTGGCCAGTGAAACCTGTTACTGGTAGCTTAACCGTAGTAGCCGCATCTTGTTTAGTTCTATATGCCGAGGCGGCCATGGTCATTTCATTCGTTTTTCTAAGGATTTGCATTTCAGTTAGCCCGTCTATATTCCATTATATATATATATATATATAAATTTATACAAAAATAAAAAAATAACAAAAAAATATATTAAAACCAACAATATGACAATCTAAATTAATGACATTCATAGTGATTGACATCATAAAAAGATATACATTCCTAACCAACAAAAGAATTAAATAGTCATTAAAACAAAGAAACAATGTTAAAAAATAGTAAAACCCAATGGCAAGTCCTACTAACATTGTCCTTCAACTAAAAAAAATGGAATATGGCTTTTATAAAAAAGTATTCAACAAAAAAGAATTGAAATATGGATTTTATAAAAAAAAAAGAGAGAGAGAACCTACTAGCTATTGCACACGAAGGAAGATAAAAGTGCACACAAAGAGGAAGAGAGTAATGTCACACGCTCACGCAGAAGAGAAAAAGAAGAACTGGTTGTTGCAACACGTTAGTGACGATCGTTGTCAGTGGTAGCGTCGGAGGTGGCAATGTTGACAGAAGTCGTTGTCGAGGTGTGCAGTGATTAAGGGTTATCGTAAGAGGCTCGTGCTTCAAAGAGAAGTGTTGCAGAGTAGCCACTAGAGTTCAAAGATGCCAAAACTCTTTGTTTAGCACTCAACTAGGTAGGTCAACTTGAACCCAAAAAAAAAAAACACAAAAAAGCCCAAACTGGGCCCCACACCCGCCATATCTTGCTACACTGTTACCACCATGGCGGCCGCAATACACAAATTGGCAAAACCACGTCATAAATAGGCCTACCTAAAGCTGTCAAAATGTGTCTGACCCGTTAGGCCTACAAAATAGATTAGGTTGAAATCTAGAAAAGGAGGCCTAAATAGAAGCGAGCCTTTTTGGCCCGACTATGTAAATGGACTTGGGTCGAGTCGGTGGGTCATGAGTCGATTCGAATACAAATATAAATACATAAATTTTAAAATACATATATATAATATATTGTTAAAAATATATTAAATAAAAATATACAAATAAAAGTATGTTTGATGTAAATTCAATTTATTCATATTGTTAATGTGTGTGTATATATATAATTTACATATAAAAGTATGTTTAATATTTATTTAATAATATATTTTTAACCAATAAAAAATTTGTTATTCTAAAATATATATTAAATTAAAATATACATATAAATATATTTTTATGTTATTTAGACTCATTTATGATATGTTCTTGATTGATTTAGTGTGTTATTTTGAATTGGTTTGGACTTGTATTATAAAATAATTTTATTTTTTATAAAAATTTGAATTTTTAATTTTTAAAAAAAGACCCATTTAGGCCCAATGTCCCAATATAGAGGCAGGCTAAGCTTAGAAATATATAGCCCGTACAAAATATAGCTCGGCCCGACACAACCCATTTTTGTTTGAAAAACTCAATGGGTCGGTCTGACCCGCTCAGATTTATAACTCTAGGCCTAACAACCATAGCAGATATTGTGGTGGCAAGCGTCATTACGTTATGGCGCTGCCATAACCCTTAAGCAATAACATTGGCTGAGATCACTACCCTGCCCCGCCAAACTAAGGGTGGGGCGATAGGTCAGCCTGCCTAGCCTGACCTGTTTTGTCACCTCTAGTTATCATCTGAAATAGTTATGCAAAATATCTTTTGGTAGCTCTCCCATAAAACATCTGAAATCTTTGATACTTTTCGATCCTATAAGTGAATCAAATATTAGTGTTATTGAACATTATCTCTTTAACTCCTTATGGCACACCCACATATGCTAGAATCCATGATTTTTCCAATCTCACTTCCATCCCCAAATTGAAACATAATTTATGTAAAACTTTCTCCACATTATTTGCTTGATTAAGATCCACTTTCACTAAAAGTAGGATACCATCAGTAAAAAAATAGGTGTGGTAAGGATGTCAATTTACCAATATTAGTAGGGATCCCAATTGTCATCAACCACTTCTTGATGAATCTCTTTTCCAAGCCTTTCCTTTTATAAAATAAATGACTAAGTCTTCTAAAATGTTTGAATGATTGTTTTTAACTTTTGTTAAAAAAGTAAAGAGAAGTTCATTGTGTTTAACCTACTCATAATCAGGGAGATTGTCGCATCAAGAAACTCAAAGAGTTACAAAGTTTCTCTAACGAACTCACTATCTACCCTATCATATGTTTTTTCTAGGTCTAGCTTTTTTATGAAATGGATGACCTCTTGTAGCACAATCGCATGATTTGTCATACTTTTTACAACGATAAAGCTAGTTAAAGAGGGGACTTGTCAAGATGTTTAGCAAGGGTCTTATTTGTAAACTACTAAGAGAAGAAAAAAATCATCTTTTTAAAAAAATTCAAAATAAATATCATTACTGTCTTTATAGAGCAAGATATATAAGGCCTTTTAATTCTGGTTTTCCATTTTATCCTTTAATTTTCCTAATAAAAAATAGTTTAAAAACTTGCAATATTAAGTAAATTTAAAACATGACATTGAAAAGGATGAACAAGTAAATATTAATATGCTATGAACTTTCTATAAAACTAACACAATTTTATATAAAAATATGATATATGAAACATATCATTTGCTCTAAATTCGCTAACTAATATTAAAAGATAGGTTGGTCTCCTCTTCTTTTCCAACACTTAATTCCTAAGTGGCTATTCAAAGAGGTGATGAGCATTCTATTCAAAGAGGTGATAAGCATTATGACACTATTTACATTTGGGTGATGATAGAGTTATTTGGAATGCAACCACTAATAATCAATTCCCCACTAAATTTTCTTATGACTTTGTTACAATCGAGGGACCTAGTCCTCGCTTCCTCTTTAGCATGGAATTTGGCACTTAAATACACAAATGAGAGATAAATTTTTTTTTGTGGAAGTGCTTACATGGTGGTCTGGTTACAAATAAACTCAAATATGCTAGTGGCATGTTTGCTATATCTCTATGCCCCTTATGATCGAAGCAAGTGAAAATTGATTTAATATCTTGATAGATTTTTTGTTCCCCAAGACTATTTGGTTGTGTGTAAATCAAACTTTTCCCATGTTTTTTTCTCTTTATATATTGCTAAATGAATAACTGTTAATATCCAAAACTCAACCTCTATACATGAAATTAAGTGGAGTGTTTTTTCTTAATCACTCTGTGAGTATGATATGGAAGACTCGAAATAATTATGTGTTCCAAGCAATGCAATTTAATTATAGTTAGGTTGACACTTCAGCAATTTAGAGAGGTAACCAGACTTCTTATGCTTGCAACATCCCTATGGTTCTTGATTCACCCATCTTTGAGATCCAACATATGAGGTAGACTAAAGAAAATACAGATGGATCAGTCAAACAAAATGGTCAATCTACAATGTGTGGGTTTTTTACGTGATGATGAAGGTCGTTGGTTGCAAGGTTTGTCCATAATTTGGGTTCCACAAATGTCATCATGGTGGAATTGTGAGGAATTGCATCTATCAAGAATAAGGGTGTTTGAGAACTTTAGGTGGAATATGAAACATGGTCATTGAGTTTATCAATGTGGTAGGCTTGCACACATATTGGGTTACAGTGCTATTCATTCAACTTTGGTACAATCCATTCAGCTAACATTGGTTACTCTCACTCCTATGCATTGGGTATACATGTTTTACATTATTCACCTCGTATCTCTTACTCCTCTTCTATGTAACGATGTTATGGAAATATTTGTAGGTTGTTTGGTCAGATTGTAACAACTTTTTTCTAGACTATTAACCCTCCTTAATACAAAATAAATATAATATATATATATATATATATAAAAAAAGATAAAATTTCACTCACTAAATTGGAAAGTTTCACTTTAAAGGATAAAGTGTGATATTAATTTTTCATTAGAAAATATATAGTTAAAATTTGTGATAAAACCAAATGCATATATTATAAAATCTAAAATTAATTATAATTTCAACCATTAATTTTAAAACCAATAGTTATTATATATTTTATCCTCTAAAGAGTATTTTTTGCACTTTAAAGGAATTTAATAAAAAAAGTAACACATCATTAATAGTTTTAATAAAACTATAACCGTCAATATCATTTTACCACGTATCCTCGTAAAATTGTTTTTCGCCTCGTGTCTACTGCTTTTTCCTTCACGGCTCTGTTTCTAATTTGACATTAAATAATAATAATTTTTTTCTATTTTATATGAATTTCCCAAATCAATTAATAATGATTTTGGTGTTAAAACATTTAATTTTTTTGCCATTAATTTTATTGTTTCAATAAAATAGAAGGAATAAAATAAGTTATAAAATATATTTTGCAGTATCATTTATAAAATTAATAAATCATAGGATATCAATTCTAATAACATAAACTATTTCAAACATGGATCAATTGTTAAATCTATTTTAGCTTAATTTCATATGTTATTATTTTTAAAGAGAGAATATTCTATTTAAATACAAATTATTTTCAAAACATTTCTCCAATCACCTAAATATTCCTCTCCTACATTACTCTATTTTCTTCTCCCCAAAGTTTTGCTTCTAAATTTGGTCACTTTTTTAGCTTTATCAATTTTATATTTTCCTCAACGATTTTTTTAATGTATCTCACTTAATTATAATAACTTAAATAAGTTTTTTATTCTTAAAATTTCACAAAAAATTACTTTTAGTATTTTAAATTTAAAAATATTTTTTAGTCCTTCAAAATAATTTGTTTCTTATATTAATATTGTTCATAAGTCTTAGTATATTTGGTTGTGGCGGATGTGAAATTAAAGATTAAAGAAGTTAGGGTTAAGGAGGAATGTGATTCACGAGTATAAAAACATAGTCCTTGTCAGCAAATTTTTATCAGTGTTAATAGGAGAAAAAAGACTAAAAATGAATTAGGACAAAAAAATATTTTTAAATTTTAAGAACCAAAAGTAATTTTTTTATGAAACTTTAAAGACAAAAAAGTTATTTAAACCCTTAATATTCAATCATAGTTTTATTTATTTTTATTTTATGTTGTTATACTCTTAAAAAGTATGTAAGTTTAAATACTTTCTATTCTTACTATTTTTTTTTTTACTTAATATAATGTCTTTGTTTATCAAACCTATAATATTACAAAAAAATTATAGCTTTAAATGTCATGTATTATTTAAGTAGTCATTTTATAATTTGATAAAATGACACACTTAAATCTATTAGTCAATATTTTTTTATATACAATTTTCCTAGAAGACCATTTTATATAATGATAAGTTACATATTAAAAGTGTTAAAACAGGCAAAAGTTTTCATCACAGGTTGACTTCTAAATGGGTCGTATAAACTTGACCCATTTTGCTAAAGATACTCCAAATTTCTATCCATCTGCACGGGCTATTGTAGGTTAGGTAGGCCATCCATATTTAAAAAAAATTAAACTTAAAATATATTTTCCGTTCTTAAGTAACATTTTTTATAAAAAAATATAAATTATTTAAATAAATAACATTAAAACAACATATATATATATATATATATACATAAATTTTTATAGTACTAATGTTAAATCCACGATATAACTTATGCAAATTAGGTAATTGTCTAACAATTATGTAATTAAAATATTTAAAAAAATATAAATGATATAATTAAAACATAGTAAATAGAAATAATGAAAATAAAAAAATATAAACATAAAAATATTAATCTTAACATCATTAGAGTGATGAATTGCTAAGTCTAACACAAAACTGTTTTTATTTTCAATATCGCCATTATTTTTATCTAAGATTTGTTATTTATTATTTATGTGCATAGTTTTCTTTAATTATTGTATTTGTATGGTAAAATTAATTAATGAGATAAAATGAATAAAATAAGTATCATTTTTATATTATGTAACTTTTATTTTAAGTTAAATAGAACATATATTAATTATTTTATTTTAAAACAAACAATTTAAAGGAAATAATATCATATGATGATTTTGTTCACGCAAAATATTTGATATCAAGGTGAATATGTTGATTGTTAATTTTTTTTTTAATATTACCATTATTGTGTTAGTGACTTCATTGTTTCTAAAAGGTTTAAGGTGTTTTTAAGAGGTTTAGTTCAATTAGTTGATCAGGTGTGCGAGTTTTTGTAAACCTTCTCACACGGGCTTCAACTCCTACCAGGAGGATCAACAAAAAAAAAGTCTAACAGTTCGGATTAATTCAACGAAACCAAGAATCTAAATCGAACCAATTAATTTGATTCAGTTTTTTCACTTGATTGTGTTTAGATCCGAACCAAACCGAGCAAAATCGATCATGTTCAATCCAATTTGCAGTTTTAACACTTCAAAACTTTGACCCAACCTGAACCAAACTAAAAAGTTTGTGTGTATATATATATATATATATATATATATATATAAAATTTTATATTTTGCTTGTATTGAGATGATTTAAATATATACAATTTGTTGTGTGCATTGTATTGAGTTGTTTTAATAGTTTCATTTGACTAATTTGGTATATATGAAACACTTGATATTTTGCTATAAAATTATAATTTAGTAGATTAATGAATTTGACTAGTTTGAGATATAATTTTTTTTATGATTTAATAAAAAAATTTGATTTTTTAATTTTTTAATCGGTTTTATCCAAATTCAAACCAAATCAACATGATTATCATTGATTCGATTTGGTTTAGATAAGGAAAAAAATCCCAGCAATCCAAACCAACCAAAATCAATTAAAATTAATTAATTCAATTGTCCCCCTAAAACCAAATCAACCTGAATGTACACATTTTTAATTTTACCAAGTCGCTACACATAATAATACAAAAAGTGTCCAGGTTTTGGGGAGGGGGAATGGTTTTTGGGGGAAATAAAACCTTTGTTGAAGGATTGGTCATTGTTCAGGTTTTGGGAAGGGGATTGGAGGGTGGTTGGTGGGCTGAAATCTCTATACCCCAGGCTCTTCCAATATCCAACCAAAAAGTGTCCAGTATTTCTAAGGTTGGGGGTTAGGGAGTCCATGGATGGGAATGAAGGTTTAGTTGGAGGAGGAAGGGGTGAGGGAGTTAGGAGGGCTCTAAAAGGGGTTCAGTTGAGGCGGGAGGAGATTGATGGTTAGGGGTAGGGAAGAGGAATGGGTATCATACTCAATATTCGGTTAAGGATGGATATTGTGCAGTTATTGGTGTCTCTCAAGAGAGTGCATCTCCTTTCTAAATCTGTCTTTGGAAATTTAAGGTTCCGTGAAAGGTGGTGGCATTCTCTTGGAAAGTGACTCATAATGGAATACCTTCTAGGGTTGAATTAGCTAAGAGGAATATTCTTCCTTCTTCTGGTGTGCTTTGTCCAGTTTGTTCTATTCACCCTGAATAAGCAAGTCACCTATTATTTACCTATCCTTTTAGTTATCAAGTGTGGATGTGCTATTACAGATGGTTAGGATTTTTGTCTATGTTGTTTTCTAAGTGTTAGTCTTGCTTTTGGCAACACTTGGGCGTAATCCATCTAAAGGGAAAAATAAGCAAAAAGATTATTAGTGTAATTTGGTTAGCAATTATGTGGAAAATTTGGCTTACCAAGAATGAAGTAGTTTTTAAGGGGAATTTCTTCATTGTTGAAGAAGTCTAGCTAACCTCTCTACAAAGGTCATGGATATAGATTAAAGGACTCTGCAAAGCTTTTGTCATTTCTTTCTCTGAATGTCATCTCATCTGATGTTGCGAATTTATCAAATTTTAAAAAGTGTTGCTTAGCGTATGGGTATAACAGTTTTATATGGAAGATAGTTCTCTTTTTAGTATTTTTTTCACATGAGTATTAGTGGGGGAATTATTGTACTGTGATAAATGTTTGGTGTTATTTTGATTTTGTATTGTGACTCTCCCTTTATTACACCTTGTGACATGGGAGACTCTATTATTTTTTATAAATAAAATTTTTCCCTTTTAAAAAAAAAATACAAACATGTAATATAACACTCTCAAAGGCAAATCAACTTGTAAATTGTCCGGAGTAATATTTAGAGCAAGCCAAAGAGTTGAGTTTGACATGATATCTTATACCTTTCGATTTCCGTGGCAAGCTTAAGATGTTATAACTTAAGCGAAGCAAAAAATTAGAAAACCAATGGGGCAAGGAAGAAGGGTTTTGTTCGGCTACGTTTCCAATTTTTGAATTACCATTTCCAATTGAAGTAAAACTAGTATAGATGTGCAGTGTCCAAATGAAATACGCCTTAATGTTTTTCGCATTTGAATTAATATCTTCTAAAACTTGAATTCATATGTACTGAATAAAAAGATCTATATGTTCTTAACTTTAAGTTAAAATTTATAAATTATTTACTCTTTGCAAAACTGTTTATGAAGGAGAATAAAAAAATTTGAAAATTTTTTACTCTCTGTAAAGACTTATCAAGAAAGCAAATATTTTCGGTTGGGTTACAATTCTAAACTCATTTGAAATTATGGGTTGAAATTTTTTATGTTTGGTACTTATGATGTTTATGTTCTGCTATTATGTTTATGCATTTATATGATTTATTTGGTTTTTTTATGTTAAGCACTTATATGCAACAAAGTTTTAGTTTTGAAATTTTTTACTCTATATAGAGTAAACAAAAAAACTGGAGAAGGATGGATGAGAGAGTTTTTAAGGAGAGAGAAAACATTATAATTAGGAATAAAATGAAAATAATAAAAATTTTGTTGAAAGGATAGGTGTTTTCTAAAAAACGAGTAAGTAGAATTTAAATTCTCAATTTTTTTGTGAATCATGGCTAGCTTGTGTGGATTGGGTTATTGAATTAGATTCCATTTGAAAGGTAATTTTTTTAGTATTTTTTCAATTTCTATTCGCAACTAAAAATATAAAACATGCAAAATATTCTCATTTCTTATATATGTTTAGAAATATATGCAAAATATTCATCCTGAATTTACTTTTTTTTTTATATATGTTGTAAATCAACTGATCTAGAAAACATAATCATCAATATTCAATTTTGGATCAATTGAAATATCAAAAGGGTCCTCAAAAGATTAAGACGCTTGCATCTAGACCCCTCAAAGATTTTTGAAAGAATCTAGATCTTTTGAGTGTTTTTAACGTATGCATCAAAATCTTTTTGTCCATGACCCCATTTAGTCAACGCACAATCAATTGTTAAGGGCTTACAAGGCAGTCCACGTTATTCATTTTAACATGCAAGAAGGAAAAACATTTGTGACGATTTTTAGTCACTAAAAATAATAAAATTAAAATTAAAAATAATATATCTAAAACTCAACAGAAGAAAAATAGCCCCCATCTTCTCTCCAAACATAAAAATTAAAATGAGTTCATCACGCTTCCAATCTAATATCGTAGAGTGTGTCAAGTTTCCAATCTTCTCTCTCAACATTGAGATAAAACTATTTTATACCCTCCAAAGTGAGCTCATCACGCTTGACAAGGATCCTTATAGGTTTGTTCATAAGTTTCCTTGTGATCTCAAGGGCCTCAAAAGGCATTGTGGTAGAGAAAACTCCCAGTTGAATCTTAAACGGAAGCAGCTGAAATAATAAAATTAAAATTAAAAATAATATCTCTAAAAATCAACAGAAAAAATAGCCCCTATCTTTTCTCTAAACATAAAATTAAAATTCACCCTAAATCCATTCCATTCAAAAACTAGGGACAATCACAAGATCCACATCATCGTCGGCATTGACCTTAACCACAACAACATTGTTGCATATCTACCTGAGGAGCTTAGTTTGCTCACCGACCTCGCACTCTTACCCATCAACACCAACCACTTCTACAATACGGTGTTGTACAAGTTCAAACTCTTCTTCGAGTTGGATCTCAACAACAATCACTTTGTCAAAAAGTTGCTCGACGTGGTGTCGTGTTTGCCGCAGATTAGTTCTTAGATATGAGGTTCAACAACAACCACTTCGTCAAGGAGCTTTTCGACAAGGACTTGGACACCATTTTCATCAATGACAACCACTTCATGCTTGATTTGCCTAATTGTGTTGGCGAATAACCACTTCCACGGGTGCATGCTTACAGGAATATGGAAGATTAATAGACTGAATGAGATTATTTTGATGAACAACAGGTTTAGGTCATGAGACACGGTTGCTGAAGAACCTTATGGTGTTTGATGTGAGCTTTAACTAGACCAATTCATCATCAAAACACTACTATTCTTCGGCAACTTCGTCTACTTAGATTGATTGTAGAGTTTGTTGGCAATGGAATGTGTCTCCAGCTTGTAAAGTTTAGAACTTTAAGTGAAAGGTTATGGAGGTTTGTGAATTGTTTCATCTCTTATGTCCCATGAAGATTTTTTTCCTTGTTGAATCCTGTAAAGAAATGCACCCAAATGCCAGTTTTTAATTTGTTGTATGTGATTTTTTTAATACTTTGTGAATATATTTTTTTAGTTTCATCTTTGTGCAACCTGCCCTTGCTTTGATGCAGGACAACAGAGTGTTTAGGGAAATGGGAATAATAGTGTTTTGATGATGAATTGAATTTGTTATGAGTTTTTTATGGTGGAGAATGGGAAAAGGGTGGTAAGAAATGTGTAGTAGTTCTTGATGATTTTTAGAGATATTATTTTTAATTTTAATTTTATTGTTTTTAGCAGCTAAAAATTGACACAAATATTTTTCTTTCTTAATATCTATTATGAATTATGTGGACTATGACGTAACGACAGAGGGATCTGCAACATAAGTCCTTGACAGCTGACTATACATTGACTAAACTATGTCAGAAACACTTGGTTGCATGCGCTAAAAACATTAAGGGATCCAAATGTCTCCAAAAATTTGAAGGACCTAGATGCAAGCACCCCAATCTTTGAAGGACCAGTTTGATATTTCACTCATTTTGGATAAATAGATCTTGAACAAAAAATCCAAAAAGTTAATTTTGGATCAACTGATTCAGAAGTTTTATGGAGAATAAAGTCTGAATTAACTAATCTAAAATAACAAGTGACAAAAAAAAAAAAGAATTCAAGGTTGTGTCATACAAAAAAGATTATAAATTATGGTTGGAATGTTATTGTGCAACGACATAAGGGAGTTTTATGGTGGAAAGAAGCCACATCTAAATTATGAGTAAATAGTTTTGAAATCTTAAGTTAATAGGAAATACAAATGTTTTGAGATTTTTAAAATACATCAAAATAACAATCCTGGAATGTTAAAAGAAAATTTTCATTCACAACTATTTTAATTTTCTAACTCTGACCATTTTTACACCTCTACATAATGATTTATTTTTTTTTAAATCACTCTACAAGCATATTTTATGAGGTTTCAGCATTTAGATAATATATTTGTTTTTACTTGATATTTTATATTTTTAAAAATAATATTTTTAAATTTAATAAATTTTAGTAAAAATATTATAAAATAATGTATAATTTAAAATACATTTGCAATATTATTATTATGTTTTAACATATTTTTAATTTTTGAAAATACTGAAAATAACTTTTTTTTATTTTCTATTTTTATTTATTGTTTCAAAATATTTTTTAAATTATAACTAAACATGTTTTCATTACTATTTTCTATTTTCAGCAAAAATGAAAACAAAAAATATCCAAAACAAATACCACTTCAGTTGACAAATTTATTTTTAATTAAGAATCTCTGAGAAACAATATCATTAGGCCAATTTTCTTACTATTCTTTAATAAATTATATGTAACATACACCTAATAGATTTATTTTTTTTCGTAAATGATCTTTTCTAAATTGTGTACCTTGTATTCTAACGTTTCTTCTTCTTTAAATTATTGCCCTGCTAACACATATTCTTTTTTCTTCTTTTTTTTTTTCTTTTTTGCCTTTTATGTGAAAAACAAAATTGTTCTTATTTGTAGTTTTTTGTCTATCATTTTTATTCATACAATAATTATTAATTTTATCAAATAATTTTCTAATTATACTTTTTTTATAATAAGTTGATACCCATAAAATACATATCACTATACTAGTGTTCTCTCACTAAAAGATAATGCATAATTAATTTTCCTCGCAAGTATATTAAATATGACTAGGGATGACAATTAGTAAGGTTTAGGTATGATATGGTACCCGCGTTTAAAAAATGTACCCGTACTTGCGCAGGTAACAATCTTAATTCTCATTTCCGTACATATTCGGTACCTATATACTTATACTTATACTTGCAATTCACACTTTTCTCATATAAAACCAATAAATCAATATCTTTCACATATAATATAAAAAACAAACCAATATAACATTAAACCAAGAACAAATTATAGGATTCTTCCTAAAGTTTTATATGATTACACATAAACATGTTTTTTTTATCATAACATTAAATAATGTTGTATGTTTATTAAGAGATATTTTATAAATAACTTAATTTTTCTTGTAAATTGTATTTTTATCTTAGTAAATTTGCATAAAATATATTATATATTTTTTTATTCTATAATTATATTATTATCATAGATGATAATATAAATAATATTTTTAGTAATATTTTTCACTCAAAATTATAATTATGTAACATATTATATTAAATAAGGTGAAGGTGTGTGTTATAGTATCATACCTGCCACCATATTTGCATATTTATCTATAAGGGTTTAATTAGTATATACTGTGATATAAAAAGTTTTATACTGACACTCAATTAGTGTATAATAATTAAACTATATCTATTAACACAAGAAACTTGTATAAAAAATGCTATAAATAATTATGTTATCCCTTTTTTATATTAAGAGTATCATTAAGCTTTATTTATACATGATTAATACATAGTTGCATCTATAATAAAACAATGACGTAAAAAGGTTCTCATAAGAAGCCAACACAAAATTTTCTAATAAAAATATATGTTGTTGAATATATATTGTTATCTGAAAGAAGGTTTATAAAGCAATCATAGAATTTAAAAACACGTGTATGAATATAGACAACTCATCTGAGAAACCCTACAAATAAATTCTCCTTTTTTACATAAAAAAAAAATAAATCGTCTTTTTACATAAAGAATTTCATTAAATTTTCTTTATCGTTATCCATAGTTGCATTTACAATTAGATGTTCATAATACTTGAAGAGAGCTAGAATTTGCTTTCTGTAAACTACTAATTAGAGGAAGAAAAGAATCGGTCTTTTTTTTAATTCAAATAAATTTATGTAAAATAAAAATTTAATTAATTAAATTGTTTAGTTAGAAATCTTGTAGATATATTATTTAATACTGATATTTATATATTTTTAAATATCATATTATATATTACAATTAAGTAGTATGATGAATTATTAAATAATTTAAAATTATATAAAATTTTATATATTTGACTTATTAATAAAAATATATAATTTAACAATTGAATTAATCAAAATTTTATTTTACATAAAATCGTTGAATATATAAATGGAATAAATTTGAAATATGATAAAGAAACTTAACTTTGTAACATCAATGAAGCGAGAATCTTCAAGAGTTCAACGCACATATATTTTAATATTATTAGCAACATATTAATATCATCACGACATTTTCTAGAATCAATGGAATGAGAATCATGATAGGGAAATTTAACTTTGTAATATCTAATATCCAAATTTTTTCCTTATATTTGAGATGAAAATCACTAACATTACTTAAATAAAAAAAATGAAACAACTTCTATTTTAATAATATCCTAAATCCAAATTCACCAATTCGTATTGTTTCCTTGATGTTCTTTCACACCTTTCCTGTGTACATTCATCACAACATAGCAATGACCTATCTACACTTACTGACTCAAAAAAAATTATGTGGAATAATGTTTAACTTTTTAACTTTATATTTTTTAAGCCACAAAATCTAAAAATAACACCCTCACAATTGTTTATTTAGTAGGAAGATATTATGTTTGCTTTATCAATCACAGATGAGCCTAAGTGGTCTTCATTAGAGAACTTTAGAACTCATTTAAAAATCATTCAACTAAAACTCTTATGTTAAAGGTTAATTCAATATATTCTTTGACCTTAACGGGATTTGGTGTTAATAAAGTATTTTCTATTTCCTCTTGATTATTTGATCAGTCAAAAATAGTATAAGTAGAAGTTTACAGTAGTTGTTGGTGGTGTGAAGAGGTTGACTTGTATTTACACTTTTTTCTTCTTTTTTTTTAAATTCAAGAATCTCTGTTTTATTAAGAAATGCAGTTACTCATTCAAGGAACCAATCCCATAACAAAAAAACTTAGAGGATTAAAACAAAAAATAAACACAATTATTTGAATACTACAATTACTATTATTATGATTAATAATGTTTTGAGAGTTAGATAAAAAAGTCTTTTCTCGTTTCCAAAGTCAAATAAAGCAAATAGGAAGACTTTGTTCATTTTCTATAGGTTTTGTAAATTCTAAGACATGTAAAGATGTTAATGTTTTCGCCAATGCAGCAAAGCTCACTTTAAGACCATTGTCACCCAAATTATGGTTGTTCTTAAAGCAAAATACTAAACATGTTTGTCTATACACATCTTGTGTTATATTTATTGTATAATACAATCCAAATATATTTTTTATTTTCAAGTCAGCCTTCTCATTATCTTGTTGGTGCTTTTTAGTAAATGAAATACATTTACGTATAACTTCACTTCAATGTTCATAACACTCTATTAGAGGAGTAATCGGACAGTTAACTTGATGACTTAAAATTAAAATAAATTATTATTTTATCCTTTAACTGTATAACTATATTTTTCATTACAAATCCTGCTTCAAATCATCAATTTGACCATGGTTACTTAATACAGAAAATTTATCATTCCTCACCTAAATCATTCACTCATTTAATAGATTTTCACTTACATTAATAACCTATAGTTTAGAATTGATAATCTTATCCAAATACCACTTCCATTTCTTAGATTTAAAAGATTTTATGTAAATATTATTAAAACTCTTTTAACTATCATCTATCAGTATTTTATTTTATCGATTATATGATGAAATCAGTAGAAAAGTTAATGCACCAAAGTTCTTAAAAAAACATTGTAAAATAATCCTATGAATTTTGTAGGATTTCAATAATAATAATTGCCTTTTCAACCAGGTTAACAATAGGATAGAGACTGTATGGTATGAACATTGGGGTCGCACAAATGTAGTTTGATCATTTTTCTACAAGAGACAAATAACACAAACTCCACTGAACATTGAATCCCAAAGTCAGGAATTTATGATCCCAAGTTGCAGCACAAGAGGTTGCTTGCCTTGTTGATAAAGTCAATTATCACCTGAAAATCGAAACTTGGGCTATTTAATTGGTGTTTTTGGTGTTGAGGACTTAATATGAAGCCTCTGGTTTGTTGTTGAACGACAACCTAACTGGTGCCTCGTGATGTAAAATTAGTCTGTGTACAAAATATCAATCTAAGCCTTACATTCTTAATTCTTGATCAGTACTTAAAAGGGAAAAAATGACACATGTTGCTAGTTCATCATATCTAACTAATTATTTTCCTAAAAGCCGTGCCAAATTAAATTTGTTAGCTATTTGTGTAGCAGTGAAGTTTGAAGACAACTCTTCAGCTTGTTTTGCTAAAAAATAAATAAAGTGATTTTAAATAATAGTCAATAAAATGGAATTTCTCAGAATAATACTAAACAGTGATTAAGGTCAACAAAATACTTATCCTTGAAACTTGGTCCTGACTACTTTCAATTTGAAATCATCACGCCATGGTCATGTATACACATTCTGAACCAGCTAGTTAAGAGGAAAACTGACCTTTGGATTAAACTGATACCAATGCAATTGTTACAATCACAATTAAACTTGTAATTAATTAATTACATACATTTAACATCTGATTCATAAATTGAGTTTTTTCTAGACACTTAACTCATCATATTTGTATGACTACAAAATTTATATTTAGGTGATAAAGAATTATAAGTTTAATTTTCATCCATTAATAATAATATAAAATAATTTTATAGTATTATGTTATTCAATCGCAAGTTATTGTTAATATGGTTTTAAAAATATTGATTATATGTAATTATTATGGGAAATTATAAATTTAAGATTGAATGAGACATCAATAGTTTTTCAAGAATTATTACTTAAGCAATAGGCTCACAATAATTTTTGTAACTAAATGCTAAATGTAAATTATAGTAATATAATAATAATTGAGTGGCTTAGATAACAAATTTTGACATTTGATCAAAGCTGTGCTGTATATAAGTCTGTTCTGAAAAGTTAGAGAGATGGAGCAAATTAAAGGTTAAAAACTTGGGTTCCTCAATGTAGCAAACCCGTCGGCGACCGCAGCGCGGTCGTCTCCACTGCTCATGCTCGCTGCAGTTTTCAAGATTGTTTTAATCTTTCTTTACTGTAATCTCGTGTGCACAGTAATCTTGCTTTTTTCTTGACGCATTAAATTAATTTTTTGTGGGCATCCCCATAAAAAATGTATTATTATACCCTAATTCATCTTGACAACAAGACCTACCATGAACATAAGTGCAACACTAATATTTAATTAGTCCTAAACTATGCACAATAAAGAATAGTTGAAATAAACTTGACATATACTAGTATTAATTTATCTATGGTAACACCATCTTTTGCAATCACAAGCAAACATCTCCACCCTCTTCGATCTCGTACTTTTTCCGCCCATTTGCCTAACTTAATATTCTTTTTTCTTGTGACTTATGAAGGAGAAATTTAATAATTAAGTGGGAAAATGAGTTAGGGAATTTAAGAAACAGAGAGATGAAAAGTGAGGAAGATATTTTGACAGGGAGAAATTAAGAGTTAGGGGACTCCATTAAATGGTCTTGAAAAAGGAAAACGAAGCCACGAGGCTGGGGTGTGTTCTAGACACCTATCTGACCTCTCCCGACATTTGTGCTATCTCTCTCTTACATTACATCTCTATATGTATTCCATCTTTCAACAACACTTGAGCAAATACATGCACCATCAAAGATAGTGCCCCACCAAACTCCATTCAAGTTAATTACAACCCTTTTTCACTTTTCATCCATTCCATTTCTCCCCCCAGTTTGTGAAACAATGAACAGTTTTGACCCCCAAAGACAAGACTTGGTGAAACAGAAGTGGAGACAGATGAAGGGTGCAGCTTCAAGTTCTTCTTCTTCTTTGGCTTTCTATGTTGGGAATAACAGCAACAAATTTAAAGGGTTTCCTGGGCTTGAGGATGATGATCTTGTCTCCTCAGTGGTTCCTGCAGTGACAGTTGTGTTAGAGGGGCGTTCAATTTGCCAACGCATCAGCCTCCATAATCACGGTAGCTACCAAAGTCTGGCCAAGGCTCTACGCCAAATGTTTGTGGAAGACGCAGACACCACTGATGATCTTAACCTGTCCAATGCCATCCCTGGTTACCTTATTGCCTATGAAGACATTGAGAATGATCTTCTTCTAGCTGGTGACCTTAACTGGAAGTAAGCACCTCTCTTTAATGATTAGTACTTGTTAATAAGACAATCCTTTACTTCTTGTCTGTACCACCTGTTTTCCTTTTCATTTTCTCACACTTTCTTACTACAAATCAAGTTCCGTTTTACTTGTGTATCCTGTATAATATTCTTCAATACTAATATCCATTATCCAAATCAAACTCTATTTTCATCAAATTGTACTTATTTACAAATATTTCTTTCTAGTTACGAGTTTTTATTTATTTATTTTATTATTAAGATTATGCTGCTGACTAATTTCATATATTATCAACTAGTGATTTTGTACGTGTGGCAAAGAGAATTCGGATAGTTCCGGCCAAGGGGAACTCAAAAAAAGTACAACAAAAGGAGCACAAGTGATCAGCATTTGAGGATGTTTTGTGGATGGAAAAGAAGTGGGACTAATAAAATAAATTTATAAAAAATGAGAATGAGTTTAAGATGGTCTAGAATGAAAGGTAATTAATGGTAGTTATAGAGAGTTATCCAACTGTAAACCCTATCTGTGCTTGTATGAATAAAATGGTGTATTTTATCGATTAATAATTCATACTATCTTGGGTCTATAATTCACAAATTAATTGGTGCGCGATTGACATCTCTGATCGCTGTTGGTTTCATAATAAATAATTTTTTTTTTGGCACGCATTACTATTTACTAGATTAATTGGATTTATAGAAATTAAACAGCATGATTTAAGGAATGAGTTAGGTTAACACGTAGTTCAACACTTAAAATTTTTACTAAAATATATATCTTTTTATTGTTTTTGTTGGCTAATGTTATTTTGTAAATTATTTTTTATTAAATGATTTTATAAAGAAATAATTTAATTTTAAAATCTGTTATTATTTTTAAAACTTTTAAACTAATTAATTACCTTAAAATGATTGTCTATATTAAAATTACATTTAACAATATTTTTCGTTTTAAAACATAAATCAAACATTTTCTTGAAAGATTTACGAATGAAAAAAATTATATTGGTTGAAAAGTTAAAATTGTCATATTTTATGTGCCATGAAATATTACTAGATACGGGACACTATTATTTAGTTAAGATATTTCATTCTTTCTCTAACTAAATATATATAAATATATGTGTGATAAAATTATAAGGTTATTAACCACCATGTCATCAATTTAATTAGACTTAGATTCCGTATCTTAAAATAAGACTTCAGATCAAGCCTTTCAGAATGAATATATAAAAAAAAAATTGTGGTTAAGAGAGAAAAACTTCAACATAAATGACTAATTAGATATTTCAATAAAGATTCATGGTTAGCATAATCAATAAATATTTTGTACCAATTTTATGATGACAAAAAAATATAAAAAACAAATTATTGAATAGCTAGCATTATTAATGCTAAGGTGGTATTCCATCCCTGTGCCAAAAAAAAAAAAAAAGTGGTATTTCAATCCTTGTGTAGGTTACTAAGGTATATCTATCAACTTCAAAGCAAAATGTGTAGTTTTTGTTGTTACAATTGTGCCAACAAAACCGACAAAAGTAACTTCAATTCGAAAGTGAAAATGGAGGCTAAGCTTGACATATTTTCAAGCATTTAGTGCTCAAAACGACGGATTAATGTCTACAAATTGCTTTACAACATGCCCTAAATTGAATTAGGACAACTTGCTTTGTTTAATTAACTTAAAAAAAATTCTATAAACTAAACCTAATGGAAGTAGCTAGTTGGTGGGTGGAGGACCAACCTCAGCAAGAAGGGTAGCTAGATTGACAATTATATATGAGAAACTGTTGAAGAATTGATTGAAGCCTAAAGCCGTACGAGCACATTTAGGGTAGTAGTTTCTTCTTCATTTTGCTAAATAGAAGACACAATATATGACAAGAAAAGAACTAACCAAAAACAAAAGCAAACTTATTTCCATTGAATTGAAACTGGTCAAAGTGACACTCAATCTAGTTGATGATGTCCTTAATACAATATAAATGCTCCTCCTTGTGGATACCCACAAAGACACGTTGGGTGATACTGATTAAGCCCATTTTCCTATCTAATAAGTGGTGTTTGTTAGCTTATACATATAATGGTCCAATGTGCATGTCATTAAAGTAACATTGTTGTATGAGACTTTCTTATATGTGCTTCCCTTTCAGTGCTCACGAGAGATGATTTACACTTTGACATTTATCAAATTTCAACATTCATAATATACTTTCATTATTTGAACTTCAAAAAGTTCATATCACATGCCATAGCGTATATTATCTATATCTCGTGCCCATTTTTTATATACACCATGTTAAAATATATTAAAAAATTGGAAGTCTTGCTTACACTTTGTTTAGATTATTTAATAAAATTATATTGGCTTATAAAAAAACAAACATATCCAAAATAAATATTAATTTTTCAGTTTCCTTTTAACGTTCACAAAACATAAATATGTCATCCACTCACCCTAATTAGTATTCTATATTGGGCCTATAAAAAAATAGTATATAGTATTCTATATATCGTGCCTAAAATAGTTATAATAAAGTTGTTCCTTTTACAATCACAGTACAAAAAGATGACCTTTTATAAACTATTTAATTAGTTTAACATTAATTCTGTAAGTAGTAATAAAAAATACCCCTATTTCATATTTTAATTTCTAAATTAATAGAAACTACAAACTACACCTCTACACAAACTACAAATTATTGATTATATATATCAAACTCCATTTAAGTTTAGTTAAGATTGATAATATGACTTAGGAGTAAAAAAAATTATCTGCATTCGTGAGTATCATATATAAAATTCATAACAAAAAAATAATGGCATTAAAAACAAATATTGCAGATATTATAACATGCATTTGTTATTAAATAGATGTAGATGAAGGGATAATTAAGATATCCCCCTAGGGATATCCCTTAAATGTCTGTGAAAGGCTAAAATCATAAAATACAATCATATTGTAAGTTGCATGCCTATACTTATGGCAAAAATATTATTATTTTTCATGTTTTAATTTAAACTTTTGTTTGAAAAATCAAAATTTAGTAAATTTTGTTTATAATAAAATTTTGTTTGTGTACTACGATACTTTTTTTTTAATAAAATGAAGAAAGCATTTGCTACCTAGATTTTATGAAAAACTTGATATGTTTTACTAAAAATTATTTTATATAAAAAATGTGGATACTTATAAATATTTGCATATATAAGAAATATAAGTTCATTTCACAGATAACTTTGTGGTATAGAATGGATGTGGGTGCAAATTTTCCTACAAGTATAGATGACGAAAGATATATATTCACACTCATTCACACATGTTGTGATCCTTAATTTGAATATAAGATTGAAACAATATAAAGATGCAATGAATTATTTTAATATATTTATCTAACAGAAAATACACTATTATTATAATTTTTTATAAAATTTATATGAACTTCTTCATTTTGGATGGGACTTCTTTTATACTTAAAACTTATTTTAATCAATTTCTCAATAAATATTTATTGAAAAATAAAAATTAACTAGGCTAAATACCTGACCTCAATCTCAACGTAACATCCGACCTCAACCTCGCCAAAACACCTGCCCTCAATCCCACCCTATATCGCCCCAACCTCAACCTTAGCTTATCACCCCGACCTCAACCTCGCCAAAACACCCAAATATTAATAGCAAACGACTTGCACGCCAAACCAAATTATGACACCACCCACTCGAACAGAAACTGCTCTAGAACACTTATGGCAGTCATTAACAAATCAACAGACACCATTAAACAACATTAATAAGTAATAAATTGCCTAAATTAAGGTCATTTATGACACTTTAACGCAAAGAGACAGGTACTAACAATGGATCTAAGAATTATACAAAAAACAAACCACCTTAACTGACTTGACTGTCGGAGTGTCTTTTGCAGGTATCCCTAGTGTCTTAGTTTCAAGGAGATATTTGGTGGACTTGTCAAAAAATACACTTACAATTTTCTGGTAAGTACACACAGTATGCAATTAAAATGTCTTTCCTCTCGTGTTGAACTAAATGTTGGTAACTCTAGTGCAAATTATCTTCTTGAGACATGTTCGACAATATCCCAAAAGACTTATTTGAGTAATATCGTAAGTCTTCCAGGATACAATAGGAACCTCTTAAGCAAACTGGAGCTACATAACTAACAAGATAAAAATGAGAACCAAAGGGAAAGCCAGAAAGAAGAGAGCTTAAATATGTTTCTAACAGTGGGTACCAGAGACCCTATATAGTGCTCTGATTTTGCACCTCATAATGAATATAATTGTTGCAAATATAAATTGCAATCAAATAGATTAAACGTAATTAATTGCATGATTACAAATTAATTACATTTAATACATAACAAAGACTAAATTTAATACATAATAAAATTAACAACAACTATAAAAATTTTAATGCATTTTTAAAATCACGTTGGAAATTAATTTGTCTATAGTAATACGCAAAATTTTTCAACAATCTCTCATATATTACAAAGGCAAATAAAACTTTTGAAAAGAAGAAATATCCGGGTAAGTTCTCACATGAGATGTATTGCATCAGACCTGGTGTAACTATGCCATATGAACCAAAACATGTGGTGTATGATCATGGTCTACTAATCACAATACACCCATCATATTTGTTGTTTTTTCTGTGTTGTGCTTTTAGGTCATGCGTCTGCCTGGTATTCATGAGTGCTCTAGAGATTTGTCAACATCTCATACAAACGGCCACACCTAATACTTATATAGGTGATTTCGTTAAGTGTATGATGCAAATCATACACCATCCAAAAGAGATATGAAATTCATTAAGAACTTTATAAAATGCTAAGTTTTCTCATAAATCATAACTATAAAGTTTAATTTCTCATTAATATAGCATCTAGCATTTTCACAAATCATAGCAAGGGAATAAAAAGGAAATTGATTTATATCAATTTTAGTGTTAACAGAACTAACAAATGATTTGTTCTTACTCATATGAACCTTATTCATGGGATCTTCAATCACAAAAGTTCGGTTACCATCATTGTCTATTTTCAAGTGGCTTAAGTCTCATTCCCCTTGATGTTTCTAATATCATTTTTATTCCAAGGCGTTTCGTCAAAAGATCTGTTAAGTTTCCTTCTGACATCACAAAATTATTCCATCATTTAGCAGTTGTTTATCATATTATGTCTCAATTATATATATATTTATTCTTATTATTTTAAGTTTTATTTTTCGTTACAACTATTACTGATTGTGAATCACAGTGCATAGACACTTATGGTGTTGGTTTCATTTCTAAAAGAATGTTAGCCAAGAATTTTTTCAACCACTCAACTTTAGTTTCGACCATTTCTAGAGCAACAAACTCAAATTCCATTGTTGATCTAGCTATAATGGTTTGTCTAGCTAATCTCCATGTAATTGCACCACCACCAAGTGTAAATACATAGCCATTAGTGGATTTTGTCTCATGTGAATCAAATATTCAATTAGCATCATTGTACCCTTCTAGTACAAAGATAAATCCACTGTATTCAATACCATAGCCCATGGTGCTTCTCAAATACCTTATGAGTCAGCAATGCTTCTTAATAATCCTTATTAAGATTATGAGTATATTTACTCAATCTACCTACTGCATAGGCTATATCCGATCTTGAGAAATTCATCAAGTGCAGTAAACTCCCAATAATCTGGACATATTAAGTTTGAGAGATTGATTCTCCAATATCTTTCTTTAGTTGATAGTTAACATCATAAGGGGTACTCTCAGATTTATTATCATAATAGTCAAACTTATTAAGAATTTCTTCACATAGTAATATGTTATCTCCCTTCCTTATGACGTTAACTCCTAAAATTATACTTGTCTCACCAATATCTTTCATATCAAACTTGGATACTAAGAAGGATTAGTTTCAAAACTATATCATTGTATGTACCAAAGATTATCATGGCATCCCATACAAACATATAATGACATATTCATCATTCACAAGTTATGTGTACACACATCTATAAGCATCTTTAGAACTAAAACCATCAACAAGTATAATCTCATTAAACTTTTCATGCCATTGTTTTGGTGTCTATTTTAAACCATATAGGGATTTTAAGAGTTTACACACTTTTTTTTCTTGACCAGGAATCACACATCCCTCAGGTTGGGTCATGTAAATTTCTTCCTCTAAATCACCATTCAAGAAAGTTGTCTTAACATCCATCTGATGAATCACTAACTTGTGAATAGATGCTAATGCTATCAGAACACTAATAGACGAAATCATGGTAACGAACGTAAAGATATCAAAGTAATATATGTTCTCATTTTGAGTATACCCTTTAGCTACCAATCTAGTCTTATATTTATCTATAGATTCATTAGGGTTATACTTTCTTTTAGAGATCCACTTACAACTAATTGATTTTGCACCCTCTGGCAAGTCTACTAAGCTCTAAGTATTACTTTTTTTATATAGAATCAAGCTCAATCTTAATAGCTTGTTCCCAAAGGTTTGCATCTAGTGAACTAATAGCTTCAGAAAAACCCAAAGGATTATCTTCAACTAGATATGCATAAAAATCATCATCAAAAGATTTTTCTATCCTTTTTTTTTACTTCACCTTAAGTCCTCAATCATAGGTTCACTATAAGTTTCAATAGATGGCTCAATACTAGTATTATCACCGGAGGTAGCAGATACACTAGACTTTAAAGAGAATACGTCCTAAAGAATCAGCATTCTTAGTCTCTATAATTATATATTGCAATCAAGTACATTACTCTAAATGAAAAGAAACACATAGGTTGCACTATACCCAGCATAACCAATAAACATGCAATCAGATGTCTTAGGTCCTATTTTCTTTCTCTTACGATCAGGTAACATAACCTTAGCTAGGCACATACACACTCTAAGATATTTTAGGTTAGGTGTATATCATGTCCATAACTCATAAGGTGTTTTCCTGTTTTCTTATAAGAGATCATATTCTGTAAAAAGCAAGCAGTTAAACAAGCTTCTCCCCAAAGGTTGTCAGGTATAGATGAACTAACCAACAAAGCATTCGTCATTTCATTGAGGGTTCTATTTTTCCTCTCAGCTACTCTATTAGATTCAGGGGAATATGGCGGGGTTACCTCATGGATAATACCTTCTTTCTCACAAAAGTTATTAAACAAAGTGTATTCACCACCCTATGTGATCTTATCATTTTTATCTTTCTACCTAATTGGTTTCAAGTTTAGCTTTATAAGATAAAAACATATCTTTATGTCTTTATGTCTAATAAAATAAACTTTTGTATATCTAGAGAAATCATCAATAAAGGTTACAAAATAATTTTTACTACCCTAGATATGCATTGGGTTTTTTTTTTCATAACAATGTTGTCAAACTCAAAAGTCACGTTTACCCCAACCTTTCTCAACATTGCCACAAAGACTAAGTTTACTCTAATGGTAGGCACATGCATCACACCACCTAGAGCCAGTATTTTTCTAGATGTGAGTTTTAAAAGAACTTGTCTTTTCCTCGAAACTGGAGTAGATGCAAAATCACTCAGGAAAATTTGTTCTTCTCCATCCCCACAGAAGTGTAGGAGGAAAATGCATTTATATTACTTGGTATCCCTAGAGTCTACCACTCATTTACTCACATTGGTAACAATATTTGCAAAGAAATGACCACAATAAAATTATCATCTCGTTCAGCAAGTTAATCTTAGGTTTACGAGAATTGTCATTTCTCACAGGTAAGGTTTGAAGCTGCACATGGGGTGTGAGAATTATTATTGTGATAGGTTTCATAAACGTACCTTCTTAAAGAAATTGTAATTTGACCTTACTCTTTCCGGTGTAAATTTTGTAGACGTCCAACAATGATCTAACATAGATATGTTCCTACCAGCGTTGAAAATTTTATCTAACAAAAACCTCAGTTTTGAAGACATTCAACAAATGTTTGACAAATGTGCATTGGACCTCAAGTGCAGGATTAACGATCTGGTGGACAACAATGGAGTCAAATTGGTCAACAATAAGTCTTTTAGAAAAGATTGTTGATAACTTTGATGCAAAAGTGTAGAAATTATCTTCTCGAAGCATGCTTGATATTGTCCTAAAAAACTCATACAAGTAATCCTGCAAGTACAATAGGATACTCTCAGGATAGAATAGAAACCTCTCAAGCGAGCTAAAGTTACAGAACTAGCAAGATAAAAATGAGAACTAGAGGAAAAGCTAAAAAGAAGGAGAGAGAAGAGAGCTCAAAAGTATATATGACAGTGGGATCTAGAGACCCTATATGTAGTGTTCTGAGTTTGCACCTCATAACAAATATATACATTACAAATATAAATTTTAATAAAAAAGATTAAATGTAATTAATTGTCTAATTAAAAATTAATTACATTTAATATATAATAAAGAACTAAATTAATAAAGCTTACCAACGACTATAAACATTTTAATTGCGTGGTAATCCTCAAATTTTCCAAATGCAGCCTAATGTTTTAACCCTTTTTTTTTTTACAACATTATATTTTAACATCTTAAGAAACTTATTTTATCTCTTCTTTTTTTTTTCTACAAGTGTTTATAGTTGAAGCAAACTCTTACTAACTCTGGGCCCTTTGGTTGAAATGAATTTTAAAGTTTAAGCACGAGAGTCATTCTTTTAATCTTCTTAATTGCTTACTTATCGAGTTCATCTGTTCATGTGCAATGGGACTAGTATATAAATGTTGACATTGTTATTTTTTATTGAAAGAGAGAGAGAGAGGGGGGGGGGGGCTGGAGGCCCCAAGACTAAAGCAAATACGGAAAGGTGAGAGAACAGAAAGGCCATAAAAGTAAAAACACAAATTCCTTGCATATTGAGTTATTTAGGTAGTAACGTGTAATGTGTTATTTAATTAGTATCTCTGTGTAACTATTTTATCTGTGCAATTATAGTTTCCCGGAGTAACATATATTCTCCTCATGTTTCCCTTTCACGTAGTACTACGTAGGTGCTAACAGCTAGAGATGTTGTTCGTCTTTGACAGTATTAAGTTCTGACTTTGGGGAACTGGTTGTTTCAGATGACAAGTAATAGAACCACCAGTTTAAATATGGAGCCTCTAAATTAGCTTCAAATTTATAGGCAGCCTCAAATTAAATCGATATGGACCACAACTACGTAATGTAACGGACCACTGTCAACAAGTCAATAATGACAAAGTGAAAACTCAATTATAGACAGAACGATGCCAAATCTAAGATTCAAACAAAATGGCCATCAATTATAAATAACATGACAAACCTCTTAAAAAAGAACAACTAGACTCCACATGTTTGTTTTACTTTTTTTATTTAAAAACATTAAAAAGGGTAAGTTTAACTTGAAAAAAGAATAACAGAGGGAGTTGGCTAAAATATAAGAAAGAATAGTTGTATATCATAAAATTCATTAAGTTTGATATCTCCACTTTATAAGTCATTGACTAAAATATAAGTCCAAAGAAACGTACCATTGTATTTTAACCAATAACTTTAAATTAAACGTCAAAAGATTGTTTTGTTTATATAGTTTGGTTGGAACCAAACTTTAGAATTCAGTTTATTCAGACTTGTTTTGATACATTACTTTAACCATTGGTTCATGCGCTTTGAACTAATAAGTTGAATTCAATTATTTGTTAGCTTGAATAGGAAAAAAAAAACTAAAAATAAATGGTTCATATTCAAGTTTGAGTTTACCTAATTCTTATTTACTTAAAATATACAACTCACTTCTAATCCTAGTTTAGCGTATTTTAAAATGTTTTAAATTTGTTTGAGTTGTATATTTAACCATCCCACAAATTAGTTTAGGTATAATTTATAATCAATCACAAACTTAAATGACAAATGTTGAAAAAGATTAATTGATTACAAGAAAAATGTTAAATTAAATAAATTTATTGTATGCATGGCTAACAATATACGTACATAAAATTTTGACCATTGTCTGAATATTTTGGTTATTCTCCCAAACCATCTTTACGTCCCAACTACCAAATTCTATTACAATAAACAACTATACAACTGAGTTTCTTTGGCAACTTGTTAATACTATAGAGACTCTACAATATATTATAATCAACCCAAACCAAAGAACGAATGTTTTCAATCCCAAGCTTACCCAATTCAAACTCTCAACTGCTTTAACCAACTGATTGAATTAAATGAGATGAAAAAGCTAATTCAAATGCAATAATATAAAATGTATATAAACATTTATGAAATGTGTGAATTTTTTTTTTATTAAGAACCATATATGGACACAATTTAAAAGCATAGATTAACATAGTTTTACATGTGCTACTAAAATATTTTCTTCTTATATTTCCTTATCTAATTCAAACTCTCAAGTCTCAACTGCTTTAACCAACTGATTGAATCAAATAAGATGAAAAAATCAATTTAAATTCAATAATGTAAAACATATATAAACATTTATAAAATGCATGAAATTTTTTATTAAGTACCATATACACAATTTAAAAGCATAGATTAACGTAGTTTTACAAGTTCCAATAAAATGTTTTCTTCCTTGGAACACTGTTTAACATTCCGTCTTTTAAACCATAGTATTATTATTATATAATCGTTTGTTGATTCAAGTAGATGAACCGGTTAATTCAATAGTGTTTAAGTGGTTCAATGTCGTTTTGTTTCATGCCACACGAGATAAAATATGTAAACGATATATCGATTCTCTAAGATCTCAAATGTCGAAATTAATTGTGTAGTAGTTCACCAAGAACAATAATATAAAGGTCAAATAATCTATGGAAATGGACTAACTACTCATCCATTAGTTGTACAAAACATATGCAGCCTTTTCTGTTCGCAGTACAAATGTACGGCAGTAGGAGAAACTCAACTTCAGTTTCCATTATCTTCAAAAGCAGGTAAACCCCACTCACTAGGGTTGAAATCCAACAATGAGTTCAAAACTTGATCTGCTGCATCAAGAAAAGATTTGTCTAACCTTGGATCAGGGACCATAACAACAGACCTGCATGATATGTAACAGAAAATATTAACAAATTGAAGATAATTCTCTAATTGCTCAATTTATTCGTGTTTAATCAAAATAAAAATGCAACTAATTGATATGAAATGAATCCTAAGAAATAGGAACGAGTAAACATCATCATGACTGGGCGTTATTAGGGACCATACTAAATGCCTTCTTAGCTCCATATCTAGAACGGATAAACCATTGTCTATTTTTAGTTACCTGTAGAATTTGGTCACTTACTGCAGTACTGTTCTTTTCAAAGTATATTATTTATTTACTTGCCAACAGGTCCGGGTCAGATGATAGCTCTCCATGATTGTGAAGAAAGTTATAAGATTCAAAACTAACTTGGAAATTGGAATTAGCTCCAGTTTTGGGTTGTCTGACAATCTCTAGGCTAATTTCTATCCATCAGTGAAAATAGAGCAAAATATGTTTTTAGGGTGAAAAATCAATGACTCGAAACTTGGGAGGTTAACCATGGTATATAATCTAGTAAATGTTAAAATTTTATAGATAAAAATAAACCTGAAGATTCCAGCAATGACAGGAATCTTGATTTTTGTTATAAAATTGTGACAAGCAATCAGACTAAACAGTTCTTACGCTGACTATCTATCTTGTGAAACATTATCAACAGCCACTTAAAATTCGTTAACATTCAAGCCTAGCTATTGAAAGAACACACAAAGACGAGGGAGTCCGTTACCAAGATATGGATATTCATATAAAATGTAAGTTTTTTTACAACTCGAACATGCATGTAATTAACATATTATATCAGCACTAGCTGTGTCATGTACTCCATATATGAGAGAGGGAGAGAGAATGGAAAGAGCCTGCTGAACATATGAACGTAAGAAAGATGCAATCTCTCAAAATTGTTAGGTTGAAGAATTTGTTGAGTACAGAAAGCACAGACTTCATCAATTCCATATCAATGATATATATTGCTGATGCAGATATTTTGTATACTACATACCATGCAAGTAATAAAGCACAAATGCTAGATATATCACTAAATTATCTACCTATTCTATGCTGCACATTATGGAATTGGAACCATAGTCTGTTTTAAAAATATAAAGAAAAAAAAATTCATCCAATGCTTCAATCTACTTACATTCCAGCATTCTTAGCCGCAAGAACTCCTGAGGGTGAATCTTCAAAAACAAGAATGTTAGAAGGATCTACCTGTCCACCCTGTTGACCATCAATTCATCATTAACTACAACATTACTATATATGATTACAAACTTGACAAAAGTAAGAAATACAATGTAAAATGAACCCAGTCCCAAATTCTAAGTAGGAAAAGAGAAGGCGTCAGTTATCTTTCGTTGGGTCAACAAGTGCACCACATTCATGAATTGGGATACCTCAAATCTCTTGGATGCTGCTAGAAATCCATCTGGGGAAGGTTTGCCTTGTTTAACTTCGGGGTCATCACCAAGAACAACATGATGCATCAAAGAGAAGATTTCATGATGCCTTTGAGTTTTCAATTCAAAATGTCGCCTGTGAGAACTGTGAAGCAAATCATCAAAACAACTTTGCATACCAAATCCTTCAAAGTAGATGAGAAGCAGACCCCACACAACACAATGAAAGGTAAATAACATACAAAAGATAACAAATACATAAAAGATGGTTGAAATGTACCCAGTTGCCACACAAATTGGAACTCCTTTTGCATGTAGATGGCTGACTAAGCGGCTAGCACCTGATATATGAGAACAGCATCAATGCATAAACACAAGCAAACAACACTAATTTGTATATTTTTAAGTATTTATACAACTACTAAGTCTATTGTGTTTGACAGGCTTACTATATACAGTATACACTACGAACTATTCAGTACTAGTCCCAGCACTCAATAAATATTAAGTATCAGTAACAAAGGTACGAGTTAAGCCTTTCACAATAAAATGACTACTTTAGGTAGCAACAGTCATTGAACACATGTATCAAACTTTCAAAGTTGAGTCTGGGATCTATGATTACAGTTCAATGGCATAAAATTTATGCAGCATGTGGATGGGTGGAGGAAACCCCTTAGAGGAACCCATGCCTGGCAAGAAGATTGAATCTTGAATAATTGGAAGGTTTTATATGAAAAAATATGTATATTTCGCATTGAAAATGAAGAGCTGTTTATGAGGAAAAATTATTTCTATACCAAGTATCTTAAGTATAGCTATATATTATTGTTAAAAATAAAATCCATACTCGGAAGGAATTCTGCCCGTCCTTCAAAAGCAGTTTCTCCATAGCATAACCATTAAACCAATACAAGCATTTAAAAAAATGTACTTGAAGGCTGAAGCAAAGAGGTTCAAATATGCCAAAAATATTAATAGTATGCAAAGGTATGAAGGTATCCAACTACAAAATCATGGTAGAAATAGATTCAATAAGAATTTTATGAATTCAAAGTTAATAACTATACTAAAGAAGGAACAAAGTTCTGATATTCCACATATATCACCATGCTGAATGTGTTAATGTCAATATAATTGCTTCTCATCCCTGGCAAATCCAGAGGTGAATCTTTTCAAGTTTTCATCATGTGTATCTACAAAAAGGTAGGAAGATGCTCAATCACATTAAACAAGGATGCACACATTAAACAAGATTCGATCACAAGTTCAAAGGATCAACTCTGTGACGTGATGACCAATTATGAACATTTATACACCACGACAGTTTAATTGATCAAAGACTAAAAAAGAGAAGTCAAATAATGAAATTGAAAGGGTGAAGCAAATAAGAAAAAGCTAACTGATAATTTTTACATACTTACTCTGATAAAAAAGTGACAGATCCAAAAAAATTGGATTACACAAAAGTAGTTGTAGACAAGACAACTGATGATCATAGAAAGATAGTATATATTTTCACCATAATGGAAACTTCACCGAATACCCAGACAAAATACAAGAAAGTACTCTAAGTCAACCTATTTTTGTGTTAGACATCCGATTGCTAGGAGATAGCATTTAGTGGGCTCCAACAGTCAAATTAAAAGGTATCTTTTCTTGAACTGAAGACTCCCTCCAACAACTATTTTCACAAGTCTAAAAATAGTCTTACTTGCTCCAAAGTAAAAGAGCCTGCTGCAGAAGTTATTGTTCATAGTCATATTTATTTCTAATCATTTAGGAAAGCATTCTTTAAACTTGTTGTAAATTTTGAGTGTATACCTAGAAGATATAATTTATTGTAGTTTTCCTAAACAAAAGCCTTAAGTTATCTTTTCTGCATTTCTGGTATTAACTTTTGGTAAAAGTGTGAAACCTAGAGAGGACTGTAAAAGAAAATACTTGGGGAAAGTGCTTGGAGAGATAGGTATAAATAATATTTGCAAGTTAGGAAACACTGTTTGTAACCTGTGATTGATAACGAAATATTGGTAGCAAAACAAGGACTAAATGTTATATTGTTTAGTAACCCAAGCCAGTGTCAAAACTGTCTCTCTTCTCCCTATATAAGAAAGGAACCTAGTTGTGTTTAACAAACTCTTTTCTAAAAGACTTTATCCTTTAAGTGTGTGTCCACAGTCAGATGGTTCATAGGAAGACTTCGCCCAACCCCTTGGTGTAAACTAATTTTCTATCTATAAACAAATTTTGAAAATTACATTTTCAGGAAGATTTTTGTAAACCACAATTCATCCCCCCCGCCCCCTCCCCCTCCCCCCTTCTTCTTTGGTTTCTCTAATAATTACTAAAAAGCAATCTAATAATAGGTAATAAAAAGTAAATTTTCAATTATTATCTAATCATAAATAAGGAAATAATACATAATCTTTAACACTCTCCCTCAAGCAGGAACATATATGTAATATGAACCAAGTTTGTTATAGATGTGATAAATCTAATAAAAATAAAAACAAAAGACGGTTCCAATAGCATAATTATTTGTGCCAGATAAACGTGGCTTAGCAACAACCAACGAAGGTATGTAATGATGACGGTACTATTCACCTGTAAATAAAGCACGTCCTAAGGTAGAAGGAGAAGCACATCATGAGGCAAAAAAATAAGAGAAAAACATCAGAAAGAGTCACCAAGAAGAGTATCTGGGAAAAGTCTCCAGAAATGTGTCACACATCATGTGCATGAATTCACACGTCAAGGCCCTACTTGGGGCCACATGTAGCGGTGTTTTGAATTGGTTGCACATGTGGATTGCATGGTGATCTCTGTGAAAGGTTTCCGAAAAAGGTCTTTGAAAAGGAAGGTGGAGATATGTCAGTGGATCACCAAATAGTGGATCCATCGATGAGGAAGGTGACGATATGACAGTGAGTCACTGGATGGTGGGTCCACCAATATAGCCACCGGCAAACAATTTAGGTACTCAAGACACTCAGATTCCTAGAACCTAGTTTTGCCTCTGATACCATGTGAAAGTATGTCAACATGTGTCTTTGATGACACACCTTTATTTATAACGAGCTAATATAATCAAATAGGATTAATAATAATTACATAGTATCTCTCCAATAATGATTAAATATCAATCTAATGATAGGTAATAAGGAGTAAATCTCTATTTACTATCTAACTATAAATAAGGAAATAATATATGATCTTTATCGATCTCTCTACAGTCTACATTATAGCGTGGTGTGAATAATCAAACGCATCACAACAATTTTTGTAAAATATTGTTGATTAATGAATGACAAAAAATTGATATTGCTTAGTAAATAGGAGGTAACAACACCTTAGGAGAAATCACAACCCTGGGTCTTAATCCATTGAATTCTAAATTAATAACTTTCCTTCATTTGTTTCCCATTCTACTCACAATTTGAACAATCAAGAACACACATATATCAAATCATTGTTTCTCTTTAATTGTTCTTTTATCTCCTAAATTGAATTATTTGAGAACTAGATTTAGTCCTTCGAGTAAGATATTCCGATTTAGGTTCACTGGTTCTACTGCGTAGGATACGTTTGTCCTTAAGCAATTATATTTTAATATTTTATGCATCAAGAACAAAGAATTTATTTTAATAAGCTTAACCAAGGTTACTGGGATAAGCTAAAAAGATCTTGAATGGGGCATAACCTATTTTTATAAGTTCAAATAAATTCCATATAAGCTCTTTCAAATTCCAAATACCTCACATGAGAGCTTATGTAATAAATTTAGCTATGAATCTTATTGAAATAATACGAAAAGGGTTTATCTTGACAAACTTTACCAAGTAGCTTATTGAAATAAGCTGAAAGGCATTTATAGGAGTCATAAACTATTTGTATATGCCTAAATAAGTTCCAAAGAAGTTCTTCCAACTCTTAAACACTCCCCTAAGCACAAACACATAGGTAATACTGAATAAATGACGATGATATGACAATTACTGTACTTTCAAACTTCTAGTGAGTAATTCATGCAAGTATATATGAATTATAAAGAAAGGAAAACAAAATAGAAATTCAGTAACCTTGATCAATAAGCATGTCACTACCAGGGCCAAGAATTAGAAGTTAGAACAAAGTAATTATATACATGAGATACATCTAAAAAAGTATACCAGATCATGTGCCATTTTTGCATCGTGAACTACTGTTAAAGCTTTAAATTTCTACTGCCCATTTAAAGATCCTCCTATTCCCATCACATGTCGGGAATGTGACTTCCAGTTTCGAGACCATAGTTTATAGGTACATGAATATTTAACCTTAATGTTAATTAGATAAGGGTTTCCAATCTCCATGAACCGCATACCTGGCATAAGCTCACTTGTGGGAAACAAAGACTGCAGCATGTCCTCTCTTTCTACAAGAAATTGTTCGGGACTAAGAGAATCACTAATTCCAGACTCTTGAACAAAGATCCTAGCTGATTCAATTGCTTTCTTTCCCATCATCTTTGCCTTGAGGGTCCAATCAAAGGTTTTGTTGTATCTAGAGAGTATGATTTCCTGGACTTGAGTATAGAACTTCTCAGTGTCTGCAACAGAAGCGAGACGAGATGCCAAAATGGTAATCAACAGAGGCCCACAGCAGAAACATAGTAAAAACAAAGCAAAGAGGAGTGCTAGTAAACAATAAACAAACAGCAAAAATGAACTTGGAAAAGCTAATTGAAAACACAAACTGCAGTGTGCAGGGGAAATATTATAGTGGAAGTCCAGCAAGAAAGACAAATGCTCCATAAATATGCAAAAGCGGCAACTGGAACACGCTCAAAAAATGAAGTTAATAAACGATAATGTGCGATGGCGTGGTTGAAGATAAATGGAATACCGAGCAAGAGACCGTCCATGTCGAAAATGACGTGGCTGATTTGCCTTCTAACGCAGACGACACCGGAGTAATTGGCCATTGCGCGCGATGAACACGAAACAACAATGCGATTGCTATGTTATTTCCCCACTGCCCGATCTACAGACTAGACTGGCCGATCTTCACCTATAATTTTCAAGGTCTCACAATAAATTTAATTTAATATAAATTTTAAATTTAAATCTTTTTTTTATTTTTTATTTAAATAAATATTTTATTTTTCTTTTTTTTTTAAATTTATAATTTGGGTTCTTTTATTCTTAAAATCTTGATTCTGTTAAATTTATAAATTTAAAATATTTAAAAAATAACTTAATATTGTTTAAATTCAGAGACATGAATTTTCATTTTATAATCCATGTCAATTTGTTAATCATTAATATATAATGAAATAATCAAAATTGAGAAATTTATAAATTTGAAAATTTTAAATTTTATGCTATCCTAATTTTTTTTTCTTTTTTGTTCTAAAGTAGCCTAAATTTTAAATTGTAAAAATAGTACTAAAATCATATAAAACGTAAAAAAATCTAATGTGGTATTTGATAGATCTACATCATAAGATATTTTAAATATAATTAATTAAAATCTTTTGTTATATTTTATTATACAATAATATAATAAATTTAAAAAAAAATTGAAGAATGTTAAATATTATCCTTTCCGAATTTCTACAAATAGAACACATGAATGTAGTATAAATATAAACAAATACAAATATTTTAAATATTAAAATATATAGATTTACTAGTTTATACTATTTAATTTAGAAAAAATAATTAAAATTATAAAATTTGTTAAATACATTCTAATTTTTAATTTATTCTTTTTAAAGTTTAAGTGACTATAAATTAACAAATTTTTATAATTATAAAATTTACAAATTTATCTCTACTTATATTTTTATATTTTGAAGAAAAATAAATTATAAACTATATCTTTAAAAATTTATTTAAATACACTCAAAACGTAAATTACTAACTTATTTTTTCTAGAAGATAAATAAGTATAAGTAAATAAACTCTAAAAATCAACATGCTTATTAATTAAATAAATATAATTATAAAAATATTTGGAGGAGAATAGCTCCCCTGTCACAAAGAAGTTCTGCCATTATCTACAACCACAGATTCCAATTTCTTTCCGTAAAAATTATGACAATTTTTTATATTGCCGGTGTAGACATGAGTATCACATTCTCAATCACATCATGCTGACTATTATTTCCATCAGTTTTTTTCGTTTGTCATTGCATAATTACAAACGAAAAGTAAAGGTATAGTAATACTAATAAGGCTAGTACCCAATATTTTATCAATTTAGATAATTAATTAAAATTATTTTAAACATAATATATTAGATCATTAACGAAATCTATAAACGGTTAAGCACATTCAATAATAATAATATGGATTTTCAATAATTTTTTTATTGATATAATAAGTACAAGGTGTTTTTTTATTACTGAATTTAATATAATTCATTTATTAATACTATTAAGTGATAATGTGACTATAAAAAATACGAGTAAAAATTTTTTTTTGATTGAAAATTATTAGAAATTACTTTGACAGGTGCTAATATGACCGTAGAACATTTTTAACAACTTAAAATTGTTACAAATATTTTAACAATAATATTATCTTTACAAAGTTACCTTTTGTTGAAAAGGTTTTTCAGAACTTTAAACCGTCACAAAATTATTTTTAATTTAATTATTATTTTAAAAAATTAAAATAATTATATACACATAAATTTATTTATGTATATTTATATTTATAATTTTAAAAATACTTATGTTGAAATTAAATTTTATTGTTTTAAAAATTTATGTTATAAGTTATAATATTTAATTTATAAATAAAATATAATTTTTAAAATAATATGAATATAAATAAATATACATAAACAAAATTATGTTATATATAATTATTTTTAATATTTAAAACAATACATAATATTATTTTCAAAAATATTAATTCAAATAGATATACATAAATAATTTCTATGTATTTAATTATTTTAAAATAAATGATAGTATTTAAAAGAGTTTTTATTTTTTATAATTTAAAGTCACCGAAAAATATGTCAAAGTATTTTATACGGTTTTTAATTGTTATAAAATTTACCTCCATTAAATATAATAAACTATTTCGATTGTGACATCACTTAATAGGGCTAGTTGACATATTATATTGAAATTATTTAAGATAAAAGAAATTATAGCAAGACCGGTAAAAATTCTTATTCTAATAAAAATAAAAATTTGTCCAGCTTTTTTTTTAAGAAAACAGCCTTTAAATCTAAATATATTTATAACTATTATAAAATTCCATTTCATTTTTTGTGGACATTTTTCTTTTTCAATCACTACAATAGTTTATTATAATTTCTAGCATTAGTTATATCTTTTAAACAAATATTAATAGTGTTTAACGCAGTTGGTTAAGTAAAATGTCAAAAATATTTAGCTCATATGTTGATTAAACATAGTACGTGAATTATTTAAATTCTAACACGGTTTTCAATTTTTACCGGGACAAAAAATCTACCAAACAGGTAACACTCAACTACATGAATAATTTCTAGATTCATGCAGGAAGTATGTATTTTCACTAATCACAATAAAGATAAAATAATTATTTCCATTCACAATAATTATTTTAATATTCCTAACACGGTTTTCAACCTACCATAACAAAAAAAAAAATCTTCTAAACGAGTAACATTTAACTACATGAATAATTTCCAGATTCATGTGTATTTTTTACTAGTCACAATAAAAATAAAATAATTATTTCCATTCACATAATATTACAAAGACTTTAAATTACTTTTACAAATTTTTCAAACCCAAATGGATAAACAATTATATCAAACATATCCTCAATGGGAAGATTTCAGAAAAATATAATAAAAATAATTGGTCGCTATCACAAGAAATAAGAAAAGATAACATGAGGATTACTTATCATGAAAATATTTAATAGTTAATAACTAATTTAAAAATTAAGATAATATCATTTTTTAATTATGTTTAAGATGTTTTTGTTAAGCATAAAAAATATTCCAATATCATTTTCTAAAAAATATAAAAATATGATTTTGCCCACTAAATAATAATTCATGAATAACTTGGAGCTTCTTCGTTTTTTATTTTTCAAACATATTTTTCTATTTTTAGAAATGTATAACTTATATGATATAGTTATTTTAAATTATTTTTTTTAAAAATAGTTTATCTTTTTACTTTTAAAATGGAGAGAATATAACATTTTAATTTATTTTATTCTTATTTTAAATATTCATTATCTATGTTTTCATATCTTTTTTTTTTCTCATGCTACATTGGAAGGTGACTTTTGGTTTTTAGTTTTCAAATTTATAAAATCAAAAAATAGTTTAAGTTAAATTTTTAAATTTATAAAAATAACATTTTTTTAAATTATTTTTTGTCAAATTTTAACCCACTAGTTAAGAGTTAACAATTAGTGACTGATTGATTATCAGAGGTTATGATAGGTGATTAGAGATTAATAATCATTGTTAATCATTGATCGACCATCAATGATTGAAGGTGACAGTTGATGATTAAAAGTGAGGGGTAGTGACTTATGACTAATAGTTAGAAGTGGTGGTCAATAACGGGTAGTTGGAGGTTGTAGTTGGTAATCACTCATTCTTAACTAGTGACCGAAAGTGGTGGTTAGTGATAAATAGTCAACAATAGCAATTAATGACCAAAGGTCAAAGGTGACTATTAGTGACTAATGGTCAAAAGTGATATGGAAAGTGATGGTCAATGATCAAAGGACAGAAGTGATGTCCAATGAATGACGATCGAGGGTGACAGTCGATTATCGACAATCGAAGGTAGGGTCAATGATCGACAATTAAAGGTGAGGACAATAATTGATTATGAGAAGTGGGGATTAGTGATCAAATGTTGGAGGTAGGGGTCAGTAACCAACACTTAGAAGAAGGTAGAAGTCAACGTAGGTCATCGAATGTCAAAGATTGGGGCATTAACTGACGATCGGAAGTGACGGTGGATGATCAATAGTGAAAAGTGACAACGATAACCAATATTTTGAGGTGGTGGTGACCAACGATGAAGATGGCGGTGAGTGGCAACGAGTGCCAATGAATGGTCTTTTGACCTCATAAGTTTAGTGGAAAGATTCAAACTCATAATCTCTCTTTCTCACGTGGGTTTGAATCCATCCACTAAACAAAAACCAATACATTAACAACTAATATTTTTTCTATAGAAAATGAATAAATGTGGGTGTAAAAAGTAAGAAAAGATTAATTTGTCTACTGCTAGAAAGCTCAATTCAATGGTTAACCTAGAGTAATTCAAATAGGTTAGGATATTGCGCTTCAATTTTACGTTTCTGAATCTAGAGGTTTAAAGAGAAAGCTACATAAGGAACATTGTCGATGAACTTTAAGGAGACTTGAGATCACACCCTTCGTAACTAAGATCATCATTTAAGATAAAAGGGGTGAGAAAGGAAAAAAACGGGTAATGAAGTGATCTCTAAGTTTTCATATGTTTGATATATGTCATTGAAGGGTTCTAAATACCCATAGTGATTGTTGATAACATGCTTTGTGCATGACTATTTAAATATATTGTTTGGTTCAGTTATAATTATATTTTTTTATTTAAATAATATAATGTTTTGCTTCTTCTAACTCATGTGTATTTGATGTCCATGAATATAGTTAATAAATGGCTCTACTAATTTTGTTAGATTGTTAGGGATAATGAATTATCATGTAAAAAGGCTAGATATAATGATTATATTAGCTTTTAGGTTTTCCCTTTTTATATCTTAGAAATCAATGTTCTTGAATACAATAACAGTGAAGGTCTGTATTAATTTACTGGACAATTGGTGTTTTGTCCTTTTGTAGTGTCTTGTGATTAGTTATACCAATTGGATTAGTTGAAGATGAGGTTATTACTGATTTACATTGTTTTACATCATTTTTATCTTAAGATTCGATTGAAAACAATTTGCTTTCAATCTCATGATTTAGAGTGTGCTTTGATTAAGCAAATCTTGGGAGAGAGGAACAATGGAAAAATTGTAATGCATATTTACCCTCAGCATTCATGATCTTTCAACGAGAAAATCAGTAGGAAAATGATAAAATTTTAGAAAGTGATCTTCATGAAAGTTGTAGGTCTACATGTTATCTAACTAATTTCGTTGATTTCACTATAAACTGATACCTAGAACTCATGTTATGACCAAATTAATGACTAAAGGTCGAACTGCCAGAATTAAGCCATGAATTCACGTTTCCTCCAAGTTTTGACATGGTAAACGTTTGTTTTAGCTCTTGAGATTAACATAAAAGTTGTAAATAGCTTTCAAGCTAAATAAGAAATGATGTTATGGGATTAATAAAACTCTAGATACTACATTTATACTATAAAAGGTCATAACGACTTACTAAAAAATGAGTGAGATATTTTCAAAACTTAGAAAATGTTATGGTGAGTTCAGAATATAATATTTTTATGTATATATGAAAAATTGGATGTACTAAATATTATGAATGATATTTTGTATCATGAGAATTTGTGTTTTTAGTAATGAGTGTTGATGAACTTATTTATGATAAGAGTTAAATCTAAGTTGTTGTTTAGTAGTGTATGAACTTCAAATTGTTTGCTCATTTGTAAAATCTAGACTTCGTCTAGTAGTGCGCTTAAGTCTTGTTTTTGTATGATCACATGTTTATATATGTATCTTTTGTGTGAGAGTCCATATATACATTCATGTACTTTGGATCCTTTATAACATGTGTTGACTTGTAATGAGTATCTAAAGTGATTGTGTGATCAAGGTATGGTTTGAGTTGTCGAATGACTTGTATGTGCTACCAAATAGTTCCTTTTATCAATTGTGGACAAATTTTTAAACACTTGCACCACATTCATAAATTAGTGTACCTCAAATCTTTTGGCTGCTACAAGAAAGATACCTGGAAAAGCTTTAAACTTCAGAGTCATCGCCAACATGATGCATCAAAGAAAAAGATTCGCGGTGCCTTTTAATTTTCAAATCAAATTGTCGCTTGTGAGAATTGTGGAAGAAATTGTCAAAACAAACTACCTTTATGGTTATCATACTTTAATTCAGTTCAATTTGTCTTGAATTGAACTAAACTATGAAATAATTCATATAAACTAAACTGAATTATAAAAAAAACAAAGAATAACCTGCACTAAACTATTAATCAGTTCATCAGTTACGTATTTTTTATAATTAAAATTTAATTAAATTTTTATTTTATATATTTTTTTATAACTCAAAGAAAATTTTATTAAAGTATATAACAAAAAACAAGAGACATATGTTTTATATTATACAAAAGTACTATGAATAATAGTTTAGAATTATAAAATTGATTTAATAATATCTATCATGTGACAAAAAGTTAAGAGAAAGAAGTCGAAAATTTGAATCATTTCACTAATAAAATTAATATATTAATTATTAATATTTATTTATTAAAAAAGTTATTTAAATAAAAAAAATTATCTATTGAGTATGAACTACATTGTAAATTTAGAAGCATAATTACCCTGAACTTTTATTTTATATTTAACATTGTAAGATTGCCTTCTTATATCTGATTTCATGATGTTTTTCAAGGTCGGAATTATGGAGCACTTATTCTTATAGAACAGAGTAATACCTTGTGGAATGTGGTCATTTTACTATCAGAATTGTGGTAAATTTTATTTTCTTGTTTATTGCTAGTTTTGAAAAGTTCTATTCTCTCACATCTTTAATTTATTTTAGAATATTTTAACTTTTTATTTTATGAATATTAAAATTTATTTATAAATATATACATATATATTATTTAAATTATTTTAAAATTTAAAAATATTTCAAAAAATATCAAAATATAAGAAAAAATCATTTTAAATATCTATGCATAATAGTTTAATTTTTAGTGATATAATAGTTTAATTTTTAGTTTTTAAATATTAAAAATAATTCAGCTCAGTTTTATAAAAAATAATTTAGTTATTTTGAGTTAGTTTTATCTAATTAGCTATTAATTCAAGGCAAAATAATTATTTTGAACACCCTAATTAGCATAATAAATCATTCAGAATAGATGCCAGTCAATAAATTAAATAATTTTTAATTTTAAAATGTCCCCTTCATGAAAAGAAGGTGTATATATATATATATATATATATATATATATATATATATATATATATATATATATATATTATAATTAACAAATTATTATTGAAGTGTACTTGATGCTAAACTTAAGACATTAATACATAAATATGATAGTAGTGCACATGACACGAAAATTGTATATTGAGTAATTATACAACTTTTATGTTTTATGAGTTAAGGGGAATATACAAAATTTTGTCCAGTCACTGTCAGTTGACTGTCTCACTGATACATTTTTGTAGCGTGTCAATGTCAACCTTTGTACAAATAGTAATATATATATATATATATATATATATATATATATATATATATATATATATATATATATATATATATATATATTTAAATTTTTAATTTTCTAATTTTACTTTTTTTATAACTTTTGTTTCTCCCTCTATTTAGTAAAGGTTGTTTACAAATTATATTATATTGTTTTTATAAGAAAAGTGGATTTGATCTAGTCATTTTATTTTTATAGTTTATCTTTTTTTAAAAAAAATTTAAATATAATCTATTTTGGTTTAAAGTATGTGGTTTGGATTGAACCAATTTGTTTGTTTTAATCTTATTTTTGTTTTTCTATAATCGGCAGAATATAAATAAATAATAAGATATATAATAAAAAAACAAAATATCGAATATATTATCTACAACACATTTTATAGCTAATAGCAGTAAGCCAGTCACACTCTTTAAATTTAGATGATTAAAAAAAAATTACACATCTGGGTTTATTTATTTTAGATGATTAAAAAAAAATATACACACACTTATTTAAAAATTCAAATAGTTAACATAATTATATTTAAATAATCATGTTTTAAAAAATAAGTATAAATTATGGTAATTTTATAAATATATAAGAAATAAAACTCTAAACATGTGAGTGATATCATAAATTTATAACACATAAATAAATATATAAGTTTGTTTTGTATTGGATAGAATTCTCTTCAAAATAGAACCAAACTGAATAGAAGACCAAAAATTGAACTGCTCAAACTAAAAACTGTAAAAAAACTGTTTAGTTTAGGGTAGTTTGTTTTTTATAATTTCCAAACCGCAAGATTCAGTTCGGTCTGCGGTTTGAGATATTAAAACCACACCAAACCATCTATCCATAGTTATTTTAACAAATCCCTAATAAGGCACATACACTTACTCATTATTTTCTAAGTTTATAAAATTTTGACTCAATATTTAATTAAGATTTTTAATTAATATGAATTAGTTGATGAATAAATATTTTAACTAAATTATTTGATTTAATTTCATTGGATACAATTTGATGACGGCAACAACTAAAATGTAATATTTAAATAAATTGATTGTTTATACTTTAACTTTAATAGTTGTTACTTTTACATAATTTTGTTAGGAGTGACTAAACTTTTATACAATTTTTAAAATATTTTTTTAAATATATTTTTAATACTTAATAATGAAAATTTTAAACCGAAAAACCAAACCAAATCAAACAGCAAAAAATATTGATTTGATTCGAATTTTATAATTAATCTAAACTGAATTAAATCATACTTATTTTTATAATTTGATTCAGACTAATTTTAAACTTAAAATCGCACCACCAAATCACATCCTGAAGAACCATAGAATTGATTTTCAAAATCAAATACAAAATCTAGTTTTTTTTTTGTAAAAAAAAAAGATAAATAACAAAATCTTTCTTTTGGTGAAGAAAAAGGAGAGATAACAAAATCTAGTTGATCAATAAGGAATTATTTTATTTTTCAATCTTTGATTTGCTCAATTTTCAACTTTTGAATTTTTTGTTTTTTACTATACCATTTTTATCATTTTCCCATTATTCAATACTAGTCCTAACTCATACATGTGCTGCTAAAGTAAAATAAGACACATGATTAATTAATATCGGAGAAAAAGGAGAGATAACAGAAAAGAAAGAAGAGAAATAATATTTTAAATCATTTTTAAAATATATTGTTTTTTTAAAAATAAATTGGATATTTATCTACAAAGATATTATTGATAAAGGAATTAAATTGAGTTTTGTTATATATATCATTAAATAAAAAAAACTTAATTGATAAAATTAAATTAATAAATTATTTATCTACTCCATTTAAAAAAATTTATTTGAATTTATAAGTGTTTCAAAAATTTATAAAACCACTTATACATCTTTCATTTGATGTTATAGTATAAATATAATTCAAATAAATATTTATCATATCTACACGTATTTGCCACCCGTACTTGTTAAAGCTTTGAAAGTGTTAGTTTCAACCTCTCATCGATCACATGCATGTCTGGAATGTTAATTTCCAGTTTCCACTAGACGGACATATATATATATAGTTCATAGGAACATTTACTTTATTGTTTAATTTTTATGCTGGTTGGATAATTAATATGAAAACGATCACAGTTGGAAAAAGAAATGCACACGGCAGATTGAAGGTGGTTGAAGGGTAGAAAAAAAAAAGAAGGAAAAAAAAATGAAGCCAAAAAAGATGGATGAAGGGTGGACGGAGGGAAGGAGAAGAAAGGACGCCGACAGAGGAAGGCAATCAAGTCGCGAGGAAGGAAAAGGAATGAGGCATATAACATCTGTTTATTTCACTCATTTTCCTGAAGAGTATATGGTAAAAAATATGTGGGAGATATTTGGAAGATATGCTAACATTCACGATGTGGTAATTCCAAACAAAAGGAACAGGAGGGGACAGAGGTTTGGTTTCGCTAGATTTAGGGAGGTAGAGGATGTGAAAATGCTGGTGGTAAAATTGGACAATATTTTCATTGGAAAGGAAAAGTTGTGGGTCAATCTACCACGGTATGAGTAGCGGACTGAGCAGAATCAGAGGAGGATTAACAGGTAAAGGAGGAAACAAGTTCAAAATGTTTATCATACGGTTGATAGGCGAACGGTGCAACAAATAGCATTTAATGAAAGCTTGAGGAAATCATATGCATCGGTAGTACGTGCTCCTGGAGGACTTAAACATAAGAACGAGCGAAAGGAGGCAGGAGAGACAGAAGATGTGAAAATGCAGATGGTGTTCAAAGCACCAGTGGAGGAGGTCATTCGGCTTCAAAGGGCTTATATGGGAGAAGTACGAAACAGAGGGAGTGCTTTTAGGACGCAATTATTCCTTATGGCTCATGGAATATACAGTGTACGCACAACTCCCATGGGGGCAAACAAGGTACTGCTGGAGCTGGAAGAGGGGGAGACACTCCAAGAGATCATGAAGGGCAAACAAATGTGGTTCGACCAATGGTTTGCCGGGATACAGAAGTGGGAGCCGAGATCTGTTGACACGGAAAGGAGGGTCAAGGTGAACTGTTACGGTATCCCTTTACATGTTTGGGGAGAAAATTTCTTCTATAACTTACTCGCACCATTTGGAGACCTGTTGTATGTGGATGAAGCTACTTTAAGAAAAGAGAGGTATGATGTAGCACAGATGGTGATTTCTAGGAAGATATGAAGCAGATCAATGTGGTTATCCGAGCAAACATTGATGAGTGGATGTTCCATATCAGAGTGATGGAGGTGGAAGATGTGGATGAGTCAAAGCAAAGCCGAGATAACAAAACTAGCTACGGTTCGGAAATGAGCTCCTGTCAGGGGGAGGAAGACTTTGACGAATCGGTCGAGGCGGAAAGAAGGTTGGCTGAGCTGAAACAAGAGATGTTCCAGAAAGGGAACTGGAAGGTGAGCAATGAGGTTGACGGTAGGAGCGCCGAACGCGGTGGTCCGGTTTTCCAGCAAGGCGGAGAAACGGTGGTCAACGACACACATGGGTCTAACTCCGGAAGAAGGGCTTCAGAGGTACCGATGAAGCAAATAGGTGTGGGGGTAGGTTACAGTAGGAATGCTACTGAGCAGGATGGTCAGGAGAGGTAGGTAAGGGAGAAGAAAAGAGAGGAGACAACATCCCATCTTTTGCACGCAGGATCAGGGTGTAAGTCGGAAACGAAGCAGGGAGTAGTTGGGAACGGATGTGGTAGGAGCAGTGTAACAATGGAGGAAGAAGAGCTTTTTTTCTGAGAATGAGGGCGATAGGGCAAGCGTAGGTGCGAATGGAGGGGAAAACGAAATGGGCAGCGAGTTTCAAGGCACGGAACGTGCTGCACGGGGCTCGATACCTGACAGCTTCGTCATGTGGGATAATGATGAAGCAACGGACACGGAGCAGGGGAAAGGTCAGCACATTCGAAGTTTGAACGAGTATCTTGGGCCATCAGGTAACATGGGTCGGGCTGCGATATTTCAACACCAGGTGCGGAGTGGTAGTGGAATAGAAGCAATATGGGCCCAAAATGAAGAAACGGATTGGGCTCGGAAGTTGAATTTTGAAGGACAATTCATGGGCCCAATTTCGGAAACTAGTAATGGTCACATTCGAAAATGGGAGATTAGGATGAATAGTGAATACAAAAATAATGAATCTATTTCTACATAACCATATGACTACAAGAAATGGGTATTGATTGGGGGAGAAGAGGTGTCCAGAGGAGGGGAAGGGCAAAGAAGGGAGGTAACCATATGGAAGTAAGTAAAGAGAAATAGTTTTGATGGGAGTGAATTAATGAGGCGAAGGCAACAGGAGGAATTAAAGGACGATGAGAAGGGAAAGGGAAAGGAGGAGGATGAAACGAGAAAAATATGGAAGGCTATGAAGGAAATCGGAATCTCTGGCAGCCAACCAGACGAAACGTATATACAGGAATTAAGAAAGATGGAAATTAGGGATAAGGGGGAGAAGGAAAGAAGGGATACGAGGATAGTTCGGAATAACTAAATGAAGATTTTCTCATTAAATGTGAGGGGGTTCCGGGATCGGGCCAAGCGAAGAAGAATCAGGAAAACTTTAAATGATAATGACATTGACATTTGCTTATTACATGAGACAAAACGCAGGATGGTGAATGAATGGGAAGTTAAGGAGATTTGGGGGTCGATAGGGTGTGATTGGAGAATATTGCCATCAACAGGGCTCAGTGGAGGGTGTCTGACAATCTGGAAGAAACATATGTTGGAAGTTGTTTGGGAGATACAAGGGCGGAGCTTTCTTGGAATTGGATTTAGAGGAAAGAATGCAACTAAAGTTAATTGTGTGGTCAATGTATATGCTCCATGTTCGTTAGAAGGGAAAAGGAAGGTATGGGATGATCTGATGATGACAAAACGAGGATTTCTGGAGGTTAATTGGGTACTCGGGGGAGATTTTAACGCTGTGGTGGATAGGCGTGAGTTCAAAGGGAGATCAAATTATCACTCTAGAACTGAGATGTCTGACTTTAAATTCTTTATCCAAACAATGGGTCTGTTGGATATTCCAGTCGTCAGGAAAGGAGTAACGTGGATAGCCCCGAATGGAGAATCATCTAGCAGGTTGGATCGTTTTTTGTTTTCCCCGGATCTGATGGAGGAGTGGGGAGTTATAGCTCAAAGGGTGGGCACAAGAGAGTTCTCAGATCATAATTGGATCTTAACAGAAGTGAATAAACAGAATTGGGGTCCTAAACCTTTTAAGTTTTTTTATCATTGGCTGCAGGAGCCAGATTTTATGGAATTGGTGAAAGAGTTCAGGACATTAGAACAGAGTCAAGGATGGAGGATGTATCAGCTAGCAAGCAAATTAAAAGGCTTGAAGATGAAGATTAAAAAGTGGAAAGAAGAGAATTGGGGTAAAGATGAGAAATTCCTGGCAGAGAAGGTATTAGAATTGGAGACTATGGATCAACAGTTAGGCCAAGGGGTCAGTGGAAGTGGTCAGCAAAGACAAGATATTTTATCAGAGTATTGGGGGAAGGCAAGGAGAATGGAACAATCCATGTTACAGAAATCTAGGGTAAAATAGGCTTTAAATGGTGATAGCAACACCAAGCACTTTCACAAATGCTTTAAGGAGAGATGCTATGCAAATTCTATACTGGCAGTTAAATCAGACGCGGGTTGGTTGGAGGGAGTTCAGAATATCCGAGATTATGTGTTAAATCACTTCACAGAGTTCTTTACTGAGGAAGAAGAAGGGAAACCAAAGATGGATGAGGTGCATTTTAATCAACTAAATGAGCATCAGAGAGAAATGCTGGAGGAGCCTTTTGCAGCTGAAGAGATAAAGGAGGTGGTATGGGCATGTGAGGGAGGGAAAAGTCCGGGCCTTGACAGATTTGGTTTTAATTTTTATAAATCATGTTGGGAAATCATAAGGGAGGATGTGGTGAAGGCAGTACAAGAATTCCATCAGTCAGGCACACTACCAAGAGGAGCGACATCATCTTTTCTTACCTTGATTCCCAAGGTGGCAACGCCGGACAGGTTAGCTCAGTATAGACCAATCTCTTTAATTTCAAGCATCCAAAATATTGTCTCTAAACTGCTGCCGTTAAGAATGAAGAAAGTCATGGGGGAATTAATATCTAAGTGCCAGTCAGCATTCCTGCCAGGTAGATCGATCCTATATGGGGTACTGGTAGCGAATGAGATAGTTGATTGGGCTAAACGGAAAAGGAAACCCTGTTTTTTGTTTAAGGTGGATTTCCAAAAGGCTTATGATTTGGTCAATTGGAATTTTCTGGATTATATGTTGGCTAGGATGGGGTTTGGGAGAAGATGGAGAAAGTGGATGAACAGTATTGTCAGGAATAGCCATGTGTCAATTCTAGTAAATGGGAGTCCAACTGATGAATTTAGACCAGGGAGAGGTTTGAAGCAGGGATACCCACTTTCACCCTTTTTGTTTCTAGTGGTAGCTGAAGCTTTATCTGGACTATTCAGGTCAGCAGTTGAAAAAGGGGTGTTCAAAGAGCTCAATATTGGTGACGAGGCAAAGTTTTCAATATTGCAATATGCAGATGATGTTATTATGATGGGGGAAGCCGATTTGCAATCAGTATGGTACTTGAAGGTTATTCTTCGTGGTTTTGAAATGATATCGGGGTTAAAGGTGAACTATAGCAAAAGCTAATTCTTTGGCTTAAATGTGGATGATCCATTTACATGTGTTGTGAACAGTCTTTTGAATTGTGCAGTTTCCTCACCGCCATTTAAATTTTTGGGGATTCCGGTGGGGGCGAATCCAAGGAAGGTAGAAATGTGGTCACCAATTATTGAACAATTTCAGAGAAAACTGTCAGGATAGAAGGCAAAACATATGTCGTTTGCAGGAAGGTTAGTTATGATACATTCAGTTTTGTCTAGCCTTCCATTGTATTTCTTCTCCTTTTACAAGGTGCCCAAGAAAGTACTGAAAGTTATCATCGGATTACAACGCTCTTTTCTGTGGGGGGGAAAAGACCAAGAGACCAAAATTGCGTGGGTTAGTTGGGAAAATGTGTGTCGGTCTAAGGAAGAAGGGGGTCTGGGGGTAAAGTGCTTATGGAATTTTAATTTGAGTCTGCTTGCAAAGTGGAGGTGGAGGATATTAATAGAGCAAAATGCAATATGGGGGAGTTTGCTGGAATGCAGGTATGGTCAGTCATACAAATTCAATAAAAGACCTGCAAATTTCTCTCGAACTTCTCAGTGGTGGAGGGACTTATGGGCTATTGATGGACCAAAAGCGGTGATACCCGACTGGTTTGGGACCAATGTCATTAAAAAAGTAGGGAATGGAAAGAACACTTTATTTTGGTAGCATAATTGGTTAGGAGATGGACCTATAAGCTTAAAGTTTCCCAGGTTGTATGGGATATCGGTAGATAAGTGCATCACTATTAATGATAAAAGGGAGCTGTCATTATTATTAGGGGGTGGAAATGGGTATGAAAAAGGGAGTTATTTGTATGGGAGGAAGATCAGTTACGTCATTTACAAAGTTTGTTGCAGTCAATGGTCATTGTGGATCAGATGTCGGACATATGGAGATGGAGGTCTAGTAGGGATGGAGGTTTTTCAGTGGCTGAGGCATATACGGTTCTGCGCACGCAGCAGACTTCATCGATATTAATTGAGGTGGAGGCCAAAGAATTGAGACCAATGTGGAAGGATAAATTACCATCTAAGGTAATTGCTTTGTCATGGAGGTTATTGTTAGATAGACTATAAACCATCGATAATCTATTGAAGAAAAGAGTTGACATTCCAAGAGCGGATGCTCTGTGTGTGTTTTGTAAGAGTGCTGTTGAAAGTAGAAATCATATTTTCTTAAGGTGTGCCAAGGCTCAATCTGTGTGGAACAAAATGATTAGCTGGCTGGGAATTCAAGAACCAATTCCGGGGGATCTGACACAACTTTTCCTCTCATCGTCTGCATGGGTGGTTGGAAAGCGAAAGAAGAAGCGTAGGTATGTTTTCTGGCTTGCTGGGTGTTGCGGTATCTAGACTACTAGAAATCAGATTGTTTTTTATAAGATATCGGCGGATTCAGTTGATATTCTGATGTCTATAAAAGTAATCTCGTGGAAATAGTTAACATATTCCTTTAGGTTCAATAAGGAGTGTGTGTTTTCGGATTGGTATGCTAATACTAGAATGTGCTTATTAAACATGAAATAGGTTACCAATGTTATGTTATGCACCAATAGAATACTGAGGGGTGCATAATCAATTTGTATTTTAAAAAATTTTTTGTTTCTTTATTACTGAATATATTCTCTGCGTTTCAAAAAAAAAAAAAGTTGGATAATTAATTAAGGGTCTCCAATCTCCATTATCTAATTACCTGACATCAGCTCACTCCTCGGAAACAACGTCTGCAGCATATATCCTCTCTCTCTATCAGAAACTGCTCTGCACTAAGAGAATTACTAATTCCAGTCCCTTCAACAAAGATCCTAGCAGCTTCCATTGCTCTCTTCCCCATCATCTTTGCCTTAACGTTCCAATCAAAGGTTTTGTTGTATCTAGCAAGTGTTATTTCTGGACTTGATTATAGAATTTCTCAGTGTCTGCAGCACAAGCAGCAATATCAAATTCGTAAATCACATGCTTGCGGTCCTCACTCCTCAGCAGAGATATTTCTCCACATAATTAAACATTTAAAGTAACTAGGAAACCAGTTGACAACACAAACTAGAGTTAATGCAAATAGTACTATTTAGTCCATCAACAAAATGGAATTTATCCATAAACATAAAAAAGGGTATGGTTTAAAAAAAATGATATCGATGTTTAATGTTGAAGATATATAGAAATACCGAGCAAAAGACCGTCCATGTCGAAAACAACGAGGGTGATAGGCTTTCTAAAGGAGAAGAAACCAATGGGATTGGCCATTGTGCGATGAAGCTAGCTAGCTGAAGGAACAATAATTCAACCTCGGCCTCCTTCTGGCCAATCTACAACCTCATGTTCCAACTCCAAAGCCTCCTAATCTTATAAATAAACTGCTATTAGTGATATTTTAAGTTGGAATTGGACCCATTGGGTTAATTTTAATTTCTCTCTTTAATTGGTTACAAAAGAAAAACATGGACAGATGCTTAGAAATGACAATACAATCATTTAACAAAGACAAAAATTCACATGAGGGTGAGCTGTAGGCGTGATGTCATCACTTTAGCTTATAAACTACCATAGCACATGATAAGCTAGTTGAATTTAGTTGAAGTATTTGCTAAATTAATCGATAAATATAAAAAATATATAATTAATTATTTAACTAAAAAAATTAATAACTTATAAACTATCTTATTTTTATAAATTAATTGAAATGGTTTATAAAAAACTTGTAAACTATTAAAATAAATATATTTATTAAAAAATTTATTTCAATCAAATATGTTATAAAATGAATTTATAAATCAGTAGATTATCTTAACAAACATACTTTGGATGTATGTCCATGTGCAAGAAATGTGGAGGGAGGTTATGTAATAATTCAAATTCCATGTTTTCGTCATCACATGTAAGAGTAAAGAGTACTTTTTTTTTATAATTAGTGAATATTTCCTCTATCTATTATTGTGGAAAGTAAATTTGGAAAAATATTACAAGTTTCATTCTGATACTTACAATTATTAATTTTCTTAATAAGCATAGTTTACAAACTTACAAATTTAATTTGATGTATTATTGTGCATGTCAGAAATATTCACAATGTTGTGAAGGTTTCTCACACCATTGTGATATATGTTTTAAAATATAACAAAAGTAATCAATTTTAAAATTTCTTGCATTTATGTTTGAACCTAACCAAACAAAAAATAAAATTATTTTATCCTTTTGGTTAGTTGAATTACATATGATATATAATTAAAATTCTTTTCTTCCCTTATTTCCATTAAAATTAATGAAATGAGATAAAAATGAGTTATTACTTTTTCTATATGATTCTTTCAATTCTTTTCACCCTCAATTCGTGATCCAAATTTTAGTCTCATCCCATCCTGAATGGAATTAGGTTTTCATATCCCGATTATTTGTTTTCACTTTTAAGTCAACATAAAATTAAGTAAAAATTATACACAATCTAGAAATATTAATCAACCATAATCTAAATTCTCAAACCAAAATTTTTATTTGCTAACTATAATACTGCAGTCATCATAATAACATAATCAATAAGCAAAACAATAATTCTATGCATAAAACAAACATTAATCCCATAAAGCAACAAAAAGTGTGGCCGTCTGGGTAAATAACATATACCAACACTTACAACTTAACATCCTGAAAGAATACTAGCCTATGCAAAGACAAAACTAAATGGATTTAATTACATTGATTTATTACCAATTCCAATTTACCCATCCAACTTACTCACGAAGCAGGCAGAATCAAACATAATACTATCTAAAATCAAACAAATGAAAGAACTACTTGAAACCAAAATCGTGATGCCTAATTAAAATTATTCTATTTCATTAAACCAAACAAAGCCTTTAAAAATCAAATATAGATATTAAAAATTAAAATAATTCACACATATTGTTTAATCAATTGAATTATATCTTTTTTTATTCACTCTCAAATGCTTTTAACAACTTTATTGTCCTTAAAGCCATATTGCTTCTGGTTTATAACCAAAAAGATAAATCATACGTAATTTAAGAGATTTTACATCCAACATTTACTTAGATACGTGATGAATCATATATAAAAATATGATTATTTTTATTTCACCAATGGTAAAATTAAATTAACATAGTTGTATATAATTATTGATATATAATTAAGTGTTATAAAATTGTTGGATGGTCAACCATATATATAAAAATAACTAACTTTGTTTTATAAGTGACTCATAATGTCATGAGATCAATTATTGAGTGTCATAATGGTTAAATACTTGTGCAAATATAATTAATTTTATTTTACAAGTTATATAGTGTTGTAAAGTTATTCACAAGAAGTTCATTAATAGTGTTAAAACTTATTGTCACAGTATTCTTTTTTTTGGTAGAATGAAATTGGTTGTTTATGTGGATAAAAATATCACGTACGAGATTATTAAAATATTTAATGTTGAATAACTTTATCTTGTTAATAACGTTATTGAAATGTCTAATAATGATTAAATACTTATAAAATTAAATTAACTTTATTTATATACAGCTATATATAACTATGTGAGTTCATCAGACAAAAAATTGTATCAGTTAATTAAACACGAAATGGAAATTTTTTTAATTTCAAGTTGTTTAGTTTCACCCAATTCATATAATAGAGGAGGGTGAGATTCGCTGAACTCATATTTTATTTGGAGTATTTTCTAAGTTTAATTTGACCCTTATTTGATCATCGAGCCAAAGTGGTATTTTTATAAAATAATTAAAATCCAAACTTTATTAAAAAGAGATATTTCTTTTATGATATATATATATATATATATATATATATAAAACTTTATATAATTACTAAAAAAACTTATCTAAATTTAAAAAATAACAAAATAAAACAATTCATAAATTTTTCATTAATAACAAATTTAACATGATACATAAACGATGAATTCATATCCATCTAAAACAAAATCAAAACACAAGTCTAAAAAAATTCAAAACAACATTTTTCATAAGTCTAAAATAACAGCAAAATACAATCTCAAATCAGGCAAAACCCTAAAACTTGAAAACAACTTCCTAAACTAGTAAAAAACAACACTAAAATACATATTTATGTGTGTTTTTATTTAATATATTTTTAACAATATATTATATATTATTACTATATTTTAAATTATATATTTTTATTTTGGTCTACTGTGGCTCATTGGGCCATCATAGCCTAAGTCCATTTACATAGTCAAACAAAAAAGGTTTGTTTCTATTCGAACTTCCTTTCTTTAAATCTAATATGAACCATTTTATAGGTCAATGGGTTAGATCCATTTTAACAAATTTATATTTTTTTATTGATCCTCCTTATAAAAGTTAAAGATAGTATTAGAGAGTTTACAATATAATTAATTTTCCAATTCAAAAATCATTATGTAAATTTTAAATATTTTTTGCATTATTTATTTAAAATATATAAATTTAAAATCAACATCTTATATTCTTCTATACATATATGAATAAACTAGTAAAATGATCTATGTTTATTGGGTCTTAATTTTTTAAATAATTTGTTACACAAATATAGTTGATAAAATTTTAAAAAAATAATAATAATTAAAAGAGATGAAATATATTATGTTGCATGACGACATATAAATAATGTTCGGTCAATGCGTGATGATGATCGAACCTTTTTATAATACTATTGATAATAATAGTGAATTTGTTTGAAATTTTTTTACGAAAATATCACTTATTTCAATATAATAAGCATTTATTATAATTTTTGGGTAAACTTTTTTAAAAAGCAAAAGTTAAATAACTTATTTTGATAAGCTACTTAAAACAACTTCTCATAAGTTCTTGCAAAAGCTAGAATGAAAAATACCGAAGTGAGATTTAATGAAAAGTTTGGTGAAAAATGTTCTCATATTTTGCGACTGCCTCCACTAAATAAATCCTATCCTGTTAGTCCTGACCACCGTCAGACCTTCCTAATTCCCTCTATATTTCAACCTCTTTCAATCTAAATTAGTAATTAAACTTATAATATTTTGAAATTATATAATTCATAAGGTGAAGTGTGAAGGAAAACTTAAATTGTAAAGGGGTGTTATTGGTTTGTTTTCTTTCACGAGTTTGGGAAGTGAATGTTAATATAAATTCTTCATTTACTGGTGGTGGATAAGAATTTGTGTAACATCCCAAATTTCTTTATTATTATTTACACCATAAATTCTTTCAAAAATTATTTCAATTACTATTGTCTATAATCCACGTACCAAGATATAAAATTTTCATTATATTATACTCAATATTAAAACATACATTATAACACTTTCAAAGTTTAAATTAAAATATAATAGAGTACACACAATTTCTGCTCGCCAGCGAACCTCGTTGCCTGGTGAGATCCAGGGTAGCTCACCCAGCGACAACTATCGCCCAGCTAGACCTAGCAAATAGCAAAACCTGGACGATAGTAGAATCTCTACTGTCAAAACCAACCAACATGCTGACATATAATTCTACATTCTTATGCATGTATATCGTAATTTATCTATCTTTTTACACCATATTCACACAACTTCCATAATAATATAATAATCACATAACTTCACAACAATGCCTCTAAATTCAAATAACATTATTTCTACCCAATTCTCTTATATACATATTGAACAATAGAATAACATCTTTTGCAACTTTCAGCCACAATCCAACATACTTCATTTCAAAGCATCCTGTCTTTTTGCATCATCACTATTATCTGCTTCCGTGCAAAACACGATCATTACAGTTAGACAAAAAAACACAAACAATGCAAGGGTAAACTTACATAATACGCAACATATCATTACATCAATTGTAAAGCATGAAGGTTGCACAATGTTTATATTTAGTACAATCAATACACATTCACTAATACTAATAACCAAACAATCATTCTTATATTCCACCTGAAAATAAGCACTCACGACCAATCAATAAAATATTAATTAAATATCATAATCAATCAAATCAAACACACTGATATTCCCTTGAATACAAACTTTTCACACAACAGCATGCTCAGACACGACATATTTCGGAATATCTACATTAAGTTCGGACACCGAGGTGGCTTAAGACCCTTTCCAATTGGTGACAGACGTCCAATCTGCCTGTGTTATCACCAATTTAAGTCTAAGCAATACTTATCTGACAACCACAAACTGATGTCTAGTGTCTACCTAACACCCTGTGACACACATTTGTTGTCTGAGTATGTCCTTTAGGCACCCTTTGCATATCTGGTACCAGGACCACAATGTAAATCACAAAAATATCCCCTTGCATATCTGGTATTCTGGATTACATTGACCCCAGCTATGTCCCTAATATCAATGTACTCCACCAAACATATCATCCAAGGCTAAGTTACCCAACTGTAACTGCCCATAACCAACAAATCAACATCTCATGTTACTCAATGTCTTGGAAGACTCCAAATCACATATCAACACAAACATTACACAGTCAAAGTAATACCAATTATTTTCAAAAGTCACAAAACATAATCAAAGCACCAAAATACTTCAATTGCTCACATGCTAACTCATCATTTCCCAAATCAAGACCTTTCTTAAATTAAGAACAAGTTTAAGTCTACCTTACCATAAAAGGTATTCCACTCATGACTTAAGTCATCAAATTACAACTTCACTAATTTATGTTAACATACTTTTTAACAACCTTCATAAAAACCGACTTCTTGAAATCTCTAAATAGCACAACCCTTCATGTTAAAATCTTTTGATTAAATTATGATCTCCATTTATTTTTCCTCGATCATCCGAAAGAAATCTCTATTTGTTAACCACTGTGATTATAACAAAGTATATTTGAAGTTAACTCTGCCCATCAATTCTGACCTTTTGCATCACTACTTCCTATCGAGCCCTTTCATCTGGTTTGACTTTTACAACCCAAATTTCTTTGATCCACTTTCTAGTCATCTCAAAGAAAATAACACCTCTATATAGTCGTCTTTGTTTTTATAGAGACAATTAACATTGCATTGAATGATGGTTTTTCTACAACTTCATCCTCTACAATGAGTTCACCGATTGGAATCATAGTCTTTTCAAAACTCCATTCATCACTACTGGTTCACGTTCAGCTCCAATTGACCAAAAGACATCTCAACTCTCAAATCTTCAACTGCCTTGAAACATAAACTCCAACTACATCAAATTCCACTCTCAATCATCAATCTAAATCGAAAGGTTGATCCTTACTGATAAGTTAGATCGAGGTTGCTACTACCTTTTGGAATTCTGCTTTGAATCTCTAATAGTATAGCCTAAGTATAAACCTCTTGCTTTCCAATACAGTCTTCAAACACTCTCATTCTACACTGCCCCCCATTGATATAATGACATCCAAACCTTGTACTAAACTTAGGAAACATCTTGCCTCCATGTCATTAATCCATGACATTAACCATCCTGAGCAACGGATATTTGTCCTTGATGATTAACTGATCCAATTATTTTAATTCACACACAACTCTAACTCTTCTGTTACTAGTAGTATCATTTCTCTTCATAGCGATTTATTAAATTCTATCATCTGTTGTATCTTAGGGGAGTCTCCAACTGACTTCTTCAACTTGACCGATAGTAATGTCAAACGATAATGAATTACATAACCTTGTTTCTCCTCTAGAATCACATCTCTAACAATTCAGCTTCTAACTCCTAATGTAATTTTTTTGTACTTCTTCTAGAATCATTTTGGAAAAACCTCAATCAACCCTATCTCTCATAAATCAATTTGACTTTCAACTTCAAGGAATAGCAAACACCAAGCTACTTTCTTAGAACCAAATGCATCGATTGAGCAGACACAATGTACTAATCTAGCATTAAAGAAGACAAAAACATGATTAGTACATTCTATTATAATGCGATCGGTAGATAACCAATCCATTCCTAGGGTTATATCCAAGTTCATCCAAACTAACAGATCAAGCGAAACCTTGATCTTACATCTACTCAACCTAATTTATATATTTTTTTTACCATCTATGATCTTATATCTTTCTCATTTTTCTATCTCATGAAAATGAACTCGTACCGTTACAATTTGGAAAATAATAACAAACAATCTACATGGACAATCTCACAAGAAGTTGATGTTTTGAAGAAAATGCAAATACAATGGAATTCTGAGGGAACCTCTCACAATTCTATCGAAAATTATTTCTTCCGAACAACTTCATCTTGCCCAAACATAGATAGAATAAAAGAAACATGTTACTTATACAAGCAATCATTTCAAAATAACAACATATAAAAACATTCTCCTGAAAACCATTTGCCTTTGAAACAACATTACACACAATACATTCTAAATTTATTCAAGCAATCAGATTATACAGACCAAAAACACTATAATCCCTCATTCATGATCACTTCATAAAATCACCTAGCAAACAAGTCACATTCACAATCATAACAAACCTATTCCCTGCAAGTCCGTGTATAGGAACGAACTGCTCTGATACCCTTATTGTAACATCCCAAATTTCTTTATTATTATTTACACCATAAATTCTCTTAAAAATTATTTAAATTACTATTATCGATAATCCAAATACCAAGATATAAAATTTTCATTATATTATACTCAATATTAAAGCATACATTATAACACTTTCAAAGTTCAAATTAAAATATAACAGAGTATACATAATTTCTGCTCGCCAGCGAACCTCGTCGCCTAGCGAAACCCAGGGTCGCTCACTCAGCGATAACTATCGCGCAGTTAGACCCTACAGATAGCAAAACCTGGACGATAGTAGAACCTCTACTGCCAAAACCAACCAACATGCTGACATATAATTCTACATTCTTATGTATGCATATCGTAATTCATCTATCTTTTTATACCATATTCACACAACTTCCATAATAATATAATAATCACATAACTTCACAACAATGCCTCTAAAGTAAAATAACATTATTTCTACAGTATTCTCTTATATACATATTGCACAATAGAATAACATCCTCTGAAACTTCTAGCCACAATCCAACATACTTCATTTCAAAGCATCCTGCCTTTCTGCATCATCACTATTATTTGCTCCCTTGCAAAGCACGATCATCACAGTCAGACAAAAAAACACAAAAAATGCAAGGAAAAACTTACATAATATGCAACATACCATTACATTAATCGTAAAGCATGAAGGTTGCACAACGTTTATATTTAGTACCATCAATACACATTCACTAATAGTAAACAACCAAACAATCATTCTTATATTCCACCTGAACATAAGCATTCACGACCAATCAATAAAATATTAATTAAATATCATAATCAATCAAATCAAACACACTTATATTCCCCTGAATACAAACTTTTCACACAACAACATGCTCAGACGTGACATATTAAGAATATCTACATTGAGTTCGGACATCGAGGCGACTTAAGACCCATTCCAATGGGTGACAAACGTCCAATTTGCCTGTGTTACCATAAATTTATGTCTAAGCAATAATCATCTGACAACCACAAACTGATGTCTAGTGTCTACCTGACACCCTGTGACACACAATTGTTATCTGAGTATGTCCTTTAAGCACCCCCTTGCATATCTGGTACTAGGACCACAATGTAAATCACAAAAATATCCTCTTGCATATTTGATATTTTGGATTGCATTGACCCCAACTGTGTTCCTAACATCAATGTACCCCACCAAACATATCATCCAAGGCTAAGTTACCCAACTGTAACTGCCCATAACCAACAACATCAATAAATAAATTCTCATCATGCATTCCAATCATATGCATTACATCACAATTCCAAATAATACATTATCATTCCAATAATTTAATTCTAGTCACAAAAAATCAATTCAACCAAAACTAAATTACTCTACTATAATGGCGACATCCAAACTATCCAATAATCATCCAATTCAAGATAAAAATATCACTCCCAAAATAATCATCCCCTACGCAACACATCATATATCTCAACTATGAAATCCTAATATACGCTAATACAATAAGTTCAAATCAAAATCAAATACGCACTATATTAAATAACTCAAAACACAATTAAAATAAATGTTATCTTAAATAACTCGAAATATAGTCAAAATACTTGCTATTTCAAATCTCTAAAATCTCTCAACTACCAAATTATTTATCTATTAACAAAAATCAACGAAAAAACTCCCCTTACCTTTTTCTCTGTCCAAAAGCTGATTAAAACATAAGGACAACAATCAACCGAAAAAATTACTAGGAACCTGACAAGAATCCCAAATTAAACAAGAACCTTAGAAATCAAGATCTTTAAAGAAATTTCATCTTGGACGAAAATGAAAGGATCGAAAATGATCAGAAAAAGGTTTAGAAAATTACTATCAGACATACCTATACTGATCACCTCTCAGAATCAGGAGCAATGAAAGAGATCGCGTCGAATTCTGTCAACGTTTCGACCGTCATGCAAGAGACGAAAGATTGCGGCGAGGGAGAGAAAAAAAACAATTGCACGAGAAGAGAAATAAGAAAATTAAAAGAAAAAGAATTATATAGTGTTTGGTTGTATTTAGTAAATTTAGTTTGCTAAATGCAACCCCTCCCTTTCGATAACCATATGATATTATCAAACTAATAAATTCATCATATCTCAAATCGATTAGTAATTTAAGTAAAAACTTAAATTTATTCCTTTTCATTATTTATTCTTCGAATTTATAACCTATTAAATAAACAGGTCCTTACAATTTGCAAAGAGAATTTTTCTTTTATTGGATTACCATCAATATTAAGGATAATCTATAAAGTACCTTGAAGGATATGACAAATGCAGTAGAAGAGTCCTGATTCCAAACGAAAAAATTAAAACTTGATTGAAAAGGATCTTTCTGATTATCGAAGAATGGGGGCAACAGGTTTGATCACGAAAGATTTCTTGTTCTTATTAGAAGATCGTGATTGGTTCACATATAGTTGGTAAAAAGAAAGAAAAATTTTCTTCTTTAAGAATAATAAAAAAAAATGTTCAATTGGAATATGAAAATGTGACTGAATCGGTCCTAGTTACTCTTCAGAACGGAATAGTGGTTAGGGTAACCATGGAATTTCTCACATGTAGACTTGTAATATTTTGAAATTATATAATTTATAGGTGGGGTGTGAAGGAAAACTTAAATTGTAAAGGGATGTTATTGGTTTGCTTTCTTTCACGAGTTTAGTGAAGTGATTGTTAATATAAATTCTTCATTTACTATTGGTGGATAAGGATTTTCAAAGAGAAATTTTCTTGTACTGGGTTGCCATCAATGTTAAGGATGATGTACAAAGTGTCTTGAAAGATATGATATTGGTTAGAGTGAGTCCATGGAGTTTGTCACTTGGTGGGTTTTTTTTTCATAGAAGAGAAAGATTAATAAAAAATTGTCTCCATAATCTAATAAATTGATTTGTCCAGGATAGAAAGGGAATAAGATAAGATAAGAGTATAATAAGTTATAATTCTATCAGATGTTTGGTGTAAAGTAGATAGCAAGCCTCACAATGATATACTATAAATTATATTTAAATGATTAATTTATTAAAATCACATGCAATTTTCTAATTCTAAATATTGACTTTTAATTTTTTTAACAAATTACGAAAATTATAATTTTAACTAAATTATATAAAATTTTGCTGACACTTTTTTAAACTATAAAATTTATATAAGACTTAAAAATTATAATTAATATTTAAAAATATTAGAATAATAGTTATTTTAATTAATAATAATATAATTTAAATTTATATGTCAAAATTATTATAAATATAAATTATAAGATAATATGTTAGTTAAAATTGTAATATATTATATATTATATAAAAATTATATATTTTATTTATAATATAACAGATATATTGTGTTTTGGCACATTATTATTTATATTTTAATATAATATATAATATTAATTGATTTATATGATATAATATAATGTAAGTTAATTATCTAGAATAATAGTTATTATAATTGAATATTAAACATATTATATAATATAGAGAGAAAATGAGAGATGTTGTATTATGTTGTTTTCTAACCTACTTCCTTTAAGATAAGAACTACACTATAATGTGACAAAAAGACATGATAGTTCTATCATATCTTATTAATGCAACAAACACTGAATTATTGTTAAAAAGAAGTATTATGATCTTTTCATTTCATTTTTGCAGAATACACATACTTCATCTTCTTATTATGATATCTTTCTCTTCTACAAATTATGTGTTCTGTTTCTATCTTCCCTGCTAAACATTGTACCTTAATAGATCCCTTTTACTCATAGTATTTATATAATATTTGATATAAAATGTTTTAAGAGGATGTAATATATAAATTTAAGTTTGCTTCAACAAGATTTCTAATAACTTTTATATTGAAACTAAAATTTTATACCTAATTTAAGTTTATGATAAAAATATTGAATTATAAATTATATAATTTTCAAATTAATTTTATTTAAGATAAGTTTTATTAAGGGATGATACCAACACTATTACTAATTTCAAATTGTGACTTGGTTTTCCCGCGTTGCAGAGCCAAATCCCACATCAACCAAAATGTGGGTACACACTTTCCCGTGGAGCGCACTTCATTTTTATTCAAAAAGTTGCCAAATTCTTCTGTGCTCGCGCAACTGGATTATTTCCCTCGCACGTGCTAAAAAAATTGTGTTTTCTCACAGACACAATTCCCAAGGAAACAAAAAATATAGCCACCAGGCATTATCCCAAATTTGAAAATCTAAAACATTAGTATCCGCGGTACACGGTTTGCACCAATCAGAATAAAGCCTTTTAAATCCGACGGTGGAAGGACCCATTCACACGGATCGCAAAGCAATCCAACGGGAAATAATCAATTGGCACAACTATATAGACATCTTGAGTCAGCAAGTTATTTGCGTGCATATTCAGTGTTGTTAGAGGGAGAATCAAAGACAAAAGAATCCTTAATCATGTCTGGAAGAGGAAAGGGAGGCAAGGGTCTCGGAAAGGGAGGGGCGAAACGACATCGTAAGGTGCTGAGGGACAACATTCAGGGAATCACTAAGCCTGCAATTCGCCGTCTAGCCAGACGTGGCGGCGTTAAGCGTATCAGTGGTCTCATCTATGAAGAAACTCGCGGTGTTCTCAAAATCTTCCTTGAGAATGTGATTCGTGATGCTGTCACCTACACTGAGCATGCTCGCCGCAAAACTGTCACTGCCATGGATGTTGTCTATGCCCTTAAGAGGCAGGGAAGGACTCTCTACGGTTTTGGTGGTTAAATAATTAGGGCTTTCTCCATGCCTAGAGATTTAGGGTTTCTTATAGTGTCAATTATTAGTTTTCTACCTTTAGCTTAAGGTTTAACATTTGCTGTTTGGCATTTGTGTTGTAATTTTACTTCAACTTTTATTTAAATGATTGCTTGGCTAATACATTATGTGTGTTTTGTTTTCTCTGCTTGTGTTGTTGACAAATTGGATGACTTTTGTTTGAATCTAATTGAATTCAATTTTTTTTTTTAAACGAATAAAAGTTTAAATTAGATTATGAATTCATAAGCTTAGTACAGTAAGCAAACAAAAGTGTTGGTTTAAGGTGTTGAAATGTAGTGTTTGAATCACACTCTTTGTTGAACAGTTTACATATTTGTTTTTGTTGCATATTAGTATATTACACGGATGAAAGTCGTTTATTTTGTTGATGTTATTTTTATTAAAAAGAAGGAAGGTGAATTTTCTAATTTACCCAGTTGTATACCGCATTGCCTTAAAATTTGGTAGCGATTTCAAGAATTTTTCCAGCTGCTTTTGTATTGTTTTAGGATTGATGGATTAAATTTAATTATTTTTATAATTATTTATTAAAATATATCTTTGAAATTCTTTATGATAGATTCAATTTAAACAATACACCAGTGTAATTTAAACACAATGCAGTATACAACTGGGTGAAAATAATTCTTTATGAGGATAATTTTTGACTAAGAATTGAGTTAAATTATAGTTTTGATTTGAATTTTCAAAGCTACTTTATTTATTTAAGATGAAAAAATTTGATAAGAAAAATAAAATTATGAGAAATGTATGATAATTTTGTTATTTGTTTGTAGACCTTATTTAAAAACATAGATACGATTTTTATAATTTAATCGAGTAGAATACATGAATTTAGAATTTAAAGATTTAATAAAATACTATGAATTTAGAATTTAAAGATTTAATAAAATACTATTTTTTATACAGTAAATTTAGCTCTTTGCTAAGATTGTAATGCAGTAAATTACTTATCTATTTTTTATATTGATCATTTATTAAAAGAAAAAAAGAGTTTTTACAATAATTCTTATCTATAACTAAGGTTTTTGAAAAGCCTCTTATAAAACTTTTCCAGTACAGAAGGAATCTTTTTTAATTAGATACTTGGGATGATTTTATAAATCGAACCTTTTGCTTTAGTAATATTGGTATGTTGGTAAAAGTTAAAACAACAAAGAAAAGGTAGAAAAGTCATATATCTTAATCAATGATAAAATAACATTCATTTTTTTACAAATTCTACCTTTATTAGGATTTGATACTGATTTACCTTTCATGTAAAAGCTTGTATCTTAGAAATTCTCCATGGATTTACAAGCCTGTTTTTTTAGTAACCAACATTGTTTCTTAAACCGCTTTTCCACTTTCAATAATCTTTTATATCATACCTCATATGCGTCTCTTCTAGAATTTTCTCCAACTCTTTCTCATACTTATTTTTCTAACTAAGTAATATTCTCAATTGAAGCTACTGTTCTTATTTTTTATAATACCAAAAGTTTTCTTTTGATTTAATGGTTCATATAATACAGGGAATAATGATTTCATCTCCCTATCCCTTCCTTCACTCCTCCCAAAAGTTAAACATGGAATCCTCCCTTAGTACTATCTTTACATTTGCTAAAAGCTTCATATGTGGATCCTGACTTCTTCCTTTTCCTTCTTTAGCATTTTGTTTTAGGAACATCCAGAATGAAAAGTTACAAAAGAAACATGACAAAATGACTATTTTTCTAGTTTTTTTTTTTATTTTTCACTCAAAATAGGTATAAAAAAGAAGTGAAAATTAAATTGATTTTTCAAAATTACCTGTCAAATACACAAAATTTTGGAAAAGAAAATAGTATCCTTTTATAATTTATTATTTTAAAATTTTATGCGTTAGAAAATAATCACTTTATAAAATTATTTTTGCCTTACTAAAAATAAGTACCTAGGAATTAAAATGTAAAATTATTTTTGCCTTACTTTAAAATGAAAATTACTATATAATTTTTTATTTTATATTATGGTATTCAATTTTGAATTTTTTTATATACAAAAACAAATTTACTAAAATAACCCACCTCCCATATTATTTATCTAAATAACCTTTTTTACTATTCATGTTGAGAAATTGGTTGGGGGAGAACTAATTTCTCAATTTGATTTATTTTTAATGTAAATTTCTTATAAGATGTTTTTTTCTTCCAAATTTGTTTTTTAGTTAATTTTTGAATTTTTATATATATTTATTTTTTATTTATGTCTATTATTTTAATAATGAATTTTTAAAATTAAAAATTTTAAAAGTATTTTAGTTAATTTATATTTTATTTGTTATGTATTTTATTTTTTACATTGTGTATATTTTTTTGTTATTTTAATATTTTTTAAACACTTTATAATTTATTTTTTATTTTATTTTTTTAATTTAAATTTTTAAACACTTTTTACCAAAATAATTTGAAATATAAGGCTTAAAAATATTAATTTAAAAAATTTAAATGAAAAATAAAGTACAAAGTATTTCAACAAAATTTAAAATAACAGAAAAAATACACAACATAAAAAGAAAACACATAAAAAAAACAAAATACAAATTAACTTAAAAAAATATTTAAAATCATACTTTCTAAAAACATAAGTACATAAAAAATAAATTAAAACAAAATTAAAATGAATTTTAAACAAAAAATCTAAAAAAAGTTTAGTCAATTTTTTGAATTTTTAAAAAATTTATTGTTTATTTATGTATACTTTTTTAAATAATAAATTTTAAAAATTAAAAATTTTAAATTTTTAGTTAATTTATATATTTTATTTTATTATGTGTTTTATTTTTAGATTATATATCTTTTTTTGTCGTTTAAATTTTTTGTAAACGCTTTACAATTTATTTTTTAGTTTATATTTTTTAAGTTAAAATTTTTAAACACCTTTTACCGAATAAATTTAAATATTAGGTCTAAAAGTTTTAATTTAAAAACTTTAAACTGAAAAAAAAATTATAAAGCATTTGAAAAAAAGTTAAAATAACAGAAAAAATATGTAACATAAAAATTAAACAAATAAAAAAATAAAATAAAATAAAATTTAACTTAAATTTTTTAAAATGATATGTTAGAAAAATATAAGTACATATAAAATAAATTAGAAAAAATTGAAAAACATTTAGTTAATTTTTTGAGTTTTTTTTTTAAAATTTATTTCTATTTATGTATATTTTTTTAAATCATCAATTTCAAAATTTAAATTTTGAAATTTTTTTAGTTATTTATATTTTATTTTATTATGTGTTTTATTTTTACGTTATGTATATTTTTCCTTGCTTTTTGTTTTTTGAAACGTTTTGTAATTTATTTTTCAATTTATATTTTTTTAAGTTAAATTTTTAACTTTTTTTTGCAAAATAATTTAAAATATTAGATTTAAAAATCTTAATTTAAAAAAATTAAACTAAAAAAATAAATTATACAGCATTTTAAAAAATTTAAAATAATAGAAAAGATACACACCATAAGAATACTTTGTAATTTATTTTTCAGTATAAATTTTTTAAATTAATATGTTTAAACCTAATATTTAAAATTATTTGGTAAAAATAATTTGAGAAATTTAAATTAAAAAATATAAACTGAAAAATAAATTATAAAGCATTTTAAAAAAAAAATTAAAACAATAAAAAAGATACACAACGTAAAAATATAACACATAATAAAATAAAATATAAATTAACTAAAAAAATTTAATTTTAAAATTCATGATTGAAACAATATACGTAAAAAAAGTAAATTTAAAAAATTAAGAGAATTGACTACAAACAAAAAATCTGAAAAAAATGTCCTATAAAAAGTTGGTTGACCAACAACCGGTTTGTTAGGAGCTTTTTATATTTAAGAAAAAATCACATTGAGAAATTGGTTTTTCTCACCCAATTTCTTAACATGATTATATGAATAGTAAAAAGAAGTATTTAGGTAAATAATATGTGGGGTGAGTCATTTTGGTTTTTTTTAGTATATATAAAAAAAACCTCAATTTGAAGGTTTTTTTTTTCTTGATACAAATTTTCATAATATTTTGTATTGTTAATTTTACCTAATTAAAAATTTATAATATATAGGGAAATTTATCAAACAAGGTAAGCAAAGAAAAAATATTTTTTAATAAAAATAAAATTGATAAATACATTGATAATTTTGTAATTGTAATTATTTTAATTTATAATTTCATTTCTTTTTCACTCAACCGAACAATTTTAGTTTTCACTCTCTTTCGTCTATCATTTTCTTTCATCACACTTTCTTTTATTCCTTTTCTTTCCATGCAATTGAACAAATTCATAAAGTCTTTTAGCAACTTGCTTTTCTTTCACAATTTTCAATGTTTTTTTTTCACGGAAATGTTAATCAATATTTTTTTAGCTAACTTTAACCAATATTTTTTTTCTATAGGCATTGATCAAAGTTATTTTCAAAAAGCTAAAGTTATTTTTCAGTCATATATTACAACATTGTGGAATAACTCACACTGTTGTGGTTGTAATATTAAAGTTTTATATACCTCACACGTAACTTTCACAGGAAGGTGAGATCGATCACAATATTGTGGACCTAAATAAAGTTATTAGTGCAATGCCCACAATACTATGGAATATGCCACAACCATATAGCTAATATTCTTGAACTCTAAATGTCACAGTCACTAGTTTCAACACATGTTCGAAAGTTGTAGAATATTCCACTGTGCTATGAATTTGAAGATCCGCAAACCTCACACATGACTCCCACAACAATATTGGAGAAAGTGACATATTTTATGGAGCTCTACATACTAAGAAATAACTTTAACTTCATATCCTAAAAGAATGTTGAAAAAAACTAGCCAAAAAGTAACTCAGGACATCAACCGAAAAAGTTTGAGCTAATTTCAAGCAAAAAAAAACTTGGTTGATTTGATTAAAAGAAAAGTAGGTCCAAAGAATTTCAAATTCTTACTCTTTTAAAGGATTTTGAAATTCTACAATTTTGACTACTTAAATTGTTTTAAAAAATTACTAGATCTTCAAATTCTTTTAAAATTTCTCATCCAAACAATGTATTTTATCACAAAACATTTGAAATTTCTAGATGAAATGAATTCTGTTCTTCAAATTCTCCATCCAAACACACTCTAAGTATTTGAGGTTTTCATTGATAGTAATACATTAGTATGGGCAAATTTTACAAATTAAATTTAGTTAAAAAATTAATAACATTATTCTTTTTATTGATATGTGAGAATTATGTCTAAATGTCTTAATAAGAATCAAAGGGAGTAACACAAACTCAATTTTGGTTGCAAAAGATATTGAACTAGTTTTTCTGCATAATAAATGTAGTATGTAAATGACGAACAATTTGGTTGAAATACGTATATAACTATATATGATTTCTACCGTGCATAACTTTTGCAAATGGACATTTTTTTTAACACATGCTCATCTCCAACATGCTCATTCCCATTATAAAACCTCCTTTGGTGGCATCATAATCTTTTGACAACGTCTCAACCACTATTTATAATCTCTTTTCTGCAATACACAAAAGGTACGTCAGGATATATTTTCAAACTTCGTTTATTATTCTGAGTCAGGTGATCCTAATTTCATTCTTTGTGAGACTTCCCAATCGATTGTTCTAGAATTATATTTCAACTTTATGTTATCCGGATCGTATGATCTAGAATTTCTACGCGCGCGTACACACACGTATGTGTGTGTGTGCCTGCGTGCGTGCATCGGTGTGTGGATAGGTGCGTGCGAGCGTATGTGTGTGTTTATTCGAAAAACATTGATTAGATTTCTAAATCATTTTATTTAAAACACATAAAAACATAAATTTTGGAACGACTTATTCGAAAAACATAATCAATACTCTAGAATTTATGTTTACGTGTTTCAGATCAGCTAATATAGAAAGAAAAGGTATTTTAGGCGTCTTATTTGTTTTTGGGATGCGTATTAGTATAAAAGAAAGCCTTGCAAATGGTTTATAGTGTCCCATTTATACGCATGCACATTTTGATAAACCTAAAACATAATAATTTGGTGTGCGATTTATACCAAACCTTATTCTTATTGACAAAAAAAAGCTTTTTTTGTCTTTTATTTTCTCCATTTTTTGTTCTATCATAAGTCACCATTAATAGAGATTGATGACTCCAAATTGTTATCTATGGTTGCAATGATGGCCAATTCAACGATGCTCTTCATGACCCTCACTGACTAGTCTCTTGTTACTATTGTCTTCTTTGATGTAAATAAGTAATCTAAGAGATATATGATTTTGAACTGGGGTCATATGGATAACAATCTTGCCCTCACGACGACACAAACGTACCCTGTAACCCTCGAGGATGACACGACTTCCACTATGACACGATCTTGTTCTCCATGCGGTCCACTATACCATGACCGACGTAGATAGAGAAGATATTCCTCAGAACGAGAGTGACGACGATGAGTCTGAGCTTATAAAAGCAGGGCAAGGTTAACATCTTGGATATCCAACTCATCCCTGTCACAAAAGCTCACTGGTTAGACGATTTTCACGATTGTCAACAAGAACATTTGACAACCACAATAGAATTTGGTAAAACTAAAATTGAAGACCTTTCTTTTTTATTACGATGGTATGAACACAAAGTGCAGAAGCTTCCACCTCTGGGATGATAGCTATAGATAAACTCCTAGAGGAGATGCATGAAATTCTCCAAGAGGCGAGGCTCGTACTTGTGTCGTCGAGGTCGAAGAGTGCAGCCGTGAAGCAAGGATGGATGCTCAGCGGTATGTTAAGGTCGCGTAGCAGGAGTTCAGGGTGCAGCTGGCCACACTAAGGTGCACCGACCTTGAGACTTACCCAAAGCCCCAACTAGACTTCCAACCTATCTTGTAGGACATTGAAGCTGAACCAATCCTGCTGGTGTGTGAAAACTGTAAGTGTACGGTGTTGTCAAGTAATGAAAATAATCGTTCTTCCATAGGGACTATGAGTTTGATAAAGAATAATTTTTTATATTTTTTAATTTTATAAATAATTTAAATTAATAGAAAATTTAAATTCTATAACTAATATTAGTAAAAATAAAAATAAAGTGAATACTAAAATTAAAATAAGGTTACAGTTTTTAAGAAAATGGTAACTAAAATGAAAGATAGTTTTTTTAGATTTTGTAATATATTGGAAAGATAGGAAATAACTGATAAAATAAAGGAAGAATAATTCAAGGATTGAAAAATCAAATATTAGCAAATTTCCAGGATTGGGGATATCACACCATGATTGTCTATTGAATTAAAATTAATTATCTTTTATGCTCTTACTGGTTCTCTGTGAAGGTGAATTAACCTAAGGTAACCTTCATCCTCTTTTAAGGTACAAAAATGTATCTAATTGAATTGACTCTTACTTTCGTGGTAGCTATGTTCAATTAAACCCATTAAGTTCCTTGCTAATTCATTGAGTTCTCGAAGGGTTAAACCTACTCTCAAGATTTAATTCCTAAGTTCCTTTACTAGGGTTCTGATAATGAAGTTCACCTTTTGATCCTTCCCTAATTATCTATTACTACAAAAACGGTGATCAAGCATATTGCACCCGTAAAATCAATAAAGAAGAAATCAAGAGAAACCAATATAAGAACAATAAAAATACTTAATTCATCATGAATAGAGTCAATGGTTAAAGCCCAATTCCAGAATAAAAAGTCTACTCACACATGTTCATGACTATAAAAAACAAAGAAATAAAATTCATCAAACCCGAAAATAAAGAGTGAAGAGGAAAAGCTCCAAGTCTTGCTCTCTATGCCGTCTTTGATTCAAAAGTTCAAGATCCCTAGTTTCGAATAGAAACCCCTTATTTAAACTAATGGACTTTTTATGTCTAAACCCAAAAAGGTCATAACAATGCAATTAAATTGATTACACAAGGAAGTGCATATTTTTTCACGGGAGTACAATCTTTCATTAATTAACTCATAGTTTTTTTCTGAATTTCCTCCAGAGCTCCAAGCTTCACTCCAATGCTCCAAATCAGTTCAAAACTGCATAAATATCTAGCAAATTATATCGCAAACACAAAAAAACACTAAAAGAATAACAAATTCCAAAATATAATTAAAAACACCTAAAATGAAAATACTAAATCTAAATAACATAAAAATAGATAAAATTTTTGACTAAAATAAAAACTAAAAATAGATAAAAATGCAATGCAACGACCTGAGACTTACCCAGAGCCCTAATTGGAGTTCCAACCCTTCTTGTAGGGCATTGAGGTTGAACCAATCTTGCCCCATTTTCTCATTCCCAAAATGGAGTCGTTTAACTAAAGCAACAACCTGAATCGCTATTTGCAAAAATTTCATTCGTAGGTGCTCATCAGAGAAGGAAATGACACAATCAGGTGCAAAATGTTCATTGGAACCATGCAAACTTGAGCTAAGAGGTCTGCCCTAGAACATAACCCTGAGATTCAATAAATGCTCACAGGAGTAGATCTCAATAAAAAAGAATGGAGCGACGTGTTGAGAATGATCATGAGGGGAATAAGATGTTTTTTTTTTTAACAAACCCTACAATATTACTTTACCCATATGGTGAGGGATAGCTAGTAACATCCTACTCCTTAACTTTGGGTGGAATACTTTTGAACTGAAACCAACATTGTTATAGATGATTAAGAGTAAACAATTTAGTGGTCTTCCATTAGAAGACCCAATTGCCCATCTAAAACGCTTCGTGAGGATAACTGACACCTATCTAATGGTGATCCAACTTGCTACTTTCTCATTTTCATTAAATAGGAGAACATTGATTGGTTCTGGTCATTGCCAAAGCATAACATTTGTACCTGGGAAGAGTGTTTTCACAAATTTCTAAGGAGGTATTTCTCTGCCATAAAATATGATAAACTACAGAAGGATATTGCAAACTTTATCCAATATGAACAAGAATCTCTTTTGAAGCATGTGATAGATTTTTAGAGTGTGGTGTTTATTAATTTGTAGTAGTTAAAAGTTCCCATAAAAAGTAAAAAACTAAAAAAATTAATTAGTAAAACAATGATAAATAGGATTACACGTCATCACTTAATGACTAAAATAAATAAACAGAAAGATTAAAATGTTGGATGAAAAAAAAAATATATACTTTAACTAGTCAATAAAAAAATTTATATATTAAAATATTTTAACAAAAATTATATAGCAAAACCATAATTTAGTCTTAAAAAAATTTGGACTGTATAAAAAACTCTGGATGTTTCAGAGGACCACGACCATGGTCTCTGCCCCTGTCCTCTGTATTAATAATATTTTCATTAAAGAGTGATTACTCATTAGCTTACGTATTTATAAAATTTAACACTTTAATAAAAATAAGTAAGAATATAATTAAAAAATTAGAAATATATTATTAGATTTATAAAACAAATATAGATTCGAACAGACAAAGAAAATGATCTGATAACTATTATTTTGGAACTAAAATATTCGTGAAGAAAGTATGAAAAAGGAAAAAGAGTACTTTGTTGTTATCCAGTTTTGTAATTGGGAGATGTCCATGACGGCAGGTCTCTTGGTGTTATATTCGTCAGGGGTTTGTGTACTTGAGATAACAACAACAAAACGTGCAGCAAATCATGTGCTACCTTAATGAAAATTCATCACTGAACGAAGTATCAGTCAATTCTGAGATCAGAAAAAGAAATAATCAACACCTTTCATTAAAAAAAAAAAAATTATTAAAAGAGAGAAAAAAAGTTTGGAGGTGATCAGTCCCAACCCTTAAGAAGATCTTTCATCGGATGTTAATGTTATTACGTTCAAATTGGGAATGGGAAGTTGAATATGCCGGGAAGCAGCGTTTATTGTGAAGGAGTAAGAGTTTGTAAGAATTGGTTGGTTTTGAGTTAATGTTGGTAATGGTAATGGATAGGAGCAATGAGAAATATGCAATAGTAGCGGTGTTTGTATATGTAAAACAGTAAAAGGGGTTTTAGGATGTGTACGTGGGCCTGTTGTCTTACGTAGAAATGTTGAAAGCAGCCACTAAGGGTTAGCAGTAAAAATATCTTGAACTGGTGCCACAACCACAACCCTTTGGAATTATTGTATGGACACAAAATGGCCTGTTCTTTTGCAGATATGGACACTGCACTATTCCCATCCCTTCTCTGTTTTGGGCTTTCTAGATACCTTTCCCTATCATATTTTCTACAATCCTTAGCCAAAATAACCACAGAGCACCGCTCCATATACAAATATCGTTGTTTACACTCCAAACCCAAAAAAGTGTGATAGATACTAATAATTCCCCCGTACCATCTTTGATTCCCCCCACTCTATCTCTTTTTCATTCTTTAACCACCATAATTAGCCTTTTAACTCATTTGTGATACTTTGAAGTATTTTACAAACTTCATTCATTCTTTTTTATCATTAGCAATGCATCTAATCTTTTTCATTTACTAACTTTCTTAACTCTTTCTCCCTCTCCATATTTGTTTCTAGGACTGGGGATCATAAATTTAACGTGTATTTTCAACTATACTCTCTCCCTCGTCTTTATAAAACAATTCCTTCCCAATAATACTGTTGAACAATGGAAGAAGAGCAAGCGCACATGATGAAAGACTCGGATTACATGGAATCGTCGCAAGAAGAAGAAGAAGAAGAAGAGGAGGAGGAGGCACTCTCGCTCTGCGACCTTCCACTAAACCGCAATTCGAGAACTCCTAGCATGGACGACACGTCGTATAAGAAAATTCTTCGACCGTCTTCATTACCCGATCAGGCCACCGAGATTTTCAACGGCTTCAGCAGCAGCAGCAGCTCCGACATGTGCCCCGCCGACGACATCATTTTCTGCGGCAAACTCGTTCCGTTCAAACCCGAACAGCCGCTGAAAAATCTCATGCTCCAAGAGGACAAGTCTCCCACGCGCCGCCGGAGATCCGAGTCGCTCTCCTCCGTCACGCGATCCAACAGTGTCAGCACGTGCACCGGTTCTCGCCGCCTCATGATGAGGAACAGCAAGAGCCTGGATTATAGCAGGTTGCGAGAGCCCTCGGCACCGGAGGTTGATCGGAATTCTTCCACGAGGAGCAGCGTTCCGACGAAGCCGACGAAGCCGCGCTGGTACTCTCTGATGTTCGGGACGATGAAGATTCCGCCGGAGATGGAGCTCAGTGATATGAAGAACCGCCAGGTTCGACGGAACCCGTCGACCACGATGTTTCTTGCGGCGGAGCCCGGCGGAAAGGTGGGCGTGAATCGGAAGGTGTCGTGGCGAATACTGAAGGCACTGAGTTGCAAGGATCACAGCAGCGTGGCAGTAACGACGTCGTTTCCGTTGCCGCAAGCGTCGTAGATTTGAAGTCAGGTGAGGTGGACGTGACGAGGGTATTGTTTTGTTATATTGACGCGATTGCCCTTGTTGTATGGCGAAAAGGTTTTATATGAGTGGGGGTATTTTTGTATTGGCTGTTGCTTGGGGGAGAGGAAAATATAATATTGACTTCACGTAGATGTGAATTGAGTTTATGTGTACAGTGGATTAGTTTATTTGGTGAATTCTAAGTTACTTTTTGTTCGTTAGGTTGGTGGCTATTAATTATTTGAGTGAATGACAATCACGAGAAATACGACAGTGACCCAAAGAATGGCTGCTGCTGCTTGTATCTATTTGTATTCCTCGAAATATTAGCCCTTTTAAAAACAGAGTCTACCATATCAGTATGTGCGAGCCACTGGGAATTGCAAATTTTTATTTTCACTAGTTTTTTATCAAGATATATGGGATGTTGCTTCTCGATCATGATGTACATTCGCCTGCTAATTAAGAATGTCCTTTTATATTTTTTAAAACAATTTTCTATATAACAGAAATTAATTATTAATATATTAGTTTTTTATTATGAGATATTTAAATTCATAATTTTTATATTTTTTAGTATTTATGTATTTATGGTGTAAGATAGTTTTACCTTGTTATTGTATCACAATCATTTAAGTAGAATAATCCCTTTAACTTTAACAATCAATATTTTATAAATAATAAAAATAATGAATTGTAATTAAATAAAAGTGTATAAAACTCTTTTAGATGATTAGTGTACAAACATTTTTTTTTTCAAATTTTATGTTATAAACTATAATGCCTCTATTTCATTATAAATTATAATTTATATATGATAAAATATATTAACAAAATTACATAAAACAAATATATCAGATCACTAGTATTATCGTGATAAAAAAGACTTGAGTTATTTATATAATTTATATATTAAAATTTTATTATTATTATTATATAAATTATTTTTGCATAAAATTAATTATTTATATATGCAACAATATCAAAACTCATTAATATGCGACTAGACTATAAAACTTACCTTAAAAAAATATCAAATTTTCACTTTAATTACCTAAATGTAATTTTAAACCTTATTATTGAAATTATTCGGATATAGTTTGTAGTTTTCTTCAAATATATTTAATAGTATTCTCATAACATTTTTAAAAATTAAATAAAAATAGTCTATATGTTATAAAGATAAATAAATTAAGTTTTTTTCTTAAAAATTTAATTATTAATAATTTAATAAATTTGAATTATTTAACACTTCAATAATATATTTTTTTATCTTTTTAACCTGAAATTGTCATTTTAATATGTGAGAAATGAGTCAAGCACTAATAAGATAATTTATTTTACACTCTCATTCAATCATAATTTACTACTAATAATAATAATTTTGTTGACTTTGATAATAAGTATTTAAAAATCATATTAATGATAATTTGTGATTAATTAATTATGTAAATCTATCATTTTACTCTCTTTTTATGTAAAGAAAACTATCATTTTACTGTGTTAATATATCATTTTAAATTCTTAATATATTTTTGTTTATTTACATTATTTGCAAGTATACCTAAATTATGAAATATGACAATTTTTTGGTTTTAATTTTATGCATAGTTAAAGATATTAGTTAAGAAATAAAAATATTATTAAAATTTATGGTCAAAATATATGAATGATAATCCATATTATTCTATCTTTTTGTAACTCAAAATAAGATAAATTTAAAAAGGAGAATGTGCCTATTAATTATAACATGAATTTAATTTGTAAATACTGTCAGTGTAAAAATTTTTACACTAATAGTGTATATCAATTAAACTCTTATAATATTGGTTAGCAAGACTCACTTAAAAATTAATTTAATCAAAATTTATTTTGGATAATTTTTTAAGAGTAACTTTAATAAGTTTTAAATAATAAAATATGTTGATGCATGTAATTGTTAGTATTTTTTAACTTTGAGATTATGGAATTTATGTTTTCTATACTATGATTTTCTTATATGTTTTACTAAAATTTTATTTAAATTATGCAACAATAATATTCTTAAGTGATTTATCAATTAGTATTTTAATTTTTTAAATAATTAAAAATATTTAAAAGTATGATATGTTTAACATATTAAAAGAAAAAGAAGTATATTTATAATTTTTTATTATTTTATAATTAGAGTTTAATTGGTATATATTGTTAGTATAAAGATTTTTAGGGTAAATTTGTTGACTATACTCATTATTATTTTAAAAATCACATAAATAAAAAAAAATTATGATTGACTGTGAGTAAAGATCTTTTACTGAGAGATATTATATACCAATTAAACTCTTATAATTATTATATTAAAAATAACTATTAATAGTTCTTGGTTGGATGTTTTAGTCCATACCTTCCAAAAAAAAAATTAATAGTTTAATAATTTGTTTGAGAATAATTAACGATTTTATCAATAACAATAATTTTATACCATAACGGTATATTATAATTTCAAAATATGATTCATATATTAAACACATTTATTGTAAATTTTAATGATGTAAAAAAATATTTTATCTTTTACCATATACATGATAAAAATACCATTATACTACATAATATTCTGAAACAACAACATTGAAAATGGAGGTAATACGAAAGAGATCCAAGCAACTGGAAGAAGACGTTGTTTGATGAATTTAATGCTTTCTTCCTTTGACAACTATAAAATGCTATCCTGTCACTGATGCGAGTACCAGTATATTTTTGTTTAATTAAGTGGATGATTCTTTATTAAGTGAATTAATTGAGGACAATAGAATAAGACAAATATCTCTTACAATTATTTTTGTCTCACCAATTTGATGGCGTTGGTTTTCAAGATCAAGGTTAAGGAGTATTAATTTATTCGTAATTATCTTTTCCTATTATATCTTCAATTTGAGTCCTCTAAGTTGGCATTAATAAGAAAAACATATCTATTTATAATCACAATAGAAGACAAATATAAGTTGAAGTGCGCCAATATATTGTTTCATTTGTCAACAAGTGAAGATGGGGACATTAAAGATATGAAAAAGAAAACGGTGATATTTTAAATTATTAAATGTAATTTTGACCTTTGAGTTGTTAATTTGAGGAATTTGGGCCTTGATGATGGGATGGGCTAGTGAAGTTGGTAAAAGAAGGTTTAAATGGAGTATGAATTGCGTGTGCTAATGAATGACCCTACCATTTACTCAAGTGCCACATTCTTTCACTCATAAACAGTAAGCCCACGTATGCGTTAGTTAACTCTAACTCAAGGATTATTAGATTAAGCACATGCTGTTAATTTTCAGGGTTTTCGCCCCCCTCTCTCTCTCCATAATGTCAATTTCCTTTTTTCTTTTAAAATTATCCACAACTTATTAATATATATTTCTTTCATCGTTCTGCATGCGTTTTTGTCTCCTCTACTGCTTAACGTGGACGATTTAATTATTGGACACAGTTGAACACTCCTTGTTGACGCAAATATGCATTATATTAAATATTCTAGGCTTAAATGCATTTTCTTCTTCTTTCTTAAAATTCATCCTTTTATTTCAGGAATATAAGAGAAACTAAAAAATAAGTTTAAATATCCAATTTTTTTAAAAAAATGATTGAAAAATAAAATCAAATTTTTATAAAAGTAAAAAATTATGTAAAATAGTTTTTTATATTTGAAAAATTATAAAATACAATTTCATTTTCAACCACATCAAGTTTTCCTTTTCCTTCCAATACTTTTTTCGTACTTTTTACCTCAACCTTTGCCACTCCCGCTTCCACTTCTCCTTTCATGTTTTCTAATTTGATATCTATATTTTTGTCACCATCAAATCATCTCTCATACTTCTTCTATTACTTCCACTCTAACTTTCGTCATCTCTCCACTATCTTCATCATCACCTTTTATACTTCTTATGTGTCTTTAACCACGATCTTTGCCACCTTTCCATTGCTTCTGCCACTACATTTTATACTCCTTTCGCACCTCTTACTTTGACTTTCATACCTCTCCTCTTCTTCTGTTGTCACCCTTTATATGTCACAAAATGAAAATTTTAGAAAATTATATTTATTTATACAGATTTTTCAATTTTTTTTATATTTTTCTAAAAAATAGAAATTTTAAAAAACTATCTAAAAACTATTCCAGGATAATAGAAAAACTGAGAATGAAACTAAATAGCTCCTTAATCTATTGAAGTTTCAAATCCACAATTTTGACCACCCAATTTAATATATATATTATATTTTGTAAAATTTGTGATTTTAATTCTAACTTGATATAATTAATTCATGATATAGTTAATGTTAATTTGATAATAGTAAACATATTTAATTAAAAATTTTAAGATGAAAAATTAAGTTTTTTATTTTAAAATATGAGACCAATTGAAAATAATAATATCTTTAATTTAAAATAGATGAAACGAAATTACAAATTTTAAAAAATAGATATCAAAATTGTATTTAAGTCAAGATTTTAATGACTTAAAATGTTAAAAATTTCATATTTTGTAGTGTAATATTTTTTATTTTGATTTAAATTGAATATATTAATCTTTTAAGTGTATTTTTTTTCCTTTTTTATGTTTTTTTGTCAATTGATAATTGTTATGGTTTTTCTATCTCGATAAAAACTATAACAGTTTGTACCAACTATGATATTTTTAGTGTTACTAAAATCAATAATTTAAAAAAAATTAAAATGAAATTCCTTAAAAAAGGAATAAAAGTGATATAAATAAAGTTTAATTAAAGGTCAAAATATTCATTTCTTTACTTTTAAATTCTCTTAAGTATTTCTCTATCCTTTAAAAAAGACTATCTCTCTAAAAATACCTCGTACTGTAACATTTATGATTAAATTATGTGCCAATTGCTTAGGCATTAGTGCACTACAAAGTTTTCAGGACCAGGTCAGCAAGCCCATGCCTATCCTAGTGCCATCATGAATAAGAAGGAATAATCTAGTTCATATGTTCTTATTTAGTTCTTATTCGGATAATTTTTTCTTCTAAGTTTTAATTTATGTGGAATTTTTGTGCTCTTATTATAGTTTGCGCTCTGCACATATTACACACATATGTAAAATTAATTTAATAAATGTTAATCAAATACAAAAGAGGTGATAGAATGAACATTTTTAAAAGAAACATTTTTTTTGGATATAGACATTTTTAAAAGATTTAAAATGTACTGAAATTGAGCATCAAATTTTGTTTTGTATAGTTTTGAAAGATAAAATATATAGACTAAAAGTCGTCGTTGATGGTAAATTCAGCAATCACAAAATTATCATTCACAAAGCTTCCAGTAATCAACATACTTATTGCACTCTTTACTATACGAGGTTTTAGCCAAAATATCTTGTTCGTTTAATTGTTTGTACTGATATTCATCAATAATATGGCAAGAATTGCGTAAATGGCAAGACAACTACACAAGAAACTGTGTTTACTAATAACTTTTATTAAAATTTGATTACATGACATAGTAAGTTTTTAAAAATAAAGCAACTATTCTTAAAACCACAGGTTCTTACTTCTTAGAGTGTCTCGATGGCAGGTTCCTTAAGCTGATGATGCTTATTAGTAGTTCTCTTTAAAATTTAATTTTTTTTTTCGTGAATCTCATTAAAATTTGATGAAATCATAACGTGAGTTACTTAAAAATAAATAATGACTTTTAAATAAACACTTATATTTATAAATATGAAAAACAATTTTTAAAGGGTAATCTTTGTCTTTCAATAAGTTGTAACTAAATTTTATTTATTATTTTATTTAAAATATTTTTATCCTCATAAGTTAATATTATTTATAATAATGAAATTAAATTTTTAAGTTATCAAAATAAAATAATTAATGCAAAAAATTAAAAGTTTGGGTTGCTTATAGCCACCATAGGGGGCTAAACTTGTAAAACAATAAAGTGGGTTGCTTAGGAATGTTGATATTGTGAGATCTATTTAAAAAGGGTTAAAAATATTGGTAAGTTTCTTATAACTAACTAGTGTTAGATGTGGTATTGTGAAAAAAAAAAAAACAACTAACATTATTTAATGTTTTTATATGCATGTTAAAATGTTATTTTTTTTTTATGTTTATTAAACCACCGGGCATGTGCATCAATTGACGAGAAATTATTTTAGTTTAACTAGAAATTTTCAAAATATAAACACTCCTTGAATGAACAATTAAATCAAAGATATTTTTGTCACCATTTAAAATACCTTGAATGTTAAGGAAAGTTTGTCACCATGAGGAGTGCTATCAACATATTTCTTGTAGTTTATTAAAAACTCTTCCTAACGACATCTCTATTTGAAATTTATTAAACACTACAAATTATGAGAAAAAGTTATTTAATGACAATTGAGACCCACATAATTTGTAGTTTTCAATAAATTTCAACTAATTATGTAGAAGTGTGTTAGAAGGAGTGTATTAAAGAGTGTTTTACTAGCATTTTTCTTGTCACTATATATAATAGTCACACAAAACTAAAAAAGATTATATTCGGTAAAGTATACCTATAATTAAACAAAAAAATGTTTACTAAAATATTTTTATCTGCATTAAAATAATATTTTATTTTATAATAATTAAATTATTTTTAATTTTTCAAAAACTGAAGTGAAAATAAAAAATATAAAAACTTGAGTTGCCTATAAGAATCATTAGAGTAAAATTTATAAAAAGAAAAAATAGTGAATTACTTACAAATGATGTGGCATAAAAATACCCATTTAAAGTAAGATGAAAAACTTATATTATTACTTATAATTAAAAAATTGTGATATATTGTTATAATTTTTAGTTGTCCTTTCATATAAATTTTAATAAAAAATTTCTTTTAAATTCTTAACTAATATATCAATAACATTAATTAGCAACACTCTCTATATAATATAATATAATATAATATAATATAATATAATATAATATAATATAATATAATATAATATAATATAATATAATATAATATAATATAATATAATATAATATAATATAATATAATATAATATAATATAATATAATATAATATAATATAATATAATATAATATAATATAATATAATATAATATAATATAATATAATATAATATAATATAATATAATATAATATAATATAATATAATATAATATAATATAATATAATATAATATAATATAATATAATATAATATAATATAATATAATATAATATAATATAATCTAATCTAATATAATCTAATATAATCTAATATAATCTAATATAATCTAATATAATATAATATAATATAATATAATATAATATAATATAATATAATATAATATAATCTATATACTTAAATGTAATTTTGTTTTCTTATTTTTAAATAAAAACATTTAATTTTCTATTTTTAATAAAAACATTTATTCGATTAATTTTTTAAAATTTATAATTTTGATTTGTTCTAAAATTTAAAAAAATGTTAACTATTAAAAGATTTAATTTTATGTGACCTAAATTTAGTATCTTACATGAAATAATTTGTTTAAGTCTATATATTAAAAAATAAATTTTACAAAATTAAATATCTTTATTTTAAAATAAAAGATTAAAATTACAAATTTTACATAATTGGAATATTGAATGTTTCAGTTTGAAGATTAAGAATTCAAAATTAGAAATTTTAATAAAGAGAGAATAAAATTACATTTAAACCTAATTTCTAAACTATTACATTTCGGACAAAATCAAACTTTCATCGAGAGAGACTTAAAACATGTAATACTTTTTTAATTTTTATACAAAAATTTGAATCTCATTTTGTTGACTTTATTCATTATTACTTTAAAAGTTATGTAAATAAAAAATTACGATTGACTGTCAGTGTAAAAATCTATACTAACCATGTATATCAATTAAATCTTATTTTAAATCAAATGAAGGATTAAACTACAAAGTTACGGGAACAAATCTTCTTTTAAGGTATAACTTATCCTTAAAAGGAAAATATAAGTCATTCGAATGTGTTTTTAATTTGCAAGTGTGACAAAGGTAGTTGAGGTATGGATTATTGTAAATTCTTACACTATTTTATTTTTTATTCTTTTCTATAAAAATAGATTTCAAGTTTGGTAATAAGTTTGAAGAAAATAATACCTTTTTAGGAGGTTTTTAATAAATTAAATACTTTCCCTTTCCATTTTAAAGAGAAAAGCATTGTCTATTAAAAAAAAACTAAAACATTAATAAATTAATATTTTATTTATAAAAAAAGGAAAAAAACATTGAATTTTTTTACTGATAAAAAAGTAAGAAGAAAAACTGAAGCTTTGAAATAATTTAATGTAGTTATTGTAATGGAACGTAGTAAAGTTAACCATATTTTAAAGGTAGGAGTGGGAGACAAAAATGGTTTCCATGATTCCCTTTGGGTTAACTGAGAAGCACATAATTGCTACTATTATGTCGACAGGTATTGCGTGTTGCCAAAATGGTATAGTTATTCATTGTTAAGATAAAAGTAATAATATAAGTTTAAATTTTAATTTTAATTATATAGAGAAAAATTAAAATATGTTGAAAATAATTATAATTATAGACTAAAAAAAAAGTATTTGCAATTTCATTTTTTATAGTTATATTAAATTTTTAAATGAATAGGACACTTAAGGAATTTATTCTTATATATTTATTTGTTAAGTTAGTATTAATGTATATAAATTTATACTTGTTCTTAAATTACAAAATAGAAATTGAAGACCGAGGGAAATCCCCTTTGTATAATAGTATGTATATAAAGTTTATATTAACTTAAATGAGAAAAGAGTGGTAAAAAAGAATAATCTGAAAAGAGAATTATCTGCTGTCTGCATAGTTAGATTCTGTATTGAATTTCTATCATAATTAGAGGACTACTCTTGCTTGGACTAGAGTAAAGTGAGGCTTACCCCTGAAGTAAGCAAGCTAAGATTAAGTTAAAATATAAAACACAAACACAATTATATATGTTGAATGTTGATGAGCATTTAGTAATCATTTTAACTGGGAGTTCACTGAGCGTTGGCTTCTTCAACAATGAACATGATAAAAGCTAAATTATCATAACTTTCGGGACTGTTCCGGAGACCTCAGACGAAATGATTTTCAATCAATGAACACACTATAATAAGACCAATATTATGGTGTCTACTATTAAAGGAATGCACATCAATTACTTTCTTAATGGTCAGAGCAGGTAAAGAAACACAGAAAGTTAGTTCTGCACTTGCACTTGGAGTGGATAGAGTCTCTGAGGTGGCAGAATCAGTATTCTTCTGAAACATGCCTGATTTATTTTCATTTTCTTTTTGAGCTACACTAATCACGGTAGTATTTGAAATTAACTGAATGTAATCAAACTCAGAATAATTGATACACGGTCAGTTTCCGCTATTTTAGTATTGTAAACCAAGATAATAAACGCAAATTTGAACATCCGATAATTGGAACCTTCTTTGGGCAATTATTCCCTTTGAACCTTAATGTAGAGTCATCTTCTATTTTAGTTTTTGATATTTTAAGCCTGATTCACTTTAATGTAATTGATTTAGGGTTCGTGGGCTCGAATCCCACTTTAATGTAATTGGTTTTTTATTCTACATTAAGCCTCAGTTATTATAATGTAATTGATTTAGGTTTAAACCCAAATTATAATTTGGGAGGGAGAGAGAATATGTATGTTTGAATTTCTTCACCGATAAAAATTAATATATTAACAATTAACCTTTAACTTATAAAAAAAATTAATAATTAATTTTAAAAATATTTTAAAATTTATTATAAGTCAAAAGAATATAATTAAAATAAAGAAAGCATAAGATATATCTTTTTCAAAGTATACCATGTAAGAATTTACATGCAAATAAATCATATAAACACCAAGACTCAAACAAACAAAAACATACTAACCCTCAACGCAAAAAAAGATTCATAACTCACTCAATGAATGAATGTATAGTAGTTTTTCTTGCACAAACATCACTCCAAAAACTAAAGTTGTATAACTAAAGATAATGCCATGGACTTTTGGGTTCTGCCCTTAAAAAATGGTAAAGCTACGTGCCTTTGAGATGTGCCATAGTCTTGCGAACTATACAAAAGACTAAATTGTGCGTGTTTTTCAATGCACCACTTACCAACTCCAAGAATTACACTCATTATCTCAAATTGTGTTATGTAATGTCGCAGAGATTCCCACCAACAACATACCATTCTCACACCTTTATCGACATTGCACAAGTCACAAATAGGTAATGTATGGTTTCCAACTCTTGATTGCACAATCCACATAACTCTGCACCTTGGTGTATTATCCCTCTCCTAAGCAAATTTGACTTTGTTGGCAATCTGTCAACAACAATCCTCCATGCTAAAGTTTGAATTTTTGTTGGTCCCTCCTTTAACCAGATTAGCTTGTAAAAATCATCCTAATCGTGGCTTGGGTCTACAGCCAACACCCTGTAAGTTGATGAAATGTAGTAAACATTTGATTGTTTTGTATTTCAACTTCAACTATCTTACCCATTCCCTCAGCACTACCAAATCAACTTGCTGTTGAAGGCTTCTACAACATCTGCTTCCCATGTATAAAATTGTCTCCTCCAATCTAGCTTTCACCTCCCCTCTCCTCCCACCTACATGTCCTTCACCAATGCATTCTTTTTTTTAGCACCAACCCATATAGACATGGATATTCATCCTTAAAATTCTCTCCTAACCATCTATCTTTCCAAAACATAAAATCACCACTATTCCCCAGAGTACGACTAACACTTTGGATCACTAACTATTGTGTCCGTCACCTTCCACGTCCATAGACTGTAAATTGAACCACCATGTAAAGCATTTTCTGCCTTTCATCTCAGAGCTCCCATCTTGATGCCCATACTTACATTTTAAAATCCCTGTTATATTTTAAAATTCATTTAAGTTAGTTTATTTTAAAACTTTTTTAAAGGAGAAGCTAGGTCAAACTGTATTCATATTTAAAATTTAAAGATTTATTTTTCAATATGAATTTTTATTTTATGAATCCATTTTTACTAAATAATAAAAAATATCTAACAACTTTTAATTTAAAAACTTCTGAACTAAAAATTAACTTTGACAAACAACATTTTTTTTAAGTTTGATTTTACTTTCATTTAAAAATAATTTTTTAACCAAAAATAAGTTGGACCAAATGAAATTTTACTTTCTAATTCTTTGAAGTTGTAGTTTTTATTTTATTTTTAACTGTTATTTTATGCAAAAAGAGTCGAAGTATATGACTATTTACAAACTCAAGAACTACAATAATTGATGTTTACGATATACTAGATGTTAAAATCAGTGGAGATGATCTTAAAATATAGAATGATCGACCATGTTTTCAGTTACTAATAAATTGTGGTTGAAATTTTTATTAAGATTTACATATTCACAAACTAGGAAATAATAATTATATAGAATATGTATGAGTTTTGTATTTCTCATGCCTAACTCAATTATAAAAACAGGTATGAGATATAGATTTCTTTGCTAAAGAAGCAAGATATCATATTACATCTTTCTCTATGTTACAGTAGGCATAGTTCTTTTTTCACATTTTTTGAAAAAGCTAAAAAAAATTATTATAATTGAAATTAATTTTTGTTTCAAAAATTTTGTTAAAAATAATTAATTTTATTAAGATGCAACAAAAATAAACTTTTATAGAATAAAAAATTAAAAACTAGAAAGAAAAAATAAATTATTGAAAAATAATTATAAGCCACCAATTTTATTTTTTAAAATAATTTATTGTTTTCTAAATTTAAGTTAGATTTCCAAATATACTACTTACGTTTTTTAAATAGTTTATTTTCTAAAAAACATTATAATACAAATTATAATATTTGCTAAATATGTTATTATTAGAATACAATGACACCACTTAAATTCGAATCTATAGCTTTATCATATCATTTGAACCTCAACCACTAAATTGACCCTAATAATTCATAAGTAGGTATAATTTGTAAGACAAGATTTTAGCCTTTATAATATACTCACTTTTTTTATTTAGTCATTTTAAAATGTTTTTTTTTAAATTCTTCGTAATTTTTTTTTAGTCCCTACTTTTAATCATTGTAACTACTAACTAAAGTTATTAATGAGTCAAGGACTAAAATAAAATAGTATATTAGACGAGCTAAATTAAAAAAGAAAATATTTACATAAACTAATTTAAAAATTGTATATCTAAAACGCGCAAAAAAAAAAAAACAAATATTACAGGGACATTCAGAAAAATAATTTAAAAGGGATTAAATTAAAAAATGCGTACATTACAAGGTACTGAAACATATTTAGGGCGAAAAGAGAAAAACTGTCCAAGTTATCTTGCAACTTCGAGGCATTGGATCCCCTAATTTGGAACATCCGATTTGTACACGTTCCTAAGCAGACTTGACACACACACCTCTGGTTTGTGGATGGAAACTTAGAAAAGCAAAAAGAATGATAATAGGTTTACAGAGAAAGAAAGCAAGAATGAAACGCTGTTATTACAGAATCAAGTTGATTATCCTCCTCCCAAGGGTTTTCCCTTACAACAGTCAACAGGGCTAAGTGCTCAGTTTCGTCTGTTTTTCCTCGACATATGTTTTGTGTTATTTAACCTTTCTCCAACTAACTACACTCTCCAATCCATTCTTTCCTTCCTGTCATCATTATTTTGGTCCCTTAACATTTGCTACTGCATAAGGAAATCACTCTACTTGCTGCTTTACCATCTTGTTTAGTTCCAAACAACTGTCTTTAAAAATTTTCGATAGTTTACAGGTATCAATTTCTAATGTTATATTTTGATGCATTGACAATGTCAATTTTCATGTGTTTTTACATCTGAGATTACCCTTCAAAGACCATCTTTCTATAATTGTGGATGCGTCTTGAAAACCTATACGTGATAGATACTTCACAAGACAAATAATGACATTTTTGCAGGTAGAAAATTCTACTATTGAAAAAAGATCATTATGAACTAAGTCTGAAGAAAATTACAACATATGTAACACAGAACGCCAGGTGCACATTATCACTAAATAAACACATCTTGACAGAATCAGCATACATAAAACAAGAAATCCGGGATCAACTATAATAAATGGTAAAAATGTGATATCTGCATAAACATGTGTGAGCAGCAGAATTATTTCTATGTAACTGTGAATGTTTTACAAGTTAGTGACAATAGCAGTAGATGACATTCATTGTTCCATCAAAAAGCATGAATTCACATTCGAACATTTATCATTTCATTTAACCACAATAGCTTCTTCACCTTCATTCCTACTGTACAATGGAACTATGGAAAGTATATTGATAAAACACTATTCTGAAAATGTCATCTATGGAAGACAAACCGTCCAACAATATGGGCAGGGTAGTGAAGCTTTCTTTGAGGAAAACATGACAAATTTGGCCCTAGGTACACTGCAATTAGTACATTGATTGAACAGACTTGGAAACGCTTTGTTCCAACTCTGGTTGAATTTTCAATCTCAGAGAACATGCACAAGTTTTGAAATATTGCCCAGGTTCCAAAATCATTGCAGTTCTAGCCTTTAAAGAAATGTTTCAAATTTATTGGTTCTCATTTGTCAATGAGATATTAAACATCTATTCCAATATTATCCTCTAATGTTGTCCTCACAGACATAATAATACATTTATTGAGATTAAGAAAGAGAACAAGGATATTTTAGTAAAATTATCCCTAATAAATAATGCTCCCTCCATCCAATATCTTTTACTGCATCTGAATTCATATATAAGCAAAAAAGTTGGATTTTGTTTTGGACTCAAATATAAACAAATCCAACTACTTTTGCCTTATTTAATTCTATTATTCATAAAACACCTTTCATTTAATTACAATTATGATTATTTTTTATTCATCATTCCAATGAAGGATGTTTTAGAAATATCCTTATTTTATATTTGAGATTAATGAAATTAAATGATGATAACTAATTTTATTAATAGGTGTGAATTTAGGTATTTTTGCTTATATATGAGTCTAGAGGAATTAATATTTTAGCTTTCTAATTTTGTTCCAAAATTATTGATGTTTTAGAATTTCAAAACAATTAATGCGTTTTTATCAAATATACCTTATTTAATATCCATTATTAGTGGTACTGGTACATGCACCAAAAGTCATAATATTAAGGATATTTTAGTATAACCACTAATATTTTAGTTCCACTAACTGTTTCTTAATCTATTGTTTGCCGTTACAACATTTCTTTTAATTAGGGGTATTTGAGTAAAAAAATAATTAATGCAAGAAACATTGAGAATTGACTCTAATAAAAATTTATCAAACACTCTTTTTTTATTTGGGTCTTATAAATAGGGACCGGAAGGAGTAGTTCAAAAGTGAAACAACTTGTTTCATCACTGCAATCCTTGACAAAACATTTCTTCAATTATAGTAGTCAGTCCTGGATAGTGGTGCATAGTGGCTAACCCAAATATGTTATGGCAGGATGCTTGCTATTTTGAAATTTTTTAAATAGTTTATACAATTTATACAAAAACAAAAAAATACATACAAATGCTCAAAATTAATATATATATACACACACACACACACTTAAAAATGTAGACATGTTCATAATTAACAATAAATAGTTATAGATCTTAGCTCCTATGCAAACAATGGTAGTGAAATTGTGTATCAGAATTTATTTTTTTTTAATCATGAATTGAATCATATCATGAAACGTAAGATTCATGGTCAAAATTATTAGTTATAAATGGTGTATTAGTAGTTAACACATATCATAAAACAACTTAACTAAAAGCCTTATAAAACAAAATTATTAGTTATATATGAATTCGTGAATTCTTTATTTAAGAAGGATGAAAACAAAGCAATTTAATAGTTAAATAATGTAATGTGCATGCATTAAATGAATGAGTAACAAATAAAGTAGCTGAATAATAAAATAGGATAAGTTTATAAATGTTATTTTAATTCCTTTTCATTTAAGGATTTATGCTTATACGCCTTCTCAATTTTTTTTATAAGAATTAGTAAAAAAGCTAAAATAATAATGAATTGTAAGATTCCCATGAATCTTTAAATCATGTTAATCGTAAGATCCATACGATTCATTCATGTATTGTAAGATGCAAAACTAATTTAGATGCATTCTAAGAAACGTATTGATAGATGGCCAAATCTTATCGAATAGTAAGAATTAAATCGTGAATTGTAAAATACTAATAACTATGATGCAAACACCCGGTAAATAGTAAAAAAGGCTGTCATGACTAATCAAAGAGAGTGACAATCACAAGAATGAATTTGGATCTTTGGGAGACAGATGACCAAAGAAAAAACCTCAGCAACTCAAGACTAGAGAAACAATAAACAGAAAATAAGAGAAACAGGAAAAAATTGAGTAGAGACAGAAATCAAGAAAACAGAGATTGATGAGAATAAAGAACAGCGAGAACAAGTTTACAAGAGACAACTGAGAATGAGACATGAATGAAAAAATGCTGCTGGATGGGTTGCCCGAGAGAGTCACACTGTGGTTGCCAGAGAGTTGCATTGTATTAGATATATAGAGTACTTTATGTAAAACTCAGTTTTGTATTGTGTTAGTTTAGAGTTAGTTTGAGTACTGACTCAACTTTGAGTCAAAACTAGGTCTATAAATACCTTTCTGTTCTCTCTTCTCACTTGATGAAACAGTTGTGTTTCCTTACAATTTTCCCTCCTCTCAGTTTTAACGTTTTCTATTACACTGGCTTTATGCAGTAGTCACATGGTAGGAGGAGACAAATGAGGCATGATAGATTAATAGTTATAAACTTTGAAAGGGGTTTCCTAAAAGCTGAAACCTTTTTTTTCTTTTTTACCAAAATAAAAAGTCTTAAATATGGTTTTGGTCATTTATAAATTAATAAATTTTGATTTTGGTCCCTATTAAATTTTTTCTGTGTTTGGTCCTTCATAAATTTGTTATTTTGTTTTTGATCCCTAAAGCACTATCTAAACAAATTTAGGAACTAAATATAAAATAAAAAATCTACTAGCAACCAAATTCAGAAAAATTTTATTAAGGACCAAAAGAAAAATTCACTAATTTATTAGGAACCGAAAAACATATTTAAGCCTAAAAAAATACCTCCATAAATTGCCCCTCTAACATTAATATAGGAGGCCATTCTCAGGATTTTGGACACCATCAGCATAGTAATACTATGGCAGCACAAAATGCTGCTTATTTTTTACCGCCACAGTATAGTGCAACACTATGACAGTGCATAAGCAGCCAGGGGTCACTACACCACTATAGTGTGCTAGTGACATCTTTCAAGTTCTATTTTATACCATATATGATTACCATTGCCTGAGATAGGTTATACAGGACAAAGAAAGATAACAAAGCACTAATGTTATAATCTGCTGCACATTATAAAAGTAAATTATAACAAACAATGTTCTATAGATATTAGCTTTCAATTCTCACAACCTGAGGATCTCTAGAGTCTAAAATGAACCCAAAGGGTATAGATCAATTGACAACAAATGCTATATTTGTGTGAGAGGACCTAGGTTTGATTCTCGCAAAATACATCCTTGGAGAGGGTGAAGAACTCAAGTGTGATCAAGCTCCTGACTAAGGATTGGTCCCATAGTTGACTCAGAGGACCGAAACTTGAGGGGATACCCCAAGATCCCATTAGAGAGCCAAAGGCCCTAATTATGGAGGTTACTGGAAAAATGAGTCTAAAATGAAATGGATGAATAATACAAATAGAAAACTTGTTGATTTTCACATTATATATTCTGAGTGTCAACGCATAGATTCTGTTGCATCTAACAAATTAATTGGCAAGAGTCAGATAAATTGAACTTGACTCTAAAGTGAGCAAGGCATATTTACCCATGATTTAAATTCAAAATGCATTGTGATCTTAACCTGCTAATATTCAAGGGTGACAACTCCTCACTTCATTTAGACAATTTTAGTTTATGGTATATTTGGATAAGAGGAAAGAAAACACATATATCAATGCATTTTATTTTGTTTAGTTTGAGAGAAAGTGTAAGCAAAAGAGAGAGAAAAGTTGAGATTTAGAAACAAAAAATTCAAATTTTTCCTTCCTTTTCCTTTCTCTTCAATTTAAATTTCTAACTTTTTTCTCTTCCCATGTTTTCCTTCCATCGTACCAAACAGACCTTAGAGTCTATATTTCCAATTTTAATATATGTTGCTTGCTACATTCCTAGTTTATAACCCAATCTAGAAAGCAAAAGCCTTGCCTAGTATTCATCAAAAGTGATTCATGGAATAAGTTCTTGAAATCATTATGAACCAATCTAAATATTAAAGCATTAATTTGTGTATTCTGTATATGCCTAATAAATGCTTATTTGTAAGAAGTATACAAAGCTGCAAGGGTAATATTATCAAATAGCAAGAGTACTTCATGCCAGCTTTCCAAGGATCTATAATTCTTAGTTATTGTTAAATCTTCACAAGGTATTAGCAAGTACTTTCTAGTTTCTACAAATTTATTTCCTAGTGTTCTGCTAGGGTGATAATGTGGTACATAGAATAAAAAGGTTTTGAAGTACTAGCAAGTAACAATATTACTTCACACCATCTTTTCAAAATGGATCTATAATTCCTCATTATTGCTAATGTCTTCAGGAGCTTTTAGTAATTACTTTCTAATAATGTATTGCAAAGACCAAATATGATCCGTTGATGTAAATTCATAAGCAATAACACAGAAACAAAGATTTTTTCAGATAACTCCAGAGTAAAAGGTACATGATCAATATCCAAGAATGCTATAAACACAACCAAACCATAAATCTCATGAACACAAAATGAAAAGGTACAGCCCCTACTAATGATCTATGATTACAAAATCAATTGCACATGTATACGCCACTCTCAAGTCTGTCACTAACCTCGTAGAAGTCTGTCTTACCCTCCGAAGCAGGCCGTATAGAAACTCCAGACAATGACTGAGTTACTTGTTCAGAAAATTTCACATAACAAACCACCTCAATTTCTTCATTGCCTTCATTAGAATCTACAGGCATCCGTACTCTCAACCTGCCAGGAGAGCCCTTCAATGGAATCTCCGGCACAAGCCATTTAATTTCTCTTTCAGACCTATTTAACACAGCTTTTGGAGAAACCTTCAACAGTGTCGGGTCTACAGGCAGTTTCAGAGTGAATGTAACATCATGCAAAGGAGTTAGCAAATCAGGGTTTGAAGCATACTGTATCATCACAGAAAGTAAACTCCCAGCATGCCGTTTTGTAAGCCGAACCCTCAAAGGCAGAGGCGTCAACCTAGGAACCAAACTATACTTCATAATCGGTAGAGGCTCCTCAGAGGCAGCGGTCCTCACATGAAACAGCCCATTACCAAGGCTACTAACACGCGAACTCTGTATAACAAATCTTTTAACAGCACTGGTTCCCTCAATTCGGAATGAAAATTCAGTTTCCTTATCACCAGCAGTTTTTGGTGGCAAAGTTCTGAGGTAAACAATACCCATCAATCCCACCCTGGCAAGCAACGATTCTCTAAACTCGGCACTAATCTCCTCTGAGATATACATCTCAGGACCCTTCATCTCAGTTTTCTTCACCAACAAGTTCTCAAGTGGAGTTCCTGCACCACTTTCAGCAGCTGCTTTAGGAGCAGCATCAGGCCCAGTCTGCAACAATTCAACCCCACCAAGCCCTTGCGGTTTTGGAGGCTTGGTAGTGCCTACAAACTCAGAAGGATCAAGTCCACCACCCCAAGCATCATTGAAACCTTCAAAAGCTTCTCCGATAGAAGCTTGTTCATGCCCAAACTCAACTCCACCATAGTTCCCTTCAAAACCCTCAACATTAATATGCGTGGATTGAGTAGCCTCGGGAGGGGGCAATGTAGTAACATCAAGCCCCTCCAAGGCGGTGGTTAAATCAGTACCAGAAGGGTCTTTTGTTTTCTTGAACCCTTCAACAAGCTCTTGCGGCTTGTTAATTGCATCACTCGCTGCAAAAGGATCCTTCTCCGCCTGAGACTCTTGCTGATTTTGCTGGAGCTCCTCCTGCGGCTCCGGGGCGGCGGGGGCGAGGCTGGCGGCGACCTCGTCACCGGCCTCGAGCGTCTCCGGCGGCAATTCAAAGGTGGCATTGGAGAAGGCGTCGATGCCGGCCTGGTGTTCGAGGGAATGCACTTCCAGCGAGGGCCAGGTTTCGGCGCCGCGGATCTTGTTCTCGCTGTCGACGGCGGAGTGGACCATCTTGGCGATGCTCTCGCCGTGCATGGTGGCGAGCATGGCGGCGAGGCGGATGTTGCTGACGCCGCGGAGGACGATGTCGAGGGCCATGTAGATCTCAGCGTACTTGCGGCTGAGCTTCTCCGGCGTGACATCGACGCCGCGACACGCAGTAACGACGACGCTGACGGCCTGATTGACGATGTGGATACACTCAAACACGTTCACCGAGTTGTCGTGGTCGGCCACCGTGATCCCTAGCACGTAGATGCCATTCACCAGCCGGTACACAATGCGGTAGCGGCTCTCCACTCCGACAATCACCTGGCCGCTGGACGCCGCGAGGGGGTCGTCGCCGATGGATTCGGCGGCGTAGGCATCTTCCGGAGCCGAGTGCTTGTTGGCGGCGAAGGTGCGGCGCGTTTGGCGGAAGGCTGAGAGTGCGCCGAGGGCGCGTGAGGGAGGGAACCACTCGCGCGTCTGGAGAAGGATGTCGGATCCATTTGCGGGTTGCAGGGATAGCGCTAAACAAGACATCGGAGATAGGTATCAAGCTCGATGGCTGTTATTTGTGCATCTGATGTTGGGATCAGATTCTTACACTTAAATTAAATCCTGAGAATTTGAAATTGGAAATTGGAAATTGGGAATTGGGAATTGAACATCGAAATTGCAGCACCACACAGAACAGAAACAGAGACACGCAGATCTGAGTGTGGTGGAGGACTGATTGGACTCGCTACAGGAATCTGCCACCGATGCTTCCCTTTTTCTTTTCCCTTTCTTCTTTCATTTTCTTTTTTGGGGTTTTTGGACCCTCTGCCCCTTCGATGTGCCAATAGTTTTCGGCCCATAACAAGTTTTATTTCAATCTACTGACCATGCTCATGCTTCAATTCATCTTTTTCTCATTTAGCTTTTCCTTATTTATTTAATGTTACAGTATCTTAATTATATCAAAAGATTATTATCATTTTAAAATATTAGAGAAAAAGCTCATGTAATAACAGTATAAAAATTTACAGAAAACTATACTCTATGTTACGGTGTAAATTTATTGATTTTCTCAATAAATACTTTAAAAATTATATAAATATAAGTTATTAATTTAAAATAATTTTACACTTAAATATTCTTCATCTCAAAAAATTATAGGACATCATGTTATTTCTTTCAAAGGTTTGCAAATGAAAGCAACTCCACACTCTAATGGCAATAACAGAAAATATTTTAACAAGATTAAATATTGAAAAAAAAACTTGATTTTCACGTAAAAATCTTGTTTTTTTAAAAAAAAAATAAGACTAACTTATTATTTAAAGAATAAAATATATTTTTATTGTCTCTTTTCTCAACCGAATATTTAACAATAACACTGTAATCCACCAAATATAATATTCTATTAAAATAAAAAATAAAATAAATATTAAAATTATAAATTAAAAAAATAACTTAAAATAAAAAGCTTGATGTTGTGTTAGAGATGGTCTAAAAATCTACTAAAATTGACGCTCACAATTTTAAAGATAATTTATTTATTCCATATTATTATTGTAAATTCAATTTCTGAAATTCAAAATTAACTTTTCATCTTCTTCACTTCTCTATATACTCATTCAGTCATCCTACACCCCCACGTAGTCATCCTGACTATGCTAGAAATGTCTACAAGATCTTATGGTAGAGCTTATTTTTCTTCTTTTTACAATCTCACAAAAGTTGCTTTTGCTAGGATAAATTTTCATATATTTGAGCTACAAATAATTCCTACACATGTCTCACATCTTTTTGCTTCTTATCACATTTCATTCTCCTTTTTTTCATACAGTTGGTGAATTCTTCATTGAAAACGTACTACAGTTAAGTAAAGTTGATGGACGAGTAAATCATGTTTTGCACATTCTCATCTTGCTGGTTTGTTAGAGATTTCGTGTTTCTCCTTCTTACTCGGTTCGATCAAGCTTCACAATTTTCATTTGGTGATATCTTATTTTCAAACGAGATTCAATGTTTTTTCTCTTTACCTGCATTCTTCTTTTTGCCCTCCAAACCAAGAAATTAGAACACAAATGATTTCATGCTATTAATTATTAATGATAATAATATCAATACTTGACATTTTTTCATGGTTGGAATTGTAATAAAAAAAACTGAAATACATAATGCTTTTTTAAACGCACCTTTTGCATATACTGCAATGAAAAACCTGTTGTAAGGTAGTAAACCTTAGATGTTTACACACTCTAAAGTAAAATTTAAGTTTATTGTGTTTATCCTTTTCTATATAGGTATAAATTAGAGATTAAGGTCATTCATAAAAGAAGACTGCAAGTTTTGTATTTTGGGACAAGCATTGTACTTATCTTATTGGGAAGACAACTTTTGAAATGAGGATTTAATGGTTATGTACTCTATACTTTGTAATTATTAACTTAAGGAAAATCATTTGATTTGCTTACCTTTTTTTTTTTAGGTTTAATATATTTTTATCTCTAATAAATTTTTTGTTTGTATTTGGTTTAATAATTTTTATTTTATTTTCCATCTTTAAAGCATCATTTAAATAATTTTTTATAATTTTTTAAAGCACTATATAAATAGGTTTATTCATTCTTTTATCTTTTCAATCTACAACAATCTTTATCTATTACAATCAATCATGATCTTCAAACTTAAATAAGCACAATTATTTTCCACAAAAATGTTCACGGAGATAAAATTTGAACTAAATGTTAATGAGTCACACGTGAAATGAAGATTATTCTACATAATTTATACCACTAGTTAGTTATTGCAAATGACAAATTTGTTTGACTAACAAAAAGTTAAATGAATTTTAAACATATCGTCAACATAAACAATTTCATCTATGTTCTCATAACCCATAAGAAATTGTTTGTCTTTGTTTTAAATTTGTTCAAGATATACTTAGGATAAGAAAATGAAGTTTAGGTTATGTTTATGTTTTAGCAACAACTTGCCATCAACAGAGATAAAATTTGAACTAAATGTTAATGAGTTACAGGTGGAATGAAGATTATTCTACATATCTATACCACTAGTTAGTTATTGTAAATGATAAATTTGTTTGGCTAACAAAAAGTTAAATGAATGTTAAATACATTGTCAACATAAACAATTTCATCTGTGTTTTGATAACCCATAAAGAATTGTTTGTTTTAATTTTAAATTTGTTTATGATAAACTTAAGATAAGAAAATAAAGTTTAAGTTATGTTTATGTTTCAACAATATCTTATCATCAACTTCCGATAATATACTTGTCTTTTTGAAAGAGACAATTACATCACATGTTTTAGACAATTTAAGAAATTGATTGTATTTTCTTTTTATGAATATTATACTTCTCTGCAAAAGGAATTTTAGTGAAAAGCACAATAAAAAAGTTTTAGTTTAACATTAGACATTGAATTGTCTTCATATATTACTTGTTAACAATTGGTCTCATGACTATTAGTTTCATTTAAAATTAAAAAAGAATAATTCAATTGATTTAAGTTACACTAGTGTTATCATTTTATTCTGCAGAAACATGGTTAATGAACAACAAATCAATAAGGATGTTTTAGCAAAAGCATGCACAAAAAGAGTGTTACGCTAAAAAAAAAAAAAACTTAACATAATTGTAGCTTAAAATAAACACTTAAAAGAAAATACTTAGGAAATAAATTTCTTCCATACCTCACAAGAAAATATTCTTAAAAATTAAAAGGTATGAGTAAATTTTTGTAACATACGATCCAATTTGATGTGCTACACGAGACAAATATTTAAAACTAGATGTTAATGGATATGTAAACTTTCTTTTTGCACATTTATATTTTCATCCATTTACATAATTTAAGGTAACAATATATATGAATAACATTTGTTTATCTTCTATCCACCAAAAAGAAAAAAAAGTTTTACAATTTAAAAAATTCCATTTTTCAATAATTATTATTTCAACATTCTAAAATGCAATTATAATATTAAATTGTGTATATAATAACTTAATTTCAACATACTAATTAGTTTTACAATGATTTAGAAAAAAAAATACTACAATTAGTGAAAGATATATCAAAATGCATCTCCCATATTTCTGTGGACATAACCACACTATTAAAGGAAAAACCTTAATGTTGTTGTTTTACATCACACCTTCCACGCCTTGTGGAAATATCTATATGGATGTGGGATAACCTTTGAGGTTGTTGTTTCCCAATGTGTCTCCCATACCTTTGTAGGCATATTCACACTTATGTGGCCAAAGCCTTAATATTGTTGTTGTCCTATATATATGTGGTACAAGTCACATGAATGTGAGATAAACCTTGATGTTGTTCTTTCAATGTGTCTCCCACATATCCATGGAAATATCAGGATAATTGTGGGATAACCCCTAAAGAGTTGTTGTTTCAACTCGCATGTTACACATCCGAGAACCCACACCATTGTGGGTAAACCCCTAATGTTGATTGTCATGTGCATCTCTCACTCCTTTATGGACATAAGCACACTGATTTGGACAACCCCTATGGTTGTTATTATTCCAGCACACCTTCCTCACCTTTGTAGGTGTATTAAGACCTATGTTTCAAAAATCAAACTTGCTGGTTTGACTGAAAAATCGATGAACCAGTTTGGTAATCGGTTCAATCAATGTAGAAAATTGGACGAACAAAGAATTGATCTTAAATTGAAAAATTGGTCATGAACCGGTAAAATCGACGGTTCAACCGGTTCATAATTTTTTGGATTTTGCTAAATGCACCCATTTCCCCCCTAAGTTCACCTTTTTTTAACTAAAAATTAATAAAAATAGGGGTTAACTTAGCAATATTAAGGTGTATTTAGTAAAAATATATTTTTCTTTATAATTAACTTCTTAATATTTTTATTTTATAATTTAATTTTTATAATACATTAATAATTAAAAAAATACAATTTTAGTATGACTAATTCAACTAATGATTCAATAACGATTGAACCAATGAACCAATATTTTCAATGATTTGATCATAGTCCAGTTTTAAAAACATAGATTAAAGCTAATTTTTTTGAGCCTATCCTATTTATGGGTTTGGTTCTATTTAGAACAAAACCTTTTAGGTCTGACCCAATGGGAAAACAAGCCAATCTAGTTTAGTTTACAAGCCAAGCACAAAAAATAGGTTGGTTTAGCTTGACCCATTTTCGTTTTGAGTTGTACTTTTTGTGATCCAACCTCTATATCCTAGAACTGACAAAATGGGTTGGGTCTGATAAGTCAACTTGTGGCTTGATGGATTGAGACATATTGGATTAAAGAAATTAAAGATTTAGATAAGAATAAAATCAAGCAAAAATGGATCAACTGGATGAGTTAGGTTGGACTTAAGAATTTAGACAAGAGAAAGAAAAATAGATCAATTTGACTTGACCCAATAACCACTAGGACTAGAAGGGACAAAAAAAAACTTATATAAACTTGGGTCAAGTTGACTCAACCCATTCTTCACACTTGGCTCGATAGGTTAAACAACCTGTTTTGACGCCTCTAATATATCATAGGATTTACCTATATTGATTTAGTTCTATTTAGGTTAATTTTTTTTCGAATTCAATTGGCTAATGACTAAGTGAATCCATCACATTTAACAACTTTAACTCTTAGTGTTGGTAGCAGGTAAGTTTTTTACTTTCCCAGAATCAAAACTCAAGAAAAAATGATTTTGACATTTGATATGTAATAAATAAAAAAAAAATTCTCATAAGTCAGTTTTAGATCATTTTCCCACAAAAACATTTTCAAGAAGGGATAGGAATCCAACTATCTAGAGTAAAGGACAAATTTTAATTAGGTGAAATCATTATATTATAGCTAGGTTGTTATTTATCCAAAAGCTTTGGTCCCCATTTCTGGATGGATTGTGTTACTCATATGCTTTGTCTTTCATCGACATTTTCTACTCAAGTTAATTTTTTTATGTTAACCACAACATTGCAGGTTGGGCCACAAATGTATGTCATGTAACAACACAACATATAATCTACACTCACTATGTTTTTTTTAACCATGTTGTTCATAATGATGAGGAAAACAATACAACATCATGGTCCACACTACATGTTCATAAATTTTTTATTAACACATTATTTGCAACAACGTGGGAAGCTTAGTTCTATGGGCCACATTGAAACTTGCAAAAAAAAAAAGTAAGAAAAGAAAAAAAAAAGCAATGTCATAGAGATTATTCAATCATTAGTGCATATTTAACAAGTAGCAAATTTAGTTATAAATATTTTTATTTGTAAATTCATTTAAATATTGTCATTAAATTAGACAATGTCATATTTATAATAGAAATTGGAGTAAAAATATTAGTAAAGTTAGTTTAATTTAAGGGTAGATTTGTAAAAAAGAAGTTCTTACAAGAAAGGTATAATGTAGCCAAATAAGGAAATCTTTAATTTTTAGGACATTTTAAGAGAATAAAATGTTTACACATTTCTAAAAAATTATTGTTAAAGAAAAATTTCTCAAAAACTCTCTTTTAGATACTCTTTATATGATTGATTAAAATTTCTTGTTAATTATTTTCAATAAATTTTAATCAATTAAGAATTTTGTCAGCACTCCTTTTTCCAAAAATCATAATGTCCAAAAATTGATTTTCCAAGAATCATGATTTCTATGTATAAAAAATTCTCTCCTACCAAACGCTCCATAACTTCCCGGTAGAAACATAATGAAAATGAAAAGATTGAAAATAATCATATTTGAAAAAAAGATAATTTAGTTTTTGTATATTACAACTTTCCGTTTAGGAGGGAAAGTTGTATTTTTTTTTTCTCCTCTCCATGAGAACTCTTTTGTAGAAAAGAGGGTAAAAAACTTTTTGGAAACAAATTTTCTGAAAACATGTTTTTTTAATTTAAAATATTGTTGTCAAATATTAGCATCACTAGAACTTCTTCCTTCTTATTAGTGATTGAAGGTGGTAGTTAATGCTGAAGGTAAAGGTGGTGGCTGACGTGATCCTCAAGAGGAGGTAGTGATCAATGGTAGGCAGTTAGAGGTAACAACCAATTATCATTAATTAGAGGTGATGATTGACAACACTAATCGAGATGGTAGACAGTAACAAGTGACGTCAACCATAACTTGAATAAAATTAAAAATAGATATCTCAAAACCAAATTTTATTGTTTTTAAAATTATGTAAAAACTAAAAATAACTAAAAATGGGAATAAGAAGCTTTTTTTGCAATTTATGTTTTTAAAATACATTTTGAAACAAAAACAAAAAACTCAATCCCAACCCAGGCCTTTGAATTCTATGAAAAGTAAAAAGAAAAATCCATACCAAAAGCCAATTATTATTGCTTTTAGCATAGAAAGTTAAATTTGTAGTTTAAGTTGGAGAACCCTCATACTAGACCTGGCAGTGTAGGTGCTTGTGTTTGTTTTTTTGCACATGTATGTATACTTTAATAAAAATGTGCTAGTCTTGAATCCTTGATAAATGTTTTATTTGATGCGAACGAACAATTTTCGTGTTCATAATCTTTAATAGTCCAATTCCGTATCCAAAAACTATTTATTTATATGGTCAAACAATAATATTTAAATAATTTTCTTTTTACACACCCATTTTTTTTATTAATAATTTTTATATTAATTATATTATAAATATATAATTAATCAATTAAAATTAAAAATAAAAATAAAAATATGAAAATTAATATATTAAACAATCAGATTTTAAAATTACTACTTTACTTTATAATTTTATAAAGTAATCAAATTATATTAAAAATTAAAAAATAGAAAGTCTAAGTGAGTTAAAATTTAAAAATAAGTTAAAAGTGGCAAAGTGCCCAATGCCCAAACAATGGCTAAAAAATAAAAAATCAAAACTCACTAATAAAGTCAGTAACTTAACTTGTCTGCTTCTCAATTCTCAAAAAGTAAAAAACAAATTAAAGTAAAACCTAAAATTCTAAAGACACAAAGAGTTGCTATTACTATCCTGAAAGTGTGAAACATTACGCTCTAGTGGCTAAACCTTGGCTCCCTCACAAATGGTGAAACAGTGCACAGCGCGTTGATCCCTTATGGTCACTGGCTCATTGCTCACCTCAGTCCTCCACTGCCTAAACGGATCGGGCTGGTCCTATTAAGTCACTAACAAACCAAAGAAATCAATGAATAATTTCTAAAAAGAAAAGTATTTACCCGTAACTAAACTTGTTTGTTGATGATAGATATACAGTCCACCTTATCATATTTAACCTCCAATACAAGGTTGCATTCAGTAGATGGATATCGTGTTTTGCAACCAAATAAAGCGCAAATTGCATTAAATATTTGGATGAATGTATATACACTTAACAGCACTGAGAAACTAAAATAGACAGGTGTACGAAGATTGGTTATCCTATCAGTATCCACACAGAGGTAAATCTCAACAACGACAAAATAGAAGGTGGCACTCATTGTCTTCGCTGTCCCACCAATACTCCTAGCCAGTGGTTGAGATCTCAAATGACCTGTGATCTTGTCGATCCACCAAGACAACTTAAGCCCCTACAAAAGCCAAACATTTATTCATATAATATTGCTACCCGCCAATTAATTATATATATATCCAGAGAGAGAGAGGAGAGATCCCTTATTCCATAACATTTTAAATAAGTTATTCATCTCACAATTTATTTTATTAAAATTTAATAGTTGTAATAACTAATTAATCTTAACCATTAGATCTTAAGAAAATGAATGATTAAGATAAAAAATCTCATTTATGAAATGGGTGGATCCTTTCTCATATATTTAATATTCTCAAATAAAAGCCAAGCTCTTGAAAATTTTATTTCAGTAACAATCTCTATTAAGATAACAGAAATAATTTATGAAAGCAGCTAAAAATAACTCCCAATGTCAAAATTTGACTTTAATTAAGCAAATACTATTTTTGGCATGATGATGAAAGCTATTTGCGTCTGCGTGAGTTGCGTGCGAACAAATTTACTCAGGAATAAAGTATATTGCAAGAAACCAAACAGATCACCACAAAACATCTGAGAAAAAGGTAATGCAATCTTTCATTGTTCCAACCATGCTTTAAGGAGAAAAGGAAACATCTTGTTAACTTACACCACAAATATACTTGCAATTGCAAAAATTTCACGTTTTATTATTTTAATCATTAGAGAACATAAAAATGCAAGTTACAAGGTAGTAGAAATACCTCTTGAAAAGATTGAGTGAAGCAGCCTTTAACTCAAGCTGAATAAAGTACAAAGGGAACTACAAACAAGGCAGAAGATATCCTCAGTTAGCAATATGCTTAATTCGGAACCTAAGTAAGTTCAATGTTTGGCAGAAAGGTCTAGAACAGCTAAAAGACTAAATGATTAACATTGTGCCAAAGATGATAGGCAGCACAGAATATACAAGCATAAAGAAGTCCAGCTTGTTAAAAGAAGTATCATCCGGACATTAAAGATAGGAAAAAAATTATAGCTTACACAGATTAAGAATTTGTTTCACTATCGTACATCAAATAAAATTAGTAGAATAAAAGAAAAGCCAAAGTAAAATCCCAACTATCATTAACTACCAGTTGACGAGTACTTTGTATCTTGTTGAACCAAAAACAAAATGTAAGGGGTAATTCATTGTAAATTATTTTGGCATGGTAAACAAGATATTGACAGTGTCTAAGTCTATATGGTAACTATCATCTTGATCTAAACAGTAAGGACTGTAATGATCTTCCCCTAGATAAGGATATGCTTTCTCACTGAATACCCTCAGTCTTCAATCTGTTTCTTCCTTCCCCAATAAAATCATACATACAGAAACTAGTAATCTTAATCCCCACCAATGGCTTTTAACAAATAATCCTTCATTATTTAACAATATGTGCACGTGTTTTAATATTCATTATATCAAAGACGAAAACAACTAACAAGTTTTAAGATCTTCCAAGCAATGTGTTACTCACAATTCACAACCCAGTTAGAGAAAATGCCCCTCCATTAATTTAATTTTGTTAACAAGAACACAAAAATATAACTGAAAGAGGCAGATTGGAAACAAAAGAAATAGCCAGAATTCTCATCGGTAAGAAAGTACGAGCAGGAAATTGAAAGCTTACTAATGAGAAATATGGTTAACATTAGAGCAAGTGTAACTTGAAGAGAACAGCCATGTCGCAAGTGCAAGGGACTTTGAAACTGTCTCTGACTCTGACATATACCAATGCGCCCAAAACGCTGCAGAGTACAAAAAACAGGCTGTAAGCTAGGAAAAATAGCAGAAAAAGTTCCTATCTTCTTAAGCATTTATTCATCTAACCTGATTGAACATCCGAACTACTCGCATGACCTGAGGATATTCTTCAAACTTTTGTTTCCAAAATAGATGTTTGAATCCTTTTTCTTTAGGGGTGGCATCAACAGTCCGTGTAGGCTTATCGCTATGCTCATCTTCATTGGCAATTACAATTTTTAGAGCACCATAATTGGGCGGACTCCACGCCTTTCTCGTACTAGCTGTTCTATCTGATTGGGAAACTACATCATCATTACTTCTAGAAACAGCATCTGCTTTTATTTCTATCATGCAATCTGTATCCTTGTTAACAGAAAGGACATTCTTAGAGCTAGAAGATTTTTCACTAGCAGATATATCCCGGTTGCGTAGAATGTTTATATCTACATTCTTATCTTCTCTCTTGGTTTGTTTCTCCTGAAGTGAGGCTATCATCAAAGGAGTAACCTCCATGTGTTCATCATTAGTTCTTTGTGTGATCTGACATGTTCCGGATAGAAATGCAGCCAGATCATCTCTCTCTTCTTCATCCAGATTAACCCACCGTAGGGGTTGCTTACCTTGCTCAAAATAAGATTCTCTAAGTGCTGCTTCAACCTGAGTAATTTGGCTTTCAATGGCAGAAATAAACTGCCTATGCCTAGTGGATGTATTGTCATCACCCTGATGTCGGTAGCTTAGCCTGACGGCTTTCTCAAATTCTTCCAACTGTTTCGGTGTGTTAAAAATACAATAAGGAACATTCAGTCTCGAGGAATAAAATAAGAATACATAAGAATTTTGTTGCAAATAGATATGTTCAACGGAGGATACAGAGGAAGATGAATTCCATTATGATTTAAGACAAAAAGCAGTATATCTACATACCTGCCATTTTGCAGTACCTAAAGCAGTTTGCAGCTCCCTGCTTAGTTCATTTAATTCTTCAGGAGTTGAACTTTCTCTCTTCTCTCTCAACCATGTCCTGTAGGCGGACTCCATTCTGGACAGAGAGACATGAAATTTATGTAAGACAGATATGATACTGTTCAATACACTTATAGCCTATAGACTATAGTGCATTGAAGACATGACCAAACTTCCTTCTAAATCAGGAATTACTCAACAAGGGAAGAGCGCAGACCATAGACATGGAGATGGCTTCTTTTGTCTTAAACCCATATATGTAAGACGGAAATCTACTATACGATGGCATGCATATCATTTACACGCACAACCTATAAAGCAATATGATTAATCTTCTTATAGATCATTTATATGTTAACATATATAGCAAAAGTTCCAAATTCTGAAACAAAGAAAAAAATATGTTCTATAATTTATAACTTCTGATTCCTCCTTTGGTTCTATTATTCTCCTCAAGCACCAAAATCTCCATTTCCATTTGCAAGCGCCAAGAGAAAAAGCTATCAAATGATAGTTTGTTATTTTTGTGTTTTTGTTCTGAACAAGTGTCGCAAAGTTGAAACCCAAATGGACAACCCTCAATGATCATAAAGTCTATTTCAGTAAAGAACAAATAAGAACTAAGAAGAACGAAGGAGAAGACAATCGGAAAAGCAACACACCAGAACCAAAACAATCATACCCAACATAACCTCAAACCCCAAGATGCATACTTTAACAAGAAATTCATCTAATCTTGTATTTAAACCAATAAAAAAAAAACAACTGAAAGGGGTCTAAAACAGGAAGCATGATCTAAGAGAGAAATCGGGGAACGTACATATCAGCTGATTCCTGCACCTCTTCCGCTGCAGAGAAAAAGGAGTCCTTTCGCCATAGATCAAAGCTATTAGCTACAAGCATGTCGGAGAAGAAAAGGAGGGAAAAGACAGAAACTTGAATCGTTGGAAGCTGAAAGGAAGAAGGGTTCTTTCTCTCTCTTCCCTGTTGTGTTACGGAGACACAGGGAGGGAGGGACGAAGAGAGAGAAAGAAGCCTTGAAGGAGAAAGAGAGAGACGTTGAAGCGACCCTTCTCTCTTTTTTATACTCCACGTTTTGTTTTTCAGGGCTGAACCTGAACCTGAACCAGAACAAGAACAAGAACAAGAACCAGAACCAGAACCAGAACCAGAACCAGGTTCTCTTTTTTGGGTTGGTAATGATTAGGTGTTGGGACTCCCACGGTACTTTATGGTTCTCACTACAAGCTATCAGCCACGTGTGAGAGAGGGGACACGTGGCAACGGGAGACAGTGACTGTTTGGTGAGGATGATGGCAGAAGAGAAGGGGGAGGAGAGAGGAGAGTGGTTGGAGAAAGAAAAGGACAATAGGGCACACTGCGTTTATGGCTGTGGCCTCATTGGCGTACCAATTTCTATTCTTTGGGCGGGGCCCATCTTTTTTAATTACTGCTACCATACTATTTTATTTTCTAAGTCTATCAATATAACACGGAAAATATTCTTTTTCATTGCTCATTTTATGCTCTGGTGCTTTAATAATGCTATGATTATGTCACTAGTGATAAGAAACTATTTTACTTTTTCCCTTGGGACAAAATATAAAAGAAGAAGATAGAATAGAGTTCGTACCTAAAATGCATCCTAGTCACACTTCACTCACCAAACTTTCTTCTTTGTTTTCAATCTTAGTCGCCCGAAATAGGAATTTGCTTACTCCTGCTTATTTTATTCAATTTTGGAAAATAAATATTAATTTAATAATTTTTCTTTTGTTACAAGATTATTTATATTTAGACTTTCAAAACTGGATATGGTATCCTATACTTAAAAGAGAGAATCATATGAGCAATATTAAATGAAAATAATAATAATAATAATATAATAACACTTTTTGGCATATTTCGTTAGATATGCTATTTTTCATTAATTAAAATTTACTAAAATTATAAAAGTATTAGAGTAAAAATCATATAATTTCTAACAAAATCTTACCTAATAATAAAAAGTGTATTGTTAATATTTTCACAATAAAAAATAGAGAATTGATTGTCAAAATGGAGAATAAAGAGTGAACCGCATATTGTATATAGTCATCATAAACAAACATGTTTTTCCCTAAAAAATAAACATGTTTTAAAATGTATATAAAAATTGTTTCTAGACCTATATATTATTTTAAATAATTATTAGCATATTTTTAATACACTCTTTTAATATATTATTATATTAAATAAATTTAAGGTAATCTTATTAAATATGTAAATTTTATTATTTATTTAATAGGTTTTATTTTCAAACTAGTGTTACATGATTTTAAACTGATAAGATAAGATATAGAATGTTAGACAGGATAATTACCACTGTCAAAATAAGGGATTGGATAGTTTATTGTTACCATACTTTATGAGTAAATAGTATCCCTTCATGTCTTTTTCCATAAAGTCCAAATTAAAAGTTAGATGTAGTCTTTTTCTTTTTTAATAAACTCCATTTTGAAATATTTTTCATTAATTACTTATTTAGAAAAACATTCTTAACTCTGAGTTATTTTTTCAAGTTCAATAAAAAATAAGTGGAATGCAATGATATGTTGGACTATTTAAATAAACTTATCCAGAAACACATAAAAAATAAATAAAAGACTAAGAAAAAGTTTTTTTGTGAACTAAAATTAATTAATGCATGTCACATGAATATTAACCAATTAGGTTGGGCAAAGCTGCAACAAGAATAAAAGTGTTTTAATTGCTTACCAATCATAAATAGATATTTTATTTTTTAATGGAAATTCTAGAAATTTCATATAATTTTTGTATCCCAATGTTTTTATTACTTTTAATTTAATTGATTATATTTAAAGGATTTTTTTCCAAAAATATCCTATTTAATGTCACCAATACATTTCTGTTTTTTATAAATAAAAAACTTATTTATTGATTATTGAATGTATTACATATTAGTGGAAAACAAAGGCTGTATGAATATTACGTTGGTTTGAAAGAAATACTTTTTGAATTTTTTAATCAAGGTTTCAGGCAGATTAAAAAACATAATTGAAAGAAGAACTCCTTAAAATTGATCAATCAAATTCTTTAATAAATATTAATTATTAGTAAAGTTTGGTGAATATTTCACATCTTAAAAAAAAGTAAAAAAGACATTTTTAAAATCAAGTTGATTGTCTGGTTATATTAATTAAATTAAGAATCATTCATAACAAAGGTTTTGAATTTTGATTTCTTTTTAATGGTTACAAGAAAAAAATTAATTATTAAAAAGTAATATACAATTTAATTTCTTTGCATTCATAGTAAAAATAGACTTAGATCAGAGTTAAAAATAGGGATCTTCAAAATCAAATCAAATTGAAATTAAGATTGAAACTGAACCGCAAAATTCAAAAACCACAAACTTTATTTAGTTTGGGTGGTTTGATTTTTATAATTTCTAAACCTACAATTCGGTTTGGTTTACGGTTTGAGATATTTAAACCGCACCAAATCAAACCAAACCGCTTATTCTTAGTTGTTTTAACAAATCTCTAAAAAGACATATACAATTACTCATTATTTTATAAGTTTATAAAATTTTGACTCAATATTTAAATAAAATTTTTAATTAATATATATTAGTTGATTGGTTGATGAATAAATATTTGATTTAATTTCATTTTATGCACTTTGATGACAACCGTTAAATTGTAATGTTTAAATGAATTGATTGTTTATACTTTAATTTTAGTAGTTGCTACTTTTATATAATTTTGTTGGGAGTGAGTATACTTTTATATAATTTTAGAAATAAATTTTTTCAATGTATTTTTTAATACATAATAATAAAAATTTTAAACCACAAAACCAAATTAAACCAAACCGTAAGAGATTGGTTAGGTATGGTTCAAATTTTATAATTAATCTAAATCAAACTAAATCGCACTACACTTATTTTTTTAGTTTGGTTCAAACCATTTTTAAACTAAAAACTACACACCCCTAGTTAAAAGCATTGATATCATGGGACACGGGCAAGTCTAGCTTTGCAAAGTCTTGGCTACTGTGTATGACTCATAGGAAAAAAGCAAAATTACACTTTTGGGATTTTCCTACTCTACTTGTGAATTTTATCGAGTATAGAGTAGTACACATGATCGATAGCACATCTCTTATCCAGAAGATTGACTAGAAAGTCAGATTTAATAATGATGTTCCGGAAGCCGTTGTTATAGACAGTAACTAGGGATTTAAGGATGACCAAGATTTTTGCGTTTTCCATTTCACACCAAGGGATTTTGTTGGAGAAGTCAACCACAAGACTTTGTAATAATGAATCACACTCTAATAACATCACTTTCCTGAGAACCTTTGAACGTTGTTGCACAATTTATCTTGGGCATATCACCATTTAGGAGCATCCACACTAACCTGCAAAAAAAAAAAAAAAATAGAACATTGCACCATGATGTCCTTCAATAGGACTTGTAGTACAAAGGTTTGTTGTCAATCACATATCATGGATTTTACACCATTAACCATTTGTTGATCTGTCTGAATTTTTTCGTTGAAAACAACAACATTTTGCCCATACCACAATTGGTATAGGGTAACATCGAACACCTGACTCCACCTGTTATCTCCGTAAATTTTTCCACGAGATAGGTTATTTGGTGTCCAAATTTTTGAAAACTGGTGAGAGAAAAAAATTAGAAATACTGGCAACACACATTTGTATCCAAATATTGATAGCCTTCAAACAGTTTCATAATGCATGCAATGAGGTCTCCCTATGACGACCATGAAAAAGGCATGAAGATTCATTTGTCATATGCCTACCATGCCTCAATTCATTTATGGGAAGGATTCCCTTTGCCACTTTCCACAATAGTACCCAAATTTGTTATGACACATCCTATTTCCAAAGTTGTTTAAATATGGGCTTATCTAGGTTATATGCTTGACATATAATGGCTTTGTATGCCTTTTTGGTGGTGAATTCACCGTTTACTCCTTTCCCTAGCTTGACATGTTGTCTTCTGCGTTTCCTCGAAGAGGCTGGATTTTACAAATGCCTCTTACCAAATCTACAAGCAACAACGTCCTGTCAAGAGCCACAAAAAAACAAGGTTTAGCTCCAAGTTGGATTTTATTCGCATCAGTACACCATTTAGCAAGAGGCCCTCGCCCTGACACCTAATTATCCAACCAAAAGTTTATTATTCTCCCATTTCCAACTTGCCACTCAAGATTGTTACAAACATTAGTCCAATATGCCTTAATTCTTTTCCAGAAGTTTATGCCTCTGCAAGTTGTGTCAATGTTTCATTTGGTAGCTCTCCCACAATTATACTTTGACTGAATGAGTTGTACCCATGTGGCTCTTCTCCTAATGATCAAGTTCTAGTTAGCTTTCATGAAGAAAGCTTGCTTAGCATGTCTTGTCTCCCGCAAGCCAAGGTCACCCCACTGTTTTGGGGTGCATACTTTTTACCAAGCAAGCTAGTGAACTTCCTATTTTCATTAATGTCACTTCAAAAAAAAAAATCTCTACATTTCTCATCTATATCATTACATACAAAGATTGGTAATAGATTATTTTGCATTACATAGTTAGGCAACACTTGTACAACTAACTGTGCTAGAGTAAGTCTTCCTGCAAAAGAAAATGTATTTTTTTTCCTACTACTTACACTTTGATTTACCTTATCAATGAGGAATTGGTATGTATGCCTTGTAACTCTATGATGGTGAAGTGGTATCCCAAGGTACTTGCCCAAATTACTAGTTTTCTCAGAACCCAAGGCACTTAATAAATGTTCATGGTGCTGCCAATTAATATTTGTAGATAAAAGGACAATCATTTTGTCCAAGCTTCTTTTTTGCCTAAAGCATTCACAGAAGAGCTTTAGAATCTACTTAATCAATGACACTTGTTCAACGAATGCTTCGACAAATATGATAAGGTAATCTATAAAGGCCAAATGAGATAATTGTGACCTCACTTTCGAAACTTTGATTGGCTTTTAGTGCTTTTGCTTAATTGCAATATACATCACCTAAAAGAGGCATTCAAGGCAAAAAACAAAAATATATGGCAAGATGGGGTCTCCTTGCTAGACTTCTCTTGTTAGCTGGAAGGGATCTAGAGTCTATCCATTCCAAAGTAAACACATGTTTAGAGAGGAGACATATTGTCATAAAACATTAATAGAAGAGTTTGGTAGTTTAATATCAACCAGGGTATCTTTAATAAATTGCAAATTAAGCCTATGATAAGCCTTTTTCTAGATCAACTTTAATAATCATACAATCTTTTCAACCTTTATACTTCATGGAATGGATGACTTCTTAGGCAATAATTATGTTATCAATACTGCTCCTTAGAGGTATGAAACTGCTCTAGCAAGGAGTTGACTAACTTATCCATTATTGTGTGCAGCCACAAGGCAAGTATCTTGGCAATTGTCTTGTAAGTAATATTACATAAGCTAATTAGTCTCAAATTTTTTTAGCTACAATTGGATCCATTTTTGGGGATAAAGCTTATCAGACTAGAGTTGATTTCCCCTATCATATTGGTTCTGCAAGCATTTCTTCAATCAACTTGTAAAAGGATTCATCGACGGTGCTCTTTATAGAAACCACCATATAAGTCGTCTTCCCCTGATGCTTTGAAATTACCCATAGAAAATAGAGCTTTTCTAATCTCCAGTTGAGATATTGGGTGTTAAGTTTATTCCACTCCTCCTATGATAGATGTGGGAAGGCACCTTAAAAGGTTGAAGCCCCACGATGATTTTCTTCTTTATAAAGATTCATATAGAAGAGGTTAATCATTCTTTCCAATTATTCAAAATCATTGATCTGGTTGTCATCATCATCTTGGATTCTTCAGTTTGTTCTTTCTCATTAGGATGATAGTAACTCCATGAAAGTACTTGGAATTTCTATCCCCAAATATGTTCCATTTGGCGCAAGATCATTGAAACCACAACATTTCCTCCTCCTGCGACACCTGTTGATAATTTTGCCATAAATTTTCTTATCTCTCCTCCAAGTATCTAGATGGAAAAGTGGCCAATTGCTTATTAACCCTGTCTAATTGCGTTATAAGATGCCTCTTTCTTTTGAAAATATTTCCAAACAATTCTTTATTCCAGTTTCATAAGGTTTCATGAAGCTTGGGCATCCATCCCTACCAAGTCTCACTTGGACTCCAAACAAAATGGTCTTCGCCTCCTGTTAACACTTCCTATGCTTGTCATGCTAATCAGGATGACCGGTGATTAAACTTTAAGAATGGAAGGTGGAAGGAGATATCATGTTAGAACCTTAAGTGCCAAGGTAGGTTTATCAACATACAGTCTAATATTTCCCTCAACTAGCCTTTCCTCCAAGTGAAAGCAGGTCCTTGAAATCCTGCATCCTATAGGTTATTAGACTGAACAAAATTCATGAAATCATTCTTCTACTCATGTTCCTTGAGAATTGAGTTAAAATCACCAACAGAGCCCATGGACCATGGCATTCAGGGGCTACCTCACAAAGTTTTTCCCAGAGGGATCTCCTTTTTTGAGACTTCACTAGATCTCACTATTATGCTTCCAATATGCCAACGATCGAAGCCCTATCTTGACACAATTTTTTTAGCCTTTTCATCGCTGACCTGAGTTTCCAAAAGAAACATGAGACTGACATCATAATTATGAGCAGTGTCTCTCACAAGAGAACTAAAACCTTGTGATCCTGCACCATAACAATTCCAAACTAAGAAATTCATTTAATATGGAGTAATTGGTGGTTCTTTTGAAAGACTCATCTCTTTATCCTCTCAGCTACCATGGAGACCTTCTTTGTTAGAGTTCTCATTCCCTTATTACTCCCACAGGTCGTTGCATTAAACACTTTGGTTTTCCACGTGTTTCTGGTTCTCACCCATTCCCAGGGGAATTATTGAAGGCCCCCTATACCAAAACATGGTTTGTAGGATACGTGACTTTCTGGCCTCCATCATGCGCTCCCATAGAGGGAGGCACTTTCTCAGTTTTCCGCAATGGGGTATGCAAATGGATCAGGTCTTGGGGAAGCCCAAAGATGAAATTTTTGCCCATTCTCTGATATAGATGAATGATATCAAGTTCCTCGTGAGCATTCACGTGTTGTGTGCTTGGCTAGTCATCTGATTGACTTCTTGTTCTACATGGTTCGATGTTGTGATATTTGTGACTGGTTTCATATAATTCCTATCTGCTCTTATGTCCAGATTCACATTGCTCTACATGTTGTCTACAAACTCTGTGTTGGCTTTTCTAGATTGAGGCATGCATTTATTCTTGGACCATTGGCTTGTCTCACTCGAGATATGTATGTTTTTCCTTGGAGTTTCACATGTCTCATTATTCCTGACATAGTAGGCACACTGGTTGATACCGTGCCTTGATCAACTTTATGATTCATAGTGCTTATAGGTGCAGGTCCAAGAGAGGTGGCATTCTCATGTGAATACATTATGGTGTGTTCTGTTTTGCCTTGTGTCGTCGACTTTTCCTGAAGTGGTTCAAACCGTAAGCCATCCAGCCTAATTTGTCCATCTGTCGCATATCGCTTCTTCTATGGCTAGGTTATACCCGTCATGATCTTGGGTAGTTGGATTTGTTTCTAGATTTATTAACCAAGATCTAAGGGCCATACAATTATGTGGCTTTCTGATTAGACTTGAGTTTCATTGTCTCTGCAGGGATATCTTGCCTTTTGGTATCATGTTTTCTTTCCATATTAACAATATTTATGATGAACGTAGAATTGTCCCGAACATCACATGCAACCTGTGTGTCCTGTGGTACGGAGGAACCATCGTCGCCCATAACATAGGATGTTCAGTTCATGACATCGACTCCCTTTGTGTAGTTGTCGTCCTTGTGGCCATATTTACCGCATTTGAAACAAAATTTGTGTCGCTCTTCATACTACAACTATATCAAGTGGCCACAGGTAATTATCTTAGGTTGTAGAGGTTTTTTTCAAATCCAGTTCAATACATATCCTTACATAGCAACCTCTCACTTAAATGGTTTCACCCAGTCAATCTTCAGCATAGAGCACAACATGTCTCCTACCCTCCACAGGAACTGATCATTGTATAACTCAATAAGAAAGTTCAGGATATGAACCCAGACTACAACTTTGGTTGATGCCACCACACTATCCAGAAAGAAGGATCTCCACTTCTGTACCATTAGGTAATGGTCCACTACCAAAATTGACCTGTTATTGTCCTCAGGGTACAAGAATAAGATATAATTCTAGGGCAGATCAATAATTTTAGTGGACCCTTTTTTTCTAGTCACGTTTTACTTTTACTTCTAAGGTTCGTAACCCTACGGTTTTTCCTAGCACGATCACCATAAGTGATCCTTTCCATGACTTACATCACTCCTTAAATTCTTCATTAGAGATATTTATCTCTTTAAATCAATCTATGTCCTCTGCTGCTAGGGTAGGGGTGTTATCTCCTTCTTTGAAGCCCCAAAGAACCATCCATCGAATTCGAAGAATGGAACATGTCCGTCCATATTGAGCAGTTTCATCTTGTACGACATGTTTGACTTATCCATTGGGTTAGGTGAAGCTCTTTCTCCATCAATATCTATATGCCTATCAATGGTTGTCTTATGTTTAACCTTTTGATTACTCCTCAGTAACAAGTCTTCTTGTTCCTCTGAAACCTTCGCCAAAGGTTTAGCAAAGCATTCACTCTCAACCTCCATTCAAATCTCTGAGGGAAAGTACCTCAAAATTCAGGTGGAATAGAAAGATAAAATATATTTCTATGTTTATTTTTCTATTTTTTAAACTTTTATTTTGAAGTATTATTTTCAATAAATAAATTCTCATATGAAATTATGCATAAATAATCATAATTATTATTGACATTTTTTAACAAAATGGAACAATGTCTTTAATGATATAGGTAGGTGTATGCTTTGACAATTGTGCTCCTTTTCAAGCAATTATGTGATGAGGTTCGTTAATGTCTTTTTCTTCCCTTCAAACTCAAGTGCCTTCACCAACACAAACAACACATCTCTTTCTCACCTTGGATGTTAGTGCTTTAATATAGAAAAAAAATCCTTAATTCAATGAGAATTTTTAATCTTTAGATAGTTAGATATGGCACAATGGTGAGGGTAATGGTGCTCCAATAATTTTCCATGATGATGCACAATGCTTCAATGATTTAGTAATGTGATATGTGGTGTCTAATTATTTGACGAAATGGATGTTAACCAGCACAAAGGGGAAAATGGAACAAGAGAAAAGAATGTACACGAGAAAAAAAAGAAAGGACAAAAAGAGGAAAGAAAGTTGGGAAAGAATAGAAGAAAAGGAAAACAAGAGACAAGGGTAGGAATGAAGTGAAAGTAGAAAAAGAATAGAAGGGGTATCACTCTATGTTAAAGAGTATAAGTATAAAAAATCTATTTTAGCAAAAATAAATAAATTGGAAGAGGATAAAATCAAAGAACAAATACAACATATACAAGTTAATAGTTTTAGGGAAAAAAAGGACAAATGCCTCAATTGATTGATACAAACCATACTCCTTTAATCTTCTTTTATGATAGAGGTTCAAACAAAAAAAGAATTAGATCATGGAGAAGGTAAAAAATCGAGAAGTTGTGTCATTTCGAGAGATGAGTAAGAGGATGTTTGCTGCAAGAGAATGACCCTTGATGAAAGCTAGAAGAAGACTCTATTTAGAGGGAGAGAACTCACACAACCTAGGAAGGAGACTAGTTTTATACAAGGCTAAATTTCATACGTGACTCAACAAATGGTGAAGGACGGGGTCTATATATAGGCTAGGTAGCAAGTAACCAAGTAATGTTAGGTTAGCTTGTGAGACAAGCTAACCCAAACATGGTGTGATGCTTAATTAGATCTATGCACACACCCCACTCTGTGTTTATATATATTAAGTATGAGGAAAGCATGACTAAGGGGGTGTGTGTAGAAAAACAGGGTATAGAGATCAAACATGTCTTAGGTGTGACCAAAGGGGTGTGTGAACTTAAGAGGAAGTGTGGTCTATTAAAGTGGCACGTTCTCTTGACCTTTTGAAGCTAACTAGGTTGTACCTAAGGTGAATGACCTATTTACCCTTTAGCTTAAAGCCCATATGCCTTTTAAACTAAAAGTAGCCCTAAAATACAATGTCAACTATACAAGTCAACCTACTAAAAATCAACAACAAATACAAAAAAATCCTAAACTTAATATATATAAGTAAAAGGGTCATTGAGCAAGATTGCATAAATGATGGAGGTTAAGTGCAAGTATAATCAATGATGTTCCTTCTTTTAGCAATGCTGTTAAATGAACTTGAGCATCTTCCCTATTGCAGATTTTTCATTTCTTCCTTACCTTGGATGACACAACTCTTTCTTGCCTTGGACATTGGTGCTTGAGTGGGGAAAGTCCTCTTCAAATTTAGCATAATAGATGAAGGAAATGGTGTTGTAATCATCCAACACAGTGATGCATATTGCTTTTGTAATCCAACACTATGATGTGCAATACTTTATCCTCCAACATGATGAGTGAGGCTAAGGACAATTGTGTTTCTTAATCTGATGATGAACATTGAATTGGCTACACGAAATTAAATCAATATTGAGAGAAGGAAAAAGAAATAGAAGAGAGCAAGGTAGAAAAAAAGAGAATGAAAATGGTAAAGAAAAAAGAAGGGTGGGGAAGGAAAGACTATAGAAGGAAGAAAGGGAAGAGAAAAAAAAAATGACGGAAAAGGAAGGCAAGATAGGAAAGTAAAAACTATTGTTACATTTGTAAGAGAATATAACATAAAAAATTGAGCAAATTATAGCAACACTTTCTTAGCTTTTATTAAATTATATATAGCTTCCCTTTTTTTATTTTTCTACACTATTATCCCTTTAAGTTTAAAAATATTACATTAACACCCCTATATTACCCTAACACTTTTCTCATACCTTACATTAACACCCTTAGAGAATGCTAAAGTGATGATTTAAAAAGCATGGTGGTACATGGTAATTACATTAAATTTTAAAGAGTGTTATTATAATTTACTTTAAAAAATTACTCATACATACTATTTTAATTTATAATAAAAATTTAATAAAATATACAAATGTAGATTTCATCATAGGACTCACTATAAATTATTAACACAAAGGTTTTATTTTATACAATAATAAGTAAATACAATCTATCTAAAAGTGAGTAAAATAGTTAAAATAGATTAAAATTCTCTTAGCAACTTAACAACTTTATTCAATTTTAAAATATTATATTTTCTCGATGAATGATTTTTTTTTTCGCATGTGCAACTATTTAATTAATTATAACTGTTACAATCATAATGTTTAAAAATTTAATAAATACAAAGGGTTTATTGAAAACTGTAGCATTTAATGCATTGATAGCATTATATTTAATACATAGAAAACCAAAACTAATGCTACAGAATTTAAAGAAAATTGTTTTTTTAATTCTCAACAATATATTTTCTTTGAATTGAGTTTATTCTCAATAAAAACACTTAACTCTTTTAAATTATTTTTTCTATAAACTAAAGGGTTGTATTAATGAGAAAAAATGGACAATAATCATAATAGATGTCAATATGATCAAATCGTACAACGAGAGTAAGTCAAAACTATTACAAAAAATAAAGAGAGAACACATTGCAAACAACCTACTAAGAAAACCCGCTCCCATACAAAAGAGAGAATTCACGATCCAATCTGCGAAAGAATGTGATGTGATATTTCTCGTGTGACACCACTCCCATGAAGATAATTGAATTGTTTGGACTACCTATTTTCTCCTTGAGCACTACAATATTCCTCACTTTCCATATTTTTCAAAGTCAAGCAAACCAAACGAAACGTCACACCTTCCTCCTTATTTTGGGACTACCTAATAGAATTGACTTTTCATTGGATAAGGTTGTGGATAACCCCCACCACTGACAAAGTTGTTTAGATCCCCTATGAAATTGTGTAGGTTAGGAACAAATGTGTACCTATTTCCACCCTTCTATAGAGCCCACATGTCTCCTCCCCATGTTGAATAATCTTCCTCCGTAACAAGTTCATTTTAGAAGGCAACTTGTTTGTTTGAAATTGTCAAGTTAAGAGTTGTATCTTTAAATCTTTCACGTAAAAGATAATATTTGATATTGGACCTTACACCAACAATTTACAAGTTGAGGCAAACGAATACATGCCTAACCTATCTTGAAACCAAACTCATCCATAGCATTCAAAGAATACCTATTAGCAATATCATTTTATTTTTAATCCTTCAATTCATTTTTAAGGACAATAGTTAACAAAATCAAATTATAATTTATAATGCTTAATTAATTTTTTAGTCCTTTAAATTTGACTAAATTCCATTTTTGGTCCTTGAAAATTAAAAATAATTTTTTTTCCTGAAATTTAAGTTTAGATTACTTTCATGGACTAAATTTAACTAAATTCAAGATCAAAAAATTATTTTTTATTTTCAGGGCCAAAAGTTAAATTTAATCTCAGAGATTAAAATTTAATTAAACCCAATTATAATATAGCATGTGATTGTTTTAGAAAACAGGAGGAATACCATAATATGAAATGAAAATAGAATTTTGCACGCGTTAGAATTTCTTGGCCATGACTGCAAATATCTTTTGAAAAAAACAAATCCTCTTTAAAAATATTTACAAAAGTGGTAGAAATAACTTGTAATGATTTTTTCTCTTTCACATATAGAATTTAAATCTTAGTTTTTACTTGATACAAATAAAATATGTATTATATAAGTGACCATTTGGTAGTCATTGTAAGAGTTTGAACCGTATTTTGCTGCATCTCGATGATAAAAGAAATAATTTCAAAGACAAATAATATAAATATGCATTCCGGTTGTTGTAAAAATATTAAATAGTTTTAGTAATATTTTTTATGCTTAAAATAAAATTATTTCCGAACTCTGTTGGTGACCTCAGATGTTGAAAAGCCAATTGTGCATAGCATTGCATGAATCACATGGTATGATTCAGATAAAAAGTCGACATATTTGTGTAGAATTATGAGTGGGATGCGCATGATATATAATATATTTTAGAGAATATATTATTTTTATTAATGAGCATGATGTATAATTTTAAAAGAAGGATAAAATATTTAGTTTTTTAAATGTTTTACGTAACGTTTTATAGAAATAAAAAATAATATATTTTGAAATAAAGAGATAAAATAATATAAAATATTTTCTAAGAGTGTATTTAATATATTGAGGGTGTTGTACGTGACTTACAGACTTGTGAGTTTTGCTTACAGAATAAATTACTGTGATACAGACTTGACAGTGGGATCTGCTCAATGTTATTAAAATGCCAGGGGAGAGCTGCGATATTGAAAATGTTTACTACCAAACTATTAACCAAATTTACAGGAGTAGCGGTAAAACTTTGACTTACAGCTTCATTTATGACCTCAAGGTAAATCCATTGCTTGATTTACAAAATTAGAATTGTCTATGAATCACTGACGTGTAGCTTTACTATTGTTCAAGATTCTTATCCGTAGTGTATGAAAGAGACTTAAGTTATATGTCTTTTAATAGTTATAAAATTAGGTTGGGTTGTCACCCTTACCGGTCATAAAAAAATTAATATATTGAATCGTTTACAGAAAAAATTAATATATTGAATCTTTTATAAATTTAAATCATATTTTACCTCAAAAGAAATTAAGAAAAAGAAGTCCTGTCATCGCCCGGTTAACTATAGTATAATACAAGTATGATTCGTTTTTAGTTCTTTAATAATAATAAAGCCGATTTTTGACCGAAATTGAGTTTTATTTAATTTTTCAAAATGCGATTGTTCTTTTGTTGGATGGGCACTATATTTTTTTTCAATATTATTTTCTTGATGGGTCTTCTGCACAAGTAAAAAATGATAGTGCTTAAAGTAATAAGGACACGTCTACTTTCTACAAAAAAAAGTCACATGTACCCAATTATATGATCAACTCAACCTCAACTTACTGTTACAATTTTAATTTAATCAACTGAAAAGTTAGAAATTGAAAAGTTATCCAGGAGTTAAAAGCTAGTAACTTGCTATTGAACCATTTTATTAAATATAATTTTTTAAAATATTATTTGTTGAAGTATTTAAAACTGTAAAATAACATAAATAAAAAATAATAAAATTTTATCTTATAAAAAAGGATTAAAAAATTAATAAATTTTTAAGGACAAATAAAGAATAAATATAAAAAGCCATGAATTAAAAGTTAGCAATTCAAAACGCATGTAGCGTTTCAAAAATGTTAAAAACTATAAAAAAACTTATTTACCAATTAGTCAAATAAAATTTTGAATTAGTAAAAAAAACTAAAAACTAACTGAAATGTCTTGTTAAATATACCAATAATATACAATATTAGTATAACTTTTTTTTATTAATATATGCTTATGTCTAATATATTTTCCTCTCTTATTATTTAATAATCAATATAAAAAACAAATATGAAAAAAAGTCAACTTAGAATAATTTTATACTAAATATTCATGACGATTAAATTCGTTAATATAGTTATCAGGATTTTGTTGACCGCATATTTTAAATTTTAAAGGGAATGCAAATCCGCATACCTTTATTAGGCGAATCTTCCTCTTAAGCATTTTGGATGGTAGCTTTTACGTTAGTTGGCACTGTCAATACGTGGCGCCAATAGTTACGGGAAGTAACTGCTTTCTTCTCCCTGAAAAAGGAAAAATATGGAACCAGAACCATCCATTTCACCTAAAAATAAGATTCTTGCTTTCTGTGTCAGGGGTTCAGTGGAGCAACCAGGTTAGACCACATAGCCAATCACAGCAAAGCTTGACGGATTTTTTACAAAATGACGGTTACACAACGAGGTCCAAATGATCGTCTTACTAGTGGTGTAGACTGTAGAGGCACAATGATCCAGAATGCTCAATTAGCCTAGGATGTCCTCAGCCATGCACTTGCATAGTTCCTTCTTCAACATTTCCATTCCAGTGTAACACGAAGTTGAAACAGAACGGGCAATACGCCTTTGTCGATTTTTAAAATCCATAGCCAACTTTTCATCCCAACTACAGTTTTCTCTGCGGTCAAAAAATACCATGTCACTTAACGAAACTTCATGATTTCTTTCCGCAAATAACTGATTGAGGCCTTTACCTGTTATCAAAATCAATCTCGCCCATACATTCCCCCATGTCATCAAATATATCTTTGAGGTTTTCAAGAACTTCCAGCTCATTTTCCAAGCTTCCTTGCAACTGTAACAGAAAGATTTTATATACATTAAAAAGGTGAATTGGTAAAGTTTAACGACCACCGCAATATGTGAGTTATAGGGAGAACAACATAGGGGTGCATGCTTCTTAAGAAGAACTTTCTACTGTTCATTCTTTAACTGTTATCCTTATCTTTTTACAGATCATTTTATACTTTATAAATATAATATTAAATGAAATAATAAACAATGATTTTAAAATGTAAAATGTATACAATATGTTATATATTTAACGAGTAGAAAAATTAGAAAAAGGTTAAAGGAAGATTTAAAATTAATCTTGCAGTAATATTGACTGTATGCGCTATAGTAAGCAGTAAAAGGGTATGTGATGCTTTCTTTCTCTACGGTGAGGTCAAACTATGCATTGCATAAGATACTTCTAGTAAAATTAAGTTTTGGGAACAAGATAGGATGGGAAGAAGAGTACAAAAGTTTTCATTTGCTGCATGGGACTTCGAGATCTCCGAAGATGATCCAATAACGGAGAGGGAAGGCCATAGTAGAATATCCTGTGATCCTTGGAGAGCCAAGTACCACGCACCATGTGAGTCGTCCAGTCCGACACAGGTATATCCTCTATAGAACCAACGTCAGAATCGTCAATGTCTGCAAACGACAATTAGTTAGAATATCAATCTGACAGACAGGACTAGCTCAGCAAACATAACAACGAAAGGCGCAATAAATTCGGGAAAGGGCGGCACTCAAGATATGTGTGGACAAGAGGGAATGGATTGACACGTTACCTAACGAAATAACATCATACGGGTTGTCTCCTTGTGGTAAGAAACCATAGAAGGTAATTAGATGAGAGCTGGAGAAGTTCCCGTAGCTTAAGCAGCATTCTTCTCCAGATCTACATGGTCTTGATAAACAAAATTTCAGTGAATTTGTTGCAGGATCCATTTTGCCATAACGCGTCACATGTGGGCACAGCTGTTGTCAGGGGTCCAAAAAAGAAATAAGAGAAATAACATTTGCAGCTGTCAAACGCTGCACTGCAAAATCTGGGTATTTCTTTCTTAAATAAGAAAAGTGAAGTGGGTATACTCAAGAAATGTTACGAACAGAAGTAAATAATTGTCAACACAACAGATATCACAGAACCGCTAATTCAGGTATTTCAATTTGCAGTAAAAATATAAATCTAAAAAAAATGTCGGTTCTGTTATGCTATTAATAACGTAATTTAAATTACAGACCTTGTATTTTCAAACTCCGTCTGGTTTCTACATTGAATTTAGACTTAGCGATCAATGCCATAATATTTGAACATAATAAACTTTTATCTAAATATTCAAAAGGATTGGGGGCAAGAAGAGGACACATGAGAAAGAGAGAATATACATACTGAATGATTAAGAAAGCCAGCAATAGGGATCAAGCACGTTCTTAGCTTTCCATCGGGATACATTATCTTCATGCTGTTAGAATACCAAAGCTCACAAGCCCATAAAAATTTCTCCCACGTGTACAGCTCTGGGGGAAATATATCAGGAAAATTATTGCACAGATCACGGAACAACTCATCATATTGAGCATGCAGGTGCTGCCACAAAAAAGAAAGACACAAAAAATTGTCACTCTTTACATGCAGGGCACTTTCAACAGTATGTCCAGAACAGAATATTCGGAAATTAAGTTTATGTTAATTAATAATTTAATTTCTTTCATTGTAAAAACTTGAAAAGTAGAAAATAATAGTTAGAAATGAAAAAATTATCCTCCCCAAGGTTTTCAATGGCAAAAGGCCAAAAATTTGTCACATAAACATGCCATTGCGGCTTATGGTACCGCTATAGCGAAGCTGCCTTCACAAATTGCTTATAGAGGAGGGGTAAATGACGGCACGTTAGAGTTAAACTTTAAATGACACTATAACAGTTATTTAACAACATTGATCCTCCTTTCCCTTTCCCTCCAAAACTGAACTCCTAAACATACATAAATGATCACCTCATTTTAGCTAGCAATTTTTTCTGAGTAATTTCAAATTCTGTCTCATATTGTCTTTTGTATTTAGTATCATTCTTAACAAGGGAAGGTAGTCAAGGTATACCCTTAACATTAACACGATCAACAACTTAAACCCTGAATAAACTAATAAATTTAGTTTAGTAATTTCAGACTTTCAGTACACCTCAAAGGAGGCAAAACCTTCAATATAAACACAAACTGATCAATAGAGGTCATAAACTTGGAATTAATTACCAGTCTTGCTTGCATTATCTCTTCCAACAGCAAGGTTCCATCTAACATTGTAATTGCTTCAATGCTGAAACTTAAACCTTCAAAGTAAAATAGCAAAGCATGGTTATCAAAATCTTATGATTCAAAATTAGAATTCTGCGATTTGATATAACTATTGATTCATATCATAAGATAATCTCAAATGACTTCGTATAATACAATATATGAATAAATCCGTGCAATTTTGTATCAATTATACAAATCAAACACGTATAATCATACATTTATGCTGGTTAAAACATCCTAGACCTTGTACTCATCCACCCAACTGACCCTTCTTTGGTTTATTAACGGTGATGTTTTTAAACTTAACCAGTATTTCAATAACGGCATTGATTATACAGTTATTTTATTTTTAATATCCATCTAGTGCATCAATGTTTTCTTTTGGAGTAATAAAACATTACCTTATCACAAATTAATCTTCCTTAAACATGATTAATATAAGTATACATTTTATGATAAATATTCTTAATAAACATGCAAATCTACAGTTACAACAATATTTTGAGTTTTATTCAAACTCTTTCCACTTTCCATTTGTCATATTCATTGCATCTTAGACATATCCATTGATGATCTGACATATTTTTATCATATTAAAATAGAAATGCAACTACACAAGCACAATAACGCCTGTGTTTTTGCTAGTTTCAATAACGGCATTGATGATACAGTTATTTTATTATAATATCCATCTAGTGCATCAATGTTTTCTTTTAGAGTAATAAATCATTAATGCAAGATTGAATAAACCATCAAGAATTGGGCAGAATCAGTTGCACTAAGGCATGTTCAGAACATATAGGAGACAAGCCCAGTGATTGTATTTAAGCTGTATGAAGGGAAATATTAATCAATATGTGACCAACAGCTGTATTTAAGCTGTTCATAGCTAAATTGGCAACAAAGTAGTATGAGTCATATTGGGTCTTTCAATAAATAGATGGTCACACAATACTTTATTTATAATGAGTCAATATAATCAATATTGATTACATATGATTTCTCTAATAATGAATTAATGACTAAAGATAAATCTAATAATAGGTAATAAGGAATAATTCTCCAATTACTATCTAACCATAAATTAGAAAATAATATATAATTTTTAACTCTCCCTCTCAAGTTGGAGCATATGTGTGATATGAAACAAACTTATTACAAATGTGGTAAATCTAATAAAAATAAAAATGAAAGACGGTTTCCAATAGCATAGTTGTCGTAGACTCTCTTGCCAATGAGGAACTAATTCTCTTGTCAGAGATTTGATAACTGATTGATACTCTGTAATCAATTTTCGTTTTTATCTAAGTTTTATTCATCTATTATGTTCTTCTTTATGCTTAATGTTTGTTTATGGATTGATCAACCAGAAACTTGATTTGTTATAATTTAAAGTATCGAAAGATTATTTTTGAATCAAGAGAACAAGGAAGATCACCATATAGATATAGTGCCTAAGAATAGGTTAGGATCTATATGTTTGAATTGATATTCATCAAATGCTTTGAATCAAACTATTGGAATAACTTTTCTAAGGGATTAGGAGATATTTTAATAGTTTAGGTCTCTGTTTTAAGGGATTAGGATAGAAATATTATTGGAACGAATTCAAAAGTAGATGAATGAATTTAGTTAAAGTCAATATCTAGAAAAGTGTCATGATTTTCGGACGCATTAATCGATAAGTATCTTTCTTTCAGCATTATTGATATTATTGTCCAAGCTTAGTTTCTTTTTATTTTACATTAACTCTTTTAATATTTCTATCAACACTCTCTTTCAAGTAGTAAATCATATGTAATTGAATACTATAAACGACTAGTGTACTTGGCAGGAGATCAACATATAATGATATTTGGAAATATTTCCTGAAAGGGTATCTGAAAAGGAAAGCAAAGATATGACATTGGATCACCAAGCAGTGGATCCATCAGTGAGGAAGACGACGATATGACAATGAGTCACTCGACGGTCGGTCCACCAGTGGCCTATGGCAGACAATTTAGGCAATCACGATACTCGGATTCCTAAGATCTAGTTTTGGTTCTGACACCATATAAATGTGTGTTAATGTGTCTTGGATGACCATAGAATACCTTTATTCATAATGAGTCAATATGATCAAATAGGATCAATATTGATTACATAGGATCTTTCTAATAATAGCAAAAGATTAATCTAATAATAGGTAATAATGAATAAATCTCCAATTACTATCTAACTATAAATAAGGAAATAACATATAATCTTTAATGGGGACCAATTGATTTCAAGCTCCTATTAACAGAGCGAGCTTACATACACCCAGTATTTAATATGTCCCAGTTGAAAAAGGCAGTGGGACACCATCATGTTCTAATAAATATTCTTGTAAAGTTGCAGCTGAAACATGAGGACATCATACTCAAGCAAGTGCTGGCAGAATGTACCACAAACCATGAAGGGGAGCAACAGTGGAAGCAGTGTCCTACTCCTATTCAAGAAGCTACATGGAAGGATGTTCATTTCATGTGCCAACAATTCCCTGATTTCAACCTTAGGGACAAAGTTGATGTTCAGGAGGGAGGTACTATTAAGTATTAAGGACCAACCAACCAAGAGCAGAGGATATTAACTATATAATGAAATCAGTTAGGCAGGTATACTAATGTGCATCATAGTTAGGTGATATATAAATAAAAAGAGGTTGAGAGTTTGGGGAGTCGGGATTGATTTGTAACTAACTGACCATTCAGGTGTAGAAGGGATTTGTCCCTTGGCTGAGTTATTACTCTGAACCAATAATTAATTCTTGAATCTTCTCTAGTACTTCAACTTTTCCCTTATCCAATTCTTGATTTTGAACCTATCAGATTGCAACCGTGTTTACTATAGATAGGTGAAACAACACAACTCAGCCAAGGTTGGGTTTTTTCATCTCATTGGAATTAGGTCATCTAGTGTGTTCATTGGCTTCATTGTAGGCATGCAACAATGGGTTCAGCACTTTGATGATACTAGGTTGAGAATTGTTGCAGGCTTGTACTTCCTTTAACACATGTATTTGCAACTAAGTTTAGGCTATATGACAGTATTAATGTTAGATGCATCTCTCTACCTGTCTACTATATGTCTGTCTATAGATAGATTTAGAAGTCATGTTTGCACAGCTGAGAGTGAGAAGTTGAAGGTAGTAGCCATATATTCTGATTTCATAATATTGCATTTTGGGTTTTCAATAAAGCAGTAAAAATCTGCCCTTTTTATCACTTCGGGAGGCAAAACACCATTCTGATGTAGACTCACTCAATCACCCTCAAACTTACAAGTTTACCCGAGTTTACACAAAAACAACTTAGCAAGCAAGTTAACTTCCTACCTACAAGTATGCCATGACCATTCTTATGCAAACAGGTTTGTTGAAAGCAAAACCTGTTGACACTTAATATAATCAATTCAAACGTTAATTTTTTGCCAAATAAACAGGAGTCAGTTTTGGATACAGGAAAATATAGAAGATTAGTTTGGGAACTAAATTATCTCAGAAACACTCCTCCAGACGTCTCCTTTACAGTCAGTTTGGTAAGTAAGTTCTTAAACTAACATCTGTGAAAGACACTAATATACAGAAATTCTTATACAGTGTACATTAAAAGGGCCCCAGGAAAAGAACTTATGTATATGAGCAGGGGTGGCTCCTCTTTGAACAATGTAGGGCCATGGCTACCCCCCAAAAAATTAATCTTATAAAATTTTTATATATATTTTTATTTTTTCCTCTCAATCACTTAATTAGCCACCACAGAAAAATATATTAAATAAAACTATCATAAGTTTTTCTTTTCTTTAATTTCATGCTTTAATTTACATTTTTGTACAAGTGAAAGTTATTGTGAATGTTTTGCTTATTGTCGATAGTCTTAAACTCTTAATGTATCAATTTGAAAAATATATTTTATTTAGTTTTTATATGTGCTTGCCTCAAAAAATAAGCTAGCTTCGCTCCTATCTATGAGGATAAAGGTCGCACTCGCACTGCTGTACTCAAGACGTTGATTAGGGGGGCTTCCTCATTAATAAGAAATTCATTTATGGATAATGTAGATCTTGGAAAAGAAACAGATTTACTTCAAGAGCTCAGATTCGAGGTGTTTATGTTGATGACACTCATTTGTAACAATCACGTGTGCTACATATCACCTTGAACCCAATGTTTCATGAGAACCAAAAACATTGACATAAATTGCCATTTAACAGAGAATATCTTATCCAGATACAACCATCCACTACATTAATTCTAATGATTACCTAGTACATATTTTTACTTTTAACCAAGCCTTTTATGGGTCCTTAGGTAAGTACATATGTAAAAGCTTAGAGCAGCCTATAACATATATCTCCAGCTTCAGAAGGTGTTGGAAAATAAGCAAATAATGTCTAGATTAATTGTAGTAGTTACATTAATTAGGATAGTTGTAATATATGTAGTTATTCTTGTTAAAAATGATAATATAATATTCTGATCTATTAATAATTGTGGTTTATACACACATTATCTTTTATTTAGAGGAAACAAAATAATCTCTATTAATTATATGAACATGTTTCCGTTGTGTATTTAGACACACGGTTTTCATTCCATTATTCCTTTTTATTTCTCAGATTTTAACATGGTGCAAGAGTCAGGCCAAAGGAATACTAAAAAGACATTTTCCTCACTGGGTGGCCATTGTCCTTGGTGAGCTCATTTTGCTTGTTATTTTTTCTAAAACCTTTCCCCTTCTTTTGGCAATACTTTTTGTATATCTTTTTTTTCTAGTGAATTTTCCGACAACCGTTGGTGACTATGTCGGCTCTGACCAACACCTTTAGAGTTCCTTGAGGATTTTTGCCACCAATTTACTAGCACACTTTGCTTCTTCATTTTTCAGTAAAGAACTGTTTAAATAATATTGTGTCTGCACAAATATTGATTTGAAGCCTTCAAATGGTGGTTTTAAGGAAGTTGAAACTTGTTTTGCTTGCTATAAATTTTCTTAAGCTGTAGGAAGTTTCGGTTATTTGGCAATGTTATCTTTCAAGCAATACTCCCTAACCTCGCCAATATCCCTGGATTGCATTTATAGTTTTATGGTGAAATTCAATTTTGGTATATTTATTTTTGTACTTTCTTTTTGTAACAAGTTGAATGCTTAGTAAGCTACAGCCTAAGGGAGAGTGCTAAAAATCATAATATAATATTTTTATATGGTAATAATAATGGTTTATAAGCTGATTATCTTTTATTTAGAGGAAACAAAATATAGTATTTATTTACAATAAATGTTATTAATCTATATAAATAAGTTTCCACTGTGTATTCAGACACAGTTTTTTGTCAATTATTCCTCTATTTTTTTTCTGATTTTAATAATTATTAGTCTATATAATTCAATTGTATTGGGTAGCTTAAAAATACATACATCATGTCTCTCAATTTTATTTTCCTTAATAGAACTAACTCATACTAAATCATCAAGATTGCACTTGACAAAACTGGATATGCTATGAAGCAATGCATAGAGACAGTGACAACTGATGAATTTTGTTTGGCTAAGTCCATGGCATTACCAAACCACGACTACTCCACTATTTCCATTAGAAGGGCAGAAAGAAGCCAAATACTAATATACAAAAAAATTGAGTTCATAACAGAATTGTCCTTTCATGCTTGTAATGTAATTGATTATCATCTTTGTGAACTTATCAAATAAAACAAGCAAAAGCAAAACCACCACATTAACCATTTAGACATAAACAAGCTAAAAGAATATGAAATATAAGACACGTTTCCCACTTGATACCAAGAAATACCCAGAGCACCTGTAGAGCTGGACTCGCATTGGTCTTTGAAGAGGATAAATAAGCAAGCAGATTTTAAAAGTAGAGATCAACAAAAAGGAACAAAAGTTACACAGGCCTAAGGCCAGCTAAAAGGGTCTATGCCTCATGAATAAAAGACAATATAAGGGACAACCACTCGTAAAGATATCTCACTCGTGCACAGCTATTGCTCAAACACTTCTATATGATTGATAACAAATCTGACAATAAAGAAATTCAAAATACATTAGGAGTGGTCACCCTATAAAATTTGTATAATTGGACGCCCATTGAATTATTGAGTTACTGTTTGCAGCTACTGTTCAAAGCCTAGAAAAGCACTTGTAAGTGTTTCAATCATAAAAGGTTGTGCATCACAATGAGTTGCAATTTATGAGACCTGTAGAAAATTTATATTTATGTATGTAAAACTATAAAGCATATCATAGTAAAGTAAGATTACCTGTATTAAATTTTTCTGGGAGTGTGTCAAAGTAAATTTTGAATTTTGAATCACTGTTATACTTTTCTTTCATACTCCATAATAGCAATATTGTCTCAGATGATATGCCATCAATCTCTTTTAAGACACCATACTGAATTGGAAAAAGGAAATTATCAGTTATTAAGAACATAATGGGGTGGAGAACATTTGGCATTTCTCCCTTTCTATTTATTTTAAGAAATAATGTCACCTACATACAATGGATGGGCATATCCTTATCAAATAAGAGGGATCAATGTCCAACTATATTGTTGCTCTTTCCAACAGAAAGAGAGTGCTCTTATTAAGGACGGTCACATTAACAAACATCCTACATGACCTTATTTTGGAAAGCAGGAGATAAATGATATGCAGGAATAAAATAGGTATTTAGATTCAACTATAAAATAATATGGCACAGCACAGTGTTGAGTGCAAAGAAGGTAAAGGTTAATTTATTATCTTTCAACAGTTGTTTGCAACTAATGGCAATTAATCCACCGTAAGTTTCTAAAGAGCTTATCAATAAACTATCTTACAGTTTTTTCAATAAGAAAACATACCATATCAGTTTCATGAACAAGCTCCTCGGAAATGATGATGGACACAGGAATTTCCAAAGCAACGTCTCCAACTTTTAGATCTTTCCTTGCTATTGCACCTCGACCAGCTCCTTCGATATCTGTGTAGATTTAGGGGAAACAAATTTAGATTATATGTGTGAAAGGAAAGTTAATACATGTGCACAGGACAGAAAATCATCCTCTAGAAACCACTGAAAGAGAAAGCAAATAAAAAGCAAAGAAAGGCACAACGAAACTTACAAGCCACTTTTAACTGTGTTATTGCACCATTGCTTTCACCCCATTTTATCAGGCGTTCTTCTTGGTCACAACTATGGTCTTTTTCAACTACTCCCTTCACACTGTTTTTGTCCCCAAAATCAGAAATTAAGTCAAGAATTGTCTGCCGTAACCCTTGCAGGTTATTTTTTGTTTGGAGATGTATACAACTAGAAAGTGATATGTCAGTGAGCAAAACAATCAAATTGAGAGCCTCCAACTCATTCCTGGGACTGTAAAATTCCACTGACATGCTTGCATCATCTTCAGCAAAATAGAGTTCTAGCTGTAACATAGTAAATCAGTTAATTCATGACTTGTTAACGTCCCAAAAGTGAAAAGGAGTAGATGAAAAAAAAAATTAGTGTAATGCCTTTCAGTTTGCTTCATTAAATACATCAAGATAACCTGATTACGTAAACATGTGGGAGAAATCCCTAGACTACCACAATCCCTTAATTCTGTCCTTAGATTGATGATGAGTAACTCAGTATATATTATAGAGAGCATAAAAAGAAGTAACCTCATTTAATTGTATGATCCGTGCAATCTGAAGTAACACCTCCACTGTAGCACTCATCCAGCCAGGTTTTGAAGAGCTCCTTATGTATATCCGTTTTTTGGGATTAAAACCCTTACTTTGTAGTAATTTCTGATAAAAGATGCAGATCAGTCAATAAGTAGAAATGGCTTAGGACTTAGAAAAGATAAATCACAGACAGATATTAGCATAACTTAATCATTGTGCAATTATACTGCCTTTAAATTTTACACATATGAATGAGTAGTTTGCTGCAGTTTGTCACCTAAATTTTGTCATATTTAAAACTCCTCAATGAAAAACAAAACGGTAAAAAACTGAACACTTACCTTCTTTTTGTCAAAGAAAGTATCCCTTTCAGGTAATTCAAGAACAATTGAACACTCTTCATCAGTATCCATAACCGCAGCTGCAGTAAATAGTTTGAAGTCAAACACTAATCAGAAGAGAAAAATATAATGGCAGTAATCATTGATAGTTTGGTACTGTAAGCAGAAGTTCCTCATCGACACTTATAAATCGCTGTCCTTGATTTGTCATAAAAATGCTAGAACACGAAATCCATTCTTGTATAGTTACTTTTCTCCTAGTTTATAAGCTCTGGATTTATTTAACATTTCACATATAAACCTGATTAACTGAAATAAAAGTAGGCGGAAAATACTAAAATAGGACAGAAAAAATAATGATGTATTTCTGGTAATAGAACGAGAAAGAAAGAAGGAATTGAATATCACATTCCTATTCATATCGGCGAGGAGCGAAGTTAAAATGAATTTCAGCAATCTCTGCAAGCAATGCATTCGTTCGAATCGAACATACAATGGCTAAGAATTTTTCTTTGATCACTTGCAATATCTCAGCAACCAAACGAGCACAAACTGAGATTAGAGTTCGAGCAATAAATTACCACAACACGATAGGGTCCAAAAGAAATTGCGATTGCTTCAGAGAATAGCGCGAGGTTTCACTTCGTTGTTCTCTCCCAACTAAAGCCGCCAACAAAACAAGTAAGTGGGAATTTGAGCGGCAAAAAAAGAGCAAGAGCTGTAGTGATAGTAGTGAGGCACTGGATGTGGCCGGTTCAGAGCTTCGCCATCACCCCTCGCATCTTCAAAATAATATTTATCTAACGGTTATGCAGAGACTATCATAAGTTTTCAATACTGATCGTTTGATGCATGAGGTTACAGCAGTCTAAGATGGAGCCGATGCAGTAGAAGAAAACCTCTGATCAATAGTAACCGGCTTAGACTGCATTTGCTCGCTACTGTCACTACAGCTCTTAACTGTTCTGTTCCTGGGCTATTTTTTTTGTGAAAAAAAAAAAAACATTTTGAGGAATAACTTTTTGCAGTCAGTTTTTTCTGTTGCACCATTTTTTATTTATCATCTTTAATTTTAATCCTAAAAAAGTATTTAATATATTCTAAAATTTTACTTTAAGAATAATCTAAAAAATTATTTTTATTTCAAGAATGTTGCAGTAAATAAAATCTAGCATGTAAAAATGCTTGTCTGACATTAAATTATGGAAGTCATTAGACTTGCAAAACATTATCTAATAAAATAATTATTTAAGGACCAAAATTTTAAAAATTCTATTTTCAGGTTAAGTTACAGACTTGCAAATCTTTCAAATTTTAAATTAATTAAAAATTATAAATTCTATATTTGAATTATAAATGCAAAGGTTAAAAGTTTGAATTCAATTTTAATTCTACTCGGATACTATAATAATTATTTTAACAAATACTAAGTGTTTTTATTTTTTTCAGTTCCAACTACTAAGAATAAATGTGAATAACTTTAAAGAGTTACCAGGTATATATTGTCGGTGTAGGTTGCTTTATTTATAATTTTTAATGAGAATATGTTGTTTTTTATGTATGTATGAATAAAGAGTTGTAATTGAATGTCAGTATAAAAATCTTTATACTAATGTGTATACCAATCAGTTAAACTCAACTTCAAAATACCTTGAATAGGAACCATTTTAAACCAATACCAATGTATGAATAAATTAACAACCAATTTCATTCCCAAATTACCTTCCCTCTTAAATGAGTCATAAAATAACAAAACTAATCACGCAATCTACGAAAAATTGAGTTTTTGTTTAACAACAATTTTTTGTTGTTTTTAAAAAAGTTTTAGTTTTTTTGTTTTTAAAAACTAAAAAATAGAAACAGTTGTAACTGGTTTTGCTTTTCATTTTCTATTTTTTTTAACTCAAAATATAATGAGAATATGTTGTTATTTGCTTTTCATTCATAACATTTTTGTAAATACAAACAAGTTTTTTCATTTTCATATTTTTAGAACAGTTTTCAAATAATAGTTACTTAACAAGTTTTTCTTTTCTCTTGTTTTTAGAAATAGTTTTTGAAAACTTTTTTCCAAAATTAAAAACAAAATCAAATCAATCAAGTCTATCCTTTAAGTTTGTGTATAATCAATCAAAGGGATTAATTTGATTTTTTTTATATTTAGTTTGAATAAATTCCTATTATGACTTCTAATATTTTTTTATAAGGCAAAAAATAAAAATTTTATTAAAAGATTGAAAGCAAGTATTTGAGGTGGTGCTACAACTTAATACAATAAGAGAATAAGGTTAGTTACCCACACCCTGATGCATCATTGGGCGACGAAATCTTATAAGATTGACATTATTCTCATGTACTCAACTTAACTAGTTGCATTATTTCTACACATAAAACACTTTAGGCTTGATTGATTTGGTTTTGTTTTTTAGTTTTTGGAAAGAGTTTTCAAGAATAGTTTTCAAAAATTGTCTTTGGGAAGAAAAAAAAAACTTGTTTGGTAAGTTTTATTTGAAAACTGTTTTTGAAGATATAAAAATGAAAAAACTTGTTTATATTTATTAGAATTTCATTAATGAAAAACGAAAAACAACATATTCTGATTGTATTTTGAGTTTTCAAAACAAAAATAGCAAACTAGAAAACAAAATTACTTTTAACTATTTCTATTCTTTAGTTTTTAAAAACTAAAAAACCAAAACTGTTTTTGAAAACTATTTTCACGAAACATTGCCCAAATAAATTTTTTTGTTTTTAAAAATTAAAATACTAAAAATAATTTTATAAAATTGTATCTCTTAAGATACTGCTAGTTTTTTTATGATTTACTCGTAATTGTGTAACAATAAGGAAATTGGTGATTTACTCATAATTGTGTAGGAAATAATTATAATATTGTCGATTAGAATGATGACAAAACTACAGTAACTATATGAAATGAGTATACGCAATTCAATCATTAATTTTCCTACTTAAACAAATAGGACGAAAATTGCATCAGTTACCACAGAACAACTAAGAATGATTAAAATTGGAGATAAACTAAGATGTGTGTTTTTATGGCAAAGATGAAGAGATGGATTATAACATTATTGATGCATATGTTCTCAAAACTAGATAAATGTCTCTTGAAGAAGCTCTAGGGACATGTCTTTTTTTAGATGGATCAAACCTTACTGCTTTTAGAACGTGTCCCTATCCTTTTAGTGAAACTTCTTTTTTTTTTTTTTTTTTTTAAGAATTACTAATATATTGTTAGGGTGTTGATGGTCAATTTCAATAAACTTTAAAAGTAAGATTGTAATTTTATGACAAGATTATGATTTTAATTCTAGCTAATATATCAATTTAAGTTGGTTTGATTAGAATAAAACTCAGATTTTTAACCAATATTTTATATTTGAACTTTGTAAAGAAAAAAAAGAAGTTGAAAGAATCTTTTAAGAAGACCTCTCTACCAGTAATGAATAATAATAATTTTTTATAAATAAAGATTAGTTACTTATTAATATGTTAATTAAAAGATTTTAACCTAATCAAAGTCAGTATTCACATTTATAAATAATAACTAAAAGAATTCTAAGTAAAATAACTTTAAATATAAAAATCAAAATGAATAAATCTAACTGTGTTTCTAACCTTTAGTTTAACGATAAATTTCACGTGCCAAACAAATTTTAAAATTTCAAGAGCTTTCTGATCCACACATCTCAGCATCATTATGCCTTTGAACTTTGTTACCTATGTATAGTTTCTTTGCATTTTTTTTTTCATATTTAGGTTGCACGTTGTCCATTTTAAATTTTTAATTTTGAACTAATACTATAGAGTAGAAATCAACAATTGTATCTGAAACATCATAAATTACAAACAATTCACAAACAACTTTTATTTTTCTGTATCTTCTTCTTCCTAAGTATCTATATGTTTCTGATCAATTATATATTTTGTTATCTCACTCTAGTAATCCTTTCATTTTTTTTAGTTGTTTTATTTTTTTATAATTTTTTTAAAATTAGTTAACATTTACTTGTACAATATAATAATTAAAAATTTATTTTAACATTTTTTATAGATCAAATATCAGTTGTTAATTTTTGTTAATAGAAGAATTTAAAGGTATAATTTTTCTCTCATTCTCCTTATTTTGTCACTAAAAAAAATCTTATAACTTCGTTATTATCCTATACAAATACTGACTAATATATAATTTTTGTATTTTACGTCTGTCAAATTCTCAATTATCACAATTTATAAATATAATGTATTAGGTATTTTAGGAAATGTATTCTATTAATTAATTGATTTGTTTTTTCTATTAATATATGTGAAAAATTTTAAACGAGTAATACGAAGAGAGTAATATAAGTAACCTATAACGATAGAATTGCACAAATATAATTTACCAAAACAAAAATCAAATAAAAAGACCTACAAGATAAAAACCACCTATATGCTCTCTTCTTGCATGGACCCAACAACACAACCTTTGTCAAGATTGTTCTGGATATATGTGTTGGTAATTCTAGTGGTGGTGTTCGCACAGTACATCATGTGTTTAATGCAACGGTAAAAATGGCTAGTTTCTTGATTGAGACGTTTGAGATACTAAAGTACACCTAAATGGTGATATAAGAAAGATTTGAATAGCGATGAAGATTCTAGTATTGACATCATAACATTAAGTTTAAAAATAGAAGAAAGACTGTTTATTTAGCTTGTTTGGGTAACCTTTTTTTCCATAAAAAGGTAAAGCAAACTATTTTTGTCTAACTTCACATTTTAAAGAAACAAAAAGTTAAAAAAAAAAAGTAAATCAAATACTATCTTATTAAAATTGTTTCTCATGAATTATGATTAATGAGAGAGATCCGAGTTTGTTTTATATTAGTTACGTGTTTAGAGAAATAGTAACCAAACCACATTCTAATTATTACTAGTATTAAATATTTCAAGTCCACAGTGGTAGAATATCTGCAAGCATCCTGCTTCTAAGTTAGTTATCAACCCTATAGATGTATAGAATAATATATGCTTAAACCGAAAAGGATTCATTATCATCCATTGAAGATTCAAAGCAGTGTTGAAATAATACACATCTCCGTAAAAAATAAAAAGACCATTCAAGATCAATTGGAGTTTGTTTTCATATTTTCTTAGGTTTTGGCTATCTCCTTTTATTCTTCTTTAAGAGCATTGTTCTTTGTTTTTCTTTTTTCATCATTTCATCTCTGTTTTTTTTTTTTATGTAGGTTTAATAAAACAAACTGAAAGTTAAAAAGTTAGTTGTAAGTGTTGATCGGTTAGTTAAAAATTGTAAAATAACAAATAAAAACATAATTAATCATTAGATCAACAATGATGTATTTAAAATAATGATAATATATTTTAATCATATAAATTAATTATATATTTAAATTATAATAATTATATATTTAAATTATAAATTATTATAATTATATATTTAAATTATAAATTTCTATAATAACATATTTAAATTGTAAATTTATGTAATTACATATTTAAATAATAAATTACTATAATTACTATTTAAATTATAATTTATATAATTAAATATATAAATTTTAACTTTCATATTTAAATTATAATTTTCTATAATTATACATTTGTATTATAAATTATTATAATTACATTAATTAAGGAGATATATGATGTATAATGTGATGAGAAAATCAGTGAGAGACAATGTATTAATTACTTAAGGGTAAACATCTAAAAATAAGATTAATTGGTAACTGAAAATAGGAAATATTTTGAAAAAATTACTTACAGTAGTTTTTTTTTAAAAAACTAGTAGCTTATAAAAAAATTCCTAAGTTTTTGTTATTCAAACGGAGTTGAAAACATTTCAACTACTATTTCAACTAGTTTTTCAACTTTTAACTGGCTGAAATGACAAACCAAATACACCATAAGTAAACTTTCTATATATTCAAATGAATTAATTTCGAGAAAGAAATGTAACATTTGGCACAAATATATGCCAATTTCACTTTAATTTTGCTTTTATGGTATTTTCCTTTGTTTGCTGCTCCTATTACACGTAATATGTAGGATCAAAAGCTTCATTGAATTATTGGACTTGGTCTCATTTTGGATTCTATGAGTATGTTCTAGGAATTATTATAGTCCTTGCATTCAGATTATATATTGTAATGTTTGGGGGCGCCTCAAAGAATTGGCAACGACTACCTGCATCATTTGCTTCTCATTTGCTTCTGTCATGGGGTTTAGCTTGTGTTTTTTGTTCTCTTTGTTAATAAAATTTTGCATACGTTCCTTTTTTATAAAGAAAAATTTATTGAAAAGACACATTTTGCATTTATTAAAATTTATTTGTCTTATGGTTCTATTACAATTTGCAGAGCCTGTTGTCAAACTTTTTCAATGAGAAAAGAATTCTCTTTTAAAAACTACTACATTCCTAGCCAGCCCTATACCCCACAAAACTACCAACCAGATAAGACTAAAAATTGTGGGTGCATACTTTCCAATTGACTTGCACATATCCAAGAATTGCCAAAAGCTAAGTTCACAATTATCAAATAGAGAAATCGAATACCCAAGCCATTTATAGCAGTACATCCATATATAATAACTTGAGCTATAAGAGAACAACAAATGACTTAGTGACTCAGGTTTCGAATGGCAAAGAGGACAATTCTTATTCTCCAAAAGGCAAATGGAGCGCTTGGCCAATTCAACCTACATGCTTCCTTTAAGTGGACCTTTGATTTCCATAACAAGCTAAGAAAAGGAGAAACATCCGCTTTAGACCTCTCATACGCTAATTGGTATGCTTCCTTTACCAGATAATGATAAGAGATTCCCAGGCTCACTCCTCACCCCCAACTATCAATAACATCTTTCCTCAAGGAAACCTTTTCCAACGTAGCCTCTAACTCCCTTACCCATTCACCCTTCCAACTTAGTAACTCTCGTCTCCAAGTAAACCTCCAACCCATGAATTGTTACACCACTACCCAACCAAAGAGATGAGTGACTCTTTTTTACCAGAGAGACTATAAAGCCTGGGAAATATAGCCTTTAAACCCCCTGGTACCTTCCAGCCACCTTCCCAGAATTTAAATAAGGACCCATCCCCCACCTCTTGCTTGACTTCGCTAGAAAACCAATCACTAGACCCTTCTGCGGTAGTGGATTTTAAGATGTCGTTCCACCATTGGGAGCCTCCTTACTTTTGTGTAATTACCAGATCTCTTTTGATCTTGCATCCGTATCTGGCTGATCCAGGGAGCACTTCCTCCCTGAAGAATCCTCCATCGCCATTTCCCAAGCAGGACTTTATTAAACACCCCCACATCCTTTAACCTCAGCCCTCCACATCTTTTGTCCTTGCAAACCTAAGCCTATTTAATCCAAATCACTTTTGATCGACCTCTCGAGCTTTCCCACGTTAATCTAATCAACCTGAATTTAATAATCTTAAAATGGATAAAGCAGAGTTTTAAAATAGAAATGGTAGATTTGGCAGTGTATTGGATATTTCCAGCTTTAGGTACAAAAGAACTCAGAAGTACTAGTACATGGAGGACGACATATCCAAGGTCCATCAACACTCAATTTTGTCCCCATTTTTGCCTAATCCTTAATATATAAAAAAAGATAGAAATAAATACAAAAATTAAAAATAAATAAAAAATGAAAATAAAAAATATAATAACTAAAAACTTAAAAAAATATAGAAATAATAAATAATAATACAAATAATAATAAAAATGAAAAATAAAATTGAAGGGCAAGTTATTTTGCTATAACCCATTGCCAAATTTTGTTGTCATACTGTAAATTGCGTATGCTCCAACTTGATCCTGTAGATTTGGCTATGCCATATCTTTTCTTCCTTCATGGTGAAGGAAACTGAAGCCTATCAATAGAAAGAGAATTCACCATGAGAAAGGAAGGAAGAACCCAGAAAACAAATAAAAAACAACGGAAAGGACAAATAAAAGAGAATTAAGGGATTCAAAAAGCAATTCAGATAACGAACATAGGAAATTTAGATAGGGAAATTTGAATAGCAATTCAATTATATAATCTAGTACAAATCCTTCTTTGCTGTATTGTTTTATGCAATTTTAATGGATTCGTAAAACCGAGATGCAAATTTGTGAATAATACACAAACTTGTGCAAACTAATTCAGAGTAAAGATCAAACCAGAGACGAATAAAACAATAAAATCAAAACTTTCAGTATTTGTGAGACAACAAAATCCAATCCTTTAACTCACATTTTTTTAACTCTATGAAAATCGTTGCTCGTTGGAAATAGCGACTTTCAGTATGGCATTCCTCCCATCACAATCCTTTTGTTACTTCCTATTCACTACTTTACCCTTAACAAGCTAAAACCTTTTTATCACTGGCAGCATAGTCAAAACTACTACTCGTTTGATCATCACCACCACGAAATTGAAACCTATCGCCGCCCAAAACTTCCCATTGTACCCTTTACCAAATTGTCGGAAACTACTGCTTTGCAACATATCCATTACATGAACCAAATCGCTGGAAAACGCCATGAATGCACACTTCCGTCATTTGAAAACCAACCTCTACACGCTCAAAATCACGTGACCATCTTCACCACCACTTGATTTTGCTTTCTCCTACCACCTGCATGGCTTGAGTGTCTCTATTTTAGTACAATTATCGAGCCAATAATGCCATAGGGGCATCGCATGAACCTTAAATTCATTTTCTTTCTTTCTCTCTCATGTGTGCTATGTTTTGAAACATTGAAAGGGTCTTAGTGAAACTGTGAGTCGGTTTTGGCACATTTGGGCTTATTTCAATATCTTTGGAAATTTGAATTCAGACCTGTAAATTTTCAATTCCCACATACTTTTGGATAAAATACTAATATATTTTAAATGATTTTGCTTTCTGGTAGTGAATTGTCAAAGAAGTAAAAAAAATTACAAATATTTTTTCTTTTCTAGCAATGCACTGTCGGAGAAGTAACTAACAAAGCTTAGTGAAAATTAGTGTTCAATTAAATAAAAGCTCAATTAGTGGAATATGCCTTTTATTATTTATTTAAAAAGAAAATTAAAAAGTATTTAATTAGTGTGAAATTGTCTCCGTTTCATTATTAATTTTGAAATTCAGTTTTAAATACATGATTATTTAGTTTTAAATACACAATTATTCCAAATAAACACTATTATAACTCCTAAAAATATAAGAAACTTAATTAGTAGTTAATAAATTTTCATCTTTATACTTTATTAATATCTAAATATATTGAATATTTTCTTGAAAAAATTAATATATAAATATATTTAATATTTCCTTGTTTAGGTGTGAAATTTATTTTAAATTTTGTTGAAAAAATTATTGTTTTAAATAACTAAAAAAGTTGAAATAAATATTATTTTAATTTTTATAATTAAAGTTATTTAAAATTTTAGTTTATAATTTTTAAAATAAATTGAGATATGTTCTAACATATATTTTTTTTAGGAAAGGAACAACTAAAAAAGGAAAAAAAAAATACAAAAATAAGTTAATTTGGATCTGTTAGTGTGGATTTATCTTAGTTTGATTATTAATTTTAAGATTGATTTCTAAATACATGATTGTTTCAAATAAAATACTATTATAACTCCTAAAAAAATACAATTTTAAAGAAAAACTTAACTAGTAGTTAATTGATTTTTTATCTTTATAATTTATTAATATATAAATATATTTAATATTTCCTTGAAAAAATTAATATATAAATATATTTAATATTTCCTTGTTTATCTGTGAAATCTATTTTAAAATTTGAAATTTAAAATAAATATTATTTTAATTGTTGTTTTAAATTTGAAATTTAAAATAAATATTGTTTTAATTATTATTTTAAATGTAAAATAAATATATTTTTAATTATTGTTTTAAATTTTAAATTTGAAATAAATATTTTTTTAATAATTGTTTTAAATTTTATAGTTAAATTTATTTAGAATTTTAATTATTTTAATTTATAATTTGGAAAATAAATTGAGATATGTTCTAATTTATTTTAAAATGGAAAGTACAAGTAAAAAAGGGGAAAATAGAAAAATAAGTTGTCATTTGTTGTGTTTGAAATATTTCTTTATGATATTTTTTTTCTTTAATATTTATTTTATTTTATCCTTGAATACTGTATTTGAAATTTTCTAGTTTAAATGTCATTATAGATAATTAACTATTTCATAATCACATTGAATTTTTTTTGTAATTTATAATTTTGCAATTTTTTTAATTCTTCAGCAATGGTTTGCCAAATAGTAAAAAGTCTGCAATTGTTTTTTTACTCTCCAGTAAACGGTGGCTGAAGAGATTAAATATTTATACTAAAAATAAGAAATTAAATAATTATACTACATTATACTGACCAAATATTTAATTAAATAACTATACTAAATACGTAATTCATTAAGTAAATTAATATAATAAACATGTAATTATTATAATATAAAAATAAGAAATTAAATACATATATTAAAAATAATAAATTAGGTATACTAAAAATTAATTAAATTACTAAACTAAAAAAATAAGAAATTAAATAACTATATTACAAGTAATTAACTACACTAACCAAATATTTTATTAAATGATTATACTAAACATGTAATTCATTAAGTATATTAATATAATAAACATATATTTATTATAATAAAAAATAATAAATTAAACAACTATACTAAAAATAATAAATCAAGTAAACTAAAAGTTAACTAAATTACTATACTAAAAAAAATAAGAAATTAAATTATTATACTAAAAAAAAATTAAACAACTGTATGATATATATACTCTAACCTAGAGGTGGGGAGAGAGGAGAGAGAAGACGCGACAAAAAATAAGGTGAGGAGAGAAGAGAGAAAGTGAGGGTGAAGAATTATGTAAGGGAGAGAGGAGAGCCAGGGATAAAAGAGGAATTTAGAAAAAAAATTTAAAAGAGTAGGTGTTACTACAAATTAAGGTAAATGTCAAATCAAATTTCCATATCTTTTTGTGACAAAAAATGAGGGGGTTTTAAATTAACACCTACTAAAATTTTATTTAACACCGACTACATTTATTTTTTTTTTTCAAATTCTAACTTTACCCCTTCTAATCCTAGTTTTAAATACTCTATTTTCTTTCTTTCTTTAGTCATCCCCTCTTTGTCTTCCTATAGTCTATTCTCTCTCCTCCCCCCTTTCTTTCTTCTTCCATTTTTTCCACTTGCCTCTTTCTCCCATTCTCAGTGACAGTCAAGACACTTACTCCTGCCCTTGTGACCACCACTCCCTTGCCACTTCCTCACCATTTCGTACAATAAGTGTCTTCTTAAAGTGACACCTTTAAAACTCCGACTTTAATTTTTTTGCTTCTCTGTCAAAGAGTAAAATAAGAGAGTATATTGATATTTTATCCACCAGTAGGTGGGAATTGAAAATTTGGCAACTGTCAATTCAAATTCCCAAAATGAGCCTAATCATTTTACTTTGAAAACGGTTTTATGCCAATAATACATAAATAAAGAAATGATGAAGACTTAAGTGAATTATCTAGTCATGTATATTGTTTTACTCATTCGGCTTTATTGTTATCACTTGCATAAGGTTACTTCATAAATTCTTAAAATAAAAAAAATGATTAGTGTCTAAATATTCTTTTTCTTTCCTTTTATTAATTTATCCAAATCTTGTAACAAAATAAATTGAATATTAATGTAGAAAATAATATTGTTATACACTTGCCTACACGTATTCCATTTATAATTAAATTAATAATTATTTAAAATTCTATTTTAAAATAATATGATTATAGTTTAGCTACAAGAATAATTGAGGGGAAAAAGAGATTAATTATAATGTGATATTTTTATGACTACCTTCTGAAATTTAATTGTAAAAATTGTGACAATTTTTCTACTTTAGTTATTTTCAATCACGAATCATTATGATATTTCTTTCTAATAGTCACTTTGGATGCATTTTTAATTTGACTTTCGTAAGATTTTAAAAAATTTATGACAATCACTTTGGATACACTTTCAATTTCATTATTGTGGCCGCTTTTTAAAATTAAAATTTTAAAATATAAAATCATAAAACACAAAACTTTAATTATGATTACATAGAATTCACTGATGATTTAGTCATTATAAAAACTATCATGATTTTGTAAATGTCACCTTAGATATGCTTCTAATTTGAGAGTTACATTAAATCATGAAAAGTTATCAATCACTTTGGATGCATTTCTAATTCGGTCACAGTAAGAATATTTCAAAATAAATATAAGAATATTAAAATAAAAAAATAAAGTATCCATATTCACACCACCAAAAACTATATAAACTCAGATTTTTCATTGCATTGGGAGATACATACGAGCACGGGTCCACTAATGTCGAGCCCAAAAAACATAAAAAATAAATTAATCAGAAAATACAAATGAAATAATTAAAAGATAAAATATATAATAATAATAATAATAATAATAAAAAAAAAAATTATTCTCAATAGTAAATTTTTTCTTTAAATATTAAAATTAATTAATAAAACCCAAAAAAAAATTTTAAGGGATGAAATAAATATTTTTAAATTTATTTAATTTTACACATTTAATTAGATGTAACATTCTTTATGATTGACATTTTAGTGTATTAATATTTTCCCTACACGTAATCGACTCTCCAATTTCAAATTTAGTTTCGTAGATCAATTTTCTACTTTCAAGGTTTTTTTCCGTTGTTTTCCTTAATAAAAAATGGTGACAACTTATCTGATTTTCAAATCATTTTTTGTCGTTCTGTCAACATCCACATGGGTGTCGACAATGACAAAAATGCATTTGATCATATATAAATTTACCTATTAATTCATTTTTTCATCTTTTATCAAATGGATACAAAAAGAAAAATCATTATTGCAAAATAAATGAGAGCACTAAGGAGATGATTAGTTTAGTTTTATTTTTTAGTTTTTTAAAATAATTTTATAAAATAGTTTTTAAGAATAATTTTTCGGAAGAAGAGAAAAAATATTTGTTTGGTAATTATTTCTTGAAAACTATTTTGGAGATGTGAAAATAAAAAATTTGTTCATATTTATGAAAATGTCATTGATGAAAAGCAAAAACAACCTATTCTCCTTGTATTTTGAGTTTGCAAAACAAAAATTCAAAATTAAAAAATAAAACTACTTATAGTTGATTCTTTTTTTTTTTAGTTTTTAAAAACTAAAAACCCAAAGCTATTTTTGAAAATTATTTTAAGAAAGCATTAACCAAACAAGTTTTTTAGTTTTTAAAAGCTTAAAATACAAGGAGAATGGGTTGTTTTATGTTTTTTATTAATGATATATGAACCGTTCTTTTTATTTTCAAAACTTTAAAATTGTTTTGAAACAACACTTATCAAACAAGATTTTATTTTCTCTTCTTCCAAAAAAACAATTCTTGAAAACTGTTTTTTAAAACTTTTTTCAAAAACTAAAAATAAAATCAAACTAATCAATTCATATCACTAGCCTTTTTCATTTTTTTTTTCACCCAAAAATTATTCCCTCTAAGTTTCTACATTGAACAATACAACACCCCCCGTCACAAAGCCTAAAGCTATTTTTACCAAATCCAAAAGGATAAATATTAAAATAATAAAATAATGTATGATGCATGTTTGAATGCACTTGAGAACAATTTATTGTGGTAAAAAGTTTAGATATTGTACTTAAATGACTAATTGTGGTTCCCATTAAATAAATTGTACCGGGATCTAAACAAATAGTAAAGGTTTATTTGGGATAGAACAAAAATATTATAGATAATTACAAATTACCCCTCAAGTTTGGTATAATTATAGATGTAATTTTTTTTTTAAAAATTACACAGACATTCCTTACTTTTATGTACCCATTAAAGGTGTACCTTTCATTACAAAACAGTGTAATATTATACATAAATTTATTACACATATATCCCCTGAATTTTGTATGATATTATACATGTATCTCCTAAGTTTTGTATGTTATTATACATGCACTCCTATATTTTTCAAACTTTACAATCGATACTCCTCTCACCTCCATTGTTGCACTGTTACAAAATTTGAAAAAAAAATATTATACCACGTTCACATAGAATAAAATATAATAATGCAAAAATAAATAGAGGTTATTATCGTTTGGAAAGAAGGAGATACATTTGTAATGAGTATGTAAAAGTAAAGGGGGTGTGTGTAATTAAAAAAAAAAGAAGAAAGAACATCTGTAATGAGTACGTAAAAGTAAGGGAGTTACTGTAATTTAAAAAAAAAAAGAAGGTGGTACATCCATAAATTACACTAAATCTGATGGAGTGTATTTGTAATTATCCCAAAATATTAAAATAAAGAAAAAACTAGGACTTTGATTAATTAAGAGAACTTATGACTTAAGAAGAGTAGGGTTATAATTTCGCAAGACTTTTAATATTCGCGTAATTTTAAATTCAATTAAATCCTATTATGATTAGGGATGGAAATGGGTCAAGGGGAGGTGGATTTGACCCTTCTTGTCCCTGGAGGTGGAAATTTTAATCTGGTCTCCATACCCGTTGTGTATTTTTGGGTTCAAGTATACTTACGGGTATCTCGTTATATTATTTTTATAATTTAAATTTAAATTATTTATTCATAAATTATATGTTAAGTTGTTAATTATATTAAATTTATTAATTAAATAAATAAATTATATGTTAAATTATTAATTATATTTTAGTTTTAATGGATATATTACATGGGTTATCATTACAACCGATGTCGTATGGGACCTATAACATCTATTATTTAGGAACTGATGTTAAAAGCTAAATTTATTTACAAAAACACCAGCCTGTTTTTTTAACATAAAGTCCTACTACATAACTAATGTTAACTTGACAATTTAGTAATACTACCTAATTCATTTGGTTCATGAGTTTTAGCTTGTTTTTATTCTTTTAATAAATATGAGTTTGGTTGTCTTTGTGACTATTTAATAAATATGTTTGGTTTTAGAGTTGTTGTTTTGTCGCATCTTTCAATATGTTGACTTATAAAGTTATAATCATTGTTTTAAAAATACTATTTTCATTAACCCCAAAAACTAAGTTAAATTTTTTTAAAGTTAAATAACCAATTGAATATAGTAAAAAATATAAAGGTAAACCTGATTTTAATTTTTTTATTTTGGAAACATACACCGTTATTTATAGAACAACAATAACAATAAATAGAGTTGGAAAAATGAGTTTAGTTTACTTGTCAGACCCGCAAAATATGTCATGTTAAGTTCTGAAAAAGGAGTAAATAGAAGTGATCATTTTTGTCCAATTGTGTAAATGGATTTGGGTTGGTCTGATCGGAATAAATCTTATCTGAGAGAAAACTTTAACAATCATGAGTTGGCATAAAAATTAAATCTTTTGTGATTTCAAAACAATAACTTTATAATTTATTATGAGAAGAAAACTTTCAAAATTTCATCTTCTTAATAAAAACTTTAGGTTTTATTCTTTTTTTAAAAAACCCATTTTGGTGAATTAGTCTGTGGTCTACTAAAAGAATAAATTGACTTAGAAGACAATAGTCCAAATGAAATATGGGTCAGATTAACCTGATCTATTTTTATTTTCTTTTTGTGGGTCTGATGGGCTGAACCAAGTCACTTAAATTGATCGCTTTAACAACGAAGAAATATAAGTTATGTCTGACAAAACTAATTAAAAGTTGTTAAATTAGTTTATTGAATCATAAGTGTTTGATAACACTATCAATTAAAGTATATGAAAAATGACAAAATAGAAAAGAAAAATATAATAAATTTTTACCATATATAAAATAAAAAAGAATAAACATAAAAAGATATGTTTTAACTACTTGAACTAAGTTGTGAAAAATCCTACTTAAAGTAACATCTCAAAAATACTAAATATTACTTAAAAAAACATGTTTACTAATAAATCAAACAACCTTTTCAACTATTAAAAATACTAGAAACAAGTTAAAATGCATAATCAAACATAACTTAAAAAAAAAAATTCGTCACAAATTCTTTAGTAACTATTAACAAAATAATTCGCATTTATAATATAATAACAAGAAAAACAATTAAAGAATGTTATTTATGCTTTGGTTATAGAATTAAAGAATTAAACGAAATATTTAATAGAATGTACAAAATCATAACCCTGTGATTTTTAATTATACTTACATATTTTTTTAATAAAAAAAACTCCTTTTTGACCTTTTAACCAGCGGCATAAAATCTACGACTAGTACGTTAGCAATACCCAAAATAATATTAACGTATATCAAGTCTTTATTTAGAATAATTCTATTGAAACTATAAAGTTAATAAAATTGTAAGATAAATAATGCATAAAGGAAATTAAATTAATTAGTATTATCAACTAAAAATATTTAATAAATTTAATTACAATAGTTTAATAAAAAATTATATGTAAAAAAATTAAAGGTAAATTTAAAATAAGATAACATTTTATTGGATTTTAAAAAGTTTCATTTTGAAATTCATTATAAGTTTAAATAAATTTTGGACTACCCATGTGTTAGACGCCTCTGTGTATATAGGATTCAAATGAGAACTTACATCAGATTCAAGTATTGAAAATTTCAGTGGTAAAAAAAAAAAAAAACTATTAAAAAATTATACAACGCGTGCATATGGAATGTGGAATATGCTTCGTTAGCAGCCAAAAAAAAGCCTAGTTCATTACGGTATTGCAATTTTATTCTTGGACTTTATTTTCCTGGGTCAAGTTAGAGATAGACTAAAAGAAATTGTGCTTCCATTGTTTAAAGGTTCTACATTTAGAATAAAAGTATTTATGGTTCCATCGTTCAAAGGTTCTATATTTGTTGAATCTATATATACGGCTCCTTTTCCTAAATCTTCGGGCTCTTTTGCTGCTTTTAAACTCGGAGGAGGGTTTCTTTGGATATAAGATGAAAAAAATAAAACATAAAAAGTTGAGCAATGTAAGCTTGAGTAGTCGGGGTGGATAATTTTTTTTTAATTATAATTTAACGCATATCAGCGTTTGAACTTAAGATCTGAAATAACTCCCAACAGGTAGAACTATTTTTTTAAAGTCAATAATATAATTTACATATATATCAAAATAAAATATAAAGTAAAGTAAGTTAGATAAATAAAATCATAAATCTTCACCCAAAAAAATCATAAATGAAACCCATTAAAATAGGCCATTTTTAATAAATTTTAGTTAATAAAAAAAGAGAACATTAAAAAAAATATCACTAGCATATTTCCAAATTTTAGATTAGGACTTTAGGATTTTTTTTTCCTTTTCAAGACTTAGGAGTTTCTAAACTTTACATATAGATAATATACTCGATCGATGTGTAGTAACCTATGTCTATTTTTTTAAAATATGAAATAGAGAATTTTAGGAAATGCATCTTTTGGAGGAGCTAAAGTAAAAAGTCATAAAAAAAAATCGGCTATATTAAGACTTGACTGATATAATACTTTTTTACCTATATAGGGATATGAATCGATTTGTTTCATCTTTACTTTATTTATATATATATAGTACATACTATAATTTGTCTTAAAAAAAATACACTCGATGTGCAGTCTAAAGTTTAGCAAGAAAAAAAAAACTTTAATAAATTCTAGTATATATCATGTGACATTATTAAGAAAAATCATACTTATTTATTTAGTGTATTGTCTATACATAAATTGTAGTATTAAATTAAAAGATTTATATAAAAAATATAACTCAATTTAATAAAATTCACAAAAACCCAATCTAATAAACAGTTGAAAGAGACTTATTTTTCATTTTTGGTATTTATTTTCTTAATATTTAAGAATTGTAATAAACAATTAATCTTGAATATTAAATTAAAAAATGAATAGTGAAAAGTAAAAAAATAAATCTTTTATATTTACTTTTATTTTTAAAGTGAATCTCTTTACTGTGTATACACGATGAGCATATCACAATTAAAAATTATGTTTTTACGTAAAAATGATAAAAAATATTTTATAACCATTTAAATAAAAAATTGAGATTAAAAATAATTCCTCTCACCCACTTAATACTATAAACACTTGTGTATCTGTCTAATTGGTTTCAGGTACGTGACTTCGGTTTCTTGCTTTTTTTTTACGTTTGTATATCGACTCTGAAGCCGAAAATGAGCTTCAAATAGGTGGGGGTACCTGTAAAAGCACTCCAACGCTTAAGTCAGGAGGAGTTCGGTTCAGAGTAATGAATATTAATTCAAGAATAAAATAACATTTTTGCCTCAATATCTGTTACCTATTTATAGGGATGAATTGAGCTTTTACTTATTGGGTCTTGCTTAATCAGCCTAAGTCTAGGTAATCTAGTCTTAAGATTAGTTTTCAGCTAATAACCAAGATTTACATTGATTAATCCCTTAATCTATCGCCAGTAGTCTCTTTCATTAGGGTTGTGTTATGTTCGAATTGGTGGCCAAACACTTTTGATCGAATACCCATTGATTGCTTTGGCTGAATACTCCCCATCTTGTACACTTGCCCCCAGTTTCGGTTGTAGTGAAACAAAAATCCAAGTTTTAGAAGGAAAAAACAGAGTTCGGTGAAAGTAAGGGGTGACACTTGAAATTATGGAGGGATGTGACGGTAATAGGAGAATCGGAAAAGGCGAAAAGAATGTGTGCATCTGGACCGTTGATTAGAAGCATTTGGACAGTGAGGATCGCGTCGATTCATCTAGGGTTGTTGGTTATAAATAGGGGGCCCTATCTTCAGTTGCCCTTCACCAAATTTTCTACCCTCTAAGCAGAAATATCTGAGTACCCAAAGATTCTCAACTTCTTCATCCTTTCTTGTCAAGTACGCTCCTCCAAAATGTCTTCCTCTTCTTTTACTAGTTACATTCCTTCTCATTCTTCCTGGTCTCGGGGTGACGCCTCAGAATCAACCGAAGTCACCCTTTCCAGGGAAGGGAGCAATGTTTGCTCCGTTACCTATCGTCATGCTGGTTCCTCGGTTGCAACAGTTACAACCGAGCTTACTCCTTCTGAAGGACCGAAAAGTCCTGAGGCTCTTACATGCAAGCAAGTTGGGAATCCCAAAAGGGAATTCCTCCTATTCTGGACTCGAAGTATGATTAGGTAGATGGGGAGGTAGTTGCCTACTTCTCCCATTATAACACGAAGAAGATCTTGATAAGCTTTGTGAAAAGCATGGAGTTGTGTCCCTTCGAGAGGGATGAAGACTTTCCATTCTTCATCCGACGTTGCCGTGGTGACGACTTCGCTAACCTTGACTTTGCATAGCTCTATAAGGAGGATCAGAATAGTCGTGAGTTTTTTTATGTGCACGATTGTATGTTCCAAGACCTTCATGTTCGCCTTCCCTTCGATGACTTTACTATGGGGGTTCTTTGTATCCTCAACATTGCCCCTACATAGTTACATCCAAATGCCTAGCCTACCTTCAGGCATTCAGGGCCTTGTGCTTGTATACTCACATTAAGGCCAGTCTCGGCCTATTCTTACGTTATTTAACAACTCGTCCCCACAAGAAGTGTAAGTGGGTTTCCTAATACCAAAATCCCAAACACCCTCTCTTCCATCTGTTTACAACCTCTTATAAGAATTTTAAAACTAGGTTCTTCAAAATCATGGTTAATCTAGAGTCCGGTCCCAAACACTTTTATGAACAAAATGGGGAGAGATTGTTTCCTTTCTACTGGCAATGAGCGCTAGTGAGGTATGATTGCTATCCTGTGGAGTTGCTCACGACCGAGGATTTAGTGGGCGCTACCTTTCTAGACTCTCTTTCTCGGTGCCTACCTATGGGGAGATTGATATGGTTGTTCTAGTCTCCCATGCCCTTTAAGGATTTAGAGAGTGAATAGCCGAACACGGTGCTTAACTTGTTGATTTATGTATATATGTTTTCGGTATATATCGTTATTACTTTGTGCAGGCATTATTATGGACGGGGGCGACAACATTATGAACTTCTGAAAGAGCAGGCTGCTCAGGTTGAGGCTGAGGAAGAGGTCATCCCTCAGCAAGTATTCAAGGTGGATCCTCCGTCGAGGGATCCTCCAGTTGATGTTACCCCTCCCATGACAGAACACGAGAAGTTGAAGTCAAAACAAAAGGAAAATGAGCCCGAGAAGGGGAAAAATAAGGGGAATAAAAAGAGCAACGATGGCAAGAAGTCTTCGTCCAACGGGTCAAAGAAGCAAAGGAGCGAAGACCCTCTGCCTAACCTGGTGATCCCCCTTGCCATTATGAGCTTCTCTTTCTTCAGTGAAGATTTTGACCCCTTCGCCACCATGTGCCATATCGACAAAAATTTATCCGAAGCAGGTCAGGCGCACCTAACAAACATAGACCCTACTCTTCACTGGTGTACAACTGTGAGTTTTTGGCTTGCTTGCAAGCTTTGGTTCGCCATCTCTTTTATACTAAGATGACTAAGCTGAGCCAACAACTAAGGCGTTCTAAGCAGTCGTTAGAAGTGGCCACCAAAGTTGTGGACTCGCTGAATGCCAAGGTGGCAGAGATGAAGGAGAGATCCAAAATCATGGTCTCAGCTGAGGACCATGCCACTGCACTCAACCAAAAAGATGAAAAAAAAAAATAAAGGAAGCAATGTAAAGGTATAAGAGAGCCAATGCTGCTCATAGGCAGAGTGAAAGGAGTCGCAAGTCTCTAAGCTGAGACCTCGACGCCACTAAAGAAGGCTTCTTGAGATACCAGAAGCAAGCTAACAAAGATATATGTGTTGAGCATGAGGCTGGTTTTCGCCAAGAAAACCACTCCGGCTCCTTCCACAGGGTTTCAAATTTGATTGAGTGGGACTTCTTCGGTGGGGAATTCAAGAACTTCGATGATGTGCTTGATGAGCTAAGTCCTAACGAACACGGGCCCTGCATGATTTTTTATCCCTCGCGAACTGTTCGTGTGGAGGAAGAAGATGAAGGCGCCAAGGAAGTGGATGGTGGTGGGAACGCTGAGGTTCAGCTGAGTCTGTGACTCCTTATTTCTTTTGCTTTTTGTTAAGTTAGGCGGATGTGCATGCCTTGTTGATTTTTTTTGTAGTGTCTAGGCCGATGTGCATGTTGTTTTCTTTACGTGTATTTCTTCTTGAACACTATCATTGCAAATTTATTTAATGATTTTCTTTGGGTTGAGAATGTTGTTCGGACTGATTTTTTTGGTGAGTTGGCGGTGTTTTTCATCCAACGAATCGTTAGGCTGACTCTTTTTTCTTTAAATAATTGTGTTTAATGCTGCTTATGTTACAAATGTTGCCTAGACCGAACTCTTTGACGAGTTGGTAGGGCACTTATCTTTGAGTTGCAAGTGTCGCTTGGACCGAACTCTTTATCGAGTTGGTAGGGAACTTGTCTTGGGTAGCAAGTGTTGCCTGGACCGAACTCTTTGTCGAGTTAGTAGGGTACTTTTCTTGAGTAATGAGTGCTACCTGGATTGAACTCTTTGTCGAGTTGGTAGGACACTTATCTTCGACTTGCGAGTGCTGCTTGGACCGAACTCTTTGTCAAGTTGGCAGGACACTTATGTTTGTGTTGAATAAAGTAATGTAAAGGTTAGAGGTTTTTAGGAAAGATAAGCAACACTAGTGAAAAGGAAAGAATGATATTCCATTATGTCATGATAAGCCTCGTTAAAAACCTTCTCAGTAAAAATCCTCCTTGGGAACAAAAATCGAGGAAGGAAAAGAGTGTTTGCGTTACATAGTTCAACTGTAATAATCTTTTAGATGGATAGAATTCCAAGTTCTTGGGACGAGTTTGCCAGACAGTTCTTTGAGTTTGTAGGCGTCATTGCATAGAGCTTGACTGATGCGGAATAGCCCCTCCCAATTCGATGCCAATTTGCCTTTTGTACTATCTTTCGTGGCTTCCCCAGTATAGTTCAACTGTAATAATGTTTCAGATGGGTATTATTCCAAGTTCTTGGGACAAGTTTGCCTGATAGTTCTTCAAGTTTGTAGGTGCCATTGTCTAGAACTTGATTGATGCGGAATAGCCCTTCCTAATTCAATGCTAATTTGCCTTCTGTCCTATCTTTCCTAGCTTCCCCAGTATAGTTCAACTATAATAATGTTTCATATGGGTAGAATTCCAAGTTCTTGGGACGAGTTTTGCTGACAGTTTTTCGAGCTTGTAGGCGCCATTTCCTAGAGCTTGATTGATGCAAAATGGCCCCTCCCAATTCAGTGCCAATTTGCCTTCTGTCCTATCTTTCCTCTCTTCCCCGGTTGCTCACCATACTAAGTCATTTTGCCAAAATTCCTGGCTTCGAACCCTAGTACTAAATCTTCAGGCCATCCTTTGTCTGCAGGTCTCGGTGGCTATCGCAACTTTGTCATGGTCTTCACCTATGCAATCCAGCATGACCAGCATTGCCTCCTAGTTAGTATCTTTACTGAAGTGGGTGCTCCTGCATTAGGCTCCCCTATTTCTGTTGGAATCATAATGTTAGTCTCGTATACTAGCCTAAAGGGTGTCTCTTTTATTGATGATTGCGAATACACATGTAGGCCATAGGATCTCGGGGATTTGTTCGGCCCATCCTCCTTTTGCCCCAGTCATTCTTTTTTTTAATTCCCCTAGTATTACTTTGTTTGCAGCTTCGGCTTGGTCGTTTGATTGCGGGTGTTCGACCGAAGTCACCCTGTGCTTGATGTTTAACCCCTTTGAGAAAGAGTTCAACTTCTTGTTCATGAACTGGAGGTCATTGTCTGTGACCACAACATATGGGATTTCAAACCTCGTGATGACATTCTTCCAAAAGAACCTCTAGACATTCTGTACCGGAATAGTGGCCAGGGGTTCTTCTTCTATCCACTTTGTGAAATAATCTATGGTTACCAGTAGGAATTTGACATGCCCCTTTGCCATAGGAAAAGGGTCGAGGATGTCCATTCCTTATAATGCAAAATGGCTAGGGGCCTGCTATTACTTTTAGGTCATCCATTGACTGGTGGATAAGGTTTCCATGCTTTTGACATTGTATGCATTTTCTCACGAAGGTTGAATAGTCTTCTTGAAGAGTGGGTCAAAAGTACCCAACCCTCAAAACCTTAGCGGCCAAAGTTCTTCTCCCAATATGCATTCTATAGACGCCCTTATGAACTTCTCAGAGGACATAGTTAGCTTTGTCTTGGTGCTAAACACTTGAGTAGGGTGTTGAAAACCCTCTCTTGTATAAGTCCCCCGCGATTACCATGAACCTGGCTGCCTTCAACCTTAACATCTTGGTATGTATGGGGTCTTCGGGTAGTTAGTTATGTTGTATGTAAGCCATAATGTCCTTTTTCCAGTCATCTACCATTGAAATAGCACACACTTCTAGACTAAGTGAGGATAGCTCTTGCTGAATAATTGTCTTTAGTTGCCTTGACCTTCTTATGCTCGCCAATTTGGCGAGTTGGTTCGCTCTTTCATTTTGGTCGTGAAGTATGTGGACCACTTCGACCTTGTCAAACCTGGATTGCATCTTTTTGAAGGCATGATAATACTTTAGCAATTTCGGCTTGTTGACTTGGAACGAATCATTGACATGTTCGGTCACTACCTTGGAGTCTGTTAGACATCTGACTACCTTGGCCCTTACTTTTTCAGCTAGTTTTATGCCAGCGAGCAAGGCTTCGTAATTCGCTTGGTTATTGGAGGCCTTAAAACCAAAACGTAGGGATTTCTTAATGGAGGCCATTTGGCCCCTCTACGATGATTCCTACTCCACTTCCTCCACTATTCGAGGACCCATCCACATGCACGGTCCATTGGGCCAGTTGGTCCTTCGGTTCATCCATGGTGGGCTAAAGTTCATTGAGGAAATCAGCCAACAACTGAGACTTTATGGGGCTTCTCGGTTCGTAGCAAATATCAAATTCAAAGAGTTCTACAAACTTGGCCACCATTCTCTCTACCAGTTCTGGCTTTCGCAACTCTCGCAATTAGGTAGTTAATGCGGAAAATCATCTTATGGCTTTGAAAATAAGGCCTCAAGCGCCTTTCCGTGCTCATTAACGCTAGGGCCATCTTCTCTACTGCTTGGTACTTGACCTCGGCATCTCAGAGGATGTGACTTGTGAAGTAAATAGGATGTTGCCTTGCTTAAGTTTCTTGTACGATGACGGTGCTTAAGGCCGAGATGAAGATTAATAGGTATACTATGAGTGTGTTTGAACTTGGCTTGAATAATACTGGAGGGGTGACCAGAGTTTTCTTTAACGTAACAAATGCCTCTTCACATTCTTCCATCCATTTGAATGGTTGTGCCTTCCTAAGTAAGGTCATGACGGGCCTAGTCTTTTCGGCAACACATGGTAGGAATCTAGTGAGTGCTGCCAACCTCCCTATCAGACATTGCACCTTCTTCTGGTTTTTTGGGCTTCTCATTTCTAATATGGTTGAACACTTGTCTAGGTTGACCTATAGTCCCTTTTTTGTAATCATGAAACTGAAGAATTTTCCACCTTACACACTGAAAATACGCTTTTTTGGGTTGAGCCTCATAGAATGCCTTCTTATAGTGCCAAAGACTTCCCTTAGGTCTTGCGCATGATTCTGAACTTTCTTGGACTTAATGACCATATCATCCACGTATATCTCCATATTCTTCCCAATTTGCTGATGGAAGACTTTGCCGATAAGCCTTTGGTACATGACCCTGCATTTTTCAAGCCGAAAGGCATAACCTTGTAGCAGTATGTGGCGCTTTGGTAATGAACGCCATATTTTCTTCGTCCAACGGGTGCATCCGAATTTGATTGTACCTACAAAGGCGTTTAAAAAGCTAAGGATGCCTTGGCCTGCTGCCCCATCCACTAGCTTGTCGATGTTGGGCAACGAGTATGCATCTTTGGGGCATGCTTTGTTGAGACCAGTGTAGTCCGTGCACATTCTCCTCTTTCCATTGTGCATTTTAACCATTACTATGTTAGCCAACCAGGTGGTATACTTCACTTCCCTTTATAAACCCTGCAACCATGAGCTTCTCCACCTCTTCTCTAGCCACCTTTAGCCCTTTAGCTCCTATTTTTCTTCTTTTTTATGCCACAAACTTTGCAAGAGTACAAAACGAAAGCTTATGAGACAAGAAACAAGGGTCTATTCTTGGCATGTCTGTAGCTGCCCAGGCGAACAAATCCGTGTTCTAACATACCACTGTCGTGATTTCCCTCTAGTCCTTCTTTAGTAAAGAAACCCCGAGGTACGTGACTTGGGTTGGTTCCTTTCCTACCTGAAAGGTTCGGTGTCTTCGGGTCTAGGTCCAGATCTGAAGAGTTCGGGTGCATTAGCATGTTGACAGCGCAAGTCTTCTAGTTGTCCTCCGAAGGCCTCACTTTCAAGCTGGCTAGGTAACATTCTTGGGCAACACATTGGCCAGCATGGACCGTGATGATCCTTCTCTCTTCGGATGGGAACTTCATGGCTAGATGTGGGGTGAATACTATGACTCCCAACTTGTTGAGCGAGGGACTTCCTAGCAGTATGTTGTATGAGGTGTTGACTTGTACCATTATGTACCTTATCTTCACTGTGAGATTGGGACCTCTGTTATCCCCAAATTTGGTATATAGGTCGACACATCCTCACGTTGCTACCCTTTCCCCTACAAATCCAATAAGCAGCTTATTATATGAAATTAGCTGGTCTTCTGGGATGCCAAACTCTTGGAAATTTTTCCAATAGAGCACATTCACCGAATTCCTCTGGTCCACTAGGGTCTTTCTTAAAATGCAATTAGATATTTCTAAACTGATAGCCATGGGATCATCTTGCTACGGGTCTACGACTTTAAAATCATCACCGTGAAGGTGATGATGGGAATTCTCAGCCTGAGGTGAGGCATCACAGAGATTACGGACTTTAATGCTCTAAGGTGCCTTTTAAGGGAAGATGAGGTGGCCTCTCCTCCTACAAATCCTTTAGCTATCGTGTTGATCACCTTTTTTTGGTGGCCTCCCTAATAGGCATTCCTTCTCTTCTTTGATCTGCTTCTGCTTCTGCTCCTCCTCCTGTATCCTCTAGATCAATCATGTCCCTTTTTTCACTACGACCATTTCAGATCTGGTTCTCTCTTTGGTGGTATGTGCTTCTTTGCTGATAAATATAGTCCTTTAGGTGACCCTGTTTGATGAGGTCTTCTATCTTGTCTCTCAACACCGAACACTCTTTAGTGGAGTGTCCCTTGTTTCGGTGGTATTTGCAGTGTTTGCTAATGTCTGCTCCTAGTGGCGTATTAGCCCTTCTCGGCATGACTAACAATTCTACTGCTAGAGCCTGTTCCAAGACTCTAGACCGAGAAGTGTTCAATATGGTGTAATGGTTATACCTTGGCCTTCTGGGTGGCCTCTCACTGAGCTGCTCCTTCCTTTTTCCTTTCTCTCTATTCCCTCTCTCCTTAGGGTATTGGCTTGGGGCTTCCAGGGAATTCTTTTGGAAGGTTTGTAACTCCTTAATCTCGATGAATGAGATAACCCAGCTTTTCATTTCCTTCATACTCCTCGGGAGGACGTGAATCATGCTTTTCGCAAAGTCTCTTGGTTGGATATTTTTCAAAAAGGTGTAGAGGGTCAGTTTGGCTATACATCCTTTATGCTTAAGGTTGCCTTGCCGAAGCGATCGATGAATGACCAAAGAGGCTCCCTTTTCTCCTGTCTAGTAGTTGTCAATTCCTAGGAGGTAAACCCATGAGGGCGAGATGTGGCAAATTGGTTGCCAAACTTGGATGCCAAGGTTAGGAAACTGTCGACCGAGTGTGGGGGAAGTTGTATAAACCAGTTCAACGCTGGTCCCTGAAGGGACATAGGGAATATCTTACACAGGGCTGTCTGGTCCTTAGTTACATCCATACCTGGGTCATGAAGGCGACCAGATGGTCGTCAGGATCCGAAGTCCCATCATACTTTCCAAGGATACTTACTTCCAACTTTCTAGGAGTGACACCTCCATTATCTTAGGCATGAAAGGGTGATGAGGTGTGACTATTATTATTACTTTCCCCTCGTGCGGCCTACTTCAAGAGGTGGCACTGCTTGTAGAGGTTAGTGGTTTGACAGTCTTGCTTGGGCGTGGGGTGACACCTTTCTCGAGAGGCTTTCGGCTTGCCTTCGACTCTGGCAAAGACGAATTCTTGAGGGGTCTACGAATTGACCTAGAGGGGTCGACTTCCCGTGGGTGTTGCTGACTTTCCCCCATGGAAGTCCTTCCTTGCATGGTCCGAGCCGTCCTCCCTTCTTGCCTGGTTCTGGTTCTAGATTTCGGTTGTTTTGCATCTCAGCTCCGCCACTTCTTCTCTCAACAACCTGAGGACCTCGGCCAGGCTAATCTACCACCTTGAGATTTCCAGTCGTCATTCTGGTTCCTTCTCCTTCGTTGTCATAGTTCCTAGCTGCTCCTCCATTGCTCCTCGTCCTTGCCATAGCTAGTGGGTAATTAACACTTAGTGGGATCCCAGGTTTTACTCCGAGCCCTACGGTGGACACTAAAATGTACTTGTCTGATTGGTTTCGAGTACGTGACTTCAGTTTCTTGCTTTCCTTGTACGTCTGTATATCGACTTCGATATCTGTTACCTATTTATAGGGATAGATTTGGATTTTACGTCTTGAGTTTTGCTTAATCACCCTAAGTCTAGGTAATACAGTCTTAAAGTTAGTTTTCGGCTAATAACCAAAATTTACATTGATTATCCCTTAATTTGTCGCTAGCTGTCTCTTTCATTGGGGTTGGATTGTGTTCGAATTGGTGGCTGAGCATTTTTTACCAAATACCCACTAATTACTTTGCTCGAATACTCCCCCACCCCGAATACTCCCCCATCTTGTACAACTTGTATTTTGGATTTATTTTAAGAAGTGTTGTAAAGTACATTACACGCCAAAAATCCGGTCCTTTTTGCTGAAGAATCCTTTCTTTTGGCAGCTTGCCATTATTTGTAAATGCCAACCATGCATCGCTCATTTTCCGTATCTTTTTCCCTTTCAAAATTTCTTTTATACTTTTATCATTGGACAAAACGTTCACCATTCATTTCATGCACAGTTCCCATGGCCAAGAGTAGATTATGGGTATATGATTCTTTGTACTCTGAGCAAAAGCGATAAATCACAAATCCATTCCAACGGTTGCAATGAAAAACACATTCCACCCTTACGTACAGTGTTCGATAGTAAAACAAGGGAGTACGGACCCTCACTTGTTCTGATTCTGTGGAGTTTTATGGAATCAAGAATTTTGATTCTTGCGACTTTGGTTTTTCTACAGAGTTAGTGGCTATCATTTCTTTTAAGCCGAATAAACAGCATATACCGGTAAAAAACAAGTTATTAGATGAAGAATAAGGACCCACACTTCTTAATCTAGTAGTAGAAGAGAATAAAATAAGTCAACAATTCAACATTGGAACAGAGTATTCAAAATTCACGGATTGCATTATTTGGTCCAAGATTCAGCTGAAATCTTAATCTTAATTATATCTAAAAGTAACATTGGTGTTGTGTGTAAATAAGTTGAAATTATTGAAACCTTTTGTATTGAAGGGGAGAAAGGTACGGCAAAATGGTAGGACAATTTTGTTTTGATTAGCAAAAAAGCCAAAATCACATCACATCCATTCTATTTGGTTTGGTTTGGGTGGGGCATCTTAAATGGCTCAATGGGGAACCATTAGAATAAAAATCTTTGCATTGATCTCCAAGCAAAAAAATGACACAGAGACACTGAGAAAGAGAGAGTAAAAGCAAAAAGGACTTGTTAGCGCAGCGCACCGTCCTTGTTACTTGTTAGTTGTTATTTGTTTGCAATAAGAATAGCCAATAGACACCAAAAGTATTGTGCAGCCTAAATATGTGTTTTATTTTACTGTCCACGTGTTTTCTTCACCGTACGTCCAAGTATTGCACGTGTTATTACTGTTTTTGTACTCAAACCCACACCTTACTCGATCCATCTTCAGTTCCGCTCTCAATAATTAAGGATGTGTTTGGAAATCAATTTCATCTTCATCCAACGGAAGTTTTACACTTTTAGCATAAACACAAAAGTAAGGTATGTGATGGATCGGTGTTGAAAGTGAATTTAGTTGAACCCTATGTCCCTACCATATTCAAACACACTAATTCCAATTACTAGTAAAACTCCACGCTGCAAAACAAAAGCAGGCATAAATGCCATTGTTTTTCTCCTTATTCTATCTGGCACAATTTTTTTCTGTCTTCCAACTTACAAACTAAATTTAAATCGAGGAGCAGCAAGAAGAGATTAAGCCGAAAATAACATTTTACTAATTTTGTTTTTCAACATTTTTTATTTTAGTCATTTTTTGTTTTACGTTTCGATTGGATAAACTTATAGTATAAGTACTTTTTTAATAAAAACTTTTTACCTAAGAGTTTATATTATTAACTCTTAAATCCAATAAGTTATTTATGTTTAAATATATAATTTTAGAGAGAGAGAGAGAGAGAGAGAGAGAGAGAGAGAGAGAGAGAGAGAGAGAGAGAGAGAGAGAGAGAGAGAGAGAGAGAGAGAGAGAGAGAGAGAGAGAGAGAGAGAGAGAGAGAGAGAGAGAGAGAGAGAGAGAGAGAGAGAGAGAGAGAGAGAGAGAGAGAGAGAGAGAGAGAGAGAGAGAGAGAGAGAGAGAGAGAGAGAGAGAGAGAGAGAGAGAGAGAGAGAGAGAGAGAGAGAGAGAGAGAGAGAGAGAGAGAGAGAGAGAGAGAGAGAGAGAGAGAGAGAGAGAGAGAGAGAGAGAGAGAGAGAGAGAGAGAGAGAGAGAGAGAGAGAGAGAGGAAGAGATCCACTTATATGTATTTACTATTATTATCATTTTTTATCTTTTGTTGATTATTATTATTTCCAGCTATGGTCAATTTTTTATTATTTTGAGATATTTCTTCCGGTAATTTCTTTATTCTTTCCAAATATTCCTTCTAGTCATTTTCTTTCCAAATATTCCTTCTAGTCATTATTTCTAGATATTTCTTTTGGTAAGTTCTTTATTATCTGCAGATATTACTTCTGGTCATTTCTTAATTATTTTCAGATATTATCTTCTAGTCCTTTTTTATTTATTTGTCCTCTAGATATCATAGTTTGATCCTCCATTATTATTCACTGCTTATTTTTTCCTTTGACTTATTTTTCAAAAATTACATTTGTGTAATATATGTTATTCAAAGGATCAATAACTATATGTTGAATATTCATGATAGAATATATTCACATCTTATGAAATTTTCAAGGAATTATGTGTCAAGTTTAATTTTGTAAAATTCATAATAAACATGATATTTCTCAAAATCATATTTTTAAAAGATAATCTAAGTATGCTTCGTGGTTATAGTCTAACCTGATTTTCCACATAAGAAAATATGTCTTTAGTGCTACTAATAAATCAATTTTTACTTATATTACTATTACGATTACTATTGATTATTATTCATGAACTAGAAATTTTGAGATGAAAAATTAATTTTATATCGATTATGATCTTTAATTATTTGAGGTTGATTTATAAATAAATCTGTGAATGCTTATTGATATATGAAAATATTATGTGATTTTCAAATTTGGTGATTTTTTAATTAGTGTTGAAATGAATCTAGCAAAGTCCTAGGTTTCCTTGTAAAGATATGATACAAATGTATGAGTGCTCGTGTTTTAGGAAGTCACAACTTGGTATACTACGAGATGAAAGGTAGGTCCTAGTTGAATCGTAAGATGGTTTTAAATATATGAATATTCAAAATTATCCCATGATGATACTTGGACTGAGGATATTCATCAGGTAGGTGAATATTCAGAGTAGTCTATATGGGTACTTGGGCTGAGGATATTCATCAGGTAGGTAAGTATTCAGGGTAGTCCATGTTAGCAATTGGGATGAAGATGTTCATCAAGTAGGTGAATATTCAGGGAAGTCTATGTTGGCTCTCGGATGTAACATTCATAGATCTAAAACTTTTCATAAGATCTAGTATGATTGAGTTGAATCATTAATGGTTATGGATCCATATATAGGGTCAAATGTGATTGAATTGAGTAAGAATAAGTCTATATATTAAGTTAAATGATATTGAAGTATAGGCTAAACCTTAGGCTCCCATTTTTTGTTAAGTTTATTAAGATTAAAGTAGATGGTTTATAAGAATCTCACTCCTTTCATGTGTTTTCTTTCATGTATTTCTATTCTTATATGTTCATGGTATAAATATAGAAGATGATCAGCAGGAAATGATCTAGAATTTAGAGGATTTACTTTGAATATGTTAAACTCCTAAACAAGTTACTTTTTGATGCTCAAATAATTTTGAAATTATAAGAAGTCTACTGCTTTGAGTTAGGACTATCAGAAGGGTAGCTATAACCATTAATGTATTGTATTTTGAAATAAAACTTGCAATTGATTATATATTTTGGCTTGAAATGTTATAAGAAGATTATGATTTTTTATGTAAGATTAAATTTTAAAAATTTTCTGCATTTTCATGTGTAGACATCCAATTTTGTCTGGATAAGGCCTTCACCTCGAAAAGGAAAATAGGAAGAGAAAACTGCATAAACGTTAGGGATCGTGATAAGTGTCAACTTTGTACAAAATCTGAATCTTTATGACAGTTATCCAGGCAAAAAAGTTAAAGAAAATACTTTGCACGACCCAACTTTATCTAAGGATACAATGTTAAAATTTCACATTTAACTCGTTGTTTCTTGTGTCCAATCTCCCTTTCAAACCAATTAGAAGCAAATAACAAAAAAGAGTGGCACAATGCAAATGAACGAATCTCAGCGTTGATTCATGTGAATCCCAAGCCTCAACCAAATGTATCAATGAATCAAGAGAGGACATTGGTCCATGTGAATTGCAATACAAAAGCTCAAGCCTCATCCTAAGGTATTAATGAATCAAATAGGGGTGTTGGTTCATGTGATTTACACGGCCACGGGTAAAAAACCAACCAATAATGGCATAGGACTAAAAAAGGTCGCTGATTCTAGTAAAAATTCGTTGAGCCATGGAGGAAATCACACCTCAGAGTTTTCTTAGCGAAGCAATTTTTGCTAAGCAAAGTCCCAAGAAATAATTATAAACTCAAAAGTTCTATCAGTAAATTTTAATTTTGCTCAGCAGATTTTCCTGCGTGAAGGCTATAAATAGGGGCGCAATTTCTTTGTTTGGGGAAGGAATTTTGAAGGCTCTTGAGGGGATTTTTGGAAATTCTTGGAAGAGCTATTCTTAATAGTCTAAGATAGCTTGGTAGAGCTCTTAGGAGAGAGTTTATAAGAGCTTTTGGGAGAGGTTTTGAGGGAGACATTTGGAAGGAGTTTAGAGAGAGTCTTCTTTGCATTTGTTGAGAGAGTTCTAAAGAAAGTTCTTGAGAGGGTTTTGGAAAACTTTTCTTAAGGAATTATTGGGTTTTTCTAAAGAGTTTTGGGAAAGTTTTCTAGAGGTTGTTTGGACCTTTAGAGGAACCTTTCTTGGAGTCATCCTTGGAGCTCTCAATAGGATTTATCTTGGAACCTTTTCTGGAGACACTTCTCTTAATACTAATTGCGCCACACACTTTGTGAGTTTAAAACTATTTTTTACTTTAATCATGGTTATTTTGTTTCATCGTCTTAAAACACCACACCATAATTTTTAATTTTCTATTTATCTTTTGTTTGTTAAAAAAACTTTGCGCCTATCAAGTGTGTCATTTTCTATCTGAATATAATACTCTTTTTAAAGATAAAGAGGTTGATCATATGTGACATCTCTTTAATCCCGAGATTTTAAGTCATAATTTGTGACAACTTTTTGTCTAGAACATCATCTCTAAAAAATAAATCACTAGTCAAAATTATTTTCAAAAAATAAAAATAATCCAAAAAGAAAAATATTCAAGTAGATTGACTTGGGTGTACACCCTCATCAATTCTAAATTCTAGGACATATGAACTGTGCTAGTTCAAAAATCCTAAATCTCAAAATCGAAAGTCAAAGTTAAAAAATATTAACACAAACATTTTCTATGAAGAACTACGTAAAATATGATTTTCCATTACACTTAGAGATATATAGGAGCAAAAGACCGCTCCTGTCGACCCAAATAAACTAAAACATAATATCAATCCTCTTTCTTGGTTATTTACGTTAATAACAGTAATATGATAGTTGTAATAATAATAATCACTATAAGGTTTTTTACCTTAAGAAGAATATTTTAAAAGAAAAATAATTTGTCATCTTTATGGAAGACGTTGTTGGTTGTTAATACATTCCCTATATGTAATCAACTCTCAAACTCAAAATTTGGCTTCACAGACCATCTTTTATTTTTAAAGGTTTTTCTTATGTTTTCTTTAATAAACATTGGTGGCAAATCCTTTGATTTTCCAAACTATTTTTTGTCGTCCTGTCGACACCCACGTGTCGACAGATGGCGACTGCGCTGGGGAGTTTAAAAGTCAAGCATATCATAATTAACTAAGCAAATTATTTTTCTTTTAATATACTTGTCTCTTTTGTTCATTTCTTCTTTCTTTAATTCCCTTATTTCCTTTCTCTTTGGTTATATAATCTTCTTTGTTATATATAAATGTGGTTACTTTGTTGAAACGTTAGGTTAGAATACTTTTATATCCTAAATGTGTGTTGTTTATTTTGCAGATTGGTTAGTTTAGGAATTTCTCTAATTACACACTTCACCTACACAATTTTCACACAATTATGAGTGTGGTCCTACACTCGGATTTGAGTGTAACCTAGGGAGTGAGAGACGATTAGTGGTACCATTTTAGATGCATTTCTAATTTAGTTATCATGAAAGTCTCATCTAGAGCATGACTCTTTTTGTCAATGCCCACACTTTGGATGCGCTTACAATTTGTGGATGTATTCCAAAACAAGTACATAGCTCTAGAAAGCCTTTGGAAGGAAGTAGATAATTGTCAGACAGTGAGGATTCACTTGTTAAAAGAGCCATATGCCCGCCCCATAGGGTAGTTGAACTCCTCTAGATACACCGATTTAGGACATTGGGGGCATAATTTTTCTATCCATCTTCCTATAATCTCCTTATTCTTTAAAGAGAAAAAAGTGATATAATAGTTTCCGCATGCATAATAATTCATACTTATGCTCCCATAAAACAAGTTTTTGAGAATCATAAAATCTTGTTGATCGGAATATCTTAAAAAGAAACATGGGATCAAATAGTTAAACCAAAGGAACAGTGCTAGTAAAGTCAAGTTTAAGATGCCTAATATGAAGTTGTTGGAACTCTTTAGTTATTTGCTGAAAGGGTCCAAATGTGTGGCCTTTGCAAGAAAGTATAGGAACATCTTGGATCTATTAAAGTTAAATATGCAAACAAGAGTCATCTCTATATTAAATCATTTTTATGATCACCCTCTAAAATGTTTCACCTTTCAAGACTTCTAAATAGCCTCGGTGTTTGAAAAATGAATGGATTTTGAGGATTTCATTAGAAGATAGAAAGCCATACTAGACTTAAGGGCATCTCCCTTCCATGAATGCACTAGGAAATTTGCTAAGGGTCTAAGAGTTTAAATTACCTTTTTGCAAAATTACCCTAATAGTCAAGGAGACTCCAATACAACCGCCCATTGTTATGAGAAAATTCAAAGAGCTTTAGGAAGCCTTGATAAAATCTAAGGAAGAAAAAGGGAAGTTGAAGAGAGAATTGGAAAAGTCTCCACTAAATAATGAGAAGAGAAAATGATGTTGTTAACCAAAGCTAATAAAAGAGGAAGGGATTAAGAAGAGTTAATCAAGACTTGAGACTGTTTAGGAATTGCAAGCAAGGAGTTGGGATTGAGAAGGCACGAGAGACCAAACTTTGGTTGCAAAAGTATCTGAGATGCAATCACAAAAGGTGTTCAAAGATCTACAACAATAATTAAAAAGGGTAGTGCAAGAGTTTAGATAGGCTCCAAGATGAAAAGCAATACAAGCAAGAAGAAGCCACAAGGATGAATTTGGAAAAATGGAAGAAAAAAGGACAAAATACACTTGATGAGCCATGTTAAAAAGCAAGAAATCCTCATTGAAAGCTTGATGCAGAAGTCATAGTTTGAAAAAGAATTGGGCAAATCAATTAACAAGAAACGCATCAAGTTACCAAATGACAAGATATGTTTGGAAAAGTCGGTAAATTAGGCAATCTCAGAAATTCCTAAAAAGATTAATTTCTTATTTGAAAGGAGTTAATGGAAAATTTGAAAGAGATGGCAATAGTCAATGCAAAAGAGGTTTCCAGCTGGATATTAATGAAAGTGTGTCACTTTTGATCCTACGAGACCACTTCTCTTTTGTGTCTTAGATATTCGCAATTAAGCAACAAAGTTTATGATTCTCTAAAAAAAAGGAAGAAAAAATTAAAAAAAAAAGAAAATAAAAATAAGGGTAACATGATAAAATAATAAATAAAAGCATGATTATTTCATTTCATGGCATTCAATTCTCATAACATTCATCTACATACAGGAAAATAATTAATCAAGCAAAGAAATTGTCCTTGCGACACCCTTACGAGACTCGTGCCAAGATCGAGATAATGGAAAGAATAGTAGAGGATATAGGAGTACAACTTGAAGTCCTGAAAGAGGAAATGCACCAGATGAAACAACAAATGGACAAGATCTTGAAGTTACTACAATCTATTAAGGATGCAAATGGGAATCCTTCAGAAAAACCTCAAGCTACATCTTTGCATCCTCTTGAGTTTAACTCATCAATGCCATTACCTCTATGTAGTATGCTTATAGGTCGTGTGTCGCCCGCAACCACTAATATTGAAGAAGCTAATCACCCCACTCCAATCACAAATCCTTCATATGGCCTTCCACCAGGTTATACATTGCCTATGGTCGGTAAACTCGGAAATATTCTCCACACCTCTACCTCCGTACCTCCAAACCAAACACAGGTCCTAGACCAAAATCTTGAGATTAATGACTCACATATTCCACCACCAGTTAACGGCACTTCCCTAATGACCTCCCAAAACCAAGGTACCAACCCCAAACCAACCATTGTGGTCCACTCTAAAATTGACAATAACTTATCCAATGATAAATTGCATTTTTAAGAAGAATGAGTGAGGGCCATTGAGGAAATCGATCATTACACCATTGGTGCTGTTGATTTATGCTTAGTCCTGGATGTTGTAATTCCGCCTAAGTTGAAGGTTCTTGAGTTTGACAAATACAAGGGAGATTCTTGCCTAAGAAGTCATCTAACAATGCGTAAACTCTCTCGAGTTCAAAAATATTTGTCACAAAAAACTACTCCTTTTTTACTTGGTATTAGATCATGTTGTCTTTCAATTCACTTAGTCACAAACTCATCTTGTTTGTGATTGTGGTTATTTTAAAAAAAAATTACATACAAAAAATATCAAATACAAAATTTTCTCTTAAATAAATGTTTAATTTTTTTCATATATAATCACAATATGATTATACACCATTGTATCAATATCGGTTAGCTCCCTTTTCTCTTAAGAGCATCTCCAACCGGAGATGTCTGTAAAGTTGTTTAAAAAATTAATGAGTTGTTTGAAACAACTCTTTCATTGAAACAATTCTACATAACAATTCAAGTTGCTTAAAAAGTAGATGAGTTGATTAACCAAACAATTGTTGCTTATGATTAAAAAAAGTAATTTTTCACCAAATATGTACAAATTGATAACAATATACAATTGAAAAAAATGGAAAAATTGTGATTTTCTTATAATTGTTTATAATTTCTTCCATTAAAATATAATATAAATTGCTTAGTAATTATGTGAGACGATAATATCATCAAATATTTCTTTTAATGTAATAAAACAATTGAATGAACTGGTGTTTACTTTTAATAAGAGTTGCTCTTATTAAAACAATTGAACTTATATATACAGAAAGAATTGGTGTTTACTTCATCTGTTCATAAAATAAATCAAATCGAATGATAAATGAAAAATATAAGAAAATTGTTTTTCATTTTTAATAAACCCATGAAATCAAAGTTTTCTCAAGAGTTATGTTAACGGACAAAATAATAAATTATCCACTTTTCCCTCAATGTCTAATTTGTATTAAATAAATAAAGATTTTAACTGGAATTAGTAGTACATCATTTTTTATCATGACAAAGTATATATCAATTTTGTTTATAACTAAATATTTATTACAAATTTCGATTTATTATCTTTAATTGAAGTTTGTTTTTTTCTCAATCACATATTTGTCAACACAATACTTAAACAGAAAATATCACTTAAAATATATGAGTCCAGAGTTGTCCAATAACATGTAATATATATAATAACAACAACTATTTGTATGAAGCAGATAGTGTTTGCAGAAAAAAAAATTTATTGTAGGAAAAAAATTAAAAACACTTTTTTTAGCAGTTAAAATTTATGGTTAATTACACAATTGTGTAGGTATTATTTTTTATTAAAATTTATATCTTTAATAAATTTTAATAACTAATAAAAACGTGTTAAAAAATTGTCAGAAAGCGATTAGAACACTTTTCTCTCTTCTTTGGGAGCATTATAACGCTTCTCTCTGCTTTTCTTTTCTTCTTTTTATAGCTTCTCTTGTTAGTTATTAGATTAGACATAATATGCTTTCGTTTATAAAATAAATAAAATAAAAGACCTGCAATCTTTTCTGTAAGACCCAAAAGATGTTACTCCACACCCAAGTTGGGTGGTTTACTACTACAATCAATGGCTGAAATGTTTTGTGTCTTGGACACCTAAAAAGACTTTAAAATTCAACTCAAAATAGGTTTTGACATAGTAGCAAACAAATAATTATTATGCGTTTAAAACAAAACTGCTCTAGTTGAGTGTGTAAGTAATTTGTCAAATATACTGTCCGGAAAAAAAATAATATTAAGTAATTTATCACTTAATTCTACCAAATATTTTTAATTGAACTAACTAACTTATAATTTTTTTTTATTTTATAAAACAAATGTTAGTGGTTTATGTGTTAATTTTTTTTAGTGGAGGGATTCAAATACACGATCTCTCTCTTCCTATGTCTCTACTTTAGTATTGGAGCAACTTTATAACAATATGATTGGATATGCATTTATACCTCATTCAACCTTAAAACACATGTTTCAAGACAAAAACACACAATTAACTATGGGAAAGTTTTATATTGAACATTGACTACATTACAGAAAACACATTAGGATTTGTAATATCTGAAACTTTCTCTCAACTCAAATATAAGCAAAAAAAATGAAATTTTTTACTTAAATATAAGTAAATTCTAACTAACTAAATCATATTGAATGCTAACTTTTCAAAAATATCCTTCATTATGTTTTAAAAAATTGCTAAATTTTAAGCTCTTAATAAATGAGTTCCAAAAGAAATTAAATGAATAATGATAAGTAATACTCTAAAGAATCTATCTTGTCATCTCACCTTTTACTTTTGTCCTTTCAGCTACTCTTTTTTTTTTCAATTCCAACAAATAGAAGCAACACAATATTCACTTCGGGAAGAGATAAGGTTATGTGATACTAATATCTAACACCAAGATTGATTGAATAATTAAATGGGCTATCTTTTATACAAATACTCTAGACAAGTGAGGAAAAATAATAGAGTTTAACACCTATGCACTGCCAGTGTAAAACACTGGTGGTCAATCATAATTAGTAAAGTAAATAAACTTATCATTATAAAAAAAGGTTGTGATTAACTATCACGGTAAAAAAGTTTACACTTACAATGCACAAGTGTTTTCTCAAATTATTAAGGGTAGTTTTGGAAGTCTATTTTAGTTCTTTTTTTATGAAAGCAATAAAATTAAATGAAGTTAATCAACTTACTTAATCTGTGTAAAATTAGGTATTTTTTTTATATATGAGTCTGGGGGGGAGTATCTTTCAAGCAATCTTTCTTTTAATAAAATATTTCATGGTTTGATATCTTGAACCTTAAATCCTAAATTGAGACAACCTTTACTTTTAAGTGAGCATTTGTTAGATGGTGTATTGGTCACAACTCACAAATGAATTTTAGATTGAGTACATAGTCATAATCAAAGTAGTTTTATATTTAAAGTTGACTTTGAGAAAACTTATGATTTCATTTATTAGATATTTTGAGTTACATGCAAGTGCTTAGATGGACTTTCGATATTAAAAGGGTGAGTTGGATACAAGAGTTGGTTAGTGTGAAATGGTTTCAATCTTAGTTAATGATTGCACAACAAATGACTTCAAATCACAAAGATAACTCAAACTAATGGAATACAAAAAAAAATTGACAAAAATGAAATTTTTTAAATCATAATAAAATTTTTAAAGTTAATGTGTGAGAACAAACATGAAAAGATTATAGACCAAGTGGAACATTTAGCTAATTTATAATATACACAATTATATAATATAGTATAAACATATTTTTTAAATATAGCAATCTAATATATAGGCCTAATAAAGCATATAACAAGGCATGTGAGGATCAACATTAGTGTCTCAAAACCATGGAAGCACGTTATGCATAAATTATGGAATTGGATCTTAGCATACTATAGGAAGGTCTTATTTTTCTTTTATAACTATCTTATGCAACTAAAGTATTGCATAAAAGTTTAGGACTTTAGGTCCTTTCTAATAATAGTGTGGGGCACAATGAGGTGTTCATTTACTTTACATTTTCTGAGAAACTGTTATTAATCCCTTTAAACATGTGTTATTATGCTAAAAATTGTTGTACTATGAAGATAATTTCTTATGATTTGGAGTGACTATTATATGTTAAATAATGTTTTTCCCTTTTCAAAGAAAAAAAACCTATAACAGGGTCTTTTTAGTTAAATAAACTTTTTAAAAAATCTATGTTTAACCTTTTTAATAAATGAGTCAATTCAAACCTTATGTGGGCCAAGACATGGTCCTAACAAACCAATTGATTTTATTTTTAAAAAAAAAGAGTAAATATGTATATTCATTCCAAGAAACAAAGTATATCAGATAGTATACAGCCTCAAAATGTAGCAGTTCTACTGCCACAACCTAATACACCAAATATGAAAAATAAACGACCAAACAGCACTACGTCTACATCATAAATGTAACTTGATTCTAATCTAACCTTTTTTTAAGCATATTAACGGATTGATGCACCAATAAGAGTAAGTGTAGTGCTTGTGAAAACTAAATTTATATATCAACCATTTCCAAAACACTAATTGAATAAAAACAAAGATATCTAAAGACTTCATAATTTTATTTTCAAAAACAATGAAGTTTCTACATAACTATATATCACAACATACAATATGCCAAAAAAATATCTATATTTGTGTTTGTATTTACCCAAAACCCAAGAACTCACCAAACTACACATTTGAAAGAAAATCACCAGGTAAGGGAGACACAATCTCAAACCAGCTCATCACCCTACACTACAAGGATTGAGATACCTTACATGATAAGAAGAGATGTTTGCAGTTCTTGTTGCTAGTCAAGCATAACACACACCTTCGTTGATCTTCCTTGAAAGACATGCCTCTTTTCACAAAATTGTCCACTATAGGAATTCTATTATGCAAAAGCTTCCATGAAATGCCATTACTTTGGAAGACAATTTATCCTTCCAAAGCTACTTTAGAACCTCAAATGACCCCTCCCATTCCTTTCATTAATAACCCCTACATAGGAAGTCTTGTAAGTTTCTGCTACGAAAAATTGTGAAGCCGCGCCTCTGACCAAACTCACCATCAAAATATTGGTGCTCCAATTGTACATTTACCAATAAACATTCCAGGGTATATAGTAATTGCTCCTTCCAAACAAACAAGTTCCTGCTCCAATTCCATTTCTAGAATGACTCCTCAACAGACATTCCCCTTATATCATGCACAAAAACATACTTTTGTTGAACCAATGAAAACAGTCTAGGAAAAGTATCATGCAGAGCTCTTTCACCTAACTAGTTTAGAAAAGGGTATTCTTTCCTTAGGTGGAATAGTCATTTTCAATAGATATATAGTACGAATTTGTTCGTTTGTTCTCATCCTGACTCCACTGCGTCACACCCCTAGAATCACTATATGTATTATGATACATGAAAAAAATTACAATTAAGGCTAATAACTTTAAGGCTTAAATTTAATTTTAGTCTCCTATTTTTAAAAATTTGTAGTTTTGGTGTCCTATTTTAAAATACATACTTAGCATTCTTATTTTTTTAAAATCCACAATTTGGTCTCTCTATTTTAAAATAGAGACATTTAGTACCATAACTTTATAAAATCCATTATTTTGATAATTTTTAAAAATTAGAAGTATTGATCATTAAAAAGTTATATTAATGTAATGAAAATTTAGTTATGTAATATGAGATCATTTATTTAATTCATATTACATTTAATGTTAATTTCATCATCGGTTTTAGTATTGGTAAATGGGAGTGAGACGAAGGAGTTCTGTGTGCAAAGGGGCTTAAGGCAAGGTGATCCTATGACTCCGTTTCTATTCTTAATCGTTGTTGAAAGCTTAGGAGGATTAATGAAGAAGGCCCTTTCGGTAAATCTACTATCATACATCAAACTAGATAAACATAAATTTCAGGTTGTCATCCAATAATATGAAAACGATACCATCTTTATGATTTTGCCTAAAATTCAGAATGTATACACTCTCAAGAGTGCTCTAAGGTGCTATGAATTAGCCTTTGGGCTTAAGATCAATTTTCAAAGGAGAAACCTGGGAGGGTAGGGGTGAAGATGCAATGGGTGAGTTCATTTGCTAAGGTTCTAAACTGTGGAGTTATCCAAATGTCATTCTCCTATCTTGGGATTTCAGTGGGGGCAAATGTGAAGTGTGATCGTGTTTGAAGGTCAATCCTAAATAAAATGATAGCAAAATTAACACTATGGAGACAAAAAAAATTTATCATTTGGTGGGCATATTTGCTTGATCAAATCCAATCTTTCCGTCATTCCTCTTTATTTTCTGTCTTTTAGTAGGGTTCCAAAACAGGTGTCCAAAGCCATATAGTCAATGCAAAGGAGATTTCTGTAGGATGGCTCGTAAGAATGTTCCAAAATAGCTTGGATCAAGTAGAAGGAGGTGTGTAAATATAAAAGCAACGAAGGGTTTGGGAATAAAAGACATGGTGGCATTTAATAAAACTCTTCTCAATAAGTGTCACTAGAGTATTCTTCAGGGCGACAATGCATTCTACATCAAAGTATTGGAGGCGAGATATGGGGAAAATATTAGGAGGAATTTGATAGTGAGGCAAAGGAGTGAAAGATCTCAGTGGTGGAATGATATCCTAAAAATTACTGCCGAAATGGGGTTGGGTGAGTTTTTGTTTTCTAGTGAGGTTAAGCACTTGTTAGGGGATGAGTCCTTGTTTAAGTTCTAGAAAGGGGATTGGAAGGTGTTTGGTGAGCTTAAATCTATATTTCCCAATTATATAGTTTGTCTAATCAAAGAGAGACACTTATCTCTCAGGTTTGGGGGTGGTGTAATAATAATTGGATCTGGAGGCTAAGTTAGAGAAAAGAGTTGTTTAGTTGGAAGGATAAGTGGGTGCAAGAGTTGAAGGGTGTTTTAGAAGGGGTTTATGTGAGGGAGGATGTGAAGTATGGTTGGGGGTGGGGACAAAGTCTGGGCATTTCTGGTCAGTACTTGGGGAAGGAAGTCTATCGCTTACCTAGTGAGGCGTCTCAAGAAACCATTTCTCCATTTTTTATCAGGGTATGAAAATCAAATGTTTCGTCAAAGGTGGTGGCATTTTCTTAGAAGGCGACTCTAATTAGAATCCCCACAAAGGTTAAATTGGCTAGGAGGAACATGATGAAGCATGCCCTCTGTACTACTTGGAACCAGAATCACTAAATCAACTATTGTTCTCTTGTAAGTCTAGTTATCTTGTTTGGATGCATTGTTATAGGTGACTGGGGTATAAATTTGTCTTGCTTACTGATTGCGAGTCAAACTTTTGGGATCTTTTGGGAATATGTAACTCAGTAGGTAAGACATAATTGACATTCTAATTATTATCTAGTTGGTAACTTTGTTGGATATCTGGCTTGCCAGTTTAAGGGTGAACCCTTCATTGTTGAAGAAGTTTGACAACTATCCTTGCAAAGGTCTTAGATGCGGATCAAAGGGCTCTACAAGGTTTCGACTGTATCTTTTGTTAAGTAGTCTTCTCAACAGGTATTGTGCATTAAGTGGATATGGTCAAAAAATGCTTAGAGAATCCTTCTTGCTCTTGACTGAGGGTTATGCAAGGGTCTCTTCTCTTCATGATGTATCAACTTATTAATGTTTTTTTCTTTATGTGTGTGGGGGGGTCAGCAAGTTACTGTCTATGGAAGGCTTCTTATAAAATGCTATTATTCTTGTTTATGTATGTGTAACCTATAACTCTCATTTAATATTTATTGGAATCAATACAAAATTAATAATTAATTTTTTCTTTTACAAAAAAAAATATTCAACGTTAATTTGACAACAATTAATAATTTTTGTTTGAGGAAAGCATAAAAATATTACCAATTTTACAAAAATGGAAGACAAAAGTTTTTATTTTATATAACTGAATTAAAATTTCAAATTTTTAAAATTGAAAGACTTTTGAAATAGAAAAAAACAAAATTACAGATTTAAAAAATAAAAATAAAATTATTTAAACCTAATTTTAAAGATAGGAGCATGTCACTTGTCGGCACTTACCATTAAGCTAAGCTCTCTATAGCCTTTTGTTTTTGGTACATTCCCTTTTTCTTAAAGTACACAGCTCAACTCTTAGCTTGACAACCCAATAGCCTTTACAACTCAATATCGAAATCATCTACCAAATATTGTCAACTTTTTCTCATTGTGTGAGAAGACTTTCTAGTTGCTGCTTTTGTGCCTCTACCCTCCTTTTCCGAACACAAAATCTGGGTCCTCATTGCTTGTTTTCCACCCATTATCTATGCCCATAGTTCCCAAAAAAACCCTCTAATCCTATCCACCCGCACAGTATTAGTTTTAACAATTTCAAATTTTTAATAAAAGGTTAACGGTATCAATCCAATCAGACACTGACACGTATCGCAAATTCCAATTAAAAAATTAAACAGTTTTCACATACATTCCATCAATCACAGTACATCACGAACGCATCTTGTTCGTAGGAATATATGATTTGTATAACATTTTTCTCTACCATTTATTTTTTATTTGTCTTTTTTAAATCCCATCTTTTCTTTTTTTATTTCTCCCTCTTCTTATATAAAATATTATACTATCTTAATGTACTACTAACATATGTCTTGCTGGTAATCCAGTTTTTTGTATAACTAATTATGAATCAATAAAAATCACTTTTGTACTAGACAATAATAATGAATCTCATCACAGCCACTATTTAATTTTAAAGGGAAAGTTCAGACCAATATAAAGGACAGGTTTTCTGCTGCGATAGTGAAAAGTGAAAATGTTAGAAGTCCAATCTTTGCACAGTTGTGTATGCGTTTTTTTACCTTATATCTAATTATACGTATTTATTATTTTCGCAATTAGGATAATATTTTTAAACATATAAATCATGTTATTTTAATATTTTAAAAATATCTAGTTTGAAAAAATAAAAAAATAAAATCATATGTTATTCACAGTCCAAAGCCCCAAACTATGCAGCTGAATTTTCGTTTGGCATGAGACAGTTCTACATATTATCTTAAATAGATTTTAATTTGTATCTAAATGAGTACTTATAATTTTAATTTTGAATAATATTAATCTATGAAATTTATTTAACTAAAATTAAGTTTAATGTAAATATTCATAATTAATTTTTCTCCTAAAATAATTTTCCTAAATTTAAATTGCATTAAATCAATAATATTGGTAAATTTAATCGGTAATTGTCACATGTCAGTTAGATATTTTTTTCTTTTAGATAGTGATTGCACATTTTTTATCTACCTCTCCTTTTATTTTTTTACGTACCAATACTACACTAATTTTTACTGTGAAAAGCATAAGCTACCACTTAAAGACATTCATAGTTCACTTTGAAGACAATGTTAAATTCAAGATACTGGACTAGAAAACAGTTCTAAAAAACTAAACTAACTATTTTCAATACCAAACTGAACTTACCTATTTATAAGTTTAGTTAACTAATTATCTAAAAAACTGAATTAAATTATTTATAATTTTAAACTAATTTTTTGCTTTCTGGCTGAAATTTAAAAATGTATACTTTATTTAATATATGTGATATATTCCAAAAAAACAATACTAATTGAAATATTATAACATAGGATAAGAATTAAACTTTGTTGAGGAAATTACTAAACCTAATTACTGGGGGTAGACATGATTGGAGTTTTAAAAATGTAATCCAAATCCTATTAAAGATATGTATATTAAATGCATATAATTTAATTTGAATTGAATTTGAAAATGGTTTAAAATACCACTTTAGAATAAAAATTTAATTTAATTTTAAATATGGTTTTTTCGAAAACTTTGATTAAGACATTTTTAATTCGACATCAGCCATAGTACATTTGGTTCATGTGGATTATATTCAACTTGACTTTGAAACCTTCAATTTTATTTGAATTAATGGTAAAAAATGGAATTAAAAATATTGAAATATAAAAAAGAGAATAATGGACCGAACAGAAAGGATTAAAAATATCGCTTTTTTGTCTGGATAATTTATAATAAAATGGCATACATATCTCTTTCGATAACTTGGAACAATGATTTTTTTTTATAGATAGAATATTAGTTATTAATGTGTTGTTAGAAGAATTTGAATCTATGACTTTTCTCTCTCTTTCTCCCCACCCGTGAACTTTTATCAACTTTATAACTCCTTGATAGAGTAAAATGCGTTATAATTTTTATTTTTTTCTTACCACAACTAAACTTCTTGATATTATATTTAGTCACACTACTTATTTGATTGCTACAAAAAGGATTAATTATCATATCAATAGTAGTTAAAACCAAATTGAAATATAAATTTCATAATTGTCATTTTAACACTTGTCATAGTAGTGTGGTTACTTCCATAGAGTCTGAGAAGATTAAGTGCATTAAGGGTTACCCACATTAGTGTGGTACATCCCATAGAGTTGTGGTAGATATACTAATGCATTTTCTATTTCATCCAATATCTCACACTTACGTGAGATATTTCAAAATGATGTACGAGAATCCCTGAAGATTTTCTCTTTTAGTATCTCTCACACCTTTGTGATGATAATGATAATTGGTGTTGCAATGTGCATAAGAAGTTAAAAACGCTTAACATATTTGACTCAAGAAACACATCATCTGAAATATTGAATTGACAAAGGATTGAAGAAAAGTAAAGAATAACGGATCATCGAGTGACATTTTCATGTTTGAAACAAGATTCATCGAGATTGAAAAAATATTTAGCTTGAATATCTACATTTTAGTTCATTTGAACTATCCAAGCTAGACTATTACATTAGTTCAGTTAATAAATTATTTTAGTAAAAAATAATTTATTGTAATTTTGATTATAAACATATAAATTATAAATAATTTAGGAATGAAAATCTTCTGATTTCATATTGTATCTCGTTTCATATATTCAACAATTAAGAAACATCACATATCACGTTATATGATGTACATTATAATTAAACGTATAACATGCATAATTATGGATACTTTAACAATGTAAATACTAAAGATGTGATTTCTCTAATGCTTTATTTTTCTTATTTCATCATAGCACATTCTCACTTTTATTTCTTTTGTTTGTTTTTACATTTACAATGATAGAAATATATAAAATAATGTAGGCTCAACATAAATGTTGAATGGGTGATAGGAAAAGAGAAGAAAAGTTGGTGTTTATAAAATTATAAAAAAATACATTTTCCTTATTTTTATATTTTTTAGTTAGAATATTTATATAATTTTATATATAGCTTTTCCTTTTACTTTTTTTAAAGTTAAACAACTAGAATGAAAAATATTGTGTTTCATTTTTTCTTACCATAGAACTTAAAAATCATTCTACTTTTTTACTTTTTCAAACTTTAATTTATTCCTTAAGCCAAACATCTCAGTAAAGGTACACAATAAGGCTACGTTGAGATAAAAGTTGGTTGTCTTTAGAAATTTTCATACACATTTATAAATTTGCCCAAAACAAAAGAATTTATTACTTTTGAATTAAAATATTCAAAGTTTTTAAACTCAAAAGTTTATATAAATTTGTTAAAAACATGTAAACTTGACTCATAAATTCAACTTGTAAACTTGTATGAGTTTAACTTATGTCAAAATAGTATTAAAAAATTATTTTTTTCCATACTACAATACATAAATAGGAAAAATATTTATCAATAAATAGAAATGAGTCCATGATAAAGTTATATAAAATATCATCAACAAATTCCCTAAAAAAACTAACTAAATCTATGTCAAAGTCTATAATAAAGACATACAAAATACCATGAGTTTAATATCTATGTATTGACAATTTAAAATTTTTTAAACTAACGTTCAATTACAACCATTTATTTGTATGATTTTAAAGTATTAATTTATAAAATTAACTAACTTATCATATATGAAAAGTTGTAATTCAATGACAATGTAAAACTTTTTACATAGTCCGTGCATAGGTGTAGTTCTCAAATATCATTTTGTTAAAAAAAAAATAACATACTAACAAAATAATAGAACAAGAATCAACTGCATGTGTATTAATTTAGAATAGAAAAAATTGGTATAAAAATGTTAAATGTTGTTTTCATCCGAAATCACACAAATTTATCCGAGTTTATCTTTAGACGAGTTTATATACGAGTTGACTCATTTTGTTTATCTAAACTCGTAAAATCATACAATTTTACAAGTTAAATCGCGAGTTTAAAAACTATGAAAATAATTTTTATATTTGATTTTATATTTAACGTTTTAAATGTGATTTTCTGAAGCTAACATTAAAGGTTTTCATGTCATAAACATGAACATGCTATAAGCGGGTGTGGGTATTTGGTTTAACTGACAAAACATTATGTTAAATTTTGTGAGATTTTATCTAATTACACAAAATATTTTTTATAACCACTTTTATAAAGGTGTGTATATTTTAAATCTTAAACAATGTATATAATGTAAACAAAGATATTGGGATAAAACACACTTGAAAGATACAACTGAAAATCATCTATAGACACACGTTTTTAACAACGCAAAAGCAAACAGACGTAGACATTGTGTATCCAAAATACATTATTCATAAATTTATGGTGAATTTAAAGAGAAGAAGGCTATGCACTCTTAAATTTATGGTGAATCTAGAGAGAAAGTATCATATTTTACAATTACATTCACGAATAAATATAAAACAAAATTTCCCTTACATAAGAGTTATAATTGAATTTCCGGATAAAACTCTTTAATATCGAAATATTAAACTCGAATTTAAATACACATTCAAGTATTCAACAGTTTGATGACCATCATATAAAAATCAATCGACTGGCGGGCAAAGGTATTATTACCATTGAACTTTGTTTTGTTTGGTTTCAAAAACAATTTGATAAGTTTTGTAAGTAAAAACAGGCAGAGTCACAAGTCACAGTTGATTTTAGAATAAGGACAGGTTTGAAGGCACACCGAAACAGCTCCCCCTCACCTTACCTTGATTGTATGATTCAAATTGACATTAGGTAATAGTCCTACCCTACTTATTACCAATATTCCCTACACGTCCCATCAAATTACCAACCTTTCCTATGCCATGTGCACCCAGGTGTTCACCAACATCCCAGCTGGCTCCCCAACTATGTCAGGGTGTAAAGTCTTACCCAGACCCATAACAAATGTACAAAGGGAACAAATCTTAAACTATCTCACGATGCAAATAAACTTTCCCTACATATCTAATAATAACAATGGAGTCCATTATTCAAAACCAAAGAGACACAAGCAAGTATGTGACATGTTTAAAATTAGCTTCTTCCCCTTGTATCTCCCACAAGTGACAAGTTCAAGTTATAACCCCCCCCCCCCCCCCCCCCCCCGGGTAAAAAAAATCTGTTGATGATGGTCGAGTACTACACTTGAGTTGGATGTTACAGTGTATGTATTCTAACTCTATTCTGGATGGACTGGGGGAAAGAAACAAGTCTTGAACAAAATTATTATTATTCACTATATATCATTTCATCTTCTCTTCTTCCTCCTTGCAGCAATCGTCCTCAATCTCAGATTCTTCTTTAGGACTCTCACTGTCCAAAGCCCTCTTCTCTTGCTCCTCCTCTTCTTCCTCTAAAACCCCATTTTTCCCCCTCAGAAGAACTCCACTTTTCTGATTGATCTCCGCTCTGACCTTCAAGGTTTCCAACAACTCCTCGACCGCCTTATCCCTATTGCGTCTGTTCTTGATCAAAACCTCGCTGATATCCGCGGGAGTCATGCGAGCCAGGTCCACAACCTCCTCCAAGTCTTTCAAAATTGACTCCTCCAAGTGGCGGTCTTCACACCCCAAGTAGTTGTTGAGCAGAATCTTCAAGGCCGGGAAGGAAGAATAACTCATGAAAATGTGCATGTCCATTCTACCACACCGCAACAGGGCGGGGTCGAGCTTCTCAATGTGGTTGGTAGTGAAGAGGAAAATCCTCTCGCTGCCACAACAAGACCACAAGCCATCAGTGAAATTCAACAAGCCAGAGAGCGTGATATTGTTGGCAGACTCTTCAGGGCCTCGTATATCAGAATCGTAGTAAGTCCTGGAGGCAGAAAGAGAAGGAGAAGAAGAGTTGTTATTGTTGTTGTGGTTGTTTCGGTTGGTGAGGTTGATGGAACAATCGATGTCTTCGATGACAATAATGGATTTGGAGGTTGTTTTCATGAGAAGCTTGCGGAGCTCAGAGTTGTTATGGACCTCAGTCAACTCCAAATCGTAAATGTCATAGCCAAGGAAATTGGCCATAGCAGCAATCATGCTGGATTTACCGGTGCCGGGAGGGCCGTAGAGAAGGTAACCCCTCTTCCAAGCCCTACCAGTTTTGTGGTAAAAAGCCTGTCCATTGGCGAAGTCCTGAAGGTCGTCCATGATCTGTTTCTTCTTGTGAGGGTCCATGGCCAATGTGTCAAAGGTGCTGGGATGCTTGAAGGGCACCGACTCCCAAGGGTGGCCCCTCGAGTCCAAGGACCCACCCCTGGAATTCGTGTACAACAGACGCTCCTGATTCCTCCTCCGAATGTCGCTGGCTTTCTCCATAATGTAATCCAGGTACGAATTCAGGATCAGAGATTTGTCTTTCTTCTTGATCCGGAGCGTGAACCCACGCTTCTCGTCCGGGAGTGGCCGCCACGAGAACGTCTGGGCCTGCCTCTGTGTCACCACGTGCTCCCACACCACGTTCACCCCGTTGAATGTGTCCATTATGCTGTCATTGTTCGCCAGCCCGAAGGTGAACCCGCTCGAGTTCACGGCGCGTGTCAGGCTCAGCCGGTTCCCGGTTATTGACACCGACGAGCTCAGATACAGCTGCACGGCGTTGTACAGCTCGTTCGTGTTCACCCCGTCTATCTCCGTTATGTCGAAGTAGCAGTATGACGAGAAGCACTGCAAGATCCGGTTGAAGAGCTTCACCGAAGCGAACCGGACCTCTGGTGGGAACACTGCTTGGAGGATGCTTTGGCAGAAGGCAAACACACCCAGTACTGACGCCAACCACGTCCAATACTCCTTCATTTTCTTTTCTTTTCTTTTCTTTTTAAGACAGAAATAAGAGAGAGAGCGAGAGAGAGAAAGACACCACCAAATGAAATGTTGTAATTTAATTTAATGAAACTGGTATTGGGTGCAGCATGTATTTATAGAGTGAATGGGGTTTTAAAAGGGCTTCAACACTCAACACTCAACACTCAACACTCAACACTCAACACAAGCGAACCAGGTTTGTGGAGAGAGGGGAATAAAGGCAAAGCTGGTTTGATATGTGCAGAGAGTGGGTGGGCCAAGGGAAGGGATTGTAAGTACACACAGAGCACAGCAGAGGGTGGAACAAACAAACAAAAAGGTTTTGGAATTTTGGGTTGGGAAGAAATCTCAAATCAGAGATGGGGCCTAATCCATTGGGTTCGGAGCTGGACTTAAGAGTTAAGAGCCAGCCAGTGTGTGTGTGTGTTTACGCTACCACTCCACACCTTTTCAAAGGATTCTTTTCTTTTCCTTTTTTTTCCCCTTTACACTAACGTGGAAATTTTGTTTTCAACTTTGCTGCCACAGATGGATGGATGGCTCACCATGATTCTGATATGCTTATGATATCAGACTGCACCGCACCGTTTCGATATCTTTGCAATTGGACAAGCAACCAAGATGGAAAGGGAACGATTTTTACAGCTGGTTGCAGGAATGTAAAAATAATCATCATCCATAACAAGAATGAGTTAAAAAAAAAAAGTTGGCATAATTAGAAACCAGAAAAGAGAAAGATTGTTTGTTGTTGCTATTATTATTTCATTTCAAAACTTACTCTTACCTACGTAGCTGATGGTGATGGAGATATGTCATATGTGCATGTGAGGTTTTGCAGGAATTAATTAGTAGTAAAACCGAGAAAATCAGGTACCATTGGATTTGGGGCATAATAACGTCCTTTAACAAACTCCCGGAGGCTTCCGCTTTAATTATTGTACCTGGGGTTCTCATTGATGCACATATTGCAAGTGTGGAATTTGATTTCAATTCGTTCAACGGGTTAATCCATCAATGATCAATCTGTGTGACCTAGTTTTAAATGTTATCATTGCGACGCTAAACAAGGGAGGTAGGGAGACGCATAAGAATATAGGGGGCCCTATCTAGCCGTAGAATTGATTGGGATTTGGAAGGTAAACTGACCCCACAACACTCTTGCTCACATGTAAACACAATTGTCTAATTCTTTTTTCTGAAGCATTTCTATTTGTTATCTTTTCTTTGGATTTTGCTCACTACAAATTAATGTGGTTACTTGTCAGTTGAGAAAAGATTGAGAAAGTAGTTAATTCAGGGAATCAACATGGAGGGATTCGGTGGCCACCTCTCCTGCAATCAAATATCACCCTGGATTCGAGGCCATTTTGGGAGCATTAAACTGGGGTTTAACTAAACTCAATGTATTACAAGTGCCCAATTCACAATGGCTCCAGTCTGCCAACCTCATTCATGACGCATAAAAACACTTTCTTCTTTCTTCCTCTCTCCTCTCTCTAGATCTCTTTACAAACACAAAAAGAGACCCTAATTAATAATGTTTAGTGAATACATACTTTTATTTTATCATTCATACGAGGTAATGAAAAACACACATATATACAAAGAAGGCAATAGATTACATTCAATTCCAATAAAAAAAATAGAAGAGGAAGAAATTATCAAATTCACCATTTTTTAAGAGTTGAGTTTTGTTGCTACTTTTGTGTTTTTTCTTTTGGTCTCTCCTTTTTTTCTTTTATATTTTCATTAAGAGATATGAACTCTTTAACATGAAAAATGTTTAATGTACAAAGAACGAATTCACTCAACAAATTTCTAATAAATAATAATTCTTTCTCAATCTTTGTCAAATTTCTTTGTCCATTAAAATCATTCCTTGATTACTTTCAAAGTAGGATCTAATTCTTTTTATCTACAAAAGAAAATTTTAGATATTAATAGAATGTTTATCTTCGTAAAAACCCACAAAAAATTAATAGAATATTTATATAAAAATATAAAAAATATTAGTATCTTAATAATCAAGATTTTAGAAAAGGAATGAAATAGTCAAACATAAGAAAAACAACACTTAAATTTCTATCTAACTCAATAAAATACTTATTTTAATATTCAAAACATATTATTTGATAAAAATATTCCATTGAAATTTATGGTGATATTATAGAGTGTAGAAATTAACCCAATTAATTAAGTAATTTGGGTAGGTTGTTGTAAACTAATGGATAGTTAATGGTAACCTAACTATGACACCAACTCTCTCGTTAGAGAATTTAGTATGTGTAATTGTGATAAAACCGTAGTCATCCTCCATAGAACAACGTTCTCTTATTTGTTTTCTACGAGGTTATCTTAGCATTGTACATATAAATGGACTCTAGTTTCCTTCCATGCACATACTTCATAAGGCAACTTCTAATTAAATCGTGATGAAATTATACTATACTCAACATTATAGTAACAAGAGAGAAAATATTATCTTGTCAATTCTTAGCATAGTGTGCTTCATGAAAGAGAGAATTTCACTCAGATGTAATTAAATGTACGTAATACATCGAAATCTAGCTATCTAGCTCTGGGGCTAGGGATAGACGAGAGGACCAATGGTCCACTGGCCACATGGTTGTTGACTTTGGCTACAACGGGGAAGGGAAGAAAGGAAGTAAAAAAAGGATTAGAGTTAAAACAGGCAAACTGTAGTTGTATTAACTTTATGTTTGCAGGTCCTAAACCTGTTTAGTGTAAAACTGCTGAGTTGTTTTGGATTTCTTCGATAAAGAAGTCACAATCCTCCTCCGGTTCAAACACATAAGTTATAACTGTGTTGTCTGGTTTTACTTTTGAAAATTAATTCTAAACTTAAAATAATTTTAAATAAATTTTGATATATTTGATTTCGTATTAAACAAAAAAAATTCAAAAAATTCAAAATTGATTTTAGATGATTAAATAAGAATTTTATACTAGGTTTTATCTAAACTTGATTTTATAATAAAACTTCTAAATATAATTCATTATACAAAATTAATTTCATTCAAAATTAATTTTGTCAACACTAATTCAAACACGTCTAATAACTTTTATATAAAATAACATGGTTAATTATATTTTTAGTTATTAAATTTTTTATAAATTTTATTGTGACTTTTAAATATTTTTTTAACATTTTTAATCTGTATAGTTGTTTTCCCAATAATTTTAGTCTTTGTTATTAAGTCATAATATATTTTAATAACAAAACAATTATGTCAATAGCTCCAATGATTTTTCCCATTATTAGATGAAAAAGTAAACTCAATTCCTTATTGATATTTAAAAAAAAACCAAAATAGAATAAGTAATTAACTATTTTTAGGGTACCAAAGTGATAGTTTACTACAAATTTTCATATAAATGCATGTACAAGTATTATTGTAGACACATAATTTGTATACAACCATTTAATTGATAAAATTAGTTACTGTAGGAATGAAAACGAGTGAAGAAAAACATATGTAATAATTACCTGTTACAAATTGACTTACACTTGTTAAAAATTTGTAGAGTCTTTATTTTCAAGGTTTTTTGAATACCGAGAGTATTCATAGGTTCTACGAATATTTAAACTCTTTTTAATTATTTTTTATAATAAATTTTATCAAATAAGTAATGGATTGGTAAGAATGAAAAATAATTAATTTTCTTAATTTTATTTTTAGAGTAAGTAAAACTCTTCTTTCTTTTTATATTTATATATTACTGTAAAAAATAATAAATAATTTAGATTAAATTATTCTTTAAACAAGATAGTTGTCTCATATAGCCTTATGTTTTTTCATGGCCTCTCTAAGGTGCAACAGAAAAGTTTGGCTTGGTGACACAGTGTCATGCCCCAGTTTCTCTTGCTATCGTCTCGTTACTCCGGCTGATTCTTTAAGCTTAACGAGGCTACCCTCTTTCCGCGACGTTCTACGTCCAATCCAAGCATATATGCACTCTCTCGTCTTAACGCGCCGCACTAGCAAGGCTGCACTCTCATAGGATCCCGGAACAAATGACTAGTTTCAATTCAAACCATATACTCTAAAGTCCACCCTCCCCATTTTGTCTATCTTTAAGTTCCAGCTTTTGATTTTTCTTTTGGTTATTTATTTCTTATTTTCTTTTATTATTTGTAGACTTTTTGCTATCACCAGTATTTTGGTGACTTGATGATGATGGGGCAGCTTTATTGACATGTGGTGGCGGTGAGGAATCTAGGTAGGCGGGGGCGTTCCTGCACTTTTTGTTCGGTGGGGGCTCGGGATTATTGTTTTAATCTTAGGCCATTTCTGGGAGAGAGGCAATCTGTGCATGACAAAGGGGATTTAATTAGAGTTTTGGTTTTGCAAAAAATTAGGTATGAGACAATCACGTGTTTAATGAATAATTTAAGGTATTTATTATTAAATTTTTTTATTTTTTACTTTAATTTTTTTATACGAGTTATATATATATATATATATATATATATATATATATTACATAATTAAGTATTTATAAGTTTAATTACAACCTCAACTTTTGCTGAAACTTTTAATTCTTAATTTTTAATTTAAGTCATTGTGATATTAAAGTTTTGTTTTAAATTTTTTCAATTGGATATTAAAAGTTTATAAAAGATTAATTGTTGCGAAGTGAAAAATAATGTTGTCTCCTTAATCATTGATTATTTGTATAGATAATCAATTATTTGTGCAATGAAATATTTGTTAGACATAAGATAATAAATTATTTACTTTTAATAATCTATTATTTATACAAAGATATATCTTCAAGGTGTAGGTTAGTTGATTATTAACTTAAATAAAAAATTATAGGGTCAATGTTAACATTAAGTCTGACATAGTTAATAATTCAATTTGAATATATATCAAATTGAAAATTTATAAAACTTGTCATAATATCTTAAATTAAAAATTGAAACATAAAATCTCTTAAATTTACAAAAGTCCAGACTTATAATGTGCAACTAAGTCTAATTAATTATATTATAGAAATTAAAGTTATAATTAATAAATTTATTTTATTCTTATATAAATATGATATATTATAATTGAGTTTAGTCTTAGGTGTACTTAAACTCAACCTAACCCAACCCTATTCACCCTTAAAAAACATTATTTGCAAAAGGAAATGTGTATATATTCCTATTTGACTCTAGATGGTTAAAATTCAAGTTACTCATATGCAATCATGTTAAATATTTACTCATAATTATTCTTTTCAAATAAGGATGGTTTCCAATGAAATATATATGATTTAGACTAAAAAACACATATAATAAAGAGAGAAAAAAAAATGGAATAGAAGAACTTATAGGTCCTATTATTTTCTAATTTAACTTCTCCTCTAAGATATTAATAATTCATCTTGCGCTTTGTTAAACTCAGCCCAATCCATTTTTTCCATTTTTTAATGAGTTGGATTGAGTTCGTTTAATTGCGTCATATATTTTATATAATAATTTTTTGTTAAAATTTGAAATTTTAGAATATTTTTGTTAGATTTTTTAGAATAATTATTTTTTAAAAATAACTAATGTATTTTAGTTTTTAAACATTTAGTAATTTTTTTATAAACTAAATATTTTATTGATAGTGAAGACACTCTACAACACAAAATATGTCTTCTAATGAGGGTACATAGATTTACTATTCAAAAACCAAAATTCAAGTCTCTAGACTACAAAACATTTAGCAATTAGTATTTGAGTTTAATTAGTATGCACTGATAAGGTAAAAAAATACTATATTAATATTTAATTATATATTTTTTTATATGACTTTTAAAGTATTAACGGGTAACGTCAAGAAACTTAAGTGTATACTCATTAAACTTTTAGTATTTTATATTAATGAATATTTATATTTTAAGAAAACACTTAATATATATGGTAAGTTTGTTAACTTTACCAATTAATATTTAAAAGTCTTATGAATGAAGAATTGTAATTGAAGTCAATGTAAAACTCTTTTACATTAATGAATAAAAAAAATTTATGCTTAATTGTATAAAGTTTATAAAGTTTTATATGTTATAATTTTATACTTTTCTAATGAATAAAAAGATTTTATATTATAAATTTTATATTTTTATTCATTTTATATTTTATAATTAATAAAAAATTATATTATAAAATATAAAATTAGTAAATAAAAAAATTACTTACGGACCACTTTGTGAGTAAGTAAATTTTTTATTTTATTAATTTTCTATTTTTATAATTAATAAAAAGTTTTATGTTATAAATTTTATATATAAAGATTATATTTTTATTAATTTTATATTTTTATAATTAATAAAAAATATATTATAAATTTATATTTTTATTGATTTTACATTTTTATAATTATATAAAAATTTATATTCTAAAAATATAAAATTAATAAAATAAAAATTTACTTACGTACAACTTTCTTCATAAGTAAATTTTTTTATTTTATTAATTCTATATTTTGATAATTAATAAAAAAATTATATTGTAAATTTTATACTATAAATTTTATATTATTAATTTTATATTTTTATAATTAATAGAAAAATTTATATATAAAAATATAAAATTATAACATAAAATTTTTTAAAATTTCCTTTTACGAAAGAGACTATCTGTAGACAGAAAATTTTTTTCCTTCTATTGGCAGCCACTTTTGGAGAAAAAGGTTTTTTTTTTCTTTCTATGGAATGTTTGTTTAGTAGAATATGTTATTTTCTTTTTTTTTTTTCTACTTTTGGAGAAAAAGGTTTTTTTTTTCTTTCTATGGAATGTTTGTTTAGTAGAATATGTTATTTTCTTTTTTTTTTTTTCTTTTAACTAAACAAGTGAAGACGTATGCGTCTTTTAAAGGTTAGTTAGTGGAAAATAAAAAATGGGTAAGTGGTAAATGAAATTCTATTATATTTGTTTTAGCTAATGTAGGAGAGAAATTTAGAAGAAACTATTTTTAAAAGAGTTTAACACCTATAAACTGTCATTATAAAAGAATTTTACAATAATGTTTAATTATAATCTTTTGTTTACATGACTTTTAAAGTATTAATTGGTAAAACCAACAAACTATCATGTATAAAGAAGTTTGCTGACAGTGTATATGTGTTTTTCTATTTTTAATAACTAAAACTCACATAAAACATGTGCAGAAACAAGTATTACTTAATTGATTGAGTATTTTTATTAAAAATTAGTTAGAGAACTAAAATGGATATATTTTAAAATTAGAGAAAAGATTTGAAAATAAAATATAAATTTAATATAGATTAAAACATACTCTATCCTAAATAAATTTTTGGGGGTATATTTAAGGTAATTAAAAATTGGAATGCTAACCTACTTTCACCTATATTTTAGTTAGGGTATTTTAGTATTCTACACTAATAATTTTTTACAAAATATAATCAATAATCTCATTTGTTAATTAAAGTTAGTTCTATAGAGACATTTTAGTAAATAACTGTTTCACTCACCCACTAATTGTCTCTAAGTTATAACTTATTATCACTTCCTTTTTCTATACTCGCATAATTTATTTATTTTTTTACTTTATCAATCTCTCGTCAATATAGCATATTAATAATCAATATATTATAAACAAAAATTAGGTATAATAATAGAATTTAATTTTTATATATTTTACAAATTATAATTTATGTTCATATAATTATTATGTAATTTATATTTTATACAAATTCAAAAAATTTATATTTTAGTAAAAATATTGTTTTCTAATTGAAATAAACTAATCAGAAATATTACATGAAAGTTTGGTGGAAAAGAAATTGTAAATTTAAATTACATAATGAATCTATAAATTACATTTAATTTGTCTAAATTTAAATTGTATAATTTATTTTAAATATGAATTATTTATATTTTTATTAAAAACTTAACTTGTGAATTGGATTTAAAATAATAATTTTAATAACGTAAAAATTAGTTAATAAAAAATGAATTATTTAGGTAGTGTTTGTTTTGAGAAAATGTTTTCTGATTTTATTTTCTATTTTCATTTTCTAAAAACTATTTTCATTTTCAATTTTCAATATTCAGAAAATATGTATGTTTTCCCTTGATATTTTCTATTTTCAAAAAATAATATTGTTAAATTTAATCAACTTTAGAAAAAATATTATAAATTATTTATATATAGTTTAAAATACATTTATATACTATTTTTATATAATTACAATATTGTTATTAAGTTTTCACATAGTGTGAACATTTGAAAACACGTAAAACAACTTTTTTCTGTTTTCTTTTTTGAGTTGCTTTTTGAAAGTATTTTCAGCGCAAATATTTTCTAGATTGTAATCAAACATAGTTTCACTACTGTTTTTTCTAAAAATAAAAACAGAAAACACTCAAAACAAACATCACCTAGTTTTCCTTTCATTATATATTAAAACGATAATAAGTTAAGAGAAAAACATTTATACACAGTTGACAATTAATCACAATTTTTTATATATGAGAAGTTTTTTACCTTACTAATTACTACTTTAAAAGTCATGTAAACACATGATTATGGTTAAACGCAAGTGTGAAACTTTTTTACCTTAATAATGTAAATCTGTTAAATTCATAAATTAATGTATATTTAAGATATAAATAGGTAAACTAATGACTTAATGTGTATTCAAATATAATAAAATTAATATATATATATATATATATATATATATATATATATATATATATATATATATATATATATAACACGAGTTAATACAATGTAAATGATTATATATTAAATATAGGTTAAGTTATTATCATTTTAATATACATATAATGTAAATTATTTAGTTCATATTTTTTATTACATAAATATTTAATTTATTAAAGGAATTAGTTTAAATCTATTCACAAACTAATTTTCTAATGCAAATATAAATCAGCCTATTTTTAAAAAAATTAGACATATTAAATTACATAATTAAATGTAACTTATAAATTTTTATGTAATTTAAATTTACAATTTATTTTAAACATAAATTTAGTATAATAATTTATGTTAAATTAAATTGATTAGTTTATTTTCAACTAAAAACTAATCTTAACTAAGCCATTAATATATGTTGATTTTTATAAAATATAAATTATATGAACATAAATTATAATTATAAATTAATAAAAAACTATGAAATTATTATATACATGATTATTATTTATAATTATATTAAAGTTTAATGGGTATGCACTGTCAGTATAAAAAAAAATTTTTACACTGGCATCCAATCACAACCCTTCATTCAGGGTAAATCTGTTAAGTTTACTCATTACTACTTTAAAAGTCACATAAATGAAAATGATTGAATGTTAGTGTAAAGATTTTTTACACTAATAGTGTATACCAATTAAACTCATTATATTAATATTCTACACAGATAAAAGAGAAAAAAACAAAATTTGAAAAATTAATGATAATAAATTTTAGAAAGGAAAAGGAGTAGTGTGAGAGAAAAATAATTATTTATCAAAATGTACTTTAAATTAATTTTAGTTTAACAAACGATATAATTAATCATCTTGTCCAAAATTATTGGTGTATGGTGCTTACATAGTTTAACTATAATTTATCCAAAATAAATTTTATAGTATATCCAAGGTAATTAAAAAAGTTAAAATAAAGTCAAATAAAATTGTATATAAATTATATATGCGGCTATCATAAAAACCGCCAAGTAAGATTTTGCCTATAAGGTGTCGACTAAATTTATTCTCTAGATAGTTGTCGTATTTTTTATAAAATAAATTTGATGTTATTATTTATATAAAAGAATGGATATTATTTTTATAAATATAAAATCTACAAATGTTCATTATAATTTTTTAAATATAAAATCAAAAACTATTTATGATAAGAGTTTAATTGATATACATTACCACCGTAAAAGATTTTTACATTGACAGTCAATCATGACTTTTCATTTATAAAACTTTTAAAATAATAATTAGTAAAGTCAATAAATTTACCATGAATAAACGGTTGACTGTCAGTATTACCCTGATAGTGTATACCAATTAAACTCTTATGATAAATATAAATACTAATTAGATTTAAATTATTTTTCAATATAAAAATTAGAACCACATAACTAAATATCATTTAATAAGTATGTATATATACATATATTTTTTTTTATATTTTGTAAGTAAAATTTATTTGTCCAGAAAAATGATTTTTATAGGATTCCAAAGTTTAAATATATATCATTCTATCTTTAAGTTAAATATTCAGAAAAGATACAACACCATGATTAATATCTCTCGAAGTAATGTAAGACTGTCTTGCATGATGCTAATGTTTTTTTAGATAAAAATTAAAACTAATTTAATGAATTATATTTTAAAAAATTTTTGCAAACTCTTTTCTCGAGAAGGGTGCATCTATAGTAGAGTAGATTTAGCAAAACATATTTTATAATAGGTTTGAATCAGCTTCGAGAATACATCTAGTTATTTCACAACAACCATGGAGGCTCTATTATCTTTAATAAATATATAGGTAGTTTTTTTAAGCTACTTCTAGCTTATACCAATTTTTACTCCAAAATTTCTTTTTTAAGATTATGATTTTTTTTTTTATACACAAGATAAATCCTTTCTTAAAGTTGAACAAGTTATTGCATATATATAGATTATATGACGTAGCAGGGAACAATTCCAGATTCGAACCAAGCGGACTTAGACGATTTAAAAAGTTGTAATTTTTGTAAAAAGAAAATCCAAAAAAGCATAATAAATTAAAAGGTAAATCATCTAAACCCGCCCCTGAATTCATAACCCACCAAAAAAAAAAACCAGTAAAAAATGGTTAATTAATTTAAAATAACAGATTAAGTCAAGTTTAGACAAATAAACCTAAACTCAAGTAACCTGACTTATTATCCACCCCTAAATCGCCACATCTTTTAAGACATTAAAGTGTTTTTGGGTTTAAAACATTCTTGTTTGACTTCATAATGCTTGTCTTTTTCTAGTATATAATAAATATTTATACATAGGAATGCAAGACAAGATTCTCTTATAATATAAACGTGTTGTTAAAGGAGATGCTCTTTTAAGTCATCCATTCACAAGCATTTTGAGTTGATTGCAGCTTAGTTTAGAGTTTGACTGTTGATGCAGAGACATTATTACATGTATCATTATGTCATGTGATCTCAACCATTAAACATATAATATAATATATAATTAATTAATTAATTTGCCTTCCAATGTTAATAAAATATTTATAAGTTGGATACTTATCAATTGAGATAATAATTTTTGTTGTTGATACATATGTATGTGTTAACTTTTTTTAAAAAATATAATCTTAAATAATTATATTTTTCGTAAATCAAAATTCGAGTATAAATATTTATTCATCTTTTGATTTAGCAATCTTCTCTTTTTTAAGGTCACAAAACAAAATTTACAATATGTGACAAAATTTGAACAAGATAAATTTAAGAAGATTCATCAAAGCAAAAATTATAGTAAGCATACAATCCAAGAGATTTATCAGAGTAGAATAGACATTATACGATCAAACTAAACTACACTCATTAGATTGATCGATATATGTTATCAATATACCCCTTTTTTATTGAAATGATTTTAGTGTCAAGAAGGCATGTTTTACATGTATGTCAAAAAGGAAGTTTCAGAGTAAAGAAAATATATGAGAGTAATGGAAATGCAAAAAAAATAAAAATTAGCTAGATCCCCGCAAGATGTATCTCCTATTGAGCTTGATCATCTATGAACCTGTTAGCATCTGCATTTCACTCCTTTTTTTTTTCAACATGAAGGAAGAGGGGCTTCATCATATATATGTGGTCATCGGATGAACTATGAAGACCCATCTGAGTAAAGTGTCCTTCTCAGCTCCTCTGCAACTAATTCAGCTTCACGTCTTGCTAGGTTCTCCCGATGTAAAGCATCTATATTGAAGCTCATCGTACATATGCTCTCATATTTTGCTGTTGTGGGTGGAGCCAAGAACTCTTCTTTCTAATTTAGTTCTATTATGATGACTTCAGGAGATGCCGCAAAGTAGAAGATGTTGAATGATCGCCATTTTGTTTGCCATGGAACCATCTCATATACATAATCATTGAAGGAGGCACAATTGTAGTTACTATAGTCTCCAGTCTAAGTTCACGTGGTCAGTAATATATTATTTTAGAAGAAAAAGTTGCAAAAATATTGTAGGTCTCAATATTCATTTCCTCTCACTTTAGTCATAATTTGGGATAGAAGTGTATATGAATTGTTGCATAAAAATTAAATAATGTTTATAAATGTATTATTAGTTTTTTAAAAAATAAAACAAAAAACCTTTTGTTGAAAAGTCATAACAAATCATTTTTAATTTACACAATATTTTTATATAATTTATTATTTTTCTTATTTAAATATAAGTGGTAATAAAAATTCCCATTCCTTTTATTCTTATTTGTCTCGATCCATATAACACATTTTCTTAATACTATTTCTCTTTTTTCCTAATTTTATTTCTCAACTTCATTCTTAATCAAACAAAACATACATCTAACACAACTCTCCATCTCAAAAATTATCTATTTATTATACAAGTTTTTAAGTTTAATAATAATAATAATAATAATAATAATAATAATAATAATAATAATAATAATAATAATAATAATAATAATAATAATGATGATGATGATGATGATAACAATAATAATAATAACCATAATAATAAATTTTTTAGACAATACAATAAAATTTAATTAGTTTTTTATGTTTAAAATAATAATAATAATTTTTTTAAGATAATAAATAAATATCTAGTGCGTACTTTGAATAGTAACTTCAAGAGAAATTATAACAATAGTAATTTAAAAACAACTAGGAATGCAAGCAATATATTCTCTATCAAAATTTGTATGCGAGATTTTATTGATTAGAATTAAAAATACAGAAAATATATGTGAAACTTTTTAGAGATGTGAAATTTAATTAATAAATTTTGTAATTATTAATACATAGAAACCAAATAAAAAGTGTGTTAAACAACAGTATTTTGTTAGCATTTTTAAAATAAGTTATTTATTTTTTGTCATTTAATTATGAAAATATGTTAAAAGGTGTTTTTTCCCTTCAATTTTTTTTCTTTTTTAGTTCATCCTTTTCATGATTGATAATTTATTAGAGATTAAAAATAAAAATAATCCTATTTACAAGAATGAAAAACATATATAACCTTATAAAAAGTTAAATAAAAATATAATTAATTTAAAGTACTATAGGGTTCATTTTATATTTTAAAAATATAGAAAATATGACAAAATAATACAAAAAAAAAAAAAACTTTAAATATCCCCTTAGAATTAACTACAAAAAAATTTAACCAATTTTGCGATAATTAAAAACCTTAGTTAACATTCTCATTTTCCTCCATCTCAATATACATGTCACCTATGAGAAAAAAACTATCCTAGTATAAGTGTCATATTTATTCTTTTTAATATAATATTAATTACCTTTTTACTAATATCCTTAACAAATATCACTTTGACTTTTCAATGGATTAATAATAAGATTTTCTTAAAATTACTTTCTTTCATCTATTTATTAGCTATTTTTTAGTATGTTTAAAATAATACACTTATTTTGGGAAGGGTGTCATTTAATTTTATTAATCATATTTACAAAATAATTTGTTTACCTAAAATGTAATTAATTGAAATTTGATACTAAGAATAAGAAAGTTATTAAAACTAGAACCTTAATTAGTTGAATATATTTTTTTGACAATATGGTTACATAAGATTGCATAATTAAAATGTAATTATATTTAAAGTTTAATTGATATATACTGTCAGTGTAAAAGATTTTTTGTTACACTAACATTCAATTATGACTGTTTATTCATTTATGTGACTTTTAAAGTAGTAATGATAAACTCAACAAATTTACCATGAAGGATTGTGATTGAATGTCAATGTAAAAATCTTTACACTAACATTGTATATGAATTAAACTCTTATATTTAAAGGAAGATATTTTTGTTGTTTTTAAATGCATCTTATAAATTAATTTTTCGATAGATATGATCCAAGTTGGATTTGTCAATATTTAAAAAAAAATATATACATGTTTGCATAAAATATTTTTGTATATTTTAAAAAAAATATTTATTTTTAAAAGATATATTATTATAAATTGATAAAATAATTATAATTATTAAAACATAAAATAAATTATTAAGTAAAAATTTTAAAAACAACTCTAAGAAGATAAAATTAAATTTGTAATGATTTTATCTTTTATTTTTTATAAAATCATGACATTATAAAAGAATAGAACCAATGATACAAACTTTACTTTTTGTAATTTTTTCATTATTTTATAAAATTATAATTTTATGAAATAATAAAAAATACTTTATCGTTAAAATTAAATTTTATATTATCTTAAAATTATCTCAAATTTTGCAAGACAGCCCACTAACTTATTATTAGTATATGTAATGGCGGGACATATCCTTATATTTGAATCATCTTAACTATGGTTGCTCATTCTAGCTCAACTAATTTGAGCCAAAGGTCAAAATAAACTATGCTGAGTTTGTTGGCTAAAAGAGAGGACACCATGTGTTTGGCCTCTCTTAAAATTTTTATTCTATTTTCATTTTACCAAACGATAAAAATCAGAATGGATATTATTAAGAATTTAAGTATATTTGGTTGTTTACTTTTAAAATTCATATTTAATTGATTATTAAATAGTATTATTTAAAAAGTGGTAATTTTTTGAGAAATGTATCATAAGCAGATTTGAAAAGTTATCGTAAGGTACGATTAAGGATCAATCATAGAATCAGTTGTCTAATTTGTTTTGGTTTTGCACAGAAGTGAAGTGACCACTCTGAATCGCGGAGTCCCAAGCCTCTAGCTAATGCTGTTAATTGTTACCGATAAACTCTGCATAGTATATGTGAATTAGTTTAATCTTGAAGATTGTGGAGATCAGAATCTATTTCGGGTTTTGCAATTGCATCATCACTTGTCTTTTGGTAAATGGTACGTTCACTCCACTGCCATAACATGCCAAATAGATATGAGCATGGAGGAGTTTGGTTTCACAACATTGCTCTGGTTCAAGTAAAGTTAAAAGGGTCACCTATTACGTAAAGCAAACTCTCTCTGTATCTGTCTCAGGCCCAGCCTCAGCTCTTACTCTTATTGCCGTACAAATTTCACCATCACGTAAAACCAGAGGATGGTTACAGAACAGAGAACAGATAGCACAGTGACCCAGTCATGAGTGCCTGCGTCTCATCAGTTCTGTGCACCGTACAATTTGTTCATTCCTACGCAAAATCAAACAGTTGTTATGATTAACAGCACCACGATTACATTTAATGCTGATTAGAGGAAACATTTTTTTTCCAAGGGATGATTAAATTAAACATAAAGCATACTAATATTGGATAATTTTGGTTATTTATAATTCCTATTCATGCATATAATTGCATCTTTTTATAAGTATTATTGTAGTTTTATAAATAAATGTTAAATTTTTTATAAGGAGGAATAGCCTTCCTCATGTTTCTTCTTTCTATGATTATTAGTGTAACAAATTTTATACTTATATTAATTATTATTTTTTATATAAAATAAGTTTATTAACTTTAATTAAAAATTATGTAAAAGAAAAATTATAATTAATTATCAATATAAAACTTTTTTACATAATTTATAAATATTAAACTCTATTTTTATTGTTTCATATAATACTAACACTTTTTTACATAAGCATATAGTAACATAAAAGAAATATCAATTGTATGCAACAAATTAATGAAAAATAAGAATGTGTATTTAGATATAAGGTGCTTATGTTAACGAAGGAAGTAAAACACAGTCATGAATTTATTTTTTTATCATTAATAAAAATTAATATTACTAACACCTAAAAAAAAATTAAATAACTCATATTTGAGATTGTTTTAGTTGGTGACTGTTTTTAATAATTTCTTCAATAAATTTGTTGTCAACTATTTTTTCTTATCACATAATTCTTTTGTTATTATTTTTTTTAATTGTCATTAAGTACTTTTTCTATAAGCAAAAGAATTTCATTAAAGAGTTATAAGAAATATCCCAAGAATATACATGAAAGAGAGTCATAGGATGATTGATTAATACTTGCATATAGACACTAAGGATTAAACATTCGTCAACATTCACACCTGTAAGTCAAAAGTTCAACACCCAACCAAATACAAACCATTTACATTTATAACTACAATTACCAAATCTTGGAAACGAACTACCCCAACACAGAGCAACCCTAATCACCCATTTTTATACAATTCCATTGATTCTGATACCAAACCGACAAAGAATATGAGAAGGACATATCAAAAGTATGTAACCAGGACCAAATGTGATAATTTATTTGGTTCCCCCTTTCTGCAAACACACTGATTCCTTTGGTTCATATCCAGTATATGATAGCAATTCATACTGCCTTCTAACTTTGTTTGCTATTGCCCTTCAGGTTCCATTCCATGTGCTATTTAAAATTGATCACAGGTTCTTGGTGTAATACTGGGAGCACTCCAATCCAAGTATAACATATCTGCCAAATCTGGGATGCAAAGTTGCAATTGAAGAACATATGGCCTATGTTTTCTTCACAGGACTCACAGAAAGGGCACAACATACTGCTTCTAGTCAATATGACATTACATTTATGTAGGTTGACCTTGGTTAGTAATTTGTCCAGCATAAGTCTCCAAGTGAATATGAGTACAATACATTTCTATAGGTCCACAATAACTTCATTTCCTCCAGTTCTGATCTTGTTCGTTGTTCCCTTTGTTGTAGTGCAAGGTATGTTGTTTTTGTGTTGTACATCCCTGTAGGGTCAACCTTTCATTGACAGCTATCTGTTGATTTTGATCTTGCATTATGATGGTTAATACCTCCTGAAACCTCTGAACTGAATCAATTTCCCATCGAAAGCATTGTCTCCTCCAACTAAGGTTCCACACCCAAAGACCCCTCACCCATTCACCCAAGTCCCTGATCAACTTTGTTTACTGTTGAGAATTATTATAAAGTCCTTGAAATCTATTTCTAAGGTCTCATCACCTATCTAATCATGAACCCATAACCTAGTTTTATTTCCCACACCCACTCTCCATTCCCTCAGCTCCTGGAACCACCCATTCGGTTGGTCATTCTCACATGTCTCAACCACGTGGATTGTTGATTGTTTTCAATCCCCCACTTTAACCCTTCCCATCCCCCATACACTAGGTAAGTTGGGAGAAGGTGTACTTCAAATTGTAGTACGTTTACTTTTATATTATCCTTCCCATATGTGTAGCTCTGGTACAACCCATTCCTTACTGCTTCTCTTACCAATCCAGTCAGCCCTTCTGCAACAATATAAATAAGAAGGGAGCTAGTAGGTCTCCCTGCCTTAGCCTTCTTTTGACGCTAAACTCATTGGTTGGGATACCATTCACTAGAATTGACACCTTTGATGACTTTAAGCATTCTGATATCCAGCTAATCCACTAATCTAGGAACCCTACTCTCTGGAGCATGTATAACAAGAACTTCCAATTAATGGAGTCATAAGCCTTTTCATAATCTACTTTAAATACAAGAAACTTTCTCCTTTTTCTCTTAACCTCATCGATAACCACATTAACTATCATTGCACTTTGCATAAGTCCTCTCCCTCCTAGAAAGGCACTTTGACATTTGTCAATAACCCTTTCCGGTTCTTTTTGCAGTCTCTTTACTAATACCTTGGCGAGGATTTTGTATAAGCTACTAATTAGTGGAATGGGTTTGTACTCATAAAACCCCTGAGGGTTATCTTTCTTTGGGATTAATGTGATAAAGGAAGAGTTAAGACCAACCAACAACTTCCCATTCATATGAAATTCTCGTAGATATCTCATAACATCACTCTCCAACAACTCCCAAAATTTCTCTATGAAGTGAAAGTTGTATCCATCCGGTCTTAGACTATTGAAGCTTCCTATTCATATGACCATCCGGTCCTAGACTTTTTCTTTGGGATTAATGTGATAAAGGACGAGTTAAGACCAATCGATAGCTTCCCATTCATATGAAATTCTCATAGATATCTCATAACATCATTCTCCAACAATTCCTAAAATTGATTTATGAAGTGAAAGTTGTATCAATCCGATCCTGGACTTTTGAAGCTCCCACATTCTCATACTACCTATTTAACCTTTTCAATGGAGAAATGTTCAATCAACTGTTGGCTCTCTTCCACAAATTTTTGCTGAAACTGAACACCTTCGAGTCATGGTCTATCCAACGTGTGTCCTCAAACCTTTGTTGGAAGTACTCCATTCTTTTCTATTTGACCAAGGCTGGGTCCTTAACCCAACGGTCACTCACTTTAATTCTAATTATATGGTTGATTCTCCTTCTCCAGTTTACCATATTATGGAAAAATTGTGTTTCTTTCACCCTTTTTGAGCCATTTTGTCCTTGATTTCTGTTTCATCATAGATTCTAGTCTGTTAGACACCACCCAAAACTTCTGTTGTAACTTTTTTAGTGTTTCTATGTCAGTAGGAGTTAGAGTCTCCATTTCACCTTTCGTGTGAATTTCATTCAACCTCAACACAACTTCTTCTTATTCTTTACCAATGTCCCCAAATGATTCCTTATTCCATCTTCTCAGGCTTTCTTTAACTTTTCTGAGTTTCTCCTTGACCATGTGAGTTTCCCACCCATGAACTTGCAGATCCTCCAGACTTCTTGTACTCTAATTGTAAAATTCTTATCCGAGAACCAGTAATCTAGACCATGAAAAGGCCAAGGCCCCCGTTTGACATTTGCTATTGTAAACAAAATAGGACAATGATCTGAGATGTCCTTGTATAGATATCCTATACAGAATCTGGCCATTTCAATAGCCATTTCTTTGATATAAGAACTCTGTCAATGCGACTTTTGGATGTCCCATTTAGTTTGAACCGGGTAAACCTTCTGCCCCTTCATAGGACATCATCCATATCCATGTCTGTTATAAACTCATTGAATTCTTCTCTTTCATTCCTCCCAAACCTTTCAGGAAGCTCCCCAGATTTCTCGGAGTTGAATCTGGCCATATTGAAGTCCCTAAGTATGCATCATAGTTGTAGATCACTTTGTTGTTTATACTGCCTTAGTTCATCCCATATCTGTCCTTTTGTATTTATGTCGCAGGGTATGTATACGTTCACTATGATCATATCACATTCCTCCACCTTTCATTTGCCTTCCAGTATAATATAGTCATTCTCTATTGTGTGATTTTTTAAAGTAAACATTTCATCGCTCCATAAACATAACAACCTAGCTCCTCTGTTAACTGCTGGACAATGAATCCACTGAACCCCAAAGTCCCTCCAAATTGATTGCATATTCTTTTATCTATACTCTTTATCTTTGTTTCCTGCAGACATGCCATATGAATTCTTTATTTCTCTATCATAGCCTTCATCCTCCTCCATTTCACTGCACCCCCTTAATCCTCTTACGTTATAGGTTAGCAAATTCATTGGATAGCCTCCTGCATACCCCTTTTAACCTCCCTCGTACTCCTATTGTCTTTGTTGTCCCTCAACTACAATAACTTTCCCCACCTGAATTATGTGATTAGCTTCTGAATTTTCCCTATTTATCCAAAACAATCTATTACAGTTCATAATATTGCAGTCCAAAAACATATTATCAAATTGGGACACAGAAACTTACACCTGGATTCTTTTTTTTCCTTTTACCTTTTTACGTTCTACTTAAATTCGACATATCATCGTTGCCTATAGGTTCTCCTACAGTAAGAAGTGAGTAACCTTTTATTGGTCCTCTTATGTTGATCTCGTCACTGATTGGTCCACCAACCCAGGGTTTACGTCCTCAGAGACCTTGACTATGGATACAGATTGAACTCGTTGTGAAGCATTGCTATGGCTATAAGGACTCTCACAGGGATGTGTTGCCTCCATATACTATGGGTCTATGACAGTGACCTTCATATGACTATAGGTCCCCTCGTCAAGGTGTTAATCGGGTGTCTGATTCTGTAGTGCAATGGGGACTGGAGGCAACACGAGGTAAGATGTCCCTGTCGGGGCGTTGCAAATTGTCCAGTTCTGGTTTATGCATCACAATTGCATTTAAGTGGTGCCCTTGACCTTCCCTTAGGCCATTCTTATCTTGAATCATCTCAAAATACGTGACTATCAACATGCACGTGCTCCTTGCCATGTGGTTTTGGTTTTGCTTCACACAATCACCGTTGTTGCAGTTCAATTTACTCAAGGTGGTCACTGTAAGTCACATCTATGAGGCACACTTAGATCTCGATCACAAAATCTCAAGTGGCTCTATACAACATTCACATCTCTGTTCATTTTGGGCCCGATTTCATTTTTTGCCCACTTTCCACACCTCCATCATTACCATTTGCACCCTTCTTCAACATACTCATCTTAGACCACCATTTGTAGGCCCCATTCCACTATTATGCGATGAACTATCTTCATCAGACCCCTTACTTTGCAGTCCCTGAATTCCTGAAAAGTTAGGTGACCTGATAAAGTTTTCATTTTGATTTCCTCTCTTAAGCCCATCATTAGTCGTTTCCTCATACCCTTTTTTACCTTCATTTTTTTTATTGTTTGTAAATTGAATTTGTATTGGTGGGTCCCTTGTGATTTTCCTTCCATGCTTTGCTTCTTCACTTTCCTTCTCATCACGACAACTATGACCGCCATCCTCCTCCGATAGTTCTTCATCATACTTTTCATCGCCCAGATCTCGTAACTATTCATGATAATCCTTTTGGCTTTTGATGCTTGATTTTCCATTGGAGGCTTGATTGTGTTGGTTTAGCCAGCAAGCACACTGGTTTACCTGGAATATCACCTCTTCTACCATTCTTATATAGTACACTTTGCCATTGATTTGTGAGAAGCATTTTAATGACTTCAAACAACCTTTCAAGAGGGGGGACAAGTAAATTGAATGGTTAAAATTCTTTTTCATCTTTTTGTCAAATCTAGATTTTGAAATTCTTTATGAATAAAGCTTTCAATAGAATTTGGATTTGCAAAGAATGATGGTTTTTTACTCTTTTACATACAACATAGGAATTAACAAAATAGATTATATCAGATTCAGTTTTATTACAATTTTTAGAATTTGCAATGATAACGGAAGCGATTTGAGCAATGTAAAGAGAGTAATAAACAAGAGATGATCACACACAAAGATTTATTCTGGTTCACCCTTAACCTGGGATACATCCAGTTGTTCTATCTTCAAGGAAACCTATCTTGAATAGAACCCAACACTAGAATCTACAAGAGTTTACACACAAACTCAAATGCAAATGAAACCTACACCTATACCCTTGAAAACCTATCAAGATATTGATTCTACCTCATGCAAAACGCATGCATGATCACTAGGATATCTTCCTGAATGATTTTCCCAATCAATAAATAATAAAACTATAAAAGAAACGATATCACCTGATTTTCTTTGACCAGACTATAATTTCATAGGTAGTATCACACTATGTCAACCAAACTTATGAATATCTTTTGATCTTGAAAATCTTTGTTAGATCTTGTCTTGTGTTGAAGTTTCAGGTTTAGAAAGTTTTTTTTGAATCTCTGGAATCACAAAATTTCATCTCAGATTGTTTTTCAAAAGTTTATAATCGTTATTTTCAAATTTGAATTGAAAACCTTTTATACTAGATGTTTAAAGCTCTATTTTAATATATTAAAACGAGTTTTAATCAATTAAAATGTTCTAAACTCAAGCCCAGATGAAACACGAACCATTTAATTGATTATCATTAGTTCTTAATCGATAAAAATATTCGTCAACAAGAATTAAGTCAACTGGATCAATTTAATTGATTAAAGCAAGTTGTTAATCGATTAAATAGGTCAGATAATCAATTATGAGCTTATTTAACAGATTAAAACAACATTTATGCCATTAAATCCTTCAAATAACTTCATAAAATAATTTCTAACTTCCAACATGAACATCAATGAGATTAAGTACTTTTGAAAACTTTTTAGGGACCATGAATCTCATTCATGTTTGACTTAATCAATGTTCATCATGAATCAAGAAAAATTAATACGCTAAGTTAGATTGAATCAAGACAAACTACCCACATGAATGCATGATATACTATATACTCTAACAAGCTATGAACTCACATTCATCATCAAAACTAGAAAACTATATACGAAATTAGATTTTGTCTTCCTTGCATCTTTGAGAGAATCTCAAACAAACTCCCTTTTTTTATGATGATCGAGCATTCACTTTCTACAACTTATTTCCATGCACTTGTAGTTTTTCTTGATCTAAACTTTATGAGATCTGCAAAAAAAAAAAAAATCTCTTTTCCCCTTTTGTGCATTATAAAAAAGAAATTTATAAGAGAAGTAAAGAATCTAAAATTTTGCAGATTTCCAATTTTGGTTAGATGAATGTATGTAGGTTTGATGTATAAGAAGAATTAAAATTCAGAGATCAATCAAAGCAAACTGAAATTTTCATAAATATGATAGAAGCATTACATTAATTAGCCAATACATAAACTTAACACACTTTAAACTAAATTCAGAGAACTATCAACAGCATTAAAAACACAAAAATTAATCAAAGCTTCAAATTGAAATCACCAAGCCATCTAAAACAACTTAAAATAGATTTAACACTGAACACACCACACAAATTTAAATTACATCATACACACACAATTCCTAAGTACCTAAGGATAAGGAGAAGGGCTAATCATCATCTTCTTCCTCATCTCCATCAAGACCTCTAAGATTACAGTTCAGGATAGCTTCAATGACATTTAATATCTCATGAATCCTTTTCACAAACTGACCTTGAAAATCAAGCTTAGCCAACAATGGTCTTTCAAAGGAAGTGAGAAGTATTTCATCCTTTTCATTCACTGGATCAGCAGAAAATTGTGGCTCAACTAATTGCTCAACTTATGGTTATTCAACATATGGAGATCCAATCACCACACTTACATTTCCAAATACCATTTATTGTGCTTTGGCTTAAAAAAGAAGGCTTTTTTTCCTTTGAAATTTGTTGACAACCTTGTTTTGATAAGCCCACAAATCATTGACAAGCTTCAGATGCACGTGCCTCAAAAGCTTAGTTTTCAAACAACATGGTAGATGGTCATGGGGTCCTTCATGACTTTAGTCATATCCACCTTATAATGCTTAAAAACCTTGGACAAAAACACTCCATATGGCAAGTGTTAATCAGTTAGGCATTTTGCCTTCAGCATATTCTTGACTACAATGGAAGCCCAGTCAATTTTCAAAGAAGTGTCCTTCAAGGCATGTAACACTACAAGATCATCAGTAGTCAACTGGGCATGGTTCCTTCCTCTTGGTATGAGGATCCATACAATAACATATGCGACAAGCAATAATTCATTTTCATGTTTCCAACTCTGAAATGCTTGAAAAGTCCTTATTCTTAGACAATTCCTATAGACAAAACCTTTCCTGAAATTTTAAACTCCATCAGTGACCTTTTTTCCCTCCTTTGGGAACTTGGTGATGGAAGACCAAACTCCTTCATTCAAATTAATTTTGAAACCTTTCACATACGCAACTGACTCACCTTGGACTGATTTGACTGAAGATTAGAAAGCTCTTACCAGATCAGGGTAGTAAGTGCCCTACATTTCTATAAAATCTTGCAGCCTATGCTTAATCAAACTTTCCTGGAGCATAAAGCCTTCCTCTCTGAATCATTTAAAGTCCATAAACTTGTGAGAAACTAACTTTATCTTAGACCAAAACATGTTGAAGTTCTCTTGTTCTTCAACATCTTCATAGAGATCTGGGTAAGCTTCATCTAAGTCCTCATCAGTTATTGTTGGAGATTCATATCAGATCTGGTTCCCGGTGGACATTTTTTGTTTCCTTGAGCTTGAGAAAGCCATAAACACAGAGAGAGAAAGGTGAAATAACTTAGGGTTTGATGAGGGAGCAAGTTAAATGCTGTCTGAGAATGCGAGTTAGAGTGAAATCACTTAAGATAACTCAAATTTCACGAAATGGCAATAGGAATAGGTATAGAAACGAAAGGGTAAAATACTTAGTTGACCAGAACATGAAAACAAGGCATTTTAATCAATTATCACAGAAGCATATGCTTTTTCAAGCTTGAAACATCCAATTCAACAGATTAAACTAAGTATTTAATAGATTAAATTAACCAATTTTCACAAAAAACATTGCAAATTCACTTTCACACATATACCAATCCCAAACACACAAATTTGTTTTAGATAAACTTCATGTAAAGCATCAATCCAATACACAAGTTTTCAAATCACAAAGACCCATCACAAAAGGATTAATAGCATTAATCAAGGAACACTAAACATCAACTTATCTAAGCTTCAGCTAGAATTCCCAATTCATTTCTAATTGTGAAAAACTTATCTCTAGCTAATGCTTTAGTAAAGGTATCAACTAATTGATTATTTGTACCAACAAACTCAATTTCACAATCACCTTTTAGAACATGATCTCTAATTAAATGATGTATAACTTCTATATGCTGAGTTCTTGAATGCATGAATGGATTTTTATTAAGATTAATAACACTTGTGTTATCACACCTAAGAGGAATACGGTTAAGTGATATACCACAGTCTTCAAGTTACTGCTATAGCCAAATAATCTGAGTGCAACAGCTACCTGCTACTATGTATTCAGTTTCAGCGATGGATAAAGCTACATAAGCTTGCTTTCTTTGAGTTCCAAGATATCAAGGCACTGCCAAACAGGTGACATGTTCCACTTGAACCCTTTCCATCTAGTTTGCATCTAGCATAATTCGAGTCTGAATATCCAACTAAGCTGAGTGATGCTCCCTTTGGGTACCAAAGTCTAAACCTTGACGTGCCTTTGAGATACTTCATTATTCTTTTCACGAAACTAAATGTGATTCCTTTGGATCAGCCTGAAATCTTGCACAAATATACATACTATGCGTAATATCTAGTCTATTAGCAGTTAAGTAAAGTACGGAGCCTATCATGGATCTAAATTTTGTTTCACGTACACTTTGACCCTTCTCATTAGGATCTAGGTAGCATGATGTGGACATGAGAGTGGATGATTCCTTTGAGTTGTCCATGTCAAATTTCTTCATAATTTTGCCACAGTACTTAGTTTGACTGACGAAGATTCCATTTCTAGTTTGCTTGACTTACAATCCTAAGAAGTAGTCAGCTCACCATCATAGACATCTCAAATTCGGCTTGCATGATTTCGGAAAAATCCTTGCATAGTAAGTCATTAGTAGCACCAAATATAATATCATCAATATATATTTGCACTAGTAATATTTTTTTTCAGATTTCTTAATGAAAAAAGTAGTATCAACTTTGCCTCTAGTGAATTTTTTATTTAGAAGGAAATTTGAAAGACACTCATACCAAGACCTTTTAAGTCCATAAAGTGTCTTTTTGAATTTGAAAACATGATTAGGAAATTCATGATCCACAAACCCAGGGGTTGAGAAACATAAACATACTCATTTATAAAGCCATTTAAAAAAGTAGTTTTGACGTCCATTTGGTATAGCTTGAAATCCATTATAGAAGCAAAAGCTAGAAGAAGTCTTATAGCCTCTAGTCTTGCAAATAAGGCATATGTTTCATAAAAATCAGTACCTTCTTTTTGGCTATACCCTTTGGTAACTAAGCAAGCTTTGTTTTTCGTTATAAAACCATTTTCATCCAAACTTATCTTAAAAAAACCACTTAGTACCAATGACTTGCTGACCTTTGGCTTTTGGCACAAGATTCCACACATCATTCCTTCAAAATTGATGCAGTTCATCTTGCATTGCCATCACGCAATGCTCATCAAGTAGGACATCTTCTATAGATTTCGGTTCCACTTCTGAATCAAAAGACATATAATTGTAGAAATTATTTAAAGAACTACGAGTAGTTACTTCCTTATTGATGTCGTTGGTTATGTTATGAAGAAAGAGTCTTTCTTTTGTTCTCCACTCCTTAGGTAGATCTGCATGTGTTTATGGCTTTGTAATTTCCAGATTTTCCTTTACTTGAGGTTCACTAGCATCTTTATATATCTCAACTTCTTCACTTTGGCTTGCATCATCATCTAAAACTTTTTTAGACTTATGAGTAGTATCCTCATAGTCAGTTAGTTCATAAAAAAAAAATATGGACTCATTCTTCAACAATTAAAGTTCTTTTGTTAAAAACTCTCTAAGCTTTGTTATCCAAGGAATAATCCAAAAAGATCACTTCATCAGCCTTAGAATAAAATTCGTCAAGACTTTTTTTTCATTATTTTAAGCAAAACACTTAGAACCAAAGACTCTCAAAATGTGATATGTTAGGTTTCCTTCCTCTATAAACTTCATATAGAGTAACTTTCAGCTTTAGTCTTATAATCACTTTACTAAGAACATAAAAAGTCATACTAACTGCGTCATCCAAAAATACTTAGCGATATTTGACCATTTAGCATGGTTCTTGCAAGTTCCTAAAGACACCTATGTTTCAGCTCTACAACTCCATTTTTTGTAGAGTTGTAAGTGCTGAAAAGTTATGAGAAATATTATTTTCTTCACAAATTTTCAAAGAACTCATTTTGGAATTCATCTCCATTATCACTTATAAGATATTTAATTTTTAAATCCTTTTCATTTTTAATTATCTGGGCCAAATTCTTAAAAGACTTAAAAAGGTTGTTTTTACAGGATAAAAAAAGAGCCCATGTAAATGTTGAGAAATCATCTACAATGACAAGTGCATAGTAATTTCCTCCCAAACTCATGGTTCTAGAAAGACTAAACAAATCTATGTGTAATAACTCCAAAGGTTTTGAAGTAGAAATGACTCCTTTGGGTTTAAAAGAATTTTTTATTTGTTTGCCTTTTTGACAAGCGTCGCAAAGCTTACCCTTCTTAAACGTTAATTTTGCTAGGCCCATTACATAATCTTTGGCTGAGAGATTATTTAAAAGATTCATGCTAATGTGTGCAAGTCTCCTATACCAAAGTCATGCGTCATCATTTTTAGAGATTAAACAAATAGATTTATCAATGGATGCTTTTTCTAGGTCTGTCATGTAGATGTTATCTATTCTTTTTCCAATCAGCTTGTTGTTACTTTTAGAATCATGTAGCAAACAATGATTAGAAGAAAAGGAGATATGAAGCCTTTGTCACTTTATGCTTAAGACCTTCTACATATAGAACATCCTCAATGCAAATAGAGTTAGAATAACCAACTTTTTCTGTGCTAAGAATTGTTCCTTTGTTGTTGTCACCATATAAGACATAACCTCTACTATTTGCTTTGTATGAGACAAACTTTATCTTGTCTCCAGTCATGTGCTTTGAACTGCCACTATCTAGATACCACTTTTCAGCTTTGTCTCTTCGACACACCTACAAAACAAGTCAATGAGCAGATTGAGATACCCAAACTATCTTGGGTCCTAAGGGGTTAGTAACAACATTTCCCACTTTCACAATCCATTTATATTGACTTGAAGGAACACCAAATTTTCTAATTTAGCATGTGTTAGTTTTGTGACCTTTATGCATGCAATAATGACATGTAATAAAGTGTGAGTAAGGGGTTTTATTGTAAGAGAAAAACTTATTCAAATTTTTCTTAACCTTTGATTTTTCCAAACCCAAACCAACTTTGTTCATGACATTCTTTTGTGAACTTAACAATGTACCCAAGTTAGTCTTTCCACTTTTAAATTTAGCAAGTAATTTCGAAAGTAAGAGACTTTGTTTTCTAAAGTTTTACAATTTTCACAACCTTATTTTTCCAAGTCTCCTTTTATTTTACAAGAGAATTAACCTCTTCCTGAAATCATGTTAATTTCTCACTATGCCACTTAAGTTGAATTTTAACCTTTTATTTGCAAAAGATAATTTTTTCCTTCTTCATGCATTTAATTGAAAGCCTCAACTAAAGTACCATAATTTTCAGAAGATTCATTTGAGGAAACACTTACAAATCTTGTAGTGTCATCGGATCTGATTCACTTTCATTTGCCATAAGACACAAAATCACTTCTTCATCTTCACTAGATGATTGGGTAGATGAGTTGCTCTCATTGTTTTCCCATGTGATATATGCCTTCTTTTTCTTGAATCCGTTTTTTCCTTTTCTCTCATTAGCTTCTTTCTTCTTTAGGTAGATGAGGCAATCAGATTTTATGTGTCCTTTCTTTCCACACTCAAAACAAGTGTATGTTGTTAATGTAGTCTTACTCTTCTTTGTAGACTTTTTCACATTTTTACATCTTCATTTTTGCTTTTTCTTCATGAACTTCGAGAACCTTTTAATAAGGAGATTAATTGCTTCACCTTCAGATTGTTCAGTAGAACCATAATCGCTATCTTCTTGTTGTGAAGTCTTTAATACAACTCCTTTCTTCTTCTTGTCAAAGTCTTCTTCTTCTTGAAGACGTTTCAATTGTAGCTCATATTCTCTCAGCTTTCCAAACAAAGTAGCAACATTCATTTTCGCAAGATTATTCGATTTAGAGATGGTTGTACTTTTGGCTTGCCAAGATCTATTCAAGCTCTTCAATACTTTGACATTTAACTCTTCTTTTTCAAAGGTCTTTCCATGTCCTATGAGGTGGTTCACTATATGAGTGAATCTTTTCTGCAGCTTTGAAATTGATTCACGAGGCATCATTATGAAAATTTCATACTCTTGAACAAGGGTGTTCTTCCTTGCTCTTTTAACATTCATGCTTCCCTCGTGAGTAACCTGAAAAACCTCCCACATCTCTTTAGATGTTGTGCATTGTGAAACTCTAAAGAACTCATCAAGTGTTAAAGCAAATACAAGTGTATTTTTTGCTCTAATATCATATTGTGATCTTTTATTTTCTTTTGCAGTCCAACTAAGAAAATCTTTTTCTACATCTCTATCCTCCATTCTAATTCTAGGAATAAAAGGTTCATTTTCAATTGCATCCTAAATGCCTCTATCCATTGACTCAACAAATATTCTTATTCTTATTTTTCAAAAAGCATAATTTTTTCCATTAAAAAGAAGCAGTTTATTTATGGAAACACCTTTCGCAAATGTTTGATTGTTTGTAGTCATTTTGGATCTTCTTCAAAACTTGAATGACTATCAAGAAAAGCTCTGATACCAATTGAGAAGTATTTTAATGACTTCAAACAACCTTTCAAGAAGGGGGGTGAATTGAATGGTTAATTTTTTTATTTCAGCTTTTTGTTAAAACCAAAATTTGAAATTCTTTATGAAATACTATTGAGACAAACTTTAAGCACAATTTGAATTTGTAAAGAAGGATGACTTTTTACTCTTTTATATATAAGATATCAATTAACAAAATAGATTATATCAAATTCAGTTTATTATAATTTTCAAAATTCGCAATGATCACGAAAGCGATTTAAGCAATGTAAAAAGAGTACTAAAAGAGAGATGATCACACATAGAGATTTATATTGATTCACCCTTAACCTGGGATACATCCAGTTGTTCTATCTTCAAGGAAACCTACCTTGAATAGAATCCAACATTAGAAGCATCAAGAGTTTACACACAAACTCAAATGCAAATGAAACCTACACCTGTACCCTTCAAAACCTATAAAGATATTGATTCTACCTCATGTAAAACCCATGCATGATCACTAGGATACCTTCCTAAATAATTTTTGTAATCAATACAACAATAAAAATATAAAAGAAATTATATCACCTTATTTTCTTTGACCAGAATGTAATTTCATAGGTTGTATCACACTATGTCAACCAAACTTATGAATATCTTTTGATCTTGACAAATGTTTGTTGGATCTTGGTTTGTGTTGAAGTTTCAGGTTTAGAGAGCTTTGTTTGAATCTCGGAAATCTCAAAATTTCTTCTTAGATTGTTTTTCAAAAGTATGTAATCAGTATTTTCAAATTTGAATTGAAAACCTTTTATACTAGATGTTCAAAGCTATGTTTTAACAGATTAAGATGAGTTTTAATATTTTAAAATGTTCTAAACTCAAGCCTAGATGAAACACAAACCATTTAATCGATTATTATTAGTTCTTAATCGATTAAATATTCATCAACAAGAATTAAATCAACTTCATTAATTTACTCAATTAAAGCAAGTCGTTAATTGATTAAATAGATCAAACAATCGATTATGAGCTTATTTAACAAATTAAAACAACAATTATGCCATTCAATCCATCAAATAACTTCACATAAATATTTATAACTTCCAACATAAACATTAGTGAGATTAAGTACTTTTGAAAATTTTTTAGGGACCATAAATCTCATTCATGTTTGACTTAATCAATCTTCATCATGAATCAAGAACAATTGATATGCTAAGTTAGATTGAATCAAGAAAAACTACCTACATGAATACACGATATACTATATACTCGAACAAGCTATGAACTCTAAGCATTCATCATCAAAACTACAAAACTATATACAAAATTAGATTTTGTCTTCCTTGCATCGTCGAGAGAATCTCTAACAATTTGTACCTCCCTTTTTTTACACAACATTTGCTTATAATTTGGTAAGAGTCTAGCATACTCAATGTTATCCATGTTTGTAGTCCGATCATCAATTTTCACAAACTTACCCAGAGTTGCTGTAATTTGAGAGAAACATGCATCACCCCATGTGTTTAAAGGAATCCCTGTGCATTTTAACCATGCTAACCGATTTTCGCATACTATGGATGCATCGCATTTGGTGATGTAGGAGAATATTGACATAATATTGACATCACTCCTTGATTTTCTTTTTTCCACAACTTAATTGCTCTTTCCATTGACATTTCTGTTTTCAGTACAGGTTCATCTCCCATGTACCTTAGGCTTACTACCTTATCATTTCTAGAGCTACTACATTTTGTGACTTGTCAAACATACTTGCATATTCCAGTCAACTAACTAAACTTTCCTTAATCCATATTTTATTTGCCTCTGTTGTATTGATTATTTGTCCCTTCTAAATGTTTGTCTTCACCTTGTCATTCCTATTTATCACTCTTCACTCCTTCCTCATATGTGGCTTACCTATTGCAATTATTTCAACGTATGATAGCCTGCTCCTTCCTTCGTCATTCTCACCTTCTAATCTCCTTAACGTGTCTCTATATCTGATTACACCTTTGGCCTCTACTTGTTTGCTTATAAGTTGGGCCTTCTTCTTTCTCACCCCTTTGACATATTTCAGAATGTTTACTCTGATTTTTTGGTTTCTGATATATTTGTTGTCCAACTTCCTCTCTAGTCCAGATGCATCATGAACATACAAAAATATCACGAACCCATACTTGAGTCCTCCAATATCCCGCCTCTATGCTATAAAGACATCCCATACTCTTCCCCAATGTTGAAACACTTTCCATAGGTCCTTCACCATATATAGATCAGGAAACTGTGAGAAGAAGTATGTTGTTACCATTACTTTGTTCTCCCCTGCATAGCTTGGCTTTTGACCTTTGTGTTGTTGTCTACCTCTCGGTCCTTCAGTTCTGGTTCTGCCTCTATGGTTCTCTATCTCTCTTCTCACTCCCTCTCTTCTCTCAACTTTTATTGGTTATTCAACTTGAGTTACCTATAAGAATTACCATTTCAAAAAACTTGTGTGAATTATTTATAATTTTCATTAAATACTACTTTTATTTATTTTTAGTCTTTCAAATTTTAATATAGAAAAATTCTTTATTTAATCCTTCAAAATAGGAAGATAAATGAAAGAATATTTATGATATCTAAAGAGATTAAAAAGAAAAAAAATCAAATATATAAAAAAATGTTTGATTGTGTTTGTTTTAAGGATTAAACATTATTTTCCAAAGTTGCAACATCCAAATGTTGCATATTCTAATATTCATATTTATCACAAAACATAAAAGTTTTTCTATTGTGAAGACAAATTATTTTATTTAGTCATAGCAAGACATATCTCATTCGTAAGAAATGATTGAAAATGTTTGTAGACATATAGAGAGTGAGATATAGATAACTTAGACATGCTAAAAAAAGGCAAGTAACCTCACCCCATTTGCGAGGGTTTACAAACAAAAAAGAACCCCAATAAAACAACCATGTTACTGTTATCCCAACCTCTTAATACAATACTAAAGTTGTACAGACCATTCATAGAAAGAAAAAGAAAACTTTTTTTAGAATTCTTTTACCCACACTCAAGATTTTCGATGGCCTCCTACCAGACCTATAAATCGTAGAATGGAATTCCTTTGAACACAAGAGTGTCCCGAGCAAGCCATGTTGACATAAAGTAATTAATCATATAGTTGACAAAGCACCTTTTTGCACCTTCTTTTGGACTAGGCAAGATGCTGCCACAAGTTAGAATAACATTTTGACAGAAGGACATGTAAATAACCAAGCCATCAATAGTAGTGCATCCATACCTGATATATAAACTTACAAGAAAACAATAAGTGAGATACCGATTATGGTTCATCCAGCACAAAGGGCAAATATTTTCGTCCAATAATTGAATCCGTCTTTTTTAAAGTTCTATCCTAGTTGGGATTTATTGTGACCTACCTTCCATGTGCAAGTAGCCACTTGGGAGGATATTCTTGCTTTCTAGATGACTTTAAAAAGATGGGATTTGTTATTCTGAGCACTGCCCCGTATTTTTTATATGTCTATTTACAAAAAAAAATTGACATCAATTCCAGAGTTAATACCCTACTTCCAACTATCTTGTTTATTATAGTACATATGAACACCTATTAAGGCCCTCTCTAACTCACTCATCTAAGTAGTCTCCTAGTTGAGAAGGGGTCTTCTCCAACTTAATCTCCATTCCCATTTATTATTGCACCATTCCCCAACCTCTGAAATAAGAGCTTACTTTTTGGACAAACAGAGAAAATAATTTAGGAAGTTTAATTTGAGACTTCTCGATTCCCTTCAACTTCTTTCCCAGAATTTGAATAATCTCCTACCACTGCCTTCACATTTCCTTTAAACCACTCACTTAATCCTAATCTTGACAAGATCCTTCCACCATTGAGATCCTTCTTTCCACTGGTCCGAAAATAACCTGCTTTGAATATCCCTATATTTAGACTCAAGAATTTTAACCCATAAAGCATTCTCTCCATTAAGGATCCTCCATCTCCACTTACCAAGTGATGCTTTATTGAATGCCTCTACATATTTGATGTCTAATCACCTTGCTTTTTTTTTTCTTTACATACCACATCCCATTTGATCTAAGCTAATTTTTTATTTTCTTCATACCCATCACATAAGAATCTCTTTTGTAGGCGTTGAATGGAATAAGCCACTTTCTTCAAAATTTTGTTAAAAGAGAGAAAAAAAGAGAATAATAAAAGATATAGAAGATTTGATAAGACAAATGCTTCCTCCTAGAGATAATTTTTTTTGCTTCCACAATGAAATCTTAGAATTCAATTTTTCCATTACCCATCGCCAACACACTCTTTGCTTACATTAGCCCCACAGGAATCCCATGTAGGAAAATGACAATTGCATTATCCTATATTTCATAATTCTTGCAAATAATTGCAACTCCTGTACACTTATCCCTGCTTCTCCCACACTACTCTTGTCATAATTAATCTTGAAGTCTAGTGCCATTCATAGCACCTTAGGGCATTTTTTAGAATCACTACATTGTGGACCTTAGGTTTTACCACAATTAAAGTGTCATATACGTATTGTTGAATTACAACTTGGAGCTCCTACCTTCTAATTTTCAATCCTAATAAAAGATTCTTGTAGAGAGCCTCTTTTACTATACCCCTAAGACCTTCAACAACAATTAGGAATAGAAAATAAGACACAGGGTCTCCCTGCCTTAAAATTCTTTGTATATAGAATTCTTGAGTAGCACTCACATTTACAAGGACAAAGGAAGATTAAAGGCATCCTTTGATCCACCCAATCCATTTATCACTTAAAATATTATTTCTTGCATAAATGTTATAACTTTCATTTTTACTATCACAAATGCATCACAAATTAAAATTTAAAAATTAAATTTAAAAAATTGTGATTAAAAATTGTCTCAAATTGTGAAACATAAATGCATGAACAAAGGTAAACCCAGAGTAAGCTTTAAAAATTTTAGCAACTAATAAAAATAGAATATTTTTTAAGAACTAAAAGAATAATCATTCAAATTAAAAATAATATATATATATATATATATTATAAAATAATAAGTGAATAATAAAACACTCATCACTTTGTTAACATAGTCTAACTCAATTGAGCAATATGTGTAATTGTTGTTGTAAATTTATTGACACTCATATATTTTTTATAAAAGAAACATTATCTTATCATAGTAAAAAAATGTATTAATTTTAAGGTTTAAATACACTTGGTGTCTCCAAATTTTATAAATTTTAAGCATTGTGCCCTATATTTTAAAATGGTGAGATTGTATTCCTAAATTAAAAAAAGTTTAAATTGATGTCCTTTCAATTAGACATTGACTTTCATGTAGACTCATTAATGACATGGCACCACCACCATACAAGGCTCATCAACATGTGTTAGTCAATGTTTAATACTTCATGAATAACATCCAACATGTGACCGTCATTAATTTTTTAATATAAGAGTACAATTTCACAATTTTGTGAGACACAATATATAAAATAAGTTTAACTAGTATGTATTATCAATATAAAACTAAAAAATTTTATACTATCATTTAATTATAACCTTTATTTATGATAAGTTTATATTAGTGTAAAACTCATGTAAATAAAAATATGTAATTGAATATAAGTGTAAAACTCATTTACACTAATTAAACTCATAAAGGATATAAATTATATTTAACGATAATTTCAATGGCCAATTATATTGAAAAGTTTGAAGGTAGACATTTTAAGGTCAAAGTTTGACCTGGATCCCCTCGAGCGGAAAGACGACCCTCCGGTATCTCTACGGTAGCATCTTGCCTCTGGGTGGCATTGTTTACGTCTCAAGGCTAATAAAGTAATAATAAAACTTAATAAAATAAAACAATTCTTTTTTGTATAAATTTCGGCTGCTTCACTCACACTAAACTAGTTTAATTTATATGAATTTATACAAAACGCATATAATGAAGGCTGTGAAATTCAAGTCCAAAGTTTGCATAAATTCGTTATTTTAAAGTAAATTTGACTTGTGTGATTATAAGAGTTTATTTTATTAAAAATATATTTATAAATAATTTAAATTTTAAAATTTTTTCACAAAGTTAAATTCACATGATAAATCTAAATTATTTTAAATAAATACAAATTAAAGTCTGAAAACTCAATTTTAAAAATATTTTCAAGCATAAGAACATATTAGACCCAAAACATTTAAAATTGGAGTCAATACACATAAGGATCATCCCTGAAGTTCGCTCAAGTCTATTCCGAATTTTTTTCTGAATCTACCCATTTCTACTTAGTCTACCTGATTTTATCAAATCTACTATCAAGTTTACTTTGAGTTTGTTATCCTTTTAATTATGTTTGTAAATATGTTATAATTAAATGGCTATTTTGACAACTATACATATATATAATAATTAAATATATATTTTATTTAGTTGTTGGACCATTTACACCAAGTATAAAAGTTAATAAATTTATATTTAAAGTCAATCATGGTCACTTCTTGCAGGTAAAGGAGATAAAATAATTATTATTGCTTTTAAAAATAAGTAAATTTTATTCTGATGGGAGTTTATATAGTTTTAATTTTTCATTATTAAATTTAATATTTATGTATTTTTACATAAATATTTATATTAAATATATTACGTATCTTATATTTTTATTATTGAAAAAACGATGAGGTATATTCACACTTTCATAGTTGTTGCATGCAGTCAAAATGTCTAATTCAGTTGATTTCACATGTGTCAATTGTTTAAATCTTCTTGTGTTTAATTTCTATCAAAAGAAAAAAAAAATTGTTGCACGTAAAAGGGTTATAAAGCAAATAAACTATAATGGAATTTGACTGAACTAATATATAATTTTTTTTTAAAAAAAGAAGTCATTTATATAGTCACGACAAGTTCTAAAAGCTGGTTAATTAATGAAACATTGAATTGAATATAGAAACTTGCAGTTTACAAATTCTAATTTCCGCGATGTTGATTAAGTCATTAAACTTTTCACATCTATCTTCAAAATTCAACATTTTCCAATCAAATTTCCGGCCACAAAAATCAAACCGGATTATGTAAAGGTTAGGATTAATAAACAATCCATTATGAACACGAAAAATTATTATTAGATGGTTGCAAGCATACAATTAAAATTAAATCAATTAATTAATTTATTGTGTTAATTAAATAATTATATGTTGTATTTTCGTTTTTAAAACCATAAATAACATGGTGCACTGATGGTTTGAAATCATTTAATAATTCCTCCTCCATAAACGTATACGGTCTTGTTGATAAAGTGAATTTAAGAAATGAAATTTGAAATGGATTGTTTTGTGGCTAATTAAAAAATTGTAATTAACACTTATTCTTTTATCCTAATAATGTGTATTAAAATAAATAAAATATAAGATATTCAATAATTAATATTTTACAACACTTAAAAGAAGTATACACCAGATATAATACGTTTACAATAATTAAAATTAGAAAAAAATAGTTACAAGTTTAAAAAATTTAAAAGGATTCTAAACGTGTATAAAGTCAACTGACACAAACCAACCCAACCCATTAGTTACTTAGATGGTTCTAACATGAGCTTGAAAAAAAAAAAAACAAAAACAAACTTAATTACTAATTTTTTAATTAGTTTGATCAAACAAGTTTAGCCAAATTCAACATGTGAATTTAATCCAAAACTTAGAAAAATTCAGTTCCGTGTAATTGTTATTTTTCATTGCCTTTCATTATTGACGAATAATAAGACAGGATAAGATTTTAAGAATAAATTACTTTCAGTTTCTTCCTTTTATTTTATTTTTATTGAAGAATACTCACCAAGAAATTGTAGCCGCGCGCACCTTCCATTCTCTCTTACTTTAGAGATGCTCTATTTCTTTCCACTAATATAGTTCGAAAGCAATCCTGTATTGAATGGCGATGAATCACTTGTTTAGGTTTTTTACCAAAATTAATTTAATTTAGAATAAAACTAGCCAAAGTTGACAGGAATAAACTGCTGTATGAAATTTCAACTGATTGTCATTCTCACTCTGGAAATTGACCTACTTTTATATATTTTCTGAATAATCGTACACTTAGTTTTGAAATTAACTTTCTTCTTTTTTTTTTACGACGAAGGCAGAAGAATGAAAGATATAAAAACTTGAATATCTGGGTGTACGGTTTTATGGACTGTTGCCCAAAGCATAAATTTCAAACTACATATCATTTTGGTGATTTGGTTTTCTTCCTTATAGTATTTGCGTAATTATATTAAGCTTGAAAAAACAGGTAATCATCTAGAAGATTTGTCAAATTGGAGTTTTTATGATAAGTTCGAGGTTGGACGACGAAATGGCTTGTTATTGTTCTTACTATACGTCTCTCTCAGCCTTTTTATGATTCAAAGTATGCTCACTAGTTTTTCATCCGTTGAAATTCGGTCTTATCAAACTACGTTTAGCTACTAACTGAGCTAGGTTAAGCAAGTGAAATGATGATACCGTAAGAAGAATCTATACTACGTGCCAACTAAATATATGTTATTTGACCCTACTTACGAACTTATATAGGAAGAAAAGCTTATCGTAGTTATTGGAATATGGCGTGTTCAATTTCTATCCACGACCATGAGACTAGAAATTAATGAAACAACTGCAAGTGAGCCTATTTATTATATTTGATTTGATCCCTCGTATTGCACATAAGAGAGGAAAGAAAGCACGCGCAGACCGTACCTTTCTTATGTCCATTAAGGCCTAAAGTGTCTAACCATTAACCCACTATCATGTCTTAAATTTATCTCCATAATAATAAACGACAAAGATGAAAACTACTCTGAAAGGAAATTTGTTGGCTATGGCAGTAAATGATTTGCCACTTTTTTCTAAGTTGCAATCAAAAGTGAAATGAGTAAATATTAGTAACTGTTGAAAGGATAGGGCCAGTAGTGTATGCAGAAACGCCGCCACCAATCTATATAGATATAGGGAAACAATGAATGTCTCCATCTTAACCTACTAATACTAATTATTTAAGCTTTTGTGAGCTTTTTCGGTTACGAGATTCCAACATGTATATGATGATTGTCGGATTGGTGGCATTGCAAAAGGGTTTTCTTCTTAAAGCAACCAGTAGCAGAGTAGATGAAGAAAGAAGCAACAGGAACCATGTAACAAAATTGTTGGCTCACAGTATTTGTTGGCCAAGCAACCTATCATCATTGGCCTAATCAGCATTTACTTTGGAATGTTAAGAGTAATGAGTATTATTTACACATCTATTTAATTAAGATATTGATACATATATATTTTTTATTTTATATATTTTATCAACATCTTTTATTTCGTTTTATTTTTTTATATTTATATTTTCTTTTTCATTAAATATGTGATAGCATATAAAATGTAAATGTATAATTTTTCATTTAATTAGTACACATATACTTGGCACAGTTAATTATACACATATGTCCAAGTGTCCGAGTCTCAGGTGGATTGCTTTTGGTTAATCAATAATTGACTAGCCCAGTTGTCACAAAAGAGCTGCGCCCTGGATAAGATCAATGTTCATGGAGGATGCCATCATTCTTTCTGATAGAGCTGTAATAATGGATGATCAGTCAGATCCATATGATTTACCCTGGTTATCAATTAAATGATGGGTCAAATTGTCCCCACCCACGTTACAGTCATTTAATAAAATATAATTTGATCCAACCTACATTAAGCGGATTGATTCATCATTAAATTGTAAAAAATCTAAATGAAAATGTTTATATTTTTATAAATATATTTAAATGATTCAAATATCAATATTAATATTAAAATAAAGGTTTAAAAAATATAAATAACATTATTAAATAAAAATGTAAAGTATAAATTATCATTTAAACTTCACTATCCAAATTGTTAAACTTCATATATAATTGAATATATTCAAATAGAAGATTTAAACATAAATTCACCATTATATTTAGAGATAATATATATTGTTGCTTTTCTTAATACATTACACACAATTTAATTTAGTGGGATAAGTGAACTAACCCGTTTAACAGTAGATTAAGTGGGTCAGGTTGAAAATTTGTTATATTTGAAAAGAACAAAAAATCTAAATGCAGCTTGGTACGAAGGATTTGGATTCTCTTCGATACCTTATCTCTGAGACCTTCTTTAGCATTTTTTCAATAGTTTGATATTGGATCTTGAAAGTTAATCAACTCAAAATTAATCATTACTTACCGTTTTTATTTTTCTTCTTCTTTTTACATAAACACTCAAGGATTTGGATCTTACAATGTGAGGGGAAAATTTTTTATTTTTATTTTTTTGAATTGCAAATGTATTTTGTTTTGTTGTTATATAAATTGTTATTCACAAACATTTATAGTAACTCATTTTAACTTGTTATACTTCTTAGAATACATTGCTTCCTAACAGTGTTGTTATTTATTTGGATTTGAGTGGAGTCTTTACATAAAAAAAAAGAGAAAAAACGACAACGTTAATTAATTTGGAGTTAATTAACTTTCAAGATCCACAGTTGAAAAAGTACTAAAGAGAGTTGAAGAGAGAAACTGCAAGAGAGGATAATCTGTACACGTGGTGGATCAAACCGATCCATCAGATTGGACTTGTTTTGATATTACAACATTCTATAAGTAAGAAAAAAAAATATCTTAAAATCGAGTTAAAAATATGCAAGTAAGAGTGCATTTGTATGTTGTTACATTCATGACTTCATTGGTTTGATTTTGTTTTTTAATTTTTGAAAAGAATTTTGAAAAATAGTTTTTAAAAACGATTTTTTAGAAAAGGAAAAAAAAACTTGTTTATATTTATTGAAATGTCATTTATGAAAAACGAAACACAACTTATTCTCATTGTATTTTGAGTTTACAAAACTAAAAAGTAAAACTATTTACAGTTATTCTTCTTTTTTTATTTTTAAAACTAAAAAATCAAAACGGTTTTCGAAAACTATTTTAGGAAAACAGTAAGTCAACGAGTTTTTTAGTTTTTAAATACTAAAATACTTAAAATAGTTATCAAAATGACTTCATATTTAAAAAAGTCATGTTTTAATACAATTTCAATTTTAGTATTTGTTTGACAACAATTTTATAGAACTGTTTTCAATATTTTAGTATTTAAAAATTAAAAAAACTCATTTGGTTACTATTATCTTAAAACAATATTTTAAAACAATTTTATTTTTTAGTTTCTAAAAACTGAAATACAGAAAAAATTGTGAATAGTTTTGTTTTTCAGTTTTCTATTTTTGTTTTGATATCTCAAAATATAATAAGAATATATTATTTTTTACTTTTCAGAAATGAAATTTTTGTAAATATAAATAAATTTTTCATTTTTATATCTTTAAAATAATTTTTAAATAACACTTAAAAAATAAGTTATTTTTTCTCTTCTTCCAGAAAACGGTTTTGAAAAGTTATTCTTGAAAACTATTTTCAAAAATTAAAAAATAAAACAAAATAATCAAGCCCTTAACCTCTGGAAAATATTTAGAGATAAAGCATTACACTTTCAATCTCAATTTTACTACACTATTTATTTACGAAAGCAAAATTATAATTCTATTATTTAGAGTCTAAATTATAATTCTAATTATAAACATGAAAATACTATATCTACAAGTTATCCTGTAAAAAAAGAATTATTATTAACTTTTTAACCTTTTCTTATCAATAGAGACACCATTGGAGAGAGTAACATTGTATGCTTTTCAAGTATCTTGAAGGGGTAGAAGGTAAAAAAGAACATTAAAGGAGAATTGACATTTTGACAGAAGAAAGACAATGTCTTTTGTGAATATCGTGATTTGATTAGATTTAAAAAAAAAAAAAAAAAACTCAATTTAGGTCAGTTGTGTTATCAAACGACTTCATATTAAAGAAGCCATGTTTTAATACAATTTCAATTTTTTCGTTTCTATTTTTTTTATAGAAGTGGTGTTTGATATCATGACGTTGACTTCTAGTTTTTTATTTTTTCTCATATAAAAAAAGTCGTGAGACTGTACATGACTTTGCTTATGTATAACGTTTTAAGTTTATACCAAGAAGTCCTGAGGTCAACCATAACTTTGATAATTATTTATTTTTGTTTTTTTGGTAGAAGTCGTGTGGAATAGCACAACTTCAGTGTTTTTTAAATTATTTAAAGAAGAGTAATGCAACTTTTTATTTATTTATTTTAGCTTTTATAACATACCTTGATTTTTCTTAAAACTGGTCTAACTATTTAAAAAGTTAAAATTAAGTAACAATACTTAAATTTATCATTAACAAAAGAGAAAAAAATACACTATAATTTACATATTAACCTAAATGGATAGTTATCTCAATGATACAATTTGTAGTTCTATATGGGGATGATTTCTTTAGTTTACTGGGAATTGGATTTTCCATCACATTAAAGATACAATTTTTAGTTGACTTTCCATATTTGTCTCGCAACATGGTAATATTAGGAATTGTTCTCATCTCAAAAATCAAGTAGGAGTATTCGGATTAGAGTGAGATCCAGAATGAGGTTTAATACATCCAAAATCATCATTTGTCATTGTGTCCAAGTCCAACGTGGGGGGGAAGGGGAGTGGATAGTGACCTACAGAAGTCACTTTGACATGCAAGTAAGTTTCTAGCAGAGGTCAGTTCAGAGCAAAGGTAAAGGGTAATAAATGCAAAGACAACAACTTTTACCTGTTGACTTACCTGTATTTATAGGTTTTGGCATGGGATGGAACCCATGAGCCTTGATTAGTAAAGGCCCAATGATATGCTAATCATGCTTAAGTTGGTTAACTATTGTTCTAGGCTAATTCGTCACATTAATTTGTAGCGCTTCTATAGCAACCGCACTGCTAGGTTAGGGTTAAGGTGACTTCAATCCCATACACAGGCCCCCGAGGCTCATATGAGGACGAGTGGATGGTCAAAGTGTGAGTCTTAGATGAGTTACGCTGAGGTGAGATCGAGACCGACCGTTATTGCAAGTTATGTGCTAAGCTGGCACCAAGGTTGCCAATTGATGGAATATGAAATGTTAGGTCATCGTTGAGTAACACATGGCATAATATGGACCGTCAGACGTGCACAAACGAGCAGCTTAGATCTTTCATCGCATTGGGCCACGTGCCTATAAATAGGATGCCCCCTTTGAACATCGCATGTATCCCCTTTTGTGAGGATTTTGTCCGAGCTCCCTTCGTTTGAGCACATTTGAAGTTTCATAGTCTCAACCTTCTTCTTATCTTTAAGGTTGATGTTATGTCTTCCCTAAGCTATTAATTTCTGGAGGTTCCATCGAGGAGTCTGGGACCGAGAGCAATTTTCGCTCTCAAAACTTTAGGGTAAGAGATACTAGTAGTTTAAAGGTCTCTAATAGGGAGTCGGTAAGGTCGAGTCTGGCTGAGGAGCCTGCTACAGTCGAGGTCATCCGGGTTGTAGATTATTCCTAGTGAAACCAAAAGTTTTAGAACACAAATTCAACATCTAGAGGAACCGAGATAAGTAGTGGGTACTGAATAACTTGGACATCTTGGGGATGAAGACTGTGAGGATCTTATCACAATGTGTTGTTCTTGGTCTTCAGCTCATATCTGCTGAGGTCAAGAGGATGCAAGCATCGGTTTTTTCTTGATGTACGAGCGCATATTCACCGAGTTCCATGTTCGGCTATCATTTGACGAGCTCACTATGGTGGTGTTGTGACTTTTAAACGTGGTGCCACCTTAACTTCATTTGAACAGTTGGGCATCTCTGTAGACCTTTCGGGTTCTCTGCAAGGCCCTTTGTGGGTCGAAACGATCATCATCGCTTTTACGACAAGGACGGTCGGTCGAGGTTTCCCTTTTACGAAACACGGGAACCTCAGTGTTATAGCTCGTGGTCGAGGTCGTCTATGCTGGAAAGCAAGTTGAAGTTGTTATCTATTCTCAACAAACTTCCTTGGAATTTGCTGACTAAAGACATTTTGGGTTTGACCTTTTTGTCAGATCCCGGCCCTAGCCTAGAGTATAAGTTTTCTTTTTTTTATTTGTTTGCTTATATTAGACTTTTCACTAAGCTAAATTTTGTTGTTTCTTGTATGGAGCTTTGATGGCCAAGAAGATCCCGTCAAACTCGCTTTTTGAATTCAAGAATATTCGCTCTACTCAGGAAAAGGAGAGCAGGAATGAAGAAGTTGATGTCGGGGTAGCGACCACAAGACACCTCGACTTACTCCCCCCCTCTTTCCAAGAATCCAAAAAACAAAGGTAAGGCAAATGTTGTGACCGAAAACCAGCCAAATAAACAAGTTGGCGCATTGACCACGACAAATAAGCGTCATGTTGAGTAGACCATGGCTGCCAAGGAGTCTTCTGCCAAGACGTCAAGGCACAGGTCAAGTTCCAACAAAAGGGAAGACTTTGACACGCTTGTTTCGAAGTCTTTCCTTCAGGGGGACTTGAGGATGAAGAGAAGAATAAACTCAGCAAGTGTAGATGATGTATCCTCTAGCTTCAGTGAGCTTCAAGCTCGAGCCTAGGTGTTGGCCTAGCTTATCTTAGAGGCAAAGAAGTCTCATGATGTCGCCAAAATAAAGAAGGAGTTAGCAGACACCCAAACTTCTCTTTCTATCGCTCTTGACGTCTCGACCAAACTATCTGAGTCCTGCTCGAAGCTGACTACGAAGACCTGCATACCAAGTTGAAGTTAGTAGAGAACACCCAGCTTATTTTGCAGCAGTAGCTGAAGGCGGATGATGGTAGGAAGAAGAGTACACATTTCTACATACATGTATTTGGTAATTCAAACACTTAACTGAAGTAGACTTTGAAATGAGTAGCATTCCATGTCCTTACTACTAGCTTCCCTAAAACTTATTCCAGCTTGTGGACTTCATTATTCAGGTTTTAATGTACCCGAAATGGGCCCTCCCATTTAGATGTGAATTTCCCTTCAGTATGCTCCTTCTTCAGTTTAGCTCGCATTCTCCAAACAAGATATCCTTCCTTAAAGCTTCTTGGTGCTATTTTGCTGGTGAAGATCAACCAGCATTTCCTGTTGGTTCTAGTTTGATTCTAACAGCTCACGCCGAAGTGTAGGCTCCCCTACCTTAACCAGAATCATAGCATCTGTTCTATAGACCAAGCTTTAGGGGGTCATGCGAGTGGTCATTTATGGAGTGCATCTATAACACTTTGGCTAAATGTTCAGCTCACTTCCCTTTAGACACTCTCAACCTATTTCTTAGCTCAGTTAGTATTACTTTATTGGTTGTCTCTGTCTGGCCATTGGTTTGCGAATGTTCTACCAAGGTGTTGCATGTTTTATAGAGAAGCTTTCTAAAAAATCTTCAAAATTTTTGTCTATGAACTATCTTCCATTATTGGTGACTATCATGTGAGGTATGCCAAATTTTCATATGATCTTCCATATGAACTTATTCATATTTATCGTCGAGATCTTAGCTAGCGGCTCAGCTTTAATCCACTTCATAAACTAATCAATTCCAACAAGTAGGAATTTGCACTATCCCTTGGTTGGTTGGAATGGCCCCAGTATGTCCAAGCCCTACATGGCAAAGTGCTACGGTGATACCAGGCTTCGAAACTTTTTAGGTGGACTTTTAATCAGGTTGTCGTGCTCTTAACACTTTTGGCATTTCTTAACATAGATCTTGACATCTTTCTTCAAGGTTGGCCAGTAATACATCACTCTCATTACCTTTACTGCGAGAGTGTGTGCCCCCGAGTGAAATCCACATTTTCCATCATGTAATTCTGCCAAGATGTAACCCCATTGAGACGAGGTTAAGCACTTTAAAAGTGGGGCTAATTTCATCAGGGGTTGCTCCCCTCTCTCAATGTAGGCCCCGATTGGTATCATCCAGTTTGCCTCCTCCTCGACAAGTGTTGCACACATTACTGTGATGCTAGGGCTTTCTAGTGTTTATCATATGATCGACCTTTGATGCCCAAGTTTCTTCATGCTAGCCAATTTGGTTGGTAGCTCAACTCGTTCATTGCTTTCTCTCGGAATGTGCTCAACAACGACCTCAACAAATGACTACTTCAAGTTCAATAACTTTTGGTAATACTAGAGAAGGAGTGGGTCTTTAACCTGGTATTGTCCATTCAATTGGGACATTGTTAGCTAGGAGTCACTTCTACACCTTACCTTCTCGATTCCCATTTTCTTAGCCAAGGTTAACCCAACAATTAAGGCTTCATACTCAATTAGCTTGTTTGAGGCACGATAGTTAAACTTCAAAGATTGCTCTTACACAAATTTATCAGGGCCTTCAAGGATGATTCCAACTCCACTCCATTGTCTATTTGAGGACCCATCAGCATACAACGTCCATTGTGATAGAGCCTCGGTTACCATGGGAAATTTATTTAGGAAGTCAGTGAGGCACTGGGCTTTGATAGCCCCTTGGCTCAAAACAAAGTCTAAACTCGAACAACTCCATTAATCATGATGCAAGTCTTCCAGCCAGTTCAGGCTTCTAGAGGAGTTTAGCAATTAGGTAGTTGGTCTTAACTTCACATGTGACTCTGAAAATAAAGCTAAAGTTTTCTCGTTGTCGTTATCAATGCCAAAAACAGTTTTTCAATAGTTTGATAGCGAACTTTAGGGTCATGCAATGTGCAACTTATGTGGTAAATTGGCTCTTAATTTGAGGAGTGCTCTTGAACTATGACGGTACTGACTGATTCATTCGAGACGGATAGATACAGAAAAAGGTCTCTTATGAGGCTTAGCCAAATACACTTTCAGATCTCAAAAATTGGTCTCGCATTCTTCGGTCCATTCAAACTTGTCATTTTTACAGAGCAATTTTGCCATCAACCTTTTCTTCTCGACTAGCTTTAGTAGGAACCTTGATAATGATGCCAACCTCCCTGCTAGTCTTTGCACTTCTTTATTATTCCAAGGACTCATCATGTCTATAACAACTCGGCACTTGTCAAAGTTTTCCTTAATACCTCTCTAGGATAGCATGAAGCTAGAAATTTTCCACCCTTCATCATAAAAGCACATTTTTCGGGATTAAGCCACATGTTGCATTTCTGAAGTGAGGCAAACATTTCTTTCAGGTCGGTCTTGTAGCTATAGTAACTTTCAGATTTGATCACCATATCATCTACATATACTTCCATATTTCTACCAATATGATCTCGGAATACCTTATCCATCAGCCACTAGTATGTTACTCCAGCATTCTTGAGCCTAAAAGGCATTACATGATAGTAGTAATTTGCATTGTCAATGATAAAAGCATTCTTGTCTCATCTAGAGGGAACATTCAGATTTGATTGTACCAGAATATGCATTAAGGAAACTCAAAATTTGGTGCCTAGTAGTGCCATCAACAAGTCGGTTTATCCTCTATAGAAGGTAGCAATCTTTGGGACAGGCTTTGTTTAGATTTGTGTAGTCGGTACACATACGCCACTTTCCATATGGCTTGACAACTATCACCACATTGATGAGTCAGGTCATGTACAAGACTTCCCAAGTGAACCTGATTTTCAGGAGTTTGTTAGCTTCCACCAAGGTCATTTTCCTCTTCGTTTCTCCTACTTTCCTCTTCTTCTGTGAGATAGGTTTATCTTACGAGTGCATAGATAATTTATGACATCACATTTTTGGGTCAATTCCTGGCATCTCGATGGCTGTCTACCTAAATAGGTCGGAATTTCTTCAAAGGACATCACAGGTCATAATCTTGCCATCTTCAGTCACTCTACCCCTATTTTAGTTGTTCGATCATCACTTTTAGTTGAAAGGTTCGGGTACTTTCAACAGGTTTGACTCTTGTGGTATCCTTAGCTTTGAGGTCTAGGTATACCATACCTACCATGTTAGCCTGATGATGCATGCCTCCCTTGATCTTTTTCTAGAGGTTTTCTTCTTTGGTAAAATGGTTTGTGGAGAGGTAAGAAGTGAGGTGGTTTTAGGCGCCACTTAAGGTAAGATAAGCCTAAAAGGGAAAGTTTGCCACAAGGGATGGAACCCTTGATAAAAACCTAAGGAACTCTCAAAGAGAGGAGGGTGGACACTAAGAGAATTTTGGCCAACTCAAGGATTTTCTATCCAATAAAGTGTAAAAAAAACAAGAGTGTGAAGGAGCACCTTTTTATAGAGGGAGCTAACCTCTTGGACAAGTCAAGAAGGAAATGAAGGGCTAGGATTAAAAGGATTCATCCAAGGGAGGAGGATTGAAGCCCAAAGTCCAATCAATCCCCTCCTTTAGATGAAAATTGGTGCCCAAGTTACCTCATCCAAGGGCCAAGATTACTCCTTTATTAGTTTTGGGTTTTATTTAGGAAAAGATGGTGTAGTTATCAAACTACCCCCTTATTTCCTAAATAAAGGCCCAAAAGTTAATCTTACCCCTTCTTATTACTAAGACACCTCCTAGAAAATTAAATGGACTAATACATGTCCAAAATAAAATCCTAGGTTCCTAAAATAAAAATTACAAGTAAATAAGTCATGACTTGCATAACTTGATGGTCATATGGAGATGAGATCTTCCTCCTTCTACTCTAGCCATGTCTTCTTCTATTCTCCTAGCCATGGCCTTAGTGATAGGGCCCTTGCTTGGGGAGAATGCATCATCTCCTCCCCTTGGGAAGGATTTGACCTCAAATCTGATAGGTCATCCTCTTCTTCATCAGTACCTACAAAAGGGATCAAATCACAAACATTAAAGGTAGTACTGACACCGTAGTCCTCAGGGAGATCTAATATGTATGCATTGTTGTTCACTCTCTTCAGGACTTGAAAGGGACCATCTCCTCGGGGGCTAAGCTTTGACTTCCTTTGAGTAGGGAAGCGATCCTTCCTCAAATGAAGTCATACCCAATCCCCTTCATTGAAGATAATTTCTTTCCTGCCCCTATTGGCTTTACTAGCATACCCCTTTGAATGATGTTCAATGTTGGCCTTTACCCTTTCATGTATTTTTTTAAAAAAATCTGCTCTTGCTATTCCTTCTTTGTGACAGAAGAAGGGAATGGTAAGGGCAAGATATCAAGAGGAGTGAGGGGGTTGAAGCCATAAACAACTTCAAAGGGAGAATGTTTGGTGATCCTTTGAACCACCCGGTTGTATGCAAACTCAATATAGGGTAGGTATTCATCCCAAGACTTGTGATTTCCTCGAAGAAGTGTCCTAAGCATAGTAAATAGAGATCTATTTACTACCTCAGTCTGCCCATCAGTTTGGGGGTGACATGTGGTAGAAAATAAGAGTTTAGTTCCTAGCCTTACCCACAATGTTTTCCAAAAGTGGCTAAGAAACTTCACATCTCTATCAGAGACTATGGATTGGGGAATTCCATGTAAACGGACAACTTCTTTAAAGAAAAGTCTCGCGATGTTGCTCGCATCATCTATCTTGTGGCATGGTATAAAGTAAGCCATTTTTGAAAATCTATCTACCACCACAAAGATAGAGTCTGCACCTCGTTGGGTTCGAGGCAGGCCAAGGATGAAATTCATACTAATATCCAGCCAAGGTGCAGAAGGAGCAGGTAAGGGTGTGTACAATCCATGAGCCATTGTCTTAGACTTAGCTTGCAAGCAAGCAATGCATCTACGACAATGTCTATAGACGTCTTTCTTCATATGGGGCCAAAAGAATTTTTCTTGTAAAAGCAGAAGACTTTTGTTAATTCCAAAATGCCCCATGAGCCCACCCTTATGGCTCTCTTTTGTCAACAGATTTCTCATAGATCCTTGAGGTACACAAAGTCTGCTACCTTTGAAAAGGTACCCCTCACTCACAAAGAACCCATTTTGGGTTTTACATGCAAATGTAGAGGCAGCATAAATGGATCCAAAATTGTTATCAGAAAGATACATTTCTCTAATATTATCAAATCCAAGAATCTTTGCACTTAAGGTGGTGTAAAGGGTATGTCTACGAGACAAAGCATCAGCCACCACATTATGTTTTCCTTTCTTGTATTTGATGATATAAGGGAAAGTCTCAAGAAATTTTACCCATTTAGCATGCCTTTTATTAAGCTTACCTTGACCCTTCAAATACTTAAGTGACTCATGGTCACTATGAATGATGAACTCCCTGGGTACAAGATAATGTTCCCAAGTTTGAAGGGCCCTTATCAAAGAGTAAAACTCTTTATCATAGGTGGGGTAGTTTAAGGTGGCTCCATTTAGTTTTTCACTAAAATAAGCCACGAGATGACCACCTTGTAACAACACAGCTCCCACACCCACTCCCGATGCATCACACTCTAGCTCAAAAGTTTTAGAAAAGTCAGGAAGAGCTAAAACTGGTGCATGGGTTAGTTTCTCTTTGATAAGTTCAAAGGATTTTGTTGTTTTTTACCCCTAAGGAAAGAAGTATCCTTCTTCACCAAATCATTGATTGGTGAGAAAAGTGTGGAGAAGTTAGGCACAAAGCACCTGTAAAAGCTCGCGAGACCATGAAAACTCTTGATCTCAGTCACACTTTTTGGGGTGGGCCATTCCTGGATGGCTTTGATTTTGTCGGGGTCCACTTGAACCCCATTTTTATCAACTATAAAACCTAAGAACACCACACTCTCCACACAAAAATTACATTTTTCAAGATTTCCATAGAGTTGTGTGACCTAAGAATGCAAAAGACGTGCCTAAGATGGCCTACATGTTCATCTAGGCTCTTGCTATACACTAAGATGTCATCAAAGTAAACTACACAATTTTCCTAAGCAATCCCTAAGGACAAGATTCATAAGTCTCATGAAGGTGCTTGGGGCATTGGTAAGCCCAAAGGGCATTACCAACCACTCATAAAGCCCAAACTTGGTCTTAAAAGCGGTTTTCCACTCATCACCTTCCTTGATGCGGATTTGGTGATAACCACTCTTAAGATCAATTTTCGAAAATAATTGGGCCCCATGCAATTCATCAAGCATGTCATCAAGCCTAGGGATAAGGTGCCTATATTTGATGGTGATGTTATTGATTGCTCGACAATCAATGCACATCCTCCATTGGTCATTCTTCTTAGGCACCAACAAAACTGGCACAGCATAAGGGCTTAGGCTCTCTTGAACCCAACTCTTCTCCAATAGTTCTTGGACTTGAGATTCAATCTCCTTGGTCTCCATGGCATTAGTCCTATAAGCAGGCCTATTAGGCAAGCTAGCCCCAGGTACCAAGTCTATTTGGTGTTCTATACCCCTAATTGGAGGAAGTCCTTTGGGAACTTTATTAGGGAATATATCACCAAACTTCTTTAAAAGCTCTTGAACCTCTTGAGGTAGGTTCTCATGTCCAAGTTCTATGGCAGTGCTAGAACTAGAAGGGAAAAAGTAGAGGGGGAAGAAATGGGGGATGCCTCTTTGTAAAGGAGGAGATAGAAAGGTCTGTTAGTTAAGGGGACTTCCTTTAAATCCAATTTTGTCGCAAATAAACTCTTTTTACTAATGACTTTCTTGGAAGGGGCACCAACTTCCAACTCAACCTCCTTACCCCTTTCAAGCTTTAGGGGTAAACTTTGCTTTTTTTTTCTCCTCATCTCTCTTATGTTTCATGATGAGTTGGTCCTCCGTCACTTGTGAAGGTGTTAGAGGACACAACTTAATGCGCTTATCCTTATGAGTGAGGATGATGTTATTGGAATGACCATGGTGTATGGCTTTCTTATCAAATTGTCATGGTCTTCCTAGCAAGATATGGCCAGCTTCCATTGGGACTATGTCACATAGGATCTCATCTTTATAAGACCCAATGGAAATTAGAACCTTGACTTGCTCATTGACCTCCATTTCCCCTTGCTCATTGAGCCATTGAAGCTTGTAAGGCTTAGGGTGGGGAAGTGGGGTCAAGGCTAGCTTTTCCACCAACCTTGTGCTACAACAATTGCAGCATGACCCACTATCCATAATGAGAGAACATATTTTGTCATTCACCTTACAGCGAGTGTGGAATATGTTCTCCCTTTGAGATGAGGACACTTTCAAAGGTTGGCTTCCAAGAAGCCTTCTTATCATTAAGAGGTCTCCCTCACATGCATAAGCGGTTTCATCACAATCAGATTGGTATGCATGAACCCCTTTTCCTTCGCTCTCACTAGAGGAGTGTGAGCTAGACTCACTACTATAAACATCTTGGGCCCTCATGATGATGTTTCTCTTAGTAGGGCATTGAGAGGCAATGTGGCCTCTCCCAAGACATTTAAAGCATTTGATACTACTAACTTTCTCACGAGAGTTAGTAGTAGGGGTTTTTCTCTCTACATGTGATGTTTTATGCTCTTTGAAGTGCTTGGGATGTTCCTCTTTGGGGTAACTCTTGAAAGAGTTCCCCTTAGGTTGGTCCCTCTTTACATAAGGTGTGTTATCCTTTTTAAAGTTTTTCCTTCGAAGTTGATTTTCCACCTTGATGCAAAGTTGAACTAACTCATTAAGGGAATTGTATGAGAAGAGTTCCACCTTATCACGAATTTCGGGGCTCAACCGACACAAAAACCTTGCCATAGTGGCCTTGGGTTCCTCAATGATACCCGCCTTCAAGATAAGAAGTTCCATCTTTTGTCTATACTTTTCTATACTAAGGTTGGTTTGCCTTAGCCTTTGGAGTCTATCCAAAAGATCTCTTTCATACTAAGAGGGAATATGCCTTCTTCTTAGAGCACTTCTAAGATCTTTCCAATATCTTATGGAAGGCATATTGGTGCGGATTCTCTCATTGGTTAACCCAACCCACCAATGCATGGCATGCCCTTGGAAGCTAAGGGTTGCCATTTGAACCTTTCTTTCTTCTTTTACCTCATGGCAGGTGAAGAGTTGTTCTACCTTGATTTCCCAATCAAGGTAGGCTTCCACATCTTCCCTCCCATGAAATGGGGGGAGATCAATTTTGGGCTCCCTTGGAGGGGCCCCATTATTATGCATGGATGAATGGGAGTTTCTCCTAGGATGATTGTAATATTCTTCCTCACTTTCACTCCTATGGGTATGTCTAGATGGGGAACCTAAGACTATCCCTTTCATTTTGTAATTCTCATCATTACCATGCTTTCTTTTTTCTTCTTCTTTCTCTTTTTTTCTTTCTCTTTCTTTTCTTTCTCTCCTTTCTTCATCTTCTCTCCTTTCTCTTATTCTTCTCTCTTCCTTCTCTCTTTTTTCTCTCTTTTCTTCCTCTCTTTCTTTTATTTTTCTTTTCTCCTTGGACTCTTTTTCTCTCCTTTTTTCTTCTCTTCTCTCTTGTTCTTTTGCCATCCACTCCCTAAAGTCCATGTTTAAGTTTTCTAGAGTGTAATCTTTAGAAATATTTCTTTGGTTTACACTCTTGTTTGATGAATAACTATGAGCACTAGAATGGGTGTGTGATATCATTGTGCTTGAATTTCTAAGAGGAAAAAGGTGGCTAAAAACTTTTCACAAACAAACACTCCTCTCCTTTTTTGTTTTCTTGCCTAAAATGGCTTGATGAGTCTTTGGAACTCTTTAGCCTTCTAAGTGCTTTGAATAAGAAAAATAAAGCAAGAATTTTAAAGCAAAAATTCAAAAGATAAGGGATCTAAATCGAGCTCCTAAGGTGTTGAAGGAAGTGTACCATTTCTTTCTTCTTCACCTAATTTTCGAGAAACTAAAAAATTAACTAAATCTTATTACAACCAAAGGGAGGGCCTTAAGGGCACTCAAACTCCCAACTACAAAATTAATACACCCAAATTAAAGAAAAATTAAAGTCTTCAAAAAATGATTCTCCAAATGCTCCCTCAAATCAAAGTCCTCACGGCTAGGTGTGTTTACTTTTGAGGTGATCCCTTAGGCTCTTAGTCCAACCTTCCAAAATATGCTACCCTTGTGGTAAGATCCTTTTTCAAGCTTTCTCCCAAAAGTGACAGTAACACACAAACCAAAGAAACCAAAAGTAGCAAGGGGAGGTGCGAATAGAAACTCAAAAAGCAATAAAAGATAACACAATCAAAAGGACACTTAACCAAATGGTAAGAGCATATAAGACAAACTAGAAAGATGATTTAAAAGACAAGCAAAAACTAAAAGGTAAACAAAAGAAAGAGAGCACACAATGGAATACCTAAGAATGGCACTAAATTAAAGAGTAGAAAGACACAAATATCAAGTTCTAGCGTACCAAAAGTAATAAAATTTCTTTTAAGGTTCCAAGTTCAAAGTTAAAGCACTTGCTAATTTTAGGTTAGGTACATCAAATGAATTTTTCAAACTTTCTTTTCTTTTGTTTGTTCTCTTTTTTTTTTTTTGAATCCTTCGTTGTTTTTTTTTGTATTTTATTTTAGACTTTGTTCTCTTGTTTTTTTTTTTAATATTTACTAGATGCGCCTAACTTGATTGCGAATTTAGTGCTTAATAACAAAGAGTTATGCGCTTGGAACAATAAAGAAAATTAAAAGCAACAATTTAGGTACTACTAGAAATGACTTCAAAATGCAAAGTAGCTATAGATGTGTTAATGGTTTAGTAGTTTGGTGTGCCACTGGACTCAAGCTTTGTTAAGTTTTTAGTAATTTGTTGAACACAAATACCAAACTTATAGCTTAAGTGAAAGCACCCACAAAACAAGAACTACCTTTACCACACAAATGAGCTACTAATTATATGTATAAGGAAAATAAAGACAAAGGGAATGAGCAACTATTTTGGAATTTTTTTTTAAGAATATGCTTAAAACTAAAAGCACATGAACCTCTAAAGAAACTTAGACATGAGGTATGACTCTCTATGTTGCTCAATTTAAGAAGTTTCAAAAGCTTTTTTGTAAAAACAAAAGAGGCTAAACTTAAAAGGAATTAATAGACAAAATGGGAAACTATAAACATGACTTATAGACAACTACACAAGAGTATAAAAGTGAAAAATAAAAGCTAAAAATAAGGCAAAAACAAGGCAACTAGGTGCAAGGAAACACAAGAATTTGGTCTAAATTTCTTGACCACAAGATTGTGGAATTCACCACAACGGCATGGATTTTTAGCAAGAAATTCTCAAAACCAAACTTCAAGCAAGAAAGCACCCAACTCAAAGCTTAAGCGGAAATTAATGAATATGGGAGAGACGTAGATGCAAAGAAAAGAGCAATATAAATTGCATCAAGGAAAAAATAAATGGCGCAAATAAACTATAACTCAAAACAATAAATTCAAGACATAAATGAAAATGATAAACAACAATGGAAAGCTAGAAAAAATTGCGGAAATTAAAGATAAAATAGGAAAATGGAAAGAAAAAATAAATGAGGTAGGAAGAGAGTTTAGACCTCTAGAACCAATGCTCTGATACTAAATGATGCATGTCTCCCTTGATCTTTTTCTAGAGGTTTTCTTCTTTGGTGAAATGGTTTGTGGAGAGGTAAGAAGTGAGGTGGTTTCAGGCGCCACTTAAGGTAAGAAAAGCCTAAAAGGGAAAGTTTGCCACAAGGGATGGAACCCTTGATAAAAACCTAAGGAATTCTCAAAGAGAGAAGGGTGGACAATAAGAGAATTTTGGCCAACTCAAGGTTTTTCTATTCAATAAAGTGTAAAAAATACAAGAGTGTGAAGGAGCACCTTTTTATAGAGGGAGCTAACCTCTTGGACAAGTCAAGAAGGAAAGGAAGAGCTAGGATTAAAAGGAGTCATCCAAGGGAGGAGGATTGAAGCCCAAAGTCCAATCAATCCCCTCCTTTAGATGAAAATTGGTGCCCAAGTTACCTCATCCAAAGGCCAAGATTACTCCTTTATTAGTTTTGGGTTTTATTTAGGAAAAGAGGGTGTAGTTATCAAACTACCCCCTTATTTCCTAAATAAAGGCCCAAAAGCTAATCTTACCCCTTCTTATTACTAAGACACCTCCTAGAAAATTAAATGGACTAATACATGTCCAAAATAAAATCCTAGGTTCCTAAAATAAAAATTACAAGTAAATAAGTCATGACTTGCATAACTTGATGGTCATATGGAGGTGAGATCTTCCTCCTTCTACTCTAGCCATGTCTTCTTCTATTCTCCTAGTCATGGCCCTAGTGATAGGGCCCTTGCTTGGGGAGAATGCATCACCTGAGGTCTCTTTGGCAGATCTGAAATGGCATTAATAGGAAGCCTTTTCAAGTTGGCCAAGTAACATTCTCGAGCTGTCTTTTGGTCCACATGTACCATGATGACTTGTCCTTTTGTTGAGGATAACTTCATGGCAAGATGGGGCATTGAAACTATTTCCCCCAACCTGTTGAGTGATGGTCTCCCTAACAGGATGTTGTAAGAAGTATTGAGAGTTACTAGAATATAGCGAACCAATAGGGTTTGTAATTTCGGCCCTCATTGTTGAACACATATCCTTGTGTGTCTACTTGCTCCCCCGAGAATCCAGCTAGCTGGTTGTTGAAGGGTCGAACCGAGGTCTCTGGAATCCTAAGCTACTTGAAGATTGACCAGTACAGAACATCAATAGAGCTACCTTGATCTACTAGTGTTTTTCGAATTGCGAAATTGGCCACTTCTACATTTATAACCATTAGATCATCTTGTTGTGGATCAATGCCCTTGAAGTCTTCATTAGTGAAGTTGATGGTCGGGTAATGTGGATGACATCGGGCTAATGTCGAGGAGGCAATATTAACATTTTGAATGACTCATAGATGTCTTTTTTGAGCTAAGGTTCTTACTCCACCCCCAGCAAATCTTCCTGCTATAGTATTAATGACCCTTATATTTTTGCGGTGCTCAGCGACCATCTTTGAGTTCTCGATCCCAAGGTTTCTCTTCTTCTTGGGGTCTATCTCTCCTCGAGGGTCGAAGATCATCCTTATGCTTATCTTTTCTATGGTCATCTCTGTTGATAAATTTTCGCAAGTGCTAGGCTTGAATCAACTCCTCTATTTTGTCCATCACTTCAAGGCAATCAGTGGTATGCCCATAATTCCTATGATATTGGCAATGCTTACTACGACCAGCATTTTGTGGCATGGAGAGCTTCTTTAGAGTGGAGATGAGATTGAGGCAAGAGCTTCATCAAGTATTTTAGCTCTCTTTACTAAGGGGGTATAATAAGCGAATTGAGGTGGCCTGGTTTGCGGGAGTGATCTCGTTTCCTCTTCCCTTTCTTATCTTCACTTCAGTCCTTCTCAAACTGTTCAGCTTGGGTTTGATTACAAAACTTAATAAGCTCCTCCATTTGCATGTATTTGACTGCTCTTTTCCTTAACTCGTCCATGCTCGTGGCGGGCTTCTTAAAAAGGTTATCTGTGAAATTTTCAGGTCGGAGTGCAGTGACCATGTGGTGAAGGGCGACCTCGGGGTTGAGGTTTCTGACATTCATGGCAACCTTGCTGAATCGGTCCATAAAGGCTCACAGGGGTTCTTTCTTTTCTTGTATGATGCCTACTAATGCAATTGATGTGAGATGATGAGGTCAGCTAGTCGAAAATTGTATTCCAAACTTAGTAGTCAAGGCTTCAAGGCAATTAATGGAATTAGGCGGGAGTGTACTAAACGAACTCAACGCCCCTCTTTTTAGCAAAATCAGAAATACTCTGCACAAAATTGCATCATCCATGGCATACAAACCCACTTGAGTGATGTAGATATCTAGGTGTTTGTCGGGGTCGGTTGTCCCATCATAGCAGTCTATTTCGAGTGGCTTCTAATTAACTGGCAAAGGAACATCCAGATACCGAGGTGGGAGTGTTATTACATTTTGAGCCTGGGTCCTAGAGGTCACTATTTGGCGGGTCCCAGGTTGGTTTCGGGATGGTTGGCCAGACTTGGTCGTGTACTAGGTTGCTCAAGAGGGTCAGTATGTACTATCACTAGCATCCTCTGATGGAATCAACCGACTTCTAATATCCTCATTCTATTTTTGCAATACTTCTAACTCCTCCTTATTACACCGCCTCATCCTCTCCATCTCATCTCAGACCTAGGTGATCAGGATACTAGGGCAAGTGTCCTCAAACATTTATTCCTGATGGCATGTTGTACGCTCTGTCTATTGAGGGTTTACTTCTTCTACTTCTCGTCTTCAGGTGGTGACCATGTGGTCCTAAGAATAGTTATACCAGGCCCTATGGTACGTGTCAATGTTCTCGTCTCAAGAACCAAGTAGGAGTGTCCGGATTAGAGTAAGGTTTGGGTGAGGTCTATTACTTCTGAAATTATCCTTTGTCCTCGTGTCCAAGTCTAGCGGAGGGTGACCTGTAGAAGTCACTTCGACGCTCAAGTCAGTTTCTAGTAAAGGTCAATTTGGAGCAAAGGTACAAGGTAATAAATGCAGAGACAACAACCTTTACTTGTTGACTTATCTGGTATTTATAGGCGGCATGGACTAGAACCCATGGGCCTTGATTAATTAAGACCCAATGACTTATTAATCATGCTTAAGTTAGTTAATTGTCGTTTTAGACTTTTCTATCACATTAATATGTTGTGCTTCTATAGCAGTCACACTGCTAGATTGAGGCCAAGGTGACTTCGATCCAAAGTTACCTCAATTGGAGACTTCAATTCTGTAAAGAATAAATTTAGGACATGTATATGAAGACCGATGTTCTTTATCTCCAAGTTAATTGGAACCCATGTTGATAAGTATTGTAAATATTTTTTATCCCAATCTAAATGACAATAAACACGCAATAACATGAAAACACGACAGTCAAACTCACATGTGAACTTCAAACACATAGTCACACGGAAGTGAAATTACCCATAATCACACCACCATTCACTATGTCATTGTCTATTGATCTATTTAGAATTTGTTATCTTATTAACTTCAAACTCACATGTATCATGAATAAATCTTTTACCATAATATGAGTCACATCATAACTTTTAACTACATTTCAAACAAAAAATTATAAATAAATAAATAAAGTGTATAACCTTAGGACTTATTCAATTACACGCAAGCTTAAGGTTATGATATCAAGATTTGTAAAAAAATAAATAAAATAGTTATGCTATATAAAACACAACTTTAATCACAAGTCATATTTTACAACAGAAGTTATCTAAATATAATATTTTTAAAAATATACCCAAATTGGATATTACAAAGGAAACTGTTCCTTTAGATAAAAAAGGCACAAAAAATTCTCATGGTAAATAACATCATTAGTTTTATGAGGTTAAAAAACTTGTTCTAAAACGAACTTATTTATACAGTGCGTGAATAAAAAATTATTCACCCTTAATTTAATCCAAAATACATCCGTAATCTTTATCTCAACAAAAACTTTTGGTGCAGAATTAGTTGAAAAAGTTATTCACCCTTAATTTAATCCAAAATACTCAGAATCAAAGCCCAAACTCCTTCACACTTTAGCAGAACACATTATCAGCCAGATTGATACAAGTTGAGAACTTATGATGCGTTAGGTGTAAGGGGGAAAAAAAGGGTGAGGAATTAGGTGAATAAAAATTTAAAAGACAAAACTAGAATATGTGACAATAAATGAGAAATAAAATAAACATACGGGTGTATAATCTAAGAAAAATAGAAAATAAATAAGTTGCAAGATAATTATCATAAACAAAATTGTTTCCATTGCGTAAATCAATTATACCCTTTTGAATTAATAATATGTAATTCGCTTAAAGCCGACACAAAATTAAAGATTCTAGCAGTTTTATATATATATAACATCACAAATGTCTCCACCAATCACTGTTCTTTCGGGTGCTGATTATCATAGAAATAAAAAGAACTCCTACCCTTTTATTTTTCTCCTCTTATTTCCTATCTAACAAACACACTTAATTTTCTATTTTCTATCTTCTATCTGTTTTTTTCTCTTTCCACCATGCTTCTTCACCCTTTTTTTGCACCAAATGAAGCCATAAAGTGGCACATTCCATTGAGCAAGGAGTTTAACTAAATTGGGTTAAGTAGAGTGCTAGTTATTGTAAATTCCTTCGGTGTCTTTGTTATGATAGAAAAAAAATCCACTGAGCAATAAAAGATTAAAAAATATGGTGTTCACTACTAAGCAACATTTAATTAAATTTAGTATGCACTTAACTCCATCATAAACAAGTCCGGACAGGAGTTTTTTGACTCAGTCCAAACAGGGGTGTCTAGACTTGTAAAAGAAATTGTAAATCTTTTTACAAGTCTGGATAGGGGTGTCCGAATTTGTAAAAAAAAAAATAAAAATTTTTTTACAAGTCTAGACAGGGGTTTCCGGACTCAATCCGGACAGGGGTGTCCGAACTTGTAAAAAAATTGTAAATTTACAAATTTTTTTACAAGTCCAGATGGGAGTGTCTGAATTTGTAAAAAAAAATTGCAAATTTTTTTACAAGTCCAGACAAGGGTTTTCAGACTCAGTCCGAACAGCGGTATCAGGACTTGTAAAAAAAAATTTGAAAATTTTTACAAGTCCGAACAGGGGTCTCCAGACTCGTAAAATAAAATTTGCAAATTTTTTACAGGTCCAAACAGGGGTGTCTGAACTTGTAAAAAAAGCTAATATACCGAGAGAAGATAAACACAAAGTTGAACTACCAAGAACAAATCAAACGCAAAGGTGGTGAACAACAATGCACCAAGAAGAAGAGAAAATCATTGATTAAGTGAGAAGAAATATAAAATCATACAAGATAAGCTAACGAGAGATATACAAAAGAGAGACGTATGAAACAAAAGAGAGGTGCAGATGAAAGAGAGAAAAAGAGCTGCATGATAATTAAATTTTTACTATTTTTATTAAAAGATTTTTTGCCATTTTGAGAAATTATGAAAGTGTAAGAAGAATTTATCGGAGTACAAAGAGAAATTGGAAGTAAACAATATTCTCATATATTAATTGAAACTTTGGAAGTAAACAATATCCGCAGATTTAAAAATTCCTTCCCACGCATCCATTAATGGCTTACATCTCATGTATCTGTTTACGTAGCAGAATGAAAGTACAAGTGTGCAAAGGACGAACCCAAATATAATAACATGTAAACTATTAGATGTAAGGTCATATGTTTACTAGAAAAAGAGTGATTCATCGCGGATATATAATATTTTTATATTATTATTCAATTACAAATAACTGAGTATAAGTATATGATAAATTTATTAATTTTTATAATAATTATCTTAAAATTCATTCAACCAAAATATAAAATTATTTTTATACTATAAATATATACGTTGGTTTATTACATGGTTATATAAATGGATGTCAAAAGTAATATTAAGAAAAGAAGGCAAAATAATCTATTTGTTCAATTTCTTTGGGTTTTTCAATTCTATCAGTATTCACATTCACATATTAAACAATGCATAATAGAAAGAGAAAACAATACTTATGTAGCAAATTTGATCCCACCGTATACTTTTCACGTAATATTATACAAATGTCTGTCTTCAAATATATCTAACCAAATTTTAAACAGAAAAAAGGAAGGGCAGAAAAGAATTAAAAAGAAAAGGTTGATCATGAAACAAAAATTCCTATTTAGAGGCAGATTCCAGGTGGTTATCAGAATAAAGAAACCAGAAGCACTGATGCCTTTAGTCAATGGCAATGATAAGAAAACCAACAGATACATACATGAGAAAAACTGGGTAGAGAGCAAGAGCTTTTCTCCTTGGGTTGACTGCAGAACTCATGAAAGGATATGCAGCCCAAGAGCTCCAAGCCAATGTCACACATACCACGACTACTTTCACTATGACATTATCCTTCAGCATACAAATTAATGCACCGACGTCCAGAGGAAATAAGCAATAACCCAGCAGACTCAAACTCTGAAAGAAAATAATGTGTCCGCCCTGAAATTTTGAGGAGATCAATACGAAGTCAAATATTTTCCCTCTTTCAACAAACTATACTTTCGAGAATGGTCAGGTCCACCACCCTTCAACATCACACAAAAGGTTTACACTAAAAATATGACTAAATGAAGCTGAGAGAAAGAGGCTTTTACCAGAAGAAGTACATTCAGAGTCAAAATTACAGCGCCGGCAGCAAGTAAAGCGAATGCAACAGCAAAAACCTCAGACTGAGACACAATCAGATGGAAGGATGTTAGGAATGACTAAAATTAACCAACTTCACTTAATTATAAAACACAGGCCAACAGAAAAATCCAGTGCACTAGGCACTGGGGATTTGGGGAAGGTAACTTGTACATAAACCTACTTCCAAGGCTATTTCTAGAATTCAAACCCATTGCACCAAAACTCACTCTCATCATGCAAACACTGTGCCCGGGACCAAGTAGTGGTCTAAAATTTGAACCCTTGATACAGGGTTAACTGAATCAAACAACCATAAGATTTTATTTAACTTACAGCTGTTGGCTCCATGGATTTAGAACTACACCACCCCTTCAATAAATTCATAATTTAACAACTGATATTTAACTTCAAATAGCCCAAGAAAGGATAAAAGGAAAAAAACAATTTATTTGTATCATGGACCATAGTCAACAGTCTCACATAGCAGTGTCTAGCGGCTAACTCAGAAACACTACAGTGGGATGAACGCTGTTCTAAATATTACAATACAAACTAGCTAATTTATACTACACATAAATTCTCAAAAAGCAAACAAAAAAAAAAAACTTGAAGAAATTCATGATATATAATAAGTCACAGTTTACACAATTGCTATCAATCTAGGAGCAATAATATAAGTAATGAAGCTATCAAAATAAAAGATGAAGGTGAAATTATTAGGAAAAAAAAACCCAAAGCAGATTAGATAAAAAAAATGAGTAGAATGTGAAGTCTATAAAGGAAGAAGAAAGAGGGTAACATAGGATAAAAAAGTCCAATAAATGTGAAGGAATAGAGATCAAATTAGAAGTAACATTTTTGTGAAATATTTTACTCCAAAAAAATCCCCCAAACAATGATTTTCCAGGATTAAAGCTGGGTCTTTGAAGCCTGTAAACATCATGGTAGTGCCACACTGCCATTATATATCGCACACCAATAACTGCTATTTTGACCACTATCAGAAACTACTCAGCTATATCATGGTAGTGCCACTCTGCTATCCTGCTGTAGCATCCTACTGACTACTATTTCATGGATAGAGTCATAGAGAAACGTTTGGTTAGATATATAGATTGTATTTGTCTTTTGTTTTTGCTTATCTCTCATGTATGCTCTTTTTTGTTAGAGTTGTCATGTAACCTCATATATATATATATATATATATATATATATATATATATATATATATAAATGAAGCATCCTCTTTGTGAGAGTGAGAAACATTTTCTCCCAAAACATCAAACCCTTTTTCATTCAAATTGGAATCAGGGAAGGAATGGCCACCCAAAAGCTCAGCCACATGCCTCCACGCACTGTCACAACAAAGGCAAGGTTAGGTGCGCATTGTTGAGCGCAACCCAACCCTAGTGGCCACCCAAAAGCTCAGCCACATGCCTCCACACACTGAGACAATGAAACCCTCTCTCAGGCGTGTGAATTCCATGGGCTGGCCTCCAGTCATCAAAACTTCGTCGTGTCACCGTCAATCTCTTTGTCGGCGTCTTCTGGGTCTTTTTCAGCTCCTGTTTGGCTCTAGCTTTGAAGTTAAGAAGTAGGCTAAGTCAAGCACTATTTTCTCTTGGTTCCTAGCTATGAGCTTTGCCTCTTCTCTTCTGTCAACACTTGAGCACAACTTGAAAATGACATTTACACATCAAGCTCACTTCTCATAAGTCCCAAGTATTTCAAAAGCTTACATCTCTCAATCTATGATAGGTCAGAATCTATGGGTAGTTGATTCAAGTGTTTCTAATCATATCTCTAGTAAAAGGTCTTTGTTTTTATTTATCTCTTTATTAACATTTCCTTATCTTATTACATTACCCAATGGGTCCAAAGTTGTTTCCCAAAGAGTTGGTCAAGTGTCTTTGTCTTCTTCCTTAAATTTAAAGTTTGTGTTGTATATTTCAAACTGGCCATATAACCTAATTTTCGAAAGTCAATTGACTCGTGATCTAAATGACTAAATTGTTCAATAACATTTGATGTTGATTCCTTTGTCATTCGGGATCATAGTTCAGGCCAACTGCTTGGAAGAGGTCATGAATCAAGAGGTCTCTACTACTTAGAAACTAATCCTTTTGTGTCCTATTTTGCTACCTCTACTCCAAAGCTTTTGCATAATCATTTAGGACATCCTAGTCTTGCCAAGTTGAAGTTAATGGTTCCAAGTCTTAGCAAATTACAAACCCTAAATTGTGACTTTTTTTAGTTAGACAAACATGTTAGATCATCATTTCCAAAACAAACTGAAAAAATATGTAACTCGGTTTTTTCTACCATTCACTTAGATATTTGAGGACCAAGTTGTAGCATCTTTTGGTTTCAAATATTTTGTTACCTTCATTGATGAATATACTTGGGTTTATTTGATGAAAGATAGATATGAATTTTTGCCTATTTTTATATCCTTTTTTCCATGAAACTAAAAACCAATTTGGGAAGATCATTAAAGTCTTTAGAAGTAACAATGCCAAGGAATAAGTGTATATTTCTTGCTTATTCACACCTTAGAAAGGGGTACAAGTGTTACTCTCCAACCACCAAAAAGTAATACATATCAGCTTCTGAGGAAAACATGATTTTCAACAAACAAGATTCCAATCCTATAGAACAAGTTTTACCTATTCCTTATCTTCCTCCACTAATAGTCCCTACTCCTACAATGTTGGATCAAGGAGAAATCCAGCCCACTTCCCCATTCGCTTATCAAGTTGAATTATCTCCATCTAGTACTACGCATCAAAGCAAAACACAGATAGCTAGTCTAACAATGCAAATGAAGCTCCTCCTAAATCATGTCCATCATCCTCAATTGCCCCTGCAACGGATTCTAGTTCATCGTCTCCCTCTGTTGATGTAGATTTAGGATGGTCTATTGTCATTAGGAAAGGTATTCGTTCTACTTGCAATCCTCATCCTATTTATTTAAGTTATCATCATTTGTCTCCATATTTTTCTTTTGTATCTTCTTTGTCTCTTGTTATTATCCCCAAAAATGTTGAGGAAGCACTTGCTCATCCTAGATGGAGACAAGCCATGATGAATGAGATGTAGACTTTTGAAGATAGTGTTACATGGAAGTTAGTTCCTCTTCCTTCAGGAAAAAGATCAGTTGGTTGTCGATGGGTATATGCTGTTAAGATTGGGCCTAATCGTAAAATTGATCGCCTTAAGGCTCGTTTGATTGTCAAAGGCTACACTCAAATATACGATCTTGATTATGGTGATACTTTCTCTCCTGTGACCAAAATATCTACTATTTGTCTATTTCTTGCCATGGCTGTCACTAGTCATTAGCCTCTGCAGCAGTTAGACATAAAAAATGTTTTTCTCCATAGTGAACTTGAGGAGGAAATCTACATGGAACAACCTCTTGGGTTTGTTACTCATCTAGTTTGGTTTGCAAGCTCCATCGTTCTCTTTATGAGCTCAAACAGTCTTGAGAGCCTAGTTTGGAAAATTTAGTCATGTTGTTCAAAGTTTCAAGATGCAACGAAGTGATGCATATCACTCTTTCTTTTATTGTCATACTTCTCCTGGTAAGTGTGTATATCTAGTTGTCTACGTGGATGACATAGTTATCATTGAAAATGATGTTGCTAAAATCTCTCAGTTAAAAAAACACTTATCTAGTCATTTTCAGACTAAGGATCTTGGGTTTCTTTAATATTTTTTTGGTGAGGTAGCTCAATCAAAGGAAGGGATTATTGTCTCACAAAGAAAATATGCTCTTGATATTTTGGAGGAGACAGTCTAATTGTAGACCTGTTGATAGTCTTATGCATCCAACTTAGAAATTATTGTCAGATCGTGGTGATCCATACTCAGATCCAGAGAAATATAGAAGATTGGTTGGAAAGCTTATTTATCTCACAATCATGAGACCTGATATTTCTTTTGCAGTAAGTGTTGTTAGTCAGTTCATGCAAGCTCCTCAGGTGGATCACTGGAATGCAGTGACTCGTATTCTTAGATATATTATAAAAGCTCCAAGTCAAGGATAGTTATATGAAGATAAAGGACATACCCAAATTAGTGGGTATAGTAGTGCTGATTGGGTAGGATGTCCTATAGATAGAAGGTTGACCACTGGATATTGTATTTCTATTAGGGGTAACATTATCTCATAGAAAAGTAAAAAACAAACACAGTTTCTTGGTCAAGCGCAGAAGCAGAATATACAGCTATGGCTGCAACCACTTGTGAATTAATGTGGGTCAAACATATAAAAATTGGCTGTCACTTTATAAGCGAGAAGTTGTTGTCCAAAGAAACTGCTACAAACTCTGTCAGATCCCAACTTGCAGATTTTTTGACAAAACCCTTAAGAGGTCCTTGGATTAAGTTTATATGTTCCAAGTTTGGAATATATGATTTATATGCTCCAGCCTGAGGAGGATACTAGATATATAGATTGTATTTATCTTTTGGTTTTGCTTATCTCTCATGCAAGCTTGTTTTTGTTACTGTTGTCATGTATCCTCTTTTATATATATATATATATATATGAAGCATCCTCATTCAAGTTGTTTTATTTATAGATGCAATTATGAGTAGAACATAATACAAATAACTTTTTTTGTTTGTTTGATAAGCAAAACTTTAACATAGTACAAAAAAATAAGGGGGTGAAGCAAGAAATTTGAATCTCTGATACAAAGTTAACTGAATCCAACAACTGTAAAAGTTTGTTTACAAATTGGCTCTATGGACTAATCACCTCACCATCACGCTCAATAATTTCATAATTTACCAACTGAAATTTAACTTCACATAGGCAGAGATTAAAAGGAAAAAATTCAATTGATAGATGCAATAATTTGAACCAACAACTAATGGTATTCTGGCATACTGAGCATGTCATGAATCTATAGCATGTCAATTGATTCTTCAGACTTATAAAGCAAATAATAGCTCTTAGTTGAATCTATCACAGCTACTGTTTTATAAACTTTAAAGATCGGAATGAGAGTTTAAAAAAAGAAATAAAAAATCTGCAACCGCCCCCAAGTCATGAAAACAGTTAGCCCCCATGCCATTTGCTCACTGGAAATAGCATCAAGCCAAAATTATGAGTATCTCAACTCTTACTCAGGGAAGTTCAAATAATAACCCTTAGTCTGAGTACATGCAGTTGATTGCTTATGAAAAGGTAGAAAAAGATATGGCATGGACTTAGATAATGACATATTAGTTAATCACAATTCTAACTAGGCAAGAGATTGAAAAATGAAAAGTTGAAAGAAGTTTGCAAACCTGGAAGAATTCAAAGGAAGACAAAGCTTTAATAATTAAAGGATAAAAAATACAACAAATCTACCAGAATTACAGATAACATTCTGAAAAGTCATGTAAAAAAAAAAAAAGTACAGTGAGACAAAGAAATAAGCAACGTTAAATTTCTGTCAAACAAATGCGATCTAAACGAGAATAAAAAAGAAAACAAGGGTATTAGTTGTCTATTTAAAAAAAAGAGGAGTCTCTAACACAGAGAGGGATATATGAAGTAAAAATAGTTGAAGAGATTTAGAATGAGTAAGAGGAGAAAGATGGAAAGGAGAATGAGGATCTGAAGGGGGAACCTTTTTGACAGAGGCAGACCAAGAGAGGGTGAGGCCGAGAAAGACGATGAAGAAGAAAGGGCCCCAGAGATCCCAATCGCGGAGGGCCTTGCCGGGGTCTTCGCGGAAGGGGTTGGGGAAGACGACGAGCTTGAGATTGCTAACGATGCGGGAGAGATCGCGTTTGACGGTGTCCCAGACAGGCTCGGTGAGGGTGTTGGGGGGAGAGCCGAAGGCGGAGGAGGGGTGGGGAGGGGGAGGAGGAGGAGGAGGGGAGGCGGAGGATTTGGGGAGGGGAAGGGGAGGAGGGAGGTGGGAGGAGATGAAGGGGGATGGGGCGGCGGGGGCGGAGGAGACGGAGACGGGGATGGAGGCGCGTGGGGGACTGGGGGGTCTGGCGGAAGGGACTGATTGGTTGACGCTGGCATTGATCAGGTTCTCGATCTCGTCGATGTCCGATTGGGAAGATGGGTGAAGGGGTATGGTATCGTTGTGGCTGTGCGACATTTTCACACCAAACTAACCGCACTTCTTCCTCTCCTCTTCATCTTATTATTCTTATATTCCTCCATCTTTTTCAATTTTAGACCATTCATTCATATTTCATGTGCAGATCTAATCATAAAAATTAATAACCTTTTTCTAATTTTTATTTTTCACTATCAAATAGTTAAATATTATTTTGGTATATTTTTATAGTATTATTATAAAAATAAAAAATATTATATGCAATACAATAATTTATGAGTTTAATTAGTACACACTTAAAAATGTTTAATTACAACTCTTTAATTATATGATTTTTAAAATATTAATACATAAAATCAACCAACTTACTATAAATAACAACTTGATAGGAAGATAGTATATAAATTTTTCTACTCTCATATTATACTAATTAGTAATTAAACTCGTAATTTATAATTGATTGAGAATACAAAATAGTTTTTATAATTGATTCAGAATACAAAACAGTTTTAGATTTTTACAAGACAATCAATCACAATACTTTATTTATATGATTTTTAAAATATTAATTGGTAAAGTAAATAAACTTACTATATTATAAATGAAAGATTGTGATTTAATGAAATGTAAAAATTAAAAAATGTTTGATTCAATGTTTAAGAGGATAATGAAGGGAACAAAATCATTCATTACCTTACCTGAGCATCTCTCGAGCAATTTGAAGGAGAGAAAAAATGAATTAACAATTTTATATAATTTTACTAAATTGTTCTCAATTTTTTTAATTTTTTTACTATCACAGTGACCTGATGAATTCTCATATTTTTATCTAGACTTTAATTGATATAAGTTAAAGTCTCAGTAAAAAAAATGGTATGTGATTTCCACAATAAAAAGAGTTACAATATAAGTTAAATAGAAAAATAAAAGACAATAAAATAGAAAAGACAAGTAAAAAAAAATATATGTAAAAGCATTATCCAACTAATATGTGACCATGTTTAGAAAATTTTTATAATACTACATTCAATCTTCAAAAAATTTCAATACTGAATCGTATTTACATAAAATTCTTCTTCCTCTTTCATTCTTAAGCAAGTTCACAAGAAAGTTTAATTGGTCTATGATTTTGTTTTGCTTTATTTTTTTTTTCATTTATTTTAAGATATATTTATCTAATTTCAATTTTTTTTCATCCAGATATATGATTTTATGGATGTATGTGTTTATATATATAGCTCTTGTTATCAACAAAAATGTTCAAAAATTCTATTTACTTGTCATCACGGGTATAAATTTGTCTCTTATCAAATAGTTAAAAATTACTTTGGTATGATTTTTAAAGTGATCGTTCTAAAAGTAAGAATACAAAAAATTTTCATTTAAAAACAATTTATTACTTGTGTTTGCTCTGTATTTGGATTTGGTTTCGTGAAAAATACTTTTATCTTTTAGATTCGACAGGTACAAGTCCAATACTATACGTTACTAGCTGTTTCCGTTTACAAGTGTTTGGAGCAATGGAAATTCTTAAAATTTACTTTATTTAAGTAAAAATGTTTATAAATAATCAGTTAGAACAATAACTTTTTAAACGTAAATTGTTTTCGTGTATTTAGAAAATGAGAAAATAATTCATAATTAGAAAGATAAAGTTTAAAGTAATATTGGTAATATAAACAAGTATTGCGTCAACTCTAAACTTAAGAAATATATTAATTAAGTAGTAATTTAAATACGCTGTCCAGTGTCATTTTCTCTTTTGATTTCCTTAATATTCACCATCAAATCCATTTTCTTCAGAAATATTGTGCATCCTACGGGCAAGGTTAAACATAAAGAAATAAATGCTACAATAAATGAACATTTATCCCATCAACAAAATATTACTTCTTGCTCAATTCAAATTATGTACCGAAATATAAAACATGGAATCTAATCTCCAATCATTCAACTGCTCAGGATAAAATTAATTGTGGAATCAATGTTCTCCTAACACAGGCCTGTGGTGTATTATTCAGTGTAGATGAGGGAGCTGGTGCAATAGAACGATAAAATCGGTGCCATGTATGAGAAGACATTACGGCGGAAAAAAATTGAAATGAGTCTTCAGGCATCCACAAATCCGCCTGACCATGAGTCACTATATCAAATAATAGAATTTGGCCCCAAAATTATATGCTAGATCCTGGATGGTAGTATGATAAATCAGCTACAAAATCCTCTAGCCATTATGTAAGTATTTCAAAACTGGGTCCTCCTTCCTGGTGCAGCTTTGGAAGATTTCACAAATATTTCTAGTTTCTTTGGTTTGCCTTATGATATGATAGGGTTTAAAACAACCCATCACAGGTTTTGGAAACAATGTAAAATGATATAATGGTAAAAGTTGAAGTCACCAAATAAGATGTAATAGGCAGGCAGGCCAAGTTAAGGCTTGAGAGCAAGAGCAAGACCAAACTTGGTGGATGAACCAAAGATCTTTGTGGAATCATATTCAGCAGACAGGGTTATAAGTGAATTTGGCCTCCATGCTCGTTGGCATTGGAAGGCAGCTTTGCCATCATCACTGAACCGAGTCTTTAAAACTGTCTTTGGATCAATTAATTGTGAGCTCCCAATAGTAAATCTGTTTTCAAAGGTGGAAAACCTGTGGGAGATTTCAGCTGCAACCGTAAATCCATCTGCCCGATCAACACAATGAATGTAAGAGGCCTTGAGTGTCTGTCCTTTATCAGCCCTGCATAGTGAGTCAACGAAGTTACGTAAAAGACATACACTATCAAAGCAGATGAACGCATCTCTTGTAGCCAATAACTTTTCTAGAATAAGACAAATCCTTCACAAACTCTAAGCAAAAAAGTAAAAGCCTGGATAAATGGAAAGGAAACAATAGTCCTTCCACACATTTCTCCTTATATCTTAACAATTGATGTATGAGTTGTTGAATCAACAACACTCTTTAAAATATCACTAAAACCCACCTCATTTTTCAAAGATATTCGCTTGTATCCTCTCCCCATAAATCATAATCACACAGTAACCCATTAAAATATTCCAACGTTCATAGAAAAGCACACCAAACAATTGTCCACCTCAAAAGTATTTCTTATCTGCAAACTTATGGTAGAAGATATATTTGCGTTTATATAAGCATAATGTGCACAAATTTTATTTTATACAATCAATTTAAATAAAATTCAAAATTGTGTAAACAGAACCATTGTATATCATTGAGTCCAGTCCTCCACAGTCTATATCAGTACAAGCAGAGTTTTAGCTGTCCACAACAACTTTTAGGCTTCAGAATTTGGTGACAACTTGCTTTGTCATTTCCTCAAAAATAAATAACTAACAAAAATGCTTTCAAAAAATAATGTGTTAGAATCTATGTCTAACTATAAGTTCTTGCCATGCTTACAAGATTCACAACTTCATCTAGCATTTCTGATAGGTCTTCTCAGCTACTAGTTAAAACTTGAATACATTAAAGGGATGAAACAAAAAAGCAGGTAATTCAAAAACAAATAATAGCAAGATATTAGTACATGAAACTGAACACAGAAAATATGGTACCAACATCACTTACAACATAAGTGCCGCAGAGAAATCTGGTTTATTGAAGGCAACTCCAGCAGTATATTTTGTAAATGAAGCAGAAGTTGTATTAAATCCAACTTCAGCACCTACACAAAGATCTTTGCTGCCAATTGCAGCTGAAAGCTCCAATAGAGGCGATGGATTCAAACCAATACTTGAATCAATTGATGCATGAGGATGAAGGTACTGCACATCCAGCTGAGGTAATATTGCATGATCAGATAAATTGTAAGAATGCCAAAGTAAATCCACTGCTTATATATAGCTAAGCATAAAAAAGGATGGCCCAGTGCAGAAGCCAGGAAGATCCCATCCAAGGTAACAATTATAGTATTTCAGGAGCAAACAAAAGCAATGGTTTACTTAATTCGGTGTCAATCATATAATCATGCATTAACATAGTCACACACTGGGAAAGCTAGATTATACCCACCTTTCCTGACTTGTGATCAGGTATGTTAAAGCTCAAAGCTGCTTTTGTTCCATGCAAGACATCATTCACAGTCACTTTTGTAGATATCTGAAGAGATAAACCAGAAAAATCATCATCATATGTAAATGAGGGTAAAAATGTCTAGGAAGCACTGTAATTCATTGAATATCTTTATCCTTTGGGATTAGTTTCTCTTTCCTCATTATCTCTTAAGATTGATTACTAAATTTTATTATCACGTGATTTGTTTCCTATTTAGTTAAAACACCGTAAATCAATGCAGTAACCAATAGAATATTATTCAGAGTCTACATTCCTATTTATTTCTCTTCCTCCCACTATACCCAACACCCCAAAATTTCACCAATAATAACCACTGGTTTCAGTTTTACATCAATGTAGATAGCGAATCAATTTTAGAAAGCTTGAATTTTTGCTACAAACATTTATTGAAAGATAAAGAGTAGCAACACCATTTATACATTAAAGGAAGTTTGAGAAAAAGAAGACCCCTATTTCTTACATTAGAGTATGTATCAACTTTCACATCCACTGTAGTATTTCCACTCTTGTAAAGTGTACTTATGTCACCAACAAAAATTTGATCCTTCTTCAATCCTGTTGCTATAAGCCCCTGCCAAATGCAACTTACAATTTGAGATCAGGCATAATAGACAGACAAATGGTTGCAGTCATTTGCGACTAATTGATAAAATACAGAAATCAATGCAAGTTTCCAATTGCCGTGAGTACTCATCCTCTTTTAGCACTCATAAGAATATGTAAACAACCCATGAATTGAAAGATATACATTGCCAACTTTATAAACCCAACTTGCTCAAGAAAGGAGCAAGCAATATTCATCCTCTTTGGAAGCACTGTGTTTGGGTTTTGGCAGTGAAATTCCACATGGAAGAGGGAGAAAGTTTAGATGGCAAAAATGATTTGCAAGTACAAAATTATTTATTATTTTTTAGAGATTTCCATGATGTCTTCGGTCTTCCAGAGTTTAGTATATTTGTTGATTACAAATAGACAAAACATGATTCCTAGTGAAAGATAATATTTATATAGGAATCCAGCAGTTAACTTTATCTCACAGTTCATAACATTTGACTATAGCAATAAAAGTAACCAGATTCACAAATTAATATTTTAAAGGACGTAATTTTATTAACTTAATGACATTAATAAATTATTATATTAAATCTATTCATTCTTCCTCTATGCCTTATTTTACTCAATAGTTGGATAACAAAGAATGATGAAAACTGGATACTATGATCTTTTTATCCTCGTATGAGCAATAATGGTATGCAGAGCATTTATCCTCGGATTTTGTAGAGGATTATGTCCTAGTTTTCATGGCTGGTTGAAAGAAGGAAAATATAAAAGAATAAACTACTTTGACACCTCCTGAATTTTGTCAGATTTCTCTTTATAACCCTCATTTTCCTACCCTTAAACTAACCCCCTTGATTGTTTGATAAATATTGCACTAACACTCCATGTACATTACTAAACCATCTAATTGTTTGAAGAACATTCAACATGTATCTTATAAGGAAGGTTGTTGTAAACATCAAAAAGGTAGGACAGGTTGCGCAATCTCAAAAAACTTTAGTTATGAAGTGTAATTTATTCTATAAAAAAACACCACAATAATCACTATCTTCATATATTTTAAATTATATGGAGTTAAATGTATGTTTGAGTGACTGCATGTGTCTTTAAGATTATGCATATCCATGTTCACCAAAAAAAAGAATTATAGCATATCCAAGCAAAAGGATTATATATATTAAGCACTAACTGCTATGAGAAACTGAACATTGAACTAGTATAAATAATATTAAAAAAAAAATAACAGCAGAAAGTGGGTTTTGCATTACCAATCCGGTCGAGTTTGGGATTGACAAGCTAAACTTGTGATCAAAGTTGTAGTCCTTGTATAAAAGGTCTGCATAGGTAAAAGATTCACAGCTTAATGACAATGATATATTTTAGCAAATTTAGATGTGACTGTATATGAAATATATAAATAAAGAAATCAACAATCTAGATTTTCAGCCATAGATGTCTTGACAATAAGAAAGGGTTCTTAAAAGAAGGAAAGTATTAAAGACAAATTATTAGCTAACATAGTTTTCATACAAGTATACAGCAAACATGCTTGCAAAGACCTGGTGTACAATGCAGGTGAAAGTCAATGATCTTGTAAAATGAGAATGTCTATTAAACTTGTTCATGATATTCGAGTTAGATTAGAACTTAGAAGTCCCAATGAATAAGTATATCAAAAGTGTTTGGCAACTCAGCGGCAAGAAAATTAGTCATGTAAGTATGTCACAGAACATAGACATCTGAAAAATTAAATTATTGAAGAACAATAGGCATTAGGCCAATCACAAGATTTGTTGTGGATGTTTATCATATCATGTCATAGTCATACATATCTGACACACACAAGTGAAGACTGAAGAGTGAACAAGTAATGAATTGTAATACAGAAACAAATGTGCTATTTGTCATTTCTGCGAGAAGCTATTTGCACTGAGAAACTAGCAACAGGATGTTGTTTATGTGTCTATGGCAGTTGATAACCCTAGATGTGTTCAACTATGTATAAAAAGCATCTTTAGAAAATGACAAATTTACCTTTTGCTCTTTTTCCAATATCAGAAAACGGTGCTGGACCATTGGCCATAATGAATCAGAATGAAATGCAACAAACCCTGTGAAACACAACTATTATTTTATATTTTAAGTGTTAATTTCACTATTTTGGGAAATAAAAAACAAAACAAAAACAAAATAGAATAACAATCATAACAGTACAATGCGCTCATGCGTGAAAATGCAACATTTTCTATTTAACAAAAGATTAGTAAAATGATCATCTAGCAAACCAGATCATCTTGAATCACTGGAGAAAGAGAGGCGGAACTACGAGCTTTTATATAAATAATGCCCTAATGCATGCATGTCAATATATGCATAACATAACTCATAAATATAAGGGGTAAATTGATCCATGAAAAGATAAAGTAAAGTTCAGAGCAACACCCAGTGACTCAATAGGACAAGAAAGTATAAGACTCTGGAATTTATTAGTCACATTAATGCATAGGAATTTTACTTTGTACTCAAACCAACAGTAAAAGCATTTATGTTCCTTCAAGCTACCCCAACCTTGACCCATTGCTATTTTCAAAACAGGACACCACAATCCTTCACTGCAAACGTGGGGGTATTTTTCAATACGATGATTCCAAGCTGACTAAGATAATTTACACAAATCGGGAACAATTAATATAATCAATTTGAAAAGAAAAATTGGATGTTCAGATTAGTATAAACGAATAGGTCTTCAGAGGAGTTTGAGATACAAAAGTAGAGAGTTGTGAATTTGAGCAGAACAAGAGCGTTATTTTCACGCGCAAGTAAAAGTAGATAAGAAAATGAAGACTCCACCTAGTATTGTGAAAATGAAGTGCTAAAGCTTCTCAATGCACTCCACTAGTCCTCTAAGAGACACTACATAATCAAATTGGTGCGCATCGCATATTTTCATTTCGTATGCAGCAGATGCATGAGAAAATACCCAAACGAGAAAAAGGATTGTCAGAGACACAAACGATCGCAATGAAAGGCAAGCCAATATGAAGAGATCAGGAGTAGCAAAGAAAAGATGGAAAAAAACGTGGAATAAATCTGAGAAGTGATGATAGAAAGAGTTAGGGGTTGCAATATCGAGATGAAGAAACCTTACAGGGAGAAAACGACGCCGCCGCCAAAGAAAGAGTGTGGAAGCGTATGAGTCGTCGTCCCTCACTCACTCACTCACTCACTCACTCAAAGAAAATGCAAAGGCCCGTTTCAACTTGCAAGCCAACTCAAACCGTGACGTCAATAATAACTCGCTTTCTTTGTTCAAAAATATATCAAAACTATAAAAAATCTCATTGGTTGCTGCCAACATGTTTACCTCAAAACTCACAATACCCTACACTCAATTTGATTTATTCACCCTACTTCTAAATTAAATTACGTTACTCGTGTCACTGGTTTCGCCCGTTTTTTAATTTGTAATTATTTGTTATAAATTATACTGTTATTTTATTATAAGATATTTTTAATAAAAGAGATATGATATGATATATCTAATAAATTTATAAAACTTATTAATTTTTTATTTATGTAAAGGCTCACATTTTTTGTTCTTCCATCCGCTCCATTCTCCAGCTTGTCATCCATAATAATTGCCCCTGCAACTTGGACAGTGGACACATCTGTCTAGTGGATTACAATTTTACAGATTAAAAAAACTTTTTTTATATCACTATTTTCATTAAGAATTGTTCACAAGGAGTGTTTTTTAGTTCTTGCGATGTAATATTTCCGATTTTATTTTTTTATGTTTGATTTTATTTGAATTGATGATAAATATAAAAGGAGGAAACAATTCATTATTTATACATTTTTTGTAAATACTTAAAATCATAATATTTATTAGGTCTCATTGTATTTTTTCATTATTATATATAACACAAAATTTTTATTAGAATTTAATTAGTATATTATGATGATATAGATTTTGATACTAACATTCTATTACAATTTTTTTGTTTATAATAAATTTATTGTTTTACTCATAAATACCAAATTTTTTTTTATTAATTGTATATTACATTGTTGCTTTTTATTAATTGTATATTACATTGTCCCTTTCGTCACTTTTTATTTACACAAATTTCTCAGTTTTTTCATATAAAAGCTTTTAAGGAGAATTTGGGATGGAAACTGATCTATTCGAAATTAACAAAATGGTAAATCTTAAATTTTTAGTCTACCAACGAGAATTTGAACACGTAGTCAACCAATTTTTTTCACAATATATGCACCGTCTTGAACAAAGAAAATCAGGACGACATTTTTTTAATTGTCCTCTTACTAACAAAATATTGAAATGCTTTTTATGGATGGTTTTAAGCCGGGGTGTACATAAGAATGAGTTTGAATGAATTTGTTTTTAATTAAATCAAACTAGTTTTGAGTTGAACATAAAAATTAATTAAATCAATTTTAAAAATAGTTTAGTTTGTTGGTTTATAAAAAAGAATATTTTCTTCGGATTTCACATTTCTAATAACTTTTTACAATTATGTGAAAAATGTATTTATTGAAAAAACATTCTTCTAGTTGCACACACTGTTGTGGTCATGTCTACAACAATGTGAAAAAAACACTAAAAAAACTAGTTTAAAATTAGTTTGAAATTAGTTTAATTTAAAATTGTTTCAAATTAGTTCCGGACCATTTCAAAATCAATCTTATAAAAACAATGCAGTTTCAACCTAGTTTTCTAAAATAGTTTGTTTTTTTTAAAAAAAAATCATTTTTTGTCCACCCCTAGTTTCAAGATATTAAATGTATTTGATTTTTTTTCTTTTAAAGGCAAAGGCAAATAAGTATTATATATAATTAGGAGATGAAACAAACAATTTGAAACCCTTTACATTTACAAAAAAAATGTACTCCAACACATCATCTTCAAAATCCAAGTTAGGTTTTGACTTAAAGAGAACCTTATAACAAAATAGTTCTCACAGAACTACCTACTTCATATCCAATAGGCATAATGAAGAATTACTACACCTATGAGAAAAAACAACATTTATTAAAATCAAAATTAAACAATAACCACTTCCAGAAAATTATTTGAATAGATATCATGATATTCAAAGACTCTATTTTTTTACCATTAAACATAATGGAGTTTTTTACTATGTAAGATGGACATAGTTATAGACAGGACACAAATAAACTTAAAAACATAAGACAAACGGACACAACGTGTATGTATATCTAATAATAATAATAATAATAATAATAATAATAATAATAGTAATAATAATAAGTTTAATAAAAAGTAGTAAGTGATATTATATTTCTGAACTCAAAAAATAAAGAAAAAACATCATAATAGCAAAGTCTCAAAAAAGAAAAGAAATAGTAAATGTTTCTAACTAAGACCTTCATCTTATTCATCATCTTTGAAAAATACAACTTTTAATTCTAGTTCATCAAGAGATAAGCTAGTCATCTCAACAATTCCATTGTCATCTAGTGAAAAGTCATCATTGCAATCTTGCACATTTTAGTTACCTCTTCATTGTATTTTGAGGAATTTCTTGAAAGAAGACAAAGATTGCTATGAAAAAAATATTAAGTGTTTATTTAACAACAATTTTATAAAACTATTTTTAGTATTTTAGTATTCAAAAACCAAAAAACTCATTTGGTTATTCTTTTCTTAAAATATTTTTTGAAAATAGTTCTGCTTTTTTAGTTTTTAAAAACTAAAAAATAGGAACAACTGTAAAAAGTTTAGCCTTTCAGTTTTCTGTTTTTGTTTTGAAAATTCAAAATATAATGAAAATATATTGTTTTTTGCTTTTCATTGATGATATTTTTGTAAATATAAACAATTTTTTTCATTTTTACATCTTTAAAACAGTTTTTATATAACACTTATCAAACAAGTTTTTTTTTCTCTTCTTCCAGAAAACATTTTTTAAAACAATTTTCAAAAACTAAAATATAAAATCAAATCAATCAAGTCTTAAATCTTCTGCCCTTTTAAGTGTTATCATATTTCTTTTCATAGAATATATGAAGGAGTAGGTGCTCTAATTTCTTTCACAGCAAGAAGATGAACATGTTGTCCAAGTAGCTTAAGTGCAATCTTCTAAAGTATAGGTGCATGAACTCCATGAACAATCCATCATGATTTTGCATTCATTTGTCCTCTATCCCTTAAAGAGTCAGTGTCATCAATGTCCTTCCTTCTATCAGAAAGTTTGCGAACTCTATATTTACTTGTCTCCTTGCATCCACGTCATCAAAGAACCTTGTAAAGCATTTATTCCTTTCATTAGCAAGTTCCACATCTTGATGTGGGGGAACCCTACGTGAATCTTCATTCAACCATTCATGACTATAATATCTACGACATTAATAAAATATAATTATAAAATAATATAGCTTATAATATAATTATAACTTGATATAACTATATAAGAATATAATGTATTACCTTGGGTTTAAAGAATGAGCTAGACAATGAAGAGTTGTATTATTCTTTGTCCAACGGTCAATCAAAATAGAGTTCACTACCTCATAAAACGGTGAATATTCATCTTTTGTTTTTATTCATGTTGGTATATGATCTTTCTCACATTTTCAATCATTGAATCCCACATTTCATATACAAGTGAAGAGAAGTCAAATTTGTATCTGCTTTTCTAAGAACATCATATATATGAGAAATGAAAGCAAATATACAATCAACCTTTGACTATCAAGAATCAATTAGTAAAGATTCTCTCACAAAATTTGCACTATCAACATTATCCTCCTCGTAAGAAGATCAATCATCACTCATAACCATCTTGTGCAATCCTTTTTTTTTCAATTTTCTAAATCTCTTACTATGGTTGAAATGAATCTTGTTGGAGCAATAGAAAGTTAACTTAAATGAGTTGACATTGTTAAATATGGATAATCTCAGAATGCTCTGTGATAAAATTTTTAATAGAAATATCATCATTTGCAATTTGTGTGATCCAACAACATTGTTGTAAATAACATTAATTCTTTTTGTGTTCTGGGCTGCACAAATGTTTTTCAAAGCAAGGTTTAACATATGCACTACACATGGAGTCCAATAGATGGCAGGAAACTCTGACTCTATGACTATACCAATTGCCTTACATACAACAACTTTATCCGTTATAATTTGTACCACATTTGTTGGCCCAACCTCCATAATTGCATCTCTCATATGTTTGGCAATGAAATCATTATCCTTTATCTCATTAGAGCCATTTATTTCCTTTAGAAACATTGGTTCATTCTCAATGACAGTCATGAAGTTGATAAGAGGTCTTCTCTAGGAATCACTCCACCATCACTAATAATATTCATATCTTTTTTACTCCATGATTTTCTTATTGGTTACAAAAGGTTATCTACATGGTTTTTTTCCTTTGTAAGGCCACTAGTTCTCAACTTATTAAAACTCGACAGTATAGATCCATTTACATTTTTATTAGTAGCAACATAAGAAAATGCACCTTTATAATAAAGATTCATTGCTAAATTAAATGATATTTCTATTGAGTAAAACATTCATCAAATTTCATTATCAAGCATCTCTTTACCTTGGTTATTGAAAGAACCTACCAAAGGACCTTTGAGTGTAAGATTCACATCACTGTTTGATTTGTTTCCTTCATTAGAAATCGGAGGTAAATGTACACTTTTTTTATTTGAATTTTGAACTGTCAATGCCATTTCATTATCCAACTTTTTTCAATTCAACAAGTTTTGATGTTTTTACCTGTAAACAAGCTTTGACCCCTTTTCTTAGGATTTTTAGCAAATAAGCTCTTACTAAGTATAAGATCCATGGAATGAGATATCACATAAGTTACACTTGATCATATTATTTTCACCACCTGGAGTCTTTCTTAATTTTGAAAAACATGTCCATAAAGGTTTTCTTTCATCCTTTTTTTCTATAGGTTGATTAGATAAACTCATTTCTCTATAATAAAAATTAAAAACAAAAAATATATAAAATAAAATTAAATAAATATCAATAACATGTTTATGGTCTTGTAAAATAAAATAAAAAAAGCAACTAAAATAACTATAATTTAAAATATTGACATGAGCATAACTTATACATTAAATATTTCCAAAAAGTTCAAAAATTAATAAGTAAATATTCCTAAAACATTATAATATATAACTTATTTCTAAAACATATAATATATAATATATACTTAATATAGTGTACAAAACGCGAAAACAGTAAATATTTCTATGGCTCGACGGTAAAGTTAAAAGAAAAAAGAAAAAGCAATGTTTTAGAAATATATATTTATTTACTTATAGTTAAACGATAAAGTTAAATGGCAAATATATAATTTACTTATCCATTTAGAAATATATCCATTTAGAAATATATATATATATATATATATATATATATATATATATATATATATATAGTTTAATTGGTATACACTGTTAGTGTAAAAGATTTTTCTTTTTATACTGACAGTCAATCATAACTTTTCATTTATGTGATTTTTAAAGTACTAATTAGGAAAGTTAAGACATTTACCACGAATGAAGAGTTGTGATTAAACATCAAAGTAAAAATATTTACACTTACAGAGTATATCAGTTAAACTCTCACACACAGGCGCGCGCACGCACACACACACACACACACATATATATATATATATATATATATATATATATATATATATATATATATATATATAGTTTATATTGTTATACACTGTCAGTGTAAAAGATTTTTCTTTTTACACTGACAGTCAATCATAACTTTTCATTTATGTGACTTTTAAAGTACTAATTAGGAAAGTTAAGACATTTACCATGAATGAAGAATTGTGATTAAACGTCAAAGTAAAAATCTTTACATTGACAGAGTATATCTATTAAACTCTCACACACACTCACGCACGCCACACACACACATATATATATATATATATATATGTATGTATATAACGTCAAAAGCAATACCTAGAAAGTCCAAAAAATGTCAAAAGAAAAAAACAAATAAGCAATAATAATAATTATTTGTTATCTCTCTATATTGAATAAAGAAAAGATTCACTTCTAGATGGACTACATAATTGAGAATGACTACCTTGAATTGACTGTGATTTTGATATGAAAGTTGACAATAATAATAATTAGAATGATTTAAGTACACCAAGTAATAATAGTCGGTGATGGTACATAAGTTTATCAAAATGATAATGAGGATGAACATATACAACATTATCCACACCAAGAGCTTCCATAGAATAAGTGTGATGTAAATTTGATATATGATTTCATTAAATCACTAATTCAAGACAAAATATGAGTTCTTTTGATAATTCATTCCTAAAAGGGAAAAAGAAACAAAATGTTAGATTTGAAGATTCTTCTACTTCTCATATTGAACAAAGTTTTAATCACTTTAGTATCGAAGAATCTTCTCAAAAGAAGTCAAAGGAATTATCCGCCCTCAATTTATCAATATCTTTATTTCAATACATACAAGTGACCAAGCTCTCCAATGCCACCAATCATCAATAAATCATCATGATCTTTACAACTAGCAACAAAAGTGGTGTGTATTTTGATTAATCCTTTAGACAAGAAGCTACAGAGGGTGATAGCTAAAGTGAAAGTGGAAGTTATCATATTCATCACTACTCTATCATGTGGTAATAAGTATATGTAAGTTATACTTATATTATTTTATTTTATTTTATTCATTTTGCTCACACGCTTTTATGGTATTAATTATGAGTTTTTATCATATTTTTCTTTGTAGTAACAATGTATCTTTTAAGGGTGACTTTGCTTTTTAGATGATTAAAGATAATTAAACTTCAAGACCATTATTCTCCTTTAAGGGGTCATTTCCATTTTTTTTATATCTATCATAGAATTATCTAGATTTGTGTACTTTTAAATTTTTTACTTTTGTATGAATGAGACAATTTATTCTAAATTTATGTAAAACTAATTGCTTTTGTTTTCATTGCATTTTAGATTTGCTTAGATAATGTTAATATGCCTCTATTTTTTAATATATCTATTCTAAATATTAAAATTATGCAAAAATTTAAAAATAAATGAAAAACTATTCAATCTTTTTAAATAAAAGATGTCTAAATAATTGTAAATTTTTTTTCTACTTTTTGTGCAAATATATTTTAATTTCAAGTTGTAATGATAGTGGTGCTCATATAATAGTAGAGAAGTATATTTGTTGTATTCACTTATGTGACTGCATAGAATCTTAACCAAAATAATAAATTTTATTGTCTCAGAATGTTCTTATAGTCATAAATTAACTATAGGGAATTTGGATTTATAGCAGTTGCTGCAATGACTATAACAACAATTTAAAAGAGTAATAATACAAGTTTATATACCTTATAAATATTTTTTATTTCTTTTTATTTTTTTCATCACATCATATCATAAATCTTATTATACTTATATATTTTTCTCTTTTTTTCTTTTTCTCATATGGTGATTACATGTATCATTCTTCATTTAAAACCATGTGGCGGCCAATTAGAAGAGAAGTTTGTGTTAGTTTTAAAAAAGCTGAAAGAAAAAAATTGTGTCAATCACATTATACTAAAAAGACACTCAATGTTGAACTGATATGATGGATTGCCTGGGAAAACTCTTTATGATGGATATGCACCAAGGCTTCGATGAATTTGGCTTTCAAAGCGATGGTTTCCGACTTTCCGTGTGGCCGAACGCATTGATAAGTTTTTCTTTTCCTATTTGTACTGCCGTGTCTTATTTTCCTTCACAGAGTAGATACAGAGAACAATAGGATTAATGAAATCTGAACAGCACCTTATTGCATAACTTGTTTTCTCAACCCTGCCTTTACCAACTCTATTTCCCCTGATTTCCTTATTTCGTTTGGTCTGTTATAATATCTTTAAAAGCTCAAATAGTCAAATTCGCAATAATTCCTCTGTTTCCACAACACGTATAGATAATGTTCGATTCAAAATTGCATGTAAAACCTACAATGGAGCACCAAATCACACCTTGGAGGCTAATTGTACCCTCTTTTCTATTCCTCAATAAATGATAACAACTTATTTAGACTCCCAAAAAGAAATCTTGCAAGGTAACATTGTTACCATACGCATATATTAAAAAAAATGGTAAAGAGCAAAGGCAAGATGAGCTAACAGGTATGGTACATCTTGGATGGGTTCAAAGGATGGGTGTGGTTGAAAAAGGTGAGAGTCCGAATCCACTTGTCTTGATTCTTCAACAAATGAACAGCAATAGTATCATTCCAAAGCTGGTGGCTACACACGGACGGTGGATCAGGATAATTATACATATACCATTTAGCATTGTACCTATTATTTCCACGGCGACCCCAACGCATCCAATCTCCGAAGACCTTATCCTCTGGCCCTTCCACGTGTTTCTTAGGAATATCAGAACCATGGATCCACTCCACAATGTCCCAAGATACCACAAAGCCCATCCCAGACATGTAGTGCTTAAAGGGGTCCATGCTTCCGCAGGGTATGACGAAGCCATAGTATAAATCCTCCCTGGGCAACGGCCTCAACGACATCACCAAACTGTTCAACCTCACGTAGGTGTCATCATCCGCTTTCATCACGTAGTGGTAGGGAGGGTAGGGCCCCACACCGTTGAAAATATCGGGCAGGGTGGTGAAGAACGTTGAGGTCTTCCCCTTGTTCATGTTCTCGGTGCAGTTGAGGATGATGATGTCGTTGTAGCGCATGATCTCCAACCCCACCATCACTTTTTGGTCCTCCTTTGTCAGGTTGCACAACACGAACTTCACGTCCACTTTTGCTCCCTCGTACGTTTGCGTGCCGTACACCAGGCGCAGGAAGTGTCGCCGTAGGTACTGGTCCGGGATGGTGAGAACGGAGATGAGGATTCTAACCTCTTCTTCGTTTGTGGGTAGAGATTCGTTTGATAGGGCAAAGCGTCCGAACTTTAGTATACCGTTGAATCGAACTTGGTTTATTGAAGCAAACACACAGAGGAAGAAGATGAATACGAAACAAGAGAAGATGAAACGCCTCCGGTTGGGCTTTGACGACTTCACCGCCATATGCATTGTGTTGAAGCTTCACACAAGAAAGTCAAGTTTAATATTGTTGAGTTCAAATTTGTTGTTGGAGATCTGTGTAATGTACTAATAAAATTTGTGAGTTTCTTAGAGGTAACGCATAGGTGAACATTTTCGTGCTACTTGGATTTCCTTTTCCCTATTGACTTCTCCTCTGTAAAGTAGTAATACAAATTCATACACCTTTTTATTTATTTATTTATGTAAGTAGATGTCGGGAACATGTGATTGGTTTATTAGTAACTTACATGGGCTACAGTTAAAAGGAAAAAGATGCAGAAGATAAGGGAACAGGGGTATTTTGGTCTTTTGATTAGTATCCCTGATATATGGCTGGCTAGTATTGAGCAACTTCATTGAAGAAATGTTTATTAAATTGAACAGTGGCGTCAGAAGGGAACATCTGAGAGGGTGGAGTTGAGCCTGAACGTTGGCCGCGTGCATTTGTTGAGTCTCTCCCTTGCTTGGTGAAGTGGTTTAGTCAACTTTTCGGAGTTAGGCATATTTGCATGAACAAACGAGGCTTCGGCATCATTCACGCCACACTTCATTATGAAGTAAACCATTGACTAGGAAATTATTCTTTAACCCGTAAAAATAAGAAAAATCATTTTACATAGGAAAAAAAATAACATATCTAGAAATTCACTTTTTAATGTCTCTAGTTTCTAATTTTAACTTTAACTGTTGATCTAGGCTAAATCTTCTATTGATCAAATATTTATTAGGAATTGCAGTTTCTTCGACCACCCATTTATTTATTTCTTAAAAGTTATTCTTAAACTTTATAGGCTATTCTTAATACTCTTTTTTTTTTAGTATTAAAAGTTTTTCTTAAACCTTTGTAAACAAATCGATTATATTAACATTGTATAAGAAGTGACAATAACTATTTTCACTATATAATTTTGTTGTCTTATTCATATAAATATTTCTGACTTATAGATTTCCTTTAATAACTTTTCTAATAATGAAAAATTATTAAAAATACATAAATAATTAAGATTTAAAATTTTTAAGTAAAAATATTTAGAATTACTGGTACATATATTAAGAAGTAAGAAAAAGAACTAAAATTGTTATAGCAACTCTTTAGGACGGGTTGGAAAACCAACAAGTTGACCTTAAAGATTAGTGTATGTTTGGTTAATATTAGAATACTTTGAAATTATCATTGAATAAATTATAAATTACTACTTCCGAAATAACGTACATGGGTATACTCATTCTACCTAACATTAAAATAATCAATACTAAAAGTAATCAGGTCTTTGTACTAGAGGGTTGATAGGGATGACAAAGGTCATTTTTTATGTGGACTTTTAGCCAAGTTAAGTCCTTGCTAAGCACTTTATCCGGAGTTATAAGGGATAATTAGTGGTTTGAAGATTGATTTGGAGCAATGATTAAGGACTATAATGGTAAATTCATACTCAGTAACAATTATTAAACTTGTTTCAACTGGTAGTAGTCTTCACTCAACATACTCGCTAATCTATCAAATTCATAACATGCATAACTATGAAGGAAATATTAGGTTGAAACATGTGCTAAGGAAAACTAATCAAGTAGCATATTTGCTAAAAAGTCGTGTTTCTAATATAGAGTTTAGTTTTAACTTTTTTTTTTGTTAATTACTCTTGTTTTTATTTATAATGCTCTTCGAGTTTATTTAGCGAGTATTGCCTTTCTAAAGAAAAAAAAAAATCAACCTTGAAAGTCCACCATAGTTAGAAAAAAACGAAGAAAAATAGCTTCAAATTAGTAGCAAAATGAACAAAACTAATATAATTATTTTTGTCTAGTTTACCTTAAATTTAGAGAAATAGTTTTGTGTCTTTCTACAATTTCATTAAAAATTGAAAGAAACAAGTGATTATTTTTTTTAAAATAAGTTAAACTAAATATGTTTTTTTTACAAAGTAAAATTTTATTCAACAATGATAAAACTCAACCAAATAACAAGAAATGATAAAATTTACCTACATGGTGTATAATAATTGCCAAGAGGCAATACCATTTTACAAAAATAGTTAACACACTAAGACAAATATAGACCTCAACTACAATCTCACTAGAATGAATCATATTCTATAGGGGTGGCAAAATGGGTTAGTCCGTCCCGTTTTGTCTTACCAAACATGGGCCGAAGCGAGCTGGCACACCATAGTTAGGGTGAGCCAAATTGTTTGGTCAATCCTACCATTAGGCGAGTCGGCAAGCTAGCGAGTCAACCTGCCAAAATTTTGAAAAATGATTTTTTTGTTACCTTTTCAAAAAATATAAAATTTCATTTTAAAAATTATTTTTTATTTTTTTTAAAAAAGTTAGATTTTACAAGAATAAATAAAAAAATCACAAAAAGTAAATCGTGAATAATTGTTTTTTTTTTACAATATTGTTTTTACACAAATAAATTCATGAAAAAGTTTATTTTATTTGCTTAACAAAGTCGTTTTTATAAATTCTACTTAATAATTTATTTTATATTTTAATTATTATAATTATTTTATTAATTTATATAAATATTATAATTTTATAAAATAAAATATTGCCCGCCAAATTGGCGAGCTAGGCGGGCAGGCCAAAATGGGCTGGTGGACTGAAAACACTAACTCGACCTACCAAAATGAAGGCGAGATGGCAGGCCAGCTCGTTGGGCCTGATCTGTTTTGTCATCCCTAATATTCTATGCTCTTAATACAATACTTAAGCTGCAATTACCACTCATAAAATAAAATAATGCATTTTTACAATAGGTTTTAATCCAAAACCATTATCTTTGTAAAACTTCATACCAGACTTTTGAAGTATAAAAGTGTGTTCCTTTGAAAAACTAATTCATTTCTAGCTGCCTAAATTATCGTCAACATTTTCTTTCCCTCCTTCTTGATTGCTTCCTCAATGTGTTGCCAAAAGTGATAATACAATTAACTAGTAATACCATGGATTTACCAAGCCACTTGTAACAATTTTGTTATACTTGATATACAAGATTACAACCAAATAACAAATGAGTCACAAACTCCACAAATGTCCTGCATAGTGGACAAAAATCCTTATATAATGGAGAAATATTCCTACAAGCTCATCCTTTCTTAGGATTCAATTAAGATCAACTTTTCAAGTAAATGTTGATAGTTTAGATGAGACGAATTTAGCTCTCCAAATTGACTTAAAGAAGTTAGAGTTTTGAGATTGTGTATTACCATGTATTACATTATAGGCATATTTCATTGTATATTCATTAGTACTAGTTATACTTCCTTTGCGCTTCCATCCATCTTTCTAACACCACCCCTTCTAGTTTACTTTAAAGGTCTTCCAATCATTTCACTTCCCAGACTAGCAAAGGTCTCTGCCAGTTCAAGTCTCACTTTAACTATGGTTTCACATACCATGTGCTGAAAGAGAAATTCCCTTTTAGATTGAAAGAACATATAACCTTGGAAAATTATCTTTTAGACATCCCTTCCTCTACCATTTATCCTCCCAAAAGTTTTTGAACCATTGCCCACCACTGTTTATGTATTGTTAGTGAACCAAGATACATCTCGTTTCTCTTTAGTCTACTTTACTATATCTTTCCACCAATGGGAGTGTCTTTTGCACTGGTCAATTATCCTATACTTGCTCACATCCCCATATTTAACTTCAACTACTTTTGATCCAGAGTGTATTTTCCTCTTTTAAGATCCTACATCTTCATTTCCCAATCATTTATTTGTTGAAATATATCCCATCTTTAACGTTTAGGCCACCCTGCTTTTTAGCCTTGCATACTGAGTTGTAACTAAATCAAGCTAACTTTTGGTTCTCCTTATTATCACCCCACAAAAACTTTCTCTGCAACCTCTGAATAAAGAGTTCAACCTTCTTGGGTATCCTATAAAAAGAAAATAAAAATAATGGAATATATGAAAGATTAGGTTTTATTAGGCATATACACTTCTAAGAATAAGGTTTTCTATCTCCATGAGCTCAATTTTTTTCTTATTTTCTCAACAAATGATCTTTACACTCTCTCACATATAACATTCACCCCCACAAGAACCCCAAGATAACAGAACGACAAGTACATAATATTACAATTCAACAACCTTGCAAAACAACTCATCTCTTTATCAAAGATCCCCACCCTTTCAATGTTGCTTTTGTGGTAGTTAATTTTTTAGCCTAGAAGCAATCTCGAAGCAATGTATTAGATTTTAGGTTTATAAGGAACAATGTATCATTTGCATATTATTGTACAGTCACTTGGATTTCCTCAAGACCCAATTTCAAACTATAAATAAGATTTTTCCTCAAGGCTTCTTGTACTAACCCTATGGCTCTTGGCTACAATTAAGAATAGTTGAGGGGTCATAGGATCTTCTTGACTCAACCCCTTTTGCATGGTAAATTTTTAGGTGAGACTTCCATAATTCCATTAACTAAGATTGATACTAAAGATGATTCCAAACACTATGTACCCATTTAATCCATTATTCATTTATCGAACGCAACACGTATCATCATATAGAGGAGAAAAGGTCAACTTATAGAGTCATAAGCCTTTTTCAAAATAAAATTTAAAGATCAGCAAAGGCTTCTTGGATTGTTTTGCTTTATGAATATACTCATTGTAGATTATGAGGTCCATACTATCTAATTAACGTCTTCCTTTGATAAAAGTTGTACGATTCTTCCCAACAATATGATGCATAATAATTTTCACCCCCTATGCTAAAACATTTCCAATAGCACCCTAATTAATGAGATTGACCTATAATCAAGTCATATGAACGTTCTTTCTTCAACATCAACGTTAGGGAAGGAGGATGCATTTGAGTTTGTGGTAGTTTCCCATTCGAGTGAAAGTCCTTCGTTATCTTCATAATATCAAACTTTAAAAGGTCTTAGAAGTGTTTAATGACTTTCATAGTGTACCCATCCAAACTAGGGGCTTTAGAACCAACACAATCCCAAATGGTACTTCTTACTTCTTCAGAGAAAACCAAGTTTACCACTATGTCAACTTTGATTAAGTAATTAAATTCAATGGCATCTATGTTGTAATTAGTTCATATTCTAGTTAGTTGGGTAGTTAAAATAAGTTTGGTTAGTTACATTCTAACAACCTTATATAAGGCATGTACCCCATATGAAAAATTAAGTGATTCAATATATAATTCCTATTTCACTAAGAGTTCTTACTTTAGAGTGTTATTGAGAGTGTGTGAGACAGTTTTACACTAACACTTGGTATACAAGAGCACAAGACTGGTCCTGAAAAGAAAACAGAGTGCATAAAGAAAGTAAAAATGGCAACAACATCAGGCAATCTAGCAGTTTTTCTCCCTATACTCAATGGAAAGAACTATGATCGATGGTGTGAACAAATCAAGGCTATCTTTTGGTTTCAAGATGTGATTGAAATTATCAATATTGGACCCCAAGATCCTAGCACAGAAGCTACAGATGCACATAAAGCAGTATTTCAAGAAGCTAACAAGAAGGATGGAAAGACTTTGTTCATCATTCACCAAAGTGTTGATGCAGATATCCTAGAGAAAATATTGGGTGCTAGTACTGCGAAGGAGGCATGGGACACACTTGCAAAGTCCTATGAAAGGCACCGACAAATTAAAGAAGTGAGCAAAAAGCTTTTGCACTTCCTTTGATCTTCTCCTTGAAATGGACAATGAAATGGAGGGGAAAGAAAATGGAGGTGGAACGTCACTCTCAAAGAAAGATAAGCCAAAGTGTTCAGGTTTTCCACAAGGGAAGGAACCCTTGATAAAAACCAACTAGGAAGAGATTCTTCAATAGAGAGGATCCTCAAGACCTTTTACTAAGAATATGCTCACAAAGGGACTATTTTCATTCAACTTCAAAGGTGATATTTACAATGAGGGGGAAAGAGTATATATAGCCCAATGGGAGAGTTTGGACACACTTTTTTAGGCAATGTGGGACTTGGACTTAATTAGGATTAAGACTAATTAACTCAAGTCTTAGGCCTTAAGTGAGGTAACTAAGTTCACCCCCATGGGTGCAATTAGCAACTCCTAAAGAGAATGGGCTATCCCAAAATCATATCTTGACTTATGCACTCATTCTAAGCTTACTTCTCATTTTTAACTAAAGACACTTATATCTTCTAAACTAAAATGAAGATGACCGAAAATACGTGACCTTAAGGGATTTAAAAATATGCTCCTATTTAGCTAATTAAAATAAAAAATTTACAAGCTAAAAATAATGAAGATTATGACTTCAAATCTTCAATGAGCTTTCATCTATGTCATGCCTTCCTTGAATCCTTCTAGCCATGATGCATGCTAGGTGGGATTGCATCATCTCCTCCCATTTGAAGAGGATTTGACCTCAAATCCTAAGGCCTTTCTTCTTCTTTTTCAAAGTCTGCAAGAAAATAAGGAAAATAGTAAGTACATGCAGACAAGTGATTTTGGGGGGAGTGAGAGGTTTATAAGGAGGCTTTTTAGGAATGGGGTAGTGGAGTTTGGCACTAAGGTTCGAAAAGATTTTAGTGTGCATGTGCCTCCATACAGCAGCTCCTCATCCTCCTCCATATGCAATCTGGCTCAAGGCCCTTAAAGGATATATGAAGAAGCTTTATTCCATTGTATAAATTAGAATTTAGGACTTTTTATAATTTTGTTGACTTTGACTTTTTAGTAGGTGACTCCTAAAGTCAATATTCCCTTTTGACCATTGTATTTAGGTTTTCCTTTTAGGTCATATTTTATTTTTCTAAAAGGTACTATAGTCATCATGTTAGAGTTTGCTAAGATGGGCTAGCTTTTAGAGAACATGAGCATGTGGTATGCTCACCCCTCTCATTATAGGTGCATTCCTCTAAGCATGCTTAAGGCATTACTACTATTCCTACCTCTTAATTGCTAGATGTCACACCCCCTAGTCATGCCTTAAGCATGACTACCTTTTACCACCTCTTTCTACTATTTACACATTTTTGTACCTAGACTAGATTAGGGATAGATTCATTAGTTGGTTATACATGACCATAGTTACCTAATCATGGTTAGATGTGACTCAACTAGAGTTAGCCTAATCTTGGTTAGATTAACCTATGGTCTAGTTAGCCTAACCCACCCCTTATAGCCTATAAATAAGACATTTCACCTACATGTAATCATGTTTGGATCATTGAATATAATTTGAGCATTTTAGCTTGAGTGTGAGCCTTGAGTGAGTGTGAGAGAGAGTTCTCTTCCTCCTTGGTTGTGAGTCTTTCTCCCTTGGAACAGAGTTTTTCTAGCTTTTATCAAGGATCCCTCCTTGTACTCCTTTCTCACCCTTGAGAGTGGCGTTTTCCTCTCCATTCCTCTTCTATCCAAACTCCATTTCACGTTAATCCAACCTAAGGTGTTCAATAATTTCAAGAATTTTAAATTGCAGAATGAGAAGCAAAATGGGAAGGTTTTAAAACTCCTAAGGACTGATGGAGGAGAAAAGTAGAATTCCAATGATTTTCAACAGTTATTTGATATAGAGGGAGTTTTCCATGAATTCACTACACCCCACACACCACTATATAACGGTGTTGCAGAAAGGAGAAACATAAACATTATGAACATGGCTAGAAACATGATAAAAGGAAACGAACTACCACATTACTTATGGAGAGAGGCAATGTCTACTATTGTGTACATTCTAAATAAAAGCCCCACAAAAAAGCTACAAGATTGCACACCTCAGGAAGCTTGGTTAGGACATAAGCCAAGTGTGAGTCATTTTCGAATTTTTGACTCATTATGTTATAAGCATGTGCTTGAACAACTCAGAAAAAAGCTGGATGACAAAGCAGAATCAATGATCCTCATTTGTTATCATCTAACAGGTTCCTATAAGTTGTATAATCCAAAAACTACAAAGGTTCATATTAGTCGTGATGTACTCATCGATGAGTTACGTAAATGGGACTAGTCTGATGCAAGACTTAACAACATTATTTTCATGCACCTTGAGGATCCAGGTGACACACTACAACATACTAAATCACTAGATTTTTATCCTAAGAGATCTCAAAAGACAAGACAAGAACCTCACTCACCTAGAGATTATGAAATTTATTCAAATTCAATAGTGAATACAGAAGTAGAACTTATGCACTTTGCTCTGCTTTCAAAATCAGAACTTGTGAGTCAAGAAGAGGCATCCCAAAGTGCTCATTGGAGCAATTCAATGAAGGAAGAACTAATGTATATTGAGAAAAATGCAACCTGGGAACTGGTTGATTTACCATCAGGAAAGAATCTAATATATGTGAAGTGGATTTATAAAACCAAAATGAAGCCAAATGGATATGTGTCTAGATACAAGGCTAGACTAGTTGCAAGAGGTTTCTTTTAGAAACATGGTCAAGACTATAATGAAGTCTTTGCTCTAATTGCAAGACTTGATACTGTGAGGTTGGTTGTGGCAGCTGCAAGTTACAAAGGCTGGTCAATCTGCCAACTAGATGTAAAATCAACATTTCTTAATGGCCCTCTACAAGAAGAAGTATACGTTATGCAACCACCCTAGTATGTTGTGATTGGTCAAGAAAGTAAGGTTTACAAGTTAAAAAAGGCATTATATGGTCTTAAGCAGACTCCAAGGGCCCATAATCTAAGGATTGATGAATTTCTAAGTCAGCAGAAATTCTGCAAATGTAACATTGAACATGGCATCTATGTGAGAGACCAAAATAATCATCTACTCATCATATGCCTCTATGTAGATGATCTCTTTATTACTAGAAGCAACTTAGATGATACGAATTATTTCAAAAGAAGAATAATGCAGGAATTCGAAATGTATGATCTCAGAGCTCTCTCATACTTCTTAGGTATTAAGTTTGTTAAGACAAGAAGAAGAATGTTCATGCAACAAAAGACATATTGCAAAAATTTAATGAGTGACTGCAATCTAGCCTCTACTCCTGTTGAAGGTAGAACTTATCCTCGAGCACAAGGAGATGAAAAGGAAGTTGATCCAACACTATATAAGTAGATTTATGAAGGAGCTAAAGACTCCTCACTTCTAAGCAGCCAAAAGAATTCTGAGGTACTTAAAAGGTACTTTGGATTTAGGAATAATTTACTATAACACTGAGAAAAATTCAAATGGAGAAGTGTATGACTTTAGTTATTTAGACTGGTGTGCAGACAAAGGAGATAGGAAAAACATCGCCTTTTAGAGCTAGGTTGGGAGTTAGGCTTCGACTTCTTTTTCCAAGGCTTCGGAGGAGGAGTAGTTGAGGGAATTACCTCTATAGGGGGCTCCTAGGGAAGCGGGTTCGGGTCCATGGTATCGGGTTCTCGATGCCTAAAGTTGGTGCTAGCAGGGGACCAAATCTGTAATTCATTGTGGAAGTCTAACAGGAAGGTTTCATCATCACCCTCGAAAGACATCTTGATTAACCCTACAAATCACAGCAAATAAGCAATACATTTAATCTATATGAACAAGAAGGACTTGGAATATTAAAATGGTGTCAATCTATTACCTTCCAAATCCCAAATTGGGTTGGGAGAGCGTCATAAGTGAAACACTCGGGAGGTAGAAAGGCATGTAGGCAAAGACATAAAAAAGAAATAAGGAGTGGTTGCTTGTCAACATGTGAGGAAAAGTATATTTCTGCAGCCATGGAAGCATAAGAAGTAGCATCTTGGCTTGAGGCTGTGATGAAGGAGCTAAGGTTGGAATCAACTAAATCTATGAGATTGCTAATTGATAACAGATTAGCTATTGACTTGGCAAAGCATCTGGTTGCACATAGAAGGAGTAAGCACATAGAAACCAAGTTTCATTTCTTGAGAGATCAAGTAAACAAACAGAAACTTGAACATGAGTTTTGTAAGTCTGAGGAACAACAAGCAGACATATTAACCAAGCCCTCGAAGAAGCTCACGTTTAAAGAAATGAAGGAAAAGCTAGGACTGATTTGGGTAGTTAAAATTAGTTTGGTTAGTTATATTCTAACAACTTTATATAAGACATGTACCCATATGAAAAGTTAAGTGATTTAATATACAATTCTTATTTCACTGAGAATTCCTACTTTAAAGTGTTATTGAAAGTATATGAGACAGTTTTACACTGACAATCTAATCTTACTTAGAAAGTCACACTGAGTATACATATGGATATTTCTTTACTTTTCAACATTTTTCTCTTTCTTTCTCTTTATTTTCCTTATACTGTGTTCTTTTATATTGTCTGTTGGATCAAGTTTAAATGCGTTGTGTAAATCTTAAAGGAAAAAATTAAATATCAAGTAAATTTTTCTTTTGACAATATGTACTAAAACTTACAATATATATAAAATAAGACGGGATAAAGTACACAAGTTTGTAAATCAAATATAATAATATATTCACGTGCTTATTTTAAAGTTGAATATAATTAATAACATGATTGATTGTTTTTCCAACACCATCAAGGCTATGTTAGATTGCAAGAAAAGAAAATAAAAAAAAATGAAAAAAATCAAAATTTTTGCATTGACTAAAAAGTGGTAAAAAAGAAAAAAAAAGTTATAATATAAAATTATTAAAATTAAAAAATTACTTATCATTTCTTACTTAATTTTTATTAAGTCTCTAACTAAGAGTAAAAATAATTTTAAATGTCAATTGTTTTTACACTTCTCTTTTTTTCATAATGAGAAAAAATAAATCACATGAGATCTATTCACTTTTCTCTCATTTCTATATTACTTTCTATTCTATTCTACAAGAGAAAATACAACTTTCTTCTTATTTTTCATTCTAGGTAACTTTTTACTCTACATTAATCTCAATGGTAATTTACATCAAAACGTTTTATTATTTTTAATAAAAAGTATAAATTAAAAAAATGCCTTCTTATTTTTCATTCTAGATAACTTTTTACTCTACATTAATCTCAATGGTAATTTACATCAAAACGTTTTATTATTTTTAATAAAAAGTGTACATTAAAAAAATACCCGTGGAACATAGAGCCATGTGGGAATTAACACGGAACCACTATCACAGGGACACCAATCCCCGAGGCACATACTGCTTCAGTATTACCAGAAATGTTAAAATCTTTACTTACATGATTCATAAATCATGAGGATTGATCTGATACTATGCAGCCAGCTGACTCGTGTAGATTAAATAGAACATACGACTTAGTACCATAAACAAGAAGTTATTGATTAATTAATTACCGCCAAAATATTGCAATCCAAAAGTGATTTTTTTAAAAAAAATCTATTAAATTTGATATTCCTTTTTCTTTACAAGAATTAAATTTGATATTTACAAATTAAATCACTGAACAAAAATAAATTTTATGTTCAGAGAAACACTTTGAAGTATTTGCATTATGTTAATTTATAAATAAAATCATTATTGTCTTCTTAGGAATAGGATATTAATTCGACCCTGAAGGAGTATTCTTTTAAAGATTGGTAGATTTTATTATATACGGATAATGAGAGAGAAACGAACAGACGAGAGATTGAGAGCGAAGGAGCAGCCAACAAACAAAAACAGCACATGCTCCAGGTTCTTCTAATCACTGCAGATCAACCAAGACTAAAACTATCCCAAAAGTCCAAAACAATGAAGGAAGGAAAGAAAAGAAAAAAAAAGCCTTAGTCTTGAAAGATGAAATCACCCAAAAAAAATAAAAAAACACACTTTTTGTACACGGCATAGCGGAAAAATGGAGATCTTTTTTGGAAAAACACAAGTCGTCCATTTGAAGGAAATAATAAAAAATGAATAGAATGGATCAGGGAGAGAGGCGTTGAAGAGTATTTTGGGTGCAATAACGTAGCTGAAGCGAGAACTGTCTCTCCATCTGAAGCTGTCGCCTGAAATTATTTATAAAGATCTCGGCCCTTTTATCAACATCGTCATCGGAAGGATAGCTTATGGTCCTCTGAAGGCTACGCGGTGGAGAAACGAAACCCTCAGAATCGGTTTGTTCTGAAGCAGTACTACACATCATCAACCCTGGTCGATCGTTGAAACCAATCTGGCCCTGCTTGCTCAGAGAAACACCCCTTAGAAGGGATGTGGCCTGCCACGTCTGGCTCATTATGGTGGCGCTTAGTAGCAGCTTCACCTTCTTCACCGCCATCCTCAACCGGCTCAATAAAGACTTTTGCTTCTTCTTCTCCTCCTTCCCCTTCATCTTCGTTAATTTCAACATCAATTGTCTACATATATGCTTTCTCTGGATATTTATAATCACGTGGATGTCAAAGGAAAACGGTCCTCAAAATTTCGTGTACAACTCGATTACCTTGTCCGTGTTGGCGACATGTCTTGGAAACTAAGTCTACACCTATTTACGGTCAAAAGTTTTACTTTTCTCACTTCCATTCAAGCTTTGCTTGCTGCCTATTGGTACACCACCCACCACTTCATAGCACCCTGTCCAAAACAAAACAAATTTAAACTTTATTTAATTTGGGATATTTAGTTTTCTTAATTTTCAAACAGTACCGTTCATTTTAATTATTTAAGCAATGTGAAAAAATATACAATTGTTTATTATTTTTAAGTTTATATGATATGTATTTAATATTTGATTAATATTTTTAATTAATATATACTAATTGATAAATATATAATTTATCAAGATTATTTTATTTAATTTAATTATATATAATTTAACAATTAAGTAAAATTTAATATTTGAATGATTTTATTATTATATTTTAAATTTAATAATTTAATTTTTTGAGACTCAGTGAATTTTTATACAATATTTTTAAAAAATTAATATTTTTTCAATACTTAATAGTATAAATTTTAACCCGTAAAATTGTATCAATCAAAATCACTGTTTAGTTTTTTAATTTGATTAAGACTAATTTTAAACCACAAATGCCCTCAATTTTCAATGGGAATATTTAATGATTTATTTATTTATGTAGGTATCGGCTGCCATAAATAATGCACATATTTTTACATGTCTTGTCCATGTCACAATTTTAAAATAATAAGTAGTAAATTAATAAAATTTTCGTTATTTCAGATCGTGGTGCGGAAATGTCATGTATATGCATAAAATAATATAAACGGTAAATAATATGGTGTAGTTAGTATACTATTTGTTAACACGTAATCAATCATTTTCTATTATTGGTAAAACCTTATCTGTGAAGAGGACCGGTTATTTATGTGGCGCCCACCCAGAACTTGTCCTATTCCTTCTCTTATCCTGTACTATATATGTAAGTTAAATATTAAATATTAAATATACCATACGAACAAAGTTAAAATATATATAATTACGAATGCATATCCTCGTGTTTATATTAGTTATATTATGTATTTATTTTTTTAAATACCATAATTTTTTTATTTTTATGTATATATTATAATTGTACTTCTCCTTTTAAAATAGTGCACTATCACACATAAATTCTTTATATATATATATATATATATATATATATATATATATATATATATATATATATATATATATCTTAAACTTGTATAACATTATGCATGTATCTTTTAAATTTTGTATGTTATTACACATACATCTTTATATTTTTAAAACTTTAACGTTGAAACCTCTCTCACTTCCATTGTTGCATTGTTCTTAAACTTACAAAACAAAATTTATGTCATATCCATACAAAATAAAACATAATAATACAAACATAAATGAAGGTTTTTGTAGTTAAAAAACGAGAGTACAATAATAATAAATATATAAAGTAAAGAGAGTTTGTGTAGTTTCAAAAAGAGAAGTGATACATTTGTAATTACACTAAATTTGAAGAATGCATTCATAATTATCTCTAAAATTAAATATTTATATTATCTCTAAAATTAAATATTTATGTTAAGATAAATATTTTAAATTAATTAAATTTTTTAAAATAGTAAAAATTGACATAATATTGATATATGAAAATATATTTAGTCTTACATATTCTTTTAGTTTTATTTTAAATATTTATAAAATTATATGGAAATTTTATAAAAAATAATTTGCACATGGATTTATTAAATTTAGAGTCAAAATATATTTGTATAAATATACTAATTAAGTATAATTAAATAATTTTTAGTAGAATTACCCTAACCCTAAAGGGGATTGATTGGATTACCTGCGGGACCTATTACATCACCATCCAATGAGATAGGCCAGAATGCAAGACCACGCCACGAGACTGAGTCAAAGGGTTGCCCTAAAAATAAAAGCATAGGCTATGTATTGGCCTAGACCTCATCCTTAGGGTTATGGCGGTTTTATGCTTATTCAGTAGGTTTAGTTGAAGATTCAATCCTTTCAATAGTCCAAGTTAGAGAAAACAGCAACATATGAGTTTCTCGCATAGTGAGCAGCTCACGACAGATATTCGATTCAAAAATTATTTTTTTTATTGTGTAATAGAAACACCAGTCAAAAACATTTAAAATTATTGTATAGGATCTCTTAGTACATTTTTTTTATTTCACGGTAAAAATAAATATCCTTGTGTATAGTTAAATATTTAAGAGTATAATTAGTATGCACGATCAATGTAAAAAGTTTTACAATGACATCTAATCGTCACAAATCTTTAATTTATGGTAAATTTGTTGATTTTACCAATTAATACTTTAAAACTCATACAAATAAAAATATGTGATTAAATGTTTGTCAATATATGAGTTTAATTAGCATACATTATTTTTTTGTGCAAAAGACTTTACACTAACATTCAATTACAAACTCTTAATTTATGGTAAGTTTGTTGATTTTACTCATTAATACTTTAAGAGTCATATAAATAAAATATGTGATTATATGTCAGTATAATATCTTTTTACTGCATACTAATCAAACTTAATATTTAAATAAATAATTTTTTTATCCGTAGTATTTCACTCATAATAATGTTGAACAACGTGAATAATACTTTTGATTTCTTTTAAAAATTAAAATTAATGACATCATTTTTCATATATAAATATAATATTTGAGATTGATAAATTTAGTTTTTAATATTTTTCAAATTTAAAAAAAAAATTATAAACTTTTCTTTATTGATTGTTATCTTTCGTAATAGAGTATATTTGGAATAAATGAGTAAAAAAAAACCATAATTTAAAAGTTTGACCGATAGAATAAAAGTCAAATACAATTATAAAAATGGATAGTAAACAATATAAAAAAATAGTATAAGTAATGGATAAATCACTTAATTAGATTCAAATGAATTTTTCAATAAAAATTCCAACCAAATAAGAGTAATATATTTAACAAAATATGTATATAAAGTTATTGTATGTGTTTCTTAAATCAATTTTTTTCTTAAAATATGTAAAAAAAAATTTTAGATTCCAAAATATAAATAAATATCATTTATATTTAAAATGAATTTGTATAAATACTCATCATAATTTTATATTTCTTAAAAATAAAAATGATTTTATTTATATTTTTAGAATAATTTTTTAAAATTAATAAAATAAACTTTGCTAGCTTAATGGATTTACCCACAGTGATGTGAAAAAGATTGTCTTTCGTAAATAATACTTATAGTTTTTTATAAAATAAATTAAAACTAATTTAATTTATAATATTATTTAATAATTAATTTATATATTTTGTCATACAAATATTTTGATAAATTAATTTGATAGATTTATTATTGATGAAGAAAATTAACATTATTATATAAATATCGATAAATAAAATTATATAATTTTGTAATAATAACTCATATATTATTGTGTATTTCAAATACAGATGTGTTAAATCATAAAAAAGTTGTCCTTTGTAATGGTATCGAATAAAATTGTCCCCATGAATAATATTTGAACTTTCATAAAAAATTAAACTAATTTAATTTATGATATTATTAAGTAATAATTTAAGATTATCATGTCATAAAAATATATTTAATAAATTAATTCTAATATATTTATTATAAATTTATATTTTTTGTCCTAAATTGTAGATCACGTGTGGATATCTCCTAACTTATTGAGTCAAAGATCAGTCCAACTTATTGAATATGAACTTTGACTATGACTAATGCTACTTTCTATGATATCATGTTTTTAATACTAAAATTTACATCTCATTTCTTTATATTTAAAACTTATTTATTTACCACTATACTCTTAATTTATAAAATAATATTTTTAATAAAAATTTATACTATTTATGCAACAACTATTAACAATCAGTTGAGTAATCCATGTGTATGCATAAGTACTATGCTAGTGTTGTATATATGGTAGGGGTTGTTTTTTAACCAAATTTTATATTGTTTTGGCTTAAGTGTGTTTCTCATTTATTAGGACTCAAGACGCATAGTAGGTTGCTGATGACTCAATGAAACATGTGAAACTAGACTTAAGAAAATTGGGTCTACATAAAATTGAGACTAAATGGGTCAGTTCAATGACCCGTAGGTTAAGTCAAGATTGATAAACTATTATGGGATCCAGGGGAAATATGTTTGATGGAATAATTTATCAAGTGTATTGCCACACCCCAAAAGACTAGGTCATTTTTTACGGGTCAGTGGAATCTTTATGCTCAAAACCCTGATTCCAATAGTCATATATTTGGTATCCCTAAAGGAGCAGGAATTTCAATTCTAACACTTCTTAGGGGTTCCATCTGCAAAGTTAAAGTTTATGGCTGACTAATATGGAGCACCATCATTTAGCTATTGCTTTTATTTTTCTAGTTGTTGGCCATATGTATAGAACGAACTACACCATATAAATTTTGGCCTATATGAGTCTAACATTATTTTTTTTTTGGAATTCATATAAATTTATACAAAAAAAACAAAAATAGGCCTATTTGGGCCGATCCAATTGGCCATGGCTTTCTTGGGTTAGGAAAAATGAAACTCACATTAAATACAAACTAAGCTATATTTATAGCTTCAACAGCTGGACTGGGTCAAGTAATCCATTTTGACAACTTTAATAATATGCACTCCAAAGGACATGATATGTCGTGACCGGAGATGAATACATATGTAAAAGGAATTTTCACACTTATGTTAGTATCAATTTTACTAGTGATCACATGCAATAAATCTTTATCCGTCATTGTAACATTGATTATATTTATAAGGGTATGATGTGTGCAAGATTACTAGATATATTCTTAGCACAATCTCATAAGTAGAATTAGACAAATGAATTTTAATCTACAAATAATTTATTTAATCCACAATCTATATGACTTGATCCATTTTGCTTGCAAGCTAAAGAACCCAATCTAGATCCACGTTATTTAAAAATAATATTTTTAAATTTTAGACACTTTTATTGAATATTAGGTCATTTGATATTTGAAAAAGTCCCTAATTTAAAATGGTAAAAAGTACTTTAATAATATTATAAAAATTTAATTATATATTTTTTATGGTTATGGGTTGACCCGTTTAACCCTAAGATTATGCAAGACAAATGTAAACTTGACAAATTGAACAATATTAAAATTTCATACTTGTAAGACAAGATATACAAATTGCGACCTTTGTGGTTTGGAGACTTACAATTGGACTATCTGTTTACTCTAGTATATTAAGAAGTAATATGACTTTGTTGTGACATGGTAACATGATAACTTTATGACTAATATCTACAACTACATAAAATGATTGATATACTTTCATTTTTATACTCATTTTAGATATTTTCTAAAATACCATTATAATTATATTTTTCATCAAAATGTTTTCATAATTAATTTATATACCTCCTTTCTCTTTTAAATAACCTTTATTACTAAATTATCATCTTTTTATAAAATTATTAATCCTAACACAATAAAAAATAAGATTAACTATTACCCATTCTTTTCCATGACCAACATACATATGAAATTACATCCATCTTATATTTTTAACACTTTACACCACAAGTTTAATACAAACAAAATGCAATAATTACTTTTTTGAACTTTTTTTCAACCAAAAGAACTTTAATGTCATCACCACTTTTTCTTTTATTCAACTCTAGGCTATAGCTAAAAATCCTCAACCTCAATGCCTCACTAACAAAAAGGATGCTTGATAATGAATAACTTATGGTGGAATAAGGTGATGAAGTTTATGAAAATAATATATCTTAAAAGTCTCACATTGTTCAAGGTATGTTTGAGAAAGTAACATATCATCTGGTTAGACAAGAAAGTGGATGAATTAAGCTATATAATAGACTTGAGTCTATAGTATCAAAGTGGACGGGTAAAAAATACTTGAAACTTGTATTTAAATTTTTTTATAATCTTGTTTTAGAGTATTTTGAGATTTAGTTAAGTTACTTACTTTGGAGAGTGTGAATGTACTAGGGCTAGGGAGAATAGTCTATGCGTTGTAAAAGTTTTCATATATTGTTATTATCTGGTTATCATTAAACAATTAATGGTTTTTTCTCCAATTTTGGAGTTTCCACATCATATTCTCATGTTATTTATTTTATCTTACTTCTATATTAAAAATTATAATTATCAAGGAGTAATGACGTCTTTTTTTACCCAATAGTGGTATAAAGAGCCCCATGGTTCGCTAGAATATTCTTAGTATGCTTCGTGGTTGGAGTTTAGTCTAATCTTCCATATCAGAAAGGAGTAATTTCTTGTTGTTGGAGAATTACTGTTGGTTGGTACAATGTCTTTTGTAGGTGTTGTCAGATGTGACATAAAAAAGTTTGTTGGAAGGATCAATTTTGGCTTGTGACAGACACAATTCAAGGATGCGATAATATAGTATGGATTACATAAGGCGTTGAAAGGAAAAATTTATGACATGGAAGAAGAGCAGTGGGAATAACTAGATTTGAAAGTTGTGAGTGCAATTCGTTTGTGTTTGACTAACAATGTTCTTGCAAACGTGCAAAAGATGTTGACAACTAATAAACTCTAGGAAAAACTTTAAGGGTTATATCATGCAAAAGACATTTCAAATTGGTTGTTGTTGAAGGATAAGTTTCATAACTTACGCATGGATGATGACACGAAAGTCTTCAATCATCTTAATACTCTCAATGAGATTTTCTCTGAATTAAAGGGTATTGAAGTCAAGATTGAAGATGAAGATATAAAATTAAGACTCATTTGGTTTCTTCCATCTTCCTATAGACTTGTTAAGCCTGTTTTGATGTATGGAAGAGAAATTATAAACTTTGACGAAATTTTTAGTAAAATTCTTTTTGAAGAGAGAGAATGAAAAATGAGGAAAACATGCTAACAAACTTGGTGATGGTTACTAGAAATGGGACTTGTAGGAAGAAGAACCAAGGAAAGACTATGGTATGTTGGAAATGCAGAAAATATGAGCATGTAAAGAAAAATTATCCAAGTGGAGAACCATTAGAAAGAAACCTTGAGTCAGATGTCAACATTGTCTCCCTTATTTTGAAGGAAGATGATCTTTTGTAAAATATGAATTATGTATCCTCATGGCATATACATGTGTTGCCATGGAAAGGGATGAGTCATTGCTAGCAGATTCATAGTTGCAAATTGACATTGTTTAACATTGATGCAAGGTGTATGGTGATTGTATACAAGCATTGGTTAACATTGTTTAACATTAATGCAAGGTATATGGTGATTGTACATAGACATTGGTTGACATTGATGTAAGATGTGTGATAAAATGAAATTTTTGAACTGGTCTAATTCCAAATGTGTATATTCTTTATTATGGAGTATGATTGTGGGTATAAACAATGATTACCGATTAGGTAATGTACACGATCATTGACTAACATTGATGCAAGGTATGTTGTGATTGTACATAGGCATTGGTTGATATTAACGCATGGTGTGTGGTGAAAGAAAATTTTTGGAGTGGTGCAACTCTAGGTGAATATACTTTTTATGGTGGAATATGATTGATGGTACAGATAACGATTATCGGTGTAGGTAATGAAAACAAAAGATGTGTCTATTTTAAGCATGATGGAGATTATTGGGGTTTATGAAAATAGTACATCTTGGAAGTCTTACATTGCTCCAAGTATGTTGGATAGGAAGTTCTAGTTCACTTGGGATGAATAAGGGAGTGGGTGAATTAGGCTATATAATGGACTTGAGTCCATGACATCAAAGTGTACCAATTAAAAATACTTTAAACTTGTATTTGAATTTTCTTATAATCTTTTTTAGAGTATTGTGTGGTATAATTAAGTTACTTGTTCTGGAGAGTGTGAATGTAATAAGGTCAAGGAGAGTAGTTTATGCGTTGTAAAAATTTTTACATAGTCTTATTCTTTCTTTGGTTATCATTAGACAATTACCATGGTTTTTTCTCTTGTTTTAGAGTTTTTATATTGTATTCTTCTATTATTTTTTTTATCATACTTATCTATTTAAAAGGATAATTCTCAAAGAGTAATAAAGTCTTTTTTACCTAACAGAAGGGTATTTAGGGACAAAGGTTCTTTATGGAATTGAATTCGAGTGACAATGATCTTGAAATATGTAATTTATGTTTCAATGTTTTTTGTTAAACGTGAGTTATATGTAAAATTCTTGATAAAATACAAATGCTCCTCTAAGTATGTGTTTGGTTTCATGTTCAAAAATTGATTGACTTAGTAAGTTTTTTGTCCTTAAAGTTTTATAAAAAATTATTTTTTATCCTTGAAATTCAAAAATATTTTTTAGTCCCAGAAATTAATTTGTTTTTTGTATTAATGTTGTCCATTTATAAGTTTTGGTGTATTTGATTGTACTAGATGTGAAATTGAAGAAAGAGGAGATTAAGGTTGAGGAGTAGAGTGATTCACGAGTATAAAAATATACACTTTGTCAACAATTTTTTTACAGTATTAACTAGAGAAGAATGACTAAAAGTGAATCAAGGAGTAAAAACAATATTTTTTAAATTTAAGAAGTAAAAGTGATTTTTGGTGTAACGTTAGGGATAAAAAACTTATGTACGCCAAATTGATTTTAAACAAAATTTGACATGTTTGATTTCACATTGAAGAAAAATTCGGAATTGATTATAGATAGAAACAATTTAGAGTAACTTTTGCATTGAATCAATAATTTTACACTATATTTTGTTTTAAACTTGTTTTTATAATAAAAACATCCAACCCTTATATTACATGATCTCAAAATCAATTTTAATCATAATCAATATGTAAAATCAATTACATTCAAAATCAATTTTTTCAATGTCCATTTAAACATGCACTTAGTTGATGCTTGTTTTCGTGTTATAGAAAAATTGAATTTCATTATGGTTTTCTCGCTAAAAAATCATTCAAAATTGAATCTGGATCCATAATATATTCTAATTCCATAATTGATTATGGATTAAAGTAACTTAGACTAACTTTTGCATTATATAAAAATATTTACACTAAATTTTGTTCCTAACTTATATTTATAGTATGAGTTATAAGGTTAGTGTGATGTCAACTTGGTGAGACGAGGGAGGAAAAGGTGATGAGTTCCAATCCTTCACCTAATAAAACTAAAACACTAACATTTGTCAATCTAAAAAAAAACAACTTATATTTATAATAAAAAGTAAAAACATTCAAACATAAATTATATTATATCAAAATCAATTTTACCAAATCAATTATATTTAAAATAATTTTTCTAACATGAATTCAAATACTTTAACACGATCAATTATAAACATATAATCAAATTTTGAATTGTTTTTTAATGTAAAACTAATATATTAAAATTTATCTTAAATCAATTCTCGAAGCTAAAATATATTTTATAAATGTAAAACCAAACCTTCTGGAAGCTAAAATATATTTTATAAATGTAAAACTAAACCAAGAATAAAGTGAGTATGTTGAGATTACTATTGCGTTTTGAAGTTCTTGATAACTTTTAATAGGTAATTTAAAAACTTCTGATGATGTTCTTTAAATATTATCGAGTAACTATTTTCTTATTTATTTATATTTTTCTATTATCAAGAAGTGCAGAGCCTAATAATAATGTTTGATGATATTTAAATTTTAATTCTTTCATAAATTAAATATTAATTGTGAATGTATTAATTTTTATTAATAAAAAAATTTGACTTCACAAACTCTGTATCTTCTTTTCTCCTTACAAACTCTTTCTATTGTTCAACTTTATAATCCCAATTACAGTATCAACTCTTAACATCAAATACTAATCCTTATACACTTTGTGATACATTCATGAAGTAAAATGAATGATGTTATCAAACAAGCACGCCAACAATAAAGAATTAAATCAAGTACAGATAAATTTCATGTCTCATGGTAGCGCAAGAAATTGTTACGGTCTCAATTAAAAAAAAATGTAAATAGTTTAGCAAACTCACTAATAGAGTAATAGTATTAGTTTTGTGGATTTTAAAATTTAAAAAATAATTATATAAAAATATTATATTATTTTTTTATATCTTGTTACAAAATAAATTACTGTTTCTTAAAAAAGTTTGTCTTTTTAAATAGTTTATAAATTCTTGTCATCTATACTATTAATAAAAGGAATACACCTTTTTAAGATCCATTTTTCAAAATACATATTCTACACTTACACTTATTTTAAAATTAAAAAATAAATTACTTTATCATAAGAGAGACTTGAACCCACAACATCTCACTTTCCAAATATAAATTTTACCACTAGATCAACCTTATAATTTTAAGCAAAAAATTACTTTAAAATATTGATATTCAACATACATAATTGTCCAACTATATGTATAATTTATAATATGTGATATTATATTATATACTATATTTATATTATTTATATTATTAATAAAAGGAATACCCTTTTTGACATTCACTTTTCAAAATACCTATTCTACTCTTACACCTATCTTAAAATTAAAAAATAAATTATTTTGTCATAAGAAAGACTTAAACCCACAACCTCTTACTCACCAAATGTAAACTTTACCACTAGACCAACCTTATAACTTTAAACAAAAAATTACTTTAAAATATTGATATCCAACATACATAATTGTTCAACTATATATATAATTTATAATATATGATATTATATTATATATTATATATCATATAATGGGAATACAACCTTTTAGTGTCAACATTTTATGACTATTTTACCTCCTAAACATTTTATGACTGTTCCCACTTTTGCAAATATAATTTCTCCCTATTAATATATGTACATTTTCACAATTTCTACCTTATCACAAATCAATCTTCCTTAAACATGATTAATATATGTATACATTTCATTATAAATATTCTTAATAAACATTTAAATACACATGCGCGACAATATTTTGAGTTCTATTCAAACTCTCTCATTTTTCCATTTTTCATATTAATTGCATATTTGACATATCCATTGATGATCTGACATTTTATATTATGTTATCATAAAAAAAAGTGTAAAATTAACAAAAATATATTTCAAAACATGTCACATAATAATTTATATTTCAAAATATAAAAATTTAAAAAATATATTAAATTAAAACTTAAAAAATTGTTATAACATATTAAAATAGAAATGCGAGTACACAGATGTGACAATGCCTGTGCATTCGCTAGTATTATATAATGGGAATATAACCTTTTGGTGTCCACATTTTATGACTAGTTTACCTTCTAAACATTTTATGACTGTTTCCACTTTCGCAAATATAACTTTTTCCTATTAATATATGCACATTTCTCATAATTTCTACCTTATAACAAATTAATCTTCCTTAAATATGATTAATATATGTGTACATTTCATTATAAATATTCTTAATAAACATCCAAATGCACAGGTGCGACAATATTTTGAGTTATATTCAAACTCTCTACTCTTTCCATTTTTTCATATCTATTAATGATTTGACATATTTTTATGTTGTTATAATAAAAAAATATAAATTTAACAAATATATTTCAAAACATATCACATAATAATTTATATTTTAAAATATAAAAATTTACAAAAAATATTAAATTAAAACCTAAAATTATTATAACATATTAAAATAAAAATACGAATATAGAGTTGATCATTTCCTGTTTATTTACTTGTTATCATAATATCATTAACCTTAGCCTTGCTAAATCATTATTATATTCATTATAATCACCATTATTATGAGTGTTGTTGAATTCATAATCATGACGGCTAATTCTACCATGACTGTAATTAGTGTTATTTTATAGGAAAACTAAAACTTGAGAGTCGGAGGGACGAACCATAAAAAATAAAGTCATCTAATAAATATATATTATCAAATAAATAGTAAATTTCTTTCAAATGAAAGTTAGAAAATGACATAAAAATTAGAAAAAAAAATATATTATAATAACCCTTTTATCTTTTACGAAAAACATTATAAATGTTTGGGGAGATTTTTTTGGTAACAATAATTAAGATTTGTGACATTTGTTAATAAGACTTATAAGAAAAGAGATTAAAAGAAAAAGAAAATGGTAATGTTTTGGTGTAAAGAACCACTAGGTAGATTTAAGTAATGTAGTCAAATAATTTTAATACAACAAAAGGTAAAATTCTTTAAAATGCTGGAACAGTTTTTCTCCTTTCTAATACGAAGAGTGATAAATTGTTTGGAGCAATTTATGATCATAAACATACACAACGATCAATTGATGGCTGACAAAAAAGAGTTGATAACTCTACTTTTTTTTTTTTTTTTTTAAAGTCATAATAATTATACTGAAACTACAAGTTTCCTCATTCATTTTATAATTCAAATGCGAATTAAGCAAATGAGATTAATCGGATTTATAATTTTTCAAACTTAAGAAAAGCGCCAAACTTATAAAATGATTTTTTTTTTTAAATACACAGCCAACAATTACTGTTAGGGCTTGATTGGTTTGATTTTGTTTTTTAGTTTTTGAAAAGAGTTTTTAAAAATAGTTTTCAAAAACTGTTTTCGGGAAGGAAAGAAAAAAAAAAAAAACTTGTTTGACAAGTGATATTTGAAAACTGTTTTAAATATGTAAAAATGGAAAAACTTGTTAATGTTTATTAGAATTTCATTAATGAAAAGCAAAAAACAACATACTCTTATTGTATTTTGAGTTTTCAAAACAAAAATTGAAAATTGAAAAGCAAAACTACTCTCAGCTGTTCTAGTTTTTTAGTTTTTAAAAACTAAAAACAGAACTTTTTTTCGAAAACTGTTTTCAGAAAACACTACTCAAGCAAATTTTTTAGTTTTTAAAAACTAAGGTCCCGTTCGGGGTAATTTTTGTTTTCTAGTTTTAAAATTTCTAAAAACAAAAACTAGTTTTAGTTTTAAGTTTTCAAAATTTAAAAAACAACATTATTCTTTTTTCCAAATTTAAAACATTGGTTTCAAATCTTAACCAAAACACTAGTTGAAGGTAGCGATCGTTGAAGGTGACAGTCGGTCATTGGCGATCGCTAGTCGGAGGTGTGGTTGGTGACTGCCGGTCGGAGATAGCTGCGGGTGACCGTTGGTCGAAGGTGACCGCCGGTCGGAGGTGACGACGCCAGTCGGAGGTGGCGGCCGGTGAGTGTCGATCAGATGTGGCGGCAGGTGATCGCCGGTCGGAGATCGGCGGTGGCGGTTGGTGACTGCCAGTTGGAGGTGGTCGTTGGTAACAGCCTGTTGGAGGTGGCGATCGGTTACTGGCAATCGGAGGTGACAACCGGTGACTGCTAGTCAGATGTGGGGGTTGGTGATTGCCGATCAGAGGTGATGACCGATGACCGTCGGAGTGGTGGTCGGTGACTTTTGGTCAGAGGTGATGGTGAATGATGACAAATGAAGTCAAATAATGAATTTAAATAAAAACAGAAACAGAAATCTAGAAACCAAATTTTATTGTTTTTAAAATTTAGTAAAAACTGTTTCGAAAATGAGTAAAAAACAAAAACAGAATAATTTTTGTAGAAGAAGTTTCTGTTTTCAAAATACATTTCAAAACAAAAAAGCAGAAACTCAAAACCACCCGAACGGGACCTAAAATACTGAAAACAGTTTTATAAAACTGTTGCCAAACGAACATTTAATTATTGATTTTTAAATTTTAAAAATAAGCGGTTGGCGCTAACCATACACATATTCCATATTATTACTACGGTGATTATTATCATTAGAGTAATACTAGTAAATAACTATTATAGTCATGATAAAATAAAGATTGACGACTTATAAAAAAAAAAAAAGATTGACATCTTATACATTCAACACAAGAAAAAAAAGAAGAGATCTCCACCACCTGTTAAGCTCAAAGGTTTCCTTATCTATGAGAAAACAGTCTTGTAAAAAAAAGAAAAGAAACGTATTATATATGTTTACTTCAAATTCAAAAGATATAGAAGAGACTAAAATACTAATTAGAGAAAATCCATCATTATTAAAATCAAACTTATACATGATAACTATAAAGATGATTATTATGATGATATGAAAGTAATAATAATTATATTGAAAAAGGGAATAATCATAATTATGATAATAATAAATAATAATTTAAGTCTCTTAGTATTGGATATTATTTAATTAAAATAAATTTAGTATTAAAGAAAATAATACTTTTAAAAATATATTTGAGAATATATATATATATATATATATATATATTTATAGAGAGAGTTTAATTGGTATACACGGTTAGGGTAAAGATTTTTACACTGACATCTAATCACAATCGTTTGTTGTAAATTTGTCCATTTTACTCGTTGGTACTTTAAAAGTCACATAAATGAAAATTTATAATTAAATGTCAATGCAAAAATCTTTTATACTGATAGTGTATACCAATTAAACTCATATATATATATATATATATATACACGATTTTAATTAGTATGCACTAACAATGTAACAAAATATTACACTAAACATTTGATCACATCTTTTAATTTACATGACTTTTAAAATATTTATTGGTAAAATCAACAAACTTATTATAAATTAAGGTTGTCATTGAATTAAAAAAATTTATACTAACAATACATACTAATTATACTCCATATATATATATATATATAAATATAAAGAAACACTAAAATTATTAGATAAAATTAGATTAAAAAATATTCTCTTTTGTAACAAAATAAGAAAATGAACATAAAATTTTATTTCAAAATGATTTTTAAAATTTAAATCCCAAAAAACTTATATCATTAGGAAGTTGGGTAAAATATTCACGTGTCAAATAAATATTGGTTATTAACATAAATAAGATGGTATCAAGAATTACATAATAATTTCTCGATATTAATTGTCCTCCTTAATTTAATTCATTCCCTGTAAGGGTATTCTATTCACAATTTTTTTATTAAGTCATTTTGATAATATTTATGAACATTAAGTCATTTTGATAAGATTTATGAACATTTAATAATTATAGGCTTACCTACAATTAATATTTCTAAATTTTATAAAAGTTAAACATTTTGTTCATTGATATTTTTTTTGTCAGATAACATGTGGTGATAAATTTTTAATTTTTTACGGTTAATGTTAAATATTTGAAAGACGGACATCAGTTTAAGATTTTTTTTTTAAAATTTAAATCAATGATATTACGTTTTTAAAATATAGAATCACAATTTCTAGATCATTAATTTAGTACAATAATTGTAATTGAGCCATAATTATAACGTAAATATCAAATTTTATGGAAAAACTCACTTTAAGCGCAACTCAACATGTTAAAATCATTATTATTGTCATTTTTTAAAATTATCATTATTATATTTATTTATGTTTATTGTATTTCCTTTGCAATATATTTTAATTTATTTAAAAATATTTCACTCAACAATGCTTTAATTGGATTTTTAACAACTTACACTCCAACTTAATGAAACTGGGTCATTACCTCATCCTTTTCCTTATCTCCCCTCTTCTAGGCTTCTAAAATATTTTGCAAGCTAGGCATTTTTTCACCCCTGTTTTTTCTATTTGCACACCCAATACATACACCTTCATCTTCTCCCCATGTGTGCTACTGTTGCCCTTTGTTCCCTATTCCCTCTGCCCACACAACTCCTCACCTCGTGTGCCCCAGCCCCAGCCCCACCACTTCCCTCTTTCCTGTGACATCTATTCTCTTTATATGTATCTTAACCTATGTGTAAATGTATTCTTATCTCCTATTTTTTTTGTTGCTTTTCTTTTTTTAGTTGAATGTCACTTTCAAGTGAATATGATATAGTTGAGAAGAATGAGGCTACGAGTGAGGAAGCTTAGACTCTTATTTCTTTAGGGAAGTAGTATTGTAGGTGCAGATAGAAAAGAGCAAGTGCAAAAACATAACTGGTCCAAGTCATAGTATACCTTCTCTACAAACAAAAAGAGGTTTGAGCGTTCTCTTCCGTCCATTTTTTCGTAAATGGGCTGCAGATACAACCTCCACACATAGCGCAACATATCTTTTAATGGACATGTTATTTTTACACTTACACCTTCATGTGGTATGCATTTTTATATTTTTATTTTAAATATTTTTAAAAATATTTATAATTATTTTTTCCTCTCATAAAGATACACCTCTCTGATCTACACGGTTTGTTCCTTTCTCACACCTTACCTCTCTCAAAATCCTATGATACGCATTTTTTTTTGTACTCATTTTTTTTTCTAACAAGCACCACAAATTCCATCTGTTGCCACAAGCACCGTCATTGAGCATTGTCATGACATCATTAATTTTCAATTGACACATGCGAAAAATTGAGTGTCATCTTTATTTTATACATTCAATGGTGTATTTTGATTTTTAATCCTGTAGTGTCAAACTTCTAGAAAATAATTTTGAAAATATGTGTTTTTACTTTCATAAAATACTTAAGGAATAAGTAAGACGATTTTATAAGTTATTTCCAAAACTATACATATTTTTAGAAAGTATTTTTCGAAATAATTATTCATTTTTCGTAAAGTACTTTTTGGGACTTTAAAAACTAAAGTGCCAAATGAAAAAAACATCTATGACATATGATTTTTCGTTTTTTTTTTTAAAAATAGATATAAAGTCTTTGATTCTTCTTAATATAGGATAAAACATAATATTTCTTATCCGCCATAATTTTGATTGAAAAAGAATCCAAAAATAATCGCAAAGATATTAGAGTAAGAGTAAATGATTGATAGGGTGCAAGAAAAAATTATAATAATATAAATCATTTACATACAATTATACAAAATAAAAGTGATTAAAATAGGTTTATAATAATATTGATTTTGTTAAATCCATTTAAAAAAATGATTTTTTAAGATAATTAATAAAAACATGAAATGATATAATCATTTATTGATTTATCAATTAAACTATTCATGTTATAAATGTTAATAGCCATTTTCACGTAAATCTACATTAATTTGCATTGTAAACTAAATAGTCAAGTTTTTTTATTTAAAATCAATGAAGTTTGTATGGTTTAGTTTTTATATGTAAAACATTTTATTCCTGCTGTCACGAACCAATGTATTGCACGCTTTAGAGGTTGTGCCTTCCTCACAGTTTTGTTCTAAAAAGATTCATTGGCAAGTTAAGGAAGAGTGGTGTTTATAAACAATCTTTGGTCTCAATTCCTAAGCAATATGGGACTTCAGGTATATACTGGAACACATTGCATTTCTCAATCCTAAAACATAAGACATTCATTTCTACACAAAAAATATGTAGCAACTAATTTACTGATTTATTCTTTGGGATAACATTTTTCTAAACTGAGGTTAGATTTTTAATGTGTCATGTCTCAACCAATAATAACTCATGATTTGATAAGTATAATTAGTAAAATTTATGAGATAAATTGATAATTAATTATATGTCAGATGAAACTATGAATAGTTTTAGTGATATGGAATCGTGTAATTATAACTTTCCATAGCTTATGATGATGTATTGAGATCGGCCTAATATATTTTGAGGTCTAAAACGAGTTTTAAAGTTGGGTCTTTTTCAAATTAATAACAATAATTTATTGGTAAATATTTAAGGGAGAGAGAGTGTATGGATGAAAATTTGGGGTCTAATCTAGTGGGGAAGATGAATTTTGGGAAGGTGAGACTTAAAAAGCAAAGAAAGTGGTAAAGAAATCAACAATTACTCATAATAAAAAGGAATGTCCAGCAAAAACTTTAATACACTAGGATTGAACCCCAAATGTTACAATATTGGGCTGAAATAAGGATAACAAATCAAAACTCGTAATAATACAACTCATACATTAATTATTATTAATAAACAAATATTTTTGGAGTCTAAAGTTAGGACTTGAGTTACCTTATGCTTGGGGTGACCTTGGAGTGGACATACACCCATAGATGGACATACACTGTTATTCTTAACCTTGCATATCTTGTGCTAGGTGTTTCATTAATAATATTTGAGTTTAATTAGTATAAATTGATAGTGTAAAAAAGTTTTAAACCGACATTTTATCATTTCTCTTCATTTAAATAACTTTTAAAATATTAATCAGTAAAATCAACAAACTTATCATAAATGAAGAGTTATGAGTGAATCTCAATATAATTTTTTTATACTGACACTGTATACTAATTAAACTCATAATATTTTTCTTTATCTAAAAAAATAGGTAGCAACGATATAAAAAATTTTCTTATTCTTTATGATTTATGAATGTATTGTTCTTTTAAATATTTATTTCATGATTTAATAATTTTTATTTCATATGTTTGATTAGTTTTGTTGCCATTTTAAAGTTGTGTTTGCAAATTTAAATACTTTCATACTTTAGGTATAATCATATCTTATGTTTTCTCGTATTACATATTTAAACAATTCAAATCACTGAAAATCATTTAGGAATTTTGCTTAACGTATATTCCTTTAATAAGATATTTGTTTTCTCTATTTAAGAGAATTTTTCCCTAATAAGGTATTTGTTTTCTTTATTTAAGAGAATTTTTTCCTACATCCCTATTGGTTCTCCGTACACCTCCATAAATTTTTAAAATGATGAAAATGCCTTAATAAAAGCAGTAAAAATTTAGGACTTGATTGATTTAGTTTTGTTTTTTAGTTTTTGAAAAGAGTTTTCAAAAACTGTTTTTTGGAAGAAGAGAAAAAAAAACCTGTTTGGTAAGTGTTATTTAAAAACTGTTTTTAAAATATAAAAATTAAAAAACTTGTTTATATTTATTGAAACATCATTAATGAAAAACAAAAAACAACATATTCTCATTGTATTTTAAGTTTTCAAAACAAAAACATAAAATTGAAAACCAAAACTACTTAAAGCTATTCTTGTTTTTTAGTTTTTAAAAGCTAAAAAACTAGAACTATTTTCGAAAACTGTTTTAAGAAAATAGTAACCAAACGAGTTTTTAGTTTTTAAAACAGTTTTATAAAACTGTTGCCAAACAAGCACTTAATTACCACGAGCCTCATTCTTTTCCTCTTTCATCTGTACCTCTTTCTCATTTTGCACCTCTCTCTCGTTTACTTCTCTCGCACGACTTTGTTTTTCTTCTCCATTGAATCTGTGACTTTCTCTTCCTCTTTGTGCGTTTGTGTTTATCTTTGTTCTTCCCAGTTTAGGTTTTTCGTCATCTTCTCTCAGATACATTATGCAATCAGGTTTTTACAAGCTCGGACAAATCCAAACCCATCTGCACTTTATAAAATTGGAAGCAAAAGTAATATTATATATGTTGGGACCAAACCGAAGGAGTTAAACATTAGGGAGATGTACAACAATGGGACACACGAGCCCATATATAAGAGAATATGACACCACGTTCAACCCAAAACCTTAAGGCATTAGGTTATGGGTCTTTCTCACTTATATATTACTCAACTTCCCAATTTCTAACCAATGTGGGACTTCGACTCACACTTGCACTCCAACAATCTCCCCCTCAAGTGTGAGTCCCTTCCACGTTGTAAACTCCCCCTCGAGCGGAAGCATACATTTAATGACGACCCCTTATTCACACTACCCTTAAACACAAAAGGGACATGCCTCCTGAAACCTTTATTAGGAGGACTTTCGATGAAAGGAATCCACTGTCAACCTTTCGATCACAACCATCGGCTCTAATACCATTTGTTGGATCCAAACCGAGGGGGTTAAACACCGGGGAAATATACAACAATGGGACACAAGCCCATATATAAGAGAATATGACATCACCTTCAACCCAAAACCTTAAGGCATTAGGTTATGGGTCTTTCTCACTTATATATTACTCAACTTCTCAATTTTTAACCAATGTGGGACTTCAACTCACACTTGCACTCCAACAATCTCCCCCTCAAGTGTGAGTCCCTTTCACATTGTAAACTCCCCCTCAAGTGAGAGTCACTTATTCACACTGTCCTTAAACATAAGGGGACATGCCTCCTGAAATCCTTATCAGGAGGACTTTCGATAAAGGGAATCGACCGTCAACCTGCCGATCACAACCATCGGCTTTGATACCAGTTGTTGGGTGCAAACCGAGGGGGTTAAACATCGGGGAGATATACAACAATGGAACATAAGTCCATATATAAGAGCATATGACACCACCTTCAACTTACACTTGCACTCCAACAATCTCCCCCTCAAGTGTGAGTCCCTTCTACATTGTAAACTCCCCCTCGAGCTAAAGCATACATTTAATGACGACCCCTTATTCACACCGCCCTTAAACACAAGGGGATATGCCTCTTGAAACCTTTATCAGAAGGACTTTCGACCTTCAACTCACACTTGCACTCTAACAATCTCCTCCTCAAGTGTGAGTCCATTCCACATTGTAAACTCCCCCTCGAGCGGAAGCATACATTTAATGACAGCCCCTTATTCATACCGTCCTTAAACACAAGGGGACATGCCTCTTGAAACCTTTATCAGGAGGACTTTCGATGAAGGGAATCCACCGTCAACCTGCCGATCACAACCATCAGCTATGATACCAGTTGTTGGGTCCAAACTGAGGGGGTTAAACACCGAGGAGATATACAACAATGGGACACCACCTTCAACTCACACTTGCACTCCAACAATAAGCCCATATATAAGAGAATATGACACCACCTTCAACTCACACTTGCACTCCAACAATCTCCCCCTCAAGTGCGAGTCCCTTCCACATTATAAACTCCCCCTCGAGCGGAAGCATACATTTAATGGTGGCCCCTTATTCACACTGCCCTTAAACAGAAGGGGACATGCCTCCTGAAACCCTTATCAGGAGGACTTTCGATGAAGGGAATCCACCGTCAACCTACCGATCATAACCATCGGCTCTGATACCAGTTGTTGGGTCCAAACCAAGGGGGTTAAACACTGGGGAGATATACAACAATGGGACACAAGCCCATATATAAGAGAATATGACACCACCTTCAACCCAAAACCTTAAGGCATTAGGTTATGGGTCTTTCTCACTTATATATTACTCAACTTCCCAATTTCTAACCAATGTGGGACTTCAACTCACACTTGCACTCCAACAATCTCCCCCTCAAGTGTGAGTCCCTTCCACATTGTAAACTCCCCCTCAAGTGTGAGTCACTTATTCACACCGCCCTTAAACATAAGGGGACATGCCTCCTGAAATCCTTATCAGGAGGACTTTTGATGAAGGGAATCGACCGTCAACCTGCCGATCACAACCATCGGCTTTGATACCAGTTGTTGGGTGCAAACCGAGGGGGTTAAACATCGGGGAAATATACAACAATGGGACATAAGCCCATATATAAGAGCATATGACACCACCTTCAACTTACACTTGCACTCCAACAATCTCCCCCTCAAGTGTGAGTCCCTTCCACATTGTAAACTCCCCCTCGAGCTAAAGCATACATTTAATGACGACCCCTTATTCACACCGCCCTTAAACACAAGGGGATATGCCTCTTGAAACCTTTATCAGGAGGACTTTCAACCTTCAACTCACACTTGCACTCCAACAATCTCCTCCTCAAGTGTGAGTCCATTCCACATTGTAAACTCCCCCTCGAGCGGAAGCATACATTTAATGACAACCCCTTATTCACACCGCCCTTAAACACAAGGGGACATGCCTCTTGAAACCTTTATCAGGAGGACTTTCAATGAAGGGAATCCACTGTCAACCTGCCGATCACAACTATCAGCTATGATACCAGTTGTTGGGTCCAAACTGAGGGGGTTAAACACCGAGGAGATATACAATAATGGGACACAAGCCCATATATAAGAGAATATGACACCACCTTCAACTTACACTTGCACTCCAACAATAAGCCCATATATAAGAGAATATGACACCACCTTCAACTCACACTTGCACTCCAACAATCTCCCCCTCAAGTGTGAGTCCCTTCCACATTATAAACTCCCCCTCGAGCGGAAGCATACATCTAATGGTGACCCCTTATTCACACCGCCCTTAAACACAAGGGGACATGCCTCCTAAAACCCTTATTCACACCGCCCTTAAACACAAGAGGACATGCCTCCTAAAACCCTTATCAGGAGGACTTTCGATGAAGGGAATCCACCGTCAACCTGCCGATCACAACCATCAGCTCTGATACCAGTTGTTGGGTCCAAACCAAGGGGGTTAAACACCGGAGAGATATACAACAATGGGACACAAGCCCATATATAAGAGAATATGACACCACCTTAAACCCAAAACCTTAAAGCATTAGGTTATGGGTCTTTCTCACTTATATATTATTCAACTTCCCAATTTCTAACCAATTTGGGACTTTAACCCACACTTGCACTCCAATAATATATAGCTATAAAAGTTGCTTTATGCTATATTGTGATTTACGAGCCTTGTGAATTTTGTCTCTTTACAGAAAGAACTTTAGTTAGGTCATGTTTTGCATTCTAACCTTAGATTTAGATAACTTATAAATAATCTACACTTTTAGCACAATTGCACAAGAGAATTTCTTGTTTAAAACTTTAAATAATCTTCACCATCGGGTGATGTATTTGTTGCTAACAATTAAAGGCAAGGAAATTATGTTATAGTATTTAAGTTCCTGTTTTGTTTCTCTCATCTTCAGTTATTCAAAGTGAGTGAGTGTGGTATAAATGTTGTTGTTCTCAAATTTTACTTTTTACAATTTTTTTCATGTTTCTGTTACTTTGATTAGATTTGGTATTGTGCTGTTCCTAAACTTCAATTTGCTTTTGTACAATTTATTCAATAAATCATGTTTACTGCTCACTACTTTTGTTGCATTGTTTTTACTCCATTTCCCTTTTCGATCATAAAACAAGAAAAAAACCAGAGACAATGAACATGCTATCTATCCTTACTTGCTTGATAAGAAAATTTTTAATATTGATATGCAAATAACAAAGTTCTTTCCTCAATCATATATGTTAGAGTGTCTTAATGTACTATGATGTTAGTATACAGAGTGAGATGGTGTCTTGAAAGTTACATTTAACGTTTTAAAACTTTTACGCCATTTATTTTTACGTGAATAAACTTTTCTATCTGGTCTTCTAAATGACACAAGCAAACCAGTAGATTGGAGGTTTGCTTTTCATGATCTGCAATTATGTTTTGGTGCAAGGGAATTTTTGGTATGCTTTAATGTTTTATACTTTTATCTAACCCTTTTATTGGAAATTTAATGCTCTCACTAATGAACAATCATGGGTGTCATTGATACTCAATTATGCTAGTTAAAGAAATTAGAAACAAAATAAAAACATAATATTTTGCAACAAACATCTATTAGGTAGACATTTAATTGTAAATTATATGAACAAGGTCACTCATGATATAAATAACAAAAACAACACAAAAGTTAGTGTAATCAAAGGTTACAGAAGAAGTTATTAAGCCTTTCTTTGTCAACACTAAGAAAACTCATTCCCTCTTGTCATTAGCAATTATTAAGCATAAATTATTAGCTTAGTTCATCACTAATGACAAGAAAAATTAACCTTGGGAACCAAACAATGGAGTCACTTATATTTTTTTTTACGAGACAAATAAAATCAATTGGACAAATATTTAGCAATAATATTAGTATTATAGTACTGAATTTATTTTTAAGTTGGTTGTTTACATCATCCAAGTAGTCAACTAACAAGCAACACCATAAGTGCTTTATAATGATTTGACAAACTAATTAAATCTTATTATCTTAATTTAACTACATTATTCAAATTGCAATTTCACATATTAAAAGTTCAGTTATTCCTGCTCTATGATGATTTCACCTAACTACAACATCAATAATATGTCCATCAAGTCATCAACACATATAATCCAAATTAATTTGAACATTCTTGCTCCTCATTATGGGTGAAACGAACATAATGCAGCGAACAACTCAACATTAGGACAAACAAATCTGGTTCTAAAAGATGAGAAAAGGAGATAAAGAAAACGACGAAGGTGATGACAAAGGCGAACACGAAGATGAACAAAGGTGTAGGGAGACCATGACCGCAAAAAATGAAGGAGGAAGAAAAAGGGGGTGCAGAACTTCACAAAAAGAAAAATGAGAAAAGAAGGAGGTGCATGAATTCCCAAAACTCGGACAAGAAGAAGTATCCCATTAAGTTATTTTTTAACTTAGAGGTGTTTTAGACTTATTCTACATTTATGGAGGTGTATGGAGAACTTGAGGTGCAAGGAGAAATTCTCATTATTTAATTATGTCTGATTATTCTATTAGCTATTTTGAGGAGAATTGCTTTTGGCACCAACAAATTTTCTATTAGCACCTACATATTATTGAATTTTTAGCTTTGTTGTCTTTTTTCTGCGACCTGCGCTGCACATCCAACATTTTAGAATGGTTTCCTTACTAGTTCAAAATGTCTTCCCTTGTCGCGAAACAAACTTTCTCCTCCTTTCCAAGCCACAAGTCGTCGCCACACCATGGGCCATTGCACAATGAAAGTTGCACCTCCCAAAACTCACACCCCCCAAAACCCCACACCCAACCCCCTTCTCTCCTTTATCGATCAAGCAAACAAGAGACTTAGTGCTTATTTAGCAACAATTTTATACAACTGTTTTTAGTATTTTAGTTTTTAAAAACTAAAAAACATGTTTGGATAGTATTTTTGAAAGCAGTTTTCGAAAACAGTTCTGGTTTTTTAAGTTTTAAAAACTATAAAACAGGAACAATTAAAAGTAGTCTTGTTTTTCAATTTTCTATTTTTGTTTTGAAAACTCAAAATACAATAAGAATATGTTGTTTTTTGCTTTTCATTAATGAAATTCTAATAAATATGAACAAATTTTTCTATTTTTCCATATTCAAAAACAGTTTTCAAATAAAACTTGTCAAACAAGTTTTTTTTTTCTTTTCTTCCCGAAAACAGTTTTAAAAACTATAATTGAAAACTCTTTTCAAAAATTAAAAACCAAAATCAAACCAATCAATTTCTTTTATGCACTTGATAGACATAGTAATCAAGGGAGCTGAAGTCATAAGAGATAACACGAACCCCTTTTAAGAACTTTTTTTGAGTCATACATTTCAAAATAATTATTTTCATTCCGGATTGGTTTCAAAAATAATTATTCAGGATATACAATTAGTGTGTTCTAAATAATTTAATTTTGAATAATTATTTTTACAATTTTTAAGTCAATTAATTTAAAATATACAATAATTATAAGATGAAAATTTTTAATCTAAAGCATAGTCATATTTTTCGGATTAAGTAATCCAAAAATAATAAAAATTAAAATAATTTTTTATTTTAAATTAGTTTATCCACAATAGAAAGTAAAGTTGTTCTAAATCAATTTATCTAGAATATATAGTTAATGTATTTCGGAATTTTTAACTAGATCAGTGAAATGTGTTTGGAATATAAAAAGGCACATGAGGTTATTTTTGAAAATTTAAAAGCTATTGAAAGAGATAGGTATAAGGGCTGATTGACCCAAGTGGATTTATTTTTTAACAAAATTACCAAGATGGATCTCTTTTATAAAATATTACCAGTATGGGTCTATTTTGGTAGTTGACTTGGTCAAACCGCAACTCCGAATTACGGTTTCCGTGCCACATCAACAACGTGATTACGTGGAAACCAGCGTAGCAGAAATGACTATAAAACCGTAACTGGGAATTGCGGTTTGACTGGTCTTTGACCACAGAAAATGATGCCTCTAACACTGTAAGTCAGACTTGTGGTTTGACTGGTTTTTAACCAGCCCCCCTTTTACCCAACAGTTGCAAAAAAAAATACAAATTTGTACTCCCATAAAACCGCAAGTGACATCTACGGTTTGAATTAAAAAATTAAAAAAAAATTTTCCGTTGCCCATCGGTTTTAACCCACGAAGAGGAAAAGGGGCGGATTTTTAGAAAGGGACGAATTTTTAGAAAGGGGTGCAGATTTTTAGGAAGGGGTGCGGATTTTTAGGAAGGGGCATAGATTTTTATGCAAGCAAAACCGCAAGTGCGGATTTTACGCAATCATGTGTCCATACTTGTAACCTCTTGTATCTTATGCCATACTTCATTTTTGCTTCGATATGTCATTTATCCAACTAACTACTTCAGTGCTTTCTTGAAGAAATTTTTCAAAGTTTCGGTCAAATATATGCTTGCATGGAGTGTAAGCTGCAAAACAACACAATACAATCGGTCATTTCTAGTAATAAAAATACATTTGAAAACAAATTAGTCATGTTTGTAAAAAGAAGTCATACCTAATTTTATCAACATCTTTTTCTGTGCCATATTTTTAAATCGGGTGTTGAAATTACTTGCAATATGGCGTATGCAATACTTATGATAAGCATATGGTGGTTGCCATCCTAATGCCTCATTTTGCATAGCAGACTTAATCCCAGCATGCCGATCAGAAATTAGACATATTCCTTGCTTTTGTGTCACATGCAGTCGTATGTGGGATAGGAACCAAGACAACAAGTTTTCACTTTCAACCACAGCAAAAGCTAAAGGTAATACATTGCTATTTCCATCTTGTGTGGTTGCGATTAACAACGTTCCACGATACTTTCCATATAAATGTGTTCCAACAACCTGTATCAATGGCTTACAGTAGTTAAAGGCATCAGCACACTGCTTAAATGTCCAAAACACTCTTTGAAACTGTTGGTATTGACGGTAACCTCGATTGCCAACAACAAGATCATCATGACATATTTGATAGAAAAAACCTGGCAATTTACTTTGAATGAATTTCAAAAATGTTGGAAGAGTGGCGAATGATTCATCTCAGTCCCCATAAACACGCACAATTACTTTTTGTTTTGCTTTCCATGCTTTCCTGTATGATATTTTGTATCCATATTGACTAGAAATTCTCTCCTGAATCAAATTAATTCTTAAAGATGGGTCTGAACCAACCATTCCTAAAAAAATTAGAAACTTAATAACAAGTCATAATAGTTTAATTTAAATATTGCGTTATATATGGACAAGTAAGCAAACCTGATATCAAGTTAATGATGAAAGTTGAGTTTAATTTTTTGTGGTCTTGTGAGAGTGCTGGATTGAGACATACATGATCTCCACCTCATTGAGTAACCGTCCAATTTACTGTTTCCGAGACAAAATTGCCCTCATATACAATGGACACCCATCTTTATAGTTGGGACATTTGATAATGTATTTTGAACTTTTTGACTCCACAACATGATACGTTTGATGTGTTCGGATTGAATATTGTATCAATGCATTTTTTAGATCTTTTTTTGTCTCAAACTGTAGACCTTTGTACAATGCATCTCCAACATTCCATGACTCATGCAACTCTTGGCCTAAAATATCTTCTTGATCAGGATGCAACCAATTAATGTGTGTATAATGAGCTGCATCAGTCCAAGGTGGACGTTGCCCTGCAAGTGTAACAATATTCTTATTCATGTGTCTCTTATTCAAGAAATTAAAGTAGTTATTCTTAACAAAATAATAATTATTGTTAAACATACCTTGTTCGACATTTCTTACCGATAATGACTCCATATTACGAGTTTCATCGTCATCAGTATCAGATGAATTATCATCAATTGGAACATCATTTTCTTCTTCAGATGTTTCCTCACCACATGATTCACCAATAACATGATCATCATCTACTTCAACTATGTCAGAATTCATTATACCAGTGCCTACTGCAGTGCCTGAACTAGTATCAACTGATGATTTCTGAACATACAATTCTATTATATGAACATTATTTTGTTGTTCAAAGGCATTCAACATAATTTCAATATCTTCATCATCAACAATTTATAGTGGCACATATTTTTCAGAAAATAAAAATCTACAAGTTACAGATGATATAAATTCATTTGATTGCATTTTTAACTTTTCCTGAATTTTGTTCTTTAATGAAGTAAAACTCATAGCACGCGTAGTTCTAATTGCTCTTCTACTCCCTTAAAAAATAACACATTCGTCTCCTTCGTACATTCTTCCGTCACTATAAATGAAGGCGACAATTGGAGCAGACATGATATTGTTAAATGTACCTATAAATAAATAATAAAGTAAATTTAAACATAAAAAACAGAGTTAAAAAAGCAATTTGTTTTTAAAAATATTGAAAAACACAAAAATTTTATAAATTACTTTTTTTACCTGAAAAACTGGACTGTAACGTAAAACTTTGTTTTACGTCGGGTGCAACTAGGTGTGCGGTTCTCTGGGTCGAAGGGGTGTGCGGTTCTGTGGGGCGACGGGGGGTTTAAATAGGAACTCCACGTAAACCGCAAGTCTGATCTGCGGTTTATGTGAAAAATAATATTTAATGCAAACTGCAGTTCGCACTTGCGGTTTTGCTTCAGTAAAAATCCGCACCCTTTCCTCTTCGTGGGTTAAAACCGATGGACAACAAAAAATAATATTTAATGCAAACCGCAGTTCGCACTTGCAGTTTTGCTTCAGTAAAAATCCGCACCCTTTTCTCTTCGTGGTTAGAACCGATGGACAATAATTTTTTTTTAATTCAAACCGCAGATGCCACTTGCGGTTTTATGGGAGTACAAATTTGTATTTTTTTTGCAACTGTTGGGTAAAGGAGGGGTTGGTTAAAGACCAGTCAAACCGCAAGTCTGACTTGCGGTTTTAGAGACGTCGTTTTCTGTGTTTTTTTACCCATTGAACAAGAAGGAGGTGCTGGTCAAAGACCAGTCAAACCGCAATTCTCAGTTGCGATTTTATAGTCATTTTTACTACGCTAGTTTCCACGTAATCACGTTGTTGATGTGGCACAGAAACCGCAATTCGGAGTTACGGTTTGACCAAGTCAAATATCAAAACGGACCCATACTGATAATATTTTATAAAAGAGACCCATCTTAATAACTTTTTTAAAAAATAAACCCAATTGAGGTCAATCAGCCAGGTATAAGAAGAAATATGATGTGTTAAAGGCGTGTTAAAGACATTTCTCATCTTGGAGCTCCGTAAACAGACCCGCCTTGAATAGAATAAACGGTGGTGACGAAAGACGTGACGCTAGTATGACCTATTATAAGATTGACATGGACATTCCCATAGCGCGGGGGTAGGTGGATTAGAAGACCACAAACGGCGATTCACGGTAACGGTTAGTGCGTGCTTATTTTATTTTATTTTTATACTTATATTACTTTTGATTATATTTTATTTTTAACTACAGATATTTTTCATGAAAAAAATTACGTTCCATTTTTTAGTATTAAATAAAAAATTATACTTTTGAATATTTATTATTTATAAATTTACTCTTAAAGGAAATGGATTCCTCCATATATATATATATATATATAACAATTACTTGAATTAAATATTTTTAACGTTTTTTCCCTCAAACTGCAGTACAATTGATTAACTACGATTGGCTGGTTCACGGAAACAAACGATGGAAAGTTGCGCCAACAACGGACATAAGTTTGGTGAGATATATATTTCAAACGATATTGTTATTTTTATAATAAATAAAAGGAGAATATTTTAGGAGACTTATTGAGGATTATTAAAGGATATTCACCTTTACAAAAATTTATTATTAATTATGTTATTAAATGAATTTTGTTTTAAATAGTTATTACGTATTTTGTTTTATTTAAAAGATAAAGTGTTTATCAATATTTATAATTGTTATTTTACTTAACACAAAAAAAAAATTAAAATTAAAAATAAAATAATTTTAATTTTATTTTACTATTTTTTATTTTAAAATTTCTATAAATTAAAAAAACTAAAAATAAAAAATAAAATATTAAGAATATAAAATAAAAACGTTAAAATTATTTTACTTTTAATTTTAAGTAGCATTAAAATAAAAAAATATTAAAATAATGTTAACATAATTTTATGTTTAATTTTTAAATTTTTTTATATATAAATAAAATATCAATTAAAACTGTATAATATTTATGAGTAATTTTGTTATTTAAATAAAGTAAAAAAGAATTAATGAGTATTAAAATCAGAATTAGTTTAATAACACAATTAATTATTATATACTTTTATAAAAATTTAATGTTCATTAAAAAAATTTATAACCCTAAATAAAAATGTGTATCGTGTTTTATAATAAGAGGGAAAGATAAATAATATAAAAAAGAGATAATAATAAATTATAAAATAATATAAATATAAGATTATTCGTAGATAAATGATCAACGGTTCATTTTAATACTAATTTGTTTAATTTCTGCCTCACTGTTCGATCTAACAATAACACTATTATGATTTTCTTTAATTTGGTGATAAAAAATTTATTATTAAGTTAAATATAATAAATAAACACTTTAAACTCATAATATATAATTTAATCAAAATTACTAGTTTGTTTAATAATAATATCATTTAGTTTTTTTGTAATATTTTTTGGTAACAAGTTTTTTTTTTTCAATTTACTGGTAAAAGTTTTAGTATTAAGTTAAATAAATAAATACTTTAAAATAGTCAAATATAATTTATTTAATTTTATTTATAGAAATTATAAGGTCTTTATAATGAGTTTCCTAATATTAGTATTAGTTAAAAAACACTAATAAATAGATTTTTTTTTTAAAAAAAAAACCATGATGATTTGTGTTAAAAATTAAGGTAGGAATGTACTAGTAATACTTTTACATTTATCACTATATTTTTACACTTTTATCTTTTAATTTATCCATTTATGAGAAATTATTACATATTTATGAAAAGAACTTCATATTTTTATACTCTTTTATAGCTTTTAAAGATGGATGTAAACCTTCTTACATTGATGAATAATTAGTAAACTACAACTTTTTCTTCCTCAAATTTAGAGACAATAGTATTTAGATATCTTAATAAAATTTTTAAGCAAATTAATTTTCTAATAAATATGTTGTTATGCAGATTAGTATTTTAATATCGCTTTCCACAAACTTTAAAAACATGATTAAACTAGTTATTTGTTTAACAGCATAACTAGTTATTTGTTTTTTTTTTTGGTGAAAAAATATTTAAACTAGACAAAGAATGACGTACCTCAAATAATTTACCTGATAATTAGACAAGAAACCCACACAATTTCCATCATCTCCACCATATAAATGAACCCACCAAAACAAATTGTCTCAACCATCAGCAATTATTTACATGAAAATAATTTAATTTATCCAATTAACTTAATCATCAAGTTAACAATTAACAAAAGCCCCTACACTTTGAATGTAACCAAGCCCAGACTCTGTATTGCGCAATTAATTTCAAAGATATCATTGTCATTCATTCCTAAACACGATATTGTTCCTTGTGTCCATTTTCACCATATCATAGAAACCCACCTCACCTAGTCATCCAGGCTTCTGATATCAAGGAAATTACATTAACAAGTTTGAGACTTTCGAGGTGGGCAGAACTTGTATCCAAAGTAAGCATCCTTAATGTAATAAATTATTGGCCTTTAAAAAAATATATAAATAATTATAGCTTCTAAAAAAGTAGAAGAGAATATAGGTTAACAAATCCTATACCTAATACATGTCGGATCAATCGAAGTTAAATTTGATAATTATTTTTCAGTAAAAAAAAGTTATGTTATTTAATAAATTAGATTAATAAGATTTAAATAATTAAATAGAGGAAAGTTATTTTCTTAAGAAATATATACAGTAAAGTTATATACACTAAATAAACAAAATTGAAAATAATATTATAAATATCTTTAGTTTTTTACTTACCGAAACTATAATTATTATTGTCCACAGAAAAGAAAAATGTTTCATACAACAAACATTCAGTTCCATATTTAACGTGTGAAGCAGGTCGCTGTCTCAACAACTCTTGACGTTGATGGGAATGAGTAACCACAAATCTTACCCTCAGATTATAAGTACACATGCTGGCAGCACTTTGAAGCAAATCAGCAACTTTTGGTACACCAACAAAAATGGCACCTCAACCAGAAGAACAAGAATTCATCTTCCGGTCCCCACTGAGGGATATTCCCATTCCCACACACCTTCCATTACACTCGTACTGCTTCGAAAACCTGTCCAAGTTCGAACAGCGTCCATGCCTGATCGACGGAGAAACCGGCGACATACTGAGCTACGGCGAAGTGGAGCTGACCACTAGGCGGGTGGCAGCCGGCCTCCACAATATGGGAATCCTCCAGGGTGACGTCATCATGCTCGTCCTCCGCAACTGCCCGCAGTTCGCCCTGGCCTTCCTGGGCGCCTCCCACTGCGGGGCGGTCGTCACCACAGCGAACCCCTTCTACACGCCGGCAGAGCTGGCCAAGCAAGCGAGGGCCACGAAAACAAGGGTGGTGATAACGCACGCGGCGTACGTGGAGAAAGTGAAGAGTTTGGCGGAGGAGAGCGGAGTGATGGTGATGTGCATTGAGGATTCGGAAGAGGAGGGGGTTTTGCATTTCTCTGCGCTGACTAACGCGGACGAAACGGAAGCCCCTGACGTTAAGATTAACCCAGAGGACCTGGTTGCGCTTCCGTTCTCTTCTGGCACGTCGGGGCTCCCCAAGGGGGTTATGCTGTCGCATAAAAACTTGGTGACCACGATAGCGCAGTTGGTGGACGGCGAAAACCCCCACCAGTACACTCACAGCGAGGACGTGTTACTCTGCGTGCTGCCTATGTTTCACATATATGCACTCAATTCCATTTTGCTCTGCGGGATTCGATCTGGTGCGGCCGTTCTTATTGTGCACAAGTTTGAGATGAACACACTGCTCGACCTGATCCAGAAGTACCGTGTCACGGTTGCCTCCGTTGTGCCTCCCATCGTTCTCTCCTTGGTTAAGAGCGGAGAGGCGCATCGCTACGACCTCTCCTCTGTTCGCGCTGTCGTCACTGGCGCCGCACCCTTGGGCCGCGACCTCCAAGAATCCCTCAAGGCTAGGCTACCCCACGCCACTTTTGGACAGGTTTCATTTTCATTCTTTTTTTAATAATCACTCCTCAATTATATTTCAACCAAATACACCACCGATTATAATTTTTTCAAACAAACATAATCTTTTGAACCCAACTACTTTTCCTACCAAATCACACTTCCCTTCAAGAACATATTTTTAACAACCAACTGCTGCTCCAATTCAATAACATCTTTTTAGCCCAATTCAACTACTTGTAAAGGAAAATAATAATAAGTGATATCATACACAAAAAAAAGAGAAATACCAACAAAATGTTTGTTTCCTAAAAAAATTCTTTAAAAATCATGATTTACTCTTTCCAGATTGAATTTCTAATTTTAGGTAATTGACTGAAGAAATTTGATTGATTAATAACAAGTGAGCTTTTGACCACGTAAGCAAGTTTCTTCTCAGCTTCTTTATAATAATGACTACAAAACACTTTAATTTCTGCTTGATAGTATTAATTCCAGATTACTTTTTCGTACAGATAGTCATTTTTGGAAACATTTCAGCCGTGCGAATTAAAATAATTCTAAATAGGCTTGTGTTACAGGTTCAATAAAAAATATTTTTTTATTCTACGAAATTAATTTGTTTTTTATTAAGTTTATAAATATAGGTGTATTTCACGATATTAAATATGAATTTGAAAATTAAGAGGGTTAAGATTGAGAAAAAAGTAATTCGTTAGTAAAAAAAATGTATTTTTTATTACTAATATTTTAACTGCATTAATTAGAGAAAAATATTTAAAAAATATTTTTAAATTTTAAAGACTAAAAAGTGATTTTTTTTTTGAAATTTTAAAAATAAAAAGCTTATTTAAACCTTCTAAATGCCACCACATTTATACTTTATTGATACCGAAATATATTCTTTATGCAACGTGTCATTATTAATGGAACTTAGTTGATCATATATGTTTTTTCTTTTTTATCATTTCATCAAATATGCTTTAGTCATATTCGTTCGAGCTTTTAAAAAGAATAATTTATCCTTCAGAGATTTTATGGAAAATAGGCTATTTTTATTTGATTATAAATTATCAATGTAATAAAAATAATTACTGGCTTAAAAGGTACTGTAAGTACATATATTAGGCCATAATAATAATAATAATTATTATTACTGTTGATCGTTTAAAAGAAGGGCATAGTTGGGAAGAAGGGAAAGTTTGAGTGTTATTTGAAAGTTGAAACTGAAAGGAAAAGGCAAGTGATAGCTTAAAATTAATATTGATGGTACAGGGATATGGGATGACAGAAGCAGGACCACTTACCATTAGCATGGCATTTGCAAAAGAACCCTCGAAGACAAAACCAGGTGCATGCGGAACAGTTGTGAGAAACGCCGAGATGAAAATCGTGGATACACAAACGGGTGTTTCGCTTCCAAGAAACAAACCCGGTGAAGTTTGCATAAGAGGCACAAAGGTTATGAAAGGTATTACTATTATCACATATATCTTTATCTCACACACACTTATTATCGCTTTTTTTATTTTTTTTAATGTAAGAATTTGAAGATATATAAAATAATTTACATTAACTCACATATTTGTTATAAATTTTAGAATAAATATTTTAAATTTCTTCACATGAAGGTTTTCAATTATTTTAAGTTTTCTAACATCGTTTGTTATTTTTACGAATTAAAAATAAATACTTTAAAAATTATTCTAATATTTTTTTTACTAGTTAATTGTATAATTTTTTTACGCTGTATATCTGTTAAAGTTATAGGCATTTATATAATTTATCCTTTTCTTCACACGTATTTCTGTTTAGTGATGATATATATGGTATCATATTAAACAGAGTGTGACATTAGTCACAATAATTAATTGAGATAGTTCGTCCATCGACAGGTCAAAATGTCTTCTTTGATACGTATTAGGTTTAAAATCTTAATCAATTGTCATTTTCGTACTGGGATATCTCTGCAGGAGAGCACACTCTTAGTTTATCTGCAAGATATTTGGTAATTAATACCTTAGACTTTTGTATATACTCGTTATGGTTTTTGTAAAAGGAAAAAAATGTTAACCATTATAAAGTATATTGATTATATTTGTCTTATCATATTCGTACTACTATGAGCTTTTAAAAAAAAACTAAAATAACATAAATAATATTTTTATTTAATTTTCCTAAAAATAAGTAAAATTTTATAAAAATTAATATATATTTTCTGTTGCAAAATATAAATACAATTTTAAAAAATATTTATATAAAAAGGAGTGTCATAATTATTTTTTAATATAATATTAATTATTTATTTTACTAATATTCTTAATAAATACCAATTCAGTTTTCTTAATATAGTGTGTTCGATATAACATTTGAAACTGTTAAACTTGAATTTGAAGCTAGTCAAACTTAATTTTACTTTAATTAATAGGTTTAACACAAGATGTTTGAATGTGATTAAATGTTTAAAATTTGAGTGTTTTTAGTAGCTTTTGCATAAGATTCTACTTTTTAACTTGAATTTATAATAAAAAATATCTATACATAAATAAAAACATATTGAAAACAATTTTAACGAAAATTAATTTTGCAACATTAATTTTGTTAAATTCATACTAAATACACATAATATTAATAATAAAATTAATTTGGTAAAATTATCAGTTGTTTATTTATTAATTTTGTATTAATATAAGATGAAACTTATTTTAAAATAAATATTCTTTTATTCTATTTTTATTTTGAAAAGTATAAGTGGAGTTGTTGAGAATTGCGAGTTTGGTGGCTGGAGAGTTGAGAGCACTCTTAATATCATATTTATGTGGCTTCTAGGATTTGTGGTGGGGACGGTAAATATGCTTACTGTTCAATGTGTGAACTCAACAAAAGTTCAGCGCCTCCCTCAAAGGCTCACACGTGTGATTGTGAAGGAGCTTTGTTTAGTCCACCAAAGACCAAACCATCCACTAATTTTACCATTGTCAAACGAGAGTTTAAGTTATTTTATATTATATCACAATAATTTTTCAACACCAAAACTTAAATTGTTTTCAAAATATATTTGTTATTCTTATTTTAAGATATGTACGTGTTTCTTAATTTTCAATTTATACATTCAAAATTAAAACAAAGTCATGAATAAAAAACTTAATAATGTATATTTGATTTTATTCTTATATAAAATAAAAAGTACTGAGCATGCTAGTGCGCATAGGTCATAAAGATCCTGACATAAACGTGATTATTCTGGTTCCTCCACTTCGTTTAAGGACGTATGTGATGCTATCATTCTATTCGTCCTATTCATACCAATAGCTAACATTCTATTACAGGAAAAAAAAAGAAAGGAACTTTAGCAGCACACTTGCATTTGCTTGTTTCTATAATCTATTTTCAATAGCCGGGCAGGTATACTTTTTAATAAGTTTTATAATTGTATATAAAAATAATAAGTATTTATAAGAGAAAAATTTGAAAATTAAATTATGTTTTTTCACAAAATAAAACGTTTTAAAAGTTTATATGATATATTTCTATAAAATTAAAGTAAATATGTTGATTTTACTTTATGAAAAAACAATAATTAGTTTCCTTTATGCATTCTAAGAATCTTACCCTGATTAACAGTTGATGAAACTAACATGGTTGGTAACAAATAAAGACATAATAGCATAGCTACCAAATGGAATAATTAGTGTACACGAAATGTTTAAATTGATCAGATATTGAGAAAATGTCCAAAACGTGGGAAATTGGGTAATATTTATGTAGTGTACATGGAATCTGGAATTCGTTGATGGAAAAGAAAGTCTACAAGTTGTTGATAGGTGAGGAAAGTTGTAAGCGTAAGTTGAAATAGAAAGTCATGGCAATATTATTTGGAGTTTGGACGTCACTGGTCGAAGTCCACCTCCTCACCTAACTCTTTTTACCTGTTTTCCTCAACTTGAAGTTGATGGCATGACACCGTCCAACTAGTCACAACAATTTTTTAATCATATAGGACGCGTTAGCCACTCATTATGCTCCACAGCTACCCAGAGTAACATAATTTTGGCACCAAAATAGATATTATATAGTAGGTGATCGACAAGCACGTGTATATTGTTTATTATTGGACTATAAAATGTGTAATATATAATTGATAAAAGTAAATGTAAATTGTAAAACCATACTAATGTTAAAACAAATACCGTTATTCTTACTTAGCATAATAATATGGCAAAAATATTCGACCTCTTTTCCTAATGATATGTTGAATTTGGGTCGGTTAGGATATCTAAATGACCCAGAGGCTACAGAGAGAACTGTTGATAAAGAAGGATGGCTACACACAGGAGATATTGGTTTCATTGACGATGATGACGAACTCTTCATTGTTGATCGATTAAAGGAACTTATTAAATACAAAGGATTCCAAGTAGCTCCTGCTGAGCTTGAAGCAATGTTGATTGCCAACCCAAACATTTCCGAAGCTGCTGTTGTACCGTAAGTTTATTACGCAATCACCTCCTGTAATTTATACAACTTACGAACACTTTTTATTTTTTTTATCTCTCTCATCATATCATAAATCTTATCATATCTATATATATTTTTTTTCTTTGAATGTACATATATTACTTTTCAAAACAAAAACCCAACAACCTTATCTTCATTTTTTTCTCATTTGACTTTTATGTTTGTTTACTTGTTTCATTATTAATACATACTTTTAGTAAGGGGAGTTTCTGTCCTCTATCTTCTTTTATATTTATATGTATGGTTGTTTCTAAAATTGTCTAATATCATCCGTGTTGATTTCAGCATGAAAGATGAAGCTGCTGGAGAAATTCCAGTTGCATTTGTAGTAAGATCAAATGGTTCTGAGATCACTGAGGATGAAATCAAGCAATACATTTCAAAACAGGTTCACTTCACCGAAACAATTGCTTTCTTTTCTTTTTATTGGAACAAGGAGAGTTTAAGGATTAGTTTAATGTTTCTATATGACTAGTTGTAATTAAAAATTGGAGATAAAATATTAATGAGCATCTAAATGAACTACCATTTATGTTCTTTTTGGTGTAGTTGATTTTTATGGGGCTAATGAGTACGTGTTTCTGGCAGGTGGTGTTTTATAAGAGAATCGGTAGAGTTTTCTTCACTGATTCTATTCCTAAAGCACCCTCAGGAAAGATTTTGCGAAAGGTGTTAACTGCAAGACTTAATGAAGGTTTGGTGGTGGTCAATTAATTAGGTCCGCGCGAGAGAAGAAAATTGTGGTTATTTTACTTATCGCACCACTGGCCCTTCCTGTTGTGGATTTTGTTCCTATTTTTATATTTTTGTCATCAACATATAGACAATACAAGTGTTGCGTGGATTTATTCGTGCGTAACGTGTAATGTTGTATATATATTGGAGACGGTACTTTGAATTACAACATGATCAGCACATTAAAATCGTTTCTATTTGTATACTCAATAAGTATTAAATTAAAAAAGAATTTATTGAGGAGAAAATAACACCACATTGCGTTGTTTAATAATTATTCTAACTTGTCAAAACAGAGTTTTTCTATTTCTATTACTATTAGAGTTATTCAAGAAATTTCTGTTTATGCTTATTGTACCAGAGTGAGTTCATCTCAGTCCCAACTCCATAGGATGGCAATAAATAAAGACATAATGGTGATAGAAATAGAAACAATAATAATTTGGTGTGAGGTAAGAGAAGAAGGATCCATCGAGGGCATTCATGAATTGATTTGGCAATGTCATTATGAGTGTGAGAAATCTTAACCCTGAGGTCGCTCTCCATCACATGGTGACGACACTCCAGCTCAAAAAATTTGCAGATAGTTTTTGCAAGAAGTCAGCCACAAGCATAAATGGGTTGAGAAAAAGAGCAGTAAAGTACATGAAAATGCAAAAGCTTGTTGAATTCTGTAATCAGACCTAAGTCGAGCAATTTAAGAAGGATCAACATGATGACAAGAAGGAGAAGAGAAAGTGAGATCACTCTCGCGAGCCTAGATCCCCCCGATTCACTCATTACACCTGCAGGTCATCATCAGGGCCATGATATTGGATGAAACTCTTGCCTCCGAACTTATTTCCACTCTGAAGAAGCTTCCTACCCATAGAATCCTAATCGTAGTAAGCATTGCCAATATCACTGGAATTACCGGCATACTACTGATGAATGTGTCACCCTGAAAATAAAATTGAAGAGTTAATCCAAGTTGAACACTTGAGGAGATTTGTCGTTGAGCGGCCGAATTAGAGAAGAACGCAGAGACAACCACCGAGAGTCAAGGAGAGATAGACCCCGAGATGAAGGAAGGTCTCAGGACAGAGAACATAGGGATGATCACCAAACACCACAAGCTAACCCACCTCTAAGAAGTCATTACTACTATAGCTAGGGGATTTGTAGGAGGAGGAGTGAACAATTCGGCTCAGAAGAGGCACTTGTGAGCTACTCAAAATGTAAATGTCATCTCCCTGGGCTCATCTCAACACCAACCACATTATCCGACCATCACTTCACAGATAAGGATTTCAAAGGCATAGATTTGCTGCAAGACGATCCAATGTTAATAACGGTGGAGGCAGCCAATTTTGCAGTCTGGAAAACACTTATAGATCAAGGTAGTTACGCCAATGTATTGTATTGGTCAACCTTCAAGCAACTTGGGATTCCAGAGACCTCAATTCAGCCATTTAATGATTAGTTGATACTAGAGGTTATGAGGATTTATATAGAAAGTTTGGTACAGGTTGCCAAGACTACAAGACCATCTCAGTTCATTATATCATAATGAATGCCAACACCTCTTACAATATTCTATTGGGAATACTATCTCTTAACAAGCTCGGGGCCATAGTTTCGACGTCCCATCTTGCCATGAAGTTCTCCTTAACCAAGAGAGATATTATAACTGTCCATGCAGACAAAAAAATCACTAGGAATGTTACCTTGCCAGCTTGAAAATTCTCCTTATGAATGACCCTTTGAACTTGCCGAAGAGATTGCAAGCTGATATGGTTGCAGTGTAGACTTAGACCCAGAGTTAAAGATACCGCTAGGGTTAAACATATTGAGAGCATCCGACCTTTCTTGATAAAAGGAGAAAGCCGAACAACCAACATAGGGGTAAAATTGACCAAAAAGGCTAAGACTTTGATCCATAATCTCCTTAAAAAAATGCCGACCTCTTTGCATGGACAGCTGTCGAAGTGCTAGGGATTGATCCTAAGATTCTATGCCATAAGTTGTCTATATGCCACAAGCTAAACATGTCTTGCAAAAGAAGAGGAAAGTAGGTGAAGCAAAAAGAAAAGTAGCCATGGTGGAAGTTGATAAACTTTTGAAGGTTGGGTTCATCTGAGAAATCATGTATGCAATGTGACTCGCAAATGTAGTGATGTGGTCAAGCTAAATGGTAAACGATGCATGTATACAGACTAGAAAAACCTAAAAAAGTCTGTCCTAAAGACTGTTACCCTTTGCCAAGCGAGCATTAATGACTTGTTAATGGTGTTGTCAAACACCAAGTTTTGAGCTTCCTTGATGCATATTTTGGATACAATCAAATCCAAATGTTCCCCCCAATGAAGATAAAACCGCCTTTATAACTAATAATGCAAATTATTGTTATCATGTGATGCCTTTTGGGCTAAAGAATGTCGGAGCAACCTACCAACGATTGATGGACAAAGTGTTCCAAGATCAGATCGGTAGAAATGTAGAAATATATGTAGATGATATGGTGATTAAGTTTGAGAATTTCCAAAAGTACAAGACCAACCTTGAAGAAATGTTTGCCTCGCTTAAAAAATACAACATGCGACGTAATCCCAACAAGTGTGTTTTTTGGGTGAAGGGTGGAAAGTTCCTAGGCTTCATGCTATCATAGAGAGTTATCAAGGCAAATCTTGACAAGTGTTGAGCTGTTATCAACATGAGGATTCCTCGGGATAAAAAAAAAGTATAGAGACAAGCAAAGAGATTGACGTCATTGTCGAGGTTCCTACCGAAGCTGGTCGAGAAGACGAGGCAAATGACTAAACTATTGTGTAAAAGTGACAAGTTTGATTGGACCGAGGAGTACAAAACTAGTTTCCAAGATCTGAAAGGGCACTTGGTTGCACCTTTTGTACTCCAAAAGCATGAAGCGAAAATGATCTTCTTCTCTATTTTTATGTCTCAAATGAAGCAATCAGTGCCATGATAGTTCAAGAGCCCTCTTCTAACCAAGAGTTGATATATTACATCAGTCGCACTCTTTATGGCCCAGAAACCCACAATTAGACAATTGACAAACTTGTCCTAGCACTAGTGACGGTGGCGAGAAGACTCCAGCCTTATTTTCAGAGTCACAAGTGGTAGTAAAGACTAACTACCCAATCCCAAAGCTCCTCCATAAACTTGAGCTCTTTGGGAGACTTATATCTTGGTCGGTGGAACTATTTGAGTTCGGACTTTACTTTGAACCATGAGGGTTTATCAAAGCCCAATGTCTCGCCAACTTCATAAATGAATTGCCTCCCATAATTGAGATCAAGTAACTTTGGACATTATATGTTGATGATTGTCAAACAGACAAGGAAGTGGAAACAGAATCATCCTTGAAGGCCTTGATAACATTGTGTTAGAGGAAATTTTTAAAGTTTTACTTTTGTGCATCCAATAATCAAGCAGAGTATGAAGCCCTTATATATTGGGCTTACCTTGGCAAAGGTGATGGGAGCTTAAGAAGTAAGATGCCGAAGTGACTCCCAGCTAACAATATCTCAATTGAATGGAGAATACCAAGTTAAGGACCCTCTCCTCCTGTAGTATTATCATAAGTTGTTGAACTTGAAACAATAACTTTTTGAAGTCATCATTGAGCACATCCCGAGGGAAAGCAACGAGCGAGTGGACCTGCTAGCCAAGCTGGCGAGCATGAAAAAGCTTGGGCATCACAAGTTAGTTATATAGCAAATGCTGAAGGGCCCAAGTATCGAGTAATGTGTTCAACACTCATTGAGGAGGAGGTAAATTGGATGGTACCCATTAGAGCCTATATTAAGCGAGGGGGACATCCCACTGATGAGAAGGAAGCAAAATGTCTACGAGCAAGGTTGGCAAGGTTCCTAATCATAAGAGATGAGCTATTTAAAAGGGGGTTACTTGACATCCCTCTTGAAGTGCTTAACCTTGACGCAAAGAGCATATGCCTTAAAGAGTTACATGATGAAATATGTGGATTCTATTTCGGAGCACGTACTTTAGTAGCTAAGGTGATGGGGGCAGGATAGTACTGACCTACATCGAAGAAAGATGCTCTGGTCTATGTCAAGAAATGCAAGAAATGTCAAGAACACGACAATCTAATCCGAAATCCACCTAATGAACTTCCAAGCCTGATCTCTCCCTAACCCTTCGCCATGTGGGGTTTGGATATATTAGGGCCATTCCTACCAGCCAAAGAGTAATGCAAGTTTTTGGTTGTCTAGATTGATTACTTTACTAAATGGATAGAGGCTGAATTGTTAGTCAAGATCTCGACAACAAATGTGAAAAAGTTTCTCTTGAGGATTATATGCAGATTGGGGATACTCCACAGATCGTCACTGATAATGAAAGACAATTTATAGATAGAAATTTTGAAGAGTTATGAGAAAACTTCTCCGTACAGCATGTGAACACCTCGGTAGAACATCTGTAAACTAATAGCCAGATAAAAGCAACCAATAAAGTTATAGTTACTAAGTTGAGAAAGATGTCGAGGGTATCCAAAGGGAAGTGGGTCAAGGACCTAGCTGAGGTCTTATGGGCTTATAGTTTATGGAACAGATGTTGTTATTCCAGTCGAGCTAGGGGAACTCACACTTCGGTGCAAGTTGTTCGACCCAAGCTGGAACAATAGGAAAGTTTTGTTGACCTCGACCTCGCTCGAGAGCTTAGAGATAAAACCCAAATCAGGGAGGAAGCTTCCAAGAGTGAACTGTAAGAAAATTCAACAACAAGGTCACGCCAAGGTATTTCAAGGAAGGAAATCTCATTTGGAGAATGCATGCTAAAGCTAGGAAAAAGCATGCAGAAGGAAAGTTTGCATCTAAGTGGGAACACCCATTTTGAATGCATCAAAATTTGCACAATGGAGCATAAAAGTTGAAAAACCTCTCGGGAGAGCTCGTTTCGAGAATGTGGAATACCACTCACCTCAAGTTTTATTTCAGTTAGATTCTTATGTATTTGTAAGGGGTCTTTTCCTACAATCAATCTTTTTCCCAAATGGGGTTTTGGTAGGGGAGGTTTTAAAGAGAGATCCCATTTTGCAATGAAATGTCTTCTATATTGGGAAAAATCTTATTTCTTCCGAGATCATCTTAGACGAATAAACCGCGTAAAAATTTGTGTAATCACACGATAAAAACAAGTCACGTAAGAGCTTGCACATTATAAGTCTTGCGTAAAAATTCACATTAGTTAAACTAAGGTCATATTGTATAAAAACAAGTTACGTAAAACTCATGCATTATAAGTCTTGCATAAAAATTCACATTAGTTAAACCAAGGTCATATCGGATAAAAACAAGTTGCATAAGACCTCGCGCATTATAAGTATCGTGTAAAAATTCACATTAATTAAATCGAGGTCATATCAAGTAAAAAGTCACGTAAACACTCGCACATTACAAAAAACTTGCATTAACTTGCCGAGCATTTATCGGATGACACTTGTGTAGGAATAACAAACTACTATCGCTTAAATATTTACATGAAAGAACCATGCTAATATCCAATTCGGAACGCCTGATTAAGACGTCAAATTGCTTATAAAATAGCCCATATATGATGGGAATAAAATACATTGTAAGATTAGACAAGTAATTAACCATATATATATATATAAAGGTCAAGATTACAAAATGTGGCATATGTAGCTACCATTTACAAAAAAAGGGTAGGCTGGCCAGTCAAAAAGCAAAAAAAAAAAAAAACCTAAGCCCTATAAGCACCGAGAAGAATCCAACGAAAGTTGGTTAAGAAGCGGTGGCACCATCAATAGGAAGAGGCACTTTAGACGTCTCCTTAGCAGAAGAAGGTGCTTCAACATTTACGGGAGCATGAATGTCCTTCTTGAGCACTATTGGCTTTTGAAGACGTCATTGTTCACGTCGAATTGCCTATCTGAGACGCATAAGAACACCATGGCCTAGCGAACAACCTTATTGAAGCCTTCGGTGTGACTGCTTTCCACCGCCATTTGAGCTTGTTTAATTAGCAGCTTCCTCTCGGTAGCCACAAGTTCTTCTTCTTCTTCCAAGGCATCACGTTGGCGTTGAGATAAGAAATCCTCCTCTCAGTCGAGAGCAAGTCGAGCATATTATCTTTAGCCTCTTTCAGCTGCTCCTTCACGAACATCTCGTTGGTCTTCATCGACTTCAACTTTTGTCGCAAAGACTCGATCTAGGTGGTCAACTTGTTGGCTTTGGAGAGCTTGATGGAGGCGTCCAAGGTCAGAGCATAGGTCTTCAGAGAGGGAGGTTTGAGTTTTCGCTGGCTTCATCTTTATTCTTATCACTTTACTGGACTTCTTCACCTCTCGTATAGGTCTTTGCCCAAACTCCTAGGCCAGAGCATGGAACTCGGTGAAGCTAGAGGTGACCTCATCCAAGCTTGGCGAGTTGAAGATCACCTTTTCCTCTAAAGAGTGTTCGATGATCTTTATTTTTTGCTTTATTTTCAAGCCCCCCCGCAAGAAGGACTCGGAAATCAGCACGTTTGACTCTTCTTTCTTCTCAACACTGGCCTTCGACTTTAACTTCTTGGCAGAGAGCTCGTTAGCTAGCTTTTTCTCGGTGGCGCGCTTGTAAGGCCCCCTTAGAAGCGCGTTTGGTGGCCGACAGTAGCTCTTACCTTGCCTTTATTTTTTGGATTCTTCTGGATAAGAGGTAGCAGGTTGGATTTCCTGGAGCTCGACCCTTCGACTGTGACCTCTTCCTTTTTGCTTTCCTTTTCTTGGGTAGAACAGATGTTCTTGAACTTGAATAGGGGATTGGGTGAAATCGTCTCGGGCATCAGAGCTACATACCAAAACACAAAGTTCAGCCAAGTTAAAAATCGAGTACAAGCAAACAAGCAACGAAAGAAAACTTACATTCTAGGGTCTTGCCAGGATCAACCAAAAGTGTCAAACCCAAAATATCCTTCGTCGGAAAATGTTGGGGGAGGTTGTTAGGAACTGGTAACAACTTCAGGTTGTTGTCCAGCATGGATAACCTCGCCCACGAGCTATACCGCTGAGGTTCCTACGTCCAATAAAAGGGGAACCTCAGTCGGTCGTTCTCGTCATAAAAGTGATAACAACAATTTTGCCCCACCAAGGCTTTAAAGAAACTACTTTTAAAGTCTTTTAGGGATGAAGTGTATGGGGAAAGGATGCAAAATTGGGCTTGGGCCCGATGCAGGAAGATTCGAGGGTTGGGCTCGATGTATAGAGCCTTGCAGAGAATTCGAGAGGCTTGCAGAGACGCCAAACCGAACTGTTGGGATCGAGTTGGTTGGGCGCCACATTGAGAACTTGTAACACTGACATGGTGAACTCGTCAAACGATAATTGAACATGGAACTCGGTGAAGAGGTGCTCGTGAATGAGGAAAAATTTGACGACTATGTCCTTTTTGCTGCGACAGATGCAATCTGAAGACTAGTAGCAAGCCACTGTAATCAAGTCTTCGCACCCATCCTCCCCCAAAAGATCCACATTGTCCAACACCTATTGCATGTCGCGATTCCGCTAGATGTTAGATTCGTGCTCTAAAACTGTCGGATCCACCTAGGAGTAATCTACGGCCGGGACCACCTCGGTGTCAGCCTCGACAGCTACCGGCTCCCTATGGGAGACCTCTACATTACTTGAATCTCCTACCCTAGAGTTCTAAGAGCTAAAATTGCTCTCAGACCTGGACTCCTCGACAGAAAGCATATGAATTGAAGAGCTCAGGGAAGACATTGCACCAACCTTAAGATGGAAGAACAAAATTGAGGTCGTAACACTTCAAGTATAGAGAGACAAGGTGAGCTCAGATGATATCTCAACGAAAAAATGTGTGCGATGCGCAATGGGCATTCCCCTATTTATAGGCATGCGATCCACATGATCCAACATGGCAAATCATCTTGGTCATTCGTTCATGCATGTTTGACGACCGATATCCCGCCACATGGCACTCGATGGTTATTTGATGTTAGCATTCCCATGAGAACTGCAGCAATTGACAACCTCGGCGTCGACTCAGCGCATCACCCATGCTAATAAACAACTTCGGTCTTACCTCAACTCAAAATCACTTAAGACTCACACTTCAGTCATGCATCTTTATGTGAGCCTCAGGGACCTGTGTATCGAATTGAGGTCATCTCAGTTTGAGGTCATCTTGGTCCTAACTCCATAGGATGATGATAAACAGAGACATAATAGATTAATCTGCAGATTAACCTAAATCGATAATTAATCAACTTAAACATCATTAACTCATCATTGGGCGTCTCTAAGAAAGGCCCATGGATGAGAGCCACACTTTTGTCTATAAATACCTAGTAAGTTCACAAGTAAGGGTTGTTGCCACTATATTTATTGCACCTTGCCCTTGCTCTGATTTGACCTCAATTGAATACTGACTTGAACATCAGAATGACTTTTGTAGGTCATTCCCTGCTGAACTAGAGCATAAGGAGGGAAAACCACCTTTGACCAAGAAGACATCATCTCGGACCCCACTTTGATCTGAGTACTACTATATTGTTACTGAGACAGGAACACTTATAAAGAAATATTTATATATAATTTCAAATTACGCTATGAAATCACTCAACTAAAAAAGATTATGTGTAATTTGATTTAAACTTGAAATAGTTTAATGTATGAGTACCCAAGATAACTTAGAAATTCACTAGAGCTCTTTTAGTCGTAAGTTTTAAATAACAAAGACTTTAGAAGTATACAATATTTACATGATATTGTGTCTCAAGGTCTGCATTGACTATGATTATCTCTTTTTTTCGAGGCTTTGTGTAACTCCAAAGGCTATGAAGCAGGGTAGAAGACATCATCATTGAAGATTCACTGAATATCATCATATTCAAAACAACTAACAACCAAGTAGAGTACGTATAGTTTGCCTCAAGCTACCTAGAGATCTTGGATTAAGGAATGTCAGATGAAAAAGTGACTCGAAATTGGTTATTGAAAGGTAAAGAGGGACATGCAAGCTAGAAAGGGACAAAACATATATATAGCCCAATATCAAATGGACCTTTAAGGCAACAAACTCATTTATAAGACAATAGTCACTAGGCACAGCCTGTTTGTGTTGCTAACGTCGCCTTTTTAAATCGAATTTTTATATTTGCACCTTTGTTTTTAGTTATACACCATTTCTCTTTCTTTTATAAAATTTCTCCCTCATCTCATTCTTCCTCCTTTTCGTCCCCATCATATAGACCTTACTTTTCCTGTTTGTCACATTCCCAAGATAACTAAATGTTTATCAATCCCATAAACTACTCATACCTATCACTTTCGACCATAAATAATATCAAAAGGTAATTAAATAACTGTAACCACAATTGGAATGTCAGTTTTAATAATTTAAATCAATCAATAAAATTAATTCAATGCAATGATTGAACCATGTTACTCATTAACTAGTTACTCAGTAACATCTTTTGTTGTTTGGACTTGAAGTCGAGCTACAACATTTGCTTCCGATAACCTTACTACATCATCATTAAAGTTGCAGGTTTTGGCTCCCACCCTCTTCATCCACATCCTCATCATTTGTTACTTGTCAAAATGATTCCTTCCTTTTGGGTATAATTTTTTTAATCTCGTTTTTGTGGTACAGGAAGGTGCTAACAACATATTCTTTCTAAGTAACACATATTTCATTATTAATTAAAATTATTGATAATTACAAAATAATGTGAGAGAAACATAAATTATAAGACCTACTATAATATGTGTTTCAACTGAGGCTAAAAAATATGTTAAAAAATATGTCAGAAAGTGTATTGGTACAATTTCTCTATGACAAAATGGGTGAAGAATAACCTTTGTTTGGAGGGAAATGCTCCAGCAGAAAACAAATTTTGTTGATGAAAAAATCATCGAAGGTAGAAAGAAAGTGAGAATAGTAAGGTGTAATAGTAATTGCAAAAAGATATATCATTTAGCTATCTCAAGTATATTTTTTAAACTTGAACTAGACCATAGTTGATCTAATAATCTTATTAATCAACAATGCGTTAGGCTTGAATAGCATCATCAATCTCGCTTCAAAACTAGTTAGAATCGGTGAATTGTTAACTCACTCGATTAGGAAACCCAACCCTCGAAATTCTTGTTGCTTGCCCTCTAACCATCTTGCACAACCTCCAACATGTTGTTGTTTGGTTGTAATTTGATCTACTATTTAGTTATAGGAGAAATTAATGGTGAAAGTGAGAATTTTGCTTGAGAATGACATTGAACTCATGTCCCATGGGCTACAAAAAATTAATTGATGATTATACCAATATGTTTTATTAGTAAAAAGTTGATAATAAATATTTTTTATATTATATCTCTCACGTAAAATTATATATTTAATAATATAATGTTTCATGATGCTCATCTAGTGACCTATAAATATAATTAGTGACCCATAAACTCAATACATTGATCAAATATTATTAAACTCGACTTGTATGGTGACCCTATTGATATGGGTGGACAGACACATGAAGCAAATTATATATGAGATTAGCAAAGAGTACGGGCACCTATTTTCTAGAGCTAAAGAAGGAATTGTGAAAAAGATATTTGAAATGGAGGTTTGGGACAGGAACATGGCCGTTTTTAACAGGTCAGCTCCTACCGATGGGAATGCCAATTAATATGTTGAATATTTTATCATATAATATTCGAGGTATTAGGGGGAGGTGAAATAGAGGTTAGTTAGGCAATCAATACTAAAACATGATATTGATTTTATCTGCATTCAAGAGACTAAGGTTAAACATGTGGATAGAAACTTATGTAGTGCGATTTGGGGGATTCTATTTTGGACTAGAAGGTAGTGCCAACAAATAAGCCAGCAGGGGGTGGGGGGTTGCTATTTGTCTGGAATGTGAAGAAATTTATTGTCACTTAATATTTTCAAGGTGTGGGGTTTCCTGGAGTAAAAGGAAAATATAATTTTGAGCCGTTTGATAGGATAATAGTCAATATATATGCCCTATGTTCTATGGTTGGGAAACAGGAACTATGGAATTCTCTACTAGAGTAGAGGCAGAGGTTGCAAGATTGCATGTGGTGTTTAATAGGTGACTTCAATGCTATTCGCAAGTTAGAGGAAATGATTGGGGAAAGTAGGGAGGTTGGCATAAATCAATCTTGAATTGATGAATTTTCAGATTTTATTCGGAGTATGGAGTTATTAGTGGTTCTGTTTACAGGGCATCGTTATACTTGGTTTAGTGTAAGAGGGAGCTGCTACATTGTTTGACAAATTTCTATTATCTTAGACCGGTTGAAATTGGCGCCTAACAACTTTTAGTCGAATTTAAATGGGGACTTCACATATCATTGTTCGATAATCCTAAAACAGAAAAATTAGAAGTAAGGGAGGGGGGCAAAAAGATTCAAATTCATTAATGGATGGTTGGATTGTGGTGGTTTTACATATTGGATTGTGGTGGTTTTATAGATTTTATAATTCAATCCTATACTAAAATAGAAGTGGAAGGTTGGGGGGCTTACGTGTTAAAAGAAAAATTAAAAGTCCTCAAAACAGAAATAAAAGGTTGGAGTAAAGAGAATATTGGTAAGGTGGCAGAGAAAGAGATAGAATTGAAGAAAATTATTGCTGATTTGGATAATCTGAGGAGCAGGTTCTCAGAGAAGAGGAGGTCAACTTGAGGCTAGTGGCAATGGGTGAATTAAAAAAATGGAGCTCCTATCAGGAGACATTATTGACCCAAAAAGCAAAGGTTAAATGGCTTAAGGAAAGGGACTCAAACTCCTGCTTCTTCTATGCGTTTATTAATTGGAGGATAAAGTCTAACAGTTTATTTGGGTTAATGATTAATAGGGAATGGGTTGAAGAGCCCATTAAAGTCAAGTAGGAAATTCAACAATACTTGCAAGCAAGATTTCAGTTGTAGGGATATATGGGGTAAGATTAGGTTGAGTAAATTTCAAAAGTATCTCTGTTGATCAAAGAAATAACTTAGAGAGAGAGAATTCTCAAAGGAAGAGGTTCGAGCTGCTGTGTGGGGTTGTAACAGTACTAAAGCCTTGGGTCTAGATGGATTTAGCATGAAGTTTATTAAACAATTCTGGGACATGTTGAAAGGTGATATCAAGAAGGTTTTGTCTGGCTTATATCAAAACGGGAAAGTCCCTAGAGGTGCTAATGCTTCATTTCTATTTCTCTTTGCTAAGAAGGATCGATCTGATGGTCTTGGAGACTATAAACCTATATCTTAATAGGTGTAATAAATAAAATAATTGCAAAGGTGCTAACTTACAGGCTCTAAGGGGTAATGCCTAGCATCATAGAAGAAATCCAAACTGCTTTAATCAAAGGGAGATAATTATTGGACGTTGTGATCATTGTTAATGAAATTATCCATGAAGCAAAACAGTCTTACCAGTCATTGTTGTTGTTCAAAGCAGACTTTGAGAAGACATATGATGCAGTAAGTTGACCTTTCTTATGCTACATGCTTAAGATATTTGGACTTTGAGGATAAATAGATTAGTTGGATCCTGGGTTGCCTCCAATCGTCATCTGTCTCATTTCTGGTAAATGGTAGTACATCTCAGGAGTTTCAAATGCAAAGAGGTTTCAGACAAGGGGACCTATAATTTTATTCTTGTTCTTAATTGTAGCTGAAGGGCTTGGGGCTTAATTAAGAATGCATTAGAAACAAATATTTTGTCTGGTGTATAGATAGCTAGGTAGGATCTACAGGTGGTCTCCCAACAATATGTTGATGATACTATTTTTATGGTGTCCTTTAAAGTACAAAATGTGTGTACTTTCAAGAGTAAACTTAGGTGCTATGAGTTGGCCTCGAGATTAAAAATTAATTTCTAGAAAACTAGCTTAGGGGTGGATAATGAGGAAATGCAGTCCTTTGCTAAGATTCTAAATTGCGGAATAATGCAATTGCCATTTTCCTATTTGGGGTTATATGTGGGATTAAATGTGGGAAGTGAGAGAGTTTGGATACCAATTATAGATAAAATGAGAGTAAAACTAACCATTTGGAACTAGAAAATCGATCTTTAGGATCAAATCCACCTATTCTTCTATTCCTCTATATTTTCTATCTTTTTATATGATCCAAAAGAAGATGGCACATTCCATTTAGAGTTTGCAAAGGCAATTCTTCTGGGTGACTAGGATAAACTAATTAAAGTTCCTTGGATTAAGTGGGAGTTAGTGTGCAAAGAGAAGAGCAAAGGTGGTCTAGGGATTAAAGATTGTTGGTTTTTAACAAAGTACTACTTGGGAAGTGAAGATGGAGGATATTCCAGGGGGAGGAATCTTTTTGGATCAAAATTCTACAAGCCAAATATCAGGAGTAACTTGTTTTGAGGTAGTAGAGTAGACGATCTCACTGGTGGAAGGATATCTTGAAGGTAACATCTGATGAAGGAGTAGGTGATTGGTTCATAGGAAATGTCAAACCTAGGGTGGGAGACAAGTCCCTGTTTAAATTTTAAAAAGGGTGTGGGGAGAGTTTGAAGAACTCAAATCTATGTTTCCTAGACTATTTGCATTATCTTCTCAGAAAGAGGATCTTTTGTGTGAGGTGGGGAAATGAAATGATGATATATGGGAATAGAGATTAAGGTGGAGGAGAGAGTTATTTACTTGAGAACAAGGGTAGGTGAGGGAGCTGGAGGAAGTTCTAGAAGGGGTTCACTTGAGGAGGGATGTTAAAGATGAATGGAGATGGGTAGACAGTACTTGTAATAATGTTCAATACTTAGTCAGAGAGGCTTATAGTCTAGTTTGTGGGAAGTCTCAATGTTCATATTCATATTTTTTCAACAGGTTATGGAAGATAAAGGCACCTCCCAAGGTTTTAGCATTTTTTTCAACAGGTTATGGATGACAAACGGTGTATCCTTCTCCCAGTTGACGCTTCTTGTTTGGTATGTAGCACTAATTTGAAATTGGTATCATACTTGCTTTTCAAGTATGAGTTGAGTTACCATGTGTGGATGAAATGTTATAGATGGTTAGTATAATTATGTGTTCTACCCCTAGACTGCCATTCTCACCTTTGGTATCATCTGGGTATTCTGAACTCCTCTAGGAAAGAGTTTGTGGATATTCTCTGTATTATTTAGTTAGCCACTTTGTGGGGAATTTGAGTGGCTAGAAACTCTTTGGTTTCTGGGGGTGTCTTCTACTGTTGAAAATATCCGATAATAATCTTTGCAAAGATCATAATCGTGGGTTCATGAGCTCTATAAAAAGTCATCAACAACGGTGTTCCTAGCCAGTTTATTGTTTTACTTTGTTTAGGTGGAAGTATATTGCATTTATGTCATTATTGGGCTTTGACTAAGCTACAGGAGAATTTGTTATATATGTGATTAACTGTCTGATATTTTTGTAATTTGCAAGCAGTTTGTAAAATTTGCAATTGCTATTATATCACCTCTTGTAATATAGAAATACACTAATAATGCTGAATAAACTTTTCTTGTTTCAAAGAAAAAAAAAAAGATCGACTTGTATGGATTGTTCAACCAGCAAGGAATTGACCCTTTGACTAGTCTAAATCTAATATTCAATCATTTATGCATGTAAACCAATGTAAACTTGTCTAACTCGGATGGTTTTTAGATAAATCAATAATTTATTCGATTTATTTCTAAATTGATTATTTGAATCGCATATAATTGCTTATGTGTCTATCACATGTTGCCTAAGTCATTAGCCAATTTTCAATACCAATACTTTAAAAATTAGATTGGTCGACCCGATAAATACACTAATTAAGTGATTGGATCAGAAGTCGAATTGGTGTGTTACTAATTGAATCAATATATAATCATATAAACTCATCTTTCTGCAGAAAACAAAGATCATTTACATTCTAAAGAAAACTATTTTTTCAATTAAGTTAGAAATAACTCATTCATCGAAAACTGATTCAGAAAAATAGAGTTAAAAAAGCTGTTCACTTGAACGAGCGAAGTCTTCACCCCGATTTCAATGCATACGTAGATCATCCTGTCAGTTCATTCCGAAGTTCCCCATATTATCAATCCTGATCCCAGGAACACTTACTCCATTTGCAAGTTCCCCATATATATATATATATATAGATTTTAAAACTGAATTGCTTGTTGACTCAGTTAAGGTATCAGGTCACTAGTTTAATGCTCGAACCAATAAGTGGTTAATTGAACGGCATGAACCAGACTAGCATAAATATATATTTATTTCGCATTTAGATTGGAATTGTCAAGCGTAGTGGTAAGGTGGCTAAGGTATGTGATTTCCTGATGCTATTTGCATTACTTTTTATAATAAGGCAAGGTGTAACTTGCACAGTTGGACCTGCATGACATTGCACCGATGAGTTATAGATTGTTCTTTAGACCTGGACCACGTTGCAGATTAAAATTGCTAATATAACAGACAGTTGTGTGGGCCTCATGCGGACTAGGACTGTTAAAATAATTAACTTTTGAAAAAACTAACCATAATTAATAATAACTAGTTATATAATAATCATTTTAATATGGTTATAAAAGTATAACTTGTTTTATAGATATGATTAATTAATTAAATTAACTTTATTAAAGAAATGACTATAGTTAAACTTGGTTTCATAGCCAGTTATTTTTAGTTATCGTCAATTTTTTTTAGTTTTTGTTTTCAATAAAAGTATTGGTAAATAATAGTCAATGCAAAATATTTTGGAACATTAATTTTCTTTTAAATATATTAAAGAATATTTTATGACATAGTTCACACTTTTGCGCTAATGACCACATCTATGTAGAAAATGCCTTGAATAGGAACAACTTTTTTGGCATCACCCACAACTATGTGAGAGTGGCCATGACTTGTGAAAAAACACGCTAATCAGAAAAAAACAATACTTACGCATTTGTAACATAGGTCACATCCTTGTGGATAATGCATTGACTAGAAAAATCCTCTCTAACACTTCCCACACCTTTGTGACAATAATCACATCTCTATGGAAAAAAATGGGGGAAGGAAAAACCTCTTCGATATCTCCAATACTTTTTTGGAAATGTCCACAACCTGTGCATAATGCACTAAGTAGAAAAAGCTACCCACAAATCTTGCATAGCATTGTGACAAAGGTCACAACACTATGGATAATTTGTAGAGTAGAAAAAACTTTTCTTAAAGTATCTCACACTTCTATGTCAATGGCCATATTCATATGAGAAATATGTTAAGTAGAAAAATTAATTTTTAAAATGATTTAATTTTCAAAATTGATTATTTAACTGTTATGAACAAATAATTAGTTAAATAACCGAATTTCTATATATCTAATTATGTAACTAGTTATAAATATCTAACTGATTATTTATAATAATATTCAGTTATAATAAATGATAACAGGTTATGTAAGATTGATTATAATTACGATTATTATAACTACTTACATATATGATTATAATTAGATTATTTCTTTGAAATAACCTAACCATGAGGAGTCCTAATGCAAACAAACTGCAGTTATGTCTTTGACTTACTAAAAATCATGCATTAGAATATAGTTTGCAGATATTACTAAACCCATAAATAATTACCACTAATTATTTAGCAAAACAATAACAAATGTAATGTACATGCACAACATTAATATTTCTTTTAAGACAATATGTTATTAAGAGAAAAAGACCGATGCACTGATAATGTAAAAAAGTTTTTAAAAAACTAGTAACTAATTTAAGGATAATAATGTCAAAATAAATAGAACCTAATTAGGATGTTCATGAATCCGGATCGATTTGTAAATGTGAACTATCCAATTAGATCCGTAAATCGATTTAGACATAATTGGATCAAATCCACATCTCCAAATTTGTAGATCTATGAATCGATATGTTCAATTTAATGTTATATATATATATATATATATATATATATATATATATATATATATATATATGTGTGTGTGTGTGTGTAAAAAGATGTAAATAGAAAATGAAAATACACTTCAATAAATTGTCTGTTGACTCTGTGATATACTCAAATAAAAAAAAATCAAAAGTTCAAATCCCACACTACATTGTCATGACACTACACTTAGTCACTTATGATTTTATTTTTAATTTAACAACTTCTATCTTAGATTAAAAGTGTTGTAAATAATTTATATTTTATATTATTTACAGGTTGAAGATAAGTTAGAAAAAGAATGCATGAGTATTGCAGTTGTGAAATTTACAAGTTATTACATTTTATTATTTTTAACTTTTTAAGATTTACATTTTATCTTTTATAGATTGCTTTTATCTGTAATTTAACTTTTATATTATTTTGAAGAAACAACGTACATTTTAGTATTTTATTACAAACTTTTATGTTTATTATTTTATTTCTTATATTTTATAGAAAACCAAATAGATTTAAATTTTTTTTTGGTAATCCATGGATCTAATCCAATCTGTTCTTAATTGGATTAGATCGCTAATTATTTTTTGTTTTGCAAATCTAATTTGATCCAATTTGATTAGATTAGATTCATTTTATCTCAAATCTGATTCAATATTAAGAGTATCACATTGGATAATACATTAATACAAACTACTTGATATTGTTGATCCTAAAAATGAAGATCCAAAAGAGGATTGAATAGACTTAGTTCAAAAGCTTTTCTCCAAAAACTAAATTTTCAACTTCCCCCTTCTTGCCTTCAAGATTCTTTCAAATTATTATAAGAAAAATGACATCTACCTACACATACTTTTACCTACATACATGACTAAGTGTAGGTAAAATTCCAATAATATTATACCTATGCATTTTTAATGTAGGTAAAACTTTTATAATTTTATGACAAACATCATTAGCATAAGTAAAATTAAAAAGATTTATACCCACATATATTTAGTGTAGGTAAAAGTCTTAAAAATTGTATCTACAAATATTGAGAGTAAGTAAAATGTTTTAAAACTTCTATCTAAACATGTATAGTGTAGGTAAAACTCTTTACCTAGATACTTATGGTGTTATTTATTTTTTATTTTATTAACTTTACTCACTTATTGAATAAAAAAAAATAAAATTCTCTCCTGCATTTTCCACTCTCTGGATTCAAAAGTTCAATATGATTGTGTTGTGTTCTCCCTTCCCCGAAGGTTTCTTGCATTCTCAAATGCTTTGATATGATTGTCATTCTTCAATTCAGAGTGGTTTTTTGCAATTCTTCATACTCATATTCTCCGATTCTCCAATTATATTCTCCACAGTTATGTCATCTGAGTCCCTAATTCTCCGATCCCCTTTGTGATTCAGATTGATGTTATTATACATGCATTCTCTAAATATTCCATTGATCTATTCTGTCAAATTTGTTATATTGTTGTTACAGCTCTAATGCTCACTCCTTTGCTTGATGAGTTCAACCCTAAGCATAAATTTGTTTCTTCATTTGCATCCTAGATATTTTCCATTTCATATATTTTTTTTTTAACAATGTTCGAATTTTTGTTGACACAATGTGTTTATCCTTTTTGGAATTCCTAATATATAGTAAGATACAATTTGTTTGCCTCTACTTAATCATCTATTGATTGAAATTTGATCTATCATTGTGATAAAAATCTTGTTTTCTGGATAAGCATATAATAATAAGTATGTGACACATTTTTGGCGATTTTGACAATCTCTTTAAATCGAATAAAAAAGTGAAGGTTTTTGGTGCCATAACAAATGCCTTTAGGTATACCTTGTTTTCCCCCCTTTTTGCTATATCAAAATTAATGTACTTATGAATTCTTAAACCTTTCCCAATATCTTATATTGTGGTTCTTTTGACAAGTTAATGCTTGAGTACATGATTGACTAAGAAATTAAATAATAGTTTTGAGACAGATATACCATTTATTCTGTATCATATGTGATATCCAAATCTTAACATTGACATGGGAATAAAATAGCAAGTATATTGCTTCCTTAGGCGGGCATAAATATAATTATTCTTTAGTTTGGTAAAAAGAGTACCATGCTTAAGATTTAACTTTACTACAAATATGATTCCACCCCTCATAAATTTTATTCAACTTATAATTTTAAGAACACATTTCTACCTTCTCCATTTTAGCAGGCATTCAATGCATGGATTCAAACAGTTTTTGCTGAGATTCAAACAGTTTTTGCTGAGGGTCACAATTTTTCACTTTTGCAAATTTCAATTGAGTTTATATTTTAGGAGTTGGACACTTGGACTACTTGTTCTTAACTAAATCCCTATTTGGAGTGATTCTAAATTTCTGGTTTTAAAATGTATTTTGAAAATATAAATGTGTTCGGCAAAAATGATTTTGTTTTGGTTTTTTACTCATTTTCAAAATAGTTTTCACTCAATTTCAAAAAACAATAAAATTTGGTTTTCAGATTTCTGTTTTTGTTTTTATTTAAGTTCATTACTTGACGTCACTTATCACCATTTACTATCACTTCTGACTTGCAATCATTGGTCATCACCTTTGACTAGAAGTCACCGACGCTACCTCTAACCAACAGTCACTGGCCGCCACCTCTAATCGGCGGTCACCGACTGCTACTTCTGACCAGCGATAATCAACTGTCATCTCTGACCAACTGCCTTTAGCCACCAGCCACCACCTCCGACCGGCCATCACTAGCCGCCACCTTCGACCGACGATCATTGGCTGACAACTCCATGTAGTGATCACTGGCCGCCACGTTCGACTGATGATCACCGACTGCCACCTTCGATCATTGGTCATCGACTGTTATCTTTGACCACCAGTCACCAACCACCACCTTCGACCTCCAGTCATCGACTACCACTTTCGATCGTTAATCACTGATTGCCACCTTCAACGACTGTCTCAACTGCTACCTCCAACTAGTATTTTGGTTAAAATGTGAAAATAATGTTTTAAATTTAAAATTTTTTTTTTTTTTTAAATTTTGAAAATTAAAACTAATTTTTATAAATTTAAAAATTAGAAACCAACAACCACCCTGAATGGGTGTAAATGTTTTAGAGAAGTTGGTTTCGTTATATGTTGGACCATGATGCCTAAAGAGTCATTTGTAAACCCGATTAAACTCCTAACATTATTAGATGGTTCAGTCAAAATCATAAATGGGTACCAAAATTTCAGTGCATTGTTGAATGTATCTAATTTGTATGTTACATTGTATTGCATGCCTTGATGGAGGGAAGATATTGATAAGCATCTTTTACATAAACTAATGGATTCATGGGTTGCCATTTAATATTATTCTAAGAAGCTTGTACTGATTATTACATTTTCTTTAAACATTTCTCTTGTATACACTTTTTAAATAGGATATTTCCTTGTTAGATTAAAGTATCACTTCTAGCTGTCTTGTATATTTTAAGTTTGAAGGAAAAACACGATCAGGACTGTGAAGGTTCTTCTTAATGAGGTTACAAATACTATGCTCAAAACCTTAGATTATTATTCTATATTAATTGGTTGTTATGCATTTTAAATTTACCTATAACTATGTTGTGCATGGAAGTTTACATCTTTTAATGCTTTGTGTAACATATGTATAGATTAAGTAAAGATGACATTTTATTTTATTGTTTCATTGCTAGACTTATTAACATTTTTTAGTGCCTAAATTATAATTTTACATCTATTTTCATAAGGTCCCATTGGCTCTGAAGGCTATTGATAGGGAGAAAGATGCAAAATGCTTCAAGGACGAAGAAAGTCATGATATAGCCTTAATTTAGGTATGGTTCCCTTCCATTATATATGAAATTCATATATAGTTAGTGGGCTTGCAATTTTGGGCTGAAATCTACATAGGATCTAAACCTTGTTTTTCACTAAATACTATGGTAGGTATAGTCCATTTTGAAGTCTCGAATCTCTATAACAGGACATTCTCTATCATACTTTTAATCTTTATAAAGTTTAATCATATTCTTCATTTTTTGGACTCTAACATCCTTTTGATTATTCTCAATCTTTATAAAAGTAATTATGCTCTAGGATTTCATTAGGTTGAGTCTAGAACTGTAGAATTTGATTTGATCGGACAATAGTATGCCAAGTTGGACTTTAGAATATTCTGTAGCTTTCAACTGTTAGAACATAACACCATATATTGTCTAATGTCTAATAACAATAGACTTTTCATCATTTTTTGGTGTTAGTATAATTGTTTGACTATTTGTGTTGGTAATCTTGAACCTAAGTTCAAGTTGTTCACATTCTAATATGCTCATGACATAGCCTACGTGATATAATATGCTTTCTTCATACGAAATTAGTATTTGATTTTTCATTATTCTGCAAAGAGATTAGTAAATCACTAGAATCACCATTATATATAATCAATTAATCATAATCAATTTTATCTATATCTTCATCAAGAGGTGATAATTTAAGACATTTTATGGAAATAAATGGTTTCTTATGCTACCATTTTTGAATATGTAGACTAGCTAAGAACTTTGAACACTATTTCAGTTTGAGTAACTAAGAAACTTGATGTTGAACTTTTGTTGTTCGGAGTAGGTTCAAAGCTGGCAACACCAAGTTGGGTTATCTCTCTGTCCGAAGATGCTACAATGATGAAATGAAGTTAATTGTTGTATGTAAGTTATCTTCTACTCTTCTTTAATTATTTATTTGCAGAAACTGTGAAATAGGAAAATATACCCCCTGTTTTTGCGCAGAATAAAATGCGAGATGGTGGTCTTATTGCATCTGTTGTGAATGAGACAAAATTAAAAGTCAATGTTGAAAAAGAACTTGTCTTGCAGGCAGAAGAAGAGGACATGGAGGCCCTTTTAGGAACGTATGCACTATTCTTCTTTATCCTAAATGGTATCAAAGTTAGGTATTTATGATGCGTATGAATATTCTAGAATTAATGGCCTCTGTTTTGGTAATTAAGGAAGTTCAGACCGCAATTAAGGCAGTTTAGATGCGCTATTCTTCTTTCAGACTGCAAATAAGACTGCAATTACGCCGCTGCCATTCCCAACCCCGGTCTTTGGAAACGGTAAGATCATTACATCTTTCTTGCTCTATGACTCATGCAACCTAGATCATCATGTTCTCTACTATGTCCTCTGTCATGCTTGGACATGTCTCCAACATCTCCAAAGACACTTCTAGTGTAAGTGAGTATTTATGGTTGATTCAAATCACTATGAACAAACTTGCTCTCATCGGCCACTCAGTTGATGACCTTGACCTTGTCATCATTTTCCTCGTTAGCCTTAACCCTTCCTTTTGCGAATTCACTGCCTTCATTCGTACAAGGGATACTCCTCTCTCTTTGATGAATTGTTTGATAAACTTGTTCATTTTGAGATTTTTATGCAACATGATGAATACCAACAAAAACGTTCCTTGTCACTGCTAATTATGTTGGTTGCTCTCACTGTGGGAAGTGGTCCAACCCTTTTCATGATGCCTCTTCAAATGGATCTCATAATGCAACTCCAACCGCAACAACCCATTTCCTCATGACCGCAATTAAGGTGCCAGACAGTTTGTACTCGTTGTCAATAATGTGATAAACGAGACCACACAACCAAAACATGTTATCAACTACATGGATTCTGATTCATCATCTAAAGCATCAAGCCAATATGGCCCATACTAAGAACACCTCTCCTTTTTCCTAGCTTCTTGACTTTAGTACCTATCACCATGTGATAAATGATCTCACTCGCCTCTCCTCTCCATTGATTACTCTGGGGTCGATAAACTCCATGTTGCTAATGGTGAGGGCCTCCCTATAAAACATTGTGGTTCAACAACATAGACCACTTCTATGAATCCTATTCACTTAACCAATGTTTTACATGTCCTTCATGTCACTCAAAATCGAATCTCGATTTCCCAGTTATGTCAAACTAATTCCATCTCTGTTGAATTTTTCTCTTGGCATTTCGAGGTAAAGAGGTTGGAGACGGGAATGACACTGCTGTTCAGCAAGACTGAAACATAAGTGTACAAATTGCAAGCATCTCCCACACTCCTCACCTTCACTATGTCCACAATTGCACTCTGATAGCCTTATGGCATCATCGTCTTGGTCATCCCTACCTTTAAATCCTGAAACAAATTGTCCCTGGCATGTCTCTCATGTGTCAAGATTGTTTAGCTAATAAAGCCATAAGCTTCCTTTTACTGAGTCTACTTTGGTTAGTCATAAACCAATCGAAATTATTTTCTTTGATGTATAGGGTTCTGCCTCAATTCCTTCAATAAATGGTTATTTATACTATGTCATCTTTGTGGATCATTTCTCTAAATATGTGTGGCTTTTTCCATTAAATTTAAATCCAATGTCTCCACCATTTTCCCAATCTTTAAATTCTTAGTTGAAAAACAATTTTCATGTCCAATCAAAACCCTTTACAATAGCAATAAGGGTGAATTTATCAAATTACACTCTTTTCTCCAAACCCATGGCATTTCTTATCTAACCACTCCTTCCACACACCTAAACATAATGGCCTCTCTGAAAGAACACATCGTCATCTTGTCGAAACTGCTCAATGTCTCCTTCACCATGCCTCTTTCCCTCTTATGTTCTAGTCTTATGCCCGCCAAACAGCTGCCTACCTCATCAATGGCCTACCTAACCCCACCTTCCATAAGAAATCTCCCTTTGAAATCTTTTTACTATGTTCCACCAAATTAGTCCAAACTTCATGTCTTTCGATCTCTCTGTTTTCCCTAGTTTGCACCCTACACACCTAATAAACTTCAATCCAAGTCTCGTCCCTATGTCTTCCTAGGTTCCAATCCCACTCAAAGTGCCTACCTCTACTACAACATATCCTTCAATAAAGTTTATACCTCTTGCCATGTCACCTTTATAGAAGACACATTTCCCTTTGCCTCTATCACTCATCACCAACCCTACCCACTTATTCCCCTAAATCAATCCGATCAGGAATCGTCCTCCCTTCCCCCTCCATAATAACCTCTCTTCTCCTGCTTGCAATCAGGATACCTTGTCTTCAGTAGCAGTACCACTCCCTCTCTTTACTCATCTCATGGTGACTTGTGCTAAGGCTGACATCTTTAAACCAAAGTAACTTCACTCTATCTCTAGCTCACTATCTTAGGGGAGCTTGCGTAGCGTGCTTCCCGGATCTTACAGTCCAATTTCCGTTACGTTCATCCTCTGGATTAGTGCTCTTCGTGCACTACAGTCTTTCAGCTCTCGGGTCTGTAAGATCTTCGACTGCGCACTTGTAAAACGCTTGTCCCCTGTGGTTCTCTAGGGAGTAACTCGTCTCTTCATGAAGTGAAACTATGCTTCCCTTTGTTTCGCTCCGAATCGGTCCACCTGAAAATGCCGAGCCTGGAACCCATTGAACCCACCTGTCACACCCAAGCGCTTAAGCAAACTGAGTGGAAGACTACTATGTCCAATGAGTTCAATGTTCTCCTTGCTAATGGAACTTGGACTTTGGTGCCCCAACAAGCTCATTTCAATATCATTGGCAACAAGTTGGTTTATCGTATCAAGGGACACACCGATGGCATAATTGCATATTACAAAGTGCGTCTAGTGACAAAAGGGTTTCACCAATGCCTTGGTATTGATTATCATGACACCTTTAGCCTTGTCATCAAACTGCAACTTTGTTTTGCCTTTTAAATAACTAGCCTATCACTCAAATGTACGTGAACAATGCCTTCCTCCATGGTACCATTGATGAAAACATCTACATGAAACAAACCTCTAGATTTGTCAACCCTCAATATCCTTACCATATTTGCAAGCTCTATAAAGCTCTATATGGCCTCAAGCTGGCTCCTCAGGCTTGGTTTTACTCCCTCAAGGAATTCCTCATCAACTTTAGTTTCTGGTACTCCAATTTATCGTCAAGGAAACCCTAAACCCTAAACTTCATTCTTCATCTACAAGCAAGGCACCTCCTTTGCTTACTTCTTTGTCTATGTTGATGATCTTCTGTTGACTGAAAACGATATGGCTCTTATATCCTCCTTCAAAATTGCCTTTCCATCAAATTTTCGCTCAAGGACTTAGGGTTCCCGCACCACTTCCTAAAAAATGAGCTTATATCTACTGGCCTAGTTATCACACAACATCAATATGTACATGCTCTCCTTCAATAGTCCATTATGGCGAATGCTAAGCCAGTCTCTACTCCCATGTCGACCTCCATCAAGCTTGTCGCCTCCAATGACACGCCTAGTTGTGATGCATCCCGACATTACCTTCTCCATGAACAACCTATCCTAATGCATGCATGCATCCACCCACCATGTTACATATGCAAGCTTTGAAATGCCTCATTCGATATGTCAAGGGCACCCTTGACTATGGTTTTCACTCATGTCGCTCTTCGAACCTCACTCTTCAAGCATTTTGCAACTCAGATTGAGGTGGTGACTTTGCCAACATAAAGTCCGTTGCGACTTACATCATATACTTAGGACCCAATGCCATCTCTTGGTCGAGTAAAAAGCAAAAAACATTAGCAAAATCCTCCACTAAGGCTGAGTATCACAAAATTGGGTCTACGACAACTGAACTTCTTTGGTTACATGAATTATTTTAAGAACTTCACTACCCATTGTTGGTCATCCTCTTCTCTATTCTAACAACATTGGCGCCACTTATCTTTGTGCCAATCATGTTTTCCACTCACGCATAAAGCATATCTCCATCAACTACCATTTTATGCGTGACTTGGTTAACAAATGGGAGCTCTCTGTTGGTCACATACCCTCTAGCCACCAACTTGCAAACATACTCACAAAACTGCTTGGGTTATCTCGATATCAATGGCTCATGTCCAAGATTGATGTAGCTTCCTCTACACCATCTTACGGGGGCATGTTGGCATCATCTCCTAACAAATACAATCTTTAGTTACAATATTATCACATCTACATACTCGCTCTGTTTTGGCAATATTTCTATTACATATTTCATTCTATCCCTTTACCTTATCCTTTTTGCTATATATTTGGTGTACCTGTACCTGTAGAATCATCATCCAAAATAATATACTTTGATTTACTTTACATTTATAAGATTTTTTCTTGACTCATTGTTGGACCACCTATAATCTTAGATGAGTAGAATCGAGTTTGACTACCATGTAATGCCTGTATTATAGTGAGCAAATAGAATTAGTAACTGAACTACTAATAATGCCTTTATTTTTCTATCCTTTCCCATAATTTTTTTAAGGAGGGTTTAAATTTAATTCCACTTAATTTGGATTTTGCTTCTACATTGTTTTTGCAAATTTGTGTATTTTATTATGTTCCTTGTTCCAGGATCAAATGTAAATTCGTATATCAATATGATTTGCAATACACTCAATAAGAATACTATACCAATGGTTATGGTTTATTGTCAAGTTAGAGATGCTAAGAGATAATTGCTAAACCACTTTTACGTTCAGGTTGGGAGGAATAAGGTATGATTTTTTATCTTTTGATGAAAATTTTCCATCTTAGCACAATCTTCTATCATTCCTCAAAGAGAAATGCTATGTTCACACCCTTTTACACTGTCCCTAATCAACATTCTCATTTATTGGTCCACGTCTGTTCATTTTTTCAATCCGATATTGGCAACTGACACTCCCTATGAGTAAATTTGATCACTTTGTTTTTCTATATTATTAAAGACTTCAAGAGTCGCGCTCATATATCTATTTTTCCATCCCATTTTTCCATGTTTCTTTCTTGCAATGCTAACTCACCAATTTGCGTGCTTGTCTCACGTTTTTAGGGACATTAGATAGATTGTTATAAACAAAAATTCACAAATATGCTTTCGATTTTAAACCCCAAATAAAGTGATAGATGAATTGATGTTGTTTGATTACATGCCAAGAAAAGAAACCTAATTCATCGATGTCAGTGATTCCGATACCCAACACGAAACGAAGTTGATGCAGTAGGGGCGTACAATAGGAAATAAAGTTGGTACCATGGCGCAAACAGTAAACAAAATTGGTGCGGTGAAGGTGCAATCAAGAAATGAAGTGGGTTTCACTTATTGGGAGGGAAGGAAATGTGGGTGGTGATAATCACCAGTGACTAAGATGTGGATTAGTATCATGGAACCCACTTTTTAGTTTTGTGGTTTAATAAAATAATGTTAATATTGAATTAAATAAAATTATCTTTATATTACTAGTGGTGGAAACCAAAATTTGTGGTTATCAGGTAAGAGGTTAATAACATGAAGAGACATGACCCAATAAAAGAGTGTGACCATAGCATTTCTCTTCCTTAGATATGTTATTTTCTCAGTATAGTAACCGCATTTAGCGTTTTGACTTGAGTGAATTTAGTTCTGTTTTTAAGGAGGTGAAAATGTCATTTTCGTTACCAATGATTGGCATAGTGCCCTTATCCCAGCTACTTGAAAAGTATGTATTAATTAGTGGGTATCTATCTGAATGTTTGGGTAAGTTTAAATCACACTGGCTTATGATTATGTAGTGCTATTAAATATTTAGTTATTTAGCTAATTTAACATTCTTGCTCAACTAACAACTCTTCAAATTTTCTTTTCGTGAGTTAAAGTATTTCTAAATTGTATTATGGTTCTTAAGAAAATATCTAAATAAAAATTCCCCTACTTAGGTATTGGAAGCAAAGGTTCTTATGAAATAAGCTCTCCAAGCTGATGTTGAATAGGCAGTCGACAAAAATATTAATCCTCTTATAGGTTTCACTGGTAGGCTTGAAAAGAAAAAAGGTTCTGACATTCTTGCAGAAGCCATTCCCCAATTTATGAAGGAAAATGTTCAGTTGGTAGCTTTAGTAAGTATAACATTAAAAAAATAAAGAAGTAAATACAATTTCTCAAACCTTATCACATAAAAAAGAATAGGAGATCTCATTGGAAGATGTTTTTCTATTGTATCAGGGACAGGGAAAAAAAAAACACAAATGGAGGAACAACTCAGGGAACTTGAAGTATCACATTCTCTGCAATGTTTTTCTCCTTTTCTTCTAATCTGGATAGTCTTTGCATTTGAGGATCTATATGAGATGAGCAGTATGTTGAAAAATACTGTGGATTAGTATCATTCAATATCTAATTATCATTAACCGATAATATAAGATATGATCATTTTATTAATATGGTTATTTATCTTTAACCGACAATATCTTAAAATATCAATATGGTTATTTTAACTGGGATTACAGTGAGATTGACTCTGTGATGGGTTAGGTCAATCAGATAAAAAGCTCAATTAAGAGAGGTCCCTGACTACCCTGGGGGGTTATAAATTTGTCATCCCATTAAGCAAATTAACACATCAGAATTGTTCTCTACAATAACCCCTCAAAAGGTAGCCAGAAGAGCCTCCTAGAGTTCTCTTCAATAATGCTCATGGATATGAACGCTAATTTAGGTATACATTCATTCTCATTCTATCAATTCAATATCAATAATTGGCATATTATAATTTGTGTCTAGTACAGTATAATTCAAAACCTACTTTATACTTTCATCAATTGGTATCAGAGCATACTAGATACATTTTATGGTTGTCAATTGAACAACCCTATTTTAATATTAAACACGCATATTGAGAGAGGGAGAGACCGAATGATACTTGAGCATCTGCGCGGTGGCAGTCGAGTCATCTGCCGGAAGTCGCAGCCGAGTCGCCTGCCAGGGCCAGCGGCTCTGCTAGTGGTCTACCACTGGTCCCGGCCCTACCTTGCCGCACCTTCGGTGCTGTTCCACCGGGATGAAGGGCGGAGATCGGAGAGAGAGGCGGAGATCGCTTCGACCGCCCAGATCCCGTCGGATCTTGGAGTTTCGGCGCTCCACCACCGCGCTTCGAACCTCGCCTTCTTCGCCGCGTTCCACCCGCTCCAGCGGCTCTTCGCAGCGCACCGACCGCCTAGATCGCGTCGCGGCAGAGATCGCCTCGACCGCCGCGTTCTGATCTGAAGTAGAGAGGGGCGGAGATCGGAGATCGGCCCAGATCGCGTCGCGGTGGAGATCGCTTCGACCGCCCAGATCCCATCGGATCTTGGAGTTTCGGCACTCCACCGCCGCGTTTCGGCTGCCCAGATCCCGGCCGATCTTGGGGCCTTCGGCGCCTTCAGCGCCGCATGTTCCAGCGGCTCTCCGTCGCCTTCGAGCGGTTCCACCGCCACGCTTCAAATCGTCCCAGATCCCGTCGGATGTTGGCGTTTCGGCACCTCTAGGGCCGCCTGCTCCACCGCCTTCCCGAGCGCTTCGCCTCGCCGAGATCTCGTCGGCGCTGGTCCGCCGGCGCTCTAGAAGGGAAGGCGAGAAGATCTCCACCGCCGGCGCTGGTTCTTCGCCTCCGTTTTTGGGCAGAACCGTTTCGTAAAGGGAAACGCAAAACCGTCTCTCTCTCCAAAATCGCAAAACCGTCTCTCTCTCCAAAATATGCCAAAATATTTTAAAATTATTAAATAATTTGAAATTTCATAAATATGCCAAAAATGTTTTTAAAATTATTAAATAAATAATTTTTTTTGAAATTTCATCATTTTGAAATTTATTTAATTTTTGAGACATAATTTCGAATTATTTTTGGCATATTACTCTCAAATTTTGAATATTGAATTATCACTTACAATATGATTTTTCTATTAAATTGCATTGTGATGACCTCCTATCGTGGGCATGATGATGTGAATTTTGTTTGTCATATTTTAAGATGATTAAATAAGCATGATTTATGCTATTAATTTACATAATTGTAATTTCACCTATCGTGGATGCATTTGTGTAAATTTATGAAATAAATATTGATTCATTATATTAGTGATAATTATACCCTATCGATGTGTTATTATTAGTATAATTTGTTGTTGCACAATACATTTCTCTTGACTTATGTTAATGTTTTTTTGGTACCCTATCGGTGCTAGGATTTATTAATTTAAGTTATAATGTATTGTAATTTGCTTAGGGATTTATTTTAAGCTGAACTTTTAAATCACCTTTTTTTTCCTTTATTGTGATGTTCAGTTTTCTTCCCTAATTCCGTCAAAACTCTAAACGGAACAAATTATGAGGAATGAAAAGAATCATTAGATCTCTACCTGACCATTGGCAATCTGGATTTAGCATTGAGGACGACGAGGCCTGTGCCTCTTACAGATGAGTCTTCTGAAGCTCAACGAATTTCTAAGGAGAAATGGGACCACTCTAATAGAGTGTGCCTGAAGGTGATTAAATTCACCATGGAGAAATCTATCAGACAGAGCATTCCAGATCTTGATGATGCCAGTGCCTTTCTGAAAGCAATTGGTGAAAAATTTACAACTTTTTATAAGGCACAGAAAAGCCAATACCTTTCCTTATTTGAAAAGACCAAATATGATGGTGTCAGCGGTGTACGTGAACACATTATGAAGTTAGTACATTTCTATAATAAGTTGAAGTCTCTCAAGGTTGAGATTGGTGAAGACACTTTAATTTATCGCATCTTGGAGTCTCTGCCTTCTCAGTTTGACATCATGAAGACTTCATATAAGATTCAAAAGCATGACTATGGAGTGGATGAATTGATTGCAATAATCACCCAAGAGGAGGAGTCAATGAAGAAGAATGAGCCTAATAGCATTCAGTTCGTTACTTCTAGTTCAGGTGCTAAAGGTGCTAACAGATATAAAGGAAAAAAGAAAAAGGGTACAGAGAAAGCAGAACGACATTTAGAACCCAAGAAAAAATTCTTTAAAGGTTCTTGCAAGTATTGTAAGAAACATGGTCACAAGGTGGAAGATTGCTTTATCCTGAAAAAGAAAGAGGAGAAGCGAGGTAATCTGCTAGCACTAACTTGCTTTGAATCTAATATGGTTGATGTTCCTCCAAATTCCTGGTGGTTAGACTCAGGGGCTACTATTCATGTTGTGAATTCTTTACAGGGGTTCACAAGCCTGAGGAAACCAAGTGATGTTGAGACGAAGATTGTTATGGGAGATGGAGCTGGTGTACCTGTTGCTGACATTGGAGTCGTCTCTTTATGTTTATCCTCTGGACACACTTTATTATTGCAAGATGCTGTTTATGTCCCTTCCATGAGAAGGAATTTGATATCTATTTCTATTTTAGACAAATGTGGATACAACTTTCATTTTGGTGATGGAAAATTGGTGATTTATTATAATTCAACTGTTGTTGGTTCAGGAGTTTTGCATGACAGAATTTACATGTTAAACGTAACTGATATGTCAGTTAACTCCATTAGTGGGAGTAAACGTAACAGGATTGATGAATCTTCCTCTATGCTATGGCATAGACGTTTGGGGCATATTTCTAGGCCTCGAATTGAAAGACTCATAAAAGTAAGGATTCTGCATGATCTTGACTTCTCAGATTATGACACTTGTGTCAATTGCATCAAGGGAAAGTTCACTGCTAAAACCAGGAATAAAAGTTCAAACAGATGTGACGATGTGCTACAATTAATTCACACAGACATGTGTGGACCTATTACTCCTACTGCTATGGGTGGATATAGGTATTTTATTACCTTCATAGATGACTTCTCCAGACATGGATGAGTATATCTTCTTCAGGATATAGCAAGCTCTCTTGAAGCCTTCAAAACCTTTAAAGCCTTTGTTGAGCTGAAAACAGAAAAGAAAATTAACTGTGTAAGGTCTGATAGAGGAGGAGAATATTATGGTCGTTATGACGAGACAGAAAGAAATCTAGGACCATTAGCTTGATTCCTTGATGAATACGAAATTGAAGCTCAATACACCATGCCTGGAACTCCTGAACAAAATGGCATTGCTGAGAGACGAAATCGAACACTCATGGACATGGTGAGATGTATGTTATATCACATTCATCTCTGCCAGAATTTCTTTGGGGAGATGCCTTGTGAACTGCTATGTATATTCTTAATCAGGTACCTAGCAAATCTGTGCCCAAAACTCCTTTTGAGCTAATGACTGGTAGAAAGCTGAGTTTGAGACATTTCCATGTATGGGGTTGTAAGGCAGAAGTAAGACCTTATAATCCTAAACAAAAGAAACTTGATCTCAAAACTATTAGCGGTTATTTCATTGGCTACTGCATCAGTTCTAGAGGATGTAGATTTTATTGTCCTTCTCACTCTACACGAGTTATTGAATCTGACCGAGCAATTTTCTTTGAGGATGATTTGGACAGTGGGAGTTACACACCTCGAATGATGACCTTTAGAGAAGATCGAACCATGCTTCCATTACCATCTTATTTTCTTCCTACAGACATCTCAACCCCAATGGTTCACACATATGAACAAATGATAGAGCCACAAGTTGATAAACCACAACTCAATGATCAACAACTTGATGATGTTGATGTGGCCCCATTAAGACAATCTCAGAGAATACGCCGACCTTCTATACCAAATGACTATGTTGTATGCCTTCAGGAGCACGAATATGATCCACATGATGATGACGATCCCATCACATTTCAGGAAGCACTTTCTAGTTCTCATGCTTCTGACTGGCTAAAAGCTATGCATGATGAATTATCTTCCATGTCTCATAATAATGTTTGAGATCTTGTGGACTTACCAGCAGGTTGTAAGTCTGTTGGATCTAAATGGGTCTTTAAGACAAAACGTACTCCAGATGGAAAGGTTGATAGGTATAAGGCTCGATTGGTGGCTAAAGGTTATAGTCAACGGGAAGGCGTTGACTACAAAGAAACTTTTTCACCAGTTTCAACGAAAGATGCACTCCGAGTTGTCATGGCTTTAGTTGCTCATTTTGACCTAGAGCTACACCAGATGGATGTAAAGACAGCTTTTCTGAATGGAGATCTTGCTGAAGATGTCTACATGGTTCAGCCTGATGGTTTTGTTGAGGCAGGCAATGAGCATTTGGTGTGTAAACTTAAAAGGTCCATTTATGGACTGAAACAAGCATCTAGGCAATGATATTTAAAATTTGACCAGGTTGTCACTACTTACAATTTCAAGGAAAATGTTGCAGACCAGTGCATTTACTTGAAGACTAGTGGGAGTAATTTCATCATTCTCGTATTATATGTCGATGACATTCTCCTTGCTAGTAGTTGTATGAACCTATTGGTTGAGACAAAATCAATGTTGTGCAGACATTTTGTTATAAAAGACCTTGGTGAAGCTTTCGTTGTTCTAGGCATCCAAATTCTTCGTGATAGGTCACGTGGCATAATTGGATTGTCTCAAAAGGGATATATCGAGAAGATTCTCAAGAAGTTCAACATGAATGCTTGCTCCCCATGTGCTGCACCTGTGCAACGTGGTGACAAATTATCTAACAAACAATGTCCTCATAATGATGAAGAAATGGATGCTATGAAGAAAATTCCATATGCTTCCGCTGTTGGCAGTCTGATGTATGCTCAAGTTTGTACTCATCCTGACATTGCTTTCATCGTCAATGCCTTAAGCAGATACTTGAGTGACCAAGGTTTGGGTCATTGGAAAGCCGTTAAAAGGGTCATACGATATTTACAGGGAACCAAGGATCATATGTTGACTTTTATGAAGTCTGATCAACTTCAAGTCACTGGCTATTCTGATTCTGATTTTGCAGGTTGCCCTGATGATCGTAGATCTACTTCTGGCTTTATTTTTATGATGGCAGGAGGAGCTATCTCTTGGAAGAGCGTTAAACAGTCTCTTACAGCTACCTCTACCATGGAAGCAGAGTATGTTGCTTGTTTTGAGGCCACTCGCCAGGCCATGTGGCTTAAGAAATTAATATCTGATTTTCACATAGTTGAAAGCATTTCCAGGCCACTTGTGATTTACTATGACAATACTGCTGCTGTGAGTTTCTCTCGAAACAACAAAAGCTCTACTCGTTCAAAGCATTTTGATATCAAGTATCAATTTTTTAGAGAGCAAATTCAAAGTTTTCACACTCGGATTGAAAACATTGATTATGAGGAGATGTTAGCAGATCCACTGACTAAGGCCTTAACTGTTGGAATTTTTCTTATTCATGTAACTCACATGGGTTTAGTCAAGGCTTTTGATGTATTAAGTTAGTGGGAGTTTGATTCTCTATTTTCTTTAAGAGACATGCTCTAGTTGACGTCATTTTGTTCATGTTTCTTATTAGCATTTTATTTGTGCTTGGACCATTGTAGTGTCATTTATGGGACTGCATTATGCCATACATCTATAAAAAAAAATATTAGCTAAATGCAAATGATTAATATCCCTATCGGATATTTATTTTGTTGCTCAAATTTTTCATATCGCTAATTAATATACGATATATCGGTAATTGTCGTTTTAGCTTAATGATTTGTATGTTGATTATTGATTGACACTATCCAAGTGGGAGAATGTTGAAAATATTGTGGATTAGTATCATTCAATATCTAATTATCATTAACCGACAATATAAGATATGATCATTTTATCAATATGGTTATTTATCTTTAACCGACAATATCTTAAAATATCAATATGGTTATTTTAACTGGGATTACAGTGAGATAGACTCTGTGATGGGTTAGGTCAATCAGATAAAAAACCCAATTAAGAGAGGTCCCTGACTACCCTGGGGGGTTATAAATTTGTCATTCCATTAAGCAAATTAACACATAGAATTGTTCTCTACAATAACCCCTCAGAAGGTAGCCAGAAGAACCTCCTAGAGTTCTTTTCAATAGTGCTCATGGATATGAACGCTAATTCAGGTACACATTCATTCTCATTCTATCAATTCAATATCAATAATTGACATACTATAATTTGTGTCTAGTACAGTATAATTCAAAACCTACTTTAATATCTTAAAATATCAATATGGTTATTTTAACTGGGATTACAGTGAGATTGACTCTGTGATGGGAAAAGAACTCCTAGAGTTCTTTTCAATAGTGCTCATGGATATGAGCGCTAATTCAGGTACACATTCATTCTCATTCTATCAATTCAATATCAATAATTGACATACTATAATTTGTGTCTAGTACAGTATAATTCAAAACCTACTTTAATATCTTAAAATATCAATATGGTTATTTTAACTGGGATTACAGTGAGATTGACTCTGTGATGGGTTAGGCCAATCAGATAAAAAACCCAATTAAGAGAGGTCCCTGACTACCATGTGGGGTTATAAATTTGTCATCCCATTAAGCAAATTAACACATCAGAATTGTTCTCTACGATAACCCCTCAGAAGGTAGCCAGAAGAACCTCCTAGAGTTCTCTTCAATAGTGCTCATGGATATGAACGCTAATTCAGATACACATTCATTCTCATTCTATCAATTCAATATCAATAATTAGCATACTATAATTTGTGTCTAGTACAGTATAATTCAAAAACTACTTTATACTTTCATCACAGTATAGAGCAATTTCATTTTATGTTAAGATACTTGAAAACTATGCATGCATCAGGAAATTAAACTAGATCACTACACTACATGTCTTGTATATTTAACTAGTACATGTATGATGTAAGAGAATTTATCTATAACAGTTGAAATTCTAGACAAATTTATATTTCCATGTCCCTCCTTATGCTTGAAATGTGTTTGCATGTATTATTGTTTCAATACGTCAGTCATACTGTTATTGTTTATTTGAAGAAATAATAGATAAATAACTTATCAATTACCGAGTTTTTAATATAAGAAAGGTAGTTTCATCTTTTCTTGGCATATCCCAGTAAAATATAACATGAGCTACACCTTTATAGTAGGCGAAAGGAAAAAAAAAACATTTAATTCATTAAGACTTTCTTTCTTTTTCTAATAAACGCAATGTAGTAGATAGTGCCAAGTCAAAATTTAATAATTTTTAATATGCAAAAAGCCTAGAACATTATTGTTAAAATGCAGTTGTGATGATGCCATAACAACATTATAACGCTACTGCATTGACTACCGCAATCTGTTATAGGCGTTTTGGGATTCTATGACAGGGTCCACCATTCTTAGTATGGCAACTATAATGGCCGTTACGTTGTGGCAGGTTATGGTGGGTTATTGGGCATTTTTCAACAATAAAATTGGGTTTGAGTAGACCCAAAACTACTTAAATCCACCTCACGTCTCTTCAATAAACATGTACATGTTGATTTTTTAACCATTACTTTTGTATCTTAGAAAGTATTAGTATAAGGTTTGAGAGAAAGTTGTAATGTAATATTTTCAAACATATAGGGATATTAGTACAATATTTTTAAACTTAAAGGGAGATTAATGTAAGAAAATAAAAAAAAAATAAAATTATGTGTAATTTAATAAAAGTAGAGAGGATTTTCTATAATCTATTCTAATTTTATTATATTATTTTTTGTGACATACTATAATTTTATTACTATACTATTTTACGATTTTAAAATTATTTTTAACATAATTTTCTTTTTTTTAATAAATTTGGTATATTTCATGCAGATTTGCAGTGTAGAGCAACCAACACTCATTTCTTTGCTTTGTGTCCCATGTACCTTGTTGTTACAGCCATTTTTGCAAAGTTCGCAGTGGAATTTGAGGTGTTTGGACGAAGGTAGAAGACAACCATTTTATTATCGTATTGCCTAGGTTAGTTTTTTTTTTTAAAAAAATGTCCCTTAAATAAAACTCTTCGTTTCACTAAAAGATTTCACTCTTTTTAATTAAAACAAATGAGGTTGTCGACAAGTGATGTCTCAACGGGATAATGAAAAAAAATTATTTTAAAATCAGAGGGAGTCGCCACCAACATTTATTAAGGAAAATATCGGAAAAAAACTTTAAAAAAAAATGGTCTGCGAAACCAGATTTCGAATTGGGAGTCGATTACGTATGAGGAAGGTGTTAACACCCCACAATGTCTGTCATAAAGACAGTTACCTCTAATTAAACGTGAAAAATTAAGTAACTTCAAAAATATTTATTTCATCCTTTAAGACACAAAATCATTTTTACTTTATTTAATTTTAATATTTTTAACAAAGATTTTTATTATTTATTATTTTATTTTTTTTATAAAAAGATATTACTCAATTAAATCTTTTATGTTTTTGGGCTCGACAAGAGAGAGCTCCTGCGCCTACGTATCTCCAAATATTTTGGAGAATCAGAGTTTACATAGTTTTTGCTTAAATTTGGGTATTAGAGTTTTTTCTATTAAAATATAGGATTTCCGAACTGTCATAGTTCATATGTCCTCAAACTTTAAAATAGACAAGGAGGGTTAAAAAGAAAAAAATTGTCACATCTAATTATTTTTATTTATATTTGAGTATACAATTACAATGAAAATTAAATAAATTAGAGTAGACTAAACTATCACAGTATATGTCCTCAAATTCCATAAGGTCAGAAAATGTCATATTTAATAATCCTTATTTTTCATTTAATACGAAATTATTAAAATTTAACTCTTAATCCAACATATGATTTTTAGTCTTGGCAATAAAAAGATATCACACCATTTAAATCCTATTAAAAATATTGTAAATAAAAATGGTGAAAAAAAGAAAAGTTTAGATGTCATGTATATATAATATATTCTTCATAAGAATATGTTAACAATTATGACAAGAATTAAATATATTTGAGCACATCAAACTGTCACAATATATGTCTTTAAATTCCATGAAGTCAAAAGATGTCACATTTAATCGACCTTATTTCTTCCCTTAATAAGAAATTATTCAAACTCTAATACTTTTAATTATATGATTTAGAACATTAGGAATAAACGATATCACATTTAATTGATCACTTGATCTCAATTAAAAAATATTACAAATAAAAGTGATGGAGAAGTAAAGTTTAATGTCATTTATTTATTTATAAAAATAAAATATAACCAATTATAACGAGTGTTTGATAAATTTGAATACGCTAAATTGTCACATAGACGTACTCAAATTTTATAAGATTATTAAAATGGTATGATCATGGTGGCTAAGGTTTTATTGCTATTTTGGTATCCGGACTAGTTTTGGCTTTTGGCTATTTTAGATTAGAATTTTGCACTTGTTAACCTATAGTCATAGATTAACCCTTTATCAAAATAATCACTCTATGATTTTCATCTTATATTGATAGTTTTGTGTTTTTCCTTCATTTGATTGCAAACAAACAAATATTGTTTTAGTGTCAGCAAAATAAATCAATTTGGTCACAAATAAAATAATGTCCATAAAAGAGTTACCTATAGCCACTCTTTTCCTTCTCCTGGATATTTGGATTGAACAAACCTCCTTACTTCTTTTTACCTCTGTTTTCCTTTCATGTGATTGATGTACAAGTTGTAACTACCTCCATATCTTTTGCCTGTGATCTTTTTTTTTTTAAAAAACTCCCTCCAAACTGAATTATCTTTCTATTTATAGGCTTCACTTTCCTTCATCATGAAGGAAAGGGAAATCGCATAGCCAAATTTTTGCAAAACCAGAAGGAGCTGAATTGCAGGGTCAAGTTGGAGCCGCTTTGCAGTATGGCAAGTTGGAGCCGCTTTGTAGGATGACAGTGGATCACAACAGAGCAACTTGCTCTATTTTCTGCTTCCCTTCATTATTTTTTTACTTTTATTATTACTTGTATTATTTATCTTTTACTTTTAAGTTTTTAGTATTATATTTTATTTTCATTTTGTATATATTTTTTAATTCTTGTATTTATTTTTATTGAAGATTAGATCAAATAGAACAAAATTGGGTATCTAGTGAAACGATGCAATGAGGTTTTCTTAAAAAAACTCATATAAGTAAAACAATGTGTTTTACTTAGTTTATCTCTTCGAAAGTGAGAACAAGAAGACAACCGTTACAAAACTAGAAACCACTTCTCGCCTTCTTCTGTCCTCTCAAGGCTGACAATGGTGCTTCTTGCACCGATTCTAATGGTGCTTTCGATAATGTTCAGGAGTTATGTGTAGACCTTTTATTCTTTCTTTTTTCTCAACCTTTTGATTTTTTTCAACCTTTTGATTTCTTTCAATCATGGCTTCACGAATTACTTACCATTCCTGAGACCATTAAATCAGCACCAACCTCCTCCAATAGATTGGTGAGATCTTTCAAGTTCATTTTGAGAAACTTTATTTTGAATTTTAGTTATGAATGTGTTTAATTTAGGTGTTTTTATTTATTTTTCAGCATATATATATATGTATTTAAGACTTTCTGTAATAACAATCGTAAAATTATGAATGTTATGAATATTTAGATTGGTATATCGTTGATTTTAATATATATTTGTTATGAACGACTCCCGTTAAAGAGTTTAGTCTCTTTTTGCCGAATCCTTCTCTTTATAAACACATTATAGCGTATGTTACTATGGTTGTGATTCTCTATAAATCGTGTCTTGGATTTGGTAGCTTGCATCCTGGAGGCAGCATAAGCATTTAGATAGATAAGTAGAATTCCATATAAATTTGCAATACCCACTTTGAGTTGAGTCGACAAAGTGGCAAGTGTTAAGTGATAACACCTCATCTTCCAATACCTGACCAGATGACTGTGTCTATTGTGGTCAACTAGCTTCACTCTTCTGTCTGCCACCTAATACATTATCTACTTAAGAGCCCTATTTCCATCTTCAATTCGACCCGCATATATGGGACTCTAGTTTCATCACATGTTAGTCCTTATCTCTTCAAATCTATCAAAAGTCACAACCACAACCTATTGGTGTCCACCTCACCTACTCTAATACCTAGACCTCTCAGCACAAACAGATAGACATGGTCCACGACTCCACACTTTTCTAATGATTTTGCTACCTAGCTTCTTCCGCTCCTTACAACAAATCTTCCGTATAAGGCCAAAAACATAAAGCTTGTTCAAATTATCAAAAACCCAGTGTGGCCAATGGACACAGATTAATGACTCTCATATTAGACGTCTAAAAGAGATACGTTTGGCATAAAGTTAGTGGATGTAGTGGTTGAGTTTCGACATATATCTGTCCAAACACCTTTGTCACCAAAGTTGAACATTTCAGTGGTGTAGGTTTAGTTGCACCCAATCTCCTTGCGCGGATTTTATACAATCCTACCAATTTCAATACTGGTTTACAAGGTAAATTAATAAGACAAATTATTACATGATTCGGAGAAACTATAATTTTAATTTATCTTCACATAATATACAATCCATTTTTTTTTAATTTTATAAGCTAAGCAAATTTATCATAATATATGATCTATTATTATTAGTTATTTCCCGTAGATTAAAAAACTTAACCATATGTCATATATAAAATTTAATTAATTGGTATTGTATATATATGATTACGTACTAATCTAACACTACTATCTAATAATTTCTTAAAAAGAGAAAGAATTATATAATCAAGATGCATCTTGAGAAACTCAAGAGATAAAATTGAATGCTTTATTAGACTGTCAAATTAATGAGAAAACACATATTTAATTTAGATCGATTACGTTAACTAGCGAGACGACAAATCTTTGCAAACAATGAAAATATTAAGCTAATTGCCGTCATTAAATAATTTTATCAACTCACTAATTGATTGATCAACAAATCTTTTTGTCACTTGTTAAACTCATCCTTGTACCGTGGTGCTTGGGAAGGATAGATGCATGCATGTTTCCTTCCGGATTGATGATGTCAATGACAATATATTACTAATCAAGTATGCAATTGATATTCCACCTTTTAAACAAATAAGATTATGGTTGGTGTGATGGTGTTTAGAGTTTTTTTTTTTTTTTAAGGAGCGGTTTATTTGAAGTGCTTTTTAGAAAATTGAAAAAACTATTTAAAAAATACAAAGGAAATGAGAAAATATGTTTAGAGACTCAATTTTCAAAGAAAATTGTTGAAAAATGGAAAATTGATGTTTTAGAGAATTATAAAAATTAATTTTTTAGATTTGAAAATTTGAAAAATGCAAGTCTATTTTCAACCACATCTAGTTCTCTTTCTTCTTTTGTTGCTTCCACCTTCATGTCTTTCATCCTAACCTACATCACCTTTCTGTCTTCGCCGCTCTCATCTCTCATGCTTCTTCCATTCTGACCTCTATCACCTCTCATTGCCATCATTATCATCTCTCATGCTCCTTCTACACCTCCTATTTTGACCTCTACCACATCTCCAACGTCTGTCACCACCATGTTGAGGCGAGGATAATAATCTCAAGTAAATATGGGATTTTCTGTCCATACTTTTATGCCTCAAGATACTATGATACTTGGTTGAAAGAAACAATGTTTTATGGAGATATGGAATTATGAGTGCACTAAGATCGAGGGAGATAACATTTGAGTAGGACAATGAGGGAAGAATCTAAAGATTGGAGGGATGTAAAAGTCTGTCCATTGGATGAAGGCTCGATCTTGAGGAGTAAGACAAAGAGGTTGTTTGCTCGAGTCAACAACTAAAAATAAATCTCTAAAGTCAAAATCCATTTGAGGTCAAGACACTAAAACACCAAGATCCTCGAGCAATATGACTCAAGAAGAGAGATCAAGGTATTTCACAGAACAAAAACATTTGTTAAGGGTAAAAGTTGTTAAAAGGATTAAAGTCAAAATTCAGCAAGCAAAGGCCACGGGTCAAAGTGGAAGTTACTAGTTGTTAAGGGTAGTTACCAAAAGTTAAGAGGTTTTTGGTAGTTTCTTCCTGTTGAGGAATAAAATATTATTTTATTTTAAATTCTAGGGACAAGCACCTGTTGTAGAAACCACTATAAATCTCTTCACGCCAGAATCGGGGTCAGAACATTCACACAAAATCTTGTAAACTCAAGACACCTAGGATATGGTAACGAGTGAAGACATGTATGTTTTTACCACTTTTGAGGGCAGTTCAATCTACAAATTTCTTTTATTGTTCCTTTATATTCATGCATTTATTATTTTCATTAGTGTTAGATCTTTGAGGTTTATATTTCTGCATTTTTTGCTTTCATTAGTGTTATATATTTGAGGTTTTCCTTTCAAGGTTTACATTTCTGCATTTATTACTTTAATTAAAATTAGAACTCTAAGGTTTTTCTTTCAGGATTTACATCGCATTTCATTTAACTTTATTGTACATTTAATTGCTTTTGAAACAACTTTTCATGAACAACTTCGATTACATCTCACTTGAGATTTATTTTCTTTTAATCTGGAATTAAATGAACAAAATCATGTTTTCATCAAATCTCATGCCTCTTAAGTCAACATTCATGTCTCGGGGCTTCATTAATTATAACCAGTCTGACTAAAAAGAATTCACACACGCGTACATCTTTATAATCTAAAAGTTCCTCAACTAAATATAAATGTATTTGATTTTTAGAGTCAGAAGTGATAATGTGTAGATTTTAAATATTTATTTTTATAACAAACGAATTTCACAACAAATACACCACCTCCACCCATTTTCCACTGTCACTGCCCTTTCTTTGTTGAAAAATGAAAATTTTGAAAAACTAAATATATCTAAACATAATTTTTTAAATTTTCATACTTTTCTAAGAAATAAAAAATTAGCTAAAAACTATTATAGGAAGAAAATTAAAAATGTAACTAAATAAACGGTGTTAAAAATATCACTTTCAGATTGGTCAAATTAAAAGATTATGATATATGATAAAGTAATAAATTTAATAACAAATTAATTAGAGATCGATATTGAAATTAAAAATTCTCTTTTTGAATAAAAAAGTATGAATTTTTAGTTTCAATGTTGATGAAGAGAGGTATAGATGATTGAGCATAAAAAATATCGATATTAGTAGTTAGCAAGTGATAAATATCAAGATTTATTCAAATTATTTTTTTCATGGAAGATTATTTAAGAGTTTAATTAGTAAAGAATTTTATACTGATCAATCATAATTCTTCATTCTTATGACTTTTAAAGTATTAATTGATAAAATTAATAAACTTACATAAATGAAAAGTTGTGATTCATAAAACTTTTTACGTTAACAATGTACAACTTTTACATTGACAGTGTACAACTTTTTATACTGATAGTGCATAATCCTTTTATTTAATCATAAACATTATAAGACATGGTTGTATTTTTTTTATACCATTGTTAAAGGTCAGTCCCAGACCTTGATTAGAGGGGTGACTGCCCCGGGTCTAGACCAAAAGAGGCCTAATTTTTTTTAAATATTATTTTTATATAGAATTTTATATTACTTTTATAGATTATATTAAAATTATATCTCTTTTTTATCTAAATTAAGTTAGGAAATGTATGTTCATAAATATAAAATATAATCTTATTGACGTTAATTCTTTCCAAATGTGTTAGATTACAAATTTTTTATAAATGAATTTTGGAATGTTTAGTTTTTAATAAGATAAAAATATGAAACAACGCAATTTTATTAACATTGATTGATACAAGTATGAGTGATCCACATATGTTTCTTGACTAATAGTGTTTAGTCATTGTGTTACCCATCATGACTAATTCAAATTAATACCATGTTAAAAAAACAAAACTCAAATTATGGAGTACTTATAAAGAAGTTAATATATAATAGATAATAAAATAGATTAAATTTAATGTAAAATGATCATATCTTTTATGATATAGTTAACATTAGAACTATAATTTTCTTTTGGGTATCCAAATATACAAATTAAATTAAATATTTTTAATTAATATATTAAATTTAGCAACACAAAAATATCACAAAATTTATCCACATATCAAGAAAATAAAAATTATATAAATTAAAAAAATTATACAAGATTATAACATTATTATAAGAGAAAATATATTTGGTTTTTAAATTTCATGGTAATATTTCTAATTATGTAAGAATTTTATTGTATCGTTAGATATTATGTTTGAAATTGTTAAAACAATGACCTTAAATTTTGTTTAAATAAATTTTATTTAATAAGATATTAATTATTTGCTTAGAATAATGAAATAATATTTTTTAATTCTTATTAAAAATCATTTAATAAAAATTAGAGAGACCTTAAAAATTATTAGAAATTATGGTTTTGTACTATTTTAAATGTGTATCCATAAGAAAATAAGAAAATGATAGAGATAAGTATAAAATTTAATAGAAAACCTAATAAGAAAGAAAAAGTGAACTAAAGAGAAAAATAAAATGAAAGACTTACAAGAAAAAAATTATTATTGTCTATTTTTAAGAAATATAAATTTAATTTTTAAAAATATTTATATATAAATGTGACTTATTTATAATTTTGGTCCGTACTCATAAAATCTCATAAGCCACCATGGTTAAAACAAATTACACAAACACTCTATCTAATCCACCCTTCGCATATTATTAATTACTAGTTTACTACTAATGGTTCTAAAGAGTAACATGTATGATTTTTTAACTACATTTAAAATAAGTCTTTTACATTCCTGTCATTGTCCCTATTTAATTTGTTCGACTCACAATTACATCCTTCTATATTTGTAAATTATTTAATTTCATTGCCATTCCTCTTTTGCTCCTCTTTCTTTCTTTAAGTTTTAAATTTAATTTCATTGCAATTACTTATTTTTTGAAATGAAATTTTAGTGAAAATTAGAGTAGACATTTGTAAAATTTTATTAAATTACATAAAACTTTACTTTTTTTTTATATTTTTATTATACTGACCTTTCTTTAAATTTAAAAATATTATATTAATACGTTTTATATCTAAAAATATTATATTAATACTCCTCTTAAATGTATGTATAATTATATTAAATTTTTTGAATTTTTGTTACAATTTACTCTAAATATAATTCATTAGCTTTAATTAAATTCTTATTTCATTCTTTTAAGTTTCAAAAACTTACCTTCATGTCATTTACATCATTAAAAATTATTATTATAATAATAATAATAATAATAATAATAATAATAATAATAATAATAATAATAATAATAATAATAATAAGTCAAACAAATTTCATTAAAACGCTTGGCTAAACACTAACACAAAAAGAAGCCTACAAAACTAAAACACGTGTAACATTACATTCATAATAATATATATTTTACTTCCTCCTAGAATATTGCATCTAAGTTTCTTTTTAAATGGTTTCCCTCTTATCAAATTCAAAATTGCAATCGTGTGAAATTGAAATTTGACTTATAGTTCAAAGGCAATATAATAGCTGCATACTTGTTCAAGGTCATAACTAATTAACATGGCTAACATATAGTCAAATTATTACATTCAAGCGAAATCAAATGTTGATACTCATTTTCACATATTCAGGTCTTAGAAATTAAATTGAGATTTTGACTTAATCTGGTTACGGGTGTTTATTGTGCAATTTGATTCAGTTTTGAGGAAGAAAAAAAATTTGAACTAATTATTTTAATGGAATTTGATTGATTCAAATTGTCAAAAATTTTCTCCTAATCTAAACTAATGATAATCATGATCTGATCACATTGTTTCCCCTTAAAATTAAGAGACATAATAAGGAATTTTAAAGTATTTTTAGATTATTTAGAGACAACAAATTCTCACATTAGCAATTCCATATTATGTTAGACAAATATATTAATATTAAAGATATGCAAAACTTTTATCTTCTAAACAAAGAAAATAAGTTCTCCCTAAAATAAAGTAGAGAAAAGTTAGAAATGAAAGTGACAAACGATATCACAATTGATATATGTGAGAGACAAGAGAGATTGACCACCAGAGTTGGTATAAAACTATAATGTTAGAAGTTTAGAGTTGAACTCTAAGTCTTAGACTTAGATAAGACAAAAGTTCAAGTACCTAAACCCTAAACATCTTATAAAAATATAATATTAATAATTTTTAATTTTAATATAAAATATTTATATGAATATAGTAATAGTTTGGTTCAATTTATGTTGGATTTTTAAATCCTGATTGAATTCGTAAATTGAACCGAATTTAGTAATAGGTTTGATTGAGTTTAAACAATCTTGAATTCTTAAATTGAACCGAATTATTCCCATTCGTTTGTTTCAGTTCTGACTTGAACAAAAAAATATTCGAACGGATTTAGATCAACGAATTTATATGATCTATTCGAAAATCACCTGCTGTTGGTTTGACAATAAAGAACATACTACAATTTCAAGTTTTATCTAAAATCCATAAAAGACTGAAACATGCAAATTCCAGCTAACAATTATCTAACTTAAATACCTAATGAATATTCAATGCAATTTGTAACCATTTTTAATTTTTTATGTTGTTAAAACATAAAAGTTTTAAATTTGCATGGATGGCATATATAAAATTCTTTATAAATCTATTTATTATATAATACAGTTGTTCATTCAGGATAAAAAAAGTTGCATGTCTTTGTCGTTTCTCTCCTAGAACAGTTGGATCCTGTTGCTGGTACAGAGTCACCCATGTTTACACAGTTGAGGAATATGATCTGCACCCGTATTGCAAACATGCGGGCTCGGCTTCATTTATGCATTTTGTCCTTAGTGACATTAATGGAATTATGCGAAAAATATTTTTTCATATGTATACGACAATCTCCGGTGTGAACTTTAAACGCCATTAGTTCCTCTCCCTTACATTTTTCTAATTTATTTTGTCCATAACAAGCTTTTTATTCAGACATTGAATTTCACATATTCAATAGTTCGATTCAATTAATATTAATTTTGATTATATATATCAAGTATTCAAGATTTTGTACGAAATCATACTTCCTCGTATAATACATATTATCCACTTGCACTTTCTACTGTCGTGTATCAAACACAACGTCCTTCCTGTGAATGTGATCATCCTTCACCTGCGGCGTCTTGTTGGGACTAAATTTCAAGTCTTATATTTCAATATTTGTAACATTTATCACATGGTTTCAGTTCAGCCACTAAAATCATTAAGCCCAAGCACATCCCAAGTAACATGACTACCGGTCTAATAAACTTTCAGCTTCATCATTTTATATAAAGATGTATGTATTATTATTAATTAATGTTAGAATTCGATTGAAGTAAAAAGGAATCTAGTTCATATGGTTGAATATACCGCGTGAATTATTATAAACTCGCTGACGCGATATTTATGTATGAAAAAGAATATTTTTTTATTGAAGCAGCAAGCAATTGGAGATTAATAAAATCGACAGGAAGGTTATCTTCTTCTTCTTTTTTTGTTTGAACATTCAGATTTAATGTATAGGTTGCGGTCTGGTAAACCAATTACTTTAGTTCCAAGTTGAAAGGTGCAAAATTAGGTTCGAGTTTCTTCCGATATGGACTAGAGCAAACGATATCTTTTACTCGGTTACATCCTAGCTAATAAGATTTATTTGAGTAAGATTCTATACGAACACTTCAAGAGGAAATTATATAAAAATTAAGAAAATTTGTCAATAATTTTTTAAAAAGATGTGAAACTTTTTTTCAAGATAAGTTTGTTAATTTGTAAAAGTTTTTTCATATAATTTTTTTAAAATGTCAAACATTTTAAAAATTAGCTCACGAAAAGTTTCACATTACTTAAAATAATTTATGAAAAATTTATTTTTAACTTTTTTTTATATTTTTTTCTTCTAAAAGCGCTTCTAAAAAATATCACACAAACATGACCTAAAGGAATATATATAAATTGATAGTTTTTAACGTGAAAATCACTAACCCTTTTTTGATAGTCTGATAGAGATGGGAGAAAGGGAGGAATGAGTGGAAAAGAAAAAGATAAGAAATGAGTGAAAAAGGAGTAAACTTAAAGTTGTTTGATTGGAGTGAAATAAAGTGAAAGAAACATTCGAATTAAAGTGAGTAGTAGATAAAAAAGAAACAAAAAATATCACTTTGTATATTTTTATTTAATATAAAATACTTAATTATTATTTTAATTAAATTTTCTTTGATTATTATATTTAAAAATACATGTGAAACCAATTTCTACTCAAATCATTTAAGGGATGTTTTTTTTCTTCATGTGAGATTCACCCACTTTCTTCCCAGATCACCCCAATCAAATAAGAATTTGGATTTGCATATACACAATGAGGTACAAAACATGAAAACTAGCATAACACAACTACTTACATTACATGACAATTGTTTGTTCCATGTGTTTGGTAAACAATGGAAAAGATAATAAAGTAAAATATATATTATTATGGATATAATGTATTTATATGTGTGTATATATACACACACGTAATCATCTATGATAGACATTTCATATTCATCTATTTTTAATAAAATTTTTAAGTTGAGAAATGTGGGAAAGGAGAAATGTTATAATAAGGGTTAAGTTTGAATTTTTATATTATCATGTCTTTTAAATTTATGAAAAGCACCATATGTATGAGAAGACGTGGTTCATTTCAAATCATTTCTCTGAACAAACTCAACGTCAAACCCACATCTTAGAAAGACGGAGCACATGGCATAAAACATATCCTACAAGAGACAAAACTCTACCACTAACTCCTTTAAAGTAAAAGAGAAAGGTAAATTTCCAAGGTGTCCCAATTATACATTTAGGCTGTACAAATAAAAATCTAGTACTTGATTGTCTATGAAGGGATCCAATTCAAAATCATCACTTCCTCGAAAAAAAGTATTCAACGGTTTGTCGTTATCAAATGTGGAGAAGCATTTTGGCTCATATAAATCTACAAGGTAGGGTTTTTGTGGAGGAGTGTGGTCGGTAGTGGAGCCGAACGCGGAAGGAAGAAAAGGTTATCTTCAGAACGTACCCAAACTTACGTTGAACCTGAATTTAAGGTTAGTATGATTAAGTGTGTTTAAATTTTGGATTGATGGTTAATCTTATAACTGGATTTAAAAGAATGAAAGTTGTTATAATATTTCTGGAATTAACTGGGAAGTCAAAGACTATTAATTATTAGGTGGTTATTCAAAAAAAAAAAAAAAACAAAAACTGAAGTTAAGCCAAATATGAGCGAATCGCTTTGCTTCGAAATTTTCATGACATCTCATCATCAAAGAACTATATGTATGAAATCAATCATTAACAAAGAATTGGATGAGGAGTCCATGTATCGTGAAACCAATTAGAGGAAGAAATATGTGATTCTTTAAAAGGGAGTTCAAGAGTGCTTTTGACTGAAGAAATAATAGGATCCAAATAGCAAATGTTTGGAACCTTATGTGGAAGGAATGTGTTTCAAACTATCCACATAATTAATCATTGACTTTAGCCCCGTAACTTAATGTTCATATGTTCCACTCTTACCCATATTTAGGCTCAAAAAGTAATACGCTGGGTCATGAAAGATGCAACTTGCAAGTGACGAGACATGTTCATTCATTTTGGAGCTTTAATGATCGATCATGTCATAAGAAGTCACAGCTATATAAGCCATAAACTAAAGTCTAAAGCTGAAATGTGTACGAGTACGACAAAAGAAATGTTAATCACTATTGAAAAAAGAAAAGGAGAGGAGCCAATTCCATTGGAGGAGAACAGTAGAGGTCATTATCCACGTGGAGGCAGAAAAAGATACACACAAAGTTTTTAAAAGGAGAGAGGACCCTTCTCATTCACTTATATATATATTTATTTATTTAAAAGCCTGAAAAAACACAAACATGCATGCTTGTCAACAACCTCTTATCCGAGTCTGCTTTCGCATCTATTCCATATCTAAACGAGAGACAGAAGAGTTTGCCTCCATCTCATCAATGTTGTCACTAGGATTTGCAGTTCTTCCATGTCTCGCTCTCCCACTACATATCTATAATCATTACCAATATATTGAAAGCTGTTTATGAAAAAGGACTGGAAAAAACAAAGTTGATTAGATGGGTTGTTTTGTATCAAAACAGTCAATCAATGTATAATAAGAACAAGAGTAATTGAAAGTATATACTTTAAGCTAAATTCTATGTTTATAGAAAATAAACGGTTTTTATTCTGGTTATATATATATATATATAATTAGTTTTATATAAAAAATTGTATGATAAAAAAATGAAATTTAAACTTATAAATTCATAAAAATAACTCAATTTAAATTTAATTTTATGTAATTTTTTATATATATATTTTTTATACAAATTTTAGTTAATTATAAAATACATGCAATGACATAAAATGCAAAAGGAAAATGTAATAGTTCAAAATTTTGTTTAAATAAAATTCTAACCACTTTTAAATTATTTAAAATATAAAAATTATGTCAATCAGCATCATACTCACTAACTAAATAAGAATAATAATGAAACAATGACTAAATTAATCACCATCTAAAGGATAAAGTGTAATTTTTTTACATGTTTTTAGTCTTTTCAATTTTTATCTTAAATTTTTTTATTTTTTTATTTCCTTCTTCTTTCTTTCTATAGATTAAATATCTTTATTCATTTTTATTATTTATAATTTTATTTTATTTTTATATTGATATATTTCTTTTAATATGTTAAAAATTAATTGTTAAATATATTTTTTCCTATAAATATTAAACAACGTTTATTTATACTTTGAAAGCTACAAAATAATATAAATTTTTATTATAATAAATTTTGTTTAGAAATCATTTAAAATAATTATAAATAATTTAATTGATAAATTTTTTACCTGGCATCATTATAGGCAATATATTATGAATAACAAAGCTATTCAAATATTTAAAATACCTGCATATTAAATACTCAAAAATATTTACTTTTAATTTTAAATTTAAAATATTTTTCTTATGAATTATATTAAATAATTTCATAAATAATTTTTTACTAATATTTTTGTTACGTAGTCAAAATTTTGATACTAAAATTTTATTTAAATCTAATTAGTTAGTATATATTATACAAAATTAATATTTTTACTCTATGTTTAATAAATTTATTAAACAATCAATATCTATATAATGATTTTATTTTTTACATATTTATATTAAATATACTAAAATTTTATAAATTAATTTTAAGTTGTTTTGTTCAATAATTTCATAAAAAGTTGTTTTTGAAAAGAAAAATTGTTATTCTAACATATGTTGTCACATGCCAATCACAATACACTAGTAATTACAACTAATAATCTCTCAAGGGACTTTACAACAACAATTTCAGAAAGAAACAAGGTGAGGAATGAGCACCTCACTAAACCCCACATTACTGTATAAGTCCTAAATTTTTAGTGCAATATGCGAGTTGTATGATTCAATCATAAAAAGGAAAATTTAGCATTTTTAATATAAGTTTTTATCCAGTTCCATGATTTATGCAGAACATGTTTCTATATAAAACACATAATGGTGATCCCTTGAACGCAAGTGTATTTTTTGCTAATAAAGTATGCCACAAAACAACTAGCCAAACTAGGGTCCAAATATCTTTACCTTAACATGTTGCCTTGAGCGAAAAAAATCATCTGAGGTAAAAACCTAAATATTTCCAAGTCATATGGATAAATTAGAGCACATGTAAATATTAAGTGGTTCACAAATTCTGGAACTACATGACACATAAGGTAGAAATCTCCATGTAGCAAATTGATATTTCTTTGACCAGTTTATGCTTAATAGGAATCTAGTTTAACGCCACTGTCCAAGCAAAGGCATTTACTTTTGAAGGAACATTTTCCTTTCAAATAGCGTTAAAGACCCTATAATTTTATGACTGAGTAGTATAATGAATTTCATAGTACACATGTTTTACCAAATAACATTTTCCCACTTCCAGAGCAATCCTTCGTATCTTGCTTCATTACCATTCCTTGCAAATATGTCATCAAGTCATTCACCTCATTGCTTTCCTAGCTAAGAGGTCTCCTCAACAAAGATTCTATTCTCAAATATCTTCCCTCCAGATCCCAAACTCATAAATAGTAGTTTTTTTACGAGAAAAAAAATGCACAAATTAAGTCTAGGAACTTTCATTTCAAGTTATGTCTAATCAATTTATCGTTTTCTTGTTCAATCAATATTTGATTTTGATTTTTTTTACATGCAATTTTTTTAGACTAATAGCAATTACACATCATAAGTAAAATTAGTCTTTGACATTGATTGGGATATTCATTCGGGGTTTATGATCCAAGAAAAACTATAAATATATAATAAATATCTTAGAAATGATTCATTAAACATACTTATGACAAAATAGTTTTAAATTATTGTTTTCTATGAAAGTGAATTAAACCTTTATGCTCTTATTTGTGAATTAATACATCATCCTTTTTTAAAGTATGTAGTATATTTAATTAAATTAATTCATACTTTTGTGGTAACTATATTCAATTAAACTTATTAAGTTCTTTGGTAATTGATTTAGTTTTCAAAAGTTTAAATCTATTTTTGTAATTTAATTCTTAAGCTTCTTGCTAGGATTCCAACTATTAAATTCATCTTTCAGTTTTTCCTGATTATTTACGGCTACAAAAATGGTCAAACGTATTATATTAGTAAAAATAATATAGAAGAAATCATAAGAAAATTTGAGAAGAACATAAAAGTATTTTAATTTACAATCGATAGAGTCAAGCAGTTAAGTCTCAAGCATTATGTCTCAATCATAGAATAAAAAAGTTTACTCTTGAGTATAAAAAACAGAAAAGTAAAAAATAAAAAGCAAAGGAAAACAAGGAGCTCCAAGTCTTGTTCTCTTTGTGGTGTGTAAAAAGTTTAGTACCCTAGTTTAGAACATAATTTTTCCATTTAAACTATTCATCATTTCTCAACTCAAAATGAAAATAAAATAAAATAACTTACATTGATACATAAAGGAGTGCACATTTTGTTGGGGGTGTAATTCTCAAAATGTCAACAATTAATATTTTTTCTTCTAAATTGACTTCAAAGCTCTAAACTTCACTCCTATGTGTCAAACTAGTCCAAGAGCACCTTAAACTCTAGTAAATCATGTCATAAAGCACACAAAAAAAAACATAACAAGTTCCAAAATAGAATAAAAGACTACATAAAATGCAAAAACTAAGTTTATATGACTTATAAAAGCCTAATTAAAATGAGCTGAAAACAACTAAAAGTGCAACACATTAATGATGATAATGACAACAACGATAGTGATGATATATAATCATAGAGTACTCCGACAGTGAAAATGCTAATAGGAGTGACAACATTAATGGTGGTAGTAGTGATTCCAACATGAGTACCATCAATATGGTGATAGTAGTGGTGAAATAATGGTAGGGAAAGGGTGTCTTTTAAAACTAAAACCCAAATTCACAAACCCCTTTTTATTTTGAAAATAATATAAAAGCTTGAAAATTTTGCTAAAAGTCATTAAACTTTATTCTTTTAAAAAAGGTTTTGTTTCGAAAATTATATTTTAAAAACAAATAAAAAACTCGCAATCACCCAAACGAATCCTACATTTTTTATATTAAATAATTTAAAATCTCATTTTATATTAATGTATTCATTTTTTGCAATATAGATTTCAACATAGTTGAACTCAAATAATATATAGGAAAATAATTTTGAAAATGTCTTTTTAATAATGAAAATGATTGAAAGTATTGTAGTAAATAACAATAGTTATAAGTATAATGAGAATATTTTATGAACATTATAATCATTTAAAAGAAATTAATCTTTTAATAAAATTTAATACTTCTAATAGATTATTAATTTATTTTGTATAATTTATTGAGTTTAATTGGTATACACTATCAATGTAAAAGATTTTTACACTGACAGTCAATCATGACTTTTCATTATGAAAATTTTAAAGTAATAACTAGTAAAGTTAACAAATTTACCATGAATGAAGGGTTATAATTGACTGTCAGGTTAAAAATCTTTACACTGACAGTGTATACCAATTAAACTCTAATTTATTTCCACACCTTGATTCTTATGGATCGAAATTCTATGTTCCAAATTAATGTCTCTGTTTCTAATGAACGATATAAGATATTAAAAATATAAAAGAAAATTCATTAAATAACATAAAAATTATTAATAAGTTAAAACAAAAATTAAGAAACTAATTTCGGACTGAAGATTTCATTTCCATTTTTAGAAGAAAAATCGTCATCAATTATCGTTCTCGAAAACTTAAGTTTGTTTTAGGAATAGTTGCTTTTTATTAATTCATCCTCTTTTAAAATTTTTAATTATTGGAATTCAAATACACTTTCAAGAAAGGAAATAAATCGATTTAATATGTGTACAAAATAATCAAAATGAAAGGGAATCTTTTTATAAGAATGAATCTTATATTGAACGTACAATTTTGTCACAATCATTTTCCTCGAAATGTCTTTTTAAGGGTCATTTAATTTTTTATGAAGTTTTTGTTCATACAAATGTATAAAACTTCGTTTGTTGAAATTAAAAAATGCAAAATAACTTTTCTTCTACCTATTTTTAAATTGCACTATTTTACTAATAAATAACTATAAATAATAAAAAGTAATCAGTGAATAATTTTAATTAAAAACAATTTATAACATGAGATGAGTGTGGATCTTAAGCTAGCATACATTGACCTTTGGGACGTGCACGGCCTTAATCATGTGCTAAATTAGACATTCCTTGTTCTTTTTTTCCTGAATAAGGAATTATAAGAGGAGGTGTAAAAGTGATAGGTGATAATTTAGAGAGAGAAAATGGTATTTCAGTGCGTCAGCAAGTGATACATTAGTAGAAAAAAGATTATGGCGGAATACCGTACTTTACTTTTTATATAGTAATAATAAATAAAAGCCTGCTCAAAGTAAAAAATAAAAATAAAAACCCCTTAGTTCAATAGGAAGAGAACCCCTACTCACTACACCATAGCATGAGATTCTGGATTCTTAAAAATTAGTACAGTTCGGACCATAAAAAAATTCAATTGGTAATCAAATCCCTTATGAAGTTACGATCAAAGGACAGTACCCTTTGTTTGTTTGACAGTTTGAGAAGAGAAAATTGAGTAGGTAAAACTGTTTTTAAAGCTATTTGGTCATGGAAAAAAGTAGGAATGAGAATAAAACGTAGGTCTCAACTAAAAATTCTCTTTTTTAGTGTAAAGAAAATGGAGAAAAGGAAAACAATCAGATTCATCTAAATTATAATTATACTTTTTTAATCTTTCTCAGTTTTTCTACCTCATAAAATCAATTTTATTTTAATGATAAATATATTATTTCAACAAAAAATATTTTTCTATCCAACTGAACAACGAAAAAAAATTTAACTACTTCTCTCTTTCTTATATTGTTTTCTTTCTTTAAACCTAAACATTCTCAAAGAAAATTTAAACCTAAATATTATACTCTATTTTTATACTCCTATAACCATAATTAATAACACGATTATCTTTCTCCGATTAAGAGATCTTAAAAAAAATTATAAGTCTATCCAATTTCACCGAGTTCTCTTTAAGTCTATTTGATTCACCCAATAACACGATATAATTCTTTAAATTATTATGAGCCAAAGGAGTTCTCTTCAAGGTGTAGTGCTTTGCCCGAAGACTGGTAATGGATAGACTATCAATGAGGAGTAATTTGAACAAGTGAGCAAATATATCGATTACTGAGGAAAAGTGTGTCTTTTTTGAAGTGGTATTGGAAACAAGTCGACATTTGTTCATAAGTTTACTTACGAATGTACCCAATTTCACCGGGTCACCTCTAAGTCTTTCTAATTCTACTAGAAATGGTAACAGGCCAGGATGGAAACGACCATTGGTTACCCACTAATCAATCTACCACAAAACTCCGCTAAAACCAGTAAGGTATACATTGTAAAAATGTTGGTAGGTTTCTTTAATGCCCAAGAGTATGGTAGATATTATAAAAATATTTTTAGAAAAAAAATGTTTTTATAAGAATTTTTATCAAATAAATTCTTTATTTGTTGAAAAATTTAGAAATAAAATTTTACTAGTTTTTACAAGACTAATCATATCTAAAAATAGATTAATATTTCTCTATATATAATATTTAATACAAATAGAATCTTTGTTTTATATTATCGTTATTTTTATAATAAATAATTTTATGAATGAAGAAATTTTCATAAAACAATAAAGATGGATATTAATGAAATTTAGCAATTAATATTAAGTTGATTTATTTCACAAAAATATTTAGTTTAGTGGGTAGCAGGTACACGTGGGAACGAGTACTATGATATCCATACTTGTGTCCATTAAGGACATGAGTAGAAAAAATTTGTACTCGTAGGTGGAGGATATCCATTTATATTATTTATGTGGATATTTTTACAGATTTTATTCTTAAGCATTTTTTTGTCATCCCTAATTGAGACTACTCCAAGTTTGCTACCCTTCTAATTTTATGTGTAATTTAACTCTTCAAGGGCTTCTAAACATGTAAACACATACAAATTTTACATGTTAACTCACAATTTTGATACGGGTTATAACTTATAAAGTTGGTCTAATTAATGGCAAATGGGTATGACAATGGGGTGAAAAGGGAATTAATTATGAGTTTGACATTCCCATCCCTGTTTTCATCCCTAATGGGTGTGAGATTTACGTTTCATTTCTGTTCCTTTTGGATATCGGGTATACCTATCTCATGACCGCGAAAAATTATAATAATTTTCAATAAAAAAAAATTATTTTAAGAGTTTAATTGATATATACTGTCAGTGTAAAAGATTTTTACACTGACAGTTAATCATGACTTTTCATTTATGTGACTTTTAAAGTAGTAATGAGTAAAGTCAACTAATTTACTATGAATGAAGTATTGTGATTGAATGTGAGTGTAAAGATTTTTACACTGACAGTATATACCAATTAAACTCTTATTTTAATATATAATATTAATCTAAAAGTTATCTAATAATGTAAAGTTTGCAATTTGTGAATTAAATGTCAAACCTTTTTTTTAAGGAAACTGTCAAACATTTCTTAATATTTCAAAGTTGTAATTTGTAAACAAAACAAGAATTTAAGGGATTCTTTGGTTTGAAAATTAAGTCTAATAAAGTAAGGGTAAGAGTTTGAGATATTATAGTGGGCATGTGAGCATAGATGGGAACAGAGTCTATATGTATATCCTCATCCCGACTTAATAAATTGGGTATTTTTCACACCTATATTGATGTTTGGTTAAATCGGGGTTTCATCATCAACTTCGGGATGGTTCGGAGAATACCCACAGGTACAAGTTTATTTGTAACTATAGTGACAAAATCCACATATAAGAAGAAAGGAGAGAGAGAAATCATGAGTTTGAATCCTTCAATAATAAAAATTAAAACATTAACAACTAAAATTTACCTATAAAATAATTCCCAACTAAAATTTACATCTAAAATAATTCCCAATTATGGTGAGTATGCCTAAAAGATTGTTACATATGTCTTAACTTCAAATAGCTCCACTAGTTGTAGAAGGTAGAAAGTTATGTAAAAAATCCTAAACGTACTTGTATCAACTTGCATTATAAGGATTAATAATTAGGACATTATAGCTTTAGGTTTTATTATATTTTTTGCGTCTCACTTTAGAACCTTTTACGTTATTTGGCTTTTCTTTAGAATCCTTTAATTTTTATTATATTTTAAGTTCACTTGAGAAATCTTAGTTATAAATTGGCTTTGGAAATGCTTAAATGAATATTTGTTACTTCTTCCTCTCGACTCTTAGGCTTTTTATTCTAGTATTTTTTATTTCATAGGGTGGCATAATAGGTTGGTTAGTTCTGTTTTGGCCTGTTTTGTCATTAGGCAGGTTAATTTGTCGGTTTGTTAAAATTTTGAATTTTTTATATTTTTTTAAATAATATAAAATTTTATTTAAAATATTAAATTTTTATTCTTTCGAAAAAATTTATAATTTTACAAAAATAAATAGAAAAATCACAAAAAAATAAGTCTTCCACAATTGGTTTAATTTTTTTATTGACAATATTACACTTTTACAAAAGTAAATCACAAATAAATTTATGAAATATTTTCATAATAAAGTTATTTTTATAAATTCTACTTAATAATTTATTTTATATTTTAATTATTATAATTATTTTATTAATTTATATAAATATTATAATTTTTTCAAAAAATAAACTGTAATATTGACAGGTTGATAGGTTACCCCAACTTACATTTAGCCCTTTAATTTGACAAACTAGGTAGGCTGAAAACACTAATTTTGTTAGGGAATTTTATTTCCCACCTACTAGTTTTTCGTGTGGTGAAAAAATACACTAGAGAAGTAAAAAAATTTGAACATAATAATAATAATAATAATAATAATAATAATAATAATAATAATAATAATAATAATAATAATAATAATAATAATAATAATAATAATAATAATAATAATAATAATAATATATTAAATTGTAAGTTAAAAACATAATGTTAACCTCAATGTAAGCAGAGAAAACAAAAAAACCAAAATGCAGAACTAACAAGAAACAAAAATGCAATGAACGACAGAACTAACAATCTGTATTAACCTCAATGTAAGCAGAGAAAACAAAAAACGTGAAGAAGAAGAAACTAATAAAACCTAAATAGAAACTTCTTTTTTATTTTTTGGCATCAGAATCAGTGACCCCTCCTTTTGGACAGCATAAACCTCAGTATATAAAAATCCTCAAAATGCCAAATGGGTCCAATGTATAAGGCTGACCCAAAATACAAAATAAAATAAACGAAAATGAAAATAAGGTGTTGATGTGGGATTTGATACAGTGCTGACGTGACACTTTGTCTCTTGAAGTCCAAAAATAATATCTAAGCTCAGAAATGCTTCACAATTAACCTGGAAATAATTAATGGATAAAAATTAGACTAAGTGAATTGAAATTAATTAAAATTTAAATTATTAGCGCAAATGAAGCCCAAACAGTAAAACTGTGCAACTAATAAGCAATTAAACCCAAATCAACAATTAAAATAAGTACAGAAAAATAAGTAAATAAGGAAAAATAATGACTCATCAATACACAATAATAAGAATAAAAAAAATAATATAATTAATATTATTAAGTGAGCTAAAGACATAATTTTCTTGTCATGTTTCAATCTTAAGTATGATGATTTATATTTCATAGTGATTGATGTTTTATTTATTAATATATGTTTTATTATATAATTAATTTTAAATAAATTTTAATTTTTATATAAATGCATTTAAAACAATTAATTACAAATATGTAAAGGTTAAGCAAATGCTTACATAACATACAATAATAAGAATAACAAAAAAATAAACTAATAATAATAATAATTAATATCATTAAATTATGAGTTAAAAACATATTTTTCTCTTATCATGTTTCAATCTTAATTATGATGATTTATATTTTACAGTGATTGATGTTTTTTTTATTAATATATATTTTATCATATATTTATTTTAAAATAAATTTTAATTTTTATATAAATAATTTAAAACTATTAATTACAAATACATAAGGGTCAAACAAATGCTTACATAATATACACAATAATAATAATAATAATAATAATAATAATAATAATAAAATAATGAAAGATTGAGGTTAAGGGAGGAGAAACAACACACTATAGGAAGAGAAAATATTTAAAGTTAGAATTAAAAAGGTAAAATTGGTATTTGAAAAAAAAAATTAAATGTAGTAAGTGTTAAATGAAATTTTGGTAGGTGTTAAATGAAAAATCTTCTTTTAACTTGTGTATATAAATTTATATGTTTTGTAAATCAAAAATTGAGATTTAAAATTAAAAGTCTTTAAAGAACAAAATAAGTTGGGGTCAAACATGAATTTAGATTAGTAATTATTAAAGATGAAATTATTTTAATGCAGCTAATCGAAACATTCTTAAATTACATAAAACTACTAGACCATAATTTTTTTTTTTTTTTTGCTAAGGTAGCTAAAGCAATTCTTTCTGTATAGTAGTGTGTTAATAGACTAGGTAATAAGTGATGTAGTATGAAGACTAAAGTTCAATACGTTTTTGTAAACTATACTTACCCTATATTTGTATAAAAATTTCTCAATTATATCTTGTAATTGAGACATGTCGTACTGCAACTGTGGAATAAAATATTTTTCTTTTAAAAAAAAGGTTGCTATATATTCCAAGTCTTTAAATAAAAAAAGGACAAATATTTATAATTAAGATAAAAATAATATAAAGGACTTAATTAGTCAATATTTCTAAATACAATAAATTTCACAAAATTGCTTTACTCAAATCAGCTTTGCTAAGTATGAATTAAGAAGAACTAGTAGTCAAATAAAAGGTAAAAAATAAGTATGTAGATAATTTTTTCATTAAAATAATAATAAAATACAAAGAGTTACTTAATATAAATTAAATATATGTAAATTGATTAAAGTTGTTTTTTCTTTACTTTTTTATCGTAATTAATTAAATGTAACAAATTAAACATGAATTTAGAATTAATCTTTATTTTAATCAAAGGTAACTTCCAAGGAAGAAAAGCTTATTCAAGCCTTGTGGAATATGAACAATGGTTTGCTCCGCTAAATGCTTAACATAACTATATATATAGCTAGAATAATCTTGTGTTAGTTGATTCACAAGTTAGATGATATTTACAATTAGGGATGACAAAATGAGTTAGTCCAACTTGTGTTTGGCCCGACCTGCTTGTGGCTACCAAAAATGGGCTAGCGGGCTAGCCCACCATGCTAAGGGTGAGCTAAACTAGGAGACCTGTCCTACCTGTAGGTGGGCTAGCTCGCCAATTTTCACAATTTTTTTAATTTCAAATTTTTATATTTTATTTTTTTCTAAATCATTCTTTTGTTTGACCCAAATATCAAAATAAAAATATTTTAACCAAACTAGTCTAAAAATTATAAAGTAAAGTAGTAATACTAAAGTAAAATTCCAATTTTTATTTCTAATCTAAACTATTTTTAATATAATTTGATTAGTTTAAAAAGTAAAATAGTAATATTGATCATTTAATATATTAATTCTCATACTTTTAATTGACTAATTATATTTAATATTTATAATATAATTATTATAAAAAATATTACAAATATATATATTTTTTTAGGATGAAAAGTTAAGCAAACGGACGAGTGAGGCAAAACACCTACCTCATTTCTTCAAAATTGTAGCGGGTTGGCCTACCCATGTTGACCCACTTTGTCATCCTTAGTTACAGTTACTCTTTAATTAGTAGCAATGATCTATTTCATATTTATCATATAATAAATAATATGAAAGAAAAATTGGGGTTAGGAAAATTATGAATTTGTCTTTTCTTTTTTATGGATACATGTACATTTTTTTATTTTTTTATCTTTTCAATTTTTTTAATTTCTTCTTCTTTTATTTTTTATCTTAATATCTTATTTCCTTTTTCTTTTTATGTTATCTTTGTTTTATGTATCTTTTTTATATTTATATTTTTTTATCTTTTAATTTATTCATTTTATAATTTCTATTATTGTTTCTATTTTATATATTTTCTATATTTATATATTAATAAAATTATAAATTTCTCCTTTTTTTCTTTTATGGACTTGTGTCAATTTTTATTTTTTTTGTCTTTTCACTTTTCTATTTAAATTTCTTCTTATTCTATTTTATTTTATGTTACTTTATTCTCGTTATTTATTTCAATTTCTTACTTGCATTTTTATTTTATTTTATTTTATTTATTCTTTTATTACTTCTATATTTTATATATTTTTTTATCTTTTCGTTTTTCTTTTTATAGTTTTAATTATTATTTTTTATTTTAATATTTTTTATGTTTATATAGTTAATAAGTTAAATTAATTTATTAAAATATTTTCATATTAGTTGATTACTTTATAAAGAAATAGATGATAAATTGATATGTTAGTGAAAAATTGTATTAGTTTTTATTATTAAATTGGTTATAATTTTGTATGAAATAAATCACCATTACAATTGACGAGGATAATTCTACTTAAAATCTTTATGAATAAAAACTTTTTTTTTATAATTTAACACATTTTTACATTTAAAAAAATTTAATAATACATAATTTATTATTATAAATTAATATGTTCACTATGATTTACATGAGATGATTCTTTCCAGAATTTTTATGAAAAATAAAACTTTATTTTTGATAATTTAAGAAATTTTCATTTCAAAAATTTCAAAATATATAATTTATTATTATAAAATTATATATTGACATATTTATCTAATACTTTTGTGTTTTAAACTTTTTATATGGGAGTATCATGGAGAAATAATGAGTGAATCTGATGACGACGACGATGATGATAAAAATATTTGTAATAATGGACTTCATGACATGCTAGATGATTTGGGAAGTGCTATGAATGTCGATAAGAATAAAGAAAATAATGAAGCAAATTATACAACTAGCACTGATGCTAATAATAAAGTTGGTGAAGAAACAAATAAGTTTTTGAAATTATTGACGGATGTTGAACAAGAACTATATCCTGGTTGTAAAAACTTTTCTACGTTATCATTCATTGTTCAATTGTTGAACATCAAATGTCTTTATGGCTTGAGTGCAAAAGCAGTTGATGCTTTACTTTCTTTGTTGGCAAAAGCATTTCCACAAGAAAATAGAGTTCCTATATCTTATTTTGAGGTTCGTAAAGTTATACGTAAACTTGTTTTAGATTATGAGAAAATTGATGCTTTTTTGAACAATTGCATTCTTTATCGAGGTGATTATTCAAATTCTACATTTTGTCCAACTTGTGCTACTCCTCGGTATAAAGATAAAAAAAAAAACTTCCTTATAAGATTTTGCGCCATTTTCCTTTAACACCAAGGTTACAACGGTTATACATGTCTTCTCATATTGCTACAGAAATGCGATGACATAAATATAGACAATTCGAAGAAGATGGACAATTAAGACATCCAGCTGATTCAATTGCATGGAAGAATTTTGACTCTAAATATCCATCTTTTGCAATAGATCCACGAAATGTAAGACTTGGATTAGCTAGTGATGGTTTTAATCCATTTGGAAATATGAGCACCAAACATAGTGTTTGGCCAGTTGTTTTAGTTCCTTATAATTTGCCACCATGGATGTGCATGAAAGATCCTTATTTCATGATGTATTTACTTATTCCAGGTCCTAAAGCTCCTGGAAATGATATTGATGTTTATTTGAAACCTTTAATTGATGAATTGAAAGAATTGTGGGAGAAAGGTGTAGAGACATATGATACGGTAACCAAAGAAACATTTAAGTTGCATGCATGTATTCTGTGGACCATTAATGATTTTCCTGCATATGGAAATCTCTCAGGATGGAGTACTAAAGGAAAATTTGCTTGTCCATGTTGTAACAAGGATACGTGCTCGTTATGGCTACTAAATGGTACAAAAGTTTCTTATATGGGAAGTCATTGATTTTTGCCACATGATTATTCGTGGAGAAATTGTGCAAAAGCCTTTGATGGTAACAAAGAAAAAGCTTTGGCACCTAAATCATTATCCGAAGATGATATAATGGAACAATATAAACAGTTTGACCAAGTTAGTATTTTTAATTTGTTTTCTATTATTGTTACTAACAACTAGATTTTTTGTTTTGTTTCTGAGCTAACAACTAGTTATAGTGTATATTTTAATAATCTTGGTCATAACAATTAATTATTTTAACCATATTAATTAAAAATATTATAGTTAGTATATTTTATCTTTTATAACTAATCTATTCTAATATTTTTTTTAAAGTTAATACAAAATTGAAGATTTAAATTAATGACTACATAGTAATCACTTCACTTATTTATTCAATAACACAGTTTTATTAGATGAAAACCTTAAAATAACTAAAATATTTCACTTGAATAAAGAGATTTATTTTTATATAATATTCAATTGAATTAATTCTTTTGTTCCTATTTTAGGTGATATTTGGTAAATTTAAAAAGAAAAGAAAGGGAAGAAAGATTCAATTACCTTGGAATTGAAAAAACAAAAGCATTTTCTTTGAATTGACTTATTGGAGTAGCTTAATGTTATGACATAATTTAGATGTCATGCATATCGAAAAAAATGTGTGATAATATAATAGGGACATTGATGAATCTTGAAGGAAAGACAAAGGATAATATAAACACTTGTTTGGATCTAGAGTGCTTGAATATACGACCCGAGCTTCACACAACTATGATTGAAGAAGGTAAATATACATACCAACATGCATTGTCATCTAAAGAAAAGCAAGCCTTTTGTCAATTTTTAGTTGATTTAAAGGTTCCTGATGGTTATTCATCCAATATTTCCCGATGCATTGATGTCAATGAAGCAAAAATATCTGGAATGAAATGTCATGATTGCCACGTATTTTTACATCGATATCTCCCACTTTCAATACGTGGTGTTCTACATAAGGAAGTCTGTGAGACATTAATAGACATTAGTTTCTTTTTAGAGAGGTATGCTAAAAAACATTGAGTTTGGAAAAGTTAGACTTGCTAGAAAGAACAATAGTTTTAACCTTATGCAAGTTAGAAAAAATATTTCCTCTTTCTTTTTTTGACATAATGGTTCATTTACCCATTCACTTAGCAAATGAGGCAAAGATTGCTGGGTCAGTGCAATATCGTTGGATGTATCCTATTGAAAGATACTACTTGGGTAGACTTAAATCATATGTGAGGAATAAGGCTTATCTAGAGGGATGTATTGCCGAAGCTTATGTAGCACAAGAATGTGTAAATTTTTGTTCTAGATATTTAAATAGAGTTGAAACAAGATTGAACAGACCTGGAAGAAATTATGAAGGTGACCAAATGAAAAAATCAAAGTTGTCAATTTTTTTGCAAGTTGGCAAACCATTACTTGGAAAAAAATATGTGGAGTTAAGTTTAGTAGAATGAGAGCAAGCAAGAACTTATGTTCTTAAAAACTGTGATGAAGTGTTGCCATTTATTAAGTAAGTAATTTTCTTAAATACATATTTATATTTATTATAATTTATAAATTCATATATTTATTATATATATTTACATTATTAGACTACACAAAGAAGAATTAGAGAAAGAGAAAGCACAATATGTGGAAGAAAAGCATGGAAAAGAATTTTGTCATTGGTTTAAAAAACGTGTAAGTGTAAATTTATATATGTCCATTATTATATTACTTTAGTACATCAAAACTTACATTTTTTTTCTTTTACAGGTTACCCTTTTAAAAAATGATGGAGAAGAAATAATATATGAATCATTGTTTAACTTAGCTTGTGGCCCGATACACGGGTTTTTTGATACACAATTTATCTTATAAATGGTTAGAGGTTTAATATAAAGGATCGTGATATACATTTGAAATCACAAAATAGTGGAGTTTTAGTTAGAGGTGATGAGAATGCGGGTAATTTAGACTACTTTGGTGTCTTGATAGATATTATTGAATTGAGTTACCTTGGTAAAGATAATGTTATTTTATTTAAATGTGATTGGTGGGATGTGTGTTTCAAGAAAGGCTACAAGGAAGACAAATATGGATTCATTCTTATCAATAGTAATCGTAAGTTAAGGACTAATGAGCCATATGTCTTAGCTAGTCAAGTTCAACAAGTGTATTATGTTAAAGACACCAAGGATCCTAATTGGTTGGTTGTTGTAAAAACAAAGCCTCGAGACTTGTATGATATGCCTATGGAAGCTACAAATGAGGTTTGTCAAGAAAATGAAGATATTGGTTCAATCTCCTATGCATCTAAAACTTCATATCATGAACAAGAGTTTTCTTTAGATAGAAATGATTTAGCTCGATTCATTGCTAATGGAAAACCGGTGATGCCTATGGAAGTTGTTGACAGTAAGGAAGAAAGTGAATCAAGTGATTACAAGTTTGATTCAACAGAGGATGAAGACAATAAAAATATGCCTCAAGATGATATAGATGTTGGTTTTTAATATTGTTTATTTTTTGTAGAATAAAATTTATCATCAATTATCTACCATGATGCTTTTGAATTATATTTAGGGCTAATTATAGATGATTGTTAGATGCTAGGGTCCAACATAGTCGAGATTCTATCTATAGTGATGATTTTGTTTGCCTTAACCTTCATTAAAAAAAATAAAATCTTTACTATAATCTTATAGTCTGGATATTTCTTTTAATTTTCAAATGAACTTATATTTTAAGCCTTGATATGTGTATATAATAATGAATTAATAGAGATAATCAATGAAAGATTTAATTTGATATATAGATGATAAAAAATAAAAAAATTGATTTTAAATTTGATATATTAACTTTGATATAATATATATTTTTATTCAATTAATATTTTACTATTATATACTATATATTATATGCTATCATGTTATTACAAAAGATATTAAATTAAAATCTTAAAATTTTTATAACATATTAAAATAGAAATAAAAATACATTACGTCTTTGTTTTCACTAGTTTCATACAAATAGTGGGACAAAGTAACAAAATAGCTTATTATAAAACTAACTATTTTCAATAACAACAAATTATATTATATTTTTTTAAAATAAAATTGAAAAGTTAGTCGGGGGAATTGCCACCACAAATCAAAACATAAATCCTTCCTTACTTACCTTACACACAATTGATTTTAAATTCAAATCAAAATTTCTCACAAATATTACATTGACTTGAACAGATCATCACTTTTTAATATTTAAAAATTTAAAAGTTAAAGAGTACTAATCTAACTAACTTTTTTGTGAGTAAAATGATAATACTTTTAATTATTAAACTAGCAAAAACAAAAGCGTTGCCCTGCCCTTATATTTGCATTTCTATTTTAATATTGTAATAACAATTTTAGGATTTTAATTTAATATCTTTTGTAAATTTTTGTATTTTGAATTATAAATTGTGATGTGACATGTTTTGAAATATATTTTGTTAATTTATATTTTTTAATATATAATAACAATTTTAGGATTTTAATTTAATATCTTTTATAAAGTTTTGTATTTTGAATTATAAATTGTTATGTGACATGTTTGAAATATATTTTGCTAATTTATATTTTTTTTATGACAACATGATAAAAACATGTTAGATAATCAATGGATATCATAAATATAAAATGAATATCAGTATTTTAATATAATTTTTTGCCTAAAGTTATAAGGTTGGTCTAGTGGTAAATTATATATTTGGAAAATAAGGGGTTATGGGTTCAAGTCCCTCTTATGAAAAATTAGATTTTGTTTTTTAATTTTCAAATAGGTGTAAGGGTAGAATAGGTATTTTGAAAAGTAGACATAAAAAAGGGGTATTATCTTTATTAATAGTATAAAAGAATAAATATAGTATATAATATCATATATTATACAGCGTAGATGTAATTGTTGAACAATTATATATGTTGTATATCAATATATCAATATTTTAAAGTAATTTGTTTCTTAAAGTTATGAGGTTGGTCTAGTGGTAAAGTACATCTTTGGGAAATAAAAGGTTATGGATTCAAATATTTCTTATGACAAATTAGTTTATTTTTTTAATTTTAAAATAGGTGTAAGGGTACTTTACTTAAGATAATTATTATATATTAGATAATAAATATTTTATTAAATATGCTAGTAATTTAATCATCATAAATATAATTGAAATATAATATATTATTAAATTACTTCAAAAGATAATTAAAATATTATAATTAAATTTAATTAGATGGATAGAAAACCGATTATATATCTTTTTCAAATTTAATTAATTCAAAACTAATTAGACAAGATAATAATTTATTAAAATTGAAGTTCACTATATAATGTGTCAAATGAGTCACATGTCAAAAAAAGTATAAATTAATAATTTACATCAATATGCATGATTTACGGCCTACACCAAAATAATATTCCTATTAAAATTTTTTATCTCACATTTCTTTATTGGAACAAACAGACATTAGTGTATACCATTTTTATTTTTATAGTGTAAATCAATCATAAATTTTATACTATAAAATCACTTGTCTTTTGATTTCTATTAAAAGAATTACATCACAAGTATAAATTCTATATATTAAATTTAAAACTTAATTTTTATCATTGAAAAAGGAAATAAAATATGATTCCCGGTTTAATTTTGAAGGAAGTTACATGGTAGTTCGATCTTTAGAGGTTGGAGGCTGGAGGCTATACATTTAACTTAAGTGTAGTGAAATTCTGATTTGGCATAGTGAACATAACAAATTTTTTAAAACTTCCAAAAATTAATTATCTTAAATTATAAAAGAAACAACTTTTCTTGTAACAAATTTTATGTACTTTTGTATGTTCTATCTTTTAATATAAATATAAATAGAAGATATCACAAAATCAACTTACGGATAAATTTTAAGAAAAATTTAAAATTTACAGTTATATATATTTTTTTAACAATTACATTTAATTTTTTTAGTACACAAATTCAACGTGGTTTTATAATAGTTTTTTTTATGAATTTGGTTGTATAATAATTAATAATATGTTAGCATATTAATATTAAATATTTATGAAAAATTATTATGAAAAAATTAAAATTATTAATATATATTTTCTAAAAAAATATTTTTTTTATAATAGTCTCTCATGAATTGTAATATTTGTGACATAAACAATTTCTTGCTACACTAGTTTTATGTCTCCAAAAAATTTATATTCGTGGAAAATTAAAAATCACATGTCATAAATTATGACATTAATATATTATTGTAATTTTTTGTAGCAAACATATTTTGGTCACCATTAAAAAAATTATAATGACAACTATTTTTTTATCACTATTGTAGACACAAATAAAATATAGTCACAAATAATATATCATTAGTGATAAAATTTGTTTTCATCACAATTTTATAGTTGTGACAAACATATTTTAGTTACTATTAAGAAAATTATAATGACAACTATTTTTTTGACACTATTATAAATTATATTAGTGACAAAATAAAATATGATCACGAATAATGCATTATTAGTGACAATATTTGTTTGCTTCACTATTATATATTCACTAAAAATCTCATTTCTTGTAGTGAAAGGATAAAATTATTTTTACGAGTATTTGATGTACTTAATTTTTAAATATTAAATAATATATAATTGTTATTAAAAAAATTATATATTGACTTTATGTGTAGTAAATTTATAAAGTAAATTTTATTTATTTTTATATATATAATAATATTAATTACTTGAATAAATATACTATAATATACCAAAATTAATATATTTTACTATTTAACACCGTTAGATATAACCATTGTAGTTACTAAGACTTTTTCTAAGAATATTTAATGAAATTACATATTAAAGATTTAACACTATTTATTTATACTTTGGTTTCTGTAAAATATTTAATTTTAATTTTTTTACTGAAAAAATATACAATAACTTTATATATATATATATATTTTGTTAAATAATATTTAATTATGTGATATAAAATCCTATGGTAAAAAATTAATTTAAATCTAATTATGTATATATTTATTACAAAATAATATCATTAATATGTATATAATAGAGTTAAATTTTTTATAAATAATTCAATACATGATAACTAATATTATAAATGAAATTTTTTTAAAAATTATTTTATAACGTATAAACAAATAATTATTAGCTTCAAAATTTTTCTGATAAACTATAAATATAATTTATGCCAGACTATATGTGGTAGAATATATTTAAATTTTTATAAAATTTTATGATGTATGATTTTTTTTATCAATTTTTTCTTTAGTATTAAAATATGCATTTTTTATCTCTAAATAATTTTTAATGTTTTCTTGAAAATTTATTTCTAATAAAGATGTCCAATCAATTAATTAAAATACAAAATACTTTATATAATTTTTAGTTTTTCAAGTTTTTTATTTTTCTAATTTGATCTTTAAATATATTAATATTGATTCTTGATATTATTTTTAATGTCTAAATAATTAAGTAATCCTTGGGTATACAAGAATTGTCTGCTAGTTAATTATCGAAGATAGTAACATTTTCAGTGACATAAAATCGAATCATAAATAATCAATATTAAACTGACAAAAAAATATAATGTTTGTTAAATAATACTTATATCAAATTTTAAAACACCTCTTTGTAAACTTCATGAATACTTTCATTTTCTATAATTATATAAATTATTGTATGACTTCATATATACTTCCTAAACACTTCCATTTTTTTATAATTATATCTATATGTAGTTTTTTTTAACATCCTTCACATTTGTCATTCATATTCTGAAAAGATTTAACATAATTTAAAAATTCTCAACATATCCTTGTTCTATTTCAGATCAGTTGATCCAAAATGTCTTAAAATATATATTTGGATCAGTTAATTAAAAATACATTATATTAGTTTTGGATTAAGTGATCCAGAATGCAACTGCAGGATATGGTCAATTGTATTATGGATTAACCAATCTAGAATACAAAATAATTAATATTCTATATTTGTTGATTCGAAACATAAATATGATATTACACTTTCAAATAAGTCAATTCAAAATACAATTGACTATGTCCTATTGTTGCATTCTTATTCACCTAATTCGGAAGTAACAAAATGTATCTCAGATAAACTAATCTAGAATATAAATTTTTGACATTTCAAATCAACTAATTTAGAATACCTTAGAATTTATATTTCGGATCAATTGATTTGGAATACAACGAAAGTATGTTGGGGTTTTTTTAGGTTAGTTTAAATGCTATGGGATGTAAATAATAAATGAAGAGGTACTAAAAGAACTGTCCAACTATTTTGTGACTTTAATAAAACAAATTGTCTTAAAGTAAATATTGCTCTCTTATATATATATATATACTACCAAAAAATAGATTTAAATATGATTTTTTATCTTTATAAATAAAAAATAGTGTTAGAGAATTTACGATAATTCACATATTCTCGTCAACTAACAAAGCTATAAATATATTTTATGAAAAATAATTAATTTGTATTAATTTAAACTATGAATTTTAGGATAAAATATTAATATATTAATAAGGATTTAAAAATGTTGAATTTTAAATTTGTAATTAATAATTCAATTTTAGTACTTTTTTTGGTAGAATTTTAATATATAGATTCAATTGCTTAATAAGATTAATATTCAGTGTTTAAGTAATTTTATCTGTTGAATAAAATTAATATATTAATAGAAAATTACTATCCATACATTATATTACAAATAATTAATTTAGAGTAATTCAAATTATGATTTTTGGATTAAATTTTAATATAGAAATAGGAAAATTTGAAAATGTGACATTCTTAAATTTAAAATTAATTTTGAATAATCAAATAATTTCAATTTAGTAAATTATTTTTCGTTGAATGTTAATATATAAACTCAATTACTTCATAAAATTAATATTAAATTTTTTTCAATTTTTATCTATTGAATAAAAATGAATAGATAACTACTATTTTTTTTAAAAAATTAATTAAATTAGATTAATTTAAATTTATAAAATGATAGTTTAAATATTAATATATTAACAGGAAATTTTAAAAAGTGACATTATGAAATTTATATTAATAATTAATAATCAATAATCAAATAATCTAATTTGAATATATTATTTATGTTTTGAATTTAATATATAGAACCAAGGCCTTTATACAATTACTACTTTAATGAAAACGTAATATGTTCTTATATGTACACGGTGAAAAGTATAATATATAATCAAATGTAGTTGTAAAATGGAAAAATATTAAGCTAGATTCTTTTAAATTTTTTTTTTTTTATAAATAAACAACAGGTGTTAATATTAGTGAAGAGATTGGAATTCATAACCTCTATCCTTTTAAAATATAGCTTTTACTACTAAACCAACCTTATAACTTTTAGATTCTCTTACGTAACACTAAAAAAGACAAAGAAACAATTTATCAATTCATTTATCCCATCCTTATAGTTTAATCTAAAGCCACAAACTCCTTAACAATAAATTCAACAATTGTTTCTTAACTTACATTTTTATGATATCATATTTTCATGCCATTTTTAAAAATTATGTCCTTTTTTACTACAATAATTGAAATTTCTATAACTGAAATTGGACCACACACATTTATATTTATTATTTATGCATGTTTAAAATTAATTAATAACTCATTTATTATTTTATAGTTTAAATATGAATTTGATCCTGTAAAATTAGTGAATTTGTTTTTTCATCTATAAATTTTTAAAAATATCCTTGTAAAAACTTTTGTTTGCAAATGTTCATTTCTCCTAAATGACTTGTACTTGGAGCTAAATAGACATATTGTTTTTCCTAGTCAGTATTATATGTGGATTAAACTATTTTATTTATAAAAGATGTAATTATGTTTAAATGTTAACTATTAGTTCAATTACAAAATGAAGACCTTATTAATTATTTTGATTATAATTTACAAGAGGGGAAAATTTCCCGGTTTCTTCATTTAGGATTATAAATATAAGAGGGGAAAATTTCCCGATTTCTTCATTTAGGAACCCTATAGTTCCCGTTATTCAATTGCATTTTTACCTTGCCCTAAGAATTCTCATTGAGAGTTTCATCGTTCAAACTGTTGAAGGAAAAAGAAGTGTAATCATCTTATAGTGATCGTATGAGGCAGTATTGTATTGACAACGCGTGCTTGTTTAAAGAGACAAAGTATTTGTGTTGCTGTAGTGGAGAAAGTGGTTGTGGAGCGTAGAGGTAAGGGTTTTAAATATTCTTTGATTCCTTTGTCAATTTGCATAAGGGTAAAATATTTGTTGTTTAAAGAGACAAAGTATTTGTGTCATTCTTTATTCAATTTAACGCTTACCTTATTTTTAATAATTTTTGTGGTGTTGTTTAGTGATGTCTTTCTCAGTAGTTTTTCACGTGAGGGATTGTTTTAGAGAATAATACAAGCTACTGTTGCCTTATCTTCGACCTTTCATCAACTAGTTTCCTTCATAATTTTGTCACCTTTCTTTTAACTCCTTAATTTCATCTTCATAAAACTGTCAATCTTTAAACATGTTGTTGCAGGTTAAACATTTTTTCATCAACTCACCTAAAGAAGTTGCAGGTTAATTGTGAAAACCCAGAAACATTTTTAGAAAACAGGGATTGCAAAATAGCTAACCCTAAACCTAGAATAAAGAGAAAATCAGTTCAATAAAGAATTACATTCCAATTAGAGCATCTATAAAACATTCTCCCCAAATTCTCTGTAGATTTTGACTTTAACAGGACAACCTCCTAACGACATGAATAGAACATACTTTGTGCGATGGAAGATGAAGAAAAATACTTGCAACAGGCACTTCACTTATCTCAAGAAGAATAAATTCATTTCCTTATCATAATTGCTAAGAGAAACAATGGTTTTAGGGATGGATATTTAAAATTTAAATTTATTAATTTCACGTCTGAAAATTTAATTTTATGTAGGATTGTTCTTATTAGAAGAGAAGGGAAACACATCATCTAATTTAATTAAGCATACTAATTGCACAGAGTGGTGTAAAACATACAAAAAAGAATAAGGACATTTTAACTCAAAAAATTTATAAGAGGAAAAAATAAAATCGCTAATTTTATAGGGACAAAATATGATCACATTAAATTTTAGAACATTTTAATTTGGATTAAGATATGATCACATGAAATCGGTAATATGGATTTCGGTCAAGAACAATAATAATGGTTAATGGATAATATTAATATTATATATAAAGAGTTTAATTATGTACTATAGTGTGAATTTTATATTGTCTTTCAATCATGATTCTTTATTTATATGATTTTTAAAGTATTAATTGATAGAATCAATAAATTTGTCATAAATAAAGGATTGTGATTTAATATTAGTATAATTTATTTTACATTGATAGTTATACTAATTAAACTAATATATATATATTATAAAACTGACAAAGTAACTAACAATTACAATTTTCTATTTTATTATCGTATTATTATTATTTAAAATTTAAAATTAAAAAATATATTAAAACAATTAAAAATAACATGAAAAACCTGTGAGTAAAAAATAAAAAAAGAAGTTGCAGGGTTATAAATATTATAGGTAAATTACATATGCACTCTCCTCAGGTTTAGTATATTATAAATATGTCTTTTTTTAATTACACAAACTTCTTTACTTTTACGTATTCATTATAGGTGTAATCCTCATTTAAAAATAGGGTAATGTATTACATAATTTTATTAGACATGTACCTCCTAAGTTTTGTATGATATTACACATGTACCATCTAAATTTTGTATGCTATTACACATGTACCTCCTATATTTTCAAACTTTACGGTTGATACCCTTTTATCTCCATTATGCACTGAAACTTGAAAAAAACATTGTATAACGTTCATACGAAATAAAACATAATAATACAAAAATAAATAAATCTGGTAGTTTGAAAATGAGAGGTACAACTATAATAAATACGTCAAACTAAAAGATTCTGTTTATAAAAAAAAAAAAAAGAAATACATCTATAATTATACTAAAGCTCACTTTAAATATTATGCCAAAATGATTTGTCTGTATATAATTAATACCTAAAATGTATTAAAAAATATATTAATTGATTGATGTATATAAAACTTAATTTACTTTTGTTTTTCTTAAACTAAGCCGAAAAATTGAAATGTCATCATTGAGCAAATGACGGATATATATATATATATATATATATATATATATATATATATATATATATATATATATATATATATATATATATATATATATATATTAGTTAAGATGTCTAGCTAACTTAAATTTTTTTTTAACAGAATGGACAATGCACACCCAAATCAATTACTAAAATAATTTAAAGGCATACAATGCAAGTCATATTGGTACACATTTAATAGTGTTTTTGACATATATAAGTGTTAATCCCATTTTGGCAAATTAACCAGCTAACCTGTTAGCTTCACGGGGAACATTAGAAAATTAACACCATAGAGTTTTGCCACTACTCTTGCAGATATTCTCCACTAAGGCGGACATGTAATTGCTAAACCCACAACCTTCATCCAATAACATGATACCATTCAGGGAGTTTGGTTCAATAGTTAAAGCGCGAAATCGGTTATGATACACCACTGTTAATGTGTGATGAATAACTAGCAATTAAACCTTGTCGAAATGAAAAAAAGGAATTTGATGGGTGAATCCTAAATGAAAGCTTCCCTTGTGATCGCATACTACTCTTCCAACCACTGCCCTTCTATGGTCAATACTGACAGCCACATCATAATTAATCTTAAACAACCTTGAGACATGATCCATCCATACATGGTTAATCTGCATATCAACATATTGGATACCCGTTTCTTTCAACGTGATGCATCTTGTGTGTGTATATCCTTAATTTCTTTTACAAGTGTGCTTAAATACATATTCATTTGTTTTCCATTAAACCTCGTTTATGGCAACAGCAAAATTTTTCTCCACTCGTGGTTGACCTTCAAATTTGACACAAGCCATGATTCCAATTCTTGCTGCATGAAAAAATTTTGACTATCTAAAGGTCCAAGTTTCCTCCAAACTCTAGTAGCGTGGACACAACCACGTAAGGCGTCTATCGTAGTCTTTGCTTGTTTGTCACAAAGAGAGCAAACCGGATTATCTGTCATATGCCTTTTGAGTCACAATTCATTTATAGGTAGGATTACGCATGCAACCTTCCACAAGAAAGTACAAATCCATTCTAGACCCTTCCACTTCCAAATCACCTAAAAAATATGTTTCCTTTGCATTCGATCTGTGCCAAAGATGCTATCATATGTCGACTTTGTAGATAAACTCTCGTCTGTTTCCCTTGACCAAATTGGAACATCATCCTCCCGATCCCCTCTAGGTGCCTTTATAACGCAGATATCCTAGACCACCATGTTTGGTAGTAAGCATGCAAATGACAATTTTTAGTACACAAGTTTTTCAAAGGGTTTCACCTTGGGACCCAATTATCTCTCCAAAAGTCTATCTCCTTTCCATTCCCAATTTGCTAAATAAGGTTGTTCTCAACATTACTCCAAGCTTTGATAATGCCTGCCAGAAATTGGTGCCTTGACTATTTGCATTAATGTGAATTCTCGCACTCCCACCACACGCATACTTAGATCGCACTATTCAAACCTACAGGTCATTCAATCTGCTGATCATCCTCTATCTACCTTTGTAAGAAGTGCAATGTTGGCTTGCCGCGTATTCCTCAAGCCTAGACCTCCCTCCTTTTTGGGTTTATAGAGAGATGTCCAACCTAACCAGTGAATCTTCCTTGCATCATCAGAGTCTCCCTATACAAAATCCCTGCTTTTTATCAATAGTACTACAAACAGACATAGGAAATAAGTTAGTTTGCATCACATAAGTATGTAATGCTTACATCACTGACTTAGCTAGATTAAGTCTTCCTGCAAAAGATAAAGTGTCACACTTCTAATAGTTAATCTCTGCTCAATTTTATCTATGAGGAACTGAAAGGGTGCTTTAGACACACGATCATGGTGTAAAGGAATGCCCATGTATTTGCTAAAATCACAGGTCCGCTGAAACCCCAAGGCTTGGGATATTTTCTTCTGGCGACTCCTATGTACATTTGCAAAAAAGTAAATCCTCGTTTTCTCCTTACTAACTTTATGACTGAAACTTTTGCAAAACACTTGCATTACTTTGTTTATCACTTCTACTTGATCCATGGATGCTTCTGCGAAGAGAAAGAGATCATCAACAAAAGCTAGGTATACTAATTTAGGTCTACCCCTAGAAACCTGAATAAGCTTCCACATCTAAAGATTCATCGCAAGCTAAATCATATGAAACAAGTGTTCGAGGCAAAGGACAAAAAGATAGGAGATATAGGATCACCCTGGCACACTCCTCTTGATGGATGAAACGAATCCAGAGTCTTGCCATTCCACAATAATCACATGGATGTAATAGATACACAATGCCATATCAAATTAACCAAAGAGTTTGGAATTTCAACTGAGCCTATCATAGGCGTTTTCCAAGTCCACTTTTATAATCATCCACCCCTTACCCTTCATAGAAGGAATCGCCTCATGAGTAATGATAATTAACATTGTCATGACTGTTGCGATTGGGAATGAAACTAGCTTACATGGGCCTATCGGTTTTTCCATCACTGTCTTTAATCTCATAGCAATGATTTTAGTCATTGCTTTATATGACACATTGCATAGACCAACACATCTTAAGTGTTTCATAGAACTCACATTATCAACTTTTGGAATAAAAGTAATGAGACTGGAATTTAGATTTACTACCTTCTGAGGATCCTAAAAAACTTCCTCTATCATCTTGTAAAATGACTCCCCTACAGTATGTCAATTACTCTTGTAAAACACAACTTGCAGTCCATCATTTCTTGGTGCCTTAAAGTTGCCCATGCTAAATAGTGTTTTCCTAATCTCCACCCATGGCACAAGTTGACAGAGCAGATCATACTTTTCACCCGATAGAACTAAGAAAGCCCCATGGATGGTAGCTGGTGTACATTCCATATCTTTCAAATTTTTTTTTATAAAAAAGACTAGCAAAAATTTCTACCCTTGTAGGGTCAGTGATCCAATTACCATCCAAATCTTGAATCATATTAAATTTATTCTTCCTTCTACGTATAGCTGTCACACCATGGAAATATCTGGTGTTTTGATCTGCATAAGCTAACCACTTTGCACTCGATTTTTGGAACCGCAACAATACTTCATCCTAAAGGGCTTGTTGGTACTTTTGCCATGTTTTTGCTTGTTTCTTTTCCCAATAGGTGGACCTTTGAGTTCTCAATCTCTGATTTAGCTTCTTCAATTGATAGGGAAGCTGACGCTTGCGTCTGAAGATATTTCCAAAAACTTCCTAACGCCAATCATGCCTTGTTTAACTGCGTCCTACAACTTGTTGCTTCTGCCATAACTGAATCCAACATTCATCTTGGTGTGTTATGCCCTCAAAAGTGGTTTGGGCTCACACCCCCTTTTACTACATGACACCCCTTCTTGTTTGGGTTGGGTTCCATTTTTAGGCTTATTACTATCTAATTCCATATTAACATTTCCATTATTATTTTGCAAAATGTCAAAATATGAGCCAAATTTAGATTGGCCAATATTCTTCAAATCTTGTTGTTGACATGGAGATACCTTTCTAAGATTCTCCCTTGATACATGTGATTTGCCTCCCCATTTACTATTTTGAACAATTAACCATGGGCCATAAGTTTGATTTGAATCCTTCGTAACCCCTTCTTTATTAGCCGTTTTAAGAAATTTATTATCAGTAATAATTGCCTCATTATTGTCAACAAAAATGCCCATGAAATGTGTCGCATGTTCCGATGTCACTAGACAACCACCGTCAACCTCCTGCTCATTCCACCTATCCACTACTATCCCTTTTGTGCATTAGGTATCCTTATGACCATACCTCCAACATCGAAAGCAAATTTTATTAAGTCCTTCATAATGCAACTGCAGCAAGTGTCCCCTTGCAATCAACCTTGGACTATAGCGTTTCGTTAATATTAATGTCAACGCATTTCCTTGCATATTGACCTCTTGCTTGAATTGTTGTTACTTGCTCGACTTTCAACATAGTACCTAATACCAAGCCAACCCTACTTAGAAAATCGTCATTATATAGCTCAATAAGGAGGTTAGGGATACATATCTACACGAACAACATCTTCGCAAGCCCTACATTCTCCATGAAAAATGGTCTCTATCATTGCACTAGAATGTAATGTACAACTACTATCCAGGGTCCATAAAAAATAACTCGGTTGTAATCCTCATTAGAAGAAAATAGTCTTTGATAATAATTATTAGGTGTATCAATAATCTTTATTGAACCGTTGCACCTTAGAAATCCCACTTTCCTTCCCATAATCATCTCCATCAGGGATCCCTTCCAAGGCTTGCACCACTCATTGAATTCCTCATCAAACACAGAAATCTCCTTGTATCTAGCAATATCATCCTTTCGTAGCACATCAGGTGGTATTTAAGTTTCTAGTATCCCAAAACATCTTCCATCAAATTCGGAAAAATCAACACACCCCTCCCAATTTAGCAATTTAGCTTTATACGACTCCTCCATCCCCTTCTCAGATGAGTTACTTGGTATCTCCTTGTGATTTTTCGCCTTATACTTGACTTTGCGAATACTCTAAACAATCAAATCCTCCTTATCTTCAGATACCTCATGTGAAACTCTAGCCTAGCTTTCACAATCCAGTTTTAGATTCTAGTTAACTTAAATCAAATTCATTATTCTCTGATTAAGCTAGCTATCATAATTTTGCATTGGATATTTCAACAACTATTTTCTACTGGATCAAACCAAAAAGCCACTAGAAAATAAATGAGTTTTGGAATACAAAGCAGGGATCATAACTTTGTCAAAAACGAATTCAATTTTAGTAAAGTTTTATAACAAGTAAATGTGGAATTATAAGGAAGTGAGAGCTACTTTCTTTATTGAATTCCTATTAAATAAAAAGAAAGAAATATTATATTTAATTTAGTGACTGTAAAAATTAGATTTCTATTTTGACGTACAGATGTGTTCTATGATAATGAAATGAAGTGTTTCGTGTTGTTTCTGTATTTTGGTTAGTTTGCATTTTGTAATTTTTTGGTTTGAAATAGTAGTAGTATATAAAAGAGACAATGCAGTTGCAATGCTTTTTTTTTTTTTTTTTTCTTTTAATAATTTCACATATGACCACAATTAATTTAAAAGAAGGCTTTCTAGATTTATTATGGGTTGGAAATCAATTTAAAATTAAGTATCAATTTTCTATTTCAATGTTTTTGGTTTGTAATTTTCCATATCAATTAATTCTATGTCAGCTCGTAAAATTAAATAACATCAAAAGTAATTAATCTTAAAATCCTATACTAGTGCTAGAATTGAACAATTTAATTTTTTTTTATCAAAAGTACACTTTTTGCTACAGTATAATTTAGCGGTTTGTTATCACGGTGATGGTATGTGTGTTAATTTAAGCAACTGAAGTTGCAGAGATTAGTGCAGTTGTGTAACATGTCTACCAGACAATCCCTTATAATTGTATTTGCTTCCGAGTTTAATTAACATTAGGCTGCATATACATGGAACCTAGTTATCATTAATGTAGGTTTGTTGAAGTACGAAGGGAAACATCCCATTTGACTGAGTGGATATTGTTTAGTTTTGCACAAGAATTAATGTTTACTTAGCTTTGGAATCTTAAGACCAAGTTACTGATACGGCAACAGGACGTAGTTTCTTGGTTCATTCTGTGTCTGTGATTTGCAGACAAGCCTCTCCGCAATGATAGCCGATGACAAGATTATGATCCCTCAATCATACTTTACCATTAAATTATTGAAGCCTATTTCGTGATGGGGATTTTGTGCTACATATACAAATACCTTATACCTGTGTGGGAGGACGTTATGAATTTAATTTGTCTGCTACGTAGCAATTTTATAAAAGTTATATTATTATTTCTACAATAATTTTTTATAATTAATATTATCCTCTTCTTTATTTCTCTCTATCAAATTTCTTCTTTTCAAACACTTTTCTCATAGATTGTACAAAATTTTGTATAAAGAAATCATAAAAACATAATATCTCATTTTATAATTCCATCTCCCATGTGCTTGGTCCTGTCAACAAATTCGTAAAATCACTAATTAATAATGGCATCGTGCCAAAGCCAGAGTACAGAGCTACAACTGCCTGTTACTCCATTGGGGCACTGACTATAGTAGATGAAATTGAAGGCAGCCATCAATACAGGTCTGTGACTGTTAGTAGTAGTAGTAGTGCTGTAATGTCATGGAGACATGGTTCAAAGGGACCAGTACGAAATTCACTGCATATCGACATTTAGGAATATTGTGCAATGCCTTTTTATCTATTTGATTCTTTTCAAAACTCGAGATGTACGGTAAAAGGTAAAACCCAGACTTATTTTTAAATTATTGTAAAATATCGTATTTAACAGAAGTATTGTAAAATTTATTTAACAAAAGTATAAATGTCCACTTTACACTTCAAAATTATATTTTTTTTGGGTGGGGGGGGGGGCCGGCGGGGCGGGGGGCTATATCTATGAACATTATGTAAATTCAATTAAATTAAGAGAAAATATGGATTATTAGTTTGTGCAATTATTGACTGAATACAACTAATTGAGTAGCCTTTTTACTTATTATATGAACATCCATTGACAGACAGAACATCCATGGGTAGACAGATATACATTGCTTCTATATATATAGCTTGATTATTTTAAATATAAGTTTGGATTATCTTTTCTACAAGTATTTTTTTAAATATATATACATAAATCAAAACAGTTTTTTTATAAGTTCTTTTATAAAAACAGAAAATTTTTATTGTCTTTTTTCTTTACCATAAATACTTACAAAAAGCTTACCTAAACAATTCGTTGGCCAAAACAAATTTCTAAAATAGACTCGTAATTCTATGTGAACACAATGCTTCAATATTAGTTAATCAATATAAGCCGTCGATTTCGTTATAACGGGTTCCAATGTACAGATAGTGCCATAGTGGAACGTAGGTATAGTACACCCTTGATTTAAGACAAAATGTAAAAATAGTCTCCAATCATGTTCATTGTTTAGTCGAGTCAAAGTGGCTTACCTTGCCCATTTTGCAATTCCAAAATTGGAACATTGATGGAAACACTGCATGATTTTAGTTTAAACTCGTTCTTGACAAGGGGTCATAACAATGCTAGTTAGAATTTCTGATTATATGCTTTAATTGAACGTTCACTCATTTTCAAAGACAGAAACAAAGTTACAATACAAAAAACCTGATTAATATTATAGTGGGTTTCATACGGGGTACACCATAACATTATTTTTTGGCCATCGACCGACAAAGGATCCAAACTCTGCCATTAATGAAGGCGACAACCTCTTTGATTCTCCATTGATCTTGCAGATACATGTCCCTCTATCTCACTCAATACCGTCACTCTTTCACTCAATATACTACTATTTATGTGTGCAGGAACAGTGAACCTTTGAGCCTCTTATATTACATAAATTAAAGATCCTCTCACCCCACTTCGCAGCCTATATCCTTTGCTCTCTATTGCTTTCTTTTCCACACTACTTACTTATAGTACACTTTGAACCACCACCACTACCTTGTAAACCATCTTTTTTTCTTTCTTTCTTTCTTCCATTTGTAGATAGTTTAGCCATGAATTTCCATCCCAACACTTCTCTTCACCTAAGCCAACCAGATGATGAGATCAATCATCTGAATCTAGATCTTCTTCTTGAGCCATCTTCTTCTTCATCATCTTCTCCTTCACCTGTTAGTCCCATTGAGCCACGGATATTCTCATGCAACTATTGCCAGAGAAAGTTCTATAGCTCTCAAGCACTTGGAGGTCACCAAAACGCCCACAAGCTTGAAAGGACACTGGCTAAGAAGAGCAGGGAAATGACTTCAACCATGCAATCTTTTGGGGTAGCTGAGCAAAGATCAAACTTCAGCGCTTCACAACACCTTGGTCGTGCTCTTGGGGTTGTGGATAACCAAGGACAAAGTTGTGTGAGGCTTGGTGGAAGAAAAGAGTTCAGTTATGGTCCCAAGGAAGGTGTGCCTTCCTGGTCAAGGGGTTATGCTTCTGAACATGTTCAGGAGGATATTGGCCAACTTGACTTGTCGTTGAGGCTCTGAAATTTTAATATTGAAAGCTCTATATGATCTATATATGGCGTTTTTGCTTATATAATTAAGTGATGGGATGAATATAATATGAACCATTCTGAATTAATATTAATGTCTCATTATGAGTGTAGCAAATTAAACAATGCCCCGGTTATATGCGGAGAGAGGCTATCTAGTTAGGGGTGTGTGGGGGAATCAATCTTGTAACAATTTGATGTAACACTTTTTAGAAGATCAGGACGTGCCAGTGCCATTTTTTTCTTTAGAAGGTAAAGGAAGCTTTATTTCAGGTTACATAGGTTACTATATTGGTGTCTGTGGCTATCTTTATGGTTTACTTTGTACGTTTTTTGTACTGTAAGAATGGCAGTATATCTATTATTGAAATCTGAGACATTTTTAACAGAGAAATAAGCTTGACAAAATAAAATGGCGGTATGCAACAATAAATATTCAAGGCCAGGGCCGCAGCAGACAGTAGTGTAACTAACTCTTAACAGAAACCAGGCTAGGATTTGCCATAGACTAAAAGTTTCATGCAATGTTTCAATCCCACATTGCTCGTTAATATAATAACATCAAAGAGTAGCAGATGCAGAATTAAAAATTTGAACCTCCAATGGTATAGTTATGGAATCATGCATGCTGCAGTATTCCTAGATAGACTCAGTTTTCTTGTGATTTTATGCAGCAAGACTCATTTAATACGCTTTCCTTGGGTTTCTGCACTCTTACATGCAGTCGGAATACAGTTTCTGAAAGTATTTCACATGGTATTGTTAGTGGCCAAGTTTCCTATGTGCAATAAATAAGTTCCTTAAAAGTTGTATATGCATTTAATTATTGACACAAAGTAATGTCTAATTCAGAAAGTCTTTATAGTTTCCGACATGCATTTCTTTCTTGATTGATCTGAAAAACGTAAATGTATTACTTTCCTTAGTTTTGCCATCAATCCACTCCCCAAGCCAACCGCAACAAGAGCTCAATAAAGAAAAAGGAAAAACAAATGACTAATAATATGGGTTCCTTCGACATTGAAAGGGCTTGAACTGATTAACTTAGTGAAATTCCCAATTGCTCAGGATAAAAAAAAAAAAAAAAATCCATTTGAGATCATATCTATATAGCTGTATGACTAGCTATAACAGACATTTATATCATCTTCATTTTATTGATCGATGTTGTAAATAACAATCGTTATCTATGGTCCTTCACCAGATAATTTATCCAGACTATGCCTATTTCTATAAGACCCGGCCTCTTACGAAGGACATAAACGAATGATTGATCTTTAATTATTTTGGGAGATAGAGTGGAAATTAATTTAATAACAGCAAATGGTAAATAACGTTATTGTCACGGAGTTGAAAATTCGTACAAAACAATTAGGAAGGAAATTAATTATAGATGTGCATATTTTTAATAGGCAATCTTTGTTGATGACAAATTCATGGCTTACTAGATGAAGAAGCAGACCATTCGTATTTATTTGGGTACACAGAAAGTTGTAGACTTGATGCTTCAACAAGTGTGACAAGTTTCAAGCGTGTGCACTGGATGTGGTTCCATTACATCACGTCCGAGTGCAAACGATTGCTTTCGATTTACTTGTGATGGACAGCTGATGTCGTATATTGTGCTCGTTGAAACAACATACATCACAAAAACTCCATTTTCTTTTTCACCAAATTACACTTTTCAAACAAAAATCCCTCAATTATCACTTTTTATATTAAGAGTTGCTTTTAAGTTCATCATGAGATTTAAATTATTTACCAAACGTCATAGGTTCAAATGTTATTTTTTTTAAAATTATTTTAAATTTAGAAATATTCATGCCCTACAGAAGAAATTGATAATCTAAAATTATTAATTAAAGCAAATAAATTTGGCACATAATCTGTTGAATATTAAACAGTTAAATTTTATTTTTTTTTTACAAACTAGATACTTCATTTGTAGGGTAAAATATGGTACAATATCAATGAAATATAAAATATAAAATAAAAAAGAGAAGTAAATTAAAAAACGTACAATCACTATCGAGGTGAGAGATGGTGATAACCAAGTAAATTTTACAAAACTATTGATAAGAGAAATACAAGTAGAAGATCAAATATATATGATGAGTGTGTTCGTTTCAAATTAATCATTCTCATGAGTAGATGATGTAAAAAGATATTCTCATGCATAATCTATATTTACGAATTTAAAATAAATTTCGTTTTTTCTTCTTATTTTTAAGTATATTTTTATTTTTGAAAAATAAATTTAAAATTAGTCCAAGACATGTTGAAAATCTACCAAACACTTTATATGAAAATAAAATTTCTGACTATAGTATACACGGTAGAATTGACAATTGAAAAACATAACTTTTTTAGGGTATTTCTTTGTACTCATGGGAAGAAGAGGTTAGCAGGTGTTTATTGGGTATTTTAGTTAGATTCTATTATTTCTGCTATGAATGCTGTTAATTTTGCTATGCATCTGGAATTAGAAAGCTCTTACAGATTATCTCTTGTAATAGGTGTGAGTTTGCTCATGTTTGATTCAATAAATTTTGGCCTCTTTAAAAAAAAGTATACACTATAGAATACAATTTTTGAACATATAATTTAATCCATGAAACAAACATCCTGTAATTAAGAGCTCAAAGCTAAAAAATAAACAACTAATTGTATAACCGTATATGTAATTAACAAGAATATTTGATTTAAACCTCGAATTAGTATATAGTTAATTAATTAACAAGAGTACTTTGCCTTTTAGATAAAAATTTAATCAAGCCTTTGAAAAATTTATCCTATTTTAAATTAATCAAATTTAAAATTTAAACTTAATTTTGTAAAGAAAATATATAAATTTTTGTTTAGTTTATTTTAATAATTTAAAAGGTGGGTTGGATGGTTGAAAAGGAAGGGAGAAGGAGGAGAAGGTTATTAGTTTAACTTTTTCAACTAACCAAAAATTAACATTTGTCTTTCAAATTTTTTTGCTTAATTATGTGTTTGGTCATGTAAGTTGTTGCAAAAAAATGTTAATGATATATTATCATGGCATCACATTGATCTCAAATTTATGTTATCATACTCCACATCACCAGAAGGTGATGTCATCAAGTATCATGTGTGCAAAATGACACATCCTCTCGGTCATATCAATATATTATGATGTTATCAATGCTAAGTAAATAATAATGTTATATCATCAAGATGTTAGAGGACTAAAATTTAAAAAAAGAAACTTACAAGGACTAAATATGAAAAAAAAAATTATAGGACTAAAAAAAACTTATAAGAAATAAAATGAAAAAAAAAACTTACAAAACTAAAAATTAGAAAGAAACTTGTAAAAAATAAAATAAAAATAAATGAAGTAAAAGAAAAATTATACTAGAAAAAATATTTAACCTTAAATATAATATATAAATTTAATTAGAAATTAATAAATAACATTGAAGGTGATTTCGAATAAAAGGTAATAAAAAGTACAAGTAAGGCGTATTCCTAGGATTATATTTCTTAATCTTACTTTTACACCTTGTCTTTATTTTCTTATCCCCTGACACTAATTACAAAATAAAAATAAAAGTGTTAAAAGAGAAAATTTTTGTAAACACGTTGAACAAAATTAATAACAAATACTTTTACATGTAATAATATTTAAATTAGGTTAAGAAAAACACAGTAAGCAGTGCAAGACACTTTCTAACATACTTTATTATTATTTATTGAAATACAAAATAAGGAGAATCATTTGATGACAAATTCTAGCATCTTCAACACATATAATAAGAAGATAATCATTTCAATCATCATAAAAAGTGTATTTAAAAGAGTGTGTTAGAAAGTAAATTATTAACATTTCTCAAAATAATATTATATATTAAGGTAAATGTAATTATCCTTAATATAGTTTATAGTGAAATTTTTAGAAATTATGACATAGGAATAGGGTACGGCACAATTTAAAATACAATAAAAAGTGTCACAAACTACAGAGACCACTACTGTACAAATATTCTCTAATGAAAAAGTTTAATAATATGATAATGATATAATTTGTACTTACATTTTGAAATTAATTTTAATCTCATTACTTTAATCTTTAATAAATATTTTATATAAAAGATAAGATAAAAACGAAAAAGAGAATAAAATACTATTCAAACATAAAAATTATGTATGATATTTTTTTAAGAGGAAATTATAACATTAATTATTTTTTTCATATAAAATAACATACTTTTCAACATTATATATTCACACTAAGGCTTGACCCATTTAAATAATATGTAGAGTCGATAACTAAGTTTAAATTAGTTTATTGATTAAAATAAATGAATTTGGTTAAATATTCAATAAGTCCAGCTTAGTGAATGCACGAATCTTTAAAAATGTGGTTTAAAAATGTGGTTTTTATTTTTTTATTTTTTTAAAAAAACGTGTACTATCTTTAATGCTATGTTTTTTTTACTTTAAGGGCTAAATTTTGGTTTTTTTAAAAGAGTTTTCAAAAATAGTTTTCAAAAAGTTTTTTTGGGAAGAAAAGAAAAAAAATCTTGTTTAGCAAGTGTTATTTAAAAAATGTTTTGAAAATGTAAAAACTTGTTTATATTTATTAAAATTTCATAATGAAAAGCAAAAAATAATATTTTTAATTATATTTTAAGTTTTTAAAACAAAAATAAAAAACTAAAAAACAAACTACTTTTAACTATTCCTATTTTTTAATTTTTAACAAGAACTATTTTCTAATACTATTTTTAGAAAACACTATCAAACAAGGTTTTTAGTTTTTAAATATTAAAATACTAAAAACAGTTTAATAAAACTGATACCAAACAAGTACTAAGTCTTTAATCTTATATACTCTCTCATGTTTTATACAAGAAATAACTAACTAATTTTTTCAAGGCTAAAAATAATAATAAATAATTGTAACTAATAATAAGATAAATTTAAATTTTACTCTAAAAATATTGGTATGATTAAATAATTTAAGTAACTGTTATAATTATTAATTAATCACATTATATGTAATCTATGAAAAACTATGTTATAAAAATCGGACTGTATCGGCCAGTTCAACTGGAAAACCGGTGAACCGGTCTAGTAATCGGCTTGGTTAATTTTGAAAACCGATAGTAAAACCAGAAAACCGATCAAGAACCGGTAAAACCGGTGGTCAGACCAGTTTTTATTTTTTTTATTTTTTTATTTTATTAAATACACCCCTAATTTTCTTAAATCAACTAATTTTTAATTAAAAAATCAATAAAAATGAGGTTTAACTTAATAATATAAAGATATATTTAGTAAAATTACTTTTATCATTTTATAATTACAACCTTAATACATTTTTCTTTTATAATCTTAATTATTATAGTACATTAATAATAAAAAAATATTATTTTATTAAGATCGGTTCAACCACTGATTTAATAATAGTTAAACCAATAAACAATGAACCAATATTTTCACCGGTTCGATCACTGATTTTAAAAATATAAATAAAAAAAGTCTCACTAGTGAGTGTAACTTGTATTGTCATTAGACAATTAATATCTCTATGCAAATAAGTGAGTGGATGTTTCATAAATAATTTTATAATAAAATAAAACATTAATACACGTAAAATGAGTTATACTCGATCATTACTATTGATTATTGTTGATGTATAAGGTTAAAATGGAACTTAAGAAACATTAATGTTACTCACAAATCACGTAGTTAATTTAAAATACTCTTATTTAATATTATCTTTATTATTTTAATTTATATAGATAGTCATTATTCATTCCAAATTTTTTGTTTCCCATCAATAATGAGTGAGTAAGTCAATTTATTTGAATAATTAATGCAAATAATGTTGAAGACTTGAAGGTAAGTTTGAAAAAAGTATAACATTTACAGATAAATAGTGAACAAGGTTTTATAATTAGGAAGGACGTCGTATTTATAATAGGAAAATGGGACTAGTCGGAGAGTATCATAATTATCTAGAACAAGTTAAATAAGTGTTTACGTAGAAGAAAATAATTAATAAAACTTGAAATTTGTTAAACATCTATAATTTTTTAAGAAAACATGATAAAACATTAATAATTTTGGTTAATGAAAGTACTTTTCGTCCAAAAATAAGTGTTGTCTTAGGTTGTGTTATACTCCTAAAAGTTAAGAAAAATTAACAAATAAATAAAATATAGAGTAATTTGATAAAACTAATCTTAATGTTAATATTATACTTTTTTATAGGCAATTTAATATTATATTGAAAAATTAAATTAACATTATTAGCGGTATCAATGGCAAAAACACAATTAATATTACATTGACAAGTCAATTGTGAGCCTTAGAATTTGACTAATTTAGTTTTATTTTTTAGTTTTTAAAAAGAATTTTGAAAAATAGTAAAAAAAAACTTGTTTAATAAGTGTTATTCGAAAGTTACTTTGAAAATGTGAAAATAAAAAAACTTGTTAATATTTTCAGAAATGTCATTAATAAAAAATAAAAAACAACATATTTTTCTTATATTTTGAGTTTTCAAAAAGTTACAAAATTGAAAAACAAAATTACTTACCACTATTTCTTTTTTGAGTTTTTAAAAACGAAAAATTATAATTATTTTTCAAAATTATTTTAAGAAAACATTAATCAAATGAGTTTTTTTAGTTTTTAATGCTAAAATATTAAAAACAGTTTTAAAAGATGGTTGGCAAACACATACTTGTTTTGGAAGTTTTTTTTAAATGCGACACTTATTTTAGACTAAGAAAGTATTTCAGAAAAAAATGTCTTAATTCATTTTCAATATTTAAAAATTAAAAATATGAAAGGATTTTTTGTCACATTATAAGTATTCACCAAATCCGTGGATTATGGATGGATAATATTTTTCATTCAAAATATTATTGATAAAAACTTTTGTTTAGTTTATAAAGAAAATAAATTTTTTTCTCTAAATCATATTCTTGACTCTACCAAACTTAAATTTGCTCCTTGCATCAGTTTAAGTTCAATTGTTAAGTTTAGAAGGTTCATATGATTATAAGTTCTTACATACTTATTGAATCGATTTGACTAGTGTATCAATTGTTCATAATAATCATTAATTATATCACGTTGTATCAATAGGAACTTGAAAGATATTATATAATTTCAACTATCATAATCAAAACCTTGTAAGGAATAATGTATGATTCATGATTTTGTGATTTGGATATTTGAAAAACAACTATAAATATTTCAAATATAAATGAGTAGAAATAAAAGTTAAACAAAGGTCAATAAGAAGAGGTGTTGGAATTGAATTTCTCTTATCTCATTTCTATGCAATCCTTTGATGATCAACATATGTTGTCCATTACTCTATGACATTGAATTCAATTAATCATTCCAAGTTAATCCCTCAACAAGAAAATTCTAAAGATCTTAACTCAATAACTAATTCATTGATTACTTAACTAAAAACCTTGTATTAAAATTAGGAATTTGACTATCTAATGATTCCAAATTTATTCCTAGCATTTAGAATCATTAGGTGAATTGATGCAAATCAGATTTAGAAAATATTTTCCAACTAAATTGTAAATCTCAAATCATAAGGCAAATGATTAGTTCATTTCAAATATTAAGAATAGAATCAAATCACTAACATAAGATAATAGAAATCCTCTTTGCCAAGAGCAATCCTCTTTTGTAGATGGAAGATGAAGAATGGATCAAATCCACTCTTTTCTAAGAGTTGAGCTTCCTAATCTTTGTTTTCTGTTATCTCCTTCTAGTCTTAGTCTCACTTTCACGTATTGCCCTTTCACTCCTTTTTCCATGTATATTTGTAAAACAGAGCAGTCATAAGTGGCTAATCTGCTCAGCATATTCAATTTTGTTGAGCGGATACGAGTTTTTCATGATGAAGAAAGCTCAATTTGTTAAGTGGATTGCGTTTCACATAGTGGATTTTTTCTAAAGTCTACACCTTCTCTAGAGCCAATTCGTTGAGCAGATTCCTTGCAGAGAGCAACTATCATCTTCTTTTTATTAAAATTTTCTTTTCCATTGGAACTACTCTATGGTTGCTCCAAAGTAAGATCCAAGTCCTTCTTCTACAAAAGAAATTTTCAAGGATTAAATGTAAAAATACATAACTCTTTTTAAAATAACTTATATACAAAATTTTTTTATTTTCTATATTAAAGTTGGAATTTTCAGAATATTTTTCTTAATTCCTAGTTAGACAAGTGTCATAAACATAAAAATTTTTAAGTAAAAGTGAAACTTATAAGTATTCCCTTCTTGTTTTGATGATAACAAATGGAATTAAGTTTGATTATCTAATGTATTTGAAAGATGTGTACAGTTTATAAACAAGTGCTATACAAGGGCTACAAAGCATAAAAGTCAATCAATTAACATAAGAACAATGCTCACATAAACATATATGAAAGTTAGGTTCACATAGAAGAAGATACATGTTGATAAGAAGCAGAAGATCAAAGAGCTTTTAATGAGCACATTAGATCTTTTGATATATCACTATCACCCTGTACGGAGAAACATACATAACTCATCAATTACCTCAATGATAAACAAGCTTTTGTATGTAATTAATAAATAACAATCTATCATATGCACTAATAACATTGTAGATAATCGCATTCCTTGGACAATCTGAAAATTAATGTTATCAAGTTAAAGCTTCTTCTATCTCAAAGATGATCTTGCCTTTTGAAATATACCACAAATTCAACGTTCAAATCTTGGAAACATACAAACTGTCAACATAATTTGTCTAAAGCATGTCAAAAGACAACAAACAACATATACAATATCTTAGTGTGTATACTTTAACAGGTTTCACGAAAAAGTAATTAATGAGAAAGTCACACTACAAAGATGTGTATCAATAGCTACATTATTTACTCTATATAAAGGAAGCTCAGAGACAAAGACATAAACAAAGTTGTGAATATAATATCATAGAGGAAAATCATCATTTACTCTTTAATGTTGCTATGAACCTTCTAATAGAAAAAAGTTTTGAGCTTACGTCGTATACTCTTCACATTATTTCTTTAAAGTTAAACTTATATATTCTCTCTTCGAGAGTTATTCTTTATAAAAACCTTATCTTTTTCTATTGAAAGTCATAAGTGAGTTAATGACAAATAATATTTGCTTATTAAACATAAGGTAGTTTAAGGATAAAACTAAGAGTGGTATAGAGTACTTGTTGTAAGTTAGAAGAAATATCTAGTTATATTTTAGGTTGAAATAGCGAAAATAAAAATATTTAGTTGTATAATACCATAAGACCAACGACTAGATCCTTTAGTATTGTACAATTCTCAAAATCCTTGATAAAACATAAAATGATAAAAATATCCTATATATTATCAATAAAGAAGTAACTTTGAAGGAATTGAGAATAAAACATTCTATAAAATATGAAAGGAGGGATAAATTTTATTTTAAATTAAATAAATCTATATTAACAAAACATATATATATAGAGGCATGATCCATTAACATCACGTACAAGTCATTGGACTTACACCAAAATTTATCCGTTAGTTTTATTAAATCTGATAGTTGTATTTCAATTCAAAAACAAAAAATTAACTTTAGTTATATCTTACCTAGAAAAAAATTATCGATAAATTTAAATTTTAAAACTTCAATAGTTAAAATTTATTGGTATAATGTATTCAACAAAACAATTCCTTCTTTTTTTGAGAAAAGACAAAAGTTTATTCATTCAAGCAATTTCAGAACACAACCAAATCATAAGGTTGACCTACACATATGTAAAACAAGGTCCATACTACAATTTGACATAACTCCACAATACAACAGAAAATAGAATGCCTCATATAATCCGGATGATAGTTTAACTTATTTCTTTAATACAGTAGTTTGCATTTGTTATTCATTAAAGTAGATAAACTTTTTAATGTACGCTCTAATTCGGTACAAAGATCTTTGTAAGCCTCGTACCGAACTTTTCATTAGAGCATACTTCAATATATACGTGTGTAAAAAGTACTTTAACATATTCCTCTAACGCTATAGTCTTGGTGCTGAATAATACTTTTCATAAGAACATACTTAAAAAAGAAATAGTTTTGAAAATATATAAAATTTTGTATAAAGTTATTTAATATAAAGTTATTTAATGTGTAATTTGACTAAATTAAACACTTCCTATCAACATATCCTATTTCATTTATATATAAAAAGGTGGCCTCAAAGTTTAATAATAAAATTTACAAGTGTGGAGACACACACAATGATTGAATTGTTCAAATTTTCATTGTATATAAAATTATTTAATATATAATTTGATTAAATTAAACACTTCCTGTCAACCAACCTACTTCATTAACATATTATACATAGAGTTGCAGGCAAATACATATATATTTTCACACTCACCTACACACGTATGCATATGCACACGTGCATATGCACACATTTGGCACAAACACACCTACCTCTACACATGCATACATATATCCATACGCACACAAACACTTAGCCTTAAAATTACCATATAATAAAATTTTCTGAATCTATTTTAACACAAACACAAACGCTTAGCATTAAAACTATCTATAATAGAATTTTCTGAATCTATTTTATTTTTAACCTAAACAAACCTTTCATATTTCCCTAATTTCTATTCTCTCCTTTATTTCTGTAACTTTCTAATTATCATCTATTGTCCAAAATTGTGATTTCTTTAATCTCGTTGGAATCTTAAAATTGAATTCTAAACTTTACTCATCACTAGTGTTAATTCTCCTTCCAGCCCTCATGATAAACTTGCAAGAAACATTTATTAAAGAATTGTTTACGCCTTTTTTTTTTATGAGTTTTAATTGTTGATAATAGCTGAGACATAGAATAGCCACAAAGAGTGACTATGAACCAAATTCTTCGGTGTCTCAGGAATCAAATTTAGCGGCATACCTGTATTGTATAATATAATATAATATAATATAATATAATATAATATAATATAATATAATATAATATAATATAATATAATATAATATAATATAATATAATATAATATAATATAATATAATATAATATAATATAATATAATATAATATAATATAATATAATATAATATAATATAATATAATATAATATAATATAATATAATATAATATAATGTAATGTAATGTAATGTAGTTTTCCAATTAATCAAGTTCTAATAACTATTATGCTTTTTGCTTTTGTAGTTTAGATTTTAATATTATAAAAGATATTCTATATATCATCATTCCTCTTGTGCTATGTTAATAAATAAATATAAAGAAATGATTTGGCTATAGAACTTGTAGAAGGCTTTGTATCTACACGAAGAGGTAAGGTATAGGTGTTTAAGTACTTATATATATTGCAGATTAAAAAATTGACTCACTTAAAAAAAAATTAGCAATATAACACATATAAAGATTTGTTTTTATATTTTTATTTAATTTTAAAAGACTTAAATCGTTCATTGATCAAGAATTGAAATTACGTTAAGAACATCTACAACTTATGTAAAATATAACTTGATGATAAAATTTTATTTAAATAATTAAAGTTTAACAGTTGAATCAAAATCAAGCTTTATCATATTTAATTCTTAATTTAGAGATATTTAGTTGTCTCCCTTAAATAAGTTTTTTAAAATTAAAATTGTTAAAACTTATTTAGTTGTCTCTCCTTGTAGTTATTTTTCCCCCCTCTTTTGCTTTCAGTGTATTTACCGATAAAAAATAGTCTTATTTTAATTTTTATTAAAGTAAATTTTTAAAAGTCTTGATTTTGAAAGAACTATTGTAGATTTGGTGGGGGAAAAAAACTACAAGAAAAAAAATATTTAAATTATAGTTTTCAAATTGACCCCTACACACACGAACTCAAACATGCACAGAGTAGTTGACGCGAAGGTGTTTTGGTGTTAATTTGACAGACATGCTGAAAGACTCAGATACTCACGTGAACAAAGGTGTTTTGGTGTTTGACAGACATGCTTGAAAGATTATTAATTACTTTATTAGATTCAACAATATTCATTAAATGCCATTTATTCACACTATCTTACAAGAGTTCTCAACCGGAAAGTTAACTGAGTTATAACATATAGTCTACTCACTAGGTTAAATCATGGAGGTTTTAATTACCCCCTCTCTCTGTACATGACTACAAGCAGAAAGACAAATTTCTTTTGTCTCAAATATCACTAAATCTTAACTATTATTGTTTCGTTCATGATATTATTTTAAAAATATATTTTAGCACTGTTTCTATTTTAATTTCAATCATTTTTATTTTTAATTAATATCAATATAGTATTACAAATATCATTATTATTTTTTATCTATTTTTAATTTTTCTTAGATGGTGTAAAACAACTTAGAATAACACTTGTTTTGAAATAAAAAAGTAATTTAAAGATATAATTAAAATATTAAGTAACTTAAAAATTACAAATTATTGTATATATTTGTAAGTCAATATCTTATTAAAATTTTGTTTAAATTAATTTAAAATTTATTAGATGATATTTTATTAAATTTAAAGTGTATTAACTGATATTATATATAAAGAATCACATGCAAGAAAGAAATGAATTAACAACTTATATCGTATGAATTATTTACAGCCTATATTGAAAATTTGAAATAATACTCTAAATTGGTAACCAGTTTTCGTTTTCTAATCTAGATTAAAGAGAGAATATTTTAAAAAATGCTTATTAGTGATACGAATTAGGAAATAATTTGTTTATAAGCTAAATTTGATTAATAAACGGAATTAGGAAAGAATTGTTTGAAGCAAGTGATAATTACTGAATAGAATATAATTATAATGGTAAAAGAAAATGGAATTACAAAAGAGGGGGAAATTAAGATATGTGCAGGGACTTAAAATGTCAAATGTAGAACTTGGATGGATCATTAGTAAACCAGACAGGGATTGTTGCTAAGTACTTTTGAAAACTCTCAAAGTGGGTTCGATAGGGTCGGCCATGATTTGTAGTTCATAGAGTTGAGAGGGGCCATGTTAGGTGTCTCTTTAAGGTTGTAATCCATCGGTTCATGCTCTAAAGTAGCACATATAATCCATCATCATTATACTATCTGCATTGTGGTCCATGGATCCTTGACTTGCGTCCTCAACTTGGTCCTCCTGTGGGCCACACTCTTTGTTAGTTGCTTAATCAACCACTTATCATCATTTCATTGTTTAAGGTAGAGGTCCAGCTTGCCTTCGTTTTCTTTTTTTCTACCGGTTTAGCTATATCCAAGCAACAAATTCAGTGTCTTTCTTGTTCCAGTTAAGCTACCCCCTTCTAGTGCGTTCTGGACTTTAGCCTTTTTAAATCACTTACTACACATATATTATTTCTCTTTCAACGTGCTTATTTTCCATATTACTTTTATTTTGTATGTATTTATCTATCAAATTACAAGCTCCATTTCTCCTAATTTGGTGTGTATCAACCACTAGTATTTATCAACTTTAAAACTAGTATATAAAGTAGTCATGCACACACACACTCAATGTATATATGTAAAGGTCTTCACTCACGGAATTGTTTCGGATATATATATGTGATCATAAAATTATATCTCAACTGCTCGCATTTAATACTAACATCATCATATCCATCTAGTTTCGGAGGAACACTGCAAGAGAGCAAATATTTAGTCTCTTAAAATTTTTACTTATCCAAATTCAACTGTCAAATCAAGACAGCAGTAATATTTCTGTTCAATTTGCTTGGGATAATGTTTTCATTTCAGCAACACTGTGTTTAAGACGTTTATGCTGAAGTCTAAAAAAACTAAATCCTATTCGGTGAAACAATTAAGGACGAAACAATTTTACACGTAACAAATACTAAAAGTTTGCCTTTCACAAATGTGGTGTTGGAACAAAGAAAGCTGTATCCAACAAGTAACAAATTAAAGCTATGTCAAAGTGATTCCACTTTGATTAGTATGTCATTATCTTTGAGTTTGCATGAACCATGTTTCTTCATGTGAAGATAATTTGGATTATGTTCATCTTTTTGTAAATTTATATTTCTTTTTCCTTTTGTTTCCGTTTCCTAGAAGATTTGACTTCGTTTCCATCAAATTTAAGCTCTTTTTGGTTTAATGCATACTGGATATTGCATCGTGCAAGGGATGATAACTTACAATTTGAATTATGGTCAAGGAGCGCACTTTTAATATAAGTGTGTTAATAAAACAAAATTAGTGATTTAGTGTTGTTTCTATTTTCAGTTTTATAAATTCAGTATGAACTATTAGATACAATTTTATATCTCTATATATAGAGCAGACATATCAATTAATTGATATATATATATATATATATATATATATATATATATTAATTAGTGTGTTTTACAAGAAAAACTCACGTGAAAAAAAAAAGTTACAGTTAAAAATTAGAAAATATAATATTAATGATAGGGTTTCAATAAATTGTTCATATTGAATTGTTAATTAAACAAACTCAAATGATTCTCTAATATAAAGATCTCTAACATAAAGTTGTTAATTTTAACCTATTGAATTTAACAAATTTCAAAGATAAAAATACATTTTAGATGATTACACAAAATAATTACTTACTGAGATATTAAAACATTCACGTTTAAGTAAATTATTAAGATTTATAAAAAAGTCTAAGGAGTTCTAGTCACCTCAACAATATCATTTTTACGAGATCATCATCACTCTCGCTCTACCACTACCATATCATCACCATTACTAACGACGACCGTGGTGATACCTTTACAAGTTATTATTATGTTTTCTTTTTTTTTTTTTACTGTAACTGTTTTTGGGTTGTCTTGTGTCTCTCCCTTCCTATCTCTCTCCCTCCCTCATATAAATTGATTGTGTGTGTAGATATAAGCTCTATGCTATTTATTTATTAAAAAATTATTTGAAGAATGAAAATTGATATATTTTAAAATTAAAAACTGATAGAGTAAAATAATATTTTATAAGTTTTTACAGAAATTAAAAATATATTTATCCTAAATAAGTTTCTAGACTATATTTAAAGTAATTAAAAAATAATTATAGTTGAATAAAATTGGTCCACATAAATGATATTTTTTATCTCTATCGTAAGTTTTTTACATCCATAGTGTGGTTGTTTACTTGGTTATCTAATTTGTATAAAGTTTAACTTATCAACTATTATAAAAATATTAATAAAAAATTTTAGTATGATTTTTTAAATATAAAGTTTCAAGCACATAGTTAAATATAAATTAACAAAATATATATATATATATATATATATATATATATATATATAAAGATATATTTCATGTTTTCTAAATAGTTCTCTTAAAAAAATTATAAGATTCTAAAGCGTAAATAAATATTGTTAAATATTTAATATACAAATTTATTAAATATTTAGAAAAAAGTTTTAATGCCTATCATGATTATGTATACATTAATGTAAAAATATTTTAATGACCATAATAATTATATCTATGATGTAAAGTAAGAATGTTTTCTATGAATGATATTTGTATTTTTTTATGGAAATAAAATTAATTTAATTTAAGATATTGTTGAGTTATTAATTTGATACTAAATTGTCATAAAGATATGTTTAATAAATTTTTTTATATATTTATAATTTTTTCTCTTTGATTAGATACGATGATGAGTGTATATCTCTCAATCCAATAAGTAACATCTTAAAAATCTATAATAGTTAAAATCATTTCTAATCAAAATAATCTATTTCCTTTATAAATTAATAGAAATATTCAAACATTAACTCATTTAAGAAAATTATGTCCTAAATGTCTTGCCTAACAAGCTTTGTGGCCAGCAAGAACATAGAAAGCTCACCTAATGACAAGTGTCACCTAGTGAGGATTATAGTCTTTCAGGCGAAAAACCCCAAAAAATTCTAGCAAGTTACGTTAAGCAAGACCTATCGCTAGATGCAAAGCTATAAAATTTCTTAACAGAGAAAAACATTCATTAGGCAAGAAATTTCGTCCGACAAGACTCTATAGAATCAGAAAACATGTATCAAATACATAGTCACAATTGTCACCATACATCATAAGTCAGAATTGGCCGTTTTCACCTTGAAACACTAATCTATTAGGGAACCATTTATTTACATAACTATTTACATATCCAACATTTACTTTATATTTTATACTCATACACATGTAGTAACTATTTCATCTGTTGACTTCAAGCATAACATCCCTTACACTTATAAATTAATAACATTGTACATATCATAAGTCATCATATTACAATTACACCTTAAGTTCTAGTATTCATAAATTTATTTCAACTCCTATAGAAGTCCAGTTCCTATACATGGTTTACACAAAAGAAAAGCATAGGACATAAACAAAAATATAACACAACAACCATCTACAAAGCTCCAAACTATTCTGGCATTCTCCTTACTCTTGAAAATTTTGTTCTTTCACATCATTCTTGTTGTCTACTTTTGTGTAAGATATGATAATCACAGTTGTACATAAAGCACACACAATGCAAGGGTAAACTTAAAATAATAAGAAATCAACTCTAAGTATGAAACAATACAAATAAGTATCCATATTCATTCACCTGCATTGCAATCCTCAAACATACTTATATTTCCACTGAATATAAGCCATCAATACAAGCTAATCATATGACCTGACGCTTTCCGAAAAACCACTGATTCAGATACTAGGTGGCTTAGTGACTTGTTACAATTGGAGTTTGATGTCTACCTGACCATATACTAACAACCAATAAAGTCTAGATATACTCATCTAATACTTTCAACTAATGCTTAGCGTCCAAGGGACCCATTTTTGACACTTAGTTGAATCACAATTCGTGCATAACGTCTACCTAACCCAATAGTGACAACCAATTGTTATCTGAGTATATCTAATAGTACTGTCTCGTCTTCATCGACCTTAGTATTAGAACCACAATGATCTTATATGTATCCCTAATTCAATGTACTTCAGATAAGGCTAAGTTACCTCCTATAACTACCCAAATCCAACATTCCATTACAATATTTAATTTAAGCATGCAACATAATCCATTCAAACATGCATCATGAATCAATACAAACATTCAATTTTATTTAACATCCAAATCAAAATCAAAAGCTCAATCCAAAGTTCCCTTACCTATTTCTGCTGTGAGCTGATTGGTGAAAGGAAAAGAACATGGAGATAGTTTCCACAAAGTTCAAGTTAGAGATCCCTCAAAACCTAATAAAAATCCCCAAAATCAAAGGAGATATGAGAAATTGGAATTTTGAGGTTGAATCCTTTTAATGAACATGTATGAATCTTAGAGAAATAAAAATTAGTCTATGGAAATAAGATCAAACTTTCCTAATAGGATCAACAACTAAAATCAAGAGAAATGACACGAGTTTTTCGAAACTCTGTAATTGAATCCTCAAGCATGAAAGATGAAACAGAGAGAGAGAGAAAGAAAAACGGTGCCAAGAGAAGAAAGAGAATTCAGGAGAAGAAAGAAAAGAAAAAGGAAGAAGAAACAAAAGAACAAGGAAGAAGAAAGTTATGGAATCAAGGGTTCATTTAGTAACTTCAATTTGCTATCTACACCCCCTAATTTCCGAACAAATCCTGAAAAACCAGCCCAACAACCTCAATTATTAAATATGTTTATTTCTATTATCAATGGTTTCTCATTCATAAAAAATGGAACCAAACATAACTTCTCCCACTAGCGGTGTTAGACAAATATTAATTAATTGAACATGCTTCTCTTGGAAAAGAATTTATGATGAGTAATTTAAAATGATTTTATTATTTTATTATATTTATTATACACTTTTTGAAAAATAAATTAACATTATTAATTATGTAAGTGCTAATAATTAAATTATTTATATATAAATTTATTAAAATTATAATCAAAATATTATTTTGTATAAATATATTAATTATTAGATATAAATAAATCTTTAGTTTGCAAAAATTGACTCTGTGATAGAAATATTAGTAATAAATTTATCTATTAAACTATTTAAAATTATTTTACATGATTTTAGGTAAAAATAATATTTTTCTTTTTAAATTTAAGATACATGTTGTTAAGTATTTAATATACAAGTGTGTTAAATTCTTTAAAAATGAATTTTGCTATTTATAATGTTTCATCCGTAATGGTTTTTTGACAAAAACTTTTCGCCGTGATTTCTATTATAATGATATTCATGGTTTCTTTTTTTAAAAAGGATAAAATTATTTGATATTCATTGTTTCTTTTTTTAAAAAGGATAAAATTATTTATTACTCCTACATAATTTCTAAAATATTAAATATGTGTATGTAAAATTTTTCATGTTATTTTTCTCTCTATAAAAGTTAAAAATATATTTTTTTCATTCTCAAGAGCAAGGAGGTTAATAAAAATGTTGACATAATTGACAACTTACTGCGTGGATTTCCTCGTGCATATTTAATTTTTATAGTGTTTAGGAAGAAAAATAATATAAAAACTTTTACATGAATGTATTCAATATTTTACAAATTTTGTAGAGAAAAAAAACATATTTTATCTATAACAGTTTGATTTAATTTAACTTATAATGTTGTAATATTTAATAAGTTAGTGCATTAAATATTTAAATAAATTTTTTATTTATAATGTTTTGTCTATAACTATTTTAAACTAAAATTTTTTCCATTAATTATATTGTTATTTTTATTATAAAATTAATTTGATTTATCACTTATTGAGTTATTTAAATAAAAATTTAATATTACTATATAAATATTAATACAAAAAATTTAATATATTTTTTAAATATAAATTTAAAATCTGATTTCTAATGAACACATTACCTAATTTACATTAAAAAATATACAATATTGCATAAATAATGATCGACAAAATTTTATCATAAAAATATTTTACATATAAAATCACAATATATTTTGTAATATATTATATAATGAATATCTTTTGTCTACCCTAAATGATAATTGTATTATTTTTTATAAAATAAATTAAGAATAATTAAAAATACTATTTAATAATTAATTTAAAATTATTTTATTATAAAATATTTTGTTAAATTAATTAAGTTTTTTTTCTTTGAAGAACATATACGCAGTAAACATATAATCAATATATTATTGATAAAATATGTTTTAAATTCTTAAAAATTCTTTAAATATTAAATATATTCCTAAAAAAATTTTGTATGTTTTTTGTCCTCTAATTTCTAAAAGATACACTATATTGAGAATTAGAGGGGGAAATATAGAATTTTTTAGGGCTGTATTTGATATATTCAGAAGTTTTTATTTACTCTATATTATTAGGTAATAATAAATTATAAATTATTGAATATTTCAAATATAACTGTGTTAAATACTATAAAAACACTTAAAGGTAATTTTTTATGATGTTGAGTGATTTTAAAACTATTTCCTTAAAAAAACTATGTTTAATAAAATCTTGCTATATATTTATTAATTTTTCTTAAATTGGTTACCATGGGTAATAGGTGAGCATCCTATAATTCATTAGGTTAAAGACAATTTCCGTTCATGGTGCATGATAGTTGTTGATAGAAAATTTTGTATATGGAGAAATGAAATACAACTTTTTTAGCTAACTGTGTTTGGAAAATGTTAATAAAATATTTTAATTTTTAACATATTAAATATGAAATATTAAAAATATAAAGAATAATTGAAAATATATAAAAATAATATAAAAAATAAAGAAGAAATTAAGAAATAAAAATTAAAAAGATAAAAATATTTTAATGTAAATATTAAAAAATAAAATAATAAAGAAGCATAAAAAATATATTATTTTTTAATAAAATGATAAATTATTTATCAATAATAAATGAGTTTAATTGGTATACACTGTCAATGTAAAAGATTTTCATACTGATATTCAATCATAACTTTTCATTTATGTGACTTTTAAAGTACTAATGAGTAAAGTCAACAAATTTACCATGAATGAAGAAGATCAATCAAGACAAAAAATGCAGGTATTTTTGCCAGAGAACGTCAAGAGAAAATCTTCAAAGAGTTGGGCTTCGAGATGATATGCAATCTAGGAAAATATTTGGGGATACAATTACATTATGATCATGTCTCAAAATAGTCTTATCAGTTTGATTTAGATAAATTCCATCAAAGATTGAGCAATTGGAAACAAAATATTTTGTCTTTTGCTAGTCGAGTCGCGCTAGCCAATTCTATTTGTCAAGCACTTCCTACTTACATTATGCAAACAAATATTTTACTTGTATTAGTTTGTAATTTAATTGATAAGAAATGTAGAAATTTTGTCTGGGTTACTCTGATACAACAAAGAAAACACATCAGGTTGGTTGGGAGCAGCTATGCAAACCTAAGTAGGTGAAAAGCTTGGGGATGCGAAAAATGAGACATGCAAACCTAGCCATTATTTCAAAGTCAATATTTCATCTGCTTAGTAGGAAGCATGTTCTGTGGTCCAACTCATCTTGGCCAAGTACAAGTGTGATGGGAAAGGCAAGCTTAACATTGATACACGAAGGAAAGGTACTAGCTTTTATAGAGGTATCAAAGGGGTCTAGTTGAATGTGAGGAGGAATGCGATCTAGCAATTGGCTAATGGACGCGAGATTGATTTCTAGCTTGAAAATTAGGTGCCTAGGCGAAGAGGACCTTTAACTGATCGATATATTGGTAGAACTTAATTAAAGGAGCGAACATCGCATGTTTCTTTATGGCTATTGATGGAACCTAGAACAAGTGAAAGTTGGCAAGACTATTACAATGAAGTCGTCACGATATCCCCAAGATCAAACCCCTAAAGGAGACATGGGTGATGAAAACCCCTGTTGGGGGAGTAAACTGAATGGTCAACTCACTACTGAAGATGCTTATCAGATCCTGAGGATAGTTTCCATGCAAATCCATTATTCGAGTTAGTGCAGAAGTGGGAGGGCCTAGAGCACATTCAACTTTTTCTTTGAAAGGTATTGTGCACTATTTTATTAACCAATGATCTGCAGTATAGTAAGTATATGACCAAGAACCTCACTTGTCCCATATTTGGTAATGACAAGGAAAACACTAATACATGTCTTACGTGATTGCGTTTATACACAATTTTTGGAGTCAAATGAGTGCAACCAGTTTTCCTAGTTTCTTTTCTCAACAAAAAACTTGAGTATTGGCTTCGTGCCAGCCTAAATAGCACAAGGAATTATGGTACTCATGTGTGGGCTTAAACGTTTGGGATAGTCTTAGATCTGTTGTGGTAAAGGCAAAATGATCTTAAGTTCAATAAGAAGATTTGGCTACCTGAGCAGGTTGTCAAAGTTGTGAGGTCCCTCCAATTTGAGCTTCCACGAAACCACCATATGCATGTACTTATGAAGGAATTTAAGGTGTAATATTCAGAAGCAGGAGGTTTTTATACTTGGAGCCCTCCATGCCCTGGTACCCTTAAGCTAAATAGTGATGTTGTAGTTCTCCAACCGCAAAAGGAAGGCAACCATTGGAGGCATTCTTCGTGATTGTAAGGGAAGGTTTATCCTTTGCTTTTCTCATACTATTTCCTACTGCAATGTGGCCAAGGTAAAAACTTTAACCATTCTGCAAGCATTAATAGTCACATACAACCATGATTTTCGACAATTGACTATTGAATAAGATTCTTTCAATATGATCCAGCTTCTAGAGGATGGTTATGTTGTTGATCATGACTATTTTAATTTAGTTGAGAAGATTTACAAGAGAAGTGAAAAAACTCAAACTTGTACCTTTAATTTTGTCTCACGTGAATTGAACATGTTAGCTGAAAGTTTTGCAAAGCTTGAGTTAGTCATCAAGAAAAGTCCTTCTTTTCTAATGCTCTAGTTTCGTTATCTACTGTTTATTTATGAGACTTGCGTTGTATGGTTTATAATACTATAATATAACTTTGTTTAAGTTGTTGTTCATTCTGTTAAAAAAAAAAAAGACTCTTTCAAATACAATTGTGTTAAATTCTTGCAAAATATACGAAATAAATATAATAAATATATTATCTTAAAATAAAGTCAACATGTTATTTTTAATAATAAATTATATATTGTTGAGTATGTCAATTGCTATTGCTTTAATTATTCACTTAAAAAAATTTCATTTATACTGGTGTCGAGTAGGACTGTTTTCTGTGAGTGACATTTTTTTATTTCTTTGATAAAAAAATCAAAATTAATTTAATTTATGAAACCATCTAGTTAGCAATTTAAGACTATTTATAAAAATATGTTTAATAGTTTTTTATATATTTCTTGTATATTTATAGTTTTTGTCTTGAATTAAATGTCACTAATGAATGCTTTCGACTCATTGACTTAGAAATTAATCCTGTTCATGGTTAGTAATTGTCAATGGTCCAAAAAATTTTTTGCACAAAGAAAATTGAATAAACTTACTCTGACTGACGATGTTCGTCAAATATTAATCAATAAATATTGGAATATAATAAATTAATTTTTAATAATTTTTTACATATAAAAATATAAAAAATAAAAAATAAAATGATCATTTAAAAAATAAAAAATAAAATAAAATTAAAAATAAATTAAGAAAAATTGATATAAAAATATAACAGAATAATATAAAAAGAATAAAAGAAGATAATAAATGAAAATAAAATAATTTAAAAATAAAATTAAGATAGAAAAATCTTGAAACAAATTACATAGAAAATTAAAAAAAAAAAAGCTAAAAATCTAAGATAGAAAAAAGTCACAAAACAAATAACAAAAGGAAATCCTAAATTAATATTAAAATTATAATTTAATAACTTTATTATTATTATTATGTTGCCACAAAACAAAACTCTGATAACAAAAGCAAAATGAAAACACCAGTTGAAGAACACACTATTGTTGGGAGGTTCAAGAAAGCTTCGGATCAAGAGCGAGAAAATGGCAGCAGATCAGAGTGAAAAAAATGTAACACTAATTGACAAACCTCCTTCGCACAATCCTTTAAACGTGACACTTTCTGAATTTCATTTGACGCCACATTCTTATTTAACATCATTAACTAACTTTAGTGACTAAATCCATTTAAACTAACTTTAGGACTACAGACACACTTTACCCTTAAAATAATATACATGATGTCATAAATTTAAATTTATTATAAAAATAATGTATTGTGTGTGTAGACCTACATGTTGTTGGGCGAAGATACACCCTTCAATTTGAAAAAATAACATATAAATATATGATATTTTAATACTTTCTCTCCCTCTAATTTATATATTTTAACCCCTTGTTTTTATTTTTTTTACATTTTTAAAATTTACACTCTTAATTTATGTATTTTAACTCAATATTTTTAATTTATTATTTTTCCTTAATTTTATATAATTGAACTAATTACATTTAGTATATTATTTATCTTATGTATTTATAATCTTTTAATTGAGTATTTAATTTAAGGGCATCTTTCGTTTGATTTTTTTTTTTAGTTTTTTAAAAGAGTTTTCAGAAATTCTTTTTTAGAAGAAGAGGAAAAAAAATTTGTTTGGTAAGTGTTATTTGAAAATTGTTTTGAAGATGTAAAAATGAAAAAAAATTATTAATTTTTATGAAAATGCAATTACTAAAAAACAAAAAACAACATATTCACATTGTATTTTATGTTTTCAAAACAAAATAGAAAAATGAAAAGCAAAATTACTTAAAGTTGTTACTCTTTTTTAGTTTTTAAAAACTAAAAAATCATAACTGTTTTTAAAAATTGTTTTAAGAAAACACTACCCAAATGAGTTTTTTAATTTTTAAATATTAAAATATTGAAAATAATTTTATAAAATTATTGTCAAACAAATACTAAATGTCCAATTTTATTTATTTTTTTCTCAACTTATCTTGCTTGTTCTATACTGTTATTTTTCTTTTTTGATGTTTTGACTCTTATCTATGGATGACAAGTAAACTCATAATCGTGGGTAATCTCCAAACCCTCCCCGAAGTTGAGGAAGAATCTTTGATTTGACTAAGTATCAATACAAGTATAACGAATACCAAATTTGTTAAATTGAAAATGGAGACGAAGATCAAGATATACATAGTCACACTGCCCCTGCTCCTGTGCCCGTCCTTCTTTTAATAACTAAAATATCTCAAACTTTTTCCCTTGATTTATTACCTAATCTTCAAGCCAAATGATTGATCATGTTTTTTTTTTCACAAATTACAATTTTTGGATGTCAAGAAAGTTTTGACATTTCCCTAAAAAAGAGATAAAAATTTGACATTTGATTCATAAATTATAAATTTTACATTTACTAGATAAGTTTTGACACAAAACCCTTTTCGGCCCTTGGCTTGGCCAAAACCGTGCCACCAATGACAAGGATCAAGAACATTGCTAACCCTGGGACATTTTAGATTTCGGCCTTGTCCAAAATCCGAAAATCTTAAAAGAGCATGCTTATCGGAAAGATAGAGTGATAGTAATTAATTAAGCTAAAGACAGATTATCCAAGGGAAAACTAACGTTATTACCTAATTGTTAATCAAGTGGGTAAAGGCCAACAAGTAAAAGCCCATTATATCACTATAAATAGGATGAGGTATCAAGGTAACGTTCACTGATTCGACATTTATTACTACTATACTCCCTATCAAAATTCTACCATGACTTAAGTATCGAAGTGTCTTTTGCAAGTACCCTACCCTCCAGAGATTATCGAAGACTCTGTTTCATAAAAATTTAGGAGAAAAAGTATTCATTATCCTCAGCAGGTACACTTTGGCATCAGGGGTACCCATTTGCACTTCTCGTGAGGTCGAGTAGGTAAATGGTGGAAGAATAGGTCAATAGTGGCCTTTGTTTGAGTAAATAAACACAAAGTTTGGAAGGCTTGAATACAACCTCAAGCATTAGGGTGAAGTTGAGTGGGGACAACATTCAGGATCCGAAGTACCTTCATTGTTAACTCTTTTAAAGGCAGATGCATGTGGGAAACCTTGAACATGTAATCATGCACAAAAAAGAAATTCTAGGGATCTCCCTCAGACCTGCCTAAATATACAAAATCTGGCTACATGAAAGAATCAATTCAGCACTGCTTAACAAAGAATAGAAAGTCTTTGACATCCTCAAAGGGACATAACTCAACACTATTTATGAAGTTCACCAAAATAGCTCTATTATTGTAATGAGAGAAGAAGGCAACGACCTCCCCATCTACCCATTGGGAGTTGAAGTCCAGGACAGGAGGGAAGTGCCTTTATGGATTCCCAATCTATTTTTGTTTGACCATGGCAGTGGCTACAGTAGTGGTCTTCCAATGCGAAGGGATCTCAACACAAAAGGATTTGGCACCTTGCACTTCTAAAAGAGAGTGAGACACCTCCGAATATATGGTTGAGCCAATGTTACTTCCTGCCCTAGGGGAAGTAATTTCGTTGGGTCCGAAGTGTTACCCCTCACTGCAAGAGAGCAAGAAGGGATCACAGAAGAAGGAAAGGAAGAAGACATATGGCTAAAAAGAAGCGTACCTAGGAATGACAAGAAGAAACACGGGCTTAGAAGAAGGAGGATTTCAACAACAGAGATCAAGAGAATGATAAAGACAAACTGAAAACCATTCCCCTTTTATAGAGCTTTATTGTTCATCTTTCAATCTCTCTTGGCGGTAAGTTGGCTCTCCTAGGGTTTAGTGTTCATTAAGGAAGATAAGAAGTTGTCATCATCATTTCAGCACCACTAAAGGCCATTCCGGCCCCTCGCACAAGGAAAATAGATGTCCCAAAAACCGTATCACACCATGGAATTTCGGCTTTTGGTGCAACCCAAAAATCTTAGTGCTAGAAACCAAGCATAGGGCATTTTGGTTTTTGGCCATGCCGAACTCTACATAAGCTACCTTTATCTACTTAGACTTCATTGTTGAGGCTTACCACAACATTAAAGCCTAGGGGAAAATGTATGAGTATCAGCTAAGAGAACCTTTTTCAGCCCATGGCTTTGTTAAAACCGTACTACCAATAACTAGGATCAAGTACATTGTTGGTCCTAGGACCTTTCGAATTTCAGCCCTACTGAAATTTGAAAACCTTAAAAAGAGCATGTTTATAAAAAAGATGGCGTGATAGTAATTAATAAGCTTAAGATAGATTATCAAAGAGAAAACTAAGATTATGACCTTATCACCTAATTGTTTATCAAATGGGCAAAGTTCAACATCTAAAAGCTCATTATATTAATATAATTAGGATGAAAGTATCGAGGTATCCTTAGCAACATTTATTACTATTTATTGGTTTGATATTTATTACTATTATATTCCTGACCGAAATCTAACTTTGACTTGAGCGTTAGAGTGTCTTTTGCAGGCCCCCCACCCTCCAAAGATTGGTTAAAGACTCTCTTTCATCCAGATTCGTAAGAAGTATATGACTATCCTTAGCAAGTTATGTATAATATATATATATATATATATATATATATATATATATATATATATATATATATATATATATATATATATATATATATATAGGGAGCATATCACATGAGAATGATGTTCTTATGTGAGAATGGTAAGAATATTTTATAGTCATCCAGATTTAAATAAAAGGTTCAAATTAAAACAACTCACTTAAAAATATCATGTGCATCCCCTACCACATCACCCACCAATAAGTAATATTCTTCTCCCACCATTACCGTTGTCACCACCCACAACACCACCACAATGGCCACGGTGGTGGTGGTGATGACAGTAGTGGTGGTGACGGTAGTAGTGGTGACAATGGGAATGGAGGGTGGTGGTGGTGGCAATGGAATTATAGTGGCGGTGGCAGTGACGATAGTAGTGATCGCATTAGTGGGGTAATATAGTAGATAATACATGTGATATCTTTAAGTAAATTGTTTTAATCTGAATCCTTTATTTAAATTTGGATGATTACAAAATATTCTTACCATTGTCGTCACCACCACAATCATCGTCATCACCACTACCATCACCACTGTTATCACTACCACCACCACCACCATTGTTGTCACCGTCACTGTGGCGGCGGCGGCGGCAGCGATTCTGGGTGGTGGGAGAAGAATATTACTTATTGATAGGGTGATATGGTAGAGGATGCACGTGATATTTGTAAGTAAGCTATTTTTATCTGAACATTTTATTTAAATATGAATGATTACAAAATATTTTTACCACTTTCACATAAGAATATCATTCTCTTAAGGAATACACCCTAAGATGAGAGATCCGGCGTATTATTGATGGAATTTTTCTTTTCTATATGACAAACTTGAATTCAATTTTTATTTATGCATTCACATTATTATCTAAGTGAAGTTATAGTTTATTTGGATAACAAATTAACATTATACACCAATTACTCACACTAGGATTCCATGTATTGAAGAAAAGTAGTTAAGCAAATATTTGTTACTACAAGATTGTGCAATTTCTACAAATAGTTAATGTTGCCAATTGTGCAACAAGCCAACAACAAGCTACAACGGTAACAATTGTTTCATCATCGTTTTTGCTGTTGGAAACTCTCTTTTTTATTTTTTATTTTTCACGTTATTCAGTAATTAAAAAATTATAATTTAACTTAAATAATTAACCTTCATGAGAAAAATATAGCCTTAAAACAGACACTAAATTAATTTTATAAATATTTTTATCTATTTTAACAGTTGTGGGATTTAAAATATACTATTATTTTTATTAGAGGCATGGACAGCTGCTACAAACCCTTCTTTACTTTTTTGCCCTCCTGCAGTCCTACCCAAAGTTATATTTTTATGTTTGTGTTTTGGATATTATTTAAGAGAAAATGAATTATGCTCTGGTGTATAAAAATTTACACTAACATTTAATTACAACCTTTTTATGTTGATAAGCTTGTTCACTTTATCAATTAATACTTTAAAAGTCATATAAATGAGAGGTTGTGATTAAACGTCATATAATACTTTAAAAGTCATATAAATGAGAGGTTGTGATTAAACATCATATAAAACTATTTTACACTATCATTGCATTTAAATTAAACTCATTATTTACACTCATGTAACCTAAACAAGGGGATGTTCACATATCGAATTGGATCGGATTTTGGGGTAAAATTAAATCCGATCAATTTTAACATATTGAATTGAATTGGATTTGCAAAAAAAAAAAAATAGTAACTCAATCTAATCCAATTCAATTAAGAACATATCACATTAGATCCACCGATTAAAAAAATAGATTTATTTTGTTTTCTATAAAATAGGAAACATAACAGTCTGTAAATAAAATATTAAGATATACATTGTTTCTTCAAAATAAAATATTAGTAAAACATTACATATAAAAGTAATCTATAAATGATGAATGTAAATCCTAAAAAACTAAAAATTTAATAACTTGCAATCTTCATTACCACACTAATTAATGCATTCATTTTCTAACTTTAAATCTTCAATATGTAAATAATATTTAAACTTTAAATTGTATTATCAATTTCTATTTACACTCTTTTTTAAATATATGTATGTATGTATATATATATATATATTATATAAAATAAAAATATTAATATTAAATTGAACGGATCGATCTACAAATCTATAAATTTTCAAAGTTCAAATCTGTAATCTGATCTAATTTGTCTATGGTTAAATTTAATCGAATTGGATCGGATTTGATCCAATTATATCTAGTTCGATTCATGGAACTAAATGAATTAGTTTGAAGTCACAAATTCGCAAATTGTTCTAATTGACATGATCCATATTATAAACATAGTTATACAGGAAATAATTGATGGCTAGTAACAGTACTATAATTTGTACTTGTTAGATATATGATAAAATTTTATTTTTTTAGTTTTGAGGGAGGTTGATTTAAAAAAAATATTAACATATGTGTTGTTAAATAATCTTCATGGCAGTTCAATAGCGCCATGACATGAAAGTGTTTTTGCCGACCACTATACACAATTTATGAAGGACTGATGCAATATGGTGCAATGACGTGTTTTTATAAGGAAATTTTAGTCTTCTGCTATGTTATGTTGTTGATAACATTGATCAATATATATTTAAATAATTGTTCAAATACATAAAACTATTTAACTATTTTTTTGAAGTATTAAAAATCTTGTAAATAATTTTTAATAACATATTTTTAGAACCACAACTGATATGATTTTTATAATATTTTCAAATCTAATACTTTATTTTCTTATTTGATTCAAATAATTTTTATGATTAAACTCAAATTGAATCGCACCACAAACACTCTATTACACACTTAATGTTAACAAAATGAATAGTAACAATAAAATGGTATAATGTTTAATAAGTTATGCAGTGTATATTATTATTATTTTTGTGTTTATAGTATTTCTTTTTCACCAATAAGACTGGGGAAGAATAAGGGCTAGTGCTAGGGATGATTATCCCTTCTTGAAGCATATCATGGATAATAGTAGCCATTGCCTCTTTTTGGGAATACAGGTAGTGGTATGGCCAATATGGGAGGTGTGTTTGGAAGAAAGGGAATATAGTAATCATGTTGGCAGGTAAGGGGTAGGCCTTTAGGGGTCACAAAAATAGGTTGGAATGAAGTGAGTAAGGTTTGAATTTTTTGGGTAAGTTGGGAAAAGTTGGGGTGGGCATGTACCTAGATGTGAGTTGGTGAAGTAGTAAATGGAGATGGGTCAATCTAGAGGAGGAAAAATGAACCCACAGAATTTGCGTGAAAGGAGTACCAAAGCTGGGAAAAGGAAGAGGGGCAGGAGCAGCCAAAATGGGTCCCCACAATAATGATCCACTCATGTAAATGGTGGAAGGAAAAACTGGGAACAGCAAAGTCAGCTGCAATTGGACCTAACGTGGCAAGCCATTCAAGGCCCAATACAATATCAGTAGCCTCAATATGGAAAAGATAGGTTGGAACATTGAATTCATGATTTTGTAAGATCAGGGGCACAATGGGGCAAAAACGGGTGCATGTCAGTTTAGCACCATTGCCCACCATCACGAAGAAATTAGGAGTGGGTTGGTGGGTAGGTTAAGATGAACCGGAAGACCTGCAATGTGACCCTTAAATTTGAGGGACTTGGGGGAAGGGTGACTAGATAAGGCTTGTGGGGAGAGTTGAAAGTGGATTGGGTTAGGGGGCTTAATGAGAGACAAATCCAGCAAGAGATCGTTTATATCTTGGTCATCTTCCAACAGTAATAAAAATTTTCCAGAGGCACATTTGTGGCCTGTGGTAAACTTCTAATCACAATAGTAACACAGACTCTGTGCTTGTCGCTTTTCCATTTGGGCAGAGGAGATACGTTTGATGGTAAGTGGGTGGGTGGGGGGATGGTTGGTTACTAGGTGGGCAAGGCAAGTAAGATGGGGTAGGATAGGGGGGTCAAGTAGTGTGGTTCCTAGGCTCACAAAATTTTTCCTCCACTAATTTGGCCATACCAATGGCCTGAGCAAGAGAGATAGGGTTTAACAATGCGAGTTTGCGCTGAATATCTGCGTTGAGGCTCGAGATAAAACAATTGAGTAAAGCATCTAGAGTAAGACCAGAAACTTAGTTAGATGACTTTTCAAAGGTTGTTTGATAGTTTGAATAGTTCGATTAGGTGATTTACAAAAGTTGAGGGGCCAAAACGCAACTCCAAGGCTCGTGTAAAGGAATCCAATCAGTAAATTGGTTATTCTTAGCCATCCTCTTGAACCAGCTAAGAGCATCGCCACGCATGTAAACATTGACCATGGCCAGATGCTGGAATGGTGGAATCTGGTAATATTGAAAGAATTGTTCCGCCTGGAACAACCAATCAAGCGGTGCTGAACTGTCAAAATTAAGTTAGAGTTTAGGTGGGGTAAGGGTAGTGGAAAGTGGGGTAGGATGCGAAAAGGCAGGGTTCGAAGGGAAGGGAAAACTGGATGGAAGGAAAGGGTTATGGGGTGGGGAAAAATTGTGGGTGGTAGGAAAGTGGGGGTCAGGAGAAATGATGACTGAAGCAGGTTGGACAGAAAAGGGGTAGAGGTGTAATCTGGCCTTGGGGAGAAGGAAATGTGAGGGGGACCCATGGAGAGGACAAATGGAGGGATAAAGGGTCAGTGTTGTTTCTATTGTTCTTGTAAAGCAACAATGGTCGAATGGAGAGTCTCTTGTTTAGATTTCATACCTTGTTGGAGTTGAAGGTGACGTTCTTGTAACTGAGAACGATCAGTCTCGAGTTGTGATTACAACAGGTTGAATTTTGGTGAGGGCAACAATAGCATCCGATAGGTCCTTGGTATCATTGCGAGTGGGAGGCATGAAATCATGAATGAAAGCACCAATTTAAGGAAGAAACTAGAAAGCTAGAATTCTAGAGAAGAAGGAGCACATTACCATTAAAGCTAAGCATAGAACTCTCATACCATTCACTTAGGGAAGGTCTCCCTTAAAAACCCAAACAATTACCAACCCTAGACTATCCTGGGCTAAGCCCAACAAACAGAGGGTTCAAATAAAAAATAAAAGCACCTCAGCAGTGAAATCAATTAGGTGAACCTAACATAATCGCCTAACCATCTGGACGGATTCCTATGTCTAGTACCCATTTTGCTAACAAGTGGTTGAATTTATCAAGAAACAAGTTCTGTGAGTTGCAATTATAATTAAATAATTCTCTCTATAATTTTTAACTAAGAATAAAATAAAATTAAAAAAAATTGTGTTGTTTGTATTTTAGTTGTTGTTGAAACATGACAGAATAGGATTATGCCTTGAGAGACAATAATGATCACATTGACGTGGTCTTTAAACGCAGGAGCCACTTTGGCGAGTACATCCTAAACACGTTGTAGGCTGAGATAGTGGATACTATAGCCATTAACATGGACGCCACATAACCGCATAACAAAGCCCCTCCTACTTGGACGCAGAATCTGGTGAACCTGTCACATACCTTTATCCACTGAAACGATTCTGATCCAGTTATTGCTAGCATCGCTGCCCCAACTGCTGCAGTGTTTGCCCCAAATACCATGTACGCGCCCATCTGTTCACAAGTTTTAACACAAACCCTTAGTATTAATCATTCCATTTCAAACCTAAAATCTTCTTTCATTTTGTATACATCCACTGCTTGGATTCTGAATTTCTGTTATAATTCAACAAATATATTAATCATGACAACTTGAACTAGCCAGTGACGGTGACCGCTAAAATCAATTTCGAGTACGATCAATTATTTAATTGAGTTTTGCAGTTGTAGCTTATATGTACAAACTTTTCCTTGACCCCACCTCTGATTGGGAAAGAGACAATCCTATCATCACCCACGTGAATCCTTCCACTTTCAACCCAAGACTCTGCAAATTCTTTAACCTATTTTGCTAGAAGCGAATTACCTAATTTCAACCAAAATTAGTATAGTAAACTTTTGTAACAATTTCAAGATCCTAAATCTGTTTTACTTAATTATTCTCTCCTCCAGTGGCCGGCTACACAGTATGAAAGTGTATTCATTCAAAGTTCAAACATAGAAAGTAGATAACTAGGAAAGGGTAATTTACCTGATCCAACAAGAAAGAAATCCAAGCCTTGCACATATAGGACCCTTGGAAGTTTTTTCTAGGCCAAGTTGAGTGTTTGCATAATTGAAGAAAATTATAGCCAGCAGCCGCAGATGTAACATACACCAAGATCCTATAAAAACATAAAATTGCTGGCTCTAATTTATGGAATATTAAGGCAGATAGCAATAGGAGAATACAGGTAGAGGGGGCTCTTACTTGAGAGCGCCCAAGTCTTTGTAGGTAGCCTTCTTCTCGATAGACAAGAACACAACCTTGGTTTGAGTATCAAAAGCAACTAAACATGTTGTTAATACCAAAACCAGTATTGCTGAGACCCTTAGATGAACTTCCCCTCTCGCCAGTCCCAACTTGTTCATTTTTTGGATCAGATGAATCGATCCTAGCTACGTGCTCTTAGTTTTAAGTTTTAACTCAACTGCACCTTCCCCTTGACCTTATTTATTGAATACTAGCTAGTACGTAGTATTATGCTTCCAAACTCGTTGACTTCAATACTGGCTGAGAAGTATACACGAGTATGGTGTGAATCAATAACCTCAACAATTACCTAACTTGTATTATTGTCCATCTTAGCCCAACCAGATTAGTTGGATTTCTATGTCTACTTAATGTATCAGAAATAAGTTGTTTTCGAAACTACTGTTACATTACAATTGTCTGGTTTTATGAAGTTTTTCTATAGATGAAAAGTGAAGTGAATAGTGATAGGGACTCGAAAACTCTACTTCCGTCTTAGTCTCGCCCTACAATAATTGTACATCCTGAAATAGGATGAAAAGTGGTCGAGATTAAATTTTAACTGCAAAAATAGCCTTTCATAAATTAGTTTTCAACATGCACATGGTCATACCCATATGGGACGAAACTAGAAATATATATCTCCTATGGTTTTTTTACGAATATAAAGTAATCTTTAACAAAAATTAAATAAAGGGTAGATTTTAAAAAGCCAAATTTGGTTTCATCACAAATTAGCAGGCTTTCGTATCGTTACAATAACAATAATAAGATATGAATTTATATAAGCAATTCAAATATTTTTTATTATGATAACATATCTTTTATGTTATTTTATTTTTTTATAGGTTAAATATTAATTTTTAATTTGTTAATTTTTTTAATGTAGGAATTCAAATTTATGATCTCAATTTTTCACTCAAGATCAACCTTATAATTCTTTTATATTATTTTATTTAAATTTTTATCCTAGATTCGTCATAAAATACATGAATTATACAATATTATCAAAATGTTTTTTTATAAGCCTATTTCCAAAATTTGCAACATGATTTCATATATACTAAAGAAGTTGTGTCGTGTCGTAAAACACAATTTTATTGTTTGTATTTATTTAAGGATAAATTATACAATTCCGAATTAATTTTATTATATTTTTTTTAGATTATTTTTATCCTCTTGAATATGTTGGTGGAGTATTTTTTCTAAGAGAAGAAATTGTTATACTAAAAGTAAAATTTTAAAAAGTCGGTGTAATGATAAAAGTAAAAAAAAAATGTATAGAATTTAATAAAAGCAAATTTTAGAAAAATTTTATTTCTAAAATTTACTTTAGTAAAATTTTAATAATTTTTTAATGAAAGAAAATTTTAAAATGAACTTACATTCATGACTTCATTCAAAATATTAAAAAAAATAAAACTTATGACAATCATATCTAAAAACACAATTTTTGAAGAAAAAATCCCATATTGTAAAAAAGAAAAGAAAAAAAAAACTCTCCTACACATTTACAAGGCAATCATCATTAAATTGTAAGAAGACACTGGCTAGCCTTGTTTTACAAAAAAAAAAAAAAAGGTACTGATTTACTTCATTACTTGTTATCAAATCAATTATCCAACCTGACTTCATATTTCATAAACATTTGCCATTACATTAAAAACTGTACAAGAAAAGAAGATGATTTATATCTACGTGTACCGTCCTAAATTCATTTCAAATTTTTTATTTACCGATATTATTTGATTCTTTAAATTGAGTATGGAAACGAAAATTCCTCTTTTTTACAATTATAATAATTAGGTGCTAAATATAAAATTATACATTGAATTAAAAATTTAATTTTTAAATTTTTATTTATAATTTCTTTCTGCTCTCTTTACCTATTGTGCTACGTATTTTAATATCTTTTCTTGGAGTATATTTTATATATATTTTAAATTAAAATATAACTTTATTGCAAAATTAAAATATAATTAATAAATTAATGTATAATTTATTTAATATAAAAATGATTAAATATAAAAAATAAAATAATAAATTATCATAGAGACATAAAATCCAAAAATATACAACAATAATAAAAAATGATATTAAAAATTTTGTAATCAGTTCCTTGACGTTCAAACCCAAACTTACCATATATTTTGAAAGACAAAATGGAAAGGAGCAAACATAGCGTATAGGTAGTTAAGGATAATTAATTCTCTACATTTTGTACTCGTACTAATCCATCACTCCTGGCACCTCATATTTGGGCATGGATTGGTACTATCCACGCTTTGAACATGTGGAACTCATTAAAAGTTATAAATTCAATGTGTTCATTCATGGTCTCTGACAACTACAGTTCAATCTTATGAATAACTTTGCCTCCTTTAATTAGGATGCAAAACGAGCCGGTCTACCTGGTTTTGGCCATCCGTTGAAAATAGGTTAGAGTGAACTAGTCTGTCATAGCTAGAGCATTAATTTTTTTTCATTTTATTAGTTTTATATTTTTATAATTAATATAAAATTTATATTATATATTTTATATTTTTATAATCATAAAAAAATTTATACTATAAATTTTATATTTATATACTATAATTTTTTTTAATTATAAAAATATAAAATTTATAATTAATTTTTTTATCAATATAAAAATATAGAATTATAAAATATAGAACTTTTTAAACTTTCTTTCTACTGACGGTCTCGTTTAGAGAAGGAAGAAAATTATTCTTTTTTCAAAAAACTTGTTTTATAGAACAAATCATTTTATTTTGAGAGGTGAGTGAGTGAAGTTAATTTATTATGGTGGGTGTTGGGAGAGGAATTGAGAATTAGAGACATGTGGAAGAAGGGAAAATAAAGTGAGAATTAAATTAAAAGATATTTTTGAGTTTTTTAAAATAGTTTAGCTAAATAGATGTTAAATGAAAATAGAATAAGTATTAAATAAAAATATCGAAAAAAATAATCAGGCTCAATCTAGTTAGGCTCACCTCAACATGATCTATCCCATTAAATTGCAAGTATGAAATTATCACGATTATTTATTACAATTTTTTAAGCTTAGTTAAATTTGATTTTATAGCAAATAGTCAACTATCTTAACTAATAATCAATTTCAAATATTTGGATATAAATTATCTTAACTTTAATATATGCTTTATTCTGTGCCATTCTTTTACATGTATATATTCTGAGTCTGCAATATAAATTAATCGAATCAATTATTTGAATGTTTAAATTATACTCTCTTTTTTTTCCTATTTTATCTATCTTGTAAGGTATTAATACAGAAACCAAGAAAATAATAAAATTTCTTGGTTCTAATAAAATTGTGGTGAAATATTATATAACCCTTTTCATTTCTATTTAACAAAAAACTCATGTGCAAATTACTTAATTAATAGAAAAGTAAGTAACGGTATAATTGACAAATTAATGTTATTCTAAATTTTAAAATTATAGATAAATAAAACCACCGACTAATGGATGTCAATCCACAAATTATACTTTTACATTTAGAAAAATAATTTGAGTAAAGTGGTGGGTAAGACAGAATCATATAAACTAATAAAGATAATTTGTTTTATAGAATTAAAAACCAATAATAAAGATAAAAAATGGTTTAAGCAAGAATTAAATTTAAAGAAAATAATAATTACAATAAGAGTTTAATTGATATACATTGTCAGTGTAAAAGATTTTTACACTAACATTCAATTATAATTTTTCATTTATGTAACTTTTACTTTACTAATGAGTAAATTTAACAAATTTATCGTAAATGAATAGTTGTAATTGAATGTTAATGTAAAAATTTTTACACTGACCGTGTATACCAATTAAACTCTTAAAACAATAAGTAAAATAAATATTTATTGAAATTCACTTATAAAAATATCCGATTAACCATTCTTAAAAGATATAACCCTTTACATTCCTAGGCATTTTAAATGAAGTATGATATCGCTTCTTTCTAATGAACTAATCTGAATATGATGCACAATTATTCTCATTATCCTAAAGGCTTAGGGCATGATTTTGAAGCTTGGGAGGCCTTCGAATATGATGCACAACCATTCATAACTTATAAAACATAAGAAAACTCCATCAATCCCATATTGACGAATGCATATGAGCAATAGTATAGTTATGAGACAAAAGTGAGGTTTTGTAGGTATGGTTAACCTTAGGCATTTTCTTTTCACATGCTAGCATCCCATAGGTAAAAATATATGTTTAAAAAATTTCAAAATATCTATATTACCTTTTAACCTAACATTTAATAAATTTTACCTCTACTTCAATTGCAACCTCTTTTCTTTCTTTCTATCCACTTTTCTCTTCCCCATATACTCACTTTCATCATAAAACCTCCCTCTATAGCAACACAACCTTCCGATTAAGTCCTATCCACTATTTGTCATCTTCCTTTTAAGTTACAATATAGGTATACCTCAGATTGATATTGTTCATTACTTCATTTGTTATTCCATATGTAAAAATTGTATTCATTATGAGAGTTCGGGATCAATTGATCCATAATTAAATTTCATATATACGTCATCCGAATTATATGACCTAGAAATTATTTTGATAGATGTTTCGTATTAGCTAATTCAAAACAGAATTTTGATTTATTTATTGATTAGGTGATCCGAAACACATAAAAACATCAATTTCGATTCATTGGCTAGGAAAACAAACTTAATACTCAATTTTGGATCAATTGATTCAAATTTATATTTTTATGTATTTGGCATCAACTAATCCTAAATATAAAGTATTAAGTGTTTTTTTTTTGTTTTTTAGAGGCGCGAATAGTAATTTTCAGGTGCTAAAAGAAAATTTCCTAAAACTAACGAGTTCATGTCTTATTGGACCTTTCATGGTTCATATTTACTAGGCTTTCATATTTTTATTTAGGACCAAAGTTCCTAAGTTATTTAATTATAGTCCTTTCTTCTTCTTATTATTATTAGTAGCAAAATATAAAGGCGTTGTCGCGTTTGTATATTCACATTTCTATTTTAATATGTTAATACTTGTAGGATTTAATTTAATATCTTTTCTAAATTTTTATATTTTGAAATATAAATTGTTATGTGACATGTTTTGAAATATATTTTGTTAATTTTATATTTTTTATTTATGATAATATGATAAAAACATGTCAGATCATCAATAGATATGTCAAATATGCAATGAATATGAAAAAATAGAAATAGGAGAGTTTGAATAGAACTCAAAATAGCACATATGTATTTGCATGTTTATTAGAAATATTTATCATGAAATGTATGCATATATTAATAGGGAGAAGTTATATTTGTGAAAGTGGGAACAGTCATAAAATGTTTACAAGGTAAAATAGTCATAAAATATGGATACTAAAAGGTCATATTCCTATTATATAATATATATATATATATATATATATATATATATATATAGTCTATAATATAATATCATATATTATACATTATAGATATAATTGGAAAATTATGTATGCTGGATATCAATATTTTAAAGTAATTTTTTGGTTAAATTTATAAGGTTGGCCTAGTGGTAAAGTATATGTTTGAGAAATAAGAGGTTATGGGTTCCAGTCCTTCTTATAACAAATTAGTTTATTTTTTAAATTTTAAAATAGGTGTAAGGGTATAATAAATATTTTGAAAAGTAGAGTAGACATCAAAATGGAGTATTCCCTTATTAATAGTATAGATATAGTATATAATATATTATCACATATTATACATTATAGATATGATTGAACAATTATGTATGTTGGATATCAATATCTTAAAGTAACTTTTCACTTAAAGTTATAAGTTGGTTTAGTGGTAAAATATATGTTTGGGAAATAAAAAGTTATGGATTCAAGTGCCTCTTATGACAAATTAATTTATTTTTTAATTTTAAAATCGATGTAAGGATAAAATAGGTATTTTAAAAAGTAGACATCAAAAGAGGTATTCCCTTTATTAATAGTATAGAAAATAATAATAATAATAATAATTTGTTTAGATTTTATTGTTATTATAGATTTTTAATTTCTTGGATGTTAATTTCTCTCCCTCAAATAAAATTTTGTCATTAAATCAAAATTGCAATCAAATGGCCTCTTTTGAGTTAAGCCCCTCCTAAACAACATTTACTAAAGGAATGGTCTTATTCCTTAGGATCCTTGTATTCTGTTAAACAATTTGTATAGGTCTTAACTCAAAAGTAATATTGGGTTTTAATTATACTAAGTTCTAATGACAAGAGAAAGATCCTTAACCTACCTCCTAGGCTAGGGAACATGGAAAACATTTTCATGTTTTGACAAGAATAGAGAAAAGAAAATTTAATAACTAATTAGAATGATTATTTTTAAAAATTTGAAACAAATTTATGAAGTGAGAAGTTAATTTTTTGCCTAGGTAACTTTTTCAATTCTAATAGTGAAAACCACTCTTATAAATACATCTCCACTTTCTCAATTTTTTTACCTAACTTTCTCATCTTATCAAAGTAACTTTTCTACTTACTCTAGGTATTTACAACCTATCCTAATCATATTAATTTTCTCAATGGTTTTATAAAACAACTTTGTCCAAAAAAGGATTGTTCTCCTACCTTAATATAATACAACAATCATACACTTATGACTATAAAGAACCTAAGAAAGTTTCATACCTATGTTAGAGTGAAAGTTATTGTTATAAAGCAAACTTTATCAAAGTTAGGTGGTTATTCCAAATCCCATTTTCTTGCAATACAACACAAACAATGTTCTATAAGGTGTGTATGGTTTTTTTTTCTAGCCATTGTAAGCAGTACTAAGACTAATCTTGGTCCCCAAAGCATGTTGGGTTGTTATTCAGAATCCAATCATGAATTTAAAGGTTTTTATTTGAAATTATATCAACAAGTACCCCATGCAACTTAACTAAACCCTTGACAAAATACAACTTAGTTAACTTTTCGAATTTAATGGATAAAAATGGGCAGACTTTGTGAGTTTGTCCACTATACCCGAATGATGTCATACCTGACTTGGGTTCAGGGTAGGTTTAAGACAAAGTCCATGGACACACTCTAGCACACCTATGAGATTTCTAAAAGTTGCAATAAACTAAAAAGTCACTAATGATCTATCTTAACTTGCTAATTAGTGAAACATTTAGGCACAAACTTTACTATCCCCATTTTCATCCCAAACTACCAAATGTTTTCCTACAGTTTTGGTACATCTTGCTAGTTCTAAGATGCATACAAAATTCACTAATATAGGCTTTTCCTACTATCTATCTTCTTAATTCATCATCATTCTTAAGGACACATAACATTGCAAAATTACTCAAAAAATTAGTTGAAAGAAAAAAAGATAACTAGAATCTAAAAAACTAATTACTAGTAGTTAACACTTAAACTTGTTAAGATAACTTGTTGAACAACAAGTGTGTGGTAAAATTATTCATTGACATAACTTTTAAATGTAAAAGAATGATAATATACAATTGATATAAATTTCTCATCCAAAACCCCAAATCATATTTCCTATTTTCTCTCACTCTTGCCTCACTCTGCTAGCAAGAGGTCCATTAACATAGGAAACTCTTAGCATGACGTGGTGAGATGCAACGATCATGAGAGCATAAAGGATGATGGTGCTCTATAATGTAGTTAGCTTTGCAACGTCACTTTTTACTTCTTTCTTCCTTATGGCAGCTGAACGCGTCGACTTTAAGAAATCTCTAGCAATGGTAAATGTAAGGATCAATTTAATTAATATATTATTAGTGGAAAGGAAATAAATATTACAAAAACTTAAATGTTTAATTATTTTAGATTAATATATTAGTGAGAGAATAACCAAGTTTATTTATAATATCAATATTAGTTAATTTATTTTGATAGAATACTTTGGAGGTTTGAAGTGAAATATAATTATTATTCCTTTGTTTTGGAGAGTTTTAATTGAGTTTCAAGGTGTTTTCAAGAATTTGTTTAAGAAGAGGTGTGAATACCAAGTCAAAACTCACTAAGTTTACCCTCCTTTTTCTTTCTTCTTCTTCTTCTTCTTCTTTTTATTTTTCTTTCTTCTTCTACAATTCTTTCTTTCTTCCAACCACATCATCTCTCTCTCTCTTTGATCGAATCTTTGTCTCCTTGCATGGTCGACAGAATGAGACGCGATCTCTTCCATTGCTCTCAATTCTAAAAGGCAAACAATATAGGTATGTGTAATTGTAGTTTTCTAAACCTTTTTCTGTTTGTTTTCGATCCTTTTGTTCTTGTTAAAAGGGAGAATTTCTTTGAAAATTCTAATCTTTTATGTTTCAGTTGAAATTGAGATTTTTGTTAGGCTTTGAAGGATTTCTTTGAGTTGAACCTCCCATTTTTGTTTGAGTCGGCTTTTAAAGGGAGAAATAAGTAAAGGAAGCTAAATATTTTATTTTAATTTGGGAAAATATTATTTAATAGTTGAGAAGTTAATCGATTTTGAGAACTCAGCTTTTGATTATGATTTGAGTGTTATGCAAAATTGAGTGTTTTGTGTGATTAAGGATTTGAGTTTCGTTCTTGAAATGAGATGTGATTAAATTGATTGATTTGTAATCTGTAATGTTTAATTTAGAATATTATGTTTTAAGGTGTTAATATTAACAGGTTGTGGTTGGTTTTGCATTTTGAGCTAAATTTGGATATTTTGTGAATTGATAGTTTGAGGTGATTAATGTATGAATTTGATTATTGTGAGAAACTGTTTATGTAGTAAAAATGATGATTTTGATGGTATTGTTATTTGTTGAAGATTTTGGTGACATTTGATATTTACTGATAATTTGGGTGATGATAGATGTTTATTAATTATTTCGAAAATAAATGGATAGTTAATGATGATTGGGCAATTGAAACTATGATGAAATGCATGTTGATATTCTGAGTTATAATAATGATGTTAAATTGATGCATGCTTTGAAAATTTAGCAGATGATTATTGATGGATTACGTTATGATCCATTTTGTGGTGATATATATATATATGCTTATGAGATGTTATGTTAAATTTGTGATTTGAATGTTGGAGTTTGCAATTCATTAATAATGAGTATTGATTAATTGTGTTGTGGAGATGATGTGGTGCTAGGCTTGGTTACGATGATAATGCACTTGGTGTTAGGCCTGGTTACGACTATAATACACCAACAAGGCAAGTGATCCTGGTGTTAGGCCTGGTTACGACGATAATACACCAACATGACATACTTAGATAAAACTGGATGTCAGATTCGGAGACATCAATTAGGTTTCAGATGAGTATACTTAGACTTCAACTGGTATCAGATGGATGAGTTAGACACTAGATACTAGTATGGGGGAAGTTAGATGGACACTACCTTGGTATTTGAATTCTATGTTGCTAGTCTTTTCGGGAAACATCATTTGAATGTTGTTAGTGCTTATATTTAGGTGGAGCATAAGTGTGATTGTTTGGTTGTTAGTACTTATGTTTAGGTGGAACATAAGTGTGATTGTTTGGTTGTCAATGCTTATTTTCAAATGGAGCATAAGTGTAATTGTTTGGTTGTTAGTGCTTATGTCAGGTGGAGCATAATTGTGATTGTTTGGTTGTTAGTGCTTATGTTCAAGTGGAGAATAAGTGTGATTGATTTGTTGTTAGTGATTATGTTCAAGTGAAGCATAAGTGTGATTGATTGATTGTTAGTGCTTACATTTAGGTGGAGCATAAGTGTAATTGATTGGTTGTGAATGTTTATGTTTAGGTGCAACATAAGGATGATAGCTCAGTTGAGTTATCATTATTGTGATTAAGATTGGATAAATGTAATTGTATGTTCTGTTTATGTTTATGTTGATTTATAGTGCATGAACTTACCCTTGCATTGTGCGTGTATTCCATATGATTGTGATGATCAAGCTTTGCACGGGAGCAGATACTAATGATGGCAGTAGAGATCAGAATAAAAGGATTGGTAGTGGTTCAAGGATAGCAGTGAAGTTACTATGTTTCGTATAGAAAATAGTTTAAGTTATGTAGTGGAGCATATATATGTATATAAGTTAAACCTCTGAGAAAGTTAAATGTATGGATTGTCTAAAACTAGTACCTATGTTCTAAGTATGTACAAATTTTACTAAGAATGACTAAGTTATTATGGTTGGAGTTATGTTATTTATGAGTTTTGTATTAGCTAAGTTTTAGTGGAGACATGTCATGTTGTGCAGCTATTTTGTATGAGGTATGATTCTATGTACCATTGTGTCTTTTGCATTGAACTTTGAAAGTGTTATTATGTATGCTTTAATATTGAGTACAGTGTAATGGAAATTTTATATCTCAGTATTTGGGAATATAGATAATAGTAATTTAAATAATTATTAAGAGAATTTATGGTGTAAATAGAAAAATATAAATTTAGGATATTACATTAATGGTACCAGAGTAGTTCATTCCTATACATGGACTTTCAAGGAACAAGTTTGCTATGTTTGTGAGTGTGACTTATTTGCTAGGTGATTTTATGAAGTGATCATTAATGAGGAATTATAGTGTTTTTAGTATGTATAATGTGATTGTTTGACTAAATTTAGAATGTATTGTGTTTAATGTTTGTTTCCAAGGCAAATGATTTTCAAGAGAATGTTTTTATAATTTGTTATTTTGAAATGATCACTTGTATGAGTAACATGTTTCTTTTATTCTATCTATGTTTGAGCAAGATAGAGTTGTTTGGAAGAAAGGATTTGCAATAGAATTGTGAGAGGCGCCTTTGAAATTCCATTATAATGAATTTCTTCAAAATATCAACTTCTTGTGAGATTGTCACTGTAGATTGTTTGTTGCTATTTTCCAAATTATAATGCTATGAGTTTATTTTCATGAGACAAGAATTGATAAAGGTATAAGAACATAGATGGTAAAAATTAGATTGAGTACATGTAAGTTCAAGGTTTAACTTGGTATGTTAGTTTTGATAAAAATGAACATAACCCAATAATGGATTGGTTATCTGCTTATCACATTATGATAGATTGTGTTTGACAAATTTTAGTTTTTCTCAACACTAGATTAGTAGAGTTGTTATCTGCTCAATCAAAACTTTTGGATAAGAAAAGGAAATAATTTAGTGTTTCCTAACCTTTTAAGTTTGTTGGAGGTTTCTTTAAAATAGAGCAATGGATGAAATTCTAAATGTCACAATAGGGAGCAATAATATATCTAGAAAAGGAAGATGGTGAGATTGTGTATGGATTACAAACAATCGGATAAGTTTATCATTAAGAATTATTGCATTGCTTAATATTGATAGGGTGATAGATCAAGTGTATATGAGATTTGAATGTCACCATGTCAATAAGAGAAATGAAGACATATTTAAGTCAACTTTCAAGTTTAGATTGATATTATGAATACATGGTAAGGTAAGGTTATTCGGAGTGACGGACGTTTCAACTATATCAAGAGCATTAGAGCAATTGAGGACAATAATTAGATCTTAAGGTTATTGGTTTGTGTAATTTATTATGAGGGGATTGTAGTTTTTGAGTCAGGAGATTTCAATTGAGAAGTTGTAGAGATCTAGCTAAAGGGGTAGTGTATGGAGAGAATGTCTAAAGACTATAAGAGAGAAACAGGAATTTTATTATCAGTTGTATACTATTGAAGATTCAAAGAGGAGTCCGAAAAGATAGTAACACCTTTGGTCTAACTTACTAGAAATTATCACCTTTTGGAGTTGATCGACATTAGTGAATGAAGTTGGCAAGAGCTAGAGTGAGGTTGATTGGTTCAATTATTTAGTAATATTTGATTCTTGTAAGTTTTGAGATTACCGTAAGATATCTCACTAGTTGGGTAGTGTATTAATGCAAGAGAAGAAAGTTGGAGCTCATATATCAAGGCAATAAAAAACTCAAGAGTTTGATATATCTTTTGGATTAATAGGAGTTGGACAAGAACCAACAGTAACGGATAAATCCAGAAATATTATGAGTTCAATGGATGCACCTATTCTAGAAGATGAAGTTGCAAAATCACCTAAAGAACTTGAACTTGAGTGTTGTACTTCAGCTCTGAAAATAGTATTGAGGAAGGGAGTTTGGTTATGGCGATTAGTAACTCTAAACTAGTAAATGGGAACTACAAGGCATATGTTTATGATGGACTATACTTGGTTGAGTTGTATTTGTAAGATGTGGAATCATATGGAAAAGTGTTGGAGAAAACATGGAATAAAGTTCAAGTGTCTATCTAAAATCCTTAAATTCTACGTACTAGATGAGCACGTGAGGGTAGAATTAGAATTGGTCAATATCTTTAACCTGCTGCTAAATCCTATGTTTAGATAGCATACCATACCCAAATTGATGAGTGATAGTTATCAAAGTTGAAACAATTTAGTTAGAGTTAAAACTATGCATTTTAGGTGCCTTAGTAATGACCTAAGTGAAAAAAGGACCAACTTTGGCACTGGATAACTTGTTATGTAGGATGATTTTTGGAACGAAGCTTTTTGCCACAATTTTGTATTAGAAAAATATAGTTGGTTGCCAAATGTCATAGTTAGTTAACTTGCATAACTCATTTTGGACCCCTAAGTTCATTTTGAGGCAAAACTAGTTTCATGTAGTGACCTGAAAAGGCTAACTTTTGATCTAGGAGTAATTTTAAGATGAAATCCGTTTCTACAACCTTAGTTTTTGGTTTAGAATTTTTTTTTGAGGATTTTTTTTATTTCTTCTTATGGATTTCAAATTCACCTTTGAAATAACTATACATTTACTTGAAAATTGAAATGAGAACTTTCAAACCATTTGAGCTTTTCAAGTGAAACGAAAGCTCATAGATTTTTTTTAATGCCTTCTAAATCTGTTTTGGGGTATTTTAAGAGTTTGAGAATTTTTACAGAAAAGTTAGTAGCAAACTGGTTTTCTAGAAAAATTGATCTTTTGCAAACTTGTGAAGAGTGTTATTTTCTAACCGTTTGGCGTAATTGAGTCAAACCAAAGGCGTTAGGTCATATTTTATGCATACAAAATCTGTTTTCAAGTCTCATAAGTTTTTGAGTTGTATATCTAAATTGGTGTAGAAAACTGTTTTGGAGAATTTCCTAAAATTGCAAACTTTCAGTGTGCATAATTTTCAAATTGTAACTCCAGCTTGAATGAAATCAAAACCTATGTTCTTAATTTTTGGTATACTAAATTTTTTTTGGTCATTGGAGTCATTTAATCCCAACTTAGTAGTGTTCCTTCCCAAAACTGCCTTTTGTAAAGCCTAATTTGAAAGGAATTCTTAGGTTGAAGTATTTTTGGTTGACCTATAACTTGCCTTAGTTACTGTTCCTAGCTTGTATATGATGAAAGAAGTAAATTTCTAATAAGAAAGACGTCTTTTCATTGAAATTGATGAAATTATATCTAGAGTTAAGAGTATAAAGGAGTAAGATGGAAGTTGAAGGACTAACTAAAGTGTTGATAAGTGAGTTTGTTTTTCAGTTCACTTTATAATTAGCACATTTTCAAGGACGAAAATTCTTTTTGTTACGAGTGTTGTAAACACCAGTTTAATTAATAGATTATTAGTGGAAAGGGAATAAATATTACAGGAAATTAAATTATTTTAGATTAATATATTAGTGGGATAATAACTGACTTTATTTTTTATATCAATATTAGTTAATTAATTTTGATAGAATAGTTAGGAGTTAGAAAGTGAAATATAATTACTAATCCTTAGTTTTGGAGAATTTTGATTGAGTTTCGATGTGTTTTGGGAAATCTGTTTAGGAAAAGTGCGAATAACAAGTCGGAACTCACTAAGTTCAATCCTTACTTTCTTTATTCTTCTTCTTTTTCTCTTTCTTTTTTCTTTTTCTTTCTTCTTCTACAATTCTTTCTTTCTTCCAACCGTCAATTCATCTCTCTTTGATCGAATCTTCGTCTCCTTACATGGTCGCCGAAATCAAACATAGTCTCTTTCATTGCTCTTGATTCTGAGAGGTGATCAATAGAGGTATTTCTAATCGTAGTTTTCTAAACCTTTTTCCGTTTGTTTTTAATCCTTTCATTCTTGTTAAAAATGAGAATTCCTTTGAAGATTCTAATCTCCTAGGTTCCTGTTGAAATTTGGGATTTCTATCAGTTCTGAGATATTTCTTCGAGTTGATCCTCCCCTTTCTATTTGAGTTGGCTTTTAAAAGGAGAAATAGATAAGAGAAGTTAAATCTTTGATTTTAATTTAAGAAACTATGATTTAATAGCTGATAAGTTAATTGATTTTGAGAACTGGACTTTTTTTTATGAATTGAGTATTATGCAAAATTGAGTGTTTTGTGTGATTGAGAATTTGGGTTTTGTTTTTGAAATGAGTTGTTATTGAATTTATTGATTTATAATTTTTAATGTTTAACTTTGAAATATTATTATTTAAAGGTGTTTATATTAATAGGTTGTGATTGATTTAGCATTTTGAGCTGAATTTTGATGTTATGTGAAATTGATAGTTCGAGGTGATTAATGTATGAATTTGATTATTGTGAGAAGTTCTTTATGTAGTGAAAATGATTATTTTGACCTTTGAGAAAGTTAAATGTATGGATGTCTGAAACTAGTACCTATGTTCTAAGTATGAATTATGATTGTACGTATGATTGTATCTTTTGCATTGAACTTTGAAAGTGTTGTAATGTATGCTTTAATATTGAGTAAAATGTAATGGAAATTTTATATTAGTATTTGGGAATATAGATAATAACAATTTAAATAATTATTAAGAGAATTTATTATGTAAATAGTAGATATAAATTTGAAATGTTAAAATGAAATCATGAAGGGTTGATGATGCTTTCTTTGCACTAGAGGTTACTTAATACTCACTCTCATTTTCTCCTTTCCTTTCTATTTTGATGAAAAAAGAAAAATAGCTTGATAGTTGCTTATTTTGAAACATTGATTAAAAATCGATATTATTTATATTGTTTAGATTTAAACTCATTATGTGCTACAACTTGTAATTGCAAAACATGAATTACATGTGGACATTTAGAGGAAACAACAAATCATGTTTCTCAAGATAGAGTATATAAATACAACTTAAGACTATTACTTAAAATTCATGTATGTTTTTATTAATGATGCATATATAGTTCTTCATTGTCTCAATTAAAATTGATCATAAAAGAATATAGAAGTGTCCACTTGATATTTCTTATTGGATATGATTTTCCTACACATTTTCTAATCTTCATTTACCAATTTTTGTTGATTGTTGACAATTGTACATCACTTTACAAATAAAAAGAGGAAGGATAAATTCAGAAGTGGTGTTTTTCTACCTTTCAACTTGAGTGTGTTATCCATAAAACTATGCCACCTTTTTCTAGTTTACTCTTTCCCAATTTCATTTTTTTAATCGTAGGCATGATTGTTACAAAAGCTTCCATTAGCAACTCTACTTTTCTTTTCTTGGTTGGGGTCAATTTGGAAACAACATGTCGAAGTGCATAATCAAACATCAATTCTTTTGTACCTTTTCTTTCTTCCATGTCTTGATACCCTCAGTTAACTTTTTTTCATAATTAAGCTTCCAATGACTTGATGAATCTTCTTAGTGATTACTACTTCCTATTTATTTTTTTATCTACACTTTTCTCATATCATCATTGATGGAACTGAATTTGTAAATTTTAGAAATGGCACTCTACTAATTTTGTAATAAGGACAATTTGTCACAAACTCATACTACTAAATTTTTAATTTTTGTTCAATAATTAATGTGTTTTTTCAATTTTTTTAATATTTGAATCAAGTTCTTATAGGTTCATGATTATAGGAAATATGAAGAAATGATAATGTAGCTTGTAGCACAAATCCTAAAAAGAGACAGACAATCTGTTGAAGTTTCTTTTGCATTTTGTGGGAAAATGGACCATCATGCTAGCATTTTGCATTTAAAAAGAAACAAAAAACCAATATTTATACATGTCTTCATTGTACACAAATATACAAGGGAAGAGATATAAATAGAATGAAACAACATCTTGCTAGTAAATAAAGACAAATATCTTCTTACAAGAAGGTTCCTCATGACATTCATTTTAGAATGCAAGAAATATCGAAGAAAATTCAAAAAAGGAGGCAAACTAAAGACCTTGATGAATCATTTAATGACCAAGTTTCTAAGCTAGAAATTGAAAAATGTCAACCAACATTAAAAAGTGTGTTATCTACCAAAGAAGCAATACACAAATCTAAAATGTTAGTGGCTATATGGTTTTACGATGCATGCATTCTATTTAATGGAGTATAGTCACCATACTTTCAAACTACTATATATAGATGCAACTACGACTATTGACCATGCTTTCAAAGGTCCATCCTACAATGAATTAAGAGTAACTTACTTGGAGATGTAAAGAAAGAGTATCAATTACCTTCTAATAGTTATTGAGCCAATTGAAAAGAAACTAGATGTGTAGTCAAGGTTGATGGATGAAAAGACCAAAGGTAGAGAGCATTAATAAACTTTTTAGTTTATTGCTCTATTGGTATAGCATTTGACATGTATAATCAATTAATTTCGATTTATTTAACAATGATATGCAACTTAATTTTTAAAGTAACTGAATGGTTGTTGTAGATAATACTATTCATAAAGTAACTTTGTCTACAATCATATAATTTTTTTATCTTGGCTTAGAAGAAAGGAAGGTTGAAAGGAAATTGTTCATCTAAGAGTTACTCAGTTTGCAACTACTTTCATTACATTGAAAAATGTATATGATTTGCAAGCCTTGATTGTAGACAATAATTTTTTCAAGCCATGGATTAACAAAGATTGAAGTAGGAAAATTGTAGCTCTTATTATTTTCTTATTTATAATTGTTGCTGCAAATAAAAACTGTTTTTAGATTATATTTATGAAGACATGCAAAAGACAAAACGTAATAAAGCAATTGTTCATAAATAAGAAACAATTGCAAAAGGCTTACACTAATCTTATTAAAACTAGATGGGCAAACACTTAAAGGCATAATCTTTATGCAACAACTTATTTTTTTAACTTGTCTTTCTTGTATGATGAATTTTTTTGTCACAAACATAGGATCATGGAGTACTTAGTTAATTGTTTACTCTTATACTTGAGTTTAACTTCTCTAAATGCATTCAAAATGTATAAGTGTATCACCAACAAACCAGAAGTTTTAGCAAATAGAGTACTTTCAAAGAGACAAGGGAAATTCAATCTTTTGAGTATAAGTATATTTATTTACTCTTAAATTTTGAAGTTTTAAATATCATGTGCAATCACTAATTATATTTAATTATTTCTTTTATAATAATGGAGATATTTTGGTACTAGTGCTTCCATCTTGTAAACATTTCCATCTTGTAAACATTGCCGACTTCTAGATGTTAGAGGAGCTTGTTTAAACATATTCATCCAAAGAAAAGAAATAAACTTAAAAACCAAAGGCTAAGTGATAATTATTTGTTACTCATAATTAAGTTGTTTATATATTAATGTTTTGTTCCTTATTTTTAAAACCATAATTAAGTTGTTTATATATTAATGTTTTGTTTTAAGTTGAAAAGCAAGAAGAAATCTTATGATCAAATTGATTATGAATCAATTGATAATATTGACTTTTGGTTAACTGAGGAAGAAACACATCTCGATTTGATTTTAGTCACACTGAAAATAAGAATGTCATTTGTCAAGAGAATGCAATAATTAATCAATCAAGAAATAATATAGGTGTAGACATAAAATTTTATCTGACTTTTTATATTTTTTTATGATATTTATCCTTATTCTTCACTTTTTATGTCTAAAATAAGATCTTTTAACACATTTCAATAAAAAAGAAATAAAAAAAAAAGCAACAAAAATATAGATTTCCTATTGCTAAGTACAATACACAAAAATGGAAGTGCATTTGGAAGATTGATGGCGTAAATAGTAAGATCCCATAAATGAAAATAGGCTAGAAATGCACAATCCAAATTACAACTGATTACACGAAAAATTAGAAGAAAAAAAAAACACAACTGATTACAAAAGTTTTTTATTCGTGAAGAAAACAATCCAAATAGAAAAGAATAAAATTAAAGAAAAACAAAATTTGCAATGACAATAGCTTGCTCTACAATAGTTGTTCAAAGCAAGTTGGGCTACTCCAAATCTTTTCTACTATCTTATGTGCCATAAACTATTTTTTGCCTTGTTGTGTTGCTTCATCCAGTTCCTACAGGATCCCTGCCATCTGCAACATAAGAGACACCCATATGTCAGTGTCTATCAATCAACATCATTTAAAAAATTATCCTTGTTGAAATCCTCAGCGGGATTGCATGCAACCTAGAAATTTCTCAAGTATCCGCCTTATGCAAACACCACAATAAACAAATCAAACCCCCAAACCTTTGTTAAACTCCACCAACTGTTGGAAACCACCGCACCCAATCATCACCGTCATCTTGAGTCTTCGTACTATACCACCATCGTTATCTTACCCTTGATTTGCAATCACTGACGGAACCACCATCATGGGTGCTTTCTCTTTCGCTCATTGACAGCTTCTCGATCTCCTTTTTCTTTTGCTCTTCTTCTATTTTCAATTATATTTTAGGGCGCATATAGAAGAGCAGAGAAGGGATGGTAATGGTATTGCTCTTATTACTTGGTAAGGACTGTGCATTGGAGATGGAGATCCAGAGGCCTTGTCAAGAGACAGAGTAAGAAGATGACCATCGATGGCATAGGAGGCACAGAGATTAGAAACGCAAATTGAATGTGAGACAGAATTGGTATCTTTGTGCACACTTGATGTCCTCCAATTTATAGTAGTCTCTTGGGATGTGTTTAAACTTTTGATAATACAAACTGGTGGGTGGGACGATTTCGAAACTCCACTGCTGGACAGCAATACGTTTCATTAGCATAATGATCATAGTTTTTATTTTATGCATACGCCCAGTTGGGCTACGACCTACTAGTTGTTCCACCAAACCAAATTAACCTGCCTTAGATTCATAACATTCATCCAAAGTGCTACAACTTGATCATTTACCTATGTAGTTTCTGGTATCTTCCAGGGGCCCTTTAATTCTTGACAACTGACATGCCTGTGTCTATGTGTTTCTATCTAGGAGTATCTTCCAACCTCTCACGCTGTATTCGCTACAAATAAAAATAGTGTACAATTAAACACGGGTATAGAGAGAAACCTAGTCATGATTACAAGTTATAGTGATGAACCACACTCAAATATTCACCTTTCCAGATTCATAGGCAAACCTGGAGAAATGGAGATAGAAACATGCAATAATTCAACCACGATCCAACAACAACCGTTATAGCCTTATAGGTGTTTTGAGACTAAAAGGTATGTGGTATCCGCTAAACTACTCCACAAGTAAAACACGTTGTCTAGTCTTTGTATAACACTGCATGCCACGTAATAGTTCCAAATAAAATTTTACTAAATATTATACCAACTACTCAGCATTATTTTTGTCAATTCAACTTCTTTTTCAATTTTAACTAATAATTGCCTGTTAAATTAGAGCCACATTTATTTTGCTCTGTTTTGTACAAACTGTTTCATACCTAAAGCGAAGTTGAATCACCATACACATATATTTGTTAGAATTTGAGACGGTTATGTCAAAATTTTGCGTGTTAGCCACGTCTTCTTTGTGGGTAGGATTTGGGGTTTAGGCCTACTTTGTGTACTACCACGGTCCGGATTTGGATTCATCTATTTATATATACTAGAATGGATATTTTTATTAAATATTTTCAAATTTTATAGTTTTTACATTTATATTAAAAATTATTTATAATTAAAATATAATGTTTTAATTACTAATAATTAGTGTACATATTATATATACATACATATACATATATATATATATATATATATATATATATATATATATATATATATATGCATATGACAGGTTATATTTTTAAAACATAATAAATATGAAATAAAAAATAGTTGTAGTGTCCCATTTTTTAGATAATTATTGTGAAATAATATTTCAGTCTATCTAGAGTAAAAGATCCTAGTTACAATTAAAAAATGAAAATAATTTCTTTGATGAAATGTATTTTTAAGTATATATTTTTAAATAAAAAACTAACGTGCAACATGTCATGAGCAACGTATATGGATAGGGAAGTGAATTTGTATGTTTGGGCAGAGTTAATTAAATGGTTAATTTGTCCGTTTGAAATGCAACTTGCAAAACAAATAATTTTAAGATAGACTTTATTTAACCAAGTTCGCAATTGCCCTACTTGGTCTATGTGTTAAATGGGCTGGTTCACATCTACAAATAGAATTAAAATTTAAAATTAATTCCTAGATCTTGAAAATTCATTTAATATCACTTTTACTTCTAATACTTTCAATATTTCTTTGTTACCTAAACATAACCAGAAAATATAATATTTTTTAAATAATAAAAAAATATCATGAGTCCTAAATTTATTTTTGATTCATGGGTTAAATGCAAAAAGCTAAAAATCTCTCATTATTTCTGAGTTAAAAAAATAGAATTCTTATTCATGCAGATTGGATTATGCAGTTCACATGCGAGCACAAGCCCATTTGTCTAACTCTGGGTCTGGATATAAAAAAAAACCTCTCCTTATCCAAATCCATTCTCCCATACAAATTAAGTTTTTTCAATGAATATAAATTCTGTTTGATATATATATATATATAGTGGAAGAGAGACAAAAGTAATTAATCTCAACTATTAGATTTCAAGAAAATTAATAATAAGAATAAAAAATAAATCTTTTATACTTACAGTATTCCCCTCTTCATCCTCGATATCTAGCATCGACTACTCCGAACGAGAGGCCACAACCCGACCTCCCCGCATGAGATATTAGAGCTCGGCACCTCAGCCCAAGGCTCCATACCCAACCACCAACTTAAAAAGGGGTAACTTGGTCACTAAAAGTCCACTCCTAAAAAGGGAAAATAGGAACTTTTCCAAACTTTAATTAGCATAAAAAAGGTACCTAAGACCTCTCTCCACTATAAAAACAAAGTTCATTCCTTGAGGCAAGGTACACTTTTCTGATCATTTTTTACCCTTTTCTATAACTCATATTAACTTGAGCGTCAAAATCCATTTTGCAGGTACTCACTTGTCCTTCGAAGACCAACGATATTCATCAGGGAGGTCACGGTGTTCTGCTCAAATCTAGTAAGAACATTTGGCGCCATCTGTGGAAACGTCAAAATTTTTACGCCCCAAAACCCATAGTAAAGACCCGAGGTTGTTAATCCCAAGACACCATGAGCAACATCAACACTTTGGATACCCTTAAAAAACAAATGGAAGACATGACACAGAGACAAGAGGAAGCACTCCACTCCTTCTGGGAAGAAAATGCATCCATGAGAATAATCATACAAGACTTGTAATCTTGACAACCAAGGTAAACACATGAATCTACAAGCACAGCTAACCGAGAAACCCTCGGTCAGTTTTAGCAGGACAATCCAATGGTCATCACAGATTAGGAAGTTCATAAAATACTTGTTGACCTGGGAAGATTAGTCGACATCCTCTACTGGGCAACCTTTAAGCGGCTAGACATTTCTGAAAGTCTGATCAAGCCTTACCTGACCCCCTAGTCGAATTCGCAGGAAAACGCGTTCACACCCGAGGATATGTAGAGCTCATGATCACCTTTAGCAAAGGAGAGTTGTCACTAACCATGCATGTGCATTACATACTGATTGACGCAAATATCTCTTACAACGTCTTACTCGACTAACCTACATTCAACGCCTTGAAGGTCATTGTCTCCACACCACATCTCACAATGAAGGTCCCCTCAACTCGGGGAGCGATAATTACAATACGAGCTGACTAGGAAGACACTCGAGAATGTTATGTCAAGAGTGTCAAGGTGATTCCTTACAAACTTCTCGAAACTAGCATCAACCATGTTATGACCACTTTCAGGCCCCTTGGAGACTCAAACCTGAGGCCGAACTTCAACCCTAGAATTGATGATGACGATGCCCCACACCCACTGAGGAGACAATCCCCCTCTATATCAGTATTCTGTCATAACAACGTACTCAACTCAGAACCTGCTTAGAAGATAAAATTGTCATCTCCATTCAAAAGGTCCTAAGGCAAAACGCTGATTTATTTGCATGAAAGGAAACCGATCTACCGAGCATAAACCCCAACCTTGTTTGCCACAAGCTGTCAATTTTTCCTCAAGCCAGGCCCGTAGCGCAGAGAAGATGAAAGATGAGTGAAAATCGTTAGTCAAAACCAAAGCAGATAAGTTACAGGCAGCAGGTTTCATTAGGGAAATTTACTACACCACTTGGCTATCAAACATAGTCATGGTAAAGAATGCTTCAGCGAAGTGGAGAATGTGCGTTGACTATTCTGATCTGAATCGAGCATGCTCCAAAGATTCATACCCCTTGCCTAGAATTGACAAATTGGTGGATGGCACCTCGGGCTACAAACTCTTAAGTTTTCTGCACACTTACTTGGGTTACAACCAGATCCAGATGTATCTTCCCGATCAGGAGAAGATTGTGTTTTGCACAGATAAGACCAATTACTTCTATAAAGCAATGCCATTTGGATATAAGAACACATAGGTCACCTATCAACACCTCGTTGACACCATTTTTTCCGATCTCCTAGGACAAGTGATAGAGGCATACATGGATGACATGGTCGTCAAATCCCACACTCCTAAAGACCATGTGTAGGACCTATCCATAATATTTGACTAGATTCGCACACATAATTCAAGGTTGAACGCTGAAAATGCACTTTTGGCATGGAAAACGGTAAATTCCTCGATTTCATGTTGACCCAATGAGACATCAAAGCCAACCCAGACAAATATGCTGCCCTCCTTGATATGTGAAGTCCGACTACACTAAAGGAGGCCCAACAATTCATTGAACACCTTGCCTCTAGGGCCCGGTTTCTCCCAAAGCTCGCTGAAAGAGGACACCCTTTATTCAAACTCATGAAGAAATCAAAAGGGAAGATAACTTGGAGCGAGGAAGCGAGATCATGTTCATCTAGCTGAAAGACATCTTGTCCTTACCCCCGATCCTCTCCAAACTTCACCTGGAGTACCCTTACTGTTATACATGTCGATCACAACACACGCCATCAGCTCGGTACTGGTACAAGAAAACAACGGATCTCAAAACCCAGCATATTTCACTAGTAAGATTCTTCAACCACTCAAAACTAGATACAAGATAATTGAAAAAATGGAACTTTTCTTGGTGCACACGACCTACCGACTACGACCCTATTTCTTGAGCCATCCCATAATTGTGAAAATGAACCACTCAGTTAAACAGATTTTGTGATGGCCAAACCTTACTGGCGGCATAGTGGCATGGTTCATTGAGCTATAAGAATTTGACCTAAGGTTCAAACCCGAGGGGTCGATCAAGGCACAATTCCTCACCGACTTCCTTACTGAACTTCCACTTACTACCGAGGATCACGTTCCTTGGTGGACTCTCTATGTCGACGACTTCTCCAATACTAAAGACTATAATGCTCGTGTCACCCTTTAAGGACCCAGTGGTATCAACATTGAACAGGCACTCTGTTTCGACTTTCAAGTCACTCATAATCAAGCAGAGTACGAAGTCATGCTAGCCGGTTTGAGACTAGCCAAAGACATAGGAGTCAAGAAGATAAAGTGCAGGACAGACTCAAAGCTGGTAGAAGGGTAGATCAATGGTATGATGCAGACAAAAGACAACTATATAAATAAGTACCTCCAACTTACCAAAGGTCAATTAGCAGGTTTTGAGAAGCTTATGCAAACACACGTACCTCGAGAAGACAACAGTAGAGTCGACACCCTTTCAAAACTGGCTACCACAACCAAGATGACATAGTGAGATTCTGTCCTCCAGGAAAATCCAGCCCTCCCCAGTACACAAGCCAACAACGTGTCAACAGTTAGAACATGCCCCTTTGGTTGGCGAACACCAATCATCTCTTTCCTCATGTTAGATACCCTTCCCAAAGACATCTTAGAGGCCCGCAAGATAAGACTTCGATCAACATCTTTCACATCATAGGAATTGATCTTTACCAAAGAAGCTTTTCATGCCCTCTACTCAAATGCCTCTGAACCGAGCAAGCGAACTATGAACTAAACGAGATACACAAAGGAATCTGTGGATCACATTTAGGGGCACAAACTATGCTATAGAGGGTAGTCTAAGTTGGATATTATTGGCCCACCATGTGCAAAGACTGTCTCAGATACGTGTAGAAATGCAAAGAGTGCCAAAAGTTCGGCAACAAAACTCACATTCTGCCTGAGAAACTCCACTGCATAACCACAACATGCCTTTTCCATTTGGGAATAGACATACTTGGACCTTTTCCCCCGTCTATTGGACAAGCCAAATTCCTCCTAGTAGTAATCGATTACTTTACCAAGTGGATAGAGATTGCTCCCGTAGCCAATATCACCGCTCATAAAGTTAAAAAATTCACTTGGAAGATCATTTGTCACTTCGGTCTCCCACATTCAATAGTTACCGATAATAGTAAGCAGTTCACTGCAAGATCCTTCGAGGAATTCCTACAGAACCTCAGGATCAAACACACAGTAACCTTGGTAGAACACCCACAAACCAATGGACTAGCCGAAGCAGCCAACAAGGTAATCCTTGGTGAACTGAAGCTCAGACTTGTAGCCCAACATAAATCCTGGGTAGAAGAGTTACCCAGTGTACTTTAGGGATATCACTGTCGACCTCAATCAACTACTGGCAAAACTCCTTTCTGCCTTACCTATGACACCAAGCTCATACTTCTAGTAGAACTAGGGGAACCCTCTTTGAGAAGAACCCATCACGATCTGATTATTAACTCAGAATCTTTGAGAGCCGACTTGGACACTGCGGATGAAGTACGTAAAGAAGCATCCATCTGGGAAATGGCATGTAAGTTGAGAATTTTCGGGCGTCGAAACCAAAACATATCACCACAGAATTTCCACGAAGGAGACTTGGTCTAGAAGTGGCAAGGAGAAGCACGGAAGGATTTCCAAAAAGGAAAGTTCACCCCAACTTGGGAAAGCCCCTTTAGAATCATCGAAGACCTCCACAACGGGGCTTATTAACTACAAACTATGGAAGACAATGACGTACCTAGAACTTGGAATGCCACCCACCTTAAAACATATCATAGTTAATAAAATATAACAGGTGATGTACTCTTTTTCCTCCCTCAGTCTTTTTCCCAAAAAGAAAAGAATATGGGTTTTGGTCGAGGAGGTTTTAACGATGCACACCTAAGCAATAAAATGAGTAACCATCATTATTTTCACTTCTATTTCTTAATCTAAGTCACATTCTTATTGCCTAAACAAGCACTCTATTGCCTAAGAGGCGCTCTTATCGCCTAGACAGGCACTCTTATAAGCTAAATAGGTACCCCATTCCCTAATCAACGAGATATCGCCTAATCGACCCTCTAGTCACTTAAATAAGTACTTCATCACTTAACCAGCGCCTTGCTGACTAATCGGAATCTTATCATGGCAACTACCCTACTACTTCACCATTTAAGTTACACCATCCTCGAACTCAAGAGGTCATGCAAATTCAAGAAAACAACACAATAAAAGCATAAAGCAGTTCTTTCATTAAAATATATTTAGTCATCACAAGATACAACATTACAGTCATTAAAAAAATATACAAACAAAAGAGGTCACTCAGCAGCAACCTACTCCTTTTCCACTCCTTGGTCAGCCACCACTGCATCCCCAGTCGACCCCCATCCAAATGGATAATTTCTAAAGGTTAAGAAGTTCGACCCTCAACTTATACAACCTCCACACTTGGCTCGGCTCTTAGAGGGATGATGTGACCTTCTTCCACCACAACCCAAAGATCACAAGCCGAGAAGTCAGCCTCGGGCGCCAATATCTTCACCTATGCCATGGCTCGACGAAAACCCTTCTCCAGCGCACACAACATCAGACCAATAGATTGCTCCTCGGCTGCTTCCTTCAGGCAAGATGCCTCTTCCTCCAACACTGTCTTTTATTTCTCTAAACATGCTCTCTCCTTGGCTTCCCAGACTCTCTCTACCTCTTTTTGCTCCAGGGAAGAACGAGCCTCTCGAAGCTCATTTTCTAGCGCCTCATTGTCCTTCAAGCGTTGGGCAGTTATGGCCTTCAGGCTACCCATTTTCCCCTGCTTCACCTTTACCTCCAGTTTTTCCCTCAGAATCGCCTCGAGAGCCCCCTTCCTCTGCTCAACCAACTTTTCCTTTCCTTAGTTACCTTCCTCTTCTCCTCCTAGTATGCTTTAATTCTCTTCTCCACATCTACAATCTCACCCTTATAGTGACAAATGGTGGCTATGGACTGGAAAAGGAAGACCTCGACAGAATCAAGCAAACCCTTTTGTAGGTACCCACCTGTCTTTCGGGGACCAACAACATTATCAGGAAGGTCATGGTGTTCTACTCAAATCTGGTAAGAACAACAAGAATGAGAATATGTGGTTTTTTGTTTTTTATTAATGACATTTTTGTAAATATGGACAAGTTTTTTTCATTTTCAAAATAGTTTTCAAATAACACTTATAAAAAAAATTCCTCTTCTTCTAGAAAATAATTCTTGAAAACTATTTTTAAAAATTCTTTTAAAAAACTAAAAATTAAAATCAAATCAAAGTAACCTTTAATTTTCCCTTTTAAGTGCACTTTTCATGTTTATATATATTCCACTTCGATATGAACAAACCTTGGATACTTTCTTTTCTAAGACTTTCTAAGTCTATGAGTGTATTTGACAAAACTAGTTGAAAGCTGAAAAGCTAGTTGTAAGTGTTTGGTAAAACTAGTTGATCAACTGACTGAAAGTTGTAAAATGACAATAAGGACATTATTAATCATTTGATAAATAATGAGGTATTAAAATAATTATAATATATTTTAATAATATAAATTATTCTATTATTAAATTATAAATTATTATAATTACATATTTAAATTATAAATTTATGTAATTGCATATTTAAATAATAAATTATTATAATTAATATTTAAATTATAATTTATATAATTAAATATATAAATTTAAAATTATATATTTAAATTATAATTTCCTATAATTATGTATTTATATTATAAATTACTATAATTACATTAATGAAGTAGAAATGAGTTGTATAATGTGATAAGAGATAATTAATTAGTTGAGAATAATATATTAATTAATGAAAGGTAAACATGGGAACAAAATCAAATGTCCTAAATTGGTGTCTCGGTTCTTATCCCAACCAATCAATAAACGTCATGTCAAGGAAACTATATAAAATATAAAAAATTTATAAAAGAAAATCATTAAATGATGTGACTTTTATTGATTGGTTGGGATTTGGAACAAGGAATGAGACACTAATTTGGGACACAGTATTTTCATCTGGTAAACATATAAGCTTGTAGCTGAAAATATAATATCTTTTGGAAGAGCTATTTTGAGTAGCTTTTTTGAAAAAGCTAATAGTTTTTAAAAAAATTCTTAGATTTTTTTATCAAACGAAGCTAAAATTATTTCAATTATCATTCCACCTAGTTTTTCAACTTTTATTTAACAGAGATGACAAACAAAAAAGTGACATATTACGAACTATAATAATGGCCCAACCCTTATGCTTAGGGAAATGAATCGGAATTTAATGAGAATTAGGCAAAGATAGATATTGATTCCTTTTTACTTCCAATTATTTAGAAATAAAGAAATATACATATAAAAAATTAATACATTAATAACTAACGGTTGATTTATAAAAAAAATTATATACATATTATAAAATTGAAAGAAGTTTCTACTATTGATGTTTCTTTTCAATTATGATTCTTTTCTTACAAGGAACTATTTTAAAAATATTTTATTCTTTTCATATGATTCTTTTTTTATCTTTATATTAATTTCTTTTAGCTTTTAATCATTTAAGAGTAAATAAAAATATTATAATTTAAAATATTAATACCAATAATTAAATTAATCAATATTTCTTAATACGTTCGATTTTGGCAGTTAAAGCCCTATAGGGATTTATTTTAAATTGCGCGTACTATAATACTTTAATAGTCATTTGTATCAGATATCATGAAAGTTATTGCCTATTTGGTTTAGAAGAAAAAAAAATTAATTAGGTGTCATGATTATGCTTCTCTTACGGAAGGAGGGGAAAGGAGCTAATATTATTAATGCTTCGTCTCAATTCTTGAAATAGAAAGGCAACAAAAGGATGCAACTTTGCTAGAATTTGTATTGTTTAAAAGATGAAAGAAACTGATTTGAATTGTTTCTGATAATTTGGTAGACAAATATGAAAGAATAAAAGAATGAACATGGAAGAAAAAGAAAAGCAATGGAAAGGGCCTAATTAAGAAGAATAAAGAATTGTGTTGCGGTATTAATTTGTTTGATGTAGGAATAGGAATTCATGATGATTGGCACTCTGGGGGAAGGCCCTGGGGAAATCTTTTGGCGTCAGTGCAATAATTGTAAATCATGTAATTGTTCTGCACCCAACGCAATCTGTCCTGGCTTGTTGAGTCCAACTGTTGGGAGAACCAGGCATTTGAGGAGGCAGAGTTGGAAGTGCAAGATGATGATGCTCCAGAATTGACGCAGGCATTGGCATTGAAATTCCTATATGATGCTGTGAAAGGTGCTTCACTCCAATCAGTCTTCACAAGTCCTCCTCTTGTTGCCCACTCATCAGCGTTCCATAAGCTAGAGTATATCCTCATTGGCTGTTCCTTTGGAAATGCAACTCCTCTTGATTCCATGTTCTTGAATTCTCTTATGGGAGTTCCATCCACTGAGAAACTGCAACATATCAACCATCATGGATTAATTAATATAATTCATCTTGCAATATGTCTATGTCAAATAAGATAACATTTTAGTTGAAAATTTCTTACATTATGCGCTGAGGATTCCAAAGAATGGAATAGGTATGGAAATCTGCAGTTGGGTCGAACCAAAGATAGAACTGTTGCTCTCTGTTGCCTTTTCCTTGGCTGAACACATTGGTGTGAAGGATGTATGGGTCACCACTCAGATTCCCCAAGAATTCAAAGTCAATCTCATCCCAGCTTGACCCTTTTGATGACAACTGTGTGACATAACAAAAGACCAAATTGAAATTAAAATAAGGAGTACCAAAGTTTAAATAGCATTAAAACTGAGGCATGCATAAACATAAACATAAACATAAACATTATTAATGTTTAATACTTACATAATAGGCAGTGACAGTGCCTGCGGAGTTTCCGGGTACAAGTTTGAGTTGCATATCAATCTTACCAAACAGATATTCGTTTTTAGACTGAAAGCCAGAGCCAGAGGCTTTGTCAAGGGAAAGAGTGAGAAGGTCGCCGTTGTTAAGTATCTTGGCACGACCATCTCCCCAAGTTATGTCAAAATCTTGGTAGAAGTTGCCGGCTGAAGCTGCCATGGAAGAGGCCAATAGCAATGCAAAAAGGATAGTTATTGTTGAAAATGTGGAGTGAAGAGATGTCATGGTTGATTTGAAAGTAGGCATAGGAAGGTATGTATGATAAAATTTGAGAGGGAAGTTTTGAAGGGATGATTTATGGCAGAGAAGCAGGATTGGTATTTATAAAGGTGTGGAAGCAACAGAGGAAGATGCCATCAACTTTGCTTAGACCTTAGTAGTGGTAAATTATTGGAGTGGAAGAGTTGGAAAAAGCATTAAAATATTAGGAATTGGCTGTCATGTACTCGTGCTAGGTAGTGATTTGGTTGTATCTTAAGGACGCGCCTTTGGTTACTTTATGCCGCTCCAAATATCTAAGTTGGTTTGGAATGGTAACATATATGGGGTCTCAAAATATTCATTGGAGATAGTCTTGCCCCGGGGAAGGGTCACCCAAGCGAATACCCAGCCCATTCGGGTGAGAACTTAAAGAAGTAAAAGTGTAAAACCCAATGATGATTTGTAGTTCCCTTTTCCTTTTTTTAATTTTTATGAATGAAGAGTAAAAAAATTTATGATTTTTTTTTACTTTCCGGTGGTGAATTGCTCCAATACTAAAACCTAAAAGCGTTGACTACGTAACTGCTACATATTTTGCCAATATTAATCGCCTAATCTTTTTCTTTCCTACGGAATAGTATGTCCTTATAAGACATTTTGAGATAGATTTTTCTCTATTAATAAGAAAATAATCATAACTAGTATGGGGTTGAATGATTTTTTTTAAAATATTATGATTTTATTGTTTTTTAAAGGAAGGAACTACAAAGGAATGACTTTTATTCTAGGACAATTGTTTTTTCAATAAAAAAAATAGATCAAAATTTTCTTTCTTATAGTTTGTTGTGATCTTAATATATCTTTTGTATAAAATAGTTAAAAGCTCTTACACACAAAAATAGAATGAGAGGAAGAGATGTACTATAACAAAACATATAGGTGTGATTAAGATGTTATTAATAATAAGTTTGTATGAAAAGAGAGAATGATGTCATGGAAATGTGATGGTTGGACATCTAAGATGGGGTTACAAATTTTCAAATTAAACATGATAAATGTAATTTTATTTTATTTTTGGAAATTTTCAAGAAAGAAAAAGACTCATGAAGTATATGACACCCACTTATGTAGGTGGGTCCCACCACTATAACAAAATTCACTTTAGTTCACCTTATACAAGTTCACAGCTATAAAAGTGTTGTCTATACAAGGAAAAGGTAATACTTTAAGAAGTATGACTTATAATATGCATTTTATTTAACTTCCTTCTATCTAACCATTAATAATTTAAGCCACACTTTTATTTTGTTGCCTATAGAAATAAAATTACAACCATTGCAAAACTTTGGGTAAGAGTAAAAATTTGAACTACAAACCTTCAAACTTCAATGTTTCCACTATTTTATTTTCATAAGCGCCAAAACCAAAAGCCCTGAAAATTTCAAAGAAAATCCTCAAACCCTAAAACATTAGTACTCATATTTCTCTCTTTGTAGAATCAACAACACATTAAGCCAAAAGCCAACATGAAACTAGAACACCTTCACTCCACGATCAAAACAAAAACCCCTCACCATTATTCTCCTCACTACATTTCAGAGAGGCTTTGTTTGCACTGTCAAAATGAAAACCCGAAAACTAAAACCTCAAACTTTGAACAGCCATCACTGCACGCATTCACTTTTTGCGTTTCGAAGAGGCACTACTTGCCCCAGTTCTCCCTTTCCCTCACAGGTTGGCCTCTTCTTCTTCTCTGTTTCTATCTTGCACCCTAGTCTCTCTTCTTCCACTTTGTTTCTCACATGTTTGTGTTCTCTCGCAGGTTCGTGTTCTCGCGTGCGACTTCACATTTTTTGTGGTTAATTTGGATTTTTTGGTGCGTGTTCTCTCCCTTTATGTATGTTGTCTCTTGATTTGTATTTATAGTTTGATTTTATTGATTTGTGTTTAGGGTTTGATTTGTGTTTTTGGTTTTTTAGTAAGGTTTGATTTTATTGATTTGGATTTTTGAGTAGGGATGTGTTTTTGTTTTTTAGTAGAGTCTGATTTTATTGATTTGGATTTTTGAGTGGGTTCTGTTTTTATTTTTGAGTAAAGTCTAATTTTCAAGCTGATCTCTCCTCTTCCGTTTTCCATAAATGATATTTCCAAACATGTAATTAGTTACTTGATTAAACTAGTCTTTTATTGTTGTTTTGTTTATGAGTTTGTTATCTATGTAAGCTATGTTATTGGAATATTCTTAAATTTATCACAATGATTGATCTTTCTTATGACCACTTAATAGGATAGATACAAAAGAGTATAACAACACTTATGGACTTAATTTCCTTAAAATTTTTAAGAAATAATCTCACAGGGTTTATTCCCTATAACATTGGTCACATGGAAAGGTTGGAATCACATTGAGCACAACTTTCTGTTGTTAATTTCATAATTCATCTCCTATATTTCTCTCTTTCTAATCACTTATTATCTGTCTTATTATCTCTAGAGTGTACTTTTAATACTCTCTCTTCCTATCCCCTAATAAACTAATTTGTCTCCCGCTGAAACACTAAACAAATACTTCAAAAGTTAATTCTCCTTCATTGGCAATAATTCTCAGTCTGTTATCCTCCTTTTAACATGTCGTTGAACCCTTTTTCAAAGGCTATCAATGTAATATAAGCCTCAATCCTAAAATGTAATTGAAAACAATTACTACCCAACCAATGAATGTAAGACGATTTCAAGAAATAATCTCACAAGGTTTATTCCTTATATTGGTCATATGAAAAGGTTGGAATCACTTGATTTGTTTAGAAACCATCCTCATGGTAGAAATGTAAAATATAATTGTATATTGTTTTCTGAGTTGATACACATTAGATACATATTACAAGATTATTATAGATTATTAGAAAAAGTTTTTATATTAAATGGTAAAGAGATTTGAATCTGTAAAGCGTATGTTCACAATAAAAAATAGATAGTCATACAAATTTACTCGGTAAGGTATTAGGGTTTTTGGTCGAGGTAGGATCAATAAGTAATTTGCAGGATCTGATTTATATTAAAAAATATATAACTGTATATATATGTTAAAATATCAAGTATTTAAATTATTAACTTTACACACATTTCAAATTCAAAAAGTTCAACATGTAATATATTAAAATCAAATCAATGATTACATAATAACTACTAAGTAAAATTTGCAAGATGGAGTGAGAATAAAAAAAATGAAAAAACATATTGATAATATATTAATTAAAAAATTTATAATAATTAAAAATAAAATAATTCTTTTATTAGCTAAAAAAATTGAATGACTGAAATTGAATCACACTGAATTAATGAATAATCAACTCGATTATTAACTCAATCTGCACAAACCACCAATTTCCAGTTATTCATCTAATGATGGAGTGAATATATATATATATATATATATATATATATATATATATATGTGGAAACATTTAGAATTAAATTGTCATATAAGTTAAAATTCACAGATATATTAACAGAATAGAGCAAGAAATGTACGTGACACAACAATAAAATTATTTCTTCCTGACCAATTAGTAAGGTTATATATAATTAACTTTCAAATACTTTTGCACCACAAGAAACCTCGACCTCGAGGAATTAAAGTTGATGCCCTTAAAACTATTATTATTATAGTAACAAAAACAAGCTTTCAGATTATATAAAAAATATAAATGAATGGATCTAATCACTTTAATGAAAAACTCATACTGTCAAACCAAATAATTTTTTCAAGAAATAGAAAGAAAATTCACAAAAAACTATGAATGAATCTAATCAGTTCAATCAAAATTCATACTCTCAAACCAAATATTTTTTTAAGAAATAGAAAATATCCTTGCCGAATACTTAATCCAACTTCTAGGAGGAAGAAAAATAGACAGATTGATTCTTTACTTCAATTCTAAATCATCTTGGTTAAAATAACCCGACAAAGAATAACCATTAACTAAACAACAATTATATAGTCTATAAAAATAAATGAGATTGTAATGTTTAAACTTTTTGTCTAATATGAAAGAAGAATTAGGTAAAAATTATGTTACACACTTTTCATGTGATGGAAAAAGTCTATTTGCTTTCTTCATAATTAAATAGATCCTATTAAGCAAACAAGTTTCATGTTTTTTGACATTTTAACTATGCAAAATCATGTGTACTTAAAAAAAATGATAATATGGTAAGAGATATGAAGTTAATTAATTATATTATTACAAATTATGATAACTGCAGGCATTAAAATAAGTTCATTGAGCAACACAAGTAAAACTACTCCTTCCGTAGAAAAAGATACATTAAATTGACTAACATTTATGCTTAAATAAGATACTTAGATACTTAAATGTATATTCTGATTTTATTCTTTAATATTATTATCCCAAAAGATTTTTTTTTAAGAGTCCTTGAAAAGATTTAATAATATATATATATATATATATATATATATAATTTTAATTGGTATACACGAAAAATATAAAAAAAAAATTACACACATTCAATCACAACTTTTTAAAAATTTCACATCTAATGTCTTTTCTTTTATTACTCATGCATATGTTTTTTTTGTGTTAGACTATACTTGAAACTTCTCTTCAATACAGAACAAACTTTTGAAGATTTATTTGGAAAAAAAAAAACTTAGTCGAGTGCATTGTTATGGAAGGACAATGATACCCACAATATTGAAAAAAAAATGAAGGAATTGTTGCTATAAAAAAAGGATATATGGTTGAAATGAATGGCATGGCAAGGCAAATTAAAGATATACAGACAATTGTGAAATTCATGTTGAAACAACAAAATCCAGAGTTAGATGAGGATGAAGTAGATGAGTCGATAACATGTGTTTTAGGCAATGAAAATAGTGTAACAATAGGACGTTCAATGGCACGTTCATCTTCATCAACTCATAATTATGATTATGGCTAGCATGTATAATTATAATTGTTTATCAATATTGCTTGCTTAAAACTGTCTCTCTTTATTACTAATTAAGGTGATAGTGGATCAGTGGAATTATTGATTATGTTGTCACTAAAATTTGCTAAATTTCACTATTGCTAACATTTCACTATTTATGAAATTTCATAAGCTAGTGAAATTATTGATTATATTGTAACTTCAAAATTACTAATTATGTCACTGAAATTTGCTTAGGATGATAATGGATCAGTGGTTTCTTATAAGTGATTACTGGGTCATATACTTTTATGGTTTGAATGAGAATAACTAAGTTATGTTGTCATTGAAAAAAAATATTTTTCATTTTTGGAACAAAGTGGTAGTCAAATTGCAGGACTAAAACTTATTTGTCATTCTTGAAATTTGAAAGTTTGGTTTGATGTAAGTAGGGTAAGTAATTCCTGTTGATAGATTATTTGATTTCATATAAGTTTTCTTTGATGTAAGTTGGCTAAGTAATTTGCATATTGCTGTTTGAGTTTGGTCATGTAGATTGTGTGATGGATTATAGTTGTGTAGATTGTGTCAATGTGTGATGGATTATGCTTGTGTAGAATCTAAAGGTCTCTGTACCCTTCTCTATATTGTGGCTTAAATGTTTGTACAATTATTCTCATGGAGTCTTCGTCCTAAAGCACTTGATTAAATTAACATCCTACTATTTTGTGTTTTCGCGGGTTGGAGATGAAGGTTATGTTTAAGAAGAATAATTGTAATTTGAAATCCAATAAAGAACCCGTTATTGTTGGATGTTTTATTTTGATTTTATAGTTCAGACATAATTACTTAATATTTTGATCAATAAAATTTTATAAGGTAGTAGACTATTTTGAATATGTAGCTAGGTTGAACATTTAATGTCATTTTATATATTAGAAGTGTTTAATTTGCATCATCAATTGTTTATTTTATTTGTATCACCAAATTTATATTTTGTTTAATTAATGGCTTAAAAGAATCTTATTAATATATGTTTTAATTGCTTTACTTATTGAATAAATATGTTTTTTATTAATAAATGATAAACATGGATAAATATAGACAACAATTATACATGAATTGCCTAAGATGAATGAAACTGTGACATGATAATATAGACAATAGGTATACAAATATTGCCTAAATATTTGAACAACACTTACAATATGTTACCTAAAATGTATAAGAACAATTTTATAAATGTTGCCTAAAGGCATATGTTGCCTAAAGGCATATGTTGCCTAAAGGCACAAGAAACATTTTAGAAATGTTGTCTAAAAGCATAGACAACATTTTTAGTAACATTGCCTACAAGCATAGGCAACATTTTAGAAATGTTGGCTAAAAGTGTAGACAACACTTTAGAAATGTTGTATAAACAATGTGTATAAAATCGTTGTCCAAAAGTGTCAAAAATAAGTGTTGTCTATTGTTCATTTTAAAGCAACAGTTTTTGAAATAGTGTGGGTTTTGCAAAAAAACCTTTGTTTTTGAGAATAGGCCACACCCACCTAGACCACGGCTAAAAATTCGTTGCCAAACTGTTGCCTAAAACTTAGACCATGGTTTTTTAGGTTTAGACCATAGTTTTTTCTTGTTGCCTAAGGTCATTTTTGTTGTAGTGCACATATTCCATGAGTTTTTCTCTTTTATACTAGAAATTGCCAATAACTGCAGAGGATCTGCACTCAACAAATATACCTATTTTAATCTGTTTCTCTTTCACACACAAGAATATAGTGAGAGAAAAAGAAACATGAGACATAAAAGATCGTGTAAGATTATGGTTTCAACGGAAAGTGAGAACAGCATCGTGTAATTGTAAGTGTACAAAATGAAAATAATTAAATAACTTCTTTGGATGATTGTGTTTGGATGCAGAATTTAATTCATTTTATTTTAGAATTTTAAATAAATTACAATGAAAAACCTTGTTTGGATGAGGAATTAAGGGTTTTATTGGTTTAGTTTTGTTTTTTAGTTTTTGCAAAGAGTTTTCATAATAGTTCTCAAAAATTGTTTTCAGGAAGAAAAGAAAAAAAAAACTTCTTTGGTAAGTGTTATTTGAAAACTGTTTTGAAGATCAACAATGTTGTATTTAAAATAATTATGACATATTTTAATAATATAAATTAATTATATATTTAAATTATAAATTATTATAATTATATATTTAAATTATAAATTTCTATAATAATATATTTAAATTATAAATTTATGTAATTACATATTTAAATAATAAATTACTATAATTAATATCTAAATTAGAATTTCTATAGTTAAATATCTAAATTTTAAGTTATATATTTAAATTACTATAATTATATATTTATATTATAACTTACTATAATTACGTTAATAAAAGAGAGAGAAATGAAGAAGAAATTATATAATATGATGAGAAAGAATTAATAGGAGACAATATATTAATTAATGAAAGATAAACATATAAAAATAAAATCAATTAGTAATTAAAAATAAGATATATTTTGAAAAAAATACTTGTAATAGCTTTTTTTAGAAAGCTAGTATAGCTTTTAAAAAACTCATAGATTTTTACTCTTTATATGGAGCTATTATAACATTTTGTTTTTTTAAAATAAATTCTCCATTAAAACAACCAGAATAAGTTAATCATAACTACGTTAATTGTCCTCTTAGTTTTGAAAAACTACAAAAATAATCTACAAGAACGACGCGTCTATCAAATCAGAATATCATGTATCATGAATAGTTTTGGTTGACATATTTTACAGACTACAATTATCTTCGTGAAAAATATCATATTCTGATAAATAATAAAATTCTTTGTTCATATATTCAATACTGTAGTTATTGAGATATATTTTTGAAATGTACTTATCATTCCTAATAAATGGTAAGTGGTGATATGATAAATGATAAAAAATTATTTTTTAATGTTTAATTTTGTGATGGGTGTAATGGGCAAAATTTATTAATTTTTGACGAAAAAGTGTTTCCTAGAAGACGAAGAAAATGACTCCCCCACCTTCTTCCTTGCTCCCTCACTCTGCCAGGGTAGACATAATTGGTAATGTAATCGTTGTTGATGAGTTATCTGTATGCTACAACGGGCAAGTTACATCCCTTGATCTTGTTGATTATTATCTCCTTCATCATTGGTTTCTTCTCAATTCTCATCTCATCACAATTCAAACCCCACGCGCGTGGTTCCTTGTGTTTTGTTTTACTCTTTAGGAGTTTAGGTATTTAGTTCGGGATTTTAAATAAGCATGATATTGTGGTGGGGCAGATACAGACATTCTATTACCTATCTTTGTTTCGGAAACTTATCCTTCTGCCATATTCAATCAGTAAATAAGCTTTATGATATCATTTCTATTTTTGTTGGATAAGTGTTGGGTATACCGTTATGATAATATTTTAGTTAAAAATAATTTGTTTGAATATAATTATATTAATTTAAAAATTATTTAAAAAAATAAAATTTGTAAGTTATTAATTAAATATTAATTTTTCTTTTTTTTTAAATAAATAAATATTTTATTAATAAAAATAAGAAAGAAGTGATGTGTAGAACTATTAAAATGGATTTGACCGCGGACCTACAAAATAGATTAGGCTATACTCTAAAAAAGGAGGTGAAGTAAAAGCATGTCTTTTTAACTTATCCATGGTCAGGTAACTTATCCATGGTCAGGTTAGCCCATATACAAATATAAATACATAAATTTTAAAAATACATATTAATAATATATAAAATATATTGTTAAAATATATTAAATAAAAAATATACGCATAAAAATAAGGTTGATGTGAAGTCAAAATATATATATATATATATAAATTACATATAAAAGTATGTTTGATATTTATTTAATAATAAATTTTCAACAAATAAAAATAATATTCCAAAATTATATTAAATTAAAATATACATATAAATATATTTTTATTTTATTTTAGACTTATTTAAGATGTGTTTTTTATTGATTTAGTGTATTGTTTTAAATTGATTTGTATATTATAAACTAAGTTTTATTTTTTATTAAAATTTAAATTTTGATTTTTTTTTAAAAAGTCTGTTTTGACCCCGTGATTCAGTGGGCCAGTATAAAGCTAGACTAAGCTTAAAAATATATAATCGAACAAAATATGAGTCAGCCTAACCCGATCCATTCTGTTTGAAAAGCTCGACGGACTGGATCGGGTTGACCCACCTATATTGTCAGCTTTAGTGAAGTGGGTATAGAAACAAATAATACGGGGAGACTATGTATATTCATATCACCAACTTAACAAATCAAATATTTCTCATACCTGTATTTGATAGATCAAATCAAATATTTCTGTTAACTTTAAAGCAAGTTTGAGAATTACTTACTGGAATGAATTTATTTGTAATCGTTAATTTTAAACTGTTAAAATTGTTTAATAAAGCAATTTATAACTCTACAACTCTACGATAAAGTAAAAGCATTAGTTCTTATCGTATGCTATTTCATCACTTAAATTATAACAATAAAAATATATCTAAGCCTATATAAATAAGGATAATTAATCAACGTTTAATTTTATAATTAACGTGCTAGTAATACAATTTTTATTTATTTAAAAGATAAAAAATATCTATTATACAATTTTAATTGCTATATTATTTAATACAAACCAAAAACTTTAAAAAAAATTAAACATAAAATAATTTTAACATTGTTTAACCATTTTTTTATTTTAAAAATTTTAAAAATAAAATAATTTTAACATTTTTATTTTATAATTTTATTATTTTGATATTTTATTTTTAATTTTCAGCAGCGTTAAAATAAAAAGAATAAAACGATACTAAAATTATTTAATGTTTAATGTTTAAATTTTTTTGTATGTATAAAAAAAACACCAATCAAAACTTTATAACATTTATGAAGAACTTTATCTTTAAATTTTATAATAATGACTGTTCAAATCAAAATTCATTTAAATCAATGTTTATTGATTGTATATTTAAATCAAAAGTTATTTAAATCAAAGTATAGTTATATATTTAAGAATTAAATTTAAACTTATTAATTATAATTAAATGATCTCTCGCCAATTAATTCACTCACATGGTATATATTGTATTGCATGGTAACTTAAAACAAATTACATTTTATTGTTTACACTAAAATAAGAAGAAAAAAAATTAGCTACTGATAAGGATAACATTGTAGCATAGTGATACAGAGGAGTTCAATTCTGAAAACAATTTTCTATTTTTTTTAGAAAAAGATAAATATGATGGATAATTGTTTTAGCAATGGAACATAATTCTTAATCTCTGTCCTCCTCCTTGCAATTAATTGACATTTTTCACTGTTTCATTATAACCAATGTTTTTAATGAAAGTGAAAAAGAAAGAATGAATCATTTGAATTGAATCCTTATATATAACAACAGTTATACAACAAATAGAAGAATGTATCCTTATGAAAATTACAATAAAAAAAATTCAGGAGGAAGGCCCTGTGGAAACAATTAGAAACAATTAGGCGGTGTTGCATTCAGGAGGAAGGCCCTGTGGAAATCTTTTGGTGTCAGTGCAGTAATTGTAGATCATGTAATTGTTCTGCACCCACTTGAGGCGGTCGTGTCTAGTGGAGTCCAAGTCTTGAGAGAGCCAAGCAGAGTTGGAAGAGGCAGAGTTTGAAGCGCAAGAAGAAGTTCCAGAAGAAGACACAGTGCAGGCATTGGCATTGAAGTTTCTGTATGAAGCAGTGAAAGGAGCTTGGGTCCAATCTGTCTTCACAAGGCCTCCCCTTGTTGCCCAATCATCTGCATTCCAAAGGCTTGAATATATCCTCATTGCCTGCTTCATAGGGAAGGGAACACCCTTTGACTCCATGTTCTTGAACTCTCTAATTGGAGTTCCATCCACCGAAAAACTGAAACAATATCATTTAATTAGTTGCCTCTAACACACGTCAAACAATAATAATGTCTAAATAGGTACAAACTTACACAATACGTTGGGGGTTCCAGAGGATGGAATAGGTGTGAAAATCTGCAGTTGGGTCAAACCAGAGGTAGAATTGTTGCTCCCTATTACCCTTGCCTTGGCTAAACACGTTTGTGTGAAGGATGTATGGATCACCGCTCAAGTTCCCCAAGAATTCAAAGTCAATCTCATCCCATGTTGCTCCTTTTGAAGATAGCTGAATTTCACCACCACAAATATCTCATTTCAGTATTTATTTATTTCACCACAATATATGATATGCCTTACTTAGATGATGCAAAGTAGAATATGAGCTTACATAGTAGGCAGTGACGGTTCCAGCAGAGTTGCCAGGGACTAGTTTGAGCTGCATGTCAATTTTGCCAAAAAGGTATTCTTGCTTTGACTGAAACCCCGAGCCAGAAGCTTTGTCAAGAGACAGAGTAAGAAGGTCACCATTGTTGAGTATCTTAGCTCGCCCATCTCCCCACGTTATATCAAAATCTTGGTAGAAATTGGCAGCAGAGGCTACCACAAAATACCCAATCGTGCATATTAAAACTGCCAGTCTTGAATAAGCCATGGAAATTAACCTGTTTCAAAATTTAAGGTAAAACTGAAAATGCAAGAATAAATGAAATGATTAATGGTTGAGAAGGTTGGGTGTTGGAAAAGGGAGGGTTGAGGGGTATTTATTGGTGAAGTAAAAGGTGGTGAGCAGAAAAGAGGAAAGTTAGAAGAAGGTACGTGGAATATTGAATTAGTTGTGAACAGCTAGAGGAGTGGTTGTTTGTTCTAGATGGACGCCCACACGAATCACAGCACGCGTTTCTGCATGAAATGCACATAAGAATAGAAAAGAAGCTACCACCGCCACACACTGTTGGCTTGTTGGAGTAGGTCTCAATTGTCGTATCTAAAAACAAACAATTGCTGTTTTTTTCAAGTCGCCAACTGTCATCTTCCATAGTACACGGATTGCATTATTTATTAGAGACATGTATAAACAAACATTCCATTTGCACGCTTAGTATTATAAACATAATCGCGCGTTGTTTCCTTTTAAAATCTAATTAACGTTTTATAGTTTTTTTTACTTATTCAACTAAGTAGGTACATTTTTTAAAAGAGTTACTACGGTTAGTCTGTTTTAAAAAATATTACTAGGATGAGTTAGTTTGTGAGATCTAACTTAACCGCAATTTGCAATTGTGATTTAAGTGTATGTCAAAGCTATGTGTTAATCTAGTCTCCAGTGTGGCATAAATTGTTCATAAAAAAGTAAGTTGTTATTGCGAGTTTACTAGTTAACGCTAAAATCACAACTGCAAATTATTGTTTCATTGGTCTTTGACTAGCGTGCTTCTTCCTGTTAAGTGATTACAGACCAGCACATAAACTGCAACTCACACTTAATATTTACCTATTTTTATTTTTTTTCTATTAAAACGAACCATTACATGTGTGGGGCATATTTTATTTTGCAATTATTACCCACATAAACCACAAATGCGACTTGCTGTACACGTGCGAATTTATAATACAAAAAAGTGGGAATTAATCACAATTAAGACTTGTGGTTTCTATTTTTTTACAGCCTTTTATTTTGTATTTATTGCCCACATAAACAACAAAACATAAACTCCAAGCATTTGTTGTTTACGTGGGAATTTCCATCTATAAATTCAGTCTCACGTGCCCCACAAAATCACAACTAAATTTCAATTTTTAGCCTTATTTTTAAATATTTATGTTTGTTTCCTTGTATAATATTGTGATATTTTTTTTCTTATATGTTTATTTTTTTTGTTATATATTATTTTGGGTACTATTTCAACATAATTTATTGCTTTAAATTTTAAATTTCAGTATTATTGTTATTTTAACATAATTTTCTTATAGTATTATTGTTATCACTTTAAAAAAGATTTAAAAAATTAAAAAGATAACAAAATTTAAAAACTCAAAACTTAAATTAAAAAACAAATTCAAATTGTAAAATAAAATCTAAAAAAAGTAACTTAAAAAAAGACATAACAAAATAATAAATTAAAAAAAGATAAATTTAAAAAAAAAAAAGATTTTGAAAAGGAAACTTTTTAAAAAACGATAAATTTAAAAATGACAAATTAAAAAAAAAAATTTAAAAACATAAAAAAGGGCAAAATACTAAATAAAAAGTTGTAACAGAAAAAACATGAATACGGAATAGAAACTGCAAGTTTTAATTGTGATTTTATCATCTCCAAGTCCCATCTGCGGTTTATGTGGATAATAACTATAAAATAAAAAGTGTCATGCGCATCCATTGGTCTATTTTAGGGAAAAAATACTGCAAAGATCTGTGTTGGTCTGTAACCACTAAACAAAAGAGAAACTTCAATCAAAGACCAATCAAATCACAACTCGCAGTTGCGGTTTTAATATTGACTGTGTGACTTGCTTTTTGAGCAATTCTTAGCATGTGACAGTTAAATTGCAATTACGAGTTGTGATTTGATTATGTTAAAAGTAAAAACAAACGCATCCTAATAATATTTTTTTAAAAGAGACCTACTTCTTAATCAGTTGTTTGACACTTGAAGTAGACGTCTCACTGCAAGATCTGCAAGCACCAAGTTTGAGAAGGAATAGAAGAAGACAGTCATGCCTTTTTAGACGTTGAGTTGAGGAGTGTTTTTCGGACAATAGGAATAGGAGTGTTGATCTTAGCCCAGTGGTTGAGAGTGAGAGGGAGGTACGTTTAGTAATGTACCATCAATAGATCTCTCCTGAATTGGAGCAGCAAAGGAGTGTTTACGTGTCAGGCCAACATCAGGATTTAGCAAGCATGTGTGTCACTATGAGGAGGGCCTTGAAGTCAGTAATAACGAATTCATGGATCAAATATTAATGAACAATCAACCTGGAGGGAATGAGGTGCAGGGTCCGTCGAATATATCTAGATTTGATTTAGATTCAACCTTGCCTTTTGATCATAAAAAGTGGTCTGTTATGGGTTTTGAAGACATGGTTGGGGTAGTCGTTGGTTAGTGGAGGTGTGGAAGGAGAACCATAGGAGGAGTTTGGATTTGTAAAGAAAATATGAGCTTTTTTCAGTTGTTAATTAAAATTATAAATTAATAATAACCATTGATATATTTCATCTGTATGAATGATCATTAATACATAAAAGAAGTTTAAACTTTGACACTTTTTCAGTTTTTATTACTCCTTCTAAAATCCTATAAACATATGCTAACTTATACTTACTTATTAAATGGTGTATCTCAGTTGGTAATTCATAGGTAAGAGTACTTGAGTTTGATTTCCATGTAATATATTCTTAATAAGATTAATTAACTTAATAAGTAACTCTTGAATATATTTTAAGAAGTTTGTCTCCTTAAATAACCATAATAAATAACAAATAATAGAAAAAAACAACACCAATAATAGTGATACTAAGCTACTGATTGAATTAGAATTTTAATTTTTTTTAATATCATAATGAAATTTCAATTAAGGTTTGTCTCTCACTTTTGACTCCTAGTTCAAGAAATCCTTCTCCTTGAATCTACCATTTAACGTTAATTACTCCTTTTCTCCATATGGTTAGCAAACCACCACTAAAATCATTAGATGTAGTATCCTGCCACTTCGTTTTACTTGATTCACAGAAAAATCTTCTTTCAAACAACAACATCATTCCTTCTTTCGCTCCCTAACATTTCTGTTTTATTCATTTCTTAATACATTAGTAACACGTTTGTCATATTCATATGGTTGGAAATGAGAAGGGTAGTTGTTGGTTACAAATCTTAATACATTAGTAACACGTTTGTCACATTAAAATGGTTCAAATTAATGGCATGTCTTATAAAAATGTGCTTTGTAAAGTTTTAATTTTATTAGAAACCATAATTATAAGTATGATTCTAATAATTACATTAATTAATGCATTAATTAGTTTATTTATAATAATAGCTAACAAATTTAAATTTTTAAACTGTCAATATTACTCAAAATAAATTGTATCATAAATAATTATACTCCTTTATAAATTATGAATTGTTTATATTGATAGAAAATTTGTGTAAAAAATTTAAAATTCGTCAAATGATATTTATTATCAAATTAGTAAATTTTAATTTATCATGTAAAAGAAAACAATAAATGAGTAGAAAATATGAACAAATAAAATATGTGCATAAACAATAAGACAAAATTTTTAATTTTAGTGATAAATTTCTATGTAATGTCATGTAGTTAAATTATTTGTCATAAAAATTTAGTTTCATCGAAATCATATGTTCATTTAATGTACTAAGAATTTTCTTTTAAGCCAAAAAATATTATTACAATAAAAGATGAAAAAGAAAGTATAAGAAATTTCTAGCTACCAAAATATAATATAATTCAACCATGAATAATGATAAAACAAAATAAGGTTTATGAAGTTAAACACAAAACATAGAGTTCAAAATCTATTCTACAATTTCACAAATATTATAAATTTCATAACCCAACTAGGAATTTCATAAATATTATAAATTTATAAAATTATAGATATATCAATGGAACATCCTTAAATTTTAATCATGAGTAACTCAATTATTCAGACTTATTTTTGTTAATTTATATGATCTCATTTGATAAATAATAATTTTTAAAATTAAAGTAGAATTAGAAATATTAATTATTTGATTTTAAAAAATTATGATAAATATGATTAATAATATAATAAAAAATTAATTACAATGCATTGTTAGTATAACATATGTTATATTAATTATTTTTAATTATAATTTAGCATATATAATATATTTGATTATGCATATATTTATATAATAAGTTTAATTGGTATACACTATTAGTATAAAGATTTTAGCATATATAAATATTTATATAATGAGTTTAATTGGTATATCAATTAAACTCTTTTATAATTTAGCATATATAAATATTAAAATCATATATCTTTTTGAATTAAAAAATTGATTATGTCACAAAAGCAATAGTTTGAATTTATATTTTTGAAATACATTTATATAAACTTAATTGTATTTTTATATAAATTGTAATATTATATATAAAGGATACACTTATTAAAAAAAGTAAGTGTTGTTACTAAATTTGAGCAGAACACTGTGACCTCCCTGACGAAGGTCATTGGTTCCCGAAGGACATGTAGGTACATGTAAAATGAACTCTGATGAGTTATAAAAAAGGGGTAAAAAATGATTAGAAAAGTGTCTTTTGCCTCAAGGAATGAACTCTTTTTTTATAGTGGGGGAGAGGTTCTTAGTTACCTTTTTTATGCTAATTAAAGTTTAGAAAAGTTCCCAATTTCTCTTTTTAGGAGTGGGCTTTTAGTGCCAAGTTACCCCTTTTTAAGTTGGTGGTCAGGTATGGAGCCTTGGGCAGAGGTGCTAGGCTCTGATATCTTATGCGAGAAGGTCGAGTTGTTGCCTCTCGTGCGGAGTAGTTAATGCTAGTTACTAGGACAAAGACAGGATATACTTGTATTTTAAATTTTTAAAAAAAAGTAGAAAATTAAAAAATAAAATTACTTACAACAGTTCTCATCTTTAATTTTTAAAAATTAAAAAATTTAACTATTTTAAAAATTATTTTAAAAAATATTAACTAATAAATTTTTTAATTTTTAACTACTAAAATACTAAGTATAAGTCAGCACTAAATAGAAGAATGTTTGCATCGATTACATTATTTGATTTTTTTATCAAAGATAGAAAGTTTGTTTCAATATATGTAAAATTTGTTTTTTTAAATGATTAATTGATTATAGAGATATTTATTGTAGAGTAATCCAGAGCGATTTTAAGTCAAAGGAGAGGAGGAAAAAGTTACAAGTGAACAAACAAATCCTCATTGTGACCATCAAAACGGACGATCACCTACAAGATAATTCATCAAAAGTTCAAGTGAAGTTGCATTACATTTTACATGTTAAGTTGATATCTATCAATTTTAAACATTATTATTATGTTGATGATTTGTCTGTCACATGAGGAGTGACAGACCTATAATTTTTTTAGTGGAGTAAAAAATGATTTATAATATTTTTATAAAAGATATTGTAATTATTTTACAAAATGTATAATTTTATGAACAATAAAAAGATGAAAGTGGATAAAATTAATATAAATTTATTTTTATTTTTAAATTTTTATTCATTTTAAAATCTACTTTATGGAGAAATTCCTTTTTTATGGCAAAAAATATTTATTTATATATTTAAATAAAAAATTGTGGAGGAAATTTCTCTGTTAGTTAATAGGTTTAATTATATTTTCCCTCTTCTTATTTTTATCAATTTTTAACGTTTTATATTTTATTTTTAAATCATGATATTATACTCTTAATTTTTAAATTATTGAATTTGAATTCAATCATTAATAAATTGATTTATTTGTTAAGTAGTAAATTTTTACTAAAACATGATGTGACATATTTGACTTTATTATTTACAACAGTTAAAATATTTAACTGATATAATCATTTTAAACTTATTTTTTATTTTTAAGATATAAACTTAATGTAACAATTAAAATATTTTTATGAATCACCTCATAAATATTTTATTAAATATGAAAAAATTCATTAAATATAATTAGATTGTAATATTTTATTAAATTACTTCAAAACCAATTAAATAATATCTTATTAAATTTGATTATATATTAGAAAATTGATTACATAACATATTTTTAAAATTTGTTAACTCAAAATGTATTATATAATAACATCTTATATAATATCTTATTAAAATTAAAGTTCAATGCTAATAACATGGCAAATAAGTTACACGTCCATAATGAATAGATAAATTGTCAATCTACACCGGTGTTAATTATTTAAAATTTACACTAAGATAAAATCCTAAAAAATAGCATAAAATAAATAATTTAAAAGTTTCCTAAAAAAATAAAATATTTTTAAAAAAATTAATTATTATAGTAAATAATTACTCTTAACAAAGTTTTTCTATTTACTGTTTGAGTAGTTGAATCTCTTTGATTTTCTATAAAGTATGAGAGACGGTGATTGAAAGGTAATGATAGATTTTTTTTATAAGCTAATGATAGTAATTAGCAATTAATTAAATATTGAGGAACGCGATTTAAATGTAGATAAATATGGCTAAAAAATTTTAATTGAATTGAATTGTGTGATACAGAATAAACCTGAACAGGATATCCATACAAATTAGCACAAGAAAGTAACAATCTGTGAGTGTGATATAAGAAGGGGTAGATAGGAAGTTACTTTTATTCTCTTCATTTATTTAATTAAAATTGAATGATTGTAATAAAAAATAAATAATTATAATAAGTAACTAATTTTAATTATTAGATTTTAAAAATAAATTATTAGAATAAAGAATAAATATTTTGAACGTAGTTGTAAATGAAAGAGTGAATATATGGTGGTTGACCAAAAAGTAAATAAAACAATGGCGGTCTGGCTTATATTGGGCACCCCAGACAATGGTCATGAAGGGCGGTGCGGGTGACGTTAAGTATTTGACCCTATCCATCCATTAAGACAGTTGTTTACCCCACGATAGTCTCACCATTCACCAACCATGTACCACGCGTCCTTCCTCACATCCACTACCAAATATTACCTACTCGTATCGATTAAATATTACTACTACAAGGTGATTATTATATGAAAAACAAATGCCTACAAGCCCTTTTTAAGCCTTAGATCAAAATTAAATTTTATGACATGCCATCACAGGACGCCCATAACTATCAACGATTCATATATATAACATGGCTTCTACCCCTTGTAGTCGGACCCTAGCTCTTGTTCCTCTCCTGCATTCTTGTCTGTGCTCCTGGTAACTTGTACCATGACTTTCAGATCACCTAGGGAGATGGTCGTGCAAAAATGCTCAACAACGGAACCCTCCTAACTCTGTCCCTTGACAAAGCTTCTGCTCAGGCTTTCAGTCCATCAATGAATACTTATTTGGCAACATTCACATGCAGCTCAAACTCATTCCTTGAAACTCTGCTGCCACTGTCACTTCCTCTTATATAACTACCTTCTCATCCACTTCATTAGCTATTATTACATAGCTGCTAATGACACACATTTATATTCAAATGTTTCCTTTACTTTTTTCAGCTGTCTTCAAAGGGATCAACACGCATGGTATGAGATCGACTTCGAGTTTTTGGGGAATCTAAGTGGCGATCCTTATATTATACACACCAATGTGTATAGCCAAGGCAAGGGCAACAGAGAGCAGCAATACTATCCCTGGTTTGATCCAACTGCAGATTTCCACACCTACTCAATTCTCTGGAAATCCCCAGGCATTGTGTACCCACTAAGCTCCCAATCTAATCTTCTATGATTTCTATATATATATATATATATATATAATTTATTTTAATTTATAAAAAAATTAACATAAAATTTGGAAATTAATTAGTTAAAAAAAAGAGAGTATTAATATTTATTAAATTATGAAAGACACAGTAAAAATTGTTAACAAAAAATACCTAATATAAACATTGTTTTAGTTACTAGCAAGCTAAAAATACATTATTTAATGGTAATAAGTTTTAGTTTAAATAACTCTAATATATTTTTTAATGAATATTTTTAAGGTTAATAATTGAATTTTATTTATTTAACTAATATAATTTTTTAACTGTATCTTTCAAAAGCCTTAAATGATTATGTTATCTTATGGTTTTTGCATTAGTTAAATGTTTTATTTATCTGTAGTTTTTTAAATACTAAACTTCACCAGTTGTGTCCAATATTTATTTATATATACTATATTTGCTTGATACTAATTCTACGTTAGGCTGATTTTCTACAGCAATACATATTATGAGTTCATTCGTAAATTTATTTGTATCATCTTATGCACAACTATTTTGCACATAAAAGACTTTGGGTTAACCTCACTAAAGATTAAAGTAGTAACAATTTAAAATAATTATAATTTTTTTGTAAGCCTAAAATAATTATAATTAATATCGTCTTGTATATAACTTCCATATTGCTCATCCGTACTTATCTGTTATTGAATGTATTAATGTTGTAGTCATCGAGTTTAGGATTAGTCGCAGTTTAATATGACGACAATGATGAAAACCACGATGATTTTGTTAATGATACATGAAGTGGACTAGGATTAAGATTTAGAGTTTAGTTACATTTTAATTACGACAATAATAAAAGCCACGATGATTTCGATATTGATATGTGAGGTAGACATATTAAGAGGAAAGATAAATATCATATAAATGTATACATAAGAAATTAATATATAATTTTTAAAATTAATATGTAAAACAAGAGGGAGATTATTAGAATTGTATGTTTCAATAATCAATGTAAAATAAATATATTGGTTATTTTTACAAAACTTACTTTAAAAACTAGTTAGAAGCTTATAGATGATAAATGAAAATTGTTAAATTAACTTATTGAATGATAAGTGTTGGGTAAAATTATTTTATAAAGTAAGCAAAAATGTAAATGACAATTAGAGATGGAAACGGGGCGAGTACGGGTTTAATCCTCTCCGTTCTCGTCCTTACAAAGTGCAAGGCGGGTTCAAGTATAAAAAGAGCAGATATGAAATTTTAATCTTCATTCTCATCTCTCTTAGGTATTTTTGGGTTCAAGTATACCTGCGGAATGAAAAAATAATAAGAATGAGAGGTGTTAAGCTTTTTATCATCCTGGCACCGAACTATTTTTTCGCAGGACCTCCCCTACAGTATCGTCACCACAATAGAGTTTAACCACCAAGTTCTGGATGGATTAGTGTGGTTCCTCTACACCTAGGACACTAGAATATTGAACCATGAACGAAGAAAGGCATGAGAGAAAAGAAAACATATTGGCTATTCATTGTGAGCCCTAATTCTCGACTAGAGGGGACACCAAAGGCCTCTGCACTTCCATTCCTTGGATAAATAGAGAAGAGGGGCAGAGATTTTGGTTTTTTCATGCTGTCAAAGAGTTGAACAATGAAAATGGATGGCTAGTACCTGATCGAATTGATCGGATCATATTGGAACAAGGTTCAAGTCTACCGTTAGGATGCCTCAACTGCATACATCACTGCACTTCCACTTGACACCTATCGTTAATTAGAAACGGCTCGTCTCGCCATGACCTTCTCTTAAATTCTCAAAACTTCTTTCACTAGTAATCATCGGTTAACTATACAACAGTGAATTCGTTCTCGGGCCTTATACACATTGCCTATCACATTATGGGAGTTGGTCATGCCCAAAGTCGTTACCTTAACTGTAAGGAGGGGGATGTCGAAGGCAGGACTAGTGACTGGAGTGAAGTCATAACAAGGTAGCCGTACTGGAAGGTGCAACTGGATCACCTCCTTTTCAGGAAGAGCTAATGTTTGTTGGGTAGTTTAGTTTGACAATGCTTCACATAAAAAAAGAAGTGAGTTATGTCTGAGTCAAATTTGGAGATAGAAGTCTTCTTCCGTTTCTCAATGGTGAAGTAATACTAAACTCATGAGCTTATTATCCTAGATCAAAACAAGTTGATAGGAGCTCCTTTTTTCAACTTCATATCGCCTTCGTGTGACGACATGATGGTGAAAAAAGGAAAAAGAGGGGTGGGGTTTCTCTTGATTTTGGCATAGCGGACCCCAGCGTGAGGCCTGCACGACGGGCTATTAGCTTAGTGGTAAAGCGAGCCCTGATAATTACATCGTTGGGCCTGGACTGTGAGGGCTCTCAGTCACATGGATTGTTCAATGTGCTCATCGACGTCTGACTATAAGATATGGATCATCCAAGGCATATTAGCATGACATAGTTCTGTTTGAACCAGGGTTTGAAACCAAACTTATCCTTAGGAGGTTAGATGTGGCGATTCAGGTGAGATCCAATGTAGATATTTATGTAGTTCTATTCTGTATAATAGAATAAAAAAATTATGAAAGATATTTGTTTCTGTATAGTGTTAAATATACTTTATTTTACTGTTTTTTTTTTAGATTTCAATATTTCTATAATAAAGAGTTCTATTATAGATATAAAAATATTTTCTCTATTGGAAAATACAAAAAAATTGGATTCAATATTATATATATATATATATAAACTGATAATTTTAAGCAAAATAGAATTAAAATAGAGAAATAGTACTCTAGGGGGTTTATTTGTATTTTCCTAGAGTCTGATTCCTTTCCTATTCCTTCTTGTTTGTGTCGAAATACAAATATTCTAAAAAAATGAAATGGAATTTTTTTAAACATCCAAAGAAGTTATTCATTTAGTCATTTAATTTATATGAATAAAAAATATTCGAATTATTAAGAACTTAACAGGGATTCACTATTTCTTTGACAAATTCAAGTGGATCCCCATTGAGTTCTTAAGCTTTAATTTTGAAAACCCAATTAATTAATACGATTACTACAGGGATGAGCTCAAACCGAAATATGAATCATAAAAGAAAATACCAATTAAACCGATCACAATAATACCCAATCATTGTACCTATTATCCAAAGAGGAATCCTTCTAGTAGTATCGACCATTTATCTCATTTTCCTCCACATTTAATCAAGTAGTGAGCCATGCTAAAAACATAACTAGTCATAGATAATTATGAAATTGTATCCTTCCAAATGGGATAAAGGAATTCCTAATATATATATATATATATATATATATATATATATTTCCATTTTTTCTATTAATTGAAGAAATAATTTGAAAATAAAATAGCAAGTACAAAAATGAGTAATAATCCCTAGTAGAGACTGGTACGATTCAATTCAACATTTTATTCATTTGGGTTTGATTGTGTCGTATCTCTATAATTCAAATTTGGTTTATCATTAGATGAACTGCATTGCCGATATTGATCCCAAAAAGGAAATTGTGGGTACTGCTAGTCCATGAACAGACAACCATCCTATTGTAAAAATAGGAAAGGTCCTATCTATGGTCATTGGAGCCTCCTAAAAATATCTACTAAATTCATCAAGTTGTTCCAAAGAATCAAAACAACCAGTTATTAATGGAATTCCTTGTCGGCTCTCTATAAAATACTTGTTTGAGCGGGGGCTTCCAAATACATCGTAAGCTAGACCCACGTTGACAAATAACCAACCTGCAATGAATTGGGAGGGTATAGTAATGCTATGAATAATTTAGTATCAGATACGGGTAATAATATCAACAAAAGAATGTTTTCATGTGCTTCCAGACATGTTGAACTCCACATATTCTTGTACACTCAAAGGAGTAGCGGTTTCATAAAAAACGAGATTAGTAAGTCAAAATTTACTAAAATGTAATCCTTGTTAGATTGTCCATTTTGTACCAACTGTGTCTTTTGAGTATACCGAATCAGTATAGCTATCCTTCTTCTAACAGAACAATGAAATTTTACAATTAGTAGCAAAATCTAGTACTAGATAAGTTCTTTCTTCGTTGGTCGTTTCTATATATTGAAAAATCTGATAGATAATTTTTCAAGATTTGAACATATAAAATATTTTAAATTTTTATAGTAATAACATAAAAAGGTAGGTTCTTCACATTTTACATTATTAGTTTCGGATTAGAAACTGAAGATCAATTAAAATCGGAATACGACAAATTGGTTTCTTATACATAAAGCATATCTTTATATTTCTATAATTCAATTAGATGGGAAATCTATAAAAATATGTCGTTATTGAAAATATTTTTTCACTAAACCCTATTTTTTCGAACATAAATTTCTAAGATAAAAAATGAAAATAAAACAAATTAGATACAATAAAAAAAGAAAGGGCTCGAAATAAAATAGATCTTTATTCTATTTTCTTCTATATTAATTCAAAGTTAAATAAATTTAAACAACAAAGTTCTTATTCTTTCTTTGTTTTTAATATTCATTATTTTTTTATTATTTTATATTTCTAATATAAATATTTTATATATAGAATACTAAATATTTTCATTAGATTAGTTTATTCAATTTATGAGTTGACTAATAAGTCTATTGATTTGGAATGATTTGGAATCACAGGATGTGTACATGTTCCAGATGAATTTATTTCTTAATTATGTCACTATATATTTTATTCGTATGTGATAATTTATTGATGAATCTATAATTTTTAATTGTATCTTTCATTTCAAGTAGTGTTTTTCCTTATCCTCTTTTTTTATCTCAAAAATGGAAATTTAGGGAAGTGTTTTATAAACAAAACATATGTATAAAACAAACATATTTCATTTAGCTTCTATATGCCCACTATAACTAGTTATTTCATTTTTTTACTAGCGGTTTTAATTATAACATACGCTTTATTTGTTGGTCTGAGTAAAATACGACTTATTTGATTTGTAATTTGGAAATGAATTGGAAATTTTGGGATAAGATATTCGATAGTTCCTTATTGTGTCAATTTACAATTGGAAATTTTGGGATAAGATATTCTATAGTTCTGTTATATTATTTTTTATAATTTAAATTTAAATTTACTTATTTATTATTAAATAAATTATATATTAAATTATTAATTACATTTTAATTTCAAAAGTATATAAAAAATTATTAATAACAAAACATTATAAATTAGTTTAAAAATTAAAAATTTTAATTAAATATATAATTATTAAAATTATAACGAGACAAATACGTGTTCAGGTACGCGACAGGTAATCACATATCCGTATCCATACTCGTACCCAGTTCAACATCGGGTAATACCTATATCCATACTTAGTCAAAACGAGCAATACCTGTCAAAATTGAGACAGGTTATGACAGATACCTACAGGTATGAGTATTTTTACCATATCTAATGACAATATGACATAAATAGAAAAAATATGATAATTATTACCTTACATGAAAAATATTAAAAAGAAAATTTAATAAATATTAAAAAATGAAACAATAATAAATATAAAAAACTAGAAGTTAGCCTTATAAAAAATATTGCTTGAAATAGTGTTTCAAAAAATGTTAGAAGCTATTAAAAAACTTGTTTATTAAATAGTTAACACATTGTTCATCTAGTAAAATAGTTAAAAATTAACTAAAATGTCTAATCAAACATAACCGTTAGTTACTTACTATTAATAAATTTTTATTTTTAAGTGGATGGTCAAGTGATTCCTTTAGACAATTAAATAAGGTAATATAGATTTAAAATTTGATGTCAATGTTAGCCTATCTAGAAGGTAATGAAAACTCTATTAGATTAACACGTACACTACAAGAGAAGACTGTCGTCTTTAATATATCAAGCTGATAGACGGATAATTTCTCTTCTCACAATATGAAGAATTACGAAGGTTCCGTTGAAAAATAAAAAAGCTACATAGTGGAGGAAGAATTATAAAATCATCACTAATAAATATTGAAGAAGAAATATCTTATTCTTATAATTGGCTAAAAAATCTTATTCTTAGTTATAAACATATTTATCACCCCTTCCCTCCTTAGTAGTATTAAACTTGATCCAAACACACTACACACCAAACACAATCATTACAAGATATTTACTAACTCTGTCAATTAAAGTTGTGACATTTTGAAATATATTTTTTTAATGCAAAATTTCATTCACAATAACAAAACACACCAAATTATAAAGCATGTAGGATCCTGCGACATTTTTTATTCCTTGTCAATATATTATTGTAGGCTATAATTAAAGAGTGTATCTCCTAACTCAATCCCCACCCAACAGTCAACCTTAGTCTCTTAATAAAATATTTTAATTGTATTTATCATTCAAACAAATAAAAGATAACCTTTTTAAAATAAACTATCCAACCACAATTTTAAACTATATGACTTTGTTAAAAAAACTCATTAATAATAAATACCAACAGTTAAGTTTTCATTAAAGTTTTTTTTCTGAAAAATTTTCATTAAAGTTATCAACAATTAATTATTTTTTATAGTCATTGATGAATAAAATAAAAATATTTATTTTAAATATTTTATCTCATTTATACTATAGAAAATATATAATAAAATAACTAAAATTAGAAACTAGATATCAATAAAGAGCGAGTAAATATTCACATAAATGATAATAAAATAAAATAATTATTTTTAATAAAAAATTATTGGAAATATTGTATTTATAACTCTATTAATTTATTTAATCATTGTTCTTTTTTTCCTTTTCTTATATTTCTCTTTTATCTTTACCATAAATTTTCACTTGATTTTGAAGATTAATAGAAATTTCATTTAATTTTCTAGCAAAAAGAAACTACATTCTATATAAATAACAAGAAATAAAAAATTAAGTATGAATATAATTAAGTATGGTAAACTTTTTTTTACATGCAAATGTTAGCTATTAATATGTTGATGGAGAGATTCAAACTCATGATCTTTTCCTCCCATCTCACAAAGAAGTTACCACGTGATCATCCTTATAACTTCAATTAACTAGTAAAGTGACTTATGTTCTACAGATTTGATGAATTTATGATACAAAGGCTTAGAGAATGTGAAATAAAGGAATGAAAAACTAAATTCATTATCGTGATATGAGAATACTACACATTTTCTATTTATATAGAGAACCTGCATCTAACATAAAGAATATGAGTTGTTACACAATTACAACAAACTAAATAAACGTGTAAAAACATAATTACAGAAATATCCTCCCTAATATCACTAATACCGCCCCCCTTCAAACTCAAGGTAGAGATTTGTCATGAGAGAAATCTTTTACTGTGAGTTGGAATTTAAGAAGGAGAAACCCGACAACAGTTAGGGGTTTAATGAGAGCATTTGTCTACGGATAAAGAGTGTAGGAATATGAATGATTTTTAGGTGCTGAGGGAGAACTTTTTATGCACAAAAAATACATCAATTTTCATATGCTTCATTCTGCTTTGGAAAACTAGGGTATGGGCAATAACAACACTCTTATTATCACAAAGCAGAATATGTGTAGAAAAAGGAACCTGAAGTTCTTTAAGAGTGTTTGGATCCAGATACGTTCAACTGTTGTTTGAGCAATACTCTTGTATTCAGCTTTTCTACTAGATCTTGTAGTGACTTGCTGCTTGTAAGACCACCATGATACAAGATTAAGACCAAAATAAATGACTAATCTAGAAATAGACCTTCAGTCATCCACATCACTTAGCCTAATCAACATCACTTAGCATGACAAGAGAAACAACATCAGCTAGTAGGTTGAATATCAAGACCATGAGAAACAGTGCCTTTTAGGTAACGAAGAATGTGTTTGACAGTAATCCAATAAGTCTCCAAATATTGAGAGATGAACTGGCTAACTATGTTGACAGAGTAGCTAAGTTCAAGTCTCGTAAGAGTGACACATTGAAAAGCTCCCACGACAAAATGATATAATTTTGGGTCAGGGAACAAATCAGAACCTATTTTGGACAACTTATAGAAAGAGACCATGAGAGAGGAGATGGATTGAGCCTCAATCATCCTAGCTTTACGAAGAAGATCTCGCATGTACTTGCTTTGAGTCAACAAAATAATCTAAGTTACCAAGTTGTTTGAGAGCAAACGCGAAGTTCAATTGAGAAGTGAATTGATAGATTAAAGAGACACAATTTCTTGTAATGATAATGTCATCCACATAAATTAACAAATAAACCACATGATGTTGTTGTTTATAAAAGAAAAGTGAGGGATCAAATATGCTTCTAGTAAAACCAAACTTGACTAGAGTGGTTTGCAGGTGATCAAACCATTGGTGCAGAGTTTGTCAGACACCATAGAAAGCCTTGTTAAGTTTACACACCAGATGTTTATAAAAAGCTTCAAATCATGGTTGTTGAACCATATAAACATCCTCATCTTGAATGCCATTCAAGAAGGCATTATTGACATCCAACTGAAACATCTTCCAAACCATGGGTGACAGCAAGACTAAGAATCAACCAAATTGTAAAGGGATTCACAACTGGAGAAAAGATTTCATGGAAATCAAAACCATGAACTTGGTGAAAACCCTTGGCAACTAAGTGAGCCTTGAACTTGTTAATGTACCATCAACATTTCTTTGACCTGAAAAACCCACTTGCAACAAATAGCTTCTCTATGGGAAGGTAAGGGAAATAAGTCCAACGTATGATTTGTCATAAGAGCTTGATATTCATCTTTCACAGCCTTGAGCCAATGAGGATCACTAAGAGCATGTTTGACAGACTGTGGCTCTGAGTGAGCCAAAAATAGAGTTGTACCAAGGTTGGGATTTGATGAGTCCAAAGTTTTCTACACTACTATTGGAAAGTGCATCGATCGTATATAGTAACCGATAAATATTGAATCCATCTCACATGGACTTGGATGAGACCTAAAAAATCTCAAACCTTTCTACTTGTACGAACGAAAGGTAGAAATAAACTAACACTACTGAATATAAAGTAAATAAAGCGAGAATAAATAAGAAGCGGTGGTTACACGTATGATATTCAGTTGGGTTTGATTTCACTAAACCATTCCTCAAGTACATAAATGAACTCAAAACCCTTGCTCACTACCCATCTTCCCATTATCCATAAAATATCCTTAACCAAGATCCTTCACAAGCAAGGAACTAAGCTATTTTAGTATTAAACTATCACTCTCACGCATAATCTAAAGTCAAACAACTTGCATTAAGAAAAGGAGCTTAAGATGGCCAATGAGTTTTATTCTCTCTCGAGCAATAAAATGCATTAAGAGTTTTTCTCATTTTACAAGTCAAAATCCTCTCTTGAGCTCATTCAACAATTAAAACGCACAAAATATAAAAACAATAACACAAAAGGTAAAGAAGAGCACCAACATTGAATAATAAACTTGGATTAAAGAGAAAAAAAATACACAAGAGTTTAGGTAAAGTTAAATAAAATCCGAACTAAATAAAAAAACCTTAACCATCGGGATGGATGAATGTAAAGATGGATGAAAATGAGCCTGGAGTGTGCCCTCAACCAGCAAGATGTATAGCCCTCTTCTGCAGAACAAAAACACTTTTTTTAAAGTCTCAGATCTATTTTTGAGCGCTTAGCAACAAAGTGGGCACTAGGCAGTGAATTTTGCATCTTTGCAAAATCTAACTCGAGCGTTAGGAGCCCACATGTTGTCACAACACCAATTTACTCAAATTCTGTCATTTCTTCGGTCCTTGTTAGAACCTATCTCAGGACAACTAAAAACAAGAAAATAAAGGTAAAATGTGCATAAATTAAATCATAAACCTAATTTCCTAAATAAATCTAATTTTTAGTTAAAATAGAGGGAAACAAGGCCTTAAATAAGAAAGAATTATGATAACTACTCTATTTTACCTATGTAAAAATAGGTAATTTAGGCAGTTATCAGGCTTATAGATACCAAACTTTGAGCATGTTTTCCTAGGATGACTATTGATAAACCGAAGTTTGACCCATATTTTTCTCATGTTTAATCACATATTCAACTTGTTGTTTCCCGTAAAGGTAATTGGCATCATCAAGTTTATCACTAATCAAGTTTGGTAGTGAGTGCATATTGGAAGATGGAAGAAGTGCAATGGGAGAAACAACAAAAAGCTCAAGAATGCAAAGTAAAGAACCTGAGAAGAGGAACTAGGGTTCAGAAAAAAAATTGAAAGAAAATGCTTTAAAATTAAGGCTTTAGATACCATCTTAGAGAATTTGAAATAGACGAATGAAAAACTGAATTCAGTATCCTAGTCTGAGAAAAGTACACGTTTTCTATTTATATAAAGAACCTATATCTAACAGAAAGAGTATGATTTGTTATGTAGTTACAACAAATTAACTAGACTGTAAAAACACAATTATAGAAATGTTGTCCTTAATATCACTAATTCAGCCTGCAAAGCCCACGGACTTAACAGACTAGTCTGTTGGCCTGATAAGTGTAAATTGTTAGTAAATTTTCATATGAAATTGTGACACTTTTTTATCTTAATAATTTCCCCTAGATTAAGAATTATTGAATCCAAATGTTTGTTTTCGAGTCTTGTTATAAATGAAGATATTTGATCCCACTTTTTGTACAAATTTCAGGTAATTAAAGATGGGAAAAGGAAAGGATTTGAAGACTGATGAAGAAATCAAGAAAAAAAAAATCAAGAAGAGATTCTACCACATTCTCGCTCAAGCGAGAAAATCTAGCTTGAGCAAGAATGGCCCAGAGGAGGGAAGTACTTTAGGGACATTCTAGCTTAAGCGAGATCATTCTAGCTTGAGCGAGATTCTAACTTAAGCGAGATTCTAGCTTAAGTGAGATCACTCTAGCTTGAGGGAGATTCTAGCTTAAGCAAGATAATTCTCGCTTGAGCGGGAATTTTCCAAGAGGAATGTTGTTTCAAGGGCACTCTTGCTTAAGCGAGGATTTCTAAGTTGAGTGATAGGACCTTTCTTTAAGCTGAAGTACTCGTCTCGCTTGAGCGAGAGTCAACTAGCTCAAGAAAGAAGTCACTTATAAAAGCTTTTGAATGAAAAATTTAAAGGAAGAACAAAGTTCAAAAGGAAAAACGAAGGACAAAAGGTAGAGAGAAAGGAATGAAGAGTTTCAGAAGCCATTTTCTTCAATTCTTCTCCAATTCTTTATTGTATCATGGCTACCATGAGTAACTAATTTCCTTCTGGGATTAAATGTAATCGATTCGAACTCGGATGTATTTTGATGATATTTATATATAGTAATTTCAGTTCTATTTGATATTGGTATTTCGTTCTGTTCTTTATGCTTGATTCTATCTTATTAATAGATTATTGAATTTGATTTTTAAAATTGACTGGAAAGTATTTATGGAAATCTGCTTTGAATAAAAATACTTGATATTTTGCATTTCTAGGAATATATTTCAATATATCAATTGCTTTATAACATCTTATTGTAATGCTGGATAATCTGTTAAATATTTGAGGAATCGATATTTAAGAGGTTTTTCTTATGAATTTTACACTTGAAGAATCAGTATAAATTATTTTTGTATGTTGCATCAATATCAATAGTTTCAAATGCTATACAGATGAGTAAGATAGATGAAATTCAATCCCAGTTTCTCCCACTGAATTCTCTTTATCAGTTAACTTGTTTTTATATTTATTATGCAATTTAATTTATCTTATTACCATTCCATCATGAACAAATCTGTTTACTATGTATATATACTTAGTGAGCATCATAACTTTGGATTTTAATTGAAACCGTTCCTCGTGGAATTGACACTCTTACTCTTAAACTACAACTAATTTTGGCATGCTTGCCACAGTTTCAACATGACCTTGACACACACACAAAATTATATTTTTTAAACTAACTAAACTATTAATATATCTTACTAAAAATTATATTATTTATAATAATCTAAAATATTAAATATTTCCAACAGTAAAAGTCTAAAATATCATAATTTACAATGAAAAAAGTCACAACATTAATATAAACTAATAGTCACAACATTAACACAACCAAACAAAAAAAGTCACAATATTAATATAAATTAATAGTCACAATATTAACACAAACAATTTAACAATACATTTTTATTTTCTCGACAAAATCATGATTTTAGAAAAGTGAACGGGAAAATCACAAGGAGTAAATCTTGCAACATTTATTTTATTTTATTGATAATGTTTCAATTCTTAAAAAATAAATTACAAGGTCATGATAAATTTGATATTTATTTACTTAATAAATTATTTTATGCTTTAATTTTCATTACTTTATTAATTTATAAATAATATTAATTTTTAAAAAATAAAATAAAATATTGACATACCATTGATGACAAAGCAAACTAATAAATTTAATACACTATATTGTCCATCCTACCTTTGCTAAAATGATAATGAATTGGTGGTAGCGATGACAAATAAATTCGTATATATGAGTAATCCCCAAACCCGCTCCGAAGTTGATAGGGAATCTCTGATTTGACCAGACATAAGTACAAGTATGGAGAATACTTGATTTGTTAAGTCGGAGATGAGGACGAGGATAGAGATCTACATACTCACCTCATACTCATACCTATCCTCGTACCCGCCTCACCCCTCTCTTATTTTAATCACTAAAATATTTATTTTTCTTAAAAAAAAGAAAGGTTTGACATTTAATTAACAAATTACAAACTTTGCATCTATTAGATAATTTTTCAGTTAATATCATTTTATTCAAACAAATTATTTTTTACTAAAATATTATTATATTTTTTGTGACTATGAAACTGGTACAAATATACCCGATACCCAACGATGATGAAGATGGAGACATAAATCTCATACCTGTCGTGTATAGAGACAGGGATGAGGATAAGTTTCAGAAATAGGAATGAGGATGAGAATGTCATACCTGTCCTCGTCCCACCCGTTGCCATAACTAATTGGTGGACCAACACATCTTAACATTTTCAGTTTTTCTATCTCTATCCAACAAAAACATTACATTTGGATTTAGTAAGGAAGACCATGTGATGATTGTTTATACACTGTTCAAATGAAATGATTATTTATACATTGTGAGTTTGTTATTGTTCTAATAGTAAATTAAAGAGTTTATTATATATTTGGTCCCTCCCTCGATTTTTTATATTTTTTGTTTGTAATCCTTTAACAAAAAAGTTTATCAGTCTTGATCCTTAAGCAAAAATTCCATTTTCATTTTTCATCTTTGTCGTGTACTCCCTCCACCATGTGATGCTTTGTGATTAAATTTGACAATGTAGGATGACACATATACATGTATATATACACATTGGTTTACTTTTTCAATAATTAAATTCTAAGTTAATTAATTGTATCTGTTTAGTTTACTTATTTAAATATTTTTTTCCTAAAACGCAAGAAGAGAAACAAGACGGGAGGATGTCGAATGCAAAGAAAAAGGTGGTCATCCTCAAAATCACCATAGTCAAGTTAATCCTTTAATGAAAATTATAAAAGTTTTTCTTCTACCATACACCAGTTGAGAAAAATAACATTGACTTAAGGATTTTCAAATGATTCACCCTTACTAAGCCAATAAAACAAGTAGTGTTACATCATATTATATTGTTTCTTAATTTATTATTTTATAATTTTAAATATAATTAACTTAAATTAATTAACTATTAAATTGAGGGACGGAGAGAAGACGACTAACAGGGCTTGTTGTCTCCCAAATTTATAAAGAAATAGATTTTTTTAATATTTAAAATAAAATAAATTATATATAAAAATTAATTGTTAACTAACATCTAAAAAATAAAAAAAAAATATGATAAGTAACATAATGAATAAAAAAATAAAAAATTATAAATATTAAAAAATTGTATATAATATTGAGATATTTATATATAATATAATTATCTAAAAAAAATTTATTCATATAAAATAATATATTTTTTAAAATTTTTATTTTAGGCTCTTCAAATAAAGTTTTTAGATCCACCCTGATTGAATTACAATTAATTAGCATGTCGTGAAATTAATTAACTAAGGTCTCATAATTTTTGCTACATATTCATCCTCATTGCTACATTGTTCATCCTTAACTACGGCGTAGAGAAGCAGATCATTAGAACGGAAAGAGTAAACTGCCGCGGATATGAAAAACACAAATGATATTTTTAATCAAGGACAAAAAGTAGTCTATTTTTTATGAAGAGATAGATAAAAAATATAAAAAAGTAAACAGGACAATTGATACCTACTATAACAACGACAATAGTGCATGGCGGTGCTTCTTATGTGCATTTCATGCAGAAACGCGTGCAATCATTCGTGTGGGCAACCATCCATAACAACTATTACTTTACTCATTCCTCAATCCTCTTCCCTCACCAGCTGTGAACAACTAAGCTTTGCACCTTCTTCTAACTTTCCTCTTCATTGGGCATCTACTTTTTTATGTTACCTATAAATACCATTCAACCCTGCCTTTCTTTGCATCACCCGCATTCAATACCAAATCCCATTTCACTCTTACATATTTTGCTTAGTATATATCTTAAATTTTGAAACAGGTTAATTTCCATGGCTTATTCAAGACTGGCAGTTTTAATATGCACGATTGGGTATTTTGTGGTAGCCTCTGCTGCCAATTTCTACCAAGATTTTGATATAACGTGGGGAGATGGGCGAGCTAAGATACTCAACAATGGTGACCTTCTTACTCTGTCTCTTGACAAAGCTTCTGGCTCGGGGTTTCAGTCAAAGCAAGAATACCTTTTTGGCAAAATTGACATGCAGCTCAAACTAGTCCCTGGCAACTCTGCTGGAACCGTCACTGCCTACTATGTAAGCTCATATTCTACTTTGCATCATCTAAGTAAGGCATATCATATATTGTGGTGAAATAAATAAATACTGAAATGAGATATTTGTGGTGGTGAAATTCAGCTATCTTCAAAAGGAGCAACATGGGATGAGATTGACTTTGAATTCTTGGGGAACTTGAGCGGTGATCCATACATCCTTCACACAAACGTGTTTAGCCAAGGCAAGGGTAATAGGGAGCAACAATTCTACCTCTGGTTTGACCCAACTGCAGATTTTCACACCTATTCCATCCTCTGGAACCCCCAACGTATTGTGTAAGTTTGTACCTATTTAGACATTATTATTGTTTGACGTGTGTTAGAGGCAACTAATTAAATGATATTGTTTCAGTTTTTCGGTGGATGGAACTCCAATTAGAGAGTTCAAGAACATGGAGTCAAAGGGTGTTCCCTTCCCTATGAAGCAGGCAATGAGGATATATTCAAGCCTTTGGAATGCAGATGATTGGGCAACAAGGGGAGGCCTTGTGAAGACAGATTGGACCCAAGCTCCTTTCACTGCTTCATACAGAAACTTCAATGCCAATGCCTGCACTGTGTCTTCTTCTGGAACTTCTTCTTGCGCTTCAAACTCTGCCTCTTCCAACTCTGCTTGGCTCTCTCAAGACTTGGACTCCACTAGACACGACCGCCTCAAGTGGGTGCAGAACAATTACATGATCTACAATTACTGCACTGACACCAAAAGATTTCCACAGGGCCTTCCTCCTGAATGCAACACCGCCTAATTGTTTCTAATTGTTTCCACAGGGCCTTCCTCCTGAATTTTTTTTATTGTAATTTTCATAAGGATACATTCTTCTATTTGTTGTATAACTGTTGTTATATATAAGGATTCAATTCAAATGATTCATTCTTTCTTTTTCACTTTCATTAAAAACATTGGTTATAATGAAACAGTGAAAAATGTCAATTAATTGCAAGGAGGAGGACAGAGATTAAGAATTATGTTCCATTGCTAAAACAATTATCCATCATATTTATCTTTTTCTAAAAAAAATAGAAAATTGTTTTCAGAATTGAACTCCTCTGTATCACTATGCTACAATGTTATCCTTATCAGTAGCTAATTTTTTTTCTTCTTATTTTAGTGTAAACAATAAAATGTAATTTGTTTTAAGTTACCATGCAATACAATATATACCATGTGAGTGAATTAATTGGCGAGAGATCATTTAATTATAATTAATAAGTTTAAATTTAATTCTTAAATATATAACTATACTTTGATTTAAATAACTTTTGATTTAAATATACAATCAATAAACATTGATTTAAATGAATTTTGATTTGAACAGTCATTATTATAAAATTTAAAGATAAAGTTCTTCATAAATGTTATAAAGTTTTGATTGGTGTTTTTTTTATACATACAAAAAAATTTAAACATTAAACATTAAATAATTTTAGTATCGTTTTATTCTTTTTATTTTAACGCTGCTGAAAATTAAAAATAAAATATCAAAATAATAAAATTATAAAATAAAAATGTTAAAATTATTTTATTTTTAAAATTTTTAAAATAAAAAAATGGTTAAACAATGTTAAAATTATTTTATGTTTAATTTTTTTTAAAGTTTTTGGTTTGTATTAAATAATATAGCAATTAAAATTGTATAATAGATATTTTTTATCTTTTAAATAAATAAAAATTGTATTACTAGCACGTTAATTATAAAATTAAACGTTGATTAATTATCCTTATTTATATAGGCTTAGATATATTTTTATTGTTATAATTTAAGTGATGAAATAGCATACGATAAGAACTAATGCTTTTACTTTATCGTAGAGTTGTAGAGTTATAAATTGCTTTATTAAACAATTTTAACAGTTTAAAATTAACGATTACAAATAAATTCATTCCAGTAAGTAATTCTCAAACTTGCTTTAAAGTTAACAGAAATATTTGATTTGATCTATCAAATACAGGTATGAGAAATATTTGATTTGTTAAGTTGGTGATATGAATATACATAGTCTCCCCGTATTATTTGTTTCTATACCCACTTCACTAAAGCTGACAATATAGGTGGGTCAACCCGATCCAGTCCGTCGAGCTTTTCAAACAGAATGGATCGGGTTAGGCTGACTCATATTTTGTTCGATTATATATTTTTAAGCTTAGTCTAGCTTTATACTGGCCCACTGAATCACGGGGTCAAAACAGACTTTTTAAAAAAAAATCAAAATTTAAATTTTAATAAAAAATAAAACTTAGTTTATAATATACAAATCAATTTAAAACAATACACTAAATCAATAAAAAACACATCTTAAATAAGTCTAAAATAAAATAAAAATATATTTATATGTATATTTTAATTTAATATAATTTTGGAATATTATTTTTATTTGTTGAAAATTTATTATTAAATAAATATCAAACATACTTTTATATGTAATTTATATATATATATATATATTTTGACTTCACATCAACCTTATTTTTATGCGTATATTTTTTATTTAATATATTTTAACAATATATTTTATATATTATTAATATGTATTTTTAAAATTTATGTATTTATATTTGTATATGGGCTAACCTGACCATGGATAAGTTACCTGACCATGGATAAGTTAAAAAGACATGCTTTTACTTCACCTCCTTTTTTAGAGTATAGCCTAATCTATTTTGTAGGTCCGCGGTCAAATCCATTTTAATAGTTCTACACATCACTTCTTTCTTATTTTTATTAATAAAATATTTATTTATTTAAAAAAAAAGAAAAATTAATATTTAATTAATAACTTACAAATTTTATTTTTTTAAATAATTTTTAAATTAATATAATTATATTCAAACAAATTATTTTTAACTAAAATATTATCATAACGGTATACCCAACACTTATCCAACAAAAATAGAAATGATATCATAAAGCTTATTTACTGATTGAATATGGCAGAAGGATAAGTTTCCGAAACAAAGATAGGTAATAGAATGTCTGTATCTGCCCCACCACAATATCATGCTTATTTAAAATCCCGAACTAAATACCTAAACTCCTAAAGAGTAAAACAAAACACAAGGAACCACGCGCGTGGGGTTTGAATTGTGATGAGATGAGAATTGAGAAGAAACCAATGATGAAGGAGATAATAATCAACAAGATCAAGGGATGTAACTTGCCCGTTGTAGCATACAGATAACTCATCAACAACGATTACATTACCAATTATGTCTACCCTGGCAGAGTGAGGGAGCAAGGAAGAAGGTGGGGGAGTCATTTTCTTCGTCTTCTAGGAAACACTTTTTCGTCAAAAATTAATAAATTTTGCCCATTACACCCATCACAAAATTAAACATTAAAAAATAATTTTTTATCATTTATCATATCACCACTTACCATTTATTAGGAATGATAAGTACATTTCAAAAATATATCTCAATAACTACAGTATTGAATATATGAACAAAGAATTTTATTATTTATCAGAATATGATATTTTTCACGAAGATAATTGTAGTCTGTAAAATATGTCAACCAAAACTATTCATGATACATGATATTCTGATTTGATAGACGCGTCGTTCTTGTAGATTATTTTTGTAGTTTTTCAAAACTAAGAGGACAATTAACGTAGTTATGATTAACTTATTCTGGTTGTTTTAATGGAGAATTTATTTTAAAAAAACAAAATGTTATAATAGCTCCATATAAAGAGTAAAAATCTATGAGTTTTTTAAAAGCTATACTAGCTTTCTAAAAAAAGCTATTACAAGTATTTTTTTCAAAATATATCTTATTTTTAATTACTAATTGATTTTATTTTTATATGTTTATCTTTCATTAATTAATATATTGTCTCCTATTAATTCTTTCTCATCATATTATATAATTTCTTCTTCATTTCTCTCTCTTTTATTAACGTAATTATAGTAAGTTATAATATAAATATATAATTATAGTAATTTAAATATATAACTTAAAATTTAGATATTTAACTATAGAAATTCTAATTTAGATATTAATTATAGTAATTTATTATTTAAATATGTAATTACATAAATTTATAATTTAAATATATTATTATAGAAATTTATAATTTAAATATATAATTATAATAATTTATAATTTAAATATATAATTAATTTATATTATTAAAATATGTCATAATTATTTTAAATACAACATTGTTGATCTTCAAAACAGTTTTCAAATAACACTTACCAAAGAAGTTTTTTTTTTCTTTTCTTCCTGAAAACAATTTTTGAGAACTATTATGAAAACTCTTTGCAAAAACTAAAAAACAAAACTAAACCAATAAAACCCTTAATTCCTCATCCAAACAAGGTTTTTCATTGTAATTTATTTAAAATTCTAAAATAAAATGAATTAAATTCTGCATCCAAACACAATCATCCAAAGAAGTTATTTAATTATTTTCATTTTGTACACTTACAATTACACGATGCTGTTCTCACTTTCCGTTGAAACCATAATCTTACACGATCTTTTATGTCTCATGTTTCTTTTTCTCTCACTATATTCTTGTGTGTGAAAGAGAAACAGATTAAAATAGGTATATTTGTTGAGTGCAGATCCTCTGCAGTTATTGGCAATTTCTAGTATAAAAGAGAAAAACTCATGGAATATGTGCACTACAACAAAAATGACCTTAGGCAACAAGAAAAAACTATGGTCTAAACCTAAAAAACCATGGTCTAAGTTTTAGGCAACAGTTTGGCAACGAATTTTTAGCCGTGGTCTAGGTGGGTGTGGCCTATTCTCAAAAACAAAGGTTTTTTTGCAAAACCCACACTATTTCAAAAACTGTTGCTTTAAAATGAACAATAGACAACACTTATTTTTGACACTTTTGGACAACGATTTTATACACATTGTTTATACAACATTTCTAAAGTGTTGTCTACACTTTTAGCCAACATTTCTAAAATGTTGCCTATGCTTGTAGGCAATGTTACTAAAAATGTTGTCTATGCTTTTAGACAACATTTCTAAAATGTTTCTTGTGCCTTTAGGCAACATATGCCTTTAGGCAACATATGCCTTTAGGCAACATTTATAAAATTGTTCTTATACATTTTAGGTAACATATTGTAAGTGTTGTTCAAATATTTAGACAATATTTGTATACCTATTGTCTATATTATCATGTCACAGTTTCATTCATCTTAGGCAATTCATGTATAATTGTTGTCTATATTTATCCATGTTTATCATTTATTAATAAGAAACATATTTATTCAATAAGTAAAGCAATTAAAACATATATTAATAAGATTATTTTAAGCCATTAATTAAACAAAATATAAATTTGGTGATACAAATAAAATAAACAATTGATGATGCAAATTAAACACTTCTAATATATAAAATGACATTAAATGTTCAACCTAGCTACATATTCAAAATAGTCTACTAACTTATAAAATTTTATTGATCAAAATATTAAGTAATTATGTTTGAACTATAAAATCAAAATAAAACATCCAACAATAACGGGTTCTTTATTGGATTTCAAATTACAATTATTCTTCTTAAACATAACCTTCATCTCCAACCCGCGAAAACACAAAATAGTAGGATGTTAATTTAATCAAGTGCTTTAGGACGAAAACTCCATGAGAATAATTGTACAAACATTTAAGCCACAATATAGAGAAGGGTACAGAGACCTTTAAATTCTACACAAGCATAATCCATCACACATTGACACAATCTACACAACCATAATCCATCACACAATCTACATGACCAAACTCAAACAGCAATACGCGAATTACTTACCCAACTTACATCAAAGAAAACTTACATGAAATCAAATAATCTATCAATAGGAATTACTTACCCTACTTACATCAAACCAAACTTTCAAATTTCAAGAATGACAAATAAGTTTTAGTCCTGCAATTTGACTACCACTTTGTCCCAAAAATGAAAAATATTTTTTTCAATGACAACATAACTTAGTTATTCTCATTCAAACCATAAAAGTATATGACCCAGTAATCACTTATAAGAAACCACTGATCCATTATCATCCTAAGCAAATTTCAGTGACATAATCAGTAATTTTGAAGTTACAATATAATCAATAATTTCACTAGCTTATGAAATTTCAGCAAGCAAATTTCATAAATAGTGAAATGTTAGCAATAGTGAAATTTAGCAAATTTTAGTGACAACATAATCAATAATTTCACTGATCCACTATCACCTTAATTAGTAATAAAGAGAGACAGTTTTAAGCAAGCAATATTGATAAACAATTATAATTATACATGCTAGCCATAATCATAATTATGAGTTGATGAAGATGAACGTGCCATTGAACGTCCTATTGTTACACTATTTTCATTGCCTAAAACACATGTTATCGACTCATCTACTTCATCCTCATCTAACTCTGGATTTTGTTGTTTCAACATGAATTTCACAATTGTCTGTATATCTTTAATTTGCCTTGCCATGCCATTCATTTCAATCATATATCCTTTTTTTATAGCAACAATTCCTTCATTTTTTTCTCAATATTGTGGGTATCATTGTCCTTCCATAACAATGCACTCGACTAAGTTTTTTTTTTTCCAAATAAATCTTCAAAAGTTTGTTCTGTATTGAAGAGAAGTTTCAAGTATAGTCTAACACAAAAAAAACATATGCATGAGTAATAAAAGAAAAGACATTAGATGTGAAATTTTTAAAAAGTTGTGATTGAATGTGTGTAATTTTTTTTTTATATTTTTCGTGTATACCAATTAAAATTATATATATATATATATATATATATATATATATATATATATATTATTAAATCTTTTCAAGGACTCTTAAAAAAAAATCTTTTGGGATAATAATATTAAAGAATAAAATCAGAATATACATTTAAGTATCTAAGTATCTTATTTAAGCATAAATGTTAGTCAATTTAATGTATCTTTTTCTACGGAAGGAGTAGTTTTACTTGTGTTGCTCAATGAACTTATTTTAATGCCTGCAGTTATCATAATTTGTAATAATATAATTAATTAACTTCATATCTCTTACCATATTATCATTTTTTTTAAGTACACATGATTTTGCATAGTTAAAATGTCAAAAAACATGAAACTTGTTTGCTTAATAGGATCTATTTAATTATGAAGAAAGCAAATAGACTTTTTCCATCACATGAAAAGTGTGTAACATAATTTTTACCTAATTCTTCTTTCATATTAGACAAAAAGTTTAAACATTACAATCTCATTTATTTTTATAGACTATATAATTGTTGTTTAGTTAATGGTTATTCTTTGTCGGGTTATTTTAACCAAGATGATTTAGAATTGAAGTAAAGAATCAATCTGTCTATTTTTCTTCCTCCTAGAAGTTGGATTAAGTATTCGGCAAGGATATTTTCTATTTCTTAAAAAAATATTTGGTTTGAGAGTATGAATTTTGATTGAACTGATTAGATTCATTCATAGTTTTTTGTGAATTTTCTTTCTATTTCTTGAAAAAATTATTTGGTTTGACAGTATGAGTTTTTCATTAAAGTGATTAGATCCATTCATTTATATTTTTTATATAATCTGAAAGCTTGTTTTTGTTACTATAATAATAATAGTTTTAAGGGCATCAACTTTAATTCCTCGAGGTCGAGGTTTCTTGTGGTGCAAAAGTATTTGAAAGTTAATTATATATAACCTTACTAATTGGTCAGGAAGAAATAATTTTATTGTTGTGTCACGTACATTTCTTGCTCTATTCTGTTAATATATCTGTGAATTTTAACTTATATGACAATTTAATTCTAAATGTTTCCACATATATATATATATATATATATATATATATATATATATATATATATATATATATATTCACTCCATCATTAGATGAATAACTGGAAATTGGTGGTTTGTGCAGATTGAGTTAATAATCGAGTTGATTATTCATTAATTCAGTGTGATTCAATTTCAGTCATTCAATTTTTTTAGCTAATAAAAGAATTATTTTATTTTTAATTATTATAAATTTTTTAATTAATATATTATCAATATGTTTTTTCATTTTTTTTATTCTCACTCCATCTTGCAAATTTTACTTAGTAGTTATTATGTAATCATTGATTTGATTTTAATATATTACATGTTGAACTTTTTGAATTTGAAATGTGTGTAAAGTTAATAATTTAAATACTTGATATTTTAACATATATATACAGTTATATATTTTTTAATATAAATCAGATCCTGCAAATTACTTATTGATCCTACCTCGACCAAAAACCCTAATACCTTACCGAGTAAATTTGTATGACTATCTATTTTTTATTGTGAACATACGCTTTACAGATTCAAATCTCTTTACCATTTAATATAAAAACTTTTTCTAATAATCTATAATAATCTTGTAATATGTATCTAATGTGTATCAACTCAGAAAACAATATACAATTATATTTTACATTTCTACCATGAGGATGGTTTCTAAACAAATCAAGTGATTCCAACCTTTTCATATGACCAATATAAGGAATAAACCTTGTGAGATTATTTCTTGAAATCGTCTTACATTCATTGGTTGGGTAGTAATTGTTTTCAATTACATTTTAGGATTGAGGCTTATATTACATTGATAGCCTTTGAAAAAGGGTTCAACGACATGTTAAAAGGAGGATAACAGACTGAGAATTATTGCCAATGAAGGAGAATTAACTTTTGAAGTATTTGTTTAGTGTTTCAGCGGGAGACAAATTAGTTTATTAGGGGATAGGAAGAGAGAGTATTAAAAGTACACTCTAGAGATAATAAGACAGATAATAAGTGATTAGAAAGAGAGAAATATAGGAGATGAATTATGAAATTAACAACAGAAAGTTGTGCTCAATGTGATTCCAACCTTTCCATGTGACCAATGTTATAGGGAATAAACCCTGTGAGATTATTTCTTAAAAATTTTAAGGAAATTAAGTCCATAAGTGTTGTTATACTCTTTTGTATCTATCCTATTAAGTGGTCATAAGAAAGATCAATCATTGTGATAAATTTAAGAATATTCCAATAACATAGCTTACATAGATAACAAACTCATAAACAAAACAACAATAAAAGACTAGTTTAATCAAGTAACTAATTACATGTTTGGAAATATCATTTATGGAAAACGGAAGAGGAGAGATCAGCTTGAAAATTAGACTTTACTCAAAAATAAAAACAGAACCCACTCAAAAATCCAAATCAATAAAATCAGACTCTACTAAAAAACAAAAACACATCCCTACTCAAAAATCCAAATCAATAAAATCAAACCTTACTAAAAAACCAAAAACACAAATCAAACCCTAAACACAAATCAATAAAATCAAACTATAAATACAAATCAAGAGACAACATACATAAAGGGAGAGAACACGCACCAAAAAATCCAAATTAACCACAAAAAATGTGAAGTCGCACGCGAGAACACGAACCTGCGAGAGAACACAAACATGTGAGAAACAAAGTGGAAGAAGAGAGACTAGGGTGCAAGATAGAAACAGAGAAGAAGAAGAGGCCAACCTGTGAGGGAAAGGGAGAACTGGGGCAAGTAGTGCCTCTTCGAAACGCAAAAAGTGAATGCGTGCAGTGATGGCTGTTCAAAGTTTGAGGTTTTAGTTTTCGGGTTTTCATTTTGACAGTGCAAACAAAGCCTCTCTGAAATGTAGTGAGGAGAATAATGGTGAGGGGTTTTTGTTTTGATCGTGGAGTGAAGGTGTTCTAGTTTCATGTTGGCTTTTGGCTTAATGTGTTGTTGATTCTACAAAGAGAGAAATATGAGTACTAATGTTTTAGGGTTTGAGGATTTTCTTTGAAATTTTCAGGGCTTTTGGTTTTGGCGCTTATGAAAATAAAATAGTGGAAACATTGAAGTTTGAAGGTTTGTAGTTCAAATTTTTACTCTTACCCAAAGTTTTGCAATGGTTGTAATTTTATTTCTATAGGCAACAAAATAAAAGTGTGGCTTAAATTATTAATGGTTAGATAGAAGGAAGTTAAATAAAATGCATATTATAAGTCATACTTCTTAAAGTATTACCTTTTCCTTGTATAGACAACACTTTTATAGCTGTGAACTTGTATAAGGTGAACTAAAGTGAATTTTGTTATAGTGGTGGGACCCACCTACATAAGTGGGTGTCATATACTTCATGAGTCTTTTTCTTTCTTGAAAATTTCCAAAAATAAAATAAAATTACATTTATCATGTTTAATTTGAAAATTTGTAACCCCATCTTAGATGTCCAACCATCACATTTCCATGACATCATTCTCTCTTTTCATACAAACTTATTATTAATAACATCTTAATCACACCTATATGTTTTGTTATAGTACATCTCTTCCTCTCATTCTATTTTTGTGTGTAAGAGCTTTTAACTATTTTATACAAAAGATATATTAAGATCACAACAAACTATAAGAAAGAAAATTTTGATCTATTTTTTTTATTGAAAAAACAATTGTCCTAGAATAAAAGTCATTCCTTTGTAGTTCCTTCCTTTAAAAAACAATAAAATCATAATATTTTAAAAAAAATCATTCAACCCCATACTAGTTATGATTATTTTCTTATTAATAGAGAAAAATCTATCTCAAAATGTCTTATAAGGACATACTATTCCGTAGGAAAGAAAAAGATTAGGCGATTAATATTGGCAAAATATGTAGCAGTTACGTAGTCAACGCTTTTAGGTTTTAGTATTGGAGCAATTCACCACCGGAAAGTAAAAAAAAATCATAAATTTTTTTACTCTTCATTCATAAAAATTAAAAAAAGGAAAAGGGAACTACAAATCATCATTGGGTTTTACACTTTTACTTCTTTAAGTTCTCACCCGAATGGGCTGGGTATTCGCTTGGGTGACCCTTCCCCGGGGCAAGACTATCTCCAATGAATATTTTGAGACCCCATATATGTTACCATTCCAAACCAACTTAGATATTTGGAGCGGCATAAAGTAACCAAAGGCGCGTCCTTAAGATACAACCAAATCACTACCTAGCACGAGTACATGACAGCCAATTCCTAATATTTTAATGCTTTTTCCAACTCTTCCACTCCAATAATTTACCACTACTAAGGTCTAAGCAAAGTTGATGGCATCTTCCTCTGTTGCTTCCACACCTTTATAAATACCAATCCTGCTTCTCTGCCATAAATCATCCCTTCAAAACTTCCCTCTCAAATTTTATCATACATACCTTCCTATGCCTACTTTCAAATCAACCATGACATCTCTTCACTCCACATTTTCAACAATAACTATCCTTTTTGCATTGCTATTGGCCTCTTCCATGGCAGCTTCAGCCGGCAACTTCTACCAAGATTTTGACATAACTTGGGGAGATGGTCGTGCCAAGATACTTAACAACGGCGACCTTCTCACTCTTTCCCTTGACAAAGCCTCTGGCTCTGGCTTTCAGTCTAAAAACGAATATCTGTTTGGTAAGATTGATATGCAACTCAAACTTGTACCCGGAAACTCCGCAGGCACTGTCACTGCCTATTATGTAAGTATTAAACATTAATAATGTTTATGTTTATGTTTATGTTTATGCATGCCTCAGTTTTAATGCTATTTAAACTTTGGTACTCCTTATTTTAATTTCAATTTGGTCTTTTGTTATGTCACACAGTTGTCATCAAAAGGGTCAAGCTGGGATGAGATTGACTTTGAATTCTTGGGGAATCTGAGTGGTGACCCATACATCCTTCACACCAATGTGTTCAGCCAAGGAAAAGGCAACAGAGAGCAACAGTTCTATCTTTGGTTCGACCCAACTGCAGATTTCCATACCTATTCCATTCTTTGGAATCCTCAGCGCATAATGTAAGAAATTTTCAACTAAAATGTTATCTTATTTGACATAGACATATTGCAAGATGAATTATATTAATTAATCCATGATGGTTGATATGTTGCAGTTTCTCAGTGGATGGAACTCCCATAAGAGAATTCAAGAACATGGAATCAAGAGGAGTTGCATTTCCAAAGGAACAGCCAATGAGGATATACTCTAGCTTATGGAACGCTGATGAGTGGGCAACAAGAGGAGGACTTGTGAAGACTGATTGGAGTGAAGCACCTTTCACAGCATCATATAGGAATTTCAATGCCAATGCCTGCGTCAATTCTGGAGCATCATCATCTTGCACTTCCAACTCTGCCTCCTCAAATGCCTGGTTCTCCCAACAGTTGGACTCAACAAGCCAGGACAGATTGCGTTGGGTGCAGAACAATTACATGATTTACAATTATTGCACTGACGCCAAAAGATTTCCCCAGGGCCTTCCCCCAGAGTGCCAATCATCATGAATTCCTATTCCTACATCAAACAAATTAATACCGCAACACAATTCTTTATTCTTCTTAATTAGGCCCTTTCCATTGCTTTTCTTTTTCTTCCATGTTCATTCTTTTATTCTTTCATATTTGTCTACCAAATTATCAGAAACAATTCAAATCAGTTTCTTTCATCTTTTAAACAATACAAATTCTAGCAAAGTTGCATCCTTTTGTTGCCTTTCTATTTCAAGAATTGAGATGAAGCATTAATAATATTAGCTCCTTTCCCCTCCCTTCCGTAAGAGAAGCATAATCATGACACCTAATTAATTTTTTTTTCTTCTAAACCAAATAGGCAATAACTTTCATGATATCTGATACAAATGACTATTAAAGTATTACAGTACGCGCAATTTAAAATAAATCCCTATAGGGCTTTAACTGCCAAAATCGAACGTATTAAGAAATATTGATTAATTTAATTATTGGTATTAATATTTTAAATTATAATATTTTTTATTTACTCTTAAATGATTAAAAGCTAAAAGAAATTAATATAAAGATAAAAAAAGAATCATATGAAAAGAATAAAATATTTTTAAAATAGTTCCTTGTAAGAAAAGAATCATAATTGAAAAGAAACATTAATAGTACAAGCTTCTTCCAATTTTATAATATGTACATAATTTTTTTTATAAATTTGCTGTTAGTTGTTAATGTATTAATTTTTTATATGTATACTTCTTTATTTCTAAATAATTGGAGGGAAAAAAGAATCAATATCTATCTTTGCCTAATTCTCATTAAATTCCGATTCTTTTCCCTAAGCATAAGGGTTAGGCCATTATAGTTTGGAATATGTCACTTTTTGGTTTGTCATCTCTGTTCAATAAAAGTTGAAAAACTAGGTGGAATGATAGTTGAAATAATTTCAGCTTCATTTGATAAAAAAATCTAGAAACTTTTTTAAGAGTTATTAGCTTTTTCAGAAAAGCTACTCAAAATAGCTCTTCCAAAACATATTATATTTTCAGCTACAAGCTTATATGTTTAGTGGATGAAAATCCTTTGTCCCAATTTAGTGTGTCATTCCTTGTTCCAAATCCCAACCAATCAATAAAAGTCATATCATTTAATGATTTTCTTTTATAAATTTTTTTATATTTTATATAGTTTTCTTGACATGACGTTTATTGATTGATTGGGATAAGAACTCAGACACCAATCTAGGACATTTGATTTTGTTCCCATGTTTACCCTTCATTAATTGATATATTATTCTCCACTAATTAATTATCTCTCATCACATTATACAACTCATTTCTACTTCATTAATGTAATTATAGTAATTTATAATATAAATACATAATTATAGAAAATTATAATTTCGATATATAATTTTAAATTTATATATTTAATTATATAAATTATAATTTTAATTTTAATTATAATAATTTATTATTTAAATATGCAATTACATAAATTTATAATTTAGATATATTATTATAGAAATTTATAATTTAAATATGTAATTATAATAATTTATAATTTAATAATATAATAATTTATATTATTAAAATATATTATAATTATTTTAAATACCTCATTATTTATCAAATGATTAATAATGTCCTTATTGTCATTTTACAACTTTCAGTCAGTTGATCAACTAATTTTACGAAACACTTACAACTAGCTTTTTAACTTTCAACTAGTTTTGTCAAATACACTCATAGACTTAGAAAGTGTTAGAAAAGAAAGTATCTAAGGTTTGTTCAGATCGAAGTGGAATATATATAAACATGAAAAGTGCACTTAAAAAGGAAAATTAAAGGCTACTTTGATTTGATTTTAATTTTCAGTTTTTTAAATGAATTTTTAAAAATAGTTTTCAAGAATTATTTTCTAGAAGAAGAGGAACTTTTTTTATAAGTGTTATTTGAAAACTATTTCGAAAATAAAAAAAAACTTGTCCATATTTACAAAAATGTCATTAATAAAAAACAAAAACCACATATTCTCACTCTTGTTGTTCTTACCAGATTTGAGCAGAACACCATGACCTCCCTGATAATGTTGTTGGTCCCCGAAAGATAGGTGGGTACCTACAAAAGGGTTTGCTTGATTCTGTCGAGGTCTTCCTTTTCCAATCCATAGCCACCATTTGTCACTATAAGGGTAAGATGGTAGATGCGGAGAAGAGAATTGAAGCATACTAGGAGGAGAAGAGAAAGGTAACTAAGGAAAGGAAAAGTTGGTCGAGGAGAGGAAGGGGGCTCTCGAGGCGATTCTGAGGGAAAAACTGGAGGTAAAGGTGAAGCAGGGGAAAATGGGTAGCCTGAAGGCCATAACTGCCCAACGCTTGAAGGACAATGAGGCGCTAGAAAATGAGCTTCGAGAGGCTCGTTCTTCCCTGGAGCAAAAAGAGGTAGAGAGAGTCTGGGAAGCCAAGGAGAGAGCATGTTTAGAGAAATAAAAGACAGTGTTGGAGGAAGAGGCATCTTGCCTGAAGGAAGCAGCCGAGGAGCAATCTATTGGTCTGATGTTGTGTGCGCTGGAGAAGGGTTTTCGTCGAGCCATGGCATAGGTGAAGATATTGGCGCCCGAGGCTGACTTCTTGGCCTGTGATCTTTGGGTTGTGGTGGAAGAAGGTCACATCATCCCTCTAAGAGCCGAGCCAAGTGTGGAGGTTGTAGAAGTTGAGGGTCGAACTTCTTAACCTTTAGAAATTATCCATTTGCATGGGGGTCGACTGGGGATGCAGTGGTGGCTGACCAAGGAGTGGAAAAGGAGTATTTGCTACTGAGTGACCTCTTTTGTTTGTATATTTTTTTAATGACTGTAATGTTGTAACTTGTGATGACTAAATATATTTTAATGAAAGAACTGCTTTATGCTTTTATTGTGTTATTTTCTTGAATTTGCATGACCTATTGAGTTCGAGGATGGTGTAACTTAGATGGTGAAGTAGTAGGGTAGTCGCCATGGTAAGATTTTGATTAGTCAGCAAGGCGCTGGTTAAGTGATAAAGTACTTATTTAAGTGACTAGAGGGTCGATTAGTCGCCATGTTTGTTTATACATGTCTCTAATAAATAATGCAATCCGTGTACTATGGAAGATGACAGTTGGCGACTTGAAAAAAACAGCAATTGTTTGTTTTTAGATACGACAATTGAGACCTACTCCAACAAGCCAACAGTGTGTGGCGGTGGTAGCTTCTTTTCTATTCTTATGTGCATTTCATGCAGAAACGCGTGCTGTGATTCGTGTGGGCGTCCATCTAGAACAAACAACCACTCCTCTAGCTGTTCACAACTAATTCAATATTCCACGTACCTTCTTCTAACTTTCCTCTTTTCTGCTCACCACCTTTTACTTCACCAATAAATACCCCTCAACCCTCCCTTTTCCAACACCCAACCTTCTCAACCATTAATCATTTCATTTATTCTTGCATTTTCAGTTTTACCTTAAATTTTGAAACAGGTTAATTTCCATGGCTTATTCAAGACTGGCAGTTTTAATATGCACGATTGGGTATTTTGTGGTAGCCTCTGCTGCCAATTTCTACCAAGATTTTGATATAACGTGGGGAGATGGGCGAGCTAAGATACTCAACAATGGTGACCTTCTTACTCTGTCTCTTGACAAAGCTTCTGGCTCGGGGTTTCAGTCAAAGCAAGAATACCTTTTTGGCAAAATTGACATGCAGCTCAAACTAGTCCCTGGCAACTCTGCTGGAACCGTCACTGCCTACTATGTAAGCTCATATTCTACTTTGCATCATCTAAGTAAGGCATATCATATATTGTGGTGAAATAAATAAATACTGAAATGAGATATTTGTGGTGGTGAAATTCAGCTATCTTCAAAAGGAGCAACATGGGATGAGATTGACTTTGAATTCTTGGGGAACTTGAGCGGTGATCCATACATCCTTCACACAAACGTGTTTAGCCAAGGCAAGGGTAATAGGGAGCAACAATTCTACCTCTGGTTTGACCCAACTGCAGATTTTCACACCTATTCCATCCTCTGGAACCCCCAACGTATTGTGTAAGTTTGTACCTATTTAGACATTATTATTGTTTGACGTGTGTTAGAGGCAACTAATTAAATGATATTGTTTCAGTTTTTCGGTGGATGGAACTCCAATTAGAGAGTTCAAGAACATGGAGTCAAAGGGTGTTCCCTTCCCTATGAAGCAGGCAATGAGGATATATTCAAGCCTTTGGAATGCAGATGATTGGGCAACAAGGGGAGGCCTTGTGAAGACAGATTGGACCCAAGCTCCTTTCACTGCTTCATACAGAAACTTCAATGCCAATGCCTGCACTGTGTCTTCTTCTGGAACTTCTTCTTGCGCTTCAAACTCTGCCTCTTCCAACTCTGCTTGGCTCTCTCAAGACTTGGACTCCACTAGACACGACCGCCTCAAGTGGGTGCAGAACAATTACATGATCTACAATTACTGCACTGACACCAAAAGATTTCCACAGGGCCTTCCTCCTGAATGCAACACCGCCTAAAATTTTTACTTTCCCTGTGGACCCATTTAGACTCCAATTTCCCCTGTTTTGGGTTTCCTTTTTCTCTTCTTTTGTGATTTCTACAAATTTAAATTCTTTCATTCATTGTAAATGTCTTGCTATTAAAGGGTTCAATTCAAATGGTTCTTTCTTCATTTCCCATTTTCTTTTAAGATTTTGGTTACAAGAGTTGTGATATGCGAATATTTTTTCATTTTAAATATTCATTAACACTTTTTTTTCTGATACATATTTATTGTATATAAGTTTATGTTATCCCCTGTTCTCTTTCTTTATCTTTAAAGATGTCAAGTGTTACTAAAATTTAGAAGTTCACTCACCATTTTCCTCAGTTATAATTAAACGAAGAAAGCTGTAATGTCTATTGCAAGAAAAGGATAAAAATTAGAAGTGTCCTCAAATCCGTCCAATCTAATAAAAAACTAGCCAAAATGTAAAAATCGAACAAATTAAAAACAAAAGATATTATTAGAATCAGCTTTAGAATTTGATCAAATTCAATTAGCTTACAGTGATAAACCTAAAACCCTAAACCCCATATCCATATATATATATATATATATATATATATATATTATTTGTAAAAGTTATGTAAAAAATTATATTTAATTGAATATGTTTTTAATAAATAAGTACCACATAACTTTTATGAAAAATAGTTCCTTGGTTTTGAGACTGTTATTCACACTTATTTTTTAGGTTTTGTTCTGGTTAAAAGCATTTGGAGTTGTTTAATTGGAGACTCAGGTTCTCGTTAAATGTTAATTTCTTAATAGAAAATATGGTCGATTTTGCATGTTACCTTTGTTGCATCTCTTGAGTGTATTTGGCATGATAGAAATCAGTTTTCAACCAAATTCTTTATCCCGCTTTGGTAGTGGCCAAAATTAAAGGTTGTAACTTGCTAAATTTCGGGAGGATATATCTTTACTACAATATGCAAATGACTAAGATAATGTGGTGCGTGAAGGTAATATTAAGAGTCTTTAAAACAAAGTAATCCTCTGACGCATCCATCGCCATCTTGGACTGACCAACACCTCATAGGTGGACGAGCTCCCACAAGTCCTATGGTCCTACCACACAACGTCACACTCTTCCACCCATGAGACACTATTTGCATTTGCCTATGGATTTGACGCCATGATACCTATGAAGTCACCGAACCAACTCCACAGGTGGAGCTATTCAACAAGTTTCAATCAACCTCTTTATGTCGAACAGCCGTGGAGATCATAGTAGAACTCCACTCACTCGCCCACATCAGAGAAGAAGCCATCAAAAGAAGAGCAAAAAGGAAATACAACACCAAGGTCAACCCACGACACTTCCAAGAAAGTGATCTAGTACTTAAAAAGGTGCAACCCCACCAAATAACACACAAACTCTCACCAAAATGGATTGGACCATACTGTATCCATCAAAACTCAGGGAAAGGAGCATATAGGTTACAGACTCTAGAAAGGGGAAACATACCACGAACATGGAATGCATTCAGTCTACAATTCTACAATAGTTAAAAGTTTGATTTAATTTTTTCCTTTTTCAATAGTACTTTGTTATTTCATTCTCTTGTAATGCAGGGGGTGGCCTCACAAGGGTGTCAACATTGTTGAGACATTTACGAGCCCTCGGTCGTTCAGCGTGCCAACATTGTTTGGATGTCAAAAGATCGGCCTCAGGCACTCTTTTTCCCATAGGGTTTTTTAGTGAGGTCTGACCATATTTTCATTCAATAAAAAGAGTAAGTTCAAATAGCATCAATTACCTACCATGTCAGAGGCATAAGTGGCTCTTAGACGAGTTTCATCGTTCTACACTGCAAATGAAGGCATAAGTGGCTCCTGCACGAGCCCTGCCATTCTTTATCATATTAAAACAATGAAGGATGACCGCCTTATAATAAACAATGAAATGCATAAAAATCAGTGGTCGATCACCCGTAAAGTTAAATAACGATCGACTGCATCATAAATCAAAAGTGACAATAAAGATTAAAACATCACATAAAAAACTACGACCACTTCTCCCAAGGCTGAAAACCTAGCAACGTGGAATGATTAATGTCCATCCCATAAAACTGAAAACCTAAAACCCCAACAACAAAAAATTTGACGTTGCAGCCACCACAACCAACCACACTTAGCCAACACCCAAACCACAACCAAAACCACCACCCCAAAAACAAAGCACGACAAAACCAAACATTCAGCAAAAGACCAAAAACACAAAACAAAAGCACTTCCACAAAACAAAAGCGAAGCAGAACACTAACCTCAAGCAAATAAAGTGAAAGCACGGAAGTAAGAAGACCTTCGAACAACCACCAAAGAAAACCAACCAAAGAAAACAAAAAATGCATGAGCGAAAAGACAAAGAAGCTAAATCAGTTCGAAAAAATTAGTATTTATAGCCAGCCAAAGGCCACGCATAGGCACGAGAATCGAGGCATCTCACCCATGTGCCCCAAAGCACTGCCAATAAACAACCAACACGTGGCCCATTCAAACCAACCCCCGTCACGTCCCCTAAAATATGTGCCTTTACCCACCCTTTAAACTTCCTCAATTAAGCCTCCACACTCATAACTGTCGCCTACCAATTCACTCATTAGCTACTTCACACTTGTAACATGTGGGTTGTGTACCCTTGGTCTCCCAAACCAACTGATTCACTCATTAGCTACTTCATGCTTTTCTCGCACTCGTAACTTGAGGGCTATGTATCCCTGGTCTCCTACACCAATTAATTCCTTCATTAGCTACTTCACGCTTCTCTTGCACTCTAGGGTTGTGTACCCCTTGGTACCTTTACATTGATTAAACCTACTCCTAGACTACGCCTAATGTCAACTGACCATTAAAAGATAATATCACCTCATACCCGTTAGTCACGGACCTATTCTATAACTACCGCCCCCCTTTTGTATTATCTTACTGTTATCTTCGGCCTGCGCCATCTTCGCACCTTATCTACACCAAAGACATGTACTTAGAATCTCAACCACCTAATCATATCAAGATAAGTGTATCCCAAACCTCTTCGGATACTCGCTACTACAATACCTACAAATACACCCCTTCACACCCTCAAAAGAACAACTGAATACTGACTATTCAAACTTGATGCTCTCAATCTAAGTGCGCTCTTACTAGGTCAACCTAAATTCAAAAACAATATAATATTATTCTTCTCTCACTTCTTATTATAATATATATATATATATATATATATATATATATTTGAAAAAATATTGGTTATATTTTAATCTAAAAATGGATAGAAATAATAAATAACACAGAAATTAAATATAAAAATTTTAAATTTAATTTTTCAATTTAATATATGAAATTATATGAGTTAAAGAGTATAATATTTAATCTCATACTCATGTTTAATCAAAACGGAAAAATAATAACAAGTTCTAACCATTACCCACAAATACAGGATCATTATCATCCTAATTAAAATTCTTTTTCACACCTATTTTTAAATTGATCTAGTTTAACCTAGATTAATGTAAGTTAGAATATACATGAATTCTTATCAAGCAAATTCACCTATTTTGGCTCTTCGTGGAGAGTTCTAACTAGGTTGTACGGAATAAGAAAATGGCAATATATGAGTTAGAGATTAGCTGTCACATTTATTTTTTTAAGAAAAATATGAGAGGTGTGGGCAGTGAGCACCTGGTAAGTGAATCCAGTATTTGGATAAGGTGGAGAGGCAAAAATAAAGAAATAATCAGTGCCTTACTAGAGTTGCCTAGGGTCGGGTGAAGGGCTTAAGCGGTTGACCACTTGACCCTATCCATCCATTAAGATCAGCATTGCTCATACTTCATACTTCATACTTCACCTGAGTGTAGCCCAACAGCCACAATATTACCGTCTTAAATTATTAATTAAATACGACAAAGTTGCCATAATATCTTTTGACAGCTTTCTTCTTATCATAATACAACTACTATCCACACCCAATGCCAATAGGGACCTTCCCATCCTTTTCCCTCTCCAGCTTGCTGCTACTATATATGTATATCTCAAGCCTCATGCCTCATGCCATCACACCACACCCTTCTTTTCTTACTCACTTGTTATTATAATATACCAAAAACCATGGCTTTTCCCACCTCTCCAAGCGTGACACTTGTGTCTCTGCTTGTCAGCCTTTTGGTTGTCATTTCTACTGCCGGTAACTTCAACCAGGACTTTCAGATTACGTGGGGAGATGGTCGTGCTAAAATACTCAACAACGGAAACCTTCTCACTCTCTCCCTTGACAAAGCCTCTGGCTCTGGCTTCCAATCCACCAACCAATACTTATTTGGCAACATTGACATGCAGCTCAAGCTCGTTCCTGGAAACTCTGCTGGCACTGTCACTGCTTATTATGTAAGTACCAATTGTTAAGTTCCCTGCTTACTTGTACGTGTGCCTAACATTGACACCATTTCCTCTTTTCAGCTATCTTCAAAGGGATCAACATGGGATGAGATCGACTTCGAGTTCTTGGGGAATCTCAGTGGCGACCCTTATATTCTACACACCAATGTGTTCAGCCAAGGCAAGGGCAACAGAGAGCAACAATTCTATCTCTGGTTTGACCCAACTGCAGATTTCCACACCTATTCAATTCTCTGGAATCCCCAACGCATAGTGTAAGCACTCACCACCCAATCTAAATCTTGTACGACATAGATCATATGTTTTTGTATGATTACTAATTTGGATAACTTGTGTGGTGCAGGTTTTCTGTGGATGGGACCCCCATAAGGGAATTCAAGAATCTGGAATCAATAGGAGTGCCTTTTCCCAAGAGGCAACCAATGAGGATATATTCGAGCCTATGGAACGCGGATGATTGGGCAACAAGGGGTGGACGCATAAAGACAGATTGGTCAAAAGCTCCATTCACTGCATCCTACACAAACTTCAATGCCAATGCCTGTGTTTGGAATGCAGCAAAATCCTCCTCATGCAAATCAAACTCACCTTCCTCTGAATCTCCCACCAATGCATGGCTATCACAAGAGCTGGATTCAACTGCACAGCAGAGGCTACGGTCGGTGCAGAAGAATTATATGATCTACAACTACTGTGCGGACAACAAGAGATTTCCTCAAGGCCTTCCACTAGAATGCTCACACACCTGAACACGTGCCGTTTTACACAGGAACACAGATTTTCTATCTTGCACAACCCAAAACTTTAATCCCATGTTCCATTCTTTTATTTTATTAATTCTTCTTTTCGCTCGCTCTCTGCTTTTATACTATGTCAGATATTTTCCAAAGAATACATATATACTATGTAAGATATAGCATGTAAAATAAGTAAATGTCGGTTCTGTTTTTCGGATGTTCAAATTTCACATTACCTTTGTACTTATAATAATATTATATAACAGCGTAACATCGCTAAATCATTCTATATATTTAACTACTTAATAATGATAATGAAAAAAATTTACTAAGAAACAATCAAATTTACTTATAAATTTGTGAACTCACAATGGATGGAAAAATGTTAATTTCTCTTGTGGTAAATATGGGTTAAACGATGTTCAGATTAAAAGTAAATAACTCGTTTTCTTTTAATTTTACGATTTGAATTTTACGTATTTAAATAAAAAAACACTTATACATTCTAATTATAAAAAGTTTTACACTAACATTCGATCATAAGTTGTATATATGATTAAATCTCAAACACGACTAATTACGATTATTATTACTAGAAAAAAAGCAAACGCTATTGTAATTATGTATTCGCATTTTTATATGTTGATATGTTATAATAATTTTAGAGTTTTAATTTAATATGGTTTATAATAATATGATATAATATACATAATTCACTGTATCATTTTGTGTAAATAATTTTAATTTAATATGTTTTGAAGTATATTTTGTTAATTTTTATATTTCTTTGTTTATGATAACATGATATAAAAATGTTAGGCCATGAATGAATATGACAATTTGTAATGAATTTGAGAAATTAAGAGAGTAAAAAGTTTGAATAGAATTCATAATGTTGTTGTGTGTTCCTATTTGCATTTTTATTAAAGATATTTATGATCAAATGTATGTATATATTAATAGTGTTTAAGAAATATTGATTTGTGATAAGGTAGACCTTATGAAAATGTCCATTTATTAATATCGGAAAAGTTATATTTGTGAGAGTAAGAGAAGTCATAAAATATTTAAAAGGGTAAAATAGTCATAAAATGTTAACACAAAAAAGTTATATTCACATTATAATATAATATAAGATTATTGATTATATATATTATAGATAGTAAGATAATTATGTATTTCTTAAGGTTATAAGATTGATCTAATTGCTAAATTTATATATTGGAAAATGGAGGACGAAAAGGTTGTGGGTTAAAATTTCTCTTTTAACAAAGTAATTTTTTATTTATTTTTTTTAAAAAAAAGTAAAATAGGTATTTTGAATAGTGGATATTAAAAGGGGAATTTTCTTTATTAATAGTATAGATAATATAATATTATAGATTATTAATTATAAATATAGATTATAAATAGTAGGGCAATTATGTATATTGGATATAAATGTTTTAAAGTAGATTTTTTTCTTAAAATTATAAGATTAATCTAGTAACAAAATTCATATATAAAAATATGAGAAGGAGAGACCAAGGATTCGAAAGTCCTCTTTTCTTTTTGTTTTATAAAAAATGTAGAATATATTTTGAAAAATGGACATGTGAAAGGAAACTCTCTTTATGGAAACATGAGAATGAAATTATTTTAAGGGTGATAGGGTCAAAGTATCCTTGAGTTTCTAATAACATCTTTAATACAAGGTCTTCGGTAAAGATCTTAAATTAAGATCTGATATTGGAAAATATATACTGTTAAAATAGAAATTAAGACCTTTGACATGGAGATGGAGTCTTATACAAGATCTCATAAAATTTGCATATTCATTTCTTTTATGTAGTATTATATATTTTATTTTCAAAATGTGTATGCTTATTTTATTAACTGTGTATTTTATTTTAAATACAATTTTATTTATTTTAATTTTTTATTAATTTAATTAATTAATTTTATCTGTTAAAATAAATTTAATATTTTATTAAAAAATAAATTATAAATAAAATTTAAATAGTGAGATCTTTGCTAAAAATTACAAAAAATATTTTAAGATGTTGATATTTCTTATTAAAAAAATCTTAAAACACAGTAGATGTATGTTACAAAGTAAAGATGTCTAACATGTATAATAAACAAGTGATAATTCTTTTCAATCGTTCCCTTCCTTTCATAAGAAATAAATGATACTAGTATATTTTACATTATCATTTATTTTTTATGAGAAAAAAATGGAAGGAAGTAGGTGGAATAGTATAACCTTAGAATTAATGGGAGCGTAGTGGTTGGGTTTTATCAAATTCTATTGGGTTGGCTAATATAAATACAGAATAGAAAGAGAAAATAATATAATATAAAGAATTCAAGTACGGTATAAGACAGGTGTTTCATTTTTGTCCAAGTATGATGTAATGAGAGCATATGCTTAAAGGATTGGGATTGGGACCATACGTTGAAAACACATTGATGAATACGAAGTTCAACGGAGAATGATACTGTATTAATTACGTTGAGGGAGCGCCGCTACGAATATGACCAACCCACAACAAATATATGCATTTCTGTGTGATTTCATTTCTAAACCACTCTTTTTCTTTTTAGTAGAGCGGTCTATATATATTTTTTAATTAATTAAATTTAATTAGTATACTAATATTTAATTATAACTTTTATTCATGTGATGTCTGAAATAATAAGTAAAATTAAAAAATTTATTATAAAAAATAGTGATCGAATATCAATATAAATATCAGTATATACTAATTAAACTCTTACTTATATCATCACTAATCAAATTATATTATCTTTAAATAATTCATTTATCACATTATTATTTGACATAATTTATTCAAGAATAGCAACTAATTAAACATATGTATTTTCATAAATTAGATATTAAATAAAAATAAAAAAATAAGATAAATCAATTATTATTTTTAAGCTCAAAGTGGAGGGATAAACCTATAACTTTGGATTTTTTATTTATTTTTTTTTTTTTCAAATCGATTGCAAAATAAAAGAATAATAAAAGTGATACAGCTATGCAAGTAACGTAATCTGGGTATATAGAAAAAAATATCTGTACAAAGAGGTCGATCTTCGAAATAGATTTTAATATGTGAAAATATTAGTCATAACTTTCAACTATGAAAAATAAAGAAAAACTATGAAAGAAATACATTTTTTTATCGAATAAACTTTATGTAGAATTTACTAAAAGATGTGAATTAAAAATAAATATATTTATTGAACACTACTGAAAATACGGGCACTAGCTTGTGTATTAGTATTTATATTTTGATATGTATAATAATTTTAGAATTTTAATTTAATATATTTTTTAATAACATGATAAAATATATAAATAATATATATATATATATATATATATTATAAATTATAGATAATATAACAATTAAGTATATTGAATATAAATGTTTTAAAGTAATTTTTTTTTTAAGGTTACAAGGTTGATCTAGTAATAAAATTTACATTTAGGGTGAGAGAAGTTCGAATTCGAGTCCCTCTTATATAAAGTAATTTATTTTTTAATTTTTAAATAAGTATAAGAGTAGAATAAGTATTTTGAAAAATGAACATAAAAAGAGGTATTCCCTTTGTTAATAGTATAGATTATTAATAATATAGATTTTTTTTGTTAGTTCTCCTAATAGGAGTTAAAGACAGTGTCAAGATATTATAGATAGTATAAATAATATATATTATAGATAGTAAAATACTTATTTATGTTTGATATAAATATTTTAAAGTAATTATTTTTCTTAAGGTTAAAGGTTGATCTAGTGGCAAAGTTTACATTTGGGGAGGGAGATATTGTCAGTTCAAGTACCTACTATGACAAAGTAATTTATTTTTTAATTTTAAAATATGTATAAGGGTATTACATGTATTTTGAAAAGTAGACATAAGATGTTCCATTTATTAATAGTATAATTTTTTTTAATTTTTCAATAAGTATTTTGAAAAGTTGACATTAAAAGAGTATATTTCTTTTATCAATAGTATAAATATTATAATATATATATATATCATAGATATTGATAATAAAATAATTATGAATGTTTGATATAAAAATTTAAAGTAATTTTATTATTAAAGTTATAAGATGGTTTAATGTCAAAATTAACGTTTAGAAAGTAAAGATTATAGAATAATTATTAATGTTGAATATAAAAGTTCTAAAATAATTTTATTATTAAAATTAAAAAGTTGATTTAATAACAAAATTAACATTTACGTATCAGAAATTATGAGTTTATTAATAAAAATATAAATGAAAAGTTGTTTTTATATATAGATGATATATATATATATATAAATATAATACTTTTTTTTATTTATATTTTTATTAATACCTATTTTAATCATTAATCTTATAACTTTAATGATATAATTATTTTAAATTTTTATATCAACTTCTATAATTGTTATATATATATATATATATATATAATATTTATGAATATTGAATATAAAGATTTTAAAATAATTTTATTATTAATATTATAAAATTGAAAGAGTGATAAAATTAATTTTTTTTATAAAGTAATTTATTTATAGTATAGATGAAGAAGACACGTGTTTTTAATGTGTCAACTAAATAAAGACAGGATCTGCATTAGATATTTTTCTTTTTCAGGTAAAGACGAAACATTAGATTTAGGAATTAGGAAAGAAACAAGGCGGTGTTTATACTTTATATTGTTCAAATTGGGCAATGGCGGTGGAATGTTGGGTCCGTTTGTACTTTGTATAGCTGGTAAAGGGAGTAGATTGGTTGTCACTTGGCGGTGTTTACTTAATGATATTGATATTTGGTAGGTTCACAAACAAGTAACTTGATCACCACTCTCAACTAAATATTAACCATGTCTTTGAAATAGAGTAAGAAGTAAAAACTAAAAAGGAAGTTCCCTCCAACAAGAGGATTTTCTTTCTGGATAATAGCGAGTGCCAACTGGATAGGATACTTTCCTATTGTCAGAAATTAGGCAACTGTGTGTGTCCAGCTTAGCTTCCCAATTTCGCGTATCCTTCCTCACAATCATCTTCATGCTATAAATACCATACCATTGAACCATTATCCATAAATTGCTAAACATCTCTCACTGCTTTCCAATTCCAGAGATGGCTTCAACTGTCTATTGCATGCTTCTATTTCCCCTTCTAGTAATGGTGGTTGCCTTTGCTGGTGACTTGAACAAAGACTTTAACATCACTTGGGGAGATGGCCGCGCCAATATATTAAACAATGGAGAGTTACTCACTCTTTCATTGGACAAAGCGTCTGGCTCAGGATTCCAGTCTAAGAATGAGTATCTCTTTGGGAAGATTGACATGCAGCTCAAGCTGGTGCCTGGAAACTCTGCTGGAACTGTCACTGCCTATTATGTAACTTCCTTTTTCTTTAACTTCATAGCAATAACAATCCATTGTCATTCAGAGCTAATAAAACCATGCCTTTTTTGTCTGCAGTTATCTTCAAATGGATCAAGTTGGGATGAGATAGACTACGAATTTCTAGGGAATCTGAGCGGTGATCCATACATCCTTCACACAAACGTTTACACCCAAGGCAAAGGGAATAGGGAACAACAATTCTATCTATGGTTTGACCCAACAGTTGATTTCCACACTTACACTATCATGTGGAACCCCCAGCGGATTATGTAAGTCCTCATCTCAATTCTCATCCACCACACACCACTTTTACTCTGTCCTATGCTTAACATAATTTCTTAAACTCTTCATCCATTCAGATTCTCTGTGGATGGGACTCCTGTTAGAGAGTTCAAGAACTCAGAGGCAATTGGGGTGCCATACCCAAAGAATCAGCCCATGAGGATCTATTCTAGTTTGTGGAATGCTGATGACTGGGCAACAAGGGGTGGACGTGTGAAGACAGATTGGACAAAAGCTCCATTCACAGCTTCCTACAGAAACTTCAATGCAGAGGCATGCATATGGTCTTCTGGAGCATCTTCTTGTGATCAAGCTTCTTCTACGTCCCCCAATGCCACATCATGGCTTTCACAGGAGCTGGACGCTACAGGCCAAGAGAGATTGAAATGGGTGCAGAAGAATTACATGATATACAATTATTGCACAGACAATAACCGCTTTCCACAGGGTCTTCCTCCAGAATGCAACATCTCCTGAGACAAAAAGCAAACCATTCTTTATATTTTTTATATGATTAGAATACCATTCAATTATTAGTTTATCGACATGGTTATTCTAGTTTAATTCTTTCATTCCTTCTCCTCTTTCTCATCACCGTGTTCACAAATACGGCCATTTTTTATCTAATAAATACATTCTTTTCTATATTACTTTTTTTCTATCATTATTTTTCCGCACCTTACGGAACTCGTCTTCAGTGGTGACTACTAAAACCAATCTTGCACTTCAACTCAATAAAATGTGATTAAATTTAGGTATACATCTCTGAAGGTTAAAAGTATTTTCATTAAAATATTAATTTTAAATATTGTGCTATCGATGTTACCGACTTTACTTTGGAAGATAAGACGGGTTATTGTTGTTTGAACATAAGCGCACCAGGTTATAGTGCACTCCTAGGTAGGATAGTAAGTATATTAATTGAAAAAAAAAATTCTGAATTGTTAAACACAACTAGAATGCATTATTCAATCTCAAATACAAAATTATATTGAAACTCATTTGTTATTAAAATATGCAAAGTATTTTTTTCAAATTAATCTATTTTAATAAAATTATACAACATTACACATAGTTAAGATACAACTAAATTAGTGTCAACTATAAATCAACTTCAAAATATATTTTCCATCACAGTTTTGCATCATGGAATCGAGGAAGAGGGAGGTTAATCAAGTCTCTTTATATAAACTAGAACCCAACATTAAACAATAAAATGAAATAATGAATTTTTCTTCCTACACCTCCATATATTTTAGAAAAGGCAAAAATATCTTTAGGTTAAAATCTTTTATAACCATAAGACACCTTCGTCTCGTTTTGTTTGTTGTTGCTGAATTTGAACCTGAAGAATCAGGTATGTGTTTCTTCCTTGTCTTTGTGTTCAATGAAAATGTCAATTCAAATTGATGGAAGTGTTAATCGGAATTCAATATTTGATGGTGGTGGTTCTTGCTTCGGATTAAGTGTTCTTATTTAGTATGCTTTAAATTAGATTTTGAAAAAACATACGATTCAATCAGTTGGCAGTTTTTGTGGTATATCTTGGATCACATGGGATTTGGATGATTATGGATAAAATGGATTAAAGAGTGTGTGAGTTCAGCAAGAATTTCGGTTCTTGTCAATGGAAGCTTCATAGAGGAATTTGGAATCAGGAAGAGGCTTAGACAAGGTGATATATTGTCCCTTTTCTTATTTGGCATTGTCACAGAAGGGTTAAGTCACTTGATTCAAACAGCTGTTGAGAAGGGAATCTAGAAGGGGTATGATGTGGGGAAAAGCGGTGTCAACATTTCATATATGCAGTTTGCAGATGATACCATGCTCATATCGAAGATGAACTGGCAATCTATGCAGGTTATTAAGGCAATTTTGCATAACTTTGAGCTGATTTCCAGTCTTAAAGTTAACTTTCAAAAAAGCCAGTTGCTCGGTGTGAATGTTCCCCAAGATTGGTTGGCAAAGGCAGCTCTATTTCTAAATTGTAGGGTGGATACGATGCCATCAAAATATCTAGAGTTTCCTATTGCTGTGGACTCCAGTGGTGGAGTTGGTAAAGAGGTGACTCTCATCTTGGAATCATAAATCCATATCTCTAGCTAGTCGTGTGATCCTTTTAAAAGTCGTGTTGTCTGCATTACCAACCTATTTCCTCTCTCTTTTCAAGGCTCCTAAAGTGTGCAGGACAAAGGAAGAGAGGGGTTTGGGGTTGCATGATATGGCCAAGTTTACTGCAAATTTTCTTGGAAAGTGAAAGTGGAGGTTAAGGGTGGAACATAAAAGTTTGTGAGATTGAATTTTAAAAGCTAAGTATTGGCATGAGGATGGTAGTTGGAACGTGAGAGGGAAATGTTGTTCTTCTTGGTGATCAAGCCTCCATTCTAGTGAGGTTGATGGGAATGAGCAAACAGACTAGTGGACTTCAAATGTTCGTCGTAGTTTAGGGGAAGGAAGTGATATTGCATTCTAGGAGGATATGTGGGTTGCGGATCGTAGTTTTAGGGCGGATTTCCCTCATTTATATGGTCTTGTTCTTGATAAGCATATTAAGGTTGCTCAGAAATTGGCAGGAGAGCAAGGGTGGAAGTGGTCGTGGAAAAGGCAGTTGTTTGCTTGGGAAGAAAAGACACTAAAAGATTTAGGAAAAAGGTTGGAGTGTATGGCTGTGGTGGAAAGGGTTCCTGACGGATGGTTTGGGGTCTAGATGACTCCAACTCGTATTTTGTGTTTTCTGCTTAGAGAAATTTGTCTTTGGATTCTGAGTTTGTGCTTAACAATTTCAATAAGCATTTCTAGGTGAAAGGAGTTCCTCCGAAAATTTAGCATTTGGTGTGGTGCCTCGCGGTGGACAGACTTCAAATGAGGAGTAATCTACTTCAGCGAAACATTATTCAATCAAGGAAGGACCTTTGTGGTAGCTCTGGCACACTTGGGGAGTTGGGTGTCCACTTGTTCTTTCTTTGTGCTAAAGCCTATCGAGTGTGGCAATAGCTAAGCCATTGGTGGAGGCTTGTTTCAGTGTTCTCGAGGGATACCTAGAGTCATTTCTATTCATTCCAAGGTATGGTAGCATGACACCAAAACAAACAAACAGCATGGTCTTTTGTCTAGTTCGCGGGGATTTGGCAAATTTGAAAGGCAAGAAACGATGTGGTATTCAAGGCCAAAGTTAAAATGATCAACGATATTGTATTAGCAACTCAATTGTTAGCTTGGGAGTGGTGTCACATACTTTAACTCACCACTCATTCGTTTTCAGAATGGTTAATGAATCTAACTTTTTGTATTAAAAGGTGTGGAAATACGTAGATATTTTATGCTATTAGGCCTCATGTGCCCCTGTATTGTATTTCTATGTTGATTTACTTGCTTTTCTTGTCTCTTTTGGCTGGTCATGTTTTGTAACTTTATTGAAGGCTATCCTTATGTTTTCCCCTATTATTAATACATTATTTAGCTTACAAAAAAAAAACACTTTAGTAGTTTGAATTGGTGAATCTAAATAAACAAAATCGTGTGGAGAACGAGTCCGGATTGAAAAATTTGAACTCCTTGTTAAACTAGCATACACTGAATCCAACTCAACCAATCCAAAGTCAGTCTGAATCAACCAATCTGAACCCGTGTGAAATAGGCAATCCGAAGCTAGTCTGGAACAAACAATTCAAAACTTGTTTTTTCAATGTTTGAATTAGCTAATCCAGATTACTTAAATATTTGTGTATTCGAATTGGGTAATTTAAAGGTTTTTTAACAAACCTAGATTCATAACAAGTTATTTTTACGAATCCGAATTGGGTAATCTGACTTTGTAAAAATACCTTTAGATTACCTAATTTAAATGCACAATTATTTATAAATTTCACCTCTGGATAACCTATGTTGATTGTAGAGAGAGGGAGGAAGATGTGACAAGAGTCCAGATTAAGCAATAGAAAAGATAAAATATAACAAAACTAAAAGAAATGAAGAATAAAACACAAGCATGAATACCACGGTTTTCATCGCCAACAAGGAAGAAGGAAGAGAGCTTCCAACAATGTAAGATTATAGGAATTTTTACCTAAGAGCATTTTTACCTTTATCAAAAAGTATATTGAGGTACAGAGACAAAATTAGAGAGAAAAAGTGTGAAATAATCTTTCCATGTTCTTAACCCATGCTAAACAACACTAAGATAAACAGTACCGAAGTAGTCCAGGGTTGATAACTGAACAATAAGATAACAGACTAATAGTACGAAGCAATCCACGGATGATGAGATAATAACTCATAATATAACTAGAAAATCAAGTAGCTCGAAATATACAGTGAGATGACCAATCTCAATTATCGTCTCACACAAGAGAGGTGTTGCTTAAACACATCATCCCTAAAACCCAAAGCCAATTGAAAGTGAGGAACATAAAGGTAAAGGTGAAAAACAAATGACAATCCAGGTTTTTCCTAAGCTTAAACACTGTACAGGATACTGGGACAAAAGTGCGGTCAAATAGAATACACAGACGCATAAATCAAGAATATCAACAACATGGACTGCACAATTTGGTTGGCACTGATACAGACAACTAAATATGCAGAATATTAGTATTATCTTAAGGCTAACTGTTAAGCCTGCAGCCATTGTCCAAACAACCTATTCATCTAACTCCTCTATCTGAGCCCGCTTCTCAGCTGCTATCTTCCTGATAAAGAAACCCCACCTCATTGCTGCCTTGATCTTCAACCATCCCACAACAGCTCTGCCAGGGCGGGAGCGATCCTCGTCATAGTTTGGTATATTGGGAGATGGCATGAATGATGGGAATGAATAGCTATCCTCAGAACTCATGGAGCCATGACCTCCCATACTGAAGAGGCGAAGCAAGTGCTGCATATCTTCATTCTCTAGCATTTCATGACTTTTGAGGCGGATTTCTTCTTCTGAAAAGAATTCATCAACTCCTTTGTCCCTGTTGTGTGACCAATCATCAAAAGGATTTAGAGTAGATGGCTGAATAGAAGAAGAGCTGCCCGCATGGAATCCTGATGATTGAGGAGGACCAAGAGCTAAGCCAACCGTGCCATGTTCATTTCTAGCGCTTTGGTGAGCATTGCTGATTAATAGGTCATTAGACAGATATAATGAGCTGTCAAACTGACTGCGGGAGCCGGAGTTTGAAATCAATGTCTGGGTTGGATATCGTGTTACCATATTATCACTATAACCTGAAAATCAAATTAGCATACATTTGCATCTCAAGATCCTTACAATAAGCTGACAAAGTTCACACTTAGAGAGAAAGAAGTAGGGAGAGGTCGGAAGTTTGAATCCTTCCATTGACAAAATCTAAATTATTAACAACTAATATTTTTAGCCTATAAAAAAAAAATCACAATAAACAATGTCCCGATTTAGTTTCAAAACATTTCTTAGAAATTGATATCAAGGTTTAATTCAACTCTATAAAACTGACTTGTAATGTAAAGATTGTACAACACTACAAACTTAGTAGGTCATAACTTTAGTTGATGTGGGACTAAGCCATCACCCTTGAGGTGATTGCAATTAAGGCAACTTTCCAACAATATTTATCTGAACAGTTGCTTATTAACATCATTTTAGAAAATATCTTCTTGTTAGTTTGCATCACTATCATCTGCAGAAAGCAGTAATCAGAAATCATACTGAGACACAAAAGTAACTGGACTCTGACAACCCCAACCAAAAAGAAAAGGGAGGTGGAGGGGGGCCTGAGGCAAGAACAGAAAAGGAGAGGCTCCATCATATTAATCAGAGTTCGAGGAAACAGTAATGATTACCTGCAACAGGTATCCCTGAATTCATTTGCTGTTCTGAAGGAACACCAGACACTGGAAGCGACGGTAGTTGAAGTTGATCTAAACCACTACCATAATCAATTTCAACACGAAGTTCATTTTCAGAGACAATAGACCTGTTATTTTGGTTGGCATTCACAAGTGACTTTCCATCATAATCCACAACCTGATCCCAATTTTCATATGCTTTCTTCACCAATGAATCTACATAAACCTGGACTTGCAAAGCATTTTAAAGATTCCATAAGCTTACACTACTCCCAACAGAAAACTTGAAAGTAAACTGCAAACTGAGTCTTGTGAAGTTTTAATTGTTACAGTCCTTATCACTATCTAGGACCTCTTAATCAGCGACATAAATACTAGCTTATTTGTGTTCAATATCCTATGTTTGCAAGTGTGAGGGAAGAACATACAGACAGATTGCATGCTGCAAAATTAAATTAATATAAAAGTATGCTAGTAACAAAAGTGCATGCCCAACTTCTGGAGAAGGACAACCTATAGTACAGAACTGCAGAATCTCATCAAACTCTAAGTAATAACATAATCTATTACTATCAGTGGAAGAAACACTTGAGACACACACTAACCTTCTGGTTATCAGTGAGAGAATCAGCAGAAAAGAATTGCTCTCCTGATATAAGGCCACGCAGCTCATAGATGTTGTTAAAAATAACACCAACATTTCTTGCATCTTCTGGATAGTAAACATAGAGTTTCCCACTTAAAACGCAGGTCTTTGCATGGTCTATAAGAGCCTCCCACATCTTGTTTGACATACCACTCCCAAGGATCTGTAGTTAAATGATATAAGCAAACAACTGGAAGAAGACCAAACTTCAAGATTAAGGCACAAAACCTCACTTACATTTCGCAATTTCTGTTGATCTTTAACCACAAGCCGAAGAAAATCTTCAACTGTTATTATCCCTGCGTTATTCAGCTTCTTGTGAAATGACCCATCCTTGCCTATCTTCTCCAATCTCCACACTTCATCAGTCAATGCAGGAGGATAATGCTTCTTGTATACTGAGAAAAAGGTCAAAATATAAAATTTAAAAGATGGTATTACAGCGTAGGAGCATGGAGAGAACTGATGCAAGAGAAAAACTAAAAGATGCAGAAGCATAACCCTACATTCTCCTCTATGATCTTTAACTGAGAAAGCCACTGTCTTAGCTTCACGAATACGTATGGACTCGCAAAAACCTGATGCAACCTTCAGGCCAAGCCTGAATTTACGGCTCCTTATCCAGCTTGAATTATCTGTAAATGTCAGATCCCCTAATGTTCCAACTCCTTCCTTGAGTGTCACTTGCAGATCCCCAGTTAACAAAGGTCTCTTTCCTTCACGTTCTTTTACCATATGGCTTTCAAAATCTTCTAGAGTCCAATCTTCATCATCTTCATTGTTAAAATCACCCTCGAGGACAACAACATCAAGTTTAACACAGGACTCAGGTCCAGATGTTACAACATTGCCACTATTGGCATCAATAAGAACAACATGTATTGGAGCCCCCTGCTCGCCTTCAACTTTTCCTCCTGTGAATAGGGGAAGAGATAGCCGGGACCTAAATTGCAGCTGCAAACTTCTACCATCAGGGCCTTCAATCATTTTAGGAGGAGACCTGAAATTTTTAAACCATTACAAGGAAATACCAAACTCACTGACATACTAAATTAAATATGACAGATGTTATGATGGCCTCAGGGCCTCTGGCTTCATATTCACTTCTCCTTTCCAGTCATTTGTAATTCTACCCAAACAAAAAATAAAGCCTTCTTTTCCTTATTTTTAAAACACCAGCCAAAAGCAAAAATATCTTTGGAATGAGTTTAAAGTACACTTGGCCATCTTAATTCTTAGGGCAGACCATCACCATTAGTATGGATTGCAGTATTATCCTGCAGCCAGCCATCACAAGCTAATTTCCAGAGAGAACCAATTTCACCAAAAAAGCAAGAATTATTCACTTAAAAACCACCCAATTTATAATACAAAACCGGACCTAAATGTACAATTGATCGCTTAATTATGATTAAAAGTTCAATTGGATCCCCAATTATTAAAAAGTTCAATTATCCTTCTTTTGTTAACTCTGTAAATTTAGTTGATAAAAATAGACATTTTTACATTGATTTTTCATACAATTGATGTAAAACAATAAATTTTTACATCAGTTATCAATGCAATCAATGTAAAAATGACATCCTTGTTAAGATCTAGCATCAATATAAATAGACATTTTTACATTGATTGCCAATACAATCGATTTAAAAATGTCTATTTACACAACTTTTGTGATTAAACTACAAAGTTGACGAAAATGGTATGATTGTAGTGTTTTTAAACAATTGGACGACATAGGGCTTGATTGGTTTGTTTTTTTTTTTTTTAGTTTTTCAGAAGAGTTTTGAAAAATAGTTTGTAAGAGTTGTTTTCTAGAAAAAAATGAAAAAAAAAACTTGTTTCGTAAATGTTTGAAAACTGTTTTGGAAATGATTTGCTCATATTTATAGAAATGTCACTCTTCTCCATGTGTTTTGAATTTTTAAAAAAAAAATGCAAAATTGAAAAGCAAAACTCTTGATAGATATTCCCCTTATTTTTAGTTTTTAAAAACTAAAAATACAAAACTGTTTTTGAAAATTATTTTAAGAAAATACTAATCAAATGAGTTTGTTAGTTTTTAAATACTGAAATACTAAAAAAAGTTTTATAAAACTCTAGTCAAACAAGAACTTAAACTTTTTAATAATTAAGGGACCCAATTGAAGTGTTTTAAACAATTGGAGAACTTCATTGAACTTTTTAATAATCAATGGACCCAATTGAAGTGTTTCAAACAATTGAAGCACTTCATTGAACTTTTTAATAATTGAGGGACCCAATTGAACTTTTAATTATAATTAATGGAATTAACATGACTAACAACATTAACATTTGGCCTATAAAATAATTATAATCAAGGCACCAATTGTATAATTAAGCCTACAAAATCAAAATCTTATACAAAAGTACTCAAAACTAAAAAGTAAATAGTCAAAATGATACATTATCCAATTATATCTTTGCTAGGACTACATACAATTGCATGTATTGAAGCATGGAGAAAATATAATTATAGTTCAAGGGATATTATGAAAACTACAAATATATTGAAATTAATTTCCACAATTTGTAAAGAAATTCTTAAACCTTCCACTAAGTCTTGCAGGACCTAACTTTGCTAAAGCACGCTCCACTTCCTCACTCACCTGTTTCACATCAGTATTACTGGATCAATTAAGAGCCAAATGCAGAAACTTACAAGTATAACAAAATAAATCATATTACAGTATAATTCCTTCTATGAATACAAAATTGCTCATTCCTTATTCATGCACCAAAGGCCAAACTCATTTTCACACAAATGAGTTAGATATCACATACCAAAAAGGAAGAATAAAGATGAAGTTAGACGGAACACTGAAAGCAAAATGTTTGTGCAATATACTGTCATGCCGTAAACAACATAGTTATCTATCTCAAATTATGGCGCATAAAGATCAGCTCTAAATGCTATTTTAAATATTATAATACCAAATCAATTATAATACACAATCTAACCAGGAGCAGTAAGAACATAATTTAAATCATAAAATGAAATGATAGTGAAATTAATACCTAAAGAACATACTGAATCAGTTAAAAAAATAGCAGAAGGTGAACTAGGAAGTCAAAGGAAGAAGAAAGAACAAAAACACGAAAAAAAATAGTCTTGGGATGAAGGTATGAACAGATGTCAGAATCAGAACAGAGGTAACCTTTGTGGAATGATAAAGGAAGAGGGGTTTCAAATTCTATTACATTTATAAACAAAAAATGCTTTAGAAAATCGGCAGAAATAAAAATTTTACCCAGCCTTAAACAATGTTGTTCAAGTGGTAAAGTTAGGTTTGGGAAGCCCATGTCATTGTTGCATCACCAGTATGCAAAAAGGAATTATTTTGACAACTATTACAACCCCAACAGCCACAATTGAAAACCACTCTGCTATTTGAATCCCATAGCAGCTCCGGCAACTTAGCTCTGCTACTCCATTATAGCGCTTTATAATTACTATGGTGAACAGTAGGCCTCCTTAAGCAAGCAAAATTAGTCAATTATTTTAATTCTTTCATTAAAGAATGAGAGATTTTACAAATGGGTAGGACTGTAGGAGAATGTCCACACACAAGTAAAAATACTCCAACACTCTCAAATAGCATATTAGATGACTTAACTTTTAACAATTAACGTAATGTGTAAGAATGGCTTCTAGTTGAAGTAAAAAGAACATAAGTTCGTAGAATCTATAGCCCCTGTGCACCACCAAAATAAGCATTTATCCAAAAAAGAATGTATATAGCAAAATATAGTGTGAGAAAGTAGTGTGAAGCCAGCTAGACTTACAACTCTACGAAGAATAGGTTCTAGAGATGAGCAAAGCTTTTGTAAACTGTCCACCTTCAGAGCTTCCACAATTACACTGCAAAATATATGTGTATCAATTATAAGGAAACTAACAAAAAATATAAATTAGGAACAAATAGTATATAGATTATGAATTTATAATTAATAAGAAATAAAATATTATTTTGTTATAAGTTTAACAGGTAGGTTTATAAATAAACATATAGCTATTTTAGATTATAACCATCTATATTGATTTACTTGAAATAAACACTGAAACATTTCATTATCTACCAATTTACAAAATACTCATCTGACTGCCTCATCATATTTCCAAGTTTTCAGTGTACATTTTAACAAACAAAAAACAGGCATTAACAAACAATAGAAAACATGCTCTTAAGTTAATTAAACATAAGGAGAATTTTAAATTTTTTTATAGAGAATAACTGTAGATTATCACTGGGGGATGTTTCCCACTTATGTCCTTCATAATATCAAGCAAGAACCTTCCTTACCAAGGAAGCAAATTTCAACTGTTTTTGAAGAGGTGGAGTAATACAATTTGTTATATAAAGCAGCAAAGCAATTTCTCAAGTCACAATAGTCACTATATATATTTTATATATATATATATATATATATATATATATATTCAGAGTTACAATCTTTTACAAGGAAATTTTGATTAAAGAAGAAAGAACCTTAGAGTAGAAAATGGATGACATACACAATCAAATATTAAGGTGGCGTTTGTTTTGCATATTTTCTGTTTTCATTTTTAGAGAAAATAGAAAACAGTGGTGAAAATATGTTTAGTTACAATTTAGAAAACATTTTCACTTAAATTTTTTTTAGAAAACAACAGAAAAAAGTTGTTTAGTGTTTTCAAAAGTTAATAGTATGTAAAAACTTAATAACAACATTTTAATTATATAAAAAAATAATATATAAATGTATTTTAAACTATATATGTAAATAATTTATAATATTTTTGCTAAAATTGATTAAATTTAACAATATTAATTTTTGAAAATGGAAATATCATATGAAAACAAACATATTTTCTGAATGTTGAAAATTTGAAAATGAAAACAAAAAGCATTTTCTCAAACCAAACGTCTTCCACCTTTAAAAAATGGGCAGGAGAAGCAGAAGCCAGAAAAAAAACAAGAAATACAAATCAACTAACTTGCAACATTGGTTAACTAGCTTGGTCATTCAAATTACCGCTTTAACCACTAGGACAATTTAGAAATACAAGAAAGAATCTTTTAAATGCATGATACGGTGACACTCAAAATGGAATCAAGATCATCAAGAAAAAATTTTACACATAAGCCAATACAGTGAATAGATAGCGCCGGTTGTCTCAAACACTGGTAACAAGTAATATTCCATTCAAATTTCAAAATGACAATTGACAACAAAAAGTTCAATTATGTCAACACTTTAGGAAGATAGCTACAGTCACCCAACTCAAGCAGCAAAAGCTAGGGGTAAACAATCAGGGATAGTGATATAATTAAGTGATACAAAAAATATCTTCATAAGTAAGCCTTCTGTTCAATTACAGTGACATTGACACTCCTTTTCACCTGCTTCCCACTGGGAATCAGTACAAAAAGCAACTTACATGTTTAATGAGAACGATCAATTGCTCAGATTAACTACCTAATGCAAAATATAACTAAGTCAAAAACTAAGCTACCACCCCTCCCCCCGCCCAAAAACAAAGTTACAAGGTGGATTTACAAACGAAATTCATGAAAACTAACGGTTGAAAAGCCATGAGCAATTAATTACCTGGCAAGAGCAGGCCTCTTCCGTTCAGGCTGATCATCTTCTCCCCCATCCAGGTTCCTTTTCCCCATACTAATTGCGTCGGTCGTTGGTTTCTGCATTTAAACTCTCTCCTTAAATAATACCCTAAATTACCAACACTTAAAACCACAAAAACTAACCACTATAACCTACACTAAAAAAAATAAACAAACAACGAAACCCTAGCAGCTACAGCGCCCCAAGAGACGAAACTCATAACAGATCTAGATTACAATAACAAACCAAATTAAGGTCGAATTTCACGAAACAGCTTCGAATTGCGCACGTGCAAAACCCCAAATATGCAAGCTCTACCAGCAAATTTTCGAAAAACAAAAAAGCAGTCAGAAAAAGAAAGTAAACAACAGCAAAAGAAGAATAAAAAGAAAATTGTTTTGAGGAGCTGAATAAAAGAAAAAAAGCGAAGGGGGAAGAAAACGAAGGTGATACTAACTGGTAGAGAGACAAGATGAGAGTATTTGGTGAGAGAGGAAGAAAACGAATGAGTTTTGCGTTTGCCTTAGCGCAAGTCCAACAGTTTCAGTTCGTTCGTATAGTTACGGTCTACTCTGGCGACTTTCAACTTGAGGGAGGAATTATCCCCTGCTTTGCGACACAGTGTTCCTTATGACTTAACCAATGGCATTTGTGTCCCCTTATCGCTTAAGATGATCCTATTCTTTTCACTTAACGATGATGATCTTCTTGCTTTCTTTTGATCAGTGATTATTACGCCTGTTACATCTGAGGTAGTACTATGTTACGTGTTATTTTGTTTATTTATCTCGTACGACCTTTGTCGTTTAAGCGGAAAACTAAACGTGCAATCATAGCCGTATGTTTCGTGGATCAGATTAGAACAGCAAAGTGGCATTTACTACGTCACTGTACAACCACACTCCTCTCCGATCACGTCACTGGGTGACCAACAGCCAACATCATCACTTTACTTTTGTTGTGGTTAAAACCCACAACACTCCAACTCAAGTTCGCATTCTATTAAGGAATCAAAATAACAAAATTTTATTATATTTTTAACTTTAATAAAAATTGTTATTAATTTTAAAGTAATGCTTTATTAAAACTACCGTTTTACGGTACTTATTTAAAGTTGGAGAATGCTAAACAAGACAAGGAATAACTAATCACATTAAATTTTAATTGTGATATTAATAAATTTTTATTTTAATATGTTTTTATTTTATTTAAAAAATAAAAAAACCTATCAATTTTAGTGTAATTTTACTATTTTATTATTTTTTAAATAAAAATAAAACAACGTTAACAATATTTTATATTTATTTTTTTTAAGTTTTTTGTTTGCATAAAATAAAATATCAATTAAAACTTATAATATAGACATTTTTATCATTTAAATAAAATAAAAACGTATAATAATTATTAAAATTAAAATTTATTTAATAACATTTAACTATAAATTTTTGTAAAATTTAATATTTAATAATTATTCTTAAGGGATAATATTGATGAGAGATGAATAATTTGTATTTGTATCATCGAAACGACACATGCGCTAATTAAGCCTCATTAATTAATTCTAAATTCTAATTTAGGGATGAGTAGAAGAATATACTAATATTAATAGGGTATTGGTCAACATTTTTTTAAAATAATAATAACAACTAAAAATGTGATGGACTGGCAAAAATCACCAACTGATTCGGATGTAAGAAAACTGCGCTGGACAGGGTCAGGACAAGGAATTTATATAATCCGTATCGATTTTCTGCCATTTTCTATCTCATTCATTAAAACGTGGTTATACGTATTTAAATTATTATGTTAGTTAAAAATATTTTGTAAATTAAAAAATTGCGCATTAATGGAACAAAATAAAGACACAGGATGGACAGTTTAAATTTGAGAAAAAGTTTGTTAACTCGAACAAGATTATGAAATGTTTTCCATAATTAAAGAAAGAAAAAAAATTGGGACATTGCTTCTTTTACGATCGACTACTAAATGGCTATTTGCCTTTTCTAAAAAATGTTAAATGATAAAACCTTAGATAAAAAACCTTATAAACACTTATGAGAGAGAAAAAAGCATTTTTAAGTTAAAATCATTTTATAAATTTAACTTCTACGAAAATTCTTTCTCCTAACTTTTCCATGGTAAGTAAATTGATTTTAATTTTTCCAAGAAACACAAATCATTTTTTTATAAAAATACTAACTTAAGAAAAATCTTCTATTAGCACATTCGTTTATATATTAGATCTGTTTATTTATATGTAAAAAATATGTTTGTAAATAAGTACTTTTTAAATAGATACTTTTTTATGAAGGAAATAAGATTTGTTTTTTTAAAAAAATTATTTATTTTGAAAATAAACAGTTTAAACAAATACAAAAAAAATAAAACTGCTTGTTTAATTAAAAAATACTCTTCAAGTGAAAACAAGTTTAAACAAATGCCCAAAGTCTAGTAGACAACAAATTTTTTTAACTCCAATATCAGTCATTCAACTTGACAACCAATTAATTTAAGACAAATTTATAGGTAAATCACCATAATAATGGTTCACAATGAACCATTATTAATAATAATTAGCAACCTTTGGATTAATCTATAGTATAGAATGTTACATGTATCTTTCATTCATACCAAAAAATTTTCCTCCTGGGTCTCCATTCCTGTTCACCATCTCTGGTGACACCTTCATTCATACCTCTGACTCTTGTTTTTCATTTTCCCGTAGAACCTCACTTTCTCACAGCAATTATTTCCTGAAAGGACTAGAGAAAAAAATGATTTCACTTTTTCTCTAAATATGAACAATGTTGTTATTCTCTTGTTTACTCAAAGGACTGAGTTATTAAATATTCATGTATTGGAACTGGAAAAGAGGAAGGAGGAAAAGGTATATAGGGTTATTGCCAATGTAAATTAGAAGTAATATTTTTTTTCTTTTGATTTTATTGGAGAATGAGAACTTGAACGCATGAGGTGTGGGTGGCTGCGAGTTTGGTGGAAGGTGATGCAACGAGCTTTGCGAATTCATGTATGAGTCTTAGTGTTAGGTTGTTTGGATGGTTGGGTTCATGTTATTAGATAAAATTGATGACTGCCGAAAAGGAGGAAAAATATTGTTGATATTAGGGTACAAATATACGGAGAGATTAGAGAGTAAGGGAAAGAAGTAAAAACCACCTTCCTTCGAAATGGCCTCTCTTAGCAACAGTTGATAGAGAGACCTAGGAAGTTCGGGTAAGGAGGAAGAGAAATAAAAAAAAAGAATACAACAACACCTTGCCAAAAAGGACATTTGCATGCCACCATTGACCAAGTAGATTTTAAGTGTTTTCTATACTATTTATTATAAAACTATCTGATAAATATCAGTTTCTATCTTTAAAAATTTACAAGATCATTCAGAATTTCAATCTTTCTTTTACAAAATATTTTTTTAGATTTTATATGAAATAAAGGAAACTAAGTTAAATAGAAAAATAAATTATATCTTTGAAAAATATTGATAATAATGAAAAACAATCAAGAATTTCATTTACTTCACAATACCTATAATTACTAACTCTTATTTAAATTCATTCATCTAGTCATGGAATTCAAAGATTTCTCTATCATAATTCTTTAACAAGAGAACTAAATTATTGGATTTTCCTTACTTACCAAGAATGATTTCAATAATTGATTAGCATAGAACCATTATTAAATAGATCAAGTTATAAGTTGATCAAACAGATAACAAACATTAAATATAAGAAAAATTCAAAAGAGATAAATGAAACTCAAACAAAGTAAAAGTAAATTACAAAGTATTACCCAGTGTCTCAACCCCTGATAATCTTACTTAGCTGGATCCTATCATGAAATATTTACAAGGGTGTGAAGAAGTGGGGGAGGAAAAGAAGAGAGAGTTATAAGAATGATTATGTGAATTTTGAGGGATGCCTCTATCCTTCACTTTGCAACCTATTTATAGCCTTCAACCAAGGGAATTTGCTCCACCAAATTAAATTCGTTGAGCGATTTAGCCACTTAGCTACTAGAGTTTCGCTAAGCAAAATTTGGTTCGCTCAATGAATGCCCAAATTTTTTAATTATTTCTTAGGGCTTTTCTTAGTGGAAATTCATTCCCTAAGCAACTTCTAAAGCCTAATTCTCCTTATGGCTTAGCGAATTTTAGCTTGAATTAGTGACTTCTTTTGATCTTGTGGCTTTATTGGTTGAGATTTGTCTCGTTGCCCTGCAAATTACATGAAACAACACTGGAACTCATTTGTTAGTATCTTATCGTTCACTTTTGTTCCTTGTTTCATGTTTATTCAAAAGTGAGATTCAACAACAATTCACGAGTTAAGTATACAATTTCAATACTCTTTTCAAAATACTCTTATTTATCAAATATTTTTGAATTTTTGTAAAAATGTTGGGTTATACAAAGTATTTTCTTTAATCTTGGTCAGATAAGTTTCATAAAGATACAATTTTTTATATAAAATGGGCACTTATCAGTAGATCTAGAAAGAAAATTTGAATCAAGTGTAGAAGACATATGTGGATCACTGCTTTTATTTTAAAATCAGTTAATTAAAAATATATTTAAAATATGAAAATATAAGTTCCACATAATTAGTATATGAAACTGATTTATTAATTTTCTTTTTCCAACTTATAAACCAAAATTATACATGAATATCTTCAAATTGACATAACATTGTAAAAACCACAAAAATCTATAATATTCTTTAAGACACTCAAAGTAAATATCTTAAATTTTTAACATTGAAGAACACTTACTATAATATTATAATATTTAATGGTTGGACTAGTAAAATTTTCATTCTATAAAAGTTATTTAAACCTTAAGTTGACTATTTATTACCAAGTGAAAAAGAGTATTGATCTTTTATATATGTCATGAGGATCAGTAACAACATATTGATATGTCAGTGTACACATTTGCAAAAATGTGAGCAAAATATAGAAATAACAATCTAAGAATTGATAGAAAACTTACATGATCAAGGGTTGTAGTTTTTTTTCAGTCCTCCTGATAAGAGTTAAAGACAGTACTCATGCACCTTACTCAAGCTAGACCCACCCTAAGGTGGTAGTTATTAAAACCACCTCAATTACTTGGAAGGGATATAATAAAGTTAGAAAAGGGGTTCCTAATATTAATGCATATTTTTACCAATACAAAGGAGATATTGTAACATATTTTATTTTTACATATTTTTGCATTTGATAATTTGTATTGAATATACATTCTTGTTTCATTTGCACTAGTGACTCCTTTTATAGTTTTCTCTTAATATTTTGTGAGGATTATTCCTTGTTGTATACAAATAATTTCTGCTCTTATAACATCCCAAATTTATATCTATTATTCACCCTATAAATTATCTTAATAATGATCTAAATTACTGTTATCTACATTCTCAGATATTGAGATATAAAATTTCTATTACATTATACTCAATCTTAAAGCATATGTTACACTACTTTCAAAATTCAATGCAAAATATACAATCATAACTCATACAAAACAACTACACGATATGATATGTCTCCATTACATTTAACTATTAAAAAACTCATGCATATGTAACTCCAACCATAACAACTTAGTCATTCTTAGTAAAATTTGTACATAGTTAGAACATAGGTACTAGTTTCAGTCAATCCATACATTTAGCTTTCTTAGAGATCTAACTTATATACATATATATACTTTGTTACATAACTTAAACTATTTTCTATACAAAACATAGTAACTTCGCTACTGCCCCTAAACCACCACCAATGTTGTTAATTCGGATCTTCAATGTCATCACTGGTATACAAAACATAGTAACTTCACACACACACATACATCATCATTATTATCACTCAGGACATCAACATGCATATCATCACAATTTCAATTACTCAATCATCATTAACTATCCATCTATCACCAAAATAATTAATAAACATGTATCATCACCCAAATTATTAGTAAATATCAAATATTCCCAAAATCTTCAACAAATAACAATACCGACAAAATGATCATTTTCACTACATAAACAACTTGTTACAATAATCAAATTCATACATTAATACCTCAAACTATCAATTTTACATAACATCAAAATTTAGCTCAAAATGCTAAATCAACTACAACATGTTAATATTAACACCCTTAAATCATAATATTTCAAAGTTGAACATTCCAAATTACAAATCAATCAATTTAATCATAACTCATTTCAAGAACAAAACTCAAATCTTCAATCACCCAGAACACTCAATTTAACATAACACTCAAATCCTAATTGAAAACTCAATTAATTAAAATCAATTAACTTCTCAGCCATCAAATCATAGTTTCTCAATTTAAAATCAAATATTTAACTTCTCTTACATATTTCTCCCTTTAAAACCCAACTCAAAAAGAAAGGGGGGATCAAAGAAATCTCTTAAAACCTGACAGAAATCTCAATTTCAACAAAAACCTAAGATTAAAATTTTCAAAGGAATTCTCTTTTTAATGAAAAAGAAAGGATAAAAAACAAACGGAAAAAAGTTTAGAAAACTGCAATCAAACATACATATATTGATTACCTTTCAGAATCAGGAGCAATTAAAGTGATCACGTCTGATTTTGTCGACCTGAAGTCGACCATGCAAGAAGACGAAGATTCGATTAAAGAAAGAGAGATGAAGTGGCGGTTGGAAGAAAAGAAAACCACAGAAGAAGAAAGAAAAAGAAAAATAAGAAAAAAGAAAATGAGGGTGAACTTAGTGAGTTTCAACTTATTATTCGCAGCTCTCCTAAACAGATTTGAGAAAACACCTCAAAACTCAATCAAAACTCTTTGAAATCAAAGAATAATAATAATAATTATATTTCACTTCTCACTCTCAACTATTCTATCAAAATTAATTAACTAATATTAATATTATAAATAAACTCAGTTATTCTCTCACTACTATATTAATTTAAGATAATTAAATATTTAATTTCCTGTAATATTTATTTTCTTTCTACTAATAATCTATTAATTAAGTCGGTAATCTAAGATAATTAAATATTTAATTTCCTGTAATATTTATTTTCTTTTTACTAATAATCTATTAATTAAGTTGGTTCTTACACCTCTTCGGTCTATTAATGCTATCATGAAAAATTTTTCTTCTTTAATTACTAAGGTTACTTCACAATGTCATTTATGGAAAGTAATTATACTTAACAGATTAATATAGCTTTGGGACGAAGTTTCTTCTTCATTTTGTAAATATTGATTGTTTTCTTGAGTTTTTAGTATTTATTTTCCTTTTAATTCTAGGAGTCTGTATTCTAATAAAATGTTTTGTTTTAATATTTGTATTTCCTGTTTGAGAGTTTTAATATCTTATTATAGGTCCTTTATAGAAATTTGATTAGCAAGTGTTCTAAACGTATTATATATTTCTTTCATATCTTGTCTTTATTTCTATTCTTTTTTCTTTGTCCTTTTGAACTAAATTATTTCATTCTGATAAAAATTCATTTTTTAAAGGAGAGTCTTCCATTTTGTCTATTATTAATATTGAAAAAGTTTGATCTCTAGATAGAGTGTTAACTATTTTGCAGTTTACATAGTTACATAGACCTGGTCCTAAGCAATATTCTTCTTCAAATTCTTTTTCTTCAGAAGAGGTTTGTTCGAAATGGAATAACTTTTCATCCCCCTCTTCCTCTTCTTCTTCAGAAGATTCTTTGGGTTCAAAATTAATTAATATATTAAAAGACTTTCTTTTAATTTTTCATCTAATTCTAAATCGTTTATTTTTTGTTGAACTCTACAGGTATTAGCATAATGACCTACTCAACTGCACTTCCAACAAGCATTGGTTTTCATAGAAATTTTTGTTTTTAGGCCTTTTAGTAACTTTATTTGTTTTTTAGATGTATTATTATTAGGGTAGGCTTTATATGATTTTTTATAAGTATTGGTTTACTTTTTATTTCGTTTATTATATTGAGTACCAGGGGCTCTAATAGTCTCTATTCCATATTGATGATAAATTGTTCTTAATTCCTTTCTTATTACTAGCTTTTTCTTTTCTCATTTTATCTTAAAGTTTAAAGTTTGTACATACTTGTATTCTAGTTTCTACTACTGTATTATGTATTGTGCATAAGTTAAAAGCTCATAAGATATTGGATTTCCATAATGTTTGAGTATATTTGTTTTTACTCTTTTTTTTAAAACTAATTTTGGAAGGCCAACTATAAATCTTTCTTTCGAGAATCAGCAAATCCATTTTTCCCTTGAGTGTTACTTTTTATTAAAATGTAGTTTAAATCAATCAAAGTATACATTTATCTCTTTTTATTTTAAATATTGATAGAAAAAAGTTTTAAAATTTGTGATTTATTCTTTCGTAAATGTTGAAAAATATCACCCTCTTCTATTTTTGTTATAAGGTGCCTTAAAGTCTTCTCTAATCTAATTTTATCTATCTAGAAATGTTGATCTCTTGTGAACATATTTAAAACTTGAAAGGTTATAGGTGAGTGTTAAGAATCAAATTTAAAGGAGTCTTGATAAATGGATCTAGATATTTTTTGCCTCCTATTGTCTAAACCTCTCAAATCTAGATTTATTGTAGGTCTATCTATTGAATGTCTTGACTAATGTCCTCTTATTATTTATGATGGTTCGGTCATAGGAAGAAATGATGTTCTACTCATTCTTAATCTAATATTAGGTCCTTCTTGTATTATTTCTCTAATTTGGGAATTATAAACTTTATCTTTGGGTATTACATCTTCTAGTAACCAATCTTCTAGTATTTTATTCATTACCTGTTGATGACTTAGTCTTTTAGGTACTTGTACTGGAGATTTTCTTAGATTTGCTTCTACTAGTATAGTTTCATCCTTTGAGGAGGATCTCAATGCTTTACAATTGTAATCTATTTTTGTTTCTTTATAGTAAATTTTATATATTACTTGTATGGGTCCAGATGAGTCATCAACTACATCATCTGGTATTTTAATGTGTAATTTTATTGCATTAGTAGTCATTTCATTTCTTAAATTCATTGAAAAATTTGGATATCAGTTAAAGAAAAGGATCCATCATGTATATTACTTTCGAGTATGACAATAATTGAATCATTAAACTTTTTTAACCTTATATCTCTTAATAACATTATTATGGGACTATTGATTCCTAGACAATAATTTGGTTTGACTGCAACTTGTATTAGTCCTAAGTATATAAAATTGTATCCTCTTTTAATATATTCATTTAATATTGATTGTTCTAATTTATTAATAACCTTATTATTCTTAGTTCCTGGATAACTGCATTCTAAAATATGGGTTTCATCTTTGAGACATTGTCCATATTCATTGTTCATATACTTCATATTTTTTTACTATAGGTATTGTTGACCAATTATGCAAAAAACTTTCTATCTCAGCTATTTGTAACTCTTTTTGCTTATTGTCTTCATTACTTGGCACATGAATGCTATCTTCTTGTAATTTTATTACAATTTGTTTATGTTTGTTCTTTTCTCTAATCAAGTCTAGTGTTTCTAAAAAGGGTGTCATTTTATTACTTACTTTTCAAGAGATTGTTATCGGGACTACCTAGCTTCTTATATCTAGCTGATCAACCAACTTAATACAAAACTAAAATTGTCGAGACCACTAGATAGCTAGACTGACCAACATTACCTTTCCCTTAAAGAAATATCAAAACAGCAATTTAACCGTGTATAACCACTAGTAATTAGGCTCTAGGCTCTTATACTATATATATATATATATATATATATATATATATATATATATATATATATATATATATATATATATATATATATATATATTATTTGAATCTAACATCCAAACTCATTTTTTATTTTAAATCCATAAAAATTCATTCTGGTTTTTGTTCAGCTAATATAATTTTATTAATAATTACAAAATATTGATTTTTTTAAATAGAATTTTGAAAAAATATGATAAAAATAAAATTTGACTTTAACCATTTTATTCATAACATCTTAACAATAAGAGGAGAGATTGAAAATAAAATGATATTCTTGTATTTATAAATAAAATAAATCAACTCACAATTGAAACAAAATCAAGCTAATTGCAACCCTTGGAATTACGCCTGGTCAGCCTCCCAACAAAAGCTCACCTAAAACCAATAGCAGGAATGTTAGACTGCCCACTTGGTAAACCACAGGATTCTCAATTCTTATATCCCTCAAATTCTTCAAGTCTCCTATGAAGTTTGACGAGTAATTGATTGCAAACTTCTGGAGATGTGCATGGTCCACACAAGAGATAAATGACGTTACCAAGAGGCCTCATGTATACACCATCTTCCCTAAGCTTCTCAAGAAGTGGTCTTGCATACAACGATCCATACCTGTGTATAACTTTATTTAGAAGAATACCTGGTGAAGGATTAAATGCACATTTTTTCCCTCTCGAGAACCATATATGATATATGTACTCAAAACTAATGGTTTATTTGTACATTTTACCCATAAAAAAGTTCAAAAGAATTTGTAACAAAAAGAGAATTTGAAAATAAAAAATTACAGGTAACAGAAGGATGCATGACCATTTACAAAATGGATAGAAGTTCATAGCCCTCGTTAAGTCTTGCAAACATTAGTAGTTGTTACCAACAGACATTGTGTCCAACTACACACGTTGCTAAAATCAAAACCATCTTTTCTCGAGAGCTTCCTTTTACCTCTTGTAAATAATATTTTAGGAGAATTCAATATGCTACCAAAGCTACTGACTTTTGTATGTGTCCGGATATCATTTGCAATCATCCCTTAATTTAAACCATACAAATTTATCATACATAAAAAGTTGTAATTAAATGACAGTGTAAAACTTTTTATATTATCTGTGCATGAACTTTTTTTCTCTATAGATAATGCTCATTAAGCTTTCTAACAAAGGAATTATAGACCACGATGTGCACAAAATTATTGAAAAGGGAAATGGAGAAAGTTAATAAAGATACCCAGAACTATTGCCCTCTGCTTTTAATTCCAAGGCACACAAAGTTCCCAAGGCAACTACTCTTTGAACTGCAGGGTGTGATGCAATCCGGCGAACCATTTTATCGTCCCACAACTGCAAATGCACAATTAAATTTTAATCAAATGAAGACTACTCTATATTGAACAGAAATATACTTTATTAAGGCGGCAGCCATATACTAGATAAACCATGTCAAAAGTCTATGGCAACTATCATATTATTTAAGTATCATTTGTTCCACGGAAGATAATGATGTGGACTACTAATCAGGATTATCATGTCTTCGTTATTTAAATCTTAAATTATGTCAATTTACTTTGTTTCTTAATAAATCTCTATCTTGATAAGATTTGTATATCAGTCCTGATTACAGATCCTTAACATGTTTCTTAGTATTACTATTTTTTATTAGGATGGATAATTGTTAATCCTATTAATTAAGGATCTTATTTTATTTTATCAATTGGGATAATTGTTAATCATGATCCTATTAATTATGGATATCTTTGTAAGTCATTTTTAATATATTTAGAAGGATTAAGGGAATAATATCAGTGAGAAACAGAAATTATTTTTAATATCCTAAGTCAAAAAATAATTTCCAAGATTCCAATCATGTAGAAAAATATATCCACTCAAAAAATACTTTATGAATTCTTGAATTTTATTAAGTTGAATATAGAAACTATATACACAAGTTTTTTTTTTGTAAGCATATATTCATCTTATAATAATGGCAAGCAAAAGTAAAGTGAAAAGGCAAGATAAAACTACGCACTAGTTAAATTTATATTAGCAAAAACATGGTCGCATAAATGCAGAAATGCATGACGCATGACAAGAACAAGTGAATAACAAATCTGTGTTTCATTACAAGCTAACATGCACATTAGGAAAATCGTTGGTGTATTGTCATTCATAGTCATATACCCCTAAAAAAGACTATAACAAAATATAGATTAAATATATGTTCATCTGGGTTTTTATTTATTATTACGTGGAGTAAGAAGCTTAATAAGTTCAGAGGAAAAAATCACAGTAATCATACCTTCCTAAGTAATCTTCCTTCAGAAGTCACATTAGGGTTGGAACAAGGGTCTTTGAACCATTGGATTGATTTAACAGCAGCAGTGCAGCCCATAGCATGTGCAGAGTAAGAATGTCCATGCAAAAGGGCCTTGAGCTAACCAGAACAAGAGTATGCATCACTTTATTATGCCATCAAAACACTGTCCAGGAACTTTACTTCACATGAACACAATAGTAGTAAGACCAAAAAAACATAAGCAAACTGATAGGACCCTGGTATTTTATTAGAAAGAAAAAGGGATTCTCCCCTAGATACAGTGCCTGTCTTGCAGAACTTCAAGGGAGTCTGCACTTCTCAATGCCCAAGGCTTCCAATTCTCTCACATGTCACAGCTGACAAGTTGATCTCTCTCTTTACCTCCCCTATTATTATAACCAATATCCCTTATTTCTTCAACAAACTAATGGGTTATCTATCAATACTCCCCCCCCCCCCCCCCCCGAAACACAATTAAAATTGAAAGGTTTTCAGCCCATTCAATATGCTCTATGCTATCTAAAATCCATTTCTCCACCTCATCTTCCTCCCTCCCACAAGTAAACTTCTTTGATTTTTCAGATGATTTTCACACAAAGATCTATGTTCCTTCTTGGATGACTTTGTCTCTCCTTTCTGGACTGATTTATAACTCCTCAGCCACAACACAGAAGAAGTAACAGTCCAGCAATTTGTGTAATTCTGGTGGCCAAAACATAGTTGGCAACTTGGTATAAGTGTGACCCCAAGCAATAGCAATGACCCATCCTCCTCCCTGGAAGAGTTTGAATATGTGGCTCTAGTGGTCAGAGCTCAGTTGCAGCTGATGACCCTCCCACTTCCATGACTGAATATATATCAGAGGGCTCCAGCAGTGGTGGGAAGCCAATTAACTGTCCCAAATCCAAGCTTCATGCCTGTCATGTACCCTTCCAGCTCTGATATTTCAACCCACCTAGATTTTTTCCTTTGCTATGCCTTTATTTTGTACCCAGTGGCCTTCAAACAAAACTACATCTCCTATTTTGTTTTCCTTTTGTATCCCCTCTATTATATACTGATCCATTTCTTCTTCCACTATGGACAATTCAATTTTTGTTTCTTTTATTGTTCCTCCGTCACTGTTCTCTGCCTCCTCCCACACCACTATACTGGTTCTTGATCTTCAAAGCTTTGTCTATGATTCTTCATCTTGAAATAGCACCAACTCTAACTCTCCGTCATCTTGAAATAGCTTTGTCTATGGTTCTACGATTCTTCAAAGCTTTGATCTTCAAAGCTTTATTGTTTTTCTTGGTCCAAAAATTATGATTCTTCAACTTGAAATAGCGCCAACTCTAATTCTCCATCATTCTTTGCTTCCAGAGTACAGGTTGCTTCTCCCTTGGCCTGGTTCTTGATTTTGAGACATTCATCATTTCTATTTTCCAGCACCCAAGATTCTTGCTTCTTATCTTGGATCTGCACTTGTAAATCTAGGTCAAATTCCAGCTGGAACTTTCTGAGAAAAGCCTTTTGAGAAGTTCCACAATGATATAATTGACTGGTCCTCTTTCCACTCAAACAACCAAACAAAAGCATACCCTGCATAGCCTTCTATTTCTTTTCTTCTCTTAGAATGTGGATTTATGTCTAACTCAACCCAAAAAGTTAGCTCAATGGTGAGAGTTGCCCCCACTTATATATTGTATTTTGGCACTATCACTAGCCAACATGGGACTTGGGTTTCTTTACCAATATCTTCCTTAATTATTCATGCCTCAAAATGCTGCTCCACATTAATCAACCACCAAAAGGATACTTCTTCAAATTGTGGAATCATTTTCAAGGTTTAATAACCAAAGCTCCAAGGTTAGAGCTCAAATACCAATTGATAGAAGCTTGGGATCTTATCAGAAAGAATAAGGATTTCTCCCCTAATTTGCAAAACTTTGAGGTTCTGCACCTCCCAATGCCTGAAAGCCCAAATTCTCTCTCACAAATGACAAGATGGTTTCTTCTCTATTCCCCTCCCTTCATATTTATATTTATAGGAAACATGCCTCATTCCTTCAACCAATCAACCTAACTAATAAATGCGACTAACCAACCAATGGTATCTATCACAGATTCATGCAGTATATTTCCAGGCATTGTTAGTTTACAAACGTTGTATAAGAGCAATCAGGGAATCTACAGTGAAGAATAAGAAACCTTTTCAACCAACTTTATAGCTTATATAGGTTGATAAATCATATAAGAAATCAAGAAGCTGGAGATTAACAAAATACTTTTCATTAGATGATACATCATCCACATTTATGATGAAATGAGGCAAAACAATAATGAATTAGTTGTCGGTAAATGTGATATCAACATAAAAACTAATCCATTCCATCTGCACGAAAACCTAATAAAGCAGCATTTCAGACTTCCTTTCATGTCTAGCCAACCCACCAAAGATACAAAGAAAGTCTTCCAAAAAATTTGCAATACCTTTGAGTCTCCAATAAATGAATCAAAAACAGCATCCGTTGCCAAGGTGGCAGCCAATGGTATAATTCCACCAGTCATCAGCTTGCTAAAGCAAGCTATATCTGGTTCACTATGTATTAGCTCTGCTGCAGTCTGTGAGAAGAAATATAAACTGCTAATAAAATAAATGAATAATATGAACATAGTTTTTAAAATAAGATAATAGCAGTCATTGAGAGAAATCACCTCTACTCCCAAACGCCAAAAACCAGTAAAAACCTCATCAAAGATTACTGGAATTTTTCTACTCCGACACTCGTTAACAAGCACACGCTGAAAAAGTGGATCAACCATATGCATTCCACCAGCACCTTGTATAACTACATAACAGCTCAGGCCCCAAATGAGACTCAATTTCAAGAAAAGGTAAAAATATGTTAAAATAGAGTATATAGAAGCCCACCAAAACAGTTTTAGATAGAAGATATAGGAACTTAGAAAAACAAAAATACTTTTGCATGGAAGACCTATAACCACTCAAATATAATATTTCATTCACATTTCACTCAGGTAATTCTGCTACTGTGGTCCTTATTTAGATAAAGAGAATGATGTGTTACATGTCCAAGTGGGTAAAATGAGAAACTTGTTTCCCTTAGTTTCATGTAATGGACTAATACAAGATCAACAGGGTTACATTATTAAGCTACAGGAGGAGAAAGTGAAAATAAAATGGCACTATAATCTGTAAAAGAAAATTCTCATAAATATCTTGCCTGGCTCCATAATCAATGCTCCAACTCTACTTGACCCTCTAAATCCAGATAATAGTTTTGATATGTACGATGAATAAACTGTAGCAAGCTCAGACTTATCTCTGCCTTTGTCAAATATTTCATCACATGAGACAAAAGCTGTGAAAGCATCAACAAGTAAAACAATTATATTCTAAACAGTAATCAATAAAAGAACTGAAATTGGAAACTTTGAACTTACTGATGCTTTCACTTTTCAGACTTTCCTGATGATAACCTTCAGGTATGGAAATATTCCATGTATTGTTGTGCATAAAGACAGAAGGAGGATCCAGAAAAAGTCCCCTCCCGGTGTACCTATGAAACAGAATTTAGAAGGGTTTCATGAATTTTAGCTAGGTTTAGAAAACTAAAATCAATTCCCTGATAATAATATGGAACATATGTTCCAACAAATAATTATCTTCAGCATCAACTTATAGAACATAGCTTTATATCAAGCTTTCAAACAAAAGCATACCAAGCATGAAAGAATAGATTTTTAAACAAAATAAAACTACGAATCTGACTTATGTTGAACAGAAATTCACCAACCAAAACTGCTTCATCTATTTTTGGTCTACTTCCAAGACCTTTTATAATAATGATTTACATAGAGTGATTATAAACCCTCAAGCTAATTCCCAATTCAAAACCTACCAAATGACTGGGAACACTTTTAGTCAATATCTATCACATTAATTTGATATCAATATTGTGCATCATGACAATACTCAAAGAATTGAACAGATTGAAAAGATCCTATTTCACAAATGTGCTGTAGAGGGAAATGTCTATACCACGGTTGCTGCAGGAAGCCTGTATAAGAAGATGGTGCTTGTGCTTCCATAGCACCCAATGTGTCACCATGATAAGATCTCTGAAGTGCAAGAACCTGAAATAATGAAATCCACAAGCATTAGAAAATGTAAACTTCAATGGATTAAATTCAATTATAATATGTTTGAATATTTTTCATGTTTGAAGAACCAGTGAAAATACACTAACAACTACCCGGAAAATAGTGTTAAATGCTAATGGATTACGGATTCAAAAGTGGAAATTATTTATGGAAAAGTGTGACTAGCATACCTTCCTTTTGATTCCAATGCAATCCTAACATGATTTTCAAATTTAATTAATTCATTAACTAGTGTCCTTAGGACATTTTAACAAAACCCTGTTACCAAAAACAATTTTTTGGTAGAATGTTTATAGTTCAGGAATAAATGACCACTCAACTGGTTAAAAATGTTGGAAGAGTGGTCAATAAGTAACCACCTAATGACTTAATCTACTAACAGGGCGGTTAATTGTTTCTAGACTAGAAACATTCTTTCAAAAAATATCCTCTTGTATTTTCATTTTCAATAAAGAAAAAATAAAATCAGAGAAAATCAGTGCATATTATGGTCCTTCAAAAAAGTAACCCATAAAACAAAATGAAGAATGAATAAGCTTGTTAAATAATGAAGAACCAAATGAAAATCATAAAAACAACCTTATTAAATAAAAAATCTAGGGAAGGAGGTAACATGTTTAAAACAGACATTCTACTCAAACACTAACAGAAAACTACACATTCAAACTGCTATACAAGTTACATATCCTAGCTGTACTTTATTTTTTTGCTGAAAACATATCCTATTTGTGCCATCTCAACTTTTGACACCTCATGCATATAATAATTAAATATTTCATAAAAAGGAAATATTCCTGACAGGCTGACACGACATTGTGGCCTTTGTTTTCAAACTGTTGTTTAGCTTTCCTCAAGCCTAAAAAGGGCTTGACTGGTATTAACTAGCAAAATTCCCCTTTTTTACTTTTAACTGTAAATTATACTATACTACGGCTTTTATAGAATACCATCCTCATAAGTCAAATTGGAACTTTATACACCATGAGATAAAACTGTTGCAGATTAATTAAAGGACTGAAGTAACCAACCATAAGTTCAGTGGATCTTTCAGTTGTGATATCCTCGTGACAATTCATAATAAGTCCATGATCAACAGAAAATTTACGAAATGCCATCTTGAGAGCAATTTCAATTGCTGTAGATCCATTGTCTGAAAAATAAGTTCGAGAAGCCCACCCTGCACAAAAAACAAGTCAGCTACTATGCAAAGTGTGAGAGTATTGTAAAAGGAAGCAGTTATTCAACTACTTCCTGGGATTTTTCTTTTCTGTTTTAAGAGTAGTCAGTTGTTAGTTTTCTGTTATGATTATGATTCAGTTAACTGTCCTTCTGACAGCTGTTAGTTTTCTGTTCTGATTCAGTTAACTGTCCTTGTAACAGCTGTACTCTTCTAGCCTATAAATACTTGGTTGTACTCTTTCTTTCATTCAACAATAATAAAAATTCAGAGAATGCTTTTCTCTCTGCACTTTTCTCTGAAATTCTCTTGAGATTTTCTATCTATTTTCTGTTTCAACGCAAAGAACTGCAAACTGTTCATAAAATAATGAGCATTGACAAACATCCTTAAATATCACTAGGACTGAATTGAAATATATAGTTTTAACTAAAATATCAAGTGGCCCTGAGATCAGAATTCAGATAATATATTAAATACAATACTTCAAATAACCTTTTGGTAAAATTCTTATAAGTTTTTATTAGAACTTAGGCTTACGGCCTGACTCAACCTTTGTAAAAGTGTGTCAATGTGTCTATTGGATGACCACACAATGCCATGAGCCAATATGATCAAATAAGATCAATATTTATTACATAGGGTCAATTTAATAATGACTAAAGATCAATCTAATAATAGGTAATAAGGAGTAAACCTTCAATTACTATCTAATCATAAATAAGAAAAAAATATATAATCTTAAGACTCCTCTCAAGCTGGAGCATATGTGTGATATGATTCAAACTTACAGATGTTGAAGTAAATCTAATAAAAATAAAAACGAAAGGTAGTTCCGATCGCGTGGTTGTGCCGGATAAACATGGCTTGGTGACAACCAACGAAGGTCTCTAGTGACAAAAGGTATTGTTCACCCGTAAAATGTAAATAAAGTGTGACCTAAGGTGGAAGGTGAAGCACGTTATGAAGTGGAAAAATAAGAGAAAAACACTGAGAAGAGTCACCAAGAAGAGTTTTCGGAAAAGGTCTTCAACAAGGATCTTTGAGAAGGATCTTCGGAAATAGTTCCAAGAAGGCTCTTTGAGAGAAGTCTTCAAGAAGGGTCTATAAGAAGGTCTCCAAGAATGGTCATCAAGAAAAGTCTCCAGAGATGTGTCACGCATCATGTGCGTGAACTTCCCGTGCCAGGGCCCTTCTTGGAGCCGCGTGTATTGGTGTTTTGAGTTGGTTGCACACATGGATGGCTGATGATCTCAAGGAATAGTCTTCGAAAAGGGTCTCTGAGAGTGGTCTTTGGGCCAAGTCTCCGAAAAGGGGTCTTCAAAAAAGGTATCTGGGAGAAGTCTTCAGTAATGGTCCAAGAAAGGTCTCCGAGAAGGAAAGTGGCAATATAACAGTGAGTCACAAGACAATAAGTCTAATGGTGAGAAAGGTAGTGATATGACAGTGTACCATTGAAGGCAAATAGTTTAGGCACTCAAGACATTGGGATTCCTAGGATCCAATTTAGGCTCGCTCTAATATCATGTAAAAGTGTGTCAGTGTGTGTTTTAGATGACCACACCATGTCTTTGTTTATAATGAGTTAATATGATCAAATAAGATCACTATTGATTACATAGGATCTTTCTAATAATAGCTAGAGATCAATCTAATAATAGGTAACAATGAGTAAATTTTCAATTACTATCTAATCATAAATAAGGAAATAATATTTAATCTTTAACAACCCCATAAAACCAACTTTTAAGGAGATGATTACCTAAGCCTTATAAGTTATAATTTATAAGATTTACATTGGTCAAATCTCTAGTCAATCAGGGATCCCAATACACCCCCTCACACCTAGAATTAGACATTTGGAGCATGTATAAACGCAAGTAGCCCAATAACAACACCCCCTCATTTCTAGTAGTAGACATTTAGAGCATGCACTAATATAGGTGGCCCAATAATGAATCTAGGATAGATTTGATACTATATTAGAATTTGGGATTAGCGCCTAACTCAATTACACAACCAATTTTTAAAATGAGGATTGCTTAAGCTTTATAAGAGCTATTTTGGTCATATTTGTAGTCAAAGGGAATCTCAACAGTTTATATTTTATACACATGCATAAGCATATAATGGGAACGTAATAAAAGGACATACTAACCTTTACCCACACCTTGAAGCAAAAGCTCAGCACAATGTAAGGCTGGCTCGTGAACATTCTCAGGGAACATTACATGCCCAAATCTTGCAGCAGCATATCCCATCTCCCTAGCAAGCTCAGTCTGAATTCACCTAAATGGAAAGATTGCATCAAAGCAAAATTTGAGAGATCATATAATGAAGGGATGTCTAAGTTAAATACGCCAAACATGTCTGATATTGAATAACTATATATTAAAATGTATTGTAGATCCATCTCTTAAAGATTCGTTAAACACTAAATATTACTTTTAACCATCCTTTTTATTAGGGTTTCAAACTGACTATGGAGAGTTCAGGACCTTCAGGCATTAGAAATAAAAAAAATAGAAAGAACACTTTTATAAGCTTATCCAACAGTAAAAGAAAGGAAGAACGGCATATTTTAAGTATATGTCCTGCAGTCCCTCAATTGGACACCCAATTTGATAATTACTAGTTTCAATAACAGAACTAAAGCTTAAAAAATATGAGTATGACCTGCATTATAGCGTCAGGTCCTTGAGTCCACCAACTAGCACATGCATCAAATTGTGGTGCTATGACTTCTGTCTTCTGAACCTTAAAAAAAAATCACATAATGTCTCATCTAGTCAATATAGAAAAAGTGTGAACAAAATAATTCCATAGGCCACTAAATCTAATTCTGATGAAAACACTAAATGCAGTAAGCTAGGCTCAACATAGTGCAGTCCACTAAGATTTGTATTGCAAATCCTTAACAAATAATAATAAATAAATGACGATTTTACTAGAGAGAAACCTTGAAGATAGAAAAATTCCCACCACAACGTGAATCAATTACTGTGACCCCTCCATCATGTACAAGTTTGTGTTGAGTGAAAGGCCACCAGATGATATCCCTAGCTTCTCTTGCCATGTTATGCAACTTTTTAATTCTCTCAAAATAAGCTGATAGCATTATTTCTTTTAGATTACTAAATATACAATGAGAACTTTCAAACCAATCCATAAGGTCATTTGATGGATCTTTTGGAATAGGCGGTAGCACTAAAACAGGAACCCTGCATGAAGTCAACAATAGTGTATATAAGCACATAGAGCAACAATACTGCAACACAACAGAAAAGACCAAAATAAAAAATGCAGCTATAAGGGAACTTTAGATGCATGGATGTATACATATACAGGAGATGGCTGGCCTGTGTTTATAAAGCTCAATTTAGGGCCGAAAATTTCAATTTTTAAACCCACACTTGATAACCTATTCCAGAGAATAAGTGTTTGTTTGACAACAGTTTTATAAAACTGTTTTCAGTATTTTAGTTTTTAAAAACTAAAAAACTAGTTTTTGTAGTGTTTCTGAAAACAGTTTTCGAAAACATTTCTGATTTTTTAGTTTTTAAAAACTAAAAAACAGAAACAGCCGAAAGTAGTTTTGCTTTTCAGTTTTCTATTTTTGTTTTGAAAACTCAATACAATCAGAATATGTTGTTTTTTCCTTTTCATTAATGAAATTCTAATAAATATGAACAAGTTTTCCCATTTTTACATCTTCAAAACAGTTTTTAAATAACACTTGTCAAACAAGTTTTTTTTTTTCTTTTCTTCCCGAAAACAGTTTTTAAAAACTATTCTTGAAAACTCTTTTCAAAAACTAAAAAAAAAAACCAAATCAATCAAGCCCTAATTCTTTATTGGAACTTCAAAGCCTCAAACCCACATTTACACTAGTGAAATATTTTCTTTTGTCAAAAATATTATTAAAGATATGATTTGATTACATTAAGTAGTATATTAAAATATGATTTGATTACATTAAGTAGTATATTAAAATATGATTTGATCACATTATATAGTATTTTATCTTTAGGGATTTAGTCATTATTTACATTTATTTAGTTTCCCTTTTATTGTACCTATCACTTGTTATAAATAAGAATTCCATGTGTGCTCTAAACACACAATTAAAGGCATAAACTTTTACATGGTATCAAGAGTTTAGGGTTTCGATCTCTCTCCTTTTTTTTTTCTTTTTTCCTCTTTTTTTCCAGTGTCATACACTACGAAGCCCAGAATCAAATTCTTTTTTCCATCTTACATCCTACACAGGACGTTCATTCTCTTCCTCTATATGTCTTCAGGAGTACCTATTTTGTTCATAATCTCACTTCAGGTAAAAACAAGCTCTCTGCCAAGTCCCTAAAATGTCTCTTTCTAAGTTACTCTCACCTCTAGAAAGGTTACTAATATTTATGTCCACAACTTCAAAGGTACCTTGTCTCTGCTGATGTTGCCTTTCTTTTCTTCCACCATTATAAGTGTTCCTCTGGAAATCCCAACTAATATTCTAGTTGTTCTTACTCCAACCCTATTTGTTTCTCCTACCCCACCTCCACTACTCACCTATCATCGCCGGACGCAGGCTCTACCACCACCTTTTGATCCTCAAACATTATATCCCACTCCAACTATTCTTCCAATGTTGTCACCTGTACTAGAACTTTCTATTGTCATTCGCAAAGGTATTCGGTCAACTCGTAATCCTAATCCTAATTATACCTTCACTATTAATTATGACCGTTTATCTCCTTCCTATTACTCCTTTGTTTCCTCCTTGGGTTTTGTCTCTATTCCTAAGTCTACAGGCGAAGTCATGGCTGACCACAATGGCAACAAGCGATGTTGATGGAAATGGCTGCATTAGAAGCTAGTAACACGTGGGAACTTGTCCCCTTACCTCCTAAAAAGTCTATCGTTGGCTGCCGGTGAGTCTATACAGTGAAGGTTGTACCTAATGACACTATTGATCGTTACAAACTCGTTTGGTGACTAAGGGTTATACTCATAGGTTTGATTATGGTGATACTTTTTCCCCAGTGACAAAAATCACATCTATTCGTTTTTTTCTTGCTATAGTTGTCATTTGTCATTCACCATTGCTCTCTCCATCAGTTGGAAATAAAAAATGCATTCCTCCATAATGACTTGCAGGAAGAGGTTTATATGGATCAGCCACCTAATTTTACAGTTTCCAGTGATTGTCCCCTTGTCAGTAACCTTCGTTGATCACTTTATGGTTTCAAGCAATCTCCGCGTGCCTGGTTTAGTCGATTCAATTCTGCCTTACTTGAATTTGTTATGACTCGTACTGAAGTTGATCACACCGTTTTTTCCCTTCACTCTTCCATTGGCTTGTGCATCTACTTGGTTATCTATGTTGACGATAGTCACAACCGGCAATGACTTTGAGGGGATTCTTCGTCTCAAGTCTCATCTTCATAATCATTTTCAGACTAAAGACTTGAGACCACTTCGATACTTTCTAGGCATTGAAGTTGCTCAATCCTCCACTGGCATTGTTATTTCCCAGCACAAGTATGCCTTAGACATCTTGACCGAGACGAGAATGCTTGATTGTTGCCCCAATGAATCACCTACAAACCCACATGTAAAGCTTGTTCCAGGTCAAGGGGAGCCTTTGAAAGACCCTGGAAGATACTGTTGTCTAATGAGCAGACTTAGTTACCTCACAGTCACTAGACCAAACATCCTATTTGCAGTTAGTGTGCTTAGCCGATTCCTGCAAAAGCCTTGTGACGGTCATTGGATAGCGGTTATGCGTATTCTTTGGTACCTCAAGAATGCACTAGGTCACAGATTGATATATAAAGATAAAAACAATTCTAAAATTGTATATTACTCTAATGCTGATTGGGCATAGTCACAGTCAGATAAGAGGTCCACTATTAGATATTGTGCTCTTATTGGTAGAAACTTGATCTCATTGAAGACTAAGAAACAGAAAACAATTTTAAAATCCAGTACTGTGCCCTGGCAATGGCTGCGTGTGAGATCATATGGCTCAAATAACTACTCCAACAATTAAAATTTGGAGATCTTAGTGGTAAGAAACTGATATGTGATAATCAGTTTGTCATGCAAATTGCATCAAATCCAGTCTTCCATGAACAGATTAAACACAGGGATTGGTTGTCACTTTGTTAGAGAGAAAGTACTCTCCAGAGAAATTACCACTGAATTTGCTAGTTCATTTGACCAACTTGCAAACATCCTCACTAAACCCCTCAAGGGTTCTCGTGTTGATAGTATATGTAACAAGCTTGACTCATATGATATATATGCTCCAACTTGAGGGGAAGTATTAAAGATATACATTATGTAGTATATTATCTTTAGGGATTTAGTCATTATTTACATTTATTTAGTTTCCTTTTTATTGTACCTATCACTCATTATAAATAAGAATTTCATGTGTGCTCTAAACACACAATTACAGTCATGAACTTTTACAAATATTAATCTGAAATATTTACCTCTAAATATCGATTTTACCAAATTATCCTCACCAACAATAGTCAAGCAAAACTTTTAAAATGAATTGGTGTGCAACTTGCTAATTTAGCACTTAAAGTAATTTTATTAATACTACTAAAACAAAAATCATTTTCATTAAAAGAAAATGGGATAAATGTTCTCAAACTTGAAACTTCATCCTTGAAAAGCAAAACATTCAAAATTAATTCTTCTGATGTCTAATCTAATATTCTACTCAACAGTAAAGTATAAATTGTCAAAACAAGATTTTAGAGGCGCTCATTCAATAACTACAAAATGAATTTAAGTAAAACAACAATAAATAAATAATGCTGAAACCATTCAGCAGCTTAAGGGCATTAAATGCATTCAACATAAAACCCTAACCCTTTTCTTATTTAATAATCTAAATTACAATCATTTCCTTCAGAGTAAATAATACACATCCTGAGGTTTGTCCTTAATTCCTTATTACACCCACTACCTTTCCATTTTTAAACCCTACAAAACCCCTTCTACTTTTTTTACTTTCATTACACTGATCTCCCTAAGTTTTTACTTTCATTACACGGATCCCCTCTTAGACCTAAAAACATACTACACCAGCCCCCTTAAGAGACTAAAAGTAATGTAAAAAAATAAAAGGGTGGTAGGTGTAATAAAAGTACCTATGGAGGCGTCAACATAATTTATTTTTTCCTTTATTATTATAGACTAATTTGTATAATTAATTCTCAATACTTTGCTTTACCTTACTGCAGAGTGATGACTAATTCGTTTAATGAGATATAGTGCTTAAAATAAGAATGTTTCCAAAAATCGAGATGCAGTGCTCAGTGCTTAAAACCTTTTCAGTCCAAATTTTTCAGTTTTACAAATAAGTTGAGAAAAAGGAACATAAGTAATCTTTTGTGGTTAATAGAAGTTCTCTGTTTTTCAAGTCACAATAATCAGAAAGGGAATATAATAACTAGTGTAATCAAGCTTTACTTGTTTCCCATATAAGACATCAGTGGACCCTCATTTAGAAGGCCATGATCCTCAAAAACAACAGCCACAACATCATATCCTCGAAGTGTCAAGCTCTCATAAGCTGATATTGTTCCAGAAATACCACCTAGCCGCCCATCTCCAACAAGAACTGCAGGAATACGAAATGGCCTGCCAGAAAATGCAAAAAGAACCAGATTTAACAAAAAATAAATACACAGCATATTGCATACATATGCCCCACCTACACATGAAACTTTATTATCCTCTTCGCCTGAATGCTACGTATAACAGATTTGCTTCCTTACCCTAATTAACTAAACATTACCAGTTAAGCTTATAATTTTTATGATAACACTCCTACAAAGAGTAGACAGATCAAACAGTGCAAGGCTAACGAGCATAGTTGCTTCTATTCCTGAAGCTGACCTTCCTTTGTGGGTTAAGATTGATACTCAGTTCTGCAGTATTTTCAAATCCACTATTCATCCTTCTCAAAAGCTAACTTTTCGGGTTCATGAAACATGTGAAGTAGTATGGTGACAGGCCAAAATTCTCTACACCAATGACACTCAACGACTCTACAAGGTGTGCCAAAACCTTGTTAGTTTCATTGCTTCGGGACAGCTTGATGGCTCTATGGCAGATTATTTAGGCAAAATTCATAGTCTTCATGATTTCAATGAATTATTGCCCTCTGCTTCCACTCCTACTCAAGAGCTACAAGTTGTGATGTTCTCATTGTGAGAAGAACAATCGCACTATTGATAGATGTTAGCGTCTACATGGTCGCCCTCCCCAAACAAACCAATGTCTCAAGCAATTCTCAGGCTAATACTCAGCTCCCCACTTCCTCTACACCATCTTCTAATCCATCCACATATCCTGCCATTTTCACTAACTTCATCAAGTGGTACAAGGATTGTTAGACCTCCAAAGTTCGGAATTGTTGTTGGATTTGAGTCACATAGGTTAAACCAGCTAAACCCCTCATTGCATGTTACCTTATCAATTGTATGCCTTCTTCTGTTTTTGACAAGAAAACATCTCACTCCCTTTTATTTCCTCATTAGAATCTTCACCCTCTACCTCCACAAGTCTTTAGGTACACTTGCTTCCTCCATAATCTCTCCTTTGGGCTTGATAAACTTTCTCCTCTTCATAAATGTGTTTTTCTTGGTTATCCTTGAGCTCAAAAAGGATATAAGTGTTTACTCTCCTTCTCTTCGTCATTATCTAATTTCAGCAAATGTAACCTTCATGACTAACCTTTCTTTGGGGACTTTGCTCACACTCCTTTACTTGATGCTCCTTCTCTACCTCTTGTTTCTTTTTATTATTGTCCTCTTGAGTTATCTCCACCTAGTTGTCCCCTTCATCCTACTCCCTCGCCCCTATAGGTGTATTCTCATTGTCCTTGACCACCACCTCTACCAAATGGACCTAGTGACTCTCATCTAATTACAATTGCTCTAACTCCTCTAAAACTGTCTCCTAAGCTTGGTCGTCCTATTGCTCTTTGGAAAGGTATTCACTCTAGCAGGAATCAATCCCCTCAGCTTGTGTGGTTGAAACAGCTTTTTAAAGAGTTGAAGTTTGCAGATACTTCTCCTGTGAGACTGTGACTCTTATATGTGATAAGAAAGTTGTTTTGCACATTGCCTCCAACCCAGAGTAAATAGTTTTATTAAAGAATCAAACATATTGAAGTAAATTGTCAATTTGTCATTTCATTTGGGATCACTAAGTCTTTAAGGGGTCCTAGGATTTATTATATATGAAATAGACTTGGTGCATATGATTTATATGTTGATCTTGAAAGGTGTTAGAAATTAGAATATAGTTTCTAGCACTAAAGTTATTAGGCCTTAAGCTAATTTGTATATTTTAACCTTTTTGGTTCAACCGATGAGAGTTGTGTTTTTAGCACTAAAGTCACATATGTAATTACCAATCCAACAAAATTTGAGCCACTTAGATACAAATTTATTCATATGAATTAGAATGCAAAATTCGGATAAAGAGGCTCATTTTCTGTGTCTCAATTAAACATTCGTAACATTTTCTTTCTTTCGGCATTTCTCTCACAACTAGTCAAAAACAACTCTCTCAATAAGCTCATACTACAATGTTTTTATTATAATTTAATATTAACTTTCTATATTTTTCAATTTACCATCTTTTATCTATGCTTCTAAACTGAATTTTAATATTTTTCTTTAAAGAAATTGTTCATAACGAAAAAATAACTTTATATCACAATTAAAAATATTCGCTGTAAGTGTAACTTATCATATAAAAAAATATTCATTATAAATCCAAAATATAAACTATATATTAAAAATATGAATATCATAATTTAAATAATTCATCATAACATATCATATAAAAAATATTAATTGCAAATCTGAAACATAATTTATGTATTAAAATATGAATTTTATTAATATAAAGTTTGTAATAATGCACCTGCTAAAATACTGGTCTTAAATTAGATTTGCCATCAAAGTTGAAAACCTGTACAGTTTAATTAAGAGTCTGTTTAGAAAAGATTATAATCAATTTGTTTAGATTAAAAGTTACCTTAAAAAATGAGTTGGATGTTTTGAAAAATATAATTTGTAGTTTATGATTATTTCTCAAATGTAATTTTAAGTTATATTCAAACAAAATTAATTACTCTTAAATCATTTTTCAACAAATGTTTTTCAAACAAAAAGTTGAGAATAATGATAATTAATTATACATATAATTCATAACTCACATAATCTAATTCAAAAATACTCTAATAAGTAATAAGATATGTAGATAAAGCTGACGTTAAGTTGGGAAAAAAATTAATTGATATATCTTGTTGTCCTATTTAATTTGGTGTTGGTAGAGAAGTTTATTAAAATAGGTTATAAGAGCAAAACTGCAAAAAACACATTACAGTACACACCTATACAAGTCACATTGAAGCGAGCCAGAAGGACCTGGACTGGCAACTCCGCCAGCAGTCTCCACTACACACAGAACTTGCGACCTCTCTTTACCAGCTCCGCGTTCCACCACGTCTTCAAAACACTCACCCAGAGTTTCCAGCACCACCGAGTCCTTCACGACCAAACCCTCCCTCTCTGCGGCCAGGTGCGGCGACACCGCCTCTTCCCAAGCGTACAGCGTCTTGCAGAGCAGCTCCGAGGGGGCAACTCCCTCCTCGCCGCCGAACGGCTTTGTCTCCGTCACGGCGGGGGACACGTTCAGGACGCGATGGGAGGCGGAGAGGGGAATGCGAGGGCTGCGGAGGACGGAGAGCTGCCGGAGCTTGTTGAAGACAAAGCGGGAGTCGGAGTCGGCGGGGAAGCCGGTTTGGAGGGGCTTGAGATAGTGGAATTGGGAGGGGGAGGAGAGGAGCGTGGCTGCGGCGATGCCGGCGGAGACTAGGGTTTTACCGACGCCGGTGTTGGAGCCCCATATGAGGTAGATGGGGTGGGAGAGAGGGAGGGAGGGCGGGTGCGACGGGGTGGAAGAGAGATTGCGGCGGTGGAGACGGCGGGAGAGGAAGCGGAACATGGCGATTGGCTAAGAGGAAGAAGAAGTGTGTCACTGTCAGAGCCACAACCACAAATTGAGAAACCAGGCAAGTTAAGGAGGGAAAGCCGAAATGATATCCTCCGTTTCAGGCAACTGGAATGCAGCAAAGGGTAAATTCAAAATCTCCACACAACTAACTGTCTAATTCCTTTTTCTACCCTGCAATCCTATCATCTTTTCCCATCCCTGCTTTTCCTACGCTAACTTATGTTTTTTATGTATTCTTAATTTAATTATTTTGTTTCTTAAAATTTTTAAAGATATTAGTGGTTAGTTTGGTTGTTTCATGTTTTCCCAAACAATTTTTCTCGATTAAAAATAATAAAACTCCGTTAAGTTTTTTTTATTGTATTTTTGTTTTTGTTTTTATTTAAATTTATCTTCATATTACTTGTAATCATTAATTACCTACTCACCATCAATTATCTTATACTAGCAAATTATTGTCGATGATCACTTCCAATCTGAACATTTTTGGCCATCAATTTTCAACATCTAAGGTTCTATATGATTAACATTTGTTAATGATGTTTTAAATTTGGATTTTAAAATAATGTTATTTTTAAAATTTTAAAATCAAAAACCACTACCTATTTGAAAATATAAATTTTGATAAATATAAGTAGTTACATAACATATGTAAATAATGTATCTCTATTTAATATTTATTGATGACTATAAATTATTTCACACCGTTTTCAACCGTAAACCACCATATATAATGCTTATAAAAAAATAATGTTTGACAGTTTTAAGCTTCTAAAAAACTTGTATATTTGTTGCAATTTATAGCTGTTAAAAAATTGTATTTTCAAATATTTATGAACTTTGTTAAGAGCAATAACATTGTGAAAGAAGATAAACAAAATTAACATGTTTTACAAAATTTAAAAGTACAAATGACTAAATTTAAATTTGACTAAAAATACATGGACTAAAAATATTTTTTATCTTCTTTTAATTGTTTAATTTGGAACTATAAACCAATTATGCATCCCAATGTGCTACAAAATGCTATTGGTAAAAAAATTATAATATTGAAACTTGTGTTAAAATGAAAATTTGATCCATTCAGAAAAGTTGTAAAGTTTTATAAATCATTTGAAATATAAAAGATTTCAGCATTCTTAACATAGAAAGGAGAAATATTACATTTTGATTTTGAAATGTGTATAAGTATATGATCATCTAAAAAATGCAAAAAATGATGGTCTGAGATTTAAGAAAAAGATCGCTCGTAAATGAAAAAAAAAAAATCAATTACATATCAAATATCACTTGTTAGGTTAAAGAATTAAAATGTAAGATTTATAAAAACCTTGTAACAATTACCTTAATCATGACATGGTAAGTCTCAAAATCATGTTTTATTTTGAGGTATATGTGTCTCGTATGAAGAAAAATTGTTGGTGCAACCAAATCGTTTAAAAATTTAGTTAAAAAAGTTAATTTATTAAATAGGTTGTTACAATATTGAAAGATAACATTCTAACTTTTTCTAACTAAGATTGTTAAAAAATTTGAATGTTGAAGATGTATAAGTAGATTTAATTATTGCAAATATAAGCAAACTCGAAATTCTTTTTATGTGCGCAATACATTGTAGTGATGCTATAATGAAAAAAGTGGGTTGATATTAGATTGAGATTAACTTATTAAATTTTAGAGATAACACATTTGATACCACATCTAAAACCGATGAAGAAGATCTTGAGACATCTTTCAAACTAGTATTTGAAACTTGACTTTATGATAATGAATTGAAAAATGTTGGTATCTATGATAACTTATCAAGATTTAGTTATTAACAGTCAAAATTGTTCGACTAAGTATTTTCTTAAACTTATACACTTATGCTTATGTCATATTAGAGAGAAGAAAGGTTATCATATGAAATAACTTATCGTAACTATAAAATAGTCAATATTTTAAGTGTTTATTATAACTTTTTTTATTAATAATATCTTAATCATTTGGTTAAAAATTTAATTGTATTTAAGGTTTATCACTCCTCCTAAACATATATCCGATGATTATTATAACTATATCATAACTAATTGCAAAAATTTGGCTATATAACCAAATATATTTAAAAATGGTTTTATAATCAATTATGGACATATAACCTACTTTAAATTTTTAAAAAAAAAGTATATTTAGTATATATTTTACTACAAAATTTATGCATTAATAATATGTTATATTTAATTTAAATTGATTTTAAAGGTTAAAAGTTATTTTTAAGCACCAAAATGAATTATTATTTTAAGTTATAGAATAAATCATATAACTAGTTTTAGTCAAAAGGAAAATTCAATCTTTTAAAATTGTAATTAAGATTAGAGTTTAATTGGTATACGTTGTCAAGGTAAAAAAGATTTTTACACTCTAACATTTAATCATTACTTTTCATTTACGTTAATTTTAAGTAATAATGAATAAAATCAATAAAAAAATTATGATTACATGTTAGTGTAAAAATTTTTATACTAGTAATATATACCAATTAAACTTATAAAATTATTGAAAAAGTAGAAATAAGCCTAAATATCCTAAACTGGTCATTAATTCTTAATTATGGATTGAATGGAATCTTGTATGCAAATCAGTTGACAGAAGAATAGAAAAAAGCATTTTCTATATACCCAAACTGATTATATAATCAGTTTTTTATATAAAATTATATAATTAGTTACATAGCTTCGTAACCTTTGATTAATTTAATTATTACAACCACTTGTCATATACTGATATTTATAAATGTTTTAAATTAAATGCTTATTATGATTATAGTTAAAAATATAATTGGTTATTATGAACGTCTAGTAAAAAATTTTCTAAACATATATTACAACGAGTTGCCATTTGTTTGTTTACTTTTCAAATGAGAACATAGGAAAGAATTCACAGTGAATATTAAGTAATTGTTTGAAAATAGTTTTATAAAAAAATTTTAAATTTTTTTTAATATTTAAAAATTAAAAAACTCGTTTCATTATCATTTTTTAAAACAGTTCTAAAAAACAGTTCTGTTCTTTTAATTTTTAAAAACTACAAAATATTTTGTATTTCATCTTTATTATCACATTGATTTTATTAACGTTATATATTGTCAACTGTCTAGTAAATGTATTGTTGTCACTTGTAATATCCGATTAGTGTTGGGTTATCCTCAAAGACTTTGCGAATACTTGAAATTTCAATTAATATTTACTTAATGATTTATAACAAAACATAAAAAGATTCACGAGGTAAATTATATAAAGAGATGGTAAAGCAAAGTCCAACAAAAGCAAATCACAAAAAAAATATATTTTTCAATCAAATATATAGTTGTTGGGGTTTTAGATTCCTTTTCAACACTTTAATCACTAAAAAATTATTTAAGTTTCTTACATGGTTCTTTTTCTACTGAAAGCATCCAAACAACAATTCCTCAATGTAGAGAATATTAAATTATTAGAGATTTTATTCAAGGAAAACAAAAGACACATAAGCATTATTTTATTCATAGATACAATGTTTAATACGATGTTTTTCTCAAATTTTAGCTTGAAATTATTTCTCAAATTTTCCAAGCATATATAAACGAGTTTAATAATGATAAAAAAAGCTTTAAGAGAACAAAACAACGCAAAATGAGAAGTAAACTTAGATAACAAGAATGAAATAGTCACATGAGTGTTGATTAGTATATGGATCCCCCAACCAATTGGAAGATTAGCTACTTATAGTTATAAGCATCATAAAAATAAAGGAAGAATACAAGAAGAGTAAAAAAGAAAGAAAAAGTGATGGAGACAGTTTGCTTTTGCTTCCTTATCTGTTTTTCTCTGTTCTATGTCCAATTGTCTTTCTTTCCTCTTAAGTTTTCTTTTAACCACTTGGATCATTAAACATTCTACACTTAGCAACAATTTGTCTCTCAATGAGGTTAATGTTCATTAATGAACTCCTTCTATGCTGGACTATTTTAAAGCATTGGGTTAATGTTCATTACAAGGTTAATAAAAATTCCAATATTCATTAATGGTAATAGATTACATTTTAAGTTATAAAAAACTCCTTGACAATCCTTCATGTAGAAACCCAATTTTGTCTAGATTTTATTTTTATGCCTAAAATAAGGCTTGTTAACCCCAAAAAAGGAAAACAAAGAAGAAGAAAGCTGGCAAGGAGAGTTATTTAGAATATCCGAGGAAAGGTGAAGAGAGTGGATCTCTCCTTGGAGTAGATGAAGAAAATATATCTCACTTCGAGACAAGCATGGAGCAATGCAATGAAAAAAAAGATTTTTAGAAAGGAATTGTTCTATCAAGAATCAGCTGAGCAAATTCAAATCCACTCAAGTGATTTAATTCTCTTCATCATGAAGGATTCTATCTCGCTAAGCGAAGGATGTTTCTTTGAGAAAAGGATGTTTCACTTACTAAAGCCATCCAAACCCAAAAATTCTCATAGCAAAGCTTCTCTTGCTGAGTGAAGGGCAGAAAAAAAGTTGGGATACATTGCCATTGGTAGAGTGAGCTAATCTTCGCTTAGCAAATTTAAGGCAGCAACTCAATTCGGTCAGCAAAAAAACTTTCACTCAACAATGGTACCCAGACTCAAACTATAAAAAAGGGTGTAAGTTGACTCAACAATGAAACTTTTATAAAATTCATTAAATAATTAAGTAAAATTTAAAAAAAGTTAAATTAGTTAGAAAAATGAATTTTGTCTTAATTTTTTTAATATATCATTGACTAATAATTAACACATAAAAAAACACAAGTAAAACTCTTTATAGCCGATCAGAAAAAAATTATATAGGGATAAAATTAGGTTCTCAAATAGGCAAAAACATGTTTAAATAAAAAATTTAAAAAATAAAGGCTCCTTGTTAGGGATGATTTTTATTTTTCAGTAAATTTATAAAAATAAAAACTAATTTTGATTTTAGGTTTTCAATTTTTTTAAAAAAATGTTTTGATTTTTAAAATTAAAACATTATTTTTAAATCTTAACAATATTAAATTTTTTTCTCCTAAAGTAAAAGTAACTTACGAATTTCTTCGACAAAATTCATTTTTCAAGTAAAATTTTCGAGTGTAAAAGAAAATATCTAGATGTATCACTAAAATATTATAAAAGAATCTTTTAAAAATCAATGCACAAAAAATTTAAATTAATTTTTATAAAAATAATTAATTTAAATTTGTAATTAATTATTGGATTAGGAACAAAATTGGGTGAAGAAAAAAGATGAATAATATTTTTTTTTTAAATTTGTAGTGACTAAAATGGATAAAACTTTAATTAATAAAATAATATGAATGCACTGATACGTTACCACTTAATAATTAAAATAATTTGAATGAATAAAAGGCTAAAATTTTACAAAATTAGTTTATTTTGATAAATTTTCTAAAATTAAAAGTATTTATCATTAAAAAATTAGCTAGATGTACTCAAATTTAATGAGGTATATGAAATTATTGTTTTCGTTTAAGTCACAATCAACGATTTTAATTTGATAAAAGGATAAGAATAATAAATTTTATAAAAAGTCAAATGTTTTTATTTTAAAATAGCGAGACTAGTGTCTTTATATTTAAGTTTTTTTATTTTTATGTTTGAAATACGTTTTTGTTTTTAAGTTTTGAAACAAAATAAGAAAGAAAAAATGTTATTTCTTTTAAACATTAAAATACAAAAAACCTTTTTTTCAAAACTAAAATAGAACACATTTGACCACCACTTTTTAACGACTCCTATTGCTGATTTAATTTAAAGCATATATAAAAATTCAAGACATTAAATTGGATGTGACTTAACTTTTTAATTAATGTACACTGATTATTAATTGTTTTTTGAATTAACCAACTTACCTCCATTTTAATCAATGAACTTAATTAAGTGCAATTATTACAATGTGACCTTCTTGCCTGGTATATAAATTTAGTAGGTTTTTAATATATGATTAGGAATAATTTGCATCAAAGTGGTACTGATTTTAATTTATTGCGAGATGAATTATAACATTTTATTTTTATAAGTTTATATAATCTATGATGTTATAATGGACTGAGATAATTCCATTTAGAATGAAATGAAATTTGAGATTATTTATAACAGATATATGTCTCCATTTAATATAGAAAAGATGTCTTAGATACTTTTTTTAGTAAACCTGGTTTTAGGAACTAAAGAGTGAAAGTGAGTTATAGTAAATATAAGTATACTTTGTGAAGTGTAAATTGTGTGTTTGTATAAGAATGTTAAATCGAAAATTATTCTTATTATATTTATTATTAATATTAAAAATTATTTTGATTAAATAATAATTTATATATATATATAATATTTGTTTTATTATTGAGGATATTATGATTGTTTTTTTGTATTTCTTATCTATTGTAATTGCGAACTTTTTTGAACTTATTTTATTTACTAAAATTTTTGCATCTGCTAATTGTTTTATTTACTAAGAAGTTGCGAATGCTGAAAATAAGTGGAGACTTAGTCTCTATATTAGATTTTTTTTTTTTATATTGGTTTTAGATATTATTTTAAAATTTATTTTCAATAATTTATTAATCTAACGAAAAACATTATATAACCTCTAACACAAACCACCACTTACTGGAGATGAATATATAAATTTTAAAACTAAAAACAAAAATCACCTGACTATTGACCTTCAATTTAAAAGTGCCAAAATTGTAATAAAGAGATGGAAATAATATTTATATACAAGTGTTTTATTATATAAAAATTATATTGGAGGACCTTTTAATACATTAATTATTCATTTTTAACATTTCTACAACATCCGGTTTGTACAACATATATTTTTCAATCGGTGGTAATGCTATTTGGTTACTAACAAGCACGAACCACCCCCCTAACGTTTAAACGAAATAATTTGCAAACACGTGAACACTGAAACTGATTTACGTAACTCGAAGTATTTACCAAAATTTGCAACCATAGGAAAGAGATTAGAGATGAGATTATTCGTCATTGAAACCGGTGATGATCGCTGAATGGAGACAATCCAAATTGGAAATACCTGACAGGGAAATCAAATCAAAACAAAACAAAGATAAATAGAGACAAAGAAGAAGGGATCGTTAACGTTTGGCACAAGAAGGGTTTTATCCGATACAAACTCTCTCTCCATAGAAATGGACGCTTCTTCCTCTCCCGACGAACCTTCTCGCTCCATCTTCCTCGGCGTCGACGTCGGCACCGGCAGCGCTCGCGCAGGTTCGCTTCCGCCATTCACTTCTTGTTCCCATTCCACGAGTTTTGAGTTTTCTGTTCAAATGAATTGTGTTGTTTTGATTCATTGGAAGCTTGGCGGTGTTCATTTTTCAATGTGCGTCTTTCTCGCGGTTTATCTTGGTGGGAGTACTAAATTCTTAAGTAGTGCTGTCCTTTTCCTTAACATGTTCACTTTTGAAATTTTGTCCAAGTTTATATGACTATTTTATTTAGGATGGGAGAGTTTCATTCAAGAGATAGACTAATTCTGTTACTTCAAATTGTCCTTCAGAAATTTTGATATGAAATAACCTTATCCTCATTTTATTGGCGTATGATGGCGATAACCAAGTGTGAACTTAGAATCTCATGCAAATGACCTAATCCTAATTTAACAATCTTCAACTTTTTGTTTATTTGTTTATTTTAAAAGTAATATTCATGTAGCTGAACTCACCTATTAGATAAGGCTTTGGTTGTTGTATTTTTTAAAGTTATATCTGTTTTTCCTTTTTTTTCTTCATACTATTAGCTACTGTTTTTACATATTTACCTTCCTCAATTTGAATAGACGTGGTAGCTTTTGTTAAACCCGTAATGCTTATGTAGTTTTCTGCTGCAGGCAGTGTATGTGTTTGCTAATTAACTATTGAGTTATTAGAAGTGACAAGATGGTATAAATGATCCAGTCCTTTTACTGGTGATGCTAATACAGGTCTGTTTGATGAGAAAGGAAAGCTTCTTGGTTCATCTAGCAGCCCAATTCAGATATGGAAAGATGGTGCCTGTGTTGAGGTAATTTTTTCCCTGGGTAATGGACTTTCAGTAGATCCAAATGATTATCTGAAGTCTGAAGCTGGTGTTATAGAAATCAATTACAGCCTCTGGAAGAACTAACATAGTAACATGACATATTTACTTAATACATATAGGACAGGAATTCCGTACCATGTTTAGTTTGTAGTGAATTAAAACGAAAATGCTCAGAGCCTCAGAATTTGTTTATTATTACTATATACTGCAAATGAAGTTATCCTACAACGTTGGCCATTTTGGTGCTCTATGAGGCTATACTTGCTATAGTATATACTAAAGTTTCTAGATGACTAGATTTTCATGTTGAAACCTTGTCTCTCTAAGTTGAAATCAATCTAAACTGAATCATCTTTCACTTTGATTCTATTGGAGCAGCTGTTCACATGTTATGTTGATTTTGCAAATGGGGAAGGGATGCATTTTAAGTTTACATTTAATTTAATTCCTGTTGAGTTGGATATGTATTTGTGGTTTTCACTTTCAATGCATTAATGTACGTATATTTTATTTTATAATGTAGATTCATCTTTTTGTTCTAAACAGCAATCCTCTACAGATATATGGCTTGCAGTTTGTGCAGCAGTAAAATCAGCTTGTTCTAAAGCTAAAGTTGCACCAACAGAAATAAATAGTCTGGGATTTGCAGCTACTTGTTCTCTTGGTATGTTACAGTTTTGAAATTGTTGCTTCCCCCCTCCCTTTACCTCATGGAATATTTAGTTTTACCACTTTGTAACTGTAGCTGTTTGTTTATGGATTATACCAGTTGCAGTGGATTCTGATGGCTCACCTGTTTCGGTTTCTTGGAGTGGTGATTCAAGAAGAAATGTGATTGTATGGATGGATCATAGAGCTGTAGAACAAGCTGAAAGGATCAATTCCTCTAAATCACCTGTATTAGAGTACTGTGGTGGAGCTGTTTCACCTGAAATGGAGCCACCAAAGGTACTATCTGCACTGGTCCCATTATTTTACTAGGATTATCTTGTAACTGATTTTCTTTAGCTTTTTGCTCTTCAAACTTTCTAGTTTCTATGTTGTTGATTCCTTTGTTACATGTATCATACTATCATTGAGTTCTTGTTGATCTTTCGGAGTATAATGTTTAAAGAAATGTTTTTAGAAAAGTTATATTATATAGGATTTACCTTGTTAAACTTCTAAATTGTTAAGTTCTTCACACTCCATCTTATTCGTGTAATATATTATTATCATGATATTCAATTATGGATTTATCAAATTTTTTTTATTTTCATACATCATAGATAATTAATTGGATCACATTTGCTTGAATTAGGAACCAAAAATATTAGGAATGTGATTGATTACATCTTGATCAATGTAGATCCTATTTGACCCAAATTGTTTGGGTTAGATCTTGAGAACAATTGGGTAAAAGCCATCCGAACCCGATCACGACCCGTTTATGTGGGGGTTGGATAATGGGTCATGCAATCAAGACCCATGAGTTACTCAACCCTACCCAAACTTATAATAATTATAAATAATATATACAAATAAACAAATAGAAAGTGATAATATTCTTTTACTTGGAGTGTTTGAGCTGCTTTTCCATCAATATAATTAAAGCTCTCCAGCATCAAACTAATAGTTTTATTTTGTATTAGTGACTTGGTTTTATCTTGAGTTGATGTTGAATTATTTTGTAGAAATATTTTAGTTACTGTATTAAGTTTTATTTTTTATTAGTTTTTGACTATGGGTTGAATATGTTAACATTGTGTCATGTTTAAAACTATGTATTAGTGTTTTTTACAAAAACATTTCCCAATGTTTTGATCGATGATCCAACTCAACTCAAAGTGTATGACTGAGTTGAGGCAAGTTTTTTTGGTTCAACCTGACCCGACGCAACATGATATTTTTTTAATTGAGTTGGGTAACAGGTTTGGTTAAATTTATGAATACCCCTATTCAGTGGAATGCCTCAGATTTCTTAGCTTATAGGTTATGATCTTTACTTTCCTTTTTCAAACTTGGTGGGCAAGTGTATCTAGATCAAGAGTCTCTGGCATATGTTTTAAGAAATATATTTTTAGAGAAGGTAGAGAGAGTACCTATCCTTTCGTGAAAGTTTTCGATTGTTTGTTCATGCCTCTTCATTAAGAATCATGTCCATTTAAATCGCACCATTTTATGAAGAGTTAATGATTCCACCTATCATGATTCTATTCAATTGCCTATTCGATTCAACTACACTCACCATGTGATGTCTAAATACCACTCAACCAATGTTTTAATAAATGAAGATCAACAGTTAGATATATTAGTTTCTAACAATTTTTACTGATATAATCAAACTTTTCAGCTTCTATGGGTTAAAGAAAATTTGCAAGAATCTTGGACAATGGTTTTCAGGTGGATGGACTTGAGCGATTGGTTGTCATACAGGTACTCCATGTAGTTGAAGTCTTCTCTATGTCCTACACCGGTTTGTTTTTGAGTCTAGTGGCACTTCACTTGGATTAATTTATATTAATTCTTTAGGGCAACTGGGGATGATACTCGCAGTCTATGCACCACAGTTTGTAAATGGACATATCTAGGTCATGCACACATGCAGCATGTCAATGATAAAGGCTCTCGAGATATGGAAGCTTGTGGATGGGATGATGATTTTTGGGAGGAAATTGGTTTGGGTGATCTTATTGAAGGACATCATGCTAAGATAGGTATTCAGCTTATTGACATTGGCTCTGTTAAGCAGAAACTGTCTCAAAAGTTGCTTAACCAAAGCATGTTAAGATTTTATATTACATCTCTAGTCTACCCCACCAAACGAATGTGCTTGTTGGAGTTGAAGTGTGGATATCTTTAAATGAATGGCTCCATCATGTTCACTTGTTCATAGAGGCTTTGATACTATGTCAACAACCAAGTGTCCCAAAAAGTTTAACCTATTAGGTGAAAGCATGTGAAAACTTAGAAGAATGAATTCACTTACTATAGGTGTTAGTCTTGGAGAATTCATTCAATAACTTTTTATATAACATGAGTTTAACTAAGCTAGCCATTAAGTCACGTTATATTATCTTGTTGACCATCCATGCCAAATTTTAGATAAAATTAATGTGAATATAATTTTATAGTCAATGTTTACTCTTACTCTAAAAAATACACAACAGATTAAAATAAAATTAATTGATGATCTATTAATTAATTTTAAATTCTATAAAATTTTATAGACTTGATATACTTAACAAGAACTTTAATTCAATAGATGGATTGATAAATTTGATATCCAGAAAAAAGTATTAAACAGAGTGAGTTTCATGAAACTTATTTCTAGAGGAAATGGCTCCCACCCTGTTTTGCCTATTTGTAAATGGATCCCCTAGAGTAAATGCTACATATTTTTGTATACCCTATCTGCAAATGAATTTTTTTCTGTATAAACTCTAAATAAGATTTTTCTACAATTAATTACCTCTTTGAACAAGATAATATCACATTTTTATTACTTGTTTAGCAATTTTTAAATTTCAGGAAATAATCTACTGGAATATTTGTGCAACTGCAAACTGTGTCAGTCCACCTTAAGATTTAATATTGAACTCAATTCTTTCTCTCTTTAGAAGTTCAATATGAAGAAACAATGTGGATCAATGTGATTATTTATGATTAAATTTGAAAATTGTTAATTCCACATTTATTGAACAGTTCTTGTATTCATGTTTGATCAGTTGATCTGATGAAAACTGGTGTCAGTAAGCTTGTGATTAATCATCTATGTTTGTACCATTCATTGCTGCTTCTGTCTTCCCACTGGTTAACTTAGAGTGAATCATAAAACAGGACGAAGTGTTGCTTTTCCTGGCCATCCTTTGGGTTCTGGCCTTACTCCTACTGCAGCAAAGGCAAGAACTTTTGATTTGAAGATTATGCATTATTTTGAAGTTTGACCTGGTGCTTCCTTGAGGTTCACTAGTGCGGATTGGTTCAGTTTGATGTAACAAACTTATATGACGTGGCTGGTTATTGCTTGAAATTTTCAGGAACTGGGTCTGGTGCCAGGAATTCCTGTTGGGACATCACTAATTGATGCTCATGCTGGTGGTGTGGGGGTAATTGAAAGTGTGCCACCATCAGAAGCTGAAGGTTTTTTATCACATACTTTACGCTTGTGAGTCAAGATTTGGACAAAGCAGTTGTATTTCTTAACTAACAGAATTTCTATATCCTCAGAACATGATGAGGATGCTATTTGCAACCGTATGGTATTAGTTTGTGGAACTTCTACATGCCATATGGCTGTATCACGGAGCAAATTGTTTATTCCAGGGGTTTGGGGTCCATTTTGGTCAGGTACACTATTTTCTCAATTTTATGAATTAAATCTCATTTTTTTATGACATTTTACCTTTTTCTTTTGGACACATTTGAAGCAATCATAGTTTGTTGATTATCTATTGGGGTATATACTTTGGCAGTTCATGCAGTTTAAACATTGTTAATGCCAAGATGGTTGAGAGTTAACAGTTTCAACTTCAAGTGAGTGTGAATGATGTACTGAGATCAGCATATGGCTGTAATCTCTTGGGACTTAGTTCCTGTGAGTCAGTTAGTTTCATAGTTTGGCAACTGTCTACTGACAGCTATCCTTACTCTAGTTAGTTTTGATGTAACTAACTTCATTGTATAAGTACCAAATTCGGTACTTTTACATGAGGAATAGAATCATTTTCATTTTCTCAATTGTTTCAACTTCTCTTTCTAAACTCTCTGAACCATTAACATTAGCACAAGTTACTGCTGAACTTCTCTGGATTGAGACTCCTCACTGAACCACGCATATTCCTAACCAAGCCACTTTCTCCAACAAGGTTCCTGATTCTTTGCAACAAACTCAATGTGGTTAAGCCTGTCTCTTCTCACCCACCTTGAGTCTGCAGGGTTCTGTGTTAATGATGTACTGAGATCAGTTTATGGCTGTAATCTCTTGGAACTTAGTTCCTGTAGGTCAGTTTATTTGACAACTGTCTACTGTCAGCTTTCCTTAGCTCTATTTAGTTTTGTTATAACTAACTTCACTGTATAAATATTGAATACTGTTTTGTTACATGCAGAATAGAATTGTTTTCAATTTCTAAAAATCAGTTCAACTTCTCTTTTCTAAACTCTCTGAACAATTTACAGTGAGAAATGAAATTTTTTTTTTTTTTTAAATAATAATAATTGTAGGTTTCTTGGTTGTGGTTGAAATTTAATGAATAAAATTTCCTTTGATTGGAAACTGGATCTGAAATATATTAAACTGGGTTGAATATTTGACTCATTTTATCATATTGATATTCTATACTTTTGTGACTGTATTCTTGTTAAAACCATGTATCTGTCTTTATATTGGTAAAGATATCTGCCTGGCTATTTGTATTAGTTCATTTTGGTGGAACATTTGGGATAAAAAGTATATAGTAACTGAAATTTACTTTTGACAGGATCACTTGAAGGATAGCTTTTTTAATTTTCATCATATTCTATTTCTTGTAAGAATGATTAAAGAACTCATCATGGCTTCTCTTGTTTCTTCTATATTGTGGTGCATTTTTTTCTTTCTCCGATCTTTCAGCAATGGTACCAGAATATTGGCTAACTGAAGGTGGACAGAGTGCTACTGGTGCATTATTGGATCATATAATTGAAAACCATGCTGCTTCTGCACGTCTTGCAAATCGAGCTGCTTCCCAAAGTAAGTTTTTTCTTCATTTATATTTGCATTAATAAGTCTGATTTTGAGAATTGCTTTAAGAATAAGGATCTGTTTGATTTGTTAAAATGATGGGACTGGACAATACAGTACAAAACAAGTATTGAAGTTACTAAACAACTTTTTTATCATATGCATTGTTTGATGAACAATGGACAGGACAAACAAAATAATATAAAATTTACTAAAATACATTTTAAATTAATATTAATTATCTCAATATAATTTCCACTATTATTATAATATAAATATATAATATATTATGTGAATTTAAAATATAAAATATATACAAGTAAGTTAGCTAAGGCCTAATAGATAATATTAATTCAAAATAAAAATATATAACATGATAAGGTTATTTCAGCTAGTAGATAATGTTAATTCAAAATACAATAATGTTGTTGTAGATAACAAATAATTAAAAATTCGAATGCAGTGATTCAAATTCAAATGTAGATAATGGTGTATGTCTTTTGAATACTTTGTACTCAGGACAAGAAGTTGGTGCATAGTTTTTTGAGTAATTATAACTTGAGCTTTTGTTTTGTCCTCATCTGATTAATTTTGTATTGTCCTGTAATCATTTTTCAAATCAAATGTGGAATAAGAATATTTGTCTTGTCCAGTTCCTTAATCTTTAGCAAATCAAGCGGATCTTAATTCTCTATGCTTTAATGTTTCAGAGATTTCAGTGTTTGAGCTTCTGAACGAGATGTTGGAAACAATGAAGAATGAGCAGAACCTACCCTTTGTTGCTGCCTTGACTGAAGATGTACATGTTCTTCCTGACTTCCATGGGAATAGGTATTCGGTGATGAAGAACATCTTTCCTCCATCTTATGCTATAGTGGCTTCCAAATAATAGGCTGATATATATTATGGCCCAGGTCTCCCATTGCAGATCCAAAAGCAAAAGGAGTTATCTATGGTTTGACACTGGACACAAGTGACAAACAGTTGGCTCTTCTTTACCTGGCAACTGTGCAGGGCATTGCTTATGGCACACGTCACATTGTAGAGCATTGCAATGCTCATGGTCACAAAGTAAGGATTACAACGCCATTGGCATGTTTGAGGTTATTACTCATTCTTTTGGTAGGCCTGTTTTTAACATCTATTTCATGTTTACACTGTTAGAGTCCAATTGCATGCAACTTGAATCTTTTATTGAAAGTATGAGATTCTAGTGTGGGGTTTATAAGGCCTTGAACTCTCTAATGCAACTTTGTGGTGTGGTTCATCAAAGGTTCTTGTCATACACCCGCATCCACTGATCCACTAAGATGCACCTTTCTATAATATTTTTTCTAGATCCTTTAAAGGGAGGATGTGCATAATAGAGCCAAAAAAAAGAAAAACTTATGATGAAGTTTAACAAGCAATATATGACAATATATTTTATTCCACTTCTGTTTTTGAGTAACTAACGATTATTCTTTTCTGTAATCTATAGGAGCACATCATACATCTTGAACACTGTTCTGTATGTGCTTAACTAGTGCTCCCATACCATTTGTTGGGGGATTAGACTTCCAAAGAAAACTGAAACCTGTATATTATAATTTACAGCAGTGGGTACAACATATAATATATAGACATGAAAATAAGTAAAATAAATTGTAAAATTGAAATTTAGGCTACATATCTGAATATAGTAACAGTAAGAGGGAAGTTGGGGAAAATCCTAATTACAATTAAATGTTGAATAAAGAAATACTATATGCATAATTAGACACTACAACAATTAGGACTTTGATTTTGTGGGAGTGGTCATTTAGGTAATCGAGTCATGATATGCTCTTGTTGAGAATCTTAAATATAATATGTAGGCATATTATCTTAGATATTATAGTAAACTATATTTTCTAGATTCATGTGTAATTTATAAAATAAGTCTGTACAAACACTTTTCCGCTGTATATTTAAACACGGTTTTATTCCATTATTTCTCTCTATTTCTCTTATTTTAATATGGTATCAGAGCGAGGTTGAAGGAATACTCAGAAAGCATCCCTCATCGGGGGCTCACTGTTCTTGATGAACTCTTTTTTCTTGCTGCTTCTTTTTTAAACCTTTGCCTCTTCTTCCAGCAAACCTTTTTAATATATATCTTCCTTTTTTAGTTCGTTCTTTGTCTGCTGTTAACTTGTTACCCTATTCTGGAACCTTTTTTTATGACTTGTTGCTACTGCCGTGCCGATCACCTTCTGATCGCCACTCATCTTTTGGTGAAGAATTTTCTTGTCGCTTACGTAACATTGTCCTTTTCTGGTATGATTCTCAATTTAAATAATTTTGGGTCTTCACAAATGTTGGTTTTAAAAAAGTTGGAACTTGTCCTGCTTGTCATGAATTTCTTAGGGTGATGGATATTCTAGTTATCTGGATAGAAATATTCCCCGATTTCGTCAACATTCCTGAGTTGTTTTTCTAAATATTATTTTATGGTGGTACTCATTTTGGTTTATTTATTTTGTTACTTGCTTCTTATAACAAGTTAAATGCTTAGTAAGCTACAACTTGAGGGAGAGTGTTGAGAATGTTAGATATTATTTTATCTTGATTTTAAATATAGTCTGTAGGCATATTATCTTAGATATACAAGAAACTATATCTTCTAGATTTATGTGTAATTTATGAAATAAGTCTATATAAACATTCATTCGTTGTTTATTCAGACACAATTTGCTTCATTGTTCCTCTCTACTTTTCTAATTTTAACAGCTCCATTACAAACCTTGGAAAAGGAATTTACCACAAACAGATTTCTTTGGTTGTATTGATAATATTCAACTACATTATGATTTGGTTGCATCAAGTCATCGACAAGTTTAGAGAGATAAATTGTATTCTACCGGTTAAGGGGGGCTTAACATTTAACAATAGTGATGCTCTTTAGTTTCAAAGAAATACTTGATTGAAATTCTTAAGCTTTTAAGTAAGAGCCTCAGAATTGATTCTAACTTGCACTTGGAAAACCTATTCTGAAAAATGAGAGAAATCCTCAGCACTATAATTTTTTGAAGCATAATGCTCAGATTATAGTCTAGGCAAGGAAATTAACCTATGGTACTCAATTTTGCATATGTCCTTAGCTTTATGCCACAGAAAAGCTCCTAAAGAACACTCACGTTTGTCCTCAGCGTACCAATGAACTTGATAATAATCATTCACACACTCTCTCATCTAGCTAACATCTCCTAAATTATAAGTCTCATTTCACTATGCCTGCTGGATGTTACTCCCACTTGACCTGCCACCTTAATCACTTTATTCAGCCTTCTTTTGGATACTTTCCAACCTTTGGTGTGTGAGACAGTTGGTCTACTGTCCATCATGTAAGGATCTACTGTCCTAAAATCATTCGTACTCTCTCTCCTCTAGCTAACATCTCCTAAATTATCACTCTCATTTCACTATGCCCGCTGGATGTTACTCAGTAACTAACTCCCACTTGACCTGCCATCTTAACCACTTTATTCAGCCTTCTTTTGTATACTTTCCTAACCTTTGCAGTGTGAGACAAACGGTCTACTGTCCATCATGTAAGGATCATCTTTTATTTTCTGGTTAAGTAGCTATTCATTTCATTTTAGTAGTATCCTTACAAAAAGCTAAAAATTAATTGTATATTGTTTTTATATCCCTGTTATGTTCCCATGTTATTTCTCTTGTTTGTTGATGCAGAGTTGATGAATTTTATTACCATAATTATTCTGCCTTTGCTTCCAGATCAACACACTACTTGCGTGTGGTGGCCTTTCAAAGAATCATATCTTCATTCAGGAACATGCTGATATTATTGGTACGTGTTGAGGAGTGGGGTGAGGAACATGTTTACATGAACTCATATAGTCATCTTTGTGTTACATATTCTATATGGGCCTTATTCTATCTAAAGAATGACACGGAGTGTACTCCAATTAAATATTAACAAAATTATGCTAGTATAGTATTTAGGGCTCACAAAGTGACAGTCCTGTCTAGTATGGTTTGATGGTCAACCTAGAAAAATAAAATCATACTTCTCTCTTCCATGTATTTTACAAATGAATCCACAGTTCAAGATTTTGGTTTGTTTCCAAATGTGTGCTGGTGTTGTTTTCAAGTCAATAGAAACCAACAGCTAAAATTAACAATTGCAATGCCTGCAATAAATAATTCTATTTCAAATTCTTATATTGTCCACTGACAACTTGTTAAGGATCAAGACAAAACATGGGGTCCAAAGGGGCAGCTGATTCATTAACTGTCTCATGGGCCCAGAGCTTGGAAAGTTTACACCAGGAGGAATAGATGGAGACTTGGAGAGTGAGAAGAAATTAGCAAGCTGGCAGAGAGAGAAGGGAAAAAAGTAGAGTTAGTTACTCATTGAAGTGAGGCTGATAAATAGGCTTACGTTCCTGAGAATGGGTTCTTTTTTTGGGAATTATGAGACATTTGCGGAGAATGAATAATATACACTCTCTGTAGAGCTTAGCTCTGTGGCAATTGTAGAGTTTCTTCATACCGTAGTTTCCCCCTTTTCGTAAATAATAATACTACACTATTTTGTTTACTATCTCCCTTTTTGTAAATAATGCTACACTATTTTGTTTATTATTCCATTACTTCCTCATTATCTTGCTGTGTTGCTATGATTTGTCATATAACTTAAGTAAAATATCGAAAGAAATGCAATCATTCCACAGTAGGAAAACATGATAATAAATCAAGAGCTTTAATCTTGTGTCATATTTAAGTGTTTGTATATGATTTTGTGTTATGTAGATAATAATGTCTACATTGTATGCTTAAAACTGGGACCAAATAATTTTTTAAAACTAAATTGCTTAGTTTGGAATTCAATCTTTTTGTCAGTAACCCTAGTGTTTTGGATCTTATGGTCCCCTGCAAAAACAAGGTTGAAATTGTTCCGTGATCTCAGTTCTATCTTATTTTCATTTATGCTTTAATTTATCAGTATTCAATAAAACATGAATGAACTTCATGCTGTGCACCCAAATGATAAGGAATGACATGAATGATAATTAAAGCTTTATTTGATATTTGGTTTTTTTAATAATAATTAATCTTGTGTTTATAGGCACTGGTATGTTTGTTTTGATGAATCTTGTTTATAACTTTCCTAGGTTGCCCTATAATTCTTCCAAGGGAAAGTGAATCTGTGCTCTTGGGAGCTGCAATTCTGGGTGCTGTTGCTACAAGGAAATATCATAGCCTTAGCGAGGCTATGAAAGCTCTGAATGCAGCTGGCCAGGTGAGGATGCATTTCTTTGTATGTTGAAAAATTGAAAAAAAAAAATACCAATGAGTTTCTTATTTTCAGTTTAGAAATCAAGTTCAATTTCATTAAATTACAATATTGCATCACGTGTAGTGGTGGTACTTTCCAAATAGTTCTTAATACGTTGCCATCAATATTTACGTAATTTGACACTAAAGTTGGAACTTGGAAGTATTAGGAACTGAAATATGTAGTTTAAATTTATAATATATCAGGTATAAAAAATATTTAACACAATTTTTTTGTGGACTCTGCGTCACAAAATAGGACAGTTCCTCGTGAAATTATTACTGATGTTTCATTTTTTTTTGTAAAGAATATTCATTAAATATTTTGGATGTGATAATACTGAGAATCAATATTTACGTAATTTGATACTAAAGTTGGAAGTATTAGGATCTAGTATAAAACTATTTAAGACAATCAATTGTGGACTCTGCACATACAATGTAGGTCAGTTCCTTGTGAAACTATTATCGATTTTGCATTTTATTATGTGAAGAATATCCATTAAATAGTTTAGATGGGATACTTGCTTGTTTCTAGTGAGTAAAACAGACCTATGAATGGGTGTGTTCTGAGCTATTAAATTTCAATTGCCTGTGGTGGATCACCAGATTTTTCGTTCCCCCATGCCTTGGAGGTGTTTTTGTTAGCGAATAAAATCAATGCTACCTGTTTTCCTTGAACAGCTTACAGTGTACATGAATTTTGGCAGGTCATTCATCCATCTAAGGATCCAAAGGTCAAAAAGTACCATGAAGCCAAATACAAGGTATTCCGTGGCCTTTATGAACAGCAGCTCTCATATCGCTCCTTGATGGCCCAAGCCTTGTCATAGCTTTGCAGAAATGTTTGGCTCAAACAGTCAATTGCAATTAGGTGCCCCTTCGAAGCTTGTATATTTATGCTTCAAGGATGAAAGGTGATGGGATGGTGAAAGAAATTATTGCCTCAATTTTACCGGTTTGACAATTATCGGTTTTCAAGGTTATGCTTTTTGGGTGGTAGGGTTAGACATTGAAAAATTCTTAGATAAAAGGAAAAATAATCACCAATACCGGGGTTCAAATTTTTATAGAAATTTTATGTACAGGCTCACTGGCCTCTTGCTTTCTTCTTCTTCTTCTTCTTTTTTTTTTTTTTTTTTTTATACCTTAAATGAACGACTTTCCCGCACTAATAAATATCAAATAGGAGCTGGTGGCATACTCATACATTGTTGTTCTAAGTTGTACCATACATGACTTATTTAGATAAACCACTAGGGTTAGACTTTCTTTACCACTAGGGTTAGACATGATGAATGATTTGGAAAAGCCTCGTAATGGTACGAGAATTTAGGTTTAGGATGTAATATTTGTGTAACAATTATGTTCTGGCGTAACCTACTTTCAATCCAATGAAACAAAAACCCAGAGATTTTGGACTTATTTGGCAATAGTTTTATAAAATTGTTTTTAATATTTTAATATTTAAAAACTAAAAAATTTGATTAAGTAGTGTTTTCTGAAAAACAGTTCTGATTTTTTAGTTTTTAAAAATTAAAAAACAGGAATAAATATTTTAATATTTAAAAACTAAAAAAATTGATTAAGTAGTGTTTTCTGAAAAACAGTTCTGATTTTTTAGTTTTTAAAAATTAAAAAATAGAAACAACTGAAAATAATTTTGTTTTTCAGTCTACTATTTTTGTTTTGAAAACTCAAAATATAATTAGAATATGTTATTTTTTGCTTTTTATTAATGAAATTTTAATAAATATTATCAAGTTTTTTTATTTTTACATCTTCAAAACAGTTTTAAATAATACTTACAAAAAAAGTTTTTTTTTTTTTTTCGAAAACAGTTTTTGAAAATTATTCTTGAAAATTTTTCTCAAAAATTAAAAAATAAAATCAAACCAATCAAACCCTTTCTCCCTGTATCTCCATATTCTTTTAAAAAGATAAAAATGTCCTTAGATTAAAAATATCCCTAGGTTACAGTAAAAAACTTGTGAGTCTAATTAACTAATTTTGACGTTGAAAAAACAAGTTTTTAACAAGTTTAGATTAATTAATATGTATTTGTTAAAAAACTCATGAGTTCGGATTAGTTAATTTAAATATTGAAAAAATAAATTTTTTAACAAATTCGAATTAGCTGAATTTACAATTTTTTTAACAAATTGGATCAATTAATCTAGATTTATTAAAAAAATTGTGAGTCAAGATTAATTAATTCGGACGTTGAAATTTTTTTTAATAAATTTAAAATAAGCAATTCGAACCTGTTCAAAAACAAACAATTTGAATTCAGTTCAAAATCAGTAGTTCGGACTGAGTCCAAAATGGACAGTTTGGACTCATAGAGAAAACTTGTGCATGTTTTTTGTGAGAAACTTATGTATTCAAAGTGGGATCATCCCTTACTTCTAAATTTGTGAATATAGAAAAATATTAATAGGAATATTTAGGAAGAGAGGATAAAAAAGATTTGAAAGCGGAAAAGCCGTAGTTTATGATAGGCACAACACATACCGGAACTTGGAAGAAGCAGAGAAGCACTGTACTGTATGGTTATTTCCTTTCTAAGTGGAGGGAGAATTTATCAATGCATTTGCTTTACAATTTGTTCCGGTCACAAATAAAGCTTTGTTTAAGCGTGAAAAAAGTGAAGGTGCAGGTCACCTTTCTTCCGCTTCACATGACAAGTCCTAGTTAACTATCCCGTGTTAAAAAACTTATTTTTTTAATGCTTGGATTAGTTAATCCAATGTTAAAAAACAAATTTTTTTAGATAATTTAAACTTTTAATTTTTTTAACAATTCTTAATTAGTTAATCTTTATAAATCCGATTTAACTAATATGGACTTATTAAAAAAAACTTGTTTTTTTAACATTTAGATTAACTAATTTATATTCATAATTTTTTACCGTACACTTTTAACTTAAAGATATTTTTTACCTAAAGACATTCTTTTTAAGAGAATATAGAAGTGCAGGAAAAAAATAGGAAAGTACAAGAAAACAAAAGTCAAACTTACAACCTTGAAAAGTGTGAATATTGGTTTGAAGCTCCTCGCATGGTAATTCGAACATATGCTTAATCTAAACCTATGGTTGTTGTAAAAAAGGACTTAATTAGATTTATATGAATTTCTTGTAACTCTCCTTTGACCTAGGACATAGTTATGAAAGTCAGATTGAACTGGTTGGACCGAGAATCGGATGGGTCATCGATTTTGTTCCATTTGCAAATTAGTTATGTAGTTAGGCTACATCGAATTGGGTTGAACCGATAAGTTTTGTTTTAAAACCAAAAACCGGTTGAACTGAATTGATTTATTATTCAATTCATTATTTTTTCTTTGTTTTGAAACTATATTGTTTTGGTGAATTAAAAAATTAATGTCATTTTGATGATGCATAACTTTTTTAAAAAAACACTTGGTGAATAAGAACTTAGATCTAGAAAAGAGACACTTAACTATAATCTAAATCCAAGATTGATAGTTTGAAATAAATAAATTCTAGTATTTCAATATTGATGACTTTTGAACTTGTTTAAGAAATTGTATTATTGAATTATTGCTTATGAACTTTGTTTTTTAACTATAGGTTAATTGTTATTTTAGAAACTGATACTTTATGTTTATATTAATGTGTTATTAACTTTGAATTTTGAAATATGAAATTATATTAAGTATATTATTTTTAATTTTTTTATATGGACTAATTTAACCAACTCAATTAGATCATTTGATACTACTATTAAATCATCAAATCACAGTTTAGATCAATTCAATGACTTATTCAGTTTTAATAATACTAATTTGAGGTCCATAACTTTCCTCATTATATCAAGTAAAAAATTCATACAAGATTTAATAAAATAATTTAAAAGTTTTGGTTTAGAATATATATATTTATTTTAATTAATTTAATTATTATAATGATGTATGATTATAAATAAAATATTTTTAAAAAAAAGAATAGACGTGATGCTGTCACGATATTTAGGTAACAGTTTTTTTGTATTAATATAATTTATTATTGGGTTAAAGGTTATTTTTATTAAAAGATTTACAGATTTTTTAGTATCATAAGAAATTTTTGACTAGTTTTAGTAAATTTTTTCATCATTAAAAATTTCAATACAATTTGTTAATTAACATTAAATAATATTTTATTATATTAGTGAAAGTTAACTTTATTTTATGGCCGTTAAAAAGGCAAAAAATGCTTAACAACATCTTTGTATTACATAAAAGGTTTTGGGTTAAAAATCGTCCACATATTATAACAACACTAGTTTTTTTTTTTAAAATATTTTATTGTTGCTTTATACTACCACAAAAATAAAATTATTTTACATATTATTATTCATTTTAAAAAATTAAATATTCAATAATCGAAAAAAAATTAAATAATTAAAATAATTGTATAAACATAAAATTATATATATTATCTATTTAAATTCATATTTTTAAAAAATTAAATTTTATTATTTTAAATAATTCAAATTAAACATAATCATATACCACGTATATTTATTTATATATATCTATTTATATACATATTATTTTAAAAAATATATTTTATTTCTGAACTAAATGTTATTACTTATAACATAAAATTTTAAAATAATAAAAAATTTATTTTCAAAAAATAAGGTTTAAAGTTATAAATATAAATAAATATACATAAATAAATTTATGTGTATATAATTATTTAAAACAAATAATCAAATTAAAAAAAGTTTTGGGCAGTTTAAAGCCGCCAAAAACCTTTTCACAAAAAAAAGAGAATTAACTTTTGTCAATATTAAAATATTTGTGGTGATTTTTAAATGTAAATAATATCAAAATTATTTTTATGGTTTTAATTGCCAAAAAACCCCACTAAATGTAATAAATATTATTTTTTATTGTCACATCATTACTTAATATTTTTAATTGATAGATTGTATTAAAATAATTAAAAAACCATTTTATAGTAAAATTGGTAAAAGAAATCCTTATGGTACTAAAAACAAAGATTTGTAAAACTTTTTGTTGGAAAATAAACTTGATTATTTGATTTAATCAAAGTGTGTAGTTGTAATGATCTTATTTTCTATAATTATTTATTTGATGGATTTAAAAGAATAAAAAATCATTTTGACAGACGCGGCAAAATAAATGAATATAGTGTTGTTATGTTGTATATGCATAAGTGATAAAACATTTTATATTAATATACGGATTAACGTAATTATTAAAAAATGTTCTATAAAATAACTAAATTCATTATCGTATTATATAAAATTTAATAATTTAATTATTGATTTTATTATAATATATAAATCAAATTATTATTAACAACAACAACAATAATCTGTGTTCTAAAAATCGGACTGGCCGGTTTGACCAAAAAATCGATGAATCGGTTCGGTTAATCCTCAAAACCAATGGAACCAAAAACCGGTATTAAAACCCGAAAACCGGTCAAGAACCGGTGAAACCGGTGGTTCATTGGTTCAACCAGTTTGTATTTTTTTAAAAAAAATTATTTTGCTAAATACACTCCTCATTTTTCTAAATCAACCAATTTTTAATTAAAAATTAATAAAATAGGGTTTAACTTACCAATATGAAGGTGTATTCAGTAAAATTAATTTTATCCTTTTATAATTACAACTTTAATATATTTTTTATTTTATAATTTTAATTATTATAGTACATTAATAATAAAAAAATATTATTTTATTAAGACTGGTTCAACAACGGTTGAACCAATGAACCGTGAACCAGTATCTTCACCAGTTCGGTTTTAAAAACATAGATAATAATGTATCTTGTGAATTAAGAAATAAAATAATTTTTATTGCATTTTAACAAGAAAATAATGAATAGGAGTATAAATATTGACACATTATAATTTTTTATATTAATATTATTTAATATAATTGGTATAGTGAATATAATTAATGATTTAATACCGAGATACAAATATCATTTAAAATAACACAAGTTTCCTCTAAAATTTAATAAGCTGATTATGTTATCCATAAAATTAAGTTTTGTATAATTCTTAATGATTTAAGTAGAACATATAGTGCACTTTAGAGTTTAGAAGATTTAAAAATCAAATAAAATATTTTGGTAAGAAAAATGTATTATTATCATGCAGTGCACTTTAGAAGATTTGTCATGGTCACTTTAGAGGATAAAACACTATAATTATTATTTATTAAAAATACATAGTTAAGATTTGTGATAAATAAAATATAAACATATTACAAAATCTAAAACTAATTATAATTTTATCATTAATTTTCAAATTAATAATGATCAATCCACTTTTTCTTGTAAAGTGTATTGTATATTTTAGAAGAGGATTATCATGTAACATCTGACAACATGTTAAAATGATTTTTTATATTAATATAATTAATATGATTATTATTTTTTATTTATCAATTCCTTAAGGTTATGTTTGGTTTCAAGAAAAGAAAAGGAAAAAATTGTGAGTAAATAAAAGGAAAGAAAAAATTAAGATAAAATAGAGTGAAAGTTGAAGTTGTTTAGTTGGGTGAAAATTTGTGTAAAAATAATATTACAATTATAAAATTATCCATATATATATGACTTATTATTTTTATAAACAAGGCTAATTTTTTAAGGATAATTTTATTTACATTTTACTTCTTCTTATATGAGAGACCATAAAATTGATGATACTTTATTTGCTATCAAAATAAAGAAATATTCTTCCAATTTTTTATTTCATAAATAATTTTTCAAAATATATATATATATATATATATATATATTTATTGAAAAATTATTTATGAAGGGAAGACAATTTAGGTAAGAGAAAAAGTTACCATTAGAAATGAGAAAACATAATAATAACCGCAAGATTTCAATAAATAGTTGAGATTCATTGTTAATTAAATAAATTCACATATAGAAACCTTTCGCACTAATTTGTTAATTTTCATATTTGAATTTCAATACATTTTAAGACGAGTACACCTTATTATGTAATGTTATTGAAATATTAAAAAAGTTATGTCTAGTAAATTATCAGGATTTATAAAAAACCCAAAATCCTCTGTAAGGTTTCCACCACCACCATTATTATTAGTACCACCACCATTGCTACTTATTGTGGCAACGACACCACTGTTTTCGCCCCTACCATCACAGTTGGTCATGCCATTGCCACAACTGTTGTTGCCACCATCATTGTCGTTGCTGTCACCCCCACACCATTGTTACACTACCACCCTCGTTAGTACTGTTCCTCTTCCATGATTGCTACCATCTTTGATACCACCACCACTGTAGTCATCGTTATCGTCGACGATGGTGGTGATGACCTTGAAGAGGATTCGGGATGACAAGAGAGACTCACATGTTAAGGTTTTTATAAGTACTAATAATTTACTGGATGTGCCTTTTTTAATATCTCAATAACAATAACAAAACATAATAAGTAATTATAGTGTACTCATGTAAAATGTATTTTTATATCTCAAATTTATTAAATTCAAAATGTTAAAATTAACTACTTTATTTGAAAGATTTTTGTGTTATCGGTAGTTATGGTGATGATAGTATTGATGACAATGGTGACGATAAATACTTTATAGAAGATTCTAGACATTATGTTTTTTTATAAGTCCTAATAATTTACTATCATGACTTTTTTAATATCTCAATGATAATATATAATAAGTAATTTTTTGATGTACTTGTTTAAAATCTATTTTTATCTTTAAAATTTATTAAATTCAAAATATTAAAATTAAGAATTTTGTGTAAAAGATTTCTATGTGAGATAACTAGTGACATAAATCTCAACGATTTATTGAAATCATGCTGTTATTGTTATATTTTTTTATTTCTCTTTATAATATTTTTTTTCTCTCGTGAATTATCGTCTAGGTATGTATGTATCTATTTTTTTAACTGAATCAATCTATATTTATAAGATATTCTCAAATTTGTACGTTTTGAAACTGAATCAATCTAGACTATTTTGATAATAAATAAAATATTTTTAGATAAAAATTATATGTTTAAAAATCCTTGAACATGAGGTTCCGTTGTACCAAAAAATTAATATAATCCATTAAAAAGTATTTTGAAATTCTAATCGAAATATGCACAATGAGGAGTTCTGAATTCAGGATAAAAAAGAAAGGAGCAGAAAACGTGGGTGGTGGGTGGTGAGAGGTGAATTGACGAAGGAGAAAATAAGGAAGGTAAGTGGTGGGCAGATGCAGAAGGGAGCGTAAGACGAAAGGGCATATGCGAGGGAGATAAATAATATGCCAAGAAATACCGTTACGAGAGAGTGCCACGTGCGACTCTACATGGCAATCACCCATCGCATCTTGCATTTGCATTTGCATTTGCATTTGCAATTTGCAACCCTTTCTTCCTCTTCCTCTTCCTCATCCTCACGCCATGGCGCTTCTTCTCATCATCACCTTCTCTTTTTCTTCTTCTCTTCCTTTCCGCTCCTAACCTCTTCCCATATCTCCGAACGTCATCAGCTTCTGCTGTCTTTCTCAGACCCATTCATTATTTTCCTTTGGGCCTCTTTTTTACTCCCAAATTTCGATTTTTTCCATCTGGGTATTGCGCTATTCCTTCTCTCAGGTATCGCTGATGCTTCTCTCTGAATTTGGATCTGCGCCAGTCCCGGCCTTGGCTTCTCGTTTTTGTTTCGATTCTTTTGTTTCTGTTTCTTCAATCGCCTCGTGGTTATTCTCAGAAATGTGATTGTCCTTTTGTTATTTATTATTTATTTATCGTTCCACGTAATTCGAAATCATAGAGTCACCACCTATTGTGTTGGGTGCGGTTCCTGAAACTTTGGAGTTATAAGATGTGATGTGAGTGGTGCTCATGTGTAATAAAGGGTTTGAATGCTTGAGGGAGTGTGAGAGTGTGATTGATCCGAGGCCAGAATTCTTCATGATGGATAGTCCAACACGATCACCGGCAACCGGTTCGGGTTCCGGTGATGATAGCCGGCGTGTTAAGTTCTTGTGCAGCTTTCTGGGGAGCATAATGCCTCGCCCCCAAGATGGGAAGCTGCGTTATGTTGGTGGCGAGACGCGAATTGTGAGTGTCCAGAGAGATATTAGCTATGAAGAGTTGATGGGGAAGATGAGGGAGCTGTATGATGGGGCTGCTGTGTTAAAGTACCAGCAGCCTGATGAGGATCTCGATGCCCTTGTCTCTGTTGTGAATGATGATGATGTGGTTAACATGATGGAGGAGTATGACAAATTGGGGTCAGGGGATGGATTCACCAGGCTCAGGATTTTTCTGTTTTCGCAAATCGAGCAGGATGGTTCCTCGCATTTCATTGATGGGGATGATTCTGAGAGGAGGTATGTTGATGCATTGAATAGTTTAAATGATGGTTCTGACTTTAGGAGGTTGCAACAAGGGGACTTTCCTATCATTGGCCCTGTCGAGGATATCCATGTGACTGCTGATCAGTTTTTTAATCCAATTGGTGTGGAAAGTGGGATTCATACTCACAGAAGTGGTGATCTATCTATGACGCCATATAATATGCATCATCTCACGGCCCAGCATCCGCAGACGAGGTTTAATGAAATGGATGCTCCTTGGAATCCTGCCTATTACTCTCCCAGGCATCATGGTCTCCATGACTCCAGATCGTTGGTTGAATTTCCATCTTCTCCTTCGGGTACAAGGTACCGTATGTCATTTCCTGAGTTGCCAGATAAATGCATTGATAGAGTGCCTGATGAGTATGCCCGTCATCATGTAAACCATCTTCCTGTGTATGACAATCAACCACAATATTCTGAAAATGTTATGTGGATGCCTACTGGAGCAGCACATGTCGAAAAATCGGCTTTTCCTGGCAATATTCTTCATGGTTCCCATGTTCTTGATGGAAATAATATATGTGAGCAGTGTCGAATGGGTTTTCAGAGAGGAAACCAACATCTGGAACATTCTAGTATAAGTAATGGACTTCCACCGGCTGCTAATCCATGTGCAGAATGCCCCCCACCAAATAGGGATACTTTTGATGCAAAGTTACATTCCACAATCTATCCCAATGAGCATAATAATGATCATAGGTCTGTTTATAATGATACGCAGAATCATGAGAGAGTATGGGGTTTGCAGCATCCAACAACTCCTCGGGTTGAGGAATCAAGAGGACATGTCTCTGGATCTGGAAGAGTGAGTGATGTCCCAGTTGTAAATTTCTCTCTTGGGCATGGTAGTATGACTGATGGACATACCTTGTCTTCCAATTTTGTTCATCAGCAAGCTGGAACTGAATTGGGGCCTGATATGTTCCCTGATCAAACTGTGACTGCTGTACCGCCCCTACAAGTTCCTCCACTGGAAGAATGCAATGTGCGTTTTGGAAATTCACCTTCTCCTTATGGAGTAGATAGTAATTATGCTGTGCCCCATCATCCACCTGGTTTCTGGAGAAACACTCCAATTCCTGTTCATATGGAGCAATCTTATGAGGCAGCTGCGCCACCTCAGCAGGTGAACGGTATGATAAATGCGGGATTAATCAGAGGAGAGGGTAGTCCAGGATTTTTTGTTGGACAAGATGGTCAAAATCAATGGGTTGATTCCTCACTGAAATTGACAGGACATAACGGTACAACCATCCCAGAATATCCGTATGCACCTGCTCTGAAGTTGAATCCAGCAACCCTGGGTCTAGAAAATCAACACTCAGTTACTGTAGCTACCATTCATCCTCCACAGGACATGAATGCCGGTACCTGCTTTGAACCTGTGCAGCTTCCAAAATCATCTTTAAATATAGTTCACAATCAAGAGGTTTTAAGAAGTGATACTCATTTGACTGAAGCAAAGAGTTTTGAATCAAATAATTTGCTTGGAGACAGAATAGTTGTAAAAATTGAGGACAGGGTTGAACACTCTGATGTGCAGCCTGTATCTTTTTCAGAGCAAAATAAAATTGCTGAGAATGCATGTCAAGCTGCTGCTTCTGTTGAGATTAATAATTCAAAGTCAAAACCTGAAGTAGACTGCAGGCAGGTTGAAAAACTGGCTCGTAAGGACCATTCTGTTCCTGAAGATTCTAAGCATTTAGTTGATCAATTCAGCTTTTTGCCTGAGTTGATTGCTTCTGTAAAAAAGGCAGCATTAGAAGGTGTCGAGGAGGTGAAAGCTGCAGCTGATGAACATGCCAATTATCAGAAACAAAATTCAGACACCAAGGAAGAAACAACAAATGAAGTAGATCTAGCAGTAAGCGAGAAGTGATTTTATTTTGCTTTCAAAATTTAAAAGTGAATTTATTTTCTTTTATTGAGAGGTGCAGTTACTTTGCCTCATATTGTGATATGTATTTATTTGCCTTGTAGAATGCTCATGGTGATTTAGAATTGGACTCTGAAAATGATCATGTAGATACTTCTAAAATTGAGCCTACAAAGGCTGAGGAAGAAGCAATTGCCAGGGGATTGCAGGTTTTCTTTCCTTCTTACTCAAATCCATTATGTTCTCATCATTTCATGTTTTGAGATCTTTTCTGGCTTTCCTTTTCCCACATGCCTAGGGTTTGATATTAGGCTAATAATTTTTCAGACTATTAAAAATGATGATTTGGAGGAGATCCGTGAGCTTGGTTCTGGAACCTATGGAGCTGTTTATCATGGGAAATGGAAAGGTTCTGATGTTGCCATTAAGAGAATAAAAGCAAGTTGTTTTGCTGGAAGGCCGTCTGAAAGATCAAGATTGGTATTATCAGTGTCTGATAGTTTTTCTTTTCGTTTAAAATAACTAAAGATTTAAACCTTGTAGAATAGGAACTTTCTATCTGTCATGAATTTTCAATCTCTTGCTCAAAAACTTCACTGTCATGAAGAAAGAGTTATTTTGATTAGTTCTTCAACAAGCTGAAATATTGGCTCAGCAAGAAATATTTGAATGTATTTGATGTGCATAATATAAAACTAGTAATGGGATTGATGCCATTTATCAGATTGAGGTGCTGGTTTATATGTTAAGGGATGTATTGTTACTATTAGAGTCACTATGTTATTCTACATAGAAATCACTGATTTTGTGTAGGATGAAATAAACACCTGAATTTCCCTCATTATAAGGATATTTAGAACAAAGTAATGATATGGCAAGTAAAAATGATTAAATGTAGTTTTTCATATATTGAAACATTCCTTAGACCCCCAACTTATATAGTGATTTCATTCTGGTTGTTATCCCAGATTGCAGATTTCTGGAAGGAGGCATTGATGTTGAGTTCATTGCATCATCCAAATGTTGTCTCCTTTTATGGCATTGTTCGCGATGGCCCTGACGGTTCTTTAGCGACAGTCACAGAATTCATGATTAATGGATCTTTGAAACAGTTCTTGCATAAGAAAGATAGGTAATTTGATGTATATATGGGTTTATATTTCTGCAATATTTAATATGTTTTAAGGCACTGAAATGTGCAGCCTCCCATCTTAAAACCCTCATGGACTGGTGATATATTATTTATGCTGCGTATTCTGAGCAATTTAACAGAACGATAGATCGTCGGAAGAGGCTCATTATAGCCATGGATGCTGCATTTGGGATGGAGTATTTGCATGGAAAAAACATTGTGCATTTTGATTTGAAATGTGAGAATCTATTGGTCAATATGAGAGATCCTCAACGCCCTGTCTGCAAGGTACCCATAAGAATACATACACTGAAGCATTCAAAAGCAACCTGCTAGCAAAGATTGAAATGAGGTTTGTGTAATTTTTCAGATTGGTGATTTGGGTTTATCAAAGGTTAAACACCACACTCTAGTGTCCGGAGGAGTACGGGGGACTTTGCCATGGATGGCACCTGAACTTCTTAGTGGGAAAAGCAATATGGTGTCAGAGAAGGTATTCTTGGCATAGCTGTTTTGACTTTACATAGCTAATACACTTCATTTTTCCTGATGATCAGCATATGCTTGCTTGTGCTGTAGATTGATGTTTATTCATTCGGAATAGTTATGTGGGAATTACTCACCGGGAATGAACCCTACGCCGATATGCATTGTGCTTCAATAATAGGTGAGAATCAAGTTACAAACAAATGCATAGGATCACTTTGTTTGAGTTTCTACATATTATACTTCTATTTAATGTTGCAAATTTATTCTAACAGTTTATATCATTAAAAATGTACTTATAAGAGTGTTGGTACTCTCTTCTATCGCCAACTGACTGCTTTTGAATTTGAGCAGCTTTATACTTGATTCCGGAAATAATTGGTCAACTGTGGTAGGAGTGAATCTGGGTATAATTTGTTCAAGCATGATAACGCGGACATGAATGGTTGGAATTTTGTTTTTGGCAGTATACTCAGTTGATAACCTGTAGTTCTTGTGCTCTTTTTCTCTTCCTCACTTAATGACTTTCTTATGTAATTTTTCTCTGAATTGTCTTGTGTCTGTCTATATCTCTAGAGAGTTTATAATCTTTTTTGAGTTGTGACTTAATTCCAGAACAACATATCTTTTTCCACTACACAGCAGGCACATTCAGCTTTCTCAATTTCATCCATGTCAGTTCCTTATTGCATTTTTAGCCTGGGGGGAGAGGGGCTTCAGTATTACAGGATTAGCTGGTTTTTCTGTCACAACAGTGTGTTTTTTTTCCAGATTTGCTGTTGTAGCTTGGCAGATGAGAGAATCATAGTACATGATTTCCGATGTAGACTTTGAGATTGGAGAAATTAAAGTCATTTTTTAAGGAATTCCCTTAATTAAAAAGAAAAGAAAACATTATTATATATTATTTGTATAAATTGAAGTTCAGGTAACACTGGTGATATTTTGATCAGTTTCTGACTATTGTTTTTTAGCTCTAGTGCTTACTTGAGTTATACCTGGATGTACTACTGTCATATCATTCTACTGTTGGTAAGGAACTTCAGTTTTCAGAACTGGATGGGAACAGGTTGTGTACACCTGTACCGAAGTATCTTTGCTACAAAGTTGCAGTTAACATGTAGACTGGAGAATGAATCAAAATTAGCCTGTTTTTGTGGACAGAAGGATGCAGTGTCTTGATTTTTGGACATATCTGGCTCCAAAAGCACCCTGAATATCCTGTTATTCAGAAGAACAGGTTATATACAATATTCACCATCATTGTACTTTGTTTTGCAGGAGGAATTGTGAACAACACTTTACGTCCTCAAATCCCAACCTGGTGTGATCCTGAGTGGAAGTCTCTAATGGAAAGTTGTTGGGCTTCTGAACCTGTAGAAAGGCCATCATTTTCAGAAATTTCCAAGAAGTTGAGGAGTATGGCTGCTTCGATGAATGTGAAATAGTCAATTGGTCTTAAATCAGTTAGTTGACCTTCTCACGGTTGTATGTAGCCTAGAATTGGTAAAAGGGAAATAAGGTGAAGCATGGTTCTTCCAGTTCAAGGCACCAACAAGCTTAGCTTTGAAAAGGAAAAAAAATAATTTAAATGAGTATTTCAAGCTTATCCTAGCTTGTATCGTAATATCATGCTTGATTTAGTCTAGAAAAGTCTTTTTGTAATGTTGCCTTTTAATGATATTTTCCTTGGTGCAGTTACTTGCACTATAGCATGGATTCTCTCCCAGAAGCAGCATGGTGTTCTGAAGAAAGCTATATGTGGAACATCAATATGTCACATTGTGAGTTATTTGTTTAAAATTTGGATACTGAACCGAAAAATACTTTCTTCTGGTAATGTGTAATTTTATTATTTCTCTACTGGGTTTTTGCAGTTTTACACGTGATCAGGGAGATGGTAGCAATAGTTGTTGCTTTACCATCACTAAAGAACCATGCCTTCTGGAGAGATGTGTACATAAATCAACCAACGACATGCCTCCTGTGCTTTTTCACATGGAGAGGATAATGACGAATTGTGCTTCCCATTTTGATGGAACAAATTCAATTTGTCATCAATATTTTGTTTGACTTGCCTAATTATATTGATATGATGATATATTCTTAATGACATGATTGTGCATACTTAAAGTATTAAAGATGTGTTTAAGCTCTTGAAGCTGTATAAATAAAAGGGTAATTTTTTCATTCTACTGTTTGTTTGATGGAGATAATACATTGGCCTTTCCTATGAACACCGTCCCAGTATCATTTTTGCAGATTATGTACTAATAATGTCTTGGAAGACCATATATTGCTCTAATTACATCACCTTGCTATGTATACCACTCTTTTATCTTTTCGTAGCGTTTGCATTTTATTAAATTTTTTTTTTTCGCCAAGCTATTTTCTGCTATGCATTTTCGTTGAAATATACAATGGAACTAGTTTTTGTTGTGCATTGTATGTTGGCAGCACTATCAATCAACAAGAAACTTTCATTGTGTATTTTTAATACAATATACTTAGTTAGTTACTTTTATTTAATTTTATTTTTTATTAATATAATTCATAATTTTATTAGATAAATAACTTGTTAAAATATTTAATTTAATGCTTAATTTTGTTTATTTTAAATAACTTTAATAGTTGAATAACTTAAATAAGCTAACTTGTGAGGGAAGGTGGGAAAGAAAGATTGTAGGTTTGAATTCCTCTTACTACAAAACTAAATTATTAAAAATTAACATTTATCTATAAAAAAAAGCTAAAATAGGATAATATATTTGACAAATCAAAATAAATTTATTTATTCACTAAAAATAAGTCAGTGTTCACTTAAAATAAGTTAGAAAATAATACAAATAATAAAGATAAAATATGACAAATAAGTCAATATATGATATAAAATAATAAATTAAATTACTAATCAATATAACAACACTAAAACATTGTTGGTGCATTTTCTTCGTTATCTTGCTGCAGTATTTGATTGTAAGAGTATTAATGCTCGTTGCATGGAGGCATAAACGTTGGCATGTTGGTAACTATCCTCTGAATGATCTAAAATTTTTAAAAAATTCTCTCAAATAAATCCTAGATGAATATAAATAATCAGCAGAATGCTTATTTCCATGCATAAAGTGATATACAACATGATACTAGCATCTCCAAAATACTTCTAGAAAAAAAAGAGAGAAAAAAGTCAAAACTTTTCTCTAAACTTTTTAAAAAAGATGGGAGACTTTTTATAAATTAGTTTTTAAAAAGCCTCACATAGAAGAATTATGTGAGAGTTTTTATTATATTAGCTAAAATTAAATGTTTAAAAGTCCTTCATATTTTAAAAAAATTGTGAAAAATGGTTAAAAGGTCTAGATTTTGAATAGAGTTTGGAAGATAAAAGTTTTCTCAAGTGTGCAAACAACACTATGGAGAGCAATGATGAATTGAATGCCAACAAAAGAGAATATGCAAGAAAGAACTTCTAATAAGGGGTAAATGCATTAATTTGTGTGTTTTGTAATTAAGAGGATGAAATCATTTGTCATGTTTTTCTTCAATAGAAAAATGTGATGCTAATTTGGATATCTTGTTTCAAGTGGATCAATTATAGCTATATGATGGACAAAGACTTCAAAACCAAAAGCCTGCAGTTGCCTTGACAACTCAAATTGAAAGGTGGCTAGTTGTATGAACGGCTATAATTTATAATATTTAAGTAGAAATGAGTGCATCTTTAGAGTTTAGAGGAAAAATAGTGACACTGTACCCAAAATACTTTATCTTTAATTATAAAATAATTTAAAAATTTAATTACTTAAGTTAACACCTAGTATAATGATTTACATATAAAAAATATATACTTATTTTTTAAAATTATAATAAATAAAACATAGACATATGAAGAAAGAAGTTAAGCACTAAAATGTACTTTACAAAAGTCTCAATTGTTAAAAGTCATAATGAAATCTTAAATAACTCATCGATAGCGAAAACTAATTAACTAATCATCTCTACTTCAATGTTACATCTAATCACAATATCCAAACAAAGTATAAGCTTCACCACCCATGATTTCATCCTACTCAACAATATCATACTCACTTAAAAGTGATGTTCATCCCAAATAGCAAAACAAAGACGAACAAACATAAGGAGGTGACAATACATCTCACACATAATGAGTATCAACTAAAACATACCAAATAAATACATAACAAGATAAACACACATCAGATCAAGTCAAGACCCTTAACTTATGAAGATAATGCTCTTAGATCTATATGCATGTGGTACTGTAGTTCTTAACACAAAGTCTACATATGAGGTAGCCTAGAATTACATGGGAACACACAAATTATCACTCAATGGGTAACAACACATTCACTCTCAACTACACTTTTATGTTTCAATAATTGTGCATGGTTACCTCTTATGACATGTGTTGATAAAATGTTCCCAAATACTTTGAAACCTCCCAAGCCAAGATAAAAATCATAGAGACACTCTAATTGAATTTGTAATTAATATCTTTAACAAAAAGATGCATGAATATATGGACTCTCAAGCAACCTATAACACACATTAGTCACATGACTACACAATACATAGACTTAAGCACTGTTAGACTTCACAAATGATCAATCCTAGACTTGAAATTTATGCACTTGTAAGTTCAACTTAAACTTAACTTTTGGCATATAAGCTCATAAACATAAATAGCTCAAAGAATGATTTCTCACAACATATATATACGTTTTCATACACATATACATATAAGTTTTACTCTTGGAGATCTTTACTATATTTTTCTACGTTTTGGGTGTTACCTCACTCATTTTTTTATTATGTATCTATAACCTTTGTATAGTGTAATTATCATATATAAGCATATATTTACCCTTTCTAGTTTCTTATTATCTAGTTAGAAATTTAAGATATATATCTACAACTGCAAAAGTCATTTCAAATGTTTACTATGCTGAAAATTGGAGAAAAATGAATATATAGCTTAACCTTTGGGACTAATTTGATCTTAACTTGAGTTCTAGACCTTGTTTTTAAGTGAAATAAATGACATTTATTATTGAACATCTAGTGATACAACTGCCATGAATAACACTCTCTCAAATTTCATCGTTTTAGTACTATTTTTTTTGTGTCTGAAATTAAAAAATGTTGTTTGAAACACTATAAAAGAGTAAAAACCTCAATTCAGCCAAATAATAGTATTACCATAATTATGTACAAAACATATTATCAATAGTCGTTTTGGGTGTTCATAACTCTTCAATAACATACATAAAAACTTAGGATTACTTTACTACCCATTTTCCCTATACATTTCACATACGGGATGCTTTTCCATTTGTCCCTAACCTTGAATGGGGTGAGGTCTCAATCCTCCAAATGTTGCTTATCAAGCTTCATCAACAAGGTTCTTTTTGCAATTCTCTCTCAATTATCACAAACCAAAAACACAATTAAAGTATAATAATACCCTAACCCTCTTATTTACTCTATGTTAACCATTAGGTTGACACTAGTCTCAAACTTAACCTTCATGCCATGTTATTATCTTTACCTACATTTATTATATTATTTGTTTATAAAACTCATTTATTTTAGTAAACATAAATTAATTATCAATTTAAGCCTAATAAAATAAATTATACTTTATTATTAATATATTATTTTCTAAAAAGGGATGTTAAAGAAGCTTTAATGCAAATGTGATAATAAGGAAAATTCACCTATTAACATGTGAATGACTTGTCACTTTATCCAAGGACTTTACCTATTTTAGCTCTTAATAATGATAAATGGTGATGCATCCATAATATAATACGGTGGTTTGTTGTATTTAAATTAATGATGGATACAGGTTTAAAGCAAGGTTACATCCTTCACATTGTCATGGAACATTACTCAGGATTGTGGCTACTAGATCCATTATGTCATGTTGCCCACAGGTCTTTATGAAATGGAACATGGGTGTGAGATGTGATTGGAACTTACATAATATTTGCTTTAACTACTACATAAAGTTATAAAAAATAGTGTTGTGGAGTATGCATAGCACAAGGTTGTGGGTTGCATACTGAAACTTCTATAACTTTCAATTAAATGTCGCATGATCATAGAGGCATGGATATCAAATAGGACTATGGCTTTGGATCTAGTATGTTGTGTTACACACAGTCATGTGTGAAATTTCATAAAGGTGTGAATTGAAGTCTAGAACTTCCATAACTTTTGCTTCAATTGTCGCATGCACCATAACAATGTGAAGTATTACACAAAGGTGTGAGTTTCGCACTAGAACTTTTGTAACTTTCAATAGAAATGTCATAAGCATAACAATATTATAAAGTTTCAAATAGTTCTATATCATATGAAAGGAGGTTATGTGTGATATTAAATCTCAACCAATCATGTATGGTTATATACACACATATGCAGACTTATTTTCCCGATAAATAAAATCTATCTCTTATAGGCAAAGTAAATAGCATGCATGTTTTTTATCTAGTCCCGTGAAATTGATTAGATTTTGTAGTTCAAGGGTAAAGCCTTAAAGTTATAGTTTTAGGTCCACCAATAAAAAAATATTTATTGTTAGTTTTTATAAAGAAAAATGTCTAATTAATATGTTGAGAAAAAATCTAATATATAATATTCCATTTTAAAAAAATATCTTAAAATATGTTTTAACCCTTTGTCATCGTTGGACCTTTCTCTCGACTCTAACCATGGCTATGATGTAGTTAGGTGCATCATCATTGCTTAGCACTACATAGAAATATTAGTATAGGTTAGTTTAAGAGGTATGACACATAATATAGAGTGATGATAATCTCCTATTGATATACTCCTTCCCATGATCATAGGACAATATAGTCCATATTGGACCTAAACACATGGTCCTCTAGAGCTTTTGGATAAGAGAGCTTCAATATCCCATGCCAAGAAAGGTTACTTGGGGCTTAGAAGTGACAACAAAATCCTATACAATCTTAATTAGGAGTGTATAATTCACTTCAAAGACAAAATTGAACTAAATTAAAATGGACTAAAAAATAGTTCTAAAAACACTACTAGAAAAAGCAATATTTGGGACAGACATTTGTGAAGGAATGTAGTCCCTCGTAATCAATGACAATTTTTGTGAAGGATTAGTAAGGTTTTGGATGAAAAATTACTTAAGTCATTTTGTGACGAATTCTGTGATGAACAATTTCCCTCTCTAAATAATTCGTTACAGATGATGTCACTAAATTTATATATTTAATGTTGTGATGATATTTTGTAATGGACACTGAGCCTCCCTAATTATTCTGCCACAAAGTCCATCACAAATATATATAAAATTATTTGTAAAGATATTTTGGAAAGATTATATTTCATCACAAATCATCCATCACAAAAGAGGTCACAAAATTAAAAAATAAATTAGTATAATATTTTGTGACGAATATTTATTCTCACAAAATAATTTTTTTAATTACTTTTTGAAATGCATTATGACATAAAAACATCTCTATAAATATTTTAGTCACACATTTTGTGATATATTTAATTTAAATTTTTTTAAAATAATTAATTTAAAATGGTTACTTATTTATATAACAATTAATTATTATAATAATTATATATGAAGATTAATTATTTTTTGAAGGGAATAAAAAATAATAATCATAATAACTTTAAAATATTTTATTTATTTTGTTAATTTTTTAAAATATAATTATTAGAGTAACTCCAATGCTAGTTGCTTAGAAGAATTTACCAAGTTTTTAGCTCAGTTTAAGTGACTCATATATCATGTTAGATCATGTATAAATATTTACTTACTATAAAATATTGATTTAATATGATTTATTAATCTTATTTATAATATAATATATTTTTTATAATACATTAATTTTTTTGTGAATTAGAAATTAATTTAATTCATTTCATGATTTTCCTGTATATAGTAATATATCCTTTTATTTAATGTTAATCTCTAACAATTGTTACATACTAATTTATTGTAATCTAAAATTAACAAAACATTTTTTTTATATTTATTGTATTAAAATAACTATCAAAATCAATATTAATTTAAGACTATTAAAAAAACATGATATAATTAATTTTATTTCACTAAAAAAATGATGAGTAAATAAGTTGAAATACTTTTTAAGTTACATATTAATTAGTTAATAATTATGATTAATTTCCTTAGAATAATTGTTACTCACATTTTATTATTTCCCACTCTAGACGTTATTTTGTCGAACCAACAATTGAAAATAACGATTAATAACTTACAAAATTACTTTCCAAAAAAAATAATTAAATCCAACAATTAATGAATTATGTAGAGACTCCAGACGAAGTCTATCACTTATGTAAGATCCTAAAAATATAGTTGTTACTCTAACTTTATTATCTCTCACTCCAGATATTATTCTCTTGATCCAACCGTTAAAAATAAATATTAATGTCTTGTAAACCAACTTGTCCAAAAATAAACAAATGGAACGGTACAAATTTTGTAAAGGCTAAAAACAAAGTCTATCACTAGTGTAAATCCTAAAAATACAATTCTTACTTTGATTATATTATCTCTCACTCCAAAAATTATTTCGACGATCCAACGATTGAAAATAAATAATAATGTGTTATGAACCTAATCCCCAAAAATAAGCTAAATCTAATGGTTAGAGGTTCCAAACAAAATTTGCCACTAGTATAAGATTATAAAAATATAGTTCATACTCAGCCTTTATTATCTCTCACCCAAACAGTATTTCTGTAACAACCCAATTTTCATAAATGAGGTATTTTAGTTATTTTAAATTAATTGAATTAATTAATATAAATTTAGTCATTTATTATAATTAATTATTTCAAACAAACTAAAGTATATATATATATATACTATTATAGGAAAAGAATAAAATAAATAATTTTTGAAACAATAATAATAAAGAGAGCTATATTTATATTATATATTTTTAGTAGGAGTTTGCATATGATAATTTAAGGGGTTAAGTGAGAAGGTAAAAGAGTTGGATGGGTTAGGCCCATTAGGGTTGTCATGTGAAAAGGGAAGGAAGAGGCACAACCACTCTTGCCTTATTTTTACCCTAGAGTTTCTTGAAGTTTGGGGAAATAAAAAGAGAAGCCATAGAGAGAAAAAGGAAGAGATAAAGGGAAAGCTATTCCCGTATAAACCCTGTGTAGTTTTCATAATCTCATCACTGCGAATTCATTATCCGTTGGATCAAGCTTGAAATTAGATAGTAGATTCTAGGTATGTGACTTTCCATTCTGACCGTTCAGATTCGTATTTGGAACTCTAGTTTGGGAGTAAATGGCAGTGCAACAAAAACTCTATTTTGGCAAGGGTTTGTTAGATCGAAAAAGGAAAATCTTCGTTTGTCTTTGTTTCTTCATCGGGGTAAGGGCATGAGAAATTATCTCTCACATGACATGTGTATATTAAATGGATAGTGAAGTAATTCCTAAGCTTCGATAGGTTTCAATGTTGCATGTATGCTATTGAAGGGTTATGAACACCCCCAAGGAATGCTGATAATATGTTTTATGCATAAGTGTGTAGACATATGTAATTTGAGATTTGTATTTATACAATGGGATGGTTTTCCAAATTAGAATTTATGTGTGATTGGTTTAATGTAATAATTTATTTTATTGATTGAAGATGTGTTTGAATGAGACATAAAAGAAACTGAGATTCAGGTGTGGTTCACACTCATGAATAATTATTAGATGTGTATATTAATTTATTTTGTTGGATTGTGGGAGTACATGTGCCTTATTGGATCATTTGGATGTAATAATTGTGTTGTCATTGAAGTTTTCCCTTTTTATACCTTAGAGATGAGTACTCTTAAACAAAGTAATAAATAGTATTGATTAGTCTCTTGTGTTAAAGTTGCGTTCTATATAAGAAATAGGATAGTGAAAGTGAACCCTAAGTTTTCCTAGGGATTAAAGTTTTATGTCTTTATGAAATTGGTTAGTTTGTTTGTTTCTATGAATGCTACTGATTATTAAACAGTGAGAAACTTAATTATATTATTGATTAATGGGATAGTTGAGTAACTACTTTGTTATTTGAACCATTTTCCATACCTAAAGGATTAGATGTTAGGTGTTGGATGTTTTCTTCCATTAAGAGGATTGATGGAAAATTAATGATTATCACTACAACTATAGGGTGCTTTGATAATAAACAAAAGAGATAGAGAAGTAGAATGCTTGAGGGTTTAGAGTTAGAATTATATTTTAGAAACCTTATAAGTTGAATACTTGTTATCTAAAAATTTTTGTATGAACATACCTTAGTGTTTTTGTAATATCTTTTTGTGTGGTTAACCATATTGAGTTCCATTTGTTGTTTTAGTAACTATAGATTTGGGGCTATAGTTTAGGCTCAAGAATAAATGCTAGTAATTGACTAAGTTATGTGAGTTATAAGGTGAGTGTCTAATCCAGTGAGTGGAACATATGTTTGTGTTTGTAAGCCCTGCGACATGACCTAAACAACCTTATTAGGTTTTGTGTTCTTCACAAAAGTTTCAGACTTATATGTTAGGTTTCCTTTGGAGTTATAATCACCCAAAAAGTATGTATATAACTAAAGTTATGAATAAATTAGTAAGTAAAGGTTAAGCTGTCACATTTGGGGTTAATAGCTACGGGTTTCTAATTTTTAAAAATAGTAGATCATAAAATAACTCTGGACATCAACATAAAAGTTTTAGGTAAATGTATTATATTTCTAAGAAAATTTATACCACTCTTATATTAATAGTATAACTATAGATATTGTATTTAGACTACACGATGCAACAAAAGAGTAAAATAAAAAGGGATAATGCGAGTTGTAATGGTGTTGATTATTGTGGTTTGAAATATTGTGATGTATCTTATAATTATGAGTGCCATGAATGATTACATGTTTGAAAATTTTTTGGGGAGCATGGATTGGGGATTTGACTCACTGTATGATATTTGTGTTGATTACAGTTGTGTGTATAATGTGTTGATGATCGAGGATAGTCAGGGGTTGTGCCTGATGAGGTGCCGTCCCAGCTGTAATTGGAGATGGTGTCTAATGAATCAATTAAATATTGATATTGTGATTTATGTTAATGATATCGGTTAGAGTGTGTCTGACGAGATGTCATCCTAGCTGCGATTGGAGGTGGGGTGTGATGACATGATTAAATGTTAGCATTATGATTTATTTTGTGGATGAGATGACACATGAATATGGTAGTTGAAGAATATTTGTAAGGATTGCCCATTGTGTGATGCTCTGGACCAGACTTCTTGGGTTGTTTTGCATTACACGGTTGTACCTATGTATTACTGGCGTAGAAGAGGATTCACTTCGGGTGGACTTATGTTGAGATGGTTGTACCTATGTGTTACTAGTCTAGAAGAGGACCCCTTTGGGCACATACCTGAGAAAGCATGCATGAGTGTGACAGTTGGAGGAGTTTTGTAAGGATAAACCCATTATGTGGTGCTCTGGACCATACTTCTTGAGTTGTTTTGCATTGCATGGTTTGACTTACGTGTTATTGAAGTAGAAGATGATTCACTTCGAGTGGACCTATGGTGAGATGGTTGTACTACATGTTATTGACATAGAAGAGGACTGTTTCCGACGTGTACCTGAGAGAACATGTATAAACATCATTAGCATGAATGAATTTATGTATGTGGATATATAATTTTTGTCATGAGTATGAAATGAATTTATATGTTTATTTGTTGTACTTTAGTTGACTTTCTATTCTTTTTATATGTGCCTTAACATACGTGAGACTTATTCTAACCCCTTGCTATTTGTTATTACATTTTGTTTGGGTTGAACGCCATTTTCAGGTGTACAAGATTATGATGATATTGTTGGTGATGAATGCTTTAACTTTTCTTTAACTTTCTGTTGTGATGCTCTGATTAGGTGTGACCTCAGACTAAGGAGAATTATTTAATATTTTTCTATTATGAAGATGAATTATTTAATATTTCAATGAGTTTTAGTAATTGAGAATCTTGTAAAAGTCATTTGTAAAACCTAATATATTTACTTGTATACTATATTTTATTATATTATAATTTTAAAAAATAAGTGTATATTGGAAGATGTGAATCATTTTACCTAAATGCAAAGTATGCTATTTTAATAATAATTTTTTTGTTATTCTTTTAATTAATGAATAAAGTGTTTGGGGCTAGAAGGATATCATATCACAATTTCCACGATCCAACCATTGAAAATAAATGAAATCTAACAGTTAACAAATTTTATGAAGGCTACAAACAAAATTTGTCACTATTGTAACATCTTAAAAATACAATTCTTACTCTGACTTTATTATCTCTCACTTTATAAATTATTTCCATGATCCAACCATTGAAAATAAATAATAATATGTTATGAACCTAATCCCCAAAAATAAGCCAAATGTAATGGTTAACCAATTCTATAGAGGCTTTAGAAGAAATCTGCCATTAACGTAAGATTCTAAAAATATAGTTCTTAATTTGTCTTTATTATCTCTCACTTTTGACATGCGGGTCTCAATGGGATGAAAAAAAATTATTTGAAGAATCAAAGGAATCACTACCAATGTTTATTAAGGAAAATACCGGAAAAACCTTTAAAACAAAAAGAAAAAATGGTCGACAAAACTAAATTTTGAGTTTAGGAATAAATTATGTGTAAAGAAGGTATTAACATCTTCCGAAGTTTGTCATAAAGACAATTGCCTCTAATTAATTAAACAAATTATTTATCTTTTAAAATATTTATCTTATGCTAAAATAAAAAAAACTAATATAAAAATTTATTATGACCATTATTATTATTATTAGAAAAATATTTCTTGTTAAAAAAATATTATTATTTATTATATTTGTTACTATTATTATTATTATTATTATTATTATACATAACCATATGTTAATATTATATTTTAGAAATCAGGGTTATTATTATTATTATTATTTATTTAGCTTGACAGCAGTGGTCCCTTACTCCTACGTATCTCTAGGTACAATGGAGAATAAGAGTTTACGTAGTTCTTCTTAATTATGTATGTGTTGACATATTTTATTTTTAATTTTACTTTATTAAACTTAGGATTTCTGAATCGTCATAGCTCATACATCTTATAATTTAAAATTGACAGAGGTGTATACGCAAGCCAATTAGTTGGAACATTTGTTATCTTTTTAGATTATTTTTGTCTTTTTAGAAATATAATTTTGACTAGTAATTTACTTTTTAGATATGAAATTTAGGACAAAAAGTTGTCACAGATTATACCTTAGAATATCGGAATTAATAAGATGTCACATCTAGTTAATCCTTTTATCTCTATTAAAGAAATATTACAAATAAAAATAATAATGAGAAAGTTAACATTTTTATTATAAATTATACTTACAGAACAATTTTATTATAATTGAAATTAATTAATAGGGAATTTTAGGTACAAAAAATTATCATAATTTATACAAATTTAAATTTTTTAGAGATGAGATTTAAGATAAAAAATTGTCATAACTTATACTTAGAATCTCAGGATTAATAAGATCTCACATCTAGTTAATCCTTTTATCTTTATTATAAAAATATTATAAATAAAAATAGTAATGAAAAAGTTAACATTTTTATTATAAATTATACTTACAAAATAATTTTATTATAATTGGAATTAATTAATGAGGAATTTAAGCACACAAAGTAGCATATGCGTGAATTCTTTTTTTTTTTTTTAACTTTTTCTCTAAAACATCACGTCATAAGTACTAGTTGTAAGAGAACCAAAATTGAAGAGTAAAACATCAATAACAATTTCATTGATAATAAAAAAAAAAATTACATGCCATTAAGGGGGACAAAACATTACAAAATACAACAACATTGTCTCACTATTTATATCAAAATACAATCAAAGGTACAAATAATTATTCGTCACTATTGGCCATGTTTCTCATTTGGCTTATCATGCCTTTACAATAGTTGATGAACTTATAAATCTCAACATGCATGGGAAGAGGATCAATCATCCATTCAGGCCTTTGCAAATAGTACGAGACTTTGTTAAGCATCTGTTTAATTTGTAAAGCACAATTCAAGAAATTATGCACCGAAACCTCATGCTCTTGTTGTAACCTTTCAATAATTTCATTTAACTATTCCAACTGGTTTGCTAATTTCTCCTTCTCACCTATTATGACTTTGTGATCCAATACTAGGTTATCATTCAATTTCTTCTCATTTTGGACCCTGCTTTCGTATTTGGCCACAACCATTTTTAACTACTATTTTAAATCATCAAGTTGCTTGCGAGTGTTCTTCTTTGCCACTTTGGATTCTTCATAGACTCTATTCCACTAAAAAGCATCAGCCTTAGCCTTTTCCCTTTCTCGTATTGACCTTCCAAGCTCTTGTTAACAACACTTAAACATTCTTTTGTTTTGAGCTTGCGATCTTTTGCAATGCCTATCCATTAGACACTTTCTTGTTGTGGTGTTCTTGACGAACTTTTTCCAATTCTATTTTCAACCTTTATCTTTCTTCATAAAAATTTTCTAATTTCTTCTTAAGCTTTTTTTATTTCATATGGGCTCATAGAAGGGTCTGTAGACTCTTCTTCAATGACAGGAATTGAACCATGAAAAGGTAGCTTGACTTCTTGCACCCTTTCTTCAAGCTATTGATTATAACTTTTGTCTGCCACCCAACTTCCAACTTCTAATCCCTTTCCTCTACGAACAACTTGATTCCACTCTTCTCCAACTTTATGGATCATTTCCAAGTTCTGATCCAATCCATGAAGAATAAAAGGAGTTATTGATTCCTCAATTGGCTGACCTTTTATCGGGTAACCAAACTGTCTCAAAGAAAAGACCAGATTGTAATTTATGCACCCTTTGGTTTCCATGAGTGGTACATTATGAAAATTTCCACAACGAGAGATCAAATCAATCCTCTCTAGGCCACGAAAGCACCAAAATATTGTTCTTGCACTGAGATTGGTAAGATGACGATCCTAATCACTTTTGCTCTTAATTCCTATTCAACCATTTTCTCTGAACATGTGAGATGTGAACCATATGTACAGTATAGGTAAGCAACACAGAAGGGTTCCATCTTTCTTTTCATGGTACAAGCTAAAGGTGTGATATGTGTCTGCAAGAATAGTTGACACTGGGTTTCTTCCTCATTGCTTGTAGGCTAGAAAGACATCAATAACTGCAAAGTCTATGAAACCTTTAAGATTTGGGAAGATAACAATCCTATAGATGAGGAGGGCAAGCACATCCATGAAACCATTCCATTCTCCATTTTCAGCCAGATGTTGTGAGTACTTTTCGATATATCCTTTTGAGAAACCATTAATGCCTCTTTTCGTCTCTTTCTTACTTGCTAGCTTTCTCACTGCAATGTTCAAGAATATGGCAATTGTGAACAGTGAAGGATAATGTCCCATGTAAAGATAAGACATTTCACTATTTGAGGAATACCCTAAAATCTGTTCAAACTCTTCCAACGTTGGAGCTAATTGGAAGTCTCGAAATGTGAAACACCTTAATGGAGGATCATAAAATTGGGCCCAGGTAGTGAGTGCTTCTTCTTGAACATTCACCTCCAGCAGATCGAGAATATTAATGTATTTCCCGACATAATTTTGTCGTCGAATGGCCTTCAACCTTCTAGCAAGGTTCTTCAAGCCCTTCACATCAGGTTGCTTAACTTTCAAATTCAGAGTCTTTTTTAAATCTGATTCCATGTTCTAAAAATGCTTGCCGACGAGTATTAAGTCCTTATGGCTCTCTAACAACTTGTAAGAATGCAACATGCTATGATGATCCAAAATCTTATTTTTAATAAAATGAATGCATGATGTTGTTTTTTATGAGAAATGTTTTTCTTTTCATGTCACTACCACTCCAACCTCTTCATTCTTTTTATTTAATCCTTCTGTGAAATGGGATGCAGATGGAATAAAATAATGAACAATGTTTTTGCATTTTGTTTTGCATATGTTATGTTGTTTGCAATGCAAAGATATGGTATTACTCCCATTGTTTCCTATAGAGGGTGTACTTACGAGTTGATAACTCTACATTTTATTCTAGTATGTGCTCCTCTTTGATAGGTGGTTTTTAGGTTCTAAAACATGACCCCTAGAGCCAATGACCCTTTCTTGGAATATTGATCATAACCATAGGTAAACTATTAGAAGTGATAATATTCTTGAAATGGTCAAACTTTAGGTGAGGCCTTCATGATAACCAAACATGATGTACATTCGAAGATTACCACTACTTAACCTCTCACTTTTCTTAAAGTTGCACTCAGATCCATATATAAGACCTCACTTATAAGTGTGTGAAAATTGTGTAGGTGAAGTGTGTGATGGGAGTAATTCCAAAACTACCTAATCTGCAAAACAAACAACACACATATAAAAAGTTCTCTAACCTAAGGTTTTAACAAAATAACCATGTTTACATAAAAAAATTACATGTAACAAAAGAAAAAGGAAAGAAAGGAAAAAAAGTGATAAATATATTAAAAATAAAAATAATATGCTTAATTAATTATGATAGACTTGACTCTCAAATATCCCCAATGGGGTTGTCATCTGTCGACACGTGGGTCTCGACGGGATGAGGAAAAATGATTTGAAAAATCAAAGGAGTTGCCACCAATGTTTATTAAGGAAAACATAGGAAAAACCTTTAAAACAAAAAGAAAAAATGGTGGACAAAACCAAATTTTGAGTTCGGAAGTCAATTATGCCTAAGAAAGGTATTAACACCTTGCGACATTCGTCATAAAGACAAATGCCTCTAATTAATTAAAAAAATTATTTATCTTTTAAAATATTTATGTTATCCTAAAATAAAAAAATAATACAAGACTTTATTATGATCGTTATTATTATTAGAAAAATATTTCTTATTAAAAAGTTATTATTATTTATTATATTTGTTATTATTATTATTATCATTATAGATAACCATATTTTAAGAGGGTTATTATTATTATTTATTTATTTAGCTCAACAGGAGTAGTCCTATGCTCCTACGTATCTTTGAGTGCAATGAAGAACAAGAGTTTACATAGTTCTTCTTACGTATGTATATGTTGACATATTTTATTTTTAATTTTACTTTATTAAACTTAGGATTTTTTAACCGTCATAACTCATATATCCTAAAATTTAAAATTGACAAGGGTGTACATGCAAACAAATCTATTGGAACATTTTTTTTATCTTTTTAGATTATTTTTGTATTTTTAGAAATATAATTTTGAAGAGTAATTTATTTTTTTAGAGATGAAATTTAAGATAAAAAGTTATCACAACTTATACCTTAGAATCTCAGGATTAAAAAGATGTCACATCAAGGTAATCGTTTTACCTCTATTAAAGAAATATTACAAATAAAAATAGTAATGAGAAATTTAACATTTTTAATATAAATTATACTTACAGAAGAATTTTATTATAATTGGAATTAGTTAATGAGGAATTTTAAGTACATAAAATTATCATAATTTATACAAATTTAATTGTTTTAGAGATCAAATTTAAGACAAAAATTGTCACAACTTATGTTTTAAAATGACAAGATTAAAAAAATAGCACATCTGATTAATCTTTTTATCTCTATTAAAGAAAATATTTCAATAAAATAGTAACAAGAAATTCAAGATTTTTATTATAACCAAAATTAGTTAAGGGAGAGTTTTAAGCCCACAAAAATGGTATAGTTTATATTCTCATAATTTCAAGAGGCAAAAAACATCATATTAAACTATAAGAAAATAAATCTAAATATTTTCATGAGGCAAATTTTATGAATTTTCCTTTTATATGAAATAAACATATAAATGAAATATTATTATTATTATTGATTTAATGAGAACTAGATTTAACCGTTAGTTATTACTAATTGTTGTTTCACATAGTTATAACTACATCTTAACTAGAAAGAAGTCAATATGTTAAAAGAAAGAGAAAAAGAAAAGAAAAAAGAGAGAAAGGAAATAGAAATAAATAAAAAACCAATAAAAGAACTGTTAATAGAAAGAAAAGAAGAAAATAAAATAAAAAGTGGGCTAGGCCTACGTACCTTCTACAAAAACAAGAGAAAAGAAAAATAAAACAATAAAAAATAAAAATGAAGGAACTTAACGTGACTTTGGTCAAGGAAATTAATATAGATGGAAATCTTTAATGCTCAAAGATGTAAGGCAAGAGAAAAACAAGGGAAAGAATGGAGGAGAAACGATGTCACTGAAGAGGAAGAGAATAAGAGATGGGTCTTGCGTTTGACTAGTTCTCGACGATGTTTCTGCATCAACGGTCTTACTAGCATGGTCTCCCCGCCATCGAAAATCGTTTCCGGTTGTGGGAAATAGAGGTAAATAAATTTCTTCTATCTCTCTATTTTGACTGAGTTTAAAATTACTAGAAGTGAAGAAATGAGGGTGAGTACTTGTTGTGTGTAAGTGAACCTCTCTTTTGGCCTTACTCTGAATCTCTTTTGATACATTCCTCCTTAGCAAGGGGCTCATCACAAGGGTCATGACTAGGAGGATTGAAGAGGATATGACAAGAGAGCAGGGAAGAAGAACTCACATTCTTAATGCATCAAGATATCAAGAATATACACCATAGTCTTTTAGTTCTAGTTTAGTTTAGGGCTTGTGTGTATGTTCTTTTTTGAAAACTTGTTCCTTTCTTTTTGGCCGTGTATTTTGGCCTTATTTTGTAGCTTAGTTTAATTAGGAGGTGTAATTAGTATTTTAGTTGAGGTGTATTAATTAGGAGGGTCTTTGGTGGAGTTTGGGTGCGTGGATTGTTAACCACACCCCTAAACCTCTCTTAACACCCTCTTAACCAACACACAACAACAATAGACAAGTGGGCCCCTTTACCCCCTCATTAGGTGCCACTTTATCTTTCTCCCTTAGGTGGCATCCTACATGGCAAGTTGGTTTGAGTTTGAATTTTGGAGGAAGTCTACATGGCACTCCAAAATTCAAATTCAAATTTAGAGGGAGCATAGATCCCTTTTTCTAGGGCCATGTTTGGATCTTCTTCAGACTAATTAAAAGTTAATTGATTTTAACTCTACTAAACCTTAATTAGTCCAAGCTTGGGCTTTGATTATGAGTTAGACGTCTAACTCCATGTGCTTTCCTATAAATAGGAGCCATCTCATCTCTTGTAATTTTTACACTTGATTTTTATGAGCGTTGGCTATTTCTCTCTAAATTTTTGAGTGTCTTTCCTTCTCTTCTTAAGAGAGTTTTTTAGTGCTTTTATCAAGGGTTCATTCTCTTGTGGCAAACACTTCTATTTCTTGGCTTATCTTACATAAGTGGTGCCATTCACCTCTATTTCCTTCCACCACTCCACTTCCTTCATTAGTGACCTTGTGAAAAGATCAAGGGAAACTAGCATCCAAGAAGGCATGCATCATCTTTTCTATTTCTTTCTATTCTATGAAATTTCCTTCTCTACCCAAGAACCCTCCTCTTTGATTCAAAGCCCTCCTTTTATACTCTTGACTTTCTGAATATGTAATCACTTTGATTTCATGCTTTTTGGCAACAAATCTTTCAAACCCAGGATTTAAGGGAACCTGTTGGTGGCTTGCGGTGAAAAGGCTACATCTGAAAAAAGGCTCTCCTTGTTGCTAGCTTGAGATGGCAGGTTGTAGGAGATAAAGGTTAGGGTGACAGGTGTAGAGGTGGAGCCTCTCTTAGTTTTTTTTCATTGCTTTTTCCTTCCTTTTTTGTTTTGTTTTTTTTTATTTTCTTCTCTGTTTTCTTTTTGCCCTTATTTCTTTATTTGTTTATTATGTTTTTGAATTTTATTGGGTTATATATTCTATTTGTTGATTTATTTTGAGATTGATTATATTTGTAATGAGTATATTTGTGATTTGAAATTTGGAATTGTAATTGGAATTAGGATGAGTATATAGTTTTATTTGTAAATAGTTTCACTCTTGGGAAATAGATTATAGCTTGGTTGGATAAAAATTGGGTGTTGACACTCACCCTAAACACTATTTCCACGATCTAAATGTTGAAAATAAATATCAATGTATTATGAACCGATTGTCCAAAAATAAACCAAATCTAATAGTTAACAATTCTTTAAAGGCTCTTGACAAAGATTGTCACTAAGGTAAGATCCTAAAAATACAATTTTTACTTTGACTTTATTATTTCTCACTTCATACATTCTTCCAACCATCCAATCGTTCAAATAAAGTTTAATATCTTACGCACCTACTATCTAAAAATAAACCACATCTAACAGTTAAAAATTTTTGTAGAGGCTTCATATGAGGTCTACCACTAGTGTGAGATCCTAAAAATACAATTCTTACTCTGACTTTATTATGTCTCACTTTAGATATTCTTTCAACAATTCAACCGTTGCAAATAAAGATTAATATCTTACAAACTGGAAAAAAATAAACCATATCCAATAGTTAAAAATTTTATAGAGGCTTCATATAAGGTCTACACCATTGGTGTAGGATCCTAAAATTACAATTCTTACTCTGATTTTATTATCTCTCACTTCAGACATTCTTTCGACTGTTCAACCATTATAAATAAAGATTAATTTCTTAGAAAAGAAAGAATTGAAGTTGGACTTTTTTTTTTAATTTTATCAAGAGTATAATCTTGCAAAAGTGTGGTTGGTGCTAATGAGGGGGTTTTGGCAGGATGGCAGAGATTGGAAAATACAAAGGAGAGCAAGGAGCAAAGCTGAAAAACACAATTTGCAAAGAAATATGTAGGATTTTTTTTTTATCGTTTGAGTGTGTCTTTTTTGCAAAGAATTAAGGAAATATAGGAATGGGAAAAGTGAAAAGGAGAAAAGTGAGTAAGTTAATGTTTATTTTTATTTAGATAAAATTTTAGGGAGTTTTTATTTCCAAGTAAATCTTCATTTCTATCTAATGTCACTTTAGATTTTTGAGAAAAGACAAAAAATCAAGTCAAATTATCTTTGATAATTTTGTGGTAATCTTTAAATGCTTTAAACAGTATTTTAATACACTTTAAAAATGGTTACTAAAATATTTTATTTTCAATTAATAGTAAAATTAATATGATATTTAACTTTTAATTTTCAAAATTTGCAAGTAGACTTGCATTGCAATAATGACTGTTGGTTGTAGCAAATCTTATCAAAGGTAAATCAAAGGAATGAATTTCTCTAGTTTGACTGAAGTATTAAATTAGCTTTCACTTATTGTTGGTATTAGTGTGATAAGTTGTATTGCTCTATCTAGTAGTTAAAGGTTCTTATTGTTTTAACTAGTAATTATTTTAATACACTTTAAACTTAACATATTCAATTACTGCTTATTTTTCAATTTTGAATATATAAACTAAATTAATTTGTTGAGAAAAAGTTTTGGTATTTTAGAAAAGAAAAAGTGCAATTATACCTAATTAATGATGTATCTATCGTTTAAAATTTATAAAGAATATTAATTAATAAATTCTTAATATATCTTACTTTAATATATCCTTTATTAGCTTATTCATCACAATTCGTATTACATTAAAATATTTTTAATATGTTAAATTGTAAATTTACTTAGACTTATATATATATATATATAATTATTTTGAATTTTTAAAAAATTTAATGGTATAATATAGGATTAATTAATTTTATTTTTGTTTTTTAAATATGTTTTTAACAACCAAGTTACTCATCTTATTATTGAAATGTTTATGATTTCAGATTTACGATCAAATTAAATAGATCTTATGTTTTTTAAAAAATAGTTCAATTAGATGCGCTATTTTTTTAGGGTTTCAAATAGATTCATTTTGACTCCATATACTTTACATTTTATTAAAAAAAAATAAAAACAATAAAAAAATTGATTTTCAATATCACTTAGGCGAATCTATTTCAAGAAAACAGGGAATCTAACTTACCCCTTTAAAGTTTTTAATAATAAGAGAACTGCAGTAGACTTAAAAATATAAATTAGAAAAGTAATGAAATGTAATAAGTGTGTATATTATAAATAAAAAAAGAGAATTTTTTATAATATTTGGATGAATATTTTTAGTTCATTAAGAGTTGTAGTTTAGTATTCTAAAGAGTAGTTCAAGATTTACTTAAAAAAAAAGAAAGAGTAGTTAAAGATGAATCTCTTGTGAGTTGAGACTATAATAATAAATTTGAACTTTGACTTTTCTAGTTATATTATCATTGTTTTTCTTTTTCTTTTCACTTTCATCAATTATTCATGTCACTTTATTTTTAACATTTTCATTTCTGTCAATTTTAATTATAAAATTTTTTTACTTTAGTATTTTCAATTTTACTGATAAAGTGGTTTTATGTTAATTATAATTTATAAATTTTGGACTTAATGATATAATTTATATTAATTATACTTTATTTTTGCAGGATAGGTTTAAAAGATGAATTTTAGAAAAAAACTCACAGAAGATATTTGAGAATGTTGTGTGTATACATTATTAGATGACGATGTCTTCTATGACATTGTAAAGGGTATGGATGAAAAAGGATTCAACATAAGGAGCCTTAGCTAGTTCAAAAATCTTGGCAGCCTCTTCCAAAATGATGAATTAGATGATAATGTGTATATTTAAAAGTTGCTCAATTAGATGTACTTATATTTTAGTTATGCAAAATATTATTTGTTAAACTTTGGGACATTTTAGACTTAATTTGAATATCATTTAAATTGTATAGAAAAACCATAAATTACAATCACATTATACTCATATAATTGATTTAGTAGTAAGGTTTATTATTTTACTTTGCATGTATTACGAAGGAATTACTAAATTTATGATTTTTCTTTGCTAAATATGATGTACAAAATTTCCTTCAAGAATTGTGAGGAAATTTATCTGTCAATAATACTGAGAAAGTGAATATTTGTCACAAAATGTCTTTCTCAATTTATGAAGATTTTTAGAACATTACAAATTGTGAAAAATATTTTGTGACAAATATCGAATATCCCACCAGCCGTGATGGAAAAGTTCCCTCACAATTTGTGAAGAAAATTTTATCCGTCACATTTAGTGAACGAAACTCATATAAAATTGGTTTATATTTTTTAAGTTGTACGATGAAATTATTCTAACATTGATTGTGAGGGAACAAAAATATCCCTTGCTAAAAGGTTTGTGATGCCAAATTTTGTAAAAGCATTTTGTTTGTTACTGATTGTTTTGTGATGGATTTTTCTTAATTTTGTGACAAAATTATCCCCTTACTAATTTTGATTTTTCTAGTAATGAAACATGAACTTAACTATTTATAGTTTAGCTAATTAATTATCTAAAAAAATTGAACTGAATTATTATAATTTTAAACTATCTTTTAACTATTTAATTGAAGTTAAAAAGTACTATTTATAACATATATTAGGTATGTTATGTGTATGTGTGCACGCGTGTGTGTATATATATATATATATATATATATGTATATGTATGTATGTAAGTATATATAAACTTGAAACAAAATTTTAGTTGTAGAAGGAGAGGTTGAATAGAGTTATAAGAAAATTTTCATTAATCCCTTTTGAAAACACCTTTTTAAGAAACTTTATGATGAGAACTTCTATAAGAAAAAAACACTTTTTGATTAAGCCGATGAAAATTAAATGTTTGATAAAAGATCTTGTTCTATATATAAACACATATTAAATTTGCTTTTCGATACAGATGCATGTTCTAATATACAAAAGCACGTTAAGGTATATAGACAAAAATCTATTTGTTATATAGATCAAATAAAAAACAACTTTTATAAAAGAAATTGTTATGCTATACAGACGCAATTTAAAGACAATTTTTGACAAAATAATATTTTTATAAAAATATTCTAAATAAAACCAGTTTTAGCAAAGATGGACACTGTGATAGAAGGTAGTAAGAAAGTATATTTTATACTAATCACTTTTAATTAAGCTATGTCCAGTCACTTTCAAGTATCTCTTGGAAGGTTTTACTATTTTGAAGTTAAATACAACTAGTATTCTTACTGTCACTTTTGACTTACAATAAGTATTCTAAATCGTTCTTGATTTTACATTTAAACTCCTCCTAAGTTTAAGATTGAATACATAAAGCCACTCTTGGCTATCCGAGTATTTTTTTTATAACTAAACTACTCCTGACTTTGTCTGAGTATTCTTTAAAACAAAACCACTTATGGCTCTCTCGAGTATTTTTTAAACATTAAGCTACTCTAGGCTTACAACTTCTAAATACTTGTTTATTTAATAGGTTATAAATTCATAGAATAAATAGTGAAGGAAATTAAATTTAAGTTTTTACTTAAATTATTAATTGATTTGAGATGTGATAAATCTTTTAATGGAATTAGTACAAGGTAATTATATTTATATTATCGGTAGAAGGGTATAGATGTGAGAATAATTATAATTCTTTGGAAGATTCTAGTTGAGTTTTGAGATGATTTTCGAGAATCCATAATTGGAAAAAAGAGAGTTACATTTAACAAATTGATTTTACTAAATACACCTCCGGTGCTATATAAATTCATTTTTTTCTCTCTCTTTCTTATTTCTTCTTCTTCTGTGATTGTTCCAAACCACCCTTAATTCTATCTCACGTTTCTTGTTGGAAGCTTGCATGGTTGACTCGAAATTGTAGAATTCAGATGCAATCTTTTTCATAATTCCTATTGCTGAGTGATCATTATTATAGGTAAGTGTGATCATGAATCAATGAATATTTTTATGATTACTTTTGATTCTGTCATTCCCATTAAAGGGAATTTAATTGAAAATCCTGATTTCTAAGGTTCCTATTTAATATGAAATTTTTGTTAGGTTCCTATGAAATTTCTTCAGGTGAATTTCTCTATTTTCTTTTGAGTTAACTTTGGAAGAGAGAAATAGGTAAGGAAAGTTCGATACTTGCTTTGATTTTGGACAGTTTGATTTAGTAGTTTTAAATATTTTTGCATGTGTTTGATTTGAGATTTTGATTAATAGTTTGAGTTTAATTATGTTATGGGAATGATTCATCTTATTGTGAGTTGTGAATAAATTGTGATTGAATGCTTTGGAATTTAATTATGATATTGAAATTATGTATGTAATGAGATTGATCATTGATTGGGATAATGATTGAATACTAAGAAATGAGATGTAATGTGGACTATTACGAGTAGGTAACTAAGTGTTGATTGTGGTGTCTTGGATTAAGGATACATAGTGGCCATAGTGATCCTAGTACTAACGTAGATTTATGATGAGTAAATACCAATGACAAGGCTGAGTTATGGCAAACAAATAATGGAACCAAGGCTGAGTTGTAACGAGTAAGTACCTAAAGAGATGTACTTAGATAGCAACTAGTTGGCAAGTGAGTCAAGAGGATGCTAGACAATAGTTGAGTATCCTATGAGTATGCCTAGACTTCAACTGATTATCATTATGAGTTAAGTAGGCGTTAGATACATTTTCATTATAGGGGTGGGCATGTCATAACTAATCTGAATCCAATTAAATTTATATGAAGTTAATCTATATACATTTTCATTAATGGGATTTAATTGTATTGACTTATTTGAAAATGGTTTTAAAATCAGTTCCTAGTTAAAATCTTATTTTATTTTAAATACTATTTTTTTTTAAAACTTTGGTCAAGACATTCTTTACTCGAGTCATAGTATATTTGGTTCAATTGGATTATATTTGGCTCAACTTTAACATCTTTGACTTTGTTTGAATTAAAGATGAAGAATAAAATGAAAAGAATGAAGTATAATGGAGTGGATGGAATAGATTAAAAATATTATTTCTTTATTTGCTTAATTTATAGAAGAATGACACACACACATATACATATACATATACATATATATATATATATATATATATATATATATATATATATATATATATATATATATTTTGCATCATTTGGAATAGTTGAATGTCTTATAATTTTTTATTTCTAAAATTATCCTCATTTTAAAGTTATATTTTTTTTATCTCAACTAAACTCAATATTTTATCTAATTGCACAACTAATTTGATTACTACAAAAAAATTACTTATGAGATCAATAATAGTTAAAAGTATAATTAAAAAATAAAGTTAAAAATTCAAATAGTTTTTCTAATCTTTAATATAACAATGTCGTTATACCTACAAAAGTGTGGAAGACACTAAAAAATAAAGTAGATAATTTATTCTCCTACCACATTTGTGTGGTACATTTTATAGAGAAGTGAACTATTCTATACCTCTAATTTTTCTTTTTCACGTTTCTCACACTTTTATAAGTATAGTCACATTAAGATGTCAGGGATAAAGGAGTCAAAAAATTTATTTCAATAGGATGCTAGGCAATAGTTGAGTATCTTATGAGTATACCTAGACTTCAACTGCTTATCATTATGAGTTAAGTAGACATTAGATACATTTTCATTACAGGGGTGGGCATGTCATAACTAATCCAAATCCAATTAAATTGATATGGAGTTAATCTATATACATTTTCATTAATGGGATTTAATTGTATTGAGTTATTTGAAAATGGTTTTAAAATCAGTTCCTAATTAAAATCTTATTTTATTTTAAATACTATTTTTTTAACTTTGGTCAAGACATTCTTTACTCGACATCAGTCATAGTATATTTGGTTCAATTGGATTATATTTGGCTCAACTTTAACATCTTTGACTTTGTTTGAATTGAGGATAAAGAATGAAATGAAAAGAATGAAGTATAATGGAGTGGATGGAATGGATTAAAAATATTATTCCTTTGTTTGCTTAATTTATAATAAAATGACACACATATATATATATATATATATATATATATATATATATATATATTTTTATTGCATCATTTAGAATAGTTGAATGTCTTATAATTTTTTATTTCTAAAATTATCCTCATTTTAAAGTTATAACTTTTTTTATCTCAACTAAACTCTATTTTATTTTACTGCACAACTAATTTGATTACTACAAAAAAATTACTTATGAGATCAATAATAGTTAAACATATAATTAAAAAATAAAGTTAAAAATTCAAACAGTTTTTCTAATCTTTAATATAACAATTTGGTTATACCTACAAAAATGTGGAAGACACACTAAAAAATAAAGTAGATTATTTATTCTTCTACTACATTTGTGTGGTACATTTCATAGAGAAGTGAGTTATTCTATACCTCTAATTTTTCTTTTTTCAGCATGTTTCTCACACTTTTATAAGCATAGTCACATTAAGATGTCAGGGATAAAGGAGTCAGAAAATTTATTTCAATAGGTTTTTAAAAGTGACTCATTTATTTTTTTCACCACTAATAAAAACTAATATTACTAACAACACTAACAAGACTTATAAAAAAAATAATTTAAAAAAAAAATGCCGTCCAAATATTAAAACAACCTACTTTTCGATTTGGTTAATTTTGAATTGTTTTCTTAAAAAAAAATAAATCCAATCTAATAATTAATAATATACGATTTGGGTTGAATTGAACTACTTAGTTTTTATCAACATTCGTACAAAATTTTATTATATTCAACATGTTACATCGAGATATTTTGTTTTTTACTAAACCAAATAAATGTTAATTTTTACAACATAGAGATGAAAAAAAAGAAAGAAAAAAATAAAAAACATAATACTATACTAAATTTTAAAATTGTTATATCATTGTGACAATTTAACTATTTTCATGACCAATTCATTATCAAGTATTCTTTTGATTTATAAAAAATTATAAGATAGAATAATATTAGAAGAAAATATCAGTGCAACTTTTTTAAAAATAAATAAAATAAAAACAGAACATCAAAGTAAAATAATTATTGAAAATTAATTTTTTTTTAATCTTAGAAGTATATTTTTTTGGTTGAATACTCGTGATAGATATTATATATATATATATATATATATATATATATATATATATATATATATATATATTAATAGAATCATCATATTTTATTTTGCAGTAAAAAAAAAGAATCATAATTTTTTTGGAGGAATTTAGGTATTCAAGAATAGATAGTCAATTAGAACTTAAAAGTCCTGGGCATATATTACATGTATGCTTATGTTCATGTACTCCCCGGTGAGGAATAATATGAAAAAAGTTGTTAAGATTATTTTCTTTTGGCAAGAGAAATTATAGTGATTTATGATAGCTGTGTTAGATGAAAAAATCACAAATTTAACATGGTTGACTCATGATCTATTAATTTTGTGTGCTTATACGACATGGCATATATGGATCGAAAGTAAATATGAATGGTTGTTTGTGTAGAGGAATTGAATGCTTTAATTTCCAATGATTATATATATAATGAAGTTTAAGTAAGATAGCACCAACTCTGAATGTGAAGAAAATCCAGAAGGTCAATTGGTGTGACACAATCAACAATATCTACTCCCTTTGGTCCTTTATATATTGAGTGAGTACCTAACACGCGGGGTAGACTTCTCTATTAAAGTCAAAGTAGGCTGACTTCTCGCACTTGTCTATATTCTACACGATGAATCACCACCAAAAGCATTCACGTAACCATTAATCAAATCGCTATCACTCTAGTTTGTTACAACATTTATATGAATATATGAAACAGATAAGAAAATATAATGTAACTAGCCTCTCCCTCCCCTTCCCCTTTAAAATCTTTGTCACAGTCAATAATTTATGAGATTGCTCACGCTGTTGTCTCGTAAATCTAGAGTAGTAAGTACTTTTGACCACTTTTAACTTGTCTAATATTACCTACTTTAGCATATTAGTTTTTTTTTTTGTGTACCATTATTCAATTTTTTTTTAGACAAAGAATGTGTTTAGAAAAAAATTGTAAAAGTTTGATTATTTCAACAATTAATTATAAAGTGTGTTTGAAAAATTGAAAAATTATATTATTTTAATAATCAATCTATCTATAATTAGTTATTTTATGATCAACTATAATGAAAATTAGTTATTGTTTAAGTTTGTTAAAAAGTGATTTATAAATAATTAATTTTCTTTTTCGTGTCAAGAATTAGTTTTTCTACTTGGTGTATTGATCTTATGTTATGTCTAAGTAGTATGGAACTTGTACTTAGGAGATAATTTGTATTCTGTTGTCAAGAAAAGATTAGGAGAATTTTTTTATATCCTATGTTATGTCTAAATATTGAATTGAATATATACTTTGCTTTGCAAAAAAAAAAACATTGTTTGTATGTAACAAAAAAAAGTTTTTGTAAATATAAAAGTGTAAAAAAAGCCATTTAGAAATAATCATAATCATAAGTTATAATTTTCCAACTTCTTACAAATAACTTACTTTTATGGTAAAAAAAAAACTTAATTTTTATATTTTTTCTAAATTTAAGTTGAGTTTCCAAACATTGGACTTATTTTTTGAAACAACTTATAATCTATAAAATATATTCAATTAAAAAAAAACTCATATTAGATATTGTTTCATTTTTTATATAGGTTTATTGAAAAATAATTTGAAAATAATTAATCTTGTTTAGATAAAAAAAATAAATTTTATAGAGTAAAAAAGTGTAAAAATATAAGGTATTAAAAGATAGTTATAAGTTACAAATTTTCAGATTCTTAAAAGCAACTTTTGTTGTTCTTCAAAATTTAAGTTGAGTTTCCAAACATCAAACTTATATATCAAAACAACTTACCATTACAATTTAAAAAACAGATTATAATATTTTCCAAAAATATTCTTTTTTTTTTGTTGGATTATACAAAATTTATACTAAAATGTGTATAAATATTGACTAACCATGAGTAATTATTTTGTAAGGAAAATACTTTATACTACGATAATATTTTTTTACTGCGCGTTAATAATCATTTTAATCCAAAGCTTATTTTATTTTGTATGATTTTTAATTAATAATCATTTTAAAAATAAAATTACTATAATTAATCAATTCTTGCAATTTAACATTCGTAGGAAAATAGCATGTTGATTTTCCATCATTGGGCATGTCCAATAGAAAATAATTATAATTATATATATAAATATTGGTAGATGTTGCACTTTACCGGCCTCTTTCCATTATTTTTATATATAATTATTTTTGCCAAATTAAAAAAGATAATTAATTCTAAAACTTTGAAGTTATAATATTCTGCATTTAGTAATTGAGGTTTCTATTGTGACGTAAAAACTTAGATTTATGTGATCTAGGTGTATATCAAATATTGCTTAAAAAAAAAAGAAGGTATATATCAAATATTAATATAGGGGTTTTGTGACCTGTATTATTGAAGCAAGTAACGTGTCTAGCATTTGACGTTTCCGGAGTGTGATCAACTTGAGAAAAGGATTCATTTGAGACCAAGTTGAACTCATTTAACCTAACCGGCGGGTCTATCTATAATATGTTATTAGTAAATATTTTACAAAAAGTGCATGAAACATGGATAATAACAGTTTGATTGTTATTAAATAATTTATTAGTATGATCGACTCACGCGTATACGTAGACTCCTGTATATAATTAGTGATTAATGTCATTTTAAAGAAGAATTGATACTACACTCTGTTGGCATAAATATTTGGCGTCCAAGTCTACTAACAGCATCTTTGTCAACCCTAGTGACGACATATACAAAGTGTGATTCTTCTGCGAATCTCTGCTTATTGTACTCAAACGACTTTTTTCTATCTGATGCTTATCTTAACTCTACTAATTATAAGAGTAAATTAAACAAAGTGAATCACAGGTGTCATGATATATAGCAATGTTATATTTCCTTGGATCAGCATAAAAGCTAATCATGTACCAAAAGCAAAACCAAGCAATTAATTTGGAATTCAAACCTGCTAGGAATATAGCTTAGCTGGTATTTCTTCCAGTGCACAAAAAGTTATATATGTTCGTGTTGTGAATTTTCAATCCCAAGCCCTAAATTTCCATTCCTTGTTATTTCTTCTCTAGAGGAACCTTCCTAGAATGAGCCAGAGAGAGATCTTATGAATCTAAGGAAAAAATGAAAGTATGTAAACAAGATAGAATTAAGCTGTAAAAGTATGACGTGTGTGTGTGTATTGGAAATTTTCATAGTGTTCGGGAACTGATAAATTCAGTTTAATAAAATAATAATCAATCAATTAAAGTTTTAGGAATACTTTTCACGAATATCCGCTAAGGCTTACACCAAAAAATTAAAGATTGTATAATTAAAGTATTCATCAGAAACAGATGTATTAGTAAATTAAGGCAGAGCCAATAATTAACAGTGTATATTTTTTGGTTCGTTTACCATAAATATCCACTAATCAAAACAATATTCACCACTTGTTACGCTAAATTGGTCTTCTCGATGATGAAATGTACTGTTCTTTTTCCCCATTTCGCTTAACCTTTTTCTTGAAGAACAGAAAAAAGAGATAGTGTCAATGTAAAGATTCTTAGTTAAGGAGAAAGACAAGCAGAAGCATGTTTTCTTCGTCCCAAAGATCCAAGACTATTTGATGATAAAGATATTAATGTTTATATATTTGGGAGCTAAGTGCATGCTTTTTGAATTTGATGGTTTCCCTTTGTTATATTTCTAAGTGAGTGCGGTTCTGGACCTTTATTTTCTTGCTTATTGATTAAAAAAACAGCTAGATGAAGTATTAAATAAGGAAACCAAGGTCAATGAGTGGTGCTTCTTCTGAAAAATATTGAATCGCAAAGACCTTTCTGTTTGGTTTTACTTCCTTTCTTATTTTGATACAGTTTCCTATTGTCTTTAACGTCTACTATCCAACTTGTCAAACAGGAGAAAGAAGAATATAAAAATAATACTAAATAAAATTAAATCGGATTTTGTTTGTTGATAATAACCCAACTAATTCCTAGCCAAAAATTAAAACAAGGACTAAAAAACATATCAATTAATTTAACAAATGTTTGACTTCTCATTTTTTTACATTTATAATCTCTTACCTACATCATTGCACTATCAATCCCGAGTTCCAAGTTTTTTTTTTTAATTAGTAAGCTATTTGGGACAAAATATTAAGACAGGTTACGCAATGGGTTAGTGGTGGAACTAATAAGTCGCTATTTAAATTGATATAAATGACTCTATACGAGAGGAATCCTCAGCTAAAAAAGTGATTAATTTCCAGTTCAACTGGTTAGAACATCTCGATTGGACATGTTCTTATAACTATGATTTGGAGAGATACAATATTTTTTATTAAGTATATAAATTAAAATGCTAATGTACATATAATCTGTTTTCAATTAGAGTGTATTAACTATCTATAAAAAAAAATAGATCATTAAAATCAATATTTATTATATTAAATAATTTATATAAAAATATTATTATCTTTTAGTAATCAATTTTAAAAAATAAAAATATTTTTCTCTCTCCTATCTCGTCTTTTCTCAGATGTGTCAATATAATTCTAAATTTTTTTATTATATTTTATCTTTCTTCTCTTGCATTTTATTCTTGCTTTAGTGAATCACATATTTTTAAAAAAATAATATTTTACTTTAAAATGCATTTAATTCATTATTTATATGTATTAAATGAGAAGTTGTTTAAACTAATGCATAAATATTTTTTGAATTTCCTAATTTTACAAAAAAAAAAGGAAGAAATTTATGCATATATAAAACCATGGAAGTGCATGAATTTGACAAATTCAATAACATATTGTTTTTATATTAATTTAAATTATTTTCAATGTAAAAAATGAAAGAGGAATTAGAAGAGGAAATATAATAATAAATTTAGGACTGCATTGATACACAAACACAATCAATGAAAGGAAAGAGATGAAAATTTTTAATTTTTAAAATTGAATATTAAATTATTATAATATCCTCAAAATAAATTAAATTAAATTAAATTATTGATTTTTATGTCATAAATATTTTGGTGTAGATTGTTAATTCGCTTTAACTAAAATTAGAGTGTGTATGAATTAACATTTCTCGTTTATATAAATTTTAATAACATTATTATTGGAGAATTAATTTTTGCACATAGAGTTCTTAAATTTATATACCACACAGATTTTTTTAGTTATAATCTATTTAGGCGACTATTTATTATAAATGCTTTCACTTGATAAATTTTTGTAAAATATTTTAACCAATCCAATACTTGAGAATTGACAGGTTGAATATAATTGATTAACTATAAAATTTCGTACAAATAAAAAATTAATTAATACTTTGTATTTTATTGCTTTATTTTAACAATTAATATATTATTTGAAATATAACCAAATCATAAATTAAAGGATTCCTAGAATAAGTAGAATTTGAACGCAATAAGAAATAATATCAAGCAATTCAATAATTAAATTTGTAATTTACAAAAAATTAGATGGTATATATATATATATATATCCACTTCATGATGAACAATGAATTTTTTAAAAGCTTTTTTAGAAAAAATAAACATTGAAATAAAATTTTTTATAAACTAAAATTAATTTATGAAAAATTTTATTGATTTATTTTAGAACTGGTTTCATTGATTTAAACATGCTGAATATGAACTTCCTAACTACTTAATGATAATTTATAAATATTCTCCACAGACCATACTATATAAAACACTTAAGTGGCTAAAGAGTAACTTTAGGTCTCTAATTTATACAGCAGTTAACTTTAGATTTTTGAGGCCGGTGGAGAAGAAAAACACTTGAGAACCAAATAACCTTAAATTTTGTATTGGAAATATCTTGTCATGACGAAAAGATGCCAGTTTTTACTGATGTGTGGTTTCAAATAAGAATCAGTTGGTTATGATTTTGTGGTGAAAGCAAACGATGGATACATTTTCAAGGCATTGACTATATAGCTTTTCTAACTTTCATCATCAGCTTGTCAACAAGTAATATTGGTTTCAACCGCTTAACATTTTATAATGATTAGTGCTTATATTGAAATTTGAAACCTTAAGAAGAATATTTATATGTAGAACTTAAATATTCAGATAGCCTTTCCCGCGATATCATGTTGTGTTCCTTTTTCAAAGCTCGTACAAACCATGATGAACCTAGTTGTCGCAATTTTATTTCAATTTTAATTTAAATAAAGGCAACCATCATCAAAGAACACGTCCTCATCATCTGGTTACAGGAGCAATGCAACAATTTGTTTTTGACTAAATGCAACTGCGACGTCATTATATTCACCCCCCCCCCCCCCCCCCCCCCAAAAGAAAAGAATGTTACGATTTTAATTTCCTTTTCCTTTTTTAATATGATATAAGTATGATATAAGTGCAACATTTTCATTCTTAATTTTCACAGGCTATAGCTAGCTACTAAAATAATACTCAGAAAGCTCATATTTTCTTCGTAAATGTTTTGCTTTTTATATGATCACGTTATTGACTGAATCAAACTAATTTGTGTTTCCTTCGTACATTTTCCACGAGAATTCCTCAGTTAATTAATAATTACACAAGGGTAATTTTATTTTAAGAATTAATTACCAATAGCTAGGAAGCTAGCAGTACATTTCCCGTTAATATAATAAGATGTATATGTACTGTGTCTTGACAATGGAACATTTTCAAGGATAATGCCAACAAACTAAGAGGATGGAGGCTTCTATTGATCAAATACTTGTAGCATTGGGTTCAAGTAATAAAGTAATGCACCTATGAAAAAGCAGTGCATTTTTTAATGAAAAAGAAGAGGAAATTTTTGTTACGTTTGTCCAGTTGCATGCATAATTAAACGCGGGTGACCGAACTAATCCAAAAAGGAAGACAGAGAAAGAGAGAGATGAATAAACCCTAGAAGAAAAATATGGAGTTGAAAATAGCTAGTGAGGGAATGGAGGGGGTGAGTTGTGTAAGACTTTTTGTCCTTTTAACTATCACATCAGCCATAGTTCACTACCTATAAATCATACCCTTCCTTCGCCGTAGTTTCCCAGAAATCCTAGCAAATTTGATATTTGCTTTTACAAAAAACAGAAAGAGAAACATAATTAGAGAGAGACAAGAACACAAAAAGATGGGTCGAGCTCCGTGCTGTGACAAGGCCAATGTGAAGAAAGGACCATGGTCTCCTGAAGAGGATGCTGCACTTAAAGCCTACATTGAAAAGAATGGAACTGGTGGCAATTGGATTGCTCTTCCTCAGAAAATTGGTACATCCCTCTCTCGTACATATATTTTTTTTTTTATTTACTCTTCTTAAGAGTATTTATTGAGACCAAGACTAATCCTATTTAGTTTGGCTTTGGAAAGGTGAACTTTGGTTATAATAATCATCGATTAATGCAAACCTTATTGATGGATATAAATAATTCGCAGGGCTCAAGAGATGTGGAAAGAGTTGCAGACTTAGGTGGTTAAATTACTTGAGGCCTAATATCAAGCATGGTGGATTTACTGAAGAAGAAGACAACATCATCTGCAGCCTTTACATTAGCATTGGTAGCAGGTCCTTCTCTCTAAAACCCCCTATCTCTATCTACGAGCTTGTGTAGCTTTTCAACATAACTGTTTGTCCTTTTTCTTTGTCACTAGAATCTATGTACGTTGCTAGCTCCACATATGTTTCTTTGGTTATTCCTAGAAATTAGCTAAACACGTTCCAACATAAATCTATGTGTATAGGTGGTCCATAATTGCTGCTCAGTTACCTGGAAGGACAGATAACGACATCAAGAACTACTGGAACACTAGATTAAAGAAGAAACTGCTTGGGAGGCGCAAACAATCTAACTTCAACACAAAAGATACAAATAATGGAATAGAGGAGAACTCTTATTCAAATGCCCTAAGCACCTCAGCTCTTGAAAGACTCCAATTGCACATGCAACTCCAAAGCCTTCAAAACCCTTTCTCTTTCTACAATAACCCTGCGCTGTGGCCTAAGTTGCATCCTTTCCAAGAAAAGATGATCCAGACCCTGCAATCTTTGAGTGATGGATCTAACCCTGTGATGCAAAATGCTTTGACTTTCCCACATGTTGAACAAGGACAAAAAGATGAGTTCTACAAGCGTCACCATGATGGTGCAAAGATCGATAACCCACAGATTCATCTTTTGGAGAATATTCCTGAGAGTAACAATGAAGCTCCCTTTGTTGCTTCTGGGAGTAATAATCCAATGCACTCAAGTCTTGCACCAATAACTGAAGCTATTGAACAGACTAATAATGTGGGATATCAGCAGGTTGGTTCACTGCAAACTGAACTAGATGACATTCTCAACTACAGAACAATTGCTTATGTGCCACAGGAAGATAATCAGATCGCAGAATTTGATTGTTTCAAGGAGATGAATGACTCAAAGGACAGCTTGATTTGGTGGTCCAATGATTCTGACACCAAATCAGCATCCTCAAATTCCTGGGATTCATCTACTCCTACAGCTCTTCTAACACAAGGGATGTTCCAAGATTATGAACTGCGTTACAGTCTGTAGTGCTCGCATGGATTTAACTTTCTGGTTATCCTAATTTGTTGTATTAGTCGTAAGATGTGGAAAGAGGAGAATGGGTAGGCCTTGTAAACAGCATCGATCGTGAATATATAATAATTTAAATCAATGTTTGAGTCATTAATGTAGAAACTACAAGTATGTTCTGAACATTAACCTCTAGGCACTTGATATATATATATATATATATTTCTTAATTAAGCTTATAAATAAGTGTTCCATAAATTGAATATACGTATAATAGGATTTGTGAAACAAGCTGTATGCATGATGTGCTAAACAATTGCATTTGATCCTGTAAAAATTCCTTTGATTCTTCGAGATTTACTCATAAATATTGAACTTAGTATTGCTGTGTTGTACTGGTAACTTAATATGTATCAAATGGCTAGGGTTGGTAGGAAGAATGAAGGAGCTGTATTGGTGGGTAGTAGTAACAAAAATAAACAATCAATTCGTGATAAGATTGTGGACCTAAATGCGATATATCATCTTCTTCTGATTGTTTTGCATAATTAGATGAACGTTACCTAGTGTGAATTTTCACACATACATATATATAGACTTTCATTGGCTTCATTACAGGAAATGTCAAAAGATTCCTGCGTACTCTTAGTTACAACATAATAATTAGTGTCAGAAGAATCTTTCATCAACTTAAAATCGGGTTTTCTCAAAGGTCGGCAATTATATGTATTTATGGCCTGGCATGGCTATACCTAGTTATGAACTACTTTGCTGTTGGTCGTTTGCATCCTGCTCAATCGGTACGTTTTCTTTTCGTGACAATAAAAGTTTTATTGAACTTCAGTTACACACATTTTTGAGATTTTCTTTTCTAGATATACATAATGTTATTTTCTCTGTCAACAAACAGAATGTGAATACACAACATTTTGCATGTGTTATTCCGGTTACTACTATTGGACCTATTAAGAATATGTCATTCATGTGGAAATCATTTTTATTTTGGTGAGTATGATGAAGATAAAGGGGCATTTAGACATGTTTCGCTGCTGATTCTCATCGATGATGATTATATTATTATTATTATTATTATTATTATATATATATTTATTGGAGTGGGGAGTTATTGAATCGACCTATTTTCATGTGTAGGTCGGTTAACGAATTATTTGGCTATAGTGAAGTCCAAGTCGGCTAAGGGCCGGATGGACGGTTTTGTGTGCTCTCACGGGATGGTTCTCTAGATGGATAGAGACGGTTATAGAGAAGACTAATTATAAAAGGAAAACTCAACCAGTAAAGGAAGGTTTTTTTTTTTTTTTTCTTTTTTTCATATCATAAACAAGAACATTTTGACAACCATTTATGAAAAGTGGTAAAATTGTGAATTCCAACTCCTTTTGAGAAGAAGAAGACAAATTTGCATGGTACGAAATCATCATGGTCCTACACCATTGGAGGAATCCACTTTGGGAGGTCCCACCATGGAACAACCGTTGACAGAAATCCATGCCATGCATCAGGAAGCTCGCCATTATGCGACAGATGCAGAGAATCGCAGTGTGCAGGTACAAGAGGAAGCACGACATCAACTCCAAGTGGCACAACAGGACATTCAAATACAACTTGTAGCAATACGCACGCCAGACATTGATGCTTTTACTGAACCGCAGAGGAATTTTCAACCATTCTCTAAGGCCATTGGGCAGAACCGATGCCACCCCACTTCTTGGTGCTGAAGATGGACAACTTTAACAGCACACAAGACCCTAATTGGCACCTTTGGACTTTTCGATCCCAAATGTTGCTTAGTGGAGACAATGATGCGTTTCGTTACAAGATGTTTGTCAGTACTCTTATTGACTCTACCTTGGATTTGTTCAGTGGACTCTCGGACCACTCCATCATGGGCACTACAAAAGAAATGTTGATTAGCCACCGAAATATCGATTGCTATTGTTGATAAATCGATTGCTATTAATATCAAAGACCAAATCAGACATTGAATCCAAAAGATTGCAAAAGACCTAGTCACTAAGGCTCTAGCCATTGAATTTAATTTTGGTTGCTGTTTTACTATTGATATCAATCGCTAATTTTAATTTTTGTGTCGCCACCAAAATGGTCATGTCTGTTTTCTTATACTAATTTAGCGACGGATATATTAGTGTATAATTTGGTGGTTAAATTAATCATAAATTACTTTAATTTTACTTCATTTTAAATAAGTTTAGTTGTTATTTCGATGGCTAGTTGTTGAATTAAGTTAATAATTTTGGTGACTGACAGCAATCCAATAAATTATTAGTTTTTATTTAGTTTTTAACCTGCTTAATAAGAATATAAACAATAAATATATTATAATTTTGTTATCATGAAATATAAAATGATTAATATAATCACTTGGAAATGTATAATAAAGACAAAATATAATACTTAATACTAACAAAGAAACACATTCTTAACAAGCAATCAACAAAAAATACAGTAAGTGTTGATCATGTTATTGCTTGATGTGTTCACTTTGCATACGAATATGATCATGTTGTTATTGAATTTCTTGTTGCAGTTGCTCAATTTTCTGATCATGACTCTACATGAGTTGCACCATTTGCTCCTCAAGTATCTTCTCTTTATCTGCTTTACATATGATTTTTACATTCAATTTTTCAATTGTGCCACATATCTCCTTTTATCAGATCTGCTACTTAAGGTTGATTGTAGTAGATTGAGAACATTTTGAGTGACTAAACATTTTGCTCAAAGCACCTAAACCATACACATTTCCTTTCTCATTTATACCTCCAACAACATCTAAATATATGCCATTATCATTAAAAGAGGCAAAAGGAGTAGATTGATGGAGGACCATCCTTGGGGCATCAAATAGGACCATCACAAGGTCCATGGCAAGAAGAATAGAAGAACAGGAAGATCATACTATACCAAGAGCATTGATGATCACATGTGCAGACTTTGGTGCATCTACTAGTGTTTTGCTTGTTTTTCTTATTTTTATCTTTTATTTTGGAGAACCTTAATCACTTAGGATTTCATTGTGTATTTTTATTTAGCTTTTGTATTATGGGGCAAATTAGTTTAGGATTTATTTTGGGACTTAAACCTAGACTTGTGAGGTCAAAAGTCCATTTCTTTCATTTTCTAGACACAAGGGTATTTTAGTCATTTAAGAGAGAGACCTACATTTCATTTGAGGTCCATTTAGGGTTCATTTGAGAGGCTTTTATCTCTCAAATTTTTGTGCAAATGGCCTAGAGGCCTCCCACCCTCTCTTTAAATATCCTAGGTTAGACTACATGTAGTCACTTTGAACCACCACCACCCAAAACACCATTCTTTTGTCTCCATTTTTCATGAACCACTTTCACCCATCATAAGCTCCATTTTCACACCTATTTCAGCCCTTGAAGAAGATCCATTTCAACATTTCATCTTGGAGAAGAGTTGGTGACACCATGGAGAAGGTAGAGCCATAATAGATGAATCATCCTGTGTGGCATGTTGCAAGACCTCATCTCGATGATGCTGAATTTTCACCTATAAAAAAAGTCAAATAAACATAGGAACATATATTTAAGGGGTAAAGCATCAAAGTAAACTTCGTTATCAAAATAATAATTTTACACTAACTGGTATTTAGTTAAGCAATAATAGTTAGTAATAGGATAATATATATATATATATATATATATATATATATATATATATATATATTATAACCTATTTTGATGCTAAAAAGAAAATTGTTTTAATGAAATAATTTATTTTCATTACTTTCATAATATCTTGACTACATGTTAACATTTATTCATGATTAACATTTCTTTAATAAAGTAAAAAATGCAGTCAAAATAAAATAGTCACAAGCTAAAATGAACATTGGTATATAAATTTTGGAATAAAAAAATAATAAAGATAACATGCCTAATTATAAACAACATTTTTATATTGACATAATTTTGTTTTTCATCAAAGTATATAATAAACTTCAAGCACATTGCAAAATATAAAAAAGATCGAATCACTCTTTTTTGTTGTGGGTTCCACCTGTACGCTTTCTATATAATGAATAGGAAAACAAATTAAACATAATACAAAAACAAATATTTTAAATTAAACCACAAATTTAATTACCTTAAATTCTCCAAGCCACCGATCTTGAAGCCCAATTGATGCTTTTTTAAAACTTGGGCAAGGTTTATAAGATTTTTCTTTAATTACTCATAATATGAGAAATTCCCTTAGTAAATATACAAAAAAAAAAAAAACTTATGAAAGCAATATTTAAAGTTTGTTATATAAAACAGTAAACATCTTAATTTTAATTTTACATACTCTCCATTTGATACTTGAAGCAATATCTTGAATTAACTGGTTGTGCAGACTCTACAAAAGGTGGGTCCTTGGGTGTGGGTTTCCTAGAAGGAGGAATTGATCCCTTTGCATTAGTAGGAATCACAAACTCTTGAACTGATGGAAGTGAACCTTGGCTTTGTTGAACAACAAGAATTGTTGACTTTGTAGTTGAGATATGAACTGAAGTAATAGTGATTGGAGTCTCTAACTAGCACCATGACCTCTACCACAGTTAGATGGGTTACGACCACCACCTCTACCTTTGTTTGTGATTTACAAGTGTGTTATTAACGATAAATAAAATCAATATGAATTAGCAGATTTTTCTATAATAATAATAATAATAATAATAATAATAATAATAATAATAATAATAATAATAATAGCAACAACAACAAAAATCAAACTAATGAGTGAAAATTTTATAATAAAATGTATTTTCTATAGAAAGAATGTCACGTTTCTTCCCTTTATTATGCATTCAAAATAATAAAATGTATTTTCTATAGAAAGAATGTCACGTTTCTTCCCTTTATTATGCATTAAAAATCATAGTCATGCAAATATAAAAATAACTAGCAAAAGTCTTGCTAGTTCATTTCAATATAGGAATTACCTAAGAGGAATTTGTATCATCAAAATCACTTTCTTTATCAATCTTACTTATGTATTCACCATCGTATGGTTCATAAAGTCTAGTTGATCTAATAATTGTACATCTACTTGTTCACCACCTCCATCAACCTCCATAAGGGAATTGTTAATGACATTTGTGTCAACTTGTAGCGATACTTGAATCCCTACAAGTTCATCATCTTGGTATGGAACATCTTGCTCATTTTCACATATTACATTATCAAAGATTCTACTACGAGATTTGTCTTTATTATAGCCAACCAACCTCAATGTCCTTTGGGATATGTCGTGTAATAAACTTGTTTTTCTTGTTATGCAAATATGAATGGGTCATATGCTTTTTTGTATCTCTGAGATTGCTTTAATTCATCAATACCATACTTATTATCTACTCTTGTCCCTATATTTGGAGTATTATCAAACCATTCACTCTTGAAGACCACTAACTTTAGCAATGAGAGACCAATATACTCTAGTTAATTAATGTCAGTCAACATTCCATAAAAATAAGTTTCTAATTGTCCATTTGTTCCTAATACATAAATACCATAATTAGATGATTTCATGCCTTCACTCCAACATACTGTATGGAATTTGTATCCATGTATAATGTAGATAAGCCATGATTAAACCTTTTTTCTTAGGCCTTAAAACCAAATAAACCAAAAATGGATCTTCAATATTATTTTCTGGATTTAGAACCTAAAATTTTACAAAAGATATCATACAACTTATCATTATATACCAAATAAAATTTGAATAACTTGAGGTGTAAATCTACATGTTGTTTAAACCATTTAGGAAAGTTATTTCAAATGTCCTTGTTAATTTCATCATCTGAATGATGAGATTGAGCTCTCTTAAAAATCTTCATAAATGCTAGAAATCCAAAACAAATTTTCTTAACGTACACCACAAAAAGGTATTAGTTTAAATAATTAGAGTTCTAATATGCATAGAAGAATATCTTACGCTAAATATGGTTAAACCTCTTCACAATTTTGAAGAACATACAAGTGTTCAACATCAAAGTCAAGTTGATCCAAATAATATGTTTTGGATTTTTCACTTGCTCTTCCTGGGTAATTGAAAATTGATATAAGAGGAGTAGAGGAAGAACCTTTACTAGCATGAACATTACGAGGCATCATACTTGTTCTAGTTTAAATTCTATTTGGATAGTAAAATGAGGCTAAGGTAGATATCTAATCTACCAAGTAAGCTTCACAAATTGAACCCTTTACCCTAACTTGATTTTTCACTTTCTTGTTTAGGGAGTGTAAAAACCTAAAAGGAGTATGTAAACGAATATACAATCAAATGGTTTATAAATATTGTTAGAAATCATTTCTAGTTTTATACCTCTCAAAGAGATACATCCAATGATATTGGACTGGACCACCAACTCTAGCCTCATAAGGTAGATAAATTGGAAGATGCTCCATTGAGTCAAAGAAGCTTGGTGGAAATATTTATTCCAACTTACACAAGAACACAGGTATACTATTTTCCATAAGTTTGAGTTGTTCAACATGTAGAGTTGTTGAAGTTAGTTCTTTGAAAAAATGATTAAGTTCAACAAGTGGTTTCCAAATATGTTTTGGTAATGTGTCAAATGTAATCAGAAGTAACCACTGTATGAAAAAGTGACAATCATGACTTTTCATTCCGTGCATCTTTCCCTTTTCAATATCAACACATTAACCCTAATTGAAAGCATACCCATCTAACAACTTTACTTGTTTCACCCATTTGTAAACTACAACTCTTTGGGATTTAGTCAATGCATAAGTTGCCTTTGGTTTAAAAAGTTTAGCAGGATCAATGTCCACTAACTCAAGCTCTTTTCAATTGCATATTATTGCTAAATCTAATTGACCATTAATTGTATCCTTAGAATTTGAGTTGTCCATCACAGTGTCAAACACATTCATAAAAAATTTCTCTCTATGTGCATCACGTCAATGTTATGACATAAAAGTTGAGTCTTCCAATATGGAAAGAGCCAAAATATACTTTGTTTCATCCAATTATATGAAGTCTATATTGACTTCTTCATGTTGAAAGTTATGGAAGACTGACAAATGTGCAACTCTATTCCAAATTTCAAGACTATACGAACGTGGAGGAATGGGTGAGGTGTCAACAACTTTCTTTTTGAATGCCTTTTTATTCCTCTTATATGGATGATCAGGTGGAAGAAATTGGCATGACAATCAAAATAACAAACTTTGCCATAGTTTTTAATTATAAATGCTTTTATTTTTTCCATACATATGGGACAATCAAGTGTTCTTGTTGTGGTCCAATTTGATTTTATTTCATAAGCTGGAAAGTCATTAATTGTCCACATCAAAGCAGCCTTCATCAGAAAATTTTGTCTCAATGACACATAGTAAGTTGGTATGCCATCATTCCATAAAGTACATAGGTCATCTATCAACAATTGCAAGTACACATTAATCTTGTGTTTTGGATTAAATGAACCTGGAATTAAGATTGTCAAAAACATAAAGTCCCTCTTCATACATTCCAAGTGAAAGGTTATATGGAGTTAAGATAACTGGCCAACAAGAGTAAGGTTTTCCATGCTGAGTAAAAGGACTAAAAACCATATGCACATAAGCCTAATCTCACATTCCTAGGATCCTTACTGAATTTTGGATGCATTCTATCAAAATGTTTCCAAGCTTCACCATTGTATGGATGACACATAATGGTTAGGTCCCTTTGATTCTCACATAATGGAAAATACCACATTTCTTAATGGGAATCTTCTTTTCAATTCCTATTTTATTGATTATCTTGTAACAATTCCTTTTACAAATAAAACAATTTGTTATGGTCGTATATGAATTTTCTTTATAATATAACATGCATCCTTTCAGCCAATAATAAATTTTTAAACAACCTAAATCCAAATTGTGCACCAATCGTTTAGCTTGATAAAAATTTCCAAACATCCAATTTTTTTCTGGTAACATGTCACATACATATTGAGCTACTTGATTAAAACACCTTTCTGGCATATTATAATCAGATTTTAAGCTTAGAGTTTCCAAAGCATCTGATAATTGTGTGTGATTTTGACATCCTTCCCACAAAGGTGTTTAAGAAGCATAAAACATATAATAGAATTTTTTATCTTCAGGATTAGGATTTTCCTCCATAGATGACCTAATTACACCTTCATGTTCTATGTGTTGGCCAACTAACAGTCCAACATGATCCATAAACATTTGCTCATATGGATTGGATTCTTCCCTACGTACACCACTTCCATAGTATGAACCTTGCAACACTACTTGAGGAAACTATGGCAACTCTTAATTTGGTTTGTCCACCAATAATAATTAGGCATGAACATAGATGCAAAGATACAAAGAAAAAACATATAAAATACACAAATAGTTCACCAAAACTTAGTGCAAAGTTGTGAAGTACACACAAAACAAAATAAGCCAACAAACATTTCAAGCAATACATGGTCACAACACAAAAAGACACAAACGAAGAATATTGGTTCAAGAATGTCTCGACAAATTGAATGAAGAAAAGAACTCCTAGGCATGATGTCTACAAGACCCTAATCACTTAAGGGCTATAAGAGCCTAAAACTTTACTAATAATCAATTTCAACAATCTTTTTTAGAACCATAACTCAATGTACAAAACAAGAACTTATGATCAGAGAAGGAAAGAAAGTAGTGTTCCAAATTGGTCAACAAAGTCATGGAAAAGCCTAGGCTTTGGAAAGCCCCACAAAGTTCCAAGCCAAAAAAATAAAAACCACCTGAGTTTAAGGGAAATAAGAGAAACAACCTACAATGGAAGAGAAAAGGTGGATAAAGATCTGAACTTTGAATGGCTCAGAAGTTGTATCACAGTGGAAAAAGAATATAAGCCAAGAGATTGGCTGAGGCGAGGCTTTTATTGAGAGAATGATGATAGAACTAGGTGTTTGATTCCCAATGTCGACAATAGAAGAGTCAACAATGAGGGTGTGACTGCACCTCAAAGAAATATCACTCAACCCACATCAAATATTTATATCACTTAACCAAAATATAAGAATAAACAATAATAATTCAATATTTACACAACCATCTTACCACATCAAAACATCACTCAACCTCCCGAAACATAATATTAACCCCATTGTTTACTCATCTAATTTAACATTATTTATATACTAGTAACTGAAACCCAAGAACACCACAAAGAAATAGAAATACATATAAATAAATACAAATCCAATAATCAAATAACTCAAGAATCATATGGAAGTGCACAAAATCATCAACAATAATTATGATACAAAATTGAATGATTACGAAAATGGAACAACAACTATAGAAGGACTTAGGGTTTGCCCTCACTACCCACATCCCTTAACATGTATATAGCAAGGTAATCTCACCACCCTTACCTCGATGAAGAAACAAAGACAAACGAAGATTTTCCTTTTCCAATCTGACGAACCCTTGCCAAAATAGAGCTTTTATTGCACTTCCATTTTCTCCCAAACCAGAGCTCCAAATGGAGATCTGAATGATCAGAATAGAGAGCCACACATATGGAATCTAATGTCCAATTTCTATCACGATCGAACGATTAAAAAATTTGCAGTGATGAGATTACATATGTATATTAGTTGGTAACCAACTATAAGAATTTGTTTTTAGTAATAGTTTGGATGTATATGAACTTTAGTCATGTTTAATTTATTTATTTGAATAAACTTATGAGTGAAATATTTGTAACTAATATGCAAGTGGAATAAGTAATACCATTACAATGAGCTTATATGTGCCTTGAGTTAAGTTTAAGTTATTGATTAGTAGTGTGTAAAGTTTGATTCTTGAGTTAAGTTTAAGCTATTGCTTAGTAGTGTGTAAACTTTGACCCATTGTTTGGTCAGTTTTGAAGTCTATATCTCTAACTAGTTGTGCTTAAGTCTTATTATTGCATAGTCATGCATGTTATGTGTTATGTGAGGTGTAAGAGTTCATGCATACATTTATGTGTTTTGGATTCCTGTATGACTTGTGTTCACTATTAATGCGTGCCTAATGTGGTTGCGAGATCTAATATGTATTTTGGATTCCTCTATGGTCTATGATTACCAATATTATTTCATTATTTGAAGTAGAGAATATATTTTTTTTATTATCAATTAAAAGTTATTTTAGTAAAATTTGAGGATTGATTTTGCTTTTACAATTTCAAACATTATATATTTTCTCTTTTAATAATGTTATATATTGTATCTTTTTGTTAATTTATAAAAATTTTCATTTTCATATATGGATAATGATTGTGATTTTTAGTTGTTGGTTAAATTTAATAAATTAATTAAAAATTGTTTTTTTATATTTGGACACCTAAGAAAATACTATAATTTTAATGTTATCTTTATCATAAAAAATAAGATTATTTTATATTAAACTGTACAATTTTCTATTATTATTATTATTAATATTAACTTTCAGTTTATGTTCTTGATAATTTGACTTTTTAATAACCATCCGGATTAGTTATCATTGCTATCAATGACTAAATTTTGTTAGAAAGTAAAAACCTTGAACAAATATAAAATGAATATTTTCCTATCAATATGTGGTTTGTTTCATGCCCAAAGTGACATGGTTAAAAAACACAAGCTAATACCACTTGTGTCAAGTAACCGTTGGTAGTTTTAATTTGTTTTATGTTTTTTATCTTGTTAAAAATAAAACATTTCAAAAATTTTGTTCATCATACATTTTTAAATGTAACACTATAAAATTAATACCAAAAATATTATATTTTATAATCATGTACATGTCATATTTGAATTTAGAGAAAAAATAATATAGTAATTTTAATGATAAAAAAAGTAATACAAAATAATATCAAATTTTAATTACACAAATAATATATATTTTTAAAAAATTTTGAACTCCTTTAATATTGGACCAGAAGGATTATCCCTCTAATTAATCAAGGTCCACGATCAGGTCTTGATAATAACAATTGCTAATCTATTTATGATCTCTAACTCATCCAACATTCATGTAGCAACAGAGAAAGTTATCCCATAAATAATTTTATTTTCAGAAAATAATGAGTATGTATTCATTAAATACCATAAAAGAGAAATGGACCACCGATATATAGTCTAAAAGTGGTGTTCCAATATACTCAAGTTTTTCGTACTTTAGGAATTGAGCTCAGAGCTAATTTTTAACATTCTTCGCTCTTAATCCATCTTTTTCAAGAAAAAATTAGAACGGAACTATCGAATTCTATAGCAAACAATATGTCAGATACAATAATTATAATAATATTTAGAGACTGATAGTAAAAATATTAACGCTATAAAAAAAAGGCTTAATTAAGTGACTTTCTCACCTTTTAGACTCAATTTAAAGACTTATTTTATTAATCTAAAATTTTATATTGCTTAGAAATCAAAACTAATAATACAAATACCATATACCCTAATCTAATAAAATGCCTTTTCAGAATAATACCATAACAGAATCATGAAGGTTCAAGATTGACAATATCTCATTGCGATTACCTTAATAATGTTCTTGAAGCGGAGGTATTGCAGCTCTATGCTTAATACTCTAGTAGGTTCATTTGTAATAGCTATTTAATTTACAAATAAATGTGGATGCCTTAACATTAACTTCTTAGGAATCCATGACCGTGATTGTTTTGGGCAGGTTAGTCTTTATCTGATGAGTTACCTATATTGTTCATCAGATTGAAATTGTAGATACTTATGAAATTAATTAAAAAGTATATTAATACACAAGATGCGTATTATTAGAATCTTGTGATTATTTCACGAATTGTCCTGCGGTGTCAAAAATAGTTGCGCCTCTATTTCCCTATATTGAAAAGATATGCTAACTTTGCTGCGATTTCTTGATTTTTAGTTTTGATATATATTTTCAAAATAAAAATGTGTTTAATAGTTTTATTTTGATTTTTTATTTATTTTTAAAACTGTCTTTACTTAATTTGAAAAATAATAATTTTTTTTAAAAATTTTTGTTTTTGTTTATATTCAAAGTCATAGCAGATATTACTTACTACTATTGACTACTACCTTTAACTGACAGTCACTAGTCGTCAACTTCGACCGGTGGTAATCCCTTATCATTAACCATTAACTTTCAACCTTTAAGGAGAAAAGTATTTTTTTTTAAGATTTGAAAACAATGTTTTAAATTTAAAAATCTCAATGTTGTTTCTAAAATTTTAAAAACTTAAAACCAAGATTAGTTTTTGTTTTAATAAATTTTAAATCTGGAAACCAAAAACCACCCAAAATGAAACTTGTTTCTAGTGTTCAAGTAGACAGTATATACATAATTGATTAGTCCACACCTATCTGAGCTGTATGGAAACCATACTTCTAAATTCCAACCGAACAAAGTGACATTCGGAGAATAGAGAGATCTTACTTCTATGATATGTTTAAAACACCGAATTGGACTAGTAAGTTCGACTAGAAAACCCATGAATCGAAAGTCATGAATCGAAAAATCGGTAGTTTAACTGGTTCAACAGGTTCATAATTTTTTTTTAAATTTTTTAGATTTTGCTAAACACACTCCTCTTTTTCCTAAGTTCACTCATTTTAAATTAAAAAATTAATAAAATAGAGATTAACTTAGCAATATTAAGATATATCTAGTAAAAGTACTTTTATTTTATAATTAACTTCTTAATAATTTTTTTCTTTTATAATCTTAATTTTTATAATGCATTAATAATAAAAAATACTATTTTAGTATGACCGATTTAACCACTAATAAATAACGGTTAAATCAATAAATCGTAAACCAGTAATTTTACTAGTTCTATTATTTGTTTGATTTTACAAACATATTCTATCCATCGCAAAAAACTCACTATTTTTCAACTCATTAATTGTATATACCTACAAGCACATTTTAACTTAATATTCAAAATCACCAGATTAATGTTTCCTACGCTTTTGATATAAAATGATATTTATAAGATAATATAACTGGGCAAGGGCAACCCAAAAATAAGATCAATAACGCCTTTGTTTTATACTCTTTTAAAAATAGACAATATTAATTTTTTATTATATTTATAGTTTCATTTTTATGTTATTTTCTATTGTTTAAAAGAATTAATCATTAATTTCACTACTAGAAATTCAGTGATTACCTGCAGATTTTTCTGTAGAATTTTCTTAAAAAACCACAAGAAATAGGTTTTTTGTGAATTTATCTACGAAAATAAATCTCCAACTAAACCTTTATGAATAATTCTTTCCTAAGGAAATTTAAAATTGCAACAAATTTTTTGTTGAAATAATTGCAGAAAAATGTCTGCAATTTTTATTAAAAAAAACAAAGTTACATGTGGATTTATGGTTGTAGGAAAATCTGCAGGAAATTCTTGCGATTTTCCAGAAACTACAGGTAATTACTTGCCATTTTTTTAAAACCCCAGGAATTTTCTGCGACTTTTATCTGCAAGAAAATTTAATTTTTTTTAACAAATAAAATTAATATATAATATTTACAAATTAATATATTATTTTCTTATTTATGTCATTTTCCACTGTTTACAATAGTCAATTTTTTTTATAATTTTTTGTTAAAAAATTATACTAAAAATTAAGAGTCTGTCTTGAGAACACTTTTCGAGCCATGTCTTCCTCTATCCTCCTAGCCATGGTCCTAGTAATAGGACGATTGCATCATCTCCTCCCCCTTCAGAAAGATTTAACCTCAAATCCAAAGTCTCATTCACTTCCTCGCCAGCACCTAGAAAATCAGTATAGAAGACATTAAATGTAGTGCTAACACCATAATCCTTTGGAAAACCTAACTTATATGTGTTATTGTTTACCTTCTCAAGGATTTGGAAAGGACTATCCCCTTTAGGGCTAAGTTTAGACTTCCTCTTAGAAAGAAATCCCAATTTCCCTTTTCGAATATGACTCCCTTCCTCCCCTTACTACTAGATGAAGCATACCCCTTAAATTGGTTTCACCCTCTCATGTAACTTTTTAATAAACTCAGCCCTAGATTTCCCATCTTTATGAAAAAGTAGGGAATTAACAAGAGGCATCAAATCCAAAAGGGTGAGAGGATTAAAACCATAGACAACCTTAAAAGGGGAATGCTTGGTGGTCCAATGAACCACCCTATTGTATGAAAACTCTATGTAGGAAAAGTATTCATCCTAATACTTGTGGTTGCCTTTTAAGACTTCCCTTAACATAATGGATAGTAATCTATTCACTACTTCAATTTGCCCCTCTGTTTGAGAATGACAAATGGTAGAAAAGAGGAGCTTAGTTCCTAGCCTTGCCCAAAGAGTTTTCCAAAAAATAGCCAAGGAACTTAGCATCCTATCAGAGACTATGATTGAGAGTATCCCATGCAAGCGGACAACCTCTCGAAAGAAAAGCCTTGTGATGTGGCTCGCATTATCCACTTGTTGGCAGGGAATAAAATGAGTCATTTTTCTAAATCGGTCTACTACCACAAAGATAGAATATACACCTCGTTGGGTTCTTGGGAGCCCAAGGACAAAGTTCATGGTAATTTCTACCCAAGGTGTAGAAGGATAAGTAAAGGTGTGTAAAGTCCATGAGGCATTACTCGACACTTTTGTAAGCAAGCTATGCATGCAACTTAAGCAATGTCTTTGGACATCATTTTTCATATAGGCCCAAAAGAATTTTTCTTTCCAAAGCAACAAAGTTTTATCAATTCCAAAATGTCCCATGAGCCCACCTTCATGACTTTCTTTTGTCATCAATTTCCTAATTGATCCTTGGGGTACACAAAGTTTGCGATCTTTGTACAAGTACCCCTCACAAAGGTAAAAGCCATCTTTGGCTTTGGAAAAGGAGGCAACATAAATGGTTCCAAAATCTTGGTCAGAGGGATACGATTCCCTAATGTCATCAAACCCCAAAAATTTGAGCATTAAGAGTGGCAAGGAGAGAATGTCTCCTAGAAAAAGAATTAGCCACTACATTTTTATTTCCTTTTTCGTATTTGATGACATATGAGAATGTTTCAAGGAACTTGACCCACTTTGCATGCCTCTTGTTCAACTTTCATTGCTCCATCAAATACTTAAGTGACTTATTGTCAATTTGTCACTATGAATGAGAAACTCATTGAAAACAAGATAATGTTTCCAAGTTTTAGGGGAACGGATCAAGGTATAAAACTCCTTGTTATAGGTGGGGTAATTGAGATGGGCACCATGAATTTTTTCACTAAAATAAGCAATTGAATGCCCTATTAGCAACAAAATAGTTTCCACACCCACTAATGATGCATCACATTCTAACTCAAATGCTTTTGAAAAGTTAGGTAGAACTAGAACATGAGCATGGTTGAGTTTGTACTTAAGCAATTGAAAATCTTGCCCTTGTTTTCACCCCACAGGAAAGAAGCATCCTTCTTCACCAGCTCATTGAGAAGTGAACCTAGTGTGGAGAAGTTAGGCACGAAGCGCCTATATAAGCTCGCGAAAGCATGAAAACTCTTGATCTCAATCACACTAGTAAGGTGGGTCATTCTTGGATGACCTTGATTTTTTGGGGATCCACTTGGGACAGACACAAAACCCAAAAAGACTACGCTAGGAACACAAAATGTGCACTTCTCTAAGTTTGCAAAAAGATTATTTTTTCTAAGGATGGACAAGACTTTCCTAAGATGTCCTACATGATAATCTAAAGACCTACTATAAACTAACATGTCATCAAAGTAAACTACGACAAACCTAAGTACATGATTCATGAGACGCATGAAAGTGCTTGGAGCATTGGTGAGCCCAAAAGCGGTCACCAATCATTCATAAAGACCAAATTTTGTCTTCAAAGTGGTTTTCTGTTCATCACCCTTTTTTATTCTTATTTGATGGTAACCACTTCTAAGATAAATTTTCAAAAACGTGCTCTATGCAATTCATCAAGCATATAATCTAGCTTAGGGATTGGGTGCCCTATATTTAATGGTGAGGTTGTTCATGGCACGACAGTCCATACACATTCGCCATTTGCCATTCTTTTTGGGTGCCAACAAGACTAGCACAACACAAAGGCTGAGACTCTTTTGGACCCAACCCTTCTCCAACAAGTCTTCAACTTGAAACTCAATTTCTTTTGTCTCAATAGGGTTGTCCGTATATGCGGGCCTATTAGGTAAACTAGCATTAGGCACAAGATCAATTTGGTGCTCAATTCCCCTTAGAGGAGGCAAACCCTTAGGGACCTCCTGAGGGAAAATATCATCAAATTCTTTTAAAAGATTTTGAACCCTTTAGGAAGAGACTCAATTTCAAGACATGTGGCAGTGCTAGAGGGTACCTCTTTGCAAATGAGGAGATAAAAAGGTTTATTAAGAAAAAGACCATTCTTTATGTCTAATTTTGTTGCAAAATAACTTTCTTTCTTAACAACCTCCTTGGAAGGGGTACCTCCTTCCAACTCTCCTTGCTTACCTCTTTCAAGCTTTAGGGATGGAAGCTCTCTTTTTTTTTTTTTTTTTGCTTTTGCTTTTGATTTTCTTTCTTCATCTCTCTTATGCTTCATGATCATTTGATCCTCAGACATTTTGAAGGTGTCAAATGATGCAACTTTATCTTTTTATCCTTGTAAGTGAAGGTTATCTCAATAGTGTGACCATGGTGAATAGCTTTCTTGTTGAATTATCACAGTCTCTCCAACAAGATATGTTCAGCCTCCATTGGGACTACATCACAAATGATTTGATCTCTATAGTTCCTAATTGAGAATGACACTTTCACTTGTTGATTGAAAACCATTTACCCTTCCTTATTAAGCCATTGAAGTTTGTAAAGTTTGGGATGGGGAATTGGTTATAAGCCTAGCTTTTCCACTAACCTTGAGCTACAACAGTTGCAACATGATCCACTATCCACAATGAGAGAACAATTTTTATAAAAAACTTTGCACCTTGTGTGAAAAATGTTCTCTCTTTATGAACGATCAAGCTCAAATAGTTGGCTTCCAAGAAGTCACCTAACCATCAAGAGGTCACCATGACAAGGAAATGCCTCAATGTCATGCTTATGACCCCTTATTCCTCACTCTCACTAGAGGAGGAAGATAAGCTACTCTTACTAAAAATGTCTTGCCCCCTCATGATCATGGTTTTCTTGTTGGGGCATTGAGAGGCAATGTGACCTCTTCCAAGACACTTAAAGCTTTTTATGTTACTTGTGCTATTGCTAGAACTAGCAAGGGTTTTCTCTATTATGTGGGGGCTTATGTTCTTTATGCATGCTTTTTTATGGCTCCTCTTTAAGGAAACTCTTGGAAAAGCTTCCCTTGACTTAATCCCTCTTTGCATAAGTGTAGGGTGTGTATTCTTTCTTTGAAACACATTTTCTTTTTAATTGATTTTCCACCTTTATGCAAAACTAGACAAGTCATCTAGGTCCCTATGGAAAGAGCTCAATTTTATCTCTTATGTTCATGCTCAAGCCGCTTAGAAACCTAGCTATGGTGGCCCTAGGCTCCCTAGTAATGCTCGTCCTCATCATGAAAAAGCTCCATTGTTTGTCTGTACTCCTAAACACTTGAGTTGTATTGTTTCAATCTTTGTAATTTGTCTAGGAGCTCTCTTTCATAATAGGAAGAGATATGACTCTACCTCATAGCCCCCTTGAGATCATTCCAATATTCCATAGGAGGGTTATGAAGGCGGTTTCTCTCATTAACTAGGGAGGTCTACCAATACATGGCATGCCATTAGAAGCTAAGGGTTACCAGGAAGACTTTTCTCTCTTCACTTACTCGGAAGAAGTGAATAATTGCTATACCTTCATTTCCCAATCAAGGAGGCTTCCACACCTCTTCTCCTCCTAGACCTCTTGTATGCATCACTCTCACTTCTTCTAGACGAGCTAGACCTATACCCATTCCTTTCTCTCTTCTCTCCCTTTCTTCTCTCTCTCTTTTTTATCTCTTTTCCTTCTTCCCTTTCCTCTTTTTCTTCTCTTTTCTTTCTCTCTCTTATCTTTCTTCTTTCCCTTTTCTCTCTTTCTTCTCTTTCTCTTCTTCCTGGGTGAAATGTTTAAGAGTCTTTGGAACTTAAAAAAAACATTGAAAGCAAATAAATAAAATTAAAGCCAAGTTTAGAGAACTAAGGGTGTGCTCCTAAGGTGGAATGATGGGGTACCAATTCCTTCCTCCACCTAAGTGAGAAACCAAAAGCTATTACAATAAAAAAAGGAGACCCTTATAGGCATCCAACACCTCATTTATTAAAATACACCCAATTTAAAAAATACAACTAAGTAAAGAAACCTGAAGTTGATGATAACGTCTTGTTTCCACTCCAAGTATTTGTCCTCACAAAGTGTTCCCTCAACTCTTTTGATCCTCTTCTTGAAATGGACAATTCCTTGGCTTTTGAGTCAATCATCCTCAAGATTATACCCTTGTGGGAAGCTTGACTTATCCTCCCTCTTTCCTACAAAAGTAGCACACTAGCAAGAGCCAAAAAAGTGCAAAATACAAGCAAAAAGTAAGAAAAGCTCAAGGAAAGAAGCTAAACATCCAAATGGATAGATTATAGTGGACAAACTCAAAGAACATAAATCAAGACAAGAAATCAATTAAAGGCTACAAAAGAAAGGCTAGCACTCAAAAGTAACTTAGAAAGGATATAGATTAGAGTAAACTAAAGCAATAAAAGACTCAAAGACTTCAAGAATTTCATTTTAGCATATGATGGTCGTGGCATTCAAATAATATTTTCAACCACTTGCAATAATTTTAAACACTTCCTCTTCAACATATTTTAGGTGCACAAGTTTTGTACTCTTTTTATTTCTTTTAGGTATTTTAATAAACACTTTTGTTTACTTGTTTCTTTTCCTTCTCTTTTGGAATGGGGAAGCTACTAGTGTTAAATAATTTTGATAAAAAAAATGCAACTCAAGAAGAAAGAAAGAGCTTGAAAAGAGGCTAGCACTTAGGTGATTTAACCAAGGCACCAAGAACTTGGATTAGTGTATTATGGCAAGTTGTTTGCACAAGGAGTTGGCCAATCTTACATGCCCAAAGTTTCAAGCCAAGGTTAAGCACAAATCACCCAAAATTTTAGCAAATGAAGCAAACTACTTCTAACAAACAACAAGAAAGACTTAAGATGAAATTGAGCAATTTTTGGAAAATATTTTCAGAACATGCTAGATCTAATATCATGTGAGACTCTTAGACAAAGGATCAAGAGGATATCTCCTCTTTGATGCTCAATTTCACAAGAATCAACACTTTCTTTTTTTGTTGTGAAAAATTGAAAAAGCTAGACAAGGAATTAAAAGAAAATATAAGGACTAAACACAAAAATCTAAATGAAAAAACAAGAGGAATAAAAACTGAAAAATAAAGGTGCAAACAAAGCTAAAAATCACGCCAATCCCACAAGAATAGACGCCCAAGAGAAAAAATAAAGAACAAAGCAAGAGCAAATATGTGAATATAATAGCTTAGACCACACTTGGGTGGCTACTTTCACAAAGATTGTGAAATCATTATCAAAATCTCTCTTAGAAAATTTGTAGATACCCAATTTTGTCTGGATATTTTTTTAACTGCATTAGGAGTTGTGATAAGTGTCCAATTTGTACAAAATTTTGTATCTTTGTAACACTTATCCAACCAGAAAATTAAGGAAAACACTTTGCATAACTCAACTCTGTAATTGGTAAGATCCCCTTTGAAGCAAGCAAGGAACAGAACAAAGTGGCAAGATGCTAACAAACAAGTCCCAACTCAGGTCCATGTAAATCTTAGGACAACAACCCAAGGCTCAGCCAAAGGTGTCAACAAACCAAGAGAGAGCGTTGGTTCATGTGAATCATAGGACAAAAGCCCAAGTCATGACTAAAGAAACCATAGAACCAAAGAAGAGCTTTGGTGCATGTGAATTATAGAACCAAAAAGGTGTGTTGATTAATGTGAATTGAAGAACCAATACTTGAACCTCAACCAAGCTGTTGATTCTAGCTTAAATTCGCTAAACCATGAAGAAAACATGCCCAAGAGGTCGCTTACCGAAACAATTTTCGCTAAGCGAAGTCTCTAATCGTAAATGGAATTCTAGAAATCTGCTTAGCGGATTTATTTTTGCTTAGCCGTTTTATATTTGCTCAATGGATTTTTCTGCGCAAGCCTATAAATAGGGGTCCTTGGGTGAGTTTTGGGGGGGGAATTTCGGAGGCTTTTGAGAGGTTTTTTTTAAAGGCTCTTGGGGATCTTTGGAGGCTCTTGAAGGGTTGTTCTTGAGAGTCTATAAAGGCTTGGTAGAGCTTTTGGGAGATAGTTTCTAAGATCTTTAGGAGGTGTTTTGAGAGAGAGATTTGGAAGGAATTTTGAGAAAGTTTGAAGTCTTCTTTGTTTTTGTTGAGAGAGTTTTGGAGAAAGTTCTTGAGAGAGTTTTAGAAGCTTTGAAGAGCCATTCTTGGGGCTTTCATTGGAGTTTACCTTGAAGCCCTTTCTCGAAGTCCCTTTTTCAACACTGGTTGTACCACATTCTCTGTGAGTTTGAAATTTTTTTTTCTTTTTGCCTTAATCCTTGTCCTTTTAAATACCATGATTTTTATTTCTATTTGCTCTTTGAAAAATTCTACACTCATCAAAGATGTCATTTTCTATATGAAGGGAATATTTTCTTTTAGAGATAAAAGAGATTAACTAGATGTGACATCTCTTTAATTATGACACTTCAAGGTACAAGTTGTGACAACTTCTTGTCTTAAGTCTCATATCTAAAAATGAATTACTAGTAACAATTATTTCTAAAAAAAGTTAAAAATAATCTAACAAAAAGAACTACGTAAACTCTAATTCTTCATTGCATCTAGAGATACGTAGAGCAGAAGATCGCTCCTCACGAGCTAAAAAAAACAATTATAATAACATTAACCCTTCTCTTTTGTCTAAATATCAAAATTTGTTTATGTATAGTGATAATAATGTAATAACTATAATAATGGTCATAATAAAGTTTCTTTAGGTAAGATGAATATTTTAAAAGAAAAATTATTTGCTTGGTTAATTAGAGATAACTTTTTTGTGGTCATAATGTTTTGTTGTTTTCAACATCATATGTCTTCTTTAAATCATCAAGTTTTGAAACAATACTTTATACTTTATTCTAACAATATGTTGAAACACTGATTTTTTTAAAATATAATATTTTTGAAGTTTCTAATTTTTAATTTTTTTTACACATCTATACTGATTTTGAAATTAAATTTTTTAATTTTTTATAAATCACTTTTAATATGTTATAAAAAAATAAATTTTTTTACACATTACGTTTATTTTAAAACTCTGGATTTTTTAAGCATTACCTTTTTATACTTTATAATTTTAATTATTTATCTACAAAATTAAACTTATTTAGAAATACTATTTTGAAACATTGATCTTTTGAATTTTTTTAAAATTTTATAATTTTAATTTGCTTTGATTATTGTACTACAAGTTGTCCTAACTTTGAAAAGGTTATTTTGAAATATTGAATTTCTTCAATTTTTTAAAAACCTTAATTTTTTAACATTTTTAATTTATCAAAATAATAACTAAAAATGTAAAAATAATTTTTTAAAATTTCTAAATTTTGAATTATTTTTCTACTTAAAAACTTTGAAGTTTTTCATATATTAAATATTAAATTTTGTTTACATCTTTTAAATTATGTTCTATTGATTTAAATTTATTGAAACATTAATTCATTTAAATTATTACATGGAACTTTTAATTTAAAAAATTAATTTTTATATTTTTTTTAACTTTCTTGATTCGTTTTCTAATTAGTTAAACTTATTTTGAGATAATGAACTTTTTAATATTCTAAAAAAATATTTTTTTTCATTTTGTAAAATTTGCTCAATTATTTCTCTATGCATGTAAAATTTTTTTAATTATTTTCTACACATTTAATATTATTTTTTCTACAATGGAAATTTTTTTTAAAAAAAAATCATTACTTTGAGGCACATTTTTTAAATTTTTTTTATTATGTCTCAATATATTTAAACTTATTTTTAAATATGAAACTTATTTATATTTTTAAAACAGTGATTTTGTAAGTTTTTTCAAACTCCTTTTAACACTTTTTTATTATTTATCTACACCTTTAAAATTATTTTCAAACATTGAGCAAGGATTTATCAAAATTATTTTTAAAATATCAAAATTATTTTGTAAACTTTTTTATTATTTTCTTCACATTATACTTCTTTTAAAACAATGAAACACGGATTTATTAATTTTTAAAACATTACTTGTTTAAAAAAAATTCTGTTTTAGAAAACATTACTTTTTCACATTTTCAAACCCTTTTTAAATTATTAACATTATATTTTAACATCTTCCAAATTTTTTAAAAGTATTTTCTACACATTTCAATTTATTTTGAAATATTGAAAATTATAAAATTTTTTAAGTAGTGATTTTTTTCAAGTTTTCTAATGTTTTTTAATTATGTTTCTACGTATTAAAACTTCTTTCAAACATTAAATTTTTTTAATATTATAAAACATAATTTTTTTTAATTTTCTCACTTTTTAAATTATTTTCTACATATTTAAGATATTTTTAAACATTTTATTGTCTAAATTGAAATTTTTTATTTGTCTAAATTATTAATTTTTTACACATTTTCCAATTTTTTATTAATTCTTCAATATATTTAAATTTATTTTGAAACAAATTTTTAATTATGTTACATTTTGAGATTGTATAAAATCAGTAAAACTTAAAAAGTTATTAGTGATCATTTTAAGATTGTATAATATATATTACTATACTTATGTTACATTAACACTTTATTATTTTGTGGTAGTATTTTGTTACTTTGATATTTATGAATGATGTTTACTTAAGAAAAGTTTGTTAGTTAATGATTATAAATAATATTTACCTATTAACAATATGAAGTTTTTTGTTACTTTAATGCTTATGGATAGTTTTAGGTTGTGATCAAAATTATAATTTTCACCTTGTGACATGAACAGGGTTAATTTTTTAATACTTTGAGTATGGAATAAATTATTACAAGTTTATGATTTAAGTCTATGGGTCGAGTTTATAAATCCTTCACTAATTTATCTAAACTCTCGAGTAGAATAACCTTATTAATAATTCTTTAATAGCATACATAGAACTTACACTTAAAGATTGTTTCACTATCCACGGATTGTATACATGTCATGTGAGAGATAATCTCTCACTTCTCACCAGTGTTGAGTAATGTGATCTCAAACCCCCAAATGTTTTTCCTCAACAATTTTCTATCAAGTTTGAAACAATGAGACTAAAGACTATATCTTAACCCATTTTATTTATTATAGGTTAACCATTGCATTAAATTTTCTAACATTAAACTCAAACTTAACTTCTAACTTATTATCTATACCGCATTTATTTTATTTGTTCTATAAAATCAATTCTTAATTTAGTTTAATAAATAAAAATTAATTTACTACTAATATAAATTACTCTTTATTATTAATATATTATTTTTTAAAAATATAAAATGCTGTTGTCAACATTATTTTAATAACGGTTGAAAACAAATTCTAACAATTTTAAAAATTAGAAATATAATGTGATAATTTAAAAATTGAGAAGTTTTTTTTTATATATAGGTAAATTATCTCATTTAATTTATTTATTTTTGTGTAGGTAAATACACATTTATTTTTTTATCTCTTGTAAAAATGACATATCTATTGATCTGACAGAAAATGGGACAAATAGAATTTCCATGGAGTGTTTTAATCTATAAGGTAAGCATTACCATCCGTTCATGCAAAGTTTAAGAATCATTCTAGATTTTTATATTTTCAAATTATATGTATAATGCTTGAGTAGTATTATCTAATTTAAGTTTTCTTTCAAAAAAATAATCGAATTTAAGTATTCAGAGTGTGAACTGAGGAGAAAATCGAAGTTCATTATTTTTGTTGATTGACAAGTTGAGGAATACATTGAGAAGCCTTTCAAAGTGTGTATTCATTTAGCTACCCTTTTGAAAATAAAATGTAAGGTTCCAAACTGATATTCTTGATTAAATTTACACCTTCCAATTGTCCATGCTAAAAACTTAATGCGTTTTATTATTATTATTATTATGGTGATGATGGTGGCGGGCAAATCTGTGACGTGCAACTGCAAATGCGCCCGCGATTTTGTTGCGGATACCTCTAAAACCATGCTGGTGCTTCGGATGTACTCTCTCATAACTTGAGGCTGTGATAATATCTGAGAAAGTACAGTAATTCTTGGTAGATTCACCTTCAGGTCCCGCTGCTGCTATTGCGGAATCCTTCAGTTCCACTATCTTTTGCAACATCATCTTTCCTTTCTCAGTCGACATGATCGATTCCAAAACTTTGAGAGTGCTTTCTTTAGTGAAAACCCCATTCTCAATCCCCACACCAATCTCCCACACATGTTCTATCGTGGCTGTGTTTAACGTTTGGTCTCCAAAAAATGGCCTGCTAATCAAAGGAACACCACCAACTATACAATCCAAAAGAGAGTTCCACCCACCATGTGTCATGCACACACCAACCGCTTGGTGTCTTAGGATTTGCATTTGGGGTGCCCATCCAACAACCTTCCCTTGTGTTTTTGTCCTTTCCAAGAACCCCTGTGGCAATTCTTTCTCAGGATTGCCTCTAAATGCCCAAATAAACGGGTATTTACCTTCTTCTAAGGCTTCTGCCAGTGCAACCAATTCATCCTGTGGTGGTATTATCACACTCCCAAAGCTAATGTACACTACAGACCCTTCCTTTTGCTTGTTCAACCACGGTAAGCACCCTTCGTCATCCGGAGTAACAGATTGTGGCATTGTCAAAATGAATGGACCAATATTCAGAACCAGGTGGAGCCTTGTTTGCAGATGCTGCACAATAGGAATGTGCACTTCAGTGAAGGAGTTTATGGCAACTGCGGTTGCCCGAGGCAATGCATCTCCCATTTTGTCTAACATATATGAAAAAGGGTCTTCTGGCTCTGTGGTTAATCCTTCAGGCAAACTAGAAGCCTTTATACCCGAGAAACCAGCAAGGAAGTCCACTTCTCTGTCTTCACGGACTGCAAAACAAGAAAAAAAATGTAATTTTTATAGATCACCTAAATACAAAAAGTATATATATATACCTCCATGGGGACCCAACTTCTCCCTGATTTCATGGGCGGCAATATGCGCAAGGAGAGTGTGGGGTCCTGCGGTCCAAAGAGGGACCCACTTGGCATGCATTTCATCAGCCATATCAGCACAAAACCATAAAAAGGCGTCAGAAACCAAGCAAGTGATGTGCCTGCCGGTCTGGGACACAGCTTCATCCATGGCAGTTCTATAGTTGGCGGGCATGGCCTTAACAAAATACTCAACGGGGTCTTGGGGATTTCCTGAAGGCACGTAGTTATCTGGCAAGCCATCTTCCACGTCATAGGGCTTTATGTTATCAAGAGTTTCAGCGTTGAGGGTGGCGAAGACAGAGGCGTTTGACCTTTTGGTGCTGAAGAACGAGAAGGTGACTTGGGGAGCCTCTGCGGCTGCTCTACGCACCAGGTTCACGAGTGGAGCTGTGTGCGTCCCATATGGAAACGCCAAAACGGCCACATGTCTGTCGTCCGTCGGGCAAACACTCATGGTGCTCGGAGGAGACAACACACTGTGCACCTTCTCACAATAATATTATTATTCTTGTCTTCTCCTCCCTTTCACAATTTTCTCGTCTGGGCTTTATAGGCCATAACCAGAAACTATTTTGTTCGAACATGCTAACTAACTGTTTATGTTTATGTGGAAGATCATATGCAGGAGTTTCCTGCAACCAACACAGGAAGAAGAACAAAAGCGCCATTTATTAACAGCTAATTCAGAAAGGCCATTAACTAACCTCCAAAAGTCCAACCTAACACCTAATACCCCTGTGGAGATCCTACCTGTTTGGTATGATAAACATATTGAATTACCATTTTTTTTTTTTTTTTGTGTGTGTGTATTCAATTTTTGGTTCTGCATCTAACTAAAACAACCTAAATATAGTTTCCACACAAAGCTAGGAAATTCGGCCTGGAAGTTATCTCACTCTCCGTTTTTTTTTTCTTTCGAAGTTGTGAGGATGTGTTTAACTTAAAACTTCCTGGTATATAGGAGATGGAGACAGGGTATCATCACAATTCAATTGCAAAGTCAAATTTAATGCGGGATTTCTTGGTCAATGTTTTAGAGAAACTAGTTTGATACCGTGCATCATGTGTATTGGTTTGTATTATTATAAGGATATATTCATTTATTTAGTTTAAGGGATTTTAAATACATAAAAGTATTAAGAAGAATAAAATATAAAAATACAATTAATTTGTTCGACGGAGACATTTGTCCTATATGTTTTTCAACCCTAGGATCATGGGAAACTTGGTGTTTACTTATGAACTAATCTATCAAATTTATTTGTTAGATAACTTAAATCTATTCAATGTTTGCTCTATGGTTATTTCCCTCACTTTAGACAACATGTTGGTTTGCTAGAGGTAAAAAAAAAAAAGTAAAGATATATGGATTCTAATTTGTTTTGCCGTCATGTAAAACTATTGGTTAGTAAAAAATGCATTTGTTTTAGGATTACTCATATAGTCATGTGTTTCAAATATTTGTGAGAATGCTTTGCATAAATCATGGAGCATTAAAGGTTCATGAGTTAAATAGTGATGTGAGACTCATTTGGTTGCTCATTTTCCTTGTTCTTTTTATTCTTGTGTTCTTTTAGACAGTAATATAGGTAACTGCTACTAATAGTGTGGTGTATTATATTCATCTATGTAACACGGATACGGAAACAACACACGAACATAAATAAAACTAAAAACAAGGGACACACGTGTATTACATTAATGGTTATATATATACATTAATTTTTTATATATAATAACTTTATAAAAATGTTAATCATAGAAAACTTGTAAAGTGAGGTTGAATTTTAGAAAACGTGTAACTATGCAGTTGAAGAAGTGAAAAAACAAGGCAACTAAAAAAGTGAGAAAACAAATTGTTGACTAAACCAAAAATAAGCATGTAACGTGTAAAGCTATTACCCACTTTTAACTTAAAGTAAATTTGTGTAACATGTAAAGCTATTACCCAATACCCACTTTTAATAACTTAAAGCAAATTTTTGTATCGTTTAAATGGTAAAACTTGAGTAAAAGAACAAATGAGAGCAAACTAGAGAATTAGGGAAATGTAGAACAATGAAACGCGCGGTGGTGGGTCAACGAACGGTGAAATGCACAGTTGTGGGTCAACAAACGGTGAAATGAGCGGCGGTGGCTCGACGGTGGACAGGTGACTTTGTGTCGCTCGATGGTGGCACGACTTCGATGTTTGCGGCACAACGACTTGTTGTGGCTCTGCGCACAGTAATCACGGTGATCCTCTTTGATGAAGTTCGATCACAAAGGCACATTGCGATGGTGAGAGTGTCCTTCCAAAGCTTAATATTTATAAGCAAAAAAAAAAAGATTAAATCAATTCAAATGATCAATCAATTTTATCTTTTTGTAATTTGATTTTTGAAATTTTAAATTGAAATACATTTTTCCGGATTTTTCGTATCCATTATTGTATCTACCGTGTCTTCTCGTGTATCCATAAGGTGGGTCGTGTCCTACCTAGGCAACGAACTTGGCGCGGTGTTGCACATGCATCATACTCACCTTCATGTCCGTCGCGGTTCTAACGTTAGGAAGTGGCACAACATAGACATGTCTATGCTTCATAGATATTCATGTCTTGAGATGTGTCTAATTTATGTTGAATAATAATTTTTCTGTTTAAAAAAATAAGTTGAACTACTTTAGTAAAGAATTAAACAAACTAAATGGTTAGTATAGATTACAAGTATTGTAATTTATAAAACTAAATATCTTCATTTGTGTTTTCTTTTCATAGAGCATTTGTTATTATCGACAAGTAATATGCCTAGGAGATACAATGATGTGAGGTGTTACATGATTATTAAACATACCAAAATCATTTAGTATTTTTTATAAGTACAAAGGTTGTATCCATATAGACTTGATTGATACTTGACAAATTTCAATATTTTTTACTTGTAAGAAGGGTGTAAAATTTGTACTAACAACTATAAAGACCAATAAAGGTCAAATAACATAAGTATGAGAGTAAAGGGATTATGACACAAATAGAGAATTAGTTAGAATTTGACTTCATTAAACCATCGCCAAACATATATGAACATATAATCATATTTATTATTCATGTTTCCAGCAATTGATAAGAATATCCTAACCTTAATCCTCTTAGCAGAGTGTATGCTTATTTGAGTTTTAACTTATCAATATATTTGATAACCTAAAAAAAATATTTTACATTAAGAAAAGGAGTCAAAGCTGACCAATGTGACTTACTCAATTCCTAGAAAAATAAACCTCATTGGATATTCTTCTTATTTTTCAATTCAATTATATTTTTCAGTTCATCCAAACTTCTTTTACTTATGATCTAATCTATCAAATTTATTTGTTAGACAACTTGGATCTATTCAATTTTTGCTCTATGATTATTTCCCTGACTTTAGACAACATGTTTGTTTGCTAGAGGGAAAAAAGTAAAGATATATATGGATTCTAATTTGCTTTGCCGTCTCGTGAAACTATTGGTTAGCAAAAAATGCATTTGTTTTAGGATCACTCATTTAGTCATATGTGTTTCAAATATTTGTGAGAATGTTTTGCATAAATCGTGGAGCATTAAAGGCTTATAAGTTCAATAGTAATTCGAGACTCACCGGGCTGCTCATTTTCCTTGTTTCTTTCTTATTATTGTGTTCTTTTAGATAGTACTATAGTAATTGAATTGATGGTGTGATGTATTATATTTATGTCTTGAGATTGAGATGCGTCTAATTTATGTTGAATAATATTTTTTCTTTTTGTAAAAAAATAAATTGAACTACTTTAGTAGCAAATTAAATAAAATAAATTTTAAGTTTAGTTTTACATAACTAAATGGTTAGTATTGATTACCACTATTATAATTTATAAAACTAAATACTTTTGTTTGTGTTTTTTTTCATAGAGCATTTGTTATTATCGACAAGTAATGATGAGAGGTGTTACATGGTTGACAAACATACCAAAATTGTATAGTATTTTTTATAATTACAAAGGTTGTATCCATGTAGACTTGATTGATACTTGTAGGAAAAGTGCAAAATTTTAACTAACAACTACAAAGAGCAATAAAGATCAAATAACATAAACATAAGAGTAAATGGGTTATGACACAAATAGAGAATTAGTTAGAATTTGATTTCACTAAACCATCACCAAACATATATGAACATATAATCATATTGTATTATTCATATTTCCATCAATTGATAAGAATATCCTAACCTTAATCTCTTAGCAGCGTATATGCTTATTTGAGTTTTAAGTTATCAATATATTTGATAACCTAAAAAAAATAGTTTGCATTAAGAAAAGGAGTCAGAGCTAACCAATGTGACTTACTCAATTCCTAGAAATAAACCTCATTGGATATTCTTCTTATTTTCCGATTCAATTATATTTTGTAGTTCATTCAAACTCTGTTTACTTTTGATCCAATCTATCAAATTTATTTGTTAGATAGCTTGGATCTATTCAATTTTTTCTCTCTTACTATTTCCCACACTTTGAAAAAATTGTTGGTTTGTTAGAGGGAAAAAAAGTAAAGTTATATATGGATTCTAATTTGCTTTCCTGACTTGTGAAACTATTGGTTATCAAAAAATGCATTTTTCTTAGGATCACTCATATGGTCATAGGTGTTTCAAAGATTTGTGAGAATGCTTTGAATAAATCATGGAGCATTAAAGGCTCATAACTTAAATAATAGTGATGTAAACTCATTGGGTGCTCATTTTCCCATTTTCTTTCTTATTATTGTGTTATTTTAGACAGTATTATAAGTAAATTTTGTTGATGGTGTGGTGTATTATATTCATGTCTTGAGATTGAAATGTGTCTAATTTATATAATAATTTTCCTTTTTAAAAAAAATAAATTGAACTACTTTAGTAAAGAATTAAAGAAACTAAATTTTAAGTTTAGTTTTACATAACTTAATGGTTAGTATAGATTACAACTATTCTATTTTAGAAAACTAAATACTTTTGTGTGTGTGTGTGTGTTTTTTCATAGAGTATTTGTTATTATCGAAAAGTAATATGCCTAGGAGATACAACGATGAAAGGTGTTACATAATTGACAAACATACCAAAATCGTATACTACTTTTTATAAGTACAAAGGTTGTATCTATATAGACCTGATTGATACTTGAGAAATTTCAATATTTTTTAGTTGTAGGAAGAGTGTAAAATTTTAACTAACAACTACAAAGAGAAGGTAAAATAACATAAGCATCATAATAAAGGGGTTATGACACAAATAGAAAAATAGTTAGAATTTGACTTCACTAAATCATCATCAAACATATATGAACATTTAATCATATTTATTATTCGTGTTTCCATCAATTTGTAAGAATATCCTAACCTTAATCTCTTAGGAGAATATATGCTTATTTGAGTTTTAAGGTATCAATATCTTTGATAACATAAACAAAATAGTTTGCATAGAAAAGGAGTCAAAGTTGACCAATGTGACTTACTCAATTCCTAGAAATAAACCTCATTGGCTATTCTTTGTATTTTCGATTCAATTATTTTTTTAGTTCATTCAAACTTCAAAATAATGAAATATGGATAAAATAAGAATATAAAGAAGAGAAATATACAAACATTTTTTTTGGATAAGCGAAAAATGGCATTGATCAAAATCAAAGAGCACAAATTATGCATTTTAACAAGTTTCTACAATTGATATTAAATTCCAAAATGCCATAAGATAAGGCAAAAAATCACAAACCATTTATATAGTAATAGAGATTCATTAAGCATTATGTAAAGGAGTGGGTTGTGAGTTTGATATGCAACCTCACTTCCATGTGAAAAATTGTGAGGGTTCGCTTATATCCTGGACTGAGACTTCCTTCGATTGGAAGACCGTTGCATTCCTAACCTTTCATATTTGCTAGAGACCTGCAAACCACACAAAAGACCATATTTTTGCATGTTCCAAGTGCCAAAGACTAGCCCAGAAACTGGTAGAAATGGGATTTGAGATCACAATGTAACACTGAGGTAAAGTCCCACCAATAGCATAACCTTAACCACACCTTATAAGCCATGACACAAGTTAGGAATAGATGAACACCTGTTATTTCTGACCCTTCACACAAAGCACATAAATCTTCCTCTTCTGGTAATAATTTAAGCTTAAATAAGTTCTTCCTTGTTGACAATCGATCTACTTCAAGTTGCCATTAAATAATCAAAGAATACAATGAGTTTGGTTTAGTTACATCAAACCTCAGCTAAGGGAAAACTTAGCTACTCATAGAAGAAAATAGCATTGCGAACGACGAAGGAAACAAAAGGCAAGAAAATGAAGGTTGGAGAGGGAACATAAGTACTACTATTATGTACTTCTAGGTCAAGGGAATTTGAAGTTATAAGCTTTCGGACAAAATATCCCTTTTGTAGTGTTTTTTTCTTTTTCACAAAGTGCTAATGCAAACACCTCCCTTCAACATTTTCATTCTGATCATTGGGCAACTAAAGTTTTGAGCTAAGAGGCTACAATTGAGCGCCCATTTTATAAGCGTTGGGTGGTAGTAATTTACCTATTGTCACTCTCTATCTAACAAGGCTAGACGGCATTGGACGCTCACTTGATAGATGTTGTGTAGTGACCCTTCACATATTGATGTCTTTTTATCTTTGATATGTTAAGTGAATTGTTGATTCAACTATATGTATTACTAAAAAATATTAACTATTAGACTAAAATTATGAATATTATCTAAAATTTTAATTATATATGCTTTTCTACATAAAAAAATCAAAACATTAAATAAATAAAAAGAGATTTAGAATAATGGTTCTCGTATTCATATAGAATAATATGTATATATGAAACAATCATATGGAACAGTATGTATTAACGTTGTCGTCAATATGTATGGGAGTAATAAAATATATTATCATGAAATTAAGGAAGTGCGTTTTATGAAATACGTGAAGTTTGAGGCTGGAGTTTTATTTGTAATTAAGTATCTATATGGTTTTAATAATTTATGCATAATATCCGGTAGAGAAATTTGTGTAGAATGTACTATATATTTAATCGGAAATCTTTGCTCCAATTAATTTTGAAGTGAATAAATATTATTTTAACTTATTAAAAAAATACACTTTTTGTCAAAAGACATTGTGTAATAATTTTATTTTATTTTTATTGTCTAATACTTTGATTACTTTGTTTTTAAAATATGAAAACAATAGCGCAATTTTATATTATGAAGGTTATAACTTAATCAAATAGCGTTAAAAAAACAGTTTTGTACTAATTAATTTACTAAACTTGTACATAGTTCAATATTAAATGATATAGTTCATTTCAAATTTTGTATATTTCAGTCGAATTTAATTTTGTTTATAAACATCACTACTAGAGCAGGAAATTTCATTAATTTGTTTATTTAAGATTATTGGCTAGCTTCATCTTAAAGCTTAAAACTTCGTTCATCTTTTCCATACTTTAAAACTTATTAATTTGTTTAACCATTCAGCTTTTTTAACCTAACAATGATGAAACATTGCCCAAAAAAAAAAGTCAACAACATAGTTAAAAAACACCGAATAATGGAACATCAAAGTATGAATGAATGATAAAAGTAGAAAGGAAATAGAATATATATTGATGATAATTATTATATTTATTTAAAATAATCTAATTATATATACCTTAGTTTAATTTAAAGTGTAAGTGTACGCACTTGTTTTATATTTAGTTGAAATGCGTATAAATTATTCCATCTATCCACTTTTATTTTTTATCTGCATGTATATTAATGTTTTTATGCAGAAATAAAAAAATACAATAAATATGTATTTCCATCCTTAATCTCTTGTATGATTATATACCAGGAATTTCCCACCTACTTAATTTGAATTCATACCTCCTTTTAGGAAAAATACTAATATATCTTCAATATTTTTATTTTTCAGCAAGTCATTGCCAGAGGGTAAAAAAAAATTATAAATTTTTTTACTCTCCGGTGAGCCGTTATCAAAGAGTAAAAAAAATTGTAAATTTTTTACTCTTTGATGAACAATTGCCGAAGAATAAAAACGTAGAGGGTATATTACTAATCTCATTATATGTTTAAAGAAGTTTCTAAATAATGTTTAACCCTTCAAAGGCAACAGTTTCCACAAAAAAAAAAAGTTGCTAAGTTTATTTGGTATCTTACAATAGCAAAGTCTACATAATACATATGCAAAAGCTTAGAAATTGGTTACAAGTTGATTGAAGGTCGAGAAATGTAACAACATTGATCTCCACGATAGAAACAAGGAACGTTAATTTTTGAGTTGGAAATAGTGATCGAATTTGCCAAAAAAACTTAGAGAACAACACCTTTCTCCCATCAAGATGTTCTTCCTCCAAAGGACTTCTTGGTCATGTCCCTCCATTTCTCCTTCTTGCACTTTCCTCCAAGACAAACATCTTGACCATTGAGAGTGCCTTGTTTGCTAAGTTTGGAATTACTGTTGGATGTTATTGCTACTAATTTCTCTACTTCTATGTGGAGCTTCTTCAGTTTATCGAAACTAAAAAAAAAATAATGATAGAAAATACACACAAGGCAGCAAGTATAGCAGAGAAAAATGTGATGACACAGACAGATAAAGAGAGTGGTGATGAGGGAGTGGTAGTGAAGGAAACAATAGAGAGAATAATGAAAAAGAAGAGAGAAAGGGGACGGTGGAGATAGAAGAGTGTATGAAGAATGGAAAAAAATAATACGAGAGAGAATTTAAATTAGGATTGAAAAAACAAAATTAAGGTAGACTTGAATTAAAAAATCCTTGTATAATTAGTGTCTTAAATCCTAATCTACCTAGTACCAACATTAGCGATTTAGCGAGTATGTGCGCATAGTTTGCATTATGAAATAAAATGACTAAAGATTTTCAAATTCCAAAGCAGCATCCTTTGACTAGGTACATATTTAGATTGAAGTTAAAATATCGTGTGCATGTTATATTAATCATTATAAAATCAATATATAAAAGTAAAAGGTAAATTCAAATTCCAAAGCAGCATCCTTACGTTTCTTCAAAAATATTTTTACCTCAAACATATTTTTTAACTACATTTTTCGCACTAAAAGTGACTAAATTTTGGGAGCTTAGTCCTGGTCTATTTAGCTCTCTTCTTTTATCACGCATTAAGAGACTCTTATACTTTATCCATAGTTTGTTCTGTTTGTTATGTTTATGTGTCAAAATGAGCTAACTCGACCTGTTAAGCTTGATCCATCTTAACTCACTTGATAAATGAATTGTTCAACTCGGCTTATCATGTTTTCATGGTTAAAAAAGTGAGTTCGACCTAACCCACTACAAGTTGGTGGGTTAAACGAGCTGGTCCACCAACTCATAAAAAATTAAGAAAATATTTTTTAAGAAAAATTTTTAACTATTTTTAAAAGTATTAAAATTTAAATACTTTATAATAACATTAATTTTAAATTTAATGAGTTTAAAAATAAAACAAAAATACTTAAATGGTGTTCTCTACTAAAAATCTACATTTACAACGTGTTAAATATTAGTTTTAAAATATAAAATTTAATTAAATGATACCAATAAACTAAAAAATATATTTTAATAGAATATAGGTCAAATAAGTAACATAATAATTTAAAACTTACAAATAAAATTAAAAAATCACATTTATATAATAATAAAAATTAAATTTAAGTGGATTGGTGAATTAACCTGATTCACTATGGGTTTAACCCGAGTAAGTCTAATTGTAAGTAAGTCAAGATGTATATGTAATACAATAAGCTCGTTTTTTTATTTTTTAACCCGATCTGACCTGGACCAATGGTGGGTTGGGCCAATTCACGGGTCTGGGTCTATTTTGCCTACTTTTTATGTTTCTTACTTGTTAAAAAAGATTAAAAAAAATTATTGCATGTTATCCTTGCTTCTTATATTGGATTGCTTGCCTACTAAAGTAACCTAGCAACCCAACTACTTTTCTTTTGCGTGTGCCTAGCTACCCTACTACTTACGTTCAAAAAAAAAAAAAAGAAGCCCCCAACCACTTTTCGTCTCTTCCCCTCCAAAAAGAAGGACTTAAAGTGTAAATGTATAATATCGTTTTAATCTTTAAACAAATTTAATGAGGCCACATTGATTTTTAAAAAGAAAATTATCATTTTAGGCTTAAAAAATATATTTAAATCTGCAATTTCACAGTGTAATTCTACTTCTTATCCAATTATCATTTGTATTCATATGTATTTTTTTATCATTTATAAAATACTCCTATACCTAATCCAATTAAATAACAACCTCTTGCTTGCATATGTGAATTTTAATTTGATTAGATAAGATTTTATGAATTGTATAAAAAATACACATAAAAATTAAAATGATGTGTCTCAATTTAATTAATGGAGATAAGAAGTCAGATTGTAGTGAAATCGTAGGAGATTTAAATTCTAAAAAATAAACAAGTTATAGTAGTAATTTAGTATATGTTTGAAATTTGGATTCATATTTATTTCTTATATACACTTCATTTGATTCATTTGATAGTAGTGAAATGGTAGGGAAAAAATAGAAGAAAAGAGAGAAAAAAAATAGTGCAAAATAAAAAATAAATGGTGTGTATAATCAATGATAAATTTATAACGGTAGGAAAGAGGGTTGAAATTTTTTTACAACTATTTAAATATTTAATTTATAATAATTTTATAAAATATTCATAATCAATTTTATGTATAAAATTATAGATAGATTTTTTTTTAAAAAAAAAACTATCCAAACGTCAATTCAATATTCTATTTATATATATATATGTCGGTAGGTGGGTCAAGATTGGATGATAAAAATATATTAAAAATCAGAAGAGTAATTACTCATGTTTATTAAGGAAAACATAAGAAAAACCTTGTATTAAAATAGTGGTCTACAAAACAAAATTTTGAGTTCGAGAATTGATTACAAGATATTAGCAACCTACGTCATTTGTCATAAAGACGATTACATTTAATTAAATTTTTAAAATTAAATAACCTTAAAAGAATTTATTTCACCCCTTAAAACATAAAGATATTTTTTATTTTATTAATTAATCTTAAGATTTTGACAAGAAGAAATTTATTATTGAGAAATTATTATTTATAAAAAGATTATTATTATTTTTCTTTTTAATTACTCCTTTTATTTTTATTTTTTTTGGGCTCGACAAGAGAAGACTCCTATTCCTACATATCTCCAGATGTGAGAGAGAATCAAAGTTTACGTAGTTTTTGTTAAATATGTATGTGTTGGTATTTTTTATATTTTATTTTTATTTTTATTTTATTAAGCTTAAGATTTCTAAAATGTAAATGTCCTAAAATTTAAAATTGACAGGAGTGTACACTCAAGTCAATCCATTAGAACATTTTTATCTTGTAAATTATTTTATTCTTTTAGAAATATAATTTTGACTAGTAATTTTATTTTGGTTAAATTACCATCGGTGCCTTCCAATTTTTTTTATGCACTTTTTGCCCTCCAACTTTTTCAAAAGTTTAATTTTTGCCCTTCCATCAATTTAAATTTACAACATAAATGACCAAGAATAGTAAAACAAAATAAAGGGAAAGACACAATAAAACCATTGCGGGTCTTTGGTCTAGTGGTATGGCCTTATTGCTGTCACTTCCATGTCTTTTGTTTAAATCTTACCTTCTCCAACTTCTCTATATTTTTAAAATCAACATTGTCATATGATTAGTTTAAATAAATTTTTATTTCACAATAAAACTAACATTGATATAGTGGTATGACCTTAGCACTTTCACTCCCAGGTCTTTTGTATATATTTAAAATTAACGTTCCCACATGTTTAGTTTAAATAAATTTGAAATTTCATATTAAAACTAACATTAGATCTTGGTCTAGTGGTATAGCTTTAGCATTTTGATTTTTAGGACTTGGGTTCAAACCTTGCTTTACCCATCTTCTATATATTTTTAACGGAAGGGCAAAACAAAAAAACATTGAGGGACATAAAATGAGTTACTTTCTAAATAAGGGGAACCATGGTAATTTAGCCTTTTTGTTTTTTAGAGATGAAATTTAAGATATGACACAACTCAAACCTCAAGGTTAAAAAATATGTCACATCTAATTAACCTTTTTATCTCTAAAAGAATATTACAAATAAAAATGGTAAAAACAAAGTTAAGATTTTTATTATAAATTATTTTTACAAAAGAATTTTATTATAACTAAAATTAATTAATAGAGAAATTTAAATACACAAAATTGTCACATTCATATTCTCATAATTTCAAGTGGTCAAAAACATCACATTAAACTATAAGTAGATAAATCTAAACATATTCTTGAGATAAAATTTATGAATCTTCTTTTTTTTATAAAATAGATATATAAATGAAAAATTATTATTATTTAAGAGAGAGTGTATTTAGCAAGATCGATAGTGTAAAGAGAAAAATTTACAAATGAAATATTTTTTGCCTTAAAGCAAAAAAAAGGGTATATTTAGCGCAAATGGAGGTTCAAGTAGTAAACTCACAACCCATAAGGCTTTGGATCCAGAGTGTATCTAGTGAAAATAGGGTTCAAATAGTAAATGCATAATCTATAAGGATTTGGGCCAAGGCGTGTATCTAGCAAAAAATAGGAGTTCAAATTGTAAATGCACATCACAATCCATAAGGATTTGGGTTAAGGGGTGTATTTAGCATAATCCTAACATTTTGAAACTAAATCCAGTCAAAATAGCAATATTTGCACAATTGCATATTGGAGATGTTCTTTGTGTGAGAGAATCACATGAGCTTGTTTAATGAATAACTCAACGTTGACTTTTTATTAAAATCTTAAAGTTATTATTAAGTTTTCTTATTTCTCACTATAACCATTTTTCTCACTTAGAAAAAAGGGCTACGGTGAGAAATGAAAAAACATAATAATAACCATATGATTTTAATAAATGGTTCAAATTGAGTTGTTAATTAAACAACACGTGGTTCTGTCACACAGAGACTTCTCTCCCATGCATTGTTCTCTCTTGTCACCCCGCATATCGTTTGCAAGATTGTCATTACCTTCCCTACTACCACCATTGTTGGTATCATCGCTGACGATGCCAACGATGGTAGTGGTAGTAAAAGTGATGAGGCAATGGTAGTGACAGTATTGATGATGGTGGTGATAGTGTCGATAACGTACGATGGAGGTAATGGTAGCGATGGTGGTGACAATGACGATGGTTGGGGGTGACAGCGGTGGTGGTACCACCCTAAATCACCACTATCACCGTCGTCACCATCAAATCTTGTAGCGATTTTGTAGAGAATCCATGAGGTTGACGAGAGAGAGCGACACATCAGACAACAAAAATTTGGTTTGTGAGAGAATCACAAAAGTTTGCTTAAATAACAACTTAAATTGAACAATTTTATTGAAATCTTAGGATTATTATTATATTTTCTCATTTTTCACTGCAACTTTTTTTCTCACCTGAGTATATATATATATATATACAAAATATCTTGTGTGTAATACAGAAAAAATGGTACAAGAAAAAAATAAACATAAAAGACTCAATGCTAGGCGTTTTTAATATATAGGGCTACTGAAATGAATTGATTGGTTTCGCTCATAAACATAGTAGATTGTGGTAGTGTAAAAAAAAAAAAAAAATCCTTTTTTTATTGACCGTAATTGATTGTGTTAAACTCTTGTTTCTTGTTTCAATTTTCAACAATCCATCGTCATGTAATTTTTTGCTATTTTTTTCGTTATTTCTTTAAATCAAACACTTTTAAATACACTTTACTTTTACTAACCTATTCTTATTTAATTTTCTCCTTTTTATTAAACGTACGAATAACTATTTTACCTTTACCAGCGTTTTTTATACCAGAACATTTAGGGTTTGATTCATTTTTTTTTTTTTTAGTTTTCAAAAAAAGACAAAAAAATTGTTTGATAATAAAAGTAAAAAAATTATTTATATTTATAAAAATAACATTAATGACAAGTAAAAAATAATATATTTTTATTATATTTTAAGTTATTTTTAATAAAAATAGAAAATTGAAAAACTACTTTAAAACAGTTTTTGAAAATTATTTTTAAACAAATTTTTTAATTTTTAAATACTGAATAAAACTGTTGTTAAGTTAGTGAAATACATTATTCTGAGCTTACTAATTATGCTGCTGGTTCTGTACTTCTCTTTTATTCCGTGACCCGTGAGTCTCGATAATAATTAACAAGAATATGTTTAAATAATTATTTTTTTATAAAATGTAGATAAAAAGTTCTACATACTTATTTTAAAAGTATGGAAATCTTTTGCAACCTAATTTTATTTTAAAACATACATCTTGATAATGAGTGGTTTTTGTTGTAATAATTTTGAATTCCATATTAAAACCTTGAGGCAGAGGGCACGATTCGTGGATTGTTTGTATTTGCTGGGAATCTGAGATGGATAACACTCACAAGTCACAATGATTAGGTAGGGGGATCTGCTTTCTTTGTTTGTCCTGGAAGTCAGGCGGAAATTGAGAGTCCGAGGATCAAGGCGTTAATGTATATATTAACTCACAGGACATTTGAATACTCATGTTATGTTCCTAATCACTTTTTATATATTCCATTAGTACATTCTTCCTTATTCCTCAACACCTCATCTTTGGACAGACATTTTCAATTGCTTATTATGTATATTAGTGACATTCATGCACCCTATCCACACATTCCATTTGCTTGCATATTATTTGCCACCATTGTTATTGTTTTCACATAACTTCATTTGAAATTTTTAATTCTCAATATTGTTTACCAATCAAGTTCCTCCATTTTTTAATTCAGGTTTTTCTCATGTGATAACTACCACACATTTTAATAATTATTAAAATATGAATTTTAATGTAAATTTAAATATGTTTATCACGAACATAAATATATTTAAAAACATTAAATGTTATATTTAATACTAATTTACATTCTTTTATTTTTACCTAATTTATTATTATTAATTGTCATCATTACTGCTGTGATGATGATGATTAAGGTGACAGTAATAGTAATTATGAAAGTCGTGAATATAAAAGAAGATAGAAATAAAAAATATAAAATTAAAAATTAAAGTAAATTAGGCATTAAAATTATATTTAATATTTTTTAAATATAATGATTCTCTCACCTAATAGATTTATTCAAATTTAAATTGAAAATCAGGTTTTAATAATTATTAAAATGTGTCATTTGTCACACATTAGAAAAACCATTTTTAATTAAATAAATATATTTATTATTATGGTTTAATTGCTAATTGAAATAATATAGTACACAACTTTTGCATTACTGTATAATCTGGCGCTAAGCCATTCATCAATCTCAATTTTATTACGAATTTTGGATAAGTGAAATAGGTTTTTTTTTAATAATAGGTAAAATTGGTTTAGTTTATATATATATATATATATATATATATATATATATATATCAGATAATATAACTCGCCTGCCGGAGTAGGAAACTCGCGTTTGAATTTAATGATGATATGAAATAATTTTATATTATTATTTAATAATATAAAATTTAATCTATGAAAAAAAGTTAATAAACTTAATATATATTAATTCATTATTGAACGATGGTATAAAGTTGTATAATTTATTTATTTATATTATAAATTTGAATAGTTATCTTTTGATAAAATGTATTCTCATTAGTTTATAAAAAAGAATATACTAACAATTTAAAATAGTTTTATATTATAATTTAATTATAGACTATTATGTAAGATAAATTTATTGTCTTTTACACAACTATCTTTTAAGGTTATATTAATGATAATAAATTATAATTGAATGACAATATAATTGTTTTATGTTATTAATAATGACAATTAAATTCATTAAGAGAATAAGCTTGTACATTAAAAATATAAATTAATTCTATACTTTCATTCCATTTTATGTCATGTAGGTTTTTAATTTTTTCAATAACTGTTATAAAAGTTACACCATCCATATTTTTAAACAAAAGTAAATAAATCATTATTTGTCTGACGAAAAAAAATTATTTTTTTAATTTTTATATAGACGTGACACCATGAATTAAATTCATCACATGACTACTATATCATATCACAATCACGCCACATTATATGTAAAAAATTATAAACCGATGGAAAATTATGATCCATTGGTACATTTAAAAGCAATATCGTGATAGATATGGGTGAACCAAAATTATAAGCAAGCCTTTTTTAATGTAGGATTTGAATGAGATCAACATCATATCCCAACTATGGAGCTCAATTTTCTGAAAGCGCTAGTAAAAGAACAAAAATTGGTCCACATTATCCAATGAGGTAGAAGAGAGGAGTATCCCATGTGCTAAAAAGGAGGGAATCTCAACCCCTTTGGCCTACAAACGTGGAAAATGAATTAATCGGCGGCCAATAAAATTTTAGTAAAAGAATAGGAATGAGTAACGGACGATGGTTTTAATTAACTAGAATTCCTTTTTATAACAAAAGAAATATGGCAATGATGATCGAACATGGGTGCCACCAAGGCGAAGACAGTTGACAATGTTGGCACTCTCACTCTGTTGCAAACTCCACACCATTATATATAACACCCCCTCGTCCAAGCAATAATGCATCCCCAAAATGAGGCATTGCGTTTCAACACATTCTCTAAGCTGTTTAGCTTTGTTGGTGTTGCTGATCACAGTCACAGCCACACATGCCACCACTGTTGTCCCTACCCAAAATGGACCAAGAAGCTTTGCGAAGCAATTCCTGAATCCCCAGAATGCGGCACGTGCGGTGGTGAGGCTGCGGCCATTAGTGTGGGACTCTAAACTTGCACGCTATGCACAATGGTACGCCAACCAGAGGCGCAACGATTGTGCCCTTGAACATTCCAATGGGCCATACGGTGAGAACATTTTCTGGGGCAGTGGCACGGGGTGGAAGCCGGCACAAGCTGTTAGTGCTTGGGTTGAAGAGCGTCAGTGGTACAATTATTGGCACAATTCCTGTGCTGATGGACAGATGTGTGGACATTACACTCAGATTGTATGGAGCACCACCAGTAAGGTTGGTTGTGCTAGCGTTGTTTGCTCTGGTGGTAAGGGTACCTTCATCACTTGCAACTATGATCCTCCTGGGAACTACTATGGAGAAAGACCTTACTGATCAAACTGTTTAAGCCAGACAAGTCAATGTTGTCACAGGATCCCACCCATGTGGCTTTAATTCTACCCTGTCTTGTCTGTTAATATCCTGTACCTACTCTTTATCCTTCTTTTTATTACTTGTCTAATATAAAGTCTACTATGTTTCCTTTTGGGATATTACTTGTTATTTGGAAATCAGAATAGTTGCTGTTAGGAATCGGCCAACCCCTCCTAACACTTTACACGGATAGTTTTACTGGATCAACCTTCTAGCTATACATTTTTCATATAATGGAGCCATTTCTATTCTCTACTCCTCCTCCTCCACTCTCTACAGCAACATGTTAACTTTTTATAAATAACCACTATAATACGCACGGGTACATTCATAACTTGATATGTATAGATTATTAATATGAAGTTTAATAATGATTAATGTTTCTCGTCCCTTTAATATTTTATAATTACAATTATACATCTGACCTTGTTCGGTTTTATATGCAAAATAAATATTCTAGTTTTGGTATTAGAAGAGAATCAGATACTACACTACACCGGAAAAAAGTGAAACAAAGGATACCATTAAAATGTGTAGGAAAGGACAGCAGACGAAAAGCATACGTAGAAAACACAGGGTTGAATTGAACATGATTTGTTCAGATCTGTAGGAAAAATTAAATGATTTGTTTATTTTAACCAAAACACTAAAATTATTTGGCTTAAATAAGAACTTTATCCCTAAAAATTAGATGGTTTTACTTTTTATTTTTTAAATACTTTTATTTTAATTCTTTAAAAATATTTTTTGTTTTAATTTTTATTTTGAGAAGCAACCCTCAATAACTAATATTTTTTTATTTTAAGAACCGGACTAGATTAGTCAATTTCATCGAAAATTAGGTAAATTGCTTTAGTAACTGTCTAGTCTATGCTGAAAATCGAGTAAATAAAGAACCATTATTAAAATGCGAGACTAATCATAAACCAATAAAAGAAATGATTCAACTAGTTTGTATTTTTCTAAAATTTTTTTTTTTTTTTGAAATACACTTTTTTCTTTCTAAGTCAATAAACATTAACTTAAGAAGATGTATTTATTGGAATTACATTTTTCTTTTATAATTACATCTTAATCTATTTTTATTTTATAATTTTATTAAACTTGTTTAATAACAGTTGAATAATAAATTGCGACTAATACTTTTACCGGTCAAATCACAATAAATTATGTTTTTAATCTTTTATAAACTTATTTGATATTAACTATTTTGAATTCACGAGCCATTAAAAGTATGAATTTTCTTGAAAAATATTACCAATTTTCATTAATTAACTACCAATACTAATTAAACAATTGTTCTTTGTCATTAGGGTCTAAAACAATTTGAGGCTCCATAGTTTTTAACTAAAAAAAAGTGACAAGTCACAATATAATTGAAACTACGCACAGCTAAACTTACAGTATATTTCTTTGTAAAATAATTCATGAATTCTTGGTGATGGTAATTCATGAATTCTTGCTGATGTATTGATAGCTTATACTCAGTGTTTGTATTGTTTTCTTTGTTTCTTTGGTTTATATATTTAAACTCTCCGCTTTTATTCATGCATTTTTTACCTAATATAAAAAGAATTAGGGTGTAAAAAAATTTGAATAACAAAAAAAAAAAATTCAGGACAATTGTTAGTTAAACGAAATCCTTTTTTAGTTTTGAAAATTAAAATCAACTTATTTTGAAATTGAGTTAAAAATTAATTTACCTTTATTTTAATGGAACACATTCTATTTTAAAACTGGCATAATTAAAATCCAAAAGCTAAAAACATCAATGACTCCCGGAACAGGTCCTAATGAACTGTGAGTGGTTGGGGCTATAAAATAAGAGGCCGTGCACAAATAAACTAATAGTCTAAGCACTAACTGTAGAATGGGGCGGGGCTATGCATGTCAGGTAACTCCATGCAAAACAGGCCATTAAAGCTGGCATAGTTGACAATCAGGTACATTTCACATGGGAGGATAAACATTTTATTTCACTCTTGAACCTCAGCCTTTGATATTACTTCTTGCATACTTTGCTTTATTGTCCCAAATATATATACACACACACACTCGCGCATACTCACTGCTAAGGGACTGGAAAACTAAACCAGTAAACTCACTCACGTAAGCTAGCACTATATTATCTAATACTAGAGTTTGAATCTTGCTACATGAATTAATTAATGCACACATAGTGGAATTAATAGGGTCGCTCTCCAACATAATTTCCCACAGGATCATAGTTACAGGTCATGAAGACATCCCCATCGTCGCATACAACCCGTGCACATCCAATTCTTTTGGTGCTCTTCCACACTATTTGAGTGTAATGGCCACACATCTGACCGGGCACACAGGTATTCGTGGCGTAGGTGTAGTATTTCTCTTCATCAGACCACGCTCTTACAGCATCAGATGGCGTCCACGCTGAGCCACTACCCCAGTAGATGTTCTCGCCTAGCTTGAAATCATTTTCTGGGAACGAATGTTGGAGTTTGCAATCTTCTTTCCTTTGCCCAGCCCACCACCTAGCGTATTGCTCCAGTTGGAAGTCCCACATCAGTGGAAGCTCCCATTTGGCTGCTCTCACTAAGTTGTGCCTGAACAAAAACTCTAATGATTCCGCTATGCAACCCCAGCATAATTGCTTTGATACCCTGTATATGGTCTCATTATCAGGCCTTTTCTTTTGGGTCAATTGTGGAATTGAAGACTTAGATTGGGAACTGGCCGAAACATTGCTAGTGAAGATGACAAGAAGGAACAAGAAGAGAACCAAATAGGCTTTCATTTCAGAACAGAACTTTGGTTGATGTAGCACAAAATTTTGAATCACGTACCAGAATTTATATATGAACTTGGTTTAATAATATGTGGTTGAGTTCAGCTAGTGTTGGAGGGACTTATGATCACTTGCGATTTAGGTCCCGTGAGGAATAGTCGCCAATTGATAGATGTGTGTTTAGTATTTTAATATTAATTAATACCTGTGATGTACCAAAATGTGGTTGTGTTGTGAAGATATAGAGCGTCGGCTAGACGCATATGAAGTGTGGAGTGAGAAATGTGCATGGCGTTGCCAGAGATTATGCTATGTGATTGATGATTGAAAGTTTCCCCGTGAGCCAGTTCTCTATTGTGCCCGTGACTTTTCTTGTATGTATTAGTACCCACCATAGTATGTTCTAGAATTAACCATGTGCAACGTGTCGCAACTCAAGTCCCAAAGCAAGTCCACATGTTCAATGGAACAAAGTAACAGTTTACAAACTTGTCCATCAAATTTGTATTTAACAACCGTACCATGCATGAGTTTAGGGTTTATAGAGTAGATCGGTTCAGTTATAAAATATTATTTTTTACATTTTTATTAATATAATAATATATTAAACAAAAAATAAGTTATATATATTTATGGATTATTATCTTTTATAATATTACAATTAAATAAAGTTTCACATTGTTTAAAATAATTTTTACAAAATATTTATGATTAAGGCATTGATAAAAAGCTAACAAATAAAGAAAATATTGAGCTTCATTCATATTATTGTATGTGAGTAATTGACCTTGATTTTTTTTTCATTATTTTCTATTTCGCATTAACTTAGTGTTTCTCATTTGTTAATTAAAATTTTTAAAAACTACTGTTTTTCATTTTATTTATTTTTGTTTTACTTTTTTATAAAATAAAAAAAATTATGCACTAAAAAGTTATACTATCATTAAATAAAATTATAAATTATTATATATAATCACTTTTTTGTAAATATACTTCAAATATAAAAATAAAAATAAAAACTTATTAGAAATCTTTCATAAAAAATGAAAATAATTGCACTATAAAAATTAAATGTCCATAAACTTTTCTAAAAGTTAATCAGTTAAAAGAATCTTATTTGACTTTTATTAAAAATTATTAATTCACACCTTATTTTGTTAATATAACACTTTGATATCTTCGAGATTCATATTAGAAAGATTAAGTGTCATTTTTTTTATCATGGGAAGTCTTTACAACTCAATTTATTCACTACAATATAATTATCCCTATAATTTTTAAAAAATATATATTTTTAACTTTTAAATCCAGATAAAATAATAAAATGAAATTTTTAGGAATTTAATTTTATTCTCTAAGAAATCATGTCTTGAATTTATCTAATTTAAATTTAAATTTGATTCATTACATTTAATTAATTTATATAACTTTATCTATTTACTAAAACAATAGTGTTATCATTATAAAAATATTTATTATGTTTGTATTAATTTATATTATTTGTGATTCACAATTCTAATTAATTTTTTCATATTAACTTTTTTATAGAAATGATTATTATTTCTTTTGTTAAAATTTTATTTAAATCATTTTAAAATATGATAATATTTCTTGTTTTATATTTGCATTAGAAATATATACTTAATGAATATTATATAGTGAAAAAGGAGTAAAATAAATTAAAAAAAATGAATTACACTGATTTGTTTATAGTACTTACCATTTCAAGGAAAACAAAAGTCTACTCATTTGAATATTGATAATCTTTATTTTTAAAGTGAAATAAATTTTAAAAATCATGTTCACCATTATTACATATTAAGAAAGTAATGAAAATACAAATTATTTTTATTTAATAACATGGTTTTCATAAATACAATAAAAAAATTTATTTAAATTAATTTTTATAAAATCATAATTAATCTTACTTAAAAAAGAAAAAAATAAATAATAAAGAGAGTAAGAGACAATAGTAACCTTTGGCATTTTGTAAATTGTAATTTAGCTAAGGTTATATATATATTACGTTTTTAATTAAGGTATGAGACTTAGTATTTTCATATATATATATATATATATATATATATATATATATATATATATATATATATATATATATATAATCTATTAACACCAAGAGTAAGTTGAAGAGACTCAATTCTAACTCTTCATTTTTATGAAATCTAATGGTTAATCATTAGATTTTAAGAAATAGATGTTAAAGATTAAGAATAAGTCTCTTAAACTAACTAACTCCAAGAGTAAGTTGATCTCCTCCCGCGTACATTATCATTGTTGCCTTTTTATCAATTTTTAACACACAAATCAATCAAATATAAGTATCACATGTATTAATACTATTAACTTCTTATCATTAAATGGATTAATATATTTAATGTTGTATATTTCTAAAATTTTTAAGATACAAAATAATAACGTACATATCTTCAAAAGTTACATACCTTGCTCAAACAATCAAATTAAATTTTTTTCATCATATTCATTATTCTTTTTAAATATTTGAGAAAAAATCATTAAATAAATATAAATGGAGAAAAACACTTATACACTACTTGTGTAAAAAGTTAATCATAATCGTTTTCTATATGGTAAGTTTGGTGACTTTACCAATAAATACATTAAAAGTCATATAAATGAAGAGTTGTGATTAACCGTCAGTGTAAAACTCTTTTACACCAACAATGCGTAGGTGTTAAACAAGTTTTACATTTTATATAGGTGTAAACAATATTTTTATATAATGTATAAAAGGAAAATAAAAAATAATGAAATACAAATAATTAAATAAATCCTAACCTCATCTTAAACAATGTTTACATTTTATATCGGTGTTAACATTGTGTTAAAACCTATCGATCATGCCAATCTCGATGAAAACAACAAGTTGCATTATAAGTCAGCATGTCTCAATCTAATCCCAGTGCAAACAAGGAGTTGCATTGCAGGTCGATACATATTTACCTAATCCCAATGCAAACGACGAGTTGCATTGCAGGTCAAGTGGTCCAAATTCTGATCCCAACACAAACGATGAATTGCATTGCAGGTCAACATATATTTAATTAATCCTAGTGAAAACGCGAATTGCATTGCAGGTCAAGTGGCCCAATTTTAATCCCAATGCAAATAATGAGTTGCATTGTAGGTCGACACATATTTACCTAATCTTAGTGCAAACGACGAGTTATATTGTAGGTCGAGTTGTCTAATTGCAATCCTAGTGCAAAGGGTGAGTTGCATTGTAAGTCAAGTGGTCCAAATTTCAATCCCAATGCCAATGATGAGTTGCATTGCAGGTCGGGACATATTTACCCAATCCCCATGCAAACGCCGAGTTACATTGCAAGTTGAGTGGTCCAATTGTGAATCTAGTGTAAACGAAGAGTTGCATTGTAGGTCGAGTGGTCCAAATTCTGATCCCAATGCAAATGATGTTACATTGTATGTCACCATATATTTACTCGATCCAGTGTAAACAACAAGCATTGCAAGTCAAGTGGTACAATTGTGATCTAGTGCAAACAACGAGTTATATTGTAAGTCGACACATATTTATCTGATCCCAATGCAAAAGATGAGTTGCATTGCAGGTTGGCATATATTTATCTGATCCTGGTGCAAACAATGGTTTGCATCATAGGTCAACACACATTTATCCGATCCTAGTGCAAACAATGAGTTGCATTGCATGTCGGCACATATCTATTCAATCACAGTGCAAACAATGAGTTGCATTATAGGTCAACACACATCTATCCTATCCACTACAAATGACAAGTTGCGCTGCAAATAAGAATTCTTAGACACGGTCCTAATATAAACCCGAGTTGCATTGCAGGTCGACCAAGAATAATTATTTGATCCCAATGTAAACCATGAGTTACATTGCAGATCAGATACATTAATAGATGCTCCTAATACAACATGTATTACATTGTAGATTCACAAACTGACGCCAATGTAAACCTAGTTGTATTGCAAGTTGGCTAAGAATAATTGATAGTCCCAATGCAAACGGGCAATCAAATCATGATAAGTCTTTCCCTATAAAATCCAGACCTATTAAAAAGGCTCCAAGAGCCTAATTGGAATACGCAAATTGTGTCATTATTAAGCCCGAACATGTCAAGAAAGAGATCGTCGGGTGTGAAGTGAGTCATCTAGGATAAAAATTCTTCATTCCCATAGGACTTTGAGGCTGAAGGGCTTGTGGACTGGGGATGGATCTCAACAACTCAACCCATAAGATCCCATGATATTTGATCTCCTAATAATAACCACTCATTAATCAGAGAGCGAGATAGAGGCAATAAATCACCCACGATTCCTGGGATAAGAGAGAGGCAATACCTAAGCTAGTATAAAGAGGAGACAGTATAATCCTAGATAGGGGACAACTCGTGAGACAGAAACATAAACCCTAGAATTATTATCTAAAACACATAAAACATGAGTGTTTGACAACTTGAAGCTTAGGATTCAAGGTTTTTAGTATGATTAAGGGTCAAAAGTGTGGTGTGTTAATCTGATATAGTGATACCACGGGGGCTTGACATGCACAATGACTAATGGCATATGGAAATAGTGTGTTAGACTATTAGATCACATAAGAAAAAAAAATTAAAAACACACATGCATGGTGTGCCCACTAACACGAAGAGCTATAAAAAAGAGTTAGTTCAACTCGTTGAGTTCGACCCACCTTGACCCACTTAGTAAAAGGGTTGACATAATCTGCCTCACCATTCTTTCATGATTAAAAAAGTGAGTTTGACTTGGCTTACAATCCATTGAAAATTAAAAAAAAAACATTTTTTAAGAAAAAACTGACTATTTTTAAAAACATTAAACTTTAAATAACTTATGATAATATTATTTTTAAAATTCATGAGTTTAAAAATAAAACAAAAATATTTAAATAATATTCTCCACAAAAATCTACATTCGCAACGTGTTAAATATTATTTAAAAAATATAAAATATTAATTAAATGATACCAATAAACTAAAAAATATATATTGTAACGGAATATAGATAAAATAAGTAACATAATAATTTAAAAATTAAAAATAAAAATCATATTAACATAATAATGAAAATAAGATTTAGGTGGGTTGGTGGGTGATAGTTTTAAAATTTTAGTAAAATAGTCTAAAGAAAAATCCACAACTATCCATTTTTTGCATGAAATTTAATGTGCATTGTCCCACTTTTATGTAAATATTTGAAGCAAACAAGGGTTGTTTGGAATATCTTATTTTTGGAACTAACAAACAACATTCAACACTATTTTTTATGAGAATTGCAGGGAAAAATCACAAAGAGACAACAAAGAAGAGCAAGAGCACTCGTTAAGCCACCATCGCTCACTAAGCGAATTAGCAGAAAAACACTGACAGAGACTAAAATTCGCATAGGGAACCACTGTTGCAAAGCAAAGGACAAAAAAGAAGATGAATTTCAATGAGTAATCGCTAAGCGAGCCCACCTCACTCAACGAAGCTATGGCATTAAAAGGCAACTCGCTAAACGAATACAACTCACTCAACGAGGCAATGACGGCAAAGAACACTCGCTCAACGAAGGAATCTTGCTAAATGATGTCACCAAACTTGCTCTATATAAAGGGGAAAAAGTCTTAGAAGAATTCATTCCATTATTACTAGAAAAACTTCTCTTTTCTTCTCTCATTTCTTCCTGTTGTAAAGTTCCACTTATATGGAAATAATTAGGATGTTGTAAGGAGCTAAAATACTGAATATTACTCTGTAACTCTCTGTTACCTTATTCAAGTTTTATTTATCTCTTTTGAATTTTTCTTATACTTAATGCTCATTATTTGTCTGATCAACTTATAATGTGATCTGTTTAATTTCTAATATCGGAAGATTTTCATGAAATTAGAGAACATAGGAGATTCATCATATAGTGATTACACTTAGAAATAAGGTAAGATCTTTATGTCTAATTAAGAAAAATGTTATGTCTTAATCAAATTATTGAGATTTATCTTGCTAAGGAATTAGGGAGAAATTTTAATAATTTAGTTCTGAGTTACTAAGGAATTACAATAGATAAACCTTTAACAATTTTCTAAAATGATAAATGAATCTTGGGTAATAGCTGGTGATTACAGGTAATATAATATTAATTAACACTTTTGATTCGTTTACTATCAAAAATAAAAAAAATCACAAAAATATAATTTTGTATCTTTATAAATTTTCAATCCAGTTTAATTGTAAAAAATTGTCCTATAGAGAATTGTTGAATATCATTTATAATTGTCAATTCCTTGAGGAAATAATCTGATTTTATCAGTTTTATACTACAATATGACTGGCGCACTTGCCAGAAGTAGAGTAGTTTATTAAACCTCTCAAAAGTGGGTCAATCTGGCTCACTACAGGTTCAACTCAGGTGTGTCAAGTTGTAAGCGAGTCAATCCGTTTATTTGGTATAATATGTTCATTTCTTATTTTTTTAGTCATGCCCTAACTCATGGTGGGTTGGGCCAACCCACGAGTCCAAACCTATTTGGATATCTCTAGTTACTCGAATTATTTTTATATATTGATATGAAATAAATAATAATTTTCTTATGATTAATCCAATTCTAAACTATTTAATTTAATTTTAATTAGTAATAAATGTTAGAAATCTAAGAATAATTTTGAAAAAAAAATATTTTTAAATGTAATATTTAATTTGTTATCCACCAATACTAAGATGATAAATGTATATCCTATCGTAAAAAAATACAAAAATTCGAGCATGACAAAAGTCTTAGGAAATTCACACATTATTTTTTATTATATTTTTCACCATTTGTAATATTTTATCAGCGTGAAGTTTTGGATAAAAAGGACTCAATTTGTGTGTTTTTGAAAAAGAAATCCTAGAGAATTAAAAATATTATGAGCTAATTAAATAAAAATAAATAAATATATACATCAGTTTAGTAATTAAATATTTAATTGCTAAATAAATATAACTTTAACAAAAACTAAAAGAAGAAAAAAAAGAAGAAAAAAACAAAAAAAGGCACACCTTAGCAATATGTGAAGTGGCCAAAGTGGTATTTTATCATCGTACAGTAATAGATGGGATTAAATGTAATTTTGTTTCCTGCTTTTAAAATTTGTAATTAATTTTTATGTTTTTATTTTTGAAATATATATATATATATATATATATATATATTTTGTCCTAATTTTAATCCGCAGTTCTTCTATTTTAAGTAGAGACACTTGGTTTCTCAATTTTGTAAAATACATTTTAGTTCTTCCATCAAACTAAAATTGTTAATTATTTCCAAAAGCTAACATTGATGGTGACTTAGGAAAGGGGTATGGACTAAGTCAGATGATTCAAGCGGCAATGGATATGAACTTGTGGAAGGGATATAGGTAAGGAAAGAAAAGGTATGTGTGTCACTTACAATTTGTATCAGGGAGGTTAAATTGCAAGAGGGGTGAGTTTCTGTTCAATTATTTAGGCTTACCAATTAGGGCTAATCCATCTAGGGGTGTACAAAAAAACTAGTTCAAACCGAATTAGTTTTGAACTAAACCAAACCAAATTAGTTTTGAGTCGAACTAGTTTAATAAAAATTAATCAAACTATTTTTAAAATTAGTATGGTTCGAATTGAATTGTTTTAAAACCAATTCAGTTCGAACCGAACCGGTTTTATAAATAGTTTAGTTTACTGGTTTATAAAAAAAAATATTTTTTTCGTATCTCACACCTCTGTGAAACTTTTCACAATTATTTGAGAAACGCATTTATTAGAAAAACACTTCATCTAGTTGTCCACACTATTGTGGTCATGTCCACAACACTGTAAAAAAAGAACTGACAAAAAAACCAGTTCAAAACTAGTTTGAAACTAGTTTAATCTAGAATTGTTTTGAACTAGTTCTGAACCAATTCAAAACCATTTTTATAAAAACAATTTAGTTCTGAACTAGTTTTCTAACATAGTTTGCTTTTTAAGTTTAAAAACTGAATTGTTTCAAACAATTCGGTTTGGTTTTTTTGGAAAACCAGTTTTTGTCCACCCCTAAATCCATATGCACGAGTAACATGGAAGTCGATAATTGAGGTACTACACAAAAGGTTATCTAGCTGGAAATAAATTTCTATGAATGGTAGGAAGGGTTGTGCTCATTAAATCTATGTTATTCATACTGCTAATCTACTTTATTTGGTTTTTCAAGGCTCCAAGAGGTGCCCTTTTTAAACTTGAATCACTTTTAACTTTTTTTTGTGGGGAGGGAAGGAGGAGAGCAAGACAATGCTTTGTTGTCAATGGATACAATGTGTAAGCTTAAAGAATTAGAGGATCTAGGGATGAAGTAATTGCATAAGTTTAATCTTGCTTTGCTAGGAAAATGGAGATGAAGGTCAATTATAAAGGGAGATAGGATGTGCACGATTAGAAAATTCGGTTTGGTGTCCGGACAAAAATGGTCAGTGGAAGACAAGAAACAGAAAATGTTCAAGGTGGTAACTGAATTTGCAACCATAAAGAGAACGGGGGCGGGACAAAAGGATTGGTGGACTCAGAATATTAGGCATCAATTGGGGGACGAGAGCAAGACTATGTTTTGGAAAGATAGATGGTTAGGGAATCAAAGTGTTAGTGAACTATCTTAGGCTATTTGCTCTAACAATTGACAAAAATGTATATGTGAAAGAGATGTGGTATGGAGCTAATCGTGTTAAAGGTGGAGTTGGAAGATGAGATCATTTGCTTAGGAGGAGGGGATGCTAGACAACTAGAGGAGCTAGGTTAGAAACCGAAGTCTGTGAAGTTGAATGGGATATCTCTAAATGTGTGGAGTTGGATGGAAAAAAAATTAGGTTTGTATTTAGTAAGATCGGTATATAGGATCTTGACTTCACAGAAGTCCAATAACAAAGACGATTTCTTCAAATTAATATGAACAAAAAGGATTCCTTCGAAGGTTAATTGTTTAGCCTAAAAATTACAAGCAGAAAGGTTGCCAACAATAAACAATCTACAAGAGAAGAGGATGAAGGGTGTGTGTTGTGTGGCACAATTGCGGAAATAGGACAACACATGCTTCTGAGCTGTCAATTTTCAAATCAAGTTTAGTGTAGCTTATGTGCTTGGTGGAAAATATCAATAGTACTTCACAATATAATATGCATTCATTGCAATCAGTTCATTGGATTAATTAGTGGAACAACAATATTGAGGAAGATATAGTCTTTTATTTTGTTTGCAGGAACATGGAACATTTAGAAACTAGAAATGACAAAATCTTTAGGGATAAATTTCCTGAGTTTGACGATATAGTTCAAGAAGTAGAACTGAAAACATGGGAATGATGTCATGCACTGAAGTGGTCTTATCAAACTCATTCCCATTCATTCCTCTTTATAGTTAGATGTTTTAACCAATGCTCTCCATCCTCACGTTTTTCAGTATGCTCTTTCCAACATTCCCAACTTGAAGGGGGCTCTTAATCATAGTGGTAGTTTTATATTTTCTTGCAGTTAGCTTAGTTTTGCATAGTTAACTGTATTTAACTTATTTTTTTACTGTTTCATTGGTTAGCAGTTTTCTATTATAACTGAGTTACTGTTCCAGCTGGCACAACCATTTATAACTGCCCATGACAACTTGTAATGAAATAACATCAACATCAAGTTTTTGTTGATCATTCTCAAGCTTGTCACATACTCTTTTCGTTCTTTGGGTGGCACCCTGCTTTTGATCTTCTCCAACCTTTTCATTCTTTGTTATTGTTTTTTTTTTTTGTATATCTGTTTTCCTTTGTTGATTTGTTGTACTCTGTTGATCCCTTGCACCCCTGATGCTATTTGAATATATTTCTTGCTTACCAAAAAAAAAATCTACTAGAGATATAGCAAGTAGGGGTGGGTTTCAAGAAAACTGAACCAAACCGAATTGTTTAAAATAGTCTGGTTCTTAAACTTAAAAAGCAAATCTACAAAACTAGTTCAGAACCAAACTATTTTTATAAAATTGGTTCTGAACTAGTTCAAAACAATTCTATATCTAATTTCAAATTGGTTTCGAACTAGTTTCAAACTTTTTTTTTTTTTGTTAGTGCATTTCTCATAGTGTTGTAAACATGGTCAGGTAGTGTTTTCCTAGGAAGCAAAAAAAATACACAACGGTGTGAAATGTAAAAAAAATTATTTTTTTATAAAACTAGTAAGTTGAACTATTTTTAAAACTAATTTGATTCGAACTGAATTAGTTTAAAAATAATTCAGTCCGAATCAAACTAGTTTTAAAAATAGTTTGGTTAATTTTTGTTTAATAGTTCCACTCAAAATTAATTTGGTTTGGTTTGATTTAAAACCAATTCGCTTTAAACTAGTTTTTTTTGTACTCCCTCAAGAGCAAGTAGAGAAATTACTTTTTTTTTTGTTGTATTACTTGTTCTGTTTTTGTTATTTTTAATTATTAATATTCAAATAAATGGCCTAGCAGAGACACAGTACGCAGAGGAACATGATTATGAGATTGTTTTTACATTTTTCCTTGTGTATTGGACTTAATATTAAAATATTACTTTCCTTCTTTGATAATAGACAGAATTTCGTAGTTGAAATGCACGATTAGACAAAGTCCGAGTATTACCGATGCATATTTATCTATTTGATTCTCTTCCAAGCTCGGTCAAAATTGTGAGTTTATTGCATTGATCACACTTATCTGAAAGAATTTTGTAAGACCAAACTAGCATCCATATTAACAAAGCATTTGTGAAAAAAGCTCAACACCGAAAATGGTAAACTTACTTAACATATATTCTTCATAGTGATCGAATAAGCACTGGACTGAGTTAATATATGACTGACCCTTTAACCATTGAAAATTGTGGACCACTTCCCAGAATTCACTAAATGCAACTCTCCCGAGAAACAAGAAAGAACGGAAGAACAGGAATTCATGTTTCGATGACAGCTTGTAACAAAATTTTTTAACTGACATTAGTTACTTGAGCGACACAAACAAACCTTGCACAAAATAAATGATAAAGTAGCAGCATTGAAACGCTCCGTTTCATTTAAAAAAAAAATTAAAATTTAAAATCATCATTCTTTTTCTCTTTCTCCCAACCTCCTTTCCTTCGCTTCGTCTAATTCCACTCCTCCTTCTACTTCTTTTTCTTCTCATCTCTTCAAATCTTGTGGTGTTGGGTTTATGTTCAAATCCTTTACCTAATAAAAGTAATAAAACGTAAAAACTTCTACTTATTCTTTTTTCTTTTTAGAACTAAATTTGGTAACTATAGATGTTAGAGATAGTGTTATAAGAAAGAGGAAGAGTACTCATATCGTAAAGGTTGATCTTCTTCTGTGAGATACATCCATGACTTGTAATTTAAAGAATAAACTATTTGCCAGTACTAGTTTCAAATAGAAGTATTTTTAGAACGTGAAATACTAGTTTTAATAAGTTGCTGACATTTCTATTGTTCAATCTTCTAATAATTCTTTTTTGTAGGTCTCATTTGGGTTTGCAGACAATTGATGTTATTTTGAAACTATTTTTACATTACGTAACTATAAAAAATCTAGTTATGTCATTTATGTTTAGATATCGTATATTTAATATTGTTGAAAACTCTAGCTAATGAATTATTAGTAACAAGTGTTTTGATAAATTTTGGGATCAAAATTTTTGGAGAATCTTAGAAGTAAGTTTAATTTAAAAAATTATTTATTATATTTTATTCTATTTCTGTTAGACTTGTAAAGCTAAGAATGTAAGTCTATGCACGGATCACAACCTTAAATTTGTGTCATGATAATTGTATTGCTCACAATGTTTCAACTCGTTGAGTTTATGCAAATTACTATTCTCATTTATTATGAGGTTCTCCAGGCTGTGCTGTGGAAATGCCAATTTGCATTTCTCATTATTTTATAATGAAGAGAGTAATGAATGGGAAGGAACAACGAAAAAGAAAATAAAAAGAAGAGAAAAATTGCTTCCATCAAGTAGATGAAAAGGAGCAAAGAAGAAATATTTATAGCAAGAACTTGCTCTGTGAACTTTTCTATTATACTTTGTATTTGAATCATCCTTGTAAAACTTCCGTGAACTTCACTGAATGAAAGAGACATGGATTCAGTCCATCTTCAAGCAGATGTGTAGCCACGAAGAAGTTTGCTATCTTCATTTTTTGGCTGTTTACAGCTGAAAAAGGTAATTGAAAATGGCCAATAAGCATATGGTGGTGGTCAACAATATCACCAGCATTGAGTAATGTAACATGATTTAAACTACCATCCAGCATCTTGTTTTTCTCTGCCAGGGGCGCATAGATCTACAGAATCTTGACTTTGTGATCGCACGCCATGTTTTTGTTTCAGCAGATTCGATAAACTTTCACAAAACTGATAATCAAAATTAAAATCAAAACTAAATTCATGAGCTTACTTCTTGCGTATAAAGCTACGAGGATGTTTTCTTACTTTGTTGTACAGTCTTAGATCTCCAGTAGATTTTGATATTTCTACAACACAATGAGTCGGAGCAACTTCGATCACCTATAATTGTCACACGCGAAGAATTGAAATTTCTTCACCAATAAAACAAAAATTAATTTTAATTTAAACTTTTTTCTTAAGTTAAAATAAATTTTTTTATCTAATTTCTCCACAAAATTGAAGAGCATAAATTAATTTTAATTTATACGAGAAGTTTAATTTACTTTTATCTTTTTATTTATTTCTTTTCACAAGACTATGTAAAAGTAAAATGAGTAAGTTACCTGGACGGATAGGTATGATCCAGAACACCTAGTCATTTTCTGTTTCGGCTGCACTTTTATCTGATATCAATAGTGAAAATTTAATTTTTTTTTACAGATTCCAACAAAAGGTAATGTAAAATTCCAATAAAAGAAAAAAAAAAGTACAAATTTTCATGCATGCATTTCAGAATAGAAGTAGCATATCATAATCTGTTGTTTAAACCTTAAAGTTGTTCATTTTCTCTATCGACAGTTTTGCATCTGTTGCAGCAGCTTCTATTTTTTCTATTGTTTCATTGACAGTGTGTTTGGATCCCAGCCTTGTTCTCTCCTTTTTTTCATCCTAAACAAGAAACTCACAAGTCACAACATTAGCATTTTGAATAATTGAATAACACCTAGAGAAAAGTTTAATCCTATTTCAGCTTAGTATACTTGCCTGCTCTTCAAAAAGGCCAGATAGATCAAGGTCGTGAGACATGGCTATAAGTTGAAACGCATTAATGAAACTTGAGGTCTTAGGTATAGTTGACTCTCTCACATTTTCCTATAGCACAGATTATTAGGCAATTTGATACATGACTCCTGCTGAGTTTTTCTTCATCTGTTTTCTAACTTGCTATTTGTTAAGAAATTACCTCAAATGAATTCAAAGCAACATCAACATCGTCCAACTTAATGTTCTCATCAAATTCAGATGCAAAAGCAGGCTTGTAATCTGTTTGAAACCACTCATCTTCAATAATATCTGGTATAGTTATCCGCTGTATGAGACATATGGCGTAAGAGTAAGACCTCATCATCTATTCATTACACTTTAAGTACAAAATGTTGCAGTAAATTTATACTTCTACCTTTACCGGACATGGTTCAAGTATTTTGGCAATTAATTTCTTCTGACTCCGTTTAAACCATGGGGGACATTTATATTCTGCCTTGCATATCTTCTCACACATGGTAGTTATCAGAAAATACGAATTAGTTGTATCAGATTCTAAAAATATTTTTACAAATTAATTGAAAACAGGAAAAAGAATTATTTTCAGTATTTAAAAAATAACACTTATATATAAATATTTTATAATATTTTTTTTATTCTCCTAATAAGAGTTGGAGATAATTTAAATAGAGTTTATAACAATTCACGCACCATACTCAAGTAACTGAATTAGACCACCCCTTATATTTTTATTAAAATTAATGAAATTTAAAAATTTTATTTTTGAAAATAAAAAATATAAATTGAAAACAAATATATTTTTTAAACATTAAAAACTTAAAAATAAAAACTGTTTTAAAAAAATAAAGATTTTTTTAAGCAAAACATAATGGGTGTTTTCTTGTTATTCTGCCTTCCATACCTTTCCATATAAGCTCATCAAGTTCCGGTCGTTAAATGGTAAATAGCCTGCAAGAAATTCAAAAAGAATCACCCCACACGACCAAACATCAGCAGCTGCTCCATCGTACCCCTTGCTCAATAGAAGCTGCACATGTAGGGGATTTAGAATCAATTGTAAACATGTGCCATAATTAATTGTAGTCCTTTCCCAGTAAAGAGAAAACAAAACCCTCTTGATAAACCAGAGTACCAGACCCCATTAGATGTTATATTGAAGACAGATTTAAGTTACCTCAGGTGCCACATAGCACGGGGATCCACACTGCGTCGTTAAGACATCATTACACTGATGATGTATCAAAATTTGTCTGGGTCAACAATACTTATTATGGAACTTAGAATAAGATTCAAAGGTACAACGTTACCTTTTGCAATGCACTTAATCCAAAATCAGACACTTTTAGATTTCCCTTGCTGTCAACAAGAATGTTTTCTGGCTACAATGGCATGGCAAGATCCAAGTTAGGTTCCAAAACTCCATTTCAAAAAACAAAGCAGGTTGATTTGAAAACTTACCTTGAGATCACGATGATAAACCCCTTTGTTATGGCAGTAGTCCAGGGCATCAATAAGTTGCTGGAACAGTTTTCTTGCCTCATACTCGTTCAACCTCTCTCCATAGGACTGCTTATCAAATATCACAATTGAAAATTGAAGTGATATAAATAGGTACTGAGGCACACGCGATGATTCAATTTGGGGAGATTGTTGATTCTCACCATCTTTTCTAGCAGTTGTCCTCCTGAAGCATATTCCATCACAATGTATATCTTCGTTTTTGTGCCGATAACCTGTTTCAAGAAGATCGTTGGAAAAAGAGTATTGACAAGGAGATTATGTATCTTCAAACATTAGTATAATTCAAACACCAGCAGCCAAAGTTTTAAAAACGATTCACGATCACAATTTCAGCCGCACAATGTCAACGTTTTTGGAGGTGTCACAACTGTGACCACGTTGGCCACACTTGTTTGTAATTTCCTGCCATGTTAATAAATGCGACGAAACAAGAACTGCAATGTAAAACCTTGTCAACAAGTATATAAATACCTCGTGAATTCTAACTATATTGGGATGATGCAGAAGTTTCATGGTTCTGATCTCTCTTTTAACCTGAAAAATGCGATATCCTATGTATTGATTAAGAAAGGTACATAAACTTCTACTTGCTAAATGGAAAAAGGACAGGGGTGATGTTTGCCTGATTCTTAAGATTGTTTTCCAGGATCATATGTTTATCAATGACCTTGACAGCAACCTTCTGACCACTGTTCCTATTGACAGCCAGCTTAACCTTAGAGAATGTACCTTCTCCAATAGTCCTAAGAAGCTGATACTTCCCAATTTTTTTTTCAAACCCCATCACTCTCTGGGCGTCAAAGTTTTGGCATTGCTTCTTTTCGAGGACTGGTTGGTTATTCCTCATTATGATCTCTAATTCTCTATAACAAACTGTATGCTATATCATTTTGCTTTGATTTTGAAGTCTGAATACAATTTATTTTGAAAAGGATATAAAATTGTTTGTCTCCACTATGATAACTCTTGGTTCTCTCCCACCACAAGTTAATCTTTACTATATATAAATATCATAATAATATTTTCACTCAATTAAACTTATAACCCTAATAATAAAATTATTTTAAAACTTTTATATCAAATATTTATATATATATATACTTATTTCTATTTTTTATGTTTATTTTTCAATATACATGTTCTACCCTTATACTTATTTTAAAATTAAAAAAATAAACTAATTTGTTATAAGAGGGATTTGAACTCATAACTTTTTATTTTTCTGAGATATATTTTACCACTAGACCAACCTTATAACTTTAAGTAAAAAAATTACTTTAAAATATTGATATCCAACATTCATAATTGTCTAATTATATATATGATATATAATATATAATATTATATTATATACTATATTTATACTTCTATATCTATACTATTAATAATGGCAATACCTTTTTTTTATGTCTATTTTTCAAAATACTTATTATTAATTTCTCCCTATTAATATATGCTTAAATTTTATGATAAATATTTTTTATAAACATGCAAATACACACGTGCGACAATATTTTGAGTTCTATTCCAACTCTCCTCTTTTCATTTTTTTCATATTCATTGCACATTTGACATATCCATTGATGATCTGACATGTTTTTATCATGTTATCATAAACAAAAAATATAAAATTAACAAAATATATTTCAAAACATATCACATGACAATTTATATTTCAAAATATAAATTTATACAAAAGATATTAAAATAGAAATGTAAATACACAGGCACAGCCGCGCCTGTGTTTTCGCTAGTAATATATAATAGAAATACAACATTTTATTATCTACATTTTATAACAGTTTTACTCTCTTTAAACATTTTATTACTTCTCTCACAATAATAAATGTACATCTTTATATATTCTATCTTACCACAAATCAAACTTTTTTAAATACATATATTACCTTTGATCATAAGTAAAAATTAAATAGACAGATGCTGTGACACATACTTTTTCTCGCTAATAATATATAGAATTAATTACAGTCGTTATTTCTAAAGTTGTTTATAATTAAACAACTATCTCTTTTATTTGTAATCGTTATTCTCATTGTCCCAGTTTCTGAAGGTTATAGCAATAAGAGTTATTGGATTTTTTTATACATTAAAAAGAATTTATTTATTTTATTAATATGACAATAAGAAGAAAGAAAACTAAGTTATTTATCAAAGTCTCATTTATTTCATGACAAAAATTAAACAAGAATATAGGAAATAAAATAAAAAATTAGTTTATTTACATTAAGTTTTCTTGGTCGAATGACTTAACAGAAAATTAAAAAGTATTAGTGTAATATTTTAAAATATATCGATGTTATTGTATTTTTTAGACTTGAAAGAATAAGTATAAAAAATACAAAACTATGTTTAATTTGATCAAAAATCAATTTGCTTAAAATATATCTAGTTTTTGCGAGGTGAATTGAAAATCAAAATTTAAGGATATGCTCTTCGGAAGTGGATCCTCTCCGTAAGTTAAAACGGGAGTGTCCAGCAGTTTTAGAAATATGGACCGTAGATTAAGATAATTGAAGATCTAGGCTCATAATAATCCATATAAAAAAATAATAAAACTTACCGTTTTGAAATTTGTTGCATTATAGGAAATGGATTTTGCAAGTAAGGTTGGGTTTTGAAGTTGCCCAATTTTAATACTTGTTTTGTTTTAGATATGAATACAATTATGTTTGTTAAAATGGAAATTGATTTAAAAATACTTTTTTTTAAATAAAAATATAAAATAAACATTTATATAAGTATTTTTATTTTCAGGAGCCTTCTAGCATTTTTATTTCAGTCATGTCCTGAATTGGTCCTGTTGGTGTTTTTAAATGTTACTTCCAAGTTTCAATACTACTATCACACTAGTTTGAATCATATTAAATTAATTTTTAAATTTTTTATACTTTTAATTTTTAAAAAAATCAAGATAATAGATTTTAAAATAAGAAAACCAAAATTATAAATTTTGATAAAATAAAAGAAATAAAATCTTTAGTTTAAATAAAAAATCAAAATTATATTTAAATATAAAAATTATATAATGATATATATATTAAATCAAATTTATTTTGACACATCCAAAAATTTTGGTTAAGATTCACCACTGTATCATTTTTCAGGTATTTCTCTTTGACACTAGTTCATATAATTTTTTTTTAGATTTTGATAAAATTAAGTATATAAAATTGATTTAAAAATATTTGTTTTGATTTAATTGATATTTTAAAAAGTTATTTCCATCATAGATTTTAAGAAAGTTTATTTTGAATCAAGTTTTTTAAAAATAAATTGGGAAAAACTAATTTGATTTGGTGGACAAAAGAAAACTACTTCTAGAAGGCAAAAAGACACAATCTATAAACTTCCTAACCAAAATCATATGATAATGTTGCCCACCACAACTTCAAAACCAAACCTTACCTGTAAAATCAATTTCCTATATCATATTTTAAAACAGTGATATATTGTGAGTCATTCAATTTTCTTAAGAGTTTAATTATATACATTGTTAGTAAAAAAAAAATTATACTGATATTTAATTACAATTTTTTCTTTATAATAAATTTATTAATTTTATTTATTATTATTTTAAAAACTACATAAATAAAAAGTGATAATTTAATGTTATATTATATACCAATCAAATTCTTATCTTAATGTATATTTCTGAATAGTACACTCTCCGGATTTAATTTAAGGGAGGGAATCTACTTCCAAGCTCCTGAAGGAAAGAAAGGTAGAAGTGCATGTGGCGGTTGGATGATTGGCTAGTTGTTTAGGCAAACGAAAGAGGTTTGAATGGCCGGTAGGTATTGAAAACAATAATTCCCCCTAAACTCTGAGTTTGGAAGAAGGGAATATCACCACAAATTAGTTAGGAAATAATATCTTACTTGACACTGATATTGTATTGTATTATTCATCTATTATTAAAAAAAATTCATCAAATTGATATTTTATGTGGCTGGTCCATAAGCTCTAACTGTTGGGATAATTATATTGAAGTCATTATTTATGAAATACCACATAGAAATCCGACATACACACATTGCTTAATTAATGGGCTATTTTTATTTCATAATATATTTAAACTAATTAAAAAATAAATTATAATTGAATAAAATGGTCTCATATCTATCAAAATATTTAGCATGGTTATGTATTTAATGGTGGAAAATAAGATAGTTTTATATTTGTCGTTTATCTTATACAAAATTAAAAATAATTTAATTTTTAAAATTACTGAGTGAGTGATTTAAGACAGTTTTTTCGTAAAAATATGTTTAATAAAATATTTTTATGTATTTAAATTATTTTTTGTCTTGAATCATCCAATTCATTAGGTCGAAAATTAAAAAATATGTATCATAAAAATTACTTGCAAAAAATTCATATTTTATTAAATATATTTATTCAAGTATTATTTAAAATTAAATATGTATATAGAAATATATTTTTTACAAAATAATATTATTAAACTTGACATATGTGCTAATCAAATATTATTAATTTATTATGGGTGTTGAAGTTGTTTCATAATATTTAACACAATTTCATGTTTTTAAAATTATTTATACTTTAGAGTCATGTCAAATTAATATCAAAGAAAAAAATTTATTGTGTAATAATATATTATATATTATTGATTCTATTGTCAACACGTAATTTCGACGAAATAGTGAAAAATAATTTAATAAAAAAAAACATAGAAGTCACTACTAATATTTATTAGAAAAACATTGAAAAAACCTTTTAAAAAATTGTCAATGAACAAAATCTTGAGTTTGGAAGTTAATTACATGTAGGGAAGGTATTAACACCCTATGATTTTTGTAAAAGGAAAAATTTATTCAGTGAGGGCAAGGTGCCCGCTTGTCACAGGAAATGGCAGACAATAGTTTACATATTTCAATAGCATAGCAGAAATAAGAACAATTTATAATGAATCATCCGGAGTAGCAGCCTAACATAAACCCCCCACACAAACACAGACCAAATATAGGAACTAACTAGGAAGACCCCACTATTTAGACACTAGAACATAATAGGGAGTGACTTAAGCATTACTTTTCCCAATTATTGTAATGTAAATCTCCAGTTAGGAGCACCACTCATAGAAAGAAACTAACGGGTCATTACACAACCCTTTGATCTACAGTCAAGACCTTTGCAGAACCAATTGTCAAACTTCATCTCCACTAAAGTTTCACCCTTAAAGACTATGTTGTTCCTTGCAAGTCAGATTCCCCCACAAAGAAGCCAACCATATCACACTAAAAACATTTGCGATTGATTTTCCTACTAATTTAGATATACTCAGGCAATGCCAAAAACTAGATTCACAGTCAGCAAGTAACACAGATACGTACCTAAGCCATCTATAATATCCCATTCTAATGAGATAACAAGACTTACAGTAAAATAGCAAATGGTTTACAAATTCTGGAGCCACACAACAAAGAGGATAGAGATTATCATTAGAAAAAATAACACTTCTCTTTATCAGTTCAGCCTTTGTAGGTATTATATTCAAAGTTGCCTTTGATTTCCATAACCTTTTAAAAAATGGAGAGCTGACCTCTTGAGAAACTCTACAAACTAAGTGGTATGCTTCCTTCACAGAATACTTACCAAAACATTCGTGATTCTCTCCCCCATCCCTAATAATCTTCAAATCACACCTCATAGGCACCCCTTTCAAGACCTTCTCCAACTCCCTCACCCACTCAGCTTCCTAGCTAAATAGTTCCCTCCTCCAAGTAAGTCACCACTCTCAGTTGTTATTACTCCAACCCCCAACCTCAAAATGGAGAGCCTTTCTTTGATTAAACAGAGCATATAGCCTAGGAAATAGAGACTTAAGGCCACCAGACACCTTTCACCCTCCTTTTCTGAAACTTAAACAATGACTCATCCTCAACCAAGGGATTGATCTCACCAAAGAACCACTCACCTAACCCCACTTCAAAAGTTAAGTTTAGAATACCTTTCCACCACTAGGACATTCCCTTCCTATGCCTCACTACCAAACTTCTTCTAATATCTTCCCTATATCTAGCCTCTAATTTTTTTATCCAAAGAGCACTACCCTCGAAGAACCTTCCAACGCTATTTACTAAGAAGAGCTTTGTTGAATGCCACTATGTCTTTCATTCCCAAATCTCCATGGCTTTTATCTTTGCACACTTGCTCCTATTTGATCCAAGCTTCTTTGTTGCATTTGTCTGAGCTACCCCATAGATTGAATAGTCTTGGCCACCTTTTTTAAAATCATATAAAAAGAGATAAAGTAAAGAGGAATGTTAGAGAGAGTGGATTTGATCAAGCAAATCCGCCCTCCTAAGGACATTTTTTTGTCTCCACAATGTTAGTTTCGCTCTCATTTTCTCTATAAATGACCTCCAGACGCGCTCACATCTCACTTCACCCCCACTAGAATCCCCAGATAAGAGAATGACATCTGCAAGACCCCATAATTTAGTATCTTAGCAAAGGGCAATAACTCATGCATCTTCACCCCTATTCCCCCCAAACTACTCTTATGGAAATTAATCTTTAGCCTATAAGTTAGTTTATAGCACCTTAAAGTACTCTTCAGCATGTATGCATTCTGGATCTCCGGTGATATCATAAACATGGTATTGTCCGCATATTGTTGGATCACAACTTGAAGACCATTGTTGCCTATCTTAATTCCTGATAAAAGATTTATGGAAAAAGCCTTCTTAATCATTCCTCCAAGCCCTTCATCCACGATTAAAAAGTGGAAAAGACCCATAAGGTTGTCCTGCCTTAAGCCTCTTTGCATACTAAACTCCTCCGTAGCGCTTCTATTTATTAGAACTGAAACTGACAATGACTGAAGGCACCCTTAAATCCAACCAATTTACTTTTCACCAAATCCAAAGCGTTTCAACATATAAAATCAATATGAATTAGCAGATTTTTCAACATAAGTAATTTATCCAAAATTAATTTTTAAAATTATTAATACATACATAAATTAAATTTAAAATTTCTAATATTAACTTTTGGTTTTAATATTTAATTTAAAATTTATATTTCAAATTTATATTTTTAATTTCTTTTAATTTTTAATTTCTTTTAATTTTTAATTTCTAATTTTTAATTTTTAGTAGATTTTATATATAAAATTTTATATTTTGAATTTTTAGATTTTAATATTAACTTTTAATTTTCAGTTTCGAATTTTAATCTTTATTTTAATTATTTAATTTTTAATTTTGACTCTTTAATTTCTAATTTTTAGTTTTTAGTTTAAATTTTTCGTTTTTATTTTAAAATTTTCATTATAGTTTGTTGTTTTTAATTTTTTATCTTTATTTTTAATTTTTAGATTTAAATTTTTAATTTTTAGTTTTTTTTAATCATTCAAGTTTTAGATTTTAGTTTTTAATTTAATTATTTGATTTTTAGTTTTTAATTTTCAATTTCCAATTGTTTATTTATACCCTTAGTTAGTTTTAACTTTTAATTTAAATTTCAATTCTTAATTTCTATTCCTGTTTTTTATTTTTACTGTTACTTTTAGATTTTAGTTTTATTTTGTCATTTAATTTTAAGTTATATTTTTTAGTCTTTAACATAAATTTTTTTATTATTTTTAATTTATAATTTAAAATTGATAATCCCTAGGAATTTATTAAAAATTAATTTGAAAATTATTAGTAAACACATATAATTGAATTTTTATACCATAACTTAAAATTTATCATTTATAATCTATTATTATAATTTCAAATTTTATTTTAAAATTTTAAATAAAATTTAAATTTTATATTTAAAATTTATATCTTAATTTTTAATTTTGTTTTTTTTTTTTAGTTTTTAATTTCTAATTTTTAAGTTTTAATTTTTAGTAGATTTTATAGATAAAATTTTATATTTTCAATTTTTAGATTTTAGTATTAATTTTTAATTTTAATTTTTGTTTCAAAATTTCAATTTTTGTTTTAAATATTTAATTTATACTTTTTAATTTCTAAATTTTAGTTTTTAGTTTAAATTTTCAGTTTTTATTTTAAAATTTTAATTTTAGTTTATTGTTTTTAATTTTTAATTTTATTTTTTAGTCATTAATTTTATTATTTGATATTTAGTTTTTAATTTCCAATTTCCAATTTCCAATTTTTTATTTATATTTTTGGTTAGATTTTAATTTATTACTTTTCAATTTAATTTTAATTTTAATTTTAATTTCGAAATTTTAATTTTAATTTCAATTCTTAATTTTAATTTCTCTTTTTTTTTAATTTTACTTTTGGCTTTTATTTTTATTTTTCATTTAATTTTAAATTAAATTTTTTTGTCTTAATTTGTATTTTTTAATTAGTTTTAAATTTTAACTTGTAAATTATAATCCAGAACAATTTATTAAAAATTAAATTTCAAATTATCAGTAAGAAATATAAATTAAATTTTATATTATAATTTAAAGTTTATCATTTATAATTTATTATTTATAATTTTAAATTTTATTTTTAAATTTTTTATTTTCAGTTTTAGATTTTAGTTTTAATGTTTAGTTTTTAATTTTAATATTTTTAGTTTAAAAATAATTTTTAGATTTTAGTATTAATTTTTTATTTAATTTTTAATTTTATTTTTTATTTTATTTTGAAGTTTTAATTTTATTTAAATTTTAATGATTAATTTTAGTAAATTTTTATTTTTAATATATTTTAGTTTTATTTTTTATTTTTATTTAGAATATCATTTTTATTTTTCAATTTATGGTTTTAATTAGTTTTAATTTTTAATGATTAATTTATAATTTCTAGGAATTTATTAAAAAATAGACTTAAAATTATTTTTAATATACAAATTAAATTTATATTTGATTTTAATTATTTTTAATATTATATTTTTTTAATATGACGTGGGAAAGATGTAGCAGAAAAACCGTATGTAAGAGTGACACGTAAAGCTCTAAGTATACGTGACAAGTATAGCTTTAGCAATTTCCTGCAAAAAGTTTATAGGTGGATAGTCCAATGGTTAAAATATGAATTGTAATTCTAAAGATTACATATACAGTGATTTGGAGTGGAGTTTTCCTCATGCATTTCCATAATTTCTTTCTTCACTTCTATAGTTTCTTCCCTGCATTTTCATAGTCATTGGAAATGTCTAAAATATTCTTTGGTAAAAAAAATTCTTTTTCTCCATGCCTCTCTCTTTGTAATTTTTTTACAAATTTAAATCATACAATCTTGACTTGTAAAAAAATTTGCATCAGATTGAATTAGTGTTTGTTTTGACGTTTGTAGCAGGAAAATAGGAAAAATTGAATTAGTGCTTAAGGTACTATGCTAAGCGGGGGAAGAGAAGAAGTCAAGTCTCATCCCTTGATTACGAAATCAAAACTAAGCAGCTATTCTTCATATCGAGAAATGAAGTGAGAAAGATTTTCTAAGTGAGTTAGTGATGGCTTTGTAAAATTTGCAAATTTTTTTCAAGTTTAAATGAACCTATCTACACTTTTAAAAAAATTTGGAATCATGAGGCTGGATTGACTTTTTCAGATTTGTTAAAAAATTTGCATAAAGAGAGATAACAAAATTTTTAGTTTTTTAAACTAAGACTATTTATGTGATTTTTAAAAAATATGAAAATGAAAGGAAAAAAACTCTCTAGAATATTATATTTTTTTCATTTCAGATAATTTAGTTCGAAGACAATCCACATTCGTCTACAGATTCAATGATCCATATGAATTAAAAAACACATTTGAATTGACTGATATGAAGTATATTAAATTTTAACTTATTTCGGATTATTTGATCCATATAGTCCAGCAAACTTCGATTGGGATGAGCCATATAAAAATTTTACAAATCTCTGAATTGTGTCATTCAAAATGTGTTAAATTTTAACTTATTATAAATTAGTCAATCTTGATACTTGTGCACTTTTAGTCCAAACCATGGTATTTGTAAACAGCTAGTGTCATTTTGGATAATTTGCAACGTTGGAAGGCGCTATTAGAAATTGGGTAGGTGTTAAAAGCAAGTTTAAGGAAGACCCATTGAATGACATTTTTTAAATTTAATTTAAAAGAAAAAATGGATCTTTTTCCCGATGAGGATTGCCTAGACGAAACTTGAGATGCCCAATAGTAAGGTAACTAACAGAAAACTAGAAAAAAAAAGAAGTAAAAAAACCCTTCGTTTCTTTCTTTTACGTTATCTATAAGCAAATGCAATATTTTCCTCCGTAGAAACTGGAAATTAGATACGTAGTCGTAAAATAGTGAAGGGAAGATATTATTCGGTGTGTCTAAAGCCATGCTTTCTTCGTCTCCACCGTTTCCTTCATCTTCTTCACCTTCGGGTAAGCTTATTACAACAACTCATTTGATTTTTATTTTTTCAATTTTTTGTCATTATTATAAATTGAGTGATTTTGGGTTCCTTAAATATTCAATGAGAAATACCTATGGTTTTCAATTTGATTTCACCGATTTTTTTAAAAAATATAGCATACGGTGTTGTGTTTAAATTAAGATTTAAGGGTTTTAGAGGTATTGTGCGTGCTATGATATTTTGCTGGAAATTTCTATAGATATATTTCCCTATAAAAATCCGCAAGTATTTCAGCAGATTACTTTTACATAAAATTTCGCACAAAATTCATGAATTTCTAGTGGTGTGAATACAAAGGTAACAAAAACTGAGCGTGAATAAAAATAACAAAAAGAACTGAAAGAAAGAGTGTATAAAAAATTTTATCAAAATGACTCATTTCACATTATTTATTTAAATAATTTTTTTTACTATTTGTGTTGAAAATTTGATTGGTAGGAAATCGGTTCTTTAACCTGATTTTTTTTTATACGTAAAAAGCAAATAAAAAATTTGTAGTTGGGAAACCAATTTATTATAGAGCATTTTTTTAAAATTTTTTTTATTTAATTTTCTAAATTTTTAAATTTATTTTTTATTTATGTATATTGTTTTAAATCATGAATTTTAAAATTAAATTTTTTAGTTAACTTATATTTTATTTTATTGTAGGTTTTATTTTTATATTGTGTATCTATTTTTATTGTTTTATTTTTTTAAAAGCTTTGTAATTGATATTTTAGCTTATACTTTTTAATTTAATTTTTTAAAACGCTTTATACCAAGATAAATTAAAAATAATTTAAAATATTAGGTTTAAAAATCTTAATTTAAAAACTTTAAACTAAAAAATAAATTACAAAGCATATAAAAAAAATTTAAAATAACAAAAAATGCACAACTTAAAATTAAAACACATAAAAAATTAAATTTAAATTAAGTTAATTTTTTTAAAATTATGAATTTCAAAATTAAAATTTTAAACTAAAAAATATGTTATAAAGCATTTGAAAAACTACGAATAACAGAAAAGATACACAACATAAAAATAAAACACATACAAAAATAAAATAAAATATAAATTAATTTAGTATTTTTTAAAATCATACTTTAGAAAAACATACATACAAAAAAGAGAAATTAAAAAAATTTTAAAAAAATGTCAAATTTTTTGAATTTTTTTAAATTTATTTTTATTCATGTATATTGTTTTAAATCATAAATTTTAAATTTAATTTTTTTATGTATATTTTATATTATTTTATTAGGTATTTTATTTTTAAGTTGTTTATCTTTTTTCATTCTTTTAATTTTTTTCAACACTTTCAAATTTATTTTTCAATTTCTATTTTTTAATTAAAATTTTTTAAACACTTTTTACTGAAATAATATAAAAATAATATGAAATATTAGGTTTAAAAATCTTAATTTAAAAAATTTAAACTAAAAAATGAATTACAAAGTATTTAAAAAACTTTAAAACAACAGAAAATATACACAACATAAAAATAAAATACTTAAAAAAAATTAAATACAAATTAACTTTAAAATGTTTTCAAATCATACTTTATAAAAACATACATACATAAAAGAAAAATTAAAAAGAAATTAAAATAAATTTTAAAAAAATATAAAAAAATAGCTTAATTTTTTGGATTTTTTTAAATTTATTTTTTTGTTGATATATTGTTTTAAATCATAAATTTTAAAATTAAAATTTGTTTAGGTATTTATACTTTATTTTATTTTATTATGTGTTTTATTTTTACGTTTCATATCTTTTTTGCTGTTTTAATTTTTTCTTTTAAATACTTTGTAATTTCATTTTCAGTTTATATTTTTTAAGTTGAATTTTTTAAAAAATGCTTTTTTTACCAAAATAATTTAAAATATTAGGTTTATAAATCTTAATTTAAAAAATTTAAAATAAAAAAATAAATTACAGCGTATTTAAAAAAAGTTTTAATAATGAAAAAAATATACAACTTAAAAATAAATCACATAAGAAGACAAAATGAATTACAATATAACTTAAACAATTTTTAAAATATGTACTTTTTCGTTTGAAATACTTTATATTTCGTTTTTTTACGTGTTTTATTTTTTATATGTTTTATTTTTATGTTGTGTATTTTTTCCGTTATTTTAATTGATTTTTAAATATTTTATAATTTATTTTTCAGTTTAATATTTTTAAATTAAGATTTTCAAACCTAATATTTTAAATTATTTTGGTAAAAAATGTTTAAAAATTTAACTTAAGAAATATAAACTGAAAAATAAATTACAAAGCATTAAAAAAATTAAAACAATAAAAAATACACAACGTAAAAATAAAACACATAATAAGATAAAATAAAATATAAAAAAATTAATTTTAAAATTCATCATTTAAAAAATATACATAAATAAAAAATAAACTTAAAAATTGACTAAGAAAAAAAATTTGAAAAAAGAATGTCCTATAAAAAATTGGTTGTCGTTTTCCAAAAAAAAAAGAAGTTGGTTCTAACAACCAATTTCTCAACATGAATAGTAAAATAGGTTATTTAAGTAAATAATGTGAGGTGGGTCATTGTGATAATTTTTTCTTTTTTTTGGTATATGAAAATAAAGCCCATAAAATGCAAAGCAAAATAGTAAAATAAAAAACTAAGTATAAATAACTAAAGAAACACAAGTTATGTAGAAAGAGAAAAAATAAACATCCAACGTTGCAAAAGAGAAAACAAGACTGGTGTATGCAAGCAAACTAATGTATCATTAATGAGAAAAAAAAAAGTATAGAAGATGAGTTACCTACGTGTGACCTTAATGGTTGCTCTTATTCTTTTTTTTTTACCCTTTGTAATTCTCTTGTTCTCACAAAAGCAAAACTATTTTCTCTTCTTTCTCTATGGGTCTCTCCTATTATATTTATACTCACACTCTTATCTCTTATAATTTTAAAAACATTTTTTTTTACGATTAAAATAAATTTTTGATGTATTTTTCTTTATTGTTGTGGTTTAAGTATGTGAATGTTTGTAGTTGGAGAGTGGTGTAGTCAAATTCATGTTGGTAGTTGGAGAGTGGTGTAGTCAAATCCTTATTATATGATGTTGGATTAAAAGAGGTGGATATGGGAAATTTAGTGAATGGGCCTTTTGGATCATGCTAAGAATAGTATAATCTTTGTTTCTTGTAACCTTAAACTCATGTTTCTTCATCCCCTCCTATTTTTATTTTAATTTTTTGTATTTTTATTTTAATGAATGTATTATATTTTTTTGAATAAAAAATATTCTTTAAAGATTTTAAATAAATAAATAACAATAAAAAGGACAATAAAAATAACAAATAAATAAATTAAAATGGATAAAATTAGGTACTCACATATGAAATATAAATTTATTTTAGCTTAACATTTCTTTAATAATAAATTTCTTTGACTTAAAAAAAAGAAAAAAAACTATAACTTTGTTAAATACTAAAAAAGGTTTCGTAGTTAATAACGACTTTGAGTAGGTTGTTTATCTCTTGAGAAAGATGGAAATTGAAAATAACTTATTCCACTAAGAGTATTTGTTAAATATTAATTAAACATTATTTTTATTTAAATGGTAATTTAATTTATGATATCATTAAGTAATTTTATATTATTTTATAATTTTAATTTATTATATACTTCTAACACATATTAACATTATTATATAAATATTATAAATAAATTTTTTTTATATAAATTTATTAAAGATGGAATCAGAACATTATTTTGTATAAATATATTAACTAACTAGATTTAAATAAATATTTAGTATGAAAATTTTGACTATGTGATATAAATATGAGTAATATATTTATCTACGAAGTTATTTAAAATTATTTAGTAAAAATGGTATTTTTTCATTTCAAAGGTAAAACAAATATTGTTGAGTATTTAATATGCAATGTCTATTAAATATTTGAAGAAAAAATGTATTATTTATAATGTTTCTGGATAAAGGTGTTATACAAAAATTTCTCTCAATGATACTTATGGTTTCTATTATAAAAATAGTAAAATTAATTTAGTTTATATATATTGTGTTTTTTAAATAAATAGTAAAAATAAATGGTTTGAATATTTAATATTCAACTGTATTAAACACTTCAAGAAAGATATTTGTTATTCATAACATTTTGGCCGAGATGATTTCGAGAAAAAATTGTGTGTTAAAAAAGTAAAAAAAAAAAATATAAAAAAATAACATAAAGATAAACATTTTTAAAATAAGATAAAATATAAAAGTAGAAATATAACAATAAAATAATAAAAGAACAAAAATTATAAGAATAAAAAGAAAATAATTTAGAAAAATCAAAATAGAACAATACTAAAACAATTAACATAAAAAATAAATAAAAAAGTAAAGAAAAACTTAAAAGACAAAAAATGAAAATTTCAAAAATAAAAAAGAAAGAAAAAATAAAGTAAAATAAAATAAAAAGCAAAGACAAACTTAAAAGACGGAAACAGGATAAAAATGTGATACATGTCTAATAAATTTTGTATTGAATCTTTATAAAAAAATTATTTTGTATTAACTCTCTAATAAATTTTTTATTTTATATAAAAGTGTGATACATATCTAAATATTTTTTAAATCGTTGTGTCTAAATATTTTTAAAGCATTTTAAAATAATTTAAATAATTATCCAAAACATTTAGGAAATGTAAATAAAAGAAGTTGATTGAAGATCTAACACAAAACAAAAATTTTACAAGAATCCAATAAAAATTGAATACAATGAGTCTATAAGAACATTTAAATTGATTTGGAATACACTAGTTATATATTCTGGATCACTTGATTCAAAATATATTACTTATATGTTTTGGATCAATTGATCTAGGATGCAAAATAAATTTTTTTAATTTTTTTTTTCAGATAAAAAGATCTGAAATGTATGTATTTTTAGATTTAGTTAAGGTGTTGTGCTATGTTTGATTTTTGTTTGTTTATATATTTATGGGATTATGGGCAGGGGGCGAAGGTTGCAAGGGCGAGTTGCGAGTGTAGGAGGATAGGGGATGAGGGTGTGATGCTGCGAGGGATGCAAGTTGAGGGTAACTGGTGTGTGGGGGGCATGGAAGGAGAATGTAGGGAGATGAGGGCAGAGTGGGTATTTTGAATTTATGTAAAGTTCGAATAGGAAAACTGGAGGTGTGAAAAGAAAACTCTCGCTGATATAGGAAGAGAAGCCAAAAAATAAAGTGAATAAGCATAGGAAACACAACACCTTATGAAAGAAATGAATTTACACAATGGTATTCATGTCACAGGAAGTAGAAGTAGCCAAAACAAATATTTGCTTGCAAACGGAATACCAAAGAGTGATACGAGTATTGAACAGGGGCACAATCACAGGATTGGGACAATTGTGTTAAGAGGTATAGCAATGAAAATTTGTGTGATAGTGATGACATCATTGAGTTGTGCAACTGAGATGGTGACGTGTGGCATTAGCAAGACAATAGTTTATGAGTGTGGCTCTAATTTTTGGTTGAGTGAACTAAAGATGAGGCAAACAAGTAGCGGGGGTTTGTTTATGACTTTTGTTTTATTTTTTTTCCTCTTTTCTAGATTTTCTTCCTTAAAATATAGGATGGATTATGATGATTTACATGAAAATATCATATTTTTTTATTACTATCGTTTTATCCCTAGTGATTTCTTATTTTGTTTTCTTATTGATATAACCTATTCGTTTACATCCTCATTTTGATCTTGCCTGTTCTTTTTATTTTTTTAAAATCCTCCTCTTCTTATTTGAAATTGTGCTATTTATCATAACGATAATGCATTTATTTAATATAGTATTTTATGTCAAAAATTGAGTTACCCCCTATTCAGTTGCAAGAAAAGTGGAGAGTGAAAAATTATATGTGCAAAAAAATAAGAAGAAAATTGTAATTTCTCTAGTTCGTTAGCAAAGAAGTAGCAAAGAAATTGTTATTAATTTGGTGAGTTTCAAATATTTAACTTTTCACTTTAAAAAGATATGAAAAAAAGGAAAGTGAAAAAAATTGACTTTTCTAAAATTATCTTTATTTATAAAAGAAAAATCATAAATATGAGTAATTTTATAATTATAATAACTTTAATTTATAAATTTTCGTCCTTTTCATATTATTTTCCACACAACCAAACAAATTCATTTCCAATTTATTTTATCTCTATTTCTTTCCTCGCCATAAAATGAAGCCTTGAAGAGCAAATTTTTTGGGCAACTTGTTAGAGGTGAGATCAAAAGAGCAGAATAGAATGGGCGTCCTATAGCATAAAAGTATAATAGAGTGGCGGCAGAGCAAAGGTGCAAGTTGCTTTCTTTAAAAAAAAAAATTGATTTTTGTTTGTCTTTTTATGTTTGTAATTGAACTTCTATATTTTATACATGAGAATTGTGGGAATTTCTCCCAACACATCCATTAAACACCTCCAGAAAGCCCAATCTAAAGTAAAAGATACACCTTTGAAATGGGTGTAGGAGAAATTCGGAGATGCAGGGAGAAATTGCTCAGAATTCTATTGTAATGGTAGTGAGCTAAAATTGTAATTGGCTTTATTTATGTGCTTTTGCTATTTATACATCTTGTTTCGCAAAATACACACCAGACACCAATTTATTTAGTATATTTTTACTTCATTAGATATACGGAGATGTATTTAAGAAAATGTGGGTGTAAATAGTAAGTATTTTTTCCTTGTTTTACTTGATTTGGGCTCAAAATACTTTAGAGTAAAAAGGTAAAAGTTAAATATTGATAAAACAAATTTGAATGTGCATATAACAACTAAATTTTATTTTTAACTTTCCTCTAATTCTTATATTCAAAATTTAAACTTTCTTATACTATTAAATTAACTTATATAGTGTATTTGTATGGTGGTGATGACAAGGATAATAGTGACAGACATAGTGATGTGAGTGATGTTAGTGTAGATTGTAATGATAGTAATAACAATGTCAATGCCAATAATAACAAGTGACAAGCAATAATAACAAGTGACAAGTTGGTTGGTACTGACAATTATTATGATAATGGTAATTTCAATAGTGTTGTATTGGATGATGATGTCAACAGTGGTGACACAAATGTTAGTACTAGGATAAATAGAATATTGGTGGTGTAGATATATTCTTCTGTATTCACAAGAGAAATCCACACTTGTTCTATACCAAAATGGGTATTTGTGAAATGAATAAATTTAAGTATTTTGTTTTTCTGTATTTGCAAGTATTCATGATTTTTTTAATAAAAAAATATAAATTGTTTCATAAAGACAAAACATTACATTTTTTTTTCATTTGTAAACTAATGATATTTTTATTAAAAGTATATTCAAGTATGCATATAAAATTTCACTATAAACAAAATCTACTAAATTTTTATTTTCAAAGAAAAATTCTAAATTAAAATATTAAGACAAATAGTATCTTTTCATAATAAGTCTAGACACCTAATTTACAACAATATGACTAAAATATTTTTATCGTTTTAGTTATTTGCGAGTATTTAACAAGTTCACGAATACCTTGTTTTCCATGTCCATATGACTATATACTTTTAATAATGAGTGTAGTATACCCATTAAAATATTTATAGATACTCGTTTTTAATATTTGTTTATTCTCTGTCATGGATTTTATCTGCTGATAGCTGTAGATAATTTTGTCATCCTTAGTTAGTAGTAACAATTATTATAACAACAATGTTATTGGTGATGGTGCTAACAATAGTGATGCCAAGTGTTTATATTGATGATATTGGTAGTGACAACAACATCAATGATGATTAGGGTGAAATAGGTCCGCTTGAAAGATGCTTAGGCAGACAAGACTAAACTTTTTCTAAAAATAGGATAAACCAAGGTTTTTATTAAAATATATTTAGTTAAATAGGTCATACACAAGGCCGTTTAAAAAGTTTCTAAATTTAAAAGACCAAACTACTTAAAAACATAAATAAATATTCATTATTATATTAAATTTATTATAATACATTAAAATTTTATTTTTAATTTTAAATATTACTCATGTTGACCTATATAAAGAGTCAAATTAAAGTTTGTAATTAAGTTTATCAAAAAAATAAAATTATATCTTTGTACCCCTAGTCATCCTTCGACTGACCCTTTGATCTTCAAGCTACTTATTGCTCTTAAGCACTCACGGTCAAGGGTTATGTATTTTTAGTCGCCCTCCGACTGATCTCATTTACGTATCCTTAGCCAGTTGTCAAAAGATCTATCAAACTCTCACGTCTATATTCTGATAGAATACTATCAACTCTCTAACCACCATTTTCCATATCTTATTTAAATATCTCCCAAATTCATGTCTCTAACCACCTCGTTGTATTTGAATATCTTGTTCTCCATAGAGCTAGCAATTCGGGCAGGCCGGGTCGGGCTGGTTGGCTTGTTAGACTTTTCAAACAAAATGGGTCGAGGTGGGCCGACCCTAACCCCTAACCCTATATCAGGCCACCAAGTCAAAACGGGCCTTTTAAAAAATTAAAATTCAATTTTGTATTAAAAATAAAACTTGTTTTTTAATACAATCCCAAACCAATTCAAAATAGCACACTAAATCAATAAAAAACATATCATAAATAAGTCTAAAATAACATCAAAATATATCTATATGTATATTTTTTTAATTTAACATACATTTTAGAACAACATAATTTTTATTTGTTAAAAATATATTATTAAATAACACCAAACATACTTTTATTTGTATATTAACTATATGTATAAGTTGACTTTGCATTAAACATACTTTTATGTGTATATTTTTTATTTAATCTATTTTTAACAATATATTATATATTATTAATATGTATTTTTTAAAATTTATGTGTTTATATTTGTATTTGGTCGGCCTGATCAGGTTCGCCCCAAGTCCATTTACATAGTCGAGCCAAATGGACGGGTAAAAAAGACTCGATTTTATTTGGATCTCCTTTTTTAGAGTCCAGCCTGACTCATTTAGGTATATTTGTATTCCATGGATCTCACGATACTCACTCCTTACAATACCTATAAATACCCCTACACCCGCCACAACAAATTGACACTCCCAAAACTTAATACTCTTAGTCTAGGTAGGGATGACAATGAAACGGGTATGAGTTTGACCCTTCCCATTTGCATCTTCGGAGAGTGTGGGGCGGGTTCGCGTATAAAAAAAATGAGTATGAAATTTTAATCTCGTCCCCGTAAGATATTTTCGGGTTTAGATATATTTGCAGGTACCCGCTATATTATTTTTTTATAATTTAAATTTACTTATTTTTTTATTAAATAAATTATATATATTAAGTTATTAATTATATTTTATTAAAAAGTATATAAAGAATAATTAATAACAATAAATTATAAATTAAAGTTGGAAAATTAAAATTTTTAATTAAATATATAACTTTAAACTTATTATATAATTATTAAAATTATAATAGACAGGTATGAGCTCGGGTATGGAGCGGGTAGTCACATACCCATATCTGTACATGTACCCATACTCAATCTAAGCGAGTAATACCCATCAAAATTTGGGTAGGTTCGGAGCGGTATCCACGTGTATGGGTAATATTTGAAAACAATCTTATTAAAACATTTTTTTTGTCTTATTAAAATATTTTAAATAATTACGATGAAACATTATATTAAACCTAACCTTAAAAAATATGTTTAGATAATATAAATGTAATAAATTTATTTTTATGAAGGCTAATATACATATTTTGATGTTAAATTATTACAAAATACATCTTAAAAAAATTTGTAGATAAGACTAGGTTTAAGCCATATAATTTGAATCTAAGAGAGACCGAATTCTAGCAAAGTTTAAAATACTTGACTCATTTTCATCTTTAATGATAAGTGATAATGGTGGTTAGAATATAAAAGGATATTGTCAAATGTAAAGAATAGTATTTTTTAAAACTAAAAATAAATTTGCAAGTTAAAAATCATTTCAATCTAATTTTTATTAACCAAAATTTATTTTAAAAATGAAAAATTAAAAACTCAACCGTCCCCCGAAAAGAGAGCAATTAGGTTACAAAGATTTATCTTTTAAGGAAAAAAAAAAAGTTACAAAGATTTACTATCTTGCTTAACTATTCACATGGAGTCTGCTCTGCTCTGGATATTCCGTGAATTGTGTGCATTTAAGCAGTTATAAATATGGACGGTCAGGATAAAAACCGGCCATTTGTATTTTAAACATGCATTTAAAATAAGATTTATGAAATAAAATAGGAGTCGTGGGATCTTCATCGGACTATTATAATTAATTAAAGACGTAAATATGGTTGAATTATCAGATTGCACAGAATCGTGCCGTCACTGCATGAAGTGTGTACTTATCCAAGGTGGGATTAACGTGAATAAATAACTCATCTGGATTCTACAAATCTGAAAGTTGCGTCTCTCTATCCTACTCCTTGTCAACTTCTTTGTTTCGATTGAAGTCGACGAAGAAGGTTTCGATCTGTAAACTCAGTATATCGTAACAATGTTTTACTATCTTCCTGTTATTTATCTTCTAATATTCTAATTTAAAGATAACATTAGCATCTTCTGATCTCGATTTTCTCACTCTCTTGGTAGGTATTGAAGTTAATGATGAAATCAGGGAAAACATTACTGCTTCTCCTTTGTTTGAAACTCTTGTGTTGCGCAGTGGTACTAGCACTGTTCCTTTCTTTCTACTATTGTTATTATTTGGACTCTGTATCATGATATGTGAATACAATTTACTTTGTTTGATGGCAAGCAGATTGCTGCCCCTCAGACTTGCCCTGCTAACAATGTGGATAATTGCGGTGATTCAGATGGATGGGAAGGGGAGTTTTTCCCAGGCATTCCTAAAATTAAATACGAGGTAGATTTGTTTATCTAGTTCTTCCCTCAATGGAAGGGAAAGGAAAAAGACCAAGCCAAGAAAATGAACTGAGGCTTTATTAATTTGGTTATTAACTTTTTTTCGTGTATAAGATCCTTCTAACTCCTCCCAATTTATAGTTGGTAATGAATATTAATCTGTGAGCTTTGGATTACATGGTAATGCTTCATCCCCTGCATAAATATCAGCTGCTCTTCTGAAAGAAAGAGAGAGACAGGAAGGGGGAGAAAAAAGTTTGTCTTCCTTAGCTCTATTAGTTTTCATATTTTGTTTTGCAGTAAGATCTTATCATAAAAATATTACTATTTGAAATTCCTTATGGGGACTGTTTGTTACTCTATGTTCACTTCTATTCCATAATTATGCATTGTGTGAATATCAATTAGTGCGTAAATTTAATTTTCAGGGTCCGTCAACTAAGAATCCACTTTCATTTAAATGGTATAATGCAGAGGAGGAAATTCTTGGGAAGAAAATGAAGGTTGGTTTTCATTTATATTCCAAGAGAGTTGTCAGTTTTATCTATACTCTATCATCTACCATGCCTATTGGCTTTGGTCTTGAATTTATTCTATATAACTGCAGGATTGGTTAAGATTTAGTGTTGCATTTTGGCATACATTCCGCGGAACAGGTGCTGACCCATTCGGTGCACCTACCAAATATTGGCCATGGGAGGACGGTACCAATTCATTGAACATGGCTAAAAGACGAAGTATGTTAAATCTTGACTCTCCAATTGATATACTTCATTATCAGATTTGTATGTGGCACAAAATAAAATTCTCTTGATTGTCTCAGTGAGAGCTAACTTTGAGTTCATAAGCAAGCTTGGTGTTTATTTTTGGTGCTTCCACGACAGGGATATAGCCCCTGATGGAAAAACTCTTGAGGTTAGTAAATCTTTAAGTTTCTTCACTCAATTACAATTCCTCCAGAGGATCAAAAGGTGAGATGCAGTGGCATATGCTTACTCATTTTTCATATCTGGAACTGGAATATTCAGTTATAATCATAGTTTGTGGAATGTGCTCTCATGATCAATACTCTGTTGTTACAGTGTTACATTTTATAAATATGCTTTCTGAGCTATTGGATTGCACTTGTTGTCTTTATCGTAGGAGTCTAATGCAAACTTGGATGAAGTGGTGGCCCTTGCTAAAGAGCTTCAGACTCAGGTAATTTTACATGAACAAACTGTTTGTTTTTTTACCAAGGATCCCTCAACTGATAGTTGGAGACCAATTATTTTTTTTCAAGGTATAGAGATCACCTGAGTAGATTTTGTCTCTCCCAACAAACCCTTTTCCATACACATGACCAGGAATTGAGCACCTTACAATGTGCTTAAGAAATTCAGCTGTCTACCAATTATGTTGGACCTTGTCTGTTCCATGAACAAATTGTTAGATGTATATTAATGTTCACATACATCACTTCCAAGTGGGAAAAAATACTTTTGCAACCTCTGGCAATATTGCTGAATTCCTTGTAATTACAGTTAGCCATTTCTCATATATGAATGATGTGAATTGTTTTGGGCTAGGGGAATGCAAAAATTTAAGATTTGTTTAGGCAATAGTGGTTTTAATATGCACAAATCCCCCCTCCCCTTTTCCAGTGTTGTTTTAGACTTTTAGTGTCATGGAATGAATATATTTAGAGAGTAGGTAAAGAATGAATGCATTTGAAGTATTTTTTCTGATTTAAATTCTCCTGTGATCCGGATACAATATCCTGCCAAAACGTTGGTAAAAAAAAATATTTTTGTCTTCAGGTAAACAACCATAATGCATGTAATAATTTTATTATGTTACCATATAGGCTAAAAAGAGAGTTTTATGGGGAACAGCTCAGTTGTTTGTGCATCCGCGGTACATGCATGGTGCTGCTACCAGGTAACATATATACCATTACCAATACCAACTGATTTTGTCAATATGATTCTTATGCACATGTTTATGGCTCTCAAAATGAACTGCTTTTCAGCTCAGAATTAGAGGTTTATGCATATGCTGCTGCTCAAGTGAAGAAAGCCATGGAGGTATGGTTGTGTATGCATGTATTAGTAAGAAGGTTCTTTATACGTTTAGATCCATTATTCTTCTGCTGATTTAAATTATTGCAGGTGACACATTATTTGGGGGGAGAAAATTATGTTTTTTGGGGTGGTCGTGAGGGTTATCAATCTCTTTTGAACACAGATATGGAGCGAGAGCTTAATCATTTGGTGCGTGAATCGTTCTATTCTTAAAGTTATTGTTTGATATGTTGCCTTTTTTTTTCTTGTATAACTACACAATTTATAAATTATAAGATATCTCCTTGAAATTAATGAAATAATACCAGTCTTAATGTGAATGCTACAACAAACAAGAACCAATTCTCCATGTGGGTGCTGAAAAGAATATGCAAGCAAGATCACATCAAATGCTTCAAGCAAAAAAACTGACTTTATTAGATGCATATAATGAATGGCATGATTTTTTCTGTATCTTCATAGTGGTTCTTTTATTTAAAGAACGGCAAACTGAGTCATGAACCTGTGGCAATCCATTGCCTACACCAAAAAATTCAAATTGTCATCTTAGTTGTTGTCCGTTTTACCTTTCTTAATTGACACCATTTATTTAACTGTTTACAGGCTAGGTTTCTTGAAGCTGCTGTTGCATACAAAAAAAAGATTGGATTTAATGGTAACATACAAAGCCTGCTATCTCTACCATTTTATAGCACTAAATTATGAAACATAGATGCTTGGAAGGTTATAGCTTTTTTTTTTCTTATCACTGTATGTTACTACAAAATTTAAATGATTTTTTTTTCCATTCTTTCTTTTATTTAATCCTTATTAAAGAGATTGTTTCTTGTGTAATTTGTTTTCCTTGTGTAATTTCAGGTACACTGCTAATCGAACCAAAGCCACAAGAACCTACAAAACACCAGTACATGTCTTACCTATTCAGTCAGTAATTTTGCAGCACCTGTTACCTATATTAAACTTATTATATTCCTCCAGGTATGACTGGGATGCTGCAACTTCAGCTAATTTCTTGCGAAAATATGGACTTACAGGTAGAATATTTGCTTGTCCTTTTCATCAACTGTCTTCCCAGGAACTAAAAATTGAATGTGACATTTTTCCAATTTAAAATTATTTGTTGTCAGACACAGCTTAATAAAAATATTTTGAAGTTTGAACTGTATATAGCTCTCATGATGTGCTTAAATATAGATATATCTTACCATTTTCTCCTACCTTCTTTACATTTGCTTTAAATGAATATATGTAAATCTTGTGTTAGTTTTGTCCTCAATATGACACTTTTTTTCCTCTTTTTTTAGTTTAAAAAAAATAACCTTTCTCCCATAAATTAATGGCAAAATTGTTCCTTGTTTAAATTAATTTATCCAAAGCCAACACCAACAAAGCAAGACACGTCTCTTCATCACTTGGAGTTGGTGATATACACACACAACATATTTCTTCATTGAGAACAATGTTATTCTAATCTACAAATTTCTCTGTTTCATTCCTTTTCCTTCTATAGGGGAATTCAAGCTCAACATAGAGTGCAACCATGCCACCCTCTCTGGTCACAGGTGAATTGATCGTTTATATTGTGTTTACATGGAATGTTCTTAATCTACTTTTCTTTTTATGTTTGAGATTCATAAATCATAACTAAAGCTAGACATGTTCTTTGAAACTTCAATGTCTGTTATACCTGGTAGTTGTCATCATGAGCTTGAAACTGCAAGGATCAATGGATTGCTGGGTAATATTGATGCAAACACTGGAGATCCTCAAGTTGGTATGTGTGAAATCTCTCATTTAATAAATAATGTAACTTTTAACATAGAAACAAGAACTGTGTTAACATGTGCAAGAATGGAAGTTGTAATATGAAGCATTTACCATTACTGCAGGTTGGGACACAGATCAGTTTCTCGTAGATATTCAAGAAGCGACGCTGATTATGCTCAGTGTAGTCAGAAATGTAAGATAATACTTGTCAGTGAGCTTGCATTATGAAATGCAACACATTTAATGTCAGAAACGTAATCTCATTGACCGGTTTTTTCTTTTCTTTTGCCTTTTCCAGGGAGGACTTGCACCAGGTGGATTCAACTTCGATGCAAAATTGTGAGCCCTTCTCTATCTTTATGTACTTATATTCTTGTTTGTTTTATTTTTATTCCCTTAATTTTTTTTACTGAGCAATATTTTTTAGGCGGAGAGAGAGCATAGATGTTGAAGACTTGTTCATAGCCCACATTGTTGGAATGGATACCCTGGCCCGTGGTCTGAGGAATGCTGCCAAGCTAATTGAGGTGATATTGAGGATCCTCCCTTTACATGTTATTTATGTTCTCATAATTCAATTTTGTAAACTCAATGAGTGCTTTTAAATCTCTCAAAGAATCAAACTAAACGTGTTTCATTATGTTGGATCTAAGAATGGTTCTCTGGCTGAGCTTGTCCGTAAGCGATACCAGAGTTTTGACACTGAAATTGGGGCTCAAATAGAGGTAAAATTCTTCGTTATTTTCCTTCCCTCCTAAATTTTTTGCTTTTTGTGATTTAACTTCATCGGAATGGATGTTGTCATAGGCTGGTAAAGCCGACTTTGAAATGCTTGAGAAGAAGGTCAAGGAATGGGGAGAGCCAAAGGTTGCTTCTGCGAAACAGGTAACTCAAAATATAGTTTTTCTATGAAAATAAGGGAAAGTATTAAATAGTTTGCTCAAGAGTAAATTTTTTTCTTTTCCAATATGTAATGAACAAATGTAAATTTGATTATTCAGCTTGAAGCAAGACCCCAAAGTTCTAAGAAACCCCAGGATTCAAACACCTTAATTATCATGGAAGACACCCCTGCAACCAGCTCTAACCAACCAAACCTAAAAGGCATCCACATTACACTACATTACAAATATTATCCTCTGGACACCTTTAACCAATTAATTGTTCTCTTTGGAATACAACCAATAAGATTTTTTATCATCTAAATTATTAAGGAGGTTTTGAGGAAGCCATGCCCTTTTTTATACACGTATTCCGTGAGCCCAACAGACTGACATTGAAAAAATGCCTTTGAATATTTGACCCCCCCCTCTGTTTTGTGCACACGATGATAAGAACAAATGAAATGGAACAATTTTCTATCCAGATTTGGCACTTATTATAGTTTTAAGTATGAAAATATTAATTTTATTTGCCCAAGCTGACAAGCTGTTGTGTTCTATACTTGTTTAACATTTTAGTCCTGTAGCAGTATTTACTTATCGACTGAATAGATTCTAATAAAGGTCTTTGTGGTATGTTACAGGAGCTAGCCGAGATGATCCTCCAATCTGTTCTGTAGAAAGTAGAATCTGGCCCTGTATGGTGGCTATTTTCCGTTTATTATATTAGGAACAATTCGGTATAAAAGGAAATTTAGATTGATTTGTGTCTGTTTCATTTTATTTGGAAAAATAAAAGTATGGAGCTGATATCTGCTGTACGAAGCTTGTTGACCCTCTATAAAAAAAAAAAAAAAAAAGCTGCGTATTACCCTATGCTTGTAGGTACGGGTACGTACTACGTAGATCGGTTGCTAGACAGAATGACATTTATAATCATTTTTAGCAATAGAAAAAGTTTACAGCCTTAGTAAAATAAATTGTTGACTGATATTGTGCTAATAAGTAAAATAAGTTATTCGTTAATATTGTTCATTAAAAAGTTTACGATTTTAAGAGAAATCATAAAATAATAAATAAATTAATGGTCTTGAAGAAAGGATTTTATGTTTTAATACTTATATACAGACAATTTAAATCAGTTCTAATTCAATCACAACTTATTTATTTATGCTTTTTCTCTTTATTTTTTGTCAATAATAATTTTTATTATAATTAAATTATTTTAATTTATGATACTAATTAAAGTAATACTTTCATATAAATAGAGTTTAATTATTATGTATCCAAAGGTAAAAGTCTTAAAATACATTTAATTACAATTTTTTATTTAATTATTTTAAAATATTAATGAATAAAATTATCAAAAGTGAATGAATGCCATTAAATAATACCTATATAGTGTTTGTCATTAAAGAAATTAAAAGTAGTTTAAATTATGACATTGCTTAGTAATTAATTTAAAATAATTTTTTGTAAATGTTTTATTAAATTTATTTTTTCATAACGTTTTATATATGGAATTATCAATTATCAAACAAAAATTTATTTGTTTGTAGAGTTTAACAGTTATATATTGTTCAAGAATTTAATATATGACTTTTAATTAATGATTAGGTTTGGTTGTAATTATGATTTTTTTTTAAACTCTATAAGTGATTTTTATTTATAAGTATTTAATATAATTTTTTGTGCTATTAGCGTTTTTCTTTTTTTACTTTAACTAAACATAAAAGTTACAATAATTTTTAAGTGTTTATTTTGTTTAAATAACTTAATAAGTTTTAAATAACATACCTTTTCATTTGATTATAGGAATTTAAGTCTAAAAGAATTAATGTTAAAAATATTATGTATTAAATTTTATAATAATGATTATTTTGAGTCTTAAATGCAACTATATTAAATACTAAAAACAGTTTTATTATCATAATAAATATTGAATAAGATTATTTCAATAATATTTTTAGTTTCTTAAGTTTGTTCCCAGCTCAAACAAAATTTTACACATAAAAAGAATCAAACAAAAATATATATATATTGTAAATAAATTCAAAAAAATATTTTGGTCAAAGTTTATATTGTAAAAAAATTTAAATATATTTAATTTAAGATATTTTTTTAAAGTAATTTATATTTATTTTGTGAAATACTAAAATATATTTAATAAATAAATTTTAATATATCAATATAAAAATATAAAAAGAATAAATAATATAGTAACAATTTAAAATAAAAAATAATGACGATATTAAGAAAAAGCATAAAAATAAAAAAAATAAATCATAAATATAAAAAATTTATTTAATTTATTTTGTAAACAATTATGTTAAATGCCCACAGAAAAAAAAACATGATCAATCATAATGGTATCAAATAAAATTATTTATAGTGAATGATATTTTTGGTTTTTTAATAAAAAATACTTTATAATATTATTGAGTAAATAATTTAAGATTATTTTCTATAAAAATACATGTAATAAATTATATTCATATATTTATTAAGCATATTGTTAACATATAATATATATAATTAATTTATTAAAATATTAAAATATATTTAATAAATTAATTTTATAATATTAAATATATAAATATAGAAACATAGAAAATATAAAAATAATAAAAAATAAAAAAATAATAAAGAACATAAAAAAAACTTAAAAGTAAAAATTTTATAAAAAATTAACTAAAGATGTTTTTATGAAATTAAAATTATTTGTAATATATTAAAATATATTAATAAATTACTTTTAACATGTTATAAAATTGGTCTAGTGGTGAAACCTATATGTGACGAGGAAAGGGAATGAGAGGTCATTGGTTTGAATATATTCACTAATTGTCGGAATTAAGTGATAGGGAGAGAGTAGGGATACATGTCATGAGTTCGAATTCTTTCACTAACAAAAACTAACACATTGTCCTATAAAAAAGGTGATAGATTTATGCTTAATAGAAAACGAGTGAGAAAATCCTCAAAACAATGTTTGGTGAGCTTATTTGTGTTAAGAGTTAGGTCTAAAGTGTTGCATTGCAGTGTATAAACTCCAAGTTTTTGCTTGATCATTTGTGAAATTTAGACTTTGTCCAACAATACTTAAGTTTTGTTATTGCATAGTTATGGATCTATATATGTGATTTCTATGTGAGAGTCCATGCATGCATTCACAACTTTGGGTTCCTCTATGACATGTGCTTATCAGTAATGAGTGTCTAAGATGGCTGTGAGACCTAATATGTGCTTTTGGTTCCCCTATGACTTGTGTTTACTAGTGATGGGTGCTTAAGTAGGTTGCGAGGCCAATATGTGCTTTAGTTTCCCCTATGTTTTATGTTTATTAATAATGGATGCCTAAGATGGTTGCAAGACCTAACATGTGGTTTGAGTCCCCTTATGGCTTGTATTTTACCAATAATGGGTGCCTAAAGTGGTTGTGAGACCTAGTATGTGTTTTCAGTTCCCCTATGACTTGTGTTTACCATTAATGGGTGCTTAAGGTATGAGACACAATATTTGGTTTTGGAAGGTCAAAAAAAGAAAAAAATGGATACTTTTAGGAGTTATAATGTTGGTTTAGTAGCAAAGTCTACATGTGCGGAGAAGGAGGGAGGGAGAGGTCGTGAGTTTGAATCCCTTCACTAACAAAAACTAATATGTTAACAACTAACATTTGAACTATAAAAAAATGTATACCCTCGGTGGTTTGTGCGTCACCTTATACATAATATGTGCACTTTGTACTAAGAGTTATGGTACCACATGCATATAGAGTTAAAAGCATAAATTGTCATGAGTCAAGATTCTTGAGTCATTATATGTATGTGCTTATGATGTGTTTATTTGTTGTCTTTTAGCTTATTATTCATTCTCTCTATATATGTCTTGACATGTCTCGGACATATTCTCACTCTCTAGTTGTTTGTTGTTGCATTTTATTTGGATTGAATGTCATTTTTAGATGAGCAAGATCTACATGAGATGATGGATGATGAAGCTTCAAGTTTTTTTTATCTTTTTCTATTGGGATATGTTCATTAGGTGTGACAACAAATTTGAGAGGATTAGTTAATAGTTTTTCATTATGTATATGAATTATTTAAAATTTTATTATGAGCTTTTAGTTGAGAATTTTGTAAAGGTTATTTTAGAGCCTAACATATTTATTTATATGATTTTTATATTATAATTTTGGAAAATAAGTGTATATTATGCGATGTGAATTCTTTTACCTAAGTATCACATTCAGTATTTAAATGAAAATTTTTCTATATTATTTTGTAATTAAAGAATAAAGCATTTTAGGAGTAGAAAGGTGTCATAACAAGTATTTTTTTTAAGGAAAATTTTGTTTATGACATTGTTTGATAGACTTTTTCACACACAAAGTATCATCATAGTGAAAAATTACATAAAAAGGGTGGTTAACCCAATATTTAGCACTGTCAAAACGAACCCGACGCACCCAAATCATAGGTTAGGTGTGTTCGAGCCGGGTCGGGTTGGCTCGTGGCCTGTTTAAAACTTTGAATCTCATTCTTCACTCTGATACCAAACGCAATAACTATTACTTAAATGAACACAAGTTACAAAACATAGAAAAGTGAGCAAATACAAAACTGAAAGCAAAAGTTGATTCTCTCATATTTATAATTTGTTTTTAATTATTGACATATAATTGTGATAGAAAAATTATTAAATTAATCTTTGACCCATTAATGTATACTTATTAAGCAACAGATTAAGGCATTCCAGGTGAGCATTAGATTAGCCAACGTTAATTTCAATGTGATGACAATGATAGAAATAATGTGAAATGATTTTATTCTTGATTATAAGAAATTAATTTCAATATCAAATAGTTGCATGAAGCTATGAAATTATTATAATGTATAAGTGGACATTTGGTACCGTGTATCTAAAAAAGGGATTTAAGAATTAGAAAATGATAGATAAAGTGGACATTTCAATAACAAATATCAAATAGTTGCGTGAAGCTATGAAATGATTTTATTCTTGATTATAAGAAATTAATTTCAATATCAAATAGTTGCCTGAAGTTATGAAATTATTATAATGTATAAGTGGACATTTGGTATCGGTCTACTTAAAAAAGGGATTTGAGAATTAGAAAATGATAGATAAAGGAGTATAATTATATATTGTTTTAATATTATATTTTATATTTTTTATAAAAAATTATTACTTTAAAAAAATAAGAAATTAAATTTAATAATTAATTTTTTTAAGTCTAGTGAAACAGTCTACCTAACTCACAACCCGAGGTGGGCCTGGACGGGCTAGCATTTTAATTATCTTTATTTTGGTGGGTTGGGCTAACCCAACCTCTATATTTTGCAACCCATGGTGGGTAATCTATGTGGGGCTGACTGACCCGTTTTGACAATTCTACCTATATTTATCAAAATGGTGTAATTTGACTAATTAGAAGTCAAACCGTTTAACATGTTATGCATGGTTTCATGTGAGCCTTCATGCAAAATGCCATTTTGTTTGCTGTTTTGTAGACAGTGTCAGGCATGGCAGAGTAGTGAGAGACAAATCTTCCTATTCCCAAAGCTGCAACAGGAAAATGCCAAACAGTTTGGCATTTTTTCAAGACACACTGCCTTGTTGGCCGGTCAAAACGAGACACATGTCTCATGTATGAAAGAAACGCCAAACAAAATGGCATTTTGACACATGAATTTTTTTCATGTTGATGGTTTCAGTGAAAAAAAGAGAGAGAGTAAATACTTTTGGTAATTTAACAACAATGATATTCCATATAACAACTTGATTAAGCAGTATGATTTATCTTTCAGCAAGTGTTGACAATGATCCTTCATGAAAGAAAAAAATAGTGAGATAAGTGAAAGAAGGAAAAGGTATTGGGATAAAGTGTTAAGTAATACTTATCCTTTGGGTGGAGAACTTGGCCAGTTATGTAAGAGGAGCATTGGTTGACGACAAGAAAGATGTAAAAGGGAGCAACCAATAAGTTGGCCAATTGTCTTTTTCAAATTGGGGTCACATTTGAACCAAATTTAACAATTTATGCCATTTTCAAATTGGCTAACTCTCTCTTTCCCACTGAAACCATTAAAAAAAACAAAACATATGCCAAAATGCCATTTTGTTTGCCTTTTTTTCAAACATGAGATACGTGTCTTGTTTTTATTGGTCAAAAGGGTGACATATTTAAGAAAAATGTCAAACCATTTGACATTCTCCTGTTGCAACTTTTGGAACAGGAAGATTCGTCAGTCATTGCTACGTCACGCCTGACATTATCTATAAAACACTAAACAAAAATTATGTTTTGCATGAAGACTCACGTGAGACCATGCATAACACACCAAATGTTTTAACAGTTTGGCCTCTCATCTACCAAACTACACCATTTTGCTAAATATAAGGTTGACCACCCTCTTTATATAATTTTTTGTTAAGATTATAATCTATGTGTGAAAAAGCATGTTGGATAAAATATGTGGTATCTCTTTTTATAGGGATTTGAATATTGGTTTATTAGGGCATGTTTGGTTTCACATATGAAAATTGATTTTGGATTCAAAATTGTTTTCAGACAAACTTTGACATGTTTGATTTTGTATTGGAGAAGAATTTAGAATTGGTTCTAGCAAAGACAACTTAGAGTAGTTTTTGTGTTGGATTGAGAATTTTACACTAGATTTTGTTTTGAACTATAAAAGCATTCCAACATAAATTACAACATCTCAAAATGAATTTTAATTATAATTAATTATGTGTACGCACTAATTTTTTTTTAAAAAATAATAATAAAGAATGATAAATCTAGAAAAAACAAAAGCACCCATTTTCATGCATTGTCAACATACACACCCATGTTCAAAATATACATCAATACAGAGAACTTAAAATAGAAATTTTCAATGAAAAATAAACAATAAAAATAGCAATAACAGAAGCCATCAGAGGGAAAAACGAAAATGTAAGAGAGGTCAACCTTTGAATCATTGTCATGCTTGAGCTCTTTGAATTAATGAAGATGTTTTTTGACTCAGCTACATCACTAATACAATACCAAAAAATCTGGATAAAAAAGTTCAATTTTTTGTGAGTAAAACGATTTCAAACTGACTCTATAAAAGTGGGTACTTGAATCAGAAGAGGGGAAATTTTTTTTGGAATAAATTTTCAACAAAATGAGATATTTTTTGGAGGAAGGAAATAGTTTGAAAGAGGAAGAGAAAGAGGCAAGGTATAGAGCAAAAAAATAGAGTTTTGAAGGCTACAACCAATATTAACTTACACTACTCTTTTTAAAATCTAGTAAGAAAATAATAGGAAGATAATAGAAAAATTACTTACATCAGAAGCGGGTTCCCGTAATGTGGGTGTCGTCAGAAGCGACCGCGGGAGATCGGCCGCACACCATCGAAAGCCTTCCCCGTTCACCTTTCTCTTTCCCTTTGAAACTCAACATTTCAAATTTAAGAAATGTTAATGTTAGCTTGCAAAAAGTTAACTTTTTGAAAGTTAACATGCATTCTTTGAGCCTGATGGCGTAAAGGGGATGCAACACGCGTCCCTGCAACAATTTTTTTTTCAAAAAAATCATACTTTATTAAGTTCATCCCTGCAAAACTGTTATTTGCACCCTTGTTTAGGTCAAATTGTCAAACTACTATCTAAAGTCCATTTCTTACTATTTGCGCCCCATACCCAATAACAAATGGGTACTATCTGCACCTCCCTTTTTTACTATTTGCACTCCTGTTATATCATGGCCCATTTTATTATTTTCACCTCCGTTTAATGTTTGCACCACTGTGTTTGCTAAACGTCCCTCCTTCATTTTAAAGCCTAAAATGTATTATTTTTAGCCTTTTATGAGTGTAAATTGTTAGTTTTTTTATTTTATCATTTTCTTTTATTCACTTAATTTTTTTTTCTAGTTAACTTACTATTACGAGTAGTTGAAAAAGCAAATACTAAAATTTCTGTTAAACTTAGTAAAAAATAATCATGATAATAATGTTAATTTAAAAATAATAATTTAATAATAATATTTTACACAATTTTTTAATTTAAATATCATAAAACTTTTAGTTGATATAATTATTATTGCGAAAAAAAACTTTAATAAGGGTCACTTTAGGTGCACTTCTAATTTGACTATTACGAAAACTAAAAGACCACTTTAGATGCACTTCTAATTTGGTTTCTTTTATAATTTTTTATTTGTAATAATATTACATCATTTAAATTATTTAAGGAAAATGTAATAATAGTCACTTTAGATGCACTTCTAATTTGATTTTTTTTATAATTTTTTATTTGTAATAATATTACATCATTTAAATTATTTAAGAAAAATGTAATAATAGTCATTTTAAATGCACTTCTAATTTAACTATTACGAAAACTAAAATAATCACTTTAGATACACTTCTAATTTTGTTTCCTTTATAAAATCTTGGTTATTATAATTATTATTATGCTATTTAAATTAGTTAAAATTAATAATATTCACTTTGGATGCACTTCTAATTTAACTATTGTAAATTATAAAAAGATTATGAGGATAACTTTGGATACACTTCCGATTTGATTGTTGTGTAATCTTTTTAGGTAAAAACGTAAAGTTATAATTATGACTACTTCAAATGCACTTTTAATTTAGTCATTATGAAAGCTATCATAATTTAGTGATTGTCATTTTGGATGCAATTCTGATTTGACGGTTACGCTAAATAATTATCGTAACCACTTTGGATGTACTTCTAATTTGGTTGTAATAATAATATTTCAAAATAGACCCAAGAATATTGAAATTTAATTACTAAAATACATTAATCATTTCAAGAACTACCTATACTCTGATTCTCCATTACATATGAAGATACGTAGGAGCAGGAACTTACTCCTGTCGAGCCTCGAAAAATAAAAATAAAATAAATCAATTAAAAATTAAAATATTAACAATATTTTTATAAAAAATAGATTTTTCAATAGTAACTCATTAAAATGTTAAAAAAACAAAAATAAAATAAAAGTATTTGTTATATTTAAACTATTTTAAGGGTGAAATAAATATTTTAAAGTTATATAGTTTTGAACATTTAATTAGAGGTAACTGTCCTTAAGACGAACGTCGTAAAGTGCTAATATCTTTCCTACGCATAATAGACTCTCGAACTCAAAATTTGCCTTCATAAACCACATTTTTTAAAGGTCTTTTCAATGTTTTCTTAAATAAATATTGGTAGTGACTCCTCTAATTTGTAAAACTAATTTTTCACCTTCCCGTCAAGACCTTACTTGTTAACAATTATATAAAACAATTTCAGTCAAAATTAATTTTGTCAATACCCGTATAAACACACACTATGTTGTAAGACTAGTCTCTTTCATTAAATTCAACTCCCAATTATATTTGATTTTTCAACTTAAGATAATCATTTAAGTAAAGAAACAACTTTTATATTATAAGAGTTTAGATATGGAAACAAAAATTAATGGATTCTCTTGCTCTCCAAACTCCTATAATATTTTAAGTCATTTCTTTAATTAAGACAATTATAATTTGTTTTGAATATATTACTTTCCTTTTTGTTATACATTTTTTTTTAATTTTTAACTATCACGCTTGCATACACAAACATATATAAATATCAGCCTTATTATCTATATTTTATGTCTAATATTCTCTCAATTCATATTTATTTTCTTTTTTTTTATTTTTTTTGTCTATCTAAGCTAACAAAAGTTCATCTTAAATTTTTTTATAGATCAATGTTAGTTGTTAGTGTGTTGGTTTTGTTAATAGAAAGGTTTGAACTCACAATCTCTCTCCCCATCTCTGCACATATAAACTTTGTTACCAGACAAATTTTATAACTCCTACCTTAAAATATTTTTCATTAATCTCATTTTCTCCTATACTATTTAGAATATGTTTTTATTTTTAAACATTTGGAAAAACACTTTTTGAAATACAAAAATTAAAAGTTTTCTAGAAAGTATTTTTCAAAATAAAGGTTTGCACCTAACTTTACATTGCATTTGCCATTGGGGTTCTAGGAAGATATCAAAGTAATCCAAGTGTTGACCACTGAAAAATTGCAAAAAGAGTAATGAGATATTTTCAAGGTACAAAAGACTACATACTTATGTATAGACAAAGTGGTAATTTGAAAACAAGCCCCCTATATATAACCACCCCTTTTCACAAAGATTTTTGTGATAAATTTGAATCACTTGATTTAGAACAATATTTTTTTTTACATTCTCATATGATCCGAAACATACAATTATTGTGATTTAAATCAAGTTGCTTGAAATATATACTAATGTCTTCTAGATAAAATAGTTTGAAATAGCAAAATTTTTTACATTGTAATCAAGTGAGTGGAACAAACAACTATAGTGTTTTACGTCTTCTTGGAAATAGTTAAATGGATTTCAAGATCATTTGATCTAAAAATGAAATGATTTTTTTACAAAACAAATCAGCTGATATCCAAAACATGTAACTATTTTATTTCAGATTAAGTTATCTGAAACAGGGAGCATATGTTTTGTATCACTTGATTAAAAAATGATATAGTTTTTACATGAATAGAAAAAGGGCAAACTTGAAGGTTGAAAATGCCGTAGGTGCCAAAAGTAAAAGTGAGAAAAAGAATGGGAAAGGCCTAGGCCAAGGCCCAAATTTCATTGTAGAGCGCTAAATGCGCGAAGTGACAGTAGAGTTGAAAGCCGGTTTTGCTATAGAGTGGCCAGATCCCAAAACCGAAAGGTGGAGGGCGAGGGAATCGAAATCATCTACTATTTATCTTCGTTCTCCTCGACGTCGTCGTCTTTCCTTCCATTTCCGTTTCGATTCTGTTCTTCTCTCAGCAAAATCTCGCCAAACCTAATTCATTCTTCAATCTTCTTCGCTTTTCCAATTCCTCGTCGTATTTCTCTTCCCTCTACTATGGACTCTGATTAGATTCACACTCACATTCACTTCGCCTCCTCGTCTTTCTGCTTTGAGATCTGATCCCATTCTCATTCCTTTCCTTCGGCAGAAAGCAAAATTCATTCCGCCAGAACCATTCGTAACTGATTGATGCACTAATTGCAATTGTGCCGTGAGTGTCCCTCTGCCGAATCGGAAGATGGGATTAGTGTTTACGAAATTGTTTTCCTCTCTTTTCGGTAACAAGGAAGCTCGAATCCTCGTTCTCGGCCTCGACAATGCCGGCAAAACCACTATTCTCTGTACGCTTCTTACCTCTTTCCATCTCCCTCCTCATCCAATTTGAATTTTCTGTCTCTCAAATTTATCCATTTGATTTTTCTTCTTTCCTTTTCAGATCGGCTTCAGATGGGCGAAGTTGTCTCCACCATTCCAAGTTCGTACTCGATCTCGTTTTACATTTACCTGAATCTTAATGTTTGCTTTTTCTGTAATTTTCACTTCGTTTTTCTTATAACATTTTTTGTTTTGGAAGTTACCTGCTACGGATCGATCCTATTTTTGAATTTTAGGTTCCTTGATGTCGGATTTAATTTTATGAGCTCGCTAATCTTCATTATTTAATATAATTGTCTGTGACTATTATGTTAAATTACTGAAGTTGTTCCGTATGTTCCTTGGTAAAAAATATGTAGAAAATTTTATGCTGTGTTATTTCCAGTTTTGTTTCTCCCTATGCATCTACTTGCTGCTTGTAAATGTTTCCACTGCGTCGATGTTATTTGTGCTCTTCCATATATCCTTTGAGTAGTGACTAATTGATTTATTTGATTATTTAATGCAGCAATCGGGTTTAATGTTGAAACAGTGCAGTATAATAACATTAAATTTCAAGTCTGGGATTTAGGTAACGACCTTCGTCACCTCGATATTCTTCTGGTTTAGATTTGAAATCTGATGGTTTTACTAAATGGTAGTTGCAATTCATAACAAATGAGTTGGCAAAATTTTGTCCTCCTCTGGCCATAAATATTTTATCTATTAGTATTTTAAATTTTGATACAGTGTAACTGAAGATAAAAATCTTGACAATGACTTAATTATTTTTTGTTTCATGTTTCCTTTGATACATATCTACTTTGTAGGTGTTGCTTAATGATAATTATTAGGCTTCCATATTGTAAAAGTAGTTTATTGTCGTTTACAAGCATGTGAACTTATAATTGCATGATATTTAATATGCTATAACATACGAGGGATTATTCAAATTCTAATTCTAATATCAAACATTTGTTTAAACAGGTGGGCAAACAAGTATAAGGTAAACACTCTGTTTCATTCATATTTCTTTTGACTCATTGAAGATGTATACTTTTTCCCCTTTGAGTATTTACTTTTTTAACCCATGGTATCAGGTGACTTTTGATGTGTTATAGTGTCACACCAATTAGTAATTTTTTATCACTCCTATTTGATATAAGAATGAACTAGAATTGTCGTTAGCTAGCTTGTAGATCACATGGTTTTATGTCTTGTAAAAGGGGTAGACAGAAACTAAGGACATTGGAGAAAATTATTAACTGGGATTTAGTATTCTTGAGAATCTAGTTTTTAATGAGCTCAATGTGTATGGATCTCACCTAGAGGAAAAAGATTTGTTGTAATTAATACTTGCACCTTGCAGAAAGATTGGTTCTATTGTGTCTGTATATCTTAATTTTTATTTTTCTGGGTATGACATAAAAGAAGAGGGAGGAAAGGCTTTGAGGTAGCAAGAAATGGGAAAGTTGAAAGAATAGGAGGAGAGAGAGAAAGAGTCTGGGTATGATATAAATATAAAAGAGGTGGGAGGAAAAGCTTTGAGGTAGCTAGAAATTCGATAGTTGAAAGCATTGTTTTAAAACTCAACTCAACTGGCCGGTCAAACTAGTTTGATTGGGAATTAGGCACTTGGCCAAGTCGAGCTACATATTTGATCAGTTAAACGAGGAGCAACTCAGTAATGGTGTAAACTCAGGTGAAGCTGCAAACTCAGTAATGGTTCAACTATTATTTTCAATAATGAATGGTCAAACTCACTCTCCAAGCTCCGATTGTGGTACATGAGGTACACACACTGCCCAAGCTCTACATGCTGCAGCGCATGCTATCCAAATTTTGCATGCTGCAGTGCACACTGCCCAAGGGGTTCACACGTGAAGGAAGGAAATTTTCTTCAAAGCTTAAGAAAAATTAATATAACCAAAAACATACCTTACCTAGGTTATATTACTTTGAGTCGTGCAGTTTAATTAATGACCCACCAGTTCAACTTGTAACCCATTATCTTACCGAGTCAATGATCGATTAGACTTTAAAAACATTGGTCGAAAGAAGCACGAGAGAGAGGAGGAGGCTGAATAGAAAATGGGGAAGTGGGATGAGTTACGGTGTGCAATTAAAGGGTAAAATTGTGAAAGAAAATTTGTAAATGTTAAAGATTAGATATTATTCTCTTATTTATTATTAGATAATAATTGGAGATTTACTCCTTATCACCTATTATTACATTGATACATAGTCATTATTAAAGTAATCCTATCTAATCAATAATTATCCTATTTGCTCATTATAAGTAAAGGCAATGTGGTCATCAAAGTAAATTATTCTTATTATTGGTTGAGGTATTACAAAAATTGTGTCTCATACGTGACCCACTGTCCTCGGTGGACTTTCTGCTCACCATTTCCTTTCAATAACTTGCTTTAGTTTTTTCTGACAATTAGGGTTGCCATCGGAAGTTCGTGACCTTTCTGGCCAATAACCCACCAATCTTCATTTTGCCGATATATGCTGCTCCATCGATAGCATCTTGAAAGAACCACTAATGCGCTTTCAAGCATGTCCTTTTACTTATGTAATCTGTCATCAAGGTTAACAGTATTGCATTACGCCTTGCCCTTGTTTGACAGCCACCATGTTGCCCTCTTGTTGAATAATGATGTTTATCAAAGTCCTTTGTTCAAATGCAATTTCGTGCACAACTTTCTTTGTATGTGAACAATACTTGTGCCCACTGTTGGACGTATTTGGTAGTTGCATGTTGCCTTTCTATACTAACGACCTTTTTGAAGATCCTATGCTGTCTACATGCGTGGCCAAAAGTCAAAAGACCATTGTACAGTTACCCCCCTAATAGAGCCTTGGAGTATGAAGTTCACACACGTCATGCGTAACACGTCTCCTAAAAGCATTAACACTGGTATCCATCGTCACAGTGGGGCCTTCGGTGGTTGTCGTTGAGCCATGTTTATCTGGCACAATCACACAATTGCAACGACCTTTCAGTTCTATTCTTATTAGATTTACCACATCTGTAATAAGTTTGGTTCATATCACATACTCTAGCTTGAGGGAGAGTATTAAAGATTAGATATTGTTCTCTCATATATGATTAGATAGTAATTGGAGATTTACTCCTTATTACCTATTATTACATTGATCCTTAATCATTATTAGAGTAATCCTATGTAATCAATAGTGATTCTATTTGCTTATTATAAATAAAGGCAATGGGTGGTCATCCAAGACATACATTGACACACATTTAGAGTACACAAACATTTTGTATTGCCTTCATATATGTTATAGACTATAGATTATAGATTTTCTATGTAATGTCCATTTTCTTCTCCAAACTTTTTTTGCTTGATTGTTTTTATCTTTTTGTCCATAGGCCTTATTGGAGGTGTTACTTTCCAAATACTCAAGCAATAATCTATGTTGTTGATTCAAGTGATGTTGATAGGCTTGTGATAGCCAAGGAGGAGTTCCATGCAATTCTGGAGGTATTTGTCATTCCTGTTTTGTGCTGTGTGTGTATTTATATTTACATTTATATATTTATATTCGTATAAAAATAAGATCAAGAATCAATGAATGTATTATTATCATATTATAAAGAGAAAGTAGGAGTTGCACGTACTGAGGAACAGTGGTATAATTATGCCTGAGATGGTTTGGATTTGGATATGTGAAAAGAAAACTAATAATTAGTGGAAGAGGAAGACCAAGAAAAACTTAGTGAAATCAACGAAAATGTTCTAGTTCTAAAAGGCCTTTTAGTGAATAATCATTTGATCCGTGTCCACTTGCACCTGTTTGATAAAGAGTTCGTGGTTGAAGGTTTAGCAATTATTCTAGGGTTCTGAAGTGGTTTTCTCATGACTCAAATTTCTCACAAGTATACACTCATTGAATGCCAATTTCAATTTGATTTTTTTAAGTAATGTATTAATTGTTAAGTAATGTTTTTTTAAGTTATCATTTTAAATTAGTTGTGTTTTTCATTTTTTGAAGTATACACACGTTGATTTGTTCTGTTCTGTATTCTCCTTTGGCACTGGTTATTGTGAATGATTGTGATTTCATTTCAGGTTTACAAAAGTAATACTTAATGCTAATATTTTCTCTGAACCTGTATTCCAGGAGGAAGAACTAAAAGGTGCAGTTGTTCTCATTTTTGCAAACAAACAGGTCGGCATTTTATCTATATTTTATACTCCCACAAGGCAATAAGAAGGAATGAACGAGTATGTAAAAAAGTTAGGAAGCTGATATTTTTAATAGAAGGACAAATGCTAGCAACAGACTTCTTAATACAATTTTTTAATTTATTCTTTATTATTGGTTGAAATCTATTGGAAATTATAAATTTAATAAGTTTCACTTCCTATTTTATAAACTTATTATTTTGTTGTTTTAATTTAATTTTAACTAATAGTATAGAATGGGTTATAAAATGTGTTATTGCTAATTGAGATGATGCAAAATGATATTTTCAAGTTGTACTTGTTAATTACTAGGGGCAAATGAGACACTTTTTGGCTCCCTATTAGTAAAACAATAGGTAGTTATTAAAAAAACAATGAAGGGTAAAATTGGAAACTAAATGTGGACGCCAAAAGGTTGAATTGTCTTTATATGTGTTAGAGTTATAGATTATAGTATTATAGATATAAATTATCGATTAATTATGTGCATTTGTACATACATGATATTGCAATATAGCTTCTGTGTGAAGATGAACTTTTGAAAATTTTCCTTCTCTACAAAACTATTTTTTTCAAAGATTAAGTTATCAATTTATTTTAAACTGTGTCTCTTTTAACTATGCAGGACCTTCCCGGTGCACTTGATGATGCCGCAGTGACGGAGGCTCTAGAGTTACACAAGATAAAAAATCGCCAATGGGCTATTTTCAAAACTTCTGCCATAAAAGGGGAAGGACTTTTTGAGGGTCTGGACTGGTAAGTCAATAAAATTGAAGGCTGTTTCATGGGAAATTTTATTTTAAGTATCGATAGATATTTGAGGATATTTTTTCCTCCTTATATTCCCATTTTTCTCTTATATTTTATCTCAAAAAAGGAAAAAATCAAAATATTTTTTATGGATATTTTATTGCCATAACTATAGAATAAAGTGCAGATCTTCGTGTCATTTCTAATTTGTAAATTTTTACTGTTGAGTTACATGGAAAGTTTGCCTAGTTACATGTATCATTTAACCTGAATGAATATATTATTGTTAATGAAGTGTTTCGGTGAAATATGTAAGATTGAAAGTTCATAGGTTTGCTAATACAGAACCCTGTCAAATAGAATGTCCGTAACTTGGCATGTGGTTTTGCATTTTTGTCTTTCCTGAAAATATGAAGGCTTGTTCAGCTTGGTCTAAAAATATGAATTTGTGTCATTTGTTTATATGGTTGTTTTTTGCAGTTGTTGATTATACTGAGATATTTTAATGTTACACTGTTTCTAGCAGCATTTCTAGGCTTATATAAGATAATACTTATAAAAAACCGTGGAAATTGTGCGCAATATTAATTTGTGAGCTTGTTAAATAGGTTGAGCAATACTCTCAAATCTGGAGGTGGCTAAAGGTGTCAGCTTCAACGAATTAGTTGGAAGATTGAATTCAGAAGGAAGGTTGACATTCGTATTTTGGTATCTCACTGTGAATGATGTTATAATAATTATGATTATTGAAGCTCGTAAACATGTGTTTTATTCCGTTTTGTGTTTGAAGTCAAATATGAATGATGGTCACTGGTTGTCTTTTTCTTGGGTCCTTATATTTTTAAGTCGGTCTCTTGGCTCCTATAATAGCAGTAGCTGAATAGTTTATATGGAAAATTTTCTCGGGAAAACGAGCTACATGGGTTTACACCTAATGTGCTTGACGACGTATCGATGATTCAATGAAGTAGTTTCTGTCAATGAGACAGCGGCTGATGATGGCAAGCTTTCAAAGCGCTTAGGTGACATGATGAGGACAGAGCAGCCATTGTTGTTGACAATGTGAATCGAGTAAGCAATTTTTTAATTAATGTAAAATGTATTAAATACAATATGATATTTTTTGTTGGATTTGAAATTTGTGCCATCTAAGATTAAGTAACTTTTGTTTCAAACTACTTTGTGTCGGACTGGTAACTTATTTGGGGCAAAACTTTCTTATGGTTGTTTTATATTAACATGACTAAATTTGAAATTTTCTTTCAGAATAACAGAATTTTAATCACCTAAAGAATCAGATGTTAGAGGAAAAATAACTTTTGCAGGGGAATAAATATATAAGGGGAAAAAGTAAAGAACCTCTCTTAAGACGAAATTGAAACTCGCGAAAAAGAAGGGAAAACGAAGAAAGATAACTCGCAAAGAGATGAGCGGAACATGGACGAGGTATGCCTGATACGATATCTAGAAATCATATAAATATATAAAGGAAAAAGTAAAGAACATCTCTTAAGCAGATCAGGTCTTCAACCCATCGGATTATATGCGTTATAATTAGGCTTTGTTTAGATTAATCAGAAAATTCAAACCAAACCAAAATCAATCTTTTTATGATTTTGTTTCATTCAGTTGTGATTTAAAATTTCTGTTAAGTATTAAAAAATATATTAAAATTTCTATTTTTAAAATTGTATAAAAATTTAATTATTTTTAATAAAATCATATAAAAATAGTCATTATGAAAGTTAAAATATAAAAAATCAATTTATTTAAATCTTGTATTTTATTAATTGTCGACAAATTTATCAATAATTAAATAATTTGCTAAAATATTTATTTATGAATTAATATATATTAATTAAATCTTCTAATTAAAAATTAAGTTAAAATTATAAAATTTTAAAAAATAATAAATTATTATATATGTTTTCTTGTAAATTTGTTAAAATGATTAAAAGTAATTGGTTTGATTTAATGTGATTTTAACATTTCAAATCAAACTGTACGCGTCATAAAAATTAAATTACCTCAAATTCAATTAGTTTTAATTTTTTAATTCTATTTTTAATTCGGTTTGATTTGATTTTAAATGTAAATGTAAATTTCGGTTAGGGTATAGAAGTTTGATTTTAGCTAAACTGGTTATCCAATTCAATTATAATATAAATTCTCCAATCATTGTTAAATATACCTACATAATTTTAAACATACCTCCTCATATTTTCCTTTTCCAACCATATCCCTTTCCTAATTTTGCGCAACGCTTTTACTCCAGACCTCCTTCATTGTTTCTTTTTCCTTGAAAACTTCGGTGCTTTCCCAGCCTCTTCACATTGCTAGGAAGAAATTCTACAGTGTCAAATGTATGAAGTAAAAAGAAAATCATCCGACAATCCACAAATAAAAATTACTAACCGTTTGAAATTATCAGTTTCAAATGCAACTTGGAAATAAAAAAAAAAAACTCCTATAATAAGGCATTCCACAAAATTACACATCACAAAAATTAGAAAGCTAAAAAAGAGTAAAGACCCTAACAAAACTTAGAAAGAAAAAATGAAATGAAGAAGAACCTCCAACGTGAGAACAAAACACTCATCAAAGAGAGAAATAGCAAAGAAGAAGAAATAACACTGGATACTGATCAACAAGAATCTGATAATGATTTATTATGAAAAGAAAAGCTTATATACAAGAGAGAAGAGTGTGGAAGAAGTTAATAAGCTAGGGTAGTTAGAAGCTAACAACCATAACTAACTAACTGCAACTATAAGAAAACTAACTAAGGTTAACTATTTAAACTAAGGAAGCTAGTTGACTAACTAAAGGCTGATAACAGAAAGCATACTATAACAAAAGCATACAAATCATGATTAAGAGCCCCCCTCAAGCTGGGAATGAATATATGAGGAGGCAAAGATTGGGTTAAGATATTAACTAGCTGTAGAGAAGAAGCTATTGGCAGGAGGTTGATAAGGCTTTGGTTCACCTTTTCTCTAACCACATGAACATCTATCTCAATATGTTTAGTTCTTCCATGAAAAACTTGGTTTAGAGCTATTTGGATTGCTAAATCATTGTCACAGAACAAAAAGGTTGCAAAATGAACGTTGAGGTCTTCAAAAAGATAAGTGAATCATTGAACTTCACATGTGGTTGTTGCAAGGGCTCTATGCTCTATTTTGGAGGAGCTTTTGGAAACGGTATCCTGCTTCTTAGATCTCTATGATACCAAGGAGTGTCCCAGATAAATGGAAAAACCTATCACTAATCTCCTAGTATCAACACATCCCGCCCAATCCGAATCACTAAAAGCCTTAAGATGAAGTAACTATTAGAATCAAAGAAAACGCCCAAACCAGGTGCTTGTTTCAAATATCGAAGGATGCAAAAAGCTACCTTATAATGTGCATCTATAGGCTTTGAGATGAACTAACTTAGCTACTGAACAACATGTGAGATGTCAAGTCGTGTTATGGTCAAGTATATGAGATGACTAACAAGTCTGCAATAAAGAGATGGATCAACCAATGGCTTGCCTGAAGAAGAAGTTAATCGTATGGTGTAATCCATGCGAGTTAGGGCCAGTCGAGAAGCAAGCATTCTTGAGTCAGATAATATGTCAAAGACATATTTCCTTTGGTATAGATGAATTCAAAATTTACTCCGAGCCACTTTAAGACCAAGAAAGTATTTAAGGTCTCCCAAATCCTTGATTTTAAAGGCTTCATCAAAGAGGGAAGTGATGCGCTTGATCTTGGAGAGACTATTACCAGTCAAGACAACATCATCTACATAAATAATAAGGGCGGTAACAACTAAACTAGGGAATTTCAAGAAGATTGAATAATCAATTGAGGAATGGTTGTATCCGTGTGATAGAAGAAAGCTAGAAAGTTGGGTCTACCATTGCCTGCTAGCTTGTTGAAGCTTATAGAAAGAACGCTGTAAACAGCACACTTGCCAGGTTCAAAATGCAAACCAGGAGGAACATGCATAAACGCCTCTTAGTATCAAGTTGTTTGAGATACCAGCCATTTATAGCTGCTAATGCCAATAGTAAACGAACAGTGATATTCTTAGCAATGAGGGAAAAAGTATCAATAAAATTCAGCCCCTCAATTTGAGTATAACCCTTTGTAACTAGGCATGCCTTATAACGTTCTATGGACCTATCCGAGTTATGTTTGATCTTGTAAACCTAGCAACATTCGATAGCAGTGTTGTTAGGAGGCAATGAGGTGAAAACCTAAGTATGATTCGCCTGAAGTGCAGTAAGTTCAACATCCATAGCTTTAAGCCAACAATCATGCTTGGATGCTTCAACATAGGTTCTTGGCTTGGTCACAATGGAGATAGACATGATAAAATGACGAAATGGTGGAGATAAACGATTATATGAAAGGAAATACTCAAGTGGATATCGAATATCTAGAGGAGTGATTGGTGCAGTAGAAGTTAAAGTGTAATGGAAGTCTCTTAAATCAAATAGAGGTATATGAGGTCTACTTGATTTGGGTGTGACAGGGATGGGTGGTGGTGACTTATGATGAGATGTTGAGGATGAGGAACTAATTAGAGATGAAGTAGTAACTGGTGCAGGTTTGCAGGAGATTGGTTATTATGAAGTTGAGGTGTTAGCAAAGGTATATCAAGCATAGGAGATGTAGGTGGTAAAGGCATTGAAATGTGAAGTGAACTTTCTAATGATGATGTGTTTGGGCTAGCAAGATATGAAAAGTGATCCTCGTAAAATATGACATTTCGTGATATATCAACATTATGTGTATGCAGATTGAAAATAAGACACCCTTTAGTATTGGGCTTGAAAACAAGGAAAATGCTTGGACTAGCTCATGGATCAAGTTTCTTCTATGATTTACCAAAGTGCTAACATAGCATAAACATCCAAAAACACAAATAATTGAAATGTCATATGTTTTATATATAATTGTGCAAAAGGTGAGATATTATTAAGGAGTGTTGTGTGAATACAATTAATAAGAAGAGCAGTATGTGTTAGAGCAAATCACAAAAAAGTAGAAGGTAGGTTGCTCTAAAATAAGAGAACTTGGGTAGCATTTAAAAGATGTTGGTATTTTCGTTAAACAATCCCATTTTACTATGACATTTTAAGGTAACCAATTTGCTTAATGATGACTTTTTTCAGAAAAAAATATTGATGACCTTGACTTTTGTGTTAAGCAGGTTTTCTATTTGTGTAATAAAATCAATTATGTGTTTATGGGTTTCAACTTTGGTAATCATAGAAAAATCTAAGTAAAACGCGCATAATTGTCCACAATAGTCCGAAAATAATCGTGTTAATGCATCGAGGTTTTTGAGCGATGACCCCAAATGTCTATATGCAACAACCCAAAGGAACATGATACATGAGAATCGCTTAAATAAAATGGGAGTTTCCTTTGCTTTGCATGGTGATAAGTGTTACATGTAAAGTTTTTATGAAAAGAAATATAAGAATGGTGTTGTTTTATTGCATGCAAACGTTCTATAAACAAGTGATCCATACGAAAAGGCCAACGATCAATGGGTAGTATATTATAAATGAGATGTGTAATGGTTGAGACTATTGGTTAGTGGTTTAGGGTATTAACAGAATCTGTGTAGAGGCCTCTTCTCACTTCAACTGTACCAATCATCGTCCCGATCTTCACATCTTGAACAATGCATGAAGAGTGTGAGAAAATCATCTTACAATGGAAATGAGATTAAGTGCTTGTTTGGCAATAGTTTTATAAAACTATTTTTAGTATTTTAGCATTTAAAAACTAAAAAAACTCGTTTGTGTAGTGTTTTTCTGAAAATAGTTTTCAAAAACAATTTTGGTTTTTTAGTTTTTAAAAACTAAAAAACAGGAACAATTGAAAGTAGTTTTTCTTTTTAGTTTTCTATTTTTTTTTGAAAACTCAAAATACAATGAGAATATGTTGTTTTTTGTTTTTCATTAATGAAATTTTAATAAATATGAACAAGTTTTTCCATTTTTACATCTTTAAAACAATTTTCAAATAGCATTTATCAAACAAGTTTTTATTTTTATTTTCAAAAATCTTTTTTGAAAACTATTTTTGAAAACTCTTTTCAAAAACTAAAAAACAAAACCAAACCAATCAAGCCCTAAATGTAACTAGATGAAATGTTTCAATGAACTTGGCTGTTCCAAAGTGGGTAGCATAAACTTGGTGTCCATTGGTTAATTTAACTATTACAAGATCAATAGAGATATATTTGAAAACAAGAGAGGGAAGATGTGGCATGGTTCACGACTCCTGAATCTAATATCCAGGGTGCCATTACTTGTGTGTTGATAGTGCAGATTCTAATGTCATGGTTACCTATTGGTGGTGGAGGTGAAAGAGGAGTAGTAGATAAGGAACCTATTTGATTGACATGTGAGAAACTAGGATTGGTTGTAGTTGAGCTTCCACTGGATGAATGTTGAATTAAAGCCATGATTGCCTTATACTATTGGATGTTTAGGCGAACCTCTTGATTCTCATTAATAGATTGCTGATAAATATCATTGACTTTTCCCTCACTAGTTACAATGTTGTTTACTGAGTTGTTCTTATTGTAAGATTTATGCCTTGGTGGGAAGCCATGCTTCCTATAACATATGTCTACTATATTCCCATTTCTGACATAGTGAATGCATGTTTTCCCATTTCAATTGGCACCATTCTTGCTATTTCTCCAATCACTGCAAGTAGGAGCAGAATTTGCCGAGTTAATGGAAATTCCTTTGGACTCATTATTAAAATTTTCCATATAATTGTTTCCCTATATTTGTCTTTCTTGTTGTGCAACATAAGAAAATATTTTAGAGATCTCAAGAAGAGGTTCTATCAAAAGGATGTAAGACTTGGCATTACTGTATTGATCATTCAAGCCTATAAGAAATTGCATGGCCTGATCTTCGAGTTTGCATTGTGCAATGGGATTGGAGACTTTGCAGGAGCACTAATGCATTCTTGGAATGCTCTCCGTAGGATCTTTCTTCAAGAGGTTCTTTTGGTTGAAGAAGTTGTTGATGAAGAGGAGAGAAAAGGTTGATGGAGGCGCCACTCTTCTAGGAGATAAGCCTTGGATGTAGAAGCCTGTCACAAGGGAAAGAACCCTTGATAAAAGTCGTAGAATCACTCTCAAGGTTTTGAGAGAAGAAGACACTCACAAGAGTCTCACAAATTCTAATTTGCATTAAAATGATAAAAAAATGTGTAAAGAATAAGTGAAGGGTTATTTATAGGGAGTTCTTATGGACTTGGACATCCAACCTAAGGCCAAATGGTAAAAGAAGAAAAAACCAAACAAGTCTCTAAAAATTAGGATCTATATTCCCTCCAGTTTGAATTTGAATTTTTGAGGGAAGTGACATGACACTTCTAAAATTCAAATTCAAATAAGAAGCAACAAGAACAACCATGTAAGAGAGAGAGTGTGATGTGGCACCACTCTAAGGGGAATAAGGGGTCCCACATGTCTCCTACATGCTTGATGTGTTGGTTAGATGGGTTTTAGAAGCAATTAGGGGTGTGGAAAGGAGAAACCACACGTCTAAATTCTTCTAGGCCAAGCCCAACTAATTAACACACTCTTCTAAAGGGACTAAACACACCTCCTAGAGAAAATAAAAACTATAGGCCAAAATGCAAGACCTAAAATTACTAAAATACACTAACTCAAAATGCATCTTCTCCATGTTGAGTATCTTCAATCACTTTTCTTTGGTTCTGGAGTGCTTCCATCAACAAAATCCAATTTGTTCTTAGCACTTAGGGCAGTAATCATGGTCTTGCTCCATGAGTGATAATTGTTGGAATCAAGCGGAGTTGAAACAAGAATCGTACCTAAATTTTTGTTAGGGTGCAAATATATGAAACTATGACATCAATGAATTGATTTGTTTCGCTCATGTTCGATGATGGTGAAGACATGAAGAAGAAAATGCATGATGAGTGCGCAACAGAGCTCTTCAACCGAAGAGCTCTAATACCATAACAAAACTGAGAAAGCAAAAATGAAATGGAGAATAACCTCCAACGTGAGAATAGAGCACTCGTCAAAGAGAGAAATAACAAAGAAGAAGAAACCAACACTGGATACTGATCAGCAAGAATCTGATAATGATTTATTATGAAGAGAAAAACTTATATACAAGAGAGAAAAGTGTGGAAGAAGTTAATTAGTTAGGGTAGTTAGAAACTAACAACCATAACTAACTAACTGCAACTAACAAAAAGCTAAGATTAACTATTTAAACGAAGGAAGCTAGTTAACTAACTAAAGGCTGATAACAAAAGTATAACAAATGCATACTATAACAAAAATACACAAATCATGATTAAGAGACCCAAATGGAAGAATTGAGTCTCCACATGAAAGAAGTGTCATAATATAAAAAAAACATGAAAACATTAACACTTAGGCAACACACTAATTAATTTTTATTTATTTTCTTCATAAAGATTAGAGATCCCAAATGTAGTAGAAGACAATGCGGAAGCATAGGATATTACTACGAACAAATAGAAAAATGAATTTGAAATCCAAATATCTACAATATAATAAGATTAAAAAAAAAGAAGAAACAAGGGAACAAACCTGTGGGATTCTGATGGTTCAGCAGATCAATTTTTGGAAAAAGGATATTTTGGGAATAGAAAATACAAAATCAACCTCTAATTAGAAATTAGGATAATAATTTGATATCAACTTTCTAATTTTTTGTATATTATTAATATTATAGGATTAGGTTGGTTTTATCATGGGTAAAAGATAAAACTTGTATTCGAATGGGTCTTAATTAGTTTGGAGTTTATCTCTTCGCACTTACGTTTGCTATTCACACCTCTACAAATTCAAAATTCCCAATACGTCGCCTTCTCCCTCCATGCTAACAGCCAATCAAGGGTACCCCACTGCACAGATCTCCCTCCCTCCTCCAGTCCCCCCTACCCAAATGAAGAGGCTTTTATCTACCATGTGTGGCACAGAGTAGAACCATCCATTCCGGTTCCCTTTATCCAATTAGCTTATGCATTCTCAGCCATAATGTCTACAATATTAAAAACTAATTAATTATTTTTCACATTCTCTATAATTGATCCAAATATATTGCAAATGTTTCTTAAATATTAAAAGAGGAATATTTTTATTATATTTCTGATCAATTAATATGAAACCTATAATTACTGTATTTGAGATCAAGTTGTACAAAATACTTGAAAAGAATTTATTTTTTTTACTTTTGAAATCAACTTATACAAAATATAGAATTTCTTTATTCTAAATAAACAAATTCAATTTATATAGTTAACATGCAGAGTAGTAAATATATATGTCAAATCACTTGATCAAGAAGTGAGTTAATTTTGAATCAATAACAAAAGAAAAGTGTTGAGTATTCAATATTATGGTGGTTGCTAATAGAAAAGTGGTAGGTGTTAAAAGAAAATCTATCAGATTGGATCAAGTTTGACTCGAAAATTCAAGAAACCCAATCAATTGAACTAGTATACAAAATTTATTCCAACTAGTGAATACTCTTAGTTTCATTAGATAATTTTATTTTCCAATAATCTTTGGGTTTTTCTTTAACTAGTCCTTCAAGTTCAAGTGGTGTTTACTCAACTATTTAGTTAAAAAGTTAAAAATTTTCAATTGTTTTGTTTATCTTTTCAATAAGATGTGTGCATTAGTTTTATGTATTAATTTATTATTTTAATTCTGGTGACAACAATAACAATAAAAGATGATTATAGTTAATTAACACAATGATAATAAAAAAATAATGATGAGTAATGACAATAGTTATAGTTGCGAAAATTAATTCAAATCTACAATTTCTTCTTTATTCGTCTCTTTCACATGAAGATTTTGTAATCAACCTTATAACTCATTTCTTCTTTTCCATAATACAGAGATATGTTGTGTGTTTGAATTATCTTAATAATTCTGTTAATAAAAGTTTAAATCAATTCTTCTAAAACAAACAAGTATTGTATTTTAAAGTATATATTGCCGATCATGATTCACAGGTCTAGTTGAAAATCAAATCAAGATCATGTTTAGATAAGTTTATTTTGGAAAACAATAATTAAGAAGAAAAAAATAAGATAGACTTTTTTAATAAGTTAAAAATTAGTTTATACATAAATTAAAAATAATCTTTTAGATAAGTTATATGAAATATTTTTATAAATTAATTAATATATAAGTTTATTTTAATTTCTAAAGAAATAATTGCTTTTTTGTATTTTTTATGAAATATTTATGAAAAAAATCAACATAACCTTAATAGTATTTTCCTATATCTTTAAAACAGGACCGACGATCAAACCAGTAACAAACTGATTCATGGTTCATTGGTTCAACCATTATTGAATCAGTAGTTGAACCGATCTTAATAAAATAGTATTTTTTAATTTATTAATGTACAATAATAATTAAGATTATAAAAGAAAAAATATATTAAAGATGTAATAAAAAAATAATTTTACTAAATACATTTTCATATTGCTAAGTTAACCCCCATTTATTGCTTTTTTAATTAAAAGGGGTGGACATAGGAGAATAAGGGGTGCATTTAGAAAAATCTGAAAATTTAAAAATAAAAAATTATGAATCATTTGAACAATTGATTTTAATAGTTGAAGACCAATTTTCCAGTTTTAATACCACACATTTATTTGATTGGTTTGAGCAATTATTAGGCCAATTTTCTGGTCGAACTGATCGTTTTGGTCTAATGGTTAAAATGCTATTATTTTCTTATAAAAAGAAGAAGGGGGAAAATTGGTTATGGATTAAGAAATGACATTTTGCATAATTTAGTTGTTTATCTTATCTAGACAAATCTTTAGGGTAATAAAAGTGGTGCAAAGGAGATTTCCATATAAGTAAAGACGATGATGGTAAACTAGTAAAGTCTAGGTACAAAAATATATTATCTAGTTGGTATATCAATATGGATATGCGAATCTTTTAAGTTTGTGTGGGTTTTGAACATTAATTTTTTAATGAATTCTAGTTGTAGGAAATTTTGAGCTTAGTTAGCAAAATCCATGAGTTCACACACTTGACCTATTTAAAAGGATAAAATTGTCATTCAGATTATTAGTTTGTATTAATGTTTTGTCTTTTTTTTTTGTAAATTATGATAATAAATTAATTTTATCTTATTAAATTTGTGTAAAATATATTATTTATATTTTTTATTTGTAAAATTATATTACTTCTAATAGATTATAATATAAATTATGTTTTTATAATATTTTTCTCTCAATTTTTTTAAAATTTTAAAATTTATATTAATCTTTAGAAAATTAAAGTTTGATTGTGTACAACCTGTGTTGAGTAGTTGTGCCTATGTAACTCTTACATAAGGAAAAATAGGTTTTCTTAAGTGATATTTTTTATAAAATAAATATATTAATCATAAAACTAATTTTATAATATACATAATTATATTAATATTGTATATATAATATGAGGATGAATAGTATTGTACTTATACCTTCATAATTTTTGTTAGTTCAAATTCATTCTATACTCATATATAATATGTGAATAATTATTCATCCAACATAAAATACTTTTATAAATAACCATAGGGTCTTGATATATTTTATCATCCCTACGCATAATTAGGGATATTGAAAATCAATCCAAAATAAATTGAAATTGAAAAAACAGAAAACTATAAAAGTCACTTTAATTTGTGACGATTTAATTTTTGTAATTTTCAAACCATGAAATTCATTAGATTTTCTATTTGACATGTTGAAATCACACTAAATTATTTATCTTTAGTTATTTTAGCAAATTTTGGAAGAAGTCATATACAATTACTTATAACTTTCTAAGTTTCTATAATTTACCCTTAATAATTAATTAGAATTTTCAATTAATATGTATTAGTGAATTAATATTTTAGTATGACTATTTAATTTCATTAAATATAATTTAATAAAGCAATATCTAATATTTAAATGAATTGACGATATGTATTTTAACTTTAATGCTTGCTACTTTTATATGATTTAAAAATAAATTTTTTAATGTACTTTTTAATAATTAATAATAAAATTTTTAAATCACAATATCAAACTAATTTAATTTTAATATTATAATTAATTTAAATCAAATCAAATTCCACGTTACTCATCTATATTGTTAATAAAGGAATACCCCTTTTGACGTTCACTTTTTAAAATACTTATTCTACCCTTACACTTATTTTAAAATTAAAAAATAAATTATTTTGTCATAAGAGGGACTTGAACGCACAATTTCTGACTCCTCAAATATAAACTTTATCACTAGACCAACCTTATAACTTTATGCAAAAAAATTACTTTAAAATATTCATATCCAACATACATAATTGTCTATTAATAGTATAGATATAACATATAAGATAATATCATATATTATACATATAAATGAAGGAAATACCTCCTTTTGATGTCCTTTTTTCAAAATACCTATTCTACCCTTAGACCTATTTTAAAATTAAAAAAATAAATTAATTTGTCATAAAAGGAACTTGAACCCATAACCTCTTATTTCTCAAACATATACTTTACCACTAGACCAATCTTATAACTTTAAGCAAAAAATTACTTTAAAGAATTGATATCCAACATACATAATTGTCCAATTATATCTATAATTTATACCATACGATATTATATTATATACTATATATATAATATTAATAAAGATACTATTAATAAAGATAATACCCCCTTTTGATATCTACTTTTCAAAATACCTATAAGAGGGACTTGAACCCATAACCTCTTATTTCCGAAGCATATACTTTACCACTAGACCAATTTATAACTTTAAGATAAAAATTACTTTAAAATATTGATATCCAACATACATAATTCTCCATTTATATCTATAATATATAATATATGATATTATATTATATGCTATATATTATATATGAGAATATAACTTTTTGGCTCCACATTTTATAATTATTTTACCTTCTAAACATTTTATGACTGTTCCCACTTTCAAAAATATAACTTCTCCCTATTCATATATGCGTATATTTCATGATAAATATTTTTAATAAACATGCAAATACACAGGTGCGCAATGTTTTGAGTTCTATTCAAACTCTCCTCTTTCCATTTTTTCATATTCATTGCATATTTGTGATATCCATTAATTATCTGACATGTTTTTATCACGTTATCATAAACAAAAAAATATAAATTAACAAAATATATTTCAAAATATATCACATAACAATTTATATTTCAAAATATAAAAATTTACAAAAGATATTAAATTAAAATACTAAAATTATTATTAAATATTAAAATAGAAATGTGAAGACATAAGTGCGACAATGTTTGCATTTTCGCCAGTAATAATAATGTTATCAAATAAATTTTAACTTTGTGTGTGTGAAATCATATATAAGAAATAATGAAATATTGTAAGAAGTTAATATTAACTATTCAATAATTATACATGGGTTGGAATTTTTTAAATCATTTCCCCCACTAATATTCAAACTTAATATGCCATTGCATACTATTCAATTGCTCTTTAATTCTAGTAGAGCTAATATAAATCTATTTGACTAAACCGCATTTGACTTGATCATGTTTTTACGTAATACTTCTCGCAAATGAAAAAAAAAACTATTGTTGTTTTTGTTCTTGTACCCATGTGTCAGGTTGATCTCTTTCTTAGGATTTTGAGTCTTTAGCCATTCCAACTCACACAGTGTACCTACAAAAACACTGTTCAAGTCAGAGATAGATTAAAGAAGGTACTAACAAAAGTATAGTGTGTCAGTAAGAAAAGTAATATATAATAATGTGTGTCGTCAAACCTGTACCAATGATTTGCTATTTATAGGATATTGTTTTCTAGGCTTGGGCCTATGCGAAATTTTAGGATTTCTTCCTTACCTATTAGGGGCAGTGGGGCCTTTTCATGCAACAAATCTTTTTTTTCCTATGCGTCAACTTATGTTCAAATCTGTCTTCAGTAAGCCAGATGTAAGGGTCTGTTTGACCCTGGCAGTGCGTCTTAGATTTGGGGTTGTTCGGTCCTAGAGAGTCCTCCAGTATATAACCCTACAAGCATCAAGGAGCGAGTCGAAGGAGATGTTATAACTTGACATACTAAGGGGCTTGTCCGATCCTGACAGTGCATTTTGGATCTAGGGAATCTGGTCCCGAAGGGTTCTCCAATACACAACCCCACCAACATTGAGGAGCGAGGCGACGAAGACTTTATAATGTCAGTCTCAACATTTTGGTCCCTCAAAAATTTTTTAGGTGACATTTCCCACCCTTTTTACTAGGGTTTTTTCCTGCCCTTTACTGTTGGGCATTGTTCCTGCATTGTTAGGTAAGGTCCATTAGAGGGCACAAGTTGGATATGAAAAGACAACGAGCCTGGGCCATTGATCTGGGTTGATCCAACGGTGAAGATGATTCCACCCTTTGAGTTGCTACAGACCTCTTGTTTATAAATAGGGATAAAGGTTGCTCTTCTGCTTCATTCTTCCTTTCCTCCACTTGAAACTCCTGGGTTTCCCCTTCTTTTGTTCAGGTATTTTGAGTCTCATCGTGCTTTGTGGTTTATTTTTATGGCTTCTGAGTCTAGTTCCTTTGTGAGGGAGGTTTCTCCCCCCTTAGTTGTCGGTCCTCTTCAGCGAGTGAGGGCCGACTCTCCCGAGCAGACGGTGGAGGGATCTTCTTCCTCTACTGTCGGTGGTTCCACGAGGGTATCTCTTTCCCCAAGCATTTTTCCACTGAAAGACTCTGTAATGCCCTATTTTCTCTATTGCTTGGTTCGAGTGGGTAAGGTTTGAAGTGGCCAAATATCATTCCCTAATAATGTCCCAGAAAGATTATGTTTCCTTTTATGACATGCATCCTTTTTGTCCCCTAGCCGACCAACCCTATCTCCCTTCATGATGAGGGCATGCTTGAGTGACGAGACCTTAGAGTCGGATCTTGTCTTTAGGAATTCTCTTCTTCCCAGTAAACATAATTTCTTCTATATGTATACTTGTCTTTTTAAAGACTTAAATGTAGAAATCCCTTTTTACCATTTTACCATGGGTGTGCTATGCATAATGAACTGCGCTCCCACTTAGATTCATCCCAATGTATGGGCTGCAATCCATGCTTTTCGGATCTTACGTCGGATCTATTTTATTGAAGGCACTTTGAGTCTCTTCTTCCATTTTTACCGGACTTCCCAAGTTAGGTCGATTCACTGGTCCTCCATTAGTCGTGTGGTCAGGCGTCCCTTGTTCGAGGTCTTGACCTCCTTCTACAAGGACTAGAAGTCCAAATATATGAAAATAGTGCTAAATTCGAACTGCGTGGCGAACTTCTTTTATGACCGAGAGAGGAAGCCTTTGTTCCCTATCAGTTAGTAGCTAGAGCCCCGCCGCCTATCCACATTTCCATTTGAAATGCTGTCAGAGCAAGAGAAGAATGACGCAACTTTTTTTATGTCCTTGCCACAATGTCTTCCTATTTCTCGAGTGTTTCACTTATTGGCACTCTCCCAACCAAGTATGGGATTTGGAAGGTAAGGGATGATATTTTGCTTGAGTCTAGTTTGTCTTGTCTATGATGCTTAGTTTTCGTACTTACTTACTCTATATTTGCAGGGATAATCAAGATGTCATGCCGTGATGATGAGACCCTTTTTACTTAGATTTTAACTTTGAGCTTAAGGCTCGATCCTCTACAGGGACCAACTTTAGGTGTCTAGAGCCCATTCAAGTGGAAACTTATTCTTCTTTGTGAGCACCTCCTAAGGATGTCATTTCTCCCCTTACACCTCCTCCAAAGCCCCGAAAGAAAAAACCAAAACCCAGCTCCAAGAAACGGCCCCAAGATGACGAGAGGGGTCTTCTAAAAGGCCAAGGCACCAAACAAACACTTTTTCCTTCCTCGTCGTCCCTCCACCTTTGTGCAAAGGGATCTTCAAAAGGTGGTTGTGGATAATCAGGCCTTCCAACAGTGCGTGGGGGATCTTAAGAAGCAAAGGGATGCTGCTTATAACCTGGGCACGTACTTGCAAAAACACTTCAATGCTCAAGTCAGAGATGGGTTGAAGAAGGTACTGGCAAAAGTATAATGCATCATCAAGAAAAGTAATATATAATAATCTGTGTCATCAAACCTGTACCAATGATTTGCTTTTTATGGGATATCGTTCTCTGGGCTTGGGCCTATATGAAATTTCAGGGTTTCTTCCTTACATATTAGTGATGCAATCATCACTAGCAAGGGTCCTATCACACGGGCCTTGGCTAAGAGGATAAAGGAAAACTTAAATAGGAAGGAGGAAGGAAGACCTCAACTCCTTTTTAAAGTAAAGATAGACCATAAACCTCCTAGGTAGCTAGTTTTAGGGTAAGCCTACTTGTTTAAGACATAGTCTTACTAGTTTAAAGTTCTTTCCTATTTGGCCATGTATTTTGGCTTTTCTTTCATTCTATTTTGTAATTAGAGATGTAAATAGTTTTTTGCATGGAGTGTGTTGATTAGGTGGGCTGTGAGGTGTTTTTGGAAGTGTTGGTTTGCTAAAAACCACACCTAAATTCATCTTAACACCCTTTTAACCAACTAGGAGACATGTGGGACCCCTAGTTCCCCCAGGAGGCTCCAATCCCCTCTCTCTTCCACCTAGGTGCCTACTTGGCTGAATATGAGTCAACCAAATTTGAGTTTGAATTTTGGAGTGCCGTGTGGTTTCCCTTGAAAATTCAAATTCAAATTTAGGAGACATAGATCCACCTATCTAGGGCCTTGTTTGGATCTTCTACCTTTTTAAACGTGTGTTAATCATGCTTAGCCTAATTAACACATGTTTAAGAGCTCATGGGCCTTGGATTCTCCTAACCACTCCTAGCTCTATGAATTGATATCTCCCCCCTTTGTATCATTTTAACACTTGAATGATAATTTTTTGAGAGAATTCTTGAGTGTTCTTCTTCTCCTTTGAGTGAAAGTTCCACATAGCTTCTATCAAAGGCCTCTTCCCCCTTCCTTTGTGGCAACTTTCCTCTCCACAGCGTATCTCTAGAAGAGTGGCGTCATTCCACCTTTCATTCCTTATCTCCTTCATCACCATTTCTTTTGGTGCAAGTATTAGAAGAGGATCAAAGGAGAGCAATAATGGAAGTTGCATAAATTAGGGGCAGTGTGGTCTTTTCATGCAATAAGTCTTTTTTTCCCATGCGTCAACCTATGTTTAGATTTGTCTTCAGTAAGCCAGATTTACCCAAGGGCCCATCCAATCCTGACAGTGCATCTTAGATCTAGGGATGTTCGGTCCTGGAGAGTCCTTCAGTATACAATCCCACCAATGTTAAGGAGTAAGTCGACGAGGACGTTATAAATCGACTTACTAAAGGGTCTGTCTGGTCCCGACAGTGCATTTTGGATCTAGGGAGGTCCAGTCTTGGGGGTCCTCCAGTACTAAAGTAAATTATAGTATTACTTTCTAGGGTTTAATGTATGTTTTTAAACATCCAGGGAGTGTTATTGTAATGTTTTTAAACTTAGAAAAAATTAGTGTAGAAAAAATTAAAGTTATGTGTAATTTGATGAAAATTGAGAGGTGTTTTTGTAATTTGTTCAATTTACTCTTTCGATCTACTTTCTATATTTCTTCAAGGCACCAAAAGGTATTATATCTCAATTTAAGTCCATTTTCTCTAAAATTTTGTAGGGAAGGTCAGATGGTAGAAGGAGAGTGACTTGGGTATCATGGGAGCATGTTCGTTGAGAGAAGGATAAAGGTGGATTGGGGTTGAAAGACTTAAGAACTTTCAATTTAGTGTTGTTGGGTACATGGAAATGGTGATTGAAGGTAGAAAGTCAGGGCATGTGGGGTAGAATATTGTAGGCTAAGCATGGAATGGAAAAAGGGTGTTGGGAAGGAATGTGTCACACCTGTTCTAAGTGGTGGAGTGATTTGCAATCTATCGAGTAAAAGAGTCAAGGGAAAGGAGCATGGTGGTCAGAAAATGTGAAACACATGGTTAGGGATGGAGGTCAGGTCTTATTTTGGAAGGACATATGGCTAGAAGATCAGACGTTAAGTCATTCTTTTGAGCAATTGTATGAGCTAGCAAAAAATCAAATGATGTCTGTGAAAGAAATGTGAGGTTTAGGGTCGGAATGACAATGACTTTCTCAAGGATTCACATTGTGGACTTCCCAGAGAACTCTCAATAGCACCTTATTCAAACTTGATAACTAATAAAATAAGATACAACATATGAAATCTAGATTATTAGGACATACAATAATAACAAATTATCCAAGTACTTCGGATATTTAACATGTTGAAAAAGACAAAAACTATAAATTATAAACATAATAATAATAATAATAATAATAATAATAATAATAATAATAATAATAATATTATTATTATTATTATTATTATTATTATTATTATTATTAACTCGTGCACAAATGTATTATTACATTTTTACTTTTTTATTCTTTAACTAGTATTACACTAGTTAAGAAATTGATAAATATTTTTTATCATTGGATTTTATATGTAAAATTATAAAAAGGTGTATTTTTTTTTTTACCCAGGGTCTTTAATATTGGATATATAATAAATAATATGATTATTAGAACTAGATAATGTATGTTAAAATAGATAAAAAAAACATATATTTTTGTAATTAAAGAGTTTTCATTATAATGTTCCAATACTTTCCAAGACATTATTGGACCTTTTCATCATGTGATATGTGTGTTCCATATTTTGATGAAATTATAGATTGACGCCCACAGTGCCACGCATATAACTACAAATGCAAGTTCGGTGAACCCAACAAATAATGTAACTTACATAGTACGTTTGGGACCCATTTTCTCTTCCAACCAAAATGTTGAAAGCGTCTTTCTGATAAATAAATTGTTTCTCATAATTTAAATATTTATAGTTTATTATTATTCTTTTAAAAATATTTTCTCTTTCTAGTATTTTATTATATAAATATATTTTTATTACATTTGAACAAAATTAATTATTTAAAATTTTTTTAAAACAAATTTATTCAAATAAAAATTAGTGATAATTATAATTAATTATTAAAATAATCTAATTTTTGTAATTATCCTAATCACACCTAAGAAAAATGAGGATTTAAGATCCGGCGACCAAAAAAACTAAAATTCACGTAATTAATATAGAGGCTAAACTGCATGATTCTAAATTTTTGTAATTTTAAAAATTCTAACTCAATTTTTAAGAGTGTGATCTTCAACTTTTAAAATTTTTTAATTGATACTTAAATTAAACGGAAGGCTAATTATAATAAATTCAATATTAATATTTACTCCACAATCAATTAATTTAAGTAAATAACTTATTATTCGACATCTTGGAGATCTGTTTTTGTAACAATGAATTATTTAAGCATGTGATTATTAATTGATTATTGTCTAAATAATTGATTATCGTGAAGTCAATATTAACAATTAATTCTAGAATGATTAGGGTTTGATTAGTTTGGTTTTGATTTTGTTTTCGCGAAGATAAGTAAAAAAAAACACAACTTGTTTGACAAGTTTTATTTGAAAATTATTTTGAAGATATAAAAATGGAAAAACTTGTTTATATTTATTAGAATTTCATTAATGAAAAGCAAAATACAACATAGTCTGATTGTATTTTGAGTTAAAAAAAGAATAAGAGAAAACTGAAATGCAAAACTACTTTCACTTGTTTCTCTTCTTTAGTTTTTAACTAAAAACCAAAACTGTTTTTGAAAACTGTTTTTAGAAAACACTATCCAAACAAATTTTTTAGTTTTTAAAAACTAAATACTGAAAACAATTTTATAAAACTATTACCAAACAAGCATTTAGTCTTCATCTAAGTTGAGTATAAATTAAAAAATTTTAAAAGTTTAAGATGACAATATTTTAAACTAAAGATTGAGAATTAGAAATTTCAAAATTTTCAAATTTAAAAATAAAGGTATGGAGGTAGACTTAAGTCATTAATATATTAACATCAAATTCAAGGAAAGTATTTATAATTTACATTTTTTTTAAAGAACATATAGCATATAACTCAAGAAAATTATTTTTTTAAAAAATTAAAATTACAAATGACATTACCAATTTTAGATCCACCGAAAATTCTAATAAAATATTATCATAAAATTTGGTGTATATATATTAAACATATTTTTTTTTAAAAAATAACATCTTAGTAATGTTCCAAAATTTACTAAACTAAAATAAACTGTTACTTGATTACAAATTATAATTATTTATTATTATCTATATACAAAGGAAATATCCTTTTTATATACACATTTTTTTAAGACAATTTTATCTTTTAACTCTGCTGAGAGGTCCAAACCACCGAAAACAATTCACTCTGCCAAGTAATTATTAAGTGAATGGTAGAAAGCAAAGGAAATATGCATGTCATAGACAAATACCACTCAACATTTTTCTACATAGATACTCCTACAACTCAATATATTGATAAGTGTTCATTTTATATAAAAATATCTATTTTTATACATTTATCTAACTAGGAATTAAAGGAGATATTTTGAATAATTCAACTTTATTTTATAAATAGATTTGTTTTAAAAAAATGATAGATTTATGCATTTAACCTATGATAATTTATCTTGTGGATAAATAAATTGAATCTCTATTTGAAGCAAGCATGAAGTAGTTAAATGGACACAAAAGTTTTGATAAGTAAAGACATGCTCTTTCCCAAGAATCCACAGAGTGGATTCCAATCTACTTAGCAAATTTCCCCAAAAGTAGGTACATTATTGAGAAAAAATCTACTAATAGAAGTCCAATCTACTCAGCAGAGGGAGTTTTCTTCACCATAAAGGATTCTCATCACTTAGCGAAATTAAACTCACTAAGCGAATTGGTCACATCTTGTGGCTCTATAAAAGGAACAACAGAGGTAAGAACAAGGCAGTTGGGTACAAGTTGGAGGGAGACCGACAAGAGAGTGCGTAGACGAAGACAATGGGAAGCTCATCTCCTGGGAAGGAGTGAATTGATCCATTCTTCATCTTTTATCTATAAGTAGAGATGGGAAGACAGATAACTTGACATGTGAAGGCCGCAATTCACGAAACTCGATCCATGAAGCCCAAATTCTATACGGGCTCATTATTTTTTAGCCCACACCGTCTCGCAAAGTTCATAGAGGCCCACTGGCTAATCCGCATAAAAACATAAAACAAGTTTTTTTTAAAGAAAAACCAATTTGTCTCATTTTTAATTATTATAAAAATCAATATATATCCAAAGTCACTCCATAATGGGTTACAAGCAACAATTAAGCAAAGTTAGAGTACTGATTACTTAATAGTTAAATACTAAATGTAATCACAAATAATTAAATATAATCTCAATTCTCAATTCTAAAATATAAAATGAAATAATTTAAATTTAAAAAGCATACAAACAAAATATAAATGCATTCAAATATAAAATCTCAAATTCTTAATTTTTAAATGTTATCGCAAAAATATTAATTTTTTTCTTTTTTCTCATGACACTCCATTTTTATAAATAACATAATATAATTTTTATTAAAATTAATTATGTGGAGGCTCGTGGGTTAACCATTAAATCCTCAAGTTTTACAGGTCGAACCTAAAAAGTCTGTATATCTAAATGAGTTTAAAATTTTAGGACTCCGTACCATACATGTTGTGGATATTTTGTTAAGGTATTGCAAAATAAAAAGTATTTAAAAGTAATTTTTGCAAATTATAAGACATTGATTACAATTAAGAATATAAATATTTCTCAAAAGGTCATTTTAGACCATGTGGGACTTTACCTCTTTTTAATATCATAAAAACAATAACCCTTAAACTTAATAAAATGTATTATATTTGTTTATTATAAATCATATCTAGCCTATTTTTTACTTAGTATATTACTAAATTAGTAAAAATAAATATAAAAATAATATTTTATTGAATCCAGTTCAACCCCGATTAAACCTTTGAACCCTGAACCCATGGCCTCACCGATTCATGATTCGGTTTTGAAAACTTGCAATTCACCAAATGACGCTAAATACTAGGAATGGATTTTGATTAGTTAGTTTGTTAAATTCTCAATTTTAATGCAATGTTTCTAGTATTAGTAGTCAAAGGATTGATATTGAACTAGGATCCATAGGATTTTCTTGTTAAGAAATTAACTTGGATGATTTATTAAATCCATTAACATTGAGTAATGGAAGACGTGTTGAAAAATATGAGGATTTCATAGAAGTAAGATAGGTGAAACTTGATCTCAACATCTAATTTCATTAACCTTTATTTAACCTTTACTTCTGCTCATTTTCATTTTTCTTTTTAGTTGTTCTTCAAATCTATACATCGATCTTCATAAGTTTTACTAAGGATTGTTGAATTTCTATATTATATTTCAAATCCATAGGGAGACAACTCGATATTTATCGGATATTGCATATGATCAGTACACTTGCTAGAAGTAGTACCTCGACAAGTTTTTGGCACTATTGCCGAGGAGTTGCGTTAAGATATTTAGTAACTTCAATTTTTCCTTTGTTAAACTTGTTTATATACTATATAGTTAATTTTAGTTAAACTTGGTATTTATCTTTTGTACAATTTAAGTTTAATTTATCTCAATTTAACAGTTGCTACTAATTGTTGCTTTAGTTATCTGTCTTTTTAACAATTGATAGTTGAACCAAAGCAATCAAACACTAGAGCCAGAAAACCAAGCTAGTAAAGCAACTATTTCAATGAATCCCAATAATCCAAATCACTTCAACATGGTTGAGGATATGAGCACATGGTACCAATAAATGAGGCAAAAATAGTTAGAAGAAGAAAGAGAAGAGGAATAAAGACCATGGAAGATGTGTATAGAGCTTTAACAACCATGCTTAGAGCAAAAGATAATTAGAACAGGAAAGAGAAAAAGGAATACAAAAAATTGAATATATGTGTAAATCAAATCTATTCAGAGCTTCAACAAAAGTATTCTCAATATAAGAAAGTTGTCACTTCACCACCACAACCTTCCTAACCACTGCACCAGTAACATACTCCAGAACCATGGTGCCAAGATCAACCCCAACCTTGGTGCTAAACTAAAGCACCTAGGTATCAAAAACGTCCTTTGTTATCAAACAACACTCCTAGACTTTAAAAAACTCTCAAAGAATTCACGCAAAACTCTTTATCAAATCGACAAGAAAGAGAAGCTTCATAAAGAATCCCATTAGAATCACCTTCACAACCATGGCATCAAGACATAATTTCCAATTTGGAAGACACTATTCAATACTACGATAAAATGGGTGATTAATAATTGTATGTAAATTGACCTTTTAGATTGGAAAAGGCTCTTGAAAGATATAATCAATCAAGTTTGTCTCTGCAAGCTTTGTTGGAAAGGTTTCAGGCATATGCTAATCAATTGGGTGAACTATGTAAAGTTCAAAATAGAGCACCTTTGGCTAGTTGTTAACCAGGTCTTGAAGAACAAGGTACTATGATCATCACTTAAGATACAAATGAATTTGAAGTTTTGAATAAACCATTATGTGAGCAAAATGAAAAATATGAGAGTTTTAGAGTAAAAAGATAGTGAAAGCAAAGAAAAGGTGAAAATAAAAAAGAGTGAATACAAATTAAAAAAAATAAATTGAGCAAAAGCTTGTGTGAAAAGGATGAGATGGTTTATGTAAAAGAAATTGAATGTGGGAAAATGAAAAAATAAAATAAAAAAGAAGTTAAAAGTGAATTAGTTGAAGAAAGTGATGTAGAAAAAAATGCAATGTTGTAGTTGTTAAAACTAGTTCACAAAAGTGCAAGATTTTGAAATTTTTTCTACCTCAAGCATTAGAAAGTAATGTGTTTATGGATACAACCAATTTAGATAAGGGGCATCTCTATGCTCTTGTCAAAGATCAGGTGTTCATGTCTTAATTTTTTCAAGAAATTCATCCACCGGAAGACATTGAACATACTGAAAAGTCTTTGGAGAAAGAAAGTGAAGAAAATAAAGTGAAGCTTTGTGAAGAAAACATGCCTTTTATGGATTCATTTGTTAATGTTGCTTGTGTTGATATTTGTGAAGATTTTACATGCCAGCAATCTTGAAAAATAACATCACCGGTGCTAACGAGACCTAAAATTAACCTAAGAAAACTGAAACATTTAATTCATCTCAAGGAATTTCTTATGAGGATATTCAAGAAAGAGAATTCTTGGTCTAGAGCTCTAAAACCCAAATGGAGGCCAAAATTGTCTCCTAAGAGGTAGGAATTCATTTGAGCAAATCATTTGAAAGACCTTTAAGATATGTCATATGTCAGGATCATGATGTAAAACAAGCAACTACTGGGAGGCAACCTAACATTTTTTTGTTGTTTAATTTTAATTTTACTATGATGTTTGTTTTGGTATTGTAAATCTGATTTTTATAGGAAGAAGTTCAATCAAGAAATTCAAAGGAAATTGCTCACTGCCTCAATTTTGCTTAGCAAATTTAATTTTGCTAAGAAACGTTGAAACAGGGCAACTTTAAGTTAGACTCTGAAAGAAATCTACTCAGCGGATTAATTTTTGCTCAATAGATTATGCAATGTGTTTATGAAAATTTTTAAAGCTGCATAATTTCGCTGAGTGAAAATTTGAAGAAAGAATGCCCGTGGGAGAAGTTTACTCAGCGAATTCAAATCAGTTTAGCAGATGACAATCCGTTCAGCAAAAAATCCATAAAATTGAGAAGGTTTCACTAATGCCATCTAACTGAGCGAATCCACTTTTACTTAGCAAGAGTGGCCACGACCTGGCACTTAAAAAGTTCCAAAAATCCTTTTCTCTCAAATATTCGTCCTTACCCTTCAACTCCAAAGTCTTAAAGGCATTCTTTTGAAAATTTCTTGCGTTTTCTCTTACATTGTCTTATTCAAGGTCAATAATGGCTTCCTTTTTTCTAATTGAATGAATGTGTGTTGAATCCATGAGTTTTTCTGTGCATATATAATTAGTAGTTCATTCAAAATCTTGTTAGAGTCTTAAGAGTAGAAATAGAGTTTACAAATTTAACTTAAAATGAATCTGTTGAATGCTCTAATATGGTCTTCTTGTAAATTTTAGATTAATTGAGTCTAAATAGGGGTTATTTTTGTGAAATTAATTGTTGAATACATTGTAAGCTCTATTATGTTTTAGAAAATGGCAATGGGTTGTGTTGTAGTTGGACAAAACTATGAAACGATATCTCTTTGCAAAAACATGAATAAGTGAAAATTCACTGAGCGAATTAGAATTCTCTTAATGGACTCTAACTAGAAAGTGAGTCTCAAATTTAGCTTAGCGAATTTGAATCTACCAAGCAAATTTGAGGCAGTGCTGAAATGTGCCTAATTACCTGATTTTGTGTTTTTCTTCTATTTTGTTGAACTCTTTTGGGCCAAATAATCCTTGATATTTAACTTGCTTAATCTTATACATTTTTTATTACCTTGGAATTGGAAATTTCATTTTGTAAATGAGACTAAAGAAGGGGACTCATACTCATGTCATTCCAACAAACAAGAAATGGTAAGGTCAGACTTCTTCCTCTCACCATGAAGACCCATCACTTATAAAAGAAAAGGGTCATGAAATTCTTGAAAAGATTATGGAACCGTTGGATAAAAGAAGATTGATGACTAGAAGCAAACAACAGACGTTCATACAGTTGGAGCCCAGAAGTATAATTTTGGAAAGAAGAGTTAATTTAAAATTGGGTGAGTATGGAGAATTTTAAGCTAAGATGAGAAGAAAGAAATGGATTGAATTGGCAGAACCTGAGAGAAAAATAATGAAGACATTGTGAAGGATTTCTATGTGAATATCTTCCCCACTAGAAACATTGAAGTAGTTATGCATTCCTAGGTCAAAGGTGTGACAGTAAAATATGATAGGGACACAATTCAAGAATATTTGAAGGCTACATTTGTTGAAGATAGATTCGATAGTAATGAGAGGATGACAAGAAGACAAGAGTTTGATCCAATAAAAGTTAGCATGGCAGCATGGTCATGCATTAAAGTCAGGACCTCAGGGTAAGCTTCCTACGATTATTAAAAGAGAAAATTTGAAGAACCTTACACGAATTTGGAGAAACTTCATTTTGTCAAATGTGATCCCCATCATTCACGTCTCAGACATAAACATGAAGAGAGAAAATTTGATTTGGTGCATCATGAAAAAGTTGTAGGTAGATGTGGCTACAGTAATTGTAAATAAGATGAAAAAATTTGTTACATCTCAACCATCCTCAGAGGGTGTGGTGAAGCCATTAGGGTTCCCTACACTAATTGCTGTGCTTTGCAAGTATCAAGGCATTCAAATTCCCCCACACCTCATTAAAAATATCAGGTCTTCCATCAATGCTTCATATATCAAGGCTCACTACTTGAATGCATTAGATGATTTTTAAGGAGTTGAGTCACGACCTCTACCCTAAACTAGCACAAATATTGTTGCTCTCCATAACTTCATGGAAATTTTACCAAAATATTTATTTTTATTCTAGTCTTTCCATAGAATAGAAGACCTAATTTTCTCAATTTTACTCTCAATTTCTTCATCCTTAAAATTGGGGAAATTACTTTATCACAAGTTCAAACTCAAAAGTGACTAATAAACTATATCTTATTCATAAGCATATAATTTATCAATTCTTCTTATCCATCCACACTTAAATTAATGGACTCATGCAATAGATTGCCAATCCTAAAACAAATAAATAAAAACAGAAAAAAACTACAACAATTACTAAAATTAAAAGAAAAATAATTCTTATTACATGGGTTGGTCATTGGCTACATTAAACTCTCGCAACTTGAGGATGTCATGGATGCCATAAAGGAATACCTAAGCGTATATTTAGGATGCACAATTCCCAAAGAACTTAGCCTAATCTCTTAGCCTCTCTCAAATTTAGAAAGCTATAGTATAAGTAAAAAATGGAATGTTTCAATTCCTAAATAGTACCCTATTTATAAAATAGAAAATGACGTGTTACGGTAGGTAAGGCATGCATAAGTTAGAGAGCTAAATTTCTAATTATCTTTCCCAAGCAAGAACAATGGGTGTCTTTGGACCACATATAAGGCTCACCAAACTGGCGCAGAGGGTCCCCTTGAGTAAGGACAAAAAGTTTCTTAACTGCTAGTATATGGCTCGCTCAAGTGGTGTGGAAGGTCCACTCAAGTAAGGCCATAGAAAGATTAATTTAGGCTTTTTTAAGAAACCGTGGTATTTGCTTAAACAAGGACAATGAAGTGTTTATCCTCCTATTTTGGGATTTTACTTGAGTGGATTTAAAATTTGGGTGTTCTTTTATATCTTTTGCATTCTTATAATTTCTTTTATCATTAAACCTGTGTAAGTATTTCTCCAAAAACAAGCACATTATTCTGAATAAATAAGAACTTTTACATGAATTCTATCCTAAGACAAAATTTTAAACAAATGAGAGGCGGTTTCGAGGTTTAGAAGCATAAGAAAAATAAACAATTACAAATTCCATACTAGTTTTAAACAATAAAAATCTATTAACTATTAAAATAGAATATATGATACTTATTTTATCTAAAAATTGTTAAAATACAATTATTTTTACAATAAATACTATATAAACATTATTTACTATTTTGCTTTTAATCCATAAAGAGTTATCTAAACCACTTTAGGCTGGGATCCAATATAAAATAAAAAAATTATTGAAGATTCAACATAAAACAAAAATTTTATAGAAATTCATCCAAAATTCACTAATAATAATATACCAAGTACTACCTATAAAAAACTAATATATCAAGGACATGTGTTGTATTTACTGAATTACTCAAATTTATATTCTATATAAAGTTATTGAAGATATAATCCCATAACTCGACTAAATTTAACTCCTAAAAGTCGGTAGATCTTGTCCATGAAAATTATATATTCTACAATAAATTAAAAAATTATGAGTACATAAATAGGTCCGTGTAAAAATAGTTTCCATTAGTTATTTATAATAACATGTAGAGTTTAGCCTAAAGACTTTGAACCATTAGGTTTTAGATAATGGTAGATATTAAGATAATATGTATACTATTTTAGATTCGAATCTTAATGGAGTATAGAGTTGTAAAAGTGGTTTGTTCTGTCAGACTGGTTAGGAAGCCTATAAAGTGGATTAGTTGGACTTTAAAAAAGGAGATTCAAATAAAAATGAATCTTTTTTATTTAATTGTGTAAATAGACTTGGGTCGAGCTGGCCTGAGAAGCCATAAGTCGGTCCGAATAAAAATAAAAAATATATAAATTTTAAAAATATATATTAAATAATAATATTAATATATTATATATTGTTAAAAAATAAAATAAAAAAATTAGGCGTTAAGGAATATAAGTTCAAATGAACGTAACTTGCAAATTGTTTAATTATGTTTACAATCTAGCCAATATTTCTCGGTTAATTATGTTATTTAATTATCAATATATATTATTTTATGATATTTACTATTCAGGTGTTTAATTGTTATGTTGTTTTTATGTTATCGGGATGAATAATGGATAATGTATTATGTTTAATTTGTTATTCCTAGAAAATAGCATGGATTATTTTAATTTTTTATTTTAAAATGTAAATTAATTTTTAAGTAATACAAGTTTTAAAGTTTGAGATTTTTTTTTTAAAAAAAAACTCATTTTGGCATGGTGGCTTGCAGGGCCATGTTAGGTTTAGAAAACGCATTTTATTGTATGAGTCAGATGAACTAAACCGAGTAGGTCAACCTTCCCATTTTGACAGCTCTTATAATATCTTTGTATTTCGAATGATTAAATGAACCTAAATACTCTTGATTATTATACAATATTATTTATTTAATTTTATTTAACAAGTTAACAAATAAAAATACGAGTTTTCACGTACTAACCGTTTTTCTTGTCTAGATTAGACACCGTGGATATTCTTAAGCTTTTAAGGTTTTAAATTGGAATTTGATAAATAAGAAAATAAGTAATAAGATATGTTTACATCTTCAAATAAATATATACTTCAATTAATCAATAGCCAAGATGATTTTATCGATGGTTTTAAGTAAAAAAAATTGTCATGGTTAAACAACTAGTGTTAATATGAACTGAGTAATTTTTTATTTGGATTTTGCTTTTAATTTTATAAAAAGGATTATGTTTTTAATTCTATCCTTTTTAGAGAATATTACATGGAATAATACTTATGAGATGGTGTAATTCAATTGGTTAAGTAAATTGTATAAATTGGTGTAAATTCAATATATAAGAAGTTCAATAACTTGTACAAAGCAATATTATTATTTTTATGGGACTAATTAATCTTATTCATGCTAAAAACATCCTAATTTGGTAAAATTAACTCTTCTAAATAGACTTGTTTGTTTGTTTATTTTTTTTTTTTGCATACACAACGTTCAAAATTTAAACATATATAACTTAAATTAACTTTTTTTTATAGTTCTTATTGTTGAGTTTTATAAAAAATTAAAATAACAAGAATCACACAGGAGTAAAAGTTAAATAGTGTCTTAGAATAAACTTTAGTTTTTTTTTTTTAAATAGACATTTTTTTCTGCAATAAAGATGGATGTGTCCAATGTATGTTTATACTCTTTCAGTTTTTGAAAAAATATATTTATAAAAAAAATAATTTGGATTAATGCAAATAAAGAGAAAAGAAGTCAATCTATAATGGTTCGTCAACTCTTATTTTATGTTTAATTCTCCTTTACAATTATAAAAGTTTCACTAATCACAAATAATTAAAATACGAGTATTTTTTCCTTCCACTAATTAATTATAAATGATTACAAGTACTATTCATATCTTCTGTCACTATTACTTAAACTCTTTCCATCTAAGATTTCTAAATATTCTTTTTTATTAAACCACTTTTAACGTTCACAAACAAAATTTGAAGTTGAAGATATAATATTCAGACAATGAATATTACAAATTTGTTTTGCAAAAGTTACAATATATAAAGATCAAAGAATGTTTGTAGTTTGATATAATACATTTTTTATAAATCTATAATGGTTGACTTTGTACATGACTTTTTTATTTATATGTTTTCTTTTATGTGTAACGCAAATATAAAGTTATTATACATTCATATAAGAGAAAAAAAATAAAGTATAAAGAGTCGTTGGACGGCAAACTCTATTTTGTTATGAAAAACTATGCTTGATAAGTTACGAGCATTTATTTCGTGTCTTTCAATAGACAAGCCAGGTTTTATGTCAATGTTAGACGCTAGTTATGACTTGATTTCTTGTGTAATTGCAATGAGATATTTTTCATGGTTTGAATTTTAATTATGGATACTTTGTATATCACATAAACAATTGTTAGTGTATTATCATATATATATATATATATATATATATATATATATATATTTTGTTATCATTAAAACGAAGAACGGTAATATGTCATCTAGTTTGCATTAGTCCAAATTTAATAAAATAACATAAATAATATACTATTGGGGATTTTAATTTTGATACTTTTTTGTGTTATTTTTATTATAAATTTTGTTACTATTTATTTATGTTCATTATATATTAATAATCATATCAAATTTTAAATACAGTACAATATTTTTTCAAATATAAATATAAGGGATTAAGTATAAGTTTTATATAAATGAATTATATCCATTTTGATGAATTTTAGTGAAAAACGAAATATGAATTGATGACATCGTTTAATTAAAGTTCATATTTTATTAATGTGCAGGTGATGTGATGAGGAGGTGGCGTGCAAAATGCGTGGAAAATGTGTGCAAATTAAAGTGTTCAACTGTTAAACAGCATAGCAAGTATATATAAAAGGGAAATGAACACCGTGCAAATACACCAAACACTGCTTCTAAGTTGTAACATCTCTTCCCACCAATCAACCAACTTAATATGTCTTCCTTTGTTCTTGGAACTAGTTTCCTTCCTCTCTTTTATTCTCATGTTACAAACTGCGCCTCCCCAAGTATTTCAAACACACCCACCATTCCTCAAAGTCAAAGGGTATTCATAATTAACACTTGTACCATATCACTGTACTTGAAAGGCTATAAATTAGTACTTTTGTTGAGGTTGATTCTCATTTTCAGATGAACCCCGTGATAGCTGCTGGAGGAGACAATGCTTGTGAGAGGCTGCAGAGCAAAATAGTGAACAAAAGCTACGAATCAAATCAAATGTTGTTGCGGCGATCTCTAAATTTCTCAGGAGATAAGCCGTCCACGCCAGTATTGGACACCATTAATTACCCAACTCACATGAAAAATCTATCCATTCAGGTACCTTAACCTAGACAAGTATAAGTTGGAGTTGGGATTTGAGGATCTAAAATGTGTTTTGTATGATCAGGAACTTGAGGAGCTAGCTGATGAACTCCGTGAAGAGATTGTTTTCACAGTGTCAAAGACTGGCGGGCATTTAAGTTCAAGCTTAGGTGTGGCAGATTTAACTGTGGCACTTCACCATGTATTCAACACTCCTCAAGACAAGATCATTTGGGACGTTGGTCATCAGGTAGGTACCCCACAAAATCTCCTTCCTAACTTCAAATATACTACAAACCATTAAATAGTATTTACCATATATATATTAATACTGACCAATTTGGTGGATATTGACAGACCTATGCTCATAAGATTTTAACGGGAAGAAGATCCAAAATGCACACAATTCGACAGACCGGTGGACTTGCAGGATTTCCCAAGAGGGATGAGAGTGTTCATGATGCCTTTGGCGTTGGTCATAGTTCTACTAGCATTTCAGCTGCCTTGGGTAAAGACTATACATATTTCTACCTTTTTAATTATAATTAACATATCTTAATTACAAAGCAAGGATCTCACCCGCTCGAAAACGTTTCAAACACCTATTCAATTAAAAAATTATTATTTTTTACTTAAAAACTCAAACTTATATTTATATATAACTTAATATAACTTGAGCTAAATGGTGAACCAAACTTCTTAATATATATATATAAATATAAATAAGAGTTTAATTATATACACAGTATAAAAATTTTACTAACATTCAATTACAACCCTTTGTTGAAGGAATATTTGTTGATTTTACTCATTACTACTTTAAAAATTATATAAATGAAAAATTATGATTAAATGTTAATGAAAAAACCTTTTGCTTGACAATGTATACTAATTAAACTTTATATATAAATATAAACAGACATCTAAAATTATTAAAAATAATTGTATTGAACCTATTTTTTAGTTTTTAATTATAGAAAATTTGTTTAATAAGTAGTTTATCACCTCTTTAATTAATTAATTTATTATGTTACATATATTTATATATATATATATATATATATATTTATATTTATATCTACGTGTGTGTCTTCGTAGAAGACTCTCTATATTACACAAGAGTCATTACTTGTATGAGTCAGATATCCACTAACTGTATTGTATGTGTTATAGTAGGTACTTTTTATGCTACTCTTCAAAAATTGACGAACGTTTGTTTTTTTAATCATCAATTTTCACATGTATTTCAGGGATGGCAGTGGCTAGAGACTTGATTGGGAAGGATAACCATGTGATTTCAGTGATCGGTGACGGAGCCATGACGGGTGGACAAGCATACGAGGCAATGAACAACGCTGGTTTTCTTGATACCAATCTTATTATAATCTTAAATGACAATGAACAAGTTTCCCTTCCCACAGCAACCATTGATGGCCCAGCTCCACCCGTTGGAGCTCTTAGTAGAGCCCTCGCCAGGCTTCATACTAGTTCTAAGTTCCATCAACTACGTGAGGTTGCAAAGGTAACACTTGAACTTCAATTTTTAAGCTTCTTTTAGTTTTGGTTCAAGACTTCTTTTGTATCAAATTGGTCCATGAGTTGAATTTTTAAGTTTGAACCTCATTTATAGGCCTATTTTAGTTGCACATTGAACAAACATTTATTTCGAAAGATTTCTTTCCCCAAAAGCTTTATCTGGAGAAGTTGCCACGAAAATCTTGTGACATGTGTGTATTATCATTATGATATATATAATATAATATAATGAAACATCGTGTTGATGTAGTTGTAGTAGAAGTCTAGAACTAATATTTGGTGAACAATCGTCAGGGCATCACGAAAAAAATTGGAAGCCAAGCATATGAATTTGCATCTAAACTAGACTCCTGCGTTAGAGGGATGGTAGGTGGGGCTGGTGCTTGTTTATTTGAAGAGCTTGGGATATTCTACATTGGCCCAGTAGACGGCCATGACATGGAAGACCTTGTGCAAATCCTGAAAAGTGTCAAGGGTATGCCAACACTTGGACCTGTGCTCATTCATGTAATCACTGAGAAAGGAAAAGGTTATCATCCAGCTGAAGCTGCTCCTGATAAGATGCATGGTAACCAAGTACTACGTATATATTACTAGCCTTTAACAACTATGAACTTGCACTTAATTGTATAACATTTACATAATGCAATTGGCTTAATGAGTTCTATGTATTTTATGTAGGTGTTGTGAAATTTGATACCAAGTCAGGGAAGCAGTTGAAATCCAAAACTAGTACTCGGTCTTACACGCAGTATTTTGCAGAGTCTTTGATAGCAGAAGCAGAAGTTGATGATAAAATTGTTACCATCCATGCTGCAATGGGAGGGGGTACCGGGCTTAACTTGTTTCAAAAGCACTTCCCGGAAAGATGTTTTGATGTTGGGATAGCAGAACAGCATGCTGTGACCTTTGCTGCAGGCCTAGCTGCTGAGGGCCTAAAACCCTTTTGTGCTATTTACTCTTCATTTCTACAAAGAGGTTATGATCAGGTCAGACCTTATGAAACTGGAGAATTAATCCAAACTAGTTTTTCTTTTTCCTTTTTTTGCATGTCGGAAAATTATTAGTAGAATCTCCCCTATGACACTTTGGCTTTGTGGTGGTGAATGTGTTGCATGTAGGTCGCACACGATGTAGACCTTCAAAAGCTTCCAGTTAGATTTGCGTTAGACAGAGCTGGTCTAGTTGGTGCTGATGGTCCAACCCATTGTGGAGCCTTTGACACAACATTCATGGCTTGTTTGCCAAACATGGTGGTCATGGCTCCCTCAGATGAGACTGAATTGATGCACATGGTAGCCACAGCTGCAGCCATAGATGACAGGCCTAGTTGCTTTAGGTACCCAAGAGGGAATGGCATAGGTTCCATTCTTCCACCCAATAATAAGGGCACACCACTAGAGGTGCTTATTCCAATTAATCCTTCTAAATTTCCAGAATTTTCTTATTTTCTAATGCAAAGCTGCTTACATCTTTCTGTGATTGACAATTAAAATACAGATCGGCAAAGGAAGGATATTAAAGGAAGGAAGTAGGGTGGCTCTTGTTGGTTATGGGACAATGGTCCAAAGTTGTATGGAAGCGGCTAAGGTTCTTGAAGCTCATGGCATCTCAACAACCGTGGCTGATGCACGATTTTGTAAGCCTCTAGATGGAGATTTGATGAGGAGACTCACTAGAGAGCATGAGATTCTTATTACAGTTGAAGAGGGATCCATTGGAGGATTTGGTTCTCATGTTTCTCATTTTCTAGGCTTAAATGGTCTTCTTGATGGTAATCTTAAGGTGAGACTTTTTCTGATATTATCCTTTTATATCTTCTTTGTATATAGATGGATTGTGTATAGTGTTTTAACTGATGGTTTTTTCATTTGTGTAGTGGCGAGCCTTGACACTCCCTGATAGATACATAAACCATGGATCTAAGACAGATCAACTTGAAGTGGCAGGGCTGAGTTCAAACCATATTGCAGTTACTGCTTTGTCATTAACGAATGTGCATTGGGATAGTCGTTTGCTCCTCAGCCTACACCACGGGTGTGTGAAGAATTAAAAAGATGTAAAACCAATCTATATTCAATGGATTTTAATAGATATGTTTTATGTAAAAATTCATTTTTTAAATTTTACCTCTAATTCAATTAATTGAATATGTAGAGAATATTTATTTAAACTTTTTAAAATCTAAAATCTAAACTTTTAGTATAAAGAGTCTTCAATAACATGTTATAAAATTCACTTATAATAAACTATTAGTATATAGAAAAATTACAACTTCAAATATCATATATATATTTAAAACACCAAAAAAAAGAAAGAGGTTTTACTAAAAACTCATTAATCATTATACAATATAAAAAAAGATTAAGTTACTCTTTACTTACACAAGATCAAGAAAAATATTATATTTATGTAATATTTAATTTATTTTTATATTTTTTAGTAAATGTATCCACCACTCTTTTTTTTTTTATCATTTTCTTTGTGTATTTTACTTATAAAATAGTTTAACTTTCTATTACTGAAGTTCACAAAAATGGTGTGGATGTTCCCACAAAGGTATGACAAACATGATGGAAGAGAAAATTGAAAAAATAATGGAGGATTTTCCCTCATTCTTATGGCACATATCACATAGGTTTGGGAGATACATGTCAACACGCGAGTTTTGATGGGGGGCAAAAAAATTGTTTTTGAAAAGTAGAAGAGTCGCTACCAATATTTGTTTAGGAAAACATTGAAAAAAACCTTTTAGAGAAAAGGTTCATGAAACCAAATTTTGAGTTCTGGAGTCTATTATGTATAGGGAAGATATTAACACCCTACGACGTGTGTCTTAAGGACGGTTACTTCTAATTAAATGTACAAAACTAGATAATTTTAAAAATATTTATTTCACCCTTAAAATACTTAAAATGTAACAAATACTTTTATTTTATTTTTTGTTTTAACATTTTAATGAGAAAATTATTATTGGAAAATTTATTTTTATAAAAAATATTATTAATATTTTATTTTTAATTGACTTATTTTATTTTTATTTTTCGAGAGCTCGACAAGAGTAGGCTCTTGCTCCTACGTATCTCTATGTGTAATGGAGAATCAGAGTATACGTAGTTCTTGATAATAATTTATGTATTAGGTTTTTAATCTTAGTAATTAATTTTTTTGGGTTTATTTTGAAATATTATTATCGCAACCAAATTAGAAGTGCATTCAGAGTGGTTACAGTGATTATTTAGCATAATTGTCAAATTTGAAGTGACAATTATTAAATTATGATAGTTTTTGTAATGACTAAATCAAAAGTTAAAGTTTTACGTTTTATATTTTATTTAAAAAATAATTTTAAAGGATTTCACGATAATTAAATTGGAAGTACATCCAAAGTGATCGTAATAAATCTTTTTATAATTTACAATAGTCAAATTATAAGTATATTCAAAGCGATTATTATTTCTTTTAAATAACATAATAACAATTATAATAACCAAAATTTTATAGAAGGAACCAAATTAGATGTGCATCTAAAGTGTTTCTTTTAATTTTCGCAATAGTCAAATTAGAAGTGTATTTAAAGTAACCATTATTAAATTTTTCTTTTACAATAATAATTATATCAACTAAAAGTTTTATGATATTTAAGTTTAAAAAATATGTAAAATATTATTATTAAATTATTATTTTTAAGTTAATATTTTTATCATGATTATTGTTACTAGGTTTAATCGAAATTTTAGAATTTGCTATTTCAAGTGTTTGTAACAATATGTTAACTAAAAAAATAAAGTAGATAAAGGAAAATGATAGAATAAATAAAATAACAAAAAAAAATTACAATTTATACTCACAAAAGGGTAAAAATAATACATTTTAGACTTTAAAATAAAGTAGGTGCGTTTAGGAAAAACAGTTGTGCGAATAGTAAACAAAGGTGAAAACAATTAAATGGGTCATGTTATAAAAGGGGTGTGAATAGTAAAACAACGGAGGTGCGAATAGCACCAATTTGTGATTGGGTCTCGCAGCGCAAATAGCAGGAAATAGAGGTGCGAATAGCGATTAGGTAGTTGGACCTGAAGAAGGGTACAAATAACATTTTGTAGGGTGAACTTCGTAAAGTACTAATTTTTTTTAAAAAAATTTGAAATATGGGGACGCGTGCAACGTCCTCTTTATGCCAACTGCAGCCCCTTACGTTAAAAGAAAGGAAATTGTAGAATATTAGGGGGAAGGGGCAACGTGAAGGAGAGAGAGAAGAGATGAGGGCTTTCGATGAAGTGCGGCCGTCTCTGATGGTCACTTTTGGTGACACCCACACCACCGAAAATCGCTTCCGATAATGGTTAAAGGTGTAAGTAATTTTTTATTCTATTCCTATTATTTTTCTTACTGGATTTTAGAAAAAGTAGTGTAGGTTAATACTTGTTGTAGCCTGTAAACTCTTCTTTTTGTGCTCTCAACCTTGCCTCTTTCTCCTCATTTTCCAAACTATTTCGTCTCCTCCAAAAAATATCTTTTTTTTTTTAAATTTATTTCGAAAAAATCCCGTTCCTCTTCTAATTCAAGTGCTCCCTTTTATAAAATCAGCTTAAAATTCTTTTATTCAACGAAAATTTAAACTTTTTTATCTAGATTTTTTCATTTTCATCTTTTGATTTCTATGGATTTTGCTGTTTTATTCTTTTATTTTTCCATGAAAATTTTTCCATAAAACGGAGGGTGCGAGACCCAAAATCTGAAACATAGTGGGCATAAGGACCCGAAAGGCATCATGTAATAGGCACGAGGACCCGAAATGTAGAAGGTAATGGGCACGAAGATCCGAAATATAAATTGTAATAGGCATGGGGACCCAAAATGCAAAATGTAATGGGCATAGGGACTCGAAATGTAAACTGAGTGGGTGTGGAAACCTGAAATATAAATTGTAATGGGCACGGGAACCCAAAACGTAAACTGTAATGGGCACGGGGACCCAAAATGTAGAATGTAATGGGCACAGGGACCCGAAATGTAAATTGTAATGAGAACGGTGACCTGAAATGTAAATTGTAATGGACATGGGGCCCCAAATGTAAAATGTAATGGGCACAGGATCCGAAATGCAGAATGTAATGGGCACAAGGACCCGAAATGTCAAATGCAATGGGTGCGGGGACCCAGAATGAGAAGAGTGGTAAGATAATGCATGACATGCATGGTGATTCTTTTTCACATTCATTTTTATTTTGTTATTATTTCCAACCTTTGACCCCTTAAGGCTTTAAGCACTGCAACATTCACTGGTGTTTTTCCTTCTGCTATTTTCCATCTTTTACGTTTGAGATTTCTTTCACAGCTAGATATGGCTAAAAAGTTAAGATCTTAACTGATACTTCGTTGGTACCTTTGACAAATTTGATTAAGAAATTGTCATATTTCCTTTTATATTTAATGTTATTCATCGCAATTATAATACGTTTAAGATCATTATATGCTTCATTCTTAATATATAAAATGACAAAATGCAAATATGAATGGTGGGTAAAGATAGAAATATTTATTGATTAAAAAGGAAAATGGTGGATACAAAAGGATGTCTTACACAAAAGAAAATTAACAAATGAATTTTAACCCAAAAGAGAATGGGGTAATTGAAATATTCAAAGTAACAGTTAATCCCTGAATCTAACACTTTAAGCATTCTATCTATTTAGCTTTTTGAGGAACCTGATTGTTTGGTTAGACTCCTTTTTTAATTTCCCAGGTCTTGCAAATTCTTTGACTTTGTTCATAAGGTGCCAAACTACCCTAGCTTATACTTTGACACAAATTTTCTTGATGAGTTGCTCTAATTTTTTCCTAAACCGCCTTTTTAGGTTTTCAGTCTAGCAACTTTGTGTCTTTTCATGACCCTATATTTTGCCTAGGCCACTCTTTTTAGAGTTTTCAACCTACCGGGTCGTTCTAATTTTTCCTAGGCCACCTTTTCAGGTTTTCAACCTAGCAAACTTTATTCTTTTTCTTATTTTAAGCATAATACTTTTTTACTGTGTCAGAGTTTATAGGGAGAGGTAAGTCTGTACCATCCCTATTTGTCAAGATCAGAGCCCCTCCTGAAAATGCCTTCTTTACTACATATGGTTGTTCATAATTCGGGGTTCGCTTTCCTCTATGATATTTTTGTGTTGGTAGTATTTTCTTGAGAACCAAGTCACCTTTTTTAAATTCTAAAGGACGAACCTTCTTATCATGGACTTTTTTCACCCTTTTCTAATAGAATTGACCATGACATAAGGTGATTAACCTTTTTTCTTCAATGAGATTTAACTGATCATAGAGAGCTTGAATCCATTCGACCTTCTCAAGTTGTGTTTCTACCAATACTCTTAGTGAAGGGATTTCAACTTCAATAGGTAGCACAACCTCTATCTCATACACTAAAGAATATAGGGTTGCTCTAGTTGAAGTGCTTATAGTGGTATGATAATCATGCAACGCGAATGGGAGCATGTTGTGTCAATCCCTATAGGTCACCACCATCTTTTTTACAATCTTTTTTATATTCTTATTTGCCGCCTCTACTGCTCCATTCATCTTGGGACGTTATGGCAAAGAGTTATGATGTTGAATCTTGAAATTGTCACACAATTCTTTCATAATTTTATTGTTCAAATTGGTCCTATTGTCAGTAATGATGTGATTTGACAATCCATATCAACAAATTAGGTTTCTTTTGATGAATCTAACCACTACATTTCTAGTACACTAGCATAAGATGCTGCCTCCACCCACTTGGTGAAGTAATCAATAACAACAAGGATGAAACGATGCCCATATAAAGCCTTAGGTTTAATTGGTCCAATCACATCAATTCTCCACATTGAAAATGACTATGGTGCAGCCAGGGTGTTCAAAGGCATTGAGGGTGCATGAATATTGTCAGCATATGTTTGACACTTATGACATATTCTCACATGACTGCAACAATCAGTTTCCATGGTTAACCAATAATAACCAGCTCTTAAAATCTTTTTTTGGCATTGCATGTCCATTCCAAATGAACCTTCATGAAAGTCCTCTATTATCTTCTTGGCTTCACTAGTATCAACACATCTAAGCAACACCATGTTCTGGTTTCTCTTGTAAAACACATCACCATTTAGGAAAAATCTCATGGCTAATCTCCTTAATGTTCTTTTGTTGTTTTTAAAAGCGTCTGAGGGATATTCTCTCTCTTTCATATAGCACTTAATATCATGAAACCAAGGATTCTCGTCCACTTCTTATTCTATTGCTTGAAAATAAACTGTCTGTTCTCAACTTTGTATTCATATGAGTGGCACATCTACTTCCTAACTTATCTTGAACATCGAGGACAAAGTAGATAAAGCACCAACCAATTGATTATCTTCACAAGGGATATGACAAAAAGTAATTTCATCAAAATGTTCCATCAATCCTTTAATGTAATAGTCATAAGGGATTTATTTACTGTCTCTGGTCTCTCATTCCCCCTTGAGTTGATGGGCAATTAGGGCTAAGTCCCCATATACATCCAAAATTTTAACATCACAGTAGATGGAAGCTAAGATTCCCATTGTACATGCTTTATATTCTGCCACATTATTTGTGCAATCAAACTCAATATTGCAGTAAATGGGATAAATTGATTCTTAGGAGAGATTAATACTACCCCAATTCCATGCCTCAACGCATTTGAAGCACCATCAAAGAATAATGTCCATCTATCCCCATCTATAGACTCTTCTTCAAATAAATTCATTATATCTTCATTTGGAAATTCGAACTGCATTAACTGATAATCTTCAATGGGATGATGAGCCAAGTGTTTTGCTAAGGCACTACCTTTGATAGCTTTCTGTGTGACATAAAGAATGCCGTATTCTGACAACAAGACTTGTCACCGAGTAATTCGACTAGTAAAAGCAGGCTTCTCAAATATGTAATTGGATCCATTTTAGAGAACAACTAAGTAGTATGACATAACATATACTGTCTTAGCCTAGGAACAACCCATGCAAGGGCACAACATGTTCCCTTTAATAAAGAATATCTCATTTCACAAGCTGTGAACTTCTTGCTCAAGTAATAAATAGCATGCTCTTTTTTACTAGATTCATCATGTTGCCATAATACATAACCCATAGACTCCTCAAGTACTGTAAGATACATAATGAGTGGTCTTCCCAACACAGGTGGTATTAAAATTGGAGGCTCTTACAAGTATTGCTTAATTTTTTCAAAGGCTTATTGACAATCTTCATTCCACACCACCGTTTGATTTTTACGCAGTAACTTGAAGATCAAACTACAAGTGGCAGTCAACTGAGATATGAATCTTGCAATGTAGTTTAGCCTCCCTAGGAAACCACACACTTCCTTTTCTGTACTCAGTGCTGCCATCTCTAAGATTTTTCGCACTTTGTCCGGATCGACTTCTATGCCTCTTTCACTAACCACAAATCCAAAAAATTTGACGAATTTCATACCAAAAAGTGCATTTAGCAGGGTTGAGTTGAAGCTTATATTTTCTCAAGCGTTCAAACAATTTTTGCAAGTTGGCAACATGCTTTTATTTTGTTCTCGACTTGGTGATCATGTCATCCACATACACATTTATCTCCTTATGCATCATGTTATGGAATAAGGTTACCATTGCCCTTTGATATGTTGCCCTGACATTTTTCAAACCAAATGGCATCGCTTTATAACAAAACGTCCCAATGGCGTGATGAATGTGGTCTTCTTAATGTCCTCAGACACCATTTTGATCTAATTATATCCAGAGAACCTGTCCATGAAGGAAAAGAGGGAATGTTGAGTAGTGTTATCAACCAAGACATCAATGTGAGGTAGTGGAAAGTCATCTTTTGGACTGACTTTATTTAAGTCTCGATAATTAACACATATTCTGACTTTGTTGTCTTTCTTCGAGACTGCTACTATGTTAGCCACCCATTGAGGATATTTAGCAACCGCAAGGAATCCCACATGAAATTGCTTCTTAACTTTTTCCTTGATCTTTAAATACACCTCTGGTTTCATTTGCCTTAACTTTTGCTTGATGGCAAAACACTCTGGCTTTAAGGGAAGTTTATGCTCAACTATGCTTACATCTAAGCCAAGCATGTCTTAGTATGTCCATGTAAAGATGTCAACATAGTCTACTAAAAGTTTAAGCAGTCTATCTCACTCTTTTCCTTTTATAGCGGTACCCACTTTAATTTCCTTTTTGTCATTTTCACTTCCCAAATTGATTAATTCAATATATTCTTCTTGGGGGTTGAATTATTCGATCCTCTTGTTCTACCAACCACTTCAAGCCAGGGGAAGTTTCCAAATCATCATTGTCCTCATCAACTTGGTAGATAGAATGATCAAAATTATAACAAGGGATATTATCAGTGTTACTTTCAAAATAATTATTTTCAGATCTGCAATTTAGGTTTAAAAAAAAAGAAATAAACAAAGGAGATACGGGGATGGAAATAGACACAAAGGAACAAAAGGTGATAGCAAAAGGTTGCAAAACACATTTCATTAAGATCATATATTAAAACATTAACATGCTAGCCCATCTTGACAAAAGGTGACACTAAGATAAGGGCATAATCATAAAGTGCATTACAATTACTTTGAATGAGAATTAAAAGTCATAGGGAATTCGATAATCTTCCAGTTCTGAAGCTCTTCCTGAGGGTTGTAGGGGTACACCAAGTTAGTATATTTGTCATCATCATAGCTATTTGATTTGTATGCTTCAATCCTCCACTTCGAAAGCTTTGATAGAGATTGCAAATGGGAATCCTTCCGATCCTTGGTTCTTAGTTCTCTAATCGAGATAACCTCATTTTTTTTCCTCCACCATCCTTTTTTTCTCAGCTTTAGTAGGCCTAAACCCCAATCCACATCGATTCTTATTCTCAAGAAGCTCCAATATTTTTGTGATTCCTTCTTGGTTTTTCCTTAAACCACAACTTATTTGATATCCTTTACTCAACCAGATCTTTGCTTCCATTAATGTAGCTCCAGAGAGTTGCAGAGTTTTAGGTAAAGACTCCACACAGGCAGTGCTAATTATTTCTAAAGACTGAAAATAAGTCTCAAGGTCTTCTTCAGTTGCTTCAATGTAATGAGTAAGTGGAGGGCCACTCACCTGAACATCCTCTTCACCTGAGATGATTATAAACTTGCCATCTACTATGAATTTCAACTTTTGATGTAAGGTAAAAGGGAACACTCCAACTGAATGGATCCATGCCCAACAAACAACTATATGTTGGCTTGATGTCCATGACTTGGAAGGTGACTTCAAAAGTGAAAGGGCCAATCTAAATTGGAATCTTAATTTCTCCTGTCACTTCCCTATGCGATCCATAAAAAACTTTCACAATCATAGAGCTTGGCTTTATATGAGTCTTATCATAAGGTAATGGATCCAATGTCGATTTTGGCATCACGTTTGACTGAGATGTGCAAAGCTTTATAAGAGGACCCATTGTTAATCAATACTCTAGCCATGACATGATCCATGCATTTGACTAAGATGTGCAAAGCTTTATTATGCCTTTTTCCCCTTAGTTGGTACTTCGTCATCTGTAAAGGTGAGGTAATTGTTAGCAATGATATTTCCTATTATTCGTCCAAACTTATATAGTGTAATGTCATAAGCAACATGGGTTTCACTTAAAATCTTCATCAACAATTTTCTATGGCTTTCTGAGTTCATCAACAAAGTCAGGAGAGACACCCTTGCTGGGGTTCAATTTAGTTGATCAATAAGCATGTATTCACTTTGTCGTATAAACTTGGGAAACTCAAAAGCTTCATCATCTGACACTTCCTTTTTCTTTTTGTTTTCATTAATTGTCTCATTCCCATCAATCTTATTTTCCTCTGGAAACTCCGTTTCAACGATTTCTTTTCCTTTCCTTCTCGGGTCATTTCTTCTAACATTTTTAGTAGTGTAGATCCTACCACTACGCATCATTCTACCTCTTCCCATAATGTTTGTGATGATAATTCCTTCAACACAACTATCGTTCTTCCGTTCTTCACTACGACTGTCACTTAATTGCACTTCAGCATTATATTTCCACATGAATTCTTTAGGATCCTTATAAGGAAAGAAGGTGAGAACCTGCATTATGATGGGTCTGGGAGTTTGGGGAGTGGATAGATTGGCATTTCTTGTAAAGTGAATCACTAATGATGATGCATGCATGCCTAGCATGGACTTGAGCTAAGACTAATAAGGAAGGAGCATGACTTGGATGAAGCTTCAAGGAGCTTAGTTTAGGACATGTTCCATTTAATTGTATTAATTTGACAATTTTTAGGCTTGTATAAGCACCTTTAAGTCATTAAGATAGGGGCATAGCTAGTTTAATTTTCGGCCTTGTATTTTGGCCTATAGGTTTTATTTTTTTAGGAGGTGTAATTAGCCTCTTTGTGGAGTGTGTTAATTAGTTGGGCCTATCTAAGACACATTTGGACGTGTGGTTATTAATTTCCACACCCCTAATTGCTTCTAAAACTCTTATAACCTACACATGAAACATGTAGGAGACATATGGGCCCCCTTTTCCCCTTGTTTCACTCCACATGTGCTTTCTCTCTCCTACATGGCTGATTCTTGTTGCTTCTTATTTGAATTTGAATTTTGGATGTGCCATGTCATTTCCCTCCAAAATTCAAATTCAAACTAGAGGGAACATAGATCCATTTTTTAGGGTCATGTTTGGATCTTTAGTTGGATTAAATTAGTGTTAATTGAGAACATGCTAATTTAACACTAAATTAAGCCAACTAACCTTTAATTAAGCATGTTGGATGTTCAACTTGGGATCCTAAGCCCATAGTTCATGCTTTGCTCTATAAATAGAGAATTCCCTCCTTTATGTAGATTTTAACACTCATTTGAATGAAAATAACCATTCTCTAAATTTGAGAGCTCTTTGTTCTTAGAAAGTGTTCATATTCTCTCAACTCTTGTGAGAGTCCTTCATGTTATTATCAAGGGTTCTTTCCTTTGTGGCTAGCTTCACCATGGCTTATCTCCTTCATTGAAGAAGTGGCGTTAATCTTCACCTCCATCTCCTAGTCTCCTACCTCCATTTCTTCAACCTCAAGTACCTCTATGAGCAAGGATCTTGGGAGCACTTTCTTCATTAATGATTCTTCAAAATTGCCTTGGGGAGGGATGCATCAAATAGCCTGGGAGTGGCAACAACTTTCTTTTCTACTAACTGCACCACTGACACATCTTGGTCTTGGTTCAAACGACCAATCTGAACAAACCCTGATTCCACTAATTTCTGCAAAGTCTGCTTAAGTTCTTAACATTCTTCAATTGGGTGTTTGCTTTTTGAGAGAACACAATAATTTTATTACTCCCCAATCATTCCCAATTCATGCAGCTTCTCGAAGATGCCCTCATGGATGTTTTTACATCTAGTGCTTCTTTTGTGGCCTGGGAGCGGGTTATTCTCAATGTTGGGTCATTGTTCCTTAAAACTCAACCTGCCTCTGTAAGGTCCTGAACTTTATGCTTTAGTCCCCAACACTTTTCAGTTGAATGCACTATAGTACTTGAATGGTATTCACACTTGGCATTTTGGTGATAGCTTTTTAGATATGGTGGTTGCACGGGTTTCAAAGGGAAAGGGACAACCAAGGAGTTATGAATTATATGTGGCAAAAGCTGAAGGTAGGTCATGGGTAGTGAATATAATGTTCTTTTTTTATTGTTCCCTTTTTTTGGATTATTATCGTATTAGGAAGTGGAACTATAAGCTAATTTTTCTGAGGTATTAAAGGAGGCATGACTTGTGGTGGTGGTGGAGGTTGTAGGTTATTCCAGATAGGTAAGGTTGTGGATATGGTAGTAGGGATACTGCGGCTATTTACGAGTTATACACGAAGTAGGGTCCATAGTTAGGTATGAAAGGAATAAGATTATAACTAGGCATGATAGGTGCAACATTATAGCATTTGTTTTTCCACCCTTTTTCTTCTCAAAAATTGTTGAAGATTTCTTTATACTTGTTACTTTTGTTGATACATGAGAAATCTTCCCATTTCTTACTCGCATCTCAACCCTTTCCCCAATAACAACCAAATTTGAGAAGTTTGAAGATACATTCTCAATCATTCTATCATAGAACGATGACTAGAGTGTATCAATGAACATAGTGAACATCTATCATAGAACCTCTTCACCGTTGGGTGTATTCTTTAAAGTTTTCGCTTTCTTTCTTCAACATATTTTGCAAAGTCTGGAGCCATGTCCAAATTGTACTTGTATTGTTTCAAGAAAGCCTCAACCAAATCCTTCCAAGAATGTATTCTTCCTTGCTCTAAATTCACATACCAAATGAGGGTTGCTCCCATCAAGCTTTCTTGGAAGAAATGGACTAGTAATTTGTCATCATGGGCATATGAGACCATTTTTCTACAATACATAGTCAAGTGGCTTCTTAGGAAAATGTCTCCCTTATACTTTTCAAACTCAGGAACTTTGAATTTATGAGGAATTACAACATCTGGGACCAGACATAAATCAGTAGCGTAGTGATCAATCCCCTCAATTACCTTCAAGCCTTCTTCTAAGAAGCGTAGCTTATCACTGGATAGAATGTCCTCAGGCGATTTGGAATGAATAACGGCAGTCGATCTAGGGGTGACACTTTGTTGGTTTAGAAGGTTTTCAAAAGGAATGGTATTATTTAGAGGTGTATAAGTGGGATGCTGGATTGAAATATGGGAATTGTTAGCAGTAGATGGGGGTACAACCCAGAGGAAGGCTGTATGAAGGATTTGGAGCAACATTGACATGATTGACCTCTACAACATTAGTAATCACAAGTGGCCTGAACATTAAATTGTGGAGGTGGGTTAAATCCAAGTGGGTGAAATATGTAGCTTGAGGCTCTTCTAGAGGATACCCATTTATGCCTTTAATTGATTTTAGCATTTCTAAGATCTCATTTATTTGTGCCTTCATTTGGTTTACCTCTTCCTTGAGCCCTTCATGTTGTTGTTCCAGATCATCTACAACACCTTCCATGACTGTTGTCTTGGCATGCATCTTGTTAGGGTGTTGTAGGTTGTTTTCTTTGCTTAATCAATTATTTTTCTATTTTGAGATGAATGATATGACATGAGAGTTGAATGTCATGAGAATGAAATGATCATATTTCATTTATTATATTTTTATTTTCTTCCGTTTTTTAGAGAATCATAAATTTCTTTGCTTGATCGCGAATATTTGAGACAGAAGAGAGAAGTGGTTTCATAGGATCAAAAGTGAGACATTTTTATTAATATTCAACTAGAAGTACATCGCATCCAAATTTTCACTTTTTCATCAACTACAACCATCTTTTTCAAATTCTCCATTAACTCATTACAATATTCAATAAAGAAATTAATCTCCGTAGGATTCGAAAGAGAATTTGTCATCCCTTCAGCTTCTTTCGGCCTTCCCAGAATTTCTAAGATTTCCTAATTCACTAACCATGCGAGCTTCATGTAACGATCTTTCTAGAAACCTATCTCATCATTTATTACCCCCAATGTCTTCTTTGTTGATTGACTTCCCCAATTTCCTTTTGCAAAATATGATTTCTGCATCAAGCTCTTTAATGAGGATTTTTTGCTCTTCAACATGGCTCATCAAATCAAGTGTCTTTTGTCCTTCCTTCTTCCATTCTGCTAGATTCATCCTTATGGCTTGTTTTGCTTCTAGCCTGCATTGTTTTTGATCTTGGAGTCTACTTTCAAATTCTTGCACCGCCTTTTCTAGTTGTTGTTGTTGGAGGTCTTTGAACATCCTTTGTGCCTATTTTTCAGCTACTTTTGCTTTTTTTGTTTCTTCTTTCACGCCTTTTCAGTGCCAACTCTTTGCTGGCAGCTCCTAAGCAATCTCGAGTCTTGAGTTTGATTTCCTCTTTCTCCCTTGCTCTTTTGTTAGCTTTAGTTAATGACTGTATTTTCTGAATATTCTCTTCTTGTATTTTTTTCATCATTTGGTGAGACTCTTCTAGTTCTTTCTTCAAGTTTCTTTTTTCTTCTACAGATTTCACCAAGGCTTCTTGAAGTTCTTTGAATTCCCTCATGTCAATTGGTGGTGGTATCAGAACCTCTCCAATGATTGGGCTAATTTTGTAGAAAGATAGTTTGACTTCTAGGACTCTTTCCTTTAACCACTGATAATAGGTTTCATTTGCACCACTACCTCTTCCTCCTGTCTTTTTCCCTTTCCTAATAACTTGCTCCCAAGCATGGTTAATTTTTTTTAGTATTACTGGGTTCAATTGGTCCATCTTATAGAATAAGGGTGTGATTAATTCTTTCATCGATGGGCCCATTATGGGATAGCTCAATTGCCTTAAATTCAATGAAGAGTTATGCTTGATACACATTTTAGTCCATAGAAAGGGTACATTAGGGAAGCTTCCACATTGGTGAATAACTTCTTCTATCTTGTTGCAATTTGGGTACCAACATATTGATTCTTCAATGAGGTTTTCCAAGAACTGAGTCCACTCCTTACTTGTCTTTACCTTAAGAGTGCACCACTTGAAGTCCTCTATGGGAGATGTTGCCTTGTACTTATGGTAACATACATGGACAATTAGCCAAATATATAATGCCAGTAAATAACATGTTAAATTTTTCTTCACCTTTTCATAACAAAGATTTAAAGCACAAAACATGTTTGCAAGTACTGTTGATGTTGAATTTTCTCCTCTATCCTGGCAAGCTATCAGTGGCGGGGAGATCTATGTAATCATCAAGGTATGGGTAGAGAACAAGCCCACAAATGGTGAGAGCCAATACATAAGTAAAACCATCCCAATCATTTGCTTCTGACAACCACTTCATCTTTTCCACCAAATAATTTCGTGGAAAACCCTTCACTCCATTTCTATTCAGTTTCCTCTCTCTCAGTTCTTTCTCTTGCACCCTTAGCAGATTTGCTATTGTATTCATCAAAGGGAGATGTCCTCGGTATTGGTATGTGTTGCTATATTCTAATAAAATCCCCAAAATACACTCATATTCTTCTAACATAGGTGCCATCTGGAAATCTTGAAAGGTGAAACATCTTAGGGGATGATAAAAAAATTAGGTTAATGCAGAAATGACTTCTGTTTGCACATTGAACTCCAACAAATCCAATATATTCCCATATATTCTTGCAAAGGTTACTTATTTAGTCCCTCTCACTAAACTACTGAAGGGTTCTAGGAACTTTATATCAGGCATCTTAACCTTTACAGGCACTGTTGCTTTTGTCTCACTATTTGATCCCATGTCTCTTTTTAGGATATTCTCGTTCAACAAATTTTATGATTCTCCAAAAGCTATTTTATGGAAGAATGCATGCGGAAACTATCATACCACTATTTTTTAAAAAAAGAAAGAATAAGGAAGTTACATGCTAAAACAGAAAGGCGATTAAGAAAAAAATGCCCCAAGTGTCCTAAGCTGGTATACTTAGAGGAGTTCAACTACCTTATGGAATTAATGGCTTTTTAACAAGTGAGTCTCACCAGTTGGTAGTTATTTGTACCCTTCCAAAGATTTTCTAGAGCTCTATACTCATTTTAGAATACATTCATAAATTGGAAGTGCATCCAAAGTGTGGGTATTTGCAAAAAAGACACTCTCCAGTTGAGACTTTTATGATAACCAAATTAGAAGTACATCTAAAATGGAACCACTAATCGTCTCTCACTTCCTAGGTTACTCTCAGACCCGGGTGTAGAACCCTACTCATGTGTGTGAAAACTGTATTTGCAATGTGTCAGGGGCAAATCTTAAATTACTCCATATAATAGAAACATATGTCATCTAACCTATAGTTTAATTAAAATAATACACAGATAAATAAGAAAAATATGAGCAAACAACCAAACGAAATAAAATAAATAAATAAGGAGTGAAAATAACATAAATAAAAGTTATCAATTTTGCATATTTAATTATTTAGGTTTGATTCTCGAAAGTCCCCGACTGAGTCACCATCTGCCGACATGTGGGTCTTAACGGGACGGTGAAAAATTCATTTTTGAAAATCAAAGTAGTTGCCACCAATATTTATTTAGGGAAACATTGAAAAAAACCTTTTAGAGAAAAGTGGTTCACAAAACCAAATTTTGAGTTCAAGAGTCTATTACGCGTATGGAAGGTATTAGCATCCTACGACGTCTATCTTAAAGAAGGTTACCTCTAATTAAACCTACAAAACTATATAACTTTAAAAATATTTACCTCACCCTTAAAATACTTAAAATATAACAAATACTTTTATTTTATTTTTGGTTTTAACATTTTAATGAGAAAATTATTATTAGAAAATTTATTTTTATAAAAAATATTATTAATATTTTATTTTTAATTGACTTATTTTATTTTTATTTTTAGGGGTTCGACAGGAGTGGACTCCTGCTCCTATACATATCCATGTGGAATGGAGAATCAGAGTATACATAGTTTTTTATTAGGTTTTTAATTTTAGTAATTAATTTTTTATTTTTAGGTTTATTTTGAAATATTATTATCGCAACCAAATTAGAAATGCATCCAAAGTGGTTACAATGATTATTTAGCCTAACCATCAAATCTGAAGTGCATCCGAAGTGACAATTAATAAATTATGATAGCTTTTGTAATGACTAAATCAAAAGTGCATTTGAAGTAGTCATAATTAAAGCTTTACGTTTTATATTTTATTTAAAAAATAATTTTAAAGAATTTCACGATAATCAAATTGGAAGTGCATCCAAAGTAATTGTAATAAACCTTTTTATAATTTACAATAGTCAACTTAGAAGTGTATCCAAAGTGACTATTATTTCTTTTGAAGAACATAATAATAATTATAATAAAAAAAATTTATGGACGGAACCAAATTAGAAGTGTAAGTAAAGTGGTTCTTTTAATTTTCGTAATAGTTAAATTAGAAGTGCATCTAAAGTGACCATTATTAAATTTTTCTTTCGCAATAATAATTATATCAACTAAAATTTTTATGATATTTAAGTTTAAAAAGTATGTAAAATATTATTATTAAATTATTATTATTAAATTAATATTATTATCATGATTATTGTTACTAGGTTTAATCAAAATTTAGTATTTGTTATTTCAAGTATTCGTAACAATATGTTAACTAAAAAAATAAAGTAAATAAAAGAAAATGATAGAATAAATAAAATAATAAAATAAATTTACAATTTATGCTTACAAAAGGCTAAAAATAATACATTTTGGGCTTTAAAATGAAGGTTTGTTTAGCAAAAGTAATGGTGTGAACAGTAAATGGAGGTGAAAACAGTAAAATGAGTCATGATATAAAACGGGTGCAAATAGTAAAAAAATGGAGGTGTGGGTAGTATCAATTTGTTATTGGGTCTGGGGGTGCAAATAGGAGGAAATGGAGGTGGCGAATAGCAACTAGGTTGTTAGACCCAAAGGAAGGTGCAGATAGCATTTTTGTAGGGGTGAACTTAGTAAAGTACAATTTAAAAAAAAAATAAATTAAAATATAGGGACACGTGCAGCATTCCCTTTACGCCAACTTTAGCCCCTTACATTAAAAGAAAGGAAATTGCAAAAGATTAGGGGGAGAGGGCAACATGAAGGAGAAAGAGAAGAAAGAAAGGCTTCAGGCGGTGTGCGGCCGGTCTCCCGCGATCGCTTCCACACGACACCCACACCACGGGAACTCGCTTTCGGTGGTTAAAGGTGTAAGTAATTTTTCTATCCTATTCCTATTATTTTTCTTACTCTATTTTAGAATAGTAGTGTAGGTTAATACCTGTTGTAGCCTTTAAACTTTTCTTTTTGCTTTCTACCTCGCTTCTTTCTCCTCCTTTTGCAAACTATTTCTTCTCTTTTGATTTTTTTTAAATTTCTTCCAAAAAAATCCCCCTCCTCTTATGATTCATGTGACCCCTTTTATAGAGTGAGCTTGAAATCCTTTTACTCATGAAAATTTGATCTTTCTTATCCAGATTTTTTGGGATTGTGTTAGTGATGTAACTGAGCCAAAGAGCATCTCCATTAATTCAGAGAGCTCAGGCATGGTAATGGTTCAGGTTGACCACTCTTATTTGATTTTTATCTTCTGATTCCTGTGGTTTTTGCTATTTTTATTATTCCATGAAAATTTCTATTTTGAGCTCCCTGGTATTGATGTATATTTTAACATTATTATGTGTGTTGATAGTGTATGGAAATGACATTTTGTTTTTTCTAGGTTTATCATTTTTTATTTTTATTATTGTGTAAAAAAATAGGTGCTTACAATACGCTAAAATATAAGCTGACATCCACTTTCGCACTCTTCTGTGGATGTACCATAGTGTTGTGACTAAACCCTAATTATGGCAGATGTTATCTTTCAACTCGTTTCCAACACCTCTGTGAAAATATCCATAAGATTGTGGCAAATATTAAAATAAAAATTATGAATTTTGATTTGACATTTATCTGTTTATTAATATGATAAATAGTCTTTTTGATAGAAACTAAATAAATTGTGTGACTAAATATAATCAAAACTAGTTTTCTTAAGCCTATCTAAAACACACAATACACGTACCACACTTCTAAACATGTTTGGTATCATAAAATTGATTTAAGAGAAAAAACAAAGAGATAAAATCAAAACCAAAACTTCACTAGTCTTCAATATAGTTCCTTTGGTTCCAACATAAGGGTGTTCATCAGTTCAAATTGATATGATGAATCCGCTAATCCAAACTGAACTAATTAAATTGGTTGGAATTATTGTTTGTTCAAATAAGACCCGAACCAAACTTATGAGAATCAATTAAGTTTAGTTCAGTTTGTGAGTTCAAGATTTAAAAATTCAATCCAAAATGAACTAAACCAATTACTATATACATATATATATATATATATATTATAATATATATATATATATATATATATATTATATACATATATATTATGTTAAAAGTTAAAAATTTTCATGTCTTACCTTCGTAAGACACTTAGTTGTTTTAGTTTTTGGGATTTTAGTTTGTTTCACTTTCTACTCACAAGTCTCATACAAACCCTAACCACCACTATTTCTTGTCTCTCACTTTCTCCATTGCGGCACTGTTGGTCACCTTCTTCCCCAACTTTTGTCTACTCTATTTTAGTGAGTACTTGTCTTCTTTGCTTAGAAGGGTCAGAGCCTTGCATATTTATACTATCAACATGTCTCTAAATTATCTAAAAAAATTTTAAAATTCCTTATAGAACCTCCTAGTTATATGTGAAACACTTTGGTATTTTGTTATAAATTATGAATTTAGTAGATTAATGGATTTTCCAATTTGGGATGTAAAATTATTTTGGCTTAAGTAAGTTTTTTTGTCCCTAAAGTTTCACAAAAAATCATTTTTTATCCTTGAAATTCAAAAATAGTTTTTTAGTTCCTGATTCACTTTTAGTCTTTTTTCTCCAATTAATACTGTTAAAAAAATTCTGACATGAAGCATGTTTTTGTACTCGTGAATCACTTCCTCCTCAATCCTAACCCTTTCAATCTTCAATTTCACATCCAATACAGTCAAATACACCAGAACTTATAAATGGATAATGTTAATAAAAAAAATTAATTTTAAGGACTAAAACAATATTTTTGAATTTCAAGGACCAAAAGTGATTTTTTGTAAAATTTTAGGGACAAAAACCTTATGTAAGCCAATTATTTTTTATGATTTAATGAAAAAAAATCATTTTTTAAGTTTTTATTGGATTTTTCTTATTTGAACGAAACCAACCCAATTATCATTGGTTTAGATTAGGAGAAGAAATTTTCGTAATCCAAACCAACACAAACCAATTAAAACTAATTGGTTCATATTTTTTCCTCTTTGAAAGCCGAACCAACCTGAATCATGAATACCCCTAATAAGGGGAAAACTATGCTTATTGATATGACAAAAACTATAGTCAAACCAAAAAAGAATATTCTTGACTTTGAAATAGCACGACAAAAAGAATGTCACAATTATAAAGAAAGTGTATGATGCAAGGTATGCACATCGATCATTTGAAAGAGGTGCTAAAATATAAATACAACATCTAATGAAGTTATTTAAATGTGATATGTATATTTACATAGGACTAAGTTATCAAAAGTTGGTTCAAGATTAAAGAATGTAGTTTTGAAAAATATTGAAGAGTATGTGACAAGGTTTGAACTCGTATGTGACTCATGGTCTATGTGTATTGATTATGTCAAAAGTACATGGTTGACCCCGTACAAGGAAAGATTTGTTAAAGTGTAGACAAATAAAGTTATGCACTTAGGAAACACAACCAGTAACATGTATATTTTTTCTTTTAACAAATATTGTTTTAATCTTAAAATAATGGTTGATGTACACGTTATTATATGTTACAATAGGGTTGAGGTTGCACATTAAAATATAAATAGGTTACTTTAGATAAGCATGGGTGACTTGTGTACATCTTGAGATGCTATTATTAATTTGGTCAAGTTACAACGTAATGAAATAAAAGCATCATTTGAAAAAAATATACATGTGATTGGTCATAGTTTTAACATCACATTGTACAATAAAGTACATGATATTGCACACAAGTATGACTAAGTAAAGTATGTTATGATTGATAGTTCTCAATGTGGTTTGTGTGTTCAAAACTACACATGGTCTCCCATGTGCATGTGAATTAGGCAGATATGTAGTTGACCTTATTCCTCTTGAATTCATTCATCCAAATTAGACAAGATTTAGTTTCAGTGAGTTAGGAAATGATCAAGTTTCAGATGAAGTATCAATCTAACAAGAGTTTGATGTTATAATGGATCATTTTAAAATGGTTGATAATGCAGGCAAAGTGACCATCAAAGTCAATCTATGTGAAATTACTTATCCAAAAATTACTTCAATGTGTCTGCCCTTGAATAAGGTTAAAACAAAAGGAACATAAAAAGATCATGCACATAGCTACAAAAATCAAGAAAGTCTGATTTGTTTAACTTTGAGTATATTAATTCATTACATGTTGTACATGATAGTGCAGCCACACAAAGGTTATCAAGGTTAATGTGAGTTAGACTTGTAAACTCGTTATTTTTGTCCTACTGGATACTTTACAGGTTCAAGGCTTAGGGGTGGTGGACCGAGCAGAGCTCTAGCCCTCGTCCAGGGGGGCTAGCATACTATCCTGCTACAGTAGCTAGCGTTCATGCCCAGCCAACTCACTTAGGAACTTCAAATTTTCTAAGAGCTTTATCAACGATGGATGCCTTTTCCTCATTTAGGAGACAACCCCTATTAAAGTTGCCTCCCCCTGGGGCCGGGTTCGTCACTCCTGGATTTGGCTCTACTCGAGCACCTTCTATCTACACATAGCACCTCATGCACGCTAAGGATAGGGCACTAACCCACGAGATTTGACATTACCTCCTACTTACTTTTTCAAGCTTGCCTTGCGGACAAGTTTTCCCGCCCATTCTGAGTTTTCCTTCCCGCTTCTTTCCCCACCTTTAAGGGGAGTATGCAAGTTACCTCCTCGGGAGGATGCTCTCTAGAGCCCAAGATTGGAAATGAAGACAACTAATCCCGCCAACTCCTCTAAGAATCATCAGAAAGGGTTGTGACCATGATAGACCAACTACATGTGCACATGCATTCACCTATTTGAAAACTTAGTTGATGTTAAATTTGATGGTCATTGTGGATACAAACCAATAGCTACTTTACTTGGCATGGGTGAAAAGTCTCAAGCACTTGTTTGAATGCATTACACAAAGATATAGGTACATAGCATGATGAATATGTCACCCTATTTGGAGGTCATGAACAATTTCATACATTGTGGAGATCATTACTTGTTGATGGTCATTCAATGGTAAGATTTCACTCATAGGTTATGCACAAAACAAAAATTGTGTTATTTAATTAATATAAATGTTTTGTAACTAGGCATATGTAGATAAGTGGATGATTATCCTAACATAGATATGTGACAACATCCAAATATAACGTGGTCTTAGTGTTTTTGTCTCTTTGACAGTGCATCACATTTTTTCGATCAAAAGGTTGGCCTCCGAATGATACCTTATCACACCAAGTTATGTGTTTGAGATATATCAATGATAATCATTTCATCAGTATCAAACAATTATCGTCAACTTCATTCCATTCATATGTAATTTTTAATATGTCATCAACAGTAAGAATTTTTCTTTATGTACGTGATCTTAAAAGAATGTTTCCCAATTCTAGATACAAATGTGTTGTGGAGAAAATATTATTTATCTAAATACAAGAATTTAGTTGACACTTTACATTAATTTCATTCAACAATTTTCCCAATTGTGTGGTTACATGAGATTAGGTCAATCTTAATGACAATTAAATGTGTCAATGTACATGTTTTAGTCATTATAAATTTCCAAATATATTAGCTTATACATGTTTATTCATTGATGTAAATGCTTAAGTCATTAACATTTGCATTTGTTTTAGGTTATACGTGGTTTGCCTTACATTAGTCGTATTCAAGCACCTTAAATTAGTAGTATTATTCTTCTCCTCATTAATGTAAATAATTTTTTACACGACATGAAATGATAATTATTGATGATGAGAAATGATACTACAATAATAGAGACTAACAACTTGATGAGTTTGGTTTTGTTTTTTAAAAGAGTTTTAAAAAACAATAATTTTCAAAAATTATTTTCTGGAAGAAAAGAAGAAAAACATGTTTGATAAGTGTTTATTTGAAAACTATTTTGGAAATGTAAAAATTAAAAAAAAAATTGTTCATATTTACAAAATGTCATTGATAAAAAGTAATAAATAACATATTCCCCTTTTATCTTAAGTTTTCAAAACAAAAACACAAACTAAAAAGCAAAACTACTTTCAGTTATTCCTCTTTTTCGGTTTTTCAAAACTAAAAAACCAAAAACTATTTTTGAAAACTATTTTTAGAAAAAACTATGCAAACAAGTTTTTTTTTAATTTATAAATACTAAAATAGAAAAGAACTGTTTTATAAAACTATTATCAAACAAGCATTAACATACATTAAGTAGTTATGAAAATAATATAATAAAACTATTATATGATAAAGCGAAGCTCTTAAAATATAATCATCACACAGTGACCAATAATCATTTCCAACTTTGATAGCTCTACACCCCACTCAACCTTCTTTTAACATAGACATTTCCTTATGTAATCATAGCATGAGCCATTGATAATGTCGCTGAGGTCTATTTCCATGTAGGTTAATCTTTTAGTGCAATCCTAAGTTCAATGATGCATTATAGATGGGTTGCTATCCTCCTAGCATTGTTCTGCAAAAAAAAAAATTAATCATAATTTAATCATATCAATACATGCATATAGAATTCAATATTAATAGTGGATATTTCAATGAAATTAGTACCACAACATTAGGCGCTTCATTACTTGACCTAAATGGCCTAGACCTGCATTGTTTGTACTATCATGTTTATGTATGGGGTGTTTAGATGATGGACAAACATATGGATGAGTAAACCTAGAATACCATTCTATATAGCCACAAAAATAATCTGAAGGATGAACAATAACTTGTTTTGAGTAAGCTAAGTGACTTGCAAAATTTAGGACTCCTAAAAATGGTTTAAACATAGTCATATTGTTTGAATACCTTCTTAGGAAAGTGTAAATGCATATTTGAACCTGGAATAATCCAGCCAGAAAACATAGATATTATATGAAACTTCAATACATGTAAGATATGTGTGTAACCAAATGACTTCGTTTCCAGTTAGTTTATCCAACTGCTTCTTTTTGGAATAATGTTAAGAGAAAGGCTTACAACAAAATTTGAATTTGCAAGGGATAATAGCTTTTTACTCTTTTACACACAAGATAGAAATTAAAAAAAACCAATATTACAGATTTAGTTTTATTACAATTTCAGAATTTGCACTTATAACAGAAGCGATTAAAGCATTGTAAAAGGAGTAACAAAAGAGAAATGATGATACACAGGGATTTATACTGGTTCACCTTTAATCTGGGCTACATCCAGTTGTTCTATCTCAAGGAAACCTACCTTGGATAGAACGCAACACTAGAATCGAATCAAAGTTTACACACAAACTCAAATGCAAATGAAACTACACCTACACCCTTGAAAGCCTATCAAGTTTTGATTCTACCTCATGCAAAACCCATGCATGATCACACTAGGGAACCTTCCTAAACGATTTTTGCAATTAATACAATGATAAAAAAATATTAAAGAAACGATATCACATGGCATATAACATTCAAACTCATCAATATCTTTAAGTTCTTGATCAATCTTGGTTCAATCTTGAACTTGACTTGATGTAATGGGTTTAGAAAGCTTTGTTTGTGCCTTTGGAATTTTAGATTTTGATCTTAGGTGATTTTTCAAAAAATGTTATCATATTTTCAAAATTGAAATGAAATTCATTTATATCAGATGCACAAACTTTGTTTTAATATATTAAAATGAGTTTTAATCAATTAAAAGTTTCTAAACTCAAGTTCGTACTGATCACGAGCAATTTAATTGATTATTATAAGTACATAATCAGTTAAACTGTTCATCAGCAAACACTAAGTCAACTGGATCAATTTAATCGATTAAAGTAAGTTGATAATCGATTAAATGTGTCAGGTAATAAATTATGAGCTTATTTAATAGATTAAAGCAATAACTATGCCATCCAATCCATCAAATAACTTCACCAATCAATTTCTAACTTCCAACATAAACATCCATGATATTAAGTGTGATTTTCAAAACTTTTAGGGACCATCAATCTCATTCATGTTTTGATGTAATCAATGCTTATAATGAATCAAGAATAAAGATATGCTATGTTTGATTGAATCAAGATAAACTACCTACATGAATGCATCAGATGCTATATACTCAAATAAATCTATGAACTCTAAGCGTTCATTATCAAAACTTAGAAAGCTATATACAAAATTGTTTTTTTCTTCCTTGCATCTTTCTTAGAGAATCTCCAATAAACTCCCCCTTTTTTATGATTACCAATCACTCATCTTCTACATCTTGACTTCATGTAACTTGTAGTTTTCTTAATATGAACTTTTTGAGATCTGCAAAGAAAAGAAAAAAATACCTTTAAAATATTAAGATAGCAAGTAACGTGAAACAGAATTAAACACACACATTCCTAAGTGCCTAAGGATAAAAGATGAGCTAGTCATCATTGTCTTTTTCCCCATCTTCATCAAGAGTTCCAAGATGACACTTTAGAATAACTTCAATATCATCAAACCTCTCATGAATCCTTTGCATAAATTGACCTTGAAATTATTGATTAGCTATATGTCATTCATACAACCTGTCCAGCTAATGCACTCCTTTGATCTCTTCAACCAAGGTTCCTTCCTCTAAGAAGATGGAGGATGGAGAGGTGAGGAAATAGGGAGGGAGACATTACTTTCTCTAAGGAGAAAGATGAGTCAAAAATTTTATGAGGCTTGCCACAAGGGAAAGGTCCCTTGATAAAAGCTTTTAGGAAAGGATTACTCAAAAGAAAGGATTTTCAATGACACTCAACTAAAAACAAATAGTTCAAAGAGAATAATATTCATTTATTCAAATGTAATGATTACAAGAGAGGCTAGGTGTATTTATAACCCAATGAGAAGCCTAGACACTCAAAACTTAGCAATGTGAGACTTTGGTCCTAATTAGGATTAGAATCATTAAGCCCATTAATGTAGCGGTATCTCTAACCTAGGGGAGTGTCACAACCTAATCTTGGGGGTATGGGAAGAAATCCTACAACCCTTGGGCTATTAGGCCTTGTAATATTATTACCTCCCTTCTTAAGCTAATTACACCTCTTAAACTATAAACTAGTTCAAATGGTTGAATACATGGCCTAAAAAGGAATTAGAATTTAATTACTATGTACAAAGATAACTCCATGGACTATGGCCTAATGAATTCTATCTCCATCATGAGCTGAGGTCTTGATGAGCCCTTCCGGGCCAAGTCTTCCTCTATCCTCGTAGCCATGACCCTAGTAAGAAGGTCTTTGGTAGGTAGGATTGCATCATCTCCTCTCCCGTCAGAAGGATTTGTCTTCAAATATAAAGGGTTGTCCTCTTCCTCGTCAGCACCTAAGAAAGGAGTAAGGTCGGAAACATTAAAAGTGGTGTTAACTCCAAAATCCTAAGGAAGGTATAACTTATATTCATTATTGTTTACCTTCTCAAGGATTTAGAAGGGACCATCTCCTCTAGGGTTAAGTTTGGACTTCTTCTTAGAAGGAAAATGATCTTTTCTTAAATGAAGCCAAACCTAATCACCCTTTTCGAAGATGACTTCCTTCCTTCTCTTGTTGCTAGATGAAACATACCCCTTAGTGTGGTTTTCAATGTTAGTTTTGACCCTCTCATATAACTTTTTAACAAATTCATCCTTAGTTTTCCCTTCTTTATGAAAAAGTCGCGTGTTAGGTTGAGGCAATAAATCCAAAGGAGTGAAAAGATTAAAATCATATACAACCTCAAAAGGGAGTGCTTAGTGGTTCTATGAACCACTCTATTGTATGCAAATTCAATATGGGGGATATATTCATCCCAAGACTTGTGGTTTCCTTTTAAGAGTGCCCTCAACATAGTGGATAGGAATCTATTCACCACCTCAGTTTAATCATCCGTTTAAGGATGACACGTGGTAAAAAAGAGAAGCTTAGTTCCTAGCATTGCCTAAAGAGTTTTCCAAAAATGGACAACGAACTTAGCATCTTTATCAGAGACTATAGTCGAGGGTATTTCGTGCAAGCAGATAGCCTCACGAAAGAAAAGTTTTACGATGTGACTCGCGTCATCCACTTTGTGGCAGAGAATAAAATGGGTCATTTTACTAAAATGGTTAACTACCATAAAGATGGAGGCTACACCTCATTGGGTTCTTGGGAGCCAAGGACAAAGTCCATGCTAATGTCTACCCAAGGTGTAGAAGAAGTGGGTAAAGGGGTTTAAAGTTCATAAGGCATTACTCAAGACTTAGCTTGTTAAAAAGCTATGCAACTCAAGCAATGTCTTTGGACATCCTTTTTCATATAGGGCCAAAAGAATTTTTATTTGAAAATCATTAAGTTTTTATCAATTCCAAAATGCCTATGAACCCACCTTCATGGCTCTCTTTTGTCAGTAATTTCCTAATTGATCCTTGGAGTACATAAAGTTTGACCTCTTTGTACAAGTACCTCTTACATAGGTAGAAGTCATATTTGCCTTTGGGAGATAAGGCAGCATAAATGGTTCCAAAGTCTTGTCAGAAGGATACATTTCCTTTATGTCATTAAATCCCAGAATTTGAGCACTAAGAGTGGCAAAGAGAGAATGCCTCCTTGAAAGAGTATCAGCCACCACATTTGTTTTCCCCTTTTTATAGTTGATGAAATAAAGAAAAGTCTCAAGAAATTGAACCCATTTAGCATGTCTCTTGTTCAACTTTCCTTGCCCTCTTAAATACTGAAGTAACTCATGGTCACTATGAATTACAAACTCCTTGGAAACAAGATAATGTTCTCAAGTTTGGAGGGACAGATCAAGGCATAAAACTCCTTGTCGTAAGTGGGGTAGTTGAGGTGGGCACCATTGAGTTTTTCACTAAAATAAGCAATTGGGTGCCCCCCTTACAACAAAACAGCTCCGACACCTACTCCCAATGCATAACATTCTAGCTCAAAAGTTTTTGAAAAGTCAGGAAAAGCTAGAACGAGTGCATTAGTGAGCTTATCCTTGAGAAGTTGAAAAGCTTCTTCTTGTTTTTAACCCCACAAGAAAAAGACTTCCTTCTTCACCAAATAATTGAGTAGTGAAGTTAGTGTGCAGAAATTAGGCACAAACCGCCTATAAAATCCCACAAGACCATGAAAACTCTTTATCTTTATCACACTAGTAAGGGTGGGCCAATCTTGGATGGTCTTGATTTTTTCGGGGTCTACTTGGACCCCTTGGGCACCAATAACAATGCTTAAGAAAACTACGCTAGGAACACAAAAGGTGCATTTATCTAAGTTTGCAAAAAAATTTATTTTCTCTAAGGATAAATAGAACTTCCCTAAGATGTCCTACATGATAATCTAGGGACCTACTATAAATGAGAATATCATCAAAATAAACAATGATATATCTACCAATGCAATCCCTAAGAGGCGAATGAAAGTGCTTGGATAAAGGCATCACCAACCATTCATAAAGACCAAATTTGGTCTGAAAAGCAGTTTTCCATTCATCTCCCTCTTTAATTCTAATTTGATGATAACTACTTGCAAGATCAATTTTGAAAATATTTGGGCTTCGTCCAATTTATCAAGCATATAATTTATCCTAGGGATAGGGCGCCTATACTTAATGGTGATGTTTTTTATGGCACAACAGTCCATACACATCTGTCATTTCATATCCTTCTTAGGCACCAATAAGATAGGATCCGCAAAAGGGCTAAGGCTTTTTTGAACTTAACCCTTCTCTAACAAGTCTTGAACTTGAGAGTCAATCTCCTTGGTCTGAATGGGGTTTGTCCTATATGCGGGTCTATTGGGTAGACTCGTACCAGGAACAAAATTAGTTTGATGCTCAATTCCCTTTGGAGGTGGTAATCCTCTTGGAACCTTTTGATGGAAGAGATCATCAAATTCCTTTAAAAGGTTTTGAACCCCTTTTGGAAGAGACTCAATTTATAGACTTGTGGCTGTGCCAAAAGGTACCTCTTTACAAAGAAAAAGATAGAAAGGTCGATTAAGCAAGAGAACTTCTTTAATGTCCATTTTTGTTGCAAAATGGCTCTCTCTCCTAACAACCTCCTTGGAAAGGGTACCTCATTTCAACTCTCCCTCTTTACCCCTTTCCAGATTTAGGGGTGGAAGCTTCTTTTTTTTCTTTTGATTTTGATTTTTTTTTTACTTATCTTTTTTATACTTCATGATGAGTTGATCCTCAACTACTTGAGAAGGTGTAAGAGGAATCAACTTTATTTTCTTTCCTATGAGTGAGGATTATCTTATTAGAGTGACCATGGTGAATGACTTGCTTGTCAAACTTCCAAGGCCTCCCTAACCAAATATGGTCAGCATCTATTAGAACTATATTACATAATATCTGATCTTGATACTTTCCAATAGAATGACATTTTAACTTGTTGGTTTATAACCATTTCCCCTTCCTCATTAAGCCATTGGAGCTTGTAAGGTCTAGGATGACGAATTAGCTGCAAGGTTAGCTTCTCTACCAACCTTGAGCTACAACATTTGTAGCAAGACCCACTGTCCCCAATGAAAGAACAAGTCTTTCAACAATGTCATGCTCATGACCCCTTTCTTCCTTACTTTTCTTATCTCTCTATATTCTTTTTCTCTCTCTTCTTTCTTGTCTTTCTCTTCTCTCTTTCTTTCCTTTCTTCTCTTTCTCTTTCTTTTTATTCTCTTGTTTTTTCTCATCTTTCTTCTCATCTTGTCTCTCTCTTTTCTCCTCTCTTTCTTTCTCTTTTCTCTCACATTCCTTTTCTTCTCTTTGTTTCTCTTTTCTTAACTCTTTCTCTCTTTTCTTTTTCTTTTTCCTCACGTCTTTTTTCTTTTCTCTTATCTTTTCTCCCTTTCTTTTCTCTCTTCTACCCTCCACTCCTTAAACTCACTCACAAACTTATCCATGGTTGTTGTTTTATGAGACCCTTATTGATTTACACTACCTTTACTAGATTTGTGTGAGCTCATTTTGAAAAGTGATTTGGGGGAAGATCCTAAGGGTTATCTCTCCCCACTTTTTTTTATGTTTTCTCCCTAAGTGAAGTACTTAAGAGCCTTTGTGATGCAATCCTACCTAGCATGCATTATGGCTAGGAGGACTCAAGGAAGGCATGGCATGGATGAAAGCTCATTGAAGATTCAAAGCCATAGTCTTCATTATTTTTAACTTGTACATATTTTATTTTAATTAGCTAAATAGGAGAGTATTTTTAATTCCCTTAAGGCCATGTATTTTCGGCCATCTTCTTAGTTTATAAGGTATAGGTGTCTTTAGTTAAAAAGGAGGAGTAACCTTAGAATGGGTGCATAAGTCAAGACATGATTTTGGGCTAGCCCATTCACATTAGGAGATGCTAATTGCACCCATGGGGGTGAACTTAGTTGCCTCACTTAAGGCCTAGGAGATGATAATTTTTAATTAAAATTAAGGTACATAATACTTTATTTAATAATTTATTATTAAATCCTCTCCATCTATTTTTTTCCACATTTTTATACCATGTAACTTTATTAATTTATCAAATTTTAATTTTTGTTACTTTATTTATTTATCAATTTCTAATTTATTGATAATATATACTTTCCTTCCATTTTCTTATGATTACACCTAATTCATTCTACCTAATTTTTACTTTACCTTTTAATTATAGCAACAATAAATAACTAATTAATATATTTTTTGAAATTGATATATTATAAAATGTAACTAATATGACAATTTTTAATTAAAATTAAGGTACATAATACTTTATTTAATAATTTATTATTGAATCCTCTCCATCTATTTTTATCCATATTTTTCTGCCATGTAATTTTATTAATTTATCAAATTTTAATTTTTATTACTTTATCATTTATCAATTCCTGACTTATTGATAATATTTATTCCTTTGTTCTATTTTCTTATGATTACACCTAATTCATTCTACCTAATGTTTACTTTACCTTTTAATTATACCAACAACAAATAACTAATTAATATATTTTTTGAATTTGATAAATTATAAAATGTAACTAATATGATAATTTCTAATTAAAATTAAGGTACATAATACTTTATTTAATAATTTATTATTAAATATTTTATCCTCTCCATGTTAATTATATATGCAGCTAATTCATTCTACATATTTGTCAATTTACAAAAGAAAGTGTTATTTAAAGTGTACACCTAATTTACTTATGCTATTACTTTTTATAATAGGAATATAGGTAAGCACAACTTAAAATTATAAATAAAGACAATTTTTCATATTCTAATAAAATGTTTTTTCTTTATAACTCTTTTCATCTAAGTATAGACCGATCAAACATATTTTTAGGTACTAAGTATAGACTGGTCGAATATATTCATTCGACAAATACTTCCTGTTGTTCAAAAAGGTAATAAGGCATAAATGATTTCAACGTGTATTGTACAGTCTCCGTTGTGGGCTTGCGCAAAGGCCTTACATTTACAACAAAACATGCGGTCATTACAAGATCAAAATTTTGTTGAATATCTTATGCGTATTAGAAATGGTATTGAGTCTACCAAATATGATGACATGGTTAAAATTCCTCATCAATTTGCAATAACATAGGAAGGACAAAGTTCAATACAAAACTTAAACAAGAAACATTTCCCCAATTGGAATCACACACCTGGAATGCAACTTATATGGTACAAGAAGTCATACTAACACCGAAAAATAATGATGTTTAGTCAATTTCTAATAGAAGTACATGAGTTGTTATCATTTGATGAGGTTGAAGGTGATACACACAACTTATATTAGGAGTACTTTCATGCTATAGCTTTAAGTGGTTTGCCTCTACATGTTTTAAAGGTTAAAAAAGGTGCACGCTTGATGTTATTATAAACATAGATCCAAAATCAAGACTATGTAATGAACAAGATTATTGTGTCGAGGTTTTTTTATGAACATGTTGGATGTTAAAATCCTAATGGCCACCATTCTAGAAAAAGAGTTTTCTTGCCCAGAATAAAACATAAGACAATGGAAAATGCAGGAGTTCCTTTTGTGCTTGGTAGAAAGCAATTTCTTGTGAAACTGAGTTTTACAATTACGATAAATAAATCAAGGATAAACCATATCAAATTTCGGAATTTATCTTCCATAACATGTTTTTAGTCATGGTCAATTATATGTTGCTTTATCAAGAGGTGTTTTCCAAGCTACCACAAAAATCCTTATTAAAGAAAGACAACTTGACGAGGAAGACGGAAACTTTACAAAAAATATAGTATTTAAAGAAAATTTGTTATTTCAAACTTAGGTACACACACGCACGCACGCACGCACGCACACACACACGCACGCACGCACACACACACACATATATATATATATATATATATATATATATATATATATATATATATATATTCACATGTATTTATGTGTTTGTATATATACTCTAACTTTTTTTTACCATTCCATTATATTAATAAAAATTGTTGACAACAACTAAATTATTTGTTATGTATTATTGAAAGGCAAAAAAATCTTACAATTATACAAAGATTTAAAAAATAGTCATTTGAACATGTATTCTGACAAACAAGTAATTTATTAACAACATATTATTATCTCAAGTCATTTAATTTTACTGAATTTGAAAAAAAATGGAATATTTGGAAGGACAAAGAATCACTTCATCAATGTCACTCATTGATAACAAGGTTAAATTCAAATCTATGGTTTTATCTTCTCTTTATGAAATCATAGTCAATCAGTTAAATTTTCTATTGGATGGGGTTGCACAGTAGTAGCAGATAAAACCAAACTTTGGAGAATGATTAAAAAAGAATTATTATCACAAAAGATAAATAAGTAAAATAATTTTTTATTTGGTAATGTTACAATAAAACAACATGATTACTTTTAAAGTTGATTTTTTATTTTTAAATAGTCAGCAATATAATTGCTCTAAAATGTATGTATTCTAATTTAATAAGTGCAGACATAGTAAAATGTCATATTATATATGATATGTAATTATTTATGTTGTGGTTTTTCAAAACTAAACAAAATATGGACATGTCTTTCACAAAGAACTAAGGGAAATTCTTGAAAGATAATATCTTTGATTTAAATTTTTTGTTATCATTCAATATTTCATTCTTCTTTAGGTTAATAACTACAAATAATACTTTATACTCAATTTCACAAGAAAACTCAAGATAATCCTGAACTGCAGATTTGGTCTTCTAATTAAAGAAGATTCTATGGTTTCAGAGTCATGATAACAGGACATAATAAACAGATATATTTTGTAATTATTTATATGATATTGTTTTATATGTTTTCTTTGTTAAGTGGTATTGTTTTATATATTACTAAATCCAAATTAAAATACTATACAAAAGTATATAAAATAATAATTATTTATAAATTACATAATTAAATATATCAAATAAAAATAAAAATAAAAATACGAATACATAGTGTCCAAGTGGCTAAGTCTTTAGAGAATTTCTCACTTGCACCTATATATTTTCTTTCTGCATAACTTTATATTACACCTCCGAAATATATATATATATATATATATATATATATATATATATATATATTATCATTAAATAAAAAACGAGATATAAGAGACATGTGAGTGAAAGATTTGGATACCCATACAAATAATGTGTCATTAAGAGATAAATAAAAAATATAAAAGTAAGGTGATATAATTATTTATATATATATATATATATATATATATATATATATATAAACGTATTGTGTGTCACTTTATTAAATATATGGGGGAGATAAGTTTAAAAACTATAAGTGGCTTAAGTATTACTAGGAAACTTTAAGGAAGGTGAGTATAGTATTTTTAATGTTTTTCCTTCAAATTTTAATAAATTATATGAGAAATTATAAAATTTATTTCAAGAATATCTATATTATTACGATTTGTCTTAGACAATATATATAATCAGATTTTATAAGTAATGCAATAGAATATTTAGGGTTTGGAAACAGCTTTATAAAATTATTTTTATATTTTAGTCGTTAAAAATTAAAAAACCCATTTGATTAGTGTTTTTTTAAATAATTTTTAAAAATATTTCATTCTTTAGTTTTAAAAATTAAAAAAAAAGAAAATTTATAAGTAGTTTTACTTTTCAATTTTGTATTTTTTTTAAAAACTTAAAATATAAGAAAAATAAGTTTTTTTTTATTTTTTATTAATGACATTTTGGTAAATATGAACAAATTTTTTTATTTTTACATTTTCAAACAATACTTACTAAACAAGTTTCTTTTTGTCTTCTTCCATAAAATGGTTCTTGAAAACTATTTTTAAATTTTTTTTTTCAAAACCTAAAAACTAAAATCGAACCAATTAAACCCTTAAGCATCCAGAATAATAAAAAAAAAACACCAAAAAAAAGGAAAAATAGTATGATAAATAAAATGAATTTTTAACTCCATTAAAATACACTTATCCTCAAATATATGAGAAGTAAAGAAACTAACATATTTTATTCCTTTCGTTCCACAAAATTTCAAAGTTTGACACAGCACACATCCGGTCAATATTAATATCTAAATTTTATGATATGAATAAGAAAAAATTATTAAGAAAGTTCGACTACCGTTTAATCTAAAATATATTAACTCAATCTTTACATGACACATAATTGAATTTTATTAACTTTTTATAAATTAAAAACTTAAAATATATATATGTGTGTGTGTGGTACTATTTTCTTTCACATATACGTTTCATTGAAAAACCTCTTTCTTTGTATCTAAGATTCCAATTTTCCAAATCAAGCATTTTCCAACATGTCGGACATACATATATATTGCGCAACTCATTTCAAAATGATCTAATCACTTTTTTTCTTTTCAATCTTGTTATTCCATTGTACTAATGTTTTGCTAGTTCAAAGACAAGCCACATGCGATTAATACATGGATGTGTATGTTCTAAGTGTTACCGCTTAGGATCCTATATTGTTTGTTGAAAAAAAAATATCTGATTTGGAAAGTTAACACACTTCGTAAAAGAAAATGTGGAGAAGCTGGGACTATAAAAAATGTGGAGAAATTAAGGATTTGTTTAAGTATTGAGCGTGACATTTTATTTTCCTTTTTTGTGTGTATGGATATCAAATTGCTCAATGATCAGTAACAAAATTCAGACAGTTTTAATGTTCCAAAATCTCGTGCTGTGAATTTATGAGGAATGCGTTAATTCAAAGCGTGTGATTATGTTTCTTAATTAGTAATGGATGAAACTGGTTTTACCGAGTATTAATGTATTATATGTTATATTTATATATTATTCTTTATTATTAATTTTTGTGGATTAGCATTATTTAATAAATTATATTTATATGCTAAAATCAATTATAGAATAATCTTATTATTCCATATTATTATAATTTATGAATAATGTATATTCGACATTAAACTTTTACAATGATGATCCATGATAGGTTGGACTCTTTAGTAGTTTTTTCAAATGTTCGTCTCAACTAGTAAGGAATAGAACTCAATCACATCAGTCAGTTCTCATGTCCTTTCAACTCCTACCAGAAAGAGAGTAATTTTCTCTCACGGTTAGGAACATCAAGGATGGATTTCTCATTTATTTTAGTTACAAAATTATTTCTCAACTTTATATGAACATGTTATAATATTGTATCTAATTGATTATAATTTTAACAAATCCTAATAGATACATATTATGGTTATTTTATGTTATAGAATTAACATCCTATTAATCCTAAAATTATATTGATAAAATTATTCACACCTATTGCAAAAGATGAATAAATGCATAAGTGCTGTTTTTTAATCCTTTTAAACCCAATTTCCTTCCGCTTCATGATTCTCTTTTTTTTTTTAATTAAACACCAAATTGATTGAGAATTTTTGTTTCTCACGTCTGGACGATCAAAACAAGCCTAAGATTGTCCGATTTGGTGGCCGGAAAAGTTAGATCTCATCAGAATTTCTCCACGGGTTATGCAACGCAATCCAGTTTATTTTTTCTCCAATTTTCCTTTATTTTCTCTAGTTAAACCCAAAATTGATTGAGGGTTTTTGTCCTTCACATCTAGAAGATCAAAATGAGTACTAGATTGTCCGAGATTTAGTTGCTAGAAATGCTCAAAAACTCGCTGGAACAGTGTCGTCACATATGGAGGTTGAAGATGAACATTTTCTCGAAGCCAACTTATGGGTGAGCCCACTTCCAAGGTCCATTTTTCAGTTTTTCTTGAAATATTAATTATTTAATATTTTAAAATTATTAATAATTTTTATGAAATTTTACAATATTAGAATTTATTTTCTATAATTAATTTGAAACATAATTTACAATTTTCGAAATCATACTTTTAGATTTTTGGTCTAAAATTTTTTATACATGTTTCTTATTATTTAAGTGATACATTAATGAGTTATACTCTCCCTATTAGCATATTTATACTTGAATTATTTTTTATCTTTATTTGTATTAAATATTATACGTTTTGTTCCTATTTAATATGTTCTTCATGCATAATATAATTTTTTATTATTTTGTCAAACATCAGTAATATAATTTTATATGATTGTGAACTCATGTATCGTGGGTATAGTTATATGAAATTTGTGTGAATTAAATAATTTGAATATTTCTTAATTAAATTTATACTACATTGGTGATGATTATGCCTTATCGGTATTTTGTTGTTGATGTATTTTGTTGTTTTTTTTAGTACAATGCATTTTTAATTTTATCTTATGTCAATTATTTTGTCAAGTAATCTATCGGTATTAGATTTCTTCTTACATGAGTTGTGTGTTGTATTTTATATTTCTTATTTATTATGGTTCAGGACCCTTAGGCGAGATCATAGTGAATAACAAATCTTTTATTATAGATATGTTTGGTTGTGTATTCAGAAACATTTGATTTTTATTGCAGTATAAATGTGCATATCAAATGTTTGTTCGTTGTGTTGATACCAGCTTTTTTGCCTGTAATTGACTTCGGTCAAAACTCTTAATGAGACAATTTTTTAGGACTGGAAAGAATCTTTGGACTTATATCTGACAATTACTAACATAGACCTTTCCTTGAGAGAGGAAGAGCCTCCAACTTCCACTCCTAAGACCACTATTGTTCAAAAGGATTCTCATGAGAAGTAGGATCCCTCTAATAGGGTGTGTTTGATGGTGATGAAATACACCATGGAGAAGTCTATTCGACAAAGTATTCCAGAGAATGATAAGGCTAAGGATTTTCTAAGGTCTGTTGTGAGAAATTTAAAACTTTTAACAAAGCTCAGAAGGGTCAATATTTGTCTCTTCTTGAGAAAACCATATATGATGGTGTCAGTGAGGTCTATGAGCATATAATTAAGCTTGTACATTATTATAACAAGCTCAAGTCTCTAATGGTTGAGCTTGGTGAGAGTTATTTGATTTGACAGGTTTTGGAATATCTTCCTTCTTAGTTTGATGTTTTGAAGACTCTTACAACGCTCGGAAGGAGGAGTGGACAATTGATGGGATGATAACCATTGTTTCCCAAGAGGAAGCATCAATTAAAAAGACCAAGGCTCATAGTGTTCAGTTTGTTGCTTCTACTTTTGACACTAAAAATGTTAAGAAGGGTTTCAAAGGCAAGTCCTGTTTTGAAAAGGGGGAAGCAGGAAAGCCATAATGCATTTAGAGCCTAAGAAGAAGCCTTTCAAGTGGCATTATACGTATTTCAAGAAATTTAGGCATAGGATAGATGAATGTTATCTTACTAAGAAGAAGAATGCTAACAAGAAAGGTATACTCTTATTTGCTCTATCTTGTTTTAAGTCTAATGTGGTTGATGTTCATCCCAATTCTTGGTGGTTAGACTCAGGTGCCATTATTCATGTTATGAATTTTTTACAGGGTTTCACAAGCCTAAGAAAACCAAATGATGTCGAGTCCAAGGTTATCATGGGAGATGGAGGAAGAGCATTTGTTGAAGATATAGGAGTAGTGTATTTATGTTTACCTTATGGACATGTCTTGTTATTAAAAGATGTTTTTGTACCTTGCATGAGAAGGAATTTGATTTTAGTTTCAGCTTTGGACAAATGTGGCTACACTTTTGAATTTTGTAATGGTAAATTTTTTATTTTCTTTAATTCCATTATTGTTGGTTTAGAAGCTTTTTGTGATGGGCTTTACATGCTAAATCTGAATTATGTGTTTGTTAATTCTATTGTTGGCCACAAGCATAATAGAGTTGATGAAAATTGCTCTATGTTGTGGCATAGACGTTTAGGGCACATTTCTAGACCTCGGATTGGGAGGTTGATTAAAGAAGGTGTTCTTTATGATTTAGATTTCTCTGATTTTGACACTTGTGTCACAACTTATCCATACTGATATATGTGGACCTATTACACCCATTCTATGGGTGGATATAAGTATTTTATCACCTTTATAGATTGTTATTCTAGATTTGGTTGGATAGACCTCCTTTTGGAAAAATCAAGTTCCTTGGATGCCTTTAAATCTTTCAAAGCTTTTATTGAGTTGAAAACAGGAAAGAAGATCAAATGTGTGAGGTCTGACAGAGGTGGAAAGTAATATGATAGATATGATAAAACTGGTAGAAATAATAGACCCTTTGCTACAAGTCTGACTTTATACCTCTTAACTTTACCATCTAGATTACGTTTAGTTTTGAAGACCCATTTGCACCCAACTGGTTTACAACCAATTGGTAAATCCACAAGATCTCAAACATCATTATGAGCCATGGAAACCAACTCATCATGCATAGCATTTAAGCAATCAAAAGCATGAGAACTCAAGATAGCCTCATAAAAGTTGTAGGATCATTAATATCACTAATATTAAATTTATACTCTAGAAGATACACTAAATAATCATTAGATATAAAAGACCTACGAACTCTTTGAGATCTCCTTAATGGGACCTCTTCAACAACATCAACATGTACCTGTTCATCCACCATGGGTGCTCTAGTGTCAATATTATATTGAATAGTTTCATTGTCATCATGGATAATAAGAACCACAGTATCCATGGGAAAAGAAATAGGCGGCATAGGAACAAGAACATGGTCTTCTAGTGACTGTTTGTGGTGTAATGCTCCCATTGTCCAAATCATCCTCAAAGAATACCACGCGATCGGATTCAATAACTTGCATATAATGAGAAGGGCTAGAAAACCTACTACCATGAGAACCCACACAGTAAACAATGAAGAAGTCGCTGACAATCTTGGTGTCAAGCTTGAAAAAGGGGCATAGTCAGAAAGAAGACATTGATTATAAGGAGACTTTCTCACTGGTCTCTACTAAGGATGTTTTTCGTGTTGTTATGGCTTTAGTAGCTCATTTTGATTTAAAGCTTCACCAGATGGATGTCAAAACGAATTTTCTGAATGAAGATTTATTTAAGGAAGTCTATATGGTTCAACCTGATGGTTTTGCTAAAAAGGCAAGGAGCATTTGGTTTGTGAGTTGAAAATGCCTATTTATGGGTTGAAACAAGCCTCTAGACACTGGCATTTGAAATTTGATCAGGTGGTCACTTCTTTTGGCTTTGAGGAAAATGTCTCAGATCAGTGCATTTACTTAAAGACCAGTGGGAGCCATTTCACCATTCTTGTCTTATATATTGATGATATTCTTCTTTCTAGTAAAAGTGTTGAGCTTTTGAATGAGACAAAATTTATGTTAAATAGTCACTTTGATATGAAAGATCTTGATAATGTCTCTATTGTTTTAGGCATCCAGATTATTCCTGATAGGTCACGTGGCATTTATGGATTATCTCGGAGAGAATATATTGATAAAGTCCTCAAACAGTTTAACATGCATTTTTGCTCTTCATGTGTTGCACTTGTTCAAAAGGGTTACAAACTCTCTAAATCTCAATGTCCTCAAAATGATAATGAAATAGCTAAAATTAGAAAGTCACATATGCTTTCGTTGTTGGTAGTTTGATGTATGCTCAACTTTGTACTTGTCCCGATATTACTTTTGCTGCTAATGTTTTAGAGAGATACTTGAGTGACCCAGGTTTAGGTCATTGGAAAGTCGTCAAAAGGTATTTAGATATTTGCAGGCAACCAAGGATCATATGTTGACCTATAAGAAGTCTTATCAACTTCAGGTCATTGGTTATTTTGATTTTGTTGGTTGCCCTAACGATCAAATCTACTTCTAGCTTTATTTTTATGATGGCAGGAGGAGCTATTTCTCGGAAGAGTGATAAACAGACTCTTACAGCTACTTCGACCATGGAAGCAAAATATGTTGCTTGTTATTAGGCTACTCATCAAGTTGTATGGCTTCAAATTTTGATTTCTAACTTTCACATTGTTGAAAGTATTTCTAGGCCACTTGTGATATATTGCGATAATACTGCTGCTATGTATTTCTCTCAAAACAACAAGAGTTTTGTTTCTTCACAGTATTTCGATATGAAATTTCTATTTGTTAGAGAGAAAATTTCGGAGTTCCAGATTCAGATGGAACATACTGTTACAAAAATTATGTTAACAGATCCACTATGTTTAGAATCATGTAACTCATAAGTGTGGTTGAGTCTTTTGATGTATTGTGTTAGTGGGAGTCTGAAATTTATATGTTCTATTATTATGATTTTCATGGATGTGAATTTATCATTGACGTCATTTTCATCACATCTCTTTTAATAAAAATTCTTGTATCTAATTTATTATAATTTTAACATTATATTCATGCATTTCATGTATTTTCATAATACATTGAATTAAAAAACACTAAGAAATTAACTCCTGTAGAAATCATTACGAAACTCCAATGCTAACCTATATCTTCAGAAATATTATGTAAAATTTTGCTGACAAACTATTAAGTATTGATGTCCTTAGAAAATACCCATGATAAAATAATTCAATACATTGCTCTTAAGAAATACCTAAAAAAAAGAATCAACCAAAACGTATGAAATACCTTGAGAAAAAAGAATTAACCAAAATGTATGGAAAGGGTCAACCTCAGAGAGAAAATACCCAAAACTGATATTGCTCTTATGGAAAAAAAGAATTAACCAAAGAGAGAGCGCATCGAAAAGTGTGATTGTAACGATGGTTGTAAGTTAGCACTGCATAATTTCTCAGACTCATGTTATTTCAGTTCAGTTGAGTCGAATTTTATTTTCTTAGGACTTCCATGTCAATTAATTTAGAATTAAATTTTAAATTTATGTTCTTTTATTTTAAAGGCAAATTTATTCATCATAGGCAAACCATTCCATGTCATAAGATGCGACCTGAGAAAGTATGCTAGAAACAAGAACATTACATAAGTAGTAATAGGTTAATTTACAAGGGATCCCCACTAAACAATCATAAATAGTTTCTAGAGCAACCCACTAAGCTATTAGAAATGCATAAAAAACACATCACCCAGCATGGCAGCAGAATAGTAGAGCAAAGAACTGAACTGATACTAAAATCTCCTTTTTCCAATCCTCACAAAACATAACTCTGAATGGGAGTACCATTCAGCAAATGAAACTCACGATGCATTATACAAACCAGTTATTTATAGTCAAGACCTTTATTAAGCAAGATCCCATACTTTTTCCACAATAAAGGTACCCCCCTTAAATATGACGGAGTTCCTAAGAAGCTAGATACTCCATAGAGTTGCCAACCAAATGACATGGAGAAACTTTTTCGAATTAGAAGTACCTAAAATAAACCAGAAACTAGAGGCACAATTAGACGGAAACACTGACAAGTACCCTACCCACCTATAACATTTCATCCAAACCATATATAGCTATAATGACAGGAAAACATCAGGTGACTTACAAATTCTGATTTCCAACCACAAGCAGGGCAAGCCACATCCGCTGCTAGAAGAATGTTCCTTTTTGGTAATTTGATTTTCGTAGGTATTCTATTGAGAGCTACTTTCCAGGCCACCTTAAATGGTGCCTTTGACTTCCATAATCTTTTGAAGAACGGATTGGCTTCATCGGAGTCTCCATGTATTAGCCTATAAGCTTCCTGCACAGAATACTGGACTGACTTATCCCCTTATTCCCATTTATCCTTCTTCCCACGCCTCATTTGAATCGCCCCAAGACCATCTCTTGATCTCTCACCCATTCCTCCTCCATACTAAAGAGGTTTCTCCTCCAACTAAGTTTCCATTCTCAAGCATTGTTGACCTAACCCCCAGCCTCAGAAATCAAAGCCTCCCGTTGATTTGATAATGCAAATAACTTAAGGAACAGATGCTTTAGACCGTCTGCTCCCACCAGTCCCCCTCCCACAGCTTAAGTAAGGAACCATCTCCCACCACCAGTTTTATCTTCCCAAAGAACCATCCCCCACCCTCAACATTAGAGGTTACCTTCAGTACATCTCTCCACCACAACGATTCTCCTTTCTGGTGCTTGACCTCTAATTATCTTCTTATATCTGTCCCATATCTTGGCACTAGGACTCTAATCCAAAGGGAGTTACCCCCCTTGAGAATCCTCCACTGCCATTTCCCAATAAGGGCTTTATTGAATGTTGCAACGTCCTTGATCCCAAGACCCCCTTGGCTTTTATATTTGCAAACTTGATCCCATTTAATCCAAGCTACTTTGTTGTAATATTCCCTACCACCCCACAGAAACTGCCTTTGTAAGTACTGGATTAGCTTCACCACCTTCTTAGGGACCCTGTAAAAAGACAGAAAATAGAGGGGAATTGAAGAAAGAGTAGATTTTATCAAACATATTTTCCCCCCTAGGGACATATTTTTTTGTTTCCAAGGAGTTAGTTTCGCTCTCATCTTATCAATAACAGACTTCCAAAATCGCTCACACCTCACATTAGCCCCCACTGCAATACCGAGGTAGGAGAAAGGCATCTACAATAAACCACAATTAAAAATACTAGCAAAGGACAAGAGAATCCTGCTTAACCCCTACTCCCCCTAAACTACTCTTTTGAAAGTTTATTTTTAACCCAGAGGCTAATTCGTAACATCGTAGGGCACTTTTCATAGTGTAAACATTTCTAAGCTCCAACTTTAACAAAGAATGGTGTCATTCCACAAATTGATGTAACACAACCTAAAAATCCTATTTACCCACTTTAATACCTAATTAGAGATTCTTAGACATTGTTTTCTTGATTAGCCCCCAAGACCCTCGGCAACAATTAGGAATAAAAAAGGGGCTAGAGGATCCCTCTGTCTAAGTCCTCTCTGCATTCCGAATTCCTGAATTGAACTTCCATTCACTAACATTGAGACAGACGATGACTAAAGGCACCCTTGAATCCACCCAATACATTTCTCCCCGAATTCAAACCATTGTAGCATATAAAACAGAAAAGGCCAACTCATTGAGTCATGGGTCTTTTCAAAATTTGCTTTGAAAACCAACTGAGGTTTCTCACGATACTTTGCCTCCTGAATGACTTCATTCACTACCACCACATTGTTTAAAAGTTGTCTTCCTTTGATGAATGTTGTTTGAGTTGCCTCCTAAATTTATGTTGTTTGAATTATATGATCTGAAATTTATTTTGATATATGTGTTGAATCAATTTATCTACAACTGAATATTGATCATCTATTTCAAATTAAAGTACATAAGATAAATTTTGGATCAATGGATCTGAAAAACATAATCAATGTTTTGAATCAACTTATCCAAAATTTATCTTTTTATGTTATGGATGAACTATCTAAAAAATAAAGAGTATTTTTTTGTTTTGGGGTGCAAATAGTCATTGTAGGAGTCCTAAACAAAAATAAAAACTCCTATAACTCTAAACTCTTAATCGCGCATTGGAGATTATGATGATATGCTTTGCCTCTTTATCGAATTGGTTGTCCTAGTTGTTAGCTTGTTGTTGCTTATTTTCTTTATTTAAATATAAATAGATATTCATTCTAATTAAGTTCACAACTAAGAGACGATATGGGAAAATAAACAACAGTGAAATGTTATACTACTTAATTATAATCTATCCATGTCCAAATAATTTGTTTTATAAAAATTATATAATTTTATTTTTCAAAAACTATAATATAGATAATTAATACTATTAGTGATTAGCAGCGTTTAAAATATAATCAAATCGAATTCAACTGAAAAATTGAAAATTACAAAACACCAATTTAATTTAGGGTTTTTTGTTTTTTAATATTCAAACCATAAGGTTTCGGTTTGATTCTTGATATATTAAAATTGTTTTTTTTTTTTTGAAAGGCAAAGTATATTTCATTATATAGATATATAACAAGACGTTGAAACAAATTGTTTCAACTTATAAACAATGCAAGTAGTCCTTATTACACACATCCACATAACGTATCTATTTCATATTCATCAGACACAATCTGGGATGTATACACCAATCAGAAAATACACATCATCTGCTAAAACCAAACGAGTACAGCAATCATTTCCACGATAATAGCTTGATGGAGGTTAACATATCCAGTGATTCCACCACCGACCTTTGAAAAATAATAGCATTCCTGGACAGCCAAATGCACCAACATACAGCAAGCTAGAAAACATACCTACACATCTTCTTCCGCTTGCCCACCACCCATCCAGCAGATAAAACAAACAACTGATTTAGGTCTCCCAGCAATGGAGTCTGTATCACAATCCAACTAATAACTTTGTACCACAGCCTTTGGATAATTGGGCACGCTAAGAAAAGATGATTTTTGTTCTCCGTCCCAGTTTTACAAAACACACAAACTGGATTAAGCCCGGAAGTATGTATCCCTCTCCTTATCAGGTTATCAATAGTGGGTAGTTTATCCTTTAGCAGTCTCCACGAGAACACAACTACCTTGGATGGTAAGTTATCCTTCCACATTCGGCACAAATCCCGAGATTCCACAAAGGTCATTCCTAAATCAGTTACTCCTTCATTCAGCACCTTATACCCTTCCGCGACTGAGTATATTAAAATTGTTTAACTTTAATATTTTAACAAATCCTAAGAAGAGATACACAATAATTTGTTAATTTCTAAGTTTCTATAAATTAGACTTAATATTTAATTAATTTTTTAATTTAATTAATATGTATTAATTCATGAATTAATATTTAGTATAATTATTTTTTATTTAATTGATATATAATATTTAAACAGATTGAATGTTTGTATTTCAATTTGAATTATTTTTATCTTTATATAATTTTGTTGAATGCAAATAAATTTTTATATAAATTATAAAAATAAACATTTCACTATATTTTTTAATATTTAACAATAAAATTTTAAAGCTCAAAAACTGACTGGTAAATAATGATTTGATTTGATTTAAATTTTATATTTAATCTAAATAGAATAAAATCAAACTATAATTAGTTTTTTAATTTGAATCCAACTAATTTTATCCTAATAAACACCCTTATTACTGGTTAATTATTACCCATCTTTACAATTAATTATATATATATATATATATTAAATAACAATATAAAAAGTCAATATATTCTAATTAAATATTAAATTTACTTCACTCGCTTGCTTTAACTTTTAGGAATTTAGTAGTGTCAAATTTTATTGGGTAAGTAATTTATGTTTTCTGATTCATGTAAATGTGACAAAATTTAATTTTATATTAATAGCCTGAAATGCATTTACATTGCATTTATTATAACCTATTTGAAAGTCACATGGAGTTAATAGTTGTACTTGTATACATACATAAATAAACATTGCAATTGTGGGAAGTGGAAAATACAGCACTGGAAGAATATGTAAAATTTTGATGGCGTAGAAGTATATAAAAAAAACTTATGGAATGAGATTGCAGTGAAGAGGTCAACTAATTGAAAGGTGATTGAGAAATGGTGATTAATTAGGAAGCAATGCCCCTTAGGGCAGGGAAGAGCTTGGAGTCACAAGAAGACGAACGTAGCCTTTTGGCTTTTGGAGTCTCACGTTTGGGGCATTATCGTCCCCGCAATTTTGTTGCCGTTAACCCGCGTCATCGCCACCAAGTTCCCTCTGTCTTTGTCGTTATCTACGCCATTTTCTTTCTTCACCAATGCCACCGCCCAAGAAAGTGACCTAAAGTTATGGTGTGCCACCATTATTGTCTCCAACTTTCTTTCTTTATACAATCCTTAACTTGGAAGTGAATAGATTAAGATAGCATACATGTCAGAACCTACTTTTCAATAAATTAATTTATCTATTTTTATTTTCTAGACCCTTCCAAAATCCTAATTACCGGCTGGATAATTTGTTAGGGAGAAAGATGAGGTCATGCATCACGTATTTTCCTTCCATAAAATTACACATTTGACTTCCTCTTTCCAATAAGGTTGTCTTTAGTTTATTTAAATTTATTTTATCATATAATTATTTAAATAAATTTATAAAATCACTTATACAATATTTCTAAATTTTTTTAGATTTATTTAAATAAGTTATTTAAAATAACTTTTAAAAAACTTATTTTAACCTTATCGAAAATTCGTATTTCTTTCAACTTTTATCTCTCACTTCTTTCATCTTTTTCATGATTAAAACTCTCTATTGAGTATCTCTTTTCTCCTTTCTCATCTCACTTCTCTATCTTGCTCTCCTTCCCTCTTTATCTCCCTCTCAATCTCTTTCTCTTTTTATACTTTATTTAAGAGTTAATACAATAAATTCTTATATAAGAAACTCTTATTGAATAAACTCTTGTACTATTAATTATTTTAAACAGAACTTAAGTGTTTTATGTTAATATTAGGTTTGAAATAGAATCACACAAATCAACGACTAAATATATTTTTAAATATTTTTATATAGAATAAATTTCACTTATAAGATTTTATTGGTCGGATTATACTAACGTCTTTTCTTTTTTTCATTGAGAGATAGATTATTCTAATATCTTAATATTTTAAAAATAAATATTTTACTAATTTTCTTTAAAAATATTACAATGCACTCCTTATTTACCTTACACACATATTTTCTTAAAGTTTAAAAATATTATATTTACAACTCTCAAAAGAAAGGTCGAGGGTAAAAAAAAATCGTAAAGGAAAGAAGTAGAAATTACAATGGGATTGGGGTGGTTGCAACATCCTTATTTTAGGGTTTAGGATTGTAGTAAGAGAGAACTTAGACAATTTATAATAAGCACGAAAGAAAGCATGTACTGCATAGCATTATGAAGCATCTTATCATAAACTAAGATTGTTTGACTAAACAAACGTTAGAAGTATCAAACTTGAGAACATGAGAAGCTCTAAATTGGCAGAAGTTTTTTATTGTAATATGAAAGATTCTTTTACTTATATTAATTAATATATGCAATATTATCTTAGTAATAACTTTTATATAATGTCAGAATATCACACATAAAAGGGCGATCTCTTATCATGTCAAGAAAGTTTGTCTATCAAAGACGATTTAACTACTTTTGGGAAGACAGATAAGAAAGACGGTTGTCTGCGCGGTAAGGCACTTTAGGAAAAATGTGTAGTTGCTCAACGTGACAACAGAGAGCCTTTCTTCAACCACTACATCCACTCAACACCTTTATAAAAGGATATCAATGTATGAAGAAAAATAAGAAACATTATTATCAAATAGCACAAAAGCAAACATTTAGTTTGTGACTATCTAATGTTATATATATAATAGTCTAATATTGAGCGAAACTTATATATTTCACTAAATGAAGTTAACCTCATGAGCACACCTTGTATATTCCCTCTTATGATATTTTTTTTTGTAACACAACATTTTTGTAACCTTTTGATTGAAAGTTAAGAGTGACTTTAGTGTTTAAAAAATACTTATTTCTTAAACTCCGAGAGAGTTTAAGGATAATCATAAATGATTAAAAATACTCGTTATAAGCTAGATGTGATACCAAGATAATTGTTGGTTAAGTTACAATTTTAGATCCCTTAATAATTGATTTTTTATTTTGGTTTGGTTGTTTTTTTTTTTTGTAATTTTAGTCCTCCCATTTTATAAATTTTGTATTTTTAGCAAAATTTCATTTTTGAGCACGTTTTATTTCTTTTCTATTTTGGTTAAAAAACACTTTATACTTAACATGTTCATGTAAAGTACCAATTAATAAATAATTTAATCAACTAAAATATAAAATAAATTAATAAATTATGCAAATTGAGAATTAACCAAAATTTATTTATTTTTTTACTAGATGGGAGAAGTTTAACTTCCTATATCACTTTTTTCTAAAAACATTAAACAATTATCAAACCTCAAGGCAAAGGTTGAAAAAAATTGTTGCCACGAAAAGGAAAATAAGTGTTTTTTTCTAAATAGAGAATAAGTGTTCTTGTAATGTGGGTTAAGAAGTAAAATAATATCAAAAAATATTGGTGGGGTTTAAATGAGGAAGGATGTTAAATATGCTTGGAGATGGGTGGACAGTCCAAGTAATAATGTTCAATACTTTGTTAGAAAGGCTTACAATTTAATTTGCGGGGAGTTTCATTGTTTTTACTCACATTTCTTTAACAGGTTATAGAAGTCAAAGGTGTCTTCCAATATCCTAGCATTTTCTTGGAAGTTGTCCATAATAGGATCCCGATTAAGATTGAATTGGCAAAACAGAGTATTCTTCTCCCAAGTGATGCTTCATGTCTGGTTTGTTGCAAAAATTTAGAATTTGTGTCATACTTGCTTTTCACCTGTGTGTTAAGTTATCAAGTGTGAATGAAATGTTATAAATTGTTAGATTATTTGTCTTTTGTCTTCTCTGTGTCACTCTCATTTTTAGCACCACTTGGGTATTATGAAATCTAATAAAAAGGAGATTGTGGCCATTCTCTACATTATTTGGTTAGCCACTCTGGGGAATTTGGTTAGCAAGGAACTCTTCGATGTTTCAAGGAGTGTCTTTCAATGTTGAACAAATCTAGCAAGATTCTTTGCAAAGATCATGGTTGTGGGTTCGTAGGGCCTATAAAAAGTCATCAATTTCCTTTTACCAATAGTGTGTTCAACCAAGCTATTGTTTTACTTTATTTAGGTAGTGGAATTGTGATTTTTATGGTATTGAACTGTTTCTTTGCTTTCAGGGAATTTTTTATTTTGTAATATGTATGACTTATATTTTGATACTTCTGTATTTACAAATACTCTCCTGTCATTTCTTGTGACATCAGGATGTATTGCCCCTTACTAAATAAATTGTCTTTTTAAAAAAATTAAAAAATTTTACTAATATAGTAGTTTTGTTATCGTATTTGCAATAATTGTCACCAATGACCAATTTCGGATATGAGACCAGCTAATTGGACAATTTGTTTAAAAAAATAATTTAATAATAACTATTATATATAAATTGAAGGAAAAACAAAAATAAACTTTCAAATCATATATAAATAAAATAAGAATAAATATATTAAAAGTAAGAAAAAATAATGGATTCAAACACATAATTAAGAAGTATAAACCTTAAAATAGGAAGTATAATTATTTATCTCTACATACAATTTTAACACATACACAGGCATGTGTGTGTAACTTATTATATTGAGAGGTTCATTTGTTCATCCTCACATGTATGTAGCGCCATCCATCATTGTCACTCTTATTTGCTATTACAATTAGATATTTTAAAATGAGTTGGTTTGGTCCACCTTAGCCTACCTGAAATATGTGTGAATCTAAATTGACTGATTTACTTTAATGTCATTGTAAAAAAATTTGACCCGGCTCGGCCTCACTATAGATAAAAGAATTCCAATTTTGTAAAATCTACTATTCTTTTCATTTTCTCAAACAAAAAATGTTATGACAAAAGTAATGTTGACTATGTCATTATTAAACAAATAATTTCATATCACTTTTCTAAATTTGGATCACGTGAAATTCATTTCTTATTAGGTACAATATCTAATTTTATAAAAATACCAAAATCAAGAATCTTATAAAATTTTATGCCTCTATTTTTAAATTGAACAACCAAAAATTATGAATTTTGAAATAAAGAGACTATAATATCTCTATTTTTAAATAAGACAATAAAAAATAACATTTAAACCTTTCCTTACAAATTTTGAAAAATAAAAGTACTATAATATATCTATTTTTAAATAAGGGAATAAAAAATTGCATTTAGACCTCTACTTATCAATAGGTTTAATGAAATTGCCTAACCTTCAACATTATTCCTCCATGTATCAGTGTAAATTGATCAATTATGCATTTATAGGTTATCTATCCTATCCTATTTCCACTAATGTTAATTCACTCTCTTTCTATTATATTGTAATAATTAACAAAATAAATGCTGGTTTTATAATAAATTTATAATTATTTCAATAAAACTAGTGCATCATATGATATCAATTCTACTAATATAAATAATTACAGACATTAATAATCAAATTTTCCATCCCTATTTCTATTTTAATTTTATTATTATTATTTTAAAGAAAAATATTTAAAAATAAATATCATTACTTTTTAAACCTTTTTCTTATCACTTGTACATTCCTATTATTTTTTCTGATTGCTCTAAATTTTTCTCCTCAAAATTACTTCTACTACAATTTGATCATCTTACTTATCTTCTTTTTGTTTGCCTATTCTTATATTTTCCTCTCCTTTTTTTTAAATATATGTCACAATATATTTATTATAGTTTCTGTCAAAAGTATTGTTTCATCTCCATCTCTATTTTAGATTTTTAAGATTGGTTTCACATATATTCCCTGTATAATATCGTTTTGTAAATAATTGTTTAATTTTGTATCATCCATTCAAAACATGCAGAGGCGATTTTTGTGTGATGATTTAGATGAATGTAAAAAATTGTTGTGTGATGATTTTTGTTTGAATCATATGGAAATTGGTGTGTAAGAATAAAGATTAATATGAACTAAAAATCAAAGATGTAAAAGAATTTAACAAAGTCTTGCTTGGCAAGTAGAGGTGGTAGATCATTAATGGAGAAGATGTTGATAAAAATTCTTTAGGCTAAATATGGGAATATCAAAAGAATGTTGCAATTGAAACAAAGGTGACCTTTAAAGTTAGAGTTAGGGATTGGTTCAAAGGAAGTATAAAAAGACAATGATAAGTGAAGATTCAATGTTTAAATTTTAGGAAAATGAGTGGAGGGGATTAGGTGGCCTTAAATTCATATTCCCTAGGTTGTATGCATTATATTACCAACAAGATATTTTAGGTTGAGTTTTTATGTATTTTATTATATTTTAATGCTAGGATATCTAATTTTGTAGGTTATTGTAGATTAAAGCCTTTATATTGAAATGATATAAAACACAAGTAAAATGAACAAATTTTCATGCTTCTAGAAAATGAGCATTAAAATGTTTATTTTAGCATGGTCATGCTTAGTCAACATTGCAAGACTCATGGACATGAAAATGAGTATAGTCATGCTAGAATTATAAATAAAGTAAAAGTTAGGTTTTCTTTAGTTTTAGATTTTGTCTTGTGTTAGTTTTTAGGGTTTAACCCAGTCTTAGGAGCGAGCTCCAAAATAAGGAGCAAAATTTAGTAGAGGTTAGTTATAAGTGACCTTGTCTATGAAATTCTTATGTTATTCTTTATCCTTTTCTCATAATTATTTTGGATTGTCATGTACCTCTGTATGAAACTCTTGTGCTTGATTTTTAATTAATTGTTGCATGTTCTTTCTTTCAAGATTATATTGTTTTACTATTTTAATAATGAAATGATCAAACTTTTTTTGTGTGAGTGATTGTGTATATGTTAAGGTGTAACCACACCTGATTGTTTTAATAGGCATATGTTTCCTACCTTCTAACATGAGTGTGTGTATGAATAAACTCTCAACTCTAACTAATGTTAGATTTCTACATAATCAAATAGGAACTTTCATTAGGAAGGTTAATTAACTAGTGAATTTGTTACTTTAGAGGAGGTAGTTAGTAATATATTAATTAATTGGAATTGAACATGAGGATAATAATTATGTAGATAAATATAATCCTAAATTCAAGACTTTATTCCAACCTATTATTTTTTTTATTTATTTTTATTCAATTCAAATTTACTCCATAAAAAACACGAAAAAATTTGTTTTTAACAAGATAAATTTTATTCACAGGGATAAGACACTTCCACATAACAAGAAATGACTTGAAGGAATCTATAATTACAACATTACAGGAAAAATAAAATATGTGAGTATCTTCACTTTTAAAATCAAAGACAAAAAATCATCAAAAATAAAATTAGTCATTACCCCTTACAAAACCTAGAAAAACAGTATTTCGATTGAGTAGACTACTCATAGAAAGATACAAAGGAGATTTTCTAATAACCTTTAGCCTACAACCATGATCAGGTCCTTGTAGAGAGACTAATACAAAAATTTTTCAACACTAAAGGGTTCACCTTTAAACACTAGCGCATTACTTACAAGAAAATAGTAGATATGACACTGATTTAAAATCATTGTGTTACAAATAAGACACAAATTACCATATAATAAAGTAATATTCCATTTAACTACTTTAACCTTAATAAAGGTTCTATTATGAACTACTTTAAAAGAAATATCGTTTTATCTAAAACACGAGAATATTTACTTTATTAATATCTCATATCTCATATTCTAATTTATTGGATAGATATCTTAACTTTAAGTATACTTTTTATGCATCACTTAACCCTAATGTTTTTCTTTCTCTTTCTAAACAAAAAAATATAAAGGTCCCCCACGACAGATCATTTCCAATCTTATTCCATTGTTTGACTTTGCTTACATTGTCTTGATTGCAATGATTATTACTCCACTATACTACATTTTCTTTGTACGTCTTTCAAACTATTTTATACCTCTATATATATATATATATATATATATATATATATATATATATATATATATATATATATATATATATATATAACTTGATTTACTCTTCTTCTCGCCCTTATCTATAATTTGTAAATATTTTTTTATCTGAATCCTATATGAACATCATTTAACCCAATTTTTTTTAAGGCAAAAAAAAAGCATTGATCCAATATAAGTCACAAGTAAAACTGTGTATTTGGATGGAAAATTTTAAGAGTGTAATTCATTTTATTTTGGTATTTTAAATTATTTGTGATTAAATATCTTGTTTGGATGTAGAAATTTTTAAAAAAAATGAAATTATGGGTTTTTGAAAAATATTTTGATTAGTTAAAATTGTAGAATTTCAAATTCTTTCAAAAAAGTAAGAAATTAAAATTTTTCAAAACTTTTCTTTCACTAAAATTGGCTTAGGTTATTTTTTACTTGACATCAACTAAAAGTTTTGTTAGATTAATTAGAATGTGTCAGCTCAAATTTTTTGGTAAGGTTGGTTGAAATCATTTCTTGTTAGCATACAAAACTTCATAACATTAGTTACAACAATTTTTATCTTACTTTACGATACTATGATAAGCATGTTGATGACTAAATTTAGTTAAATCCACACTTTTGTGGTCAAGTTAAAATATCTATTTTATTAGCTATGACAATTTAATTGATATTTTCCAAAATTTTAATTGGTATACACTGACAATGTAAAAGATTTTTACATTGATGTTCAATCATATCTATTTATTTATATGACTTTTAAAATATTAATTGGTAAAATTAACAAACTTACGTTAAATGAAGGATTATGATTAAATGTTGATGTAAAACTTTTTGCATTATCAACACATCCTAATTAAACTAATTTTCTAATTATTAAATATTGTTTAATAAAATAAATTTTTATTTTTAGTAGGAATTGATATATTCTATCCAAATAAAAAAATTAAAATTTAATAAATTTGAATTACCTTTTCCAAACAAAATATTAGAAAAATGAAATTATTTAAATTAAAAAATTTTAAATCCAATTTATTTTAAATTAATTATTTGCATATGTAAAATGTTTTATCCAAATACAAAGTTAATGTAATTGGATAACCACAATTCAAACTGAAAATAATTATTAAATTAAAACAACCTATTTTATTTAATTCACATGTACACTCAATATAGGTGAAATTGTAAGTATTTATCTATGGGATTATTACGACAATTTTTTTTTATCATAAGTTACGTACTTAGAACTTGAAACTTACTGGTTAAACTGAATTATTAACCATACGCCAATTAGTTCATACGCTATTAATTAAAATCTTATTTTGATAACATTTTTTTTTTATGTTTGACTGGAGTATGTTTGGAAAACTACAAAAGTTAGATTATTTTAATAATTAATTATATGTATAATTATTATAATCATAAACATTATGCATTTATGCATTGTATGAATTATCATACCAACCAATGTCTATATAAATGTAGAAGACTATATTATTTAGACTTTTACTTTCTCAGTTTCTTCCTGCATACATTTAGATATATTTTGGGTGGGGAAAGGGTGTAAACATATATTTTTAACTAAAGTATTAAGAGTACCGTGAATAGTAGGAGACCATAGAATGCATGTAATTCTATTCTTTTGCGTGTGTTTTTTAAGGCAAATAGTTTTAGTCAACAAGATATTTTGTCATTGCAAGACATAACTAGAAAATGTCTGGATAATATATAGGCATTACATATACTTAATCATCTATGATTCCCAAAATATATATTTGATCAATAACAAAAAAAAAAAAAAGACGGATCTCTCATAACTCCCCCCACAAACTCTCCATTTCATAGCTAGACACACAATATAATATGGCTATATATAAAATACTTATAGAAGAAAAAGTGTCTTTTCAATAATAGTCTCTAACCCATATGTAAGATTTTTATGATGAAAAATCTAAGATTATAAAAATTATATCTGTATGCGCATATATAGAGAATAATAAAGATCAATTGACATAAAATTCATTGAGGAAATGATTATATATATATATATATATATATATATATATATATATATATATATATATATATATATATATATATATATATATATATATATTCAAATTTGTTCCTAATGTACATGTAAATGTTAATATATTTTCTTATGTTTTTAATATCAATTAAAGACTTGTTTGGTTGAATTTTTTTAAAAAAAAAACACTTATAGGAAAATAAAATAAAACAAAACGTCAAAAAATCTTTTCATATCATAAGCTAATATATAAAAATTATCTCATATATATTTACTAAAAGATTTTTTTTACAAATCTCACATATTTTAGAAAAACGTATGAAGAAAATCTTTTTATTTCTAAAGGTGTTTTTGGAGAAGCTAATCCAAACATACATTCAATGATTTAATTTAACTTTTATATATTTTTTTTCTATAGTTAATTTTTAATATATTTAATTTCAACTTATGTTTTAATATCTAATAATTACAATAATTAAAAATAATAATATATCACAATATAAATTATTTATCATAAATTTAAAACATAATATATATATTTCATAATATATTTTCATAATGTTTAATTATGGTATATTTATATATTTAAAAATATTTATTTATCATAAATTTTAATTATATAAAATATATTCTGGGAAATGCACGGGATTAACTACTAAATAAATACATGTTTGGATTTTGGCGACAACGTAATTTTGAGACAAAAATAATTTTACCAAAACATGGGGACTATTAATTTTACTTTTATTTTAGAGCACACATAATATGTTTATCATGCATATATCTAACCGTTTACTATATATGTTTCCACAGTATAATGTATTTTGCATGTTTACAGACTAATAATTAAGAAAATGTGTTTCACTATCTAGAAGTCTAGAACATTCTATTGACCAATATCCTTTGCTATATAAGATAAAGGCAGCATATATTATGTTAATGTTTGACTATTACGTTGGATTAAATCGTATGATTATTTACTGTGCACAAAGAATCATATCCACATGAGATGAATACGCCTATAATTGGCTATTTTCTGCTTCCAAATTTGTTTTTGGAAAGAATTTATTAATTACTCTTCTTTCTGTTACTATTCATATAACATAACTTATGATAATAATGAGGAAAGATTTTCAACCTACACATAAGTTTTAGAATGACATATAAGTCTTGGTCCCATTAATTAGTAGCTAAAAGTTACACTCCTAGCACAGTCTAGAATAAAAATATTTCCTTACTAAATCCATGATCCTTTTATTATAATATGATTCCACTTATCAATTATTATTACAGACAACAATTTTCAACTCCTTTAATTTTGACCTGCTTCATGTATAAAAATGGTTATAAATATCATTCTACAAGTGAAAATGCCGAGTCTTTAAAATAACTCTTGATTTATAGTTAAGATGTCTGCATTGCCATATGTCATACTTCCTCCATAAGAAAAGGTTTGCCTCTTAAAAATTAGGTTATTTCTAGTCAACCAAATGTTCCACAATACTGACAACCAAATGATACTTAACATGTGATTGATTCCTTTCCTGATTACACCACCACATTAACATCTAAAAACTCAGCTCACAATCCTCAGACAACACTGTCATGTGCCCCAACCACCTATAACAACACATCCAAATTGAATAGGAACGATTACATGAAAAGATTAGATGACTCACAGTCTCTGGAGCAAAGCCACAGAGGGGACATGTCGACTCAGATAATGGGAGAGCATACTGCCTTGATAACTTTGCTTTAGTTGACATTCTATTCAGAGTAACCTTCCAAGCAAAAGCCAACATCTTGGGCGGAGCTCTAAAATTCCATAACCTGTGAAAGAAAAGAGAATAATTATTAACTTGACTCACCCCCTTAACCAACCAATACGCCTTTTTTATAAGATACTCCTTTAAAATCCCTTGACTCACCCCTCATTCCATTTCCACCCATCCCCTTCATCTTGTCTCACCCCAACCGCTTCCAAAAGAGCTTCCAACTCTTACTTGTTCCTCCTCCCACTAAAAAAAAAATCCTCCTCCACCTTAGACACCATATCCACCTATTACTTCTCCATTCTCCCAATTCGGATATGCAAGTCTCATGTTGACTAGACACTTCATACAATCTAGGAAAAGATTTAAGCCTGCAAACACCATTCAATCCTCTAGCAAAACTTGAATAATAAATCATTCCCTATTGTTGATTGAATTTCTCTGATAAACCAATTGTCATTCCTTTTTTCTGCCAATATTTTAAAAATATTTCTCCACCATTAAGAATCACCCTACTACTATATAATTGCTAAAATTCCTCCAAATTTAATGTCCATATCTTGCCTCAATTTGTATCCATTTCTGCTAAATTTTCTGCTAGTATGATCTAAAAAATTATCAGCTTGTAAAATGCTGTCAAAATCTTATGAAGTGAGGAGATAAAATGAATAAATATCTGTAGTAGATGACGCGCAATTTCAACCTGACAATAATATTTTTCACTTGGTAATAGCCACAATCAAATTTACTTGTAGTTAATTAGCATCAATTTAGATAAGAATGTTAGGAAACACATTAACATCTTCGTAAACAAAAATACTGCCCATCACTTTTAAAATAATTAATTGTTTCATTCTCATGATAAATTGTGATCTTACCCCATCCCATGGCTTGCTATTGGCTCTTCGTGCCAACTTTATGTCGCCCCTTCTCAATTGCGTCTCCTGATATTTCCATGGAGGAGTATGAGGCTCCTATTGACAAATCACAAATGGGAGAAAATTATATATATATAATTATTTTTTTAAAAAGGTCAAATTTATTTTAATAATAATGAAACTCGTACATAATATATATATATATATATATATATATATATATATATATATTACTAGGTGTAAATTAAGTATTATATTCATGCTTGGACCAATGTTTTTTGGTTTCAAAACAAACATAATCGGCACTCATGGCTGATTTATTTTAAGAAAAATGTTCGTTATTTCTTCCCTCAGTGGTTTGCTGAGTGGTGGGATTTCTTCGGACCCATCCAATCTATCCTTCCTGAAGAAGTAAAGGTCGGATTCAATCAGTTCAAGTCAAGAATTGAAGAAGGAAACAATCCGTTTCATCCATCTCTTCGGTTCTTCTCAATTATATATATATATATAATGCTATATATATATATATATATATATATATATATATATATATATATATAGATAATTATATAGGAATTTATAATTTGAATGATAAAGTAAACTTAGATCCAGAACAAAATATATATATATATATATATATATATATATATAGATAATTGTTCTGATACTTAGATCCAGAACAATCCGGAGCAGATTTTGTTCTAAAATAATTATATATATATATAATTATTTTTTTAAAAAGGTCAAATTTATTTTAATAATAATGAAACTCGTACATAATATATATATATATATATATATATATATATATATATATATTACTAAGGTGTAAATTAAGTATTATATACTATAATTTAATAAAAGTTAATAAATTTATCATTTTAAACAATATTTTAACAGTTTCTAAAATATCGATGATTCAGATTTATTTATAGAGAATATAAAAAAGAAGTATTTTAAAATAATATTTATTATAGGATAATTTTGACTAAAACATCTTTAGACTCTTTATTAATTTTAATACTTTTAAGATAGAAAAGTATTTTACTGTCTTATTAAAAATATAAGTTAATATGTAAATCAATTTAGAATAAAGAGAGTAATGTAAAAATATTTCACAATTTTAATATATATATATATATATATATATATATATATACTTTTAATTGATAAAAATAATAAAGAAAGTATTATTTACTTATTTTATATCAGTCAATGAAAATTATTTTTATAAAAGTAAAATATACAAAAGGAATTTCGAATAATACTAGAAAATATTTTATTTTAATTTAATTTGATTTCTTTGGAGAAAAAATAATAAGAGAACAATATTTTTTCTGCTCTTTCGTATTTTCTCTTTGTAGTTGTCAAATATTTAATAAAAAATTATAAAATAGAGTTTGGAAATGAAATGTAGTAGAAATTTTAAAAATAGAAAAATTCCTAATGAGAATTGGAAAATAATTTTATCCTCTTTAATGGTCTTGTATTGTTTTAGTAATTTAGAATAAAATAATATATACAAAAGAAAGAGTGATTGCATCTATTGTCCGTGACGGGCCCACGTCGGCACAGACACAACACGATGACAACTACTACTCCGCAATACATATCTATTCTAATATTGTTGGTCTGAGCGAACCATTTATGTGGCGAAGAGCGTACCACGTGTCCTCCATTCATTCGTCATCACCTAGATTTCCTCTCTAGGACCAGTCACTAATATAGATAATAGAAAAACCGCACCCAAAGAAATCAACTCAGTCAGTCCCCTAACATTCAAGTAGATAAAGCTAATCCATCCTTCCTTCCACTCTTGGCTTGCAAAAACAGTACAATTAGCCGCGTTTTTCAAAAGTGCTTTGTGTATCAGAGATATGGGAATTGAAAGAGGAGGGTTGAAGGGGTTCAGGAGCGGCTGGAGTGTGCCGCCAAAGCCATGCGACTCGTGCAAGCTGGCTTCGGCGGCGCTTTTCTGCCGCCCCGATTCCGCGTTTCTCTGCATAGCTTGCGACTCCAAGATTCACTGCGCCAACAAAGTAGCTTCGCGGCACGAGCGCGTGTGGATGTGTGAAGTGTGCGAGCAGGCCCCAGCTGCAGTCACGTGCAAGGCAGACGCAGCCGCCCTCTGCGTCACGTGCGACTCAGACATCCACTCGGCCAATCCCCTGGCGCGGCGCCACGAGCGCGTCCCCGTCGAGCCCTTCTTCGACTCCGCCGAGTCCATCGTGAAGGCGTCCGCCGCGGCCTCCTTTGGGTTCATCGTCCCCTCGGACGACGGGGCGGGGTCCGACGCCTTCGCCACGGACGACGCGGCGTGGCTCATCCCGAATCCCAATTTCGGGTCCAAACTGATGGACGCCCCTGACATAAAGTCCAAGGAGATGTTCTTCTCCGAAATGGACCCCTTCCTGGACTTTGATTACTCAAACTCCTTCCAAAACAACAACAGCCCCGGAAACGACAGCGTCGTTCCAGTTCAAACCAAACCCTCACTCGCTCCTCCCCTCATCAATAATAACCACCAATCAGACACTTGCTTTGACATCGATTTTTGCCGTTCCAAGCTTTCCTCCTTTAACTACCCATCCCAGTCTCTTAGCCAAAGCGTAAGTACCACAACCAACTCCACTCAACTCATTCATTAATCACCAACACACTAAAATTATATATAAATTATTTTGTGACAGGTTTCGTCCTCGTCGCTTGATGTTGGAGTAGTGCCTGATGGGAACACGGTGTCGGACATGTCGTACTCGTTTGGTCGGAACAGTTCGGATTCTAGTGGAATTGTGGTATCGGGAGTAAGTGGGGGCCAAGGGGCGACGCAGTTGTGTGGAATGGATCGTGAAGCCAGGGTGCTGCGATACAGAGAGAAGAGGAAGAACCGAAAATTCGAGAAGACTATTCGATACGCTTCGCGAAAGGCTTATGCTGAAACCCGCCCCAGGATAAAAGGCCGCTTCGCCAAACGTACCGAAATTGACTCCGACGTGGACCGTCTCTATAGCCCTGCCGTTACTGCCCTCATGCTCGACACTCAATACGGCGTCGTGCCTTCCTTTTAGTTATAATAACCAAAATAGAAGCGATCTACCAATGGTACATGATGATGAATCTAGTTTTGGGAAATCTTTGGAATAATGATTAGTGATTCTGTGGGATGATTAGGGAAAAAGTGAAGAATCGGTACGAACGTGATTCTTAGCTGGAACGCGATGGGGGAAGCCTGTTTTTACCAGAAGATTTGTCTCCACCGGCCACAAAAGCCCGTACTTTTTTTTTAAAAAAAGAACTTTAAAGGGCTGCTTCTTCATGTTCACCTCGTGTAGAATTAGAATCTGTACTGTAAACTCTTTTCACTGCCTTGCCTTACTGTCTTTTTTAGTATAAAAAGTGTCTTTTTCTATCAGCCGGATCACGGATCTCTTTCCCTATTCCTATTGGTTACCACTCTCCAACTATATATAATATGTATATCTTTCATTTCTTTGTTTGATGACCTTATCAACGGATTATATGAATTCCATTATTCCAAGGTCACACCAAGTTTCGGGGTTTTGATTCCATCATATTCGTTTTTCTAATAGTTGTGTTTTAATCTTTCATGTAAATATTTAAATTATTGTTGAACATTTTAATTTGAAAACTATAATTACATTTAATAACTATTCTTTCACTTCAATAAAGATCTTTACTTTCTATTTATAGACTATGATGAATTTAAAAACGATAATATCTTTTTCATTTTTCAAATAATACTAAAGAATCAAAATGAAAAATTAACAATAGATTAATTTAAATAAACACATATACTAATTTATCAATATTCACAATGGCCGTTATAACCATGAGAAGTTTGAACAAGATTGACAATTTGTAATTCAAACTTTATGTTGTCATGGTAAGAAAATAATGAATAACACAGTTTATATTAAATTAGAATAGAGTTTAATTGGTATACACTCTCATTCTATTATGACTTTTCATTCATGTGACTCTTAAAGTAGTAATGAATAAAATTAACAAATTTACCATGAATGAAGGATTATAATTGAATATCAGTGTAAAAATCTTCATACTAACAATGTATATCAATTAATCTCTTTAGAATATGAGTTTAATTGATATACACTACACTATTAATGTAAACTAATATTCAATCACAATTCTTCATTCATGGTAAATTTGTTAACTTTGCTTATTACTACTTTAAAACTCATATAAATGAAAAGTTATGATTAAATATCAGTGTAAAAGTGTTTTACAATTACAGTATATACTAATTAAACTCTTAAAATATTGATAAAATTTATACACTTACTTGTTCAAACATAATTATCTAAGTTGCAAAGATTCTTAAATTCAAAAAGTTGCACTTCCATTTTCAGATCTAGTTGTTCAGGCCACATTATTTTTACAATAATCATAATTGGATATATGAAATCAATTAAAAATTAATCATATTATTAGTCAGCTTAACTATAATGCGAAAGATTATAATATTAGCCTTTCAAAACAAAATATTACGATTAATTAATTATAATAAATGTATCAAACTCAGCCTAGTCAGTAAGAATAAGAAGTTATGAGAAACGAATTAACTCAATGGATCCATAATTGACACGAATCAAATTACATTAAAAACTATAAATATTTTATAATTTACATAATATTACATAAATTCATAAAACAATTAAATTATAAAAAAATTAAGAATAAGAGTTAAAATAATTATACCATAGTAATTTTCCAATAACTTCATCCAATGTTTTCAAAACGATAAACAAATGTTGTATAAGTGAGAGTGAATCAAAGACGAATATTGAAGGGTAAAACTTGAAATCGTAAGAACAAACAAAAATGTGAAAGTGAAACTTGCCACGCACAATGCATTCCATTTGTTTTTTTTTTTGTTTAAAAAATAACATAATTTTTATTCAAATAAAAAAAAATGATCTCCCAAGTTAGTGAGACTCTTCAAGTTACCAATCAATATCGAGTCTTGTTAAGTCAGATCATCCAATTTTATTGATTTCCGATCCAAATAATGATTCAGACTTATTATACGGTTGATTCTTGGTCAAACCACATTTACAAGCCAAATTTCATAACATTATTGTAAATAAAATAATTATGAAAAAATTCAATATTCATCATAAAAAAAACACGTATTAATGATAACCTAAATTTTATTAGAAAAAATCACTAATTAATATATATATATATATATATATATATATAGTTATTTAAAAAACACAAACTAAAAACATTTATTTTGATAAGTTATTTAATAAGTTGGTGTAAAAGTTATTTTACGGAAAACAAGAAGCAGATATATTATAATTAAAAATATTTTTATAATTATATCCTAATATAAACATTTATACTTTCATAAAAAAAATATTTATTTTTCAGCCTAAGATAAATTATGTACTCAAAGCAAATAAAGGAAGGATATAGACGCAAAAAAGAAAGTTTTTGAAAACAGACAAGATCATTCTATCAAATCCCACATGTCACATGTTCATTATGTGTAGAAATCAAACGTGCTTAAAACCGGTGTAAAAACAGGTATTTTTAAATATTTTTTAAAATTTAATCTAAAATATTTTAAATTCAATAAAAATACCTATTTTTATAAGAATTATAAATTGATGTAAGTTATTTTATCATTGTTAATTATTTCATATAGAACATAATTTTGTAATTTATATCAAATACTGTTTTTATACCTTAATTTTTATAATATTATATAATATTATTTTATTATTCTAGATTTATATTATTTTTTACTGAATATTATTGTATTTTATTCCATTTAAATTTAATTATTATGATATATTTTATTTAAATTTTATATTAAATTTAAATATTAAATATCTTTAAAATGATTTTTTTGTTAGTTTTCAGTGTGATAATGTTATAATATTATATTTTAATATTATTAATTATATTATTTTATTAAAATTTATTCAACTATGTTAAAATCCAATTAAATCACTTTCATCTATCCAAATTTTAAAAAGAAAAAAGTTACGGCGAGTTTGCTTAAACGTTTTTTTAAGAAAAACATATATTTAAATATAATGACTACTTATTGAAATATTTTAGATGTTTTAATAAACTTCTGAAAAAAACATAAGTTTTTTTTTAAGCAAAACAAATTTTATTAAATCCTTTAGCTAAGTATAAGCCCAAGAAGTGTTTGCGAAACTCAAGCAAATGACATCATCCCAAAATAAATTACACAAAAGACAACCACCTAAAAATAGCTATATAGTATTCATAACTTATTATCAATATGAATTTGATCTTAACTTAGTTGGTTAACTCAATTGTATCCCTTGTATGATTATATTCACCTCATGATCTTGACCCCTAAATATAGTAGCATTTTTTTGTCTTTTAAATGCGTCAAATACTTGCCAATCAAATAAAAGTCAATGCATGCCTCAACTATTTAGAACTTCTAACCAAGCCGAGGAACTGAAAGCAGTGACATTGAACCTCATTATGTAGGGTTGTGTAAATCTCCCACCAAGCACATAGTTTACATTAAACTTGAGTAACCAATACAAATTTACAAACAAATGTTGCACTATTTCAAACTGCTCACCACAAAAAACAATAATCCCTCTTCTATTCAAATTGTTTCTTATTAGCAACCTATTTGCAAAGAGATAGCATATTTTCAATTTAATAACATTAAGTTAAAAATAACAAAAACAACTTATTTTGAAGAACTATATAGAATAGTTTTTCCGCATAAGTTTCTGCAAAAGCTAAAATTTAAAGATATGAATGTGTCTTTTATGACACTTTTCTATCTTGAAATGCTTTATTCATTAATTACAAACTAATATATAATTTTTTTTATTCAAATACTAGACTTAACACTTAGATAATAGAATTCACATCATGCAATATCTACTTATTTTTCAAAACTATGATATAACAAAATGTAGACATATAAGTAAATATGTTAGACTCTAAAAATGGAATTTACAGGACTGTTAATTAATAATGTTCATAATTAAATTTTAAATAATTCATATGCATAACAAAAAATTATTAACTAATCCTCTTTAGCCAATGTGACAACTAATTAGAGTATCCCAATAAAAAAAGTTAAAGAAAATTTAAAGCTTAATCACCCATGATATCATCAAAATATTGTTCACCTAAAAGTGGTGTACAACCCAACCAAAATGCAACAACAAACAGCAAGAGTGAGAATATATCTCCCATATGTTAAGATACATATAGAGAGAATATATCTCCCATATGTTAAGATACATATAGAGAGAATGAGTAGTCAACTAAAATACAACAAAGAGTGAGTAGTCAACTAAAGTACAACAAAGAGACACATAAATTGATTCCACACCCATAGGGATTACATACACATAAATTCATTCATGTTAATGATGTTCAGGCAATACAGACTCATGCATGCTTTTTCAAGTACACGCCTAAAACGGTCATCTTCTATGTCAATAACATGTAGGTACAATCATCTCATCATAAGTCCACCCGAAGTGAATCATAGTGTACACCAATAACACGTATGTACAATCATGTAATGCAAAACAACCTGAGAGACTTGGTCCAAAGCACCACACAATGGGTGATCCATACAAACTTCTTTGACTGCCATACTAATGCATCATGCTATCAACAACCTAAATCACAATGCCAACATCTAATAATGTCATCACAATTTACCCTCAATCGCAGCTAGGATGACACCTAGTCAGGTACGCCCTAATCATTGTCATTAACACACTATATGTTTAGTTGTAATCAATATCAATACAACAAGACAAATCATCAATCCATGCACCTCAAATAACTTTCAAACATTTACCACACTCAAAATTATAAAACTCATCACAATAATTTAATAATATCATCACAATCCACCCTCAATCGCAACTAGATGACACTTTGTCAAACACTCTTTAATCATTATCATCAACACATTATATGTCCAATTATAATCAACGTTAATATCATACAATTATAAAATACATCACAATATTTCTCAAGTTTTAAGGATTTCCTCGCTCATTTTCAAGTAAGTCTCTATGACCTTTATAGAGTATAAACATGATATCTAGAGTTTTATTAATCATATGACATTGTTTCTTATCTATTTTGAAAACTAGGACATTTATCTATAACTCTTATGTTGACCTTAAAAGGTAAAGCAAACTCTTATTATGTGAAAATTCAAAGGAAAATGAATATATCACTTAATTTTGTCAGCTTGACTTTTAATCACTAATATGATCATAACTTAAGTTATACATATCTTTTTGGGGTGAAACTAGTAGCATTTGGTAGATAACATCTAGAGTTACCACTTTCATACTCAAAGTTAATTGTTTTCCTACTAGTTTTCTCGTCGGAAAATTATGAATGTTATCAGTAAAATATGCACTACGATTTTTCCATTGTTTCACTCTCCTAAGGTTTACTTAATCCTTCAAAGAATACTTTAAATCATGAAATTAAAATAAAATCATTCTCAATCGATTCTTAAGATAACCCATATATAAAAAAAATGATAACATCATCTCCAACTAACTCAACCGTTATAACTAATAACAAGAAACCACAAGAGACAATACTCCAACAATGCAATAGATTAATACACACATTATTGTACCAAGGGACACAAATCTCTAGGTATAAAAATGAAAAACCTCAACGTCAATATAATCATTATCTAGTTTATTTTGTTTGATAATTCATGATCTCGAACAATCCAACAAAATAAATTAATACAGACATTATACCAACTACAACTAAATTCCAATTTAGTAAAACATTCCATTATTTAAATATAAAACTTCAATTAAATAGAACAATATATTCACTACTGTTATGCACAAAACATGTTCTCAACACTCACTACGGGTGTTCATAACTCTTTAATGACATATATTAAACATATGGAATCTTAGGGGTCGTTTCACTGCCCATTTTACTTACACATGCCACATGAGAGATAATTTATCATTTCTCCTTTAGCTCGAATGATGATCTTGGATGCAAAGAGTGTGATCTCAAATCTCCAAATGTTGCTCCTCAAGTTCCCCCAAGAATGTTTCCTCTATAACTTTTTCTCAAACCTTCCAACTCAGAAACATGAAATTGAAGCGCAATATACTAACCACTCTTAATTCCTCTAGGTTAACCATTGAATTGAAACTTTCTAGTACAAGACACAAATAATTCTCAATTTACTATTTACACCACATTTATTTTATAAAATCAATTCTCAATTTATTCTATAAACACAAATAATAAATTTATTTAAGTTTACTAATTAATTACACCCTTTTATTATATATTATTTTTCTAAAAAATGAAATATTACATCTTTAATTAAAAAGTACATTTTATAATTGTACCCAAAATTGAAAAAAATTCTATTTTTATTAAATTCTTTCATAAATAAATAACTTTTTTGACTTAATTGCACCCTCATTTTTCTTAATTTCAAACGTTGTCATCACCTTTTAATTTTTGACATTTTACCCTTTACCTTTTAAAAATTACGACATTTTGCTCATCTGTTAATTTAGTCACGTTGATAATTCTAGTAGAAACGTTGACCGGTTTAATTTACTAATTAAATTATGTAGATGAGTCTTATTTAGTTTAGGATAAGTGATTAGCTATGTTTTTTGGGAAAAAAATTAAAATATTGAAGAAATAACATTTCAATTTTAGTTGTGGTAATACATATAACGAAATTGTTCTTTCTTTAATATTTTTTTTTAAATATTAGTTAATCATTCACCTTAAACCAAATAAAACTAGTCTACATTTTTTTAACGGTTAACGTGACTAACTTAAATAAATAAAATGTCATAATTTTGAAAAGATAAGAAATAAAATGTGAAAAATTAAAAACCAAATGGCAAAATGTCCTAAATTTAAAAAAGAGTTCAATTAAGCCTATCTTTTTCAGTTTAAATAAATTTATATTTTTTTAATAGATTAAACAAATTTATATGTTTATTATCTAAACATATCCAAGTCTATAACTGTATTACAAACATTGCACGATAAATTCATAAACGTGTGTTTGGGTGTCTGAAAATGTCTAATAAGTGTCAAACACCAACACGTGTACAATACTATGTACGACGTGTGTTTTGTACTCCATTTTTGTGTTAAAATTAAACAAAAAAAAAATTCAATTCCAGCTCATGGAGGACTTGACTCGAATACAGTTCCAGAATTTAGATAGTACTTGGTTGACAAAGAACGCAGTTAGTGCGAAAAGATTTTATTAAAAAATAAATAAAAAAAATTTAACATTATAAAAAATAAAATACAATTTTAGGTAGGTTAAGAAAAGTCTTCCACATTCACAAAGTCGTGAACATCCTTTCATCTCTTTTTCAATTAACATATGCATTCATACTCTTGTGTAACTTCATCTTCATATCATGTCTTTCATTTTTATTTTTGTTTTCATTTGGATGTAGTAAATATGTCATACGTTTTCTCCATTTACCCTTAATCTTCCAAAGAAAGTGAACCCTTAATTATTTTTTTCTTCATACCTACCATCTTCATTTTCACACTCTATTACTTATTAGTGTATCCTTCTATTTGTTTGTTTTACTGAATTATCTCTTCATTGGTCACTAATTGAAGGTAACAAAACATTGTTCAATAACTCATCCTCTTATTATAATTAGAGTCATTTTATTTATAAATGTATAGTGTTAAAATTATACGATGATCTCTCTCAGTATTTTTTGACTCGTTCCTATAAAAAAAGTATGATACATAGCAAGTTTTATTGAAATAATGATAAATATATTAAATCTGATTTTCAATTTAGACACGCACAACTACACGTATGTGGACACAATTCGTATATATATGAGTATTTGTTCAAGTTGTATTTGTGCATGTGTTTATGAATTGAATTGGTATTAAATGTTAAGGGTTTATTATGCGGCTGATTGACCCAAGTGGGTTTGTTTTTTAAAAAAATTATCGGTATGGGTCTCTTTTGAAACATATTACCAGCGTGGGTCTGTTTTTGTGGTTGACTCGGTCAAACCGCAACTACGAATTGCGGTTTCATTGCCCCGTCAACAACGTCATTACGTGGAAGCCAGCGTGGAAAAACGCCCCAGTAAAACCGCAAGTCGGAATTGCGGTTTGACTGGTCTTTGACCAGCACCGTCTTGTTATCCAATGGGTAAAAAGCAACAGAAAACGATGCACGTAAAACCGCAAGTCAGACTTGCGGTTTGAATGGGGTTTAACCGGCCCCCCCTTTACCCAGCGGTTGCGACGAACGGGTGCGGATATTGAGGAACAGGCGCGGTTTTTTAGGCACATAAAACCGCAGATGCGATTTGCGGTTTGAATTAAATAATATTTTTCGTCGTAAAACTGCAAGTCAGACTTGCGGTTTTACGGGGGTTTAACCGGCCCCCCCTTTACCCAGCGGTTGCAAAAACGACGCGTGTATGTACTGACATTAAACCGCAGATGCGACTTGCGGTTTAATGTCTTATCAATTATAGTATGTATAGAGATATATCATAAATATTTCTCATAAAGTATATAGAATAATGTAGTTCAATAAAATGATACTACATGGTCTCAAGCATCCAAAAATGCTAAGAGATATGTTACTAAAATGATATTACTTCACACATATCTCATAAGAAAGTTTTCAGACTCCCACTGATCTAAGACATCAAAACTTAACCAAACCATATGAGTTATAAAACTCCAAAGTTAAGTATTTGATCAGTGAATAAAAAAATGTTTAATTAATATAATTTTTTTTACTTGAGTCCGAAAAATTATATAGGTGAGAAAGCATAATTTACATGCATCTAATTATTCATCATAGCCTAATAACATATGTAATTACATATAATTACATATGTAAATTAATATTGAAACTTTTTTTTTAATTGCTACCCCTTTAAAACCTTCAAGAGTTCTTATTGAACTCATATCTCTACAATAATTTCTTTAGGGATTCTCTTTTTATATTTAATTCTCTATACATACTATAATCTTGTATCTATTGATTTAAGGTTTCCTTTTATTTCCATCAATTGGTATCAGAGCCAAATTAGATACATATTATGGTTGTTTTCTATTAGAGAATTATGGTTGTTTTCTATTAGAAAATTAAATTTGAATTGAAGATTTTTTGTGTTATTAGTGAAATTTTATAATATAGTTCACTATTAGTTTTTTTCACAAAAAAAAAAATGAGGGTTTACGCTACTTGTTATTGTTAAAATAACATGTTAAAGTTTCATTCCCTTACTCTTACATGGGTAAATTATATATTGAAACTTTTTTTTTAAGTGCTACCCCTTTAAAACCTAGTTTTCTTTTAAATAATTATGGGGTAAATTGTTTTTAAAATTACTTAATGGTTTTCCTTTTCTTATGTTTGACCAATATGAGTCATTTGTGTGGGCAACATAATATATTTGTGTTAACTTTACTTTGGAAAGTGTTAATGGAGTTGCATGGACTCATTTTTATACCCATATTTTTATGATTTGGTCAAGGGAGAACTTTGTCGTTATGATACGATCATGTATGATGATTCGTGTGTTAAATTCATTCTCAAAAGCATTGAATGTTGTTGCTAATTTTTTATATTCTTATTTTTTCAAAAATACCATGTTTATTTAATATTTTTATATTATTGGTATTTTTTAGTATAAAAAAAAAAATTTGATTAATTCAAGATTAAATTAAAAATTTTTTTTGACTATTATAATCTTGAATTTTTTACCTATTTTCATTGTGATAATTCTTTACAGTATTTGTATTCTCCAATTATACTGTACTCTCTTTAATAGTGAATTATCATTTATAAATTGATTTTAGGTTATTTTATTAATTATGCACAATCTTAATTGTCCTTCTCTTATGAGCATAATTTTCTTTATTAATTTGCATTATTATTACTTGTCTATCACGGGTATAATAATGTGAATTTTGTATGTTGGTCATATAATATATATGATTAAAATTATGCAAATTTATTGGACAATATGCATAATTTCTTTTTTTTATTTACATAATTATAATTTCACTATTTTAGATGCATTTATGCGAATTTTGTGATATAATTATTTTCTTTTATTGCATTGATGATAACTATACTCTATCGGTGTATTGTTATTAATGTAATTTGGTGTTATACAATGTATTTTTCTTGGCTTATGTTAATGATTTTCTTATATCCTATCGGTATTAGGATTTTATTGATATAAGTTATAGTGCATTGTAATTTCCTTAGGGATTCTCTTTTAACTGAACTTTTAGAATTACATAATGTTTCCCTATTTTTGTAATGTTCAGTTTATTTCCCTCATTTGATCATGTTTAGTTATATTTATATGGAACCAAAATTTACACTCTCATTTTTTTTGTTCCATAATGACTTATAACTTTTAATTGGACATTTTTCCTTCAAAACAAAAAAAAAATGTTGCATTTTTTGTGGTGCAAAATTTCTATATATATATATATATATATATATATATATATATATATATATTGATAAAGAAATAGTTGAATTTTATTTAGCCCTCTGGGTATTTTTTTGTTATGTCAACTTATTTTTTCTTTATCAAGTGGAAGGATTTTGTATATTAGAATTTTAATTAATATCTTATAAAATAAATTGTTGTGATATAAGGTTTTTTACTTTAAATGTCCAATTAATCATACATGTGCAAAAAACAAATGTTCTTGATAAAATTATTTTTTTTCTTATCACATTATTTGTGATCACATTGTTGGGATCTATATTAAGGATTTTATATTGGTCTCTTGTAAAATATTTTCTTGTATAACAAACTCTCTATTGATTTGCAATATTAGTATGCAATTCTTGTAAGGACAATATAGGAATCCCAAATTTTAAGAGATTAATTTCTCCATACCATATTTTATAATATTGTTAATGGTATTCTTGTAAAAGCTAGAGGCTTTATTTTGGGATATATAAATAAACCTATGTCCATTATAAATTGGGATGAGAGTTAGAGACTATTTATTATTATATCCTTAATATATGCAAAAATATGTCTCATTCTTCTGCTGCGTGTAATCATGTTTTATTCTCAAGTGTGTGTAAATATTGTTTATTGTAGCACTTGATTTTTGTTTATGATTACTTGAGAACTTGCTTATGATCTCATATTCTACGTAAAATTATCAAGTGATCTATTTTCTCACTCATGTAATTATTTTTTCAAGATCCTCATAAGGGTCAATATTTTTGTAAAGATTGATTAATATGTGGTTAATTATGAAACCATTTGTGAGAATTCTTTATTCTTATGGATGAATTTGTAGGTTTCATATTCTTGTTATTTTAACCACTTCTCTCATTAATCATTTGTTATTCTACTACTTTCTAATTCCTTAAGTAGAATAATAGTGAATTTTAATTCACTTTTATTATTATCTTATAAAGTCATCATCCCACTATCACTAAAACTTTTAATACTAGTGTACCCTAATGATAATCCTAATATTTTTTTGGTATATTAAGGATTAGTGGGAGTATATATAATCTTGTATTATCTCTCGAAACTTATATATTTTTTATTGTCATATAATTTGTGTGCACATTTAATTATGATATGACATATTCTATAGGGCTTCTCTATTTATTTTTGTCCTATTTTTATTGAGATACATAAAATCCATTGTATCTTTGTAGACATCTTTAACAGATGTTAAGGTCATTCTGTTGGGTACTGCACATTAATCCTTTTGGCATACAATTATGCATTGTGCATCTCTTTTACCCAATTTTCATATTTTAATTGATCAAAATTTTAGAAGTATATAATTTTGTATCATGTCTCGAGACTTATCTATCTGTATTGTCATATATTCTTGTGCACATTTAATTATGATATGACATACTTTATAGGACTTGACTATTTATTTTTGTCCTATTTTAATTGAGATACATAATTCATTGTATCTTAATAGACATCTTTAATGGATGTTAAGAGCATTTTGTTGGGCATTGCACATTAATTCTTTTGGTATGCAATTAAGTATTGTGCATTTCTTTACCCAAAATTTCACATTTTGTTTGGTCAAAATTCTATAAGTATATTGTAGATGCAATACTCCTATCGAGTATTATTTTCTACTTTGTAAAAAAGTGCTTATTATGATAGTACTCCTATTGAGTACAATTTTGCACTATTGAAGTACTTATGGATTTTTTTTTTGTTTGGACCAATTATCTAAGTGTTTGCTCAATTGACATTTTGTGGCCACAATAATCTGAGTATCATTTTATATAAACTAGGTGTCTATGTGGTTTTAGTAGGGAATTTATGGATTTCCTACTTATCTTTGGATTCTTACATAGTCACTCTTTTTTTAAACTCAGATTAGTTAAATGTCAAATATTATAGAGCATTTATGTAGCCTATATGTAATTACATATGTTATTAGGCTATGATGAATAATTAGATGCATGTAAATTATGCTTTCTCACCTATATAATTTTTCGGACTCAAGTAAAAAAAATTATATTAATTAAACATTTTTTTATTCACTGATCAAATACTTAACTTTGGAGTTTTATAACTCATATGGTTTGGTTAAGTTTTGATGTCTTAGATCAGTGGGAGTCTGAAAACTTTCTTATGAGATATGTGTGAAGTAATATCATTTTAGTAACATATCTCTTAGCATTTTTGGATGCTTGAGACCATGTAGTATCATTTTATTGAACTACATTATTCTATATACTTTATGAGATCATAAGCAATGATACATATCCCTATCGGATATTATTTTGTAGCTCAAATTTCTCATTGTCTAATATAAGATTTGTCTATAATTGCCATTCTAGCTTAATGATTTATCTTTGTATTATTGATTAATACCATCCAAGTGGGAGAATGTTGGAAATAATAGTGGATTGGTATTAATCAATTATATTTGCAATTTAAGATTTGGTAATAATCATATCTTATAATATCTTTATGATTATTTGAATGGGATTATAGTAAGATTGACTCTGTGATGGGTTGAGTCAATCATAAAAAAAAGCCCATTTGAGGGGTCTCTGCCTACCCTGGGGGATTATAAATTTGTCATCCCATTAAGCAAATTATAACAACAGTAACAATACACATTCTCTAGAATAATCCCCTAGAAAGTAGGTAGTAAAACCCTCAAGAGTTCTTATTGAACTCATATCTCTACAATAATCATTCCTAGGGTTTTTTTTGTTCTTGAAAATCAAGAACTTCAATTCAATATATTTGAGGTACACAAATTCTCTTTCCTCTATCCTTTTATATTTAATTCTCTATACATACTATAATCTTGTATCTACTGATTTAAGGTTTCCTTTTATTTCCATCAATTGGTATCAGAGCCAAATTAGATACATATTATAGTTGTTTTCTATTAGAGAATTATGGTTGTTTTCTATTAGAAAATTAAATTTGAATTGAAGATTTTTTGTGTTATTAGTGAAATTTTATAATATAGTTCACTATTATCTTTTTCACAAAAAAAAAAATGAGGGTTTACGCTACTTGTTATTGTTAAAATAACATGTTAAAGTTTCATTCCCTTACTCTTACATGGGTAAATTAATATTGAAACTTTTTTTTAAGTGCTACCCCTTTAAAACCTAGTTTTCTTTTAAATAATTATGGGGTAAATTGTGTTCAAAATTACTTAATGGTTTTCCTTTTTTATGTTTGACCAATGTGAGTCATTTGTGTGGGCAACATAATATATTTGTGTTAACTTTACTTTGAAAAGTGTTAAAGTGGTTCATGAACTCATTTTTATACCCATATTTTTGTGATTTGGTCAAGGGAAAACTTTGTCGTTTTGATAGATCATATATGATGATTCGTGTGTTAAATTCATTCTCAAAAGCATTGAATGTTGTTGCTAATTTTTTATATTCTTATTTTTTTTCACAAATACCATATTTATTTAATATTTTTAATATTATTGGTATTTTTGAGTATAAAAAAATTAATTAATTCAAGATTAAATTAAATTTTTTTTTACTATTATAATCTTGAATTTTTAACCTATTTTCATTGTGATAATTCTTTACAGTATTTGTATTCTCCAATTATACTGTACTCTCTTTAATATTGAATTATCATTTATAAATTGATTTTAGGTTATTTTATTAATTATGCACAATCTTAATTGTCCTTCTATTATGAGCATAATTTTCTTTATTAATTTGCATTATTATTACTTGTCTATCATGGGTATAATAATGTGAATTTTGTATGTTGGTCATATAATATATATGATTAAAATTATGCAAATTTATTGGACAATATGCATAATTTCTTTTTTCATTTACATAATTATAATTTCACTATTTTGGATGCATTTATATGAATTTTGTGATATAATTATTTTTTTTATTACATTGATGATAATTATACTCTATCGGTGTATTGTTATTAATGTAATTTGGTGTCATACAATGTATTTTTCTTGGCTTATGTTAATGATTTTTTTATACCCTATCGGTATTAGGATTTTATTGATATAAGTTATAGTACATTGTAATTTCTTTAGGGATTCTCTTTTAACTGAACTTTTAGAATTACATAATGTTTCCCTATTTTTGTAATGTTCAATTTATTTCCCTCATTTGATCATGTTTAGTTATATTTATATGGAACCAAAATTTACACTCTCATTTTTTTTGTTCCATAATGACTTATAACTTTTAATTGGACATTTTTCCTTCAAAACAAAAAAAAAATGTTGCAATTTTTGTGGTGCATATTTTCTATATATATATATATATTGATAAAGAAATAGTTGAATTTTATTTAGCCCTCTGGGTATTTTTTTGTTATGTCAACTTATTTTTTCTTTATCAAGTGGAAGGATTTTGTATATTAGAATTTTAATTAATATCTTATAAAATAAATTGTTGTGATATAAGGTTTTTTACTTTAAATGTCCAATTAATCATACATGTGCAAAAACAAATGTTCTTGATAAAATTATTTTATCACATTATTTGTGATCACATTGTTGGGATCTATATTAAGGATTTTATATTGGTCTCTTGTAAAATATTTTCTTGTATAACAAACTCTCTGTTGATTTGCAATATTAGTATGTAATTCTTGTAAGGACAATATAGGAATCCCAAATTTTAAGAGATTAATTTCTCCATACCATATTTTATAATATTGTTAATGGTATTCTTGTAAAAGTTAGAGGCTTTATTTTGGGATATAGAAATAAACCTATGTCCTTTATAAATTGTGATGAGAGTTAGAGACTATTTATTATTATATCCTTAATATATGCAAGAATATGTTTCATTCTTCCGCTGCATGTAATCATGTTTTATTCTCAAGTGTGTGTAAATATTGTTTATTGTAGCACTTGATTTTTATTTATGATTACTTGAGAATTTGCTTATGATCTCATATTCTACGTAAAATTATCAAGTGATCTATTTTCTCACTCATGTAATTATTTTTTCAAGATCCTCATAGGGGTCAATATTTTTGTAAAGATTGATTAATATGTGGTTAATTATGAAACCATTTGTGAGAATTATTTATTCTTATGGATGAATTTGTAGGTTTCATATTCTTGTTATTTTAACCACTTCTCTCATTAATCATTCCTTATTCTACTACTTTCTAATTCCTTAAGTAGAATAATAGTGAATTTTAATTCACTTTTATTATTATCTTATAAAGTCATCATCCCACTATCACTAGAACTTTTAATACTAGTGTACCCTAATGATAATCCTAATATTTTTTTGGTATATTAAGGATTAGTGGGAGTATATATAATCTTGTATTATCTCTCGAAACTTATATATTTTTTATTGTCATATAATCTTGTGCACATTTAATTATGATATGACATATTCTATAGGGCTTCTCTATTTATTTTTGTCCTATTTTTATTGAGATACATAAAATCCATTGTATCTTTGTAGACATCTTTAACTGATGTTAAGGTCATTCTGTTGGGTACTGCACATTAATCCTTTTGGCATAAAATTATGCATTGTGCATCTCTTTTACCCAAATTTAATATTGATCAAAATTTTAGAAGTATATAATTTTGTATCATGTCTCGAGACTTATCTATTTGTATTGTCATATATTCTTGTGCACATTTAATTGTGATATGACATACTTTATAGGACTTGACTATTTATTTTTGTCCTATTTTAATTGAGATACATAATTCATTGTATCTTAATAGACATCTTTAATGGATGTTAAGAGCATTTTGTTGGGTATTGCACATTAATTCTTTTGTTATGCAATTAAGTATTGTGCATTTCCTTACCCAAAATTTCACATTTTGTTTGGTCAAAATTCTATAAGTATATTGTAGATGCAATACTCCTATCGAGTATGATTTTCTACTTTGTAAAAAAGTGCTTATTATGATAGTACTCCCATTGAGTACAATTTTGCACTATTGAAGTACTTATGAATTTTTTTGTTTAGACCAATTATCTAAGTGTTTGCTCAATTGACATTTTGTGGCCACAATAATCTGAGTATCATTTTATATAAACTAGGTGTCTATGTGGTTTTAGTAGGGAATTTATGGATTTCCTACTTATCTTTGGATTCTTACATAGTCACTCTTTTTTTAAACTCAGATTAGTTAAATGTCAAATATTATAGAGCATTTATGTATCCTATATGTAATTACATATGTTATTGGGCTATGATGAATAATTAGATGCATGTAAATTATGTTTTCTCACCTATATAATTTTTCGGACTCAAGTAAAAAAAAATTATATTAATTAAACACTTTTTTATTCACTGATCAAATACTTAACTTTGGAGTTTTATAACTCATATGGTTTGGTTAAGTTTTGATGTCTTAGATCAGTGGGAGTCTGAAAACTTTCTTATGAGATATGTGTGAAGTAATATCATTTTAGTAACATATCTCTTAGCATTTTTGGATGCTTGAGACCATGTAGTATCATTTTATTGAACTACATTATTCTATATACTTTATGAGAAATATTTATGATATATATCCCTATCGGATATTATTTTGTAGCTCAAATTTCTCATTGTCTAATATAAGATTTGTCTATAATTGTCATTCTAGCTTAATGATTTATCTTTGTATTATTGATTAATACCATCCAAGTGGGAGAATGTTGGAAATAATAGTGGATTGGTATTAATCAATTATATTTTATCATTATCTGGCAATTTAAGATTTGGTGATAATCATATCTTATAATATCTTTATGATTATTTGAATGAGATTATAGTAAGATTGACTCTGTGATGGGTTGAGTCAATCATAAAAAGCCCATTTGAGGGGTCTCTGCCTACCCTGGGGGATTATAAATTTGTCATCCCATTAAGCAAATTATAACAACAGTAACAATACACATTCTCTAGAATAATCCCCTAGAAAGTAGGTAGTAAAACCCTCAAGAGTTCTTATTGAACTCATATCTCTACAATAATCATTCCTAGGGTTTTTTTTGTTCTTGAAAATCAAGAACTTCAATTCAATATATTTGAGGTACACAAATTCTCTTTCCTCTATCCTTTTATATTTAATTCTCTATACATACTATAATCTTGTATCTATTGATTTAAGGTTTCTTTTATTTCCATCAGACTGGTCTTTGACCAGCACCGTCTTGTTATCCAATGGGTAAAAAGCAACAGAAAACGATGCACGTAAAACCGCAAGTCAGACTTGCGGTTTGAATGGGGTTTAACCGGCCCCCCCTTTACCCAGCGGTTGCGACGAACGGGTGCGGATATTGAGGAACAGGCGCGGTTTTTTAGGCACATAAAACCGCAGATGCGATTTGCGGTTTGAATTAAATAATATTTTTCGTCGTAAAACTGCAAGTCAGACTTGCGGTTTTACGGGGGTTTAACCGGCCCCCCCTTTACCCAGCGGTTGCAAAAACGACGCGTGTATGTACTGACATTAAACCGCAGATGCGACTTGCGGTTTGATTTAAATAATATTTTTTCGTTAAACCGCAAGTGCGAACTGCGGTTTGAATTAAATAATATTTTTCCGTCAAACCGCCAGTGCGAAATGCGGTTTATGTGCAGTTGCTATTTAATCCCTCGTCGCCCCACAGAACCGCACAGCCGTTCGACATAGAGAACCGCCGACGTAGTTGCACCCGACATAAAACAAAGGTTTACGTTACAGACTTGATCCTCTTGGTGCAATTAGTTTAGACTATTATCAATTTGTTGATCAAGTATACACGAATGACTTCATCATGCGTGCATACTCTGGTCAATGGTTTCCTCTTGGGAATGACGACTTGATCCCTCAAAATGAAGAAAGTTGGACTCTTATCCCAAACCATTCTGCTGTTCGAGGAAAAGGACGTCCAAAGTCAACGAAGATAAGAAATGAAATGGATTTTACTGAGTCACAAACACAGAAAAAAAATAAATGTCGCCGATGTGGACAAGAGGGTCATAATCGAAGAAGTTGCCCTTTGCATGCTGATGTAGGATGCTCTCAACCAACTGATGGTGATATGTAATTACCTTAAATGTTATTTTGTTTTTCAACGTTGTTATATGTTATAATTTATTATTATCTATTTCGGACATTTGCAACGTTGTCATATTTTATAATTTGTTACCATTTATTTTCGTAAACATTACAACAATAACTTTAAAAAAGAATATAAAAAACTGGAGTCAAAATAAAAAAATAATTCATTGAGCATCATCATCATCGTTTACATTTTGGCATGAGTTTGGATCAAATTGTCCACCTAATCCTAGACTTGCGGCTGCATAGGGAGAATCCCAAGGTATATCGAATTGCGGTTCAGCGATAGCTGCTGTCGTTGCGGGTTGTTGGTGTGCTGGCATCTCCGGTGTGCGAAGTGATCCAAATATTTGTTGAAAAATATGGCTTTGGGGCATGCCACCACCGTACGGTATACGACCTTGGTAAGATGATCCTACGTCTGTCTGAGACGGATAATAGTAAGTAGAAGGCATATTTCCAGTTAGTTGTGTCGGTGTATAATATATGCCTTCTTGACGTTCAGGCAAATTAGGAACAGGATAAACTTCTGCCTGAACGACGTCCCTCCGTCTACTTAGACCACGACTTTCACGATATGACTCTTTAACGTGAAAATCTGGAACATCCACCTCAGGCATACTTTCGGGTGCTGGCACTGCCGCTCGTGTGATTCGATCTTCATCTTCCAACAAGACCATTATTTTATCAACATATGGGACTAAATCGTCCACTGACCACTTGTTTCTTCCCTCTGGTGACACCATATACGATAATGTCTCTCCAACTTCACCCTACAATAAAAACAGAATGGAAAACATTAAAACCATAAAAATTTTATTCAAAAAAATATAAAACAAATTGGATAACTATGACAAATTTTACCAACAACGATGCTCTTGCATTTCTTGGGTCGATAAACATTTTCGTTTTGGCACGATACCAAACCATGTACTCAGAGTTGAATGTCAGTTCTCCAACCTGACTTCCAGTTTCTTCGACCCTAAATTGGTCTATGTTGTTCCATATTGCAATGGCTGGTTGCAACAACATAAGGGCGAGAAGAAGATGACGCCATGACAATTGCTACAATTTAATACAAAACATTATGTTAATATAATACCGAAAATAATATATATTAAAATACAAAATTAATAAATAACAAACAAATATTATATACGAAAACTAACCTCAATATTTCTAAATAATTTTCACAAAACAAAAGCTTTCTTCGATTATTCCTATGTAGTTTCCAACTACGTCTGCGATTATATGCGGTGGAAAGGTGTGCGGTTTTGTGGGGTGGGGGGGGGGAGATATATAGGGGCGAACACCACATAAACCGCAACTCGCATCTGCGGTTTATGATTTTTTTATTAAAACCGCAAGTGCGAACTGCGATTTGTGTGCGTCAAAAATCGCGCCCGTCCGTCTGCAACCGTTGGATAAAGGGGGGGCCGGTTAAACCCCCGTAAAACCGCAAGTCTGACTTGCGGTTTCACGACGAAAAATATTATTTAATTCAAACCGCAAATCGCACCTGCGGTTTTATGTGCCTAAAAAACCGCGCCTGTTCCTCAATATCCGCACCCGTTCGTCGCAACCGCTGGGTAAAGGGGGGGCCGGTTAAACCCCATTCAAACCGCAAGTCTGACTTGCGGTTTTACGTGCATCGTTTTCTGTTGCTTTTGACCCATTGGATAACAAGACGGTGCTGGTCAAAGACCAGTCAAACCGCAATTCCGACTTGCGGTTTTACTTGGGCGTTTTTCCACGCTGGCTTCCACGTAATGACGTTGCTGACGGGGCAATGAAACCGCAATTCGTAGTTGCGGTTTGACCGAGTCAACCACAGAAACAGACCCACGCTGGTAATATGTTTCAAAAGAGACCCATACCGGTAATTTTTTTAAAAAACAAACCCACTTGGGTCAATCAGCCTTTATTATGCTACGTATATTATGGAAGTGATTTATGTTTTAATTAGTTTTATATTAGAATTGAAGTTGTATTTATTTAACAAGTTTCATTATAAAGTATTTCATGATATTGATTTATAGATATTTAATGTTATTTCTTAACATCTATAAATATTTTTTTTAAAAATATAATTATGTTCGAGTTAGGTACGACTATTCCGAGTAAAAAAAATTAAATATCTGATAGTGTTACAATGATAACTTAAATGGAAGAGTATGGGTTAATTTAAAATAATCCCATATTAATTTATCTATGATCTTAATTATTAGTATCTTTATTAAATATTTTTATTATTAAAAGTAAATAGTAAATATTCTCCTTATAAAATATCTTCTTTGAAATTCTCATCTCTATTTAATATCATGGATTAAGAGATTGAGGTTTAAATTATTTATGTTTTAGCTAAAACACCTTTTAATCTTTTCTTGTTTCATTTAGTTGAGATAATTCAGTTAAATATCTACACAATCATAAAATCAGGATATGACTGAAAAGATAAACCAAACCTTGGATTTCTAAATTGACAATAGTTTCGTAGCTAGTAAATACAAAATCCTAAAAAATTATTTTAAAACGAAGAGGATAACAAAAGTTTATTTATTGATTTACAGTATTCCTTAAAAGATGTTGGTTAATAATTGCTCATTTAACTAGTAAGCATCTCACATTACGCTATATTAAAATTTAAGTAATATTTAAAAGAATAAATTACAATATATCCTGAATTTTAGTGTAATTATACATGTATCCTTGTTTTTTTAACTATTATCTCTAAGGGATGTTAGTGTAAAATTTTCTCTATTTAAAACTATAGAATATAATTTTGAAATATTAAAAACTATTTTAAATATTTATGTGTAATTAATTGTGTATAATTTAAAATATACATTAAAATTAAATTATAAAATATATTTAATTATATATGTAAATTTTTAGATTGTATGATTAATTATATAATTATATGTGTAATTTTAATTATATGTAATTTAAAAATATATTAGAAAATTTCAAGTGTTGTTTTTAAGATTGATATAAATGAAAATTGATAATTAATATTTTAATTTGATTTATTTCATAAAATTATTATCTTTTTCAACTTTATATATATATATATATATATATATATATAATTTTAGTTTAGTAGGTACTCATAATACGAGTATTATGATATTAGTGCCCGTTAAGCAGCAAGTAGAAAAAAACTCATACCTGGAAGTGACCGTACCTCATTTATACTATCTATATGGGTATTTTGATGGGTTTTATCTGCAAATATTTGTGTGTAAATTTTTTTGTTATTCCTACTCCTTACCCCAGCCACCATATTGACAAAGAAAAGCAAATAAAAGGTCTAATAAGAGTTGTCATTTTACCTATTATCTAATATATTAATATAATATTGTGGTTGTACCGACCATTCATAAAAGATAAAGAGGGCTTTTTTGAAAATTTATTTCCCCACACCCAAGATATTTGGATGGCATTCTATCATACCTTTAATTCATAAAATAGAATTCCTTTAAAATCTAGGACGTTTCGTGCAAGTCATATTGACCATAAATTAGTCAGCCAAATAGTAGACAAAGCGCTTTTCTAAACCATCTCGTTTATAAAGGTTGGTGTTGTCACAAGTAAGAAGAATAATTAGTTGGAAGAGGCTATAGATATCCAAACCACCTATAACATTGCATCCATACCTAATATGTAACTTACAAGAAAATAACAAATGTGATGCTATTTTTGGTTCAGATTGACACACAAGACATATATTTTCATTCATTAAATGAACCCCTCTTTTTGCTAGTTTCACCTTAGTTTGGATTCGATTATGAGCTACCTTCAATGTAAAAGTAGCCACTTTAGAGAGTTTTTTTTCTTTCCAAATTGTTTCAAAGAAAGGGGAGTCATTCTAATCACTACCTTGTATATTTCTATATGCTTCATGTACAGGGAATCCACCTTTAGCTCCATATAATTAGTCTCCTACTTCTAGATATCTCTTTTATCAGGATGGACATGTACCCCTTCAATGGCCTTCTCCAAGTCACTCACTCAAATAGTCTCCCAATTGAACAGGGGTCTTCTCAAGTCAATCCCCACTCCCATTTATTGTTCCGCCAAATAGCAACCTCCGAGATTAGGGCATCCTTTTTATCAGACAAAGCAAATAGTCTAGGGAAAATTGATTTGAAACTTCCTCATTCTCTCTAACACCCTTCCTAGAACTTAAACAAGGACGCATCTTCTATTACTAGCTTCATATTTCCTTTAAACTTATCTCTTACCCCTTCATTTATAGTAACTTTGACAAGATTCATCCACCATTGGACCATCTTTTCCACTGATCTGAGCATAACCTACTTCAAATATTTCTATATTTAGCCTCAAAGAACTTTTACCCATAGAGCATCTTCACTTAGGATCCTCCATCTCCACTTCTTGAGCAAAGCTTTATTGAAATCATCTATGTCTCTGATTCTTAATCCACCTTGATCTTTCTCCTTACACACTACAACCCATTTGATCCAAGCTACATTTTTGTTTTCTTCAGATCTACCCCACAAGAACCTCATTTACATGTGTTGAATAGATAAATAGATAAAGCCACCATCTTTGGAATCCTATAAAAAGATAAAAAAAAGAGAGGAATAAAGGAGATAAAATATTTGATAAGGAAAATCCCCTTTCCTAGAGGTAAGGTCTTTTGCTTTCATAATGACATCTTAGACTTGAATTTTTCCAACACTGACCTCCACACTCTCTTCTTATATTAATCTCCACAGGGATCCCTAAGTATAAGAATGACATATGCATTAATCTATAATTCATAATTCTTGCAAATAATTGAAGCTCTTACAAGCTCATTTCTACTCCTCCCACACTATTCTTGTGATAATTGATATTCAAGTCTGATGTCATTTCATGACATCTTAAAGAACTTTTAAGGGTTATTGCATTTTTTGTCTCAGGTTTCACCATAATTAATGTGTCACGACATATTGTTGGATCACAACTTGAAACTTCTGTCTTCCAAATTTCATCCCTAATAAAAAATAGATTCAATGTCATCTCATTATTATTTTTAGATTCAACTTTGTCCCATGATTCTTTAAATAGTTTTACTGTCATCCCTTTGGTTAATTGAAGCCAACATGGTAACACACTTAACATCTACAATGAACAATAATTTTATCGCTAAAGAATTATTGTAGTATACATCGAAGCTATTCAAAGAATTGTAGATACTTCCAGTGTTATCATCTTAATATTAATGTGATGGAAGTGATGACATTAAAACTACTTAAAAAATTCTGAGACAAGATTGAATATAAAAATAAAAGTGGAATGACATTAACAACGGAATTGAATAAAAAAATAATAGTGAGACAAAATCGAACATGTTAAAAAACATAGTGAATTCAAAAGTATAATTAAGTAAAAAAAAAATCACTTATTTCTTTCTCTTGAAAAGACGAATATACAAATTTATAGATGATTTTTTACATTACACTTGAGTGAAAAAAGCATTTAAACAAACCCGTCATCTTGTTAAAACGTTTTTCTCTTTCTTTTTTTTTTTTTTTTAAAGAAAAAGTTTTTCTGTCTTGTCCTTCATTATCTTGATATACGTAGGCGTTATTTAAGGATAGCCGTGGGAGCTTATTAATATATTATATGGGCTCGTCTTTTGTTTTCTTCAAAGATAGAAAACAAACATTGTAACATTAAATATTGTATTAAAAACTTATTACTATTTTATCATTTTGATAATTATTGCATATTTGTTCTAATAATCTACATCATACTATGCCTTACGATTTATAGAAATTAAACACTATGTTCTTTTACAATTTTACATATAGAAGATCTATTTTGTCTTTTACTATAAAATGCGCTTACTTTTATTATAAAAAAAAGTTAAAAAAGTCTAACTCAATTAATTGTTATTGTAAAGACATGTGTTTGATTCTTACTTAAAAAAATTATTATAGAAAAACTATCCATTTTGTTTAATAAAAACTTAATTAGGTTTTAATCATCGTTTGTTCCAACGAAAATCAAACTGAGATTTGAGTAGAAACAAACATTTGTATGTACAAAATTAATAATTTGATATTTCAAACATTATAAAAATGAAAAGAGTAATAGTAACTGTGATGTGTACTACCAATATAAATTATTTTAAACAATCACTTAATAAGATAACACATTAAGTATAAATTTTAAAGTAATTACAATAGAAGCGAATAATTTCAATACGGTAATTTAGTATTTGTAGATAATAAAAAAAACATATTGTAATTGTATATTCTAATTAAATTTATGGATGAGTTTGTTTGATTCTGATTTATTATTAGAGTAAAATTTTTACATCTTTAACCAATCAAATAATATCTTAATTATAAATTTTAAATTGATTATTATAAATTTTAATTTGTATATAATAATATCAATATAAAATATTTTTATATAAAATTTTGGTAAAATATGATATCATCCTAATTATTAATATGACATGACAATGAAATTAGTTTCCTAACAAATATTTGTACAAAGGTGTTTACATTGAAATATATATAAATTATAAATTAATTACGATAATAATAGATAATTTTCAATAATATGAAAATTCAAAATTGTTTTTTATAAAGTTTTTTATATTATCAATATTTTAATTATGAATAGGATAGACCTCGGTCAAGGTCAAAGATAGACTTCGGTCACAGTCAAAGACCATGGCCTCGACACTGAACACCGTGGGATAGACTTCAGCCTTGACACATTATCAGGACCAAGCACACTTGGCCAATGGCGAGTCAGGATTAATCAGTATAAATCTCAATTACTACTCGTTAACCTGATTAAGGCCACATTACCTAAATTCAGGCTACTTAAACAAGGCCCAATAGACAGAGGCCCAGTCCATCCCTATAAATAAGTAACAGTACCCAAGGTAAAACATATAGATAAAAATATATTCACTGTCTGGCACTTGAAACCGAATAACTCTCTAACTTGAGCGTCAGAGTATCTTTTGTAGGTACCCTCACCTGTTCAGCCACCCACACGTGAGTATCCAAGTTCAAGAAGTAGGGAAAGAGGCACCTGAAGAATACCATCCAGGAACATTTTGGTGCCCACTGTGGAGCTCGAAGTAAAACGTCAGACCCCACTAATAACTACTGATTGACCATGGCGAGGACAAGAAGCAATGGAGCAGGACCCAGGAACCAAACCAATGAGGGAGCAGGGACTAGAACCACAACGGGTAATCCTGAAGTGGTGAACGAGTCCAGTCTGGCAGAAGTCATTAGGCAGCTGAGAGAAGAAGTAGCGAAGCTGTGTCAAGAAACACCCGAGATCAGAGGGAGACATCATACAAAATATGGCAATTCAGACTAGGCAAGAGACGAATCACATGGGGGCGAATTGGCAACGCCTATGAGAAGCCGACACCCTCACGGCTTGTCAGCAACTCCTGCCGAATCCCAACCTCATCACAGGTGTAGACCGATGGATAGTGCCCTGCCGGGGTCTTCGAGCCATGTACCCTGGCAAGCCGAGCCAGTGCCTTCTCTGGTCAAACCTGACCACCCATTCACACCCGAAATAATAGAAACTCCACTACCCGAAAGTTGGAAGCATGTGTCCCTCGAGAAATATGATGGGACCACAGACCCCAACAGTCACTTGGCGACTTTCACGACCCAGTTTTGGAAATCAGTTCGCCATGTTTAGGCCCCATCGTTTCACTTCTCGAGCACTGACAACTGCAAAGCAGGAAAAAGGGGAACCTCTCAAGTCATTCATAGACCGTTTCGGAAAGACTGCTTTGAGCATTAAAAACTTACAGCCAGAAGTCACCCTTCACACGTTCCTGACCAACCTGCAGCCAGGAGACTTCGCCAAAAGCATGATTCATGTTCCCCCGAGGAGTATGGAGGAAATGAAGAGTCGAGTTGTTTCCTTCATTGAAATTGAATAATTGTAGGCATTCCAAAAAAGGGAACATGAGATCATCCCCAGTTTACGGTCCAAGGAGGGGGACCGAGGAGACAAAGGAAAAAGACAGGAACAGTTCAATGAGAGGCCACCCAAGGGTTCGAGGCATCACCAATACACCCCCTTCAACACCTCGAAATCGAAAGTGCTAGAACAAGCGTTGTTGGTTGACCTTTTAATTAGGCCAAGGATAGCTAACACCCCTGCGGGGACTGACGCCTCCAAGCATTGTCGGTACCATCAGAACAAAGGACACTCCACCGAGGAGTGTTCGGCATTAAGAGACAAGATCGAGGACCTCATCCAGCAATGCCACTTGAAAAATTGTGTTTACCAGCCAAGCTATCGCTCCGATGTCCCTACCAGTAGAACCTACCAGAGGAGACAAGGCCAGGAACGTCGGGAGGACCCACGTGAACGTTATTGCCATAAGGGGTACGAGAATAGAAGCAGAGACCGAAGTAGATCTCGGGAAAGAAGGGCGACTTACCAACCTGACCCCCCAAAGAAGGTGATCAATACCATTGTAGGAGGGTTTACCGGCAGAGGGGCCACCTTATCTTCGCGGAAAAGGCACATGCGAACCTTGCGATCTGTTAACTCAACAACTCCTTACTCAGACCCAGAATGCCACCTATCACTTTTACAGATGAGGATTTTCTGGCCGTAAACCCTACACAAGAAGATCCCATGGTCATTAACATCGAAATATCCAACTATATTGTCGAGAAAACCTTGATAGACCAAGGGAGCTCGACTGATGTGCTTTATTGGAAGACATTCCAAGAACTCGACATATCACCTGAACAAATGATGCCTTTCGACGAACCACTTATCGGTTTCGCCGGGGAAAGAGTGGTGACTAAAGGTTGTGTTGACCTATATACTAGCTTTGGAGCCGAAAATGGGAAGAACCGTACCATAAAAATAAGGTACATAGTGGACAAAGCAAACACTTTCTACAATATACTTCTTGGGAGACCCTCCCTTAACAAATTGGGAGTCGTAGTATCTATACCTCATCTGGCCATGAAATTCCCGTCCGAAGAAGGAAAGATCGTCACCGTCCATGCTGACCAAAAGGTGGCCAGAGAGTGTTACTTGACCAACCTCAAGATTCAACCATGGGAAGAAAAGCAACTGATTCATGCTGTCAACATGCTTGCACACCACCACCCTACGAGTCTGGACCTAGACCCTAGGCCCGACGAGGTAGAGAAATTCGAACCCATAGGGGAAATTCAACCCATCTAAATTGGAAAAACAGACACCCAGGTCACTTATCTCGGCTCTTCCTTTCCCAAAAAGAATCGAAAAGAGATCATGACCGTGATACGAGAAAATGCCGACCTATTTGATTAGACACCCACCTATATGCCCAGAATTGATCCCCACTTCTTGTCCCATAAATTGGTGGTATGCCCTCTGGTCAAACCAGTGGCCTAGAGGAGACGGAAGATGGGGGTCGAAAAGTCAAAAACTGCAAAGGAAGAGGTCAACAAAATTAGGACAGTCGAATTCATAAGGGAAGTCAAGTACACCACATGGCTGGCGAATGTGGTCATGGTGAAGAAGCATAATGGAAAGTGGAAGATGTGCACTGACTACACATATCTTAACAAAGTATTTCCCAAGGACGCATATCCTTTGCCTAATATTGACAAGTTGGTAGATGGGGCTTCAGGACACGCTGCCCTTAGTTTTCTAGACGCTTTCTCTGGGTATAATCAAATTTGGATGCATCCCTTAGATGAGGAGAAAACGACGTTCATCACAGAAGAAGCCATGTACTGTTATAGGGTCATGCCTTTCGGCCTAAAAAATGTCGGGGCAACTTATCAAAGGCTCATGAATAAGGTCTTTCACCAGCAAATAGGGAGAAACATGGAATTATACATCGATGACATGGTAGTCAAGTCCGAAAAGGTTGCAGGACATGTGCAAGACTTGGAAGAAGTCTTCCAAACCCTAAGGAGGCATTCAATGAGATTAAACCTGGAAAAATGTGTCTTCGGGGTGCAAGGGGGTAAAGTTCTCGGATTCATAATCACAAGATGAGGGATAGAGGCCAACCTTGACAAATGCTCAACTGTTCTTGAGATGAGAAGCCCAACTAACAAAAAAGAAGTACAGCGCCTAATGGGCAGGTTGACGACCTTATCTCGGTTTTTGCCTTGCATGGCTGAGAAAACCAAACCCATTATAATGTTACTTCGGAAGGCGCAACCGTTCAAATGGACTGAAGAATGTGAGGATGCATTTTCTACCCTCAAAAGAACCTTGGCTTCTCTTCCTGTGTTGGTCAAGCCAACCTCGGCAACGCTAATAGTATATCTTTCCGTCTCCCATTCGGCTATAAGCACCGGCATAGTCTAGGAAGTTGAAAGGAGTCAATGCCCTATGTACTTTACCAACTGCATTCTACGTGATGCCAAAGTCAGGTACCAAGCTGTGGAAAAAACGGCTTTGACCCTGATAAGCACAACTAGACGCTTGAGACCATACTTTCAAAGCCACCGAATAGTTGTTCAGATCGACTGCCTTCTCGCGAGGTTCTTGAGAAAGCCAGAGCTGGCAAGAAGGATGGTAGTATGGTCCATAGAACTGTCCGAGTTTGATATCTAATACAAACCCAGAGGCCCCATAAAGTCCCAATTTTTGGTTGATTTTGTGAACGAGCTTCATCCCCTGACCGAGCCAAAGCATAACCCGCCTACCTCATGGACCATACACGTAGATGGGTCAACGGGAAGTAGTGGAAGTGGGGCAGAGGTAATCATAGAAGGACCGAATGAGCTTACTATTGAACAATCCCTATGTTTCAGCTTCAAGGCCTCTAACAACCAAGCAGGATACGAAGCCTTGTTAGCCGGCTTGAAGCTGGCTGAAGAGTTGGGAGCAAAAACAGTAAAATGTTTAATAGATTCCAAGATAGTGGCTGAGCAGGTAAATGATACTTTTCAGGTCAATGAACCTAAGCTACTACAATACTATCATGCTTATAAGGAGATGCTGCCCAGGTTTGATAAAGTTGAGGTAGCTCACATACCACAAGAACAGAATGAAAGGGCGGATCAGCTGGCTAGATTGGCTAGTACCAGGAAACCAGGGCAGTTAAAAACAATCATTCAACAAGAGCTTACGTCACCGAGCATTGGAGTGTATGTTGTCTCAGCTACTAATGATTCGTGACAGGAAATCATAAGTTACATAACACAAGGCAAGCTACCTGCAGACCCAGTTGAGGCCAAGACCGTTAGAATGAAAGCAAATCGATTTACCATGATCGCAAATGACCTATATAAGAGAGGATTCTTAACCCCATTGCTAAAATGCATCACCGCCAATGAGGCTGACTACGTTCTTAGAGAGATACATCTCGGCATCTGTGGTATGCACATTGGGGGAAGAACCTTAGCTGCCAAAGTACTAAGGGCCGAATACTATTGGTCCACCCTCCAATGAGATTGTTCGGCTTTTGTTAAAAGATATGTACAATGCCAAAGGCACGACAACCTTGTTCACTAACCAACAGATGACCTCATGCCAATAATTGCCCCATGGCCATTCTGCATGTGGGGCATGGACATCCTTGGACCATTCCCTATGGCGAAAGGACAGGTGAAATTTTTACTTGTGGCCATCGACTACTTCACAAAGTGGATCGAGGCCGAACCTTTGGCCACCATCTCAGCTCAGAACGTCCAGAAATTTTTATGGAAAAATATAGTGACTAGGTTTGGGATCCCCCAGGCCATCGTCACTCACAACAGGCTACAGTTCACGGACAAAAAACTTATCTCCTTCCTAGAGGGTTTGTATATCAAACACAGGGTGACCTTGGTAGAGCATCCACAATCGAATGGACAGGTTGAGGCTGCTAACAACGTGATCTTAGGTGAGTTGAAGAAAAGGATGACGAGGACAAAGGGAGAATGGGCTGAAGTGATCCCCGAGATCCTATGGGCGTATCGATGCACTCCTCAGTCCTCTATAAAAGAAACACCATTTAGACTCGTGTACGGGACAAATGCCATGATTCCCATTGAAATAGGAGAACAATCATTTCGAAGGGCCCACTTCGATGAGCAAGGTAACGAAGAAGCCTTACTAGCCATGTTAGATGACATCGACGAAGAGCGGGACAGAGAAACAGTAGCTGTGGAGGCATGTAAGCAAAGGATGACCAGAAGGTTCAACAGCAAGGTAAGGGTACGAGAGTTTACACAAGGTGACTTAGTATGGAGAATGACTAGAGATGCCAGGAGAGACCAAAGAGAAGGAAAACTCGCTCCCAATTGGGATGGAACATTTCGGATCCACCAAAGTCTCGACAACGACACTTACAAGCTAGAAGAACTATCTGGGAAACTCATCCCGAGAACCTGGAACTCCACTCACTTGAAAAATTACTACAACTAGTACAATATAATATGAGCACTCTTTTCCTTACCTAGTTTTTTATCCCATGGAGGTTTTCAACGAGGCTTGGGTTAATCTAATAACATGATCATTCGTCCCACTACTTTCACTATTTTTTTCGTCCAGGAAGAACCTCGTATAATTTAAAGTGCCCTACCAACTCGACACAGAGTTCGGTCCAAGCAGCACTCACGATTTAAAGTGCCCTACCAACTCGGCACAAAGTTAGGTCCAGACAGCACTCACAATTTAAAGTGCCCTACCAACTTGACACAGAGTTTGGTCCAGATAGCATTCACAATTAAAGTGCCCTACCAACTCGATACAGAGTTCGGTTCAGGCAACATTCACGATTAAAGTGCCATACCAACTCGACAAAGAGTTCGGCCATGGAAACACTTATGACTAGAGCGTTTTATCAACTACACGTACGCTACAGTAACACTCAAAATACGCGGGATGTGCAAAGATTGTCTAGGAGAATCTGAAACGTTGATTAAGGCATACAAGAAGATTAAAGTAGAAATAAAGGAATGATTCATTAATCACGAATTCAATACAAAGTGTGTCTGTAAATACAAAAAGTATCCATCATATCTGGCAGGCCTAAGTCACAAAAAGCTGAAAGGCCCACACCTCGGCCCATACAAAAAATACACCCAAAAAATCCCCCATACAAGAACCCCCCAACCTAGGTGCCTACGTTCCCCCCATCCACTTCTTCGACGTCTTCGGCGTCCTCGTCATCTATGTTAACACGTTCGGTGCGACAAGGAGCAACCGTCATACATAGAGCATGGGTGTTAGGGGCAAATCATCTGACACCTCATCAAATTGCTTGAACTCCCTGCCGAAAAAGTCCCAGTTTGAGTCAAACTTGAAGTCTCGAGGGAAGGAGCTGAACTGGTAGGCCTGGCGAACATCGTGATGAAACCCAACCTCGTGCTCTGAACATATGTCCTTCATCACTTGATTTTTGTATTTTGAGAACTCAGCTTTGGCTATCTTCAAATCACGGCTTAGCGATTCACAGGCCCTCTCACTCTCTTCGTGGGCGGCGTCGGCTTCTTTATACATTTCCAACACCTCCTTGACCCTCATATCTTTTTCCTTCAAGGCCACATCATGCTCCTCAGCTGATACTATAGAATTGTTTTTCTCTTTCATCTCAGCGACTTCGACATTTAGGGAGTCTACAGCTTTAGTGGCTGCTTTTAATGATTCCTCTGAACGCTTCAGTTATTGTCGTAGTTTTGTGGTCTCAGTGGCAAACAGATGGTGACCTAAAGCTTGCATACGGGCCGAAACCTCACAGTAATGAACCCAGTGGAAGGTAGGGTCTGTGTTGACCATGTAGCTTTGGCCTGCCTCAGACAAATTTTCCCCAACTTGGCACACGAAAACGAGGGGGTCAAAATATTCATGGAAAAAGGATGAGTTAACCATGGCGGTAGGGACAAAAAACCTAGAAGAGGGATCCTCAATTCACGCTTTCTTGGACTTGTTGGAAGAGGACTTGTTGCCCTCCCGACTTTTCCTTTTCCCCTTTTCCCTCTCCTTCTCGGCGTCTTGCCCCTTCAACTTGGACTTCCCTTTTGATCCTTCAGGGGAGGGAGGGAAGATGTCGGCAGGAGGGTCTTTTGGCTCCGGATCCAACTCAAAAATTTCTTGGGGGACTTCCTCCTCATCATCCGAAGAGAGGTCAACTAGGACACACCGGATCTTACGGAAATCCATCACATTTCCTCCCTCATCCATGATTATACCTGCACAAAACAACACATCAATTAGATCGAAATACATACACAGTAAATAAACAGAAAAGACATTAACTTCGACTATTCACTCTCTAAGTCCTCGAGGGGTGTATGAGATTGGAACAAATTTATCAATTTTCCAACGGGGAGACGCCGAGGAAGTGAATCCAGAAAAGCAGTTGCTGTCACTTCCTTGGCCGTAAGCAACTCCGCAGGATAGGAATCATGCCTCCTCGACGCTCACTGCCAGTAGAAAGGAAACAACCAGTCCTCGTCTCGGTAAAAAAATGCTTCGGACCGGTCTCTAGGTCAACCAAGAGTTTGAAAAATCCAATTTTGAAGTTTTTGTAGGAGGTGATGTATAGTTGGAGAAGAGGATTTTTAGGGTTTCGGTATAAGGACATCCACTTACACTTCTCATGTGGACGAGTAGTGAAGTGAAGCAAGAACAAGTTGGGACTAGCCTTGACATGTGTAAATAAACACAAGGCCTTAAAAGCTTGGAGGTAGGCCTAGGCGTTCGGATGCAATTACGAGTGGCGGTGTTAAGAATACAGAGAACCCCTATAGTGAAGTCGTCGAAGGGAACTTTGACGCTGAGGTCTCGAAACATGCAAGAATGGATATAGAAGAAGTCGAACTTGTCCTCGACATTCTTATGACGATAGACAAAATCAGGCGTGTCGAAACTGACATTTCAACAATGACGAATGAAGAAGGGGGCATTTTCGAAGGGACACAACTCTACGCTCCTTACGAAAGCTAATAAAACTTTCTTTGTGTTGTAGCGGGAGTAGTAGGCAAGACCTCGCCGTCAACCCAGTTGTATTCAGGGTCTTTAATAGGGGAAACTCCCTTTTAGGGTTTCCAACTACCTTATGATCAGGGGCCTCTTGTTTCGGCGACCCCTCAGGAGGAACAACCCCAATTCCGACTTTGGTGGCCGTAGGAGGAACAGAGAGAGGACGGGTAACAGCACAAATATTGCTATCCCCTCGGGAAGTGGTTGAGTTCGAGGCATCACCTCATAAAGAAGAAGAAGAGGGAACAAAAGTAGTAAAGGAAGATGAAGACATTTTTCGAAACAGTGTACCTTGTCGGATTTCTTTTGCAAGATGAATTAACAGGTCAGAATTCGGAGATCTCGGCTTAGAGGGTAGAAAATCTGGTGAAGACTAGATGAGGAACACCTTCTATATATAGTACCAAAAACCCAGGTAAGACAATAGATCGTGATTGTTTAGGCCTTTCCAAATTAACGATCCAAATTCGGCGACCCCTCATATCCCCACTTCCCTAATGTCATCAATGGCCTAGATTTTTCACCCTTTGGTTTCCTGGCTTTTCACATCGACTATCACAAGGCTTCCATCTTAGATGAGACCCTTTATATTACATTTTTCTTTCCTTGATTTTCCTGAATTCTTTCTAACTTCGGTTCTTACTGCGCTACGACCAAAGCTAGGGGCAAGTGAACAGATAGACCTCGGTCACAGCCAAAGACCTCAGCCTCAACACTGAACATCGTGGGATAGACTTCAACCTTGACATGTTACTAGGACCAAGCACACTCGGCCAACGACGAGTTAGGATTAATCAGTATAAATCTTAATTACTAGTCGTTAACCTGATTAAGGTCACATTACCTAAATTCAGGCTACTTAAACAAGGCCCAATAGATAGAGGTCCAGTCCATCCCTATAAATAGGTAACAGTACCCAAGGTAAAACATATAGATAAAAGTATATTCACTATCTGGAACTTGAAACCGAATATCTCTCTAACTTGAGCGTCAGAGTGCCTTTTGCAGGTACCCCCACCTGTTCGGCCACCCACACGTGAATATCCAAGTTCAAGAAATAGCGAAAGAGGCACCGAAGAATACCATCCAGAAACAAATTATATTTATGGATAATTAATAGGTTAGTTAGAAGGTGTTGTAACTATTAGAAGTTACATACTACTTACAAATAGGAGTTCAACCTTATTTAGTAAAAATTGAAATTGTTACTTTCAATGTGAATTAGTGAAAAATTAAGAATTGGAAGTTTTTGAAAGTAAAACAAAACAAAAAGGAATTGAAATTTCTGGAAAAGGTTTTTTTTCATAAAAAAAATTATTAATATAATCACAGTAGAAAGGTGTGTTTTAACAATATATCTAAATCTAAAAGCATGAGTCACACAATATTTAAAAAAAAAAAGGCATAGACAAAAACAATAATAAACTAATAAAAAAACTCACAACATGAAAAGTGTGATGTTAACTTATGAGTGTGATACGATACCACTCTCATAAACTCATGGACCTTATCATATTCCTTTCATTCTTGGTTTTCAAAAATAATTATAAACAAAAACTTATTTTTTTTCTTATATTAAGATTGTTTATTATTGAGACCCTTTTTAATCATGGATCTAGATAGTCACACTAAAATATGATCCTTATGATTAACCTTGAGTAATAGGTTGGTCTACCAATTGAGAAATAATAATTTGAAAATGATGCAAAACTTAAAAATCACGTAAATTAAAATTAAAGTATCGAGCAAATTAATACTAAACAATAATTAACATTTATTTGTTGATTTAAAAAATTCACATTTAAAAAGTAATAAAACATTAAACAATTCTTTGACCAGTATAAAACATTAAAAATTGAAACAATAATTCATATTAACCTATTGTATTAGTCAACCACTAGGATATGCTTGATATTATTGGAATAGGTTGCACAAAACCTTAGGTTAAAATTTAATGTTGTTAATATTTTCTTTAGAAAAGGTAAAAATTTATTCGGCAAAATCAAGACAAATTAAATCATAAAACATGATAGAATGTCTTTATAAACAACAATTAATACAATATATTTCATTTCTACCACTAAATTGGTAAAGACATACACAATCATTGCACAATGTAACCCCAACATGAAAGTCTCATCCAATAATTAGTTATTATAATTCCTTAATACAATATCTTAGTTGTGTTTGACACTTAATAAAGGAGAAAAAAGTTCTTTTATAATAACTTTTTAGCCAACTCCATGATCACCAAAGGACAACAAAACATACTTTTGATACACAACATTGATTTCCTTTGAAAACAATATCATTCCTAGTTATACATATGAACCATATTATAGCTAGCCTGATAATGGTTTAAATCCTTTTTCCTTCCTTCCTACAACTACTCCAATATGCTATCAAAAGTGGTAAAAACTAGGTAATACCATATATTTCTCTTAACAAGTTCTACCTTACCTAGAATTTGCTTCAAAGCCATTTACCATGCAGATGTGGAGACCTTTGGCTGGATATTAGCTTTCCATATCATCTTCTAAATTTTGGAGTGTGGAGATTGAACAACCCCCATGAATCATATATGCTCCTTTCACAAAGTATTTTTTCATTATCCGAACACCCAATCCACTGCTAACTATCTTTTGTTCCTTTTCTTAGTATCACACCTTGCAATTCATTTTGTAGATAACTTGCTTAGTCATATTCCTAGTCTAGTAGGTCTCTTTGTTACTTGAAGTTCTATCTCCAACTTCTTTCAACCCATTGTCTAGTATTTGCAACAGAAGCTTCTTTGTGAGAGAAAATGACATATAGTCTTGGATAGGCATCCTCAAGACATGTAATCCCCCCAAAATTAAAAACTAACTTGTCACTACCACATATTGAAGATTATTTGTATACCAACTCCCTTCATCTTCTGTATCACTCACCTTTACTATCTCTCTCCACTACTGAGATCCCTTCATATAGTGGCTACTTATCTTGTGACTCCAAAGGTCTCTATATTTAGTTTGAAGTCATCTAATCCACATTGCATGAAATAAAAACTAGAGATATAAATGAAATAATAGATTTTATAAAGCTTATTCTTCCTCCCAAAATAGATTATTTTGCCTTATATAAGCTCATTTTTCCTTTATTCTCTAAATCACCGGTCTCTATACTCTTTTACACATATTGTTTCCTCACATTGGAATTTTTAAATAAAAAAATAGTAAATGCATGGATTTAAAAAAAATGATATCTTAAATATATTTTAAATAATAGTTTGAATAGTAAATACATGTCTTTGATTAACAAATCAAACCAAACAATAGTATCTTGTTACATAATGAGGATTTTTAAGATAAAAAGAAAGAGAAACACAAGTTTCATTTTCATAACATTTGAAATTTTATCACGATGGAAAGTGGAAATCAATAGTAATATGAGATCTCATTTTTGCGTGAAAATGTGTTTTATGTGTTTAGCAGGCTGGTATCTTGTTAATTAGCTGTATGTTTGAAATTTTATTCAAAAAGTTTTAAATTATGATTTAGGTGATTTCTTTCTTTTAAACCTTTATATTTTAACAAAAATCCAGTACAGGGTAGAAATAAGTGATAACCATTTCCTTGTGTTATGCTACATAACCTACACACACCTTTATCTCTATGAAGTATCTCATGCTTTATCAAGTTCTCCCTTGTAGGTAGACGATCAACATCCAATTGTCAGGCCAGAACTTGAACCTTTGGAGATACACCTTTCACCCAGATTTGTTTGAAGAAATCATCCTACTGATGTTGCAGAGATGTTAACAACCCCCTACATGTTGATGAGAAAGTGTAGTTCCCTGCTTTTTTTGTTGACTAAAACCACTTATCCTAAACTTCATTTACAGTAACACACTCCCCCCTATTGTACTCTTCAAATCCTTTATCAACTTTGACTCCTATGCAAAAAACTATTTTCTCCATGCCAATTTCCACTTTCTATCTCCCTTATCTCACATGTCTCTCATAGATACGTTCCTTTTTAATGCTAGCCTAAACAATCTGCTAAAACCGTGTTGAAAATTATGGTCTCGTACCCACATATCCTTCCAAAAAGAAATGTCTCACCTATCTCTAATTCATCGACGAAGTTTACTAGACCACCACCTCATTTGTTCCCCACCTGCCTTTTCAATAAACTCCAAATTAGATCCCCATCGCAAACTCTTACTACCATTCTTCTCCCAAGCATCATTTGCCCCCTTACACTTTGATTTAAAAAATCTTCACCCTTAAATTATTAGTTTCTACCTTCATCCTCTACTTTCACTTTCCTAGTAAGGCTAAATTAAACTTTCACACATCTCTCAAACCCAAAACCCCTTCCTCCATAGCCCAACTCATTTTCTCCCAGACATTAATCTAACCTTTTGACCGACATCATTTCTTACCCATAAAAAATTACAAAACAGTGAGTGAAGTTGGGAAATTATACCTTTTGGAGCCTTAAAGAGTGAAAAGAGGTAGATTGGTATTATAGACAATGCAACTTTGATGAGCACCATTCTCCCTGCCATAGACACATATTTATGCTCCTACCCCTTCTACCAATGGCTTCCATATCCTCATTCTTGTAGGATTTTCCTTAACAGGGAGTCCTAAGTATTTGAAAGGGATGGCCACCACCTTACGGTTTAAAAGGGACGATGCTCTAGCCAAGTTTGATTTAGACACATTCACCTTAAGGAATTGGCTCTAGTGAAAATTAACTTTAAGTCTAAAGACTAACTCAAAATTAAGCAAAACCACTTTCATAACCGCAAGTGACTCCTAATCCATATGAGCTAAGAAGAGTGTGTTGTTGACAAAGTAAAACAAAGATTCGTGCCAAACTAACACATTCTTAATCCATCGGATCCATTTCACTCTAAATCCCATTATGCCTATAACTTGCCACAAATACTGCCAGCTTATGAAATCGTAAGCTCTTTTGAAATTTGTCTTCAAACAAACCAATTATTTTTTTTCCTTCATGCGTCATCCACCACCTCATTTACTATTAAACTTTGACAAGGATCTACCTTTCTTTTATAAACGTTGTTTGATTCTCTAAGATGACCATATGAATTACTCCCTTAGTCTCATTGTCAACACTTTAGTGAGAACCTTATAGATGCACCTAATCAAAGAGATAGACCGATAGTGACTAATCATGCTAGGGTAGGGTGATTTGGAATTAAAGTAATAAAGGAATTGTTTAAACATTTTACCAACTTGTCCCATGTATGAAACTCATTAAAGAAATTCAAGAAGTTTTCTTTTAAAAAATGTCAAAACTCATTGAGGAATCGAAAGTTCAATCCATTAGGTATTGGACTCTTATTTATCACACTTCCATATTGTTGCTTTCACCTCTGCCTTTATGAACGATTTTTCCAACCGTCCTTAGCTTACAAAATGGGAAACTTGCCATATGTGGTCAACCTCAATCTTAATGCTAAAAATTTTGCCTAAAGTGCTCTTTAACTCTATGCTTTAAGCTGGACACCCCACCACTTCTTAGCAAGTTTTTTATTTCAAGTATATATGTTCAAAAACATCAATGTGTAAATATTGAACAAACAAACATAGATTTGTTGACGATGATCAAAACTATATCTAACCTATATTCAATTTAAATAAAATATATTAATATTATAAAAATGTGAAATTTCGTATAACTAAAATTAATTATTTTATAATAATTATTTTATATTTCATATTTAATGTGATTCATAATTAATTGATAATATAAAATTGTTTATACTAACATGTATCCAAATTATAGCTTTAAACATTTTTCTATTTTTTAAGGATATTCAAACATTTTTTATTGAATTTAAATAACCTTAGCTTAAAAATACTAATAATTGAATTAATCAAACACATTAATCGATACTGTAGCTAATAAATATTTTAGTTAAATAAAATAACTTTGTATGTTGTTAAAAATTTAGTAATTCAATTAAAATAAGCTAATGGAGTACTATATTAATTTTAAATTGTAGTTCGAGTAATATATATGCATGACAAGAATGTTAAGTTTAGTAATAATTATTTTAAAATTCTACATAAAATAATTTTAATTGATTTATGGTGTAATATTTTATATTTACAATGTACTAAATTAAATTCAAACTTTAAATTATACATAAAAAATTAGATTGGATTGGTTGATTTGATTAAAAAATTGGTAGACCAATCATGTATTTGGATGATCATTGCAAGTTGCAACTCATAAAATAGAATAATAAAGTGTGTATTTGGATGAGATTTTTAAAATTAATTTTGAAGAAAATATTTTATAAAATTAATTTGATTTAAATTTAATTTTTATGTTGGTAATTTAATCTTATAAGATGGTGTAGGGATTACAAATGGAGGTTAGTATGTAGTTGTTATTAGCTATGTTATAAAAATAGGACCGGATCGGTTGGTTCGACCGAAAACTGGTGAACGGTCTGGTAAACGGTTCGGTCAACCTTGAAAACTGGTGGAACAAAAAATCAGTATTAAAATCATAAAACCAGTAAAACTGATAGTTCAATCGATTTGTATTTTCTTTTTGATTTTTTTATTTTGCTAAATACACCCCTCATTTTCCTAAATCAATCAATTTTTAATTTAAAAATTAAAAAAAATAGGGTTTAACTTAGCAATATGAATGTGTATTTAGTAAAATTACTTTTATCCTTTTATAATTACAACCTTAATAAATTTTATCTTTTATAATCTTAATTGTTATAGTACATTAATAACAAAAAAATATTATTTTATTAAGACCAATTCAACTGCTGGTTCAATAACGGTTGAACCAATGAATTGTGAATCAGTGTCTTCATCAGTTCAATCACCGGTTCAATTTTAAGAACATAGGTTATTAGACATGTAATTATGGATTTTAATGATTCTTTATTTTGGTTTTCAAAAATATTATTTTAATGATTCTTTATTAAGAGTTGATATATTTTATCAGATATTTCTTTATTGTATGGACAAAAAATCAAACCCCTCACCATATGTTTAAGAAACAAGATTATTTACTTAATTATGTTATTATTATAGTTCTTTACTTATACTATAAAAAAGTTTGGAGATTTAAAATCAATTTTAATTATAATTAAAATGTTTGGAGATTTTGAATTAGGCGTAACTAGTATTTTAACAATGAAATTTTGGTTTATGATTATAAAAATATTAACTTTTAAGTGGAGGGATTTATGTTATAAGGTTTTTCTAAAGTTTTTAATTAGATAAAAACATAAAAAAATAAAAAGACATATCTTAGGCTTCTTATTTTTTTCTTCTTAGCAATAAATTTTTTTGTCAAAAAAGAAATTAAAACAGAATTAATTTTATTTAACAATAAGTAAATGTCTATTTATAAATAAAATTTATTTATAATTAAAATCAATTTCCTTTTCCCTCACCGTACAATAAAACAAATTAAAATATATTCAAATCTGGTATAAAATATATTAAACTAATTTAGAGCATCCGTCTTATACAGTGGAACTTTATATTTTTAGTATTTAGGAAAAAATGAGAAAATAATCTCTTGATATTTATTTGAATATTATCAGTTTTGTATTTTTATTTTGAAAATTTATTATTAATTTGTCTAAAATAAATATTTTTAACAATTATTTTAAAAAATAATTAAAGTAAGATTTTTTTATAAGTAAAAAATTTATTGATATAAAGAGATGGAAAACATAGGTGTGTCTTCCTAGTACTAAAAATTTACATAAGAGATCATAAAACAACTAGAAATAACTTAAAAGATGATATATGTGTTTGCCCCTCCTTCATCTAATTTTCAAATTTGTGTTTGGCTCCCTACATTTGCTCTATTCTTGCATCTGGCTCCCTCATATTTGATACCCTTAGCATCACACCAGATGTATTGTGTTTGCCTCTTAGCATTGCTCTAACCATGTGATAATCTCCCTTGTGTTTATAGTTGAAATATTATATCTTGTGTGCATCTTATGTTGATTTATTTAACCTTTTGCATTGGTTATACTCAAGGAACGTTACACAAGGTTCATCACTCATTCCTTAAACGATTGTGACATTCCACCCCTTAATGTGCCCATAGCCATATATATAGTTGAATATACTATAATATTTCCTGATTGTCTTGGACCTAGTTTTAGAATATCCTATGGTTGCGTTCTTTCCATATGTGGCATAATGTGCCAAACCAAACCGTTCTTCATATTTTGTGGCATTTCTTAGAACCTCGTACCAATCCCATGAATTGGATGCAATGGTTTCTAATCCCTAATTGGCAGGCAGTGACAACGCCCCACCATTGACCGACTAAGTTCCATATGCACATTGCTTTGTTACATTCCAAGAATAAATGTGTCCCGATCTCTGCGTCTGTATGGCACAGTTTGTATGTAACAACTCATTATCAATGACATTTCTTCGTTGCATATTTTGTATTGTTGGTAGTTTTTTCGTTTTAGCTCTCTACGCCAAAGTCTGCACCTTAGGTGAGATTTCCTTTTCCCATACTATCTTGAATAACTTGTTGCCTTGTGATTGTTAGTTTGCAACCAATACTTTATAGGTTGATGCTACTAAGTACACACCTTCTATGTCTGCCTTTCGCATTTACCTATTTCCCATGTATCCGTTTATTTCTATTCCCTTTAACTCATTTATCAACCTCTTCTCCCATTCAAAGAGTTCTTTTCTTCATGTTAATTTTGTTCGCTATCCTTATGCGTCTCCTTGACAATGTTGTTCTAATATATTGCAATATTGTAGAGTTTGCTGAATTTGTCATAGGGTTTGTCACACCCCACTCATTTTTCCTTTTGGAACAAGACATCATCCCATCCTTCCAAGCGTCTTATGATATTGTTCTCCCACCAACGTGTGTGTATTCCTTGTCTTTCCTCTATGCTTATAAGATCTCTTTACCACCTAGAGCATTTTAGTCCTTTCATCTTCCACCTTCACTGGTCCTTCTGTACCTTAGTACTAAGTACCATAAACTTTCCCTATCCATTTTTAACTTCTACTTCCACTTACCCAGCAATACCAGTTAAATAATCTTAAGTCTCTCAGTCCAAGTCTTTCATTTTTCTTACTTTTACACTCCGTCTCCCATGCTATCCAATTTATCCTATTGTTATTGGTAGACCCACCCTACAAGAAGTTTTTTATAGTGGATTTCATATGTAGATGATGCCTTTTTGGCACTAAAGAATAAATTACGATTAATCTTTCTTTGTTATTTTTAATCTACTAGGGATGACAACGGGACATAGACGGGTTTGGATCTCCCCATCCTTGTTATCGGAAAGTGTGGTGTGAGGGTGAGCATAAAGGAGACGGTTATGAAATTTTAATCCTTATCTCTGTCCTTATTGGGTATTTTTAAGTTCGGGTATACCCGTAGGTATCCCGTTGTATTATTTTTTATAATTTAAATTTAAATTTACATATAATATATTAAATAAATTATATGTTAATTTATTAATTATATTTAATTTATTAATTAATTAAATAAATTATATGTTAAGTTATTAACTACATTTTAGTTTTAATGCTCCACAGGGTGTGAATTTATAGACAAACATGTAACATTTTATTAATATATAATTATATGTTTAATACAAACATGGGGTGAAGACAAGTGCGGAGACGGGATGGAAACAAAAAACGCGAATTTTTCCCGTCAAAATTAGGACAGAGATGGAGTAGTATACGGGGGAAGACATAATTGTCATCAATACAATCTACCTTGTGAAATAGTAGGCCGCAAATAAAATTTAATAATTTTAATTTTAAAAAACTTCTTTTAACAAATGTAATAATAATAATAATAATAAGGATAGTTAGCTATTATTCGAGGTAGGAAAAATAATTAAATGGCTTTAAAGATTTCAACATCACAGAGTTCGATTTTGATTCAACTGTTAAAATGTTTCTAATGAATTTTAATTCTCCAAATAAATTTTTACTTTCAAAATCATAAGAGTTATCTTGTTTTATATTTTTTTATATAATTTTAATTATGTAAAATTTTATAAATTTAAATTTTAATATTTTTATAAAACTATATATAATTTTTTAGTGTGTCTGTAAAAATAGGGTTATGGGCGATCTCCCTCCCTCAAGATCGCCTTTGTTTTATAAATAGTTCATAAAATATAATTGAAAAGATTTTTGAGATAAAATTTTAAATAAAAATTCACTAGCTTACCCAAAAAAAATCACTAAAATATTATTGACGATTTTACTAAAATTATATAAGAATTTTATATAAGGTAACATTTAATTTAAAATTAAGGTTAAGTTTTGAAAAAACTAATTCAAAATTTATTTAGTAGGTCCAAGGTTAATTAAAAATAAAAAAATTAATTGAAAATTGACAAATTAGTTAAAAGTAAAAAGTATTAAACTAAGTTGTTTAATCAAAAGTGTCCAAAAAAAAAATCTATTGAAATAGTTAAAAATATAAAATAACAAAAACACAAAATATAATAAATTCTTTCATTATGTCGAAATGATTAAGAAAAATATCTAATAAATATTGAAGTACAAAAAGCTAAATAAACATAAAAAATTAGGAGCTAATGTGTTAAAAAATGTCACTCGGAAAAATGTTTAAAAATGAATAAAATTATTTAAAAAATTGTTTACCAAATAGTCATAAAAGATTTTTGCGAGTAAAAAAAAACTAAAACTACATGAAATGCCTTGCAAAATATACCTAAATGCTACCCCTCCGTCCTAAATAAATGTTGTTTCTAGATTGTTTTACTTAGATAAAAAATAAAGAAGATGAAAAAATGACAATTTTACAAAATTTACTTAATTATTAATATTACGTTAAAAAATAAAGTGACATTTATTAGGAACTTTAGTGAAAATTTTATTAATATTATATTAAAAAACCAGATATGACACTTTGCAACAATTTTTTTTCTTCTATATAATACTTATAGAAAGAAATGCTTAATAAACACTTTTTTTTTAAATGAAACTTATTTTGAAAAGGAGCGAGAATTTATAAGAAAAATATTAAATAAAAATCAATACATTTCATCATATATGATTGTTCTCAGGTTATTCCCTTTATCCTTATTATAAGGCATTATTTTAAAGAAATTAGTGATTCTTTTTATAAGGCATTTTATAATACATGGAAGACATTCAATTTTTTTTATGCTTATTAAAATTCTTAGTGTTTGTGCTTATTGTTTGTTCTTTAATGAAGAAAAATAAAAGTTTTGCTTTTTTTTTTTCTTTCTATGTTCTCTCTCACCTTTTGAGCTATTAAATTTGTTTTTATGCGTTGTTAATGACTTAACACAACCGGTTAGAAATAAATGATGATTAATAAAAACAAATGATAACTCAACAATATTTTTTTATAAAATTAATAAAATTACATACTTTAACTCTTTTTATTGGTATGTGTAATTTTGTTAAAAATATATTATAATTAGAAATAGAAGGAGTATTAAAAAATATATTAATGTTATTAGATATATTAGTAAAAAATAATTAATATTACATAAAAAAATCAAATACAACACTTATTTTAAAGTAAAGGAATATATTTTAATAAAAAGATTGATACAGGACTTTAATTTTCTTTTCAAAATCATGCAAGAATGTTGTTAAAGAATTCATAATATTTAATGTATAGTTCTTTGAACTTATATATAAGAAAATATAATTAATTTATCTTTGGAGACATTTATTCCATGAATTGAATTATATTTCTAGGCATAATATATCTAGGAATATTATCAGAGTTTAATAGGTATACTATTAGTGTAAGGATTTTTACACTGACGTTCAAATTTACCATAAACAAAGGGTTATAACTTAATATCAGTGTACTCATATTATTATTAGAAATGTTATTTCTATTAAACATGTTGGTATAAAAGTTTCTCATTATTCTTGGACGTTAGTTTATAAAATAATTTTCATAGATGTCCAACACTTTTGGAATGATACTAATAGTTTTAAGAATAGATTATCATGAATTAAAAGAAGTCTCTTTGATTAAGAAAATTGGTTAAGATTATTCAATTTTACTAAAATCAATGTAAAAATAAGTTTGTTTATAGGTAAATGTTAGTTATTAATGTATTAGGGAAGAAATTCAAAGCTACAATTTCTCCCTCTCCTTCAGCTCAAATGTAGATATTTTTACTAGATTTATCTTATAATCCTTAATGTAAAAATAAGTTTATTATTAAAATGCCTTCATTGAAACTAATTGATATTATGAAAAAAATGAGATTATTTAAAATAAAGTTTTTGTTCATTAAAAAATATTTGTAATAAGGTCATTAAATATGAGAGAGTAGTTAAAATTTATTTATATTTGAGTTTTTTTTTTTTTTATAATTGAGTATGGAAGGAGTACAATGCAACAAGACTACTAAGAAAATTTTGTAAAAAACTCTTTTTCTGAAACTTTATATATATATATATATATATATATATATATATATATATAGATTTTACTTGTTATCAAATGACTATCTTTTTTAAAATTAGTGATTTCCAATAAATTATAACAAATAACAAAAAATACGAATGATAACTAAACCTATATACGAAGAAAATCCTCAAAATCAACTTGATAGAAAATTTTTAATTTAAAAGAACGTGAATATAGAAAATATCCAATTATTAAATTGAAAATAAGAATGAGATAACAATATAAAATGACGTTTATTTTGACCATTTTCTGTTTTCATTTTCAGAAAATAAAACACAATAGAGAAAATACGTTTGGTTATAATTTAGAAAACATGTTCGTTGAAAATATTTTCAAAAAACAACTAAAAACAGAAAACAGAAAAATGTTATTGTCAGTATTTTCAAAAGTTAATACTATATGAAAACTTAATAAGAATATTGCAATTACATGAAAACAATATATAAATATATGTTAAACTATATATACTAGCGAAAACATAGGCATTTCCGCGCCTGTGTATTCATATTTCTATTTTAATATGTTATAATAATTGTAGGGTTTTAATTTAATATCTTTTGTAAATTTGTATATTTTGAAATATTAATTGTTATGTAACATGTTTTGAAATATATTTTGTTAATTTTATATCTTTTGTTTATGATAACATGATAAAAACATGTTAGATCATCAATGGATATGTCAAATATGCAATGAATATGAAAAATTGGAAAAAGATGAGAGTTTGAATAGAACTCAAAATATTGTCGCACCTGTGTATTTGCATATTTATTAAAAATATTTATCATGAAATGTACACATATATTAATAGGGATAAATTATATTTGTGAAAGTGGGAACAATCATAAAATATTTAGAAGGTAAAATATACAATTGAACAATTATGTATGTTGGATATCAATATTTTAAATTAATTTTTGCCTTAAAGTTATAAGGTTGGTTGGTCTAGTAGTAAAATATATATTTGGGAAATAAGAGGTTATGGGTTGAAGTCCTTTTTATGAGAAATTAGTTTTTTTTAATTTTAAAATAGGTGTAAGGATAGAATAGATATTTTAAAAAATAGACATCAAAAGAGTATTCTCTTTATTAATAATATAGAAGAATAGATAAATAATTTATAATAAGTTTACTAAAATCGATTAAATTTAACAATATTATTTTTTAAAAATAGAAAATATCAAATGAAATCAAACATATTTTATAAATACTAAAAACTTAAAAATAAAAATATAAAACATTTTCTAAACCAAATATCACTTTAAATTTCTAAGTTTCACCGGCTCTATGTAAATGTGAATGTCTAAAATAGTTCCACTTGTTTGTTGGACATTTCCATATCCTAATTGCAAACCCTTAAAAGTATGAATTCTCAAACTACTAGAAGAGTTTGATAAAAAGAATTTGATATGGGAGAAATTCTCTACCATTCCTGGATCCAATTGCTGTTCATTAAAATATTGTCCCCACTAAGTTTAGGTTTAGGCTATTCCACTGAATTCATGCCGGATGGCTGTAGTCATGAGAAAGGATGAAATTGGCGTTGATTGATCAATCTAACTACTACTATTGAACCCCTGTTTTGGTTTGCTGAACTTTACTCTTAAAATTCGAAGGCAACAATAAAGACATCAATTTCAGACTGTAGTCAATGTGCTTGTTTGGTATAAGGTATTCAAGAGATTGCAACACGGTTTTATTAAAAAAAAGTTACAAATCCAAAAGGATATCCCATATCTGATACACCCAATTAGCTACTACATTTTGATTCTCCCAACCTCTCAGTTCACCTACCCAAATTCGATTGGTAAACTGTAAACTGGGAAATAAGTGCCCAAAAGTTTGAACTTTGACTATGTCCTAAAACAACTCGAACGGGTAAACTCATTGGCAATGATTAGCAAATTTAAAAAAGTATTTTTATTTTTTATTATTAAGTTTACGCAGCACGTCATTCTTAATTGGTTTCGGTCTTTATTGTAGACTATAATATATATATATTGTTAGAGAAAAACATTTTTATATTATTAAATAATTAAAATTTATTTTTATATGTTTTTTAATATATAAAAAATAAACAAACTAGCGATTTATGATTTAATGATGCTGTACAATCTTTTTTATACTGCATATATTATTTATTCTTTTATTTATATATTTATTTTTGTTATTTTATATTTTAATTGTAAACTTAATTATATGTTAAATACTGATATTTTTTGTTGAATATTTTTAAGTACTGATGTTGTTTCATATTAATGGAATCTGTTATACTGATTTATTGTCTCTTTTTCCAAGTTTTAAATTTTGATATATGGATGAAAATGACATTGTATGTTTCTACTTTCTATCTGCTCTTTTCTTTTTGCAAGCATTATTTTCCTATTTAGCAAACAAGATAAGATATACACGTTCATCGAATACCTTTTATAACAACTATAATATATAGTTAAGATTCATAATAAATATATAGTTAAGATTTATAATAAAATCAAATGATTAAATGTAAAATTATTATAATTTCAACTGTTAATTTTTAAATCAATAGCTTTATTCATTCTGTAAAGTGTATTATCCTCGTTTTAAAGGAGGATGAAGAATTACTTCACCCTATATCTAATTCTGAAAAAAATTATTTATTTTTTCTCAATGCATTTTTATTTTATTTTATAAGATTCATTTCATATCATTATTTTTTGTCAAGACGCTATTAATTAGTTTTTATTTCTACTTAATACTTAATACACGATGACTGTTATAAATTAATAAAATTAAAAGTAAATTACATTTACATGCATGAGATTTTTTTATACTATACTTATATTTTCTCTTCTTTTTTTTTTCTCTCACTTTCATTGCCAGGTGGATAAGTAAGGGTGCATGTATGTAATATAAAATAAGTGTCAATATAATATTTTGAAGATAATGAGATAATTATATAAAATTTTTAAAATTTGGATTGTTAGTGTAATTTGATAAAATATCAGAAGATAGCAGTGTAATTTATTTTAAGATTAATCACTTTTCAACTTTTAATCAATGAGTGAAAGATAATAATTTTTGTTGATAGGTGACTAATATTTTTTGTGAATTCAGATAAGGAAAACAAAGAGTTTAAGTGGTAAATTTTAAAAAGAATAATGTAGAGTCATTGATTTTTATCGATTGATATATTTGAAATTAAAACATTATTTGGTTAATTTAAAAGGAAATAACTTAGAAGAAAATTATTCACGTGGGATGGAAAACCTTCATTTGAAAATCTCATCTTATTTTATATTTTAATAGTGACTAAATAACATAATATTTATAGACGGGTAGAAAAAGAAAATGAAATATGAAAGAGGAGTTTCATTGATTGAGGAGACGAAAATGTGATTGTTGGGGAAGTGGTTACAGTGAGGATAGATTGAATTATTATTATGGGCATAAAAAGAGGCAATTATTTAGTGGGGAGGAAAACCGAGAAGTGAGTGTGATATGGATAGTGGCAGCGTTTTATCTGAATATGGGATAGAAGAATGAAGACGAAAAGGTGTCGGTTACTTGTTTCACGTGGGGTCACTGTCAAATGGGCTACATGGTGGGCCCGGCCCATGCCCCCTTCACGTGCGCACCCCATCCCTTGTGGGCCTACTTGTCTGGTTGCAGCACCACTGTCCAGTGTGGTCCATTCAAGTTTTGTCCATCGTCATCCCCACTATATAGGCATAGTCAACACAACACTCATATATCATTAACCAAAAAACATGTAAAACAAAATAGAGATGCATAGTAAGTAATTCCCGACAGCTACATGTAACATATCCTCAAATCTAGTAAAATATCCACATGCTGGGGATTGGTCTCCTCTCTTCTCCATTTAGAATGCTTATTTCTCCCTCAGGAATTCATACTTACTAGCACTCACTCGACGTGTTTGGATAAATCCGTTCCTTCCTTTTATTTTAAACCTTTTTTATATCTCTGCTTTCAATTCGCTTCCCAATGTTACCGTCTTCAGAATGGGTCCAAACTCTTAGATGTGATCCTTTCCTTTCTTTTCTGCCTTATTTATTCGCTGCCTTCCGATTAAGTTGCCACAAGTTATTTTCATATTATAACTACGTTCACAAATATCTTATTCCTGGACAAAATAAATCTTTACGGGCTTTAATTATATTTTAAGATACTCATTCTAAAACTCGGAACAAAACATCATGTTATCTCTAGAAAAATTAAACTCTCAGATTTAATTATATTTGAAAAACACTCTAATTTAATATATAAAGTAGCTTCTTATATTATACTATTACTTCATTTTGAAAAGTTAAATTAATTTTCAGGTGCTTCCAAGGCATTTGTCCTGTTAACCTTGATTTATCTTTTGCTTAATGAATAAGATAAATTTTGAATACATTTTAAAGCGTGTAACTTGGTAAAAATAAAAGAAATGTCATAGAAAAATATTGAAAATGCAACTAAAAATTTCATATATCTTATTTTTCTATCTTCGTCACAATTTTATTTTGACTATAAGTCTTAACTTTTAAATGACATAAAACTAAGTGTATTCAACGTCATACTAACTCGTGTGATTCAACAAATATGACATATTAGTGATTAAAAAAAAAGAAAAGAAAAGTACTTGATTTATTAAAAGAAAGATCTACTTTTCAACTCTCATCTCATAGTCTTAATTATACACATTCAAAGTCTTATTTCACCCTAAGTAACAAATGTTTTGACTTAACATTTATCACTCCTAAGAGGAAATAATTTTAACTAATTCAATTACTTTTAAATCACAAAATTAGAATTTGTATCGTCATTAAGTTATTGCTACATTTAGTTAACATTTGTTATTTAATAGTTATGGGAATTCACGGATGATTAATTACAAATTCAATAATTTTAAAAGTTGAGAAATAAAATGTCATGATATAAAAACTACAAAACAAAATATAAAAATTAAAAAAGTAAGATACAAAGTGTAATTAAGTCTTTTCTTTAATCAAGTGTAACTAAATTCATAATATACTAAGGCCTAAGATGGCTAACAAAAAAATGTTTAAGATTAGTTTGCTCCTTTAAGGGCATCCACAATAATAAACTCCTTCATGAATGAAAAACTGTTGTGTGACTCAAATGCATCATTTTAACATTGATTTCAAAGAAAGAAATTTCATTCGGTTCAGTGATTAAAGGTTAGTTTCTTTAATTGGTGTGCTTTACAAAATAATTGTCCAAGTCCTTCCGTGGAGGTTGAAACATGTTATACAAAACATTGTGGGGAGAATCAAATAGCTCTTATTAAAGGAAAACATTTATTGAATAGTATAGTAATAGACAATGAGTATATCCTTCAGCAAAGAAATCCAAAAAGCCACTAATGATATTTAAAACTAATTTTGAAAAGGCCTACAATACTATAAGTTGGTCATTCCTATTTTACATGTAAAAGTTAGTTGCTTCAATGATAAATGGATAGACCAGATACAAGGGTGAGTCTTCAACAATACCAATCTTCGTAAACGGTAATGCTACTCAAGAGTTAAGATGTAAAAATGTTGAGACAATGTGACACTTTAACCCTATTTTTATTCTTAATTGTTGTTGAAGGACTAGAAGACTAGAAGAAGAAGTAGTCAGTAAAACTATTATGAGCCTAAAATTAGGTCCCAAGAAACTACAAGTGATAATATGATAGTATGTCGATGATATATTTTTATCATTGTAAAACTAGAGATAAATAATGTGGTGCCTTAAAACGTTTTCTTTAGTATTTTGAAGTTGTTTCCAGATTGAAAATAAACTTCCACAATAGCAACATTGGAAGGGTGAGTGTTACTAATTAGATACACTAGGTTTTGAACTACAATATCATGCGTGTAACATTCTGTTATATGGGGGTACTAGTGAAGGTGAATGGTAGATATGAGAGAGTGTGGAGACCAATCATTGAGAAAATGAAAAAAAAGAGTTTATGGAGACAATCATTTTTATCATAGATTGTATATGCCTAATAAAATCCACTTTTCATTTATACCTATATTTTTTTTCTCTTTTTACAAGATCCAAAGGAGGTTTCTCAATATATATTAAGATTGTATAGGAAGTTCTATGGGGTGGTAATAAGGAGAACCAAAAAATGACTTAGGTCAAATGAGAATTAATCTATTTGGCCAATGAGTAGGTAGACTAGGCATTAAAGATTTAGTAGATTTTAACAAAGCTTTGCTTGACAAATGAAGGTGGAGAATTATTAATGGGAAAAGGTATTGTGGATTAAATTTCTAGAGCCAAATATGGGGATGTGCACAAATTCAACTAGAGTAACCAATACAGGAGGGGTTCATAATGGTGGAGAGATTATGACAGGAGTGGAAGAAAACAAAAGCTTGTTTTTAAATAAGTTAAATACTTTGACTGAGGATGACTCAAATTTCAAATTTTGGAGGGTCAAATGGAAGGGAAATGAATGTTTTAAAGATGCATTTCCTCGACTATATGCACTCTCATCACAAAAAAAGTAGCTATAATATTAGAAGTTGGAGAGTGGAATGATGGCAGTGGAAGTGGAACTTGATGTGGAGGAGACCATTATTAGATTGAGAGGTTAGTTGGGTATGGATCTTCAAAACAAATTACATGGGGTAGATCTCAAAACAGGTGTTGAGAATGATTGAAGGTAGGTTGGGAGTACAATAGGTAATAAGGTGTATTTTGTAAAGGAACCATACAAGGTTATTCGTCATATACAACTTATATTAGTCAAATTTTTTCAGATCATTTGAAAATAAAAAATTTCATCTAAAGTTTTTTCTTTTGCATGGAAAATTGCTCTAATTGAACTCCAATAAAGGTAGAACTCGTCAAAAAGAACATTAATCTATTGGACGATGATATGTGCCCAATGTGTAATACAACTTGAAATTTGTGACTCATTTTCTATTTACTTGCAGTTATATATATTAAATACGACATAACTGTTACTCATAGCTTAGAAAAACCAAAGTCTTGCATATGAATTTATTGATCACTTTTTGCAGCATATTGGTGATGTAATGGGGGTAGGAGGAAAAGTCTGACTAGTTATAATACAATCCATTTGGCTTGCTAGATTAAATTAGTCTTGAAAGGAACTCAATTTTATATTTCAAAAGTCTAGTATGTTGCTTTAGAAAGGTCGTGGAGTTGGGTAAGAACTTTTTATAAAAAAAAAACCTTTATTTTTCTTTTATGAATATCAAATGCAACTAAGTTACACTATTAAGATACTAGAATAAAATGCATTTTGGGGGGATACGGTAGACTTCTATGGTTTTTGCATAGGATAGGGCATCTGTATTGATGGTCTGAGTTATGATTTCATTCTATTTGTGTTGCAGGTCAATTTTATATATATATATATATATATATATATATATATATATATATATATATATATATATATATATATATATATATATATATTATACTATGATTTGATTATGTCATTGAAATTGTTGAATACTTTTACTTTTTCTAACAAAAAATCATCCATGAGTTTTTAGAACATTATCTTGTGGATACTCTAATATAATGGAAGATTAAAGAAATCTTATAAATTTTTATTTAAATAGTAGAATTCATTTAAATTTTTAACTTATTTTTAATATCTTATATAGAACTACCTTTTAAACGGAAATTGATTTTTTAAAAAGAATAGTCTTCCACCAAAATCAATATCCTCAGTCATTTTTATGAAAAAACATCCTTATAGTTAAGATCGACCTTATGATCCTCTAGTAAAGTTGTAAATGTATATAAGTAATTTTATACTGAACTTCTTAGTCCTTTCCGTTAAATAAAGGATGGGCTCTTCCTCTCATCATGAAACCATAAACCTGAAACTGTCTAGTGTCTACGACTTTATGTTAGGGTCTTTCAATGTTTTTTTTCTTTTATTATTGTTCCTCGAGAAATCTACTTGGCTACTATTCATAGTGAATTATCGAAGATGTTATTTGTTCACAATGGGAGAGAATCTGTAAAAAAAGACTCCAACCCTTAAGTGAGATAAATATTCTGTAGATTATGAGAAAATAGAGATTAAAGATAACTTGATGAATTGTCATAGACACGTACCTCATAACTAACTATTTATAGTAAAAATATGAGTTTTTTATCTAATGGGTATTACCTGTATAAAGTCAGGTGTTAGCTTTATCCATTGTGTTTTGTCTTTATCCAGCAAATATCTTGTTTACCTTATTCAGCTTTATTGATAGTGGCATTAATCAGTAATATGGTAATCAGTCTTTGATTAATTTAGGCCCCGTTCGGGGTGGTTCTGAGTTTCTGGTTTTTGGTTTTGAAATATATTTTGAAAACAGAAACCTGTTCGACAAAAATGGTTATGTTTTGGTTTTTTACTCATTTTTGAAACAATTTTCACTCAATTTTAAAAACAATAAAATTTGGTTTTTAGATTTCTGTTTCTGTTTTTATTTAAATTCATTACTTGACTTCATTTGTCATCATTGACCATCGCCTCCGACCAAAAGTCACCGACCGCCACTCCGACGGTTATCAGTCCTCACCTCTGATCGGCGGTCGCCAGCCCCCACCTCCGACTAGCAGTCACCGGTTGTTACCTCCGATTGACAGTCACCGATCGCCACCTCCAATCGGTTGTCATCGACGGCTACCTCCAACTGGCGGTCACCAACTGCCACCTCTGATCTCTGATCAGTGATCACCGGCCGCCACCTCAAATTGGCGGTCACCAGCCGCCTCCTCAAATTGGCGGTCACCAGCTGCCACCTCCGATTGGCGGTCACCAGCGGCCACCTTCGACCGATGATCACCAGCCGCCACCTCTGACCAACGGTCACCGGCCGCTACGTTCGACCAACGGTCACCAGCTGCCACCTCCGCTTGGCGATCACCGGCCGCAACTTCCGACCAGTAGTCACCAGCTGCCACCTCCGACGAACGCTTACCGGCCGCCACCTCCGATAGGCGGTCACCGGTCGCCACCTCCGACCGGCATCGTCACCTCCGACAGCGGTCACCGACCATCACATTCGACCAACGGTCACCTGCAGCTATGTCCGATCGGCGGTCACCAACCACACCTCTGACTAGCGATCGCCAATGACCGACTGTCACCTTCAACGATTGCTACCTTCAACTAGTGTTTTAGTTAAGATTTGAAACTAATGTTTTAAATTTGGAAACAAAAACAATGTTGTTTTTAAAATTTTGAAAACTTAAAACTAAAACTAATTTTTGATTTTAGAAATTTTAAAACTAGAAACCAAAAACCACCCCGAACAGGGCCTTAGTTAATTAGTTTTATTATAGACACAAGGTTTTCAGCAAGGCTGAAATCCCTTAACATTACTTTCTCTTTTGAGTGGTGTCATTTTACATTTTGGTTTTTGGCTATGCCGAATTCCGAAGTCTCTGTGTTTTTCCTTTTAATTGGTGCTTTTGTGTTGAAATCTGAAATCCTTTTGATCTTGAAGTCTTGAAGGTGTTTCAAATCACAATTATGTTGAAATCTGAAGTCTTCTTTCCCCCTATTCTAAGGGCATTTAGGTCATTTTGTTATCTCTCATTCCTAATGACTATACACTTGCCCCCAGACTTTAGTCGAAGTCTTTAGACACGCAATAGATATACTTCGGCATTGTGGCGAGTATTTTAGGGCTGAATTCCTAGGGATGAGTCAACATAATTTCACGTGGTTTTAGATATTTTCCCATAAGTGATACCGAGGGTGCAAAACAAAAATGTTAATTATAGTAACTATAGCAGAAAAGGGAAAATCAACAGTCGCGTAATATAGAACGTTGATCAATGAGAGATCAATGATAGCTACGAGAGGAGAAATTTCAAAGAAGCTCCTTTGTATAAGGAAAAAATTGTGATAAATTCATATACACTTTGCCATTTTTGTCTTCTTCTTCTGCCGAAAACTCTTTCCAGTCTTCCTTCCTTAGTCTCCCTACTTTAGAGTCAAGTACACTCCATATTCTTTTTATATTTCGACCAAATGTCTTCCTTTTCTCCTGATTCTGAAATCTCTTCTATTAAGGGTAGACCTTTCGGATCTGCCGAAATCTCTTTTTCTGCTTTAGGCAGTAATAGTTTGTAACTCATCTAGAGCTACAGGCAGATGATATTAGGCCTTCAAAGCCGAAAAATCTCTGCCTTACTAGAAGGCTATCATTCTAGCTAAAGTAGCTATGAAACGGAAATTCAAGGGTAATCCAAAAGAAGATTACCCACCATTCTGATTCCTTCCTACCAATGGGTAGATGGGGAAGTTGAGCGTTTTCAACTGCTATTGTAACAGGATGATACTTGATGATTTTCTGAATAAAGTCCAAGTTGTTATTTTGAAGATTGTGATGAGTTTCCTTTTCTTGTTTGGCGGTGCAACGATTTTTCTGTACCAAACCCAAACTTTTGTCTTCCTAGGTCGGTCTGTAGAGGATAAGGGGGATTTTTTCCATGTCTATGATTGTATGTTTTCAGTTTTTCATGTCAAGCTTCCTTTTGATGATTTTATTATAGGGATACATCGAGTGTTAAATTGTGCTCTCCTCAACTTCATCTTGGGGTTACATCCAAGCATTCCGAGCTTTATGTTTATGCATCCATACTAAAGTTGTAGCTAGCCATTTCCTTCACTATTTTACCACTTGGCCTCATGAGAAATGCAAGTAGTTTTCTCTTTACCGTAAGGCCAATAACCTTGTTTTCGTTTCTTACACTACATCATTTAAGGGCTTCATGTCCAGGTACTTTAAAATCATGGTAAATCTTGAGGTTGGTCGAAATCATTTTTACGACAAAAAAAGAGGTCGTTTATTTCCTTTCTACTGGGAGCTTGTGCCGAGGAGGTATACGAATCTTCCTGATGATTTCTAATTGATGAGGAAAAGGCTGAAGCTACCTATCTAGATTTGCTTTCACTCCTTCTAGTGGCAGTATTGTTGCATTTATATGCATCAAAACAACCTTCTTTACAGATCTTGAGGGTGAGAGTATATTTTTTATGAGGAACTTTTACTGTGTTTTACTGAAATGAGACCTAATGTTTTGTTTTGATTTTTGGCTGAGATAATAACAATGTCTGATGGTAAAGTTGTTTGTTTTCACAAGTTACGCTGAAGTCGGGACCATTTGGCTAAAGCTAGCATCCTGAAAATCCAAATAGAGTAAAACCTTTCACTGGGAACCACCCCAGTAGACACCCTGCTCTCATCTCTGAATTTGAGAATAAAAAACAAAAGCAAAAACCAAAACAAAAAGAGAAGGTAGAAGAAGTAAACAATGGGCAAAAGAAGAAAAGGAAACTAGATAAGAAGTCCTCTTCTAGCAAATCAAAGACGTCCAAGGCCAAAAACCAACCTCCAAGAATTTCCGCCATCAGCACTACCCTACTGCCTCAGACGTTCTTTTACGAAGAGCTTGATCCTATTACTTCTACGAGAAAATTTGGCGATTCCATTTTAGAGAAAGGCCAAAAAGCTCTAGAAGGGATGAAACTAAGCCTTAAATGGTAGAAACATTGCGAGTTCCTGACTCGAGTACAAGCGTTAGGGAAAAATATGTTTGTTAATGAGCTGGTGGCAGGGAAGCAACGCCAAAGAAAGGCTAAAGACAACTTTTAGTTGTTTTGGATAAGTTAAAAGAGCTAAAGGAGAACATAAATATGATGATCTCCTCGGAAGCTCTTGAGGAGGTGTTAGCGGCAAAAGACGTCGAACATGTCAAATCCTTGGCTGAAAAGGATGAGGCATTAGAGGAAGCCCGAGACAAAATTCAAAGCCTAAAAGCTCTTTCGATGTAGAGTGAAAAAAGATGAGAAGACTTTAGGTGAGCATTGGAAAAGGTCATTGCTGATCATGAAAAATACAAAAAAGCAGGCGGAAAAGGACATGGTAGTGGAGCATATTGCATGTTTTCGGCAGGCGGTGCGCCCAACGTGTTTCTTTTGTACCATTCCGGAAGGCTTCAAAGTTTTTGAGGATCATGATATCTTTGGGGGTGAATATAAGCACCTTGATGAGGTTGATGACAAGGTCCTTCCGGATGGTAAATTCCTTTATCTTCACCAACTAAAGCAGATACTCAGGCAGAGGAGACCTCTTATGTTGATGAAACCAGAGGGGTAAAGAACCCAAAGCGAAAAAGATGATGAGGCTACCTTTTAGGGGACTTTTTTGTTTTTTACTCCTTTGGTTTTGTATTGGCCGAAAATGTATATGTCCACTTTTTGTAGTGTTTTTTATAATTAATATAGAAGGTTTTTCTTTCTATGTTATCAATATTGTTGTTTTATGGCAACTAAATAATGTTTGGCTAAATTATCTATATACTCTTTAATCTTGGATTTAGCCAAAGTTTGTGTCTATAACTTTTTGAAAAAAAAAGAAGAAACAAGTAGAGCCAAAGAGTTCTTCTTTTATAGATAGGTGGGGTCTTTATTAAAAACCTTTTCAGAAAAGATCCCAATGTGGGATAAAAGACCGAATAAAGAAAAGAGTGCACCCAAAAAAACAGAAGTTCATTTTAACTATAATACATCTTGAGGTGTGTTGAATTCCAAGTTCTCAAAATTAGTTTTCATGTCAATTCTTCCAACTTGTTTGCTCCATTTCTAAGATCTTGATGAATATGAAAAGGCCCATCCCAAGTAGAGGCTAGCTTCCCTTCATGTTTTTCTTTTTTTGCTTCTGTAGTTGCTCGCCATGATAAGTCTGCTGAAAGGAAAGTTCTAGGCCGAACTTTGGAGTTGAAACATTATGACATTCATTGTTTAGTAGCTTCTGCGATGATTACAACTTGATTTCTCAATTCATCAATGCAGTCCATGTCATTTTGAGGTACTTCATTATTGCCTTCGTTATTAAAATGTTGTCTTTGGAAATATGGTTCTCCTACCTCAACGGGCAACATGGCATATGTTCCAAAGGCTAGCCGAAAAGGGGTCTTTGTGTAGATGTCTGGAGAGGGCAACGGTAAACCTATAATATCTCAGACACTTGATCTGCCCATCCTTTATTAGATCTTTCAAGTCACTTCTTGAGTTCTGTCAGGATCACTATATTGGCTTCTTCGGGTTGCCTATTGGTTTGGTGGTGCTCAACTGAAGTGACCTTGTGTTTGGTTCCAAGTTTTTTTAAGAAGGTGTTGGATTTTTTGTCTATAAAATGGAGACTGTTTTCGTGATGATTGAATGTGGAATGCCAAAACACGTACTATTTTTTCCATGTGAACTTTTGTACACTCTGGGTAGACATGGTGGCCAAGGGTTCGACTTCTATTCACTTTATGAAAGAATGAATAGCTACCAAGAGGAATTTTCATTGTCCTTGTGCCAGGGGGAAAGGGCCGAGAATATCCATTCCCCAAGTATAGAAGGGCAATGGAGTCATGATTATTTTTAACTCATCAGTTGGGGAGTGAATTACATTTGCATGCTTTTGACATTAAATCCATTTTTTTAACTAATTCGACACAATCTTCTTTTAATGTGGGCCAGTAATATCCTGATCATAATACACGGTTTTCCATTGATCTTGCACTTGAATGAAAACTACAAATACCTTGATGTATTTCTCTAAGGACGTAATATTCCTCTATATCACTTAGACATTTTAAAAGAGGCATCGAAAAGCCATTTTTATAAAGTTCTCCTGAAATTAGAGGAAATCGTTTATGTTGGATCTATAGGGGTTGTTCCGTTTTGCAGAAAATCCAAGATCTCAATGTGCCAATCTCGGCCTATTATAGAGATTGAACATGTTGAGATACTAGCGAGAGGTAACTCCTGTTGCAAAAAAGTGTGCAATTGCCCTGGTTTTCGGGAACTAGCTAGTTTGGCTAATTGGTCCATCCTTACATTCTATTCTCTTGGGATATGCACCACTTTTACTTCTTCAAACCTTGCCTTTGCATTAGAGAATGCATGGCTTCGTGTTGCTTCCATGTTTTCGGCTAGCTTAAGTCTTGCCAACAAGGCTTCATATTCAGCCTGATTGTTGGAGGCCTTAAAACCAAAGCTTAGAGATTATTCTACGGCAATATCATTGGGTCCCTCCAATATAATGCTTGCGTCACTTTCTCCGTTGTTGAAAGATCCATTTACATGCAATGTCCAATAGAAGGAATGAATCTGAGGGGTGAGATGAAATTCATTGAGGAAATCTACTAGGCATTGAGCCTTGATTAATCCTTAGGCTCATATTTGATGTCGAACTTTGATAATTCTACAAACCATGCTACCCTTCTTCCTGCAAGCTCAGGCCTTCTTAATACTTTAGAGATTGGACAATCTTTCTTTACCACAATTGTGTGACTTTGAAAATAAGGTCGAAGTCTTCAGGCTGAATTAACTAACGCAAATGCTGCTTTTTCTACTATCTGGTATCTAGTCTCAACATCTTGGAACATTTGACTTATATAATAGACTGATTGTTGTCCTTTGACTATGTCTTGTACCATAATTGCGCTTATGGCTTCTTCTGAGACCGAGGTATAATATTAATGGCTTATTTGGTGTTTGCTTTATCAAAATATGTGAAGATGTGATGGATCTCTTTAAGGTTGTACAAGCTTCCTTACATTCATTTGTCCACCTGAAATTTTTTCTCTTTTTGACGAGTGTCATTATTGGTTTGATCCTTTTAGCTGTTTGCGGGAGAAACCTGGCAAGTGAGGCTAACCTACCCATCAACCTTTGTGTTTTCTTTAAACTGTTCAGACTCCTCATGTTCAATATTGCTTGACATTTATCGATCGGCTTCTATGCCTCTACTGTTTAGCCTGAAGCCTAGAAACTTTTCGCCTTGTACTCCGAACATGCATTTTCAGGGTTGAGCCTCATTAAATATCTTTGAATTGTAGAAAAAATGTCTTGAGGTCCTTCACATGGTCATCTGGCTTTTCTGACATGACTACCATGTCATCAACATAGACTTTTAGGCTTCTCTGAATTGATTATAGCTCGAATATGCATCTAAGAAACTTAGCAAACGATGACCAACTGCTCCATCTACAAGGTTGTCTATGCTTGGAAGAGGGTAAGCATTTTTTAGACAAGCTTTTGTTCAAATTTGTGTAATCAATGCACTTTTGCCACTTACCACTTTGCTTTCAAACCATAACCACATTAGCCAACCATGTGGCATAACAAACTTCTTGGATAAAATTGACAATGATGAGTTTACCGACCTCTTCCCTAGCAGCTTGTGCTCTTTCTCTCTGATTTTTCTTCTCTTTTATGCCACAGGCCGAGCTTCCTTACATACACCTAGCTGGTGGCACAAAAATTCTGGGTCAATTCTAGGCATATTTGTTGTGAATAATGTAAATAGATCAGCGTTATGCCTGACAACTTCGATTATCTCCTCACGTGTCACTTACTTAGGTTTTTTTCCAAGTTAGAAAGGTTCCTCTTTTTTGGTGGACTCGACCCTATCTGCTTCTTCGCTTCGGGGATCTAGGTATAGACTCGACTCTTTTCGAATGCAGATATACTAATATTGTTAGAATCCAACCACTTCTTATATGTTTATGATCTTAGGCTGGCTAAGTAACATTCCTTAACAACCTACTGGTCTTCATGTATGGTGACGATTGTTTTTTCTTCTAAAGGGAACTTCATGGCTAAGTGAGGAGTGGATACTATGGCTCTAAGTTTGTTTAATGAGGGTTATTCGAGCAAGATGTTATATGAGATAGTAGCATGTATGACTATATATCAAATTAAGATACTAGTGGATTCTCTTCTATTTCCAAATTTAGTATATAAGTCAATACAAACTCTTGTGGATACTTTCTTTCTCGAGAACCCAATTAAGGGTTCACTATAGGGAATCAACTGGTCTTCTGATAATACTAGTTCCTTAAATGTTCTCCAATATAGAACATTTACCAAACTTCCTTGATCTACTAATGTCTTTTGGACAATGCAATTGGTGATCTCTACACTGATTACCATGGGATCATCCTGATCGGGGTCTACAGCTTAGAAGTCTTCATTTGTTAAAGTAATGCTTGAAATTCTCTGCCGAGTATGCGGAGCAATCGAATTGACGAACCGAATTGTTGAGCATGCCTTTTTCTTGTTGAAGAGGTGGATCCTCCTCCTGCGAAACCTCCAACAATTGTATTGATGACATTCTTCTCATTACTTTGGTTTTCCTCTCTTCTTTCTCTTGACCGTCTATGGTTGCGACTTCTATGTCTATCAGTTTGTGCGTGATAATTACCCCAATATCTAGACTGAGAATAGTCTATTCTATAATAGCCTTGAATGATCATCGGTCCTGTGGAAAAAATCTTTCAGATGCCCATGCTTAATTAGGTCTTTGATGTTGTCTCGTAAAGCTGTGCATTCCTCAATTGAGTGACTTTTATTTCTATGATACTTTCAATGCTTGCTAGTATCAGCCCCTCTAAGCGTATGTTCCTTTTTTGGCATGGTTAGCAGTTCGACTGCCAGGGCTTGTAATAGAACTTGAGTTCTGGTGGTGTTAAGAAGGGTGTATTGGGAGTATCTTGATCCTCTCAGAGGTCTATCTGAATACTAATCATTCTTTTTACCGAGATGACTTTTTTCTTTATCCTTTTGTGAAGTAGCTGTTACTTTGGTTTGATTTTTTTTTTTGAAAAATAGTTAACTCTTCTACCGCGATAAAAGGTGTGACCGTTCGTTGAAGTTCATACATGTCTAGTGGTGGAAAATGAATCAAACTGGTAGCAAATTCCCTTGGCTATAGATTAACCAGGAAGGTATGAAGTGCAACATCGGGTAAGAGTTCTTAATGGTCAAAGCAGTTAGCAAAACAGGTCTATAAAGTCTTGTACAGGCTCGTTTTTTTCCTGCTTAATAGTGCATAGAGCTGCGGATGTGAATCTGTGTAACTGAGATGTGGCAAATTGGGTTCCAAATCTCATATATAGTGTGTGGAAACTGTTGATGGAATTTGGTGGGAGCTAGATAAACCAACTCAGAGTCTGCCCTTTGAGCGACATAGGGAAAATCTTGAATAAAGCTGCCTGATCCCTAGTATACATCCCCATTTATGTCATAAAAGCGGCTAGATGAGCGTCTGGATATCTTTCCAAAGTAACATGTTTCCAACTTTATGGTAAAGGCACATCCATGATTTCAGGTGTGAAAGGGTGGTGTGGTTGAACTTCAGACACTTTGCCTATGCATGACACATAAGGCGACATTGTTTGAACTAGGGTGGAACAATTTGTACTAAGGGAGGTGCGAAGGATGGTACAGTTTGCACTATAATGTGTATTTCCTTTAGGGGTATTTCTTGTGGAGTTGGGTGGACTGAATGGCTAGGGACGGGTTGGCTATGGGATGGTCTAATAGAATGTCCCATAGAGGGCCCACTACAAGATGGGGCAACTAATTCGCCCTTGTGGGATTCTCCTTGCTTCTTTTTTTTTTTTTTTTGCTAATCTCATTTTATCAGAAACTGCGATTACGGAACTTAGCATTCTCACGCTGAAGTTCTACAATTTCTTCTCTTAGTAACCTAAGGATTTCGGTCACGCTATTCGAATCTACAACCTCTAGCTGCTGATGTGTATCTTTATTATTTTGGGGTTGGTTGCGCGATGCAGCTTCATGGCTTCTAGTGATGGCCATGTCCTCTTAGTCTTAGTTATGGAATCTAGTTTTATTTCGTTCCCTACGGTGGGTGCCAAAATATTCCTGTTGAAATGTACCTGGGTACTATTCATGATGAACTGTCGAAGATGTCCTTTGTCCATGATGGGATAGAACCTGTAAAAGAGGACTCAAACACTTAAGTGAGATAAATAGTATATAGATTATGAAAAAATAGAGAGTAAAGATAACGTGATGAATTTATCATAGACACATATCTTATAACTAACTATTTATCGTAAAAATATAGATTTTTATCTTATAGGTATTACCTGTTTAAAGTTAGGTGTTATCTTTATTTGTTGTGTTCTGTCTTTACCCAGTAGGTATATCTTGTTTACCTAATTTAGCTTTATTGAGAATGATGTTAATCAATAATTATGGTAATCAGTCTATTATAAATTTAGTTAATTAGTTTTATTATGGACACAATGTTTTTGGCGAGGTCGAAATCCCTTGACACTACTTTCTCGTTTGAATGATGTCATTTTACATTTTAGTTTTTGGCTATGCCAAAATCCAAAGTCTCTGTGTTTTTCCTTTCAGTTGGTGCTTTTGTGTTGAAATCCGAAAACCTTTTAATCTTGATGTCCTAAAGGTGTTTCGGATTTTGGTTATGTTGAAATTCGAAGTTTTTTTTTCTCCCTATTCTAAGGACATTTAGGTCATTTCATTATACAATTATTAGTTATTGATTGAACCCATCATAGTGACCAAAACTAAAATATATGCGTAGCATAAACTATAATTATAAAACAGTTTTACTTTAGGAATTTAATTTAAATATATTGGAAGTATAAGTCTTTTACATCATCATCCAATTATAAAAAATATTATGTATAATATATTTGTTAATTTTTATAATAATAACTTTAAAATCACAATTAAAATATTTTTAATCAATTAATAGTGTATAATATATGCTTACTAACTTAAAAATCATAATTAAGATCACTTTTAATCAATTAGTAGTATTGACAACGATGTATGGAAATGGACTCTTAATTATTTACCATTTTATTGATCTAAAAACAAGATCTAAGGTATACATGTTGATCTAAGGTTGAGCATAGAGATGATGCTAAGTAACCTGTTTTGAAAGGTTAATTTGTAAAGTAAGATACTCGAGTTATTATAAATTCTTACATTCATTTCATTTCAATCGATAAAAAAATTTATGCACTACCTCAGCCCATATCAACCTTATGTACTACCTTGACCCTCAAACATTGATTAGCCTTATACTACCCTGACCCATAAACATTCATTAGCCTAGTGGTACTGTCGCTATTTTCAATTATAGACACTTCTTGTTCTAGTACTTGAGGCTTATAAAAACAACATTCATTAGCCTAATCTAGAATGAGATCTCAATCGCGTAGCACTAGAAAAGTTGAATACAAGATAAAGAATCATAACCCCTTACATCCCACTATAACCTCTCCCAAAAGATAACATAACAGGAAATACACGTCTAACTTTCCTACTATTTCTTATATATACACAGCATATAAGATGCTTAAGATAAGTAACTTATTCTCTTATAACCCTCGTAATCACAATGTGACTTGAAGATTGGAGTCTCAACAAATACACACATGCCTGATTACAACACAGGGAGCTGAAGTCAACGTCTAGTCAAGATAACAAGAGCACAGTAAGAACATCTTATTTGAATTCTGTCAAGTAATGTTATTGTTGCAAATTGATGGATGTTTGGGAAGACGTACATACATCCATACAAATTAATACAAAAATTATGTGGCCAGTTTTATTTGCCTATCTATTCAAACATCCACCGAATAAATAATACATATCAAAAGAAAGTTTTTATAATTTTTTTTTTTTTTTGTATAACACAAACTTGGCTGTTGGTACAAACAAGAATGTCTCTCATATTAACAGTATTTCCCTAAATAATCATAAAAATTATATAATCTTCATACTCCCTCCCTTCCCTTCCTCCTTCTCTTCAAATTCAAAAACTAAAAATTACTGATCGTATTTGTTCCGCCAAGGGTGTATAAGATGATATAGATAAATTACAAATATAAAGAACCAACCTCTGATCCAATGCTTATTACTTCAGTCCTACCACAAACCTTAAAATATTGAGTATAGAAAAGAAAAGTGAAACTGAGCCTACTTTTCGTTCTCACAAATAATCCTCCAAATATATGTCTGAAGGAACATCGTATCCCAAAACCATAGAGTAATCATCCAATTCATCAGAGGTGAACTTTGGGATCCTCCAGCTCTTTCCAACCTCAGTCTCTTGGCCACTGGTTAGAAGCTCTAACACCTGTGTGAAACCAAAGAGTGAAGTGTGAACGAGAAACTCTTATTTGATAATGCATTTAATCTCAAATGACATAACAATATTGTTCATTCACCTCGCTCATTGGAGGACGCCACGTGGCAGTTTGTCTGACACAGTATGAAGCCGTTAGCACTACCCTGTACAGTTGCTCTCCATCAAATTTATCCTCCAATCTTGGATCAGCTAGCTCAGCAATATTCCCTGATTCCATTAGAGGCTTTGCCTGTATGTTACAAAAATATTAGTTAATGTCTTGCTTAACCAATTGGTGCAGGAAGGTTTTAGAGGATTATCATTTGGATAAATTAAATAAATTATCAAATTCACTACTTATTACCCATAGGAGAAGGTTTTGCTTTGATGAATCAACAGGTCTCCGTCCAGTTACAATCTCCAAAAGTAGAATTCCAAATGCAAAAACATCTGTTTTCTCATCCACGATTCCATGCATAAAGTACTCCGGCGCTAGGTATCCAAATGTGCCCTCTACGGGGATCACAGCATGGTGAGTCCACTTGTTAGGAAGCCACTTTGCAAGCCCAAAATCGGCAATCTAATTACAGGTTCAAGAAGCAAAAGTGTAAGTTGATTGAATTGAATCACCAGAAAACAATGTTGTTTTACTTTTACCTGTGGTTCATAATCTGGACCCAGAAGAACATTAGAGGCTTTAATGTCACGATGAATTATTCGGTGTTTGCAACATGTATGAAGATAATGGAGACCCCTTGCAACACCTATGGCAATTTTGTATCTGATTGGCCAGTCTAATGAATCTCCTCCTTTACCTGATATGATTCCAATGCATTTCATTTCAAATGACATAACAAGCACTACTAGTTAAAAAATTAAAATAAAATTGGAAATTGGAATATCATGCTTCCTCACCATGCAATGCAGTTGCTAAATTTCCATTTTGAGAGTAATTGAAAATCAGATATAGTCCATTTTCAATGCAGCAGCCCACTAATGTTGCAGTATTAGGATGACAGACATGTCCAATTACACCCAATTCCATAAGGAACTCTTTTTCCTTGTTAGGATCCCTGTTGTCCTTGGCCAACCTCTTCACAGCAATTGTTCGTCCATCCGAAAGATCACCTTTGTACACTTCCGAGTACCCACCTCGTCCAACCAAATTATCTGTTGTTAAAAAAATGAAAAAAAGAAAAAAATTTACAAATCTTGTTACAATGTTTCCTAGTAGCCTAAAAATAGCTTCCAGAGCCTACAAATAATTCCTTATTGAAAATTAGAATTAGACATTCACCTCTACAATTCAAATAATAAAGGTTTGCATTAAAAATTACCAAGGCGAAAATCTATCTGTGATTGAAGAATACCACTAAAAGTACATGAAAAAAATGTACTAAGAATTGTCCAAAAAATAACATACCTTGGTGGAAGTCTTTGGTAGCATTGGATATCTGTTCATAGCTGAAGCACTTCAACAAAGGCTGACGCTTATCATTTTCAGACATGTTGAAGTTCCTCCTTCCAAATGGTGAAGCAAGGAATGAGACTATGAACCTGAATAGGAAGTGTGGTTTTCTTGTCTTGGATCGGCTCTTACTCTTAGAATCCGTTGATGGGGTATAAGTGGTGCTTGAGACCCTAGTGCTGAATGTATCATCTTCAGTGCTGTTCGATTGTCCCTCTAGACCATCTAGTACCGTTCTTGGTGAACGGTTCCGTGCCTTGTTTCCCGAGATATAGTCCTCCAGAACAGAGGAGGCACCGTTTTCACTTTGCTTATTCTTCTTAAACCATCTTGAACTAGGTTGTTTTTTATCTGCTAGTGAAAAGAAAAGGGACTTGTTATCCATCGTAATTTGTATTTTATTAACATGTTTCTTAGAACCAAGTTACCTTGAAAACGTGTTGAGTGTGAATTAGTATTTTGATCTGCCTTTATACGTCTCCCAACAGAGATCATTGTACACCCTTCATGTGCATGCTCAAAGCAATACTTGGTAATTCCTTTAGAAGTTGCATTTCTGAGAAAGAAAAGAAATAAAAATAAAATAAACCATGTTTGTCGTGTGCATGATCTTCATAAAGAAAATTAATAACTATTATTACATCACTCGGTTCATACTTATTTGTTCGGTTTCTTGAGCCACGAACAAGAAGAAAGTCAGCATTGATGGACTTGGCTTCCTCCACTAAACCTTCACCAACTGTGGAATTGAATTCCACCCTGGCCTCCAAATTAACCTGATAATGATGTTTTCATTAGCATTTAATTGATTCTAGACTTTAGTAACAAGCATGTTGTAGTCTAACTGTGTTAAATAAGAATATTAAAAATTGCTGTCTTCATAGATAGATAGGGACATTTATAATCGTATATTTGATCCTGGTGAATTACCTGCTTAGACCAACAGGTCTGTGCAAATTCTCCCAGCACAGATATAACATATGCTTTTGCTTGTCTAAGTTGTGATAGACTTCTCCTGACCGAGACACGCTTCTTCTTATCCGCAGCTACTGTAATTTAACAAACTTGCATGCTATTACTACACTAAATGTTCATGCCGATGGATGAATATATGTCAAATTGTGAATCTTTAATGTTAGAATCTTAAGTTTAGTGAATTTGATTAAAACACCATTAAATAAATGATAATGCAGGTAATAAGCAATAACTAATAAAAGGCTAAATGGTCGAAAATTTTCAATTTGGGTAGAAAAATAGTGACTGACCAAGAACATGCACAGCCACAATGGTGTCATTTGGATTGGCTAGAACTCTTATTGCCCATGAGAGAATCTCCTTGCTGTCATCAGGGTCTAAGGAGAGGCCAACTAGTATTTTGGCAGGGGAGGGAAGTACCATTTTCAAATTAAAATTGGCCAACAGGTTCAGTCACTGTTGTGAGTGTGGAGAGAAATGGAATTATTTACTCTGCTAGTTCTTGTCAGTCGCGGTTGAATGCATTCTCAGCTTAAGAATAAGTAGTGTAAGGAAGAGAATGATTAAATTCAGTTAGGGGTGTGAGGCCAACGGCCAACCTCATGTCCAATTCTTGTTAGAGAAGCATAAAAAGTAATAGTTAGTGGCAATAGGAAAACTGATTAGACTCTATTTCTCTCTCTGGTGACAATTAAGTGTTGTAGTTAGGTGCTTTGGGGTATAAGCAAAGGTGGTGGGCACGTATTTGATTTATCTTGCTATGTAAGCCAAAAATGAAACTCCCCTTCAAATTTAGTAAACAATGTACCTTTTCTTCTTTTGTTTTGTTTTCCTTTTTACTTCCATTTGGTAGAAAAGGCTATTGGACTATTTGCCACTGCAAAAAAAAAAAAGAAAAAAAAAAAAAAGCAAAGAAAAGAAAAGAAAAGAGATTCACTCATCACTTTAACATCAATGAAACTTTGAGAGGACACTAACTGTCTTCTCTTTTCTGATGGATGAGGTGGCTACATTTCCGAATAACTATTTCCCCTACTTCGCTGTCAAACTTTGTGAGGTTGGCACACTGACAAAGTCTTCATTATTTTTGTCATGCATCGAAGGGCCGTAAAGTACCCTTTTATGTAGAAATAATACAAACCAATTGTAGCACTAGCAGATGAGTAAAAAATCTAACACAAATATAATAGTTGGGGCTCATAATAATATTCTCATTAACTAGGAAAAATATAGAATTGAAAATTTTTAAAGCTGATGCCCTTCTAGGGTGCAATGAAAGAATGAATTGCTTTTATAATTTTCTCCCTTCCAAGGAAGATAAGGTCATTCTACATCCAATTATTGCTGTTCTGAATAAGAATCGCCTCTTCTGAATAAACATGTGCGACTTTCACTTCAAGATTCGTAAAATAATAATTAATGCCTATTTTACTACTCAGCAGTATAAAAAACTGGAACATGTGATGCTATTCTTCTGACTAGAGTAATCGGGATTGCTAAGGAAACTAAAAAGAGAAGTGGACTTTACATCGTTCAAGTCACAAATCACAATATTTATGTATGAAACAATAAATAGGTTCACACCATATACGCAACCTTATTTGTTGCTTAAATTTTCGAAGTGACACTAGGATCCCAAGTGCGAAAAGAAATTAGTAACGAAGTTCATCTTTTGATGATTTGACAAAACTTTAAATAGTCTAAGCTAAAATGACAGAATTTTTGCAATTCAGATAGCATCCAAAAATGGTGCATGAGACGTGGCAACTGTTTGCCATACCTAACGGTGGAGATGTAAATGCGAGACATGGATAATCCACCTTTCAAACCCCACATCCCCCCGGAAATTAACATCAATTTCACCTTACTCTTACAATTGATGGCTTACTTTTCAGGAAAAAAACAAAAGAAAAATTTGGAGGATATAAAGGATGCCCTAATTTCAAGCAAAAAGATATACGGTTCAAGATCGATCACACATATTCATTTCAAACATCAAACTACAATTCTACTATGGCCCTTGTTACTTAGCTTCGAAATGATCAGGACATTAGTTAGATATTTAACGATGGGTGAATTATAATTGCAATTTGCAAAGTACTACAAAGAAAGAAATATTTAATGTAAGTTGTTACAGATAAATAGCAAACAACCGTAAACGTAACACCTAAATTCTACATATTTTTACGATTATCTTGTCACTACTTATGCATGCAACAATTCAATATACTAATTCATCGTCTTTTTTGTATTAAAAAAAAAATCAATAAAGCTGATTCAATCCCAGGTAATAAAGACACTTTATTGTTTTATTCTACCCAGTGAAGGCAAATAATTAATATGTAGTTCTAAGTCAGTTGTAACAGTAATACACAAGTCAGTCCTTATCTTATAAATTCACTTTTCATCTTTACACAAGCTGTATAACCATATATCTTTTTCATTTTATTAGTGTGTCTTGTTAGTTTTTATTTTATAATATGTTATCAACTTATCATTACTTATTTGATTCATCATGAATTAAAAACACACCAAAATAATGCTCTAAAAAACACAAAAATAATAAAATAAGGTTCATGATATTTACCTATAGACATTGTTGTTTTTAAGCTCTCTTCTAGTTCACTTGAATGTTTTTGAACCAACATGATTTTCAAATAATATTTATAGAAAAAGTGGAAATGATATTCCTTTTCATTTAAGAGTCCAAATGGATCAATTAGACTATCACATTTTGTGAGTCATGGAAAAAAATATTAAATAAAGATCCTATCAATATACATTTATATTTTAACATAAAAAATAACTCATAAAAAGCACAAAAAATTTTATTAAAAATAATAAGTATTTTATTGTAATGCTTCATTTTATGTCTAAGGTCATTAAAACAATCTTCTTTTTTTTTTTTAATATTTCTTTGTTTGCTTCTCGCATACCATTATACCACAACACAATACTGTAGACAAATCATTGATACATTTTCTTTTTCAGTATATCTCTCATACACATGTGAAGTTTTACACAATACTATGAGAGAACTCTATTACATTTTCTTCTTCAATGCATCTCTTATGTGGGGCTTTACATAATATTGTGGGAGAATCCTTTTTGCATTTACTCATTCAACACATCTTCCACATTGGTTGGGTTTTTCACATTATTGTGGAGAACTCTTAGGCATTTTTGCTCTTAGGTCTCATCTCTCACGCTCACATGGAAATATTCACTTCAATGTGACATACGTTATGATTCCAAACCCTCAAATAACTCATAAATGATAAAAGTCTCCTTTCAAAATTCAATCCAAATTTAAAACAATACAAATCAACTACCAAACAATGAAAACAAATAATGTGTGTTTCAACAAGTTTTTATACATGAATTAAATTAACAATTGACAACAAAAGTGAAATAATATGTAAATCGATAATACTACTTACTAGTTTATAAAAGAAACTGTTTTATCCCTATCAAAACTTTGTCTTGCTCATTAATTTTACGTGAATAAAAAGAAGAAATCCTCTACCACCATAAAGTATCAAAATCATCTACAAGTAATGATTTAGGAGTGATTATTTTTGTATTTCTACATTTCAAAATAATTTTTTTGACCTCTTTCATTCATGGCCCAAATGCAAGTGCCCTTCTTGCAATCCTTCAAGATGGACCTAAGTTCAACTCACTATTCTATTAAGAGTTGCAACCATTCAAATCATACTATTTTATGAAGAGTTGTAATCATTTAAGACACTTAAAATTAAGGATTCTAATTTCTGTCATTAGAGTATATTAATTATTTAATTAATTAATCATATATATTTTTATTTTTTTAATGATTTTAATACAAAAATTAAACTTCTTTAATAAATATTAGATGTAATAAGTTATTTATAAATTCACTACTATTAAAATAATTCTAATTTTATACTAAAATTTTAAATAATTATATTTTTATTGCTAGAAAAATATGTTTTTTCTTCAAATATCCTTTATCCATTTAAACTAGATGTCAAACTGTATAAAATAACACTTCCAATAACTTTTACGAAAATTAAATTTTATAAATTTGATTGTTAAATCATACAGTATTATCTCATCCTAATACATCCTTGATGTCTTTTTGTCCTAGTTATCGTGAGGTAGGACCTGATCAGAATATCAATTTGATGAAAGATGTTATAAAATGAGAGTTAGCCTTAAAAGAATAAGATGAAATCATTAGTCATTACAGGAAATTTATACTTAGAAGTTGGAAGTAGATTACATTACCGATTGATACAAAGGCTTGACAAAACAAATAAGTTCATCACGTATATATATAAAAATTATCTTTGGGCTTTTTAGCCCATTCTCTTGTACGGATCCTTCATCTTTTGGACTTCAATGGCACTAAAAACACCATAGCTAGCGGTTGCATCATCATGATCATCATCACTAGGTTGATCAAGTGCCAATAATTCTTCATTATACTTGGCACTATCTATCCTCAACGCCGTGATGACTTTCTTCTCTTCATATTCAGACCCTTTCAGAAGGTTAACCACTTGCTTCATGTTGGGCCGTTTCTCAGGCTCATTTTGCACACAAAGAGCAGCCACATTGACTGCTTGTTTGACTTCGTTTTCATCGAAGTTACCTCTGAGTTTTGGATCAACCAAGTCCTTGAACCTTCCATTAGTTATTAGAGGCTCGGCCCATTCAGTTATTGTCCTCTTAAGCCCACCCGGGAGCTTCTCTATGGGCTTTCTACCAGTTACAAGTTCTAAGAGAAGAATTCCAAAGCTATAGACATCACAACTTTCAGAGACCTTTCCCCACATGGCATATTCAGGTGCCAAGTATCCCAATGTACCTTTCACACGGGTAGTCATGTGGCTAACTCCTTCAGGGATTAGCTTTGCAAACCCAAAATCCGCAACTAGAGGTTCAAAGTCTGAATTCAGAAGCACATTACTTGCTTTTATGTCCCTATGAATGATGTGGGGTGTGACCTCACTGTGCAAGTACCTACCAACAACATCCAATTTTAATATTTACTCTACCATGCTACTATTGATGTAGGACTTCAAAAGTAAGGTCATTTTTGCCACCACTAGTGGAAAGGAAGTAACATGCTCATATATATTTAACTCTTTTGAACTTATACCAAGAGCATCATGCATCATTCTCTTTATTGAGACATCAGACTTTTCCACCAGTAAAAGCTTATTCTAGTAGACATAATAATTCAGTTAAATGCATAATGATGGGGAAAAGAAATTGTTGAATGAGTGTGGTGGAAACTTACAGAAGGCCTTCAGCAGAGCCAATTGCAATTTTCATTCTCCTTTGCCAAGTGAGTTGCACTTCAACAGCAAACTGGCCATGGAGATGAGAAAGGAGGCTGAGATTTGGCATGTAATCATAGACTATGAGCCGTTGATCATCCCCAACACAATAGCCCCTAAGACCCAGCAAATTTTTGTGCCTCACCCTTCCAAGAACTTCAACTTCTACAGCAAATTCCATCTCTGCCTTTGAGTTCATTGCTTTCAGTTTTTTCACCGCTATCTGCCATTAAGAGGCAGCCATATATAATTAATGGGAAAAGATATTGACATGAATTTTGCAGTGTCATTGACATTCCAAAGGATTTTTTATTTTTACCTGCAGACCGTCGTTGGTTCTTCCCCAGTAGACACTTCCAAAACCACCTTCACCAAGCTTATTATCATCACTGAATCCGTTGGTAGCCACATGCAACTCCTTGTATGTGAATATTCTCCATGAATTGTGAACTACGCCAAATGATGTTGGCCTATACAAAAATTACATGCACAATTTTGATGTCTAAGTAAGATTGATGATCATGCCAACAACTACTATGAGAGCTAATAATTAATTAAGATTGAAAATCACAAAATGGAAATGGAGAAACGTAATTTTACATACACTTCTTCGACCCTCTCTGAGCCACAACAACTGAAGGAGGATCCCATAATTGGCACAATGTAATGGAACCAAGTGTGCTCAAACTTATGGAACTTGTCTTGGAATGAAATTTTTTATTTTAAAGTACTGCAGTTGTCTAATTTGGCCCCTCAAATCCTACTTGTACTTGCCGGCCGAACGACTTTGGCCGGCCAACTCAACTTTTGACATCAAATTTGCTTCAACAACTATACCAAAGGGGTTGGGACATTTATATTACAGTGATAGGTACTTTTTAAAATCATAGATATATAAAAATATAGGTGTAATTCTGAGATAAGATAATAATAATATGCCCTAAAGATTCCTTCTTTACCCGTGCCTCGAATTGGTCAAGACTCAAGAGTATTATTGTCTACGACTACGAGGTGTTATTCCATCCAACTCTCTTTATTTGTTTTCCCGTTTAGGAACGAATTAAAAATTATACCTTGGATTAATGTTATATACAATTGTTTACATATATTTATAAGGTGAAGTCAACTAAAAGATTTATGATACTTTTGAGTTTGGTTTCGAACACTTCGGACTTTTTTTTAGAGGGAACACTTAAGTATTTAAATATACATCTATATATAGAGAGAGGGGGGAGAGAGAGGCGGGAGAGATATAGAGAGAGAGAGGGGGAGAGAGAGTTACTCTAAGAGTTAGTGTAAGAGACTTAGGGTTTGATTGGTTTAGTTTTGTTTTTTAGTTTTTAAAAAGAGTTTTTAAAAACGGTTTTCGGAAAGAAAACAAAAAAAAACTTGTTTAGTATGTATTATTTGAAAACTGTTTTGAAGATATAAAAATGGAAAAACTTGTTAATATTTATTAAAATTTCATTAATGAAAAGCAAAAGACAACATATTCTAATTGTATTTTGAGTTTTCAAAATAAAAATAGAAAACTTTAAAGCAAAACTACTTTCAACTTTTCCTGTTTGCTAGTTTTTAAAAACTAAGGGCATGATTGGTTTGGTTTTGTTTTTTTAATTTTTGAAAAGAGTTTTTAAGAATAGTTTTCAAAAACTGCTTTCGGAAAGAAAAGAAAAAAAAAACTTGTTTAGCAAATGTTATTTGAAAACTGTTTTAAAGATGTAAAAATGGAAAAACTTATTCATATTTATTAAAATTTCATCAATGAAAAGTAAAAACAACATATTCTAGTTATATTTTGAGTTTTCAAAACAAAAATAGAAAACTGAATAGCAAAACTACTTTCAGTTGTTTCTATTTTTTAGTTTTTGAAAATTAAAAAACCAAAATTGTTTTTGAAAATTGTTTTGAGAAAACACTACCCAAACGAGTTTTTTAGTTTTAAAATACTAAAATACTGAAAACAGTTTTATAAAACTGTTGTCAAACAAGCACTAAAAAACTAAAACTGTTTTCAGAAAACACTACCCAGACAAGTTTTTTAGTTTTTAAATACTAAAATACTGAAAACAATTTTATAAAACTGTTGTCAAATAAGCACTTACTCTTCATCCTCATCATCCACTTTTAAAAAATCTAATAGTTGTGATGAGTAACTAATCTTAACCATTACATTTTAAGAAAGTGAATGGATATGATGAAAGACTATATATAGAGAAAGAGAGGTATGTTTTGGTGAAAAAGTGTCATGTAGGTCTCCTTTCGTATGTCTTATATAGTGTTGGTGGTTACTTAGAGGTTACCTTATCGAGGGTTATGGGTGGGTTACGATAAGATCGGTTTCGAGGATTATGGGTGGGTTACGATGAGATCGGTTTCGAGGAGCAGTTACCTAGTGATTATATTGTAAGATTGGTTAACTATTCTTCTCCCATTCACAAGCCCTTCAGTCTTGAGCCTTTCAGAAGTGATGAAACTTTATTATTTTGTCAATCTTAATCTTGAAAATGCAATTCTTGATGGCATTGATACTAAAATTTATTTATTGCTTTGTTGAGCATACTTTGCCAATGTTGTCGAATATAAATCCTTTACGAGTCTCAAAGTGTAAATCGTGTTAACACTGAAACCTATGATATACATTATTTTGTTTAATAGTCTACAAAATGTTATATGTATGATATATAAGAATATACAAGTTGTTTAGTTGTCTCGTGATAATAAGAATGTTCATTGTACCATAGTTATGTATGAATGATGCTATGGAAGAAAATATAGCAAACCAGTCTTGGAATTAGTGGCGTTTGTTGTATAAGAAGATTTTCAGAAGAAATCAAGCATATAAGGTCTTGTTCCAACATTTATTCTGCTATTGTTATTGTTGCTGCAAGATGCATTTGCATGCTTGTGTATTTAATGCTGACATGGCTGAGCATCTCCATCAACTTTTGATTCTCTTGCATATACGCGTCGAAGGTCCTCTTACAATTGTGCTAGCTCAATCATTTTGGCACGCTTATCTTCAACATTCGATAAAGCCTCATCATAACTATTGACTGATCACCTCCGGAGTTAGTGGTGAGACTTGCAAATCCGTAAAAATGTCCTGTGTCACCCCAGATACCACGCTCTTGCTCTTGTCTCATTGGCTTCAAATTTAAGGTCTGCACCACGTGTTTTCTTCCTGTCATTAAAAAAAAACAAACTATAATAATATTTAGCACTAGCATGTCATATCCATTTGAAAATTAAACATTAATAATTTACAAATATAATAAGAGTTTAATTGATATACAGTGTAAGTGTAAAAATTTTTACACTAACATTCAATCACAACCCTTCATTCGTAATAAGTTTTGTTAAGTTTACTAATTAATATTTTTAAAAGTCACATCAATGAAAAGTTATACGTAAGAGATACCCGTGCAAAAATCTTTTACACATACTCACAATGATAGTGTATACCAATTATACTCATATAATAAATATCGATACATTTTATGTAAATCAGTTTGTTTAAACATTAAAATAATAGTTTATACTACACCTTTGTTCAGATGTAATTAAATAAATTTTTTTAAAATAAAGAAAATATAAATAATAGTCAAAATTCACAATAGCATTCATCTCTAATGGGCCTCTCATTCTCAAGCGTCTCGAAATACCGAATGGATCCTGACTCTGCAACAATAAACCGATCAACAAACCAAACTAAAAAATTATTGAAATAGAAAATCGAGATACTATTAACAACAATGCCACCGATTTCTCAAATTCTTGGATGCTTCAAGTTAAAACTATTTTATACCTATTCTCAAAGCGAAATAACTATTCAAGATTAAACGTGGAGAAAAAGAGGGGAAAAAAAAGAAAAACTATTTGAATCAATCAAGGTAGTATCTTAGTACCAAATAAAAAGCTGCTTTTAGGAAACATGAAGGTGAAATAAAGCCGAAGGAAAAACAATCATAGTTACAAAAAGAAAAGTGTACACAAAACGAAATATTGAAATGGGAGGTCCAAAACGAAAAGAGAAAATCCAGGTAACACAAATGATATACACAGTAAACATGAGATTGAGAAAGAAGATTAAGGATAAAAAACTTTAAAACTAATCTTAATCTTAAAAGTAAAGCAACGTACACTTACAATTAATTTCCACATGTTCTATCTCATTATTAAATAGCAGTAGCTATTGTAAATAAATTTTATGAAAACGGTAGACATTGTTAATCAAAAACATGCTTTAGCACTTATATATTTTTACTAAAATTTCTTTAAAATCACCCATTTGATTCAAGAGTAAAAAAGAGAGCGTTGATAGTATCTATTTTACCCATTTCAATAAACTGTAAACATCGCAGAGTATTAAAAAGAGAGTATAGTTTATGAGAAAGTAGTCCTCTTTGGAGTGTTTAACATGTAAAAAGTGAAACTGAGTATGGTAATCTGCAGATATGGGTGTTAGGCTGTTAATGAATGAACGAAAGAAGGAAAAATAAAAAGAATACATAAAGATAAATTAATCTATCAAGCATGTGACCTCTTATGAGATGAGATATAAGGAACTAATGATACCACGAGAAAACAAAGCAAAAATTTATATAATAAGAATGAGTTAATATCCACGTATAGAGGAAAAAGAGAAAGAGAAGTATATCTGGAATTTTTTCTTTAGATCAAACGAAGGTCGTGGAATAGTTTTCTAGACGATTCCTATGGTGGTTGCCAAATTGTTTTGGTGAAAAAGTGTCTTGTGGGTCTCCAGTCGTATGCCTTATATAGAATTAGTAGTTACCTAAAGGTTACATTATCGAGGGTTATGGGTTGGTTACCGTGAATTCAGTCGAGAAGTGGTTACTTGAATGAGATTATTGTAAGATCGGTTACTATGAGATCAGTTTCCAGGAACAGTTATCTGGTGATTATTATGAGATTAGTTAATCATTCTTCTCTAGTATGGATATATATATATATATATATACACATATATATATACACATCCATATATATATAGAGAGAGAAATATGACAACTCAAATGAGAAAAAGTGTTATAGTGAGAAATAAGAAAACTTAATAATAATCGTAAGATTTCAAAATGATTCTGGTTAAATTTTAAATAAGCTCATGTAGTTCTCTCACACATAATTTCTCTCATAAATTCTTTAGAAACATCACACTCTTTTCTTCCTCACGCAGTCTCAACCCCTTCCCCAACGACCATTTTCTCTCCACCAACAGGACTTCCATCGCCGTCATCGAGACACCTCTGGCAACTACTCTTTCTTCAACCTCGTCATCATTGTTCGTGGTCCCAACAACGACTCCGTTGTTGTCGACCACAACCAAACTAATACCTTCGAGCTTTTCTATGATGACGATGGCAGCACTAGCCTCCGCCTACTCTTACCTATGTTAGAACCTTGTACCCAAACTGCCTCACCTCCTGAACTACCACGACATGGAGCCACAACACCTTTTGGTTTATTGTAAACGAGTGCATATTAAATGACAAGACCACCAACGTGACTCCAATCCCACCCCCATGGCACTCCCACAACGAGAACATCACAACAAATGATAGTAATGAAAAACATTTATTTGAAGTCACATGGCATGTACAGCTTGTGACCCAAATAGGGTTGAAATAAAATCACTTAAATAAATATATCCTATCTAAATAAATTAAAATGTTCTATACATCTGTGAATATTGTTAGATTGGAACGTGTTCAGTGTGTTATATACAATAAAGAAGCTTTTAAATGATAAGATGACTAAAATGTTAGTTTCGCTAGTGGAGTTTGCTTTACGACCTTGACATCCTCCTTAAACTTGAGAGTATGTAGTGAATCATGGCACCGTCGGTACCACCATCGACGACGATAAGGAGAGAGAGTGTGATGCATTCCTCCCTAGCAAGGGTCTTATCACAAGGGTCATGACTAGGAGGATTGAGGAAGATATGGAAAGAGAGGAGGGAAGAAGACCTCACCTTATCATGGAGATGAAGATGTTAGAAATTAGGTCATAGTCTTGTTTTTAGTCCTTGTAAAATATGTTTTTTATTTTTGGACTTGGAGGTGTGTCTAATCTTTTTTGTGGAGTTTGTTGAATAGTTTGGGCTCTTTTGGAGAAACTTAGGAGTGTGGTTTTTGTGAATCACACCCCCTAAGTTGGTTCCACACCCGTCCAACTCACACATGAAGCATGAGAGACATATGGGTTCCCTTGGTTCCCCCCTCTTGTTATGCCACCTTCTCTTTCCTCCAAGGTGGCATCCATATGTCATTCATGTTGCTCTCACTTTTGAATTTGAATTTTGAGTTGCCATGTCGCTTCTCTCCAAAATTCAAATTCAAATTTTATATGATGCTTACTTTTAAATATTTGGTTCAATTTTTTATTTCCATTCATTGAACCAATTCTCTGTTTAGGATTCGTTAATTCAGCATTAGCTTTGAGTTAGTGGATTTTTTTATGGTTTTGAGTTGCCTAAGAAGCATTTTAGCTCAAATCCATAGCGTTGTGGCGAAATCCATAGCACTATGGTCAAGTGCTTTGGCCTCAATTCTATAATTCCTTGGTTCAAATTGTGCTTTATTTTCGTTTTAAATTTTCGGAATTTATTTTAAAATGTTATACTCTTAAGTTTTGTCTTATTAAATTCATGTTTAGTCACTTTATGTCATATCAACTTCTTTAGGTTTCACTTCTTTTTTGTACCTTGTTCTAAATACTAAAAGTGTGTGAAACTTCTTTGAAATTGAGCATCTAAGAGGTTCTTACCTCTTGAGTAAGTCTTCCAAAGAAGTCTATCATGCTTATAGCCTAAGCATGTTCCTCTAAGCAAAATTTTCAAAAAAAAAAAAAAATTATTGCTCAATTTCAATCATGAGTTATTTGTTCATCAAATTTAGTAGCTCTTGTGTGTGCTTTATTATGAAGTGAAACTGATGTGGAGTGTAAGAGAAAATTGGTGTGTGATTAGCCTCTTCTTGTGCAAACAAGTAAGTGTCAAAAACATCAACCAAGGACTCATAAAACACTACCTAATTCACTTCTAAAATTTAGTACACTAGAGTTACTTGTGTTTTCATTAATTGCATTTTTAGTTCAAGTTTTATGTGCCTTAGCTTAGTGTTTTGGTCAAACGTTTAGGACCTTTTGCTCTTTCATAAAATTTGCAATCTAAAACAAGTCATTAGGTACATCTAAAAAAAAGAGTGAAAAGAACCATCAAAACAAAGTATAAAAAAAAGAGAGAAGAAAACAAGCAAAAGTGAAAATTACTAAAAGTTAAAAATAAGAAGTAGGTGTATCTAATAGCAAACCAAGTAGAATTGCAAAATCTTTACTCTATTCAGCCATAATTGATAGCTTGTTTGCAATTTTTGAAAACATTTGAGTATTTTTTAATTTTTAGTCCTTACTCTACTCTAGAACTTTTCTAGGACCTCTATTGGTGTACCTACCTCTTTCTTATCTTTAATTTTAGTTTTTCTTGATTCTAAAATCTTCTAAGTGTGGTCTTATTTACTCTTCTGCTTGGAAAAGTCTCATGTTACTTCTTTGTGCTTTTATTGTTTTTTGCTTGTATTCTTGTGTCCTTGCTTGTTACTTGGTGTCATGTTACTCTTGTTGTAGAGAAGCTTGGAAAATGAGCAAACTATAAGGGTAGCATTTTAGGAGGTGTTGACCAAGCAAGAGGACTTGAGCAAGGGAGAAAGTAAGGCATTGAGAGCAAACACTTGTGGGAGCTAGGAGGAAGACTTGAAGACCTTATTTTTTTTGCTTTCATTTCTTTGTATTTATTGTAGGAGTGTTGATACCCTTGTGGTCACTCCATTTGTGTGTAATAGCTAATTCTTTTGCTAGTTTCTCGTAATTAAGGTGTGAAAGATGAAGTAGTACACAACCTTCATCACCTTCTAGGAGCACGTTTAGTTTCCCTACACTTTTACCTTTCTTGCTTTTAATTTTCTTTGCAAATCTATGTAGTTCAAGGCTAGAGTTCCAAAGAATCAAGTGCCTTTTAGGGAGAAAATGTTAAAAAAAGATAGGAGAGTGTATTTCCAAAAACTCAATTGTGGTGCATACTTGGTGACTTCAACTTTGTCAGAGTCTAACTCAGAGAAGTGTGGGAAGATGTCGGACAGCCACAGGGAGAATGAAAGGGAGCAATTTAATGAATTTGTAGAAGATTTGGAGATGGAAGACATCTCAGGAGGTAGAAGAAGCTTCACCTGGTTTAAACCAAATGGGACAATGAAAAACCTATTGATAGGATACTATCATCCAACCATTGGCTCCAGAGATGGCCTTATTTTACATAGAAAATCCTGTACACAGATATTTAGGTCATTGCCTTATCTGCCTTAATTTAAAAGCTGTAGACTGGGGACCTAAGCCCTTCCGTACATTGGATTATTGGTTCTCAGACAAGTCCTTCACACGTATGATCCAAGATACACGGAAAAGCTTCAAATTAAATATGTAAGGGGCCTATATGGTGAAAGAAAAGTTTAGAAGGCTCAAAGATCACTTGAGGACATGAAGTAAGAAATCGTTTGGGGATGTCAAGAAAAAGCAAGAACTAATAGTTAAAAGTTTAAGTGAAATTCAGATCAAAGGTGAAAAGGAGAGCCTTATAGAGAGGGAGAAATGGTAACGTTAAAACAACTGTAGCAAAAATTATGGGAAGCCTCTAACAGGATGGAATCATTGTTGAGACAGAAGTCAAGTACCAAGTGGCTCAAGGAGAGGACAGAAACACAAAATACTTCCATAACCTGATAAAATGGAGGGGAAGACTAAATCACATAACTAGGATCAGAGTGAATGGTCAGTGGTTTAAAGACACTGAGGAGGTAAAACAGAGAGCAAAGGAATACTTTCAACAAAGGTTTGAAGAATTTCACTAGGACAACCCAATATTGGAAGGGGTCCAATTTTAGATGATCTCTACAAAGCAGAGGCAATAGTTGATCCAACCCTTCATGTTAGATGAGATCAAGTCGCCAATATAGGAATGTGGAAGCTCCAAAAGCTCGGGACCAAATGAGTTTAATTTCCACTTCATACAACAAATTTAGGAGACAATTTAGTCAGACATTGTGAGGTATATACATGAATTTCACACTGACAGGAAGTTTCCAACTAAACTTTACTCATCTTTCATCACATTATCCCAAAGAGGGATGACCTTAAGGAGCTCGGTGAATACTGACCAATCACATTAATAAGTAGTTTGTATAAGATCTTGGCCAAAGTAGCTACTTATGAGGTTAAAAAAAGTTATGAATGGAATCATTGATCAATGTCAGGGTGTTTTCCTTGGTGGTAAAGGATTACTACAAAGTGTTACGACAGTGAATGAAGTCATTGATGAAGCAAAGAGAAAAAAGGAGAAAGTGCCTAGTATTCAAGGTGAACTATGAAAAGCCTATGACACTGTTAATAGGAACTTGATTTATATGCTTAAAAGGATGGAATTTGCTGAGAAAAGGATTAAATGGATATCAGAGTGCTTACAATCCTTCGAGGTGTCTATAGTAGTTAATGGAAGCCCAACAGTTGAATTTAGTATGTCAAAAGGCCTAAGACAAAGTGACCCTTTGGCCCTTTTTTTATTCATTATTGCTGTTGAAGGGTTTACTATATTGGTAAGAAAAGTGATAAGGAAGGGTCTATACAAAAGTTATAATTGTGGAACAGACAATGTACAAGTCCATGTGCTACATCTTGAATGACCACATCCTATGAAAAACATCCTGAATAGAAAAAGATGCTAAACATCCATTATCAAACACACAAACTTTTAATGACCGCATCCATTATCACACCTTTGTGATAATGGTCATACCTATGAAAAAGATGCTAAACATGCAAAACCTACTTATAATCCTCAAATCTAACGCACTTTATGACAAAATTCACAAACTTGTGGATAATATAATGAGTAAAAAACTAACTGATTATACAATTTATTGTGAATAAATAATTAATTATTATTGATAATTGATTATATAACTGATTTTATATATATCCAATTATATAATCGATTATAAATATACAATTGGTTATTTATAATGATATTACCTCCACAATCTCACAAAGGTAGAGGTGGGTCGCTAAGTATGCTAGTACACTAATCCTTTACCCTCAACCTCAAGGTACCTAAGAGTTTAGTGACTATAAATGAGATTGTTCAAGACCCTTATACTTGCATAATATTAATCGTAATTTATAATTAATGTGCATAACTAGATAAAACTATAAGTGGATGATTAATAAAATATTATTATTATTATTATTATTATTATTATTATTATTATTTCCAAATACCTTTTGAGTTTTGTCTCATGGGTTACTGCAGCCAAATCTCAAACGAGGGTCTTGCATATAGGACAATTAATTACTGAATATGACACTAAAGGTGATTGATCACATTGGGTTTTTTTTATATAAAATGTTCATTTAAATGAGTTTGTTTTAAAAATATTTATCTATTGGAGTTTGTTTTAACCGTCAAACTATAGTTTAGAATTACAGTTTAATTGTTACATAAGATTTTTTGTCATGTGCAGTCACATGGCTGCAAGAGAGACACCTTTTAATGAAAATAAAATTATACGATTCAATGTTTGGGACTCATGTGGCACATGGAAACTTGTTTTTTACGGTTAAAAACTGCATTTAATGGCTCATAAAACCTTTTGCGATTTTATGGTTATCTTGTATGAATTTAATTTTTACGCACTAACAGGTGTTCATCGATTTAGGTCAACCCGATGAACCCAATCAAAGCAAACCAATTAGTTTGATTTGGTTTTTTCACTTGATCGGGTCTGGACTCGACCTAAACCAACAATGCTCAGTTCGGTTCACAATTTTTGCTTTTCAAAATCTCGACACAACCCAAATATACATATATATATACTTAAGTTAGTAAATTTAATAACATATTTTGTTTAGAGTTTCACATTTCAAAACCCTGACTCAATCCTATTTTATATTTTTAAGTTAGTCAATTTATTTTATACTTTAAATTTATACAATTTGTTGTTTGTATTGTGTTGTTTTAATAGTTTTACTTGACTAATTTCATGTATATAAAACACTTGATATTTTGTTATAAAATTATGAATATTTAGTAGACTAATGAACTTGGTTAGTTTCAAGTATAAAAATATTTTTTTATTATTTAATGAAAAAAAAATTATTTTTTGATCAGTTTTCCCTAAAACTAAACCGAATAAATCCGATTATCATTGATTCGGTTTGGTTTGGATCGGGAAAAAATTCTAGAAAATCAAATCAACTCAACCCAATTGAAATTAATTGATTCAAATTTCATTTTTTCCCAAAAACAAATCAACCCGAATCATGAACACTCCTATTAATAGTGTAAAAACATACCCTTTATTTATATGACTTTTAAACTATTAATTAGTAAAGTTAAGAAAATTATAATTAAATATGAATTTAAAATTTTTATACTGAAAATAGATAATTCATTTTCTCTATTAATATTTTCTTCGCAATCGAATGACTCAAGTTTTTAGTTACTGATGTTTGTAGATATTTATTTATTATATATAGATAGATTCAATGTTATGATCTTGTTTTATTTATTATGTTGTAATGGAATGATCATGTATCTTGAACGGGAAGATCATAGAATACAATGAGTTGTTTATATTGATTTTGATCCAGCACACAAAAAGTTTCCAACTTATCGAAAGCTTTAAATTCCAACTGATCCAACACACGAGGCATGTGCAGTTTAAGGGGGAAGCAATAATAAAAAATAAATAAATAAATAAAACCCATAAAACAGCAGGAGCAATATGCAGTTTTATGAGCCATTAAATGTGGTTTTCAAGGTAAAGAAAGCGAGTGACATGTAATAAGTGGTAAAAAATCTTGTCCTCATAAGATAAAAAAAAAAAAGGTTTTGTCCGCTACCGTAAGCTTTTACAGTTTTATGTCCATTAAAAACTATCTCTTTAGCACTTGCAAATAATGTTACCCGTAATTCAGAATTACTAAGACCGTAAAAACAAATATTTTTTAAAACATAATCATTTAAATAAATATTTTATAAAAAAAACTAGATTTGATCATCACTCCAATTTCCCTTACTTTCCTTTTCATTAACATAGTTTGTGTTAGTTGAAGATCAATGTCATACGTCGTTGTTAGTGTACTTCGCTTATCGATCTATCCAACTTACTAAATGACAATCAAACTTGGTGTGTTAACAGGCCAATTGGACGAATTAGAAATTCTCATTTATCCCAATTTGGAAATTTCAATTTGAAAATTTGTATGCAGCACAAAACTAACATATTAGTGTGCTTCGCTTATCGATCTATTCAACTTACTAAATGACAATCAAACTTGACGTGGTTGTGTTTGTATGTTTTTGCATTTTACTGCATTAGTTTAATCTTTTACATTTTTGCGATAAGATTTTATATCATATATCTGCCGTTGAATTTCAAAATTTATTAAAAGATCAAAGTCTTTCCAAATTCCAAACTATATATTTAGTTTAATGCCTTAAAGTAATCCTCACTAAAAAATCAACTATTAACCTAAAATTCTTTTTGTTAATTAATCTTATCAAGCTGATGTGTATGGTAACCATTTTGGACCAAGAGGCTCTCTTTGCACTTCCGAATTGCTATTTGAACCCTCCAATTTTATATTTATTCCTACGCTATATCTCCTCACATTATATTTTTGCAAAACAAACATGTTTTACATAGCTGATACACAGAATGTCAAAAGAAAAAATAAATGAGAATACTTAGTGTTGTTTGACAGTAGTTTTATAAAATTATTTTTAATATTTTAATATTTAAAAACTAAAAAACTAGTTTTGGTAGTGTTTTCTGAAAACAGTTTAAAAACTAAAAAACAGACATGGCTGAAAGTAGTTTTGTTTTTTAGTTTTCTAGTTTTGTTTTAAAAACTTAAAATACAATCAAAATATATTATCTTTTACTTTTCATTAATGAAATGTTAATAAATATGAATAATTTTTTCTATTTTTATATCTTCAAAAAAGTTTTCAAATACACTTATCAAACAAGTTTTCTTTTCTTTTCTTTTCAAAAATACAGTTTTTGAAAACTATTCTTAAAAACTCTTTTCAAAAAACTAAAAAAATCAAACAATCAAATTCTTATTTATCGTTATTTAGTTTCCCATCTAGTTTGAGAGTAATCTCCAAATTATAATCTGAAAGGCATCAACATTCAATTTAGACCCTCAATTCTGATTCACCTTCATGATTCCAAAAGTCACAATATTCATTTAACCTTTACGTACCAACACACAAACTTACAATGAAGGGAAATCAACATTTTGAAAAAATTCATCGGAACCCAAGAGGAAAGGCACTACTTTAAATTCCTTTAAATACGCATGTCAAGAGCACGTACATGACCGTCTTTATTTAACAGGAGCACCGTGTGTTTTTTGTATTGTTAAGAGTGATGATTTCAAGGGTATTTACTTAGGGTCAAAATATAAAGGGGTCCGGTGTAATAATTAATAAATTAAGAGAGTATGAGTGTAATTTGCTTAAAAAAAACTTGAGCTTCGGTAGGGTTTAGGATATATTTTTTAGTAAATTACAATGATCTAGGACCATGTTTACTATTAATAAACCTAATACTTCCCAATTCTTGATTCCTACAAAGATTTTCTTAATTTATTTTATTTTTATTACATTGACTCTTAAGATTTTACTTTTATTATATTGATCATCTTTTTGGAAAAAAAAATTATATTACATCAAACTCTTATAAACTAAAAATAATATAAAAGAATAAGAGGTAAAAGACAAAAAGTGTAATTTAATATTTATTCTTTTAAGCTTTCCCTTTATAATATATAAATCTACTATATCAATAAAATTAATTGAAGGATAGAATCACATTAATGAAAATGTCACTAGAGTGATATATTTTCGCAATATTCATATTCAACATATAATGGGAAGAAAAACCTTGTACACCACCATGACAATATTTATTGTTTTAGGAAAGTTAATAACATTTTAAAAGTAATTTTTTATGAGTTTAATTATTATGAATTGTATAAAAGATTTTTTCAGTGTCATCCAATTACAACTTTTCATTTATATGATTTTTAAAGTATTAATAGATAAAATCAATAAATTTATTATAGATGAATGACTGTAATTGAATGTAAATATAAAATGACACAAGTTTTTTTTTCTCTTTTATAATACATTTTATTATTAGTGAATTCATTTAGTTTTTTTCTTAAGGTCCATATTACTTGATAAAATTCAATTAATAATAAAATTTCATTTATCTAATTATTAACATAAAATACTCTTAGACAAACGTCTAATAAGATTTTTTTTTGTCATCTTACTCATTAATATATATGATACGGTGATAAAATAATTTTATATTAAATAGTATGTTAGACGAAATATAGTATGTTGTTAAAATGGGCTAATCTGACTCATATGGGTTAGTCTATCTTGACCACAAAAAAATAGGTTAACCCAATCCAACTAATTTCTTCTTTTCTACTCAATCTGTTGGGTCGACCAGGTTTGGTTGGTTATACGGTCAACCAATCAATCAACAAAAAAATAAAAAATTATTTTTTAAAAAAGAGATCTTTTAAAAATTTTAAAATTAAGTATTTAATTGAGTCTTTATTTAAAATTAAGAAAAATTATTTTCTATTTTATTACGTAATATAATAATTTAAAATTAAAAAATGATTCTATAAAGTACAAATTTACAATTAAAGTAAAACATAATTAAAACTGAGTTCAATACAGGCTGACCCGATCCACCTGGGTTGAATTCGTATAGGTCGGGTCCTAAGTGGGTTGGGTCATGGTTTCGCTATTACGACACACATTTCTTGTTTTTTTCCCCTAATCTATCATGTATTCATAGTAAAATAAATATCTCTTAATTAATAGTCAGAATATTTTCCTCCCAAATGTAGAGATGAAAGTAAACCCTAGTAATAAAATACCTACAAGTAAAACCCTATCTATCAATTATGCATGCCAAACTTTATTGGTCTTTATTCCTTCTTTTTATGTTTAGGGTTTTAGGGTTCAGGTACTGGGGATATATTTTTGGGTGTCAGTTTGATCTATTCAGCATGAGCAGGTTTATATGTTATGATCCTTGATTTATTTGTCATTTGTATTGTTTGAGTTGGTACTAACTGTTTTATTTGTTGAATTTGGCATCATTATTCCATTTCTTGTGGTAATGCTTGTATATTGTGAATCTAAATCGTCTGTCCAAACTTTGGGCCACAATGGGATAATTTTTTATTATTATTTTTCAAATAGGAATTGAAAATAGTGTGAGGTTTATAACAATCTAGGTGTCTTGGTCAACTAGCTGAGCTAAACCCCTTGGTAAGACAACTTAAATAATTTAAAAATTAAAACTTAGTTTATTAGAAACATAAAAAAAATTAAAAAAGAGTGGTATTTGAAACTAGATATTAAATTTAGAAGTCGATCATGGGTAGATGCAATATGCAGGATACATCATGAAACGTGATAGTCATATACTCGATAGGTAGATGAAAACTATATGTTTATTGTGTCATCTCTCCACAAAGACACAAACAAATAAGGGTTGTGTCGATTGTCTTAAGTGTACAACTAATTAACGGAAATAACCCGCAAACCCTAGCATAATCTTCAATTTGAGCATAAGGCTCTCCAATTATTCGCAATTTTTGCCGTGTGATATACATTTAAGGTTAGCATAGACTTACTAAAAGTAAAAAAGAGAGAAAACTATTAACTATACTAAATACATAATTAAGTAATTAAATACCTATAATACAAATAATAAATTAAATAACTATACTAAAAATAATAAATTAAGTACACTAAAAATTAATTAAATTATTATATTAAAAAACTAATAAACTAAATACATGAATATGCTTAATATAATTAACTACACTAACCAATTTTTTAATTAAATAACTATAGTAAATACCTAATCATTAAATAAATTCATATACTAAACATGTAATTATTATACTAAAAAATAATAAATTAAATAACCATGCTAGAAATAATAAATTTAGTACACTAAAAATTAATTAATTACTATACTAGAAAAATAATAAATTAAATAATTATACTAAAAATATAATAAATTAAATACATGAATATATTACATATAATTAATTACATTAACCAAATATTTAATTAAATAACTATAATAAGCTCGTAATTCATTAAACTAAACATGTAATTATTTTACCAAAAAATTAATAAATTAAATAATTATACTAAAAATAATAAATTAAGCACACTAAAATTAATTAAATCATATACTAAAAAAAGAAATTAAATAACTATACTAAAAAAATAATAAATTAAATACATGAATATACTACATGTAATTAACTACACTAGTCAAATATTTAATTAAATAACTATATTAAATATGTAATTTATTAAATAAATTAATATACTAAACATATAATTATTATACTAAAAAAATAATAAATTAAATTATATACTAAAAATAATAAATTAAGTACACTAAAAATTAGTATACTAAAAAAAAATTAAATAAATATACTAAAAAAATAATAAATTAAATACATGAATATACTACATGTAATTAACGACACTAATTAAATGTTTAATTAAATAACTATACTAAACACATAATGCATTAAATAAATTAATATACTAAACATGTAATTATTATACTAAAATATTAATAAATTAAATAAATATACTAAATTAAATAACTCTCTACATAAATAGCTCATCAGAGAGTTAAAAGAATTTCACACACAATCAGCTAAGAAAGATTTAAGGAACATGAATGAAGAAGGACGACTTGCAGTTGGGGTAAGATTTAATAAAGCAGCTGAGAAAAAATGAAGAAAAAGAAGAATTACGTAGCAAGAACAAGAAAGAAAGAAGAAGAACAAGTAGTAGGAAGACATAGAAAATAAGGTAGGATTTAAGGAGAGAGAGGACAATTAAGTGGGGGAGAAAATGAGGTAACATTTAAGGAGAGAGGAGAAATTAAGTGGTGGAAAAAATGAGAGATGATTTAAGGAGAGAGGAGGGAATTGGTAATAAAGATGAAATGAGAATTTAGGAAAAAAATTTATAATAGTAAGTAAGAATTGACATAGATGGAAGTGTTAATTCAAAATCTCGCAAGAGATTTGTTGAAAATGGGCCAAAACCCAATTTTTTCATTTTTGCATAGCACCCTCCAACATGTTAAATACACCCTTTAATCCAAAAATCATGTTGTGTATTTGCTGGTTAGACCCTTTTTCGCTAATACACCCGTCGACTTTAAGGGTCCTATAAATTTCATTTTCAGGATCTTACTATCTACACCTTTAAGATCGATGGATACACCTTTTATATCTTGACTGCTTAATGCATATTTCCGTGGGGTTTTATTTAGCAAAGACGAGAGAGTAAATAGTAAGTATTTATTTTGTTCTCTTGTGATTTTTTTTAAACTTGAATTGAGGTAAAAAAATATATTTTAGAGAAAAAATTAAAAATCAAATATTAATAAAAAGTATAAACAAACTGAGAAAATGGGTGTCTATAGTTTTTAAAAAAGATGTCAATTTTCATAAATAATACATCTTGAGATATTTTAGTGACAAGTTGGTTAAAATACTTTAAAAGAATAATAAAATAATATTCATTTTATTAATCAAGAAACTTTCAAGTTTTAGTTTTTGTTAAAAACATGGAAACAAAGTTTGAAAAATTACGGATATAATAAAGACTTAATTATTTTTGTATTATATTATTTTTTAAATTATTCAATTACGTTCCACTATTATTAGACGATTCAATTTGGTACCATTCTTTTTTAAAACGATGCAGTGTGATCCTTATCACCCAAGTTGACTTAAAACGATTAAGTTTTTTATAATTAGAAATGATTTTAAAGCATTTCTAAAAATCTGTAACTAAATTAGTGGCGGTTAATTTTAACCATCACTATTTATATTTAAATTAATAAAATATTAAAAATTATAAAATATTTATTTATATATTTAACCAATTTATTTTATTAAATTTAAATATTATATATTTTAATTTAATTATTAAAATTTAATCATTAATATTATTGATTTAAATAATTTTAAATTTATTGTTTTAATTAATTGAATATAAAAATTACATTAAGGTAATAATAATATGATAATTTAATTAGATAAATATAAATTTCATCTATATTAATATTTTAAATTTTTAAACATTATAATATCATATTGTAATTATTAAAATTAAATGAAATAAATATTAATAATTATTATATTATTATCATTATTTAATATATCTAACAATAATAAATTAAGTTTTATAGAAATATTATTTGTAATTAAATTTCTAATTAAATTTTAATTTTTATTAACAATTTTTTTATTATTATTTAAAATTAAAAATATTATGGTAGCGATTTTAACTGTTGTTAATTAAAATAATATTATATTATTATCTAATACTAGTGAAAACACAAGCGTGACAATGCTTGTGTATTCACATTTCTATTTTAATATGTTATAACAATTTTAGGGTTTTAATTTAATATTTTTTATATTTTGAAATATAAATTATTGTGTGACATGTTTTGAAATGTATTTTGTTAATTTTATATTTTTTATTTATGATAACATGATAAAAATATGTCAGATCATATTTCAAATATGCAATGAATATGAAAAAAATGAAAAGAGAAGAGAATTTGAATAGAACTCAAAATATTGTCACACATGTGTATTTGTATGATGTTTATTAAAAATATTTATCATGAAATGTATACATATATTAATCACGTAAAAGGAAGATTGATTTGTGATAGCATAGAAATTGTGAAAATGTACATATATTAATAGGTAGAAGTTATATTTGTGAAATTGAGAACATTCATAAAATTTTTAGAAGGTAAAATAGTCATAAAATGTGTCACTAAAATATTATATTCCCATTGTATAATATATAGTATATAATATAATATCATATATTATAAATTATAGATATAATTAGACAATTATGTATGTTGGATATCAATATTTTAAAGTAATTTTTTTCTTAAAGTTATAAAATTGATCTAATGGTAAAGTTTATGTTTTGGGAGTGAAAGGTTATGGGTTTGAATTCCTCTTATGATAAAGTAATTTATTTTTTAATTTAAAAAGAAATATAAGGATAGAATATGTATTTTGAAAAAATAGATATGGAAAGAATATTCTCTTTATTAATAGTATAGATTAATATTTTATTAATTTGAATTGAAACAGGGACAGATTTTAACAGCCATTAATTAGCCAAGTTTTTTAACCACAGAGTTTAGAATCATTAAAGACAAAAGTTAGCAATAATGTAACACAATGAAGGTGAGAAGGCAGTTATTTGACGCAGACAGATTTTCCTCATATCTTATTTTGATTACTGGAAACAGTACGTTGGTAGACTTTCCCACCCCACAGCGTAACACTAACACAATTAAGGTGAGAAGGCAATTATTTAATGATTGACACGGGCCTTATACTCAGGCCCCCAAAGAGTGGTGAGCTGTGACTCTTCTCGTGGTAGGGAAAAAATAAACGTAATATATTTTTCGAATGTTTTGATTTGACGTCAAGTAGCTAATGGGCAACTCACAATTATTGGTATCCTCATCCACAAGTTTCTCTGTACAAACATTAAACAACCGTCACCCACAAGAATCTCCAAACATCATAACCAAACGAATCATTTCATTATAATATATTTGAACGCTGATGAATCCCTTTAATTGATTAGCATCGTCAAATTGTGTTCCTGTTATGTTATATATCATGTCTTTGAGGTGGATATGAATCAAAGAAACTAAATTTTCTTTGACGTAGGCCATCCCAGGGAGGATGTGAGACACACCATGATTAGTAGCACTCAGTTGGTAGAGAGAATAGGTGGGTGCTGACACTAATGGAGGTCACTGTAATTCTATTTTGCATTCAGCTGTTCAAGCGTATGCAAATATAGTTGCTCGATCTTGTCACATTTTGCTATTGTGGGAGCAAGTTCGTGCCCCCCTCATAAATACATGTTACCAATCATATATTAACCAACATCCGTGAATGATCAAAAGGATCATGCATGCTCAGTTACATGTATGGATATGGACATAATTAAATAGTTACATGACGACATCTTTATAGATAAGGATAGAGGGAATAAAAGACAAGGTTGCTTGTGGCTTCTGCATATAATATCAATTTTTATTGATGTCTAGCTTGCTAAATTTTACCCTCTATGACTTTTACGCTGTTGATCTTTATACAGAAATAAGATATATATATATATATATATATTCTTGAATTTTCGTTTTCTTTCTTTTTTTGATACGCACTTTTTTGTTTTTTCCCCCTCCTATTGATACCATATATATAGCTTCCTTTAATAATGCAAAGTTCTATTTATTAATACAGACAATTTCGTTATATCGATGTCAATAAAGCCTTAACCACGACAACGAGCGTTATTCGATTTGAAGACCATACAAGCTAGACCAGATAGCCACATAGGACCATATTTATCCCAATAACTTGCCATTGTCATTATCGTAATAGATGTTACTTCCTGTTATAAAGTTTTGCTTCTTTCATCCTATAATTCTTCAAATTGCAACTTTATGCATATAGAAAAAAAAGATGATTAACTTCTTCCTTCCTTTCATCATTGGTAGGCATCTGCTGCTTTCACCTTTTTCCTTAATTATGTTTTGGAAAATAACTTCAAATTTTAACAAATATATTTTATTATACGAAATTAACCCTCGTTGCCAAATAGGATAAATCCAATCATGTAGCATATATTTGAAGGTAAAAGTGGAGCCCATGAAAGAGTTTCATCATACTCTGAGTACAATACGGAGAAAGGGGGGAAATGTAAAATATCGAAATGGAGAAAAGGAAAGGGAGAAACGTAATATCATGGTTTTGAATTAAATACGAATTATTCCTTAATTCCATAAGTTGTAAAGGAGGAAAAATGTCACCGTGAAAGTTTTTGCTTGGATTCTGGTACTGGATATACTTTATAATATTGTTAGCATCCCTCCTTCCACACTCAAGAATCAAGATTAGTCTCTTTCATTTTATTATTTTAGAGACACCTTATCACTTTCAATTAGCACTTTCCTTTCCCTAAATCCAATTTCTAGAGCAATACCGTTGCCAAAATCTATATACCAACCAATCAATAGTCAACTATTCAGCATTTTGTTTTTTGTGTGTGTGTTTTCTTATTATGGAACCTAATTTGATACTGCACGGAACAAGTTTTAGCTATCGTTGGTGCGTATTGGTATTGGTTTTAATTTCAATTTCGTAGAGTTTAATGGTTGTAATTTTTCTAGGAAGGATAACTTAGTCGCCTAAATAATTAAATATATATTTTTAGAAATAACCTGTGCATGATTTACACCATGAAGATTATAGACGAACAGAGCTTTTGGTGGGCAGTTACATCCCGAAAGGCATTTGGTGCTCTACACTATGCAATTGTAGGACGCGTTTTCTATGTTAAAAACTATAGAAACTCGAGTCAAACAACAATGGAAGGGTTGTCATCATCTTTGTATATTTTTTGTTCGAGTTTAATTTTTATACATTGAAAGTATAAAAAAATTGTTACTTAATTACAATTTTTTATTTATATAAATTTTAAAATATAAACTAGTAAAATTAATAAATTTATTTTACATGAAGGATTGTGATTAAATGTTAGTGTAAAATATTTTATGTAAGATTCTATTTTAATGATGCAATATAAGTATATGAAATCAATAGAAATTAAGAAAAACTAAATTTAAGTTTGGCCATGATTAATAAATTAATTCATTTTAAAATAATTGGTTGTAAATACCTATATTGATAATATGTGTTATTTAATGAGTATAACTGGAATTAAATAGATTTTAAAATAATTATATATGAGAAAACAAGGTTTAGTAAGGTGAGAGGTAACATGGAAAGTATTCTTTGGAATTGAAGTTTTTGGAAATTTGAGGGAGGGGGGAGTGGAGGGTTACATTTAGCAAGGCAAAATTACTAAGTACACCCTGATTATGTATAAACTTTCCTCTTCTTCTTCTTTCCTTACTAGTTAATAGAAATTTAATCATTTATTATAATTAATTATTTCAAATAAACTAAAGTGTATATATATATTACTAGAGGAAAAGAATAAAATAAATATTTTTCGAAACAATAATAATGAGGAGAGGTATATTTATGTTATATATTTTTAGTAGGAGTTTGCATATTATAACTTAAGGAGTAGGCCTATTAGGATTGTCATGTGAGAAGGGAAGTAAGAAGCATGATCATTCTTACCTCATTTTTACCCTAGAGTTTAGAAGCTTGGAGAAAGAAAAAAAGAAGTCATAGAGAGAAAAATGAAGAGAGAAAGTTATTCCCGCATAAACTCTGTACAGTTATCATAATCTTATCATTGAAAATTCATTAATCGTTGGATTGGATTTAAAATTGGAGTAGGTTCCAGACCTGTGGCTCACTATTCTAATTGTTCGGATCTATATTTGGAACTCTAGTTTGGAAGCAAATGGCAGCACATATCTACAATAGAAACTCTATTTTTTACCAAGGGTTCGTTAGATCAAAAAAGGAAAATCTTCGTTTGTCTCTATTTCTTCATCGAGGTAAATGGGGGATTATCTCTCATGTGATATGTGTAGATTAAATGGGTAGTGAAACAATCTCTAAGCTGCAATAGGTTTCAATGTTGCGTGTATGCTATTAAAGGGTTATGAACACCCGCAAAGAGTGTTGATAACATGTTTTGTGCATGACTATGTAGACATATGTAACTGGAGATTTGTATTTATACAATGAAATGGTTTGCCAAATTAGAATTTGTGTGGTTGGTTTAATGTAATAATTTATTTTATTGATTGGAGATGTGTTTGAATAAGACATAAGAGAAATTGAGATTCAGGTGTGGTTGCCACTCATGAATAATTAGGTTTAGATGTTTTCTTCCATTGAGAGGATTGATGGAAAATTAATTATTATCACTACAAATGTAGAGTGTGTTGATAATAAACAAAAGAGATAAAAAAGCAGAATGCTTGAGAGTTTGGAGTTAGAATTATATTCTAGGAATCTTATAAGTTAAATACTTGTTATCTGAAAATTTTTTATAAACATTCTTTAGTGTTTTTGTACTATCTTTCTGTGTGGTTAACCAAATGGAGTCCCGTTTGTAGTTTTAGAAAATAGACATTTGGGGTTATACTTTAGGCTCACAAATCACATAGAAATGTTAGGAATTGACTGAGTTATAAGTTGAGTGTCTAATCTAGTGAGCGAAACGTATGTTTGTATGTCTTATAATTATGAGTGTCACGAAACGATGCGATAAAGGAGTAAGATAAGAAAGGATCATGCAGGTTGTAATGGTGTTGATTGTTGTGGTGTGTCTTATAATTATGAGTGTCATTAATGATTAAATGTTTGAAATTTTTTTTGGGAGTATGAATTGAGGATTTGACTCACTGTATGATATTTGTGATGATTACCGTTGAATGTATAATGTATTAATGATCTAGGATAGTCAAGGTGTGTGCTTGATGATATGTCATCCCAATTGCGGTTAAGGGTGGATTATGGTGACGTTATTGGATTATTCTAAGGTATCTTATAATTGTGAATGTGATGAATGATTAAATATCTGAAAGTTGTTTGAGGTGTGTGAATTGGAGATTTGTTTAACTATGTAATATTGATGTTGATTTCAACTAGACATATAGTGTGTTGATGATGATGGTCAGGGTGTACCTGATGAGGTGTCATCCCAGTTGCATTTGGGAATAGTGTGTAATGACTTGATTAAATATTGATATTGTGATTTATGTTAATGATGATGATCGGGGTGTACCTAACAAGGTATAATCCCAGCCGCGATTGAGGGTGGAGTGTGATGACATGGTTATGACACATGAATATGGTAGTGGAAGATGTTTTGTAAGGATTTCCCATTGTATGGTGCTTTGCACCATACTTCTTGTGTTGTTTTGCATTACATGGTTGTACCTATGTGTTGTTGGCATAGAAGATTATTCACTTCAGGTGGACCTATGGTGATATGGTTATACCTACGTGTTACTGGTGTAGAAGAGGACCGCTTCAAACGCATACTTGAGAAAGCATGCATGAGTGTGACAATTAGAGGAGTTTTGTAAGGATCACTCATTATGTGGTGCTCTAGACTAGACTTCTTGGGTTGTTTGGCATTGCACGGTTGTATCTATGCGTTACTGGAGTAGAAGAGGATTCATTTCGGGTGGACCTATGATGAGATGGTTGTACCTACATGTTATTGGTATATAAGAAGACTGCTTCAGACATGTACTTGAGAGAGCATGCATGGGCGTAATTAGCATGAATGAATTTATGTGTGTGGATATATAATTTCTGTCATGAGTATAGAATGGATTTATATGCTTATTTATTGTACATTAGTTGACTGTTCATACTCTTTATATGTGCCTTAACATGTGTGAGACGTATTTTTATCCCTTGTTATTTGTTGTTGTATTTTGTTTAGGTTGAACGTCATTTTCAGGTATGTAAGATCATGATGATATTGTTGGTGATGAATGATTTAGCTTTTCTTTAACTTTCCATTGGGATGTACTGATTAGGTGTGACCTCAGACTAGGGAGAATTATTTAATATTTTTTCTATTATGAAGATGAATTATTCAATATTTCAATGAGTTATAGTAATTGAGAATCTTGTAAAGTTCATTTGTAAAGCCTAATGTATTACTTTATGCTATGTTTATTATATTATAATTTTAAAAAATAAGTATATATTGGGATATGTGAATCCTTTTACCTAAATGCAAAGTTTACTATTTTAATAATAAATTTTTTTGTTATTTTTTTAATTAATAAATAAAGTGTTTGGAGGTAGAAGAGTGTCACACCTAACTTGGCAGATAAATGGATTTGGGAAGTGGAGAAAATTTTCAAGATAAGGACTTGTCTAGAAGATAAGAAGGTAACATATGCGACTTTTATTTTGATTGAAGAAGCGAAATTATGGTGGCATGGAACTCAACAAATGATGTTGGCCTGGGGAGAACAATTAATTTTGAACAAATTTCAAGGAAAGATATCTAGAGAAGTATTTTTCAGATAGTGCCAAATATGCAAAGGAGATTGAGTTTTTGAAACTAGAGCAAGGTAGTTTATTTGTTCATGAGTATGCAACTAAGTTTAAACATTTGGCCCGTTTCTACTCAAGCCACTTCTGAAGTTTGGAGGTGCAAGGCATAAATTTCTCTTCATCTACAAAGTCAACACTTCAATCATCAATTACACAAAACATCCAAATTCACATAACACTCAAATTAAGTTTAAAAGCTCAATCAATCACAATTTGTTAACTTCACAACCATTAAATAATAATTCTTCAAATTAAAATTAAATATTTAACTTCTGTTACTTATTTCTCCCTCTAAAAGCTAACTTCAAAGAAGAGAGAGAAATCTAGTCGCAAAAATCACTCAAAACCTATAATGACCAACACTCAAAATCAGGAGCAATAAAAGAGATTGTATCAGATTTCAGTAACAAATTTGTTGACCATGTAAGAAGAGAAAAATTAGCAGTGATAAAGAGCTAGAGACGGTGATGGAGAAGAGACAAACTAAAAAAAGGAAGAATGGAGAAGAAATTAGAGGAGGGGAAAAGAAAGAAGAAATGGGATTATGTTTAGTAATGTTAATTTACTATTTGCACCCCCTAACGGATTTTAGAAAACTTTCCGAAAATCACTTTGAACACCTCAAATTAAAGAAAACAACAATTATACTCACATTCTCACCTTACTAAGCATTATTTAAATTCAATCACACAACATATCTACAATTAATACAATCACTCCTTAATCAAATCAAAACTTAAACTTGAATTTCTGTTTCTATTAATTTCTCACACTTATAACTTATTATTACAACATGTACTTACACTTTAGGCCCTAAAATTGAATGACATGGTATTTCTTTAACGCAAGCAAGACAACCAAATTGAATCAATATGCAGTACATGTCTATGGTGTTGCTTTAACGAAAGCAAGGCAACCAAATTGCCCGCATACACTTGGCAAGTATTAGATTTACACAAGGGAAAGACTAGGAAACAACAATATGGACTCAAGCTCACCTATTCCACATTATTGTTGTACAAAGATTCCTTTATATTTTCCTTTTGCTTTGGTGAAAAAACTACAAGAATTAAAGGATTAAGTCTCTATTTTATATTTTTCCCGCACACTTTACATTAACTTTATTAAGGGAATATATACCACGCATTTGTATTTGTCACATAGTCCCCTCATATCAATATCACTAATATCACTTAACTACGCATACGCATATAAAATTGAATGACATATTGATTTCTTTTATTAAGAAAAATGTTGGCTTACAATGATTCCTTCATAAAATTTTACTCCGTCCCTTCCAAGTGTCATTTGTAAAAAAAAAAAAAAAAACTGTCCAAGTTGTATATAATTTTTTTAATGTTATATTTTTACTAATCCGTTGATAGTGTTACTTTAATTTTTTAATGTAATATTAATATTAAAAACTAATTTTATCAAATGAATACTCTTTTCATTTATTTATTATTATTAATTATCTACAAAACAACCTAAAGTAACATTTAATACGAAAGAGTGATATAAAAAAAATAAAAAGAAATATTTAGTAAAAACATTTCTTTAAATGATTACTAGTAAAAACAGGGTTAAACAATCCTACCTTAAATTACCAATAAAACTAAAATAATTTTTTATTTTTAATTTTATCCTTAATATATAGTTATTCATATATACTCATATATTTGTCTCTTATATTATTTATATATACTCTTATATAACAGGAATTGTTTATACATTTTTTGAAAGAAACTAATCTTATATTAAAAGGATGAAAATTCGATGGGGTAAGAAAACACCAACCAGAGGCAACTTTTTTCTGTTATACTATATGCACTGCTGTGTATAGAAAAACGATAAAGTGTACATCCCTTTTTTCGGCTATAAATAGAAAGAAATGAGAAACAGAAATGAAAAAGAAAAAAATATCTTTAGTATAATGAAAAATAATAAGAAAAATAAGGAAAAAAGAAACTGGGGCACGATAACACTACTACTTGAGATACTTCACAAGTACCAATACCAACAATTTTGTAATTCTGTTTGCTTGTGTTTATCATGATTTTGTAGACACACACTACTTGAATGCCTGAAAAGAGTATGAATGAATCAAAGGAGCCCATCAGCCCAATAAAGAAGTTTTTGTACACCTTAAGAGTTATGAAAATTAGAGCAATCTACTATAATTAAGAACAAAATATATTTCATCACCAAGGTATTTATTTACATTTACAAGAAAAAGTAGGTAAAGAATGTATTGAAAGGAAGGAAATTGAAAAATAAAAATAAAATGTTTCAGTTACATATTTTAATAATTAATTTTAAAACGGCAGCACTTGGGAATTGTAGAACAAGAAAATAAATTAAACTGGTGAAGATGCGCAGTGTATAAAGGGGGTCACCTTATGGTGGCGTGAAACTGGAAAGAAGAAACCACCAGAAAAAATGCAAGAGTTAATGGAAAGAGCAGTTTGAGTATATTCAGCGGCTGTTGCCTATTTTCAACTTTTCAACCCGGAAACTCAGACTGCATGTCGTAACAGAAAGGCCGAAAAGAAGAAAAAGAGAATTAATTGAAGGGAAGGTTAGCGTAATAAGCAAGTGACACGAGGAAGAGTTGCGGCCAATATGCATTCCTTCACAGCTTCTTCTCGCCGCATCAGATTAGATACGTCACACATACACAGCTTTACACGACACCACACCATGTAACAACTCTCCACGTATTAATTTTAAAATCAAATGAGGAAAACACATGGAGAGTGTCAAATTCTCTCTCTCTCTCTCTCTCTCTCTCTCTCAGTCCCTTGTTTTTTGTTCCAGAGACGGAACAAACTAAACGAAGAATCAAAACTGTGAAATAGCAAGGGCATCCATTCCACCTCAAAGAATTTACATTCCCGACATAATGTACAGAGAAGAAAGAGAAGAAGAAAAAAGCAAAAAAAAAAAAAGAAAAAGAAAGAGAGATGCCCACAAGCAATTGTTGAATTGAACATGCAACCTAGAAGAGACCCAAAATTCGCAGGTGTGACAAGGTTTGCTTTTTGAGGAAAGCAACGGAGTAAAATCCAAAAGGGGAGGATGTGAGGCGATCAAGAGTTGTGATGATCTGAGGAGGTGTGTCCGGTTGGGTCTTTGACCATTTGCAGCGTTTTTGGGTTGTCCTGGCAGGTACAGGTGGTGGTGTTGTCGCCGAAGGAAGATGTCCTGCTAGTGCTGCTGCTGGAAACGCTTGGAGTGGCTAAGAATGTTGGCTTCTCTTGGCCGGCCATGATCACCAGGATCTTCTCCTCGTAGGCTCTCTGAGGCTTTTGGTCTTGTTCTGTTTTTCCCTCGCCCGCTTCCAGGTCCCTCTCCGTTTCCCCGTTCCCTTCCAGGTACCCAGAGAGCTTCCAATAGGAGCATGCAAGGATCAGCAGTGCGAAGGCTATTAGACCCAACATCGCCGCTAAGCCGCCGAAAAGGTACGGCACCGGTGAATGCCACGGCGAGTGTGGCTGCTGCGGAGACACCGGGGCTCTGTCCCTCATGTTCATGGGCTCCCTGTATGCAGCCATCTTTGTATCAAACAGAGGAGAGAGTAAATAGAATTATTGAGTGAAGGAATTGGACTTGAGAGCTCCATGGTTGGGTGGAAAGGTATTTATAGACAGGTTTTCATTATGGGTAAAGAGGTTATTATTGTCGTCATTTTTCATCTCTATGAAGGACCAGTGGGACCCCTCCCCTACGTTTTCTTTTTTTTATTTTTCCACTTCCCCTTAGAGGATAGGACTGGATTATTATCGCAATTCGCAACGCACTCAGGGGTGTACTGGTCATGTCAATTTCATAAGAGGAGAATATGATCCTCTTGCATGTTTCGCAGCAAACAAACACACAAATAAAGGGGGAAAAAAGAAATGGAATGCCACTCGATGTATATTCAATTATTCTATGTTTTTTTATTTATTTTTATCATCGCAAAAAATAAAAAAAAAATATATATGAAATACGGTAAAATGTGATAAAAAGTTACCAGAAAAGATGGCGAGTATGATATTCTTTTGTAATTCTTAAAAGCAGTTATTAATTAATATTTTGCGATAGAGAATTATAGTGACGAATTTCCTGGTGGTTTATATGATTTTAAGATTCTAAATAACGTACAAATGCATGCATGATTCATGAGATTGGATTATTGTAATCTGATAAAGTTCATATGTGATGTTTAGATAAACATAAAGCAAAATGCCCCTGCGTAGGCTTTGGATCTTACTTTGGTTTAAGTCGCATATCGGAATTGTAAATTCAATCCGGATATGGAGATTCCGACTAGGGAACCCTGTGATTAGCTCGTAGCCAATTAAGAATTTAACGTGGAATAATAATATGCAAAAAGGGATTCGTCTACTTAATGGGTTGGGATTAGAATGTTTATTATTCTAATAGGGCCATTTAAATGGGATGCAGCCTAGGGTGCCGTACTCCCAGAACCATTAAGGTAGTATTGTTTTGTGAGAAATGTAATGCAACATAGGACCATGTGACATCAGATATGGGGCCCACTACGGTAAGGTTGCTGTGTGTAGCACCTGATGAGCATGAGATATCCATCAATCCTATGTGCTCTATATTCTACTTTACTTACTACAGTGGGAGGAGATTCTGTTCCAGCCGTTCGATTAAAGTACATTCGTTTACACTTCAGCACTTCAGCACCCTCCCGCCTGAAACGGCGGCGCATCTACGTCGTGTAGGAAGCGCCCACGGTATACTCGTTTTCCATGGAATTATTCCCTCCCCTAAAGCTCTGTTTGCTTTTATGCGAAAATTAAATACTTTATTTCGTAGAATCTATATTTTTATTTTCATTAAGTTCATATCTTATTTTTTATTTTTCTCTTCTCTATTTTTTTTTTTTAAATCAAACATACCCTTGTTTCACATGTCATAGCCTGACAACATATATGTTTATTAATCAATGTATCATTAATAAATGAAGTGGGTAGAAAGAAGGTGGAAAACGGTTTCATTTTTTCAAAAAGCTGCTGACTCAGAAAATAAAACAATCATGAAATATGGTCCCGTCATCAATACTCCAATATGGCTAATTGGCTATAATTTCTTTTGATGGTGTTGTTAACTAGTCTCTAGAAGATGATTAAAGATCATTAATGAATATTAAATTAAATAACTAATCAATATTAAATTTTATAAAAAAATATTGTATTATTAAATAAATTTTTATTTGAATAGTTATTAACATATTTTTACTTTATTAAAAGACAAAATTTTTTATAAATGTTACTTTATTAAAAGACAAAATTTTTTATAAATGTTATTAAATTTTAATTTCTATTTTATTTGATGAACACAAAAATATTGTTATCCTATTTTTTATTTTAACCCTATTGAAAATTAAAAATAAAATAATTTTAACATTTTCACTATATAATTTAATATTTTGATATTTTATTTTAATTTATTAGTAATTTTCAACAATGTTAAAATGAAAAAAATAATAAAATAACATTAAAATTATTTTATTGTTAATTTTTTTGTGTAGTTAATAACTATTCAAACAAAAAAAGTTTAATTGGTATACATTGCTAGTGTAACAAACTTTTAAGTTTGTGATTGGATGCTAGTGTGACAAACTTACACTAACATCCAACCACAATCTTTAATTTAGGATAAATTTGTTAACTTTATTAATTAATATTTTAAAACTCATATAAATAAATAAATAAAATATGATTGAATGTCACTGTAAAAGTCTTTTACACTGTCAATGTATACTAATTAAACTCTTTTTTAGTAGCATAATTAACAATAAACTTTTGTAAAATTTAATGTTATTAATTATCTTTAACTAGTGTCTAGAGAAATGGTTAGTATTCTCCTTTTTTTTTAAATTGACTTAAATATTAATTTATTTGTCATGAATTTATCCTTAATTAATTTTTGGTCTAATAGTTTGTTTTTTATTTTTTTTATTTTTTCATTTTATTTCTAGTAAGTTTATAATTTTTATTTTTAATTCTTAAAAGAGTGAACTTACTAGAATTAAAGATAATAAATTAAAGAGATTAAAATTGAAAAAGTACAAAATTCCAAGACTAAAGTTAATAAAAATTTCACTCCAATAGGTGCAACTCACATGAGTTGCTTATTGCATTAAAAGAAGTGTTTGATGGTCTCCACAGTACCACATCATTACTAAGCAGTACATACTCAATTTTACTTCCATAGAAGAAATTATAAGCAACTCCAAGAAACTCACAATTTTATAATTTTTTACAGTTTCATATTGTTATTAGTTTGTACAAATTGGGTGAAAAAAATTATTTTTTAATCATAAGCAACAGTTGTTTTGTGAAGCAACTCATATACTTTTTAAGCAACTTAAACTACATGTAAGATTGTTCCAGTGAGAGAGTTGTTTCAAGTAACTCATTAACATTTTAAGTAACTTTGCAGACATCTCCTACTAGAGGTGCTATCAAAATTTAAAAAATTCAAACGTACATAGATTAAAAACAACGAATATATTATCATATCTGTAAATGTAAGATAAAATTTTGAAACTATTTTTGTCTTTTTTAATAAAATTATTTTTAAGTTGTCTTAGACATTAACTATTTTTAAATCAAAATATTCTTAATTATTTTATAATAATCACATTTTCTTTCTTATGGAGATTGAAAAATATGATTAAATTCCATTAATTAATTAAGTAGAAAATAATAAGTGAAAAAAAAAGATGATATGTTTTAATAAATTTAAGAGTCATTTTAAAAATTAAACTTAAATTTAATGCTTTCAACTTAATTAATGCTCTTAGTTGAGCACGATGCAAAAGTTGTTATAACTTCTTACATTGTCTTCAATTCCTATAAGACCAAAAGAAATTGATCAATTTTGTTCAAAAGTATGAATTAATAACAGAGAAAACACTTATACATTGTCAGTGTAAAAGGTTTTTACACTAACAGTTAATCACAACCCTTTATATATGGTAAAAATTTGTTGACTTTATCAATTAATACATTAAAAATTATGTAAATGAATGTTGTGATTAACTACAATGTAAAACGTTTTACACAGATACTATATAAATGTTAAACTCTTAATAAATAGTGTCTTATATATAGTTGAGATTCACTTATGATAAACATTAAGGTTCTGCTACTCCTTTATATACATATACATAGAGATACTTCTTCTAGACTCGTATATAAATAAAAAGTTGAGTGGTTTGGTGGATTTAAATATAAAAAAATCCAACTAAGTTTGTCTTATTGTTATTATTCTTAAAACACTTTTCATTTAATCACAATTATGACTTTTTTTATTTAAAATATCAAGTTTCAATTAAGAGTGTTTTAAAAATAACCTCATTTTGTACTTGACTTTAGTGAAATTAAATGATAATAACTAATTTTTTTAATATATGTGAAATTCAGTATTTTTACACACATATATATATATATATAGAGAGAGAGGGGGGATTCATTTACTCCAAACGTACTCTTTATCTTAACCTTTTATTTTCTTGAAATCTAATGATAAATATTAGTTATTCATTAGAATCATTAGATTTCAATAAAATGAATGAGTAACTCCCTTAAACTTACTTTTGGAGTAAGTGTCTTTTATATATATATATATATATATATATATATATATATATATATATATATATGACAACTCCGGTGAGAAAAAAGGTTATAGTGAAAAATGAGAAAACATAATAATAATCATATGATTTCGAGGTTCAGATTGAGTTGTTAATTAAACAAGCTCACGTGGTTCTCTCACACAAAGAATTCTCTCACAAACCAAATCTTTGTTCGATATGTCGCTCTCTCTTGTTTGCCCTGCGGATCTTCTGCAAGATCACCGCCACCTCTGCTAGTAATGATGTCATCGTCGGCGGCAGCAGTGGAGGTATCAATGATGGTAATGACGATGATGATAGAGTTGGTAACAACAAAAATAAAGGTGGTGGCATGAGAGTGGTAGTGGTGATTTAGGGCGACGCCACCACCATCGTCGCCCTTCACCATCGTTGTCGTTACCACCATCGCTACCACTCTCACCGTACGTCGATGACACTACCCTACATTGTCAATATTTCCACAACCACTGCCCCTATCGTTGCTACCATCACCACCATCGTCAATGTGGTGGTGGCAGTGAGGATAGTGACAATCTTGCAAAGGATTTGTAGGGCAACCAAGAGAGAGTAGCACATCAGACAAAGATTTAGTTTGTGAGAGAAGTCTCTGTGTGAGAGAACCACGTGAGCTTGTTTAATTAATAAATCAATCTAAATTGTTTATTAAAATCCTATGATTATTATTATGTTTTCTTGTTTTTCACCATAACCATTTTTCTCACTTGAGTTGTGCTATATATAAAGGACAACTCAAGTGAGAAAAATGGTTACAGTGAGAAATGAGAAAACATAATAATAACCATAGAATTTCAATAAATGGTTTAGATTATATTGTTAATTAAACAAGCTTATGTTGTTCTCTCATATATAGTATTCTCTCATAAACCAAATCTTTGTCTAATGTATTACTCCCTCTTGTCAGCCCCGTAGATTCTCTTCAAGATCACCACTATCCTCATTATCACCACCATTGTTCGTTGGTATTGCTGCTAACGATGATGATAGTGGTAGCAGCAATGGGTTGTGGTGACATTATTGACAATGGTAATGGTAGTGTTAACGATGTAGGTAAAGGTGGTGGTGGTGGCGACAATGGTAGGGAGCGATTGCAGTAATGACATCACCCCAAGTCGTCACTACCATCGTTGTTGCCATCACTTTTGTCGTCATAATCACCAACCTTAGCAGCACATCAAACAAAGATTTTGTTTGTGAGAGAAGTTTATGTGTAAGAGAACCAGGTGAGTTTCCTTAATTAATAATTAAACATGAACTATTTATTGAAATCCTATGGTTATCATTATGTTTTCTCATTTTTCACTGTAACTTTTTTTCTCACCTGAGTTATCCTTTCTCTATATATATATAGAGAGAGAAAGAGGACAACTCAAGTGAGAAAAAGGTTACAGTGAGAAATTAGAAAGCATAACAATAATCATAGAATTTCAATAAACGATTCAGATTGCGTTGTTAATTAAACAAGCTCATGTGGTTCTCTCACCCATAGTCTTTTCTCACTAACTAAATCTTTGTCTGATGCACTACTCTCTCTTGTCAGCCCTACTATTTCTATGCAAGATCACTAATACCCTCATTGTCACCACATCGTTTATTGGTACTGTCGTCGATGATACTAAAGATGGTGGTAGTGGCAGTAGTGATGAGGTAGTTGTGGTGATAGTATTGACGATGGTGACAGTAGTGTCAATGACGTAGGCATAAGTGGTGGTAGCGGCGATGGTTGGGGACGACTGCGGTGGTGGCACCATTCCAAATTGTCGCTACCGTCGTTATCACTGCTAAATTTAATAAAAATAACCTTTTTAGTAAGAATTTAGCTCCAAACCTACATATCAAATTACAGTGCATCTGTATTTAGTAATTTTATTATTGGATGAAATGTATAATTTTATATAATATTTTAAGAAATAAAATAATATAAAATAAAAAATTAATATGTAAAATTATAATTAATATATATGATTGAGTTATACATTTCATCATTATTATTATTATAATAATAAAATAATATATATATATATATATATATATATGCTTGGGGTGATTCTTAAAAATGTTTGTATTTATTTTAAAATATTTTAGCTTGAATAAAAAATAAAAAATACTAGCTTAAAGTTTAAGCAGGTAATTCTCGATAGTGTTGAGATGAGCAAATTTTTTAGTTAACAAATTGGTTAACCGATTTTTAGCCAGATAATGGTGCTGCCTTCATATTACTTGTCTTTTTTTAAGGTATCGTCAGGTATTATATCTATACTTGAAAGTATGTTTAAGAAACTCCTATTGGGTGGTAAAGAAGATTGTAGAAAGATAAATTGGATGGCATGAGAAACAATGTGCAAGCCTAAGAAGGAGGGTGGTTTGGGTATCAGGAAGGTGTGCGAGTTCAATCGAGCTTTGTTGGATAAATGGAAATGGAGATTAAAGGTAGAAAACATAGGGTTGTGGGCATAAGTGTTAAAATCTAAATATAAGAAATTGGATGGGAGTTAGGTGACTAAAGGAAATAATTGCTAGAGATGGTTTTACTCTATAGAGGATGCTAATCAACTTGGGTGGTGGTGTAGCAATGTGAAATGGAAGTTGGGGGATGGAGGGGCGATGATGTTTTGGAAGGATACATGGTTAGGTGAAAAATGTTTGAGTGAGTCTTTTGGGAGACTTTTTATCTTAACATCTCAAAAGAATATTTTGGTTAAGGAGTTAAAAGAGAGGGGAATGGTGTGGTGATGAAATTGGAGGAGGAGTTTATTTGACTGGGAGGAGAAGTTGTTAGCCAAGTTAGTGGATATGCTTAAAGGGGTAATTTTAAGGTACGGAGTCCAAGATGAGTGGATTTGGACTGCCGATGGGTCTGGTAGATATGTCATGTCATCAGCTTATAAGGTCTTATCATCTGTCCAGGGTCTGGTAGATTGGGAATTGATCGAATATCAACTAAGGATAATTTGTTGAAACATAAGATAATTGGAAGGCAAGGTAGTGGGTGTGTTTTGTGTGGGGTGGAAGAGGAAACGAGTTTACATTTATTTTTTAATTGTCTTTTATCAGCACTAGTGTGGTACAAGTTATGTTCATGGTGGGGTAATGGTAGTATTGCATCATCATTTCCGCAATCATTTTTATCAATGGCAGATCTAATAAATGGATCGGAAGATTTAGTCAGGACATGGAAATTAATGTGGTTTACTGGAATTTGACAGATTTTGAAGAGTCGAAACGCAACAGTCTTTAATACTCGTCGCATAGAGCTCGATGATATAATTCAAGCTATTCAGTTAAGTGCGTAAGAATGGAGCTATGCAATGAAGTTAATGTCTCACTCTTTTACAAAATGGGTCATGAATCTCACTTTCTGTACTTAATATCATTTTCGTTTTATGTAGTTTATTAGCTTATTTTTGTAAATCGTGATTCGTGAGGTGACACTTCTTGTGTTTGCTCGCTTTTATCGATTCATTAATAAAGTTGGTTGGCTTATAAAAAAATTAATTATTATTAAATTTAATAAATTTATCTTAAATAGTAAATTAGGTGTGAATAAGGTTGTAAAACTCTTAAAAGAAAAAAAAAAAAAGAAGAAGAATTTGATAACGGTGAGTAATTGATTGACAATAAAATAAGATTGAGAGATGGAAGTAGCTGTGTTGCGGATGATGTGTATGCGGTGTCTCCACTAGTCTGTTCTTCCTCTTCCCATTCTGTCCGAATTAATGAGCATGCTCATTTTTGGGGTATACTTATTGTGTACGCATGAATGCCAATCAGCTTTTATTTAACCACCTAGCAAATTAAATGACATGACCTGTGTAATTGTGCTTCTATATATACTTGTACGATGGAACCAACTACCACTAATGTATATTTCACTACTCTAACAACTTGATATCAGACATGTTATATTTATGCAGAGAGAGAGAAGCATGTTTATGCAAGAATACAATCAATCCAACTAGATGATTCATTCCAAATAATGCAAAAAATTATGACTCTGATCATGAAAGGTCCTTCGCAAGGAACGCCACACGTCCTAAATTGGTTGGTGATATGGGCTTCTAGGTTTGGAGGGACATGGTGAAAAAATAAATCTGGAGCAATACTTAATTGCCCTCCACTATATATGATTTTCCTGTCACACATTTTGCACTAGGTTTCCCATTCATTATGCACACCTTTGCCTTTGAACTTATGTTTGTCTAGTGATTTGTGGATCACATATAGCTCTACCTAGTGCAATTTTCAAACCGATATATATATATATATGTATATACTTGCTAGTTTAATCATCATGGATCTATCTATCTTCTTCACATGCTTATTGTAACTTCCATTATTTTGCCAAAGTTAGTGCCTAAAGGATATATTATATCATATAAATGAATAAATAAAAAAGAGAACAACGTAACGACAGTAAAGCTGAAGAATGGCAAATTGAAAGCTTAACAGGAAAGACATGGTAAAAAGGTAACAAGAGGAGGTAGTCATTGAAAGTTGAAACAAGTGTAAGGTATTTGGGCCCCAACACATGTTCCAAAATTGGGCCCCATTTCAAGAGTTCTCAGTCGTCACCTTCCACCACCCAACGTACACGCTAAGGACAACAGGGATACTACGATATTCCTTTCCCCTAAATCTAATCCTCATTTTCCCTAAACACATCTTCATTTTTCTGTATTATTTTATGTATAATTCCCCCTTTATTTCAGTTTAATCTTCACTTACTCACCTCCCACTAAGATTATTCTAGCTAAGTCACCACCAATCAGATAACACCAAGCCAAAGAAACAAATGAGCTGAGAATGGATTTGACGTATAAATCCAAACCAAATCCCACTAATTACATTTTTTAAATCATGATTAAGTGAACTACACGTATGTCACTTTCCTTCAATGGATTGTCTTCTGTTTTTATAGTCATTTTATAGTAGTTTTCATCTAAGATTTTTTTACAGCACCTAGTATTGCTTTTTTTTTTTTTTATCTCTATCCCACTAATTGCACGTTTTTCTTCTTATATTAACTAATCGTATATTCTATTGTGCAAAAATTCTTATAAATACTACTCTTTTATGCAATCATTATTATCTCGTCTATGTATCTAAATTCTATTAGCAGTCAATTGAATCAATGATTCTTTTAATTTATTCTCAGTAAATTAAAAATCCACTACCTAAAGTATGCGTTGAAATTAAATTCTACCAACACAAGAACAAAGTTGAAAATTTATCTCACAATCGATTGACTTGAAACTGTTAGAATATCTTTCCCATTTAATTTCGTGATTAGTTACAATACATGACGATATTCAAAATCTGTGAATGGAAGGATGGGTTAAATTTGAGAATCAATCATCAAATATTCATTGAAATTTTCTATCAGAAAGAAGAATAAAAATTATGCCCATATAATAAATTTAAAATTTTATTCTTAAACGAAAAAAAAATTGTACTTTTTTCTCTCTTAATGACACATGATTTTGTTGATAACACTTTTTCTGAAAAAAATAAAGCAACAACCTAATTCCTTAGTTAATTACAAGTAAATTTATTATATTAAGTTTTTTAATTTTTCTGAAATTTCAATATATGAAAAGCGTTCCACTTATTTTAACAAACATTAAAATTTATGTATACGCTATGAATATATCTGAATTCATTTGTCACATTATTTAACAAAATTTGACATTTCATGCAGTTGTTTATATATACATCAATTATTAGTAACAACAAGAAAGTTTTCTGCTAATTACATCTATCAAAATTAAACTCTTTTAATTCGTTTATGCTTTTAATTGATATAATATACAGGACAATTATAATTTTAAACAACCCACCCAGATATTAACATTTAATGAGCTGGTTAAATTATAAACTGAAATCACAAACTACCTACAACTATGTGAATGAGGGGCATAAATGATGGAAAAAAATCCTCACTCTTTCGTTCTCTATCACAGTAAATTAATAAATATATGTCATTTAATGATTTATATAAAATATAAAATAATTTATAATAAAAATTCATTAAATAATGTAATTTTTATTAACCAGTTGACACAGGAAATTAGATAATAATTTAGAAAAAAAAAACTGGAATGATATAAATTGTATTTTAAAATTAACTGTCCTACTGAATTTATTATTATGTTTATAAATATATTGGCTCAATTGTATCAACCTAGAGACAGCCTTAAAGTAATTGGAAAATGATGGGAGGGCAAAGTTGGTGGATAGTAGTTTGAGTACTTTATCCAAAACTTTTAATGCAAACTTTGAATAAACACGAAAAGATCCAATTATATTGAATTAGTTGCATTAAATAGATAAGGGAGTTTAAGACGTGCAAAGGTTCAAATCTGAAATGATCAAGCAAAATTTTTCCAATTGGAATGGGACTTGGGGACAATCATAGCACGGTCTTCAATACTATGCACGAAAAGATAAAGAAGTCAAAGCTTACTCAAAAAGCTTGAAAGGAGCTTAACGATGGAAATGAGAGAGATACATTTGCTTTACAGCTTTCCGTTTCTTTAGTAAGGAATGAGGATCAGTTCCAGCGACGTCGTTTTTCCTAATTAGTTTCACTTTCCCATCAACATACAAACTCTATAGCCCTACAATATTTCAATCTCCATTTCAGCAAACAAAGGATAAACACGCCTGTCAAACATGTCAGTTTTCTATTTTTTTGGTATCAATGTAACGCAAACATCATATACTTTAAGTGGTTTTTTCATTTACGCTAACTTCTTTTCATTAATTACGACCGAAAATAATAATAAACACAAACGCAGCACACAGAGACTCATAGCCAGAATTAAATCAACTGCGTTCTAATTAATTACTTTCTTAACGGTTTGATTGCTCCAAATAATTACAACCACCATGAAAAGGAATCCCGTAATTTGCAGCGCTTGCACATTAATGATTATTATATGTGAAGTGGGGTTGTACCCAAAACCTGAGGTCTTCATGTCAATCATCTTTCCTTTGGTTTTAATTACCAATTCTTAGTGAATATTTCCTATCGTGTCCAAATCCATAGTTTAAACAAAGGGATTAAGCAATAATTTCAACTTTTTTTGTTGTTTTATATGTTGGTTAAATTGGCAGTTTTTTATGACAGTACATAATAAAATAAACAACGGATAAGGTTTGAGTGGAAGCGTTTAGGTATGGGCCATCTTATGTGACATTTTATATTATAAATTATGTAATCCTAATCAGAGGCTATAAGTGTTGTAACCCTAACTAATAAAGCTGTAGATGCCTAGCGATATTAGTGGGAAAATGTTGGAATCTATTATCACAAAACTCAAAACTCAAACGCAGTGAAGAGTACTTGTTTCCTTCTCGGAGAAAAAAGCCTCACTTTTTGGCGTTCACATGATATCATATAGTTCGTAGCTAGTTCTGGCTTTGCTATACTTTTGTAGGTGATCGAAGATGTTCCAGGTTAAACAATAGAACACTCACACGTAATACATATTCGGTGAATAAAGTGGTATATAATGTATATGCAAAAGAAACAAAACATACGTGTATGATCAGAATACATAAAATTAAATTCTAAAACTAAAACGAACCACACAAAACTTACATGCTTAATTATTCATGTTTCTTTGGCGTTTGCTGCTTTAGAAAGGATGTCGATCTTGAAAATAGTAAAACTGCCTAATTGGTACATTCAATCTGACCCGTAACTCTATAAAGGGGGAAAATCTGATCCGTACAATTGCATGTACATAGTCGGTACCATAATCATAATAAGTGTCACATTTGTTATATTTTTAGTGAATGTCCACATGTATGCAAATTTAATTCATCCTAGGCAACTTTGTCATTAAAATTTTCACATATTCAACATTACATATTTTCGTATCACAAAATTCATACAAACAAATGATGGCATACTAACGTGGAAAGTAATCAACAATGATTTAACACAAAAAGTAATTGAAGTATCAAGATCTCGACCTTGCAGTTGATTATAATTAATGTACTTGACATAACTTTTTTGTGATACTACAATAAAAATTAAAATTATTCACAGAAAAAAAATTGTGGATAATGCTTAAAATCTTTGGGACATATGAGCTTTTTTATGGATTTTTCACGGCCGGAAATTTGTTGTGAATATGATTGTAGAATTTTTTTTTTTTTTATAGATTTTCATTTCTGTGGATAATTTACTAATGACATTTTTTGGAGGCATTTTTATGGAAACACCCAGAGTTATCTGTGGAAAATTATAGGTAAATATTTTTAACATATTTTTCTATGAAAATTACCAACGGATATTTTTCATGTATTTTGTTCTTTTTTACATGGATTTTTCTATCAGCATTTGTTACGGATATTTCTATCGAAAATCAACCATTTTTAAATGTGTGTTATCTATGAAATCTATGTGGATTGTTGTTGTTGTTCTTTAAGCCAATTGCATTATATTAAAAATCAAAATAGGAATATCATAAGGTATGTCATCCTAACTCTTTATTCAGTTTGAAAATCCAATTACTTACCACCAAGTAAAAACAATATAAAAGTCATCTCTCACGTACAAATATATGTATTCATAATCCATTCTGGAAAACTATATATGTGAGGTTAATTTTGCCACCCTATTCCATATTATTATTATTATTTTTCTATTATTATATTTTGAATTCTTAAAATTTTAAATAATCAATCATATTGAAAAGTAATAAAATAAAAAAAAAATATAAATGATCAATCATATTTTTAATTTTAAAATTTTTTATTTAAAATAATATACATAAATAAAAAAATTTAAAAATTTACTAAAACAATAAATCTGAAAAAAAAAGTCCTATAAAAAATTAGTTGTTTGGCATGAATTGTATTTTTATCTAAATAAATTCTTATGATAAATCGGTTTTTTACCTTATTTTTATCAAGTTTAATATTTGTTTGTAAGGTATGAATTCCATAATTATTGGGAAAAACACACTTTTGAATGTTTATTCTCACTTTAAATAGATACTTAAACGGGAAGGAAAAAGTCGGGTCCATTCCAACACACTTTTGCTAAAAGTTAAAACCTTTTTTATAAATACCAATGAGAAACAAAAGAGGATTCACTTTGAATTGGACAAACAATTAGTATTGTGACCTAAAGGAGAAAAACAGTAAGGAAACTTTGAATTGAGTCAACTCAGAAATGTTTCGTATATTAATTCTTTCTTCACTTAATGTACTATGTGATTCTTAAGATGTTTGATTATACATTACCCATATCTAGCTAAACTCCTTTTTTCTAGGGTTATGATGTAAACTCATTTCCCCTTACATTTTGCATTAGCATTCAATTATTTAAATAGTCATTGATCATTAATATTTGAATAATTAATTTGGAAAGCAAGTTGGTCATCATTTCAATAGAATTGACCAAATTGATCGGACAGACCTCCAATTGATTAGTAAAAAAATCGATCTTAGTTTGAATTTTTCATTGCCAAATTGGATAACAAGTTAGGGTTATAGTGTAGTGTGAATTACCAAATTACTCACCACAACAATGTTGGTAAAATATTGGTGATCAATGAATAATAAAGAATGAAATTGCTTAGTAAATAGGGAATATGAACATTGTAGTGAAAATCACAACCCTAGATCTTAATCCATTGAATTTTAAACTAATAACTTTCATCTTTTTACATTCCCGTGACAATCGAGAACACATATTTTAAATCATTGTTTCTTTTAAATTTTTCTTTTATCTCCTGAATTAAAATATTTGAAAACTGAATCTAATCTTTTAGGTACAGTATCCAGATTTAGGTCTATTATTACTCCTATGTAAGGTATATTTACCTGTAGACGATGATATTTTATGCATCACATTATAATCCACGATATTATGGAATTCATTTATTCCTTCTCAAGTTAGATAGTTTGCCTAAAGTAAAAAAAGTTTGATAAATCTAATTAGGACATATCAGGCATTAAATTTTAGAACTAATATTCTTAAGAATAAAGAATCCAAGGAAAAAACCTCTCGATTACCAATTCTCGTCTAAAACTACATGAGTTTAGAAAAACTGATGTTAATCAAGCTCTTCTGAAAAAAAATAAAAATTCTTTGAGAACACAATACAAACAAAGTTGTAAACTGTTTATCCTTTTTATTTTCTTTAGGACTGTCAGTCTTCAGTTTTTATTTTGATATCTGCAAGATTATTTTAAATTATTTAGAGGAAATTATCTTACAATAAAAAGAAATATATATCTTAATTAACATACGTAGAGCACACTTTTATATACTTTGCATTTAAGAATTTGTTTTCTACTTAACTACGTAATACAAATATATTTTTCAATCAAAACTAAGAAGAAAAAATTCATTGTTTCGTTATTATATACGGAGAGCGAATGCCATTTTAATTCTTAAAATTTAGAAATATCTTTTGAAAGAAATTTTGAGATAAATTTATCTATTTATTACATCTATTAGATTTTAAAAAAAATCAATAGATAAAATGAGAGTAAGTGTTTTATATTTATCATTAAATGGATCCCATTTTATATATATATATATATATATATATATATATATATATATATTTCATGCATGATATAATTATGTGATGATAAAATTAAAGTTGTAGAATCGAATTGTATAAAAGAGAAATCGACAACAATAATAAAAAAATGGCCAAAGATCTGAAAAAAGAAAGAAATTCACGAGACCCTTTTGAAAAAGGATGATAAAAGCAAATAGTTATGTGTTTAGTTTAGAAGTTTAAACAATGAGGGAAGTAAAAGTTGATTAGGTGCATTTGTCATTTTGGGGTTTGACTTGTTTTGAAGAACAGCACAAATAACGAAAGAAGCCACAGATAAGCGCAAGTTCGACGGAGAAGTAAGGAACTCTTGTTGTATGACACTGATCCCCACTAACAACATGCCGATATTAAAATTGAATGATGTCGCTGCCATGTTCCACCAAGCCACTAATCATTGCATCAAATTGTGCTGAGTAATATTGCATATTGCATAAGATGGTGGCATCATTTGCTGTTAAATCCACACAACGATATGAAAGTAATATACAATTGTGAAGCATAGCTGACTCAAAGAAAAAAGAAATCAGGCAAGCAGATAATGACTATGGAAGCAAGGGAGTGCCATAAAATTGTGAAGCAAGAGAATCAACAACATCATGGCTTTTCCTTATTAAATATAATTGCTATTTAAAATTTTAAAATCTATTTTAAAAATATACAACAAATGTTTACTTTATAGTAATATAATTTCTATATAAGATTTTATAAGTGTAATTAGCATGAACTAACAGATATTTAATTATAACTCTTCATTTAATTAGTATAACAATTTTTTTTTCCAAAATATAGGGGTTAGGCTCTTTCCTTCCAAAAAAATGTAAAAAGAAATAGAAAACATTATGCAACAGTGTTTTGTTTTGAAGTTTTGCAATCTTTAAGCAACGGCATGGCTTCTTGGTGCGAAACTACAATCACTGACATCGATCCTTACAACATACAGATAAAGATATGCATATGGAGTGTTTTGCCGTACGCTCGCATTTCCGTGTAGACCGCTCTGTCAACCATTTGAACAAACCCCACTCATTATTGAATTTTTCGATTATATACACCTATTTGTTAAAGCTGAAAAGATTGGTTTTCCACCAAAAAGAAAAAAAAAAAAAACAACTAACATCCTCTATTTGCCGCACTAATATTTTAGCAGCTCCATCCAAGTTTAATTTTTAAAGAAAAAAAAAAAGTGCTAACGACATTTTTAAGATGGAAGAGTTGTTCTGCTGTCATGGTTTTTAGAAACTTTATTGACTATTACAGTAAAAGCAGGCTTAGAATTCAATGATTCATTAACTGCATGTAGAAGCTTATTATCAAAAAAATAAAAAATAAAAACTGCATTTAGAACATGAGAACATTGAAAGCCCTACGCTTCAAGCTATTTGGATTAGTCTTGTCAGTGAGTAATATGACAATATTATTATAAAAAAGTATAAAAATAAAATTAATAAAGTCAATATATAATGATGATTCTAATTACAATTATTCCTTCCTCTCCAACTCTGGTAATTTGAATGATCTAACTGAAAAAAACTTCCTCGATCCAATTCAAGTATTACATGTATAATTTAATTGATATAAACTGTTAGTTTATATTCAATCATAAACTTTTTATTTGTATGATTTTCAAAATAATAATGAACAAAATTAATAAATTTACCATAAATAAAATATTGTAATTAAATATCAGTGTAATAATATACATCAATTAAACTCTTATATATATATATATATATATATATATATTAATTAAGATTTTGTATTTTGGATACTAGTATTGATCTAGTTAACTTTTAATCATTGGTATTAGTATACCTCTTAAGAGGATTAATTTGTCTGTTTTGTTGGAATGTAGGCTATTTTCGGCCTTGTGGACAAATGAGACTTCAAGAACTATTCTATTTAAACTTAATTAAAATGGAATAGTGCCATGTGTACTTTAAAATAAAGTCCAATATTAACGATTAATTAAAAATAATCTGCTTCACTTTTTAATGAAATACAAAAAATGAAGAAATTATGAAATTTTAATATTTTAAAATTTGATTAAAAATACAAACATATAAACAATAATTTGTTAAAATGTATGCTTCCTTAATTATTATGATTTAAAATTGACAATAATTTTGTTAATTGTCTTCCAGATTTCAACACAACTTTTTTCCCCTAAAAAATAAGTTAATTACAAGAGATGTACTAGTATTGGCCGTTAGCTAGGAATATTGAATGTTAATTGTGTGATACAGGGAATTTTCAGTTCCATTTTTGTCTTTTTCTCCAATTAAAATATCCTATCTCAATTTAAAATGGCACTTTATTTATTTGGGTAGGGTAACGATTAACGAATATTTAGTGGCGTTAAGTGGTCTGCAACTGTTTTTTGCTTTTAATCCTTGCATGCTTTAGAAAGATTTTCCGCGTCATTCTACAAATACGAGCTTGCTGCTGCACGATGCACAGCTTCACAGTGACTTTAAAACAGAACAAAACTGAGAATGCATTAAGATAAAAATTAATTGGAATAAAAGTAAGAGAGACATTTTATGAAGGAATTCATGTGATCTACGTCATGGACCTTATTTACTGGAATAAGATTTTGATGTTGTAATAATCCAAAATCAATTCAACACAATACTGTATTTGTGATTTAACGATACGTACGATTATGTAGTTAGTGTTAACATGTTCTAATTTTAATAAAGTATAAGAATATTAGTATATAAGAATCTCTCCATGCGGTCAGCTAAATTTTTATGTGATGCAAATTAAGTTTTCTATCAACTGAAAGTATGTTAATTTCGGTTGAGCCTACCTCGTAGAGAGGCCAAAACAGGACATTTTTCATGAACGAAAATTGATAGGCGTACACATTTTTAATTTAAATATTTATTTATGTGTTTGTTTTCTATTATATCATATTAGTTATTTATTTATTATGTCAAGACTTCAAAGATTTAAAGGATTTAAGAGACTTCACCTTTATGTATTGAATATTGATTAAATTAATGATTCAAGGCCCAATTGTCCTACATAGAAGAATGTCATTAGACCAATATTAGAAGACCAATTATCCTTCTATGAACAATATATACTTAGTCAACTCACTATATTTATATTTTTTCCTCTTCAAATGTCATTTGAAAAAATAACAATGTTTAACAAAAGTAGATAAGATGAGATAACACCTTATATGTATTTTAAAAATTTTTAACTTGACTCTTTTTAAAATATAAGTGGATTTAAGATAATAAATCATATACATTTGCTAATTTATATTTTTAAGAAACCGATTAAACTATACATATGTAGTTGTTCAACAATCCAAGTATTGCTTAACAGCTACACATATCAGCAATACCACAAAAAAACTTAACCTAAAATCAAGCTATACTACCCCCTCTTTAGAACAAATCCATATCTAGTGTCCAAATTGTTGACCAATAGCGTTCGTGAAACAGGGGATCTAAGTCCAACATACACCATTGCTAAACACTGTTACACCTGATGCTAATCCTAACCTGGCTATTATTGTGCCCCAAAATTGCAACCCAAATAATGAAGTTAGCTTCAGAACCCAAAACTGTTATTATTAATTAGCTTTAATAAATTAGTTGCTAGGAACCTTTGGACCAATGAAAAGAATCATTTAATAACATAGTTATAAGCTGAGTCGAAGAGCACTAATGGTCTGTTGGTGGCATCTGGCCCCGTCTATGATTCCTAATTTGACGAAAGGTAATGCGGGTGTCGGCATTCACACGTAGTTCTGTCCTCTCTATTTTTATCTTTTCTAACTTTCAATGGAACACAAATCTAATCTCGTTATGCATCTGCATCATCATTCATTTAATTTCACATAGCTTCCCATTGCAGCATTTCATATATTTTATTACTTTTCAGACTCCAATTGCTCGCCTTGGCTCATCCAAATTTAGGGGCCACGGGATCGAGGTTGCCTTGCCTGTGTTGTTTCACAGAGAATACCATACTAATTACCACAAGATACTGTTATTCTTGTTGTAAACTAAAAATCTCCTGAATAAAGCACGAGAATAATAAACAGAAACAACCATTAGTTTTTGCTTTCTACCACTTGAAGATTGTGAATAGCCCTGGTACGACATGTTGTCGTTTATCTGGTCAACATGAAGAGACAGATTATGATTTGGAAACCCAAAATATAAATCTGGGAAATTATTTCTCAACAACAAAGATTATGCTATTACGAAAAACATAAAAAGAGTATGCATGAGAGAAAAATCTTAGATAAGATGAATGAAGTGATATAAATATATAAAAAAAAAATAAATCTTTCAAATAATATTAACAATTATAATATTGATTTAATGGTAAAGTAAAAGGATAGAAGAGGGACTTGTGGTAAGTTTGAATTATTTCCCTAATAAAAAATAACATATTAATAATTATTATTTTACTTATAAAAAAAATGTTATAGAAAAATATTTTAAGTCATATTATTCATATAAATTAATTTTACAAGACTAATTTTGCTGTCCTTCTGATCACATTATTTATCTCATTTCATGTTTTTTTTTTTATCTTTTAATACTTATATAACTTTTTTACTGTTAAGTGATCAGTATTATGAGTTTTAAGTAAATTATTATGAAAGTAAAAAACAAAAAATCATACATAGTCTTTTGTAATTGAAAAAAAAAAAGTAATTTTAGATAAGTAGATATTACATACCCTATTTTTGGTTTCTTAAAGGCAAAAGTATTTGAATGATTTTGGTGGAAAAAGTAAATGATTGTAGCAAGATTCAGCATCAACAGTTGATGAAAATGTTCTTAACTGTAAGTAGCAGCTAGCATCTCCAAAGTTTCCCTACATGGGCATCTATAATGATGGATAACTTAATCTGACGTCAAAAGAAAGAGCATGAGAACCCAGAAAAATGCGGGGATGCACTAGGGTCGCTTCTGGGGTTCTGTTTTTCAACCCAAGCCATGTAGCTACCATAATTCACAGCAACTGCTCTTTAATTATGAATGACATTTTTCCTCTGCAATCATTCCCCACTAGTGGTAATTAAGCAGGCAGCATCCACTAGATAAGCAATATTATTTGGTGGTGCATTAGCAGGAAAATACGACACTATCTGACTAACAATAATAGCCCCGTAAATATCCCACAAAGGCAGTACCAAGTTGTCACCTCAGGGGATTTGTAGTTGTACTGCATGATATTTATATCATTCATCATAATACATATGACAAATGGAAGTGAGAGATCACATGTTAAAAAAAAATGTGGCCTGTGGTATTGGTGGACACTAGACACCACCCTTTTCCTAATGTCACCGAGTCCTATGTGTAACGTTTCCCAAGGAAGAAATTGTACTACTTAGTAAACAGCACAACAGAAAGGGAACAAAACAAAGGCATGAGTGATTAAAGGATTATGATATATGTGGAGATGAGTGGATGATGAGTAGGAGTAATGAGTGGAAAATAACAAGATGAACAGCACATATGTTTTGTTATGAGGAGACATAAAAATAGCTATGAAATGCTGGGTGACGACAATGGCGCATGGGAAGGCCTTTCCCTTTGCACAGCGCTTAAATTGGAATGCCCCTTTGGATTTGGCCACAGATATACGCGACCTTTCCTAGTCACACCATTCTCATCTGTCTTAATCGAATCAAACCCATGCTTCATTGTTTCCTTTCCATCGTTTAATTTTTTTTTAATATGTCAAATGTAGCAGTTTTTGTTAATATAGGTATTCAAATTCAATCTCTCCCTCTCTATCTCTCCACTTTAGTACCACCACCAAACTTATTAACTCCTTTTACTTAGTACCTTTCCATCACCGTAAATATCCTTTTATTCCTATTTCTGCTCTTCACTGACATGTAGAGGTAGTATACAATTTTATTCTCTTTATTACACATTCTTTTATACAGAAATTTAAATATGATTTCTTTTTTCTTTTATTCTTTATGTTATTTTTGTTGTACGGAATACCATTTGGGCTCACCTTTCCTATCCGAAGACCAAGAGTCAAGCCAGGTGGTATATTAACCTTGGAGAAAAAGAACACATTATATAATAAACTCTTTTAAATATAGTCTTTATTTTTAGTTAAAATTTATAAAAAATTACAAAATTAAAAGAGATAATCATTTCATCAGCATAAATTTATATTTTTCAATAAATTTAAATTAACAATAAAGAGCGAGTTCAAAAAAGTATCTTAAAGTGTTTTTTGTTATTATTTTTCTTACAAGTTTGTCTAGTATTAATTTTAGCATAGAAGTGATTTCAATTAACTCTCTATCACACACTCTATTATTGGTTAAAATTTATTTACAAAATCATTAAAATAGAGAGACATTTAATTATAAATGAAACTTACATAAATTTGTGTTACTTGATAAACTTTAATCCATGAGAAAAAGTGTATTCAAAAGAATGGGTCAAACAGTATTTTTACTATCATTCTCTTTTAGCAGTTACCTATTACACTAGAAAAACTTTATGGTAACTTTCTCTAAAAATATTTATACGAGAAGAAAATATAAAAAAAAATAAAAATTAAAGTTTTTCCATAAAATTTTCTAAAAGATGCAAGACTTTTTCATTCAGCCTAATTTATAAAATGTCGCAAATCAAAGTTATATGAGGGGCTTTTATAATTAACTTACGATAAACTAATTTTAGCTTCTGAATAAGTTATTTTCTCCTATGTTTATTTATAGAGAAGTCAACATACACACCATTTATATTCATTGATAATTAGAACAATGTGAATGGGTGCTTAAATAAATAAAAAAATTAATATTATCAACATATTTTTTTGTTTAAATATATATTTTTTGTTAAACAAGAACTACTCCTACATGTTGATTCACATGGTTAGTGAAATATACATTTAACATACTACTTCTTAGTAAATAATTAATTTTGAGTAAATTGAATAAATTACATTGTCATTTTTTTCATTTTTATCAGAGTACACTAACACCTTAATTTTTAAAAACATAAACTAACATCTTTTATTTTAAAAATAAAATATTGCACTAACACTCATTTTTGTATTACATTGATCCTTTAAATTTTAAAATATTACACCCTTGATAATGAACTCATTGTAAAGGTAAAAATAGTAGGAGATATAAACGTAATTCATTGAAACTTAAAAATGTTAATGTAGCTTACTCAATAAATTATGTTTATTAATTTTTAACTAAACTCTTTAAGGCGACCCAAAAAATTTTTTTCTAACATTTTTTGTATTCTCCAAAATATGTAAAAAAAATATCACATTTTGACAATTAATAGATAGTGATTTGTCAAGCTTAAAGTATTATTGGAAAAGCAAAATTAGTTATTGTTTTGTCCAAACATCATTCATTCATATATTCCAACCTTAGTCAAAATCAAACAATAAACTTTTTTAGACCAACACCATATTCATATATAATCCATTGTATCATGACAGCAACCAATGTTTACGCTATATATCTTCTGATAGTTTTTCTTCTTACACTTTCATACTTTCTAATTGCACTTTCATAAGTTTTACAAAAAGATAAAAGTATCTTTAGATTAAATATGGATAAGGTAAAAACTCTTCTCTTCTTCTTTGTTCCGTTTACCGTGACTGCAACAATGTCGATGCTCATTTATTTTTCATTTCTTGATTTTTGCATTTTATCTTCTCCAACTTAATCTTTTTTTATAAAAATATTATTAATATTTTATTTTTTAATTAACTTATTTTATTTTTATTTTTTGAAACTTGATAAGAGCGAACTCCTGCTCCTACGTATCTCAATATGTAATGAGGAATCAGACTTTGTAGTTCTTGAAATGATTTTGGTAATTAATTTTTTTTAATATTCTTGGGTTTATTATGAAATATTATTACCGCAACCAAATTAGAAGTGCATCCAAAATGGTCATGATGATTATTTAATGTAACCGTCAAATCAGAAGTGCATCCGAAGTGAAAATTATTAAATTATGATAGTTTTTATAATGACAAAATCAAAAATGCATTCGAAATAGTCATAATTAAATCTTTACGTTTAATGTTTTTATATTAAAAAAATAATTTTAAAGGAGTTCACAATAATCATATTGGAAATGCATCCAAAGTGATCATCATGAACCTTTTTATAATTCACCATAGTCAAATTAGAAGTGCATCCAAAGTGACTATTATTTCTTTTAAATAATTTAAATAACATAATAGTAATTATAATAACCAATATTTTATAAAAGAAACCAAATTAAAAGTGCATCTAAAGTGGTTATTGTAGTTTTCGTAATAGTCAAATTAGTAGTGCATCCAAAGTGATCATTATTAAATTTTTCCTTTAAATTAAATAATTTAAATGATGTAATAATAATTATCACAACTAAAAAAATTTATTAAGAAACCAAATTAAAGTGCATCTAAAATGGCTATTTAAGTTTTTGTAATAGTCAAATTATAAATGCATCTAAAGTGATCATTATTAAATTTTTCTTTCATAATAATAATTATAACAACTAAAAATTTTATGATATTTACATTAGAAAAGCATATAAAGTATTTATTATCAAAGTATTATTTCCAAATTAATATTATTATCATTATTATTATTTCTAGATTTAATGGTAATTTTATTTCTTGCTATTGCACATATTCGTAACAATATTTTAACTAGATAAAAAATAATGTAAATAAAAGAAAGGGATATCGTCAATAAAAAAAACTTACTATTTACACTCACAAAAAGTTAAAAATAACACATTTTGGACCTTAAAGTGAGATATGTGCACTTAGCTGAAATTAGGGTGCGAATAGAAAATGGATAGCACATAATGCTTTGGGCAGAAGGGTGCGTTTAGCTAAAAATGGAGGTTCAAACAGCAAATACATGATTTGGTTAGGGGTGCGTCAAGTAAAAGTGGGGTTGCATATAACAGATGCCCATAAGGATTAGTAAGGGTGTGAATAGCATTTATAGGGGTGAACCTAGTAATACATAAAATTTTTCAAAAAATATTGTGTCCCTTATAAGCTAACTTAAAATGGGATTTTCAAAATCACTTAGATGAAGGAACAAAGAGGTGGGCATGAACGGAGAAAGAGAGAAAAGGAAAAGGGAGGTGGATCCCCGCAGCGCACCGCGACGGAGCCGTCTTTGGTGGTCACCTTCGACAGTACCCACACCACCAAAAATTACTTCTGATGGTGGTGAACGGTGTAAGTAATTTTTTTCTCTCCCTATTATTTTCCTTACTAAGTTTTTTAAAAAGAGTAGTGTAAATGGATACCTGTTGTAGCCTTTAAAACTCTTCTTTTTTGCTTTCTAACTTGTCTATTTGTAGTTAACCTCTCTTTCTCCTCTTCTTCAAAATCTTAGCCCCCCATTTTCTGATTCAAATGGCTCCTTTTGTAGAGTCAGTTTTGTGATGTGTTTTACTCACAAAAATTTTAAATCTTGTATATCTAGATTTTATGGGATTGTGTTGGTGTTGCAGCTAAGCCAAATAGCATCTCCATTAATTCAAATGCCACAAGCATAACATTGGTTCAGTGATTCAAATGTGTTAACCCTTCTTGCATTTTCGTTTTATCCTTTGTTACTTTTTGTTTTTGTATTTTTTATTTTTCATTGAAATTCTATTTTGAGTTCTCTAGTGTTGATGTATATTTTGAGTAGTATTATAACGTTGATCAGAGTATGAAAATAGCATTGTTGTTTTTTCTTGGATTCATTGTTTTTATTATTTTTAGATGCAAAATATTGTACAAAATTAGGTGTCTACAACTGTTGTTAAGAAAAGTCATTAATATCCCCTAGTAGGCACATAACTCAATCCAAACTTTCTAAGTCATTATGCAAGTTATAAATAAATGATTATTTGTCTCTATTGCCACCCACATCTAGCATTTCCTACTTGAATTATCCCTCGCTTGACTAGATTCTCCCTTGTAAGTAGTTTATCCACCTCAAATTTCTAAACAAGAAATTGAACTTTTGGCGTACTCCTACAACCCAAATCTGTTTAGAGAAGTCATCCACTTGTTGTTGTAGAGCGTCTGATAAGACCCTATGTGCTGAAGAGACTATGTAGACCCCAAAGCTGTTAGCTGCCCAAACCCACCTGTCTTGAACCCCTTCAGACAACTGTATATACCTTCAGTCTCCACTTCCACTTTCCTAACAAAGTTGTTAGCTGCTCAAACCCACCTGTCTTGAACCCCTTCAGACAACTGTATATACCCCACTTTATTTGCCATATCCTTCAAAATGTTTCCTCCCAAGCAAATAACCTCTTCCACCATTCCCATTTTCATCTACGCTCACCCTCATCCCACATGTCTCTTACAGAAGCTTCCTTATTTACCACTATGCAAAATAGTCTTCTAAAGTCATACTAAAAGCATTTATCACCTAACCACTTATCCTTCTAAAAATTTATTTCCCTCCCATCCCCAAGATGATGACTAACCCGACTAGACCACATCCTGATTAACCTTGACCCATCACTTCTATAGAATTCACATCAGATCACCATCTTAAGCATTTGCTTCCTTTCTCCTCCCAAGATCCATCGACACCCTCATACTTCAATTTCAAGATTTTCACCCAAAAGCTATTTGATTCCACCCTCAGTCTCCAGTTCCACTTTCCTAATAAAGCTAAATTCAACTTCCGCACATCTCTCAGACCCAAACCCCCTCCTCTTTTGATCAACTCAATTTTTCCCAAGATAACCCAACTAACCTTCCGACCACTAGATAAGTCTGTCCATAAAAAGTTGAGATACGATACTTTTGGGAACCTTGAAGAATGAAAGGAAATAGATTGGAAGTGTAGACAATACAACTTTAATGCGCACTACTTTCCCTACCATGGTCACACACTTATTCTCCCACCCTGACAACCATTTCTTAACCCTGTCCACTTCTAATTGCCATATCTCTATCCTTGTAGAGTTGGCTCCTATCAAGAGCCCTAAATATTTAAATGGCATGGAACCCACAAGTATTCTCCCACTTAATCTGAACTTCGTTTTGCATATTGTTGTGTCTCTTTAAGATAGCTAGTAAGTGTTTGACTACTTTTATTTTCTATTTGTCACATATAAAATGTATAGATAAGAGATTTAGGAAAGTTGTAACACATTTACTCACATTCAATCTCATAATGAAATTATCTTTTTCCGGCTTACTCGCTTTTATTTTCAATTTACTTTACATTCAAATTAAAATTTTGTCTTTTACTTTCAAATTCAAACACTCTTTCATTTCGGTTAAACATTTGAATTTGAATAGTTTCTTGATCAACTTATTTCATTTCAAGTGCTTAGTCAAGTTACTTGAAAAAACGTACAACCTCTAGAAGCATATTTTAACTTGAAGAACCCTACTATTTGGAAATCGTGTAACCCTACTATTTTGAAATCGTGCTTTGACAAAGGTAGTTGAAGTCAATTAAGCTAACAACGCAACAACAAATATAAAATCTTATATTAATCTAAAATTTGATTAATACTTCACCAAAATACACTAAAATTGTTATTATACTTTTTAAAAAATATAAAAATAAGTAAAAGCTCTTTCATAATATGTATGTATATTCGTCCAACTTAAATAAATTTAGACATAAACAATCCAAGTAATTGGTGGCATAACATCATTTTTTTACTATAAGTTTTATACAGTATTTACTATTGTATATAAATAATAATTTAAGTAATACATTTTTTTTTGTGAAGAATTTAAGTAATACATAACTATAATTCAACAATTATTAGTAAAAACATAAATTTATTACTATGTAATAATTTTTATAACTTATAAGTTACAACGGTATAGTTTTAACACTCACCCCTTCTCTCTCTTTTATCACTCTATCATCTCTGTATATAATTTTTTTAAAAAAAAATCCTTTTTTATAAAAAGTACATCAATTAATATTCTAAATTCAAAGGTTGTTATTGATTTTTTTTTTCTTTGAAAGATATTTATAATAGATTTATAATTTATTTCAAACAAGAATCTAGAAGTATATATAAATTATGAATCCTGTTAAACCAATTTGTTCTCCAACAAGTTACTTTAGTTTGGGTTTGTTGGACAAAAACAAATTTGAAGCATTCAATAAATAAATTAATTTTGATTTATTTTAAAATATCCCCTTTGAAGACAAACCAATCGAGTGACATTACGTAGAGTGCTATCAAAACTAAAAGATTTGAAGTTTTTTAAGTCCTAGAATTTAGTAAACTTAGGTGATGCATCGGCTGAATCTATTGCAGTGCTGAAAAAGTCACATGCATGCGATTGGGGTTTCAGTTTCCCAGAGATTAGTTTTGGCTATGCTGCTGTTTTAATTAGTTTCTATTTTATTTCTCTTTATTAATAACTACTGAAAATACAAGTCTTGTCACGGTATATTTACATTTTTATTTTAATTTGTATAACAATTTTAGAGTTTTAATTTAATATTTTTTATAAATTTTTATATTTTAAAATAATAAATTATATGACATGTTTTTAAATATATTTTGTTAATTTTATATTTTTTGTTTATGATAACATGATAAAAATATGTCAGATCATCATTGGATATGACAAATATGCAATGAATATGAAAAAATGAAAAGAGAAGAGAGTTTGAATAGAACTCAAAATATTGTCGCACTTATGTACTTACATATTTATTAAGAATATTTATCATGAAATATATACATATATTAATCATGTTTACAGAAGATTGATATGTGATAAAATAGAAATTGTAAAAATGTGTATATATTAATAGGGAGAAGTTATATTTGCGAAAGTGGAAACAGTCATAAAATGTTTAGAAAGTAAAATACTCATAAAATGTGGACACTAAAAAGTTATATTCCCATTATGTAATATATAGTATATAATATATATTATAAATTATAGATATTGTTGGACAATTATGTATGTTGGATATTAATATTTTAAAATAATTTTTTACTTAAAGTTATAAGATTGGTCTAGTGGTAAAGTTTACATTTGGAGAGTGAATGTGGGTTCAAGTCCCTCTTATAACAAAGTAATTCTTTTTTTAATTTTAAAATAAGTGTAAAGGTAGAATATATATTTTGAAAAATGAACCTCAAACAAATATTCTTTTTATTAATAATATAAAAAAAAAATTTGACGTATTGATACCATTACAAAATGCACACCCCGTCCCCTCCTTAACAAACAAGACATAAGCAATCATAGCCTTACAATAGTCAAATTATAACAATAAATACTTACGAATATAATCACAAAAATTACTGAAATGCGTAGGAAGAGAAGCTTTCCTTCTCATGTTTTTCATAATAATAATAAAACACCTTTTCCAAATCATACCGGCCCAACCACCTAAGTCAATATCAAGTGAAAAAATTCTTGACGCCAACATTAAGACTTACAAAAACCCCACCCCTCAAAAACACATGTACTCTAGGCATAAACATTTCAACACTGTCAAATTATAAATGTAAAATACTTACAAGCATAATTAAAAAAAAAAAAAAACTGAATCTAAAATATGAAGTACAAAGAGAAACTTTTCTTTTCATGTTTTCCATGTCAAGATCAAGATCAAGTGGAAAACAATTCTTGACCCCTTCAATACCATAATAATAATGATAATAAAATACCAACCGAAACACCTAAGTCAAGATTAAGTGGAAAACAATTCTTGACCACTTCAATACAAGACGTGACACTTGACATGAATACCAAAATCTGTGTACTTGAAAATGCACGGTTTGAAGTTAACAAATCTATGTACTTAAACAGAAAATAACATCTGCCTAAATCAGTCAAAAATAACCAGACCGCATTAATTGAAAAAAATTAGTAGATATAAGCTAAAAAAAATTTGCTAACATCGGCAAAAACAATAGGCCAAAAAAAAAATATTGACCAATATTTTTAATATTAATTATTGTTTAATGTTAAAATAAATTTTCATTTAATGAAAATCAAAATACTTTTTCCAAACAAAAAATTTAAAACTCAATAAATTTAAACTATCTTATCGAACCAAAGCATTTTGAAAAGTGAAACAGTTTGAATTAAAAGCAATTTATATTTAATTTTTTAACATTTGTAAAAATTCCATGTCCAAACACAAAGTTAGGATATTAGAATAAGATTTAAAAACATAGGTACAGAAAATAAACTTCCCATCTAGCTTCGCTTTACAAATTGAGTGAAGAATAAGGATGAAAAAGTGTACCAAACTCGCAAAAATACCATTGCACTGGACAAGTAAATACTCAGTTTGGGTTTGATATGGGATAGGTCTAAACCTGAAAATTGTGCAAGTATAGATACTATGATACCATTGCACTGGACAAGTAAATACTCAGTTTGGGTTTGATATGGGATAGGTCTAAACCTGAAAATTGTGCAAGTGTAGATACTATGATACCCATCCCAGACTATTTTGTTAAATAAAATGATTAATAAAACTATTTAATTTAACGTGTGAAATGATAAACAATCAGCAGATAATTGATTTGATATCCAAATTTAATTATTTTTTGTTAAATAATTACAACTTTAAATTTATGACTTGTTTTGTTGTATTATTATTGTAATGTATGAATTTGAATGTTTATTTTTACTTAATGTGATATGGATATGGATATATAAGGTATTTGATAGGTTCAATATGGTCCTAGGTATGGTTGTATTTTTCAAAAGTGGTTAAAGACAAATATTATATTACCCTACTCGTTGTCATCCTAAACAATCAAAATTAGAATATCATAAAACCAAGACGCCAAGGCAAGAACAAGAAAAAATAAGATGGATCAATCAAGTGAATGTAAATCCTAGCTAGAAGGCAACCCACACAAGCTAAGAAAAGGCATACAAGAAGAAATAACCGTGTTATACTTTGAGAAAATTTTTAACAATAGTCGGGCAGTTGAAATAAGCTTTCAGTGTTATGCAACAAAGTATGTTTTAATGAATTCTGGAGATCCCGGTAAATGAGTCCGATTTAGATGTGATCGCAATGTGCATAATTTGACAGGAATAACTATCATTCGAAATCAATCTGCTAGCTTCATCTGAAATTCAGGAACTAGTACCAGCTACCAAAATACAAAGCAAGACAATTCTTTTATTCACACGTAAACGAAGACAAGAGAAATGCTACTAAAACTCTTTGACACTCTTTTTAAAGAGTTCCCAGTAATTAGTTATAATTTATTGAAAATCACCAGTTTAGATGAATTCCACTTCTTATTTAATGACTGTCTTAAAATTGGTAAATTTCTAATAAACTCTAACAAAATCATAGGGAGAGTTATAGAAAGAGAGTATCAAAAAGAGTTTCATTAACATTTCTCACGAGGACAAATAGACAATTGTAAACAACTGGTGATGATTTCCCCCTCACCTCTCCTAAGATCCAAAGGGAATTATTTTTAGGTGCACATGCAATTCCATTTTATAAATATTATTGAAGTTTAATCTTAATTCTATTAAGATGCTTCTCACACACACATTCTGAATACTCATGTTTATGACATTCGAAAGATGAAAGTAGTGTTTTAAATGCCAGATTTAGGGGTGCATAGCAAATGGTCCCAAAAACACTACCTTATAGCAGATAGCTACTGTTCTGAAATTTTTATAGTTTATAAAATAAATAATAATAATACATATAAATTATGAAAATGATAAAAAAATACTCAATGACATTAACTACAAAAAAAGTCATAGGTGACATAAAGATAAGTAAAAATAACGAAGGCAGCAATCACTGCAGATAGAAAACAGAACAGAACAGCAAGAGTAACCAAAGACAGACAAAAGGCAGAGCATGTTTATCAATGTAGGCCAAACCCTATTAAGGTGCTTACTATGAGTGTGCCTTTGCCTAGGGGTAGAAGGGGTATTTTACTCTTGGTGAGTAAGTTAGAGAAGTGTGGTGCGTTCATTCTGTTATAAGGAATGTTGTAATGCATTGAGGATGATCCTGGGGATCATTAATGCAACTTTGAAGCACAGGGGAATCTCTCTCTTACTTGGGAGAATCTTAGGGGCTGTTTAGTTGAAGTGTTTTTTAAGAAAACTGAGAAAATTACTCCTGAAATACAAGGGAAATGGGAAATCATGTCCAGAGACCAAATTTCAAAGAAAACTGTTGGAAAAAGAAAAACTGTTTTCTAAAAAACTATCCAAAATTGTTTTTCAGATTTAGAAAACATAGTCTCATCTTCAACTATATCGAGTTCTCTTACCCCTTTGGCCGCCTCTATATCTCATGCGCCTTTGCCCCTAACCTATGTTACATCTCCGTTGTCACCGCTCCCTCTTCTCATGCTCCTTCGGTGCCACTTACTCTGCCACTATCTCTCACAATTCTTCCACACCTCCCACTTTGACATCCACTACCTCTCCAACACCGCCACCACCATCTCTCCCGCTTCTTCCACACCTGCTACTCCAACATCCATCACCTCTTTGCCATCGTCATTCCACCTTTCATGTTCCTTCCACACCTCTCACTTGATCTCCACCACCTCTTCACTACTGCCATTGCTACTTCTCACCCTCCTTTCGCACCTCCTACCCCAACCTTCACCACCTCATCACCTCCTCTACCACTGCCTCCACCGCCACCTGTTTGCCACCATTGCCGCCTTTCTTCGTTCGCATAGTAGTTAATAGTGGATAGCGGCTTGGAGTGATCACCCTCCAAAAATGCTATAGTAGTATAGTGGGACCAGAATGACCGCTATCTAGATTCTATGCAAATGTATATTACTAGATGTATATAATGTATATGCTGAAAAATAAAGAATTGATTGCAAGGAAATATGTAACATGTAATTCTATTATTTGCATATAGAAAACAACAAATATAACATAGCCCTTAAGAAGCATTTAGCGGAGAAGTAGATGATGGAATCGTAGAACAAAGAAGACAATGGCTTGCTAGAGAAGAAGGGTTTCAATGCTCGCTGGAGAAGAGGCAGCACCGTTTGAGTAAAAAAGGAAGAAGACAAGCAGGACGCACACAGTGGGTGCTCCCCGAAGACAAGCAAGAATACGCATCAGGATGCACGCAATGGGAAGATGAATATTCTGTTGTTTGGGTAAAAAGGGAAAAAAATTATTTTCCCTTTTTACCTTTCATTAAATAATTAATATCCCAACTCAAAACAACATTGTTTTTAATTTTCTTTTGAAATAAAACAAAAGACAATGTTGTCTTCTTCATCTCTCTCACCCACAACCTCGGCAAATGCAGAAACAACGCATTTGGATGTGAAACAACACAAACTTCCACATTCCTAGCCGCGTTTCGGCACGATTGCCACTCCAGCCAGGCGCGACGCGACAACCACCATTGGAGCGGTGTCCAGCCACTTCACTTCGCCTTGCTGTGATAGCACACTATTGATAACTATGTTCATTGGTAAATGAAATTTTTTGAAAACTGAATGTATCTAAATGCACTTTCTCAAATTTTCATACTTTTCTAAGAAATGAAAAGTTTGGAAAACTAGCTAAAAAGCAAATTAACTCTCAGGGTATTTTCTTGTCTCTTCTATATTTCCCTATCTCCTCTATACTTTAGTGCATCAAGAATTTCATTTACATTCATGGACATAATGCAAACTAGGAAAGATTACTGAAATTTATGGAGACACTAAGGCGACATTTGGTTTGAGAAAATATTTTCTATTTTCATTTTTTGAAACTGTTTTCATTTTCAAGTTTTCAACATTCAGAAAATGTTTGTTTACACGTGATATTTTCTATTTTCAAAAAATAATATTGTTAAATTTAATCAATTTCAGAAAAAATATTATAAATTATTTATATATATAATTTAAAATACATTTATATATTGTTTTTTATATAATTATAATATTGTTATTAAGTTTTCACATAGTGTTAACTTTTGAAAAGACTAAAACAACTTTTTTCTATATTCTGTTTTCAATTGTTTTCTGAAAATGCTTTCAGCGAAAATGTTTTCTAAATTGGAATCAAACATATTTTCAATATTGTTTTCTGTTTTCTCTAAAAATGAAAATAGAAAATGCTCAAAAACAAACACCACCTAGATAACTATATTCCATTTTTTGCCTATTAAATCATGACTCCCTAATAAGGATGATGATTATAATCATAATTTTGCAAATCACATGACTTTTTCTATTAGCAATTTGATATAAGAGCCAGTTACTACTATCTACCGGAAGCATGCCAATCTTATGTAGAAGGCAACACACAAGAATAATGGAAATCACATAGAAACACAAACAAAGGCAATCATCAAAGAGATGCATGTGTTTTGAATGGAGAAACAAATTACAAGAACAAATCCACAAATAATATGGCTATATCAAGATTGGAAACATACCAAACAAGAAATAAGGACATACCTTGCCTAGGAAGCAGAAAATCGGGAATCAGAACAAGTGAATCATGATAAAACCACAAAACAAGGAGCCCACAACCATGAAGTGTGGGATAACACTTGCCCACTTTGTGCAGGGTTAACAATGTTATCATGGAGAAACATGGTGGAAGGCTGAAATTCCATCATAAAAACCCACCATTGCACACCTCCCTTCAAAAATTGCCAATGGTTGTTGGCAAAAAATCTTTCATGCCATTCTGCCACGGACGCTATTTAAGTTAACACCATTTGACAAAGGCATAATTTAATAATTATGTAAAACAAATGGTTTAACTTGTCCTTCCACACCTCCCAAATTAAAGAATAAAAACCAGGCATCTAATGGAATATGAGATGGAATACAGTTGACCCAATCTGTTCCATTTCCACAATTCAAAAAATGCCAACTAATGAGATTCCATTACATTCCCCCATATACAATTATTGTTTCTAACATTGAATCAGAGCCTAAGAATAAGATGATGAACGAGAAAACTCAAGAATAGCTACTACAAGAAACTGTACCTACAGGTTTCACCGTAAAAATTCATTGCTAAAATATATTAATTGGGAAACTTCCTCACCACAAAGTTAATTAGGAGTCAGTCCAAATCAATAGATCCGAAAGTGAATGCTATCAAAATGCACTATTACATATCCTGGATAATTGACATTTGCCTTTTGCAAAACCTTAGCAAATAAAACAGAGAAACATCCCAAAGAAATTAATCTAACATGATCTACAGAGGATTGAATAAGACGCAATATAGACATAATAAAAGGAGAAGCCCAACAAATGAGGGAAAAGTTGTACTATTTTTTTTTAATTGGCGAAATGTTGTAACATTAGTGCTATAATGCCTCAATCATAAAATCATCAGCTACCATTCGGGAGTTTGTTAGATGAATATAAAGTACAAACCAAAGGGAAACACAATTCTTCCTTCTTGTTGAATAGGAATATAGTTTACAACTGTCCCACAGTGTTCCTCATTTCCCCCTGGAATAAAGAGAAAATTTGTAAGAGAGTTATTTCACTTAAAATAAAATCATGAAAAAGATAGAAGTAAAATTTGATTTCACATAAGTGTTTATCATGAGAAATGACAAATATAAAAGTACAATTTAATTTCACTTACGTGTTCATCATTAAAGTTATGTTGTCTCCTTTAAGAAGGATCCTCCCTAATCAAAAAATAAAATCCTTCACAAAATGAGTAAGTTGCAAACACAAATAGAACAATATTGAAAACTGTAGTATACCTAATGTCTTTCTGCTCTTCTTCTTGACGTTCACTTCTTCAGCATCATCAAGAACCAAATTCATATATTCATCAAAACCCTTTTCGAAAAACAATAAAATCATGTTATCCTTAAAGTATCAGTTCCAAGTTATCAACATTTTTAAAAACGGTATGCTGTATACAACTACTACCTCCGTTCATTCCCCTCCCCAATGTTTTATGTATGTGCTCATATCACAGAATGCACGAGGAAATTCCACTGGTTGGACAATATGTAATAAATAAATATTGGGTAATTTTAAGCGTGTGCCCAGAAAACTTTTGTAAGAAAAAATTTAAAGGAACAACAGAATCCCACCGTTAAACTAAATCCCCTCACATTCCAATGCACTGATAATAACAGCACACATATATATTCACACAAATTCAAAAAAAAAAAAAAAAAAAAAACAAGTCAAAGTATTCCCGCGTGATGAATATTTCCATCTACTCGCAAAAAGAAGAAGAAAATCGACAAAACACAATTTTGAAGAGTACCCATGTAAAAGACAAGCCTAAAAAAAAAGACTTACGATGATTCGGCCTTCAATCCTCAAATCCTTTTGCTCAAAGAGCCAAATCTGAATGCGTGCTTTCTGCGGAATTAAAATTAGAGTGACAAAACATAGATATAAAACAAGGAAAATTAGATTAAACGCAGAAGGAATTACAGGTAAGGACTTACGCTCTGAAGAAACCTGAAAATCAAGTTCTGAGAAAGCATGAGAGGAATGAGGTTAGGTTACAGTTTCAGCAAAATAAAATGGAAATTAAAAGAGTGAGTGAGAATTGTACAATAGGCTGAGTCATAACCCTCTGAACTTTGGTGCTGGCCATGGCTGCTACACTCTACGAACGATTGAAGGAAGATGGTCGGAGAAGTGAGAGCAACACACTGCTAAACCCCAAAGACTGAACGATTGTAATCTCCTCTACGATGGTTTTAAAGATGGACCAAATAAACCCAAATCCCTACTCCTATTTCCCAACAATTATTATTTTATACATTAACATTAATAATTTAACTCATATTTAAAATTATTTTTAAATTTAAAATAATTATATATTATGAATTTTAATTATAATATAATATATATTTAAAATATTTCATTATCATAAATTTTATTACATAAAATTAACATTTTGTGCCTGCTAGAATCCTAGTTAATTTTTAATTTTTGAAAAGGATTTTAAAAATAGTTTTCAAAACTGTTTTCTGCAAAAAAAAAAAAGAAAAAAAAATTGTTTGATAAATTCTATTTAAAAACTGTTTTGAAAATTAAATAAATTATTTATTTTTATTAAAATTTCATTAATAAAAATCAAAAACAATATATTCTCATTATATTTTGAATTTTTAAAACAAAAATAAAAAAAATAAGAAGTAAAATAATTATAATTATTTCTATTTTTTAATTTTAAAACTAAAAAATCATAACAGTTTACAAAAATTGTTTTAAAAAACAAAAATTGTTTTAAAAAACAGTAATCAAACGAGTATTTTAATTTTTAAATAATAAAAATAATTTTATAAAATTGTTGTGAAATAAGTATTTAATATTTTAAAAATTAAATTAATTGTGTATCGAATAAACTAAGAGGGGAACGGGTTGGGGTGAAACTGCACCATAACTTCACTCATTTTATAGTGTTAAATTAATCTAATGATTAAAATTGTGCCACATGTTCTAAATTTGTTTTTTTTTCATAACAATCAAAGCTTCATTTCTTTCTTAAATTAAACTTCTCATTTTCTTCAGAGGATGGCGGTTTCAACATTTGCAAACTGAAAGAGTGAAGAACTAGTTGCTTGGAGTAAGCGAATGTACATAACATACTGTGGAAAAAGCGTGTTTGGCTTGAACAAATGCTTCATGTAATGTTTTCTAGCTTTGCAGCGCAACACCGTTTCTTCCCTCTCTATTTTGGAGTGGCAACAACCCATTTTGTTTTTGTTTTGAAGAGATCGGCTTGGTTAGGCAAGAGAGGGGAATGGATAAAAGGTTGTGTCTGTTGATGTGCTCAAAAAATGGGGATGATGGTGGTTTTGCAAAAGTGACCTATTTTAATGCCTCCAACTCTGGCTTTGCCTGGCAAGTGCCAAAGCTATTTTATTTTGGGTCAAAACTCAAATGTCGAGCAACTGGTCTTTACTCTTTCAGTTCGCAAATGCCAAAATCATTGTCCTCCACTACTATAGTAAGAATGAGACATTTAATTTGAGAAAGAAATGAAGATCTCATTGTTATGAAAAAAAAATTTAGAACATGTGGCACAATTTTAATCATTAGATTAATCCAACGGTATAAAATAAGCAAAAATTATAATACAGTTCTGTTCCAAAGTCACTAATAAATTTGTTTTCCACTAAGAAAGAGTTTTGTTGAAGAAAAGTTGACTATTTCAAGAATCCTAAGTCAGAAAATATATATATGATTCTCACATGGATATGCAATTAATAAATTCTTAGGAAATTATGATGGTAGAATATCAACTTTAGCTAAGGGTGAGAATCCAAATTTTTTTAGTAGATAGAAACTTTTAATTATGTGAAATTAATATATTATTCTTTTTTTAAAATTATAAATTATCATTTAGCAAGTTGGATTGTTTCAAAGTATGAGATTTTTTCTTCATATGAATTTTTTTATGATATTTTGTACTATTAAAAAAATATAATATATAATGAGATTTATCAAATAAAGAAACACTATTATGTCCATGAAAATTAAGTAATGAATTATGGGTAATTTTGTAATTGTATTTTACATTACACTTTTTCACCCTTTTCCATCACTTTTCACACAACCTACCAACTTTGATTATAGTCATCTCTCTTTCTTTCCTTTCCTTTCCTCACACTTTCTTTCTTCATAACTGAATGGAACCTTAATTCAAACTTGCCAAGTAGTGTTCATAATCTATATCAATTTCTTGAACTCAATCATTTGAATTGGTGTAAAATAGATATGTGAATCAATCTGAATATAATTTATCAAATCCAATCAAATTTGACCTTTAATTAGATTAGTAAATGGATTAACATCTTGAAAATCCAACGATTTTTTAACCAATTTAACCTATTTATTTTTTTATATGTATTTAGTCATTAGGGTGTAAATAGCAAGAAATTCAACAAAACAAAAAATAAGTCTGTAGCCCAATTTCAATAATTCATATTCACATTCAGAGTGTATTTGATTTGTCATTTTATCTAGTTGAAAACTAAAATGGTAATTGAAATGATTTCAACTTCATTTGGATAGTAAAAATCTAAGAGTCTTTTTAGGAGCTACTAACTTTTTCAAAAATGTTATTCCAAGTAGGTTTTTCAAAATATCTCTTATTTTCAGAAATAGATCCTCTCCGTTTCCTTTTTGTTCATTTCCTATACTTTTGAAAAAGTTAATTAGATAGAGATGATATAAATTTTTTAGGATGTAACATTTATGTACTTAGAAGCTTAGTAATGGAAAGAAATGGAAAGGATGTAACATTTAGGATTATTTTCTTTTTCAATTTTACTCTTCAATAATTAATGTATTGACTCACTAATTCTCTCACCTAACATGATACAACATCTTTCTCCTTCATTTCTCTCTCATTCACTAATGTAATTATATACTAAGGGTATCTTTAATGCAAGGTCTTCAATAGAGATCTTAAACCAAGATCTAACATTGGAAAAGATTTATTGTTAAAGTAGAGATTGGGATCTCTAGCGTGGAGATTGAGGTCTTGTATAAGATCCTGTAAGATCTGAATGAATTGTAATGCGTATGATGATTTCCTTTATTTAGTATATATACATCTTATTCTTAAATGTGCATGCTTATTTTATTAACTATGCATTTTATTTTAAATAAAATTATATTTATTTTAATTTTTTTATTTTTTATTAATTTAATTAATTAATTTTATCTTTTAAAATAAATTTAATATTTTTTCAAAAAATAAATTGTAAATAAAATTTAAATAGTGAGATTTATTGTAAAACCTATACAAAATATCTTAAGATCCTAAATATGAAATCTTCTATTAGAAGAAAAAAAAAGAGATCTTAGAGCATTTCCTATGGGTGTTCTTGAAGGTTGATCTTGAAACCAAGATCTGATCTTGGCAAGATCAACCATTGGAGAAAAAAGTTGATCTCTAAGTGGAGATCTAGTTTTTTTACAAGAACAAGTAAGATCAACTTACTATTTAAAAAACATAATTTTTTATTGTCTTTCTCCTCAACCCAATATTTAATAACAAACATTGTTGATGCAATCACACCTAGCATGCATTATGCCTAGATGATTGGTGGAAGACATGACATCGATGGGAGCTCATTGAAGATTTATGCCATTGTCATAGGATAAGTCTTTGTAAATATTAATTTGCTTGTAATTTCCTTTAGGCCATGTATTTAGGTCATTTACCTTTAGTTTAGGAAGAAGAGGTGTCATTAGTTAGTTTGAAGAGTAGGCTTAGTATGAGGTCTTCAGTCTAGGCATCTTGGTCCTTTCTCCCATCACCCATATGTTTAATTTTCACACCCATTGAGCTTAAGTGGGGCACTAATTTAAGGTTATGCTATGACTATGCTTAATTAGCCTTAATGCTAATTAAGCCCAAGTCCCACAGTGTCTTAGATTGTGTGTCCAAGCTCTTCCATTGGGCAAATTATACTCCTCCCACTCTTTTGTATCCTTACCTTTGAATTTGAATGAAAATTGTCTTTTTAGACCACGTTCTCTAATAAAAGGTCTTGATTGTCCTCTCTTTTAAGGAACCTCTTCCTAGTTGGTTTTTATCAAGTGTTTCTTCCCTTGTGACAAACCTAAATATTTTTTGCTTATCTCTTTAAGAGTAACACCCTACCTCACTTCTTTCCCCTTCATCCTCTATTTCTTGGATGTTTGGAACCTCAAGGAAAAAGATCAAGGGAGTGCAATCTTGGTTTGCATCAATTGTGGGGTCACTAAAAGTGTTTTAAGATCACAAAATGTGGTCTTCTATCGGAGTTAAAAATGGAATAAATATTTAAACTATGAGCTCCACCAAAAAATGAGTTAAGATAAAAAAAATTGATCTTCTGTTGGAGATGCTCTTAGAATACATGTGACATTGTAGAACTCACAAAATTGTGTTCTAAGATCTAAAATTAGATCTAGAGATAAATATCCCTAATTTATGATTTAAATATATAATTATAGAAAATTATAATTTAAATGTTCAATTTAAAACTTATATATTTGATTATAGAAAATTATAATTTAAATATGGAATTACATTATTTTATAATTTAAATATGTAATTATAGAAATTCATAATTTAAATATATAATTAGAATAATTTATAATTTAAATATATAATTAATTTATATTATTAAAATATGTTATAATTATTTTAAATACCTCATTGTTGATATTCTTATTTGTTATTTTACAACTTTAAGCTAGTTGATCAGCTTGTTTTACCAAACACTTCCAACTATTTTTCAGCTTTCAGCTAGTTTTCATCTAGTTTTTCCAAACACACCTTACAACACTCTATCTTACACAGGCATGACAACAAGGTGAGGTAGGAATGGATATGAAATTCACGTCCTCATCCTCGTTCTTGAAACTCATCTTCATCCATATACCTAATGGGTATAAGATTTATGTTTTCATCCTTATCTTCGTCAGGTATTAGATATACTTATACCTATAAAAAAAATTATAATGATTTTTTAATTAAAAATAAATTGTTTGAATATAATGATATTAATTCAAAAGTTATAAAAAAAATGTAAACTTTATAATTTTTTAATTAAATGTCAAACCTTTTTTTAAGAGAAATGTCAAATCCTACAAGACAAATGTAATTTGGAATATTTTAGTCATTAAAATAAGGGTAGGTGAGATCGGTATGAGGGTGGGGATGAGGATGAGGTGGGTATGTATATCCTCATCCTTGTCCACATCCCTGACTTAACAAATTAGGTATTCTTCATACTCGTATATATGCTCGATCAAATCAGGGATTCTCCGTCCACTTCGAGACGGGTTTGAGAATTACCTATGGGTACAAATTTATTTGTCATCCATTGTCTCACACAACCTTTATCTCACACTCACCTCTCACTTAGATATACAAACACCTACTAATAAATAGATCTTTTAAGAGTCTGTTTGGATACAAGTTAAAAGCTCTACTAGGAGTTGCTCTACTAGGAGTTTCTCTACTCCCATAAGTTCCATTTCACTTAAAATTAGTGTTTGGATACATAACCTTTAATAATTTTTTACTTCTTTAAAAGTTCTTAGTAGAGCTTATGGAAAAGTTAATTTTTAAAGTTTTTTCAATTTTATTCAAGCTTTTGAGTTTCTGGTTTTTATTCAATCTCATTACTAGACATCACTTACCACCACTGACCACCACCTTTGACCGGCAGTCACTAGCCACCAACTTTGACCAACGATCACCAGTCGCCACCTCTGATCGCGGTCACCAACCACCTCTTCCAGCCAACGATCACTGACAATCCCTTCGAACGACAGTCACCGATGGCCACTTCCGATCAGCGATCACCAACCACTACCTCTGGTCCTCAATCACTGAACATCACCTCCTATCGGAAGTCACTGAACGCCATCTCCAACCTCTATATCTGACACCAATTGTTGATCATCGATAATTATTTTTTAGTTTCTAAGGAGGAAAGTTTCTTTTTGGTTAAAATTTGAAATTAGTATTTTAAATTTGGAAATAAAAACAATGTTGTTTTTAGTAATTTTACTAATATAAAAGAACTTATATAATTTTGTCCAAACACAATTTTTTTTATAAGCTTTTACATATGTATCATCTAAACACTAATTAAACTTTTTTAAAAGGTGTTTTTTTAATTAGAGCTTTTAGAAAAGTTCTACTTTTATAAGCTCTACTACATAAGCTTACCTAAACAAGACCTTAATGTGCTTTTATTTGTTATTCTAAAAAACTTAGTGTATTTAAATGTTTTATTTTTTATGTTTTATAAAAAGTAGATATGAATTTTTTATTTGTAATCCATTAAATCATTCTTATCTATTTTTATTGGATTGAATTAGATTGGATTTTATTTTTTTTTGCAATCCAATTTGAGTTAAATTGATTGGAACAAAATTTATATGACTTCAAATTTGATTTGATCTTCGACCTTGATTTCTAAGCAATGTGAGACTTTAGATGTACTGGAGCATGATCTTATCCATAAACACTCATACTTATAGGAATGTGAACATGTTCACATAACTATGGATGTTTTGCTCATTTTTGCACAACATTGTGGGGTGTGTCCACAAGTTTATGGTTCACGTCCATTATAGCTAGCGGTAGCTTGCTTTGGATTATGTAAAGAACACTATGATGTGGGTTTGTTTGCAACTTTGTGGCTTGTGACCCGTATAACCAATATTTTGCTTTGATTAGTGTGAAGAAGGAAGAATACAATGTTGTGGGTTTGTCCACAAATTTATGGTCCATGTATGGTATAGCCAGGACAATTTCTTTTAACACACCCTCATTTGTTATTCACACCCCTAAATGTCTATAATTATTTGCAAAACCACAAAACATTCTCACCCTCTTTTATCCTAAGTTTCTTGACAAAGCATCACCTAGCTTTACAGCTGTACACGTACCTCTACCCACCTCTTTGAAATATCACTTTCACCCTCCTTGAACATACATGACAGAGGAAGTTCCTAAAAATATATATTTTGAAGAATGTGGGGGTACGAAATGGAGAAAGAAATGTAATCTTTCAAAGAGTTGGGTAGAGGTGCGCGTGTATCCATAAAGTTGGGTGATGCTCTGTAAAACAACTTAGTGTAAAAAAGGGTGAAAGTATTTTTGAGGTTTTGCATAAAATTGTAAACATTAAGGAGATGTGAATTGGAAATAAGAGGATGCAAAAAGAAATTGTCTATAGCCAATAGTTGCTTTGGATTAATGTAACACACACATTGTGAATTTTTATATGTAAATTTATTTAAATCTTGCAATCAAATTAAACAAGTGTGGTGTCTAATCTTAATATCTATTTTTTTTAGTAAACCATCTAATATCTATATAATTCATATAATAAAACAATAGCATATGAATATTATTCTTTTACCCTTATTTAAAATATTTGTCTCTCTAAATAGTTTTAAGTAGTATAGAGATTACAAATATTATTTATGAGAGACAAAAGTCTATATTACTAACATTAATTTCTATCATTTAATGTAATACTTTATAATTTCGTTTTATAAAAAAATTTATACTAGAACAAGTTAGACATAAAATTTTGATCTAGACCATTAACTTAAATTATTTAACATAGTTACTTTATAATTGATTTTTATTAAAATATTTATACTAAAAATAAGTTAAATATAATTAGTTAATAATATTATAAATTAAAATAGTTTTAGTTAATATATAGACTATAGATCATAAATATTATTTAAGGGATACAAAATCGTGTTTACCATCATTAATTTCTGATGTAATTAATTTATAATTTATTTTTATTAAAATATCTATATATAAAATAATATCTATAAATATTTATTTTTTACCTTGATTTAAAATATTTGTCTCCAGTAAATGTTTTATTAGAATATATTTACTAATATAGAGATTACTAATATATACTAGAGATAAAATTTATATCAAGACCATTAAATTATATTATTTAACGTAGTTAATTTATAATTACTTTTTATTGAAATGTTTATACTAAAAATCTTTTATATATTGTTAGTTAATAATACTATAAATTAAAATAGTTTTAGTTATTATAGAGATTAGAGACTATAAATATTATTTACAGGAAACAAAATTATGTTTACGACCATAAAATTATATAATTTAATGTAATTACTTTATAACTATTTCTATTAAAATATTTATAATAAAAATTATAACATTTTCTTTTTTACATGCTTGCTTAAAAATTGTTTCTATATAATGTTTTTGCATATGTATAATATATATACTATGCGTTAATTGTGTGTTGAGGATAATTTAAGTGGACTTCAAATTAATGATTTCTATAATCACTTTTATATATATATATATATATATATATATAATAATAAGAAACAAACACTTTGATACTAGTATTGTTTTTACGTGCATCCTCCATACCTTAATAGTCTTTAGCTTTGTTAATTAAAGCACCTTCAAACTAGCTTCACCACCGCTAGTTTTTCTCTTTGACAAAAGTTATATGAACGCATCTTTTTATATATATCATAAGCCTCAAATCCTTACACAACCATAAATCTTTTCATATTGTTGACTCTCCATTATCTATTTGTTTTCAAAGTTAATGCCTCGTGAACCATTCCAAGAAGTACACTATATCAATCATCTTATTCTTTTAATTAGAGATGACAAATAAACATGTATCCACAAGTAATCCCTGAATCTGCCTCGAAGTTGATGGAGAATTCCTGATTTGACCCGACACAAGTATAAGTATAAAGAATACCTGCTTTATTAAGTTGAAGATGAGGATATAAATACTCACCTCATCCTCGTACCCGTCTCATCTCACTCTTATTTTAATAACTAAAATATTCATTTGTCTTAAAAAAAGAAAAAATTAATATTTAATTAACAAATTACAAACTTGTCATTTATTATATAATTTTTTAATTAATATCATTATATTAAAACAAATTATTTTTAATATTATTATAATTTTTTTTACGAGTATGAGACTGGTACAGATACATCCAATACACCCAATAAGGACGGGTATGAGAACATAAATATCATATCCACTGGGTATAAAGACGGTGATGAGGATGAGTTTCGAAAGCATGGATGAGGATGAGAATGTCATACTCATTCCCACTCTGCCGCGTTTCCATGCCTACTTCTAATCGAGATTTTATACAAGTCATGTCATAAGCCATGATGTCATTACAAAGCACCTATAATTACATGCCATAAGTTTGACCATTTAAGATTAAAACTTAAGTTTTAATCAGTGAAACTTAATCAACTTGGAGTTCTAATATCATTTTTTATGTCATATATACGAGGTAATTCCAAATCAACTTATTCTTCTCATTTCCTTTGAGTTTTGTGTTTATCATAGTCATAGGGATATGTTGTACATTTCATTGTTTCACACAATTGATATGTTTTTTAACTCCCCATAGTCTACTGGTCACAATGATTGAGTCCTTTTCAAATTATCATAGTACTCAAAAATCAACTATGTAAAGAGCACACTTTGAGCATTTTCATGTCGTCTTTTGCTATTCTGACCATACATGAAAAGTTAAATCAGTGTCATACTCATTATCTTATTTGTTTTGATAGTTAGTTTATGTCAATCGGCTACTAGATGATAAAGTTACACCAATAAAAAAATTGTGAGTCAAAATGATTTTTGCTCATGTTCTTTTCATTCTTGAGGTTCAAATTGTTGTCATCTTGATGAATCAATTATGTTTTTAAATTGATTAGTAGTACAAGAAGAGGCTTTTGGTCTTTTTTTGGTATGACAATATAAGGTGTTTGATATAACCATTGTTTGTAGGGTAACTAAACTTAATAAAGAAAAAAATTGATAATGTAGGTCAAATCCTAAGGTAGAGAAATGCTATCAAACTATCATGATCAAATCTATGTCATTTTGTCGAGTACCTTCCCATTTTGGTTTACTCATTTAGGGTATGCCATCATCACCGTCTTAGCTTAATTAGTCAGTAAATAAAGCTAATCTTAAAGCTCAAGAAAGAAAGCTCTCGATCAAAAGAATTAAATAAGTTTTTGAAACCAACACTATCTTTTAAATTGTTTTTGTTTGGGACGATCTATCTCTGAGGGCTTGCATCTTGGTCATACACTTTTTAATCTTACATGCAATTAGATTTTTTAGTAGTTCATTGTACTTTCTTCAATTTAACATATCATCTATTGGGCAATAAAGTAAAAAGTTACACCATTCATAAGGTCATAGATTAACATGCATCAAGAATGTAAGGGATACATTTTTCACTCTTGAGGATCCTCCTACTAGTTTAAGTAAGAGGAATAGTATGCGATAGTAACATGAGGAGAAAGTTAGGAATTCTCCTCTCCTAACCTATATGGGATTTAATGTCATAGAGTCAGCGTAATGACTTGTAATTAAATTTAAGGATATATATATATATATATATATATATATAGTACTTATGTTAAATGATTATGATGTATTATCTAAATGTTATATCTATAAAGTATGATGATAAATTGGTATATAAAACACTATAAAAAATTAGGTGAATAGCAACTAAAGAATTATTCGCTATAATAAAAGAATCAATCATTATGTAAATCAACAACTGATTTGGTGACTACTATGCAAAATTAATGATGACTATAGTCACTAAATCCGCAACTAAATTTGCAATTATACATCATAAACTCATTCTATATCCGAAAACCATTAAATTAATAATGTTATTAAGTTACTAAATTAGTGACGGATTTTTTGCAATTGTTTTTTATAGGCTTTTTGTAAATGTTATAACAAATTATTTCTTGCGAAAACTATTTCAATGAGATCCACAACTTATATAAATACATTTATAGTTATATAAACTTGTGTTTAGTTCACTAATACATTTGATATATAAATACATATTCATCTAAGCAAAGTTGGTATATATATATATATAAATATATTTGATAATTAATTAATATAGGTATAAAATGATACTTGACAGTTCACTTAAATGGGAAGTAACCATTAAAAATAATAAAAATTATATAAATACATTTGATTGGTTTAGTTTGAATTTTAAAATCCTAATATCAAACTAATTAACACTCAGTATCAGTTTATTCGGTTCAATTTTTATCTAAACAAAAAAAAAGAAGATATAAACCAATTTAATTGGTTTAAATTATTGGATTCGCCGAGTGGAATCCAAATTAATGAACACTCTTAATTAAGTATCGTATTAGATTTCATGGCATAGTGAAATGTTGCTAACATGATTTTTTTTTTCACTATAATGTAATTTTTGTGGGTACGTATTTATTTTGTTTTGATACTTTTTTATTAGCTAGTGTGCTATTGTTATTGTAATTTTTTTGGTATTTGGTTACTAATATGCACCTTATGTTAGTCTTGAAGTTGACTTTTTTTTTTTTAGTATTGAAGATATTATAAATTTTTAGATATATAGATAAAACTTCTAGGTACTAATTCAAATATAAATTTTAAATATACATTTTTACTAAGAAATGTTTTTAATAAAATAAAAATAAAATTTTAAAGAATAATATTTAATATGACTGATTTAATCCAGATAAGTTGTTGAATCATATTATTAATTTTGAGTTTTTAATTTTGAGTTTTAAAATGTATTTTGAAAACAAAAACTTATTCGATAAAAAATAATTTTGATTTAATTTTTAATTATTTTTTAAACAATTTCCATCTAATTACAAAACAATAAAATTTAGTTTTTAAATTTCTATTTATTTTTATTCAAATTATCACTTGACCTTCCATTTTATGTCTTAGGAGAGAAAAGATTTTAACATAATTAAGATTTTAAAACAATATTTTAAATTAAAAAACAAAATAATATTATTTTTAAAAATTTTAAAATTTAAAACTAAAACTAGTTCTTTTAAAACCGGAAACAAAATATCATTCCAAAATGAAAAGAACTCCTTGATTAAGTGATATTCATTACCGTCCATCTATATATATGTAGTATGTAGGCTTTGAATTAAACGGCATAACCTGTTTGCGCATTAAATGTTTTGACTTTTCTACATTTTCTGTTCAATCAATGTGTAAATTATTGTAAATTTTTAGTACTAGTTAAATTTTCATATAAAAGAGGGTAATTAATAAGGAGTAAATAGTGCATATTAACTTTTAAATGAACAAAATAAAACTATAATTAATCTGTGTATAAAATAAATATGAAAAATGTAAAATATATATCCAGCACCCTTTTTTTAAAGAGAATAATATTCAGTATAAATATTTTTACACTGACAGTCAATCATGATTGTGGTAAATTTATTGACTTTACTAGTCGTGGTAAATTTATTGATTTTACTAGTTACTACTTTAAAAGTCTCACAAATGAAAAATCATGATTAACTGCTATCTATATACCAATTAAACTCTTAAATTTATGTTCAATGATATATTAGTTTTATTTTGAATTTTTAATAAATTTTTTAATCTTTAAAATCCTTTAGTTAGCGCTTAAAATTACTTTAAAATACTTTAAAAAATTGTTATTTAGATAACACTTTAAATACTTAAAATAAAATAAAATAAAAATTTTAGAAATTCAACATGAAACAAAAAATTATTGGAAATCTAAAGCAATAATAGCTGATTTACAAACACTCAAAACATATTTAAGTTTAATTTAGAAATGCAAAATAAATTTGGAAGTTTTCGATAGAGTTTAATTCATAAGTCAAAATTAATAAATATAACTATGTAACCATAAATCTTTATTATACAAGATGTGTCTGATTAGTTTTGCCTTTTTTTTAAAAAAATAAAAAATAAAAAATTATTTGGTCAAAGAATTTTTAAATTTGATTTTATAAAGCATGACCAAATAATCATATTTGAAATTAATAATTATATACTTTCATGCATTTACTATTTTTTCGTGAATTAATTATTGTTCAGTTCCAACTGAGACTCTCTACATAAAGAGGAATCTATTGTTGCCATGATCAAAATACTAGCTAATATTGATTATACGATGGCTAAGTGCTTGTATTGGTTTCTGATTATTTTGCTTGTGCTGCAACAGACACAAAAGGGGAATGGGTCAAATGCAACTAAAGTGATCAAGTTGAGAGTAGGGGTACCCCATAAAAATGGTTTCCCTCAATTTGTGAATGTAGTTTGGAACTCTCATGAAAAAAAATACCACGTATCTGGATATTGCATAGACGTTTTCAATGCCGTTGTAAAGCTCTTACCTTTCAACGTTTCTCTAGATATTAAACCTTATGTTGTAGAATCAAGGCACAGTTCTGGAGCTGGATCATACGATTCACTTCTCCAACAAATCCCAACAAAGGTTAGTAAATTTCAGTCGTATTCCAGTATTTATTTTATTTTTACATGCCAATTTTATTTAAAAATATATAAATCTGACGACTGTGTATTAATTTTAATTTTAATTTTTAACTTAAAAAAGTTACGATGGAACAGTATGACGTTGTGGTAGGGGATATAACAATCTTGGCGAACCGTTCACATATCGTAGATTTCACTCTGCCATATACAGAATCGGGATTTAAAATGCTTGTAACAGTTCAGCATAGGAGGCAACAAACCATATGGATTTTTTTGAAACCCTTCAGCTGGGATCTTTGGCTGAGCATAGTCATCATCTCTATGTTCATAGGGGTTGCCATACTCATCATGGAAAGAAATGTAAACGAACTTCCTGATCGAACAAAACTTAGTGCTGCAACCATCTTATGGTTTCCATTTTCACAAGCCATTCTCCCTGAAAGTAAACATTTACTATAATTACTTCTGTTAATTAAGTATATATGCATGTATGTTTTCATTTTATATATATAATTAACGATAACGTGTTGTTGGAGAAATATATTAATTGGATTTTCAGGACAAGTAGTGTCCAAGAAATGCTCGAGATTTGTGTTGATGGTTTGGCTTCTGTTGGCGTTCCTACTCATGCAAAGTTATACCGCAAACTTGACTTCTATATTGACGTTGGATCAGCTGAGACCAAGTTTTCTGAACGTAAATGATCTAAGAAATGGAGGTTACTATGTTGGATATCAAACGGGGTCGTTCATTTACGATGTTTTGGTTGAGCAATTTAAGTTTGACCGATCCAAGCTGAGGAATTATAGCAGCAGTTCTGAGTATCAACACGCTTTAAACATTGGAAGCCAACGTGGGGGTGTGGCAGCTATATTCGATGAACTGCCCTACCTTAAAGTCTTCCTTCAACAATTCGGATCCAATTATATCTTGGCCGGTCCAAGATATAGAAACGATGGCTTTGGTTTTGTAAGTCTCTCCTTCTCTTCTTGGACAATCTACTGTAGCCTTAGGTGTGTACTGTACACACAACACAGCAAAATACTTGCCTTCTTTTTCGGTTCATTTTCTTTTCTTTGCTTTTCTTTTAACCTTAAATTTCCTACATTCTACTTCTAACTTTTTTCTGTTTTTAAAGTATACCAAACATATGGTATTGATGTTGAAGTGCTAACTAACTCTTTATTTACATAATTAATTCTAAATTTAGAATTATTATATAGTTTAAATAATTTGGATCAGTGATGAGTTTATATCAATCAATAATTTTACACTAGGTGCATTTTAAGATTATGTGATTTGTATTGAGTGTTTTTATTTACTAAAAAGTAAATTATCAGTAAAATTTAAGGTAAAACTATTCATCTTATAGAGAAGTTATTACAATTGTTTTAACTCATAATTAATTTTACATTCTGATTTTTTTCAATGTGAAACATAATATTTGAAATCGTCTTTTGATCAAGAATCAATTATACAAATGTAAAAGTATACAGACACTTTCATAACTTATTTTTATAATAAAAAAAAATCTAAACATAAATCATATAATCTAAAAATAATTTTTTGTCAAAGTAAATCAATTTTGTTCACCGTATATGATCCAAACATGGAATTATTTGAATTGTTAGATACAAAATCTGCCGGTGTTTATTGCTTTGTAATGTATAGTAGTTGTGTTTATTTCACATTTCAGGCATTTCCTTTAAACTCAAATCTGACATCTCACTTTTCAAGAGCCATCTTGAACGTGACTGAGAGTGATTTAATGAATAAAATAGAGGAAACATATTTTGGGAAGAATGATATTGGAGAGGAGGCGTCTGCGACAATTCCTTCCGCTACTCTAAGTCTCAACTTTCATAGCTTTGCAGGGCTCTTCTTGATTACAGGGGTTTCTACTTTATTAGTGTTGTTGGTCTCTGAAACTGTTATATGGCAAAGGCTCATTTTAAAGGCTAAAGCACTTCTTCCCCACTCCACCTCCCACCCAAACACGCCTATTCATCCAACTCATGATTCAACACGTGGAATAGAGGCTGTTTAATTAACAAGATCTTTATGACTTGAGAAATTAGCTATAGTACCATAAGATATGTCGTTTATGTATATGTGTACAGTGTACGTGACAGAAATCAATAGTTGCTCGGGGGATTGTGCCTCAACTTTAGTTGAAGACCGAAGACAAAACATGCACAATTATTCACAGCCCATTACATTCTTTTGGACTACCATAGTTTTTCCTTACATATAATTAAACATGATCAATATCTTTAAATTATAAAATTTTAATATATTCTGTGATATTTACTATTCTTTTTATTTTTATTAAATCATTTCCAAATTATGTCGCATTATATCTAATGAAAAGAAAGTAATTCTAAAAGAATTCAATTTAGCTTTTTGTTTGTTATTATTTTTTCTAAGCTTGGTAATTATGATATAAAAAATTTTTTAACCACCATTGGTTTAAAATATATTGCCACCACTTGCTTCCACTAATATGGTTGGTATTATTTAAAATCAGTTTATCTTCTTTCTTTCTTTTTTTTTTCTTAAGAAGAGTAGTATATCACTAGAAATTGGAATTATGAGATTATCTTTTTTCACTATTTAACTTGAATTTTAATTGAATCATTTACTTAAATTCAATTCAAACTTAATCCGATCACGATCCAAAGTATTTAGGATAAGAATCTATCGATAATACAATTGCAAGTCATATATATATATATATATATATATATATATATATATATATATATATATATATATATATATATATATATATATATATTTTGGAGGAAATTAAGTTTTGTCATTTGTCACCGTGTAGTGTAACGACTTCTTAACTTTTTCTTATTGTCAAATATGAAAATTGAGTATGAAATAACCAATTTGTCGTCATTTAAATTCTAAAGAACACCAATAATGTTATGTAAATATATGAATGACATATCAAAATTTAATGTTAATGTTTCTCAAGCGCATTGAAAAGGTTGTGATTTATATAAGAAAATGTTTAATTAATAGGTTATTAGTGGAAGTAAAAGAATAGTATAATAAATTAAATATTTAACTAATGTTTAGATTAATATAGTAATGGAAAAATAATTAATTAATTTTATTAATAATGTCAATATTAGTTAATTAATTTTAAGGGATTGGTTGGGAGGTAGAAAGAGAAATATAATTGCTATTTCTTTGTTTTAAAGAGCTTTAATTGAGTTTCGAGAAATTTTTGAAGGTGCAAATAACAAGTTGAACTTATTAAGTTTATCCTCGAATCTTCTTCTTCTTCCTTTTCTTTCTTCTTCTCTCACCATCTCTGCCTTTCTCTTTTGTACCATTAATTCCTTCTCCTGTCATTTTGTCAATTTAGCAATGGAATCAGACGACATCTCTTTCATTACTCCAGATTTTGAGAGGTAATCAATATAGATAAGTCCGATCATAATTCCTCGAATCTTTTTTCTTTCATTTTCGATCCTATTATTCTCTTTGAAAAAAGAATTCCTTAAAAACCTAATTTCTAAGTTAGCATTTGGTTTGGAAAATGTTTTCCGTTTTTATTTTCTATTTTCATTTTCTAAAAACTGTGTTCATTTTCAAATTTTCAACATTTAAAAAATATGTTTATTTTCACTTGATATTTCCATTTTCAAAAAAATAATATTATTAAATTTAATCAATTTTAGCAAAAATATTATAAATTATTTACATATATAGTTTAACATACATTTATATATTATATAATTACAATATTATTATTAAGTTTTTACATACTGTTAACTTTTGAAAACAATTTTTTTTTTGTTTTCAGTTGTTTTCTAAAAATATTTTCAGTGAAAATATTTTCTAAATTGTGACCAAACAAATTTTCACTACTGTTTTCTTTGAAAATGAAAACAAAAAACAGGCAAAACAAATGTCACCTAAGGTTCCCGTTTGATCTAGAATTTTTGTTAGATTTCTGAGTAATTTCTTCAGACAGATTCTCCCTTTGTGTTTGTGGCTAGCTTTTGAAAAAGGAGAAATAGGTAAGAAAAGTTTGATATCTGTTTTGATTCAAGGAAACTTTGATTTAGTGGTTTAAATACATTTACATGTGTACGGTTGAGATCATGATTAGTGTTTTGAGTTTGATTATGCTATGTGAAGTTCGTAAGTAATTTGTCTGGTTGTGTTTGGGAAGAAATTGTGATTGAATGTTGAATTTGATACTTTGAAGTATAATTGTGATGTTGAATTTTTAAATATTCTTCTGATATTGGTGAAGGATTGAATTAATGGAAAATGATGTATGATGAGGACTGTTATTGGTACAACCAATACTTTGAAGTATTGGTTGAGGTATATTTGATATTTTTTTATATTCAAAGAAACTTTAATTTAGTGGTTTAAATGTATTTACATACGTACAATTGAGATCATGATTAGTGTTTTGAGTTTGATTATGTTATGTGAAGTTTGTGAGTAATTTGTCTGGTTGCGTTTGGGAAGAAATTGTGATGAATGTTGAATTTGATACTTTGAAGTATATTTGTGATGTTGAGTTATTAAATATTCTGATATTGGTGAATGATTGAATTAATGGGAAATGAGGTATGATCTGGATTGTTATTGGTACGAAATAGAGTATTGGTTGTGGTATATTAGATTAGAGATACATAGTAGCTATAATTAGAGTTGTCAAAATAACTCAGTCGGACTCGTTCAGTCCGACCCACCTTAACGCACTTAGGAAACGGGTTGGCCCAACCCGAATCACTATTCTTTCATGCTTAAAAAAGTGAGTCTGACCTGGCGCACCACAGGTTGGTGGATTAAACGGGCTAGCCCACCAACCCACCATAAATAAAAAAAATTAAGAAAAAAACCTTTACTATTTTTTAAATATTAAAATTGAAATAACTTATGATAATATTATTTTTAAATTTCATGAGTTTAAAAATAAAACAGAAATAATTAAATGATATTCTCCGCTAAAAATCTACATTGACAACATGTTAAATATTATTTTTAAAATATAAAATATTAATTAAATAATACCAATAAACTAAACAATATATTGTAATGGAATATAGATCAAATAAGTAACATAATAATTTAAAACCTAAAAATAAAATAAAATAAGATTTAGATGGGTTGGTGGATCAATCCAGCTGGTTCAACTCAAGTGGTTCATGTTGTAAGTGGATCAACTCGTATATTTGGTATAATATGTTTGTCTTTTAAATTTTTTAGCTACCTTGGCCCGAGTCAACCCACTAGTCTAAACTCATTTTGACAACTCTAACTATAATGACCATGGCATTCAGGTCAAATTAGGGCTAAGATAATACCCGTACAAGGTTGAATTAGGGCGAACATGTGCCTAAGGATATAATTAGATAACAACTGGTTGCTGAATTGGGTCAAGAAGACATCAGACAATAGGTAGGTATCAAATGACTATGTATAGACTTCAACTGATTATTATAATGAGTCATGTAGATGTCAGATATCAGTATGGGGAAGTCAGATAGGTCGTTGAGTATCTGAATTTAATGAGTCTTTCTAGAAAGTGTCAAGTTAGGGGTGTGCATGGATTCGATATTTAAAAATCCAATCCATATTCAATCCAAATTCAATTAAATGAATATGAATTTAATCCATATCCATTTAATTGGATTAAATCGGATTGGTTTTTTTGAAAATGGTTTAAAATGGTTTTAAAATGGTTTATAATTAAAATCCAATTTTATCTTAATATGATTTTTAATAAATTTTAATAGAGACATTTTATTTAACTTTTTTTTGTTATCACAACTATAAATAATATTAAAAAATCAGTTATATTTAACCAAACAAATTATTTGATTTATACCAAAAGAAATTGTCAAATAAATACTTAAATAGTAATTAAAAATCTAATTAAAATGAAGTTAAAATTCGTAACAGTCATTTTAACATCTATTACGGTCATGTGATTATGTCTACAAAGATGTTGGGCACGTGCTGAAAGGTAAACTATATCTGGAGTTCAACCAGAGCATTGTGGTTTATCTCATAGAAAAGTGGAATACAAACATGCATTTTTCATTTGTAGTGTGTGTCCTATACTTCTCTGTCACGTGACACAAGTGTGTAGTCGAAATCCTTGATCATTTTTTTATATTCTCTTCTCGTGCATATTCTACACCGTTGTGGGAATATCTATACTTTTGTGTGAACTATTAGAAAATAAAAAATTTAACTATTATATAAGTAAAATACAATATTTCATATCATTACTAAAGAAAGTAAGGATAAGTTCAATATTTAATAAAATACAATATTCACTCGATCCTATCTAATTTAACTAATGAGTCTTAATATTTTAAATATATATGATATTTTAAGTTGTATTTTTTTTGTAATTATTATTAAGCTTTCACATAATATAATTTTTATTTTTAAAGTTTTTATATCTTAAAAACATAACTAAAATTTAAAACATGTTATTGATAACTCTATGTACTCAGTTTGAATTTTGGATTTCAAAAATTGGGATAAATATCCAATCCATATCCAATTAATTAGATTGTATGTAAAATCCCAAAAATAGATTTGGATATGAAACCAATCCATTCAAATGGATTTAAATGGATTGGATACGAATTGGTGTTGCATATCTGGATTTTTTGTACACCCTTAGTAAAAGTATAGGTCGATTACTTATGTTCAAGGAGAAAATGAGTGTAATTATCATAGTTATTATGATTTAGTGTAAATGTATTGTGATATTGTGCTTATACTTATGTTGATTATTTTGTTTATGAGTTTACCCTTGTGTGCGTTGTGTTTTTTTTTTCTGTATGATTATGATGATTGTATCTTATACGAGAGCAAAATAGTGGTGATGATGCTGAGAGGCAAAATGCATTGGATTGAAAGATGTCAGACTGTGTTTGTAAGCTTTAATGATGTTATATTGTTGTTAACTATGTATATAAGAGAATTATGTTAGAAACATTGTTTTTAAGCTTATGAATGTTTGGTAATGTTTTGTATGGAAGTTTATCTGAACTTGTAGTAAGGAGACCAATAAAGTATGATGTATATGCTTATAAAAATGTTGAAGTTAAATGGTGTAATAAATAGATTAATTGTGTTAAATTTGCAGAGTTGTGTAGCTAAATTTTGCAGTTTGCATGACTTGGGCAGTGAATCACTCCCAGTGAGAGTTTGTATTTAACAACAATACAAACACAGTCTTTTAAAAAAATTTTAGACTTTGCATCCAGTGAAAACTTTCGCTTAGCACAAATTCCTCTTTATTAAGAATTTAATTAGATTTTCGCTTAACTATGCATCTCGTTGAGCGAAATCCCTCTACTTCAATGTATGATACATGGTCTTTGTTGAATGACAATGGTCGTTGGGCAAGTTACCTTGTGTCTCGCTAAGCGACAAAGTTTGATGGGCGAGTTGATGTGATATATGTCATGTTGTATTTTGTTGGAAATTTGTAGACATACCAAAATGTATGTTATACTACAATAATTTTCTTACTATGAGAATTATATATATATATATATATATATATATATATATATATATATATTATTTTGAAGTATAAATTACACATGAAATGTGAATTAGTTGTGAATAACATGAGATGTGAATTAGTTGTGAATAAATAATATAAATAGTATTAGTATTTTTTTGTTATGTCTTATGACTTGTAGGAGTTTTGCTTTTTATGAATAAATTTAGCTTTTTAAAAAATTATTAAAAAATTGAGTCATATATTTTTTAAAAAAGTTGTCTCCAATTTTCCATAATATATTCATTTAAATAGAAGATCAACATATCAGATATATATCTATACTTTATACTTTATGAGGCTTTGTTTTACTTATATATTGGGAAATTGGAGACATATCTTTTTTAAAAATTGAAGACATATCTCCAAATTTCCTATAAATATTAAAAAATTGAGTCATATCTTTTTTTTTTAAAAAAAAAATAGTCTCCAATTTCCCAAATATATTCATTTAAATAGAAGGATCAGCATGTCAAGTATATATCTATACTTTATGAGGTTTTGTGTTACTTATATATTGGAAAAAGAAAAGCTAGAGAAAGGTTCTCATTATTTCATTTTGGGTTTATTATTCATTCTTTTAAGTTTCGGAAAGCTCTTATTCTTGAGAAAACAATGATTTTAAAAAGTTTATAGAATGACATGCAAGACATTTATAGAAAGATCATTTTCAGGATATGTAACTCTAAAAGTTTCTTTTATGATTTTTAAAAAAATTGTTTCAAGATTTATTACCCTCAACCGCTCAATTGGGATTATTTTGAATCAAAATGAAGCATGCAAAATTTATAATTCAATCAATGCATCACTTTGAATAAGTAATTGTTTTCCTTAGAAAGACGAAGATAATATTTAAAATGTATAAGTAGATAATTTATCAAATTATATATATATATATATATATGTATATGTATATATATTAAATTAAGGTCATGTCAAAAGTTTATGATTTTAATATTCATAAATTTTAGTATATCAAATGTTTTAAATAAAGTAATTAAAGTGTGTCATGTTGAAATTAATTGTGGATTAGTATCACTCAATATCTAATTATCATTAACCGACAATATTAGATATGATCATAATATCAATATGGTTATTTATCTTTAACCGACAATATCTTAAAATATTAATATGGTTATTTTAACTGGGATTACAGTGAGATTGACTCTGTGATGGGTTAGGTCAATCAGATAAAAGCCCAATTAAGAGAGGTCCCTGACTACCCTGGGGGGTTATAAATTTGCCATCCCGTTAAGCAAATTTACACATCAGAATTGTTCTCTACAATAACCCCTCAGAAGGTAGCCAGAAGAACCTCTAGAGTTCTGTTCAATAGTGCTCATGGATATGAATGTCAATTCAGATACACATTCATTTTCATTCTATTAATTCAATAGCATGATTGACATACTATAATTTGTGTCTAGTACAGTATAATTCAAAAAACTACTTTATACTTTCATCAATTGGTATCAGAGCATACTAGATACATTTTATGGTTGTCAATTGAACAAACCCTATTTTTTTCAACATTAACATACATGCGTTTGTTAGAGAGGGAAAGAGACCGAATGATACCTGAGCGGTTACGCGGCGGCAGTCGAGTCGTCCGCCGGCATCCGCGTCGCCTGCCGGGACCGGCGAACCTCCCGGTGGTCCCGATCCTGCCGCGCCGCATGATCGGAGATCGCGTCTCGCGCGCCCAGATCGCGGCGGAGATCGCGTCTAGCGCGCCCAGATCGCGGCGGAGATCGCGTCTCGTGCGCCCAGATCGCGGCGGAGATCGCGTCTTGCGCGCCCAGATCGCGGCGGAGATCGCGCCTCGCGCGCCCAAATCGCAGCGGAGATCGCGTTTCGGTCGACCGCCCAGATCGCGTCGCGGTGGAGATCGTTTCGACCGCCGCTTTCCGATCTGAAGCAGAGAGGGGCGGAGATCGGAGATCGGCCCAGATCGCGTCGCGGCGGAGATCGCGTTTCGGCCGCCCGCTCCAGCGGCTCTTCGTCGCATTTCAACCGCCCAGATCCCGTCGGATCTTGGGGCTTCAGCGCTGATCAACCGGGCCGCCCGCTCCAGCAGCTCTTCGTCGCGGTTCCGCCGCCCGTTCCAACGGTTCTCCACCGCATTTTCGTCCCAGATCCAGACGGATCTTGGCGTTTCGGCGCCTCCAGGGCTGCCTGCTCCACCGCCGTCCCGTGCGGGCTTCCCCTCGCCAAGATCCCGTCGGCGCTGGTTCGCCGGCGCTCCAGCAAAGAAGGCGGAAACACCGTCGACGCTGGTTCTGCGCAGGAACCGTTTCCGTTTTCTTAAACCGTCTCTCTCTCTCTCCGCCAAAACCGTCTCTCTCTCTATTTTTTAGATATGCTCTTTTTTATTTTTTTTTATTTTTTTATTTTTTCTTAAAATTATTAAATAAATAATTTTTTTTGAAATTTCATAATTTTGAAATTTATTTAATTTTTGAGATGTAATTTCGAATTAATTTTAGCATATTACTCTCAAATTTTTTGAATATTGAATTATTACTTACAATATGATTTTTCTGTTAATTTGCATTGTGATGACCTATCTATCGTGGGCATGATGATGTGATTTTTGTTTGTCATATTTTAAGATAATTAAAATCATATGAAATAAAGCATGATTTATGCTATTAATTTACATAATTGTAATTTCACCTATCGTGGATGCATTTGTGTAAATTTATGAATAAATATTAATTCATTATATTAGTAATAATTATATCCTATCGGTGTGTTGTTATTAGTATAATTTGTTGTTGTACAATACATTTCTCTTTACTTATGTTAATGTTTTTTGGTACCCTATCGGTGCTAGAATTTATTAATTTAAGTTATAATGTATTGTAATTTGCTTAGGGATTTATTTTAAGCTGAACTTTTAAATCATTTTTTTTCCTTATTGTGATGTTCAGTTTTCTTCCCTAATTCCGTCAAAACTCTAAACGGAACAAATTATGAGGACTGGAAAGAATCATTAGATCTCTACCTGACCATTGGCAATCTGGATTTAGCATTGAGGACGACGAGGCCTGCGCCTCTTACAGATGAGTCTTCTGAAGCTCAGCGAATTTCTCATGAGAAATGGGAACACTCTAACAGAGTGTGCCTGAAGGTGATTAAATTCACCATGGAGAAATCTATTAGACAGAGCATTCGAGATCTTGATGATGCCAGTGCTTTTCTCAAAGCAGTCGATGAAAAATTCACAACTTTTGATAAGGCACAGAAAAGCCAATATCTTTCCTTATTTGAAAAGACCAAATATGATGGTGTCAGCGGTGTACGTGAACACATTATGAAGTTAATACATTTCTATAATAAGCTGAAGTCTCTCAAGGTTGAGGTTGGTGAAGACACTTTAATCTATCGCATCTTGGAATCTCTGCCTTCTCAGTTTGACATCATGAAGACTTCATATAACATTCAAAAGCATGACTATGGAGTGGATGAATTGATTGCAATAATCACCCAAGAGGAGGAGTCAATGAAGAAAAATAAGCCTAATAGCATTCAGTTCGTTGCTTCTAGTTCAGGTGCTAAAGGTGCTAACAGGTATAAAGGAAAGAAGAAAAAGGGTACAGAGAAAGCAGAACGACATTTAGAACCCAAGAAGAAATTCTTTAAAGGTTCTTGCAAGTATTATAAGAAACGTGGTCACAAGGTGGAAGATTGCTTTATCCTGAAAAAGAAAGAGGAAAAGCGAGGTAATCTGCTAGCACTAACTTGCTTTGAATCTAATATGGTTGATGTTCCTCCAAATTCCTGGTGGTTAGACTCGGGGGCTACTATTCATGTTGTGAATTCTTTACAGGGGTTCACAAGCCTGAGGAAACCAAGTGATGTTGAGACGAAAATTGTTATGGGAGATGGAGCTGGAGTACCCGTTGCTGACATTGGAGTCGTCTCTTTATGTTTATCCTCTGGACATACTTTATTATTACATGATGCTGTTTATGTCCCTTCCATGAGAAGGAATTTGATATCAATTTCTGTTTTAGACAAATGTGGATACAACTTTCATTTTGGTGATGAAAAATTGGTGATTTATTATAATTCAACTGTTGTTGGTTCAGGAGTTTTGCATGACAGACTTTACATGTTAAACGTAACTGATATGTCAGTTAACTCCATTAGTGGGAGTAAACGTAACAGGATTGATGAATCTTCCTCTATGCTATGGCATAGACGTTTGGGGCATATTTCTAGGCCTCGAATTGAAAGACTCATAAAAGAAGGGATTCTGCATGATCTTGACTTCTCAGATTATGACACTTGTGTCGATTGCATCAAGGGGAAGTTCACTGCCAAAACCAGGAATAAAAGTTCAAACAGATGTGACGATGTGCTATAATTAATTCACACAGACATATGTGGACCTATTACACCTACTGCTATGGGTGGATATAGGTATTTTATTACCTTCATAGATGACTTCTCCAGACATGGATGGGTATATCTTCTTCAGGATAAAGCAAGCTCTCTTGAAGCCTTCAAAACCTTTAAAGCCTTTATTGAGCTGAAAACAGAGAAGAAAGTTAAGTGTGTAAGGTCTGATAGAGGAGGAGAATATTATGGTCGTTATGACGAGACAGGAAGAAATCTAGGTCCATTTGCTCGATTCCTTGATGAATACGGAATTGAAGCTCAATACACCATGCCTGGAACTCCTGAACAAAATGGCGTTGCTGAGAGACGAAATCGAACACTCATGGACATGGTGAGATGTATGTTATCACATTCATCTCTGCCAGAATTTCTTTGGGGAGATGCCTTGCGAACTGCTATGTACATTCTTAATCAGGTACCTAGCAAATCTGTGCCCAAAACTCCTTTTGAGCTAATGACTGGTAGAAAGTCGAGTTTGAGACATTTCCATGTATGGGGTTGTAAGGCAGAAGTAAGACCTTATAATCCTAAACAAAAGAAACTTGATCTCAAAACTATTAGCGGTTATTTCATTGGCTACTGTATCGGTTCTAGAGGATGTAGATTTTATTGTCCTTCTCACTCTACACGAGTTATTGAATTTGACTGAGCAGTTTTCTTTGAGGACGATTTGGACAGTGGGAGTTACACACCTCGAATGATGACCTTTAGAGAAGATCGAACCATGCTTCCATTACCATCTTATTCTCTTCCTACAAACATCTCAATCCCAATGGTTCACACAGATGAACAAATGACAGAGCCACAAGTTGATGAACCACAACTCAATGATCAACAACTTGATGATGTTGATGTGGCTCCATTAAGACGATCTCAGAGAATACGCCGACCTTCTATACCAAATGACTATGTTGTATACCTTCAGGAGCACGAATATGATCCACATGATGATGACGATCCCATTACATATCAGGAAGCACTTTCTAGTTCTCATGCTTCTGACTGGCTAAAAGCTATGCATGATGAATTGTCTTCCATGTCTCATGACGATTTGGACAGTGGGAGTTACACACCTCGAATGATGACCTTCAGAGAAGATCGAACCATGCTTCCATTACCATCTTATTCTCTTCCTACAGACATCTCAATCCCAATGGTTCACACAGATGAACAAATGACAGAGCCACAAGTTGATGAACCACAACTCAATGATCAACAACTTGATGATGTTTATGTGGCTCCATTAAGACGATCTCAGAGAATACGCCGACCTTCTATACCAAATGACTATGTTGTATACCTTCAGGAGCACGAATATAATCCACATGATGATGACAATCCCATTACATATCAGGAAGCACTTTCTAGTTCTCATGCTTCTGACTGGCTAAAAGCTATGCATGATGAATTGTCTTCCATGTCTCATAATAATGTTTGAGATCTTGTGGACTTACCAGCAGGTTGTAAGCCTGTTGGATCTAAATGGGTCTTTAAGACAAAACGTACTCCAGATGGAAAGGTTGATAGGTATAAGGCTCAATTGGTGGCTAAAGGTTATAGTCAACGGGAAGGCGTTGACTACAAAGAAACCTTTTCACCAGTTTCGACGAAGGACGCACTCCGAGTTGTCATGGCTTTAGTTGCTCATTTTGACGTAGAGCTATACCAGATGGATGTAAAGACAGCTTTTCTGAATGGAGATCTTGCTGAAGATGTCTACATGGTTCAACCTGATGGTTTTGTTGAAACAGGCAATGAGCATTTGGTGTGTAAACTTAAAAGGTCCATTTATGGACTGAAACAAGCATCTAGGCAATGGTATTAAAATTCGATCAGGTTGTCACTACTTATAATTTCAAGGAAAATGTTGCAGACCAGTGCATTTACTTGAAGACTAGTGGGAGTAATTTCATCATTCTCGTATTATATGTCGATGACATTCTCCTTGCTAGTAGTTGTATGAACCTATTGGTTGAGACAAAATCAATGTTGTGCAGACATTTTGATATGAAAGACCTTGGTGAAGCTTCTGTTGTTCTAGGCATCCAAATTCTTCGTGATAGGTCACATGGCATAGTTGGATTGTCTCAAAAGGGATATATCGAGAAGATTCTCAAGAAGTTCAACATGAATGCTTGCTCCCCATGTGCTGCACCTGTGCAACGTGGTGACAAATTATCTAACAAACAATGTCCTCATAATGATGAAGAAGTGGATGCTATGAAGAAAATTCCATACGCTTCCGCTGTTGGCAGTTTGATGTATGCTCAAGTCTGTACTCGTCCTGACATTGCTTTCATCGTCAATGCCTTAGGCAGATACTTGAGCGACCCAGGTTTGGGTCATTGGAAAGCCGTTAAAAGGGTCATGCGATATTTACAGGGAACCAAGGATCATATGTTGACTTTTATGAAGTCTGATCAACTTCAAGTCACTGGTTATTCTGATTCTGATTTTGCAGGTTGCCCTGATGATCGTAGATCTACTTCTGGCTTTATTTTTATGATGGCAGGAGGAGCTATCTCTTGGAAGAGCGTTAAACAGTCTCTTACAGCTACCTCTACCATGGAAGCAGAGTATGTTGCTTGTTTTGAGGCCACTCGCCAGGCCATGTGGCTTAAGAAATTGATATCTGACTTTCACATAGTTGAAAGCATTTCCAAGCCACTTGTGATTTACTGTGACAATACTGCTGCTGTGAGTTTCTCTCGAAACAACAAAAGCTCTACTCGTTCAAAGCATTTTGATATCAAGTATCAATTTGTTAGAGAGCAAATTCAAAGTTTTCACACTCGGATTGAAAACATTGATTATGAGGAGATGTTAGCAGATCCACTGACTAAGGCCTTAACTGTTGGAATTTTTCTTATTCATGTAACTCACATGGGTTTAGTCAAGGCTTTTGATGTATTAAGTTAGTGGGAGTCTGATTCTCTATTTTCTTTAAGAGACATGCTCTAGTTGACGTCATTTTGTTCATGTTTCTTATTAGCATTTTATTTATGCTGGGATCATTGTAGTGTCATTTATGGGACTGCATTATGCCATACATCTATGAAAAATATTAGTTACATGCAATTGATTAATATCCCTATCGGATATTTATTTTGTTGCTCATATTTTTCATATTGTTAATTAATATATGATATATCGGCAATTGTCGTTTTAGCTTAATGATTTGTATGTTGATTATTGATTGACACTATCCAAGTGGGAGAATGTTGAAACTAATTGTGGATTAGTATCACTCAATATCTAATTATTATTAACCGACAATATTAGATATGATCATAATATCAATATGGTTATTTATCTTTAACCGACAATATCTTAAAATATCAATATGGTTATTTTAACTGGGATTACAGTGAGATTGACTCTGTGGTGGGTTAGGTCAATCAGATAAAAGCCCAATTAAGAGAGGTCCCTGACTACCCTGGGGGGTTATAAATTTGCCATCCCATTAAGCAAATTTACACATCAGAATTGTTCTCTACAATAACCCCTCAGAAGGTAGCCAGAAGAACCTCTAGAATTCTGTTCAATAGTGCTCATGGATATGAATGTCAATTCAGGTACACATTCATTTTCATTCTATTAATTCAATAGCATGATTGACATACTATAATTTGTGTCTAGTACAGTATAATTCAAAAAACTACTTTATACTTTCATCATGTCATGCATGTGCTTATTCCTAAACCTAATTACATACATTTATTGTTCGTTCATGAACATAGGTCACTGCTCCCTTTTAGGTTTGATATCAACTGAAAATCAAATTAAGTATGTTTAAGGAAAATAAAAATTAATACAGTGTGAATTGTAGTTGAAAAAATAGCATTTATTTGTCGAAAGTAGAATTTGTAAAGACAATTTTAAAAAATGGAAATTGTGAGATATTGATATAACAATATCATTGGTAATTATGCAACCGGAAAGAATGTGTTGAGTCATATTCAGATTGTAATTTAACTATGATTTACTTAATAAATAAAAATATTTTTATTTTACAAAAATTAGAACTATCAATATATAGTTCATTAGAACAAATATTTAAATAAGTAAGGTCTACATTTATAATTTTGAAATAAGTAAGTTATAAAATTATTAACTAATTTTACTGTTGTTAATTAAATTTTAATCTTAACCAACAATGTATATTTGTAAGGTCTAAATTTATAGTTTTTATTTACTATAATTAAAAAATATCACTTTATTATAATTAATTATCAATGTCCAATGCACTACAAGCCATTTAAATTTCAAAATGATAAATTATTAGAATTTTTTATTTAAAAAATAAATTATAGAATTAATTTATCAAACATGAACTAATATCTCCAAATTAATCTAGTTAACAAAAATTAATATCAATTAGTTTTAGTATCTGTGCAGTTACAATCCGTACAAACACTAAAAATTTATGGTAATTATTTATTTTGAAAAGGAAACATTCATTCAATAATACTAGAGCAAGTCTTAATCATAAAGAATAATTAAAAAGAGTTCGCATATATAAGGAGCAATTATAAAAGTAAAATAGAAATATTCTTTACGCAAACTAGGTAACCACTCAAGAACTGACAAATTACCCTAATTGTGATACTATTAATATACTACTATGGTTGCATTAACAATTCGTAGAAAGAAAAAATTTGTGGTAAATATTCAAATATAGTTTGTAAAGCCAATTTTGAGAATGACAAACTGTTTGTAAGATATCAATGATAATTATTTCTTATAACTATGCTAATAACAGAAATATGTGCAATTAATTTTGAATATAAGAGAGTAATATTCTATTCAAATTAAAAATATCTCCAAATACATTAATTTAGATGAACAAAAATTAAAATCATATAAGTAACATTTAATGCAACACATGCTTTTCTTTTATCATGCATTCATTAATAGATATTTTATTTTGGCATAAATTAAAGCATTTTTTTTTTAAACTTTTATTCATGAAACACGCGATAGAGTAATTGTTTAATTTATTATTTGTTTTGCCAAAAGTTGTATTGCATAAAAAAATTTTGCGGTTTTTTAATATAAAATTTAATAACATATTATTTATTCCACACTCATGACTCAACCTTTTTTAAGGCCATATGCTTTTGATATATTTCTTTCTTACTTTCGTATATCCAATCTAATGTATTATTACTTGCTAGTTGCTATAATAATTCGTTTACTACTACGACAGCGCATCATTACTATGTAACAATTAAGATTTTGATTATAAATTTTTAACTTAATGCATATAGAATTGACATTTTATTTTTTTTAATGATTAATCAATCATTAATCATTAAATAAAAAAATATTTATTTTTCATATATATATATATATATAATAGTAATAATTAATCAATTTTGACCATTATATTTAAAAAAATTAAATGATTAGATAAAAGAGTAAGTCTGTTAAACTTAGACTACTCATTACTTATAACAACCATTACATTTTAAGAAAATATATAATGAAGATTTTGGAGTAAGTTGATCCACTATATATATATATAAATAATATAATATAATATAATATAATATAATGGAAAGCTAAAAATGTTCCAATTTTGAAGGAGAAACTCTCATTAGTCCATGACTCTTTTCTGTGACGCGCAAATCCTCCTAATAGATTTGTGTAAGGTTTTGAAATCCCCTTCTTCTATGATTTGGTAAAAGGTATTCCTTATGCTTTTGTCTAATTTTTCATATTAATATAAATCTTTGCTTATAAAAAATAGATATAATTAAAATAAGAGAAAATGACTTATGCAATATCAGTGTATAGAAATTAAACTCTTAAAATAATGATAATAATATATAAAAAAAATACAAAAATGAGTTTAATTAGTATGAACTGATAATTTAAAAAAGTTTTACACTGATTTTCAATGACAACTCTACTCTTCATTTATATGTATGCTGATTAAACTCTACAAAGGTTTAAAAAATATAAGAGGGCATAAATATTAAAAATAATTGCAATGTTAGTTTTTGTTAGGAGAAAAAAAAATTTAAACTTACTACCTCTCTCTCCCCATATGAATTTTAGCACTGGACTAACATTAGATCATGACATTTAATGGTTGTTATAAATTAATCTTAATCATTAGACTTCATGAAAATAAAGAGTTAGAATTGAGAGAAAATCTCTTAAACTTACTCTTAGAGACAGTGAATCTCTTTTCTCATATATATATATATATAAAATTATTAGATTTAATTATTTTAAATAGATTGTTCTGGTTAGTTTGATATCTAGATCAATCACTTCCTAAACACAAAAATTAGTTAAATTTTTGTAATAATTATAAAAGTTGTTTTCTTAAATTTATTTATATAATTTTTAATAAAAATGTTCTAAATTAATGGTCATTTTACAAACTGTTGAAGTATTAAATATTTGTTATTGTAATAGTGGCATAAAATCTAGTTCGTGGAACTAGTTGCTATTGTGTAAAGAAAACAAATATAATTATTTAAACAATATTCTGTCAAAAAATAAAGAATATAGTAGAAATTGTTTGTAAATCAGTGTAAAGTGGTATAAAATCTAGTTCGTGGAACTAGTTGCTATTGTGTAAAGAAAACAAATATAATTATTTAAACAATATTTTGTCAAAAAATAAAGAATATAGTAGAAATTGTTTGTAAATCAGTGTAAAGGTATATAAATTATATTTCCGCCTTTGAGGTAATTTGAATCTAACAAGATAATCACGAGAATCGAAGAGAAACGAAAGAAATAGAGAAAAAAAAAAATTCAAGTTATTTCTGATAGTGAAATTAGATACTTATAATTATTCAAAAGTTTGTATCTCATTATAATTAATATAGTTATTGTAAATATAAATTATAATAAAAAATTAAAGATAATTAATTGTATGATTATAAATTATTATATTTAATATGTAATAAAGACTAAATTTAATATATAGTAAAACTAAGTGATAAATATTTGAATGTATTTTTAAAATCACACATTACAAATTAATTTACTTATTGAATACTCATAGAATTTTTTCACGGAAAGTTTGATGGAGGACCATAATAGGACCCATCACAAGGTCCATGACAAGAATAATAGAAGAAGAGGAAGTACCACACCAAAAGCATCACATGTGCACACTTTGGTACATCTACCTAGTCTTTTGCTTGTTTTCTTTATTTTTTCCTTGTATTTTGGGAAACCTTAAGATTTCATTGTGCATTTTTATTTAGCCTTTGTATTATGGGGCAAATTAGTTTAGGATTTATTTTGGAACTTAAACTTTGACTTGTGAGGTCAAAAGTCCATTTCTTTCATTTTCTAGACACAAGGGTATTTTAGTCATTTAGGGGGGAGAAACCTACATTTCATTTGAGGTTCATTTAGGGTTCATTTAAGAGACATTTAACTCTCAAAATTTCGTGCAAATGGCCTAGATGTCTCCCACCCTCTATTTAAATACCCTAGGTTAGACTACATGTAGTCACCTTGGATATATTAGATATTTGAGAGAGTTCTCCACATCATTTCTCTTCCTTAGTCATTTAGGGATCTCTTGGTCTCCTTCCTCTCCTCTTTACCTTAGAAGGAGTTTGGGTCTCCCTAGGATTGACCTTCACCCTCTCCAAGTGAAGTGAGCTAGCCAAAGAGAAACCATCCAACCACCACCACCCAAAACACCATTCTTTTGTCTCCATTTTTTTTTTTTCATGAACCAATTTCACTCTTCATAAACATCATTTTTACACCTATTTCAGCTTTTGAAGAAGATCCAGTTCAACATCTCATCTTGGAGAAGAGTTGGTGACACCATAGAAAAGGTGAAGCCATCAAAATTATGTAATATTTCTCTTTAAAGCATACGTAATATTTTTTATGAAATCTGAAATATCAATCACATTTCTTAATATTTATGAACGACGTATAAAGTAGGCATATGAAGTAATATTTTTTTATGCAAGGTCTGAACCCATGGTGTTTCCAACCCAATCCATAAAGTAAAGAAATTGTCCTTCTTGCAATGTATGGATTATATGTTATCTCAAAAAGAAAAAAAAAATCTTTTAAAAAAATGTTATCTCAAAAAAAAATTTTTGCACACGAATAATCAAATATGAAACCTCCCAATGGATCATTTCCTAGTTCCACATTTAAACAAAGGATGACTTACAACGTACTGCGTCAACCCTATGGATAAGAGGATTAGTTATTTAATTCTACTAATTATAAAAAAATTATTTTTAATTATCCTTGATTAAAATTTGATATAAAAAAGTAAAAGAATCATTGCATATAAAATGTTAATTAATTGAGCATTATACTTTGGAATATTGATCCCATTTGTTTATTTTTTTAAATAATGTGATTTTTTAATACAATAAACATTTTATATATTTTAGAAATAATGTGATATTTTATAGAAATAATGTGATTTACACCGGCACTAATGATATTTTTTCTTACATTAGTTTGATATATCAGTTTTTATTTTTAAAACTCTGCTCACTTTGTTTTTAAAATATTTCGCTAACATTTCTTTTTATATTAAACTTGTATCTCTCTAAGTTTTAAAAATATTAAACTTACAATTTTATAATAAAGGTTAAGTTTTGAAAATATTAAACTTACAATTTCATAATAAAGATCATTGTAAGTGAAAAAAACACAAAATGTTAGTATAATCCAATAAAATATAAAAATATTAGTATAATTTTTTAGCAACAATTTTAGAATTTCTAGACGCGAAACGTGATAAGAAAAATTGTTATTTATTTGTTTAAGGGAAAGTAATGTTAAAGCAGACAGTCGGACACCACCTGAATCCATTAATCAGCTTATTAGATTCTTTTAACATGTATTTGAATTTTATAAATAAAAAAATAATTATAATTTAAATAATAATTTTATTATTATAATTTAAATAATAATAAAATATCTAAATATAAATTATGTGATTTAGAAATCAATTTTATAAAATTAATTTAATTTGAGAGGCCTTGAATGAAAATGTAGAATCTGTGTTTATCACATAACGTGTATATCCGTCCAACGTAGTTGACTTGTACTCGTTTAGTTGACTTGTCTCGGTAGGTTGAAGTCTTCGTCAATCGACAGGAACAGCACAGCATATTTGCTCCATAAAAAAGTATGAGCCGTGTCACTCTCTCCTTCTGCAGTTTTACCCTTACGCCTCCAAATTGTAGCCATGTGACCGCTTTCAATTTTCTGACCACTGTACACCTCAAGGGTGTATATAAATTACATATTTTCTGATTTTTAATTATTATTATTTTTTTATGATTAAAAATTAAACATCTGTCAAGAGTGGATAGTGTTTGCTAGGATACTTATGGTAGTTGAAGGGTAGAGATGGCCAGCGGAGAGCCGATGTAAGTCCCTAGTTTCCTATCTAGATGAGTTGAGAAACACGTGCAGATTGCGCCAACATGTTCAGATGTATATTTTTAATCAATTTCAGATGTAATTATTTAAAAAAAAAAGAAGTTATTTTCTTGATAAGTCTTATGATTTTCTATATTCTTTAATATTTATTGTTTTATAGTGTATTCCGTGGATACCTTACTTTTATTATCTGATTTTCTGCTTCTGCCTTCTACTGTGATTCTTTCTGCTGCTATCTTTGCTCTCTTGCTTCTCATTATTCTTTCTTTTCTTACACATTAAATTTTATAAACAAAAATTTTTACAAATGACAAACTTTCAACCCATTAATGACAAAGATTATAAATCAGCTCTTGCAGCTGTTGAAGACTTAACAAAATCTCCTCCAGTAGGATATACTAAACCAACCAAAAATACGGATTTTGTTCAAGCCATAATAGGACAAAATAATACAATAATAGCCTTGTTAGAAGAGGTTTCTAGAAAATTATCAAATCTTACAGATTTAAACAAAGACAAAAACAACAATATATCAGATGATATAAATGATTTAGTTAATAAAGTTTCTAGATTATCATTAGGAACCACCACACAAACTAAAATAGTTTGTAAAAATATTCACAAATTTGTTAAAGTAATTGCAACAACAAACAAAGCTGAATCTAGTAATAGGAATCAGACTACACAGGTAAATAATACCTTCAACAAAGACAAAACTATTAGTTAAAATTATGAATTTAAGACCTAATAATAGTTCACAAACACAACTTTTAAACCAACAAGGACGATATGTTCATATGGGTTTAATCACCATAGGTGTAAGATCCTCAGCTAGACACATGATTGGTGCTAGAGCATTGATAGTCCTCCATGACACTAGATTCCAAAACAATGATTCCCAAAGCATTATAGGAATATTAGAAGTTGACTTAAATCAACCTATATCTCTAATATACCTCGCCCCAAATTTTACACTTACTCTTCCAGACTTTGTAAATCACATTAGTCTAGAAGTACAAACCATAGGTTTCGGAACAAATTGGATAGGAGACAACCTACATTTAGACATAACCTTTATAGGTAGAATAAGTAATTATATTTCTTCTATGTACAGAATAAATACCATACCATTAGAAGAAGCCATCAGCTCTATTGGTACACAATTTTTGCCTGCCCAGGCTTTCACTCGAAGAAATGAGGGTCATTTATGGCAAACTCATTTACAAAAGGATGAACGAAATCCCATCACAAATCCAAACTCTGCCATTTTACACAATAGGTCTAGAGACCTTAGTTTAAGTTTCACTGACTACAGAAACACTACACTAATAGATTTAGAACAAGATAGAAGGGATAACACATCTGCTATTCCCGACAATGATCATATTGCTCTGATGAATATCATAGACACTGATGATGAAGAAGATGATGACATGACTGAGGAAGAATGGAACCATCATCAAGCAAACATAGCCATACTTAGGCAAGGAACTTTAGAAACCATGTCTAAACAAGATCCCCTAGAACATAGCCTCCTTAGAGATTTAAACTGGGAACCCTGGGATAATTTTCCCCGAGAACATAATGAAGTTATAACACTTCAAGAAAATGATAAAAATAATGAAATAGGTGATATAGTTAATATCTTTTTACAAAATTTAAAAATTGAAGAAAAAGAATTTTTTTATAAACTTCAAGAAAAATTTAAAGACAAAGAAGATGATGAATTGTCTACAACCTATGAAAACACAAAAGTAGGATTAATAAATGAACATGAAGAATCCTCTGCCACAAATTATAGATTAGACCCAGCTGGTACACAAAATTACTCTCAAGGATTCCTTCCTAGAGAAACAGTACAAAATATAGTCTTAAGTGATAACAAATATACTTCTCATGGTAAAAGATTACCGGTAGAACCAAATTTTCAAATTCCAAATTTACTTTTAAACATAGGAGGAATAGATCCTCAACTCCTCCCAACATACATAGAATAATAGACTACTGCTGTAATCCGTGATTATGGCATACATCATGAGAAATATGTACAGTCTTCTCAAGAAATGATCGCCAAAGGAGAAACTTACTTAGGTGATATTGCTAGATCCAGATGGGCATCTTTTAAGAAAAACTTCCCTAATGATCTAAATACTTTGGTCATAGAACCTGGTCCAAATATTTACAATTTTTGTTCTTTTGTTAAAAAATTGTTCACTTCACAATCTGCCAATGATGGTAATACAATTAGACAACAAATTTATCTAGGACATTTAGAAAGATTGTCTATAAACTATTTTGGTAAAATACAAGAATACTGTCAATACTATCTATTATATGCGTCTATAGCCGATTGCTTTCATGACGTGAATATAGGAGATAAAATGTTCCTAAAATTACAAGGAAAATTAGGACAAAAAATTAGAGAGAATTGGAAAAATGATGAGGTTACTCCCATGCTGAATAACCTCTCTATACGTATACAACATATTATGAAAATAATGGAAGACACATGTACTCACATAGCTATACAAAAACAGCTTAAGCATTCAGATGCTGGGATTTGTAAACAAATATACACCCCTCAACAATATTCTGAAAATAGGTTTAAAACCAGAAGAAATATATCTAGGAATAAACCTAGAAATATTAATACACAAAAATACTTAGGACCAAAGAATCCTAGGAAAACTTATACAATACGAGCATCTAATGCTAGAAAACCTACATTAAATCCTAATAGACATGTTAGAAAATTCAGGGATAATAAAACTTACAAACAAATTTTAAAATATTTTGCTTGTAATCAACCAGGACATTTTTCTAGAGATTGTCCAAATATCTCAAATCTTTACACAAAAGAAGCAAACTTAATAAAATCTTGTCATATGAACCTTCTTTCAATAGATGAAGATGTATCAACTGATTCAGAAATTTTATCTGTCATTAGTATAACAGAATACACAGATGAACTAAACCCAGAAAAAATTCATAAAAATTATGATTTAATAAATGAATTTACAAATAATGAATATAGTCATTTATATTCTAACAATGAAAACGATTTTCCAATGGGAGAAGAATATAATGAAATGGGTCAAATATTAGATGAATTAGGATACTGTCTAATGAATACCCTAGAAATAAAAACCTATTCACACAAAATACAATTTTATACTGGAACAGAATCAATTTCGTGTACATACTGTTATAGATATTTTCATATATAAAAAAGGGCTCATTGCCCTCTCTATTATAAAAAATTTTGTATTAATTGTGTAGAAAAACATTTGAATACAAAAACACAAGATATACCCCTTTTGAAAAGAAAGAAAATATAAATAAATCAAGTAAAGATTTAACTGACACTAGAGTTTCAGTATTAGAAACCCGCATAAATTATCTAGAAGAAAAAATAATTCTTTTAGAAAAATTAATAAAAGGGAAAACTAAACTAGATATTCCTGAATCTAGTAACACACACGAACAAAATAACATGATGGGAACAATGGAATGCATCCTATTAGTTTGTAATAAACAACAACTAATAACTTTAAAGGTATTAGTTAAATTAACCTTCCCAAAGATAAATAATAAACCATCTACAGAAAAAACAATACAAGTTTTAATAGACACAAGATGTTCAGAAACAGTTATATGTAAAACTGTAACGCCAGACCAAAACATAGTCAAGAGTAAACACATTCAAAAAACTAGAACAATGTCCGGAGAAATCATGATAAATGATGAAGAAGTGAATAATGTTGTTCTTCAATTCAGTACAAATTGTGAAATTTTCGGCTATAAAACTTTTATAAAAACAATGAGGGTAGAAAACTTAGTTCCCTCTAAACAAAGTATGATAATTGGCCTAGATTTTATCTTAGGACAAAACAGATTAATTACAATAAATAAAGATTATGTCATGATAAGTGATAAAACACAAATGACACCCATAGTAAGTGGTGATTCAGTGAAACACAAAATTAACACTAAAGACTATAGTTGTAAAAATCCAACAAATACTAACACATGCAAATGCACAACAGAATTTTTATACACAGAAGAAGAAATAAATGAAAATCAATCTTTAGATAATATTCTAGACAATACCATTACAGCATTCTCTTCAATAAAAATTTCAAAATCAATAAGATTTGAAAATATTCAACAAATCCTAGACAGGTTAAACCAAGCAAACATAATAGGAGAAGATCCTACAAAATTCTGGGATAGAGATCCTATAACATGTAAATTAGACATAATTAATCCAGATTTAATTATAAAAACAAAAGACATTCAATTTAATAACTGGGAAGAGGAAGAATATCAAAACCATATACAAAATTTATTAAAATTAAAAGTAATAACACCTAGTGTTAGCCCTCACAGAAGTCCTGCTTTTATAGTTAACAAATCTTGAGAACAAAAAAGAGGTAAATTTAGGATGGTTTACAATTACAAAAGATTAAATGATAACACAGTAGAAGATGGATATACAATTCCATCTAAAGATGTACTTATTAATCGAATACAAGACTCTAAATGGTTTTTAAAATTTGATTTAAAAAGTGGATTTCATCAAGTAAAAATGGATCCAGATTCTATAAAATGGACAGCCTTTTTCTGTTCAGAAGGATTATTCGAATGGAATGTTATGCCATTCAGTTTAAAAAATGTTCCAGCTGTATTTCAGCGTAAAATGGATAAAATTTTCAAAAATGTAAAATCATTTACCTGTGTTTATATTGATGACATACTTATCTTTTCAAAAACAAAAGATGAACATTTTCTTCATTTAAAACAAATTTTATACAAATTAGAACACTATGGTTTAATATTTTCTAAATCAAAAATGGAAATTTGTAAAAACTTTATCGAATTTCTAGGAACAGAAATTGGTAACGGAACCATAAAACTCCAACCACACATTTCTAACAAAATACATGAATTTCCAGATAAAATGGAAAATGTTAAAACACTTAGAGCCTTTTTAGGTTTATTAAATTACGCTAGAAGTTTTATTCCTAATTTAGGAAAATATACATCTTCCTTATCATTAAAAGGAGAAAGAAAATTTAACTCCGAAGATATAAAATTAGTTCAAAAATTAAAACAAATGGTAACAAATTTACTGACACTACAACTACCATTAGATTCAGACTATTTAGTAATTGAATGTGATGGTTGTGAACTTGGATGGGGAGCAATCCTCAAACGAAAGAAAAACATTCATTAAAAACAGAAGAACAAATATGTAGGTATGCTTCTGGAAAATACATAATTAAACCAAAGATTCATAAAACAAGTACTGACTATGAAGTCAATGCTATAATACATTCCATGGATGCGTTTAAATTATTTCTAATAAATAAAAAAGAAATAACTATTAAGGCAGACTGTGAAGTCATAGTTTCCTATGGAAAAAATCAACTTAATAATGATAAAAAACCTCATTTTTTATTTTTAATAAAATACAAAGAGACAATATTATTTTTAATAATATTTTTTAATATATAAAATAGTGTAATGTTTTTAAATTTAAAAGAATATTAGTGTAGAGAAATAAAATAAATAAATGTATATATAATTTAATAAAAATTATGAGAATGTGATTGTAATTTGTTCTAAATTTTAAAGCTATAAAGTAATAAATAAAAGATAACATATTTAAATTTATAAAAAATAATTAATTTAATAAAAATTAAAACAAAAATATAACAATTTATGGTATTAATTTATAATTAAATTTAATTGAAAACAATATAATATATTATGCAGTGATAAAATTTAGGAAAATGTAATATACCCTTAAAAGTACATTTCAATTAATTATATATATATATATATATATATATATATATATATATATATATATATTCAATGTGTGTAAAAGCATATTACATTAATTAAACGTTATTTTTGCTTGAAGAGTTTCAAAGAAAAAAATTAAACAACACTGTATTCGTCTGAAGATATCTCAAAATAAGTATAGTATTTAGCTTTTAGTGTAATATTAATTATTTTTTATAATATTTTTAATATTATTATTTTATTTTTTAATATAATATATTAAAGTTAATTTTTTCAAATTAATATTTTTTATATATTTATTAATTTTTATCAATATAAAACAACATTATTTATTTTAGACGGAAGAAATACTATTTTAGACAAAGGAATTTTCAATAATTGATCATGAATTAAAGTCATAATAATTAAATAACTGAAAAGGTAATAACATGGTGTGTAGTATGGTTTTGAATAAAAAAAAAATTATGTCGTATGATTGACTAATAATATTATTTCTTAAATATGAAAAATATGTATTAGAAAATATTAATCTGTTGGAAAGAGTTTTTGTTTCTATCTTGTACTCCGAGATGTTCGTACTTGTTATAGTTTCCAGCCAAAATGAAACCAGCCAAATAACCGTACGAGCCATTAAAACATGGCAACGTTTTTAGCGTTTTATTATAAAAACAGTTTATAAATTAGTTATTTTTCAAACTTCATTCATTCTCCCTCACCAGACTCTCGGTCCTTGCCGACGACTGAAGACTCATGATGTGGTGGCCATAGAGTAATTGAATAATTACCAGTATTTGTCTTCTCAGTGCCAGTCCAGGGACACCAAATGCAAATACCACCAAGTTGCTCCCACACTATTTCCAGAGGCCATAAATTAATGGAAGAAAGAGGGTCACGGAGTCCTTCCCATAGATTAGGAGTAAACAAGTTCGGATTTATACAATAAATTCAATATTTATTTGAGATAATATTATGTTTTTACTTTTTAAATTTATAAAAATAAAAACTAGTTTTGATTTTAAATTTTAATAAAAAATTGAATATTTCTTTCTTAGAGATTGAAAATTGACATTTGATAGTGCTGAAGGTGGAGATTGAAGATGGCAGTCAATGACTACTAAAGGTAATGGTTGGTGACTGTCAATCAGAGATAACAGCCGATGATCGTTGGTCGAAGGTGGCGACAGAGAACCGTCGGTTGGAGGTGTTGGTCAGTGATCGCTGGTTGAAGGTGGCGACGAATGACCACTAGTCGAAGGTGGCGACCAGTGGCTGGTAACCACTACTCAGAGGTGTGGTCAATGGTAATAAATGATATCAAGTGATGAACTTAAATGAAAATAGAAATAGACAACTAAAAACTAAATTTTATTATTTTTAAAATGAGTGAAAACTATTTAAAAAATAAGTAAAAACTTAAAATAGAACCATTTCTGCTGAATACATTTTTGTTTTCAAAATACATTTTAAAACCAAAAACTAGAAATTCAGAACCACCCTAAACACGAACACATTTCTGTTTTCAAAATACATTTCAAAACAAAAAACTAGAAACCTAACAACAATATCACATTCTCCACAATATCAATATTTTAAAATGAAATGAGTAGATGTTGTTGATTGACCACATTCTCAAAATTATTTACCAAATTAGGTTTCTTTTAATCGGGTACTTGGTCAACAATTTTAACTCCACGTAATTTTTTTACTACATGGTTGCCACTTTTTATCTGTATTTTTATCATGATTAATATATGTTTTTAACGAAAGAATTGCATATTTATTGGCAAAACTCACTTTTTAATGTTCATTCTTACTATAGGCAGGTACTTAAGAAACGAGAAGAAAAAAGAAAAAATAAGGCTTTTACAAAACAATTATTGAAGATCTAGATCAATACAACCGTGCTATGTGGTTCTTGAGAAAGGCATAAAAAAAGCTCAAGCCCTTGTAAATAGGAGGAAAGAAGACACCAATAAACTCACTCTGGCTTAGAAGAAGAGTTAGGTTTGTGACCTAAGAGGTGAGGAACGTCGAGAAAGCTTTGGGTTTGAGGCAATTTCCCTTACAGTAATTGCTTATCTATTTTGATGTATTCTGTTATTGAAAAGATGTTTGGCCATACAATAACCATGTTTGGCTAAGCCCTTTTTCTGAGGTTTGCTGTAGCTCTTTGTAATTCTCCCTTGCATTGTGCATGATTGTTTAACGTCATTCAATGGTTAATTTACTTCTTTATGCTACATTTGTCTATCCTAATTATTCTAATAGTCATGTTAATTGATATTTGAATATTAGTTGCATATTAATTGTTTGAACAATCATGATCATTGATGTTTAAGCAATCAATGTGGAAAGTAAATAGGTTATTGCATTCTATTTTTAACATCTTAATTGTTTGATTAGTCATGATCATTAATATTTGAATGATTGATTTGTGAAGCAAATAGGGTCTTATCTCGGTAGAACTGATCAAGTCGTTAGACAAACCTCTGATTGGGTAAAAAGAAATTAGTCTTAATTTGGAATCCACCATGGTCATTGGGAATGGAAAAATTAGGATTATAGTATGGTATGCATGATCAAACTTACTACAACAAAACGTTGTAGATTATCGATAATCATTGAATGATAAAGAATAAGATTGCTTAGTAATAAGGTAAAAACATTGTAGTGAAATCACAATCCTAGTCTCAATCGATTGCATTCTAAACCAGTTTTCACTCTTGTTTGCTGACTACTCATTTGAACTATTGTGACTCCCTCATTAAACACTGATTTCAAATCTCATATCTTCTATCAATTACTCTTTATCTTTAATTTGATTTGATTGAGAACAAGATCTGGTCCCTTAGGCATGATATCCAGACTCAGGTTCACTATTACTACTGTGTATGATACGTTTGTCCTTGAACGATGATATTTTATACATCAGCCACATAAAATTGCATGCCTTACTTAAGCACCTGTTGAATTGATATGATAGGATCCTAAAATCTTAAGTTAGACATGCAATTTTATGGTCTTTTCTATATCTCAAAACAACAATTTTCCCATTAATTCCACTGTTTGCTATTCTCAATGTCTACCACATAAAAGCACAACTTTGACATATAGTTTTATATGTGATAATCACGGAATAAAGAAAATTATGTGAAGATAAAATCCCAGTTCCAACACACAGTTTAATTAAGTCTACGATCAAAAGATATCTAAATAATTTTCGAAAAGACTTATTTAAATAAATATTTTCTAAAAGTAACCTAAATTGATCAATCAACCAATAAACACACTAAACTTTATGATTCCATTACTTTGTTTACCCTAAAATAGCATTTTTCTTCAACTTTTTTTATTACTTTGTTTCTTCTTTTTCGTCTTTATTTTGGACGATTTTGGTACTGGGCTAAATATTCGTGCTTTACAACATAAATATTTGTAATTATTTTTGTTTCTTATAAACCTTGTAGCATCTCTTATTTATTTAAAAAATTATTTAGTTTAGAATTTAAGCATGAATTTAGTTTTTTATAATAACGTGATTGTTTTTTGAGAAAGAACAAGTTGAATGATGAATAGAACAATAAAGGGTGCAAGTATGGAAAGGAACACAACTAAACAATGACTTATTTAAGCAAAAATCTACACACTAAGAGAAATACACCATTGTCTTTGATCAAGCTGATATCAAGATAACTTGAGCGAACTTGTCAAGTTAAAGACACCTAATGTCCTAAATAAAGTGGATCCTTATACTATTTGAGCGAGTCTTGTACATGACCTTATATTCACTTCGTTTGCTTAAGTATGAGCCTTTAGCACTTAAGCTAATTATTGGAAATTTGCCTATTTAGTATCTTTAAACACCCAAGTGAATCTTTATAGATTGTAGGATTAAAATTATTAAAATTTTTTATTAGTAAAATTAATAAAATTATTGGCTTAAATTTATCCATTACATGCATTGAGAATTGGTAAAGTCAAAGTCGAGTAACAATAATGTCAACTGCTTGTTACTTTACACATGTCAACTATTTTATATATTGCCTTTTATAGAGACAAACTCATAGTCTAGAAAATTTTGCTAGAGTTTCTTATTATTACTAGTTTCCTCTAGAAACAACTTGAATTACTTTGATTAATATTATATATTTTTTTTTGCAATTTTTATTTGCATTCTTTTATGGAGATTTTTAATTAATTTTTTGGGGCTGTTTACCCTCACCACTAAAAAAATCCAGAAAAATCACGGTTCACAAAAAAATGACAGAAGAAGGTGAAAAATATAACCATAAGCCTAAAAAACATTTTGAAAATATAAAATTACTACATGTTTGTTGTTTGGATGAAATATTAATTAATTGAATACAATATAAACGTTTTTTTTTAATATTGTGAATTTTGAATTTTTAGATTTTATTTTTCTTTTTTGTATAACACTTTTTTTCCTTTGGTTTTTATTTTTGTTTAGATTCTAGTTGTTGGTATTCATAATTAAAGTTGTCAAATATGCAATTAGTGTATGATATTTCTAAAAAAAAAGAGTCATTGTTCCATATCAAAACAACTCCAATTTCTTTAACAAATTTTTAAATTAGAGTTATGATAAAAAAAAGTAATTGAATGAAAGCTATCACCACAAATGATTAGATTTTTTAATAAAGATTAATAATTGACAACATTAATAGACATTTTGTAAGCAAACAAGAATGTGTTGTCGGATACATTTTATTTATTTTCCAAATCTTTTGTTTTTCATGTACAAGGACTTTATTAAGACTCACTAATGATATATTGATCAAGCTTTTAATAAACAAACATATTTCAATAATAGTAATTTATTTAATTTATGTATATTTTGTCGATGATATATTTATAATTTTATATTAATAATATCCATACAAGACTAGTCCAAATATTAATAATTACTGATAGAATAGCCAAATAATTTTTTACTTAAGTTTTTATATGAGTATATTTGTGACAAGTGTTGGATCGAACTTTTACTGTTAGGTCAAAAACTATAATTGATAGTCAGAATGCAACTCTTTTTACTTAATCTCGTAGCAGCTTAAGCACCATGATTTGACTGTGACTTGACCCACTTGAATATTTGCCATGAGATAATTGATGTCACAACTAGACAAACAATTTTCCTATCAATAATTGTGTGGCTCCTGACTTATTACTTTGACTTTGATATCAATTATTGAATCGAGCACTTATCACTACGCCAAAAGTTATAACTAATAGTCAAGGTGCAAATTTTTTACTTAACCATGGTAGCTCAAGCGCTACGATTTGACTATAAATTGGCTCACTTAGGTCTCCACCAAGACATAGTTGATGTCATAACTAGCCAAACAATAAGTGTTAATTTTTCCTATTTGAATTAAGCTTTTTGACACTTATCCAACTAAGTTTTTATGAAAAGTTATTTTTAACCCAAATTTAATATAGTATAAATCAAAAGGATGTGTTACAAGACCAATTGTGAAAAGTTGACCATTTTTAAGCTTATCAATGTTTATTTGTTATGTAGATTTGACTAAAGTACAAGAGGTTTAAACTTGAAGCAAGTTCACTTAACAGAATAAGAGAAAAACAGAAAAGAGTTGTTGGCTAAAAATTGACTAAACCAATTCAAAAAATAGATGAGCAAAATTCATATAAAGAGAAAATAAAAGAATTGACATTGGAATTTTGTCAAATAGTATCCCAGCAAAATAACTTTTTTCAACATGAAGAATTCTCATTTTGCTCAAGGAAATTTAAAATGGTAGAGAAAATTTTGTCACTTAAGACTTCCTCTATTTTGAAATGAATGATTATAAAAGAAAAAATAGGAGAGAAAAGAAAGAGGACAAAGGAGAAAACATACGAGAACAAAGAAAGGAAAAAACTTTAGAACTTTTGTGAATGAACAATCTTGAGGACTTATTTCCTTTTCTTGATGCTTTCATGTGAAATGGAGATTGTTGTCACCACCAATAGTAACTAATCTTTGCCATAGTTGAGATTGAATGTAATCTATTGTTAACTCTTTGATAAGTGTACCAATCAGATAGTATAATCTAATGAGTACAAAGTTTATCCAGAGGACTTGGTTAATACTTAGGAAATTTATATTCTTTTTACTTGTTTAATTAATAGTATGAATAATGACTACAAACAACTAAAAGAGATAAGTGATAAAAACATAAACATATAAAAGAAAGGGTTTTCACAAATATGGAAAAGTAGTTTGGATATGACTTTACTAAATTATTACCCATGTATAAATGAACATCTAATCTTGATGTTTTTATCACTCATAAAAATAATCTAACCTTAATCCCTTATGAGTAGGGTCTAAACTCATTTGAGATTTAAGTTATCAATCTTTTGCATAATCTGAATCTAATAGAAGAAAATGCTTAATGATGACCAATGAGTTTTACTTTATTCCTAGTAATAAACTCCATTGAGTACTCTTTTCATTTTATGATTCAAATACATTTTTCAGTCACATTCAAAACCTAAAATAAACGAAAGATAAGAAAAATAAAGCATAAAAAAGAGAATAGTCACAAACATAGCATTGAATAATAAACTTAGATTAAATATCAAAATATATACATGAGTTCAAGTTAATTATATCGAACCCTAACTAAGAAAAAACCTAGCCACTCATGATGGAGAGGAGTAACCTAAAGGAAGGAGTGAATACAAAAAGAAGATGAAAGTGGGGAGAAGGAAAGAAATCATGAGCTTTGGAAGTTGTCTATGTCATAAATGGTGAAACATTTTCTTTTAGACAAAAAGGCATCTTTTATACCCTGTAAGTTCGAGCACCACCGCTCAACAATCACAACATGATCATTAGACGCCGCTCAACGTTAGTGTTAAGCAAAAACACCATCTTTGAGCACCATAGGATGGGCACGGGGCGATGGTGGATCATCTAAAAATATCTCTTTGTTTGTCATCACTGGACGTTGGACATTGTTATGTTACCTATACAAATCTTCAGTACTCAAAGTGCAACAAAAAAACATACACTAATTGTTTGGTCATCTTACCTTGATCCAACTAAAAAACATGTTCGTATATTTCCCAAAAAATTAATAGCAATTTCTAAACAAATTTAAATATATAATCAAAATTTCTAATGATACATATTTTCTACATAAAATAAAGAAAACAAAGTCCTTAATAAAGAAGAATTAAAATAATTATTCTTATATGTCTATATAAAATTAAGCTTGTGAGGCAATTATGATTTATCAAAACTCTTTTGTAATTGTTTTGATATGTGTGTATTCTTATTATTTAATTTTAGTGATTTGATTTTATGCTTAATACTTAAGATGAATTGATCATCATCTTATAATTTGAGATTTAGATTCTCATTAGAAAACATTATTTAAATTTGATTTAAATAATAATTTTAAATAATAAGAATATATTTAGAATTATTAGTTGGTGATATTCATATTCATAATCTAAATGCAGTTTTTTAATTTGATAGTTAATTAATTGGTTATTAAGTTAATAATTTTCAATATTAAAGAATTAACTTGGAATGATAAAGTGAATTTAATAACATTGGAAAATAAAAATAACATTAGATAATAAAAATCATATCTATAAATATTTTTTAAAATCGTTGCTAGTTTTTTCAACATCTTAAATCACAACCCATAAAGAATTGTAAATTATTATTATTTTACCTGTATTTTAATTAAGATAGTTAAAATTATAGAAAATATGGATAACGAGATATGACAGGATATGACAACACTATCTCTCACTGTATTAAGAGTTGATTTAGTACACTGGTTAATTGATTATCAATTCGATTTAAGTTGCATTGCATAATATTTAGTATATAACTTATCTATTTGTAATAATATTAAAATATAAAAATTTATCATAAGGTGTTCACGATTTGAGCTGGTTCGATTTTAGGAAAAATAGTAAATCGAACTAATTAATTTTACATTGTGTTTGGATAGAGAATTTTGCAAATGTAAAGAATTTAAAATATATCGAATTTGAAATTCTTTCAATTCGAATGACTTCATTTTTCGAATGTTTTGTTTGGATAAAATAATTCAAATTATTGAATTTTAATTTTTTTTGTTTGGATAAATTATTTCAATTTCTACTAAAAATAAAAATTTATTTTACTAAATAATATTTTTAAAAGAATTGTTCTTTTTAAAAAATAATATAAAATTTTATTTAAAAATAAATTTTTAGTCTCTAAAAAAAATACTTTTACAATAAATAAATAGAAAAATAAGAAAAGCAAACCTTGCATAAATGATTTTAGTAAAAGAAAACTAGGTTTGAAGAATTTCAAATTCTTACTTTTTTAAGGAATTTGAAATTCTACAATTTTAACTAACTAAAATGCTTAAAATTTCAAATTCTTTTAAAATTCCTCATCCAAACAAGCTATTTCATCACAAAGTATTTGAAATTCCAAAATGAAATGAATTACCCTCCTAAAATTCTCCATCCAAACACACTATTAGAGTTTAATGGATATACAGTGTCAGTGCAAAAATTTTTACACTGACATTCAATCACAATCCTTTATTCATGATAAATTTGTTGACTTTATTCATTACTATCTAAAAAGTCACATAAATGAAAACTCATGATTGAATGTAGTGTAAAAAAATCTTTTACTCATAGTGTATACCAATTAAACTCTTAATTTTAACTGGTTTGGGTTGGTTCGGATTGCTGAAATTTTTTTGCTTAACCCGAACCAAACCAAACCAATGATAATCAGGTTAATTCAGTTAAGATTCAGGAAAATTGATAAAAAAAATTAAAAAATCAAATTTCTTTTCATTAAATCATAAGAAATAATTTTATACATCAAACTAGCCAAATCCATTAATTTAGTAAATTTAAATTTTATAACAAAATATCAAATTATTCATATATACCAAATTAGTCAAATTAAACTATTAAAACAACCTAATATAATACAAACAACAAATTGTATATATTTAAAACAACTCAATACAAACAAAATATAAAATAAATATAATATATATATATATATATATATATACTTCTAATTTAATTTGGATCGAGTTAGAATTTTAAAGTGTCAAAACTGTAGACTAAAACAAACTGATTATATTTAATTTGATTTAGGAGAAGACCCAATCAAATGTAAAAACTAAACTAATTTAATTGGTTCACTTTATATTATTGTTTTCGTTGAGATGATACAAAGTGATTAACACCCTAATTTACCATGAGGTAATTATTGGCAATTAAAAGGAAAATCGTTAACTCGTATTTCTCTGGAAATAATCCTTGTCACATTAGTTCGTGGAAGAGAAAAGAAAAATAATTTTACAAATATGAGATACATCATACTATTTTATATTTATGTTTTTATCTTATTTCTTCTAAAAAGAACTACCTTATTTTATAACGGATATGTTTTACTAATAAAAAAATATTGGATCTGTTTGTTTAATTTTATTTTAAAAAGTGTTTCTTAATTAAATAAATAGTTATTTTCTTTTATGTAATTGTGTTTAAATTTCTTTCTGTTAATTTCTACTTTTTTTTAAGAAACAAATTGATGTTAGCGTTTTTTTGCTGAAAAAATAAAAAATATTTTTACGAATTGATTTTTTAGAATATTTTTTAAAAATTTAAACAAAGATGCCCATTATTTTTCTTTTCTAGTTATTAATTACTAGTTCCATATACTCTATTTCTATTGGTGTCTCCAGACTCCAGTGAATAATGAAATTAAATTACCATGAAAAGGTGGACCCATAGCTAAAAAGTTGGACGTTTCCTTGGGGAATGAATTTAACTCAAACTCCATATATAGAGGAGGGAATTGGGAACAATGTGTATAGTTTCCATGATTTAAAGTACTAGCTAGCTTAGCAGCTAATATGGATTTTACGGTAGCTAAGTGCTTCCCTCCCTTTATTTGGTGGTTTGTGATTATTTTAGTTGTGCTGCTACAAACACCAACGGGAAGTGGGTCGAAGTTGGAAGAGATGAAGTTGAGGGTGGGAGTACCCAGAAAACATGGTTTCCGCCAATTTGTGAACGTAGTTTGGGACCCTCGTCAACAAAAGGACAACTTTTCTGGATATTGCATGGATGTTTTCAACGCCGTCTTAACCCGTCTACCTTTCAATGTTTCTCTAGATGTTCAACCTTATGACATTGAATCAACTGAGATTTCTGGAACCTACGAAGAACTTCTGAAACTCATCCCAGAAAAGGTAGGTAATGAAGTTACTTTCATTCTTTAATTTATTTAGAAACAGAAATTCTGATGACTTCTTTTTTTTTTCCTTTCTTTCCTACGAAAAGTATGATGTTGTGGTAGGGGATGTAACAATCCTTGCCTCCCGTTCGGATTTCGTAGATTTTACACTGCCATATACGGGATCTGGAGTTAAAATGTTAGTGCCAGTTAAACATGGGAGGCAACAGACCATGTGGATTTTTGTGAAACCCTTCAGCTGGGATCTTTGGTTGAGCATACTCATCATCTCTATGTTCATAGGGCTTACCATACTATTCATGGAAAGAAACGTAAATGCAAATGCGCTCCCTGATCAGGAAGCTTCACCAAATCGATCAAAGCTCAGTCCTGCAACCATCTTATGGTTTCCAATTTCACAAGCCATTCTCCCTGAAAGTAAACATTTACTAATTACTTCTGTTAATTAATTATACATAATTAATAATAACGTTGTTGTTGGACAAATATTGGATATTCAGGACAATTAGTGGCGAAGAACTGCTCGAGATTTGTGTTGATGGTTTGGCTTCTATTGGCGTTCGTGCTCATGCAAAGTTATACTGCAAACTTGACTTCTATATTGACGTTGGATCAGCTGAGACCAAGTTTTCTGAATGTAAATGATCTAAGAAAAGGGGGTTACTATGTTGGATATCAAACGGGGTCGTTCATTTATGATCAGTTGGTTGAGCATTTTAAGTTTGACCCATCAAAGCTGAGGGCATACAGCAACACTTCTGGGTATCATCATGCTTTAAAAATTGGAAGCCAAGCTGGGGGCGTTGCGGCTATATTCGATGAACTTCCCTACCTTAAAGTCCTCCTTCAACAATACGGATCCAATTACATCTTGTCCGGACCCAGATATAGAAATGCTGGCTTTGGTTTTGTAAGTGCCTCCTCTCGTGCCTTTCTTTTTTCTTCTTCTACCTTCTACCTTCTACCTTCTACCTTCTAACTTAAGACTAAACTATATTCACCTATTCATTATTCATTTCTTAGCAGCAAAATCTGATAAGTCAAGTAATTTTCTTTTTGGTACAGAATAAATCAAGTAATTTAGGTAAACTTAAATAACAATTTAATTGAATCTCAACTACATTGTACCGACGCCATTTACATCTATAAACTATTTCTAATTACTTAGGCCCGGTTCCATTTTGGTTTTTTTTATCGTTCTTTTTTTATTTTTTATTCTTTTTGGAAACAGTTTTTACTTAATTTAAAAAATAATAAAATTTTGTTTTCGGATTTCTGTTTTATTTAAGTTCGTTACTTGACCTTATTTGTTATTATTGATTATCACTTTTTACCGACGGTCACCTTTAATCGAAAGTCACCGGTTGCTACCTCTGGCTAACAATTACCGACTGCCATCTTTCTTCGATGGTCACTAGTCGCCACTTACGATCGACGGTCATCGGACCCCACCTCTGACTAATAGTCACTGGTCATCACTTTCAATCAACGGTCATCGATCGTCACCTCCAACCCGTAATCATCGACTGCCACATCCAACCGGTGGTCACCGGCCATCACCTCTGATCGGCGATCATTGACTGTCACCTCTAATTAGCAATCACTGGTTGTCACCACCTTTGACCAATGATTACTGACCTTTATCTCCGATCACCGGTCACCGATTGCTACCTCTCCGATCATCAGTCGCACCAACCACCACCTCTGATCGTCTATCACCGACCACCACTTTCAATCGTTAATCACCGACTGGTACCACCTTTAACGACTATGTCGACCGCTACCTTCAACACCTTCAACTAGTGTTTTAGTTAAGATTTGAAAATAATATTTTAAATTTGAAAGAAAAAAAGAATGTTATTTTTAAAATTTTAAAAACTTACACTCAAAACTAGTTTTTTTTATAAATTTTAAAATTGGAAATAAAAAACCATCCTGATCCGAAACTCAATTACTTGTGTTTATTTTACTTTTTTTCAGGCATTCTCTAAAAATTCGAATCTAACGGCTTACTTTTCAAGGGGCATATTGAAGGTGACTGAAAGTGACTTAATGAATGAAATTGAGGGAAATTATTTTGGGAAGGTTGGCGATGAAGATGGAAAAGAGGCGTCTGTGGAGATGCCTTCGGGTACTCCAAGTCTAACCTTTCATAGCTTTGCAGGACTCTTCTTGATCACAGGGATTTCTACTGTGTTAGCATTATTGCTCTCAGAAACTGTTATATGGCAAAGGCCCATTTCGATGGCTAAGGCATACAGTCAGAGGTATTTATTCCCCACACAACCACACGTACTACGTACACATTCCCTGCCCTGTTCCATTCTCATCGTATCACCGTTCCTGTTTTAATAGTTAAAATATTTTCAAACTTTTTTTCGTATAATTTTTAAATTAAAATTTTCTTAAAATATCTCAAATTCTTACTTTTTATAAATTTTATTGCTTTTTAAGGGTTTTAAATTATAAAATTCATTTTTTAATAGAATTTCTATGTTAAGTAGTTTATGTGTTTCTTTGTTAAATTGTAAAAAAAATTAAATTTATTGAACATCATTATTAATGTTTAAAATTTTCTTATTACAGGTGGATTAAAACTTAATGACATTATTCAACATTTACTACTACTTGAAGACATAAACTAAATCTTGTAACACCTTTGAATTATGTTTAATTGATAAACTTGTTTAGAATTTAAACATCTAATGTTGTCGTTCTATTTTGAGTTTTTATGTGAAATAAAACTGAAGTTGTTAAACTGTAATATTGTAGTTGGTACTCTGTGAAATTTACCTTATTAGATACTTCAATACTTTGTGTTTATCTAATAATTTTTTAATTAATGTAATTTATTTTTGTTTTGGGCGGGTACAAAATCAATATAATATATATACTGGAGGTGAGGATAGGAAAGAGATACAAATCACATAATCATTGGATACTCAGATGACAATGAGTTTAGGGAATAAAGATGAGAATAATGAATGTCATACCCTTACCAGCTCAAATTGTCATACCTGTGTGTTTGTATGTATATATATATACAAACACACAAGTATGACAATTGGAGCTGGTTAGGGTATGACATTCATCATTCTCATCTTTATTCTCTCTCTCTATATATATAGGACATCAAATGATAAAAATTAAATTTAACAATGTTAATTACGTTGTTTATTCTCACATATATAGATACATACACACACATATACATTGATAAAAAACACCATTATCACTTGACTCAGAATTTAGTCATAGTTAAAGCTCTTCATCCCTTCCCTATTTTGCGGGGATCAAACTCAGATCCTTCTTCACATACTCAACATATGTTATCAACTAAGCTACACTCATAGGAATATATATATATATATATATATATATATACACATATATATATATATACACACACACATATATATATATATACACACACACATATATATATAAGACAACATAAGTGAAAAAATGTTGCAGTGAGAAATGACAAAACATAATAATACTTATAGGATTTCAATAAATGATTCAGATTGACTTGTTAATTAAATAAGCTTGATGCAACCCCCATGGGTAATCTTCCAAGGAACCTCTTCTAAGCTCTTCAAGGTTGTAGAAACAGTGATGGAAGAAAGAAGATGGTTGAGGAATGGCGCCACTTTTAGAGATGAGCCATGCTTGGATGCTTGCCACAAAGGAAGGAGCCTTTGATAGAAGCTAGAAGAAACTCTCTCAAGAGGGGAGAATTTCGAACACTCTAAAAGAGAAGAGAATTCTCACAAAAGCAATTTCTATTCAAAATGGGTGTTAAGGAGCTACAAGAGGTGGAAGCACTAATTTATAGAGCTAGGATTGGGAGGGAGATAAGTTGGACGTCCAACCCCTAATCAAGGCCCAAGACTCTTAATCATATGTTAATCTAGGCTAAACATGATTGACACATGTTTAAGAATGTAAAAGATCCAAACAAGGCCCTAAGAAGGTGGATCTATGTCCCCTTAATTTGAATTTGAATTTTGGAGGGAATCCACATGGCATCCCAAAATTCAAATTCAAATTTGGTTGGCTCATATTCAACCAACTAGGCGCCTAGTTGGAGGAGAGAGGTGATTGGCGCCCAAAGGAGGGAACAAGGGATCCCACTTGTTTCTTAGTTGGTTAGATGAGTGTTAAGATGAATTTAAGTGTGTATTTAGCAAAAAACACACGTCCAAATACTTCTTAAGGCCCAACTAATCAAATTACTCCTAAACAATACTAATTAGACCTCCAATTACAAATTAGAAAGAATGAAAAGCCAAAATACATGGCCAACAAGATATAAGAACAAAACTGGCAAGACTATGCTTCAACAAGTAGGCTTATCCTAAAACTAGCTACCTAGGAGGACTATGATCAATCTTCACTTTAAAAAGGAGTTGAGGTCTTCCTTCCTCCTTCCTAGCTAAGTCCTCCTCTATCCTCTTAGCGATGACCCTTGTGATAGGATCCTTTCTAGGGAGGATTGCAAATGGGAAGAACACAAACGCACAAATGAAGAAGAGAAAAATATTGATTCAATGGAGAAAAAGAAAGAGGTGTGTGAGAAGAAAATGTGAGAGGTGCGAGGATTGGATGAGAAATGCAGACAAAAGAGGAAGAGAGAGGTGCGAGGGTGAGAGGTGCAGATGAAAGAGGAAGTGAGAGAGGCATGAATGGTAATTAAATTTTTACTTTTATTACCAAGGGCATTTTTTCCATTTTAAAAATTTAAAGAGATGTACACTATCTTAATCCTTTTGCCAAGTCCCAAAGACAAATGGGACAAAGACGAACCATACAAGGAGAATGAACCAAATAAGAAGAGGAGAAGGCAACGAGGGACGAAGATGAACAGGGAAAAAGGCGATGCCGAATGAGAAGATGAACAAATGTGTAGGCAGAAGGTGTAGACTTCACAAGCGAATCACGAAGACGAAAGGAGATGTAGGAGAGAATGCTCAGTAGTGATGTCCGGAGGAAGAAGAGAAAAGGAATTCTACATTTATGGAGCTATAGGAAAAAGTTATAAGGTGCATGAAGCAATTCTCTATTGTTTTGGGTCTGATAAATATTTTGATTATTATTTTAAAATTTATAATATATAATATTATATTTGCTATAAATTGTAAAATAATAATCAAAATATTTATCACATCCAAAACAATATTACAAATTGTTTCAAACTTCTAAAATAATGTATCTAGGAACAAGTTCTATTAAAATCCTTAAAAACACATTGAAAAAGTAAACATAACTAAGATTAAAAGTTAATTATTAAAATTTTCATACAATCTAATAATCATCGTAATTGCATAGTTTTGGTGTTGTTATTGGTCATCATCCTTTTTTTTTGTTATAACTTTGTTGTGAATTAACTTGTTAATCATCCTATTGGTTGTCTATTCATTGGTGCACCTACTTAATAATATGTTTTGTGTTTTGGATGGCATGTACATTAGTATAACACCAAACATTTGGTGAAACTACTCCTTTTTCTTGACAAAGATTGTTGAGATTTCCCTTTTGTAGGGAATAAGCTCCTTATTGGGAAAGTCGTTGTCTCACCCGATTAATCTCCTCAACATCTTGTAAACTGTTGTGTGTTTTCCTATAATGTATAAGATTGTCATCTCCAACATGATACGAGCAAACTCTCTAGCACTATATACTTGTCCTTTTTTTTTACCATTTGCATGCTTGAACCCAACCTTGAGTCGTAAGACTTTCCTTTAAACTAGGGTTTATGAGGGCCTTTTTCTAATTCATCCACTACTAATGCAGTTTGTGACATAACTTGGGAAAGTTTTGATAATGTCCTCATCAAGTTTACCTTGAAATTCTCACTGTTATTCAAATTAAACAATGTCATTATTTTATTAATGTAGTAAATAAATTATAATTCAATACTTACATGTGTTCTCCTAGATCTTTTATCAACAAATTGACTCTTATCTCTTTGTATATGGGTTTGTTGAAAAATATCATCAAATAAAATATTTTTCATACAATATACAATTAATATAATATTAAGTGTATACCATGATCATAAGTGTTAACGGAGTCAGTTGCGTGTAGAAATCCACCATTTTTAGATGTTTGCTTCTTTGAAGTTTGTGCACACTTATTCTAATATTGAGTAAATTTCAATCTCTAATAGTTAGTTTCACACCCTTCACCAATTCAATATGACCCGTGATCAACATTTCGGTCATCTTTAAACATCTTAGATAATCTATGAGAGGTTTTTTGAGTGAAAATTTCTCTTGCATGTATGGATAAGTAATATTGTTTAATTATATTTTGTAAAACTTATAGGATATTCTTAATCATAAAAAACAAATAATTAATTAGATAAATTTATGATATAGATACATGGTAGATATTGATAACTATTGACTTCTAAAGATTTAAATGATAGAGTATCGAAAGACAAATAAGAATTGACCAAAGGTGAATATATATTAAAAAGAAATAAGAAACCTTGAACAAAATGAAATGACAATATTTTACCCAAAAACTAGTGCCAAATAGGTTAGGTCAGACACTTACAAAATATCCTACAAATTTTGTAACTGATAACATCAAACATCACTAATGTTTAAACATAAGACAACTATTACCTCTTCAAAATCTTGCAGTCCTTTAATAAACCACTCCATTTCAAGTTTTAGCCTTATTATATTTCCATATTCCTATTGTACATACAAACTATACTTGAAGGTATAAGTATATAAATTCCTATAAGAATTCCTCTATTCCAACAAGAATAACATAAATATAAGATAGTTCACTAACACTCCACACCTATTAAAATTAAGTATTTCCATAGTTCACTAATCTCAACTCAAGAAAGAGTTTCTTTCTCCCAAGGAAAGAAAAGAACACACCTCGATTACTCAATCAATTAGAAAACTTACATTCAACAAATTGGATACAAAATTTTATTTACTTGATTTGTCTTCCCAAAACTAAGAGATTTATGAAAAGATAAAAAATAGAAGTAGCAATGGCATCAGGCTGAGGTAGTCTACCTGTCACTTGTTTCACTATAAAATACTAATACCCATTACTCGCTTAAAATTTATCGGGTATGTTTTATAAAAATATTTGCGGGTTTTTTCCAGTAGTCGTGGGTATCCATGAGTACCTATAGATATTTTTCAAAAATATTATTTTTTTTACCTGAAATTTTATCAAACAAATAATTTATTTGTTAAATTCTAGAAATAAAATTATACTAGTAAGTTTGTATAAAATTAATTGGATCTAAAAATATATTAATATAATATATATATATATATACACAAAATATTTAATATAAATAAAATATTCATTTTACATTACCGACATTTTTATAAAAAAAATTCTACAAATTATTCTTTTTTTATAAAAAAAAGTAACATTGATAACAATAAAATTTGACAATTAATATTTTAAGTTGGTTTATTTAACAAAAATGTTGTATTCTTTGAATTAAATATGTGTAGTATTTTAATTTAGCGAGTAGCAGTGCACGTGGGTATGAATACTATGATAGATACCCATTTAAATTACCCGGGTATTTTCACTAATTTAAAGAGCAGGTAGAAAAAAATTTATATCTGCATGTTACAAATAATTTTAAATTACTCATACAAGTATTTTTACTGATTTAATCCGCATACGTGAATTTTTTTATCATACCTAACTAAAATAACACGTATTATTATTGTTTCAATGAGAATCAAATTTCAATATAGAAACCCCTCAGAGAGATTAGCTACCTACTAAAGTGAGACTAAGATGGTGCAATGGAGATAACATGATGGCTAGAGTTTTGCGATGATGGCTATGATTTGGTGGTGGTTATAAAGATGAAGAGCAAAAGGTTGTCTTGTGTGTTGTGTTCTAAGTAAAGGGTAATTAGAAATAGTATAAAATAACATTAAGTTTTCCGTAAACTTTATTCCTTTTAATAATAATAAACATTAAGAATTAAAATATAATTTAATTTATATGTCTAAAATAATAATATTATTCAATTTTAAAACAACAATAAAATATAATTTTAAAATAATAGTAAAGTTATATTATTTTTATTTTAATTTTAAAAAATAATAATAAAATTTCATTTAATTAACATAAATAAAATTTTATTTCATTTCATTTTAAAATAGTAATTAAAATTTAACTTAAACTAACTATTTGTTGGTTGTTACAAGTAATTTAATAAAAGAAAATTCTATTAAAATTAATGGATCAACCTTTAAACATGACAAATAAAAATGAATATTGTAAATTAATTTTAATCATATTTTATAACCTTTATTATTATAAATAAATTGTGAAACTCATGTGATGTCACAATTTTATTGATATATAAAAAATATTTTTATAATATTATTTAATTTATTTTATAATTAAAAAATATAATATCAATGAGTTTTTTCATAAAATAAATTTATTATATTACTGTAAAAGAACAACATATTAAATTTTTAGAAATAGCTGAAATTGTGAAAAAAAGTTATTAAAATCCATTAAATCTATGAAAAAACTATTTTGACCTAATGGACCATTGGTCTGAAGGGTCAAACTAAGTTTAACAAATAGCATCCTAAAAAATATGAATAGGTCTATTTGACCCATTTTCATACTAAGGTTAAAAAAAGCTTCTTAATAAGTTTTTGTAAAAATTGTGGGATTTTTTAAAACTAATTTTAAGTAATATATGTAGAAGTTATTTCACATTATTTAAAAATTTAGCAAAAGGTCAAAAAAACTTTAAAGAATGAGTATTTTAGGGAGAGAAACTCACACGACAACAAGGAGAAAATCTCTCAAAGATCTATACTCAATTCAAAATAATCCAAAGATGTGTACATGAGTGAGGAAGTCCTACTTATAAAGCAATTTGCTGGGTTGGGTAGAATAGATCATGGTTAGATTAATCTAAGATTAGCTTAACTCTAGAACAGTCAAACCAACCATGGTTAGCTTACCATGTGAATGTCAACCACTCAATGTGTCATTCATCTAGTCTAGATTTATTTAGGGTGTGCTCTAGTAAAAAGGTGAAAAAGTAGTCATGTATTGTGCATGACAAGGGAGATGGTGTGGTCTAACAAAAGGGAGTAGGAATAGTAGTCATGTTTTGTGCATGACAAGGGAGATGTGTGTGTGTGACTTACTAATCATGCATCAATCAACTTATAGGGTTAAAATAAACTTAAAAAATAGCAACTTAAGAAAACATGGATAAGAATTATTTGACCCATTTTCATGCTTTGACCTAATGAGTAGGTCCTACATTTTCCAACTTTAGTTAGGACATGTTTGGATAAGTTTTTGTAGACACACTTTTAGAAGACAAAAAAAATAAAGAAAAATGTTTGAAAGCTTCTTCAAAAGCTTTTATAAAAGATGTGAAACCTTTTTACATGCTAATTCTAACTAATATATGTAAACCTTTTTTCTTTATATTTTTTTCTTCTAAAAGTGATATAAAAAAATTACCTATGCAAGACCTTAGTTGAAGTTGTAAAATTCTTGTAAAAGAGATAAAAGTAATTTTTAAAATTATAATAAATAACCTAAGAGTTGTTGTACTATTCAATGCATATTAGTTAATTAATTTAAATTATTAAAATAGTAAGAAAAAATTGAATGAAAATTAAATGCATAAATTTTCGAATATTAAAATATAAATTACTCAATATAAAATTTAAAATAATATATTATTATATTTTAATAAAGGCCACCACAAATTAATTATCTACAGAAAATCTACTTGTAAAACTTATATTTTAACCTTAAAATTACCTACGAAGTTTTAAATGTTATCCACGGATACAGTACCCACAAAATATCCATTGGTAAGTTCTGTCGTTAAATTCACGTTTTAATGAATACATTTTCTAGGAAAGTTTCGTTAATTTGCCCATGGATTTTGTTATATCGGTGAAATTCCGTCGATAATTATCATTTTCTGACATATACCATATCTATTGGTAATGAAAATTTACTGATGGATTTACTTCCGTGCCTAAAAATTCGTTGGTAATAAAAGTTCTTTTAGTTTGTGAATGTCACTTTTTCTTGAGTCCTTACAAATAATTTAGTGTTAGATTTTAATATATGTAAATATGTCACTAAGTCTTGTAAGTATGTTACTTTTTACTTTAATTGTATAAATATACCATTTTTCAGTTTTATAAAATGTGTCATTTTTAAAATTTTTTATTTTTGTTTTTAACTTTTAAAAACCAAAATTAAATTAGGTCAAATGGTTATATATATATATATATATATATATATATATATATATATATATATAATTCAAATTTGTGCACATTACACCCCTCAAAAATCTTGTCAATAAAAAATACCCGTCAAAAATCTCAACAACTCTCAAAAGATAAACTCTTATAAGAAAGAGTAAATCTTATTGGAAACTTCTCAAATTTTTAATTTTTATTTTCTTTAAAAAGAGATATTAGACCAAATATTTTTTAAAGGAAAGGGGTAAAAGATTGAAAATTTAATTTTTATTTCCTTAAAATTAAAAAGATTTTATATAAAAAGGAAAGGGGTAAAAGTAGTATTTAAAAAACTTAATTGGTGTAGTTTTTAAAAATAAATTGCTCATCTTAATATTCTTCTCTCTTTCATCCTCAACTTGCATATTACAAAGAACTGAAAATTTTATCTTTGAAAGAGCTTTTAAGTTAAAATGCTAAATAACTTCTACTTTATTGATGCATCTCAATTCAGTTATAATATTTCATTCACTTGTTCACTTTCATATTACCTTTAGGCATATTACATTAGTAATATGCATAGTTTATCTTCTTGGTTCATATGATTGCTCTTTGGTTTATTCTATGTAGAAAGGAAGAATCTCAAGCTTCGGATACGATGGAACCTAGTTCAGATTGAATGTGAAAATAAATAGAAAGTAGAGTTCATCATTCACCACATCTTGTGAAGCGCATGACAAAGTGATGAAATACTCAAATAAGATATTTTTAATATTTTTAGAACTCGCTTATGCACCTTAATGTTTTATTGTATTTTGAATCTTCCAAAATTGTTCTTATACACTTTTACCGTTGGATAACCTTATATCTCCTTTTATGAGATCTAAATGTCCTTATCCTTTCTATCATTCTCCGTAATTATACATCTTTGGCATCTATTCATCAATTGTGTTTTTTATGAAACTTATCTAAACTAAACTTAAACACACAGAAGTTGATCGATAATTCAATTACCCGCCAAATGGCACGCTGCTAGGAGTACCAAACATTAATTCGTGCATTTCATCTAACCATAATTTGTACTAGCTATATGTAATATCTTACTGGAAAACTAGAGATTAAATTACATTAATTAGACAGCTTCGTGACATCTTCATATCATACTGATCACTTCACCGCTCTCATTCCTCCTAGTTCACGTGTTTAAGCTCTTGTACTCAGAATGGGCATCTATGAACCATCAATAGGTCTCCGTGAGCAGTGACGGCAGAATCTGCAGTAGATTTCAGCCATAAAAAGAATATACATCCTCCAAAAACCCAAGGATTTCGGTCTACATCCAGCAGCAAGTCCTGAAACACTTGGAACATTCTCTAGATACTAATTGAACACCGGCTCAATGAATAACACAATAATTATAAGTGTCATTCTAAATTATATTATAGTTATTTAAAACAGAAACTACAAGTTATAGTTTGACAATAAGAACTAAAATCAAACAAATCATTTTTGAAAAATCAGATTTTAAAAAAAAAAACTTTAAAAAACCAAAACAAAAGCACTATTTTCATCGACTAAAATTATTCAGACAAAAAATAATAGTTACCTTGTTACTTTTTATACTAGTGATTATGAAATGAAAGAAATAACTGCATATCAAGTTGTCTCACACGTCATAGAAATCTATAATAAGGGGTAAGGACTTAAATTTGATTGGAGAAATTATTTTGCTAACATCAAAATATAACGAAAAGCTATCTCTTTCGATTTTAAAATGGATTTATGAAATATCACTTGACATCTTAACCTTGTTCTGTATTTCGTTTTCCTGAAGGACATTACTTACTGCCATGTCAATTCGACTTCCATAACAATTTTTGCATACAAATATAATGGATTGCCAATGCCGAAAGCCAATATTACGTATAGTACACATGCCTTCCACCACTACTACCGGCTATGGAAACCATCAAAGAATCACTCACTCCCACTAATCACAAGCAATATTTTCCCAATAAAACCAAAGACTTATTTTTTACAACATCAAACTTTACACGTAATGGAAAGCCAATTCCTAAGAATACATATAGTACACAAGCCTTTCTTGAATCCTAGCCATAGAACAGCCAACCGCCTAAGAATTACTCTCCACTGATAACAAGTGACTGGAACGGCTCCCTCTTTATTTCCACGTATGTTGAGAAATCCTTGTTCAATGGCTGTTTCCAGGGTTCTCCATCCATTTGCATATAGGCATTTTTCCACTGTCCCCCTCTGACTTCCAATCGAATAGCTGATGCCTGAGAACAGTCAAGAGAATTTTGTGGTACAGGTCATTGAGAGACAATTTCACAATGTCAATGATGCAATAATATGAAACAAGGGAGACCAAGACCATTGACTTTCAGATACAAAAGAAAAGAGAATGAACCCTCTACATTATTGGCAGACAAAAAAAAGGTTTTCACGTTGTCAAATTTAATTAGAAACTGAACTCAAATATTATGTTTTGATTTTTGAAACTGTTAGTCCGGGTGGTAACACTAAATGCAAGCCATATTGCAAACTGAAGACTGGCATTTGTCAGTTTCTTGCTAGATTTTGCCATCTACAAGTGAAGACGATCAATGCAGATACAGAGTAGTATGAGACTCTTCAAATCCAACAAGCTGCCACTAATATTCTAATAAAATCTACCGAACTATTTAGAACGTGTCTACCTCAGACATAAGCTAAGCAGTTAGGAAATTTAAAGTTTAATGTTTTGCACTTGAGAAGTAAACATTTCATTTAAGAACGTAAACAATAAACTGTGGTACCTGAGCTATGTGCTTTGCAGAAATCAGTTCAACCATGACGAATGATGCATGCCATCCTTGTTTCAAGCCAAATATTTCCAAGACCCCATCGGCAACATTAGCTTCAACAAAGCCTCTCTGGAAATCCATCAAAAAGCCTATTCAGTCAAACTTTATTAAATTTGAATAAAAGTAATCGATTCATCAAGTTAGAAAATATTCAGCTATATAATACGTACCCGTACATATTTTTTATAAATAAAAGAACATGAGATTAAATGCTTTCATATCATCACCTTAATGGGGTATTATCTTTAGACAACATACCTTTTCCAAATATTCCGGTTTGGGTTTACCCCATGGATTTCTTCCACTTCCATAGCTATGAAGATTCAAAGCAACTATAGCCCTTACACTGAAAGGCAATAATGTAAACATATCATGACAATGGATCAAATAAAAAATTTCACAAAAGAGAGCTGAATTGTGACTCTTACTACATTCACTAGGCAGTAAAGTTTAAGTAATTAGATGTTTCAAGAAATACATAAGAAGAAGTCAAATATATGAATAAGGAAGAAAAATAAACTTGCCAGCAACTACAAATGGTAAAAAGGTAATGATTCCGGTGATATAACTGGTGCAGAATCTAAAGGAAAGAATGGATTTTATTTATGAATGAACCTAAATCCCAATTGTTGTGGAAGCCTTTGGATTAGAAGATACAAAATGAGTGATTTCCCAGGATATTCAAGACACTACAAACCTTCTCACTTTCTAAGAGTCTAATACCTCCCAAATGACAAGATGGTTTCTCTCAACCTCCCTCTTTATCTACTATAGCCTATAGGCAATATGTTTTTTTCTTCTACTATCTGAGCCTACCAAACTAAACAAATTGACTCCTTCACTAACAGACACCTAACTAGTTACTGATGATATCTATCTGCCTGATTTGAAAATATAGTTTTGTTTACCAGTTAGTAATATGCAACAACAGCAATTATACTATAGGATGAGAAATGTACCTTGTAGGAATTGCAATCTGCTCCCACTCTGAGCTATGGATCCTTTTGATATGAAGCCGCAAAATGTTTCTAAGTCCCCTAATAACGTAAAGGATTTTTATGAATATAGTGAGGAGGGATATTCTAATAGCTATTAAGCAAGCAAGCTTCCTTTATTATAATACAAACACAATGGGGAAAAAATTCTTATGGCAAAAATACACATAAAAGAAGTGCAAAGCAAACAGAAACATACTTTGGACTTGGAGAGCTAATATTCAGGATAAAGTAAAAGCAGGAGATAGTGAGACTTGGAATGTATTCATTAGGAAAACCAAATCCAATTCAGATTAAGTGGCACATCTAAGCCAATTGAGCAGCAAATCAAAAGATATATGACAACTTATAGCCCAGGAACTATGTTTAGAGTCCTTTTCAAAAATTAAAAAAGAAAATGAATGGCTCTTTTAAAATGAAACTATCCAATCTCATGTTTATAACATGTGTAGTCTTATAATAAATCAAGCAAAAATTTCTCCATTTTTTTTCGGCAGTCGTGGCATCAGCTGCAGTTTAAGTGATTAATTGCCTATATATTTTGAAAGGAATGAATTTTTAGCCAGTCCAAGTTGAATTATCAGTGTTATCAACCCTGGATGGCGTTGTGTAGCAACTTACTCTGAAAACAGTATAGCAGAATATGGGATAGAGGATAGTGGAATGACCACTATTTAGAATTATTTTATACAGTATATATTCATACTAAATACAAATAAATACTCAAAAATTTTAAAAAAAAAAAAAAACTCAAATCTTGACCTGTTCATAATTAACATTAGAAAGTGATAGGTTTTAGCACTTAAGTAAACATACAACTACAAGTAAATAGTAAGGAAGGATGCCATGACTAACCAAAGAGATAGACAAAAAAGAGCTAACAGATTTGGTTTTGCAGACAGATGACAAAAAAACAGACCTGAGAGACTCAGACTAGAGAGACAATCATGGAGCAAAGAGAACAAGAGAGACTAAAACAAGAACTCATAGTAGAAAAAAAAAAACAACAGAGATTGATTAGAATAAGAGAGTTGTAAGAAACAGCAGCTACATGGGTCGTTGTGAGTTGCTGGAGGGTCACAGGGGTCATGCATCAACAAGGTCGGAGAGGAGACAAGTGAGGCATTTTAATGTTAATCAAAATCAACTCCAGGAAAATGAGCCTCCAATGTTCATATTGGAAGCTGTTCAATGGATTCTTGACACGATCATCATAGAAGTGCAATAGTGACATAAAATGCCACTATTGAAGCCACTACAGTGACTATGGCAGTGCATATAGCAGCCAGTGAACATTACACATCACTACACGGCAATAGCAACCTATTGACAACTCTTTCCAGGACTTCAAGAATCGCAAGCAATTATATCATTGTTTTTCCAGCTTAATTGCATAAATATTACATTCAGCTTGAACTTAAAAGGTGAAATTAAGTCATGTTAAACAAATGGGATATGGATTCTCTAATGTACAAATTTCACATGACAAGGTTTTGTTTTTGTGTGTGTGTGTCTTTCTCTCTTTCTTCAGTTTCTTGATAGTATTTAAATAAATGGTGTTCTATAAAAATAAGAAGAGAGATATACTGAAATAGTCACAAAACTTGCACAAGATTAACAGATACATATGAAAACCCATCCACAAACAGATAATCTGAAACTCACTGTCTCAAAAAAAAAAATCTTATACTTATCATTCTTTTACAGTAAGAACAATTCTTGTTGCAATAGTAAAATAATCTCTGTAATGAAGAGTAATATCTGTTTCACATAAGGTGAAAAAACAAGAAGCAAAGTTTTCGCAGGAGTAGTTTGCTTTTTTCTGATTCATCAAAAGGATAAACATTACATAGCATATTTACCTTAGACCTGGATCACTTACGCAAGGTGTGAAAAACCAGCCCTGTGTGCAACTGTAACCTGAGTATATAATCTACAATCAAAAGAAAAGGATTGATCAATTATCAGTCCATTATTGACTAAGATCTGTGCTTCATTTTTAAGGGAGACATGGCAGCTAAAATATTAATGCCAAATATAGTGAGTAGAACAAAGATAAAAAAATATATAAATAACCTTCTAAAAACTGTAACCTTAAATTAAGTAAACTGAAGCAAGCAAGCAAGATTGCAAGAAGATTAACTATAAAATACATTCCACAGATCTATAGATTTAATAATTAATACCTTATTTGAAATTGGACCACTTGCAAGGTAAGGTTTTTTATTACGTAGATGATGGAAGCCATAAGCCACTTGGGCATCCATTCCTGTAAAATAAAACAGGATATTCTATGAATGCTCAGAAATCCAGACTATGGAGATTCAATTGAACTATCTAAAATTCTTTCCGTCCTATTAGCACCCTAAGCCAATAAAGTTGTAGCATTTTAAGTTTCTATATTATATAAAAACAGATGATACACACTCATAAACAGATGAAGAAAACCAAAACAAGCATAAAATCTCAGGTATAAATGAATTCTCAATTCATTTCAGTGAGACAATCCAAATGGCATGGTGAAATCTTGCTTAAGCTTCTCAAGCCATTGTTGCACAAAATAGTTGTAGGCCCAAGAGCCAAATGTAGACAATAAAAATATAAGCATCCATAATAACTTGGTAACTAGATTCTCGAAATACTCTCTAGGATACATCAATACCATGCAGGGAGCAATTTGGCATTAAAATAATGGGTCATACAATTGACATATAGTACTCATGTAAAGTAAGTAGTAATCTCATTCTCAATGGTTATTGATTAATCTCAACCACCATCTAAGGCTCTAAAAATCTAAAATAGACAAGGGAAATAAATCCTCTCCAGTAAAGAGAAACCAGACTCAACCAGAAGACAACAATTCTAGAAATATTCATTTTAAGCACCAACATACACTACTGATGTACAGATCATAGTACCTATGCTGAAGTAATTATAGTACACGCCTTCATAACTATCAACTTTCTCTGGTAGTTGTCCCTGAATTTCAAAGCCCTGTAGACAGCAGCCACAAGAAACTTTGTATATTACAACACCAAAACAAAGGCCAGCAAGAATCGAGAAAAGAATTATGCTAATAATCAGCTGGCAGCAAACTGTAAATTACAACCCCAAAACTGATTGCAATTTGCAAAAAGTAGCATGCTGACTCAAATTATACTTTGCAGCCCATTCCAAATTCAACACTTTACAACAAATGTACTAGAATAAACCATTCATGTACAAAATGAAATTATTAGAGTGACATTGTAGAAATAATACCTTGACAATGCCCAATTATATAAATAAACAATGGGGAACATACTTTATAAAAGTATATTATGATTAAAATTTATAAACAATCAAGCCCCAGTGAGTAAACATATGCAGTTGAAAAAAAAATATTTTTTATATTCATTATTTAGGTATGTAGTTGCTATTTCATGAAAAACTTTAAAATTTGATCATCACCGAGGATTACTACTAACCTAATCCTTTGCTACCTATATATGAAGCTCAAGGACATGTATTTAGGAACCAAATACTCTATGCTCAAAGAAAATATTGCAAGTACAAAACAAGCCAAACCAAATTCATAAACAATGCCAAAACATGTTAAATGATATGAAAAATCAGATCCACAACCTGATCAAGCGAGAACTCTTCAGCATGCTTCAAACAATGTGGTAGATTCACACGTGTGCCTGCTGGCATTGAAAGTGAAACCCGCCAACTGAATAAAAAAATAAATATGAGACACCAAATAAAAACTGAATAAAAGTATATCTCTGTATAAATCCAAATTTCACATTCTAGAAATCCATCCATAGAAAATGAAGAATGAATTTTATGAGAAACTAATTATGGCAAAAGCTGAAAACCAAACTTAATTCAGCACCTTCACATCCACCATCAAAATTACCTCAGTAAAGTGAAAACAAATAAACTATAAGCGAAGAACAGTACCTATCCAAAGGGTTAACTGTCCCAGTACTAGCCCTCTGTAGAATTCTCTTAATTGCAGATTTCCATGCAAACGGAAATGACCCACCCTGATATCAGAAAGACATATTAGCATAGTAGACCCAACATTCATTTAGCCTATAATTTCCAAGCATACGGAGGCTTACCCAACGAAAACTCCTAGACAGGTCATTGCCTGTCCCCAGTGGTATGATCCCTACAGGAGGAACTGGCTGTCGACCCTGTGTGTGAAGTTCTGTAAGACATCCTAATACCCAACCAACTGTACCGTCACCTCCAGCAACCTGTCCAATCAACGGTTTCATTCATCCAATGTGATTTTCAATATAGTAATATATTGTCTAATATTTGAACCCAGTATGTACTATAATTCCCATTCAATTGTCAATTATACTTCATCTATTTCAGTTTGAACTCAGAAAGATAAAATAAAATAAAAGAACATAACTAACCCTTCTAATCATAATAATTTCCCAATTTTTGAATTAAGTATGCACAACAGAAAGAAGCCAAACACGGGAGCCAAGTCTGGAATTATAACTATGGATGATATGAGGGGTAAGAATCATAGCTTATGCAATTACAAAATGTACTTTAGAATGTAAATGCAATGCATGTTCCAGTTCTTCTATCAACATACCATAACCCTGATCCTTTGACGAGTTTCTTTGGCGCAAGAATCACCAAGTCCTGCCAACATCTCCAAGCAACTCAATCCATACCGTACAAATTCATTAGGCTTCACATCTTGCAGATCAAAAACCTGCAGTGTTCAAGCAAACAACAATCACAAAATGTAAAAGCAACAGAGTTTTAGAGAAAATAACAGAAGGAAAAAAATTGAATGACGAAACCACATCCACCCGCAATTAATGAAAGTAACTTGAATTTGACATATGTGTGAAATAGAAAGAAAAAAAAAAATAGTTATGTAACAGGAGGTGACGATTCTGAGAGCAACAGCAGTGTCTATAACTATTGGAATCCTTAAATAAATACTTTCTCTCTCCTATTCACCAGTTTCGGCGTCTCTCTCACCAGATCCTTAATTGAAAGAATTTCTCTAGAGAGTCACGTGAATGGAACAAAGGAGCGAGCAACAGAGGAAATTGAAAAGGAGTAGTACCTGCTCTTCACTCATGAGTTGCTGGAGCCTCTCCTTGAGAGCAGGACCGTGGCGGCCGCCGCTGCGGGAGTTGATGAAGACGACCATGGGACAGGGCGGAGCGGCGGAGTCCTCGCCTTCTGCGCGGCTGATGTAGCGGGACTCACCGGCGGCGGGGTCCTTAAGGCGAATGGAATCACGCATTGCGTAGCGCAAGTACTGCGGCATGGTGAGCTGCTTCTTCAACTCCTCCCTGTTAATTCGAATCCCCGACAGACCACAACCGCGAAACGACTCCACAATCGAGGAGCGCACCGCTATCTTGTTCGTATCACCCGCCGTCGACGGCGAATCCATCTTCGCTCTCCCTTTGCTACCACGACGACGGGTCGATTCTTTTCTTCTCTGAGGCAAACCCCCCGGTTCGCCTCTTTGGACTCTGCACAAAAATTTTTAATCCGAATAGGAATCTTCTTAGTTTTTTGTTTTTATTATAATTATTATAAGAATGGGGGGAAAAAATGAATAATGAAAAGGTATGCGTGATGCGACTCTGACTCTGACTGTGGTATATGCCGCGCGCAGGCAAAGACGGAAGTCCAACAGGGAAATCGAGTTTTATTGGAGCGGAGCGGCCAGTTGTTTTTTACTTTTTTACTTTCAAACAGGAATTGTTTGCAAATGCCGTCGTGGAAACGCTTTTTCTTGTATGGTGGGAGGAAATTGCCCTCTTATGTTAGAGTTATTTACAGTTATTGCCATCTCCCAACTCCCAACTCCCAACTCCCACGCGCCACGCGCCACGCCCCACGCCCCACGCCCCAACCAATTACCAATAACCAGCATACACATCGGTATTGCTCCCCTTTTTATTTTTTTATATGAATGAATGGCTAATTGCCAGCGTTGGTTGGGTTGCATTATTTATTAGTGAATTTCACTAAACACGTTAATATTACGAAATTTAAGCACTTATTTACGTTAATTATGTAACTCACTCGATAAATAATTAAATGCACATACCGGTTCCGTCCATTCATATATGATAGCCAAGTTTGAATTAAACCCTCCATTTTCTCTAACTTCTTCAATCGCTGAAGATATTAACACTTTTGACGTGAAGAAGGTTGGGCGAACGGTGAGATACTTAAAATTGATAGAGGAAGCTCGTCCGTAATCAAAAGACACTAGAGCTGTGTCAATGCAGGGGTTAAATCCCTTTGTTACATAACCATAATTTAGACATGTTGTGTTGCTTAGAGTTGGCTGCCAACTCCCAACTCAAGCATTTCCGATGCCCAAAGCTAATTTTGCTTGTTCCTTATTCAATAAAATAGGAGATGGTCTGTCGGCTTAATTTTGTATTAAAATATTAATTCCAAGTTCTGCTAATAATAGAATAATTACTAATTCCAACGTCAGATTAATATTTATTTTAGATGAATACATCATCTAAACATATTCATTATTTAAAACTTATCGTTCACCACTTTAAGAGTAACGTATATTGAAAATATGTTTATAATTAAGAAACCTAAATTATTACTAAAGACTATAAGATTTATTGATCTTTTAATAAACTAGGTAGTGTCCAACTAAATGTTTTAAAGGGTAAAAAAATGATGTAGCACCAATGAAAAGGGAAAAAAAAATTGTCTCATCTAGCAATATGTAAAATATATATATAATATCATTCAACAATTTTTATAATATTATTAAATATATTTTTCAAAAATAATAGAAATAATATTTTTTAACAAAACAATAGAATTAGTTAGAGCTTAACAAAGAGTTTAGAATTTAATTTTAATTTGAAGACAATATTATAGTCATAATAACAAAGTTAATACAAATTAATTTAAATTTAAAAATAATAGTAATTATTATAATTTAAAATAAACTATTGTTTAAATTTAATTTTAAATGTAAATATAATAACGACTCAGGATAATCATAATTAATAACTAATAAAATTTAATTAAAAGTTTAAAAACTGTAAAATCTTAAAAAAAATAAAATAACAGTCTCGTAAATAACATATATGTGAAGATCATAATATAAAAAGTAAGTTAATTAAGTGAGTAACGCAAATAAAAGTTTCGCTATTCTATTCTCTAAAAGAATTACGCAGGTAAGTATATTCTCTAAGTTGTAACATCCAAAAAATATTCTCTAACATGTTTATATTCAGGAAATTTCTCAACGAAACTAGCTAGTTGTAATGGAACTAATAACAGAGCCAAAAGAAAAGGCATCCAATGAGTGGAAATAATATCGGCACATACATTACTAACATTAATTTCAATATTTGAAACACCCATGAGATTTCAAAATCAGATAGTGGAGCACAAGGGAAGTTGTAGTTGATCTGTGATCTATCTACAGCCTGTTCAAATTATTTGCTCATTGAATTGAAGTACTACCATTATTGCATTTCCGGTTCCAGACAAGACAAGATAGCTCTTTATTAAACAATTCCAAACCAACAACTTCTTACTCAAGGGAAGTGTATTTGTTGAAATTATTTGTAAAATTAATTGAAGTTATAAAATGATAAATAAAAATATTTTTTATTTTTACATCAATAATGAGGTTATTAAAATAATTATAATATATTTTAATAATATAAATTTTTTTAATATAAGTTGATTGCATAATTAAATTATAAATTACTATAATTATATATTTAAATTATAAATTTTTATAATTATATATTTAAATTATAAATTACTATAATTATATATTTAAATTATAAATTATTATAATACATATTTAAAGTATAAATTTCTATAATTACGTATTTAAATTATAAATTATTATAATTATATATTTAAAGTATAATTTTCTTTAATTAAATATTTAAAATTTAAATAATATATTTAAATTATAATTTTTTATAATTACATATTTAAATTATTAATTACTATAATTATATATTTAAAATGAATAAGGTAAAATAAGAATTTTTTAAAAAATTAATTGGAATAGCTTTTCAAAAAAGCTAGCAGTTACCTAATTATTAGGTCCATTTGAAAAAGTTTATTTATAACTTATTTGAGTTTATCCTAATTATTAGGTTCATTTTGAGTTTATTTGAATGAGTTATCTAGAGTAAATTTTTGAAAAAAAATTATTTTAAGCTTATTGCACTTCCTTCAACTCTCATCTTTTTTTTTTTTTGTCTTTCATGATTAAAACTTTTTATTGAGTCAAAAAATAGTCAAAGTCAAACCACACATAAAGAATGGTAGTTTGACCAAGTCAAATTTGAAAACAGATCTGTAATATTTTTAAAAATAGACTCACTTAGGTAATTTTTTAAAAAAATAAACTCACTTCGGTCAATTAACCCTACTGTAGATGAGCCATTTTTTTGCTTTTATTTCTTAAAAAAATAATTAAATCAAATGCAGAACAACTTAAGAAAATTATTTAAAATAAAAGAATTCGTTTATGAAAAAAAATTCAAAAACTACAAGTTTTTGTGAAGAAAAAAAAAACTAGACATTTAAGTATATTTTATTTTTTAAAAAAGAAAGTCAAACGCTACCTTTATTTTATTTTAGGGATATATTATATATATTACTCAAAGTCCGAATGGTGCCACACTAGTCACGGAAGTTTTTTATTAAGTCAACCAAAACTATATTTCGTAATTGTAATTGTACTCTCGTATAATTTCTAGAAGCTTGCTAATAAGCGTCATGATACACTAGTTCAGAAATTAAAAATATAAAATTTCAAAAGTAAAATACACTCTTTTTCGCTTAAAATACTCATTATATTTTTTCTCAAATTTTGAAAAATGGAATCATATTTTATATTTTGTATCTCATTTTCTATTTTCATTAATTAACTAATGTTATATGATCTAATGAATCACACTTAATTTTTTTTATAAATCTTATCTTTTAATTTATTCAATAATATGACATTTTTAATCAATAGGAACAAGACAAATCCCACCAAATGAAGAAAGAAAATTTCTATGTACACTTTAATATCTTTAACTTAACACAGTTAAATTTATTAAAAATAGATTATTTTCCCTTCCTTAAGAGATGCAAACGTTATAGGATCACTTCCTACTATAATAAAATATATGAAATGTAAATCTTACATGGTGATTTCCTCGTTGGTTAAAATACAAAATTTATCCTATTTAACTTACACCGTTAAAAAAAATATCATAAAATAATTTTAATTTAATAAATTATCATTCATCCACTCAATAAATATAATTAATTTTAAAATAATTTATTAAATGGATAGTTATATAATAATAAATTTTTAACATAATGATATTCATTTAATAATTTCTACAATGAAAGAAAACTAAAAAATTTATACGTGTACTATCTTTTAGATAATCCTAACAATAAAATCTTCTCCAAGTATTTAATACACGTACATGTAGAGGACTTGCACTTGATGGTAATTTACCTATTTAATTGTTTTAATGGATATACATTTATCAAACAATTTATAAAAATAATAAGACTTGTTTCCTTTTGTTAATTTATTTTCCAGTCTTTATTCCATATTTTATCTGGGAAACAATGGTATTAACTGTTGAATGATGATGAGATTGTTGAATGATGGAAAAAGGAGAGACTGCTAAAGAGGGTGAGTATGGGAGGGGATGGACGATTGTTAGACCTAGAAGAGAAAAAGCAAGAGAAAGAATGTTGGTAAGGGGTAAAGGTACTAATGCACAAAGGGATCAATCAATCTTCTATTTCACAAATTTTTTAGAGGAATATAATGAAGATGTGTTACAAGTGATATTTTCTAAATGGGGAATGGTGAAATATTTGTTTATCCTGACAAAGAAAAATCAATCGACACAACGATTTGGGTTCGTCCATTTTGGACCAATACAGGATGTTGGTGATTTAGAGAAAAGCTTGGACTCAATATGAATAAGCACATTCAAATTACCAGTCAATCTAGACGGTTTTGGAAAGGAGGAGCAAAGATTATCTAGCCAGAGCATGATAAGGACAAATCAAGACTACAACAGGTAAACCTAAACACCCAAAAAGTAAGTGTACAAAGACCAACATCGAAAAAAAGGAGTAAAGAAAGCAGCAGGGCTAGGGGGCAATATTGATACACTTTAGAACAGTTTGGCTTTTATGGTGGACAAGGAGCTGATGGAGGATTAGGAGGGATGCTATGTTGGTCGGTGACTGCACCAAAATAGTGTATTGTCTACAGGAAAGATTGAGCAAAGAAGGTATAACTTCAGTAATAGTGGTGCCAATGGGTAGAAACATGGTGCTACTAAAACTAGTGCCAAGGGATGCTTTGACAGTCTCATTCAAAGAGATGACGTCTTTAATGTCAAATTATTTTTATCAGTTAGCGCAATTGAGGTCAACATAATCAAACAACTTTCATTGTAGGATGATAAATTATGGATGGAGACTTAATAGCAAACAAATTGGTGGATGATGCGAGGAGAAGGAACAAAGAGCTAGTGTGTTTCAAGGTAGATTTTGAAAAAGCCTACGACTCAATAAGATGGCAATTTCTATGGTATTCTATGAAGTGAATGGGTTTTGGAATGAAGTGGACAAATTGGATACAAGAACGCGTAACTTTGGCACGAATCTCAACATTGGTGAATGGTAGCCCTACAAAAGAGTTTAGTGTTGGAAGGGGCTTACGTCAAGGTGATCCTTTGTCACAATTTTTGTTTGTCATCACAATAGAGGGCTTAAGTCAGATGATAAATACTATCGTTGATAATGGGTTACGAAAGAGGTATGAAATGGGAAAATAAGGCTTGTGTATATTGCCCTTATAGATTCTTGATGATACTTTATTAGTGGCACAAGTGGAGTGATGGTCAATGGATGATATTAAAGTGATGTTACAATTGTTTAAGCTCAGTTCAGGACTCAGGGTGAATTTTTATAAAAGTATCCTTTTGGGAATCAATGCGAACAATGGTTGTCACAAGAATCACTCTCTCTAAATTGCAAGGTGGATGGGCTGTCGTTTTAAATATTTGGGTTTGCCCATAGGAGATATGCCCTTTTGGTTGTGGAAGCCTATGGTGGAGTTGGTACATAAGAGATTGTCTTTTTGGGAAAACAAGTATGTGTCAATGGCTGGTAGAATTGTGCTCATCAAAGTTGTTTTAAGGGTGGGCAAAAATTGGTTTTTCAAAAAACCCGAATCGAATCGAACTAAATTATTTAAAAAAACTTCCATTAAAACCAGAGTGTTTTCCAATAAAGCAAAAGTTAAGGAATGAAACTAAAGGTGTCTTTGAAAATCAAGGAAAAACTTAAGAAGCAATTTGATGGGGGCATTCTTGCAGTTGCTAAATATCCTCAATGAGTGGCTAACATAATACCAGTTCCGAAGAAAGATGGCAAAGTCAGAATGTGTGTTGATTATCGATACTTAAATAAAGTTAGTCCAAAATATGACTTTCCACTACCCCATATAGATGTGTTAGTTGATAACATTACTTAACATTTCTTCTTTTCCTTCATATATGAGTTCTCTGGATATAACAGATCAGAATGGCGTCTGAAGACATTGAGAAGACCATGTTTATCATGCCATGGGGGACATTTTGTTACAAAGTGATGTCATTTGGTTTGAAAAAAGTCGGGGCAACGTATCAGAGGGCAATGGTGACCTTGTTCCGTGACATGATGCATAAGGAGATAGAGGTGTATGTGGATGACATGGTTGCCAAGTCGAGAACAGAAAAACATGTTGCCAATTTGCAATAATTGTTTGAACGCTTGAGAAAGTATAAGCTTCAATTGAACCTTGCTAAATGCACTTTTGGCGTGAAATCTGGCAAATTGTTGGGATTTGTGATCAGTAAAAGAGGCATAGAAATTGATCCTGACAAAGTGTGAGCAATCTTAGAGATGCCAGCACTGAGTACAGAAAAGGAAATGAATAGGTTCCTAAGGAGGTTAAACTACATTGCAAGATTCATATCCCAGTTGGCCACCATCTGTAGCCCGATCTTCAAGTTGTTGCTTAAAATCAAATGGTGGTATGAAATGAAATTGTCAACAAGTTATTTACTACTTAAGCAAGAAGTTCATAGTTTGTGAAATGAGATATTCTTTGTTAGAACGAACGTGTTGTGCCCTTGCATAGGCTGAGGCAGCATATTTTATGTCATACCACTTGGTTGGTTTCTAAAATGGACTCAATCAAGTACATCTTCGAGAAGCATACTCTTACTAGTCGAATTGCTTAGTGGTAAATCTTCTTGTCAGAATATGACATTCTTTATGTCATGCAAAAAGCTATCAAGGGCAATGCTTAACAGAACGCTTGACTCATCATCCCATTGAAGATTATCAGTCAATGCACTTTGAATTCCCAGACGAAGACATAATGAATTTATTTGAAGAAGAATCTATAGATGGGGATAGATGGACACTATTATTTAATGGTGCTTCAAATGCATTCGGGCATGGAATTGTGACAGTATTAATCTCTCCTAAAAATAAATTTATCCGTTCACTACAAGATTGAGTTTTGATTGCACAAATAATGTGGTAGAATATGAAACATGTGCAATGGGAATCTTAGTTGCCCTTGACTTCAAGGTTAATATTTTGGATGTATACAGAGACTCAACCCTAGTTGTTCATCAACTCAAAGGAGAATGGGAGACTAGAGGCATATACCTAATCCCATATCACTCTTACATCAAGGGATTGATGGAACAATGTGATGAAATTACTTTCCATCACATCCCTCGTGACAATAACCAATTGGTTGACACTTTAGCCATTTTGTCCTTCATGTTTGAGATAAATCAAGAAGTAAACATGCCACTTATAAGAATACAAAGTCGAGAACAATTGGCTTATTTTCAAGCAATAAAAGAAGAAATGGATAAGAAGCCTTGGTTTCATTATATCAAATGCTATGTGAAGGACAAAGAGTATCATTCACTGAAAATGACAAAAGAACATTAAGGAGATTAGCCATGAGATTTTTCTTAAATGGTGATGTGCTTTACAAGAGAAACCACAACATGGTGTTGCTTAGATGTGTTGATACTACTAAAGCTAGGAAAATAATGGAGGAGGTTCATGAAGGTTCATTTGGAACACATGCAAATGGACATACAATGGCAAAGAAGATTTTGAGAGTCAATTATTATTGGTCAACCATGGAAATTGGTTGTTGTAACCATGTGATAAAGTGTCATAAGTGTGACACATATGCTAACAACATCCATGCGCCATCAACACCTTTGAATACTTTGGTTGCACTATGGCCATTTTCAATGTGGGGAATTCATGTGATTGGACCGAACCGATTGAACCTAAGGCGTTGAATATGCATCGTTTCATCCTTGTTGCTATTGATTACTTCACTAACTGGGTTGACACAACATTATACGTCAGTGTAACTAAAAATGTAGTGATTAGATTCATCAAGAGAGATCTAATTTGTCAATATGGATTACAGAGTCACATCATTACTGACAATGGGACCAATTCGAACAATAAAATGATGAAAAAATGTTGTGATGATTTCAACATTCAACATCATAATTCTTTCCCATATTGTCCCAAAATGAATGGAGCAGTAGAAGCGAAAAATAAGAATATAAAAAAATTGTACAAAAGATGGTGGTGACTTATAGGGATTGGCACATGTTCCCAAACATGGTTATCGTACCTCTGTACACACTTCAACTGGGGCAACCCCATATTCTTTAGTATACAGGATGAAGGTCGTGCTACCTATTGAAGTTGAAATCCCTTTACTGAGAGTGTTGGCACAAACGCAATTTGAGGAGGCTGAATGGTTCAAGCTCGCTTTGACTAGTTGAATCTTATTGAAGAAAAAGGGTTAACCACCTAGTTCCATGGTCAATTGTATAAAAAAAAAGGTAAAGAAACTTATGATAAGAAAGTTTGTCCTTGAGAATTTCAAGAAAGTGATCTGGTGCTGAAGAAAATATTACCAACCCAAAAAGATCATAGAGGGAAATGGACCTCGAATTATGAAGGACCTTATATAGTAAAGAAAGCCTTTTTAGGAAGGACTCTAATCTTGAAAAATATGGATGGTGAAAACTTACCTCTCTCTATAAACTCCGATGTAGTAAAAAAATATTATACTTAATAAAGGGTAAAGTTTGCTAGGTTGAAAACTTGAAAAGGTGGTCTAGGCAAAGATTAGAATGACCCGGTAGGTTGAAAACTCTAAAAGAGCAGCCTAGGAAAAAAATAGTGTCATGAAAAAACATAAGCTCGCTAGATTGAAAACCTGAAAATGAGGTCTAGGAAAAAATTAGAGCAGCTCATAAAGAAAATTACGTCAAAGCGTAGACTGGGGCAGTTTGGGATCTTGTAAACAATGAAAATTGAAGAACTTAATAGGCTTGGAAAATTAAGAAAGGAGTCAAACCAAATAATTGGGGTCCTCAAAAGTGAATGGATAAAATGCTTAAAGTTGTAGACTCAGGGATTAGAATTGTTACAAATATCTCAATTATCAGTTACCACATTTTCTTTTGTGTTAAAATTCATATGTTAACTTCCTTTTGTGTAAGACCTCTTCTTTTATCTACCATTTCCCTCTTGAATTAATAAATACTTGTATCTTTTCCCACCATTCATTGTTGCATATACTAGGAGTTAAGCATGTAATAATATTTTAAAGACATTATAATTGCGATAAATAACCTTAAAGGTCAAACGAAATACAACAATTTCTTAATCAAATTGGCCAAGGGTACAAAAAAAGTATCAATTAAGATCTTAACTCTTTTAGTCATATCTAGCATTGAAAGCAATCTCAAACATCAAAGATGAAAAATAGCAGGAAGAAAATATCAGTGAACGTCGCGATGCTTGAAGCCTTAAGGAGTCAAAGGTTGGAATAATACCAAAAGGAGATATCTTGCCATTTCCATACACTGTCAACATACACAACAACATTCAACCTATACACCAACTAGCCAAAGCTCAAAATGGAATTTCAATGAAAAATAATGAATAAAAAAAATAAAAGCAATACAAAGCAACAAGAAAATAGAGGATGAAAATGAAATGAGAGAGGTCAACCTAAGCCACTATAATGTTTGTGCTCTCTGAATCAATGGAGATACTCTTTGACTCAGCTACAATCACCAACACAATCCCATAATATCTGGATATGCAAGATTTAAATTTTTCATGAGTAAAAAATCACTCTATAAAAGGATGTATTTGAATAAAAGAGAAGGGGTGAGAAAGTATTTCTGAGGTTATAAAAAATTTTGAAGGAGAAAAATTTGGAAGAAAAGGAGAAAGAGAGGTTGACTGCAAACACGCAAGGTAGAGAGCAGAAGAGAAGAGTTTTGAAGGGTACAATAGGTATTGATTTATACTACTCTTTTAAAACCTAGTGAGGAAAATAATAAGAATAGGATAAAAAAAACCTATACCTTTTACCACCATCGAAAGCAATTTTCAGTGGTGTGGGTGGCGTCAAATGGTTGCCGAAAGGGGCACCTGCAGGAGGCTCCCTCCCTTTTTCTCTTCTTCTTCATGCCACTTTACAAGTTTCATGTAGGGATTTAAAATCCCCTTTTAAGAGTGGTGTACATGGGACACACGTATACATCCCTTTTATTAAATTATCTATTTTTTTGAAAATTTTCACATTTACTAAGTTCACCCCTTATAAATGCTATTCGCGTCCTTGTAAGTCCTTATGGGTGTCTTTGTAAGTCCTTATCCAAATCACGTACTTACTATTCGCACCTCCATTTGACCCAAAGCATTATGTATGGGCTATCCGCTTTCTATTTGTACCTCAGTTTCCGCTAAGCGCACATCTCCCACATTAAGGTCCAAAATGTATTATTTTTAGCTTTTTGTGAGTGTAAATCATAAGTTTATTTTTATTTTATTTATTCTATCCTTTTTCTTTTATTTACTTTTTTTTTACCTAGTTAAAACATTGTTACGAATACACGAAATAATAAATAATAAATTACGATTAAATCTAGCAAAAATAATAATGATAATAATATTAAATTAAACAATGCTAATTTAATAGTAATCACTTTATATGCTTTTATAATTTAAATATCATAAATATTTTATTTGTTATAATTATTATTACAAAATAAAAATTTAACAATGGTCACTTTAGATCACCTCTAATTTAACTACTACGAAAACTAAAATAACTACTTTAGAGGCACTTCTAACTTGGTATTCTTTTATAAAATTTTGGTTATTATAATTATTATTATGTCATTTAAATTATTTAATCTAAAATAAAAATTTAATAATGGTCACTTTGGATACAGTTCTAATTTGACTATTACGAAAGCTACAATAACTGCTTTAGATGTACTTCTAATTTGGTTTCTTTTATAAAATCTTGGTTCGTATAATTATTATTATTTTATTTAAATTATAATAGTCACTTCAGATGCACTTCTAATTTGACTATTGTAAATTATAAAAAAAGTTAATGACGATCACTTTCGATGTACTTCCAATTTGATTATCCTAAACACCTTTAAAATTATTTTTTAAATATAAAAACATAAAATGTAAAGATTTCATTATGACTACTTTGAATGCACTTTTGATTTAGTTATCATAAAAGTTATCATGATTTAATAATTGTCACTTCGGATGCACTTCTGATTTGACGGTTACATTAATAATCATCTTGACCACTTTGGATACACTTCTAACTTGTCGCGGTAATAATATTTCAAAATAAAGCCAAAAATTAAAAAAAAATATTAAAAACTCAATACATAAACCATTTCAAGAATTACGTATCCTCTGGTTATCCATTACATATGAAGATATATAGGAATAAGAGTCCACTCTTGTCAACCCCAAAAAAATAAAAATAAAATATGCCAATTAAAAAAATAAAATATTAATATTTTTATGAAAAATAAAATTTCCAATAATATTTTTCTCGTTAAAATGTTAAAACCAAAAATAAAATAAAAGTAGTCTTTTATATTTTAAGAGTAAAATAAATATTTTTAAAGTTATCTAATTTTGCACAGTTAATTAGAGGTAATCGTTCTTAAGATGAACGTCTAGGTGTTAATACCTTCCCTACGCGTAATAGACTCCCAAACTCAAAATTTGGTTTCGTAGACCACTGTTTTTTAAAGGTTTTTTCAATGTTTTCCTAAATAAATATTGTTGGTGACTCTTTTAAATTTTGAAAACTTGTCCCTTTGAAACCCATGTATCGACATCCCTTTATATTGTTATAGATTATTTTTATGTTATATTAAATTTGTTATTCAATATGAAGAATGAGAATGAATAGTACTTAAAATTAAAAGTTAAAGAGAGATGATATAGTTAAATTTTTAAAGAAGAGGGATTTCTTCTCTTTTTTTTAACCACTTATTAATTAATTAAATTAAATAATAAGAATATTAAGGACAAAAAAGTCTAAAGAAATATGTACACCAAAATCACATATCCCCTTTATATTGTTATATAAATTATAGATTATAGATGATAAAAAAAAAGAATTAAGATGAGATTGGGTAGTTAAAGCCTTAAAGGTTAAGGTGACATCTGGTTTAAGAAAATATTTTTTTCTTTTGATTTTATATTTTATTTTTTGAAAAATATTTTCATTTTCAAATTTTAAACAGGTCTCAGGGGGAATGTAGAAGTGAAGGTTGAATAGATTCACCAAAATATTTTCAAACTTTTTCTTTTCAAAACTAATATAAGAGTTTTCAAAAACACATTTTAAAGAAAATTTCAAAATCTACCTTATAGTTTTTAGAAATGGGTTTTCAAGGATGAGGATGAGATAAAGTCAAGATTCAACTTTTTCAATGTTTTGGCAAAAAGCTTGATATATAACATTCCGCCAGGGATGATTTACAATTGCACTTATTGAAAATACAATATGAATTGCACTAATAGATTTATTAACCACCAAAGAAATGGTGGGTAAAGAAAGAATAGAATCAAGCTTTAATCACACAATTCTTATTTCACCAACCCAATCTCAATTACAAAACAATGATATTAAAAATCCCAATTTTGCTACAATAAAATCACTACTGAAAGTGCAGTTGCAAAATCCCACTCAAAGAACCATTAAAAATTCAATATAATCAAGATTAAATAGTTTAAGGAAAGAGAGATTTTGCATGGTAATTTATACTGCCTCGGTCAACCTAACCAACATCCATCTAGTTTACTGACTTAACCTTCTGCTAATTTGTTTTCCACTAAAATCTCATACATGCACACCACACATACAAATTTTAATCCCGAAAAGATTTAAACCACACACAAAAAGTGGCTTCATCTTGTACCCCACAAGATTTTGCTAAACCGTTACACCCCGTCACTCACAACGCCTCACTCACAACACCCAGTTGCAAGATTTCACAACAATCTCAAAAATACCTCAAGAGTTTGTCCAAGACTTGTGCAAATCTCACAATAACCTGATCTTGTAATGAATACCTAGCAAGAAAGATCAAATCTCACAACAACCTCTTCCTCAGATCATGTAATTCTTGAATCTTCAAATAATAACAAATGGGTTTCGTTCTTGGAGAAAAATTGGTAAATCAGTTAGCAATAACAAACATTCAATGGACCTTTCGGTTTTTTTTTTTTCAAAACTGTTACCAATCTATTTTAAAAATGCTTTTATATGGGTTTTGCAGCAAGGTAATTGATTACCTACTTAATTACTTCATATTCTGCTTCAAAATTGATCCATAATGCATGGTCTCTGAAATAATCGATTACTATTTTCAGGTAATCGATTACTCCTTAGAGAAGTAATCGATTACCATAATTAGGTAATCAATTGCCTTACCACAAATGCACTTTTGATCATTTTTCAGCACTTCTCAGCCTATGCAATCTATCCCTAAGCTATTCAAACACATTCTCATGCCTATCTAAACACACACTACAAGTATCCCATTTATCATACGTGTTTGGTACTATAAAATTGATTAGACCAAAACTAGATTAAAACATAAAACCAAAACACCAAAAGGGATTGATGACTTCTTCAAGCTTTCCAAACCTTGCATTCCAACAAATGTTTGTTTTTTTTTATATTTTCTATTTTCAAAAACTAATATTGTTAAATTTAATAAATTTTAGAAAAAAATATTATAAATTATTTATATATATAGTTTAAAATATATTTATATATTAATTTTTATATAATTACAATATTGTTATTAAGTTTTTACATAGTGTTAACTTTTGAAAACACTAAAAATAATTTTTTTTCTGTTTTCTGTTTTGAGTTGTTTTTTGAAAATTTTTCTAAATTGTAACCAAACATATTTTCAGTACCTTTTTTATTTTCTCTGAAAATAAAAACAGAAAATGTCCAAAACAAATATTACCTAACATTTTAAGGATTTTCCTAATAGTCTTAAAAATACCTAATAAAAAGTAAAAAAGAAATATTTAATAATACATGAAAGCGTAATTAAAAATTATATGTATAATTTTGCGCCTTCTAAAAGAAAACTTTTAAAAATTGCAAATTTGAAAATGAATAAATGGAACTTATTAGTTAACGACAAATTGATAAAGAAATAATTAAATACATGGGCATGGGCAAGATAGTAGTTTGGTGGAAAACGCGATGGCGATTATGGAAAAACAAATATTGTCTGCTGGCTATTGGCGGCACCGAGTAATGGACTAATGCTATTGGTCCACGCGGTTCTGACAGTTGATTCCGTTGGTAATGACTAGGAAATCATACTAGTAGAATTATTACAATTTTTAAGTACGACAACGAGACGTTCCGTAATTATTAAAGCAATTAATAAAAATGAACTAAATTTATAAAATTAATTTGAAATTATCTAATTTATGTTTGAATATTTTATTATAAAATTAAATTAGGAGTAAAGTTTTTTTATCCTATTCATAAATTACTTTAATTTGTTGCGCAACTCATAATCATTATTAAATTATCGCTGAAAACATGTGAGTACTTACAAAAAGAACTTTGACAATCAAATTAGTAGCGAGGAAGGAAAGAGAGAGAATGAGAATACTTACATTCTAAGCAGAAAACATGGAATTAATATACTTTGAGTAGTTGAAATGGACTTATCCCAGGTATTACATTTGCCTCTCAGGGTCAAGGTCAATCGCCTTTGTGAAGCAGACTACAAAGGCAACGTTTCTAAAGGGAGATCATCAATCTTGATGGAGGTCGAGGCGATATCCAGAAAAGTGCGAGTCTTTGAATTGACAGTTCTCATTAGAGTGTGATGTGTGTCGTTCTTATAAAGGCGGGACATAAAGGTAAAAAAAAGTGACTTGTAAGTGATGAGGTGACATTTTTTATAACGTGATTGTTGTGTTTTAGGGTGTTTTATGTGAGGTAACGGTTGGTTTGAAGGAGTATTTGAAATGACAGGTTTTTTTTTAAGTTTTAAAAGTGTTTAAACTTTGTCTTCTTTTGCTAACCTAAGATTAGCTAGTAACATTTCGTACTCAACTTGGTTATCCATTGTTTGAAATTCAAACTGTAAGGTTTGTTTCACATTTTTATGGTTGGTTTCTATACTCATATGGGCTCTGTGTGAACATTTAGCTAGAAATTTAATTCCACTAACTCCAATGTGCATTTGTTTAGATTGAGTCTCATGTTGTGCTTATGAGTTTATCAAAGACTTAAGTGAGATTTTTTGCATGCTCTTCTAGGTTCTTCTACTTAACTACCATATCATGGATGTAGATTTCTACATTACTACCTAATAGTCCCTAAATATTTTAAATTGGTATTGACACTTGCATTTGAGGTTGAAGGATATGACTCAGTGACAATAGTTGGCATGTTGTTTGGGAGGTACGTTCTAATCTGGTTATATCTTAAGCATGCATGTAGGAAGCTTAACAATATGTATTTGCAGGCGTTTTGATATGGTTGTATCTTGAGTATGCATTTTGGAAGCTTAAAATTGTCACTAATAATACATCATTAGTGACCAAATTTATTTTTATCATTATTTTATAGTCACTAAAAACCACATGTCTTGTAGTGATATGAAAAAATATATGACAATGGGTAACAAAAATGTGAAAAAGGATATTTGGTGAATATGGAAAGGAAGCCCCGTTTATGTGCTTGAGTCCCTTTTTGAGTTAGCCGATAGAAGTGAAAAAAATAAGAAAATCAAAATGTCTCTTTCGGAAACCAAAAGGAAGTTGCAGAAATGGAAATTCTAGCCCTTATTGGTGGTTGGCAGAGGAGTTAAAGTCAATAGAGTAGCTACCAGAGCAGTTTGAGTCCGAAAAGATCAATCACTAGGTGGCTCGGAATAGAATTAGGACATTTTTCATTTTCACCTTTTTCATATATAAAAAATTCATATTTGTATTTTCTAAATTTTGAATTTTTTGTTTGTTTTATATTGGATTAAACTTTTGTAAACACTCAATTTTGTTTTGATTTTTCTTTTTACTTTTTATCAGTATTTAACTTTCACTTTTTTGTGCCTAAAATAAGGTTTCTTTACCCCAATTCAATAAAAAAAAGAGAAAAAGAAAGAACAAAAAGAAATGTCCTTTCTATTTTCATACATTGTCCAAATTAAAAAATAAAATTCAAAACCTACACCCATCAAATCAGAAGGAATTCAAGAATAGAAAAATAAATAATAAAAATAAAAATAAAAATAAAAAGAAAAAGAAAATAAAACAATAAGAAAAACTAAAGGGAAGAGCTTGACCTTCACTACACTTGCGCCCATCTCCTACACATTTATACCTGCACATACACCCCTCTTTTACTCATCTATGTCTGCACCTACACCTCTATGCTTGCATACAACACCCTACTCTTCATCTCCTATGCTCTGCACCCTTTGCTTCTCTGGTTTTTTGATTTACTCTCGCTGCTCTGCTTCGTATCTACTCTCTAACCCCCAAATCTTGCTTTTGAAACTTTGCATCTTGAGGAAAAGCCCCTATAATTATAAATAAAAGAGAAGAAAACTAATCAAAGAGGAGAAACACAACAAAAAATCAGGAGGAAGAATGAGAGGATAAAAACAGGGAAAATTCAAAGAAAGCAATTCTCATAGCAATCCAGAGAATAATTCATAGAGATTAAAAAGAAATTTAAAGAGCAATTTGGGGGGTTAGGAAAATTTTGAAGAAAAAAGAAAGGTGACTGCAAGGAAAGCACAAGTTGGGGAATAAAGGGTAAGAGATTTGAAGGCGTACATAACATGTATTAACTTACAATCTCTTCTCTACTTGAGTTCAAAATCTAATAAACAAAATAGGAAAAAGGATAAGAAATTTGCCTACCTCCGTTGGCCACTGTCGGAGACGACTTTTGGTGGTGGAGGCGATGCTAGAGAGATCGTCTGTTGTAGAACATTGTTAGAAACCACTCCGACGTGAGGCCCCACTTCCATTCTCGCCATTTTTGTGCTAAACCTTTTCTCTCTTTCTTCTTACATTGCACCTTTGATTTATGGGTTTCAAAGCCCTTTTAGCCCTAGTTTACCGTGTTAGGACAGGACTCATGTTTAGCCTTTTTTGTATTACTATTTACACCTCTAACAATACTAAGTACACCCTCTTCTTTCTGAGCTCCCCCTTTTCGAGCTAGGAGATCTCTTTTTTAGCTTTTTTTTTTAGCTCTGAGCTCTCTTTTCAAGCTCTTCAATTTTTCCGCCAAAGTCTCTTTTCGAGTTCCCTTTTTCGAGCATTAAGCTCTCTTTATCTAAGCTCCGAGCTCCCTTTTCAACCTTCGAGCTCTCTTTCCAAGCTTCAAACTCCTAATTTTTCTACTCGACTCTCTTTTTGAGCTATTTTTTTAGCTCCCAAATTTTAGCGTTAAACTCTCTCTTCAAGCTTCCCAAATTTGGCACCTAACTCTCTCTTCTCCGGACTCCCCTATTTTGCCTATGCCTGCTTCTTTTACATTCGAGGTCCTTATGCTAATTATTGCTTTCACATTAGGTTCTTGTGCCCACTTTTTATATTTGGGTCCCCGTGTCAACTCTTTTACATATAGGTCCCTACGCCCACCATTACTGAAATAAAATATCACATTCTTCCTAAAACTAACAAACATAAAATCTTAACTTTCTTTTTACCATTTTGTCTTAAATCTCATCTCTAGAAAGTAATTTTGTTACTCAAAATTTATTTTCTAAAAAATAAAAATAACCTACAAGATAAAATATTTTGACAAATTGGTTTGGGTTTACACCCTTATCAATTTTAAATTTTAGAACATATGAATTGTAACAATTTAGAAATCTCAACTCTTAATAAAACTAAAATAAAAAATCAAATGTATCAACACATAAGGATCCTCATAAAGAACTACCTAAACTCTAATTCTCTATTGCATCTAAAGATACGTATGAGCAAAAACCATCTCCTGTCGAGCCCAAATACATAAAAAATATTAATTGATTAAAAAGATAAGAATACAATAATAATAATAATCATTTATAAATAATAAATTTCTCAAAAAGTAAAATTCTTCTTCTCAAAATGTAAAATCAGTAAAGAAAATATAAATATTATCTATGTTTTAAAGGGTAAAATAAATATTTTTAAAACTATTTAATTTTACACATTTAATTAAAGGTAATAATTTTTATGACGGACATCGTAGGATGCTAATACCTTCCTTACATGTAATTGATTCTCAAACTCAAAACTTTGTAAACCACTTTTTGTTTAAAGGTTTTTCTTGATGTTTTTCTTAGTAAACGTTGATAACAATTTCTCTAATTATCAAATTATTTTTTATCGTCTCATTAAAACTCACCCGTGGACAACTTCTATTTTTAATTTAAATTGAACTCAAGTAATCCAATGGGTATATAATTGTTTATAGCTTAAATTTTCTCTTTTTTTATGTATTTTATTTATTTGTCCGCATAAAGTTGGATGATGAATCACAATTACATAGTTAGAAGGATTTAGAGGTTAATTAAACCTATTAACAATAATATCTTTTTACTTTTTAAAAAACGATATGTTATTGCTATATAATTTTCAATAAAGTGAAACGGATGACGTCACAAAAATTATTATTTGATGGCACTTAGCTATGGAGTGGATACTATTTTAAAATAAAAAATATATTGTAGAAACTAAAAAGAATTACTAAAATATATAGAAAAGTATTTTCAGGGAAAAAGATGATTAAGCCCAAACATTACACTCATATTTAATTTAATTTCTAACAAATTTATCAGTATTAAATACAGTTAGGTTAATAGTGATAAAACATGGAGTATGAAGGGGTATGCTGATGGCTGGTGGGCATTGGATAATTGGCTTCACCAAAAAGCTTAGTCATGTAGGATATATTTTTTTGGCAGCTGAAATATTTGGTATATTATTACACAGCTAATGAGAAAGCTAGTTAGGCGTATGGAATCGAAGTCTGTGTCGATTGAAACAGAGGTTTTGCATAATGAGTCATGACAATTGGGTTATTTTTACACTCCTTCATTTATAACCATACTTCCTTTCTTTTTCCTTTTTTTTTTTTACAAAGTAACATGGATTATTTGATTAATTGTGTGCATTTATTAGTGTATAAATAGTATAGTGTTTGATTACAAATATTTATAAAATGAAAACATAGTAGTAAATATATAAATTTTAAATAAATACAATATTATATAAATTAAAATATAAGAAATATGGTATCATTTGAAACAACATTAATCAATATATGTAGTTTAAATTTTTAAGATATTAGAATTCACAATATACTTTTTTTAAACTATTATGTAATTAGAAAAAATAGAATGTGATTAAAAAATTATGATGAATAACAAATATATAGAATTAAATAGATCTTATTGAGACAAATATTTATGATTAATTAGGTTATCTAACATAGTAAAAAGATTAAGAGAATGCTGAAGTAGACAACATATTTATAGAGTCTTACATATATTTATAATTTTATTTAAAATATTATAAATTATACAAAAAAATTTATAAAATATAAAAAAATTAAAAAGATTTAACTTTTTTTCAAATTCATTTTATAATGTTGTAGTTTATAAATAAACTTTGAATAATTTAAAATGTAAAATTAGTTTACAAAATATTGAAACCAACCTTACTTAAAATAAAGTAACATTTTTATCTCAAAAATAAAATTTATATTATTTTATAATGATAAATTAAATATCGTTAAGTTTTGAAATGCAACTATATTAAATATTCGAAAAAAGTTTTGTCATTTATAATGATATAAAATAAGATTGTTTTTAATGAATGATATCTGTGACTTATTTTATAAAAAATTAAAATTTTATCATAAATATATATTTAATATATTAATTATAATTATTTATTATATATTTATATTTTTTGTGCTACTTAAGAGACTAAATTGGATGCTCCAACTCGTTGAATGAGAGACTAATCCCACTCATGATGTGTGACTTGATTGAAGAAAATTTTTCTCACAAATAAAACCGAATACAAGTTATCCAACTAAATAAATATTAATTAAACATGTCTTTTCACTAACTAATTAGACTTTGATCAATTTTAGAGTAAAGACTTTGACCATATATAAGAAGAAATTGATCCAAAATTATTTTCATAAAAGTGATTTAATAAATTATTTAATATAATATAATATAATATTATATAAAAATTTAAAGATATTTATATATTTAATAAATTAATTTGATATATATTGTTGAGTGACTAATTTAAAACCATTTTTATATATAGAGTATATTAATATATTAAATATTTTAAAAAATTAAATATCATGTTGAATAATTAAATTATATACCTTACACAAACTATTATATTTATAATTTTAGAAAATAAATAAATTAAAAATATTTTATTATAAAAATATCTATATTCTTACTAATTCTCAGTTAATACTTATTAGCAAACTCTGCTGGTCAAATAATTTTTATTTTCATCTTAGGGAAGATTCTTTTAGTTAAAAGTGTTAGTTTAAAAATAAAATATTTTAGAGGAAATATAAAAGAAATTATAGATAAAATAAAAAAGAAGAACAGGTAACAAAATAAATAAGACAATAAGAGAAATAAAATATAAAAGAAAAAATGTACATGTAAAGTAATTTAATACTAATAAGTAGTTGGTCCAAGTGGTACTAAGGTCGGTTGCCTTTAGAATGATTTCATGTTCAAGTCTTATGGAAGAAAAAAATGTGGTTGGAAGCAAAGACCTTGTAACATCCTAATATCATAATATTATTCATACCAATTACTTACCTATTTCAAATATTTCCTTATACAATTGGTGTTTCAAAAATAGTGTACATCACACACATCTCCATACATGCAAAATTTGAAAAGTATATAACATAATAAACAACAATATCTCGCCCAGCGAAGCCTATCGCCTGGCGAAGCTCAGGGTACATCGTCCAGCAACAACCGTTGCTCAGGGAGAACCCTACATCAAACTGTCCTATTACTAGGGACTTCACTTAGTGAGACATGTCGCTAAGCAAAAAACCTGTATAATTCTAAATAGTGAGTAATTTGCATTAGACAAGATCTCTTGTTGGGCATAAAACTACAATATAATCCTAACATAGGCTAAACCTCGTTGGGCGAGACCTATTGCCCAACAAGACCCTACAAATAGCAAAACCTTTGTTGCATAAATTCAACTAAACCTACAATATGAAATTCATTCATTCATACATCATATACATCACATTTCTTCTGCCTCATTCCAACATATCCAAGTAGGATTCTAATACAAAACATACTTCTAAGATAATCATAAACTACATATTCCCACAACATTTAAAAACGTTGTGTTTCAAACATAATTCACTTAATTACATAATGAAACACAAAAAGACATCATGAACGTCTTCATCTACAACCCAACATCACTCACACCACTGCATCTGTTCTTAGGCATCAACTTCACTATCTGCTCCCTACAAAACACGATCATCATAATCATGAACAAACAAGAACACAAATTACAAGGGTAAACTCATCCACTAAAATCAACATAAACATATGCATAACATTCAATTGCATTATATTCAATCTCAATCATATTCATATTAACTCAACCATACACTCATGTTCTCCTTACACTCATGTTCTCCTTGATATTGAGCAATCAACATATACTCTGATGCTATCTGGAAATACTTATTGAATTCGAATACTCGATGATCTATCTGACTTCTCCTACATTGATATTTGGCATTTACTGACTCATTCTGATAATCAATTGAACTCATTTGATACCTAACTATTGTTTAACATCCTATTGATCCAACATGACAACAAATTGCTATCTTAGTACATCCCTTTAGGTACACTCTCACTATAAGTTGAGCTTGGTACCATTATTTACTCGACATAACTAGGCCTTAATACTAGGAAACACTATGGTATGTATCCCTAATCCAATACACAACAATCAAGACTTTGTTACCTATTTGTAACAATCCACATCTCATTTCTCATTAATCAATCATTCATCAATCTTGGGATAGTTAATAATTCAATATCATAATCATATTTCAAAGTATTCAAACCACCAATCATAATTCTCTTCCAATCATCACCAAACAAATTATTCACAAAATTCTCATAACATAAATTCAAAACACAAATTAAAATCTTGATTACCCACTTATAACTACTTTTAAATAAAAAAATCAAGATTTCTTTAAATCAAAATAGAGTTCTAACTTATCTTACCTATTTCTCCACTCAAAAGCCAGTTATAAACAAAGGCAGAGAGGCTGCCAAAAAAATTTACTAAACAATCTAACAAGAATTCTAAATAAAACAGGAATCTTAGAAATAAGAATTTTAATAAAATTCCCTTTATAATACGGATAACAAGATCGAAAAAAAATTCAAGGATTCATGATCAGACTTACCTATAACAATGATTACTCAAAATCAGGAGTTATAGAAGAGACTGCATCCAATATTGCCAATTACAAGCTTTACTTGCAAAGTAGAGAGAAGACAGTGAGGGAAAAAGAATTTTGTGGTGGAAAGTGAGGAATAATTGAGTGAAAAGAAAGTGAAATGAGAGTGGAGGAGGAAAAAGATGATCGGGGATGAATTTAATAAGTTTGACTTCTATTTGCACCCCCTTTTTATGAATAGATTTATGAAAAATTCTCGAAATACAACCAAAACTTCTCGAAACAAGAATAAAAATTGTAATGCTAACTACGAACAGCTTGTTACCCATGGATTTAAATTCGTTTGTAAATTTACATTATCGACAAATTCTGTATTTTTCGAAAAGTCATACTTGACAGAATTTTACCGATAGAAAAATATCTATAGGTAAATTTGATTTACCTATGGAATTTAATAAGTTTGACTGCTATTTGCACCCCCCTTTTTATGAATAGATTTATGAAAAATTCTCGAAATACAACCAAAACTTCTTGAAACAAGAATAACAATTGTAATGCTAATTATGAACAGATTGTTACCCATTGATTTAAATGCATTTGTAAATTTACATTATCGAAAAATTCCGTATTTGTCAGAAAATCATACTTGACAGAATTTTACGATAGAAAAATATCTATAGATAAATTTGATTTACCCATGGAATTACTGACAGATCTTTTGTATGTTATGCATCAGTCAAAAAAATTATTATCAACGAATATAGTATCCATCAAACAATAATTGTTACCGACGATATTATACCGATGAAACAAAATTCGTAGGTAAATTTAATTTACCTACAGAATTTACTGATGGATAATCAGTGGGTAATTTTAAAGTTAGAAAATATAAATATTAAAAGTGAGTTTTTTGCATTTACTAATGTATAATAATGTGAATAGACTTTTTACAAGTTAATAATTTTTAAATAATGTGACATAGATTTTATATATATTAGTCAAAAAATTAGTTGTAAAAAAGTCTCAAATATTTTATAATTTTTTTTACATTGTTTTTGTATTTGTGTCTTTTAAAAGTGTTTGTAGAGAAAGTTACTCAAAAGACTCTAACTAGAGTTGGAAAATGTGACACCTACTTATTAGAACAAAACATGAAATTTGGTTAAATTGAATGACTTAATTTTTTATTTGAATTGTTATTTTTTAAGCTTATTAATTTTTAACTCTGCAATTTGACCCATGTACATTTAGTATGTCAAAATTGACCATTTTTATGATTTTATTAATTTTTTCTCATAATTTCAATTATTTAAAAAATTTAGTACATGTTTTTATTTTATAGTAATATAATACATTTATATTGTTAAAAAAAGTTATATTATATATTTTTAATTAGAAAATAAATTTAAAATTATACATATACATATATATATATATATATATATATATATAAATATATATAAATTATACCTGATGAGTTCACATTTTGCATATGTTGTGTTCATGAATTTTAATACTTCTTTTTCTTATTAGATAAAGTTTAACAACTAACAAGGTTTTGTTTTGAATGATATTGAACTTGGTCTCCAAAAGCAACATGTTTTATTTGCATCTTGTGTATGAAGAAAACGTGAATAAAAGGAAAGTTACTGTAGAAATTTACACATAAATACTTGAAATGTAATATTTTATGAAATGACGGGAGGGATGTAAATATTTTTTTAATAACTTGCACTATACATAATATTTTGAAAATAATTTTAGATGATTTGAAATAAAATAATTTCTATTCATTCCATTTTTAGATAAAAAATATTTAACTGAAATATAATTTTATTACCTTATTTGAGAGATTTTAGGTCATGTCAAGATAATATCTTTTTATAACTAGATTTATAAAATTGAGAGATTGAATATTTTTATTTTAAATAAAGGCCAAACTTTTGAAAAAAAAAATTAAAAATTAACTAGACAAAAATATTAAAAAAAGATAAAAATAAAAGAATAAAATTAAAGATTTCAAAAATAAAGAAACAAATATTTTTTCAAACCAAAACATTTTGAAATCTAAAAATAAGATTTAATTAATTTTTTAAAAGAAAAATCGGTCATAATCTAAACAGTATTATAACGAGATATGGTGCAAATTAAAGATGAATCTTGCATAAAAATTTATTAAAATGTAAAAGATAAAATTTTGTTATCTTAACAATGGAAAATTATTGTGATAAAAAAGGAAAAAAAATATGAGAACACTAATTTTTATCTTTAATAGATTTGGTTAAACCTACAACCTATATATTATCAATACTTAATTTCTTTATTTCAGTAGTAATTCTCTTAATCCTACTTTAGAGGAGAGTCTTAGGACTCGATGTTAAATTGAAGTTGCAGGTGACAATAAAAAGGATGAGTATATGGTGTTGAAGAGTTCGCTCGTTAGTATCATGTTGGGGATGACAACATTGTGCATAAAAGAAAAGCATCCGGTAGGAACCCACAAGATGTAGAGGAGATTAACAGGCAGAGACAATGACTTTTTAAAAGTGAGAAGCTTATTCACTATAAAGGGAGAAATTTCAACAATCCCTTCGTGAACAAAGGAAGGAGTTTCACCAAATATTTGGTGGTGTATTGCGATACCTACCATAAAAAACACAAAATATTGTTAAACAAGTGTCACAATAAAGGGATAACCAATAGGATGATTCGCAAGTAAGATGACTAGCAATAATAGAACGATGACCAACAATAGAACAAAAACTTACCATATTATGAAGATCATTAAATTGTATAAAAATTATCATATTTAACATTTAATCTTAGTTATATTTACCTTTTTTAGTATGTTTTTAGATTGTTAATAAAACTTGTTAGATACATAATTTTAGAATTTAAAAATAATTATAATATTTTTTTTATCTAATATAATATTTTGATTATTATTTTTAATATTAAAATATTTATAAATAGGTCAAAAATATATTTTACAAGCTTTAAAAGTTGGTCAAAAATATATTTTTAATATTAAAAAAATTATCCATAGGTAATTATTGATGGATGATGTTCATGAATAATTACTTACGAATTTTATCCGTAGGTACTTATCGACGAATTTTATCCGTAGTTAATTATTGATAGATTATTTTATAGGTAATTATCTACATATATATACGTCAATAATTATTGATGGAAAATTCAACAAATAATTTTGTGGATAATTATCAACGAAAGATAAAAAATTTTCAATAATATTTACCTACGAGAAAATTTTTGACGAAATATGTTTGTGGAAAATTAGTAAAAAAATATGATTTACTAATGGATTTTGATTGTTACCTACAAATTATGCTCGTCGGTACTTCTCAACCATTCTCCGAAAATTAATTAACTAGTATTGCTATTATTAACAAGATCAGTTATCCTCCCGTTACTATATTAATATAAATATAAGTAATATTTAATTCTTCATATTATTTATTTTACTCTCACTAATAACCTATTAATTAAATAAGTCCTTATAGACCTCACTAAAAGTGATCAGTTAGGTTTCTCGTCAAAGATTAATCACCAACAAAGTTGGTAGATAATTTGTACCAATGTCACAGGTAAAAAAAAACTATTTTATATATTGTTAATTTTTTTAAAAAAAATTAAAAAAAATCTTTTAGGATTCCAACATATACATGCATATTATTAAATCATTAACACATATATACGTTAAAACACATATCGATTTTAACTTGTATAATGATATCATGTAAGTTTATCTCCTGTAAAGGATAGTAGTAATGTTTTATAAAGGAAATTAAAAATAATTTAATTTATAATATTATTTAACGACTATTTTAAACATATTTTGTCACACAAAATATTTTTTAAATTAATTTTGATGTATGTGTCATATATTGTTGAGCTTTTGAAATGCAACTTCATAGACTTGTAGAGAAAGTTTAAATGTTAATAATGATGTTTAGTTGGATTTCCTTTTATGAATGATATTTGTAGTTAACTAAATTGAGTAAGAAATTTAAAATTATTTTATTGAAAAAAATGTTTAATAAATTAATTTAATATATATATATATAATAATTAATTTTAAAATATTTTGTTAGAAAATATTTGTAAATTAATTTTGATGAATGTATCATATATTGTTGAGTCTTTGAAATGCAACTTTATTAAATACTTGTAGAAAGTTTAATTGTTCATAATGATGTTTAGTATGATTGCCTTTTATGAATGATATTTGTAGTAAACTAAATTGAATAAGTAATTTAAAATTATTTTATTTTAAAAATATGTTTAATAAATTTATATATATATATATATATATATATATATATATATATATATATATATATACTATAAGTATTCTCTCAACCCAATGGGATTAAAGATTGAGAGAAAAAGGACTATGTACTATGAGTGCAAAAAGTTTTATATTGACATCAAATCATAACCAGTTATTTGTAGTAATATTGTTGACTTTATCAATTAATACTTTAAAAATTATATAAACAAAAAATTGTGATTTAACATAGTGTAAAACTCTTATACACTTTTAGTATAGGTTAATTAAACTCAAAGGATAATACCTTCTATGGTGTGTAACTATTGTTTGGCAAAGGAAATTTTGAGGGAATTCAAGCATAGTTTCTTTTGCTAACAAGGTTAGACATATAACTAATCAAACATAGCTTACGACTAACCAATCAAATTTAAACTAATTTTAATATAAAGATTTTTATCATCCATGATAATTTTGATTAAGGTTATTTATGGTTAATAATATTGTGATTCATACCTAAATTAATTAAAACAAATTTAATTTATATATTAAAATTATTTAATAAATTAATTTTTAATATGTATACACATTATGTTTAATTTAAATTACAGCATCTTCATGGATAAATGTTCAAGTGAATTAATAGAATTTTAAACTATTGATCATTAATTAACTTTAGACTTCTATGGTGAAATTTTGAGTTCTGTAATCCTTATAAGTATAATTGACTTTTGAAATTTAGACATGTTTGATTACCATTTCTATAAATAATTTTTCATTTTTTAAAACTAACTGAGACCTCATTTGGGGATGATTTAAGTTTTAATTTAGAACATGTTTTTTATTTAAGTTTTAAATTATAAAAATATTTTTTTTTAAGTTTTAAAACATTGTTGTCAAATTTCAACTCTATCGAAATCTCTCATTTGCAAAAATCAACTATGATACCCAAAGATGACTGTCAGAGACAAGTCAGACAAGAATGGTTGTCGAAGATTAATGATGTTGTACATATTAGCAATGGGTGGTGATGGTTATTGACCAATAATAACTATTAAAAATTGGAGGCAATGAACGATAGCGACATTTGGCAATGACTATCGATGATAGCAGTGTTTGTGATTAACAGTTTGAGATTGACAATGGTGACCAAAGATTGACATGGTGACCAAGACTAACATCTTATGATTGGTAGCAACATTGACAATCATGAGTGGTGATAACAATGGTAAGGGTGGTAACGAGTGACGACAAGTCACAAGTTTGACGCAAAAACATAAATCTCAAAACCAATTTTATTGATTTCAAATAAAGAAATTTTAGTCTTTCCTCTTTCCTTTATCAAATTAGCTATGGCTAATATAGTAGAGTGAGGTTAATAAGAGGTTTCATTATGGCAGTTGGAATCAAGTAACAAATTTTCTACTCTCAAAGGAAGCTAACATCCAATTGATTGAGACTTCCTATGCATAGTTGTAGCCTTTCGTCATACCCTTTGGCTACTTAATGCCTTCACTACTACTACTAGGTTGTAATCTTCTTATTTCTAAACTAAATGAAGGGTCTATGTGACTCTTTGAATAATATAATATGTTCACGATAGTCTATTTAAGTGTTCTTGTCGTGAATCAAATGAAATTAAATAACCTTATGTAGTGAATAACATGGACTAATTGAACTAACATACTTGTGCAATAAATCCGATTTATCTTTCATGACTATAGATGGTACATTTTGGGTTGATCAAGGAAGGTATCGTATATGGATACTTGGGATTGAGTAGAGCATACGTTTAATAATCATGCTTGGAAAAGAGAATGAGAATCTCATTCAACAAGAGGTTGGATTTTGGTCTTTCTTATGTTTATGGTCCTTTGGATAGTATTTCAAATTGGATTTTTTTCTTATTGAATCGGAGTAATGCTCCTTCTATGAAGCTATGAACTACATTCTTTGGTAAAAGTGCATATGCAACTTTTAAGGGATGTCTTTCCCTCTAAGTGGTTTCAAAGTAAGTAGCATTTATGGTCAAACGATGGTTAAGCCACATCGGTGCAGTTGGGATCATCTGGTACTTGTGAGGCAAAAGAATCCTCGAATAGAATACCGAGCTTGTGGAAAGTCTTTTTTAGTACTTGTTAACGTCCTTTCCTCCTCAGTTGAAGATGTCTTTTTCTGCTTCTCTTTTGACAATTTCTAGATTAGTCAAACCTCAAACTAATTTTGGATCAACACCCTTTTTCGCTTAACCCATTCATTCATAGTCAATTCAACTTAAATCAATGTCATATCTCTTGTGAGCATTCAACCATGATCTTCTTTTGTTCACATAAGATCTTTCTTGATAACTAAGGCAGTGAAAATTTATTAATTAATTACCAATATCTTTTCCTCTTGGTGGGATGGTACGAAATAGATCGGTTGTGAATCGGCATATGAAAACAAGAAGAAACTTACTTTCATAGATAAGAATTGACCTTGGACCCATGACCAAATATAAAAGATTATTAGCCAAAGTAGATAGAGTGAGTGAGAATAGTTGAACATCCTACAGAGTAAGGGAAGAGGCCTTGAGTTTTGAAACAAAGATACGGCTACGAGATATATGGAAGAAAGAAGCATCATAAATTAGATAAAGTTGTATTTGTTGCCTATCCACTTGGTGAGTAAGAGGCTTTATGCAAAAGTGAAAAAAGAATGTATGAAAATAAAACCTACCAAAAATTGATGATTTCTAATAAATTTCATTTTATCATAAGAAGATTGTCGGAAAGAATGTGAGAGAGAAAAGCATGAGAATACGACTCACTTTTTTATATTTTTATTCTAATTTATAATCTGGGACTTTTTTATTACATATCCATCTGCCATGCAGTGTCAAGCACAGAACAAACTATTCATAATTTCTGTCGTACACTTGTACTTTCAATAAGTCTAGCAAATAAAACATCATGTTATATTCTCTTATTATAGATACTTGAATTCAAATGTCAGCTATCAACTAATAACAGCATGCTGTCTGGCCTAAACTAACAAGAACTTAAGGGAAGTTGCATACTCTTCACAAAATTTTAAAATCAAAAGTAACAAGATGATATTTTTGTAATGGTACGGAAAACATGGATTGCGAATGAGCATAAAAGAAAGGATAACACCTTCAACTTCAAAACTCGCATTATTAATTCTAAAAGAGCAAAAACATTTTTGTAAAAGGAAAATTAAAATTAATATGGTTTAAGTAATTGGGTACAATGATAGAAATCACTGCAGTTTATTTTTCCATGTCAAATAATTACAGAAATTAGGCCTCTTGTCCTGGACAGTGGTTGATATCTTTTCCACAATGACATTACGGTCTTGGTCAATTCTGTAAGAGACATCAAGTCCCTCCAAAATCAGGTGATAAATTATTTCATTGGAGTTTAAAGGATTCTGTTCTCTTTCATGGACTACAGTTGTTTCATTCTGGTGCTCGTCTTCATCGGAAGCATTACCCAGTAGTAGTTCGTCGTTTTCTTTCTTAAGTAGAGTATCATGTGGCCGATTTCGTTGACTTAATGACCGAATATCCCATGAAAGAACCTGCCTTATCAAGCTTTGGAACTCACTTGGTGATGCATAAAGTGACTTCTTTTCCTGAATCACCACCCATATGAATTGTATGTGTTAGAGCAAGAACAATATTGAAAAGCGTGACTGAAGGAAAAAATTAAAATCATGTTTGATAACATAGACATGCAATAGCAATATAAAACAATAGAGCAAATTAAACTCGAACCCATGCATCTTTTTAGAGCAAGAACAAGATTGAAAATCCTGACCGAAGGAAAAAATTAAAATAATGTATTTGATAACATAGATATGCAATAGCAATATAAAACAATAGAGCAAATGACATCATTGTGTTTTGTTAAGAACCAAATCTTCAGACAGGCAAATAGGATTTTGAAACCAAGTGACACGCACACTTCATGTGAAAATGTTGAAAGCTGAACGGAGCTGCTTTGCTATTAACTTGGAAAAAGAGAAATGAGTCTTCTTATATGACTGCAAAACCAAATACACTGGTAATCCTTATCATAAACTGAGTTATCAAATAAAATAGTTAAGATCGTGCTTCTCTGGTGTACCAAATGGGTCACGCTAAAAAACAGAGCTCTTTTTTTGTGTTTTATGGGGTTGCATGAAGGGTAGGCATGATGCATATGATAACTCACCACTATTATCCAGCAATTTTCGAGTGCTGAAGCGAAGTCTTCCGTAAAGCTAATAGAAGCTACAGAAAGTAAGTTATCCTCCTGAAGAAATACAAATTTTTCTTTAGATGAGATAATAATTTAAAGAATTTCTATAAAGAAATGTAAGAAAATATAATATTATTCAAATACATTTCATTGCGGAATGTAGAACAAAATATAAAGCTTACAAAGAATCAGAATACAGGAGTTTCATTGACTAGTAAAAGGTAATGATGACCGATCATAAATAATTTTTCCAACATGGGAAGATTAAATTTGATATCCAGCTAACAATTGTTTGAAGTTAATTACAGTCATTGAAAAATCAAATTGATCAGATCTGTTACAGATTAATTAGGAAAACTAAGCCAATAGAAACATCACAAGATATAACAAAGTACAATGGGCATTACCATCAACCAATTTGGCACTGTAGCTTCTCGGATGCTGTCACAATATGGTAGGTAAGGCTTGATATCAAGCACTGGCTGTTGAAGAGATTCAGAAGCAACATGATTATGCATTCACATAAAAGCTTCATAGGTAAACAAATAACAATAACATCAGTGTCACAAAGTTCCAGTAAAGTTAGCATAGAAATCAGGAATTGACAATGGAGGCTTACAGTTCCATCAACCAGATCCACACCAGAGAGCAAAATCATATTTCCCTGTACAGCCTCTACCTATATAGTAGAAAGATAGATAAAATGAATGTCAGAAACTAGGTCCATCATTTTAACAAAAAAATGAAATTCTACGTGTTGGAAATAATCTTTAGATACTAGGAGAAAATATCTTAAGATTATTTTATTTGATTTTATCTTTATTTCCTCATTTTTATTTAGTTTTTATTTCCTTTTTTATGAGCTCAATCATTTTAAATTCATGAGCTAAAAATGTAATTGATGTGAATAAAATATATAAAATTACTTTTGTTTCCCAGCGTTATTTGAGTTGGTATAAGAGCTCCTACTCCTGATAACTCTATTCTGCTTCTGTGCGAATAACGAAACAAGTGTGTGCCTCCACCATTCGTCCTGCCACCAAAGGTGAGTGGTAGGCTAGAAAGGTGTATTCCATTCCGATGACCAAAATGACGGAGTAACATCTCCAAAGTTGTCGCCATAATTTTTGCTGCCACATCGGCACGTGAAGCCCACATGCCTTGCTCCAGCAAGACCCACTCATTGTCATCACAAAAGACAAGGTCGTCGGAGCCTCCTAAGTCCGTTCTAAGAGACGATGTAGTCCTAGGCAACCCCATTTTTCATAGACCTCAAAAAGACCACACACCCTTTGACAAATCTGTGGTACCCTACAATAGATGGTGTGAAACCCGTTCCTCTCGGCCCTAGTGAACTCCTGAATGTGGTAGGTCTTTACCGGTTAGATGGCTAAAATTACTTGCAGTGGGCACAATATATTTGGAGGGTTCTCAAGGGACAGTTGTGATTGGACCACATCGAGAGAGGAGGACCATAACCAGATGAGCATAAATTTGCAATATGGGACAACGAAGATTCCCTAATTATGACCCGGATGTGGCATTCCATGGTTTTTGAAGTAAGTAAGAACTATATGTTTCATTCCTCTGCCAAAAAGGTAAGGGATGACTTGAATTCTACTTTTTCTTTAGAAAGGATTTTACTACCCTAGATATAAAAGACTTACAAAGAGGAACTCAATCACTTTAGAACAATGATTGAATCAATGAGTAAGCCCTTTGCTCATGTACCCTGTTCATGAAAGATAAGATTTCCTTCAATGTCATAAGTCCTGTGTCTCAGGAAACCTAGATTCTTGATTCAGGGACAACAGACCACATGACTGCCTTCCCAGAGTGCTTCAGCTCATAACACCAAAACTACGGAAGAACAACTTATTACAGTTGCTAATGGTGATAACCTACCCATTAATGGAGTTAGCAACATTATGCTTTTCTGTTATGTTAAAAGATGTTTTACATGTTCTAAAACTGGCCAATAATCTCATCTATGTACACAAACTCACTAAAGATTCGAATTGTTCGATAATATTTTTTTCTTTTGACTATATCTTTCAGGACCTTGCCAATGATTTTACTTGCTAAAGAATGGAGTGGGTTGTACCTGTTGAAATCCAAGGATCAGAATAATGTAATTCTCACTAGTAACCAAGCTACATTAACTACTTGAGCATATGACTTCATCATCAATGACTTGGACATCCTCCATTAAGCCTACTAAAGTCCTGGTTTCCTCATTTGTTTAGCAAAGAACCTATTGAGTCATTTTAGTGTGATGTTTGTCAACTAACGAAACACCATCCTGTATCTTAACTTGTGAGTAATAATAAAAATAGCTCTCCATTAGAATTAATCCAGTCTCATGTTTGGGGTCCTATCTTAGAATCCATCTCTGGTGCAAACTGGTTTGTTACTTTTATCGACAATCGTACTTGTCACATGGACATACATTATTAAAAGTAAATTTGAGGTCTGCCTATTTTTTCTATCTTATCCAAAATCAATTTGAGAAAAACATTAAAAGAATTGTTAGATAATGGGATTGAATATATAAATCATGAGTTTTCAAAACTTTTGTCGCGTAATGGTTTTGCCCATGAACTAGCATATGTAAATACTCTTCAACAAAATGGGGTTGCAAAAAGAAAAAATAGTTATCTCCTAGAGGTTGTTAGAACTCTTTCTCTCCAAATGTCTGATCCAAATAAGTATTGGGAAGCAATGTTAACTGTTACGTATCCCTTTAATAGATTACTCACTCATGTCTTAAATGGTATTAGTCCATTGAGTCTCTTTTGATTTTTGTTCCCCTTGTCTCTCCTAGTGTCAAGTCTATCTTGTCGAGTTTTTGGATGTATTGTTTTTTTCCATTCTCATAATCTTAACTACAGTAAATTTTATCTTAAAGCTCTAAAATGTGTTTTATTGGCTACCCACCAAATAAAAAGGGTACAAATGTTATCACCCACATAGTCATTGTGTCTTTGTTACCATGGATGTCACCTTTCATAAAACAAAATCCTTTTTTGCTCAATCACAACTTCAAGGGAAAAGAATCCTTGAAGAAGAGTCACCTTTCTTGTATCTTCCTGTTTTCCTTCTCAACCAGATGTCCAAAACCTACATGATGAAGGCACAACTAAAATAGTAGAACTATCCAATAGTGAGGATGAATAGGACAGGTTATTTGGAATAAAATATCTAAGGAGGGAGCAATCCATTGTAGCTCTGTAGAAAAGAATCGTCTGATCTAGAGGTTAGATTTTTCGATGATAACAATGAGGAGGTAAGTGATATCGAAAATTTACCAATTGTAGCAAAAAAGGGAAAGAGGTTGTGTATAAAATATCCTATTTCCAATTATGTTTGTACTAACAATCTCTTGATTCAACATCAAGGTTTTATTACTGCTATTGATACTACATAAATTCCCATATTAGTCTAGGAAACCATGCAAAGTGAACACTGGACACAACCATGGAGGAGGAGAATGCTTTAGCAAAAAAACTTGACTTGGGAATTGTTGATAGACCAAGAGACAAAAGGGCAGTAGAGTGCAGATGGATATTTACAGTCAAACATAAGGCAGATGGATATTTACAGTCATACATAAGGCAGATGGAACAATATAATGATATAAAGCAAAATTGGTGACAAAGGGGTATACTCAAACTTATGGGATCGATTACGCAAAGACATTTGCTCCAATTGCAAAGATGAATACAATACGAGTTGTTCCCGCACTGGCAGTACACTTTGGTTGGGACTTACACCAACTAGATGTGAAGAATGCATTTCTTCATGGTATTTTGGAAGAGGAAGTATGCATGGAAATCCCACCAAAATATGAAGCTTAGGGAGGTAAATACAAGGTTTGTCGCCTAAAGAAAGCCTTATATGGTCTCAAGCAATCTCTAAGAGTCTAGTTTGGAAGACTTACAAAAGTTATGATTTCCTTACGGTACAAGCAGAGGCAATGAGATAATAACTTATTCATAAAACATTCCACTACAAGTAAACTCACTATGTAGATGATACAATTGTTGCAGGAGATGATGATATCGAGAAGATGGCTTTGAAGGAAAAACTGGTAGCCCGTTTTAAAATAAAAGACCTAGGAAAGCTCAAGTGTTTCCTTGGAATAGAGGTTGTCTACTCCAAGAAAGAAATCTTTATATCACAAAGAAAATATGTTATTGATCTCCTCAAAGAAACAGGAACACTGGGATGCAAAACCTAAAGGGTACCTATTGAATAGAATTATAAAATTGGAAATGAAGAAAGCTATCTTATAGACAACCAGATTCCCTATAGACAAAGCCCGATATGAAAGATAGGTAGGAAAATTGATTTACCTATCACAGACAAGACCAAACATTGCTTGTGCAATTAGTGTAGTAAGTCAATTTACACATGATCCAAGAAAGAGTCACATGCAAGCAAGTGATAAAATTCTACAGTACTTGATGTCAAGCCCAAGAAAGAGGATACTGTTCAAATAGGAAAACACATTGGCTCTAAAGATTTAGACTGATTCTAACAATGCAGGTTCTGTCAGTGATAGAAAGTCTACTTCTGGATACTTGCATTTCTTGGGGAAAATTTGGTTATTTGGAGAAGCAAAAAACAAGATAAAGTATCCCGTTCTAGTGCAAAAGCTAAGTATTGAGCCCTCGTTCAAGGTATGTGTGAAGGACTCTGGATAAAAACAATCCTTGATAATCTCAAAATCAAGATAGATAACTCTTGAGATGTTCTGTGACAACAAGTCTACCATTAGCATTGCCCATAAGCCTGTACAACATGACTAGATCAAACATACAAACATTTCATCAAAGGGAACATAAACAGAGGTCTGGTAGTTACAAATTATGCCTCAACAAGACTCCAGTTAGCAGATATCTTCATTAAGGGTCTTCCCATTTGTATATTTCATGATCTTGTAGGCAAGTTGAGAATGATAGATATTCATATACCAACTTAAGGGAAAGTGTTGGAAATAATCTTTAGATATTAGGAGAAAATATCTTAAAGTTATGTTATTTGATTTTATCTTTATTTCCTCATTTGTATGTAGTCTTTATTTTTCTTTTTGTGAGCTCAATCATTATCAAATCATGAGCTAAGAATGTAATTGATATGAATAAAATATATAAAATTATTTTTGTTTCCTAATGTTGTTCAAGTCTAAGGATTGGATGGAAAAGGGAACAAAAACAACATGAAAAAAATCATTAATGAGGATCAGCATTGCTGTGATACAGAATATTGTTTCTTTTAAAGCATTACCAAGAAAACATATTTATACCCTTTACTTTGGGAGTTTGGGTGCACAAGAAGAAGCCTTTAAACAAACTAATTTCAAGGGTGAAGTCCAATTTCCTACCAGGAGTGTGGCCCAATTTCAATACATCACCCTATAGGTTTAAACTTTGCAACTTGTCAATCTACCATTCTATCTATGATATATGGCTCCTTTGTTATGTAAGTGATTCATACTCTTTCTCATCCACTCTTAAGCAAAATAACATGTGAAAGTCATGTTTACAAAAATTATTATAGCTAGGCATCAAACTATCACAAAACATGTAATTTTCTATTAGATATACTTGTCATATGCATTTCAAAAAGTAAATAACATTGGATAGTTTCTTAACACACACCACATTGAATTCATAGTTGAGGAGAGGGGTTGAGTTCAACTAATGGAAGAATTACCACAAATGACAAAACTAAAATTACTAATTTAAAAACACAATCTATTCTTTCATGACACAAAATGCAATGTATCCTAGCAACAAGGGTCTCAAATCCCAAACTGTCCAAGGAATAAATTAGTCGTAGGCTAGGAACAATTTAGTAATGCTAGGAGGAATCACGTAACAGTTTATGGATAACAAATACGGTGCTAATTTTGGAGACACTGGCCTCCTGATTTGCAAAATTCAACGTTATGCATACCCGAGATATATGAATCAAGAGATATGTCATTCGTGAAAAGCATCATACCATAGGGTCAATACCTTTGCAACTGTGAGTCCAATGGGACATGGACGATGTGGGGATCGTGTGGCAAACACTCCCTTTCTTCCACCCTTCAGTCTGGGAACCCTCACCTATCCATACAGTGATCCATATGAAAAGACCTCTATATAATAAAAATAACACCATAGTAAATTTGTTCACAAGTACTTACAGAAAAAGAAAATAAAAAGCAAATGAATTGATCTTCTAGTATAAACTAATATCAATAGAAACTCTGACATTGAACTCGTGGAAAAGGAAAAGTATATAAATTGATTGTAGCATATTGGAGAAAGTGAATATTGAATTTATTGTCCAAAAGCAGAGGAACAGACCTTAGCCTTGAAGCCTGATTTAGAGGGATGGTTCCACAGCTTGTGAAGATCGGTGTTTAAATGAAAGACATAGAGAATCCAGCAATGAGAATAATCGGCTAAACCATGGAGAGACGAGGGCGGAACACGCGTTGTGTTAAAAACCAAACAGGCCCTGGCAAGAGGGACAAGCAACGGTTGCCTGGGCGTGCCGTTCCTGGAAGAGAAGCATGAGTGAACAACACCAATAGGTATCATGGGGTAACGAGTGAGGTTTAGGTCTTCAGATATAGGTTGGGAGTGTGTTACTTTTTCTCTCAAAGCCTGTGAATAGTGGAGTGAAGTAAGAAGGCATAAGGCATAATGCATAGAGAGAATCGAGGTGGTGAGTGGGGAATGGACACTTACCTGTTGAGCCCTAATTCGGCCTTGCCTTTCGGAGGCGCATTTGTCAGAGCAAGACTTGAGAGATGCCTCCAACTCCTCCATCTTCCACTTCAGATCATTCCATTTTCTCTTCAGTAAGTAAGCTGCAAATTTCAGTGTTAAAGCGGTAACAGAGTGAGAATTGAAATTTGAAATAACATACACCAACCAGAGACTGAAACAGCTGTAAGTGTTAAGGTTAGGGTCACTCTCAACCATTTTGTTTCTGAATTCTTGCTGCCCATCACTTCACTTGGATCACCCAATTCTTCTCATAACTCATAATACATCTTATTTATGCTACACTACTCTCAGACATCACACTTTGTCCTGTTAGGCCTATAACTTTTTCTTTTTAAAAAATTATAATAAATTTCAAAAGAAAATTAATTATTTGCGTAAATATCCCTAAATTATTAACGTAAACAAGTATAATACTGTATTATTATTTTTTAAACTGCTTTCTTTTCTTTCCTTTTTTTTCTCTCAGTCCCCTTCCTATTTTTTGTTACTCTCTCGTGTCCCTCCCCTTGTTTTGTTTAGATTTTTTTTTTTAGTTTAAGATTTTTAATTTTTAAAATTTAAAATTCTAAAATGTATAATTTATTCTCATTTTAAGATTTTAATTTTTAATTTTTTATTATTTTCTAGTTTCAAATATAATTTTTTAAATATAAAAATAATCTGAGTTTTCATTTTCTTAATTAAAAATATTCATTTTCATAAAAATAATTTGAGAGGTTTGTCTTTTAGTTTTTTCAAAATGATTTATTATTTGAGGTTTCTATGTGTTTAATTTCTCTCCTTACTCGCTACTACCATATCATCATATGGCTCCGGCGGCTTCAAGGAAGACAAGGAAATAAGGTAGGTGTATATTAGGCTCTGATACCAAGGGAGGGGAAGCCTTGAATATCCGGATTATCACCATAATACACTGATTAGCTGTACTTTTAAGCAACCCATAGCTTTTCTTTCCAGCCCTACAGCGTAACCATAATAACAATCTAAATAACAAGGACCGATAACTATGGATCTTCTTCAGAGTTTTCTGATGTACAAGATCTTCACAAGGAGGCGAGTACAGAGCATACTTGCATCTGAAATACCCTTCCCTTTTACTCGAAAACTATTATGACATAGATCAGAGTTTTTAGGAGAGAAGAGAAAGAGGTTTAGAAACTCATGTTATAGAAAAGCAGACTCGTCTATTGATTTTTCGATGATCCATTATACAAGAGAAACTCCCCTTATATAAACAGGGAGGAGATAAGATTACAACTCCAGAGGATAAGATTCTTATCCTTTCTTGACATAGGATAAGGATATCTCTTATACTACTAGTACACATCACACCTTATCTAGATTACACTGGATATGGCCTGCACACATGGCCATAGGATAAGGATATCTCTTATTCTACTAGTACAGATCACACCTTATCTAGATTACACAGGATATGGCCTGCACACATGGCCCTATCTTTAAATGACTATTATTACACGCGCACTCAATCTTTTTGAAAAGACCTTAGCTTGAAAAGTCTGAGTGGAAGGGTCTTTTATCAATGCTTGAAGATAGGCTCATGACTCAGAGAGAGATTTGGATCAGAAAGGTATGAGTCATCCTTCATCATAGACGTCCACGTCCAAGGTTCCTCACAGTCACTTGCTAAGTCTTTGGTTGTCTAAAAACATTCTTTGGGAACATAGAACTCAGTAGTGCTCTTGAAGGATTTTATCCCAGGATGACTAGAAGTAGATGGAATAACCCTATTTGGAAAAGAGTTATTTTGACCATCTTTGATGGTATTGATTTCTATCAAATGACAAGTCAACTGGTGTTGGTAACTTCGGTCTAATGGATATTCTTCAAAATTTCCCTAGAAATAGGCTGTGTTTTGCGACCACAGTTGTCCTGCCTAATTCTGAAAATAAGGTCGATGGATAATAATGACAGAGGTTAGGCAGGGAGTCTTTTCCCGGAGTTCTTGGAGTCCCAAAATTTTCCTTAACTCCATCCTCCACCAAGTCAGGGGAGAATACCATTCTAATAATGTACATAACAAGAAGTTTTGCTTATCAGGATTGTTTAAGATATCATAAGCTTCTTTGGTCCGGATTGCAATGGGAATGGCATATTGGACTGTTTTGCACCAGATGGCCCATATCGTGGGTTCACAAAGATCCCATCCTATGTCATTCCCTGTCTATATAATGGGAGTTTCTCTTGTATAATGGATCATCGAAAAATCAATAGACCAGTTTACTTTTCTATAACATGAGTTTCTAAACCTCTTTTTCTTCTCTCCTGAAAACTCTTATCTATGTCATAATAGTCTTCGAGTAAAAAGGAAGATGAGGGAATAAGGGAAGGGTATTTTCAGATGCAAGTATCCTCTGTACTCGCCTCCTTGTGAGGATCTTGTACATCAGAAAACTCTGAAGAAGATCCATAGTTATCGGTCCTTGTTATTTAGATTGTTATTATGGTTATGCTGTAGGGATGGAAAGAAAAGCTATGAGTTGCTTAAAAATACAGCTAATTAGTGTATTATGGTGATAATCTAGATATTCAAGGCCCCCGCTCCCTTGGTATCAGAGCCTAATATGCACCCACCTTATTTCCTTGTCTTCCTTGAAGCCAGAGCCATATGATGATATGGTAGGAGCGAGTAAGGAGAGAAACCTTAAACACATGGAAGCCTTAAACACAAATTGTTGAAAAACGTGAAATTTATTAGCCAAATTATACATAGTCACAAATTTAACTTACTATAGACATTATTATGACTAAAAATGATTGTCTATGCTTATGCTCGGGAAGTAGTTGATATCACCAAACTTAAACCACTTAATAGATATTCAATGTGTTATAATGCATGTCTTTTTAAATAAAATGTAATTTCTGTCTAGACATAACACTATAGTGCACGGTAAAATAAGTTAGGTAGGTAAGTAATGTTGGTTGTGAGTTATTTAAAGTTTTAATTTTTTATAGGAATGAATTTTTTTATATATATAAAAAAGAGTTTAATTAGTATACATTGTCAGTGTAATTCAATTATGACTTTTCATTTATGTCACTTTTAAAATAGTAATGAGTAAAGTTAACAAATCTACCATAAATGAAGGATTGTGATTTACTGTCAGTATAGAAATCTTTACCTTGACAGTATATACTAATTAAACTCTATAAAAAAATATAATGTTTGATTTTATAAAAAAATATACTAATTTTTTAAGCAATTAATATTATTACCAAATGAGTATTAAGCAAGAAACATAAAAAGTGTGTGTCTAACAATGTACAAGTGGTTTTAAAAGGTTTAAAAAAATAAAACACAAAATCATTCATCAATTATGACACAAGATTCATAACTCATTTAGTATAAATACAGGATAGTAGCTTCGCTAATCAACACCGCTCCCACGTTGTGCATTATATCATAAACATGTTGTGAATGAGTATTAAGCAAGAAACATAAGGAGTGTCTGCCTAACAATGTACAAGTGGTTTTAAAAAATAAAACACAAAATCATTCATCAATTATGACAAAAGAGTCATAACTCATTCAGGATAAATATGGGATAGCAGCCTTCACTGATTAACACCACTCCCACATTGACAATTGTACTACATGCATTATATCATAAACATTTTGTGAATGAGTATTAGGCAAGAAACATAAGGAGTGTGTGCCTAACAATGTACAAGGGGTTTTAAAAGGTTTAAAACAAAATAAAACACAAAATCATTCATCAATTATGACACATGATTCATAACTCATTCAGTATAAATACCGGATAACAACTTCACTGATTAGTACCACTCCCACATTGACAATTGTACTACGTGCATTCTATCATAAACATGTTGTGAATGATCGTTGAATATTTTATCATTTTTAGTCTTCCAAATATGTCAGAGTCTTGCGCATCATACAAAAGAACATGCTAGTTTTAAATCCAATGTTCCACCAACTAAGCCTGTAAACTGACAACTGTAAGATATGATTTTTAATAATATGTAATAAGTGTATATAAAAAAAGAGAGAACTAAATTTAATTTAAACTTAATTAATAAATTAATTATGAAATATTTGATTGAAGTATATATATATATATATATATATATATTATTTGATCAAATGCGATTATTTAATTTTGATAAGTGGGATTGGAATTAAATAGATTTTGACCAATGAAAGTGATGTTTACTTTAGTGAGAGGTGAAAAATATATATAATCCCTTGAGTTAAAATATTCGAAAATCTAAGGGTTGAAGTTAGCAAATCAAAATTTCTAAACACAGACTCGATTCCTTTTCTTTTCTTCATTCCTCCCTCACTTTTCTTTTCTTCTTCTTTCTCCTTGAAACTCTCTCATCTCTCTTTACGCCCAAAACTTCTCTCATTTGCATGGTGTCTCATTTATTAGCGGAATTTGACAAAGTCTTTTTAGTTGCTCTTGATTTTGAGTGTTGATTCTCATAGGCATGTTTAATACTAATTCTTTGGTCTTTTTCCTTCATTTTTGGTTCAATCATTCCCATTATTGAGGGAAAATCCTTTTTAAAATTCCATTTTCTTAAGTTCCTTTTTGGTTTTGAGATTTTTATAGCTTTTGAGTTATTCCCTACGGTCAAATTCTCCTTTCTCATCAAATTCAACTTGGAGAAATAGGTAAGGGAAACTTTATATTTGTTTAATTTTAAAGAGATTTTGATTTTATGATTTGGAACCCCTTGTATGCAATTAATTTATGTGTTGATTAGTGATTTGAACTTGAAATATGTTTGATGATTACTTGTGGTTGTGTTTGGTGAAGTATGTTTTGTATTGTGATTTGAATGTTTTGATGTGAGTGAGCTATTTTGAGATAGTGCTTATGAGTGAATGTCTAAAATGAAAATTTATGAATTGTACTGTGCATTGTTACATGAGGTAACTTAGTCTTGTTTGAAGTGCATTGAATTAGAGATACATATAAGGTCGTTGTGATCCTAGTGTTAAGGTCGATGAGGACGAGACAATACCTTTGGGCTTGGGATATACTCGTATAACAATTGATTGCTAATATTGGGTCAAATGGATGTCAAACACCAATTGAGATTCAGCCGAGTGTCAGAAATAGACCCTTTAGATACTAAACATCAGTTGGAAGTATCAGATGAGTATGATAGACTTGATTAATTGTCAATATTGGGTCAGATAGACGTGAGACTCCAATCATAAACGGTCATTAGACCACCTAGTATCTGAATTCAATGTGTGTTTTTTGGAAAACACCCAGTCTTATGATCTTACTGAGATGTGTGCTTATGTTCAGGGGAATATAAACGTATTTGATATGTATGATGATTTTAATATGTTGATGTAATTATGTTAGTTGTGATATATTTTCATTGAAGTAACTTATTTTCTTTAAGCTTACCCTTACTTATATGTGTTTTTGTATGACTATGATGACCGTATTTTGCATGGGAGTAGATATCAAAGAGGAAGTTGTAATGCAACACTATTTGGAATGAAGAAGGAATAATAGAGTGTAGAAGGAAACTACTTTTGCTAGATTTAAAATATATATTTAATAGTTAAGGATCTATATGGTTTGTCTTTTTTAATATGTAATAGAATTTGTGTAATTAAGAGGCTAAGTGTAGTTTGATATATAAGATGATGTAATTATATATGCTAGAATGTTATAGGTAGCTGAATGATTTTATTGTTTTTTGATTTGTTGAGATTATGCAGTAAAGGGTCTGGCTGGGCAAGATGTTTCGCCTAAAGAAAAAATTGCCTTTATTAGAGATTTTTCTTGGCTTTGCACTTAGTTAGTTGTCTCGCTTAACGCAAAATTTCCTTTGTCAAGATTTTAATAGGGATTTTCGTCTAACGACATATCTCGTTGAACAAAATTCCTCTCGTTGAACAAAATTCCTTTCCTTGAACAATTCAATCCAGGCTTCTCGCCCAACGACTGTTGTTTCCAGGCAAGATACCTCATTCCTCTTTGAGCGACTTGACTCGCTTAACGAGTTGGTGTAGTGCATGTATTGTAAATGTTTGATTTTAATATTTTGAGAATTATTTTGTATTGTAAATGTTCATATCGATGATTAGTAATGCTAAGTATATTAGCAATTATTTGGGATGTTACAACCATCACTACCCATGAAACACATTATGCAAAATATACTAAAATTTAGTTTAAAGTTTTATTTTATATATTTATAATAAATTATTTAAATTTTGATATACTATTATTTTTAAATTATTGTATTGAAGTATGTTCTCTATAAATGGATTGCCCCAAGTAAGATATTATGATTTAGATAAAAAATATTTTTTTACAATTTAAATTTTAGTCTGTGTTAAAAAATAAAAACTTCAAATTTCTATATTATCATATTTTACTTTTTTGTTTGTGATTAGATGAGAAAAGACCTGTCATACACATGATTATCAAACTTTTGAGTTAATGAGTTCAATTACTCTTTGTGAATTAACTCGTGTGTAAACTCTATTCTTAGTAAACTCTAGATAAACTTGGTACACTCTATGTAAACTCTATAAACTTTTGAGTTTACTAGCAAGTCATTGAGTCAACAAATTTGGTAGTTTTATAGAAGTTTAAAGTTCAACATACTTTTATTTTAGTATGTCTTTATTAAATCGAAGAACACTTGTCTTTAAGAATATCAAAATTTCATTCCCAATAATTTCAAACATAAATCAAAATGCTCTACCATTGTTATCTTATCACGTTTGCAATTTATTATCTGATAGTGATGCATTGCTATATTTAATTATTTAAGTATTATGAAATTTATGGTTTACTATATTGATGTGTTATATTATTGAAATTTTTTATCATATGTTATTTATAGATATTTTTTATTATTTTTATAAAAAATAAAGTCTTACTAGTTTATGAATTGAGTTCATGAGTCAAGTATATTAAACTCGCATGAGTCTATGTAAATTCTTGAGTTTGATAACCTTATGAGTGTGTTGGTTTTCCATTTCAACTAGCTGAAGTGGTAACTGAAATCATTTGAACTCCGTTTGGATAACAAAAATTTAGAAGTTTTTATAAAAAAAAATTTCAATTGGCTTTTCCAAAAGATCTCCCTACTAGTTGATTTTATTTTATATGTTTACGCTTCTTTAATTAATGTATTGTCTCCACTAATTCTCTCTCATCACATTATACAATATCTCTCATTCATTAATGTAATTATAGTAATTTATAATATAAATATATAATTATAGAAAAATATAATTTAAATATATAATTTAAAATTTATATATTTAATTATAGAAATTATAATTTAAATATTAATTATAATAATTTATTACTTAAATATGTAATTATATAAATTTTTAATTTAAATATGTAATTATGATTTAAATATTTTATTATAAAAAATTATAATTTAAATACATAATATAATAATTTATATTTAAATATATAATTATAATAATTTATATTTAAATATATAATTAATTTATATTATTAAAATATATTATAGTTATTTTAAATATCTCATTATTCATCTAATAATTAATGATACCCACTCTTATTTATTATTTTTTAACTTTTAACTGGTTCATTAATTAATTTTACGTGACACTTATAATTAGTTCTGAATTAGTCTTCTGAAAAAGATACATGCATGTTGATATGTCCAAATGATTTGTCAATGTAATATAAAACAAAACAAAAAATCAATCAAAGATACTTTATAATCTCATCTCACATTTTTAATTTTCAAAACATTTACTTCAGGAACAGTTTGTAAAATGAATAAATTTTAGATGAAAAGTTATTTTTAAAACATTTACGTGTCTTTCATTCATGTGGATAAAAAAAATGAAAATTTATTACAGTATTATTAAATAATGTAAATAATTTTTTAAAGATAATAAATAGTATTTTTGTTTTTGAATCGTCCCGTTTTGGGTGGTCAATTTGAGTTGTGTGTGGAAACTATCCGTCGGATCTGTCTGATGGGGCAAGCGCTGTCGCGAATTCATCGTGTAAGATACTTTTTTTTATGCTTTCTCTTTTCGTCCTTTCCTTTTCGAAATTCATGCATTCTGAGACTGTATAACCTCGTTTTAATTTGAGTAGGTGGGAATACTTGAAAGTAGAGTGTAACTCCTTTTACACTTGACAATTTTGATTAGTTGAATTGAAAGTGATTTTGTACACCCATCAAGCAATAATCAATGCAAATCAAAGAATTTCTATCTCACTCTGTTTTAATTTCTTTTGTTATTTTTGACAATTCCATTTTATACTGACCAATTCTGCAGATAATTGTTTCGAGTAGTGCTAAAGTAAAAGACAAAACAACCTCGCAAGTTCAACCTTTAGCCATGGCGAGCAATTGTTCAATAGAAGGACCGCTAACGGAGGAGTTCACTTACGAAGCAGGATCAGCTCCCTTCAAGAGTTGTCATGCTTCTACCATTGTTGAGGTCATGGATTGGAGTACAAAACATCTTCGTCCACCAAATAATATATCATGGATTTTTTTTTTGGAGGTCAAATGAACTCAATACTATGTTGTTTGATTTTTGTAGGTTGATAAGGATCATTTTTTGGTTGCCTATTTTGGGGGCACATTTGAGGGGGCACCTGATGTCAAAATATGGGTGCAGACTTACAAGGTAAATATATATAATGTAGCCCCCAACTCTTTCAATAGGAAACTTGGCATTCTCACCAAGTTCTACTAATTTTGGTTTCTGCTTTAGGAAATTAGGATTCGGTATATTCGATCGCCAGGGCTTCTTTTCTTTCTTTTTATGCATTTCATTTTTTCTGATTAGCTGACTGCTTTGCCTGGTAAAATCAGCATGCACCCAGAGTTTAGGTTTTATCTGGCTGGTCGCCTATTGATTTTTTGTTTTTGCTTTACAGTGAAGTTGAAATCAATTCTAAATTAGTGCATGTGGTAATGTAGTGTCGCTATTAAGTAGTTTTTACAAGTGTGCCTAAAAAATGGAAAGAAATTTTTATTTCTAATCTGTTTGTTGTAAACTTTATATAACCTTCCACACCTGTTGGAGGAGTGTACTGAACTCTCAAATTTTGAATGCTGCTCTAATTTTCTGAACATAAATTTGGTGGATAGAATGGAAGATGGCAAACACCTGTAATTGCTGATGAAGAACCAAATGTTCCTATGTGGAACCCTGTACTGTTCAAACTGCCATCAGATGTGCTACTTCTGTTCTACAAGATAGGCCAAGAAGTTCAGAAGTAAAGTTTATAACACATTTTGTCCTCATACATCCATTTTTCTCTTGTACAGACATTCATTGCTGCAATGTTTTTGCGTATGTTAGTTGTTGAGATAGTGAGGATTATCCTGCCTTGTTGGTACGTAATTAAGAAAATATTTCCGTCCAATTTCACACTATCCTGCATGGCTTTTTACACTTAAATGCTTATTAGGAAATTTCCATGACAACTCTTTTTCTTCAGACCTTTTTCTTCCAACTATTATGTCTATATTGGAGATTTCATGAAAAAAGACGTGTTTTTAATTATCAATCAGTTAAGTCTTATGATATGACAAGACCATTTTATCACCCTAAGTGAAATTCATGGATGGCATTGGCTTTTGATCCGGGCAAAACTATGCTCTATAGAACATCATCAACATTTTTGTACATGTTATTGCTTCTCCTTAGGAAAATCTACCTGAGAGTTATCAAAATTGAGAGTTTACATAAACTCGTGAAAGCTTAATAAACTCGACTCGTAAAATGGTAATAGTTTACTTCATTAAAAATATGACCATAAATCACATAAAAATTAAAAGTTTTCAATATACAATAAGTTCAAATCCACATAATAAGTCTAAATTACTCTAAATAAGTAGAAATTAGAGTCGAAATACTCAAAATTTCAAAACCGATTTAAATATAAGAACACGTTATATTCAAAACACTCAAAATTAGAGTCAACATAAAAAAACATCATCTAAGAAATTTGTTCACAAGTCTACTCTCAAGTTTTACTTCAATTTTACCGAGTTTACTACTCTTCCGATTTTACATGCGATTTAACTCGTTGTAAACCCATTCTATTTTACAAGTTGACTCCTGATTTTGATAACTATGTCTGGGTTGTTAATCATATTGTTTGAAACTCTTATAAGGCTAAAGGCTAGAATTGATTTAGTTAGGCTATAATAAACTTGTAGATGTGGCAATAGGTGTGGAAAGCATGGTGGTAAAATTGACGGCTGAGATAAAAGGGAAAAAAAAAAGAGGAAATAGGAGAGAAGGGAATCATTTTTAGGTAGTATTTGGGGGTGTTGCCACAGGGCAGAGAAGTTTTCTTTAATTCCTTCTCTGTTTTGTTTGCTTCCATTATTAGTTTCTATACTTTATGCATATTAACCTTGTAATCAGAGCATTGTTCTCTATTAATCTACAGTAAATTCTCTTACTATTAGATATATTCATAGAATACTAGAGAGAAGAATATCTATATGAAATTTCATATTTATAGATAAAATCTGTAATAGATAGAGTAAAAATTTATATATTCATATGGAAATATTTCCTTGACAATGACATATAATATATTTGAAAGATGTATTTATAATTCATTGTACCCACATAATAAGTTGTAGTGCCGCCATTAGATTGAAATGTTTGACAATTGAATAAGGACTTTCGCTAGAACTAGATGTTTATCTTAATAAGTTGTCTCCCACCCTCCTACTGTCCCTCACCATTAGGACTTTAGGTAATTTTAAGTTAATTATTAGTCTTCCTTTTTATATGAGCAGAATGAATAATCTATTTATTTCAGGTGGAGTGGATGCATGAAACGCTCATATGATAAAGGCATAACGTGGACATCAAGAGAGCAACTTCCTCCTGGTATATTAGGACCTATAAAGAATAAGGTACAACAGAATCTATTTCACTGTATTTTATCAATGGAAAGAACTTTGAAAATTTATAGCTATATTAAATTTATTCTTCACTACTTATGAATTTACTTACTATTTCTCAGCCAATTTTACTAGAAAATGGTAATTTACTTTGTGGATCATCTGTTGAAAGCTGGAACTCCTGGGGTGCCTGGGTTGAGGTTTTAACTGAACTCATCCTAGTTGAGTGGTTTGTTTCAATGACACTTGGAAATGTTAGCTAGCTGACATTTATTACTTCCTTTGTTCAATAGGTAACAACAGATTTTGGCAAGTCATGGAGCAAGCACGGCCCAATTTACATTGAAAATGAACCACTGAGTGTGATTCAACCAGTACCTTATCAGACTGCAGATGGGAAGCTACGTGTTTTACTACGATCCTTTGATGGCATCGGTAGAGTATGTATGTCTGAATCATCTGATGGTGGCAAGACTTGGGGATATGCAAAACCTACTCAGCTTCCTAACCCAAATTCAGGTTAATTTTGCAAATTTATGCTGCATAATTATGACAAATTTTTTAACTGAATTGTAAGAATTAAGTTGATCATGGATTACTGCAATTTTGAAGTTTTTACTACACCCTAAGAGTATTTTTATTGGTGCACCTCTTTCAAGTTGCTTAAGTGGATCCCATACTTGACACATCAACAATTTTTATTTTATCTAATTTAAGCAACTCTTCTCTCTGGTGGTACATCTCTAAAAAAATTGCTTATTTATGTTAAGTAGGTCTCATACTTAACATAATTTTTGCTTGTTTTTAAGTTAAACAACAATTGCTTATTTAAGCTACCGGTTCTTATTTTAATCTCCAAGTCACATGTGTCTAGCAGTCATTACGAAATAAGCATCAATTGCTTATTAAGAAAAGTGATTTAAGCAACACTAATAAAGATGCTCTAAGTATCTCTTTTCATTCTTTTTTCTAGTTGTCTCTTTTGTGCATTAATGGCACCTCTGTCTTACCTTGTTTACTAGGTATTGATGGGGTTAAGCTTAAAGATGGTCGGTTATTGCTTGCTTATAACACTATATCGAGGGGTGTGCTTAAAGTAGCGCTCTCTAAGGATGATGGTGATTCCTGGTGCGAGGTTCTCACATTGGAGGATGCAATGGGAATGGAATTCTCATATCCTGCTGTTATCCAGGATAGTGATGGGCGAATACATATCACCTATACATATGATAGGACACAAATTAAGGTACGAACTTAAATTTTATCTGGTACTTGATTTTAAATAGTAGGTTTCAGTTACTATTATTTGAGGATGGTTGAGCTTTTTTTGTGAATTAATCTGCAATTCATTTCATGCATTTCCGGCTAATATTAACCCCGGTCTCGTTTTTTTATTTTGGCAGCATGTCGTTCTTAGGCCATGTTGATGAGGTTGTAAGCAACTGAGCATTGAACAAGGACTAAAAGAATGAGTGTTCTTGGTTTATTACAAACTTCTTATGTCCAACTTTGTAAATCTGGAGTACAGTTGGATATTTCTTAATTTGTTAAAAGATATTTTTTTATAGTTTTATTTTAAGAAGCTCCTGTTTTTTAACTTGTGCAAAAGTACTGAGAGTGTTTATCTTTGGTTCAGTTTTTCGTTTTAAACCCTTATTGTAAACACTTAATTTTAATTATTTTAAAAGTCAACGAGTTTTAATTCAGTTGTGTAGGTTGCTTTGTTTTGTAAACATGTATTTGATTCTACAGATAAGAAAAATCTAATTATTTTAAAAATTGCAAGACACATTTTTTTTTCTTTCCTTAAAGAAGTTCTTTTTTGGCTTAAAATAGAAGACAAATAATCAGCTTCTATATCTATCTGCTAAACGTAAATGGTTCTCACCTGCTTTTGTTTATGATAATTTAAAAGAAAGAAGACAAATATATATGTTTTACACTGAACACCGGAGAGATTTAAAGAGATGGCTTTAGACTTCGAAATAGTTGCAATTTGGAAGTGTGAAGTTTAATTTCAACAATCTTAGGCGTCATTCGGGTGATTTTAGATTTTCAATTTTTAAACTTATAAAAAATTAGTTTGATTTTAAGTTTTTAAATTTATAAAAACATTTTTTTAGTTTTTAATTTAAAGTATTGTTGTCAAATCTTTAATCCTACTAAAATATTTTTTCCTCCACAATTGGTGATCTATTGAAAGTGATAGCTAATGATCAGTAATTTGAAGTGGTAGTCTATAACTAGTAGTTGGAGGTAACGATTTGTGATCAACGATCTAAGGTGATTGCTAGTGATTAATAATTGAAGGTGACAGTTGGTGACTAATAATCAACAATTGACAATTGATGACGATGGTCGATGCTTGAATGTGGTAGTCAACAACTGAAGATTAAAAGTGGTAATCGGCAGTAGTTACATGTGACAATTAGTGTTTAGTGATTAAAGTGATGTGATCCTCCCTAGCAAAGGGTCTATCACTAGGGCCGTAGCTAGGAGGATAGATGAGGATTTGACTAGAGTAGATGGAGGAAGACCTCACCTTCTCATGGCATAGTTTTGGAGCCCTTAGTTCTTTCATTTTTACTCTTGTATGTTGTCATAAGTGAAGTGGTCTATAGCTTTTCTTTGGCCTTGTATTTGAGCATATTTTCTTCATAGATGATATGATATGAGGTGTGCTTAGCTCTAATGTGGAGTGTATTAGCTAATTTGGCCATTTAGGGGGGTTGGTGGGTTGTTTTATTAACCACACCCCTCTTTTTTAATCAAACCCCAATTAGTTAGCACATGAAGCATGAAGGAGACAAGGTGAGACCCTTGTTCCCCGTTTTAGGTGCCGAATTCAACTCTTAGCCTACATAGCATCCTACATGACACTTAGTTAGTTCTAAGATCCATGAAATTAGGAGCATGTGCTAATTGTTTGAATTTGAAACCTTTTGAATCTCCGTCCAAAATTCTCACGGCCAAGGCTAGCTTCCATCCTATAAATAGACCCACCCACCTATTGTAAATGCTACACTTGAGTTTTATAAAATTTTGAGAGCTTTCTTCTTCTTGAGTGTCCATTCTTCCCATCTTTTGAGAGCATCATTTAGTGTTTTTATCAAGGGTTCCTTCCCTTGTGGCAAACACTTCCCTTCTAGGCTTATTAAATTCCTTGTGTGCCTCCACCTCCATCTCATTTATCAACCATCACTCCGTTGCTTGTTGATCTTTCAAGGAGAAGATTTTGGGGAGCAAAGCAACCAAGAAGGGTTGCATCATAAAGTGACAACTGGTTACTAATGTTTGGAGGAGGTAGTCAAGGATGATGATCAAAGGTGATGATTGGTAATCAGTGGTCGAAGATGATTGAAGGTTGGTGGAGGCGGCGACTAATGATCGATGGTTGAAGGAGGTGGTAGATGGAGATGACTGACAACAACGATCTTTTTTTGTAAAAATAGAAACAATAATCTCAAAATTAAATTTTATTGTTTTTGAAATAGAGTAGAAATTGTTTTGAAAATAACTAAAAAACAAACTAGAATAATTTTGTTGAACATGTGTGTGTTTTCAAAATAAATTTTAAGACAAAAAATCAGAAATTGAAAACTACCCCGAACAGGAGCTTACAATTCTATTTAAGTAACGAAAGAAAACTATGATTTATTGAACACCATATAATTGAGCCATTATTTCAAGTTGATTAAAAAAAAGGTCTATCAAAATTGTTTGTTATGAATAGCAATAATACTCACGTCCGCGGATACCACTTCAACCCATCTTGATTTTAACGGGAATATCGCCCCACTTTGATTGGGTATGTGTGAGTTATATCAGATTTCTTGAGTTGGGGATGAGAATGGGTATGCAATACTCATCACCTTGTAACTATTTCTATTCCTGAAAAATAGTTATTATACCACCTCGCCCATGATCTCGACCCATAGATCGGATACAACCTAAGCAAGGCCTAAGAGTAATCAACAATATCTATCTAAACAGAATCAACGACATTTATCACCTATAACCATATTACTAGATATAAACCCATATGTTATATCTTCATATTATCTTCCCTTATTATCTTTTCATATATCTCTTTAATTATCTTTCAAATATGATGCTAATTTTCTTTATTACTATCTATAAGGCAATCAAACTATCTTTATCTCCACAATCACAAGCCCACAAGCACGACACTCCAACTATGAATAGACACACCTGATATAGTAAACTCTCAATTCACTTTCATATACTATATTCACTCTTTAACTTAAGTGTCAGATGTAGGTACCTCGACGTGACAACACTTGGAGGACTTATCGGAGAATCACACCCTTTTCTCTGGTAAGAACATATAGTGCCCACGATGGGGCCGTGTAACACTTTTTGTGGCCACCACCCCTAAGCACACTACCCATGGAAAAACCTCCCAACCTCCCACTAACGCTGACCCCTAAGAAGAGCTCTGGCGGTGATATGAAGAACACCAATGACAATATGATGAGCTAAGAGCACATAATCATACCACGGAAAAAAATTATCACAGTGAAGCCAGTTATGCTCCCTCGGTAAGTCCTTCCATTGTCGCAGCCCACACTAGAGACCACTTTGTTGATCCTTTAGCACTAGGGCCCGACATCGATGTAATCAGACACCCTTTACTTGTAAGAATCATGGAGACACCTCTCGCAACGAGTTTGAAACCACTCACCATTGATAGATACAATGAGCTCTTCGACCCTGATGGACACATTAACACCTATATAACACAAATGAATATGTGGACAACCGAAGATGAAATCATGTGTAAAGTCTTCCTAACTTTTCTGAAAGGGTTAGCCTTGAACTGGTACACCCAACTTCTCCATTCCTTTTGAGAACTCGTGCATAAGTTTAGTACTAAGTATGTGAGCTACCGACCTTATCGCACCATATATGCCGCCCTGACTAGCCTCTAACAACAAGAGCACGAGCCACTGCACGACTTCATGGAAAGATTCTTAGCCATTGCCATACGAATTCGAGGCTTCCACTAAGGAGGTCTCCCTCTATTCCATGCTCATGGCCCTGAAACCAAATCACTTCATGGACAACCTTTTTTAGCACCCCGCCATGAGCATGGATAACCTTTAGGCTTGGGCTGGAGGATTCATATAGACGGAGGAACACAAGGTGTTTAGGAAAGAAAACCTCAATGATTCAGACCAACGAGGAAGTTGCTACCTTAGAGATCACTGAGATGATCGCCAAGGTGACTAACGAGACAAGACAAGGTTACACAACAACGAATCGGTCACACAACATGTTGAGATTGTTGAAGAATATTGGGTTCACATCCAATAGGGGTCAAGCATACAACCACTACATGCCCCTCAATACAACTAGGATTCACATCCTTGAGGCGGCCATGAAGAATGACCTGATCACCCTTCCCCCACTAGGGCATAACCCTTCCATGGCCGACCCATCAAACACTGCCAATACCACCAAACTATTAGTCACACAACATGTTAAGATTATTGGACTCAAACTTTGATGGAGCTTTCTCTCAAGTCTCATTTCTTTAGTAGGTTTTGGTTTTGGTTTTTTTTATTCAATTCATTTTACAATACCAAACACATTTCTATAGGTGTGATACTTGTATTGATTATTTATAGCATAGGCATAAATGTGTTTTTGAGTTATTTTTTTATTATTTTCACAAGAAAATTGAATTCATTGTGTTGTTTTCTAGTTTGGAAAGCAAAGATATAAAAATTACTAAGTTAAGTAATGATTTATGTCAAAGGTAATTAATTATGTAAGTTGGTAATAGATCTTAAGCTAAAAACACATGAATTTCAAGTTGTATCGTGAAGTAATCGATTACCCCACTTAAGTAATCGATTACCATATGAAAACCTTAAAGCATTCTATTGCATGTTTTCTACAATAATAGATTACTTGAATAATTAATCAATTACCACAGAGAATGCATGATTTTGGTTATCTTTCTTGAACTTTTGGGCAATTAACTACCTGCAAAAAGGTAATCAATTACCTTAGCTTTTTAACAAATTTTTAACCACTTCACCAATCAATTTTGCAAAAAAGAACAAACAAGGATTTTATTCATGTGAAAAAATTTACCATCTTTGAGAGAAAACCTTCAAAGAACCCAAGAAAACCTAGTTTGAGCCATGAATGTTCATCAAGATTTGTGATTGAAGGAGAAACAAAGCAAAAGCATTTGATTTCTATGTTTGAGTAATCTTCATTATAAGGTGATATCTTTCTTGAACCCAAAACTCATTTTGATTGTTAGGGATAATCTCTTGAATAGGTTTTCACTGAGATTATGTGAAATCTTGTGATAGGGTGTCATGAGTGAGGCTTATGTTTCTGTGGTAGGGTGTCTCTGATAAACAGGCTCTTGTGGGGTGCAAGAGTTTTGGCCTTTTTTATGTGTTGTTTTAAGTCTTTCTTGAATTGTATGTATAATGTGATTGTGTTCAATTTATAGTGAAAACATGTTTAGCAGGGACTAGATCTACACTGGATGTAAGTCATTTGAGGGTTGAAATAATATAAATAACAATGTTATTTTCTCTATCCCTAAAATTTTATTTTGGTTTATTTTAGATGAATTTTTACTGCATTATTGAGTAATTCACAACTAAATAATTGAATCTTGAATTAATATTAATTGGGTTTATGTCAAACATTGAATTGGATATACTTGTTGGAATAATATTGAAGTTAAGTTTGACATTGTGATTTTCTTTCAAAGAACATCGATTCGCTGCATTTTCTATATATTTTTAATCTTTGAAAAACTCTTTGAAAGAATCTTGAGGACATTTTAAAGGGTATTTGTGAAAACTCTAATTTTAAAAAAATGTAAATTGTTTTTGGGAAATCTATTCAACCCCCCCTTCTAGATTCCTTCTGGGACCAACGCAATAGAAGAATGTTGGACCCTAATGCCGAACATCTTCTCATGTATATACAACACAAGTCATCTGAAGGATGGCGTTGAGGTAGGGAACGCAACCCGAATAGACGAGATACCCAATCTCAGAGGAGGGACCAAAAGCGCAGATCTGTAGAACTTAAGCACTGTTGAACCAGGAACACCAATAATGACAACCTCATGGGTGTCATTAACACTATAACAGGTGTATTCGTAGGGGGGGCATACGAGCCCAGCCCGAAAAATACACCTTAAAGCAGTCTACAACATTGAAGTCCAAGAACTCCGAACACCCCACCTTCCCTTAGCTTCACATTCTCATATGTCGACTGCAAAGGTGTTCACCTAGACCAAGATGATCCCATGGTCATATCTGTTGTGGTGGTAAACTATCAAGTCAACAAGACCCTCATCGACTAAGGCAGCTTCACCGATGTACTATTTTGGCTGACTTTCATTCAGCTCGACTTGCCTAAATCATTTATTCACCCACACCAAGAACCATTGTTCAGCTTCGCAGGAAACAAAGTATATGCAAAAGACTATATTGACCTCCTCACAAAATTCAGCCAAGTAGAAAAAAGCAAGTTGGTCACTGTAAAATACCTCCTAGTTAATGCACCTTCGTCAATCTTGTAGATGGCATCGACCTGGACACCGTGGCTGATCAGGACAACTCCCGTGGAAGACTTCATCAACCTCCTAATTAGACTTACTGCAGAACAATGTACAAGGATTAGAGGTTGCCTTGCCCCCTAGCACGACAACAAATCTCTAGCATGGTGATGAAGAATTTTGACCTTTTTGCATGGAGCATCTTAGATATGCTGGACATCAACCCTAACTTCATTTGTCATAAGCTCGTTATCTTCCCGCATGCATGACCTATTGCCCAAAGAAAGCACACCATGAAAGAAGAAAAGAGACTTGCTACCCAACAAGAAATCGCCAAGCTAAAAAATGCTAAATTAATTTGAGAGGTCACTTGCACCACATGGCTCACCAACGTCCTGGTGGTAAAAAAACACAATGGCAAATAGCGGATGTGTGTTGACTACACCAATCTCAACAAAGCATTGCCCAAGAGATGAATACCCTCTACCCAACATTGACCGACTTGTTGATGAAACTTCTGGACACAAATTACTTAGCTTCTTGGACACATACTCAGGATACAACCAAATCATGATGTATGCCCCAAATGAAGAGCAAACCATATTCATCATGGAAAATGCCAACTACTGCTACAAGGTTATGCCGTTCGGCCTAAAAAATGTAGGGGTCATTTACCAACAACTAATGGACAAAGTCTTCAAGGACTAGATTGGGCATGCCATGGAAGTTTATGTAGACAACATGGTGGTGAAGATGAAGGACCCTTTCCTCTATGCCACCTATTTGGAAGAGTTTTTTTCCCAACTCTAATGACACAACATGTGATTCAACCCTATGAAATGCGTCTTTAGAATGGAATAGGGCAAGTTCCTCGGCTTCATGCTCTCTCAGTGAGACATCAAAGCCAACCCAAACAAGTGGTAGACAATCATTTAAATGAGGAGCCTTCAAAATCCAAACTAAGTGCAAAGGCTTACAAATCAACTAACATCCTTATTCCGATTCCTTCTTTGCATGGAAGATTGAAGGAACTTCCAACAAATAAAGAAGGCCAAAAATTTTACCTGGATTGAAGAATTCTAGCAATCCTTCCTGGACTTCAAGAAGTATCTTGCCTTGCCCCCCCATAGTTGTCTGATTTGATCTTGGGTCCAACGTTTATCTATACCTCTCCGTGGGGGCCACAACGGTCCAACATGACAAGTTTCAATGACAGATATACTTCGTTAGAAAATTCGTGCAACCTACCATTAAGTGCTACCAGCTCATTAAGAAACTAGCCCTGACACTAGTAACAACAACTCATTAACTGCGTCCTACTTCCAGAACAATCCAGTTATCATCAAGACTAACCATCCTATTCAAAAGATCCTCAGAAAACTTGAGCTAGCAGGATTATGGAACTATTAGAATATGGATTGCAATTCGAGCCAAAGGCTCCCATGAAGTCATAGTATTTCTCTAACTTTATTTACGAAGTGACACAAACCACAAATACGACCACAAACGTAGAATGAACCTTGTTTGTAGATAACTCATCCAATAAGAAGGGAGGCAATACAAACATCTTGCTAGAAGGACCAAACAAACTCACCATTGAACAATTTGGGAGGTTTGTATTCCCCACCCGAACAACCAGGCAAAATATAAAGCCCTCATTGCAGGATTAGGGATGACACTAAACGTCAGAGTAACCATGTTATTGTGAAAAAATGACTCTCAATTAGTCACAGGACATGTCAAAGGTAAGTACCAAGCAAAGGACAACCAACTCCTGAAATACTTCAAAGTGGTGAGAAACTTGGCTGACAACTTGGAAGACTTCAACATCAGCCATATCACAAGAGAGGAAAACTCATGGGCCGACTGATAAACCATTTTTTTACCCATATTTTTATCATGTTTAATACCTATTTTTGAGGAAAGAATTGCATATTTATTGACAAAACTCACTTTTTATTGTTATTATTCTCAATTTACACAAATACTTAGGAAACGGGAAAAATTGGGTCTTTATAGAACAATTATTCAAGAAAGACGCCAAAATAAGCACAGTTGGGCTTGTTCTAGCACACCATGCTAAAAAGCCTAAACTCTTTCTATAATTACCAGAAGATGAGACATAAAAGGTGATGCAATCCTTGATTGCTCTTCCCATGAGCTTGCTTCTTGGAGGCTCTTAAGTAAAGAAGATGGAGATGGTAAGGTAGAAATGAATAGGTGGAGGCGTCACTCTAGAGGAGATAAGCCTAAGTTTGGTGAAGTTTGCCACAAGGGAAGAAACCCTTAATAAAATCCGTAAGGAAGAACTTTCAAAAGAGAGAGAGAACAAGACATTTAAAGATGAACTCACAATATGATTCATTCAAGTGTAAATAAAATATAAAGGATGGTGGGCTCTATATATAGGCACATGGACGTCCTAATTAAAAGAGCTTAAGCATGTGTTAATTTAGCTAACCAAGCTAATTAACACATGTTTAAGCTTAACTCAACCAAACATGCCTGAAAAGAAGTGGATCTATGTTCCCTCTAATTCAAATTTGAATTTGAATTGGCCACCTAGGCACCACCTAGGAGGGAAAGTGAGCTTTGGTGCCTCATGGAGGGAACAAGGGGGGTCCACTTGTTACTCATCCTTCATGTGTTGCTAGAGAAGTGTGTGAAACAAACAAAAGGGTTGTGGGAAGAAAAACTGCACGTCTTCTTAGCTCCAAAAAGGCCTATCTCTTGCACACATTCCATATAAATAACTAATGACACCTCTAACCTAAATCAAGGAGAAAAGAAGCCAAAATACATGGCCTAAAAAATGATAACTACACCAACCAAATTATAAAGGAAAATTCAAAAAAACAAATATAATGAAATAAACTATGACCTATATATGTCTTCACTTCAAATAGGAGTTGAGGTCTGTCATACTCTTTCCTAGCCAAGTCTTCCTCTATCCTCTTTGCCATGATCTTTGTGATAGGACCTTTGAAAGGTAAGATTGCATCAAAAGGGGACTCATTTTGACTCGGACAAAGAGTTAAATTTTTGACCTGGAGGTGAAGAACGACAAAGAAGCTTGGGAATTGAATTGATTCCCAATGCCCCACATCAGTAGTTATTTCTTTTATAATTAATGTACTCAATTAAGAGGTGGGTTGACTTTTTATTGCCCATGTTTGGCTAATTGCCTTTTTTATAGGGTTGTGATGTAAACTCTTTGTAATCCTTCTTATAGTTTGCAATGTGATTCAATGTCATTCGGTGATTAAATTTGTCTCGCTATTTTGTTTGTTAATATCTTAATTTTTTGAATATTCATGACCATTGATATTTGAATGATTGAACTGTGAATTGATTGCGTTTTTTCCAATACAATTGATTAAATTTATTGGATAAACCTCCAATTTATTAATAAGGAACTAATTCTAAATTGAATTCTTACATGACCAAACTAGAAAATAATTTAGGGTTAAAGTGTTTGTATGAATGGCAAATGCACAACAGATTTTGTAAGGTATTAATAATAATTGAATAACAAGAATTGAATTGCTTAATAAATTGGGATGAGAGCATTATAGTTGAAATCACAACCCCTAGGTCTTAATCCATTGACTTTCAAACTTATTACTTTCATCTTGTTCAAAATCTGCTACTATAAATCTTAACCATCAACTTACATTACTCTCTTGTCTTCTGAATTGAATTATTTGAGAACTAAATCTGGTCATTTGGGTACGATATCCAGACTTAGGCCACTGTTACTACTACATAGGGTTTGCTTGCCCTAAAATGGTCATATTTTATGCATCAACGACTTTCTCTCCAAACTCGTTAGCATGAGAAAGTCAGGCCACTATTGCACGATCATCCATGAAGCACTCAATTTGCCATGTCTAGAAAATTTCCATAACCCAACAAGGCAACACTTGGATGACACCAATACACGAGTACTTAGCCTGGGGCACTTTACCCCTTAATGTCTAGGATGCTCGAAAACTAAAGAAGAAATTCTTTCAATTCGTACTATTGTCTAACGAACTGTTCAAAAAAAGAGTCATTCACCATTTCCTAAAGTGCTTAGCCCTAAATGAAGCCAATTATGTGCTCTAAGAGCTGCATGAAGGCATCTGTGGCCTCCATAGCAGAGCCCGTACTGTGGCCAACAAGTACTCAGAACCTTATACTACTGTTTAAACATTATCTTAGACTATGCCGACTTCACCTAGAAACACCTCAAGTGTCAGAAGTTCGAAAGCCATCCATAAAGCTTCACCACTTGGCCTTCCCATGGCCTTTCGACCTCTAGGGAATCAACATCTTAGGACCCTTACCTCAAGCCTCTAGGTAGGTTAAATTCTTGGTAGTAGTAGTGGACTACTTCACTAAATGGATAGAAGTAGAAGTAGTAGCTCAGATCACAAGACAATGCATCCACAAGTTTATCTGGCATCACATCATCTACAAATATGGAATTCCACACACCATAATCTCCCATATAGGCAGACAGTTCGTGGATGCTAAAGTAGAAAAATTCTTGAAAGACCTGTGCCTTAAACACTTGGTAACCTCAGTTGAATATCCATAAACAAATGGCCAAGCAGAAACAGCAAACAAGGTGATCCTCATCCAATTCAAGAAGAGACTAGGAGAGGCAAAGACATTGTGGCCAGATGAACTCCCCAACATACTCTGGGCTTATCACTGCTCCCCTCAAACTTTAACCCAAGAGACCCCATAACGACTTTTCTATGGAAAAATGCCATGATACCAGTAGAAGTTAGAGAACCCATTGCTCGCTGCACCCACTTTAACCAAGATACCAATGAAGTCGCATTTTAATAAAACTTTGACCTCTTAGATGAAGCTTGCATAACCGCACAAGTCAAAGACCTCACTACAAACTAAGAGCAATCAGGAGACACAACCCCGAGCTAAAGCCCAGCGATTTCCATGTCGGAGACCTCATCTGGCAAGTCATAGGAGATGCAAGGAAAAATCACGCCCAAGGCAAGCTTGTTGCTCCTTGTGAAAGGCCTTTCAATATCATGGATAACCTACAAAATGGCGCATACAAGTTACCTGAAGCACTACCAGCTAAATAACTACTATATTTTGGGTATTCTTTCATACTCCAGCCTTTTTTTCCCTTCAAGGGCTTTTAGGATGAAAAGGCTTTAACAACAATCAATAAAATATGGTATTTCTTTTCTAAAGAAACTAATCCTACACATAATAGTACCAATTAAAAAGGTCGAGTATGAACTTTAATGCTAAACTAGTATGAACCTCAACGCGATTAAACAACGTTAAAAGGTAAAATACAAACCTTCACACGAAATTAAAAGGACAAGTAGGAACCTCTACACAATTAAGAAAGGCTAAAAGGTAGCATACAATTAAAACAGATCTAGTAGGTCGAATACGAACCTTAGCTTGAATTGAAAGACTAGGATAAAATGAACTAAATGTTGTAAGCATACAACACAAACAAGCATGACGACTCAACCTTAGTCAAATTTATTAAAACCGAAAGAACAACATAGTAAAGACGAAGTCTACATCATAATAAAGGTACACAAAGTTGTAAGAAACCAAAACACAATACAAAGAAAATCATAAGAAACAACAAGCTTTACTCGGCTCCAGCCTCTCCCTTATCCTCCTCGGACTTGTCCATGAGCTCCCTTATCTTCACACCTTTGTTCACATTAAAATAGGACAAATCCACACCCAAGAAGAGGGCAGCTTATCAAATGGCCTTATTAAATTCATTGATATGTTCCTTACAAACCTCTCTCTAGGCTTCCAACAAGTCAACCACTAGCTCGCCAATCTTCTTATTGGCAACCTCCTCTCTCTGTAAACCTTCCTTCAGCTAGCACTGTAGGTGTATTACCTCTCGCTCCAAGTTTGCTCTGTTTCTGGTCGCTGTCATCATCAAGGCTGAATAACTTTCCCTATCAGTTGACCACAACGAGCCTCCTTGGCAAAAGTCACTAGTGCTTATTGCACCTGACATTGCAATCCTAACACAACCTCCTTATGGGACTTTCCTCCCTCTTCAACTTTTCTGAGTAGGCTTTCCACTTATGTAACCAGTAAGTCATCACACATTGGGCCCTCTCAATTATCACCTTTACCATGCCTGAATCCAAGCTGCTCATATTGCCAACTCACTCCAGCATAGTCACATAAACCAGAGAGAAATACTCTAGCCCAAAATAGTTACCACTAGTGATGCAAAAATCTTTTGCACTCCCCTTGATCTTTCTCCTTGAGGTTCCAAGCACCATGAAATGGATGATGGAGGGGAAAAAAGATGGAGGTGGGGCACCACTCTCAAAGAGAGATAAGCCAAAATGTTTAGGTTTGCCATAAGGGAAGGAACTTTTGATAAAAACCAACTAGGAAGCGTTTCCTCAAGAGAAAGGATCTTCAAGACTTTTTACTAAGAATGTGCTCACAAAGAGACTATTTTCATTCAACTTCAGAGGTGAAATTTATAATGAGGGGGGAATGAGTATATATAGCCCAATGGGAGAACTTGGGCACATTTTTCTAGGCAATGTGGGACTTGGGCTTAATTAGGATTAAAACTAATTAACCCAAGTCTTAGGCCTTAAATGAAACACCTATGTTCACCCCTCATGGTGCAATTAGCATCTCCTAATGTGAATGGGCTAGCCCAAAATCATGTCTTAACTTATGCACCCATTCTAAGCTTACTCCTCCTTTTTAACTAAAGACACTTATACCTTATAAACTAAGAAGATGGCCGAAAATACATGGCCTTAAGGGAATTAAAAATACTCTTCTATTTAGCTAATTAAAATAAAATATTTACAAGCTAAAAATAATGAAGACTATGGCTTCGAATCTTTAATGAGCTTTCATCCATGTCATGCCTTCCTTGAGTCCTCCTAGTCATGATGCATGCTAGGTGGGATTGCATCAACTAGTGACCCCCATGTTCCACAAAGATTTGAGATCGGCAAAGGTGGTCACGTGTTCCAGTTGTTGAAGAGGCTCATATTGCAACGTTGGAGGGAATCAACCTATACACAATCTTATCTCACATTCTAAGGGAAATCGTCTCTGAAAGGGGAGGGAAAAAGCCAGGCGCTAGCATGCAGACCAAGGTGCCAAGGTTGACATAAGGAGACAACAATGGAGAGGTCGTCACTTGGATTAGGTCAACAACCTGAGTGGAGGCCGACTTACCAAGAGGTACAAGGTCTTGGGGGGAGATTCAAGCTTGTCTCCAAAAAGGTCACAAACAACCTCAAGTTGAATAAACGTCTATTGCACTAAAGCCTCCATCTTCTTCCTCTTTTGAGTAGGCTCAACAGAGGATGCCAAAGTGATGACAGCGGGGACAATCATCTTTATAACGTCAAATTTAGCCTTCAAGTTCTACTTACCCATCAATGCTGCAAAATAAACAAGTTCCAACTCAGCAAGCAACCTTACATTAAATAAAGCCACAAAATAGAACAAACATAAATCCACACACACTCAATGTCGGCCTCAAGGTTCCGGAGTAAGGAAGATGAAAGACTAGTTGGACATTTAAAGGTCAGGGTAAAAGGGACAACTTCCCTATGTTGACTTTCTCCTCTTCAGTAACCATTCTACCTTTCATCCCCTTAAACCTATGAGGCCTCTCTTGCCAATAAAAGAGGAACTTGAAATCCTTATTCTCCATGAAAAAGATGTTGTTGCGCTCAGGCATTCACTATATCGTGTCCAACTACATGAACTTGTTCTTAAACTTAAAAGAATCAGAATGCAATGTGAACAACCCCTTGTTCACCCCATTCAAGGAAACCCAAGAAATAGGAGTACCGTCTTTAAGTTGGTAGAAGTGAAGAAACTTATTTAACGAAGACTTTATCCCCAGATACAAACAAAGTATCTAGAAGGCCTCTAGAAAATCCTAGTTATTTGGGTGGAGCTGCAACGACGCCATATTGGCATATCATATGAACTTGCACTCAAAATTGAAGAAAGGCAAGTTCACCCTAAAACTAGTGAACAAACACTTATAAGTATAAGTGAATGGCACATTGGAAGGACTGCCCCTGATGCATACCCTTGATCTTTTATAGAGGTTTAAAGTATTTAGTGAAATAGTGTATAGAGAGGTAAGGGATGAAATGTTTAGGCGCCACTAAAGAGAGATAAGCCTAAGGAAGGTTGGCTTGCCACAAGGGATGGATGGAATGCTTGATAAAATCTAAGGGAACTCTCAAAAGAGAAGGTAAGGGATACTAAGGGAAAGGTAAATGCAAAATATAAAGAGGTGTAAGAGGGTTGAAGTCATAAACAATCTCAAAGTGTGAGTGCTTGATGGTTCTTTGGACTACCCTATTATATGCAAACTCTATATGGGGAAGGTACTCATCCCAAGACTTATGATTTCCCCTAAGAAGTGCCCTTAGCATAGTGGATAAGGATCTATTTACTATCTCAGTTTGTCCATCAGTTTGAGGATGACATGTGGTAGAAAATAGGAGTTTAGTTCCTAGCCTAGTCCACAAAGTTTTCTAAAAGTGGCTAAGGAACTTAACATCCTATCAGACACTATGGATTGAGGTATGTCATGCAGATGGACAACTTCTTTGAAGAAAAGTCTTGCAATATTGCTCGCGTCATGTATTTTGTGGCAAGGTACGAAATGAGCCATTTTAGAAAACCTATCCACTACCACAAAGATAGAGTCCACTCCCCTTTGGGTTCTAGGAAGTCCAAGGATGAAATCCATGCTTATGTCTACCCAAGAGAAGAGGGAGTCAGTAAGGGTGTGTAAAGTCCATGAGGTATTACTTTAGATTTAGCTTGTAAACAAGCTATGCATCTAGCGCAATGGAATTTTTATTTTAAAATGAGCAAAGTTTTGTTTATTCCAAAATGCCTCATGAGCCCACCCTCATGGCTCTCTCTCACAAGCAATTTTCTAATAGATTCTTGGGGTACACAAAATTTACTTTCTTTGAATAAGTACCCCTCACTCACATGAAACCCATCAGTAGGTTTGGACAAGGAGGTAGCAAAAATGGGGCCAAACTCTTGGTCAGAAGCATATTGGTCCTTAATATAATCAAATCCTAAGATTTGGGAGCTCAAAGTGGCAAAAAGAGTATGTCTTCTAGATAGGGCATCGACCACTACATTGTGTTTCCCTTTCTTGTATTTGATTATATAGGGAAAAGTTTCCAAAACTCAACCCACTTTGCATGCCTCTTGTTGAGCTTACCTTTACCCTTCAAATATTTTAGTGACTCATGGTCACTATGAATGACAAACTCCTTGGGAATAAGGTAATGTTCCCAAGTTTGAAGGGCCCTTATTAAGGAGTAAAACTCTTTGTTATAGGTGAGGTAATTGAGGGCTGAACCATTTAGTTTTTCACTAAAATAAGCCACGGGGTGGACGCCTTGCAATGAAGGCTTCTTGGAAGCCAACCTTTGAAAGTGTCCTCATCTCAAAGGGAGAACATATTCCACACTCGCTGTAAGGTGAATGACAAAATATGTTCTCTCATTGTAGATAGTGGGTCATGCTGTAATTGCTGTAGCTCAAGGTTGGTGGAAAAGTTAGCCTTGACCCCACTTCCCCACCCTAAGCCTTACAAGCTTCAATGGCTCAATGAGCAAGGGGAAATGAAGGTCAATGAGCAAGTCAAGGTTCCAATTTCCATTGGGTCTTATAAAGATGAGATCTTGTGTGATATAGTCCCAATGGAAGCTGACCATATCTTGTTAGGAAGACCATAGAAATTTGATAAGAAAGTCATACACCATGGTCATTCCAATAACATCATCCTCATTCATAAGGATAAGCGCATTAAGTTGTGTCCTCTAACACCTTCTGATGCAGATTTGGTGATAACACTCTTAAGATCAATTTTCGAAAATAATTGGGCCCCATGCAATTCATCAAGCATGTCATCAAGCCTAAGGATAGGGTGTCTATATTTGATGGTGATGTTATTGATTGCTCGACAATCAATGCACATCCTCCATTGGCCATTCTTCTTGGGCACCAACAAGACTGGTACCGCACAAGGGCTTAGGCTCTCTTGAACCCAACCCTTCTCCAATAGTTTTTGGACTTGAGACTCAATCTCCTTGGTCTCTATGGATTAGTCCTATAAGCAGGCCTATTAGGCAGGCTATCCCCAGGTACCAAGTCTGTTTGGTGTTATATACCCCTAATTGGAGGAAGTTCTTTGGGAACTTTATTAGGGCACATATCACCAAACTCCTTTAAAAGCTCTTGAACCTCTTGAGGTAGGTTCTCATGTCCAAGTTCTATGGCAGTGCTAGAACTAGAAGGGAAAGACGTGGAGGAGGAAGAAATGGGGGATGTCTCTTTGCAAAGGAGGAGATAGAAAGGTCTGTTAGTTAAGGGGGCTTCCTTTAAATCCAATTTTTTCGCAAATAAACTCCCTTTACTAATGACTTTCTTGGAAGGGGCACCAACTTCCAACTCAACCTCCTTACCCCTTTCAAGCTTTAGGGGTAAAGTTTTGCTTTTTTTTTTCTCCTCGTCTCTCTTATGTTTCATGATGAGTTGGTCCTCCGTCACTTGTTACACCAAGAACAAGTCAGCCTTCCCAGGGAGAGGTAAAAAATCGCCTTCATGAGGCCCCAAATATCTCTTTCATTAAGCTTGCTGGTGAAATCAACAATATCAGACCTTACCCAGGTGTACCCCAGGGTCGTCAGAGGAGGCAACTTCGCCTTCCTCCTATTACCCCATGCTGCCGAGAACCCTTAGAGGGATCATACTTACTTCTCTTTACCTTCACTGCCGCGGCCTTGGCCACAGGCTTCACCACGACAACAACCTGATGCATTCTCCCCAAGCAAGGGCCCTATCACTAGGGCCATGGCTAGGAGAATAGAAGACGACATGGCTAGAGTAGAGGGAGGAAGATCTCACCTCCATATGACCATCAAGTTATGCAAGCGATGACTTATTTACTTGTAATTTTTATTTTAGGAACCTAGGATTTTATTTTGGACATGTATTAGTCCATTTAATTTTCTAGGAGGTGTCTTAGTAATAAGAAGGGGTAAGATTAGCTTTTGGGCCTTTATTTAGGAAATAAGGGGGTAGTTTGATAAATACACCCTCTTTTGCTAAATAAAACCCAAAACTAATAAAGGAGTAATCTTGGCCCTTGGATGAGGTAGCTTGGGCACCAATTCTCATCTAAAGGAAGGTATTGATTGGACTTTGGGCTTCAATCCTCCTCCCTTGGATGACTCCTTTTAATCCTAGCCCTTCATTTCCTTCATGACTTGTCCAAGAGGTTAGCCCCCTCTATAAAAATGTGCTCTTTCACACTCGTGTATTTTTTACACTTGATTGAATAGAAAAACCTTGAGTTGGCCAAAATTCTCTTAGTGTCCACCCTTCTCTCTTTGAGAATTCCTTAGGTTTTTATCAAGGGTTCCATCCCTTGTGGCAAACTTTCCCTCTTAGGCTTATCTTACCTTAAGTGGCGCCTAAAACCATCTCACTTCTTACCTCTCCATAAACCATTTCACCAAAGAAGAAAACCTCTAGAAAAAGATCAAGGGAGGCATGCATCATTTGGTATTAGAGCGTGGTTCTAGAGGTCTAAACTCTCTTCCTATCTCATTTATTTTTTCTTTCCGTTTTCCTATTTTATTTTATCTTTAATTTCCGCAATTTTTTCTAGCTTTCCATTGTTGTTTATCATTTCCATTTATGTCTTGAGTTTATTGTTTTGAGTTATAGTTTATTTGCACAATTTATTTTTTGCTTGATGCAATTTATATTGTTCTTTTCTTTGCATCTACGTCTCTCCCATATTCATTAATTTCCGCTTAAGCTTTGAGTTGTGTGCTTTCTTGCTTGAATTTTGGTTTTGAGAATTTCTTGCTAAAAATCCATGCCGTTGTGGTGAATTCCACAACCTTGTGGTCAAGAAATTTAGACCAAATTCTTGTGTTTCCTTGCACCTAGTTGCCTTATTTTTGCTTTATTTTTAGCTTTTATTTTTCATTTTTATACTCTTGTGTAGTTGTCTATAAGTCATGTTTATAGTTTCCCATTTTGTCTATTAATTCCTTTTAAGTTTAGCCTCTTTTGTTTTTACAAAAAAAAATTTGAAACTTCTTAAATTGAGCAACATAGAGGGTCATACCTCATGTCTAAGTCTCTTTAGAAGTTCATGTGCTTTTAGTTTCAAGCATATTCTTAAAAAAAAATTCAAAAATAGTTGCTCAATTTCCTTTGTCTTTATTTTCCTTATACGTATAATTTGTAGCTCATTTATGTGGTAAAGGTAGTTCTTGTTTGTGGGTGCTTTCACTTAAGCTATAAGTTTGGTATTTGTGTTCAACAAATTACTAAAAACTTAACAAAGCTTGAGTCCAGTGGCACACCAAACTACTAAACCATTAACACATCTATAACTACTTTGCATTTTGAAGTCATTTCTAGTAGTACCTAAATTGTTGCTTTTAATTTTCTTTATTGTTCCAAGCGCATAACTCTTTTTTATCAAGCACTAAATTCACAATCAATTTAGGTGCATCTAGTAAATATTCAAAAAAAAAAAACAAGAAAACAAAGTCTAAAATAAAATACAAAAAAAACAACGAAGGATTAAAAAAAAAAAAAGAGAACAAACAAAAGAAAAGAAAGTTTGAAAAAAATTCATTTGATGTACCTAACCTAAAATTAGCAAGTGCTTCAACTTTGAACTTGGAACCTTAAAAGAAATTTTATTACTTTTGGTACACTAGAACTTGATATTTGTGTTCTTCTACTCTTTAATCTAGTGTCATTCTTAGGTATTCCATTGTGTGCTCTCTTTCTTTTGTTTACCTTTTAGTTGTTGCTTGTCTTTTAAATCATCTTTCTAGTTTGTCTTATATACTCTTACCATTTGGTTAAGTGTCCTTTTGATTGTGTTATCTTTTATTGCTTTTTGAGTTTCTATTCGCACCTCCCTTGCTACTTTTGGTTTCTTTGGTTGGTGTGTTAGTGTCACTTTTGGGAGAAAGCTTGAAAAAGGAGCTTACCACAAGGGTAGCATATTTTGGAAGGTTGGACTAAGAGCCTAAGGGATCACCTCAAAAGGAAATACACCTAGCCGTGAGGACTTTGATTTGAGGGAGCATTTGGAGAATCATTTTTTGAAGACTTTACTTTTTCTTTAATTTGGGTGTATTAATTTTGTAGTTGGGAGTTTGAGTGCCCTTAAGGCCCTCCCTTTGGTTGTAATAAAATTTAATCAATTTTTTAGTTTCTCGAAAATTAGGTGAAGAAGGAAGAAGTGGTACACTTCCTTCAACACCTTAGGAGCTCGCTTTAGATCCCTTCTCTTTTGAATTTTTGCTTTAAAATTCTTGCTTGATTTTTCTTATTCAAAGAGCTTAGAAGGCTAAATAGTTCCAAAGACTCATCAAGCCATTTTAGGCAAGAAAACACAAAAAGAGAGGAGTGTTTGTTTGTGAAAATTTTTTAGCCACCTTTTTCCTCTTAGAAATTCAAGCATAATGACATCACACACCCACTCTAGTGCTCATAGTTATTCATCAAACAAGAGTGTAAACCAAAGAAATATTTCTAAAGATTACACTCTAGAAAACTTAAACATGGACTTTAGGGAGTGGATGACAAAAGAACAAGAGAGAAGAGAAGAAAAAAGGAGAGAAAAAGAGTCCAAGGAGAAAATAAAAATAAAAGAAAGAGAGGAAGAAAAGAGAGAAAAAAGAGAGAAAGAAGAGAGAAGAATAAGAGAAAGGAGAGAAGATGAAGAAAGGAGAGAAAGAAAAGAAAGAGAAAGAAGAAAAGAGAAAGAAGAAGAAAAAAGAAAGCATGGGAATGGTGAGAATTACAAAATGAAAGGGATAGTCTTAGGTTCCCCATCTAGACATACCCATAGGAGTGAAAGTGAGGAAGAATACTACAATCATCCTAGGAGAAACTCCCATTCATCCATGCATAATAATGGGGCCCCTCCAAGGGAGCCCAAAATTGATCTCCCCCCATTTCATGGGAGGGAAGATGTGGAAGCCTACCTTGATTGGGAAATCAAGGTAGAACAACTCTTCACTTGCCATGAGGTAAGAGAAGAAAGAAAGGTTCCAATGGCAACCCTTAGCTTCCAAGGGGATGCCATGCATTGGTGGGTTGGGTTAACCAATGAGAGAATCCGCACCAATATGCCTTCCATAAGATATTGGAATGATCTTAGAAGTGCTTTAAGAAGAAGGTATATTCCCTCTTGGTATGAAAGAGATCTTTTGGATAGACTCCAAAGGCTAAGGCAAACCAACCTTAGTATAGAAGAGTATAGACAAAAGATGGAACTTCTTATCTTGAGGGCGGGTATCATTGAGGAACCCAAGGCCACTATGGCAAGGTTTTTGTGTGGGTTGAGCCCCGAAATTCGTGATAAGGTGGAGCTCTTCTCATACAATTCCCTTGATGAGTTAGTTCAACTTTGCATCAAAGTGGAAAATCAACTTAGAAGGAAAACTTTTAAAAAGGATAACCCACCTTATGTAAAGAGGGACCAACCTACGGGGAACTCTTTCAAGAGTTACCCCAAAGGGGAACATCCCAAGCACTTCAAAGAGCATAAAACATCATATATAGAGAGAAAAACCCCTACTACTAACTCTCACGAGAAAGTTAGTAGTATCAAATGCTTTAAATGTCTTGGGAGAGTCCACATTGCATCTCAATGCCCTACTAAGAGAAACATCATCATAAGGGCCCAAGATGTTTATAGTAGTGAGTCTAGCTCACACTCCTCTAGTGAGAGCGAAGGAGAAGGGGTTCATGCATACCAATCTGATTGTGATGAAACCGCTTATGCATGTGAGGGAGACCTCTTAATGATAAGAAGACTTCTTGGAAGCCAACCTTTGAAAGTGCCCTCATCTCAAAGGGAGAACATATTCCATACTCGCTGTAAGGTGAATGACAAAATATGTTCTCTCATTGTGGATAGTGGGTCATGCTGCAATTGTTGTAGCTCAAGGTTGGTGGAAAAGTTAGCCTTGACCCCACTTCCCCACCTTAAGCCTTACAAGCTTCAATGGCTCAATGAGCAAGGGGAAATGGAGGTCAATGAGCAAGTCAAGGTTCCAATTTCCATTGGGTCTTATAAAGATGAGATCCTGTGTGACATAGTCCCAATGGAAGCTGGCCATATCTTGCTAGGAAGACCATGGCAATTTGATAAGAAAGCCATACACCATGGTCATTCCAATAACATCATCCTCACTCATAAGGATAAGCGCATTAAGTTGTGTCCTCTAACACCTTCACAAGTGGCGGAGAACCAACTCATCATGAAACATAAGAGAGATGAGGAGAAAAAAAAAGCAAAGCTTTACCCCTAAAGCTTGAAATGGGTAAAGAGGTTGAGTTGAAAGTTGGTGCCCCTTCCAAGAAAGTCATTAGTAAAGGGAGTTTATTTGCGACAAAATTGGATTTAAAGGAAGCCCCCTTAATTAACAGACCTTTCTATCTCCTCATTTGCAAAGAGGCATCCCCCATTTCTTCCCCCTCCACTTTTTTCCCTTCTAATTCTAGCACTGCCATAGAAATTGGACTTGAGAACCTACCTTAAGAGGTTCAAGAGCTTTTAAAGGAGTTTGGTGATATATTCCCTAATGAAGTTCCCAAAGGACTTCCTCCAATTAGGGGTATAGAACACCAAATAGACTTGGTACCTGGGGCTAGCCTGCCTAATAGGCCTGCTTATAGGACTAATCCCATGGAGACCAAGGAGATTGAATCTCAAGTCCAAGAACTATTGGAGAAGGGTTGGGTTCAAGAGAGCCTAAGCCCTTGTGCTGTGCCAGTTTTGTTGGTGCCTAAGAAGAATGGCCAATGGAGGATGTGCATTGATTGTCGAGCAATCAATAACATCACCATCAAATATAGGCACCCTATCCCTAGGCTTGATGACATGCTTGATGAATTGCATGGGGCCCAATTATTTTCAAAAATTGATCTTAAGAGTGGTTATCACCAAATCCGCATCAAGGAAGGTGATGAGTGGAAAACGGCTTTTAAGAGCAAGTTTGGGTTGTATGAGTGGTTGGTAATGCCCTTTGGGCTTACCAATGCCCCAAGCACCTTCATGAGGCTTATGAATCATGTCCTTAGGGATTGCTTAGGAAAATTTTGTGTTGTTTATTTTGATGACATCTTAGTGTATAGCAAGAGCCTAGATGAACATGTAGGCCATCTTAGGCTCGTCTTTTGCATTCTTAGGTCACACCAACTCTATGGAAATCTTGAAAAATGTAATTTTTGTGTGGAGAGTGTGGTGTTCTTAGGTTTTATAGTTAATAAAAATGGGGTTCAAGTAGACCCCGACAAAATCAAAGCCATCCAAGAATAGCCACCCTAAAAAGTGTGACTGAGATCAAGAGTTTTCATGTTCTCGCGAGCTTTTACAGGCGCTTTGTGCCTAACTTCTCCACACTTTTCTCACCAATCAATGATTTGGTGAAGAAGGATACTCCTTTCCTTTGGGGTGAAAAACAACAAAAAGCCTTTGAACTTATCAAAGAGAAACTGACCCATGCACCAGTTTTAACTCTTCCTGACTTTTCTAAAACTTTTGAGCTAGAGTGTGATGCATCGGGAGTGGGTGTGGGAGCTGTGTTGTTACAAGGTGGTCATCCTGTGGCTTATTTTAGTGAAAAACTAAATGGAGCCGCCTTAAACTACCCCACCTATGATAAATAGTTTTACTCTTTGATAAGGGCCCTTCAAACTTGGGAACATTATCTTGTACCCAAGGAGTTCATCATTCATAGTGACTATGAGTCACTTAAGTATTTGAAGGGTCAAGGCCAGCTTAATAAAAGGCATGCTAAATGGGTAGAATTTCTTGAGACTTTCCCTTATATCATCAAATACAAGAAAGGAAAACATAATGTGGTGGCTGATGCTTTGTCTCGTAGACATACCCTTTACACCACCTTAAGTGCAAAGATTCTTGGATTTGATAATATTAGAAAAATGTATCTTTCTGATAAGGATTTTGGATCCATTTATGCTGCCTCTACATTTGCATGTAAAACCCAAAATGGGTTCTTTGTGAGTGAGGGGTACCTTTTCAAAGGTAGCAGACTTTGTGTACCCCAAGGATCTATGAGAAATCTGTTGACAAAAGAGAGACATGAGGGTGGGCTCATGAGGCATTTTGGAATTAACAAAACTCTTCTGCTTTTACAAGAAAAATTCTTTTGGCCCCATATGAAGAAAGACGTCTATAGACATTGTCATAGATGCATTGCTTGCTTGCAAGCTAAGTCTAAGACAATGGCTCATGGATTGTACACACCCTTACCTGCTCCTTCTGCACCTTGGCTGAATATTAGTATGGATTTCATCCTTGGCCTGCCTCGAACCCAACGAGGTGCAGACTCTATCTTTGTAGTGGTAAATAGATTTTCAAAAATGGCTCACTTTATACCATGCCACAAGATAGATGATGTGAGCAACATTGCGAGACTTTTCTTTAAAGAAGTTGTCCGTTTACATAGAATTCCCCAATCCATAGTCTCTGATAGAGATGTGAAGTTCCTTAGCCACTTTTGGAAAACATTATGGGCAAGGCTAAGAACTAAACTCTTATTTTCTACCACATGTCACCCCCAAACTGATGGGCAGACTGAGGTAGTAAATAGATCTCTATCTACTATGCTTAGGACACTTCTTCGAGGAAATCACAAGTCTTGGGATGAATACCTACCCCATATTGAGTTTGCATACAACCGGGTGGTTCAAAGGACCACCAAGCATTCTCCCTTTGAAGTTGTTTATGGCTTCAACCCCCTTACTCCTCTTGATATCTTGCCCTTACCCTTCCCTTCTTCTGTTCACAATGAAGGAATAGTAAGAGCGGATTTTGTTAAAAAATTACATGAAAGGGTAAAGGCCAACATTGAACATCATTCAAAGGAGTATGCTAGTAAAGCCAATAGGGGCAGGAAAGAAATTATCTTCAATGAAGGGGATTGGGTATGACTTCATTTGAGGAAGGATCGTTTCCCTACTCAAAGGAAGTCCAAGCTTAGCCCCCGAGGAGATGGTCCCTTTCAAGTCCTCAAGAGAGTGAACAACAATGCATACATATTAGATCTCCCTGAGGACTATGGTGTCAGTACTACCTTTAATGTTTGTGATTTGATCCCTTTTGTAGGTACTGATGAAGAAGATGAGGACCTATCAGATTTGAGGTCAAATCCTTCCCAAGGGGGAGGGGATGATGCATTCTCCCCAAGCAAGGGCCCTATAACTAGGGTCATGGCTAGGAGAATAGAAGAAGACATGCTAGAGTAGAGGGAGGAAGATCTCACCTCCATATGACCATCAAGTTATGCAAGCCATGACTTATTTACTTGTAATTTTTATTTTAGGAACCTAGGATTTTATTTTGGACATGTATTAGTCCATTTAATTTTCTAGGAGGTGTCTTAGTAATAAGAAGGGGTAAGATTAGCTTTTGGGCCTTTATTTAGGAAATAAGGGGGTAGTTTGATAAATACACCCTCTTTTGCTAAATAAAACCCAAAACTAATAAAGGAGTAATCTTGGCCCTTGGATGAGGTAGCTTGGGCACCAATTCTCATCTAAAGGAGGGTATTGATTGGACTTTGGGCTTCAATCCTCCTCTCTTGGATGACTCCTTTTAATCCTAACCCTTCATTTCCTTCATGACTTGTCCAAGAGGTTAACTCCCTCTATAAAAAGGTGCTCCTTCACACTCTTGTATTTTTTACACTTGATTGAATAGAAAAACCTTGAGTTGGCCAAAATTCTCTTAGTGTCCACCCTTCTCTCTTTGAGAATTCCTTAGGTTTTTATCAAGGGTTCCATCCCTTGTGGCAAACTTTCCCTCTTAGGCTTATCTTACCTTAAGTGGCGCCTAAAACCACCTCACTTCTTACCTCTCCACAAACCATTTCACCAAAGAAGAAAACCTCTAGAAAAAGATCAAGGGAGGCATGCATCACAACCCCCCTAGACACTGTGGTGGAAGAAGAATCAACCGCCTCTACTTCCACCTCAGTGGGCTCATCCTCCCTAATCCTTAAACCTCACAAAAAAGTATAGACTTCCCTTTTCCACCTCGGTAACCACTTAGAGTCTGACGAAGACATAACTATTGTTAAATAGAAGAAAAGAACACCACACATACCTTATAAAGACAAAAGCAACAACAACAAGCCCTAAGAATAGCAAAAGACATGGAAGCAAAAACACGAGGAAGAAGAAGACACAAGGGAGATAGTAGAGAAATGGAAACCAAACATCGCCAGCAAATAACTAAAATGCACCCTCTTTCCACTCCTATAACCAACATGGAAAATCTAACGATTAGGGCACACCTCTACCAACGCTCTAACAGCTAAAGACAAAACACCACATCCAACGACTCGCGATGAGCTGCCCAAAAAAGCCATCTAAAGGCTAGGGACTCCTTACCATCCTGTCGAATATCACGTCCCCACCAACCACGCCACACACCCAATCCACATGGCCTGCTACTAATGGCCCAACACCCTTGTTCCCTAACTCCTGCGCAATCTACTTACAACTCACCCGAGCGACTCGCAACCAGTAATTTGCCAACAACCTCTTCCAGTTGCAAGCTTCGTTGAGCCTCAACAACTTGCTTGCCCAAGGTCTCGCAACTCTTGTGGTTAGGGGGACTTATGTATCACCTTACTCATGAGCTCAACCCATAGGTAAGATATAGCCTAAGCAAGGCCCAAAACTTAGCACAAAATACAACAAAACCTCCAAGGATAATCAACAATATCTATCTAAATAGAATCAACAACATTTATCACCTATAACCATATTATAGATATAAAATCATATATTATATCTTCATATTATCTTCCCTTATTATCTTTTCATATATCTCCTTAATTATCTTTTAAATATGAAACTAATATTCTTTATTATTATCTATAAGGCAATCAAACTATCTTTATCTCCATAATCACAAGCCCAAAAGTAAGACACTTCAACTATAATAAACACATTTGACACAGTAAACTCTCAAATTACTTTCATACATTATATTGACTTTCTAACGTGAATATAAGAGTACTATTTGCAGATACTCTGACGTGACAACACTTGATGGACTTTTCAAAGAATCACATCACTTTTCTCTGTAATAATAGTTATCATATTTTTTTATTGATTTATTTTTATGAAATTATGTATATACATATATATATATATATATATTATTGTAATAGATTAAGTTTATGTTATAAACTATTATATTTTATGCTATTTAAGTTAATAACATATAATAATAGTTTATATTTAAAATTAAATAATACATAAATATAATTTTGACATAACGAAATTTATATAGTACGCTATTTGTGTTTTTAATTGTATAAACACAAACATGCTTATCGGGTACAAATATTTTAATGAACAGCACAGTGGCGGTAGTAACTTAACATAGAACATTTCAATACGTCAAATAAAATGAACGACAGACGATGGCATTTGAAAATTTTGAGGACCGATATTCGGTCAACTCCCAGTCGGAACAGAGTATATGAGTTAGGAAAAATTCTATCTATGTAGTATTTTTAAATTTACTTAATTAAGTTTTTAATTTTTAAAATTTGACTAAATTTTATTTTAATTTCTGAAAATTGAAAATAATTATTTTTATTTTTGAAATTTTAAATTTACATTATTTTATATACTAAATTTGATTAAATATTGTGATAAAAAATAAATTTTATTTTTAGAAAAAAATTTTAGTCAAATTTTAGAATTAAAAAAGTTAATTAATTTTTTTTTTTACAAATAAAATTAGTGATACGCTGAGAAAAAAAAAAGAAGATATATAATTATAGTACATAAATACTTGCAGTGTTATTTCCCTCCAACGTTGACCACAGTTTGCGTTGCAGGTATCGGTACTCAGTACTGAGTTAGAGGACGTGGAACGATGTCTTTGTCCCTTACCTTTGTACATTTCCTGTTCATAGTCTCTAGTATCATCATTCATAGAGCTTACTCTTTGTCTGGGTATGCAAGTCCCTTATCTCTTCCTCTTTCATGCCCCAGAAAGAACTATCATTCGATTTTATTGTTTTCATACTATATAGTCTATGATTTTTTATGTTGCTGCTTGCTGCCATATTCACATACCTTAATGTTTGACACTGTAAGTTTCTGTAGCTTGTAGATTATAATATTCTGGTCTAAAATAACAGTCGAGTCAAGTGAGAAACAATCAAGTCTCAGAGTTCTTCAATATTCTTGTAATAGGCTAAAATCAAGTTGCAAACTTATGCAGGCCAAACTCTAAGAATTCCGGTACAGATAGCTTAGGCAATAAAAACAGAGGCTACAGAAAAGGTCCCGTTGTGGAGGAATTTACTTTTCCTGCAAGATCAACTCCCTTCAAAAGTTGTCATGCTTCTACCATTGTTGAGGTCGTTAACTTACAAACAGTTTTTGTTGTGTTCCTTCTTTTAAATTTGCATTGGGTTTTTGTCATAACATATTATATCTATTCCGACTTCACCAGGTTGGGAAGGATAATTTTTTGGTTGCTTATTTCGGGGGCTCATCTGAGGGGGCACCAGATGTAAAAATATGGTTGCAGACTTATAAGGTGGATACATTGATTAAATCTACCGTGTATATAGATAGATGTATAAAATGTTACATTGCCTTCTATCTTTCTTTTTTTTTAAAAGAGCCTTCTATCTTTCTATTCATAAGAGATTGGGTGCATTTGGGATGTCAGAGACTCAGTAATTTTGATATCTAATTTGTCCTAATTTTCCTGGTTTTTTGGTTTGTACCAAGGGTATACACATGACCTATGCAAAACAAATTTAGTGACATACTAGGAGTTGGAGATTCTACTTGGTTGTCATGTATGGGAATACATCTTCCTGTAGAACTGAATAGTTTTACTTTGGTACTTTTTTCTTTACAGAATACGTAAAAAAATTTAGCTTTTGAAAATAGACAAATACATAAATTTCCAAATTGTCTGACACATGAATTGTGAATACTGAATAATTTGATTTCAAACCAGTAATCATTGTTGTATTAATTGTTTCCTATTCCTATCATTGTAACATTGAGAGTAGGAGATGTTACTTGGCTCTTTAGTTTTGACAATTTATTTTAGCTTGTGTTTGGAAATTTGGTTGGTAGAATGGAAGATGGCAATCACCTACAATTGCTGATGAAGAACCAAATGTTCCTATGTGGAACCCTGTACTGTTCAAACTTCCTTCAGATGAGTTACTGCTGTTCTACAGAATAGGCCTAGATGTTCAAAAGTAAAGCTTCAAACCTTACAATCTTGTGTGTGTGAGTGGATATATGTTATGCTTGCTGTCAATCCCTTTTATTTGGTAGTAAAATTTCTTTGGTTAGAGCAATAGGGGATCCATTTTTAGCCTAATTTTAATAAAGGAGTAATTCGAGAAAAGAAAACCAGAGGGGATAATTACTTTGTACACCACGAAGCTTGTTCCTAAACAGACTAACCTACTTAACATGTCGATAATGTTATGTCCTGCACAATTGAGAAACGATCCTCTATTTCTGTAAAATGCTATTCTTTCATAAAGAGGGGGTGGTCTTGTCAAAATATTGTTTCAGTGTATATCCATTATTGTATGCCAAATTGCAATTACAAGAATATTTCCCTCATGTTTCTTTATTTTACAACATCCTAAATAAAATAGGATGGATACATTGACTATGATTCACTACTATGTAAACTTGATTTCTTGTTTTCACGGGTACTTTTTTATGTTTTTATGGTTATGAATCTGTAGTGTATTATTTGACGATGAAAGTTACATTCGAATACCTAAAATGGAAACCCTGTAATAAAGAAGGGTTCTGTTAGAGATAGAACTTTAGATTAGGAAATTAACGTTAAGTGAAATCCATGTTTTGGTACTCAACATCAATGAATAATAACTAGCAGATAATTTTAAATTGGTGTTATATCTTTTAGGAATAGACATAGCACAAATTCCTTTCGAAAATGCTTAATTTAAATTATAATGATTATTAGAAAGTTATATTTTATTGCAAATAATTGTTTCATAGAAGACAATATCAATTCAAGATTCATTTTAAACGACATGTCAAAGAGTTTCAGCTATGCTTCTAGGATTAAAATGGTTTTACCTTCTGTATTAATTTGGAACCAATGAGAAGAATTAGATTGTTTAATTTCAGGTGGAGTGGATTCATAAAACGCTCATATGATAAAGGAATTACCTGGACAGAAAGAGAACAGCTTCCTCCTGGTATATTAGGGCCTATAAAAAATAAGGTGAAACAAACCACTAAATAATATGTGTCTACACCTTTGGTCTTGGGGTTTATAACTCATTGTCAGGACAAATTTATCTTCTTGGCACTGAATTCAATCACTGCTTTTCAGCCACTCTTGCTGGAAAATGGTGACCTACTTTGTGGATCTTCAGTTGAAAGTTGGAACTCCTGGGGAGCATGGGCAGAGGTATCTAACAGAACTGATCTTAGTTTCATCTTGATTAGCTGGTTAACTTCTATAGCTTGTTGCATGGTAACAGGTTACAACAAATTTCAGCAGTACATGGAGAAAATATGGTCCAATATACATTGAGAATAATCCCCTTGGAGTGATTCAGCCAGTACCATACCACACTGCAAAGGGGACACTACGTGTTTTGCTTAGATCCTTTACTGGCCTTGGTAGTGTTTATGTGTCAGAATCTTTTGATGGTGGCAAAACTTGGGGGTATGCAAAACCTACACAACTGCCTAACCCAAACTCAGGTTAATTTTCCAAGCTATTCATCTTGCCTCCTCTAGCATTAAATATTAATCACAAGAACAAAGTAGGTCTTGAATGGCTTTGGTTTTTAGGTGTGACTAATTTTTCCTTGTTCGTTCTTTGCTACCACGTATTTTACATCCTCATGCAAGCATCAGTGGCCATCACTTAAGCCTCTTTTATTGTATTACTATTAGGTATTGATGGAGTCAAGCTGAGAGATGGTCGTCTATTGCTTGCTTATAATACAATTTCAAGAGGAGTGCTTAAAGTTGCCCTCTCTGAGGATGATGGTGATTCCTGGCATGAGGCACTCACATTGGAGGATACCTTGGGAATGGAATTCTCATATCCTGCTGTTATTCAAGCTAGTGATGGACGAGTACATGTCACCTATACATATAATAGGACACAAATTAAGGTGCAGGCTTAAAATTTGTGTAGCAATTGCAAATTCGTTCTTTCCATAGCATTATTCAGCAAGGTCCTTTCCTCGCATGCATTTTTTTGTATCACTAATCCCCTTTCCTTATTTTCATTTGTACAGCACGTTGTTGTTAGGCCAAGGTGATCATGCTAACCAACTTGTTTCAGATAGGCAATCAGAAAAAATAAGTTCTTCAACTCTGAAAAATATGTGGCCTTTTTCTATCAGCTGCTACTCATAAATAACAAAATCATTGTGGCCCCAATTGATTCAAATATTCAATGTCTTTTTACTTTTTACGACTAATCTCTAGGTAATTTGTAAGAGTTTAGCTGTTAAAGTATGTGTCATGTAATGTAACTTATGGTTGTCTTTGATAATCCAAAGCCAAAGAGAGATACCCTTCCCAAAAATTATGTTGAGACAAGGATAAATATATAATTACTTTGCTTCTGCCCGTGAGAGAATATCGTGTCTTTGTCAAAGGTATCAAACCAATTTCTAGTTGGGGAATTTCTCGTTGCACCTCACTGTAATATCTATGGAAAGCCTAATCCAAAATAAAAAATACACCACTGGAATGGTGCACGAGATATTCTAGAGATACAGGGAAAAATTGCCTTATAGTAGTAGACTCTCGACACACATGGTTAGAGGTTCGGGACATTTTTTTTTTTTTTTGTATAAGTCCAATAATTTGGATAAAGGGCTTCACTGCGAACCACATAATAATGGGCCTGGGCCTATAAATTGAGTAATGGATGAAGAAAAACAAGAAGTGGAAATAGAAAGAGAGAGAGAGAAAAAAAAACAGAATACGAAGGCCTTGTTATGAACCACGTCAGGGGTCCAGGCCTATATAAATTGAGTAATTTAATGAATGAAGACAAGAAAAACAAAATATCAGAAGTTTCTGGTTGAAACCAAAATTCAATGCCCCAAAGCGAAAAAGACGTAGAAAAATCATTTAATGGGAAGAAACATACGTAAGGGAACTAAAGTTGTGGTGGTCAGCGTGGGCCATGAGCCAATCTTCGGCAACAAAAAGAGGGACATCTAACTCCCTCCAAAATAAACAACGAGGAAATACTATAGTGAAAAATAAAAAAAACGAGTATTTTATTTTTTCATGTAACTTAGAAATACTTTCATTACGATGTTAGGTTGAAGGCTAAAACTACGAAATCAGTATATTAAATTTAATATGACAAGATGACTGGAATAGAAAGAAAAATATTTTGAGTGCGAAATTAATTAATAATTTATATTTTTGCTTTATTAAAAAAATAGAAATGATTACGTAAAAATATCCCTAGTATTTTGTAAAGGTAATGTCTAACTAACTAAATAATTAATAGGAAATGTATCTATATGGGAGAGGGATGGTAAGATTAAAGGAGTCTAATACGCATGATTGATCCGTACAACAAGAGTTGGGAACCAAAAAGATGGAAAAAATACTTTGTTTTATTTTGAATGATAGATGATAGATGATAGATGATAGATGATAGACGATAGACGATAGATGAAGGAAGAATTAACCGAATGTGTGAACGCAATATGAAGATAGACGTGAGATGTTAGATTAGATAGTAAGCAGAATACACGTATTGAAGAACAACGTCACTTAGGAAATGGAATTCGGTGTGTCGGTGCCAGGTGCCAGGTGCCAGGTGCCATTTGCCATTTGCCATTTTTCATTTTTCATTTTTCTGGGGCTTCCTCGGGTTGCTTTTTTCACATTTGCATTTTGCTTTTTTCATGCTCTTTTGCATTAACTGCCACGTATTTCTCTCTCCTTCCTTGCTGGACTTTGACTCCACTCTTATTTATCTAACGTGGAAAAGATCTTCAACGAAAAAGAGTGTGAGAAAAGGGTAAATCACAGAAATAAATAAAAAATATGTTTTATTTTGTTTATCGGAGAAGGAAAAGTCAAGGGCATAGTACTAGCAGTTATATTGTTGCATAAATGCATAAACATATCCCACTACTTATGATAGTTTTGGAAAGAAAAAGCCCTGCAAATGTACCAACTCTTATATGCATATGTCTCTCTTTTCCCCCCCTTTCCCTTCCATAAGCATGACTCAAGGAATCAACATCATTACCCTGCTTTTCACTACTTCTGACCTCAAACCTTCTGACTCCATTCACCTTTTTCTTTTCTTTTTTATCTTCCTTTATTCCCCTTCTTTCTCGTAGGCAGGTTCTTAACCCCTATTTGAATTAGCTTTGTAGAATTGATTTGCCGTTGCAATAATTTTATATGATTGACTTTTAAGAAAGTATGATTTTTGTTTGGATACGGATGTTAAAAAATTTATTTATATTTAAAATTATGTTTAAAAAATAGTTAGTAAAATTGATTTTTTTAAGTGTGTAATTATAAAAATGAGTCTTAGGTATGATAATGTTTTTACCTTTTAATTATATATTGAATATTGATATAAGTTATTAAACTAAAATGAATTATATATATATATATATATATATATACACGTACAGAGAAGACAACTTATATGAAAAAAATGATTACGATGAAAAATGAAAAAATATTGTAATAATCATAAGATTTTCACAAACCGTTTAGATTGAGTTGTTAATTGAACAAACTTATGATTCTCTCTGTATCCTCATCACTCTTACATAAATATCTATTCCACAAATCAAATCCTAACTTAATGCGCCACTTTCTCTCTCACCCGTGAAATCCTATGCAAGGTCATCGTCATCACCACCTCCACTCCAACACTACCATCACCAGTACCATTGTCACCATTGTCGTCAATAGTGGTAGTAATGACAGTACCAACTATGGTGATGACAGCATCGGCAATGAAAGTGATGGAATGGTGGTACTAGCAATGGTGGTGACGACTGTAGGGGTTGTGCCAGTGTAGGGTGACACCACCACCATCGTTGCATCTCACCATCATTACTACTACCATCGTCGATAGTAGAAGTATCGATAGTAGTGGTAATGACAATTTTACAAAGGATTTTATGAGAGAGTTTGGTTTTTGGAAAATGTTTCTATGTGCGAGAATTACTTAACCTGATTAATTAACAACTTAACATGTAGTGTTTATTAAAATCCTAGTTATTGTTAAGTATTCTCATTTTTCAATTTAATTTTGTTTTTTTCTCGGATGTACTCTCTCTTTATATATTTTAAAGACACATCCCGCGAACAGAAAAGGACGTTAAGACATTTAATTTTGGAAGGCCCGCAGGACATGGAAAAAAATGTGAATGAAAATGTAAGATTGATAAAGTAGGCAAAAGGAGAAGGTTAAAATTAATTTGCAGTATTTAGCCATAGGCAGTGAATTGTGGATGTAGTTTAATTAAGAAAGTTTGGTTTCAAATTTCAATATTGGGTGCCCAATTCCCATTACGCCATGCAAACTGAGGGTGAGGGCACAGGACAATTGAACAAACACAATGATTATTATGAGGAAATTTCAAAGAAGCTACCATGGCTAACGAATACAAGTTTTATTGCAAGAGAAGACATCCATCTACTTTGGTGATTTTTTTCCTCTTAAGAAAAATAAAAATGTTATAATGTTCAAATATATATACCTGATTATATTGATGGTCCCTCAATGTTATCTAACATTTGAATTTAAAGTCGCTCATTTATATACTATATAAAACTATTTCTTAAGTTAAATATTAATAGAGTAACCTTTAACTTTAGAAAAAAAAATCAGATCGTCCAAACTCTTATATATGTTGATAGAATTGTGTGGATCATTAATTTATTTAATGTTGGTTCAAGTCAACTAGTGAAGTCGTCGTCCGTGATTTGGTGTAGTTAAACTTAACAACTTAGCGCTCAAATCAAATCATAAATACATGAAGTTTTTGTAAATTGCAATTACAATATCATTTATTGCTGCAACCACCGCCAACTACATTATAAATCCACATAGGGATTTTTTGGGAAATTGATTAATTAATTGTCAAATATATTCAAAGATATTTTATTTTGGAGGCGACTCCCTACCTTGAAGGTCACATTTTTATTAACAAACATATTCATTAGGGTAAACTACAAATAATTTAATTAATATTTTCATTATATTATGATCTTATTTCTAAAATATAGAAAAAAATCTTTAAAATTTCTTATTTTAAGAAAATTTGATTAAATTAGACATGGTTAAAATTAGTGTTAAAAATTTTCTAAATAAAAAAAATTTACTATTAATGATCAATAGATAATAAATACATCTTTAAAAATTAATATTATTTGCTTACAAAAAATATTATTTTAAATTTTGAAAACTAAAGAAGAAAATATATTCTAAAAATATTACAGTTAGAAACAAACGAAAAAAGTGTTTCCTATTTTTATTTTTTTCCTTTCAACGGAGCTAAAAGCCAAAGAATTTTTATCAATATTTCATTATATGCTTATCACCTTTTTATTCTGGCTAATTAAACATTGGCTTTGTTCTTTTATAGTACTGTATAACATTAATAAATGTGTTTTTTACCTAATTATAAGCAAACCTAATTTATGACTACTATCCTTGTTTTTTTTTTTGGAAAATGGTGTACTATCCCTAAACTTAAATATAAGCAGCAATACTTAATTTGATAACTTAATTTCATATTGATTAATAAATTTTCTTCATTTTATATAAAAATTATATTTTTAAACTATCTTTAACCATATTCATTGAAAATGATACTCACATTTGAACTAACTTACAGATATTTTTTGAATAATGACATTAGATAGATTTGAATTAGTTGAAATTCATTTAAATTTCAGTTCGCTATACTTAAATATTTTTTCCTTATATTTGATTCTGGAGGAAGTGTTAATAACATTTTGTTTTTACACTATTAATATATTATGAACTTTACTAAACAAATATCCACTTATTTTCCATGCAAGCAGATATATTAATTTATTATCAATAATATAAACCATATTTGATAGAAATATTATTCCTTAAAATATAAATAATTTCATTAGATAAGATTATCAATTAAAATTAATTAACTTAAATATTTTATTAATGAAATTAATTATCTGTTTCATATTTTTGGGAACAAAAGCAATATCATCTTTATATAAATTAGATTAATTTTTGGGTATTTTACATAAATATTTTTTTATAGAAATTGTTTGATTTTTGGTCCAAAAAGAAAAAGAAGCAATTGTTTGATTTTTTTTTGTGTGAATAATTGTTTAATTTAATTATCTTCTTTCGTTTCTATCTATAAGTTAATTTTTTAAAAATGTTAATAGTTAAAGTTAGTTTAAATAAAAAATTTAAATTATTCATTACAAATTATTAAAATACGATTTATATATTCAAATATATTTACTTATTATGAATTTTAATATATAAAAATAAACATTAAGTTATTCAATTCATAGACTTAATAGTTTAATAAAATTTCAAACATTTACATTTAATAATTTGTCTGGATCAATACTTATATTTATGAATAAATAAATACAGTTTGATAATTTAATAATCCAAATCTTTTTTACACTATCAAATATCAATTAATTAATACAATTTTGATAGTAAATTTATTTACTTCTAGAGTGACATCCTTAAAATTTACCCTAAAGATAATTTCTAATTTATTCATAATGTAAATTTTTGCATTCAAAATACATGTCTATTAAACAATATATTCATATAAGGGTATAATAGAAATCTTAACATGTTGTTAGACATTATATTGTGTTTAGATAAATAATTAATTTGATTAAATTGTTATTCAATAACTTTTTTTATCATGTGAGTACATATCATAAGTTTTCCATATTTTTAAATAAAATAAAAATAACAAATTTTGTCAATAAACTTATTTAAAAGATTAAAAATAAGTTATTAAAGCAATATATATATATATATATATATATATATATATATATTTATTTATAAACTCCAGTAGACATCATAACTATAGTTAAAAACTTCCCTTAATGTAGCTTCAATTGAAAGCCTGAAGGTTTCCTGCCATTAAATAATATATATGTATCAATTAAATGAAGTGGATAGAACACAATCCTCTCATTATTGTAAGCCTGAAGGTTTCCTGCCATTAAATATGCCACCTAAATCCATAGATGCATTCCACAATGGATATGATATAATCAAGAGCAGCTGATCCTAGATGCAATAATGAATTTAGTTGAAAGAAGCTTATCTCTCAATTTATATTCAATGCATTTTGGATCTGTAGGTCCTATAAAATGAATGAGAACCATCGACAATGATATGGTTAGCTTCCAGTCACCGGTGTATATACACTAAATAAGCATATGGCCATATAATTTACTCAATATCCACAGCAATAACAACTTTTACAACTCTGTTCAACCATTCAGCTCCAGAACAAATATTCTCGTAAAAGCATCATCTGCTTTCAACATTTGCAAAGATTAGCCTAGCTAATTTTATTCAGAAGATGGGGTGGTGATTTATTTTGAGTAAATCGCTTAAAGTTTTTCTAATTATAATTTGTTTTTACTTTACAATGACTTTCCTCCCTTCTTGGATAATATAAGTATAATGTTGGTATAAAATTTTAAAATAAATAAAATATATGCATAGGACTTTAAAAAAAATATTATAAAAAAAATATTATAAGAAATTTACTTTTTAAGATGCTAATGTAATGCAAATAGACTCCAACGTACAAGTAAGGAAGACGTATAAGTAAGGAAGGGTGTTTTGTATAAAAAGTCCGATTGAACTTCACTATTCCTCTTGAGGTTCCTATACAACAAAGATCCTTTATTGGTTAATAAAGGGTTTTTTCATGTGTTTGATTAGGTCTTGGGTGCTATTAATCATGTCAATTGGTGTCATATAACTACTACTTTATGTTTTGTAACGACTTGAGTATTTTAATGGGGTGTAGACACCCATTTTTTTCCATATTTTTAATCTAATTTCTAATAAAAAGAAAAAGAGAAAAAAAGAAAATAAGAAGTGATAGAAACTGGAGTTAAAAATAAACACAAACTAAAAACAAAAAAAAAATATAATAACTAAAATTAAAAGACAAAAATAATACATAAAAAAATAATAAAAAAAAATAATAATGAGTGAAACAAAGCAAGTTGCTTTGCAAGGTGTTGTGTCTGCTTTAACTGAGCCTGTTCCAGCCGCCCCCTCTCTTGCGTGTCTCAACCACCTTTCTGTTCCACTACCCAATTTCAGTGCTAGTTGCTCTTTCTCTCCCTTACTATGAAGCAAGAAAATGCTTATAAAAGGGCACAAGATAGATGAGGAAAGAGCATTTTTTTACAAAGGAGAAGAACCAGAAAAAATATCATCAAAAGAAAAATTATCACAACAGACAGGTGAATAACAACAAAAATGTGAAATACAAGGGCAGAGGGGCACCACAACATGTAACCACTATCTACATTTTTCCTTTAATTTTTAATTTCTAATATTATTAACTGTGATAATGTTTTAATCACCAAATTTAAGAAACAATTTTTTCCCCAAAATTCAGAAATGTAATCAAACCCTGTTTAAAAGCCCAACCAAGAAAATAGAGTAAAAATTACCATTATGTTTAAAAATTGAAAGCGATTCCATGGGCACCGGTTCCTCCCTTCTGCCATCATCCTTTCCTTGTCTTCCCTCTTCTCCTTAAACCAGAACTCCCATCAATAAGAAAACCATTAAACTCAAAGACCGATCTAGAAAAGTGTAAGAAAAATTAAGAAAGACAATGGTGAAACCAATTAAGAAAGAAAATGGGGAAACTAGTACATTACCCCTGTCATCATCAAACTCAAAATAAAACCCGAAATCGGAACCCTCTAAGAGCCATCAAAGCCCTAAGCTTTCTCTGTAACTCCTGAACTTGAAACCCCTATTTAGAATCATTGCGGAGCCACCTTCAAGGGAACCATCTCTATTGCATATCTCTCTGCCATCTCCTCCGCAGGGCTGAAACTCCAGAGGCAAACCCTCATCCACCATTGATGCAATCCTATCTACCAAGAGACTTTTCACTAGGGTCATGGCTAGGAGGATAGAGGAAGACTTGACCCAAAAAGACTCATCAAGACCTCAACTCATGATGGAGATAGACATATTAGGCCATAGTCCATAGATTTTCCTTTGTAAATAATAATTAGCTCTTAATTTCCTTTTGGGCCATGCATTTCGACCATTTACTTTGTAATTAGGCAGAAGAGGTGTTATTAGTTAGTGAGAGGAGGTAAGCTTAGTTAGGGGCCTCTTCTCCAAGGTGTGTTGGGCTTCCTTCCGACACCTTTGGATTAGCTTTTGCACCCCTCCTAGGTTTAGAGTAGGTGTCTCTAATCCTAATTAGGCCTAAAATCCCACATTGTCTAGTTTTGAGTGCCTAGCTTTCTCATTGGCTATATATACACCTAGTCTCTCTTATAACCATCACATTTGAATTTGGAATGGATATAAGACTCTTTAAGAACATTCTTCTATAGTAAAGTGTCATTGAGAAACCTCTCTCTTGAGGATTTTCTTCCTTTAAGCTTTTATCAAGGGTCCTCTCCCCTTGTGACAAGTCTCCTAGTAAAATTTTTCTTGACTTATCTTCTCTTTAGAGAAGTGGCATTAAGTTCCCCTCCATCCCTAACCTTTGCCATCCTCCATCTTCTTAGAGGAAGGAACCTTGATTGAAGAGATCAAGAGAGTGCATCAACCGTCAAATGCCCATTTTCTAAGAACAAGAATAAGATGAATGAGAGAGAGAAGATTGTACTTTTATGCTTTGTATTTGAGCATTTAAATCCCAATCTATGTAAATGTAAGGCATTGACTTGTTTTTTTTTTTTTTTGCTTTCTCACTCTAAGCATTTAATTCTTTTATGACACCTCTTTTACTTTGTTACTTAAAGTTTTTTTTTTCTTTAGCAAATTTCTCATCATCAAAAGTTCTTAATTTAATGAAGAATATATAGGCACATCAACGATTTTAATAATAATAATGATGATAATGATAATTATGATAGTAATAATAATGACAGATTATTGGAATTTAATAATAACCATTAAACATCTTAAGAAAAAATATTTAAAATCCCATAACTAATTTAAAAAGTATTAAACTTCAATAATTTCAATCTTATTTGAGTACATGTATTGTGACAGTTTAGTGTACTCAAATTTTTTTAATTCTCATAATTGATAATATTCTCTTTTATAAGTAATTTATAGTAATTATGTGACATCTAAACTTTCCTTTTTTACTACTTTTATTTGCAATATTTTTAATAGAAATTAAATGGTCGATTAAATCCGATATCTTTTTATTCCCAAGATTTAAAACCATATATTAGATTAAGAGTTGAATTTTAATAATTTTTTATTAAAAGAAAAATAAGGTTTATTAAATGTGACATTTTTTGACTTTATGAAATTTGAGGTCGTATACTGTAACAGTTTAGTGTACTTAAATTTATTTAATTTTCATCATAATTGTTATTTATAAATAATATATAATACATAATATATAAGTTTTCTTTTCAAAACTTTTATTTGTAATATTTTTTAATAGAGATCAAAGGAATAATTACATGTGACGTTTTTTTATTCCTAAGATTTTGAGATGTAAATTGTGAGAACTTTTATTGTAGAATCTCATATCTAAAATATATGATAAATAATAATAATAAATATGTTCCTTTTTACTCTAAAAAAAAAAATTCTAATAAATCAACTCGAGTATACAACCTTGCCAATTTTAAGATTCTGGGATGTATGAACTATGACAGTTCGGAAATCCTGGTTTTTAATAAAAATGAAAAACTCTAATACAAATTTAAACAAGAAATACGTAAACTCTGATTCTTTAAACACTTGGATAATAAAATATTTTTTACTTGAAAATTTTCCTAACACTTTTTTTTTTATTATTATTATTATATAAAAGAAGGTTTTTTAATAACACATGTCATTACTTTCTAAAAAAATTTCTGCCCAAAACTTATCTTTCCTCAACTCACTCTTACTTTTAATATTTCTTTTATCTTTTTTATATTTATACTTGCAAAAAAAATTATTTTATTATCCAAAAATCTCTAATATTAATATTACTATTAGTATTACGTGCCAAATTAATATTAGATTTCCAATAAATATATATATATATATATATATATATATATATATTAATAAAATAAGTTTTGGATGGATACATGTCCTCTTAACAAAATTCTCCAAAAATTTTCTTTCTAACTTTTTGTCCTTTTTATAATTCTTTTTTTCTTATCTAGTCTAGTTATAAAAGAAGGTTTTGGAGGAACTCATACATTATATCATAAAACAATTTTTCTCAAAACTTTTCTCTCTTATTTTTCAATATTTTTTATCTTTTTCAATAAAAAAATCATTCTATTAGCCTAAAATATCTATCTATTATTATTATTATTATATATTTTTATTTCTAAAATAACTACATCTATTTATATCCATATATCTCTATACAGGATCAACAAAAAAATATTTATATCTATCAATAAAAAATGATTTTGGATGGAAACATGTCACAATCCCTTAAAAAACTTTGCTACAACACTTTTAGTTTATTTTTTTCTCAAAATCTTCTTTCTAACTTTTTTATGTCTTACTTTTAAATATTTTTGTTTTATCTTTTTTTTATATTTATATTTATAATAAAAAATTCATTTTATTTGACAAAAAATGTTTTTATTTTTGTTGTTGTGACCGTTGTTGTTATTGTTGTTATTATTTTTAAATAATATATATTATTAAAAGAAGATTTTGGAGAGACACATTTCATCACCTTTTAAATTATTTTGTCTCCAAAACTTTTTTCCTAATTTTTCTGCCTCTTATTTTTTAATTTTCATTTATATTAAAAAAATAATTCATTTTATTAATAGAATATAACTTAGTATTGTTATTACCGTCATCGTTGTTGTTGTTATCGTCATTGTTGTTGTTATTATTATTATTAGAGTTTAATTAGTATGTACTACTAGTGTAAAATTTTTTACACTATTTAATCACAATTTTTTTTATTTATGATAAGTTTGTTAACTTTATTAATTAATATTTTAAAAATCATATAAGTGAAAAATTATAATTGAACGCTAGTGTAAAATTCTTTTACACTGTCATTGCATACTAATTAAACACTTATTATTATTATACCAAATTAAATTGTCGACACGTTGGTCAATTACGTGTAAGGAAGGTATTAACACCTTACGACATTCGTTATAAAGACGATTACCTCTAATTAATTAAGCAAATTATTTATCTTATCCTAAAACAACTAAAGTAAAAAAATAGTTTATTTTGACCATATTATTAGAAAAGTCGTGTTTTTTTTAAAAAAAAATTTATTATTATTATAATTGTTGTTGTTATTATTGTTATTATTATTATTATTATTATCATCATTATTATTATTATAATTATTATTATTATACGTAACCTATTTTAGTATTATATTTTAGAAAAGAGATTATTATTATTGTTATTATTATTTATTTAACTCGACAAGAGTGATCTGCTGCTCCTACATATCTTCTGTTCCTATGTATCTCCAATTACAATGGAGAATAAGAGTTTACGTAGTTTTTCTTAAGTACGTATCTGTTGTTATTTTTTTTAATTTACTTTATTAAGCTTAGGATTTTTGAACTGTCATAGTTCATATGTCCTAAAATTTAAAATTGACATTTTATCTATTGAAACATTTTATCTTTTTAGATTACTTTTTTGTCTTTTTAGAAATATAATTTTGACTAGTAATTTATTTGTTTTTTTAGAGATGAAATTTAAGACAAAAAATTTGTCACAATTTATGCCTTAAAATCACAAGATTAAAAGATGTAGCATCTAATTAATCCTTTTATCTCTATTAATAAAATATTTATAATTAAAAATAGTGAGAAGAAAGTTAAGATTTTTATCATAAATTATAGTTGCAGGAGAACTTTATTATAACTAGAATTAATTAAGGGAGAAATTTGAGTACATAAAATTAAGGGTGTTCACGATGCAGTTTGGTGCAGTTTTGAGTCTAAAACTAGTCCAAATCAAACTCTAAAAATAAGTGTGGTGTGGTGTGGTTTGGTTTAGTTTAGATTAATCATAAAATCCGAACCAAACCAAACCATTTTTTTACGATTTAGTTCGATTTGATTTTGCGGTTTAGAATTTCCATTATTAAGTATTAAAAAATACATTGAAAAAATTTATTTCCCAAATTGTATAAAAGTTTAGTCATGCCCAACAAAATTATATAAAAGTAGAAACCATTAAAATTAAAGTATAAACAATTAATTCATTTAAACATTATATTCTAGTGGTTATCTATCATCAAATTGTATCCAATGAAATTAAATCAAATAATTTTACTAAAATATATATTCATCAACTAATTCATATTAATTAAAAATCTTAATTAAAGATTAAGTCAAAACCTTATAAACTTAGAAAATAATGAGTAATTGTATATGCCTTCTTAGGGGTTTGCTAAAATAAGTAAGGATGAGCGGTTTGGTTTGGTTTGGTGAAGTTTCAACATCTCGAACCGAATCACGCAATTTGGAAATACCCCAAACTAAAGCGGTTTTTTGCAGTTTTCGGTTTGGGTGGTTCAAGTTTTTATTTTCAATTCGATTTGGTTCGATTTTGAGCACCCCTACACAAAGTTATCATAATTTATACAAATTTAAAATTTTAGAGATGATATTTCAAACAAAAAGTTGTCACAACTTATGCCTGAAAATTACAAGGTTAAAAAAATGTACATCTAATTAATCATTTTATCTCTATCAAAGAAATATTACAAATAAAAAATATTGCAAAAAGTTGTCATTCTCCTCTGAGTTGATGAACAATTAGAGTTGAGTCTCCGTATACCTCCAAAATTATAACCTTGGACTTGAGGGCAGCTAAGACCCCCATTACATGTGCTTCATATTCTTTCATATTATTCATGCAATCAAAACCCAATCTTGCATTGAACGGGATAAATTGGTTTTTTGGGAGAAATTAACATTGCTCCAGTTCCATGTCCCAATGCATTTGAAGCACCATTAAACATCAATGTCCAATTTTCTCTATTTAAAGGTTTTTCTTCAAATAATGTCATTATGTCCTCATCTGCAATTCACACTGCATTGATTGATAATCTTCAATGGGATGATGAGCCAAGTATTCGGCTATGGCATTGCTTTTGATAGCTTTTTGAGTGACATGGAGAATATAATATTTTGACAGTAAACTTACCATCGAGAAATCCGAACGGTAAGAGTAGGCTTCTCAAATATATACTTAATGGGATCCATTTTGGAAACCAATAAAGTGATATTAAAGCAGGAGGTTCTTGCAAGTATTTCTTAATCCTTTCAAATGCCTTTTGGTGGTCCTCATTCCACACCACTGTTTTATTTTTATCTAACGATTTGAAGATTGAGTTGCAAGTAGCAATCAATTGGGATATAAACTTGGCAATGTAATTCAATCTCCCTAAGAATCCACGTACTTCATTTTCTGTACTCGGCATTGGCATCTCCAAGATTGCTCATAACTTGTCAGGATAGACTTCTATACCTTTCTTACTAACCACAAATCCCAATAACTTGTCAGACTTCACACCAAAAGTGCACTTAGCAAGGTTCAATCAGAGCTTATACTTCCTTAGGCGATCAAACAAATTTTGTAAATTGACAGTATGTTTTTCTTTTGTTCTTGACATAAATGTCATCTACGTATACATCAATCTCTTTATTCATCATGTCATGAATCAAGGTCACCATCGCCTATGATACATTGCCCCTGCATTTTTCAACCTAAATGACATTACCTTGTAGCAAAATTCCCCATGGTATGATGAACGTGTTCTTTTCAATGTCTTCAGGCACCATTTTTTATTTGATTGGATCCAAAGAACCCATCCATGAAGGAAAATGATGCACTCCCTTGATCTTTCAACCAAGGTTCCTTCCTCTAAGAAGATGGAGGATGGAAAAGGTTAGGGATGGAGGGGAACTTGATGCCACTTCTCTAAGGAGAAGATAAGTCAAGAAAAATTTTACTAGGAGGCTTGCCACAAGGGAGAGGACCATTGATAAAAGCTTAAAGGAAGAGAATTCTCAAGAGAGAGGTTTCTCAATGACACTTTACTATAGAAGAATGCCTTTAAAGAGTCTTATATCAATTCCAAATTCAATTGTGATGGTTATAAGAGAGACTGGGTGTATATATAGCCCAATGAGAAAGCTAGGCACTCAAAACTAGGCAATGTGGGACTTTTGAGTAGGTGTCTCTAATCCTAATTAGGCCTAAAGTCCCACATTGCCTAGTTAGTAAGCCATTGAGGGTATTTAGCTACCGTAAGAAAACCAACATTAACTTGTTTCTTAGCCTCCTTTTTGATCTTCAAAGATAACTTTGGCTTCATTTGCCTTAACTTTTGCTTGACTGGAGGGTACTCTGGCTTCAATGGAAGTTTGTGCTCAACTATGTTGTGACCTAGTCCGGGCATATCTTGATACGTCCATGCAAAAATGTCAACATAGTCGGCAAGAAGTTTAAGCACCTTGTCTCATTCTTTTCCTTTTATGGCAGTACCAACTTTGATTTCTTTTTCATCATTTTCACTTCCCAAATTTACCAATTCAATTTCCTCTTCATGAGGCTGAATTATTCAATCCTCTTGATCTACTAACCATTTCAACTTGGGGGGAGTTTGCAAATCATAACTCTCCTCATCAACTTAATAGATAGGATGATCAAAGTTGTAGCAAGCGATATTAGTGTTGTCACTTTTACAATGATCATTTTTAGATCTGCAATTAGGGTTTGACAAGGAATAAATGAAGAAAATAAGGGGGATATTAAGATTGAAAGGCAAAGGGAATGAGAAAAACATGAGATAACTAGAAACTATTGCAAAATGCATTTCATTAAAATCACATACAAAACATTAACATTCAAGCCCATCTTAATAAAAAGTGGTACTAATATATAAGCTTAATAGTAAATTTTGCATTACAGTTACTGTGAAAATGGAATTAAAAACCATAGGAAATTCGATAATCTTCCAGTTGTTGAGTTCTTCATGAGGGCCATATGGGTACACTAGGTCGGTGTGATCATCGACATCATGCTCCTCTTTAGCCATAACCACTTGATCCAGATGAACTAGTCCTCCACTTCTGAAGTTTTAATAGAGGTCACAAATGGGAATCCTTCTATTCTTTGGTTCTCTATTCTCCAATTGAGCCAAGCTCATATTTGATGCAACCCCACCTAGCACAGAATTAAGCTAGGAAGAATAAAGGATGAACATGGTTCAGATTGAGCACGAGGAGATAATTCGTAGGCCATAGTCCATGTTTTGTAGATATTTAGCTTATAATATGTGTCCTTTACTTTTAGTAATTTGGTGGTGTAGTTATTTTTATTTTAGACCTTGTATTTTGGCCTATTTGCCTTATTTTAGAAAAGAGGTGTCACTAGTATTTTATGTAGAGTTTATGCATAAGAGTGGACCTTTTTGGGGAGTCTTGGATGTGTGGGTTTTTGCTATCCACATCCCCTAGAGTGTTTCCCATACCCTTCTAGCACACATGAATCATGAGAGACAAGTGAGGCCTATTTGTTTCCCCAAATTGGTGCCAAGCAGCTCTCTCTCTCTCTCTCTCTCCTATATGGCACATTTGAATTCAAATTGAATTTGGAGGGAGTCCATATGGCACTCTGAAATTCAAATTTGAATCTAGAGGGAAAAAGATCCACTTATTTACAGGCTTGTTTGGATCTAACTAAATTGATTATGTGTTAATTAGCTCTTAGCTAAATTAACACTTAGTTAATTCAACTAATCCTTCCTAATCTCTACTTAAGTTGGAAGTCCACTTTACGAGGCCCATAACTTAGGATTAATTCTATAAATATGCACCACCTACTTGTGTTTCATTTGAACACTTTTATGAATAAACTTCTTATTGTGAGAGTTTATCCTTGTAAGAATGTTCATGTTCTCTCCTAAAATGTGAGAGTTCTTCTATGACTTTTATCAAGGTTTCTTTTCTTGTGGCAAAATTTCTTAGCCATGACTTCTCTTTTATCATTCTTTTTTGTCAGATTTACTGGGCTTAAACCCTAATCCACCATGATTTTTGTTCTCGAGTAGCTCTAATATCTTTGCGATGCCTTCGTGGTTTTTCCTCAGTCCACGACCTAGCTGATATCCCTCACTTAACATGAATCTTGTTTTCGTCTATGTTGCTCTTGAAAGTTGTGGATTATTTGGTAGAGACTTCATATAAGCAGCGCTGATGAGCTTTAGAGACTAAAAATAGGTTTCAAAGGTTGCCTCAACTGCCTCAATATAGCAAGCAGGGGAAGGGCTACTCATTAGCATATTCTTTTCTCCTGAAATAATTACCCGTTTGTCATCTACCACAAACTTTAGCTTCTAACGTAGAGTAGAAGGAACCACTCCAGCCGAATGGATATTTGCTTCCAAATTCTTCAAGGGTATAGATTCTACCACTACGAGTCATTTCACCTCCCCCCACAATATTTGTATCAACAGTTCCTCCAACACCATAATCTATCTTTTGTAACTCACTCGTGCCATTGGTTGCTTGCCCTTCTACACCATATTTCCACAGAATTGCTTTAGAATCATTGTGAGGAAAGGACTTCAACAACCAAAGGTTTAGGAATCTGCAAAATGTTTCTCACAAAGTGAATTATCAATGGCTTTGGAGCGGCATAAACTTGCTTTTCTTCTAGCTGAGCCGTTAACATGTCTTGTCCCCTTTGCAAATGACCAATTTGAACCAAACTTGAGTCCACTAATTCTTGCAACATCCACTTAAACTCATGATAGTCTTTAATAAAGTGTTTACTTTTTAAGTGAAAACAACAAATATCTCTTTCGAATACCTCACCCTCAATCATTCTGAATTTGGTCAGCTTCTCAAAGATAACCCTCATGGGGGTTTTAATTTTCCCTACTTGCTTTATGAGTTGTTGATCAAGGTCCCCCTCAATAGTGTTCACTGATGAATTTTTGTGTTCTAGGATTTAATTATTCCCAACATTTGGCCCTTGTTCCTTAAAATTCAACATCCCCTTTCTATCAGATCTTGAACCTTATGCTTCAAACCACAACATTTATAAGTAGAATTCCCTATAGCATCTATATGATAATCACATTTGGCATTTGTGTCATAGCCTTTTGGGTAAGGTGGTTGAATGGGTTTCAAGGGGAAATGGACAACTAGAGAGTTACGAACAAGATGTGGTATGAGTTCAACATAGTTCATCGGAATCGAGGAGAATGTTCTTTTTTTGTTGTTTCCCTTTTTTGGATTGTTGTCTGTGTCAAGGTTTGAAGCTACTAGCTGGTTCATTTGAGGGGTTGAAGGTGGTAAGGCTTATGGTCGAGGAAGCTGATAAGGATCCTTTCTAAGGTCACTTGGAAGTGAAATGGATTTACGGAGAGGAAAGGAATGGGGTGAGGAGCCACAAATACTAGGTTTGATAAGCCAAAGGGGAAAGGCCACAAGGGAGGGGTCCCTTGATAACTCTTAGAAGCTGTCACAAAGGAGAAAGGGGGACACTCAAAGGTAAGAACCTCACAACCAATATGGTCTCTAGGATTAAATTCAAGTGTGTAAAAAATACAAGTGAGGGAGGAGCTCCTATTTATAGAGGTAGCTAACCTCTTGAACAAGATAACCTAAAAAAGAAGGGCTAGGATTAACAGGAGAGACCTAAGGGAGGAGGATTGAGAAACAATTCTCTCCTTAGATCATTAAACTTCTTGCCCAAGTTTCTCAAACCAAGGGCCAAGATTCCTTTTTAATGCTCCTCAAAATTAAAATAAAGGAAAATTATATTTTATTAACTAAAGTCCCTAGCCTAATATCTTCACTCTCCATAGGAGGTGAAGTTTTCCTTTGTCTGCAAGGGCTAGGTCTTCTTCAATCCTTCTAGCCATGGCCCTAGTGATAGGTCCTTGGCTAGGCATGGTCACATCATTTCCTCCTCCTTGAAGAGGATTTGACCTCAAATCCATGGGATCTTCATCATTTTCAGCACCTACAAATAGAGACAAATCAGAAACATTAAAACTGGTGCTTACCCCATAATCCTCAAGCAGATCTAAAACATAGGCATTATTACCGATCTGCTCAAGGATTTGGAAAGGTCCATCTCCTCTAGGGCTAAGTTTGGACTTCCTTTGAAAATCGGTCCACCACCAGAAATATGGAGTCTGTACCTCGTTGGGTTCTTGGGAGCCCAAGGATGAAATCCATGCTAATATCCTCCCAAGGTGCAGAAGGAGCAGGTAAAGGTGTGTATAGTCCATGAGGCATTGCTTTAGACTTTGCTTGCAAGGAAGCTATACATTTAGAGCAATGTCTATGGACATCTCTACGCATATGGGGCCAAAAGAATTTCTCTTGTAAAAGCATGAGGGTTTTTGAAATCCCAAAATGCCCCATGAGCCCACCTTCATGGCTCTCTTTTGTAAGTAAGTTCCTAATTGATCCTTGGGGTATACAAAGCTTACTCCCTTTGTAAAGATACCCCTCACTGATGAAGTACCCATCATGGGCCTTTAATGTGAATGCAGATGCAGAGGTAGCAAATATGGGGCCGAAATCCTTGTCAGACGGATACATAGCCCGAATGTCATCAAATCCCAAGATTTTTGCACTCAAGGATGAATAAAGGGCATGACGCCTAGAAAGAGCATCAGCCACCACATTTTGTTTTCCTTTCTTGTACTTGATGACATAAGGGAAGGATTCAAGATATTTCACCCACGTTGCATGCCTTTTGTTCAATTTACCTTGACCCCTCAAATATTTTAGTGACTCATGGTCACTATGAATGACAAACTCCTTGGGAGCAAGGTAATGCTAGCAAGTTTGAAGGGCCCTAATTAGAGCATAAAACTCCTTATCATAGGTGGGGTAGTTGAGGGGGGCACCATTGAGTTTTTCACTGAAATACGCAATGGGGTGCCCTCCTTGCAACAAGACAACCCCCACACCTACACCAGAGGCATCACATTCAAGTTCAAATATTTTAGAAAAGTCAGGTAATGCCAAGACCGGTGCATGGGTCAGTTTATGCTTAATTAGCTGGAAGAATTTCTCTTGTTTCTCACCCCAAAGGAAAGGAACTTCCTTTTTCACCAAATCATTTATTGGTGCGAAGAGCGTGGAGAAATTAGGCACAAAACGCCTATAAAATCCAGCGAGACCATGAAAGCTTTTGATCTCTGTCACACTCTTTGGGGTGGGCCATTCTGGAATAGCTTTTATCTTTTCGGGGTCAACATGGACCCCCTTTGCGCTAACTATAAAACCTAGGAAAACTACACTATCTACACAAAATGTGCATTTTTCTAAGTTACCAAAAAGATGATTACTCCTAAGAAGAGAAAAAACATGCCTTAGATGTCCTAAATGATCATCTAGGTTCCTAGAGTAAACTAAAATGTCATCAAAGTAAACTACACAAAATTTACCAAGGCAATCCCTCAGTACATGATTCATTAAGCGCATGAATGTGCTTGGGGCATTAGTTAGCCCAAAAGGCATAACCAACCACTCATAAAGACCAAATTTAGTCTTAAAAGCAGTTTTCCACTGATCACCCTCTTTGATCCTTATTTGGTGATAACCACTTCTAAGATCTATTTTTGAAAATATTTTTACCCCATGCAATTCATCCAACATGTCATCAAGACGGGGGATTGGGTGTCTATATGTGATGGTGATGTTGTTGATTGCACGACAATCAACACACATCCTCCATTGGCTATTCTTCTTGGGCACCAACAAGACTGGCACAGCACAAGGGCTTAGGCTCTTTTGAACCCAACCCTTCTCCAATAGCTCATTCACTTGAGACTCAATCTCTTGGGTCTCCATGGGGTTGGTCCTATAGGCAGGTCTATTAGGTAGACTTGCGCCAAGCACCAAATCAATTTGATGTTCTATACCCCAAATGGGAGGAAGTCCTTTCGGAACCTCATTAGGGAATATGTCATCAAATTCTTTTAAAATATCTTGAACCCCTTGAGGAAGGTGCTCATGTGCATGGGCTGTGGCAGTGCTCTCAGCAGAAGAATGCAAAATGGGATAAGGATTTGATGCTTCTTTGCAAAAGAGGAGATAAAATGGCTTGTTAGTCAAAGGAGCTTCTTTTAAATCACGTTTAGTAGCAAATAGGCTCTTTTTACTAATATTCCCTTTTGATGGGGCATCACCTTCCGACTCTCTTTCTTTACCCTTTTCAAGCTTTAAGGGTAAAGCTTGTTGTGCTTTTTTTTGTTTTTGTTTTTCCTTAACTCTTTTCTTTTTCATCGCAAATTGATCCTCATCCACTTGAGAAGGTGACAAAGGATACAATTTGAAGCGCTTTTCATTATGGGTGAGAATTATTTGGTTGGAGTGACCATGGTGAATAACTTTTTTGTCAAATTGCCATGGTCTCCCCAACAGGATATGACCATCCTCCATAGGAACTATGTCACAAAGAATCTCATCATTATAAGATCCTATGGAAATTGGAACCATAACTTGTTCATTGACTACCATCTCCCCTTGCTCATTGAGCCATTGCAATTTGTAAGGTTTGGGATGAGGCATGGTAGTCAAGGCTAGCTTTTCAACCAACCTAGAGCTACAACAGTTACAACAGGAGCCACTATCAACAAGGAGAGAACATACTTTGTCATTTACTTTACATTTTGTATGGAAGATGTTCTCTCTTTGTGACTGACCAAGCTCTAGAGGTTGGCTTCCAAGAAGCCTTTGAACCATAAGAAGGTCCCCCTCATAAGGAAAAGCTTCCTCACACTCTTGTTCAAAAGTATGTCCCCCTTCTTCCTCACTCTCACTAGAGGAGGAAGATGAGCTATTCTCACTACAAATGTCTTGTCCCCTTATGATCATGGTTTTCTTGTTAGGGCATTGAGAGGCAATGTGGCCTCTCCCAAGACATTTGAAGCATTTGATACTACTTTGCCTCTCATTAGGCTTAGTAGTAGGGGGTTTTCTCTCTACATGAGGTGCTTTTGTATCTTGAAAATGCTTGGGTTCCTCTTTGGGAAAACCCTTCAAAGAGTTTCCCTTAAGTTGGTCTCTCTTTGAGTAAGAGGGATAATCTTTTTTAAAGCTTTTTCTCTTAAGTTGATTCTCTGCTCTTACACAAAGTTCTACCAACTCATCAGGGTTTGAGTATGAAAGAAGCTCTACCTTATCTCTAATGTCAGAGCTTAATCCACACAAAAACCTAGCAAGGGTGGCATTGGGTTCCTCAATGATATTGGCCCTTAGTATGAGAAGCTCCATCTTTTGTTTATACTCCTCAATACTTAGGTTATGTTGCCTAAGTCTTTGGAGCCTATCCAAAAGATCCCTCTCATAATATGAAGGAATGTGCCTTCTTCGAAAACAAGTTTTTAAATCATTCTAGTAGCAAATGTCAGGCATTTGTTTACAGGCCTATCCTTGACTAACTCATCCCACCAATGCAAAGCAGAACCTTGAAAACTAAGGGAGGCCAAAGGTACTTTCCTTTCTTCCCTAATTTCATAGCATCGAAAGAGTTGTTCAACTTTGACTTCCCAATCTAGGTAAGTCTCAACATCTTCCCTACCATGAAAATGGGGTAGGTCTACCTTTGGTTCCCTAGCATGATTTATGTTCTCTTGAGGAGAATGATGATTGTATGATGAATATGAGTGATGCTTATGTTGATTTCTATAGTATTCTTCTTCACTACAGCTAAAATTCCTAGATGGGGATCTTATGAAAATTCCTTTATTTTTTCTATCACTCTCCCTCTCATCTCTCCTCTTACTCTCTTCTCTCTTTTTGCCTTCTCTCTTCTCGCTCTTTTTCTCTTTTTCTTTCTAGTTCTTTCCTTCTTCTCCTTTCTTCATCCTCTCTTCTCTCTCTTTGCCTTCTCTCTTCTCGCTCTTTTTTCTCTTTTCTCATTTTCAACATCTCTTTTTTTAACTCTTCCTTCTCTTTTTGTTTTTCCTTTTCTTTTATTTCTTTTTTTCTCTCTTTTTCTTCTCTCCTTTCTTGTTCTTTAGCCATCCATTCCCTAAATTCTAAGTTAAGGTTTTCAAGAGTGTCACCCTTAGAAGGTTTTCTTTGGTTGACACTCTTACTTGATGAACAACTCTGTGCACTAGAATGTGTGTGGGAAGTCATGGTGCTTGGATGCTAAAAACTAAAGGGTAGGCCAAAAACTTTTTTTTTTCAAGCAACACGCCTTTTTCTTTTTTGTTTTCTCACCTAAGGTGGCTTGATGAGTCTTTGGAACTCTTAGCCTCTACACATTTTTTTCAAAATAGCATAAAATAAAATAAAAGTGCAAGAATGTAAAAGAGAAAGGGCTCTAATCGTGCTCCTAAGGTGTTGAAGGAAGTGTACCACTTCTCCCTTCTTCACCTAATTAACGAGGAACTGCGCTAAAATTAACCAAAATTATTACAAACCAAGGGAAGGCCTTAAGGGCACTCAAACTCCCAATCTAAAATTAAGTATACACAATACAAAGAATAAAAAAAATAAAACAAAGTCTTCACTCCAAGCTTTTTGGTGTTTGTCTCCTTTTTATCAAGCCCCTTTGAGTTGCATCAACCCACCCTAAGAATGCTACCCTTGTTTCCTCTTGTTTGGACTTGCCAAAATTTTATATATAGAACCTTTCCCAACCTTTCCTTACCAAGGCCGAATACAACACAAGACAACAAACAAAGGTGAATAACAAAACAAGGTTCCCAAATCCAAGTGGATAGATTAAACAATGACAAACTCAAAGAAGTAAAGAAGACAAGCAAGAAAACATAAGGCTCACAAAGGAAGGTAGCCCACAAATAACTTTCCTAGATTAGCTCTAAGAGTAGAGATGAAAAAAGACTCAAACAAAAAAAAATGAAACCAATAGTTGCACACTTAATAAAATTTAAGTGACCAAAAACTAAAAAGCTTACTCAAGTAATTTTTTTTTTAATCACAATTGGTTCCTCATATCAAATTTTTCTACTATTAGGTACACAACTTTAAATTTGTCTTTCTTTTGAGTTCTTTATCTTCTTTTTTTTTTTAACTTGAACTTTTGCTATTTTTTTTAACTTTTTCTAATCATTTTGCTGCACCTAATAGCTTGTTGAATTGAAATTTTAATGAGGATGCTTGAAATAATAACACTTGAGTGAATAAGCACAAAGTAAGGTCACACAATTTTCAAGCAATGCAGGCAACTAAAGGCAAAACAACTTAGTAGTTCCAAATACCACTGAACTAATGGTGCTTAAGGAATGATGTAGGGCTGATTTTGAAGTAAATTGATTGCTCAAATTACTAACACAATTCACCCAAGCTAAAATTCCATAAAGAGCCACCAATAGTGAAGGTGAACCAAGTGGAAAGCTACTAATAATTCAACATAAAACAATAAACATATAAAGATTGAATTGAGCAAATATTTAAGAACAACAAAGAGATTAATATGCTTGAACTAAAAGCATAAAAGACTTAAGAGACTCAACAAGAGGTTCACCTCTTAGGAGCTCAATTCAAAATGTTTTTGAAGGCTTTTTGGTAAAAATTTTAAGAGGCTAAAACCTATGGAATTTAAATAAGACAAAATAGGAAACTAACATGACTAGTATTTGACAAAACACAAGATTAAGAAAAAATAACACACCTAAAAATAGAGCAAAAATTTCAGCAAGAGACTCAAAACAAAAGGCACAACAAAGTGGCCAAAGTTGATCACCACAATGGTGTGGGAAAATCCTCAACCATGTGGGTTTAATTGTCACAACTTCTTAGGCACACCTTAACATAAAAAACCAAGGGAAAATTAAGCAACTTGAACACGAAAATAAGATGCAAAGAAAGGGACAAATAAAATCGCATCAAATTAAATGGAACATAGGTGCGTAGATAGAAAACAAAAGCGGATATAATAGCAAGAATAAAAAGCTATACTACTAGACAATAAAGGAAATAGAGATGACATAAAATGAAGGACTTTAAAATAAAGAGATCAAAGAGATAAACAACAAAGCAAAAAATTTTTAGAAAGAACGTGACCTTTAGAAAGTGGCTCTGATACCACTTGATGTGATCTTTGATGATCACGTGCCCAAAGGATCCTTTCTAAGGTCACTTGGAAGGGAAATGGATTTACAGAGAGGAAAGGAATGGGGTGAGGCGCCACAAATACTAGTTTTGATAAGCCAAAGGGGAGAGGCCACAAGGGAGGGGTCCCTTGATAACTCTTAGAAGCTCTCACAAAGGAGAAAGGGGGACACTCAAAGGTAAGAACCTCACAACCAATATGGTTTCTAGGATTAAATTCAAGTGTGTAAAAAATACAAGTGAGGGAGGAGCTCCTATTTATAGAGGTAGCTAACCTCTTGAACAAGATAACCTAAAAAAGAAGGGCTAGGATTAAAAGGAGAGATCTAAGGGAGGAGGATTGAGAAACAATTCCCTCCTTAGATCATCAAACTTGGTGCCCAAGTTTCTCAAACCAAGGACCAAGATTCCTTCTTATTAGCTTAGGGGGTTTATGTAGGAAAAGAGGGGTGTAGATATCAAGGCTACCCCTTATTTCCTTCATAAAGACCTAAAAAGCTAAATCCACCCTCTAAATTCCTAAGACACCTCCTAAAAATAAAAAATGGACTAAATACATATCCCAAATTAAATTCTTAATGCTCCTCAAAATTAAAATAAAGGAAAATTACATTTTATTAACTAAAGTCCCTAGCCTAATATCTTCACTCTCCATAGGAGGTGAAGTCTTCCTTTGTCTGCAAGGGCTAGGTTTTCTTCAATCCTTCTAGCCATGGCCCTAGTGATAGGTCATTGGCTAGGCATGGTCACATCATCATCCCAAATGGATAAGGCTATTGATATGGTAATGGATTGTAGCTATTTGTGGACTATACATGAAATGATGTCGATGATTGGAAATAGTCATTATGGCATTTGTTTCTCCTCATTTCGTCTTCTTTATAGTTGGAGGCTTCTTCGCACTCATAGCTCCTGTTGACACATGAGAAATATTCCCCTTCCTTACTCCTATCTCAACTCTTTCTCCAAAAGGGTGATTGAAGCATATTAATGAACATAATGACCATCTCTTTTTAGATAAAGTAAGTTGCACTTGAGCAGCCACCCCTCTCCATTGTTGAGCATACTCCTTAAAAGTTTAATTCTCCTTTTTCATCAAGTTCTGCAACTACGTATGATCAGAAGCCATATCCATGTTATATTTGTATTGCTTTAAGAATTCTGCCAAGTCCTTCCAAGTGTGTATTTGTCCTCATTCTAAGTTCATATACCAATTAAGATCTACCCTTATTAAAATTTCTTGGAAGAAATGAATAAGGAGTTTGTCATCACGGGCATATGAAGACATATTTCTATAGTACATGGTTATATGACTTCTTAGGCAAGAGTCTCATTCGTATTTATCAAACTTAGGACCCTTGAACTTATGTGGAATTACAACATCTGATATTAAACATAAGTCAAAAGCACCAAAAACATAACTCTTGATTCCCTCAATGGCCCTCAATCACTCTTCTAAAAAGCACAAATTATCATTGGATAGGTTGTCTTTAGTTTATTTAAAGTGAACCAGAATGATTGGTTTAAGGTTGATACATTGGTAACTTGGGAGGCCCTTAGGAGAAATGGTGTTACCTAAATGTGTGTAGGTGGGATTTTAGGGTGGAATCTGTGAGTCATTAGTCTCAAGGTTTTAGTTTGGGGCTTAAGTTTGGTTAAAAGGTATGATGGTAGATGTATGGGGATTATTTTCATGGTTATGAGCTATCGGTGGGGTGTAATTGGAGGGAGGCTATATGGGGGATTTGTAGCAGCAGTGGGATGATTAACTTCTATAACATTGGTGGCCACAAGTGACGTGTAGCCAAGAGGAAGGCCATATAGAGGGAATGGTACTGATACATTAAATTGTGGGATCGAGTTAAATCCAAGAGGATGAGAGGTGTAACTTGAGGTTCTTCTGAATGATTCCTATTTATATCTTTTATGGATTGCATCATCTCCGTAATCTTGTCCATGTGTTGTTTCATCTAGTGTATCTCCTCTTTTAGCGTTTCGTGTTGTTGTCCTAAGTCTTCCATAACCCCTTCCATGATTCTAGTCTTAGCATGAGTCCTCTAAAGGTGTCGCAAGGACGATTTCTTTAGTTCAATCTTTTATCTTCTATTTTTATCTTTGTTGAATAGTGCCTTATGAGTATATGATAAAAATGCAGTTACTCTATTAGTTTCTAGACATGCAAGGTTATTAGAGAAATATAAGTTTCTTAACACGCATAAAAGCATTATTTTTCTCAACAAGTAGTTAGAGGAACACAACTATCCTTCATAAGACTCTTCTTCTGGAACATCGTGTTTTAAGTACTAAGCCTCTGTAAGATATGAAAATTTATGCACGAACATATTTTTTTATACTTTTCCTATAAAACATCACATTCTAAGTACTAAGTCTTACAGAATACAAGACTTCAAAGTAGGGCACACATGAATTCATTTTTTTTTTAAACTTTTCCTATTGAAAGTCACATCTTAAGTACTAAGTTGCAAGAGAAGTATTAGCACCTTACAACGTTCGTCATAAGACAATTACCTCTAATTAATTAAGCAAATTATTTATCTTTTAAAATATTTATCTTATCCTAAAACAGCTAAAGTAAAAAAAAATACTTTATTATGACCACTATCATTGTTATTAGAAAAATCGAGCTTGTTAACAAAAATTTATTATATTATTAGTAAAATTGTTGTTATTGTTGTTGTTATTATTATTGTTATTATTATTATTATTATTATTATTATTATTATTATTATTATTATTATACGTAATCATATTTTAATAAGTTTAATTGGTATACACTGTCAGTGTAAAGATTTTTACACTGACATTCAATAACAACCTTTCATTTATGATAAATTTGTTGACTTTACTCATTACTACTTTAAAATTCACATAAATGAAAAGTCATGATTGAATGTCAATGTAAAAATATTTGACACTGACAGTGTATACCAATTAAACTCTTTTAATATTATATTTTAGAAAAGAGATTATTATTATTATTTATTTAGCTTGACAAGAGTGGTCCCCTACTCTTACATATCTTCGATTGCAATCAAGAACCAGAGTTTACGTAGTTCTTCTTAAGTACGTGTGTGTTGTTATTATTTTTTAATTTACTTTATTAAGCTTAGGATTTCAGAACTGTCACAATTCATACATCTTAAAATTTAAAATTGACAAGGTGTACACCCAAACCAATCTATTGGAATATTTTTATCTTTTTAGATTACTTTTTCTTTTCTTTTTACAAATATAATTTCGACTAGTAATTTATTTGTTTTTTTAGAGATAAAATTTAAGACAAAAAATTTGTCACAACTTATGACATAAATCACAAAATTTAAAAGATGTTGCATCTAATTAATCCTTTTATCTCTATTAAGAAAATTTATAAATAAAAATAGCGAGAAGAAAGTTAAGATTTTTATCATAAATTATACTTACAGGATAGTTTTATTATAACTAGAATTAATTAAGGGGGAAATTTGACTACACAAAATTATTGTAATTTATACAAATTTAAATTTTTAGAGATGAGATTTAAGACAAAAAGTTGTCACAACTTATGCCTCAAAATTACAAGATTAAAAAGATGTCATATCTAATTAATCCTTTTATATCTATTAAAGAAATATTGCAAATAAAAATAGTAACAAGAAAGTTAAGATTTTTATTATATTATACAATACTTACGGAGATGAGAGTTAAGACAAAAAGTTGTCATAACTTATGCCTTAAAATCACAAGATTAAAAAGATGTCACATCTAATTAATCTTTTTGTCTCTATTAAAAAAATTATAAATAAAAATAATCCTAAAGATTCATTAATTTATTTTTTTAATTATATTTTGATTTTTTATAATAACTAAAATCACATCCATAAATTATCATTTATAAAACATATATCATATTATTTTTATATAAATATTAAATTTAATATTATAATGATCATATATTATTTTAAATTAACATTAATAAAAATAATTGACTTATTTAAGTTTTTAGTTCCTAAATTTTTAGGGATCAAAAGGGAAATTTAGTGAAATTTTGGGACTAAAAATTTAATTAAGCAAAAATAATTTAATTATGTTAACTATTTTAAATTATGATAAATTAATATTTTTTAATTGCAAATGATAAAATTAATAACAAAAATAATACAAAAGGAAAAATTAATATGTAAACATCATTAAATATCACAAATATAATTTTATATGATTTAATCGGTAAAGTTATTGTTTAAAAAAAATGACAACATAATAATTAAAAATAACTAGAATTTCGACTGAAAAATTAATTCTTTCTTCTACTTTTACTTTAAATTTCTTGGAGCATTAATTAAATCACCACAACTTGACTTGTAATTTTTTTTAAAACAAACAAATTTTAGTTTAACATATTTTTCTTATGGACATATAAATAAAATGAAGGAATTAAAGATAATTACTAAATAAATATATTTTTCTATAAGCCAAAAAAAATTTATTGAAAATTATACGAAAGCATAAGAAATATTTTTCGCACAAAAAACAATAGAATCCAAAATACATGGCCAAAAACAAAGGAAACTAACACACTCGCTCAATACAGTAGTGACTAAGTTCATAATGAGTATCCAATATGTCAAAACATTCAACATATTGAATTAACAATATTTTAAATATTAAATTTATCCAAATTAGCAAAACATTCAATATATCAAACTAATAATATGTTAAATATTACAACTATCCAAACTATCATAACATAACAGTCTCATAACATGTTAATTTATGATTTATGATTGTCTTTCTCATTTTATATTAATTTGATATTACCAATTTACTAATTTGCTGATATATTATTTTAGAAATATTGTTGGAGAAGTTTAGAAATATTGCTTTGTTGAATGGAAACATGGATATGACTTTGTTGTGTTGAAAACAATGGCTATAAGTTTTCTTATGGAATGTAAGATTTGCTTAAATTTGGTTTGTTGTATACTATTACTTAAAACCTTCTTATTAAAGTTTTACTATTGGAATCCAAATGTACTCTCTATTATTGACAATATAAGGAATACAATTTCACTTTTAAACATACACTTGTTGTAATCTAGTGACTAGTTGAAGAATGCATTATGGAAGGACCTTTATTATTTACATGTTGAATAATTCTATAAATAAGCGTTTACCTACGATTAAAGTGGTAAGTATAAGTTTATGAGTTTTACCTTCAATTTATGGTTGTAGCTATAACTTAGTGACCTTTACCGACAATTCGAGGATGTAGGTATAGGTTTATGGTTTTTACCTATAAACACTTTAATTGTAACTAAGTCTTCTAGTGACACATGATTACCTTTCATTGTACACCCCATAAAGTTGACAGAGAAACCAAGCGTAGGTCAAAGTCTATTATACTTTTACCTATAGATTTAGAACTTTTATGGACAGTAGATGCCTGTAGGCATAGATAATTTTTCTTATAATATAATATTGGCTTTAGGGAGGAATCTAGAAGGGAGGGTTGGATAGATTCACAAAATTATTTTTCAAAACCTTTACTATTCAACAGTATCATAGTATTTTAAAAAACAACCCCTTTTAGAAATTTTCAAAATCTACCTTCTTTTAAAAAATGGGATTTTCAAGAATTCAACCCTTAAAGGAAAAACACCAATCAATTCAATTCCTCCAATAATGATTTCAAATAAAATAGAAGAGAAACTTAACAAGAATTATCTTTCAAGTAATTCAGAATCAAAAGGAAAGGGTAGAAAGAATAAAAATCAAATCCACAAAATATGGGTCAAAACCTAAATTCAAACTCAAGAAAATGATTAACAAAAATATGGTCTATAGCAAGAAAACTTAATGAATCAAATACAGCTACAAAAACTCAGATGTTAGTGCTTCAAGAATTCAACAAGGACTGAAATTAAAGAGTATAAGGAAGAGAGAATTTGCACAATGATTTATACTGGTTCAGTCCAACTGACCTACATCTAGTTTACTGACTTAGCTTTTCGTTAATCTACTTTCCACTAAAATCTCAGTACATGCAACCACACATATAGATTTTAATCCCAGAAACATTTAAACCACAAAAGAAGAGACTTTCTCTTACACCCTACAAGAGTTTATTACACCGTGACACCCCGCCACTTACAACGCCTCACTTGTAACACCCCGCTACAAGATTTCCCAACAATTTCAAGAACACCTCAAGAGATTTTTCACCTTGTGCAAAAACACAACATAAGGGTACAAAACAATATCACCTGAAGTGAAGAGTACCTAAACAGAAAGATCAAAACTCAATAAAGTCTCTTCCTTGAATCTTGAAAATGAAGCACCTTCAAACCATAAAAAAATGGGTATGAATCTTGGAGAGAATTTTAAGAAATCATACAAGAGAAGCAACCACTTGATTGGATTGATCAAAAGTTGTAAAATCTGTTTTCAAAAAGCATTTATATCAATTTTGATGCATGGTAATCGATTACCTACTTGATTACCTGATATCCTACATAAAACTAGTCCAAAGTGCTTGCTCTCAGGAGTAATCGATTATTGAAATTAGGTAATTGACAAAACCCTAGTCGCCCTAGGTTTTTCAAAAACATACAAAAGTCCACCTAATGTACTATAGGATTGACCTAAGATCGAATCACAAGAAAAAATGCATGCAAAGATTGTTTCTGGCTAGTTCTAATATTTTTTTTTCTCTTCATCAGATTAACAAGGAGGGGTTAATTGTAGAAAGAAAATGAGCAAGAAAGAAAGAAAGAAAATTCCCAGGAAAGCATAAACAGATTCACAGGAAAATTTGAAATTCGTAGGAAAAGGAAACATGTAGAAACTAAAAATTGAAGAATCCAAAAGAAATATTTTTGAAACTGAAATAAGATTGCAGAAAAAGAAAAATGTAGAATCAGAAATTGCAGAATTAAGGCAAGAATTGAAAACAGGAATTGAAATAAGAATTGAAAACAGAAATTTAAGAACAATGGTAGAGTAGAAATCTGAAATTGCTCCTGCACCTAGCCTAACATGCAACCAGTCAATTACAAGGAAATGTCAATTCTTGATCAAGAATCATGCATAATAGAAAGACAAGGGAAGAACACAATGTCGGAGCAAACTGAAAACTAAAATTGAAAGCTGGAAATTGAACTCCAAGAGAGAAAATCTTCTCTCCATAAAAATTCTCTAAAAACTTTACAAAATTCTGAAAGTAGTGTATTTGTGGTCCTCAACCCCTACTGGATTTTCACTCACATGAATAATGGTTCAAAAATCCTTAAAAATATCTCCAAACTCGAAACATCATGCTCCAGATATCTAAATTAAAGACCTAGAAGTCAGGAATCCAATGCAAAAAGAATCAACCAAAAATAAGGTCTACAGAAAAAGTTATGGCCAAATAATCCTTATAGGTATGTTTTATAAAAAATATTACTTTATGCATAAAAACCTAAATGCATGAAATAAATAAGAAATAACACCTTAGAATATATAGCAAGAGTATAAATGTGAACATATAAAATGAGTCATCAATAATCGATTACCACAGAGAGCATCAATTCCTTTTCTCAAAAATTCTCCCAGGGTAATCGATTACCATTTTTAGGTAATCGATTACCTTACCTAAAAATCCATTTTTGAAGCTTTTCTAGCATAACTCACTCTATGAAATCCATCCAAAATCCTAAACACATTCTCAAGCCTGTATAAAATACACAATACAAATATCACACCTATAAACATGTTTGGTACTATAAAATTGATTTAAGAGCAAAAACAAAGAGAGAAAAGCAAAACCAAAACTTCACCAAACTTTAATGAAGTTCCTTTGTTTCCAACATATAACATTCACAAGAGATATATATCAAAATTATCAAAATGTTCCATACATCAAACTGATAATATGTTGAATATTACAATTATCCAAATTATCATAACATACCAGTCACATGAAAGATATATAACTAAGAAAAAAAATCATAATTTACTTATGATGTGCAATAGCTTTGGTTTCTCAAGTTACCAGACATTGTTCTTTTATTGTCCACCTTATATTAATAATCAAAACACCATAATTAATTAAAAATTCATCATAGCAAAAAATATTTTGTGATGAAAAATTAATGATTTATAATACTTTTATGGAATTTAATTACTTTTTATGCTTACCGCAAAGCATGAATTCTAAAAAATATAGATGTCATCCTTTCCTCAATTTGCCTTCCAATTTTTTCTTCAAGTGTTATTTTATATTCTTCAAAACGTACAACCATTTCCTCCCTCATGTTACGCTTTTCTTGAAGTTAAGTCTAAACATATTTTAATTTCATTTCCATGTTTTTCATGCTCATTTGATAACTGTTGATGTAAACATGGAACAGACCTTCCTTTGGTTGGTTGAATGTCTGCACCAAAACTATAATAGTGTCCTGATCGTTCCCTACCACCTTATTGAAAAACTTCATTAACAATTTGGTCTTTATTGTTCTCCTCATTTCGGTCTTTTAAATTTTTCAAAGCAACATATTGAACCCTTATCTAGTAACCACAAAATTAAAATTGTACTTATAATTCTTGATAGATAATAATAAATTGATTATAATTATAATTCACATAAAATACCATATATGTACTTCCTTAGATGCTTCATCTATCTATGCTCCCTTTTTTGTATGAGTTATTTGCTATAAAGCTTGAAAGTTAAGATGCATTAAGGTTGTTTAATTGGAGTGTTTTCTAGGAAAGTTGAGAAAATTATTTCAGGAATATAAGGTAAACTGAAAAGAATATTCAGAGACCTAATTTAAAAAAAACTGTAGGAAAATAAAAAATTGGTTTTCCATAAATTTACTATATCTCTCTAAATAACATCAAAAGACATAGATTCTTATTATATTATAACATTTGGATCTATATTTCTTCTAAATCAACTGTGTAGTTTTTACTACAACAGTGTGGACTTGCTCTTGTAGCTAGCTTTTCTTCTTGTTGCATCACCCATACTAGCGTGGGGTTTTCCACATATATGTGGTGATTCCTATTAGCAAACTTCTTGTTAAAACATTAAATAAAATTAACATAGAGGTAGAGGATCACACATGATGAAATTGAAATAAAAAAATAGATTCAAATGAAGTTAAGGATTTTAATTAAAAGTGAGACAAAATTGGTAATTAAGGCATAATACTAACATACCTTGGATTTAGGACTTGAAAAGTAATTTACTAAATATTTTCAATCTTCACAACTTAAGTTTTGAGGTTTATGTTCCAAAGCTATATCAGATGTTTCATATTGTTTGAAATGTTGGTGAAGTCAGCATATATGATTTTTATAAAGTAAGTTTACACAAAGCTGTGGAGGCATCCTGAAAATTTTTCTACTCAATGCGTTATCTATAGAGATGTGAATTTTTTCATAGAGATGTGAGAGGTTTGTGGAAAGCTTTTTTCTTCTTCGCTCATTGTTCACATGGTTGTGACTATCGTCACATAGGTGTTAGTAATGTCAAAAAAGTTTTTTTTCTACTCAATATATTTTCCACAGGTGTGCACAATGTCAATGATTATTTTCTACTCAGTGTCTTATCCACAAGTATTTGAATTTATAAAATATTAGATAAACTAATAAATATATTACAATATAAATCTATCTTAATTAAATAATTTAGTTAAAAAAAATTTAATTAATTTATGAATGGAATAAATCAAGTAGTCAATATATAACATATAAATTTCTTAAAAGTTCAATGCACACGCATTAGTTTGACCCAAATGGATTTGTAAACTTTTTAGTCCTGTGAGCTTTTATGTGGGCCTTTTGGCTCTATGAATTGTTGAGATTTTAAAATAACACTTATTCACATTTGAAATAATACCTACTTTTTAAAAATACTTTTTAGTATCCCCAATACACCCTAACTCTAATTTCCCCAAACACTTCCCTTTCTTTTTATCCTTTAGTCACCACCCCTTTTTTTCCTTCTCTCTGCTTAATGCTTCCCTCCCTCCTTAACACCTACCATAAAAAAAGTTTGAAATTTTTTATCTCTCCGGAGAAGGGTTTTCAGACCAAATTTTGGAGAGGTTTGCCTATACGGAAACCCTTCTTTAGAAAGGTAAAAAAAATTGTTTCGCCTTCTTCATAGAAGAGAAAAATATAGTCTCAAAATTTCTTTTTTGCTTCAATTAATAACAATAAATAATATCATTACTAACAATTAATAACAATAAATATTTAATTTAAATATTTTTAAAATCATAAAATAAAATTAATAAAAAATTATTACCAAGTTAAAAATAAATAAAAAGTTAATTTAAAAAATTATATTAACAAAAAAATTATTAATAAACATTATTTTGAAATTTAATTAAACTTAATTAAATAAAATATAATTTAATTAAATTTAATTAAACAATAAAAAATTTATTTAATTTTAATTAAACCTAAACAATTAAAAAATACTTCAAAAGAAATGTTTTTACTCTCTAGAGAAAAAATTTGTCTCTCTCCGGAAAGGGCTATTCGAAGATGCACATTTTTTTGCTCTCTAGAAGCAAAAAAATAAAAAATCAGAGAGACAATTTTTTTGCTTTTAGAGAGCCTTATCTGTATAGCAAAAAAATTTACTTCTCTTCCATTCTAGAACACCTCTTTCGAAGAAAATAAAAAAAAAAACGTAACTTTTATAATAGATTTAATAGGAAGCATATGCGTCTTTTTGTAGTAAGTAGGTACTATTTTATTTTATTTTATTTTCTTGAAAAACAAACTATATATATTACTTCAATGAAACAAATGGCTTCATAACCTGTACATTATAACAAAAGATAGACCACCACCTTTACCTATACAAACAACCCCACAAACCCAATTACAACCAAAACCATGATAACTATCCACCTCCTATAAAGCTATACATACTAGCAAAAATAAAATGCCTCAGAAATATTATGTGAGGATCCTAACTGTACACTTGAGGACGTCACCCAAGGTCGCCACGTAACCTCAAAGTCATCCCCTTTCTCAAGACCATCATAAGTGAGGTTGCCCCTTATAAAAAAACCTCACTAACCTACTCAGGAAACTCAACCAGCACAAATGAAGAAGCTCAAACACTCCAAAAAGCCATTCAAGGAGACTTGTTGTAGCCATCACAAACCAACAGTTACAAAACAACTTAAGAGGTAATTAATGAGCAATAAAGTGTCATTAAAGCCATATTAACCACGTCTCAAGTATAAAAGAAAAAAGAAAGGTATTGTAAATCTCACCTAAAATAGAATACTAAAGCATCTTAACTGACTTGAGTGTCGAAGTGTCTCTTGCAGGTATCCTCGGTGTCACGCTTTCAAGGACCCATTTAGTGGACTTGTTGGAGGACTCAAACAATGTTTTCCAGTAAGTACATTTGGCACCATCGTGGGGTCTCGATAAAACTTTTCCCTGGTCACCACCAAACTAAAAGAGCAATAGCAGAAACAGAACCACCAACCATCTCGGAACTTCAACAAATAGAATAAAGAACTATGGCGTATCATATCGGAGCTACATGCCAACAACAACAACCATAAGGGGACCAACCGAACAACTTTCACGCCTCACTACAGTTGGAACCGCACGACCTCCTCTCCTTGCCACCATCTCTCCATCACTCCGCTGAGGTGACATAATAGCAAAACCATCACATCATCCCACACTAGTCATCGTTCTACTGCCATTGTGATTACGATGATGACTTTGAATGCCATTCTTTGGTTCTAGAAATCTTGGAAAATGAGTTACCCCGCAACTGGAAACCTATGACCCTAGAAGGGTATGAAGGAGTAATTGACCCTAACACCCACATTGATGACTACCTATCTCAACTCAACCTAAACTTTACTAATGATGTTGTCTGATGCCGAGTATTCCTTACCACGTTGAAAGGGATGACCTTAACATGGTTCACCCAACTTCCCCCTAATTTGATGCTATCTTTCATGAACTTGTGAACAAATTCAAAGCCCAGTATGTCACCAACTGACCTTACAGCACCACAACACTGGCCAACCTACAACAAGGGGAGAAAGAACCCTTGGGAATATTCATCGACATGTTTATAGCGATCTCCGTCAAAATCAGGCGACTTTACCTTGATGTCCCCTTCCACTATATACTTATTAGACTCCGACCTGTTCCCATCATGAACAACCTTTGTAAAAGGGAATCAAGCGACATGAATGAACTTAAGGCTCGAGCGTGACATACATCCACATGGAGGAGCACACCTAGTTTAGAGAAATAATGTTAGCACCCCTAGGTCAAACCATTAATACCCTCTCCCAGGAGTTCAAGTCTCGCCACGCACAAGACAGAGGCTTCAGAAAGAAACATGGTAAAAAGCCTAGATATGACTAATATACCTCTATGAATGTGGTTAGAGTGCATGTCATGGAAGAGGCATAAATCGCCGACCACCTCATATTACCTGCCCTAGGACAACCTACTACTAAGGTTGTCCCCAGCAAACACTGTCAATACTATCTCATGATAGGGCATGATACTATTGAATGTCAGACCTTAAAAAACAAGCTTAAAGAGTTGATAAAGGCAGGTCATCTCTCAAAGTATATCCAAAAAAATTTGTCAACCTCACAAGAAAAATAAATGGGCAACAAATACCACACCTCATCTTGTAGAGACCATAAACCTAGGAGTCGTGAACGACGATCTCCTAAAGATCGCCCTAGGTAGAAGTCGGATGATGAAGACCTCAAGGGAATAATCAATACAATAGTCGGTGGCTTCCCTGGTGGAAGACATACCAACTCAGCTTGCAAGCATCACCCGTGAGCGGTGTACAACATTGACTCAGGAAGAACCACAAAGCCCACCTCCCAGCCGAGCATCTCATTCACCCAGATCAAGATGACCCCATGGTCATATCAGTGGTAGTAACGAACTAAAACTCAACAAGACATTGATAGACCAAGGGAACTCTGTTGATTCCTTCATACACCCTTACAGTGAACCATTGTATGGATTTGTGAGGAGTAGTGTGAAAGCCAAAGGCTATATAGATCTCCTCACCAGGTTCGGGAAGGAAGGTCAAAGAAATTGGTCACTGTGCGGTATCTGTTAGTAGATGTCCCCTCCTCATGCAACATCTTCATAAGGAGACCCACGCTTCACAAACTCGAGGCAATCGTCTCCACACCACACCTTGCGATGAAGTTCTTGTTGACCAACAGAGATGTCGTCACGATAAAAGCTAATCAAATAAGAGGTTGATATGCTATGTTCATAGCTTGAAGATTACAACAAATTGCACCAGAGAAAACTCTTGCACATGAGTCACCAATCAAAGGGGTTAGCATCAATGTCATAGAGAACACTAACCTTGACCCTAGAGCTGAATATGAAGATTTTGACCCTATACTGGTGAAAGCTCTCATAGATTACCAAATAGGCCCTGACCCAAACCAGGTCACCAAGATGGGAAATCGACTTGACAAAGCCACACATCACCAGGTTAAGACCATGGTCACCCGCAACGTAGACTTGTTTGCATGGAGCAGTTCAGATATGTCAAGCATTGACGTGAATTTCATCTGTCACAAGCTCGCGGTATACCCTCATGCCAAGCTTATCAGTCAAAGATGATCGCCAACTTCATTAAATGCGTACCTATTCAACCTTGTTATCCAATATAGTCATGGTAAGAAAATCATCTAGGAAATTATGAATGTGTGTGGACTATACAAACCTAAGCAAGGTTTGCCCTAAGGATACTACCCCTCCCTAGCATCAACCGACTTGTGGACGGCTCCTCGGGGCACATAACCCTTAGCTCTCTGGACGATTACTCAAGGTATAATAAAATAATGATCTATACCCTATATCAGGAGAACACAACCTTTATCACCAATGGCGCCAAGTACTGTTATAAAGTCATGCCCTTCGGACTAAAAAATGCATGAACAACTTACCACAGACGAATGCATAAGGTCTTTAAGAACCAGATAAGTTCGATAATAGAGGTCTACATGGATGAAATGATAGTCAAATCAAAAGATCCGTCACACTATGCATCTGATTTAGCATAGGTGTTTGACCAGCTACATAAGCACAACATACGCCTCAACCCTAAAAACGTGTGTTCAGAGTAAATGGAGGTAAGTTCCTAGGGTTCATGCTTTCCAGTAGAGGCACAGAAGACAACCTTGATAAATGTCAAGTCGTAATCGGTATACGTAGCCTAACTTCGAAGAAGGATGTACAAAGACTAACAAGACGCCTGACATCAAATTCAAGATTCCTACCTTTCATGGTAAGCAACGCTAAACCCTTCTTTAAGCTGGTGAAGAAGACAAAGGACTTCACATGGACAAAAGAATCTAAAGCATCCTTCCAAGAATTCAAGACTTTCAATATGATTCAAGTTCCCAACCTCAAACAATCAAGCCGAATATGAAGCTCTCATTGCAGGGCCAAAATTAGCCTTGGAGGTAAGAGCAACCAAACTACAATGCAAAAGTGGCTCGCAATTGGTTACAGTATAGGTGAAATGGGACTACCAAACACAAGATGACCAACTCCTTAAGTACTACAACATGGTGAAAGACTTCATTGATCAATTTTATGAATTTAACATCAGCCATGTCGTCAGAGAAGACAACTCCTGAGCTGACCTCTTGTCAAAACTCATAAGCACTAAAAAGTCAAGACAACATCACACCATAATCCAAGAAACCCTCAGCCGACCACGCCTGGAGGTGTTACCAGTCCACTAATGAGAGCTTGCATGAATGACCCCTATCCACGCTTATCTGTCACAAGATGTTCTATGTAATGAGCCCATTGAAGCCAAGAAGATAAAAAGAAAAACAAGTCCCTTTTTATTGGTAGCAGACGAATTCTTCAGACGAAGTGCAACCCAACCTTTATTGAAGTGTATGAACCCAACAGAGTCTGACTATGTCCTTCAAGAGCTACATGAAGGAATATGTGGCTTCCATAATGGATCCCAATCTATGGCCACCAAAGTACTCACGATAGGGCTCTACTCGCCTACTATACTTAACGACTGCAAATACTTCATCTGCAAGTGCAACAAATGCCAAGAATTTGGGAACTACCTTTCCTACAAGCCCGAGGATAGGCCAAATTTCTGGTCGTCACCATTGACTACTTTACCAAGTGGATAGAGACAAAGGCGGTAGCTAGCATAACAGGACGGTCCATTAAAAGTTTTATTTGGCAACAACTAATCTGCAACTATAGAATCCCAAACACAATAGTCTCTAATAACGGGAGACAATTCATGGACTCCAACGTGCAAGTGTTCCTACAAGAGCTCAAAATCAAACACTTTATGACATCTGTCAAACACCCCCAAACCAATGGCCAGGTTGAAGTAGCAAACAAGGTCATCCTAAATTAGCTTAAAAAGACGTTGGGGATTGCCAAAACATTGTGGGTAGATGAACTCCCAAGCATCATGTGGGCTACCATTGCTCCTTCCAATCTGCCACACAAGAAATGCCATACAAAATCATCTACGGCTCTAACCCATGATCCCAGTTAAAGTCGACGAGCCCACCTCACGACAAATCCACTTCAGCCAGTAAACCAATGAGATCGCTCTACGAGAAAACCTCGACCTCGTTGAGGAAATCCAAGATCTAGCCAAGACTAAGGAAGCAACGTGCAAGCTCAGAGAAAAAAAGAAGTTACAACAACAAATTCAATCCCAGATCTTTCCAACCTGGTGACCTAGTATAGAGAATGACAAGAGAAACAAGGAAAAACCTGACGCATGGGAAACTCGCAGCACCATGGAAATGACCATTTCGAATCATTGAAAACCTACACAACGACGCTTGCAAATTACAAGAGGTTAACGAAAATAACATACCTCGTACTTGGAATGCCTCACATCTAAAGTTCTATTATAGTTAAACACTATATAAGTACTCTTTCCTACTCTAGTTCCTTTTTCCCTAAGAAAGGTTTTTAGACTAGAAAAGTTTTAACGAGACCCACTATATTAAAATACAATTTTATAGTGCCTTTACATCTCAACTTTCTAACTTGCAAGCTAAAAATCGCTATTCAAAGGCGAACTCATAAAGGCCAAGCACGAACCTTCCACTCACAAGTTGAACGCGAACTTGTAAAGGCCAAGCACAAGCCTTCCATTAACAAGTCGAATGCGAACTTGTAAAGGCTAAGCGTGAGCCTTCCACTCACAAGTGGAACGCGATCTCGTAAAGGCCGAGCGTGAGCCTTCAACTCACAAGTCAAACATGAACTCACATCACGCGCAAAAACAACAAGTATGGAAACTCGCGACTTACTCGTCAACTTGTAATGCACTTGTCTTAATAGTGGAATCGCAACTCACACCAGGCGCCAATACCAAACACACGCTCCATCTTCACAAAGAACAACTTAAAGCAACATATCACAGCAAAGCACAAGCACAATAAAAAAAGAGAGGTCCATTCATTACCAAAAAACCAAGTAAAAAAGTCATCCAAATAAAACATAAACATTTACATCAAAATGTATACAAAATGTAAAGAAAAGCAAAAATGCAACAACTTTTATCAAGGCCACCTACTCGACCACTACACATCCACCTCCATAACAGCATTTTCCCCTTCCTCCTCCTTGCCATCCTTTTCCTTATCCACCAATTGACCATCCTTCACCCCCTTGTTTATATCGAAGTGTGCCTTCTTTACATTAGTGAATAAGATTGCCTGCTTCACAGCCTTATAAAACCGACTCTTATGCTCCATACATATTTGCTATTGAGCCTCAGCCAAGTCGTCCTTCAGTGATTTATTCTTCTTTTTAATTCCCCTAGCTATTTCTGCAGGGTAGCTGATGTCACTTCCAAGCCAGATATTTTGCTAGTTGCCAACCTCATATTGTCCGTAGCCTTGGCAATGAATTGGCCTGAACGCTTATTGCCCCCTGAAACTGACTTTGAAGCTCGGACAACTGAAGTCGAAGTGTATCCATCTCCAAGCTTATTTACTTGTTGGCCACCTCTAGCTGGGCAGCTTTACCAATCGCAGTCGACCATTTTTTACCCCAGTAACTTAGCACACACTAGGACCTATCAAGCATCACTATGGTCGAGTTAAAGCTCTCAACAATACCAACCATCTCTAAAATAACAACATCAGTCGAGGAGACATCCTCAGGTTTAAAGTAATAAGAAGTTTCAACCCTCACACTCAAAGTGACTTCACATCCTTGGATTCCAGTATGTGCTCCAACTTATCCATCTAGTTCTCTTCCTTTCCCCTCGAGAAGCGCTTATACATAGTCTTCTCTTGAGTGGTATGAGAGAAAGCTCAAACTACATCCAAAGGGAAAGAGGGAGAAGTTATGCCTAAGCCCCCTTTTTCCCTCCATTTAGGGTGCATCGGATGACCCGAAGGGCGGAGATGAAATCGGTCGAGGAGAAAGAATGGAAGCATCCATTCGAGCAGGAAAAGTTGCCCTAACAAGAGAGCTAACCTCGTTTGCCACCACATGGCCATCTGAAACCACAGTGGCAGCCTCTTTGGCTTGCAACACCAACGATATCAACACTCCTCATCACGCATCCTCTAACTACTTCCCTTAGTGACCATAATAGTATCCTTTTTCGCCACGTTGAATTTTGCCTTCAACGACTTCCAGTTTTACTTGCCCATCAACTCTGTACAAAAGATACTCCTAAACTCGATAACGTCACTTCAAACCCACTCCCAAGAGGTCTAAAGGCGGCAAGTCCACCTTCTTACAATCACCCCCTCTCTTCTTTAGAACCTTTGGCACCAACACTTTCTTTTTCTTCTCCTCTCCCTTCACAACCATACCCTTCCCTGTTCTAACCTTCTCCTTGACCACTGTAACCCTTGAAGACATCACACCTTCAAACCTTATGGCCACTGGCACAACGCCACCACCCTTAGATGCCGAAGAAGATGCCTCTAGAACCGCGTATGAGAAGACTAATCGGACGTATCCACGTCTTCTCTTATACCCACAACCTCTCGCGGGAGGATAGAACCCTTCCCCCAGTTAGGCCTAAACCCGTCCCCAGAATCAGAAGACATGGCTAAATAAGAAAAACAAACGAGAATTGACAAAACCTAACACACTAGGGATGAAACATGAACAAAGCCAGAAACACGATAGACCAACTAGAAGAAAAAAACTATACAAAGGAACATACCTCACAGAAAGCACTACACACTTAAAAGCACAAGATCAAGCGAGGAAGGACGAGAACGTTATAGAAGCAAGAGAAAATGAAATGTATCCTACAACCCAGGATACGAACAGTCTTATAAACATTCTCGCTTAACTAATGCCAATCTGAAGACCCAACTACAACTTCCTTCCACTCATCCAACGACTATCAAACCACAATGACTCAACCTCTTCTGTTAACTCCCCAAACACATCATCCAAAGATTCAAATCCTCCCCACATCACTTCATGTGACAACTGATGGATGTAGGTAACGACATGGCAGAACCTCATTTGCACGCTCGTACACTTCCCCGCATTTGTCAGCAACCTCCACCACGACCTTCAGCGCCTCCCTGCTCACGAGTCTCGGAGCTCGAGGGGCTTATGTGCACCCTGTATAGTCACTCATGGTCACCTAACCTGCCCACCCACATCCATGCTAACCTTACTTCAGAACTCTATTACCTCACTACTCACAAGTCTCAGAGCTCGATGGACTTATGTACACTCAAGGACGTCACCCAAGGTTGCCAAGTCACTTGAGGTCGTCGCAAGCAACCTCAAAGTTGTCCCCTTTCTTAAGACTATCATAAGCGACCTTGAGGTTGCCCCTTATCGAAAAACCTCAGTAACCTATCTCAGGAAACTCAACCAGCACAAATGAAGCAACTCAAACACCCCAAAAAGCCATTCAAGGAGACTTATTGCAGCCGCTACAAACCAACAGTTACAAGACAACTTAGAGGCAATTAATGAGTAATAAAGCATCGTTAAAGTCGCATTAACCACGTCTTAAGTCTAAAAGGAAAAAGAAAGGTATTGTAAATCTCACCTAAAACAGAATATTAAAGCACCTTGACTGACTTGAACATCGGAGTATCTTTTGCAGGTATCCACGGTGTGACACTTTCAAGAACTCACTTGGTGACTTGTCAAAGAACTCAGACAACCTTTTTCAGTAAGTACACTAACATTACATCATTCTAAACACTGAATCGGGTTAATAAACCAATCCAAGAACATACATCCTATATGAAAATCACAACGATATTACATCCACTTCCATCAAGTTATATGTAGCAAGTACTATTTGAAATTTTAATAAGTATTATTTCAAAATGCCTTGATTGTTTTACTCTGACCCACATGGGTCAAGATCAAGCGCATGTGGACTGGACAAATTCTCAAGTCGGGTGAATTTCCAATCTTTCAATGTTACTGTTGAGTTCAGATATAAAAAATATTAATTACGACAGTAAAAGAAAAAGTGACACTATAAATAGCTTGCAAATGCATATTAGAATGAGATATTAATTAGGTGTGTGTTGTTAAATGTCTTGTGATTATCACAGAATGAATTGTTGTAGGTCCCTTGAAGGGATGGGTATCTTAAAGATTTGTCACAACTTTAATAAGCACATTTTTAAAACACGGCTTTTAAGGGTTACAAGAATCTAAGTAGAAGTTGAATTTAAAGGATTAGGTGTGGTTAAAGTGTATTACGTAGACAGCATGCTTTCGTTTTCAACATGGACAAGGGTAGGGTGACTGGATGAATTTGAGGTGAGAAGAACTTTTGTTAATTTGTGCTAGAAAGCTAGCTAAAAGCTTGTGTGTAAAGTATCGGAGAGATTGATTAGCAGTGCTTGGGCATGAATAAAACTTGAACACCATTAGTTAGTGGAGAAAAAGTAACTTTTCATCTGGCTTCATCTAAGTGGGATTTTCTATAGTTAGTAACACTTTAAGGATTCCATGTAATCGAAAAGTTTAAAGTAAAGAAGATGCCTTGTTCATTCAAACAAAAGCTTTTTGAGGTGGGAATTTGGCATCTTCTCCTTATCCCCTTATGTGACGAAAATGGAATAAGTATACAAGAATTAAATGGAATATATAATAGCTATTGCATGGGGCGGTGCTCCTCTCATCATAAGGACCTAGCGAGCCTTTTATGATTTCCTCTTCATACATGACTCATACATGTAGCAATTATGTTAAATAATTCATATACCCCACCACCACAACTGATAAATACCTAGTAATTTTCGTCTTTATCATAAAAAAAGTTTGTTCTAAAATACGAATCACCTCAGCCGCGAATTCGACAAATGAACCTTTTTTTTTTAAAAGGAAAAATATATTCATTCAATAAAACTAAGAGTTTCAATTTTATACATTCAACAAAAACAAGACTCTATTACCAAACCTAATAGTCAATGTCTAAAAATAAAAGGTTACTCACATACTTACATAATACAAAACACTCAGTATTTGCTCTATCCCTTTTTCCGTCACAACAAGGGATTCAAACACTAGAACACGTCGAGTATATTAAAATCAAATCTATATATCATTCACTTGCAAAACATTAATAAAAAATTCAACAAATAAACCTACCTATGCTTCAAACATGTCTCTCAAATTGGTAATATATGAACCAAGTTGAATTACTAATTCCAACAGAGTTAAATTGGGATAGATGAAATTTATTTCACCAAACTTTATATCTTCAAAATATTATTCAATTATTATTAATTAAAACCTCTCAATATGCACAAAAGAATTATAAAAAATTAAATAAAAGTCTAATTATTTTTAGGTTTAATTAATTCACGGATAACTAAACTTTCACCAACTTTATAACTAAATATCAGAATAACTTTTTTAATTGAGTCCTAAACTTTTTCTTTTCAATCGTGTCCTTATATCTACTTATCTTTACGAAAGAGATACCTAGACAAGGATTTTTTTAGTAGAATGAACATATTAAGTCAAAAGTCTATTGATATATCAAAATTCATTGTTCAGATTTTGTATATAATTCCAATTTTCATGTGATATATAAAAAAGTTTCATGTGATGTTAAATTAAAAAAAAAAATTAGTATGAGTTTTACACTGCATTCAATCACAACTTTTCATTTATATATAACTTTTAAAACATTAATCGATAAAGTCAACAAATTTATTAAAGAGTTGTAATTAAATGTCCATATAAATTTTTTTTTATTGATAATGCATAGTCTTTCTTTTCTTAAAAAAGTTGTGTGCAATTTATAATTAAAAAATAAGCTAGATAAATAATTTTAATCTAATAGTTGTAATTAAATAATTTTTTATCAAATAAAAATATTAAAAATTTATAATAATTTTCATATTTTGTTAGCTATAGGCTTATTGATGGTAATTAAATGATATAGTTTATGCATTTTATTACAAATGTTTTCTGATTTTCTTTCTTCTTTTTTTTTTTTTTTTTTTTTGCCAATTTCTCTCATGACCTTTTGATTTGTTGACTTCTTTCCAAATTATCGAAGCTCAGATTTGACACATGGCATCAAATGTGTTTTTCTTTTTTTTTTTCTTTTTTTATTAAAGATGATGTGAGATTTGTAATTAAATAAATAATTTGAATGGTTAATTTTAATCTTTTTTGCACATCAATTCGATGTGAGAGATCATTAGCTTTGTTCACGGATGACTTTTGCTACAAAATCCTAATTGGCTACGGAGTTTTCCTTTTCAACTCTATTTCTTTATACATTAGGCTTGAATAAGATTTTTTTTAAGAGATCTAAACCGAATTTACTTATATTTAGCTCATGTTTGATGGAAGTTTCTTATGAATGGCTTAGGTACAAGATATTGTATTTTCAAAAAAATGTCCAATGAAAACCAATCACAGTAAGATGAGTTTCTAAAAAATAAGATGCGCATCTTTTTTAATATATGGTTTCTTAGAAATAAAAATTTACTTTTTAGCAAAAATTAATTATATTAATCATTATATTTTTATTTTAATTAATTGAACTACTAAAGCAAAATGTCACTTTCTTAACATTGTGAACTATTAAAGCAAAATTATGTTTGTGCATAAATATCTTAAAGTTTACATGATGTTGTATAAATCACAAAAATTATTTAATATTCTACGGGCTACATAAACTAAGTCTCTTAAATCTTAATCATTAAATATGCCTAACAATATGCAGATTATTATTTCTAATCTAATAAATGTTATTAAATATTTCTATTTTTTACTATAACTACGTATTTTCGTCTAAATGTTAAGTATTTATTTTAATATATGGGATGAACTTTATAAAAAAGATTGAAAAGAAAAAATTTTCAGAATATAATAGACTTGAATTAGTATAAAATAAATGGTACTTTTAATCAAGAAAAATAATCATTAATATGTGTTTTGAAAGTAAAAATTAATTAACTTATAATGCATGATAAATTATGATTAGATATAGACTGAAAAAATTTATAATGTTCATGTATTATTTATTCACATTGCTTATTAAATCTTATTTATGAATGGATAAAATTACCAGAAAAAATTATGAATAATAATTTTGTTCACTTTTATTATTATTATTTAAAAATTAAACTAACAATAATTTGTAATTAGACGACAATGTGCATGAGTATTAAACTATATAAATCACGTTTTTTAAGTTAAATGAATATTATTAAAGAAATAAAAGTTAAGAAAAATCATGTATCTATCTAATAAATTACATAGATTCATATTAACATGCCGAACAATAAAAATTACCAATGTAATTTAGAAAATATAAAAAAGGGTTTATAACCTATTCAGTAAAAAAACATAGACTGTTTTAGAACATGACATCATTGCTACATTTTCAATTGAATGACTTGAACAATCTCTACAACATTTTAGAAATATCATTTTTTGATTTCCAAATATTCCAGTTTCCACAAACCAAATTTTTACAACATTTCTTGCTTTAGAATATAAGTGACATGATTTATGTACAACTCAACCATTTTTAATAACTATAACTTTAAATTTTGACGATTTATATATTTTTAAGTAACCATATTATTTATTTATCGGCCAAATTTTGACCATCCATATAATTTTATGTAACTATGTTATTAATATGTAATATTAACCCACTTTTATCAATAACTAATATATAGTAAAAAATAATATTTTTCCTTCACATCACATTTTTTTCATATATGATTGATTACATGACCAAAATTTAGAACTCAATACATAACTCGACATTACATCATAATATTTTATTATTAATTTAGTATGCATTTAAATATAGTAGTTTTATTGATAAAGAAATGAGTGTAGAGTTAATTAGTAGTTTAATATACAAGTAACATCCATACTGATTTTTTTTATAAGCTGAAAAATATAAAAAAAAAAACCTTATTTACACTATTACGTAAAAAGTTTTATATTTATATTGAAAATGTTAAACTCAAAAAATATTATTAGAGAGTAGAAACTAATGAGATGCGTTCTTTTCAGAAAGGTAATGATCTAGAATGGGGCTTAATAGCAGCATAAGAAAAACATCTTGTTCACACTTTATTTTCACCGTATAGCTTCTTTTCAAAAAGGAAATGATGGTACAATTCTTCTACTGCATAAAGGGGGAACCAACGGTCTTGTTTAGCTTGATTGGTGCTCTTCTGCCGACTGATTTCGTCTCTTCAAAAAGCAAGACCACTTTCTTTTATTCTAATCTAAACTTGAAAAAGGAAGGGAAAAAAAGGGATGGGAATAGCTGTGGAAGAGAAGAGATTGAGGGCAGGCACGAAAGTCTACTTGCTTTGAGTGCAAGAAGCTACCAAAAAACTTTTTAAGAGGAGATGGCCCTAATTTCTTTCCCAGTTGTGAGTGATTTGCTCTTCTATATGTTTGCTTAAAGTTTGACCTTGATGACATGATTATCATCTACTTTTTACATATCTTAATAAAAAAAAAGGCATGCTAAGGTGGGGTTTGGCTTGCAATATTGAAAAGTGCTATGGGACCTTTTGCCTCATTATATTCCATCAATTAGCCTTTGTGGGAGACTTTTTATCTGTCACCCTGTGATCATCTAACATTTTTAAACTTGTGACAAATGTGCTTTTCTTCTTAATTAATTTCATCGAGTAACGGAGAAGATATAAATGGAAATTATGAAATATTGAAAATGTGTGAATTAGAAATATTGGATATATGTAAGCAGAGAGAATTGTTATTTAGAAATCAAAGGCCATTAACGGTATAAAAAAAACTAGAAATTACAATCGGTTGAAAAATTAAGAGGGTAAAGTGTGTAATTCACTAATTCTATGATTGTAATTTTGCTCGTGTTTTTCACTCTTTATTTTTTCATGTGCATATACAGAAGGATCCTTGTAATGGAATCAAAGGGTGGTGGTAGCAATTGTTTACTAGGAAGAAAATAACGGGCGTCTTGGAATCATCATAGTTTCTCTATTATTGGTGGGGATGAGGATGGATTTGAAAAGGCAGGGGCTAAGGAAAGGGTGTAGTGGGAAAACTTTTCTCTTGCGAAGAAACCAACTAAGAAGCAACAACACCTTTTGACAATCATATGGGGTAAATAATTTAGAAAGAGAGAGATTGAAAATTGAATGTGTGGGAGAGGGAGAAGAAGTAAAATGATGGTAAAGAAAAGAAAGATGGCTTGGCTTGGCTAGCTAAGGATTAAGGAAAGGAAAGAAGAGAGGTGCAAAAGTGTTGTCTTAGGCTGATGAAATCACCCAAAGTCTTTTCAAATGGAGAAAATAATTACGGCATCATGCTTAAGATGTAGATGTATATGCTAGAGACAAAAAAGCCAAATTTTAAATAGTCAGAAAATGGAGAGAAAAAAATAAAGGTTCCGGCTGGGCAAAAGCATAAACTTCATCGTTGCCCTTGAGCCTTTGTATTTTTCTTCCCATGTTGACCCAATGAAATTTGCGTTCAAACTCAATCGATTAAGGTGCCCTATTTGCATAATATGGACAAAACATTGTTGGTACAATCTCACACGCATTATTATTGTCCCTTAACATTATCTTTTTTAGCTTCCCTTCCTATTCAATTCACTTGTTCACTTAATTCTTTTCTGTTTAACTCACTTTTTTATTATTATTTATTCCAATACTTTCTACGTGAGCTCATTCTTTGAATTTTGGTACCAAGTTTGCATCACTTCCCCGTGCCCAAAATAAACCAAGTCAATTATTTGCCAATATATCAGCAATTTTGTCGTTGACTTAAACTCCTAATGGGTATTTTAGATGAATAATAGTAGCTTCCTCAGAAGAATAATAATATATGATTAATTTATAGAATTGTTAGCAGGTTGCTAATGAAAAGTGAAAACGTAGCAAAATGTGGATGAGTTAAGATGTTAATGTCATCTCATGTCACAAACGGTATACTGGTCTTTGGCAGTTCCATCCCAATAATGATGAGTTTGGCGAAATTAAGTGTCGATGAGGGCATGCAATCAATGGTTGATGCTTTATGACTTCTCTAAAGTTAAAACACACCACCCAGTTTGGATTCTTTACACACTCACAGTTAAAACACGACCCATTGTTGTTTAGTTGCAGCAAAAAAACAATTGTGAATTACCGCACCTCTATTTCTTTATAAATAAATATTAATCACCGGTTCAAATTTTTTCTTTTATAATTTTTTTTTAACCTACATGGTAGTATTGTATAAGACGAAATACAGATAATGTTTTTTATTTTAAATGTTGTATAAGTGGATATAATATTTCTTCAATTAAATAGTATATAAGTAGATATTGGATATAACACTTGTTTAGATAAATGTTATATAAGTAAATATATCTTCAAATAAACGTTGTATAAGTGGATACAACTTTTCAGATAAATGTGATATTAGTGGATAAAGCGCTGGTTTAAAAAAACATTGTATAAGTTTCTCTTTTTTGTTTTTTAAATCTACTGACTTCTTTCATCTATTTTTATCATAATTTTTTTACACTTGTAAACTCAGTTCCAATTATAAGATAAATTGTACAAATATTATTTATTTCAGACCTTGATACAAAATAATGCAATAACTTCAGTAATTCCAAAACTATATAGAATGCTTATTTCCATTTTTTTTTTTCAAATTAAGTTGAATATAGTAAGATTCCAAAAATACCCAAAATGGTGTACAATGATGTATAAACATAATCCAACTCATAATGTTAGATAGTTTAGTGTAGATTGATTATGACAAAAAATTTTATCATTTTCTCTTTCAAATTCAACGGAAGTGTAAGACTTATAATTTATAAGTATATTTGGATTACATATTGACATCAATCTTCCCTAACTTTGATGATTTAATGGTCAGAATAATGTTTCCAGTTGCATTTAGTAAAATACTACAAAAACAAAAAGTAAAAGTAAAAACAAGTGACACAAAACTTAAGGAATAATATAAGAACTAAAATTACATACATCAATTGAGATAGTTCCTCCTTCACAATATCCAATGATTTCCTTCATATATTGACAAATATAATACTCACAATCATTGTTGTTAGGTAGCTTCAAACACTAAAAAAAATGCAAACATCAGTATAACTAAATGTTAATATTACAAATTGATTCTTACATAACAAATAAGTTTGTATAACCCTAATAATTCAATGAAGACAAACAATTTTTATGCAAGTAATAAAATATATATCACCACCCTCAATATGAATGATAAATATATTCTTACATGTTAAACAACTTTTTGATATCTTATCTTATATTGACGTCATTTTCTAATAGGTCCATATAATAAAATATTTCTCTAATAAGATTGATTCCAATATAATAAACTAATTAACCAATCTAGAAAATATTTTTAGAAAATATTTTAATATATTAAATATAGAATTTTATTTAATAATTTTAAAAACATACAATATTTTTATATTTTCTTAAAATTTGTTTTTTTATTTTTTTATTATTTTAATATGATATATAAAAAAATTAAATATAAATTTATGAAACTAAAGTATACTCTAAAAATCACTAGTGCTTTGTATAAAACGTAAATACAAAGTAAAAATAACAAGCACATTGATCTTTTAAATTTATATTTAATTTTTTTAAATAATAATATTAAAATAAAATAATACTTTATAAGAAAATATAAAAATAGTGTGTATTTTAAAATTATTAAATAAAAATTCTAATATATTAAAATATTAAAAAATAAATAATAATAATTACTACTTCATATTTTAAATTTTAAAAAATATATATTAAATAATTATGATAAAATTAACAATAACAAAAACATCTAATTAATACAATTTATTATTTTTCAATGTTTCAATTTATCTAAATGGAAATAAATTTCTCAGCTTTATAAAATTATTTATCTAAATATAGTATTTTAAACATATTTTTTATTTTTATTATTTTTCTCTATTATTTTTTTATATTTTTATGATAAGAGAAAAGGGTTGAAGACGTGTACTAGAAAAAAAAATCAAAATTGAAAGTACATTTATCTGAATTTTAGAGTGTGGTTTCTATAATAGTGTCACATTTATTTTATTTTCTTAACGGAAGAGTATTACATATATTAAATCAAAGAGAAAAATAATTTAGATTTGATGTATATATATATATATGATTTTTAAATATAATATATAATAAATTTGTTAAATTTATCTTATATAGCACTTTATATAATAAATGTTGTATAGTGTTTTATCATCTAGCGCTTATGTAAGCAAGCACAATATAAGAATTCATGTGCTTCTTATATAGTGCATACACAAATAAATGTTGTATAAGTGACATTAATACAACTTGTCCTCTTGCCGATCGAGAAGTGACAAGAAGACTACAACTGAAAGAGATGTAGGGTAGGTAAGATTTTCTGGCTACCTTTGTTCCTTCCACTGAAAAATAAATAACTCAATTTTGGCATGCTTTGGCTAACCGATATTGGCTTCAAACCCTAACTAAGTTGATCTACTAGTAATAAATCCCACCGGGTACTTTACTAGTTCTCGACTATACAATTTCATCTTTCCTTATATATCTCACATGTGAATAAGCGTTATATAAGTAGCGTTATATATTTGTTATTTTGACGTAATAACACATTTTTAGTGTCTTTTATGAGTTAAAAATTATTATCCGAGAAGTATATCCCATATATAAAAATATATTACTATTAATTGTATTAAATTCAATAAAAATAGTTAATTAATTAATTGTAATTAATTTTTATAAGCCAATGACTAAAAATTTAATTATAGCTAATAATATCATACATTTAAATTTATTTTAAAATATCCATATAATTAAATAATTTAAGTAGTAATTACATTTAATGATACTATTCATAATTCATGAAATATTTTTTTCAATAAGTATAATTTAATACTATATTATTAATACAAAATAAATACATATATTTTTATGAAAAAATGTGTGGATATCATATTAATAAATTTTAAAATAGATTAAGGGAATAAAAGGGAAATTGACAATTGTTCCTCTATTTCTTTTTTATTTTTCTAATCTTGAAAACTTTTTGTTCTTATTTACTGTGGTTTTCAAATTTTAAAATAATATTAATTATTCTTTTACCAATCACACCTTCATTTTTTTTCTTGGTATTTAACTAATTCACATATTTTCATTTAATTTAAAGTAGAAATATAAAAGGATAACTAAAAAACCTCATTACTATTTAATTTAAATTAATTAAATCTATTAAATTCATTGCATTTCTTGGTTTCTACATAGAAATCTTAAAAAATAAATAAGAAGGGAAGAATGGTGTAGTAAAATTGAAAATGACACTATGTTCTTACAATTATAGCCAAGTAAATGCTTCTATTTATTTCTTATATAAAAGACCGATGACAATATAATAAATAATAGTTCTATAGGTTTCATTTCTTATTTGATAAACTTCCATTCAAAATTTTATACTTTTAGTAAATAATAAAAAGTATGTTAACGATCAATATTCTTCATCTATTCTCAAATCTTATTCTTTGTTCTTCTAATTATAAATTGTCGAATCAATTGAAGATTTCATATCACTTCTTTCTCAGGTTTAATAGAAGATTAATATCATTCACCTTTTCTGAATTACAACATCCTTGAACTTTCCTAATACATAATTCCGCTTTTCTTTATGTAAATAAGATAACAAGGGGCTGAAATAATTAGTAAGAGAAATTAAATTTAAATTTTACTTAAATTGATAATTTAATTGAGACGTGATGGATTTATTAGTGGAATTGTTATAAGGTGATTATTTTTAGATAATGGGTAAATGGTTGAGGTAAGAATAATTATTATTTTTTTATTTAAAAGATTTTGGTGAAATTTCAGAAAGTTTTTGAAATCTGTTTAGGAGAAGGGTGGATGTAGCCAGCTGAACTTACTAAATACTCCCTCGTCTCTCTTTTCTGCTTCCTTCTCATTTCCTTCATTTCTTCCTTCTTTTTTAAATTCATCTTTTCTCCACCTAATTTCTCTCTCCCTTTGCCGTGTGGATTATTTGTTGCATGATTAAGCTTTTATTAATGAAATCAAATGTGGTCTCTTTCATAGTTCCTGATTCTAAATGATCGTTGTTAGTGGTAAGTCTGAGGATGACTCTTCGAACCTTTTTCTGTTGATTTTTTATCCTATTGTTCCCGTTAAAAAGGAAATTCCCTTTAAAATTCTAATTTCTTATATTTCTGTTGAAATTGGGATTTCTGTCAGGTTCTAAGAGATTTTCTCGTATTGATTCTTCCTCTTTTGTTTGAATCACGTTTTAGAGGGAGAAATAGGTAAAGGAAGCCAAAATCTTACTTTTATTTTGAATTATTGTGTTTTGGTATATGTGAAATTAATAGGAGATAATTGATTGAATTATTGAATTAAAATTCGTTTATAATACAAAATTTGAGGGTGTTAGTGATAATTAATATTGTTGTTGATTTTGGAGATAAATAATATTTGATGAGTTTGGTGATATTTGACGTTTATTGATGATTAGTGATATTGGATATTTATTGGTGATTTTGAGTGATGTTGATTTTAGTAGTAATTGATGCTTATGAACAATTCTGGTGATCCTCGAAATCATGACGAGATGCATATTTATATAATGTATGATGATGAGATGTATGCTGGAATTGGTGAAAATGGGCAGTTACTAAAGAGTAACCTTACCTTGGGTGATGTGTATATCATGATGAGATGCATATTTATATAATGTATGATGATGAGATGTATGCTGGAATTGGTGAAAATGGGTAGTTACTAAAGAGTAACCTTGCCATGGGTGATGTGTATATATTATAGGTGTGGATGAGGTGTATTGAGTTGCGGTTGCATCTGCATGCACGTGAAGGTAATATGTGGTTTTACATTGCGATCCTAGTACCGAATATGCATATAGGTGGGAGAGGTACTCATGAGATATACTTGGACGAAAAATATTTTGTCATAAGGGTCAGGTAGACTTCAGACAACATTGTCAGTTGAGTATGTTAATACTTCAGTTGGTTGTCTGATAGGTCGAGTGGATGCCTGACACCAATGGTGAAATTTTTATGGCCGCCTTGATGTTCGAACTCAATAAATAGTCAGGACACTTCGTGTTATATCAATATATGGTGTTGAGTGCTTGTGTTTGAATAGAATATAAGTATGATTGATTGTGATTGTATTTGGTGAATTGATTATGATGGATTGATGACTATGTTTGGTGAATTGAATATGATAGATTGGTGGTTATATTTGGTTAATAGAGTATGAATTGAATGGTGGTAATATGTGGTGATTGATTAGTTATAGTGTAATGTTTGAATGACTTTTATATTATGCTACCTTTGCTTTTGTATTGTTTTTGTATGACGGTAATGATTGTGTTTTGCACGAAATAGATAGCAATGAGGATGTTGTGAGACGGGTAGATGATATGTGATTGTGCTAGAAAGTTGACTTGGAGTAGAATATGTTATTAAGTAAACTTTGTATAAGCTTTTGAACTTGGTGTAACTATTAAAGTGTAGAACATGAATAACTTAGTTATGTTTTGTAATGCAATTACACTGAAAGATAAGGTATTGTAATACACTTAGTACATAGTATATGGATGTATGAATGCTAAAGGTTAAATGGTGTAGAATTATCTTAATTGTAATGTGTTTTGCTGAAGATCATGCAACTGAGCTCTACAGCCTAGATAACCTCATTGAGCGAAGGGTCTCGCCCAACGAGAGTTTGTCTTTGTTAGGGAGACTTTAAGGTTTTTGCGCCTAACGAGAGGTCTCACCCAATGCAAAGTTTTCTTAAGTTAGAATTAAATAGGATTTATGTCCAGCGAGAGGTCTCACTTAGCGCAATTTCCTTTTTGTTTAGAATTAAGCAGTATTTTCACCCAACAACGTGTTTCATAAAGTGAATTCCTTTTACTAGGACAGTATGATACAGAGTCCTCGCTGGGCGACAATGTTCGTTGGACAAGCAACCATGTATGTCACAAAGCGACATGGTTCGCTTGGTGAGCAAGTGCCTCGTATAATATGATTTTCTTTGGTTTGAAATAGACAAAAATACCATATTTTTTCAAACATTATCTTAATTATATTCTTTGAATATTTTTAATGTTATTTTTTTTACTTTACTTGAATTTGAATTTGAATTTTTTATATTAATATGAATGAAAAATATTTTAGAGTTAAATAATCAATCATTTTTAGAGTTAAATCATAAAAAAAATTTATTTAATTTTTTAAGCCAAATAAATAAATTAAGAAAAAATTAAAAGAGTTTAATTGGTGTACACTGTTAATGTAAAAAGATTTTTACACTAATATTTAATCATGACTTTTCATTTATGTGACTTTTAAAGTAGTAATGAGGAAAGTCAACAAATTTACCATGAATGAAGGCTTATAATTAAATGACAGTGTAAAGATCTTTACACTGACAGTATATACTAATTAAATTCAAATGAAAAATACCAATTACGCTTTACGAAAAGTATAGCAACATACAAGTGTAAGAAATCGCTGAGTACAATACAACACCATAGGCAACAGAAAATTCCACTAGGACATCGAAAAGAATTAATAATTTTTATTTTATCTATATGTTTCTTAATTTAAAGTATAAATACATCTTATTTTTAGATAACATAATTTTGATTTCAATATTTATAAAAATCGCTTGCTTTTAATTCTTATCATTAAAGAGAATGTAATTTCATCATATCGTTTTTGTTAAATTTAAAAATAAAGAATTAGTAGAAAATATACTTTTTTATAAGATTAAGAGTAATTATGGCAATACCTTCTTAGATTTGAGAGAAATGCTTATGTAATATTTTCAAACATATAAAGAGTGTTGGTGTAATATTTGTTGTAACATAGTACATATATTATAAAAGTCAAAGTCTCACATTAGTCGGATTAGCTACATGAGAAATGTTTATATAGAAACAAATAAACAAGGCTTGGTAAAGAGGTTTGCAAGAGGGGGAAGTCTCGTGCACATGAGGTTGGGCCTCATGGGCTAGTGCTAGTGCAAATTCATCGATTTTCCCCCCCTACACATACGATTAAACAGGCCTCGTGAACCTTTAGCAAAAATTAATTTAAAAAATAATTCTCTTTAAGTCTTCAAGGACAATGCATGCAATCGCATATGCTCTCACTAATCCAAAATCGGTTGAACTTGCATCCCAAAAGGACATTGAAGATTGAACCTATGCTAATAAGGTATGTCATCATAACCTACTTAGTGCATTATCTAACAATGTCTATTACTTCTACAAGGAATCAAAGGACATCTGGGACTCCCTGATTGAAAAAGTCCCTGAGTCTTGGACCAACTACTAACAACAATTGAAACATAGGCAAAAGAAGATGTCCCTTTCTGGCCTCATCACACATGTCATAATTGAAGATACAAACAATAAGGAATCTGGTGTTGTCAAAGCCAAAGCTTTATTTGCCAAGGCCAATGTGGTACAAGAGAAACTTGCTGAAAAAAGGTACGGAAAACTTGATCACAAAAATAAAATTAATAAAAACAATAATGTCCCACGCAATAAAAATTCAAACCCCTCCTTCAAGAAAAAAAGCAAATTCTTTGTCTGTGGAAAGGTAAAGCATTTTGCATCACAATGTAGATATCAAGTTATGAGAAATGATAATCCTCCTAAATCTAACTTAGCTTTAGGGAATGACATAATTGTACCAGACACATATGTGCTGACCAAAATGCGTTTACCTCTTACACTACTGTAGGGGATGGAGAATAACAAGTGTTCCTTGGTGATTCTAGTACTACTCCAGTGCTAGGAAAAGGAAAAGTTCTTTTGAAGCTCACATTTGAAAAGACACTAGCTTTAAGTGATGTGATGTATCTGTCAAACATCAGAATGAAGTTGGTCTCTATAGCACTATTGGGGAAGGTTAGGGTAAAAATGACTTTTAAGTCTAACAAGATTGTCATGACCAAAAATAATATATTTGTGGGAAAGAGTTATTGTGATCAGGATCTCTTTGTACTCAATATCTCTAAAGTTATTAATTAGAATAAGACATCTGTTTCTTCTGCTTATATGATTGATTCGTATTATATATGACATGCTAGATTAGGACATGTAAATTCTTTGTATGTTATCAATTTACAACGGTTAGGTTAGGCCTAATTCACATGCATGATAAACAAGTTAAGAATTGTAAAGTATGTGTAGAATCTAAGTTAACTAAAACCTTGTGCTTGTCTTTACAACGTGAAATTGAACCTCTTAGTTTTATTCATTCTGGTCTTGCTAATTTAAAACAATGTATGTCTAGGGGAGGCGAAAGTTATTTTTTAACCTTTATTAATGATTTCTCTAGATATACAAAAGTTTATTTGATTAGACATAAAGTGAAGTGTTTAAAATGTTTTTATCCTATAAAGATGAAGTTGAAAATCAATTAAGTAGAAAGATAAAAAGGATAAGATCAAATAGGGGTGGTGAATACACTTTGTTTAATGAATTTTGTGAGAAAGAATGTATTATACATGAGCTAACCCCACCTTATTCCCCTGAGTCTAATGGAGTAGCTGAAGGGAAAAATAGAACCCTTAAGGAAATGATTAATACTTTACTGGTTAGTTTATCTGCACCTAACAACCTTTGGGGAAAAGCCTTTCTAACTGCTTGTTTCTTACAAAATAGGATTCCTCATAAGAAAACAAAGAAAACACCCTATGAGTTATGGAAAGTTATACATCCAACCTAAAATACCTTAGAGTATGGGGGTGCCTAGCTAAAGTTATGATACTTGGTCCTAAGAAAAAGAAAATAGGACCTAAGACCTCTAATTGCATGTTTATTGGTTATGTTGAACATGGTGCAACTTATAGGTTTTTTATAGTAGTTTATTTGATTGCAATATCATCATAGAGACTAAAAATGTTGAATTCTTTGAGGACATTTTTTCTTTGAAATCTAGTATATCTACTACCTCTAGCGATACTACTACAGTTAAGCAATCAATTGAAACCTATAGTGAATCTATGTTTGAAGACTTAAGGCGTAGTAAGAGACAAAGGATAGAAAAATATTTTGGTGATGACTTTCACACATATCTAGTTGAGGACGATCCTTTGAGTTTTTCTCAAGCTATTAATTCATCAAATGCACATCTTGGTAACAAGCTATTAAGATTGAGATTGATTCTATAAATAAGAATATTCTCTTGGAGCTTAGTAGACTTGTCTAAAGGTGCAAAACCAATTGAATGTAAATGGATCTTTAAGAGAAAGTATAATCTTGATGGATCTATAGATAAATATAAGGCTAGATTAATAGCTAAAGGGTTTACTCAAAAGGAGAACATAAGTTATTTTGATACCTTTGTGACTGTTACCAGGATTTCCTCTATTAGAATTCTGATAGCATTAGCATCTATTTAGAAATTAGTAATTCATCAAATGGATGTTAAGACAACTTTCTTGAATAGTGATTTAGAGAAAGGATTTGTATGACTCAACCTGAGGGATATGTGATTCTTGGTCAAGAGAACAAAGTGTGTAAACTCTTAAAATTCCTATATGGTTTAAAACTAACACCTAAACAATGGCATGAAAAATTTAATAAGACTACAATTGCTTATGGCATTTGTTCTAGTGATGCCTATAGATGCTTGTACACTAAACTTATGAATGGTGAATCTGTCATTATATGTTTGTATGTGGATGGCATGTTAATCTTTGGTACATGCAATGATATAGTTTTTAAAACAAAATCCTTTTTAGCATCCAAATTTTATATGAAAGACATGGGTGAGGCAAGTGTAATTCTAGGAGTTAAAGTCATAAGGGGAGATATTATAATTCTATCCCAAGAACATTATGTGGAGAAACTTCTTAGGAATTTTAATTATTATGATTATAAACATGTGAGTACCCCTTATGACGCTAACTCTCAACTAATAAAAAATAGAGGAGAACCAGTTTCTCAAACTCAATATGCCTAGATTATTGGGAGCTTATGCACTTGATGAATTTCTCAAGACCAGATATAGTTTATGCAACAGGTAGATTGAGTTGATACACTCATAATCTTAATAAAGATAATTGGGAAGTACTTGCTAGACTCATGAGATCTTTGAGAGGTACCATGGACTATGGTATTGAACACAGTGGATTTTCCTTGATATTAGAAGGTAAAGTGATGCTAACTGGATCTCTGATTCATATGAGACAAAATCCAGTAGTAGCTATGTATTTGCACTTAGTGGTGGTGCAATTGCATTGAGATCGACCAGACAAACAATAATAGCTAAATCAACAATGAAATCTGAGTTTGTTGCTCTAGAAATGGTTGGCACTAAGGCTGAGTGATTGAAAAACTTCTTGGCTAACATTCATTTGGGAATGAAACCAACATCATCAATATCTATACACTGTGATTCGCAATCAGCAATAGTTGTAGCGAAAAATAAAAATTCCAACGGTAAGAATAAACATATACAATTGAGACACAATGTGGTAAAACAGTTGCTAAAGAATGGAATAATTTCCATAGATTTTTGAAGTCATAAGGAAACTTAGCAGATCCATTGACGAAACCTATGGGAAGAAAAATGATATTAGAAACATTGAGGGGAACGAGACTTAAGCCACTCAGAAACAAACAATAAGTAACATAACCTTTGTGATTAGAGATCCCATGAATAAGGTTCATATGGGTAAAAACAAGTCATTTGTCAGTTCTACTAGCATTACAATTGATATTTATCAATTTACTTTAGTCCTTTCCTATGATGTGAGAAAGTGTTAGAATTTGTATTAATGTGAGGTTAAATTTTATAGTTAGGCTTTATAAGAAAGCTTAACATTTTATAAAGTTTTTAATGAATTTCATATCCCTTATAGGTGGTTTATGATTTGCAACATACACTTGATGAAATCACCTATATGAGTGTTAAGTGGGGCCGCTCGCATGAGATCTTGGCAAATCTTTAGAGCACTCATAAATGTCGAGCAAGACGCATGGCCTAAACGAGTAACACATCGAAAACAACAAATGATTGTGGGGGTATATTGTGACTAGTAAACCACTATCATACGTTGCGTGTTTTTGGGCATGAGCTTAGACTTCATGAATCAGGGGCAATGCAAATTCGTTGATTTGTCCCCACTTTCTCGCGCAAGCGATTAAACGAGCTTTGTGAACCTTTTGCGAAAATTAACTTAAAAAATCATTCTCATTAGCCTATATGTAAATGTGAAGGTGCATTCTCACTCTAAAACACACCTCTTAAATTTTCAGTACACCTCTTTAGAGATGAATAAGTCTTTAAGGACAATGTTCACCACTCCTTAGAAAATTTACTTTTGCACCAAAGCACCAATAATATTTTTTAAACTTAAAACGAAGTTAATATAAAAAAAAAATAGAATTACGTGTATAGTTGGATAAAAGAAGCCAGGATGTATACCTATTTACTCGAATATTAATGTTCTTGAGTTGTTTGCGTACCAATTTTACAGATTATACCATAATGTCCTAATAATATTTTTTAAAGTGCTGTATTATGTCGTAAGTCTTATCCATGTGTAATTGGTTTAAACTAACACTTAAAAACTACCATTTTGGCGAAAAGAGTTGAAAAGCAGCTACAAATTGAAGAACTTTAACAATGACCGAACTAATTTACCGATATAAACATTAGAAGAATTTCCTATATAAAAAATTGGTAGTGATTAGAGTCAAATTAAAATAATGGGGTGTGTAAAAGTAAAACAACTAATCGATAAAATATCAAATGTGCCTCCAACGAAGTCAATGAATAAGAAAATATATCTATTAAACTTTAGATGTATATAATATTGATAGAAAGCGAGCTTAAAAGGAAGGTAAAATCCTACTACATCATAAGAAAGAAAGAAAAAATATAATAAAACGATCATTAGTACTTTATTTTAAATAATTGAAATTATAATTTTAAATAAAACTGAATTAAAGAGATAAAAGTTTAATATTAATAAAATTTTAAGATAACTTATTTAAATCAAATACAAAAAATTTGTCCTTATTAATTTGATGTGTCAAAATTGAACTAATATTCAATTTGTGATAAACTAATTTTAGGTAATAGCATCTGACACACATATAAAAGAAAAGAAAATATAAGATACTTGATATAAAATAAATTATGCAATAATAAATAACAATTTGGTTTTTAAAATTACAAAAGTTTTACTTAAATATTTTATTTTATTTTAATTTCTGATATCAAATAAAATTACTAATTATGAAATTACGATAATAGTAATAGTTTAAGAGAGAGTATAATCTGATAATCCTAAAAATTTTTAATAAATTATATTTTTAATTTTTCATATGTTTGTGTGATTTCTTCAACGATTTTAAATAGATGAAAAATTATAAATATAAATTTTTAAAAAAATGTGATGTTAATTTGCAGCACAACATCATTTCTATGATTTTAGTTGAAGTAATATTTTCCAAAATCTGCTAGATAAATGTAATTAATATTCATAAATATTAGTTAAAGAGTAAAGAGTAAAAAAAAAAAAAAAAGAAATATTGAGAAGTCAGTTTTAGAAAGTATTGATTAAATATAGGTGTGAGAAGTTTGGGGTGTGGAAATTGAAAAGCAATAAAAAGACAAGATAAAGATGGTTGGTTGGCGGTGAAAGAAGGTAATAAATGCAAAAAGTGGTGTGTGCCTCACTCTCTCCTCCGTTTCCAATATCAAATCCAAATCCAAAGTATCACTTTTTTGTGGGTCGCCAGAAAAGGAAAGGACTAAAGTTTCACGCGTCAGCCTTTTCTCATTAATTTGTCTCTCCACCATTTCACACGTAACAACCCAACCAATTTCTTCCCATAAAGACAACTGTACTTCCACATCCCACAAAAAAGACCAATTTCACAAATTCAATAAACTTATGGATCCAATATATTTCATATCACTAAATATTTATTAAAATATTACATATATTTTATAAATTTTTTATATTTTTTAATTTTAAAATATATTACTTTAATTAATTTTAATAATATTTTTTAGCAAAATAAAAAAATTATTTAGAGTATTTAAAGGATCAAAAGTGATTTTAAAATTAGAAGATAAAAAAATATATACAAAACTTTTACAACACATATTTAATATTTTAAAACTTTCAAATAAAATTAAAATATATTTTATCCAAAATTTATAAAACTAAAAGAATTTAAAAATCATACTAGTATTACAAAACAATTTGAGACTATCTTTTAATCATAAATCACTCTTTATATAAATTTTAAAAAAATTATTATAAAAATCAATAAACTTATTATATATAATAAATTAATATTGAATTGTAATATAAAACTATATATTTTTACATTGTCGGTATATCATTCATTTTCTCAATATAAAAATAGAAAATTTTTTCTATCATATTTAAATAAGTAAAAGAGAAAATGGAAAAAATAATTGGTATAGAAAATTATTTTTTACTATGACTTTTGACATGAAATTTCATATTTATTGTTTTATATGCCGTAAAAGTCATATAGTTTTTAAGGAATTAAAAAATAAAAATGAAAAAGAAAGAATTTTACTCTTGCCAATTTGGGGAGTCTTTTTGTTGTTTCCACAAGAAAAATCTCACGCGTTCTTTATCTTCTCAAACAAATAATGAAAAAGTTGAAGTTTCTATATTATTTATCTTCTCTTCATTCAGTTTTTCTCTGCTAAAATTAAACAAATAATATGTTTCTAATATATAATACTATAATAAAATTATGAAACTTACTTTATGTTGTTCTAAGAAACATTATTTTCCCTTCAAAAAAAAAATTTCCAAAAATGGTTTTAGCAAAATGATTCTTATTGGTGATAGGAATACAAAACTCTTGAATTTAGAAAAATTTTAACGATGTTAAAAAGTTCAAAATACTCTTATTAGCTCATAATACACTTATATAATGTTTGAAAATATTTTCTATTTAAATATCATGAATTATTTAACATAAAAATAAAAATTCTAATAAAAATTCGTAGCATACTTATTATAAAATACTATTACTCAATATAAACATATGGAATATATAATTATTTTTTATAATTTATTAGTAATGAAAACTTACTTAAAAATAAAACTACTACATAGAATCATAATTTCAATTCCATTCATAAATTCTTTTATGACTCCAAAATTCCAATAAAAAATTATATATGTTCTCTTTTTTTATTTTTTACTCTTTATACAGGTGGATTCTCAAACATATTATTTTAAAATAAAAATATAGTATAAAATGTAAGATCGTGGTTTTTATTAATATGTTATAAGTATGTGAAATACATACTAAGAGAAATTAAATTTAAGTTTTGCTTAGATTAATAATTAATTGAGAAGTAATTGGTTATATTAATTGTATTAATGCTATGTGATTGAATCTAAATGAGGGTTAGTAGGGTGGAAAGGTGAGTATGATTGTTATTTCTTTGATTTTATGAGTTTATAGTGGTTCTCATTAAGTTTTCAAAAGTCTGTTTAGGAGGGAGGTGTAAATAGCAAGCATAACTTAATAAATACACCACCAATCTTCTTTCTTCTTCTTCCTTTTCCATTCTTTCTTTCTTCTTTCTCTCTCTCTTTCTCTCACTCACTCACTCACCACCAAACCTTGTTGGTATTGCTTGGTTAAACAAACGTTGATGAAATCTGATGCAATATCTTCCATTGCTCCTAATTTTGAGTGTTAATCATTATAGGTATGTCCAATCTTAATTATTTGGACCTTTTTCCATTTGTTTTCGATTCATTCACTCTCGTTGAAAAGGAATTCTTTTAAAAATTATAATTTCTTAGGTTCCTATTTGATTTGGGATTTTTGTCGGGTTTTTGAATAATTTCTTCGATTGGATCTCACTCTTTTCATTTGAGTCAACTTTTATAGGGAGAAATAGGTAAGGGAGGCTAAATCGTTGATTTTAATTCGAGGAGTCATGATTTAATGAAGGTGAAATCAATAAAATATAATTGATTGATTTTTTTAACTTAATTTGATTGTTTTGTGAAATTGGTTGTTTTGGTGAAATTGATGATTGGAATGTTGTTTTTATTATTGATGTTTAGTTATTGATTTTGTTAATAATTGGAATTGTATTGTAACACATGTTGTGATACATGACGATGAGGTGTTATATTGAATTTGATGAATGTGGGCAGTTACAGGAGATAACTTAGCCTTGGGTGAGACTCATATATTCATATATATGTGAGATGTATTGAGTTGTGATTGCATAAGATCAATGTAATTTGGATACCATATATGCAAGTGGGCATAATCTGTGGTTTTACATTGTGATCCTATTATCAAATATGCAAGTAAGAGTACCCTTGGGATATACTTGGAACACAATTGTTTTGTCATACGAGTCATGTAGACTTAGATAACAGTTGTTAGATGAGTATGTCAAGACTTCAATTGATTTTTAGATAAATCAGGTAGACATTGGACACCAATGAGAGAAGTCTTTAGTCATCTTGATGTTTAAACTCAATTGGTGTTTTGAAAAATGTTGTGTCATGTCATTATATTGTGTTGATTGTTTATGTATAAGTGTGATTGATTAATTTTTACTTTCATTAATTAAAAAATTTATTATAATCACTAGATTTCTTTTATCCTATGTTTACCCTTGCACTATGTGTTTATTTTGTAGACTGTGATGATTGTATTTTGCATGGAACCAGACAGTGGTGGTGCTGAGAGGCAGGAGGATCATATTTGAAAGTATTTCAGGACTTAGCTCGAAAGCAATCTATGTTTTGTTTGGACTTTTTGTAATCCTTTGGGTGTTGTGTAAATGTAGTAAAGAATGAGATGTTCCAGAGGCTATTCAATGTAATGTATAATGATGCTGGAATATGTATATTATGATGTAAGATTTTATGGTGAATTTGGAATTTAGAGGTTGTAGAATCTTGTGTTAGGTTTGATGAGTTTAGTTGAGGTATTTTAGCAGCAGTTTTCAATTCTTTAGATTCTCATTGAGTGACAAGTCTCACCTAGTGAAATGTTGCCTTTGTTGGGGAATTTAATGGCTTTGCTCTTAGCAAGGTATCTCGCTCAACGCAAAGCTTCCCCTATTAAGAATTTAATGGGTTTTTCACTCATCGACATATTTCGCTGAGCGAATTTTCTTCACTATAATAGTTTAATTCATGTATCTCATTGGGCAATCATTGTCATTGGGCAAGATATTCTAGTTCCTCGCTAGGCGACTATACTCGCCTAGCATGAGTGTGCAGTGCATGTATTGAAGTTATTATTTGATTCCATTGTTCTTAATTCCAAGTGTTCGTCATTATAGGTAAGTTTAATAATAATTTCTCGAGTCTTTTTCCGTTCATTTCTAGTTCTATCATTCCCATTGAAGGGAGATTCTCTTTAAAATCTCATTTCTTCTTAGATTCTTTCTTGGTTTGGGATTTTGTTAAATTTTGAGAGATTTTAGCATGTGGATTCTTTTCTATCTTCGAAAGTCAGCTTTTTAAATGGAGAAATAAGTAAGGGAGGCTTTATTGTTGAATTTTTTTTTATAAAACTATGATTTAATAGTTGAAAAGTTGATTAATTGAGTTGTTGATTATGATTTGAGTAAAATGTGGAATTGGATGCTTTGTACGATTGATTTATTTTTTGAATGTGTTTGATGTTCAAATGAATTTGTGTTGGACAAAATATGTCTTGAGTTGTGATTTGAACCTTTTGAGGTGATTGAGCTATTTGAATAGTGTGTGTATTTATTGAGTGAATATTTGTAATGATGATTCATTATTTGTATTGGGAGCTGTTATGAGAATGTAATTGAATCGTGCTTGTAATGCACTGAATTAGGGATATTTAAACAATTGAAGTAATCTTGGTATGTTACACCTAGAGAATGTATTTAGATAGCAATTGTGTATCGTATGGGTCAATAGGACGCTAGACACAAGTTAAGAATCAATTGAATGTTCGTATTGGTCTTAGGGATGCGGGCATCAGTTGGAAGTATCAGATGAGTAATGCCTAGGGCTAACTGGTTGTTCGTATGGTTTAAATCGATGTCAAACATCAATTGAAAAAAGAAGTCTGAATGGGCTACCTCAGTATCTGAATTGGATACGTGTTTTCTAAAAAACGTGAGTCACTATATTATGATTTTGTTGAATTGATTAGGTTGTATTTATAGGAATTATGAGTGTGAATGGTTGCTAGATAATCTTATGGAATATGCACTAATGTTGTATGGTTTAGTTTTCTTGTTTATCTTTATTTATGTTATTGTAAGCTTATCCTTGGTTATATATGTTTTGTGCTTGATTGTGATTATCGCACTTTGCACAGGAGCAGATGGCAGTAGTGATTCTCAGAGACAGGAGATACTAAACTAAAGAGAATGATGGTTCAACAGGGACTCAAGATTACATTTTGACTTGTATAAACTACTTAGTGGATCTACGTAATGTTACTTTGTATTATACTATGTTTCGGACCTGTACAATGTTATGTTTAAAATGTTGAAACCATAGAATACTTGAAGAGGATATAGTACATGTATGTATGTTAACTGGAACTTGAATTATAACTTTTAGAATTTTTTTGATATTAGTTGTGATGTTAGTGAGTATTAGTGAAGTACTACAATTGAGGTTCTGCATTCTACAGGGTCTCGTTGGGTGATAGGTCTCATCCAGCAAAAAGTTAACTTTGTTAAGGAGATTTTGAGATTTGTGTCCAGCGAGATATCTCACCTAGTACAAATTGTCTCTATTGGAGAATTGTTTGGATTTGCACTGGGCTAGAGGGTCTCGCTCAATGCAAATTCTCTTTTGTTAAAAATTAGATTAGATTTATGCCCAACGGTGTATCTCGTTGAGTGAAGGTCCTTCATTAAGACAATTCATATTAGGGTTCTCGCTAGGCGAGCTACCCTGTTCCTTGTTAGGAGATCTGCTTCGCTTAACGAGCTAGTGCAGTGTAGATCATGAGTTATATAGTTTGAGATTTTAATACACTCAATTTTATATTGTATTGGAATGGTTATGTTGTGCTTAATAATTCTGTTTCAATATTTTGAGTTTTAAAATATAAGTTAAATGAGTTTTATTTATTGAATATTACTAAAAAAATTTGAAATTCTAACATGTTATTGGCAAGATATTTTGGTTAGTTACTGAATGACTTTACTGATCTAATGAGAATGTCCAGTATATTATTGAAGTTATTATTTAAAATTTTAATATTTTGAGTTACTTATATTGTAATAGTTAAATTGATGAGTAGTAGTATAGGATATGTTAATATTTATTCGGAATGTTACATAAAACATATTGTTTATTTTAAAATATATTATATATTATAACTCATCAACATTATTTTAATTTTTTATTCTTTACAAATCATAAATAAACTAATTAACAAATTATTCAAGAATGTTCTAACAGTAATAATTATTCTATAAACAAAGAATATTATAATGGTAATCATAAAAAAATATAAAACAGAGAATAGAAAATTACGTGATGCTAAAAGTTAAATAATATAGTAATCGTTACTCCAAAAAATAAAAGTTTATATTTTATAAACATATATTTACGATGCACTTACCTAAAGTTGTAATTAACTAATTAATTAACTGTTAACATTTTATCAAAAAACTATTATTTGTAAAAACAAATATAAAACATATAAAAATTTCTAAAATTTTATATTTAGAACCATTAATAATAAAATTTGAACAATTTACATCAGAAGAATGCTAAATAATTTACAAAATGTAAAATAGAAGTTACATAAATTTAATTATTATCAATTTTTATTGTAAAAAATGGATACTATCTTATTAAAATTGATTATTGATACTAACCATTTTAAATTTCTTTATTTAGTTATCACAAAAATATTATATTTTGGAGAGCATTGATAATTTTTAAAATAAATTAGATAGTATCTTATTAACATTAAATATTTTCATAAGACTTAATTATTATAAATAGATAAAATAAGTGATGCATTTATAAGCAAATGAGTTTTACATAATCTTTGAATCATAATTATCTTTAATAATGATAGTTAACTGAAAAAAAATTATATCAATGGTGATTCTGTTAGTGTGCAGTGTGCTACCTTTAAACTCGTAACTGTAATTATTTTAAATTTATTTTTCATTTAATTATCATCTAAATTTTGTATTTTAAAAAATATTGGTAATTTCAAACTTTTTTAAATTATAAAAAAGCTAAACATGCTGTTGATAAGATTTTTTTTTTTTTTTACTTTTGTATCTATCATGATAGTATCTTTATTTATTGACTTGTATAATGATTATCTTAAAAAAGCTATTTTATAATGTTGATTAAACTCTAATCCATATGAATAAGTAAATTTTAGGCTTAGATAACTTTTTTAGTCACGGAAGATAATTCTTTTTTCTTTTGATCTTTTTTTTTATATTTTTGTACTTTAATTTTTTTTAAGTTTTAGTCTCTGCTTTCAAAAAATTGTGTTGACTAAGATATAATAGTAATGTCAGTAATTCAAAGTTTGACATGATAATTTGTAATTGTTTTTATAAATTATGTCTTTAATCATTTATAAACTTATTTGCTTAAAAAATATGAATCAAATAAACATAAAAAAATAGTTTGTCCTAAAAAATTATATAAGTTTTTGAATTGTCAAATTAACTTAATTAACATTGTTGTATGAAAAATATAGAGTACAATCAAACAAAAACATTTCAAAACATGAAAAAACCTTTAAACGACTAAAATAATATTATTTTTAAAATATCAAATGGATATGGTGGTTAAAAAAAGTATCAAATGCATATTAAGTCTTATCATTATTTAGTAATTACATGCGTTTATACATGTCCCTTGCATGGATTGGTACATGTCACTGACATGCCATATCAAAGTAAGTATATTTATTGTTATTTGAGATCTTTATAATTCTTAATTCAAGATTTTGATTTTATATTTGGAGTACCAGGTATAAAATATTTTTATACTACAATTTAATCATATATTTTTATTTATATAACAGTATAAAAATTAATATATTTATTATAAATAAAGAATTATCGTTAAATATGAGTATATATTTTTATTTATATAACAGTATAAAAATTAATATATTTATTATAAATAAAGAATTATCGTTAAATATGAGTGTAAAATTTATGTACAATCATTTTTCTGTTACAATTTTGTATATTTATATTTTAATTAATTTAATCTTTTTATGATATTTTAAGTGAATATATTAATTTTAAAATTTAATTTGACTGAAATAAAAAGTAAAAAAATTAAAAATTAAACCAAATTTTCAATTTTTCTTAACTGGAAGAAAGAAAATCCGAATGAAAAATTAAAAAGAAATAATGTTGCTATTTAGTCAAGTGATTATTGGTATCAATTCTTGTAGCCATGGGTATTTCTTTGGGATTTGGGAAGACCATTTATTGGATAATCAGAATTGGTATATTTATTATGGTTGATTTTTTAGGTAAATTATGTAATATGTTTCTATTTCAAAATACTTTATTCATTAATTATAAAATAATATAAAAATTTATTTATTTAAATGTTTAAGTAAAAAGATTCACATAAATTAATATATATTTATTTTTCAAAACTATAATATAATAAAACTTAGAGATATAAGTAAATACATTAGGTTCTAAAAATAAGCTTGAGAAGATTCTCAACTACTAAAACTTATAATGAAATATAAAATAATCCATTACACAACATAAAGCTATTAATAATTTTCTCTAGTCAAATGTCACACTTAATTAGAGCATCCCAACAAAAAAAGATAAAGAAAAACTAAAGGTTTATCACCTACAATATCATCAAAATCTTGCTCACTTGAAAGTGGTATTCAACACAAATAAAATGCAACAACAAATAACAAAAAGTGAGAATATGTCTCATACATGTTAAGACACATATAGAGAGAATGAGCAATCAACTAAAGCATAATAAATAGACATATAAATTCATCCCACTCCATGGTGGGGATTAAAAATCAATACACACAAATTCGTTTATGCTAATAATGCTGATACATGCTCTCTTAGGTACACTTGAAGTGGTTCTCTTGTACGTCAGTAACACATAGGTACAATCATCTCGTCATATGTCCACTGAAGTGAATCCTCTTCACCATCAGTACAACTCACAAACTATCCCTTCTTTAGTACTCTTTTATTATATTGTGTAGTTTAAATATAATATCTATAGTTATACTAATGATATAAGGGTGATACAAATTTTATTAGTAAGATAATACAATTAAATAAAACTTTTATGTTGATGTCCAGAGTTAGTTTTATCATCTACTATTTTTAAAAATTACAAACCCACAACAATTAACCTCAAATCTGATAGTTTGACATTTACTCACTATTTTATTTATAAAATAAGTTATATATATCCTTTTGAGTGATTCCAACTTCATTGAAAAGATAACATATAAGGATACAACTTCCATGAAGAATAGAAAACCTAATTAGGTTGTTTAGGTTACTAGTAGAATTTTCAACACACAAACAAATGTTTCACACACTGGATTAGAAACTCAACTTTTAATGCACATAACTCGTTTAATTCTTAATATTTTTATGTGATTCCTAAGGCTAAACTGCAACCCAAATGTTTGATTTCCAACCCAATAAACGAAAATTGATTTGTTTCAATACATAAAAAGATATTACAAAACATTAAAGTACATTCATATCAAATTTTTAGATAACAAGTATTCATCTTATTTAAGACCCATAAATTATAACTCCAACTCCAAACCCTCAATCATTCTATTTCTACTATCTTTAATATTTAATGAATATTGCACACTACAATTAAATCAATATAATCAATTCATCATAAATCAATCATATAATTGTAGTTCTTCATCTTTTAATCATAAATAACATCCATAAAAGAAAATAGACATGTAAATTGAATAAAACACACAAATATATTGAATGAATATTGAAACCATAATAATAATAACATGACAAACAATCATAAACATATTTTATCCTTCGACATATCTCAGATAGCCTTGTGGTATTTTCCACATCTTTGTGGACAAATTCCTGATACATATTCTCATTTTGCGTATCGCCTACACCCATGTGAATTTTCCACAGCTCTGTGTTGTGTGTTTGCATAAGGGTTACGGATCCAAACAATGTGTATTTAATTTCCAATCCATCAAATAACTCACAAAGGACTAAAAACTCATTTCAAACCTCAATAAAAGCCCAAAACAATAGTAATCATCAAGTAATTATTCAAACACATCATTAAACTAGAATTCCCAAATAAAAAGAAATCGTTTAACTTCCCTTACAATTCAACAATATATCAACAGTCCAATAAATTAATACAGACATCCCCTACCGTGTTCAAAGATACTAATTTCTATGGTATAAAAATTCAAAACTTAAATGCCAACATAATTCGATAGTTCACATGATCCCAAACAATCCAACAAAATAAATAATAGAGATATTCATTAACTATTCCGAAGCGTCAAATACTCTAATTCAATTTATCAAAATTCTTCATCATTTAAATGCAAAACTCCAATTAAACAAAATAATATATCTACACAGTCACACTTCATTTATTAACTCTTGTTAAGGGTGTTTGTAACACTTCAATGGCGTACATAAAACCTATTGAAGTTTAGGGATCAATTCACCACCCATTTTCCCTACAAATGTCACATGAGGGATAATTTTCCACCTCTTTACCTCAAAGGATGATTTTGGATGCGAATGGTGTGTCCTCAAGTTCCCAATACCGTGCTCCTAAATTTTCCCTAACAATATTTTCTTTACAATTTTTTCTCAAGTCTTCGCAGTCAGAAACATAAAACTGAAGTTCAATACCCTAACCTCTTTAAATTACTCTAGCTTAATAGTTTGATTGAGCTTTCTAACACCACACCCAAATTTAACATTCAAACTATCTTACTATTTACACCCATGTTTATTTTATTTTATAAATGAATTTTTAATTTATTCTAATAAACACAAATAATAAATTAATTTAAGTTTACTAATACAAATTACATATACTAATATTTTATTTTTTTAAAAAAATAAATATTACATGTAGCATGATTATTTAAAATACCTTGTAAATAACTCCTTTACGAGTAATAGTGGTTTATATATAAAAAAAAATGTAAAATGTACATTTGTCACATTATCATAAGACTAAATCACAAGATATATAGAAATAACATTATCAATGCGAAAAATATTCAGTTTTCCTTAATTAAAAATAATAAATTTCATTTTAGTTATGAATTTTTTTTATGATAAATGAAAATATTTTAATAAATTATATATTAAAAATTTTAAGGAGTATATCTAATAAAATATTTCGCTAACAAAACTATTTCAGTGGAAGTTTTATTAATCCAAGCTCAGATTACCTAAATAAATTTTAACCATTTTCAAAAATAATGATGATAAAAATTATTGATCCGAGAAAATTATATTTTGAAAATACAAAAAAAATACTTTGTAATGAGGGATTTTTCATAATAAGTTAAATTTTTTGTTTGAGTAAAGTTAATGTTACTTTTTATTTGAGTAAAAAAATGTGATAAATAACTAATGATGTTTTAGGAATTATTGGGTATGGAAGGATTTATATTGAAGAATTTTTTTAAAAAAAATTAATTTTTTTATAAATTTAAAAAATCAAAATTAATTTTTTTTATAAATTTAAAATTATAAACCACTTTTTTATAAAATATTCACCTAAACATGTTTATTTTAGGAGTTATAAGGGTTGGTTTAGTGACAAAGTACACATATGGAGAGAAGAGGGTTGGAATCATTCATTAACAAAAGTTAACACATTAACAACTAACATTTGACTTATAAAAAAATATATTTTAAAAATATTTACTTAATTAAGTCTGTTTTTACCATTGACTAGGTCAAACTTGGGTGTTCATTGGGTCGGGTGATCCAACGACCCAATCTGATCCAATCCAACCCAAACATATTGGGTTGAGTTTTTCTTATAATTGGGTGAAAGCTAACTCAACCCAATTAAACCCAAACCACTACGGATTGGGTAATGGGTTCCATAAGTTGAACCCGAGAACCAATCCAACGATAATATTAAATTATTATATAATTATTATTATTTGAAATTATGTGTTTTTATATTATGTTTTTGTTAGTTTGGACAAATTATGTAATTTGTATTTATTTGGCTTGACTAGCTTAGACAAATTGTGTTTATTTTTATTTTGGATGAATATTTCTTTAGTTATTATTACTTCAAAATTTAGTTGTATGTTAATTTTAATTTGTTTTAGTTTTAATATATAATTTTTAATTGTAATTTATTGTTTATTTTTATGTTATAACAATAATATAGTTATTTTTTAAAAAAAATATCCTAAAAAAGCTAAAAAAATACTCTAACTTTTTTTAAAAAAAATTATTTTTAAAGTTGTCATCCAATTAATCCAATATTTTCAAGAGCAGGTTGAGTTAAGTTTAATGAAATAAAAAAGCAAAAACTCAACCTAACTCAATCCAATATTTTATGGTTGGATTGTGTCTTGGGTTTTCCTAAATTTGACCAACCTAACCCATGTTCACCCCTAGGTCGAACTACAATTCTAAATTGCGATTTTATCTTAATGTAAGATCTTCAGCCATATGGCTACCAAAAAGAAAGCAAACCATGGGCATAAAATTGCAGGTGTCATTTATGGTTTAATGATGTTTTTTTTATTTCCTAAAACCACAAGTGAGACTTGCAATTTTGTGAGAGACTTTTTTTTTTTTTCCAAATTCCAGTACAACATCAATGGCTTTCTATTGCTTGGGTTTAGTGCAAACACGAGGTTGCAAACAAGAAAGTGATGGAAGAGTAATAATAGGAGGCTTTGCTTGTTGACTCTAATCCATATAATTAGTTGTAGGCTTTCCTTGTTAACTCTAATCCAACTGCGATATATTAAAATAGATCTAGTGACAAAGTTCACATGTAGAGAAAATAAGAATAGGAGACTTCCTTTGTTGACTCTCATCCATATTGTTCTTACCAAAATGAGCTCGAACACTTCGTGGACAACCTGGCAAGAATGCCCTTAGCTTTTCTTTATTTGGAGTGGGGAAGAACCTGCAAAAGATTCCAATGATCAAGTAAGATGGTGCTCAGATTATTACAAAAATGGAGAGTAATGTTTTCAACAATAGGTGGTGAACACGTATCTCAACATCAACTATTTATAACAAATATATAGGTTTTTACCTATTGGGTATTACCTGTATTGAGTCGGATATTAGCTTTATTTCCTGTAAACTGTCTTTGTCCAATTGATAAGTTGTTTATCTGATTTAACTTTATTGGGTATAGTGATTAAATGTTAATTTGTGATTTAGGTTTAATTAATATTTTTCTTACGATTTTTTGGTTTTCAACAAGGTTGAATATCCATGTCCTTTAATGTTTTTGTCTCTTAGGTTATGATGCCGAAATTTAAAATTTTTGTAACCCTTATCTTTTTTATGTTTTAGATTATTTCCAAGTTCAAATTTTAGTATGACTGAAATCTAAAATCTTTTTTACTCTTTCATTCTAAAAGATATTTAAGTCATTTTATTTACCCTAATTTCCTTATATCGTAGATGTATAAAGTAGCCCAATAACATCTCTTTGCAATCTATTTTTATGTATCGCAGTTGGAGTTGGTCAAATAGGAGAAGGAAATCCTAAATCCCCAATATTTAATTTATTTTTAGATGATGACAAGGTATATTCTTTAAAATTAGATAACTTATGTTTCATTGAAAAGATTATTGAAACCTTATACTGAGATTCAACATCTTATCTTTTTCATTAAGCTTATTAGATAACTTATATTTCATTGAAAAGATTATTGAAACCTTATACTGAGATTCAACATTTTATCTTTTTCATTAAGCTTTAATTTGTTAGACAGAAATCCATAAATTCGACCAGAAGATCCTTGAAGTCTTACAAAAAGGTAAGTCCAACTTTCCGTTCACGGGGATCGAAAAAAAAATATACTATAAAAATTACATATGAGACTTGCAGTTTTGTGTCATGTTCTGCTATTTTTCATGAGTCATGTAGCAAAAAAATCTTTGATAAAAATAAACCGCACTTTAAAACTGTAATTTTACTCGATCAACATTAAAATAAAGTAGTTAGGTAAATATTTTTTAAGGAAACTTATTTAGATAAATATTTTATAAAAAAATTCAATTTGATAAAAGTTGATTTCTATTTTTAACACTTAATAATATTACTTTTCTTGTGTTAAAATTAAAATATTATTATTTTTAAATTTTAATTTATTAAAATGAAAAAATCCAATATTTCGAATGAATCCAATCATAATTAGATTAATTTGGTTTAAATATAAAAAAATAAAAAATAAACTCGTAATAAATTTAATCATATTCTATAAAAAATAAGACGAAATTAATTAAAACAAATATGTATCCACTTTATAATTCAAATATAAAAATGTCCACTCAACGGCAACCGCCCTCGGCTTAACACATATTTCTTCTAGATATCTAGTATCTCTTCATTTCACTATTCATTGATAATCGTATCTCTTTGTCTTTTATTTTTATTTATTTTTTTCAAAGATAATCGTATGTTGCCTTATGTAATGTTTAACGCGTAAATAGAACAGAATATAAAAATCTGTTATTCTATTGACTGTTGGTACTTTCTATATTATTCCTCCTTATATATTCGAATAATTTTAGCTTTTTTTTTTTAATATATTGACTTTTTAAAAACGTAAAAACAAAACAAAACTTATATCATACTTAGTCTCATTCTAATGTCATACTAATATCATTCTTCGTTTTTCACACGCATTTTCAATTAGAGGATGTGCAACCGTTGACTATGTTTGCATGAGTTTGACATTGCCCATTTGACGAGCCACAACTGCCAAATCTAACGATCTCTATTGCACATTTTTTTAAGTAGGAATGTTCATTGATTCAATAAATTTTATTATACAAATAAATTTAATTAGATCATAAACCAATCTAAACATAACAAGATTAAGTTTGATAATAATCAGATTGGTTTTATTTATATTTTGTAAAATCCGAATAATCCACAAATCGATACAACATATTTAATTTTTATTATTTTTATTTTATATATTTAATTATTAGTGTAAATAACAAGATACTCAACATTTAGTTTAAGAATTTATCTTTGATCCAACAATGTTAGTTTTAGATTAAATTAATAAACAATTTTTAAGATTTTAATTCATTTAATATATGGTTTGCACGTTGACATTAAGTAGGGTAAAAATGCATTGAATCATAAAGATTATTATTTTTAGTTTTTTAAGATTTACTTTTTTTTATCTTTTGTTGACTATGCCATGTAATTTTATTTGTTATTTTAAAAACATATGTTTTATTATGTTGAATGTTTTATTTTATATTTTTATGTCAAATATTTATTTCGTATTTTTTTTAAAAAAATTATTTTCTTTTCAATTCATTAATCTAATATATTCTTAAAGAATTATAAATTTAATCTGATTTAATTCAATTAAAATTTATCGAATTAAATTTTATATTACTTCAAATTCAATCATGATTCTCCCATACTTTTCAACTACAGATAAAGAAATTGAATAGTTTTAAGAGTTTAATATACCTTATTTATTAATAAGTACAATAATTTATTATAAATTTATTAATTACGATCAATATCTTAAAAGTAATATAAATAAGTGTTTAAAAACTATTTTATATTATTAATGTAAGACAATTAAAGTTTAAATTCATAAAATTTTTTATACATACATTAATAAATCATTTTATTATTTTATCATATAAAAGAATAGAATGAAATAATATATTTATAAGGAAATATTATATTGGATAATTCAAGGATTGAAATTGAGAAGTTGAGTTTAATATTTTTATAATACTTATCTATATAATGTATTATGTATTATGCATTAATTATTTTTAAAGTAAAATACCACTTATTGGAATAGAAGATGTAATGGCAGATAATAGAACAGAGAAATAAAGTATTAATGAAAAATTTTGAAAACATATAGTTAAGACATACTTATTGTTTTCTATTAAATAATTTATCTTAAACTCAACAAAGTAGATAACCGGGGTTTATAGGAGGAAGTAAATCAATAAATAAATTATCAAGTGTTTTTATATTTTAACATGTTAAATATTTTTTTGTTAATATTACAAATTTTATTGTAGAAAATAAGCATATTCAATAATGATTCTTGAAATGGGATCTTGACCTCAAAGTTTGATCATTCTAAGATACTTTAATAGATATATTCTACTAGAGGAGAGGAAGAGATATCTAATATACCTTTTTATTATAGTTTACTTAAGAAGTCTATTATGTGTCATCTTTTGAAAAATATGTTAAAAAGTCTTGTGTTAGTTAGCATGGTCACTTGTTAATCCTAAAAAGTGATTAGAAAGTTTGGAAATAACTATTCACATAAAAAGGTCTAATTAGTGAAGAGTAGATTTAGAAGTTGAGTGAAGTTTCACTCTCTAGAGTATTGAAGTTGTTAAGATGTTGAATATGACAATTATTACAATTGTTGTTATCATTTTCACACAAAAATATCATTAAACTAACTTTAATAAGTGAGAAAAATTCAAAACATATTTTAAAACTAAAATTAGAGAAAAAAATAAATAAAAAGTTTATGTATTAATTAAATTAAGAAAAAAAAGGATAATTCACTATTATAATTTGTGATAGAATAATGATGTAAAATTATTTTAGTACATAGTTATATTATCTTTAAATTCTTATCTTAATTTAATATAATTATTTCTTATTGTGAGCATTTATGTTATTTTTCATACTTATTTTAGTTTTTTACCTTGTGTATATAATAAAATAAAATAAAAGCAAAATTATAAAGGGTAAGTAAGAGAGTGGGAAAATTATTTTTGTAAGTGATATTAAGAGCATCTCCAATACTAAATATTTGTAAAATTACTTAAAAATTTAATGAGTTTTTTAAAATAATCTTTTCATTAGAATAATCATACATGAAAATTCAAGTTGTTGTTTAAAAAGTGAATGAGTTTTTTCATTAAATAACTGTTGTTTAAAATAAAAAAATATATTTTTTCACCAATTGTATAAATTAATAATAATATACAACAGTAAAAAATTATGAGATTGTTATTTTGTTGGAATTGTTTATAATTATTTTATTAAATTAAAACTTGTGTTGAGAATTGTTGGTGGGAGATGCGCTAACGGTGTGAGGGAATGGAGAATGGAGAATGGAGAATGGAGAATGGAAAATGGCAACCGTGTGTAGATGTTAGATGAAGAAGAAAGAGAAGGTGAGCAATGAGTAGAAATGGTTGGGACATGAATGAACCGCGGAGGAAGCAAAGGCTGTGGAAAAGAGACAAATAAGGAGAGAGGTGCGTATAAAGGTAGAAGTAGTTGTGAGCTCGAAAAACGCGAAAAGGGTGAGAGAGGTAAAGAAAAAGGAGGGGATGGAGGGCGTGCGTTACAAAAAGGAACTATGATGATTCATTATTTTTTGGGTTTCTGTAAGCTTTTTGTTAAAAAGTTGTTTGGTGTGTCTGTGGCTAAGCTGCTCGCTGTCATATAAAGTTGGGAATCCCAAAAGCGTTACATAATATTATTACTATACCTTTTTCTCAATATACTCCTACTTCCATTTCCATAATCCCCATTATCATTTTTCATTAGTTTTATACCACTCCTTATCTCCATTCCTCCCTTTTCTCTCTTAACAATACTACTTTACTTTTTATAACTTTCTTTTTAGATTTTTAAAATTACTCATTTTCATTTAAAATTGTTTATTAATGGAGTATTTCAAATAACTCTCCATAAGTTCTTTATTTTTTACATTTAATAATAAATCGGACCTGTTAAGTGATTCTTGTGTTTAAAGTTTGCTAATGGAACAATTATTGATGCAAGATCCTGTATATTTAATTTGTACAATTAATCAACCATACGCTTTTGGGTTTTTATTTTGTAAAGGCAGACGTCCGTACACAATGCAGAATAACTTTTCCTTATACATGCGTATTATTAATGATCGCATACCTACGTTTGAAAGGTTTGAACAACACTTTTTTTTTTCTTCTTCTTAAATTTGGGTCTTGATATCCCTATTAAGTAAAAATACATGGGAAAATAAAAAAACAAGATAGTGAAAGAATTTTTCAAACATGATTATATTTTCTTAAAATTAAAAGTATTATCATAATTGTTATATAAAATTTTAAGCAATAATTATCTTAAAGTAAGAAGAATTGTGTTGATTTTGGTTTATTAGTGTCAAACAATTTGAAGTAATATAAAATTATGATTATTTTAAAATGTAGGGAATAACATGACGTGAATCTCTTAGATAGAGATGGATAGTTTTTTTCCCCTTCAATGTACTTTGTTATACACTAATAAACCAATAACCTATAATGATGGGCTATTGTATGATAAAATTTGTCTATTTTTATGTTCCTGGATTGTACTTTGTTATTTAATTGAGAAGAAGAAGATATAAATCCTTAAAATATCGGTATCACTAACAATTTTTAACTGCAAGCTGCTAAATTTTTGCAAGATCCAGATGTTAGACATATTAACGGTACAAAGAGGCCAGTTATTTAAGTAAGATTGAATCATTGTGTTTGGTTCTATTTTAAAAAATTGACCATTATGGACTCATTATTTATTTCACACAAAATTTCATATATCTGATTTTATATTGGAGAATAATTTAAATTTAAAATTAATTTTAGATAAAAAATTATTATGAGCTGAAACAAGTAGTTTTATTTTTACTCATAATTTTTTTATGTGAAAAATTTTACTTATAACTTATTTTTATAATAAAAATATTTATATATAAATAATTTAATCTTAAAAAATAAAGTTATAAAATCAATTCTTTCAAATCAATTTGACTAAATCGCATTAATAAAATAATAGCTACTTTGATTTTTATTTTTATTTTTGATAAATTTATGAAAATGGTGCGAGTTAAGAGGGTTGTGTCGTCTAGTATCAATTATTTTAGTATACAGTGTACTTTCTCTCCATTGTTTTTTTTTTTTTTTTTCCTTTTGGAAATTAACAGGACCTCGGAATATTAAGCATGTAGTAAGTTAAAATTTAAAAGAAGGTGTTCTACCGAGGTCGTTTTCTTCTTTAAAGAAGATTGTTATTTTTCGGATTCAATGAAGGTCGGTCCATATAAAACCAAGTTGAATTTGTCCACTGAATTTAATGCCAGATATTATTGGGCGGCAGTGGCCTGGGATGGTTAGGCCTCAACCATTTTCAATGCATTTATTGCACTTCCTCCTTTAAGCACAAATTACAGAAATTATGTTTGACAAATGTTTTTTTAGTATATAAATCAAAGTAAGTAATAATACATCATCTTCGTGAATAAACTAGCATAAAATATTTTAACAAAAGAGAGCAAGAAAAGACCTTTTACTTTTGAATGACTCAAACTTAAGCAATATGACCTCGACATCTTTCGAGGTCCAAACTTTTTTTTTGTCATACTATAGTACATGGATTAATCAAGGGCAAGGGTCGAGATTCATTGTTATCTTGTTGAAACCCAAAAGCTTATATATATATATATATAGACACACGGTAAGCAAATGCTCGTAAAATTCTATGTGATTGTGTATATATGGTCCATCACAAAAGCTAACGGGGCTATCGTTTTCATTTTAACAAACATGAAGTCATGCAACAACGTGATTCCAAAGTGGAGTTTACTGAATTTGAATTTCAAGAAGAGAGACAAACTAATACAGTATTATTAATATGGAGTACCACTTAAATGGCTTAGACTCATTAGTTGCTACTATGTATTTTGAAATAATCTTACTTTAAAATTTTGTGCAGTTTTCCGACCAACGAGAAAATATTGTGGAATAAATAATTTTTAAGTTTTGTACTAAAAAGAAAATGACACTTACTAAGAATATAAATAGAAAAGAAGTTAATACGTATCATATTAAAAATCTAAAATGATAATAGTATTTATTTCAAGATATATTTTTACACGACATTTATTATAAGACGAAATGAATCAATTTTAAAATTTCTTCTATCTTATTAATTTTAAAAATACTTTACACCGTCCCTCTATTATCCTTTTTCTCTTACTATAACTTTTAAACATTAAATATAATATTAAAAACATTAATATATTTCTATTCATTTAATGATTTCTTTTAAAAAAATAATAAATATGATGAAAAAAAAAATAATTTGGTTACTTGATACGTATTTTTTTAGAATACATGTTAAAAATTTATAGAAGTAAAACATTAAATATATGAATTCATTTAATGCTTTGTGTGTGAATATTTAAAAAATTGATAGAAAGATAACAGGAGTAATGTTATATATTATGATTAGTGTGGATTCTTGCCTTTATAGAGTAAGTAAGTGATTGGAAAAGTTTAGTTTAATAGCGTGCATTAATTAAGGATTAGCTTAAGAAAAGAAATAAGTGGCTGTTTTGATGCGGTAATGGTAACTTGCCAAACGATCACGTACCCTTGGACTTGAGATAAAGTAAGAGAGAGAGAGTAATTTAAGTATGAAAAAGGTGAAAGTGGGGAGATACCTTTTGTAGGTGTTGCGTGTGAAAAGCAGAAAATTGGTTGAAAGGCAAAATTGAGGAGTGAGACAGCAGCAGTTACTGTCACATTTGCTGGGCGCGTGATGGCCCTCACCGCATGTGTCCGAAGCGTCGTGGTTCGTGTGGTGAACCTTCCATTACGTGCGTGGGAGTCGCATTTTCCTTAATCTTTTTGTTACAGTTTTAAGAAACTAGGAACAAAACAAAAGCGGTGAGAGAGATAAAAACTAAAAAGGCAGTCAATCCAAACTCCAAAGACCTCAGTCCTCACTACCTCTCTCCCATCTCCCATCATCCATCATCCATCATCGTCTTTCTTTTTAGTTTTTTACATTTCTCAATTTCTCTATCCAATCACTTCTGTTTATTGTTTAATGTTTAACCGAACACGGCTGTCTATTTTCATTAATCATTATTATTTTTTACTACTACTATATATGTTATTTTTTAAATTTATCTATTAAACGAAAAAAATAAATATGCATCCTGTTAATTCAGTTTTGTGTAATTATTTTTGAAATATTAAATAATGGAGAATATAATTATCATTATCCTAGTGTTTGTGTTGTGCAAAAAAGGTGTTTTGGCTTCCTCCATCATAACTAATCTGTCGAGTGGAGAGTGGAGAGTGGAGACAAATTAGCCTTTAAATTGAAATATAAAAAATGCAGACAAGAAATATTGAAAGACAAGTCTTAAATTAATAAATTAATGATAATAATAAAAAAAGAAAGATAGGAAAAAGATGACACAAAAAGGAGAGCAGATTGGTGTGTCCACAGAGTATTTTATTTTTCCAGAAATCCTTGCAACCGATAGTACTTTCATCCATCCATCAATTCTCCGTTTACTAGAAATTCTCTCTACTTCCGTGTCTTTCTCTTGCACAATAAAGAAACAATCTCTTTCTTTTGAATATTTGCTTTACCCTGTGCAGGGATAATTAGATTAGAATAGAATAATATTGGTCGCATTAATTAGTTAAATTTGCTTAGTTGATGAAAAAGGGGGTGATAGCTTTATATTGACCTCCCCCCGCTGGGCTCTGAAGCATAAGCATGTATGTATTTTTGTTGGTTCACAAAATTATTCCCGGGGACAGATTGGTTATTGTTTGACATGGACGGAGATAGATAGTAAGTAGAGGAGAGAGAAGGAAATGGCGGAGGGGATCTGATATTTGCTTTTGGCGTTGAAATCCGAATTGGAAAAAGCCTTTTAGCAGAGGGAGAGAAAGAGAAGATAGATCCCGTAGGGAAGGAAACTCAAAAAAGGAAGCGGGTAGCTACTAGAGTATTACTTTGTTGATTTTGTTTGTGTTTGTAAAAAGCTTGTTTTGATTGTTTTGCCAAGCCCTTGAAAATGTGAATTTGTCTATATTGAAGTGTTCTTATCTTATCTCGCCACACACTAATTTCGTTTTCTCTCCCCCCAGTGGGCTCGTAGGCTTACAAACCAAGTGTAAGTGTATAGTTCACACACACACATTCGTCGCTTTTTTCTCCCTTCCATAAAGTCAAGCAAGTACCCCCCCCCGCAGAAAGGCAATCCTCCTCCTCCGATAAGATTCATTCTCTCACTCATCACACTTGATTCAATTCAATCTCTACCAGTTTTCACTGGACCCTCCCCTCGCCAACACCTTCCACCCAACAGCACACAATTGAATTCGTGAAATGAGAGCCGGACTAAGCACCATCCAGCAAACCCTAACGCCGGAGGCGGCCAGCGTTCTCAATCACTCAATCGCCGAGGCCGGACGCCGCAACCACGGCCAGACCACGCCGCTCCACGTCGCCGCCACCCTCCTCGCCTCCCCTTCTGGATTCCTCCGCCAAGCCTGCATAAAATCGCACCCCAATTCCTCTCACCCCCTTCAGTGCAGAGCCTTGGAACTATGTTTCAGCGTCGCCCTAGAGCGATTGCCTACTTCGCAGAACACCACCTCTTCCATGGAACCGCCAATCTCCAATGCCTTGATGGCCGCCCTCAAGCGGGCCCAGGCCCACCAGCGCCGCGGCTACCCCGAACAACAGCAGCAGCCTCTTCTCGCCGTCAAAGTCGAGCTCGAACAGTTAATCATATCCATTCTCGATGACCCCAGCGTCAGCAGGGTCATGAGAGAAGCCAGTTTCTCCAGCCCCGCCGTTAAAGCCACCATCGAACAGTCCCTTAACGCAGTCCCCGCCACCGTTAATTCCGGACTCGGATTCCGCTCCACCGCTGTCTCTCCTGCGAATTCCGCCCCGCCCCGGAATTTGTATCTGAACCCGCGGCTGCAGCAGCACCAGCAGGCCAGTGCTGCGCAGCACAGGGGGGACGAAGTCAAACGAATTGTGGATATACTGCTGAGGACCAAGAAGAGGAACCCGATCTTGGTGGGGGAATCGGAGCCCGAGGCTGCGATCAAGGAGGTGATCAAGAAGATTGAGAACAAGGAATTGGGAGATGGGGCTTTCGCCAATGCTCACGTGATTCATTTGGAGAAGGAGCTTCCTTCTGATAAGGCGCACATACCTGCCAGATTGAAGGAGTTGGGGGATTTGATTGAAACCAAGATTGGGAATTCTGGCTGCGGAGGGGTCTTCGTTGACTTGGGTGACTTGAAGTGGCTCGTGGAGCAGCCTGTTGGGTTCGGCGTTGCTGCTGGTTTGGGTAACATGCAGCAACTCACCCTCGCCGAGGCCGGCAGGGCGGCCGTCACGGAGATGGGCAGGTTGGTCACCAAGTTTGGTGAAGCTGGCCCAGGTAGGCTTTGGTTGTTAGGTACTGCTACTTGTGAGACTTACTTGAGGTGTCAGGTTTATCATCCTACTATGGAAAATGATTGGGATCTTCAAGCTGTGCCAATTACCACCAGAGCACCCCTCCCTGGAATCTTTCCCAGGTATTTTTTCTGTTTCCACCAGTTTAGTATTCCATATCAATCTTCATCACTCCAGCAACTTCATCCAATTTCATTCTCTTTTTGGAAAATCTGCTTATTCTGATGCAAGATCAAATTAACTTATTAATATTTTTTTTTTTTTTTTTTGAATTGACCAGTGTTCTTTCATGGAATCAGTTAAACTTGAGATTGCAGTTGGTGAATCTTGTCTGATACGTGAATTCTGTTTTGTTTCTGTTCTTTTTATCTATTCTTTTTTTCGTTTTTGTTCACCTGTAGATTGGTTGAATCCCCCAAGCTTTCATTTTGAATGTAGAACGTGTGATGTTTCTGTTTCTGTCGACAGTGTTATAATACAGGAGGATATTTAGCTTTTTGTCTACCTTAGCACTGTTAACTTGATTAGGCTCTGATCTGGAACATGGTTATTCTGTCCCCGGCATTTTGTATTATTGTGTGACCGTTTTATTTACTTGTAAATCAGGCTTGGGACCAATGGTATTCTTGGTACTTCGCTCGAGTCTCTGTCCCCGTTAAAGACCTTGCCTACTACAACAATCACTCCACTGAGGCGGGTCTCTGAGAACATTGATCCTGCTGCAGTATCAATTTGTTGTCCACAATGTATGCAGAGCTGCGAGCTAGAAGTGGCAGATATGTTGAAAGAAACTGAGAAATCAGATACTGAACACAAATCAGAGGCAGCTAAACCATCCCTTCCACAGTGGTTACAGAATGCTAAAACTAATAACGATAGCGGCAAAGTAATGGATCAGGCTCAGGTGAATTTGATTAAAACAATTAATAAGATTGGTTATTTGGCGGGTTTCTTAGAAAATACAGGTGTTCTAACTGTTGTATTCCTTTCTATTTTAATGAAGGGTTACAGCAAAGAAGTGAATGTGAAGAAGAGGACTCAAGAAATACAGAAGAAATGGCACGATGCCTGCTTGAGTTTACATCCTAAATTTCATCAGCTAAATGTGAGCACGGAGAGACTTGTTCCAACTCCTTTGTCAATGACGGGCCTATTAAATGTGAACTTGCTGGGGCGCCAACTGCAACCCAAAATACCGCTGAATAAAAATCTCGGAACATCTCTGCAATTGAGCTCGAGTCCAATGCCAATTCACCAACCTGAGCGTGCGGTGAGCCAGCACCAAAGTCCAGTAACGACTGACCTGGTCCTTGGACAAACAAAGCCAACTGATGCCACTCCAGAAGAAACAAATAAGGAAGGCATTAATGACTTCTTGAGCTGCCTCTCTTCTGAGTCACATGACAAGTTCGATGAATTACAGAGCAAAAAGCTACTTGATGCAGACTCTTTCAAGAAGCTCCTGAAAGGCCTGACAGAAAAGGTATGGTGGCAGCAGGATGCAGCATCAGCAGTGGCCACCACAGTGACTCAGTGCAAACTGGGAAATGGAAAAAGACGCTCCAAGGGTGACACCTGGTTACTGTTCGTGGGTCCTGATAGAATTGGCAAGAAGAAAATGGCAGCAGCACTTTCCGAGCTGGTATCTGGATCCAACCCAATAATTATTCCTCTGGCACAACGCCGTGGGGATGGAGGAGACTCTGATGCCCCTCATCTTCGTGGAAAAACAGCTCTCGATCGAATTGCAGAGGCCATCAGAAGGAACCCACTTTCAGTCATTGTACTCGAAGACATTGATGAAGCTAACATCCTTCTTCGAGGGAGCATAAGAAGAGCCATAGAACAAGGCCGGTTTCCAGATTCTCATGGCCGTGAAATCAGTCTTGGAAATGTTATGTTTATCCTCACTGCTAATTGGCTGCCAGAGGACCTCAGGTATCTCTCTAATGGGGCTCCACTGGATGAAGAAAAGCTCGAAAATTTAGCACAAGGAGGATGGCAGCTACGCATATCAGTTGGTAAGAGAGCATCAAAACGAAGACCAAGTTGGCTATCCGATGAAGACAGGTCCTTGAAGCCCCGTAAAGAGGTTAATTCAGGTCTATCGTTTGATCTTAACGAAGCTGCTGATGATGCAGAGGATGACAAGGGAGATGGTTCCCTCAATTCAAGTGACTTCACAGTGGAACATGAAGACAACAATCACGATGGAGGAGGTTCTCTCTCAGCAATACCGCGTGAACTGTTGGATTCTGTAGATGATGCCATTGTTTTCAAGCCTTTGAATTTTGATCTCATTCGCCGGAATTTCTCAGCATCCATCTTGAAAAGGTTCTCCACAGTGGTGGGGAATGGGGTGTCAATTGAAGTTCAGGAAGAGGCTCTTGACAAGATCACCAGTGGAGTGTGGTTAGGCCAAACCACGATTGATGAATGGATGGACAAAGTGTTGGCTCCCAGTTTCCACCAACTGAAAAAGAATTTGAATTCAAGCACACATGACCATGACTCTTCAATGCTGTTTAGGCTCGAGGATGACGGCTACTCCGATTGCCGGAGCTCCCAAGAGTGGCTACCTTCTACTGTGAGAGTGGTGGAGGAATAGTAGTATTCAAACAGTGGTGAAAGGTGATATTCGTTTTCCTTGGTGGTAGAAATGTAAATAGAACACTTTGGCAAGGATAAGTCAAAGGCGCGTAGTAGAACCAAGAAAAACCGTTACAAGGCTTGTCGGGGGTGTCAATTTTTGTTTTCCTTAGAAAACAGATTAATTAATTTTTGCGTTATAAACTTTATATTGTTTTCTTTTCTCTTTTGTACGAATAGGTATATTTATTAATTAAACTGAGAATGATCATTATAGTAATAAAAGGGAGCATTAATTCCTTTTTTTTCCCTCTTACATTCTTTGTCACATTTTTATAATATCTCGTTCTCTAATTCAATAAACGATATGCATTAGTAATTATTTACAGTATTATTTAATGGAGTAGTTATTAAACTATTGGTTCTGTTGGAGTTGTTGAATGATAGTGTATGCATTAACCTAATGCACAAGAAGACCAGGAGAGAATTGTTTATGGTTTGGTTTAAGTTGACAGAAGGAAATGAACTCCACTTTTAATCACTGGTGCATTTTTTCCACACTTAAAATATTTGTTTTTACTGATTAATACATATTTCGGTTTTTATGTAGGCCATATGTTAACAATTATGGTTTTGTTATTGAGAGTGAAGATAATTAAAGAATATTAAATATGTTTTTTAATATTAATTTATTTTTAATTTTAATCTTATCGTTTTACTCTTATCTTTCTTTATTTTTTATTTCTATATTTTTTTATATTGTTACTTATATATTTATTTTATATTATTTTTTTAAAAAAACATATTCAATGCAACACATATTATTATATTAATAACAATTTTTTTTTAATTTTATTTTTTTATATTATTATTTATTTTTTATAATATTGTGATTAATTTCAACAACAAATAAAAGAAAAAATACAACAGTGCAAAATAGATAAAATAGTGTTAAAAAGATAAAATAATTTTAATTTAAAGTCTTCAATATTGTCATTTAAATTCAACAAAATACCTAATTAAAAATATAATAGTGATGAACATTACAATTATTTTTTTTAAAAAAATAATATAAAAAATGTAGAAGTAAAAATTAAAGGAGAATTCAAGTAAAAAGACAAGGTTAAAATGAGAAGTAAATTAATATTAGAAAAAATATTTAATGCTTTTTAACTATTTTTACTCTCTCACATAATAAATATATCAAAAGTTAGATTGAAAATATAATTATGTTAACATGTGGTGTGAGACACACATTAGACAAACTGGACATATTTTAATATACTTCTAAAATTTGCTATTGTTATTGTGATAAATTTTAATGAGAAAAACATTTATATTTTAAAAGAGTTTTACACTGATAATTAATCAAAACCCTTTATGTATGGTAAATTTGTTGATTTTACTAACGAAAGGTTATAATTGACCACCAGTGTAAAACTCTTTTAAACTGATAGTGTAGAAGTGTTAAACTCAATTTTAATTACGTTGAATATTAATAAATTATTTGCATTATAATTAATTTTATCAAAATTTAGAATAAATGAGTTTTTTTATTCTATTTCTTTTTATTTAGTTTATATATTTTACATTTATTTAATTGTGATTAAAATGATAAATAATTTGTTATCGTTTGATTCAATAAATTAGTTATTGTAAAGTAATATATAAAAAAAACTTGAAAGAGGTAGTTTTAACTTAAGATGGAAATTGGAAAATGATGGGTGCGCGTACACCCAGCTAAAAGTAAAGAATAAATAAAGTATAAGGAATCCACCCAGACCCAGTTGCTGAACGATGATTGATTTGAAGGCAGTAGCATCTATAGTTTCGGGCTCTTCTCTGTCTCACGTAAAAGTGTGAAAATAAGACCTGATTCCGCCTGACACCACCACCATTTATATATATATCGCGATGCCTCTTTTTTCTTTCTTTTTTTTTTTTCATTTTTTACTATTTCATTTTAATTTCTACATTAAAATGTTACATTATATATTTTTTCTTACATAAAACATCGTAGTAGTTCATCTACTGAGATTCTTTGAGGTTCTCTTCTTAAACTTACGGACCAATTCTCATACAATAATTGACGTGAAAGCCTTTTTGCCTTTTTACCTTTTTATATAAAAATCAGTTCTTAACTGTATTTAATAATTATAAGAGAATCGTAGAACTTGTTTTAAAATTTTAAAGATTACAATTGAAGATAAAAATTGTTGAATTCTTAAATTTTATTCCTAGGATATCTTAGAATCCGCTAAAAGTAAATTAAGCAACTCTACCATAATATCATGAGAGATGCTCTCTAATGTTGGAAAATTTTGCTTGATTGTCTTTATGTGCAGATCAAAACATAAAATTTTTGACGTAAAATGCAGAAGAATATTATTTTTTTTTTTTTGTATAAAGATTAGAACGAGAGTGGGTCATAAATAGAAAAGGTAGTATTTGAAAGTAGATTCCGTGTATATATAATAATAATAATAATAATAATAATAATAATAGTTATACGTAAAAGTGATAAAAGATGAGGCAGAGTTGAGGCATGAGAGTTGAGACAATTTAAAAATCAGAAAAGAACATGCATGATTTTCAGTGAAACTTAGTTGAAGGTAGCGAAGCATGAATGAGGAAAAGTACAGAACAGAAAGAGCGCACATCCCATCATATCTAACACACATGGTTGGCCACAATGAAAAAAAATAAAAATGGTTATATAATTGTTATACTTACTAGTTTCTAAGCATTGTCCATTGGTGCCAATTATTATTATTGGTAGCGATAGCGTAGAAAGAGAGCATGTAGTACCAAACAGACAGCCCTACCGACAAACAAATGAATGTTTTTGAGGTTATGAAATAAAAAGAAACTTGATGGTAAAGAATGTATGTTCCTAATCCTAGCTATACCGTTAAGTGTGTATATGGGTCATTATCAAATTTGGTTTGAAAAGAAAAGGCCGGGGGATGAGTTGTACAATGCCTCAAGAGTCAAGAGTCAAGAGTCAAGACTCAACCCTGTTTTCAACGCTACGTATGGCCATTAATGCATAAATTTTAGTTTTTGGGAAGGTGGACTACGATTCTACTACCAAAGTGCAAATGACCAAAACAAGACAACAGATGCTTGCTGCATACTTCACATTCATTCAATCTCTATTTCCCACTATCTTACCCTTTAAGCCTTCTAACTTCTAACATCTAACCCTGCATGTGTTCTCATTTATTTTCATTCCCCCCACTTCATTATATGTTTCGTCTTTTTCTCACCATTCCTCTCTCTTCCATTTCTTCGCCATTCCTCTCTCTTCCATTTCTTCGCTTCCAAACATGTCCCTTCTACGCCCATTTTGGATCCATACAAACCTGTCCCTTATATGCCCAAAGATTTTTTTCCTCACTGTGCCGCCTGCGGGTAACTCTTCCTAACCATGATCAATCCAATCACTCCTACGTCATTATATATATGTATAAATATAAGTATTATTGGATCGGGTTTTGGATCTGGCAGAAAAACCAACTTTCTTTTAACACCACAAATAAAAATTTAAAATTCAATTAAAACAAAGGTGTTTTATTCTCTACAAAAATATATCATTCAATTTTAATTTTTTCTCAAATGATTTTTTTTAACTTTTAGTTATCTATAATTTTTTTTTTTTATTTTGACTGGCATGACTTATTTATGTTAAACAGTGATATTGTATTAAATCTATAATAAATAATTTGTAAGAATTTTAAAAGTTATTACTATTCATTTGTAATCTTTTTATAAGTTTTGATGATTAAAACTTGTCTCCTTACATAAAAATAATTTTTTCATCCCTCGAAATTCTGAAACTATATGAACAATATTTAATGCATATTTAAATCTTGGGTTTAATCAATAAAAAATATACTAAATAATAAAAAATATACGGTTATAATAAACATAAATAAATACACATTTTATTTGATGAAAAATAAATAAAGGAAAATTAAAAAGAAAAATACTGAGGAATAACTTTTTATTAAAAATAAAAAATTCGATGATATTTTAAGTGAATATCGATGTTTAATGTCGGTGTTTCGACTATCTTTGAAAAAATATTGGTGCAGAAAACATGGATCAATTAGTGAGAAGAAAGTCACGATATAATTTTATGAGTAAATACTAATAGTATATACTTCAATGTAAAAAAAATTGAAAAAATTACATCATTACTCGATCATAAATGTCTGTTGATAAATATTTTATTATATAAAATTTTTTTACGTCATCACTCAATCATAAATAATTATAATTAAACTTGTTAATGTATAATAAATATAAAAATCTCATATTCCAAAAAAATAAAATAAAATTCTATTGCCCAACAAAATGTAAAAATTTAATAATTAAGAGATAAAAAAGGGTACAAAAGCGTGAGATAAAATAAATAATATGATAGAAATATTGAAAAAATAAGAATAATACATCTAACCTGCATCAAGTAAAAGAATCTACACTGTATTAAAAGTCATATCAATAATAACTTTCAATTGAATTGAAAAATAAAAATTAAATTCTAATTGTATTTATTAATTAGAATAATTATATAATATTTATAAGAATGAAAAATAATTAGAATATTTTATAATAATTTATTATTTATTCTTCATTGGATAAACATTAAATTAAATTATATTTTTTTTAAAATAATAAATATTATATACATTAATAATATAAATAATATAATTATCAAATTATAACTCACTGTACCATATAAAAATATTTTTTTAATTTTATAATAATTTTATTAAAAATATTAATTGATTACATTAAAGTTTTTACAGTGTTAATCAATTTTAAATTCTAAAAATTTAGTTCACATTTTTCCATTAATTCTAAAAATGTGTATTATTTGTTTTTTTCTAGAGCTGTTAATAATAATAATAATAATAATAATAATAATAATAATAATAATAATAATAATAATAATAATAATAATAATAATAATTTAACAAATGTAAATATGTTGTCCGCAATGTGATCGATGCTTTGATTAAAGTTAAAGTCTGTCTCTCTCTCTATGTATGAGATTTATCGGTACAATGCATTAAGTTGAGAAATCAATGACTATATCGTTTAAAAAGAAAAAGCAAACAAAAATTATGGATATTCCATACTTGGCATGGGACAATCGGATAGCAATTTGGTGAAATGAATTGAGACTAGCCATTTTGGTCAAAAAGAATTTATCGAGAATTTAGCTCAGTTGACAGAAAAATATGCATGAATATTAATGTAAAACTTTTACCCAGTACGTTTCACCGGAAGAAAAAGATATTGCTATATAATGTAAAAACACTGTAATTTAGTAGTATATAGTTGAGATGTGTGATCGTTGCATGTGTCCCTGGATGTGTGATCGTGTCCTCTTCGACAACAAAAGTGGTTTTCGGAATCTGAATTGAAATTATGGCGTAGCTTCGGATAAAAAATTAATGTCAACCCAAAGTCAGAAGAAAGGCTCATGCGAGAGAGACATGTGAAAAGAATATATAATCGTGTGACCCATTCATTGAATTGAATGCCTATTTTCTATTAATAGAATTTGGTTATTATTAAGGGTCTTTTGTTCAATAGGATATGATATGAATATCATAGGTATAGAATATGATAAATTATAATTTTATTTAGTGTTTTGTATATACTAGATAATAATAAATCAGACAAAGATATAATATAATAAATTATATTTAAATAATAAAATTACTATTTTATTAAAATTATATATAATTTCTTAATCCTAAAAATTATATTTTAATATATATTTTTAAATTATAAAAACTATAATTTTAACTAACCTATACAAAATTCTTCCTATAACTAATTCTAAAGTTTTTAAAATAATTACAAATGTAAATTAAATTAAATTTCATGAGAAAATTTAATTAATAATATATGAATTTCGATAAAATATCTTATTGAATATGATATTGTATGTCATTTGGATTATTTCAATAATATAGTTATTTTGTTCACATGATTTGCATCTTATGTCGCTATTAATTACAAATTTTTGAGATTATTAGAAGACGTGAAAACCTTTCCTCCTCATCATAAAACTTAGGGTGGTTACTCCCTTTTTAGGTTGAATAATTCTTTTCATCTCAACATTCTCTATTTATACACCAAACATTGCAATCTTAAATGGAAAAATAAATATCTAGTTTACATATAATATATTTAAATTTAAACCAATCCTAGTAATAAAACAATATATTTTCCTAAACAATATCCATTCAGAGATTTGAAAGTAAAATAATTTGAATTTTTTTCCTAACAACCCTTCACTCTTTTAAAAATTTTAAATTTCATGTTCAACAATCACCATGACGTTAGTCATAGTATGCTCTACAAGTTTTGGTATATATATTTCTCCCATATGCACTCTAATACCTTCATTAGATTAAGCCACTTGACTTTAATCACCATTATCTTCATCATCATTCTTCAATACAATACTCTTCTTTTCTTTGGTAGTGAATCACAAGATCAATTAAGTGCTGATACCACTTATTGGGACAAAAAACACATAATCAACAAACTTCTCTTTATTTATATTGATAAAAAAAATTAAACAATACAAATCAATACCTAAACAAAAAGAAAGATAACAAAGTTATTTTGTTCATGCAGTTCACACCCTATACCTATATCCACTACAAATTTTTGGAACCACTAAAAAACCTGCAAATTGTCTCCATTTTTTATTGACGTGGTTTGCACATTATGCCTACTTCCATGACAAGTTTTTAGGACTATTGAAAAGCCTATGATAAACTGATTTTTGGCTTGTACTTCTTTTCATGTTTAATGTTTGTTTGTAAGGAAAGAACTGTATATTTGTTGGCACAACTCACTTTCCTAGTGTTTATTCTCACTTTAAACAGATACTTAAGAACCGGTATGAAAAAAAAAGAGGCAAAAATGAACATTTTAAGAGAAATTACTGAAGATTCAGGACAACATGATCGTGCTAGGTCAACACAACAAAAAAGTTAGCTAGAGGAAGTACCATCGTATTTTAACCTAGCATGGTTGTGTTATGATCTCAGTATCTTTGCTTTGAAGATGAGCACGACCATGCTAATTGGTAATTGTTGGATTTAAAATTATTTCAATGATAAAAATCCTCCAATTATCTCTATTTCCTCAACTTTTCCTTAGTTTTGAACTCATTTTAGTTGTAAATAGATATAATTACTATATATCATACTAATACATGATTTTTTTATATAACATAGCTAATGTGAGAAATTTGGACAGGTTTGCACCAATTTTTTAAGAAGTCTAGAAGATGAAGAGAAGATTGATGAGTGTTTCCTCACCTAGCGAGCCAAGTCTCCCAAAAGGAGTTCTAGAGCCACTGTAGCATTCCTAAAGGTCGTCCAAAGAGAGGTGTTGTTGGGCAAAAAATGAAGAAATTATTGGCAGAGAGTTAATGGCGTTAAGCGAGGTTGCTCAATGAAAAGCTAAAAAGTTCCTGAGCAGAAGCTAAATTGTGCCCAACAGTAGAACAAGGCATAAGAAATTGTCACCCAGCGAGCACCAGATGCCCAACAAGAGGTTTGAGATAGTCGTTGGGTGAGACATGTCACTCAATGAGGTTCACCTTGGGATCATGAATTTTAACACTCTTGTTGGGTGAGAGATGTCGTAAAGCGGGAGCTTCCTGACTTGGCCAATGAAAGTAAAAGAATTTAAGTGGAAAAAGGAAGCACACATATATAAGATAATAGAGAGAGAAGGAAAGTAAGAGATAGAATGAAGTCACAGAGAGAAGAAATGTTGAAGCGGAAGCAGAAACACGATCATCTTTCCAATTTCTTCTTCAAATATTTTTTATTTTCTTGATTTTGTGAGTTGCTCATGGTAATGAGTAGCTAAATGCTTGTTTTTTGTTTAATCAATCTTTAACTTGATTTAATCTGCTTGAATGAATTGAAAAATTATTTTAAGCAAAAGATTTGAGAAAAACACCATATAAACATTAGATCTACGAATAGAACAATGTTTATGCATCTTTCGTCTTTCCCTTAATCGATTATCTAACTTTTTAAATTTTTTAAATTGAGGAATCAGTGGATTGATTATTATAGTTAAGGTTCTATCATCAAGGGATCGATGTTTAATAATTTTTGTAGGGAAAAGAGATTTGAGATTAACTGGAGATTCAATTATTGAGTTTATAAATAGTTGAACAGAAAATCGAGATCCCAACATCTATTTCTATAGAATTTTACTTAACTTTATACTGTTGTTTATATTTAATCTACCTACACTCTTGTTCATATTACATTGTTATACAATTACCATGAATTTTACAAAGTTTAACTTTGAATACTGAGTTTGAATATAAATTTCAATCACTTGTACGTGGAGATGACCTGATTCCCATTAGATACTACAAAACGATTGGTGCACTTACCATAAGTAAAGTAGTAATTAAAATTCTAAAAAGTTTTTGCCTTTATTAGGAGTAAAAATATTGTAGTTAAAATCACAACCCTAAGCTTTAATCCATTGACTTCTTCCAATTTTATTACTCTTTACTTGTTTGAATTCTACTCATAGTTTGAACAGTGAAACACATACATATAACATTATTGTTTCTCTTAATTTGTTCTTTTATATTTTGAATTAATTATTTAAGAACTACTTATAGATCTTTGGATATGATATCCAAACTTATAGGTCCACTGTGCTACTGTGTACGATATGTTTGCCTTAGAGCAATCATATTTTATGCATTAACCTGCAAACCTTCCTTCCACACCATAATCCCATTCTCACTTAGGATGGTAACCATCTCTTACTTATAATTCTTTTAATCTCAGAATTCTCTATTGTAAGACCCCCGTTTTTACTCTATAATTAAGTTTATGAAATAATTAGAAAGAAAAAACTAAATTTAATTTGAGTTTGATTAACGAACTAATTGTTGAATAATTAATTTTGATATTTGTATAGTTATTTACATGATTATGATCAAAATTAAGAGAATGATGATTAGACAAGTAGATTGAGTTTAGTAATTATTATTTTGAATTGGGATTTCTGAAGTAGCGTTACAAGAATGATTCAGAATCTTTTTTAGGGAGGAGAGGTGCAAATAGCAAACCTAACTTACTAAGAACACCCCTATATTATAACCTTCTGCTTCTTCCTTTTTCTTTTCTTCTGCACCTTTCTTCTCTCTCTTTTTTCCTTGACCATTTCTCCTCCTCACTGCCAATTCTCTCCTTCTTGCATGGTAATCAAATTGTTGGCAGAATTAATGAAATCTCATTCCTTTTTCCTGGATTCAGTTGTTGATCATAATAGGTAAGTTTGATTTTAATTTTATGGATTGGTTTTCTTTTATCTAAGGTCCATGCATGTTCATTTTAGAGTCTTGACCTTAAAATACTAATTTCTTATATTCTCTTTGATTTTGGAGTTTTTATTACATTTTAAGGAATCATTTAGTTGTTTTGTGTTCTTTTCCTTCCATCAATCAACTCGTAGGAGAAATAAGTAAGGGAAGTTATAACTTTGATTTTAGTTTATGAAATTTGGATTTGAGAATTGTGAAACAAATTGATTGAGTTTTTATTATTATTTGCACTATTGGAAAAACCACTTTTAAAAATAAATTTTCTTATTGATTATAAAAAAATTGTTCTAAGAAAAGCATAGTGACATTTTTGTAATTGATGTGAATGTTTTAAAATTGGTTTCGTTACTAAACATATCAAAATAATGCTTTTCTAATTGGTTCAATTTTTAACAGTATATTTTTCTCATCTGTTAAAATTGAACGGGTTACAAAAGTATTTTTTTTAATCTGTTAAATTTTGAACTCATAAAAAAGAAAACACATATTATTCACACTCTTTTAGAATTTTGATAAAGATCCTGCTTTACTAATGATGTGGTTGACAGTAATGAGTAAAAATACATTAAAAAATCATGGTAACTTAATTTAAAGTTATTATTTACATACATTGCAGATAAAATATTGATTTATGGTTTCACTGTGATTTCAAACATTTTGTAAAACTACGAAGTAAATATAGTTTTTTAACAAATTAAAAAGCATATCAATGTCAAGAATATATAAGATGGGATTGCCTATAACTATTTACTTTCTTTTACTCATATCTCATATTTTATTTATAATTAAAAATTTTAAATCAATTTCATTTTTTTGAATATTCTTCAAAAAGTATTATCTCATGAATTTAATTTGGTGTATATTTAAGGAGGATTTAGTAATGGATCGTCTTCTATATTTAATTGTGTGTGTTGGTCTTCAAACTTTTATTATTTATTTTTTTGACAAAGATTGTTATTATTTGTGTATATATATATATATATATATATATTAATAAATTTATTTATTAATATAATATTATATCAATTAAGAACATTTAATATTTTTTATGCATGATTTCTGAAGTTATATTTAATTGAATTTGCATTGACGCATTTTAATATATTGAAAGTAAGTAACTCCAGAGTTTTGCTTTTGCTTTAAAAGCATGATTTCCCACTTATTTTTTTTTTTTTTTATTTTTAAATTCTATTCCCTTTTGACAAATAACCCACTAAGGGTTGACTTTAGTGGATTGGTTTCAGTTTTGGTGATTTGGGTTCTATGGAGTATGTTTATTTGGTTCTACTTTTAAGATAGGTTATTGGTCGTGCAAAAATGAGAAGGGAGGATGAATAATGTTGGCATGTGTAACTCTTTTACGACTACAATTTGTGAAAGACTTTGAGGACATGGCCATTAGGAAGACTAATAGTACCATGAAAGCAGAGCGAGTCCCTGTTGAGTAGGTCAGTAATGGTGATTTCATGGAATTAAATCAGCTACCTAATTTTCTTCTATTTTTTATATGATTTTGTTCTTTTATCAATTCCTTTTTCACAATTATTATGTGAGTAACTCTTAAGTTTCCTCTAGACAATTGATCCAAGAACATGCATGTTCAAGATGCTTAACAGAGGTCTCTTTCATGATATCAATGGATGCATTTCAACCGATAAAGTATGTCATGGACCTGAAACTTTTATTTTTTACTTTTATTGAATTTAGTGTTTGTATGAAAGGAATTAAATTTAATGTGTTCTCTGCTGTGGAGACAATGTTTTGTTCATCAATTTTCTTTCTTGTATACTACCTTTTTTTCTGTTGAAGTAACCTTTTTGTATACGTACTGTGCTTGTGGTTTGTTCCATTTGATTGTTTCTAATTTAGAGAAACAAAAGTTTGCTTGTCTGAGTTATTTCTTTCTTTCACTTTGGTTAATTTGATTACAGGCTTAAGACAGATGAATTACGCTTTCTACACCATTTTTTTTTTTTTTGGCTACATGTTCTCGTTATGGAATTTATAGGTATTACTTTTGTACTAAATTTTTAGAATATAATTATAATCTAATGATTGTGGCAATATGATTTGTTTAAGTGTGATTAATTATGTCATATTTTTAATAGTATTTTTAATTATTTCTTAACCTAATATTTTATTATATGTATTTTTTGAAATTGTAGATCTTTGACAATTGAGGATGTCCAATGTCTTTGAAGAATATTGTAAATATTCAAAAGCGTTGGACAAATTATTCTCTTGAAAGAGTTATGTTTTAAATTTTTTTGTTTAGGACTTTATCTTCTTTGGATGTTAAATTCTTGAAATAGTCAATTTATAAATTTTACTAGTTGAATGTAAAATTGTAAAAAAAAATTATTGTGAATAAATAATTGATTATTATTGCCAATATTTCTATTGTGATTAATTATTACAGGAACAAAGTTTGTATGCTTGTTTGAGAATTTTGTTGAATGGAATTGATATTAGTTTTGGTATGCCTATGATTACTTGAATCTTGATGTGGTAAAACTTACCTTTACACTTTGTGTTTCTGGTTTGTGTATTGATAAACCAAATTTTTACCGTATTTTTATCATGATTAATATCTGTTTGTAAGGAAAGAATTGCATATTTATTGGCAAAACTTACTTTGTAGTGTTTAGTCTTACTTTGAGTTTTTTCAGAGCAATTATTCAAGATTCAAGTTAGCACGGTCATACTACGTGGGTCTCGAGAAAAAAAACATAAAAAGCCCAAATCCTTTTATAAATATAAGAAAAGAAGACACAAAAGGGGACTCACTTTGGCTAATTGGAAGAGATAGATCTGTGACCTAAGAGGTGAAGAACGAAGAAGAAACTTCGAAATTGAGGCAATTCAAAGTGTTCCCTATAATAATTATTTATCTATTCTTATGTACTCTATTATTCAAAGAATGTTTGACTTTCTATTAACCATGTTTGGCTAAACCTTTTTTCTAGGGTTGTGATGTAACTTTTTGTAATTCCACTTTGCATGAATATTTGATGAGAGTCAATGATTAATTTACTTATTTGTATTACAATTGTACATCCTAAATTTAATAGTCATGACCATTGATATTTGAATAATTGATATGAGAAATAACTAGGTTATTGTCTCGGTGAATGGACCAAATTCATTGGGTAACCCTGCAATTGGGTAAAAGGGAATCGATCTTAATTTGAAATCTTACATTATCAAATTGGATGACAAATTAGGACTATAGTGTGGTCGCAATGATCAAACTCACTACAATAGTGTGGTAATTTATCAGTAATTATTGAATGATAAAGAATAAGATTGCTTAGTAATAGGGACAAAAGCATTGTAGTGAAATCACAACCCTAGGTTTTAATCCATTGCATTCTAAAACCAATCCTCTTTGTTATTTTACTCATCACTCCAATTCTGAATTAGTGACTTACTCATTAAAACATTGCTTCGTTTAATTGCTCTTTTACTTTCAAATTGAATTAATTGAGAACAAGATCCAGTCTCTTGGGTATGATATCCAAACTTAGGTCCACTATTACTACTGTGTAAGGTATGTTTACCCTTAAACAATGATATTTTATGCATCAAGTTTTTTGCACTGTTGTCGGGGACTAGATTGTGTTCAGTTCTCGATTAAATTAATTTAGGATAATTGAACAAATTTTTTGTTCTACCTAATCTTCATCTCATTCTATTTTTTTTTTACCTTTTGTTATTTTATCTTTTACCTTATTTTATCCCTTTTTATTCAGTATTTTTATTTATCTTTTTTTTTTTATTTTATCTTTATCTCATTGTATCTTAATATTGTTTATCTTCTTCTTTTTTTCTTATTTTATCTTTTTATTTTAGTTTATCTCTTTTATCGAATTGAACAATATTTTTCTTTTATCATCTCCTTTATTCCTTTGCTGATATTTTCTTTTCTCATCTCTCTTATTCCTTTGTTGATCGATATTTTATTTTTCTATAATTTTTTTTATTTTCTCTTTTTCATTCAGTACCTTTATTTTTATTTAACAATTGCGGTTTAATCTCTTTTTCTGTGTGAATAAATTGCTAACTCAATCTCAAGGGTCTGCTCCATCGTATAACTCTGAGATTAAAAGAACTACTTGCAGGAACAAAGCCAAAGAAAGAAAAATATCAGTATATGAGAACAACCATGGGGGAGAGGGAAATGCTATTTTTGAACAAACCTTACAAGATTTATTCATCCCTATGGTGTGGGTTGCTAATAGCATCCTGCTTATTGACTTTGGGCAGAACATGTTTGAACTGAAACCAACACTATTGCAGATGATTGAGAATAAATAGTTTAGCGATCTTTTATTAAAAGACCCAATTGCTCACATAAAGTGCTTCCTGATTATAACCGACTATTTGCTAGCCATGGGTGACCTATGACATAGTGAGACTTGTGACTTTCTCATTCTCATTAAATAGGAAAGCTTTGGATTAGTTGGAGTCATTGCTAGAGAATAACATTTGCACCTGGGAAGAATGCTCTTGTAAACTCTTGAGAAAGTACTTCTCTGCCACCAAATATGATTAGCTGTAGAGATATATTGCAAACTTCACCCAATATGCACAAGAATCACTTAATGAAGCTTGGATAGATTCAAGAGATGCTCACTATAGGTTACCGTTGGGAAGAATAATTTAGATCCTCTACTATGGCCTGTCAGATTCAAATAGGGTGTGTGTCGATACTACTAGTGGAGGAACCAGAATTAAAAAATCACCAGCTACCACTCGAGAAATAATCACAGACCTAGCTTCATAAGCCTAACACAAAACGACTGATAGAAGAATTTTGAAGAGACTAGCTGGAATCCATCAAGTAGAAGTTGAAGCAACAAGCTCGAGGATAGATAATAAGCCTGATGTCATAGTAAAACAAATAGAGACCCTGATAAAATCACAAACACATATGCAATAACCTTCTCCTCCTCATCATTTGACTATCAAATGGGGTACATATTTTCCAAAGAAGAGGTGAATTATGCTGGAGAGAAAATTCAGGAATATAATCCCTACTCAAAGGCATACAATCCAAGGTGGAGAGATCATAACAATCTAGCATGGAGATATCAGAGAGAATTGCTCAGACAAAACACATACAAGCCCCCTCATTTTCAGGATCAAAGGCCAAGGCAAAAAGAGAAGATACCAACATTAAAAGATACTATGATGCAATACATGGACAAAATGATTGGAGAACGAAGGCATTGGAGACATAAATGTCCACCTTGGTAAACCTCATCTCTCAAAGGGTATAGAACCAAATCCTAGGAAGGAGATAAAGGCTATTACCACAAGAAGTAGGAAGCAATTGGAATATCCATGACCACAATTAATAGGCACCTCACAACTATTATTGTAAGTCCCTACTGATGGGGACCAAAACGAGCAAGAGGATAATGGTAAAGAGGTACAAATACATCCTCGTGTAAGAATTTCATTACCACAATTAACTAGCACCTCACAACTATTATTAGAAGTCCTTACTGAAGGGGACCAAAGAAAGCAAAAGGATAAAGGTTAAGAGGTACAAACCGTTCTTGGGTAAGAGTTCCATTCCCTCAAAGGCTTAAAACTCAATAGCATGATAAGTAGTTTTTTAAATTCTTAGAGATGTTTAAGAAATTGCATATCAATATTCCTTTTGGAGAGGCCATAGCTCAAATGCCAAAATATGACAAATTCATAAAAGAGATTCTCTCTAATAAAAAAAATTAGATGATTTTGAAACACTAGGCCTTATTGAGGAATGTTTTGTTGTGGTTAAATTGCCTCCTAAACTGAAGAATCCTAGAAGTTTTACACTTCTTTGCACCATCGGAACCTTATTTTTTGAAAAAATGATTATATGATCTGGGGGCAAGCATAAATTTAATGTCATACCTTGTCTTTAAGAAATTAGGAATGAAGGAACAACAACCCACAAATATCACCTTACAGCCTGTTGATAGGACTCTAGCCCATCCTAAGGGCATAGTAGAGGATATTTTAGTTAAAGTGAGTAATTTTATTTTTCCTGCAAACTTTGTGGTTGTAGATATGGAAAAGGATAAGGATGTTTCGATCATACTAGGGCGTATTTTCCTTAACACATGTAATGTTGTTATTGAAGTAAGGTGGGACAGGCTTACCCTCAGTTTGGGGGAAGTGAAAGCCACTTTTGCAATATTTAGAAAGTCTGTCCCCTTAATCGCTTGCAATTTCATACAAGCCAAAATTGGTATCCATTATGCAATTAATTTGAAAGAGTTGGATACCAGCTGTGGATAAAAACTAAAAACTTTAATGGAGGAACCTCCCATCATAGGACAAAACCCTTTCTCATCCAACTTGAGTGTTATTACTAATCCTTCTTTGTCAAATATTAGTTCCACAGGTCTCACAGGGAAAAAGGAAAGTAAGGCATCAACCATGTCAATGACAAACAAAGAAGCCCTTGGATGGACCATTTATGGCATAAAGGGTATTGACCTCACAACGAGCATCTTTAGGAATTATACAACGAATAAAATCATCACATTTAAGGCACATCAGCAAGGGAAGCATTGGGCAATCAGTTCTAGGCTCAGAAACAAGCCACCCTAACCACATGTTAACCATTGAGCTCAGGACATTAAACAAAAGTTTATTAGGAGGAAACCTTTCATTCTATCGTTTTTCTTTGCTTCTGTTTCTTTTTCTTTTTTAGTTAACTTTTCTGATTTCTTTGTGCTTTTTTTTCTATTTTCTTTTAATTTATTTCTTTTTGTTTTGTTTTCTCAATTTATTTTAATTTTAACATTAAGCATTGGGGTCATTGCTACCTTTAAGTGTCAAGGAATCCAAGAGTATGTGATGATATTGTCTCCTCACAATGGATGTGAATATGCCTGGAGATGTTTTTACCACTACCTTTAGCTGATAATAAACATTTTTATTGTGATTTTTTTTAAGTAGTAAATTAGGAGTCTTTTTATAAAGAAGCTGAGTAATTCGCAAGGGGCATCCAACACTTCCTAAAAGAGGCCTTTAATACAAGGAATTAAGAAAAATAAAAACAAAAAGCTTCACTCCAAACTCTTCTCAAGTGTATGCACTCTTGCTGGAGGCTCCCAAACCAAGCTTTTCACAAAAAGTGGCACAAACACCAAGGAATCCAAGAAGCAAAGAATAAAAGCACTAAAAGGAATAAAAGCTCAAACAAAGAAAGTACATAATCAAGTGGAAATAGTGATATGGAAAAAACTAGAATGAGTAAATTTAGAGACAAAACTAGAATTAAAGGTAATGAAAGAAGGCTAAGCACACAAAGAAAATCCTACACAGGCACTAAATTATGAGTAAGGACTGAAAATAAAAAAGACACAAAAATTTTAAAAAATGGCACAAGTGAAATAGATGTTGGATGAGAGTTATTCAAGGTGTCCTCAAGTAATTACAACAAAATTTAGACATTCTTGTTGCAATTTAAATTTTACCATTAGGTACACCTATTTTGCATATTTTGTTTTTATACTTCTTTTGCACTTTGTTCTTTTTTTTTAAAGTTTCTTTTTGACTCTTTTTTTTTATCCTTTCTAGATGCACCTAACTTTTTTTGTTTGTAAATTTTGTGAGGATTATAATGGTAGTAAATGCTTGAGAAATAGGACAAGCTAAGGCACACAAAATTTAAATGAAAAGTGCAATTTAAGGAAATAGAAGTAACTAAAGAATGCACTAAAATAGAAGTGATTTTAGGTAATGCTCAAAGAGCTATGGTTTGTGAATTAGAGCTTCTTGTTTGCACAAGTTTTTGCTCAAATATTTCACACCTCTTACTCAAGCAAACGAAGCACAAATAACCTCACACTTAGCACAAAAGAAGAGCTACTTAAATTTAACAAGACAAACAACATAGATGAAATTGAGCTACTAATTTGTTTTAGAATTTTTTTTATGAGAACATGCTTGAACTAAAAGCATGAGATACTTCTTAACAGACTTAATTAAGAGGAGAATTCCTCTTCGAAACTTAATTTCAAGAAGCTATTACACACTTTTTAGAGCAAAAAAATTCAAAATAGAAGAGGTAAAACCTAGAGAAATTAATATGACAAAATTAAATGACTAAACAATACTTTAATGACATGTACTTGAGATTATAAAACATAAAATTAAAACCAAATAAAGCAACAACAAGGCTGAACAAGAAACAACCAAAGGAAAGCAAAAATGAAGCCAAAACACCTGAACCACGACGCTGTGAATTTGCCACAGAGGTGTGGACTCACGGTTTGGTGTTTCTTAGGAACTTCATTATGCACAAATTCAACACAAAACAAAAACTAACGGTGAAAATGAAGTCCTAACATACAAATCAATGATTCAATGGAGGATTTAAAGAATTGGAACCGATTAAATTGAATAACAAATGCATAGAACTCAAGAAATCACAACAACAAGTCAAAACAACATTGGACAAGCAAGTAATGGATGAATAACAGGGATTAATAGCTGAAAAAAATAGAAGAATGAGATGGAGAAGTAGATGAACATGAAGAAAAATTTTGAAAATTAGAAGAAGATTAGGTGAAAGAGAAGAACCTCAAGAAGTAGGTTCTTGATACCATTTGATACAATCTTGGATTGCGCCTCATAGGATCGTTCTTCTAAAGGTTCTAACGGTGGAAGAAGGTGAGTTTGGAAAAGATAGAGATGGTGGCGGAGGCACCACTTCAATGAAGATAAGTCTTGGTTTGCAGAAGCTTGCCACAATGGAAATAATCCTTGATAAAAACCAAATAAGCACTCTCACAAAGAAGAGAGAAGAATAAAACTCACAAAAAGTCTCACAATTTCGAAATTCATAAAATGATCAAAAGTTCTTTACAATGAGGGAGTGAGGTGCTATTTATAGAGGGAGATTGGATCATGGATGTCTAAGTCATGCTAGGAGTTAGGGAAATAGAAGATCCAAACAAGCCCCTAAAATTATGGATCGATGTTCCGTCTAAATTCAAATTTGAATTTGAGAGTGACATGTAGACTCCTTCCAAATTCAAATTTGAGTTCAAATATGCCAATTAGGAGAGAGAGTGGCATGTGGAACTTAAATGGGGAACAAGGGGGTCCCACTTGTCTTTCATGAACATGTGTATGTTTAGGAGGTGTGTAAATCAAACAAGGGGTGTGGGAATTAAAATTCACACATTCTCTTGCTTCAAAAAAGCGCAGCTTCTACATACACCCCACACAATTAACTAATGTCATCCTATGCTAAAAAAAAGAAAAACAAAATAAGAGGCAATGGTCAAAATACAAAGTCCCACAAATTACTAATAACACCTACACAAATTACACAATATTTAGAAGCAATTTTAAGACTATGACCCTAATGTCTTCAAGAAGTTCCTTCCTAGCCATATCTTCTCTCCAATCCTCCTAGTCAAGAGACCTTGTTAGATGGGATTGCATCTCTTGGTCCTCCTCTTCTCACTACATCTTCAATTATCTCTGAAGAACCCCTGCCCCTTTTAGAAGTGAGCCTGGTCCACAAGCTTATTAGGACTGGTCAACCATGAAGTCCATGGGAGGTGCATCTACAAAAGAAATTCCAACAACACCATGGAGAACAACCGGTTAGAAAGCACAGGTATTTACAAAAAAGTAACAACATTGAACAGAAAACATATGTTGTACAAAACAAAATAAAAACGCAGAAGGACATATACGTGCAAGCATGATGCATGAAAACAAAATGGAAAATGAACAATGTATGGATGCAATAGAAACAATAATGAAACAATGCAAGAAAACGCATTAAAATGCATGGGTTGGGAAACATGATCTTTGTTAGTTAATGTCCATCAACTACAGAACCAACACTAGTCATTCCCTAACAAAGACAGATGCAGAAAAATGCCAGAACATAAGGATGGAGGATGACAGCCCAACACCCAGGGAACGAGTGCCCAACGTTCATGTGTGAAAAATGCAGAATGGGATGAGCACCCAACGGCCATAAAACAATTGTTGGATGTTCATGTGCGCAAATGCAGAAAATGAGATGAGCACCTAGCGGCCATGAAATGGGCATTGGGCATTCATATGAAAAATGCACATCTATAGAATTTTGTAGACATGGCACCCAGCAGCCACGAAAGGTGCGTTGAGCACTGGATGAGATATAGCAGATTCTAGTTTAAATAACCAGAATTTTGCCTAAAAAACTCACAACTCACACACCCAAAATGCAATCTACACATGACCACAAACAACCACATAAGTACATCACTAACACCTAAACAAACTTGCTCACACACTCAAGTTTACAAAATTAATAGTAAAACATCATGAATTATGAAAAATCAAAATGATGAAAAAATGAGGCACAAATGTGCCTAAAACACAACTTAAAGGGTCGGAACGCAAAATATGCATGAAATGACTAAACTAACAATGCACTTATGCTATAAGACATAAACCAAACTTGTGTAGGGAAGCCTTTGGTAGGGAGCCTTCCACAAGGGTAGCACATTAAGGAAGAGTTGAAAAAACCAAGGAGGACTTGAACAAAAGAAGGAGCAAGGCACTTAAGGAGTGAAGCACTTGGTGAGGAATGCTTAGGAGAGGAGACTTGAAGAATTTTTTCTTTTTATTTTGTTTGCTAGCTTAATTCCTTGCTAGCCGAGATTACATCATCTCTTCCCTCTTGGACAATAAAGGAAAGACATGGCTTGGAAGGGGCATTGAGAAGCCTAGTTTGGTTCATGGTCTACTATTTTGTAAATAATTAGTTTAATCAGACTTGTAATTGTGCCATTAATTTTTAGTAATTAGGTGGTGTATTTAGTTTTATTTTAGGCCTTGTATTTTAGCCTATTTTCCTTATTTTAGAAAGGAGGTGTCATTAGTATTTTATGTGAAGTGAGCATGAAGAGTGGGCGTTTTTGGGGCAGTTAGACGTGTGATTTTTGTTGTCCACACCCCTAGAATGTTTCCCACACCCTTCTAAGCATACATGAAACATGAGAGACAAGTGAGACCCCCTTCTCTCCCATAGTTGGTGCCTAAGAACACTCTCTCTCCTACATTGGCATGTTGCATATGTGTATTGCATTTGTGCATTTTAGGTTTTTTAGTGCATTTAAAGTGTAGAATTGGCACATATGTGATTTTTCAGTTTTTGTGTTACTTTTGTCAATTTTAATGTTTAGACAAGTTTGTTTTGTGTGTAATAGTGTTATTGTGGTGTTGTTTGTGAAGTTGTTTGTGTATTTTGTGTTTTAGGTATGTTAGTAATGTTTCCCAGCAAATTTGCTCTCTTTTTTCTTTTTGTAAATTGCATATGCGTTGATTTGTCATTTTAGTGTTAAATTGGTGGATTTAAGGGTTTGTGTGAGTTTTTTTTATGTCTTATAGCATGTTTTCATTGTTAGTTTAACCATTTCATGCATATTTTGTGTTTTGACCCTTTAAGTTGTGTTTAGGCACATTTATACCTCATTTTGTCTTTAGTTTGACTTTAAATAATTCATGTTGTTTCCATGTTAATTTTATGAATTTGAATGCATAAGCAAGTTTGTTTAGCTGTTAGTAATGTTTTTGTATTATTGTTTGTGCCAATTCATTTGTAATTTGCATTTTGGGTGTGAGTTGTGAGTTTAGATGGCAAAATTTTGGTTTTGTAAACCAAAATTTGCTATCTGGTATACAGCGCCATTGCTCGCCATGTGGCTACTTGGTGCCAGGTTTACATCATGCTGCATATCTACATTTTTGCATATGAACACTTAACGCTCGTTTTATGGCTGATGGGTGCTCATGTCATTTTTGCATTATAGCATATGAACACCCAACACCCACTTCATGGCCACTGGGTGCTCATACCACTTCATGTCATCTCACACATGAATGCCTAATGGCCACTTCATCGTTGTTGGACGCTTACCCATTTCTGCATATTTGCATATGAGTGTTAGGCACTTGTCCCTTGGGTGTTGGGTGCTTATCACCATTCATGCATTTTCCATTCTGTTTTCACGTATCATGCTTGCATGCATATTTCATTTTCCATTTTCAATTTTTGTACAATATATGACTATTTATTTGTGTTAGTACATTAAGTTTTTGTAAATACATATAATTTTTAACTGTTTGTTTTGCATTTGTGTTTCTGGATTTCTTTTGCAGATGCATCTCTCGTGGATTTCATGGTTTACTGGTCCTCATTAGCTTAGGGATCAGACTTACTTCTAAAAGGGGTAGGGATCCTTCAGAGCTAAATTGAAGATATAGTGAGAGGAAGAGGGCCAAGTCAGATGAATCTACAAAGACTCCAAAGCACTGTTTGTGTTTGTTTTCGATTGCATTTTGTTTAGTTATTGCATTGTATTTTTGTGTTGCATTAGTAGAATTAGGATTTTTTGTGAACCTTTAGTGGATATGTGATGTTAGAATTTTGTTTCTGTCTTGATTCATTATCTTTCCCTTGTTGGTAATAAATACCAATGGTCTTGTGCTATTTTTTTATTAAATTTTAACTTATGGTTGCCCTTGAGTAAGTTAAGTTAGCCTTGCTTAGTTGATTCTTTTGGTAAGTTTTGTGTGATCTGTGAATGAGAACATTAGCATTGTGAGGTTTGAGCCTTAATGTTGATTGTTGTGTGAGTCACCATGCACTTCATGCTATTGATTTTGCTTGATTCCTATTGATTACTGCTTTTCATGCATGATTGAGAAATGACCAAGGCCATGTTTCTTGAGTAGTCATTTAGCCAAAAAGTTTACCTGCGAATCACTTAAGCTTTGTTGAACTCTTTGAGCCTGATCGATTTTATTCTTGATTGTATGAACCCTTGAGCCACATTGGATTTATGTGTGTGCTCCCTTACCCTAGGGTTGAGAGAGCATTTGAATGAGATTAGGTCTATAATAAGTTTGCAGGAGTATGTTTTGGGAGAGTCAAGTACATTTAGAGCTATGTGTGTAACATATATAAAACAAAAAAAGAGAAAGAAAAATAAAAAAAAAACTTGTGTAAATAAAAAACTTGGATTCTGATTTGTGCTCATTGTCAATGTCTATGTAAAGTAAAAAATGTTAGTTGAATTTTGGGTTTTGGGTATTGATGATTATGTAGTGGTGAACTGATCTCATGCCTTTTTCAATCCTTCTTGAATTGTTTCCCAAAGAAACCATTTTTATTCTAGCCCAACCAAGCTACAAGCCAAATAAAGCCCTTGTGATCTCTTTGTACATGTATTAATGGTGAATAGTTGAGATGAAAAGAAAAAATAAATGAAATAAGAGTGGGTGAAGGAGTTAAGTTAGAGATCTGTTTCTAGACCTTGAATTCACTTCTGAGATTAGCTTTGGGCTAGGAAATCTTTTTCTTTGTAGCATATTACGTGAAACCTATACTCAGTCGACTCGTATGATTGCATTGAGTGGCATGAGTGAAATGTTTTATCATTATATGGCTATAAAGAGAGAAACACCTTACCAGTGAGGTTGCTTGAATTTTTTTATCTGCATAGCTTGCCATTTGAGTTGACTTTTGTAGGGCGATTTTTCTTTTCTTTATGGGCACCATAGTTAGATTGATAAAATTTTGTGCACATTTAAATTTAAGTTGCTAATAAAGGGTAGGATGTGAGTCTTGACTGTGTCCTTGTGATGTTGTACATATGTGTTTGTCATAGTGCATTCTGTCTTAGTGCATTTTGTCATTGTTCCATTTTGTTTCAGTGTGGTGTTAGCATGCATGGCTGCATTTTTTTTCTTTTCATCCACTAAAGTGATCTTTTGCTTGAGGACAAGAAAAACTTTAAGTTTAGGGAAGTTGATAACGCCTAAATTAGCTATTTTTACATAGGTAAAATAAAGAAGTTATCCCAACTCCTTCTTATTTAAGGTCTTGTTTTTCTATATTTTTAGTTAAAATTAGATATAATCTTAAATTGAGTGTCTAGGTTTAGATTTGTGAATATTTTAGGTTTATTTTCTTATTTTAGTGATTTGAAATAGGTTGTGAGATAGAATGAAAACATGGTAGTAGATTTGAGCTCATTGGTGTTGTGACAGCTTCCAAGCGCCAAACAATTAAGATTTGAGTGCACAGCTTTGCCAAGCTAGAAAGGGAAATTTTGGAAGTCTGGGCATGCAATGCCCATTTGGTGGCTGCCCAACACTTGGTGCAAGTGGGCGCCCAATGCCCACATACATGGTTGCCCAACATTCAGCGTAATTAGTGCCACATGTCCTAAAAGTGGTGCCCAGTGCCTGTGTTTCCACCACTAGTTCTTGCAAATAGATCTATCTTTATATATACACATCTTTTGTTGGAGAAAGGGGGGTTACACACCTTGCTGACCGAGGACACACTGCAGATCCATCTTCATCCATCCTTCGCGTTCATCCATCTCGATGGTTAGTTAGGTTGTTATTTTGTTGGGATTTGATGTAACTAAGCCTGAACTCTTGTGTATTTTTGTTCTCTTTAATCCATTCAATGTTGTGCTTTTCTTTACCTTGTGTATTATTTTCTTTATCTTTTGTGAATTTTACTTTTTGAATAAACTTAGGAGAGGATTATGACTTGTAAAATGAGAAGAGCTCCTAATGGATTTTATTGCTCAAGAGAGAGTAAAAGTCATTAGCCATCTTAAGCTCCTTTTTCTTAATGTGGGTTATTTGACTTTAGATTGTTTGAGGGATCAATGGTCGAATTCCCAAATAGCTTAGTTCTTTGCTTCTGAGGGGTCGTGGTTAAGGATATTTTATAAGTGATGGGAAGATGGGTAGTGATGACGGTTTTGAGTTCATTTATGCACTTGAGGATGGTTTAATGAAATCAAACACAACTGAATCTCACACATGTAACCACCACTTTTATTTTCTTTATTTAAGCTTTATTTACTTTATGTTCTATAGTGTTAGTTAAATTTCTATCTTTTCATCTATACAAGTAGAAAACATTGATATTTTTTAGTATCAACAAGTCCCTATGGGATCAACCCGATATTTATCGATTACTACATGTAGCCAGTGCACTTGTCAGTAGTATTGTAGAAAACTTTGCACTCATCAATCAACATCAGCAGGTAGAAGTTATTAATTGAATTTTATTTTCTTCTCTCTCCTTGTCCAATTGATCTTCAATATGCTCTATGTCTTCTGTTGGGTGGATGTCTTGAATGTCATGAGACACGAGCACGTGGTCTTGGTCACTTGCATGGATATTTTTCCCACTTTCTTCGTTTTTCTCTTCAACCACCTTTTCACTCTTGCACAAGCTCTCATCCAAGTTGTTTTCCACAAATTCCTCTCTTCTCTTTTCTCATTTTTTTTCTCTTCAATACTGGTGAATCATTAGAATCCTCATCTTCATATGCGCCTTGAGTGGCGGTGCATCTACCCTGGATCTCCATATGTGATTGACAATTAGCTAGACACGCTTTATTCATCTGTGTTACTTGCTCCCAACATCTAACTAACTTGTTTATTAATCTTTTCCAGAGTGACTTGTGTGCTCAATTCAGACCTCTTGAACTCTTCAAATATTTCCTTCATTTTAGAAATTTTCTTTTGATGCATAACTTGATTAGTCATATCTAGGCAGCCTCAAAAGTTGTAGTCAAAAGTGAAGGTCATGCTTTGAGGCCATGATTGCGGATTACGGAGATGGCTCATATGGGACTCTATATGAAGTTTCTCTTCTTTGTTAAGTTAACCACTGCATGTATTCTTGGAAAGTTCTTTAAAGCTCTGGAATGGTATCATGGTACCATGGTTGAAATTGTTCTTGATACCACTATGATTGAGAATGGTACCAAGGTACTTGTGTATGTTGATTGTACCATGGTCCTGAAGTCGACTCTTAATAGAATGGCCGAGGCAGTTGTGATGAGGCCAAAGTTCTTTTCCTTTAAACTAAAACAGGATTTGGTTGGCACGCATCTCCAACTTTGTTGTTGTCTCCTCTATTTCCTTTTGCATTACAAAACATCTCTGCAACCATTCTTGGATATCAAAGCTTGTGTCCTCAACCATGTTGAAACGGTTTGGATTGACAAAATTTGGATTTTTGGGATTTACTTGGAATAGTTGCCTGCTAGCTTGCCCTTTCATCTCCGTGAGTGCTTTTTGTTTCACCTGAAAACTGATAACACATAAAGCACTAGAAAAGCACTTCATAGTAACTGTTGATAACAAGAGAAATAAAAAAATAAATCTACTAAAGATAAAAGAATGGGTTAGTCACTATCCTACAAAATTTTCCAAGTATAAAGAATGAAATCTCTGAGTTTCAAGAGCAAGTCCCCAGCAACGGTGCCAAAAGCTTGATGAGTGCAAAGTTTTCTAGAATACTATAGGCAAGTGCACCAGTTGTATATAGTAACTAATAAATATGTCAGATCGATCCACATGGACTTTTTGATACTCAGAAACGTCAATATTTTCTACTTGTACAAATGAAAAATAGAAATAAACTAAAACTACCAAACATAAAGTAATTAAAGCAGAAATAAATAAAAATCGTGGTCACACATATGAAATTTAGTTGGGTTTGATTTCACTATATCATCCCTCAAATGCATGAATGAACTTAAAACCTTCGTTGACTACCCATTTTCCTATCACCATAAAAATATCCTTAACTCAGATCCTTCACGAGCAAGGAACTGAGCTATTTAAATATTAGACTATTACTCTTGCACATAATCTAAAGTCAAAAAACTTGCATTAAGAAAAAGAGCTTAAGATGGGCAATGGGTCATACTCTCTCTCGAGAAATAACACCTGTTGAGAGCTCTTCTAATTTTACAAGTCAAAATCCTCTCTCGATCTTATTCAACAAGTAAAACACACGAAATATATGAAAATAAAGCATGAGGTAAAGAAGAATACCAACATTTGAAAGTAAACTTAGATTAAGAGAACAAAAATACAAATAAGTTCAAGTAAAAATATGTGAAATCCCAACTAAATAACAAAACCTAGCTAACCATCGGATGAATGAGTGTGAGGATGGATGAAGACGGGTTTGGAGTGTGCCCAAATTTGTCCCTTTAAACGAGCTACAGGTCAAGCTCGTTAACTTAGCTTGCAAAGTTTGTAGGTTTCACGGATAGGGCTAAAACATTTCCTACAATAATGGTTCTTTAAAAAAATAGTCTGAAACTTACACATGCATGGGAGGGCTATAGGATGGGTCCATATACTCATCGCTAAAAATAGGATAAGAGTGACCAGAGACCTTGATAGGATAGACCAGTGACATATGTGCATATACTATCAAAGCATGTGTCAACCAAAGACCTCAATAAGATATACTAATGACATATGTGCATATACTATCAAAGCATGTGCAACTTGTAATGTCCTATTTTAATTATATGAGATAAGTGTTTGAGATAATTAAAAAAGGAAATTAAATTTAATTTGAGTGTAATTAATAAATTAATTATAGAATAATTGGTTGTGATATTTATATTTTTATTTATGTTTTATTTAATGAGTGTGATTAAATTTAAATAATGGAATACGGGAGTGTGATTGTTGGTTAGACGGAGGGTAAGGATAGTAACAATGCCTTTAAATAGATATAGTTGGATTGTTATTACAGAAATCTATTTTGGAATGGAGGTTACAGCTAGCAAACAAAATTACTAAACACAACCCTCGACCCTTCTTTCTTTCTTCTTCCTTTCTTCCTTCTTGTTCTTCTTTCTCTTTTTTCTTTCTCCTCACCGCTTCTCTTCTCTTTTCTCTACCTCAATTCTCCTCTCTCTTTGCATTTTTATCAATTTCTTTGTGAAACTTACAGAAATTTCTCCTATTTCTTATGATTATCAGTGCAAATTCTAACGAGTAAGTTGGATTCTTTTTTCTTGAGATATTTTTCTTTTCTTTGAGGTTCACATGTCCTAACTGAAGGGAAGTCAACCTTAAAATCATAATTTATTTTATATTCTTTGATTTTTGGGGTTTTGGTTACGTTTTGAGTAATTGAGCCAATTGGGAAATTTAGCCACTTTGAGATGTGAGTTCCAAGTTCTTCTCCCTCACCTTTCAGTTTTGAGGAGAAATAGGTAAGGAAAGCTCTATCCTTGATTTTAATTTATGAAACCTTGATTTGATGGTTGTGAATTTAATTAATTGATGATGAATGATTAAGCTTTTAATCTTGATTTAAGTGCTATGTGAAATTGGGTGTTTTGTGTAATTGAGATTGAAGTATTGTTCTTAAAATAGCTTTGATTGAGATATATTATTCTCAAATGATTTTTGGTTGAATTGATTATGGTTTGTGAATGTGGAGAAATTGATGCTTTGTAATTTGATCTTGGGTGCTAAATGAAACAGGGTTATTATGATGCATGTTGTGTGATGCATGTTAAAGAAATTATATGTTGAATTGTTGACTATGGACGGTTACAATTGGGTAATTTAGCCTTGGTTGAAATGTATGTTATGCATTGATGTTAAGGATACAGATAAGATCAAGGTAATCCAAGATACCAGATCAAGTGGAGATATCTGTGTGATTTTACATTGTGATCCTGGTGTCAGATCTAGTAGGGGGCTACTCGTGGGATGTACTCAAACAACAATTATTTGTCATATGGGTCACATAGACGCTAGATAATAGTTGGTGGTTGTCAGATGAGTAAGCTTAGACTTTAATTGTTGTGATACGGGTCAAGTGGACGTTAGACACCAATTGAGAAAAGTCATTAGGTTACCTTGGTATCCGAACTCAATTAGTATTCTTAAATGCGTCATGTCATACTATCATGTTGTATGAATTGCGTATGATCAGGGGGAACATAAATGTTCATGATTGAATGACAATGTTGTTAATTAATTTGAGATTAGCTATTGATAGTCTACTCCTGTTTATTTACTTATGTGTGTTCTATGTTTGTAACTTGATGATCGTTCCTAGCACGAGAGCAGATAGTAATAGTGGTGCTAAGAGTCAGTAGAGTCAGAAATGAAAGTGAATGTGGACTTGGCTTGGAAGCAAAAATGTGTGGGTTTTTTTTTTTTTTTTGCTTTTGTAATCTTTGAGTTTTGTGTATATGGGCATGGCATAGGTTTGGCTACTTTAATAGATTGTAGCTAATGAGTATGCTTAGCCTTGAAACTGATGGAATGGAAATTATATGTATAAAACACTTGTCGATATTTTGGATTGTAATTGTTGATATTTGCATTGTGTATTGATAGTTGAATTTTCTATATTCTGAGTTATTACAGAATTATACAACAGATATTCTGCAATTCTCTAGGGTCTCACTAGGTGAGAGTTCTCATCCAGCTAAACGTTGTCATTATTAGGAAGTTTCTTGCACCTTTACGTTCAACGACACGTCTCACTTTACACAAAGTGTTGTTTGCTGAGTTTTGTGGAGTTTTTCGCCTAACGACATATCTTGTTATTTTGTTGGAAAACCATAGCTCATACTTCTCGCTGGGTGAACCTTATCGCCTAGCGAGGTGCTTTAGTTCCTAAAGTTGGGCAAACTGTTTAGTTTATTATTTATGTTTTTTTTTAATTTTAACTTTGAGTATATATATTGCTAATGGATTCGATAGACGGTTAATATTGTTATTTGTCGTATTTTCGTTGGATGTTACACAATTTTTAGGACACACACACATAATTTAGAGAAATTACATAGACTTTTCTTGAGATTTACCTTTATACACCTATGACCCTTCTCTCTTTTTTTTTACATTATTGTTAACTCTCTAAGGGCATATCTTATAGGAATAATTCTCATAAGTTGCTTATTGCATTAAAAGAAGTGTTTAGTGGTCCCTATGTCACCTAATTGCTAAGCAACTCATATTCAATTTTAATTCAATGAAAGAAATTATAAGCAACTCCAAGAAAATAACAATTTTATAATTTTTTAATTGTTTTCAGTTTTATATTGTAATTAATTTATATGAACTTGATGAAAAATTACTTTTTTTAATCATAATGAACAATTTTTTGATGAAATAACTCATATACTTTTTAAATAACTTGAATTATTATATAGGATTGTTTTAACGAAAAAGTTACTCTCAATAACTCATTAATTTTTTAAGTAATTTTACAAGTATATCTTGTTAAAGATATTTTGAGAGAGTCAGTATAATATTAAAACTTAAGAAGAAACGAATGTAATAAAAATAAAAAGAAACCAAGAAAAGTTTTTATTGAGTCAAAAAGAGAATGATATGTAATAAATATAAACCTTAAAAAAAGCTGTATAATTTATTTATTTATTTATTTATTTTCTTATTTATTCATATGTATGATTATAATAAATATATTATTTTCAATATTTTAATATAATAAGTAAATCAGTTGCATAAATTACCATCCAATTTTGACCACTAAATCATCATTTCATTTTCTAGATAAGTTTGACCACGGATTCGGTATTAATAACATGGCCAACTTTATATCTGTCTGATTCCGTTCTTCGCGCACGCCTCCTAAAAAAGGAACAAACTATCCTCAGAAGTTCAGAAAGATTTATTATATATCGTCTTCACTTTTCACCATGAGAGGGCACATATAAGATTATCAGAATCCGAGGTGGTCTTTATTTTTTCACAATGCGGGTTCCACCGTGATTCTTATATCAACTCATTCAGGAATCTGTTCCTTCTTCGAAAGCAACAACCAAGAACAGGACTTGTTCCTTTCAAAAATTAAATATTGGGTTTTTACATGCACACACTTTTCATTTTTTAGTTATGAAAATGTAACCTCCCTCATATTAGTTTTTCATTAAAAATAAATAAATCTCAGTCATATTAATAAATATATTTTTTAGAAAATTAATATATACTTCACGCTAGGGACCAATGGGCTTTTCTTTCCCTAGAGGACCGCACGGGCTATTCACATAAGTGTTATAACTATCCTTATTCACATATAAATATAATTATAATACAGACAGTCTACTGTCTTTCCCCTAATTTAAGTATTAATTTGTTTTTTTAACCAATCCAAATTTGTATTTAGGGTTTAGAGTTTCGCGAGAAATGGTCAACCATAAATGAATTAGTTTGCTTCTTCACCTCACATTCTTGGTTTATTTCTTTCTTAACCTCACTTTTGTTCATTTTCTACTAAAGATAAATTAAAGTAATTGTCTTTAAGATTTATAATAAAATAATCTTTTTTAAAAATTTATTTATAAATAATTGTTTTTTTTTCAATTTATAAAAAGAATGACCTGTATAAAATTTAAGATTTAATTTGTTAAAAAAAATACAAATATCAATACTCTTAAATTGAGAAAGTCATAATAACTACATGTTACGAAAAAGTTCTTTTGTAATCACACTCACGCCAAGTAAACAGATGCATTGTTCTATTTTAGAGTTTTCACTTTAAAATCTTATAAAAATTATCAAAGTATATATAATTTATAATACGTGCCGCTTAATTAACTACATTATTGCACAGTTGAGTGTAACCAAATTTCTTATAATATATATAGGTTTTCATTAATTTAATAGTATTTGAAAAGGAAAATAACAACTTGTTGATTGTGGATTTACGTAAAAAGATAAGGAATAAGTCAAAGGTCTTCTGTGAAAAAAAAGAAGTCAAAAGTCTAAAAGTGATTTATTTAATTTTAGCGTATTATACGCTTCATAAGATTATAATTGAATAACTTATTCTTTTATGATCTTTGGTTTAATCATATGTGGCCTTTTTAATAAATTTAGGTTTGCCAAAAATAAAAATCTTTGATAGGAGAACACACTACCGCGATATGCTTTAGAATCGTAGTATTACAGTAACTTTAAAAATGAAAGAGAAAGATATAATCTCTCAAAAATATCAGGACAATATATATATGACCAATCTACGGTTGCAAAGTTGAGTAACATTATGCATTATATGTGATATATATAGTTTCTATAATCTTAGATGATCACATCTCAACTAATTATTAAATTAATAATGATATTTTATTCCCTAGACTATATATTGGTATATCATTGCTCTTAATTAACTTTTCATAAAGCCTTGTTTGAAAGCAAGCAACAAATTACGGCTAATGCAGCTGAATATATATGCGCGTTCTCCTATTTGGTAAGAATATAGATCCATCCAATTGCTTGATTGGTGGGGAATTAGTTTTAATGCATCCTCAATATTCTTGTAAACCGGAGTGCTAGCTTTTTTTTGGTGTACAAATGAAAAAAGTCAAAACTAAAATCTAAATGGAAAGAGGTGAGTGAACAGGATGGGGTGTTTTCATTCAAGCAAGAAAGTTGAAAGAAAAAACCAATACGGATCTCAAGTTCTCAACAGCTCATCTTAGATAATAGATACGTGGTAGACTTTTTGCATCTTAGGCTCTGACTGTTTTTCATGACAAATATGAAGAGAAGAAAATGCAGGTGTACGTAGCAAAACATCTAATATTGATGATATCTAATAATGCGTGCATCAATAGCTTTGAACGGTTGATGTTGTATCAGACATTAGGATAACTGAAAATCAATTAAACAAAGTGGTTTTTACGGCAAATTTGAGATTAAGTTATAATGGTAAACATGAAGAAGAAGCTTAAAAAGCATTGGTAAACATGAAGTGCAATGCTGGTGAAAAAATTGAAGCTTAAAAGTTAAAACCTTTTTGGTATTGGATGTGATTATTTGATTGATTGGACTGGTCAACAACCTTTTTTTTTTCATTTGTCTTTGTTATTGTTGAGGTTTTAGGAATCAGAATCCATCTCTCTTTAGTTGTTTAAACTTTAAAAAAGTAGGTCAGGCCAAAAGGGGTGCTTAACTTTATTGTGAATTTTCCATGGCCTGAATGAATGGTCCTTGAAAGATGAAAAGGCAGCTTATTAGGACAAACAAGACGAGTGAAGCCATTATTCGATCGTATCCACGATGACGATGACGAAGACTTCAGGGCTCAGAGTAACGCATACAACCCTTTTTGCTGGCTTTACCTAGTTTGTCCCTTGCGCTTTTATTGTTTGCGGGGCCAATGTTGTCATTTAAAGTTATTAGCTGGGAAATACATTGTCAACATGATGCTTTTTCACCAGATATTTCTTGGCTTATGAAACATGCTCGAGGTCCCCATCTTCAGCAGCATAAATGAGTTTTGTCAAAAGTTACTTTGAAATGTGTGTTGTGATCATTGAATCATCCACCATTGGAGGAGTCAATCAGTTTTTTTTTCCCACTAAAGCAGCTATGCTTTACTCACATTTGCCTCCAATTCTAATTTATCACATACCTTTTCCTAAATTCTCATTAATGACGGCGGAAAAGATTCTGGCGTAAATTCTACATTTCTTTATTGATTTCGGTCACAGGTTAAGAAATTATTAGTGCGGCCAAAATTATGTTTCATTTTTAAGTTTTTTTTATTGAACTTTCTTCTTAAGGCACTGCTGAGCAAGATTTCATGTTTTATTATTATTCTATATACTCCCTCCCTTTAATTATATTTTACATCCTAAATTATTTTCTATAATACATGTAATTTCTATAATAATTAAATTATTTTAATTTATGAAACAATTAATGGATTAGATTTAGATTATTTTTAGTATAAATATTTAAATAAAAATTATAAAATAATTACAATAAATTGTACAATTTAACTATCTCAAATATTATATTTAGCGTTTTTATTAACTAAAATTATTTTAAATATATTATTTTTAAATAATTATAATTAAATTATTTTATTATTATATGTAATTAAAATTTATAAAATAATTACAATAAATTATACAACTTAACTGTCTCGAGTATTATCTTTAGCCTCTATATTATTTATTTATGGTATTTTTAGATAACTAGATTAAAATTATTTTTAGTATAAGTGTTTTAATAAAACAAATTATATATTAATTATATTAAATTATAGAATTACATTTACTGACCAGTCTTCTGTAAATAACATTTGTCAACTCTATATTTTAACTTATGATATTATTAACTAATTATATTTTAAAAAAAAATAGTATATAAATTTAATCTATATAGTATAAAAATTCATGGCCTTGATAAAAAAATTATTTTTCATAGATAATATTTATAGTTTTTGTAATAAATTAAATAAACTATTTAACTTTATAATACAATTAACTAATTTTATTTAAATTTTATTATAAATATTTTAGCAAAAATAAATCATAAAATAATAAATAAATTAATGTTCTTGAGGAATATTGTATTTGTCATAAATAATATTGGAAGTCAATTATAACCAAATCTATTTAAATTTATAATATTATTAACTAATTATATTAAAATTTTATATTATAAATAATTTAATAAAAATATATTATAAATTAATATTGAAATAATTTTCATGAGAAGATTTTTTACCTATAAATAATACTTGTAGTTTATATTATAATTAAAAAATTTAATTTACTGTATTAATAACTAATTATATTTAAATAATTTTTTCTAGTCATTTAAATAAAAAATGATAATTAATCATATTAAATTATAAATTAATTTTATTGAACATGATTTTATCTCTTGTAAATAATATTTGTAATTTCTACTATAACCAAAACTACGTTAATTTATTGTATTATTAAATTATTTTCAGGATAATATTTCATTAAAATTAAATTTAAAAATAATTATATTATATTATATTATAGAAATTAACAGTACAAGAATTTAAATATAAATTAATATTAAATTATAAAAATTAATTGTCTTGAACATGATTTTATCTCTCGTAGATAGTATTTTAATTTAAATAATAAATGAAAATATTTTAATTTATTATTTTGTTAAAAAATTATATTTAAATTATTTTAAGAAAATATTCAATAAAAAGAAATTATAAAATAATTATATTATATTATATTATAGTATAGAAATTAATGGTTTTAATCAAGGTTTTCTCTCTTCCTAAATAATATTTCTAGCTTCTTTTATAACTCAAATTATTTTAACTTATGATTTTATTAAATATTTAAAATTAAATAGGTTTTAATATAAACATTTCATTAATAATTATTTACATTAAATTATAGAAATTAATGAGATTAAGTTTACTAAGTGTGTGTTTGGGTGAACATTAATAAAATTAATTTTGAGAAGACATAATTTTTTTACAGGTCAAATATTAGTTGTTAATATATTAGTTTTTTTATTAGTGAAAAGATTTAAAACCATAAATTTTCTTTCTCTCAGTCTCTCTAATTTATAGTAAGACTAACGTTATAACTCCTACGATGACATGATTTATGGTTGAAAGTTAGCAAAAAAAATATTTATCCAAGATAGAAACTACTCTAAGTTATTTTAATTAACATAGAACCAAATCTGGACACATACACGACCTTCCCTTCTCTCCATGGACTTTCTCATTAATTAATTATACCAATTTTATAACTCTAAATTATTATTATTATTATAAATATTTCACCAAAAGTAAAATATAAAATTGAAATGAAAAAAAATCAAAAGATTTCACATGTCAATTGCTAAGGCAACAACAAAAGGATAATTTTGCTGGCCAATTCCAATATTATATTGGTAGTAGATAATTATATTTATATTAAAATAATATAATTTAAACATCATTACAAAATACAATATGAAAATATTTATTTATAAAATTATTTAAAACTTCATATGATTTCAAACTAAATATATTTTTATATGATTATAAAGTAAAAATAAATTGTTGAGTTTTATTTAAGAGTTATCTTCCTAAATATATTTCTGATCGAATAAGTTAGATTAAGTTTTATTAAACTAACCTCTCTCTATTTATTATGTATTGATGTAAAAACTTATATTATCATATAAATATTAAATTTTATGTATAAAATTATATGCAAATTTCACCATCATCCCGTGGCTTTTATTTATATATATATATATATATATATATATATATATATATATATAAATTTACCAAAATAACTCATCTCTCATGTTATTTATCTAAATAATCTTTTTTTTTAGGTTGGGAAAAATCAATTTTTAACATGATTTGCTTTTTTTTATATAAAAAGTCTACATTAATTTCTTATAGAGCGTTTTTATTAGATTAATTTTTTCAGTCAATTTTTAAGTTTTTTAAAATTTATGTTATATATATATATATATATATATATATATATATATATTTAAATCATGAATTTTAAAATTATATTTATTTATTTATTTATATTTTTTGTTTTATTTTTATGTTGTATATCTGTTTTTGTTGTTTTAAGTTTTTTAAAATATTTGTAATTTATTTTTCAGTTTATATTTTTTAAGTTAAATCTTTTAAACGTTTTTTATTAAAATAATTTGGAATATTAAGTTTAGAAATCTTAATTTAAAAAATTGAAACTAAAAAATAAATTATAAAGAATTAAAAAATATTAAAATAACAAAAAGATACATAACATAAAATAAAACAAATAAAAAAATCAAACGAAATACAAATTAACTTAAAAAATTTTTACAATGTGTATATTTTCCGTGTTTTATTTTTACACTTTATATCTCTTTTTATTATTTTAATTTTTTTAAACTCTTTGTAATTTATTTTCAGTTTATGTTTTCTAAGTTAAATTTTTTAAATTCCTTTTAATAAAATAAATTTAAAATAATTTTAAATATTAGATTTAAAAATTTAAATTTCAAAACTTTAAACTAAAATAAATTAAAAAACATTTAAAAAATTTAAAATAACAAAAAGATGCACAACATGAAAATAAAATAAAATAAAATAAAAATTAACTTTAAAAAAATTTTAAAATCATACTTTATCAAAACATACGTGCATAAAAAATAAATTAAAAGGAAATTAAAACAGTTTTAAAAAAAATCTAAAAAAATTTAATTATTTTTAAAATTTTTTTATTTATATATATTATTATTTTAAATCATAGATTTTAAAATTAAATTTTTTAAACACTTTTTTAGTTAAATTATATTTTATTTTATTTTTTGATTTTTACATTGTATATCTTTTTTCTTTGTTTTAATTTTTTTTAAACGCTTTATAATTTATTTTTCAGTTTATATTTTTTAAATTAAATTTTTAAACACTTTTCAAAAAATTAATTTGAAATATTAAGTTTAAAATCTTAATTTAAAAATTTTAAACTGAAAAATAAATTATATAATATTTAAAAAAATTTAAAATAACAAAAAATACTCAACATAAAAATAAAACATTTAAAAAAATTTGAAAAAAAATATAAGAAATCAGCTACTAATAACCAATTTCTTATAGTATTTTTCCATAAAAAAAGTAAATCATGTTAAGAAATTAATTCCAACTAATTTCTCAAGATGAATAGTAAAATATGTTAAGATAAATAACGTTGAGTAATTATTTTAGTAAATTTTAATTTTTATTTTGATATATATAAAAAAGTCTCATCCCGTTTATATAAAGGAGTTGGAAGAAAAAAAAAAAGAAATAGAAGAGTGAAGGGTTAACATAGATATAGAGGAAAAGATATGAAAAATAAAAAGAAAGGGAAAAGGAAGGGGATGGACGGATGTGGCGGGAGTAAAAGGGAGAACAAGAGGTGGAGCCAAATTAAAAAAAGAGAAAAATGAAATCACAGAAAATCAAAATATTTTAGATATCATAAGAAAAAAGTCATTATAATTTTATTCACAATTAAATAAAGAATACTTTAGATATTATACGGTAATACAATTAATTAAAATTTTTATATATTTAAGATAAAATTTCATGTATTTTGTTTTCTTATAATTATCGTGTAAAAACTTAAAATATTTGTCAGTTTAACTTTTTAATACAGTATTAATTTTTCTATTTCTATCTCTAATAATCTTAATGATAGAAAAAAAATTAAAATTTTTAATGATGATAAGATTATTAAAAATACTTTATATTCAGTAAATTATTTTAAAAATCATAAATAAAATATTTTTAATTGGTTGGTAGTTACTCTAATCATGTTTAAAAATTAATATTTTATCAAATTTAAATCTATATTTAGAAAATATAGCATCCATTTATTAAGACAATATTTAACCCAATGAAGTCCTAATAATATTTTTTTGACACAATATTTGTTTTTAGCTATAATTTATTAAAAATTATAATTTTTTTTTGCAAGTTTTACTTTATATTTAACGAGTCCTAATTGTGTAATTTTTATAGTTTTTAATATATTTTAACAATAATACTAATCGCATAGGTTAACTTAATACGAAATTGTCTCAACTTAATTAATAGTATCAGACTTTTGAGGTTGAATATAGGCATATATGTGTTGAATAGTTGAGACAAAAATTGTCATTCATAGTAATCTCACGAGGTTGGAACATGATTTCTTTCAATAAATTATAGTTGTGATCTAAACAAAAAATAAATTTTAATAAATAATATCATTAAGGATCTTGAGTAAGAATTTAAATTTGAGATTTCTGAATGCAAAAAACGCAATTAGTAGATTAGTTATCAAATACTTTAGGAAATAATAATAGTTATAAAGTTCTCTTTATCTTTAAAAATAACAAAACGTAAATGGTTACTAAAATAATAATAACTAGTAAAGTGATAGCCGAACTTTAAATAATAATTAATTAGTTGATAAAAATTAATAATTAATATATATATAATATTGATAATTTAGAATAAAAGATATTGTGCATATTAGATTAAAGTATTTATTTATAGGATTTTAAATTTTAAATATAAATATTTAACTGTAAGTTACAAATATAAAAAATTGTGTCAGTTACAGCGTATAAAACAATATACATGAAATAAAATAAACACTAATTTTTTATAATAATTAGTTAAGAATAAAATGCTTAAAAAATGTCAGTATTAGCCCCCTCTTTATCTTGGTTGGCTCATTTTTACCCATAATCAAGGAGTTCTCCTCCAGTTGAAATCTAATTGGAGCTTAGAAAAAGGTGTGGATAAATCAAACTCTCCACATAACTCGCCAATTAAAGTAGCCAATGACTAAGAAAAATGCTAATAATAGGCTACAACTACAAGACTTAGCCATAAAGATTGGATAGACATGAAAAGTATTTTCACTTTTCAATAACCCCACCGTAGATATAGTAAATCACTCTGTTGCTTAGAAAAGAATAGTACCTAGGGGGTCTATATCAAGGATTTGTACGGAATATACTTGGATTCACTATATAAATAATAACAATATTAATATATGATGTTTGGACCTAGGAAAATGATATATGTTTTTATTTCAAAACTTAATATTTAACCGACTTCATTATTAAATATTTCATCATGTTATCTTTCTAAAATTCTAAATGTACCTCACATATATATTGCATTTATTTCAGTATTTTTTAATTTAAAAACTACGTGCATCTAGTATTTCATTTTTTTATACAAAGAAATGATAATCATATCCTTGCTGCTGTTGGCTTGTTACTTTACAAAACAAATGCTAAAATTTGTTGTTAAATATAGTGCTTGACAGATTTTATCAGTAATAACTTTTCCACTGGAATTCAAACCCTCATGCACCATGCTAAACCCATGGTATTACATTGTTGCCACTAGCCACACGTGACAATCTCATTTTGCCAATTTTAGTTGATGTTTGGGAGCCATCTTGCTCTTTTACGGCTCTCCATATATTCTTTGTCGACATAGTAATTTCGATAGATCAATGAAAAAATTATTTTGAAAATTAAAGGAGTCGATATTAATATTTATTTAAAAAAATATTTAAAAAATTAAAAAAAATTATATACAAAATTAAATTTTGTATTTGAGAGTTTATTATGTGGAAGAAAAATATTAAGATTTTACATATCTGTTTTAAGGATGATTATCTCTAATTAAAATGTACAAAATTAGATAATTTTAAAAATATTTATTTCACCCTTAAAATATACATATTACTTTTATTTTATTTTTGGTTTTAATATTTTAATAAGAAAAATATTATTGAAAATTTTCTTTTTTCATAAAAATATTATTAGTATTTTATTTTTTATTTGACTTATTTTATTTTTATTTTTCAAGACTTGACATGAGTCAATTTTTTCTTCTACGTATCTTCATGTGTAATGAAGAATCAAAGTTTACATAATTCTTGAAATAATTTGCATGTTGAGTTTTTAATTTTTGATAATTAATTTTTATTATTTTTGGATTTATTTTGAAATATTATTACCACGACTAAATTAGAAGTGTGTATCCAAAGTAGGCATGATGATTATTTAAGGTAATCATCAAATTAAAAATGTACCCGAGATGATAATTATTAAATCATGATAGCTTTTACAATGACTGGATCAAAAGTGCATTTGAAATAATAATAATTAAAGTTTTACGTTTCATGTTATATATATATTTTTAAAATAATTTTAAAAAGATTCATGATAATCAAATTGTACATGCATCCAAAGTAATTGTCATGAATTTCTTTTTTATAATTTACAGTAATCAAATTGGAAATGCATTCAAACTGATAATTATTTAAACTTTTTAACTTTCAAGTTAGAAGTGACAATTACCATAGTAGTTTTTACAGTAACTAAAAAATGCATTCAAAGTAATCATAATTAAAGCTTTATTATATTTTTATTTTATTTTTTTAAAAGAAATTCACAATAATTAAATTAGAAGTGCAAATAAAGTAGCTATCATTTAATTTTTATAGTTTCTCTAATAGATAAATTAAAAGTGCACTTAAAGTAACTACTATTAAATTTTTAAATTTACATGGATGTGTTGTTTTTAGTAAATATAATTTGGTGACTTTGTAAAACCTAAGACTTAACTTTTCGTAAAAATAGGAATATAGAAGAAAATAAAATAAAAATAAAATAAAAACTACACCATTAACCTGAACTATTTGCAAATTAAGCATGTTCATATTTAAACTAAATATGCGAAAAATAAATGTTGATGTCAATACTATTCACAATAAAATTTAACTAAAGTATTATAAAAGAATAGAAAGAAATCTACCATTTCTGAACAGTAATTTAGATCACATAGTTTCACTTTTATTTTATTTTAAATGTAAATAATGGTTTAATTGAAATAGGTGTTCCCGTAAAAGATATTTTATCCACTCGCACAAGCATCATGATTGCATCAGACGAAATTAAAGGGACCACCACATAGGAAAGTTCGGTGGAGACAACACTTCGGTCTAAGAACGAAAGAGGGATTTGATGTTTGGAATTTGTTATGCTTGTGGCAACACTGCAACTCGTGGTTGAGCATGAAAAAGGGGAAATAGGCACATGGTGGTGACAATGCTTCGGTGGAGACAATGCTTCGGCGGAAGGGTTTCTGTAATCGTGGAGGTGGTTGGAATGGGTTCGACCGTGATGGTGGTACATGATCTCCAATCAATGGGCTTTCAACTTACTGTGGTTTGCAACTCTAGGATTGGTTCCATAGCAGGTCTGATTAAGTGAAAGGGGTTGACTTTGCTTGTAAGGCTACGGTTAGGGTTCAAGTATGTTCGTAACTAAAGGTTTGTCACATTTTTCTTTTGCTCTCATTGGTTTTGGCGTTTCGGGTATTGGACTGATAGCTTCTCAACATACAAAAGATTAAATTTTTTTCTATGATGATTTTGGTTTCCCTTTTTTATTTAATTGCTCTGTTTTATTTATTTTACAAGGTAGCCTACATAAGGAGGAGCAAAGCCTTACACTACGATAACCATCACAAAGGAACTAAGCATTACACTAAGCAACACAAAGATATGAGTATATCACCTGAAAAATTTTGAATGTTGAGTTTTTCGTGCTACCAAGTTTGACTTCGAACTAGTGGTGTTTCTATCTCCTAAAAAATTCTTCTTTATAGTTGTTCTTCATTCTTGTTTAATTCATTTGGTGTCTCTAGTCCTCTTTTACCTCTCTTCCAAGCCCCTTTTATTGTGTTTATTTGGTTCTCTTCTTCGGATTCTCAATTTAAAATTATCTGATATTATTTAATGCAAGTTTCACGCTTTTAAGGCAGCTTACTAAAGTAACAGAATTTGGCATGGTTTGGTGTTGCTTGTCCGAGACTACAAAGGAATTCTCTGCTATTGCAGATGGTGGAGATGCAGTAGAAACTGCATGGAGCAAGATAAGACTGAGAGATAAAAAGTGGCAAACGAAGGTAGTTCAAAATAGCTTAAGGCACATATAGCAAGTCAACTTGCTTTGGAACAAACATTGAGGAGTCACTATCTGGATTGCAGAGCATGGAGGGTGGAGGATGGAAACGCAACTTTCGATTGCAGAATTGCTTTGACGCTTCTTTTGTTTTCATTTTTATTTTGTTCTTCTTCCCTTATGTTGATAATATGTTTTTTCTCCTTTTCTGAATTTGATTCAGATCTAATTCCAATTGTTATCTCGGTTATGTTGTTTCCCTTTGTTGGCAATCTATTTTGTTTCTTTTCTAGATTTGATTTAGATGTAAAGATTTATAACAAAATTGATTGCCATTTTCTATTTCTTATGTATTTGCTATTTACAACTTTCAAATTGCTAAAAGTATACCGTCTTCTTGGGGATGTATTTAGAAAACATAATAGGTTTCCACTTTGGTTTTTTCCTTTTTTTTGTTGGGCTAGAAAGTAAAAGTCAAATAAAAGATATAAAAAGACGAACAAGATTGGGTGTCTACATTCCTCTAGATGCTCCCTTGCATATTGGAACACTCTCACTACTGTCACTTCCCACTGGATTGTTATCATATAGCAACTCGATCGTTTCTTCTACATTATAATCAAAGCAAGAAGGATAAATAGTTTGACAGTTAATACCTCTTGATCTCAGATTTTGATGGAAGGGCAAACATACTCTCCAAAACGGAAGCATTTAACCTTTGGAAGCATATTAATTAAGTTTTCATTCATATGCTAATTAGGTCAATTACTAGGGACCGTAAGTTGTTCTCCTTGTCGTATACTTCATTATTTATGGACTGGTAAGGAACAGTTCTGACCTTAGACCAAGGAGATAATGTACAACCTGTTGGAACGACATGCAGTTATAATTATCCAATGCAAGTTGAAGAGATAAAAGGGAGGAAAAACAAGTTCTCAAGATAAGGCAAAATACATGTAGAGAAAGATTAGATCTCTGTACAAGTATACGCCAGGAAGATGAAAAAAATACACCACGAAGTCGAAGAACGAAGAATTCATAACACAATTTGATACCATTGCATAAAAATAACTTAATTAGTATTTTTCATGGGCTAACAAATAATATCATGGCATGAAAATTGCACAACTAAAAATTAATCAAAATGCCTTAAAAATTAAATTTTTAAATAAATTTAACTAGTTGAGTAAGTGAGTTAAAAAATTATTGGTTGAGTAAAGCAAGTTAGCATCACTTGTGTAATGTAATAAAAAATGTACAAGTAAACTTGATTTGGCGTCACTTACGAGAAGGGAAAAAAATAAACTCATTATCAATACTAAGTTGAAGCAATCGGTACAAAAAGGGAGAAAAATATTGCATAAATGACTTGAGCTAAGTTGGTGCCACTTGTGCATGAAAGAAAAAATTAGACTAGTAGTCAATACTGAGTTAGCGCAACCAGTTCAAAAAAGGAAAAAAAAATATTGCACTAGTAGTCTAACCTAAATTAGTGCCACTTGAGCAGGAAAAAAAATTTAAGTTGTTGCTAACACTAAGTTGATGGCAACACTACTTTACAAACAAATGGTAAAACCTTACTTTGATATATATATATATATATATATATATATATATATATATATATATATATATATATATATATATAAAAGTAAAAGGAGTTTACTTTTTCTATGCACTTGTGTTAGCCTACTGGGATATATATATATATATATATATATATTTATTTATTCTGAACATCCTAATACAATCCTTTTATTTTGATATATATATATATATATATATATATATATATTTATTTATTTATTTATTCTGAACATCCTAATGCAATCCCACCTAACAAGGTCTCTTGGTAAGGAGTATTGGAGAGAAGATATGGTAGGAAGGAGTTTCATGAAGACATTAGAGTCACAATCTAAAAATTACTTGTAAATATTGTGTAGTTTGTGTACATGTTATTAGTAATTCTTAGGCCTTTGTATTTTGGCCATTACCCCTTTTTCTTTTTAGCATGGGGTGCCATTAGTTATTTGTGTGAGGTGTATGATAGAAGGTGAGCCTTTTTAGAGCAAAAGGCTGTGTGAATATTAATTCCCACACCCCTTGTTTGATTTTCATACATCCTAAACGTACACAAGTGCATGAGTAGAATATGGGACCCAAATGTCCCTTCCTAAGGGGCGTCACTTTCTCTCTCCTTCTTAGGTGGCATTTACTTATCTCTTAATTCAAATTTGAATTTGAATTAAGGAAACTAGATCCACTTATTTAGGATCCATGTGGCACATAAGGGAGCTAGATCCACTAATCTAGGGTCATGTTTGGATCTTCTATTTTCCTAACCCCTAGCATGAGTTGAACGTTCATTCTTCACTCTCCCTCCATAAATAGCACCTACTCTACTCATTGTAGACAACTTTGATAATTTGAATGAAAATAGAAATTTGTGAGTTCTTTGTGAGTGTCTCTTCTCTTTACCTTTAAGAGTGCTTCTATGGCTTTTATCAATGTTCCTTCACTTGTGGAAATCTTCTAAAAACCAAGGCTTATCTCTACTAAGAGTGACACCTCCACTACCACTTCTCTTCTCTTTAACTTCATCTTCTTCAACCATCGGAATCTCTAAAAGAAAGATCCTAGGGGGAGCAATCTAAGATTGCATCAAGTGGTATCAAGAGCCTACTTCTTGAGGTTCTTCTCCTTTACTTAATCTTCTTCTAAATTCGGAATTATATGTTTATCTTCTTCTTCTACTCATCTCATTCTTCCATTTTTTTTCTAGCTTATATCTGTGTTGTTCATCATTTTCATTGCATGTCTTGTGTTTGTTTGTCTTATAGTTTTATTTTCTTGAATTCTATGCAATTTTTGTTGATTTTAATCGGTTCAAAATCCTTATTTCTTCCATTGAATCACATGCTTGAGTGTTAGGACTTCATTTCCACCATTATCTTGTGTTTTGTGTTGAATTTTTGCATAGTGAAGTTCCTAAGAAACACCATACCTTGAGCCAGCACCTTTGTGGCGAATTCCACAACACTGTGGTTCAGGTGTTTTAGACTCATTATTGCATCACCTTGGCTGATTTTGGTTCGGTCTTGCTGTTTCAATTATTAGGTTTTATTTTTTAGTTTTATAATCTCAAGTATTTGTCACTAGAGTATTGTTTAGTCCTTTAATTTTGTAACATTAATTTCTCTAAGTTTTACCTCTTTTATTTTTTGAATCTTTGCTCTAAAAAGTGTGTAGTAGCTTCTTGAAATTGAGCTTCTAAGAGGATTCTTCCTCTTGTTTAAGTTTCTTAAGAAGTCTCACATGCTTTTAGTTCAAGCATGTTTTCATAAAAAAATTCTAAAAAAAAAAAATAGTTTTCATTCCAAATCATTTGTTCTTGTTTGAATTTGTAGTAGCTCGTTTTTGTGCTAAATTTTTCAAGTGACTTCTCTTAAGGAGTGCTTGAGTAAGGGTGTGAACTTTTGACCTAAAATTTGTGCAAACAAGAACCTCTAATCACAATCAAAATACTCTTGGTCCATTACCTGAAATCACTTATAGTCTTAGTGCATCTTTAAGTTGCTTTTATTTCTTAAATTGTACTTCTCTTTGAAATTGTGTGCTTTCACTTGTTATTTTTCTCAAGTGTTTACTACCATTAGAATCCTTATAAAATTTGAAAAACAAAAAGTGGTTAGGTGCATCTAGAAAATGATAAAAAAGTCAAAATAAAATTGAAAGAGAAGAACAAAGTGCAAAAGAAGTATAAAAAAAATTAGTGCAAATTAGATGTACCTAATAGCAATTTGAAAATTGCGAAAAAAGTGTCTAAATTTGGTTGTATTTACTTGAGAATACCTCTAGCAAGTCTCGGCCACACCTAGTTCTCTTGTGCAATTTTTTGAAAATATTTTGTGTATTATGCTTTTTAGTCCTTATTCCTAATCTAGTACCTTTCTGGGAAAATTAATAGTGTGTTTTGCCTCCTGTGTACACTTAAATTCTAGTTTTTGTCTCCATTGTTCACTCATTCTAGTTTTTTCCATATTACTCTTTCTACTTGGATTATGTACTTTCTTTGTTTTGAGCTTTTATTGTTTTTAGTTGCTTCTACTCTTTGGTATATATACTTTGTAAATTGGATCATAATCACAAATCTATAATTTTTACAAATTTCATAATAAATTAACAATTGAATTAGGTTTTCAGTCATTACCTAGCCTCATTCTATTCAAATTAATCAATCATAATCTATTACAAACCAATTTGCATTGTGAAGTTTATATCAAGAATATGCAAATGAATTGGATTGAAGAGACATGGTGCAAAATTTGCATATAAAAATAGAATAAAAATATGAATTGAAATCCTAGGTGCAATTGCATTGAAATCTTGAATTGATTTAGATGTTTAGTCTTTTATGGTGATCTCCATAAAAAGCTTGCAAAGCAAGAAAATGAGAAGGGAAAAAACGAAACATAGAGAGTAGAGAGAGAGTCTTGTGTTATGAAAAACTGAAATTTGAATTATGAAGGATTTTAAGGAAAAGTTAAAACATCTATATTTAAATATTCTCTTAAAATACACTTTGGCCCAAAACAAAATAGGTCTGAAAGCCCTAAACAAAACCTACTGAAAATAAAACTAAAAATTGCAATTAAGGAAAAATTCTAAAAACATGAATTTACAAAATCAACTGAACTAAAAATTATATAATTATGACAATTACAATAAAAATTGGAAATAAGAAATTGCCCTAATGTATGGCTTAATTCAATAAAGTCCAATTAATCTATAAAATAAAGAAAACTACAAAATACATTTAAAAATATGAAAAATATATGAATTATGAATCAAATGTGCAAACGAGACCCAAAATGCAAAAGGAAAAAATCAAGAAAATTAAAAAACAATTATAAAAGTATAAATACTAAAAAAGATATAAAGTGTGTATAAGAAAATATAATGTTTTATAACCAACTGTCACCTTGCCCGAAGTTAAAGAAGTATTCTTTCTCTTGGAAGACTCAACAATCATGGAACATTGCCTTAGAGACATTGGCGAGAAATTACCTCATTAATTAAATTGGCAGCCTAGTATACTTTACTCAATGGTAGGTTATATCGTTGTGAGTGTATGACCATTTTCCTACAATGTCTCTCACCTAAGCATGCAAAGTTGGTCATGAAAGAAATCCATGGAGGGGTATGTGGAAGCCATATAAGCAAATGTGCATTAGGCAGTAAAGTACTCAGAGTAGGATATTTTTTACCAACATTGAGATCATATTACAACATGTTTGTTAAAAATATGAAAAATATCAAAAGCATGCCAACTTACATCATTCTCCAATAGAACACTTACTCTCCATCTCATCATGGTTATGCCACAAGTGAGGTATAGACATCTTAGATTCATTTCCTATAGTTGTTCATCAACTAAAATTCCTCATTATGGCAATCAATTATTTCAATAAATGGATTAAGGCAGAACCAATGGTTACCATATTGATAAAATGGGTTGTTTACTCCTTCAGAAATCCATCATTTGAAGGCTCTATGTCCCTAGAAATTTTGTCGTTGATAATGACACAAGTTTGCTAGCGATAGTGTTCAGAAACTATGCTCAAACCTTGGCATTCAACTCATATATACTTCAGTTGAATATCCTAAAAAAATGGGTAGATTGAGGTAGCAAAAAAATTCATTCTAAAAGGTTTAAGACATCAAATGGGTGAGACAATCATACTAGTTAGACAAACTCCTTTTGGTTTTATGGTGCTACCTCCCCACCATTCACACATCTACACAAGAAACGTCATTCACCTTGGTTTTTAGTTTTGATGCGATGATACCAATAGAAATCGTAGAGCTCATTCGTAAGAGTTCTCAACTTTGACCCATCAAAATATTTGAGCAACAAATCCAATCTAGACATAGTTAATAAGATATGAGACTTGGCACACTTTAGAAAATCTTAGCCAAAAGAAGATAAGAATTGCATTATAACACGAAGGTATATCCATGAGATTTATATGAAGGTGATTTTGTCTTAAAGAGGTGATGCAATCGTACCTACCAAGGCCCTCTCACTAGGGCAATGACTAGGAGGATTGAAGAGGACTTGGCCAGGAAAGACTCATCAAGACCTCAACTCATGATGGAGATAGATATTTTAGGCCATAGTCCTTAGTTTTTCTCTTGTAAATATTAATTAGCTTTTAATTTCCTTTTGGGCCATGTATTTCGACCATTTATGCTAGTTTTTAGAGTTTAGGGTGTAATTAGCTTATGAAGGGAGGTGAGGGGAGTAGAGGGCTTAATAACCCAAAGAAGCGTGGATCTCTTTCCATACCCCTTTGTTTAGGTCGTGACACCCTCATACTTAAAGCTAGGCGCCACTTTTAATGGGCTTAAGAGGGATTAATACTCCTAATCCTAATTAGGCCCAAAGTCCTACATTGTCTAGTTTTGAGTGCCTAGCTCTCTCTTTGGGCTATAAATACACCTAATCTCTCTTGTAAAAATTACACTTGATTGAATGAAGTGAGACTCTATTTGAGATGTTATTCTTGAGTGTCATTTTTGAGAAACCTCTCTCTTGAGGATTATCTTCCTTTAAACTTTTATCAAGGGACCTCTTCCTTGTGGCAAGTCTCATAAAATTTTTTACTCAACTTTGTCCTTGGAGAAAGTGGTGTCTCCCCTCCCATTTCCTAACCTCTCCATCCTCCATCTTCTTATAGGAAGGAACCTTGATTGAAGAGATCAAAGGAGTGCATCAAGAAGTCACAACCCAATCAACTTCACAATAAACTATCACCAAAGTAGTTAGATCCTTTTCAAGTTGAAGGGAATTATTGGTAAATGAGCATATTATCTCTAAACCATTTATGGTAATCGAATTCCCCACACATGGAATTCAACCATCCTTCATTTATATTATAGCTAGTTAGGTCATGTTTTATGCTTTAAGTTGTGCTTCTTTTTTTTATATTGTTGTACATTGTTATGTTCCCTTAGTGCAATCGTCCAGAAATTGGTTTGGTGTTGTATATATTTATTTTTGTATACATTAATAAAAATAGGTGTGCTATAGATAATGGTTAGGTACAAGGGTGCAAACATAGTTTAGATGTTGTTTCCCTATAGTGATGTTAATGCATGCTCGAGTGTTCAACAAACTTCTTTATGAAAACTTCCTATATTATGCTTGTTTAGTTTCATTTTAAGTTATACATTCTCATAACAAGGAAAACTAACCTAGGTGTGCTAAAACAATGCCACGTCAATAGGTTTGGCTCTCAATCTCAATATAAACAAGAGTTATATTCACAATCTATAAAACAAACATAAAATAGATATAAAATAGATATAAATAGGTTTGCCATAAAATGTTTTGCATACACAAACATAAAATAGATATAAATCCTTCAAAAAACAAACTTTAGCTAAACTCAATTCACCAACACAACAAAAAGATTACTCATTTATGAACATCAAATTTTCATTACTTTTCAAAACATTACATTTTACAAGAGTACTCATAATCTACAATTTGAACAACAAAAACATTACATAGAAATAGCAAAAACATACCAAGTCAAGCCTTATCATAGTTAATGTTGGTGATCTTTCTGTTGAAAACTTCTTTTTAAAAAAAAAACTATTTTACTTAGATTGGCATTTTAAGCTAAGACCTTCACTTATTCCTCTAAAGCTTTAAATTTGTAAATAAACTATCCAAAAATTTCAAATTCTTGCTCCTCAACTACTTTCTGCAACTAATCAACCTCTTTAGTAGTAGAATAAACTTGTGTTTTCACCAATATTTTTCATCCTCAACATATCTTCAATTTTACCACTTATTTTTCCTTGTCTGGTTATTCGATAATTTGTCTTTATCCACTGCCAATTGTTTCTCCTTTTTGCTGAATTCTCCCTTTTCCACCAAAATTTTTCATCTCCCCTCATTAACTTTCTCTTTCAAATCATCAAGACCCTCCTTCAATGCCCTTACGGTATTTCTTCACTCAGCTTATCCATAATCATATCTAACTTGCCTAATTTCTTTCTTGAATTTTTCATTTCCCTTAGTAAATCCATAATTTGATATTTCACCATTTGCTGACATCACAACTAAATGATTAACCAAATCCTCCTACCCTTTGCATATACTAATTAGACTCCATTCGTAAAAAACTCTTCATTCTCCTTCATTATTAGATGGTTGTGGATCAATGAGTTGTGTTCAAATGCCTCATCCTAAATCAGCATCACCTCACCCATTATTGTTCCACTTTTTACGATTTCTTAGTTCCCTTCCATAAGTTCACTCAACGTTCCATCTGTCGAAGCCTCCACATCATTTTCACCGTACTTTTTACTTGTATCAAGATTCATGACACAAATATTTCCCTCATCTCTAACCACTTTGTACCCTTCATTTTTTCCTAGTTCCACAATGGAATCTTCTACCTTGTGACCGTTGAGTAGCTATGTTCATCCTAAGGACTACTAAACCTTGACCCACCAATTTGGCATTCACATCCTTCTTCATCCATAACTTCTTGACCTCTTTCATGGATAACGCTATTTTTCTACATCAAAAGAACAAGTATCAATAAAACATGTGTTTTTATAAATATATGAGATTGTTTAAGATGTAGTACCAATATATTTTTTCAATTAAACATGGTTATATTCTAAACCCAGCATGACCCTTGTTGTAGGAAAACCTAACTTTCCAAGTTAGTCAACAAATATTTTCTTGATCGGACAGATTGTGTATACTTATCCTCTACCAAGCTTCAGACTTTTTGTCCAATAAAGAGGGAACCCCTCAAAGAAAAAATTATGTGTTAAAGCACTCACCTAAAAGTAACTATCTTTAAATTTGTATGAGAACACATACAATGACAAAAAAACCCTTCCCAACCACACTATTAAATGAAACCCAACTCAACTCAATCATTTATTTTGTTTTCATTAAAAACTGTAAAATAAGGATTTTGGAGTTTGGAGTCACCCTACATGGATGGCCTTACACACAATTTGAATGTGTGTGCCTAACACCCTCGTGAGCACTCCCTTCTCAAATTTAGTTACTGACAGTCTACCACGTAAATTTTTTAATATGGTCTTGTAGAAAAGTCACAATCGGCTTTCATTACCTTGCATGGTCACCCAAGGAGATTCCTCGTGGACGCAAGGTTCATATATGACATTCTCCACCACCTTGTCCCTTGTAAAAATATACTTATCCCTCAGCACCTTTATTTAGAATAAAGTGAAGTATGTTGAAAGATATCCTTCTTTACCCATGAATACATTGCTTGTCATTTCACTGCCATGTGTGACAACCTTTTTCCCCTTATTTTAGGTAACCACTCAATAGTAAAAGGAGAGGTTAAAAGAAACACATACCTCCAACAATCGGGAAATACCACCCATATTGTCACTAACACCACCGCCTTTACAAAAGTAATGATGCACATATTCCACCTCTTAAAGAAAAGCAACATTGCATTTTGGTCACCACACCACCACTTCTTTCTAGATGCTTAACAAGGTATAAATCTCACAAAAGTTGTAGAAATGTAGAATGTGTAACATCATAAATTTATATATACTATTTACACCATAAATACTCTTAATAATTATTTAAATTACTGTTATCTATATTCCCAAATACTAAGAAATAAAATTTCCATTATATTATACTCAATATTAAAACATACATTACAACACTTACAAAGTTCAATGCAAAAGATACAATGGTAAAATACAATCATAGCTCATGCAAAATAGCTACACTACATGACATGTCTCCATTAAAATTTAACTATTACAAAACTCAGGCATAACATAACTTCAACCTTAACAACTTAGTCATTCTTAGTAAAATCTATATATACTTAGAACATAGGTACTAATTTCAGTCAATTCATACATTTAGCTTTCTTAGAGGTCTAACTTATATACATATACATGCTTCGGTACATAACTTAAACTATTTTCTATACAAAACATAGTAAATTCGTTGTTGCCATTAATCCACCACCAATCCTACTAATTTTGATCTCTACTGCCATCACTGGTATCTGCTTCTATGCAGAACATGATTATCACAGTCATACAGAATACACACACAATGCAAGGGTAAGCTTATGCATTATAAATCAACATAAACATAAACATAAACATATAATTACATTTATATTCAATCTTAATCACATCAATGATAACTCAACTAATTTATCACCCTTATGCTCTACTTGAACATAAGCACTCACAACTAATCAATCACACTTATGTTCCACCTGAACATAAGCACTAACAATCAATCAATCACACTTATGCTCTACCTGAACATAAGCACTAACAACATTTCACTGACGTTTTTCAGAAAAAATTTATTGAGTAGGGCACCAAGGCAGCTAAAGACCTCTTATAATCAGAGTCTAGAGTCTAAGTGACCCTTCTGACAACCAACCGAAGTCATTAGCATATTCATCTAACACTGTTTCCTACAGTTTGTTAGATCCTTATGACACATAATTGTTGTACAAGCATATTCCTTAGTTACTTCCAATGCAAGACTACATGTGTACTCTCCAACGACGGAGTACTTACATTAGAACCTTCAATGCAATACTACATGTGTACGCCCCAATGACAGAGTACTTATATTGGAGTACTAGAACCATAATGAAAGACTACAGGTGTACTCCCTAACAGAGAGTACTTATATTGACCTCATCGGTGTCACTAACTCACTGCTCAACACCCATATTATCAACACACGAGCGATATCCAAGGCTAAGTTACCACCACTATGATCAACGTCATATTAACAACCAACATTAAATTCTCATGATATACAACAACACTTCAATTCATCCATTTCATCAAAATCAATATCATAATAACTATCTCTCAACATTTATAAAGAGCGATATTTCAAACATCAATGTTTTCAACACAACCAATTTCACAAAATCATATTATTCAATTCAAAAGTTCAATCAATTATTTTCCAACAATCTCACAACCTCCATAACCATAATTCTTCAACAGATAACAATACTATCAAAATTATCATTTCACTGCATAAACAACTTCTCATAATAATTAAATTCATACATTAATCACCTCAAACTATCAATTTCACATAACATCCAAATTCATCTCAAAAGCTAAATCAACGACAACATGTTAATATTAACACCCTTAAACCATAATATCTTAAAGAGTAAACATTACAAATCATTAATTCCATGAAACATCCATATATCAAAATATTCCAAATTACAAATCAATCAATTTAATCACAATTCATTTCAAGAACAAAACCAATCCTTAACCACACAAAACACCCAATTTTTCATAACACTCAAATTATAATCAAAAGTTCAGTTGCTCAAAATCAATTAACTTCTCAATTATTAAATCATAGTTTCTCAAATTAAAATCAAAGATTTAGCTTTCCTTACCTATTTCTCCTTTTCAAAACTCACTCGAAAGAAAATAGAGAAATTCACCTGAATAAATTTCATATGAACCTATAATAAAGATCACTCAACAACAGGAGCTATGGAAGACACTTGATCGAAATTCGTCAGCTCGAAGGTCGTCATGCAAGTCTCCCAAGAGAGATAGTGAGAGAGATAATTGGTGTGGTGAAGAAGAAGAAAGAAGAAAGAAAAAGGAAGTTGAAGTATATTTAGTAAGTTTCAGTTGCTATTTGCATCCCCTCCTTTTCCTTATTAACTTTTGATGAAGAATCAACAACTCATCTTTCTCAGCCTTGTTGCTTCTAAAGGGCTCAAGGCTAAAAGGTTTATGGACTGACAAGGAATGGTTCTGACCTTAGGCCAAAGATATCTTGTACAGCTTCTCAAAACGACAATTATTATCTCACAATTTTTCAAGATAACCAAGTTGAAGAGATAAAAGGGAGGAAAAGTGACTTCTCAAAATAAGGCAAAATACACATAAAGAGATGTTAGATATCTATACAAATCTAGCAAGAACAATTTGTAAGGCTCTAAATCAATCTTTTATAAACATGTAGGTTCGCTAATGAGATATTTAGAATCGCTTTTGTTGTACTTCCATCAAATAATGATTCAACCAACAATTGTTTCCAACAACCTTCGTCCTTGTCAATAAGTTTGCTAACTTTCAAACTCGGTCAATATGGGATATATCATGCATCATGACACTACTTTGACTATTACAACCAATTGTCATGCAGAACATGCACATTATTGTCTTTTCCTATTTTCCACCGAGAATCTCCTTAACTAGAAATCTAATTAAGGGTGATTAAAAACTAATTTTTCAAAAAAAAAAATAAACAGAACCAAACTGAATTGTTTAAAACAATTCAATTTTTTAAACTTAAAAAACAAACTATTTTAGAAAAGTTTAGAACAAAACTGTTTTTTACAAAACTGGTTTTAAATTGGTTAGGAACAATTCTAGATTGAACTAGTTTCAAATTAGTTTAGAACTTTTTCTTTTCAATCAGTGATTTTCTTTAATTATGATGCAGAACGTGGACATGGCCACAACGGTGTAGGCAGCTTGAGAGAGTATTTTTTTAGTAAGAGTGTTTTCCTCATGATTATGGAAAATTACATAGAAGGATGTGAATAAATGTTTTTTTTATAAAACTAGTAAACTAGACTATTTTTAAAACCGGTTCAATTCTAACCGAATTGATTTAAAAACAATTCAATTCGAAGCAAACTGGTTTTAAAGACAGTTAAATTATTTTTTATTAAACTTATTCAATTCAAAACAATTTCGGTTTGAAATAAATTTGACTTAAACTAGATTTTTTTCATACTCCTAAATCTAATTTATCAAATGCTCCCCTAAAACTAGTATTAGATTATGTCCCAACAAAGCCTCCGTGAAAGAGGCCTAGGTTAGTACCTAGCTCTCAATGTATAGTAAATATAGATTGTAACATTAATTTTTTTTTTTTTGTTGATTTTGTTTTCCAAATTGTTTTCGCGAAAGATTTTTTCCAGAAATAATACTATTAGAGGTACAATTAAAAACTAAATCAATGTGTCTCTTAATTTTACTTTAAAACGTTAAAATATTTGGATTTTAGAAATTATAATTTGAAAAATGCTTTAGATAATTATTTTTTAAACAAAATAGTCTTGAAGCTATTTTTTTTTTTAAATAACAGCCAGAGACTGAAAAATCGTTTAAGAGTATAAAACTAAAATAGAAAAAATTAAAACAATATAAAGAGTATAAAATGAAGGGAAATTAAGATAAGTGTAACTACTTTTTCTTTATTTAATTAGTGTAAATATTTTTTAAAGGTAGGGTTTGGGAAGAAACTGGTTATATATGGACAAATTATTGAGAAGTATGAAGATAGAGCAGAAGACAAAACACAGGAACGCAGAAAAAGATGGAGCAGGCTTAGTATTAGTTAAGCATATGCTTTTAACCTGCTTCAATTATGCTAAGCTTTTGTAATGTTCTATAAAGTAGAAGATCAAAGTCCTACTAAAAGCCAGAATGCACCAACCAACCCATATATATCCAATTAACCATGACAACTCCTCTCTCACACTCCTCCAATCAATGATGTGCACCTCTATCTTTTAATTCTTCACCTAAACCCCTAAAAAGGCAAAGGATTGTCTTGGAAGGAATACCGTATGAATCAACTTTTTCTGTTACCTTTTAAAAGCAGATGCTGACATCTGAAGCATTGCCTATTAATAATTTATTTTGGAAGATAAAAAGTTGGGGTTGTCAAATATTCCTCTCTCCTTATAAATCAACTAAGATTATCTGAATCCCGTTATGTTCTATCTATTTATGTATATAAATATATTATAGGTGAGATAGAATAATTGGGTGGGGGTAAGATATTTAAATTGACATAAGAATATTATGTCAGAAAGGAGTTAAAGAGAGAAGCATGGATGATGGAACGAGTAGCGGACGAAGCAAAACATGCCTTTTTCTATTGCTCATCTTTTGGTAGATATGCAGGCTTTTAGAGGACCATGCTTACCTGTTCCCCTGCTCACTCTGCTTAGAATAACATTTTAATCAACTTTTTCATTTGCCTTTTCCTCATAGTTGATCAATGTGTGGGGCCCAATTGGAACTGAGTCACTTGAGCACCATCACGTTTGCAATTAGATTGGCAGCACCCTTTTTCTGATCTAATTAAACTAAACCTCCTCCATCCATAATTGACCATCCAATTTGAGATGTGTGGTAGGTATCTGATGCTTATCATTTGCGTTTGCATTTGCATATGCATATATGAGCCCTTTATATTTTAATAAGCGCTTTAATCATCTTCTGAATAGAAAATCATGCAACCAACAACCCATAGGGTAGCATGTGATTGTGAATCACACGGGGACGGGCACCATGGTAAAGTACCAAGATTGCTTCTATTTGACATCATAGTAGCATATCTAAGATGAAATGAAATGAAACCGCTACCTTTATTTTATCATCCTAAAAAGGTGCAAGGATAATGTGTGCACCTAACTCAAAATATAGAACTCGTATTATTGAAAAAGAAAATGTGCACCATATCTTGTTCAATTTTCACATTAATGTCCAATTGGAGGCAGGGGGCAAGAGGAGCTGGAACGAACTTCCATGTACTACACTACACCTTCCACAAATTTATATAGATCCAATTAAATTTCCAAAAGTCACAACAACCACCTCCTACAACACTTTATTATTTACTTATCTCTTTTTAACATTCAATTTTATTGTTAAATAATAATATATTTATTATATTACTTCTACATCACTCTCTAAATTCATAAACAGTAACCCTAACAGTTAAATTAAATCTTAATGAAAAGACAATTAAATAAAAAAAGTTAAGACACTTGATCTCATAATTAAAAAGTTTGTCGAATATAACATTCAATCATGAAAAATCAAGTTTAACTTTTAAAATAAAATAATTTTTAGCTCTTAAAAAAAATTTCTCAGCAATATGTAAATAAAATTAATATTTATTCACCAGTTTTTCCACCAATTCACCAGGGGAATAAAATAAATATTTAATTACGTATAGTTATACAAATTTTAATTTTATATTTTTATATTTTAAAATTATCCATTTTAATTCTAGGCATATAATTTTAATTTCTGTAGTTTCATTACTTTAAGTTTAAATGAATGGGACTAAAAGAGGTTAAAATAGTATATATAAGGATTAAAAAAGCATATAATAATGTGTGTAAGGATCAATATAATGTGTCCTCCTATTTTATTTTATCTATTTTAAAATTAAGACATTTTATATACTACTTCATTATTTAAAAATATCAAATTATACCATCAATTAATTTGGAAGCATGAAAAATTAACATGACTATCACATGTCATGTGATTAGTTGGAAGTGTTAGTAATAATACGATAACTAACATTCATCACGTATGTTCGGTTATTCACCACTATTCACTTGACATGTGATAATTAAATTAATTTTTAATGATCATCGTATCTAATTTAATGAATGAAACATAAATTTACTAATATTTTTAAATAGAGGACAAAATGTCTCTTAGGTAACATTTACAAATTTAATAAAATAGACACAAAGTTCAATTAAACTTAAAATAAAAAGATAAATTTGTAAAACTATTAAAATTAAATAAATTATTAACCTAGAAGAAATTTGAATTCCTTTGATTCCAAGTTTGCTTCAAAGCTCATTTATATGTTTGTGTATATATATATATATATATAAAAGCTTAGGAATTTTCATTGTACCATATGATATTAGGAAAGTTTGTTTGAATTATTTGTTGAAAAAACATTTATTTTAATAAAATAAGTAGATTTTGTTATTTTAGTGTGTTTGTTTAAACTACTTCTGTTTAAAATAAATTATTTTTTATTTTAAGAAAAAATATTATCTACTTATTAAAAAATACTTATTTTAAGAAACTCTTCTTTCACAATTATTTTTAAAAAATTTAAACAAATTTTCCATTAATATTAAACTTACTTTTTGAATGGATAGTTAATTTAGGGAGAAATAAGATGGAATTATGCCCATAACCACATAGGAACAATATCGATTTAAAACTTTAAATGTTGTATAATGATGCATGTCAGTGTCTATGAGTTTGGAACAAGTTGGCAATTTTGATCTCATTATGCCAAATAGTAATCTACTTAGATTGTTGTTATCTCCTAAATAAATTTTTGGAGTATAGTCAGTGCACGCTCCATTTATAGATACATGAATGACATGAGTCCATATATGCCTTTTATAGAACCTATTGTGTTCCCTTTCCAATGCCTTCTAATTTGCAGCGGACCAACACTCGTTACAATAATTTATGTTTCCTTTTACATTTGCTATTATCTTTTTTCTTTTTTAATGATACAATCCTATTTGAATTTTGTGGAACTGCTATAGATAACAAGCTCTCCATCTAAGCTGATTAAGGTGTTGCAACATTTATGTATCAGTTGATCATGTGTCTTGTGGTATTTTCCTTCTATTTTTCTTCTACTCCACTCCTTTTTATTTGTTTATCAGGTTTTTATTATTATAGATATCTTTATATTTCAAAACTACCCTTACATTTCTTAATTTTTAATATTTCAAAAACTAGTTTCTAGAACATGTCCTTTCTTTTCTAAAATTCCAGAAAGTATTTTTTAGAACATTTTTTTTTATTTAAGAAAGTACCTTTTAGAAAACAAAACTAAAAAACGTGTTTTTTGCAATTCTATTAAATTCAAAAAAGTATTTTTCAAAATACATTTTTTTTATTTTTATGTTCTAGAAAGTTCTTTCCACAATTTAAAACGTTATTTCAAAATGTACATTTTGAATTTTTTTAATTGTCTTTTTTATATTTCATTTTTTTAATTTTTTCTTAGAAAGGTTTTGAAAGGTTGAATAGGACATGATAAATTAAGATTAAATTATATATAAAATATAAGAGATATCAATTTGTTGAGTCATTAATGAACAAGAATAAATAAGGTTAAAAGTATAATTGAAGTAAGAGAAAACCCTAACATAATAGCAAGGGAGAAATAAATAGATATCAAAGCACGTAATTGAAGAAAAACGAAGTGAAAGAAATGATAAAGAGCATACAAGTGTGTATTTATGTTGAAAGAGAAAAGGAACTAGTGAAAGAGAATGTCGACGAAGGAGTGCATGTACATAATGAAAAGGGGATAAATGACATGAATATCTAATTGGTTAAAAGAGAGTGATTCGGATCAAGTGATCCACATCATACTGGTATATTTTAGATTAAATTATCCTAAATACTTAAAATTTATCATTTTTTTATTTATATTCTGATCAATTGATCCATAACATATATCTAATGTGTTTTAGATAAATTGTTCTGAAACACACAACTAATATGTTTTGATTAAGTTATCTGAAATTCTAAAAATAAAATTTTTTATTTTAGATCAATTAATCATAAAATCAAAATAATTTATTTCAGATTGATCAAGTAGTTTTGTATGAATAATGAAAGAAAAAAAGTTAAAAATTCAATAATTTTAGTAAGTGAAAGAAGAAAATAAATAGGTGGCGAAAGAGAAACTATTCGGTGGGTTAAAAGCCCATTTGTGTTTCCCCATATTATTTTGGCATTTTCTTTTTATACCCCTTTATAGCTATTTGCACTCCAATATTTGAATTACCATATGCCCTCCTCATGCTGTCATCCTCCATGCACCATCATGCTTCCTTCTTCCTTACACAGCAAGGGACAAGAGAGAGGGTTGCATGCAAAGGGTGCAGCGAAAGATGACCAAGGAGACGGGGCAGTTTGAAAAAAATAGTGTTTTATAGTGTAAATAGAAAAACGGGTACTAAAAGAAAATGTTTGCTTTTTTAATTCAACGGACCTATTCCGAAGACCAACATTTTGGATTTTTGTTAGATAATGGGCTGGATTCAATGTGTCAGATTATTACTCTAGTTTTTTGACAAGAGGCTATCAGGTTTTCTTTTTGTTAAAAAAAAGGCGGGACAATCACTTTTTGAAATTTAATTTTCTTATATACTTCCTTCTGGTAAAGACAATAAGTAGTTTTTTTTTTTAAAAAAAATTAATTTAATATTAATTATTAATATGTTAGTTTTGATAATAAAGAGATTTAAATTTATGATCTCTTTCTCCTCCATCTTTTCCTATGTGAACTTTGTCAATGAATAATTATTATAATACTTTTTACTATATTTGCATTTAAGAATAGTACCTTTATCAAGTTTTATATTTGTGTGAGTAATAATTTTAATCTTATATTTATAATTGCAACTAACACTTCTCTTAATTATACGATTAATAATAATATGTTAATAAAAATTTAATTAAAATAATATTACAATTAAAAAAAATCATTCTTGAATAATCCAGACATAATAAAAATATAATGTGAGAAAAATGTTTATACATTGTTAGTGTAAAAAGTTTGTTGACTTTAACAATTAATATTTTAAAAATCATGTAAACAAAGGGTTGTGATTAACCGTCGGTGTAAAAATCTTTTACACTAATAGTGTATTTGTTAAACTCATATAATGTACATTAAGGGTGTGCAAAAAACTAGTTCAAATCGAATTGGTTTTGAACCGAATCGAACTAGTTTTGAGTTGAACCAGTTTAACAAAAATTAACTAAATTATTTTTAAAATCAATTCAGTTCGAAATGAATTGTTTTTAAAACAATTCGGTTTGAACCGAACTAGTTTTAAAAATAGTTTAGTTTACTAATTTTATAAAAAAACCATTTTCTTTACATCTCACACCGCTGCCTAATTTTTCAATTCCTAGAGAAACACTACCTCAATATGTCCATACTATTGTAGTCATGTTCACAACACTATGGGAAATACACTAATCGGAAAAAAAAAAGAGTTCAAAACCAATTTAAAACTAGTTTAATCTAGAATTGTTTTTAACTAGTTTCAAACTAGTTCAAAACCAGTTTTATAAAAACAATTCAATTTCAAATTAGTTTTGTAAAACAATTTACTTTTTAATTTTAAAAACGGAATTATTTTAAGCAATTCGATTCGATTATTTTTAAAAGATAAGTTTTTCCCACCCCTAATGTACATAATATTAAAAGTAAACAAATGATACATTAGTTTGTCCAAGCATATAATGGTCTAAGCAAACACTACAAAAATAAATATAGTAATTGTTAAATGTTTTAACAGCTTTGCATTAAAAAAATGTTCCCATCACTTAAAAAATGTTTCATTTTATTAATTTATTTTCTTAAAATCTAACCGTTATGATTAGTTGCTCATAACAATCATTAGATTATTAAAAAATAATATTAAGAATGAAAAATAACTCTTTTAAATAAGTGGATCCAAAATGCAAATTTGCTCTTACATATTTTCTTAGTTAGAGTATATTAGCATCTTACACCAAAAGTTTTAGAAAAAAAAACTAACTAGCTCCCTTGTTAAACTATACTTAATTTAGACATATTTTAGTAATTTTGTATTTTTCTTGTCTTTCTCCTTGTTCTCTCTTATCATTTGTTGTTATAATTAAATTTGTAATTTCTCTTCTTTCCACTCATTTTTCGCTTCTTTATTTTATTATCTATTAGTAATTATCATTAAATTTCTAAACTAACAAGAAAATTTTAAAATAATAAAATTTAAAAAGTAGTTAATTTCATACTTATTTTTAAATAAAATTGCAGGTATATATTATTTAAATTATTTAATTTAAATGATTAAGTAAAATAAAACTGAATATCTTATGTTATAATTTTACTAACATAAGAAAACATTTGTAAAAATTATTATTATTATATTTAGAAAATTAAATTTTTAAAAAAGCTTAACAAAATATCTATTATCATTTATTCTAAACATTTGGATAATTTATTTTATATAAACAGAACAAGTTTTTAATTATGTTAAGAATTTGATATTTTCCTTTAGAATAATAGATATATAAATAGATAATATCCATGTTTAGATAATTAAATTGTTCCTAAAATAATTTCCATTTTGACAAAAATCTAAGTTCAATATAATTTATTTTTCAAAAAGGCTAACTAGTTTTATAAATTTTAAATAATAATAATAATAATAATAATAATAATAGTAAAATTAAACTATGTAATTAATCATCTTATATATTCAAAATAATAATATTTTTATAATTTTTTATGTAGAGTGCTATCACACCCTAATCTAAAAATAGGTGGAGTATATTATTAAGCATAACAACGAGGCGGGACGAGAACGAGTATGACATTCTCATTCTCATCCCCATCATGTATCGGGTATATATGTACCCATCTCTTACCCGCAAGAAAAAATATAATAAAAATAAAAATTTTGAATTTAATAATATTAATTCAGAAGTTATCTAATAGACACAAAATGTATCATTTTTAATTAAATGTCAAACCTTTCTCTTTTTTTAAGGTAAATATCAACCTTTCTTGACATCTCAAAATTGTAATTTGTGAAGAAAACATGAATGTAACATGTCATTTGGTTTTTAAAAATTAGGTATAATAAATCAAGGATAATAGTTTAGAGTATTTTAGTCATTAAAATAAGGGTGGTGAAGGGGCAAAGCCGAGGATGGGGTGAGTATGAATATCCTCATCCCAACTTAACAAATCGAGTATTACCTGTAACCATGCCTATTTAAATCGAGGATTTCCCATCAACTTTGGAGTGAGTTTGGGGATTACTCACGAGTCCGGGTTTATTTTTCATGTCTATATATTACCATTCCATATGTATGTATGCGTATATATATATATATATATATATATATATATATCTTACACTTTATCCTCACCATTTATTTTCTTGTTATTTCATGGTTATAATTAGTTTTTTTTACAGCCATTAGATTTGAAAGAAATCAGTTGCCCATATAAGAGTAAATTTCTTATACTTATTCTTAGAGTAATTTATTGAAAGAAACTGGCAACAAACACAATTTATTATCAATTGAAGTACAATCAAATAATTTTCACAGGACAATATGTAATAATTAGATGAAATCCAACGAATTTCCTAGAGTATGTGTAACATCCTGTTTTTTTATAATAATAAAATATTGATAAAAGGTGTAATTTATATTAATAGACTTAAATTAATTTATTATTATGTTTATTAGAATAAATTAAGAATTTTTTTTTGTAAAATAAATATGTGTGTAAATAGTAAGACAATCTAAGGGTCATTTGTTTACTATTAGAAAGCTCAATCCAATTTTTAACCGAAAGTCATTTAGAGAGGTTAGAGTATTGTACTTCAGTTTTAGGTGTCTGACTACGGAGATTTGAGAAAAAACAGCAAACGAAACATTGTCGAGGAGGATTGAGGAGAACACATTTGGGAACTTTAGGACACCCTTCACATCCAAAACCATCAATTGAGATAAGAATAGAGTGTGAATTATCTCTCATGTGGCATGTGTAAGCAAAATGAGTAGTCAAGAAATCCCTAAGCCTCCATAGATTTTGTGTAGGTCATTGAAGGGTTATGAACACTCACAGTGAATCCTGATAACATGTTTTGTGTATGTCTGTGGTGAATATATTGTTCTATTTAATTGGAGTTTTATATTTATATAATGTAATGTTTTGCTAAATTGAAACTTAGGTGAAAGCTATAAAAGCTCTGTCATTGGTCTATACTACTTTTATTTTGTTGGATTGTTGGGATCATGTGAACTATCAGATGTAATGATTATGTTGACATTGAAGTTTTCTTTTTTTATATCTAGAAATTGGTGCTCCTTAACAAAGTAACAAATGAGTGTATCAATCAATCTATTGGACTATTGGAGTAGTGTCAACGAGTGCTAATAACATATTTTGTGCATGACTTTGTAAATATATGTAATTAGAGTTTTGTATTTATACAATGAGATATTTGGATAAATTGGAATTTAGGTGTAGTTGTTGTAATGTCTGTATTAATTTATTTTGTTGAGTTGTTGGGAATCATTAATTATTGGGTAAAATAGACTAGATATAATCATTATGTTGGCATTGAAGATTTCTTTTTTTATATATCCTATAAATTAGTGTCCATGAACAAAGTAATGGGTATTAATCAATCTATTGAACAATTGGAGTAGTGTCCTTTCATGGTTCCATATGATTAACTATCATAATTGAGTTAGTCGGAGATGAGATTATATTTGCTTTATCATTATTTTATATCGATTTTATGCTAAAAATATATTGAGAATGATTTAATTTCAATCTCATGATTTAGAATATGCTTTGAAGGATTAAGCAAACCTTAGGAGAAAAAAATAATGAAAAATCGTAGTAAATATTTTACTGACAGAGTTCATAATCTTCCAACGAGAAAACCAGTAAGAAAATAATGAAATTTTAGAAAATGGTCTTCATGAAATATGTAGCCTTAAATACTATCTAACTAATTCTGTTGGTTTCACTCCAAAAATATTTGTCAACTCAAGTTATGATCATATTAGTGACTAAACATCGAGTTGTCAAAATTAATGATAGTTTATGTTTCCTCCAAGTTTTGACATAGTATGTGTTTGTTTCGACTCTTGAAGTCAACATAAGAATTGGAGATAAAATTTCTAGCTTTTAAATTGGATAAGAAACAATGTTATAAGATTAATAAAGTTCTAGATATCATGTTTACGCTCTACAAAGGTCATAGAGGCTTACTAGAGAATGAGTGAGGAAATCCTTAAAACTTGGGAAATGTTGTGGTGAACTTTGAATGTAATAATCCTATGTGTATATATGACAGAGTTAATTTATTAAATGTTATGAATGAGATTTTATGCCATGAGAATATGATCTTTGAGTAATTGGTGTGTTGATGGTGAGGGTTAGAATGTCCCAGACAAGGTGTCATCCCAACTGCAATTGAGGGTAGATTGTGATGACATTATTAAATTATTGTGATGTGTCTTATAATTATGAGTCTGGTGAACAATTGAATGTGGACAGTTATTTGAGGTGAATGGATTGAGGATTTATCTCATTGTATGACATTGATGTTGATTACAATTTGACATATAATGTGTTGTTGATGATGGTCAAGGTGTGTCTGACAAGGTGTCATCCCAGCTGCTGTTGGGGTGGATTGCGATAATGTTATTATTATTATGTATCTTATAATTGTGAGTTTGGTGAATGATTGAATGTTGTCAAGTTATTTGAGGTGCGTGAATTGTGAATTTTTCCTACAGTATGCTATTAATGTTGACTTCAATTAGACGTATAGTGTGTTGCTGATGATGATCAGGGTGTGCCTGATGCGGTTGGAGTGGAGTGTAATGACATGATTAGATGTTTACATTATGATTTATGTTGATGATGATGGTCATGGTGTGTCTAATGAGATGTCATTCTAACTGCAGTTGGGATAGATAGTGGTGACATTATTAGATGTTGATATTATAAATTATATTGCAGATGACATGATGGATGAGTATGGCAGTCGAAGAAGTTTTGTAAGGATTGCCCATTGTGTGGTGCTTTGGACTAGGTTTTCTTGGGTTGTTTTGCATTATACGATTGTACCTATGTATTAGTGGCATAGAAGAGACTACTTTGGGCATATACCTGAGAGAGCATGCATGACTAAGCATTGCATGAGCTTCATAAGCATGAATAAATTTAAGTGTAATATGTATAATTCATGTCATGGGTGTTGAATGAATCTATATGTTTATTTGTTTTACTTTAGTTGACTGTCCATTCTCTCTATATGTGTCTTAACATGTGTCAAAGATATTCTTACCCCTTTGTTGCTTGTTGTTGGATTTTTTTTTTGTTAAACATCACTTTCAGTGAGCAAGATATTAATGATATCATGGGTGATGAAGCTTTGGCTTTTCTATACTAATACTCATCAATATAATCATTTATAGTATAAATAAAACCCAAAATATTAAAATTTCAAATAATAATGCAATTCAACACTGCAAAGCTCACCCAACGGACTATGTCATCCAACCAGGAACTGGAACACCTCACCCAACAACATTAGTCACCAGCAAGAAACTTGAATAAAATTGTAACACAAAAGGGACTTCACTCAACGAGATGAGTCACTAGATGAAACCCCCATTAAATTCTTAGCAGGGGAAACTTTGTGTTGGGCGAGATATCTCGCTAAGCGCAAAGCCAAGAAATTCCCCAACAATGGCAACTTTTCGCTGGGCAAGATCTGCCACCCAAAAAGACTTTGCAAAAATATAGAACCTCTACTACAACATCTCTACTCAGTCAAACTTAAACAAGATTCCATAGCATCTAAAATCCAAACTTACTGTAAGCATTTACATCATAACATGCATACTTAAGTACATTATAGTTCTATCATTATACATTACATTATACAACTGCCAAATTTATGTCATTCTTTACTACATATATAGAATCCAAAATATTGCAAAAGTCTAACCAGAACATAGTATGACAAAACAATCACACAGTGTAAGGGTAAACATAGAATAAAGGAAATCCAATTAAATGAAGACAACTTATCAATCAATAAAATTAACAAGCATTCAATCACACTTATGCTCTCCCTAAACATAAGCACTTAGTACAATATAATAATGTGACACGATGTTTTCTAGAACACCCATTGAGTTCGAACACCAAGACAGCCAAAATAGTTCTCTCAATTTGTGTCTAGCGTTAATCTGACTCATATGAAACCAACTGAAATCTTGGTATACTCATCTAACAATTGTTGTTTAGTGTCTACTTGACCCTTATGACAAAATAGTTGTTGTCGGAGTGTATCCCAAGGTACCCCCACTTGCATATTTGGTATCAAAATCACAATGTAAAATCATAGATTACCCTTACTTGCATATATGTTATTTGAATTACATTAACGTTAGGTGTAACCTTACTCAATGCACCTTTTATATATATATATATATATATATATATATATATATATATATATATATATATATATCATCCAAAGCTAAGTTACCCAACTGTAACCACCCACATCCAATAAAACATCTCATCATCATGCAGCACATTTAACATGCATCACAATAGCATGTATCACAACGTAATTTCATTCAACACCAAAATTAATATCAGCACATCAATTTGTCCTCATCCACCAAGACAACACTTCAATCATCAATTACACAGGACATTCTATTTCACATAGCACTCAAATTAAATTCAAAAGCTCAATTTATTAACTTTATAGCCATTAAATCATAATTTCTTAAGTTAAAATAAAAAATTTAGCTACCTTTACCAATTTCTCCCTTTTAAAAGTTGACTTTGGAGAAGAGAGAGAAATTCAACCGTAGAAATCACTCAAAACCTAACAAAAATTCTAAAATCAAAAGGAACCTAAGAAATTGGAATTTTAAAGAGAATTCCCTGATTGAACTGAAAACAAATAGAAAAAGTTCCAAAGAATTAGGATCAAACATATCTATAATGATCAACACTCGGAATCAGGAGCAATGGAAGAGATTGTATTGGATTCCATCAACGTTTCATTGACCATGCAAAGGCACAAAGAATCAGTAGTGAGAGAGAGATGAAGCAATGATGAAGAATAAGAGAAATTGAAGGAGAAAGAGTGGAAAAGAGGAAAGGAAAAAAAATAAGAAATGGGGGGTATGTTCAGTAACGTTAGTTTACTATTTGCACCCCCTAAATCTGAAAATCAATTCAAACACCTCCCATCAAAGAAATAAAAATTATGCTCACCTTGCTAAACATATTTTAATTCAATCATATATGATCAATACAATCAGTACAACTAACTAGTCCTTAATTGATTTATTAATCAAAACAAAACTTAAATTTAGTTTCCTTTTCTATTACTTTCACATACTTAACATATTAATAAAACAAGTCCTTATAGTTTTGGTCACAATTTTAGACTCAAAAGTGGCTAATAAATTATATCATATGCATAGTCATACCAAATTTAAGAGTGTTTTTCAATTCACAACTAAATTAACATACAAATGCAACAAGGTTATCAATCCTACACAAATACATAGAAATAGAAAGCAACAAATATAATTATTGAAATTAAAGTAAAAAAATTATTATTAGATGAAATGATCATTGGCTACATCAAACTTTAGCAATTAGTTCCTTATAAATGACATGCAAGAACTCTAAATTAGGTAAGCATTCGCAATTCCTAGAGCATTTAACATAGTTTGCCATCCTCTCTCAAGTATATAAAAAGTTATAGGGTAAGTAAAAAATGGAGTGGCCTCTTTCTAATTTTGAACCCTATTTAAATAAAAATAAAGAAGAAATAGGTAGGAACGCTCAAGCATTTTAAAGTCTCGCTTAAGCACTTACAAAGGAAAAATAATAAAAATTAAAAATTTTCGCTCATGCAGTCCTATAGTCTTGTCAAGAAAGCATAGAGAACTTTTCCTTCCATTGTAGAGTACTCAATCAAGAACTTAGGCGAGCACAATAAAAATGTGAAACTTAAATGCAAACAAGGCTTGCTAAAGTAACCAATGAAATTTACATAACTAAGGTCACGGGATAACATTGTCTCCACTAATGACCAAGAAAACACCCATATCAAATAGAAAACAAAATTTAAACCAACTCTTAGATTAATTTCAATTTTAACATAAAGGTAATATCCTTTTAAAGTAACAAATTACAAAAGCATGAAATGTACAAATAATTGCATATTTTGTGTATTTTATGCAAATAAATTATAATTATCATAAGTGTATCTTTTCCATATATTATATATATGTGGAAATGCTAATGCCCAATACTCTATTTTTAGTTGAAGTGTATTAGCAATTTACACTTTGAGACATAAAATCACATTTCTTGTCTTAAATAGTTTATGTCAATAATATTATTATCTTTTAATATTCAATTTTAAAAATTAAAATATCTCTTTTGTCTCTCCTAGTTCTTATGTCATTAAGTACGCATTAATACAATTTTAAATTCCTTGCTATATTCAATCTTCTTTCTCTTCTATTTTATATTTCATCTTTTTTCTTTTCTATTTTATTTGTTACAAGTGCATCACATATTTTATCATCTTCAGAGAATTAATATTTTACTTAAAATGAAAATACTTCATATTTATATTTGTTTAAAGAGAAGTTATTTAAACTAGTGGATATTTAAAAAAAAAACTAGTACATAAATAGCTTTTTAGATTTCATAAGTTTTTTAAAAAGGAAACTTTTATATATATATATATATATATATATATGAGCACGAGAGTGAATAAATTTTAGGAAATCAATAACATATTATTTTTTATCTTCAACTTATATTATTTTTAATTTAATACAAAAAATGGAAGATGAAAAAGATAAGATATAATAAAAAATTTACAATTGCATTGAAACACAATCAATAAGAGGAAATATAAATAGATTCTTTAATTTTAAAATTGAGTATTAAATTACTATAACATCTTTGAAATAAATTATTTAAATTAAAAAATATTAGTTTTTATATCTAAATATTTTGGTGTGCTTCACCTAAAATTAATCTAAGAAAGTTTTAAAATAAAAAATAATGAAATTCCTTAATTAGTTTTAAATAAAATACAGGTGTATGCAATTAAGTGATATAATTTTATTAGATTAAGTAACATGAAAATGAATATCCTGTTTCATTAGCATAATAAAATACTATAAAAATATTATTATTTTTTAATACTTATGATTATTAATTGCATAGTTTAATTTATTTGAAACTATTATTATTTAAAATTTTAAAAAACTATTTATTCTTTTTAAAATAAATTAACTTTAATTTAGATTTTTTTCCAATCAGATTATTTTAAGAAGCAAATTATCCAAATATGAGATATTACGTATTTATATTTCTGTTATTCTAAAGAAAAATACTAACTTCTTAACATAATTAAATAAATTGTTAAATTATTATTATTATTATTATATTATTTTAAACAAATGATTTTTTTTATTTATGTTACTTTAATGTCTTTTTTTTATAGAATCTATGTTTCATATAAGTTTTTTTAAAAGTTAATTTTATAAATTTATTAATAATTATTATTATTATAAAATGTTTTTATTACTTTAATAAAATTACAAAATGGGATATTCAATTTTATTTTAATTAATATAATTAAATTAAATCACTTAAATAATATACACCTTTAATTATGAAATTACATTAATTTTTTTTTTAATTATGAAACAACAACTAGCTCGGCAAATGAAAGGATCCTGTTGAATAGAAAAATGGAAAGATTTATATCCAACTAATACCTTTTGTTGCTACTTCTTGTTAGAATGTTAGATTAGGAAGTCTACCATAACGTTGAATAAATAATAAAATAAAGAAGAGAAAGAATGAATGAAGATCAGAAAGATTAAAAATTTAATGATAATAATAAATGACAGGAGAGAATAGGCGAAAAGAATACAATAGTAAATTACTAAACTATTCTTAAATTAAATTTAATTTAACTATAGAGTTTATTGGGTTTTTTTCAAAAACTTTTGACAAGGATTTTAATCTTTTTTCATCTAGAGATGGCAAAAAATACTCATATACATAGTAGGTACTAGCCCAAACTCGTCGCAATTTTGACAAATATTCACCATTTTGACCGGTACAAGTATGGGTATGGATATTACCTAATGTAGTAAGTAGTATGTCAGATATAGGTATGAGTATAGTATGTAACTACTCACCTCATACTCGAATTCATACTGCCATGTTATAATTATAATAATTATAAAACAAGGACAATGATAGTCAAATTCGTGCCTTAATTGCCATCCCTATTTCCATCTGATCTAAATGAGGATTCCTCTAAACTAAAAATTTTAAGCAAGAGTACCATGAATAAGCTTAACCTTCAAGAGAGAATTATATTAATAAGAAGATATTTTAGCCTTTTCTACGATAAATGTTTGGATGGTTCCAGATCAACACATTATCAATTGTCTCAACCAATAAAGATGCAATATATAATTATTTAATTAACATAATTTACAAAATAAACTAATTAATTAATTATATGTTGTATGTTTATTGATTGTAATTAGGAATGAAGATGTTTTCCTTTCTTCCCATACAACTCCAAAGCAGTACATATCCTCCGTAATCCTACCATAATAACTAAGCATTTTCCTAATTTTCTAGTAAACCTCAAAATCCATTCTCTATAAAAATTTCTTAAAATTCCTCTTAACACTATAGATGAATCAACTCTTATTCTTTTAACAAGCCATTTACGTTTAATTTGGCCAACAGGTAACCACCCAAAATTATCCCAATGATACAAGTTCTTTCTATGAGGCTTAAAAGAAGTTTTCAACTGCATTATATTCAACATTTTGCTATTAATTTGGTTCACCTTAAAATAGTTTTCAACTACATTATATCTCAATGATACAAGGAACGAAATAATATTTTCATGGGAGACCTAAGTATTCGTGTTAAAAAAAAGTTCAATACATTTCAAACAATAGAGGTGTGCTTCATAGAAAGAGATTAAGTATTGAGCATTCGTCTCAGGTTTCCTTATATCCAATCATCAAGATTTACAAACCACTATGTATTTGCTGGTTTAGCATTCGAAAATACTTTCAACTATGCTGAGTATGGATACGATCTTTAAGCAAATGGATCGAATATTCAAGTACCTATCATACAAATAACAAGTTGAGATTCTCCACCAACTAATTGATGCATGTTTGGTAGTTAATTATGTTTCTTCCTTCTGCTAACTCTTTTTTCTTTGCTTCTTGCTTCTCTTTATTTTTGTGTGTATATATATGTTTCTCTCCTTCAAGAAAAAGTTAAGTTGTTGTTGATCCATTTATGCACTTTGTTGTTTTTCCCTGTTCCTTTTCTTTTTCTGTACTCTTCGTGAGGTTCCATTTTCATATGGTATTAGAGCTTTTCTTTTGAAGAGCTCTGTTGTGCATTCTCATGTCTTCTATTTTGTCAAATAGGAGCCAAGAACCTTATCATGCTTCCAATATTCATAATTTCCTATACCTTCATCCAAGCGAGAATTTGACGATAACGTTTGTATTTCCCATTCATGAGTCTGGAAATTATCACTCATGGAGTAAATCAATGGTCACAACCCTGAGTGCGAAAAACAAATTGGAATTTATAGACAAAAGTGTGCCCGAACCAACGAAGAGTGACGAAATCTATCCTATATGGAGAACATGAAACAACATGGTGGTATCCTAGATTGTTCATTCAGTTTCCATCCTGATTCACCAAAGCATACTTTGGATGGATAAGGTTGAAGTCACATGGAAAAATCTCAAGGCTTTATATGCTCAAGGTAATCTTCCTTGCATTTTCCATTTCCAACTTGAGGCATCTTTGATGAAACAAGATGATTTATCTGTAATAGAGTTCTTCACCAAACTTCATGTAATTTGGGATGAATTAGAAAACTTCAGGCCTGACCCCATGTGTTCATGCACTGTGAAGTGTTTGTGTAGTGTGTTATTAACCATTTTTCAGACAAAACTTGAAGATCAAGCTATGCAATTCCTACATGGCTTGAATGAACAATCCAACAATGCAATGTCTCACATTCTTCTGATGAATCCTTTACCACAGATTGCAAAGATATTTTCCTATGTTATCCAAGAAGAATGACAATTTCAAGGGAACAATTTCATTGCCAATTGCAGCGATGAACCCAAAGCCAGCAGTATTAATGTCTCTAGTTCATATGCCACTTATTCATATTGTTGCCTCAATAGTCATACTAACCAAGTATGTTATAGCAAGCATGGTTTTCCATACGCCAAGTTTAATAGGAATGGCTCTAAATGTGGTACTAAAACATGCACATATTGTGGACAAACTAGTCATATTGTTGACATATGCTATCAAAAGCATGGTTTCCCACCGACCACAGACTATATGTGAAAAACACAATAGTTAATAACACCATGGCGAGTGATGGAAAGGCTAATGACCCTGATAAATAGCAACCCCCATAAACCTAAGATTTTCGCTTGTCTTTTCAGCATTATCAGGCATTGCTAATGATGTGACCATACCTAGCCAAGGACCTATCACTAGGGCCATGGCTAGAAGGATTGAAGAAGACCTAGCCCTTGCAGACAAAGGAAGACTTCACCTCCTGTGAAGAGTGAAGATATTAGGCTAGGGACTTTAGTTAATAAAATGTAATTTTCCTTTATTTTAATTTTGAGGAGCATTAGGAATTTAATTTGGGACATGTATTTAGTCCATTTTTTATTTTAGGAGGTGTCTTAGGAATTTAGAGGGTGGATTTAGCTTTTTGGGTCTTTATGAAGGAAATAAGGGGTAGCCTTGATATCTACACCCCTCTTTTCCTACATAAACCCTCTAAGCTAATAAGAAGGAATCTTGGCCCTTGGTTTGAGAAACTTGGGCACCAAGTTTGATGATCTAAGGAGGGAATTGTTTCTCAATCCTCCTCCCTTAGATCTCTCCTTTTAATCCTAGCCCTTCTTTTTTAGGTTATCTTGTTCAAGAGGTTAGTTACCTCTATAAATAGGAGCTCCTCCCCTCACTTGTATTTTTTACACTTGAATTTAATCCTAGAGACCATATTGGTTGTGAGGTTCTTACCTTTGAGTGTCCCCCTTTCTCCTTTGTAAGAGCTTCTAAGAGTTATCAAGGGACCCCTCCCTTGTGGCCTCTCCCCTTTGGCTTATCAAACCTAGTATTTGTGGTGCCTCACCCCATTCCTTTCCTCTCCATAAATCCATTTCCCTTCCAAGTGACCTTAGAAAGGATCCTTTGGGCACGTGATCATCAAAGATCACATCAAGTGGTATCAGAGCCACTTTCTAAAGGTCACGTTCTTTCTCAATTTTTTTTTTGCTTTGTTGTTTATTTCTTTGATCTCTTTATTTTAAAGTCTTTCATTTTTTGTCATCTCTATTTCCTTTATTGTCTAGTAGTATAGCTTTTTATTCTTACTATTATATGCGCTTTTGTTTTCTATCTATGCGCCTATGTTCCATTTAATTTGATGCGATTTTATTTGTCCCTTTCTTTGTATCTTATTTTCGTGTTCAGGTTGCTTAATTTTCCCTTGGTTTTTTATGTTAAAGTGTGCCTAAGAAGTTGTAACTATTAAACCCACATGGTTGAGGATTTTTCCACACCATTGTGGTGATCAACTTTGGCCACTTTGTTGTGCCTTTTGTTCTGAGTCTCTTGCTGAAATTTTTTCTCTATTTTTAGGTGTGTTATTTTTTCTTAATCTTGTGTTTTGTCAAATACTAGTCATGTAATTTTCCTATTTTGTCTCATTTAAATTCCATAGGTTTTAGCCTCTTAAAATTTTTACAAAAAAGCCTTAAAAAACATTTTGAATTGAGCTCCTAAGAGATGAACCTCTTGTTGAGTCTCTTAAGTCTTTTATGCTTTTAGTTCAAGCATATTAATCTCTTTGTTGTTCTTAAATATTTGCTCAATTCAATCTTCATATGTTTCTTGTTTTATGTTGAATTATTAGTAGCTTTCCACTTGGTTTACCTTCATTATTGGTGCCTCTTTATGGAATTTTAGCTTGGGTGAATTGTGTTAGTAATTTGAGCAATCAATTTACTTCCAAATCAGCCCTAAATCATTCCTTAAGCACCATTAGTTCAGTGGTATTTGGAACTACTAAGTTGTTTTGCCTTTAGTTGCATGCATTGCTTGAAAATTGTGTGACCTTACTTTGTGCTTATTCACTCAAGCGTTATTAGTTCAAGCATCCTCATTAAAATTTCAATTCAACAAGCTATTAGGTGCAGCAAAATGATTAGAAAAAGTTTAAAAAAAAAATAGAAAAAGTTCAAGTTAAAAAAAAAAAGAAGATAAAGAACTCAAAAGAAAGACAAATTTGAAGTTGTGTACCTAATAGTAGAAACATTTGATATGAGGAACCAATTGTGATTAAAAAAAATTACTTGAGTAAGCTTTTTAGTTTTTGGTCACTTAAATTTTATTAAGTGTGCAACTATTGGTTTCATTTTTTTTTGAGTCTTTTTTCATCTCTACTCTTAGAGCTAATCTAGGAAAGTTATTTGTGTGCTACCTTCCTTTATGAGCCTTATGTTTTCTTGTTTGTCTTCTTTACTTCTTTGAGTTTACATTCTTGCACTTTTATTTTATTTTATTTTATTTTTAAAAACGTGTAGAGGCTAAGAGTTCCAAAGAATCATCAAGCCACCTTAGGTAAGAAAACAAAAAAAAAAAGAGAGGAGTGTTGCTTGAAAAAAAAAGTTTTTGGCCTAACCTTTAGTTTTTAGCATCCAAGCACCATGACTTCCCACACACATTCTAGTGCACATAGTTGTTCATCAAGTAAGAGTTTCAACCAAAGAAAACCTTCTAAGGGAGACGCTCTTGAAAACCTTAACTTAGAATTTAGGGAATGGATGGCTAAAGAACAAGAAAGTAGAGAAGAAAAAGAGAGAAAAAAAGAAATAAAAGAAAAGGAAAAACAAAAAGAGAAGGATGAGTTAAAAAAAGAGATGTTGGAAATGAGAAAAGAGAAAAAAGAGCGAGAAGAGAGAAGGCAAAGAGAGAGAAGAGAGGATGAAGAAAGGAGAAGAAGGAAAGAACTAGAAAGAAAAAGAGAAAAAGAGGAAGAAGAGAGAAGGAGAGGAGAAGAGAGTAAGAGGAGAGATGGAAGGGAGAGTGATCGAAAAAAGAAAGGAATTCTCATAAGATCCCCATCTAGGCATTTTAGCTCTAGCGAAGAAGAATACTATAGAAATCAACATAAGCATCACTCCCATTCATCATACAATCATAATTCTCCTCAAGAGAACACAAATCATGCTAGAGAGCCAAAGGTAGACCTACCCCATTTTTATGGTAGGGAAGATGTTGAGACTTACCTAGATTGGGAAGTCAAAGTGGAACAACTCTTCCGATGCTATGAAATAAGGGAAGAAAGGAAAGTAACTTTGGCCTCCCTTAGTTTTCAAGGTTCTGCTTTGCATTGGTGGGATGGGTTAGTCAAGGATAGGGCCCGTAAACAAATGCCTGACATTCGCTACTGGAATGATTTAAAAACTTGTTTGCGGAGAAGGCACATTCCTTCATATTATGAGAGGGATCTTTTGGATAAGCTCCAAAGACTTAGGCAACATAACCTAAGTATTGAGGAGTATAGACAAAAGATGGAGCTTCTTATACTAAGGGCTAATATCATTGAGGAACCAAATGCCACCCTTGCTAGGTTTTTGTGTGGATTAAGCTCTGACATTAGAGATAAGGTAGAGCTTCTTTCATACTCAAACTTCGATGAGTTGGTAGAACTTTGTGTAAGAGCTGAGAATCAACTCAAGAGAAAAAGCTTTAAAAAAGATTCTCCCTCTTACTCAAAGAGAGACCAACTTAAGGGAAACTCTTTCAGGGGTTTTCCCAAAGAGGAACTCAAGCATTTTCAAGATACAAAAGCACCTCATGTATAGAGAAAACCCCCTACTACTAAGCCTACTGAGAGGCAAAGTAGTATCAAATGCTTCAAATGTCTTGGGAGAGGCCACATTGCCTCTCAATGCCCCAATAAGAAAACCATGATCATGAGGGGACAAGACATTTGTAGTGAGAATAACTCATCTTCCTCCTCTAGTGAGAGTGAGGAAGAAGGGGGACATACTTTTGAACAAGAGTGTAAGGAAGCTTTTCCTTATGAGGGCGACCTCCTTATGGTTCAAAGGCTTCTTGGAAGCCAACCTCTAGAGCTTGGCCATTCACAAAGAGAGAACATCTTCCATACAAGATGTAAAGTAAATGACAAAGTATGTTCTCTCCTTGTTGATAGTGGCTCCTGTTGTAACTGTTGTAGCTCTAGGTTGGTTGAAAAGCTAGCCTTGACTACCATGCCCCATCCCAAACCTTACAAATTGAAATGGCTCAATGAGCAAGGGGAGATGGTAGTCAATGAACAAGTTATGGTTCCAATTTTCATAGGATCTTATAATGATGAGATTCTTTGTGACATAGTTCCTATGGAGGCTGGTCATATCCTGTTGGGGAGACCATGGCAATTTGACAAGAAAGCTATTCACCATGGTCACTCCAACCAAATAATTCTCACCCATAATCAAAAGCGCTTCAAATTGTATCCTTTGTCACCTTCTCAAGTGGCTGAGGATCAATTTGCGATGAAAAAGAAAAGAGTTGAGGAAAAACAAAAACAAAAAAAAGCACAACAAGTTTCGCCCTTAAAGCTTGAAAAGAGTAAAGAGAGAGATTCGGAAGGTGATGCCCCTTCAAAAGGGAATATTAGTAAAAGGAGCCTATTTGCTACTAAACGTGATTTAAAAGAAGCTCCTTTGACTAATAAGCCCTTTTATCTCCTCTTTTGCAAAGAGGCATCAAATCCTTCTCCCATTTTGCATTCTTCTGCTGAGTGCACTGCCACAGCCCATGCACATGAGCACCTTCCTCAAGGGGTTCAAGATATTTTAAAAGAATTTGATGATATATTCCCTAATGAGGTTCCGAAAGGACTTCCTCCCATTAGGGGTATAGAACATCAAATTGATTTGGTTCCTGGCGTAAGTCTACCTAATAGACTTGCCTATAGGACCAACCCCATGGAGACCCAAGAGATTGAGTCTCAAGTGAATGAGCTGTTGGAGAAGGGTTGGGTTCAAAAGAGCCTAAGCCCTTGTGTTGTGCCAGTCTTGTTGGTGCTCAAGAAGAATGACCAATGAAGGATGTGTGTTGATTGTCGTGCAATCAACAACATCACCACCAAATATAGGCACCTAATCCCCCGTCTTGATGACATGTTGGATGAATTGCATGGGGCAAAAATATTTTCAAAAATAGATCTTAGAAGTGGTTACCACCAAATAAGGATCAAAGAGGGTGATGAGTGGAAAACTGCTTTTAAGACTAAATTTGGTCTTTATGAATGGTTGGTTATGCCTTTTGGGCTAACTAATGCCCCAAGCACATTCATGCACTTAATGAATCATGTACTGAGGGATTGCCTTGGTAAATTTTGTGTAGTTTACTTTGACGACATTTTAGTTTACTCTAGGAACCTAGATGATCATTTAGGACATTTAAGGCATGTTTTTTCTCTTCTTAGGAGTAATCATCTTTTTGGTAACTTAGAAAAATGCACCTTTTGTGTAGATAGAGTAGTTTTCCTAGGTTTTGTAGTTAGAACAAAAGGGGTCCATGTTGACCCCGAAAAGATAAAAGCTATTCAAGAATGGCCCACCCCAAAGAGTGTGACAGAGATCAAAAGCTTTCATGGTCTCGTTGGATTTTATAGGCACTTTGTGCCTAATTTCTTCACGCTCTTTGCACCAATAAATGATTTGGTGAAAAAGGAAGTTTCTTTCCTTTGGGGTGAGAAACAAGAGAAAGCATTCCAGCTAATTAAGCATAAACTGACCCATGCACCAATCGTGGCATTACCTGACTTTTCTAAAACATTTGAACTTGAATGTGATGCCTCTGGTGTAGGTATGGGAGCTGTCTTGTTGCAAGGAGGGCACCCCATTGCGTATTTCAGTGAAAAACTCAATGGTGGCCCCTTCAACTACCCCACCTATAATAAGGAGTTTTATGCTCTAATTAGGGCCCTTCAAACTTGGGAGCATTACTTGCTCCCAAGGAGTTTGTCATTCATAGTGACCATGGGTCACTAAAATATTTGAGGGGTCAAGGTAAATTGAACAAAAGGCATGCAACGTGGGTTGAATATCTTGAATCCTTCCCTTATGTCATCAAGTACAAGAAAGGAAAACAAAATGTGGTGGCTGATGCTCTTTTTAGGCGTCATGCCCTTTATTCATCCTTGAGTGCAAAAATCTTGGGATTTGATGACATTCAGGCTGTGTATCCTTCTAACAAGGATTTCGGCCCCATCTTTGCTGCCTCTGCATCTGCATTCACATTAAAGGCCCATGATGGGTACTTCATTAGTGAGGGGTATCTCTATAAAGGGAGTAAGCTTTGTATACCCCAAGGATCAATTAGGAACTTACTCACAAAAAAGAGCCATGAAGGTGGGCTCATGGGGCATTTTGGGATTTCAAAAACCCTCCTGCTTTTACAAGAGAAATTCTTTTAGCCCCATATGCGTAGAAATGTCCATAGACATTGCTCTAGATGTATAGCTTGCTTGCAAGCAAAGTCTAAAGTAATGCCTCATGGACTATACACACATTTACCTGCTTCTTCTGCACCTTGGGAGGATATTAGCATAGATTTCATCCTTGGGCTCCCAAGAACCCAACGAGGTGCAGACTCCATATTTGTGGTAGTGGACCGATTTTCAAAAATGGTCCATTTTATTCCTTGCCACAAAGTAGATGATGCGAGCAACATCGCAAGACTTTTCTTTAAAGAGGTTGTCCGATTGCATGGCATACCCTCTTTAATAGTGTCAGATAAGGATGTGAAGTTCCTTAGCCATTTTTGGAACACTCTTTGGCCTAAGCTAGGAACTAAACTTCTTTTTTCCACTACTTGTCACCCTCAAACTGATGGGCAAACAGAAGTGGTGAATAGATCTTTATCCACTATGCTGAGGGTTCTCCTTAAAGACAACCATTATGTCTTGGGATGAGTACCTTCCCCACATTGAATTTGCTTATAATCGGGTGGTTCATAGAACCACCAAGCATTCTCCATTTGAGGTGGTCTATGGCTTTAATCCTCGTACTCCTCTAGATCTTTTACCTCTTCCTCTTTCTGTTGTTGTACATAAAGAAGGAGAGGCAAAAGCCATTTTTGTAAAACAATTACATGAGAGGGTTAAAGCTAACATAGAGCGTCAATCCTTGAGAGATGCTACTTTTGCCAATAGGGGGAGGAAAGAGGTCATCTTTGAAAAGGGCGACTGGGTATGGCTTCACTTGAGAAAGGATAGATTTCCTTCTCAAAGGAAGTCCAAACTTAGCCCTAGAGGAGATGGACCTTTCCAAATCCTTGAGCGGATCAATAATAATGCCTATGTTTTAGATCTGCCAGAGGATTATGGGATAAGCACCAGTTTTAATGTTTCTGATTTGTCTTCATTTGTAGGTGCTGAAAATGATGAAGACCCCATGGATTTGAGGTCAAATCCTCTCCAAGGGAGAGGAGATGATGTGACCATGCCTAGCCAAGGACCTATCACTAGAGCCATGGCTAGAAGGATTGAAGAAGACCTAGCCCTAGCAGACAAAGGAAGACTTCACCTCCTGTGGAGAGTGAAGATATTAGGCTAGGGACTTTAGTTAATAAAACGTAAGTTTCCTTTATTTTAATTTTGAGGAGCATTAGGAATTTAATTTGGGACATGTATTTAGTCCATTTTTTATTTTAGGAGGTGTCTTAGGAATTTATAGGGTGGATTTAGCTTTTTGGGTCTTTATGAAGGAAATAAGGGGTAGCCTTGATATCTACACCCTTTTTTTCCTACATAAACTCCCTAAGCTAATAAGAAGGAATCTTGGCCCTTGGTTTGAGAAACTTGGGCACCAAGTTTGATGATCTAAGAAGGGAATTGTTTCTCAATCCTCCTCCTTTAGATCTCTCCTTTTAATCCTAGCCCTTCTTTTTTAGGTTATCTTGTTCAAGAGGTTAGCTACCTCTATAAATAGGAACTCCTCCCCTTACTTGTATTTTTTACACTTGAATTTAATCCTAGAGACCATATTAATTGTGAGGTTCTTACCTTTGAGTGTCCCCCTTTCTCCTTTGTGAGAGTTTCTAAGAGTTATCAAGGGACCCCTCCCTTGTGGCCTCTCCCCTTTGGCTTATCAAACCTAGTATTTGTGGTGCCTCACCTCATTCCTTTCCTCTCCATAATCCATTTCGCTTCCAAGTGACCTTAGAAAGGATCCTTTGGGCACGTGATCATCAAAGATCGCATAAGCTAACCTTAATATGAAAGTCCACTCATGGTAATTCAACTTCTACTTTCTCTCATGTCAATCAGATTGGCTCCATATCCTCATGTCCTACACAATTAATTTAACCCTCAAGTAATCATGGTCATGTCATTAACTTTGTCAGCATACACCTCATTGTGCCCTAGATACTAGATTCAGGTGCAACTAATCATGTCTCATCATGTCTTTCACATTTTTTAAATTATTCATCTATCGACCTTATAATAATCAAGCTACCTAATAGGCAGTAAGTTGTTGTCACTCACTCTGGCATTGTAAATTTTAGTGAGTTTTTCTATCTTATTGATGTCTTTTACATACCCTCATTCACTTTTAACTTGATATCAATTTCCAAATTAATCTCTTTTCTTAAATGTCAATTGATCTTATCTCTAAATTCATGTGTTATTCAACATGCGAAGACCAAGAAGGAGACTGGTATAGTTGATGTAAATGAAGGAATCTACACCCTTGCAACTGTTGTCATACACTCTCCACCAACCCCTACAGCCATTATTCATCTTCACATTCAAATTCAGCCAATTGACCTGTGGCATTTTCATGTGGGCATTTCTCATATGAACAATTACATAGTATGGAACAATGTTATCCTTGTATCTCAAGTAATAAACATTTCACATGTAATACATGTTATCATGTTAAATAGAAAAATCTTCTTTTTCGTTTGAGTCATTCACATGTTTCTCACCCTTTCGAACTTATCTATATTGACATATGGGGCCCTTGCTCTAAAACATTTATGCATGGACATAAATACTTCCTAACTTTAGTTGATGATCACACAAGTTTCACATGGATCTTTCTCATGAAATCTAAGGATGAGACATGTAGCCACATTATGAACTTCTTACTGCAAGTTGAAAAATAGTTTGAAACCCATGTTAAAATCATTAGGACAAATAATGCATTGAATTTTCCGTGAATCAATATTATCTCAGTAAAGGCATCATACATCAAACTAGGTGTAATGAAACTCCCCAACAAAATGGCATAGTTGGGCGTAAGCATCAACACCTTTTAAATGTAACTCAAGCTCTTCTCTTCCAAACTAATCTCCCCCCGCCATCTTGGTGTTTTTCTCTCATTAATGCAACATATCTCATTAATTGCATCCCCACACCATTTTTAAAACATATATCTCCCTATGGAAAGTTATATGGCAAGCCCTGTGACATATTCTTCTTTAACTATCTTTACTATGCCGACACCTTCACAGCACACCGAAAAAAAAGCTTGACCCTTGTGCCAACCTTTGCATCTTTCTCAGGTTTAAACTTCTCACCAAAGGTTACCTCCTCTTCAACATTCATACACATAGCCTAGAAACATCCTGTAATGTAGTGTTTTATGAAGATCACTTCTCATACACCTTTGAATATGCACCACCATTTCTCCTTTTATGCCCCTATCATTCACTTATGATCATACATTTCCTAAATTACCTCTCAATCATCAACAAAACTCCACCTCACTAACTATCCCCCTCACTTCTAACAATTTTCCTTCCCTTTCCTTTCCCTCTACTATCTTCCCTCCCTCTAGTATTTGTTGTTTTATACGACTTCATCTCCCTCCTACCTATCTCCAAGACTTCCATTGCACATTCACATCATCTAGACCAACCTCTTCCACAGGTATTCGCTATCCATGTGAATCTCTTATGTCTTATGATTATCTTTCTTCTTCATTTCGTCATGTTTATTTCAACCATCACTGAGCCCAAATCCTATGTTAAAGCATCCAAGAGTAACTATTGGCTTAAGGCTATGCAAGCTAAAATCATTGCTCTCCAAGCAAATTATACATGGTCTCTCACCTCTCTTCCACCTAACAAAATAGTTATTAGATGTCTTTGGATCTACAATATCAAGTACAATGTTGATGGATTTGTAGAGAGATACAAAGTCCGTCTTGTAGCAAAGGGGTACACCCAAATGAAAGGACTCGACTTCATTAATACTTTCTCCCTAGTTTCCAAGCTCAACATTATTTATCTTCTTCTTACTTTAGTTGTTATCCATGATTGGAACCTTAAGCATCTTAATGTGAATAATGTTTTTTTACATGGTGAGTTACATGAAGAAGTCTATATGCAGGTTCCTCCTAGTTTACCATCTTAGCCAGGCCAAGTCAACCACTTGTAGTGTTCCCTCTATGGCCTCAAATAAGCTAGCTGTCAATTGTATGTCTACACTTTTGTCTTGTCTCATGGATATCACTAATAATCTTCAGATCACTCTCTATTCCTCAAACTTTTGGCATCCAATATAATTGTCATTCTTGTGTATGTTGATGATGTTGTTCTTACTGTTAATGACCTCACCAAAATAACTCATATAATGAATCATTGGTAGATTAATACACTTGACCACTACCCTCTTGATATCACACACATTGTCTAACATCTTAGCCTGTTCATCTCTTCACCTATGTCTACCCACAATCAAGCAACCTTTCAAATACTTCGTTACCTCAAACAAGCTCTAGGTTATAGTATTTTCCTTGATTACACCTATCCAATGCAACTTAAGGTCTTTTGTGACACTGACTGGGTTATTTGTTCTGATACTCAGAGGTATATCACTAGCTTCTCAATTTATCTTGGCCATTCCTTTATCTCCTAGCGATCGAAGAAGCAAGCAACTGTGTCTTGCCACTCCTCAGAGACTGAATATCGAGTTCTAACTTCCACCACTTGTGAAGTCCAATGGTTAATATTCCTTTTAAAGGATTTTCAAATCTCTCTTGACCGATCATCTCTCTTATTTTATGACAATGATTCTTCCATTCAAATTACTTCCAACCAAGTCTTTATGAGCACACGAAGCATATTGAAATTGATTGTCACATTGTTCGTGACAAGGTGAACATTGGGTTAATCAAGCTTCTCCCCCTCTCTTCCACCTTGCAAATCATCAACATCCTTACCAAAGATTTTCCTCTGCATGAGTTTTAAGAATCATGTACCAAGCTGAGAATGTCCAATATCTATTCCCAACTTGAGGGAGGCTCTCAACAACTAACTGATGCATGTTCGACGATTTTGTTAGTTAGCAGTTAGATAGTTATTGGCAGTTGGTAGTTACTTTGTTTCTTCCTTCTGCTTACTCTAATATATGTTTCTTGCTTCTCTTTATTTCTATGTATGTATACATTTCTCTCCTTCAATACAGAGTTAATATGTTGTTGATCCATTTATTCACTTTGTTGTTTTTCCTTGTTTCCTTTCTTTCTCTACATTCTTCATGAGGTTCCACTTTCATAGAGTTATCATCAAGTTCACAATCAGTCCACTTTCCATTTGTCTTCAGACCACCTCGAATAATTATCCAAAAAAAAAACATCTAACTTTCTCATGTCTTTTCCATCTCCAACATCCTTCTTAGTTGAGTTACTGCTAATGCAAAACAAACCTGTCAAAGACAAGAAAATTAATTTTGTAGTAAAAACCCTTATGGAGTAGGACTCCAAGTAGAGAGGTCCTTTTCACGAGAGTGATAATTCCAATGTCCTGTATTTGTGACAAAAAAAGCCACATTGTGATCAATCAAATCCTGGGGAATCTACATAACAACCTATGAACCTAAGTAGAACTAGTTGTACTCTAGGTGTTATCTTTACTTATCCATTTTCCTTTTAAGTAATCCCTACTATTAGTATGATTGTTCAACGACCATCATCAATTGTATTATAAGCATTTATTGATAAGGAAGGTTTTACCTTACTACAACAACAATTATCTTTCTTATGTCCTTGTTGTGAATTTTTATTTGGAAGTTACAAGCATGTACTACTTTAGCTTTTTGCTCACATACTATTGTTGGCTCCACTTGATTCTTAATGTCATTAATGGGTTTTGCATATTTAACCCATAGAGTGAATGAAAACATGATTCAAAATTGATTATGTTTAAATCTTAAAATAAACATTTTCCTCATTGCATATTAATTGCTATAATCCTTTTCTTTTTTTTACTTTTCCTTTACCTAATATTCGCAAGCAATATTTGACTAGAATATGTGGCTCATATCAACCAGGAAGAACATTATTAATTAATGTTTTAAAAAAGTTAAAAATATATGCATGACCTAGGTATTTAAATCCAAACAATTTGGATTTAATTGTATCAGTAATGTTGAAGTAGACAATTAATCCTCGAGGTTGGCAGAGGTAGTGATCAGGGAGGGAGTACCTGATAGGTGGGTGTGGGAGTTAGAAGGATTAGGTTAATACTCAGTGGCATTGGCATATAGGATATTGGTTGGAGGACATAGAATGCAACCTAATTTGTTCTATAAGGTGGTGTGGTTGAAGGTAGTGCCCTCAAAGATTCAATTAGTGGTATGAAGCTGGATGTAAACAGACTGCCAACAAAAAATAATTTACTTCGACGAAGAATTATCTCACCTGGGCAAGATCTTTGCGAGTTGTGTGGTGTGGTAGTGGAATCTAGTGTGCATCTGTTTTTGAATTTTAGCCTCTCCTGTCGAGTGTCACAGGCTATCTGCTCATGATGGGTGATCTCTCTAGCTTTTTTAATTGAGATTAAAAACCACCATTATTAGTTTATGGGTTTGGTGGGTGGTTCAAAAGAAGTGTTTCAAGCTTGGTCCTTTGTGTGGTTCATTGTAATTTGGCAGATATAGAGGGCTAGAAATGTTGCGGTGTTCAGAGAGGAATAAGTGGATACATAAGAAGTGGTGTTTTGGATCCAATTGATGTCTTGCGATTGGTGCCTCTCAACTGAACTCACTTCTCATTCTCATGCAAAATGGGTAATGAACCCATTATATTGTATTGATTAGCTATAATCTTTATCTGTGTAAGGGTCATGGTTGTGAACTATTATTGTGTGTATCTTTTATTGATCAACAATGTCACAGCTTGTGCACTTGTTTATTGCATGATTAATAAATCTTTTAGCTTATCTAAAAAAAATGTGTGTTGTTCCGAAAAAGAGAGTAATGTTGGGATAATATATATATATATATATATATATATATATATATATATAAAAGAGTGTTTAATTAGGCATTTTTTGCAAAGTGAAATGGAATGCCTTTTATAAAATACAACCATAATGGGGAAGGAAAACAGAGTCAAAGTATGGGAGTGGCATGGGTTACTGAGTGAGGTCATTAAATATGTCTATTTGGTGGCACGACATAAAAAAGGTGTGTCGAGGGGAGATGGTGAAAAGGTGCTTACATAATATTTGTGAGTAGAGAGTTGTAAGAGGACAAAATGTGTTTTAGATAGATTTGTGGGCAAGGAGTGGGAGTTTAGATAGAGTGTTCCCAAGGCTATTCTTGAATTTTGTAGAGCAAAGTGCATCACTAATAGGGTAGAGGATGAAGTCATGGTAGTGTTATGGAACCTGAAGATAAAGATACCATCAAAGGCTCAAGTAATGATATGGAAATTTTGTTAGATTATTCCCTATTTATATTCTATGGATTAGCATTAATTGATTATTTTAAATTACATTTATTGGAATTATTAATATCAATTACAAATTAATCATTTACCTATACCATGTAATATAAAGATGGAAGGGAGTTATAAGGTTGGTATAGTGAAAAAGACTACATGTGGTGAGATGACAAGAGGAAGAGGTCATGAGTTCGAAACAAACAAAAACTAACACATTTAACAACTAAGATTTGGCCTATAAAAAAATAAAATATAAAAATGAAAGACATATTATGCTTTCATTATGAATAGCATGTGATAGGTTTGGCTGTTTAGTTTAGCAGCCTGTTGAGATATCTTTAGTCCCTACTAGTAATATATAGAATGGTTGTTTCATTAGGAATTTTATAACATGCATTACGCTTCCCAACTCTTACAAAAAATAAGGCAGTTTTCTTGCTTATCACATTGGCATCATAATGGTTAATTTCCTCATTATAGCTACACAAACCTAATTCTATTGTAAATTGAATTTCATGAACATGTTATATTCTTGTATCTATTTGTATACGATCTAGATTACAATTGATTAAACTTTTAGAAGATTTTGAATAATTTATCAACAAAACAAATTTGGTTAGCAAAGGTGTTTTGCAGGGGAAACTGGATGAACTATCTGGCATGTATTTCGTTGTTGCAAGGTGGCCTCTATATGGAAAATATGGATGGATAAAAAGGGTAGGCTCTTAAACCATCATTGGATAGAACACCAAGTGTAATCAAATGCAAGTATTCTGAACAAAAGGAACATACAGGTCGATGACAGAGTAATGTTTGTAGCAACATTGTAGTCAATCTGGAATATGAGAAATAGGTGTATATTCAATCGGGAATTTTTTATGAAGAAGATCAAATTCACAAGTCTCAATTTTTTGTAGGAGTAATTAAAAAGGTTAACAAAGGATTTTTCCTATAGTTATGTGCAATGGATGGTACAAATGGGGGGTTGCATGGCTAACTGAAAGCTGAGCACTAGTTATGTAAACAATTTATGTATGAAAAGCTATTGGTATACTTGTTGATAACTATAATTTTGAATTATGGGTTAACGGTTATTTGTGTTGGTTTGGTCCTTGTAATCATGCTATTGGTTGGTGGCTTAACATTTAATTGGCTATAATTGATACATAAATGAGGTGTGAATTAATAAGGGAGAAATAACTAGTAGCAGCTTGGAGAAAGACATTGTGACGTGATCTTTGATGATCACGTGCCCAAAGGATCCTTTCTAAGGTCACTTGGAAGAGAAATTGATTTATGGAGAGAAAAGGAATGGGGTGAGGCGCCACAAATACTAGGTTTGATAAGCCAAAGGGGAGAGGCCACAAGGGAGGGGTCCCTTGATAACTCTTAGAAGCTCTAACAAAGGAGAAAGGGGGACACTCAAAGGTAAGAACCTCAACCAATATGGTCTTTAGGATTAAATTCAAGGGTAAAAAATACAAGTGAGGGAGGAGCTCATATTTATAGAGGTAGCTAACCTCTTGAACAAGATAACCTAAAAAAGAAGGGCTGGGATTAAAAGGAGAGATCTAAGGGAGGAGGATTGAGAAACAATTCCCTCCTTAGATCATCAAACTTGGTGCCCAAGTTTCTCAAACCAAGGGCCAACATTCCTTCTTATTAGCTTAGGGGGTTTATGTAGGAAAAAAGGGTGTAGATATCAAGGCTACCCCTTATTTCCTTCATAAAGACCCAAAAAGCTAAATTCACCCTCTAAATTCCTAAGACACCTCCTAAAAATAAAAAATGGACTAAATACATGTCCTAAATTAAATTCTTAATGCTCCTCAAAATTAAAATAAAGGAAAATTAGATTTTATTAACTAAAGTCCCTAGCCTAATATCTTCACTCTCCATAGGAGGTGAAGTCTTCCTTTGTCTGCAAGGGTTAGGTCTTCTTCAATCCTTCTAGCCATGGCCCTAGTGATAGGTCCTTGGCTAGGCATGGTCATATCACATTGGAATTGGTCTTTGTCAGGGGAGGTTATTGGATATTTATTTCATTTCACAGCAACGTCTTTGATATAAGTATTAAAAGGATTTTTTTAAAAAAAAGCCAACTCTTATTCGACAACAACAAAAACACTCCCATGTCACAAAATATAATATGAAAGTATTTGCATATTACAGAAATAGCAGAATAGTTACCTTATATATCACAAATCCCCCTAGAGCATAGCACCATTGATAGAAGGAAACTGACGAATTTTTATAGAGCCCATGGGAATATTTGCATATTCCACTACCTAAATAAAGTAAATTTGGCTTAGCACACCATTGATAGAAGGAAACTAATGAATTTTTATAGAGCCCATGAACCCACAACTAGGACCTTTGTAAAGACCCCTGCCAAACTTGTTCAACATTAAAAGGAACCCCCTGAAACACCTTATTATTTCTACCCAACCAAATGCCTCACAGGGTGGCTAGCCAAATAATGCAAAGGATATTCACAAACTTTTTCCTATTGGCTTTTGTAATACCCAGATGTTGCAAAAAATGAGAACGACAAACTGATGGTAGAACATATAAATAGTTTAACCATCTATAACATTTCATCCAAACTTGATAACTTGACTCACATATGAAAAACAAATGTTACATAGATCCAAATTATTGCAACAACCGAACATGAAGCGTCTATTGGAAGGATGATACTCCATTTTGTCAATTTAACCATAGTCAGGATCCTATTATGGACAATCTTCCAAGAAAATGCTAAGACCTTGGAAGGTATCTTCGACTTCCATAACATGTTAAAGAAATGTGGATCGACACCTTGAGACTCCCCACAGAATAAGTTATAAGTTTCTCTTACAGAGTAAAGAACATTATTGTTTGTACTACTTACCTATTTCCAACCATTTTTAACATCATACCTCAATTGAACCCCACCAAAAACCCCCTCTAACTCCCTCACCCACTTTTGTTCCCAGCTAAATAGTTCTTTCTTCCACCTTAATCGTCAGTCTCATCTCTCATCATTCCAACCTCAATGTCACATAGAAAAACCTCTTATTTATTAGATAAAGTAAATAATCTAGGAAATAGAGATTTGAGTTCTTCTAGCTCTCTTCACCCCCCCTCCCAAAACTTTAATAAAGACCCATCTCCACCAAAGGTTTGACATTTACCTTTTCAGATATTACCTTCAATATATCCTTCCACCCTTGAGACTCCTTGCTTTGTTGCCTCCCTAACATGTTACTCCTTATATCATCCCTATACTTGCCTTGTAAAATTTTGATCCAGAGAGAGTCCTTACCCTAAAGTATCCTCCATTACCACTTGTCAACGAGTGCTTTGTTGAATTTTGTATTCATCTTAACCACCCCAGACAAATGGCTTTGCAGACTCTAAATGATAAGAGTCACCTTCTTCGGGATCCTATAAAAAGACAAAAAAAATAAAGGGATGGATGAAAGAGTAGATTTGATTAAACAAATTCGCCCTTCCAAAGATAATTTTTTTGTTTCCAAGAGGTTAAATTTGCTATCATTTTTTCAATAACCAGTTTCTAGACTCTCTCACTCCTCACATTAACCCCCATTGGTATCCGCAAATAGGATAAATTATTATATGGTAATAGAACACCATGTTATCTATGGTTCCCAACCAATTATTATGCAATGTATAATTATTTAATTAGCTTATCTTCTAAGAGTTGCTAATTATAATTATATATCATATAGTGATTAAGTGAGATCATAGATGTCATGGTAGGTTGAGACATCTAATAATTTTTCTATTTTTAAAAGAGGGGGAAGTTTTAACAAGTATGCAAACATGGGCCAGACGTATGCAAAATATTCAAAAACACCATCAAAAGGTCTTGGCATAGGAGGAAGTCAACACACGCTTTTATTTTACTGTGGGTAACTCAACACAAGGCACAAGAGTGTGGGATTTAGAACAACAATGTGGCTCTAGATTCTATCCTAGAGTTACTTTCAGAGTTGTGGGACTTGCCACAACTTTGTGTAGGGGTGAACATGGGTTGGGTTGGATCAGGTTTAGAAAAACTCAAAACTCAATCCACTCATAAAATATTGGGTTAGGTTGGGTTGAGTTTTCACTTTTTTTCATTAAACCTAAGCTTCCTTTGAATGGACTAGATTGAGTTAGGTTTATGGGTCACAATTTTAAAAAATATTTTTTTAAAAAATTCTTTTTAAAAATAAATAAATTTCAGAATATTATTTTGTTAGCTTTTTTAGGATATTTTTTTTAAAAAAATAGACTATATCATTGTTATAATATAAATATAAACAATAAATTATAGTTACAAATTATATATCAAAACTAAAACAATTAAAATTAATATACAACTAAATTTTCAAGCAATGATAACTCAAAAACATTTATCTAAAATAAAAATAAACACAATTTGTCTAAGTTAGTCAAGTCATACAAATAAATACAAATTATACAATTTGTTCAAACTAACAAAAACATAATATCAAAAGCAACACATAATAACAAAACATATAATTTTAAATAACTTTTTATGGCAAAAAAATTTATTCATTCCAAGGAGAAGGCACACGATATGCCTTCCATTCATACAAAGTAGCACAAAATAATGAAAATTAGGCCAAAATTGGTTGGCGCTCAAATATAATCCAATAGATTCAAATCCATTTTGCATACAAATGCGTTGTAAATTTAGCAGTCTGACATCATTTCCACAAGCTTAATTGCAAAAGTTGAACAATTTCAAGAGCGTCAGTCTAACGATCATTAAATACTTCATTATTTCGACCCTTCCATAAGTGCCACAATTTCAAGAGCATAATTTTTAAATAATAATAATAATATATAATAATTTAATATTATGGTCATGTTGGAGCTTGGGTTCAACTTATGGAACCTATCACCTAACCCGTAGTGGACTGAGTTTGATTGGGTTGGGTCAGATTTTACCCAATCATAAGAAAAACTTAACTCAATCTGTTTGGGTTAGATTGGATCGGATTGGGTCTTCAGGTTGTCCAACCTAATGAACACCCTTAATGTTGTGGCCTATGCATAGAATAGGGTCATATATCATTTATACAAGTCACATAGACTACAACAGTGTGAATTTGGGCATGGGGGTGTGGGATGCATATTGTCCTAATACTTACAAGTCGTCAAGACTAGGCATGGCAATAGGGTAGGTGGGGACTAGTATACGATGTTCTCATTCTCATCCTCACTTCCAAAACTCATTCTCATACTTGACAAGTATGTGATTTATGTTTCACCCTCGTCTCTGTCAGGTATTGAGTATACTTTTACTCGTTCCACACCTACAAAAAATTATAATAATTTTTCAACAAAAAATAAATTGTTTAAATACAATGATATTAATTTAAAAGTTATCTAATAAATGTAAAGTTTTAAATTTGTGAATTAAATGTCCAACCTTTCTTTATTTTTTTGGAAGGTAAATGCCAAACCTTAATATCCAAAAATTGTAATTTGTGAAAAAAGAAAACAAAAACCTGATGGCTCATTAAACTAAGGACGGGGCGGGTGGGAGTATAGGGACGGGGATGAGGTAGGTATATATGTCCTCATCTATGTCCCTATCTTCAAGTTAACAAATTGGGTATTTCCCGTACTCATAGTCATGCCCAGGTAAATCAAAGATTCGCTGTCAACTTCGAAGATTACCTACATGTATGGATTTATTTGTCATCCATAACCAAAACCATAACACTCTAGAATTCCACATAAAGATATGGGATGCATACGGTCTCAGTCCTTACAAAACCGTGTGGGACCAAATCAAGGTGTGGAGTTTGCATAGGGGATGTGGATGCATCTTGTCTCACCGAGTTAGCCATACCAGTTTAAAGTTTTACACAAAAATGTGGGATGGATGATTATCCTATTCACAAGGGTATGGGTTGGGATTGAAAGAAATAAAAAGATGGGAATAATTCGGTTAAGTGTAGGTAAATATAGATGTCAACTTATTAAAAGAGAGATTTTGTTTTTAATATATTTTTATGACAATCTTTTATTATACTCCATTTGTACCATTAAGTGTACAAATGTGATTTAGCCAAAGGATTTTGTACGTAGAAATTAGTAAATCTTACAACTTTGGTTATAAATAGATATACTTCCTTTGCCAATAAAAAAATACAACAGTTAATCACTCTAAACCACAATTTCCCACACTTCTAACATGCCATTGTAGATAATCTTACATGGATGAATGATGGGTAACACATCAAGGAAAGGATGACTAACCATTCCAATCTTACGTGTTTGAAATTTTGAAGTCTTCTCGCCAATGGTACATTTACACTTGTCGTTGTTTGAACCAGTTCTATCCTTGGCAGGTTGCCCACATACCCATTTTTCCATATATATGTACGTGGAAGTGGGCTACACTTAGATTGATTGATCGCATTCCAAATTTATGAAATGAAAAGGCGGCATAAGTAGTACATCCAGGAACGCAAAGAGAAGAAAATATGTCACACACGTTTCAGTGATTTTGACCTCATTTTTGTACTGGAATGGAATATCCAAAGGTACCATGATCCTTGGTTGAATTTTTTAAAATCTATAACTTATCCACTACTTGAAGATTGTTTTCACTACCCATCAGCTCCCCGTGAAGGAACAAGTCACGCCCGAGAATGGGGTCACATGGATAAGATCATTCCATCAGGTTCCGTGCCAAGTGTCAACATAACAGAAGCTGCTTAAGATATTTGCTTTTTGTGTGATTGAGCCATTTCATGACCCCAGGTACATAAATTAAATATGCTAGCTAAGTCTTTTTCTCTGTGGCTCAAAGTGTTAGTTTACCTGGACAAATGTTATTGGATCGTTAGGATTCGTGATAACTCATGTACTAAATTTTAAAGTCAATCAATAAAACTGGTTGTAGGTGGGATTATCAGCTTTTAGTTATGACAAAGTCAGAGGAAAATTGGTATTGTAGTCGGAGCTAGCCAACGAAAATAATTCCTTTTCTCGGAAAAGTTTAAGCAAGTGGTTGGCTACTGCATTTGAAGCTTCTGCCGACCTGCTGAAATTTCAAAAACAATAATATATTAGCATGTAGTTGCATTCAAGCTGTTAAAAATTAGGTGGTTCTCCCACCGGAGGAAGAACTCGCAAAATAAAGTAAACGAATATATTATTACAAGTTTTAGGTATAGAGATTAAGAACATACTTCATTAATACAACATCTTCAGATATTTATAAGAAAAATGGGTATAAATAGTGAGCTGTCTACATCGGAACTAACGATTGCTCCTATAATTCTTATAATATTTTGTTATCAATATTTGCATAGGAGTTTCATCAAGAATTACTGTGTATTTTGCATCTCATTTCGAAGAATTCGAACATACTTCAACTTCTAAAACATTTTTTCTTCTTTTATTTGTCTTAAAACTCGAAAATGTTTCAAAGGCATATTCTAACTCTTATTTAAATATAACTTTTTTTAGGAATTATCCAAATATAGTCTTAATTGTATTAGTGCATAAGTTCCTATAGTAATTGAAACGAGTACGTATGCTAAACAGACTGCCTCGACAAGATAAGGCAGAGAGGTTTGAACATCTGGTGATTTTTATTGATAAATGGTTGGCGATATTTCACTGATAAATGGTTAGTGGTATTTTCAATTTTCAATCACCGATGAAAGGTCCGAAATTTTCAATTCATGGTTCTTATTATTATATTGTACTTCAGTAAAAAGTTATGTTATTAAAGACACGAGTTCGAGTGAATGTATACACTAAACTACTAATTCCGCCACAAACTGTAGCATCTTTGACAGTTCTTTACAAGGAAAAACGAGTTTTCCAGACTGTTACTTACTAGTACTTCCAGCTTTTCCCGGACTACAACGGCGTGCTCGAGCCTCGTCACATGAAACTCGTGCCGAAATTAATTAATTCCAAACTGTATCTTTTCTCTATAATTTACAACATCAACTACAACTACCGTCCAACAATAAAATAAAATAAAAAAGAGTAAATTCACTAATTCAAGTTTCAGTTTTCACTCAGAAACCAAGAAAACATACGCAGGCAATCAACGAAAAGAATAGAGTAACTGGTAAAAACGACAGTCACTACCAAGAACTAATCCACCTACCATTTAGATCATTATCGAGAAATTTAGTTGTCTCCTGAAACCTTATTATTTACTGTTGAAAGATTGCTGTTAGGCATGTTTTCATAGAACGGTGCAGAAACTCGTAATCATTGCCATACAAAAAGAATTTTTTTTACTGCAGGTTACGTGAAGAACATGAATCAGCTAATCTGTAAATTTCTAAGTATTGACCCTTTAAAATCAACCTATGAATGTATCATTCTGTACAAGATTGTTTTCTGTATCAGTTTCTATACTGTTCCTCGCAATTCCTGAGAAATTATGGTCGCAGATGGTGCTGATGTAGTTGCAAGTCCTTCAAGCAACTTGATTACTTCGCTAGTATCATCCAAATAGTATTCAGCCATACTTGGTTTCTGTCCCACAGTGCATGCAAACACTCTTGATATGGTTGGAAGGGCTGGATTAGATACTGAACGAGCAATGCATTCAAACATATCTTCATCTGAGCGATCATCTCCTATGCACAGTAGAAAATCTGGTGACTTTCCCTTGCTTCTCATGATTGAGATAAGGTCTTCCACCACTTTCCCCTTGCTCACACCCTGCATCTCATACAACAAACAATTCAACCAATCACCATTACAAAATTCCCCTGGATAAACAACTTTCATCCCAATTAAAATGAATAATCTTTCGGTCTGTCTGTTCAAAACAAAACAAACCTCGTCTAAGCAAGCAAATACACATTTTTCAGTTCAACTGTTTGCGCCTTAATTAATTTAAGTATACCTGAGGTTTAACTTCAACTATATGTTGTCCCCTTATAACCACTACTGGCTCATTGGCAAGCACACTCTCAAGGTGATCAAGAAGCTCTTTTGCTTGGCATGATCCAAAATAAGGATCTGCTTCTTGATGATGCCAAACCATTGCGCTTTCCTTATGTTCAATGAAGGAACCATCAGTTGCTTCTGTATAAAGCGCCATCACAGGTTCTGCAATCAGTTTCCAATCAAAATCGGCGGTCAATCCGCAAGTTTCCCAAGGGGAATCCTTACTCCACCTGCCAACAAGTAAAGAACCAAAAAAAAGAATACCCAACATTTACAAATTTTCTTTTAACGAAAGAGTCATATATACACATAGAAAAACCAATCCACCTGCTGAAGTAACCGTGCTCAGCAGAGAGTCCCAATTTCTGACAAGGAGAAAACCACTTGGCCAAGCAATCCTTGTCCCTGCCGCTCACAATGAACACCACATTTTGGGGATCACTGCATAAATAATTCAAGACAGAAATAACTTCCCTGCTTGGAGTCTTGTCTATTGATGCCTGAGGCATCATGGTGCCATCGTAATCCAAAAGGATCAACCGACTGTGTGTATCTCTGTACGCAGAGGCAATGTGATCCACAGAAAGCTTCCTAAAGGTAGGATCCAAAGCAACGATTCTGAAGCTGAAGCCGAAGCCAACACCCCAATACCTCTTTGAGTAATGCTCTCTACAAGCTCTATCAAAATCAAGATCAAAACTCCTGGCCCAGAAGGCGACATCATGAGAGCTTATGTACTTGTAATGCTTCTCATGGCGCAAAATCTTCTCGGACTCGGACATTGTGACAGCCGAATTCATAGCCTCAGCAACTTGATCAATGTTCCAGGGATTGACCCTGATGGCCCCACTGAGAGAAGGGGAACAGCCAATAAACTCAGACACAACAATAACGCTGTGTTTATGTCCAGCTCCAGCAGGTTCAAGTCCAAGCGCCTTGTCCAAAGCAAGACTTCCCTGCCTACAAACAGTGTACTCATAAGGCACCAAATTCATGCCATCCCTCACAGCATTGACAACGCAGCAGTCTGAAAGAGCGTAATAGGCAGCCTTTTCGTGCATGGAGATGGGGCCATTGATGATAAAAATAGGCTGGTAACCCGGTAGGGAATATTTGTCATTAATATCCCTGGCAATAGCCTCGCTCTCGATCTGGACGTCCTGAATGTCTTTGCCTCTACTCCTGGCAGCGTTGAGAATCTGAAGCAAGACCACACGACCCCGCAAACCTTGGTCAACTTCGAGAAGCTTCCCCAACGCCAAGAACTTCAAACTAATACCTTTAAACAAGTCCATGTCATCCACACCTAATATGACAAACTTCCCCTTAAACTGCTCCTTCAACTCCTTGATCCTTGAAGCGGTGTGGGGCAAGGACAAGAAGGACTCGAAACGGCCCATGTGAATCCCGGCGGGGAGGATCTTAATGGTGACGGTGCGACCGTAGTAATCCAAACCAATGTAACCCCTCTTGGACTCGTAATCGAGACCCAGCATCCTGCTGCAACAGGAGAGAAAATGGCGGGCGTAGTCGAAGGTGTGGAAGCCGATCAAATCGCAGTTCAAAAAGGCGCGGAGAATGTCCTCGCGGACGGGCAAGGTGCGGTATATCTCGGAGGAGGGAAACGTGTTGTGTAAGAAGAAGGCCAGCTTGACGCGGTGGAAGCGCTTCCGCAGAAAAGTGGGGAGTATCATGAGATGGTAATCATGAACCCAGACATAATCCTCGTCCGGGTTGATAACCTCCGTGATCTTGTCGGCGAAGATCCTGTTCGCGAGGACATAGGCCTTCCACTGGTCGCGGTCGAAACGCGCGCCTTGGCTCGACGACATGGGCAGCATGTAGTGAAAAAGAGGCCACAGGTAATGCTTGCAGAATCCGTGATAGAATTTGTTGTGAAGCTCCGCGGGCATAAACGTTGGGACGCAGCGGAACCTTTCCAGAAGTATTTGAGCCACTTCTTCTTGTTCCCACGCTTCGATCTCTACTTTCAGCGATCCCACGTACAAGACTTCCACGTCCGATGGGAACCCGTCTTTCAGCTGATACACAAGGCTGTCTTTGTCCCACTCCAACCTCAATTTCTTCCCCTCCCGAAACGCGTGTATCGGTAACTGATTCGCTACCACGATCCTTCTCTCTCGCGCCACCGTCGAAACCACCTCCTCCGATCCCAAATTCTGCATTCCGTTTATCTCCAACTCCGCCACATCTCTGTTTCCCGTCGTCACCACCCGCGGAACACGACCCAGCGCTTGGTAATCATCCATTGATACCAAATTCAATAGCCCCAAGCAAGATCTTGATAGCATTCTCCGCACAACAAACAAGACCTTTTATGCTTTTCTGTATTATTATTATTCGTATTATATTATCCTTGAGAATGAGTAATGCAAATCGGATGGATGCATCTTCCACAACGGAAGAGCGGGGGATGCAAGAAAACCAAGGACACTGGCGTGGATAAGAACGAGGGATGCCAAACCCAACTAAATGCTCTCACCTCACCTCACCTCACCTCACCTCACGCTCCACGTTTCGATGATTCCACTCTTCTTTCTACTCACTGCTAAGTGCTAACTGTAACTCACTCCTATCCTAGCGTTATCCTTCCTTCCTTCCTTCCTTCATTTATTACTTTACTGTACCTATTTTTTTCATTCAGAGGTCCAGAGGTTACCGGGTATAGCCCGTCCAAACCGATAAGGATGCGGGTGTGTTAAAACTTAAAACATCAAAAAAGGGAAATATCAATTCAATGCCAATTCACAGGATCACGTGGTCTTTACGGCAACTTAAGAGAAATTTCATTTCATTTCTTATTTCTAATTACCCATATCCATTCATCTATCTATGGTACATTCATAATATTTTTTTATTCTTCTGGATATAATTGTCGACACCACGTTGCCCAAATTTAAATAATATAAGGATTAGAACTAAAAAAGACTTGACAAAATTTAGATTTGTATTGCTATTAAGTATCTTGGATAATAAATATAAGACAAGAAATATTGTATTCTAAACAGGGGATAGAATGAAAAATTAATAAGAGGATAACGTTATTTATGACGTTAGTTATTTACCTAGCGATAACGTACAGGTTTCGGTTAAAATTATATACATAAGAAGTGAATAATGAAAAAATATGTTTTGAGAATAATGGTAGATAACTGTGGTTGAATGCTAGAGTGGATAGATAGAAATCAGGGATATGATGGACAGGTGGGGAAAATGGAAACGTTTAAAAGAGTAAAAGCAGGAAGGATTACTGGGTCGCCAACAAGATCCCAATCCATGTTCACACGGGTGGAGCATGGTTCCTTCCTGGTATGACTTTTGTTTCTCTCTCTCTTTAAGATTTGGTTGGGAGCTTTTTTGTATTTATTTATATTTTCTTTTTTTGTGCTGATATTGATATTTGATATTTAATATTTGATATTTGATATATGATATAAGACGGAAAGGTGAATTGAGCTCGTAGGAGTTGCCACGTGGCTCTCTGCCTCAGGAACGTCGCGTATTGGTGTCGTCTTACACTCACAGAATACTTCTGACTGCTGACTTGGCACCACACCTCTTACATGGGACTAATCTTTTGTCGCCACGTTACCTTTGTGATCTCTCTTCATCCTAACTCTTTGGTTACACGTTCCTTCCATATAGTTTGGGTGCGTCTGCCACTGAAGTATATTTTAATCATTAAAACTTATCACGCTTAGCATTTAAGTTTTCATTATAATTTTTTTCTTAAAATGTTATTAAAACATTTTACACATTAATTAGTAAAATAAAAAATTATAAAAATTTAATTTATTTAAAAATTCTTTCATTTACAACTTTTAAAGAGTAAAATAAGATAAAAACATTTATTTTAATTATAATTCTTTATGTATATAAATTTTAAAGTATTAATCAATAAGATTAAAAAACTTACAATTTATAAAAATTATAATTAAATGTTAATGTAAATTTTTTCACATTATTAGGACATATCTTTTTTCTCTTAAAATAACTTTACATTAACACCTAATTACATATCTTACTTTATATAAATTTTAAAATATTACTTGGTACACTTAATAAACTCACCATAAATAAATAATTGTGATTGAATGTTAGTATAAAATTTTTACACAATGTACAATCTATTTTCTTTTATTTTATATGCATGTTAAATCTTGAGAGAAAGGATAAAAAAAATTAATCCCTATTGAACTATATGTTTATATGTGATATGTGAGAGAATAAAATAGATTCGGATAATTTTTATAATAAATATTAATAATAAAGACTTATTTTTGTATATTTATTTTTTATATTTACACCTTAAAATAAATTTTTGTCAAAATTTGATCATATAATAATCCTGTTGTTAAAAAATTTAATAAGATAATTTTATGTAATTTAATTTTTTTAAATTGTATTTTTAATCTCTTATTTATATAAAAGAAGTAACCATCACTATACTATTATCTATGCAACCATCATCGTAGTCATTGTTACCGTTATATTATTTATTGTTACTTATTATTATAATTACGTTATTTTGTATTATAAATAAATAATATTTATAATTTTTCTTGATCATGAATCCTCATTAAAAAAGTTACCTTTAATCTTTAATTTGTATTTGATTTTGATAAACAATACTATAATTTTTTAGAAGATAAGAGATAGATGAATGTGAAATAATATGATAGGTTCTATAATTTTAAAATTATTCTTCACCCAAATTCATCATACCAAACACACCCACCTTATTTCATTCTCTTAAACTAATTTTCATTCCATGTAATAAAATGGATGTTAATGAGCTCCTTTTCCAATATTTTTTTCCTTTATAAGACACAAGCCAAATACTTTACTTAGGCTTCGTTTGATCTTTCCGAAAGATAAGAGAAGGATTTTAAATTAAGTATAAGGAATGGGAGGGGAGATATTTTAATGAAAGGGAGGGAAAGAAATAAATTTTAATTTTGATTCAATAGAAGAGAAAAAAGGAAAAATAACTATTTTGTTTAATTTATGCTGGGGAAGAGATTTTGAGGTTGATTACTTATTTCATCTTATTATATTTTAAAAATGTACTTAACTACTTATTTATATATAATTTACTTACAACACACCTGCATTTATTCTTGCGGTTTTGATGCTATTATAATGCAAATTAAAAATTTTTATTTTATTTTCAATTAGATTTGAACCATGAAAATTAAGGAGGTTATTTAATAGATTTTGAAAAAAATAAAAACTTTTGGAATTCACGGTGAACAATCAAGTAATAAAGACAATGTAGTAAAATCAAATAAAATCTTATCAATTTAACTTTTCATTTCCTCAAAATTCCCCCAATATTAAAGGGGAAGTAAAATGAGAGCCTAGAGATTCACCCTTCCATTTCCTTGCCCTCCCTTATTAACAATTAAACCAAAAACAATTTTTTTTAAGAAAAATCTATTTCTTCCCCTCCATCTACTTGGTATTGGACAAAAAAACAATTAGACCTCTAAGAAACCTATTGATAATGGTAAAAACACGGTGAAGTAAAAAAAATGCTTTTAAGTGGGAGTACAAAAATTAAGGTTAAAAAAAAAGACCTTTAAGGGAATTTGAAAATCAACAAACATTCAATAACACACTTCAAATAATACAATTAATTCATAATTCACTTTACAAAAATGTCAAAGATTAACTATGGTACTCCATTTTCCTTCAATAAATTGTGTTGTAAGAACAATGGTCCAAGAAAAAGGTGGTTGTTGATTTTGAGCCTTCCACTTGCAAAAAAAAAAAAATATAAATTGAATTTGTACCGAACAAATCTAATGGAATTATACTAAAAAAAACTAAACTATTTTAAATAAAGAATTAAAGTGAGCTTTTTTTCGTTCAATTTTTAAAACTAAACTGCTTCTAAACTGAAACCATTCAAACTGTATTAAACTTTAATTTATGAAAATATATTTTAAAAATATATTTATTGTAAACAATTTAAACATTTCGAAATAGTTCATTTCACATGAGTTTTTATATAATTGAATTCAATTTATTCAAACTCATACACAATTCACTTTAGTTCACCTAAACTTCTTTTATAGTTAATTTCAATTATATAAGAGTTCAGTTGTTTGTGGTTAAATTTATTTGTGATAGAAATAAATATTTAAAATTAATAAATTATTACTTCTAACTCTGAAAAACAAACAAATTTATAGGTATTTGAAGAATTTTTAGAATACAAAAGTATACGCGTTTGATTTTTTTTCAGTCAAATTGGTTGTAATTAATGAAGTCTCAAAACATGAATGTTGACTTAAAGTTTGATAAAAATATGATTTTGTTCATTTAAGTTGAGATTAAAAGAAAATGTTGTTTTAAAAGCAATTAAATATACTATAAAAGTAAACAAAAAGCAATGTAAAAACTAGTTGCTGTGTACTAAGTGTCTTGAGTTTATAAGATTGTTGTGTGAATGTTCCGACTCTTATTTTAGTGTGAGTGAAGAGTATCTATAGAGATTTCTAACACTTGTTCCTAGGATTTGAAAGAAATAGTATTTTATTCCCCAGAAAAATAAATTATTCAGAAACTTCCTAATTTCTAGTAACTACCTATGGATAATAACTTCCAATCCTTGACTTTTGACCCTTACCCTTATCTGTTTTGTTGACTCTTGATCTTCTTTATAGTTTTTTATCCTTCATAAATGTCTTTGCTCCTAAAAATGTCTCAAACCTAGTTCTTGATCTCTCTTTCCTTAATCATATTACTCGAGCATCTTAACTTTTAGTGCCCTTGAGCAGAAAGTTATGATTTTAGAGGGTTCATTTTGATTGTTAATTTGAATACACCACATTTGTATCTATCCTCTCGAAATTAAACCTTTACTCAATAGTTAGAATTTTACGCCCTCTCAATCTTGAGGTTCTCCATTAAATGTTATTCCCCTCTATCTCAGTGTCATTAACATTTTGTGTCATTATTAAACATTGTTTTCCTTAACCTCACATTATGGTATCTCAAGATATAACAATATAGACAGAAAATCTCACATTTATTTGAAAATTATTTTCTTCACCTCAACATCAATTTAATAATTTTGTCCATCCCTAGATCTATCTTCAACCAAAAAAGGTGTTAAAAAATTAGAACTTAATTTCACCTATATAAAGTATAATAATAATAATTCTAGAAAACATTAAGTTAACCATTTAACATATTTTAAGAATTAAAAGCATAAACCAAACAAAAGTTATATAATAATAATAATATCACTTATTTGTATAAATTCAAATACTTATCTTTAAAAATGTATTTTTCAAGGTAGTTCTAGATAGTTTCAAATTTTTTATATTTTTCAATCTATGCCTTTCTTCTTATTTTTAAATTATGTTTGATATTCTTTAAAAGAAGTTGTAAATAAATTTATTTCACAACATAAATTATTTATCATAAATCTAAAATATAATTTACATATCTAAAATATTTATTTATTATTAGAAATTAATTATAGTATATTTTTATATAAAATTATTTATTACAATTTTTATTTTATAAAAGAAACATTGCATGTATAATGTCCTGGTTAAAATATCAGTATATAATATGTTTTATTTCCCGATACAATGTTAGCATATTTTAAATGAAAATGAAAATGCAGCTCTTTCCCTTCAAAGCTAGCAAAAATAAAATAAAATGGAGTGGATTGACAAGAATCTAAAGGCTTATATATACTTGATGTCTTACTTCAATTTTATTTTTAAAGGCTTTTGACTTTTTAATATGATCATTCTAACATTTGAACAAAGGAGCCATAAAAAATACATCATTCTTGGACAAAATAGCATGAAAGATATTTTGAATAAAAAGTATACGGGTCACAGGTAATTCAGCTACAATATTAATGCTATTGAAGTTATAAATTGAATGAAGCCATATTGTATGGTTCCCTGGAGTGATTGATTCATTAAATTAATCCAACCATATATAGGTTTTGGTAGCTACTAATGTGATAAATAATTAATGTTAAGTTTATCATATTGCCATTTGCTGGTGATAATATCTGATTATGAAGCTAATTGGTACACTGTAGTATTTATGAAACTAGTTGATTGTATGATATCATTAGGTGGACCAGCTAATTAAGCTGAGAAATGTGCATATTATTTTGTACGTACTTATATTTTTTACAATTGGCACGTGATCAGTGTGCTTTTTGTTTTTATTATACTACTACTTATTAATTTCTCCACCACCACCCCCAAGTTGGGTCGTACTAATACAAGTTTGTTTGCCTAAAAGGAAATTAGAGACAGTAAACACTTTAAGTAGTAGTAATATCGTCAAATTTTTAAAATCCAAACCAAATTTTTAGCCTAACCATTTCAACACATAATCCTTAAAAATTATGCTTCGACTTCAACAATATTATTTTAAGAATTCTTCTTCAACAAAAATATTTTTATCTTTTACATCCTTTAATTTAAATTTATATTAAACTTAAATTTTAATATTTTTAAAAAGTATAAATACTTGAAAATAAATATACTAAAAATAAAGAGTTTAATTAGTATGCATTGATAATTATATAAAACTCTTTTACACTGTTAATACATACTAATTAAATTCAAATACAAATTATTAATTATAAATTTTAATCATAGTATAATTTATACGTTCAAATATTATAGTAATTAATCGTATAAAATAAATAAATATAAATACAAGTTACCATAATTTTGAATTTCCAACGGGATAAGAAGAAATTACCAGCCGTAATAGTAACCGGTTTTATTATATTACAACCAAACCTATGTGGCTTGGGAATGGATATATAATTATATAAGCCGATTTATTAGGTTTCAACCAAACCTATGTAAACTTTATTCAAACTTATGCAAAGATTCAAGAATGGTACAGTGTAAAATAATTTAAAACTGTTGTCTAATTACAAATAGTTCTTGCATTGTCATTAAACTTTTCTTCAAAATTGTCATCCTAATAACACAAAAAGGGGGGAAATTGAGAAGTATAACTAAGCTTTACTAATAGCAGTTAATTGTATACCCAATAACCATAACACAAATAACCAAAATTAGTCTTTGTGAACATGGTGATAATAATATATTAATATATGTAATTAAAAAAAAAAAAGAGAGTATAGATAGGCTTGTACGTAGCTAACAATCCTATTTAAGTATTTGTTTTTGTCAATGAGTACTATTTTTTATAGCTCACCAAACAAAGTAGAGTTTCAAATAACATAGGCAACCAAGTTTTTTTGAATATGGCCAAATAAAAAACTCCACCACGGTGATTTGATTGAGTAGGACAAGCAATGAAGGTCTGTTTCGAACTAAAGTTGAGGATTTAGTACTAACAAATTGGGGGTTAAATTAATTGAATATTAGGAAGAGTGGAATATTCAAAGTATGAGGGGTTTCTTATGGTGATAACAAAGAATATTAGAAACGGAAGAGTGGTGTTTGTCTTTTTAGACCTTGGTGTTCCCCCTTGGACAGGCTTAATTTTTTGCTTGAAATTTGGAATTTGGAATTTGGAATTTGGAGGATAAGGGAAGTGACAAAGACTTTGATATATGTCCAAACTCCAAAGTGCTGCTTCCACGCTACACAGGCCTAAGGCCTTATCTATACACAAAGCAATTTCAAAAGCACGAGACACAAATTGACAACCTTCATCATTTGTAGTTATCGTTAAGTTGAACAATGGATTAAAATAAGCAGCGTCATCAAGTGCTACATCATCCGCTCCGCTTTATATTTCAAATGGATTTCTGCAACTAGTATTCTAAACATTCTTCCTATTTTGCCCTACTATAAATAAAATGTTTACCATATGGAAATAACCATTTTTATCCCTTCTAATCAAATCATAAGTCTTTAACTTAGGGATTACTATTTAAGAATATTTTTAAATTGAAATTTTATTTTATTAAATATACTATATCTAATATTTTATTTTATTTTATTTATTATATATTTTTCTTTCAATTACTCTTTCTTCATTTTTTATTTATTATTTTAGTTAATATATTTCTATATTTAATGTTTATATTTTTTATCCTTTTCAATTTAGTTTTCTTCCTTTTTTTTCTTCTTTTATGATATTTTAGCTTTTATATTTTATTATCCTTTTATAATTTAATATTTCTGTTTTATATTTCTCCATTTAATATTTTAAAAATTAATTATTATATATTTTAGTACTTATTGATTAATATTTCTCAAACACACTAATTAGTGGGACAAGTTGCATTTGATTTTCTCCCTAGGCAAAATTTTCTTGAACAAAAAGAATTAGATACTGTGGATGAAATTAGTCTCTAACCCAATATTTAGAAAATACTCACCATTGTATTTGATTCAAGACCACAATATGGATATACTAAATATATAAAAAGTGTATTAAACATAGTTCTATGAGATATAATCTTAAATTACTTACTTAGTAATACATAAATTAAATTAGTTTTACTTTTTGTAAAAAGAATTGAAAATATAATTCAAAATAGACAATCTTACTCGACATCATTATGTATGACAAATATTTTTATGAGGTATTTAACACAATTTCAATGAAAACACTATGTTTAATAAGTTCATATATGAAAATTTTATATATTTATAAATATTATAATAATATTAATTATTTTATATAAATATATAAAAATTAATATAACAAAAAAATTTATGACAACATAACTTAACAATAATTAAAAAACATCATAAAATTCAATTACTTTTAGTTTATTTTGTAATAAATGATGTGTAAGATAAGACCATTCTAGGAAAAGTGTAGTATATGCACTAGTAGCAATATACCTAAGTCTAAATATCATACTGACAAGAAGTAACTATCAAACAATTTAATTCAGAAATAAAATAAAAATTTAAGAAAGGCAATAATGATGTGTGTGTTTGATCATTCAAACTATGAGTAGAATGCAAACAAATAAAATTGAAAGTCAATGGAATAAAGTCTAGTTGTGATTTTAACTGCAATTTCTTGTTATTAATTGATTACCAACTTACTGTATAAATTTGATGAATTGTATTAGAACAAACCTAATTGTTTCACATATCAATAATTCAAATATCAATGATTTTGAATATTCAAACAAATAAAATAGTGAAATAATTTAATCACTGAATAACATTGTGAAGTATTAAGGAGAATGCAAAGAGTTTATATTACAACCCTAGGCAAAGGAGATTAGCTAGACATGAGTAATGTAAAACCAAATATCTTAAGAGTTATACAATGTATCAATGATAAAATAAATATTCAGGTCACACATCTCTCTTAGTCGGAGGCAAAGCAAACCCCTCTTAATTTATCATCTTATGATATTTATAAAAAATATTTGGGCTTCTTTTCCGCACGTGTGTTACAGTGGAGCATAGTCGTGTTGTCCCACATTTTTAACAATTATTTTATAAAGAATCATTTTTATCAATTTTTCTTCATGTTTCTTAAGTACTTATTTAAAGTGAAAATAAACTCTAAAGCATGATATTTGTCATTAAAAACACATTTATTTTCTTACAAACATGCATTAACACATGATAAAAATAGAGGGTAAAAATATGTTTATCAATATACACTACAAGTATCATTTAGGAAAAATAATCTTACTTTATACCATTATATGATAAAATCATTTGTGGACATCAAATTTTTTTATGAGTATTTAAAAATATTCATTTATATCATGGAATCCTATAAAAATCATTTAACTTATTTTCAATAAATAAATTTAATTTATAAATTATAAAATATCCATATATATATGAATTAATTATAAAAAACATTTTATTATGTTATTGAAATTTTTATGGTTAAAAATTAATTAAATTACAATTAGGTAAGATATTATTAAAAATTTATTGTACGAATTTTTTTTTTAATTTACACAGTATTTATAGAATAATAATGTTAATTTTTATGTAAATTAGGTAATATATTTTTTTAATCTATATTTATAAAATTTTTAAACTTTTTTTTATCATTAATGTTAAATTTTTTATGTAAAGTAAAATTCTAATTTTCAATAACTCATTTGATCTCATAGTTACCAAAACCAAAAGAATATCTTAATCAACACTTTTACACTATAATCAATAAATAAATATTAATTACAATATTAATAATTGTTATATTTTGTAGGACATATAAGGTTGGTTAGTTGGTTAAAAAAAAGAAAGAGGTGAAAATTTTTAAAACTAACATTTTACATATAAAAAAATAATTTTTATAATTTATAATTGAAGATAATTATATTTTGTAAATATAATACTTTAAAGATAATATTACTTTACATTGTTATAGGCATAATTATGACAGTAATTTTTTATGGATATTTACCACAATTACATATTAGAGATTTAAAAATATTTATTTATATTTTGAAATCTTATAAATTATTTTAATTTTTATGAAAAATAAATTTTACTTAGAAAAATATAAAATATTTTTATATACATATTTTGTTAAATATGTAATTATGTGATTGAATTTTTTATCTTAAAAAATTAACTAAAACTAATTAAGTAATATATTCATTACATAATATTTAATTTTAAACTTAAAATACAGAAATTTTAATCCTTTAATTTTAAGGATTAGAAATAGTTCTCAAATAATTTAATTTAGAAAATAAAAGTATAATTTAAGGAAAAGCAATAATGAAAAGAAATAATTTTTAAAGTAAAATTCTAATTTTTTAATTACTCATTTGTTCCCCATGGTTATAAAAAAAATTGTCTTAATTAACACTTTTACACTATAATCAATAAATAAATTTTGATTAAAATATTAATATTTTTATATTTTATAGGAAATATAAAGTTGTTTAGTTGGTTAAGGAAGGAAGAAAGTATGAAAAGATCATTTGATTCTCATAATTAATAAAACTTAATTTTATTAATAATACTAACATTTTATCTATAAATAATATTTTTTATATTTTATAATTAAAAATATTTTATAAATATTAATACTTTAAAGACAATATTACTTTAAATCACTATGCATCATTATGACAATATCTTTTTATGAATATTTTACACAACTACATATTAAAAATTTAAAAATATTTATTTATATTTTGAAATCTTATAAAATCCTTTTAATTTTTATGAAAACTAATTTTTACTTAGAAAAAATACAAAATATTTGTTTATACATATTTTGTTAGATAATATGTAATTATGTGATTGAATTTTTTATATTAAAAGATAATTAAAACTAATTAAGTAATATATTTATTACATAATATTTAATTTCAAACTTAAAATACAGAAATGTTAATACTTGAATAATTTTTAATAAATGTTCAATCAATTAAAAAAAAAACGTGCATATACAACGTTCTATCTATTTTAATAAGAAAAATATCCCAACCATTTTACAAACTGCATTTCAGTTGTGCACGAATAAGGAATTTCTTTCTTATTTTTCTTGTAGATATTCCTAAATCTTAATTATCTATTAAGGGTTAATAAACTTCACTGAAAGTATAAAAAGGACAATTTCAACTATTTCATAAGTTAAAATGAATTTATATATAACTTGATTTATAAAAAAAATCATATATATTTTCTAAAATATGATTTTTTAAATGATAGATAACTTAATTTAAATTTATAGAAAGTTTTATTTTATTTTTATTTTTTCTCCTAAAAATTTTAATAAAAAATTTAATTCAAATAAATTATAATTTCTTTAATTACTCATTTGATTCTCATAATTACAAAAAAATATCTTTTTATTTTTTATACTTAAAATTTTTTAGTCTTTGTATATATTATTTTAATTCCTTCTGGTTCTTGTCATAGGAATTAAAAAAATTAAAATAATATATATAGTGATTTCAATGAACTAAAATGGTATTAATAACAGAATAAGGTGAAAATATTTTTAAAATAAGGATTAAAAAATTAAAAATTGTATGAATAGGTACACCTTTTTTTTTTTCTCTTATAAATTGCCTACGTCTACAATGTTTGGGGCATTGGAAAAAAAAGTTACCTTCTCTGCAACTCCAACAATCTATAATGGAGGTTATAATTAAGTATTAATGAAAGAATATATCATATTAAAATAAGTACTTAAATAGGTATTTAAGAGTTTTACTTTTATATACTTAGTCTATAGGTTAGAAATTTGCATTTTTTTTAAGATGTTTGCTAATTAAAGAGGTGTTTTTTTATAGGAAAAAACTTACACTAATAAAAGCAAAAAATATAAAAGATATATTTCAAAGCCTTATAATATAAGATGATAGAAAATGTCACACAGAACTAAAAATAAAAATAAAAATAATAAAAAAATACTTCAAAAAATATATTTAAAAACTCTAATCATATGCACTTGATGTATAAGTTAGTTAGAATAGTTTAACTATGAATTTTTGTAAAATTCGATATTCATTCATTATTCTTAACAAGTGTTGCATTCTCATTTTTAAATTAACTAATTTCTTATTTATTTTAATGTAATAATTACAAACTTTTTTTATATTATCTTAAATGTATACTTACACTAATCCAAATTCTTTTTAATGATATGTATATCAAATTCTCAACTATCATAATTAATTAATATAATATACTGAAATTTTAATAAATATATTTTATTAATTAAATTATTTAATGTTGGTCTTGGTACATATAAAAAATTCTTAAACAAAGAGTAATTATTTAAGCTCTGTAAAAAGAATTAGGAATACAATTTTTTTCAGTAACTGTTTTCAACCTCGGGAAAACGAGAAAGGTAGCACTTGAATTGTAGCTTGGTTTGTTACATTGAATTTATCCTTGGTTAAGAATAATCAATCCACAATTAATTTTGTAAAAATTTATAATTACCTGCACTATTAAATAAATTATTATTTGAATAGTTATTAATGTGTTTTTTACTTTATTTAAAATAAAATATTTTCATTTAATTGATATTTTATTTAACACATAAAAAAATTTTAAAATTTAAAAAAAAATAATTTTAATGTTATTTTATTATTTCTTTTTCATTTTAAAAATAATGATAATTAAAAATAAATAAAATAAAATATCAAAATATTAAGAACATAAAGTAAAAATTATTTTATTTTTAATTTTCAGTAGCATTACAATAAAAAAGTTATAATAAACTAATGTTAAAATTATTTTATTTTTTTAAAATTTTTTGTGCTTTAAATAAAATATCAATTAAAAATATTGATAGATATTTTTGTCCTTCAAATAAATTTAAAATGCATTCAAATCATAATTCATTTAATAACACAATTAACTATACATTTTACAAACTTCAATATTCACTAATTATTTTTTACTAGTATCCTTAGAACATCTCTAGTGGTGGTGTTCTTGGTATCTAGATTTCCTACCATCACGATCTAACAACTAGAATTTTTTATATTTTATATTTTTTTATTATAAGATTTATTATTGTGGTTGAGATTGTATGTAGTTACACAAGTGACTGCATTAAGTCCATTTCTGTGTTCTTGAAGCCAAAATCTAACCTGACAAAATCAACTATTTGAGAAAAAGAAAGAGTTATCTTCAAATGGAGATCTTGTTCTTACACAAAATAAGCAAGATCAATTCACTATTCACAAAATAATATTTTTTTATTGTCTTTCTCCTCAATCTAGTATTTGAGAACAAACAATTGTTGGGTCCATTTAATATTACAAAATGTGATTTTCCATTGGAGTAAAATGTGATTTTTAGATATTTAAATTGTGGATCTAAAAAAAAAGAATTAAGATAAAAATAAACTTGATTTTTTATTGGAGATGCTGGTAAGGCATGTTTAACCTTAGTTGTGTTCTAAGATTTTCTCTCCTTTTTACTTCTCATAGAATATCTCATATTTAGGATCTTAAGATATTTTATATGAGTCTTACAATGAACTCTAATTTTTAAATATTATTTACAATTTATTTTTTGACAATATATTAAATTTATTTTAAAAGGTAAAATTAATAATTAAATTAAATTAATAAAAAATAAAAAAAATAAAATTATATTAAAATAAAATGCATAGCTAATAAAATGAGCATGCATATTTAGAAAATAAGAAAATGTATATATACTAAATAAAGAAAATGAGCATCTACATATAAAGTTCGTACATATCTTACGGGATCTTGTACGAGACCCCAATCTTCGTGCTGAATATCTCAATTTCTACTTTAACAGTGATTTATAACGAAGACTCTGCATTAAAGATTCCCTTAGGACACTAGTTAGCAAGATCCTTTTAAAAATTATATTCTATCCGTTTAAAAAAACATAGTCATTATTACTCCATTTGGATTCATATATAAGCAAAAATACATAATTTTTTAGAAAATTAATTATCATCATTTAATTTTACTAATCTCGAATATAAAATAAGATTATTTCAAAAATACCCTTCTTTGGAACTTGTTATCATAAAAAAAAAGAGGCAAAATTATAATTATGGATAGAACAAAATTAGTTGGATTTGTTTATATTTAAGTCCACCACACACTCAACTTTTTTGCCTATATATGAGTCCAAATGGAATATATTTGAATACTATAAATATTATTGGAACCAAGGTTTTAAAAGTTTGATCCGTCATTGAATTAATGAAAGCATTGATTTAAATTGTATTTATTTTTAATTGGATAATATTATGATTGAACATGTATTAATAAAATAATAATAATAATAATAATGAAATACTAGATAAATGATATGAAGTGAATATAAGATCATAAGGCTTAAAATAAGTTTTTTATTCCTAAAGTTTCACTAAAAATCACTTTTGGCCCTTAAAATTTAAAAACATTTTTTTAGTCCTTGATTTATTTTTAGTCATTCTCCCCCGTTAACGCCATTAAAAAATTGCTGACATGGAACACATTTTTGTACTTGTAAATCACTCTCTTCCTCAATCCTAATCTCCTAAATCTTCAATTTTACATCCGGCATAGTCAAATACACAGAAACTTATAAAACAAACAATATTAATACAAAAAACAACTTAATTTCAGGAGTTAAAAAAATATTTTTGAATTTTAAAAACAAAAAAGGTGATTTGGTAAAACTTTAAGAACAAAAAAATTATTTAGACTAAAATTTAATATTAAAATAAAACATAATTTTTACAGTCAAAAATAGGCATAAAAGTCTAAATAAAATATCATAAATAGTTAAATTTAAATTTTAATAATAAATAAATATAAAAGTATTCATTAACAATAACAAAATTACATTTAATATAAAAGTAAGAAATTCTATACTATAAAGTTATATGAAATTAAGATATGAAAAATTGTAACTTAATATATATATATATATATATATATATATATATATGAGTAAATTATATATTTTATAAAAAATTAATAAAATAAAATATCTATTTGTAATCTTTGTAAATATGTATTTATATTTACCTTTTATTTTTAATATTAAAATTAAAATTTTTCAATTTTAAAATAAAAATAATCGGAGACCAATTCAACCAATTTTTAGGATTGGTTTTTTTACAGTTCGTGATCAATTTGATAGATTCTTAATTGAATTTCACCCTTCTTAAATCCTCTAATTTTGTATTCTAACGAAAACAGTGGATCGAATTGGTCAATTTAGTTTAATTTTTAAAATTATAATTAGAACTATTATTGATTATCAATATCATGGGGTTATTTATTCACTTAAATATTTATAAAATTTAATGAATTAATAAATATAAATAAATATATAGTTGAAAATTTATAGATGCGGTTTTAAAATGATTATAATTTTTTAAATAAAACTAAAATGTTTGGAACTCATGAGATAATTAAGGGTAATGCTTCTATGTTAAAAGATGAGATAGAAAAAATAGGATGAAACACGCCATAGGGAAAAAAAATAGTTTGAACCAATTAGAACTTAATTGCAAAGCAAGCATAATCGAGATTGGTTACTAGAAGAGCAATACCATACGTTTCTTCTTATCCTTAAATAATTATCACTTTTTATGCTAATTTCCATGTAACTCTATTAAACATCAATTGCCTTGGATAGATGTTTATTGGCTATGTTGCACGAATACGAATAATATATTATGATTATGATCTGAAGTGGCGTAAACTACAAGCTCACGTTTAATAAGGATGGTTTCATCTTAGATAATAATAATATGCCTTTTTTAAATATTCCAGCACTCACGTTGGATATGGTTCTAATAGAGTAACATTTGGTTTTTTTTTTGGCAAAATAACATAGATAAATATAGATAGAAAGTAGGGATAACAATCACACTCATCCTCGGAGTATTGACTCGTTTGTGTCCTGACCTTACGAGAAAAATTCACATTAATCAAGATTGGGGTTAGGGTCATATTTTTCTTGCCTTAAAAAATCAAGAGCGGGAGCAAGAGTGAGTTTGTTGGTTCTGTTCTACTTCTATGTTAAATAAAATTTTATATATATATATATATATATATATATATATATATATTTATAATCTCATATGTCTGTGTACAATGCACACTCCATCATTAAAATATAATTAGGCAAGAATCAAAACACTATGGTCAAAACCATAGTGTTGTGAAATATGCATTATGAGTAGTGATATACTTAATATATAATTTATTTAATAATAAATAAGTAAATTTAAATTGTAAAAAATAATATAATGGGTTACTGAAGGTATACCAGAAATTGGGAATATCTGACAAAGATGGGGGACGAGGATCAAAATTTCAATACCCATTTCTTTTAAGAGTTTAACACCTATACATTGTTGGTGTAAAAAGATTTTTTACACTGACGATTAATCACAACCCTTTATTTATATGACTTTTAAAGTATTAATTGATAAAGTCAACAAACTTATCATATATGAAGGTTATAACTTTTTACACTGACGGTGTATAAGTGTTTTCCTCTTCTTTTATACCCAAACTAGAACTTGTCCCATACTTTCTAGGGTTAGAAGGGCCAAATCTGTCTTTGTCTCACTCCATTATCATCCCTGATAGAGAGAAAGGGGCTACAAGAAGTATCAACAAAAAATACTAGTCAAGTTACTTGTTTGATTATAATAAGATTCACAAAACAAGTTATAAAATTTAAAAATATCTTAACCTTTTAACAATAATCAATAACCTATGTGTGAGACCATACATAGTTGTGAATGATTCGAAAGGAAATGAACATGTATGAAGTTGTGGCGCTTACCACACCTCTTTGTCATTACCACATATGTGTGAAGAAAAAATAAATACTTCATCCAAGAGCATGCACCACACATATGTAACTTTTCCAATGTAGCTGTGTATGGCATGATAAGAAGTTAACAAACTTAAAGTACTACTCACGACACCTTTGTGCTATTTTACACATAAGTTTAGTATGGATAATGCGGTGCAAGAGCGTCCACCACTCAAACATGGATTCCTCCATGTAGTTGTGGATGACTCAGTAAAAAGTTAGCAAACATTAAGGACTTGCTTGACTTCATTTTGTTTTTTAGTTTTTGAAAAAAAATTTCAAAAACTAGTTTTCAAAAACCGTTTTCTGGAAAAAGAGAAAAAAAACCTTATTTGGTAAGTGTTATTTAAAAAACTATTTTAAAAATATAAAATGAAAAAACTTATTTATATTTATTGAAATGTCATTAATGAAGAGCAAAAAATAATATATTTTGATTGTATTAAGTTGTTCCCGTTTTTTAAAAACTAAAAAACCAGAATTATTTTCAAAAATTGTTTTAAAAAAAATAGTCAAACAAATTTTTTAGTTTTTAAAAACTAAAATACTGAAAACAATTTTATAATACTATTGTCAAACAAATACTAAATAGCACTCACCACACTTCTGAGTTTTTCATGTAAGCTTGGATGACGTGACTACACCTTTTGCAAGAACACTACCACACCTATGTGAATTTCTCCACATAGTTGTGGATGACGCGACAAGAAATGAGTAGATCTAAAATAGTGATTGCCTCACCTAAGTGTCATTTTTCCAGATAGATGTAACGATGCAGCAGAAAATAAACAACTACAAGAGCACGTACCACACTAATATGGTTTTTTCCACGCAATTGTGGAGGACATGGGCAAGAAGAAGAAAAGCATGGGCCACTAGGTCATAGTGCCACAATCGTGTCAGTTTGCACACCTTTATGACTGACTTGACCAAATTGAAACAATAAAATGCACATCAAATACATACATGTAAACTTTTTCACAAGTCACAAAAGAGGACAAATATTAAATAACTCAATATATAATTGTCTAAGACAGCCAATCATTGTGTGCCTTACTCCTCACATAAAATAACAGTATTAGCAATTTAGTATAAGGAAGAATATGCCCAACTGAAAGACAAATTCAATTGGTTCATATATGACGAGATGATAATTGTTATAACTTGCATGGATAGTTATTAATTCAGTAATCATGTGTTGGCATGAGAGGCGAGCTTCGAATTTAGATAAATTGGATCTGCAAATTGTTTTTTATGAAGGTTAAAAAAGAAAGAAAAGAAAAGAAAAATCATGTTGTAAAGGAATAATCCGATATAAAACTGATAAGGTTAGCACATCTATATTTAATGTTGATTTGTAGAAATATTGACTATTGTATATTAAATAAAAATGATATAACACAATCAAACAAAGAAAATTCCTCTTTCGTGATTGGAATTTTTCGGTGGAAGAAAGAATGACTCATGAATCACATAAGACCCATCAATGTTGGTGATGTTAGATAACTCATGAGTCTTTCACTCTCAAACTGAAAAATTCTAAAAATGAAAAGTCAGACTCCAATCAAACTGAGAAATTAAAAAGGCATAACATTTAAATTGATTAAATATGAGTTTAGTTGAGTAAAAAAATAATTAATACCAACGATTATAATAACAATTTAATTAATATGTTTAATATAATTACTCAAATAAAACAATCTTATAAAAATTAGTAAAAGCATACGACACAACCCATGCATGTGCAGTCTGTAGGTTTAAAAATTGATCTAAATAGCAAGAATACAAATTAAAAGCAAAAAACAAAAATGTTAAATGAAATGAATTTGATTTCCGGAATGGCGGGAACGTTATGATTTGTGAAGAAAGGCATATTAACTAAGATAATAATGTTAGTCGGGAATGAGTTACCTAAAACCTTAATTGTTCCCTAAAGGGTTAGGGAGGTACTTCATTTAGTGTCTCTTATGCAGAAGCATCTTTGAAGGCTTTCACTAAATAAGAGACATGTATCGGACAAATCCATGTGTTGATGTCCAAGAATTGTCTATTTGTTTTTTTATTAACTTGATATGCCTACTAATTAATGTACATAGGTTGTTGTCCAGTGGTGACGGTGACGGTGACGGTGGAGCCCTCCCTCCCCACCCCACCTCATTCTAAGCTACTTCTCTTAATTCCGTTTCTCAATCCAAAACCATATGCGCTCGCATTTTTCATTCATAACAATAACAATGGATGAGTATTACCAAAATGGAACTTGAACACTAAACAATATTTCCAATTCCAATTCCATCAAGTCAAAAAACTTTGTTCAATTTTCGTTACGTATCCATAACCTATTTCCATGTAAGATCACGTGACAAAGGGGACTTGTCCACGCAACTTGTCAATTTTAACAAAAGTTAATTAAATTGATATGGTTAATGAGATTAGATATATAATAAACGGTCCAAAATGTGACCGGAGCCCCACCAGATTAAGTAAGAGGATTGGATAGGGGAAAGAGCACTATCTAACGATTAGGATTAGGATTAGATAAAATAAATAAAAGACCAAACTCAAAAGGAAGAACAACTTGGTTGGAAATGCAACTGGCCACGTTTTTCTTTCAACCACTTTTTCCAAGTTTTGGGCGTTCACTAGTTGCTCTACGTCCATCTATATCCTTATCTTTGTTGTTTTAATCGAGCAATGCCTCTTTCCTAGGAAGCTGCTTCTTTTGTATACCCTCGGATTCAACAATCACTTCCGCTGTTTCTTCTTTTTTAACTCACTGTTTCTCATTTTTCAACTATTCTAATCTTTATCCATCTAGCTTCAGAAATTTCTCGCTTATTCCCATCATAATGAAATTAAGATATCACAATGTAGATCGTCTGTTCTCTTTTAAAAAGCATAATGTCATGATCAGGAATGTTTAAAATAGAGTAAAAATAGAAAAATAGTATAGTTATGTGAAAATAACAAAGCTCTTTCAATTTAGAAAGTGTTCTTTTTTATAATTTGTATCCAAAACTCAGTAGTCAATTGGGTTCCTTGTCCAAATAATATAAATGCGGATCTGGACATGGCTGATATGAACAGAGACCCTTAGTGGGCTATACTTCTATTCATTCTACAGCTACACTCCACGATGCTGAAGACAGTTAGTGGACTCGAGTTGTTCCCATTTCCATGAAAATACAATAAAACAATTAAAACTTAATTTAGCACTTATGTTCGTGTTTTCGGATATCTTCTAGATTCTCATCACGACAACTCAGTAACTTAAAACACTTTACATTATCCATCCAATAAATGATAAATTACTATTTCAATTAAAATAACATTAATTGATGAAAATGCTTCTACCAGGATTCCATGGCAACGGGCCAAAGATGAATGTGTCATTCTCACTTCAATATCCGTGTTTTTTTTTTTTTTTGAAAAGCAAATATTTATTTGGAAGAGAAACCAAGAGTTTCTTGAAAATACAAGGATGCAGACACCATACTACTTGATGTCCAATTAGAATGCGGTAATTAACCTTTCACCGCCTAAGACATATTTAATAAGCACTCTCTCGAATTAGCATACCAGTCCGAGAATGCGCACCCCCTATTAAACCCAAAAGAGTATGACAGCCATTTCCAGGAGATGATCTTAATAGTCATCATAATGTCTACTGACTCCACCTGAATTCTATCAAAGACAATCTGGTTCCTAGTCATCCAGATTCCCCAACAAGCAGCCAACCAGAAAACATACCTGCACTTCTTTTTCCTCTTTCCAACCACCCATGCTGATGATGATGAAAACAATTGATGCAGATCCCCCGGGATAGGTCCGTGGATTCCCAGCCAGCTCATTATATTACTCCACACTGATTGAGCTTTGGCACACGTTAAGAACAGATGAGTCCTGCTTTCCATATTGCTTCTGCAGAGTACACAGAGAACCCCTTCTTCTGGAATCTCAACGCCTCTCTTCAGCAAGTTATCAATGGTGGGAAGCCTATCTATCAATAATCTCCAAGAGAATGCAATTACCTTTGATGGGAGTCTGTCTTTCCACATGCGTCTCCATTGATTGGGCTCCACCTCGGAGAAAATCATTGAGTTCTGATGCGAGCTCAGTACTGCACAAGCCTCGGCTACTGAGAACCCTCCATCCCTACTAGTCCTCCAGGTCCATCTATCCAACCTGTCGACCGCAATTACTACTGGCTGTAGCGTAGTAAGTAATTGACTGAGCTGGTCTTCCTCCCAGACAAATAACACCCGCCTCCATACCCAACACCACTCATCGGCTGGTAGCTTTTTCTGATTAATACTGGTGCCTTTATCAGCCGCTAACCCATAAAGCTTGGGGAACTTTAAACTGAGAGGACCGTCACCAATCCAATTCTGTTCCCAAAACAACGTATCGTTTCTGTTCCCCACTTTTCTCCTGACGTTATCCACAAACCAGTCTGGCTTCTCTGCTTTAGGCCCATCAATGTCCCATAAGTCCCGCCACCACTGCAAAGCTGAGGCTAAATTGTGTTGCCTTTGATTAGAGTTGTATGTGCATCCATATTTAGTCTCCAGCAAGCTGACCCATATTGCATTTGGCTCTGTTAATAGCCTCCACCTCCACTTTGCTAACAGACTCAGATTAAAGTTCCACAGGCACTTCACTCCCAGACCCCCTTCTTCCTTGGGACGACACACCTGATTCCAGCTAACCCACGCAATTTTGTTCTCCTGGCTAGTCCCACCCCACAGAAAGGACCGTTGTAGACCAGTGATGACTTTTAGGACTTTCTTAGGCACCTTGTAAAAGGAGAATAGGTATAACGGAAGACTTGACAATACTGAATTTATCATCACTAACCTTCCTGCGAACGACATTTGTTTCGCCCTCCACGATGCCAATTTCCTCTGAAATTGTTGAATGATTGGTTCCCACATTTGTACCCTCTTCGGATTCGCTCCCACCGGAACCCCCAAAAACTTAAATGGCGGTGAAGAGGTTGAACAATTCAAAAGATTTTTTGCTGCTGATGTAAATGAGGCTCCAACATTTAAGCCAAAAAATTGACTCTTGCTGAAGTTCACCTTTAGCCCCGATGACAGCTCAAACCCCCGGAGTATGGCCTTCAAATACCACACTGATTTCAGATCAGCTTCCCCCATCATCAAGACATCATCTGCGTATTGTATGATAGAGAACTTTGTCGCTGCCCCAATATTGAGCTCTTTAAACACCCCCTTCCCTACCGCTGACCTGAACAAACCAGCTAGACCTTCAGCAACCAAAAGGAACAAGAAAGAGGATAGTGGATCTCCCTGCTTCAATCCTCTCCCCGGCTTAAACTCCTCTGTCGGGATTCCATTAACTAGAATTGAAACCTGGTTATTCCTCACGATACTGAACATCCACTTTCTCCATGTGCACCCAAACCCCATCCTTGCCAACATATAATCTAAAAAATCTCAATTTACTGAGTCGAACGCCTTCTGGAAATCCACCTTAAACAGAAAACATGGTTTCTTTTTCCGTTTTGCCCAATCCACAATTTCATTTGCTACCAATACTCCATCCAGGATTGATCTGCCTTGCAAAAAAGCTGACTGACACTTTGAGATTAAGTGCCCCATTACTTTTTTCATTCTCAATGCCAGCAATTTAGATATAATCTTGTGAATACTTGAAATTAAGGAGATTGGTCTATACTGTTCTAACCTGACCGGCTTTGCCACCTTGGGGATAAGCGTAAGAAATGACGATGACGCTGCTCTTGGGAGAGCGCTTGACTGATGAAATTCTTGAACTGCCTTTACCACGTCTTCCCCTATTATATCCCAACATGATTGATAGAAATGAAAGCTAAAACCATCGGGACCTGGACTTTTACCACCCTCACAAGCCCAAACTGCCTCCTTTATCTCCTCCGCTGAAAAAGGCTCATCTAGGCTCTACCTCTGATGATCATTCAACTGATTAAAAGACACCCCGTCCAAGTTTGTTCTCGGCTGTCTATCCTCATTGAAGAGCCTTGAGAAATGGTTGAACACGTGTTGCCGAATATCCTGAACTCCCTCCAACCACCCCTCATCAGATGTAAGTGACAGCAAGGAGTTAGCATAACATCTCTCCTTAAAACATCTGTGGAAGTAGCTTGTATTCCTGTCCCCCTGACGAACCCATTTTACCCGAGATTTCTGAAAAATGGACTGTTCCATACGCCTTGCCTTTCCCCAATACTCCGATAAGATTTCTTGTCTCTGGCTGTCACTCCCAGTGACTCCTAGGCCTAGGTGGATATCCGCAGTCTCCAATTCCAGAACTTTCTCAGCCAAGAACTTCTCGTCTTTACTCCCGTCGCCTTGTTTCCACGTCTTAATCGTCTTCTTCAAACCTTGCAGCTTGCACGCTAGCTGGTACAGCCGCCAACCTTGCCCATGGTGATCTACTCAGAAGTTTTTCACTAGGTCCCTAAATCCCGGCTCCTGTAACCAGTGATCAAAGAACTTAAACGGTTTAGGACCCCAATTCTGAGACTTCACTTCTGTGATTATCCAACTGTGATCAGAGAACTCTCTAGAGCCCACTCTTTGTGCTATGATTCCCCACTCCTCCATCAGATCCGTGGAAAATAGAAACCGATCCAACCTACTCGATGACTCTCCATTCGGACTAATCCACGTTGGTCCTTTTCTGATGACTGGGATGTCGAGGAGCCCCATAGAATGAACAAAGAATTTGAAATCAGACATCTCAATGACTGAATGATAGTCTGATCTCCCTGTAAACTCGCTCCTGTCCAACATAGCGTTAAAATCTCCACCCAACGCCCACTTGACCTCCGGAAAGCCTCGCTTTGTCATCATTAGATCATCCCATACCTTTTTCTTGCCTTGAAGCGTGCATGGTACATATACATTAACCACACAAATTGTTGAGGGGGAGTTCTTTCCTCTGAAGCCGATCCCCAGAAAACCTTGCCCTTGTATATCCCAGACGACTTCGAGCAATTGTTTCTTCCAGATTGTCAAGCAACCTCCGCTAAGTCCTGTAGACGGTAAACTTTTCCACTCGCACCCCGTCGACCCCCAAACCTCCTGCACCTCCCACTCCTTTAACTCCCTGCATTTTGTCTCCTGAAGTAGACAAATATCAATGTCATTATTTTTTAGCAGTCTCCTTATTCTTCTTCGCTTAATCCGATCCCGGAATCCCCTCACATTTAAAGACAGAATCTTCATTTAATTATACTGATTACTCCTTGTCTCCCTTCTTTCGTGCTCCTGTTTGTCCCTCCTTTCCATATTTCGTAGTTCCTGAATATATACTATGTCTGGTTGTTGGCCAGATATTCCGATTCCCGTCATCGCCCTCCACATTTTCTCCTCTGCATCCTCCATAATTCCTTCACCTGGCTTAGGCTCATTTGGTTGCGTTGGGCTCGTTACTTCCCCCTCCTCCGTACTATTCCTCTTTAGTTGTTTCCATATTGATACCATTCTCTTTTGCCCCTCCCCTCCTCCGGACACCTCTTCTCCACCTACTAAAACCCATTTCTTGTAATCATATGGTAGTGTAGAAATAAAGTCATTTTTCTGATGAGCATTATTCACCGTGGTTGCCTCCTTGTATTCGTTAGGAAATTCTATTCCGGAAACTTTCCTGCGGTGTCCAGTAGTGAAAATGGTGACTGCATCCGAAATTTCAGGTGCCCTATTCCTGGCCCCGGCCCAATCGGGGCTCCCGCGAATGAAGCTCGGCCCGGAGGAGAGCGCGCGTTGGGCCTCCGCGCGGTCAAGCCCGTCTTCCACGGTTGGCGCGACTCCCGAGGCTGCCTGCTGCGCCTGTGCGACTCCCGAGGCTGCCAGCTGCGGCTGCTGCGCCTGCACGACTCCCGAGGCTGCCAGCTGCGGCGCCTGCGCGACTCCCGAGCCTGCCTGCTGTGCCTGAGTGACGAGACGCATGTCTCGGTCAACAGACGGCGCGTGTCTCGAGGCGCCGCCTGCCAGCTGCAGCTGCCGCGTCTGAGTGACGAGACGCGTGTCTCGGTCAACGGACAGCGGATCTCCCGAGGCGCCGCGTGCCTGCTGCACGGGAATCTCGAGACGCGTGTCTCGGTTTCCGGGGCCGTACCCTCCTGAACGGTCCTGATGTTGCCACGCGTCCCGCTGCACTGTTGGAGGTGACGTGCTGTCAGGCCTCGTGCTCCACGCCATCAGCACCTGTTTCCCACTCCTCATCCGCTTAACCTCTTCATCTTCGCCATTTTCCTCCCATGATACACTTTCAGCATCCGCTTTCTCTGAGTCACTTTTCTCTTTCACCATTTTTGCACAATTTCTGACCCTGCCATCCTTCCCGGTTGCCTGCGCCTTTCCCCCTTCGGTCGATTCCCATTGGCGGGAGAGATGGGATGTTGTCCCTTTCACTGTTAGCTCCCCGGTCCGGCTCTCCTGAACGTCCCTGTCAGATTCTTCCGTTATAGCAGCGACCGCCGGACATGCATGCTTCCTCATTTCCAGCGAGGTCCGTCCTCGTGAGATGGGCCGATTGGTTTCGTTGTCCTCCTGAACTCGGCCGGCCCCGGTATCCCTGCCTCCATATACTCCATCCCGGAAGTGTGCCTCCTCCCTGTCCTTCCATGTTCCATTTTCGAACATCTCGAGCCTCAGCTCGGTCAACCTTTTCTCCACCTCTTCCGACTCATCTAACTCCGTCCCCGGACAGGAACTCATTTCAGACCCATAGGTAGAGTTGTCACTGCTGTGTTTCATTTCGTTCCCCTGCTCCACCTCCGTCACCAGATATCGAACTCCCTCCCGTCTATAGTCACCCTTACAGTCGCGTCAAGCCTCCTCATGTCTTTCCTAGACACCACCAACTGCGCTACATCATAGCGTTGTTCCTTAAGAGTATTTTCTTCGACACTCAACAACTCTCCGAAAGGGGCGATTAGAGTAGCGAAAAAATTTACTTCTCATACATGTAAGGGTACCCCATAACAGTTCACCTTGACCCTCCTATCTGTGTCTACCAAACCGGGTTCCCACTCCTGAATCCCTGTAAACCATTGGTCGAACCACAGCTTCTTCCTTACCATAATCTCTTGTAGTGTCTCATCCCCTTCTACTTCCAACAGAACCTTGTTTGCCCCCATGGGGATGCTGCTCACGTTGTAGATACAATGAGTCAGTAAGAAAAGCTTCGTCTTAAAAGCCGTCCCTCTCTTTCGGACTTCTCCCACGTACGCCTTCCTGAGCCGACTCACATTTTCCGCGTGTGCCGTATAGACCAGTTTCGGTGGCGCTTCCTCCTTCCTTTCTACTGCTCTTCTGACTTCTGTAGTCCTCACGCCCTCTTGATCACATACGGCAGCTGCGTATGATTTTTTGTTGCCGTTATGGCTCCCGTATTGCCCCGTTTGCCGGACCCCTATATGATGTGTATAATGGTCTGGGTTGTCCCTCCCCGTGTTCCTCTGTCTATAATTCTGCTCCATTCGTGAATCAAAACGTGGTAGATTTACCCATAGCTTTTCTGATCCAATAAAGATATTGTCCAACTTAATCACCAGCATTTTCTCATCGACGACATCCCTAAACCGAGCAAACCCGAACCTTTGTTCCGCTTGTTCGGAATGACCACCTCCTGGACGTTGGCGAACCTACCGAATATCTCCCATATATCTTTTGCCATGTAATCCTCTGGAAAATGTGTGAAAAAAATCGAAGTTGTGCGTCTGTTTGCTTTCCCTTCATTCGTTAAAAATTCATTTCTTCTGTTTACATTTTTTCTTCTCATCACCTCCGTCCACCTCTCCTCACCTCTGACAATCTATTCCGGTACCATTATTCTTCAATCGCGAGCTACATAGACGTAGCACCCTATGGGTTCATTGCACTGCGGCCAACGATTCTTTGCATGTTACGCTGGGGTGGATTGAATATAGTCCAACAAAATTCACCGGTCCTTTTTCTGGCTCCGGGACTTTAATGATTTTCCATGAGTAATTAAACAAGGTTGGAATAAAGGTAGTACAATATCCGTGTTTGCTTCCTCAAAGTCTCAAACTCTTTTTATCCCTTATCTCAGATATATTGACTATATTCGTTTTTAATAAGTTATATAATTTTTTAATAAAAAATAAACTGTTAATAATAATATTAATTCAAAACTTATTATGTAATAAATACAAAGTTTTGTAACTTATATATATGGACCTTTTTCTTAACATCTAAATTTGTAATTTATGAAAAAATTTAAAAAGTCATTTAGTTTGAAAATCTAAAAAATTAAGGATAAAAATAGATATTTTAGTCGTTAAAACACTAGTAGTATTAACACAAGATAAATATCTAGATCTGAATCTTTATTTTCATCTTAACTTTAAATTTATATATTCATGGCCGGTTAAATAAAAAATTCATCTTTAAGACGAGTGTAGAGATTAACACCAGATTGGTTTATTTGTAATCAATCCTACGTCTAGTTTGCTAAACTAAGTGTACTTTTGCTTTGCTAAACTATTTTAAATGTAAACTCAGAATAAAATTGAACTATTCAAACTTTAAACGTATATTTTAATTATAGTTTAGTGAAATAAATTAAGTACCGTTTCATCTTCAACAGACAATTTAACTTTGCTGAAAGGGTAAATACGTGATATTCGTACTCCGCAAAATCAAATGTCCACACAATATCCGTTTGGTTCCTTTTAAAAAAAAATCCCTCTGGTTAATTACATAATGAAGATGGATATTTTGTTTAAAATACGGTTAATTATTATAATTTCATTCAAAAAATTATTATAATTATCTCATAACTTTATTAACATATTGTGTTACGAAAATTTTATTTGTTGTATCCGTAATAAAATAGTCTACATTTGAGTTTATGATTATTTTTTATCAATGTTATGATTAAAAAAATACAAAAATTTAATTATATTTTTATGTGTAATTAATCATGTTTGATAATCAAGAATATTGGATCATTATTAACCACTTGTAAAATAAAGTTAATAATCATTTCCGATATAAAGTTAACCACATTTTTATACATAATTAATCACATTTGAATTTCAATAACCTTTTCTTTAACAATGATATTCAATAATCTCATAACATTAATTACTTGTAAAATAATATTAACACATTTTTACATATAATTTTAATTAAGTGGGATGATACCTAAAACTTTTATTGTTAACAAAATATATAAATATAGAGAGAGAAATATTTATATACCGTAAAATTTTTAATCACAACATTTTATATATAGTAAGTTGATTAATTTTACTAATTAATATTTTAAAAATAATGTAAATAAAATATTATAATTAAACATCAACATAAAATTCTTTTACACTATAGATGTTAAACTCATATATATATATATATATAGTCAATGTAAAGCCTCTTTACATTTACAACCAATCATATATTTTAAATGTGACATGTCATTTATTTATTTAATTAAATAAAAATAAAATAATTCTAAAAAAAGGAAACGAACGGTTTGACTCTTCTATTTGACACAGTGGGTTGTATCACAAGAATGTGATCTTTGTCGGCAAGCAAAGAACACAAGTCACAATGAAATGAGAAGGTGAATTTCAATTGGCGTTAACGAGCATCCTATATCCTCATTCCCTTTTTTTTTTTCTTCTTAAATGTTACTAACCAACCGTTCCTTGATTTGGTATAGCAAAACCATGACAACATTTCCATAGAAGAAAATTGAACATAGACAAATCAATACTCTATCTCTATGTCCAATTAAACAAATTGGAATTAATTCTCACTGAATTTTATATCCACACACCAATCGATCAGTCTCTAGTCTCTAATTTTAAATCCCTAATTTTCACAACACGTATACATCGAATTATGTGATGAGAGAACTAAACACTCTTTGAATGAAGGCTATGTAGAAGGTGGGGAGGGATTCAATTTTTTTTAAGAATTATTTTATTTTATTTTTATTTTTGTTTAATTAAATAAATAAATGACATGGCATATTTAAAAGATAGGATTGGTAGTCTGTGTAAAGAGACTTTATACTGGTATTGTATGAGTGATCAATTCTCTTTCTCTCTCTATATATAATAACTGTAGAATTTCAATAAATGGTTTAGATTAAGTTGTTAATTAAACAACTTAAGTATTTTCTCACATAGAGACCTCTCCCCACAAACTCTTAATGTGTAGCTTACTCTCGTCACCCTTGCAGAAGATCACCACCACCCTTACTCCACCACTATCACTGTCGAAGATGGTAGTGACAATGATAGTAGCATTATGTTCCCAATAACAAAGAAGAGACAAAAGTGCAAACTTAATGTGAAATCAAATTATGAACACTTTACAATTACAATGAAAGAATAGGTGTTTCAAAAACGCAATTTGTTTTGTCCTCTTTTGAATTTAAAACACTACCAACTTTTTTTGTTGTTCTTTTTATCTCATTTCTCATTGCACCGCTTTATATTTGTTACATTTTTTTTCTTCTCAATTTCATGTTTTTGTTTTGTTCAATTTGACTAGGGTTTTAAATTCGAGTTTAACACTTATACATTGTCAGTGTAAAAAAATCTTACACTGACGGTTAATCACAACTCTTCGTTTACATGACTTTTAAAGTATTAATGATAAAGTCAATAAACTTATCATATATAAAGGGTTGTGATTAACTATCAGTGTAAAACTCTTTACACTGTCATTGTATAAGTGTTTTTCTCTTTAAACTATGACGATTTATGTATGTTCCATTCCACCATCATCACCCCGCCACCATCGCCGACGACAGCAACGATGATACTAACAATGGGGAGGGGCATCGGTATTGAAGATGGTGGTGATGGAGTGAGGTTAATGATGACCTTACAAAGGATTTCACAAGCGTGGCAAGAGAAAGTCGCGTGTTAAGAGTACATGGGAGAGGTCTCTATGTGAGACGTGAACTTTTTAATTATCAACTCAATCTGAACCATTTATTGAAATCCTATTATTATTATTATGTTTTTCTCATTTCTCACTGTAACTTATTTTCTCACTTGAATTGTCCTCTATATATATACTCCATCTAAACTCATATATAAGTAAAAAAAGTTGAGTTTTGTTTTGGACTTAAATATAAGAAAATTCAAGTACTTTTGTCTTATTTAATGGTAGGTTTAAATAAGTTTTTGTCCCTAAAGTTTTACCAAAAATCAATTTTAGTCCTTAAAATTCAAAAATTTTTTTAGTTCCTGAATCACTTTTAGTTCTTTTTCTCAAGTTAACACCATTAAAAAATTGGTGACAGAAAACACATTTTTCTACTTGTGAATCATTCTCCTCCTCCACCCTAGCTCCCTTAATCTTCAATTTCACATTTGACACAACCAAATATACCGAAACTTATAAATGAACCATGTTAATATGAAAAACAAATTGATTTCATGGATTAAAAGAATATTTTTGAATTTCAAGGATTATAAGTAATTTTTTGTGAAACTTTGAGGAAAAAAACCTTATATAAGCCTTAATGGTATTATTCTTAAAATACTATTCATTTATTACAATCATGATTCTTTTTTATTCATAATATCAAGTTTCAATGAAGGGATTTTTTAGAAATATCCTTATTTTGTACTAGAGATTAATGAAATTAAATTATAATAACTAATTTTCTTAATATGTATGAATTTAGGTATTTTTGCTTATATATAAGTTTAGAGAGAATATTTAATTTCCAAACTAAGAACATTTAATTGTTTCACTCTCTCATAATAATTCATACTACCACCACCACTACCGCCATTGTCACAATCATAGCCATCGTTGCTATCGCTGTAACGGTCACCACGTGATGGTGGTAGTGAAGCATGAATTGTCATAAGAAAGAAAAACAATTAAATGGTCCTACTTTAAAAATGAAATAATATATTTTTTTAATCACATTAAATGGCAAATAATAAAAATATAAAAATTTCACACAAAATTTAATTCTTATTCCATGTCAAGTGTTTGTTGGCTCTTGCCTAATAATAATAGTAAAAAAGAAAGAAATGAAGTTGCTAGTTTTGCTCTAGAAAGTTAGTCAAAGCAAATAATGCATTTTTAAGTTATGATGTGGCACCTTTCTATCGTGGGTTTTCTCTTTTAATAGCCTAATTTCAAATATCAAATGGAAGGAAATGCTCTCTTTCTGTTGCATTTTTCTAATCTTTCTTTCTAATCAATTTATGTTTTTTATTTTTTATTAATAAGTTCGTAATCATTCAACTCATAATTTTGATAGGATAATTTCCCTTTTTGTCCAAGCATTGTGGCTGTGCTTTTTGTTTTTGCCGATCTGAGGTGGTTAGAGACCTCGGTGCCTGGCTAAGACTTCTTCCATGTTGACATATTTGGAGGACCGCTCCAGAAATTCGTCCAACGTCTTTAGCCGTCGCTTTGACACGCTGTCTACGAAGTGTCCTAGCTTTAGGGCTCCTAGTGCGGATTGGAGGGTGACCCCGGTTCTAGGTCGAAATTTTGGGTGAGCATCTAGGAGAGCAGTCTATGAAGGCGTGCAATGGTTCGTCCTCATTCTGCTTAGCCCAATTAGGTCATTTGTCATCCTCTTCGGTCGCTAAGCTGCATAATGTGCCACAAATTTGTCAACGATTATGTCGAAGGTATCGATCGAGTTCGTGGGCAAACGAGACCACCAATTCAAAGTTGTGCCTGTAAGAGAAGTTGGGAACATCCAGCATAAGACACGGTCGTCAAAAGTTTAGTACTTCAGGTGCTTCTGTTGCGTATAATGTAAATCCCATAGCGGATCAATTCCAACGATCCTTTCAAACAAGTACTTTATGTAATCGACTCATTGGAATACAAATTTAGCTATGTCAAAAACACCTCGATGTGATAGTCGAGATTAGTGTTTCCTTCATAGAGTTTGTACATTAATGGCCTCCATCCCTAGGGAAGCCGAGTGTCAAAGATACCATCAACGCAAGGATGTCATTGTTCTCTCTTGCCCGAGTGAGGACATTCTTCTACTATTCTCTTGGACAAAAACTCTCCACCGCTTCTTCCTTGGAGTGGCTGACCATTAATAGAATGGCATTGACTTGTAGAATTTCCTTCAGACGAGTCTTTGTCGTGGTCATCCTCCCTTGGTTAGTTTCTCGTCCATTAGGGGCAAGCGCCCCCACTAGCGGCGTCCTGTCAAAGTGATTAAGGGTTTCTCGGTCAATTGTGCTTGTAGGTTCATGTGTTTGCGTTGGTTGTTGAGATTGTAAGTCTTGTATGATTATTTTCATGGCCGCATTTTCTTCCCAGAGGGAGTGGAATGCTTCCTCCTGTCTCCGTACCATGTCTTCCATTTGTTTTTTAGGGTGTCCAGAGTGTTGATGTCACTCATGGTGTCCCGAGATTGACAACCTCGGGTCTGTACCATGGGTTTTGGGGTGTAGGAATTTTGACGTCCCTACAGACAACGCTATATGTTCTCATCAGATTTGAGCAGAACATCGTGACCTCCCTGATGAGTGTCGTTGGTCCCCGAAGGACAGAGAGGTACTTGCAAAAGGGATTTCGACGCTCAAGTTAATGTAAGTCGTAGCAAAAAAGGGGGTCGAGAACGATCAGAAAAGTGTACCTTACCTTAAGGAATGGGTTATGCTTTTATAGTGAGGAAAGGTTCCTAGTTACCTTTTTTATATTAATTAAATTCTGGGAAAGTTCCCAGTTTCCCTTTTTAGGAGTGGGCTTTTAGTGGCCAAGTTACCCCTTTTAAGTTGGTGATCAGGTATGGAGCCTTGAGTCGAGGTGTCGAGTTCTAATATATCATGCGAGGAGGTCAGGTTGTGGCCTCTTCGTGCGGAGTAACCGATGTCAAATACCGAGGACGAGGAGGGGGATACAATTACACTTAAGGTTCTGTACTACTCCAAAGAATGTATTTTGTAAGAATCAAACTCAAGCCCTTTCCCACACAACTTAGGTCATGTCATTTAAGGAGTTATACTTAATTTTTTTATCTTTTACATATATGCTCATTAAATCACATGATGATTTTTTATTTGAAGAGAACAAAAGATTTCATCCTAAATACGCAAGGCAGTTATAAAAGCATGCACTATTATTTATTAGTATTTAGTAAATTTTACAAAAATTATACTCTCCAAACTTATATATAAGAAAAATACATAAATTCACACATATTAACAAAATTAGACATCATCATTTAATTTCTCTAATCTCAAGTACAAAATAATGGTATTTCTAAGACACCCTTCATTGAAACTTGATATTATGAATAAAAAAGAATCTTGATAATAATTAAATAAAATATGTTTGAAATAATAACATTAAGCAACACAAAAGTAGTTGAATTTGTTTTTATTTTAATAAAAAAATCCATTTTTTTTATATATGAATTTAGAGAGAATAATATATTTTTAATAACATTAAATAACAGATAATAAAGATAAAAATTTCATATACAATTTTAATAATATTAAATGACAGATAATAAATATAAAAACTTGATATTGTGAATAAAAAAGAATCTTGATTATAATTAATTAAAATGTGTTTGAAATAATAGCATTAAGCAACACAAAAGTAGTTGAATTTGTTTATATTTAATAAAAATAAAATCTAATTTTTTTCTTATATATAAATTCAGAGGAAATAATATATTTTTTAATAACATCAAATAAAAAATAATAAAGATAAAAATTTCATATACAATTTAATTCTTATTTAACCCCACAGAACGCTAGTCAGCAAGATAATCTTCTAATTATTATTATAAAGTAACAGCGACTTCCTATGGTGGGCCTTTTCCTCGTTATTTCAGATTATTATGATGACAATTCATTCTTATCTAAGAGACTAAGACGCGGATTTTTGTCTGAAAGGGACCCAACTCTGTTTAAAATTTAAAACTAAATAATTGATCTTTCTTAGTGGGGGAAACTTTGGAGACTTGGAACAAAACAGACAACAAGGAACAAATTCCATAGTTCTTAGTGATTTCTTCTTCAAAAGCAGTTTGGCATAAAAACCTTTCATAATAAAGTTGTCCTTAATATGTAAAAATCAATTATGAATAGAAAACTTTTACAAGAATTCTTTCAACTTATTTAGAATTATTTTTCTTTAATTATGAACATGCTGATAGCCTATTATCTAGTTCTTCAATGCATCTAAAAGAGTGTCATTGCCTGCCTCGTTGAAGTACCAATACAATGACTCTAGTTTAGAACTTTGAAGGGATACACAGGTTGAAAATGAGTGAGCTTTGGATAATTTCATAAGTCATTACCTCACTAGTTACTACATTATGAAGTATTGGATAATTTCATTTTAACTCAAAACATAGTTTTTGTTTTACTAGGTTTAAATCTAATGTTCAGTAGAAGCCATTACAAAATTGGGCTTTTCACTAATTCAGAAATTTATTTTTAAGATAGAGTAGATTAAGTAAACTTATGTGTAAACTTTTGCGAGTTGGAATGAATTGATCGGTGAGAATAAAAACCTACAATTGTTACGAAGAAATATAGAGCTCAAAATTTACCATCCACTAGTCATAACTGAACAGTGGTTGTGAATAAAAACAGTCAAGTGTTACTGCAGCAAAATTTATCACTTCTTTCTGTTGGATTTGGAAAGTGTTGTTGTTAAATGTTGATGCTCATAGCAAGCGGTTTGGATTTAGAGTTTACAATAGGTCCGTGGTACCACTAAGACGCCAACCATCTATAAACTGAATTACTCTCCTGAGTAGGGAAAGAAAATGTGCCAAGAATTTTAAACAATAAATGCTTGCAGACCAGCGAAAATTGGTAAACAATCTGTAAACAAATTGGCTAGCAGCTCAATTATTTTGTAAAATAATATTTTACATACATAGCTTTACCATAAAACAATGCAAATTGAATAGTGAAAATTGTATGGCTTGGTATGTGAAGAAAAACCTCATTGGAATACTAAGTTAACAGATATAATTACAAAGAATGTAAGAAAGAATCTGGAGTCCTTAATGTATCCATGGACCTCTTGGAAGGAGTCTACCGCACAAAAAAACTAACAATTGCACCTAAGTAGTCATGCAGCTGAAATGAAAAGAAAAGAAGTTAAGACATCCAAACAGCAAACAGGAATTGTTCAGTCAAATGAATGTAATAAAAATATAAAATCCACATATAAAATATCTTCCATTTGAAAAAGGATAAATTGACTCAGTTTCGGATATCCTTGGCCTCATGTAGACAACCGAAACATTGACATGTAGGCATTTTTCTAGAATTCCAAAAAACTATTTTTAATGGAGGTTATTTAATGTTGTAAAAAGCGTCTACATGTTATTATTTTATTTGAGAACTTAACGGTGGATATATAAGAAATTTAATCCAAGTTTTGTCTTTTGGAGAGTAGTGCGGTATCCACCCTTGAATTTTTGTAGGTTAAGTAAAAATCATAATACACTTAAACTGAATCAGGTATGGATAATGGAACACCATTATTAGTTCTTGAAAATTGTTAAAAACTTACTCTCTGACATACTCTCTCCTATTGGTGACATTTAATGTTTCTGTCTCTTGATTTTGTAGATTTCAATCAATAATGGATAATGGAACACCCTTCCATTAGATGTATGTGTTTATTTGAGCTCAAGTATCTTCATGTGCATGTCACAAACACATGTAAAAAGAAACATTTCTAAATTTTACCTGAGTCAGAATACTTTTTCCAGTTTGACCTTCAATAACTAGGCCAGCTGTGAGACCAATCATTGCCCCTGCTCCATTAATTGCCTCAATTTGACGTCTTCTCTACAGTCACAACATTAAGTTTGCCAAATCTTTAGTGAATTGGGAACAAGGTTTCATTACAGTATACTTAGTTTCCTTCTGTCCAAACAAATAATTGAGAGGCAGGAAAATGACTTTCAAACTTCTTATATACTTCTATGTATACTAAAAGACAATGACCCTAAATGTGCGATTTGAATTAACATAGAACTGCTTTCACCTTGAGTCTCTCTTTTGCTTTAATTCTTTCCATTTGTTTGGCAGCCAATCGCTTGGCTTCCACAGGATCAACCATGACCACATCATCATTAGAACCTTTCTTTCCTGAAACTACCTGTGTAATTATTAATATTAATATAAATTATAAAAGTTGTAGACCTCACTAAACAGCTAAACAATGAAATGTCATACAGAAAAGGGATAATTTTCCACAGGAGTGGCAATAAAGAACTGGAACCACATGATTTTCTAATATAAGCTAAATATTCAAAAGAAACAAGGCTTTAAGCAAGAACATGATGCAATGTTATCAATGGCGGATAACAGAACATAGTAGAAGGCCAAAATTCCGTCATAAAAACACATTATTGTGCCTTATGGCCCCACCATGACAGACAATCTTTCACAAATTCTATATAAGGGTTAGTAAAGAATCTGCTATGTCATGGCGTTATTGTGCCACCATAGCAGTTATTTAACAACACTAACATGGTGTAACTTAGAATAATTGGTTTATAGCATTAAAAGAAAAGTGTACTGAAAATTTGAAAATCATAATCCTCAATGTATAACTACTAGTTTAGACAACAGAATAATTCCAAGAATGAACGGTTTAGGATAAAGCTCAAGAATATCATGTCACCAGAAGATACCATCCCTTATTTTCTCATAGAATGCCAGAAGGCAGCTATGGAGCCAGATTTCAATGATACTTATGCAACCGGTAATGATTATGGTTTTTATTAAACAAGCTTGAGACACAAATATATAAGAACATCAGATATTGTCACCTGAAGTTATTATATCATACTAAAATTTAGGAATGTCTTCAATAATGTTTTCTTAACTATTCTTCTACATGAAGTAATTATATTCCTCTACATGAAGTCATTATCCATTGTATTTTGTATATGGAAACGTAACGTAGGTTTTCCTTCACTTTTTAGTCCTTTTTATTTATAGTAATAACTCCCACAGATTTGACAACCATGCCATTCATCAAAGTAACAAGACTTTCAACCTTTTCCATACCCAGACATCCTAGTTGAATTTTCAATTGAGAACCATTGTTTTTTGTATTTTTACATCAGTGCATGTGTAGACCATAAGATAGAGTCATACAAGAAAGTGTATATGTAGGAAATGCATAAAAGCAAAACAAAATGATAACTGATAAGGCCTATAAATTGAAAGTTCCGAACAATATACATAAATTCAAAATAAAAAAGAAGCATCCCATCTAAATAGTTCTATATGTTATTTTCAAGCAACAACAAAGAACAAACTAGGAACAAGGAAATCTTCACTTAGATCATAATTAGGATTTACCAGGACTGGAAATGCTTGACCTCGGGTTCTATTGGCAAGTAATCTTGCATCTTGCTCTTTTCGCCATCGCCACCTAAAAGCAGAGTTCATTAAACAACAAAACAAAGGTCTTATCCCACAGGTTTGTTGTGCAGATTCTGGTTTCAAGCATGGAATTAGAACACTGAACTCTCACCCCGAATGAAGATAAATTCTCTCTTCCTCAGCATAATGTTTTATCCATATCACATCAATGCTATTTTTTTTAATAGATAAATGTTAATTCGTTAGTGGAAGGGATTGAAACTCAATCTGTCCCTCCGTCACTCATTTAGGTCAACCTTGTACCTCAAAACAAAAACGTTGGTTTGATTTAGGACTAATATGAATGCTGTGCAAATAAATGACGTGGGGCTAATTAAAGAGTGGGAAAATCTTAATAACAAGCAGTCATGATAACTGTTGGAGAAGGTTCCGTTGGGCGAAGAAGAAGAGAACGCATAAATTAGAATAAGAAACAGTACAAGTAGGTGCAGTGAAGGAAAAGGAAAAGAGAGAAGAGAAGTTACTTGAGAAAAGCGGGAGGAGAGCGGTGATGAGGGTAAAAGGAAAGAAAAAGAGCGTTGGTTGGCTGTGGAATGGTGCCCATTGCCCTCTCCTAACCGCTACAACCTACACCTTCTCTTTATCCACCATTAAATATACATATTTTTTTAAATGAATAATTAGTATATATTATTAGTTTAAACAAAAATTACATTCAATTATGAATTTTCGTTTATATAATTTTTAAAATAATAATAAATAAAATAAACAAAATTAACCGTTGTGATTGAATATAATGTCAATGTAAATTTAAGCAATTTTAAACATATATATATATATATATATATTTATTTGCTTTTAAACCTTTAAGCAATTTTAATAATGAGCTTAATTAGTATACACAGTAGTGTTTTATCCTGACATTCAATCATGACTTTTAAAATAGTAATGAGTAAAGTTAACAAATTTACATGTAAAAATATTTGCACTCACAATATATGTCAATTGAATTCTTTAATAATTAATTTTTTATTTAAATCTTTGTCATAATTTATTTTAAAATAATTGTTTTTTCAACAATAAAAATATAAAAACAGCTAAAATATTTATTGTAATATAATTACAAATTATAATTTTCAATTGTTTAAAATAAAAATTTCAGATGTAGTTCCAAATAGCTTCTAATTTCAAAAGTTATAATTATATTTGTTTTTACGACTAATGTCAAACTAAAGGTTAATTTTAAGACATTAAAAACGAAAGTTTTTATTAAATTTTTCTAAAAATAATTTTAAGAATAAAATTTTTTTTGGTGTCTTTATAATTTTCAAATTTTGATTTTAGCCTAATTTTTTTATTGGGAAAAAAAATATTATTAAAAAATAGAGGTGAAAGCATAAGGAATGTCTTTAAATAAGTTACAAATGAAACTAATAAAAAACTAAGATCTTCGCTCCAGAGTCCAAAATGAACTCTACCTTTCACAAACAATGCTTTCACTTTGCATAGAAGTTTGTTGTAAGATTTATTGATCAACATCATTCCCACGAATTGAGTTGTGTATTTTGAACAATGTCGAGGACATCAAATCTTTGAAGACTGCATTATTTTGACACTTCTAGAGTTGCCACAAACTTGCAAGTCACGCTATTGACCAAGTTTGTTGTCGTAGCTCATGACCATTAATCAACTCATTGAATTGAAATGCATGACACTTCACCAAACACGATAGAGTTGTAGATATACCTCACCAATAACATATCTCTTGCCACACCCTAACTAATACTACACAATTAATAAATAGGTGGGCTCCTATTTCTTTTTCTTACCACAAAGCCCGCACACAGATTCCTCTTGAGATAGGATCTTGCATTTAATTCACTCTTGTTGGTAATTTGTCACATTCAAGTTGCCACGCTAGCATGTGCACCTTTGGCAGATCTCCTTTCAACAGTAGGTTGAAAAAATTATTCTTTTAAGACCTCAGATCAGTTGTTAATAACCTGTTGGCAGATGAAACAAAATACTCCCTCGATCCTTCCTTACTCTATACCCATTTATCTGTCACTCCATCTATCAACACCATCACCCTCAATCTACTCTTCAAAACATCAAGCAACTCTACCTCCCATTCAAACAACTCCCTCCTCCAATCCCAAATCCAGCCCTCATTCTCCCTTTGCCTATCCCTTACTAATACTTTATTATCCATTTGTAAGCTGAAGAGACGTGGGAATTCCTCCTAAAAGCTTCAATCATCTCGCCATCTATCCTTCTAGGAATAAACTACCTTTCCATCCCTGACACGACGACTAATGTTTCTTGACCACCAGTCTTGACCCAACCCATCCTTTTCAATAAGCTGTAACTCCACCCACCACTGAGAACATCTTACTCTACTTCACCTCCCACCTACCATCCTAATTTAAATACTATGACTTCAAGAGTCGCACCCAAAGACTATCATGTTCTACCAACAACCTCCATTTCCACTTCCCTTATAATGCTACATTGAACTTTGCCAAATCTCTCAGCCCTAAGCCCCCTGATTCTTTTTCCTTGTAGACCTTTTCACAAGACAACCAATTTACTTTCCTATAATTCATCTTACACCCCTTCCCCACAAAAAGTTTTTAAACAAAGAATTGGGATGAAAGATTATACCTTTCGGAACCTTGAAAAACGAAGAAAAGTAGATAGGCAAAGCCGACAAGATAGATTTTAGTAGCACAACCCAACCAGTCATAGAAATGTATTTGTTTTCCTAGAGGACAATCTACGTTCAACACTTCCCACCACTATTTTCCACATCCGCAATCTAGTGGATGAGTCACCAATAGGTAGTCTCAAATACTTAAAAGGCACACTCTCCACCTTACAATTTATCAAACATACAACTCTAAACAACCAATCTTTGTCCATGTTCATACCACTAGTTGACTTTTATAAAAACTTACCTTAAGCCTTATAGTACTACTTTCAGCCCCTCCATAGTCTCCCACTCTATCTTTGCTATTAATAATGTGTCATCAACAAACTGTAAATGTGACACATTGATATAATCTTTCCTAATGTTATACCCCTTCCATAAACCTCACCCTAATGGCCCTCTACACCATTTGGCTCAATCTCTCTATTGCAATAAGGAACAAGAAAAGGTGAAAGAGGATCACCTTGTCTAAGGCCCCGACCTACGTTGAATTCCTCTATAGGACTGCCACTAAGCAACACTGAGATTCGAGTCATTGATACACATTCACACATCCACCTAATCCACCTTTGCCCAAACCCCATACCCACCATCACATCTCAGTAATATTCCCAACTCACTGGATCATAGACTTTTTCAAAATCAACCTTTAAGTATACAATTATTTATTATTTCTAGCTCATTCCTTATCAAGACCCCATCCAAAATCTGACCCCTTTAACCAGAACGACTTGAATTTCAAATATGACAACTTGCGTTATAGCTTTTATTCTATTTACCAACACCTTTTTTTTTTAGCCTAATTAATTTCTTGTCTATTCTTTATTCTTCTAATATTGAAATCATTACCTTTTATTTTACCTTTCAAGTAGTTATCTAAATTATTTAAAAAAGAAAAAGTAATGATTTTTAAATTAAAAGAAAAATTGACTAAAATCAAACTTTTAAAAATTCTATAACGTAATTTTAAGAACTTGATAAAAACATAAGTAATGCAATTTCTTATCTCTTTCTATAGGAGGGAATAATAATAACAATAAAGAATAGTAACATATTACGTACGTAACCTTCTGTCCAATAACATATCAAACTCTTTTGATCATTTGCTTCATAAAAAAAATGCTTACTGAGATAAATACACAAAGAAAAACAAAGAGATATATTAAGAAAAGTGGTTGACGCTTTGGTGCATCAGTTATTTTAAATCGAAACGGAAGTTTGGATGAATTTTCAAATGGGTTAACCCAGGGAATAGTTGTTTTATCATTTTTAAAGAAATAAATATTACTATATTGAGTCATGGGTAATCCTAGACCCATATTCTACTATCTATAATTTCTTATCTTTTATGTTTATTTATTTATTTGTCATTCACTTTATTCATTTTGAGTTAATTACTATCCTTTATTTTAATTATTTAATTTTTTTTATTTAATTATTTTTAGTTATAAATTTTTTGTTTATTTATTATTTCATCATTTAATTTATTTTACAGTAATATACTAGTCCATTTTTGTACCTGTATATTCGTTCCTGACACGTGCTTTGTTCGAGCGTAATCTTAAAAAGCTCACTCCTAACGGGTGGAGAACCTATAAGAAGCACTCCAATGCTCAAGTAGGTAAAGTTTGGCCTAGAGTAAATGAACAGCACTTTTAGAAAAATACCTTATTTATTACCTCGATATTTGATATCTATTTATAGTGGTAGATTGAGTTTTTACTTGTTGGGTCTTGCCTAATCAATCAGGAATTAGGTAATATAACTTTAAACTTAGTTTTCAGCTGATAATCAAGATTAGGCTGACTAATCTCTTAATCTGTCATCACATGTCTCCCTTGTTAAGGCAAATTTGTGTTTGGGTTTATGGCTAAACACTTCAAACCGAACACTTAGTGTCCTAACCAAGCATTCCTATTTCAATCGAATACTCCTCATCCTGTACACTTGCCCCTAGTTTTGATTGCAGCGAAGTGAGAATTGAAGCTTTAAAGAAGGGGTAGAGTTCGTGAAAACGAATAGAAATCTTGCTCAGGTTACTATCGGATGTGATGGTGGTACGGGTAGCAAAAAAGGTGCATGCATCTAGACCGTTGATTTGAAGTGTTTGGACATAGGGGATCATGTTGGTTCCCCCTAGGCTTATTGGTTATAAATATGAGGGTCTATCTTTAGCTTCCCTTCACTAAATTCTTTTCTTTCTGAACCGAAGCATCTAAGTACCAAGAGATCCTTAATTTCTTAACTCTTCCCTTTCTGTCAGGTACGCTCCTCCGAAATGTCTTCCTCTTCTTTTTCTAGTTATATTCCGTCTTAATCTTCTTCATTACGGGGTGATGCCTTAGATTCAACCGAAGTCACCCCATCAAATGAGGGGAGCAATGTTAATTACATGCAAAATGGTCAAAATACAAGGCTTTAAAATAAAATGTGCCCCTAATTCCTAAGACAAAGTAAAATATTTACAAGATTAAAATCCTAAGCTTATGGCTTCATGTCTTCATGTAAGCACCCATCCAAGCCTAGTCTCTTTTTCTTGAATCCTCCTAGCCATGATGTTAGGTGGGATTGCATCAAACCTGCAATGAGAAATAATTGGGCACATGATAGAATGAACACTGCAAAATGAAATTAACAATGAAAATTCATACAAGCAATTATTATCAATCATGAAGTGCTAAACAGAACATGACCCTAAATTATACTAAACAATGTATGAGCAGTGTCGGAAGTATCTTGTTTGCCTAACTACAAAAGTAAATACCAACAAAGACTAACAGAAGCAACCAAGCAATTTGCAATCAATTGTTATATTTAGAACTGGTATCACCTAGCTTACAACCAATAATTAAATACAGCTTTTTTTCTTTATTAGCATTCAAATCAGTTTCCTCGTCACTATTTTTAGGCCTTTGTTGGGGAAGTAACACCTCATTGTCAATGTTATGTATTATGGTTTATAACTTCAATAAGTGACCATTTTTCTTCCATCAAATGATACTCAATTTCATTTGTATCACCTCGTTAATCCTTAGTTTGTTAACAAAAATTTGCACATCCTCAAATGTTGGAAAACAATGTCGAGTTGTTGTAATATGATGATGCTGCAAAGTTTTGTCAATAAACAATGGAATCAAGTATCAAATGTTGCAGGGTTGCACACCTTTTGGCTTCCAAATGTTCTTACGTGAATCATGAATGGGCCTAAAGTGTAGAATAAAAACAAATGCAAAATATGAATAAGTTGGGTATTCATATAGTATTAAGTAGATACCATGATAATTACTAACATAATCATCCAAGCAATTTGCAACCATTGTTCTATTGAGACTAATGATTACTTGCCATACAATCTATCATTAAAAGCAGTTTGCCAACTTCTTTTGATGTGGTTCTTATCAAATTAACACTCCTTGATTCATTCTTACATTATTTACATATAGATTCAGTTCTTATAGGAATAATTGTGCCAAAAGCATTTATTCAAAAGTACGTAATGGTTGTCCTTACCAGCCTACCACAACATCTTCAACAACCAAATCCTATTGATTATGATTCAACAATGAAAGCAAAATCAAATCAACCTATACTAAATCTCATTCATGAATGACTACAACAGTCTCCCGAACCAAATTGTATCTGTCTCCCGAATCGAATATCTTTCAACCTATACACTACCCTTCAGTAATGACTATACAAATGTCTATGGACTGCAACACACCATTTATGAAACTTTCAATTGTCACAAAAATGACCTTCCAGAATAACACAATATAATTAAACAAAAAAGCAAAGATTATGCTTCTCAGAATAATCCTTAACCAAATGTGAATTGTTTCTTATTTATGCAGATTATGAACTTCAACAGATTAATACAATATTAGCTCTTACAGAATAACTTAATATGCTTCACTACATCAAATATGTTAGTGTACTCACACAACCAATAAGGCTTAATATAACTCTATTACAAAAGCAATAGCAAAACATCTCATCAACAACAGATAAATTCCTTTTATATGCTTCTGACTTCATTGTTCTATAACTTAATTGTTAACAAAAACATTGTTACCTAAATAATCAATCTAATTAATTGCGCCAATATTACCAAGGATTATATGCACACAAAAAAATGGCCACAATCGAGGTTCGAAGACACGAACATTTTAAAATGTATGATTAGGGTTTATGATTGATTGCAAATAAAAAGTTAGTGTTTGTCAAATTGGGGGTTTCATTTGAATAAAAAAGGGATTTTACGAACCAACAACAACGACCATAACAGGGGTTCCAACAGAGGGATTTTCTAAAAATGTAAAACCAGGGTTTACAAACGAATGTAAAAGAGGTTAGATTCAAATAAGTTTTCGTTCGAATACAATCGAATTCTCAAAACATCAGTATCTGAATACAAAGAGGTATAATGAAAACATGGTTTTGAATAGTAATAAAAAGACATTTATGTAACAGTAAAGACATCAATAAAATAACTTACATGTCAATGACGAAAACAACGAAGACACAGTACTTTGACAAAGTTGGAGAACGATGGAGAGAGGAACAGGTTTGAATAAGGTGGAGAATAATGGTGGCAAGAACGGTTTTGAATAAGGGAAAATTGGTAATCACAAATAATTTAAGAAACTGAACTACATGTTTACCTTAAACCATTCAACACATGGACCAATGAAAGGTTGCCATATCATAGACTGTTTCAATACATTCTAGCTACGAATGGTGCCCTAGGAAGAGCCTAAAAAAATAAGTTAGAAGGTGATGAGATTGAATTAAATTTACATCAGAAAGAGTTATTGATTGCAGTTGGTCATCAAGAGATAGGGTATCCTTAATTGGATGACGTTTGCTACAATCACAGAAAAAGACAATGAAAAGCACTAATTATCCCGAGCAATAATGGAGGCAATAAGGGTTGAGGTGGCGATAGGGGTGATGAAGAGGCGTATGGCAGCGAAGTGGAGTGACAGGGCTTCGTGGCAAGGTTCACGCCAAACGTGTCGTGCCTCAAGTGTGTGATAGAGGACACGAGGAACATGCAGACCCAAACACCACTTTCTTGGACACCACAATCCTTACAACTCTAATATCAGTATCATCTTCAACGGGTAAAGGGGAACATAGCACTACCACTACACACCCTTCCATTCCTTTATTTGCTCACTCTCACTCTTCTCCCTTGGATCCTCCAAATTAACCTTTCAAATATCACATGCATAGTTATACTATTCTTATTTAAATAATATCACAAGCATAATTAAAATAAAAAAATTATGACTGAAAAATCAATTTAAACATTCAAAACTTAGACATATAAATGAATCAATAAATTATATAACACTCCTATAACTAAATTTTCAAGGTATATTAATGTTGTTCTTAGCACTTTTGACCAGACATGTACAAATCCATTTCAACCACAACTTATTTTTTCCTTAAAATATGTTTTAAGAAAAAATAAAATTAGATAGTATTTATACTTTTTTTTAAAAAAATATATAATTTTTAAAAATATATTTTATTATAAAATAAAAATAATAATTATTTAACCGCTTTCAAAGAAGCTTCTAAATTAAAATAGAACTTTGCAAATATTTTATATTTATTTTTTAAGTTCTAATTTTTATTTAATTTAAAATTAAATAAAAAAATTGGGTTAGAAATAGTATATTCAACAAAATTTATAAACACTTTTGTTAACAAATATTTAAACTTTTACTTTTCGCACTTAGAGGATAATCTCATTCATATTTTTAAATTAATTCAGAACTGTGAATCAGTCCCCTCCATTCAATTTTTTTTTCAAATTAGTCAAATTTAATTCTTTATTAATTATAATATTTTTTTTATTAATATATTGTCAAATTATTTTATGTTTTAAACTTTGTTTTGTTTTTATTATGTGATTTTTTGTTTGATTTTGATATTATATGTTCAGTCTGTTTTGTTTGAAAAATTTATAGACTAAATTAATATAAATGCAGAATTTGTTTGTGAGCATTACTTTTATATTTATTTTATATAGATATACAACTTTAATATATTTTTTATATAGACAAAATCATGCGAGTCAATGAGTTTTTCAATTACTGATGGACAGTTGGTTTCTGAAATTATGATTACATCCACTAAATAGTAAATACATAAATTGATTTTGAAAAATTGTTTAAATATTTTAATATTTAGATTGTGTTTATTTCACGAACTAAAAATTCATTTTGGAGAATCTAAACAGTAAGCATGATATATTCCTATTTTTATTACAGGTTTTAAAGAAACATGTTCGAGTACCAAATATCCTAGACACATGAATATGATATATTCATTAAAATAATGAAAAGTGTTCTTTATGACACATGAAGTTTCCATATTTATTTATTTTCATTTATATTAAAAATTATTCTTACAAATATTAAAATACAACCACACATATTTTAAAATATATCCAGAAATATGATTCCTTACTAAGTATACTATTCCTAAAAATAGTTTTTAAGAATACATTATAATCACTTAAAGCAAACACCTCCTCAGTCTTTAAATTAAAATTTAATAGAATGTTAAATATTTATTCATTTAAAAAAAATAAAAGGTCAATTTTATCGTTAAAAGTTCGACGCAAAGGTCAATTTTATCGTTAAAGGTTCGACGCACTATTGTTATTAGTTTAGGCTCTGAAAATAATAAAACTTTAAAGAATTATAAAAAAAATGCAATATAACAACCATTTGAATCCAGATCTAAAAAGCTGCACATCTTAAATGATAATATCAACATATTTTTAAAAAATTAAATGAAAAAAAAAAACTTATATCATTCACCTAATCACCTTTCAAAGACAAAAATTGTTATTTACCCCTTCAAGAAATAAACTTACTCTTACTCTAGCTTTAAAATTTTAAAAAATAAACATAGAGTCAAACTTATTTATGGGTTAAATTGCATTAACATTAACTTACATTTCTTATAATTACATAAAATACTCATGTTTTTTATGTCCACAAATTTCTCATATCTTTTTAAATAGAAAAATTACATTGATAGTCATTTTCATGTTATATACATGCATAAAGGAATTTACCTTCTCCAACTGGCATACTTAAATTTTGACTTGTGTTCTATGAGTTCCATTGTAGTTTGTTAATTGAATTGAATGATTCAGTCTTTCCTTCCAATTTGACAAAAAAGTCTATACAGCGCTTGATTGGGTGAAAATAAGGAGGATGTTTCATACAGTTTTGTTTAATTCATTTTGTAGGTGGAAAATGGAGAACAAAATCCTCTTTATCGAACTTTAACTCTCCTTCATATTAAAAATATTTAACAGAAAGGTGAGGGGATTTAAAGCATGTCAAACGAATAGAATACAACACCCAATTTATATTTTGAAATAAAAAAATCTAACATGAAAATCATGATAAACTCATAAAGTTAACTATATTTTTAAAATCCTTTTTTTTTCTTGTGAATCAATAAAGAAAAAAAAAATTCCCCTCTTCTCTATTCTTAACAAAATAAAATTATTAAAAAAAAAAAATCCCTCTTGCTCCCTTTATTAAAATGCCTCTTATCTCCTTTTAACAAAAAAGTCTCTTGTGTGACTGAGTTCTCCTGTGCTCCATCTTCTTGGGATTGTGCCGAAGACCAAATTTATCCAACAATCACAAGTAATAAAAACTGCCCAATAGAAGATAGTGCCGGTACTCGACGTGCTCCAACATACACTCCAATGAAAAATGTTTTATGTATACAAAGACATCACCTCGCATCTAATAAGTATACAAGAGAATCAAACTACAGAAACTAAAATAATGCGTGCATTCACCACACGTAATTTCCCCATGTGTAAATAGCTAAGGAAACAAAACACGATAATAATTTTAAAAAATGAGGCAAAACAGATAATGAGTAAACTAAATTCACTACTTTTCCCCCTCAAATATTCACACACCCAATTGCCGAAGTACCAAAATAATGAAGAAAGAAGACTTAGACTCACTTCCACCTTAAGCCAAATTAATCACGGAATATATGCAGAGGTAGAAATATTAGGAAGGATGGACAATATTTGTGTACGTAAATTAATTAGTAGGACAATATACACATGTATTAAGAAAACTTTAAAGTTTAGTAAGGACAATCGCCCCCAATGTCTACCAAATACGTCCCTCCCTGAATATATGTGCCATCTTCCAACGGGTCACATCCAGAGATTAGAGGATGTTTTTCAGCGGCATCATACCATACCCAATAATTGCATGACCTTTTGTTGTGAATTGAGATCGTGCAAATTAATAAAGTCTCTATTGTCACCAAAATCACGATTCTGTCACATGCGACATGCCCCATCCATTCGGTTGGATGATATAAATGGACACCCCTCAACACTAAGGATTAGCACAAAAGAAGCAAAGCAAGGAAATAATGTGTACAATTGCGGGCAAATGCAGCAAATGTCACAATGAAGTTGCAAATACTGCCCAAGCATTTTACAAACTGCAAATTCAAAAACTCCATGACAATAACTTTTGTGGAGTGAAAATATGTGAAGATCATACACACCGTTAATATCTACCATTTGTTTTCATATCTCTCTAGTCTTTACCAATTGTATTATTCTAGGTTGATATCCAAATTGCTAATGTAGTTTTATATCTCTCTAGTCCTACAAGTAGTTTGCAACTCTGCTTGCATCATGCTAGGACAAGACGTATTATTCAACAAGAATGAGGTTATTCCCACTTTGGTTTTCTCCTTTCATTCAAACCTATCCTTTAGGTTGGAAATATGTTGAAAGGAAGAAAACCAAATATGAAACGGGTTTGAGGTGATTTATTTAAAAAATCAATAGCATTTTTTTCTTGGTGAAAGAACTTTTTTTAAAAAAAAGAGGAAAGCTTAAAAAAGCTTAAAAAAGAAAAGTGAAAGAGGCAGGCCAACCGTGAAAAGGTAATCTAGTTCATGATATCAGCGTGGTTTATGATAAAAAGAAGAAAAGTTAGGATGTCCAAAGTAGAAACTCGACATCAATCCATCAAGAACTTAACAATTTAAACCGGAAACGTGATGGGTAACTAGGAAGACGATTGATTGGGCAGAGTGTGGCCATGGAGAAAATTATGTCCGCAAAGAAGGAAAGCGATCAAGTAGCAAATTATGAGTTAAATATAGGAAGAGTGAACAAGGGTGAAGAAGGTAGAAATGAGTAAGCAGGGGAAAAGCAAGAGGAAAATAGACAATGATAAGGAAGTGGGAGGAAGAGGAAGATGAAGGTGATAAGAAGAAGAGAGTTAGAATTGAAAGAATTATAGAGAAATAATCCTTAATTAACTTGTTCCCAATGGTTGAAATGGGAAAAAGAAGTATTGGTGGAATTGATACTATACATGATGTGGAAAAGGCATAAAAAGGAAAACTTACAAGCTATAAAAGGGTGGTGTGAGAAGTGGCAGTGGCAGTGGCAGTGGCGCAGGCAAAAATTGGGGAGGAAGGAGAAGATTGTGTGGGGGCAGGGGCATTGAATCGCACGGGTGTGCGGCACGTGGGGCAGGCGGCGACCTTGAGGAGCCAGGTGTCGACGCATCTGCGGTGAAATAGGTGGCCGCAGGCGGCGAGCTTTCGGCAGCACTGTCCGTAGCGGAAGGCGTCCAAGCAGACAACGCAATGGGAGTCGGGACCCTTGGCGACCCGAAAGCGGGGGAGCTTGTTGATTTCGAGAAGGGGGAGGCCGGTGGAGGTGGGAACGGTGGTGGCGGCGGCGGCGGGGCGGTAGCGGAGGCGGTGGAAGGCACTGCCTAGGAGGAAGAGGTGGAGGAGGAGGAAGGCGGCGAAGCCCAGGAAGAGGAAGAAGAGGGAGGTGAGAAGGAGCATGATGATGGGTTTGAGGAAGAGGGAGAGGAGATTGGGATTTGGCTTTGGTTGAGATTGAGATTGAGATTGAGATTGAGATTGAGATTGAGATTGAGATTGGGGATCTGTGAGACGAGGCATGGTGAATGGAATGAGAGGTTCAAGATTGATTCGAATTTGAATTTCCAATAGAGAGAGAGACGGTATGGTGTGCGCGCTGCCTTTTTTATTCACCTTCTCCCTCTCCTCTATCTCTATTATCTCTATATGTCCTTTCCATATAAAATTCACTCTCTGGAATATTCTTCCTTCCTCTTTTTCTATATTCTTTACATCCTAAAGACTAAACCCATTAATTCCTTATTCATTAATCCCTTCCCGTTTCCTATACCACTTCCTCCCAACATTAGCATTTCTCATTCCTTTTTAAATTATCAATTATATAAAAATCATTCTTTTTTACTTTAAAAAAACTCTAATTCTTAATTAAATTTTATTGATTTTTATTAGTATTAAAAAAAATGTTGACAGGAAATATAAAATTTACTTAAATTGATACAATAAAAATTGTTTTCAACTCTATCCAACTTAAATTATAAGTTATAACCTTCATCTTTTTCTCTTTAATATAAAATTCAAGTCTTATAAATACCTAATTTGTTAGAATATTTTATCCTTTTTTGTATATTAATTATGTATTAGATTTTACTTGATAAATAATTGCATTTTAAGCAAGTTTTCTTTATTGAATTTTAGGTTAATTATTAATTTTTTTATAAACTTATTATTAAAAGAATTTAAACTCACGACTCTTCTTTATCTTTTCTCCACATGTCGACTTTGTTATTAGAACAAACTTACAACTTCAATTGTTTTTTACATAAGAAGACTCCAAAAATAAAGAATAATTAAAACATAGTGAAAAAAAAAATACAAGTTGGCTCAAGTTTAAAAAAAAACACTATGCACAATCATGCTTCTTACCATGCATGACCATGTATACTTAGCAACAGTTTGCTTATGAAGGTTTAATTATGCACAACCTTTGCATGTCACTTGTAGACACCATCATGTATATTTAAGCACAATAATGCATAATTGGGTCTCTAAGTCATATAGTTTATAAATACAACTCAATTTCTTTATAAAAAGGAACATTTTTGTGATTTTGTTCTTCTTTTTAACACTTTTGAGACCCTTGCAAGTTATTTAAGAACTTTGGACTTACGAAGCGATACCATGAACATAAGAGGGTGAAGTGGAATTTTTATGATTTTTATTCTCTATAATTTTGTTATACTTTTTGGATTGTTTTGCCTTCCCAAATATCATGATTAGCTAATTTTCTTGTTGTTGGAATTGTTTTGTAGCACACTCATTGAACCTTGAATTTTTCTTTTAATTGAATTTCTATTTCTTTCATGATCAAATTGTTAATACATGCTTATTGATTAATAGAAATTATCTATCTAAGTCAAGTTGAGTGAACTCTGATAACGAATCTCTTGGTCTCAATGGAATCATTAATAATTGAGTTTTATACAAATTCCATTTTGTGAAAACCTCTCACTTATCTCTTTGAACTTAAACTTTTCTTTTTCTCTATGACCCTTGAGCCAATCATGATAAGTAACCTATAGAGAGTCAATAAGTTTTAATTGGAATTAAAATTGGGTAAATATAATGATAAGTTGTAACCTAGTCTTCTTAATCCATCATAAGGTTTCTCAAATATTCACAACCCCAACTTTATTTTTACATTATGTGCAATAAGTCCTTTTGGGTTGATATTCAATGTCCACGGTTGTTGTTGTGTAGAGTACATTTGTTCTTAAGCACATGGAAAATGTATTAATAATCAAATTAAATTGAAAACACTTGCAATTGTTTCATGTTCAAAAGTTAAAGACCAATTCTACAAACATTTTATCATCATACAGGTCTGGTTCAACTCAACTAGCTCAATGATAGAGCATTTTACTATGCACAGTTTATATTCTTTTTATTTCTTCTAGCTCTATTTTTTTTTAATTTTCAGTTTTAGTTCATTTTCATATTTAAGCCTTTTTTATATATTTATCTGTTTTTGCAAGTTAATAGATTTTATTGGATTGGACTTTACATTGGGCTTAATTGTCTTTGTATTTTCTATATTTTTGTATTTTTTTTTACTTTCATTACAATTTTTAGCTTTATTTTCTAGTAGATTTTTTTGGGTTTTTGCAGGCTAATTTTCTTTTGGCTCAAAGCATGCTTTAGAGACTTGTAACAACTTTTGTTCATTTGTTAGAATTAGTTAGAGTTAGCTTCTCTCTTCCTTCTCCAACAAGTTTCTCCCTTTCTTTTCCAACAAGCTTCCTTTTCTCTCATCTTATTCTTCTTTCTCATGCAAGCTTCCATAGAAGGCTAAATTTTGAATTGATATGAGGTCTTCGATGCGATTGGATAGCAAAGTATGAATTTTGATTTCTCTTGTGCATTTTTCTTCATGTGAATTGTGTTTTATTACTCCCTCTCCTTTTTTCACTTCATGGAGAATTTCGATTGGGTTTTTTATATGAATTGGTTTGGGATCAATTGATCTAAATTGCAAGAAACTAGGTGATCAATTGAGAACCTATTTCAACCAATTAGATTTTTGAAAATTCATGAGAATCTTGAAATTATGATTGTGATCCAGTTCAATTGAATCATGTGTAAGTGCTGATGAAATTAAAACCCCTTTTTTTCTCTCTATTTTTGTTCTAAATCTTTATCTTGTTCTTTACACTTCCTTTTTTATTTTATGCAATTAAAACCCCCTATTTTCTAATTAGTTGATGAAATATAAACGATATATTATTTGTATCTTTGAGAAATAACCTAGGTTGTGTCTTGTATTGCAAAATTTGATAAAACTAGTTTTTATTTGATATTGATATCACAAATCTCTATCACTCAATCAACTATGTCACCTCTAACCAATACTACTAATTCAATTAATATTTAAAATATATTTTCAACAAGGCCTTTTACAATAACTTTTATAAAAATAAAAATCAACTTTTTTCATCATTAAGTGTAATTAGGTATATTCATCTGTGTTAGTCACATTATTGTGAGGAAAGTCACAAAATGTGGAAAAAGCATTTCAAGTTTTCTTCTCAATGTCAATTAATATTTTATGTGAATTTATATTTATCTCTCTAAATTATTTTAATTTGAAATTAATATTTCTTATGCAAATTTATATTTATCTCTCTATATATTTATTTTATATTTTTTATTTAATTTATCTTAAACTAAAGTTGTTTAATTAATGTTTTATAAAGATGAAATCATTTTGTGAATATCATAATATTAATATTCATAACATGAGTTCTTGTTATGTTATAAGGTTGTTGGTTGACAAGAAGATAATATTACAACAGAATATCATTATTGCATGGATATCTTTAATGTTGTAATTGACTTTCAATTACAGGAATTAAATATTATATTTAATTATAAAACAATTGAATTTTAGTTGAACTTTTGATCTAAGAGAAACCTATGTTTTTAAATGAATGATATTTGCAAACTTAATCATAAATTCTATCTTGAAGACTTTATAGAAGTTGAGAATGAATAATTCAAAAGGCAATTGCATCACTTTGAGATTGAGATAACCCTCTACTAAGAAAAAACTAACACATTAATCACTAATATTTGACCTATAAAAAAATTGAGATTGAGACGGTCAATAAAAAAGTATTTCACAAATTATCTAGTACTTCATAATTGTGTTGAAGGTTAGTGAAAACAAGGAAAAATAGACATTTATCCATTTTTCTACAACTTGATAAAACTTGTGTTGGCTTTGCTAGTTTTTACAACAACTACTAAATGTTCTTTATCTAGTATGAAACATCATAAAAAATAAGTGTGAAACAAAATAGAATATGACTTTCTAGAGCATTGTCTCATCATCTTTTATCTAGAGATAAATTATCTAGAAATTTAGTGTTGATTCAATTATAAATGAATTTTACCATATGAAGGAACATAGAGCTATTTTATACTTTGAATTTATTTGTTTTTCTTTGGTTTTATTTTATGTAGTCATTTTATCTTTTTAACAACTTTATTCATTTATCAATAATATTTATATTCTAACTCACACTTCAATTTACTAGTTTTTTTTAATCAAAACATATTTATATTTGACCCCTAACTTAAGGTCTGCCTTCGCTCCCTAATCAAGTATACATGGTGTGGTGCACATTCAAAATTTGATCTCAAACGTACTTACTTGTGTAAGTCACATCATTATAGGCAGGTCACAAAGATGAGGAAAGAATGATGCAGATTTTTCCTCTTAATGTTAAGTCTCACAGTTGCATGAGATATGATACAAGGGTGTATTGCACTAATTTTTTTTTTCTTACAAATAAATCTTTGCAGATTTTGCTTAAGAATTAAGAGATGTGATAAGTTACTTAACATAAGGCCCAATCAAGTTAGCCTTAATTAAGAGATGTGATTGGCTTAAGAATTAAGAGATGTGATAGGCTACTTATACTGGATTCTCTCAATAATGTAGCACTAGAAATTCAAACTTAGGGAATTTCATTTCACACCTACCAAAATTTCGTAAAACACCTACTCAGTATAAAATTTTAAAAAAATTTATATGTTATAATTTTATATTTTATAATTAATATAAAAAATTTTATATTTTTATAATTAATAAAAAATATTTCTAAAAATGTAAAATTAATAAAATAGAAAATTTACTTACAAAAAAAGTTGTCCATAAGTAATTTTTTTCATTTTATTAGTTTTAATATTTTTATAATTAATAAAAAAATTTATATGAGATATTTTATACTTTTATTAATTATATATTTTATAATTAATAAAAAATATTTATATTATAAATTTTATATTTTTATAATATAAGTTTTTTATTAATTATAAAAATATAAAATTAATAAAAATATAAAATTTATTATATAAATTTTTTTATATTAATATAAAAATATAAAATTATAATATATAAAACATTTTAAAATTTCCTTCTCTAACAAGGCTATCCGTGAAAACAGGTTATTTTGGATTTATTTATGTAGGTGTTTTGAAATTTTGGAGAGACAATGAAGACTTAGGTGGAGAGAAGGAGGGTAAAGGAGAGAATTAGGTTAAAGGATATTTTGATAATTTTTAAAAACATTTAGGTGGTAAGATGTGAAATTAAAGTTGGGTGAGTGTGAAATAAAACTCCCCAAACTTAAAAGGTCATAGATACTTTTGTGGACCCATTATTGAATTTGGACCTGAAAACTCCGAAACTCATATTCCCATGGTCCATACTTCATTAAATTTTATTATCATATATTATAAAAATTTGTATCTTTTAATAAATGATGATCATGTTACACCATGAAATTAGTAATATTTTAACTTTTTTTTATTACAACTTACAAATATCACTTTAGTCTTTAGATTTAAAAAAATTGGAAAAACCCATAAACCTATATTTCATTTAAGTTTCCAAATTTAATCATTTATCTCCATTTTTACCCTAAACATATATCCATATTATCATTAAAGTCACACATTACAAATAATTTTGAACTAAATGACAACTAATCACAATTTTTAGAACTAAATTGTTCTTTTACTCTATTTTTTATTTTCACTTCATAATTAAAGTATTAATTTTCAAATTTATTATTTTATTTGTAAGAAACCATTCTTTATACAATATCAATATTTAAACTTAAGCAATTTACTCTATGAATTAGTTCCAATAAAAAAATAGAAACGACACTTAAATAATTCCATTGGAGTATATATGTTTGGCTTGTTTAAAAGATAATTAATTATTTTTATCATTATTTTAAGAATACTTAAGAAAATAAATTGGAAATAAATTAAGCATGCTATCTATAATCAATATTTTTATGTAAGAAGGAAGGACTCAACTTTAGGGACGACTTCACATAAAGATATATGTTTTCCCCTATCCACATTTGCGGGTGAAATTTATACTCACACGTCACATCGTACCGGCATGAATATCTGCAAACAAAATATATGAGTATTTGTGGTATTCACTAATTTTAAAAAAAGTTAAAAAACATATTTTTTTATAAACTATGACAACAAACAATTTTTTTAACCAATCGCTTTTTTAATTAAAAGTAGCATCAAAATACATATAAAATTTTAGTATAAACAGAATTTACTAAATTTTTATTTCCCAATAAATTAATAACAATAATTTGTACAAGTTTAAATTAAATTAATAACAATATTCAACACTTCAAGTCTCTAACATTTCAATATCATAAATTAAAACACTTTAATTTTTTAAATGAGTGTGTCACAAGTATGGGTAGTGTCTTGCAGAGAGATATCTTCTTACCAACACTCTTACTTATTATTAACAGTTGTGAGTAAAACATTAAAATATATATCCATTTTCAATACCCATTAACTATTCGGTAGTAGTGTCAAAACGAGTTCGGCTTGGTGGGCTAGCCTAACCCACCACGAGTTCGAGCTAGGTTGGAAAAATTATGGTTTCACAAAACAGGTTGTCTTCTGTGGCCTGACCCACCTAACCCGCGAGTTTGGTGGGTTTGGGCCGGGCTGGACTGCAACCACCATGTTTATTTAAAGCTTTTAATTTTAGTAACACACTCTCTTTAAACTTTTATTTTTGTATGTTGAACTTGAATTGTTGATAAATGATGATATTGATCATTTAGTCTATGTTTGGAATGAATCTTTTAATTAGATTATATGCAAAAATGATTTGAATGTTGTTGATTTATATTATTTATAATTTGTATGCTGTTTAATATTCTATATATGTTGGGTATTCTTTTTAAATTTTAAACTTATTTATGTGTTTATAATTTGCATATTTGCACTTAATTGCATATTTATAATTTACATTTTTTATAAAAAAGTCTCACTTAAAAAAAGTAAAAACTATTTTTTTTTCAAATCTGGTGGGCCAACCCACCTAACCCACCAGCCCATAATGTGTCGGACCGAGTTATATAACTAGTTATCTTTAGGCTTGGTAGGTCAGGTCAACTCACTTCATCTAACCCACAACTCGTGGTAGGGCAACCTATGTGGATCAGGCTAACCCGTTGTAACACCTCTACTATTTGGTGCGGATTTTGTTGCAGATATCCACAGATGTTGATAACTTTGTCATCATCTTATTTAGCGTGAACCTGATGTTCCATTAATGACTTATTTTTTATGTTTGCTTGTGTTTGAATAGGAAATTTATAATTTTAAAAAAAATTGAAATACATTGAATTTGAAGTGTTTTTAGTTTAAATTATTTTTTTTAAAAATATTTTATTTGGATAAGATAATATACTTTCCAATTTTAAATTTGTTGGTTAGATAAAGTATTTCTATTTTCATCAAATATAAAAATATATTTTAATATTAAATAATATTTAACAATTTAAAAATAATAGTGAATGATATTTTCATTTGAGATTGTTTTTGGCTGAATTTTTTTTTTGCCAATATCTGCTAAGTTTTTTATCTAATGTTAGTCAAACTTTTTTAATAAACTAATATTATTAATTTATTATAACCTAATCATAAATATTTGTTAAAATGGATTATATAATTTATTTTGGATAAATATATAGTTATATAATCAATTATAACTATAACTATTATATATTAGAGCTTCGTATATCACTCTAAGTTTTAACATATCTCTCACAACAGTGTGGAATAGGCCACATTGTTGTACTTGACATCCTGAAATTTTGTAGTATATATATATCTCACACGTAACTCTCATAACATGGTGGGATCAACCACAAAAATGTTGACCAAAATATAGTCATCAGTGTGCACATTCAATAATATTGTACAATAGTCCTCAATGTTATGACTAGCGCTTTGGAGCTTCACATGTCACCATTGATATTTTATCATATCTTCCATAACGTGGAATGTGATAGTGATTTCGACCACAAAAGTGTGAACTTAAATATGGTCTTCAGTACACCTCCTCTAGTATCGTGGATTAGGCCAAAATATTTTGGCCAGCATTAAGATTTAGGGTTTAGGATTTAAGGTTAAGGAAATTTATTAAAACTACAAAATTAGAAAAGATAGTATGACAAGTGAGACTCACATAATTTGTTAACTTCAATAAATTTCTGTCAATCATATAAAGTGTGTTCAAATGAGTGTGTTGATAATATTTGTCTATATATCAATAAAGAAAGAGATTCTGAGTCAATAGAATTCTCTTCCTCTCCTTTGAGCTTTCACTTTACATGAGTTGTAACAAAAAATATTTAAGTTTTATTATGCCGAAAAGAATTATCTTCCTTTGCTCTCTTTGGAGCTTCTGCCCTGCATGAGTTTTATCAGAAAATTATTTAATTTTTATTATGTCCCTGAACAAGAAAGTTCCATATCTACATTATTAATAAAGGGAATTTCCATTTTGATGTCCACTTTTAAAATTACATATTCTACCTTTTTTTAACAAACAAAGAAAAAAAATATTTTGTTAAAAGTGAGATTCAAACTCACAACCTCTACCTCTCCCATATATGGATTTTATCACTAGATCAACTTTATAACTTTAAGAAAAACATACTTTAAATAAATAATATTCCTACTATATCTATAATATGATATGATATTATATATTATATTTATACTATTAATAAAGGGAATTCTCCCTTTTGATGTTCACTTTTTAAAATACTTATTCTACCTTTTTTAGAAAACAAACAAAAAAATATTTTGCTAAAGGAGAGATTCTTTATCCCACGACCTCTCCTTCTCCAATATAAACTTTGTCACTAGGTCAATTTTATAACTTTAAGAAAAAAGCTACTTTAAAATATTTATATCTAACATACATAATTGTCTTACTAATCTATAATATTTAGTATGATGTTCATATACTATATATATATATATATATATATATATATATATATATATATATATATATATATATATACTACTACTACTACTAATAAAAGGAATACCTCTTTTAACGTGTACTTTTAAAAAATACCCATTATTCCTTTTTAAAAAACAAAAAGAAAAAACTACTTTGTTAAACTACAACTTATCGCTTCCCTATATGTGTACTTTGTCACTATATCAACCTTATAATATTTATATCCAACATACATAATTGTCTTACTATCTATAATCTATATGTATAATTAACAATCTATAATATTACATTATCTATCATATTAATAAAAAGAATTCTCCTTTTGATGTTCACTTTTCAAAATACTTGTTCTACTCATTTTAAAAAAAAATGAAAAACTAATTTGTTAAAAGATAGATTGGAACTCATGACTTCTCTCTCCCATATAGGAACTTTGCTAGTAGATCAATCTTATAATATCAAGAAAAAACTATTTTAAAACATTTATATCAAACATACATAATTGTCCTACTATCTATAATTTATACATATAATCAATAATCTATAATATTATATTATCTATATTATTAATAAAGGAAATACTTCTTTTGATGTACACTTTTCAAAATATTTATTCTCCCATTTTTCAAAATCAAAAAGAAAAAAAAAACTACTTTGATAAAAGAGAGATTCAAACCCACAACCTCTCTCTCCCCCCTACCCCCCCCCCCCCCCCCACACACACACACACATATATATATATATATATATACATATATATATATATATATATATATATATATATATATATTTGCCACTAGATGAAACATATAATCGTAAGAAAGAAACTACTTTAAAACATTTATATCCAACATACATAATTGTTTATTATCTATAATCTATAATCTATAATCTATAATATTATATTATGTATACTATTAAATAGGGAATTTCCCTTTTGATGTTCACTTTTGAAAATACTTATTCTACCTTTTTTAACAAACAAAATAAAAAAACTGTTTTGTTAAAAGAGAGATTCAAACCCACGATGTCTTCCTTCCTCATATATGGACTTTGTTACTAGATCAACCTTATAACTTTAAGAAAAAACTACTTTAAAACATGTATATCCAACATACATAATTGTCATACTATATATAATCTATATATATAATCAATAATCTATAATATTATATCATTTATACTATTAATAAATCGAATTCCCTTTTTTATGTCAACTTTTCAAAATACCCATTCTACCCTTTTTAAAAAACAAAAAGAAAAAACTACTCTTCGAAAAGAGAGATTCAAATATATAACCTCTCACTCCCCATACATGGACTTTGCCACTAGATCAACCATATAAGCTTAAGAAAAAAAACTAGTTTAAAATATTTATATCCAACATACATAATTGTCTTACTATCTATAATCTATATATATAATCTATAATATCATATTGTATTATATAATCGGAATAAAACCTTTTGGTGTCCATATTTTATGGTTATTTTATCTTTCTAAACATTTTATGACATTTCCCACTCTAACAAATAAAATTTTTCTGATGTTAATAAATAGACATCCTCACAAGTTCTACCTTATCACAAATCAATCTTCCTTAAACACGGTTAGTATATGCATACATTTGATCATAAATATTTTTAACAAAAATGCAAATACACAAGAAAAACATCATTTTGAATTCTATTCAAACTCTTTCTCTCTCAATTTTCTCAAATTAATTTCAAATTTGTCATATTTGTTGATTATCTAACATGTTTCTATCACGTTATCATAAACAAAGAAATATAAAAATTAAATAAAATATATTTCAAAACATATTAAACTAATATTATTATATGAAAAATGACACAATGAATTATTTATATTCTATAATGTTATTACAACACATTAAATTAAAACCTAAAATTATTATAACATATCAAAATAGAAATGTGAATGTTATAAAAAGAATTCCATATGGATTGTTATAGAAATATAACTAATTGTAATATTGGTTGTTATAGAAATGTCGGGCACCTTCTTTAATTTGAATAATTATATATTAAAATTAAACGACAACAAGAAAAAAAACAAAATGACAATTTGATGGATTTTATGCTATATTTAATGTTTCCCCTTCTATATTTATGATTTTCAATCAATTTTAACATATTAAAATGTTTCTTTTATAATTTAAAAAGAATATTATAAATAAAAACTTAGGAAAATAAAAATATGTCTTTCTAATAGATCACAAAGTTTACATAATAGATAGAGTCATGATTGCTCATAGTCGCTAAAAAAAATATGTTGTTAACTTTTCTATTTTACACCATTCAAATAAACTCAATTCAATAGCTAGAAAAGTATGTGTCAAAGATTGGAAAACTACAAAAAGAACCTTCATTCCATGTTTTATTTTTATTTTCACCATATTCACACTTTAATCAAATAGGATTACTAATATGTTAGTGATCTTATGTACATTTGTTCAATTTCTTCAATAAGGTTGAATTTGAATCTTATTTGAAAAAAAAATTATTGATAAAATTTTTTTAGTAAAAATGATCAACCAATTTTTTCAACAAAAGTTAATAATTTCATCAAAATAAAAGTCAATCAAGAACAAATTTAGCACTATTGAAAAAATACAAATAAGATACTAAAAACGTGCTAGCCTTTTCAACTAAATTTTAACGTACTTGAAAGTGGAAGGAAGGAAGATCTTCCAACATTCTTTTTCACACATTTTCTAGGTGAGTACAGGCTAGAGACATGTGGGAGGTGTTCAAAATGTATAGGAAGGTTGTGGAAGTACTCATTCCTGATAAGAAAGACGAGAGAAGGAATTGTTTTAGTTTTGTCAAATTTAAAGGGGTAGAGGACGAACAAATGATGATTCTTAGACTGGATAAGATTTATACAGATGAGGAGAAGTTCTAGGTGAATAAACCAAGGTTTGGGATACAGAAGAGTTTTATTGTTGTGGTAAGGAGTCAAATTACTAAGAAGGAAAATTTGAAAAATATCAACAAGGCATAGCAGAGCCCGAAAATAAAGAAACATATAGAAATGTCGAAAAATGGGTATGTAAAATCTTATGCAAATATGGTGAAATCTTATAAAAGGATTACCAAGAACAATGTTGTTAGGGGAGGAAGGATTACATCAGTTCCAACTTTTAATATCTTTTATAAGTCAGAGGCAAATGAAATAGCGAAGTTGTCAAAGGCATATGTTGGGAAAGTTATTACGAAAATGAGTTCCTATTCTGCTCAACAAAAATTACATTAGGAGTAGAGATGACAAAAAAATTCGCGCCTGTGAATATCCGTGGATAAAACCCGCAAAAATATCTGCACAGATAGTATAAATGACTACTTGTTATCCGCGAGTACAGATTTTTTTTCTACTTGCTCCTTAACGGGCGCGAGTACAGTATCATAGTACTCATACCCGTGGGTACCGACTACCCACTAAACTAAAATAATATATATATATATATATATATATATATATATATACATATATATATATTTGTAAGTTAAAAAAGATAATATTTTTTGAAAATAAATCAATCTAAAATATTAATTATCAAAATTCATTTATATCAATCTTATTTTTTTACGAAAACTTCATAGTTAATAAAATTATTTATTATAAAAATACCGATAATATAAAATAAAGATTTTATTTGTATTAAATATTTTATTATAATATATTATACTAATCTACTTTTACATGTAATTAATCTTGTAGAAACTAGTATAATTTTATTTCTAGATTTTCCAAAAAATAAATTATTTATTTTGATAAAACTTCTTATAAAAAATATTTAATTTAAAAAAAATTATTTTTTTTAAAATATCCATGGGTACCTGTGGATACCCGCGGATATTAAGAAAAACCCGCGAATATTTCTATAGCAGGTACCCGACGGGTTTTTAGCGGGTAACAAGTATCAGGTTTTTGTAGCGGGTCAGGTGGCAGGTAACCACTACCCATGCCTGTCCCGACCCGTTGCCATTCCAAATTAGGAGGGAGTATTTAGCATAAGAGTTATGCCAATGGTAATGAACATGGTGCTGCTAGAGAGGGATGACAAAAAGGAGGTGAAGGGTTAAATGCTTAAGGGTTCCACATCATGTGTGGACTGAGAAATTTTTTAAAGTGGTAGCATCTTTTTTATGGTGAATTCCTTTTTTTAGACGCAACAATAGATAGAAGAGAAAAGCTTAATGTCTCCCGGTTTGCATCTTTAGTTTTGTTCTAAAAGTAGCTCTTGCAAGGAGGAGGACGAAGATGACGTATTGATCGAGTAGGAGCAAAGGTTGGAGATTCTCAGGAAGGAATCATGTAACAGGTGGGAGCAGCAAAAGGAGTCAAAGTTGATGTCAAAGTTAAATTCAAATTCAAATTCGTTCCGTGCTTGTGGTAACTTCAACATAGATGTTTAGGAATAACTAAGGAAAACTACAAACCGAAGACTTAAATCCAATTTGTCTAGGCATGGACTTGAAGTAGAGTGTTATCCCTTTCATGAACTGGCCTAAGCCCATTGGTGGAGGATGTTAAGGAGGTGCAGTTAGAAATGGGACATCATGAAGGGGGTGTAGGACGAAATGGTCTTTATCCGAATCAGGCGTCTTGTGTGGTAGAAAGATATCTCTCGCTGAATCTCAACATTTCGATTAGTCCTCACAAGAGTGTTCGTTAGTGGTGTCAATATGATGAAGACTCAATTAGCACAAAGTCGTATGATTGCAAGAAGTGGTCCTACATAGGGTTTCAACGCGCCACATTAGTGGATGGCCAGTCGTAGTAGAGAAGCTTTGACGGAAATGAAATAAATAGTGCTAGACAGAGGGAGGGGGATTATAGCCAAGTGAGTTGCAACAACGAACCATACCTGACTCATCAGGTGCTAAATTTTTCAAAGAATAACCATGGAAAAGTGCAATATTTTCTCAATGACGACGCTCAATTAGGACCAATAAAGGTTTATAATGATATGAAAATTATGGGAGTAGTAGGGATTGAGCAAGATGATAGGTATGTGAATGAAATTACTTTGATGGAGGAGATGGACGTTGTAGAAATAGAAGGGTAGGAGAAATTGCTCAGTTTCGAAATGATGATTTTTTCTTTGAATTGCAGGAATTTCATGATAGAGTTGAACATTGTCGTTTAAGTGTAACATTAAAGTTGAATAATATTGATGTGTGTTTCTTACAGGAAACCAAATGCAGTATAATTTATAAGTGGGTAGTGAAAGAGTTATGGGAAAGTGAAGATTATGAATGGAGTCTCAAATTAGCTAACAGGCTTAGTAGTGGTTTGTTGATTGTTTGGAGGAAAGGCTTGTTTCATATCAATTGTGAGATTCAAGGTCAAGGATTTTTAGGGTTGGGCTATTTTGATATGGTTCTGAATTCACAATGGTGGATCGTGAATGTCTATGCCCCTTGTTCTTTGGCAGGCAAAAGGAAATTGTGGGCATATATTGTTATGATTAAGAGGGATTTCCGCTGGTTCTATCCCATAAGGGGAGATTTTAATGTAGTGTTGAATAGGAATGACAACGGGTCGGGGAGGGCACAAGTAGTGGTTACCAGCCACTTAACCCACTACAAAAGCCCATTACACGTTACCCGTTAAAAACCCACCAAGTATTTGCTATAGAAATACTCGCGAGTTTTTTTAATACCCGCGAGTATCTATAAGTACCTGTGGATATTTTAAAAAAACATTAAAATTAAATATTTTTATAAGAAATTTTATCAAATAAATTATTTATTTTTTGGAAAATCTAGAAATAAAATTATACTAGTTTCTACAAGATTAATTAGATCTAAAAGTAGATTAATATAATATATTATAAGAAAATATTTAATACGAATAAAATATTTATTTTATATTATTGACATTTTTATAGTAAATAGTTTTATTCAATATGAAGTTTTCATGAAAAAATAATATTGATATCAATGAATTTTGATAATTAATATTTTAATTTGATTTATTTCCCCAAAATATTATCTTTTTAAACTTATATATATATATATATAATATTATTTTAGTTTAGTGGGTAGTGGGTACCCGCAGGTACGGATACTATGAAACCCATACCCATGTCCGTTAAGGAACGTGTAGAAAAAACTCATACCTGCGGGTGACGGGTACCCATTTATACTATCTGTGCAGATATTTTTGCGGGTTTTATCCACGAGTATTTGTGGATGTGGATTTTTTTGTCATCCCTAGTGTTGAATAGGTCAGAAGTTGTGGGTTCCTCAAATTACCACTCTTGGATGGAAATGGATGAGTATCAGAAGTTCATTGAAGAAATGCAGGTGGTGGACATCCCGATAGTCGGAAAAAAGTTCATGTGGATCTCTCCAAATTGGAAGGCTTCAAGCAGGTTAGATACATTTTTTATTTCACCATCCTTGTGTGATTCTTAGAATGTTCGTTCTCAATGGGTAGGATCTAGAGAGTTCTCATATCACTATTGGATCCTAATTAAAGATGATAGGCAGGATTGGGGTTAAATTTTTTTTATTGGCTTAGAGTATCCATCTTTCTTTGAGGTGGTTAAAAATAATTAAAGGTCTAATTTGGGTGATCAGTGGAAGATGTTCCAATTTAAAGAGAAACTAAAATGATTGAAGGTGGATATTAAAAAGTGGTCTATAGAAGTGGTGCATAGGGATGAACAATTGATGGATGCTAGGGTAAACGAATTGGATAGCTTGGATAGGGAGTTAATGCAAGGAAATGTTTCAATAGAGGTAATCATAAATGGAACTCTATTAGAGTATTAGAGCAAGGCTCGAGTTTTTTAGCAATCTATTTTACAGAAATCAAGAGTTATGTGGGTTGTGGAAGGCGACTCGAATTCAAGGTTTTTTCATAATTATTATAAGTTCAGGTGTATGAAGAATAATATTGTGGCTATGAGTTCTAAAGTGAGAGTGGTAGAGGGGTGGTTGAGGTGAAATTAGTTGTGCTGAAACATTGTCAAGACAAATTCAAAGAAAAAGGGCTTTTAAGGCCTAACTTGGATGAGGTGGAATTCAAGAAAAATTCATATTATTAAAGGTCTTGGTTAGAAGAGTCATTCTCTACTGAAGAGATTAAAGAAATAGTGTGGTCTAGTGAGATGGGTAGGAGTTTGGGTCCAGATAGGTTTGGGATCAACTTCTATAAGTTGTGTTGGGATATAATAGGAGATGATTAATTTAAGCAATTTTGGAATTTCATGTATCTGGGATTGTTCCCAAAGTTGTGACCTCCTCATTTATAATTTTGATTCCTAAGCTGACGAAACCTTAGAATATTTCATAGTACCAATCTATTTCTCTTATATCAAGTGTTCATCAAATAATTTCGAAATTGTTGTCTGTGAGGCTAAAAAGGGTTCTAGGAGGAGTGATCTCAAAGTGTCAAACAACTTTCTTCTTACCTGGGAGATCAATCCTTGACAAGGTTCTGGTTACTAATGACGTCATTGATTGGGCTTATAGGCATAAGAAATCTTGCTTTTATTTAAAATAGATTTTGAAAAAAGCCTATGATTCGGTCAAATGACACTTTTTAGACTATATGTTGTGCAAGTTGGGTTTTGGGCAAAATTGGAGGATGTAGATTAATAACCTAATTCAGAACAACCATATTTCTATCCTAGTAAACGGAAGTCCGACTACTGAATTTATACCGAGTAGAGGTATTAACCAAGGTGACCCCCTCTCACCTTTTTTGTTCCTGGTGGTGGTAGAAGGTCTCTCAGGATTGTATAAGGTAGCAATACAAAAAAGTGCTTATAAAGAAGTCAAGGTGGGGAAACATGCTTTGTTTTCTCATTTATAGTATGTTTTGGTGACATAATTGGTTGGGGGGAAGTTTCCTTAGTCATTCATTCCCTAGACTATTTGGTTTGGTTCTGGATAAGAATGTTACTATTAAAGACATGGGGGAAGTATCAGTTGGGCATCCAATGTGGAAGTGAGCTTGACGTAGGGAGTTGTTTAATTGGGATGAGGAGGTGTTGGCTACTTTGGAAGGGTTATTGCAGAATGTGCATGTAGGAAATCAAGTATAGGATGAATGGATTTGGATATCAGAGGCTACAACCAAATTAACAGTTGTAAATGCTTACATGAAGCTTTGTTTAGCAATGATGATGGAAAGTAGCTCCAATTTAGACTCTCAAACGTTTAAGTGGTTGTGGAAGGATAAACTACCTAGCAAAGTAATAGCTTTTTCTTGGAAGTTTTTGCTTAATAGGGCCCCGACAGTTGATAACTTGTCGAGAAGAGGTTTGATCTTCCAAGAAAATTTACAAAGATGTGTTCTGTGCTTGGACTTGGTAGAGGAAACTAAGCATCTCTTTCTATCTATCTTGTGCATTTACTCAGGCTTTATGGTATAGAGTAATGACTTGGATTGAGATTCAATCACTTCTCCCTGATGACTTGATACAAATATTTCTTATGATTGGCTCTTGGGTTGTAGGTGGGAAAAAGAAAATGTTTATATATCTATTTTGACATGCTGTGTGTTGGGGTATTTGGATATGCAGAAACTCCATTATTTTAATAACAATACATTAGAGTCTTTGTATATTTCATCCTATATTCAGGTTATTTCATGAAAATAGCTTCTGTAAAAGGGTGGTTGTAATAGTGAGTGTTTTTTCTCTGATTTGTGTAGTAACCCTTTATTGTACCTTAAACAGGTGTAATGATTTTGATATGTAATCTTTTATCTACGATCAATGTGGAGTAGGAGATTGTGCAGTAGAATATAAATATATCTCTTACAAGGATTAAGATATTTTTTTGGCAGATGTATAGTATATCAAACAATTTGTTTCATTATTGATATATATAATATATAGTATGTTTGCTTTTAAAAAAATTTTGAAGCAAAGAAAATGCTATCATATTTCAATATTGGAACTTTACTCTCTTAATAAGATATCAAAACTCATTTGACAAAATAATGTGTATGTTACAATTTTTTTGTAAAATGACATTTTAAAATAGTAGTTTTTATAATACTATTAATTATATTATTTTTATAAATTTGTTAATAAAAAGGTATTTTTATTAGATTTTTACAAATGACATTCAATCACGATTTTTTATTTATATAATTTTTAAAATACTAATAAGAAAAACCAACAAATTTAACATAAATAAAAAATTATAATTAAATATAATATAAAAATCTTTACTCTAAACATATAACTCTTTTTATTAAAAGAATTCTTAAACAAACAATCCATCAGATGTGACACGGACCTCATTTAATCATAATCTCACTCTCTATTACAAATCTAGTAGATCACAGCAATGCTTGGTCGGTAAAACATCCAACCATCTATTTTAATTACATATCTGTTTTTCTGGCCACACAATGCCAAGATTTTTATACGGAACATCAAATGAAGAAGAAAGGACAAAATTATGATTATGGGTACGAGATCACCATTGGTGACTTGGCAATTGCCGGTCCAATCCAACTCATTTCCACCATCTGCTTCTGCTCCTCGTCTTGTTAGGTAATCTCTCACTCCTTTCATATAATAATATAATATTCCATTATCTACTAACACTAAAGTTAAACTCAATCAAGCACCATTACAGTGCAAAGATAATTATCATTGCTCCTTTTATAAGCACATGCATCACAATTGAAAGGGAGAGACATGTTATAAACGTTCAAAGACTGTTTTACACTTCTGTTCTCATTAAGAAGTTGTCGGTTTTTTTATTTATTTAAAATACAAAATTTATCCATATAATTTACTTTGATTTTAATTTGGATTTCTGTATATGAAAAGTTTAATTTTTAAAAAGTTATTTTCGATCCCTTGTACTAGGAAGTTTTTTTTTTATCAGTCTTGTACTAGAATTTGTTTTTTTTTTTTTTTTGTTATCAATCTTGTACTAGGAAGATGCAGATGCCGAAACGTGTGATGTACAAGGTATAATAATTTGGATGAATGTCCCTATATTGAAAGGACTAAAACTTAAAATAAAACCGTAGAGTAGCAAATTATAAAGATAAAAAAAAGAGTCCATATCTTAAACTATAAAGATCAAAATAAGAATTAAGGTAAACTATAAGAACTAAATATATATTTATTGTTTTTTAATAAAATATTTATTTGATCACCTACATTTGTAATGTTTTATTAGTTTGTATTTTTTTTTGCAATAACCATAAAAAAATTTGAACTTAATATTTCATGTTCTTAATTTAGTTTTTTTTTTTTTTTTTTACAAAAATGCTTCAAGTGGGGGTTGATATCCCAAAACTACGTTAGGATCCTCTCCAATTCCATCGCGGTTCATTCTATCTATCTCTCTTTTCTTTGTTTTCTAATTTTAATTCCATTCCACTTTTTTCGCACATGCACAAACAGGAAATGGTCTCATGGAGCCGCTGAGCCATTTACTTTGTTTTCTTGATGCCTTACATTACATTACATTTTATATATATATATATATATATATATATATATATATATATATATAATTTTATTAGTTTAATTGATTAGTATATATCAATTAAACTCTAATTTTATGTCTGAATAATTAAAAATTATTTTAATTCCTGAAAACAATATCATAGGTTATCCAATTAAGTTATCATTTTAATTGTTAAATTAATAATTAACAATTAAAAATATGATATATTTAATTTCTCATTCTGTAATGTTACACACTTGACTTCGAAGTTGAAAGCAAGGTTCTTTCTGTTACCGAAGTAGGTATTAATGGTTCTATCTGTTTGTAAGAGCTTGATTCTGAGTATTCGTCTTCTCCGTTACCAAATAAAAAAAATGAAATTTCAAAATACTCAGGTACACTAAAACTATCTTTGCTTCATGATTCAGAACTCCGTTTTCCAGCAAAAAAAAAGAAGTTTCCTGTTTTCTTTTAAAACGACATGGTTCATAAATCATAATATGTGCAAAGTCTCTCGTTGGATAAACAAAGCGCACTAAATTAACGGATATAACATTTAAGAACCAAAATATAATAGTGGGAACAGTTATGAGTTTCAAGTTAGCGTTAGTGTGGCACGCCTTTGTTGATATTATTGATGATATTAAAGAGGATGGTACTGGAGGAGAAGGGTTAGGTGCACAAATTACAGCAGACAGCTGCATCCAACCGTTCCCGTGACCGAATTAAACATGAGCCATGAATGTATTACAATTAGAGCAGTCACTGCCACTTTTTCGAGCCCCTTTGAATACTCCTTCCATTTAATGCAAACCCACTTCATGCATCCACGAGTCCCTTGCCTGCTAATATCTGCTAAGCTTTCCTAATCAACATCACCAAGGACCAGACTGGGAGAACCATTTCCATTTGAATTTGAATTTTCATTTCACCCATTATGAAGGTTTTGTAAATAAGGTCCCAGATGTGCATTTAATACAGGACCCAAACCACTGCTCACTTCTCACCTTTTCCATAAAGATACATTCATGCTTTATTAAAACTTCACATTATTTCCCCACGTCATTTTCCTTCCATGAGTGTCCAAGGGGATAAGTGACTGCACAGTTTCCTACTTACTAACAAAATTAATTGTTTACATTTTCTTGGCTGAACATGTGAAAACTTGAAGTGGATTTTGGGTAAGTAATTTTGGAATCATGTTGAAGAACGGACTATAATCACAGGCATATGTTGAACGAACTTATTGTAGTTATTTACAGTTGGCATTTGACAAAAAGAATCCAGTTCAGGGGGACTTTTATGTTTGACTTTCAGTTGCTCATGTCATGTATCACTAAAAATGGTTAGTGTCCTTACATTAAAACTCAACACCAAAAGCTACTTTAGTCTTGAAGGATTTATCACATTATGGCAAGAACACCATTACTGGTAATAAGATTAGAGAGAATTTACAAAATATTACAACAGTGCAGTATCGAATGAAAAGTAAAAAGGAGTAAAATGTTTGAATGAGAAATCACCCAAGAAGAAAACAAAAGAATCTTTCTTCTACACTTTTTACCCTCAACGGAGGTGGACTAATATTCAATGGAACAGCTACAAACCCAAAGCAGGAACACTGTACTAAGATCTCCAAACTCATTTCATTTTTCCATTTCTCTTGCACCTTTCTACCACTAACATTCTATTTTTAACAAATTCAGATTCCAGAACTATAAGAGGGAAGCAAAAAATGGTTAAAAAAAGGGATACAAAGGAAGAGAGAAACTAGAGGTTGGAAGCAGAGTGAACAACCTTGTTCTGTCTTCCTCCTGTGAGCCAAAGCAAAGTCCTTCTAGCAAAAGATGGCGCTCTAGCATGAGAAGAATCCATACTATAACAACTCTGATTTTCCTCATCATAATCGAATTCACTTCCTCCATTTTCCCACTTCCCAATATCCATCTCAGAAATCGTACTCCTTGTATCAAACTTAAAATTCTTGCTCTTAAAATCATCATCAACGCTGCCAGAAGCAGCAACAACACTTGACTTGGCTGGGAAGCGAAATGAAACAGCCCTTCTAGTCGAATCCCCCACTGCATTTGGCTTATCCTTCTTCCCCCTAAGCCAAATCTTTGATATAGAAAAGCTCTCCTTTCTGCTCCCTCCTATGGAAGCACTATTCCCATTACAAGTAGTACTTGCATTAGCTGCCCCAGTACTAGCAGCATCATCCTCAACTATAGTTGCATCAAAGCCTGCAAACTTAAAATCCCTTCTAGATTCACAGTCACATTCTGACATCGCAGGCCTGTGCCCTGGAGTCAAAGGCAGACCAGATTTCTTCTTACTTGATTGCTTCTTGATTGGGGTTCTTATGGGTACTTGCAATGAAGAACTCTCATCCATGACATAAGCAAATGACCCCATGGAAAAACACCTTCTAGCATCCACGTTGTTGGTACTACTACTCCCTTCCCAACCTTCTCCTCCACCGTCCACACTTTTAAACTTCCCCAGCTTAACGGTAACCACTTTTTCCACACCATTTGGCACTGTTGGATCAGGAGTTTCACTCAATAACTCCCCTGATTTCAAATCCACACGGGTTGATCCAAATTCACTATCTCCACGGCAACCAAGACGAGAATTTGTGGTCATAACCGAACTAGACCTTCCAACAGCAGCCTCTCTTTCAGGAACAATTTCCCGGGAACTCTCACTCCCAGATTCTAGGACAAGAACAATGGGAGAACATGCGTTGCTTGCAGAGAATTCAGGGAGCAAGCTGGCTCTACAAAGAGGACAAGTAGAATGAGACAAGAGCCAGGTGTCAATACACTCCATGTGAAAAGCGTGGCTACATTTTGGCAGCAACCTGAGCTTGTCCTCAGGCTCAAACTCACACAAACAAACGGCACAATCAAATGGGTTCTTGAGTCCTATGATGGCCTTGTAGAGGAACACAGGGAGAGTGTCAATGAAGGACTGGTCAACCCCAGCATCATGGAGGTGGAAGAGTTGCTGCAATTGGCCCTGGAGAGCAGTGACATTGTCCAAATCATCAGGCTCTCTAGCTTGGGGTCTCCATAGAAATCTAACCAGTAGGTGCAGCAAACCAGAAATGAAGAAAACAATAGCCAGAATTATAATTATCAGAAGGATGCTCGGACTAACCTTCAAGGCTCTATCGTTCAAACTGAAACTATCAGATCGAACAGTGGGAGGAAAAGGTGGATTTGGTTGTGAGAGAAAATATGGAGGCTGTTCTGGTGGACGCACAAAGACTTCACTCCTGCCCATTTTGTTGAGCAGAGAAAACACACAAAAGATTGCAACTTTTTTCAAGTGCAAATAGGACAACTCAGTTTTAAGACACCATTTGGTGCCATAGACAAGGGGGGAAGTGAGAGTGCTGTTTTTCCGGTTGGGTGCAAAAAGAAAAGTGACAGGGAAAGGCAACTTGTAAGAGCAGTGCTTTTGATGGAGACAATTGTTTACCTCACTTTTCTATTGTTTATTTATTTATTTATTTTATTTAAACCTTATATTTGAGCCTGGAAGTCAAAAAAAGCTGAGGTGGCAGATGAGTGGCTCCTTGGAGCAGGGATTTTAAAGGGGTTCTCAATAAATGTTATTATAATGATTTATGAGTCTTGATGAACAATTTTTTTTATTTTGAACGATAATGACACACAAATCTGTCACCGTATGAAATTTAATGATATTAGGTTGGACCTTTCAACAAAATTCACCCTCCTGCATAACTAGCGGTTGCTTCTTACTGGTTGTCATACACTTACTTTAGTATTTTTCAAATTAGTGAATTTTCATATTACTTATAAAAATAAAAAATATAAATATTATTATTATCTTTATCCTTAATTATTAGATAATATTGAATTATTTATATTTATTAAAATAAATAAATTTAGATAATATCAAAATTTTCTTAATATAATATTTTTTAAATTTATCTTAAATAGAAGTCTATTTATCTTTTTCAATTTTGGGTATTTGATAAAACTAACTTAAGAGTTAACCAACTTTTCATTTTTTAAGCTAACTTTTAAGCTTTTAGTTAATTTTTAATTATAATTTTCTATAATTATATATATTATACTTTAAATTATATTTTTTATAATTATATATTTAAATTATAAATTTATTATGGTTACATTAATGAATGAGAAAGAAATAAAGAAAAAAGATGTTGTATCATGTGATAAGAGATAATTTGTGGATAACAATACATTAATAAATGATGGGTAAAGTTATAAAAGAAAATAAGCTAGTAGCTAAAAATAAAACATTTTTTGAAAGAGTTACCGAAATAGTGTTTTTAAAAAAGTTAGGAGCTGCTGAAAAAAGTTTCTAATTTTTTGCTATTTAAACGGAGTTTAAACTATTTCAACTAATTTTTTAACTTTCAACTAGGTGAAAATGACAAACCAAATACACTCTTAAGGTGTGTTGGGCAAAACTAATCGGAAAAGTTAGTTAAAAGCTAAAAAACTAGTTATAAGTATTTGGTAAAACTAGATGATCAACTAAATGAAATTTGTAAAACGACAAATAAAAAAATGATTAATCATTAGATCAACAATAAATTATTTAAAATAATTATAATATATTTTAATAATATAAATTAATTACACATCAAAATTATAAATTATTATAATTATATATTTAAATTATAATTTTCTATAATTATATATTTAAATTATAAAATATTATAATTACATTAATAAAGGAGAAAAAAACGAAGGAAAAAGAAGTTGTATCATGTGAGAAGAGAGAATTAGTAAGAGAAAATACATTAATTAATAAAGAATAAAATTATAAAATAAAATTAAATAAATAATTAAAAATAGAAGATCATTTAAAAATCTACTTAGAATAGTTTTTTTTAAGCTAGTAACTCCCAACTTTTTGCTATCCAAATGAAATTATTAAAGTTTATTTTTTAATTATTTGAAATGACAAACTAAATACACACTTAGATAGATGCGATTTGTTTTTAAAAATAACATTTAATTATATGATTAAAATTAATAAGAGTATTTTAGAAAAAAAAAACTAATACAAAACCACCTTTTATAAAAGGTAAGAAAATTTTAAAACACTATTATATCTTTATAACTAAAGATGAAGATGATATTTAATAAATCATAAATAAATCAATAAATACAAACTAGTTAGTTTCTTAAAAAATATTAATTACATGTTATAGTGATAAAATAATTTTTTATAAAAATATTCCTTTTTGAAAGTTAAAATATATAATTAAACTCATAATAAAAAATCTTATATTTTTAATTAATTACAAAAATCATGTTATTGAAGATTTTTAATTATTGGAAAAGTAAATAACATAACAATATCTGATTGCCTGACCGTATAAATATTATATCAGTATATGTACTATAGTGTAACATTATAAATAAAATAAAAGTATTATTATTATAATTTACGATATAATTATTATAAAATAAATAAATTTATCGTACATTATAATTTATGGAACATAATTTTACTGTTTTATACTTTTTTACGCTAACCTTTTAAATAAAAAATCATACGTTAACACTTTTATATATTTAAAAATATTATATTTATATTTTTTAAACATTATATTTGTATTTATTTAAGAAAATTGAAAGTAATGTTTAAAAAAATAAAAAATATTTTTATAATTGTCATAATTTTAAGAAATGTGATTGTAATTTGTTGGATTTATAAATATTTTCATTATAATATATACAGTATTATGCATTTATAAATAAGTATAAATTTATTTAAAAAATAATAAGGCAAAAAATAAATTTTATTGAAATCATAATTAATACTTTCTAAACATATAAAAATAAAACACAGCATGGAATAGAAGTTTCACCCTTGCCTAACCAGTTAACGCCACTCCTAGTAGTTGACTTTGTATAAGGAGCCTTCTGCTGCATCAAACCCAATGCCCAATTAATGTCGCCGAATTAAGATATGCCACTACTACTAATTATCTAATGCATGTCAGAACTCAGAACTAAATAATACCCGTATGCATTTGCTTGGGTGTCGAAATCTGAACCCCTCCCATAATAGTATTTCTTCTTCTCATTTTTCTACAATTTAACTTTGGTTATCTCTCTGATTCACATTCTTTTTGGTTCTTCTATTCGGTTTCCAATCTGAAATCCAAATGTTATGGCCCCATGGCTGGATTGAATAAAACAAAACAAAGATGAAAGAAAGAGCCATGAGACATCTAAAAAGACACATAGGATACGGTAAAGTAAACAAAACAATTCAATAGATAAAGGGTGAGCTTTCTGGAATCCATATCTGGGAAAGTGCCCCTCTTCTTCTTTCTTTTATGTTTTTAATTTGTCTTTATTGGGTTATCGTACCTGGTTTCCGTGCTGCATAAAAGCTTCTAACACTTCAACCAAACACTCCTCTAGAACAACCTTATTCCCTTTTCACTTTTCTATTTCATCCCAGTCAACGCACTCTAACCAAATGAATGAACCCTACCTTTGGAGAAGAGAAACGAGTGACATACTGACACGTAATTTTTTTACGTCATTTTTATTTTCTTGCCTTTTATTTCATTTTATATTTATACTTTTTTATATATTTTTTTAAAGAAGATAAGAGGTTACTTAATTTTTTATAATAAAAAATGCACATGAATCGGTCAAAGATTACAGTACAAAATATAAAATAGCCTATTAAAAAAGGAACCCTAGCAAGTAAATCAAACCATTAATCACATTTTACTCATAAAATCATTCAATGCTTTTTGACAATTATTTGACCAATTAATTTCAAAATAAAATAACGAAAAGCCCCATATTTCACCACTTTTCCCTTTACATTTATTATGAATGTCCAACACGTCAATCAATTCATACTTGTTATTTTAGCTTAATTAATAAAAGTTTTTCTGTGTCTATGGAATTAACCATTATACTCCAATTTTCACTCGAACTTTTTATCTATTTATTTTGTGAGAGAATAAATATAGTTAAAAAGTATTTCATCTATTTTCTAGTATTAATTTATTTTTAATTTTAATTTTGTTTTTTTACTTTAACAGTTTAATTTTTTTAATTTTTACTGTTATTTTTTTTTATATTATTACTTCAGTTTTTTTATATGATTTTTTTAAAAAAATTGTAAAATATATCTATTAATATTAATAACAATATCTTTTTATTTTATTTTTTATATTATTATTTGTTTCTTTATAATGTTATGGTTAGCTTCAACAAAAAATAAAAGGTAAAATATAAAAGTAAAAAAAGATAAAATACTAGAGACATAGTTATATTTCACATTTTATTTGTTGTTAAAAATAATTAAAATATTATAAAAAAATAATAATATAAAAATAAAATAAAGAAAACATTGTATATCTATTATTAATATAATAGATATACATTGCACCGAATTTATTTTTAAAAAGATAATATAAAAAAATACACAAGTAATAATTGCTATTAAAGAATAGATTTAATACTTTTTAATTGTATTTATGCTCTCAGCTAATAAATACATAAAACAGCTAATAAATATATAAAAGGTTACATTAGATTAGATTCCAATAATAATTAACATGTGTGATGTGCTACACATGAGAAAAACCGAATCAATAATATTGATTTTGATTTTAATATAAATTTGTATTAAATAATCAAAACTACTCTCTGAAATAGTAATAACTAACTAGAATAAGATTGTGGCTAAAAAAATACCTGTGATTTATATAAATAAAATTATTTAAAATAATTTCATTTTAGTATAATTTTATTTGATAAGTTATTTTAATTAAATTGACAATTATTTAATTAACTAACAAACAAAATCGTTTGAAAAATATAAAATATGTGATAATTAGATGTATTGACTATAATATAACGTTCTTTTGCAAACTATACTAGAAATCGTGCTTCAATTTCTAATTTTTTTCATTTAGTAAAATTCTTAATTCATTCACCGGCGACTTCCTTTAAGTTATACTGTTCGTTTAAATATTTTTTTAACATCAAACTATTTAATTTTAATTCTAACAAATATTTGTTCATTAATAAAATATTTATACTGTTTATTCTTACCGGAAAGTAAATTTATATATAAAATCATATTACCGTGTTTTTAAATTTTGTGTTTGTTATTAGTTGATCATCTAGTTTACTAAGTGCTTTTAAACTAACAAGTTAATTTAATAATTTTGAGCTAAATTTTAACTTTATAATGTTCTCTTTTCGGCTAATTTAGCAACAAGTTTTTCCAAACATATTTTAATAAAAAAAGGCATTGAATTGTTTTAAGAAATATCTAATTATTTTTTAATGCATATTATTTTTTATTTATATTTGCTGAGGGAAGACAAAAAATGGTTAACCTTTCCCTCTCATGAGTATAGAAACAAAATGTCCTCATCATGGATTGTATAAACTAATTAATTTGAGGCACTGAGTGGAGTGGATAGTCCTCATATGTATAGGGATGATGCATTGAATGTTTTTTTAGAAGGATGCGTGGAGGGTGGAGGGTGGAGGGTGGAGCGTGTGTGCTTGAGGTTGTGGGTTAACGAGGACGAAGGTTCTTATCGTATTTAAGGGAATGAAGACACAAATTAAAGTGGCAGCAACATTTAAATTCAATTGACTCTTGCGTCAGGAGTTAGCTAGACTACGCGTCAAACTCCATAGATGACTTGGTCCCAATCCCAAGTTTTGAAAATTGGAACCTCCTCCTTAAAGTTGTGCTCAGTATATAGGAGCCGGTTACTACAATTGTACTATGAGCTACCGCCATGGAGAAAATATCAAAACTAGACATTTCTACCTAAGTCCACCGGATAAATGTCCTACTACGTACATTGATGCTGCATGTTTGCTAATACATGATTGTATTGCTACTCACCAAAACACCTTTAACAACAACCCCTTATTACTACTTTTAACATGCGCTTTCTTTATATAGTAACTCAAGTTGCGTAACATCAATTGCGGTCAAACATTCTTTTTCAAAGCAAGTTTACAGTATTATTCATTTCTTGCAGATTGAAAAAAAAAGAGTCGAGGGGGTTAATATTCCATGAGTGTGGGATTCCCCTTTTCTCCCCCAAATTAATAAAAAAATTTCTTGTCATTTAAAAAAAACGAAATATTAAGCTAAATTGTTTCAGTCACAACCTAAGATAGTTCTCTAATTTGGGCCCCTTAAACATTGATTTTCCTCAAGGAAATGTCTAGTCTATGCTTATGTTATGGCACATACTTGTAAGTACGGTTGAGATTCTGTGTTACAAGTTACAACTTACAGCCAAGGATGCAGGTACTCCTGCTGCGCCTGCGCGATTGGAAAAACAGCTAGACAGAATATGTACTCTCAGAGCCCACAAGTACTTCATATGCACAGGCTAGATCATTCACAATAGTGTAGCTAACCTTGCGATAAACAATATACTAGTAGGTGTAAACTATTTTCTTATATTTATAAATATAACATCACTAATTATGGGATTATTCTTATTGAAGAGATGCCACACAACAATCTATATCCAAATTTATTAGTTATAGAATGTGAAGGTGAAGTTTAACTGTATATTGTATACCCAACGGATAATTTAAATAATGTATAAACAACTTGCAAATCTAACTTTTCTTGAATTTTTTTTTTAAAGGCTAAGCATATATTCATTAAAAGAAACAAAAAGTTTCTTAGAATACAAACAGATTATATACTCCTTCGTATCCTATTGGAGCATGTCATGACTATCCACCTATCTCATATTTAACAAGCATAATCTAGGATTAGTATACCAATCTGAGAACCCACACCCTCTATTGAAATCAAAAGACTATGATAGTCATTTCCACGAGCTTACCTTTATAGACATCAGAATGTTGACTGAATCTACCGGTATGTTATCAAAAGCAATCTGATTTCTAGTAATCCAGATACTTCAAACCCTAACAAGCCAGAAGACATACCTACACTGCTTCTTTCGCTTTCCAACCACCCATGCTGACGATGAAAGAAAAAGTCGAGACAAATCCCCCGGAATAGGTCATTGAATTCCTAGCCAGCTAATGATATTGTTCCACACAGATTGGGCCTTGACACACACCTTAAGAACAGATGATTTCTATCTTCAATAGCATTGTTACAAAAGACACATAGGGCCTCCTCACCTGGGATCTCAACGCCTCTCTTCAATAAATTATCAGTGGTTGGTAATCTGTCTAACAGTAATCTCCATGAGAAAGCAATTACCTTGGAGGGTAGTCTATCTTTCCACATTCGTTTCAAATCTTTGGGTTCCACCGCAATCAGTCTCGATGATGTCTGTTGCGTGCGCAGTACCGAATAAGCCTCAGCAACTGAGAAAACTCCATCCCTACTAGGCCTCCAGCTCCATCTATCCGATCTGAAATCCACAATCACCACTTGCTGCAGCATGCTTTGCAAAAGACGGAACTGATCTTCTTCCCATACAAATAGCTCCCTTCTCCATACCCACTTCCACCCCCCTGATACTTCCTTTTTATCGTTAACAGTGATGCACTTATCTACCGCTAACCCATACAACCTGGGGAACTTTAAGCTAAGGGGTCCATCTCTTGTCCAATTCTGTTCCCAAAAGAGAGTATCCTTTCCGTCCCCTACCTTTTTAATGACATTGTTCCCAAACCAGTCTGGTATGGCCGATTTCGGTCCATCAATATCCCATAGATCCCTCCACCACTGAGAGACTGTAGATAGATTCTGCTGTCTTTGATTGAATTTGCATGTTTGACCATATCTACATTCCAGTAAACTCGCCCATATTGCATTTTGCTCTGTTAATATCCTCCACCTCCACTTTGCAAGCAAACTCAAATTGAAGTTCCATAGACACTTTACCGTCAGACCCCCTTCTTCCTTAGGCCTACACACATTTTCCCAACTAACCCATGCAATTTTGTTCTCCTGGTCCTTCCCTCCCCACAAAAAGGAGCGTTGTAAACCAGTAATGACTTTTAGGACTTTCTTGGGCACCTTGTAAAATGAGAAGAAATACAATGGAAGGCTAGACAATACTGAATTTATCATAACTAACCTTCCTGCGAACGACACATGTTTTGCCCTCCACGCTGCCAGTTTCCTCTGAAATTGTTCGATGATTGGTGACCACATTTCTACCTTCCTCGGGTTCACTCCCACCGGAATCCCCAAAAATTTGAATGGCGGTGATGAGACGACACAATTCAAAAGATTGTTTACAGCGCATGTGAATCAATCTGCTACATTTAAACCAAAGAATTGGCTTTTGCTGTAATTCACTTTTAGTCCCAATGTCAGCTCAAATCCACGGAGAATAACCTTCAGGTACCATATTGATTTCAAATCTGCTTCCCCCATTATAATAACATCATCTGCATATTGCAGTATTGAAAACTTTGCCCCAACACCAATATTGAGCTCTTTAAACACCCCTTTCCTTACAGCTGTCCTGAATAATCCAGCAAAGGCTTCAGCTACCACTAGAAACAGAAAAGGAGAGAGTGGGTCTCCCTGCTTCAAACCTCTCCCCGGCCTAAACTCATCCGTTGGGCTCCCATTGACTAGAATTAACACATGATTGTTCCTGACAATACTGTTTATCCACTTTCTCCATAAGCTCCCAAACCCCATCCTAGCTAACATATAATACAGAAAATCCCAATTTACAGAGTCATACGCCTTCTGGAAATCCACCTTAAACAAGAAACAAGATCTTCTTTTCCTCTTCGCCCAGTCAACTATTTCATTCGCTACCAGTACCCCATCCAGGATCGATCTACCTGGCAAAAATGCTGACTGACACTTAGAAATTAACTGCCCCATAACTTTCTTCATTCTCAATGACAGCATTTTGGAGACAATCTTTTGAATGCTAGAAATTAAAGAGATTTGTCTAAACTGAGTTAACCTGTCCGGTCTTACCACCTTGGGAATGAGGGTAAGAAAAGAAGATGTCGCTCCTCTTGGTAATACACCTGATTGATGGAATTCTTGAACTGCGTTTACCACATCGTCCCGTATTATTTCCCAACATGATTTGTAAAACTGAAAACCAAATCCATCAGGGCCCGACCTTTTTCCTCCCTCACATGCCCAAACCGCCTCCTTTATTTCTTCTGCTGAAAAGGGCTCCTCTAGGCTTTCTCTCTGCTGATCAGTCAACTGATTGAAAGACACCCCATCCATCTTTGGTCTCGTCTGTTCTTCCTCGTTAAAGAACATTGAGAAATGATGTAACACATGATCCCGAATATTCTGAACTCCCTCCAGCCACCTAACTTCTGATTTAACTGCCAATAAGGAATTTGTATAACATCTCTCCTTAAAGCATTTATGAAAGTATTTTGTATTGCTATCACCATTTAGAGCCCATTTTACCCGAGATTTCTGTAACACGAACCGTTCCGTTCTCCTTGCCTTCCCCATATATTCTGACAAAATATCTTGTCTCTGTTGACCACTCCCATTAACCCCTTGGCCTAACTGATGATCCACCATCTCCAGTTCTAAAACCTTATCTGCCAGGAAATTCTCATCTTGACTCCAATTTTCTTCTTTCCACTTTTTAATCTTCAACTTCAAGCCTTTCAATTTACTCGCCAACTGATACATCCTCCAGCCTTGGTTGTGATTTGATGTCCAGAACTCTTTCACTAGATCCATGAAACCTGGCTCCAACAACCAATGGTCAAAAAACTTAAACGGTTTAGGGCCCCAATTCTGTTTATTCACTTCTGTTAGGATCCAGCTATGATCTAAGAACTCTCTAGTGCCGACTCGTTAAGCTGTAACTCCCCACTCCTCCATCAGTTCTGGTGAGAACAGAAACCGATCCAACCTACTAGATGACTCTCCATTCGGGGCTATCCACGTTGCTCCTTTTCTGATGACTGAAATATCCAACAAACCCATTGACTGGATAAAGAATTTAAAGTCAGACATCTCAATTGTAAAGTAATAACTTGATCTCCCTTTAAACTCATTCCTATCCAGCACAGCATTAAAATCTCCTCCAAGTACCCACTTAACTTTCCATGAATTACCAAGAACATGGATGGTTAATCAGTTGAATGCATACGTAATGTGAATTTGGATGAACATTCTTGTTCTTACTTATTTCTATGGGGCATAATTTTTTCTTATTTCATAAATTTGTGAATTATACAATTGATTATTGGCTCTTGTAGGACAGGACAGAAACAGGCAGATGACGTAAGAATTTTTTCTAGACTATGAAATAATTCAGCCTTTTGAATTGTGTAAATATATATGTAAGACAATCATATATGGTGCATACAATGTACCAAAAACATTTTGGTAATGTCGTCACCGGTCACTTCATTTAGTTATTTTTGGTATTATATTATCATATAGTTGCTGAGTATATATGAGTCATACGAAAGAAACAGTACAGTATGGATCTTATTGGCACTAGTTGGGTCAACACATTTGGTTAATTACGTATGTACAAATTTGATGATGAAAATATTTGTGTCGACACGTGACAGGTCAGTCCTTTTTGAGATTGTGGTTTTCACTTCAAACGTTGAATTATAGACACGTTACAATCCAACTGCAGCAATTATTTTTGGCTAAAAAGTTTTGCAATTGGCTGAGAAGTCAGTGACATAAGTGGACGAAAAGATAAAAGTCATGATTGTAGATCGTTAGAGATGAAAAAGTTTGAAAATGGTTGAATAATATTTGGATGGGAGGCAGAGATGAAAGATCTTTGAACCACCTAATTTAGTCAAGCTTGCTCCTAATTATTAACAACTTCTTTGTCCCAAGTGTGTATTAGTCAAATATTAGGAGTTGGTAGATACACGAAAGAAAACCAAATAGTGTGAAACAAGTTTGGAAAACAAATGAACACTAGCGTGCACGTGCTATGGCTTGTGAAATGTGAAATATAATAACGATGACAAGGGCCAAAGGGTGTTCATAATTCAAGGGTATGGTGCGGCTACAACCTACAAACAGAGGCCTGGAAAAAATGCAGGGGAATGCGGTTGATATTTTATTTTTATAATTTGTTTCTAATCAATCTACTACTAAAAATTTCCTTTTTTTAATTCTTAATGACATCTTCTAACAAAGGATACTTTAATTAAGACAGTTAAAATGTAAATTATAAATTAATTTAAATATTTGTGGTAGTTGTTAATTATAAAATATTATAAAAATCACTAATATTTTTCAATATATAAATATTTTTAAATACCGAAATTTATATTTAAATATAAAAGAGAGTAAAGAATGGGTTGAAAATCCTATACCAAAATTGGTTTCTCAATTACTATTCCAACCAATTTATAAATGCTATATCATTTAAAGAATTTTTTTTTATAAATTTTTTTTATACCTTATTAAATGATATGATCTTTATTAATTTATTAAGATAAAAATTAAAACACATATTTTGGACAAAATTTTTTTATAATTATGCTTAGAATTCGGCCTTTTGTTTTTAAAGGTTGTTGAGCTTGGAGTTGAGGATGATTCATTATGGGTTTTTCATTTCGCACCTACTTAAACTTCAATTTTCACCTACTGGTGGGAAAAATACCCATATATCCTCTCTTTTTTACTCTTCCACAGTGCATTACCAGAGAAGAAAAAAATTTGCAAATATTTTATTTCTTCGACAATGCATTGTCGAAGAGAAAAAAAATTACAAATTTTTTTACTTCTCCAGTGGTGCAGTGCCTGAGAGTAAAAAAAATTTGTAATTTTTTGGCGTTGCTTTGTTGGAGAAAAAAATATTTAAAAATGACTTTATTATTTATTTGCACATAAATTATTTTTCAAAGTAGTAACACAATACTAAAATTGTACTAAATCATATGTAATAATTTATTTTTTTGGTCTAAAATTAATATAAAAAATAATTTTAACTTTATTCTCCCCTCAAAATTAATATATATAATATATAGGGTTTAATTAGTATACACTGACATTTAATTACAACCATTCTTTCATGGTAGATTTGTTGACTTTACTTATTACTACTTTAAAAGTCACATAAACAAAAAGTCATGATTAAATGTCAGTGTAAAAATCTTTTATCCTGACAGTATATACCAATTAAATTTTAATATATATGTGTACAGGTAACGTTAGAGTAATTAGACTCAAAGTAATTAGGCACGACAGTGTAATTAGAGTAATTAGACTCAAATTTAAGTAATTAACTTCATATAATTAGAGTAATTAGGGACAACGAGAAGTGTTATTAAAATAATTTATAAATTTTTTTACTTATCTGACGGTAGTGCACTGCTGAAAGAGAAACAATTTTAAGAGAATGTTTCATAATAAGCTTTTATATTTTATCATATAAAATTTTAATAAAATATTAAAAAATTATATTATTAATAAATTATATTATTAAAATATAAAATTTTATAAATATAATATAAATATTATATATAAATTTTCTAATTAAAATAGTAAAATATAAAAGTTTATTCGGAGAAGGTTTTCTGTAATAAACTTTTATATTTTATTTATTTTATATTTTAAAATATAAAATTTAAAAAAAATTATGTTATGAATAAATTATATTAAAATATAAATTTTTATAAAGATAATATAAATAGTTAAATAAATTTTCTAATTAATTTTCTTTTGTTGGAAAAACTTATTTCGTACAATAAATTATTTTATTTTAAAAGGTGAGTAAGTGAGATTAATTTATCATGGTAAGTGTTGGGAAAAATAATTAGATTAAAATATATTTTTAAATTTTAAAAATATTTAAATAAATAGATATTAAATAAAAAAGAAATAGGTGTAAATGAAAATTCCTTCTATGTTTGGGATTTACTAGGAGGCAACCAGTGAGAGTGTAAGACAACCAGGTGAATCCAAAGTCCAAGCAAAGTCGACTCCTCATTTTGTTTCTTTCTTTTATTGGATAATAGAAAAACCTAATTGTATAAGTGCCATGTGAATGGAAGGAGTATAATACTATTATAATTTTACTCTTTCTTTTAAATTATAGAAGTATTATACTCCCTACTTTTATATTATAACATTTTATAAATATAATAATTTATTTAATATTTTAAATTCTTTTAATTAATATTCTCTATATTGAGAATATTCTACTCTAATAAAATTAAAGAGATAAACGGTATATTAAGAAATTTTATCAAAATATTTATGATATTTAAAATTTTAATGTGTTTATTAATACGTGCATAGATAATAAAAATCTTTACAATACAAGTGATTTACAAATCTATCTAATTTTGAATTTAAGAAGCAATTACACGTAGAAAATGATGTATTAATACTTCATAACATTCGTCGTAGGAATAGATAACCTTAATTAAGGTGCAAAATTAGATAATTTTAAAAATTATTTTATTACTTAAAACATAAAAAATATTTTTATTTTTAATTTACTTTTTTCAACATTTTAACAAAAAGACTTTTATTATTAAACACAAATTTATTATTTAAAGGACAACGTTATTATTTATATTTTTTATCTTTTTGTCTCCGACAAGAATCGACTCTCATATTTACATATTTGTTGTTGCAGATTTTTCTAATCTAATGGAGAAGGTTCAGGGGTGTCTGGCTGCATGGAAAGGTAAAATCCGGAATCGAGCAGGTCGCGTTGCATTAGCAAGATCAATGGTTACCTCCATATCAGTCTATGTGATGTAGGTGAAATGGATCCCCAAGGTGTATCCGAGAAGTTTGATGGGATAACTAGGAAATTTATTTGGAGTGGAAGTTGCATCCAACGGAGACATTTTGGAGGTTTGGGAGTTCGTTCCCTGAACAAGCAAAACACAACTCTACTAGGAAAGCAGGTTTGGGACTTGTTGCAGGGAGCTCCTAAATTATGGGTTTACTTTGTAAGACAGAAGTATGGGGAAGATGTCACGGTAACTATGTTGTCACGGAAGGGGTCATTCTTTCTAGTCTCTTTATGTAATGTGTATGAGGGACTACATAAAGGCTTTGTTTGGAATATTGGCTCGGGGGAGAGTAGTTTTTGTCTTAGACCTTGGTTGGAGGGGGCTCCGCTGAGGGGAAGAGTGCCTATAATAGATATTGGGAACAATAATCTGCGAATTCAGGATGTGGTTGATATGGAGGGTCAGTTTGTTCACTCAAAAGTCATGTCATGGTTAAAGGAGGTGAAACTGTACCTGCACCATAACATGCCAATGGTTGGGTATGGAATCATGAGATTTCTAGTAAGTATTCCCAGAAGGCTGGCTATGCATGGCTGCTTCAGGAATATGGTCACCGATTGGATGGTTGGTTGGCTTGGTTGTGGCGCTTAAAGTTACCAGAGAATATTCTTTTCTTTTTTTTTTTTGTAGGTAGAGCATGATGCATTACTGATGAGGAAATTCTTAGTTCGACAACATTTCAGTACGATTTTTGGATGTCCATGCTGTTCTGGGTTTTTTAAGGACCTCCATCACGTGTTCTGGGAATGCTCAACTGGTTGAGGAGGTTTGGAGGTTGCTGAACTTGAAGGTGGTCTCGCTGGATAGAGAGAACAGACAGTGGCTACAACGGTTGAAGGAAGATGTCGAAAAGGAAGGGATTTTGTTACCCTTAACTTAACTGTATGGGAAGTGTGGAAAACCCGTGATGAAATGATTTTTATTGGCACTAGGGTTAGTGCCATGGGTGTGGTAGCGCGAATTAGAACCTCCAAGGATACTGTAGAACGAGCTTATGATGGGTGTGTTACAGTACCTTATTCCCAACAATGGGTGAAGTGCACTCTGGCTTCCAAAGAAAAAATCTAGCTTCATACAGATGGGAGTTGCTTGACGAATCTAGGGCTAACAGGTTATGCTAGTTGGTTGTGTGGATACTATGGCTGACTAGGGATTTCAGTTATTTTGCTAGCGGGAATCTTTAAGGGTTGGGGATAGCTTGGGACATGTATGCAACTAATGTGATATGTGTCTGACTCCCTGCATGCACCTTAATAAATTGACTCTCAACCTCACCCAGGTTACTTATGTGCCATTATTATTGACTAAATAAAAGATTTTATGAAGGAGGATTTAGTACTTACACATACTTTTGGGGAAGGAATTATGTTTGTGAATGTTCTCGCCAAAAAAGGGGTAACGGGACAGGGAAGTTTTTGTATTTTATGAAGCTCCCAATGAGCTTAGATCATGACTTTTAGAGGATGTGTCAGGTGTACTATGCTTGAGGGTATACTTTTCTTTCGTTTTGTTGTGTTTCCCTTAATCTATCAAAAAAAGAATGAACATAAAGTGGATCAACTGTTGGATTTGTTTCAATTTAATTAAATATCTCAAACAATGTTGTCTCACATGAAAAATATTTGTAATTAATAAAAAAAAATTTAAATAGATTTTTTATCCTTAAAGTTTCAACAAAATCATTTTTTGTTTTTAAAATTTAAAAATATTATTTTAACCTCTCATTCACTTTTAATTTTTTTCTCTAATTAACATAATTCAAAAATTGCTAATAGGAAACATGTTGATGTAGTCGTGAATCATTTTCTTACTCAATCCTAATTCTCTTAATCTTAAATTTCACATCCAATATAATCAAATATATTGAAACTTATAAACAAATAACATTAATAAAAAAATAAATTAATTTCAGAACTAAAAAATACTTTTAAATTTTAAGAATAAAAAGTGATTTTGTTGAAACTTTAAAAAGAAAAAACTTATTTAAACCTAAAAAATACACCCACTACTAGAAAATCACTCGATAGTGATTGCTTATACAGACTAAATTTGTTAGACTTTCACAATGCGTTAGCAAAAGCCTTTGCCTCCATCAGCGTGTGCATCTAGTGGTACTCTTGCTTCTAGTCTTCTAAGGAAACAAATTTCTAAGGTTCACTCATATTTTGATCTTGCGCTTTCAAGTTGAACTTCAATATTCTCTAAATCGTGATAATGTTCGTTTTGCGTTTCACAGGATGAGATATCTCCTCATCTTATGCAGATACTATGTACTTATAGATCAACAATTTCCATTCATAGGATGAGATATTCTTTGAATTATGATAATGTTCGTTGCATTTCAATTTGAAGGTCTTATGTAGGTTTCTCACTTTTTTATCCTTCTTCTAACTAATAACTTGTTTTATTTCATCTCTTGCCATGTATTTACTAGTTACTTATGAATGAGGAGTGGTTTTCCCCACTCTCCTTCTATTGTCTCTAAAGTTAGTGCAGTTCAACACTAAAGATTTTCCACTTTTTCTCATTTGGATTACTTTTTTTTTAATTTAATTGGTATACACTTACACTGACAATAATTATGATTTTTCATTTATGTGACTTTACAGTAGTAATTAGTAAAGTCAACAAATTTACCATGAAAGAAGGGTCATAATTGAATGTCAATGTAAAAATCTTTATACTAATAGTGTATACTAATTAAATTTATTTTTTGTGTGTGTGTTTTAGTGTGAAAGATTTGAGTTTTGAGTGCAAAGGTTGAGTTTTGAGGGAAAAGATCATGTGTTTTTAGTTTTCTCTGTGGTTGGGTGGTTTCTTAGATAATATATTTACTCTTTCTTCTTTGGCAATTGACTTTCGGTATCTCTATTTTCCTTGTATATTCATTTTCTTAGAATTTTTTGCGCCTTATTTTTAATTTTATTAATTATATGCATGTAGTTGTGTAAATTATATAAACTATATTAAAAATGTCAAAATAACAAGTATCCGACTATCCATCTTCAGCTATAGCATAGTTTGTTTGGGCTCCACAACCCTGACATTTAAAAAACTGAATTTAATTATTCATTTTCTCTTTCTATTTGGATGCAAACATCGTGTTTTTAGTTTTCTCTTTATCAGTTTAGTGCTAAAATTTGCTTTTGTTTTCCATATGGTCACTTTCATTTTTGTGTTTAGATGTTAAAAAAGTTTAAGGTTTAACGGGTTTGGTTTTTCTTTTCAATTTTTGAAAAGAGTTTTCAAAAATTGTTTTCAGAAAGAAAAAAAAACTTGTTTGATAAGTGTTATTTGAAAATTGTTTTAAATATATAAAAATGAAAAAAACTTATTCATATTTATTAGAATTTTATTAATGAAAAGCAAAACATTACATATTCTGATTGTATTTTAAGTTTTTAAAAAAAACAGAAAATTGAAAAATAAAATTACTTTTAATTATCCCTATTTTTTAGCTTTTAAAAACTAAAAAATCAAAAGTATTTTCAAAAAATATTTTTAGAAAATACTATCCAAGCGAGTTTTTTAGTTTTTAAATACTAAAATACTGAAAATAGTTTTATAAAATTGTTGTCAAACAAACACTTAAGGCTTGATTGGTTTGATTTTGTTTTTTAGTTTTTGAGAAGGGTTTTCAAAAATAGTTTTCAAAAATATTTTTCAGGAAGAAAAGATAAAAAAACTTGTTTGGTAAGTGTTATTTCAAAACTGTTTTGAAGATCTAAAAATGATAAAATTTATTCATATTTATTAAAATTTTATTAATGAAAAACAAATAACAACATATTTTGAGTTTTCAAAACAAAAATAGAAAATATAAAAGCAAAACTACTTTGAGTTGTTCTTGTTTTTTAGTTTTTAAAAACTAAAAAATTAGAGTTGTATTCGAAAACTGTTTTCAAAAAACACTATCCAAATGAGTTTTTTAGTTTTTAAAAACTAAAATACTGAAAATAATTTTATAAAACTGTAGCCAAACAAATACTTAGTTTAAGGTGTTTTAGTTTTCTCTTTGTGTGGATGGGTGGTGGCTTGTGTCTTCTTTTGGAATTTTTCAGCTCAAGTTCCGCAATTTCCCTTATTCTATTTAAATATGAAATCACTATTATTAGTATCATTTTACCGTACTTTTTATTACAATAGTGGCAATATATAAAATAAGTTAGGTGTAATATTTGTGTTTTTCATATTAAATAGGTGCAAGGGTTTAGGAATGGGGTTCCCCAAAACCACCCATTTAGGTTGGATCAATATTAGACAACTCAAATCTTATGTTTTTTCTTTCATGTATTTCTATAGTTTGTGGACTCACTTAGATAGACGGGATACTAAGTAATGAACATAAAAGTTGCCTACCAACTAATAGGATAGGAAACATTTCATAGTAGATTTGAGTTGATGTTTTATTTGGTAAATCATTTAGAACCTATTTTGTGGCCTTGAGTTTGAATGAAATGAATGATGAAGTACAATACAGTTGATGAAACTAATACACTTCATCTTCATGTGAGTATTGTGTGTTAATCAGTACTTTGAATTTTCTTCCACTTTTGATTTTTGCTAATTCTTTGTTTTTATCTTTTGTTTTACCGTTGTTAATTTTTTATTTAAATCCAAATAATATAAATGTTTATAAGCTTTTTTTACATAATTAATCTTGAAATATTGATTTTTTTTTTGTCTCTCTAAACTTTAGCATTTCAATAAAATCTTAAAATTTATGCTATTACTTTGTGTCCTATTTCATAAATTTTTATTTGATATCTCAATTCATGAATTTATGTGATGTGTATTATTTTTGTCAATTTTTCCTTTTTCTTTAGGATCTCACTTTCTTAAAGAATTTGAAGGAAAAAAATGAAATTAAGAGTGCCTAACTATTTTTTATGATTTTAGTTTGTTAGCTTGTCTTTTAAGTTTCTCAATTGTTATATTGAATTATGGAAATAATCCATCTATGATTTTAGTCACTTCTAATAAGCCCCTTGTGGTGTTGTGCATTGTATTCCCAATTTCATAAATGAAATGCAATTTTGAGTGTTTTATTGGGCTTATATCCCATCTATAGAGGGAAATTATATATGTAGATTATTTACTTTAAAATGTGAGAAAAATTCATGAATGTCCTTGATGATTATGTTTTACTAATTGAAGACTTTTTCTTTCCGCTAATTGTTGGGATTTCATGTTGGATTCTAGTTCTTTGAAAAGATTTTTTATTTGTCCTTGGATTTAAAGCTATTGTTTAACACCTTGTTGACAACCATGTCGTCATACATAATTATTTATGGTGAAAATTGTTATTTTTGAATTTGTATTTTTGTTAACCTATTTTATTAGATGAAATTGATCGGAAAACCTTCTACCCCATTAAAGTTGTTTCATCATAAACAACAACAACATAAGAAGAAGAACTAGACATGGGAGGATCAAAGATCAACACATATGGATGAACATAAAAAAAATTATGTGATAATGAGTTCAAAATTATTGTCTTTTTTGTGTTGTTATTGTTAACTACTTTTTCTATTTCAGTGTTGACAAGCAAAATTTCATGTGAATGAGAAGTAACCTTCCAAACTTCATTTGTTATAAGAGAGCTTCCACCTAATGAATTACAAGTTTAGACCAAGTTGCTAGAGTGACAAAAGGCAAGGTCAATGTGCTTAAGTTGGAGTCAAGCAAAGCAATTGGGAGACATTCCTATCTTAGATCTAATTTTGCATTAGGTGATTGGATGAAGAGGTAAGACATTGAAGAATTAAAAAATAAATTAGAAGTTGTTGAAATTGAAAGAAATAAGCTTTTTGATAGAATGGTAAATAATGAGAAAAATATTTAGTAAAACAATAAATTATTGCAATCAATCGATGAAAAAGATAAACTTTCAACACTCTTTAGTACAACTTTGAGCTATGATTAGACCAAAGTAATAGATATTTTGGATAGTTATCTAAATAACTAGTAACTAGATTATTCCTTTTGTAGAATGTTTTATTTAGTTTTGATGAATCTTTATACTTTGTGTGTAGTTATTTAGATAAAGTTCTGATTGTTTATTACTTTTGTGAATGTTTTGATACTTAGATTGGATGAGTTTCATATATTGTTTTGATATATTGTATAGAACAAACATGTTATGCATCATGATAAAAATATAGCTATTTAGATTGTCACTTATTGTTGTAAATGTTTCAATATCTTGTTTGGATGTGTCATGATACTTGTTTGAATAAATTTTATAAGAAAATTATCAGCCAATATTTGCTTAATTTGCATTGAGAAATTAAACACCATTAATTTGATGAAAAAAAGATAGGAAAAGTTGCCATACAAAATTAGCACCTACATTAGTTAAAAAATTCAGTTGCAGAAACATTTGTCGATAACCAATTATAATTTTAATTCAATTATTTTTAGTCATATAACCAATCCAGTTGCAAATTTAGTTCTTGATTATAGTTGCAGAATTTGTCGTTATTTATCAACGATAATGGTTATAACGACTTTGCATGGTTTGTGACCGAATCCGTCTTTGATCCATAATGATTGACTTTCTTACTATAACAACTTATTTTTAAGTTGATATTCACTTATTATTCTTGTAATAAAATTTATTTGTTATCACAACTTACTTTAATAGGATATTTCACTAGATAAACTTAAGTTAGAAATAATAGGTTATTGTGTTTAGTAGCATATGAAAAATTTAAAAATTATTGACTAGAATTATTTGTTAATTATATTAAAATTTTCTCACCAAAAGAATGGGAATGAAGAAGAAAAGTTTTCTAACTTTTATTATGATAGAAAAATATAATTATGTGAGTCATTCATTTGGTATATAAAACATGCTTATGGCATTCTTAGAAAATATGATTATACCTTATAAAAAACATGATTATAAAAATATAATTATAATTTTTAGGAAGCATAATAAAAAAATAATATATCTAATAATACTTCCTAATTGTGATTAGTATTGAAGTTTTTATTGATCTACATGCTTAGTATTGAGGTTTTTATTATTATATTACTAAAAAATATAATATTATTATTAAATATTTAATTACATTTTTTAACTTTTCATAGTATTACGTATTATACTAGTAGAAAGACAGATATTTCATACCTCTGCTTGTAAAATAAAGAGATAAAAAAGTAATAACAAAATATTTATGGCAGTTACATATAAGAAGAAGTCCAATGGGAGAGATAACAACAATTATACATAAGAGTAATTTAAGAATAAGATATGTGTACACTAAAAGGAATAGTTTCCTTTATTAATAATTAGTAAAAAATATAATATTATTATTAAATATTTAATGATATTTTTTAATTTTTCATAGTATTACATATTATACTAGTAGAAAGATGGATATTCCTATTTGTAAAATAAAGAAATAAAAAAGTAATGGCAAAATATTTACGACAATTACATATAAGAAGAAGTCCAATGGGAGAGATAACAACAATTATACATAAGAGTAATTTAAGAATAAGATATGTGTACACCAAAAGGCATAGTTTCCTTTATTAACTAGCGAAAACACAGACGTTACCGCGCCAGTGTATTCGTATTTATATTTTAATATGTTATAATAATTTTAGGGTTTTAATTTAATATATTTTGTAAAATTTTATATTTTGAAATATAAATAATTATGTGACATATTTTGAAATATATTTTATTAATTTTATATTTTTGGTTTATGATAACATGATAAAAATATGTCAAATCATCAATGAATATGTCAAATATGCAATGAATATGAAAAAATGAAAAAATGAGAGTTTGAATAGAACTCAAAATATTATCACACTTGTGTATTTGCATGTTTATTGAGAATATTTATCATGAAATGTATACATATATTAATCATGTTTAAGGAAGATTGATGTGTGATATGGTAGAAATTGTGAAAATGTGTATATATTAATAGGGAAAAGTAATATTTGTGAAAGTGAGAATAATTATAAAATGTTTAGAAGGTAAAATGGTGATAAAATGAGAAAACCAAAATGTCATATTCCCATTATAATATATATATATATAATATTATATATTATAAATCATAGATATAGTTAGACAATGGGTATTCCTCTATTAATAGTATAGATTATCAGTCAACTCTTTATGAGAAATGAAACAATTTAATAATACATATACAATTTAATAATACATATAATTAAATTTAACAATGTTGACTGCATTATTATATTAAATTTAACAATGTTGACTGCATTATTATATTCATCAAAATTAATAAGGTAATTAAATTTAATAATAACTGTAACATTAAATTTAATGATTTTGATTCATTTTTTATTAAAAATAATAAGATTAAATATTTTATTACTTTTTAATAATAAATGTAATCAACATCCTTAAATTCAATTTTTCAATTATTATTCATTCCTCTCATTTATTTATGATAAACTCTTTTTTTTCACCTAATTCATCCTTTTATATTAAATGTCTATCTAACTATTATGCATAAATATATTATTTTTAAGCACAATAGCCATCTTTAATGTTTAAAGAAAAGAATATACATTTCTCTATCCTTATATTTGTTGTTACTATTCACAAATTTTTATTAAATAATTATGTTTAGATAAGATTAAAATATCTCTTATTATTTTAATATTTTTTTTTATTTTAATTGATTGAAAAGGGAAGAAGAACTAATATTCTTTCTCATTTTTTTTATTGTCACATTTATTTACAATCATCAATTTATAATTTTTTTTTCTAACAATTACATACTTAGATAAGATTAAAATATCTTTTTGTTTTTTAATTATTTTATTTTAATAATTTTTCTAAATGAAAAATAATTTGATTCATCACATGTCTTCATTATATCAATTTATAATATAAATAATAATATAGTATGCACAATAGTTTATCTTATTTGTGTGTTTTTTTTTTGTAATATATTGAATTTGAAATTTATTTATGACTAAATTTGAATTTTATAGTTGTATTATGACTTTTTTTTATACAAAAAAAAGGTGTATTAATGTAATAAAACCGAGGCAGAGCACAAGGGATGTTATTTGACCAAACATACAAAAATACTATGATAGAAAATGTGTAGACCTTTACACCGAACAAAGAAAGAAAATACTATGAAACACCATACTAGGGGGAACTGTCCACCATATAGAAGAGAGGAATCTTAATCCATTATGCGCATGAATAGGATGTGACTTTGGGTGTGTTACACCACTCCCATAAGGATAATGGGTCATTGCCAATCGCCTAAATGTCTAGTGGTTTTGAATGGAAATTTGTGGTATTACTTGTTTTCTAGAGTTAAAACCCAACAAACAAAATTACAAGTCTTCCTCCTTTAAGATTTTCAGTTATCAGTTACCTAAATTTGTAGCACGGGCAATGACAAAGTGTTTGTCACACCCTATTGGAGATTGCGTAAGTTAGAAATAAGCGTGAGTCAATTTCCACCATTTTTCTCGTAGTTCAGGTGCCTCCTCCTCCCTAAACTGAAACTTTGTATAAAAACTTTTTAATATACAAATTTATATCATAATTGCTTCTATTCAAAGGTATTTTTCTAACTATTTTATTCTTTTGAACCATAAAAAACATTATTTAGACTTATATAAACAACATACCCACCCATAAAAAATATCATTTGACAAAAATAATTTAATAAATTAAATATTTATTATATTATTTAGTTACTCATAAAATCTGTTAAAATAACTAAATTACCAGTATATAGATAATAATAATAATAATAATAATAATAATAATAATAATAATAATAATAAAATAATGTTTAACAATTGTGTTGAGTTTCTATGTTTTGGGTACTTTCAATAAATAATAGAAATATGCACTTATATCCAAAAGAAAAAGAGCTATCATAGAGAGGGATGTAAATCCTCTATACATACAATTATAAAATTTGGAAAGTATTGAATTGGGTAAATCCCCAGAACATGAAAGTCGATTAGGAAAAAGATAGGCAATCCTTCTAAAAGCCGACTCTAACTCACAAAACTTCAATCTATTATCTACGACAATTTTTTTTTAACAACTCTTATTTGCTATTCTCATCTCCAAAGCTTACAATATTTTAGAAAATTCTAGCATGTTTTTTTTCTTATTTGATTTTTATATCTATAATTGATCTTGTTTTTACTCTGTTGTTGTGTTTGTGTATGATCTTATTTAATTGTTTCTCTTGTGTCAAACATCATCTGTCATATCATGTTGTATTGTACATTCCTAATAATTGTATGTTCTTGCAGGTCTTGCATTATTTGTTGATTTAAGTGTTATTTAAAAAGGAAAATGCAACTTTTTTTAGATATGAATTTCTTGACATTTCTTGTTGATTAAGATTTGTTTGAAGTGTTTTTCGCACATTGTTTTTTGGTATTCAACTTTGATTTGTAGTATTCTAGATCAACAAAAAAATTTAATGTTTTGGACTAGTTAGTCTAGAATATAAATTGTGCAAAGTTTTAGATGAATTAGTCCAGAATATAAATTGTCAAGTCCATTGTCGCACTCTAGATAGGTTGATCCAGAATGTACATAATGTATTTATACATTATGTATATTCTAGATCAGCCTATTTGGAATGCAATTTTCAAGTTCGTTGTTGCATTTCGGATCTACCTATCCATACTAAATTGACAAGTTTATTATTGCATTCTGAATCATCTGATCTGGAATAATTTATGTGAATTTAAGAAATTTATGTTTTTTTTTCTTATTGGTGAGGAGACATGATAAAGGAAATTTCTAAAATTGGAGATAAAAAAATATATGTTCAAAGAGGGTAATAGTGCAAAATAGAGAAGTCAACATGTTATTTCAAAGAAGTGGGTAGAGATATGCGTGCAATTATCAAGCTGAGTGATGTTATGTCATGGTAAAAGAGGGTAAGCATAAAATTGTAAATGTTAGTCGTACAATAACAAAGGAGGAGTGCTAAAAGAAATTATCATACTTTGCATATAATAGATAAATTTTAATTTTAATAGACAAACGGGCCCATATAGCAATTGATTTTTTTTTTCATTATTGTTTTATTATGTAGATAAGATATTAGATAATTTGTTTGTTATAATATAAGGATATTTTTAACTTTTTTAAAAAACTATTAAATTTTAATTTAGAATATAAAAAGGATAGATTGAAACAATTATGTGGCCAAGAAAAACTTTTAAAATCAAATTCTCTTGTTAAGGATTAGTCCCTAAAAATATCTTTGTTCAAAATAAATATTTTAATTTATTTAAAATTAAAGGAATTAAAAACTAAAATTTAGCCTGCGTTAATATTTAATATGAAGAATAAGCTTAAATATTATACGAATGTAGGGATAAACTATATCTGTGTATAATACTAAAGTTTTTCCACTACAATTGTCATAAGAAAATAAAATAAAAAAATATTAATATAGTATGTGTAACTCTAATTTTAACTTATTCATACCTTTTCTTAAATTTTAATCTTCCTTTTACAAATCTTAATAAAATAATACTTAAGTAATGGTTGTTTAATTTGACTTTTCCACCACAATTTTCATTTTATTACATATATTAATCATAAAGGGAAAAATAAAATACATTAATATAAAATTTGTAATTATATTTTTAACTTAATTATATATTTTATATTTAAATTTTTTTATCATCTTATATTTAACTCAATTATATTTTTTATAATTAATTATATATTTTGTTTTTAAAAATTTTAATAAAAAGAATACTTAAGTGATATTTTTTAATTTAATTTATGAACACATATCTAATAACATATTTCAACTTTATTTATAAATATATAAAAATATAATTTAATTAATAATTATTTATTTTTAACTGATTTTTATTTATTCATTTATATCTTTTTGAATTAAAACATAATTTTTAATATGTTTATTACTTATTGATTGTACAATGACTTATAAATTATATATTTAGTATTTTTAATATCTTTATTACGTATTTTAACATATGTCTAATACTTTCTCAAAAGAAAAACTAACACTAAAATCGAAATCCACTACAATCCAAACCACGTTAGATTGATTAGATATTTAGATTAGATTGAATTTTGATTTTAAAAGCTAATTTAATTAGATAATGACTTAGAAATATAAATGGTTGAATTAGATTTATTTCTTCCTTAAAATCAACTAATGCAAGTGAGGAACATGCTTTCTAAGAATAACGCACTCGCCGCAAGTTTAAAAAATGTTGAAATTGATTGATTGACATTTAATTTGTAAACATATTTCTTATAGTTTTCTTTCAATTTGGTGAGAAATAAAAAAGTTTTAATTATAATTTCTGTCTCCCAATTTAATCAATTTTTTATATTTTATCTTCTCATATTCACTTACTACTATTTTGATCCATATTTAAAAAAAAAAATGTTCAGCTATTATTTATTAATCATTGCCTGTTTATTCAGAGACATTGACTGTCGACATAGAAAACTATTAATGACATGGGGCACATGCACGTGACACTGACACTAGATGATGGAATTACTGTATACATTTTCTATTTTATTAATTGCTTACATTTTGTTCTCTAATTTTTAATTGCTCTGATCCAATTTTTTAAAAGTTCAATTATTATCCAACTGTTACTTATTAATTATTGCCAAAGTCGTTAATGATGTGATAGTGACACTGGATAATTGTATTTTAAATAATTTATTTTAGCCAGAAATTTGTTTAAGAGAAGAAGACAACAAATATAAAGTTGCATTCCAATGAAAGCAAGTGGTTTCTTCAATAGTTTTAAATCTCAAACTCATCTGCATCACATCATGTGTATGTGCAGGGTGGAAGTTCCATTAATGACATCGTGGACACAGAACAATCTAGGAAAATATTTTATGGTGTGGTTCTTACAAGATGAGAAATTGTACTTTTTGCTTCTTTAATGAAAGGTTTGGTCATGTCACTTTGTAGCTTATTGTATATTTATCTATGGTATTGTTGCTTAGTTATTGTTGTTAGGGGAATGTAAAGTTATGTTAGTGGTGTAAGGTGTTTATGAAACTGGTTTATGTTGTCATTATTAATGATGATTATGTAAAGAGACAATAACTAAGTTGTTCTGACAATGCTTAGTATAATGTTTTGCAATTACAAAATGTACCAACATTGTCATTGATTATATATGAATGTCAAGTTTTTTGTAACCACGATTAATTTTCATTTGGTTGAATGCAAGACCATCTTTATTATCAAGATCTCATTTGGGAGGTTGGATCTCTGCATCTTCCCCACCCATCGTGTCTTCCCTCGCATTTCATGTGGTCAGTCAATATCTCCAAATAAATGATTAACAGTTCATAATTTTTAAAAAAATGAGGGTTAAAATGTCTCTAATTAAAAATTAGAGAACAAAAATGTAAGCAATCAATAAAATTTGAGGTACAGATTATAATTCAATCATCTGATGTTACTATCATGTCATTAATAGTTTTCCATGGTGATCAACATTACCAAATAAACAATCAACTGTTAATAAGTAAAGATTGGATAAAAATTGAATTTTTTATTTAAAAATAAAGTGTGAAAATATCAGCAATAAAAAATAAGAAGAGAAAATATAAAAAATTAGTAAAATTTGGAGACATGAATTGTAATTAAACTTAAAAAAGAGTTGAACAAAAATAGGAGGGAGATAAAGTAAAAATTAAAAGTGTTTAATTATGAAAATAAAAAGAGGTAAGGAGGGATAAACATACAAGTAAAATATGTAAAAAATAATATAATGACCTATAATTTTAAAATAATTTCCAGTGAATTTCCGTGACTCTTATAAAACAAACAAAATAAAAAAATTCATAATTTTATTCTTCAATTTCACCTTTACCAAATATGGATAAGTCTTGTTACCCAATATTTATGTTTGAAAAGTAGCTTATGAAAACTCAATATGTAATTTCATAGCTTATTTTGTTATTGTAGTTAGTTGTATAAAACTCTTTTACATACATATAAATATGTTTTTCTCTAGAACAAACCACTTGTGTTCTCATGTAGTGTTTGTTTCTGTGTTCGAATGATTACATTATTTGTTCTTAATAAACGTTGATCTTGAGTTAAGTTACATATTTTGAGCTTATACTTGTTTTATTGACGTAAGATAAATGTACTTTTTGCACTACTCATTTAACTTAAAAAGTTTTCTTTGTTATTGAACAAAATTTGAAGGTTTACATAAGTTTTTTTGTTTTTAAAGTTTAAAAAAAATCATTTTTGTTTCTTGAAATTTAAAAATATTATTTTAATCTCTGAAATTAATTTATTTTTTTGTATTTATGTTGTTTGTTTATAAGTTACGGTGTATTTAGTGATGTCGGATATGAAATTGAAAATTGAGATGGTTAAGGTTGAAGAGGAGAGTGATTCACAAGTATAAAAACATGTTTTCTATCACTAATTTTTTAATGCGTTAACTAGATAAGAAAGACTAAAAGTAAATTAGGAACCAAAAAATATTTTTTAATTATAAGGATTAAAAAATAATTTTTGTGAGATTTTATAGAAAAAAACTTATTTAACTTAAATTTTAATTATTGATTACAAAACATTCAAATTATGTATGTGCCTCTAGTTAGCCATCATTCCACGGTACGGTTAAAAAGTCGCCATATAGGATAGCTTTTTTTTATGATTTATCTTGGACCAACAATAGACTTGGATAATTTGTTAGCCAAAACCTCATATATCACTTGCTTTTATTATAGTTTGTTTCAAATATAGAAGCAAGTGTTATAAAAAAGAAAGTAGTGAGATAGAAAAAGGAAATAAAGCAAGTGATTTTTTATTATATAATTTGACATGAAATATATATAAATAAAGAGAATGGCTAGTAGGAAATATTGAGGATTATTTGATTTTGAGAAATGTTTTCTATTTTTATTTTAATTTTAAAAATGTTATCATATCTAATGCAATTTGACTTGCATCCTTCATGATCTTTCTTCAAAGGTTCCAAGCTCTGAGAAATGGTTGATGGAGAGACAAGAATCAGAGGTGGGGCTCCACTTCTTTGAAGGAAGATAAACCTTAAAATTGAAGGTTTGCTATAAGAGAGATAACTCTTGATAAAAACTATTAGAAGATATTCCTCAAGAAAGAGGACTCTTGATGATATTTTACTTGATCAAATGCTCAAATAGAGTCTTGCTTCATTCATTCAAGTATGTCTTACAATTAGAAATGAAGCGGTATTTATAGGTGGGGAGAGAGAGTGGGGCGATTTTTGATTTAGGAAGCGAAAAAAGGTTAAGCTTCTCCTAATCATGATCGCCGAACTAAACAAAGGATTAAGCTAATTAACCACCTTATTTAGCACCTAGATAGGAGAACATGTGGGTCATTGTGTTGGTCATGCTTTATGTGCTACAAAGAGGATGCAAAAACAAGTCAGGGAGTGTGAGAATTAACCCACACATCCAAATGGGCTGGTCCTCCTTCTTCACATTCTCCACATACTAACTAAAGACACCTCATGCTCTTACACAAAGGAATGACCAAAAATACAAGGCCAAAATGGGAAACCAAGCACGCCTCCTAAATGACTAACACATATTTACAAGTTACTAAAATTAGAAGTATGACCTAAGGTCTTTAATAAGCTTCATCCTTGCTATATTCTCCATCCTCCTAGCTAAGGTTCATGTTAGGCACAATTGCATCACTATTTTTAATTTATTTTTGTTTTGTTTAGGAAATAGTAAAAAGTAGCTTTTCACATATTTTATATAATCTTCTATAATTCTTTCTTTTAATTTTTATGAAAATATGAAATAAAAAAGTAGTATGTTGAAAGAAAAATTAAAACAAAATAATTTAAGATGTCTATTAAAGTATTAATTCATCTCCACAAAGAATTATGTAATAATTAGATCAACTCTAGTAATTTTCTAGACTACGGGTTTCGAGAATGTAAAATTAAATAATAATTTAAAGGTAATTGATCAAATAGTTAACGTGCAGAGTATAAATTATAAAATAGTTGAGAGTTGAGATTGTTACCAGGATTTAAGTTCATCATTCACCAAGTCCTAAGACAGTTCTTAAAACCAACAATTTCATCAATTTTTACCGTGAGAATTGAGAGCGTTACCAAGATATCTTTAAGTCCATTCCTCCAACAAAAAGATCTAATCCTCCTAATTTACCCTTAACTTCACTATTTATAGAAGTGGAAAATCATATAGATTACAAATTAGAGATTCAAAAGTGATCAATAGATTATACCTATTTACAGGATACAATTCATTAGTTATTTCTAATACTTCTAGTTTTAACAACAATGTCTTTAAATCCACCATTAAATTAATAGGCTCATAAATAGGGTTGTCAACCCCAAAAAATCAAAATAAATAATAAAAATTACTTAATAAAAAGGAGAAATATTTTATTACATGGAATGGTCGTATTTACGTCAAAACCTATCAATAAAAGGGTTAGTTCCTTATAGGAGCCATGGAGGAATGCCTAAGTTTGGAATGCATCGCATTTATCCTAGCCTCTTAGTTTCTTTCAATTAATCCAAACTCAAAATGCTACAGTACAAAACCAAAAGTGAGATGCCCTGCTTTCCAAAATCATCTTCTATTTATTAAGGGCTAATGTGCTAGAGTTAAGAAGGCTCGCTCAAACATCAAATATGCTCGCTTGAGCACTTATAAGGGGGGCTAAATGACTTATTTACTAAATTTGTGATGCATGTCTCCCTTGATATTTTTCTAGAGGTTTTCTTCTTTAATGAAATGGTTTGTGGAGAAGTAAGAAGTGAGGTGGTTTTAGGCACTACTTAAGGTAAGATAAGTTTAAGAGGGAAAGTTTGCCGCAAGGGATGGAACCCTTGATAAAAATCTAAGGAATTCTCAAAGAGAGAAGGGTGGATACTAAGAAAATTTTGGCCAATTCAAGGTTTTTCCATTCAATAAAGTGTGAAAAAATACAAGAGTGTGAAGGAGCACCTTTTTATAGAGGGAGCTAACCTCTTGGACAAGTCATGAAGGAAAGAAAGGGCTAGGATTAAAATGAGTCATCCAAGGGAGGAGGATTGAAGCCCAAAGTCCAATCAATCCCCTCCTTTAGATGAGAATTGGTGCCCAAGCTACCTCATCCAAGGGCCAAGATTACTCCTTTATTAGTTTTGGGTTTTATTTAGGAAAAGATGATGTAGTTATCAAACTACCCCCTTATTTCCTAAATAAGGCCCAAAAGCTAATCTTACCTATTCTTATTACTAAGACACCTCCTAGAAAATTAAATGGACTAATACATGTCCAAAATAAAATCCTAGGTTCCTAAAAGAAAAATTACAAGTAAATAAGTCATGGCTTGCATAACTTGATGGTCATATGGAGGTGGGATCTTCCTCCTTTTACTGTAGCCATGTCTTCTTCTATTCTTCTAGTCATGACCCTAGTGATAGGGCCCTTGCTTGAGGAGAATGCATAAATTTGCTTAAGCAATTTAAGATCTGCTTAAGCAAGCATAGTGGCCCCACAACCCATCAAAATGAAAAGCTCACTCAAGTGAGCTTGATGGCTGCTAGTAAGGTTTGTGAGAGGCTCTTGCATTGTATGACTTCTTGCAAGAAGTGTCAATGTTCAAATCCCTTGCATCTTTCATACTCTTCGTTTTTTTTCTCATCATGCAATTTGTTGTTAACAATATCTCCAAACAAACATATTATTTTGTAATGAAATAAACTTTTACCTAAATCTTAACCTAAGTCAGAATTCAAATTTAGAAACAAGAGTAACTTCAAGGTTCATAAGAATAAGAAGTATAAATAATTAAAAATTTTGTGTATTAATACATGAATATTAACAAGTATTAGGTCTTTTTGTAAATTAAAATAAAAATAAAAACAAAAAAATTCTTTCTTGAGTTTATTTATCAATTATTTGATTGAGTAAAAAGTAAAAAAAAAAAGTTTCCTTTCTATAACAAAAATATGCTTAAATTAAAAAAAAAAAAGGTATGGATAAATAAGAGAAACTGTGAAGCGTTTTTCTTTTTTTTTTTTTAAGTTAAAAGCAAAAAAAAAAAAAAAAACAGAAAATGTTTTCTTGAATTGAACTGTTCTTTAAATTTATTTTTTAGTTGTTCTTTTGGTTGGGATGACTAATCCAATATCTTTTAAAAAATGATATCTCTCATTAGGTTTTTTTCCATACACACCAACCAAGAATCAAACATGTTAAGAGTTATTTTCCAGTTGTATGATTGAAAGGAATGTGAAAAGAAAAAAAAAATGGTTTTCTTTTTAACAACAAAAGTATGCTTAAAATTAAAAATAAAAATAGACGCATGCTTAAACAAGAGCAATATATTTTTTTTGTAAAATTAAAATTACTGTTAATTTCTCTATTTTTATTTATTTAACAGAAGACACTTTAAAATGTTTATAAAAAATCAAATAAATATTAATTCTAATAACAATTTATAAAAGAGTAAGATGGATAACTATTTAAGTTTATTTAAATTATCACTTTACAATGCGAGGAGTGTGAGGTGGATTCGAATCATAGTTCAAACTTTATATGTCAGTACCAGATGTGGTTTTCTAACTAAATTTGGAGTTTACCATGCAAAATAAAAAAAAAATCAATTAACTATATATTTTCAGAATTTAATTAAAAAACAATATTTTCCTTTTCCTTTTCCTTTTCCAAACCCTTTCTGCAGGTTAATAATCATACTTTGAGGCCAGAATTGCACCTTGATGCTAAGTGCTACTTATGACTTATGAGTTAGCTATAGACAGACACATGTCATGCTTGGAAAGGTTTCACGCTTGGAGGATAATGGAGGTTGCAATCATTTTGTTTCTTTGTAGTTCTTAGTGGACACTCTCCATTCCCATGCACCAATTTTTCCATGCTTGAGTATGTAAACGTAATATAGTTGCAACTACTACTCAGTCATTGGATGTTGTTGACCAAATAATGTGTCTTAGGAAAAAATTTAATAGAAAAATAGAAGCCAAATACTGGTGTTTATTTAACTTAACTATAGTCAAATGAGATGAAGCACTAGGCAGAGTGCAAGTTTGAGAGTTGTGTTAAATATCTTCAATACTACCTTTCAATACATTGAAGAGCCTAGAAAGAGCAATTATATATCTATATAGAGAGATTCTCATTTAGCATAAAATTCACTGCTGACATTATTTCTGTTGTTTAATTTAAGTAGAAGGATAGCTTTTGCTTCTTGTTTTTAAAGTTCACTTGAATTGAACAGCTAGGAAAGTTGCCATTCAGTTGTCATTTCGGAAAACATGAAAAGTTACTCTTTTTTAAAATTAAAGTCAGTGACAGCCAGTTTTAGTTTTTTTAATCAAATCCTTAGCAATGATAAAATATATTTTTTATTTGAAATAAAATATTTTCGTTTTTTACTTAAATATATAAAATGAGTTTAATTGTTATTCAATATAAATGTAACATTTTTTTTATAATATCAAATAATGAAAATCATCTCATCTAAAAAAAAAACTAACAAAAACATCTTAGTATAACTTTTTAAAATAAAGTCAATGACATGTGATCAAATATAAGCGTAAAATATATTCATTTATATTATTAGTTCATTATACTTAAATTGACATAAAATTTAGAATTTAATAGCCATATATCGCAATGTAAAAATTACATTATCAATTAATTAAAAATATTTAATTTGAATTTGATAATAATTATTATAATAAAAATGATCAAATTTATTATGCATAATTATTTGTTATTACATAATATGATAATAATGTAAAAAATGTTTACACTGCTTATGTAAATGTTATGACAAAATGTCTACGCATGGATAATTTACAATATTATCTATAAATAAATAAATTATAATGTATATTAAGTTTATTGATTTTTATAATAGTTATTTTAAAATTCATATTAGTAATGAATTTTATAATGAGAATGCATAGCTATTAAATTTGTATATCATTTCTTTTAAAATTCAAACATCCAAACCATCCTTTTGAAATCATGGCACGCCCTGTAAGAGAGATCACCTCCCACTGTGGAATTTCAACCACATATTTTTCGAAAAATAGAAGGACAACACGGCAATGTTATATCTTTTTAAATAAACATGTCTAGTAGTAGTGTTTTCTCAACGATCAGCAAAAAAAGTAGTATTTATTTTTCTTAATGGTCAGCAAAAAAGTAGTATTTTATTACTTATTAAAAATATCATTAAATAAAATTACTAAGTAATGTATGAAATTAAGTAAAAATGTCATTTCAAATAACTTTTATTAAAAAGTGAAACTGCGTCCAACAGATAATTGCTTTTAATACCCATTTTTCTATTCACACCCCTCCAGGCTTTACAATTTTTTTCAAAATCCAAAAATACCCTCCCCTTTTTCTTACCCTATTTGCGTAACAAAATACATTCTGCACAACATGATCTGGAGCTAGTATATTCCAGACCACATGATCCGGAAGGCAAATAAGATTCAGTAAGTATATTCTAGGCAACATGATCCGAAATGTATTATGTCCATTCCGGATTAGTTGATCCGAAATGTATTATGTCCATTCTGGACCAGTTGATCTGGAATGTATTATTTATATTTCAGATCAACTAATTCGGAAGTGGATCAAATGCGTATTCTGGACTAGGTGGTCTAGGGTAAATATTGTTAGTTCTAGATCAACTGATCCAGAATACTGTAACACTCGACTTAGTACAAATAAAAACGCAAACAAACCCTCAATCATAAATCCCAAAACCCTAAACCCGAAACTTTAAATCAAGAAAATCATATCTGAATAAAATTGTATTTTCCTTTTCAAATAGCGCTTAAATCAACGAATAATACCCTAAAGACTTATAAGAATAATTAGGGATTTACGATAGGGCAGAATGTGAGAATTTGTGTTTGGTACACAAGAGTAGCAAGATAAAGCACAACAAGACAAGAAAATAAAAAAATAAATTCAAAAAATTTAAATCAAATAAGGATGAGGGTATATTAGAAATTTACAAAAAATATAAACTTTGGGGGTGCAAATAACAAATAGGGGAGCGTTAAAAGAGAATGCCCGGCTGACAATCTGGATGGTTTGACCGTATTTGTTTTTGGCTAAATATTTCTAAACTCAGTCTAGCCTTATATTGGGTCATTAGACAAAACACACCTTTTAAAGAAAATCTAAATTCAAATTTTTATAAAAAATAAAACTTATTTTATAATACAAGCTCAAACTAATTCAAAAAAATAAATTAAATCAATAAAAAATACATGATAAATAAGTCTAAAATAACATAAAAATATATTTATATGCATATTTTAATTTAATATATATTTTAGAACAATATAATTTTTATTTGTTAAAAATATATTATTAAATAAAAATCAAATGCAATTTGATATGTATTTATATATATATATATATATATATATATATATATTAACAATATCTATAAATTAACTTTACATCAAACATAATTTCATGTGGATATTTTTTATTTAATATATTTTTAATAATATATTATATATTATTGATATATTTTTAAATTTTATGTATTTATATTTGTATTTGGGTCGTGGTCCACCGACCTGACCCAAATCTATTTACATAATCAGATAAAAAAGATTCGCTTTTATTTGAGTCTCATTTTTTAGATTCCAACCTAATCCATTTTATAGGCCTGCGAACTGGTCCAACAGATAAGATCCATTTTGATAGATCTAATAACTATTAAATATGAAATTGTGACAAAATATACAGTGGTTAAAAATTTAGTCCAATCCTATAAAAAAATTAATAAAATTAGTACAATGTAAAAGTCAATTGATATTTCATTATTCAATTTATTTTAATATTTCAATATTATTAGATTAAATACTTAAAAATATATAAATTAATTAAAATTATATATAATTATTGTGATATAGTTTTAAAGATTGACTCAGTCAAGACACTAGATCAAGTCATTGGTTGAATCATTGAATTACAAACTCACAAACATAAACCAGCCTATATTAAAAAATATATAAAAACTTTATACTTTTGTGTTAAAATAAACAAAAAAAGAGGCTTAAATATAATTTATGTCTCTAATTTTTTTCAATTTTAGACATTGTGCCTCCAGAGTTCAAAATTATGACATTATACTTCCAAATTTTAAAAATATGTAAATTTAAATTGGTGCCCTCTGTAAGTTGTTGATGTTAATGGTTAATTCTAAATATGTAGACTGTACATGACCTAATTTTTTAGATATGACATTCAACACACTAAGAGTTAACTGTTAACACCAACAACTCACACATAGAGTATCAATTCACACATTTTTAAAATTTGGGACATAATGTCATGAATTTAAACTCTAGGGTACAATGTCTAAGATTGAAAAAATTTGGGACATCAATTGTATTTATACTAGTTATAAACAAAATCTCAAGTATTTAAAGTGATTAAGTATATACACTTTTCAAGCACAAAAAATTTAACATGTAATATCTAAACCAAATCAACAATCATATAGTAACAATAAAATAAAGTTTGCAACGTGAAGAGAGAACATACAATAATATAAAAATATATTAATAGAAAACATTATAATTAATAAAAATAATTTTTATTAATTTAAAAAAATAAATGATTCATATTAGGTCACTAATCACTAGTTCAGGTTGGGTCACACCAGGTTAATGACATGATCAATCCAATCACTAATCTGACTCAGTCAGACCACCGATTTTTTAGGTCAACGGATCGAGTTAGTCCGAATTTTTAAACTATGAATTTTGATAATAAATAAATTAATATAGAGAAAATTATTTATGTCATTGTAACAAATTTTATACTAACATTTAATCACAACTCTTCATGTATGGTAAGTTTGTTGACTTTATTAATTAATACTTTAAAAGTCATATAAATCAAATGTTGTGATTAAATGCTAGTTCAAAACACTTTTACACTGTCAATACATATAAATTAAACTCATTGATATAAGTCATTTTTAATAAGAATTACTACTACCTTTGTTTTTATTATAAAATCCAATTTCTTAAAATATTTTGAAATTTTTTTGTAAAGACCTAATCTATGATATCTAATACATTATTTTTTATTTACAAATATATTCTTCATTAAATGTATTTCTCTTAATTTTAAACTATATGGAATATAAATGAAGTGCATAAGATAAGAATTTTAAAAGATTATTTTTTTAGAGTTTAATTAGTATGTCAGTATAAAAAATTTTACATTAACATTTAATCATAACTCTTCATTTGTCATATGTTGTTGACTTTACTAATCAATACTTTAAAAGTCATATAGATAAAAAAAAAGTGTGATTGAACGTTAGTGTAAAACTTTTTTATACTATTAGTGCATACTAACTGAACTCATTTTTTATTAAAAAAATTCTTGTGGTATTCAATTAAAATTTAAAAGAATGTAAAACGGTCTCTGATATTTAATAAAAACTTTAAAAGTGCATACTAATTAAACTCATAGAAAATTGATGGATTATTATTTAAAATAGTTTTCAAAAAATTTTCTTTGTCTTTTTAATTGAAAATTATCACCAAACAATCCACAAAAATCTCAAGAGTTTATTAGACTTTCTTTTTTCTCATATATTTTTTTACTATTTTAATGGATTGACCCCTAGTGTAACACTATCAAACTACCATTGCCACCAATATTGTCATTGAAGGACGACCACAATAACTAAATCACCACCACGGTTAACACCACCATTGTTAATACCATCATTGGCACTATCATGACCTCCACCACAACATACATCCTTAAACTAATTTTGTGATAAAAAAAGTGTTATACCTTTTTAAAATTTTGAAACTTAATTAGAGACTACTTCAAACATGACCTAAAATATTAAAAAAAATTATATTAGTTTTAATCTTCTCCGTTAAAATATTATTATTTATTTATTATCATTTTTATCAACATTGAATGTTTTTAAAAATATATAAAATTCATTAAAATCTTATAAATCTACATAGTTGTTTAAAATCTTATAAATTCATTAAAATCCAAACTAAAAAAAAAACTATGAGCATGGTAAAATCTTATAATTCATTATATTCCTACAAAATATTTTAAAATCCACATTTTTTTATTCAAAAATAATCTTTTAAAGTCCTAATTCCATACTTTCCTTAAATATAAATTAATGATAATTTTAGAAATAAATATAAATTTAAGACAAATAGTATTATCGTTTTCAACTAAAAGTCTCCGTTCTTAATTTAGGTGAATTAGGGAATTTTCTTTAAAAGAGTTACTAGCTTTGTTCCAAAATTATAATTATTTAAGATTAATGCACAAGTATTAAGAAAACATAATTAATATATTTTGTAAACTAAAATATCTCTATTTAAAAAATTTAGAATTATTAAAAATATTATTGATCATGAATATTATTTATCATTGATGGATGATTAGTTATTAACTTGAATATTTGTAAAATTAAAAATAAATATAAATTTTGAAGTAAAGTAAAATATTAAAGTAATTAGAATTTTGAAAAGGAATATTAATGCGGGTGGCTATGTATGTTTTGATTTGATGATGTAGTCCTATGTGTGTGTGTGTTGCCTATGAAGATGAAACAGGAAAGATTCCAACTGTCTAGGGAGGATTGGGTTAGACAACGCATTACAGCCCTAAGCACCCATCATTGGCACCACAAAATTGGTGCCTCTTTATACAGGACAGCCTTTGCCCTCCACTTATGATTTTGTTAATGTTGCCGTGCCATCATTATCACCACCCTAATTAGAACCATCCAACTTCCCCCTCACTCATCTCCTTATTTACCACCAACCAACTAAATTCCTCAATTAGATTGGACAATTAATGTACATGCACTGACCAAAATGAACACTTAGTTCATGATAATGATATTCCACATGGACTTAATAATAATAATTTTGTTTGACCGCTGGCTAAGGAGACGAGTCACCTAGCAAGTTTGAGGACCTCGATCTGTGTGCGGTGTTTGATAGACTATACGGTTATAAGGAATGCTAATTCTTCCTCCGCAAAGAGAGGAGACAGCGAAAGAAACGACACAACTACCAAGTTGACTCCTTAATAATATCCAATCATGGTGACACGCCTTTTGTTGTTTTTGCCTCACGAAGCTGCACTCTAAACTTGCTTTCTCCAATAACATCTGTCACCCTTTTGTATATTCCATCTATCTTCTTCTTATTTTTAGCAAATTGCCACTTTAAGCAAAACAAAGAAATATCTTTCCCGTTTTCCTCGCTCTAAATGCTTTTCAGCATTCTGGGGCCGATGGAGGAGATTGATGCGATCAATCCTCTCCCAGAAACCACATATTCTTCTTCTGGGTTTTGATCCTTCTGGGGTTGGGGTTGGGGTTGGGGTTGGGGTTGTGGATTTTTATGTTTTTGTGACACACAAATGTATTGATGCGGCTTGTGTTATTTCGAACTCCAAGGTGATTAGTGGTTTTTCCTCTAATCATTATTTTAAAGGAATAGTTGCAAGTTGATGTCGGGTTCACAGTGTCCCCTTGCTAGAATGAAATAGAATAGAAATTCTTCCCAAGGTACAAAGAATTTCTTTTTTGCGTGTATTTCTATAATAATTTTTTTTTGTTGGGTTTCTCGAAGTTCACGAAGGGTCGAACCAATCTGTAAAAAAATAAGATTGTTATTATTTAATTGAACAGTTTGAGAGTTGGCAGTTCATTGGTTGCGCAGACTTGAAGAGTTGTGGACAAAACTACCGGTACCTGTTTTCCATCTCTCTCGAGAATCATGTGGGGTTCGACTGTTACAACCAATTCCTTTGGATGCGTGAGAAATTTTGATTGAGTTGTTGTTGGTTTGGTAAATGGATTGAACCTTTGACAGAGAACAAGATCTGTCCAACTACCCTTTATATTATTTCAGAATTTTGGATTGATTAAGGTTTGATGATCTCATGTTGAGGGTGTCTGTCGAAAAGGGAAATTGAGGCCTTTAGACGAGGCTTTGAAGGGACCTACCTTGCTTCCAATTTCCTTCATAGTTAGTTAATTGTGTGGTTGTCTTCATTTCTGAGGGATATGAAGTTTCTGAGTCTGGTGGGTAATTCTTTTGGATGTTCTGCATCTGGTGAGCGGTTGGTTTCTGCAGCAAGAGATGGGGATGTTCAAGAGGCTAAGGCCTTATTGGAATATAACCCCCGTCTTGCAAGGTATTCCACTTTCGGAGTTCGCAATTCCCCTCTGCATTATTCAGCGGCTCATGGCCACCACGAGGTACTTAATTCAATGCACTCCATCTCCTTGTATTATTATGTTTTGCAATTCTTTTCAAAACATCTATTGTGTTTTGCATTGATGTAGATAGTGTATCTCTTGCTTGAATCTGGAGTTGATATCAATCTCAGGAATTATCGTGGTCAGGTAATCCATGTTGTTTTGTTTGAATGTCTCTTAAATTCAATTCATAATATTTACATGTCAAACATCTCATGAAAAAATTTGTTATTTGGATGATAGAATGGGCCATTTCTTTTATTTAATTTTCACACTTTATGTACCATTAACAGACTGCATTGATGCAAGCTTGTCAACATGGTCACTGGGAGGTGGTTCTGACCCTGCTTATTTTTAATGCCAATGTATGATCATTACTAGCAACCAATTTTGTTCTATATTTTAGTAACAATAAGGAAACTTATCTATATTTTAACAACAATCAGAAAAATTATTGAGTTGTAAAACATTGGCTGTTAAATTGGATTGCAGATCCATAAAGCAGATTACTTAAATGGAGGTACTGCCCTTCACTTGGCTGCTTTGAATGGCCATACCAGGTGCATTCGGCTCATCCTGGCAGACTACATACCTAGCATCCCTAACTTCTGGAATGCATTACAGGCAGGTGATCATGAATCGATCTCAGAATTTGATCAAAGGTATTCTGTCTCTAACTCATATTTCCCATTGCATTCTTCCGCTGTGGCCATGAGTTAATTTTGTCTTTAAATGGTTGCTACAAAGTGGTCTTTGCGAGGTCATTAACAGAACTGCTGATGGAGGCATCACTGCTCTGCATATGGCAGCATTAAATGGGCATGTTGAAAGTGTACAGTTACTCTTGGACTTGGGAGCTTCTGTGTCTGAGGTTACTGTGGAGGATGGAACTACCATTGACTTAATTGGTAATTGTTTAGCATTTTCTAATTCATGTGATAAAATGATGTCAAATATTTGCTTTGGAAAGTCAGCATTTATGTATAAGTAGATTGACATTTCTACTATCTGCTGATATGCTGATTATTCCATATCCTTTCCTCCCTATTCTCTGTTTTTTCTTTATCTTTTTCCAATTTTCATTATTATTATAAAACCTACATAGTCTGGTAATTTTCTCACTAATATTTTCAGCATTTCCATTCATTGTTTCTTGAATAATTTTAGGATTTGCTTGGTTGAACTGAAAATAAGTAGGAGAAAACTTTATACTTAAACGTACGACAAAAATTTGGAGTGGCTGAAACTAAACTGCAGCTCATTTACTTTCTAATTCCACTACTCATGACCTCTCCTATAGCTTGGAGTGAGCTGAAGTGATTTTTTTACTTACTTTTTCTTGCAAGAAGGACAATAGATTAAAACAATCAAAAGCTTATATTCCTCATCTTTTAAGCTTAGCCTTAGTGACTGGGTGGGTTTCTCCCTCTTCCATCTCCTTCTAAACCTCATCCGTATGGTTGTTTGTGAATCAGTATCAAATATACATTTTTCAAATTCTATCAGAGATTTAGGCTAGGTATTCCTTCCTTCTGCTATATAGGAGAAAATTTAATAGCTATTCGCCCATCAAGTCTTTTTAAAGTTTACCATATTTCATAAGGTAAGTTTGATTTAATTTAATTAGTTTCTCCTGACTGCTTTCTATACTTATTTTCAGGTTCTGGAAGCACTCCACTCCATTATGCTGCATGTGGTGGAAATGCACAATGCTGTCAAGTGTGTTACTATTTTCCTTTAGAAAAAATTAAGAAAACTATACTTTTGTAACTGAAATTATATTACTTTTCCAAATAAATTGGGCATATTGCTTTTCAATTATCAGCATATTGAAGTTTTTTCCTTTTTTATTTTGTTTGACATTATTTGGTTCAGCTGTTGATTGCCAAGGGTGCCAATATGACCGCTGAGAATGCAAATGGGTAGGTATCTACATGTCTCTGTTATTTTTTGTATGAGATGTTTATCCTACTTGCTGCCTGGCATGGTAAAGATATAAATATTATGGTCTATATAGTTCATAGAAAAACTATTCTTCTTCTAGAGGAACCAAACAACTCCCTACTATGCTGCTTTCTAATCTTGAAAACCTTGTAGCAAATTCAATATACAGTCCCCTGGTTTTTTACCAAAAACTCAAGATTATTCTGGATGATCTTGGTTATCCATGTTTCTGGGCTTAATTGTGGCTTTTTATGAAGTTGTGCTCTGAAAATTAGCCTCCCATAATTTTTTTCTCTTTATAATAGTAGTTAGACTACTGCATTAGTTATCAACATGAAGTTTAGATGTCAACTTCATTATTGGAATTGAGTACGCAAATGCCTGTTCTTTTTTCATTGTACTTTGAATAGAGGATAATAATATTTTCTGACTACGTTCTTTTTAAGAATCCTTTGGCCTCTGCTGTCTAATTGCAATAAAAACCAGCAGTGTTGTTCCCGTAAAGCTATGCTGCATTTGAATAAAGGAAGCCAAGATTTATGTTGTTTAAAGCTTGTGTTTATTGGTTTAATCCTATGACTTTTGTTTTGAAGATGGACCCCCTTGATGGTTGCTCGTTCGTGGAATAGAAACTGGCTCGAGGATATCTTAAAAACACCTCCAGAGGACCCCTTACAAGTTCTTCCTTCTCCATATATATCTCTTCCCCTTATGAGCATTGTGAGAATTGCTAGGTATGTGTGTGTCAGTGTTATCATCTTATCAATTCAACCAACGGTTTGCTGTCAGAGTGCATGTATGATATTTGGTGGTATCTCCTTTATTCCTCATTGGGAAAACCAAATGAAAATTTATGTTTTCCTAGGAATTAGCACCAATTTATTTTCATAAGCACAATTCTTTAATTTGTCCAGTCTGCTCTGACTTCAAATCAACTAGCAGGTGGATTTGTCTTATCATGCTTTGAATGCGGTGTCTTGCCTGATTTTTCAACACTATTGATGGAAAGAATTTGTATTTAATTGACAGCTTTTATGTGATTTTCTGGGTTCACTAATTTCATTTTGACATTCAGCGTCATTGACATCACAGGGAAACATGCTTTGATCTTATTACGGTTTATACCAAATTAGGGATATATTTGGTCTAATTATGTTTTTTTTTACTCTATCAAACAATCCACATTTATGGTGTTCATACAATAAATTAGCTTATTTGTGTAATTATCAAGTGTAGTCAATGAAAGAAGACACAGTACATTTGTTCCACAGTAAAATACTACATCTGACCCTAGAGAGTTTAATTAGCACAAAATTTTGTCAAAACTAGATTTGATTTAGCCAGTTAACTCTACCTTGTATGGTGGTATTCTTAATGATTATAATATTGCTCTTTCCCCGCTCTTTTTCTGCTATGATCCTCCTTGACAGAGAATGTGGATGGAAGACAAATGAATTAGCACCAACATGCTTAGATCCATGCGCTGTTTGTTTGGAAAGGAAATGTATGGTTGCTGTTGAAGGTACATCTGTTCTTTGTTTAGTATAAATGTTGGATCCATGATATGCAATTAGATAATTTGGTATCAAGAATGATTTAGCGTTTTGAGGGAAATGTTTTTGTATCATGTTTAAAATTTTGCTGTGGAACAATTTTATTGTGTAAGAGACGTGACGTAATTACCAGAGATGAAACACCATATTATCAAAATATTCTAGTTATAATTACCAGATGTACCTTCGATATAGTTTCTGGATTTTATAAGAGCTGGTTATAGCTCGTAAAAAATGGCATATAATGGTCCATTTCCATTCCCTTTATACAGGTTGCAATTGAGTGTACTACTGAATTCAATAGTAAGGGGTATTCCAATGTGCTACTACAGAAATAGAAATTAGTAACAGATAGAAGCCATGACCCTAATCCCTAAGGATGCTTGCGAGGCGCTACGTAGTTTTATGATTTTGATAGGCGTTTACCCTTTCTTCTATTGCTGTTGGTTTATAGTTTTATATCTGCAATAGTAGGGCCGAGCTACTGTTTATGTCGTATCGTGCATAAATTCCTATTCTTACATCTGATGATGATGCATGCAGGTTGTGATCACGAGTTCTGCACCCAATGTGCCTTGTATCTTTGTTCTACAAATTCTACTTCAATATCCACAACAGGCCCCCCAGGTTCAATTGCTTGTCCTCTCTGTAGGCACGGCATAGTCTCATTTGTGAAGCTCCCAGAAGCAAGGCCACTACATAATAAGGAAATGCAGAGGACATCAAATCTGTCCCTAACATTTTGTTCATGTTCAACTGAGGTGTTGGGGGATTCAGCTGACATGACCACTCCATTTTGCAAACCAACATCACGTGGATCCAAAAATTCATCCCCTTCAGGATCATATCGCTCCATGAGCTGCCAAAGCTTCCCCTCATTCAGAATCAACCCCAGCCTTTGCTTGGGAGCAGAAGTTAGTCCCTCCTTAGTACCGTGTACTGTGAGCAGGAACGTCAGGAACCACTTGGCAAGGTGTTCTGGCTCCAGTTTCAGACGATCATCTTCTCAAACAGAAAGAAGGAAGTCATGGTTTTGTTCCCTCAACCAATCTGTTGCCACAGGCAGTGGTTGCTGATTACATTTTACATTTTGATCTTTCCATGCTTTTTATTTGTCACACCAACATAACCAGTATCCAACTTTATACTCATAATTCCGAATACCATCCACTGTTCACTACATATCTTGTAAATACCTGGCCCAATTGCTCAGCTGGGACAAGCATTTCTTTTTTGGCAACATATTCCGCAATGCATTTTCTACGAGTACAAGATTCATGTTTGTGAATGTAAATGCAAACTGCTCTATGGAATTTATGGCTGATAATTAAAAAAGAAAAAAAAAAAAAAAGCAAACCAGTAAACTAGATGAAGGAAAATCCTATGGCTTGTGATATATCTCACGTAGTGCAGAAACTGTTTAAAAATTTGGACCAAAAAGTGCTCGTCGCACAAGGAGAAAGCCACAGGTGACGTTAGAGGCACGTCACAATTTCATTAAAAAGTTACCTAACGGGTCAGAAGCTCAGAACCTAAACAGCACCGATGCCTTAATTCGTTTTTCTGTAAGACAATAAATCTGTGCCAGAAGGGCCTAGGAATTATGGGCAATTGGACCCACAAGCCCACGTGCAGATATTTATTATCACCGTTGAGTAGCCTCTTTTCGCAGAAATTTCAACCTAGACAACAGCATAAAGCTAAATATATAAAAAATAGAGCAAAGACACAAGATGTTCCCAGTTTATATGTTTCTACACTCTTTTCTCTTTGTTTATTGTATAGCTATCCACAAATAAGTTAATATATAATGACCGAACTGATTTTCATCACAGAAATCTAAAATAGAAAAATCCTTCTCTTCTGTGCTTACGAACAACTTAGAAATAAGCTTTACAGTAACAAGTTGATAATTATGAACGTGAAAACGTGAATAAAAATAGTAACAATGTTCATAGCAAGCGATCATATATATCCGTTATTTGGATAGTGCAGCTACTGCTCAAATGCAAAATTAACATAACAAGAGAAGGGTCATAAGAGAAAGATACATCTGTAAACTTTATAGCATTATATAGTGACAACGATTACATGACAATATCAGCAAATAACTAGATGAAAGCTCAGGAGGAATAGCTAAAATATGATAAAATGGGAGTGACTAACATGATGAGAAAAAAGATTTAACATTAAAAAAAGAAAGATGAAGATAATTCTAAATGAATAAAAAAAAAAAAGTCTTGCAAGGTCAAGAAAAAGATTATAAAAAAAATAAAATTAATAATAATAAAAAAAGCTCAGTCAGGATATCGCCATCAAAATGTTCTCTCATGCTTCATTCTCCATATGGTGCAGTGAAGAAGGGCAAGGAATCTTGTGCCATTGATCTCAGACGGTAGAAGATGCTTGATGCCATTTGTGAGAGATTCTTGAGCAGTTAGGCGCAAGAGCATATTAAGAAAGAAGTGACAAGTTTGTAGCAAAATGTTACGTTAGGACAAGTTGATGTTTATAGGCGTAGTTGTGATATGAAATAAATAGGCAAGTTGGTGTACATGATGAGAAGATTGATGGAGTTTATATAGTGAAAAGAGAAGGGGAAATAAATGAAAATAAGGGACTACTGACATTCCAAAAATGTTGTTGTTTCAGTGAAGTTTGAAGAAAAAGGAAGAGGTTAGTGGACCCAAAAACTGTGATTTAAAAACCCTTTTTCCTTGTTATAGCTCTGTCTTTCTGATGGTTACAGAGAGAAGTCTTGATTATAAATCAGATAAAATTTCGACTGATTTGAGAGAAGAAAGGATAAAGTACACTGCAGTGACAAGCAACGTGACTTAACCATATTTCTCTTCTGTTCTCTAATCTTTTACCTCCTCAGTCACGTAAATTCAAAAGCATATATATACGAAGCATGGGAATTCGGATTCAAATTTCCAATAAAGATAAACAAGTTAAAATAGTATGGGCCTCTCACAGTGTAAAAGTGAATATCAAACACATTGTGCCAACTTATCATTCAACCCAAATATTAAGGCAAACCATTAAAATACCCTCTTCCTCCCGTCAACTACTATTTTTTACCATCACTTTTTTATTTATTATATCTCATTCCTTTTTATTCACAGAACAAATATTATTTAAGTTTTTATGTTAAGATAAAAAATACTACTATACAGTTTTACACACCATTCCTCACATACCATTTCACACGCTACTTTCGCTAATCAACAATCAAATCAGTTTAAGTATTTAAAAACTGACAATTTAGGTATATTCAATTATTTAATTATCGTTGTTACTTGTTATGTTCTAATAGATATTATTAATTGAACATGTTTAATAGGCCATAAAAAATGTTTAACAGTTTATTGCGGACAACAATTGGAGATCCATAATATATGTACCAGTATATGGGACGAATAATATTTATTCACAAAGTTAACCTGCATGCATGCGCACAGATCAAGGAATAACTTTGTACCTTTGTTTCCAGAGGACTAGAATCAAAACATTAGCAAGAAAATCATCTTAAGATACTTTATCAGAAAAACTTTAAAAGAGTATATAAATACGTTGATAAAGAAACAAATGTTGCTAGTATTTTTATTATTTCAGACATAAAGTATACATTCTATATGAGAATACTAATATATTCCTAATCTATTTTTAATTAGAGTGTGATAGCATTCTACCATATAATCATTTTGGAAAAAATAGCCAACTATATATTTTATTTGTTTAAAAAAATTAATTTATAAATATTCTGGAAAATAATAATTTTTTTTACAGATCCATTAATTATTAATTCTTTCTCCTACATCTGTTATCTTCAACTTTTTTTTCTCTCTGGGAAAGTTACTTCACTTTTTGTTAGGTTTTAGTACTAGAAGATTATGATTTTAAAATTAGATTGAACTCATAAATGGCATTTCAATTTGAACATGTTTATATTAAGTAAGAAAAAAAATTATCGTGAAAAATGAGATAATTTAACATAAATATAAGATTAAATTTAATAGTATTGATTATATTATTTATTAAAAATAATAAAACAACTAGATTTAGTAATAATTGTAAAATTGATTTAAATTCAGAGGATATTTGGTTTATCATTTCGGTTACCTAAAAGTTAAAAAACTAGTTGAAATAGTTTCAACTCTATTTGGAGAATTAAGAGCTTTTTTAGGAGTTATTTAAGTAAATTTTTTTAAAAAAGCTATTTCAAGTAGTTTTTTTTTCAAAATTACAACTTTTAGCTAGTTGTTCAATTAGCTTTACTAAACACTTACAACAAGTTTTTCAACTTTTAGTTAGATTTTCAGCTTTTAGCTAGTTTTCTAGTTTTCAGCTAATTTTGTCATACACACTCTAAGAGTGTGTGTGCTTTGTCCTTTCAACTACCTAAAAGTTAAAAAAGCTAACTCAAATAGTTTCAGTTCCGATTGGATAGTAAAAAGTTAGAATTTTTTTAGGAGCAACTAACTTTTTTCAAAAAAACTACTTCAAGTAGCTTTTAAAAAAGATTACCTATTTTCAGCTACTAACTGATTTTCTTTTACAACTTTACCCTTCATTAATTAATGTATTGTCCTCCACTAGTTTTCTTTCCTTACATGATACAACCTCTTTATTTTAGAATTTAAATATCTAATTATAAAAAATTATAATTTAAATATGTATTTAAAATTTATATATTTAATTATAGGAAATTATAATTTAAATATACAATTATAGTAATTTACAATTTAAATATAAAACTATATTTAAATATGTAATTGCATAAATTTACAATTTAAATATAAAATTATATTTAAATATGTAATTATAGAAATTTATAGTTTAAATATGTAATTATAATAATTTGTGATTTAAGTATATATTTAATTTATATTATTAAAATATGTTATATTATTTAAATATCTCGTTATTGATCTTATGATTAATTATGTTATTACTTGTTATTTTATAACTTTTAGCTAGTTTTTGTAAACACACTCTAAGGGTGCGTTTGGAAAAACTAGTTGAAGGCTGCAAAACTATTTGTAAGTGTTTGGTAAAACTAGTTGATCAACTAGCTGAAAGTTGTAAAATGACAAATAAGAACATAATTAATCATTAGATAAATAATAAAATATTTAAAATAATTATATCACGTTTTAATAATATAAGTTAATTTTACATTTAAATTATAAATTATTATAATTATATATTTAGATAATAAATTTCTATAATAACATATTTAAATTATAAATTTATGTAATTAAATATTTAAATAATAAATTACTATAATTAATATTTAAATTATAATTTTTATAATTAAATATATAAAATTTAAATTACATATTTAAATTATAATTTTCTATAATTATATATTTATATTATAAATTTCTATAATTACATGATAGAGGAGAGATAAATGAAGGAGAGATATTGTATAATCTGATGAGAGAGAATTAGCAGAAGACAATGTATTAATTAATGAAAAGTAATCATGTAAAAATTAAAACTAGCTAGTAGCTGAAGTAGGATATCTTTTGAAAAAACTATTTGAAGTAGTGTTTTTAAAAAAAGCTAATAACTTCTAAAAAAAACTCATAAATATTTGCTATTCAAATGGAATTTAAATTATTTCATGTAATACTTTATTGAAGTAAGATATCAGTTGACTTTTGACTAATTGAAATGACAAACTACATACTATCTAAAAGTAATAAAGATTAAATACTTTATTATCACTTGTAATAATCATTTCAATCAATAAATTTAAATTTAATTTATTTTTATTATTAATTTTTATCTTTCTCCCACCTGATATATATGTATATAACAGAATTTAATAATGATTATAAAATTAAATTTAACTGTGTCAATTTTATTTATTATGGTTTAGGGTTTATATATATTAGGGAAAATGCGAGGCTACAGGTGAGGAAAAAACATGACACAGCTTTCACGTAAAGCTGATTACTTCTGCACTGGGCTTTCTCTTCTTTTCTAGTTGATTTTGAATTTCTATTTTCATCTTTCCGCTTTGTCCTTTCCCATCAAATGCCACCGGGTTACATGCCTGATATATATAGGATGTGAGAGGTTCTAAGTTCCAATTTAACGTTTTGTTGCGAGAGAGAGTAATAGAGGAGACAGATAAATTATTTTAATTCTATTTTTATGAATTAAAATTTTATTTCTTGACGATGTTTTGTTATTTTCTTTTTCATATACAATTTTTTTGTGGGGTTATCTATTAGTTTTATTACAACTAAAATGAAATTTACTTCAGTTTTTTTTCTAAATTAAGGCAAAAATGTATCTATTATAAATAAGGGTTTAATTCTTCTAAATAAGGGTTGTATAGTTTAGAAGACAATATATGATAATAATTATTAATTAAAATATATTATTAAGATTGATAATAAAATATAATATATATTAATGATTAAAAAATACTAATAGTTATTTATATACTTTATTTTTTTTAAAATGCATTTTTTGGAATTTAGGGGGAAGTGTGATAACTGAAAAAATTAGTTGAAAACTGAAAAATTAATTGTATGTATTTGATAAAACTAATCAGCAAGCTAGTTAAAAATTGTAAAATGACAAATATAGACATTGATTATTAGATCAATATGGGGTATTTAAAATAATTATTATATATTTAAATTATTATAATTATATTTAAATTATAAATTATTATAAGTAAATATTTAAATTATAAATTTCCATAATTAATTATATATTTAAATTATAAATTACTATAATTATATATTTAAATTATAAATTTCTATGATTATATGTTTAAATTATAAATTACTATAATTATATATTTAAATTATAAATTATCTATAATTATATATTTAAATTATAATAAAGAAGATAAAAATGAAGGAGAGAGATGGTCACATGTAAGAAAAGAGAATTAACGGGGATAATTAATTATTTTAAAAAGGTAAAGTTATAAAGAAGAATATGCTAATAGCTTAAAAAATAAACACTTAATTTTGTTAAAAATACACATTTTGTTATATTATTCCTTTCTTATATTGTTGTAGATCCTACAACTGTCTTCAACTCTTACTAGGAAAATTTACAAAAATATGATATTGTCTATTATTCCTTTCTCACATTGTTTTCTATTACTTTTCATATTTATCTTTATCATTTTTTTTCTCATTTCTCTTTCAAATGAAAATGGATATTTGTTCAAAACATATAAAATCATAATTTCAACAATTTTAAGGTAATTCTATCTTTATTAAATGAATTTTTAAACAGAAATTAAAGAATTTTATTTCATTCTTCGAAGCTAAGAAAATATTATTTTATTATTAATAATTAAGTTTTATTTGAATAAATTTCGATGGTTAATTTTTATTTTATAATTTCAAGCACTATAAGCATAAAACTTTTATATCAATAGAATTGCTACAATTTTAAAAGTTAAGTCCTTTTTTCTTTTTGTAATATGATAATCTTGTATCTTTTGTTAACCTTATATAATTTTATTTTACCTTATATAATTTTATTTTTGTGATATGTGGATAATAATTATGATTTTTAGTTATTAGGTAAATTTAATATATTAATTAAAAATAATTTAATTTAATTTTTATATTTGGACACTTAAAGAAAATACTATAGCTTCAATGTCATCTTTACAATTTTAAAAGTTAAGTCCTTTTTTCTTTTTGTAATATGATAATCTTGTATCTTTTGTTAACCTTATATAATTTTATTTTACCTTATATAATTTTATTTTTGTGATATGTGGATAATAATTATGATTTTTAGTTATTAGGTAAATTTAATATATTAATTAAAAATAATTTAATCTAATTTTTATATTTGGACACTTAAAGAAAATACTATAGCTTCAATGTCATTTTTACAATTTTAAAAGTTAAGTCCTTTTTTATTTTTGTAATATGATAATCTTGTATCTTTTGTTAACTTTATATAATTTTATTTTACCTTATATAATTTTATTTTGTGATATGTGGATAATAATTATGATTTTTAGTTATTAGGTAAATTTAATATATTAATTAAAAATAATTTAATTTAATTTTTATATTTGGACACTTAAAGAAAATACTATAGCTTCAATGTCATCTTTATCATAAAAAATACGATAATTTTTTATTAATGTTTACAATTTTTTTAATTTTTTAATATATTAACTTTCACTTTTAAATTCTTCATGATTTGAATTTCTTTTTTATTTTTAATGTGGTACCGGTCTAGATTACTATCACTAGTAACAAAGACTACATTCTATATCAAAAACCTTGAACACATACAAGATAGGTAGTTTTCTCCTAACATATGGTTTGTTTTATAACCAAAATGACATGTTAAGAAACATAAGTTGCTATTACTTGTATCAACCAAATATTGGTAGTCTTGTTTTGTATCTTTTTACTTCTTAAAAATTAAATATTTCAAAAGTTCATTCAACATAAACTCTAAATTTAAAACATCTCGAATAAAAACCTAACACCAACAAAATTAAATTTTATAATCACATACATGTCATATTTGAATTTAGATATAAAAAGATAATAATTTTTATAATCTGTAAAAATAATATAAAACCAAGTAAAATTTTATTTATACAAATAATATAAAATTTTAAAAAGTTTTAGATTTGCTTTTACTTTTTGTGGGCATTTTACTTTTTATACATTTTTTTTTGTTTAGATTTGCTTTTACTATTCATGTTAAGAAGTTGGTTGTGGGAAATCAATCAATTTTTCAATGTGTTTTATTTTCTTTTATACAAAAAGTCAATAAAAAATTGGTTTAATGTGCTTTATTTTCTTTTATATAAAAAGTCTATAAAAAATTGGTTGTTGGGCAATTGATTTCTTATAGGGTGTTTTTTTTTTAGAATTGTTTTTTAAATTTATTTTATTTTTTTAATTTATTTTTTTTATGTATATGCTTTTTCTAAAGTATAATTTTAAAATTTTTTTAAGTTAATTCGTATTTTATTTGTTTTTTATGTGTTTTATTTTTATGTTGTGTATTTTTTAAGTTAATTTATTTTTCATTTTGAAGTTTCTAAATTAAGATTTTAAACTTAATATTTCAAATTATTTTGGTAAAAAGTGTTTAAAAAATTTAACTTAAAAATATAAACTAAAAAATAAATTACAAAGTGTTTAAAAAATTAAAACAACGAAAAAATATACACAAGAAAAAATATATAAAATAAAATATAAATTAAGTAAAATAATTTAAAATCTTTAATTTTAAACGTTATGTATCTTTTCCGTTGATTTTTTAATTTGTTTCTTATGTTTTTTTATGACATTGTTTATTATTTTTTGTATACTTGTATCAGTTAATTTTTTTAAATTTTTTTATGTTTGTTTAAAACTTTTTTTAAAATTTTTTATTTGGATTTATTAAGTAGATAAGTATTATTTTTTATCTTTTTTTATGTTTTTTTAAAATTTTAAACTAAAAAATAAATTACAAAGTATTTAAAAAATTTAAAATAACGAAAAAGATACACAATATAAAAATAAAATACATAAAAAAACAAAATAAAATATAAATTAACTTAAAAAGTTTTTAAAATCATACTTACATAAAAGAAATTAAAACTAATTTTAAAAAATCTGAAAAAAAAATTCTCTATGAGAAATAGGTTATCCCATAACCAATTTCTTATAGGTTTTTAACATAAAAAAATAAGATACGTTAAAAAATTGGTTTTTTCCACAATCAATTTTTTAACATGAAAAAAATACTCCTTTTACATAAAAAAAATAAAGCATATGGAAGAATTGATTCCCCCACAATTAATTTCTCAATATAAATACTAAAACATGTTATTTAAGTAAATAATGTAAAAAATAAATCATTTTATTAAATATTTTTGTTTTTGATACAAAAAAGAAAAAAAAAACCTTTTGCGACAACGTTTACACCTAGAACAAGATTTTGAAACCACCCACAAATTTTCAATTTTTTTCTTCTCATGTAACCTCTTTTCTTACTTAGAGTTCCTCTTTCCGTGGTGAGTCTTTTAGTATAATAAATTACTATTTATACCACTAATCTTCTAATCTTAAATGAAAAAATAAATATTTAATTTACAAATAATATCTTTAAAATTTAAACAAATTATAAAAATAAAAAATAAATATTTAATTTACAAATAATATCTTTAAAATTTAAACAAATTATAAAAATAAAAAATATCTTTTCCTAAACAAATTAAATAATTTAAATTATTTAACACACAAATGATCAAATAAATTAAGTATATATAGAATTTTACTTGAATTTTATAAAGCAATAACGTTTCAAAGACTAAAATTAGAGCTTTTTAATTAACTTGTAACTGAAATTATTATATGTAAAATAAAGAATTCTAATAAATATCTTTAGAATGATGATTGAAAAAATTAAAAGTGAAAGTTTTGAATAAAATTTTCATTGTATTTGCAATGTGAACTTTTATAATTAAAACTTTTTTGTTAACAATTAACATCATAAATGTGTGTTGACAATTATTTAACACTTACACTAATATTATAAAATAAGTTTTTGTATGAGTTTATTAAAGTAAATCCTAATGTTCAATCATGACTTTTATCAGTGTGACTTTTAAAGTATAGTAAATAGTAGTAAACAAATTTATTATGAAAAATTATGATTAAATGTCAAAATTCTTTTACATTGTTTGTATATATCAATTAAATTCATATAAAAAATTTTAACTAATATTTATTTACAACCTTTCATACATAATAAATTAAATTTTATTGAATTTAGCCATTAACCACTACACCGGTTATGTATGACTGTGTATAGGTGTTAGGGTCTTAAATTGATTGAATTGGGTTAATGATAAAAGAAGTTTTGAAGCCATTTAGTTTTGTGAGAAATATGGTTAATTAAAGATGGAAACGATTGGTTGAGTGAAAGGAAAGGACGAATTATTTCAGAGAAGATGACAGCATGCATGTGAGGTTGAATTGAATGTTCCCAACGCTCCATTGAAGCGAGGCAGAAGCAGAACGCCTAACCTACCCATGGATAAAGGCTTCTCATGAATTCATTATTACCTCATCTCATATATCATTATCATCGTATCCACTATCCAGTGGGGTAACATGTGGATTTACATTAATGTTAAAAATCTTAGATAGATATAATCATCACAATTCACAACCTAGCTACTGAATAGTGATGGGATAACACATGACATGGTCAATCAATCAGAGTCCTTTCCTTTCCTTTTCTTCCTTCAACTTTCTTCTTCCACGCTTGCACCCGCCTACGTAAGACAAACATATGAACATGCAAAACTCATTTCATACGCCCCCAACCCCTTCTTTCATGTAAGACCTGTCGCTAGTTCGTTACACCATTTTTCATTTTCTCTCACCTCAAATTTCTTAGAGCTACGTTTAAGTTTTTCAAAAATATTTTTGCCACATTGGCTCATTTTAAAACATTGTTTAAAGTGCTTTAGAAATCTACGCTAATACATCTTAAATTTTAAGCATAGTGATCCAAATTATCACTGTTAACTGATAACAATTCCACACTAATAGATGTGCTCAATGGTTACATTGTTGAAGTAGGATAAAATTATTAGAAATCTTTCGAAGTGCTTTATTGAGTTGTAAAGTTGAAATGAATATTTATTGAGTTGTAAAGAAAATGGTCTAAAATGATTAATTGAGTATAAAGAGTTAATAGAAAGTGTAAAAATAGAAGTAGAAGAATTGGAGTTGTGGAAAAGTAATCTAGGATGAAACCAAAAAAGAAAAAGGTAGTTGGAAGATGGATGGCGTGGTGCAGGTGCACGCATGGACTATTGTTTCTCACGTTACCAATAAATGCTTTTGGTAGTTACCGCTATGGTTACGTAAAGGTAAGCAAAGGGCATCTGGGTTGCGGAAAAGGGTTGGCCTTCAACTGTTTTGGCTATTGTGTTCAGTGTTCCTTGTTCATTGTTCATTGTTCATTGTTCATTGTTCATTGATAACGGAAGAGAGGAATCAATTCTGTTTTGTCCTGGCTAGCCAATGCAGATGAATGTCTGATCGCAACTCAACGCATTGCATATTGAATTATTGATTCATTTTCTTTTTCTGCATCGTGGTAGAGTAGGGATGAATCTACATATCCCTTCATTCAAGTAAGCCATAATTGCCAATGCTATTATGTTTTTAACACTTTGCCGTCTTCACAAGCCATGTTTCACTACCTTACTCTTATTTAACGGCTGTAATGCATTTCTCATCTCACTTACCTATACTTCCACGCTCAACCTACACTATGGTTTAAAAGATAACAAGTTACCCACCCATTCTTATTTCTCACCCAATTTATATCAAAATGCGTCTCCATTAGACTTAATATTAAATCAAACTTTAAGACAACTTATTTAGGTCTATTATAAAATTTATTTCCATAATTAAATAAATGAGTAAATTCTATTGGTTTTTAAAAAGTTACCTACACTAACATTTAAATCTTTAAAAGAAATTTTTATACATTATACAAATTAATTTACAATGATTTTGCCGTTGTATAAGTTGATTTCTAAAATATTATATAGATTCTTTTTTAAAATGTTATCCAAGTATGTTCGTTCACACACACAAAAAATGTTATCTAAGTATCTTAGAGACTAATTTCTATATTAGCAAAACTATCAAGTATTTTTTGGAAGGCTTAAGGTTACATTTATAAAGTCTCATAGAAACTTGTTGTTAGGGCTCAAATTATTTTTTGGAAGACTTAAGTCTACTAAAACTAAGGATTCAAGCACTTGGTAATGGAGCTTAAGCCAGTACTTTTTTAGAGGCTTTAACCTACTTTAGTGAAGTTTGACAAGGTCCAAAACTTGAAGTTTTAAATAAAAGGAACATCTTAGCAAATGAAGAGACTCTCGATTCTTTGCTATTCTAAAGATAATTGCATGAAGACTTTGAATTTTGGTTGTACACATGCTTTTAAAGCTTCCATCATCTATTCATCATTTTCTGTTGATTTTTCCATTGGGACGAGTAGTTAAATTTCTTCCTTGATTAGTTGGAATTTTTAATGTAACTAAATGTACTTTTATGTATTTAATATTTTATTATTTAATCAACAATTATTATTATTTCTCTTCTGTACTTAATGCTTGTTTTGTATTTTATCAATCAATTGCATTATTGTATAATAATTTTAATTGTAATTAGAAAATTATTTCAAGTTACGAACCAAAGAGGATGAATAATTTTTATGCTTAGGGATATGGTAAAAAGAAGATTCATTGTTAAAAGTTAAAACCCTAGATCTTAATGCAAGTTGTTAAGCTGCACTAATTTAGGGGAATTAGGTTATTTCACTTAAAAGATAGGATATTTTGTAGGTTAATAATTGATGATAATATAACCTTAATTGAAAATAATTGGTGATTATATGTTAGGAAGATTTAGTATTTGTTTGACAATATGTTTATAAAACTGTTTTCAGTATTTTAGTTTTTTAAAACTAAAAAACTTGTTTGGGTAGTGTTTCTTGAAAACAGTTTTTGAAAACAGTTTTAGTTTTTTAGTTTTTAAAAACAAAAAAACAGGAATAACTGAAAGTAGATTTGCTTTTCAATTTTCTGTTTTTGTTTTGAAAACTCAAAATATGTTGTTTTTTGCTTTTTATTAATGAAATTCTAATAAATATAAACAAGTTTTTCCATTTTTACCTCTTCAAAACAGTTTTCAAATAAAACTTGTCAAACAAGTTTTTTTTTCTTGAAAACAGTTTTTGAAAACTATTCTTGAAAACATTTTTCAAAAACTAAAAAACAAAACTAAATCAATCAAACCCTTAATGAAATTAAATCCAGACAAGTTTTCTCATTTGAGTTTTACCCATTTCTATTGCGTTTGTCAACTATTCGACAAAAGTTCAAACGCGTTTCTCTGCTCTACTCTTTAGTTTTACACACTTATATTTAGTTTTGATTACCCAATACTCAGTATTCTACAAATTATACTCTAATTACCCAATAGCCATAGAAGTCCATCTGGAAACAATACTTTACTTATCACTATTGTATTTGCTTGGATGATTTTGGTATCATTGCCCCAAATATCCAACATATCATGACATTGTTGTTGGGTACTTGTGTCTTGATACTTTGACAAATTTTAGTATTTGATGTGGACTTTAAAAAATATTTATTCTTTACATTTTTTAAATTTGATTTCCATCACCTAGTGACTTGTTTGTTTTAGTTATTCGTGAGTATGTTTATGCTAGATGTGAGGAGAAAGAGTAATCCCGAGTAACTTGAATTGAAACCCAAATGGAGAAGACTTCTCGATAGATTAATAGTTACATAAGTGTTACCCGATTGACAAGCATATCAAATCGTGTAACATTTTCGATAAGTAAAAGATTGAAATGAACTTGATTGACACTTGAAAAATTTATATATCTTTTACTTGAATTTTAATGATACGATTGTTTCTTTCGATTTAAGGAAAACATTGTTGTATATTTTAAGGTAGTGGGACTAAGATTATATTCTATATGTTGATGATATCTTTTTTGCAACTAATGATCTTGGTCTTCCTCATGTGACTAAAGCTTCTTTTAGTAATTTTGAAATGAAGGATGTGGGTAAGGCAAGCTATGTGATAGGAATAAAAATATTGCAAAATATATCACAAGGATTGTCAGGTTTGTGTTAGAAAGAACACATTAATAAAGTACTAGAGAGATTCAAGATGGAAAAATGTTCAACATCACTCGCTCTAATTCAAAAAGAAGAGAAATTTAGTCTTGCTCAATGCCCTAAGAATGATTTCGAACAAAAACAAATGAAATTTATTTCATATGCATATATTGTTGGGATTATTATGTATACTTAGATCTATACTCAACTAAACATAAGTTTTGTAACTGGAATGTTAGGAAGACCTCAAAGTAACCTAGGAATGGAGCATGGAAAAGTTGTAAGGAAAGTTCTAAGATACTCATAAGGAATGAAGGACCACATGCTCACATATATGAGGATTGATCACTTCAGGTAATTGGATATTTAGACTCTGACTTTGCAAGATGCGTGAATGCATGGAAATCCACTCTTGGCTATGTATTTCTTTGAGTAATATGGTAGGAAAGTGTAAAACAAATTGTTATTGTTACGTCCATTACAGAAGTTGAGTTTGTAACATATTTTTAGGCTACAATTCAAGCGAATTAGTTACATAATCTTTGTTTTTAGGCTTCAACAATATTGTAAGGCTACTAAAAATATATTGTGGTAACTCCACATCAATGTTTTTCTTTAAGAACGATAAGTACTCTATGGGTGCCAAATATATGGTTTGAAGTACTTTGTTACGAGGGAAGAAGTTAAAAAACAAAGAATGTCAATAAAACATATTAACACAAATCTTATGGTGACAAACCTTTTGACAAAGAGATTGTCACCTAAAACATTTATTGAGTATGTTAAAAATATGGGTATTACTGTTAAAAATGATTGTTAAGTACTATGTTTATTTGTATTATTAGATAATGACACTTTAACTAATTTATGATTATGTTTTCTATTACATATTCTCAATGTTTTCATGCATATTTGAAATAAAGTGATGTAAACATGTACCATCTTAATTGAAGACATTATGTTGGACCACTTATGAGTTCTTAATTGTGTTTAAATTTAGGAGAAGTCTAATTTGTAGTATATGATAGGAAGTATTTCAACTGAGTGATGTATAATCGATATGACTCATATTAGTTTCTATTCTTAATTATGATATGATATACCAAATGTAAAGAATTATTTAGTCATTTTAATGTGCATTATATTTATTTGATTTATTTATTCATTTTTCCATAATGTGTGTAGTGTCACATGAGCCAAAAGGAAGAATGTAAGTTTCAATGTCTTAATGTGATAGTAGGAATGACAATGAGACAGGGCAGGAGTAAGTTTGCCCTCCCCATCCCCATCCTAGAAAGTATGGAGCGAGTGCCAGTATAAAATTTTAATCATCATACCCATTTATGTTGAGTATTTTCAGGTTTTGGTATCCTTGCAGGTATTTCTCTATATTATTTTTTATAATTTATATTTAAATTTACTTATGATTTATTACATAAATTATATGTTAATTTATTAATTATATTTAATTTATTAAATAAATTATATGCTAAGTTATTAATTATATTTTAGTTTTAATGGTCCACAATAGTGTAAATTTATACACAAACATGTGAGATTTTATTTAACATATAATTATATGTAAAATATAGAAGCGGAATTGAGATGAGTATGGGGATAGGGCGAGGATTAACAAACTCACACTCGTCCTCATCTTCGATTATCTTAAGTAGGGATAAGGACGAGGACCAACAACGCAAAGATAGGGCAGTATCGTGGAGGTAAACATGATTGTCATCCCTATAGCTATAGGCATGTGACTTAGTAAATGACTAATGAATAAATAATTAAATAACTAAAAACTAAATATAAATAGGTTGAAAGGAGAAATTTATGAAGATAGCTGATATTTAGTGGGAGTAATAGTTTTAAGGGGATATTATTTATATATCCACTAATAAGAGAAACATTCCCCTTCCAAACATAATTGTATTCTATTAAAAACTTAGCTGTCAAGAAAGACAAAGAGAATACAATGTTTTCTTCCTCTCTAGAAGAAATCAAAGTGTGTTGAATAGAAATCTCACTGTAGAGAGACTTACCTATGCTATTTATTTTTTATTGATGAGTCATGCATTTCAAGACCTTACTTGGGTTTCTATTTTATGTGAACCTTGAGAAGCCATTAAAGTTTACATGTATCTCTTTCCCATATTTTTTCTTATTGAACGACTGTCGAACATCCTTTCGAGCTTTCATTTCCAATATTTTTCTACAATACATTGTACCTGTGTGTGCACGTTTTCTTATTCTAGGGGGACATCATGGTGTTGCGTTGTAAATTTCTTTCTTGCAGAAAAACAAGTAAATTATTTTAATCAATAACATTTTTCATACTTACAGATTTCATGATCCAAAAAGTAATTTTTTTCTATATTACTAATCATGAAACCGCAGCACATTGATTATTTCTCTCCATTTGAAATCTATGAATAGTGGGAAATATAGTTGCAGATTCAATTATCCATAATGCTAAATTTGAGAATTTTGAGTTGCGGATCAAATGAACAATTACGTAATAATACAGGAATTACATTATTACAAATTATGTGATATGTAACACAAAATCTTACAGGAATGATAACTACATTGCAAATAAATCCATAATATACTTTAAAAATCACATTACAAATGACGTACAGAATTCATATATAATTAAAAAAACAATATTATGAATTAAAAAGTTTGCAGTAAAAGTAAAAGAAAGTAATTTATGAATGTTAAAACCCACAATACAGTTAAAAAAATACGAAATTGGCAATATAGGATTTGTTTGGAAAGGGTGCAAATAAAAAGGAGGTGTGAAAAAAAAAGAGGTCCTATCCAAAAGTGGAACAAGAGGTGGAAAAAGAAAGAATGTATGTAGAGTGGGCCTGGGCCGCAATAACAGAAAAGAAATGAGTGGAAATGACAGAGGGGAAGAGAAGGGAAGGATAATAGGAAAAATGAGGTTTGTTTTTTCTCTGTGTTCGTCTCCTCCAAATCCAAATCCAAATCCAAATCCAATTCATTCCTCATGGTTTCCGTTGACATGTAATTTCCACGGTTTATCTTTCTCCAACAACTCAAGGACCGAAATTGAATCATCGGCTTCGACGAACATCTGCATCCAAAAAATCGACACCACTCTGTTAACAATCGCTGAATCCTTCTACGAGGATGAACTCTGGGCCGCTGCCTGTCTTCGCGTTCGTTCCTTCCATCAATTCCGCCCCGACGCATTCGGAGTCAAAGTCAGTCTCTCACTTCAATCTATGTTTTCGTTTTTGGTTACCAAGTTACGTAATACGGTGCATTCCGCATTTTAAGTTGTGTTAGGATCATACGAGGTACTTGGCGGAGCGCGAGTTCGAAGCACTTAAGGAGCGTGTTTCGGGCAAAAGAATGGGCTTCAGAAGAGTCTCTTGCATAAATGCCACCCTTCCCTTTTCCCACATCGCCACTCTCTCCGACTCCCATGATTTATGCTCTTTATGTAAGGTTTGTTTATTTCCTCTGTCTCTCCCTCCAATTGCAATGAATTATTCTACGCCAATGCCTTTTCCGTGTGTATTTTTGGATATGGAGGTGTCTCTTGTGCCTTTTCGCTCACAAAATTCACATGTGTAGCTTGTTAAAATTACTTAAATTAAAATTAAATGTATCTGTCTGTCATGATTTCCCTTCTACTCTGCTTAACCTCACATAGGATGAGTCTTCTCTGTTTATTTCTGTGGATTTGTTTTGTGGGTGCCATTTCTTTTTTCTTAACACAATTAATTGTAGTTTTCTGCCAATGGAGAGGACCGAATTGTAGTTGGTACTCTGGATCTTAATCAGTGCTTGAGCCTTCCTGATGAAATTGTAGGGGCGAAGCCTGAGGTACTCAACTTAGTTTTGAGACGAAAATGATAACACCTCTCTTCGGTTTCTGTTCTGTACAATGCTGTATTCGTCTAATTGTTTGAATGTTTCACTGTTGTAGGTCATTGGAGCTGATATCACAAGGGCATACCTCAGTAATGTATGTGTTGCTAAAGAGTTGCACAGAAATGGGTTGGCTTATGCACTACTTGAAAAGTCAAAGTTGGTTGCTTATGATTGGGGTAAGATCAAAATAGCACTAACTGCTACTGCATGTTGCTATCGTTTGCACTACCTTTAAAGAAAGGTTATTTGCGTGCATGTATGGCTTTTTTATTAAATGAGGAGTAACAGTAACATATACTTTCTTAATACATATTTTATAATTGTTTAACATTTATTAAAAATTACATAAAATCATGAGTTAGTTCATTAATCGAGAAAGGAGATTCAATTTCGTGTTCTTCCATGAATTTCAACAAATTTCGTGTTCTTCCATGAATTTCAACAAATAATAGAAAATGTATTTTCTCTTTGGTTAGATATAAACGTTCTGAGGGATATATGTCTGCTATAACATTAAAAAAAGAATAGAGGACTTTTCTTATTTGTACTCTGCATCTAATTAGTTCTTATTATGAATTTATTTAAACATATCATACTCATAGCAGGAAATAAAAAAAAAAGCAAGCAATGCTATTAATATCCCAATAGATGAGATTACACTTATAGTTGACGTACGTTTGCTCATTTTGAATGGCGCATGATGTGAAAAATACAGCATGTCTTGATTTTTATTTTTTCAGAAGTCGGTTAAGAACTTATCAAGGATCCAAATTGACATTGCCTTTTTATTGAACTACTTGTAATGTTGCAACATCTATCAATGGATATCGGCGATATATGTGGCGCCTATATGTAATGGATCCTAATTGGTCTTTGTCACTAATGATGTCATTCTGTCAATTTCTAAAGGCTTCCAAATTTTGTTCTGTTGGGAAAACTCATCCTGAAGTGGCTGCAATATAAGTTTCCGTTATTCTTAATCTGGGCTTACTGAATTCTTCATATTCTTGTTGTGGTCCATGTAGCTTTCCTGTGCTATAAAACAACATTAGGTTCTGTTTGATAGACTGACAGATATGATAACACTATCTTATCTTATTATGCTATTGTACTGTAATTCTTATGTTAAAAGGGAGAATTGGATAGGCTTCTCTTTTTTATATTTGTTATACTATATAATATATTTAACATAAGAATAACTATTATATAATTACATTATATATTATACAAATAAACTAAAATTATATGTTATAATAATTGCATACGATATTATATTAAAAATATATATAATTTGTAAAAAAAAAGCACCTAATAAATTATATATATTAATTATAATATTTGGCATACATTATTATAAGTAATATATAAGTTTTTTATAAAGTACATAGTAATATAAATATATATTATAACTTTTTATTTACCATATTATCTTTATATATTTATATTTATAATAATTTTGAATCATAAATTTTAATTATATCATTCAACAAATATTAAAATTAAATAGTTACTATTAAAATATTTTAAAAATTAATTACAATTTTAAATTTTTATTACTTCTTTATAATTTAAAGAAAAGTAGAAAAATAGCTGCGTGGATAAAATAGAATTCTAACTATGATTTAGTTAAATTATAATTTTCATAATTTCTAAAAAATAAATTAAAAGTCAACTTTTAGAATTTAAAAATTATAAGTAATTTTAATGATATAGTAATTTTGTCTTTTGAAGATAACTTAACGGAACCTACAACCAACCCTTTTATTTATATATATATATATATATATATATATATATAAAAGAAGAAGAATTCACTTATTTTAAGAGTAAGTTCTAAAAACTTATTTTTTATTTTACTTTTTTATTTTCTTATAATCTAATAATTGAGAGGTGAGGAAGAAGAGTAAATTTCTTCCACTTACAATAAATGAATTCATGCTTTATATATATATATATATATATATATATATATTCATTCTGTTTTTCTCGTTTCAGTTTGTGAATGAGGAGATTGGACTTTGCTAAACCAAAAGTGGTTAAATTTATAACAAATTCCCGTATAATCCGGGACACATGCAATGGATCCTTAATCGCCAACCGATGATAAGACCTTAGCTATTCCTAAACACATTCCCTTTTTAAGATTTTAAAAGATGTCAATATAATTTACTCTTTAAATTATTATTATTTGGGGCAGCATCAAATTTAAATTGAAAGCAAAAACACAACCATCATCAATTTGCTGTTTTGAATAATCTATCTTTGTTGATGAGCATTTTGTTTTGTTATTTTTCAATGCAAAGAACCTGGCATTAAGGAAAACATCTGCGATCTCTGTTATCCTTAGTTTGTGTTGAGTGAATTCTTCGCGAATCCTTCATATTTTGGTCAATGTTGATTTCCTGTGTTATAAAGCAATGCTTGTGTCACAGTCTTCTATTACTCTTGTATCTCTTTACTTATTTTTCTCATTCTAGTTTATGAATGAGACCCGATTTCTACATGACAATTCAGATTGAACTTTCCTAGACCAAAAGAGACTAAATTTATTTATGTTTATCGTTTTTCAGGTATAACAGATTTGTATGTCCATGTTGCTGTCGACAATGAACCAGCAAAGAAATTGTATATTAAGAGTGGGTTTGTCTATGAAAGTGATGAACCTGCGTGGCAGGCGAGGTTTCTAGATCGACCCCGAAGACTTCTCCTATGGTCAGGGCTTTAAGGACCTAATTTAACAGTGTTATCCTGTATCTTTTGTTAATATATGTGGTTTCCTGTCTATTTTTGTTAAGTTATCCTCAGAACATTCCTACCTTGGCTCATATTAGTTATTTTCCCTTTCATTCCAAAGCCCAAATTTAACGTGTTTTGCCATTTTAGCAACTGGCGGACAAGGATCCCTTTTAAGATATGATGACATGGGATTCCCTTTATGATTATATTTTGATAATATTAAGCATAAATAGTAAGGGCTTTAAAGCCTTAGAAAGATACTATAGAAAACGGAACTCGCACTTACCTAGCATTAGTATGTTTTTCAGAGTTGCACAAACATTTGGAGCCCCGGAGCACTACAAAGAACATACTTTAGTATCTAACTAAGTTGCCACCCTAAGCTATATCTTTTGAATAAACTAGGTCTTTTGACATACGTTTCATCCACTCTACACTCCTTCAAAAATTCAGAAAAGCATAATTGTTAGTAACAATTAAAATTTAATGAACTTGCCCAGATGTATCTATTTTCAGTTACGAATATTAAGTACTAAACACTCAACATTATGTACCCTGTTTAATAACAATCATATACTAACTACCTCCAAAAGGGATCCCAAAAGATGCAATTCATCTTCTGAAGATGTAGATCATGTCGAATAATATATTGGAAGGGCATTTACAAGATGTGTACTGCAAAAGCAATGAATTTATGCTGTCTGAATTTCTAATCAGCAAATTTTGTTTTTTTGTAGTACACAGTTTGTGAATTTCCTTCCAATATATTTTTAGGCATGATCTACATTTTCTTCAAAAGATGAATTGCACCTTTTGGGATCCTTTAGGAATACCAACTTGAATATAGGAAAAAAGCTTGAGTGGTCACATACACTCAGCTCATAACATTGTATAATACATAAGAAGTTAGAAAAGGAAGCTCAACAACCACCGTACCTTTAACATACAATCATAAATGAAAGATAAAATGTAGTTCAACTAACACTAAATACAAATTTATATTTGACACTCCCCCTCAAGCTGGAGCATATAACTTATATATTTCCAAACTTGAAACTCAAGTATTGAAATGAGCTAACAATCGGTCCTAATTTCCTTGAACAACACCTTTTCTCTCACAAAGTGACAATTAACTTCAATGTGTTTAGTCCTCTCATAAAACACTGGATTGGAGGTAATATAGAAAACTTCCTGATTATCACAACAAAGTTGCATAAGAGAAATTCCACAGAACTTCAATTCTAGTATGAGTTGTTTAACCTACACCAACTCATACATAACTAAGGTCATTGATCTAAATTCAATTTTTGCACTACATTGAGAAACAATATTATGTTTCTTACTTTTCCATGAGATAAGGTTATCTCTAAGGAATACACAATAGCTAATAGTAGAGAGTCAATCTATGTCGGATCTTGTCTAATGAGCATCACAATATCCAACAATTTGACTGTTTCCTTTATTCTCATAAAAAAGACCTTGACTTGGAGCTTTCTTAATGTACCTGAGAATACGAATTACTCTATTCTAATGATCAATATAAGGTGAATTCATGAATTGACTCACAACTCCATATGCAAAGGAAATATCTAACCTAATAATAGTAAGATATATGAATTTCCTAATTAAGAGTGGCAACACCATAAAATATTTATACTCGCTACCCCGCTGAAAACCCGTCGAGTATCCGTTATAAAAATACCCGCAGGTTTTTTCAATACTTGTAGGTATCCATGGATACCTACAAATATTTTTCAAAAATATTTTTTTAAAAAATATTATTTTTTTTACCTAAAGTTTAATCAAACAAATAATTTATTTATTGAAAAATCTAAAAAAAAATTATATTATTAAGTTTCAACAAGATTATTTGGATCTAAAAATATATTAGCCTAATGTATAGAAAATATTTAATATAAATAGAATATTCATTTTACATTGTCGACATTTTATAAAAAAAAAATTCTATGAATTATTCATTTTTTATAAAAAAAAGTAATATTGATAACAATTAAATTTGACAACTGATATTTTAAGTTGATTTATTTAACAAAAATATTATCTTCTTTAAATTAAATATGTATCGTATTTTAATTTGGTAGGTATCCTCAGGTATGGGACCCGTACCCTAAACCCTTAATGATAGGTACCCATTTAAATTACCCGTGTGAGTATTTTTACGATTTAATTTGCGAGTACTAGTGAGGGCAAATTTTTTTGCTATCCCTATTCCCAACCAACCTTCTATACCTTTCTGGATCTGAGTATAAGTCTCTCATATCAAGCACTAACTTCTTGTAAGGATCTATAGGATTGTCAACATCCTTACAATTAAACATTTTAGTTTCCTTTAGAAGTTCCAAGACATACTTCCCTTGGGAAACTACAATGCTTCCTTTGTATTGAACTACTTTTATTTTAAGAAAATATTTCAGATGACCAAGATTTTTACTTTGAAAGTGATTACATAAATGTTGCTTTAATTGGGAGATTGTGACTTCATCATTCCCTATAATGACAATGTCATCAACATAAATAACCAAATGAACACATTTTCCAAAAGATTTATGATAGTAGAAGACAGAGTGATCAACTTCATTCTGTTTTATTCCAAAACTTTGGACAACATTGCTAAATTTTTCAAACCAAGCCCTTGGAGACAATTTAAGACCATAGAGAGATTGTCGGAGTTTAGACACTAGACCGGACTCCATTTAAGCAACAAAACCAAGAGGTTGTTCCATGTAAATCTCTTTATCTAACTTCCCATGAAGGAATGCCTTTTTAACATCCATATGATACAAGGGGCAATGACGAATAGTCGTCATGGCAAGAAGAAGGCGAATAATAGTGATCTTGGTCACCGGTGAGAAAGTATCTTCATAATCAAGTCTATAGACTTGAGTGTAACCTTTGGCTACAAGACAAACTTTAAGACAATCAACTTCACCATGACGACCAACCTTAGTGACATAGTTCTATCTACAACTAATAGCTTTCTTCCTAAAGGGAAGAAGAACCAACTCCCATGTACCATTATGATCAAGGGTCTGCATTTCATCAGTTATGTCTTGTCGCCATCTAGGATTATCAAGTATTTCACAAACATTTTTTTTTGGAAATGGTGATAAATGACAATGAAGTGACAAAGGAACAATAGGAAGGAGACAAATGATAATAACTCAAAAAATTGTAAATAAAATTTGGGATTCGAAAGGAATGAATACCTTTTCGGAGAGCACTAGGCCAACTTGAGTTGTCATCAGTCATAGAAGAAGAATTAGGAATCTTTGTACAAGAAGTAGATTGAGAGGGACATGGGTCAAGAGAGTTATTAGGTACGACAGAACTAGCTTCAAATATCATGTCTTGATTAATATCAAAGGGTGATGGATTAATTTAAGTGAAGTTAGGAGTTGGAGGAATTTTTGCATGGTCAAATTGAGAAGTGATGCTAGGAGAGATGACAATTTCAAGACTAGAGGTGGAAGTGGGCAATACCATTTGGATGGAAATGGAGTCTGATATGGAAGATGAGTAAAAAAGAGTATCCTCAAAGAAGGTAACATCAACAAACATGTAATATCGCTTGGTATTAAGAGAATAACATTTGTAATCTTTTTAAAGACGATAGTACCCAGGAAGACACACTTGATAGATTTAGCTGACAACTTATCGATGCCTAGAGAAAAATCATGAACAAAACATGTACAACCAAATACACGTGGCGATACATGATACAAAGGTTCAATGAAAAACATGATTGAGAGGAATTTGATTATTAAGAGAGGAAGAAAATATTCTATTGATAAGATAACAGGAAGAAAGATTCACATCTTCCCAATGATGTAATGGAACCTTTGCATTAAGCATTAAGGAGCGAGTAGTTTCAACAAAGTGACGATTCTTTCTTTCTGCTATCTCATTTTGTTGAGGAGTGTGAAGACAAGTTGACTGGTGTAAGATTTCTTGAGAGAACAAAAAAGAACAGAGTTTAAAGGAAAAATATTTATTTACATTACCACTTCTAAATATTTAATTTGATTTTCTAAACTAATTTTTTATTTCATGGAAAAAGGACACAAATATGGGCAAAAGTTCAAATCTTTCTTTCATTAAATAAAGTCATGTACAACGGGAATATTCATCAAAGAAAGTTACAAAATATTTAAATCTAAAAGAGGTAATCCAACTAGGTCTCCAAATATCTTAATCAACAGTAGAGAAGAGTGAATTACATCTTGACTGGGAAAAGAAAATCTAACATGTTTTCCTAGTTGACAAGCTTCACATTCTAAAGTTTGGATTTTCTTCATACTAAGAGTCATTATCTTTAATTTGGCTAAACTTAGGTGTCCAAAACGATCATGCAACAATTTAGGAGAAATAGATGCAAGGCAAGACACTAAAGGATTAAATTCCAAGTAATAGAGACCCCTTCATTCATGTGTTGTGTCAATCTGTCGGCTCATACCACGTTCATGTATGACAAATAAATCAGAATTGGATACAATTGAATAATTTAAGGATTTAGTTAACTGACTCAAAGAAAATAAATTGGGACAAGAAGCATGTAAACAATAGAAGTTAAATTTAAGGAGGGAGAAACAGCTATTGAACCCACTCATTAAGCTAAAACCTCTGACCAATTGGCTAATGTGACAAGGTGGAGAAATTTGGGAGATGACAAAGATGAAAACAAAGAGTTATTACAAGAGATATGGTCTAAAGTACTAGAGTCAACAATTTATGGATTTTGACTTTCTACAGACTGAGAAATGCAGGTCGTTGGGACATTAGGTTCATAAGAGGGTTCAACAAGACTGTTAAATTTCAACCTCAAGTGGTATCCTTGGTACTCTTCTTTAGATAATTTCTTCTCTTTAGGTTTCTAAGACCTTGATACATGTGCAATTTGATTGGAAAACCATGCGGTGAGTAACAAGTTTCATGAGTGTGGTTTATCTTTTTGCAATGAGTACATTGAGGATGATTAAATCTTCCACCATATCCACTATCTCCCCTCTCTCTAGAAGACATCATAACAGAAGATTCTGCATTACTTTCAAGAAAGGTACTCTCATTATTTAGAGTAGAAAAACAGAGGAATCATGTAGTTAAACTCTCCATGATAGGAATATTTGTGTGTCAGAACTTGATCACGAATGTGACTGAATATAGAGTTCATACCACAAAGAACCATAACCATGTAAAGGTTATCAAGTCGTTTCCTTATTTCTTCCATTGAGTCAGCCTCTAAGATAAGCTTCAACTATTCTACAACTGTCTGAGCATCAGAAACATATGACATCATATCTGAATCATTCTGCTTCAAGTAGGCTAGTTTCTAAACACAATCAAACAAGTGTTGAATGTCATTAGAATAAATATTTTGAGCTTTCTTCCAAAAAGAATAATAGGCTTTGAATGCTCTAAGGTTCCTTAATATTTTAGGTTCAACATACTGTCAACAGAACACAAAGTTGAAAGTCCAACTTCTTCTTTTGAGTTCTCTCTTCAATTGATTCCCCAGTATTTTCTTCCTTTTCTACATATTCATGGTGTTCCTGTCCAAGGAACCCGAGCTCCACAGAGTCATCCTATGATAAATAATTTTTACCATTGAGTTTCTCTATTGTGATAATGGTAGCCCCAGCAATAGGAAAGACAAAACCTAAACGAGGTAGAAGAAGCCATTGCACATTTGAAACAAGGAAAGGAAGAAGACTGAAAGAGAGATTTAAGCTAAAGCATACAAAACTTGCTCGAATTGCAAAGCGAAGGTCAGGAACAAACCTAACACGCTCTGACGATGGTGAAACAACGACGAACAGAAGCCATTTGGCCAGTGCGTGGAGCTCACACTCCTCCTATATGGCAAGTAGACAAGTGGCACTTGAGAGCACGCGGAGAGGGCTACAAAGGAGTGACTTCTTGGGTTGGATTGCGCAGGTCGAGGTGCATGAAACCCTAAACTTGCAAGAAAAAATAGTCACGACAATGACAACGGATGGCGTCAGACGATAGCAGACAATCAGCTATGACTTTAGACTTTTCAAAGCGGGATTGTTCCCGCTCTATACCAACTTGAATAAAGGGAAAAAGCTTGACTAGTCACATACACTCAACTCACATACACTCAGCTCAGAACGTTGTATTAATAGAGCTAAAACAAGTGTATATAAGAAGTCAGAAAAGGAAGCTCAACACCCACCCTACCTATGACACACAATCATAAATGAAAGATAAAATTTAACCTAACTAATAACTAACACTAAATACAAACTTATATTTAACCGTAGATTAACATATAATTCTTATCAAACATGGTACATAATGTTATTTGAGAGACTAAATTACCAGAGTTAAAATTTCGATTGCAGCAACGTAAAGAAATGATAAATTGAACTGTCATAATGCTAAATTTGCTGCAGATCAGATGAATACTGCTATCTTATTTGAACGTATACGACAATTGACGCTTGAAGATCACGATCTACCTTGAAATGAGCATTAAAAAATCTTTTTTCCTGTTGAAATCCCAATGTTAGAAAAATGAGAAGTTACCAGTACTGAAAAGTATCAGAAGATTGAGCAATAATTAACTAGGGAGGGTCTTATTAATAACCTCTCTATAAGCAAATGAAATTAAAAGGTTCCTCAATTTTTGTTCTTCTGAATCAAATAAAACAATGTGGCTGGGCAGAGACGAGTTTTTTGCATATTCAGACACAAAAGGAACAGGGTCCATCAAGAAACGATCAGACTCATAAGGAACTCCTTTCTCTTCACTGCTGAAAATGATACATTAACATGAATTACGAACTTATTTAAGTTCTGATTAAGATTGAAGCTATAGCAGAATTCTAAATGCCAAACCTTGGTGTGCAGTCCAGAAATCGCATTGGCAGGTTATGATGCAACATGGAATAGTAAGGAGTGGCATGGCAAGGCGTTAGAAATAAGATGCTTTTCACTTTCCCATGAAGAGCTTCTGTGGCAAGGTGGTTCATGACATCCTCAGGTCCTCTCTGTTAGAAAATATACAAATATTTATTTATAGGTTTTTGCATAAGATTTTTTTGCTCAGCTCTTGATATAATATATAAAGTATAAACACATCAAATTGAAAGAACAAGCAATAACAAGAGAAAAATTAATATTCTCTATATCCTAAATTGCAAGTGTATAATACAGCAAGGCAGTTCAGGCAAAGGAGCGAGAGAGACAGACCTGATGAACCAAACTCATATAGAAAGCCATTGGAATATTGGTAGCAAGCAAAAACAAGATAGCAACTCCCATCTTAGGAGGAAATCTGGTATGCTTTTTTGAAGATTTTTCTCCTTTATTCTGTGCATAACCTGGATCTTCTATCACAGCCAAAGAATAACCAGAAAACATAAGGGCTATGGGAAGAACTGGCAAGACAAACCTGTACCTCACAGTAATTAATATCATAAATCAAGTTAAAACCAATGGGCCAGGTATATGTTAATATGCATATTTAAAATTTTCAGAAGAAATACCTGAATTCCTTGTGACCTAATAAACTGTAGAAACCCAAAACCCATGCAAGAAGGCCAGAAAACTTCCATTGCTTGGAATAGATGATACCAGCTACACAAAATGGTAAGTGAGAAAAGATCATGACTGGAAATCCCTGAGTGAAGTACCAGTGCCATTTGTGAGTTCCATAATAGTCTGCTCCCGCTGAAAGAAAATTGAATTTTAGAAAATTAAGTTGAACTAGAATCCAGGTGCCATCCATTAAACGATCTAATATGCAGGTGAGTCCAAGCACCAGGATCCTGAAAGAGTGAGCCCAAGTGTTAATAAACTATGTACTTCAGGGAGAAGGGACACAGTAAAAGTAAAATAACACAAGTTATATGATTCTCTAAATGCACAAGTACTAAACAAGATTGTGCAGTTCAAAAAAGGAGAAAATTAAACAAGATTATATTTTCATAACAATAAATTATAGAATGTGTAACCTACCAAACTTTCACGGATAGTGGTTGTGCAATTCATGCAGAATTTATAACAAATATAATGGGCACTAGCAGCTAACGAGATCGCCTAAGTCTTGTAGGAAGAGATGAATAACAATGAATCCTTGTGTGTCTAGCTCAACCAAGGAGAATATTATATGAGTTTAATTGGTATACACCGATCAATGTAAGACTTTTACACTGACGTTCAATTATAAGTTTTCATTTGTGACTTTTAAAGTACTAATTAGTAAAGTCAATAAACTTACCATGAATGAAAGATTGTGATTGAATTATACCAATTAAACTTATATTATATATATGCTGGAAAAAGAGCTAATTCATAGATAAGGCCTAGGTCCACATATTGAAATACATCTAACAAGTCTGACTACAACAAAATTCATTCTAAGTTTAATTATTATGTTTCTTTTTTTACACCTAAAATTTTCTCATTTATTTTTCAATAGAAATATGTTTCTTTTTGTTAGGAATAGAAATATATTTCTTGTTCCTGAATTAATAATTAGAAGAACTAATTTTGAGAATTTTATAAAGATTTACCCAACTCTATTTTGATATGGATTTTACCGTAACTTTTAAGCTACTAATGCTATTTTCTGACATGAAATGTCTGCAAACTTTCCCATAGAGTTGATATGTTACATTAATCATTTTAGTAACTGCAATAAAATAAATTTCATGGCATATTTAAAAATTCTCACCGGAAAATAACAAATTCAAGCATCGTTTCATCTCCTTACGCAGAGGTAAAATTAGAGCGTGAAAGAGTCACAAAATATACCCAATAGGAGCCACCTCCAAAAATATGAATTTGAATCTGTCATGTGCCATTAAAAGCTGAAACAGGCCAACATACAGCCATGTGATTCCACTCGTTGGCCGGATAGCACAAGCCAGCGCAGCCATAGCTAAGGCCCACTTCCTTGAAACAAAGGAACAGTTGCTGGAAGATCTCATGCATGGCCAAAAGTATAGAGACACTAGTGTGAGAACAGTCTCAAAGCTATTGGACAGTGTTCGAGAAAAACAATAAAACATAAACCAATTAGACAGATGGGAAAAAAGCTGAGACACAGTTAAGAAAACTTTTCATATACAATATCAGAGAAGGTAAAGAATTAAAGAGAAAAAAACTTGTAACATTAATCAGACTCACATGTAACAAAAAAAAGGTAAATAAAATCATAGGATACAGCCCATTTTGCAACAGAATCATCAAAGAGAACAGCAGAAAGCTTGTACAAGTATAAATCACCAATTGCAGAGAACAGAGACTGAAATAATCTTGGAGCCCTCATCTGACAAACACACAAGAGTTTAATCCACCAATTAGAAATCACCCTAGAAATGAATTAAAGTAATAATAGTAATAAAAATCAATAATAAGTTTAGATTAGACGAGAGTAATAATAAACATATATACTTAGAGGCCATTTAGTTAAATTGAAATTAGAACAAAAGGAATGGTATCTATTACCATAAACCATGGGGTATCAAGATGCAGTAACGCGAGGAGCCTATAAAGCGGAACGAAGATGATGGGATGCAAGTAGCCTCGGATACCCTGTTTCCATTCCCATGTTAAGTGACCGTACCTGCCAGATCAGCGGATACGTGGCATCAACGAAGAAACAAACAGAGTTTTAACCCAAAAAAAAATGAAAGGGAAATTGATGGAACGGTACCCAAACGCGATGCGATGCGCCACCTCGGGGCCCTGCCAGTGTTCGTCCGGGTTGAAATAAGTCTGCACCAAAACGGAATTCACCATTCGGAATGCCAAACAGAAAGCCAACACTCGTTTTTCTGAACAACGGAATGAGGAATCTGGTTTCGATGAAGTTGGACTTTGGGATTTTTGTTTGTCTTCATCTTTGTCACTGTTGTGCCTTCGTCGCATTCTTTGAGAATGTCTCTTGTGTTTCTCTCTTCGTCGTTAGAGAAAGTGCAATGGTTACTTGGATGTTTCTCTGCGGTCTGCACTACCAACCAAAAACAAAGAAAGAGCTGCTAATAGCATTAGCATGGCCTGGTGCAGTGACATATCATCTTTTGTCTCTGTGACGGTTAAAATTTTTAATATTTTGTAGTTTTTATTATAATATTTATTGTTATGATGTATAGGTTAAAATTTTAGTATTTTGTATTTTTTATTATAATAAATATTGTTATAGTTTAAAGAGAGAGAGAAAGCTGAATTTATACAGCGGTAATCCGCACATTACTAGTTTTTTTCTGGTCACACCTTATTAGTTTCTCAACCCGGACAAGGTGGTTTACAAAACACAGGTTTTCAAAAATTCAAGGGCAAGACCCAGGTTTTATTTAAAGAGAGAGAAAGAGAGAGAGAGCTGAATTTATACGGCCGTAATCCGCACAATACCAGTTTTCCTGGTCACACCTTATGAGTTTCTCAACCTGACAAGGCTTACAAAACCCAAGTTTTCGAAAATTCAAGGGCAAGACCCAGGTTTTCAGAAGAAGATGAGAAAGAAGGTAAATTTGAATATACAAACATATGATAAACCTTTAAATGATTATCGCATCTTTAAATACTTATTATTTTAGGCATCCGAAGATACCTTAGAGAAGCGACTACTCCATATTTAAATTACATATACAGAAAACATAATATACTCACAGAGGGAAAAAAGGGGAGGGGTGAAGAAAAACTTTGAATTTTATTGCTGACAAGAGGTGTATACAAGAGAGTTTTAGAGAGAAGGAAGAGAGTTTAGAAAGAGAAGGAGAGTGTATCCGGAGACCTATTTACACGAAATGGATTTGATTCATTGATTAAATTCCACATTAAACAAATCGAACATGGACTTAAACATTAAATACACTTAAATTTGTAAATTAATTTATTCAATTTAAAGTTTAATATTGTTATAAAAAAACACTTATACATGGTTAATGTAACAGTTAATCACAACACTTTATACCTAGTAAGTTTGTTAATTTTACCAACTATTTTAAAAGTCATTTAAACCAATGATTATGATTAACGTATAAAACTCTTTTTTTTATTATATATATATATATATTTAAAAGAATGTAAATAGAAAATTGACAATACAATTTAAATTTTAAATATTATATACATGTTGAAGATACATTGGACATGAATACATTAAATATTATAGTGATGAAGATTAAGACTTGATAATTTTTATTGTTTTTAAGATTTGCATTTTATTATTTATAAATTAATTTTATATGTAATTTTACTTTTTAGGATTTAGTATTTTATTTTCTATGTTTGATGTAAAACAAAATAGATCTAAAAAGTTGTCTTCTCTTAATCCAATTTGATCCAATCCGTTTAAATTTGATGGGATTAGATTTTATTTTATCCCAAATATTATTCATAATACTCATATTTTCTCAATATAGCCCAATTTAGATTGAGTTTTCCATTTTTTTATCACTAAAATTAATTTTTATTAAATAAAATTTTGGATAGGACAAGATATGTCATACTAAAAGTGAATTATAAATTACAAATTAAAAGGAACAAAACTACTCAGGCATGCAAGACTTGTCCATAGAACAAAACTAACGAAATACTCACCCTCAGACACAAAAAGATGGATTCATTAATCATTCTTAAAAGCCATAATTGATTAACTTTGCTACCCTTGTCCACTCTTAGGAACTCAATTGAACTGGTAGGACAATAGCTTGAATGCCTAAACATTTTGTCTTAAACATTGAAGCATTGTGTGTCTTCCACAAATGTCAAATACTTGAAAATTACATGAAGGACCAAGCTTGCCGAACTTCTTCTTTATTCCTACTAACCAAACTTTAGCAGACACTGAGCGTGAGAAAAAAAATGAGATCCTATTTCTGGCAATGCACCACACATCCCACACATGGTGTTATCATTTTGAAGTATCTTGCACTTAATTAGGTTCTCATTTGTAGGTAGTCTACGAGCACTCGGTTGTCAAACCAATAATTGAATTCTTGGAGGTACGCCTTTCATTCAAATCTAATTAAAAAACTCATTCTGCTGGTGTTGCAGGTTTGTTGACAAAACAATGTATGCTAAGGCAACAATCTAGACCTTTGACCACTCTTCTACCAAAAGCCACTTGTCTTGAATACCCTCTGCCAATGATACAGTACTCACTATATGCATCAACTCCTCTAACAACTTTGACTTCCATACAAATAACTCTCTCTGTCATGCCCATTTTCACCTCCTTTCAACATCATCCCATATATCTCTCACATATATGTTCCTATTTACTACTAGATTAAACAATCTACTATAATCATATTGAAGGCTATGATCTCTTGCCTATCTATCCTTCTAGAAGGCAACATCCCACCATTCCCAATTCAATTATTAACTCTATTGGACCACTAACCTATTTGCCCCTCCTCTACTTCAATAGATGTCAAATTTGACCACACCATGAGCATTGACTACCCTTCCCCTCCCATAATCTATTTACACCTTCATACTTTGATTTCAATATTCTTACCTATAGATTAATAGGTTCCACCCCCAACCACCATTTCTACTTTTCTTAATAAAGCTAAGTTAAAGTTTCACACATATCTCATATCCAAACCCCCTTCCTCCTTTGGTAACGCAACCACTACAGCTTTGATGAGCATTGCATTTCCTCTCATGGACACATATTTGTTCTCCAACCTAACAAAAAAATTGGGTTTGCCATTCTTTTTAGGTCATAAGCCAAACAAGAAAAAAACTTGTTTTATCGTTTCTTTTTTCTTGGTCATGCTTCATAGTTTTTGGTACCTATTTTATGGTTTAAGTTTTTCTTTTTTTCTTTGGAGAGAAATTTTACAGTCTAACTTATGAAAGAGTATTATATAAAAAAAAACTTATTAGAGAGTAGCTTCAATATTTTTTTAACACAACACAAATTTACATAAAAAAATAATTACAAACGTATATACTCAATGTAAAAAAGATTATATTTTAAAAAATAGAACTGATAGATTTTAAGCAATTATACAAACAAAATAATTACTGGACGAGGCTTTAAGTCATGACATGCAATTCATGGGATTGGTAAGTGGCAACAAAGTCACACGGACAACCTAATCGTTTGTGTAGTTTGCAAGTCTTTGACATCTCTGGAAGACTCGCAATGAATTAATTTTCTAGGGAACAACACCTCAAGCTATGACTATTGTACTTGCAACTCAACTTTTTGCTTGTGAATGGAGTAGGGTGGCACAATTACCCTCTTACACATTTGCAGAATGAATTATGAACCCATCTTATTGTGTAAATACTAGTTTCTTTCCTTTTTTATTTATCCACTTAAAAATTATTTGTTGTGTGATTGGTTCACAATTAAAATTATGTTTTAAAGTAGTTAACTAACTTAACTAACTGAGTTAGTTAGTCTAGTTTGTGCACCTACTTATATACCAGGTTGTAAATTGAATTCATACTCTCTCTCAGTTTTAAATTGGTTCATTTTACTATTCAATTCTAATTTTTACTTCAAGATCAACATGAATTCTTGCTCCTACTTTCTTCTTCTTCTCTACTGTTGCTTTATTCTTTCTGCTGCCTCGTGAGTTTTTTGGTTTTGGGCTGAAAGTCACTTTTCCTTAAATGACTGATTCTCATACTTGCTCTAACATTATTATATTTATTTTTCCTTTTTTAAATTTAAGATAATAGTAGTATTAATTATTATTATTTCAATTATATTTTTAACTTCATTTTTTATATAAAAAAACTTGTATCTTCATTTAAAATTTTGTAATTTACATAGTTAACACATGAGGGTCTCTTAATAGTAGAAATCACATCAAGAAGTTAAAATAATTTTAGAGCTAATTACGAATGCATCTCTGAGGTTTAGTGAAATCACACATACACTGCTACTTTTTTAAACATTAGTTTCACACCTTTGAGAGAGTGTTAGTGTAAGATTTGAGAGGAGTGTTAGTATAAGATTTTCAAATATATAAGAGGTATAACTGTAATAAATACATACAAATAAGAGAGTTATATGTAATGTAAAAAAAAAGAGAAGAGAAGATACATCTATAATTTAACTAAACTTGAAGGATGCATTTATAATTAACTCATAATTTTAATATAAATGAGAATATGAATCATATTTTTAGTCTTTATGTCATCTTCTAAAATACATAGATGAATAGGCATAGAGATAAAAGAGGTATAGAGTGTAATTAAAGAAAACTCATACAATTATTATTATTTTAAAAAAGTAACTCCAAGGAAGATAATGCATTTTTCTTAAATATAATATATGTCAATGACATTTAACAAAAAGAAAAAAATGTCATAACTCAAAGATTATACCTTTATTATAACCAAAAACCCTTATAAAAAAATAGGGAACGTGACATGAGACATGTAAAAATAATTCATCATTAAAATTTTAATTAATATTTAGGTTTAATTATACAATTGAGATTTTATAATCTCGCACTCTCTAAAAGCTCTTGCATAGTTGCATTTATGCATTTCATGTAAGCTAATAAAATAAAATCGGAACAAGTGAAGTTCGTTAAAATTCATATATGGATTCCATAAAAAAAAATCATATGTACTTGTAAAAGCTCCTGTGTAATTGTGTTTATACAATTCATGTAAGCTAATAAAACAAAATAGGAAAAGTGAATTTCCTTAGAGTGTAATAGTTACCCAACAAAAGGAAGGAGTCATTTATAATTTAAATATATAACTATAAAAACCTATAATTTATATTTAATTATAAAAAATATAATTTAATATATAATTATAGTAATTTATAATTTAAATATGTACTCATGTCATATAGAAATTTAAATATATAATTATAGTAAGAATTCTAGAACTTTTGGGGATCCATATTACTTGGTACTCCAATCTTTTTAATTAAGCAATTATAGGTCGAATGTCCTTTAAGAAAACAATAATTACATGATATGTATGGTCTATTTAATGTTTTTTCTGAAAATGAACGAACTTTAAAAAGCATTTTTCTTGGTGGTATGACTATATCCAAGACCATCTTTACTTGTCATGCATTGTTGCTTACCCAAAAAAACATCATGTGCCATCAACACTGTTGAATACTCTAGCTGCACCATGGCCATTTTCACTGTAGGGAATTGATGTGATTGGACTAATCAAACCGAAGGCTTTGAATGGGCTCATTTCATCCTTGTTGCTATTGATTACTTCACCAAGGGGGTTGAGGCGCATCGTACGCTAGTGTGACAAAAAATGTAATGGTTAGATTCATCACAAGAGATCTAATTTGCGATATGGATTGCCGAGTCACATCATTACTAACAATGAGACCAATTTGAACAATAAAATGATGAAAGAATTGTGTGATGATTTCAAGATTCAACATCATAATTCTTCACCATATCGTCCCAAGATGAATGGAGCAGTAGAAGCGACAAATAAGAATATAACACAGATTGTACAAAAGATGGTGGGGGCTTATAGGGATTGGCATGATATGCTCATATTCTCATTACATGGTTATCGAACCATTGTACGCACTTCAACTAGGGCAACCCCGTATTCTTTAGTGTACGGGATGGAGGTCGTGCTACATGTTGACGTTAAAATCCCTTCACTGAGAGTGTTGGCAGAAACACAACTTGAGGAGCATGAATGGATTCAAGCTCGTTATGACCAGTTGAATCTCATTGGAAAAAAGGTTAATCGCCTTATGCCATGGTCAGTTATATCAGAAAAGGGTGAAAATAACTCATGATAAGAAGGTTCATCCTCAAGAATTTCAAGAAGGTGACTTGGTTCTCAAAAAAATAATATCAATGTAGAAAGATCATAGAGGGAAGTGGACCCCGAATTATGAGGACCTTATGTGGTAAAAAAGGCCTTTTTAGGAGGGGTTGTAATCTTGACAAATGTGAATGGTGCAGACTTACCTCTCCCAGTAAACTCCAACACAGTAAAAATATATTATGCTTAAAATAAGAAAAAGAAGAAAAAAAGAATAAAGTTCAATAGGTCGAAAAACCTGAAAAGGCAACCTAGGAAAAAATTAGAACGACTTGGTAGGTTGAAAACTATGAAAATAGTAGCCTAGGAAAAAGATAGGGTCATGAAAAGACACAGACTCGCTAGAATGAAAACCTAAAAAATCGATCTAGGCAAAAATTAAAGCAACTCATAAAAAAAATTGTGTCGGAGTGTAGACTGGGGCAGTTTGGGATCTTGTAAACAATAAAATTGAAGAACTCAAGAGGCTCGAAAAATTAAGAAATGAGTCTAACCAGACAATCGGGGTCCTCAAAAGTTGAATAGATAGAATTCTTAAAGTTGTAGACTCAGGGATTAGAACTGTTAGTTTGAATATCTCAATTATCAATTACCACATTTTCTTGTGTTAAAATTTGTTTGTTAACTTCTTTTTGTGTAAGACCCCTTCTTCTATCTATCATTTTCCTCTTTAATAAATAAATATTTCTATCTTTGCACATCATTCATTGTTGCATTTTGTTATTTCATATACCAAGAATGAAGCATGCAATAATCTTTTAAAAAATACTATAATTCCAATGAATAATCTTAAAGGTCAAAGGAATTACGAAAATTTCTTAATCAAATTTGCCAAGGGTACTCACGAATTATCAGTTAAGATCTTGACTCTTTTAGCCATATCTAGCCTTGAAAGAATCTCAGACATCAAAGATGGAATAGCAGGCAAAAAAAAAAAAAAACACCAGTGAACGTCGTAGTGCTTAAAGCCTTAAGGGATCAAGAGCTGGAAATAATACCAAAAGAAGAATGAGTGTAAAAAAAAGTCACTATGCATGTGATGCATATATTCCATTATCTTACCTGTCTTTTATATTTCGAGTCCCCGCACCTACTCCATTTTATATTTTTGGTCCCTGTGCCCATTACATTTTATATTTTGGGTCCCCCCATTACATTTAACATTCTGGGTCCCCACGCCCACTCACTTTTACATTTCAGGTCTTCGTGCCCATTACATTTTGCATTTTGGGTGTCTGTGCCCATTACATTTTGCATTTCGAGTCCCACATCCACTACATGTACATTTTTTGTCTCCGCACCCATTACATTTATCATTTTAGGTCCCTGCACCCACTCCATTTTACATTTCGGTTCCTCGTGTCCAGTATATTTCCATTTCGGGTTTTCTCACCACATTTACATTTTGACTCCCTGTGCCTAGTGCATTTTACATTTCGGGTCTCCACGCCTATTCCATTTTATGTTGCTTTCACATTTTAGAGCTCTATCCACTCAGTCCTTGTATTTTATGTTCATATTCCACTTTTTTTTTTAAATGTCCATAATCACCTGAAGTCTTAGTGTCAGTGACCTTCATATTCTTGCATTTAGCCACAATTGGGATATATATCTTTATTTAGATTTTACTAGATAATATGAAAAATCTAATGATAAAAATATAAATAAAGAAGGGCAACTGTGGACACCTAATTGTGTCCAATACAATATTTTGCATATAAAATCAATGATAAAAATAATAAATCCAGAAAAACAAAAAAGAGATATCTTGTCGTTTCCATACACTGCCACATACACAATAACACTTAAAATATACATCACACTAGAGAGCTCAATAAGGAATTTCATTGGAAAAATAATGAAATAAAAAAATAAAAATAGAAAAAAAAACATAGAAAACACAGACGATGAAAATGAAATGAGAGTAGTCAACCTATGCGAATGTCATGCTTGTGCTCTCTAAATCAATGAGATGTTCTTTGACTTAGGTGCAATCACTAACACAATCTCACAAAATCCTAGATATGCAAGATTTAAATTTTCGTGATTAAAACAAATCACAAGTTGATTCTATAAGAAGAGACATTTGAATCAGAAAGGGAGAGGTTAGAAAAATTTTGGAGAGGTTAGAAAAATTTTCAAAAAGAGAAGAAAGAGTGGTTGACTACAAACAAGCAAGTTGAAGACAAAGACAAGAGATTTGAAAGCTTATATAGGTGTCACCTTGCACTCTCTATATTATTTTTTTAGAACTCCATAAGGGAAAAATAGGAACGAGAAAGATAGAAAAATTGCTTACCATCGTTGGCCATGACCAGAAATAATTTTCGGGGTTGGGGAGAACACCAGAAATGATAACCTAGGAGCCACAGAAAGGGCTTCACTGGCTCACCATTATCGTTTTCATTCTTCTCACTCTACATTCTTCTATTTTCTAGATTAGGGATTGCAAACTCCTTTTGACTTCTTTTACGGATGCAATGGCATGTCCCGTGCTGTCTTATTAGCACCCTTTTTTGTTTCTTTCTCTAGTACGTGGGTCTAGCCCATGTTGTTCTCTTTAATTAAAATGTTTTCTTCTTATTGGCATCCTATTTACTTTTTCTCTATTTCTGTTTATATAATAATATTAATAATCTATACTGTTAATAAAGGGAATACTTCCTTTTGATGTTTACTTTTCAAAATACCTATTCTACCCTTATACATATTTTAAAATTAAAAAAATAAAATATTTTTTCATAAGAGGGACTTGAACCCATAACCACTTATTTCCCAAACATATACTTTACCACTAGACCAACCTTATAACTTTAAACAAAAAATTAATTTAAAATATTGATATCCAACATACATAATTGTCCAATTATATCTATGATGTATAATATATGATATTATATTATATTATATATCTATATCTATATCTATATCTATATCTATATCTATATCTATATCTATATCTATATCTATATCTATATCTATATCTATATCTATATCTATATCTATATCTATATTATTAATAAAGACAATACCCCCTTTTGATGCCCATTTTTTAAAGAGGGACTTGAACCATAACCTCTTATTTCCCAAACATATACTTTACCACTACACCAACCTTATAACTTTAAGCCAAAAAAATTAATTTATCATAATAGGGACTTGAACCCATAACCTCTTATTTTCCAAACATATACTTTACCACTAGACCAACCTTATAACTTTAAGGAAAATATTACTTTAAAATATTGATATCCAACATATATAATTGTTCAATTATATCTATAATGTATAATATATGATATTATATTAGATACTATATCTATACTATTAATAAAGACAATACTCCCTTTTGATGTCCACTTTTCAAAATACCTATTATTAACATCTCCCTATTAATATATGTTTACATTTCATGATGAATATTTTTAATAAACATGCAAATACACAGGTGCGACAATATTTTGATTTCTATTCCAACTCCCTTCTTTCCAGTTTTTCATATTCATTGCACATTTGACATATCCATTGATGATCTGACATGTTTTTATCATGTTATCGTAAACAAAAAATATAAAATTAACAAAATATATTTCAAAACATGTCACATAACAATTTATATTTCAAAATATAAAATTTTACGAAAGATATTAAAATAGAAATGTGAATACACAAGCACGGCAGTGCCTGTGTTTTAGCTAATAATAATAATAATAATAATAATAATAATAATAATAATAATAATAATAATAATAATAATAATAATATAATATCAAATTAAAAAAATAAAAATTTAATAATAACCACATTACATGCTTTTATAATTTAAATATTATAAAATTTTTTAGTTAATATAATTATTATGTCATTTAAATTATTTAATTTTACTAATGGTCACTTTAGATGTACTTTTAATTTGGTTCCTTTTATAAAATTTTTTAGTTGTTATAATTATTATTATGTCATTTAAATTATTTAAAGGAAAAATTTACAAATGGTCACTTTAGATGCACTTCTAATATGACCATTAGGAAAATTATAATAACCACTTTAGATGCACTTCTAATTTAATTCCTTTTATAAAATTTTTTAGTTGTTATAATTATTATTATGTTATTTAAATTATTTAAAGGAAAAATTTAATAATGGTCACTTTGGATGTATTTCTAATTTGACAATTGCAAATGATAAAAAGGTTCGTAATAATGACTTTGGATGCATTTCTGATTTGATTATCATGAACTCTTTTAAAATTAATTTGAAAAAAAATAAAAAACATAAAACCTAAAGTTTTAATGTAACTACTACGAATGCACTTTTGATTTATTCATTATAAAAACTATCATAATTTAATAATTGTCACTTCGGATGCACGTCTGATTTGACAATTACGTTAAATAATCATCGTGACCACTTTGGATGCACTTCTAATTTTGTTACAGTAATAATATTCTAAAATAAAACTAAGAATATTTTAAAAAAAATACCAATATTAAAAACTCAACACACAAATCATTTCAAGAACTATATAAACTCTAATTCTCTCAATTCTACATGAAGATATGTAGGAGCAAGACTCCACTCTTGTCGAGTTCTGAAAAATAAAAATAAAATAAGTCAATTAAGAAAAATAAAATATTAATAATATTTTGTGAAAATAAATTTTCCTATAATATTTTTCTCATTAAAATGTTAAAACCAAAACTAAAATAAAATTAGTATTTTTGTCGGGTGAAATAAAAGTATTATTTATATTTTTAAAGTTATTTAATTTTTTACATTTAATCAGAGGTAACCGTCTGTAGGATGCTAAGACCTTCCATACATGTAATACATTCCTGAACTCATAATTTGGTTTCGTAGACCATCTCTTTTTAAAGATTTTTTTAATATTTTCTTAAATAAATATTGGGGGTGACTCCTCTTATTTTTAACATATTTTTTGTCCCATCGAGATCCATGTGTCAACATTTTAATTATTTTTACTATATTTTATAATGTACTATTTTATAGTGTAATCAAGCCATCCCTTGGTGGTTCATAACATAATATGCCATGCCAGCAAAGTTTATACATAGAATTCATCGGTATAAGGAGAAAAAGAATAAACATTTTATAGAATAGTCAATAACCTCGATATATTTACATATGAAATGAAAAAATATTTGAGTATATCATTTTTCTCACACATGTACCATGGCACTTTGGAAGAAAAATTATATCATTAATTTCTCCTATGCATCAATTTCTACAACAATTACAAGGGTTTCCTCTTGTTTCTGTTTTGGAGGCTTTATGGTTGAAGATATATTGTGATTGGTTTAGAATTTATCTTCTTGTGCTATCATAATTTTGATGTTTTTTTGGACATTTTGAGGTTGTTATTGGGTTGTACTCTCTATATCTACCATTTAGGAAAAGAAGTCTAATTAGTTGGGCTTTTGAGCGTGATTGATTTGTTCTTACTTCAATTCATAGTCAATTTGTGAATTTTTCTTATTTGGAAGTTTATTTTTTGTGAAAATATTATGTTGCACGTGTTTTGTCACTTTGCGTGGGATAAAGGGTAAATGATGTTGATGAATATTTTTTTTATAGTGATTGTTTATAGTGATTTAGTGGTTGCTCTAATTAAAGTTCAATGACTATGTTTTTCAATGCTTGAATGATTGTTTATGTTCTTGCTTCTATTTCTAAATGTATACATTTGTTTATTTTCAGATATGGAATCAGAGACTATCCACCAAAGAAAAAGAAGGTTCAATACAATAAGTGTTGATGATTATCCACTAAATGAAGAACAACAACCCATCGAGAAACAGAGTGTTGGGGATGAAGTTGATACACTTGTTTCAAAAGAGAAGAAAGCAAGGGTTGTACTTCTCAAGTTTGGAAATTCTTCACTCGAATTGGTGCAAAGATAGCAAAGAAAAGGTGTCGTGCAATATATGTGAAAAATAGTATGTCGTTGGTGGTACTAAAAAGGGTACTTCACCATTAAAACATCATTTGAAAAAAAAAATTGTAGTCCTGTTGCTAAAAATCAAGATGTAGGTTGTATGATAATTGATTAAGTAGAAAAGCTAAGAACTAAGGACATTAATAATAAACATGTAAGAGAGTTGATAGTAAGGACTATTATTGAACAAGACTTGTCTTTTAAGTTTGTTGGATATAAATGGATTAGAGAATTACTCTCTTATTTAAATCCAAATGTCAAGCATGTCTCTAGGAATATTATCATGTTTGATGTTCTCAAATTTCATTATGAATTGAAGGAGAAATTGAAATCTATGATGAGAAAGTGTAATAGTCGAATTTATTTGATTGCTGATTGTTGGACTGCATGCACCCAAGAGGGTTATATTTGTTTGATAGCACAACTTTGTGGATTACAAATGGAAATTGCAAAGTAAGATTCTTGCATTTTCTAGAATGAAACCACCACACACTAGTCAAGAAATGGAAAATAAAGTGTTTGATTGTATGATTAAGTGGAAAAATTGATAGAAAAATATTTTTCATCACTTTAGATAATGCATCTTTTAATAATTCATTGTAAGAAATTTTATGTGAACAATGAAGTTTGCAAGACAACTTATTGTGTGATGGTGAGTTTTTTATGTGAGGTGTTATGCACATATCTTGAATTTGATAGTTCAACAAGGCTTGAAAGTAATTGAAGGGGCTTTACACAAGATCAGAAAGAGTGTTAAATATGTGAAAGGATCAGATGCAAGAAAATTAGTTTTTAAAGAATGTGTTATTTAAATGAAAGGGATTGACACTAAGTTGAGCTTAAAGTTAGATGTTCCTACTAGATGGAATTCTACTTTTTTCATGTTTGAATGTACCTATTAGATAGAATTCTACAAATATTGTCCATCAAATGATGAAAGGAAAAGAGATGAAAGGATATGTGAGTTTTTTAGGCCATTTTATAAGATGACTAACTTGATTTCAAGTACATCTTGTCTCATCTAACTTATGTGTACTTTTTCATTTATATTTTACTAATGTATATTTTTTAATGATTAATTGATTATGTAAAAATATATCTTTCGGGTACATCTTATCCAACTTCAAATGAATATTTCATGCAAGTTTCAAAATTTGAGTGGTTGTTGTAGGAAATACTCAAAAATGATTATGAGTTGATCATTGACATGGCGAAAGGAATGAAGGAAAAATTTTCCAAATATTGAAGTGACTATAGTGTCATCCTTTCAATTGCTATGATTCTTGATCCACGAATGAAGCTTGAAGCACTTAAATTCTACTACTCCAAGCTTGATCTGCTAACGCTAAAGAAAAAATTGGGTGTATTAAAGGCAAGATGTACAAGCTTTTTGAAGAGTATGTCAATATAAAGTCATCCTCATCTTGTGCATCAAGCTTTTTGAACCAGATGTAATTGCAAAGGAAATGCAATGGTTGCAAGAAAATGATCTATTTAGTGTAAGTTAATTGATTTCATAATTGGTTACTTTGTGTATTGTGATTTCTTATTTAATTTGTCTTGTAATGTCATTTAATAGGAATACATGAATTCTAAAAGTGGGCGTATCGTGGGAAAAGTAAGCTGGATCAATATTTAGCTGAAACACAACCTGAGCCAAAGCTTTTTCCACAATTGGATGTTTTGGGTTATTAGAAGGACCACAAAAAAATTCTTTCCAAATTTGGCTTTGTTGACATGTGACATATTAAGCATTCCAATAAAAATTGTGGCTAGTGAGTTTGCATTTAGCGTAGGTGCTTCACAATTATTGTTCTTCCCACCAATGTTCAAGTACTAATCTTAATCCAAAATTAGTTACTTGACTATGAAGAATTGAGTAATATGTACTTATTATTACTATTTTCCTTTATATAAATATATTATTATTACACTTGAGATTACTTTTTCTTTATAGATGAAGATAATGATGTTATTGAAAAAGATGAGTTTGTAGATTTGACAATGCATGGTTCAAATGATGTTCAATAATGACAATTTTATAATTCAACCTGGGTTATAAAAAAATCTCACTTAAAAAAATTCAGAAACTATTTTTAATTTTTTTTTTTTGCAAATTTGGTGGCCAATCCACCTAACCCATCAGCTTGTGATGGGCTAGGCCAGGTTGGGGAACTAGATATCTTTGCGCTTTGTGGGCCGAGCCAACCCACTTCGTCTAACCCACAACCTGCGATGGTCAGCTCATGTAAATCGAACAGATCCGTTTTCACACCTCTACGATGTAGTGAGTAACAAGTTTCATGAGTATGACCTGTACTTTTGCAAAGAGTACATTCAGAATGACTATCTTTTCTACCACGTCCTCTCTATTTTCACGTCCTCCTCTCTCTCTAAAAGACATCATAACAAAAGATTCCACATTACTTTTTAGAGCGAGATTGTTCCCGCTTTGATAACAACTTGAATATAGGGAAAAGACTTGAGTGGTCACATACACTTAGCTGAGAACATTGTATTAATAGAGATAAAACAAGAGTACATAAGAAGTTAGAAAAGGAAGCTCAACAACTACCCTAACTCTGACATACAATCATAAATAAAAAATAAAATGTAGCTCAACCAAAAACTAACACTAAATAAAACTTATATTTAACAGTAGATTAACATTAATTCTTATCAAACAGGGTACATAATGTTATTTGAGAGACTAAATTACCAGAGTTAAAATTTCGATTGCTGCAACGTGAAGAAATGATAAATTGAACAGTCATAATGCTAAATTTGCTGCAGATCAGATGAATATTGTTATCTTATTTGAACATATACAACAATTGACGCTTGAAGATCACGATCTACCTTGAAATGAGCATTAAAAAATCTTTTTTCCTGTTGAAATACCAACGTTAGAAAAATGAGAAGTTACCAGTACTGAGAAGTATCAGAAGACTGAGCAATAATTAACTAGGAAGGGTCTTATTAGTTACCTCTCTATAAGCAAATGAAATTAAAAGGTTCCTCAATTTTTGTTCTTCTGAATCAAATAAAACAATGTGGCTGGGCAGAGAGGAGTTTTTTGCATATTCAGACACAAAATATTCAGACACAAAAGGCACAGGGTCTGTCAAGAAACGATCAGACTCATCAAGAACTCCTTTCTCTTCACTGCTGAACATGATACATTAACATGAATTATAAACTTATTTAAATTCTGATTAAGATTGAAGCTATAGCAGAATTCTAAATTCCAAACCTTGGTGTGCAGTCCAGAAATCGCATTGGCAGGTTATGATGCAACATGGAATAGTAAGGAGTGGCATGGCAAGGCGTTAGAAATAGGATGCTTTTCACTTTCCCATGAATAGCTTCTGTGGCAAGGTGGTTCATGACATCCTCGGGTCCTCTCTGTTAGAAAATATACAAATATTTATTTATTGGTTTTTGCAGAAGATTTTTTTGCTCAGCTCTTAATATAATATATAAAGTATAAACACATCAAATTGAAATAACAAGCAATAGCGAGAAAAATTAAGTGTTTGTTTGACAACAGTTTTATAAAACTGTTTTCAGTATTTAAGTATTTAAAAATTGAAAAACTTGTTTGGATAGTGTTTTCTACAAAAAGTTTTCGAAAACAGTTATGATTTTTTAGTTTTTAAAAACTAAAAAACAGGAACAACTGAAAGTAGTTTTACTTTTCAGTTTTCTATTTTTGTTTTGAAAACTCTAAATACAATCATAATATGTTGTTTTTTGTTTTTCATTAGTGAAATATTAACAAATATGAACAAGTTTTTTCATTTTTACATCTTTAAAACAGTTTTCAAATAACACTTACGAAACAAGTTTTTTTTTTTTTTCTTTACTTTCTGAAAACAGTTTTTAAAAGTATTCCTGAAAACTCTTTTCAAAAACTGAAAAACAAAACCAAACCAATCAAATATAATACAGGAAGTGTATAATACAGCAAGATAGTCCAGGCAAAGGAGAGAGAGACCTGATGAACCAAACTCATATAGAAAGCCATTGGAATATTGGTAGCAAGCAAAATTAAGATAGCAACTCCCATCTTAGGAGGAAATCTGGTATGCTTTTTTGAAGATTTTTTTCCTTTATATGATGCATAACCTGGATCTTCTATCGCAGCCAAAGAATAACCAGAAAACATAAGGGCTATGGGAAGAACTGGCAAGACAAACCTGTACCTCACAGTAATTAATATCATAAATCAAGTTAAAACCAATGGACCATGTATACGTTAAGATGCATATTTAAAATTTTCAGAAGAAATACCTGAATTCCTTGTGACCTATTAAACTGTAAAAACCCAAAACCCATGCAAGAAGGCCACACAACTTCCATTGTTTGGAATAGATGATACCAGCTACACAAAATGGTAAGTGAGAGAAGATCATGACTGGAAATCCCTGAGTGAAGTACCAGTGCCATTTGTGAGTTCCAAAATAGTCTGCTCCCGCTGAAAGAAAATTGAAGTTTAGAAAATTAAGTTGTACTAGAAACCAGGTGCCATACATGAAACGATCTAATATGCAGGTGAGTCCAAGCACCAGGATCCTGAAAGAGTGAGCCCAAGTGTTAATAAACTGTGTACTTCAGGGAGAAGGGAAACAATAAAAGTAAAAAAACACAAGATATATGATTTTCTAAAAGCACAAGTACTAAACAAGATTGTGCTGTTCAAAACAGGAAAAAACTAAAGATTTTATTTTCATAACAATAAATTATAGAATGTGTGAACTACTGAACTTTCACGGAAAGTGGTTGTGCAATTCATACAGAATTTATAACGTGAAACAATGGGCACTAGGAGCCAAGGAGAGTGCTTGAGTCTGATTACAACAGAATTTATTTTTAAATTTAATTATTATGTAATGACGGTGCGAAAGAGTTTTACATTGTACAAATTTTTTTTTCTCATTCATTTTTCAATAGAAATATGTTTCTTTTTTTTTTAGGGATAAGAATATATTTCTTATTCCTTAATTAATAATTAGAAGAACTAATTTTGAGAATTTTATAAAGATTTACCCAACTCTATTTTGATATGGATTTTACCGAACTTGTAAGTCACTAATGCTATTTTCTGACATCAAATGTTTGCAAACTCTCCTATAGAGCTGATATGTTAAATTAATCATTTTAGTAACTGCAATAAAATAAATTTCATGGCATATTTAAAAATTCTAAGCTTCGTTTCATCTCCTTTACGCGGAGGTAAAATTAGAGTGTGTAAAGAGTCACAAAACATACCCAATAGGAGCCACCTCCAAAAATATGAATTTGAATCTGTCATGTGCCATTAAAAGCTGAAACAGGCCAACATACAGCCATGTGATTCCACTCGTTGGCCGGATAGCACAAGCCAGCGCAGCCATAGCTAAGGCCCACTTCCTTGAAACAAAGGAACAGTTGCTGGAAGATCTCATGCATGGCCAAAAGTATAGAGACACTAGTGTGAGAACAGTCTCAAAGCTATTGGACAGTGTTCGAGAAAAACAATAAAACATAAACCAATTAGACAGATGGGAAAAAAGCTGAGACACAGTTAAGAAAACTTTTCATATACAATATCAGAGAAGGTAAAGAATTAAAGAGAAAAAAACTTGTAACATTAATCAGACTCACATGTAACAAAAAAAAGGTAAATAAAATCATAGGATACAGCCCATTTTGCAACAGAATCATCAAAGAGAACAGCAGAAAGCTTGTACAAGTATAAATCACCAATTGCAGAGAACAGAGACTGAAATAATCTTGGAGCCCTCATCTGACAAACACACAAGAGTTTAATCCACCAATTAGAAATCACCCTAGAAATGAATTAAAGTAATAATAGTAATAAAAATCAATAATAAGTTTAGATTAGACGAGAGTAATAATAAACATATATACTTAGAGGCCATTTAGTTAAATTGAAATTAGAACAAAAGGAATGGTATCTATTACCATAAACCATGGGGTATCAAGATGCAGTAACGCGAGGAGCCTATAAAGCGGAACGAAGATGATGGGATGCAAGTAGCCTCGGATACCCTGTTTCCATTCCCATGTTAAGTGACCGTACCTGCCAGATCAGCGGATACGTGGCATCAACGAAGAAACAAACAGAGTTTTAACCCAAAAAAAAATGAAAGGGAAATTGATGGAACGGTACCCAAACGCGATGCGATGCGCCACCTCGGGGCCCTGCCAGTGTTCGTCCGGGTTGAAATAAGTCTGCACCAAAACGGAATTCACCATTCGGAATGCCAAACAGAAAGCCAACACTCGTTTTTCTGAACAACGGAATGAGGAATCTGGTTTCGATGAAGTTGGACTTTGGGATTTTTGTTTGTCTTCATCTTTGTCACTGTTGTGCCTTCGTCGCATTCTTTGAGAATGTCTCTTGTGTTTCTCTCTTCGTCGTTAGAGAAAGTGCAATGGTTACTTGGATGTTTCTCTGCGGTCTGCACTACCAACCAAAAATAGCATTAGCATTGACTCGCCACTCGCGTAGTGGCATATCTTTCTTCAAGGTTTCTTTTACGTTTCATTATGCATCCGGATCCATTGGTGAATTTATTAAGTGAATTACATTTGTAAACCGATGGAAACTTAATCCAACTGGTTCATTGATTAAATTTGACCTTAAACGAATTGAAGGATGAATTTTAACTTTAAAAATACTTATATTCATAAATTAATTAATAATATAATTTAAATTTTAAATAATATTTATATGTTAATGATAAATTGAAAATAAATGCATTAAATATTATAAGAGTTTAATTGATATACATGGTCACGGTAAAAAATGTTCAATCACAACTCTTCATTCATGGTAAATTTGTTTACTTTACCAATTTTAAATGAATTATGATTGACAGTCAGCGTAAAAAAAAATCTTTACACAGATAGTGTATACCAATTAAACTTATATTATAATTATGGAAATTATGAGTTGTTAAATTTTATTATTTTTAGAATTTATATTTTATCACTTATAAATTACTTTTATATGTAATTTTATTTTTATGTTATTTTCTAGGATTTACTATTTTATTTTCTATGTTTGATATAAAATAAAATAGATATGAAAAAATTATCTTCTCTAAATCCAATTCAATTCGATTAAATTTGATTAGATAAGATTTTATTTTATTCCAAACTTGATCCATAAATACTCATATTTTCTCAATATAACCTAATTTAAATTGAGTTTTCCATTTTTTTTATAACTCAAGTTAATTTTTATTGAATACAAATTTGGATAACACAAGATATGTAATCTTAAAAGTGAATTACAAATTAAAACAAACATATCTACTTACCAAAGATCAGGCATGCAGGACCTAGTTCATGAGAAGCTATAATTGATTAACTTTGCTACCATTGTTTACTCCCAGAAACTCAATTGAACTGTTAAGACAATAGCTTGAATGTTTAAACATTTTGTCTTAAAGATTGAAGTATTGTGTGTCTTCTACAAATGTCAAATACTTGCAAATCACAAAAAGGACTAAGCTTGTTAAGTTTCTTTTTTATTCCCACTTACTAGATTCAGGAATTGAAGATCATGCATACAATTATTGGTGGTGCGCAAAACAGTAGAGATTTTCCACTAAGCACATATCTTAGTCCAAATTCTAGTAGCCATTGACAACGAAAAGAATAAATGAGATCTTGTTTCTAGCAATGCACCACGCATCCCTCACACAACGTTATCATTTTGAAGTATCTCATGCTTAACTTGATTCTCCCTTGTAGGTGGTCCACGAGCATTCACTTGCCAAACCAATAATTGAACTCTTAAATATACGCTTTTCATTCAAATCTAATTGAAAAAGTCATTTTGCTGGTGTTGCAGGTTTGCTGACAAAACCCTGTATGTTGGGGCAATAGTGTAAACCTTTGACCGCTCTTTTGCCCAAAGTCACTTGTCTTGAATACCTTTGCCAGTGATATAGTACTCACTTTATTCATCAACTCCTTAAAAAACATTGACTTCCATAGAAATAACTCCTTCTACTTTGCCCATTTCCACCTCCTTTCAACGTCATCTCACATATCTTTCATAGATATGTTCCTATTTACTATTAGACTAAACAGTCTACTATAATCATACTGGAGACTATGATCCCCTGCACAATTATCCTTCTAGAAGGGAATATCCAACCATCCCTGATTCGACATTTGACTCTATTAGACCACTAACTCGTTTGCCCCCTACTTCAATAGATATCAAATTTGATCACACCGTGAGGACTGGTTGCCTTTCCCTTCCCATAATCCATCTATACCCTCTTACTTTGATTTCAATATTTTCACCCATAGATTAATAGGCTCCACCCTCAACCTCTATTTCCACTTTCCTAATAAACTAAGTTAAAGTTCTGACATATATCATATCCAAACCTCTTTTCTCCTTTGGCTGACACAGAGTCGCTCAAGATATCCAATTAACCTTTTGCCCACTACCATTTTCTGCCAGAAAAAAATTACAAAATAAGGAGTGAAGTTGAGATATGATACCTTTGTGAGCTTTGAAAAGTGAAAGGAAATATATTGGTAACGCAACCACTACAACTTTTATGAACACCACTCTTCCTGCCATGGACACATATTCGTTCTCCCATCCTAACAAAAAAATTGGGTTTGCCATTATTTTTAGGTCATAGGTCAAACAAGAAACAAACCTGTTTTATCGTTTCTTTTTTCTTGGTCATGCTTCATAGTTTTTGGTACCTATTGTATGGTTTAAGTTTTTCTCTTTTTTGGAGAGAAATTTTAGAGTCTAACTTACGAGAGAGTATTATATATAAAAAAACTTAGAGAGTAGCTTCAATATTTTTTTAACAAAAAACAAATTTACATAAAAAAATAGTTACAAACATATATACTCAATGTAAAAAAGATTATATTTAAAAAAATAGAAATGACAGATTTTGAGCAATACAAACAACATAATTACAAGACAAGGCCTAAAGTCATGACATGCAATTCATGGGATTGGTAGACAACAAAGTTTGCGAGTCTTTAGCATCTCTGGAAGGTTTGTAATGAATTAATTTTCTATGACACAACACCTCAAGCTATGACTATTGTACCTACAACTCAACTATGTGCTTAGAAATGGAGTAGGGTGACACAGTTAACCTCTTAAACCTTTGTAGAATGGATTATGAACCTATCTTATTAGGTAAATACTAGTTTAGTTCCTTTTTTATTTATTCACTTAAAATTATTATATTTATTCTTCTTTTTTTTTAAATTTAAGATAATAGTAGTATTAGTTATTATTATTTCAATTATACTTTTAACTTCATTTTTTATACAAAAAATTTTTTATCTTCATTTAAAAATAATTTTAGAGTAATTATGGATGCACCCATGAGATTTAGTAAAATTACACATGCACTCCTACTTTTTTAAATATTACTTTCACACCCTTGAGGAGATGTTAATGTAAGATTAGATAAGGGTGCTAGTGTAATGTTTTCAATATACCAGGGGTACAACTACAATGAATAAATACAAATAAGAGGGTTATGTGTAATGTAGAAAAAAATAGGAAGTATATCTATAATTTTACTAAATTTAAGGGATGCATCCGTAATTAACTCATAATTTTAATATAAATGAGAATATGAATCATATTTTTAGTCTTTATGTCTTCTTCTAAAGTACATAGATGAATAGGAAGAGGTATCGACCGTAATTAAAGGAAAACTCATACAATTATAATTATTTTTTTAAAAAAGTAACTCTAGGAAGATAATGCATTTTTCTTAAATATAATATATGTCAATAACATTCAGAAAAAAAAAGTCAATAAATTAAAGATTATACCTTAATTATAACAAAAAAACCTTATAAAAAAAATAGGGAACGTGACATGAGACATGTAAAAAATAATTCATCATTAAAATTTTAATTGATATTTAGGTTTAATTATACAACTGAGATTTTATAATCTCGGACTATCTAAAAGCTCTTGCATAGTTGCATTTATGCATTTCATGTAAGCTAATAAAATGAAATCGGAACAAGTAAAGTTCGTTAAAATTCATCATATGGAATCAAAAAAAAAAAAAAATCATATGTACTTGTAAAAGCTCCTGTGTAGTTGTGTTTATACAATTCATGTAAGCTAATAAAACAAACTGGGAGAAGTGAATTTCGTTAGAGTATAATGGTTACCCAACAAAAGTCACGGGCTCGGCTTGGTTTCTCTCTCATTTTTTGGGTACAGGGGGGACATATAGTAGGTGTAACAACCTTTTTGTCTAACAAAAAAAAAAAAGAAAAGGAGGAGGCTTATCTTGTTTGATTTATGTCCCAAATACAGAGTTTCAGACAACAACGTGGATCGAGGTAAAAGAAATGCTCAAGCCCACATAGAAGACACAAGTTAGCCGGTTGGTCCTGTCCCCTTTAAAGGTTCTAGCCCAGAACATGATTGCTTTACACACAGCAATGCGAGCATGTCTTAATGTCATATTCAAAATCATAAAACAAGTTATTTTAACTTTCAAGTCTAACAATTTAAATAAAATCTTTGACCATGCCCTTGTTCTCATCATATAATGTTCATTAAGCAGATTCATTCACATCAAAGTATATTATAGCCTTGCATGTATCCTAGTAACATGGTATGTACAAATTATTTTAGACAGATCACAGATAATCTGAATTTATTAGTAGGGACGATATGTTGTAGTAGTTACAAATATACGTAGGGTACAAAGATCCAAACAGATACGTAAGATAAGTTCTGATAACATTAATTTCAGTAATATTGCAGCTCATATTTTGCATAAGAAGCTGAAATCTTGAGCATGTGATTGATGGTTGTGGCCCATGTCTTGTAACGACGGAAATCATCTGCCATGTCTAGCTTGAAAACGCCTCCTCTTGTTGTTAAGACAATCAGATAACACGTATCAGCATCTTCAGTCTCTGAACCTTTATACAGCTCTGCATGCAGAGTCATTACAATACCTGTGACCAGAACCGTAGGTCATCGTGCCTTCTATTCTAAGTTTAAATAAAGTAAAATATATAGGGGAAAAACAAAATTACACATACCCTCCTTCTTGCTTTTAAATAGATTATGCTTCCTCATCATAAGTACAACCTGTAGTTTTAGAGTGGAATAATTGCACCATGCGTCAAATAGACAAAAGTATATAGCTACATCAGTAGTATTAGAATTGATCATAATGTCTAAGTTAATCATAAACTCAATCTGTGGACATAAAATTCAAAAATAAGATTCCCACTCCATAAGTTTCAATAATTAAAAATACCAGAAGTTAACTTGAGCAAGTAATTAGATTTTAGGGTCTTATTTATTAGCTGAGTCACTCCATGTAAAGTAGCTTTAGCGATTTTTCTAATATGTTTTCAGTTCATAATTATTGAGCTAAATGAAAGTAGATGCACATAAAAACTATCCATTTCCTAACCTTGGCCTCACTGTTTAGGATTATAGATACTGATCTTGGCATGTATTTCCCTGTTCATAAATAATTGAAGAATAAATTATAAAATCACAGAATTCTTAATAGTTGTTTAGGCTATGCAGTTATAAGTGCATTTGTTTTCATCATAACTTACCTTCTGGTGTTTCCACATATAACTCAGCACCTTGTGCAAGAATTGATCTGCCTTTTTCAAAGTCAAAATCTAAATCATTATTGTCTTCAAGGGGCAAGATAGGAACACCCCCATTCAATCTATTCTTGCATCCAGATCTCACTTTAAGTGTGGCTGCTCCTTTTAATGCTGCAGTTGGCAACCGTTTGAGTCAGCAAAGGATGGTGCATACAGTATAGTGCATGGATGCCAAAAACGAAATCAGAATTATGTAAAAGAAGATATGTTTCCATCGGTTCCCTCAATTACATGCTTCGTTTGTTGAGTGAAGAGGTACTTTATCTTACAAATTTCTTCATATAGATATATTAAAAAAATGGGGAATGGACCTAAAAAAAAGGTAAAAAGTGCCTTTTTGATAGGGGAGGGACACGTCAAGAACCATCTAATTTCAATAAGGCCAGGAATTTTAACACTTCGGTCACCACCAATACCAAATTTTTAGTTCCAAAATCTTTAGCCAAATCTTGCATCTGCACCCTCCTCTCCAAAATAACATAAAAGTATTTAAAAAAATTGAATGAAAATAATAATAAGGATATTATTGTTACATGTTGCTGCTGCGGCAGTGAGAGTTAGGATGTCACTTGCACTTGTGCCACTCATGGCTGAGCCAATTACATTGCTAAGCTGTTCTTTCTTTGCTCCCATAGCTTCGGCTACTTTTGCACACTGTGCAGCTACCAACGCAGCTGCTGAGACCACTGCTGCATCTCTGTCTTGGTTGGACTCCTTTTTAGAATTTTCAGCAGCAATGGCAGCTAGAGCTGCAGCAACCCCCGCAACTGATATTGCTGCATGCACCTCTGCTCTTTGCAATCTCTGATCCTCTTTTCTCTTCATCTTTATTTCCTTAAACCATTTCTTTATTGACTCACTTTTCAGTGGTATGATATGCTTCCATGGCATCTGCATGGTAACCACAACAACCTACTCATGCTAACTGAACTAATATTATATATAGATGTAGCCGTAACAATGAAATTGAGAGATAAAATTACATATTTACATACCCATTTCTTCCGGAAACAACTGTTGTAATTCAATTCAGGATGCATCGCTTGCTGCATCCATATCCATGACTAGAGAAACACAAGATGAAAAATAAAAATAAAAAACTAGTCATGAAAGATCCATTCTCAATATAGAATCAGTTGCTTCTGTCTTATAATTTCTTACCTTTACATTATTAGACTTCCATGCTGGCAAAGACCTGAAATCTGCACTATCCATTCTAGCACTCTTTTCCATCAAAGTTTCGTAAATATTTAGCACCAAAGAGTAGGTTGACTAACATTAGAATAGAACATGCTATATCCTCTAACACTTTATGAGTATTAGATGAAAAGGCAAAAACATAGAAAAGTTCAATAGATTTTTGGTTTAACCAAAAAAGAGAATTAATAGAAAGAATGAAGATATTCTATTGCAATATAAGTCAAGCAGCAGTTTGACTCACCGAAGGATGAGTGATGGGGCTACCAGGCTCTAATTGCTTCATGGAGTTATTATCAAGTAGAACAACTGATCCATGTTGTGGCTCGGGCTGCAGAGCTTGGACAGCGAAGTTACACCATGCAAGTGAAAGGAAATCCATAGTCTCGGGATGTGCATCCGAAGGGGATAGATTAAAATCGGAAGCCATGCTATTGTGATGATCAATTTTGAGAACCAAGACAAAGACTACCTTGGAAATGATAAATTAAACAGGATGAGATAATTCAGCTACGCGGTTTCAAATATGAATATATGTAGGCAAGCATGCATGCATATTTATAACATGCTAAATCACCATGATAACAATATAATGATTTTGTAAACCCCACTATTCTCACCAAAAAAGTGAAAGCAAGTGTCTTTTAAACATGCAGTATAGTATACTCAATAACCCCATCAAACAAGACGTGACACCACGACACTCACTGCCACTGTAAGATTGATACCACCTATTAAATCAAAAACAGGTGTTTATGGAACATTTTACTTAAAATGGTCAATACTCGCCACTTATATTCTTAATGTGGAGTTTTGTAATAATATATAATTAAATTAGCAAAAAGGACATGGCAAAAGTGGATGGAAAGAAAAGTGCTACGGTATGCTTCCTTGTCATTGATAAAATTGATCCATTGTATGAAATTAGAATAAAAAGCAAACAAGTGATTATGTACAGATATTTTGGGCACAAGTTGCTACAGTCCAATAACTAATATCTCGTTATACTGAAAGGTTTCTGGGGAACAGGAATATCGAGGCGATGGAATAATAGTATATTACAGATGGAAAGTGCCGTTACTCTTCATATAATTGTGCATAACTTTTCGTGAAGTTATTGATGATGTGGAAATTAAAGGCCCTACCTGATATTGAAAGGGTTATTTTGCTTATAGATTTTGATTGTAGAAAACAAGCCCTGAAGATTCGAATGAGAGATAACACATGCTAGCCATAATAGAACACTGTGGGATTAGTATAAAGACTCAACAAGAGGCCCCTTTCTTTATGGCATCTTTAAATGAAAGCCATAAACTTCAGGCTAAGCATGATGCATCTTGAGATGATAAAATAATGAAAGGCTAATTGCCAGAGGACCAGAGCTTTCTTCAGGGCCACCACATAAGCATCCACAAGAAAAACAGGCTAGAAAAAGTGGGGGAGCATTATAACCTAGCATGCTCGTGGGCCAATGTTGGTGGAAAGAAACTAGACATGTATGATTGTCATGAATGAAAGGAAGTAACTGATATCATTATGGTTAAGCATTCTTCATTAGAATAATTAAGCACTTGATTATCTTACTTGTTAAATAATAACGATAAATATTGCTTTTCGTCATCTCGAAAAGAGTGTGTAAAGCTAATCAAGTAGGCTATGGCAAAACGCATAACTACATATTCTAAAATATCATAGATGCATGGAATCATGTTTAGTTTAAGTTGACACCTGCGGGGGTTTCAGTTTTCTTCAAGCCGTGCTGATTACGTTCATGTGACAAGCAAACACATTATACGTTAGAGATGCTAAGATTGTTTTTCAACTCATGGTTCGTAATTTATACCAAACACGTCTAGGAACAATGTATTCGTACTTATTTGATTATTAAAAAGGACAAAACGTATTTACATTATTTAGAAACCAGATAAATGTACATCATATTTTAGAGAATTCAAGATATTAAAAGTGTTGTGAAGTGTACATGAGGGTGAGAATTTCTTACATATGTCGATGATTATGGAGATTCCATGATTCTAGTGTTACATTTCCAAAAACGCCTTGATGTGTAATGTTATGTTCTGTATGATTTTTTATTTTCAGTTTTTAAAATTTTACAAAACAAAAACTAGTTTTAAGTTTTTAAATTTATATAAAAAATTTAATTTTAAAACACTGCTAAATTAACCTACTAAAATGCTTCTTTTGTAATTATGGATAACGATAACGACCTGGTTGATGATGAATGATAGATGGTGAGGGTCAACAAATGATAATCAATGACCATGATAGTCAATTGTAGCGGCTGATAATTGCTAAATATTTGTATTTTACAATATTATTTTTGTTGCAATTTTCTTTCAACAACAATCAGTAACTGATGGTTGAAGACAGCAACCAATGACTGACATTTAGAAGTTACAACCATTGATTAATGATAGGAGGCCGTAGGGGTTGTAACCAACGATCAATGATGAATGACCAACATTGGTGGAAACCTCCCAAGGGCTTATTTAGGGACCACTTCAAGAGGATAATTGAAGTCTTTTCTTTAGGAATAAAGACTCCTCATAGGTTTATTGGGCCTACTATATGGGCCATATTTGGAAGAGTCCAAGAAGGATAGACTAAAGTTGAAGTTACAAGGCCCAAATTCATGTGAGCTTGGAAATGTTAGATCATAGTTGTTAAACTCGGGAGTGTATGTGAATTCGTAAAGGTCCATAGAGTTAATTTGTAAATTTGACTCGTAAACTCATAAGAGTTTACTTCATATATAAATAATAACAAAATATCTATAAATAACATACAAAATAAACATTTGAACATAATCATATATCGAAAGTAAATCATAAATTCCACAATACTTTAATTAAGTTTAACAATGCATCATTATAAGATAATTTGCAAAGCTGATAGTAATGCTAGAATATTCTCATCGAAGGTTTAGTATATATTGTTGGAAAATGATGATATGATATTCTTAAAGATGATGATTTTACGATTTAGGAATCATACACCAAATCAAGGTTTGTTGAATCCTAAACATGAAAAAAACAACCCAAAATGACAATGGTTTGATCTTCTTCTTTTTTTTAATTTGTTGACTCAGTAGTAAACTCAAGAGTCTAAAGAAATTTTACAAAGTCTATCAAGTATACTTGGAGTTTACTTAAAAGAGAATTTTCGTGTTAGTGTGTAAACTTTGAGTTAGTGTGTTAATTCAAGAATTTTATAACTTTGTTACATAGCTTTTCCTTTCATTAAATTCCTTGTAAGTATTAAAATTCTCCTTGTAAATATTAGGATAATTGACTTTGTGTCCTTGATCCTTAATTTTAAGGTCACCCTAGTTTTAGAGGTCATTTGAGCTTTGGATTAAAGGATAAATAGGCCAATATCTTTAATTGGGACCAAGTTGGGTTTGTGAAGACCAAGGAGAGAGAAAACGTGTCATTTTAAGTTTTCCACTCCCTCATTGTTATTCATACCCTCTTGGTCATATGTAGAGCATGATTCTTATTTACACCTTTTTTTACTATACACACCTTATTATCATGTAATGCACACATCATGTATGTTAACTTGTTTAGGACGTCTAACAGTCCAAGTGAGCTTAAACCAACATAAAATTTCCTAACCTTGATTGGATCAACCTAACCTTGGTTGGAAAATCTTGCACCCCAAGTTTCCTAAGGCTATCTATATATACCTTTTAGCTCACATTTGTATTAATATTTGATAATTTGAATAAAATTGAGTTTGTGAGAGTTTACCTCCACTTTCAAGAGTTCTAGAGAAAGAAACTCTCTCTTTTTTCTATCTTTTATCAAGGAACACCTTCTTGTGACAAATATTAACCACAAATTATCCTCAAGTTGCTTGAAGTGACTCTATCACCTTATTGTCTTCTCCATCTTCTTCATTTTTTTCTGAGTATGTTCTTCATTTTATCTCTTAATTTTGTGTTTATCCTTATAAATCAAGTTCTTGAATGAATGAACTAATGACAATGTTTGATCCTAGGCATTGGAACCTATGGTGTGGAAGTCTATCTTGATTGGGAAATAAAGATAGAATAACTCTTCCCTTGCTATCAAAGAATTCAACTGAGAAAAGTCCCTCTAGCAACTTCTTAGAGTATGTCATGTACGTGGTGGACTTCTCTTATGAGGGAGAGGAGAATCCAAAATGGCCCTCTAATAACATATTGGAATGGTTTGAATATCGTGATGAGCATGAGGTATATTCCATCATATTATGAGAGAACTCTTGGGTAAACTCCAAAGATTCTAACAAATAAATTTAAGTGTTGACAATAGTGTCGACATGTGTGTCTTGATGGGATGATGAAAAATTATTTTAAAAAAATAAGAGGAGTCACCACCAATATTTATTTAGGAAAACATTGTAAAAAACCTTTAAAAGAGGTGGTCTACGGAACCAAATTTTGATTTCGGGAGTCTATTACGTGAAGGAAAGGTATCGACACCCTAGAGACTCATCTTAAGGGTGGTTACCTCTAATTAAATGTATAAAATTAGATAATTTAAAAAAGTATTTATTTCATCCTTCAAAGATAAAGAATACTTTTATTTTATTTTTGGTTTTAACATTTTAATGAGAAAAAAATTGGAAAATTTCCTTTCATAAAATTATTATTAATATTTTATTTTTTAATTGACTTATTTTATTTTATTTTTTGGGGCTCGACAGGAACAAACTCCTACTCCTAGGTATCTCCATGTACAATAAAAAATTAAAGTTTACGTAGTTCTTGAAATTATTTATGTTTAAGTTTTTTTTTGTAATTAAGATTTTTTATATTATTGGGTTTATTTTGAAATATTATGATGTGATCTTTGATGATCACGTACCCAAAGGATCCTTTCTAAGGTCACTGGAAGAGAAATGGATTTATGGAGAGGAAAGGAATGAGGTGAGGCGCCACAAATACTAGGTTTGATAAGCCAAACGGGAGAGGCCACAAGGGAGAGGTCCCTTGATAATTCTTATAAGCTCTTACAAAGGAGAAGGGGGGACACTCAAAGGTAAGAACCTCACAAACAATATGGTCTCTAGGATTAAATTCAAGTGTAAAAAATACAAGTGAGGGGAGAAGCTCCTATTTATAGAGGTAGCTAACCTCTTGAACAAGATAACCTAAAAAAGAAGAGTTAGGATTAAAAGGAGAGATCTAAGGAGGAGGATTGAGAAACAATTCCCTCCTTAGATCATCAAACTTGGTGCCTAAGTTTCTCAAACCAAGGGCCAAGATTCATTCTTATTAGCTTAGGGGGTTTATGTAGGAAAAGAGGAGTGTAGATATCAAGGCTACCTCTTATTTCCTTTATAAAGACCCAAAAAGCTAAATTCACCCTCTAAATTCCTAAGACACCTCCTAAAATAAAAAATGGACTAAATACATGTCCCAAATTATATTCCTAATGCTCCTCAAAATTAAAATAAAGGAAAATTACATTTTATTAACTAAAGTCCCTAGCCTAATATCTTCACTCTCCACAAGAGGTGAAGTCTTCCTTTGTCTGCAAGGGTTAGGTCTTCTTCAATCCTTCTAGCCATGGCCCTAGTGATAGGTCCTTGGCTAGACATGGTCACACCTTATTATTACTTCAACCAAATTAGAAGTGCATCCAAAGTGGTCACAATGATTATTTTACATAATTGTCAAGTCAAAAGTGCATTCAAAGTGAAAATTATTAAAGTATGGTAGCTTTTATAATGGCAAAATAAAAAAAATTCATTCAAAGTAGTCATAATTAAAATTTTAAGTTTTATTTTATATATAAAAAATAATAATTTTAAAGGAGTTCACGATAATCAAATCGGAAGTGCATCCAAAGTAACTATTATTTTCTTTAAATAATTTAAATAACATAATAGTAATTATAATAACCAAGATTTTATAAAAGAAACCAAATAAAAAGTGCATCTGAAGTGGTTATTGTAATTTTTGCAATGATCAAATTAGAAGTGCATCCAAGTGACCATTATTAAATTTTTTTTGAATTAAATAATTTAAATGACGTAATAATAATTATCAAAATTAAAAATTTTATAAAAGAAACCTAAATTAGAACCTAAAGTGGGCATTGTTGTTTTCATAATGGTCAAATTAGAAATGCATCTAAAATGATCATCATTAAATTTTTCTTTCATAATAATAATTATAACAATTAAAAGTTTTATGATATTTAAATTATAAATAACATATAAACTGGTTATTATGAAATCATTATTTTAAAATTAATATTATTATCAGTATTATTTTTTATAGATTTAAAATCGTAATTTTATTACTTGCTATTTCACCTATTCGTAACAATATTTTAACTAGATAAAAAAATTAAAGTAAAAAATAAAGGATAGAATAAGTATAAACAAAAAATACTATTTACACTCATAGGAAGCTAAAAATAACACATTGTGGGCCTTAAAGTGAGATGGGTACGCTTAGTAGAAAATAGGTGCGAACAGAAACAAAATAATGCATAATGCCTTCGGTAGGAGGGTGTTTTTAGCAAAACACAAAGGTGCAAACAATAGAATGCGATTTGGTACAAGGGTGCGTCAAGTAAAAGTGGGGTTATGTATAACAGATTCTTAGAAATATCAGCGGAGGTGCGAAGAGCAGGAACAGGGGAGTGAACTTAGTAAAGTACAAAATTTTTCAAAAAATAAAAAAATTAAAAGCTAACCTAATACACGTGCATCCTACACATTAAAAGAAGAGGAAAGGGATTTCCAATAACGTTAAAAGAAGAGGAAAGGGATTTCCAATCCCTAATACCAAATGCAAGAAGAAATAAAATGCGAAGAAGAAGAAGAAAGCATGGCCACTGCGCACAATGCAGCTTCCGCCTTCGACAATCATTCCAACGTCACCTCTACCACTGGAAATCACTCTCAGTAGTGGCCAAAGGTATAAATATTTTTGTTTTATTTCTTCTTCCTATTTTACCAAGCTTAAAAAAAAAAAGGAAAATGTAAGTTTTTACCTGTTAGAGCTTCCAAATCTTTTCTACTTGGTTCCCAATCCTCTATTTCCTTGCACTCTCTTTCTCTTCTTCTTTAGATATTTTTTTTTAATCTCTCCAAAATTTTCTCTCCCTCTTTTTTTACTCTCCAATCCCCTTTTAATAGTTGTTTTCATGCTTGCATTTTAGGACTATTTTTAAAAACGATTTAACCATATTAATGAAGAACCTTCTCCTTTGGTGCAAGATTCATAAAAGCATATGCAAGGGGCACTCCTTTGGTGCAAGATTCATAAAAGCACATGCAAGGGGCAGAGGAAGAGTGACGGGTCAGGAAAGATTTAACACCAATTGATCAATTAGTTGGAGGAAATAAAGTAACCTTATAACCTGCCCCTTTAGTATTCCAGCTGTGTTATTTTTATTGTTCCAAAGTTTCTCTTTTTATTTTTCCAGGCATGGTTTTGATACCATTTTGGTCATGAAAGTGGCTCCTTGACTTTAATCTCCAAAAAGTAAAGGATAAAAGTCAGAAAAAGGTTTTAATTAATGATTTAATAATGTTGATTTTTTGTTTTTTTCTTATTATCAATTAGGAAAATATTTCACTCACATGTAGAGTTCATACAAACCAAGTAATATAACCCAAGCAAAATTGGGTGCTTACATATAGGAAACAAATGGAGGTTTATATCATGATGACTAGAGTGAGGGAAGAGCCAAGGTCTACCATGGTTAGGTTTATAAGGGGGTTTGAGTTTTGAAATAAGAGATAAAGTTGAACTCTTAGCCTATAGCAATCTAGATGATTTGGTCCAACTTTGTATAAAAGTTTAGCAACAAATGAAGATGAGGTATTCTTACAAGAGAAATTCCTCAACATCTTCTTACTCTTAACCATAGGATGACCTAGTTAAAGAGGGGTACTCCTCAAGGAGTCACCCCAACGGTGGTCAACTAACAAGTTGAGATTAGTTTTTTCATTAGGAATTGTGTAGATAGTCTTATTTAATGTAGTTCCCATGTAAGCAACCCATGTTTTGTTGGAAAGGCATGACAACATGATAAGAAAATCATTCATGATGGTCTTACCAACAAAATATTCTTCTCTCATAAGGAACAAAAGTTCATATTGCATCCTCTTTCACCTTCCTAGGTATTAGAGGATAAAAAACAAATGAAACTTAAGAAAGAAGGTGAACATAAAAAGAAAAACAAAAATAAAGATAGGATGAATGGAAATGAAGATCTACTAAATAAGGAAAACCTTTTGGAAACAAAAAGGACTCTCTATTTTGAGTAAGCTCTAAATAATTTTTTGTCAAATGCTTAAGTTGAAAGTGGGATTGTACATTTTGGATCACAATGATACACAATCCCAAGTTCAACTAACAAAAGAGGTTACTCATGATTGACTTATCCCAAGGCATAGTCCTATCTCATCGGGTAAGAAAAGGGATAAGGCTTATCTAGCCTTTAAGGGTTAGTGCTTCAATGCACTAAATCTAGCCCTTACCCAAGTTTTCAATACCATTGGCTAGATTAATGCATCAGGAGTAGGTTGAGGAACTATTTTTTGGAGGCATAAGCATCAAAATAATGCTTTTCTTGAACAAATCCTTGAGTGCACCTTGGTATAACCTTATTCCATCCTTAAGTGTTTACAGAAACATGCTTATGATATTGTGTATCAATTTGCAGGTCTCGAAGAAAAATAAAAAGCTTCAAATTTGAGGGAAAAACATTTTGAAGAGGAAGGAGATGATGTAAATCTCCTAAAATCCTATCAAAGGACCACTTTAAGAGGATAATTAAAGACCTTTTCTTTAGGAATAAGGATTCCTCACAGGCCTATATTTGGAAAAGTTAAGAAGGATGGGCTAGACATGAAGTTACAAGGCCTAAGTTCATGTAAGCTTGGAAATATAAGATGGTCTTTCCTTTCATTAATTTCCTTGTAAATATTTGAATTTTCCTTGTAAAAATTAGGATAATTGACTTTTTGTCTTGACCCTTAACTAGAGAGCCACCTTAGTTTTATATGTCATTTGGGCTTTGTATCACAAAGTAAATAAGTCAATTGCTTTAATTGAAACTAAGTTGGGCTTATGAATCCCTAAGAGAGAGAGAAAAAGGTGCCATTTTAAGTTATCCACTCCCCCTTGGTCAAATGTAGAACATCATTGCTATTTACACCCGTTTTTTACTATACATCCCTTTCACATGTAATGCACACACCATATATCTTTACTTGTTAGCACATCAAAGTAAGCCTATACCAAGGTCTAGTTTCCCCACCTTGGTTGGGAAATCTTATGCCCCAAGTTTCATAAGCCTATATATGCCTCTTAGCTCATGTTGGTATCAATTTTTTTTATCATTTGAATGATTGTGATGGTTGTGCCTCCACTTCAAAGAATTCTAGAGAGGGAAGTTTTTTCTTCTTTTTAGCTTTTATCAATGAGCACCTCATTGTTGCAAGCATAAACCATGCATTGTCTTCAACTTTCATGAATCGGCTCGATCACCTCCTCGTCTTCTTAATCTTTTTAACTTTGCTTTGAGTTTGTTCTTCATTTTATCTCTTAATTTTGTGCTTCTTCTTCTTCTAATTCAAGTTCTTGAATGAACAAACCAATAACAAGGTTTGATCCGAGGCATTGGAATTTATGGCTCTATTAAACATTATTTCTGATCTAGGACTGACTATCTATCATTAAAGATAGCGACCGATAATTAGCAATTAGAGGTGGTGGTTAGTAGTGGTGGTCGATGATCGGTGATCAAAAGTTATAGTCAATGATCGATAGTCAAAGGTGACAATCAATGATTGATGGTTAGAGGTGATGGTTAGTGACCAGAGGTCAAAGGTGATGGGTGATGACTGACAATTAGAGTTAGCGACTAATGACAATAAGTAATGGCAAACGATGAACCTGATTAAAAATAAAAACAAAAATTCAAACCAAAATTTTATTCTTTTTCAAATTAAGTAGAAAATGTTTTCAAAATAGCTAAAAAAGTAAATAAAAAAATATTTTTGAATACATTTCTGTTTTCAAAATGTATTCCAAACCAAAAACGTGTTGTGGAAAAATGGAATAATGATTTATATATAAGGAGAATTTTCCTTTATATATAGTCGTGGGAAATTAATTAAGCTCCATTAAAATTATGTGAGATGCCATATGGTGTGTTGTATTTGGGAGTCTTTTAGACAATAAATTATTATATGATTTTGTGGTTCAACATACTTAATTGATTAATCATTAAGAAAAAGAAAATATATCTATTTTATTTCATAAATTATACAAATCACGTCTGATCAAATCAAATAATAAAAGATGAATTATTCCTTAGTAATCAAGAAACATGTAATAGTTTTTTTCTTCTAGACAATGTCCACTTTAGGGTTATACACAAGTTGCTTAAGTTTAATGGTACCATATCTTAAAAACTTTGTCAATAAATATCGTTCTACATGTCAAAGGTAAGTTTCTTAAAAACAAAACAAATAACTTGTGCAATATATAGTATCTTGGAATTATAAATTCATTTTTTAACAATAACCAATTAATTGTATTAATTTTTTTTATAAAAAATCATTAGTTGTTAGTGTGTTAACATTGCTAGTCAATTAATTATATTAATAATTTTAATTCAAACTCAATTAATTAAAAATATAAAATATGAAAGTATGAGTTTCTTAACATTTTAAATTATTGCAAAAATTGTATATAAGTGTGTTTGGTTTTTCATTTCAGCTAACTAAAAGCTGAAAATCCTGAAATAGTAGTTGAAATGTTTTCAGTTTGTTTGGATAACAAAAATTTAGGAACTTTTTTAGAAGTTACTGAGTTTTTAAAGAAAGCTACTCCAAGTAGTTTTTCTATTATTTTATTTTTATATGTTTACCCTTCATTAATTAATGAATTTTCTCTACTAATTCTCTCTCATCACATTATACAACCTATTTTTTCTTCATTTCTTTCCTTCATTAATGTAATATAATAATTTATAATATAAATATATAATTATAGAAAATTATAATTTAAATATGTAAGTTAAAATTTATAAATTTAATCCTAGAAATTATAATTTAAATATTAATATAGTAATTTATTATTTAAATATGTAATTACATAAATTTATAATTTAAATATATAATTATAATAATTTATAATTTAAAAATATAATTAATTTATATTATTAAAATATGTTATTTTTATCTTAAATACCTCATTGTTGATCTAATGATTAATGATGTCCTTATTTATCATTTTACAACTTTCAACTAGTTCATAAGCTAATTTTACCAAATATTTACAGGCAGATTGTAAGCTAGTTTTGTCAATCAATATGAAGATAGTGTGGAAACCACAAAAAATATTTAATTTTCTCTTAAACTTTACCTGTTGAAGATGCTATTAGGCATAATATGCATTTCATATATAAGAACTTGCTTCTTAACATTAAGATATACTCTTTTCATCTGACACGATATACCATATAATTTAGTTATACAAAAAAAATATAAAACCTTGAGTTTTTTAAAGTTTATTGTGATTTCTTACCATTAGAACAAATTTGCAGGTGAATTTCTTAATAGTTACTTGACACTGTAAGGACCACAAAGAATTATGTGGAATCACAAAAAACAACTTAAGAAATCCACTTATAAATCTACGTTAGAGACATCCTTAGCTTACAAAATTAATCTTGAATAATAAGATATTAAAAATACAATTAAATTTAATTTCAACCAATCATATATTGTGAGAAATTTTAAAATATTTTTTAATTTAAAATATATGGAGAATTCATAAGATATCTAAAACTCTTGAGTAGTTTTTCTTAAGACTATCTGGAAAAGGAAGCTTGATATTGGTTAAGAATGATACTTTAATTATTGTATATTCCTTAACTCATGTTCAATTTAAAATAAAAAATCACATTAGAAGGGGGTTGAATAGTGTCTTAGATAAATGATAAAAAATTTTCACAAACATATATGTTTTTTAGATAAAGTTGGACTTGTCCAAGATACTTTTATAGAAAACAAAAGAACACATACAATTGTTAAAAATAGTTTATAAAACTAAAACTGAGAACGAATAATGCAAATGAAGACAAGAGATAAAAGTAATTGGATTAAAGTAGAACTAACTTTTAAATTGGTTCACCCTAATTCTTGGGTTACATCCAATTCTCCTTTACAACTATAAAACTTTCCACCACAACTGATTGAGTGGGTATCTTTCTTGCCACTTCTAGCTACATCTATTCTCTATGTCACTTATGACAGTATAACTTAGACTTACCTGAATCTAATAAACTCAAGTATTATTTTTCACTAAGTCACCATTGGCTTTTGTTATAACTTTTGTGAATGACTTTCTTTTTCTACACTTACGGAACTTTTAAATGTACAATGATTTTTTTTTCTTTATTCTTCAACTTGTCTTCAATATATATACTGAGTCAGAGCTATGTATAAATATCTTAAGTTGATTGACACAATCATTATTCACAATTAGGGTAGTAAGTCTTATCTTCAAAGGTTAACACGTGAGATATGAGATCTTAATTCAGAGCAAGAAGCATTGCAATAGTTGAGTTTTTGCAGGAGACAACTTCTAGAGCTACTTTTTTGCTATGTCCTAAGAAGTTTCCTTTTTTGTGTAAGTGTTGATACAAAATGACAATATAGAGCAGTTATACTAATTAGGAATTTAAATTAGATAAGAGCATCAAACAACTTCCTTTTTCATGTATCAAGATCATGAGTTGATTAATATGGGCGTTTGTAGTCTAGTCATCCACTAAACAATGATTTATAAACACTATGTTGGACGATGATAGAAAGTATGACTTCTTATGGTTCAATAATGTGCTACACTTAAAACCTGTAAATCTACGCATCTCAAAATTTGCATTAGAATATCATTATATATGGTTTTTATCATTAAAACTTGGATTGTAGGATGTCATCGTTCAATTATGAAATTGTCCAGATTATTTACTTTATAATTTAGTTTTTATCATTTTTCTTAATGCATTTTTTATTTTAGTTTTCTAACATATTGGGTTCTCTTTGTCTTCTTTTTAGACATATAATTTTCCTTATTATTTATTTTCTCCTATATTTTTAATCTAAGTTTAACATTAGCTTCTAATGTTTTTCTAAGATTTATGACTAGCTACAAATAGCTATTTAATTAATAAATCATTAGTCTAAATGATGCTAGGGCCAATTTCTTTAAATAAGAACTGATATTCAAGTTTTATAGATTGAAAAATATGGTTGGAAAAAGAGACTTTAATGAGTAAAGCCGTAGTCACATTTTCTGACAAAGATTAGACAAGAGTAAAATTAGTGGATATGACATGAATGTCATGAGTAAAACATATTTATTAAAAATTATGTAGTTTTTTGTTTAGATTATATTTATGATATTTTATATTAATTTAAAATTATTTGATATTTTATTTGTATACCTGTATTTTTATTTATTAAATATGCATGGAAGTTAATATTATATACTTTTAAAATATAAATTATTTAATTATATTTTTATTTCCGTTCAATTTAACAAAATTTGACATAAAAATTAAGGTAATATGTAATTATAAATTTTGCTTAAATCAATAAAAATCATATTCTAAATAAAGTTATTGCGATTTAAGATTAAATATTTTTCCCTAGAATTAAAGACATATAAGGGGAAAAGAAATTTATAATAACTTACCCTCAACTCAAATAACTTATCTAGAATTCTCTTTATATATTTTTAGACATAAAACCAATCTTAAAATTAAACCTTTTAAAATTAAAATTAATATTTTATTGAATTAATTTGAGTAAAGAATTAAAATAATTAAAAATTGCACCTTTTATATATTCAATTAAGAGACATTTTTATTAATTAAAACTAATGAATAATTATTTTTTGAGAGAAAATAATAAAAAATTATGAGGCCAATAAAAATAATAAAATTATTATTGTTAACTATTTTATTTTTTAGGAGAGACTTTATTCTTCTTATGCTAGGTCATCCTGTTTTTTAATTTACTTTTTTTTCAACATTTAAGATCTTATCTTATAATTAAGATTATTTATTTAATAATTTTTTTTGCAATAGAAAAAATGAATCTAGGTATGAATATACATGATTTGCCAAAGGCGGCCCTTAATTTTTTAACATATACGTAATATTCAATATTTGATTAAATAAATTTGGTTATATATTTAATATTTTTAGAAAATGTAATATTTCTCTTTTTATAAATTTTATTAAAGACATAATTATATTTTTTTTAGAAAATTTTTTTAAAATATTATCTTTTGTTAAATAATTTTATATACATTATTATTTTTAAGACTATTAATGATTTGTATTTATAATCAATATCAATAGACTTTATTATCCTTCATTTTATATTAATCGGTTATAATTGGTTTTTAAATTAAATTATTAACACTTGTTAATGAATCATTAAGCTTACACATACTCCATAAGAGATTGATAATTTTTTAACTTTAAGTTATCAACAAATGTTTTTTTACTACGTATTTTTGGAAAGGCAAATCAAATATCAAGTTAATTGTGATAAATTTTGAATGATAACGCTGTCGAGAAATTTTGCAAAAAATTTAATAAGAGCAAATGATCAAATAATTATTGACGTTCAAATTGTAAATTAATGAAATGAATAGGTGATAGAGTTATCAGAATTTGACTTCATCAATTACCAGAACCATATTATTACTCCAATAATTTTATAATGAGAATTTTTTTTTTTTTTTATATAGTAGTAGTCTAATATTTTCAATTGTACTGTCAATCCCTTGATTCAAAATTGGGAATCACTTTACTTACACGTTCAAACTCAAAAGTCTACCTGACAAATTATATCATTTCCTAGACATATAATCTTTCAATTGTTCCTAAAAGTTTTTTATTTGAAAATATCTTCTTATATGCAATAGAATTGTTAATCATAAAATAGATAAATAAAATTAAGAGAACAATAAAAATTACTGAATTAGAAAAAATAATTCTCATTATGTGTAAAGGTTGTTGGCTACATCAAATCCCAATAACAAGAGAATTGGTTCCTCATGCATGTTAAGAAGAAATGCTTAAACTTTGATAGAATGCACAATTCTCAAAGCATCTCATCTGGCCTCTTTATCTTTCTTAAATATTCAAAAAGCTACAATGTAACTAAAAAATGGAATGCCTCGTATCCTGTGTTTTAATAAGATGGCATATCAAGGTAAGCAAGGATGATTTACTTAAGTGTCAAATATTCGCTTGAGCAATTACATAAACTAAAGGGCTAAAATTCTAATTATCTCGCTCAAGTGTTTTGATGGGTGTCTCTAGATCACATAAAGTAGGGATGAAAACAACAAGGACTAGGTATAGCGACCCATCAATATGTTCTTATTTTGATAAACGTTAGTATTTTGAGTATGACAACCCACTTTTGCTCGTCCCGCATAATTCGCCAATTTAGTGGATCAAAGTTTGGTCGGGACTGACTCTCCTACCATCCTATTAAGATTATATTTTATTTTTAAAAGTATATTATTTATATAAATTAATAGATATTAAATAAATTATTAAGTAGAATTTATAAAAATGATTTTATTAAGAAAATAAATAAACTGTCATTTATTTTTTTTTGTAAAATCATAACCTTGTCAATAAAATAAAACCAATGATTTAGTTTTTGTGGTTTTTCCTTTTTTTTTTTGGAAAATCATGAATTTTTAGAGTAAATAAAAAAATTGTTTAAATTAAATTTTATATTAAAGAACAAAAAATTTGAAAAAAGTATTTTTCCTATTTTTTACCGTTGGCCCGCCAATCCACCTAATAATAAGGTAAACCAAGTTGTTTGACTTGGTCTAACTATATGGCAAGCCAACCTATCCTCATTGTTTTTTATGGGCCAAAGGCAGGACATGCCAAAAAGAAGGCATTCGACCCGTTTTGCAACCCTTAACATACAAGGCTCACTTAAGTAATCTGCAGAGTATGCTTGAGTGAAGATAGAAAGTGTTTTGCTCATGATACAGTACTTGCTCAAGTGAGGACAAAGAGCGATTTGGCTTGACAGATGGTACCTACTTGAGTGAGATGGGTAAAATGTTTCTCATATTGTTTGGATCGTTGCTTAGTGAGGTGAATACTAAGTGTTCCTATGCATCCTTTGCACCCTTTGATGTAGTCCTCCCTAGCATGAGCTTTAGCTAGGACCAATAAGAAGGGAGCATGACTTGGATGAAGCTTCAAGGGGCTTATTTTAGGATATGTCCCATTTAATTGTATTAATTTGATCATTTCTAAGCTGGTATAAGCACCCTTAAGTCATTAGGATTTTAGGGGTGTAGCTAGTTTAATTTTCGGCCTTGTATTTTGGCCTATAGGTTCTATTTTTATTTAAGAGGTGTAATTAGTCTCCTTGTGAAGTGTGTTAGTTAGTTCGGCTTGGTTCATGAGGATTTGGACGTGTGGAATTTAGTTTCTACACTCCTAATTCCTCTTCACACCCTTCTAACCAACACATGAAACATGTAGGAGACATGTGGGTCCCCTTGTCCCCTTGTTTCACCCCACATGTGCTTTCTCACTCCTGATTCTTATTCCTTCTTATTTTAATTTGAATTTTGGAGGTTTCATGTAATTTCCCTCCAAAATTCAAAATCTTTAGTTGGATTAAATTAGTGTTAATTGAGCATATGCTAAATTAACACTAAATTAAGTCAAACTAAACCTTGTTTAAGCATCTTTGACATTCATATTAGAGTATTAGGCCCATGATCCATGTTTTCTCTATAAATAAAGATCTACACCTCATCTAATCCTTTAACACTTATTTTGAATGAAAATAAACTTCTCTAAATTTGAGGGTTCTTCTTCTTCTTGGGTGTTCATTGTTCTCTCCTTGAGTGAGAAGTTCTTCATGCTATTATCAAGGGTTCCTTCCCTTGTGGCTAGCCTTCTCCTTAGCTTATCTTCTTCCATAAGAAGTTTATACCTCCACCACCATTCCTTGTCTTCCACCTCCATTTCAAAGCTCCAAAGGACCTCTAAGAGTAGATCCTAGGCTGCACTTCCTTCCTCAACAATTGTTCAATCATGGCTTGTGGAGGGTTGCATCACCTTCAATGCTCTTTTCATCATTTAACATTTTTTTTATAAGTCAAATGTTAGTTGTTAATGTGTTATTTTGTTAGTGGAGAGATTCAAATCCACAACTTATCTTTTTTCCCTTCTCCCCAAATGTGAACTTTGTTACAAGACCAACTTTATAATTTCTTTTATTTCTCCAAAACAAACATACTTAAATCATAGCCAAAGTCAAAATTTAAACAAACAAAAGGTAATTTCAAGATTCTAAATATAAAAAAATAAATAATTTTAAATTATACTTGTTAAAACATAAATATTTAGTAATTATCACTAAACATATGTGAAAATGTGCTAGCGGAATAGTTTCTTTTTACAAAATATAACATTATTTTCATACTTCCTATATGAAATTAAAAATATTATTTTTACTTATTAGGTAATATTTTTATAAAAGATAATTTAACCTAAAATATAATCGATTTATTCTATTTTAAAAAGAGAAAATAGGATTTTGAGAATATAGTTAATAGATTTTTTTTTTGTAAGAACTTACACTCAATACATATTGTAATTTTTATTATAATGTCAAAAATTTTCAATATAGCATCTTAAAAAGATGTTTATTTGTTTGCCGTGTGTGTATATATATACATTATTGCATGTTAATTGTTTGCTCTATTTTTTCTCTTAAAAATTATTGTTTACCCTTATTTATTTCTGGCATCATCTTATCTTTTTTTTTTTTTTATATCATAAAAAACACATATTTTTAATAGCATCTTTAAAAAGAGCTATCTTTTTTTTGTCACTATAAATATTTTATGTTAATTTTTTGCTCTACTTTCCTCTTAAAAAAATATTATTTGCTATGTGTTTTATTCTATTTCGTCACACACATTTATATATATTATACTCTGTCCAATCATAGCTACAGCTGCCGTCAAGTGTTACACGTTTAAAGTTTAGACAGTGCTACCCAATTTATTTTTCTATTGAATCGCTTTGTTATTTCTTTGTCTCTTTATTTTTTCAACACTCGTGCGTTTTATGGATTCCACGGGCAGTATTATGTTAAAAAATTATCCGTTTATTAGGCGTAGCTTGGAGTGATTTTAAAGTTGTAGTGGTTGATTATGAAATGTATTTTGAAAAAGATAATTGTTTCATAAAATGGTATTGATTTTTATTTTTTAATTATTTAAAAAATAATAAAATTTTATATTTAGATTTTTATTTTTGTTTTTACTCAAGTTTAGCAATTGACGTTATTCTTCATGACTACCACTTTTAACGGGTAACTTTCACTACCAGTGATCATCTATTGTTATCTTTTATCGATAGTCACTAATTGTCACATCCAATTAGCGGTCACCTGTCGCTACCTTCGACTGGTGATCACCGATTGTTACCTTTAACGAATAGTTACTGATTGTCTCCTCTTTTTTTTTTTTTTTTTTTTAAGAAGGCAAATATATATATGAAAGCTAAGATAGATAAGAATAAATCCTCACATAGAATCACTGAACTATCCCCCCTTCATTACCAGATACAAGCAGAATACATAAAGTGGAGACTAAAGCTAAGCATTTTCTTGAGCAATTCTACAGAAACACAATTCCAAGTGAGTAGACCACTTAACAAATGAAATTGACAAAACAGTAAAGGACCCTTTTAACCAAGACCAGACCCTTTGAAGGATATTTTCCAAACTTCCTCTGTAATAAATGGTTGTCTCTTAAATATCAGTGCATTATTGACCAACTAAATACCCCACAATGTAGCCAGTTATATCACACTAAGGACATCCTTGGTGAGATTTGCTTTAAAAGAGGATATGTCCAAATGATGCCAGAAACTTGATTCACAATCTGGAGGCAAGATAGTCAAATATCCTAACTATCTATAACAATACATCTAAACAAGATAACTAGACTTACAAGTCAATAGTAAATGATTTACAAATTCAGGATTCTCATTGCACATCAGACACATAACATCAACAGACAAAACGATCTTTCTCTTAGCCAATTCCTCCTTTATAGGTATCCTATTGTAAGCCACCTTCCACGAAAATGCCATTACCTTGGACCACGCCTTTGACTGCCAAAGCTTATTAAAAAATAGAGAATTATGGATTTGAGATCCACCACAAACTAATATGGTAAGCAACCTTCACAGAGTACTGCTAAGAATATCCATCTTCATTTCCCCACCCTCATCCATCCTTCACATCACACCTAATAATAACCTTACCTAGAACCTCCTCAAGCTCCTTGACCCACTCTTTTTCGCAACTGAACAGAGCCTTCCTCCAACTAAGTCTCCAATCCCATCTGTGATCCAACAACCTTATAAATAATAACTGCTTTCTGATTAGAAAAGGCGTACAATTTGGGAAATTTGGATTTAAGCCCACTACAGAAGTTACCTTGAGGATATCATTCCACCATTGGGATCCTTTACTCCTTTGCCTAACTCCCAGATTTCTTCTAATATCTTCCCTATACCTAGCCACAATACTTTAATCCAAAGAGAGTTTTCCCCTTGAAGAAGTCTTCATCTCCATTTATCAAGAAGCACTTTGTTAAAAGCCTCCACATCCCTGATTCCAAGACCTTCAAGGCATTTTTCTTTACACACTTTCTCCCATTTGATCCAAGCCACTTTATTGTACTCTTTTGAACCTTCCTACAAAAATTGTCTTTGCAAAGATTGAATTTTGTTAGCCACCTTTTTCAGAACCCTGTAAAAAGACAAAAAATAAAGATGAATAGAGGAAAGAGTAGACTTGATCAAACAAATTGTCCCTCCTAAAGACTTTTCATCTCCTTTAATCAGTAGTCACTGATCGTCACCTTCGATCAATGGTTACTGACCACCACTTTCGATCATCGGTCACTAACTGCTTATCTCTGATTGTCAGTCACTGACTGTCATATCTAACCTCTATCTCCAACTTTGATTGCCACCTCCCATCGCTAGTCGATATCAATTTTCGATCTTTAAGGAAGAAAAATTATAGTGTAGTTAATATTTGAAAATAGTATTTTAAATTTGAAAAACAAAATTATATTGTTTTAAAATTTAAAACTAAATCTAATTTTTGTTTTTATAAATTTTAGACTTAAAGAAAAAAACTAGCCTAGACATTAGTGAATTAATGTAAGTGATTGTCAAATTTGTATATTTGATTTTTTTATCAGTTTAAATTATGACAGTCATTAAGGTTAATGCAAGAGAAAAAAATCTTTGATGTTTTCTTTCTCATAAAACATTCAGCAATCAGCGGTTTTTCAAAACACTAGAAAGTAATTAAACCATCCTAAATTAGTTATGATAAGCTATTTATTTTGTAGAAACCTTTTATACAATAAAGAAATACAAAAATTATATAGTCACGTAAGAAAATAAAAATAAATATAAATATGCAGATAATATATATATATTAATGTTAGCATAATTTAATATGGCTGAATCACAGAATCAGGTGACTGAAAACGTACGTCTCGGACTACAAATTGGGCCATTCAACTTACTGTGTCACGCTTTATAGAGTCAGTTTCCGCACTTTAGGCCGAAGTTGACACGCCGTGGGCTACACAAATAAGGGTTCCATTCAACTCAACTCAACTCTATCGTAACCCATCCCTCCCTCTAATCAAATACGTATCTACCAATTACACCCTCAATTCCACCGATCACCCGTTCATAAATTCTTCTACACCAATATCTATTCAACTTTTCTGTAATTATTTTTTTTAACTACTATCTTTATTTTTTTAAAGAGTAGTGTTAGTATAAGATTTAAACAATTAGTTATGTGATATTTTTAAACATATATCAGTATTAGTGTAATGTTTTAAAATTAAAAAAAAAATTAATGTAAAAAATAAAAAGAAAATTGTCTACAATTTAAAAAAGAAAAACTCGAGCTATTGATATAATTTAGTCGTTCTTCTGATACTGCCATTGTCTGTGTACACTATAGAGTATAGAGTAGATAGGTATGATATATGTGAATATGATAGTTCGTGTTTATTTGATTTGATTGGTGAATGGTGCGTATGGAAAAGGTAAGTAAATGTGGAGTAACTAAGGCATGATTACTAATGGAGCAGAAATAGCTGTCAAGCAACAAAAGTTATAGTTTTGACAGAAAAGGAGGCAAGTCAAGAGCTTTGGCAAGTTGATCTTATCACGTGATTGCAGGCAACGGACTCCGTTCTATTTCTATGCTTACCAACCAAATTTACAATCTGTCCATACTCTAATATTTGGTATATATCTTATCAAAATGTACCTAGCTATCTCTTTTTATACATTCAAATTTTGAGTTTCAAATTAAACAATTTTGTTGAAAACAAATATCCTAGATAATAAGTTAAGTTTTTTCTAGTTTAAAAGATAACATTATTGATTTTTTTTAGTTTTTCCTTTATTTTTAACAATATTTTAATTTTTATCTTAATTAATTAGTATTTATACACTACTATAAATATTTAAAATCATTTTTACTTATATAATACCCTAAATACTTACCCATATATATAACTCATAATAAAATATATTTATTATTAATCAAATATACTTCTTATTATAATTTACCATATCAATCTTCTAATGAATTGTCATGATAAAAAAATAATTTTTAGATTTATTTTTGAAATAAATGGACTGCCTACTTATTATAAGAATAAGTGTAATCTCATACTTATTTTAAATGATCTCTCCTCTTATATTAATATTTTCGTAAGATGTAATTTAATGATTATTATCAAGTATGAGCTGAAAAGAATTGATTACTTGTCATTTTTTTTTCTGGAAGTATATTGTGGGTTATTTTGTTATTATTTTGAAAAGGATTGATTTTAGACATCACCTAACACTTCTTATCCTACTCTAACAACTTCAATTCAATTAATATTTTTCAATAATGATAAACCTCATTAGTATAAATTCAACAAAACAAACCCCGTTAGTATAGCATGAAAGCAAGAATATTTGTATCTCATACTATTTTTTATTTTCTAGGAAATGAAAATTGTATTTAAATATTTTTTGAAGAAGAATTGTATTTATAGTCAATTATACGAATAGTGAAAGACTCATATATGATAAGTAACTTTTTTGACAGCATATGTATTGAATCATATAATTATACTTAACGAAAAGTAGTAAACTTTTACGATTTTTATAATTATCTTTGAATTAATAATAATATGTATATTTTTTTTAAAAGGCAAATGAAAGATTTATTTTTTTTTATAAGCAATGAAAGATTTATTTTATATGCTTGTATTTTCAATTTTTGACACATTATTATTTTCTTTTAAATATACAGTAAAAAAAAAGATTTATTAACAATTTAAACATTTTATAACCCATGGGGTTGACACAAAAGTATTACATATTCACATGTAAGAAAACGAGCTCTTTAACCAAAATCTTGCGTATAAATTTTCTTGAATTAGCTTAGTAACAATCATGCATGAAAAATGAGATTAATTTTTGACCGATAAGTTAAAGGACATCGTTGTATTTGGTGGCTTATTGTAAATTGATAACAGCAACCTCTTTTGTTACCATATATAATCCTCTTAACATTTGTTATGCAATATGGAGTATTAGATTAACCTTTTTCTTACCATCTCTTAAAGCTTGTTATGCAATGTCCGGATTATTAGATTAACCTCTATCTCCCCTCTCTCTCTATATGCCTTTATTTTATTACTAATCTGTATTCACAATCCAAATGATTATCTAGGAGAAATTTTTTATTTATTATTGTATCTAATTAGCTGTTATTTACATAATTTATTATTGCACTTAATTTGTTGTATCATTATTATTTTCTTATTTGTCATTTTAAAAGATTTTGTATTTATTTGTGCTTGACATAAACAAAATTTTATATTATTAAATAAGGATAGAAACATCTAATAATTTCTAAGAAAAATACGAGTTTATAAGTATGACTTCAATAGTCAGAAAGCTTTTAGATAATGATTAGAAATAAATCCATCGAGAGTAGTTTAAAACTTTTAAGATAATATATATTATTATCTTCCCACAATAAAAATGAATCTATATTACAAAATAATTTCTATATAAAGTAAAGTTTAATTTTTCTTGATGTTTATATTATAAATTTAAACAAAAATATCAACAGAAACTATTGAATGTATAATTAGTAGTTTGAAACCAAGACGAGACTCTCTGTACGTATATGCTTTTCACACATCCACTTCAAAAAGCTCATTATGGTAACAACACGTTTCCGTGTTGCTAATTAATTAGCCTGATGGCATTTTCATCGCTAATTAATGTCGTAAGTCTCATAACAGCTAATGTGAGGGACAGGCTTAATGCACTTCTGAAAGGAGTGGGGAGGTTTTCCCCTACTTGTTTATAATAACTAATATTTTACTAATCTGAGTATAAAGGATTACTATCCCACTTTAAAAAGGAGTGGAGAGGGTTTCGCCCAGTTCTTTATATTTTTATAACTTTCTTTTTTTTTAATCAGAGAATAAAAGATATTCTAACTAATTGATTAAATTCGTATTATTTATGATTGACAATATTGGTAATTGTTTGGGAGTTATAAAGTGATGGGTTAAATGATTAAAAAGAGATGAAGAAGATTGCAGTTCTAAAAAAAAAAAAAAATTTAACGATTAATATTTTCCTTTAAAAAACTATATTTGTAATTGTTTATATAACTCATCTAAAGTGTTTTTTCCCATCGAAGACGAGATTGCGAATTGATCACGAAAAGACATGTTTTAATTTTAAAAAATGCAACAAACTTCATTTTTATACTATGGCTAATTACTTTATAGGTCTCTGAATTATTTGTACATTTTTAAATTTTAAATAATTTCTTTTAATATATTAAGCCTCGGCCATGTAACTATTTTAACTAAATTGTTAAGATTTCTAAAATTAACCATCACAAATTATTTTTTTATGGCAGTTTTAAGCCTCCAAAAAATAACGTACTTTAGGGGTTTGCTTTTTTAGTATAGGAACTCAATTAGAACAAAATAATTTTGAAATTTATTTATTTTTTTTTTAAAATAGAATTTATAAAATAACTTAACCTAATATTAATTAGCAACATTACGAAAATTTGTACTTGTCAGTAAATTATCTTAGCCGTATGTGCTAATCTGATGCTGGTGGATTTACCTTGTTAATTAATTATATTATCACAACATTAAGAAACTTCCTGGATCACAATATGTTCTTCTTAACAAATTTTTTCTCATAAAAAAACATTAACAACTTTCATTTTAATTAAAAAAATTCTCATTTCATTTACTAATAATCAATTATATTTTGAGTTTCTTCATTAGTATAAATCTTGTTTAGTATAAAGTATAAACTAAATTACTAATATAGAAACGCCGTAGACTTTGTTAATGTATAGTATGATAAGCTATACAAATTAATAAATAATGTTATTAGTATAAAAATTAATATATATTATCACTATATTTTATTGTTATAAGTAAAATATATTTATAATTAATGTAAATTTTCAATAATTATATAAAGTGTTTATTTTCATACTAAACATTTTTAATGAAATTCTCATTCAATATATATATTGCATGCTTTAAATGCATTATATAAACAATACCAATAGTTTATCTATATTGAATAAAATGCAGAAATTCAGAGTTCTAGACTAGCGTAGATTAGTTGGACATATTGCGCCTCTAAGGTGAAAAAGAAATTTATAATGCAAGATCAAAATGTTCATAATGCACTTTGGTAGTTAAAAAATAATATAGTATTCATTTTGCGATGGATAAGAAAGTCCGGTGATAATATGTGTTTGTTATATATTTATGCTTTCACAATGTTTGATTCCACATATATATATATATATATATATATATATATATATATATATATATTATATTATAGTTTATAGGCTCTTATTATGTGTGTGTGATTTGACATCTAAAAATATGTTTAGTTATAATTAGCACTTTTTATACGTGCCTGCATATCTATAGTACACCCAAAAAAAATGGGATAATAATATACTAAAAAATTTTAATTTTATATATTCAGTCTAAAAAAACATTCTTAATATAATTTTAAAATAATTACTATAAAAATTAATCAATTTATTATACATAATATATTGACTTGTAATTAAATGATAATATAAATATAGTTTACATGATTTACGTACACTATTTGTTCATAATCAAGGACAATGCAATTTGACCTTGTATTTTATAAATAGAATATGCATTCATAAAGTGTAAAAATATTCTATATGTTTAATTAATAAAAAAATATTTTTGGGATACTTCTTAAAATAGTTATGATAAAAGTTTATAAAATTAGTATGTATGTCAAGTTTTTATTAGATGACAATATAAGAATGTTATATATATATCCTGAAAAATATTTGCACGTAAAAATTTTTTTATTTATAAACCTGAATAGTTCAAATTATATATGCACCATATATACTCCACTAAAATCAGCTATAGAAACCACAATAGCCTGGATTATCAACACTCCACTCAGCATATGAAAAATGGATTTACCTCTCTTAAATACTAAAGAGTTTCATCTCTTTCTTTCCCTGATCATTGCGCATATATACACGAGTAATGAGTTACCTTGTTAGAGTCATGATTAAAAATATATGGAGACGTAGACGCACATAGATAAAAACAACCAGCATATAAGACATAGATAATTAGCAAACATGTTTAATTTGTTGTTTATTGTAAAACATCAAATTGGTTTACAGGTATTGTCAATTCCCTCGTATACGCTTAATGATACATACCGATTGACACATGTAATCTACTATATGATAAAAGAAAAAGAAAAAAGTGAACGAATCAAAGATAAACACGCAAATACGTACTCATTATAAATATGCGAAACTAATAATTAATATAAGTTCCGATATATCGATGATGAAAATAAGAACTTAATTTGATTGACTTACATATATATATATATATATATATATATATATATATAGGTTTACCTCTGTACAACAATGGCTTAAATGTATATATGGGAGCGCCTCAATTTTGTCTATCCCTTGTATCTCGCAAAGAGAAAATGTGAAGTGGGGAAAATGTAAAAAACCAGAAAAGGAATATATTTAAAAGATAACATAATAAAGAAGCTCATATTACGGATATAATTAGGATGGACTTAGGATCATGAGCTCTGAGGCAGTGACAAGGCATCTCATTACTTCAACCTGAGCTCGCAGTGATTGTATATAATCTAGGGTTTCGTCAACCAAGGAGACATCATCCATGAATTCTCCACCTGGTAAGAGACTCTTGAGCCTTCGCGTTCTCTTCTGAACCAGCTTCTTTGCAATGAAACTCGCCACCACCCTATCTTTTGGTCTTCGAACCGCACGGTTTCTTCTCAAGATGTTTCTGCAGCTTCTCATCCTTGTGCTGTTGAAGCTTTTCCTAATTGGTAGTGACGAGCTTAACAAGTGTTCCGTCAGGATTTTGCTGCTGCCATCTTTTGAAGCATTGGCTATAAGGGCCCTGCTCCACCGGGTTCTGTTGTTTCTCGTACAAGCCATGGCCAAATCTGCTGACACCTTTATCGCTTTCTTTCTCTCCATCAGACTCATGCTTTTCTTCTCAGAGCTATATTTTCTGAGACCCCATATCCATTTCTTCAGGAATTCTTGCTTCACCCACTTCATACTTCGCATTCTGTCAAACAAGGTCCCAGTTTGCAATACGGGTTGGGGTGTAACGTGCTAATTAATTAATTAACCAAACAATTAGGTGGTCATGTATATGGTAGTTGGCTAGGGCTTGCTATAGCTAGAGGAAATTTAATTAACTGTAATTAATTAACAAGAAAAAAATATTATGAATGAATGAATTGAGGCGTACCTTGATGGAATTGTTGTAACAAAGAGAAGAAAGAGAAAGAGAAATGAGTAAGGTTTGATGAGTGACGTCGCAGTGTTACAGATCGAAGCAAAGTGGTATATGATCGATGAGGATCTGAGAATGAGAATGAGAAAGAGAGAGAGAGAGAGAGGTTGAGAAGAGGAAGAATGTGAAGGGAACGAATTTATGTGCTCGAAAGATGAGAGTGGTGGGCCTTACAGAGAAAGACACAGCACATGCTGGCACATGGAGTCCCTGGCCCACTACCCAAAACCATAGAGAATAATGTTACATTATAAAGAAAACAATGTATTTAGATTAGTGGTAAAGAAGAATAAAGGTGACCCTAATGTAATGCAAACCTAACATCGGTATCTTTGTTTTGAATAAGAACAAAACTCACTAAATACGACTCGCTTCGAAACAATGTGCCTATGGCCCGCGAGTGGAACTCCGTGAGAGCAAGATTGTACCTTATCATCACTATTAATTATTTTTAATTATTGATTATAGCTTTCTATTCTATATATTTTTTAAATCTGCCCTCCATTTTAGGGTAATTAAATTATGGAATAGGATGTATTTGTATTTTATAGACTTAATTATTTTCCCAATAAATTCTGATATTCAATTTTCAACTAAACAAATTATTTAATTTCGAAAATAAGATTTACATGGTTACATATTTAATAATTATATATATATATATATATATATCATCACTATTCTTTATCGTAACACTAAGTTCAATGAAAATTCATATTGGTCACTTAATTAGACTGTAGAAAACTTTCTTTCAGCAATAATTATGAAGGAAATATAACATGCTTTAATCATGGCATGTTACATATATTAGATTATATAAATAAAGCAAGATTTACATAATTATATTATTAATATTGTTTTTAACATGTTTATAACATCAACGTTGTCAATAGGGTGTGGATTTACTTTAATTAGTCAGGTCTTTTCGTTCGTCTAAAACTAGGACTTGATGAGTTTCCTAAAATAACCCCTCATTAATTTATACTACTATATGATTTCATTATAAATCCTTGTTATGTTAAAATTAATTTATAGTTTTCTAACCTGACCAAGTCTTTTTCCCATAAACTTATATTGTGAAAACTCGATTTAGACCATGCTAGCTTAGATTGTGGAAGACTTTGTTAATGCATTATTAATCATTGTGGTTAATATATCAAACAAGATTTTTTAGTGTAGAATGATGTCAACAAGGTAAAAATCTAAGAATTTGTGCAAAATATCTCAACTTACTATTAGGTCAACCCAAATGAGTTCCAAACATGATTAATCATGATTATATGTATAAATATAATTGATATTTTATAACTATACTATTTAATATAAATTGAACACTACAAAATTAATTAATTCAATAGTTACATTTTACTCCTTCCGGATAATCATAAACAAATATAGTAACTAACTTGCACTGCACATTAATTAAAAAATTAATTAATATCATTTAATTTTATCAATCTCAACGAAAATGCAAAATTATCTTTAAACTATCATTCATTAAAATTAAAACTTGATATAAAGAATAATAAAGAATAGTTACAAATTAAAACACAATTAATTGAGGAAACTTGTGGGATAGTAGTATTAAATGAAGTAGAAATAGTTAAATTTTACTTATTTTGAGTTTAAAAAATTCTTATGTTAGTTATAATTAGTAATGGAAGGAGTATGCGTTATCTTTTGATTACGTATATAAAATTTCTGAACACTTATTGGTAAAATTTCGAGCAATGAATATTTATTTATTTTTTGAATAACAAATTATTCATTAAAATAAAATAGCGTAATGAAGTAGTTACGGTTAGTTTTTATTTACGAGGAAAAATTTAAAGCATCCACTTTACTAGAAATTTTATAAATTTTATGTAATAGTTAGATTGATTACTTGCATAATTTTAAAACATTACTAAAGTGGTATAAATAAAATATTCGACATCTAATATCAATTATATATATATATATATATATATATATATATATATATATATATAAAGAAGAGATCAAAATTACACAAACAAGAATAACACTAAAAGAGTTATTTCTATTTTCATAATTTATTATCTTGAAAATATTTTTAAACACTTAAGATTTTAAGATTGTATTTGTATATATGTGGATGTGTATGATTCGTTAATACTGGATGTCAAACATGATATTTTCATTGAATTACAGAAAACACTAAATACATAATAATTTATATCTAAGTTTATGAGTGTGTAAAGAGAGAATAAGAATATAATTTTCATTTAAATAAAAAAGAATAAATGTTAACCATATGATTTTATATCATGGATAAAGATTAAACACATCATGTAAGGTTGTTAAAAGTCACATGCTACTTTTTAGAAGATTACGTGATCTTAAATATTGATATATATATATATATATATATATATATATATATATATATATATATATATATTATAATATTGACACATTAAAAATTATTTATTTAAAGAGTTTAATTGATATATATTTTTAATGTAGAAACTTTTAGAATGACATTCAATCACAACTCTTTATTTATAGTAAATTTGTTAACTTTACTTATTAGTGTTTTAAAAGTTAGAAAAGTTATGATTGAATAAATCCTGATTATATATATCAATTAAACTCTTATTTACCAAAACTTTTAAACAAATATATAAAAGAACAAAAATTATTTATTATTTGCTGCCTTTAAAAGCAAATAGCTTAAAATTTTGATGGAGCATATAAAATTAGTTTAGCAAACTACAACGCCATTTGAATGATAAAACTAAAAATATGAATTTATTCTACTTACTGATTTGATAAATAATAGAGAAAGCGAAGCATTTGCTTTGTTTCCCTACCTGCTATACCCTCGCATGGATGGATTTAATATATAGCACCGTCGTTATGTGTAGCTTCTTTCACAGGAACAATGAATAGTCATTTTTAGAAAGTTTGTGTGTTGTTTGTAATAACGGTAACAGTTCCAAGATACACAATCGTTTCATTGGCACTCTCTGGCAAATAGGAAAAAAGAAAATCGATGATTTCTTCATTGATTTGATTTGATAGATAGCAATAAAAGAACAACAGCACAGCCTTAGGAGTTGGCATGAAATGCGCATTCTTCATTTCGGATTGGTTGACATGTAAACTAATGTTTGGCTACCATACAATTCTCATGCATGTGGCATGTTCTCAAATCATAATTAAAAATGATCTCATATGTGCCGTTATTTTTATTAATTATTATGCTACATAACTAGCATCCGGCAAGGTGGAAAAGGTAAAATAAGCTTTCCCCACAGTAATTTGATTTGCTATGTTTCTGGAATGTTGGAGTTCGAATGTGGTAAATATATATGCTTTTATAGTTCGTCCAGTCAAGGCACACCCAGCATTCCCTGTTTATGAGTGAGCCTACAAAAGTCTACATCAATTAATGTTTTCCCCCTTTAAAGTAAAAAGAATTATAAAATAAATATCCACATAAAGCAGCAATGCTAATTTTTTTAAATTTGATTGACATAGATAGTTTGATCGCGACTAATATATTTAACTTCAAATTATCGAGTGGCTAAATTAATTGATGTAAGATTGTTAGTGTCTTAAATTCGAAAATAAGGCTTTGTTGGGTAATCCAAGCTAAGTTGAAGATAATTACTTGTGTAAAAGTCCATAAAGTAAAATCGAAGCGTATGTTTACTGTTGAGTACAGTTAAACACTAAGTAACCAAATGATGTGCGCGTGTAAGTGTAAATGAATGTAATATAAGGATATAGATAAAAGTATAGGTAGCTAGGGTAGTGTTGCGGTTGAGCGTGTGAGAGAGATATGGTTATGGTTATGGTTATGGTTATGACGCAGCCATAGTTTGGAGAAACAGAAGAGGAAAGGAAAAGAAAATTGGCAGGATCCGGAAAACATGCTGATACGAGTGCGTCAGGTCCCACAGGAATTCGAATTCCCGGGCACTTGGGATTTGGCATTGCCTTAAGAAAAAGAGCACAATTCAATCCCCACATGCTCTCCACATGGGCCTTTCAAAAGTGTGCTACCTCTTCTCTCCTTTTCTTTTTTCCCCTCTCACCTCTAATTTTATCTTTCTCGAACCAAAACTCCCATGCTACTACTTCCTACACTACATTGTTACCTATTTTTTTCTCCACATTAATATTCACTTACAAATATACAACACATGCAAAACTGTTATTACCGCTTTCCCATTCGTTTTGTCCAACTATGCCCCTCCATCTATGTCTTTTTGCTGACGCCAATGTGTGTCCCATTAAGAAATTCAGCTTTAGAAGATTACGGGACGTGTATTTTCCTATTAATTTCATATAAAGAAAGGAAGAAACTGAGGGGAAAGGGAAACAAGGAATATATATCTACAGTGTTTTGCTTTGTCGTTATTAATTAATTTGGAAGATGATACAGTATAGGGATTATAATCTAAATGCATTAAAAATAAAGTTGACGTAGTCCAAGAAATAAAGAAGTAGATTGAAATTGAAAAAAGAGAGAGATATGTGAAGGATAACTATATATAGTGGAAGGGGCCCATAGGTTACGATTTTATGTGTTTAGGAAAATCAAGGGAAGCAACAGGGTGCATGCCTCCCAAATTTTGTCGCCATCTTTCTCTCCCTTCTTTTTAGACATTTTACGCTTTCTCCAAACTCTTTTTTGAATATGTGTAGAATTGGCTTGTTCTTTCAATTTACTGCTCCATTGATGACATTGTTTTAATTTGGCCCGTCCCCCTATTACATTCGTGGGACCTCTTTGCTGTTCAAAGTTCAAACTTTAAATAGTCATCACATATTCAACACTAACATTCAAAAGTACATATAATTTTCGTATAATTCTTTTACTATATACTATTAGTTTATCCTTGCGGAGATGGCTCATTGGTTGTTCTTGGCTCAATCCAGTATAGCATCATATATTTTCTCTGATTGGTTAATCAATCCAAGTTAAATCTATATGGTTTTTGAAGTGGGTGTATTGATTGATGGCTGCCTCAGGCTTTGAAGGAGTTGCTGTCTTTAGAAGTTGTTGAAGTGTGCATTAATGATTTACCTAGTAGCTTGTCTAAATTAATGTTTCAGAGTTTTCATTCTCTGGTTGTGATAAGGGTTGTTGTCTGGTTTTGGATTTGAAGGCTACTTTCATAACTTGTTAAGCTTTCACACTGTTTTCCTGGTTCTATATGTATATATGGTTGGTGCAACGTACTGATATGAATATTGCGTGGACTTTCCTGAAAATGTGTCTTCTATTTTAGTTTGCTTCTAAATTTTATTTTGCCTTGGAGTCCAGTAAGGGTTTCATAATTTTAAGTGATCATTCTGAGCTTTTATGGGATTTAGAAGTTTTGGTTGCTGTGTTTTATACTTTTCCTATGAGATTTATAATTAATTAAGGACTGGTCTTGAGTCCTGCATTGAAACATTCAAGATTACCTCTGTCCTCTGGTACAAAGACCCTCTAATATGTAAAAAGAATTGTGTAACTTGAATTAATATGTGTGGATCAGGGTCTGGTAACAGAATTTGTTAACATAAGTTTGATTTAATAATTTCTATATTAAAGAGCAAAACATCTCCACACTTGTAAGTTACAAGTATACCCACTAACGTTGGACTGACTCGTTTTATGACTTTTTCTTCAACCGACCCGGTTTAATATTACGTACAGATTAATACTTATATATTATCTGCCTAAAAGATCCTGTTATAAATGTTTTTCTCCTCTTAATATTATAGAATTTAATCACTTATTAAGTCGCAGTTATTTCTATTACAATTTTTTTAATCATAACTTTTTTATTTATATGACTAATAAAATTTTAATTAAAAAAATTAATAAATTTATTATAAATGAAATATTATAATTGAATATTTTTTAATCTGTACATATTAATTAAACTTAATATTATAACTCCCATTAATTAAGATTCTATAGGAGTGTTGTAACAGACTTTAGGTTAACAATTATAAGATTTTAAAAATTATTCGCCATAGTACGTAAAAAATTATATTATTCTCTTAATATCAAAATAAGTGTCTTATTTTCCAAAAAAATTATCTCCAAATGATTGTCATATTTAGATCTTAATTATAATATTAATTATTTTTCTGCTAATATCTCATCTTCGAAACTGCATGAGTGTGGTGTGCTAAGAGTGATCGTGTGGATCCAGCTAATGGTATAGACATTTGAATTTTTTGAAGGTGTGTATGATCTTTAGCTGGCAAACGGGGAACACACTAGGTTCTTGACCACATTTTTTTACAATTGATGGCAGAAACAATTTCAGAATAGCAAAGTTCATGATGTACCCGACTATAATATTCGTTAACATATTTCTTGACTTGACCTTCAGCAAAGTTAATAGCAAGTTTTTTACATTTGTTATCCAATAAAAAAAACACATGTATGGTAGATTTTTCTAATATATTCTTTATACACATAAAATACACGTATCTACTCACAAATTTATATATTTATTTGAGTTTAATTAATATCCATTAACAGTGTAAAAGAGAGTTTTAGACTAATGTTCAATCACAATTCTTCATTTACATGACTTTTAGAGTATTATTTGGTATAGTCCAAAAACTTACTATAAATGAATGGTCATGATTTAATGATATTGTAAAAATTTTTACAATATTAGTGCATACTAATTAAACTCTATTTATTTCATCTACGAGTAATTAGGTATCTATTAAACTATCCGTCTTTAATTCATAACCATTTTTACTAGAATAGACAATTCAGACGACCCATTCCATCAGACTTTTACAAAAATATGGGGCAGGCCAGACCATATTAATTTTATTTAGACTACATATTTTTAAGTCCAACTTGGTCCTATATGCATTGGACCAAAATGGGTCTTTTTTAAAAAATCAAAATTCAATTTTTTATTAAAAATAAACTTATTTTATAATACAAGCCGAAACCAATCCAAAATAACACATTAAATCAATCCAAAACACATCATAAATAAGTTTAAAATAACATCAAAATATATTTATATGTATATTTTAATTTAATATACATTTTAGAACAACATAACTTTCATTTGTTAAAAGTATATTATTAAAAACACCAAATATACTTTTATATTTATATTAATAATATGTATAAATTGACTTAACATCAAACATACTTTTATATGTATGTTTTTTATTTAATATATTTTTAAGAATATATTATATATATATTGTTAATATGTATTTATGAAATTTACGTATTTATATTTGTATTCGGACTGGTCTGTGGCCCATGGGGCTAACCCAAGTCAATTTATATAGTTGGATAAAATGGACTATGCCAAAAAAGTTAGCTTCTATTTAGGTATTTCTTTTTAGAGTCAAGTTTGACCTATTTTGTAGGCCCGTGGACTGATCTAGGGGATCAAATCCATTTTGATAACTCTAATTTTTACCATCAAATTCATGCATATGTTTTTTTAGTGAATTGTTGACTTTTATAATTTAATTTTTACCAAGTCTATTTACATAGTCGGAAGAAATAGACTAGGCAAAAAAGGTTAGCTTCTATTTAGGTATTTTTTTTTAGAGTCAAGCTTGACCTATTTTGTAGGTCTGTGGGCTGATCTAGGGATCAAACCCATTTTGACAACTCTAATTTTTACCAACAAATTCATGCGTATGTTTTTTTAGTGAATTGTTGCCTTTTATAATTTAATTTTTGTTTTTAGAAATTTTTTCACATGAATTTGAAAATGTAAGTTAAATCATTCTCAAGCATTCTAAGATCATATATATCCGACATTAATTGCAAGTGATTTTTTTTTTCAAAATACCAGAGTTTATCTTAATTCATTGAATAATGTATGTGAATTGTGCAATTAAATTTCTTGAGTTATAAAATTTAAAGAATTATATATGCATTCTTTAAATTTAGTATCATTATAGATGCATTCCTTCTCTTTTTTTTAAATTACATAGATTTCTCTTACTTTTACATATTTATTACAGTTGTACTCTTCCTTTTCAAACTACACAAACCTTTGTTTATTTTTGAATTAGTACATTTTATTTTGTGTCAACGTGATATAAATATTTTTTTAATTGTGACAATGGAAGTGAGAGAGGTGTTGACTGTAAAGTTTGAAAAATATAAGAGATGCATATCTAATAGCATACAAAACTTAGAGGGTACATGTGCAATATCATACAGAACTTAGGGATGTATAATAAATTTATGTATGATATTATATCATTTTGGAAAGAGGAGGTACAACTGTAATAAGTGCATAAAAGTAACGAGATACATATGTAATTATACTAAATCTATGGAGATGCATCCATACTTTTCTAAAATTTATATTGTCAAAAGTCACAATTCACATTAATAACAATTATTGATTTAATATTTTTAATTTTTACAATAAATTAAAAGCACATAGAGGTGAGTGTGCAGCCATGAAGTTAGGTAATGCTTTATTAAAAAACTTAGGATAAAAGAGAGTGTAGGTGTTTTGAGATTTTGTAAAAAATTATAAACATTGAGGGGGTGCGAATAGCAAATGAAGGGGTGCTAAAAGAAATTGTCTTATTCTAGTTAGACCATTTTTTAGCTCCATTCTAAAGCCAAATGCAAAGAAAAAAGGGATCGATTTGACCTAATCCATATTCTTTATAAATTTCACTTTATCCAACTCTATGGGTTAATGGAAGGACTCAACCAATTTTGACAACTCTAATTCTAGGACAAGGTAGAACATAATAAAAATGACAAGATTAAAGATATTCATATTTACAAAAATAAATGGTTATTTATTCATTTTATCTTTAGGCAGCGAAGTTAGATTCCAAACCTTCCCAAAGAAAATATTTTGAAGGGAAAATGAGATAAAAACATTTTTGAAAAACATAGTTTTTTTAGGAATATGCTCTTTAAAAAAATACATACCAAACATGAAAAACTAAGTGTTTGTTTGACAACAGTTTTATAAAATTATTTTCAGTATTTTAGTATTTAAAAACAAAAAAACTCGTTTAAGTAGTGTTTTCTGAAAACAGTTATAGTTTTTTAGTTTCTAAAAACTAAAAAATAGAAACAACTGAAAGTAGTTTCACTTTTCAATTTTGTATTTTTGTTTTGAAAACTCAAAATATAATCAGAATATGTTGTCTTTTGTTTTTCATTAATAAAATTTTAATAAATATGAACAAATTTTTCCATTTTTATATCTTCAAAACAGTTGTCAAATAATACTTATCAAACAATTTTTTTTTCTTTTCTTCTCGAAAATAGTTTTTGAAAACTATTCTTGAAAACTCTTTTCAAAAATTAAAAAACAAAAGCAAACCAATCAAGCCCTAAGTTTTCTAACTTTAGATTCCGAGGAAGGTAAAAACATCACCCTATGAGATGCTCCCTTAATGTTTTATCTTCATGATAAGGAGGTGAAAATGTAAAAACTTATTTTTTGATTTACTATAATTTCATTTTTTCTTTTATTTTTTAAATTTAAAATATATTATTAAAAAAATACTAAAAACTGACCAAATATATTTTTTTACTATTACCTAGGAAAATTATTTTATATAATATTTCTAAGAATAACATTTTCAGAATTAAAAGATGATGAATTTGGTGAAACCAACATCCTCTTAATCTTATTTTAATGCTATTGGGCAATATTTTCTTATATTTTGAATTTAATGTTTTTCACAGATAAAAGTAATATCTGAAATCTATTAATAAAGATATCTAATAAATGAAGAAGAAGAAGAAAAAAAAAGCTACTGAATTCTTTTCTGTATGTGCATTTTGGTTAAGAATGTATCAAAATTATTTACTCACATGGTCACTCAATAAGCTGAATTTATGGGGCAGGAAAGATGGTGGTGCGAGTCTCTGTGGTCCATCTGGGGTCCGTGATTTACGGTTATCCATTTGCAACAGCAACTTGCCAGTGCTACGCCACCTACTTACTCCTTCGCCATCCACCAATGAAATTAAAGAATGGATCAACTAAAAACATTTATTACAGTTAAGGTTAAATATATTTAATATTTTAAATTAACATCTCCTAATATGTATGTATAACACAACATAAATTAGTAGGCTTAATCATATTTGGTGACCTAAATTTTACGTATTATATTTTAAAATTTAATATTGTATCATCATATTAAAAAAAATGTTAAATTGATGTTTCATGTTACACGTTGACAATAAAGTATTTGACCGTAGACTTACACGTCGACTTTGATATAACATGTTATATTCACAAATAAGTCAACAATTCATATGTTATTGATACATTTTTACTTTGTCAACTAAAAAATTGTAATCATTAAAATATAATTTCCTTTAACATACAAGTATTTCTAAACATACATTTAGTATTAAAAAATGACTCTTTAACAAAAAACAGTATTAAAAAGTCGACCAAGTTAAGACTTAGCGTTTGCTTGAATTGTTGTAAAAAGAACATTTGTTTGAATTATGTAGTAAATTTTTTGTTGTTATATAATAAATTTAAGAGTTAAAGAAAAATATTTATATAATAATAAATTTAAAAACATGATCTAGCACAATTGGTAAGTAGATAGGTTTTTTAAATATGTTATTAAATAGGAGTTCAATTCTTAACCATGTAAATAGAGCGAATGTAGTTGAAAGAGACAAACTCCTTTAATAATATCTACCTTTAAAAAGAAATTAGTATCTTGACTATCGGTCCAAGGATACATCTTTATTTCACTAAAAAATTTAATGATAATCTTACGTATTAAAAAAATATGATGATAATGTTTTTATTATTACTAATAAAGTTTATTTTTATATAAAAATGATTCAGAAAATCAAACTTTTAAAATGAAGAAGAAAATTATGGACATAAAATGTGTTAATCAATACCTTTGCTAGCATGGTTAGTAAATTTTATTTTGGAAATAGTTTTTGTATTTAATGGAACCAATAAAATTTGAAGCTATGTTTAATAGTGGCTATTGCAAAATGTTTTTTTTAGTGGGTCACAAAAACTCACTGTAATATAGTGGGGGTATAACTCAGTGTAATATAATCACATCCTTAGAATAGGTTTAATCCACTATAATGAGATCAAATATATTTTTTTTAAATAATTTTAAAATAAGAGAGGATATAATGAACTACATTACCAAATTGTAAGTTTACAATAACATTACATTTAGAATTAGTTAAGTACACTTTAGTCAATTTTTTCTTTTCAAAAGCAACCTAAATTTCATTTTCAAACCCAAAGTTCATTTAGAGTAGTCATCCGAAGCTTAGAGTGGGTTAAAGGTCAGCTCATGCGTTTTGGTTCCTTCATTGTTCATGGATGTCAGAATAGAAACTCAACACTCTTTGTATCAACACTTAACACAAGGTCTTTCTCCCTCTTTTAATTTCTCGAATCTAGGGTTTCCATTTCTCGCTCTCCCTTTTTTCCTAATTCATTTGTATTCTAAATATTACATTCTTGAAATTGAATTTGTAATTGTTGAGGTTCCGGAATCTTTGAATATTGGGGAAGCAAGCAACAATTAAATTTGCTTTCTTATTTCTCATTAAAATTTGGTTGAAACCTAATAGGTTGAAGAACGATGTTAATTGTAATGATTCTGTTCTACGTTTTCTAGGTTTCTTCATAGGTTTCGGGCTTAGCTGAGAATCATACAAAAATGTGAATTTTGATATCGGAAAGCCTATTGGAAGATTTCCTCGCTCTCTTGCTCACAAAATAAGGTCTTCTTCAATCATGTTTCATCTAATTTTTTATCTCTATTTTTTCTGAGCATGAAATTTGTTAAAATCAAGTGAATGGATTCATTTAGTTAAAGCTGAAATATTTAAATTTTCTCTATTGCCAATTCATTTCTTTCTACCCTAGGCATATAAAATCCTGCTGTTGATGAGCGAGTACATACTAACTTGTTGAAGAGGCTTCTAATTTGCTTGAGATCTGTTCTTTTATTCAAAATCGTGTTGTTAGCTCGTCTTTTTTTACTCAACATTCATTTGCCTTTTGTTCTTGTTTTGATATTATATTGAGATTTTTTATTATAAATTTGTAAGGTAAATTGCTTAAAACAAATCATATCTTTTCATTCATGAGTGGTTCCCAATCTAGCATAAACAATGTAGACTTTTTCCCTATGCATTTACTTTCTAATTTGGTTATACCATGATTGCAAGTATATTAGAAAGCAATAATTCTAACTAAAGTTGTTTGGTTAAATTAAGCCTATTGAATTAATAAAATAAATTTTAACTTGGTTAAAATCTCCATAAATGTATTATGTACATATCCATACACACGAAAGACTCAATTGGGACTTCGTGAAGCCTCAATATAGGATAATGTGATAAATATGCTCGTGGTTCTATTTATTTGTTATATAAATTGTAAGTTTCACTTGAATATTGATTAACTTAGCTCAAAATGTTGTCTCCCTTCACATTCTACCAACCTAGCATTGATAAATTTGATGCTTTTGTGATAATTGGCCATTTCCCTTTTCTTAAGTTCTTTAAGAAAAGTAAAAAATCCAATGTCTCACAATATCAATATTTTATTATAATATTTTAGAGTAAGAACTATAGGTGTGACAAAACGACTTAAAATAAAAAATAAGAGAAATGATATCAATATATTCTTTGATACATTTTCTTGAACACATCCATTATTATTGATTAAAAATTGTTATAAATCACAAAATTTGTGGATCTCACATCTTATTTAATGAATCTCTCCCAAGTTTGCAACTTTCAACAATTTTTATCCAATAATAAGAAAGTGTATTAGAAAATGTGTAGCTAACCTCTTAAAAAATGCTTGTGAAACCATCCATCTTAAGTTGTTTTGGCTATATTATTCATATAGAAAAGATCAAATACATCAATGTTCAGGAAATATGAAGCCGGATGAGAAAGAGACAAATTTGTTTTCTTAGTATTTCAAATTCTTATCTTTTACATTGTTTTATGTGCAGATATTTGATCCATTATAAGCCCACTATAAATGCACATTACAATATTACATTATAAAAGCCCACTGTAATAACAAATTTTCTTGTAATTAATCAAATTCATTCACCACTAGATTATGATATCTTAGAAAAGGAAATGTCACCAATAATTGGTTAGCTAGCCAAGCTCTTAACACTACAAGAACTTTGCTTATTAGCAAGAGTTATTTTCCTTGCTAATCCATTGTGCATGCTAGATGAGTGCAAAGTTTTCTACATTACTATCGGTAAGTGCATCGGTCGTATGTAGTAACCAATAAATATTGGGTCAATCTTACATGGACTTGTTGATACGTAGAAATATCAATGTTTTCTACTTGCATAAACAAAAAGATAGAAATAAACTAAAACTACTAAACATAAAGCAAATAAAGCGAAAATAAATAAAAACACAACAAATACACATACGTATGCAATTCAGTTGGACTTGATTTCACTAAATCGTTCTTCAAATGCATAAATGAACTCAAAACACTCATTCACTACCCATGTTTCCATCACCCATAAAAGTATTCCTGACCCTGATCCCTTGCAAGTAAGGAATTAAGTTATTTAGACTTTAGACTATTGTCCCTGCACATAATCTAAAGTCAAACAACTTGCATTAAGTAAAAGAGCTTAAGATGGTTAATGGGTATTACTCTCTCTCCAACAATAACACCCATCGGGACTTCTTCTCGCTTTAAGTGTCAAAATTCTCTCTTGAGTTCATTCAACAAGTAAAACCCACGAAATATATAGAAATAAAGATTAAGGTAAAGAAAAACACCAACATTGGAAAGTAAACTTAAATTAAAAGTACAAAAATACACAAGAGTTCAGATAAAACTACATCAAATCTCAACTAAATACAAAACCTAGCTAACCAGAAGGATGGATGAACATAAGGATGGATGAAGATGGTACGAAGCGTGTCCTAAGCTAGCAGGTGTGCAAACTCGGGTCAAGAATGTGCATGGAACCCCTCGGACGGAACCCCTTTTGAACTTAACTCGACCCCCTTTTATTCTTACATTTCGAAACACTAACACCAGTGGTCAAAAAGTGGCCACTGGGTGCCATAAAACTACTTACATTGGGTGCTTGCTTGTAGATGTAGGTGACTTCAGATGATGAGCGTTGGGCACTCAGCATTAGAAGCATATTCAAATTTTCTGAGTTTTCTTCACTTCTTCAGTCCTTGTTAAAACCTGATTCAAAACAACTACAAATAAGCAAATAAACATAAAAGATGAATAAACGTAATCTAAACATAAATTTCTAACTAAATCTAATTTTAAGCAAATTAAGAGGAAAACAAGGTCTTAAATGAGAAAGAATTATGATAACCGTTCTATTTTACCTATGTAAAAATAGGTAAATTAGGCAGTTATCAAACTCCCCCAAACTTAAAGTTTTGTTTGTCCTCAAGCAAAGACACTTTGGTGGATGATAACAACAACAATGCAGATAACATGCATGCTAACATAACACTACAACAAAATTAACAATGACACAATACACTAAGACAAAATGCAACACATATGCACAACTTCACGAATATAGTCAAGATTCACGTCCTACCTTTTATCAACAATTGAAAATAGAATGCTCATAAAATTTTATCAATCTAACTATGGTGCCCACAAAGAAAAGAAAAATCTGCCTACAAAAGTCAACTAGCGTGGCAAGCTATGCAAATCAAAGAATTCAAGCAACCTCACAAGTAAGGTGTCTCTCTCCACACAATTGTATAATGATAGACAATACACTCATGACACATTGTGCAATCACACAAATCAACTTTGCTTTCATCTAAAAAAAATCACAACTTCTGCATGCACAACGAGATCACAAGGGCTTTATTTGGCTTGTAGCTTGGCCAGACTAGAAGAAAAATAGGTTTTTCTAAGAACCAATTAAAAAAGGGTTGAAGAATGCATATTCAATGAGATCAGTTCACCTCTTACATAATCATCAATTTCAAAACTCAAAAATTCAACTGACATCACTAACTAAACTCAAACCTCTAATGTACTTGACTTTCAGAAATGCTCTCCCTCAAACTTAGTGTAGAACCAATCTCATTCACATGCTTTCTCAACCCTAAGGTAAGTGATGCATTCTTGTTGATGTCATTCCCAAGATCACCTTCTAGCTTGGTTCCTTTGAAGAAATGAATGGTGGAAATGGAAGAGATGTAGGTGTAGGCGCCACTCATGGTGAGATAAGCCATGGAAGAAGCTTGCCACAAGGGAAGAAGCCCTTGCTAAAATCCATAGAAACTATCAAATAAGGAGAGAAAGAAAACACTCAAATGAACTCACAAAGAGGTTTGTATTCAATATCAAGTGTAAAATGAACATAAGAGGGGGAGACATCTATTTATAAGAAAAAGATGGGCTTAGGGGGGAAGGAAAAGTGACGTCCAAGCTAAGGGAGATTAGGAGAGCTTAATCAAGTGTTAATTGAGCTAGAGCCAATTAGCACTTGATTAATTTCTAGGAAGATCCAAACATGCCCCTAACTTTAAGATCTTGGTCCCTCTCAATTTGAATTTGAATTTTAGAGGGAAGCCACATGGCACCTTTAAAATTCAAATTAAAAAATGAGAGCACATAAAAAACATGTGGAAGTCACCTTGGAGGAGAGAGAAAGTTCCGTCCAAGTGTGAGGGGAACGAAAGGGACCCACATGTCTCTCATGTTTCATGCATGAGTTGGAGGGGTGTGGAACTAACTTAGGGGGTGTGGTTCACAAAAACCACATTCCTAAGCTTCTCCAAAAAAGGCCCAAGCTATTCAACACACTCCACAAAAGAGACTAATTACACCCTGTAATTAAAAAGGACATAAAGGCCAAAAATAAAAATAAAAACACCTCTAAACTCCTAAAGAAAAAACATATACATGAAGGACTAAAAATAAGACTATAGCCTAATTTCTATCATCTTGATCTCTATGGGAATGTGAGGTCTTCTTCCCTCCTCTCTTGCCATGTTTTTCTCAATCCTCCTAGCCATGACCCTTGTGATAGGACCCTTGTTAGGGAGGAATGCATCAGTAAGAGAACAAACATATAATTCTAATTAGGCTCAAGGATTTATACAACAAGAATATAATCAATCAAGGTCAAATGGGACATCAAGAGCCAAGTAATTCACAGGTAAACTTTTTGGCTAAGTGGCTAATCAAGAAACATGGTCTTGTTCATTTCTCAATCATGCATGCAAAACAGTAATAAGTGAGAATCAAGTAAAATCAATAACATGAAATGCATGGTGACTCACACAACAATAAACATTAAGCTCAAAATCTCACATTACTAATTCTCTCATTTACAGATCACAAAAACTCCCTAAAAGAATCAACTAAGCAAGACTAACTTAACCTACTCAAGGGCAACCACAAGTTAAAATTGAATAAAAAATAGCACAAGAGTATTGATATTTATTACCAACAAAGGGATAGATAAAGAATCAAGATAAAAACAAAATGAGAAACAACACAATTTCCACTAAATTTTCTTTTTAAAAGAAAAATCCTACTTCTACCATGCAACACAAAATGTAATGCAAAAAGTAAATAAAATTCAGTGCAAAAATTAAACACAAATAATGCTTCGGAGTCTTTGCTTGTAGCTGCATATGACTTTGTGCGTCTGACTGGGTCCTTCTCCTCACATTGCATATTTAATTTAGCTCCAAAGGACCCCTCCCCCTCTTAGAAGTGAGCTTGGTTCCCAAGCTAATAACAACCGATCAACAATGAAGTCCATGAGAGATGTATTTGCAAAAGAAATCCAAAACACATATGCAGAACAAACAGTTAAATAACACATGTATTAACAAAATACATAATGCAGTTTATGCAAAGGAACAATAAAAACACAACATATTCTATGCAAGGTGGAAATGCAAAATGAACAGATGCTTGAAAACATAATGGAAAATGAATACTGTAAACATGAATGAGAATGAAAACATAATGAAATGATGCATGAAAACACCCTGAAAAATACATGGAAAGTGGTCTCTATGAGTTAGCACCCAACGGTTACATGACCACCATTTGGCAGCCCTTAACAGAGATTGAAGAAAATACACAATAAAAATGTCAGACTGTGAGCGCCCAACACTTATATAGCCACCCAACACTCATGTGCAGACAACAAAAGTGAAATTTATGCAGAAACAGGCACCCAACGCCTGGAACAAAATGCAACAACATGCCTTATTTTTGTGTGCCACCACCCAATAACCATAGGATGGGTGCTCAACGGTGGCAAACCGAGAGCAATTTTCTGGTTTAAAAACCAAAATTTTGCCTTGTAACACAACTCACACTCAAAATATTATGTTTATTTATTTGAGATGGAAGAGTGTCATAGGGTTCTTAGTGTTGTATTATATGATCCTGAAAATTCATTTTCAATTTATATAATACTCACAACCTTAATTGTAAGTTAACCCGATTTAATGGATCTATGTGAACTAATAATTTATATCCCTTTAACCATATTTTAACTCAATATGGAGATAAAATATTTTCTCTTTCATGACTTGTTTAGTAATAACTAATATATGGTGTCACAATGTGAATCCTTTTACTTAAGTGTCAAATCTAGTTATTTAAGTCAACAAATTTCTATATTATTTTGTGAATTAACTAATAAAGTGTTTTGGTATAGAAGAGTGTCACATATAATAGTTTTCATATTTACCCTCCACAATATTGAAAAGAGAAAATATTTATTAATAATACGAAGGAAAATACTCTTTATAGAAAAAGTATTTTAATAAAAAATAATTAATGCAAAAAAAACAAATCTTAAAATATTGTCTTATAATTAGGAACATAGGTCAAATTATTTAAAATCATGTTTTAAAAATATTATAAATTACTAAAAAATGTTTTTGTATAAAAAAACTAATAATAAAATCAAATAATGTTTCTACCTAATAAAAATTTACTAAAAACAAGCTAAAATGAGATATCAAATGTACAACATATAGCATTTTTTTTTTCTATTAACCAATAACCAAACTATATATTAATGTAATATATTATATATTTTTGTATAAATTTATAATTTTTGTGCCAGTACTTTAATTTTTTATAAAAAAAATATTAGAATTATGACACAGGCCAAACAAGTAATAATATTTTTTTATTAATATTATAAAGTATTATTATTGAAATATGTTTTCATAAATAATTTTCAAAATCATAATTATAATTTTTAAATTACTGATTATTAAATGAAGGAATATGAAAAGTATTTTTTATGTTTTCAAAATAATGTGTATGGCTTGTGGTGTTCATGTGCTCTCCATAACCAATTCAAACATGTTTATGTTAAACAAAATTATTTATGTTCTTTTATTTTTGTTTTCAATGATTATAACAATATCAAATAATTTAATATTTGCAAAGAATTTAATTATGTTCTTAAAAATAAAATTAATGGATAATTAACTTTTTTGTTTTTTTTTAATTTCATGTTTTCTTAAAGAAAATATATACTATTTTCAAATCATGTTAAAAGGTAACATGGATTTACAAATGAATGTAATTTAATTGGGGTAATAAACTTTGAGTTTGTAGGAAAGAACTTGAGTTTGATCCCAATAAAATATCTTGTTAGAGAGTAGAAAGTAACAAGTTGCATGTGCAAGAAAACCAAGGAAAGTGCAAATAATTGACCATTCCAAAACTATCATTGTTTATAAAAGAGAAGTCATAAATATATAAATAATTTTGTAATTGTAATAACTTTAATTTATAAATTTTCATCGCTTTTACACTACTTTCCACACATACCAACAACTTCAATTTTTACTATATTTTATCTCTCTTTTTTTTCTTCTTTTTTTACACTTTCTTTCCTTTTCTCTCTCGACAATCAAACACGGGTTAAGTATGACTAAATCTCAAACATAATGATTCTGATATTGTTAATAAACAAATTAATGTTAATTTAAGTTTAACAAATATTGTTTGTAGTATATAATAAGATATATAAAATAATGGTTAGGTAAAATAACTTTTTAAATAATCACTTTTAACATTTAAAATAATTTTTAACAATATTAGAAGTAAATAAATTTTTTTTTTATTAACATACATAAATAATGTATTTTTTTATAACCATGATATTGATATCATTAGTCATTATTTATAATAATAACTAAACTTTGTGGAAAACCTTAAGTTAGCACATGCATATTCTTCTTCTAACATAATTTGTTTCATTCTCAAAATGATATAACCAAAATTACTTGGTTAAAAGGCATAAACCTTTAGTACTTTTGTAACAAAAATAAATATTATTTCCATTCCTAAATGTAAAACATATTTACCTAATTTAACTTCTTTGAGAAAAGTGATTAATTTAGTTGAGAACATTAAATTTAATATTAATAGAAAAAATAATATTAACTTTATTGGATGCATCACATTTCTCTTTCTACTTAATTATTTTTCACCTAATTAATTAAAACTTTAATCATATCATTAAATCTTTTAAGAGAGAAAAGCCATCTATTATAAAATAACTAATTAAGAGTATTTTGATTAAAAAATAATTAATTCATAAGTATGTTATATTTAGCGAAGGAAGTATATAATATATAATAACTTAGTACAATACAAAGGTACCTCAACCTATATACAAAATTATCATTAACCTATAATCCTACTTTGGATCCACCCATCTTCCAATATTTACGTTCCACAACTTCAGTGCTAGCATATGCATTCTACACACACATATAATATATATATAAATATAAAAGTACAATCACTGTTCATATATCTATATTATGTAACACTTTTAAACATTATTCAAAAGGCAATATAAACCACCGATACAAAGAATAATAGAAATCTTTCATCCTTAATTGATAACCATATCCAGGACTTATATTGAGGACATTTTCCCAATTCAAATTCTCAGCTTTGAAGCAATACCTTTTCCTTGCACCACATATGACCCTATGACAGCAAACCGGGTAAAATTTACCTTAGTTTATAATCCATTTCCAATAATATTAAAAACTGAGGTTAATTAATGTGTTAGTTTATGTTACCAAAAGAATTTAAACTCAGACTCTATCCCTTTTTATCTTTTCATTTTGCAACCACACTAATTTTATAACTCTCTCGTGCACATGTTACTTGTTGTAAGTTACTTAGTAATTATGTAAATTAAATTTCTCTTGTATCATAGTTTTTTAGGTATTAAACAACTTTGATTCTCTAAAAAACAACTTTAATTCAAATATTTCTATCTTTTTAATTTACTTTATCTCAACCAAATAATATTGTGTTTTTACTCTATTTTTCTTCTTCCTTTATCATTTTATTTGATTTAATTTTTTTCCTTTTTTCCCCTCACACCCAAGTTTAACGAAGATCTATGTTGGGTACTTGGGCGTTCCATCAACTTGACAACAAGCATGCATTGCATAGCAATTTGACTTGATAAACGACATAATACATCTATGCATAGCAGCATGGTCAAACAAACAGGTGTTAGTTTTTGTTTATTCATGTGCGAACTTTACAGACAACAAATCAACTAAAAGTGTTTCATTTCATTAGAAGCATCACATTCATGCCTTTAATTAATTGGTCAATCGGTGATGATGGCCTTGAATTAAGGGTTTGGTCGCTTCTGAGACACTAGCTAAATGCGTCCTTCAGGAATATTTGGTCAAGCAAAAATCTCATATATAATTGTTTACTAACTAATACTAGAGTTAAACAAAGCATCTAAAAATTTGCCATTATACATACATAAAATCAGAACGTGGCATCGTGAACCGATGCGGAAGCCATGTCTGTCTCCATGCAGTGAATGTTTGGTTCAAGATTCATTCCCCTTTTCTCTTAATTACTTATACATAGTAAAAATTATAGGATGATAATTTGTTCCTGCCAAGAAAGCAATATTTGAGTGTTGGAGTGAAGGGAGGTCCAATATTACGTCTATTCGTTCGGGATGTATTTCTTCGAAACGAGCTTTCCTCATGCTTACAATGCAATTCTAATATGAGGTGATCTACATAAATCATTCTGACGTTCAAATCAGTATTTAAATGAAGGTCAAGTCAGAACAAGTATAGATATCTATATTTACTTTTGAACCTATCTACCATGGAAGACTAGTCATACGAACAATTGAGTTAAATTAATGGGTAGAGAGGGTAATATACCAATCGAGTTCAATACCCTATACCACACCAATTGAGAAAATTTACAAAAAAGAAAGAGGTGATGACAATTTTAATTATCTTCTCTACACATAACGCATATATGCATATTAGGCTAAAAATACATACCTCTCTTCACGAGATTATCCACTGTCGGAATTCTATTGAAAAACAATTTTCACAAAAAAAACAACAACTTTATAAGACAATTTATTTATCCTTCCAAAGCTTCATGAACACACCATGATCCTCAAAATGACCATCGCCTAGACGTGATGTTACATGAAGAATCCTGTATGCATCCCGAATCGAAAATAGACCATTTACACATGAGATCCACCTCCACTCATCACTCTTGAACTTTTCATACTGTACATTCGACAATAAATCCTCCAAAGACACTAAAACTTCCTCCTACCATGCAAATAACTCCTTATGCTAAGACCACTTCCAAACCAGAACCTCATCTAAACTTCCCCCCTATCTCTTGAACTATTACAGACTTCATCTGAGCCAACATAAACAATCTAGGGAATTTGATTTGAGATTAAGTGAGTCTTCTCCTAACCAAATATGTTACCAAAACATAGTATCCCTTCCATCCCCAATTTTTCTTTTAACACTGTTAGGGAACCAGCTTGACACCTCAACCTAAGCATTATCAAGAGCCTATATATCCCTCCACCAAATGGAGCAATTAGACCGTCTTTAATCTTCAAGTGAGATACCCTAAAAAGCACCATACCTACTTTTTAAAAATGGACACCATATAGCTTTTGTATCAGTTAAAACCTCCATTTCTATTTAGCCGACAAGTTTACATTGAATTTGGACAAACACTTCACTTCCAAACCTCCTTCACCCTTCGGAGAACAAACCTTATCCCACCCCCACCTAAGCTATTTTCCTGACTTCTTCATCTCTTCCCCACGCGAAATTCCTTTGCAGACTAGTTAACTTTTTAAAATCTTTCTTGGGGACCTTATAAAAAGAAAAGTAATACAATGGTGTACTTGTTAGCACTGAATTCAGCAATACCAACGACCTGCAAATGAAATGTTCTTTGCCTTCCACCTTCTAGTTTGTTTTGAAACCTTTGAATCACCGCTCCCAAATATCTACCCTTCTAGGATTCACCCCAACCGGAATCACCAAGAATTTAAAAGGTGGTGAAGCAATATTGTAATTCAACAGATAGCCCACTGCATGTAAAAAAAGAGGATCTACATTCAGACCATAGAATTTACTCTTATGAAAATTCACTTTCAAACCCGACATCATCTCAAAACCTCTTAAAATTACCTTCATCGTCCACAGGGTTTGAAAATCAATTTTGCCCATCAATAAAGCATCATCAGCATATTGTAACAAAGAGTACTTGACTTCATCCCCAATATTAATTTTTTTGTATCCTCCCCTTCGAGTTGGTGATCTATATAGCCCCGCTAGACCTTTTACCACCACAAAAAACAAGAAAGATGACAGTGGATCACCTTGTTTGATTCCCTTTCCTGGTTAGAACTTTTTGTGATAAGGCTTTGGATCCACATCTACCAACCTGTTATATAATTTAGAAAGTACCAATTAACCGAGTCACGCTAATTTAAAATAATATTTATTTTAACATTTTAATTTTGTTTTAAAAGTATAATTGTTTTAAAAATCTAAAATTAGATTCATCCTTTCCCATATATACTCTTATTTATACTTATTAACTTTATACTAATATATTAAATTTTACAAACACAGACTGTAAATTCATTAGTGAAAGTATTGATGATCAAGGGATTTTAACTACATAAAATCTATAAAAGAAAAATATTTTAATTTATAAATATATTAATTAATATTTTTTAATAAATATACACTAATGTTATTAATTAAGATATGGTTTTAGAACGGAAGACGCAAACATCCGAACAGCACGTACTTACGTACTCTACAGGCATAGAGAGAGCGTGGCCCATCATATTTATAGTGACACGCTCATCAATTCCTCACCTTAGACGATGTGTGTGAATTCCATGATAGGGGCTATCTAACATATTTAGCATTAGATTAGATTAGATTAAACACCTATTTATTTTAGCATTTAAGGCTGTTTCCAAAGGTGTTTTTTAACTAAGATAAAATTTGAAAATAAAAAAGAGGAAGATGAAAAGTTTCCCCTCTGATAAATTTATCTTTTTATCTTATAAACGAGAGAAATGAATGGTATAATTTCCCTCAAAGATTGGCTGGTATAAATTATTTTAGAATTTGGTATATTTGAGTTGGTGATAACATATAATCGTACGATTAATTTATATTATATTTAGATGTAAGAGTCAACTAATTACATTGTTCAATGACCTTTCACGAAGAAAAATAAATTTTACTAATTCAATAATTAAATATTATGATATTGAGAATTTGTTAAGATTAAAAAAATAAATAATTTTTATAAAAAATAAATTTTTGTTTGAGTATAATTATAAAAGTGTTTTTATAAATGTATTAGTTTCCGTAGCTTATTAAAAAAATATTAGTTTTTAGTTTTTCATAAATATAACTTTGTATACGTTTATTTTGAAAAGCTATTCGAAGTTTACAATTTCTTTTAGCTTCTATTTTTTTTATAAAATTTTAACTAAGTATTTAAAAAAATTACAATAAATACTTATTCTATGTAAATTTATTTTTTATCTGTAGACAAAATCATTCATTATATTAATTTTGATATAATTAAAATTTTTTTAGATACGTTATCCAATAATAAATATTTACACTTTTTAAATATCAATTTATATGTTAATATTAAATGACTATCAAATAATTTTAAATTTATTTAAAAATTAATATATTTGATTTAATAAATAAAATATAAAATGAAATTGATAGAAATTATATTTTATAAAAAATATTAAAAATGTAATATGTAAAGTTGAGTAATCATATCCATAAATAAAAGATAATGATGAATATTTGGAATGTAGGAGGGAGGAATGAGTTGGCGCCTGGTTAGAAATTAGGATGTATTTTTTGAAAAATACAAAAATGGAAAAGGATACGTGGATGGATGGCTATGGTCTGGTGTCACCCCCTCATGCCTTTCACTTTTCATTTTAGCCTCACTCTTTCTTTTCTTTTTTATACTTTACTTTAAGATTAAGCCCTTATGCTTCTAGTAATAATTATGTTACCATATAACTACCAACTCCTCTCCAACTGCACATACCAATATCTATAATGTAGCCTAACAACCATCATCCTTTTTCATTTCAAACATACTTCACATTGTTTTATTATTTCTTTTTCTCGAAAAAACACTATTATGTATCTTTCTCTTCTACTCCAACACACTTTAATTGTTCTATTTTTTCTTCTTCTTATCATATGATATTACTTATTGTATTTTTTATCTTCTATTTTCCCCTTCAAAATTTCAATTTCAAACATATAATTTAATTTCTTAAAATGATTTATCTGCCCTAATTTTTTAATGCATCAGAAATAATTTAATGTAGTTCAACGATGACAGAAAGTACTGTACTTGCCTGGGCAATCTGAAATATGCGATTAAAAAATAAAAATTTAAGTACACCTGATATATTTAACAAAATCATTAATTTATTATCAATTCATAAACTTATTGATCCGCGTCTAACATGGAGATCTATTCGTAATTAATTCTCAATTATTCATAAATTAACACTATTAAAAATATATACTAAAAATCTTTTATTTTCCAATCATTATTATTATTTTTTTATTTTTATACTACTTTCCCAAAATTTCTAAAAATATATTTGTTGGAAGGTAAAAATTAAATAAAGTTGTGAACCTCTATATATTCTTACTTTAGGCGTGTTTTAATTTGATACAGAAGGCAGAATATATGTCTCCTTATATAAATAAAATGCAGCAAGAATAGATAAATGGGAAGTCCTAAATTTTATTGATAGAATTTAAATAAAATACAAGCTTAATATTATTATTCCCTTGGAAGAAAAGAAGGCCGGTAATGTTGTTCAGCATACTCTAGAACACAGATGGAGTTTGAGTTTTTTTTAAATAGGTTGAGGGGTAACTAATTAGGAGTGTTGTATGGTTCTATACTCCATACAAATTTGACAAACACCTTAGCACCCTGACTTTGGCTTCAAGTTGAAGTATGTATTGTTGAATGGTTTGGAAGAAAGTGTGCATGTCCATTCCTTCACTTCCTGGAACTGTCCCCTGCAGCTCCCTAAGCTTCTTTTGCATGGAACGTTTCACTTTCATAGCATTATTGCCCAAACACACTCTCGCCCTTCTCTTCCTTCCCCTTACATGTCTCGCCCATCGCCTTGTGCTGCTCATTTTCCTATATCACAATAACTACCTGCAAAGGACACACAATTTTTTATGAGAATAGATATGGGCTTGTCTTTCAAAGGGACTCGATGGATGCTTATATAGGCAAAGAGAGCCTGTGGATTTCTCTCACAAATAATTGAATTCACATTTGTAGAAAATGTTAGAGCTCTGTCAATTTCCAACAGTAGTTTGTGGTGGATACTCACACCTCTGCCATCTCCCAATGACTATCCAAATCCATTACGTGATCGTGTCTTTTCAGCTTCTATGATTCTGTCTTTGATCCATCTGCCTACAACTCACTACATATGCTATCAGTTCAAACACCACCAATTTTTCTATTATACCCACACCGCATATATTAAGTTCCATAAGTTTAATTATTTCAGACACTTTAATGTTATTACCCCATTTAATGTGTGATCAATCTCTTATTCTGTTAACAGATCGTTTTCAGACTTATTTTAATTATAAGTACTTAATTGTGTACATATTTACCATAGCTTACAGAGAAATTATTCATAACATGTCTAATTTTAACTTTTCTTATATAAAATCTGTCTAGGCGTATGTCAATTACAATTCCACGTGTTACTACATACTGAGCACATTCAATATTATAGTTTTAATAAATTCTTCGTAATAATTTATCACTTCAATATTTTATACTCTTCTATCACAACTCATTATTTCTATCACTTTTAAAGTATTAATTAATAAAATTAACAAATTTATTATATATAAATAAAAAGTTATGACTTAATACTGTGTAATAATACATCAGTTTTTTTTTTTCATAATTTATACTAACTTTTAGTTTCATCAACCAATGTATTAATCAATTATCTTAACCAAATGTTTTATGTTTTAAATATTAATCGTTAATATATTAGTTTTTAATATGGAGAGATTCGAATCCGCAACATCTTCCTCCCTTTCTCTCAACTTTATTTAAACTAATTTTAAACTTAAAAAATCACACGACAGTCACCTTTGGATTATCTAAAAAAAAATACTTTTATATATATATATATATATATAATAAATTCTATTAAATAGTATACAAAAACAAAGAAAATAAATAGATTGTACAGCGTCCTCTTTGTTTCTTTTGAATTCTTTGTTTGTACGGAGTCCTGTTGGTTTGTTTTGAATTACTTTCTCTTCATTTACTCCGTTTCTTTTCTAGTATCTATGAATATATGTGGTAGTGTTGGAAAATTTCTTGAAAGCTATCTTTCTTTGGCAATAAGAATTTTTTGTGAGAAAATGCTTTTAGACAAAGAAAATAATAGATTTTTGGGTAGGTGAAAACTAATTAACAACGATAACAAAATGACAATCTAGTGTGAAAAACTTCTATTAACTTCCTTTTAATCTCACCATTTACCTTAGTTGCCAAGTTATTCTTTCAGCGAGTGAGAAGAGAGGGAATTAATTAGAGGAAACCTTTAAAGTGACTGGAAAGATATTAGAGGTAATTAATATATTTCTAAAAATCTTTTTAATATTTTAGTTTATAATTATTTTTTACGTGTTGTACGTATTAGTTTTTAAAATTTTTAAAATTGTACTTTAACGTGTTTAAAAATAATATTTAAAGTATTTTAACGATTAATTTACAGAAAAAATTATTAAAAAATTAATATACCTAAACATTTAATTTAGGATCTAAGTGTGGTGTCTCCAAATTTTAAGAAAAAAATTATGGTTTATTCCAATTAATTAATTTTAATACATTTGAAATATTCCCATTGACTTTAATATAATTTTGAGCTAAATTTTAAGGCCAACAAATGTATAAGATATTTTTCATTAAAGTTATTCCATTTCATGATTTCATAATTAAACAATAAATAAATTTTTCATATTTTATATGTTTGTTTAAATTATTTTTGTTTAAAAGAACAATTTTCTATTAAATAAATTTCATCTGCTTCTTAAAAAAAATTAATAAACATTTTTATAAATACATTTTTTAAGTTTAAAATCAATGACTTAATATTTAGTTTTATAATCTGTTTTTTTAGAAAGTAATTTAAATATAAGCTGCTGGTACAACTCATGTTAGTTCTAGCTATATACGTAGGTACGTAAATATTTAAAGAACAAGTTAATTTTATGTGCCACAATGATTTTATTTTATTAGAACAAAATTATCTTTATTAGGAGAGGATATTTGTTGTCTAGATTTAAAGAAAAAGGCACAAATAATTATTTCAGGGATCCTTAATTATATTCGTGTAGATAATTAGAAATAGTAGTATGTAATTATATATTACTATAACTTTTAATCAATATTTTTTAATTTGTGTTGTTCATCGAAATTGCATTGGTCATTAAAATAGTCAAGACATTAATTAGTTTACTATTTAATTGTTTAAGTTAATAGTGAGTGATTCGAGATTAAATAAAATAATAATTAAACAATACATGAAATGATATAAAAAATCATAATATTATAATTTTCTGATTATCAAAACTAAAAATAAAGCATAATTATACAGTTTGATAACATTTAAAGTACATATAATAGTTCAAAACAACAAACATATTACAATAAATAAGTTGAAGTTTCAACTATATACGTCAATAGCTAGGAGTAGTAGGTGTGAAACTATTACGTACTATTTAAATCACTTTAAACCAACATTTTTTAACTGCATTGGTCATTAAACTAGTCAAAACACTAGTTTAAGGTTCAATAGATGATTTGAAATCGAACTAGTATCAATAAAATAATAATAATAATAATAATAATAATAATAATAATAATAATACATAAGATTATATAAAAAACATAATATCATAATTTTATAATTATAAAAGCTAAAAATAAACCATAATTAAGTTGTTTGTTAACAATTAAAGTACGTATAATAGTTTAAAACAACAAACCTATTATAATACATAAGTTAAAGTTTCAATCATATATTTATTAACAATAACACGTTTACATTTATAATAAAAAATATAGATGTTTTAGATTAATTTTTTAAGGAAAAGTTAACTTAATCCGTATGTATTAATTATTTTTTTACTTGCTACAAACTAGTTTTTGATATATTTTTATTGATTTTCTCAATTCTTGGATTGAATTTTATTCAAGTAGATTATCTAGTTTAATTGAACCAATTTTTTTATTAGTTCACCAATTTTTCAATTTAACTTACTAGTCATGTTTTAATAGATAAATAGAAGTTTCTTAAAAATAAGACGAGTGATAAGATAACTTTATCATCAATTCTTTTCTAAAACTCTTTCTATAACTATTTCCTCCATCCCAAAATAATTATTGTATCTGAAAAAAAATTCAAAATAAATTATATATTTAACTTTTCAATATAATATTAATAATAAAATTAATTTTATAAAACTACCATTCATTTTTATTTATCAACAAAATTTTTGTATTTACGTGAAACAATCTAAAACAACACTTATTTTATAATGAACGGAATATAAAGTTATAAAGGTGTAAGTATAAGATATCAGAATTAGATTAGTTTTTTCATAAACACTTCCAAGGGAAAAATAAAAGATATATAATTTTTTTCATAAAATAAAAACAAGTTCAAACTACTATTTTAAAAAGTTTCAAAAGGAGATTTATACATTAATTTATAATTTTTTTATTTTCATATTTTAAAAATATTTTAGGAGATGTACATAAAACAGATCTTAAATACATGTTAATATATACATGATTCATGAATGCTCCCCTCCTTGATATATACATCTTGTTATGCCTTTCAAAAAAAAAAAAAAAAATCTCACAAGTCCATAGCCACACCATTTTCGTACTTTGTAGATAATTTTGCTTCTCAGCTTGAATATTTTCAATTTTATCACCCATTTCTTTAAATCAAACTGGGAGTTCTTCTGTTACTTTTGAGGTGAGTAAAACTATAGGTATGAAATTCACTAATTTTTGAAAATGTATTTGTATTTTATGTAAAAAGTAATTATAATTTTTAAAGAGTAGCTTGAAAGTTTTTTAAAATAACAATATTAAAAACATTACGTTTTTTTATATAAAGTCTATTAAAATTAAATGAAATGAAAGAGTGGGAAGTGTATGCGTTTGTTTGGAAGGAGGACAATAATGAACCCATACACATACACATGCAGTCCTTTTCACAGCTGGGCTCGTGCGTCGCCTCGTGCACATTGTGAGGGATTGGTGTAAATCACAGAAATAGGTACAAAAATCATGCTGCGATGTTTGGTTTTATCTGCAAACGCATTGAAAGAAAAGATACTGATCCACCTAGGGAGAAGAAGAAGAAATATATAAATTCCATACCATTCTAAAAATAGTAAGAATAATTCTAAATTTTTCAATAACATCTTTTTATTAAACCTTCTCCCTAGCCAAATTAAGATAATGTTAAATATTTTTAAACTAATAAAAGAAGAGAGTAGCACGTTGTACGTGGTACATTTAAAAGCGCTTTGTGAGAAAAGGACATTATCAAAATTCATATATTTTACCAAAATCAATTAGATGATAAAATGATTATAGAGAATTAATCAAATTATTCTTCTAAATATTTAATTAATGCGACTGTATATTCATAACTGGAACTCAAAATGATTGATTAAGCCATAATTAATGAGGATTTTGGTAGTGAGAAGGACATGTTATTACTGAAGAAAAAGTTGAGCTGAATACATTATTCAACAAACGGGGCGTCAATTCATTGATTACATCCCAGAGCATGGAATCGGATGGTGACCAATCTTATCAAGAAAAATACTTACACGTCTTTTTCTAACGTTGGGAGTATCTGAAACTAGCGAAGACACCAGCCTAGCCCAGATAAAGATTGGCACTGCACTATTATTGTTGAAAATAATGTTAAATTGTACATATTTATACATACATATATAGTTTCATGAACCTCTCGTACACGTCTGTCAATTGCATTCAAATGCTATTTTCTTTTTTATGTATTCACTATTCATACAGCAATTTTTCAATCATTGCATGCAACTATGTTGAAAGTATTTTTATTTTTAGAAGAAAATTTCGTCAAGTTGGGATGCATTTGTAGTGTGCGTGTGTATATATATATATATATAGTTTACACTTTACATACTAGGGGTGCAAAAAGTGTGAGTAATATTTTCCGAGCATTTGTGACAGATGGGTATGGCAGTGCGATTTTAAGGTGGGGGGGTTATGCGTATGCGTATTTAAAGGCATACACGTGCGTAGCTTTGAAGGGGGCCTTTATAGGTGTCAGGAGGCTTTTTCTACCACAACTTCTCTTTCATGATAAGGCTACAGCATATAATCATAAGGAGTTCAATAGACTAGTCTTTTCATTATGTGCATGTGGCTTCCGGATTTTCTGCCTTCACGTTCCAGCAATCATCCCAAACCCCCTCTCCATCCATTTTATAATTACCGCACCTAAATTCAACTCCTTTGCTTTTGATCAGTGTCAGAAACTTAATTGCCACTAGTACTACATTGTTTATGTGTCATTTGACTAACTGATATGAATGCCAGAATTAACAGCATATGGTGAGAAATTTTACTAGTGCAGGGTAAGAAAAACTGAAAAACTGAAAAACTAAACTAGCTATTAGGCTATATTGAAATACATGCACACGCTTGGCAGCAACAAGGAGATGTAAAATTGTAAATCATGCATTATTTCAATCAAAAGGGAAGCAATGGTCAAGAGGAACATGATACATATTTTAGCTTTAAGGACAATAACATTATCAATTTGACAGTGGCAGACCAGATATATGGTAGAGTTACCACCACTACGAGATCCTCGGGGGTTGTACTTATAAAGTTACTTAATGGCACAAAACGAAAGTGACATTTCGGTCAGGTCCAATCCCGTCTAGTAAAATTTCTCTGGCATATGCAAATGTTATTTGGGCTTATAAAATGCAGCACCACATGAGGTTGTATCTTTACTTTGGAATTTTACAGCCTAGCTATAGTAATCATATTGGGGGCTGGCATTTGCATATGCCATATCAACAAATGCAACACACAAGTGAAGTGATGCTTACCATGCCGGATCCTTTACGAAGTCAAAACATTAACCATAGGATGCAGTGTTATATTCTACACTGCCTCCCTAGCTATATGGGATTGTTGGGACCAAATAAAAGGGTCTAGTGCATGCGTAAGATTTTAGCTACATATAAGTGCATGCACTTCTCTTCTCCAATACCTACCTAAGAAATAGCCCTGACACCCCAATATATATAGCATTTACCACATGGGGTAAGAGTAAAATACATCATGCTCCAATCTTGTACGACCCAAGTCAAAACTGGGGTTGAGATGTTACGTTTTAACAACTAAAGTTGAAGGACGATGACATAAAACAGATGATTAAGTAGTGTAGGCCATAAAGACCTGATGCACGGTTAGTCCCAAGTACAACATAACTTTTCAAAACCCAGATTGGAGAGAAAACCATTCAAATGTTTGCTTCAATTAGCCTTTTAACGACAATGAATTATACAAATGGCTTGTCATAATTAGCAACTGTTGATGAAAGTGACAGAGGAGATGACTTGCACGTTAAGAAGAAATATCTCAACAGCGAATCAGCAATGAACGAAAAACAGTAACATTACGGACAGCTTCCCTGTCTGCCTCCTAAAAGTGGTACAAAGATGAAGAAACAACGAACAACGAAGTCAAGAATGTATATTTACGTGCATATGCATGTATCAACTACTAAAGTTCTATCAAGTTTTAAAGAAAAAGCTAATGAAAAAACATGGTTACCTTCATTTTATAATTGGCAGTAAGCGTCATCCAAATTAATACAAACCAGCTTCAAACACATCACACTTGTGGGGCAATTCATATTTCTATCAATGTTATCATTATATTAAGAACACTATTTGTTAAATTTGGAAAATCAAGATTCCAAACTTAACTGAGTTTTTATTATTCATCCAGATGCAGAATATAACCAAGAAAAACAGGACTAATAATTAGATACCGGCAAGTCTCGACTAGTACACACGGGTTGATATATCACTGACAGAGTTTGTCCTCCCAAGCTTTTCTACTCAGTTATTGTATAAATACTTTTAATACATGTTTGATTTGTTTTCTATTTTGTATTTTTGCTATTATATTTTTAGTGAGAATTATAAAAATACGATGACTTCATTTCATTCCCAAATTAAATTTCAAAATCAGAAAAGAATGAGTCACGCTTTGCATTTATTAGTGAAAATCATCACCATAAATAAAACAATTCGAAACCCATCTTAACTTATGAGGGCGTGTTCCATGTCCCTTTAATATCCCAAAAGAAAAACCATCCTTGCATTTTAGTTGGCTGAGCATTCAATGTAAATTCCAATAATGTAGAAAGAAACATGGCCGGTCTTCGAGTCATTAGTCTAATGTATAGGTAAAACGATCATTTAGAATTTCGTGATTGCCAAAGATCACTTTATAAATAAGGTCCTCATTGACAATCTTGATGATGGAAAAGCCCACCAACCTGATAAGGAAGTTTACCATTGAAAAAACTCGACATTACATGAGATACACGTCAAACTTAATACAAACAATGGCACTAACATATTCCACAAAAAACAAAGACGATACATAACTAGTAAAATCCCACTACGATTACAGCTATATACAAAAGTTTCAATCAACTATGAGTTCTCACTTGCGAGTTGAGGGTGACGATTCCTGCAGGAATAAATGTAAGAGTTATATATCTGTTCAAAACCATTCTTAAGTCAAAGACGTGCAAGGATTCATTATGGTAATTCAGCTTCCCATACCACAGTAACAAACAAAATACAGGTTGTCAAAATCCATCACATTACAACTCATCAAGCTTCAATCAATAATGTTATAAAATCTAGTTCCAACTACCATTTTAACTTATACATGTCAGCAACATTACATGTATTTTTCCTCTTTTTTCGTTTTGCATTCTATTTAAATACGTAGCATTGTTAGTTTCAGAAGTCTTGCAAAACAAGGCCGTTATCTTAATTTACAGTGAACTTGTAGAGTTTATTTAATATAAAAATAATATTTGGAAAACAAAGACTCTATTCATTATTCACCATAAGGTAAACACCTATGACAAATCATAATATATAGCAACATAGGACAAAAAGTTGACGACACAAGGTTTGATGGCAACAAAACTTACACTACAGTTGATCTTCAAGGTCTTTAGAAAATCAATACAGGTAAAGGTTTTTTTTGGGCTAATGATTAGGGCTATATAGTAAAATGTGTTTAATGGTTCCTTTGAAATTGGTGCAAATGCATAAAACAGAGAATGGATTCTCTACAACGACTTTGGATCTGTGTTTGCTTAGATGCTGAAATGCTCAAACACCATTCTAGCCAATCCAACAAGACACATACTTTTCTGTTAAGGTGCTTTGAAAGTTGCATTACTTGCAAACCAAACACACTTCACAGCTGCATGGGATTTTCTAGCCTTTCAATAACTTTATCAATATAAAAATTTTATTTTAAAATTGGTGTTTGAAAGAATAAAAGGCGAGATTGTAACACCTACCATGTGAAGTTTTTTTTTTTTTTCAACAGAGAAGATACATTCCCCATAAAACAGTCATTTTGCATCAATTGGGACAGAAAATACATTTATTTCAGTCTTCAATGCTTGCTTCTTGACTTCAGAATTTTATACATGAATTTACCAAGTCACTTCACAATCGTCAATTTAGCTGGTCTCATCTTCCATGAAAAAGGCTGATAAATTACTATGTTATCTATAATGCCAACCAATAAATCTAGTACAACAGTTAATGAATTAAAGCAGCTACATTAGTAAACTAATGCATTTTATGAAGCAAAAACTTTTACTTGGAGAAGAAGTTGGGCGACAACTTTGGTACACAGTTTGCTTCACAGTTTCTGTGCGTCCCCAACTGCTTCACAGTTTAGGAATATGACTTTCAGAACTTGCATTTTGTAGAGGATCGGTTTGTTCATTAAATTTCTTTGTCAACCTTCTGGTTGAATCACCCATTCTTATCATTCCACAGTCCTGCAAAGGTTCTGGAATTTGACAGATCAACACAAAATAAATGCATATTATATAATTTGTTAAGAGTCACAAACCACTTATATATTATATTATTTTAGGTGGTTAGTTTAAGCCTAACTACTGTATATTGAATTTAGCACTATTTTTAGTTGATTTGGGACTTGAGCTTCTTTCCCAATACTACAAATTAAATATAAATAAGAGAAATGTAATGTTTAACCAGCAAAATCAGGTGACAGCGTCACAGCGGTATCTCATGTCCTCACATTTCACTTTCTGTTTTTCGCATGCACTGCTCAAATATTAATTGTCTAAAGCGAATATGGCATCTTAGAATATTACTGAGAGGACCACAATGTATACACCTCTAGGGCATAGTAAGACATCTTGGTAACAAGTGAGACAAGGCATCATTTGAGATAACTGATAAGAAAATGCAAGCAAATAAGGTGCCCTGAGTTGTTTTACTCTTTTATGCAGCTCCGAGCCTCTGACTAATTAATACTACACATTTTTTGTTTTTCAGGACTCGCCTTTCTCGGGGATCAACCTTTCCATCATTCAGTGTTATTAAATAACTACCATGGCTGCGCAATAGCGGCATTGCATGACGATTTTCTGCCAACAGCAATACAAAATTGGTAAAAGAATGTCCGCCATGAACCATAAGTTATATGGCGTGTTTTTATAGCGAAAGTTTTGCCTTCACTATGTTTCTGTCATCCAAGGTTGATAACACTGCCATCATTCCAATTCAACCAAAACATTTTTATATTGGTAATTTGGTGTACCCTGTATGTTTCAGTTTCCAAAATAAAGCTACAATTTTACTCGATTATGTAATGCTGAATAAGCTATCAAATATCAGTTCGATGTGGGAGGAGATAGCAAAACACTATTTTCACGGTGCCATATTGGGATAAGCAGTTTAACTAAGGTCTTATTGAGTAGTTCTTATGTAAACATTTACGTATAACAGGATAATTTTTTTTTTTTTTTGACAGAATAGGATAAGTTTTTTGTCTCTGTTTTACACTTTTCAATAAAAATTCCACTTATATTCCTTAAGCCTTGTCTCTATGTTAGCCAAACTGCTCTTCCATTAAAATACCAATCTGTAACCTTTTAACATAAAATTTGAGACGAGAATTTTTTGCTATTTTAGCAACTACTGTTTGAAGTATAGACATTCTACAATAGGTAACAATCAAAGTTGAAAGCAGCATGGAAGTATTTACAACAAGTGTACCTTGAGATGCATGGGGAAGATGAAGCAGTGGTGCATACATATAAACGTCAGATTTAAGATACTCCCCAAACGTCTTCTTAGCTTTTACAGGTATTTTAGATTCCACCCCTGAAACTGAGACATCATAAAAAGGTAACAACTACTTCATCAAATAAAAAATGAAAGGAAAAGCAACTGTAATTGAGATGTGAAACGAAAAAGAAGAATGAAGGGTAAGTGTGAAACCTTTAGCAGAGTAAGGGAAGGCGTTGAGTGAGGGAAAATCAGAGAGTGGAGAAGAGAGGAGAGGGGCATACATGAAAGTATCAGACTTAAGATAATTCAAAACCTTTTCCAGTAACACTTTCCTTCCCCTTCGCTTAATGGGTTTCTTCTTTTGAACTCTCAGGTGCGCTCTTTTTTCCATTTTTTCTTCTTCTGCCAAAAATGCAACTTTGCAGTCCAAGGAACAGTAGAACTATGTTGTTTGGCGGTTTGCAACTCGGACAACGGGGCACGTGTCCGATTCCGAGGAACCGCTACTGTCACGTGTCATGTTCCTATGCAGGCCGCCGTTCATGCTTATTGGGCTCTTATGGCAACTTCTAGTAAATTTCTTTTGGCATTGCTACCATTGTTCTTTGCACTTTCAAAATCGAAAACACTCCACGTATCATGTAATCAGAAAAATTTATGCACTACATACATAGAATAAATTTTAGATCATGTAACCCGAATAACATAAATTTGAAACTTAATTTTGAATAATCTGATCTGCAAGTCAAAGAATAAAATTCAAATTAATTAATCCAAATAATGAATGATATGAAAAAATAGATTTGAGACGTATATCTTGTGTAGCAAAAGACATATTATAAATGGTTATTGAGATGTCACCAAAAGTTGTGTCGTGAGAGATGATTTACTGTGATTGTATGATGGAAGTAATATTTTGGGAAGAGGAAAACGAAGAAGGAAAGATGATGTTGCTATTGAGATATGAGTAAATACTTTAAAATCTTAATATGTTAAAAGGTAATAAAAATATTTTAAAATTTTTAAAAATATATTCACCTCGTACACAATTATAACAATAGTGGGATGTTAAAAGAAAATGTTACAATTCCTTTATACTCCCTTTATTTTTTAAGTACTAAGTTAAATTACTTAAATAACTTGCACAGAATTGTGAAATGGCAATTCCTATTGCCCCTCCCTTGCACAACTTTCCTTTAACACTAGAACTAGAATATATTTTACTTTTTTCTTTAGCAGCACAATGCACTCCCCATTTTCATTACACCTTTTCTTCTCTCTTTGTTTCTTGTTCAATTACGTGTTCCGAAATTTATATATTCCTTCTTTATTTAGGTATCTTATTAACAAGAATAAAAAATTAAAATAATAAAGTTGCAAAGTAAAGGAAAAAATAAATTAATTTTATTCTGAAAATTATTTTTTAAAATATATTTTTATGTTTAAAATTTAAAAAGTATTTTCTAAAACAAAATCAAAAGAGTATTCCCAAAACTACTTTATAAAAAATGCTTTAAATTTTAAGGTATTTTTTCAAAATATTAAAAATCAAACAATTGTTCTATACTACTAGAACACTTTTTCAGCTATGGTATTTCAAAATTTTTAAAAACAAACATATATTTCGGAATGTTAAAAATAAAACATATTTTATAAAGGATTTATTGGAATATAGTTTCCTTTTGTTTAGGAGTAAATTTTTTATAAATACTAATTTAAATTTTATTTTTCTCGTACACTTCTCTTAAACAAACCAATTGTACTAACACATTTTACATTTTTTTTTTCATTACATTCAATCTTATAATTAGACACTTTCTTTTTTCATTCTTTTTATTAGGTTCTCTCTCATACTATTCAACTCCTCAATAGACTAAATTTGTTCCTTGCTCACCTTTTCCCTTTGATGATAGGGTTCCGTATATCTCTACAATTTCGAATCAATAGTCTAATTTGTTCTTGTGGAGCACCCCTTGTAGTCATCAAAATTGAATAACAATTATCAATTTTATGCCTTTTTGGTTGTTATTCATTCTTATTATGATTTTTTGTTATTATCATTGTCACAATTTAAATAATTCTACAGTATTTTTAGTTATGGGCATAGAGACAATGTAAAAGAAAAAGAACTACATTTTGGAACAATATTTTGAATTCACGAAAGTACTTTCAAGAACAAAAAGTATCATAAATGTGTTTCAAAAAGTACTTTTTAGAAAATATTATATTTTGAAAAGTACTTTTTAGTATACAGATATTATGTTTTGAAAAGTACTTTTCGGAGTGTTAAAAATGAAGTCCATAAAAAGGTGTGTTTTTTCTCTATTTATATTACGGATAATTTTGGTTTAGAAAAAAATTATAATAATAAAAACTTAAAAACAAGAAAACATAATGGAATAGAATATAAGGACTGTGGAAATAAAGAATGGCTAGGCTCATTTATTTACATTTTCATGTAATGTTAGATATCCTTTTTCATTTTTATTCTAAATATTTCATAAAATATCTTTATAATTGTTAATTTTTTTCATGAAAGATACATCTCTCTAATTTAAATATTTTTTTCTTCCTCCATACCTCTAATCCACAAATTACCTCATTTCACAATCATTTTTTATTTGACAAGCATCATCTTTCCTCCATCATGACCTCTTATCCACTGAAGATTGCCCGTCTCTTCCTCCATCACCAACCTATTCCAACCACACACTCTTCTTGTAACACCCTTAATTTTAATTTAGAAATTAGAAATAGATATTATGAAATTATATCCATCTTAGAATTTTAGTGATACATTATTAAAATTTTATAGTATTGTTAAATTATAAAAATAGGAATTTCATAATTTATTCAATTTTAAAGAATATTCTTAAATAAAAGCATTTTTTTGAAAATCCGTTGCTAAGCGATGTGAGAATTTCTTCAATGTTAAGAATTGGCGGTCACTAAGTGACAACCCAAAATTCGCTTAATGACCATCTGTGGCTTAGCGATGTGAGACAAAAATAACTAAAACACATTTGGTAACGTCTTTACGAATAGAATTCGCTAAGCGAGCAGACCCAAATTTTTACTATAAATAGGGATAGCTATATTGCGAATTGGAGGGGAAAAAGGAGAGAGAATGGAGAGAGAGAGAGCAAACCTTTGAGGGAAGAAGCTCTTGAGAAAGAAAAGAAAGAAGAAAGAAAGTAAGTCCTTAAAAAAGGAAGCTTTTGATAAAGAGAAGTGAAGGGAGAGTTCTTGAGAAAAAAATTAAGGTTTCAAAGGTTCTACACCACCCTTAAAGCAACCTCTTATCAAGGTAAGTAGGGAGTGAGATGGGATTTATAAGTCGCGATAGGTGTTAGTTTTAATAAACTATGTGTGCTATTACTTTTAGTTAATTATTGTTTTATTAGTTATTGTTTTATTTATTGCTTACTTGATTTATAAGTGCTTATTACCTTGATTGTTTAAGTGAAATGATCAAATATAATATGTATTCAAAGGCAAGCTGAGTATGCTCTATGGTTGCGGTTTGATTCGATCTTTCACATCAGAAAAAATGTCTTTGGGTAATGGATTGTATTATTCTTGTATGAATATTATTATTACTTTTGAAGAATGTTAAAGTTACTAAATTTCAAATGGATGGTTATATGTGATTTAGAATATTTAATTGGTGACTAATATTCATTAGTAATGATTGAAAGATTATGAGGTGAACTTAGTAAAAAGTTCTAGGTTCCTTAATAGAGGTATTATACCAATGTAGGTATAACATGTTTTGAGGGAATTATTATCAAGCACTTTACGAGGTAAAGTAAGGGTATATCCTTTCGAATACCCTATAGTAACTGGTTTAGGATCAGTCTATTACACCTAACTGGGGGTCAATTGACCGAGGATTAGTACAAGAATTTCTGGTCAGGAACCAACATGCTATCTCTGATTGAGGGTCTAGATCATAAGACTTGGTTAAGGGTCAGTATAGTGATTCTAGTTCAAGAATGTTATACCTGATTGGGGGTCAAGACTATGAGAATTGGCTGAGGTCAGTATATTAATTCTAGTAAGAAATTAGCATATTATATTTGGTATTTTGGGAATGTGCTAAGAGATTGTATCTTTATTCGAAATGAGGATTATGTATTATTAATGATTGGTGAGGAATGGTTGAGATATTGTAAAGCGAACTTAGTAAAGGTCTTATACCAGTGGATGTATGACATATTTTTGGGGAGCTATGATTTGACACTTTACGAGGTAAAGGGAGATTGTTAAAGTATATCATTTTCAAATAAAAAAAATACCCTATAGTAACTGGTCTAGGATCAGAATATTATATTTGGTTGCGAGTTAAGACTATGATGATTGGTTAAAGATAAGTATATTATTTCTGGATCAGAATAATATAACTAGTTGGGGGTTAAGATCATGAAGATTGGCTGAGGGTCAGTATACTGATTCTGGTCAAGGACCAGAACATATTTTGTTAGAATATATAACTTTCTAAGTTGAAAGAATAATTTGCAGTGATTGGTCTGGGACTAGATAATATGTTTGGCTAAGGTCAAAACTGTGGGAAATGTCTGAGCATCAGTATGTTAATTTTGGTTGAGGACCAAATTAATATATCTAATTGGGGGGGTAAGACTATTAGAATCAACTGAGGGTCAGCATATTAATTCTATTTAAGGGCCAGATTATTACATCCGGTTGGAGGTTGATACTACTTGGGTTGTTTATTCAAAAAATATATTTTGGTGGTTAGAAGAATATATATGACTATCAATTATTTTCAAACGAGATTCTTGATGATTGGAGTGAATAATCTAGGATTTGTCATACATAGTGTTCAATGGATGGAATTGATTCTAAGATTGAGATAAGTAAGAGGGAATTGTAAGATAAGAGTATGTGGAATTGAGTTCTAAGAAGGACCTTAGACCCTATTATGTGTCTAGTTTATTAAGATTAATATTTATGGTTTATAAATATTTCACTCCTCTATATGTTTTCTCTATATACTTCTTTTTCATATATGTTTTTGGGGAATGAAGAGGATCTTGATTAGACAAATGCAATGGAGAATTTTGAAGATTTCATATATGCATGATGTTTAGCTATAAATGATGTTTGTATTGGATGACTTATGTTAGTTTCTTTTGTCAAAGGATTCACTACTTTGAATTAATTTAATTTGGATTAATAATTATATATGATGTACTCTGTAAAACATACTTGTTCACTATTTGTCAAAGGATTTACTACTTTGAAATGAAAACTTTTGGTCCATACTTGTTCTATATTGTTTTAAATAATATTATGATTCTTTATGTAAAATTAAGTTTTAAAAATTCCTTATAATTGTATAAATACCTTTGACAACTTTTCTGTAATTTCATAAATGAACTTGGTAGAAATTTGGATCGTTACACTTCCTCAATTGTCAAACATCACCACGACACCATCGATTTGTAATCTCCATTGTGGAAGTTCAATTATTATCTCTATTTTGCACATTTAAATCTATATACTATTTTAATTTGTCTTCAAACTCCATTTCTTTGTTTCATGTATTGGTGTTGCACTTATCTTGTTATAGAATTTGCATCATTTGGTGTCAAATGTTTGTATATAGTCAAATAGGGGTTTTATAATTGCAATAATTATAAAAAGGTTACAATATTATATCAAAGGTGTATGTTTGGAAATACAAGATTTTGGAAAGTATTTATACTTTTGAAAAATACTTTTCTATGTCCTTAACATATGAGAAAGGAAAAAAAATGCACCTACTTACAAATTATAAAGAATATCAAAGTAAAAGTAAATGATTGACGAAAGTGCAAAGCAAATATATGGTATACAGAATGATGGAGATGTGTTGAAAAATATAGCTTAAAAATTAATAAAATGGAAGTACAAATTAGGGTTTATAGAATAACATAAAATAGAATTAAGATTTATATTAGTTTAAAAAAATATTTTAGTGGTAAAGATTGTCTCAAATACCAAGCAAACACTAGTGGATCTTAGATAAAAAATTTGGAGGTGCCAAATTAATTTTTTATATATAAATTATATTTTTTTAATAAAAAAGAATAACATAATTTTTGTTTTCTCTACTAAAAAAAAACATGCATGATAATAAAATTTAAGAAAGATTATTATCTTTTATCGGTCATTTCATAAAATAATCATAAAAGACTATTATTAAATGTCAAAGGTTACATGGCATGAAGTCAGCCAAAGTAGTTGAAGTAAACTCGAAGATAAGTGATATATTTGTCTCTTATTATATAAAAACTAGTATACTAACATAGTCTAGGCTACTTGTATGATATAATATCACATGAATGCAAGAAACTCAAAACTATACGGTGCAAGTCAAGAAAAAAATCACTTAAACGTCAATAATTATTTATGGTGTGTCAAAATTTAGGAGCAGTTACACAAATCAAATATGTGATGTTATTATATACATCTAAAACTTTACATGCAAGTTTAACATAAAACTTATTATCACAATAATAAAAAGAAAAGTAGAGTTAGTCAAAGAATTGTTCTACACTCTTTTGATGACTCGTCATCTTCAATAATTGAGTCAAAACTAAAACTTTATAAGCCAGAATTAAAACTTATTGCAATATCTCTTTTAATATAAACTATCATACTATTTGCTAAAAAGTTAGCTTCCATTTTATTTCTCTACTTAGTCTTGATTATTTTCATTGTAAAAAAAGATTTAATTTATCAATCAAATAGTAAACTTTAACTTTTTATATATAATCATATTCAAAATCTTGACTTTCTAACTTTCTGATATTAATATAAATAATAATATAATAATATATAAATATAATTTAAAAATATATATACATATATAAAAAATTGAAAAAAGTTTGGAGGAGCCTAGATCCTGAAAGAATTTTAGAGGCATCCAAATTCTTGATTCTTTTTATTATTTGCATATTAGTCTTTATATTATTGGTATCGTTTAATAAGTGCACAATCAATTGTTAAGCATCACAGTGACATGATCTCTCTCATAGTTGGCAGTTCACATCATTCATATTAAATATATAAATTAAATACATAAGAGGTAAAAATATTTTTGACGATTTTAACCACTAAAAATAATAAAAATTAAAATTAAAAATAATACAATCTTCATTAACACAACTAATTAAATAAAAAATATTGAATATGTTCCCCTTCCCCACCTTTCTCTCCATCTACCTTTCCTCCTTTTTCTTGAACACCTCTCTCACCATTGATCACCTTCATCACCTCCCTACTCTTTATCCCTTTGTTCTTCAACTTCCATTGACCACCAAATACATTTTTACCACATGCTACTAGAGGGTTTTCCAAGAAGACAAAGGAGAAGAGTAAAGACTAAATGCTTCAGCACTGAAGAAGAATGTCATCATCAAATTTAGTTTCAATTTCAAAGGAAGTGTCGCCAAAAGCTTTGTCGTTTCTCGTAATGGCTTTGTTTTTGCTACTAAATGCTTCCCATTCTTTGCTTTGGATGATTTACAACAAAAAACTTGTGGTTTTACGCTTTTTGAATCTTTTTCTTTGATAGGTACTTCTAATCTTTTCTATCAAAGTTTGTCCTAGCTAACAATGGTGTTTCGCATGTCATCAATGTATATCTTTATCGCATCTTTCAATACCAGTTACACCAGAAAATACAAATCACTAGGTAAAATGGAATACTTGGTGGTAAGGGAATGATTATATATAAAGGGAGAAAGAAGAGATTCACTTACTCTTCATCATCACCCTCCATTTTCTTAAAATCAAATGATTGTAATGAGTAACTAATCTCAATAATTAGATTGTAAGAGAATGAAAGGTTAGGATGAAGAGTAATCTTTTAAACTTATTCTAAGTTAATCTCTCCTCTTTTATTTATATATATATATATATATATATATATATATATTTATATATATATATATATATATAAATATATATAACCACCATTTAAATAAAACGATGTGTTTCAAAATATTTAAAAAATGAAGTTATTTGATCTAAAAGCATTTCAAATTTTTTGCATTAGTAAAATTCTTTGTGCAAACATAGAGTAAAGGAGCTAATAGTCAACACTCTAATGTTTTAGAAACTAAAATGATATTTCCTCCATAAAAATGAGGTTTTTTATATATATCAAAAAATAAAAAAATTACCAAAATAACTCAGCCCCATATTATTTACCTAAATTACTTCTTTTACTATTTATGTTGAGAAATTGGTTTGAGGGAACCAATTTATCGACGTGATTTATTTATTTCTTTTTATGTAAACAGCTTAAAAGAAATTGGTGGTTGGGCAACCAATTTCTTATAGGTTTTTATTTTTATTTTTTTAGTTGAATCTTTTTAAATTTATTTTTATTTATGTATATTATTTTCAATCATAAACTTTAAAATTAAAATTTTAAAATATTTCAGTTAATTTTTATTTTATTTTATTATGTATTTGATTTTTACATTGTGTATTTTTTTTGTTGTTTTAATTTTTTTAATCGTTTCTTTATTTATATTTCAGTTTATATTTTTTAAGTTAATATTTTTAAATATCTTTTGCCAAAATAATTTAAAATATTAGATTTAAAAATCTTAATATCAAAAGTATGATTTTAAAAAAATTTATTTTGAAACCCAATATTTCAAACTATTTAGGTAAAAAGCATATAAAAATTTAACTTAAAAAATATAAACTGAAAAATAAATTACGTAGTGTTTAAAAAAAATTAAAACAACAAAAAAAGATACATAACATAAAGATAAAACACATGATAAAATAAAATATAAATAAATAAAAAATTTAAAAATTTTAATTTTAAAATTCATGATTTAAAAAAATATACATAAATAAATAAATAAATTTAAAAAAATTCAAAAATAACTAAAAAAAGAAAACCGAAAATGAACAACTAATTTCTTATATGATTTTTTTTTCATATTTTTTTAATTTTTTTAATTTCTTTTTAATCTTTTTTATGTACACATGTTTTTCTAAAGTACGAATTTAAAAATTTTTTAAGTTAATTTATATTTCATTTTATTTTTTATGTGTTTTATTTTTATATTGTGTATCTTTTTCATTATTTTAATTTTTTTTTAAATTCTTGGTTATTTATTTTTCAGTTTAAATTTTTTAAATTAAAATTTTGAAACCTAATATTTCAAATTATTTTGCTAAAAATCATTTTAAAAATTTAACTTAAAAATGTAAATTGAAAAATAAATTACAAAGCATTTAAAAAAACTTAAAACAATAAAAAAAGATACATAGCATAAAAATAAAAAATATAATAAAATAAAATATAAATTGAATAAAAAATTAATTTTAAAATTCATGATTTAAAAAATTATATATAAATAAAAAATAAATTTAGAAATTCAAAAATTGACTAAAAAAACCAAAAAAAAAACTATAAAAATTGGTTGTTGGGTAATAAATTTTTTATAAGTTTTTTATAGAAAAAAAAGTACGTTTTTAAACCCTAAACCCTAAAAAAAAGTAGGTTGAGAAATTAGTTGCTCCCTAACTAAGTTTTCAACATTAAAAATATCTAAAAAGAAACTTCTTATAAGAAATTAGTTGCGCAAACTTTTTACACAAAAAAAATTGTGTTGAAAAATTGGTTCTACACAACCAATTTCTTAACATAAATAGTAAAAGATATTATTTAGAAAAATAATGTGAAGGTTGGATATTTTGGTAAATTGTGTTCTTTATTGGTATATAAAAAAAAGCCTTAAAATGACTGTCACATTTAAAAAAAATCATAAAATAAGTTTTATATTTGATTTTTCAGTATAATACTTTTTATCTTTTCATCACATCAAATACGCTTTTTCACATAATTCTATATTTATCTATGATATCTAGTATAAAATTCTATTTACTCACTTGAAATTTAACATGTTTCTTCTCCGTTTCTTTTCCTACTAAAATTGAAAATATTGTATTTGATATATATTAATAGAAATGTTAGTTTGTTAATAGTATTATTCTCTTTTATTTATTTATTAATGCATAAAATAATTTAAAACAATATATTTTTGTTTGAACTGTGTAAAAAGCAGTTTGTCCTTTAAAAGTTATAAATAAGGAGCAAATAAAGAAAGCTAAACAAAGTAGTGAGTAGAACGAGGAAAAATGTTGGAAATTTTAAGCAGGAGGCTTTATTATGTGATGTGCATAAATATAGATTGAGGAAATTCCACCGGCCAACCCACCTCCTTTTTTGAAAACTCCAACCAATAACCGCCCCCCATTGAACCAGTAATTAACGCTGCACTTTAAATAAACGGTTGCATTAATTACCCTTTTCTTTTCCGCGTTTCAAAATATATAGCCACATGTCCTTTTCACTCCCAGATCTTGTGAGGATATGTGCACTAAATGAATAATACAAAATAGATTCTTTAAAATAACAAAAGCAATAAATTATTAAAAACAAAAAATAAAGAAAGCAATCAGAATGGTAACACGTGCTCTTGCTTTGGCTTAATTCTTCATTTATGGCATGAACGAATCACTGTCAATGTGATGATATCATCAACATACAAGAAGAAACGTTAGAAATGTAATACAGGGACTTGAAAGAATATAACCATTTTTTATTTGGACTGAAGATTGTTTTTTAATTTTCTTTAACTGTGTGAGTCTTGCTTGACACTGGCCTTAGGCCATGTTTGAGTGCTGCTTCCCACACAAGATCGATTCTGTTAACATCTATGGCCCCAACTTCGTGATGAGTCCAACCTTGAAGACTATGTACCACTCCTCCTGCATGGCACGCATGAACCACTCCCCTTTCCATTGTGTACTGCATGTACAAGACAGACACAATATGGTGAAAAATAGTATGCAATTGCTTAACCAGAATACCAACTCTACCTTATCAATCAAAGGAAACAATGAGACAGATGCTGCTGAACTTAAATAGCTCACCTCACAACACCCAAGCCCCTCTACGTCTTCTGGTAATCTCATGGCTGCCAGATCACCATAAGTACAGTCTTTTCTGAATGATAGAATGGGTGGAACAACAAATTGATGAAAATGGGTCCCACGTGGAGCCCAGTATTGCTCTCTTGGAGTTATCCACTTTCCAACGATCCAAGTCTGGAATAAGACAATCAAGAAACATGCAAATTGCAATACAATTTATTCGGCTTTCAATGCTTGTACTACCATAAGTCAATTTCCGAAGTTGCGTATGAAAAAAGACCAACGTATGTAAATAGTGATGTATAATGAAGGAGTATGTTAGTCATAACAACTGCCATGTGATCATATATATTGGCATACTTTTCTAGCACCAGCAACATTGTGAGCGGTGTATAAAGTACTAGTGAAGGATAATTGGCATAGCTGTACCTTGCAGTTTTGTGCAGCTTGGTATTTTGTCACTTGGACAAGATAGCTCTGATATTCAGGAGGGGCTTCCTTTTGAATCCTCTGAAATCTATCTGTTGAAAGAGTTAACATCTGCAAAGTAGCTCTCAGCCCATTAGTAAGTAGTAACTATGATTTAAACCAAAGAATCAAGACATGCACTTCTGCGTCATGAGAAATAAACATTACTATCAGTATTAGATCTAAATACGAATGAATTAGTATCAATGTAAAAAAAATTCATCTACCCTATATCTCATTAAATTATATGCATTATCGACTAAAAGGGTCCCCCGCGTACCAACAATGAGAAATTAACATTACTATTAGCGCCTACATTTTCATTTCATCTTGTACCAACCATGTATCTAAAATTAAAAGAACGAGTATCTATGTGATAAAAAAAACGTACCTAGTGGGGATAAAGGTTACTGCTTACTCTGTTTCTATTGAATACTTTTTCCAAGCAAACATTTGGTATTCGTATATAGTATTTAATATTTTATAGCTGTTTTTCTGTAGTTAGAAATATTTTCTTATTTTATTTGAACAATTAACTTAAGAAAAGCAAAAAAAAAAAAAAAAACACTAGATGCAACATGTCTTGAAGGAAAGTACACCTTTAAGAGAAATGAAAAAACAATCACCACTTTGACCCTATGAACACTGTATCAGTTTTACTTCATTCCTTTATTTTTTTTATCTGCCCCTTTAATTTGTATCTAGCACCACCTTAATCATGAGGAGTACTGCTAATTTAACTCGTGCACTTGAAAAAAAAATTCTCAAATCAGTGATGATTTTTTCTTCTTTTCGTTCCTAATAATTATGAAACTTCCCTTTAGACCATTTTCCTTTGCAAATTGCAACCATGTGCATAGCGTGTTAGCCACTAATAGCTTAATTTGATTAATTTTTTAAGACAAGAAAAGATAGCAAAAGTTCAATTAAAGGAAAATGGCGAAAAATGGGGACTGTGAGAAAAATTACCAGAACTTTGACCTTCTTTTGGCAAAGGTATAGAGCAATTGCTCTTCCAAGCTTAGATGTAGCTCCTGTTAGGAACACCTCTTTCACATCTTGAGGGATCTCATTGAGTATGACAGCTGCAGTTAACGTGTTCCCATGAACAACTCGAACCCTGAGGTTTGGGTGCTTGTCCACAAAAAGCTTTCCACCACCGTTTAGCGATTCATTCTGCATTCAGTGAGTAATAAGACTTAGAATTAATGCAACTATCAACCGTCACTAATAATGGTCCTGTATGGAGAGTAATGATAACAAGTATTTCTTTACAAGTTAGCTACTATATAAAAAATTTCTGATTTACAACTATCAAGCTGAATGTGTGAGAAAAATTGATCTGTCACGTACCTTGGCGTAAATGCTTAATTAGGTAAGCTATTATTGCTAAAATACAAACTTAATCATGTACTTGGCAATAAAGTTGTTAATATCCCTGGAAGGCTAAAAACTAGAAATAAACTTCAAAGAGATGCTGTGGATTGAAATCCTACGGCTGATCATGGAATAGAATGACTCTTAATTGGTTACTATTTTCATTTCATGTATAGCTAGACTAAAACTGGGAAGCCGTTTGTAATTTGTCTCAGAACTAACAGTGACCCACCATTCCTATGCAGCAATTATGATGTACTATACTACTACCTTACAAGGCATTAAAACTTTCACCAACTACGCTCAGAGAAGGCCATATTCAATCAATTAACCAAGTTTATTCTGCTATATATGCTTGTAAAATTAAATAGCAAGAGAAAAAGTTCAAAATGTCAGACCTTATTCAATGCAGCAAGGCTAATGACTTCGACTCCAATTTTATCAGCCCTGAGGATAGCTTCTTCAATTTGTTTATTAATTCCATCAGTAGCAAATGGCAAGAAATACTGTAAAAACGTTGAAAAAGAATAAAAGTCAATCAGTACTTGTTGATTTTCATTCTTTCAAGCATTGATGGAGGAAAAAGAAAACAAAAATGGATACAATTTGATTGATGGACCCACCTGAAAGCCACATCTAGGTACAACCCACGTTTGGTGTAGTCTTCCTCTGAGATAGTAGAAACTAAGTAGAAAGGTCTTGGACCAAGCCCACATTGCTAGCAAAATTAGAAAAGCAACGGGCAAGCCTGGTAGCAAGAAGAACCTTGTTGTGTATGGCAATGAAGCAAAGGATCGAAAGACGAATTGAACATGCATACAGGATGTAACATCAACTATATGTGCCAGGAAAACAAAATGGGGCACCGTGTCACTGTTTCCTGCAAGGACAAGTAACGGTAAAAATTGACATCAAAACAAGGAATGTATAAGTAGTGGTAAAATTTTAAATCAAAACACAACGCAGCTTTTGTGAAGACTATTCGTGATGTTGAGTGCCCATCAAGCATTGAAGTAAAAAATGAACAAAAGAAAGATCGGATGAAGTCATTAAATCATGGGACAGCTTACCTGAACCTGAACTTAGTATTTTGTGTGATTGCCATGATTTTTTGTTGAGGGTATTGCCCAGTGCGTCAAAGAGAGGCATAAAGAGGCAGAAATTAGTGTCCTTATCAGTGTGGTGTAGGGTGTGATATCTGCATCATAGTTTAGAAAGCAAATGAATGATACATCCAACTCACAACTGCCAAGAAACGGACGTGAATAAGAAAAGCTTTGGAATCATATTTGGAACTCATAACTGGACTGGACCACTATATATAAAATGCGTGTGCACTTATGTCATTCTCTTGACAGTTGCAACAGATATCGAACAAAGGTAAATGCACTATGTGGCAGAATTTAAATTAGCTGTTTGATCCTCGAATACTTTTATAGTCTCCACTCTCCAACTTGTCCAAGTCCACTCTCCTGAACCACTTTTTTGCTTGAACTTCTCTTTTCGCAAGAGAGATCAGCCCCCCCTCTCCTTAACGTTGTCTTTGTATGGAGCAGGTGGAAAGAGAAATAAAAATACTAAAAATCAATCAACTGATGTTGCTTGGAAGTTTTATAAAAATAGGAAAAATAAATAAGGATTTTCATGTAATTATCCAAAATCACAGTTCATCTAATTAAAAACTCCATTATTCTTGACTTGTTTCTTTCTCTACCAACATTCAAATATACCATAAAGAACCTGAAGTGCCACAACTATTCAGGTACAGTTTCGTTTGCATTTAGGTAAATTAGGTCACACAGTAAATGCCTTTCACATGTCTTCCTAAAAATCTGACAGAAATCAATTAAGAGCTTTCTTATGACAAGACTGGCAATTAAATATGTAATGCAAGCAACAGGGAAGTTATATTTGAAACTTATGGATGCAACAACTCCAAATAAACTTACGTTGGTGTGTATATCACATATCTAAGAAATGGAAATGTCTCGAACAATTGATGAGGAATAACTTCAATATTGCAGTGGCCCAAGCATCTCAAGAAATCAAAAATCAAAACGTAACCATATATCATGCTTGCCGATCCATATCCCATCACAGAAGCCCCAAGGATAGGGATTCCAATTAATACTGTCATAATAAGATGCTCCAAAAGTGTTGCATTTCCAGCTGTAGCATAACAAGCCATATTTTAATAGCCAATACAAGATCAAGAAGTGGTTTGAAATGAATAGTAGATATTAGAAATTTGAACAAAATAAACATCTAGTCTTCCTTTTTAACAATCAGAACCAAAACGAGAATCTATTAGAGGAGGCTTAAGATGAAGAAGGGTAAATATTATTCTCACCGGTAAAAGACTCTGGTACTGGAGATGAATGATGAAGTGAATGATAATGGGTGAAAAGATAGTCTCCATGGAACTTCCTATGCACCCAATAATAAAGTGGCTCTGAGACTCCGACATGGAGAATCAAAGCAACAAGAAGACCTTTTACATTCCATAGAGGAAGATGCTGAAGAAAGGGAAACATATAACCGGCCATGGAGGCAACCAGTGCTTGAAGAATCAAGAAATTGTCCCTATTGGAAAAACAAAGATATTAGGAGACTGACACACTAATCATACATGTATGTACGAAACCATTTTCAACATAATTTCATTTTAACAAAAAGAGAGAGAGAAATTCGTAGTCAATTATTCACCAGTCCCATTCTTTGTCAATCTGCTTGAAATCAACACCCTGTTGAAGAATCCGTCGATTTCTGGTGAGAAAAAGCATGTGAGTGTAAGAACCCCAAAGCACATGAATTAGACCCCTGAGACCACTTAGTATGAGCAGATGAAGGCACCAGCTGAGGTTGTAGTAGGAGTGATCCTCACTATAGAACCATTCACACAGAACTTTCGCCACAAACGGCCCATATAATAGATACTATGAATCCATTGAAAAACAAATCAAGATCAGACAGATAGCCCATGTCAGTACCCACTAAAACTACCATAACAAAGAAAAAAACACCAATATGCACATATATCACATAGCTAGATTTCCTGTACCTTGTATATTCCAAAGTTCTCCCAAGGCCATGCTGATAAAGGAGCTCCCATTTCAAGTGCACTATAGTGTAATTAAGATTCTTCAAAATCTTGTATGCTATATTGCTAAGGTTGCACCTTCTCTCTTGTGAAACGTAAATGCTCACACTATATTGCCTTTTCTTCTAGGCACCTATATACTTTTTGTTTGTTTTTCTGCATTTATTAAAACACAGTAGAGTCCAAAAAATTTGCGTATATGCTTGAGCAGCCCAAAAAGAATATCAGAAAATTAGGAGGAACAAGCAACGGGCAGAGTGGAGAGATCCGTTAATGTAACGAAACTTCTCCTTTGCTTTATCCTTTCTTAACTGTTGTTTGAGCCACAACTTGAAAATTTATTCTTTCACCCCATCATCTATTTATAAGCTTAGATGATCATGCATTCATCCTTCAGGCCTACCAAGTAATATAGTCTCCCACCTGTCTTCTACTAACTGGGATATTAATTATTCATTCTAGAAAATATATTTGTTTCCTATATTTCACTTGAGATCCATTACAATCTACACAAATATCTTCTACCTTCATTTCACTCCAGGTCAATTAATAAAACCACCATAAACATTTATTTTAGTACGGTTTTATTTATCATCATATCCAAGAAATAAAAATAATATTTAATATTATCTATACATTTTTATAATAATATATATTATTAATAAAAAAAACTACTTTTTTCAGATTTAATTTTTAAATGTAATTGTTAGTAAAAATTATTTTATTATAATCAACTTTACATTCAAGAATTTAATTTATATACCTATTAGTATTATATATATATATATATATATATATATTTAGACAGGTATTTATTAAGACTTTACCATTTTATTATATCATCATAATCATTAATATAATATAATATATAAGAAAGTAGTTTTGATTAAATATAAAAAAAGAAAATATTTTATCAAGTGCTTTAATTTACACTGCAAATTACATGACGTATGTGGTTTATAATTAATGTTCATTTAAGTACTGTATATCAATTGATTGCAGTTGTGTATGATTTTAAACATTATATAATTAGAAAAGCTAATGGTAAGACACGCGGCGCATTGTGGAGGTGGTGGTGTTAGCAGAAGCGTGTGTAATGGAGCAGATCTGGAAATGGAGAGTAGTAAATGCCTTGTTTAGAAGATGGTTGGCAGCTGAAACAGTAGCTCTCACATAATGTTAGATAAGGTAGGTTTGGAGTTCCATCATAAGACCATTATATAAAGTAATCCTACTTATTTAATTTAGAGAAAAAGAACCGTATAATGTCATTATAAAAAATTATGCATTAACCTTCTGTCACAATTCATTTATAAGTAAATTTATTAATTAATATTTTAAAAATTATAAATAAAGATATATGTGTAAACATAAATATAAAACTCTTTTATACTATCTATGTATAACAATTAAACTCTTCAATTTAATACACATAATATTATTTTATTTTATTTAAAATATTATCTATATGTTTAAGCCTTACTTTGTCAAACATGTTTCCGAAAAATAACAGAAGATGTTGAAATCTTTGATTTTTCTAATAGCATTAATTTATCTACTTAATTAAAAAGTTTTAAAACTTTCTTATTATCTTATCTTAATGTAATAAAAACTTTTTTCTAGCTTAATGAATAGTCTCTGAGTTTTTTTTAATACTCTACAATGTTATCTTAATGTAATAATAGTCTTTGATTTTTTAAAAATGATATTAACTTATCTCTTAAAATCATTTGTATTATCTGAATGTAATAAAATGCTTCACGTCATCATTTAATTAAAAAATAAATCCATAGAAAAATTAATGACTAATCCAAACCTATAACATAAGTTTTTTCATTAATACCTATAACATAAGTTTGAATGTTCATTTTAAGAAGAAATCATTTTCGTATGTAATTTTCTGGCGTTGTTATATTTTTTTTTATTAATTTCATAACACATGTTTTATATTATATCAAATTACATTATTGTTGACAATTTGACAAGTGAACCAATTATTTTTTAATATCGATAAAGTGGTATTTTCAGGGAGTTGTCAATACTTAGATTTACTAACTTGATTAAATTGTTGATTTGTAAAATAAAAGTGCAAAACTTTAAAAGAAACATAATAACATAAGGAATCACATAAACACTGGTAATGATTAAAGAATCAATTAGATTAATCTGTCAGCAATTTAATTAATTTCACCACAATTTTATAAATGATAACTTTTAACTAAGTCTTTCATTTGTTTTTTAATTCGTTTTAAGTAATATTTTAATTTTAGGTATTTAGAATCGATATGCAAACTATTAACTTATTAATCCTTTAGAAAAATATTTCAATAATTGGATTAAGAACTTTTAACGAAAATAGTTTAGACATATCTTGTTCTATTCATAGAAAGAGTATTCATATGGTGATCTTCTTTGTTTTCTCAATTTAAAATTAATCTTTCAATATCTTGAATTATAATAAATCAACTTTAGGGTTTATCAATCAACAAATAAACATTAAGCATAAAGAAGAACATAATAGATGAATAAAAACTTAGATAAGAGAAAAATGAATTACAAAGTGTTGATTAGTTATTAAATTCATGTAGAGTTTAATTCTTCATTGACATGAAGATTGATTACAATTTTAATGAGATTACAACAGATGAAAAAGGGAGAAGGAAATGGCCTTTAAAGGCTAAATAGTATTCCTACTCTAACATTTCTTCTCTAGTAATTTTTCTCCCTACAACTCTATTCTATTTCCTCCAAAAACTCCTCACTCAAAATTTTCAAAAGGTGTGTGTGTCTATATATATATATATATATAATATTTGGTTGAATGACCTTTTTGACCTTGCTGATATATGTATTCTTGCTAAGCGGCCAAAAGCTCGCTCAACAATACAAGAGTTTATGGTCTTCTTCCACTAATCTCGCTAAGCGACACTTAGCTTGCTAGCTGAAATAGCCTCATCTAGACGATCTCACTAAGCTATGAGAATCTCACTTAGCGAGGTACACTCAACCTTTTTCCTCTAAACTCCCTTATTGTTTTTGCTGAAGGAATTCAACATGGTTTTTTCCATTGTTCTTGATCTGGAGTAGTCATCAGTATAAGTATCTTTTATCGTAGTTTTCTAAACCTTTTTATATTCGCTTTTGATCCTATTGTTCATTTTGAATAAAAAATTCCTTTGGAATGTCGAATTCTTAAGTTTCTAGTTAATTTTGGGATTTTGTCGGAAAATTGAATAGTACATTCTATTGGAATTCTCTTCCTTTGTTAAAGACAACTTTTAGAGGGAGAAATAGATAAGGAAAACTAAAAACTTGCTTTTATTTTGAACAATTGTGTTTTTTATAAAGGTGAAACCAATAGGAGGTAATTGGTTGAGTTGTTGAATTGAAATTTGTCTATAATACAAAATTGATGGTGTTGGTGATAATTAATGTTGTTGTTGATTTTGGGGATAAATGATATTTGATGATTTTGTGATAAATCATATTTGATGATTTGGTGATAAATGATATTCAATTATTTTTGTGATATATGATGTTTATTAATAATTTGATGCTATTGGATGTTGATTGGTGACTTTGAGTAATGTTGGATGTGTGTTGTTATTTCAGTAAATTGATGCTTATGATCAAATCTGGTGATAACTAAAATCATGATAAGGTACATATTATGATGATGTACGATGATAAGGTGTATGTGAAGCTTGATGAATGTAGGAAGTTATTAGGGAATAACCTTGCCTTAGGTGAGGTGTATATGTTACAAGTGTGGTTGAGGTAGATTGAGTTACGGTTACATCTGAGGTCAATGTAATTCAGATACCAAATATGCATGCGGGGGAAGATAATCCATGTTTTACATTGCATCCCTAGTACCAAATATGGTAGGAGAGGTTCCATTGGGATGTACTTGGATGACAGTGGTTTTGTCATAAGGGTCAAGTGGATTCTAAACATCATTGTCATATATGTATGCTAAGACTTCAATTGGTTTTCTGATGGCTCGGATGGAGGCCTAACACTAGTGGTGAGAAGTCTACGTCCATCTTGATGTTCAAACTCAATAATTAGTCGAGACGCATTGTATCATATTAGTTTAAGGTGTTGAGTACTTGTATTCGGGTGAAACATAAAGGTGATTGATTAGTGATTATATTTTGTGAATTGAGTATGATTAATTGCTATTATATTTGGTGGATTGAGTATAATTGATTGGAGATTAGATTTGGTGAATTGAGTATGATTGGTAGTAATATTTGGCAACTGAATTGTTATATTGTAATGGTTGAATGACTTTTATATTGTGCTTACCCTTGCTTTTGTTACTTTATACAAGAGCAGATAACGATGAAGATGCTATGAGGCAAGTGGATGATATTTGATAGTGCTGGAAGAATTGACTTGGAGTATAATATGTTTTTAACTAAACTCTGTATATAGCTTTTGAACTTGGTGTAATTATTAAGTATAGAACAACATGAATAACTTAGTTATGCTTTATGATGCAACTACACTGAAAGATAAAGTACTGTAATACACTTAGTATATGGTATATGTATGAATGAATGTTGAAGGTTAGATGGTATAGAATTATGTTAAATGCAATGCGTTTTGGTGGAGATCATGCAACTGAGTTATGCAATCTGCATGAACTCACTGGGTGTAGATAGTTTGTCTCTACTAGGGATACTTTAAGCCTTTGCACCTAACACAAAGTTGTCTCGGAATGAAATTAAATGAGATTTGCACCTAGCAAAAGGTTTTGCTTAATGCAATTTCCTCTCTATTTAGAATTAAATAGGATTTTCGCCAATGATGTGTGTCGCTGAACGAAGTTCCTTTACTAGGATAGCCTAATATAGTGTCCTCGTTAGGCAAGCAACTCTGTATTTCATTAGACAATCTGTTTCACTTGGCGAGCAAGTGGAGTGTACAATATGATTTCAAACAATTGGATATGTTGTTGATTGACATTCATTGGTGTCTTTGATTTAAGGAAGCCTCTAGTTACCACTCCCTAGATTCATCAAGTCCTACCATGTTCATATCCTTATTGAGTTGCACAATAAGTGTGGATTACAAATTATAAATATTTTCACTAAGAAGAAGACGACTCCCTTTGAGAAAAATCCAATAGTTGAATAATTGCTCCATTCATAACCCTCTCAAACTCTACTCCAAGATCAACAAAGAGTTTGGGATGATTATCAACGTGTGCTTGCTGACGAAGAATTACTCTAGTATAAAACAAATATAAAGCTAGATAAGTTTCTTTTCATGATAAGAACACGAGGTATTTACATAATTGTCCAATTATGATGAGATTGGGCATCATGTACATGAAAACTTTTTCTAGGATACATTCGGGGTTTCTTCCTTTTTGTTTATCCTACACCTTTCTTTCCTTAGGGTTTTCAGAGTTTAATTCCTTACAAGTTGTTGCAACCAAATTAGAAATTTTTTCAGCTTTACAGAACATCTATGTGGGACTTTAAAGCCCTAATCTCGGATGGTATTCAAGCGGTTTTCTATCAAACTCAATGGCAGCATATGACCTTGTCAATATGATTTAGAACATTTTTAGCAATCTTAAATAGGTTAGTGAGTTGAATGTAACTTTCATTATATATGGTAATACTGAAGATTGGTGGTGCTAGCAAACTATGAAGTTCATACATATAAAGTTATGAAATCTCACTTCTAAACTTGTCACCAAGATTTTAGCTTCTACTCTAAGGGGCTTGATGGAAAACCTTGTGGACCCTTCCAAGCCAAATTTGTCTCGATTAGACAAAGTATTGATAATATCAATATTGCACATGAGGTGTTTCACTCCTTGAAAAGTAAAAAAGAAAAAGACTAAAGGTTAGATGACTATTAAGGTTGATCTTGAAAAAGCTATGACAGGATGATGTAAAAGTTCATTAGGGAAAGTCTTAGGGACCTTGGCTACCTAAAAAGCTTTATTCATCTCATTTGATTTTACATGTGATCTATTAAAATGAGGATGTTATTGAATAGGGAGGCTTTAGAGGAATTCAACCCTAAAAGAGGAGTGAGGTAGGGTGATCATATATCACATTACATTTTCATTCTCTATTTGGAAAGATTTATACGCTTGATCAATTTGATGATCAGAAAAAGGTTTTGGAAGTCTATTCAATTAAATAGATATGATCCACAAATTTCCCATCTAGTTTTCACAGAGTGCTCCTCTTTGGTGAAGCATCAACAAATTAAGTTGAGATTATATCCTTAGCTCTTAAAATATTTTATGATAATGTTGGTGCTATCATGAATGTGAGCAAATCTCACATTTTCTTTTCTAATAATGTGCATTGGTCGAGAAGACAAAGCAAATATCTATGTCCCCATTGCTCAAAGTAGAGTGACTAATCATACTTAAGGATTCCTTCTAGATAAGATCTATAAACAATTTAGAGTATCTTTAATAAAAAATCAAACTTTGTGATCTTGACCTATTTTTTTGTGGATCTCACAATGTCACATCACTTTTAAGATTTATTTCATTTTTTACTCCAATATAAGATCAAACTTTGTGATCTTAAAATACTTCTTATAGGCCCCACATTTGAAAAAAGAGAAAATGAAAATGTTTATTTCTTGGAATACATATTGATCTTGAGTAATCTTGTACAAGATCAAATCTCCATTGTGGAAATCAAACCTTCAACTCCAATAATTAATCTTGATAAGATTAGATTTTGGGTCCAAGATCAACTATTGGAGATGTTCTTAGTAATTGGAAGTCCTAAATACTTTTTATGGCAAGTCAAGTGATCCTTATCAATATTGTTTTGCAAGTTCTTCCTTCTAATGTCATGCAAACAACTTTGATTTCTAAGATTGTGTCCAACCTTATTGATAAGAAATACATGTCCTTCATTTGGGGGAAGAAAAAGGTACTAGGAAAAATATACCATAACATGGGACAAAATTTGCATATACAAGCTATAAGGAGACTTGGAATGAAATTTGCATATAACATTAACAAAGCCTTTTCATTTAAATTTGGTTGGAGACTCATTACCAAGAAAAAATGTTTGTGGACTAATATGGTTCGATCCAAACACAAGTGTGGTAATGGCATTATGCTCTTTATTGAAAGGAAAAGGTCTAAATCTAGCTTTTAAAAGGAATTTTTAACAAGGACAATGTAAAACACGGTACTATTTAGAGAATTGGTAATGATTTTTCAACATCCTTTTAAACTGATAATTGGTTCCTTGGTTAAGGACCCCTTAAAGATAAAGCTTAAGTGCCTTTATCCAATTTTGATTTGTAAACTAAAGTAGTGAATTTCCTTTTATCATAAGGAAAATATGATCTGCAAAGGCTCACCAACCTTATCCCTTTCTTTATTGGTTGTCTATTTTTGTCTTAGTCTCCTTTGTGTTTGTTTGCAAGTGCAAATGTTCTTGCTTAAAGGTTTCAGATGGATGACAAATTTTCTATGAAAAATGTCTATATTTCAATAATTAGTGACTTTGATTATTTTGATCTTGTCTTTAAGTTTATTTAGCATTAGAAGGGGCTAGAACATTACAGATCTACTTTAGAAAATTGTTAATAATAGTTTGCTAACTAATACTATAAGGGTTTCTAGACAATTGTCTACTTTATATTTATGTTCAATTTGCACCACCCATGTTGAATCAAGCTTGGATGTTTTATGAGATTGTATCTATGCTTGGAAGGTGTGGTCAACCTTCCTTTCCCTTAACATTTATAAACATTTCTCCATTCAAACATTTAGGATTGAGTTTCAATAATGTAGCCTCTGTATTGTGATCGAATGAGGGTTTTAAGACCTTCTCTTTGGGGTTATCATCGATGACATTTGGCGCTGCTAGAAGGAGTTTATCTTTGCTAACACCCATTCTTCTATTCAATAGGTGGTTCAATACATTGTTAGGGAAGTGAAGCACTCCCTTGATCTCTTGAACCAAGGTTACTTTCTCTAAGAAGATGGAGGATAGAAAAGGTTAGGGATGGAAAAGAACTTGACGCCACTTCTATAGGGAGAACATAAGTCAAGAAAAATTTTACTATGAGGTCTGCCACAAGGGAGAGGACCCATGCTCAAAAGAGTCTTATCTCATTCATTCAAGTGTGATGATTACAAGAGAGACTAGGTGTATATATAGATCAATGAGAGAGCAAGACACTCAAAACTAGGCCGTGTGAGACTTTGGGTCTAATTAGGATTAGAGACACCTACTCTAAACCTAGGAGGGGTGCAAAAGCTAATCCAAAGGTGTGGGAAGGAAGCCCAACGTGCCTTGGACAAGAAGCCACTAACTAAGCTTACCTTTTCTCACTCACTAATAGCACCTCTTCTTCCTAATTACAAAGTAAATGGCCAAAATACATGGTCCAAAAGGAAATTAAGAGTTTATTAATATTTACAAAGGGGAATCTATGGACTATGGCCTAATATGTATATCTCCATCTGAGTTGAGGTCTTGATGAGTCTTTTCGGGTCAAGTCTTCCTCTATCCTCCTACCCATGACCCTAGTGAGAAGGCCATTGGTAGATAGGATTGCATCAGAAAGTTATGGATATTAGACATGCTCGGTTTGTGCACATAAAACTACCTCCTCCTTTAACCTTACTCAGGGGTCATTCTTCTATTGCCTCTTCATTGTAAGTTCAAGATCAAATATGACGGGTGTTTCAGTTATATGGAAACCTATGGGATGTGTTGAGGAACCATGTTGGTTTTATTATTTAGGTCTTTTCATCCAATATTGGTAAATGCTTTGTCAATTTAGTTGAATTATGGGTCATTATATTTGGTTTGCAAATTGCTGCTTCAAAAGGGTTTTCTAGGTAGCTTGTTTTATGTAACTCTAGAGTTGCATTTTCTCTCATTGAGCATGAGTGCTTAAGGATGACAATAAGTGTAAGTGGGTGCAGATATATGCCTTCTAGTATTCACATCTGTAGGAGAATTTTGCATCTACACCCATACTCGTGTAAGCATCTGCACAATGGTAAATATTTGCAAGAAATTTTTTATGTATCTCGCTATTTGTAGTATCTATGGATTTTTCATAAAAAAAATTATTTTTTTTCATGCAGTCAAGAAAGCACATTTTTTTCCATTTGTAATTAATCATATTTTTTTATTAAAAATAATATCAAATTACACAAATAAAATTTTATTATAAACAAAACTTACTAAATTTCAATTTTCCATACAAAATTCTAAATTGAAACATGGAGAAAAATCATGTTTTTTTATATATTTATATACGTGACTTATTATATGATTAAAGTATTTTATTATTTTAATCATTAGCAAATATTTAATGAATATATATATATATATAATGAATATATATATATATATATATAATGAATGAGTGGATACATTAATTCTTGTATCTATATTCATTTAATAATATATACAAATATATTTATTTAAAATATTTTCATACATACTTTTTTCAATGAGTTTAATTAATATATACTCATAGTGTAAAAGTGTTTTACACTTACATTTAATCACATTTCTTTATTTATACGAATCTTAAAATATTAATTTATAAAATTAACAAATTTACTATATATAAAAAATTATAATTAAATTTGAATTTCAGTGTAAAAATACTGAAAATTTTTTACACTAAATATACATATTAATTAAACTATTTTTTAATACCCACTAACTATCCATCACAAATTTTATCGACACATATCACAAAATGTTGATAGGTTTTTCATCCCTTATTATAATACCCACTAATCAATTTGCTTCTATCATTTGTCTTATTCATGATCTTGATGGTACTGTTGAAACTTGGTGCCACTAATTCTTAGAGTGGTTAACTAAGTGGTCGATTGTTTTGCAAAAATGGTCTGCTCAGTCGATTTCTGATATGTTTATTTTTTATTTTGTTTCCTCTGGTTTGGTGAGAGTGACTCATGTGTAAACTGTATTTCCTTCCTCGTGGGGTTTAGTGGAGTTTTTAGACCTCTTTTGCCACAAAAAAATATATATATTTACTCAACTTCCCAAAACCTGGGTCTTTCTCACTTATATATTACTCAACTTCCCAATTTCTAACCAATGTGGGACTTCAACTCACACTTGCACTCCAACACATATGATCCAAAATTCCACAATTAAAATAATGAGCAATTAAATACGAAAATAAAGAAAATCAAATTTAAGAAATGATAATAAATAAAAAATGGGAATATAATTAAACTTAAGAGTAAATTACAGTCATGTTTGTTGAACTTAATTAAATTACATATATAATCTACTCTTTTTTTTATTTTTTTTAAACTAACATGTCTTCAAATTTAAAATACTCTTTTCAGATTTACTTAATTATTACACCTTCAAGATATGTAAAAGTAATAATTAACATCAGATGTGTTACATCAATCTTAAAAGATATTACTATAATTTATTCTTAATAATTAATATTATTAAAATTTTAATTTATATTATATCAACAAATAAGTTATCTTAACCGTATTCAACTCAAACAAAGGATTCCAATATATTTTTATGGCTAAGTAGAAAGGTACTCAATTCTTATGTATCAAACTAGAAAATGAACAGTATTTTTGTTTAATTATATAATATATATCTATTAGCAAAAACACACATAGATTAATGCGTTCTATTTATTCACATTTTTACTGCGTATAACATTTTATTCTTTTTAAAATTTGATATTTTGAATATTATTTTATTTTTAAATTGATGTGCTTATTAAGAGATAATATGTAGTTTTTTTCTTGACTGAGGGTGAGATTACTTTTAGTTACTAATTTTTGTATTTTGTTTAAATTATTTCACAGAAACTGGAAGTTAAACAAATTAAGGACAACATTTAGTATTAATACATGTGTATATCAAAGAGGCTAACTCTCTTTATACAATAATATACATGTGTATATTAAAAGATAATGTGCAGTTTTTTTACTGAGTGTATGGTTAATTTTAGTTACTTATTGTTGTATTTATTTAAATTTGTTTTATAGATAAGCTGAAATTGAAATTTAAATAAAAAATAATATTGATATTAATAAATGTGTATACTAAAGAGGATAATTCTCTTTATACAATGGGACAGATAACAATTAATAAAGAAAATAACTATTGAAAATTTAATGAAGGGATTTAATATGCGAACTATCATAAATAGAGAACTTTTATGTCAAATCATTCAAAGAATAGACAAGATAAACAAAGGACAGAAGGGTATCAAGATCCATTAACAAACTCTAACATGTGTAAACTTGCAAGTTTGATCTTCCAAGTTAATATGTGCAATTCTTCTTTTTAAACAAATAGATTCTCTACTCTAAGGATGACATATCAAAAAAGAAAATTGTTAATATAACTTGGAGTACCATAACCTTATATGATAAGGATACACCATTTCATGAAGAGTTGCATAAAATTTTATTATTTCTATTTTAGGTATCATAAAAATAAAAATAAAACTTTTAATATCTACACAGCATTGCAAAATTATATTTAGTAAGATTACATTAATCCCAAAATTAATTTTTATAAAATCACTCTAAATAAAATTATTCTTTAAATAACTTATAATACATTCTTAATAATAATAAATAGGCACATATATTAAAAAAATATAACGTAACTAATCATAACCACCTAATAATAAATTAAGTTGTTAGCACACACTTATGTTTCATTATTTTAAAAACTACTTCCATTTTCTGATATTATTTTATACTTTTCTTCTATTCTTCCTTTTACATTTAATTACATTCTGTATTCACTTGGATACAATGAATACAAAAAAGTAAAAACACAAACTCTACGCGCCTATATTTTTGCTAGACAAAATATAAAATGATTAAAAAAGGAATTTAATAAGTAATGATATATGTAGTTAAGGATTAGCAGGACGTATTTAATGTGTGTGATTAGGAACAGCGTAAGATGAGAGAGATATGAATGTGGGGAATGGGATTATTATGTTGACCAGAGAAAGAGAATGGAAGCAAGTTGCTACATACACCCTGGCCATACCTATTTGCTAATGTATGGGTTTTATTCTCTTCTCTCTGCTTCTCTCCCAACCAGACATTAACAGAAAAGATGGTCCAACCAATCTCACGGCCCAGTTTGTACACACTTTGGTACCGCCCAATAATGAAGTTACCAGTTGTCTGCCTAACAACATGGACGTGTTTGTTCTTCTGTCCAAGTTTAACTGCCACGTGCCTTAACACAAACTCGTGGCTCACTGTGTTTTACATCCTCTTTGTTATTGTTTTGTTTTTTTACTCTTCAAATATTGTAGGAGTATCTATCAGCTTTCATTTCCTAGTCAGATTCTCTATTTACATCACTCAAATATACTTGTTAAGAGAAATCTAACTCTCGGGCTAGAATCAGTTTTATATTTATATATGAAAATATAAAAAAAAATTGTAATAGCATTTAATCATATAAGATAAATTCTTAATTTTATCAATTAATATTTTAAAAATTAATTAAAAGGTGAATTGTGATCATATAACTCTTTTAGATAGTTATAATATGAAAACTATTAGATGAACTCAAACAATTATGGCATCCGTGATTTCAATCAATTAATATATAATATATAATTATTTAATTAACAAATTTTACAAGATAAATAAATTAATTAATTATATATTATATGCTTATTAGTTAAAATCATAGGTAATTTCGAGATCATCTAATAATTTGTCGTCACTTTATAAGCGTTTTTCTCATAATTTATTGGTTAGTTAGAATTTCAATTTAAATAATAAATAAAAAAACTCTACTATTTAATGTTTTACAAATTAAAATATTAATTTCCGTATTGAAATTTTAACGAACTGATCAGGACGACGTTTAAAGCATATATTCCAGCTGCATAGTTTCCTTACTAATTAAAGACATTATTGTGAGAGGGACTTGCTGCTACATTTTTAAAAAGGACCGATTATGCATGGTACACGTTAGAAATATCAAATGTAGTGCGCATTATGTAATATTTTATATTCAAATTTATTATTAATAAAAAAATGCTTTAGGAAACATATGGATATATATAAGAAATTACTTTTAATAAATTTATTAGATGGCAAGTAGATAGTTATTTAATTAATTTCGGAACTTCACAATTTTTTTTTCTTTCATCATCCATAATATTAAAGAAGAAAGAATTAGGTAATCAAAATTTAAAAATAACATTCAAGGGAAATAAGCGAGGCTAATAACTGATAAGTGGTCATTGTTAAAAAAAAAAAAACAGTAGTCATTTATTTAAGAGTTCTCAGAATGAAACGTAATGTCCTCTTGGATAATTATTCTCACAAGCTCGTTATTACTTTGTAAGGGTTTTGGGATCGTTGAGCGTGATGTATTTCATGGCCAAATTTTGGAATCAATGGGTAAGAACTTTAGGGATAAGAGGAGGATGTTTGTTTGTTTGATTTTTTTAATATGTAATTTTTATATTAGCTAGTTTATAATAATAACATACATTGTTTAGCCAACATTAATTTTTGTAATGTTTTTCGTGATTTTGAATTTAAACTATGTTATAAATTGTATGATATTTTAATGTGATATCTATTTAATTTTAAATTGTATTGTCAAATAGCTTAATCGTTTAACTTAGTAATAAGAATACAGTAATGTTATAGATGATATATATTTTAAATGATAAACTAATAAATCAGATTACAAAATAATATGTTTAAAATTTTTAATTAGTTATGTTGTAAAAAATATTTTAAAAACATTTTTAACTTATATTAAAAATTTTATACATCAATTAAAATTAATTATAAAAAATAAATTAAAATATCTGAATTATTACATATTTTATATATTTGTTCATTTTTTATCAATAAATTATATTTTAAATGCTTTTTAAATATATATTTTTATATTTGATATATATTTGAAAATACAGAAAATTATATAAACTTTTACTAATAAATTTTTAAACATGATTTACTTATTTGGATATTTATGTTTTTGACTCCTTCTATATACTAAATTTCATTGGACTAGTGACCACTACACATTGTAAATAAGAATAGTCTCTCACTAGTGGGTTGGGTACGTCATAGTCTGAAATCAAAGGAAAAAAAATTCTTCCTCGTATCCATACTTTTAAAATATCTTGTACTCAAGCACATGTGACTTATAAGTTTAATATTAATTTAATTAATTCACTACTATGAATGAATTCAAATTACTTTATTTTTTTCTAATGAGAGGAATATTTTCCTAAAAAACAATTCCATACTATAATGGGTCTCACATATTTTCCCCAATGATGCAAGATACACACTAGTAGTTATTTGTTGTGTTTGCAAAAGAAAGAAACTCCAGTTAGAGTTACTCCTAACATCCACCTCCCAAAAATTTGTATATACCTCAATATCCCTTGATGCTTATGCACATTATCTCTATATACTTGTATGTTACTGTTGATATAAAAAGTTATAAGTCATTTGAGTATCTGTGTTTACTAAATTCAAAATTTTTAATCATCTTAAAGAAGACATTTGTTTGTTGATTAATTGAGTTTCTCGTCCACTTCAATGAGCTTTCTAAATTAAAGTCGTGCCATTGAGGTTGGCTAACCTCCGCCGCTTAAACGAAATTAATACAATTAGCGGAAATATAGACGTAGTCTCACTTGTTTATTGATATTTTTATTCTGATATATTATAACAATTTTAAATTTTTAATTTAATATATTTTTTAATAACATGATAGAATATAAATAATTTATTATGTTATTTTGTGTATAATAATTTTAGTTTAGTATGTTGAAATAATATTTTGTTAATTTTTTTTATTTCTTTGTTTATGATAAAATGATAGAAACATGTTAAATTATTATGACAGATTTGCAATGAATTTGAGAAAATTGGAAGAGGAAAGAGTTTGAAGACAATTCAAAATGTTGGTATGCTTTTATATTTACATTTTTATTAAAAATATTTATGATAAAAGTTATACATATATTAACTGTGTTTAAGGAACATAGAATTGTGATAAGGTAGAATTTGTGAAGATGCTCATTTATTAATATAAGAAATTATATTTATGAGAGTTGGAGAAGTCATAAAATGTTTAGAAGGATAAAAGTTGGATATAAATGTTTTAAAACAGTTTTTTTCTTAAGGTCATAAGGTTGATCTATTGATAAAATTTATATACAGAGGAGGGAGAGATCGTGAGTTTGAATCTCTCCTTTAACAAAGTAGTTTTTTTTAAAAGGGTAGTCTTTATTAGTAATATAGATAATATATATATATATATATATATTATAGATCATCGATTATTCATAGTAGAACAATTATGAATATTGGATATAAAAATTTTAAAGTAATTTTATTATTAAGGTTATAAGGTTGGTCTAGTGGCAAAGTTGAGGTTTAGGGAGCAAGAAATTGTGGGTTCAAATTGTCCCTTTGACAAAGTAGCTTACTTTTTCATTTCCAAATAAGTATAAGGGTAAAATAAGTATTAATAAAAGTGTAAATGAAAAAGGGGTATTGCCTTTATATAGGTATAGATTATACATAGTTAGATAATATATATATATATATATATATATATATATATATATATATATAATTGATATTGGGTATAAAGGCTTTAAAAGTAATCTTATTATTAAGGTTATAAGGTTGGTTTAGTGTCAAAGTTGATGTTTAAGGAGCTAGAGGTTTGGGTTCAAATTACCCTTTCAACAAAGTAGTTTATTTTTTTCGTTTTCAAATGGATATAAAGGTATAATAGGTATTAATAAAAATACAAATAAAAAGAGGGTATTGTATTTATATATATATATATATATATATATATATATATATATATATATATATTATCTAGGTTATAAGGTTGTATTTATATTGTATTTATATATAGTATTAATAATCCATAGATGATAGATTATTGATAGTAGAACAATTATTGATGTTGCATATAAAGTTTTTAAAGTCATTTTATTTATTTAGATTATAAGATTGGTCTAGTGGCAAAGTTGATGACTATGGATGTTGGATATAAAAGTTTTAAAGTAATTTTATTATTTTAGTTATAAGGTTGGTCTAGTGCAAAGTTGATGTTTAGAGAGTAAGAGGCTATGAGTTTAAATCACCCCTTTAACAAAGTTAGTTTATTTTTTAATTCTCAAATAGGTATAAGCGTATAATAGGTATTAACAAAAGTGCAAATGAAAAGAGGATATTGCCTTTATATATAGTATAGGTTAAAGAAATGTAGTAAAGGGCTAAACAAAATGTAAAATTATAAAAGTGTCGACACATCGATAGGCTGGGATGAGGAAAATAATTTAAAAGAAAGTCATCATTAATTTTTATTAAAAAAATATTTAAAAAAACATTTTTTGATAGAAACTATCTATAAAACCTAATTTTGAGTCCAAAAGTCAATTATGTTCGTCATAACATAAACCTTTAATCAAAAGTGGAAATTAAATAATTTTAAAAATTATTTATTACCTAGAGACATAAAAATTATTTTTTATATTTTATTTATTAATTATGACATTTTTATCAAGAAGAAATTTATTATTAAAAAAAATATCATTTAAAAAAATATTACTCATGTATTTTATCTTTTTAATGTATAATTTTTATCTTTTTTTATTCGACAAAAGTAAGATTTTACTTCTATGTAGCTCTAAAAATCTAAGTCTATAAAGTTATTTATATAAAAAACATTTATTTAGTTATTTTATTATCTTATTTTAATTTTAATTTAAAAATATTTCTTTAATAATTAAAGAAGAAGTGCATCTAACATGATAATAATTATTCTTTTAAGTTACTACTATATTCAATTACTCATGAGTATGACTATTATTAAGCTTTAATTTTAAAATAATTATTATAATATAAGAAATCAATACCATAATTTGAATCCAAAATTAAGCAAAATATTGGCTAACAATTAAAATCAAGATTGTGTATTCAAAGGTGGTATAATAATTCGAATAGCTTGTCTTCCTTCTTTTTTTTTTTATGTCATAGCATTATTAAACGATTCCCATATAGAGCTAAATAAAAGGAAGTTGTGAAAACCTACAGACTCAATATAATTAAAAAGTTTGAATTTTCTAAACACGCGGCTCTTGCAATAGTATACCTCAATTCGTTTTAGGATTTTTATTTTAACACTCCATAATTACTATTTGCACCTCCATATGATTAACATATTTTTAATTTCAAAACACCTTTGTTATCTTTTAACATAAGATTCCATAATTTTTATTCATATCTCAAGGAAACTCCTTTTCTTCTATCTAATTCATTCTTCTCTCCCGAACATGCTCACTCTCATCCTATAACTTCCATAAAACCTCCCTTTGTGGTGACACAACCTTAATGCATGTCTCAAACCACCATTCATAATCTCCCTTCTGCGACATACAATAGCTACACCTAGAATCGATGTTTTTTTTCTTCACTTCATTTGTTATTAAATAGTTGTGGAACTTTTGAATTAGTTGATCTAGAATTAAATTTCAACTTTGTGTTATCTAAATCGCATGTTCCAAAAATTATTTTGACATATGTTCTAGATCAATTGACACAAAATTGAATATTGATTATGTTTTATAGTGTTTATCTAAAGCACATAAAAATATAAATTCAGATTAATTGATCCAAAAAACATAATTAATGCTTAGTTTCAAAGCTTATAAAAAATACTTAGTTCCGAATCAGAAGATTTGAAAATTATCCTTTAAAATGTTCTGGATAATTTTTTATCCAAAACATAAGGGTATTTTAGATATTTTTTGTAGATTTCGAATATAATTGTAGATGTGCTAAAATAAATTGTCTTCATTTTAATATGCCAACCCCCATACGTGGTCAACAAACCAAGGGCTTTTTCTTTTTGCACCTCTATTTTACTATTTGTACAAAAATTTTAAAATATCCAAATTGTCCTTATTTTTTTAGTCTTTTTAGTCTATCTTGAAAACCTATTTTTTTAGTCACCGCCTTCCTCAACCTCCCTATGCCATGTTCACAAGGTGGATATCATCTTTACTCATCTTCTTCACTCAACCAAAATAGATAAATATACTATTGTTTAATGTTTTTGGATCTCATGATCCGCAATATGAATACATATCATTTCATGAGATCTGTAATATGAATATGTCTTTTCATATTATATTACTTATCACAAGATCTGCAATATGTTCATCTATATTATGAATCATGAGATCCATAATATGGATATAGTCTATTGCATATTTGTTGATATGGAATTATAAATGTTTTGTTAGTGTTTTCAATTAGAAAATTACTCATTGACAACATAATTTCTAAGTTTTTTCCTTGACAAAAGCTTGCAATAATTTTTCTGTCAAGCCACTTTTAGATTTCTTGACTAGATACCAGTTTGATTTTAATGTTCATGAAGGCTGCTTACTTTTCCTTGTTGCTAGGTAGACCTATAAGCTTGTAGGGTTAGACTAGACTTTAAAATTGGAGACTCAAATAAAAATGAGCCTTTTTTTACTTAGTCCATTTGCTTCATCTATACTACAAATAAAGGTAATATCCCTTTTTCATTTGCACTTTTATTAATACATATTCTACTCTTATACCTATTTGAAAATGAAAAAGTAAACTATTTTATCAAAAGGCAGATTTGAACCCACAACCTCTAACACCCTAAACGTTAATTTGCCACTAAACCAACCATATAACTTTCAAAATAAAATTACTTTAAAACTTTTATATCAAACATCCATAATTGTTCTATATATATATATATATATATATATATATATATATATATATATTATATAATGGGAATATGACATTTTGGTTTCCACATTTTATGACTGTTTTAACTTTCTAAACATTTTATGACTCACAATAATAAATGCACATCATAACATGTTTTACCTTACCATAAATTGACATTCTTTAAACATCATTAATATATGTTTACCTTCTGTACGCACCTATTTTTTATACAACAATAAAAATAATAAAAATAAAAATTGATAAATCCATAAAAAAACAAAATGTGATTTCCATATATTTTCAACATACACAACAATGTTCAGAATATACATCAATACTAGAGAGCTCAAAATATAGATTTTCATGGAAAAAATGGAAAAAACCATAGAAATTAGAAAATGAAAATGAAATGAGAGTGGTCAACCTGAACCACTGTCATGTTTGTGCTCTCTGAATCAATGGAAATGCTCTTTGCCTTAGCTACATCACTAACACAATTCCAAAATATCTGGATAAAAAAGCTCAAATTTTCGTGAGTAAAACAATTTCAAACTGACTCTATAAGAGGGGGCACTTGAATCAGAAGAGGGGATTTTATTTCAGAAGAAATTTAAAAAAAAAAATCAGAGAAGAAATAGTTTGGAAGAGGAGGAAAAAAAGGCTGCAAAGAGGTGAAGAAGAGAGCAAAAGAGAAGAGTTTAAAGGCTACAATAGTTATTAACTTACACTACTCTTTCTAAAACTCAGTAACAAATAATAAAAAATAGATTTAAAAATTACTTATACCGTTCACCACCACCGGAGATGATTTCCGGTGGTGTGGGTGTCGCCAGTTATAGAACTGCCACACTGCACCGCACCGGAGAAACTTTTCCCTCCACTTTCTCCTTTTCCTTCACTCACAAAAGTTAACATTTGAAAGTTAATGTTTCAAAGTTAGCTTTTTTCAAAGTTAAATTTTTCATTCTTTGACCCTCCGATGGCGTAAAGGCGACACGTGTCCCCATATGTTAATTTCTTTTGAAAAAATTATATTTTACTAGGTTCACCCTCTATAAATGCTATTTGTACCCCTTTCTTAAGTCTCCCGGTCAGCTACTGTCTGCAACTCTGCTTTTCGTTGTTCGCACCCCTTTTGTGTCTCATGGGGCATTTTACGGTTCGCACCTCCATTTTTTGCTAGCACACCGCGTATTTAAAGTGTTAGTCCGTTTTCTGTTCCCACCATTGTTTCCGCTAAGTACACCTCTTTACTTCAAGGCCCAAAATTTATTATTTTTAGCTTTTTTCAAGTATAAATAATTTTTTTATTTTATCTTTTCTTTTATTTACTTTACTTTTCTTCTAGTTAACACATTATTACGAATATTAAAAATAGTAAATAATAAAATGTCAATTAGATCTAATGATAATGATAATTTTAATAGTAATAAATTGAAAAATAAAAATTTAATAATAACTATTTTACATGTTTTTTGAATTTAAATGTCATAAAATTTTTAATTGTTATAATTATTATTACAGAAGGAAAATTTAATAATGATGACTTTAGATGCACTTTTAATTTGACTATTACGAAAATTAAAAGAACCACTTTAGATGCACTTCTAATTTGTTCTTTTTATGAATTTTTAATTGTTATAATTCATGTTACATCATTTAAAAGGAAAATTTAATAATGGTCACTCTAGATGCACTTCTAATTTGTTCTTTTATAAAACCTTGGTTATTGTAATTATTATTATTATATTATTTAAATTATTTAAAAGAAATAATAGTCACTTGGGGTGCACTTCTAATTTTACTATTATAAATTGTAAAAAGATTATGATGATCACTTTGAATATACTTCCGATTTGATTATCGTGAAATCCTTTTAAAATTATTTTTTTACATGAAACATAAAATCTAAAGTTTTAATTATGACTACTTCAAATGTACTTTTTATTTAGTCATTATAAAAGTTATCATAATTTAGTAATTGTCACTTCAGATGCACTTCTGATTTAACGGTTACGCTAAATAATTATCATAACCACTTTGGATGTACTTCTAATTTGGTTGCAGTAATAATATTTCAAAACAAACTCAAGAATATAAAAAAAATCAATTACTAAAATTAAAAACCTAATACACTAATCATTTCAAGAACTACGTAAACTCTTATTCTCCATTCTACATGGAGATACGTAGGAGCGAGAGTTTACTCTTGTCTAGTCACGAAAAATAAAATAAGTCAATTAAAAAATAAAATATTGATAATATTTTTATAAAAAAAAATTTCCAATAATAATTTTCGCATTAAATGTTAAAACCAAAAATAAAATAAAAGTATTTGTTATACTTTAAGTATTTTAAGGGTGAAATAAATATTTTTAAAGTTATCTAGTTTTGCACGTTTAATTAGAGGTAATTGTCCTTAAGACGAACAGAATAGGATGCCAATACCTTTCCTACGCGTAATAGATTCTTGAACCCAAAATTTCGTTTTATAGACCACCTCTTTTTAAAGGTTTTTTCAATGTTCTCTTAAATAAATATTGGTGGCGACTTCTCTTATTTTCAAAACAAATTTTTCCCCGTCTCATCCAGAATCACGTGTCGACGGATGGAAAGTCCACTGGGGACGTTCGAGAGTCAACCCTAAATAATTAAATATGCAAATTTGATGACTTTTATTTATGTTATTTTCATCCCTTATGTATTTATTTTATTCGTTTGGTTGTTTGCTTATATTTTTCTTATTTATCTGTGTATTATTTTAATTCAACTATAGGTTACATGACATATGTTTCTATTATATGGAGTAATTTAAGATTTGTCCTCTCACACTGCAAATGCACTGTTCACACACATGAGTGGAGTCCTACACCTAGGCCTAAGAGTAATCTAGGGAGTGAGAGACGATTACTTATACCATTTTAGATGCACTTCTAAACTGGTTATCATGAAAGTCTCATCTAAAGCATGACTTTTTTGTGAATGCCCACACTTTGGATGTACTCCAATTTGTGAATGTATTCTAAAATGAGTATAGAGCTCTAGAAAATCTTTGGAATGGTACAAATAGCTATCAACTAGTGAGATTCACTCATTAAAAAGCGATTAGTCCCATAAGGTAGTTGAACTCCTCTAGGTATACCAATTTAGGACACTTGGGGCATCTTTTTCTTACTCGCCTTTCTATTTTAGCATGTAACTTCCTTATTCTTTTTTTTTAAAAAAAAAAAGTGGTATCCTTATTCTTTATTTTAAAAGAAAAAAAATGGTATAATAGTTTCCACATGCATAATCATTCACATACATTCTTCCATAAAACAGGTTTTGGAGAATCATAAAATCTTGTTGATCAAGAATATCCTAAAAAGAGACATTGGGATCAAATAGTGAAACAAAAGGAACAATGTCTGTAAAGGTTAAAATGTCTGGTATGAAGTTCTTAGAACCCTTCAGTAGTTTGGTGAGAGGGACTAAACAAGTAGCCTTTGCAAGAAAATATAGGAATATATTAGATCTGTTGGAGTTAAATGTGCAAATAGAAATCATTTCTTCATTAACCCAATTTTATGATCATCCCTTAAGATGTTTCACCTTTGAAGATTTCCAGATGACACCTATGTTAGAAGAATATGAGCGGATTTTGGGCATTTCATTGGAAGATAGCAAGTCATACCAATATCGAGGACATCTCCCTTTGATGAATACAATAGAAAATTTGCTAAAGGTGCAAGAGAAAGAACTGAGAGAGAGGAAATTGAATAGAAATGGAGTGAAGTGTTTTCCAAGAAATTATTTGGTAGAAAGGATGAAGCAGTTGTTGGAAGCAAATGATTGGGATGGTTTTACTGACGTTTTGGCCCTCACCATTTACAAGCTTGTTCTCTTCCCACACCTTGATGATTACATAGACCTCTCTGCCACTTATGTGTTCTTAGCTCACCGGGATAGGGGAGAAAATCCAAAATCAGCAATACTTGCAGACACATTTTGTGCTTTCAATCTTTGTTATGAAAAGGGAGAGAAAAAGTTAGCATATTGTTTATCGACGTTGTATATTTGGCTAATTTTCCATGTATGTTCCCATAAGTACAAGGCAACATCTCCCATAGAGGACTTCAAGTGGTGTACTGTTAAGGTAAAGACAAGTAAGGAGTGGGCTCAATTCTTGATAAACCTCACTGAAGAATAAAAACATTGGTACCCAAATTACAACAAAATAGAATAGGTTATTTACCAATGTGGGAGCTTCCTTAATGTACCCCTTGTAGGGACTAAAGCGTGTATCAATCATAACCCTTCATTAGCTTTAAGGCAATTGAGCTATCATATACTGGGCCCATCGATGAAAGAATTAATCACGCATTTCTTCTATGAGATGAACTAAATGAACCAGTAATACATAGAAAAATTAACCATGCTTGGGAACAAGTTATCAGGAAAGGGAAAGAGACAGGAGGAAGAAGTAGTGGTACAAATGAAAGCTATCATTAGTGACTAAAGGAAATGGTCCAATAAGTCAAACTACCTTTCTGCAAAATTAGCCCAATCATTGAAGAAGCTCTAAAACCACCACCAATTGACATGAGGGAATTCAAAGAACTTCAAGAAGCCTTGGCGAAATCTGAAGAATAAAAAAGAAAGTTGAAGAAAGAACTGAAAGAGTCTCACCAAATGATGAAAACAATGCAAGAAGAGAATATTCAGAAAATGCAGTCATTAACCAAAGCTAACAAAAGAGTAAGGGACGAAGATGACCTCAAACTCAAGACTCAAAACTGCTTAGGAGCTACTAGCAAAGAGTTGGGACTAAGAAGGCAGGAGAGAAACAAAGCATTGACAAATAATCAACAACTAAAAAAATAAATAAAAAAAGAAAAGTAGCTGAAAAGCAGGCACGAGTGATGCTCAAAGACCTCCAAGAACAACTGGAAAAGATGGTGCAAGAGTTTGAAAGTAGACTCCAAGATGAAAAGAAATACAAGCAAGAAGCAGAAAAAGTCGCAAGGTTGAATCTGACAACATGGAAGAAGGAAGAATAGAAGACACTTGATTTGATGAGCCATGTTGAAGAGTAAAAAATCCTCATTAAAGACCTTGATGCAAAAATCTTATTTTGGAATCAACAAGGAACACATCAGGGTACTAAATGATGAGATAGTTTTTTGGAAAGATCACTACATAAAGTTGACATGGTTGGTAAATTGGGCAATCTCAGAAATTTTGGGAAGTCTTAGAGAACCTGAGGGGATGACAAATCCTCTTTCAACTCTTAGGGAGATTAATTTTTTCCTTAAATATTGTAAGGAGTTCATGGAGAATTTGAAAAAGATGGTTGTAGTTGATAAAAAAGTGAAAATTTGGATGCAATTTACATCTAGTAGAATACTAATGAAAGATGTGTCACTTTTGATCCTATGAAACCACTTCTCTCTTATGTCTCAAATATTCGCGATCAAGCAAAGAAATTTATGATTCTCTAAAGAGGGAAAGAAAATAAAATAATAATATAAGGATGAAAATAAATAAAACATGATTATTTCATTCAATTCTCATGACATTCAATTCTCATGTTATATCATTCATCTCACGATAAAAAAATAATTGGTCAATCAAAGAAAACAACTTTATGACACCCTTACGGGACGCGTGCCAAGACAAGAGTCATGGAAGGTGGGTTAGATGATCTGGAACAACAACATGAAAGACTCAAGAAAAAGGTGAACTAGATGAAGGCACAAATGGATAAGATCTTAGAAATGCTAAAATTAATTAAAGGTGTAAATGGGAATCCTCTAGAAGAGCCTGAAGCTACACCATCTCACCCACTAGATTTAACCCACCTCCAATATTTAATATTGAGGTGACCTTCCCTCCCTATGGCATTCCTTATGATTACACACCAACTGTGGTTGCTAATGCTGTAGAGGTCAATCATGCTAATGATGCTCCAAATCCTCCATATGGTTTTCCTCTAAGTTATACCCTACCTACTGCTAACAACCCTGAAAATAACGCTCTCACATCTACAATCACACCTCTAAGTCAGACACAAGCCCCAGGATTGAACCACAAAACTAACAATTCTTATATTACAGTCCAACATCCCACTTGTACACCTCCAAATAATACCATTCCTTTTGAAAACCTCTCAAACCATCAAAGTATCACTACGCTTCTTAGAAGAATGCTAGAGGGCCATTGAGGGGATTTATCACTATGCTTTTAGTGCTGCTGATTTATGTTTGGTCTCATATGTTTGTATTTCCTTATAAATTCAAAGTTACTAAGTTTGACAAGCATAAGGGAGACACCAGCCCAAAAAATCACCTGACCATGTATTGTAGAAAAATGGCTAATATGCCCATAATGATAAGTTGTTAGTCCACTTCTTCCAAGAAATCTTGATGGGAACAGCCCTCAGTTGGTATGTGAATTTAGAGCAAGGAAAAATACATCCTTGGAAAAACTTGACTGAGACTTTCTCGAAACAATACAAGTACAATATGGACATGGCTCTAAACCATGCACAATTGCAAAATATGTTACAGAAAGAAAGCAAAAACTTTAAAGAATACACTCAACAATAGAGAGGTGTGGTTGCTCAAATACAACCCCCATTATCTAAAAAGGATATGGTCACTATGTTCATTGATATATTCTAATCGTCATTCTATGATAGAATGATTGGGAATGTATATTTGAACTTCTTAGATTTGGTTGTTATTGGGGATAAGGTTGAGATGGGAGTAAGAAATGGGAAGATTTCTCATGTATCGACAAGAGTAGCAAGTATAAAGAAACCTTCAACAATTGTTGAGAAGAAAAAGGGATAAGAAATAAATTCTATAATGCCTTCATCTACCATGCCTTGTTATAATCCTATCCCTTTCATACCTAACTACTAACCTCACTTCGTATATAACCTGCAAATAGCAGTAGTGTCCCCACTACCATATGCACAACCTTACCCATCTGGAATGAGCTATCAACCTCCACAACCACCACAAGTCATGTCTCCCTCAACACCTCAAACAAACCAGCTTGTAGCTCCACTTCCTAATACGGATAATAATCCAAAAAGAGAGAACAATTAGAAAAGAACATTCTCCCTACTACCCATGACCTACACTGAGCTTTTGCCACATCTAATTCATAACTCCTTGGTGGTCCCTTTTCCTTTGAAACCACCATATCTGAAAAGCTATGACCAAAATGCCAAGTGTGACTACCATGCAGGTACTATATGGAATTCACAGAAAAGTGTTGAGGATTAAGGCATAAGGTTCAGGATCTGATAGAGGCAAGGATACTGAGTTTCAAAGAAGAAGGACCTAACATTGGGAATAACCCATTCCCAGGCCATAACAGTTCATTTGTAAATACAATTTAGGAGGAGCACGATCAATAATTTGTTAGGGAAATGCAAAACATAAAAACTTCTATGAGGTTCATCTTTGAAAAGTTGAGTGACTTTGGAATGCTTGAGAGAAAAGAGAATTATTGTCTCTCAAAAAGCAAACACTCAATTGAAGATTGTTAGAATTTTAAGCAGACTTTATAAAGATTAATAGACTCAGGGTTGGTTCAGATTGATCATTTACAACAAGGTTAAGATGTGTCGATGGTCCAATTAGAAGAAAAGAAAATTGCTAACGCTCCAAGGCCATTGGTGATTCACTTTACAAGAACCACTCCTCTGTCCACACCTCAGGCTGCCAAGCCCATCATAGTGCAAGTTCCAACCTCATCTCCTTACCAGGATCCTAAAGCAGTCCCATGAAAATATGGTGTCAAAGTGCAAGTAAGCGAAAATTGTAGTAAATAATGGATGAAAGATAATTGTCCTGAAATAATAGCCATCACAAACATTACGGGAGGAAGTGGGATGACGCGCAGTGGTAGAATATATACTTCGAAAAATTTTAAAAGAAATGACCTTAGAAGGAAAAGGAAACAAGTTGTTGAAATGGAGATTCTAGAAGAAAATAAGATCGATGGAAATGAGGTGGTTAATGAAAATGAGAAAAAGAAGGAAGTGTTAGATGACGAAGCTTTTGAGTTTCTTAAGTTCATACGACAAAGTGAATACATGCTTATTGATCAACTGAATTGAACCCCAGCAAGGTGTCTCTCCTATTTTTGTTGATGAACAAAGAAAGCCACAGAAAATTATTGATGAATATTTTAAATGAAGCCCATGTTGCTCATGACATTACATTATACAAGTTTAGAGGAATAATAGGAAATATCACTAATAACAATTACCTTACCTTCACAGATGATGAAATACCAAGTGAGAGAAATGAGCATAATAAAGCTTTGAACATCTCATTCAAATACATGGATCATGTCATGACTCAAGTATTGATTGATAATGGATCCTCTTTGAATGTGATGCCAAAATCGACTTTGGATCAATTACCTTATGATGGGACTCATATAAGGCCAAACTCTATGATTATGAGAGCTTTTGATGGATTGCGTAGGGAAGTGACAGGAGAAATTGAGATTCCAATTGAAATTGGCCCTTTTACTTTTGAAGTCACCTTCCAGGTCATAGACATCAAGTCAACATATAGTTGTTTGTTAGGTAGACCATAGATCCATTCAGCTGGAGTGGTCCCTTCTACACTACATCAAAAGCTGAAATTCATAGTGAATGACAAGTTGGTAATTATCTCAAGTGAAGAAGATGTGCTAGTGAGTGACCCTCCCCTTACTCATTACATTGAGGCAGCCGAAAAAGACCTTGAGACTTTTTTCCAGTCCTTGGAAATAATTAGTACTGCCTACGTGGAGTCTTTACCTAAAAGTTAGGAACTTTTTGGAGCTACCTTAATGGCAGCAAAGGTCATGTTAAATAGAGGGTATCAAATAGGTCGTGGGTTAGGGAAAAACCAAGAAAGAATCATGAAGATATTGGAGTTTCCTGAGAATAAGAAACAATGTAGACGGGTTTAGGCCTACTAAAGTTGAGAAAAAGAGGATGGTAGAGGAAAAGAAAGAAATGAGGTTGTCTCGACTAGAGAATCGAGTGCCAAAGATTGGAAGGATTCCCATTTACAATCTCTATAAAAGCTTTCGAAGTGGAGGATTGATGCATGTAGATCATATACCTATGGCTAAAGAGGAATAAGATGATGACAAACATGCCAATTGGGTGTACCCATGTGACCTTCATGAGGAGCTTCAGAATTAGAAAATTTTCGAATTCTCTATGATTTTTAATTCAAAGTAATTGTTATGTACTATTTTATTATGCCCATATCTTAGTGTCGCTTTTGGTCAAGATGAGCTTGCATGTTGTTGTTTTAATGTATGATCTTAATGAAATTCATTTTGCAACCTTTAGCTATATCCTTTTGTTCCTTTGTGTCTTTTTCCATCCCTCTATCTCCTTTGTTTATTTCTTTTTTTCTTAAACCTAAATTGCAGATATGAAAATCATCGTTTTGAAAGTAACAGTGATAATATCCCTTGCTATAATTTTGATCATCCTATCTACCAAGCCGACGAGAACAACGATGATTTGGAAAATTCCCCCGACTTGAAGTGGTTGGTAGAACAAGAGGATCGAATAATTCAACCCCAAGAAGAACAAATTCAATTGGGAAGTGAAAATGACAAAAAAGAAATTAAAGTGGGTGCTGCTATAAAAGGAAAAGAGCGAGATAGGTTGCTTAAACTTTTAGCAAACTATGCTGAAATCTTTGAATGGACATACCAAGACATGCTTGGCTTAGATCCAAGCATAGTTGAGCATAAACTTCTCTTAAATCCAGAGTGTTTTTCCATCAGGCAAAAGTTAAGACGAATGAAACCAAAGGTGTCTTTGAAGATCAAGGAAAAAGTTAAGAAATAATTTGATGCAGGATTCCTTGTAGTTGCTAAATATCCTCAATGGGTGGCTAACATAGTACCAGTCTTGAAAAAAGACAAAAAAGTCAGAATGTGTGTTGATTATAGAGACTTAAATAAAGTTAGTGCAAAAGATGACTTTCCACTACCTCATATTGATGTCTTGGTTGATAACATTACCCAACATTCCTTTTTTTCCTTTATAGACGGGTTCTCTAGATATAATCATATATTAATGGCATTTGAGGATATTGAGAAGATCACATTCATCACACCATAGCAAACGTTTTGTTATAAAGTGATGCCATTTGGTTTGAAAAATGTTGGGGCAACATATTAGAGGGCAACGGTGACTTATTCCATGACACGATGCATAAGGAGATAGAGGTGTATGTGGATGACATGATCGCCAAGTCGAGAACAGAAGAAGAGCATGTTTCCAACTTTCAAAAATTGTATGAACGCTTGAGAAAATATAAGCTTCAACTTAACCATGTTAAATGCACTTTTGGTGTGAAATTTGGAAAATTGTTGCGATTTGTGGTTAGTGAAAGAGGTATAGAAGTCAATGCTGACAAAGTGCGAGCAATCTTAGAGATGTCAGCACCGAGTACAGAAAAGGAAGTGCATGGTTTCCTAGGGAGGCTAAACTACATTGCAGGATTCATATCTCAGTTGACCGTCACATATAGTCCAATCTTCAAGTTGCTGCATAAAAATCAAACAGTGGTGTGGAATGAAGATTTTTCATCAAGCCTTTGAAAAAATTAAGCAATAATTGCAAGAGCCTCAAATTTTAATACCACCCGTGTCGGGAAGACCACTCATTATGTATTTGACAGTACTTGAGGAGTCCATGGGTTATGTATTAAGGCAACATGATGAATCTGGTAAAAAGAGCATACTATTTATTACTTGAGCAAAAAGTTCACAACTTGTGAAATAAGATATTCTTTATTAGAGCGAACATGTTGTGCCCTTGCATGGGCTACTCATAGGCTAAGACAATATATGTTATCTCATACTACTTGGTTGGTCTCTAAAATGGATCCAATCAAGTACATATTTGAGAAGCCTGCTCTTACTATTCGAATCGCTCAGTGGCAAGTCTTGTTGTCAAAATATGACATTCTTTATGTAACAGAAAAAGCTATCAAAGGCAATGCCCTAGCAGCACACTTGCTTCATCATCCCATTGAAGATTATCAATCAATGCACTTCAAATTTCCAGATGAAGATATAATGAATTTATTTCAAGAAGAGTCTATAAACGAGGATAAATGGACATTATTGTTTAATGGTGCTTCAAATACAATTAGGCATGGAATTGGGGCAGTATTAATCTCTCCTAAAGTTTAATTTATCCAGTTCATTACAAGATTGAGTTTTGATTGCATAAATAATGTGGCATAATATGAAGCATGTGAAAATCTTACTATCATCGACTTTGATGTTAACATTTCATGTGAAATTACTTTTAATGTAAGAGTGATAAAGGATTAATTTACTGTCTGTAGTCTCCCATTCCCTCTTGAGTTGATGGATAACTAAGGTTGAGATAACATATATTGTCTTAGCCTATGAGTAGCCCATGCAAGGGCACAACATGTTCGCTCTAATAAAGAATATCTTATTTCACAAGTTGTGAACTTTTTGCTCAAGTAATAAATAGTATGCTCTTTTTACCAGATTCATCATGGAGGACGTTCATGAAGGTTCATTTGGAACGCATAAGAATGGACATGCAATGGCAAAAAAGATTTTAAGAGTTGGTTTTTATTGGTCAACCATGGAAACTGATTGTTGCAGGCATGTGAGAAGATGTCATAAGTGTCAAACATATGCTAACAATATTCATACACTTTCAATGCCTTTGAATACCTTAGTTGCAGCATGGTCGTATTCAATGTGGGGAATTGATGTGATTGGACCAATTGAACCTAAAGCTTCGAATGGGCATCGTTTCATCCTTGATGATATTGATTACTTCACTAAGTGAGTAGAGGTGGCATCTTATGCTAGTGCAACCAGAAATGTAGTGGTTAGATTCATCAAGAAAGGCCTAATTTGTCGATATGGATTGCCGAGTCACATCATTGCTGACAATGGGACCAATTTGAACAATAAAATGATGAAATAATTGTGTGACAATTTCAAGATTCAACATCGTAACTCTTTGCCATATCGTCCCAAGATGAATGGAACGTTAGATGTGGCAAATAAGAATATAAAAAAGATTGTACAAAAGATGATGGTGACTATAGAGATTGGCACGACATGCTCTCATGTGTTGCATGGTTATCGTACCACTATATGCACTTCAACTGGGGCAACCCCATATTCTTTAGTGTACGGGATGGAGGTTATGCTACTTATTGAAGTTTAAATCTCTTCATTGAGAGTGTTGGCAGAAACACAACTTGAAGAGGCCAAATGGATTCAAGCTCATTATGACTAGTTAAATCTAATTGAAGAAAAAAAGTTAATTGTCTTATGTCATGGTCAGTTGTATAAAAAAAGGGGTGAAAAGAGCCCATGATAAGAAGGTTCGTCCTCGAGAATTTCATGAAGGTGACTTGGTTCTCAAGAAAATACTACCAACCTAGAAATATCATAAAGGAAAGTGGACCCTGAATTATGAAGGACCATATGTGGTAAAGAAGGCCTCTTCAGGAGGGGCTTTGATCTTGTCAAATATGGATGGTGCAGACTTACCTCTCCTATAAACTCCGACGTAGTAAAAAAGTATTATGCTTAAAATAAGAAAAAAAAGAAAAGAATAAAGTTCACCAGGTCGAAAACCTGAAAAGTCGGCCTAGGCAAAATTAGAACGACCTAGTAGGTTGAAAACTCTTAAAAGAGCGACTTAGGCAAAAGATAGGGTCATAAAAAAGACACAAACTCACTAGACTGAAAACCTAAAAAGACAGTATAAGCAAACAATCGAATTATAAGCTAGGACAGTTTGGTACCTCGTGAACAAACTCAAAGAATTTGAAAGGCCTGGGAAATTAAAAAAAAAAAAAGTCTAACCAAACAATTAGGTTCCTCAAGAAGTTGAATAGATAGAATATTTAAAGTGTTAGATTCAGGGTTTAAAACTGTTACGTTGAATATCTCAATTATCAGTTACCTCATTCTCTTTTGGGTTAAAACTCATATGTTGACTTCCTTTTGTGTAAGACATCCTTTTGTATCCACCATTTTCATTTTGAATCAATAAATATTTATATCTTTACCCACCATTCATTGTTGCATTTTGTCATTTCATATATTAAGAATAAAGCATCTAATGATCTCAAATGCATTATAATTGCGACAAAGAACCTTAAAGATCAAAGGAAATACGACAATTTCTTAATCAAATTTGTCAAGGGTACCAATGAAGTATAAGTCAAGATCTTAACTTTTTAGCCATATCTAGTTGTGAAAGAAATCCCAGACGTCAAACATGGAAAATAGAAGAAGGAAAAATACCAGTGAATGTCGCAGTGCTTAAAGCCTTAAAGGATCAAGGGTTGAAAATAATAACAAAAAAAAAATAAAAGTGAAAAAGAATCATCATGCATGTCATGCATTATCTTACTACTCTTCTCATTCTGGGTCCGTGTACCCATTACATTTGACATTCTGGATCCCTGTGCGCATTACATTTTACATTTTGGGTCCACATGCCCATTACAATTTACATTTCGGGTCCCTCTGCCCACTACATTTTGCATTTCTGGTCCCCATGCCCATTACAATTAACATTTCGGGTCCCTTTGCCCATTACTATTTACATTTCGATTCCCTGTGTCCATTACATTCTGCATTTCGAGTCCTTATGCCAATTACAGTTTATATTTCGGGTCCCTATGCCCATTACAATTTACATTTTGGGTCCCCAGGCACATTACATTCTACATTTTGAGTCTCTGCACTCACTCCATTCTGCATTCAGGTCCCTATGCCCATTCAGTTTACATTCTAGGTCCTCATGCCCATCACATTTTGCATTTCGGATTCTCGTGCCCATTACATGATGCCTTTCGGGTCTTTGCACCCACTATGTTTTAGATTTTTGGTCTTGCACCACTCCATTTTACATTTTTAGGTCTCCGTGCCCACTCTGTTTTACATTTTTGTACCCATTGCTCACACATTTTGGACCTTTATGCACTCACTCCTTATATTTTTTGTTTCACACTCTTTTACATGTCTATATTAACTTGTTCATATTGTAGTAGTGACTTTCATATGCTCGCATCCGGCCAAAATTATGGTCTCTATCATTATTTATATTTTCCTAAAATAATATGTTTCATATTATTTGGTAAAAAATCTAAATAAAGAAGGGCAATTGTACGCACTTATTTTTTATACAATAATAAAAATAAAAAATGATAAATTCATAAAAAAACAAAATGTCATTTCCATACACTGTCAACATACATAACAATGTTCAAAATATACATCAATACTAGAGAGTTCAAAATAGAAATTTTGATGGAAAAATAAAAACAACAAAAATTACAGAAATCAGAAGAGGAAAATGAAATAAGAGTAGTTAACCTGAACTACTGTTATGCCTAAGCTCTCTGAATTAATGGAGATGTTCTTTGGCTCAGCTACATCATTAACACAATCCCAAAAAATTTGGATAAAAAAAGTTCAAATTTTGGTGAGTAAAATGATTTCAAGCTGACTAAGTATTTTAAGAGTGAAATAAATATTTTTAAAGTTATTTAGTTTTGCACATTTAATTAGAGGTTGTCTTTAAGAGGACGTCATAGGGTGTTAATACCTTCTCTACACGTAATAGACTCTCAAACTTAAAATTTGGTTTCTTAAACACCTTTTTTTTAAAGATTTTTTTAATGCCTAAGTAAATATCAAGTCTTTTGATTTTCAAAACAAATTTTTCGCCTTCCTATCCAAACCCACGTGTTGACACCTTTAACCATAAATAAAAATAGGATTATATAAGCACGACAATGTTTATGTTTTCATTAATATATATAAATGGACTTAGTCCAGTTGGATCAATTAAAAATATAAATATTTACTTTTAAAATATATATAATATATAAGGTTATGAAATATGATTTTGATTATAAAATTCCTAACAAAATAATTATAAGGCCTGCATATTTTATTGTTTGTAACATATTAAAATAGTTAGAATTATTAATAATTCAAGAAAACTTTGTGATTAATTTTGCGTAGACTCGTGTCTTGCAACTGTTGAATGTCATCAATTAATTCAAGTAATCTAGAATAGATTCATTTTAAGTCATACCTTCTCTTGTAGCTTAATTTGTTGCTTTCTCTATTGTTATTTAGTAGTTATATTCTTGTTATGTTTAATATAAATAATCTAGAGTAATTTGTTGTCTTCAAAATTTAAACATCAAATTAATCTAGATCAATCACATAAATTATAATTTATTAAGTTTACCTCTCCCAAAATTTAAACATAAAATTAATCTAGATCAATCACATAAATTATACTTTACTAAGTTCACCTCTCCCATTAATCTAGATCAATCACATAAATTAATCTTTTGTTATTTAGTAGTTATATTCTTGTTATGTTTAATACAAATAATAACATATTAATTTAACCATAATAGATTAAACATAAAATTGTTTTTGTTTTTAAAATTTAATTAATTTTTAATAATTCAATCACATTTTATTGCTTCATAGTATAAATTCAAATTTTGAATATTTTTTTTAAAAAGTCCTGGTGATTTGGTAGCTTTATGGTCCAATACAAGGTTAGATTCAGATTATGAGACAACATCTTAAATTAAATATGGGTAGGGCTAGTCTAATCTTTTTTTTTTTTTACTGTGGGTCAATAAGTTTGAGTAAAATAATATAAAAATTTTAAAATCAAATTTGGTTATTTTTTATTTTTATTTTTTTGTAAGGTAGAGAATATTATTACGGTAAAAAATTTAGCAGAAAGCACAAGATGTGTCTGCTTAACAGAATATAATATAGCCAAGTTTTGAAAATTGGAACGACCAGTTCAACTGGGAACTAGACCAGTGTCTGATCCATTGTTTCCAAATAAACTAGGCATGTTAGGAATCAGGCAAGAACCGTTCAAACCGGTCAAAAACCTGGTGAACCAGCTAAAACCGAGCGGTTCAAGGGTTAGCCTGTCTTATTTTGTTTTTATAACAAAAAAGGAAAAAATATATAAGAATTCATAAAAATTGAAAATTTGTTTTTAAAATTTTAGGTACACAAATGAGAGATATTCTGATAAAGTATTGTGAAATAAAAAATATTTAAAAGGAATTTTTGCAAATTACAAAATGTTGATTACAATTTAAAATATAAATATTTCTCAAAAAATCATTTTAGGCAACGTGGAACTTTACCTCTTTATAATAATATTATAAAGACAACAATACTTAAACTTAATACAATGTATTATATTTATGTATTATAAATAATATATACCTTATTTTTTGCTTAGTATATTACTATATTAGTAAAAATAAATATAAAAAATAATATTTTATTAAATCTAGTTCAACTTCGGTTTAATCTTTGAACCTTGAACTCAATCCTTCATCGTTCAATGACCAGTTTGATTTTAAAAACCTTGCAATATAGTTCAAACACATCAAAGACAAAGTAAGATTAAAAATTGGACACAAAGATGATGGTGACTATAGAGATTGGCACGACATGCTCTCATGTGTTGCATGGTTATGCACTTCAACTGGGGCAACCCCATATTCTTTAGTGTACGGGATGGAGGTTATGCTACTTATTGAAGTTTAAATCTCTTCATTAAGAGTGTTGGCAGAAACACAACTTGAAGAGGCCAAATGGATTCAAGCTCATTATGACTAGTTAAATCTAATTGAAGAAAAAAAGTTAATTGTCTTATGTCATGGTCAGTTGTATAAAAAAAGGGGTGAAAAGAGCCCATGATAAGAAGGTTCGTCCTCGAGAATTTCATGAAGGTGACTTGGTTCTCAAGAAAATACTACCAACCTAGAAATATCATAAAGGAAAGTGGACCCTGAATTATGAAGGACCATATGTGGTAAAGAAGGCCTCTTCAGGAGGGGCTTTGATCTTGACAAATATGGATGGTGCAGACTTACCTCTCCTATAAACTTCGACGTAGTAAAAAAGTATTATGCTTAAAATAAGAAAAAAAAGAAAAGAATAAAGTTCACCAGGTCGAAAACCTAAAAAGTCGGCCTAGGCAAAATTAGAACGACCTAGTAGGTTGAAAACTCTTAAAAGAGCGACTTAGGCAAAAGATAGGGTCATAAAAAAGACACAAACTCACTAGACTGAAAACCTAAAAAGACAGTATAAGCAAACAATCGAATTATAAGCTAGGACAGTTTGGTACCTCGTGAACAAACTCAAAGAATTTGAAAGGCCTGGGAAATTAAAAAAAAAAAAAGTCTAACCAAACAATTAGGTTCCTCAAGAAGTTGAATAGATAGAATATTTAAAGTGTTAGATTCAGGGTTTAAAACTGTTACGTTGAATATCTCAATTATCAGTTACCTCATTCTCTTTTGGGTTAAAACTCATATGTTGACTTCCTTTTGTGTAAGACATCCTTTTGTATCCACCATTTTCATTTTGAATCAATAAATATTTATATCTTTACCCACCATTCATTGTTGCATTTTGTCATTTCATATATTAAGAATAAAGCATCTAATGATCTCAAATGCATTATAATTGCGACAAAGAACCTTAAAGATCAAAGGAAATACGACAATTTCTTAATCAAATTTGTCAAGGGTACCAATGAAGTATAAGTCAAGATCTTAACTTTTTAGCCATATCTAGTTGTGAAAGAAATCCCAGACGTCAAACATGGAAAATAGAAGAAGGAAAAATACCAGTGAATGTCGCAGTGCTTAAAGCCTTAAAGGATCAAGGGTTGAAAATAATAACAAAAAAAAAATAAAAGTGAAAAAGAATCATCATGCATGTCATGCATTATCTTACTACTCTTCTCATTCTGGGTCCGTGTACCCATTACATTTGACATTCTGGATCCCTGTGCGCATTACATTTTACATTTTGGGTCCACATGCCCATTACAATTTACATTTCGGGTCCCTCTGCCCACTACATTTTGCATTTCTGGTCCCCATGCCCATTACAATTAACATTTCGGGTCCCTTTGCCCATTACTATTTACATTTCGATTCCCTGTGTCCATTACATTCTGCATTTCGAGTCCTTATGCCAATTACAGTTTATATTTCGGGTCCCTATGCCCATTACAATTTACATTTTGGGTCCCCAGGCACATTACATTCTACATTTTGAGTCTCTGCACTCACTCCATTCTGCATTCAGGTCCCTATGCCCATTCAGTTTACATTCTAGGTCCTCATGCCCATCACATTTTGCATTTCGGATTCTCGTGCCCATTACATGATGCCTTTCGGGTCTTTGCACCCACTATGTTTTAGATTTTTGGTCTTGGACCACTCCATTTTACATTTTTAGGTCTCCGTGCCCACTCTGTTTTACATTTTTGTACCCATTGCTCACACATTTTGGACCTTTATGCACTCACTCCTTATATTTTTTGTTTCACACTCTTTTACATGTCTATATTAACTTGTTCATATTGTAGTAGTGACTTTCATATGCTCGCATCCGGCCAAAATTATGGTCTCTATCATTATTTATATTTTCCTAAAATAATATGTTTCATATTATTTGGTAAAAAATCTAAATAAAGAAGGGCAATTGTACGCACTTATTTTTTATACAATAATAAAAATAAAAAAGGATAAATTCATAAAAAAACAAAATGTCATTTCCATACACTGTCAACATACATAACAATGTTCAAAATATACATCAATACTAGAGAGTTCAAAATAGAAATTTTCATGGAAAAATAAAAACAACAAAAATTACATAAATCAGAAGAGGAAAATGAAATAAGAGTAGTTAACCTGAACTACTGTTATGCCTAAGCTCTCTGAATTAATGGAGATGTTCTTTGGCTCAGCTACATCATTAACACAATCCCAAAAAATTTGGATAAAAAAAGTTCAAATTTTGGTGAGTAAAATGATTTCAAGCTGACTAAGTATTTTTAAAGTTATTTAGTTTTGCACATTTAATTAGAGGTTGTCTTTAAGAGGACGTCATAGGGTGTTAATACCTTCTCTACATGTAATAGACTCTCAAACTTAAAATTTGGTTTCTTAAACACCTTTTTTTTAAAGGTTTTTTTAATGCCTAAGTAAATATTGGTAGCAAGTCTTTTGATTTTCAAAACAAATTTTTCGCCTTCCTATCCAAACCCACGTGTTGACACCTTTAACCATAAATAAAAATAGGATTATATAAGCACGACAATGTTTATGTTTTCATTAATATATATAAATGGACTTAGTCCAGTTGGATCAATTAAAAATATAAATATTTACTTTTAAAATATATATAATATATAAGGTTATGAAATATGATTTTGATTATAAAATTCCTAACAAAATAATTATAAGGCCTGCATATTTTATTGTTTGTAACATATTAAAATAGTTAGAATTATTAATAATTCAAGAAAACTTTGTGATTAATTTTGCGTAGACTCGTGTCTTGCAACTGTTGAATGTCATCAATTAATTCAAGTAATCTAGAATAGATTCATTTTAAGTCATACCTTCTCTTGTAGCTTAATTTGTTGCTTTCTCTATTGTTATTTAGTAGTTATATTCTTGTTATGTTTAATATAAATAATCTAGAGTAATTTGTTGTCTTCAAAATTTAAACATCAAATTAATCTAGATCAATCACATAAATTATAATTTATTAAGTTTACCTCTCCCAAAATTTAAACATAAAATTAATCTAGATCAATCACATAAATTATACTTTACTAAGTTCACCTCTCCCATTAATCTAGATCAATCACATAAATTAATCTTTTGTTATTTAGTAGTTATATTCTTGTTATGTTTAATACAAATAATAACATATTAATTTAACCATAATAGATTAAACATAAAATTGTTTTTGTTTTTAAAATTTAATTAATTTTTAATAATTCAATCACATTTTATTGCTTCATAGTATAAATTCAAATTTTGAATATTTTTTTTAAAAAGTCCTGGTGATTTGGTAGCTTTATGGTCCAATACAAGGTTAGATTCAGATTATGAGACAACATCTTAAATTAAATATGGGTAGGGCTAGTCTAATCTTTTTTTTTTTTACTGTGGGTCAATAAGTTTGAGTAAAATAATATAAAAATTTTAAAATCAAATTTGATTATTTTTTATTTTTATTTTTTTGTAAGGTAGAGAATATTATTACGGTAAAAAATTTAGCAGAAAGCACAAGATGTGTCTGCTTAACAGAATATAATATAGCCAAGTTTTGAAAATTGGAACGACCAGTTCAACTGGGAACTAGACCAGTGTCTGATCCATTGTTTCCAAATAAACTAGGCATGTTAGGAATCAGGCAAGAACCGTTCAAACCGGTCAAAAACCTGGTGAACCAGCTAAAACCGAGCGGTTCAAGGGTTAGCCTGTCTTATTTTGTTTTTATAAAAAAAAAAGGAAAAAATATATAAGAATTCATAAAAATTGAAAATTTGTTTTTAAAATTTTAGGTACACAAATGAGAGATATTCTGATAAAGTATTGTGAAATAAAAATATTTAAAAGGAATTTTTGCAAATTACAAAATGTTGATTACAATTTAAAATATAAATATTTCTCAAAAAATAATTTTAGGCAACATGGAACTTTACCTCTTTATAATAATATTATAAAGACAACAATACTTAAACTTAATACAATGTATTATATTTATGTATTATAAATAATATATACCTTATTTTTTGCTTAGTATATTACTATATTAGTAAAAATAAATATAAAAAATAATATTTTATTAAATCTAGTTCAACTTCGGTTGAATCTTTGAACCTTGAACTCAATCCTTCATCGTTCAATGACCAGTTTGATTTTAAAAACCTTGCAATATAGTTCAAACACATCAAAGACAAAATAAGATTAAAAATTGGACACAAAACATGGGGTCCAAAACAACTCATTCTCCATGTGAATGTGTTGTGTCAACTTCATGCATAGCATCATTCCCACGTTGATAGTTAATTTCCTGCATGAACTACACCCGTCACTTCCATTAATTTATTGTTGAAGATTCTCACATTTCTAGCCTTCCAGATATGTCAAAGTCCTGCAAACCAAATAAAAGACTATGCTCACCCCAGACACCATGTTCCATTGATTAGGCCAACAAATTGTAAATAGTAGTGACATAATACATTATGGAGCGTTGTGAAAATGTCCCACACCAAACACATAACTGGGTCCATACGATTTATTATTTTTTACTTGAGATAAATATTGTTTTAAAAATAACTAAAAAATAAACTACAATTACTTATAACCATAATTAGATTTTAAAAAGATAGATAATGAAGATTGAGAATAAGTCTCTTAAACTTAAGATATATATTTTGATAATAAATATATTTCAAAATATATTTCAAAGTTAAAAAATCTACAAATGAAAACCACTTGAACTTAAGATAATATCTTTTGATAAGTTTTGAAATTTAAATTTAAATTTAAAATAATCTAAAAGACATTTAAATAGACAATACTGTAAAAGGGTTTCCAGGCCCATGATTGCAGTGGTTATTTCATGAGATTGTGTCTTTGATGTTTTAATTAAACAATTAAATTCAATATTAGACCAAAATTATATTTTTTATAGAATGATCAGTTATTTTATTTTAAAATAAGTTATCAATATTACATATAAAATAAAATAAGAACACAAGTTATATTTAAAGGGAAAAAAACAGTAAGTTCGTGTTGTATAAAGTGGATTTACATTCATATTGTAACATGAACATGTACGGTGGCTGGTTGTACAATGTTAATGATTATTGATGAAACCTAAACTGACACGTAATATTTTGAGGCAGAGCCTCGAGGACCGTTTTTGGTTTCCAGGCACACAACAAGAAGAGATGACGTGGCACGATAAGAATGGTTGTATAGATCATACGGTTGACAATTTTTTTTTACAGATACGGTTAAGACTTTTAGAGGGATTGCCGTTTTCAAAGACATGTTTGTCGGCATGAATTACATATCGAATCTGTATCTATGTTTAAAAATAACAGTATCTAATCTATGTTTGATGACTGCTTTACATTTGGGAAAAGCTTTGCACAGAAAATTCTAATGATGAACAAAATATGTCGTCATGCCAGATATTGGGACTACTCATTTATATTTTGGCAGATCGCATTAGTATTCTTATTTCCTTGATTCGTTTTTGCTTGTTTTATCAAACTTACTCATTTAACGGTTCAAGTTTAGGATGAATTTGGTTTGCAACCTATCTATATTATATTTTATATTTAAAAATTATAATATTTATATAAATTAATAAAATAAGTATAATAATTAAAATATAAATAAATTATTAAGTAAAATTTATAAAATAACTTTGTTAAGAAATAAAATAAATTTTGTAATGAATTTATTTGTCATTTTGTAAAAGTGTATTGTCAAAAAATAAATTAACTATGCAAGTTTATTTTTATTTTTATCATGAATTATGACTTTTTTGAGAAAAAATAAAAATTTATTGTTAAATAAAATTTTATATTATTTAAAAAAAACAATTTTTTAAAATTTTGGCTGATGAACCCATTAGCCCATCAACCTACTTAATGACAAGATAGTTCATGCGATTTAACTTGTCCTAATTATGGTAGGTCAATCCATCCCAACCTATTTTTTGCAACCCAAAGGTAGGATAATCAAAATGGGACGGATCATCCTATTTTGTTACTCCTAATAAAAAAAAAAGAAACAAATTAAAATATGATGAAGAAAAGTAGGAAAAATAGAATCATGGTAAATAAAATAAAAATACTTAATAAAAAGATATAATGAATAATAGGATGCGATAAAAAATAAAAATAGAGAAAATTATGATTATTTATTATTTGGATGTCTAATAATCATTACTCAAATTCTATTAAAAAACTAGAGAAAAAAAAGTCCTGTGTTTGGTATTTAAAGATGAAATTAAGTTAGGTAGGATAGCAATAAGTTGAAAAGTTTCGCTGAAAAGATAAAATAAAAATAATTTTAAAAATAGTGGAATGTATTATATTTTTTTTCTTCATTTTTTACCCATTTTTTATTTTTTATCTCTTTTTTATTTATCTTCAATCAAATTCATTTATTTTGATTTTATTTTTCCTATTCTTATTTATTCTTTTATTTCTATGTGTTTTATTTATCTTAGCTTTTGCTAATTCCTGTGAAATTATATGATAAAAGTAAAATAATCATAAGTGTTGGTGTTTGTCACTTAATTAAAATAAAGCAGCTAACAAAGGTCCTTTCGATGTGAACGACAATGGTTATGGTGCGTAGAGTAGAGATTTACTGGAGAAGAAAGTTTTAACAACGGTGATGTGTGGTGGCCGGGGTGGAGAGATCTCTTGTAGAAGAAGAATGTGAAAATTTTGATGGTGATGAATTAATGTTGGAAAAAAATAAGAAATTATAAAATTAATTTAGTTGTAAGGTTATAAAAGAGAAAGAAGAGGTGACACCAATAAAATTAATATATTAACCAATAACATTTGATTATTAAAAAATTGTAACAAAAAATATTAGTGATTAGTTTATTAATTGTTGTATTCTAATTCGTGGCATCTCTATCATTCTTCTATTTTTAACTGATTTCAATTACTACCAAGTATCGACTTTTCTTCTTTTTTTTCTTTTTTTTTTTCTGACTGGATATAAGGTAAAGGAAGCCATGGCGCCTGCAGGAAAAATGAAGATGTGTTTCGATAATGTTGTGATGCTTGCTTTAGTACGGATGACTTTTGGGTGTTTAGTTGATAAACCTTTTTATGTTTGCATTTGTATACACGCAATTGTATTTAAAGTGACTTGTTTTTGTTTTTGTTTTATTTTTTTATTTAAATTATAAAAAATATGAAAATAATGTAAAAATGAATAAGTGAGTTCAAGTTTAAAAGCAAGCATGATTATGTATAATGGGACTCTAATAAAAAAAATTTATGAGTACTTTTATATTATATCTTTAGTTTTATATAGGAGAGGATTATTATTACTTAAACGAGTTTTAAGGATTAGGAGGAGACTATAACGATTCAAGAGGTGAACCTGTAAGTTATGCTTTCAATATTTTTTTCTCTACAACCTCTCAATTTGTAAAAACATCTAAGTTATATTTGAGAACTTGAATATTTTTTTCTTTACAACCTTTCAAGGATCAATTTAAGGTAATTGCTTAAGGCAGTTTTTTTTTTTTTTTAAAAGACAAAAATATTATTTAGTTAGAACAAACCAAATCATAAGACATGATAAAATTCCTACATAGACAACAATCAATATAATAGTACTTAATTTTTATCATTATCTTAGTAAACACATATATAATTATTATAAACTGAAACGATATTAATATAACATATAAGGAAGTTGATAATCATTATAACAAAGTTCAATAGGAATTAAAATTAGGAGAAATGATATTACAATTCTAATATATAACTCTTTTTAAGTAGCTCTTTTAGGTAAGTCGACGAATTGCACAAAGGGGACAAATCAATGGATTTGTACTACAATTGACCATGAAGCCTAAGCTCATCAAACCCAAGCTTCATGGATGTGAGACTTCACCCTCTTGCTAGCCTTTTTACCAAGTTTTGTTAACTTATTTCAATATACTTTTCTAAATGAGCTCGTTTAGGACTTTAACGGTTTGTAATATATGTTAAACTTAGAATACCATATTTATATCTAAAACTCATGTTTGATTTAGAATTCAAGACACAAACATTATAGTTCAAAATTTTTATTTCATTAAGTCATAAATTAACAAACTATATAATGAAGAAGTGCAACTTTAAAATATAGTTTTTTAAATATATAAAATTTAGTTTTTGCACACAACATCAATTAAAAAAATTGAAGTCTATATTAAAAGGAACAATTTCTAAAGAGATTTATTAAAAATTAAGTTACTGGATAAAATGAATATTTTATTTTTATTTAAAAAATTATGAAACAGCATAAATTAAACATATGAAGGCAAAACAAAAATTTAATTTTATTATTCAGAAAATCATAGTACAACTTTATGTTTCAAATACAAAATATTCAACAATTTTATTATATTATATATTTTAAATTAAATTGAATTCATATTATCTATTAACTACAGAAATTTATCATCTCATGTATTATATATAACAACTAGGTTCCTTTTATATATATATATATATATATATATATATATTTGAATATATATATTCAATATTTTGGTGAATTCAAATTATATTAAGTTAATTAGTATTTAAAAATACAATAATTTTACTATTATTTATTTGCTATGCCTTTATCTTGTGCTTTAAAAGTTTTAAGGCTTAAATATAATTGATGTTCCCAATTTTTTAAATTTAAATATTGTGTCCATATTTTAAACTGTGATATTATACCCACAATTTTAAAAAATATGTGAATTAGTACCCTTTCTATGAAGTATTGACATTGACGGTTAATTTTAAGTATATCGACGGTAACACATAATAAATTAGGTGACGTGACACATAATTACTACTTAATAAAAATGTTAATTTAACATTTCAGGATTATGTGGGTATTAAATGTCCATTCTTTTATTTACTAATACTCATTTAAATCCCAAAATATTAAATTAACTCTTTTATTAAGCAGTAATTATGTATCACGTCACCTGATTTCTTACCTATGGTTGTTAACATATTCAAAATTAACGGTCAACGTCAACCATTCATCAATTTATAAATTTCTAAAATTTGAAGACATAATATTACAATTTTAAAATATGAGGGCACAATATCTAAAATTAAAAATTTTTGGGGGTACAAATTGTATTTCAGCCATATTAAATATATGAATTAAAATAAAATTTTATTAAATTTAAATTTTATACCAGGGTACGCCCAAGGCTTAACCTACCCCCTAAATTCGAACATCTAGATGACTCGACTAGGAACCACAATGATGAAAAGTCTATATTGCCCTTTTGGGAATTTGAATTAACATCTTGCCTAATTTGAAATAATACATACTCTTTATTAATTTTTTCTCTAAATTTTTATTTTATCCTTGATTCTCTCTCTCCTCTCTCCCTAACAAATTTCTCCACCCTGACTCTCTCTCCTTACCTTATTTTTGCCTCTGCCCTCCCTCTCTTTTCTTCCCACCTCTTGGTTAGTGTATATATTTAGTATAGTTATTTAATTTCTTATTTTTTTAACATTGTAATTTAATTAATTTTTAGTGTATTTCATTTATTATTTTTAGTACAATTATTTATTTTTTTATTTTTTATTACAATAAATATATGTTTATTATATTAATTTACTTAATGAATTACGTGTTTAGTATATTTATTTAATTAAATATTTGGTTAGTATGGTTAATTACATGTAGTATAGTTATTTAATTTCTTTTTTTTAGTATAGTAATTTAATTAATTTTTAGTTTACTTAATTTATTATTTTTAGTATAATTATTTAATTTATTATTTTTTTATTATAATAATTGCATGTTTATTATATTAATTTACTTAATAAATCATGTGTTTAGTATAGTTATTTAATTAAATATTTGGTTAGTGTAGCGTAGTATAATTAGTTAATTTCTTATTTTTTTATTAGAGTAATTTAATTTCTTATTTTTTAGTATAGTAATTTAATTTCTTAATGAATTATGTTTTTGCTATAATATTATTTTTTTATCTCTTCTATTACTCTCCAACCACCATAATTTGCCAAAGAGTAAAAAAAAATTGCAATTTTTTTTACTCTTTGACAATAGTTTATCGGAGAGTAATAGGAAAAATAAAATGAATGACACATAAATATTTTATTATATAAGTAAGTGTTACTTCAAATTAGGAAATGCGTTAATTTAAATTCCCTGTCCTCTATTAGAGACAATAGTACATGTTTGACATCCATTATTTTACTATTGACTTAAATACAATTGATATCTCCAAAGTTTTTCAATTTTAGACATTGTGTTCCTATTTTAAAATCGTGATATTATGCCCCTAAATTTTAAAAATATGTGAATTGATACCCTTTTAGAGAATTGTTGATGTTGATAGTTAGTTGTGAATGTGTTGATCGTCACGTGTAAGAAATTAGGCACAATTATTGCTTAGTAAAAAGGTTCATTTAACATTTTAGGATTTATATGGGTATTAGTAGATAAAAGAATATGACATATAATACCATGTAAACTCTAAAATGTTAAATTAGTCATTTTTTTAAATAGTAATTATGTGTCACATTATTTAATTTTTTAAATATAATAATTAATACATTCATAATTAATTGTCAACTTAAACATTCATGAAAAGAGTACCCATTCTTACAATTTTTAAATTTAAAAACATAATATCATGATCTTAAAATACAAGAACACAATATCTAAAATTAAAAAATTCAGAAACAACATTTGTATTTAAGCCTTTATTATTTTTTACTACTACTTTAAAAATTTGAGTGAAACACCTTTTGACTTGAGCATGGGTCAGAGAGATATTGGAGAGGATTCGGCGAAGAAGTTCGAGCTTTATTTCTGTGTGCAGGAATAAATTTAAAAAATAAATTAAGAATTTTTGTTTTAAACATAACTGCAACTAACAATATCGTGGTTCTCAAATACTACTTATATATTTATGTAATGTAATTTTTTAAACTTTACCCATTTTAAGATTCTGTTTAGAAAAAAAAATCCCTCTCTCGGAAAAAGCCTTTCCTCGTGTAACAACAAAAATTTCTTTCATTTTTTCATGAGTCCAGCAATTTAAAAATATATATTGGAGTTCTAACAAAATATTCTCAATTTTTTATTGAAACATAAGCTAATTCGATAGGCATATACATATAGGAGGTCTGGCAAGCTCCAGTTTGATTGTTTGAAGACGACAAGAGGAAGCTTAAAACACCAACGTTGGTGGTTTAAGGAAGCTATGAACAGTGGATTCCACATTAAGATTACAATAATGTCATTAGCCATCTTCTGCTTTGGCTTTAGTTGACACAGAATTGTTTATCCGCAATGTGATAAATACAGATTTGAATTTTAAGACAAAAAAGCCTTCCCAATTAATTCATAAAATAATACAAGTGGCAATAAAAGATGCGGAAAACTGTTTTTGATTATTTCCACGGTGGAAAGATATATTAGGCCAATCAAATTGAATCAATCATGCAATAATACAAAAACTTTCGCCAAAACAATGATGAAATAATGGCGGCTTAACGACAGAGTCAATTTGGTTGTGCTATAAAACTGCTTCAATAATGCGTTCTATTCCTTTTTCTAATGCACACTAAGCCGGTAGAAACTACACAGGTATATATATATATATATACACTTCTCTACAAAGCAACAACGCTTTGCCATGTGCACGCAGTTGATAAATATTCTTAGGTCCAGGAATTGAAAGTTACCCGTGAACAACTGGTCTGAGTCTGACTGTGTTTTCTGACATTTTCATGTGTTACCAACGTGTAACATCTACTCTTCCAGTCTCACGTCCTATTATTTATATACTGTTTTTATATCAATAGTTGTTTCTTTTTTCACTTTTCATGTGTCATGATGAATGGCTAGCATCTAGTACCTTCGAGCCTTACATTATCTATATATTGTAATTTTTTATGATATTTTTTTCTTTATTCACATCAATCGTCTCATCTGCCTATTCTCTTTTCACTTTTTCAACTTTTTATTATTCTTTCATTATACAAAATTTTCACTTTTTCCCTTTTCCCTTTTCACTTTTTTATTTTTTATTATATATGTCACTAAACAAGAATTATATAAATAAAAATTTTCTATAATTAATTAGAGTGAGCACAAAATGTTGAGGGCAACCCAAGTGACTGGAATCTTCATGTAATATCCTTTGATTCATCTCTAGCAGTCGTGCTTTGTTGCAATAGAAATTATCCATTTGTTTATTATTGCTTATTAGTGGGTAGGGTTATCACTCTCAATCAAGTTTTTAGCATATTTTGAGATTACATATTTAAGTAGGGAGGCTCTATCTGATATTTTTAATAATATTTGGTTTATAATATTGTAGAAAATTGATTTGTTAAGAATGTTGTAAAATTTAAAAATGATGTATGTGTTGAAGAAATTTGACAACCGTTCATAAAGAGATTTTGGACGCGAATCAAAGGACTGTGTATGAAACAGTTTAGGTAAAAAAATACTTAAAATATTCATGATCTGGATCCAGACATGTGCAGGGGACTTCTATACGTAGATGGTTGCTATTTAAGCTGAATGTGTTTTTTTTTTTCAACGTGGAAGCTCTATCTAATTTTAATTTGTTGGGGAAGCTGCTTTTTTTTTTTCTTTCTCTTATCCTTTAATTAAAATTGTACTCTATATCTTCTTCTATATTTCTTGTAACATGTGAAATATCTGTTATTATTGAATAAATTTTTTCGTTTAAAAAAAAAGTTATTACATCAAAACCAATCTGATTCTGATCCGAGTATATCCCTTTATATTTATTATTTATTTTCCTCATAGACTGAACTTATGGAATCGTACGCTAAAAACTGCCACCGCTTGAGGAAAAAGACAAACTTTGAAAACCATATGTAATTGAAAAGCATATTAATTAATTATTACAAATTGAAAAGCCATGTATGACTTAAAGATTAGCACGAACTCTTGAGGTGTCCCAGTGTTCTGTCCATCAAATAATTTTTTAGTTCATCAGCACTTCCGTGTACAATCATATCTTTCTAGTGGGAAAAAAAATTATTACATGTGACCACGTCATCCCCGATTTTAATTAATAAATATATAATATACAATTAATTAATTAATTTATAAATGATGTTAGTTAAATAAATTATAAATTACATATTTATTAATTAAGATTATAAATGATCTATGAAACAGTGAGATTGATTGGACTTTGTCCCTTGTGCCACATGGCAATTACATTATTGACCTAACCTTTATGTATGAAACGCCAGTCTAATTTTTTAGGGTTCCCAGACATAAATTATTGTTCGCCATACATTTAGATCCAGTTAATGCTTCCTTACTAGAAGCTTCGCGTCTTTCGTATTCGATTTTATTTTCATTTTCATTTTCATTTTTATTTTTAACGTGTCTAGGCTAGGTGTATTTCATCTTTCCATCATCCCCAATCTCCGCGTATCCCTTCAAATGATAACCTTATCTTTGGTTCCTATTCACCAACGTAGATGTGTCACTCTTCATTAATTTGTCAATTTCGTCGAGTCTGTATTTATTTTATTTATGTGTTGGCAAACTGTTCCGTTCTTATTGACTGTTTCTAACGATACCATTCTAAGTAGTAATCTTTCATCTTTGTCTTTAGCAGATATGGTATGTATGGTAGAAATTAACTTTCAAATTATGAATAACTTTTCAGGTTGAATTTTTAGTAAAAAGCTATTTAATAGTATGGATTGATTCTGAAGCATAAGAATGTCAAAAATATGCATATTATTCTTACATATATTTCAAACAACAACTTTTAAATTCATTTTTACATCTTATTACACTCTAACAGTCTATTATCAGTGGATAAAAAAAGTTATTAAAAGAGATTTTGTTCTAAGTGATTAGTCAAGTTCTCGATGAAAATTAATCATAATAGAAGAAATATTAATTATACAATCTCATACTTTTTTTATATTCAATCTCTCATACTAATTTATTAATTAAAAAAATTAAGGGAAAAAGTGAATAGTCAAACTCTCATACTAATTTATTAATTAAAATTTATTAAAAATAATAAGAATTTGTATCTCTTTCATCTCATCTTATCTAATGACTCTCTCATTATCAATATATTTCAAACAATAATACAATTGTATTAGAAGGAGATTATAAAAAAGTATATTTAAAAAAAATAATGAATTACCTATTATTCATGTGATGATAAGTACAAATAACGTAGCAATTAAAAAAATGCTAATTCTAATTCTAATAAGAAAGATAAATTTCCTACAAAACAATGAATTAAGATTCAAGCTGAGCTGTCATCAAAAGAGATCTTTTTTTTTTTTTTAGAAAAAAAAACACATAACATTATTCATCTTGGTTTCTCTCTTAATTATGATAAAAGTATAGAATAGTGGTGTACAAATTGAAATTGTCTTGATATAAATAGATGCATCCCCCTCCTCTTTCTCTTCATAATTGTAACAGGTGTCAAAGCATTTCAACTTTGGCCTCCATCTAGAAAAATGAGTGGTTTAGCTAGCCATCTTGCTCTTATTCTTATGATAGGTCTGCAAGTTCATTATGCAGCACTTGCCATCTTCACAAGAGCAGCTCTGTTAGATGGGTTGAGTACAACGGTCTTTGTGGTCTACAGACAAGGCATAGCCACTTTGGCTTTGGCACCTATGTTTATCTCTCCTAAGAGGTAATAATTAAACCCACCTCTTCCTCTTTTTAGCTTACTCTCCTCCTTATTAACTCACGCATTGCATGCTTTTTTTTTTTTATAACAGGAGACAATCAATGAAAAATTCTTTGGGATTCAGAAGCTTCTTTTTGATGTTTGTGACCGCTCTTGTCGGGTACACTTTGCCAAAATCGTTTGTAACTAGCATGTTCTTGTTGCTTTTATACCAAAACGTAAACTTTTTAACTTACCCTTAAATGTTTTTTTTCCTTGCAGAGTCACAGCAAATCAGAATGCATATTTCAGAGGTTTATTTTATGCATCTTCTACTGCAGCTACAGCAATGAGTAATTTGATACCAGCATTAACGTTTGTTATTGCAGTAATTGCTGGGTAATGGCTCTATATCACGATTGCTTAAGATAAAATAAAACCTAATTAACAGTATCACAATAAACCATATTCTTTAATTTAATTTACCAGAAATTATAAGGTTATTTTGATGATCGAAAGGAGAATAGAAAGAGAAATTATGGATTCTAATCTATCTTATTCTAGCAAAATATTAATAATTAACATTTGTTAGATAAAAAAAAAATCTTGAATTTTGCTGATGCGTGTGTTCTGTACAATTTTAATTAGATTTGAGAAAATTGAACTACGAAGCTTAAGAAGCATGGCCAAAATATTAGGGACAGTTTGTTGCGTGAGTGGAGCCTTAACCATGGCATTGGTCAAAGGACAGAAACTTTTACACACGGAGTTCCTTCCTTCTATACATCTAACTGGCACTGAAGGTGACGATTGGCTACTGGGTTGTCTATTGCTCTTAGCAAGTAGTGTGTTTTGGTCTTGTTGGATGATCTTGCAGGTAAATAACAGACGATTTCTTATAATACATCAATTTTCTCTTTTTATTTTATTTTTACGTTTTTTGCTTCTTTTAATATGATTATGTTTCAGCCTAATTTGTAATGGCAGGAAAGAGATGGGCTTAAGTGAAAATTAGTAACATGATGATAGTCTTATTGTACACTGTCCAATAATTTGTTTCATAGTACAAATTTATAACTTTTTAATAAAAAGCAGAATATTCTTGGACGATTCTTTTCCCCATCAGTGGAGATCTGACACAACTTCAACTTAATTATCTACAGGTACCAATAGCTTCGAGCTGCCCAGACCATTTATTATCTACCTTTCTGATGTGTCTCTTTTCAACAATACAATCAGCCCTATTTGCCATGCTCTCCGAGCCGAATCTTCAAGGATGGATTTTACAATCACCTTTACAGATTTCATGTTCTTTATATGCAGTAAGTAAAATAAATATATTTGAATTAAAGTAACATGATAGAATAATTTCACACTAATTTTTACTTTCAATATTTTTTCTTCAAATCAAACAAGGGTTAGTAATTATTTGTTGCGTCGTACAATACTGACACTGTTATCAAGTTGTTGTGTAGTACACTATTATTATTATTAATAATAATATTATTATTGTATGAAATAGGGAATCGGAATAGCGGTTAGTTTCTTTATTCAATCATGGTGCATCTCAGAAAGAGGTCCACTGTACTGTGCAATGTTCAACCCTTTAGCAACAGTCATCACTGCTTTCATAAGCGCAACTTTCCTTCAGGAAGAGTTGTACGTTGGAAGGTAATACACTAACACCATTACTTTGTTCATGAAGAAAATCAAACAGTATTTATATGAATATTTACGGCCTAATCTCATGCATGATTAATTTTCAGTCTGATTGGTGCGGTTGGAGTTATTGCTGGTTTATATATTGTGCTTTGGGGTAAAGCCAAAGAGTTTGCGGAGATTAAACCTGAGACGCCGCCATCATCAAACTTGCAAGATGATGAGATAAATAGTAGGATAGACTTGGAACAACCCCTTCTATCAGAAAAATCTGAACATGTAATTGAAGCAGATAGCAAGGTGAGCCATGATCACAAAATCAATAGAAGTTTTGGTGAAATTTTGATCGTTTTGGAATCGAAGAAACAAAAACAGGAACAATTTGCAGCTTAAATCAACTTGGCTTAATTTCTTTCACCAAAATTTCTAACCAAGAGTGTGAAAATAAATTCAAGCTCATGGCCTGGAGTAATGATAATTATGTAAAAGTGATAATATGCCTTACGAGAAAAGTAAGAATTAATTTTTGTTTCCTTCCATTCTTCTTCAGATTATGCTAGGAAAAGTAGGACTGCTGCGCTCGTTTTAAATTTCATGTTTTTTTCCCAAGTAAATTGCTTTCGACATGTGTGTGTTTTATTTTCATTTTATTGCAAACCACTTTTTTTTTTCTTCTTTTTTAAGTTTAAACAGGTATTTCTTCCGTTACAAAACGAATGTGACTGAGGTATTTTAATTTTTCAATATGCTATTAACTATTTTCTTTCACTATTATTTCTGTAATATTATTCTAATTTTTCAATGTAATATTAATATATTAGGATTAATTTTAAAAAATTACCCCTCTTTTATTTTTTTAATTTATTTTCATTTATATAAAATAACTTAGTACCACACTCATGTTTAAATAGAGAAAACATAAGAATACATACAAATTAAATAAAATTATGCCTGAAAACAATATAATTAAACTCGTGTTAAACTTTCTCGAAATTGCAACAAATCCTTTATTTAAAGAATATTTTTAAAATGGAATATAATAAAAACAAATTCAACATATTTGACTGTAACAAATAATATTTAACAACACTTTATCATTAATTAAAATTAAGATTCTCAAAATTATAAAACACATTCAATTTACCTAATATTAATAAAAATGATTGGTTTAGTTTTTTTAAAACAATAAATATGTCTTAAATTTATATTTTTTTAAAACAATTATTTTTATTAATACTTATTTTCTCCCTCTTAATAGTTTGCCACTATAATATTTAATGTAAAGAGATTATGAATTGGATATATTATATATAAAAATTAAACACTAATTTTATCTTGAGTCTGTTTATAAATGAAATTGGAGGATAGTTGATATAATCATGTGATATTATTGAAGATGAAAAATATAAAGAAAAATAATGTGAAGTTATAAGGTAGACTAGATTATTTAGATAGTTGAAAAAAGAAAAAGAAGAAAAATTTTGTGGGTTTGACTCTTTGTGTCAACAAGAAACTTCACGTTTCTAACAATTAACATTTTTTGATAAAAAATTAATATTTTTAACGATTAATATTTACCTTTCAAATAAAGAAAAATAGTGTGTTAATGAGATCATTTGACACTTACTATCAAGAATATATAGATCACAACGAAAATGTTTCTTTTTCCTATATAAACACGAAAACGTTTCAGTTTAATGAGTATTCAAGTGCATGAAATATTTAGGGCAAAGACATTGTATGGTGTGTATAGTGGTCTCATTCAATTAGACAAAAATGATATGTTTCCTTCCTAAAGGATATCTTTAGTTGTAATTTAAAAAAATATAATTTATATAATAACAATAATCAAATTTAAATCTATGAATTTATATAAATATCTTAAACCATTTTTTATTATGATAACATTGGTAATTTAGTGTATTAATTTTGTAATTTTTTTAGATATTTTGTTTTATAAATTGCAATTTATCATGAATACTTACATTATGATATAAAAAATAAAAATTAAAACTCTAATGATTTAAAACTTTGTTTAAATAAAATTTTTATTATTTTTTAAATTATTGCAAATATAAAATTTAGGATAACAACATTGTATCTAGCTACTAACTAAATATGTGAAGGTAGTACCTACAAATTACTTTTTTCATTTGTGACAACATATTGAAGACACAAGCGTCAGAAAAAAAATAAAAAAATAAAAGCATAGTATAGAATTTAAAGGATGGATTTGTTAGGAGTCTATTTGTATTTAAAGGATCATAATTTTTCATCGCAATATTATGGAAGGAGACTCTCCAAAAGTTTTGACTTTACGCTAGGAAGATATTATCAAAAAAATAAAATTTTCATTTTATGTGATTGTTCAGTGCAACGTGAATATTAAATAAAAAGTTTAGAAATGAGTAGTTTTGTAATGCTTTCTGGATGAACTATTCCAATCTTATCTTATATACTTAAGAGTGTGAGACTCTTCTAAATATATTAATATTTTATATTTGTGTATTGTACTTATAGGAACACATAACATGATTGTGTGTTGTCACTTATTCTATAAATATAGAATAAAATATTTTGGCATTCTAAAAAATGACAAAAGTCATCACAATCTTAGTATGTAAAAAGAATGCAATAATGACACTTTTACTATCCTGGTTATGTATAAGAATTTAATTTGCTTATAATTAAAAAGAGAATAATTTATTTATACTAACAGTGTAAAAGATTTACTGACATTCATTCCCAATTTAATATGTTTTTACATCACTCTTAATTTTTAATAAAATTATTATTGGATAACAGAATTTTGAATTGTGATTAGATATGTATACTTATTGTTCTCTAAATAAATGTAAAAATTTATTTCTATATTACACCAATGTACTCATTTAAGGAAAAATGCATTTCAGTTTTATTTGCATGAATTTTAATGAAGTAGGAGGAGTACAAGAATATAAACTAATATATATAAAAGAAAATAATATATATTGTTCATTATATAAAAGAAAATAATACATATTGTTCATTATATTGCAAATAATTTCTTTTTCAAAATATAAATAAATCTCTTGTATAAGTAAATAAAAATAAAACTGTGATCGATTTCTATCTTGATTTCATGTTCATAAAAAATGTAAATAAAAATAAAACTGTGCAGAAATTACACAAGTCCATGTTAAATTTTCTTGAAGTTTTCACAAATCCTTAGACTTAATGTTTCCGCAAAAGTGAAGCAATTTTATTTTGTTTGCATTATTTATCACATTTAGAAGAGTACAAAAGCTAATATATTTAGGAGTGAATGAATTTGATGAGTTAAATATCTTATTCAATTTATACAATTGAGTTATCAGACAATACAGCTAAATTAACATCACATTTCTATATAAAATAGATTATGAGCCTTGTGTTTTTATATATACTTAGTCTAACATTTTTTGTTTGACTTGTGATAATTTGTTTGAACTTCACAGGTACTTCTTGTATTTATAGATAACTAAGAGTTTAATAAAATTTGTTTGACTTATAAAAAAATATTTAAAAAATTGAAAGAAAACTAATAGAACAAATTCGAGATATTTTAATATGACAGATATTTTGAACAGACTCTTTACTGTTAATTAATATTTCTTTAAGAATACCAAAATTACAAAAGAGCTAGGTTCATTCAACAGAGAACAAGAATAATATTCATTCGTTAGAGAATAACAAAAACGAGAATGATCCAGCAGTATATAATTTCATTCCTTATTCTGATTTTGCAATGAATAAAATTCTCAACAATAGTAATATGGGAATAGAGGTGTAAATGGGTTTGGATAGATTACAATCCAAATCAATTAAATTAGTTTAATTTTTTTATTTTTTAAGAGATGTCGTGCAAAATTTTTTGTAAACGTTGAATTGAAGTTATATTTTAGAATGTAGAGTTTCAAAACACTGTATATAGAATTTCTCTTACTTCAAGTAGGTACCTAAATAATCAAATTTAAATTCACATTTCTATAACGAATTTCAATATCTATTTAAGTAGTTATAATAATTTAATCAATATTTTTGAATTATTAAATATCTTTTAATAAAATAAATTTTTATTTTTAGTGAAAATTAAAATATTCTACTAAACAAAAAAATTGTCAATAATTTAATTTAGTTGGTTGTGTAAAGTGTGTGAGTTATTGTAAACCTACTAACACTGTCCAAACAAAAAAAAAAAAGAAAATTAAATTTAATAAATTTGAATTCCATTGTTAAAATAAAATATTTAAAAGATATCAAATTATTTTACTTTTATAAAATTCTCCATTATTAGATCCCATCCATTATTTGCATTAAAATGAGTCACGTGCAGTTATACTAAAACATGACGATGATTACGGCCATTCCTCTGTCACTCACCGGTGTATCTAGCCTCATTCTTCGAAAAAGTTCATTTTATATGTATTTGATGAGATGGAAAAAAATTAAATTAACTAAAAAAAATACTAGCTAAGTTGCAGTACGTTAATCTCTAGTAATTATGGGTAGTTAATTAGTCATAAAAAATAATCTTTTAATTTTTTTAAATTATAGTTATTCTTTAACTAATTTGTTATAATACTAAATTTTAACGTAGAAAATAGTTAATATATAGTTAATTACCATTAAAATAACTATTAAATTTTTGTAGCTAAACTTTCTAAAAAACTTTAAAAATTCTAGTAATGAGTTGTTTGAAAATAAATATTATGAAATTTATTTTAGTGTTGACAAAAAATAAAGGTTCTTCCCAAATTTATAAAATGTTAACAAATTGTCCTTCTCTCAAAATAAGACTGAAAAGATCCTTGCATGATTTAAACTTGCAATCTCTTTGTGATAGACCACAACTCATACCACTATACTAAGTGTCAAGTTTAGTTATATTTTACAATTCAAATCTACTTAAGTTTTAATTAGTGTTAGTTTCAAAATAATTAAAACATAAATATAAATATACAATAGTAGGATTAAAACTAAAAGTTAAAAATTAAAAAATAAAAATTTATTTATATATTTATTAATTATTTATTATAATAAATTCCTAGGGATTAGAAATTAAAAAATAAAACTAATTAAACACATAAATTAACATTATCAAAAAATAAAACTAAGAACTAAAACTAAAATAATTTTAATTTAAATTTTAATTCTTAATTTTAATTTCTATTTTATTTTTAATTTTATTTCTTAGTTTTATTTAAATTAAAATTTAAATTAAATACATTATTTTAATTCTTAAGTTAAATTAAATTTTAATTTTTAATTTAAATTAACTTAAGAAATAAAATTAAAAATGAAACAGAAATAGAAATTAAAATTAAGAATTAAAATTTAAATTAAAATATAAATAAAAGTTAAAATTAAATTAAGAATTAAAATTTTTAACAAAATTTAATTTAAATTTTAATTATTAATTTTAATTTCTATTTTATTTTTAATTTTCGTTATTAGTTTTATATTTTAATAATTTTAATTTATATTTTTAATTAGTTTTAATTTTTAATTTATAATCCCTAGGAATTTATTATTAATAAATATATAAATTAAATTTTTAGTTTTTTATTTTAACTTTTAATTTTAATCCTACTTTTGTATATTTACATTTATGTTTTAATTAATTTTAAAATTAACATTAATTAAAACTTAAGTAAATTTGAATTACAAAATAACATCAAACTTGATTCTTGATGTAGTGGTATAAGCTATTGTGTATGACAAAGACATCTAAGGTTTGAACTATGTTAAGACTTTTTTCTTACTAATTTTTTTTAATTAAAATTGTCACCTCATTAAATTAATTAACTCTTAATTTCAAAATATAATCATCATGTCACTAATTACAAAGTCTGGGTATCATTTTTAGCCAAAAATAAATAAAGTTTATTTTAGTATCTATTTTAAAATTGTTCACTTTGATGTCCTGAAAACAAAAAGTTATCATAACATAGAACTTCAGTGACTAATCAACTCGGGTATGATTAATTAGAATTTCATACAATGCCATTTAATTTTATATCAATATTTATATAACCTGATTATTATTATAAAATTAATAAGTCTACAATAAATAATAATATAACAATATAAAATTATTTTATATTATCAACGCGTCACCATTTCTTATAAATAATTTGAAATGTGACACCTTGACATCTATATTCTTGGCAAGAGGCAAATGCTTTTTCTTTTTTTTTTCAATTTTCAAATTTTGGTTTAATATAAATTTGGTTTCTGCGTCCTTATATATAAATTGATAAGTTTGATTTCAGTTTCTATAAATTTTGATTTTACTTTTTAATCTGTTATTAAATTTTTTAGTCTTTTTTTCAAATCTCTAATTATTAGAAAAATTTATTTAATATTTAATTACACATCTTATGATCTGTTTAGTAGTTATAATTGGGTATAATTTCATTTACTATTCCTTTTGGTTATGACGTTTGCAAATTTAGGATCAAGGATCAATTATATTTTAAAATAAAAAAAATTACAACAAAAATTTAAAGATACATTTAATATTTTAAGATTTTTAATTTTAAGGATTTAAAACATATTTTACCCATAAAAACTGAGTTTATATATATATATATATATATATATATATATATATAATTTGGTGGTATAATACTAGCGATTATTTTAAACAATATGGAATAATTATATTTTATAATAAAATAATAATATAATTAATTCAATATTTTGAAATTTGTTATTCTACTCCAAAAGATATGTGTTTGGATGATGGTTAATATATCTGGAATCACGTTCTATATGCATTGAACCAATAAATTAAATAACACTTTTCAAAATTTTTAAACAAGTTTCTCTAGCTTTTTCATTAAATTAACTTTAACCAGAAAAAAGATATTGACCTTAAGAAGTTGAGTTTGATTGAACTCGAGTTAACCTGCATTTGTTTTTACTGTCTAAACTTATGTCGCCAAACTAGGTTCTGTAAAAGTATTATCACCTTTGTTTTTGAAAAATGAGTTTAGTAAACAATTGATTTAATCATGAACTTTGTGCAGAACAAATTGAGTGTCGAAAACAAAACATGCACTTCATAGAAAACACAATCCATTGTAACCTTTGGATAAATTTTATTTTTAACCAGATGCAACAAAAATGTTAAACAAATTAACTGACATAGCTTTTGAGAAAACACTCACGGAAATATTGTTTTTAAACGTCAACTCAAATATGTTATATATACATGCAACAATTTGAAAAAAACATAATTAATTCTAACAAAACTATGATGTCTATAATGATTTTATTTTATTTAACGAGAATTTTCTCATATTAAAGTTGTATATGATCTTAAAGTAGTAATTTGTGAAAGATTTAAATACTTATTTTAAATGAGTTTAATTAATATCTAATAATGTAAAAGAGTTTTATAATAAAATTGACATTTAATTACAACTATTTATTTATATAACTTCTAAAAAATTAATCCGTAAAGTTAAAATATTTACAATAATTAAAAATTATAATTTAATATTAGTATAAAATTCTTTATATGATTATTATATACTAATTAAACTTATTTTAAATTATAAGAAAATATATATGGTAACTTTTTATTCTTGAAACTAAGCTATATTAAAATTATTTTTTCTATTTTATATAGAGCTTAATTGCATATGTATTATTATTGTAAATATTTTTACGCTGTCAGCTAAATAAATATTATTTTAAGTGTGATTTTAAAGATAATTTAAGGACATATCTAATGAAGAGATTTTAAGTGGGTCGGGTTTTCTTAAATTATTTTTTATCCTACCATATTTTTTGTTGTCCTAACGTATGTCTCTCTTTTGAAATTCATGTATAAATTTGCTCCAATAGTAAGAAAGTGAAAGAAATTTCAATAAAATTACTTAATAAATAATTTCTTAGATAAAAAACTCCTGTACATGTAAACTACCTCCAATGCATGTTTCTTGTTAAGAAACTATTTTCTCTTGCTAAAAGCAACTCCAACTCAGTTTCTTAATTGTTTGTCAAAAAAAAACATGCTTATTATCCGCTTTTGTTAGAGTTTGATATAACACGATGTGAGTTTCTTAAAAATAAGTATTGATTTTTAAATAAACATAGAAGTTTATGATTAAAAATATAAATTAAAAATTAATTTTATTATATTTTAACTTTAATTGATAAATATTATTTTGAAGTTAAAAATTTTATTATAATTGAAATTCATTAAAATGATTAAACAAAATCAGTTTAAATTAATGTTTTTAGGATTTTTTGGCTGAAAATAATTGAAAATTTTAAATCCAAAAATAATTGTTTCAATTTTTAAAAAAATCATGGCTTTTTAAAGACTTAAAAAAATATCTGTAGTTGTTACTGGAGCATCTATTGTGAAACTAGCCAATAAAAAAGAGTAGTCGTTACAAATATTAAAATAATTATAAAGGCTTGATCGAGTTGTTTATAAGAACCACTATTAAAACAAAAATCTTAAAAAAAATTATATGAGTTGTTTATGAGCTTTATCAGCTAATGAACCTTTTTAATGTGGATTAATAACTTTAATAGTTTTTTTCGCAAATAACTAGTATTAGAATTACTCTAACAAACAACCAAAGAACTCCCGTGAATATTACCAAAATAAACTTGACAACCTTATTATAAATGAAATAAAATCCATGATTATATATATTTATATCACAAATATCTTTAACTAAATACAATTTAACTTCTTTTTTTTTTGTAATGGTATGTGACAAAGTTCACTCTTAAAATTTAAATAAACTTATATATTTAAGAGTCACAAACTCAATATCATTTATTAAATTAAATTTATATAAGTTATACCATGCAGTTGAATTAAAACGAAATTTATAATGAAAATTATAGAAATAAAATATTCCTTACAATAAATATAAAATTATAGTATATATAAAGAATAAATACAAAAAAATAAGGAAAGAAATTTGTACACCTTGTATATATTAAATTAAAGTTAGTAGCAATATCACTGAGAGTAGGAATGGCAAAAACCTGTTACCCATTATCTGACCTGCGTACAAAAAACTGTCACCCGCTATCCGCCAAAAACTTGTTGAGTATCTGCTATAAAAATATATGTGGGTTTTTTAATTACCTATGGGTATCCACGGGTACCCATGGGTATTTTAAAAAAATATTTTTTTAAAATTAAATATTTTTTATAAGAAGTTTTATTAAATAAATAATTTATTTTTTGGAAAATCTAGAAATAAAATTATACTAGTTTCTACAAGATTAATTAGATCTAAAAGTAGATTAATATAATATATTATAAAAAATATTTAATACAAATAAAATCTTTATTTTATATTATCTGTATTTTTATAATAAATAATTTTATTAACTATGAAGTTTAAAAAAAAAAAAGATTGATATCAATGAATTTTGATAGTTAATATTTTAATTTGATTTATTTTCTAAAAATATTATTTTTTTAACATATATATATATATATATATATATATATATTATTTTAGCTTAGTGGATACCCGCGGGTACGAGTACTATGATACCCGTACCTGTGTCCGTTAAGGAGTAGGTAGAAAAAAACCTGTACTCGTAGGTAGTGGGTACCCATTTATACTATCCATGCAGATATTTTTGCAAATTTTATCTATGGATATCCGTGGGTGCGAATTTTTTTGTCATCCCTAACTGAGAGTTTCTCTACCACTTTTTAGAGAGTTAATGTAGGTAGGATATGTATATGTAAATATACTTAATAAAATGACAAATTTATAATTCTTTAAGAGGACCCCTCAAATGGACTTTAATGTATATGATTGACTTAATCTATTAGAGTCAATCTTATTTTATTACATTTTCGTTCAAATAATTAAATAATCCCATGGATATAATAAAGACCCTATCTTAATTTTTTTTTTGTTGGTAAGTCAAAGATTTCATTTCTATAGAAAATGTTAAGCTGAAATACAACACATGTTTGCTTAACAATATACAACATAATTTATAACAGTCCAAAAGCAGAAAACAAAACCTAATACTCATTATAAAGCATGTAGCATTCGATTCCTAATCCATTTCGCAAACAAATGAGTTGTTAAGTTTGTTACATTTGATCATTCCAATGTCATTTGTTGCACTTCTTGATTATGCTATATCTACCTCTGAAGCCTTTCCATAAAAAATCTTTGTATTTTTAGTTTTCCATATATGTTATGGTATTACATTTCATTTAAAAGACCAAATGTGTCTCAACTTAAAAGAGTCACTAATTAATCCTATAAATTGATCATAATAACTCCGTAAAGTATTATGAAGAGCTCTTGAATATTTTTCACCACCAGACACATAATCGGCTGAAGCGGAAAGGCGGCTGGCTGAGTTGAAAAGGAAGATGCTCCGGGATGGAGAATGGAAGGAAGGGGATGTGGAGGAGGGTGGAAGTGCCGAGTGGGGTGGGGTCCCTTTCCGATGGCGACGGGACACGGTCGTGGAGGACACACACCGGCCCAGATCGGAAACCACGAACTCGGAGGCGGGAAGGATGCGGCCCAAATCGGCGGCCACGAAATCGGACGCGGGGAGGACGGCGCTAAAGGCAAACGGAGGTCCGACCACCGTAAGTTCCGGCCTCAACGGAGAACGGAGGAAGGCGCTGGTGAATACCGGAAAGGAGATAAGAGCCCAGTCAGTGTGTACAGGGTCAACGCCCAAATTTGGGTATAATCAGAACACAGGCGGCACTAGCAGGAGCAGAGGTAGCGAGAGAAAGGAAAATGTACAGCTTTTTTCACAAAACAGAAGAGGAAGAAGACGCACGCGGGGGTCGAGCAAGGAAGGAGAAAAGGGAAATATGCACAGTCCGGGTAGTGGGGAACACAAACCGAGGTCTGTCAGCGGGTCACATCGAGCGGGACAGCGCGTCAGGCGGATGTCAGTCAGGCGCGCAGCTCGAGACCGCCTCGACTGCCACGCGCAGCAGGCGTGTACGACACGCGACAACATGACCGTTGACCGGTCCAGTCAGCGCCAGCTGGGCTCGTGCGACGAGGCCCATCCCGTGTGCCAAGAAGCGGACAGAATTGCTGCACACACCGCCTATTTTTCTAATTGGGCCGGCCCGGAAAATGAAAACAGTTTCGAAACAGCAACAGCTGCAGGAATTGCTATTGGACACCAACGAAAAGTTACGGAAAATGCTAGGGCGCATGGACAGAATAGGGTCATTTCGGAAACCAGTGATTTCGGAAAAAATGAATCTATATCTACAATGCCTTATGATTGCAAGAAATGGGTATTAGTGGATGGAGAAGGGGAGTCCGATGGAGGGAATGGGGAAAAGAGAGTGGTATCCATATGGAAGCAACTCAGGAGAAATAGTTTCGATGGGAGTGAATTAATGATGCGAGGGCAATTGGATAATCGGAACGAAGATGACCAACGAAGTGGCCACCAGGAGGAGGATGCGGAGAAAATATGGAACGCACTGAAGGAACTCGGAATATCCGCCAAACAATCAGATATTAACTACATACGGGAACTACGGAAGATGGAGGTCAGAGATATTGGGGAGAAGGAACGAAGGGAGGCGGGGACTGATCGGAATAATTAGATGAAGATCTTCTCTTTAAATGTGAGGGGGTTCTGGGATCGGACCAAACATCGAAGAATAAGGAGAATGTTGAAAAAGAACGACATTGATATCTGTCTGTTACAGGAGACAAAGTGTAGGATGGTAAACGATTGGGATGTTCAAGAGATTTGGGGGTCGGCAGGGTGCGAATGGAGGGCACTACCGTCTGAAGGGCTCAGTGGAGGATGCCTTACAATCTGGAAGAAGCATATTCTCAAGGTTGTCCGGGTTATTCAAGGGCAGGGCTTTCTTGGAATTGGCTTCAAGAGGAATAGTGCCCAGGAAGTTAATTGTGTGGTAAATGTCTATGCCTCATGTTCGGTACAGGGTAAAAGGAAGGTATGAGACGATTTGATGATGACTAAACGAGGTTTTCCGGAGGCCAAGTGGGTACTTGGAGGAGATTTTAATGTTGTGCTAGATACGACGGAGGTCAAAGGGAGATCAGGATATCACTCTACAATTGAGATGTCTGACTTTAGATTTTTTATCCAGACAATAGGAGTGTTGGATATTCCAGTCATCAGGAAAGGGCCAACGTGGATAGCCCCGAATGGAGAGTCATCTAGTAGGCTGGACCGATTTTTGTTTTCACCAGATCTGATGGAGGACTGGGGCGTTACAGCACAGAGAGTCGGTACTAGAGAGTTCTCATATCACACCTGGATCATAACAGAAGTAAATAAACAGAATTGGGGCCCGAAACCGTTTAAGTTTTTTGACCATTGGTTGGTGGAGCCTGGTTTCATGGACCTAGTCAAAGAATTTTGGTCATCAGAGCAAGGCCAAGGATGGAAGATGTACCAGTTGGCACGTAAGTTGAAAGGCCTGAAGTTGAAGATTAAACAATGGAAACAAGATTACTGGTGTCGGGATGAGAATTTCCTGGAGGAAAAGGTCCTGCAGCTGGAGACAGTGGATCAGCAGTTAGGTCAGGGGGTCATCGACAGTGGTCTTCACAGACAAGAGATTTTGTCCGATTATTGGGAAAAGCCAAGGAGAATGGAACGGTCCTTGTTACAGAAATCTCGGGTAAGATGGGCTCTGCATGGTGATAGCAATACAAAGTTCTTTCATAAATGCTTCAAAGGAAGATGCTATACAAATTCATTATTGGCAGTTAAATCAGAGTCCGGATGGGTGGAGGGAGTTCAGAGTATCCGGGACCATGTGTTTCGTCACTTCAAAACGTGCTTTAATGACGCAAATCCAACGAGACCACAGATGGATGGGGTGACTTTCAATCAGTTGACTGAACAGCAGAGAGTCACCTTAGAGGAACCCTTTTTGGCGGAAGAAATAAAGGAGGCGGTCTGGGCGTGTGACGGAGGAAAGAGCCCGGGCCCTGATGGATTTGGTTTTCAGTTTTACAAATCATGCTGGGAAATAATAGGGGGTGATGTTATATGTGCAGTTCAAGAATTCCATCAATCAGGGGAATTACCAAGAGGAGTGACTTCAGCCTTTCTTACCCTGATTCCCAAGGTGGCAACACCGGAAAGGTTAGCTCAATTTAGACCAATCTCTTTAATCTCTAGCATTCAAAAGATTCTATCTAAATTGCTGTCACTGCGAATGAAGAAAGTAATGGGCCATTTAATCTCCAAGTGTCAGTCAGCATTCTTGACAGATAGATCAATTCTGGATGGGGTATTGGTAGCAAATGAAGTAGTTGACTGGGCGAAGAGGAAAAGGAGACCTTGTTTCTTGTTTAAGGTGGATTTCCAGAAAGCATATAATTCGGTCAATTGGGATTTTCTGGATTATATGTTAGCTAGGATGGGGTTTGGGAACTTATGGCGAAAGTGGATAAATTGCATTGTCAGGAATAGCTACGTGTCAGTTCTAGTTAATGGAAGTCCGACAGCGGAGTTTAGGCTGGGAACAGGTTTGAAGCAGGGGGACCCACTCTCTCCTTTTCTGTTTCTAGTGGTAGCCAAAGCCTTAGCGGGTTTGTTCAGGTCAGCTGTAGGAAAAGGGGTGTTTAAAGAGCTCAATATTGGTGCAGGGGCACAGTTTTCAGTACTGCAATATGCAGATGATGTTATTATGATGGGGGAAGCAGATTGGACATCGATATGGTACTTGAAAGTTATTCTGCGTGGATTTGAGCTGACATCCGGATTAAAAGTCAATTACAGCAAAAGCTAGTTTTTGGGTTTTAATGTAGAAAACTCGTTCAAAAGTGCGGTCAGCAACCTTTTGAACTGTGCAGTCTCTACACCGCCCTTTAAATTCTTGGGGATTCCGGTGGGTGTGAATCCGAGAAAGGTAGAAATGTGGAATCCAATCGTAGAACAATTTCAAAGGAGGTTGGCAGGGTGGAGGGCCCAGCATATGTCATTCGCAGGAAGGTTAGTTATGTTAAACTCAGTATTGTCTAGCCTTCCATTGTATATGTTCTCATTCTACAAGGTTCCCAAGAAAGTCCTACAAGTCATTACTGGTCTACAACGATCTTTTCTATGGGGAGGGAACGACCAGGACCACAAAATAGCTGGGTAAGTTGGGAAAATGTGTGTAGGCCGAAGGAAGAAGGGGGCCTGGGGGTAAAGTGCCTACGGACCTTTAATCTGAGTTGGCTTGCGAAGTGGAGGTGAAGGATATTAACAGAGCAAAACGCAGTATGGGCGACCTTAATGGAGTGTAAATATGGGAAGACATACAAGTTCAACCAAGGACAGCTGAATTTATCTAAGGCCTCTCAGTGGTGGAGGGATCTATGGGCCATTGATGGACCGGAAGCGACCAAACCAAATTGGTTTCGGGACAATTTCATAAAAAAGGTAGGGGACGGAAAGGATACTCTCTTCTGGGAACAGCAGTGGATAGGAGGGACATCCCTTAGTTTGCAGTTCCCCAGGTTATATGGGTTAGCAGCAGATAAGGGTACTACTGTTTACGACAAAAGGGAGGCATCAGGGGGGTGGGCCTGGGAATGGAGGAGGCAGTTATTTGCGTGGGAAGAAGAGCAGTATTGTCTTCTGCAAAGTAGGCTGCAGCAAGTGTCGCTTGTGGACTTCACCTCGGATACATGGAGTTGGAGGACTGGTACGGATGGAGTATTCTCAGTTGCTGACGCTTATTTGGTTTTACGCCCACAACAGCCGACGTCTAGACCAATCGAGATGGAACCCAGGGATTGGCGACGAATGTGGAAAGATAGACTACCATCCAAGGTAATTGCTTTCTCATGGAGACTACTATTAGATAGATTGCCAACCATGGCTAATCTATTGAAGAGAGGAGTTCCTATACCAGGGGAGGAGACGCTTTGTGTCTTCTGTCATAATGTTATTGAATATACCAATCATCTGTTCCTAAGGTGTGCCAAGGCTCAATATGTATGGAATAACCTTATCAGCTGGCTGGGTATTCAAGGACCTATTCCGGGGGACGTGTCTAATCTTTTTCTCTCATCGGCAGCTTGGGTGGTTGGCAAAAGAAAGAAGCAGTGCAGGCATGTGTTCTGGCTGACTGGGGTTTGGAGTATCTGGATTACTAGAAACCAGATAATTTTTTATAAATTACCAGGGAACTCAGTCGATATAGTTATGTCTATAAAGGTATTATCGTGACAATGACTATCGTACTCCTTTGGTTTCAATAGCAGGTGTAGGTTTTCGGATTGGTATGCCAATCCCAAATTATGTTTATTAAATATGACATAGGGGAATAGTTTATGATATGCTACAATACAATATGGATAGTAAACAATCTATGTTGTATCCTAAGAAATAATTTGTTTCTTCAATAAATAAATGGTTTAGCTTTTCAAAAAAAAAAAAAAAAAAACATACATAAGAGGATAGCTAGAGCTTGGATTGTTTGAACTTCTCATACCTGTAACTGTAAAGAGGAGAACTTGGTGGCAATTGACTTTCTAATTGTGTGGACATGACCATTCTTGAGGTATTCACTGCTTTCATAACCCTTCACAATCCACATGGATGTAATTACTTGCCTTCACAGAATTTTGTGGATCATTCTTTTTTCCGTTCAGAACTTGTTAGTGACCATTTAATTACCCTCCCTTGTGTAAAAAAATTGAACCGCTATATCTTGACTAAGCTGTTTAAGGATAAGATAAAATAATACTAAAACATGGTGCCCAGGATTGAACCAACGAAGTAATTAATCATTCAATGATAAGACAAAAGTTTAAGAGATTAAGTAAAAAATTATTCTGCAAGATATCAGGGAAATGCTGAATTTTAAAATTATGTTAATTTACATAAAGATAAAAGGTTGCTTTTGACCCCGTTATTGAGTGCACAACAAAGAGGAATAACCTTACCAATTTCAATTACCGGCAATTTTCTTTTTACCAATTTCAATTGTCGATCCAAATCTTTCTATGTCAGCTTATTCTTTAGCACTTTTACAAGCTCAAGCTCAAGCTCAAGGAGTCAAGGTGAATTTTATACAAATTAACTGCAGAATAGTGTGTCACTTAACTGCAACGAGAAGTTATTATTTTCTTTTCTTTTTTGAAGTTGAGCCTTATTATTATTTCATTATAAAATAAGACTTCCCAAATACGGGCCTGTTGCCTTGCACAAAATTTAGGAGACTTTCGAATAATGGCCTTTTCCTTTTGCACCCACACTTTTTACTATTCACACAAAAAAGATACTACTTTCTCAGCATATCCTCATCTTCTTCCTCTGCACCGCTGCCCTCAGCTAACTTCAGCCCCTCCTCTCCATGGATCCCCACCCCATGTCCCCAACATTTGTGTTACAAACTTACATATCACAATTGCGGATCACACGATCCGCAATTCTCATCCTAGATTGCAAATGTGTAGATATGTAAGGTAAAAAATGACATAAAAAATATATTGTGGATTACATAATTTTCCCTGAGTCATTGAAAGAATTTTAGAGGCATCCTAGTCTTTAAATCTTTCTGTTTGTTTGCATATTAATCCCTACGTTACTGGTATTGTTTAGTAAGTTCTTAGTCCGTTGTTAAGTATCACGCTGACAAAGTCTCTCTCTCATATTTGATATTCCACGTCATTTTTTACATCACAAGGATCAAAGTTAGAATGAAAACATCATTGTGCTCCTTGAAAGATTACACTGGTGACATCTAGGTCTTTGAAAGATTTTTTAGAGACATTCAGGTCTTTGAAAGATTTTTAGAGACATCTAGGTCCCTATAAGATTTTTAGAGACATTTAGGTCCTTCAAATTTTCTAGTGTTTGCATGTAGGTTCATTGGTTACTAATGACATTATTCAAATTAGACAACTATACAATCAACAGTTAATTGCTATGTTGCTAATCCTTCTTTCTTATACATAAGAGTCCAACTGCTTTCGTGACATTCACTTTTCTTTTATTTAATTTTTTAAGTTAAAAACAGTTGTGAAGGTTATTAAGGTGAAAAAAAGTTGTGTAATTCTATGTATTAATTTAATATTTCACCTAAAGTATGAGAACTTTGAACAATCAACATATTATAATATAATGAAGTTTCTCTTTCATATTAATTTGAGATTTTAATTCAATGCTAACAAAACAACTTGTAAATTTATTTAGTATTTATTTTTTCCTCTTTTTTTAATGGCAAAGGAAATATGAAGAGGAGAGGCATAAATTGGGAGAATATTTTTATTTTCTACCAGTTAAAAACCTTCACAAATATTTTTAATTTAAAAAATAAATAAAAGAAAAGTTAGTGTCACATTTACAGTTGAACTGTCACATATGAGAAAGAGGCTAGTTAACCGCTAATTATGTAGTTGTAGTAACTGAGGGACCTGTGTAGAAATAGTAAAAAAATTCAAGGACCTAAATATCTCTGAAAATCTTTTAAGGATTTAGATGCCTCTGAACAATCTTTCAAGGATCTGAATGTCTCTAAACAATCCTCCAAGGACCTAGATGTGACCACTTTAATCTTTCAAGGATCAAAATGATGTTTTTACTCTAACTTGTATCCCTGATATGTAGACAATGATGCGAAATGCTACATATGAGAGAGAGACTCTGTCAGCATGACACTTAATAGTTGACTCGACACTTACTGAACGACATCAGTAACGTAGGACTAATGTGCAAATGACAAAAAGATTCAAAGATCTGGATGACTCTAAAGTTCTTTTAGTGACTCAAATGACAATGCTTTAATCTTTTAGGGACTAGCTTGATATTTCACTATGGCATAATCCAACTAGGAAAGTAGACCCCATATTTCCCTATAGTATAAGCATGATTTATTTATCCTATTTTTTGTATAGTCTATAAAGCTTTTTAATTTTTAATTAAAAATTTTATAAATTATTTATAAATAAAAGTATATTATCATAGTAAACTATAGAAATAATAAGATAAATAATTATAAATAATTTATAAAATTTTAAATTAAAAATAAAAAAGCTTTGTAGACTATAAAAAAATAGGATAAATAAATCGTGCTTATACTATAGGGAAATATGGGTCTACTTTCCTGGCTTTCAGTGACCTAGATGGCAGCACTTCAATCTTCCAGGGATCAGGTATTTCACTTGATCCACAATAATAAAAAAAGTGTAAAAAAAATACATAGTGGATCACATGATTCATAGTTAGGGGTGTTCAAAACCAAACCGAATTGAAAACTAAAAACCAAACTGAAAAAATCGAAAACCACAAAAAACCACTTTAGTTTGGTGTTGTTTGGTTTTTATAATTTTCAAACTACACGATTTGGTTCGGTTTGCGATTTGAAATATTGAAACGCACCAGACCAAACTAAATAACTCATCTTAGTTATTTAGGAAATCCCTAAGAAGGCATATAGAATTACTCATTATTTTTTAAGTTTATAAAGTTTTGACTTAATCTTTAATTAAGATTTTTATTAATATGAATTAGTTGATGAATAAATATTTTAGCAAAACTATTTGATTTAATTTCATTGAATACAATTTGATGGCAACCACTAGAATATAATGTTTAAATAAGTTGATTGTTTATACTTTAATTTTAATGGTTTTTAATTTTATATAATTTTGTTGAGAGTGATTAAACTTTTATACAGTTTTGGAAATAAATTTTGAGTTTAATTGGTATAGACTGTCAATATAAAAGATTTTTACACTGACATTCAATCATGATTTTTCATTTATGTAACTTTTAAAATAGTAATGAGTAAAGTCAACAAATTTACCATGAATGAAGAGTTGTGATTCAATGTCAGTGTAAGAAAATCTTTACACTGATAGTGTATACTAATTAAACTCATACATCTTTTCAATGTATTTCTTAATATTTAATAATAAAAATTTTAAATCGCAAAACTAAACCAAACCAAACGGCAAAAGATTGGTTTAGTTTGGTTCAGATTTTATAATTATCTAAATCAAACCAAGCCGCACTGTACTTATTTTTCTAGTTTGGTTATGACTAGTTTTAGACTCAAAAATGCATCAAACCGTACCACAAATACCTCTATTTAAAGTTATATAGTGCACATTGCGAATCACAAGATGTGTAATTATTTAATTATATATTTGCGAAGTGTGTTATTCACAATAATTTTCACATGCTTTCATATATGGATCTACACATCTATGAGCCAAATTTATTGTGAAGAGTTGCATGTGCGGAGGGCGGAAGCACCCAATGGCAGAAGATGAAAGAGAGGAAGGTGTTTTAGGTAATTATGATTTTAGGGGTTAAGAATAGCAAAATTGGGACGCAAATAAAGATCATTGAAAACGGGTCTGTTGGTCAGGCCAGTTCTGGGCCCAATTGTGGGGATGCTCAAGGTCCAATCCTAAAATCTTTTGGCTTTATACTATTTTCATAAATAGATCGATATTATTATCTTATATATTTCTATCTAAATTAAAATATGATTCTTTATTCATTTTATATTGATTTTATTTTTAGTTCTAAAAAAGTCTGTATTCTCTAATTTTTTTGCGCTAAAATACATTCTCCATTCTTTATATTTTTTATTATATTTAATTTGATTCCTTATCTTTTAAAAAGTTTAACATGCTCCTTTATATTTTACAATTAGGTAAAAATATTTATTTTTAAATAATGATTATTTTGAATTTTGAGATATGATTTTAACCCATTTTTTGAATGTTTTGATATGTAAAATTTGTTCTATTAGATTCATTTACTTAAAACTATAAAGAACCACACAAAACATGATAAAAATCATATGAAAAGTAAATCTAACTAATAATAAAAAATTAAATTAAATTTTCTTACGCACATGAATTTTTTTTATGTTAACTTTATTTATTATTGTTTTTAGTTTAAACATAAGTTTCATTCTATAGTTCTTATATATGATTTATTAGAGCAAGTTTCCCATATCGAATTAGTACAAAGAAAGCTTAAAAAATTGTCTTAAATTTGAAAATGATAATTTTTTATACCATTTTGACTCACTTTAAAAATGTAAAGGACTAAATTAAGTCCCATTTAGAGTAGTCTTTAGTTTTATATTTTCAAATTTATAAAAATAACATTTTTTTAAAAATTTTAAAACATAGTTGTCAAATTTCTCCTTTGTGGCAATCAACAATGGTAGCTAAAGATAGCCAACAACCATCAAAGACAACGATTGCTAATGAAGGTTGGAGATTGAAAGTTTATGTTGGTGGCGAGTGATTTAGAGACTACTATTATGATAGGAGCCAATAGTCAGAAGTGGCAACCAAAGACCAATAACAACGAAGCAATTGGAGACCAACATCGTTAGGCAGTGGTGACCGAAAACCAACAGTGATAGGTAACAACGATGGTTGTTGACCGACAATGGTAGTCAAGACAAACCTCAATGGTTAGAGACAGCGATAGTATTCAATAATTAGCATCCGATGGAGGTAAACTATTACCAACAATCGAAATTAGCAATCAACAATGGCAATAAGTGGTAATGGTGTGTGACAATAAATGATAAGGTTGAGTAAAAATAGAAAAGAAAAATCTAAAAAATAATTTTTACTGTTTTCAAATTGGATAAAAAATGTTGTCAAAATAACTTTTTTAAAAAAGTAAAATCACAATTATTTTGACCAAACACATTTTTGTTTTTAACATGTATTTTAAAACAAAAGACAAGAAATGACAATAATCCTAAATGAGACTTAAGCTTTTTAAAATATAAGGGATCAAACTTAAAATATTAAATAAAGGACTAAAAATGTATTTTTAGTCTCTTTTTTACTTGATCAGAGACTACGATTTTTCCTTCACTCACTAGACCAGGTTAGACACACTTAAAATTAGTGGTTATCATTGGCTCAAAAAAAAAAATTGCACATCAAAAGAATTGAACACGTGCCTCTTGCTAAATTGATTATTTTTTTCAGATGTAAACGTAGCAAGACCTTATCCCTATGTCAATCATATGAGTTTAATGTCGGTGTTTTTTTGTTTAATTACATTATCTTTTATTAGTCATGTTGAAGCCTTGTTGAATCACTATAAACAACAAACTCTTCCTTCGAGTATCTAGCACATTTACGTATCCAAAATTTGAAATTGAGAAACCACTAATTAAGTTAGTACAATCATATATTAGTTGATTCATGTATTAGATTACTAATGTGTTTGTTTTAAATATTAATATTTCTATAGTAATGTATCTCCTGATAAATACATATATCTCAAAATTAATAATATATTTGTAGAAAGTAAAAAGGAGAATAAGAATATTTTAATAAATTTACTTCTTGGTTGTATTGAAATAATTATACTTTTTTAGTTTATGTAAAAAATCTTAAACAACAATCAATAACAAATGGAGCGAGTCTGTGATTAAAAAATAGAAAGTATCACATGGTACTCTTGACTTTTAAGTGTTTTGAATGTTTTACATTTGCAAATCCATGTTAATTCTAACATGTAATGAACTTAGAGAATGAAGTTTAGCCGTTTTAGATTTATGATATAACCAGTTACAACATATAATAAATTTGGAGGTTTTGAATTAACACCTACTAAAATTTCATTTAACACCTATTACATTTAAACTTGTTTTCAACTATAGTCTCTCTTCTTATATTGTATTCTCTCTCCTCCCCTAGTCTCTCTTCTTCTTCTCTCTTTATTCTTTCATTATTATTATTATTATTATTATTATTATTATTATTATTATTATTATTATTATTATTATTATTATTATTATTATTATTATTATTATATTTTAAATGCATTTATGTAAAAGTTAAATTTTATTTTAAAATAAATATATAATAAAACATATATTAATAAAGAAAACATTCTATCACTATAAAATATAAATAATCATAATTAAAATTAAAACATGATAAGAGAAAATTATGTCTTTAACTTGCAATTAATGATATTAATTATATTATTATTATTATTTTTTTATTCTTGTGTATAGTAGGTAAGCATTTGCTTGACCTTTATGTATTTGTAATTAATAGTTTTAAATAAATTTATATAAAAATTAAAATTTATTTTTAAATAAATACATAATAAAACATATATTAATGAAAACATCCATCACTATAAAATATAAATCATCATAATTAAGATTGAAACATGATAAGAGAAAATTATGTCTTTAACTTGCAAGTTAATGATATTAATTATATTATTATTATTTTTGTTACTCTTCTTATTATGTATATTATGTAAGCATTTGCTTAATCTTTACGTATTCATAATTAATAGTGTTAAATACATTTATATAAAAAATATAATTTATTTTAAATTAAATATATAATAAATCATATATTAATAAAGAAAACATCCATAACTGTAAAAATATAAATCATCATAACTAAGACTTAAACATGATAAGAGAAAATTATTTCTTTAACTCACATTATATTCATTATATTATTTTTTTTGTTATTCTTATTATTTTGTATATTATGTAAGCATTTATTAACCTTTACATATTTGTAATTAATAGTTTTAAATTCATTTATATAAAAATTAAAACTTATTTAAATTAAATATATAATAAAACACATATTAATAAAGAAAATATCAATTACTATAAAATATAAATCATCATAATTAAAATTGAGACATGATAAGAGAAAATTATGTCTTTAATTCACAATTTAATGATATTAATTATATTATTATTATTTTATTATTGTTGAATTTTTTTTTATTTGTAAATTTTTTTCTTCTCCAACAATATACTGTTAGAAAAATAAAAAAATTTGTAAATTTGTTTACTCTTCAACCATACACGATTGATGAGTAACAAATGAAAAATATTAGTAACTTTTTTCACCAATATATAGAAAATAAAATTCCCTTAGGGAGAATGGTTCATAAAAAAATATTCATGACGTTTCATAGTTAATGCTCATAAATACGAATTACGAAGCTTGGTTCAACATTTTACGCTGACGTAACTTCAGCATTTTATGCGTGACCTGGAAGCAAATCCGAACATGTGTTTACTTTTTATGTAACAAAGATGAGAAACGCAAAATCTATAAATAAATTAAAAAGATAATGAGCTTCTTAATAAAAAATAACAAATATACAAGCTTTAATATAAAAATAGAATTATGATTTTCTATCAATGATATACGACAAAAGCAAACTTAAACTATTTTCTTTAAAAGTTCAAAATATAAAAATAAATTAAATTTTAATTTTAAAATAATACATTAAATTTCACCAACAACTAATAATAAGAAAAATATATCTTTATTTGAAACTATGCCCTTATATTGTTCAAAGTTTATAGACGATACTCATTTCACCTTTATTGTTAAACTATCATTAAACTTTTATTAAAAATTATATATTGCATTACTAACAAGAAATACACAAGTAATAATGGTAAAAATTAAACGAGATTAAGATATAATATAAACATTTAGGGTTTGTTTGGTGGACTGGATAAGGAATATGGTATAATAATTTTTTTCTATCATATCTTATATTAAATGTTTGTTTGATCAATATGATAGGGTAAGTGTATCCTATTAGCTTATCTTATATGACTATCTAGTATAATTTTTATCTTGAAAGGAGAGGGGAGAGTTAGAAAGTCAAAGGATAGGATTATTTTTTACTTTTTCATCTGTACTCTCATCTTTTCTCTCGAGCTCGACTTTCCCTGCACTAACCCTTTCATTCTCATACTTACACCTCTCAATCTTCAGTGAGTCTCCCCCTCCCTCCTTGATAAGTGTCCATTTTATGCAAAATTTTATATCTTTATGACACTTATCTGACAAAAATTTTTTTAAAAAAATGCTTTGTGTCACCTAGTTTTTTTACTAAATCTAAAAATATTTTTGTGTTGAACAAAGTGTTGAAATTGTGCAATCAAACCTTTGAATTGTTGTTGAAACTCACCTTAAAGATAAGCATGAAACAAGGAACAAAAGTGAATGATGTAATGCTAACAACAGATTTCTAACATTGTTTCATGAGATTTGTAGGGTAAGAGGCCAAAGTTTGACCAACAAAGCCTAAGGACCAAAGGAAGTCATTGATCCAAGCCTAAATTCACTAATGCAAAGGGAGAATTAGACTTCAGAAGTCGCTTAACTAATGAATTTTTGCTAAGCAAACCCTAAGAAATAACTAGAAAATTTGGTAATTTGCTTAGCGGATTTAATTTTGCTCAGTAGAATTCTAGAAAAGGCTAATTCGTTAGTGGATTTAATTCCGCTCAACAAATTTCTCTAGTTGAAGGCTATAAATAGATGGCAAGAGAAAGAGAGAAGGCATCCCCAAAATCATCCAAAACTCTTTCTTCTCTTCTTTTCCTCCCCCACACCTCTCTACCCTTGTAAATAATCCATGGTGGGATCTAGCTAAGCAAGATTGTCAAGGGCTAAGACACTAATCAATACTCTGTAATTTACTTTCACTTTTATTTAAGTTTCATTTATCTATTTTGAATATTCCTTGTGTTTAATGCTCGTTCTCTGTTTGATCAACTTATAACTTAATAATTTTTTTGTGTCAATCAAATTATTAGAATCATTCTTGCTAAGGAATTAGGAGAATCTCCAATAATTTAGTTCTCTATTGCTAAGGAATTAGGATAGAGAAACATTCAACAATTCTGGAATAGATGATTGAACTTAGGTAAAAGTTAGTAATTGCAGGTATTATGAAGTAAATCAAACCCTAATAATTTTTCTCTATTATCAATATTTATAAAAAAAAATTAAAAAAATTATTTTCCAACTTGGTTATTTAGTTTTCTTTATTTCAAATTTCACAAAAGGTTTTTATAAAGGAATTATTAAAATTCTAAATGATCTTCCAAGTTTTTAAGGATACTACCTGATTTAATAAGTTTCTATATTATAATACAAATGATACATTTGTTAGAAGTAAAGTAGTCATTAAAAATCTCAAGACTTCCCCCCTCTCTCTTATCTCTTTCTCTCTCATCGATGACTCTCTCTTCCTCTAGTCATTTTTCTTTCTCACATTTTTTTTTCTTTTTCTCACATTTTTCTTTCTCCATCAACGTGTCATCGAGATACACGAACATGTTTGTCACACCCTGTTGCTCTAGCACCTCCACTAGGATGTTTGCACCTCTCTAGGGCTCATCAAGGCTGAACATGATACGTGAAGGGTTATGCAACAACGGTGGCAGTTCCTTTGGAGAAGGTGCTGGAAATTTTGAGAGAATGATGAGGGATTGTACAGGGAGTGAGAGTAATGAGAGGTGCAACGAAGAAAAGGGCTTATTTGACGTTGAAGAGAAGACAGTGATGGTGAATGTAGGTTTTGGGACAGTTATTACCACCATCTTCTTAGACTTTAGCAAAAGGTCCAAACAAAAACATACTCTAGTTCTGTAAAACTTGTCAACAATTTTAAGATACTAATAAATTGATTATAGTTTGGCTTGCTATATAAGAAGGAATGATTCCATTTATAGAGAAATACAATTTTGTGTCTCATAGTTTTGGAAAGATGTCCTCGAAAGTTGGGTTAAAATTTTATGAGAAGACCTCTTTTTCCTTTTATGATAGGTTAGTACAAACAGAACATTGTATTAATAGCATAGACCTCTATGATGAGATTATGTGAGATTTTTCTAATTATTTTTATTATGGGTTGTTTAATTTTTACTATTTACTTTTATTATCGGTAGTCTAATGTATGACAAATATTACAAGCAAAAAGTGCATTGTGATTGTGCACTTTTTCCAAGTTAATAATTTCCTTTATTTTAAAAATTAAAGAAATTTAGCGTGTTAGAAAATGTTAAATAAATGCGTTTATTGGACAAATTCACGTCCAAGAAATGAGAGGAGAAAAAAAAAAAAGCAACATATAATTATTTCATTCAAGTAGCTGAAACATGGAACAAAATACGCTATTAATCCTCTCAGTAATTTTCTTCTAATAACAATTTCCAAATGTTTTTTTTTATAGATTCCAATTGGTTATTTAAAATTATAAAACTTTGAAATTAGGTTGGGATTTTTTTTAACCGAGTGAAATATGATATTTTGGGTTAATGATTTGTAACAGAAAACAATTTAACCAATTTAGTTGATAAAAATAAAAACCTTGAGTAGTTGAGTCTTTGAACAAGAAAAAAACAAAAAACAAGAATTAGAAACTCCAATTTAAAATTGGCATACAGTATACATTGGAAGTAAAATAAAATTAATTTAAATAAAATTCTTTTAAACCATAAGAATCCAGAAGGGAATGCATTGTGTTCAAAAGTAATACTACTACGCATAGATGATACTAGGAAACTGTTATATAAATCGGGCAATTTACACAACTGTACTGAAAACATAATAATCCAGCATACATAAAGCCCATAATAAAAATAAAGAAAAGAATGCAGTTTATATAAGGTAGAGACCTAGCAAACTCACATCTACACGCTAGTAACACTGAGTAACTCATTAGCCTAATATTTCCAATTCTCCCTCTCCCTCCTATTATTCCTGAATGCACAGCAACCTATAGAGTACACAATAATGAGGAAGACCAGGAATACGATGTTAACAACAGCCACCTTCTTCCAATCAGTCTTGAGGTTTTGCAGTAAACCAGCCTTGCATGATTGGCAATTGAAGCAAAGAACGGATTGGTCGTTGCTCCAAGCATCACAGTCAGAGTTGGTGTAAGTTCCATTTGAGGGCTTTGTCCAGGTCGTTGAATTCACATAGGTAAATCCGCATTCTTCTGCAGGCTTGCAACATCCAGACTGCACAAATGAAAATCCGTAAGCTGTGTAAGTACTTGTGAATTAGACAAGGAAATTCAGTCTTAACTCATCCATGAAGTAAATGAATCACAATAACTTGTAGTGGTAATTAAACAAATATTCTTGTACAGTGTTTAACTCTGTATCAATAATTCAATATCATAAGAATATCTCATGAAGGAAAGTTCTTATGTCCTTGAAGGCAGATATTTTCTTTCTCCAATAAAATTTTGACATATGATGCTCATTAATTATGTGGATCCCACTTGAGACCCAAGTAAGTCTTTTGAGGGTGAAAGTGCTCTTGATGGAAGAATGAGCACATAAAAACTTGTATATTTCACACCTTGTATGGAACCAATTAACCAAAGGTTATTTATTGGCAAGAAAAGCGGACGTTATATTATGCAGTATGAATACCAATTAGATGTAAAAAGTGAACAACTTTTTGCCCAGCAGGCACCAGCACCCGTGTCAGTCCTATTAAAAAATTGAATACAGGAATGCCGAAAAGTCCGACAAAAAAATACATCGGGAAATAGAAAATAAAGTAAAAGAACACAGCCTTTTCAGATGCAAGCCAATCCCAGTTAAAAAAGATCCCCTTTCAAAAAAACACCATCTTTAACTACTCGGCTACTATAAAATACCAGTATCTTACAAAATTGATGTGAGGAAAGTTCACTTTTTTCCAGAAAACTAGTTGAATTGAAACTCGTGTTCGCCAGAGTAAGGAGACAAAAAACCTGAAAGGGGTGGGCCAAAGGGCACAGATACCATCCTCATACCCATGCTTCAGTTTCAGCTTTCAAGCAAAATCCAAATTCAACCGAAAAGTTTGTGGTCTAATAAAGACAACTAACTTTCAAGAAACAAAAGCTACATGCAATTGTATTTTATATATTTTTAGTGTGTTGATCAATTAGAATTAAAATTTCAGACAAGGGAGGTGAAACTAACCAAAAGTTTATATGATATCTAATTAAAAGAACCATATTTTCTCGACACGATCATTTGATTTCTTTAATTAATGTTGTTTTGAATAACTATTTAATTAGAATTGAATAGTTTTAATGAGGCAGTAAAACTCGAAGTGCCATGGATTAATGATTTATTTTTTTTTTTTCATTGTGAAAGAACCCCAGAAGGAAAAAGTAAAGAAAAGAAGATGTTGATCTGAAAGGAGAAGGTGGAAAAAAAGGTAAAATGTAGAGAAGAAAGCAGAAAAGGAAAGGAAAAAGGAGAAAAGAAACCTGAAGCGCGGAGAGGTTCTCAGCGTAGAATTGGTTAACGGTGGTGTCGTTTAGAAACTTGGATTGGAAATCATTGCAGATTTTGCCAGACTGCAAGCAACTCTTGATCCGGTTCCAGGTATTGGAATTATTAACTCTCTTCTGGAGCCAATTGGAGTAATCCCCAAGCCTATACTCTTTATAGCCTCGGTTGGAGACGACTTCACCAGCGCCCTTGTTGGTGACAACGAAAGCGAAGATGGTGAAGGCGAAGAGGAGAACGATGAGGACGAACATGACAAGGAGGTAGAGCCAGAGGAGCCAGGACACGCGGCAGCACGCGCCCACCAGCCCGGCGATTGAGACCACCATCAGGAAAACGCCCAGGGCGATCACTGGCTTCTCCAGCCACCGCTCGCATTCTGTGCTCCCTTGCTTGCTCAGCCACACTCCTGCCACCACTATTGGGATCGAGAGGACGAAGGTCAAGAAGTTCAAGATTCCGATCACGTTATTGCTCAACCGAACCATCACGCCCACAAGCTTCAACCTTTCCGCTCTGCACAAACCACCACTCACACTAATCAGACTTTCTTTACTCTATACAATCATATGCCTAGTACTCCCTTATCACATATTATTGCACACGCCTCGCTACAACACACCTTCCGCTTAAACGCGTTTTCTTTTTCTTTTTTAATTTACTGCTACTTTTTTTTTTCTTTTTTCTTTTTATCTCAGCAGACTCTGCTCGGCGTTCTTAAATTTGGTAAGTTCTATGTGTGAAAAAGAATAAATTTTCCATATATTCTTTTATAGTTAATATTCATTATATTTTCGATATCTTTTTAGCCTAGAGTATCATTTAATATTAAATATTTGACCAATATGGGTAATCGAAATTTGACCAACTAGTTGGATAGTTCAATTTTGCATATAAACTTATGAAACTGAGTTTCATATCAACAAATTCTATCCTGTACCAGTGTGTGAAACCAATTTCTTGTAATTTGGTTGAATAGAATTTATATAACTTTTTATTTCCCTAATATGATGTGAAATAATTGTGATCATTCAAATCATGAAATAAGCAATTGTTTACATTCCTATTTCAACTAATGGATTATATAGGAGCAAGTGTTTCTCATCGTCATAGGACACGATAGTTAAAACATGTGACTAGTGTTCAAGATGTAGGATGTACTATAGCAGGTCCTAATAGGAAACGTTGCAATGCCACAAAGGAGAGAACATTATCTCTTAGTGATATAATTTAGTGGTTAAATGTTTTTTTTTCATGGATCATGCTTATGATTTGATTTTATGTTGCAATTAATAGACGAATGTAGTTGCATTGTTCAATTCAATGTAAATTTTATGTTATTTTATCCATACCACATTTTACGGGTACTAATTGGCACTTATAAGCAATGAGAATGACTCAATTCTTTTCAAGGAATGACTCTTAGAACAACCGTAGAGTTAAACAATGAGTACTTCGGTGATTTGTGGTATAAGTAGTTGAAACATCCATCTTCTAAAATTGTAGATTTGGTCATCAAGGTTAGTTCTAATAGGAATAGTAATTGTGCAATAAAGCATGTAATGTTTGCTCAGGTAAAAAACAAAAAATAGTTTTCCTTTACTAAAATAAAGCAACAAAGGTGTTTCAATTAATTCATTGTGACTTATAATGATCATATCAAACTCCGTCTTTTATGGTGCAAGATATTTATTTAATTTTACCATAATTGATGAGATTTTTAAGTCAGGTATATCTATTGGTTGGTTGAAAAAAAAATGTTGGTTTCAACACATTTGTGCAATAATATTATAACTATGGTGAATCATCAATTTAATGAATAAGTGAAAGTTGTATATACTGATCCGCTGGGATTCGCGTTGTATATACTGGTAATAATGTAGAATTTGTAAGCATGAAAAACTATTTTCAAGATATAGTAAAATGAAAGAATGTAAACATGAATGCATACTAAAGTGGCTAAAGCTCTACGCTTTTAGATAAATCTTTTTATAAAATTTAGGAGAGTGTATTTTGACCGTTGAATATTTTATATTATTAATTAAATGGTAGGATATTGTAAAATGTTGTATGTAAGTAATTTTCGTTTCATCATTTATGTGTATTAGGGTGTCTAAGTTACGTACATAATAAACAACATAAAGTTTGTTAGTCCAAGTCAAAATGTGTTTTTATGACAAAAGAAAGGATAGAGGTGCATGAGTTGGGCAAAAGTACATTGGGTGGTTGTGGTCATTATTTACTATTATGGGTGATTTTGGCCAAAATTATTAAAATGGTATGGTTTAACGGGTATACGGAGAAGGTTGAATTGAAAAAAAAATATATATATATATATATGAATTTATGTGCACCTAAAGAAGATATCATTTGAACTAAGGTTGTCAATGTCATTCACATGTAGCCTCATCAAAATCTAAAAAACTTATGTAGGATATTATATACTCTTTCTTATTCATTTTAGAATTTAATTAGCATGTAAAAGAGTTTTATATTAATTTTCAATCATAATTTTCTTTATTTATATAAATTTTAAAATATTAATTAGTAAAATTAACAAATTTACTATAAATAAAAGATTGCAACTGAACACCAGTTAACTGCATTTATTAAAATGTTCAATATTAAAGTGTAATTGTTTTTTTTGTTAATGTTAGCAAAGATTATTTTTTGACCTTTTTTTAAAACATTTTTTAAAGATATATATTTTTTTCTAACATTGATTTAAGTCATTTCTTATTATATAAAACTCTATAACATTAGTTACAATATTTTTGTCTTACTCTACAGTATCTATTTTATTAGCTATGATAATTTAATTGATATTTTTAATTATTAAATATTATTTGATAAAATAATTTTTTATTTTTAGTAAGAACTAAAATAATTTATCCAAACAAAAAAAATTAAAATCCTATAAATTTAAATTACCTTATCTAAAATAATATTCAAAAAATGAAGTCATATGAATAAAAAAAAATTCAAATTCAAATATATTTTAAATTTTTTATATTTATAAAATTCTCTATTCAAACAAAATATTAAAAATTTATACAAAGGTATGATTTTGTCTTTCTATAATGTTATAAAATCTTCTAACACAACAACTATAAGTTTTTAATCTACTTTGAAATCAATTATTTATTTATTAGTTTCTTACATAAGATAGTAATTCCCAAGATTGGATTTAAAAGTAGAAGAACCTTTTCAAGAGTTGCGAAAGAAAAATCGAAGAAGAATAGGTCACCAATTTCAACTACCTCGGAAGGGCACTATGCAAGTATGCATAAAAAAATAATTTAATAGATGTCTTAATAAACTTCGCTTACTGAATAGCTAACGAAACTAATTCATCCATGTTTGACTTTTTTTTTTGCGATTTGTTCACGTTGACTATATAAGTAAAACTAATTAAATTTCTTCGCAACAATCACTTTCCTAATTAATTTTTTTATATAAATAAATATTAGTATTTTAATGTTGTTAATGAAAATATTTGAACTCAAAATTTCTCCTTTTTTATTTCAAAAATGAAACTTATAACTTCTCTAATTAATTATTCCCAATGTTATGTGAATGAAAATGTCTTACATTAAAAAATTAATTTAGTTTTAAAGACAATTTAAGTAATATGTAAGTATTAAATACCTAAAATTTAAACTTTAAATTACTGAAAAATCTAAAATAATTTTGTGTCAGCAGCACGTGTTTGGTGGTAACCTAATATAAATATATCACAAAAAAAATTCTTATATACTTAAAAAATCAAGTCTACCGTATATAATTTAATATCAATTTATATTTAATAAATTTTTATAAAATTAAAAATAAAACTAAAATCAAGTCTACCGTATACTAAAATCCTAGAGTTTTTATAGTATTTTAAAAATTTTCTATAACAAATAAAAATATTACTTAATTCGGTGTGGTATACAAAGTTTACGATTTTCAATTTTTTATTTGATTTTCAATTTTTAATCCAATTTTGAATATCCTAGTTGTATTTGTGAGGACGTGTCGTTGTAATTTATTTAATGAAGTTAATTAAGTTTTTAGTCTTAGTTAAATTTTATTTATAATCTTTAAAGATTAATTTTTTTCATTTGTGAAATGTTAAATTATAGTGTTTTTAAAGACTAATTTTAATTAAATTTAAAGGTAAAAATTATTTTAATTTTTCAAGAATAAAATAAAATTTATTCAAATTTAAAAGACTAAAAACTTATTTAAATCTTATTTAATTTAAAAAATTTACTTACCAATTTTAACACCTACCTACGTGACTTCAACGACATGTATTCTGTCCGCGTAATAGTGGTCTATACACCTATGATAAAAGTCATCACCACCGCCCTCCCCACGCTGAATTATATATTCACAGAAAAAAAATGTTTTGAGTTTAAATATAAATAAATATAATTTATTTTATTTATCATATTATTTTTAAGATATTTTTTTATATTTATTTTTAATTATAAATTTTTTATTCAAGTTTCAGTAAAACATTTTAAAAATAAATTTACTTTTTGCTTAAGATAAATATATAAATATTATTTTATCTTTTGTCATTTTTTTTTTATTTCTTATCCTGATAAAGGCTGAAGATGGTAATTAGAATCTGTTTCGGGCCTCTAAATAATGTAGACTATTATGTTTTAGGTGAAGGATAAAATTGATTTATATAATTAATTATGATTAAAATTTATTTTTAAAGTATAATAATTTATGGTTATTGGTTAGATGTTTTTATTATCAAAATCAATTCAAAGTGAGATTTAATATAAAATTATTGATAATGATTTAGCCATAATTAATTATCATCTAGAATTAATTTTGAATTTTTCTTGGAACCAAAATTAAATATATCAAAATGTATCTTGAAATTAATTTTGAATTAAAAATTAAATAAATGAAAATGCCCATAGTTTTTATCCTTGTCATCAACCTCTAACTTGGTTGACATTGGCAACTTTTCGGACCTCTAGGGTGTTCATCAGTTCAGATCAATTCGAAGAATCTGATAGATTGAATTGAACCAATTGGTTCAATTTAATTTTTTCACTTGATCGGGTCAGGACCTGACCTAAACCGACTAGAACTGATCATGTCCGGTTCGTATTTCAAAATTCTGACCTAACCTAAACTAACCTAAAAGTATATATATTATATATTTACTTTATATTTTTAAGTTAGTAAATTTAGTAATCTATTTTATTTAGGGTTTTGCATTTCAAAAAATCCTGAACCAACCCTATTTTATATTTTGTATGTTTAATTTAGTAAATTATTTTATACTTTAAATTTATAAATTTGTTGTTTGTATTATATTGTATTGTTTTGATAGTTTAATTTGACTAATTTAGTATATATGAAACCCTTGATATTTTGTTGTAAAATTATGAATTTAGAAGATTAACGAATTTGAAAAGTTTCATTTATAAAATTATTTTTTTACAATTTAATAAAAAAATTAATTTTATTAATTTTTTATCAATTTTATCTAAAACCAAAACAAATCAATCTAATTATTATTTGTTTGCTTTAATTCAGATCAATTTTTTTTTAAATATCAAATCAACCAACTCAATTAAAATTAATTAATTCGATTTTATTTTTCTCTAAAACCGAATGTATGACTCAGTGAGCATGCGGATCAAGTATGACGGCAAGCGTTTGTGGGTCTCGTTACTGATTATCTTCTTCACCATAGTAGTTTCATCATGATTCGGGGGAAGAGGTACTGCCTTCGGCCTCAGATTGCTTCACCACATTCAAATTCCCATCCAGGCTTTTCTAATTTTGGCCAATAATCACATCTCAGAAAAACAAATATTCATCTCATATTAATGCCATTGCTTTCACAATATTTTCAAAAATATTCTACAACCACATGTATAATTATAGGATTCGCTTCCTTTTTTACAATCTGGAACTGATTTAAACAAAGAGTGACCCAATATATTCAAATGTATTTTTCTATAATTTAAAATTTAAATTAAATAAAGTTTTGAATTTTTTTTTATCAAAAATCACATTTTTAAATTTAAAATATGTTCCCTGGTCATCCTCATGCCAACCGACATTCTCTTTCTTCATCTAGTCCCTAGACTGATTGACCTTGCGTTTTATCTCATAACTACCCCTTTTTACGCATTATCTTATCGTAATAATTGCTCCTCATTATTGCTCACGCTTTATCTATAGCAATAATATATCTAGAATCTAAACCACCTAATAAGAAGGAAGAACGAAGAACGAAGAAGACATTGTCAAGGCCGATGCATCACAGGTTGAGTTCTAAGCCAAGACTACCAATTTGTGGCGACTCGAAAGACTACAAATGAATGAAGCACTAAGAGATTTCCAACCTTTCTCGATTGACACCCTCGATGCCTCAGTCCCTCTACACCACCTTGTCCCTAAAATGGAGAGGCCTTCAAAAGGCAACTCCAACCTCGAGCAACACATGAAGAACTTCCGAGCTCAAATGATGATCAACTATGAAAGTAATTCCATTCGTTGCAAAATGTTTATGGGGACCTCAAGGGAGCTGCCCTCGACTAGTTCAGTTCCCTCACCGACTCATCTATACACAAATTTGAGGAATTTAGTCAACTCTTCATGTAGTAATTCTCTGCTAACAAGCATTGACCCCCCTCGGTTGCTGATTTGCTCGATATTCGCCAGCAGCATGGCGAGATCTTGAAGGAATTCCTCACATGGCTTAACAACTTGATCATGTGCATTTCTAACCTAAATAAAGAAATTTCCATGGCAGCATTCAGCAAAGGGTTGAGATCAAGGACTTTCACTGAGTCACTGATTCCCCGAAAGTTTGATTCCCTTGCTGATATCCGATCTTGAGCTGCATGCCAAATTTAGGTAGATAAAGCCATAGAACACAAAAGAGACTAGGTGCAACGAGAGGTGAGCCATAGACGCTCGCCAGATGAGAATCATAAACCACGGAGTAACTTGAGAAAATTAACGCCCTATCGGCGAAACAACAACTGGGGCTATGACCGTACTCGGTATCACCTGAAGAGTCAACTGAGATCGTCCCACTAACAATTCCTATAAGGAAAATACTAAAGGAGGTTTACCACACTAATTTGCTATAGTTTCCTCTTACTCACGTGGGCCAACAGATGGGGCCTGAGTGTGCCAAGTGGTGTGAATTCCACATGGCATTGGGGCAATGATGCGGAGAAGTGTTTTGCTTTCATATGAAAAAATCAAGAACCTAATCAGACAGGGGGGATTTGAGAAGGTATGCACGGAAGAAAGAAGATGACAAAGACTAGCGGGATACTAAAGCCCAAGAAGAGAACATTGAACCAGCCGACCAACATGTGAACACCACCTCACCCAAAGGTCGTCTTAAATGATTTCAACACCATAATTGAGGAGTTCTCGGGAGGCAGCCAAAAAACGATATGCCAAATCAATCTTGACAATCAGTTCCTTACCAAACACTCAAGCTCCTGCCACCACCTTTTCTGACAGAGGCTTTGAGGGCACCACTCTATATGACAATGACCCAATCATCATCTTAGAAATAGTCATGGGATACAATGTAAAGAGAATTTTGGTTGACCAAGGCAGTTCAGCAAATGTCCTATATTAGGACACCTTTGTCAGTTTGAAATTCCAAAGGACTACCAACAACCTTACCACAAAGACCTCGTTGGATTTGTAGGGGATGAAATAGAAGTACAAGGACTTGTTGACCTCAAAACAACCTTTTGTGATGAAAACAAGACCAACACGATCTCAATCAAATACCATCAATGCTCTTTTAGCATACAAAATTCTCTTGGGCAGGCCAAATCTTAACAAACTACAAGTTGTGGTATCAAGCACCTATCTCAAAGTCAAATTCCCTTTGATGAACAAAATGATCAGTTGCATCAAGGCCAACCAAGACATCAGGCATAAATGCTACAAAGAGAGTTTATGCGTTAAGCGAAACCCCATGTTCCCGCTCGCAATAATTTTAGCACTATAAGCATCGACGATCATAGAGATACTAATGAATGGAGGCTAAGCCCTACGAAGGAACTAAAGAAAGTGGAGCTATCAATTGGGAAGATAGTACAAATCAAGGCTTCACTTAGACCAAGCCATTGAGGAAAAATTAACTGATGTCCTAGTGAAAAATCTACACGTCTTTGCTTGGGGTCCCACAGATATGCCAGAATCGACCTAGGTTTCCTCTGTCATAGGCTCGCCCTGACCTCAAGGGTGCAACTTGTCATACAAAGGCGACAAAAAGACGACCCGTAATCAATGAAGAAACTACCAAATTGCTAGTCACCAATCACATCCGAGAAATATAGTACTTGACGTGGTTGGCCAATGTAGTCATGATTAGGAAGAATAGTGGGAAGTGGATGATGTGCGTCGAATTTACAAACCTCAAAAAAGCATGCCTCAAAGATTCATACTCATTTCCCTACATCGACTGCCAGGTGGATGAGACATCAGGTTATGAACTCTAGAGTTTCATTGATGCATACTCTGGGTTACAACTAAATCAGAATGCACCTGACTAACAAAGACAAAACCACATTCATACGAGGACAAAACAACTATTGCTACAAAGTCATGTTGTTTAGATTAAAGAACACAGGGGAAACATGCCAAAGGTTGATAGACATAATACTTGTTAACATGCTAGGGTGAAACATGGAAGCATATGTCGATGAAATGGACGTCAAATCCTCCAAGGCAGAAGAACAAATGACCAACCTACAAGATGCTTTTGACACCCTTGATCGACATAGGCTGCAGATAAACCCTGAGAAGTGCTCCTTTGAGGTCCGAGCTGGTAAATTCCTCGAGTTCATGCTAACACACATGAAATTAAAGCAAACCCCGACCAATGCTCCACAGTCTTCCAAATAAGAAGCTTGCGTAGTGTGAAGGAAATCCGACCATGTGTCGGCTGCATCACATCATTATCTCATTTCCTGTCTAAAACAGTAGACAAAACTATCCTGGTTTACTAATGTCTCAAAAAAAATCAAAGGTTTAGCTAGACTAAGGAACGTGAGGAAACTTTCTAATGCATGCACGCCTAGCATGGGCTTGAACTGGGACCAATAAGAAAGAAGCATGACTTGAATGAAGTTTCAAGGAGCTTAGTTTAGGACATGTTCCATTTAATTGTAGTCATTTAACCATTTTTAGGCTTGTATAAGCACCCTTAAGTCATTAGGATTTTAGGGGTGTAACTAGTTTAATATTCGATCTTGTATTTTGGCCTATAGATTCTTTTTTCTTTAGGAGGTGTAATTAGTCTCCTTGTGAAGTGTGTTAATTAGTTGGGCTTGGTCCATGAGGATTTGGACGTTTGGAATTTAGTTTCTACACCCATAATTTCTCTTCACATCCTTCTAACCAATACACGAAGCATGTGGGAGACATGTGAGCCCTTTGTCCCCTTGTTTCACTCCACATGTGCTTTCTCACTCCTACATGGTTGATTCTTGTTGCTTCTTATTTTAATTTGAATTTTTTAGGTATGATGTCATTTTCTTCCAAAATTCAAATTCAAACAAGAGGGAACATAGATCCTCTTTTTTAGGGGCCATGTTTGGATATTAGTTGAACTAATTTAGTGTTAAATTGACATTGCTCAATTAACATTATATTAACCAACTAATCCTCCCTAATTATAGGAGTTGGATGTTCATGTTAGTGCTAGGCCCATAGGTCCTTACTAAGCTCTATATAAGGAGCTCTTTTCTTTTCATGTAACTTTTAACACTCATTTGAATGAAAATTATATTCTCTAAATTTGAGAGTTCTTTGTTCTTAGAGAGTGTTTATGTTTTCTCCATTCTTATGAGAGTCCTTCATGCTATTATCAAGGGTTCCTCCCCTTGTGGCTAGCTTCATGGTCATTGGCTTATCTTCTTCAACCTAGAAGTGGCGCCTACCACACCTCTATTTCCTAGTTTTCTACCTCTATTTCTTCAACCTCAAGAACCTCCAAGGATTGTTCAACCATGGCTTGGGAGGAATGCATTACTTTCTTTCACATGAAAGAAATGCTCTCTAGACCCTCATACTCACAAGGCACTCTCTCAGACTACCAATAATCTTCTAATCAATGTCTGACCTTGCCATAAGTTCGACTTTAGTACAAGAGGTAAATTTCGAGTAGTGCTCCATCTACTTCATCATCAAAATCCTCTAATAGCTTTATGTCCATTACTTGTAGTCTCTACACAGAAACTTCAACATTATTTTCAAAGTTTTCCCATCATCGTGCAAATAGATCAGCTCATTCACCAAATATTACCAAAACTAGATCTCATCGACCGAATGAAGAAATGGTCAGTAGAGCTATCTGAGTTTGACATTAAATATGAAAGAAGGAGGGGGGATCAAAGCACAAGTTCTGGCTAACTTCATAGCCAAGCTAACCCACCTGCTGACCAAGACCTCTTCACCCTTAAAGTGGATCCTCTCGGTAGATGACATAGTCAACCGATTCGGAAGTTATGTTGGCATTGTGCTAAAGGGGCCTGATGAAGGTGTCATTGAACATGCTCTCCACTTTAAATTCAAGACAATTCATAACCTGGCTGAATATGAAGCACTCATTCTCAGCATGCACCTAGCACCACAAATGGACATAACCAATCTCACAGTTCGCAGTGACTCAAAAGTTGTGATATGCCAAGTTAGCGAGGAATACCAAGCTTGAGACCAACAATTGATGAAATACTTAGAAAAGGTCCAAGAACTGGCCAAATCATTTAGTGTATTTGAACCAACCTATCTGTCGAAGGAGGAAAACATCCATGTCAACCTACTTTTCCAATTAGCAGCAAGAAAACTTTCAGGAACAAAACCATCATGTAAGAAACCCACCTCTAACTAAGTATTGAGGAAAATGAAGCAGCTGGATCAATCATGTTCATCCAGGAAGAGACCGAATGTTGGATGGGGCCTATCATCTGATACCTTCAACAAGGGAGCTTGCCCATAGATAGAAAGATTGCATCTAAAATCACCCACGATGCCGCTTGATTCACCATAATTGGTGACCAGTTCTACAAGAAAGGATTCTCCATTCCACTCCTTTGATGCTTGTTGCCCTCCGAAGTCAACAATTTCATCCGAAAAGTTCATAAAGGATATTGCAAAAGTCACATTGGTGAACGGGCCCTCGGTAACTAAATAATTTGAGTTGGCTACTATTGGGCCTCTCTTCGAGCAGACTGCATAACATTCATAAAAAAGTGTGATGTTTGGCAACGCCACGACAACTAGTACAATATCCTGCTTGAACAACTCCATTCCATCATGTCACCATGACTTTTTCATAAATGAGGAGTAGACATTTTGGGTTCCTTTCCCTCTAGAGTCTGACAGATAAAATTCCTGATTATCATCGTAGATTGCTTTAGTAAATGGATAGAAGCGAACCTGTGTCCTTCATCTTGAGGGATCGGGTGAAAAAGTTTCTTTGGCAGTCAATAGTTTGCCGATTCGAGGTCCCCCTACCCTCATTACCTACAACGACACCCAACTTGCTAACACAACAATCACAACATTCTGCAAAGAGCTCGATATCTAGTAGGTCTTCACCTAGGTTGAACATCCAAGTCGAACGGACAAGCCAAATATGCAAACAAGGTAATCCTCCGAGGTATACATCATCGCCTGGAATTGACTAATAGATCATGAGTTGATGAGCTCCCCAGGTACTCTGGTCCTATAACACAACACCTCACTCAGCCACCAACGAAACCTCATTCACATGCGTTTATGAATCCAACACAATGATACCCATAAAAGTGACTAATGGATCATGGGTTGATGAGCTCCTCGAGTCTCTAATCCTACCACACAACACCTCACTCCACCACCCACGAAACATCATTCACATTCGTTTATGAATCTGACGCAATGATACCCATAGAAGTCGTCGAACCAACCCCACGAGTGGAACTCTTCGATGATTCATGGTCCTCCCCCAGTGCCAATCAAATCTAGAGACAATAGCAAAGCTCCATACACTCCCAAGTCAGAGAAAAAGCATAAAAAAGAGAACCAAATAGAAGTACAACACTAAGGTTACCTAAGAAACTTCCAAGACGGAGACTTAGCACTCAAGAATATGTAACCTAATCAAATAACAAACAAACTCTTGCCCAAGTGGGTTGACACGGGTGTCAACATTGTTGGGACCTCCAAAGACAGACCTCAGACACTTTTTTCCTTATGAGTTTTTTTAGTGAGGTATGACCCTCTTCTCAATAAAATTAGACTTTTTACTAATGACGATGATTTCCCGAGGTGTAAGAGACTCCCAGATGAGTCCCGCTGAAACACCTCTATGACGGCTATGATGATGTTTTTTTCAGCATAGGAGACTTCTAGATGAGCCCCGCCGAAACGCTTTATGAGAGCTATGATGATGATTTCCCAAGACATAGGAGATTCCTAGATGAGCCCTGCAGAAACGCTCCTATAAGGGCTACACACCAAAGAAACTCACTTACGAAACAAGGAAACAAAAGGTTTAAGACAAATACTACTTAAGAACTAACAGATGAAGTCGATGGGTCTTCCCGAATCTCCCTGAAAAACCAAAGAAAATAGTGAATAATAGTGAAATTTTAGTTAAAAAACCAAAGAAAAATTTCACAACTATCTCTTTTTCCACGGAAATCAGTGTGCTTTATGCCACTTTTGTGTAAATATTTAAAATCAATTAAAGGATATTCAAATATTTTGTTTATGGAACAAACAAACATCATTTAACATTGTTTGTAAGAGAATTGCAGGGTAAAATGACAAAAGATGGCATAGAAAAGCAAGAAATACCGTTAAGCCATTGTTGATTGCTAAGCGAAAAAAAGGAAGAAAGGAGTGACAGTTTGCTAAATTCGCTTAGTTACAATAGCTCACTAAACAAAAAGGTTAAAAAGAAGCAGAAGCTAGTGGAGAGATCGTTAAGCGACACATCTTGCTTAGCGATACTAAGTAGATAGAAGGATGCTCGCTAATCGAAGACATCTTGCTAAGTGAAACAGAGACAGTGAAGCACACTGGCTTAGTGAAGGAATTTCGCTAAGCGAATGAGCATGGTTGATTCTATAAAAAGGGGCAGAAGGTTAAGAAAAAGATCATGCAATTTTATAATTCTCATTATTCTTCTAAACTTCTTTCATTTCTTTGTAATAACCCACTTATGTGGGAATAGCTAGGCTGTTGTCATAAGCTGGACACTGAATATTACTTTGTAACTCTTTTTTACTATATATATATATAAGTTTTATTTATCTTTTTTAAAATTTCCTCATGCTTAATATTCGTTATTTTATCTAATTAACTCATAACTTTATTTGTTTGATTTCTGTTGTCGGAAGACTTTCATAAATTCTAAGAGCTAGAAAATTCATCATATAGTACTTACACTTAGGAATAAGATAGAATCTATATGTTTGAACCAGTAATTGTTCTATGCTCACCAAATTATTGAAATTTGTCCCACTAAAGAATTGGAAGAAGACCTTAATAATTTAGCTCTCTATTATTTAGGAATTAGGATAGAGAAATTATTAACAATATTAGAAAGCGATAAAAGAATCTTGTAAATAGTTATTGGTTACAAGTAATATAACATTAATCCATGCTTCTGACTCTTTTATCATTTAATTCTCAAAACTCTAAAATATAATTATCACTATTTGGAATCTCCAATCAAAGTTTCATCTACCTTTGCAAATAAGTTGCTCTATAAAGAATTATTGAATATTATTTATAGTTGTCAATTCTCTTAAGAGACGATTTTATCTAATCAATTCTATGCTACAATACAAATGGTGTACTTCCAGAAGTAAAGTACTTTATTAAAACTCTCAACACTAAGGTATGCAACATTAAAATTTCTTATTCAAGTCGTCTCAACGCCAATCACATTAGAATTATGTTAAAATTAACAAAGTGTTGAAATCAATTATTCAAATCGCCTCAACATTGATCATATTAGCATCATGTTAAAATTAACTAAAGCATAAAGTATTAAAATTGCTTATTCAAGTCACCTTGACACCGATCACATTAGCATTACATTAAAATTAACAAGTTATGAAATATTAAAGATTACTTGTTCAACCTTGCTAACTAACCTCTTTATAATTAATGGAATCACATTAAAATCAACTAAGTTACAAAATATTAAAATTACTTGCTCAGCCTGCTAACCGACCTCTTTATAAATTAATGGAATCCCATTAAAATTAACTAAGTTACAAAATATAAAAGTTACTTGTTCAATCTCAGTAACTGACCTCCTTATAAGTTAATGAAATCAAGTTAAAATCAACTAAGTCACAAAATGTTAAAGTTACTTATTCAACTGTGATAACCGACCTCTTTATAAGTTAAATCATGCTAAATTAACTAATTTACGAAATGTTAAAATTATTAGACTACATAGGCTTGGTAACCGACTTCCCAACTATGAAAAATTAATATCACTTGTTCATTATATATCTAAAATGTAAGTTACCCTAACACCAATCACATGGAACAAGAAAAAGGGAAAATTGTATTAATATAAACGCTAATGCATAGAGAAGTCGGCCACAGACCAACCACACGGTACAAAAAGTAACAAAATAAAACAAAGACCCTGCCCCCTTTGTTCCCCTTTGACACCATCAGTAGCAACGTATACAATCTTTCCATCCACAACCTCTTTAAATGTCCTAGTCAACAATAAGTCAAACTCTGGGGCGAGACATTTCACCTGCTCAATAGCCCTGTCAAAACTTGACAGGTCGTCCACTTGGCATTGCCATGTAGCTTTCACCACCCGAAAACCCTCCACGGACGTAGTCAAACCGTCACTCTCCAAAGTTAAGGACTTCATCTCACTAGTGAGTTGGGACACCTCATCTTCCAAATCTTTGACCCTCCCCTTAGCTAAAGCCACCTCCCTCTCCAGACCCACCCTGAAAGCCTTCGACTCCGTCTTTTCCCTCAACAACTCCTCTGTCAGTCGAGCCCTCATCCCTCACCTCTTTCCTAGAATCCATCAGTCTGCACCCTCGATCCTCCATTAGGCACAGAAGGCTATCAAATGGTTAGCCTCGGCATGAGCATGACGCAAAGTGCTTAGAAGATTCTTCTCCTTCTAGTCCTCTAGGTTAGTAGCCGAATAGTTGACCCCAAAATGAACCCCTCGGCACTGAGACTTGTCCTTGCAACCCCAAAGAAAAATTTTCACCCAATGCCTCCAAAAATTCTAACTCCGCAACCAACCTATTCGCCTCCTCCATATCCACCACGTGCATAGGAGGAACCTCCTTAACTCGCTGCCTCTTTTGCGTTTGCCCACTTCCACCCACTAACACTTGTGTAGAAGTCACCGACCGACTGTCCTCCGAGACCTCCCCCACCTTCTTGGCGACTAGCTCCCCAGCGACATCCACCACATCCTTAGCAGCCGCCTCTTGCATCTGGCAATCCTGCTCAGCCCTTAGCCTACATATCTCCCTCTTTTATGGCGCCATGCAACTCTTAGCATTCCTTTCTACAAACACCTAAGCCAAACATCAAAATCCTCAACAAGTAGATAAACCAAGTTAATAAAAAACACAAAGTTATGACCTATACCAATATAAAGCCATAAATCTACAAAACAGTACTCTAACTCCAACACCCGAGTCTTCTTAAACATGGTTGAGAAATACGTTAACTTCTCCATCTTTTCCACCTCCAACTGATTTTCCTCTAGGAGATCCTCCAAACTTGTCTTCCAACTCGTCTTCGGGTCCTGAGTCCAATAAAGTGGATAATCTTCCAACTAACCCACTACTTCCTCGGTCGGTTTCACACGAAAAATACTCGATCTTAAAGCTCTTAAAGGGCGAAAAAAATAAGTTACGTAACCCCTTCCATGGAACCCTAGAAATAGACACCCAAGTCGTCTTCTTTGTACACGTATACTCGAAAAAGTAAAAGAAATTATGATGTGTCGCCGAACCATCGAGGGTGTTGTGCAGGATCTCGAATGCCCATATAAACTTCCAACTGTTAGGATGCAATTGGGTCGGCGCCATGAACCACTCTTCCTTCGCAAACTCCAACAATGTCCACTCCCCATAAACCGACCTTTTCTTCAAGACCTTCACCTTTGCCCATGAGTACAAAATAGAATGGTTAACCTCCATCACCACAGCTAAAACAAGTACACCACCTAGCCCACCACCAACAAACCACAAAACCACCCAGAAACCACCACTAGACCAAACAAACAGCCACCAACACCACCCAAAACCACCGCCAAAATACGCTACGCACAACCACCCACAAAACCAAAAAAAGCCCAAAAAACTCAAAACCAGCCAACAAACAAAACAGAAAATATGCAATGCAGAACAAGTTAAAAGAAACACTCACCAAGAAAAGCCCACAACCGCTTCACAAGTAACAAAACTGCCACGACAACCACACACCTCTAGTAGAATAGCCACAAGAATGTTGTTAACACGAAAGAGAAAAAGAAAAAGCCAAAGCGTGAAGCAGAAAACCCACACCTTTATAATAGCTTGCTATTTATACTTAAAGAGGAGAAGGTGTGACATAGGCAACAAAGAGACGGACCCAGCGGTGATAGCCATGCGCCCCGAACCCCTCTATCAATGATCGACACATGTCCCACTCCCACTTTTCAGCCAAACCACAAAAGATTGGTTTTGTTTGGTTTAGATTTTATAATTAATCTAAACTGAACTAAACCACACCACACTTATTTTTATAGTTTGGTTCAGACTTGATATAGACTTAAAACTGCACCACAAACACCTCTACTTTCACCTACCCATTAGCAGTGTCACACTTCCTTTAGAAGTCACCCTCACCACTTAAACCTCGTACTGACCGACTTACCTGGCCTTTTAGTTACTTCACGCTTTGCTAGCACTCGTGACTAGGGGGCTATGTATCTCTAGTCACCCTTACATTAACCGACTTATCTAGTCTTTTAGTCACTTCGCCAACATTCATTACTAAGGGGCTATATACCTTTGGTCACCCTCACATTGACCAACCTATCTAGTCTTTTAGTCACTTCACGCTTCGCCAACACTTGTGACTAGGGGGTTATGTATCTCTAGTCACCCTCACGCTGACCAACCTACCTAGCCTTTTAGTTACTTCGCGCTTCGTCAACATTTGTGAATAGGGGGCTATGTACCCCTGTTACCCTCACACTGACCTTCTCTCCGTCCATCTCATCCCTAGACTAACCAACCTATAAAAGATAAAGTCAACCCTATGCCTTATCCCATAATTACCCCCTTTTATGCATTATCTTCCCATAATAATCACTCCTCACTATCTCTCATGCTTTATCTATAACAATAATATATCCAGAATTCTAACCACTTAATTATATTGAGATAAACATATCCCCAGTCCCTAGGATACACGCTCCGAACAATAATTATAAATACACCCCATTTGCACCGTGAGTGAATAACAAATACACACTTCCTAAACTTGATATTCTCAATTTAGGTATACTCTTAGTAGGGTTTACTTGAATTTGAGAACAAAGTATATTAATTAAACCATTAAAAACATTTCATAGTAGTTTAACTCACGATTATAAACTACTATAAATAAAACTATTCAACTTAATTAAACAATTAAAGAGTTAAATTAGCACCAAACCTAAGCACCATGCTAGCTATGGCAACAACTACATGTGAAAGTGCAAGTTTTAGGCAACTGTTCCCATAGCTAGAGTTCGACGACATTCAAGATACTACTTATATGTCACAATGAAACACACAAAGAGAGTTTATCACTTTAAAGTGTTATGTAATTACCAGTTGATTGACTTAATCCCTAAGACACTTTTGAAAATTTTTGTGTCAATTAACTGTGTGCATGTTTGTTTACCCATGCGCAAACACAAATTAAGATTATCAAAAGAATCACCACCTTTTCTTTTAGATTGTGTTTTTATTCGTTGGATGCATCTCAAACAACAATATACCGAACAAATAATTATGTCATACATTTATACAAAGATTCGTTTTCACGACATATATATATCTAACTTTAAAAAAAAAGTGTTAGAGCATACTTTTAATTTCATTTTTTTTTGGTGAAGTCGAAATTAAAATAATATAAACATCATAATTTTAGAATTAATATATATCTATAAATCATATCACAAATATAAAAGAATAAAAAAATATAAATTATATTAAATAATAAAAATTTTATGTAAATTTGTAACAGTTATACATAAATTAATTTATATAATTTAATAAATAAAATTTTCTAATTTATATATTAATATAAAATGTCATGTGTAATGTGATGCTAATATCAGATATCGTATCAACAATTCATACCATCATAAAAAAATCATATCATATACAATCTTATCATGTCATATGATAAAAAAAATAGATGGACAACTAATAATAAGATCAAAATTGTTTAATTTTAAAAATTTGGAGACTAAGGTCTTGTTTTATCCAACTTATTTTGAACATAAAAATTATTTTTAAGTTAAAGTAAAAAAATTAAAATTTAAAAAGTAAATATAAGTTAGTTGTAGAGAATAAATTTTCGTCAAAATTTATTTTACATTAAAATTTTTTATGAATGATTCTTTTTTATTGTTTAATAAAAATATATCTAAAAAATAAAAATTACATTGTAAAATTAGTTTTTTAAAATTTAAGTATCAATATTATTTGATCTAGTTTTTTAAAAAACAAATTAAACAAAAATAAGCTGGATCAAACAAAATCTAAATAGTTTATAAAAAAAAAACAAAATCTAAATAAACACAATTGAAATATGGAGATAAAAATTGTAAAATGACCTGTTAATAAATTTAGAATAATAGACATTGATTCCATCTGAAAATATAAATAAACTTAATTCAAAAAAATAAAATTAACTCATAAAATAAAGATTTCTTATATACTTTATTTTAGTACTATTTATAATCAGGTTTTTATATCAATTATAAATAGTACTAAAAATAAAAAAAGGAGTACTATTTTTTACGCAAAAAAGAAGTACTTTAGTAATTTATATTATAATGAATTTTACCAGCTTATTTAATGTAAAAAAACCCAAAATCTAGCTACAATTGCAAAATAAGGTTATCCAAATTCAAAGAGAAAGGGAGAGGGTATGAAAGTCAATTGATTGATTATTGCATCCAACAATCAATGAATGAATAGAAGTTAGCGAGATAATGAACACAGGTTTTACAAAATATCGGATAAGTTCGAAGAAATCTATGAAGCACGATGTTATGTGTATGGTCTAGACTCATTTTGATATATGATTTTTTTAGACTTATCTAACAAAACTCTTGCATAAAAATTATGAAGTATCATATGTAAAAATAAAAAAGTTAAAATATTTTTATAATAATATTTAAAAATTAAGATTTGAAATTTTATATATAAGCACAGTTTATTTTATTTGTGAGTATTTTAAATTTAAATTTTTATTTTATATTTTAAAATTAAAAATTAAGATTATATTTAATTATTTGTAATAACATCTAATATTTACCTGCTAAGTAACATGTATTCTAACTTTACTTCACTTTTGCCTTATAATTCATTATAGATAATTTTGAATATATATTGAATGTGTGCCTTGTAACTTTGCTTAATTATATTTTTATTATATTTAAAATTCTCAATTTTCATTTTTTCCACCTAAAATCTTCATAAACTGAACTAATTATGTCATTTTAAAATTTAAATTCTCTTTCACTAAAAAAAAAAGAAGACAAATTTCCATTAACGAAAAACTCCCATAATTTCAACATCTTCAAATCCCAAAATATCATCTTACTAAATTCGTCAAGGTTTATCAAAATTTAAGTAAACTTCTAGTTTTTAAACATTTAAATCTTAAATCCATTATAATCTTCTAAAATATTTAAATAGAAGAGTCAATTTGAAACTTTTATAAAAAATATCGAACAGATCAAATCTATAAATTTATTAAACTTTTAAAATGATTTTTTTAAAAAAAATATAAAAATAAAAATAACATATAATTTAAGTTAGAATAACTAAACGTTGAAAGCAATGTTGGAAAATCTGTGCAATATAATTAAATTCATTTGGAACAGTGTGTTTGTTCTTTATATATTCTACACGCGGCGTCGTTTTGTGGGGTGATATCCCTATCTCACCAACTTGATCGCGTCATGTCACGGCATCTTTTTTCTATGAAACTGTTATTTGTTACTCAAAGTAACTGCTCTTCTTGGCAACTTCATAGACTTTAGCATTAATGCATTGTGGAAATTTTCATCTTTCAGAAAGAAAATTACTAATTCTTTTGAAATGTAGAAAGAAAATTAATCTTCATACTAAATTACCCCTTTTCAGAATTAAGCATTTTCAATTCTTTTAAAAGAACAAAATAACCTAATTTTACAAATATCAATACTAAAGTGTCATAATTAAAAAAAAAGAAAATATTAGAGTGATAATTGTTTCATAATAGAAGGACTAGGTAACTTTTTTTTAGATTATTTTATGTACGGTATGAATTGTATAAGCTAGTCTAACCAAGTTGTTTGTGGTATTTGTGAATCAATCTTCTTGAACTTCTACTTATGACTTAATCATCGAAGTTCAATTGCAAATATCATTTACACCTTAGACAAACAAAAAGTTCAATAGTGGAGGTTAATTAGTTTAATAAGGTGATCCATTCAGTTTGATTTATATATATATATATATATATATATATATATATATATATAAATATAAATATAAATAGGATGGATGCACAGCCTTAATGGTATGTGGGCAATTTTCCTTACTAACTTTTGATCTTATTTTAAAATTCATTAGATAAATTTTATTTTTTATTGTTTTCAACTTTAAACTTATTACTACATTAATTTTTTGTTATTTAATGATCGGATGCAAAATTACATATTGAATATTTAAATGATTGTTTAGTTACTTGTATAAAAAGAGATTTTTAATGTTGATAATGAAAAATTATTTAATATTTTCAGAATATGAAAACTCATACAAATAATTATAATACATATATTTATGCTTTAAAAATATTATGTTAAATTATTAATATTAAAACTGACTTAAAGAATTTTCATGGAACACATCATGCCACACTCATTTAATTATTTGTTGATTCTACATATAGAGAGATAAAAGTACAAAATTTAAATTTGATCATCAATGTTCTAATCTCTAAAAAAGGAAACAAATATTTAAATTGGTCTAAAAAACAAACTAACAATATATTTAAATCTAAATAATATGCTAAAGATTTGAAACAAAACTAATTCTTAAATAATTATCTTTTGAATTTTCATAAACCTCTTTTATTTGAAATTTGAATTATTCTCCAACGATCCCTCCCTTGATTAAAATTTTTCAAATAACCGTCTCATTTAAAAAAAATAAATTATCTTCTCCAGACTTGTCCTTCAAAGTAATAAAGATTTCTCCAATTTCTCTGTGTCCCAAAGCCAATTTTTTCCTCTTGTATACCTTGCATTAAGGGTGTAAGGGTGTTCCGGTGTGATTGGTGTGGTTTTGAGTCTAAAATTAATTTGAATCAAACTAAAAATAAGTGTAGTGTGATTTGATTTGAGTTAAATTAATTATAAAATCAAAGAAAAACAAATCCATCTTTTGCAATTTGGTTTAATTCAGTTTTGCGGTTTAAAATTTTAATTACTAAGTATTAAAAAAATACATTATAAATTTTTATTTCCAAAATTATATAAAAGTTTACACACTTCTAACAAAATTATATAAAAGAAACAACCATTAAAGTTGAAGTATAAATGATTAATTCATTTAAACATTACATTTTACTGGTTGTTTTCAAATTGTATCCAATGAAATTAGATTAAATAGTTTAGCTAAAATATTTATTCATCAACTAATATATATTAATTAGAAATTCTAATTAAAGATTAAGTCAAAACAATAGACATTTAAAAAATAATGAGTAATTATATATGTATTCTTGTGGATTTGTTAAAATAATTAAGGATGAGTGGTTTGGTTTGGTGTAATTTTAATATCTTAAATGGCAAACTAAATTCAATCATGTGGTTTAGAAATTACAAAAACCAAACCACTCAAAACTAAATCATTTTTTTTTTTGCGATTTTAGTTTTTGCGGTTTGATTTTTTATTTTGAACATCCCTACCATGAATCCCCAATTTAAACTTACGTATTGATATCCTTGTGATGTCATCTCACTTAGCAAGATAATATTAGCACTTGAAGAAAGTACAAATCTCACATTTTTAAAGATTTTGGATGATATTGTTGTGAAGTTTCATTCTCATAGTCTCAATGCTTTCAACCTTCATTTTTGCACCATTCCCAAATTAAAATACCCAAACTCTCTCAACCTTCATTTTTGCACCATTCCCAAATTAAAATACTCAAACTCTCTATTAGTCTTCAAAGTGTCAAACATTGTTTTATCTCTACAAATGCGTTTTGAAGTAGTAAAATCCATTTAACAACCTCCTCAGTAGTTGCCAATTACAAATCTTCATCTTCTGAGGTTTGAACTGCATTAGTTTAAGGCTCATCATTTGTCTTGATAGATTTCAATCTTTTCAAGTCTTCTCTCATACCTGGACACCTTAATTACATGTGACCATTTTCTCTCTGGTAGTAACATTCCACATTACTCATATATTGTTCAAGATGTCATTGTGATTCTGATCTTCCTCTTTTCCCATATTGTCTTAATAACAATATTTCTATCTTTCATCATTCTCTCATTTTCTCATAGTGTCGCAGTCACGTCATCCAACTTCAATATTGTCCTCCCTACGAGTAATGTCTGAATCAATAGTAGGGAAACCAACAAAAAATCTCTCTGCTCCTCATCAGATATTTTTTCATCTACGTTCAATAATTGACATATTAGTTTATTAAAATTGTTGATGTGGTCGTAGAGATTTCCTTGTGTCTCCATTTTGAGTTGATACAACTCTATCTTCAACCATAAACAATTAGTTAGCGACTTAGAAACGTAAATGCTCTTCAACCTCTTCTAGAGCCAAATAAACCTTGTTACACTAAAAGATCTTGAATGATAGATTCCTAAATTATACAATTTTTTTCCATCAAATAATGAGATTTCAAACTTTTGTGTCTTCTCAACCATAGCCACCGTTGGAAAATACTCCTCTACACATAGCATAATTACCCACTCACTTCTCACTCAAAGGATTTTTTTAGGAACAAACCAAACCACTCATTTTATTATTTATTAACTCTATATATAGAGTGAAATAGAAATACAAAATTAAAATTTGCCCATCAATATTCTAAACTCTAAAAAAAGAATCAAATCCTTAAATTAATCTAAAAAAAAAAAAAACTAACCGAACATTTAAATCTAAATAGTATCATAAAGATTTGAAACAAAACTAATTCTTAAATATCTTTCTTTGAATTTTCATCGGTCCCATTTATTTGAAATTTAAATTATTCTCCAACAATATACAATGAGGGAGTGAGTAACATATCCAATGGGAGCAATATTTATACACAAAATTTGCTTTTATGAGTTTTCATATTTTGAATATATATGTATTGTACAGGAAGAAATATTGTAGAAGACTATTTCGGTCTTAGGTATAATTGAAATATCCAAGCGAAAACCAAATCCAAGAACATACCCATTAGGAGTTTTCTGTAAGACCATGAAAAAATTCATCAACAAGAGAGGATTAAGATGTCAAAAATTAATTAGCATAAGCTAGGTTATCTAATGAAAATTGAGGTTATGGTTGTATTGTCTAATTCCTAATTAGATGGATAAAACCCAACAAGTGAGGATCCAACACGTCACTATAAATAGGTAACTGTATTGAGGTAGTTCAATGTTCATTGATTGTGAATTTATTGCTATTTTATCCATAACCGAACTTTATATCTGACTTGAATGTCGAGAGTGTCTTTTGTCAGTACCTCACCTTCTAGAGAACAATCCAAATATTGGATCACTCACATATAGCAAAGAACGTACCCAACCGCTCAAGCAAAAAAAAAAAAAAATATATATATATATATACACACACACATGGCATATCATATGAGTGTAGAGGTTTTCGTGGTGCAGTTTGGTTCGGTTTAAATTAATATAAAACTCGAACCAAACCAAACCAATCTTTTGCAATTTGATTTGATTTAATTTTGCAGTTTAAAATTTCTATTATTAAGTATTAAAAATTACATTAAAAAAATTTATTTCCAAAATTATATAAAATTTTAATCACTCCCAACAAAATTATATAAAAGTAGCAATCATTAAAGTAAAAATATAAATAATCAATTAATTTAAACTTTGCATTCTAGTGGTTGTAGTCAAATTATATCCAATAAAATTAATTAAAATATTTAATTTAAACAATCAAATAGTTTTGCTAAAATATTTATTCATCAATTTTAATTAAAAACTTAATTAAAGATTAAGTAAAAATCTTATAAACTTAGAAAATAATGAATAATTGTATATATCTTCTTGGAGTTTTGCTAAAATAACTAATAATGAGCGGTTTGATTTAGTTTGGTGCGGTTTCAATATCTTAAATCACTAAGCGAACCGAACAACGCAGTTTGGAAATTATAAAAATCAAACCACCCCAAACTAAATCAGTTTTTTGCGGTTTTTGATTTAGTCGGTTTGCTTTCCAATTTGGTTTGGTTCGGTTTTGAACACCCCTATGAGAGTAAGATATCTTATATAAGAGTGAAAGGAGCAAATCTTAAACATTGAAATAAAAATTAATAGTTGAGATTAAATCATAGATATCTACTCATTCTCTCTATTCTACCATTTATTATCCATCACTCTTTTTTCTCTCTCATGATTGAGATTTTTTCAGATATTCTTCTCTCTCATCTTTTAATGACTAAAATTTGTTTATCTTACTTTCATATAAATTTGAATTTCTCACTAGATATAATATATGTATAGACAACATATCATATGAAAAGTAAGGTATCTTATATGAGAGTGAGAAGAATTATATAAGAGCAAATCTCGCTCATTGAAATAAAAATTAATACTTGAGATCAAATCATACGTATTCATTCATTCTTTTTTTTTTAACATTTATTCTTTGTCACTTTTTTCTCTCTCCTCTCCAATTGGTAGATATTTTTCGGATATTCTTTTCTCTCATTTCTCACTGGTTGATATTTGCTTCTCTCACTCTCATATAAATTTGACTTTCTCACTATATATGTCCCTTAGCCAAATTTACGAGAGTGAGAGAGCAAATCTCAACCATTCAGAAAACAGAAAGAAGAATATTTGAAAAATCTCTGCCATTGGAAAGGAGAGAGAAAAAAGAGTAACAAATAATAAATGTTGGAAGACAAAAAATGAGTAGATGCGTATGATTTGATCTTAATCATTAATTTTTATTTCAATGGTTGAAATTTGCTTCTTGTACTCTCATATAAGATAAGTTACTCTCATATTATATTTTTATCTGTCAAATTATATATGTTAAATATCAATATTTTAAAGTAATTTTTTTGTTAAAGTTATAAGGTTGGGTTAGTGGTAAAATTTATGTTTGGGAAATGAGAGATTGTGGGTTTGAGTCTCTCCTATGAAAAAGTAATTTATTTTTTAATTTTAAAATAGGTGTAAGAGTGAAATATGTATTTTGAAAAGTGAATATACAAAAAGTATTACCTTTTTATTTATATATATATATATATATATTTAAAAAAAAAAAGGAGAGACACAAATATGTACAAATAAACATCTCAGCACTCACACAAAAAAAGATAACTAAAAGACCAAAACAATAAGGAGTTACAGACTGTAAATGGGATTTATGCACCGTTATGAGAAAAAAAAAACCTAGTTTTACCTCCAATTTATACAAAACCCATTGCCAACTCAGAGCTCCAAATAGAAGAAAAGATATATATCCAGATTTTCCACATATGTGTTGATGGAAATAATCAAATTTCTAGTTTCCAAATAGACCAAGAGATAACCCACCAAAACATAAAAAATATTCCAACTTTGGTGTTCGAAGGACACGAGCCATGCATTATATTGCAGTTATTACGAGTGACTTTGTTAATGTTGACTGTTATGGACTGGTGTTATCTAAGTCAAGTCTTTACCAAGGTGAACAAAACATACATGTTAGATATCGTCTCTCTCGTAACTTGCTTTTTTTTTTGCTTATTTATAGAAACTCCATTCCAATTTCATCCAGATGCAATGAATCGTAGGTACAAATTCTGCACAATGCACATAGCCTCAATTACATAGAATCTTAAATGCAATGCATTCCTTTTTATTACGAAATTCACATCACCGAGAGGAAGGGTGGTAGCCTCCATTCCAATTTTAACACTACCTGAGAGAGAAGGATGATCCACGGTATACCTTCTTATCCTAAATATTGAAAGAAGGATGATAACGGAGGAAGGGTGGACGGAGGTAAGGAGAAGAAAGGATGCCAACGGAGGAAGGAAATCAGTCACCAAGGAAAGGAAAGCGAAGGGGTGTATAACCTCTGTCTTTTTACTCATTTTCCGGAAGAATATATGACAAAAGATATGTGGGAGATCTTCGGGAGATATGCCAAAGTCCATGATGTGGTAATTCCAACCAAGAGGAACAGGAGGGGACAAAGGTTCGGTTTTGTCAGGTTTAGGGAGGTAGAGGATGTGAAAATGCTGGTGGTTAAACTGGACAATATCTTCATTGGAACGGAAAAACTGTGGGTCAATCTACCACGGTATGATCAGCGAATAGAGCAGAATCAGAGAAAGACAAACATATGGAGGAGGAAACAAGCTCAAAACGTTTATCATACAGTGGCTAGGCAAATGAGGCAACAGAGTGGGTATAATGGAAACCTGAGAAAATCCTTTGCTTCGGTAGTATGTGCTCCTAGGGGATCTAAGAATAACAATGTGCGAAAAGAGGCAGGAAATAAGGAAGAGGCGAAAATGAAACTGGTGTACACAGCACTAGTGGAGAATGTTATTCGGCTTCAGAGGGCTTATGTGGGAGAAGTACACAACAGAGGGACTGCTTTCAAGACGCAGTTATTCTTAATGACTCACGGTATTTACAGTGTGCGCACAACTCCCATGGGGGCAAACAAGGTACTGTTGGAACTAGAAGGGGGGGAGACACTCCAAGAGATCATGAAAGGGAAACAACAGTGGTTCGACCAATGGTTTGCCAGGATACAGAAGTGGGAGCCGGGATCGGTTGACACGGACAGAAGGGTCAAGGTGAACTGCTATGGGATTCCGCTACATGTTTGGGGAGAAAATTTTTTCTCTACTTTACTCGCACCCTTCGGAGATCTGCTGTATGTGGAGGAAATCACCCTAAAAAAAGAAAGATACGATGTAGCACAGATGGTGATGTCTAGGAAGGACACGAAGCAGCTTGATGCGATTGTCCGGGTGAACATTGACGGGTGGGAGTTCGATATCAGGGTAACGGATGTGGAAGAGGTGAATGAGCTAAAGCAAAGTCGAGTTAAGACTAGCTACAGTTAAGAAATGAGCTCCTGTCAGGGGAAGGAAGAGTTTGACGAATCGGCAGAGGCGGAAAGAAGGCTGGCTGAGCTGAAACAGGAGATGTTCCACAAAGGAAACTGGAAGGAGTGGGATGAGGTGGATGTTAGGAGCGCCAGACGCGGCGGTCCGGTTCTCCGGCTAGGAGGAGAAACGGTGGTCAAAGACACACACCGGTCCAGATCTGGAAGCAGAACCTCAAAGGTAGGGATGAGGCAGATAGGGGTGGCGGTGGGCTATACCAACGACGACTCTGAGCAGGATGGTCAGGAGCGGCAGGTAGGGGAGAAAAGCGGAAAGGGGACAATATCCCAGCTTTCGCGCACATGATCAAGGTCCGATTTGGGAAAGAAACAGATAGTAGGTGGGAATGGCAGGGGTAGAAGCAGAGACAAAATGGAGTATGAGAAGAGCTTTTCAGAGAAAGTGGGTGAGAGGAAAGCTTTACTGGGTATTGGAGGGGAAGACGAAGAGGGAAGTGAGTTTCAAGGCCCGGGGTGCGTCTCACGGAGCTCGAGGTCTGACAGCAGGTCGTGTCGAAAAGGACAGGCAGTAGGGGACCGGTCAGTCATGCACGGAGCTCGAGAGACGCTTCTCGGTTGGGACGCGCAGCAGAGGCCCGGTCAGCGTTTCCAAAATTTAAACGTTGGAATTGGGTCGTCACACCAATTGGGCCGGCAGACGGAGGCCCAAATCCCAGAACCGTGCGGAAATAATACAGTTTACACAAGGGGCCTCCACGCAGAAGTTGAATGGGCCTAGGAAAAGAATTCTGACGGTCAAGTGATGGGCCCAGTGACAGAAATTGCTATTGGTCACGGAGGGAAGGGGGTTATTACGGTGAATAGTGATTACGGAAAAAATGAATCAATTTCTACACTACCATATGACTACAAGAAATGGGTATTAGTAGGTGGAGAAGAGGTGTCCGGAGGAGGAGAAGGGAAAAGGAGGGAGGTATCCATATGGAAGCAACTAAGGAGAAATAGTTTTGATGGGAGTGAATTAATGAGGCGAGGGCAACTGGATGATTCAAAGGAAGACGAGAAAGGAAAAGGTAACGAGGAGGATGAAACGGAAAAAATATGGAAGGCTATGAAGGAAATCATAATATCTGACAAACAACCAGATAAAATATACATACAGGAATTAAGGAAGATGGAAATGAGGGATAAGGGGGAGAAGGAAAGAAGGGAAACAAGGAGTGATCAGAATAACTAAATGAAAATTCTCTCTTTAAATGTGAGGGGGTTCCGGGATCGGGCCAAGCGAAGAAGGATCAGGAGAATGTTAAATAATAATGACATTGATATTTGCTTATTACAGGAGACAAAATGTAGGACGGTAAATGATTGGGAAGTTAAGGAGATTTTGGGGGTCAACAGGGTGTGATTGGAGAATCCTACCGTCAACAGGGCTTAGTAGAGGTTGTGTGACAATTTGGAAGAAACATATGTTGGAGGTTGTCTGGGTTATACAAGGGCAGGGATTCCTTGGAATTGGCTTTAGAGGAAAGATTTCAACTGTAGTTAATTGTGTGGTTAATGTATATGTTCCATGTTCGTTAAAGGGAAAAAGAAGGTATGGGATGATCTGATGATGACAAAACGAGGATTTTCGGAGGTTAATTAGGTACTTGGAGGAGATTTTAATGCTGTGCTGGATAAGAGTGAGTTTAAAGGGAGATCAAGTTATCATTCTACAATTTAGATGTCTGACTTCAAATTCTTTATCCAATCAATGGGTTTGTTGGATATTCCAGTCATCAGAAAAGGAGCAACGTGGATAGCCCCGAATGGAGAATCATCTAGTAGGTTGGATCGGTTTTTATTCTCCCCGGATCTGATGGAGGAGTGGGGAGTTATAGCTCAAAGAGTGAGCACTAGAGAGTTCTCAGATCCTAGCTGGATCCCAACAGAAGTGAATAAACAGAATTGGGGCCCTAAACCTTTCAAGTTTTTTTATCATTGGTTGCAGGAGCTAGGTTTTATGGATTTAGTGAAAGAGTTCTAGACATCAGATCTGGGTCAAGGATGGAGGATGTATCAGCTGGCAAGTAAATTAAAAGGTTTGAAGATGAAGATTAAAAAGTGGAAAGAAGAAAATTGGAGTAAAGATGAGAAATTCCTGGCAGAGAAGGTATTAGAACTGGAGATGGTGGACCATCAGTTAGGCCAAGGGGTCAACGGGAGTGGTCAGCAGAGACAAGATATTTTATCAGAGTATTGGGGGAAGGCAAGGAGAATGGAACAGTCCATGTTACAGAAATCTCGGGTAAAATGGGCTCTAAATGGTGACAGCAATACAAACTACTTTCACAAATGCTTTAAGGAAAGATGTTATGCAAATTCTTTACTGGCAGTAAAATCAGATGTCGGTTGGTTAGAGGGAGTCCAGAATATTTGGGATCATGTGTTAAATCATTTCACAGGGTTCTTTAAGGAGGAAGAAGAGACAAGACCAAAGATGGATAGGGTGTCTTTCAATCAGTTGAATGATCAGCAGAGAGAATGGCTAGAGGAGCCTTTTTCAGTGGAAGAAATAAAGGAGGCGGTTTAGGCTTGTGAGGGAGGGAAAAGCCCGGGCCCTGATGGATTTGGTTTTAATTTTTATAAATCATGTGGGGAATCATAGGGACGATGTGTTAAAGGCAGTTCAAGAATTCCATCAATCAGGCGTATTACCAAGAGGAGCGACATCATCTTTTCTTACCCTCATTCCCAAGGTGGCAAGGCCTGACAGGTTAGCTCAGTATAGACCAATCTCTTTAATTCTAGCATTCAAAAAATTGTCTCCAAACTGTTGTCATTGAGAATAAAGAAAGTTATGGGACATTTAATCTCTAAGTGCCAGTCAGCATTATTGCCAGGTAGATCGATCCTGGATGGGGTACTGGTAGCAAATGAGATAGTTGATTGGGCTAAGCGAAAAAGGAAACCATGTTTTTTGTTTAAGGTGGATTTCCAGAAGGCGTACGATTCGGTAAATTGGGATTTTCTGGATTATATGTTGGATAGGCTGGGGTTTGGGAGTACATGGAGAAAGTGGATGAATAGCATAGTCAGGAATAGCCATGTGTCAATTCTAGTCAATGGGAGTCCAACGGATGAATTTAGGTCGGGGAGAGGTTTGAAGCAGGGAGACCCACTCTCTCCTTTTTTGTTTTTAGTGGTAGCTGAAGCCTTAGCTGGATTGTTCAGAACAGCTGTAGGAAAAAGGGTGTTTAAAGAGCTCCATATTGCGAATGAGGCAAAATTTTCAATACTGCAATACGCAGATGATGTTATTATGATGGGGGAGGCTGATCTGCAATCAGTATGGTACTTGAAGGTTATTCTTCGTGGATTTGAGTTGACATTGGGGCTAAAGGTGAATTACAGCAAAAGCCAATTCTTTGGTTTAAATGTAGATGATTCATTTACATGTGCTGTAAACAATCTCTTGAATTGTGTCGTTTCATCACCGCCATTTAAATTTTTGGGGATTCCGGTGGGAGCGAACCCAAGGAAGGTAGAAATGTGGTCACCAATCATCGAACAATTTTAGAGGAAACTGACAGCGTGGAGGGCAAAACATATGTCGTTTGCAGGAAGGTTAGTTATGATAAATTCAGTATTGTTTAGCCTTTCACTGTATTTCTTCTCATTTTACAAGGTGCCCAAGAAAGTCCTAAAAGTCATTACCGGATTACAGCGCTCTTTTTTTGGGGGAGGGAAAGACCAGGAGACCAAAATTGCATGGGTTAGTTGGAAAAATATGTGTCGGACTAAGAAAGAAAGGGGTCTGGGGGTAAAGTGCCTATGGAACTTTAATTTGAGTTTGCTTGCAAAGTGAAGGTGGAGGATATTAACAGAGCAAAATGCAATATGGGCGAGTTTGCTGGAGTGTAGATATGGTCAGACATACAAATTCAATAAAAGACCGGAGAATTTATCTACAGCTTCTCAGTGGTGGAGGGATTTATGGGATATTGATGGACCGAAAACAGTGAAACTAGACTGGTTTGGGAATAATGTCGTTAAAAAAGTAGGGAACGGAAAGGATACTTTGTTTTGGGAACAGAATTGGACATGAAATGAACCCCTTAGTTTAAAGTTCCCCAGGTTATATGGGTTAGCGGTAGATAAGTGCACCACTATTAACGAGAAAAAGGAAGTATCAGGGGGGTGGAAATGGGTATGGAGAAGGGAGCTATTTGTATGGGAGAAGATCAGCTCCGTCTTTTACAAAGCGTGTTGCAGCCAGTGGTAATTGTGGATTACAGGTTGGATAGATGGAGTTGGATGTCTAGTAGGGATGGAGGTTTCTCAGTTGTTGAGGCTTATTCGGTTATGCGCACACGACAGACCTCATCGAGACTAATTGAGGTGGAACCCAAAGATTTGAGATGAATGTGGAAAGATAGACTACCCTCCAAGGTAATTGCTTTCTCATGGAGATTATTGTTAGATAGATTACCAACCACCGATAATCTATTGAAGAGAGGTGTTCAGATCCTAGGAGAGGATGCTCTGTGTGTCTTTTGTAACAGAGCTATTGAAGGTAGAAATCATTTGTTCTTAAGGTGTGTCAAGGATCAATCTGTGTGGAACAATATCATTAGCTGACTGGGAATTCAAGGACCTATTCCGGGGGATTTGTATCAACTTTTTTCCTTTCATTGTCAGCATGGGTGGTTGGAAAGTGAAAGAAGAAGTGTAGGTATGTTTTCTGGCTTGTTGGGTGTTGGGGTATCTGGATTACTAGAAATCAGATTGTTTTTTATAACATACCGGCGGATTCAGTCGACATTGTAATGTTTATAAAGGTAATCTTGTGAAAATGGCTATCATATTCCTTTGTGTTTAATAGGGGGTGTGTGTTCTCGAATTGGTATGATAATCCTAGATTATGCTTATTAAATATGAGATAGGTGGATTAGTTATCATATGCTCCAATAGGATAGGGAGGAGTATGTAATCCGTATGTATTCTAAGAAACTCTTTGTTTCTTTTAATGAAGATATTCTTAGTCTTTAAAAAAAAAAAAAGTTTTGAAACTCATTATTTCAGCACAAGATATATAATATATACTCTGAATTGTCTTAAAAAAAAAACTTGCTTTCAAATATTGGACATATTTGATTTATTTTACATTCTTTCATTAATTTTATAATGTGTTTGATAAAACTAGTTCAAAGTTGATTAAAAGCTAAAAAATTAACTGAAAGTTAAAAGCAGGCTAAAAATTAAAAAACTAATTATAAGTATTTGATAAATAGTTGAAAGTTGCAAAATGACAAATAAGGATATAATTAATTATTATATCAACAATGAGGTATTTAAAATAATTATAACATATTTTAATAATATAAATTAATTATATATTTAAATTATACATTATTATAATTATATATTTAGATTATAATTTTCTATAATAACATATTTAAATTATAATTTTTTAGAATTATATATTTATATGATAAATTATTATAATTACATTAATGAAGGAGAGAAAAGTTTTATAGTGTGATGAGAGAGAATTAGTAGGAGATAATACATTAATTAATGAAGAGTAAATATGTAAAAATAAAATCAGTTAGTAGTTGAAATAGAACATCTTTTAAAAAAATTACTTAGAGTAACCTTTTTGAAAAAACTAATAACAAATCATACACACTCTTACGCAAGAAAATGAAGTTTCTCTGTTTTTTTTTTTTATATACTTTTAACACATAAATGACGTTGAGCAACACATCATGAATGAGTAAGCAAATAACCACTGGGTTAACCTAAAACATATGGTGACTTAAGACTGTATTTGACTGTGAAAACAGAAGCAAAGAAATGAATGGAATAGATGAGAAAAGAAATGTAATAATTTTTCTAAAATGGGAGACATTAGAGATTAATCCAATGACAACAAATTGTGATACACGGTAAATTAAATAACTAATAGATCACCTAGCGCTATGTAACTTCTTGGTAAGTTCTATGAGACAAGAAAAAAATATGTTAAGAATTTTAAAGAAACACATTAATAATTAACCTTTATCAATAATAAAAAAAAAACAGTAATCTAAGTAAAATAATTAATTCGCCCGCATAGGTAACTATCTAATATTCGTATCCAACAACAACAATATGAAGTTGGCAAAATCCACATTAAAACTTGTTCAGAAAATGACTACGTTTTAACACATCTGATGAGTCTGTTTATTAAAATTTACTTTTTAAATTTCTTTAATAAGCGGTGCACATATGTCTTTAAAATTTACTTATCAATTATTTTTATTATTAAATAGTCTTATGTCCTTATAATTAAAATAATTATCTTATATAAATTTAGTTAGTTTTTCAATTTTACAGTAACATTTTACATGAAAGATTAATTCATAAATTATAGATATGTTTATGAAAAATATTGGAAAAAGAATTGTGAAGTGTCAATATAAAAAGTTTTATGACAAGATTCGATCATAGTTTTTCATTTATGATAAATTTGTTGGTTTTACCAATATGTAAATAAAGAATTGTAATTAATGTCTTATTCTTTTACATTATGATGTATACTAACTAAACTCAAAATTTAAACTAAAACTAAAAAACATAATACGAAAAGAAAAAAAAAATTTAATTAAGAACTAGAAAACAAGGGGTGCTGTTGCGTCAAGTCACAACTTGTGTAACAATTACAAAATATAAAAATTGAGAAGTCGTTAATATAACTACAGCTTCTGAAACAAATAACACTCTTAGTATTTTTAATTAAAAATAAAAATAATTAAATTCAAATGAGTTAAAGACTTCTAAAGAAATTGCATAAATATTAATAGTTTCATGACTTCTAAAAGAAGAAACAGAAATAAGAAGTTGTGAAAGCAAAATCGATTTTCATTTCAAGATTGTATACGTGAAATAAAACTTACCTCTAGCGGAATTATATTTCCTAATTTACCCCTATTTGAAATTTGAGATTTTTGAAATAGAATTGAGTAATGACATCAAATCGTTTTGTCATTTACAGCTTCAAGCATCAAACTCAACTCAAAGCTCCATCATTTGCCACCACTAGTTATGCCCCAAGCCCCAAACCCAATGAAGGTGTGGCCACGACTTATAGCTTCACAAAAGCAAAACAAGATTGAGCCGTGCCGTGATTTTGGAAAATTGACGCATTGAAATAAATTTAATATTTTATCATTACTTTTTTTATCTTTAATATTGATCACATTCATCGAGTGGTTCAAATTTATTTATGTTATGAATTTTTATCCTTTGCCATTGAGCTATATATCAGATGGTGTAAAATGGAGATGAAGAGGATCTTGATCCTTACTTAACTCTTATGTGAAAAACGTGTGAAGCGTACTTTCAATTTCAATCTTTTTTCGCCCACTTCTAATCCATTGTTGGTGCTTGTGGGGGATAATGTTTAAAAACTAATATTAAATTCAATGCTCTAAACAAAGAGAGTACCACAGCCACAACAATTCTATCTACTTTAAAAGCAAGATGGCTTTAACCATTTGTGAAGTAATGAATATCCACAAAATGCCTTATTCACAACAACTCCACCAAATTTAATTGAAGCAAATAAATCAACAGAATGTTCAAGACTTCGCATGTCTTAGAAGGATATCTAAAAGAGGGTACATGATTTCAAAGAGGTCCTGGAAAAGTCCCATTCTCCCTCTGTTCATTCCATCTTTCAACCTGCCACAGTTTAGTCCACACTTTAAAATAGAGAAATGCTAACCCATTCAATGGACATTACTGAATAATAATAATAATAATAGTAATAATAAAAATAATAATACAATCTGTTGGGTGGTTTGATAGGTTGATTAAGTGATGGTGTTTTATAGCAAAGTGGTTATCCGTGTGTCATAAGTAACGACATTCATGTGTAATAACATCAATCATTCAAATTTGGGGAAAAATTTTACATATAATTTGCTTCTTGCACAAGTGGGCAAAATATATTAGCAATTCTAAGAATCTCCAGAAGATTAATTAGATCGGCAGGCATTTTGATGAATATACAAAGTATGCCAGGTAAATTCACTTTCCTGATCCTAACAAAAAACACGAACACCCACACACAGAAATAAATGTAATTTATTTGTAGGAATAATAGGCTCAAAAGTAAGGATGACAAATAAATATGACCCCGAACCGTCCTGAAGTTGACAGAGAATCCCCAATTTGATCGGGCATGAGTACGGGTATGGAACAGACCTGATTTGTTAAATCGGGGATGGGGATGAGGATATATATACTCACCCCATACTCATACCTGTCCCCATACCCGCCTCACCCCGCTCTTATTTCCCGAACCTGTCCCGAAGTTGATGGAGAATCCCTTATTTGATCGGACATGGGTACAAGTATGGACATACCTGATTTGTTAAGTCGAAGATAGAGATGAGAATATATATACCCACCCCATACTCATACCTATTCTCATACCCGTCTCATCCCACTCTTATTTTAATCACTAAAATATTCATTTATCTTAAAAAGAAGAAAAAATTGACATTTAATTAACAAATTATGAACTTTGTGTTTATTAGATAACTTTTGAATTAGTATAATTATATTTAATGAAATTATTATTATAATTATATTTTTGCGGGTATGGGATGGGTATGAGTATACCCGATAAGAATGGAGATGGAAGCGTAAATCTCATACTCGCTAGGTATGAGAACACAGATGGGAATGAGGATGAGTTTCGAAAACAGAGATAAAGATAGGAATGTCATATCTGTCCCCACCCTATTGTCATGCCTACTCAAAAGACTGCAAAGACATCAAACAAAAAAAGATCACTCAACCAATATCAGTCATTCAACTAGAATCTTACCGGTGCAAAGCATTTAAACTAGTTTCAAGACACTACGGTCTTGCCATAATTATCAATTTCAGATAGATCCATAGAGGCACATAGTGGTCAACTTTGAAAATGCTATGGTAGCAAGATGGCAAACATATTAGAAACTAAATAATTTATACAACGCATATAAATACAAAAAAACCCTCGAAGTGTGAAGGGAAACAAAACGCAAACTAGATGTAACATTCTATGGAACAGAAAATGGGGGAGACAGAGACATCAGAATTAATATCTAAATAACGTTGTTTTAGGAGTAAAAAATGGGTTTTTGGTGCCTATATCACAGTAGCACTGATATAGCATGCAAAAACAAGCCATTATATACGTTGCAATGGCTGTTGTAGAAAACTGTTTTGCTATTTGAATCCCATACACTATACCCTGCTACTTTACTACAATGTGCTATTAACTACTATGGTTCTTGGAACAAGCTAATAAGTTACAACCTCCTTAAAGATACATGTATGAGAAAGAAAAGAAAAATCTTAATGCTATCATTAGCCAGCATAAAAAACAAATATGAATCAATTTGTCAATATAGAAAATTGTCTAATATGCTAAATCCCGAAGTAGACTACATAAGACATATTTATCAGAAAATCCTTGCTTAGGAAAAAGACTAGGGAAGGCCAGTAGGGACTTTGAAAAGAAAAATCAGCATAAAACAAGGATGCAGGAACATGGTTCATGTAATGCCTATACAGTATAAACTGAATAATAAGTCACTTGACTTGTTTTTCATTTTGCCTAGTGCATTTATGAATGCCTTATGTCTAAAATATACAATCCGCCAAATAAACATGATTTACATTCATCATATCTGAAATGTAGATATTTGCTCATATATGTATGTGATTGTTCAGACTTCAGAATCAGAATGCGTCAAATTACTTTTGAATACTATCTTAGACATTCAAATTTGACTCCTCTAAAGCAAGAAAATATGTTACGTAAGAAAGGGAATATCCACACTTTATTTGGATAAAAGTGGATAAACTGTTTCTTAATTTACACATGCTCTAACTTTAGAAGACCTAAATCGCAAACTTCCGAGCACTGTATATGTTTGTGTAACATATATCTAAAAAGGGTACCATATCCTTATCTTTAGACTCAAGGCAGTCTTCGGACACAAATTAATTCTATAAAACAATGAATCTAATATGAAGTGTGGTGATTTTTTTATTGGGGATCATATTGGAGGTTGACTCTCTCAATCACATGCCCCAATTTTCTTTTGTTGAAAATCAGAATATAATATTCTGATTTACTAATATTATTAACCTAACCTATATAAACATGTTTCCATTGTACTATTCAAACACAAGGTTTCAATCTTTTATTCTTCCATTATTCTCTTATTTTAACATAGTACTATAGAAGTCAATAGCAAATACCAGCATAAAGCGGTCACCTTCCAAAAACACTACAGCAAAATAGCGGTAGCTGGATGGTTGCTATTTCAATCCATAAATACATTTATACTACAAGACACACACAATATTTTATATATATATATACATATATGCTGAAAAATAAATAATAACACTTACATGGTTATATGCATTTATATTTCCCAAAATAAAAAATATTGCATAACAACATATGATATCACCAACCCATTCGAAGAGGTTGGTGTTGGCTGAACAAGCCGAGAGGATTAGCTAACTACTGGGTGAAGCATGATTGGTGAAGATGAAAAACAACAACATTGGAGAGTGAAAGGTGGTTTTTGCAACGTGGCTTGAAGAGGTGGAGAGTGAAGAGACGTTGAAAATGACGTCGGAATTGCAACTGGAAGGAGGTGCAAATGAGGAGATTGTGGCACTGTGTGTGGGAATGAATGGCTGTTGTGCGCAAGGAAGGGCTACGGTTTGGCATATAAGGGTAAGTAAAGAGGTGTGTTTCACAAGTTTCTTTTTTCTTAATTAAAGTGAAATGGTGCTATTGAACGCCACAAATTCAAGCGAGAATTCAATAATTCCCATCGCAACAAAAACAAATCTATAGTTCCTCACGGTTTAAAACATGTTAACCATTCAATCTCATGAACTATTGAACACCACTAATCACATTAACCTTGGATATGACCTCAAGTTATACATTAAAGTACATAGGTAGTCAATTCCAAGTATATCAATAACCTAGGGATTGCTTACCCATTCACCAGGGCAAAGGGAGCGGTAATACTTTGCAAATTTCTCACATTCACTTGAGTTGTCACCCTTTGCTGCTAAACATCTGTAATTAAAATCAATATTAAGTAAAAGATTGTAGATAACATTTTCACAGAACCAGATAGTGTATGTCAGGATATCCACCTATGAAACTCTATGTAGCGACTAAAACAATGTCTGGTTTGATTTGTTGTAGGAAAACGGAAATCAGCAGGTGCTGTTTTTAGTTCAATCTAGCAAGAAGTAAGAAGATATTACGTTAGGGGGGTGGAACTATAGATTTACAGAAGATAGGAAGATACCAAACCTGTTGCATCAAAATTCAAGTTCAAAGCAAGAAAATATACCGTACAACAAAAAGCTAGATGTGGTTTTGTATCCGATATTATCCATACACTCCTTAATTTATGAACGAAAAATGACTTATATGAATGTCAAAAAAGATCAAAATGATATCTTGATTCGAAATAATATGTAAATTGCATTATAGGGGGATACCACCATTTACCGTGAAACCAACTTTAGACAATTAACTCAATGTCAGGATTAGAATCTCGAAAAAAAAAAAGCAAATATGAAGGAAACAGTCTTCTTCAAATTAAAATTCAAAAATATTCCTCACAGAAGCAGATAAATACCAAATTACTATTATCCTATCACCAAGTATGCCCAAAGAGGTATCTCCATCGTAATTAAACCTTATAGTTTCATAATTTTGCATTAGAGTCCCTATAATTCCAACTTTTAAGAATGAATAACTATATTCCTGCTCCTGACATTAGAGGTTGAGTTTATGAACTCAATCAATTTTTTTCTGAAAACAACATTGATTTCATTCAAAAGTTCACAACCAGACCCTATAGTTTTAAATTTTGAAATAATCCCCTTGATTGGGATCTGAGAATTCTAATTACCAGAGAATGACTATATTACTGCTCAAATGATAGAACCCAACTTATATTTTTAAAACTATATTAAGTTAGGAATCCAATTGCAAACTTTTAAAAGACATATTTGAACATGAAAAGGGAGCTACAAGCGTATACTGTATAAGCTCAAACTATATATCAATCAATGTTAATATATTTCCCTTCTTACACTCGCCCCTTCCAATCTCTTTTCTTAATTTCTATAATCTCAATCATAGGCTAAAACAACAACCTCAAATTTGAATGGTTTAACCTGTTATGAACATTAACTACAAAGCACCCTAATCCATAAAATTTGAAATGCTACTCTGCTCAAATAGAGGAAAAAGAAGTAATTCACTACCATATTTGTTCTAAGGAGAAATAGTCAAGGATAAAATGATTTGATAGATCGGAAAGCGATAACAATTTTAATAATAAATAAATATGCAAAATCTCAAATACATAACAAATCGGAATCTATAATGGTGAAAATAGGAAAAACAAAAGAATGAAAGTTAACTGAAAGAAATCGTGGAATTGTTTACTGAGGGATAAGAATTAGAGTAGGAGACAATGGAAACTGACCTCCGCCATGAATTAGACTCGATCAACAAATGCAACGAAACAAAAGCGCAACTTACTGAATAAATAAAAAGTAGCCAATGGTCACATGGGTCCCGAAGTAAGCGTAATTAGACATCTTGATTAATAGACATAAAGATGAACATTTATTATGTGTCAATGTTAAAGGTGTGTTTGAGATAATAAAATCAATTTGATTATATATAACTAATTATTATTATTGTAATTAAAATAATGTTTTTTGAATAAATTTATTTTTAAAAAAATTAATTTTGTTTGGATACAACCAAAAATTGGTTTTTATATGATAAAAGAGTATAAAAGGAGTTAAAAAGAAAAAAAAATGTTGAAAAATATTAATGAACAATAAATATTCAAACTATAAAAAACATTATTAAAAAAATACAAATTTAAATTTGAGTAAAGTATGTTTTAAGTCTTTGAACATTTTAAAACCTAAGTTGTATACAAAAACAAACCTTTGTTATGAGGATGGAGTCATGGCTCCCCCAAATTTTTCTCATATATATATATATATATATATATATATATATATATATATATATATATATATATATATATATTAAATTATAGTTATATATTATTATTTATATTAAGATTATAAAGTTAGAAAGTCAAGATTTTGGATATAAGTATATATAAAAAGTTTACTACTTGATTGATAGATTACTTTTTCTTATCATGACTCTTTTAGTTTTGACACCTACAACTAAAAGATCTTCTTGTACATAGAAAATAATTAAGACTAAGTAGAGAAATAAAATGGAAGCTAAGTTTTTAATAGATAGTATGGTAGTCTATATTAAAAGGGATATTGCACCAACTTTTAGTTTGTCTTATAAAAAAAAAGTTTTAGTTTTAACTCAATTGAATTTCATTATCATGCATTATTGTTTTGAGTAGAGAAAAAAAAAATTATTTCATTTTTAAATTAAAAAAAATTATATAAAAAGTTAATTTGACACTTCCAATTTTTTTTTATCATGGTCTGCCACTTGTAATGTGTAGTCTTTGAACTAAATTTTGACAAATCAACATCTTTGATATTTTCTTCTATCACTTATTTTAGCTCTTTGTCATTGTAAATGTTTGGTTACCTCTCTATCATATATATATATATATATATATATATATATATATATATATATTCTTTAGTTTAGAAGCTTACTCACCTTTTTTGTATATTTTCACATATCAATACAATGAGTTTTCTCTTAGTCTAACATCATATCTAGAGTACTTTGATCCTCTACCATGTCTTCCGTACTTCGATCTCCATTCCAAGATGGATCGTCTTCTTAACCGATTACGGATAAACTCGATGACAAGATCAATTGCTTCTCTCATGGCACTAATCATATCTTTTGTCGACAATGTTATCTCGAGTTCTAGGTTCTACTCATGCATATGAAGTTTGAGATAATATCAAATCTTATTTTCATCACCAAACAAGAACAAAGGCTCGTCAACTTCAATTGCAACTTTTTCATGTTTCTTTGGAAAATCCCACCTTCGAAGAGTATATTCTTCATCAAAGCCTTAGTTTATGCAATTTCCTCTATTGGAGATTCGGCTTCACATCGTGAACACATGGATTCGATTCTTGCAAAGGTTACCAAAGGAGTTTGATCTCGTGATAGCTCTCATCGAAAGCAAGATTTCCAAAATCACCATTGAAGAGGTTAAAGGTCTCATCCTCACATAAGAACTTCTTATTCAAAAGTATCACAAGCAAAATCTGACCTCTAATACCTTTGCTCTTTCTATTAATCCCACTCAGTCGAACTCGCCAGGGCCTACTAATAGTGATGATCATGTGATTCTCAATTCCACTGCTGAGCAAAATCAAAATCCATATTCTAATTACAGAAGTTTTTCTAGTAGACATGGCAATCGCAACATTTGTTCAAGTTATGTGTCGTGGTGGTCACAACTCGATTCAATGCCAAGTTTGCTATAAAATAAAGCACACTACTCTCACATGCTACAATCAACTCAATTCACAATATGAAACTCATTTTTCCTATCATCAAAACACTCCATCATGGTCTCAACAACAACAACCGTAGAAATCATTTCCTCAACCTTAGTGGAATTCTTTTACTCAATATTATGGCATCATGAATCAATGGCAAAACTTTGTTCTCTCTCAATGGAAAACTTATCATAATGGTGATTATCCCAAACAACCTCAAGCCATGATTGCCAACACTGATCCTTCTACCTCCTCTACTTGGTTCCTTGATTTCGGGGTTTCGTTCCATGTCAGAAATACCTCTAAAAACATTTTGTAAAGTACACCATTTAAAGGTCTTGACCAAATACTCATTGGTAATGGACAAGGTTTTGGCTATCTTTGCCTCTAGTTCTTCTATTATCCGTTCACCTCATAATCCTAATGTTCAACTTGTTCTTCATAATCTTTTACATGTACCTAATATAACAAAAAAACTTATAAGTGCTAGTAAGTTTTCCTGTGATAACAATGTTAATTTTGAATTTTATGCTAATAATTGTTTTGTTAAATCTCAAGATACTAATGTGATTCTTCTTGAAGGTTGAGTTGGCCTTGCTGGTTTCTATCAGTTTGTAAATCTTCCTTTCAAGTTTGTTGATCTTTCCAGCATGTCAAAGCCTACTTGGCTTCCTTGTGTTAATATTGTTTCTGAATCTGTCCTTTGTAATACTAGCATAACTTCAAGTGTTGCTCACACTTGGCATCTTAGACTAGGTCATCCAAATTTGAATGTTTCAAGCTTATTTTACAAAAAAATGTAATATGAAAATTTCTAATAGAAGAGATATTCCTTTTTGTTCTTCCTATTGTTTAGGCAAAATTCATCGTCTATCTTCGTCTTTGTATGAAACTAAATACACCGCTTCTTTGGAATTTATTTTTATTGACTTATGGGGATTTATTTTCATGGCATCTCATTCTGGATTTAAGTATTATATCTCCTTTGTTGAGGCTTTCAGCAGATTCACATGGATATATTTACTAAAAACCAAATTTGATGATTTTCCAGCCTTTGAAGTCTATGTTTAAATTACAATTCGATAAGAAAATCAAAGCCCGTCAAATAGATTGGGGAGGGGAATTTCATGTTTTTACTAGTTACCACAATGAAGTGTGAATTATTCATTAACTAACCATCCTCACACACACCATTAAAATGGTGTTGTTGAAAGAAAACACAGACACACAATTGAAATAGGTCTTACCTTGCTAAGTCAAGTCTTTCTTGCCTTACATTTATGGGATCATTCCTTTGTTACCATTGTATATCTCATCAATAGATTACCTGTTAACCCACTTCAATTTTCTACTCCTTACACTACTTTCTTTAAAATGTCACCTGATTACCAGTGTCCAAACGTTTTTGGTTGTGTCTGTTTTCCTTTTCTTAGACCATATAACTTTCATAAGCTAGATTTTTTGTCTACTGAATGTTTGTTTTTGGGGTATTCTCTTAATCATAAAGGTTACAAGTGTCTTTCTCCCTCTGGCTCAATTTTCATTTACAAAGATGTTGTCTTAAATGAAAGTAAGTGTCCTTATCCTTTTCTTTTTCTTAACATCACTGCCATTCATGTTTAGGCCTCCTCTGTACCTATTATGTCCTTTATTCCCCTTGTTAAGTTTAATATTTCCCTCAAACAGGATCCCACATAAGTCATTATTTCAACTTCATCAAGTCAGCACAATTCTCATCATTTAGTAACTCCTTTCTTGTTTCTAGTCAAAATTTAAATGAACCTATATTTTCTTCCTCTACTAATCCTATTAGGTCTGAACCATCGGGCTTAGAGGCCAATTTTTTCAATGTTCATCCAATGATAACTAGGTCAAAAAATGGGATTGTTAAACCAATGATTCACCATTCTATTCTTCTAGCACATGCTAAACCTAAAAAGTGTGCAACAAGCTTTGAAACACTTTAGTTAGTTGGCAACCATGACTTGTGAGTTCTCAACTTTACAGAGAAATAACATTTGGACTCTTGTTCCTTTACCCCCTAACCGAGTTACCATATGCTACAGATGAGTTTTCATGATAAAGGGAAATGCATATGGCTCTATAATAAATACAAAGCAAGGCTGGTTACCAAAAGATTCAATCAAAGGTATGGTTTTTATTTTCATGAGACTTTTTCCTTGTAGTCAAACCTGTCATAATTCGCATCATTATGACTCTTGCTATCACATACAAGTAGCCTTTTTCCTTAACTTGATGTCAATAATGCCTTTTTGAATGATCTCCTAGAGGAAGAGGTTTTTATGTCTCAACCCCCGAATTTTGAAAGCTCTGACAAAGCCTTGGTATGAAAGTTAAATAAGGCAATTTATGGTTTAATATGAGCTCCAAGAGCCTGGTTTGAGAGGTTGCAAGGTACCTTGCTGAAATTGGGATTCATAAGTAGAAAATGTGATCCCTCCCTTTTTTTTATATAACAAGAATGCTAATAGAGTATATCTATTAGTGTGTGTTGATGATATTATCATCACTGGTAACTCATCTTCATAGTTCACTACTAATTAATCCAATCAATTCTATATTTTCTTTAAAATAGTTGGGTCTTGATTACTTCTTTGCATTGAAGTTCACAAGCTATCTCAAGGATCTATTATCATGACTTAAACTAAATACATCAAACTTGTTACTAACCCTTCTTTCTATAGATCTGTTGTAGAAGCTCTACAATATGTTACTATATCTCATCCTAAAATTAGTTTTTCAGTTAACAAAGTTTGTCAATTCATGTCTAAACCTATGAAAGTTCATTGGACAGTAGTTAAAAGGATTTTAAGGTATCTCAAAGGATCCATGTATGGAGGTCTCATTCTTCATCCTGATGTTCCACATCATTCTCTTCTTATCAGGGGTTTTTGAGATGTTGATTGGGTATTTAATCATGATGATAGGTGGTCAACTTCTAGGGCTGCAATCTATTTAGGTCCTAATCTCGTCTCCTGGTGGTCTGGAAAGCAAAAGGTTATTTCCAAATCCAACATTGAAGTTTAATATCACAATATTGTTGCCACAATCGACATTCTTTGGATTCAAAGCTTGTTAATTGAATTATCTATTTCTCATCACACTCTGCTAATTTTCTGTGACAATCTTAATGTTGTTAGTTTTTCTCGCAGTCCTATTCTGTTGCTATGATTAAACACATAGAACTTGATGTCTTCTTTGTTCGGGAAAAATTTGTTGCCAAACATCTTCTTGTTCATCATATTCCTAGACATGATTAGTGGGCAGATGTTTTCACTGCACCTTTGTCTCCTATTAGGTTTTCTTTTCTCAAGGTCAAAGTCAATGTAACTAACAAACTTTTGGTTTCTCAATCCCCTTGAGTTTGAAAGGAGTATTAGAGTAAATGAGTATTAACTATGCAGTTAGTTTGTTATAACTATTTTTTGTTTAGCTCTCTGTTTGTTATAATTGTTTGGTTACCTCTCTATCCTAAATATAATATATATATATATATATATATATATATATAGGACAACTTAGGCGAGAAAAAAATGTTATAGTAAGAAATGAGAAAACATAATATTAATTGTAGATTTCAATAAATGGTTCAGATTGAGTTGTTGATTAAATAAGTTCATGTGGTTCTCTCACACAGAAACTTTCTCACAAAAAGGTCACTCCCTCCACTCACAACCACCACCTCCACTCCACCATCACCGTCAGTGCTGCCACCACCACTGACGGAAGTGATTACCAAAAGGATCGAGAAGAATGGAGTGCTTTTTCAATCGCGTATCTCTTAGAGGTGTACAAGGAGAAGTTCAACCAGTTGAACTATGGAAACCTCTATGGCTGCGATTGGTTTTCACATGTTGGAATGGGAAAACGATTATTCAAGCAACCAAGTAAAATCGGATATCTTCATTCAAGAAACCAAACCCTCATTCAAACTCAAGTAGTGTAAAGTGTAAACCAAGTCTTAACTTATTAATACCTCTAACATTACTTCTAGTAATTTATTTGACAGTATTATAATACTATTATATTGGTTAAAAGTACAACATTTTCATAGTTATGTTACATGTGTACTCCCTTTTCAATCTAATGAATCATCAAGAGTGCATGGTAAATACATTAGGCTCACACACAACGTCTCAATTAAAAAACAAACAAAAACACGAGAAAATCAAGGGGACATTTATACAAGATAAGTGATGTTTTCCCTCTTTTCCACTGCCGCCTCTTCCCCCACTAGCTCCCAATCGCAGTTGCAAAGGTTGTCGTGGTTCATCTGGTTGAACTTCTTCATGTATGCCTCCAATAGACACGCGATCTCCGTATCACTCCATACTTCTCGATTCTTTCGGTAATTGCTTTCGTTGGCGATGGTAGGAGTGACAACACTAGCGATGGTAGTGACAATGACGGTGGTAGAGTGAAGGTGGTAACAGTGAGGTGGAGAGTGGCGCTTTGTGGGAAAGTATATATATATATATATATATATATATATATATATATATATATATATATATATATATATATATATATATATATATATATATATATATATAAAGGACAACTAGGTAAGAAAAAATGGTTACTATAAGAAATGAGAAAACATGATAATAATCATACGATTTCAATAAACGATTTAGATTGAGTTGTTAATTAAACAAGATCACGTGATTCTCTCACACAAAGACCTCTCCCACAAACCAAAACCTTCGCATATAGTCGTCTCAAATTCCATATATTAGGGATGGAGATAGGTACATGTGGGTGTAGATATATACTTTCTGCTACCCACACACGAAAGAAATCGACACTCACACTTGCATTATACATGTGTTGGTATCTACTAAATGAACACATGCGTGCATTTGTGGTTATCGTAGATTTTTATTAAAAAATTAGTAAAAAACATAATTTTTTTCATAAAGTCTAGACAACACATGCTTTTTTTTAACTAATCGTATTCTTCATTAAAAATAACATTAAAGTACACAAATAAAATTTTACTATAGACAAAAACTAATAAATTTTGAATTTCCAAACAAAATTCTAAATTAAAATATAAAGACATAATATTTTGTCATAAGTCTAGGCATGTGTTTTACAATATGACGGGTGTCAACAAGTGGTTCTTGATGGGACAATGAAAAATGATTTAAAAAAAAAGAAGTTACTACCAATATTTATTTTATGAAAAAAAATTGAAAAAAATCTCAAAAAAGAAAATGGTTAAAGAAACCAAATTTTGAGTTCGGGAATTTGTGTAAGTAAGGTATTAACATCTTAGGATGTTTGTCATAAAGATTATTACCTCTAATTAATTAAATAAATTCTTTATCTTTTAAAATATTTATTTTAACTTAAAATAACTAAAGTAAATAAAAAATATAGGACTTTATTATGAATACTATTATTATTATTAAAAAATATTGCTTATTAAAAAATTGTTGTTGTTGTTATTATTATTATTATAATACTTAATTATATTTTTAATATTATATTTTACAAAAGAGAGTTTTTATTATTATTATTATTTATTTAGCTCAACAAAAGTGGTGTTTTACTCCTACGTATCTCCGAGTGGTCTGAAAAATCAGAGTTTAAGTAGTTCTTTTGAATTAAGTGCATGTTGACATATTTTATTTTTAATTTTCCTTTATCAAACTTAGGATTTCTGATCTATCACTGTTCATACGTACTAAAATTTAAAATTGACAAAGGTTAACACCAAAGTCAATCCATTGGAATGTTTTTATCTTAAAGGTTATCTTTTCTTTTTTAAAAATGTAATTTTGACTAAAATGTGTATTTTTTTAGAGATGAGATTTAAGACAAAAAGTTGTCATAACTTATGCCTTAATTTTAAGATTAAAAAGATGTCACATCTAGTTAATCTTTTTATCCCTATTAAAGAAATATTACAAATAAAAATAATGACAAGAAAATTAAGATTTTACTAAAATTAATTAAGGGAGAATTTTAAATACACAAAATTTTCACAATTTATATAAATTTATATTTTTAGAGATAAAATTAAAGAAAAAAGTCACAACTTATATTTAAAATCTTAAGATTGATGTCACATCTAGTTAATCCTTTAATCCCTATTAAAAAAATATTACAAATAAAAATAGTAAAAAGAAAGTTATGATTTTTATTATAAATTGTTTTTATAGAAGAACTTTATTATAACAAATTAATTAAGGTAGAAATTTAAATACACAAAATTGTCATAGTTTATACTCTCACAATTTCAAGAGACAAAAAAACATCATATTAAACTATAAGTAAATAAATCTAAATATTTTTATGAAACAAATTTTATGAATTTTCCTTCTTTACAAAATAGATATATAAATGAATTATTATTATTATTATTATTATTGTTGTTGTTGTCGTCGTCGTCGTTGTTGTTTTAGTGAGAACTAAATTAACTGTTAATTTATTATTCATTGTTTCACATATTTATACCAACATCTTAACTAGATTGAAATGTGTAAAAAAAAAACATAAAAACAAAAGAAAGAATTAAAAAGATTACATAGAGAAAGAAAGAAAATAAAAAAATGGTTTTGGAAATGCATGTGCGAGCCTTACCCATTGTAGTCACATAACACAAACAAAAAAAAAAAAAAAAAGAAAGAAAGAAAACATAAGCGTTATAGACTTCTCCGTTTCAAATGAAATAAAAAACGATGAAATCCCTAATCTCGAACATAAACATAAGAGGAGCATGCAGGCAGAGAGAAAGATAAAGCGAAAGGGAGGAACATCACGTTCAAGGTGATATCGGTGACACTTTCATCATTAAAGTTTGTCTTCGACATCGTCCATCACCACCAGAAATTGTTTCAAGTGGTAGTAACCAATTTTTTCTACTTCCTTTTTTTATCGAATTTAAAATATTGGAAGTAGAGAAGAGAATATGGGTGACTACTGTTGTGTGTAAGTCTTCGAAATAGGCGAACCTTTCCTCATTGTGAATTCTATTTTCAATTCATTTTCGTGTCCAACCACCAATTTTCTTCCCTCCTTTTTTTATTCAATTACTTCATTTTATAACTTAGTTTCTGAATAGATAATCATGTCAATTTTATGCTTTTGGAACAAATCTTGCAAATCAAGATTCATGGAAAATTGTTGGTGATTTTTGAAAAGGCTATCAAGAGGGTGACTAAAGTTGAACAAAAGGCCTTCCTTGTTGCTAGCTTGAAAATGGCATATTATAGGAGATGGAGATGGGGGTGGCCAGCATCAGGGTGCAGAGCCATTTTCTCCTTTTTCTTCTTTTTTTCCCTTCTTCTTCTATGTTTTTTTATTTATTTATTTTGTTATTGAATTTTATTGGGTTGTTTATTTTTTGGTGATTTAATTTGTAATTGATTATATTAGTAATCTAGAAATTTGGGATTGGAATTAAAATAAGAAGAGTATATGTTTTTTTATTTTTAAATAGGCTTAGTATTGGGAAAGAAATTATTATGGATTGTGAGACAAAATTGGGTACTGACAACGATATATTTTATTGTTTTAACCATTTAAACAATATACGCGAAGCAGATACAACCTTGATCTCTACATCTGCATCCATTTAATAATGGTGCAGGTACACCCATTAAAATACTCACTAATATCCATTTTAATGCCCGTTAATTCTTCGTCATGGTTTTTATCTTCATATGCTGATAATATCTCTAGATACTATTCTCATTTATCATCATCAACTAATCATTTGACTAAATCGATTAAAAAAAACAACATGAAAGAGTAGGAATGTTAAATGTTTGTTAAAAGGCTAAACAAGTTTAGGAACTACAAACATGTTTTACCCTTTAAATTTTGTTACAAAACATGTTGATTATTTTACAAAACGTTTTTTTATAAACAAAATAATCTATAATTTTTATCTTCCTGAACATATACTAACTTTTAAATTATACAAGATTTGAGAACAAAAATAAAATATATACTACTTAACTTCAATATATTCTATGACTAACAAGTAGAAGATTCATGTTCATATTGATATAGTGGGAAAACAAGACCAAGACTATGAAAAGATAGCATTAGCATGTATGACGCTTAAAATAGTAAAGATTATAGCACTAACGATAAGATAGTGCAGTGGTAAACTTGAACATACTACTCATGGTCTACTTAAAGATGATGATGACAAAGACATGTGTATACTCGTGTTAGCATAGAAGATGAGGGAGAGCTATGTAGGAGAAACAATAGCCATAGAAAAAAGGGAATGATATTGTAAGCATTGTCCGCCTCTTTACACTTTTTATTAAGGAGTTTTTTTTACCACTTTTTCATTTACTATTTGCACCCTCCTCAATGTTTACAATTTCTATAAAATTCCAAAACAATTTCATCCTCTTTTATCCTAAGTTTCTTGATAAAGCATCACCTAGCTTTACGACTACACACGCACCTCTACCCACTTCTTTGAAATAGCACCCTCACCCTCTTCAAACATACATGACAGATGAAGTTCCTAAAAATAGAGATGAAAAAATATGTATGTTCGAAGAGGATGAGGATGCAAAATAGAGAAGTCAATGTAATAATTCAAAGAGGTGGGCTAACAGTGCGCGTGCAGCGTTGGGTGGTATTATGTAAAACAACTTAGGATAAAAGAAAGTGAGAGTACTTTGTAGAAAATTGTAAACATTAAGGGTGTGAATAGGAAATGAGAGGGTGCTAAAAGAAACTATCTTTTTTATTAACATATGACTTTTACTCTTATGTTTAGATTAAGTTTGTTTTAGCCCATTCTCTTACATTTATTTACACATTTTTTGCTAAGTATACCAAGGGAGATGGGGTGCATTTAGAAACTTGAGGGGTGAACAATAAATATCCATAGATTATGGGCCAAAGACAACAACGGGGTGTATTTAGCGATAGAATGTGTAATCAGTAATGTGTAGCCCTAATTGCAAAGGTGTAGTTAGTATAAGGGGGTGTAAACAGAAAATGCAAAAAAATAATAAAAAAACAACACAATTTTGGCATCAATCCTTGCAACCTTGTCAAACCAGAAACACAAATTACCATCAAGAGAACAAAACAAAGCAATTGATCCATGCATCTCTTTCAAATAAAAAAAAATATATTGTCATCAAAGGAAATATGAAGAAGAGAACAAAATCATTAAAAGGAAAGAAAAAGACACATAAAAGGCAATAGCTCTACAATCACAATCACTACTCCAAAGTAAGTTGGCCTAAGCTATTTTAGATAATTTTTTCTTGCTACATTTTTTCTCTATAGTGCTATCTTGCTACAATAGGCTTTCTTGCCCACTGCAAGCTCCCTCCCCACTGCGCCCTTGCTTATGCTTTTTCACATCTTGCTCCAAAAAAGTAGAATCTTCATTAAATATGATTGAATAATTTAAAAAATAGTCCTAAAAACAAGCACGAAATCAACTATAAAAGAGGAGATTGGAGAGTAAAAAAGGGAGGTTAGACAAAATTTCTAAGGAAAAGGAAAACAAGCACTGCAAGAAAATAGAAGATTGGGAATAAGGAAAATGAGATTTAAAGATCATAATAGGTATTAACTGACATTATCCTTTCCATATTTTTCTTAAAACTTGGTAAAAATAGAAAGAGGAAAGGAAGAAAATAGCTTACCTTCGTTGATCGAGATAATATCGGATAGGACACTCGGTAAAAATTGGATAACTAGTTATGCCCCAAGCACCAAACCCAATGAAGGTGTGCCCCGATGTATAGCTTCACAAAAGCAAAACAAGATTGAGCCATGCCGTGATTTTGGAAAATTGGCACATCGAAATAAATTTAATATTTTGTGATTACTTTTTTATCTTTAATATTGATCACATTCATCAAGTGGTTGAAATGTATTTGTGTTACGAGTTTTTATCCTTAGCCATTGAGCTATATATCAGATGGTGTAAAATGGGGATGAAGAGGATCTTGATCCCTTACTTAACTCTTATGTGAAAACGTGTGACGTGTATTTTCAATTTCAATCTTTTTCGCTCACTGTAGAAGAAGCTAATCCACTATTGGTGCTTATGGGGGATAGTGTTTACAAATTAATATTAAATTCAATGCTCTAAACAAAGAGTACCACAGCCAAAACAATTCTATCTACTTCAAAGGCAAAATGGCTTTAACCATTTGTGAAGTAATAAATATCCACAAAATGCCTTATTCACAACAACTCCACCAAATTTAACTGAAGCAAATAAACCAACAAAATGCTTAAGACTTTGCATGTCTTAGAAAGATATCCAAAAGAGGGCACATGATTTCAAAGAGGTCCTGGAAAAGTTCCATTCTCCCTCTGTTCATTCCATCTTTCAACCTGCCACAATTTAGTCCACACTTTAAAATAGAGAAATGTTAAACCATCCAATGGACATTACTAATAATAATAATAAAAATAATAATACAATCTGTCAGGGTGGTTTGATAGTTTGACTAAGTGATAATGTTTTATAGCAAAGTGGTTATCCGTGTGTAATAAGTAATGACATTCATGTGTTATAACACCAATAATTCAAATTTGGGGAAACTTTTACATATAATTTGCTTTATGCACAAGTGGGCAAAATATATTAGAAATTCTAGGAATGTCTAGAAGATTAATTAGATGGACAGGCATTTTGATGAATATACAACATATGCCAGGTAAATTCACTTTCATGATCCTAACAAAAAATACGAACACCCACATACAGAAATAAATGTAATTTATTTGTAGGATTAATAGGCTCAAAAGTAGGGATGAAAAATAAATTTGTATTTGTGAGTAATCCCCGAACCCATAGTGAAGTTGACGGGAATCTCCAATTTGACCGGGCATGGTATGGATATGGGGCATACCCAATTTGTTAAGTCGGGGATGAAGATGAGGATACACATACCCAACCAATGCTCATACCGACCTCACCCCGCTCTTATTTTAATCACTAAAATATTCATTTATCTTAAAAAAAAATTGACATTTAATTAACAAATTATAAAATTTGTGTTTATTAGATAACTTTTGAATTAATATAATTATATTCAAAGAAATTATAATTATAATTTTTTTTTGCCAGTACGGGACGGGTATAAGTATACCCGATACCTGATAGGAATGGAAATGTGAATATAAATCTCATACCCACTGGGTATAGAGACGGGGATGAGTTTCAAGAGCGGGAATGAGAATAGGAATGCTATATCTGTTCTCATGCTGTTGTCATGCCTACTCAAAAGATTGTTGTATGACCGGCAATGAAATCAAACTAAAAAGATAACTCAAACCAATTTCAGTCATTCAACTAATCTTACTAGTGCAAAGCATTTAGACTAGTTTCAAGAAACTACGATCTTGCCATAATTATCAATTTCAGATAGATCCATAAAGGCACATAGTGATCAGCTTTGAAAATGCTATGGCAGCAGGAAGACACACATATTAGAAACTAAATCATTTATACACCGCATATAAATACAAAAAAGACCCTCAAAACATAACATAATGCATGATAAATAATAAGTTAGAGTTTACACACACAATCACCATCAAGCTAGGATATATAAGAACATAGTAATTAAGTAAAATAAATAAAGATGTGGAATTAATAAAAAAAGAACATCAAAATTAAATAAAATTTAGCACAATGTAAAACTGGGGCAGTTTAAAGCAAGATGAAAGAACAAAAAACATGAAGAAAAAAAAACCTTCAAAGTGTGAAGGGAAACTAAGCATAAACTAGATGTAACATTTTGTGGAACAGAAAATGGGGGAGACGGACACATCAGAATTAATATGTTAAGAAAGAAAAGAAATATCCACCATTTATTTGGATAAAGGTTGATAAACTGTTTCTTAATTTACACACTCTAACGTTAGAAGACCTAAATCTCAAACTTCCGAGCACGGTATATCTTTATGTAACATATATCTAAAAGGGGTACCATATTCAGACTCATAAATTAATTCTACAAAATAGTGAATCTAATCTGAAGTGTGATGATTTTTTATTGGGGATCAGAATGGAGGTTTACTCTAAATCACATGCCCCAATTTCTTTTGCTGAAAATCAGAGTATAATATTCTAATTTAGTAATAATATTTTATAGACATTTTACCTTCTATTTAGAGGAAAAAAGATATTCTCTACTTACGTACAATGAATATTATTAATCTAACTTATATAAACTAATCTACCCTATATAAACATGTTTTCATTGTATATTCAAACACAAGGTTTCAATCTTTTATTCCTCCATTATTCTCTCATTTTAACATGGTACCATAGGAGTCAATAGCAAATACCAGCATAAAACGGTCGCCTTCTAAAAACGCTATAGCGAGATAGCGTTAGTTGGATAGCTACTATTTCAATTCATAAATACATTTATACTACAAGAAACACACACTATTAATTATTTATATATATATATATATATATATATATATATATGCTGAAAAATAAATAATAACATTTACATGGTTATATGCATTTATATTTTCCAAAACAAAAAATATTGCATAACAACATATGATATCACCAACTCATTGGAAGAGGTTGGTGTTGGCTAAACAAGCCGAGAGGATAGCTGACCAGTGGGTGAAGCCATAATTGGTGAAGATGAAAAACAAGAAGGTTGAAGAGTGAAAGGTGGTGTTTGCAAGTAGGCTTGAAGGAGGTGCAGAGTGAAGAGACGCCGAAAGTGACGTTAGAATTGCAACTAGAAAGAGGTGCAAAGGAGGAGATTGTGGCACTGTGTGTGGGAATGAATGGCTGTTGTGCGCAAGGAAGGGCTATGTTGGCTACGTTTTGGCATATAAGGGTAAGTAAAGAGGTGTGTTTCACAAGTTTCTTTTTTCTTAATTAAAGTGAAATGGTGCTATTGAACGCCACAAATTCAAGCGAGAATTCAATAATTCCCATCGCAACAAAAACAAATCTATAGTTCCTCACGGTTTAAAACATGTTAACCATTCAATCTCATGAACTATTGAACACCACTAATCACATTAACCTTGGATATGACCTCAAGTTATACATTAAAGTACATAGGTAGTCAATTCCAAGTATATCAATAACCTAGGGATTGCTTACCCATTCACCAGGGCAAAGGGAGCGGTAATACTTTGCAAATTTCTCACATTCACTTGAGTTGTCACCCTTTGCTGCTAAACATCTGTAATTAAAATCAATATTAAGTAAAAGATTGTAGATAACATTTTCACAGAACCAGATAGTGTATGTCAGGATATCCACCTATGAAACTCTATGTAGCGACTAAAACAATGTCTGGTTTGATTTGTTGTAGGAAAACGGAAATCAGCAGGTGCTGTTTTTAGTTCAATCTAGCAAGAAGTAAGAAGATATTACGTTAGGGGGGTGGAACTATAGATTTACAGAAGATAGGAAGATACCAAACCTGTTGCATCAAAATTCAAGTTCAAAGCAAGAAAATATACCGTACAACAAAAAGCTAGATGTGGTTTTGTATCCGATATTATCCATACACTCCTTAATTTATGAACGAAAAATGACTTATATGAATGTCAAAAAAGATCAAAATGATATCTTGATTCGAAATAATATGTAAATTGCATTATAGGGGGATACCACCATTTACCGTGAAACCAACTTTAGACAATTAACTCAATGTCAGGATTAGAATCTCGAAAAAAAAAAAGCAAATATGAAGGAAACAGTCTTCTTCAAATTAAAATTCAAAAATATTCCTCACAGAAGCAGATAAATACCAAATTACTATTATCCTATCACCAAGTATGCCCAAAGAGGTATCTCCATCGTAATTAAACCTTATAGTTTCATAATTTTGCATTAGAGTCCCTATAATTCCAACTTTTAAGAATGAATAACTATATTCCTGCTCCTGACATTAGAGGTTGAGTTTATGAACTCAATCAATTTTTTTCTGAAAACAACATTGATTTCATTCAAAAGTTCACAACCAGACCCTATAGTTTTAAATTTTGAAATAATCCCCTTGATTGGGATCTGAGAATTCTAATTACCAGAGAATGACTATATTACTGCTCAAATGATAGAACCCAACTTATATTTTTAAAACTATATTAAGTTAGGAATCCAATTGCAAACTTTTAAAAGACATATTTGAACATGAAAAGGGAGCTACAAGCGTATACTGTATAAGCTCAAACTATATATCAATCAATGTTAATATATTTCCCTTCTTACACTCGCCCCTTCCAATCTCTTTTCTTAATTTCTATAATCTCAATCATAGGCTAAAACAACAACCTCAAATTTGAATGGTTTAACCTGTTATGAACATTAACTACAAAGCACCCTAATCCATAAAATTTGAAATGCTACTCTGCTCAAATAGAGGAAAAAGAAGTAATTCACTACCATATTTGTTCTAAGGAGAAATAGTCAAGGATAAAATGATTTGATAGATCGGAAAGCGATAACAATTTTAATAATAAATAAATATGCAAAATCTCAAATACATAACAAATCGGAATCTATAATGGTGAAAATAGGAAAAACAAAAGAATGAAAGTTAACTGAAAGAAATCGTGGAATTGTTTACTGAGGGATAAGAATTAGAGTAGGAGACAATGGAAACTGACCTCCGCCATGAATTAGACTCGATCAACAAATGCAACGAAACAAAAGCGCAACTTACTGAATAAATAAAAAGTAGCCAATGGTCACATGGGTCCCGAAGTAAGCCTAATTAGACATCTTGATTAATAGATATAAAGATGAACATTTATTATGTGTCAATGTTTAAAGGTTTGTTTGAGATAATAAAATCAATTTGATTATATATAACTAATTATTATTATAATTAAAAAATTATTTTTTGAATAAATTTATTTTAAAAATAATTTCAAAATAATTAATTTTGTTTACATACTACAAAATATTAGTTTTATATGATAAAAGAGTATAAAAGGAGTTAAAAAGAAAAAAATGTTGAAAAATATTAATGAACAATAAATAGTCAAACTATAAAAAAATATTATTTAAAAAATACAAATTTAAATTTGAGTAAAGTATATTTTAAGTCTTTGAACATTTTTAAAACCTAATTTGTGTTCCAAAATGCAACTTTGTTATGATGAGGGAGTCATGGCTCCCCCAAATTTTTCTCTTTTATATATATATATATATATATATATATATATATATATATATATATATATTAAATTATATTTATATATTATTATTTATATTAAGATTATAAAGTTAGAAAGTCAAGATTTTGAATATAAGTATATATAAAAAGTGTACTACTTGATTGATAGATTACTTTGTCTTATCATGATTTTTTCAGTTTTGACACTTACAACTAAAAGATCTTCTTTACAAAGAAAATAATCAAGACTAAGTAGAGAAATAAAATAGAAGCTAACTTTTTAACAGATAGTATGGTAGTGTATATGAAAAGGGATATTGCACTCACTTTTAGTTCTGGCTTATAAAAAATATAAGTTCTAGATTTGACTCAATTATTTAAAACTTTTCTTGAATTTTATTATCATGCATTATTGTTTTGAGTAGATAAAAAAAGATTTTATTTCATTTTTAAATTAAAAAAAAAGTAATTTTTATGTAAAAAAGTTAATTTGACACCTCCAATTTTTTTATCAAGTTTCGTCGCTTGTAACGTGTAGTCTTTGAACTAAATTTTGACAAATCAACATCTTGATATTTTCTTCTATCACTTATTTTAGTCCCTATTGATTTAATTTTTCGACGTTAAACTATATTTGAGTAAAAGACTATTAATTCTGCAATTAGTTTTGTTATAACTATTTTGTGATTAGCTCTTTGCCATTGTAATTTTTTTTGTTAACTCTCTATTTTATATATATATATATATATATATATATATATATATATATATATATATATATATATATATTCTTTAGTTAGAAGCTTACACACCTTTTTTGTATATTTTCACATATGAATATAATGAGTTTTCTATTAGTCTAACATCATATCTAGAGCACTTTTATCCTCTAGTATGTCTTCCGTGCCTCAATCTCCAATCCAAGATGGACAACCTTCTTAGATAATGGCAACATTCTTTCATTCGATTATGGGAAAACTCGATGACAAGATCAATTGCTTTTCTCATGGCACTAACCATCTCTTTTGTCGACAAAGCTATCTCGAGTTCTAGGTTCTACTCATGCATATGAAGTTCGAGATAAAATCCAATCTTATTTTCATCACCAAACAAGAACAAAGGCTTGTCAACTTTGATTGCAACTTCGTCATATTTCTTTGGAAAATCTCATCATCAAAGAGTATATTCTTCACATCAAAGCCTTAGTTTATGCAACTTCCTCTGTTGGAGGTTCGGCTTCACGTCGTGAATACATGGATTCGATTCCTGAAAAGGTTACCAAAGGAGTTTGATCTCGTGATAGCTCTCATCGAAAGCAAGATTTCCAAAATCACCATTGAAGAGGTTGAAGGTCTTATCCTCACGCAAGAACTTCTTCTTCAAAAGTATCACAAGCAAAACCTAACCTCTCACATGCTACAATCGATTCAATTCACAATATCAAGCTCCTTTTTCCAATCATCAAAACACTTTATCATGGTCTCAACAACAACAACCCTGGAAATCGTTTCCTCAACCTTAGCGGAATTCCTTTCCTCAATCTTATGGCAATGTGAATCAATGGCAAAACTTTGTTCCCTCTCAATGGAAAGCTTATCATAATGGTGATTGTCTTAAACAACCTCAAGGCATGATTTTTAACATTGATCCTTGTACCTTCTCTACTTGGTTCCTTAATTTCGGGGATTCGTTCCATGTCACAAATACCTCTAAAAACATTCAATATATTGCACCATTTGAAGGTCTTGACTAAATTCTCATTGGTAATGGACAAGGGTTTCGCCATCTCTGCCTCTAGTTCTTCTATTATCCGTTGACCTCACAATCCTAATGTTGAACTTGTTCTTCATAGTCTTCTACATGTACCTAATATAACAAAAAAAACTTATAAGTGTTAGTAATTTTTCTTGTGATAACAATGTTTATTTTGAATTTTATGCTAATAATTGTTTTGTTAAATCTCAGGATACTAATGGGATTCTTCTCTAAGGTTGAGTTGGCCTAGCTGGTTTCTATCAGTTTGTAAATCTGCCTTCAAGTTTGTTGATCCTTCCAGCATGTCAAAGTCTACTTGGTTTCCTTGTGTTGATACTGTTTCTGAATCTGTCATTTGTAATACTAGCATAACTTCAAGTGTTGCTCACACTTGGCATCTTAGACTAGGTCATCCAAATTCAATTGTTTCAAGCTTATTTTACAAAAATGTAATATGAAAATTTCTAATAGAAGAGATCTTCCCTTTTGTTCTTCCTATTGTTTAGGAAAAATTCATCGTCTATCTTTGTCTTTTTCTGAAACTAAATATACCACTCATTTGGAATTGATTTTTATTGACTTATGAGGACTTACTTTCATGGCATCTCATTCGGGCTTTAAGTATTTCAACAGATTCACATGGATATATTTACTGAAAACCAAATTTGATGATTTTCCAACCTTTAAGTATTTCATGTTTTTACTAGTTACCTCAATGAAGTGCGAATTATTCATAACTAATCGTCCTCACACACACCATTAAAATGGTGTTATTGAAAGAAAATACAAACACACAATTGAAATGGGTCTTACCTTACTAAGTTAAGTTTTTCTTGCCTTACATTTATGGGATCATGCCTTTGTTGCCGTTGTATATCTCATCAACAAATTACCTGCTATCTTACTTCAATTTTCTACTCCTTACACTGCTTTCTTTAAAGTGTCACCTGATTACCAGTGTCTAAAAGTTTTTGGTTGTGTCTGTTTTCCCTTTCTTAGACCATATAACTCTCATAAGCTAGATTTTTTGTCTACTGAATGTGTGTTTTTGGGGTATTCTCTAAATCATAAAGGTTACAAATGTCTTTCTCCCTCTGGCAGAATTTTCATTTCCAAGTATGTTGTCTTAAATGAAAGTAAGTGTCATTATCGTTTTCTTTTTCCTAACATCACTACCACTCATGTTTAGCCCTTCTTTGTACCTATTGTTTCCTCTATTCCCCTTGTTCAATCTAATATTTCCCTCAATCAGGATCCCACATAAGTCATTATTTCAACTCCATCAAGTCAGCACAATTCTCATCATTTAGTAACTCCTCTCTTGTTTCTAGTAAAAATTTAAAGGAACCTATATGTGCTTCCTCTACTAATCCTATTAGGTCCGAACCATCGGGCTCAAAGGCCAAATTTGTCAATGTTCATCCAATGATAACTAGGTAAAAAAATGGGATTGTTAAACCAATGATTCACCATTCTATTCTTCTAGCACATATTGAACATAAAAAGTGTGAAACAAGCTTTGCAACACTTTAGTTAGTTGGCAACCATGACTTATGAGTTCTCAACTTTACATAGAAATAACACTTGGACTCTTGTTCCTTTACCCCTTATCCGAGTTACCATTGGTTGCAGATGAGTTTTCATGATAAAGGGAAATGCATATGGCTCCATAATAAATACAAAGCAAGGTTGGTTACCAAAGGATTCAATCAAAGGTATGGTTTTGATTTTCATGAGACTTTTCTCCTGTAGTCAAACCTGTCAGAATTCACATCATTATGACTCTTGCTATCATCTACAAGTGGTCTTTTTCCTTAATTTGATGTCAACAATGCCTTTTTGAATTATCTCCTAGAGGAAGAGGTTTTTATGTCTCAACCTCCGAATTTTGAAAGCTCTGACAAAGCCTTGGTCTGGAAGTTAAATAAGGCAATTTATGGCTTAAATACGAGCTCCAAGAGCCTAGTTTGAGAGGCTGCAAGGTACCTTGCTGAAATTGGGATTCATAAGCAGAAAATGTGATACCTCCCTTTTGGTATATAGCAAGAATGCTAATAGACTGTATCTATTGGTGTATGTTGATGATATTATCATCATTGACAACTCATCTTCCATAGTTCACTACTAATTAATCCACTCAATTCTACATTTTGTTTAAAATAGTTGGGTCAACTTGATTACTTCTTGGCATTGCAGTTCACAAGCTATCCCAAGGCTCTATTCTCATGACTCAAACTAAATACATCAGACTTGTTACTAAACCCTTCTTTTTATAGATCTGTTGTAGAAGCTCTACAATATGTTACTATATCTCACACTAAAATTAGTTTTTCAGTTAACAAAGTTTGTCAATTCATATATAAACCTATGAAAGTTCACTAGACAGTAGTTAAAAGGATTTTAAGTTATCTCAAAGGAGCCATATATGGAGGTCTCATTCTTCATCATGTTGTTCCACATCATTCTTTTCCTATTAGGGGTTTTTGAGATGTTGATTGGGTATTTAATCCTTATGATAGGTGGTGAACCTTTGCGGTTGCAATCTATTTGGGTCCAAATCTCATCTCTTGGTGGTCTCGAAAGCAAAAGTAATTTCAAGATCCAACATTAAATTTGAATATCTCGGTATTGCTATTGCCACAATCGACATTCTTTAGATTCAAAGCTTGTTAATTGAATTATCTATTTCCCATCATACTCTGCTAATTTTGTGTGACAATCTTAGTGTTGTTAGTTTTTCTCACAATCCTATTCTGGGTGCTATCATTAAACACATAGAACTTGATGTCTTCTTTGTTCGGGAAAAATTTATTGCCAAACATCTTCTTGTTCATCATATTCCTAGACATGACCAGTGGGCAGATGTTTTCACTAAACCTTTATCTCCCACTAGGTTTTCTTTTCTCAAGGTCAAACTCAATGTAACTAACAAACTTTTGGTTTCTCAGTCCCCTTGAGTTTGAAAGGGGTATTAGAGTAAATGAGTATTAACTCTGTAGTTAGTTTGTTATAGCTATTTTTTGTTTAGCTCTATGTTTGTTGTAATTGTTTGGTTACCTCTCTGTCCTAAATATATATATATAGGACAACTTAAGCGAGAAAAAATGTTATAGTAAGAAATGAGAAAGCATAATATTAATTGTAGAATTTCAATAAATGATTCAGGTTGAGTTGTTGATTAAATAAGTTCATGTGATTCTTTCACATATAAAATTTCTCACAAAAAGGCCACTCTCTCCACTCACAACCACCACCTCCACTCCACCATCACTGCTGACAAAAGTGATTACCAATCGAGAAGAATGTAGCGATATAGCGATCGCGTATCTCTTAGAGGTGTACAAAGAGAAGTTCAACCAACTGAACTGCAGAAACCTCTATGGTCGCAATTGGTTTTCATATGTTGGAATAGGAAAACGATTATTAGCAACCAAGTAAAATTGAATATCTTCATTCAAGAAATCAAACCTTCATTCAAACTCAAGTAGTGTAAAGTGTAAACCAAGTCCTAACTTATTAATACCTCTAACATTACTTCCAGTAATTTATTTGACAGTATTATAATACTATTAGCATTGGTTAAAAGTACAACATTTTCGTAGTTAAGTTACATGTGTATTCCCCTATTCAATCTAATGAATCATCAAGAGTGCATGGTAAATATATTAGACTCACACACAATGCCTCAATTAAAAAAGAAACAAAAACATGAGAAAATCAAGGGAACACATATGCAAGATTAAGTGATGCTTTCCCTTTTTGCCACCGCCACACTCTTCCCCCACTGCCTCCTAATTGCAGTCACAAAGGTTGTCACGGTTCAACTAGTTGAACTTCTTCGTGTATGCCTCCAACACACATGTGATCTCCGTATCACTTCATTCTTCTCGATCCTTTCGGTAATCACTTTCGTCGGCGATGACGGGGATGACAGCACTAGCAATGGTGGTGATAGCAGCGGTGGTAAAGTGGAGGTAGTGGCAGTGAGGTAGAGAGTGGCGCTTTGTGGGAAAGTTTATATATATATATATATATATATATATATATATATATATATATATATATATATATATATATATATATATATATATATATATATATATATATATATATATATATATATATATATATATATATATATATATATATATATATATAAGGACAACTAGGTGAAAAAAATGGTTACTGTAAGAAATGAGAAAACATAATAATAATCATACAATTTCAATAAACGATTCAGATTGAGTTGTTAATTAAACAAACTCACATGGTTTTCTCACACAAAGACCTCTCGCACAAACCAAAACCTTCGCATATGGCCGTCTCAAATGCCATATATTAGGGATGGAAATGGGTACATGTGGGTGTAGATATATACTTTCTACTACCCACACACGAAAGAAATCTACACCCGCACTTGCATTATACATGTGTTGGTATCTACTAAATGAACACATGGATGTATTTGTGGGTATCATAGAATTTTATTAAAAAATTAATAAAAAACATAACTTTTTTTCATAAAGTCTTAATAACACATGCTTTTTTTTAACTAATCATATTCTTTATTAAAAATAAGATCAAAGTACACAAATAAAATTTTACTATAGACAAAAACTAATAAATTTTGATTTTCCAAACAAAATTCTAAATTAAAATATAAAGACATAATAGCACTTACATGGTTATCTTTAGCATGTAGGAGATGCAACACGTATCCCTATTTAAAAAAAAAAAACTTTGTTTTTTTAAATTTTTACATTGTACTAAGTTCACCTTCCCTGTAAATGTTATTCACACCCCATTAATTCTTATGGGCATCTATTATATGCAACCCCACTTTTACTCGATACACCGCAAACCAAATAATAAATTTACTATTCGCATCTCTATTTTCTGTTAAGCGCACCCTTGGCCAAAGAATTATGGGCTATTCGTTTTGTGAGTGTAAATAGTAATTTTTTTATTTTATTTATCCTACCATTTTCTTTTATTTACTTTATTTTTTTATCTAGTTAAAATATTGTTACGAATACATGAAATAGTAAATAAAAAATAACGATTAAATCTAGTAACAATAATAATATTAGTTTAAAAAATGATAATTTAATAATAACCACTTTATATAATTTAAATATCATAAATTTTTTAGTTGTTATAATTATTATTACAAAATAAAATTTAATAATAGTAACTTTAGATGCACTTCTAATTTAATTATTACGAAAAGATTTAGATGCACTTTTAATTCTGTTTCTTTTATAAAAGTTTTAGTTGTGATAATTATTATTACGTTATTTAAGTTATTTAATTTAAAAGAAAAATTTAATAATAGTCACTTTAAATGTACTTCTAATTTGATTACTACCCAAATTAATAACCACTCTAGATGCATTTCTAATTTGGTTTCTTTCATAAAAACTTGGTTGTTATAATTATTATGTTATTTTATTTAAATCATTTAAATTAAATAATAGTCATTGTGACTATCACTTTGAATGCAATTCTGATTTGATTATCATGAACTCCTTTAAAATTATTATTTAAATATAAAAGCATAAAACATAAAACTTTAATTGTGACTAGTTTGAATACACTTCTAATTTGGTTGCGGTAATAATATTTCAAAATAAATCTAAAAATATTAAAAGATTTAATTACCAAAATTAAAAACTCGACATACAAATCATTTCAACAACTGCGTAAACTTTAATTTTTCATTACAAATGAAAATACGTAGGAGTAGAAATTTACTCCTATCGAGCCACGAAAAATAAAAATATAATAAGTTAATTAAAAAATAAAATATTAATATTTTTTTATGAAAAGAAAATTTTCCAATAATACTTATCTCTTTAAACTGTTAAAATCAATAATTAAATAAAAATAGGATCCATCTTTTAAGAGCGAAATAAGTATTTTTAAAACTATCTAATTTTATACGTTTAATTAGAGATAATCGTCCTTAAAATGAATATTGTGAGGTGCTAATGTCTTCCTTACACATAATTGACTTCTAAACTCAAAATTTGATTTCATAGATAACTTTTTTTAAAGGTTTTTTCAATATTTTCCTAAATAAATATTAGTAGCGACTCCTCTAATTTTTATTTTACATATTTTTTGTGGTCCTGAGACCCACGTGTCAACAAATATTATAATTGAAGAAAATGATAGGAAACCAAAGAGCAAAAAGAACGTTCAAGAGAGTGGTGGACATCAAATGTGAAAAAACTATTCTACAATATATTTATTTTTCTTAATGAAAACTATTTATTGATGAACGGCATATAGTGTGTTTAGAAAAAGTTTACAAATAAAAATTATAATTCATTAAAGCTGTTTTTTAATGGTTCATTAAAGTTGTTAAAAATAACAAATTATGTTTGTCATAATTGTAATGAAAAAAATTATAACAATAGAGATTCATTATCCGCGTTCACATTTTTTTTTTTACTACTATTTGCAACTTAATCTATTTTTCAAAGAAAATAATCATATCATTTCATTAATAACAGTAGGATAAATATAGTGAGGTATAATGTTAAAATCATGTGGGCTTCCATAAAATCTAACTATCAAAATGCTCTAATTAATGAATGAGCAACTAGATTAACTTGCTTACATACTAAACTCACATAAGATTTATCAATGAGCAACAACGTTTACAATTGGATAAGATGAAACCAGTTTCTATGTTAACCAAAGTACAAGACTTGGTGATATCAACTATACGCTTGCAATAAACCTCAAAAACATTATGAAGATTCTACTCTAAGACCCAAGTGATAACTTTCATTAACGAAGTGCTTCAACTTCATGGACAAGAGTAACCCCTTAAAAAAGCTGGTAACCGCAGCTACAAAATGCCCCTCTGAATCACGAATGCATGTGTCAATCCAATGTAAGTTTGCTAGAAAAGTAATTCAATCTAGCAACACTGGCCAAATTATTTAAATGCAAATTGGCATTTGTGCTGCATCGTTGGCAAACGTACCAAATGCATAGTATTTTCAATAAGTAAAAGTCGTCTCCTCAAGAACTCAAGTAATATTATGAACTTGTTATTCATTAAACTTGATGAATTTAAAAGATTTAAAGTGGAAAGTGAAAATAAAATCAGTTCAACAATAAAATAAAATGTAAGGAAGTAAACAGTGATAAAACATTGGGAATCGTTATCTTCACAACACATCAAAAGCAGTAAGAGAAACTTCTATCCAACATCATTCACACATTTCTTTATCTAAAAATGGTATCTTATCACTTGTTGCTAAGTGAAAAGACTTAAACTACCCAAGGATGGGTGAAGAAAAATAAAATGGGTAATTTGAGGCATTCTATCCAAATTAATATTCTCAAAGTATGTTTATTGATGGGTTTGCGATCAAGAGAGTTATGAAGAAGAGTCGTGGAAAACAATGTTTCGCTTGAGATAATAGCCGAAGGGAGGATCTTTTTGCACTTATCTTATTGAGGAGAATGATTTCGAAGAAAAAGAGGAAGAATCTCATTCTCGAAACAACAACTAAAAAGGAAGGCTCCTGGTAGCCTTTTCTTGAAAAAAGGGTAATAAAGCAGTGTACTTGAACATACAAAAGAAGAACAAGGGATCTACAAGCACTTTGACACTTAGATAAAAATATAAAAAACTATAGAGAAAGGAATAACAGTAAAAAATTCAGACAATAAGAAGTTGTTTTCCCTTAGGTAGTTTTTGGTAGTTATTGAAAGATTTGGTAGTTCATTTCTGTTAGTGCAGGAAGTGAAGAGATAAAATATATATGTTTTCTTCATGGCTTTTAGTGCAGTTTATCTTTCTACAATTTTTTTCATTACCTTTGCCTTTACATTCCCTTAGTCACATTTAATTATTTGAGGCTATTTACTTGCATTTAATCTTTGAAGTTATTTACATTTACTTCTTTATTTGCCCTTACTCATTTTATCTTTAAGGTTATTTACTTTTGCATCTATTTACTTTTGAGGAAAACTTTGGTGAACAAACTTGGAGTATATCTCACTTGGGATTCTTTTTTCTTTTAATGTGAACTTAAACATTGGAGAGCAATCTTGTTTTCATCAAAATTCAAACAATTAAGTCATTATTCATGTTTTTTTCGGTTGAAAATATTAATTACTGCTAGTTCGAACAAAAACAACTCACTAAAACTCACACCTTTTTAAATTCTAAAGTTTCTCAAATAAATATAAATTTATTTGATTTTAGAATCTAGGATAACATTGGTTAATTTTAAATATATTTATTTTATTAAAACAAATTTCTGCCACAAACACCTAACTACCCATAATCTCTTGGTGAAATATTCAAATAGTTTACAATTAACCATCACAAGGATAAAACAAAGTCAGATAAACATCATTCTATATATTTCTATATATGATTTTTATGTATTGTTATTCTTGACTCTATAGCTCCAAAGCATTTCCTAATACCCTTAAGAAAAGTAAAACATATTTCAGGACTTTCAATTCAAAAACAAATATTAAGAATAAAGAGATAACACCATATATGAAATAAAAATTGGTTAAAATAATCAAATAGTTACATGAATGTTATTTTGTAATTCAATCCCCCAACTAAGGTGAGATTCACTCCTTTGTGATCATGAGGAGCGACAATGCCAACCCAACACTTTTCTAGACCTAAAGTAAATTTTATGATGGAGTGTTTTTTAAATTAATAAAAATATTTATTAAAATATTATAATTTAATTTCACTTGTGTCTACATTGTTAACTTGTTCATTCAAGGAACACTTACCTAGTTTTTTTATTTATTTTTAATAAATTTATCAATGGATCCCCTTTGCAATTCAATTAAAGCTTCAACTATTTTTTTCTTTTAAGTTTTGAATAACATGATTCATATTTTCAGGTTTTCATTTATATATTTTTATATAAAATCAATGAATTTTTTTTAGTAGAATCAAATTATAAAGAAAATAAATCAGTAAACTATGAATAAAAAATTAGAACAATAAAACTTGATTGATAGAAGATTCATTTACAACTTCACAGGAAGATTTCTCTCTAAATATCAAGAGATTAGTTTCTTTAAAAGTATTTATTCTCATTGCATTAAGTATTAAAATAATAAATAATTAATTGCAGGAAATGAAATAATATATACAATACAAAAAAAATGCTTAATATTTATAAAAAATAAAATAGAAATAAATTTAAAAATATTAAGTGATTGAACTTGACTTGATCATAATAAATAACTTAGCAAAAAAAATTTGATTGCCAATTTGATCACTTTTCGTTAAATACATACAATTCTTGGTCCAAACTCTAAATCTTGTACTTGATAATCAATATAATAATCATATTTTTATTTTTGAGAATTATAAAAAAAAATTTATAATAAATTTTAACAAAGAAAGTTTTAAGTTTTCACAAGAACTAGAAAGTTACTCACCTTTAATACCAAATCTGAATGAGTGTTTAAATAACGAAGAGAATGTGGTCGTTATTTTATTGATTAAAAAATATTTTTTTATTGTTTGTTTCTTTAAAATGGTTGCTACTAATATAATGACGTAAACCCTTACATACAAACATAATCACAGAGTGAGATAAAAGACTAATAAAATTAGAAAGTGGTATCGCCAAATAAAAAAAACAAGTCTTATGAAATCATGCTAAGTGAGGTGAAATAGACAGTTGTAATAACAGGAGAAAAGTCATGGCAAGGGAAATAATAATTGATGGCATGAAATGAATCACTATGGATTAAAGAAAGAATTGGTTACATAATTATTATTTATTTAAAATATATTTAATATTCACGAGGAGAGATAAAATCGTGATATAATGAGGCTTTTTCGAAAAAATTATTATAATGTAATATTATTTATTTTTTTATTTTTATAAATATTAGTAATAATTTTTTTTGGGGCCTATCATTGACTTTTTTTTTTCTAAAGCTGGTGTTTTAGTAGTCTGTGAATTGGGCCAACCCTGACGAGCAACAAAAAAGGACATTAAAATGGATGAGAATTATTATATGTAGTGGCGAAACGTGTTTTTCCTTGCGTTCCTCTTTTCTAATTTGGCAAGAGTTTTTTTTCTCCTTGGTGTACTCCAACGTCAAAAAAAATGTCTTTACATATATTAAAACATGAAATTTCATAAGTACTATATTTATATTTACATGAAAATGAGACAAAAACTACCCAAAAGAATAGGAAAGTAGATACTTATTGGATTTTTCTACTCATTGAATAACTAAAATTGAACAATTTTCAATTAGAAAATAAGAACTTTAGGTGATATTTGATTTGAAAAAATGTTTCTATTTTTATTTTTTGAAAATTGTTTTTATTTTCAAATTTTCAACATTTAAAAAATATGTTTGTTTTGACTTGATATTTCCATTTTCAAACATTAATATTGTTAAATTTAATCAATTTTAGAAAAAATATTATAAATTATTTACATATATAGTTTAAAATACCATTTATGTATTATTTTTTTATATAATTACATATTGTTATTAAGTTTTTACACACTGTTAATTTTTTAAAACACTTCTGAAAATATTTTCAGTAAAATATTTTCTAAATTGTAATCAAACATATTTTTACTATTGTTTTCTGTTTTGTCTGAAAATAAAAACAGAAAACAGACAAAACTTAGGTCTTCCTCCAATTAATTATGTAGGATTTTGCTTCCCACACTTGTCTTATTGCTTCGAAGTCTAATCGCAGTTCACACACCATTTGCTTTCAAGTTTCAACTTGGACATTTCCCCACAAAACTAGTGAGGGGCTTCAGGGAGGGGGAGGGGGTGGTCGTATAGTGGTTTGCTTTTCACGTTGCATTGGAAGTGATGGTGAGCATTCTCATTTTGATGGTAGATGAGGAGATTAAGAGGAGGAAGAGAAAAACACACCAAATCAATCCTATTAAAGGAAAAATAAAACTCTTGCTTTAGACTCCTCTAAAATAAAATATTTAACATTAATATTTTTAATATTTTTTTGCTCTCATAATTTGTTTTTCTTACATATAAATAATTACTTGTTAGTTTTAATTAATAAAAACTTCTTTTAATTAACTATATCAAAGGTCGATTCTTAATTATATTTTCTTACATGAATTAATCTAATAAAATATTATTATTAATTTATAATATCTCACTTTATGCTTTAGAAAAAATGTCTTACTTCAAAATTTGTCATAGGCCTAATAATATTGGGTTGATCGTGGAGCAAACATGTATGTGGTAAAAGTGATATGTAGAATCACATTTCATAGTACATAAACACTAACTACAAATATGTAGAATCATTCTAAGAAAATTAGATAAAAGTTAGAGGAACGGTATAGAGTTACTAGTAGATCAATATAAAAATTTCAAACAAGTGAAGGCAATTACGGTCACCGGAGTGATGATTGCGATGAGGAGAATTTGGCATCTAAGTCCCCATAATACCTTGGTAAAATTATTGCTGAAGTTGTACTCCTCAATCTCTAGAATACACCTATTTTTAAACACCAAGTAATTGAGAGTGCTATGGAATTAGTTAGCTTGACTCTGATTCTAACGGATAAGTGAATAAATTTAAATACAATCTAAAACATTAAATTTGAATATTTATTTTTTATTATTCAAATTGTCTAGATGTATAATCCACAATCTAAAGTGCATAAATTATGTTTCAAAATTTAAACAAAAATATAAGATTGATTTAGAAATTTTTTTAAAGAAGACAAATGTATACCCTATTATATACTCTTTTGTAATATTTTTTTTTAGAAGCAAAACATGTTATGTATTATATAAGAGAAATAAAACAAAATGTTTCAAGAGCTTATACATCATCCAGAAAAGTAATAAGAAGGGGAACAACAATAAAATCTATACTGTTGCCTACCTCTTACTCACAACATCCGCTCCCACCAACAACATCACCACTGCTTCATATTTAACATACTCTCTGGTAAATATTAAAAGACATGACAAGTAGCTGTTGGACCCGTCTCATACCTTTCGGCTTCTCCGTTTCCGTATTGCCAAAATAGTGGATACAAATCATAATTGTTGATCAACATTGAATGTCCACAAGTCAAAAATACAATTTGATATTATTTCTACCACGAGTTGTATTGTGCTCCAACATTCAGCGTATTCCCACACATCAATGACAACCAAAAATATAAGCCATGATGATCCTGGATTAGTATTACACATGTAGCATATAATTGGAAATTGCACTCCCTTAGTTGCCGGGCACTCTCTAGTGGGCAACCAATTGCGTAAAATTATCCATAATCAGTACTTTAATTTTGTAAGAATGTGGAGCTTCCAAACTTGTTGCCATCTCCTTGCAGTTGAAGCTACAACTATCAATTAAGTTCTCCACGACATAGTATGCAAACTTCACTGAGAATGAATCATTTCTACTTAGCCTCCATATCAATGAATCACACACCTCCCTTATGAATTCACATAGATAATATAAGTTCGTGAATTCATGTTTGATCTATCACCCATTTCTGTCCGTTACAAATATAGCTCTAACATTGAGTGCTTGGAAACTGCCTGCAATATAGCTCTAACATTGAGTGTTTGGATACTGCCTGCCCATTTTAGTCATAAATGTTACTTTGGACCAAATCACCTTCGGCTCTTTAATTTATATGGGAAACAAAATTTTTTGTTCCTAAAATTTCCCTAAAATTTTCCAAAAAATCACTTTTGATCCTTGAAATTCAAAAATACTTTTTTAGTTTCTGAAATTAATTTATTTTTTGTATTAACATTGTCCGTTTATAAATTTCAGTATATTTGACTGTCTCGGATATGAAATTGAAGATTGAAAGAGTTAAGATTGAGGAAGAAACTAATTCATAAGTAAAAAAATGTGCTCCCAATCAGCAATAACGAGAGGAGAAAAACTAAAAATAAATCAAAGACTAAAAAAATATTTTTGAATTTTAACGGTTAAAAGTGATTTTTTTGTGAAACTTTATTAACAAAAAACTTTATATATATATATATATAACCTAGTGCGTTAAGTCTTCTAGACCGGATACAAACTCTTAAAAAAAAGTCTGTCTATTTTGGCAGAGCCTTATCCAACCTATTTAAGATGCAGGCTTTGCAAACTAGACCGATTACCTACCCCTAATTATGACCACAAGGTTAAGGTTTGAATATATGCTGGTGCAGCCCTGCTTGACCAGACTTTCAAGTCCTTCTACCATTAGTTTGGTTTGAGACAGAGACCTTTGGCCTCTTCAAGATGTAGATTGGATTCAACAATTCACAAAACTGAATTATATTAAACTGAAAGGAGCTAAAACTAAATCCACCCAAACTGTCAAATTTACATAGAAAAAACCATCAGTTTCCATGCATTTTACCAGCACAAGTTAAAGTCAAGCTGCTTCTGATTAACTGTCGCTACACCTCACCTCCGACCAACTGAGGAATCATATGGACTTGACCAAGGAGCACCACTAACACCAGCACTATTGACAGCTGCCACTCCATTGCTTTCACCAACTGCTACTTGGCCAGCAGCCATCTGACCATGAGCTCTCCCGTAAGCATCAACAAATGGACCACTGCTGTGTCCTGCTGTTTACGTAGTAAGAACACATCAGAGACGTGTATATAAAAACATCACATGAGCAGACTATGATACTGAAGCAAGATAGTTACCATTTACTCTTTTCTCGGCATTCAAAATCTCAGCTCGTAACATTTCAACTTCTCTTGCCATCGCTATTAGATTCCTCTCTTTTGCTTTCATATAATCCACTAGCTCTATGTTTTTGTTCTTTTCATATTCAAATGTGCCACTATTATCCAACCAGATTTAAAGAATTACTAGAGAAGTTAACAGAAAAAGAGATAATGAAGAGAAACAAACTGCAACAAAGAGAATATGCAACAAGATGCGAAGGGATACCAAATATTTAAAAATTTAGGCATATAATGGCATATTGGCACCTATGAATACTAAATCCAGACTTAAAGCATGATTTTGATAGATGTTGAAAACAATTCAGTAAATACTCATATGATTCAGGACTCATACAAATTTTGAACTACTTTTCGTTCCATTTTATGACAGGTCTCAACTAGAATATATTAATGACAATAAAATAGGAGACTTGCACTATAATGTCATTCATGATACCCATTTCAAAGGCAACATGCCATATCTTGAATGCAATCGGATCCTATCAAGTTTGTGGCTTTGAGCCTTGTTTGACTTGAGAAGACATTTTCTATTTTTATTTCATCTCATTATAAGTAAATAAATATATACAAATGTCATCCTAGTTTCCAATATTTGCACAGGAAAAATGAAAATAAAGTGGCATTTTTTATAATTATTTACGGAAACAAATGAAAGCAGAAACAGAAAACATTTTGTAATAATAAACAAACTTAACATAGTAACGAAAGGACTCATTCTTGTGAGCAGCATGAGGGTTCTTTAGCGATTGCTGGAGCAAAAATCCACATAAATAATTTTTTATGATTGTTTCTTCATTTTTCATATCTTATTTTTTAGTGGTTGTACAAAATATGACACTTTGGCTTGTACAATGTTAGTGTATGTCATTCTTATGTTATATCAACAACAATAAAAGCCTTTGCCCTTGAGGCATGATTGTCTACATAGATCAAGGTTATCAATAGCAGAAGACCAAAAACACAGCCATATAAAATAAAATTATAAAAATGCCATTGCTGCCTGTTGCACCACCATAGCAGGCCTGCCTTCACAAATTTCCTATGGAGGAGGGTTCAAGAAATGCTACGTTATAGCGTTATGGTAGCATTGTAATGGTTATTTAACACATTGACACAGATCAATTGGTGCCAATATGTGGTATCAAAAACCTAGTTTCCAGAAAGGCAGTTTAGACCCTGATATAACAATTAACAGAGTTAACTAAATACCCTGAAGAGGTCAGTATCAGTTCTTATTTACATGCTAGTGGAATTCAATACTCACCGTAACCTCTGGTGCTCCTGAACTAAACCATCCAGTTCAGCCTGCAAATCTGGAATACTCTTGACATCACTATGAACCTTCTTCAGTTCCTGAGTTGCTCGATGAATTTGGACACTCAATTCCTGCCTGGAAGCTGCCAAGCTCTGCGCCTCAATATGGGCCAGTTGCAGTTCCTTCTTCACACTATCACCAGTTCTAAGATCAGCCTCGCCTTTTCCAATCTTATCTACTAGAATTCTGATCTGAATGTCACTTTCAGTCTGGATGCTTCTAATATGTGACTTCAGCTTTTGCACATCCTGTGCAGCAGCGACAAGCGCCTCTCTTAATGCCACATGCCCACTTGCCAGACTACGGTTATCCGCAACAAGTTGCTCTATTTCTGCATCCTGAGCAGCAATTTTATTCTCCAACAACTGAGGAAGAGGAAGGGGGTGAGAAGCAACAGAACCTAAACCAGAAACCGAACCACGCCGCATCATCCCAGGAACTTGAACAGGGCGCCCCTCAAATGATGGCGTAACCTTGCCCCTTGCAGCCATTCATCAGATTACAAACTTAATATCTACGCAAATATCAAAATCCACCTCTGCCAAGGTACCTGAAATGCAAATAACCATTACCCCAATCAAGAGTCACCCAAAAACATATCCATGTCAATAATCAAATATTCAACACTGTAAAACAAGTTTTTATGACTAAAATATCGCAACACCTTAGGTTTTCAAATGACATGCGTCATATAGAAACGCTAATAGGTACTAAGACCTTGATTTAAAGAAACACTTCAGAACTCAATAATGCGATGCTCAAATTTACATAAATAATAAATACCGATCAAATTAGCAAAATGATACCAAAAACATTGAAAGATTCAAATGGAGAGCAAAAATGAGAAACAGTGATAACGATGGAAATAGAAAATTGGACAATATTAATTTAAAACGAAAAAAAAAAAAAGTGGGATGGGCGAAAGAGAAGATGGTAATGAAATGTAGAGGGAGAGAAGAGGGTTACATGGCGACTTTGATGAGCGCTGCTGACATCCCCTTTTCACCAGCTGATGAAAGGCCAAAACTGCGCAAGTCTCCTCCAATTTATAAATTTTCATCAACACCCCCCAAACCAAAAGTGTTATTTGTACCCCTACAAACACCCCACTTTCCTTCATTTTTTTAATCTTTTTTTTACGTGAATTTGGCTTTTAATATATATATATATAATAAAACAATAATTAATGATTTTCATTAGCCTTTTATATAATAAAATACTAAAATCTATGAAAATAGTGTATAATATTTTTTTCTTCTAATTTGAAACTATCAATTGTGTTAAATTTGTGGATAATTTGGTTATTTTAAACAATAGTAATTATTTGGTTTAATTAGGTGTTTTCATTCTAAGTTTGGTAATTTTGAAAATTCTAAATTTTAAATTTTAATTTAAGATATTATGATACTAATTTTTTAAATTTTTTAATTGATATTCAAATCGGATGGAAGATTAATCATTGTAAAATTAATGTTAATGTTGATCTTATGATAATCGATTATTTGCATAATAATTTATTATTTACTTAAATGATTGATTATTTGTGTATGGTTATGTTTTTACTAAAATGTTACAAGCATATGAAATAATTAAAAGGAAACTTAAATATAATTTAGACATAATTATAAATTAATTGCAGAATATTGTTGCATTATTTGTGTCTATGTTTTATTTTGATAAAATGTATTTATTTAATTATGAGTGTGATTGGATTTGAGTGAATTATAAATAATGAATATAGGTGAATATGTTTAATAACGTGAGAGACAAGTGAAATAGATACTCTTTTAGATTTTGGTATTTAGATTGTTCTAAAGGAAATATGTTTGAAAGGAGGTTGCGATTAGCAAATAAGGAATTATTATATTCAACCTAGTCTTTTATACTTTTTCTGTCTCCTTTTTCTTTCTTTTTTCTTTCTTCATTTCATTCTCATTCTCTTATTCTCTCTATGTGCCTTTTCTTCTTCTTGCATGCACTTCGATCCAGCCTCAAAATCTAAGGAAATTCTTTCCATTTCTTTTGATCTTGATCACAGATCCTAGTGAGTAAGTAATTGTTTAATTCCTTGGACCATTTTCCTTCTCTCTTAGATTCAAGCATCTCCATTTTAGAAGGATCAGCCTTCAAATCCCAACTTCTTATATTCTCTTTTATTTTGGGTTTTTTGTTAGGATTTGAGGGATTTGTTCAATAAAGCAACTTTGAGGGTATTATCTAGGTTCTTTTCTTCCATGGTTTGGCTGAAAGGAGAAATAGGTAAGGGAAACTCAATCTTGGTTTTAATTTATGAATTTCTAATAGAATATTATTTTACTGCAATGAATGTGAATAAATATGTTTTGATCTTGATTTGGATATTAAATGAAATTGGGTGCTCTTGATAATTGAGATTATGCATTTTTGGAATTAATAATGTATTGACTTGTTGATTGTGAGTTGCTACAAGAAGGTAATTTAGCCTTATTTGATGTGCACTAAGGTAAGGATAGATATAAGGTCGTTGTGATCTTGGTACTAATATCGATGAGAACAAGATAGTACTTTTACTATATACTCATATAGCATTTAGGTATCAGAATTGAGTCAAGTAGACCTCATACTCCAGTTGGTATCACATGAGTATGTCTAAACTTCAATTAGTTGTCAGATGAGTCATGTAGACGTCAAACACAATTGAAAGAAATCATTAGGTTACCTAGTATCTAAATTCAATGGGTTTTCCAAAAAGCATCGTGTTATATTATCATGTTGTTGTCTTTATTGCTTATGTTCAGGGGAAACATAAGTATGTTCGATAATTGGAAGACTTTATTAAATGCATGTTAATGCTTTAATTGTAACATAGTTACATTTAAGTGATTTCTTGTTTTAGTAAGCTTACATTTGCTTGTGTGTTTGTGTATGACTGTAATGATCGTGTTCCACACGGAAACAGGTAATAGTGATTATGTAGCATAGTACTTAAGAGTAGAAAAGACTTTGGACAACTTAGAAGTTATTTGTTTTGGTTTTTATTTAATATGGCCTTTTGTGTACTTATGTATATAATGAAAATACACCATAAGAGCTCGTATTTAACTATGAAGTTGTATATCATAGTATTTGCCATTTGGATATGTAAATGTATAAATTATGTTAGTATCCTAGTTTGTAATTAAAAGAAATGAATGATTAGTATAATAGGATTGTTAGGATTTTATGCAGTAGGTGTTTTGAGATTTTGTAGAGTCTCGCTGAGCAAGAACTCTCGCTCAGCATAAAGTTCCCCTTGTAATGCATTTTGGGGTTTTTGTGCTCAACAAAGAGATAGGGATCAAAGTTGCTACTCCTGCAATATGAAACTGGATACAAGTACATTTTTTAAATACAAGGACGAGGGCAAGTAATATAGTGCCTACCCAGACCCTACCCATTGTCGTTGTTATTTAATTATATGACTTTTAAAGAATTAAGAGTTTAACTAATATACATTAACAGTATAAAAAAGTTTTATATTGACTTTTAAAAAATCAACATCATACATAAATAAATTAAAATATGAAGTATTTTTTTTCAAAGCAAAGAAAGTATATATTCAATTCATGGAGAATGGATACTCTAATATATGTACAACCTTTCAAAAGAAAAATAAAAAGAAATTGAGTTATTTATAAAATCATCCTTTCACAAAGGGCATAAAAGAGTACTTATACCTCCTAAGTAAAACATACATATTTGTTTTTACCAAAAATTTAACTTTTGAACCTCATAGTCTTTGAGCTTCTAGGTAGGAGCATGTGGATACCTATAGAGACTCCGACATCCAAATCATTTAGTGTATAAGGTGAAGAGTGTATGGTGAGAAGTTGCCTGGGTCTTATTATGATATCTATATATATAGAAGTTATTGGAGATAAATAATACTATAATAGGGTTAAAGACAAATTATATGATTTGAAGCTTGATTATATCTTGTGGAGAGAGTTCAATTATATCTTTTGGGGGTGATTATCCCAAAATTTGTGGGATTTGGAGGATCTCAGTATATTACATACGGTAGTTAGGATGTGTGATCTTTTGTAGTCTAGGGCTGAGGTGGTTCTGGGTGTGTGACCTTTTGGACCGAGGTGTATCAGACTGAGTATGTACATAAGCCTCTTGAGCTCTTAAGTTAGTGTCTAGTGAGTTAAAGAGCTGAGAAATGAAGCTTAGGTCAAGATGTGTTGGGTCAAGAAGGTACATAAGTCCATCGAGCTCTTAAGTCAACTTGAGTGGGTGGCTCTGATGAGTTAGAGAACTGAAGAGATTGAAAGGTGAGGTATGGGTCGAGGTGTGTTGGACCAATTATGGAAAAAATATGAGAGATGATTACAGAAATTTCGAGGACTTATTACGACAAAAATACGAAGGTCAAATATGGCAAGTGCGAGGGTCGATTATGACAAAAATACGAGGACCGATTATGGAAAGTGCAAGGGTCGATTATGGCAAGTGTGAGAACCAATTACGACAAAAATACAAGGATCTATTACCGAAATGTGAGGGTCGATTACGAAAAAAATATATCGGTCAATTATGGCAAGTGCGAGGGCCGATTACGACAAAAAACGATGGTTGATTATGGAAAGGGCGAAGGTCGATTATAGCAAAAATATGAGGACCGATTATGGCAAGTGTGAGGGTTGATTACGACGAGTGTGAGGGCCTATTACGACCAAAATATAAGGGTCGATTATGCAAGTGTGATGGCTAATTACAACAAAAATACAAGAACCGATTATGGCAAGTGTGAGAACCGATTAGGAAAAATATATGAGGGTCGCTTATGACAAGTGTTAGGGTCGATTAGACAAAAAAATAAAAGGACTGATTTTGGCAAGTGCGAGGGCTGATTACGACAAAAATAGGAGGGTCAATTATGACAAGTGTGAGAGTCGATTACGACAAAAATTATAAGGATCGATTATGGTGAGTAAAGTAAAGAGTAATTAAATAAATAACTTATATGTTAAGAAAAGCAATCAATTGAATGATCATAAAGCATGAAAGGGAAAAAGGGCTAGATTCACCTCGCTAACCTCCTCAACCAAAACCAATGGGAAAAAAGACCAAGGTACTAAAAAAAATACGACCTTTGGTTGTGTGTGTGTTTTAGCTAAAGCCTTAAGATGATTGGCATTCTACGTGTTAGGGAGATCTTGTTGCTTAGTACTTCAACTTTGTATGCTCCATTGTGTAGGTTCTCGATTATTCAAAATTGTCCTTCCTACTTTGTTGCTAATTTTCCATCATTGGAGATTTTCCGACTTTGCAGAGTTATGCTTTTTGGGCCGCTAGTTCTTCCATCTGGATGTATCCCAAGGCTTATTTTCAGAATTCATGCATGCTGGTAGGGTGTCACTTACAAAGGCTATCTAGGAATTTTCCTAGCATGAGAGCGGAGATGATGGAATAGAGGGCGATGCTTGACTCAAGGTCGTGAATCTTGATGGCTATTCTAAAGAATTTGTCAATGAACTTACGGAGAGGTTCATGGTCACCTTGTTGTAGGCCAACGAGGGCAACCAAGATAGTTTGGTGAGGTTGGCATGCAGCATATTAGACTGTGAATTTGTCGACAAGAGTGTTGAAGTAGCTTATGGAGTGTGGGGGAGTTCAATCCACCAGTTTAGGGTGACTCCCTTGAGGGAGGATGGGAAGACATGACAGAAGATTATGTCGTCGTTGGTATACATGTTGACCTAGGTTATGTATGTTTCAAGGTGCTTGTTGGGGTCAATAGTGTTGTCATATTGGTTAAGGTTAATTGGTTTCCATACCAAGGGGAGAGGTTCCTCAAGGATGTCATCAGTGAAGGGGTGTCTTCAAAAGGTGGGGGTTTTGTGCTTAGGTAATTTACAGGAGGGAGAAGGGGGGCTCGGCGGATGAGTGTGATTTTTTCCAGGGTTACGGGACGACATGTTGTTGTTTAAGTTGGTTAGGTTTTGGTGGTGGGCTTTCATGACTTCATTCTCTCATCGAAGGGTGTCGAGGTTTGCTGTGTCTTGTTGGCGGAGTTCCTGGAGGTCATTTTGTTGTTGTCTGATGAGTTTTCCATTCTTCGAATATCAGGATTGTCTGCATGGCAAAATAAGAGGCAGTGTTTCTAGTTTCAACCATGAGTTAATGAGATTCGTAGGATAGTTTGCTACAACCCTGTGATAGGCGTCAATTGTTCTAACCAAAACAATAACTTTGAACCTCGTAGTCTCTGGGCTCCTTTTCGATAAATAGGAGTAGACGTAGATGTGTACTTGTAAAGACTCTAATAGTAACTTTATAAGGTGAAAAATGTATGTTGAGAAGTTACCTGGTTCTTATTATGATGTCTGCATATATATATATAAGAGTTATTGGAGATAAATAATAGGGTTAAAAATAAATGTTATGGTTTTAGAACTTGAGTATATGTTTTAGAGGGAACCTGATTATATCTTTTGGGGGTGATTATCCCAAGAATTGTGGGATTTGGAGGATCTTGAATATATTAGATAGGGTTGTTAAGATGTGTGATTTTTTGGAGTCTTGGATTCAAATAATTTGAGTGTGTGACCTTTTAAATTGGAGTGTAATGGATTGAACAAATACAATACTATTTAAATATAACACAAGATCATTACATCAAAACAGAAAAGTTACATCTTGACTTAAATCTAAAAGTATACAATATTTTCAAAATATGATTTGAATGAAAAAAAAAATATTTAAAGACTCCAATATATTACTTTTTAAAATAATAATTTTTTTAAATATTCAAATACCCAAACAAACGTGCAAAAACAAACGTATCCTTTTTATGCACATATGTGTTTTTAATGACAATTATGCACATAAGTTGTTATTGCATTTCTTTTTATCTGTCATTTAAAGCATTTCAATATTTTATGGATTTCATTAAGATGCAGATCTGTAGTACACATAAATAAGTGCAATGGGCGAAGCGAATTGTCTAAATATTTTTATTTTTATCTTTTCTCCGGTCATCAGTTCTTCTATCCGTTTTTTTTAATCCAATTAAGGATTTAATGCAAACAACTCTACTTCTCCTACCTAGCTAGCCACGAAGCCGAGCAAAAAAAACGCAAAATCAGCAAAAATAAAATTTTAAAAAACTTTTATAACACAAAATCAGCATTAACTAACTCGGATAAAGGTTAGTGACTTCCAAATCCGAAAGAGTTTTTGAGTACTTTATAACTTAAATAATAAATGTTAGATGCTTTCAGAATAAGATGGCAATGAGTCACTAAATATGCTTTTCAAAAAAATAAAAAGTCACTAAATATGCGTTCCCTTCCGTTTAAATTAAGATTTTATCTTGACAATCTAGTCACAATCTACTAAATTAGAGACACATGAAATTAACAGGTTATAATATCTTATGATTTTCACTACGACTTGTTTCAGTGAGCTTCTAATTATTTAAAAATTATAAAATAAAAAATAAGAATAGTTTCAAAACTAAAATTCACCTATCATAATCAATATTAAAAAAATTCTTCCTATAACTTTTCTAAGTCTACGATCAAATTTATAAAAAGTGAAGAGTAGAAAATTATTAATTTTTTCTTAGCTCGGTATAGAAAGTGCAGCAAAAAAGATGTCAAAATTTTGGTAGATTTTAACTATTTTTTTTTTCAACTAAAATTGAAACGAAAAGTAAGTACAAAGAAATTTAGTACTTCTAAAATTATTCTATTTTACTCTCACAGATAATAAAAAATTTCGTAAATATAATTATTTTAATAGTTAATTAAGTTTTTATTTCTTGAAATTTGACTAAATTTCACTATTTATATCTAAAAATGAAAAAAAATTCCTGAATTTTTTCAAATTTAATCCATAAACAGTGTAAATTTGAAATTTTAAAAAAATTATTTTCAAATACTAAAAATGGAATTTAATCAAATTTTAAAAACTTAATTAAATATATTTTAATTTATAATTTTTCTTTCTTTCGTACAAATTTCTTCTCACCATAATAACTATAATTTTCACTCTAGTTACCTCTTTTTCCTTTTTGTTTTCTCTTCATTCATCACACTTTCTTTTATTTTCCTTTCATACATGTAAATAAAGTCTAAAAGATGTAAAGCATTTTATAAATTAACATATAAAAAAATAAATTTAATTAATATATACTGTGTGTAAAAGATTTTTACACTGAGATTTAATCATAACTTTTGATTTATGTGACTTTTAAAGTAGTAATGAATAAAATTAACAAATTTACTATGAATGAAAGATTATGATTAAATGTGTAAAAAATTTTACACCGACAGTGTATACTAATTAAGCTAAAAAAAATTATAACTTTTAAAAAATATTTATGAATTTTTTTTATATATCTTTTTAAAATTTCTTCTATGCATGTCCTGTTAGAGCCACTTCAATAATATATAGATAACCAACTTAAAAATGTCTGTTGGAACAAATGAGTTCGTATATAAGTTTCCCGTATAAGCAATACATCATTAAAGTAGCTTAACTTTTTTTTTTTAAAGTTAAAATGAGTTATTATACGAGTAAAGAGTTATAATAAAACCTACTAAAAATAAATCATAAACTCTAGTTAAATTTTTGCTAAACAAACTCTATTTAAATTTTATTATTGAAATAAAATTATGACTATATTAAAGGCCTTTTTAATCACTAAAAGATATTGTCTTTTTTTTATTTTGATTCTTTAACGATTTTTTATTTTGGTGTTTTGAAGAATCTTATTTATTTATTTAAATTTTAGTCTCTACTATCAATAAACATTAATCGAAACTTAATAATAACGTTATCATCTTAATAACAATTACTTATCATGTTATAGGGTGTCAAATGAGATAGTATAATATAAGTTTTTGAATAAATTAGGTTTTTAAGCATTTATAAATTTGTGTAATATTATAAACTATTTTGAATATATAAAAGATTAAAAATATGATTTCTTATAAAAAAACAATTATCTCTTTCAAACTTTTTAATAATGTGATAATTAACTCAATAGACTACCAGAATCGTTTAGTTAATATTGTTAGTTAAAAGTCAAACTAAAATATAAAACAAAATTGTTTGAAAAGAAAAAAACTAAATAAAAATATTCTAAAGATAAATTAAAAAATATTTAAACGACTAATACAAAAAACAAAGCAAAACACTAATTTTAAGAACCAAAACTTATTTAAACCTAAAAGTTATTAAATGTTCTTTTTTAAATTAGACGTATTTGTTATTACAAACAATTCTGATTAGCTATAATTAGTATAGATGGCCGAGTCACAAAGCACTCTCTCAAAGTATAGTAATTAAGAAATATGTATATTCAAGGTTAAAACATTGATTTAGGTGAAGTAACTTCACTTAACGTGCTTAATATATGACATTAGAGACTCACAAAAAGAACTTAAATACCCTAATTAATTAATTTAATTCTTATATTAATTAGAGATATTCTTAATACTGTTTCATTAATTATTGCAGGCTCATTTCTTCTTCTTCTTTACTGCAATTTCTTAATTTTTTTTTACACCTTACATTCATACTTAATTTGATTTGAATTATCCCTTTGAAAGATAACCTATGATATGAGATTAAAAGACTCTGCTTTCATATTTATACTGTTGTTCGTTTTTTTTTTTAAGTATTTATACTGTAATTCGTTGTTTTGGAATCTTTTTTATTTTTTTTATTATTTAACAAAGGCTAAACTATGTTTTGAGTCTTACATAAGATATTAATTTTGTCTCTAAAAAAACTTTCATATTAATTTAGTTTCTCTAAAATTTAAATATATTTTATGTTAACTCTATTTTAAAAAAATGTAACATTTTTTTTAACATGAATGTTGAAAAAATCGAATTAATTATAATGGCTACTAATATTAATTCATCTAAATTTTTGGTTATTAATCATTTTATAGCACTAAATTAATAGAAAATTGAAGAAATGAGATTAATATTTTGTAAATTTTATTGAACGCAAAAAATAATTTACCTTTAACAATATATAATAAGTACTGCATGTCATTTGATTCTCCACTATTGTTCATTAATCATTCAAACAAATAACTAACTAGACATTAATTTAAAAATTATAGAGTGAATAGAGTTGTGTAAATTGTTTTAAGTTAAGTTTCAAGCCTTGAATTGGAAGAGAATGGACGTCTCCTATGCAAAATGAAGGATATTTCAAATTCACGCACGTTGAGATGGCCTATTAGTACAATATTGGAGTGTCCAAATTGCTTTGGGTTTGGGTATAGGAAAGTGATAAGAATACAATTTCCGTTACTGGCAAATGGCAATAACATATTAAGATTGCTTCATCGGGTCGTTCAAAAGAATAAAAACAGAAAAGAAACACAAGCAACTTATAGTATATTCAATGAAACTACATATTATAGAAGAATTTGGACAATGATTTGTCCCCACTGATCGAGTATATACTAGCCCTGCAGGAGTAGTAGAAACTAGAGAACCATTCTTAAACCCTCTTCCAAGAATAAGCTTGTGAGAGAGCAACGTGAGGAAATCCTTGTCCCGGCCAATATATGAGTGGCACCTCAAGCAAACAAAAAGTAGACCATATTTTTGGTATCAACAAAGCCCCTACTTAAACCATAAGCATCCATGAGTTGGCCGCACAAAAAAACATTAATATAAAATTAAAATTTAATGAGCAGAAACACCATAGTCAACAACAAAACAGCCTTTCATTCTCCACTACGGTAAGAGTGGCCATTATTGGGTAGGTATTGCATTGACACTGGCCCCGAATCATGCGATGTGCATTGTGCAAGACGCAGAAGCTATGTCAACCACAAGCTTTTGTCCATCCAACGCCACGCCATCATTCCCACTTTCTATCCTCAAAGATAAAATAATTTATTCCCTAGTTCACACCATGATCTGCACTCTACAAAGCTTCACCTCATGCCACTAAACCACATCAACTTTCACCAACTATAAATACTCGTAAACCCTTAAGGCCTCTTCAGAGTAGCTAGGGAACACATCAATACTATATATATCACCCTGCATAGTTTGTTCTGCTATAGCACTTGAACTTATTTACCTAGTTGATACTTTTGTCTTCTGAAAACTACATTGTGAACACAATGGCCACATCTTGGTCATGTGGTTTACTTGCGCTGCTTCTCTTTGTGTCAGCTATAGTATCAGAGAGTAGAGTGGCGAGGAAGGACTTGGGCGTGGACCTTGGTGGGTTGGGGGTTGGACTTGGAGTAGGGTTGGGACTGGGAATTGGAGGTGGCAGTGGCTCTGGAGCTGGAGCTGGAGCAGGGTCCGGCTCTGGCTCTGGTTCTAGTTCCAGCTCTGCCTCAAGTTCAGCTTCTTCATCTTCTAGTTCTGGCTCTGGCGGCTCCGGAGCTGGCTCCGAAGCTGGCTCATATGCAGGCTCTCGGGCTGGCTCAGGATCTGGCAGAAGCGGAGGTGGAGGTGGAGGCGGTGGTGGAGGTGGCGGGGGCGGTGGCGGTGGCGGTGCTGGCGGGGGCTCAGGCTATGGTCATGGCCATGGTGAGGGCTATGGTCAAGGCGGTGGCGATTAAGGAATTAATTATGCTCAAATATATGTTATGGTTTACTCAAATCAAAGAAAATAATCGTAAGTGTTTTAATTTGTGTAATAAGTATGTAGTGTGGTCTGTACTCTACCAAAATAAACTCGCATGTAAGGTGGTGGACACCATCCTGTGTGTTTTGTTGAAGAATCAAGTGAATTTCAGTATCAAACAGAAAGGCACTTTACATGTGTTGGATTCATTAAATTTTATCAATATATTATTTGGTCAAGTACTCAAGCTACACATATACATAGATTAAATTGTTATGGACTAATATTTCTTACAATACGTTAAAAAGGAAAATAATCAAAAACATTTTTACTTTTTCCCATCAACGACTTTGCGATGAAAATGAAATATATGTGCACACTGCACAGAAAAGTTTTGCCATAATATATCCATGACGCTTTTAAGTTTGCACTCTGTATAAATATATATGCTAACCTGTTTTGTTAGCTAATAAAACAAGGTTTGCTAATTATAACAAGAGTATTCATACATCTATATCCCTCTAATTTATACATTTTATCAATATTTTTTAATTTTTTTTATCTTTCTCATCTTATCACATCATAAATTTTATTATATTTATATATTTTTTTCTTTTTTCTCATTCCCACTAAATATGTAATAGTACATAAATTGTTTATTTATAATTTTTCTTGCTATAACAAAGTCACTAGTTAAAGAACTTGCCTTTTAATTTGGTTCTTCCTGTCCTTTAGTCAATGAAAAAGATGAGAAAAAACATCATCTTAACCATTAATCAACCCCGGCCTCCATTATTTGGTACCAGTATTGATCCGAAGGAAAACGAAACATGGCATTCAATCGTTAGAATTAGAATACAAGAGTCATGCATCCACACAGAATAAACATATATGGAGGTGAAACAAATTTAACTTCGCCATGACCCGTTAGCATTCGTTCTTTTTCATATCAAATGACTTCGTACCGTACTGTAATATTTTTTTATTAGCGAGTGACATTTTTATTTCTTTACTCTTTCACTTAAGCATTTTAATATATATATTTTCTTTTTAATGTACGTACAATAATTAGTGAAAAAAATGATCTCTTTAATCTTATCAAACTATATATTTTTTACACACTTTATTTTTTAAGAATAATACGAAGTTATAACCATAAATCTTCCTAATCCAAAAACTTTTTTTAAATACTTCAACCTTTTACTTTTAATTTTTAATTGTTTTCTCTTTCACATAAACAGCTTTAATAATTTGATTGAATCAGGTAAAAATTCAGTTAATAAGAACAATAAAATCAATCTTTTGAGTTTGATATTCAATCTTAAATCAACTTTACTGCTGCATACAATATATTTGTTTTAAGCCTACTTGACAGAATCAACTATATAAACTAACTCCAGATATTCAATTACAAAAAGATATAATTAATAACTCAATTACAAATTATTTTAGTTTAATTAGATATTTAAAAAAATTACAAAATTTTAATGATCTATTAATATACTAAATCTATATGTACATAATTGAGCTCATATTCTTTATATAGATCTAGAATTTTAGTATGATATTTATGCAAAATATTTATCAACTTTATTGATAACTAATATCTAGTTAAAAATTTGTTTGGTCATCTTTAGTAGAATCTTCTCTTAAAACTGAGACTTTAGGAATTGATTCCAATATTAATATAACTTATTAACCCTATAATTAATCTTATTGATAGAAACATATAACTAAAAATTGATATTAAGGTGATCAATCAAATTTAGCTATAAAAATTATCATCAACAAGTTTAGTAATAATACTGACCAATAATATAATAACCAAAAAATTCAACGTTTACCTGTTTTTTTATTGTGGAATTAAGATTAATTCATCAGTGCAGTGTTTACTCCCACACATTAATTTATATTATGCTTTAAGCTTACTTTGTTAATTACATAATGGTTTGGATTTATCTAGAGTAGTGCTGGTTGATCATGGATTTAATCTAACCTATAATCAACCTAACCGAGGTTCAAATATGATTAAAAATTCAGGTTAATTAGGTCGAGTAATGTAGTTAAATTACATTAACCAAGAAAAATATTTTTCATATTTTTTAAAAAAATTATTTATTTTTTATAAATATTTTTTTAAAGTAGAAAATATATAAAAATTCAAAATTAATGGGTCAAATAATCAAATCTGAATGAATTAGTTTGAATTAGATTTAAGCTGTTCAAGTTAAATTTGTAGAAAAATCTGAAAAACCAACCGAATTAAATGTTAATTAATTAATTTTTATTTATTTAGTCTGATATCTAACTTGCTCCGTGATCTCTAGTATTAATTGAAAGAACTAAGCATAGCAACGATTCGGGTCTGAGAGAACAATGAAAAGCTTCAGTCAAGCTCAAAACTTCGATAAAAGGTCTTCATCCACGATAGAATTTTCCTTGATTAATATAAAGGTAGGTTGCTTTTCTAGATTGTTCTCCTCGTATATCATATACATGTGGGATACATTTTAGTGGTTTTGCAATTAGGAAAACATATATATCCTTAATAGTTTTTCTTCTAGAATATGAATTACGTGCCAATCATATATCCTACTATGCGTTGTGCTTAAGTGAGTGGGATCTATTTGCTGCTATTAATGGCCTCAAATTAATGATAAAAAATAGTGTATAAACTGCATATATATCTATCTTTCTGTTACAAATTTCCACTTAGAAAAGTTGGGGTCATGGTAGAAACTATGTTTAATTAATATAAGGTCTCCCCTTGTGAATGAGAGTTGGTTCGAGTACATATGTAACATCAAGGAAAATTGTAAGTGTGCACCCCATTTTCAGATTTAAGATTTAAAAGAAGAGAAGGATAAGGGGAAAAAAGTTTATAAACGTGATAAATAATGAGAAAATAAATAAAAAGAAAATGAAATGAAAGTGAGATAAAAGAAAAGTTAAAGGCATGTACATCAAATAATATTAGGATTTTTTAGTTCATAATTTCTGGGTTATTGTCCCTCTTTAAATCTTACAATAAAAAAAGAAAACAGTTTTTATTAATTATATATTTTTAGTGATAATTGATATAATATAGTGAAATGGAGTTACTATAAGGACATGAATATAATGAAATGAGAAGGATATATAGGTATGGCGTGGTACCAAAAATATAATGAAAGGGCAAGTGACAGCCCCACTTGATAATGTCTAAGTATGCACGCCTCATGCTTTGCCGACCTCCCTGCTATCTCTTGGTCTCTTTACAAAAGTTTCTAACCACTGAACTCACACACACACAAACACACTAGTGTTTCATTAGTTGTGACACGTGTCAATGGCCACCGGCACTGCTATGAGGACTTTAGCACTTGTTGCTTTGCTTGTTGCAATGCATGCAATAGTGTCTGAAAGCAGAGTGGAGAGAAAGGACCTCGGGTTGGACCTTGGTGGGGTGGGAATTGGGGTGGGTACTGGCCTTGGAATTGGCCTTGGTGGTGCTGGTTCTGGTGCAGGTGCTGGCTCTGCCTCTTCATCTCATTCAAGTTCTACTTCTTCTTCTTCTTCTTCTTCTTCTTCTTCTTCTTCTTCAGGTTCAGGCTCTTCTGGAGCAGGTTCTGAAGCTGGTTCCTATGCCGGGTCTCGTGCTGGATCTGATGCCGGCTCAGGCTCCTCTAGAGCGGGTTCTGAAGCAGGTTCATATGCAGGGTCTCGTGCAGGCTCAGGTGGTGGTGGAAAGTAAAATCATGCATCCAAGTTACTCTCTCAGATACTAAAGAACATGTCACTGTCATTGGTAGTTCACTAGAATTATACGCAAAAATAAGTCTGCTATACATCCTGTGTCTTATTTTTTTTCTTTTTGAACAAGTAGGAGTCTTGTTTGTTTCATCCCGTGTCCATTGTGTAATAGTATCGTGGAGGGGTTGAATAATTAAATCAGAATGTTTAGGTTTTGGACTTTTGATTACCAGTTTATCCAGTGACATCTATAATATTCTACATTTCTTTTATTTTTACTTTTTAAAACATTTTTATTCTACTCTTACATCTATTTAAATTATTAATAAAGTAAATATCTACTTATGATATTTACTTTTTAAAATATCTATTCTACCTTTATACCTATTTTAAAATTAAACTATTAATAAAGAGATATCTTTTTTAATATCTACTTTTTAAAATACATATTTCACCCTTACACCTATTTAAGCTATTAATAAAGGGAATACCCTTTTTTATGTTTACTTTTCAAAATACATATTCTACTCTTACATCTATTTTAAAATTAAACTATTAATAAAAAAAGGAACTTAAATTCATAATCTCTTATTCCCCAAACATATATTTTACTAATATATCAACTTTATAACTTTAAGTAAAAAGTTATTTTAAAATTTTGATATCAAGCATACTTTATAATACTAATTTTGGGTTTGAGTGCTTGTGGGTTCAAATTCCTCTTATATCAAATTGATTTATTTTTTAATTTTAAAATAAGTGCAAGGTAGAATAGATATTTTGAAAAATGGAAGTCAAAAGAGGGTATTCCTATTATTAATAGTATAGAAGTATAGATATAGTATATAATATAATATCATATATTATACATTATAGATATAATTGGACAATTATGTATGTTAGATATTACTATTTTAAAGTAATTTTTTGCTTAAAGTTATAAGGTTAGTTTAGAAGAAAAATATACATTTGAAAAACAAGAGATTATAGGTTCAAGTCCTTTTTATAACAAATTAATTTATTTTTTTAATTTTAAAATATGTATAAAGATAGAATAATAAATATTTTAAAAAATAGACATAAAAATCGGATATTCCCATTATTGCACAAATGATTAACATTCTTTATGCAATAATGTTAAATAGTAACATTAATAAATGAGTAACATTCTTTATGGAATAATGTTAAATAGTATTTCTGTTCTTTATGCAATAATTCTTTATGGTTCAGGCCTGGGTACTTTGAATTTAAGGAATAATATTCTTAAAACACAAATTTATCTCATTATATGCCATATATACCATTTAAACGCATGCGTTGCAACTAATTGATACGTATAAGCATAAATGTTAAAAAGTTCGTACATAACATGTAATTAAGAATAAGAGCATTGTCATGTGTTCGTACATAACATGTAATTAAGAATAAGGTTATTTCCCCTCTTTCTATATTGCTTCTACATATAAGGTCATTATGCAGTTTTCCTTACCTTTTTTTATGTTTTTTTTTTTTAAAAGCTAAACATATATTCAATAAAATAAACCAAAGCTTTCTTAGAATACAAACAGATAATTTATTCATCCGTAACCTATTGGAAACAGGTGATGACTATCCACTTATCGCAAATTTAACAAGCATAACCTAGGATTAGCATACCAATCCGAGAACCCACACCCCCTATTAAAACCAAAGGAATATGATAGTCATTTCCAAGATATTACCTTTATAGACATACAAATATCGACTGAATCTGCCGATATGTTATCGAACACAATCCGGTTTCTCGTAATCCAGATACTCCAAATCACCGCGAGCCAGAAAACAAACCTACACTGCTTCTTTCGCTTTCCTACCACCCAGACTGACGATGAAATAAAGAGTTGAGACAAATCCCCTGGAATCGGTCCTTGAATGCCCAGCCAGGTAATGATGTTGTTCCACACCGATTGGGTCTTGGCACACCTTAAAAATAGATGATCTCTATCTTCAGGGGCAATCTTACAAAATACGCATAGGGGCTCCTCACCTGGGATCTCAACGCCTCTCTTCAGTAGATTATCTGTGGTTGGTAACCTGTCTAACAGTAATCTCCATGAAAAGGCTATTACCTTAGAGGGTAGTCTATCTTTCCACATATGACGCAAATCTCTGGGCTCCACCACTATCAGTGTTGATCTTGTCTGTTGCGAGCACAGCATCGAATAAGCGTCAGCAACTGAGAAAACTCCGTCCCTACTAGGTCTCCAGCTCCATCTGTCCGATCTAAAGTCGACAATCACCACTTGCTGCAACATACTCTGCAGAAGACGTAACTGCTCTTCTTCCCATACAAATAGCTCCCTTCTCCATGCCCATTTCCACCCTCCTGATACCTCCTTTTTGTCATTAACAGTGATGTCCTTATCTACCGCTAACCCAAACAACCTAGGAAACTTTAAACTAAAGGACCCATCGCCTAACCAATTCTGCCCAAAAGAGAGTCTCCTTTCCATCCCCGACCTTTTTCATGACATTATTCTCAAACCAGTATGGTATGGCCGCATCCGGGCCATCAATAGCCCATAGATCCCTCCACCACTGAGAGGCTGTAGATACGTTCTGCTGTCTTTGATTGAATTTATACGTATGTCCATATCTGCGTTTCAGTAAGCTTGCCCATATTGCATTTTGCTCTGTTAATATCCTCCGCCTCCACTTTCCAAGCAAACTCAAATTGAAGTTCCATAGGCACTTTACCCCCAGACCCCCTTCTTCCTTAGGCCTACACACATTTTCCCAACTAACCCAGACAATCTTGTTCTCCTCATCCTTCCCTCCCCATAGGAAAGAACGTTGTAGGCCGGTAATCGCTTTTAGGACTTTCTTGGGCACCTTGTAAAAGGAGAAGAAGTACAATGGAAGGTTAGACAAAACTGAATTTATCATAACTAACCTTCCTGCAAACGACATATGTTTCGCCCTCCACGCTGCCAATTTCCTCCGAAATTGTTCGATGACTGGTGTCCACATTTCTGCCTTCCTCGGGTTCACTCCCACCTGAATCCCCAAAAATTTAAATGGCGGGGATGATACAACACAGTTCAAAAGATTGTTTACAGCGCATGTGAATGTATCTGCTACATTTAAACCAAAGAATTGGCTTTTGCTGTAGTTCACTTTTAATCCCGATGTCAGCTCAAATCCACGGAGAATAACCTTCAGGTACTATACTGATTTCAGGTCTGCTTCCCCCATCATAATAACATCATCTGCATATTGCAGCACTGAAAACTCTGCCCCAGCACCAATCTTGAGCTCTTTAAACACCCCTTTCCCTACCGCTGACCTAAACAATCCAGCTAAGGCTTCAGCTACCACTAGGAACAAAAAAAAAGATAGTGGGTCTCCCTGCTTCAAGCCTCTCCCCGGCCTAAATTCATTCGTTGGGCTCCCATTAACTAGAATTGACACATGACTGTTCCTAACAATACTGTTTATCCACTTTCTCCATAAGCTCCCAAAGCCCATCCTAGCTAACATGTAATCCAGAAAATCCCAATTTATCGAGTCATATGCCTTCTGGAAATCCACCTTAAACAAGAAACAAGGCCTCTTTTTCCTTTTCGCCCAATCTACTAATTCGTTTGCAACCAGAACCCCGTCCAGGATCGATCTATCTGGCAAAAAGGCTGACTAGCACTTCGAAATTAAGTTCCCCAAAACTTTCTTCATTCTCAATGACAGCAGTTTGGAAACAATCTTTTGAATGCTAAAAATTAAGGAGATTGATCTAAACTGAGCTAACCTGTCCGGTTGTTGTATATATCTATGTGGTTGTTGTATAGAAATAATATTAAGTTGTTATGTAAAATCTATTTTTTTTATTGGTTAAAAATTTGGAAGTGTCAATAGCTATTAAATGAAGACGATAGATTTTTTTTTTCAAAATTAAAAAAAAAAAAACTAAGTATACAAACAAACCAAACCTTGAGCGTTAGTGGTCACATGTAAAATTTCGCGATTATCCTGGTCCACCAATCCATTGCTGCCATCATGGTAAAACGAAGAAAAATAGTCTTTTATTTGACTGAATTTCAAGACTCCACTTGTAATATGCTTGTGTTTCACTTCCAAATTTCAACTTACTTTTTCTTTTTCTATTTATTTCATTGTCGGCAGGTAGAGTTAGGTTTGATAAAAGAAGAGTATTACTAGTACCGGAGACAATTTTAGATTTTAAAATATTAATGTCAATTAATCTATTGTAAAAAATATTAATTTGGATTTATAATTGAAAGTTTAAACGTAAATTGAAAATAATAATTTTATTTATTTAATAAAGTAAAATTGTTTTCAGAAAGCAAACAAACCAGTTTTTATTTTTTACAAAATCTCAATCAATTTTATTCATAAAAAAAATAAAAGAATTATTTTCTATCAACAATAATAATAAGCATAACTAATTGAGAAAATTTGGGTTGGCTGGTAACGTCTGGGTAATTTGGTTTCATATGGTAAGGTCTCATTGGATATTATAAGTTTGATCTGACAGGTAGTTCTAAGGGTCAGTCCTTTGTTGCAGAGGAAGTTTGGCATTTAGCTCTCCGAAGACCTGGGTGTGGTTAAAAGGACTCTTCAACATACTCTCAGTTTCTTTTGTTGAGTGGTCGTCGTCTCATCCTTTATTGTGCTTTTGTAGAATCAGCAATCAGATTGCTTCAGGATTATTGGTGGCCCGTTTTGTTGCCTTTTGGGAGGGTCAATTTTGGGGGGCTTGTGGGGTGTGGGCTATTCTAGTTTAAATTTTGTTTCCTTTGTTTTTGTTTGCTAGTTTGTTGCTCTTACAGAGTCTATACTGAAGGTTGATTTATTGTTGTGTATATGTTTTCAGTAGTCCCCATATAGCATATTTTATGCTTTGTGGGTGTTACCCTTTATCTAAATTAAAAAAAATATCCTTTTTAAAAAAAAACTAATTGAGAAAATGTTTTTTTGGGTTAAAGTTTTCTAGGACAAATACGACGATATCACAGGCACATTAGTTTCACATAGATGGAAAGAAGGGTCTCAATGGTGGCAAGATCTAGTGAAGCTTACATTCGATAAAGGTGTGAGAGATTGATTTAGGAGGAATATGAAAGTAGTAATTGGAAATGATTCATTGTTCAAGTTCTGGGAGGGTGGTTGAAGGGATTCAGACAATCTCAAATCAATTTTCCCTATATTATATGCCCTCTCAACCAAAAGAAGACCTTGATTTCAGAGGTCAGAGTCTGGCATAATAATAGATGGGAATAGAGATGAAGAAGACGGGTACTCAACGGGGAGACTAAGAGGGTGAGTGAGAAGGAGTGGGTTCTTGAAGAAATTAACATTACTGTTGATAAACAATATGGTTTTTCTATAAAAGAGGTTGTAGAAACCCAATTTCATCCACCTTTTTATAAGGTATTTTTAACTCTTCAATAAAAAAACACTATTGATTTTAAGCCCTCCAATTTTAAACAAATTCAGTATAATAGAAAACTGAAAGTGAAAATAAAAATCAACACAGCTGGAAATTATATACTACTAAGTTCCCTAAGAGGACAAATTGCAAGGTTACTTTACAATTTAAAATGAGACTATAATTAAAAATATCAAAGCAAAAGGAAATGTCAAAGATAACAAGTTACATAGTTACCTTATCTGATCCACTTCCAAAATTGACTAAATGATGTTAAATTTTACCTCTGTCACTATCCTGGTGTCAGGCTCCACCCAAAAAATTGACCCAATAGTGTTACTACCTATAAAAAGGGGGAATGAATATCACAAAAGGAGGGGGGAAATTTTAAGGAAAAGGAGCAAGAGAGCTACAAGAAAATAGAGAATTGGGAATATTGGAGAAGAGATTTGCATAACAAGTATAAACTCACACGATCCTCTCTATTTTTTTTTTTTAAAAAACTCAATAAAAATAGGAAGAAGAAATAAAAATAAAAATTACTTATACCACGGGCCACCACCAAAAGTGATTTCTGATGGTGGAGGTGGTGTCGGAGTGACCATTAGAAGTGAAAGTAACATCACTCGTGGTGGCCTTACTTTTTTCTTCTTCACCATGTTGGTGTGTCACTTCCTCTTTTATTTCTTTTTGCATCTTACTTTAGGGATTAGAAATCTCTCTCCTTTCTTTTAAGATGCACGTGTAGGATTATGTTTTTTTTTTAAAATTTACATATTACTAAGTTCACCCTATGAATTCTATTTGCACCCCCCATGACCCAAATAGTGAGTTTCAATATCCACACCTCCACTTCTTGCTATTCCCACCTTTATGACACAAATAGCGAGTTTCATTATCCGCACCTCCGTTTCATGCTAAGTGCACCCACTAGCATTATAAGTTGTCTATTTTCTATTCGCACCCCATTTCTACTAAGTACATCTCTTTTATTTTAAGGCCCAAAATTGGTTATTTTTAGCTTTTTGTGAGCCTAAATAGTAAGTTTTTTTTTGTCTATCTTTTTTCTTTTATTTACTTTTTTTTATCTAGTTAAACTATTGTTAGGAATACATGAAATAATAAATAATAAAATTACGATTAAATCTAACAACAATAATTATTATTATAATATTAATTTAAAAAATAATAATTTAAGAATAACCACTTTATATGTTTTTCTAATTTAAATATCATAAATTTTTAGTTGTTATAATTATTATTACAGAAGAAAAATTTAATAATAACTACTTTAGATGCACTTCTAATTTGATTTCTTTTATGAAATTTATAGTTGTGATAATTATTATTACATCATTTGAATTATTTAATTTAAAGAAAAAAATTAATAATTGTCACTTTGGATGCACTTCTAATTTAATTGTTACGAAAACTAAAATAATCACTTTGATGCACTTCTAATTTGGTTTCTTTTATAAATTCATGGTTGTTATAATTATTGTTATCATGTTATTTAAATTGTTTAAAATAAATAATACTCACTTTGGATTCCCTTCTAATTTGACTATTGTAAATTATAAAAAAGTTCATGATGATCACTTTGGATGTACTTCCGATTTAATTATCGTGAACTCCTTTAAAATTAATTTTTTAAAATATTAAACATAAAACATAAAGCCTTTAATTGTGACTATTTTGAATACAATTTTGATTTAGTCATTATAAAATCTATCAGAATTTAATAATTTTCACTACGGATGCACTTCTGATTTGACAATTATGTTAAATAATTATTGTTACCACATTAGATGCACTTCTAATTTGGTTTTTAAACCCTAATATTTATCTTTTGTTTTACTGTGTTGATGTGTCTCTACATGATCTTGCTCGATTGCTCCCTTCATGTATCAAACATCAACTACCACATTGTTCCATATTATGTATCTCGAATTATTGAATGTTCTTTAAAGTCTTTAGAGTGTTGTTCGTTGATTTAAGTGTTACTTATAAAGGAAAAATGCAATTCCGTTTAGGTATGACTTTCTTGGAGTTGTTTCTTGTTATTAAAATTTGTTGTAGTGTTCCAGATGACCCAATCTAGATTAGTTGATTCAAAACATGAATATGATGTTACACTTCCGAATGAGCCAATTCAAAATTATAATTGTATACAATTGCAAATGCACCTATTTGGAATAAAAATGGGCAAGTGTAGTTACAATTTTATATCAACTAATCCAGAATTTACATAATGTATTTTAGATAAATTGATTTGAATACATCATGTAAATTCCTGAATTATCCTTTTCAGAATACAATTAGTCATGTCTTGTTACTATTTTCCGGATCACTTAATCTGAAATTAACATAATGTATTTGAATTAATTGATCCAGAATATACACATTAAACATAGGTTAAAATAGGGTCAGAGTAGGTTGGAGCTTGTGAGACTATTTTAAATATTAGGGGTGTGAATATAAATAAATGGTGCTAAAAAATGCTCTAAATAAGATGGCGAACCTCAAGTTACGGGACTACTGTTTTTATCTTATACACTCATTGTTTCTCTAGATCAACTTTTCAACCATTTAAATAGAAGAGTATTCCATAATAATAATAAATAAAAAAAACTCGTAGCCTACTTACCTATGAAAATTTAAAAGCATCTACCACTTTTAGATACGAACATACTAATTAATTAGTAATGCACATTTAGAAACTTGACCATTTGACAAGCAATAAGATACGAGGAAATAAATAAATAAATATGTATCGATTGAATAATTGAAGCAATAAATGTCCGCCTAAAATATTTATTCGGGATTTAGCTTGGGCGAAAAGCTTGGTAAATGGTAGACATAATTAATCCAAAAAATCTGGAATTTTGTTTTGTTGTTGATTTGAAGAAGGAAGAGGGAAAGTTCCAAAGTACAAAGGAGAAAGAGAACATGTTCCCATGATCCGCCAGCTATCATCAAACCATCAACCTCACCACCTTTTTCTCTCCCTTGGATTCCATATAACGGTAACGGAGGACCAACGGACCACTCCAAATCAAAGAAACGCATAATCAAAAATATTATTTTTATACAAATAAAAAAATGTTGCAGATTATTTGTTTCAACAAATGATGTTTAAATTGCTCCAAAAAATTATATATGTTTAATTTTTAATTCAAAGGAGTGTGGTTGTCAATAGATTTTTTTTAACAAATTACAACAATTATGGTCCATTTTTTTATTTTAACACATGATTTTAAATTATTTTTTACTAATTTGAGACAAAAAAATTATTATATTTTTTTACATTAAAAAGATGAAACAAAATTCGTGTTCGAACTTAAAACGTCATAAATATGATGAAAACATATGAAAATGAGTTATGAACAACCAAAACTTGATTTGTTATTAAAAACTTTCATTTTTTTTATTGTTTATTGAAGTCACTTTTTAGGCAAGTTTCGTCATGTTTACGACCTTTTTTTCATTCAAATGAGTTAGACTCTATAGTTTTATTGTATGTAAATTTAATTAAACAAGATTCACATCTTAAATAAACTAATAAATTTGTTCAAATCACATCTCAAAATCAAAAGTAATCATTTTTTGGTAGGATCATTTTGATTAAATTTTAAAATATAAAGGTCTAAATTAAATTTTAAAAGATAAAGCACCTAACTAAGTATAATAAAAAACAAAATGATTAAAATGTATTTTAGTCATTATATATGAATGTTTAAACTCACAATCATTTATTACGTTAAAAACATAAAATAATCTCATGCTGCTTTATACATGCAGTTAGAGATTTACTATTTTTTATCCATACGAATATAAATGGTACGAACATTTACAATACTCATGTATTTTCTTTAACCAACTAAATTATAATGTTTAAAAATATTTTAAATATTATTTTATAAACATATTTTTAAAAAATACAGTCCACAAATAAACGAGACAAATTTTAATGTCTCATTTAATTTTGACGTCACAGAATATTTTCTATTAACACTGTTTTACATTTTCTTTTAACATTGTTTTACATTTTGATAACAGTGGTCTCAAATCAAATTTTAGTTTTTTTACTTTTTTCAATATACTTTAGGTCAACTTAGGAGGTTTTTTTAAGAGAAAAAATTTCATTTCATTCAAAATAAATGAGAAAATACAGCTTGTATTATGATAGAAAGAAAAGAAGAAAACATGCATATTAACATGTGATCTAACTGTCCTAATCAATGTTGGAGCTGCTTGGTTATCTTGTCTTCCAGTAAAATTCATTATTGGGTTTGACCCAAGAAAAAAAATCTCTACATTTATATATCAAACAATGAAAATCAAGAGATTTTGATACATGCTAATTGTTCCATCCACAACTTATATTCCATAATTATATTTAGAGTTGTCAAAATAGACTAAACACCTTCATTCACCTAAATGTAAGTTAGACTATTTAAAAAACTTTAAAATTTAAATAATCTATAATAGAATTATTTTTAAATTTTATAAGTTTAAAAATAAAAAATAGTTAAATAATATTTATCACTAAATATCTACATTTATAACATGTTAAATATTAGTTTAAACATATAAATTTTAATTGAATGATACCAACAAGATTAAAAATATATTTTCATGGAATACAAGTTAAACGAATAATGTAATAATTTAAAACTTAAAAAAACATATTCACATAATAATTAGAAATAAAATTAGGTGGGTTAGTGAGTCAACTCAACAACTTAGTACAAGTTTAACTCATATGAACTATTGTAATGGGTCGAATCGTAAGTGGGTCAACTTATATTTTCATATAATTAGCTTATTTTCATATTTCTTAACCTAATTCCACCTAAACTTGTGGTGAATCAAACTAGCCCATGAGTTTTGACCTATTTTGAAGACTCTAATTATATTAGTAAAGTGTTGCTACCTTAACCATTGCATGGTTTGATGACCACCCATGCCTTTGCCTCCCTAACATGTGGTGAGAGTAAAGGATTAAAAAAGAGTGATTATTCTACTATATTACATTTTAACCCAACTTTCCCACAAGATAAGCAAATCACAAGTTATTATGCAAAAAAAATGTAATAAGGATAGGATACATGTACCATTTTTGTTGTATCTTGGACACTAGATTGAGAATATCTAATCCAAGTTAAACCAATTAAAATAATTTGATTTAGATAAAAAAAATATCATGAATCACCCATGTCTACCTTGACTTTTTGTAAATATGGGTGTGAGTGTTAGGGATGACAACTACGAGGGTAAATGCAAGTGATACCTAATCATCACCCACCTTGTCGGATAAAAATACACCTCACACTCATACAGGTACTCATTTAATAGATACATGAGGATTTTTTTAATATGTGTGAATATCGATAAGTTTAAAAAAGTATAAAATTATTCTAAATGTAATTTATTTATGATTTTTATGTATTTTAAGCTTGTATATTTTTTTAAAAAAATTACCTAAATTGGTCATAAATACCAAATTTGTTAATAAATATATATAAATAAAATATACTTCAAAGCTCCCAATAAAATTACACTTCAAACATAATTAACTGCAAACAAAATAATATTTTTAGATTGTAAGTCCAAATAATATTTGACTCCAAAGCATATATTAAGTCTAAACTAAAAACAACAAATTAAAAACTTCAAATACGTCAAGTTTAAATAAAAATACATAAACAAATAATTACGTTCATCACAATTCCAAAGCATGCTTAGAACATGTTAACAACTAGAACTTCGCATGTTAACTTGTTACTCTTTAGCTATCTCACTTTGGCCACTTGATTCTGAAAAAAAAAATACATATATATATGAGTTACTAAGAATTAATATCACTGTTAGTACGTGAATGAAAGAATATCTCTAAATTATATAATAATATCATCAATGTCTATATCTTCTAACATTGTAAAAAATATGGCATTTTGTCCACTTTTGTTTCTAAATACCCTATAAAATAAAATAAGTGCATTAAAAATTCATAACAATTAATCAATATAAATATATTATTAGAAGTGTTAAGTTGATTACCTTCAACATCATTTCATAGTCAATCTTGTAAACATATTAATGCCTTCCAAAATGTCTGCATGTAATCTATTACAATATGGTGTAAGAAATTGACCACATGTTCCAAATGATAACTTAGAAGTAACAATGAGAGGAGAATTGCCATAAATTTTCTTGCTATCATTTGCAAGGTTGAGTGTTTTAACCATTACTCTTCCACCGTACTAAAATGTTAAACTATTCATCTAAATTAGGCAATGTTGTACCCTCCAAATAACAATTAATTTTCGACTTATAACTTGATGGACCATTCTTTTTACATTCCCATGTTCTGCAAAATTAACCTCTCCTTTTCCAACAACATCACCATGTACCATATCTGGGCTTGAAATTTTAATGAAGAAATTACTTTTTTACCCTTTATTTTAATATCATACTCTTCCTTGATAATAGTTCCTAGCGTATCAATTTTAGCATCAGAATCATCTCCATAAATTTAAGGGAAAAATAATCTAACAACTCAATTTTATACCTAGGATCTAACATAGTGCCTACAACCATTACTCCATTAGTTACACTTCAAGACTTTTCAAATTTAGTCATCATGGATGCAACCATTGTTTGGATAACAAAAATAGGAGAGTCAAGTCAGTCAATCAAAGTCAGTTTGATTTCACATACTTTAAGAGAAATAATATTTTGCAGTTAGATATGAAATATTAGAAAATAGGAGTGTACATCATAACAAATTTTCAACCTTTGACAAATTTCATATGGCATTTGCCCATCAAAGTCACTAGGCAATGTTTTATCTTGGGTTGTCATTTGTGTCAATTCACAAAATACATCTTTGTATCTTATGGTCACTTGATTAAAAAATTAGAATCCCACTAGTTTTGTAATCAAGAATTAACTTTCTACTAATTTTAACATTCTCTTGGTCAATGTCTCTATGAACTTGTCTTCCCTTTTAAGTATTGTTATCCAAAATCTAACACATTTCATAACCTTATCAATGGTACTAAAAGCTATAGACATACAATATTTCACAATTAAGTTCAATATATGAGCACAACAATGTATGTGAATAGTTGTCTACAAGAGATGTGAACAGTCAAGGTGACAACCTTCCTATCTAGACTCCAATCGATTAAACATTGAACCAAGACTTCAACAATAACTTTATTAGTACGAGTAATATCCACATAAATAAACCAAAATTAAATATAAAAATTTTAACTATCTAATGACCAATCATGAAAAAAATTTATTAAGGATTATAATTAATATAATTTGGTGTTGTTACTACAGCAAATAGCTAATTGCGACCTGGAGTGGCCACCCTCCAAAACACTATAGCGAGATAACAAGATGCAATATGATCATTATTTAGATCCCTATGTATATGTTACTAGATGCATAATATATATATATATATATATATATATTAGAAAATAAAGAATTGATTGTAAGAAAATATATAATATATGTATTTCTATTGTTTGCATATACAAAACAACAAACAAAACATGTATCCCTATTGTTGCACATAATAAACCGTAAATATTATGTATCACTATCCTTATTAATTGCATATACAAAACAACAAACATAATATGTAGAACACTATAAGTCAAAATGTCTAACTATTGTTTGCATATGCAAAACAACAAACATATTGAATGACTTAAAGACTACACATTGACTAAATATTACAATCTTTAACTAAAACATTAAAGATTTGATCCTAATTTTCATCAATCTCATTCATATTAATTTTTTCATCCTCATCCTCACTTTCAAGTCCATTATCATCTTCTTCTTACCCATCTTCATCATGTGTAGGTATTTGTTTGCTTCTTCCAATTTGCATAAAACTAAAATATGTAACAGCATTCTTAGCTCTTTTATATTGTCTAATGTATGTAATAGGCTTTCCCAGTTGTGTTACAGTTGCCATAGCTCCCCAAGTTAAATCTTCAAACACAATTTCATCTTCTCGGACAACTCCTTCATCTTTATTAGTCATTTCACCAACTAATCATTCATTACTCTCATTAACCTCATTCAAAATAATAATATATTTCACATTTTTCACAATCAAAACATTGTTTAAGTGATTGATTATTCACACACACACACACACACACACACACACACATATATATATATATATATATATATATATATATATATATATATATATATATATATATCCCATTGCTAGTTTTTACTTGAGAGTGTAAAAACTTGAACAATTTTAGAGTGTAAATCACACCAGCTCAAAAGGCAAGCATAAGGGCAATGTCAATTGCTTTCTTCCCTTTAGGTTCCTAAACTGCCTTTAACTCTAAGTCTTTAATCACTAATTAGATGTAAACATCTTCCTAATGTTGTTCTTTTGATTATGCAACATTTGTAAGATGAAAAAGGTTATTGCAAACCTAGTCACTCCATACCTAACCAGTTAAAATTTGTTGATAAATCTTCTCATGTTATTCAAGGCCAATAAGTGGTTGTAAATGTAGCCTACAAGACCAATTCCCCTTTGGATAGTCTTTTTCACTCTTGTTATCTTTTCAATATCTCCTAGCATTAATCAAGACAATGAGTTGCATAAGGTGTCCAAAATAAATGTGGCCTCACATGCAACAATTTGCCTAAATACCAAATTTGATAAATTAAAATAAGGATAAATAAAAGTAGTAAAAGGATAAAATTAGTAAAAGCAATAAGAATGATAAAGTTTATCAATTCTCATTATCGATCAAAACAAAGTTGTTTCCATTGTTAGTTACAACTTGAACAACATTGTTTTTTCTAACCTTTTCAACAAATTTATCTAACAATTATAATATTTTCTCTCTGGTCTTCATGTAGCTAGTAGATGCATGAATACTCTTCATAAACATAAATTCGGATGGACAATTAAGTAAGAAATTTATCAAAGTCTTATTCTTCTTATTAGTTTATTCATCAAACATAATTGTACAACTATATTTTTCTCTCCATTCAATATGATCTTTCATTAGTTTTTCTGTATAATCCATGTTTTTCTTAAGAAAAAGAACCCTACATTCATGGTAATAGGCAGACTTTAGATGTCTTCCATAATTTCCAAATGCTTGTAGCATTAACTAAAAGTTTTTTTATTGCACAACATTAAAATGATTGTTTGTCACAAGGAAATGTTCAATGTATTGTATCATCCTTGTTTTTGCCTCTTTATGAACAACATCAATTATACTTACTTACCTTTTCTTCTTGCCCATTTTGATGGTTTTCTCATGTTTTTTTAAGAACAATTAATCAATAAGGCATTTTTTTCTTGGTTGCAACTACTATTGTAGGCTTTTTTTCTTACTACCAAATTTTGTATTTCTTCTAACTCTTTCTCTTTTCTTTTTTTCTCTTCAATCTCAATAGCATATGCATCCTTCTCTACCATTTTCTTTATAAATGTTTCCTTTAAGAGGACTTTTACACCAAGAGGAATCTTGACACAACTGTTGACATCTTCCTTGATCTCCATTTGGTGTCTCTTTACTCTGAAAATACCACCAATGCTGAATTTTAAAAAAAAAATCACAAGTTATAGATTTTTTGTTATTGATATCTCTTAGGCTATCCCACTACCAAGCCATGAAGCAACCCATGAAGAAGTTGCATCAGAGACAACACTCCTCGTTGGAGAAGACGCAAGTAATGTGAGGGAAGAAGAAGAAAACAACTTCTCCAAAAAATTATTCTCTTAAGGATTTTTTTTGGTAAAATGGGAAATAAATTTCTGATTGAAACTATTATTAACTGTATAGTAAGAATTAGTTAAAATGAGATTATTATTAATGTGTAACATGTGTAAAGTTACTCGAGGTAGAAAAAGCCTCATAGAAATTTAACTATTTATTTTATAATACTAAATTTACTAAACCAATACATAGTTTGCATATTATTCTATAATACTTTTGTGTTCTGTTATGTCTTTAATCTTTATTGTAAGATACTTATTCTATAATACTATCTATTTTATATAAAGATCATTTTGACTTAAAAAGAAATATGCAAGAGTAAGATATTATTTTACTTATTAAGAATAATATTTAGCTAATAAGTAAGATGCATGGATAAGATGCAAGGGAGTTAAATAAAAAAGGAAAGAAAGAAAAATGTAGGGAAAAAAGACACAAATTAAGATTTAAGGAGTAATGACTTGCAGTCTAGGCAACAATGAATGAGAAGGGTGACAAACCTAACTATATTTATTGTAGCTATAATAGAGATGTCTGAGGATGTCAGCGGTCTAATGGTGGAGGAGATTGAGAAGTTGTGAGGGCGAGGCTAGTGCGGTGGATGGCATGCAACGGCGGAAGATGAAGGGTGACAATGACATAGGTGCAACTATATGAGCAACATGAAGGTGAAGAGTGGCAGCAACACAAGTGCACAATGAGTATGGTTTAAGTTTAAGTTGTCTATTAAAGGTATTAAGGTAATTTCATAGGCAATAAATAGCAAGCATGGGTAATTTGATATGCATCCCTTCGTACTTATAGATGAGTTTTAAAAAATAACTAGCAACCTGCAGATATTCGATAACAAAATCCATTTAAAATCCAATACAAATTTTATCTAGATATATTTATGAGTACAATTTTTTTTTCATTCCTAATAAGCCTGTTAATCCTCACTTGTGAATCATATCAACTCTACTATATTTTTATCAACATAGGTTGGGTCATCAAGTTGGATTAGGTTTAGATTAATTGATACATTTAAAAAATATTTTTATAATTGTACTCAAATATAAAAAGTTTTTTCTTTTATAAAAATTACTTACAAATAAGATATATGAAGAGGATTAAAACAAAATAACAAGAACAAATCGTAACAAAAAGAAATTTACAACGAACAAACTCAAGCAAATTTTTTTTAAAAAAAAAAACGATTATAATTATTTTTTAGAAACAAAAATAAAATACGACTATTTTAACAACTAAAATCATATCTAAATAAAAATTAAACTATTGACTAAATGCTATTAAGTAAGAAGACAAATTCGTTAATTTTCATATGATATAACATAATTTTTTTCATAACCATTCTTTATTTATAATACTTAAATTCAAGAAATTACTTAATAAGAGTGTGTTTAGGAAGGCTAAAAAAATTAAATTATTTAAATAATCAATTATTTTTATAACCAATCATTTTATAACTGATTATAATCATAATTATTTTTTGTTTGTATAAATTTGTTAAAAAATAATTAATCTTGTTTAAATGTAATAAAAAAACATTTTATAAAGTAAAAAGTGTCAAAATAGTAGAAAGAAAAAATAAGTTGTTAAAATATAATCACAAATTATAAATTTCTAACTTCTTTAAAACAACTTTTTCTTAAAAAAAAAAAAACTTTTCTAAATTTAAGTTAAATTTTCAAACATCAAATATGTTTTTTTAAACTATTTATAATCTAAACACTTACCATAATTTATATTATAATATTTTTCAAATATACTCTACATCTTAACCCGGTTCCACACAAAGCAAAACAATATGGGAGCAAACATACGTTGAATTCCAAGCAATAGCATAACATATGCATGAAATACATGAATTCCAAAAATTACAAAGAATAATTTCTTCATTAAATATCAAATTGATACAAAATAAATGTATTGAGGATAGTAATTAAACACACTCTAAATATATTTGAGTAACTTATGTATTAACACTGTGTTTAGATTGGATTTTAATTATAACTTTTTATTTATATGACTTTTAAAATACTAATTAGTAAAATCAATAAATTTATCATATACAAAGGATTTTGATTGAATATAAGTGTAAATTTTTTTACAATGGTAGTGCATAAGTATTTTTCTCTTAACATTTCCATGACAATTCCCTTTTATTTTTCTTTAAAAATATAAATTAAAAGTTTAACCTAAAATATTTCATGCATTAATTATTTTTTGCATAAAAAATAAAATTATTTTCACATTTAAAAAAAAATCTTTTTCACCTACATTGATTAACACAATAATATATTGTTATCCTTTAATTAAATAATATAAGATTTGACTATCAATGTCACTTTAGATATGAAACAAATCATGTTAGAAAATACTTGTATTGAATATGCTCAAAATTCCTAGTGAAATTTAATCATTTCCATTATGACTAATTCTATCAACAAGAACATGGATAGAAATAAATATTAAAGACCATTTTAAAAATGAAAATTTTTCTTAAGAATAAATTAATCATCTCAAATTAATTACAAACGCGTGTGTTTGTGTGCAGTTAAAGCATGTACAACCTCCAACTCATTTATTAATTTTTTCAAGCCATGAAATTTATTACAAAAGAAAATGTTAAGTTAAAGCCCCCAAAATTTACAACAAAGTAAAAAAAAAAAAAAAACTAACATCCATTATGAATCACACAACATCGGATTCATTGAATTCATAATTTATTCTGCAAATAAATGAGTTGTTAATTTTACTGCATTTAACCATTTTCATGTTGTTTGTTGCATTGCCTGAATAATATTCACCTCTACCGTCTGCCCGTTAAAAATCTTTACATTTTTAGAACATTTTTTATGAGCCCTAGTGTCATGTTGAAGAGATTTTATAAATTTTTATTTCATTGTTAGAACTCATTTTTTATAAAGTTTCAAATGTGGTTTGAAAGTGTGAAAAGAATTAAACAAGTAAAAGTGAAGAGTGATTTGAAAAATAGAGAGGCGATAGAAATTGATAATGATGTACCAAAAGCGTAAGAAGAAGTTGAGAGTGGAGTTTTATGGATCTTATGGAGAGAGATAGGGTTATCTTCTATCCTCCAAAAGGTTCCGAAAGAGGAAGAATCTTCAAAAATCGGAGGTCGAAGACAAACAAACAGTCATGCAAATCTTCTTTCTTTTGCTTTTTTGAATTATTTCGGAAGAATCTTCAGAAATCGGAGGACGAAGACAAACAAATAGCCATGCAAATCTTCTTTATTTTGCTTTTCTGAATTTTGACTCTGCACTCGGTAGAGCAGATTCTGCTTCCACCTTTTTTTTTTTGGAATTTGTTTTTCACCTACTTATTTTTCATTTTCCATCTACTAGTGAAAAAAATATTAATATACCTTTCATTTTTTCAAATTTGTAAATTTTTTTACTCTTCGACGGTGTATTATAAGAGAAGTAAAAATATTTGCAAATTTTTTTACTTCTCTGGCAGTGCACCGCCAGAGTGTAAAAACAAATTACAAATTTTTCTACTTTACAGATGTTACTTCTCTTGTGCCGGAAAAGCACATGCTTGTAGTTCTTAATAATAATAATAATATGTTGCATTGTTCTTTTTCTTCTTCTTCTTATTATTATTAATAAAAATATTATAATTATAATTATAATTTTAATGGAATAGGAAAGAGAGAAGAATAAAAAGAGAGGGAATAAGAGAAAATAGACTATAGGAAGATAAAGTATTTAAAGTTAGGGTTAGAATGGGTAAAATTAGTATTTGAAAAAAAATTAAAAATAGTAGGAGTTAAATAAAATTTTAGTAGATGTTGATTAAAAAATCCTTTCTCTTTTAATACATTTGAATTTTTCTATGTTCACCAAAATGTCTTTCGCGATCCAGGCCCAACTGTTCAATTTGAATTTTGGGCCTTAACTTAAACATGTGGGCTTCACCAACCTACTACACCTTCAAATAAGAAATTTGATTTTCCACCTACTGATTTTTTATTTCCTACCTACTGTGAGAAAAATATTAATATATCCTCCATTTTTTACTTTCTGGCAGTGTATTAAATTTCTCTAGATCCCATTGGATTTCATTCAGAAGAGCAACCTTATAAAGAGTGGTGCATTGCTAAAGAAGTAAAAATATTTGAAATTTTTTTTTACTTCTCCAATAATACACCACCAGAGAATAAAAAAATTTACAAATTTTATTTCTCTGACACTGAAGAAGCAAAGACTGCACATGCTTTTTGCCCATGTTTCTTCATTCTTATTATTAATATTAATAATAATAATAATAATAATAATAATAACAATAATAATAATAATAATAATAATTATTATTATTATTATAACTGAATAGAAAAAAGAGAAGAAGAAGAGAGATTGAAAGAGAGATAATAAACTACACGAAGAGAAAATATTTAATATTGGAGTTAGAATAGATAAAATTAGTATTTTAAAAAATTAAAAATAACATATTTTAAATGAAATTTTGATAAATGTTAATTAGAAAACTCCTTCAAATATCATTCTATTATCGTCGTTGGGGCTTGATGATAGAATTGCTTTTGCACAGTCCTCAGCTAGATACTTTTGTTGTACCAATACAATAATACAAATCTTTGTATAACAATATACAACAAAGCATAAATTTTGGTATATATTAGATTAATATTTATTTACAGTAATGAAATTAATTTTTAAGTTGTAAATTAAGATAATTGAAGTAAAAGGAAAAGTTTCTGTTGTTTATAAAAACACACAATTATACAAAAACTTGTAAAAAACTCGTGTCAATTGCTTATGAATGATATGGACATGTGATGTAGTATGATACCTTTAAAGTGGGCTAAAAATTTTTGTGAGTTTATTGTAAGGAACTAGCTTGGAGATAATCTAAATAAGTTATAAGTTATCATTACAAAAAATCTTGTGAAATTTTAGTTATTTATTTTAAAATAAAGATATTTAGTTCCTCAATTTTGTAAAATTTACAATATTAATTATTTATTTTAAATTAAAGAGATTTTGTCTCCAATTTTATAAAATTTGTAATTTGTTTCTTTTCTTAAACTAAAATCATTGATTGTTTTAAAATTAACGTTGATTTTGACGTGAATTAAACAAATAAATTCATGTTACACTAAATTTTTTAGACGTATCAAATTAATTTTTTAGCAACCAATATTTTTTATTTTAGAGAAATTGGCAAAATAATGAATTTTATAAATTTGGAAATTAAATATATTTATTTTATAATAGAGAACCAGATTTTAAAAAATAAAGAAACTAAATATGTCTTTTAGGTAGAACAAAATTACAAGTTTCAAAAAGTAAAGACCAAATTTGCAATTAAGCCAAAACTTTACCATCGCTCACTCTGTCGCTTATGGTAGTAAACTTTATGAAATATATCATTTTCAAAATACTCTTTTACATTACTTTTATTATAATAATTTATATTATTTATTTTTCATTACAGCAGTCGTTTTATCAATTACTTCCTGAGTTTGTTTCCTATTTTTACTGTAAATTAAAAGTTAAATTATTTATTTGAATTTTATAGTTATTAGTATTTTAAAATTTTACTTTATATGAAAAAATGCAAGTTTTAATGTTATGCCACTTTTGTGACAATTTAATACTGCTAAAAGGTTTTTGTAACAATTTTATATATAAATTTTTGTAGTGATAACATAAAAGAAATATCATTAGTGTTAGGAGCAGGAATCAAAACTCAATTTATATAAATTTATTTTCTAAGTATAATTTCTCTCAACTGGTTATCAGATAATAATTTATTTTCCACGATCAATGCCACCAGTTATCTCCGTGGTGGGTCGTAAATACAACTAAAATATACCTTTGATAATACTAATATTTTTTTAGTCAGCTAACCCAGTTTGAGTCAGTAAGAGTACACTGATTTGGTCTCTCCCTAAGTGGCCACTGCCCACTGGTTATGGGGCTCACGTCCTTGCTAATCCCATGTTTCTTAATATTTGAGCTTCGCATTTTATTACTAAGTCTAAGTGTGTGTTTATTTAAACAAATCTCATCTCTTTAAAAGAAAAAAGTTTTAAGAAAATATGGCGTTCTGACTTCTGAGATGTGTTGAATGTAATTTTACAAAGAAAAAGTTTTAATATTCAACATAGTTAAACGCAAAATCAAACACAATTTAAAAACTAAAATGGTGGATAGATAAATAAAAGATATATATCATTGTCAATATTAGTTTGTTGACAATTAATTCTAAGGATATTTTACGATTTTGTTTAGGCATAATGCTGTCCGAATCTACTAAAAATTATGCAAGTCAACTGTCAAGTTAGAAACTTGGGATTGTTTATACATAAAAAAAAAACTTATCACTTCAAAATTCAAAGTTTAATGACTTTTAGTATATTGACCTTTAATCACAACATTTTATTTTATTTATATAACTTTTAAAGTACTAATAGGTAAAGTTAATAATCTTACCACTTATTATAAGTCTCTCTTTTTATTTATATGACTTTTAAAATATTAATAGGTAAAATCAACAAACTTACCACATATTATAAGTGTTTGTTTAACAATAGTTTTATAAAAAAAAATTCTTTTCAATATTTAAAAATTAAAAAGCTTGTTTGGATAGTATTTCTGAGATCATTTTTCGAAAACAATAAAAACTAAGAAACAAAAACAATTGAAAATAGTTTTGTTTTTCAGTTTTCTATTTTTGTTTTGAAAACTTAAAATACAATCACAATACGTTGTTTTTTGTTTTTCATTAATGAAATTTTAATAAATATGAACAATTTTTTCTATTTTTACATTTTTAAAACAATTTTCAAATAACATTTACCAAACAAGTATTTTTTTGCTTCCAAAAATAATTTTTGAAAACTATTATTAAAAACTTTTTTCAAAAACTAAAAAACAAAATAAAATCAATCAAGCCGTAAGTCTCTCTCTTCCGTGTTATTTTTATGCTTATGCTAATTTGAGAAGACATATCTTGTGCTATCTATCTGGTTTATTAATAAAATTTATTTGGTTGATGGAAAAAAATATCATTTTCCCCTCTTAATATTTTGCTTGTTGGAGGGACATCTAATCTCTCTTAAGGTAATAAGTTTAGCATGAATTAAGGGTTGTAATTGAATATCAGTGTAGAAATCTTTACCCTGTGTATACCAATTAAACTCATAATTTTATACCTAATAAGACAATATGTGTGAAGAAGATAATAGTCAAATTCTTATTTAACCAGATCATAATAAATATAAAATTGATTACTAATATGTGTATATAATCAAGTTTGATTAAAAGAGTATATGACAATGATCGGTAAAAAAAAATGTTAGTAATATATTTTTAGATTTAAATATGATTTTCACCCTTATAATTAAACACTTATATTTTAAATTCAATTTATATCATATATTTAAGTGATAGATATTTATTTGTGCTTAAAAAATGTCATTTTTCATTTATTTTGTGTGTTTTTTATTTTAATTTCTATAATTTTTTTTAGTCTTTGTATTTTTTTTTCATTTTTAAATTCTGTAAGTTATCTTTTATTTTTAGTCCATGTAAATTTTTTTAGTCATTGTAAGTTTTTTCTTTTTCATTTTCGATCCCTGCAAACTCATTTTTCATATCTAATTCCTATAATGTAAGTGTGATACCGTTTTTTATGTTTTTGTAATAAAAACGATGATAACAAGGGGAAAAATAAAATTTAAAACGTTAGGATCTAAAATTGGGGGAAAAAAATTAAGTACCAAAATTAGAAAAATGGAAGTCTACATTAATAATTTTCACATTTAAGCTAACATTTAATGATAAAGACAAATTTACAAAGATAATTTTCTAAAAAAGAAATTTAGAAAGAGAACTGATGATACAGTTAAGGTTTTTTTATGCTATTCAGTTATGGTTTGTTTATACACTCCGATTATGAAAAAAAAAATATTTTTAAGTATACATACTTAAAAATATTTCATTTTTAATTTTATAATTAAGAGTTTAATTAGAATATAGGGTAAGTATTTTTACACTGACATTCAATCATAACCCTTCACTCATCGTAAATATTTTAGTAATTATTATTTTAAAAATCACATAAATAAAAACTCATGATTGAATGTTAGTATAAAGATATATAACCGTGTATACCAATTAAACTTTTTTTTTTTAATCTTTGCAAATCATATAAAGCAAAAATTTTACATGACAATGGTACAATTTTATATTACAATTTATTAAGTACGACACTCCATCATCCAAACTGAATTACAAGTAATAAAATATTAAATTTGAATATAATCTTTTTAATTATTTATATCTGATTTAATAATATTATAAAAGTAACCTTTTCAATTAATTGAAAAATTTGTTGATTTCTACAATAATTAAAAATCAAATAAACAATTATTTGTGATGAAGTAATCAAATAAAATTATTTGTAATGTCTATTAATCACTAATAAACTGTTATTGGAACCTTAATCTCTATTAATTCAGTTGATCTTTAACTAAACACGTCAAACCGGAATTAAATACAGTTATTTTGATTTTTGAGGTGTGAAATTGAAGAAGGGAGTGACGAGCGGTGTTAATTTGTCCATCTAAAAAAAGTCGATAGAGAGAGACCCCGGTAAATGGGTATGGAGAGTCTGCGCTCCTCCTCTGTTTTGTTTACAATTTTTCTCTCTCATCTCATGTCATCCGTATTTGCTGTCCCTTCTTTAACGCGTTCACGCGTATACTTGTCGCTTGTGTCCTTGGGTGACCACTATATATAAGCACCCCTCTGAATTCCTTGTTCAGCAGGTGCAGGAAAATCAATACCCCCTCCCCGGCCGGCTATCATTTTCTCTGCATCTGTTTCCTAATCTTCCCTCCCCGATTCCCATAAAAGAAAAAACAAAAAAAGAAGAAGAAGAAGAAGATCCAATACCCAACAGGAAAGGCAAAGGCAAAAAACATAAAATCGATCTGGGGGAGAAAATGCCTTCGTTAGAGGAGGAGCTATTTCCTTCAACCCCAGGGAAGTTCAAGATCGAGCGGGCCCACCACATGAACCGGCAACTGTACCGCTGTTTCGCCTCCACAAGCACGATGTTCTTGTGGGCCCTCTTCTTAATCGCCCTGACGGCCTCCTATCTGAGCTTCCAAAGCTTCGTTGATTCCGGCAGTCGCTACCTCTCGGCCTCCTGGGGCGGGATCCAGTGGGAGAAGCAGGTGCGCACCTCCGCCCAGATCCACCGACAGGGAGGCATGTCTGTCCTGGTAACGGGGGCAGCCGGTTTCGTGGGCTCCCACGTCTCCCTGGCCTTGAAACGACGCGGCGACGGGGTGGTTGGACTCGACAACTTCAACGACTACTACGACCCCTCCCTCAAAAAAGCCCGCAAGGCTCTCCTCACCACTCACGACATCTTCATCGTGGAGGGCGACGTCAACGATGCTAAGCTATTGGCTAAGCTCTTCGACGTGGTGGCCTTCAGCCACGTTATGCACCTGGCAGCCCAGGCCGGCGTCCGCTATGCCATGGAGAATCCCCACTCCTACGTCCACAGCAACATCGCCGCCCTCGTCACTCTTCTCGAGGCCTGCAAATCCGCCAACCCTCAGCCCGCCCTCGTTTGGGCCTCCTCCAGCTCCGTCTATGGCCTCAACGACAAGGTCCCCTTTTCCGAATCCGATCGCACCGACCAACCCGCCAGTCTCTACGCCGCCACCAAAAAAGCCGGTGAGGAAATCACCCACACTTACAATCACATTTACGGTTTATCCATCACCGGTTTGAGATTCTTTACCGTCTACGGTCCCTGGGGGAGACCCGACATGGCCTATTTCTCCTTCACCAGAAACATTTTACAGGGCAAACCCATCACCGTTTACCGCGGTAAAAACCGGGTCGATCTCGCCCGCGACTTTACCTACATTGATGATATTGTCAAGGGCTGTGTTGGATCGCTCGACACCGCTGCCAAGAGTACCGGGTCGGGCGGGAAGAAGCAAGGACCCGCTCCCTATCGGATATTTAACCTCGGCAACACTTCTCCGGTTACCGTCCCCACTCTTGTCAGTATCTTGGAGCGTCATTTGAAGGTCAAGGCAAAGAGGAACATTGTCGACATGCCTGGAAACGGCGACGTTCCTTTTACTCACGCCAATATCAGTTCCGCCCGTCGAGACCTCGGCTACAAGCCTACGACCGATTTACAAACCGGCTTGAAGAAGTTCGTCAAGTGGTACCTTTCCTATTACGGCTACAATCACGGCAAACCTGTAAATTAGTTGTTTCCCTTTTTTTGGGAAGGTTTTTCTCTTTTTTTAGTGTTCTAGGTTTTTAAGTCAGATAAAAACAGACAGGATAAAAAAGAAGAATGAACCTGGTCAAGAAGGGAAACGGGACTGAAAGGGAAGAAAAAAAAAAAAAAAGAAAAGACGAGGGAGAAGAAGAAGATGAATACATTCTTTACTTTTAGAGAGAGGCCAGCTAAAACAGACAGCTGCTGCCCTTTCGATTTCTTTTCTCTTTTTATTTTTATTAATCGGTGTTTTTTTTTTTTTTAACATTTTCTTTTTCTGTAAAGAAAGAAGAAAGTTTCAATTAAATCTCGATTTGTCTCTTTCTATTATATTTGTTGTTTATGTATTTAATTTAATTCTACTTTCTCTTAAAATTGAACCAGACAGAACGCATTGCACCATAATTTTCGTTGCCTTCTGAATGGTTTACGGTTAACCATTGGACTCTTACAAGATAAGGTGGATTAGATTTATTCAAATCTTCTTACAATATTTCTTCATCCATATCCTTATCTTATAGCGTGCAAGGTGAAGTATTTATTACTTGTTTGATTAGCTTTTTAATGGGATGATTTATAATAAGAAAAACGAAAGCGAAGTTTTATTTTACAAGAAGAAAAGTTGAGGAATGATTTTAATAAAAATGTCATATTTAATGCAAATAATACATTATAATAAAATATTTGAATTTATAAAAAGAGTTGATAAAAATATGGATGAGGGGATTTGAAAGATGAAACTGAAAGGGTGGAGACAGCTAGGATGACAGCGACAAGTGGTAATATGGTAAGGTATGATGGAATCCAGACAGTAGTGGAACGGATAGTAGTAGCCGTTGGATGTTGAGGAATTTGATAGATTTGTCCAGCTGTAAAGTACTTACGTAGTACTATGGCAGGGCAGTGTTTGGTGGGTTCAGAAAAAATGCAAAAATACAAGCTCAGCATCAGTTTGCCGACACTCGTCACTCGGGTGAGAGAAAAAGAAAAAGAGGCACGGTGGATAGATTGGTTTAGGTGGACGTGGAAATTACTGCATACTAGTATAAAAAATAGCTCTTGTTTTTTTTCTGCTGAACCTGATCGCATTGTTGTTTTCTGGAGGTAAGTCATGAGTGTGACCCGATTTCCTAAAAGGATAACCATTCCTGAAAAACTTTTATTCTTCTAAATGTGAATACTTTATTAATATGTATATCATGTACTTAGCATTTTTATTTCTTTTTCTGTCCAATTATTATTATTTATAATAACTATAATTTTCTCTGTATTCTCCTTTTATCTCTCTAAATACTTTTATTCTTCTTTAAAAATAAAAATTGTGGGGCAAAATGGTATCGAGTAGGCTTTGTCCATGTTATGCGGATTTGCTTCAACTGGGGCCCTTAGCCTCCTCTAGCGGCAGTGATTTATTCGCACATTAATCATTACAAGTTTCGGTGTTTGGATGCATCCTTTCTAAAATGGCATGCTAAAGGCTAAAGCAACTGCTTAATGTAATTCATTTGTTCTAGGTAAACATCATCTTACATCACATATTCACGTCCACCGACATGCTTTATGGGCCCAATTAGCATGTGATTTGGTTTGTCAATGTGATTAAATAAAAAAATAATTGTATTTAACACTCCATGTCTTCTAAAATAAGATAGCATGCTCTTTTTAATATATTAGAAAATTTAAAAATTTTACGGTTTCTACAGATAATATTACGTTAATTTAAAATATTTATATAAATTTTTATATTTTTATTTTTAATTATTAAACTTGACAGGATTATGTCATATAGATTTATCTCAAGGTTGAACTACCTTTTGTTTGCTTTTTAAGAATTATGTTATTAGTGTGCATGTTTTCAGCAGTCGCTCTCGATACTCACATTTTATTTAATTTGTTTCACATTTTCAATAAAATAGAAGAGGATTTGAGTTAACAAACTCAATAAATATTTTTTAACTTACACCCTTTGAACATTAGGAGTTAGTTATTATGTTTATCTTGGATGCATTAAGTAACTTAAATCTGTTTGTTTTACGAATTAAAATATTATTCTTCAAAATGTATGGTGATTTTTAGTTTTAAAAAATATGTTCTGTTTATAGATGATACTTTGTTATTTACAAAAAGATATTGAAAGTCTGAAAAGACAATCAAAGCAATATTACAAAATTTTGAGTTAATTTCTAGGATTAAGGTGAATTTTCATAAAAGATAGCTTCTAGGTGTGAATATGTCACAAGACTAGTTTGAGAGAACAATATTTTTTTTTAATTGTAGGGTGAGGTCATTACCTTGCAAATATTTGGGGTTGTCCATTGATAGGATTCCTTCGAGATTGGAAATGTGGAAACCGAGTATAGAAGTGGTGAGACGTCGTTTTTTGCCTTGGGAAAATAAGTATGTGTCAATGACGAGTCGTGTGGTGCTCATAAAAGTTGTTTTATATGCATTACAAACTTTATTTCTTTCTTCAAGGCTCCAAATGTATCATCTTTCACCTTCACTCTTTTTTTTAATAGTTTCTATAGGTGGGTAGGAAGGTGTGAGAAAAATTAATGGTATCTTGGGACAAAGAGTGTAAGACAAAGGAGAAAGGGATCTGGGACTAAGAGATATGAGTCACTTTAATTTAGCCTTAATAGGGAAATAGAAGTGACGTTTAAAGGTGGATCATAAGAGTTTATGGGCGAGAGTTCTTCAATCAAAGTATAGGCATGCAGATGTGAGGTGGGTGGTGAAGGGAAAATTGTGTTCATCATGGTGGGTTGATTTGAATTTCATTAAGGGCAAGGGGCTAGGGAGTAGGGATTGGTGGTCTTCAAATGTGTGGTGCAGTCTTAATACAAGGAGGGATATAGCATTTTGAGAGGAAATATGGTGTCGAGACTGTAGGTTACAGGATGAGTTTCCCCATTATATGGGGTTGTGTAAGGACTTATTCATTTAATAGGTTATAAATTCAAAGAATAAATAGTAAAGATGATTAAATTTAAGTTTTTTTTTACTTAAATTACTAATTGATTTGAGATCTGATGAATTTATTAGTTTGATAATGCTACATGGTTGTATTCGGTTGATGATAGAAGGATGTGAGAGAAGAAAATAATTTTTTTTTCTTCGGAGGGTTTTAGTTGAGTTTCAGGAAGTTCTCGGAGAATCCGTATCAAAAGAGAGAGGTTGCATTTAGCAAACTAAATTTACTAAATACAATCCAATGCTATATAAATTCTTTTTCTTTTAATTTTCTTATTTTTCTTCTCCTTCGATAATTTTTCCGTCGTTCGTTTTCTCTCTCTCGCTGCAAACTTTCATCCCTTGCATGGTGGTCGAAACGTTGACGGAATCCGACGCGATCTCTTCCATTGCTTTTTATTCTAAGAGATAATCAATATAGGTATGTCTAATCATAGTTTTCTAAACCTTTTTCCGGTCATTTTCATTCAAGATGAAATTTATTTGAAAATCTTGATTTGTAAGGTTCCTGTTTAATTTGGGATTCTTGTCAGGTTCCTGTGTTGTTTCTTCGATTAATTCTTCCCTTTATGTTTTAATCGACTTTTGGATGGAGAAATAGGTAAGGGAAACTCTTTTGTTGATTTTTGTTAATGGATAAGCGATTTGGTAGTTGAGAGATTTGAGCTATTTGAAATAGCGAGTCTTTTGACTATACTTTGAGCTACTTAAGATAACATTTATTTTAATCGTGTTTTGAGCTATTTAATATAGCGTGTGTTTGATTTTGATTTGAACTAAATGAGTTAGCATATTTGTTAATTATGATGTTAGCTAATTGAGTTAGTGTATTTGTTAATAATGATGTGAGCTGATTGAGTTATCGTATGTTAGCATTTCATAGTTGAGATATATGATGTGCTGTGTAGTTGATGATTATTATGAGAGTGATGTTTGATCTTGAATTAGATGATTATTTGATAGTTTGGATGTGGCAGTTATGGTAGGGTAACTTAGTTTTTGTTGAATTGATTTTTTGTGACTGAAATTGAATTATTTGAATGACAATTTATTATTTGGACTTGTGATGTAATGCATATGATTGGAATGCATGATGAGAATATATTTATTGATATTGTAGGTTGTGGACAGTTACAATTGGGTAACTTAGCCTTGGATGATATGTTAGGTGGGGTACATTTATGTCAGAGACACAACTGAGGTCAATGTAATCTAGAATATCAGATATGCGATGGGATATTTTTGTGATTTACATTGTGGTCCTGATACCATATATGCAAAGGGGTGCCTAAAGGACATACTCAGACAACAACAATGTGTCACAAAGTGTCAGGTAGACACTAGACATTAGTTTTTGGTGGTTAGATGAGTATTGCTTAGACTTAAATTAGTTGTAACACAGGCAGATTGGACGTGTGTCGCCAATTGGAAGAGGTCTTAAGTTGCCTTGATGTTCGAACTCAATGTCAATATTCTGGAATATGTCACGTCTAAACATCATATTGTGTGAAAAACTTGTATTCATAGGAATATAAGTGTGTTTGATTTTATTGATTATGATATTTAATTTATATTTTCTTGATTGGTTGTGAGTGTTTATGTTCAGGTGGAACATAAGAACGATTGCTTGGTTGTTTACTATTAGTGAATGTGTATTGATGATACTAAATATAAACGTTGTGCCACTTTCATGCTTTATGATTAATGTAACGGTATGTTGCGTATTATGTAAGTTTACACTTACAATGCTTGTGTTTTTTTGTATGACTATGATGGTCGTGCTTTGCACGAGAGCAAATAATAGTGATGATGCAGAAAGGCAAAATGCTCTGAAATGAAGTATGTTGGATTGTGGCTGGAAGTCTCAAAGGATGTTATTCTATTGTTCAACATGTATATACGAGAGTTGTGTAAAAATAATGTTATTTGAATTTAGAGGCATCATTGTTAAGTTAATATGGTGGTAACACAAGCAAATTGGATGTGTGTCGCCAATTGGAAGAGGTCTTAAGCTACCTGAGTGTCTGAACTCAATGTCGATATTCTGGAATATCTCAAGTCTGAACATCCTATTGTGTGCAAAGCTTGTATTCAGGGGAATATAAGTGTGTTTGATTTGATTGATTATGATATTTAGTTAATATTTTATTGATTGGTTGTGAGTGCTTATGTTGTTCAGTTGGAACAGGATGAAGTTTGCTAGAAGAAAGTAATTCAAAGTACACTATTTGGATTAGAGCCTTCCATTTGCTATAATTTACCTTACATTCTTTTGAGTGGATAAAAGCCCTTTATCATTGGCAGATTTCCCTAATATTCAAGTAAACAACCATCTAGAATAGACTTTAAGGATTCTTGTGATTCTAGAGGATTCAGCTACAGGAGAACCGGGAACGAAGAGCTTTCCCCCCTTTTTTTTCCGCTTGGCTCTTTGGTCTTAATAATACTGGTTTTTAAGAATGAGTAATTGCCCTTCTTCGACCCTTACTGTCCAACTTGAGAGCAGATATCTAATGAGTAATTGATTGTTTACTATTAGTGAATGTGTATTGATGGTACTAAATAGAAACATTGTGCAACTTTCATGCTTTATGATTGATGTAATGGTATGTTACTATTATGTAAGCTTACCCTTGCAATGTTTGTGTCTTTTTTGTATGACTGTGACGATCATGCTTTACACGAGAGCAAATAATAGTGATGATGTAGAGAGGTAGAATGCTCTGAAATGAAGTATGTTGGATCGTGGTTGCAAGTCTCAAAGGATGTTATTATATTATTCAATATGTATATAAGAGAGTTATGTCAAAATAATGTTATTTGAATTTAGAGGCATTGTTGTTAAGTTATGTGATTATTATTTTATTATGGAAGTTATGTGAATATGGTGTAAAAAGATAGATGAATTATGATATGCATGCCATAAGAATGTAGAATTATATGTCAGTATGTTGATTGATTTTGGCAGTAGGAGTTCTACTATCGTCCAGGTTCTGTTATATAAGAGGTCTAGCTGGGCGATAGCTGTCTCTAGCTACCTTAGGTCTCGCCAGACGATGAAGTTCGCTAGTGAACTAAAATTGTGTATACTTTGTTATATTTTATTTTGAACTTTGAAAGTGTTGTAATGTATGCTTTAATATTGAGAATAGTGTAATAAAAATTTTATATATCAGTATTTGGGAATATAGATAATAGTAAATTTAAATAATTATTAAGAGAATTTATGGTATAAATGGTGTATAAAAAATTTGGGATGTTATAGGTTGCGTTAGATAAAAAAGGTCTTTGTTGCAGAGAAGCACTTTGGGGAGTCAGGGTGGAAATGGAAGTGGAGGAGGAGGTTTTTCGTTTGGGAAGAAGAGATATTAGAAGAGCTAATAATAAGGGCAAGTAATGTGACTTTGTTGGAAGAGGTAACCAATAGGTGGGTGTGGTATTTGGAGAAATCAGGTTTTTACTCTGTATCCTTGGTGTACAGGTTTCTTTCGTTGGATTGGTAGAAGATATTAATATGTTCTTTAAGCAGATGTCAGAAAAAGGTTTACCCCAGAGGTTCAATTGCTAGTGTGGTAAATTGGAGCTGATAGGCTGCCAACTAGGAAGAACTTGTTGAACTGAAATATCATAATAAAAGGAAAAGAGTTGTGTGGGTTTTGTGGTCGATCTATGGAGATAGGTGTTCATCTATTCTTTACTTGTGAGATGTGTTACAAGGTTTCGTTGTAGTTATGTTGTTGGTGGAGCTTTACAACAATGCTAGCAAGTGACATTAAATCTCAGTACTACCAATTCCTGGGACTGGTATTTGGAAATCAGAATCAGCAAAAAGCTTGGATTTTTCTGTGGTTCGTGGGACTGTGGCTTATATGGAAAGCCAGGAATGCTGTGATTTTTAACTATAAGAATCTCACAAGTCAACAAATTGTCGAAGCTACTCAACTAGCTGCATGAGAATGGTGTCTCGCATAACTAAACTTACAACGCACTCCTTTACAAAATGGACTATGAATCCTTGGTTCTATATACATGGGATGTGAGTACTTTTTGGTTTCGTGTGGCATTTTCTGCCACCTTATATTATACTATACTGAAAGGCATCTCTTGGCAAGTAATATTCACAATTACTGTTCACATGCTATGGAAATCATGTAATGACTTTGTGTTCAATGGCAAACAACTTGTTGGGGAAAGGATTGTTGATTCCGTGGTTTGTTGGGGCAGACAAGTTTGCCATATTCATAATCTTGATTTGTTGCATGTAACCCTTGTGCATCGTATTCAACAGGTGATGTGGCAACTACCTCTTGTTGGATGGGTAACAATGAACATTGATAGGTCTATAAGCCTTAAGGTCAGGGTGCCACCTGTGCTGGCGTACTTCAAAATAAAGCAGGTTAATGGTTGGATGGCTTCGTAAGAAATCTAGGATCAACTAACGTAACAATGGCAAAATGATGAGGGATAACTTCCACTCTCCAATATGCTTGGGATAAAGGAATTTGGAAACTCCGTGTTGAATGTGACTCCAAAGTGGCCTTGGATTTCTCAATGGTGGGGTCGTTTGATCTCACATGCATTACCCTATAGTGCGATTCATTAAGGAATGGGCTAGTAGGGATTGAGAGGTTATATTTGTTCATATTTTTCGAGAGGCTAATATGCTAGCAGATAAATTAGCATCCATGAGTTACATGTATCCTTTTGGAACTCATATCCTAGATCGACCCCTATTGTCTGCTCCCTGTTGTTGCAGATGGATGCTATGGGTATAGCCATAGCTCGAAATGTCCATTTGTAATTTCATGTTTCTAGGTGTTTAGCCCTCCTAAAAAAAAGGCATCTCTTGTACTTTTTGCTTTTATCAATATAAGTTTTTGCCTATTGAAAAAAAAAATTTGTTTTCATTATCTAAAAAGTGTTTGCATTTTCAAGTTTTCAACATTAAAAAAATATGTTTGTTTTTACTTGATATTTTCTATTTTCAAAAAAGAATATTGTTAAATTTAATCAATTTTAGCAAAAATATTATAAATTATTTATATATATAGTTTAAAAATTAAAATATATTTATATATTGTTTTTATATAATATTATTATTAAGTTTTCACATAGTGTTAACTTATGAAAACAATTATATAATATTAAAACTTGAAGTTATATTCCTTCCTTTTATATATTTTTTTGAAAGGCAAAAGTTTGAAGTTATAACTAATTAACTTATTCTTTCTAATAAAATAAGTGAGTATAAGTTATGAAATCCCATAAATAATGTTTTAAACTAATAATATTTATTTATTTTATTAATTATAATAATTCAAAATATTTTGAGTGAGATTTTAAATTAATTGCTTGTTAATTAACCAAAACCAACAACGGTCATTAAAAACACAAACAAAATTACAAAAACAAAAACTTGAACATGGGAATTTTGGGATGTTGTCATTTACCGAAATAAAGCAGCTTGTGCAGTTTTTGGAGTTATAGATAGCTGGTAAACTGTTAAGTAATAGCTGCATATCCTAGGTGAAGAAAAATTACTATTTATTGACCGACTAAGAGGTGTTTGTAGAATTAATTTCATATTAACATATTTGATAAAATTGATTTTATGTAAATGTACCTTTTTGTTTGGAAAGATTTGTTAAAAAATTGATTTTCTTATAGAAAGTGGTTATCAAAATATATTTTAAGGTTGTAATTACTAAAATGCATCTTAACTAATTGTTGTTGTCTTTTATATTGTAATTTATTATTTTAATTATCAATTGATATTTATATTATTAATTTAATAATATTTAAAAATATTAATTGATATATAGTTAAATATGTATTTGGTCCTTATAAAATTAACAAATTTTGTTTTTCGTTATTGTAATTTTTTTTAATTAACATGTTCCTATAATTTCTTTTTTGTCTGCTTTACGTGTCTTTGTGTAACTAGTATGCTTAATTAGCTGACGTGTCTTCCTTCTCTCTTAGTCAGTACAATCTACATGAAATTAAACTTTTGAATGTAGAATTAACAAATTTAAATTTAAATCTCCACCTTGTCTCTCACATGATTATCTTTCCTTATATCATCATCTTTGTTGCTATCTTGGAATGCATATTTGATGAAGGTGATGTAAACCCTAAAATCATTTGTGTGAAAATCATCAAGTAATTATGGTGCAGAACCAAATTGGAACAAGTCTTAATATGTACTTCACTTCTCCAAGTTGAGTTATACGACATATGTTGGAAATAATAGTGAATTGATATTAATCAATTATATTTTATCATTATCTGACAATTTAAGATATGATGATAATCATATCTTATAATATCTTTACGATTATTTGAATGAGATTATAGTAAGATTGACTCTGTGATGGGTTGAGTCAATCATAAAAAGCACATTTGAGGGGTCTCTGCCTACCCTGGGGGATTATAAATTTGTCATCCCATTAAGCAAATTACAACAACAATACACATTTTCTAAAATAATCCCCTACAAAGTAGGTAGTAAAACCCTCAAGAGTTCTTATTGAACTCATATCTCTATCTTTTGTTCTTGAAGATTAAGAACTTCAATTCAATATATTTGAGGTACACAAATTCTCTTTCCTCTATCTTTTTATATTTAATTCTCTATACATACTATAATCTTGTATATATTGATTTAAGGTTTCCTTTTATTTCCATCAATTGGTATCAGAGCCAAATTAGATACATATTATGGTTGTTTTCTATTTGAGAATTATGATTGTTTTCTATTAGAAAATTAGATTTGAATTGAAGATTTTTTGTGTTATTAGTGAAATTTTATAATATAGTTTACTATTATCTTTTTCACAAAAAAAAATGAGGTTTTACGCTACTTGTTATTGTTAAAATAACATGTTAAAGTTTCATTCCCTTACTTTTACATGGATAAATTATATATTGAAACTTCTTTTTAAGTGCTACCCCTTTAAAACCTAGTTTTCTTTTAAATAATTATGGGGTAAATTGTTTTCAAAATTACTTAATGGTTTTCCTTTTTTATGTTTGACCAATGTGAGTCATTTGTGTGGGCAACATAATATATTTGTGTTAAATTTACTTTAGAAAGTGTTAATGGGGTTGCATAGACTCATTTTTATACCCATATTTTTGTGATTTGGTCAATAGAGAACTTTGTCGTTTTGATACGATCATGTATGATGATTCGTGTGTTAAATTCATTCTCAGAAGCATTGAATGTGGTTGCTAATTTTTTATATTCTTATTTTTTCAAAAATACCATATTTATTTAATATTTTTATATTATTAGTATTTTTTAGTATAAAAAAAAATTTGATTAATTCAAGATTAAATTATAATTTTTTTACTATTATAATCCTGAATTTTTGACCTATTTTCAATGTGGTAATTCTTTACCGTATTTGTATTCTCTAATTATACTGTACTCTCTTTAATATTGAATTATCATTTATAAATTCATTTTAGGTTATTTTATTAATTATACACAATCTTAATTGTCCTTCTCTTATGAGCATAATTTTCTTTATTAATTTGCATTATTATTACTTGTCTATCATGGGTATAATAATGTGAATTTTGTATGTTGGTCATATAATATATATGATTAACATTATGCAAATTTATTGGACAATATGCATAATTTCTTTTTTTCATTTACATAATTATAATTTCACTATTTTTGCATTGATGATAACTATACTCTATCGGTGTATTGTTATTAATGTAATTTGGTGTTATACAATGTACCTTTCTTGGCTTATGTTAATGATTTTTTTATATCCTATCGGTATTAGGATTTTATTGATATAAGTTATAGTGTATTGTAATTTCCTTAGGGATTCTCTTTTAACTGAACTTTTAGAATTACATAATGTTTTCCTATTTTTGTAATGTTCAGTTTATTTTCCTCATTTGATCATATTTAGTTATATTTATATGGAACCAAAATTTACACTCTCATTTCCTTTTGTTCCATAATGACTTATAACCTTTAATTGGACATTTTTTCCTTCAAAACAAAAAAAAATGTTGCATTTTTTGTGGTGCAAATTTTCTATATATATATATTGATAAAGAAATATTTGAATTTTATTTAGCACTCTGGGTATTTTTTTTGTTATGTCAACTTATTTTTCTTTATCAAGTGAAAAGATTTTGTATATTAGAATTTTAATTAATATTTTATAAAATAAATTGTCGTGATATAAGATTTTTATCTTAAATGTCCAATTAATCATACATGTGGAAAAACAAATGTTCTTGATAAAATTATTTTTTCTTATCATATTTTAATTGATCAAAATTTTAGAAGTATATAATTTTGTATCATGTCTCGAGACTTATCTATCTGTATTGTCATATATTCTTATGCACATTTAATTATGATATGACATACTTTATAGGACTTGACTATTTATTTTTGTCCTATTTTAATTGAGATACATAATTCATTGTATCTTAATAGACATCTTTAATGGATGTTAAAAGCATTTTGTTGGGCATTTCACATTAATTCTTTTGGTATACAATTAAGTACTGTGTATTTCTTTACCCAAAATTTCACATTTTGTTTGGTCAAAATTCTATAAGTATATTGTAGATGCAATACTCCTATAGGGTATGATTTTCTACTTTGTAAAAAAGTGCTTATTATGATAGTACTTCTATTAAGTACAATTTACACTATTGAAGTACTTATAAATTTTTTTTTGTTTGGACGAATTATCTAAGTGTTTGCTCAATTGACATTTTGTGGCCACAATAATCTGAGTGTCATTTTATATAAACTAGGTGTCTATGAGGTTTTAGTAGGGAATTTATGGATTTCCTACTTATCTTTGGATTCTTACATAGTCACTCATTTTTGAAACTCGGATTAGTTAAATGTCAAATATTATAGAGCATTTATGTAGCCTATATGTAATTACATATGTTATTAGGATATGATGAATAATTAGATGCATGTAAATTATGCTTTCTTACCTATATAATTTTTCGGACTCAAGTAAAAAAAAATATATTAATTAAACACTTTTTTATTCACTGGTCAAATACTTAACTTTGGAGTTTTATAACTCATATGGTTTGGTTAAGTTTTGATGTCTTAGATCAGTGGGAGTCTAAAAACTCTGTTATGAGATATGTGTGAAGTAATATAATTTTAGTAACATATCTCTTAGCATTTTTGGATGCTTGAGACCATGTAGTATCATTTTATTGAACTACATTATTTTATATACTTTATGAGAAATATTTGTTAATGTGCATGATATATATCCCTATCGGATATTATTTTGTAGCTCAAATTTCTCATTGTCTAATATAAGATTTGTCTATAATTGTCTTTCTAGCTTAATGATTTATCTTTGTATTATCGATTAATACCATCCAAGTGGGAGAATGTTGGAAATAATAGTGGATTGATATTAATCAATTATATTTTATCATTATCTGGCAATTTAAGATATGATGATAATCATATCTTATAATATCTTTATGATTATTTGAATGAGATTATAGTAAGATTGACTTTGTGATGGGTTGAGTCAATCATAAAAAGCCCATTTGAGGGGTCTCTGCCTACCCTGGTGGATTATAAATTTGTCATCCCATTAAGCAAATTGCAACAACAATACACATTTTCTAAAATAATCCCCTATAAAGTAGGTAGTAAAACCCTCAAGAGTTCTTATTGAACTCATATCTCTACAATAATCATTCATAGGGTTTTTGTTCTTGAAGATCAAGAACTTCAATTCAATATATTTGAGGTACACAAATTCTCTTTCCTCTATCTTTTTATATTTAATTCTCTATACATACTATAATCTTGTATCTATTGATTTAAGGTTTCCTTTTATTTCCATCAGCATATACATAAGGGATTATAAAGGTCTAATTTTTTTTGTTCTAGATCTGTAAAAGATATAAATGTTGCTTTATACAAAAATCTGCAAGGCAGAGTTCCAAATTGATATGACTTAGTAAAATGAAGAATATTCAATTTTTTTTTGGAAAAAAATTATTCAACAATAGAACACATCTTCGCTGAATGAGTAGAGCACTTTGCGCGATGGAGGATGAAGAAAACTTGAAAGAAGCATTTCGTTTGTCTTGAACAGAATCAATCCCTTTTCCATTTCATGGTTACTCAACAAAACAATGGTTTTGGAGTTTGCCTTAGCTTCATTGAATATGAATTCAAAGGTAACAGATAATATGATGATATAAGAGAAGATTATTACGTGAGGGAGGAGGTGGAGGTTTAAAATTTTAATTTGTTAATTTCACGTCTAAAAATTTAATTTTATGTAAGATTTTATTGACTAGGAGAAAAGTGGGACACATAAACTAATTAAGCATACTAATTACACAGGGAGATGTAAAACAAATGAGAGATTCTCTGTTTATTAAGTCAATTTATGATTTTGAGTTAGAAGAGCATCTTGATGATTCAATTCAAAGACACCTTTCTTCTGAGATGGATATCTTGAATATTGGACCTCTAAATCAATAGTAGACATATTCTCAATGATTCTTTTAGCATGTTTAGGAGTATTGTTAAAAAAAAAGCCTTCAACTGAAGCATTCAACAAAGGTTTTGTCTAAGACTCTAGTCCAGATAAGAAAATAATAAGTTGGGTTCCTTCTTCAAACCCATCAACTGGATACTTCCCGAGCAGTGATTTATACCTATCACTAGCCTCACAAAGTGATTTGTTAGCTCCTTGCTTGAAGCTGATATATCTATCTTTCTTTTGATTCCCCTTGGTTGGAGGGGAAAACTTGGTGATGAATTTTTCCACCAACTCTTCCCATGACTTCTGAGCATTATACAAGAAGGACTGAAACCGCTCCTTAACTTCCTTGCCAAAGAGAAAACAAATAGGCTTAATCTGATCACATAATCATTCACCATTTGAATTGATGGGACAACCCATAAAATTGGTTGTCCTGGACCAAAATAATCAGAGCATACTTCACTTAAGATTTCTTGCTTAAGTGGTTGGTCGTGTTATGCTTTTAAATTGCTTGAGACCAGTGTAAGTGGTATAGTCTCCTAGGGTACGGGTATTCTTATGTATTTCTTCTTCCTCTGACATGATTGATTCTTCTATAAGCTCTAGTAGAATGGATTTTGGAGGTGATATCTCTACACTAGCCTACTTTTCAAAAAGCTTCATTCTTCTTGTTAAGCTATTAAACCTCCTAGTGAGTGTTCTAGTTATATGTAGTATTTGATAAATATTATTGATCTGACAAGATCTATAAGGAAATTATTTTTACTAGAAACTAATGAAGGCAAGGCTTAAATAACATAAAAGAGTGAAGTAAGAGTTAATGATAATAGAAGCTTGGTTAGGTTTTGATTTTACCATACCATGCCTCTAATGCATACATGGACTACAAATCATCGTTTATCACTCACATTCTCATCACCCATAAAAATACCCTTAACCTCAATCTTTTGCAAGTAAGGGACTAAGCTATTTGAGGTTTAAACTATTAATCTCTCACATAATCTAAAGTCAAATAACTTGCATTAAGAAAATGAACTCACGATGGCAATGGGTTTTGAAAAACATACCAGATCAAACGGTGCAACCGGGAACTGGACTGGTGTACGGTGCATTGTTTCCTAATAATTGAGAGCTTTCAAAACTAGGAAAAAACTGGATGAACTGACACAAAATGGTAAAATCAGTCAAAACCGGCTAGTTCATGGGTTGAACTCTTTTTTTTTTTTTAAAAAAAGAAAACTTATAGGTAAAAAATATAAAAGAAAATGGAAAACAATAGTTGAAATTTTCTGCACACGAATCAGAAGTACTCTTATAAGGTATTGTGAAATAAAAAATCTTTATAAGAAATTTTTGCAAAAAGTACTTACGACTATAAAAAAAAATTAAAAATGATGTTTTGCAAAAAAATATTTATAACTTAATAAGATGTATTACTTCTTTTGTTTTTACTTAGTATATTAATATATTAGTACTAAAATATAAAAATAATATTTTATTGAATCCGGTTCAACCCCGGTTGAACCTTTGAACCCTGAACTCATGCCTTTATCGGTTCAATGACTGATCCAGTTTTGAAAACCTTGGTTTTTACTCTCTCTCAAGCAATAAACCTCATTAAGAGTTTTTCGCATTTTACAAGCTAAAATCCTCTCTCGAGATCACTTAATAAGTAAAATCTACAAAATATAAAGAAATAAAGCATAAGGTAAAGAAGAATTATAATAATGAGCAACAAACTTTGATTGATAGAGCAAAATATACAAAAGAGTTTAGGTATAGTTACATCAAACCTCAATCAATGATGAACCTAGTCAACCATGGGGATCTGAAACATGACTAATGAAGGGGAAATACAAAAAAAGGTTGTAAGTGAGGTGAAATAATGTAAGTGAGCTTTGAGGATACCTTAGGTCACCTTGGTGTTTAACTTTTTCCTCCAACAAAAGACGTCCTTTTTTAATAACTGAAGGCACCAAATGGCAGATCAAGCGTTGGATGCTCATGAGACAGACATTGGGTGTCGAGAATGCAAAAATACACCCTTTTTTTGTTGGCAATGTTGGGCGTCCACAAGTTGGCTGCTAGTTGCAACAAAAATGGCTCTCTAGTTGGGTGCCTAGACATTACTATGACACCAATTAGGTTCAAAACCTCTTTACACTTATTTAGTCTTTCTCAAAAACCTGTCTCAAAAAACAGAAAAATAAATGTAAACCTAAGACTAACTTCCTAAGTAAATTTATTTTAAATGAAAATGAGGGAAAACAATACCTCAAATGAGAAGAAATTAGGATTATTGCTCTATTTTATCTATGTAAAAATAGGTAACTTAGACGTTTATTACTAGAATAAAGAAATTTTGGTTCCCTGTAGACAAAAATAAGATAACTTGACAAGTTTTTAGGGCCAGTCTCACAGTGTGTTTTATTTGTCAATTTAACTGGTTGAAAGTTGAAAATTTAGTTAAAATGGTAGCTAAAATTATTTCAATTCCATTTGGTAAGCAGATAGCTAGAGTTTTTTAGGTAGCTACTAGCTGTTTTTGAAAAACTATCCCAATTAGTTTTTTTCAAAACATATCCTATTTTTAGGTACTACCTCATCTTTTACAAATTTACATTTTATTAATCAATGAATTGTTCCCACTAATTATCCCTCTGCACATGACATAATCTCTCTCCTCATTAATGTAATTATAGTAATTTATAATTTAAATATATAATTATAAAAAATTATAATTTAAACATGTACTTTAAAATTTATATATTTAATTCTAAAATAATATAATTTAAATATATAGTTAAGTAATTTATAATTTAAATATGTTATTTATAGAGATTTATAATTTAAATATGTAATTATAGAAATTTATAATTTAAATATATAATATAAAAATTTATAATTTAAATATATAATTTTATAATAATAATTTAAATATATAATAAATTTATATTATTAAAATATGTTATAGTTATTTTAAGTACCCCATTATTGATCTAATGATTAATTATGCCCTTATTTTTCATTTTATAATTTTCAGCTAGTTAATAAACTAGTTTTACCAAAAACTTATAACTAGTTTTTCAGCTTTTAACTTTCATCTAACTTTTTTCAGCTAATTTTTCGAAAAGGACACTGGCTTCAAGTAACCTAGACTCATAAAATCAAATCTATTGGCTTGACATTGTTCATTTTTAAAAATTTATATAGATTTAGACAAAAAAATTGGACCAAATTGAACTAATTTGATGAGTCACTTTTCCATTTATTATTAATAATATTTTTTTTTAATTTTAAAAACCACTTATAATTATTAAATTATTATTTTCAATAACATAAAATGGTTGACATGTCAAAATGACAATCACATCATCACTTAATGTTAGATATTTAATGATATGAGCTATTTTAAAACAAAAACATATTAAGAGGATTTAAATAAAATAAAAAACTTTAAAAGATTAAAATAAAAATTGGGTTTTTTTTTATCAAAATTTGGTTAAGTCTATTAATAATAATAATTTTTATTTAAAAGAGAAACAATAAAATTTGACATGGCAAAAATATTAGCATGCTATCATACATTATGTAACTAAGAGCATCTCTCATCAAAAGATCAACTTTGTGATTTTAGCCTATTTTTTTATAGATCACTATGTCACATCTCTTTTAAGATCTATCTAATTTTTTATTTCGGGAGATTAAACTTTGTGATCTTAAAACACTTTTTATAGGTTTTACATTTAAGGAAAAAGAATAAAAAATGTTTATTTTGGAGTGCATGTTTAGGAGTTTCATATTGACAAACTCATAAATGAATTTTAACATTTTTTGTGGGTCTATAGTGTCACATAAGAGTTTTTATAATTTTTTACTTTATTGGGAAAAGTATGATTCATTTGAGTTATTAACTTATTTTTAATTATCTCATAATTTTAAAAATGCTGAAGAACCAGTTATTTAGCGAGAACGGTTCTTCTACCATAGAGAACCAATATCTTTCTTTAATGATTTTTGTGAAGAAGATTTCTTACTTATCATTTAAAAACTATCACTAATTATGCTTTTATATATAGAGTGTTTCTCACGAATATATTTTAGAGACTAAAATAAGAAAAAAAATTTAAAGATTAAAATAAAAAATAAAAAAATTCCAAAAAAAAATAATAATTAAACCTTATATACATTAAAGTCTTTTCAACACTATATATACATATATCATAAATTTAGAGTTGTTAAAATGGGTCGGACTTACAAAATGGGATAGATTGGACTTAAAAAAAAAAGCTCCAAATGGAAATAGTTTTTTTTTTGTACCTATGTAAATGAACTTAGGTTGGGCTAGCTCGATGGATCACTGACCAATTCGAATACAAATAAAAATATATAAATTTTAGAATATACATTAAAAATATATAATATACTGTTAAAAATATTTATCAAATACAAAATATACATATCATATGTATTTTTATGTCATTTTTTTTATTGATTTAGGGTGTTTTTTGGATTGATTTGTATATTATTTGGACTCGTATGAGATTATATTTTGATGTTATTTTAGACTTGTTTGTGATATTGTTTTGGATTGATTTAGTGCTTGTTTGACAATAGTCTATAAAACTCGTTTTAGTATTTTAGTATTTAAAACTAAAAAAACTTGTTTGATTGCTGTTTTCTTTAAATAGTTTTAAAAACCAATTTTTCTTTTTTAGTTTTTAAAAATTAGAAAAGAACAACTGTAAAACAGTTTTTTTTTTAAATTTTGTATTTTTTTTTGAAAATTCAAAAATCAGGGAGAATAGGTGATTTTTTTATTTCATTAATGACATTTTTTTAAATACGAGAAATATGTTTTTTTTTCACATTTCCAAAATATTTTTCAAACAACACTTACCAAATAATTTTTTTTCCTCTTTTTCTCGAAAATATATCTTGGAAACTATTTTTTAAAATTTACTATGTACTTGTTTAGGAACACTTTTATGAAACTAATATAAGTATTTTATTATTTAAAAATTAAAAAATTCTTTTGGTTAAGGTTTTATTAAAATAGTTTTAAAAAAATAATTATAATTTTTTAGTTTTTAAAAACTGAAGAAAGGAACAACTAAAAGTAGTTTTGCCTTTTAGTTTTGTATTTTTTTAAAAACTCAAAATAGAAGGATAATAAGTTATTTTTTATTTTCCATTAATAACATTTTCATAAATATAAATCAATTTTCTCCATTTTTATATCTTCAAAACAGTTTTGGAAAAAACTTACGACACAAGTTTTTTTTCTCTTTTTTCAAAAAACAATTTTTAGAAACTATTTTTCAAAACTCTTTTACAAAACTAAAAATAAAACAAAACCAATGAATCCCTTTTTATTGTTTTGAATTGATTTGGGATTATATTATAAAATAAATTTATTTTTAATAAAAGTTTAGATTTTGATTTTTTTAAAAAAGATCTTGTGGCCCAATACAGGAGTAGATTGAATTTAGAAATTTGCAACCAAATGTAATATTGACCATTTGTTTTGCAAGTCTGACAAGATGGATCAAATCACTTGAATAGTCAGTTCTACCTAAGAGTATGTTTGACAAATGTAGCTGAAGATTGAAACGCTGATTGTAAGTGTTTGATAAGGCTAATTTATTAATTAGCTGAAAATCATAAAATGATAAATAAAAACATAATTAATCATTAAATAAAAAATGAAATATTTAAAATAATTATAATATATTTTAATAATATAAACTAATTACATGCTTAAATTATAAAATATTATAATATATATTTACATTATAAATTTTTATAATTACATATTGAAATTATAAATTATTATAATTATATATTTAAATTATAAATTTTTATAACTATATATTTAAATTATAAATTAATTACATTAAAAAAGAAAAGAGATTATTGCTATTGTACAAGAGAGAATTAATGTAAAATAATTAATTAATTAATAAAAAATAAAGTTATAAAAAAATTTAAATAATAACTCAGAAATTTGTTAAAAAGCTAATTAAAATAACTTTTCAGAAAAAAAAATAGTAACTACTAAAAGAGTCGTAATTTTACACTCATCAAACAAATGATATCATTTCTACTGGTTGTTGAGTTTTTTTGAAATGGCAAACCATTGTATGCGTTTTCATTTATGGACTCTTAATTCCATCCCCTCTTTAAACCCATATCCAGTTCCGGTTATTTTACCCTAATTCCTCCATTCCCACGAATTCTGGAGGGAAGTAAGTGAATGTGAACGAATTAGTTAGTGGAATGCGAGTCGCCCTTCTTTCGCGTGCGCCTGCTCCTCTTCTTTCTACCGCCTTGCTTAAATTCAAATCCGCTGCAACCTCCACTAGGGTTTGTCGCATGGCCGCTTCACCTTCTTCTGGAGCGGCTCGCAGCGGCGCTCCTTCTGCTTCCTCCGCCATTGATTTCCTGTCTATCTGTCACCGCCTCAAGGTAAACGAGCTTTGTATTTTGTAATGTACTTCTTCGTTTCTCAGAAATGCCGAACAAATTAAAGAGATGATGGTTGCTTAATTTTGATTGCTAAAATTATCAGCACGCGTTTCCTAAGCTTGATGTCAGAATGAAACTTAGTCTTATTTGATTGGCGTTGTGTCACACTTATAAAAGCTCGTTTCACTTTGCACTTGCACTGTTTCGTTTTGTTTTTTAGATTTGTCCGCTTTTAAATTTTAATTTGTTGTGCTCTGCCTCTAACTTGTTTGGATTCTGTCTGGTATCTGAAACAGACAACAAAGAGAACAGGGTGGGTACGAAAAGATGTTAAGAATCCAGAATCCATAGCTGATCATATGTATCGAATGAGTTTGATGGCTCTGATTGCATCAGATGTCCCTGGTGTAGACCGAAACAAGTTAATCCACCTTCCGTTTTCCTCAGCTGTATATATGTTTCTTGATGACTATTTTATTTATTTGTTTATTTATTTTTGTAATGAATCTGGCAATAATAGAATGGGAGGTAGGCTTTCTAAATTTTGTTTGTCTGTTAATTTTCAGGTGCATTAAAATGGCTATTGTTCATGACATTGCAGAAGGTATGCTATTCTGCTGCTTTCTTTTTGTTATTTGTTTGGGCCTGGTAAAAGTGGTTCCTCCTGTGTACTGTGTTGTTTATCAATAATGACAATGATATAGTATTGTGGACAAATATGGCTGAGTTCAGCTGGAGATTAATAATTTAGCGAAATATAATAAACTTAAACAGTGCACGAGATTGGTGAATAGAAGGGCAAGTTTAGGTTTGAATTTTTAAGATGTATTAGTTTATGAACAACATAGTTTTGTAGGTGGAAACCTCGACAGCAATAAGTTTTATGCAAATTGATTATTGATCCGGAAACTAACATACATGAATACACATGCATTTTCCCCCTCTATTCTGCTGTTTTCATCTTACCTTTGAGAACTTAATAAATCCCTAAAAGGCTAGAAGTCAATATGAGTGAATTTGAATTACATAATGCCAGCAGCAGATTGGATGCAGACAAATTCACAATGCCTCTGTAACCCCTATTTTGATTTTATTATTAACAAAGCAGGTTTTGGGTTTTCTGGTTATTAGGCTCTTTAATGCAATATGTTGTAATATCATCATATGTCTCGTGTTCTCTCTTCAGACTTCAGATCTATAATTTCATTTGTTCACTTTGTTAAATAGCCATTGTTGGGGACATAACACCAATGGATGGAGTTTCAAAAACAGAAAAGAATCAACGAGAACAAGCAGCACTAGATCATATGTGTAAAGTACTTGGAGGAGGATCTACAGGTACTTTATTTTTTCCACTATGTACATGAGTTTATTAATGAGAGAATAACGAAAACTCACATCTCTCGGTTTTTAATTGAATTTTCATGTTGAAGCAAAGGAAATAACTGAATTATGGACGGAGTATGAAGAAAATTCTTCTCCAGAAGCTAAATTTGTCAAGGACCTTGATAAGGTTTGTTGCTTTTTGCTGTTATCTTTCAATGAATCATATTTGAGTCATACCTTTTGACTTGTGTGTGTGTGTGCGTGGTGCAATAGCTTGGTATGGTGTAGGGAGGCCCCCATCACTAGATTGGTGCCAAAGGGATCAAGAAGTCTCCACTAGGGGACCAAGAGAGTCAGGGAGAGACACTGGGGGGAATGGGAAAGGGCTGTTTCACTGGGATGGGGTATTGAACCTCCTCTCAAGAACTTGCAATGTCCCAACCAATTGAGCAGGCTTAGATGCTCTTTTTGACTGATTTTGAAAATGTGTTTTTGTGATTCATGAATTATGGACTTTTGTTTTGGATTTTCATTATATTTCCTTCCCTATTTTAGCTTCTTTAATGAATTAAGATCTATGTATCGGTCTGTACAGATTAATTTTGTATGATTCATAAAAAGGGGGAAGATGGTATAATGTAATGATGCTTTTGCACTATTACCTTTCCTCTATATCTTTCTGCCCCCATTTTTAATTTAAATTTAAATCTAATTACATACCATACTTTTCTTTTTCTGAAAAGAGAGGGCTAGGATAGATTGCATTTGGCCCTGTGTAGATTTAAACATAAAGGGAAAAAAAAAAACAAGGGTTTGATTGGTTTGATTTTGTTTTTTAGTTTTTGAAAAGAGTGTTGAAAAAAATCTTCTAAGAATTGTTTTCCTGAAGAAGAGAAAAAAAACAAACTTGTTTGGTGTTTTTTGAAAATTGTTTTGAAGATGTAAAAATGAAAAAAACTTTTTCATATTTACAGAAGAGCCATTAATGAAAAGTAAAAAACAACCTATTCTTCTTCTTGAGTTTTCAAAACAAAATTACAAAACTGAAAAGTAAAATTATTTATGGTTGTTCCCCTTTGTTAGTTTTTGAAAACTAAAAAATCAAAACTATTTTTGAAAACTATTTTAAGAAAACACTAATCAACTAAGCTTTTTAGTTTTTAAATATTAAAATATTAAAAAGAATTTTTTAAAACTTCAGCCAAACAAGTACTAAGTAACTCATTATTTTTAATATTCTATCAGACAAATGATTTTAATTCATTTACAATGGTTATGTCACATTGTGGCCTGAATTTAAAATACCTTTGGTTTTTGTCATGTACACAATTAGTTATTCTGATTCTATAAATTTTGTTCCATGCAGGTGGAGATGATACTCCAAGCTTTGGAATATGAAGACGGTGAGAGGATTTTTCAATTTGATTTTTCTTCATATCTTTTCACTTTATTATGATCATATTCAGGCCCTGAATTGTGATAACTGATAAGTTTTATTATCTTTGGCTACAAATGGGCAATTATATTCTAGCTAGGAATTTTATGGAATTTGTAGTCTATAGGGTATCATTAGTGATGAGTTATATTACAATAAGGATGATGAGGATAAACAACTATTTAACTGTGGATTCATATTTTGTTCAAATGTCTGTTATCAGTAATTTTATGTCATGTGTCTCTTTGATAGAATTGAATTGAATTGAAAAAATAATGGCCTTATATATATTTTGTATTAGCTTCAATAGAATCCCCTCTGTAATTCACTTATGCGATGATAGATAATTAGATATTGAATTTAGATACTCAATTGTAAATTGTAATAATATGATTTTGTAAAAGTGTTGTGTGTAGAACAATGCAGGATGCATTCCCTTAGTGAAGTTTTTGATAAAAATTACCTAAGTACAACATCTATATTCATAATTGTTTTAAATTCCAGTACACGATGCATTTAGAGTTTAAAATTTATACTAGTATGGTACGAATATTGGAACGAGTGGGTATTTTGGTGATTCTATGATTGTCATTTTCATTTGTAGATTTGTAATCCGTATGGTCTAGATCCTTCTAAAATGTTTTCTCATGACTTTTTGCAGAGCAGGGGAAGGATTTGGATGAATTTTTCCAGTCAACTGCTGGTATGAATTTTACTAGTATGTTATGACTATAGTGTTTGTTAATAAAAAGCAATTCCACATGAATATTTTTTTTACCTGGCCTTCTTTTTTATGTTTTGGAACAACTTGGGTAATCCTCAATATTACCTGGTTGCTAACATGAGATGGAATGTCATGACATTCCAAGATATAACTTTCAAAGTTGCTTACTTGATATGGGGATTGATCCTATGGATTTCATTTGGTTCAGTTGGTAATGCGTTGATCATATATTGGAAGATGGATGGATTTTTAACTCGTTTGCTTAAGTATCAATTATCTGCTTTTTATGATTAGATAGTGTTGATAATGTATTGGAGAAAATTTTACCCTTTTGCAGGGAAGTTCCAAACTGAAACGGGCAAAGCTTGGGCATCGGAGATAGTATCGCGAAGGAAGAGTAAATAAATCTTCGTATGCGGATCTTCCCGTCAATGGGATAGTTGTAAGTCAGGTTATATTTGGTTAGTAGATGTGGGCTTCTGTTCCTTTGTCACTGGCATTGATGGGAGTAATTGGTAGTAGAGCCGTAGAGGTATAATAACAGCGGCAAGATGTACGGACCTCCTAAAAACAGAAATGGAAGTTGTGCATGAAGCAGCGTATAGTGGATTTCCCTGTCTCACCATGATCAAATTTGTTCAATTCAACTATGTCTAACCTTCATTAGTTCTCATTAAATTGATCCCATGGGCATCAAATGGGTGGATTTTACTGGGTATGATGTTTTTTTTAAGGAGATATAAGATTGGTTTAGTAACAATGTGTAATGTCAGGAGAAGGTGAGAGAGAAGTCAAGAGTTTAAATTCTTTCACTAACATATTAACAATTAGCATTTGCTTATAAAAGAAGAAAATTGGTGAAGTTTGAAACTCTTAAAAGAGCCTTGTGCTCAGAGTCAAGTTATGTGAGAGAATGGTGGTTATAATTTATGCTTTGGATTTACGAATATCTGAATATGCAAATCCAATTTTATGGCACTCCTTTCACTCCTTTGTGCACTATGCATGACCAGCTGAATACGCATATCTTTTAAAAAGGGTTTTTTATTTACCATCTACCTTTTTTTTATTCCACACTTATTTTTTTTAACTTTTTTTAAATTTTCATTATACCTCTCTAGACATAATCCTGTTTTTAAATTATTCTTTTCTTCTCCTTTTATACCTAATACCTTCTCTCACCTACTATCTCTGTTTTTTTTTTTCACACTTTTTCCTTTCCAGCTACAACCAATCTTGCTCCTTCTCTAGACATAATCCTGTTTTTTATTCCACACTTATTTTTTTTAACTTTTTTTAAATTTTCATTATACCTCTCTAGACATAATCCTGTTTTTAAATTATTCTTTTCTTCTCCTTTTATACCTAATACCTTCTCTCACCTACTATCTCTGTTTTTTTTTTTCACACTTTTTCCTTTCCAGCTACAACCAATCTTGCTCCTTCTCCAACCACCACCAACCTTGCCCCTTTTCCACCATCATTGCGACCAACCAACCCACAATGACACTCCCAACCATTGCACCTAGCCTTCCTCTCAGTCCTATCAACTAAACTAAAATTGCACACATTTTTAATTCTCTGGTGAGACACTGTTGGAGAATATTTTGATTGCTGCTTACTCTGATTTTTATTTTGGGGTTTATAAGTGTTATATTTTATTTGATGGTTTTGATTTTTATTTTATAGTTTATAAGTGTTATAAAATAAAAATTTATTCACGTATACTTGCTTGGTTTATGTTTTGTTGCGGTTTTATGTTTAATTTTTTCATTTTATGGTTTTTTATTTTATAGTTTTTTATGATTTTTATTCACGTATATATTTTTTATTTTATGATTTTTTATTTTATAGTTTTTCTAAGTTTTTTATTCATGTATACATTTTTTATTTTATGGTTTTTTATTTTATAGTAGATATGATTTTTTATATGTATTAACTATTTTTTATTTTATATTATATATATATTATATACTAATAATTTATAAATTAGTAGTGTAAAAAATATCTAAGTTTTATTCACTTATAAAATAAAAATTTATTCACTTATAATTCTTTTTTATGTCTAGTTGTCTGGTTTATATTTTCTTGCTGTTTTTAGTTTAGGGTTTACATTTTTTTATTTTATGGTTTTTTATTTTATAGTAGATCTGATTTTTATTTTACATTATATTACATACGTGATTGGCTGTTTTTTATTTTACATTATATTATATATTACATACTAAGAATTTATAAATTAGTGTAAAAAATATCTAAGTTTTATTCACTTGTAAAATAAAAACTCATTCACTTCTAGTTTCTTGGTTTATTTTTTCTTGCTATTTTTAGTTTAGGGTTTACATTTTTTTTATTTTACAGTAGATCTGATTTATATTTTATTTTATATTATATATTAAATGGTCGTTTTTTATTTTACCTTATATTCTATATTATATACTAAATGTATTAGAATTTATAAATTAGTAGCATAAAAAACATCTAAGTTTCAAGTTTTATTCACTTTTTATAAGTGAAATAAAAAGTTGGTAAAGTGAAAGTTTAAATTTGATTAACAAATATCTAAGTTTCTTTCATGTATTGTTTTTAGAAATTAGAAATTAAGAAAAATATGTTACAATAAATATTTAAAATTGAAACATAAAATTTGAACTCTTAGGCCCTGTTCGGGGTGGTTTTTGGTTTCTAGTTTTAAAATTTCTAAAAACAAAAACTAGTTTTAGTTTTAAGTTTTCAAAATTTTAAAAACAACATTGTTTTTGCTTCCAAATTAAAACATTGGTTTCAAATCTTAACCAAAACACTAGTTGAAGGTGACAGTAAGTCATTGGTGATCGCCAGTCAGAGGTGTAGTTGGTGACCCCCGGTCGGAGGTCGCTGCCGATGACCGTTGGTCGGAGGTGGCGACCGGTGATCGCCGGTCGGAGGTGATAGCCGGTGATCGCTAATCGGAAGTGGTGGCCGGTGATCGCCAGTTGATGGCGGCGATCAATGATCGTCGGTTAGCGGTGGTGGCAGCCGGTGACCGTTGGTCGAAGATGGCGACCGGTGATCATTGGTTGGAGGTGGCAGTCGGTGATCGCCAGTCAGAGGTGACAGTCGGTGATTACCGGTTGGAGGAGGCGGCCCATGACCGTTGATCAGAGGTGGCAGCCGGTGACCATAGGTCGGAGGTAACGGCTAGTGACCGCCAATCGAAGGTGATGGTTGGTGATCGTGGTCGAAGATCGAAGGTGGCAGTTGGTGACCGACAATTGGAGGTGGCCGTCGGTGACAGCTGGTTGGAGGTGACGATTGATGATTGTCTATCGGAGGTGACGACCGGTGACTGCTAGTCAGAGGTAAGGGCTGGTGACTGCCAATCGGAGGTGATGACCGATGATCGTCGGAGTGGCGGTCGGTGACTTTTGGTAAGAGGTGATGGTCAATGATGATAAATGACGTCAAGTAATGAATTTAAATAAAAACAGAAACAGAAATCTAAAAACCAAATTTTATTTTTTTTAAAATTGAGTGAAAATTGTTTTTGAAAATGAGTAAAAAACCAAAACAGAACCATTTTTGCCGAACAGGTTTCTGTTTTCAAAATACATTTCAAAACCAAAAACCAGAAACTTGAATTATGTTATAATAAATATTTAAAATTGAAATTTGAAATTTTAAATTTGAAGTCTTAAAAATTAGCAATTCATATAAATATGTTATAATAAATATTTAAAATTCAAATGAAATTTGAACTGTTAGAAATTAGTGACAATTATGTTATAATAAATATTTAAAATAGAAAATTGAAATTTTAAATTTGAAATTTGAACTCTTAGAAGTTAGTGAGGATTATGTTATAATAAATATTTACAATTGAAAGTTGAAATTTTAAATTTGAAGTCTTAGAAATTAACCCGTCATAGAAATATTTTGTAATAAATATTTAAAATTGAAATTTGAACGTTGAAACTTTAAATGTGAAATTTATACAAATCATTAAAACAATATTCATTTTAGGGTTTAATTTTAAAAATTAAAATTAAAAAAATATTTTGAAATTTCAATTTTCAATTTTTAAATTTTAAATTTTAAAACTTCAACTTTTAAATAAATATTGTTTTAAATATGTTAAAAAAATAGATTTTGAAATATATGATTCTTAATGATTTTATAGTGAAAGCTATTTAAAATGTTAATTAATGTTATTGTTGAAGATGTTTAAAATTTAAATGATGTGTGTTGTTATTTTTATTGGTTTTCAATTGAAAATTTATTTAGTGTTGAATGTCTTAGTTAATTGTTTAATATGTTTCTTAACAAAAAAAAATATTTTATTTAATTTTTTATATTGTTTATAATTTTTTTACGGATATGCCTACAACACATAGAACTATTTATAATTTTCATGTCAATAATGAATGTGTACTGGTGATTGCGTCTACACATAGAAAGTGAATGCCGACACAAAATTACGCAGTTGAAGACCAATCTGTTGTGCACGAAGATCCCTTTAAAATAGGCTATCTAGGAGGACAAGAAGATACTACTATGTTAGTATCTTATGTTGATCATGTAACACATCACATATAGAATGACGAAGTATGTATACAACATTTAATTTATTAAATTTTTATTATAATAATTATATTTTTATATTAATTTATTTAATTACGTGTTTAGTATACTTAGTTAATTAAATATTTGGTTTGTGCAGTTTAGAGTATGTATAGTATATTCATGTATTTAATATATTAAATCATTATTATAGTAATTTAATTTGTTATTTTTTACTTACATGTAGCGTATTCGTATAATAATTTAATTGAATATGTGGTTTATGCCTATTCATATAATAATTTAATTTATTAAATTTCTTTTTTTTGGTATGGTAATATATTATTTTTAACATAGTTATTTAATTACTTAATTATGTGTTTAGTACAATTAATAATTTAATGTGTTTTTGTAGGTCCGTGCTAACCTTAAATACATAGCACACGAATAGAAACTGTGAATGGTTGGAGAGACTCACATTGAAATTCTAGAATATGTTAGTCACTCTGAGTTATTACCGTTAGCTAGTTGCATATATGAGATAGTAGACTCAACCCTTATTTGTACTTTTGTTGAGAGATAACACAAGGAAACATCTAGTTTTCATCTATCTATCGGGGATATGACCATCACACTTGATGATGTGTCATGCTTGTTGCATCTACCAGTGATGAGTATGTTTTGCAACTATGATTACTTAAACATGGAAACGAAAATTTTCGTTTTGATGGACTTATTAGGCATATCATTAGAGAAAGCCTTTGACGAGGTTACCGTTTATAGATGCGGGTATGTACGTTTGTCTTTGCTAAGAGAGGTGTATCAACAAAGATGTTCAACTAGCAATTGGGAGCAGATTGATCGACCATATATGTTGCACCTTGTTGGGTACACCATATTTGTAGACAAGAGTAACATTTCTGTTTGTATAATATATCTGACGTTGTTCAATGACCTTCAAGACACATCTACAAATTTTTGGGGTGTAGTTACATTGACACATTTGTATCATCATCTTGATGAGACAAGTTACAATGACAACAAACAATGCATGTGTTACGCGACATTGATTCAGGTTGGTACTTTTTATAACATGCAATATTTTTATATAATTTCTCATGCATTACATATAACTGATATGAGTATGTTAATGTTTTATGCAGACTTCAGTCTACGAACACTTTCCGATGATTGAGGCAAGATCAGTAGCCATTGGATTCGATCATGTGAATCCACGCTCGTTGCATTAGAATGTTGCTAAACATAAACCATCAACCCTTCAATATAGGCAGCAGGTGGACCAGCTAACATTTGAGGCTGTTATGTGGTCACCATATGATGAACAAAGAAATACATTTGAATTCCAACTTATTAGCATGTTCACTGGCTAGATTCGGCCCGGTGAATAGACACAGTTGTATCTCCCTAAATGGATTTTTCGACAATTTAAGATTGTCTAAAGAATTCCCATAAATCCTGCATTTTTTAATATGCAGACAATCACAACTAGAGAAACGAACGAGTGATGACTTAACTTTGCAGAACATTCAGTATATAGGGGTGTTACGGTGGTTAACCTGTAAGACTGTTCCAATGACTATATGTGATGGTACTTTCAAGTGCCACATTTATATGTTTGTCCGTGATCTGAAATTAACCCTCAAGTGGTTCCAGAACGGTCACGTGCTCGACAAAGGAGTCATCGTATATGGTCGAGCAACAGTCGACCTGTTGCTGATGAGGTTTAATTTAATATAAATGTTGACATATGTTGCATTCATATTACTTCAGTAGTTGTTATTTTTTTGTTAATTGATAATTATTTAAGGGGTTTTCACAAGAGATGGTTACACGTTTGCAACGTATGATTGATCTTCGCATGATACCACAAGGAACACTAGTTTAGGAAGAAATACAGTAGCTTCTAGCACTAGCACGATGCCAGCTATTAATGTCTTTTTTTTAAGATAATGCAATGTTATTGTTCAACAAGACATTATATGTTATTTAAAAATAAATTAAAATTACTATATTTCCATAAATACTTTATCTTATGTATACAAATTCAATCATCATCTAAATTAACGTATTGTCGTGTGACATATAACAATTGTGAAAAATGTTGAATGCGATTATGGTAACGCATCAACCATTCTTGTGTGATCAGATAATAATATGTTTTTCACAAAATATCCGCATTTGACATTGGACAGTGATTCTTTAAGAAGACCTACAAACAAACATAATAAAATAATTTAAATTAATTACGTATAAAATATTGTATGTTTCGGGTTGAGTAATATAAAAACACATGCGTTATACCTGAACAAAGTAGTTCCTATTCATATGAGTTATGCAAATGACTCGACTTCGCGTATCAGCAGGAGGACCACTTTTTAATGGAAAAATGTCATACATTGCTTTAGAAATAAAGAAATCAAGACAACATTATAGTGAGTGGTAATGACATATCTCATGTCAGGTAAAGTCATCATTTGTCAACACTGGCTTGCAAAAAAAAATTTAATTATATACTATTAACAAATGCTTGCGTGAAAAAAACATAAATTTTACTCATGATAATATATATTCATACCATATGTCGATCATTAACAAGTAATGAATTTCATAAAAGTTGAAATTGGTCGTCACCACCAAATATAGTTATGTAACAAGTACATTCAAAGTGAGCGGTGAGTCAAATGTCTTTCACATAATCAATGAATAGGGGCCAATGTTGACAAATACATTCGAAGTTGCACAAATATCCTTCAAATGCATATTCCTTGTCACAGTCTTTAATATCATAGAATGACTGCATAACTTGGTCCCATGCTTCTTGCAGATAGACATACATTTTACATTTAGCCCTCACATTTTTTTCAATATGATACTTACACAATAAATTAAATGTTTCTAGAAAAACGATTTCAATTGCCTTCATAAGAGCTAAATCCCTATCTGTAACAAACACTTTGGGTACTGCATTGGTTTTTAGGAAAAGCTTTTAAGACGTTGAAGTGCCTAAACAAAATTAATTTGTCATTCAGATTCTAAGTAGCCAAAGACAACATAAAATGTCATGGAGTTGATGTCATACCAATAATTTCAAGTGACAGTAGTTGATATTTGTTTATCTTATACGTACTATCAAATAGCAGAACAATGTTAAATGTGTTAAGCAGTTTCATTGAATTCGAGTGTGTCAAGAAGATACCAGACAAAACTTCTGTGGCTTCGTCCATTCTATGCTAGTGCAGATACATATTATGCTCTAGTAAATTCATTAAATGTTGGATTTGTATTCTAAGAACTCTTTGAAATTTACAAAGAGCATGTCTTGTAGTGTACACGTGATTAATGGTTGTACCATTATTTTCATTGTGATTCTTGAAGGTAACAAGAATGTTCTTTGGTTTAACCATATTTTTTGTCAAATCATTAAATAACTGATGCATTGCATTTTATCTATTTTTAAGTTTTATTTTAATTATAAATTTATCTATTTTTATGTTATTTAGGTTTAATATTTTCATTTTAGGTGTTTTTAATTATATTTTGGAATTTGTTATACTTTTAGTGTTTTTTGGTGCTTTTGGACTGATTTGGAGCATTGGAGTGAAGTTTGGAGCTCTGGAGGAAATTCAGAATAAAAAAATGAATTATGAGTTAATTAATGAAAGATTATGAGTTAATTAATGAAAGATTGTACTCCTGTGAAAAAATATGCACTCCTTGTGCCATCAATTTAAATGCTTTATTTTATGACACTTTTAGGTTTAATGAGGCAGACCCATTAGTTTAAATAGAAAGCTTTAGTTTGAAACTCGGGGTCCTAAACTTCTGATTCAAAGACAACATAGAGAGTAAGACTTGAAGTTTTTCCTTTTCATTCTTTATTTTCGGGTTTGATGAATTTTATTTTTTTGTTTTTTATAGTCATGAACATGTGTAAGTAGAGTTTTATTCCAGGATTGAGGTTTAACCCCTGACCTTATTGATAATGAATTAAGCATTTTTATTGTTCTTACGTTCTTAATTTATTCTCTATTGATTTTATCGATGCAATACATTTTTGTAGTAATATATAATTAGGGAAGGACTGAAATGTGAACTTAATTATATGAACCCTACAGAAGGAACTTAGGAATTAAATCACAATAGGTTTAATCCTTTGAGGACTCCACGAATTAACAAGGAACTTAATGGGTATAATTAAACATAACTACCACGAAAGTAGGGGCCAATTCAATTAGATATACCTTCGTACCTTGAAAGAGGAGTAATGTTACCTTAGTTTAATTCACATTCACATAGAACCAATAAGAGCATAAAAGATAATTAATTTTGATTTAATAGGCAGTCATGGTGTGACATCCCCAGTCCTATAAGTTTTCTAAAATTTGAATTTTCAAATACTTGAATTATTTCTTCCTTTATTTTATCAAATATCAAACATATTAAAAAAACTAAAAAAATCTACATTTTATTTTAGTTATAATTTTCCAATCTTTGATATTATACTATTTAAAATTGTCATCTTACTTTAATTTTAGAATTCACCGTTACCTTATTTTTATTTTTATCAATTAGAGAACTTTGATTCTTTTATTTTAATTATAAAAAGAAATTAAAATTAATCAAAATTATAAACAATTATTCTTTTTCAAAAGTACAGTCCCTGTGTGAGAACGATTATTTTTATTACTTCATGACATTGTACACTTGCGGTTTTCACACATAGTAATGTTTTCTCCTCATCTACCAAACAACCGAGATATGGATGAACAACTAATGTTTCTGTGAATGGATGATTGTAAAACCCATATACTGCCTTCAACTTCCACCCATGTTGATTCTTTAGATGTCATCTTCTTAATTTGAATGGACAATCATACTTTGTGGTTCCCGTTGTTTTACAAACATAGTCATCATAGGCTTTGTACGATTTATACTTGCCACTTCACTCATACCCTAAATCCACAAATATTTTATCGCCAATTGTACTTGACCTTAATATTATGATGACAAAGCCATTTTCAAATGTTACTCTCTAACCCACTTTAATAAATCGTCCTGCCTAAAAAAGACCCAGTTCAATGAATAATAGTTTTCAAATATTTTACTTAATGATTAAATAAATTAAAGTAACACAAATATTAATTTGATTTGTATCTCCGTGTTGCTGAATGTATTTGTAAAATCAATGACATTTTAAAGAATTTGTTGTCCTTGATAAATATATAGTTGTTGACCATCATTCAAATTTAGATTGTTGTCTTCCATATTTACTTCATTGAAATTATTTCTAAAAAAATTCATAAAAACCTACAAAAATAATTTAAAATTGAATTCAACTTAAAATATTTAAAATTTATGTACAAAATTTAATGAAATAAAATAAAATTAAATTTATGTACAAATTTTAATGAAAATTTAATTTCTATTTATGTACAAAATAACATTTAATGAAAATTTATGTACAAAATTTAATGAGAATAAAATTTAATTCAAAATAATTTTTAACAAAAAATAATTCCATTAATTGAAAAATCTATAGTAACAAAAAAAAAAATTAAACATAAAAATGATTTTGGATATTTAATAACAGTCATAGTGGTAGTGGTAAGTTAAAAGGCAGTATTTTTATGAAGTAAAAACAAATTGTAAATATTAATTAATTTTATATAATTTATATTATTACTGCAATATTAAAATACAATTTATATGAATTAATTGGATATAACTTATATTATTAATGTAAGTTAGAGTAGAATTTTAAAATATAGATAGTGTAAGTTATAGTACAATATTTTTATCAAGTAATTTTTTTTATAAATGTGAATTAATTTATATGATTTATATTATTACTAAAATATTAAAATACAATTTATATAATTAATTTGATATAACTTATATTATTTATGTAAGTTAGAATACAATTTGAAAATTCAGATATCGTATTGTTAATGCCACATAAATAGATAATGTAAGTTACAATACAATATTTTTTATCAAGTAAAAAATACTTATAAGTATGAATTAATTTTATATAATTTATATTATTACTGCAGTATTAAAATACAATTTATAAGAATTAATTTTATATAACTTATATTATTAATGTAAGTTATAATACAATTTTAAAATAAAAATACTGTATTATTAATGTCACATATATAGATACCATAAGTTACCATACAGTATTTTTTTTCAAGTAAAATTTTTTTGTAAATATAAATTAATTTTATATAATTTATATTATTAACTAAATTTTTAGAAATGTATATATATTATCATCTTGATTTGTATTTATAAGATTCATAACAAAACTTCTATTTATATTATTAACTAAATTTTTAGAAAGATATATATATATATATATATATATATATATATATATATATATAGCTTTGTGATAAGAAAAACTACATATAAATTGTTAACACAACATAAATGTTAGTCGTCTAAAATTATATTTTTACTATACTTAATTACATTATGAAAAAATAGACTTATTTGAGAAAGAGATGCTATACTTAACTATATTATGAAAAAATAGACTTACTTGAGAAAGATATGCTGAACAAATTCCTAAGAAACAAAGTACATACCATTGTAGAGAAGAATGAAGCAAGAAAGAGACAAGAAATAACCATCCATGAGCAACATAGAATTGCTTTTATAGACATAAAATAAGAGTATATTAGTCATTTTTGAAATTGCTAATATATGATATTTGAAATTTAGGTAATAAATTATTCTCAATAATTCAATAAATTAAATCAATTTAATATACTTTAAAAAATAATAATTATTTTTAATAATTTTAATAATTGTATATATTCAATAAAATCTATTATATCAATTTGGTATTCAATAATTCAATATAATGTATTATATAATTTTATAAATTAAATAAATTTAATATAATTTAATAGATAATAATTAGTTTTGATAATTTTAATAATTATATATATTCAATAATAAATTTATTAAATAACTTCAATTATTTAATACATTTTTTAAAATTTATTAAATAACTTCAATTATTTAATAACATATTTATAAATTTTTCATAAAATTTATATTTTAAAAATAACTTCAATTATATAAATTTAATATTGAGTAATTTATTTAACAAACAAGTTTAAAATTTAAAATTATAAAACCAATTAAAATATGCAATGAGTTAAAAAATTATAAAACCTAACATGTAAATTTTAACATACACACAACTTTAAACCCTAACCTTACATGCAACCAATAAGACACATTAAACTTTGCATTTTTTTGTCTACCTTACATGCAACGAATAAAATCACATGAAACAATTTTTTTCTACCTTACATGCAACCAATAGAAACACATGAAACTTTGCATTACATTTTGATTCATGTATTCAACCAACTCACATGCAACCACTTGAATAAGCCAATTGATCGCAGTCAATCACCTCCCTTCGCATGCAACCAATGGACCGTTAGTAAACAACCTCACATGCATCCAATGGAGGCATGACTTCTTGCATGGTCGGTGATAAATTTTTTTTCTTCTTCGACAGTGTACTACCTGAAAAGTAAAAAGTTTGTAAATTTTTTTCTTTCATCAACAGTGTGTTGTCGAAGAAGGAAAATAAATGGCATATTAGTATTTTCTCCATCGATAAGTGAAAAATACAAAATGAGTAGGTGTTAAACCAAAACCTTCTTTAAAAACTACTTTTAACTTGAAATTGGAAATTTTTTAGACATTGTTTGATATGTTAGATATAGGAAAATAAGTGGCGGTGGTAAAAACTTGAATCGTAGTTTTTTTTTAAAAAAGAAATTATAGTTTCAATAGTTAAATATTACATTATTACTCCTTCTCCTTAATATAAGATATAATTTAAGAAATATTGATGATTTTTTTTCTCTCTATGTTAGTTCATTGACGAGGTGAACAAAATTATTGGCTTTTTTGTTTAAAAAATCGTTTTTATTTTTACTTCAACTACAAGTTAATGAAGATAAAATTTATTATTATTGGTAGTATTTGAAAAAAAAATTAATACAATTAATTAATTATCAATTATTATTGGTATGGGTAATTTTGTTGAAAATGCATCTTATCAAGGACAAGAGGGACCAAAGTAGTATCTTACAATTATTAGTCTATAATTTATATTTGTAAGTTCTGTATATTTAAAATTCAATAACTATTTGTTTAAAACAGTCGCTTATCTTTAAACTAAGTCATTTAAAGGATTTGTTTTCTTGATGACAAATATTAATCCGTATTTTGAGAAATGAAAACAGATTTGTTTATAGCAATCAAAATTATTAATCAAAAGTGAAAGTGACGCAAGAAATGGAATCATTGTCTTACTGCGTGCTTCATATATGTATTTTTTATTTTTCCCGATATTTATACCCACAGATAGTATCTTACTTTTATTACATTGGAAAAGTTCATTGACCGACCGAACCAGTAAAATGTTAAAGCCAATTTGACGGTAAGCCAGATCTTTAAGGAGAATTACAAATTGTTTAAAAATTTAATAAGTTATTTGTAACAATTTTTTAATTAAAGTAAGTCTACGACAATTTAAATTACTTAAAAAGTATATTAGTTATTTCATAATGCAACTATGAATAAAAAAAATTAATTTGTACAAATTAAAACTGAAAAAATTTAAAAAATTATGATTTTTTTGTAGTTGCTTATAAGTTTTTTTATTAGATTAAAATTGAGTATCAATTACTTAACAATTAAGTAATACTGTGAAAACCAATAAACACTTTTTAATATAACATACAGTTCATTTTATGAAAGTTTCGGGTGCTTTCCATATTAAAATCAAACTATTCCTTTTGATTCTATCTTGTTTAACAATCTCACTTTTTACTTGTTATAACCTTTTCAATGTTATATAAATAAATATTATATAAATATATGCATTATTAATATTAATATATTTATTAGCAAAAATATTTTTCATTTAATAAATTTTTCAATTAAATATAAAATAGATTTATTTTAAAAAATAGATTTTCTAATTTTTTTATATAATTTTTTAAAACAATCATGTTAATAAGTATGTAAAAAAAATATATAAAAAAGACAAAAAAATAGGTTTAATTTTTTTGTTTTTTAATTTATTTTTTAGATTCAATTTGGTCCTCTTATTATTTAAAGGTTTAATTAGGATCTTTATTTTCTTCAAAATTGATTCAATTTAATCCAATTTTTTCTTTCTGTTTTTATAAGTTAAAGTTAGTGGTTAATATGTTGATTTTTGTTAGTAGAGTAAATTGAACCACAACCTTTCCCTCCTTTTTTCTTCAATTGTAAACTTTTGCTTAAACCAACTTTATAATTTTTTTTTATCTTTCATTTGTTTAAAAAATTTGAAAAAGTAAGACCAAAATCGGTTTTATAGGGATCAAGTTTAATCTATGTTAAAAAATAATGACCAGATTGAAGTTTTTAAAAATAAAAAATCTTATAGGCCTAATTGAACATTTTAACAAAGGAACAAAATTAAACCTAAAAAATATGTATGAACATAAAAAATAGAAAATAGTACTTAGTAAATAGTGTAAACTTTTCAAATCATAGAAAAGGTTTTTATTTAACAACTTGAGTCACTTGACACTTATTCAAATTTTACTTGATATATTTCTCAAATATATGATTTACAAACATAAACTAGTTATTTGACCTGTGCATTTGTATGACACACATCCAAGCTGAAAATAATAAAAAAAATTAGAATGTGAAGAGATTAGTAAAAATTCAATAAAATAAACGAAAAATCAAAATAATAAGAAATCAGTGTCACTCTAGAACATATTTTTGGTTGTATTTGTATGTTTCTGAATGGTGGAGGGTGATGGTGTGCAAAAACAAAAATTCGTTGGAAATAGGCGCGTAAAAGCAAGGGTGCTTTGGCCGCAGTTTGAGGCCATAAACATACTTTTCCCACTTCACTGCCCCAACAGCTCATACTCTCTTCCTCAATCGTAAACCCATTTCACTTCAACTTTGCACGTAAATCTGAAATCCAAATCAAATGGCCTCCCTTCGTATTCGTACCTTTCTTCGTCTCCGTTTCTCCATACACGTGTGTATTACGGCACTATAATACTTTCACTCATTCTTCTTTTCTTTTCAACGTTTCATTGCTCAACTCAACACTCATTCTTCTATTTCCTTCCTCGCAGGGGACGCTGCTTTCACCTTCTCCACTTCATCATGGTCTTTTCCTTTTTCTCACTTTATTTATTTCCATACGCGATACTACTTATTATATTGCCTTCAACCTGTTTGTTTCTTTTTCTTCTGTTAACAAACGCTAAAATTTAAAAAATCGCGTTTAACTACTACCTTTAGAAACCATTTAACTAAGCCTTGCGTAGTGTAGGGTTTTTGGGAAGCTCTCGAAGCTACACCGTCGTTGAATCTTCCAAACATTTCTTATTGAAGTCCGAGTCCGACGATGAGGAGATATCTGCGCTCCGTCGTGAATTCGAAGCCGCCAAACAGAGTTTTCTCAACATTCCCGATGCGCTCAGAGAAGTGTCCAAAATGAATCCTAAAGGTTCGTTCGATGATTGGTTGCTTCAACATCTTTTGAAATTGGATTTTGTGAATGTTGATTTTTTTTTATTTTTTTTTTTATTTTTTATGTATATTGGATTAGGCATATATGTGAATAAGAACTTGAGATTGGACCAATTGCATGTTTATGGGTTCGACTATGATTATACATTGGCACATTACTCGTCTGATTTACAGACTTTGATATATGACTTTGCCAAAGAGTACCTGGTTAATGAGGTTAGCTCGACAACGCGCTCCTGCCTTTTGTTTTTACCACCGTCGTTCCTTTCCTTAGTCGTCTTGTTGTTTCTTTCAGTTAAGATATCCGGAGGTATGCATGACTTTTAAATATGATCCAACTTTCCCCATTAGAGGCTTATACTATGACAAGTCAAAAGGGTGCCTCATGAAGCTGGATTTCTTTGGTTCCATTGAGCCGGATGGATGCTTCTACGGTAGACGCAGGGTATTTGACACCAATTCTATTGTTTCATTTGGAAGTTGTTGGCATCTTATTAGCTTCTATTGTTTCGTTTTATTTGGTTTTAGACATTTTATGAAGTGTCTCCATGGTTCTGAAAATGAAAATCAGAAAATCCACGTTTAATTTGAACTGTATTCAAGTTTTATAAATTGCACAACGACAAATTAAATGCTAGTTCTATTTGACAGGCGCCAGTCAGCATGGTTTGTCTGTTTTTACAGAACTGAATGCAGTTAATTAATATTTTTCATTAATTTCTTTCTTTTGAATAATTTTACAGCTAAGTCAAAAGGAAATTCGTGACATATATGGCACAAGGCATATTGGTCGTGATCAGGCTCGATCACTTGTTGGTTTGATGGATTTCTTTTGCTTTAGTGAGGTTAGGTCCCTGTTATCCTGTCATTGAAGAATAACTTCTGCTTTTGTAGCAATATTGGAGCTTTGCCTCAATGAACTTTTATGCAGTGAGGCTTTTACAAATAATTGACTGCCATTCGTGCATCAACATCAATGTACATCCAGAATGTCCCTGCTTCAGTATCTTTCTTTGTTCAAGCCAAGTATACCTTAATATAAATAGACATAAAATGTGGGGTAAAATTAGATCTCTGTTTATTACTATCTTGCAAGAAAAAATTTCCTTAATGGCTCAAGTTTTTTTATGTTACTTTTAGATAAAACTTCTTTTAATTCAAAAATGCGTTTAAACTTCCCTTATGATATTAGATACGTCTTTTGAGAATTGAGAAAAAAGAAAAAAACCAAAAAAGTAGTTTTGGTGCTTTATTGCTTTTTTAATAAGCTAATAAGAGTACCTTTTTCGAAACTTTATCCGACTGCAACCTTGAGGGGACTTGACCCAGTTTAGTTAATCTTAAATACTCTTGCTTCTTTAATTTTTCATTTATTTTGTTGTTGACTATTGCACTCAAAGTTTCTGTTCCTTTAAAGTGCCTTTGTTCTTGATAAAAAGCTAATAAAAATGTTGGTTCCTTCAGTTTAACTGTGTGCAAGATCTGATTTGCATAGCTAAGCAAGTCTCTTAGACTGTTAGGGCTAAGCCATACCTCTACCACCGAGGGAGGAGTATGTTGCCAATTTTTTGAAATTATATAATTTACACTACTATTTATGGGAAAACTCCAATAACGGAGTTAATCCCTTTGAAATTTGAAAAAAGGGATAATTATATTTTTTATCCTTGTACTTTTGGTTAAATTTTGTTTTGGTCTGTCTACTTTGAAATTGATGAATTAAGTCCTCTAATTTTAGGAAATATGTGAACACAGTTCCTCATCCAACTTTCTGGAGGTAAAAAACCACACTAAGTTAAGTTTAACCACAAGGAAGGACTAAAGTCATATATTTTCATAAAATGAATGACTAAATTCATCAATTTAAGTGCAGGAACCAAAATCATGTTTGACTGAAAGTATTAGGATTAAGCACATTTTTTCCTTTGAAAAATTTATTGAACATTAAAATTCCTTTACAATTTCATTTGCCTCTTCTTACAGTCTATTAACTTATGAAGTCTCTTTCCACCAGTTAAATCTTAGGTTGAGAACTGATTGTTTGTATTGTTACTCTGTAGGCATGCCTTCTTGCAGATATAGTACAGTACTTTGCTGATGCTAAGCTAGAATTTGATACTTCGTATATTTATGAAGATGTTATTCGTGCAATTGATCATGTCCATCGAAGTGGCCTGGTTCATAGAGGAATTCTTTCTGACCCACAAAGATACTTAGTGAAAAACGTAAGTTCAAACCATTTTATGATTTCCTTTAACTGATGTCCATAATATGACCAAAAATCTATTTCCGGATCTAGTATCTTAATTCAGTTATAGGTAAACATTGTTTCTTCGTGTTGTCTTATTATCAGATTGAATTATTTTATTCCCCGATCAAGAGTGTGTAGTTATTCATTCGTGGATGAATATTTCAGGGAAAGATATTACGTTATCTTAAGATGCTAAGGGAACGGGGCAAGAAGCTTTTCTTGTTGACTAATTCTCCTTATTACTTTGTGGATGGAGGGATGCGTTTTATGTTGGAGGTATTTGATTACCAGGAAACCATATCATGTATTTTGTATGCATTATGAAATACTTTTTATGAAGGCTTCACTGACAGTTGAAGTTTAATATTTTTTTCTTAATTTGGAAAGTGTTGTTTCTCAATTATTGTCTACATGGCATTGAAGTCATTTTTGACTCAATTATTCAACAGCTTCAAGCTTCAACTCTAAAAAACTCGTGTTATTTTCTTTCATCCTGTTGCAATTATTCTTCAAAGAGTACCAAAAGAGTATAGGTGGAATAACGAATGCAGTCAGTTCAGTACTAACTAATATGATGATTGTAAATTACATTTAAATGATAATGGAAAGAGTTTAGAATGGAGATCAACTGTGCATAGTTTTCAGTTCTCTTGCTGATTACATGGCCCTATTTCATTTTATTAACTTGTCAAGATGAATATCTAACTTTATCAGAAAATTCTGGAGAATTGGGAAGTTATGGTCTTATTCTTATAGTAAGATAAATGTATCCCAAAACCTTATTAAGACCATTGACTATAGCCTGGTTTCTCCCTATTACCTACTTTCAATTATTTCATTTTTAATCATGTCGGTATTAGGAGTAAAATTATACTTTTTTAGGATCTTTTCCTCTTCTCTTCAGTGAGAAGATACATTTTCTTACTTGTTTAGTTTTACATGTAATTTTTGTCATTAATGAATTTTTGCCCTTTTCATTTCTGGACATAATTTCCTTGAGTTTATTCTTGAATGTTGATTAGGATTCTCTGGATTGTAGAGACAGCTGGACAGAACTGTTCGATGTTGTGATTGCTAAGGCCAATAAGCCACGATTTTATACATCTGAGCATCCATTTCGGTTTATATCCTATACATCTAATTTTATCTTATGTGATATGGTGCTTATTTTCTATTTTCTAACTAAACTCTTCGTATTCTGTTCTATAAAGGATATTTGGGGTCACATTGTGCTATAGATGGTAGACCTTTTATTTTTTTATTATTAAAAGAATAAAACTGGCTTCAGGACTAGATCCTTCGAATGCTGCTCTCTTTAGAATTACAGTGATTAAAGGGAAAAAAGAGAATACAATCTAGAAAAAAATAATTCTCCTGACATGAAGCTAATTCAGATAATTTTCTTTTGCCAAACTTTTTTTATCTATCATTTCATTCCATTGTCATCTTTTTTTTGAGTTTATATTGAATTTTGAATTCTGTGCAAAGGTCCGGAATATCATTGGTTATTTCCTGCAGTTGTTATGACACAAAGAAGGACACATTAACTTTTACCAAGGTTGAAGAATTTCTTCCAGATAAAATTTATTATCATGGATGCCTCAAGTCCTTTCTCCAAATAACAAAGTGGAATGGCCCAGAGGTATGCTTTATTTGATGTTTGATAAACCATGTGTGGAATAATTCTATTTACTTACGTGAATTTTAGAATAAGTTTTAATTGTAAAGTAAATACAAAATTTTTCGTAAATATTTTTTCACATGGAGCCTCTAGAATGCTAAAATTCACATTTTTTATTAGGTGATATATTTTGGAGATCACCTATTTAGCGACTTGAGAGGGCCCTCAAAGGCAGGTTGGCGTACAGCAGCAATCATCCACGAACTAGAGGCATGTCTCTCATCTGATACAGTTTCACGTAGATTTTTGAGCTTGTTTGTCATTATTTGTCATGACTTCTTATAGATAGATAAGAGTAGACATTCCTTCTTCTATGGGTTTCATAACTCCTGAAAAACAGGCTTTAAACTGTTGTAGCATAATTTGTTTGCTGACAACAAATATATACAAGTTTAGACATTTACGGTTTAGGATATGTTCACACTTTTTTTCGATGAGGTTGGTTCATTTACCAGAATCTATGATGGCTCATTCATACTTGCCTGTGTTTGCGAAGCAGAAATTTTAGTCTTTTATCAGCTGATTGTAAGTGTGAAATCTGAACTCTAATTTATATTGGGAGTCTCCGCTCTTATCTGCCTGGCTTTTAAGTGTTGTTTCTCCTCTAGACAAGTGGCATCATTTCTTTGTTTATCCTTTTCCTGTGTATAACGAAACCACTTGCTTACTTGTCCATACTGAGTGGTAGTGTGAGTTCCCTATTGGTTTGGTGTAAGACACAAACTCCACTAGCAGTGAAGCTCTCCTCTCTAGTCAGCCTAGCTTTAGTAATTGGTTACTTTGTTCATCATTTTACTTGTTTTGGTAAGTTTTTCTTCAGTTATTATACTGTGAACTTAGACAATGACATTGACATTATATACATGTCAAATAATTTGTCATTTTATGAAAGTTGATTCTAGAGATGGAAAAACTTACTGCTCTTTCTAGATGTGATGATGGTTATGATGAATGTTTAGCGTGAGTGCCTGTTGGTTATGCAGTTGCTACATGTTTAAATATAATTATATTTTATATTTGGTAGTTTTATCTTTTAGTTAATTATGCTTGCTGAATGCTCTTTTAAATTGATATATTTCTTTATTAGGCACGGATACATGTAGGAACTTTTGTACAGTTAACGTAAAAAACATGGATATATATATGAAGTGTGTTTCTTCAACATTGCAGAGCGAAATACAAATACAAAATGACGATACCTACCGCTCTGAACAGGTACCTCCAGATTTTTGTTCATTTGGCATTATTTCTTTGTAACAATTTCTTAGCACATGTACTGTAGATGTTGGTTTTCTGTTACTTTCCCTAGCTGGTTGTCTTTACCAACTAAAACTGTTTTATTCTTATGTTAAGAGTTTGAGGAGTGAGAGATTCAGGAGAATTTTTAAGATCAATAGTTCATGAAATTGTATCTTGAATAAAGGTTTACTAATTAGTATAAACACATTTTGGGATCAATGTAAAGTTCACATGTAAGGAGAAGAGGGGAGGGAGAGATCGTTGGTTCGAATCCTCTCATTAACAAAACTAATACATTAACAATTAATATTTGTTTATAAAAAAAAAAATAGTTCATGAAATCGTTTGTTGCCCGTTCTTAGTGAGCATCGACACAAATTATTGCTTTTCACATACTTTTCCTAAATTATGACATGAATAGTAATATGTAAGTGATTTTGTTATGGAGATTGAGCCAATTTCATGATTATGAGGTCATTTTAAACCTTAATAAATGCCATGCATACAAGATTGAAATTGAAAAATTGATAGATGAATGTGTAAATGTGTGATACAAACCAAGTTTTTACAAATGTGGTAAATCTAATAAGAATAAAGACGAAAGGCGGTTCCAGTCATATGGTTGTGTCGGACAAACATGGTTCGATGGCAGCTAACGAAGGTTTTTCAGTGACAATAGAGACCAATGTGATACTTTCTAGAGATGTGTCACACATGAAGTTCCTGAACTACACACCCAGGACCGCATGTAGCAGTGTTTTGAGTTCACTAGTATAGACTAATAAAAGGGCACACAGTGGCTGTCGAACATGGCAGAGGCACAGTGCAATCCTCTTTACCTTGATGATGGGTTGTGCAAGCAAAAAGGATGTGTCATGTGCGAGAGAGCACGTCGGTGGTTCTTTCAAAATACCGTTGATGGAACGACATATATCAGTGGCCACTGATAATGACTGAAAAATGCTAAAATAAGTTATTGAAAGGAAATTGTGAGGAGAGAGCCCATTGGGGATAATAGGTCTCTCATGAGATAATTATTGTGCTAGCTCAATCAAGAACAAGAATAACTTGCTTTGATACCATGTAAACTTTTTTGGTTCAATTACAAGTATCCTTTACTTGAAATAATCCAGTTTGAGTCTTGTATTATCACTATGAACGACAAACTCTCCCTCCAAGTATTTAATGGAGTTGAATACCCAGAAGTCGAAATCGAGACATCTGGTTAAGTTATAATAATCCTTACAAGTTGATTTTCGAATAACAAATGCATATTTCCTACCCAATGAAATACTATAACTAGAGTTTTTATAAGAAGTAAATCAAATTTGTGCTTAATTTAGTTTTCCTTTTATTTGTCTTGCTTGTATTTTTTGACAGAATGATCATAGTATAACACTTCCCTGTCTTCTACTTAAAATCCCATGTTTTGGAACCTATGGACATCATGGAAGTTAGTACAACCCCACAAGTTATTCATTGGATTTGTGTCTTACATTTAAGTTTAATATTATTCAGAAAGAGGCTTAAATGAACATGATTTTATAGTTACTAACTTTATCATAAAAGGTCAATAGTTCTTTGTTCATGTAGTCGTACTTCATCTGGTGGGATAAAGTTTTGTTGTTATTTTGGGTTATTATTATCAGTATATCTTCTATTATTTTTATAGCAGCTACATTTTTATATTTAATGTATTGTATCCTGTTGAAAAATGCAGGCAAGATTTCATATTATACAAGAACTGCTCGGAAAATTGCATGCAACTGCATCTAGTAGTTTGGGAACTACAGCTTTCAATTCACTTCTTGAAGAACTTAATGAGGAGAGACAAAAAGCACGCCGCAAGATGAAGAAGATGTTTAATAGATCTTTTGGAGCAACGTTCCTGACTAGCACAGGACAGGAATCCGCTTTTGCTTATAACATTCATCAGTATGCAGATGTTTATACCAGTAAGCCGGAGAATTTTCTTCTGCATTCACCTGAAGCATGGCTTCACGTTCCATTTGATGTGAAGATCATGCCTCATCACGTCAAGGTAAATCCATTTCTTCATTATAATTAATGTCACTAAACGGCATGCTCTTTTCTCTTCGAAAGCTGCAGAAATTTCTTTGTTATCCCATGCTTTCTGTTTTTGGGTTTATTATTTGTAGAGCTCAGTTTCTTTCTGTAATATCATGGATTTGTTGAGTTATAAACTCAATTGTCTTGAAATTTTAGCTATTGGAAAACAAAAAGCAGTCCCTGTAATTTAGTATTGATTTGATATAACGATGAATGATCTAAAATAAATGTAGAATTGCCAAATTGTTATTATAGTTACTTATAATTTGACTTTTAACTTGCACACCACATTTTAACTTTTTTCATGACTTTGAACTATGTTCCAGTGTGTTGGGGACTAGATCAACTTTTCAAAATTATAATAGTGTAAATATACTATTAAATAATATTAATAATGGGAATTTTCTTTTTGATGTTCACTTTTCAAAATATCTATTCTACCCTTATATCTATTTAAAAATTAAAAAATAAACTACTTTGTCAAGGGAGAGATTCAAATTCACAATATCTCCCTCCCCAAATATATAATTTGTCACTAGATTAACCTTATAACCTTAAGAAAAAAAAAACTTTAAATCATATATATCCAATATACATAATTGCTCTACTATCTATAATTTATATGTATAATCAATAATATTATATTTTATATTATCTATATTATTAATTTATAATATTAATAAAGAGAATTCTCCTTTTTATGTCTACTTTTCAGAACATCTATTCTATCATTATATTTATTTAAAAATTAAAAAAAAAACAACTTTATTAAGAGAGGAATTCAAACCTACTATCTATAATCTATATGAATAATTAATAATTTATAATATTATATTTACTTTATCAAATAATCCAACACGTTTTTCAACTAGCTAAGAAGTTAAAAACTAACTCCTCATAGTCACAAGAAATAAAAGAAGTTTTCCATCACTATATTTATCTTTTGCAATACTAGCCTGGTTGGAGTGTGTAGCTTGTGGCGCTGATGCTAGGGTTCATGGGGAGAAGAAGTCGTGGGTCATGCGACCTGATCCAAATCCACGACGTTAAGCTTTAGTTTTTGTGGTTTGGGCCGAAATGAACCAGGCCCAACTTCTTTTGAAAATTGACGTGTTTTTAAATTAACACATTAAAATTTTATTTAATACTCGCTATATTTTTTTTATTTATTTATTTTCAAATTTCAACTTTACTCTTTTTAACCCTAGTTTTAATTACTCTTTTCTTTCTTTATTCAATCGCCCTCTCTTTCTCTTTCTATAGTCTATTTTCTCTCCTCGCCTCTCTTTCTTTTTCCATTTTTTTGGCTTGCCTCCTTCTCCCCGTCTCAGTGACAACCGAGACACTTACTCCTTCCCTAGTGACCACCACTCCCTAGCCCGTGACTGCCACTCTCTTGTCGCTTCCTCATCATTTCGTACAGTAAGTGTCTTCTTAAAGTGATTTTTAAAACTTCGACTTTAATTTTTTTGCCTCTCCAACGATGCATTGTCGAAGAAGTAAAAAAATTTACAATTTTTTTTACTCTTCGATGATGTATTGTCAAAGAGTAAAATAATAGAGGATATATTAGTATTTTACTCACCAGTAGGTGAAAATTGAAAATTTGATAGACGTAAATTCAAATTCCCATATTGTCGCACCTAACCCGACCTGTTGACCCAATTTAATGGAGGAGTTCTAAAAACCATATTTTATTTCCAATCTTGCGTCTATTCTTCACTATTTGTGGTAAAGCTCCTACATTTCCTCATCTTCACTATTATGTCGTTATCGCCCTCTCTACTTAGAGTGCTCCATTGTCATCGCCCCCTCTGCTGGCCTGCTCCCTCCCAATTTTTTTCCTCAAATTTAAATAGTGAGATCATTTCCGGTTTCTATATCTTTTATTCTAAATCTATCATCTTATTTTCCCCTTTTTCATCTTATTCAAATATTATTTTATTGATATTTGAAGTTCTAAACTTACTACTAGTATTTTGTTTGTCTAATTATTTATGGATTTAAATTATAATTCTAGATTATTATTATTATTATTATTATTATTATTATTATTATTAGCGAAAGCAAAACATCTGTATATTCACATTTCTATTTCTATATGTATAATAATTTTAAAGTTTTAATTTAATATATTTTTTAATAAAATGATAAAGTATGAATAATTCACCTGTCATTTTCTGTAAAATAATTTTAGTTTAGCATATTTTTTTGTTTATGTTAACATGATAATGGTCAAATCAACAACAAATATGTAAGATTTGCAATGAATTTGAGAAAATAGAGATAGAATAGAGTTTGAATAGAATTAAACATATTGTGGTGCATGTGTATTCACATTTCTATTAAAAATATTTATGATCGAAAATATAAATATATTAATGATGCTTAGGGAAAGTTGATTTGTAGTAAGGTAAAACTTGTGAAGATATGCATTTACTAATGTGAGAGAAGTCATAAATTGGTTAGAAGGGTAAAATAGTCATAAAATGAGTACACCAAAATGTCCTATCCCTCTTATGACCAAGTAGATTATTTTTTAATTTTCAAATAGGTATAAGGTAAGAATATGTATTTTGAAAAATGGACATCAAAAGGGGAATTCTATTTATTAATAGTATATATATGTATAAATATATATATATACATATATATATATATATATATATATATATATATTATAGATCATAAATTATAGATGATTAATAGTAGAACAATTATGTATGTTGAATATAAATGTTTTAAAGTACTTTTTTCATAAGGTTATAAACTTGTTATAGTAACAAAGTTCACGTTTAGGTAGGAAGAAGTCATGTTTTCAAATTTCTCTGAAAAAGTAGATTATTTTTTAATTTTCAAATAAGTGTTTTGAAAAGTGGACATCCAAAGGAGAATTCCCTTTATTAATTATCTAGATAATATATATATATACATATATATATATATATATATATATATATATATTATAAACGATTGATAGTAGAACAATTATGACAATTGGATATAAATGTTTTAAAGTACTTTTTCTATAATGTTATAAGTTTGATCTAGTGGCAAAATATATGTTTGAGGAGACAGAGGTCGTGAGTTCAAATCTCTCCTACAAAGTAGATTGTTTTTTAATTTTCAAAATATGTATAAGGATAGCATAGGAATTTTAAAAAATAGACATCAAAGGGGAATTCCCTCTATTAATAAACAGTATAGATAATATAAAATATAATATTATACATTATTCATATAGATTATAGATAGTAGGACAATTAATTATGTTGGACATAGATGTTTTAAAGTAGTTCTAAAGGGTATAAGATTGATCTAGTGACAGTTTACATTTGGTAAGGGAGAAGTTGTGGATTTAAACCACTCCTGTGACAAAATAGTTTATTTTTTAATTTTCAAATAGGTATAAGGGTAAAATAGGTATTTTCAAAAGTGGACATCAAAATAGTTTTAAAGTAATTTATTTCTTAAGATTATAAAGTTGATTTAGTGGCAAAATTTACATTTGACGATGAAGAGATTGTGGGTTCAAATCGTTCTAGTGACAAAATAGTTTATTTTTTAATTTTCAAATAGGTATAAAGGTAGAATAGGTATTTTGAATAGTATAGATAATATTAAAAATATAATATTATAGATTATTGATTATAAATATAGATTATAGAGAATATAAAATATAATAAAATGATAAAGTATAAATAATTCACGTGTCATTTTCTATACACTAATTTTAGTTTAGTATACTTTTTTTTTATGTTAACATGATAGTAACATATCAGATCATTAACGAATATGTAAGATTTGAAATGAATTTGAGAAAATGGAGAGAGAAGAGAGTTTGAATAGAATTAAACATATTGTTGCGCATGTGTATTCGCATTTCTATTAAAAATATTTATTATTGAAGATATACATATATTAATGATGTTTAAGGAAGGTTAATTTGTGGTAAGGTAAAACTTGTGAAGATTAAAATGGTTAGAAGGGTAAAATAGTCATAAAATGAGCACACCAAAACATTTTATCCCTCTTTTGACAAATTAGATTATTTTTTAATTTTCAAATATGTATAAGGTAAGAATAGGTATTTTGAAAAATGAACATCAAAAAGGGAATTCTCTTTATTAATAGTATAAATGTAACACACACACACACATATATATATAATAAATTATAGATGATTGATAGTAGAACAATTACATATGTTGGATATAAATGTTTTAAAGTACTTTTTTTTCATAAGATTATAAGTTTAATCTAGTGACAAGGTTTACATTTGAGGAGATACAAGTTATGGGTTCTAATTCCTCATTTGACAAAGTAGATTATTTTAATTTTCAAATAAATATAAGAGTAGAATAGATATTTCGAAAAGTGGACATTGAAAGGGAAATTTCTTTTAATAGTATAGATAATATATATATATATATATATATATATATATGTATATATATATATTATTAATAGTAGAACAATTATGAATGTTGGATATAAGTTTGATCAAGTGGCAAAATTTACGTTTTGGAGGGAAAGATTGTGAGTTTGAATCTTCCTTTAACAAAGTAGATTATGTTTTAATTTTTAAAATAGGTATAAGGATAACATATGTATTTAGAAAAGTGGACATAAAAAGGAAAATTCCCTTTATTAATAGCATAAATGATATAAAATATAAAATATAATACTATAGATGATTGATTATTCATATAGATTATAGCTAGTAGGGTAATTAAGTATGTTGGATATAAATGTTTTAAAGTAATTTTCTGTTATAAGGTTGATCTAATGACAAATTTTACATTTGGCTAGAGAGAGGTTATGGGTTCTAATCTCTCCTCTGATAAAATAATTTATTTTTTAATTTTCAAATAGGTATAAGAGTAAAATAGGTATTATGAAAACTAGACATGAAAAGGGGGAATTTCCCTTGTTAATAGTATAAATAATATATAATATAAGATATAATATTATATATTATTGATTATACATATAGATTATAAATAGTAGGATAATCAAGTATGTTGAATATAAATTAGGGGTGTTAATAGTTCGGGTTGGTTCGTTTTTGAATGAAAATGAAAATCAAATCAATTAATTTTAATTGGGTTAGGTTGGTTCGGTTCGGTTCCAGTGAAAATTGATTAAAAAAGTAATTTTTTTCATTAAATTGTAAAAAAGATAATTTATACTTGAAATTAGTTAAATTCATTAGTCTACTAAATTCATAATTTTATAACAAAATATCAAGTTATTCATATATACTAAATTAGTCAAATTAAATTATTAAAGTTACTAAAAATACTAAATATAAAATAAATATATAATATATATACTTTTGGGTTGGTTTGGGTTGAGTAAGAGTTTTCAAATGTGAAAACCATGAACTGAACTGGGCATGGATGATTTTGGTCGGGTTGGGTCGTGTCCAAACCCAATTAAGTGAAAAAACTGAACTAAACTAATTGGTTCGGTTTACCGTGTTTATCAGATTGACTCAAACCGATGAACACTACTAATATAAATTTTTTAAAGTAATTTTGTTCTTAAGGTTATCAAGTTGATTTAGTGACAAATTTTACATTTTGTGAGAGATAGGCTGTGGGTTTGTATCTCTCCTATGACAAAACAATTTATTTTTTAATTTTCAAATAGGTATAAGGGTAGAATAGGTATTTTGAATAGTATAGATAATATAAAATATAATATTATAGATTATTTATTATACATATAGATTATAGATAGTAGGACAATTATGTATGTTGGATATAAATGTTTCAAAGTAATTTTGTTTTTAAGGTTATAATGTTGATCTAGTGGCAAAGTTTACATTTGGCGAGAGAGAGGTTGTGGGTTCAAATAACTCCTATGACAAAATAGTTTCTTTTTTAATTTTCAAATAAGTATAAGGGTAAAATAGGTGTTTTGAAAAGTGGACATCAAAATAGTTTTAAAGTAATTTTGTTTTTAAGGTTATATAAGATTAATCTAGTGACAAGGTTTATATTTGGTGAGGGAAAGGTTGTAGGTTTGAATCCCTCCTATGACAAAATTTTTTTTTTTTTTAATTTTCAAATAGGTATAAGAGTAAAATAATTATTTTGAATAGTATAGATAATATAAAATATAATATTATTGATTATACATATAGATTATATGTAGTAGGATAATTAAGTATGTTGGATATAAATGTTTTAAAGTAGTTTTGTTCTTAAAGTTATAAGGTTCATCTAATGGCAAAATTTACATTTGGTGAGGAGAGGTTGTGGGTTCAAATCCCTCCCATGACAAAATAATTTATTTTTTAATTTTCAAATAGGGACAAAGGTAAAATAAGTATTTTAAAAAGTAAACATCAAAATAAGGAATTCCCTTTATTGATAGTATAAATAATATAAAATATAATATTATATATTATAGCTAGTATGACAATTAAGTATGTTGAATATAAATATTTTAAAGTAATTTTGATCTTAAGATTATAAAGTTGATCTAGTGTCAGTGTTTTTATTTGGCAAAAGAGAGGTTGTGGATTCAAATCTCTCCTATGACAAAATAATTTATTTTTTTATTTTTAAATAGATATAATTATAAAATAGGTATTTTAAAAACTGGACATTAAAAGAATGAATTTCCTTTATTAATAGTATAAATATTATAAAATATAATATTATAAATTATTGATATACATATATAATATAGATAATAGAGCAATCAAATATATTGAATATAAATATTTTAAAATAATTTTGTTCTTAAAGTTATAAGATTGATCTAGTGGCGAACATAGAGGTTGTGGATTCAAATCTTCCCTATAATAAAATAATTTATTTTTTAATTTTCAAATAGGTATAAGAGTAAAATAAATATTTAAAAAAAAACATTAAAATAAGAAAATTTTCTTTATTAATAATATAAATTATTATTATCATTATTTATTACTTACATCATAACCATAATGACATCTGTTATATTTTCAGAAAGGTTTTTATCAAAAGAGGCTGCTCCTGATTCTTTTGCGAATGGAGGAATACAGGTTACTGCAGAAAAGCAATCCATCCAATAATAATGCAGGAAAGACAAGGAATGCAATCCTGGAGTGGAACTGTGAAAGATATCTATCAAATAAAGAAGTCACATGACCTAATTTCTTAAATTAACCATTTTATTATGCACTGATTAGAAAAGGAGTCATTTAAATCAAGAAGTCACAAAAGAAAAAGAAGGCTTTAATTCAATTTATACTTCCAAATTTTTTTAATTTTAGATATTATACTCTCATATTTTAAAATCATGATATTATGTTTTCAAATTTAAAAATATGTAAATTGATATTCTTTGAGAAAATTGTTAATGTTGATGATTAATTATGAATGTGTTAACTGTTACATGTAACACACAATTATTGCTTAAAAAAAAGTTTATTTAACATTTTAAATATGTGGCAAAAAATACCTATGAAATCCCTATATGTTAAATTAACCATTTTATTATGCAGTAACTGTACTACATCACCTAAATCATCACCTAAATCCCTACATCTTAAACATGACAGTCAATACATTCACAATTAACCATCAAAATCAACATTCAAAAAAGAGATACCAATTTACACATTTTTTTAATTTGAGATCATATCGTCACAATTTTAAAATACTGGAATGCAATGTCTGAAATTGAAAAAAAATTCCTGAACTTCAATTGTATTTAAGTCAAGGAAAAAGGATCCGGATAAGAGAAGAATCCAGTTTAGCGGTAACGGCATAAGCCAAAGCTAGATTAGGCAGTTGTGAATCATTATCCGTTATCATAACACTTGCTAATATGTAATCAATCAAAAGGAAGTCTTAAGACATTTCGATGCGAATAGAGATGTTAAATCAGACACATCTACTGTAATTTCAGCCATAGTGCAGCAATAAACTTTTCCTTCAAAACATCTAGCAGAATTTTATTTGACAGATGAAGATAAATCTGATTCATTGCTTTGTGATGCTTACACTGTTTCTATTCTAGCATATAAGAATAAGGCATCTTGTCAAAACCTTCTAAGGCCTCATCCAAATTCATTTGTCCAAGCACATCCATAGCAAAACTTCGGTGTCACGATCCAACAATGAAATATCATACTTCACAATTACCATTACAATCAAGAAACCAAAACAAACCAGCTCATATGCCAATTTGTTAAAAATAACGCACGAGAGAGATAAAGAATGAAGAATGAGCACATATTTAATCAACAAAAAATGTAGTTAGCAAGACCTACATTGCATTTAAATTGTTTGAACTTTTGCATTGCATTATTTATCACTCAATTATACAATATTTTTGGAAAGCCTAGTAGCTAGTTGATTCTATGTAACACACCTATCTCCCTGAGCCGGTGCAAGTGGATGCTTTCTTATTTAAAATTTTTTATTTGTTCACAACCAGTGTTCATTTACCCCACTTTCTCTATATGCTACAACAATAGGAACCAAACTGAACCAAATCTAATGCTGCTCTGCATATGTAAGTTTTTATTTGAAATTTTTGTTTGTTCACAATCATTATTAATTTTACCTCATTTTCACTAATAGGAATCAAACTGATAACAGGTTTTGGATCCTTTTTCAAGCTTCAAGGACATTCTGATCCACTCTTTCTTTCTTTTCTGCTAATGTGGCAGCATGATGCTCTAAGTATTCTCTGCTGTTAATCTCTGTCAGTCTGCATAAAATTTATGTCACTATCAGTAATTGTAACAAATATATAAGTTTACATATAGGAAGTGTGGTGGTATTCTCTAGGTATCTTCTAAATTATATTTCCTTGCTTATATTGCTTTTTAGTTCTTAGTGATGGGGAAAAAAATGTTCTGAGCTTGTAACGTAGCCCAGTATGTCAAATTGCCAACCGATCCCAGAACCAGCTTGACCCCCATTAATCTTCCATAATGATGGGGGAGCCTCGAGAAATTACCCCCACAAAGCTGTCTGTGCAACCTATGTACCTGAGCCACTAGAGGCTACCTCTCTGCAACTGACTCCATAAATTATATACTCCAGGCAGATGCACTTTCAATTCTACACACTCATATACCACATACTGAAGCTCAGATCCTGGAATGTCATTTCAGGTGCACCGTTTCTCACTCTTGCAAGTTGGACCACCAATCCACCATAAATGAATGTGATCCCTGTCTACGTCTCTATGAACACCTTGATACAAGATCCCAGCCATTGGATGTATATCTCAGATTTAGGTAACATATTTAATGTTAGAATCTTTCTAAGATACTAAGCATTGTTTTGAATGCATCACGTGGCTGTCTGCTTCCAGTATTGTACATCAAATGCTCAATTCTCTCAAAATCCAACTTTTTTCCTATATTTCACAAAATGAAAGACAATCAAGGGGGCAATTTCAATTGCATTGTCAGTACATCAATTTCTAGAGCTTGATCTTGATCTTTGACACTCTTATAAATAATATTATGATGAGGGATCCCAACTTGAATCAGTTGAGTAGGCAACAATAAAAATTGTATATAAAATTTATTACTTCATTGTTGTTTATGGAGATATATCATACCTACTAATGGTGCGGTCTTTTGCAAACCCCAATTCATTGTCCACGCAAAGGCTAGAATCATCATTTTTCCTCGATCTTGAAGAGGTTCTGGGTGCTATATGTTTAGCCTCAGATATTGTTACTATTTTTTCAAAGAGCTCTTGAGGGCTCCCATCAGCTGTGCATAATAATCTAGCCTTGTTCTCATACATCACCTGTAATCAAAGTGAAACAAAGCATCATACACTTATTCCACTCTAGCTATAGGAAAAAGAAATGTATAAAAAATGACTATTCATCCCAACATCTCATTGCAGTGACCCAGGCTTTTGAAGTACTTAGAAAATCTTTAAAATCTCAGATTCATGTATGGAACTTCCAAACATAAGAATTATTGGCCATTGAATGTTCTGGATACACGTAGAGAATTTTATTGTTCAGCTTTTCTAGTCAAAAATCAAAATCCTTTCTGCTATATAAGGTATATTTATAGTTGGAAGGCGCACATCAATAAGCTAAGTCTGATAAAAACAAACAGAACAATTTGTATGGGAGGAATGCTAACAAAACATTATTCAACACACTACTACCAAGTGACATTCACGGGCAACCTACTAAAATAAGGAGTGAGACCCACACAAATTAGGGGGATCCCCATGAAACTCACTCAATAATAAGAAGTGGGTTGCTAATATTCATCTTTGTATAATAACAGAGTCAACAAGCAAGGGGATGGCTCATAGCTAGGTCATACCTTGCAGAATGAAATAAAATACAAACATTTTGATAAAATATGATAATCAAACTCACAGCAGAGGAAGTTAAACATGGGAAATTCATTTGGAATGTCACGAGACTTACATCAACTAAAGTGACAAACCTATGTGCAGCTGATTTATTGTGAAGCCCAAAAATCGGAATGCCTTCTAATGCTAGAGTATGAAACTTCTCTGTGAAAACAGCAAACAAGCCATTCTGTGAACATAGATTTTTGGATCTACATACATTAGCAGTTGGGCAAAAGTGTGAAAAACAACAAATTTTTAAAGAGGGAACTAGAAATAGCACAATGGGAATAAACAAATTTTACACAAAAATGGTATATCATTATGTGACATCATGTTCAAAGCTTAGTTAATTTTATCATCCTCATCTACAATTCCCAGCAAACAACAGAATTGTATCCTTTGTTTTTTCAATATGACATAAAAGATGTATGTATGTAAAAGAAAATTCACTAAAAAATGTCTTACTGAATAACCCAAAATAGTCTGCAGCTCCAAGAGGTCTATCACAAAGTTCCTCAAAAGAAAAATAGGCACATCCATTAGCTCCCAGTGGAACCTGATCAAGAAAATGAACATGGCTTAAAATTGATAATAATAGTGACTGTGTGCTCTATAATTGTCTCGGCAATATCAAATTTAGCACATACATGCAGTGCTCTTCCCATAACTACTTCTACTTCTTGGGTAGTGGCTGTGCCTTCTCCAATCAACTGATGAAACTTTTGCTTAAGAAAGCCAGATAAATCTCTGCCAACCAAATAGAAACCTTGCTCGCCCTGCAGTCCAAATTCACAGAAAATAAAAATTTAAAAACCAATAATTTGATATCAGTGCATTACTAATATAAGATTATATATGCCATACCGAAGTCATTTTGCGATAGTCAGTTGATGAACCAATCTCATGTACTACACATCTTTCCTACAGGAATATGCATAAATTAGGCAATTACAAAGAGAAAAAACATTAAAAGTAATATAGAATTGCAAAATATGGATCCTGAAGTCATTACTTTCTTCTACATAATACAGATGAAAACATTCGACGAAACAGAAAACCTAGATGCATACCTTCAATGCTGCAATGAAGGGTAGAAAGAGATCCCTCTGCAATCCACCCTCGTATAGGTTATCTGGTGCACGGTTTGATGTGGCTACTAGAATCTACACTCATGTCCAATCACATTGAAAAAATAGAGTTTGAAAATTAATTAGACAAAAATTCCCTAATTATTGTTTAGAGAGGTTACTACAAGGTTATATTACTTACAATGCCTTTGTTGAACAAATGTCTAAACAAGCGATTTAGAACCAATGCATCTGCTACATCTGTTACCTATGCAAAAATCAAATAACAAATCTAAAGATACAACATAAAATAAAATATGTATGATCTATTTTCAAGAGAAATAAATATTATATTAAAACTTTACCATAAATTCATCAAGACATAATAAAATTGCATCATCAGAAATCTCAGCTGCAACCACATCAAGCGGATCTGACAACCCCTTATGCTTCTACAAAGATACAAAATAGGAAATTTGAGATAGGCATCCTCTTATTCTGTTGGCTGAATAAGCATACAAAGATAACATCACTTGGGAAACAGACAGCTAACAAACAATTAATGCTCAGAGTATAGGCCTCTTTTGTATAATTACATTATTATTGGAGCTTTCCCCTATAGTAATAGTGACTTCCAACCAATAAAATAGACAACAGAAATGCAATTCAATTGTAGCTTATGTAGATTTATTATCATCAGTAACCGTATTGTAAAAACTGCAGATTAGCATGTATTAGAAATAAATAGATCTGCCCCTTTTATCTACCCAAAAGGAAAAACATACACTTGAGAGGTAATTAATAGGTTTGGTAAACCTACTTGTAACATGCTATGTACATTCAGCATAAAGTCATGAAAATGAATCCTCTTCTTCCTCCAATTAGAGGGCCTGATAAGAGACAGCCCATGAAGATGGTCAGTGTATAAACCGTCATAAGAACACACTTCCACAGTATATTCTAAAAATGCCTCATACTCTTCCTATATTGAGAGTTGAAAAGGTTTGACAACTCCATGGTATAAGATAAGAACAAATGAGAAATAGAATAAATAGAAAAGAAATTCATTTCAAACTCACAATTGATAAAAAAACAGGTCCATCAGCATAGTTTTACCAGTACCCACTCCTCCATAAAGATATAAACCTTTTACAGGCGAATATGAAGGATGTGACAAGAGACGAGACCAGAGCCACCCACTCCTGAAAACAAAAAGTTCAATTAATTTCAGAACCCAAAGATGATGTGAAAAATAAGCTTCAAGATTTGAGCAGACATATCAGCACGAAACAATATATGTACTGGTAGAAGAAAAAGCATACCCAAGCATACCTTACAGGTTTTTCAGAATTGCGATCCAATTGGCAGGTGTCAACAGACTCAACAAGTTCATCATACAGTCTCTGAAGTTCTGTCAGTGTGTCTACCTGTTTCAAAAGAAAAGAAAAAAAAATGATTAAACAAAGGAAATAAGAATTAAGTGCAACAATTACCGGAGTTCCACAAAAAAAATCTATATAATAAGTTCTAACAACATTTTATAAATAAACAAGCTAGGAAAAATCATTTCATCAATGAAATTAGGCATTAAAATGAAATGGAGACACTCTACCTGGCAAGCATCACCTTCTACAAGTTCACCACTAGCAATTCTTCGTCCGTACTCAATAAGAGGCCCAGCTTTGCTTGTTTCTGCAACCGAAAGAACAAATACCAATACAATAAGACATACAAAAATGAAGTTTCAAACACTCCCCAATCCAGCACACTTGAGAGCAAAGAGATGAGAACCTCTATTTGTGAGTTTTACAGCATCAATCGAGAGAGCTCTTGTGGTTGTTTTAAACGAATGGTTTTTTAAGAAGTTGGTCTCGGAATGATCAACAACTCTATAAGCTGACCTATGAATATGACAGCTCTTTCCAAAGTGACATGGAGGTTCTGAAACATTAACACCGATCAAAACACAATCTTGCCTTTGAAGTGCTGGTTGTAATTGTCTCAGAGAACGAAGCACGTTTCTCATCTTCAACTACTGCCTTCAGACCAATAAACCCCACGGAAAATTTTCAAAATCCCAGAAATCAGAGACATTCAATGAAACTCGATCATAAATCATAACAATTCCTCAATAACAAGGAAACCAAAATTAAATTAAAGGGAAAAAAGGGCAAAAGAATCTAGATATGCGATTGAAAAAGTCAATGACTTTCACTAATAATCATTAAATGAAGAAATTTAATAAAACCCCTGAAATCAAAGACACTAATAACATCTCAAAAGCAAAGAAACCAAAATTAGATAACGAAAATGAAATCTCGAAAGGTCTCTCATTTACACCTCGATTACAGCCAAATAAAGCGTAATTTGGGAAATTAGTGAGAAGAATCATGGAAAACAGAGAGCCGATTTAATCTGGCAACAAATGTGAAGGCCATGCATCATGCAAGATAAAACCCCGTGTTTCCAATATGTAGGGAATAGGGACAAAAAAGTGAAGAAAATAATCTAAACGGCGTTATATAAAGAAAACTCACTTGAACAGAGGTGAGAGTACTCCCAGAAATCAGGAACCGGAAGTAGTTAAAAAGAAAAGCGAGTTTTGCGTGAACAGAGACGACGATGTTTCAAGTTTCAACCTTAGCGCGTCGCCATCCCACGTTGGCTTTGTTTATTTGACGCACACACGTTCACCTTTGCGTGGACGTTAACAAAAAAAGTAAAAAAAGAAAGGAGAAACTGAGAAAAAGAGAAGATGCAAGCTGGAAATGCAACAACATGCGCCAACACTTATTGTGTTACATCAAATCTAAATGTGGGAAATTTTCACATGCTATCGAGCCCATAAGCAAGCTAAACATGGTCAGTGTCTCATTCATCAACCTCCAGATTTGGGCTCCATATATTGTTTCTTTTCTAACCTTTTTAGTTTTTACTTCAATCCTGGACCCACTTCTTTTTTTGTCCTTTGAAAAGATATTTATTCCCTCTCGATTGATTGATTTTATTTTTATGGTTTGTCTTAAAACTAGTATAATTTTTTCTACATAAGTACAACTATAAATTATTAAGAATTAAGATTCATTGTTTTTTTTATTATTTTCTATCTTGTATGAAAATTTTACATTTGTCTTCTAATAACTCGAATGCATTTACTATGTGTTGAGTTTATCATTTCAGTTAATTGAAAATTAAAAAGTTAATAAAAATAGTTTTAATTTTGTTTTGATAACAAAAATCTAATAGTTCTCTTAAGAGGTATCAATATTATAAAAGAGTTTAATTGGTATATACGGTTTGTATAAAAATTTCATGATTGAATGTAAGTGTAAAATTACACGTATACTAATTAAACTCTTAAAAACAAAAAAAAAACAACCTGCTTCAAGTAGCTTTTACAAAAATCTCTTGTTTTCGACTAGCTGATTTTTTTATATGTTTATCTTCATTAATTAATGTATTGTCTCACACTAATTTTTTCATATCACATTATACGACCTCCTTCCTTCATTGATGTAATTATAATAATTTATAATTTAAATATATTAATTATAGAAAATTATAATTTATGTTTATCTTTATTAGTAATGTATTGTCTCACACTAATTTTTTCATATCACATTATATGATCTCCCTCCTTCATTGATGTAATTATAATAATTTATAATTTAAATATATAATTATAGAAAATTATAATTTAAATATGTAATTTAAAATTTATATATTTAATAATAGAAATTATAATTTAAATATATAATTATAATAATTTATAATTTAAATATATAATTAATTTATATTATTAAAATATATTATAATTATTTTACATACCTTATTGTTAATTATGCTTTTATTTTTCATTTACAACTTTCAGTTAGTTGATAAACTAGTTTTACCAAACACTTGTAACTTGTTTTTTAGCTTTCACCTAACTTTTTAGCTTTTCACCTAGTTTTTCAGCTTTTAACTAGTTTTTCAGTTAATTTTGTCAAATACACCCTTACTCTACGAGCATTTGTTCAAATATTTTACTATGTATAATTGTCTTCATTCTTTTTTTTAAATATAATTGATATCTCAAATTTTTTCAATTTTAAACATCATATTTTTAAAAGTTAAGTAATAATTTTCTGTCACTTCACCTAATTTTTTACTTGTGATGATCAATATATTTAAAGTTAATAGTCAACCATTCATCAAAGGGTATCAATAATTTTAAGATATAATGTGATAGTTTTAAACTCTAAAAACATAATATCTTAAATTAAAAAAATTGAAACATGAATCATAGTTAAACTTTTTATTTATTCTTCGTTCAATTGTAGAGGAAGAAAAAATCTTCTTGCAGGAGGCATCTTTCACAACTCACGTGGTCCAATGACCTTGTTTTGACCATCACCAATAATGTAATTAAAATTATGGGATAACAAAAATGCTTTTATGTTATTTAGTTGTAGTATTAATTTTGGAGTTTAATGTAAATATACTAATAAGTTAAAAGTTCTATACCGAGATTCGTCCGATCACATTTTATTATTTATATAATTTTTAAAGTATTTGATTAATTTTATAGAACAACATTTTTTCTTATTTTATGTATGTATTTTAAACAGAAAATATGTAAAAAAATAAATCTCTCTTTTGAATTCATAGAATAACAAAATCAATTTATATGATATGATAGTGGTACCTTAATTAGTTTGAAAAACTGTCCGGTGTTACTAAGTTATTCATGTTATTTTAATTTTACTACTAATATATATAATTAAAATTTATAGATAGTAACAATAATTAAAGATAATGAATTATATTTTTTGGGATACTATTGCTTATAAAAGGAAAAAATATAATTATTTTGAATATATTTAATTTATTCTTACCTTTTTTAGATAATGGTCAGATCTCATTCAAAGTGCTAATGTAATGATACACTATGTGAGGTGTTGCACGTGCACTAACAGATTTCTTTGGAGATCATTAGTGCCTCCCACACCTTTGTGGCTACCCAACACCAAATCATAACACATGAAAGTTTTGCTATTGGTACCTTCTAGTGCTATCCATACCCCTTCCATGCTCAAATGTAACACCTCCCATACCCATGTGGGTGCATATACACTATTGGATTTTTTTATCATTACCTTGTAGTTCTATCTATTCTCTCACATTTTTTATGCTTGAAAGTAACATCTCTCACATCTTGTAGGCAACACAACACCAAATTATTGTTAATGGACATGTTTCTATTGGCACTTTGTAGTGTTATCCACGCCCCGGCATTAGTTTTTATTGTGCTTAGACATCATGCCTTAAACACTCATGTGGGTGTACCTATACCACTATTGGCAATCTGACACTAAATCAATGTTTGTGGACTATTTCTTTTGGTACTCCTATAGTGTCATTCATGTCCCTATTATATTTTTTTCATGCTCAGAAGTAGCATCTTCCACACCTTGTGGGTGCACCCACATCCTTGTGGTAGATATGACACTAAATGATTGCCCATGGACATGTTGCAATTAATTGCACCCTTGTAGTGTCATCCCACCCTTAAAGTCTTTTTATATACTTTGTTTTACACTTTGTTGTGAACAATGTTATTATACATTTGAGTTTCTAGATGGGTGAAGGGTATCAAATTTTAATTTTGGTAAACATAGAAGTACTTATGTAATATGTGAAAAAATAAAAGGGGTGCTTATGTCATATGTGAAAATACAATAAGTGTTCCTCAAGTTTGCACTACTAACTTTAACAACATATATGATGTAGGAGATGTAGTCATGATTACAAAATCAAATTGGTTTAGTCAGTTTGACCAGTTGAACTAGGAACCAAACCAATGTCCAATTTGTTTTTTTACTATAACTGATGGGGGAGAAATCAATGGAAAACTAGGAGAAATGGTCAAAATTGACCAATTCAATAGATTGACGATTTTTTTTAAAAAAAAAATGTTTTATAAAAATTGGAAAAAATTTAGGATGCAAAAGAGTGGTTTTCTAGGAAGCTAGTGTGAAAGAAAAAATATTAAAAAGGAATTTTCAAAAAAAGTTGTAAAGGTCTTAAAAGCCGAGATATAAACACTTCTCAAATAACTATAAAAATTGTGAGACTTTGTTTTGTGTACTATGAAGTGTATATATATATATATATATATATATATATATATATATATATATATAAAATTTTTCTTTAGTATATTACTATATGAGTTTAATTTGTATATATTGTCAGTTTAAAAGACTTTTACACTGACAGTAACTCATATATATATATATATATATATATAATTTTTCTTTAGTATATTACTATATGAGTTTAATTTGTATATATTGTTAGTTTAAAAGACTTTTACACTGACAGTAACTCATAGTTTTTCATTTATGTGACTGTACTAATTAGTAAAGTTAACAAATTTTTCATAAATGAAGGATTGTGATTAAACATAAGTGTATACCAATTAAATTCTTACTATATTAATAAAAAAGCAAAAAAAAAAAATAATATTTTATTGAATCTGTTTTAATTCATTTAAATGTCGGAACCCCTAAATATATGTTTTTATCGGTTTAATAACCGATCTAATATTAAAAACATTAGATATAGTCGTTATGCGATTACAAAAGTTAGAGATTTTGTAAAAGATGTAGCATGTGTATTTAGCGTAAAACTCAAGGAGTTAATTTACTCTAACTTTTAATTAATAAATTAATTTTTAATTTATAAGCAATCATTTCTTATATTAAGAATTGTCTTTAAACGTAAACAATCCAGTGACTATCAGCTCTAATGAGAAAAGACAATAAAAACAATTTACTTTAAATAACTAACATAAGCAACTGCAATAAAATTGCTCTATCGATTTATTAACTATATATGTACTCATCAGATTGCACAGTTTCCTCTAGCTTGTTTGTAATAGTTGATAAAAGTAGAAAACAAAACCATCTACCAGCTACTAAAACCGAGTAAACATAGGAGTGCAACTGTGCAAGTCACCATCAAAAGTTATGTTAATTTAAGTTGCCAGCAAAAACCATCCTGCAATTATTTTTGTATTTAGTTGAACCCTTATACATGAAGGTTTTATGTTCCCTAAGTCCTTCTTGGAGTACTTGCACATGCTTGGAATGGTTTACCGTGATTTGAAACCTGAAAACATCCCTTTTCCATAAGACGACCACATTATGCTTGCAGATTTTCATCTGTCACCAAGGTGTGATGTTAGCCCAACGCTACTAAAGTCATCTTCCGATGATTCTGCTGAGATTTTTTATACTTGTGCACAACCGAGTTGCGTTGATTCATTCTGTATTGAACCATCCTGTAAAGTTCCATATTTCAACCTCTGTAAAAACTTATGAACTTTTTATTCCATAATAACAAATAAACAAACCTTTTCAAGTTATATGGCTATCGGTTTAACCTATAAAAAAAAAAGAAAATTAAACTAACACAAATCAAAATTGCTTGCAAATATTAAATAGTGTCAAAAGGTGAATTCTTAAATCTAGCAGCATCTGTACCTCTTATTATTATTGAATCCAATCTATCAGTGATATGCTGTTGAGAATCGTTTACATTTCATATAATTAAGTCATGCAGTTCATATCTTTATTTCCATCTCCACCTTCTACAGTGAAAACCTAAATCTGTCTCCAACACTATGCAGACCTATTAAACAAGTCCCTAATTCATGAGCTAATTTCAACTCAATTATAAAAAAAAAAAATTGCACTTTTTTTTTACCCACATAATGAGAGAAATTTATAACCCCATTCCCATATAATCCCCATATTTAGGGGGCTAAGCCAGGACTAGAAGAGGTTTCACACTTACATGGCTAAGTAATTCTTATTTTTAAAGTTTTCACTATTATTAAATTTAGGGATATTTCTTTAGCTTTTTTATGACTCCACTTATTAAGAATATTTCTTTACCTTTTTTCTAATTTTGTTTGGTTTAATTAATATTAGTTTTAAATAATTAAATAATTTTTTAAACTATTTTTTAGATGCATGTTCAACATTCTCTCTTAGATCATGTCTGCAACACCATGAACAAAATCTTGATACACTTTCTCTTCTTACACACTTCTCACACTTTTGTTGATTGTACCATATCTATGTAGGTGAACATGTGATGCATTTTTTCTTTCGGCTAGTGAACCTACCACAACAGTATGGAATGTGTCACATTGCTTTGGGAAACCCCCTAATGAGATGTTTCACATCATCGTGAAAAAGTCCTCAATGCGCTTTGTCTTCCACATATCTCTGGACATATCTACATTACTGTGGAAAACTCCCTAATGTACTTTTTCTCATAACGTGTTTCTCATACTCTCCGTGGTATATACCACAACATTGTGGAAAAATCTTTGATGCACTTTATCTTCCAATGCATCTTCCACACTTCTATGATATGTGTCACGTCCATGTGAGAAACATTTGATGTGCTTTTTCTTCTAGTGTGTATCTCAAACTTTTGTGGTATGTGTCACATAGTTGTAGAAAAACCCCTTACAAACTTTCTTTTTTAGCATGTTCCCTACACCTATGGGGGATATGTCATGTAGTTGTGGCAAAACTCCTAAGACAAATTCTATTTCAATGTATATCCCACACCTATATAGTATGTGTCACATAGTTGTTGTAAACCCCTTATACACGTTCTCGCATACTTTTCTAAACCTCACATTGTTGTGGTTCATGCATATAGATAGTTGCAAATTCTAAACTAATTTTAGATAAAGTTTATACTGAAGATAATCAGGAGGATTATTTAGTAAACCTTTTGAGAGTAAAAAAGACTCTTTGAGTGCAAAGATAGGATAAATAAAGTATTATTGTTTAAAAAGATGATTTTTGCATGCAAACAATTAATTAATGGTCTCAACTCAATAATTTCAATTCTAAGTCATTAATAAATTTTTCTTCAAAATATAAAGTGCTCTTCCTTTTTCCCCCTTTATAATGAATATACCAATTTGAAGTTCTATCTTAACAATATAATTTTGAAGTTTATCTAATTAAGAAGGGTAAAATATTTTTTAGATCCCTACAAAATTATTGAAATATTAAATACGTTTTCCAAAACTTTTTCATATTTATTTGATCTCTAATTTTAAAATACATTACTTTTGGTTCTCCAAATGCTATAGATGACATTTTCTAGAGAGATAAAAATGATTTAGATAACATTTAGAAGATCAAAAGTGATATATTTAAAAAATAAAGGGACCAAAATAATACAAAGTTTGGAGAATGTATTTATTATATTAAAATTTTCTGTAAACCAAAAACATATTTTATCCTTTTAAGAATTAAAAAAGAAAAAAAATACTTTTTTGACTCGTGAATCAGCCCTAACCCATAGGAATATTTACTCCTTGTTTGACAATAATCTTATAAAACTGTTTTCAATATTTTAGTATTTAAAAACTAAAAAACAAGAACGACTATAGATAGTTTTGTTTTTCAGTTTTCTATTTTTGTTTTAAAAACTTAAAATACAATGAGATTATGTTGTTTTTTTATTTTCATTAATGATATTTTCATAAATATAAACAATTATTTTTCATTTTTATATCTTTAAAACAGTTTTCAAATAATACTTACCAAACAAATTTTTTTCCTCTTCTAGAAAATTATTTTTGAAACTCTTTTCAAAAACTTAAAAACAGAATCAAACCAATGAAACATTGACTCTTTAGAAATGTGAATAATTTTTGTCCTAATCAACATGGATCACGGTTAAGTGGGTCTTAAGCAGTCCATTTTTACAAGTTTAATCCTACGTAAATATTCTAAATCACAACGAGTTGGTTTTTCTGAAACTCTAAAATTCATTTATATACAACCCTTATGATTTTTTCAAATTTAGAAGTACACATAACTCTTTGATCTGAACTCTTTAGTCCTTCCATTCCATTGCCACTTGAAAATAATTTTAACAATTTTAGTAATTTTATAATATATCCAACTGAATAGGTATTGTTCTTGTACACATGTACCATATCTTCTTCCAAGCATTCTATTGTTCCCCAAACCCCCCTGAATAATCTTGGTGGTACCTATAGAAACACTTTGACGCTCAAGTCAGAGAAGGCTTGACTAAAATACAGGTCAAAGTGTGATATCAGAAAGAAACTAATTATGGGGGAATCTAGTCAAACCTGTACCCAGGACCCACTATTTATAATGCCCTTATTGGTTGGGTTTGGGCTTGGTCAACCTTCTAAGGGCAATTTGGTCTTTTCCCATGTCTGCTAAATATTAAGGGTAGTTTAGTCTTTTCAATAATTCAATTTTTCCTTCTTGTTTTAGTGCTAACATACTTACACACACTCGTGACTTCTCCTGATCGACTCTCTCCAAACTATCCGACACTGGGCCTTAACTGCCTTGTCAGAGAAGACGAAGATGAGAAGACAAAGTCTCTCCGTGTTTTAACTCTGAAACATAAACCTAAAACGATGTCATTTTGGTTATGTGTAAGTGTTTTTTAAATGAAGGGTAAAAAAGGAAAATGAAATTTTCCCTTTTTACCCATGAACAAGTGAGCAATATCTCTTCATATTGCTTTATTTCTTCCCACACATTACCGTCTTCTTCCCTAGTGAGCAAGTGCATCTTTTGTTCTGGCGAGCTGCGTTCGGCAAGCTCCATTCCAGCCAACTGTGTGTCTTCGATTTCCGGCGAGCCGCATGTTTCCAATGAGCAACGTGTCTTCAATGAGCATCTTGTCTCCAACAAGCATCTTATGTTGTCAACTTTTTTCTCTTTTAGTATGGCTTCCGAGCTCACTGAATATGTTTACTGTTTTGTATATGCAACCAATAGTTAAACACTTTGACTTATGTGTTATATATGTTTATGTTTGTTGTTTTGTAGATGCAAACAATAGGAATAGGGATAATGATGAATTGATTATACATGTTATGTTTGTTGTTTTGTATATGCAAACAATAGAAATATATGTTATGTTTGTTGTTTTGTATATGTAAATAATAAAAATTCATATATTATAATATTATATATTTCCTTGCGATCAATTATTTATTTTCTAGCATATATACATTATATGCATTAGTAATACATAGGGATCTAAATAGTGGTCATTCCATTCTCACTATTCCGTTATAGTGTTTTTGGAAGGTGAACAATCCAAATTGTTATTAACTACTATGATCTGGATCAGAAAAATATGAGTTTCAATGATAACAATAGGTACAACAGGAATAAATTGATGTTACATCTCCCACGATGTTTGTACATCATCAACACTGAGAGAAACTATTTTAACACTTATCCCCAATTCTTTACTCATCTATCATATTAAAAATAAATCTTAAAATACCTAAATTAATCTTATATTTTAATAATATAATTTATTTATAATATAATATCTTAGATATTTTTATTAAAATTTTATATTTTAAAATTTTTTATTACTACAGATCACTTGGTCAGTAAGAAAAGAAAGTTATATGTTATAATTTTATATTTTAAAATTTTTATTGTAAATATTAAAATTATTTATATTATATTATATTTTGAAAAAAATATATTTTAATAATATAATTTTTTTATAATATAATATTTTAAAAATTTATACGTTAAAAAAATTTTATAACTACAAACCAAGTGGTTCATAAATAAAAAATTTTATATTTAAAACTTTATGGAGATTTTATTTAAGCCGACAAATTGAATTTGATGGTCTCTAAGGTAATTCTTTTAAGGTACAGAGCAAATGATATATAGGTGTGTAATTTTTTTAGGTCTACAGACTAGGTAGTTTGTAGGTGTGTAAATTTTTTAAGCCTATAAATCATCTGGTTTATAGGTATGTAATTTTTTTAGGCTTACAAACTAGCTGGTCTGTAGAGTTGTAAAATTAAAGATATTTCAAGAATTTTAATATCATGATAGGTGGCAAAAGAAATATGGTGAGTGTTAAAAGAATTTCTCCACAATGATGTGGAAGTACTAATTTAAGTACGAAAAATAAGGGTGGTATGGATAGCCTAGCCATTAGAGGTGTCAATAGTAAGAATGACACTAGGGCAATATTTCAATGCAATACCTCCCATGATATATTGGTGCACTAGCACTTAACCATTAATTAATTATATATATGAGAAAGTATCTACCTTAACAATTAATATTAGTTATTTATTATGACAATTAAATTTTACAAGAATGAAAGATAGAATTAAAAGTAAGTCTTGGAATAAGTGAATCCTTAGAGAGAGAGAGATAAAGAGAAATGTGTGTTTGTGTCTTGAAAGAATAGAGACTACCATTTATAGTAGATGATGGGAGATTTTGTAGAATTAACACACTAAATCCCAATATATCCTCAAGCATAATTAATCACAAGGTGTTCGGTTTGATTTTTACCGTAAAAATCACCTAAATCAAACAAAAGAATTAAGTACAGTTTGATTTGGTTCAGTTTAAAAGTATTATAAAATCGAACCAAACCAAACCAATTTTTAACAGTTCGGTTCGGTTCTTCGGTTTTAAAAATATTTTATTGAGTATTATTTAGTATAATTTCTAATATTTCTAAAAATGCTTAAATAGTTTGTTTTATTTTGAGAATTATTTAATATTTATTGTAATTTATTAAAAATCAATTTCACTCCAAAACTACTTAGAAAATAAAATTTCACCACATATTTAACCAGTAGAAATTATAGTAATGCTATTGGTTTTTCCACATGACTATGTTTGGAACAAGAATTGCATTATGTCTTTTAAATTAGACGTTGTTTAGGAGAGAAAAAATATAAAAATTATATATATTGCAGTTTGGTTTAGTTATGTTGATTTTCAAATCCTAAAACACAAATTGAATTGCGTAGTTTAGAAATTTAATAAGCTAAACAAATCCAAACTATTATTGTTTTTTTATCATTTTTCATTTTTTTACTAGTTTTTTTTATTTTTAGTTTAGGTTGGTTCCATTTTGAACATCCCTAATTAATCATGTATCTTTCCTTGAATGGGAAACCAAAAAATGCAAATGAAAAAAAAATAAAAAATATATATATATATATTAATATACACTGACAATGTAAAAAAATTTACACTAATATCCAATCATATCTTTAATTTATTGTAAGTTTGTTGACTTTATTAATTAATATTTTAAAAATCATATAAAATAAAAGATATGATTTAACGTCCATACACTATACCAATTTTATATATATACATGCACACATAAATAAGAACTAGACACTGTTTAAATCCAAAATTTTAAAGTAAGTTTGTGAATTTCTTTCCATCCACTTAAGCTTCACACTTGAATTCAAAAATGTATCGCGATGATGTTGTTAAGGAGAATAATAGATCAAACTTGCTTATGTTATTTAGCGTTACTATTAATTTAATTTATAGAGCATTGTTGTTTCTTATTCTGTGTATATGTTTTTAATAAAAGTACGTAAATAAAACAAATCCCTCTTTCAAATTGGGATAGAATAACAAACTCACTCTGTATGATATGATTATGGTAGCAGTATTTGAATTAGTTTAAAAAATTATAACGTGTAAAAGATTGAATTGAAAGCAACGTCGTCATCGATTCGGACCACAAGTCGTGGCATTATTAGGAGTTGGAATCCCAGGTTAAGTTATATTCTTCTCCGGACCCTACCCTAGCTCAAGGGTATCTTTATTAGTGCTATTTAATTTTTTTTAATAAGAAATTAATATTTATTTTGTAAACATCACTACAAACATAAAAATATATAACGTGGGATTACAATAAACAACGGTTCTTTAAATAAATAATTATTATTAACTTAAAAACAAATAAAAATTATGTTAAATATGAAATTTATTTAATTTAAATAAAAAAATTTTTTAAAACAATAAAAAGAAAAATTATTTAAATTAGATAAAATAAATATTATTTATATATCAAATATAAGACCACTTGTGAAGGTATATCCATAAAGATTCTCTAAAGAAGTAAGGGAAAAAATAATACCTACCATGCACATTGTTTGGAATCTTCATCTTGTTTTGTTGTGTCATCATGCATTCATACTTTTCATTATTTCAAGAAACGCAATTGCTAGTTTACTATATTAGTCTATCCGTACGTGACGTGGATCTAAATCACGAAGCACGATAGCATACAAACAGCCAAATGTAACATTCTTGTAAATTTTTATAAACAAAAATTTTTTTGGTACCTACCAGAAATAGTTGGATACTTTTTCTTACAAATTTGTAGGAGCTAAAATCTTTTACCAATTTCCAGAGGATGAAATATCTGTAAAATACACTTTGACAATCAATTTAGGATTTTAGTTTGGTTGAGAATATAATAATAATAAATGTCAAATCAGTTAACAGTTACCTCGATACTTATATCTTATTTATAGTTAATAAATGAGTTTTAACCCACTTGATTAACGATTTAGGTAATACATTCATAACCTTAGTTTTTTCTTAGATAATTCGTTTTAAGCTTAATTAAATATTGACACTTCATCCTTTCAATTAGTGTACTCTTTTAAGGTTTTTGAATTTTGACAGGCCGAAATCCGAAATGTCCTAGAACCAACAATGTGCTTGATCCTGGTAGTATGGTTTCTGCCAAGTCAAGGGTTGAAAAGGGTTCTTTAGCCAATACCCATATACTTGCCCCCAGACTTCAATGTTGTGGTAACCCATAACATTGAAGTCTAAGAAGCAGATACAGGTATCTTCCATAGAGTTTGGCAGGGTCGAAAACCAAAATGCCTTATGCTTGGTTTCTGGAAACGTGATTTCTGGGTTATGCATTGGGTTAAAATCCCATGGTGTGACAAGGTTTTTGGAAGGCCTGTAGGCACTACAATGGTCAAATGGAAGCAAATTAAGAATCCAAAAAGGCATTTCCGCTACCGTAGACCTCAATTACTAATGGGTAGATGAGGAGGTTACTACCTTCTTCTCCCGTTACAATAATAGAGCTATTTTGATGAAATTCATAAATAGTGTTGAGCTATGTCTCTTTGAGGATGTCGAAGACTTCTTATTCTTTGTTAGGCAGTGCCAAAATGATCTTTCATGCAACCATATTTTGTATATTTAGGTAGATTTGAGGGAGATCCCCATGATTTCTTCTACATGCATGATTACATATTCAAGGTTTTTCACGCCTATCTCCATTTTAATGAGTTTACAATAGGGGTACTTCAGATTTTGAATGTTGCCCCCACTTAACTTCATCCAAACATTTGGGCTATATTCAGACCTTCCAAGCTTTATGTTTGCTTACTCATACAAAGGCCACTCCTGGCCTGTTCCTCTGCCATTTCATTACTTGGCCTCAAGAGAAGTGCAAATGGGTATCCCTGTACCACAAGTCAGAAAACCCTTTCTTCGTCACCTATACCACTTCATTCAAGCGATTCAAGACCAGATTCTTCAAAGTTTTTATCGACCCTAAGAAAAGCCGAAATTATTTCTATGATCGAGATAGGGGTCGCTTATTCCCCTTTCAGTGGGAGCGAGTGCCAAGAAGGTATGATAACTTCCTAGCAGACTTGCTAACCCCAGAGGAGCAGGTGAACATTGTTTTTCTCGATTCTCTTCCTTAGCATCTTCCCATAGTAAGGTTGTTGCATTTGTTTGAGTTGTCCACTTCTTTCGAAAACTTGGAGAATGGGTATTCGGTTCCCTGACTATGTTTGTGTCTGTAATTAGTCTGAACACTATTGACTTGGCTTCTCTGTTTGTGCATGTATAATCATGTCTTCAGGAGGCAAAACAGGGGATTTTTGCCAAGCTTCGCAAGACCCTAACTAAAGGTGGCGAGACAATACTGAAGCTGGTGCTAGAAAAATATTTGTCATCGGGGTCTGTTCCTTATGACACAATCATGTCAAAGAGTGGGTTTGAAGTGAACAAGGAGAAACAAAAGGAGAAGGAGAAAAAGAAAGGAAAAGAAAAAGACAAGGAGAAAAAAAAAGGGACAACAAGAAGTCCTCCTCTAGCTAGTTCAAAAGGTCCAAGAAGGTCGAAGCCCTTGCCGTCAACACCTCACTGCTACCCAAACCTTCTCCATTAATAGTTTCGACACCCTGATGGCAATGGGGAAGGTTGGAGACTCTCTTTCAAAGGCGGGTTGAAAGGTACTGGAGAGCATGAACTCCTCCTTCCCATGGTTGAACTATTGTGAGCTATTGGTGCACACTCCAGCTATGGGTAAGTACATGTTTGCCAATGAACTAGCCAAGGCTAGGCAATGTCAAAGGCAGGTCAAAGACACTTTCTTGGCCCTATCACAAAAGTTTTCCAAAGTGAAAGAGGACATGGAAACCATGGTTTCGGTAGAGAAGCATGTTGAACTGCTGAAGGCCAAAGATGCAACATTGGAGGTTAAGGATGAGTTTTTGGAGGAAGCAAACAACAAGGTGAAGAGTTTGGAGGCAGTCTGCTCGCAAAGTGAAACTAACCAAGAGAGCTTGAGGTATGAAAAGGATGAGGTTTGAGAGAAGTATAAAACCTTCAAGTAGCAGGCCTAGAAAGATATAATGGTTGAGCACCACGTTGACTTCAAGCAAGCTATTCGGCAGGTGAACCACTTTTGCTTCGTCCCCCGACGACTTTAAGTTTGAGTAGGACTAAGACTTCTTTAGGAGTGAGTTCAAGAATATGGATGATGTGCTAGAACACATGTCTCTAGATAGTGAGGCAGTGGGTTCGAGCCGCTTTCTAGTCGAGGACACGCAGGTTGGGGATACAACGTATGAGGAATGGTTTGGAAGAGACGACGACAATGAGGACGAGGACAATGAGGTTGCTTCTTAATTTATTTTATGAATCTTTATATCTATTTAAGCTTTTTGCTAATTGCAATGGGTCAAAAGATATCCACCCGTTATCTTTTTGTATATATTGTATAGTGGTTACTTATATACCTTTTTCTTCGAACATGAATGACATTTAGCTTTCGTCAGTCTTTCTTATATTTTCGTTCTTGTTATTAGTCGACATTATTAATTGCTTCTATGCAAACTTAGTAAAATTTACCACGTGTTGTTTTGGTCGAAAAGATGATAGGTAAATGGCTTGCTAAGAGCACAGCCTAGGCCGAAATATGAAGCTCGAGAGGGTGCTCAATGGATAAGAAAGAATTCTATGACACCCTTCTACCTCAGACACTTTATTTTTTAATTATAAAATAATATAGAAAATTATTTATTTAAAATACTAGACTTTGCACTTAGGTAAAAAGGATTCATAGTTCACAATCTACACTTATTTTCGAAAACTATAATATAATAAAATATAGCATATAAGTAAATACATTAGGCTCTACAAATGAACTTCACAAGATTCTCAATTACTAAAACTCATTGAAATGTTGAATTCATCTATATAATAGAAAAAATATTAACTAATTCTTCGTAGCCTGATGTCACACCTATTCAGAGTATCCCAATGAAAAAGGTAAAGAAAAGTCGAAGTTTCATCACCTACAATATCATCATGATCTTGCAACCTGAAAATGGTATTGAGCCCAAACAAAATGCAACAACAAATAGCAAAGTGGTGAGAATATGTCTCACACATGTTAAGACATATATAGAGAGAATGATCAGTCAACTAAAATACAAGAATTAAACATATCACAAACATATACACATAATGACTCAATACTCTTGACTCATGATAACTTATGCTCTTCTCTACATGCATGTGGTACCATAGTTCTTAGCAAAAATCGCACATGTTGTGTATAAGGTGAAGCACAAACCACCAAGGGCATCCATTTCTGGATCAATGCAAGCCACAAGGGGCACACCAAACACTAGTCTCACAACCACCTAGGCATCCATTATAGGTCAGCATAAGCCATAGAGAACCCAAATCATACACTAGGTCACACAACCACCTTACACACTCATTACAAGTCAACACAAGTCATAGGGGAACCCCAAACACATCTTAGATGATACAACCACCTTAGGCACCTATTACAGGTCAGCACAAGCCACTAGGGACCCGAAACACATGAATGTATGCATGAACTTTCACACAACACATCACACATATAGACACATGGCTATTCAAAATACGAATTAAGAACTGTTAGACAAAGTCTAGACTTCACAAATGATCCAAGAATTCACACATTGCTAAGCAACAACTTAGACTTAACTCTTAACATAAATAAGCTCATGAACACTAATTACTCAAAACACACATTCTCATGGGACAAAATATCATTCATAATATTTAATATATTCACCTTTTTCACATATACACATAGGAATATTACATTCAGAACTCACCACAACCTTGTCTACGTTTTGAAGATTTTCTCACTCATTTTATAATGCCTCTACAACCTTTGTGGAGTATAAATGCGATAACTAGAGATTTAATCCTTTAATATTGTTTTTTTTCTAGTTTGAAATCTAGGACATTTATCTACAACTCTTATGTTGACCTTAAGAGTTAAAACAAATGTTACTATGTCAAAACTTGAAGGAAATATGAATTCATTGCTTAATTTTGACAGTTCGATCTTCAATCACTAATATGATCATAACTTGAGCTATAGGTATTATTTTAGAATGAAACTAACAACATTAGCTAGATAACATCTAGGTCTGCAACTTTCATGAAGACCAGTTTCTCAAATTGCATTGTTTTCCTATCATTTTCTCATCCGAAGTTCATATACGCTGACAATAAAATATGCTTAATTCTGGCAATTTAACCTTCAGTCACTAATCTGATCATAACTTGAGTTCTAGGTTGTTTTTTTTTTTGTGAAACCAATGGCATTAGTTAGTAACATCTAGTGCTACAACTTTCATGAATACTACTTTTTCAAATTTCGTCATTTTCTTATCGATTTTCTCATTTGAATATCATGAACGCTGACAGTAAAATATGCATTGCAATTTTCCCTTATTTCTCTCTCCTAAAGTTTGCTTAATTCTTCAAAGCACACTCTAAATTATGAAATTAAAATTAAATAATTTTCAATCGATTCTTAAGATAAAACAAATATAAAATAATGATAACCTCATTCCAACTAACCCAATTGTTTAACTAATCACAATAGACTACAAAAGGAACCACTCCAACCATCAAATGGATTATAGACGCACATTACTATTGCTAACCTTTAGGGTATAAAAAAGGAATACTTCAATACTATAATAATCATTATACTAGTCTATTATATCCCATAATTCATGATCGTATTAACCAACACACCAAATACAATGATAAACCAACACATCAAACAATGATTGATAAATGATAACCTCATCCCCAACTAACCCTGTTGTTATAACCAATCACAAGGGACCATAAAAAGGCACTACTCCTTCAGTCCAATAGATTAATACAAACATCATTACTGTTGTATTCAAGAACACTAATTTCTAGGGTATAAAAAGGAAAACCTCAAAGTCAACATAGTCATTATATCTAAACTATTTTACCCGATAATTTATTATCTCTATCAATCAACAAAATCGATGCAAACATTCATTAACTATATTCATGGACATGAAACACACAAGAACTACATATATTTGTGCAATCACGTTTAAAATATTCTATCATTTAAATTCAAAAATACAAATAAATTACAATACATATATCCATATAGTCAAGCTTAAAACATATTATCAGCATTTGTTGGGGATGACATTACATAAAACCTATTAAAGCTTAGGGATCACTTCACTACCCCATCTTCTCTACGCATGCCACATGAGAGATAAGTCCTCACCCCTTACCTCAAATGATGTTCTTATTATGAAAGGTGTGACCTCTACTCCCCAAACATGTCTCCTCAAGCTCCCTTATTGACAAAGTTCTCTCTCTAGCTTTCTGTCAAACCTCTAGAGTCGAAAATGTGAAACTAAAGTGCAATACCCTAACCCATTTAAATTATTCTAGGTTAACAATTGGATTGGACTTTCTAGCTATAGGCAACTTAACCTTTCTTACTATTTAGACCCATATTATTTTATAAAAACAATTCTTAATTTATTTTAATGAACATAAATAATAAATTAATTTAAGTCTACTAATATAAATTACATATTTTTATTAATATATTATTTCTCTTTAAAGATGGGATGTTACAAGTACTGTCTTAGCTGAACTGTGTAGTTCAAAAAGGTACTCAATAGTTTGGCCTAACAGTGAAGTTCGAGAGGACACTCTAAAAAAACACAAGTACTGCTTTGGTCGAATTGTAGAGTTCTGAAGGGTACTCTTAAGAAAGTACGCCTAGGGTAAAAGAATATGCAAACGATAGAGTTGGAAAATTCCTTCTTTATTGATAAAGTACCGAACCTCATTAAAAACCTTTTCAGCAAAAATCCTTAACAGTATTGCTTTAAGGTGGGTCAAGTTCTATGTTCTAGGTATGAGTTTCCTTGACAATTCAAGTTTGTACTATCCGTTGCCGAAGTCATGATGTATTCTGAATGATCCATCCCAGTTGACAGCTAGTTTTCCATCCTTTTTGTCTTTCCTAGCCTCACCCATGACCATTCTTACCGAGTCTTCCTTATGAAACTTCCTCGATTCCATGATCAAAATTGGCATTGATAAAAAATGGCTTCCACTTATTTTTTATTCGTACCTTTGTGCTTTTTTTTCTAAAAATAGACATTTATGAAATAATTAAAATATGTTTTTTAAAACACTATTAGAAATTCTTTGAATGAAAAATTACAAAAGTAATTCTTTTTTCTTATATATAATAATAAAGATAACTCATAACTTTTTGTGGATATTCAAACCAATTTGTTCCTAAATTTTTTTATCAGAAACCAAAAATAAAATTCCGTATTTGAAAACCAAAAATATATTGAAACTTATTTTAAAATAAATATTTAAATTTAATATTGGTTTTTACCTAAAGAGATGGAAATATAATATTATATGATCCCCTTCTTTTATGTTAAAATATACGATTTAGTATATTTGACTTAATACTATTAATAAATATTCTCTTAAATATTTTAAAATATATTTTATATTAAAATTATAGTAAAATATTATAGTTTATGGATTTAGTAAAATATTTTATATTATAGTAAAATATTTTAGTAAAATATTTTATATTCTCTTAAATATTTCTTCTTATATACGTATTAACTTTTGCTTCTCTTCGTAACAAGACAAAGTAAATGCTTAAGAATTTAGTAAATGCTCGTAACAAGACAAAGTAAATGCTAAAGAATTTAGTAAATGCTTAACAAAACAAAGTAAATGCTTAAGAACTAGCAAAAAATATTTAACTAATATTAGTTATTAGTATTTAATACTTTTTTAATATTAATAATTTAGTAACTTTTTTCAAAATAAAAATATGCAACCAAATAGGTTTTTATTCGAAAAATATTCTTCGTAGAAATCAAATAGTTTTTTATCTAAAATTTCTATTACACTTATGCGAACTAAAACATCTATAATGGAGTACCTTTTTTAAGTGCTTCCATAGGTTTCACGGGTATGGATAAGTTACATTTATTTTTATCAATTTAAACATCACTAAAAGTAATTAAATAATAAATCTCTTCAACCTAGCATCTCAATTTAGGTTCTTAAATGAACTCCAAAAGAAATCTAACATTTTTTCTGTCCAAAAAAAAAAATCCAACATTTTTACATTTTATCAATGTTAGATTAAAATATTGTCATTAAAAATATTTTAATTTTAAAAAAAAAACAAACAAACATGCTGATTCAGCTTTTCATTGTCCAAGGCTACAAGCATCATAGATTTAGAGCCACTTTAGCATTGTATTGTAGTTGCTTCCAACCATAAAACATAATTTGAGTCTTAAAACCTTTTTCTAAGTAAATCCTTTAATATCGTAATATTATTAAAAATTTTAACTATTTTTTTTTCAATGGTAGAACTTACAAGTTCTTAAATTAATATAGTAAATCTCACTTATCCTCCAATTTTGTTGATTTTTATTACAAACCTAATTCTTCAAAGTTCTACAATGATAGGTTCTACAGTTTGTGTCCACATTATTGCTCTCCAATGCAGGAAGAGCCGAAGAATGAGTTCTTAAATAATAACACCGTCAATGGAAGAATGAGTTCTTAAATAATAACCATCAATGGAGATGGCCTAAAGACATTATAGAGTTTGACAAAGTTAACCGCATGTATAAACTACGCCTCTAAATTCTTCTTTATTATCTTGTCTACTCCAAATTTTAATAATTATATTTTTTGGGATGACCAAAATAATCAGCATGTTCAATTCTAATTTGGGTTGTCAAAACATTTAAGGACATGATGAACCAATTTAACAATTTACAAACAAATAACCGCACATTTGAATAAAAAAGGTAAGTAATGAACAAGTAATTTATTGATTTTGATCCAGTTTAATATATGGTTAAATTTCTTACGGGACCCAAGTAATAAATATTTTCTATTACTTTTATGAAGGATAAATGTTAAATGAAATTCTTAAATTGTATCTTATATATACATACCCAACCGGAATTTGGAATCATTGTTTCCTCCAAATACACATTCATGTTGGCAGCCACGACGAGTCTGAAAGTTTCTTAAGTTCCGTAACTCTTCAACATCGGCATCATTGGTAGTAGCTCTGATAGTTTAAGTGTAGTATGTAATTCCTCTAGCTTTACAGTTGAAGATGGTCTGCAGTATTTTGCCAGTCATGGTGCCTTATCCAAGGTCACACTCAAAAGATTAAACTCACGCCCTAAAGTCCAAGATAATTCATTCCGGACATTAATGCTTAAGTTGTATTCCTGGAAGTAGCCGTTATAATTTATTACGGACATAATGGCCCTGAAAAATTGAAAACATAAAATTTTAGCAACAAACAAATAAACCTCCGTAGTTTTATAAGACAAGCATGCAAGTTATGAAATGAAGCATGACAGTTTTTCTTAATGCTACTCAGAGAAGCCAACCATGAATCTTTCTTTGTAATCTACCAAGATAGAAGTAACACGTTTCAAAGACCATAATTTTGAAGGGACCATCTACTTATGTGGTTTAAAACTGTTTGAACCTTTGACATTTTACTCCTTTATTTTGTACTTGATTTTATCAAATCATCCAATAAGTTTTGTACCTAGGCATGACAAAAGAGATATACTTAATATCTGAAAAACTAAGTAAAGCATCGATTTCATGGTCATACTAAGCTTCACTTTGAAAGTGACAACAAACCTTTAAAAGTTAAAACTACTTTAAACCCATTATCAGTAGACAAAGGGAATCCAAAATTTGACCAGTACAATGGAATAGACCCTCAAGAGTAAAAGCCATCTGTGGTACAATTAATTATGTTCACTATATTACCTTTCATCTATTAGTCTACAACACCCATCACCACTTATTTTACATGGTTTCTTAATTGATTGTTGGTGTAGCTTAACAATGGCAGAATTGCAAAAATCCATTCACGCACATACATGCATAAAAAGTATTCACTTCATATTCAACAATAGCCCAAGAGGCCATAAAGTGCTGCAGTAATTCATGGCTCCACATGAAAGCGAAGCCAAAATATTAAAATGAAGCTACATATTATAAGAAATCATTTTAAACCAAACAATGAATGAATGGGATAGACCAGGACATCAAATAAGGTGCTGCCAGTGGACTGTCAATGTCTGAGACAAATAAAACAATTAACAAGGCACTCACCTACAAGCTAGGAGTTCAGATGATGAGGAGTTGGTGAGGTTTTCAACCTTGCGAATTACTGCATAGCTGTACGCCAAACAGCAGATTTGAAAAAAATAATTTTAAATATGCAATTATGCAAATATTATTACTAATATATAATCAGAAATCCTCAACAAGGTTTGATTAACAAAATAAAATCTCAAGGTAAAGAAAGTATCTCAGATTATGGAAAATAAAGATAATGTGAAACAGTTCCAAGGTTTAAATAGGTCAATATAAAAAAATCTTCAATGCGTCATGAATCTAGCTACATAACATCAAAATACTTCACCTTTTTATCCCTGCAGGGACAGCATTATGAAGTACATGATGATAAGCAGGATCCAGCACGTCAGTCACAGCATCGGGAATTATTGATCCAAGAAAACTACTTGATCTCTTGCTCCTGCTGAAGTCATCAAATATATGGAAAATTAAAATCAGCTACAGCAAAGTAGTTGTACACATTTATATTGCAACCATTAATATGAGATCCACATCTTCCATTCACAATTATTAGCCCCTTAATGGTCACCAAATATGATTGAGAAGATCAAATTTAAAGGTCTCATTATATGATGTCATGCTGCATGTTGGTCCATATGAGAGTTTTTTTTTTTTTTAAATAGACAAATATTAGTTGTTAGTGTGTTCATATAATGTGGACTTTATTACTAAATCAACCTTATAACTCCTTGATCCATATAAGGGTGATGAACTGATGATTAAGCCAAACACTATAATTGATGTTTGCCTTTAAAATTTAAACCAGGCTGGCTTTAAATCTACAGCAACCTAAATTTACATGACACATTCACCTCAGTACAACAATAAAGTAGTCTAATAGATGGCAGAGAGAGAAACAATATTTTAAATTCCAATTGTCACCTTGGATGCGAGGCAAATCCAAGAGTGAAAAGATGAATAGAACCAGAAGAACTTGAGGCTGCAAGAATATCTGGAAGCTGCTTCGATGGTCCAAATGAGAGAGAAAATATAGTAGATGGATATGTCCCCCTTCTAAAGCTATATGACTGTTAAAGAATCATCGGTCAGACTCAGTAATATTGTAACACAAAATTAAAAATATCAACAACTACTGCAAGGTATACGCCACAAGGATTGCGCACACAAATTGTGCAGTTTTATTTATATATATTTTCTGGATTAAACCAGAGAGAGAACATATCAAAATCCCCGGAGATAGAAATCGCTATCAATACAAAAATATACTAGCCCTAATCCTAATAAAGAGCTTTTCCTCTCAAATACTCCTAATGCCAAATACCCACTGAATACATAGACTGTCATGTCATTATACATATAGAACACTACACAATAACTGACACAAATCCATAACTGTCCTATCAGAGAGTAGAACTGCAAAATATACAATGGAAGTTATCTTTCCAGGGTGGGTGCAAAATCAAAATGAGGAACCCTACAGTTAGTTAATATATGAAAATGCACATACTTGAACCAACATATTTGGGACTGAACTCGCAAGGTCAAATAACAACAATAAAGTCTTATCTCACTAGGTGAGATAACCTTCATGAATCACATGACGCTACTTGGCACAATTAAAAACCAAAGAATTAGAAATATTATCTACAGACTCTCAAGGGAAAAACTATTAATAAAGGACTAAAGGGCCTGTGTGTTTCGATATGACTTGAAGGAACCAGCCAAAGAATTGTACCATAATCTGGTCTTTAAATCATATTGTTTGCAGCTTCATGTAGAGAAAACACAAAAACATCCAAGAAATAATGGCAGATACCATTAATAATATTCTCTATATCAGAATTTATAAAGATTGACTTTTTTCATCACCTTTGATGCATCTAACACCAAATGGACTCTGATTATGGTCCCTTGCTCAGATGCTGTAGCTATGTACATTCCATTAGAAGAAAGAACCATTGCAATCAATGGTGAACGATGAGCCTCAATCTGTAATTCATGTCAGTAATAATATTCATGAAAATAAATAATAGATATAAACAACCATATATTAGTTCATATGTAGTATTAAAAAGAAAATGTTACTGCCAGATGATAAAATAATGAAATAAGTCAATTACTGATGTGTAGTTAAACTCAACTCTTCCAACATGCTCCCTAAAAGAAATCCCAGAATGCTTCAAGTAGGCATTTTAGGTTTTACAGCATACAGTCCATGTAACTGATTAATATATTAGCATAATAGTTTTTGAAATTCCACAAAATAATGATGATTTTCATTCAAATAAACAAGAAATGGAAAAAATCATGAAGGCAATGAATAATATGAATTACTATTAAAAATTTAAAAACATGAAGCATAATATTGTATGTTTTCAGTTTTCATAATCTCATTAGTTTATTTGAGGCTACAAGATAGGCAAGGTGCAAAAGCAAAAGAGTTCATGAATATTATAGCAACAAATTTATTTTGTTGTACAAAACTATTCAGAAGGAAATTTACGTATAACCTCACAGTGTAAATGGTGATCCATGACATTATACAGCAATGCAGATCCTTTGGTAGTACTGGCAGGAAGAGCCAAGAAGCATGCCTCCAAACAATGGGAAAAAGCACAAAGCCCTGTGGGTAAAGTTGCCTCAGATAAGTATACGTGCATAATATAGCAGTTGGTTAGCATAATTAAAAGTTTAGCTCACCATGTTTGTCACAATCCAATTGAGAATAGAATGATACAATAATAATCTAACAAGTGACAACTACAAATTAAAATTAATATCTCCTTATTGAATGAAATCCTATCACATATTGTTCCAGCCTCACCTTTAATATTTGGCACTGTGTCAATAGTATCCAAGATTGTGAGCATATTTAATTCATATACATATGCTTTATCTTGCAAAAGGACAATGAGTCTGCATCATAGAGAAACAGATAGATTAGACTATTAGAGTAATCTTAGTCAACAAAGAATTATGCATTTATGCTGATTAGTTCACAGGACTTGACTAGAGTTTAAGTTGAAAAATATGAAATAAGGAAATCAAAATGTATAGGAAACTTTCCGAATCCAAAAATTATATATCAACATGTATTCTATAAAAGCCCAACTGTCCAATATTTTATAAAGATAATAATTTGACCATGTGTCATACATTAAACACATACAAACCTCTACATACAGAGACAAAATATCAATTTGGTAAACATTCTTATTTGAGTCCCCTGAACGATCAGAAAATTATACACCAAAACAACCCATAGGTAAGTCTCAAATTTTCTCCTGTCTCCCTACTCTATATGTTACAAACCGAGGGAGAAGAAAGGGAAATTTATAGAAACAAATGAAAAGAAATTAATTTTTTTTTTGAATGATTGAGAATAGGGGAGAGGTCTCTCCTACGTGGGTTTCCCTTCACAAAGAGGATCTCTCCTTTCACACACAAACTATCGAAAGCAGAATGAATCTGAATATGATTCTCGACTGTGTAGCCCATCCATTCTAACCGACAAACGAACCAACAGTGTTACTGACCAAAGACCAACAACCGTCCTTATTTAACTAATAGACTAACAATTGTTACTAACTGACTAATGGACAAAAATGATATTGAGGAAAAAAATACCATTAGTATGTACAATTACAACAGATACATTCATAATTACAAAAATACGCATTTGAAAGTGCTATGCTGAGTATTAGGCAAATAATGCAGTCATGATAACGTGTTCATAAATAATGAGAGTTTGAAGCAATCAAGTTCATTGAACAACACCAGACCAAGCTTCATGTAAGCTTGAGGTTGATGACCAACCAATAGCCACTTCAAATTGCAGAATTAAAAACACAACATAGTTTAATGGTGTTTAAGATTTGAACAAGAAAGTATGGGAAAAAGTAAAGAAAAGTATTAGTTGATAGGACAAAAAGCAAAAGCGAAGATGGGGTTAGACCTTTGTCTATTCATGCGAACAGCGAGTATGGAAGTCAGAAAATTCAATTCTCTAAGAGCAGCTCCAGTAGTTGTATTGAATAAACAGAGACGGCGAGGGGACAGAGATGGCTGCATGCGCTTGTAGCAGTTAGTTAAAAGAATACAAAATGACACGAGGAAGATGCTAGACAGTGACAGTACAATACCTGATCACCAGCCCCTACGATAGCAAGAAGACTGGAGCTAAACAGCATCTCCACAATAACGAAAGCTCCAACAGCTAGACGAAGGAAGGGGAGAAAATCAACAAGGGAAATCAACAAGTGATTAATTAATGGAATTGGATTAACCTCTTTCATAGCAGAGCCTTCCAGTATTGGTATCAAATATTCTAAAACCATCTCTGGTGCCAACGGCAAAGCAACTGCAGAAAAGAAAGAAAGAAAGAGTTAGATTGATTAGAGAATAGAGAATAGAGAATAGAGAATAGAGAATAGATAATGAATTGGGAAAATTGAAAGAGAGAGTGACCTATGGTCTTGGTTGAAAGAAGCGCAGAGGATAGAAGACGAAGAAGAATGGTTTGCCATTCAGCGATTAATAATTGGGCCTCCTCCGCCCTCATTCACACTTCGCTTTCCCCGCCCTCCTCTTGCCACTATTTATAGATAATGGTTAGGGAAATTAAATAGGTTAACTTATCAAATTTTAGCGATTAAGTCAGATTTAAATTTTATATTTTCAAATATATTATTATTATTATTTCATCTCCAACTCTTTAACTTCCTTAAAAAATATATCTCTATATTATTCCTTCACCAAAATAAAAATAATTCAAAAACATATCTTAAAAGAAACTAATCGATTTTCTTACTTACAAATTTGTAATTTTTAATAACTTTTAATTAAATAATAAAAATTTGTTTAAACAAGGGTGTTTGGTAGTTCTAATCTTAAATAATAATTATCCATTGTGCCTTACATAGATTAATTTTAATATCAAAATTTTATTGTTATAATTAATATTAAAATATAAAAAGTTATTCATGTTATTTAATTAAAATATATAAATTATAAGGAAAAATATTTATACTAAAATTAATATAAATACAAATTATATATAAATTAAAAAATAAAGAGAAATCAAAGAAGATAAATTAACAAGATAGTAAAATCTAAAACAAAAAGAGGATAGTATTTAAATTTTAAATACAAACAATATATTTAAAATTAGTTCTGATATTCGTTTATAACTTATTTATTAAAAATATAAAAATACATATAATAGATAGATGTATGTTTATGTGTATATTAGGAAAGTGAAGACTATCACTTCATTTTCTTTTTCATTAAAAATTAGTTGATTGCCGCAATCGGATGTTATTTTAATAACTTTTCATTCTTTCATAAAATGTGTTCTACATAGTTTTTTCCTTGCAAATTAAACATGTTTGATCAGTTAAACTATATCCATTAAATAGTAGTTTAGCGGATTACTAAAAGTGATGATATACTATTTGTATGTTAGATAGTAAAGTCTATCACTTTATGAAAGGAAAATATTTAAGCCTTTCACAAAGAGAATGAAAATAGAAGAGAAATAATTATAGAAAAGAAATATAAATTATGATGATTTTTAAAATTATGTTTGGTTATTGAAAAAGAGGAGAGAGAGGAATTTTAAAATTACTTTTTTTTATTATATTATCTTTTGAAAACCTAATTGACTATTTATTTATATGTAATTTACAATATTTCTCTCACATATATGAGAATTGTGTTTCATCCTTTTGAGCAAATATTTGATAAAATTTTAGTACACTTTCTTTTCTTAGTCACATGTCACACTTATATTCACGTTGTCAAACTGTTGTAGTAAAAGTTAGAACAAAAAATGTAAATTTTTAGCATTATTATTTTCAATTGGACTTATATCAATGAATTATAAAGGTTGTCTAGTAGATCTTATCGAATATTAGGAGGACGGTATAGATTGAACCTAAATTTAATCATAAAAATATTGAGGATAATTGACTAAAAAATAATATAAATTTTATTAATTGATTTTTCTCCCTCCCTTCCCCACTAAGGATGATAATGGTAGAGTTTGGGTAGGATATTATAGTGTTCGTCAATATACTCTCATTTGAAAAATGAACCTATACTTGGTCTTTTTTCCCACATGAATAACAATTTTTATCCATATTTCTATACATGTTAGGTACCTGAATACCCATATCCACACACGCAACCTACATTTCTCTTATGCATAAAATTAATACAACAATATCATATACACATAAATAAATATAATATGGAAAAACAAATCAATGTAACATTAAGTAAACATAAAATAATAACCAAACAAAACAAGTCATAAAATTTAAGTTTTTTTTTTATAAACTAAAGGATCTTATTGGACGAGGTGTATAAGAGCACGAGAAGTACATGACGCACACAAAACAACATAAGTCCATACGAGGCCTTTAAGTCTCAATATTAATAGAACTCATTCAATATAGTAAGTAGGGTTCATGACCATTCCGCAAGAGAATGATTTGTAAGGGTGGTCGATTGACTCCACTCCCATGGGTTGTGCTAGATAGCCTATAGAAGTTGTTGTTTATCAATCACCCATGCTCTAAAGACCATCACATTTCTGAATTTCCATAAGTGTTAAATGCTTACGAACAACACAAAGGACCATGCTTTACTGAGCTCTTTTGACTTGTCCATCAAACCCAAAAATTGGTAACAGTGAGACCTAACTTCTATTGATAGGGTTGTAGAGATCCCCACAAACTATGGAGAGATTGCTAAACCCATGCTGAAATGTCACAATTGAAAAAAATATGTGTGCAAGTCTCTCTGATGATCCCACACAAGCCACATATTGTTTCCTCACCTTGCTAGATTATTCTTCACCGCAACAAATTACTCCTAGTAGGTAGTCGATCCGCATCTAGTTGCCAAACCAAAATCTGAACCTTTGGTGGAACTCTAGCATCCCATAGCATGTTGAAAAAATAATGAGATTGGTGTAAAGAACAATATGTTTCACATTGTCTTACCACCAAGCCCCTCTTCTTGACTCTTTTGCTCAATATATTGTAAATCACGCCACCACATAGAACAATTGCAATCCACTCCTTCCCAATACCCTACTTTCGCCCCATACTTGGCTGCAAAAGTCTACCCCACATATTGTGACTTTACATCCTCAACTATTATTTGCACTTACCTAATAACACTAAATTGAAAGCCTTTAAGTTTCTCAATCCCAAATCACCTTTATCCTTATCTTGACATACATTTTCCCAAGACACCTAAGTCACTCTCCTTCTACCCTCTAAGCCTCCCCACTAAAATTTAGAAAAATTTAGAAAAAATGGACATAAGTTAAGATATAATACCTGTTGGTGCCTTGAAGAAAGATAGACATAGATCAGAAGAGCAAACAAAATGGATTTTAAGATCACCAACCTCCCCATGGTGGAAATGTGTTTACTATTCTAGGAAGCAAGCCTCTTTTTAACCATATCAACCATTGAGGACCATGTGGCAATTCATGAAGGGTTAGCTCCTATAGGTAATCCCAGGTTTTCCATTAACAAGGCCCCAACCTTACAATTCAGCAGGCCTAACACTCTGACCATCCATTTTGTTGGCACATTTAGCCCAATAATTTGACTCTTGTGGAAGTTCACTTGCAGCCCCAACATCAACTTGAAGTTTTACATCGCTTTAATTACCTCTATAGACTCCTAATCCTTTTTTTGCAATCAGAAAGGTATCATTTGCAAATTGTAAATGTGTGCAACTCTTATCACCCCTCCGACACCATACCCCTACCATAGGCCTCTACTCTCAGCTTCATGTAACATTTGACCCAACCCTTTAGCAACTAAAAGGAACAAAAAGGGGTGACAAAGGGTCTCCCTAATGAAGGCCCTTGGACACGTTAAATTCCTCTATAGGGCTACCATTGAGCAACATTGAAATCCTTGTCGTGCTGAAACACTCCTTAATCCACTTTAACCACATTGTACCAAACTCCATTCTTTCCATAACATACCATAAATAACTCTATTCCACCAAGTCGTAAGGTTTTTCGAAATCCACCTTCTCACACATGAGGTCTAATTCCTTTTCACCTTTTTCCTTTCTACCTCACTAAGGATAGAATTAAAGACCCCTAAAATACACCAACACCTTCAACCCTTTCCACCCTGCACAAATCAACATCTAACCAGCAATTCTTCTTCTTGCAATGTCACAAAACGCATAAACATTGACTATATTTATCACCTCCTCTTTCCCCATTCACTTCCCTACCACCCTAATAAAAAAGGAACCCAAAAACCATCTTCACAATCAAACTTCTGCTTGTCCCACAACACCAGCAACCTGCTTGAACTCCTCATTAAGGCCTTGAATTGCCAACCAACCCCTCTATTGCCCCACAAATATTTACACAAGGCTTCGTTAATCTTTTCTGTCTTTGTTTCTTGCAAACAAATCATTCATGGCTTTTGGGCGCTAATAACATTCGAATTTCCCACTTCTTAACCCGCCCTCTGTAACATCTTTATTTTTAAATAGATTGTTATATAATCCATTTGAATTTTAATTTAGAAATTAAAAATAGATATTAAAAACTTAATTTCTATAATTGAATTGATATTATGAATTTCTATCTATTTTAAAATTTTACTATTTGAAAAATATTCAAATAACTTAAATTTAAGTAATATATTATTAAAGAGTAGTAAAATATAATATAATATCAAGAGTTTAAAAATTATTTTTAAAATTATAAATAGAAACTACATAATTTATTGTAATTTTGAGAATTTTTTTGGGAATTAATTGAGACAATTTTTATAAAATTATTGGTATATTCTGAACTGCTATAAAAAATTAAATGATCATGTTTTGAATTGAAATTTTTATGAGAGACTTATAAAATTATATAGGAATTTTTTATAAACTAATTTTATTTCAAAATTAATTAAAAATAAAATAATAATAATAATTAATTAAAAAAAAGTAAATGTTTAGTAAATTTTTCTAATCTTATCTAATAATCCTTATCTAAGTAACCTTATCTCCAATGAATTGTAGAGTAAATTTTTCTAATCTTATCTTAAAAAAAGAATTGGTCAAAGTAAATGTTGAATTGACTTGCCTTTAACAACCTACCTTATCTCTAGTAACATTATTTTATAACCATCCAATCATTTAATTCAAAAATAAATTAATTTTGGCCTATAAATACAAGCTTCATCCATGCATTTCATTGCAAAAAAATACTTTCTACAATTCCTTTCTCTCTCTTGTTTCCAAATTTTGCATAATACTCATGTATACTAAAGTTATTTTATTTCTTACACCCTTGTTACTTACAAAATTACAAGTCAAGTTAATTTTAAGATTCTTCACTACTCGTCATCAAACTTTTATTAAGGTAAGGGGAAGTGAGATTTATAAACCTTTATAATGTCAATCTTAATAGACTTATAATTATAATTGTTGCTACTTTTATTATTTATAATACTTATTTTTATTTATAAGTTTAATTGTTCATTAGTATACTAACTTTTCTAATCTTTATTTTCAATCATTTAATTGATTGTTAAATAATTTTTAACTATACTAAATTTTAGTTCTTTTTCAAAAATTATGTTCTGATCCTACGTTATTATTTAATTTATTTTTCATATTATCGTTTGGTCATTATTATTATTTATTATTTAATTCTCTAGATATTACAATTTGGTCCTTTGTTATTTAGTATTTTATTTATTCTCCAAATTTTATGATATGGTTCTTTGCTATTATTTATTATTTTATTTATCCTCCAGGTATTATAGTTTGGTCATTTGCTATTATTTATTATGTTTTTAATTTAAATTTTATTTCTTTCTATCATGTAATTTAAGTTATGATTAATTTTTGTTTATATATTTATATTTTATAGATCTATCATTCTTTAAATTAAATTATTAGTAATTATCTCATTTTTTATCATGTGTATTATATTTCATTCAAAATTATGCTATAAAATTATTAATTATTAAATGTTTATGGTAAAATAAAAATAAAATAAAATAATAAAAGTAAGTTTATTTTTAGAAACAATATAAAATATTCGAGAGATTATATGTAAAATAAAATTATGAAAATTTCATGATAAATATGATAATAAAAAAATATAATTTATAAAAGATATCTTTTAATATTAAAGATGAATTGATTTTATATTGATATATTATTACTATTGATTTTGAAGTAAAAATTTTAAACTGAGAAATTAATTTTTATATCTATCTTGTTATTAAAATTGTTTTTAATATCTTTTAATTCCTTGAGATTGATTATCTATGGAATTGTAAATTATTTTGTGAATGATAATTGAAATAGAAGTATTAGGTACCTTTGTATTCACCAAGTCCAGTGACGTTCAAAACTGTGTTGTGATGTGAGATGAACTTACGAAAGTTCTTAAGTTTCCTTGTAATGATTTGGGACTATTTAGGCACATGAGTGTTAGTGTTTGGAAGTCATAGTTTCGTACACTGCGAGATGAAAAATAGGGACAGGGTAAAGTCTAAGAAGGTTTTAATCAAGTAGGTGGATATTCAGATAGTCCATATTAACACTCTGGACTAGGGTATTCATAGGCCAAAGTTGAAAACTTTCTTTACCTGTTCAGCATCGTCAAGGTTGAGTAGTGTATATCTCTAATATGGACTAAAAGATTGATGGATTTCTTGAGAAAAATAATTATTATTGTACCAATGTTTTTGTAAGAAAGATATGCAACTACCAATCACATTCCAAAGAAATCCTTGATGATTAGAGTGAATCATCAAAGATTAGATATGAATCAATACATTGAGTAAAGTGAGATAGATTTCTAGGTCAAACCTTAGGTCCCTGTTGGTTGTTAAGTCTATTAAGATTCACGTTAATATTTATAAAAATTTCACTCCTTTCATTGTTTTTTTTTTCATATATGATCGTGGTACAAATAGAAGATGGAACTGTTCAATAAACTATATTAAAGGATTTAGAATTTCCTCTGAGTATACTGACTCATAAACAATTTATTTTTTTTATGCTTTGGAGATTTAAAAAGTTCATTGCTCTAGCTTATTTGGAATGATAGTTTTAACAATTAATGTATTTATGTTTTAAGTATCATATACGATAATGTTCTATTAATATTTATAAAATGATTATGGTTCTTTATGTAAGATTTTTTTAATACTGGTTAAATATATAAAATATGTGACATTTTAATAAATATATTATTAATATTAAGGTGGTTACATTATTAATAAACCATTTGCTTTTCGCCACCCCCGTCTGACAAAGCATTAGGCCCACGTGCAAAGTTGTTATACTCGACGTGATTCACCTAATCTACGATGAAATCTGTAATTGCAACTGATTTTGCAAACTTAATGCCCGTGATTCAAATGTTGGTAACAGAATGAAATTGGACTGATTATTCAATCCTTCCGGAGGCAAATCAAACCTCTGCCATTGAAAATTTGACTCAGCGTTCCATGGCTATAGCCACCATTGAGAATCATCATCCGAGGAGGACACCACTTCGGACAACCCTCAACCCATGTGGTAATCAGTCTCCAAGCCCAGTAGGGAATTAATTGGAATTGAGCAATACCCTAATTACCGCATTGACTGGGCTCCAACCTCCTCTTCTGCAGCATCATGACAGTGTCCAATTGCACTACATCCATTACCAACTTAAATCAAAGTAACAAAGTCCAAACTTTGACCCAGATTCTTTCTTTTTGCTACTATGGTCCTCATCTTCAAAATACCCCACATAAGTCTCAGAAAAGGCTCGTTAAAAAGAAAATTGGTTTATCAACTTGCTCCTTGAATCCTCTCTTCTTCCTCCGTCACACCACTATCCATCAATCCTGTTTCTCTCTCTCTCTCTCCTTTAATCATAAATTTTAATTTATAATTATAATTATTTAACATAAAGTAATTAAAATTAATATCAAATCAATTCTATTGTTTTTTATCATTTAACAAATTAAATAAAATAAATTTATTTATTATAATAGTAATTTTGTATTACAATTATAATTTCATAGTATTATAATATATTTATATTAATATATACATGTATATATATTAACATAATATGTGTAATTTTTTAATTATAATTAGGAGTTATAATTTTCCTCTCATTGGATCCATGGACCGATTTATCTTGAGGTAAAGTTATATCTCAAATCGTGGCTTCGTGATTAAGCATAGACGATGTAGTGTTTCTGAATTCATATTTTTATTTTAATATTTTCTAACAATTTTAGAATTTTAATTTAATATTTTTTGTAAATTTTTATATTTTGAAATATAAATTATTATATGGCATGTTTTAAAATATATTTTGTTAATTTATATTTTTTATGATAATGTGATAAAAATATGTCAGATCATCAATGAATATGTCAAATATGCAATGAATATGAAAAAAAAAATGAAAAGAGGGGAGAGTTTGAATAGAACTCAAAATATTATGCACATATGTACTTGCATGTTTATTAAGAATAAATATCTTGAAATATATACATATATTAATCATGATTAAGGAATATTGATTTGTGATAAGGTAGAAATTGTGTATATATTAATAGAGAGAAGTTATATCTGCGAAAGTGACAACAGTCATAAAATGTTTAAAAAGTAAAATAGTCATAAAATGTAGATACCAAAAGATCATATTCCCATTATATATCGTTTAGAATGTGTATTTTGAAAAGTAGACGTCAAAAGGGGTATTCCCTTTATTAAAAGTATACATATATAGTATATAATATAATATTATATATTATAAATTATAGATATAGTTGGACAATTATCTACGTTGAATTTCAATATTTTAAAGTAATTTTTTGCTCAAATTTATAAAGTTATAAGGTTGGTCTAGTGGTAAAGTTTACGTTTAGAGAGTGAAAGGTTGTAGATTTGAGTCCCTCTTATGACACAGTAGTTTATTTTTTAATTTTAAATAGGTGTAAGGTTGAAATAAGTATTTTAAAAAGTGGACATCAAAATGGGGTATTTCCTTTATTAATAGTACTAGCAAAAATTGTTATCATTTTTATTTTTGTTTAATATATTTAATTATGTAATTTATAAATAATTATTATTTATGTATAATTTTGTATATTGTTTTAATTTGGATTTAGTAATATATAAAACAATACCATAAAAATAACAACAAAATGTGTCTGTTTAATATGTGTTGTTATCATGACCGCTTTGGAGTAGTAAAATCTTCTTTAATTGACCAAATAATGATCGTCGTTCTTGACAATCTTTAGCTTTCCTGTGAAATTCAGTATAAAATATTATATGTGGTTATTAACCTAAAGAAGAAAGAAATACTAAATGATAACAAAAAATTTAAAGTTGATGATATTACCTTTCAAGAATTCCCCTTAGTTCTTTGTAGAAGACATTGTCTATATTTTGTTAAGTTTTGAAAAACTACAATATAAATAATTACATATCATATATAATATGATATATTTTACTATGTCTAAATTTAGTAACTAATAATTATTATATTAATAATTTTTTATAACCTCAAGCATGTAGATATTTTTGCAATTAAGTCATTTGTTAATATAGTCATAAGCACTGATATTTTCAAGCATCCTATGAACAAAAAGATGAATTAAAATTTACTTAAATATAATAATATAATCTTTGAGTAATTTATGATGGATGACTTGTATGATGAGTTGTATTTTTGCACTTATTAATTTAGAACAATACATTTTAGAACAATTGTATTGTTGGCTATCTAAAATAGAAAAGAGCAATCAACTATAAAAGTAATCATATTATTTTGTCCATAGATTACCAAATAAAAAATTATTTTACCTACTTATCTTTTGTAATAATAACTCTTTTTTAATCATTCTCTAAAGCTGAGTTTTATCTACTATTACTATGCAACCACATCCAATGGAATAAATTTGTATACGGTGATCTTGACTAAAGAATTATAAAATTTAATTGATTGACAATAACTTCATAAGAAGATAAAATCATAAGATCCTTGAAGAAATGTATAATTAATGTGTAGTAAAAATTAGGTAGAATGAATTACGTGTAAATATCATTAACATAGAGAGGATAAAATATTTAATAAATTATTAAATAAAGTATTATGTACCTTAATTTTAATTGAACACAGACATATTAGTTACATTTTATAACATATCAAATTCAAAAAATATATTAATTAACTATTTCTTGTTGGTATATATAACTAAAAAATAATGTAAAAATTAGATAGAATAAATTAGATATAATCTTAAGGAAAAGGAACAAAACAATAAATATTATCAATAAATTAGAAATGATAAATAAATAAAGTAATAATAATAAAATATAAAAACTAATTAATATATTTTTTAATTTCATCGATTATAATATACTAAGATCAATATTTCATACATTATTTATATTTGTTATAACCTATAAATTCCTAATACGTATTAATATATTTTTTTTATATATGTAATGAATATATTTTTTATATATGTAATTAATTAGTGTATTATAATAAATTCCTAATACGTATTATAAATATGGCAATTAACGTAAATTTTATAATGTATCAAATTGAAAAAATATATTAATTAATAATTTGTTGTTGTATATATCACAATACCAAGGTTTTTTTCCCTGTTCTACCTTTAATTTTAATGAAAAATTAGGTAATAATAATTTTAATGAAAATAGATGTAATATTTTTATATTTTAAGTTATAGGATAATTTATGTATTATACCTATTTTCAAATTTAAAATAATCTTTCTTGATACCATTTTGATAAATAGTTTCTTTATGTCATACCTTTTATTGCATTTTTCAAATTTGTTAGTTATAATAACGTTTTTATCGTTATAATAAATCCACATTATTATTTAATAATTTGTCACTTATTAATAGATTATTTTGTTATAGTTTTAGTTTTGATAAATATTTTCTTTATTTCATACCTCTGATTGTATTATTAAAAAAATTATAATTCATTAGAGAAAAAAGGTGAAAAGAAAATTATATTGTAAAAGGCGTAATGGGAAGTTAAATATCCATACTACCTAATTAAAAGTTAAGGGAAAGTTAATATTTCTAATTACTTGATATATAACCATTTTAGAAAAAAGTGAAAAACACACATTTCTATGCCTAAAATAAAACGTTATTAGAGTAGTAAAAGGAAGTTACAGTTAATAACGTTGCAACATTAAGATAGATGATATTATAGTGACATGGGTGTGAGTAGTTGACAACAGTTTTTTTTTTTTTTTCAAGAAACAGGTGGCAGTTTTTTATTTTTTATAAAATAAAATGAAGTTAATACCATATGGAACATGCAGGACAACAATTCTTCTTATTCTTTATCTATAAGAGAAATGTGAATGAATTAATTGTACTTGAAGAGCTATTTAACAAATAATAAAATTATATTTTCTTCAACAAATAATAACAATATATTTTTTTTAACGAACATATCTATTTGAAAAACTTGTGAAATAATTGATAAATGTTCAATAGCATATTCTTTATGCTCTTTATTTAAAGAATATATCTATTATGTCTTACTCTTCTCTTCCAAATTCATAACTCTCAAAACTTGTTATGATGAATACAATGTTTATATATACTGCTTAAATTTTGTATCTTGATAACTAATAGTTTTAAAATTTACTTTTAAAATTATATTTTTAATAATTTTTAAGATATTAATTTTAATTATGTAATATCATTATTCATGAGTTGGTTAACTTCGTTATTCTTAAATTGAACACTTCCTATCAATACATATTACTATTTTTAATATTAATTTGTTCTTTAACTTTAATTTAATTACTTGTCATGCTTTAAAATGATTAATTTGTTATCTTTTCAAACTTTGTTTATGTATGAGAATTAGTATATGATTCAAATTTTGTCCCATATAATTTCACTATTTTTAATATTATTTGCATGTCTTATTAATTTTTAATATTAATACATACATCTTTTTCTTATATTATATGTAATGAACTATTCAAAAGTCAACACTATGTATTATGCTAATGCATGTAGGACTCCTTTGTCATAAAGTATGATAAAGGACAAAATGAAATAAAACTTTGTTAATCTGACCGCGTGAGAGATTGATGAATAATAGTCTCCCATGCAAAAGAAGAGTTATAAAATGAAAGGAGTGCAGGTATAATTTTTTTAATTCAAAAAGTTAAGTTATAATTTTTAATAAAAAGGTGCAGTCACGTCTTTAATAAAAAGTCCAATTACAATTTTTATAAAATATTGCGTAATTTTACAATTACAAATTTTATAAAATGATAAAATTAAAATTTTTAAGACATTTTTATGCTAATAGAAATATCACAAAGAGAAACTACTCACTAAATAAATTGTCCATGTTTAATTTGTAAAATTGTAAAATAATAAATTTAAATTGGAAGTTTTTAACCCAATATTATAAATAAACTTCCCACTAAATAATAAATTACCCACTAGATAAACTGTCCACAAAGAGAAATTACCCAAGTTATGAGTACTTTCTTTCATGATAATAATTTTGGAAATCATATTTAATGATTTATTTATTTACTTAATAATAAAATATATTTTGAAATTTGATAATATATTTTCTTTAACAAACATATTTTTATATCAACTATTATTTGAAAAACTTGTAAAATCATTTTTTAATCATTTATTATATTTTTAAAATACTAATAAAAGCCCCTTTTCAAATTAAAATACTCATTTTAGTCTTCTTTTCATATAAGAGATGCCTTTATGAAAAGATGAGTTATAAATTCAAAGAAGTACAATTAAAATTTTTTTAATTCAAAAAGTTCAGTTATAATTTTTAATAAAGGGTGCAGTTATATTTTTAATCTAGAGTCCAATTACAATCTTTATAAGATATTTCACAATTTTGCTGTTCAATTTTTATAAAATGATGATAGAATTGAGATTTTTAACCCCAACCTATTCGTGTAGGAGATTCCTTTAGAATTGAAGATAGAAAATTAGTTTTAATTTCAAAAATAAATTTGCAAATTGTCAAAAACTAAAGTTGATTTTAATTTTACTAACATGCACAATTTGTTGTTACATTAATGGGATGCATGAGGGATAGCGAAAATTAAATTTAAGGCATAACTCGCTAGCGAAAAAGGAGTGATGGAGGACACAGGAAAATTGGGAAGATTAAGTGTGAAAATGAAAATTTGAAAGAGAAGAGAGAGAATTTGGGGGTAGGGAACACAATTAAAAAGTAACAAAATAGGATTACGGTAGAAACACATTACCTTGATGAAAACTTGAAAAATATAACATTTACATTGATGTATCCCAACACGCATCATCTTATGATTGTTGAATGAAAGATGAACAAAATAGCATTTAAAGGGAAAATATTATATACCTTTTGGAAAAAGCAACCAAAAGACTCTTGCTATGGGAGAGTTGCAACAAAATAGAGGAAGATGACAGAATTACGTAGTTAAAGAATATTAAAAACGATTTATATAATGGGTTCCTTCATTTTTTAGAACTCATAATAACGGTTTTAAAAATATTTTCTGTGGAAGAAAATATTAAAAAAAGAGAATAAACAGTTTTTTTTTAATTAACAAACTGATTTAATAAAGTTTTAAGTAGTTATGATGAAAATGAGTTAGAAGTATAGATGTATAATATGATATCATATATTACAAATTATAGATATAGGTGGACAATTATGTATTTTAGATATAAATATTTTAAAGTAATTTGTTGCTAAAAGTTATAAGGTTTGTTTAGTGGTAAAATTTAAGTTTGAGCGGTGAGAGGTTGTGAGTCTGATTTCCTCTTAGGACAATCGTAATTTTTTTAATTTTAAAATGTGTAAGAATAGAGTAGGTATTTTGAAAAGTATATGTAAAAAAGAGATATTTCTTTTATTAATAGTATAGATAAATAATTGTTTATAGAAATTATTATCACAATTAAATATGTATTCTCTTATTTAAGTTTTTTTTTTTGTGAATTTTCTCTTATTAGGTCACGGTAAAATTGTATCACTCTTTTTTTAATTGTTATCACAAAATTACCCTTTTTTAAGAACAATTACCCATTTAGATACGAGATAAGTACATTCTATTTTTTTCCAATGTATTAAACTCCAAAATTAGCTATTGATTTAACTCTTAAGAAATTAAACTTTTGAAATAAGACTGCTAACAACACTACTTTTCAATCGTAGTGTCAAAAAAACGTCACTAACATTTCTCCTTTTTTTTAGTCCTTTATAGATTAAAATTAGAATTTTAAAATAGAATTTAGAACACCATAAAATTAAATTTTGAGAAATAATTTTAAATTACTCATTCAACTAATAAGGGAAGATGACATGAATTAAATTTTCAAAAATAATTTATAAACGACTTTTGTAATTATATTTTAGAAATAATAACATGTAAATAAATTCCAAACCTTTTTTAAGGTGCTCAATTCCAAAGTTAAACAGGGGTGACTTTAAATAACGGGTAAAAAATAAAGAGATGCCACTTAAAAAAGGAAACAAGGCAAACCATGAAAAAAATAATTAATGATGATCAGAGTGTTGTTTCTGTCGGTTGCAAAATTCTCAAAATGTAAACATAAATTCCCCTCTCAATAGTCACAATTGCTATCAAACTTTCATAATTAACCATTCAAAACATTTGCCAAGAAATCAATTGCTTTATCTTAAAAAAGATATTTTGGAGTAGGTATTGGGAGTCAAAAAAAAAAACACAGGGAGAAAAAGGAAAAATTCCAACACTACGAGTAACGAAGACAGAAAGGCAAAAAGAACATACGAAAAGACACCAAATTGAGAAAAAGAGCAAGCGTGACCCTGCAAAGCATCAGATAGACAATGACCTCTAACAGCTCAAAAGCTCTCAGACTGTGACCATCACTCTGATACTATCAGGTTTGAACATACATATATGAACAAGACAACTGAGAAGACAATGCAAGATATGCACTCCTATCTTCATCTTCAGTCAAATATCATTCTGCTTAAGACACCCTCTTGCCTCTGCTGCTTCACACTTGAGAGCAAAGAATCTGATGATGTTTCCTGTCCACCCTATACAAAGTCTACCTTGCACCTACCTCATTTTCTACCATTATATATATTTTGCACCCAAATGCATAGGACATGAGTACAACTGCACTAGTATTTAGCACTACTAAAATGTTTATTTACAATACAAACCCAAATGACAAAACTTTTTAGAATATATACATTTGATTTGATTATATTATCCTAAAATAAGCAAAGCTAATTAAGATTTATGACAAAGAAAACTCCTTTTCTATCTTTCCTGTTTTCTCTTCCCCCTTTCACTGTTTATCTAGGACCAGAGAGTTCCATGGCATAGGATTCCAAAGACTGTTCATCATCATCATCCATTGTCATGCCAAACATGCTGGAACGATCGTGAACATCATCATCATGTTTTGAAGCCGAGGTAGGGCGGGATGAAGTATTGCTATTGTTGCTGTGGCCGGGGTTCATGTCGTGATTGCCATAATTATGTGATGCCGCCCACTTCTCAGCAAGCCCGTCCCCTTCGAGCATTCGAACCACTTCAGACATTTTAGGTCGGTGGGCTGTCAAATATTGAGTACAGAGTAAAGCAACTTGCAACATCTCGCCCACCTCTATTCTATCATAATTGTCTCCTAGTTCTTTGTCCACCAACACTGAAACTCTCTTTTCATGTAGTATTTTCCTAACCTGCCACACAACATAAGGACAAATATTGATCACCAGTCTCTGAAGTAACGGGGGCGTTTGGTTTACAGATAAGAATATTATTCACTGTATATCCGATTATTATCATACCAAATATTATTCACTGTACATCCCATTATTATCATACAGTGCCACATAACAATCCATTAAAAAAAATGTTTTTTGAGTTATCATGCGCCATTAGTTAACACAATTGCTTGTGATGTAATATCAGAACACAAATCTACACAAGTATCAAAATACGTAAACAATATTAAGATATTTTGGCATAAGCTGTAGCGCAAACAATATTAAGACATTTTGGCATAAGCTGTACTGTAGTCCAGAACAGATACCTTAGGCGGAAAAAAAAAATACTAAAACGATCCTACTAAATGAAAGTTCGTGCATGCTGAACTCCTGATGAAGAGTTAAATATTGAATGAGCTATGATATAGACTTACCCATTCTAGCATAGCTCCTTTTTGATTCACTGTTTTCCCAAACTCTAGTGCTGTCATTCCGGTAATGAGCTCTAACAAGAGAATGCCAAATCCAAATACATCTGTTTTCTCAGATGATTGACCAGTGGATAGGTACTCTGGTGCAATGTGTCCAACAGTACCACGTACAGCAGTAGTGACATGGGAATCGGAATGGTCAAGGAGCTTTGCAAGGCCAAAATCACCAACAACTGCCTCACAATAGTCATCTAGAAGCACATTAGCAGCCTTTACATCTCTGTGTATTATCTTTGGATCACATTGCTCGTGCAAATACAGAAGGCCCCTGGCAGCTCCAATTGCTATTCTCTTTCTTGTGTTCCAATCTAAAGCTGGTTTGCCTAACATATCACAAAAATGATATTAAACCACATGGAAAGTAAAAGTACCAAGTTTCAATAGCTAAATTATGCCTCATAATAGACAGAATACATTGAATGCAAACAACAACATTGCCTATCATTTTCAACACTTTTCATTTCTTATACTACTATTTAAAGGCAAAATCCATTGACTTTATAGCTTCTCTTGTTAGTAGAAGCTAAGAGAAACAAATAATATAAAATCTAACATGCTAAAAAATTAGAGATTTGAAAACCTGACATCATTCGTAATCCAATCAAAGTTCACATTTAATTTAATCATGTAATAATAGGGATATCAAATAACCAATCACTGTTCGAAGGTGTACGGTGGAATTATATGTCAATTCAAAATCATAATTTTGCAAAATGTTTTAATTAAGTGTATGAAGATTATGAACAGCAATGACAAATAGTAAGCATGATTACACGTTTGTTTTAACAATAAAAAGTATGCATGCATCCCAAACTAAATTTCAAAAACCAAAAAAAAAAAAGCAAGGAAATATAAATATCCTAGACATGCACCGGTCCAAACCATATTACTCTTCAATTTGAAACCAACATCAATGCCCTTTCAACTATGAAAATAGTTGACAAGTGCCAAACACAAGATTAAAACAGGGTCCAAGTACAGTAAGTCAAGATACATAATGTTACACTTAAAAAAAATCTCATATTATATTATCACAAGAAACACCACTGGCATGGAGAGAATAACCAACCTCGAAGCCTGGAGGCCACACTGCCATTAGACATATAAGGATAAACCAAAAGTTTCTCATTAGGAGTAGCACAATATCCAATTAATCGCAGTAAATTGCGATGAACAGCCAAGCTGATCATCTCCAACTCTGTTTGGAACTGAGATTCACCGGCACTACCGTTTACATCTTTCAACCTTTTCACTGCCACCATCGTACCATCTCCAAGTTTCCCCCTGTAGACATTTCCAAAACCTCCAGCACCAAGTATATTCCTGGAGCTGAAATTATCCGTCGCATGCTGGAGCTCTCTGAAATTGAATTTTTTTAGATTTCCCAAGCTAAGAACTCCCTCTTCCTTATAATCTGCAACAATACCAAAACCAAATAAACACCAATATCCTAATAATATCAATCCAGTAGCCTGAAATTTAAGAATCTCAGTCGCAGTACTACCCACCACTGATATACAGGATGGCTCCGTGCTGTCGTTTCTTTCTATACCAAAATAGCCCAAAAAACAAGAGGATGAGAGAAGCACAACTAAGACTGACCCCAAGTGCTATGGCTAGCCTTTTGGATTTGTGTTTTCCTATAAAGAGAAATGCAAACCGAGTTTAAAATGTTGAATAAAGAAAATATGAAAAACCAAGAAGGTGGAGGTAAAAGGACGTACCTTCTGATGACACTTGTGAGAAAGAAATGGGCATAAGGGTTGCGGACCCAGAGCAACCTTCATTAGTGCTGCTTCCACAAACTAATGGGTTGCCCACAATACTACACAAACAGAAGCAACAGTGAATCAGGACAAAAGCACAGTTGAAATTTTAAAATAATACTGTGTAACACTGCCCAGTCCACACAAGACACGGGAGAGTAAGAAGAGAAACCATACTTGAATGACCTGGCTGGGAACTTGGGCAATGGTCCACTGAGATTGTTATAAGACAAGTCCCTGGGTGCACAAATTTAGCACATCAGAGTCTCAGCAAAAGAAATTGACAAATAGTAGGAAATGAAGTGGCAGACTGTTTCGATTTTCAAGACACTGACGTGTGAGCATAGAGAACTACTGATATAACTTAACTACACTCACAAGAAAGCAAGCTGTGGGGTTTTTGCCAGTGACACGGGAAAGGATCCGGACAAATTATTGTTGTTGAGCCTCCTGCTCAAAGAAACAGTATAGTAGTATCACATTCCATGACATGGTTTACCAAACAAGATTTGAAGCAAAAAAGAAGCAGCAATATCTCAAAAACATAGATAAAAATAAAATAAACTTTACAGCTCAACAAAAAATAAAGTAAGTCAACAACTAAAAAACAGATAGTGGCCAACGGTTGGTAAAATAATTTGAACACTTTGTTTAGTAAAAGAAGGGCTCACAGGTACTGTAGACTATTCAATTGACTGAGAGAAGCAGGAATGAAGCCGGAAAACCGGTTATTGGATAGGTCTAATGTCTGAAGCTTGGGAAGGGCTCCAAGTTCCGGTGGTATATTGCCTGAGATATTGTTGTTCTGAAGTAACCTGCATTGAAGAACGAAAGCAAGCGTTACGACAGTAGCAGGAGAAGGAGGAGACGTGAGAGAGGGGAAAGTGCTGACACTTGTCGAAGATTTGTTAGGTTTCCGATTGCAGGAGATAAAGTTCCGGAGAGAGATTGACTGGGAGCTCCCCTGCAGAGAGAAAGAAAAAGTGAGAAGGAGAGAGGAAATAATAGTAGTAGTAATAATAATAATAATACTAACAGGCCGACGACAAGGTAATCGGAGGAGCAAGTGATCATGGCCCAACTGCAGGCGTCGACGGAGTACTCGTCCCAGTTGTTGAGGACGCCGTGGGGATCATCGAGAGAGGACTTGATGGTGATCAAAGCCTCAACTGCAATTGAAGATAGTGATATTAAGGGAAGCTTAGAGATGGGATAAGCGTATTATTTGGTTTGGTTACCTTCGGGGTTGCGAGGCTGGGAAGCGGAAGAAAGAGTGTGGCGTGAAAGAAAGAGCAGGAGGAGGAGGAGGAGATAGTGGAGACCCATGATGATGGAACAGGGACAGACACACAGCATCGTATATGAATGAGGGAGATGAAATATAAATCAAACAAAGCTTGTTGCTACAAGACTAGACTAGACTGCTAATTGGTAACATAACACCAACCATCTCTCTCTCTCTCTCTCTCTCCCTCCCTCCTTTTAATTTTTTTTCTTAGTGCTATATCTCTTTCCTCTTTTCCTTTTGCTGCCATGCTTTTTACTGAGGCAGAAGAACGTGAGGGAGCCCGCCAGAATCAAAACGTCTATCCGATTGGATGTGTGCTTCACTGTTTCCACTCTCACCCCCCCCCTCCCACCCTATTGCTTCCCTTTTTCTTTTACACGCATACATATATTTTCATCTCACAACAATTTCTAATTTTAAATCATTTTTCTAACTTCTAAAACTACACCCTTTTGGATCTATTTTTCAACGCAAAATAAATAAGAAAATTTATTTTAAAAATACACTCAATATACTAATTTTCACTTTTTTTCATTCATTTTTTAATCTCTTTTTTATTTTTTTTAGTCAAATAATTCTAATTCTTACTTTACTTTTCCGTATATTTTTTTTTTTTTGCATTCACTTTATTTTCCTCCTATCTGATAAGGATATTGTGTTTTCGTTGGAAATAAGGAGAGAAGTATAGAGAAAAGAGAATAAAAAAAAATGAGTAGATTTTTAAAATATTGACATTGAAAGAAGTAGAACAAGCATAAAAAAGAAAAATTCAGTTTTCTTTACAAAATTATTTACCCTAGGACTATATAAAGAATGGGACTCATATTTTTTTATCTCTTTTTTCTTAACTTATCTTTCCATGGATAAAAAGATTTTATTTTGAATCGACTCTATAATCTATATATATTTTTTCTTTATTTTCTATTTCTCTTCTCAATCAAACAACTTAGGTTTCATCGGTTTAGTTTTATTTTTTAACTTTTAATTTTTTTAAAAAGTTTTTAAAAGTTTTTTTTAAAGAAAAGTAAAAAAAAATTGATAATTTTTATTTAAAAACTGTTTTAGAAATTTGAAAAAAGAAAAAATTATTTCATATTTACACAAATGTCATTAATGAAAAGCAAAAAATAACATATTTTATTATATTTTTAGTTTTTAGTTTTTATCAACTAAAAAACTTGATTAGTTTGATTTTGATTTTTAGTTTTTGAAAAGAAATTTTAAAAATAATTTTCAAAAGTTATTTTCTCAAAAAAGAAAAAAACTTATTTGGTAAGTATTATTTGAAAACTGTTTTGAATATGTAAAAATAAAAAAAATTATTCATATTTACGAAAATATTATTAATGAAAAACAAAAATAATACTTTCTTATTGTATTTTGAGTTTTCAAAACAAAAATAAAAAACTTAAAAGTAAAATTAATTATAGTTGTTCCCCTTTTTTTAATTTTTTTTAAAACTAAAAATCTAAAATTGTCTTCAAAAATTATTTTAAGAAAAACACTAAGTGTTTGTTTGAAAACAGTTTTATAAAATTGTTTTCAATATTTTAATATTTAAAAACTTAAAAATTTGTTTTAATACCGTTTTCTTAAAACAGTTTCCGAAAATAGTTTTAGTTTTTTAGTTTTTAAAATCTAAAAAATAAGAACAACTATAAGTGTTTGTTTGGCAACAGTTTTATAAAACTGTTTTCAGTATTTTAGTTTTTAAAAACTAAAAAACTTGCTTGAATAGTGTTTTTTTAAAACAGTTTTCGAAAACAGTTCTAATTTTTTAGTTTTTAAAAATTAAAAAACTGAAACAGCTGAAAGTAGTTTTGCTTTTCAGTTCTCGGTTTTTGTTTTGAAAACTCAAAATACAATCAGAATATATTGTTTTTTACTTTTCATTAATGAAATTCTAATAAACATTAACAAGTTTTTCCATTTTTACATCTTCAAAATAGTTTTCAAATATCACTTGCCAAATAAGTTTTTTTTTTCCTCCTGGAAACAATTTTTGGAAACTCTTTTCAAAAACTAAAAAACAAAATCCAACCAATCAAACCTATTTTTATTTTTTCAATTTTCTATTTTTGTTTTGAAAACTTAAAATACGATAATATGTTGTTTTTTGCTTTTACTTAGTGGAGTTTAGTAAATATGAACAAGTTTTTTTTTTATTTTCACATCTTCAAAATAATTTTTAAATAACACTTACCAAACAATTTTTTTTTTCTCTTCTTCCTAAAACTAATTTTTGAAAACTCTTTTGAAAAACTAAAAAATAAAATCAAACCAATCAAGCCCTTAAGTAAACAAGTTTTTTAGTTTTCAAATACTAAAATACAGAAAATAAGTTTATAAGTATTTGTTTGTCAATAGTTTTATAAAACTTTTTTCAATATTTTAGTATTTAAAAACCAAAAAACTCTTTTGGATAATATTTTCTTAAAACAATTTTAGAAAATAGTTATGAATTTTTAATTTTTAAAAACTAACAAAGAGGAACAAACGTAAGTAGTTTTGCTTTTTAATTTTCTATTTTTGTTTTAAAAATTCAAAATACAATCAAAATATGTTGTTTTTGTTTTTCATTAATGACATTTTCATAAACATAAATAAGTTTTTTTCATTTTTACTTCTTCAAAACAATTTTCAAATAACACTTACTAAATAAGTTTTTTTTTTCTCTTCTTCGATAAAACTATTTTTAAAAACTTCTTTTAAAAACTAAAAAATCAAATCAAATCAATGAAGTTCTAAACGGTTGTCAAACAAACACTTAAAAATTAGAATTATTTTCAAAAAAATATTTTAAGAAACTTGTAACCAAACAAATTTTTAAATTTTTGAATACTAAAATACTAAAAATATTTTTATAAAAGTGTTGTCAACTATCTTTTCTCCACGAGTTGTAATTATTAAATACTATTTAATGACATTAAAAAATACTATTTAAAACTTCTATACTATTAATAAAGGGAATATCTTTTCAAAATACCTATTATACCTTTACACATATTTTAAAATTAAAAAAATAAACTATTTTGTCATAAGAGGAACTTGAACACAAAACCTCTTTTTTCCCAAACATATATTTCACCACTAGACCAATTACAACTTTAAGAAAAAAATTACTTTAAAATATTGATATACAACATACATAATTGTCCAGTTATATCTATAATGTATAATATATCGTATTATATAATATACTATATATCTTTACTATTAATAAAGGGAATACCCTCTTTTGATGTCTACTTTTCAAAATACTTATTCTATCCTTACACCTATTTTAAAATTAATCCATACTATTAATAAAGAGAATACCCCCTTTTTATGTCTACTTTTCAAAATACCTATCCTACCCTTATACCTATTTTAAAATTAAAAAAATAAACTAATTTGTTATAAGAGAGACTTGAACTCATAACTTCTTATTTCCCAAATAATATATTTTACCACTAGACCAACCTTATAACTTTAAGCACAAAATATACATAATTGTCCAATTATATCCATAATATATAATATATGATATTATATTATATACTATATATATTATATAATGGGAACATGACCTTTTGGTGTCCATATGACGATTTTACCTTTTAAACATTTTATGACTGTTCTCACTTTCACAAATATAACTTCTCACTATTAATATATGCGTACATTTCATGATAAATATTTTTAATAAACATGCAAATACACATGTGCGACAATATTTTGAGTTCTATTCAAACTCTCTTATTTCTATTTTTTTATATTCATTGCATATTTGACATATCCATTGATGATCTTATATATTTTTATGTCACATAATAATTTATAGTTCAAAATATAAAATTTATTAAAAAAAATATTAAATTAAAATCCTACAAATATTATAACGTATTAAAATAAAAATATGAATACACAGACGCAACAACGCCTGTGTTTTTGCTAGTTATATATAAAGAAAGTAAGTTATGTAAAAACATAACATATTTTTGTATTTTATTTCTTTTCCAACCTTCTCAACTATTGATACTTAACATTGATTTTGTCGACGGAACTTTAGTTCGATCCCACGTAATAGATTTATTTTATGAATATATGATACATTTGAAAACTATTTCAAAATGTGACATTATTTATAATAGTTTTGTTTCAAATATTTATATATTTTTTTAGTGTATAAGATTTGTTAAAAAACAAGAAAGATATATTAAACAACCTCACAATTTGATTATTATATTTTTTAATCAAACAACTTTTATTTTTACTTTATTTATTATATATTTTATACAAAATATATTTACATAATATGTAATTAAATTACAATTGAATTTTAATTAATATTTTTTTTTTCATTTTTTCATACTAATCAACGTACGAATGATGTGCAACATGTATGAATACGAATATTTACGTAGTTAATGGACAATAATGAATGTGAGTTTCTGTATTACTTTCTCTGTCTCTTATAAATTAATTCACATGTCTTAAAGAAAACTAGTTAAACTAGTTATAACTTGTTTGGATTAGATTGACTGCGAGAAATAATTAATTATTTTTCATTATGAACACAAGGCTCTAAATACTTGTTTATACTTTTCCATGGTGTTGTTGTGATTTTTTTGGATAAAATTAATCTTTTGGTATATTCAAACACAACATTAGACATGCACCAGTTATATTGGAGATGAGGAATTTGTTAGCTAAATTTTTCAAGTTAAGTTTCAACATAGTTTAAGAGAAAAAAACATGTGTGCTTACTTTTTTTGGTAAAAAAAGGTGCAAGTGAGAGTTATCAACATGTTCTACTTGAAAACCCATTACACGAAATGTATCTTGAACACGATAAGAATATCCATGAGCAAAGAACTAGGCCTAAGCACATGACTCATGCTCGGTTACATATTCGGCCATAAATACTCAGCTACAGCAGCGAACAACAATCCAATTCAGATAAAAGAGACAACTGACAACAGGTCAAGAGATTAATTAACACAAATCTAGGTTATTAATTGAAAACTAACACATTAAGATTGTATTACCTAGGTTCAGACTGATTAGATGAGGCTTAAGAGGTAAAGGCTCAGCCCACCCCTATGAATAGGTAATAGGTATCGAGGTAAACAAGGTGTGTATGTGCAATTTCTATTAACTCATATCTACTACCCTGAACTGAACTCTTCCCGACTTGAGTGTTGGAGTTCCTTATGCAAGTCTCTCACTTGTTCGGCACAAGTTACCGACACAAAATTCAACTGAAGACTCAAGCGAAGAGAATGGACCACAGTCAACACACATGTACATATCTAATGCTTTTTGCTAATGCATCATGAGTACAATTCTAAGAAAGTGATTGTGTCAAATTTTTTTTCTGTTTGTTTTTCCTTTTGTAAAAAAAAAAAATCATTAATCACATTAAAATTACCAATTAATTGTGTTATTCTTTTAAAGCATTCTTATACTAAAAAATAATTATTAATAAAACTAATCATATCCTCTAAATTAACAAGGGTAAGAAAGAGTTTATTTGAAAAAATATTAACGAGTTTAATTAATATGCATTGATAATGTAAAATAATTTTACACTAATGTACAATAATAAATTTTATTTATATAAATTTTAAAAATATAAAAAATTGCTATTGAATATCAATGTGAAGAATTTTACACTGATAATATATATTAATTAAACTCAATATTAGTTAGTTAAAGATAATTATAGAAAAAAAAATTAAACACCTAAAAGTTAAAGAATGACACTTTAAAACGGTATAAACTAAAATTTCAAAAACATTGTCGTACAAAAAGAGCAAGGGGAGTGCATTGTTTCGCCTGGACAAGCCACAAATCACAAAATAACGACTAATAATGAGAGAAAATATTATACTTTTATTTTTTTTCATATGTTTGTCTAGTGTTAAAGGATTCAATATTTTTCGAATCCTTCGGTTTTATATTTAAAAAAATAAAATTCAAATTATAAAAATACAAAATATTTTATGTATTTTTATGAAGATGCCACTATGTATATTTATTTATAATTTTTAACCTTTTGATTTTCTTTCCAATCAAATAATTCATACATTATATCACTTTCTACTTTTTTGTTTATTTCTTCTCATTTTCTCTCCTTTACTTTCTAGCCAAACGAAACATATCCTATAGATACTAAGTTTAAACATAAAAAACCATATAAATATAGATTTTATTTTTTAAATATGACTGCCATGTAAGGTAATATCTTACTTAAATTTTATCTATTGGCATTACTATTTTACAATGTTAATTAATAAATAAAAAATAGTCTATGTAAAATAAGAGATTTTGATTTTAGTATTTTAAAATATTTTTATTATCAATTTTTTTTTGTTTTACTTTCTCATGCTAAATAAGAATAGAATGTACCAACATTATTAATCTAATAACTTGTTATGAAAGAGTTTAACAAAATAATTATGTGTAATTTTTTATAGACTATATATTTTATTTTTCAATAAATTATGTATTTGATTAAAAAATTAAAATACAAGTTACTAAAAAAGTACACAAAACATTATGACATATTCTCTGATGATGTAAAAATTCATTACTGAGTTAATTATTAATGTAATCGTTAGATACTTATTATTATTATTATTATTATTATTATTATTATTATTATTATTATTATTATTATTATTATTATTATTTGAAAATAAAGAACAAAACCAAAAAAATATTGATAAAAAACTAAAAATAAAAATATCTATTATTTTACAATGGTCGATTATTAAACTTTCATACTAAACAAATTTATTCCTATTAAGATAACCAAATTAGCTTATACTACTAATGTTTGTTTTATTAGATATTTTCATGGGTGTGAGTATTTTTTATTTGAAAAAGCATCTTATGTTCAAGTTGTGGAATCTAACAAATCTTTTTCTTTAAGCCATAATTTGGGAGAAATAGACACTATCGGATGTAATTGATGGCTAATTCTACCATTATTGTGTCTATTTTCCTTTGACATTAATAATGTTTTTGTTGCTTTGTTCCTTGATGCTGGTGGGGTTGTGTATCGAAAGAAATCTTCAATCCCGATCAAATCTCCATTCAAGGCTAGCCCGACAAAGATAATCTAAATCATCATTTACGGGTAAAAGATAAACTCTAATTATCTTTTACAAATAAAGATAAATCTAAATCATCCTTAGGATAAAAGATAAACCCTAATTATCTTTTACAATTAAAAATGTATAGCAAGTCATCCTTTATATATATAAAGGTTAAACCTCTAAATTATGCAAGCTCAAGTCCAGAAAGGTAAACATGATAAATAGAAGGTAACATGTATAGGGTTTGAACACTCAATAATATATATATTATTCTCACTGACACTTGACAACATTTTTTACCTACCTAAGGTCGAGCTCACATTGACTTGAGCGTTGAAGTGTCATTATAGGTCCCGACCAAACAACCAGGGTAGGGCAGTACCTTTAGACAATTCAACCAAGCAAAGTGTACCTTATCGGCCAAAGTCCAAGTAAGGTAGTACCTATGTACAAATCAAACAAGCAAAGGGTACCCACTCAGCCAAACAGCCCGGGCAAGGTAGTACCTCTGGACACTCCAAACAAGCAAAGGGTACCCTCCTGACCAAGCATCCCGGAAAAAGGTGGTACCTTACCCACATGGTCCACCTCCTTGACATTAATAACATTTTTGTCGCTTTGCTCCTTAATGCTAAAGGGGTTCTATACTGGATGTACCCCGGGGCCGAGTCTACCACTTACCGTGTCTACCTCCTTGACATTAATAACGTCTTTGTCGCTTTACTCCTTGATGCTTGTGGGGTTGTGTATCGAGAGGAATCCTCTGCCCTGGGTCAGATCTCCATTCAAGGCCAGACTCGAAAAAGATAAATTCAAATCATCCTTTATGGGTAAAAGCTAAACCCTAATTATCTTTTACAAATAAAGATAAATTATGCAGACCCAAGTAAACACTATAAGTAGAAGGTAACAGGTACAAGTTTGAACACTCAATAATATGTATTATTCTCACTTATACTTGACAACATCTTTGACCTACCTAAGGTCGAGGTCACACTGACTTGAGTATTGGAGTATCATTACAAGTACCGCCAAAGCTGTATGAGCCACCAAGGATTGGAAGCCAACAAAAGAGACACATCCAGACATGGGTACCCTACCAATTCGTGCAAGTACATCTCAGCTATTATGGAAATTATTTGTACTCTGCCAATTTTTGTAGGTATAATGGTTAAATTATAATCCGTACTCATCAATTTATTCAATTGTTAATATTTTGTCTATGTATTTTTAATTGCTCATATTTTATTCTTTATTTTATAATTTGGCAACATTTGAATCATTTATTAGATGATAAATGTTTTAGATTAAATGACTTTGGTTTTTTTTTTAAACTAAAATGATTCTAGCTTAAATTTGAAAAAATAATTTGTTTGTGACTCATGCTAAAAATTTATACTTTACAATTTTTTTTAACAATTTATTTTTTAAAGTTATTTTTACACTTTTATTATATAAAGTTATTTTTTATTACATTTAAATAAAATCATTTAAAAGAGATCAACAATTTTACCAAAATAAAATATAGAAAATATTCTGATAATAAATTCTGATAATAAATTTTATCGTTATTCCAGACTTATACTAAATTATTATCTAAGGCTATAAAGAATGAGATGGAAAGGCTATAAAGAATGAGATGGAAGAATATTAAACAATGATATCCAATTATTATTAGTGTTTTAAAGCATTTGTGATTGAGATTTGGGAGTTGGGACTTGAGAGTGCAAGGGCAAGGAAAGGGCATTGGATTGGAGGTACTGATCCTCACAAAGCAAAGCTGCGTTGATTTGACACACACTCCCTGCACTGCGCAGCCAAAAAGTAGTGGGTCCTTCCTTTTTTTGGTTATGCTTGCCCCAAACACACTCATCATTCTTCTTTTGTCTTTTATGAAGCCCTAATTTTTCATTTTATTATAGAATAAATAAAAACTTGTGTTTTTCTGTTTGTTTTTCATTTTTATTATTTATATTTTTTTTTATAATTTGATGAAATTTAAATCGTTTGTTAAATAATAGTTATTAATGTATGTTATATTATTTAATTAAATTATCTAAAAGTTAATATTAATAATGTAACAGCTAACCACTATGTTGTTATAGATGATTCAAATTTCAAAATAATAAAATGAACAAGAATAATTAAAAATAAAAAGATAAAATATCTACCATTGAATCAATTGAATAACACGCATTATAATTCCCTTTGTTATAATTCAATGGTGAATTTATGAAGTCATTTTCTATTTTACTAACAAGAACTCCGGTAGAGATTTTTTATCTCATTCAAGATGATTAGATTATTATTAGAGGACATACTCAAGATTAGATAATTTTACTAATATCTTTAAAAGAAGATTTACTATTCAGTTAAAATATCAATGAGATTTTAAGTGATGTGACTATAAGAGTTAATAATGATGTGACATTGTTAAAATAAAATATTACGAAGATCTTAAGTAAATAAGTTTATAAATAAGCAAAAATCCTTTGAGATTTAAGTGTTAACCCATTAGTGGATTTATGAGAGGCTAAAGATAGCAAAAATAATTTTTTCAACGTTCCAACTTACATTTTTTTTTGTACTCTATCTCTAACTAATGTAAAACTTTGATTTTGTTTTTTGTCAATACCTATCCCAAAAGTCCTTGGTCAGTTCTAGGATTCTAGTATGTCTCCCAAAATTGTTTTATTACTATCAATTTTCTTTAACAAAAATTAATAAAATAAATTGTTAATCAAAGAGATTTTCTTTTAAAGTAAGATTTTTATTTTTATTTTAATTAGTAACAATTATGCTTACAACTATGTTCGATAAAAAAATAGTTAAGAATTGTAGTGTAAAATATAATACGATAAAATATAGTGTGAAATACGGTTATAACTATTTTACTTGGTAGCTTTTAAGATATTACTCTGTTCTCTTTTATAAGAATTATAGGGTAAAATATACTACGTAAAAGTATTTGTTAAAGTAATTGATATATGAATAATATAAACAAACATGTTATGTTTAATTTCATATATATATATATATATATATATATATATATATATATAATTCATTTGATTTTATTAATAAAATATATTTTGAGGTAAATAGGTAGTTATAATTTTAGTTTTTTCATTAATTTTAAACTCTTGGATATCTATCCATAATAAAAAAATAGTAAATAAATGAGTTGATAATATATATTTTTAAATTATATCCTAAATGGACTATGTTTTTTTTAATATATATATATATATATATATATATATATATATTAACAAAGTATAAATGAATTAATAGTTTAATTTTAACTCACACTTTATAATTTAATTGAAGATATATATCTAATCCATTTTTTATTTTTTTTTAAAAGCTAAGATTTTATTCAAAATAGAAACCAATGGTTTCATATCGTACAAGAAACGAAACACATACTACTCCATTTGCTATTGGAGCATGTTCATTAACACTTCTCCGCCTAAGACATATTTAATAAACACTCTCTCGGGTTAGCATACCAATCCGAGAATACACACCCCCTATTAAATCCAAAAGAATATGACAACCATTTCCACGAGATTACCTTAATAGTCATCATAATGTCTACTGACTCCGCCTGAATTCTATAAAAAACAATCTGATTTCTAGTAATCCAGATTCCCCAACAACCAGCCAACCAGAAAACATACCTGCATTTCTTTTTTTCTTTCCAACCACCCATGCAGACGATGAGAGAAACAGTTGATGCAGATCCCCCGGAATAGGTCCCTGGATTCCTAGCCAGCTAATTATATTGCTCCACACTGATTGAGCTTTGGCACACGTTAAAAACAGATGATTCCTGCTTTCCATATTGTTTCTACAAAGGACACATAGAGCCCCCTTGCCTGGAATCTCGACGCCTCTCTTCAGCATATTATCAATGGTTGGTAATCTATCCATCAATAATCTCCATGAAAAAGCAATTACCTTGAATGGAAGACTATCTTCCCACATGCGTCTCAATTGGTTCGGTTCCACCTCGGACAATGTCGTTGAGTTCTGATGCGTGCTCAGTACCACATAAGCCTCAGCAACTGAGAACCCTCCATCTCTGCTAGACCTCCAGATCCATCTATCCAAGCTGTAGTCCACAATTACCACTGGTTGTAGCACATTTTGTAATTGACGAAGCTTATCTTCTTTCCAAACAAATAGTTCCCTCCTCCATACCCAACTCCACCCCTCAGCTGGTAGCTTTTTCTGGTTAATACTGGTACCTTTATCAGCCGTTAACCCATATAACCTGGAGAACTTTAAGCTGAGAGGGCTCTCTCCAATCCAATTTTGTTCCCAGAACAACGTATCCTTTCCATTCCCGACTTTTCTGCTGACATTTTCCAGGAACCAGTCTGGTTTCACTGTTTCCGGCCCATCGATGTCCCATAAATCCCGCCACCACTGCGAAGCTGAAGATAAATTCTGCTGCCTTTGATTAGATTTGTATGTCTGTCCATATCTACTCTCCAGCAGACTCGCTCAAATTGCATTTGGCTCTGATAATAGCCTCCACCTCCACTTTGCAAGCAGACTCAGATTAAAGTTCCACAGGCACTTCACTCCCAAACCCCCTTCTTCCTTGGGGCGGCACACCTGATTCCAGCTGACCCACGCAATTTTGTTCTCCTGGTTAGACCCTCCCCACAGAAAGGCGTGCTGTAGACCAGTGATAACTTTTAGGACATTCTTAGGCACCTTGTAAAAGGAGAAGAGGTATAGTGGAAGGCTAGACAATACTGAATTAATCATAACTAACCTCCCTGCGAACGACATTTGTTTTACCCTCCACAATGCCAATTTCCTCTGGAATTGTTCAATGATTGGTGCCCACATTTGTACCCTCCTTGGATTCGCACCCACCGGAACCCCCAAAAACTTAAATGGCGGTGATGAGACAGCACAATTCAAAAGATTTTTTACTGCTCTTGTAAACGAGGCATCTACATTTAAACCAAAAAATTGGCTCTTGCTGAAATTCACCTTTAGCCCCGATGACAGCTCAAAACCCCGGAGAATGACCTTCAAATACCATATTGATTACATGTCAGCTTCCCCCATCATTATAACATCATCTGCATATTGCAGAATTGAAAACTTTGCCTCAGCCCCAATATTGAAAACATCATCTTTAAACACCCCTTTCCCTACCGCTGACCTGAACAAACCAGCTAGAGCTTCAGCTACCAGAAGAAACAAAAAAGGAGATAGTGGGTCTCCCTGCTTTAATCCTCTCCCCGGCTTAAACTCCTCCGAAGGGCTTCCATTCACTAAAATTGACACATGGTTATTCCTCACAATACTGAACATCCACTTTCTCCATATGCTCCCAAACCCCAACCTAGCCAACATATAATCCAAAAAATCCCAATTTACCGAATCATACGCCTTCTGGAAATCCACCTTAAACAGAAAACATGGTTTCTTTTTCGTTTCGCCCAATCCACAATTTCATTTGCTACCAGTACCCCATCCAGAATCGATCTACCTTGCAGAAATGCTGACTGACACTTTGAGATTAAGTGCCTCATGACTTTCTTCATTCTCAATGCCAACAATTTAGAAACAATCTTTTGAATGCTTGAAATTAAAGAGATAGGTCTATACTATTCTAACCTGTCCGATTTTGCCACCTTGGGAATAAGCGTAAGAAAAGAAGATAACGTTGCTCTTGGTAGAGCGCCCGACTGATGAAATTCTTGAACTGCCTTTACCACGTCTTCCCCGATTATTTCCCAACATGATTGATAGAAATGAAATCCAAAACCGTCGGGACCCGGACTTTTGCCTCCCTCACAAGCCCAAACTGCCTCCTTTATCTCCTCTGCTGAAAACGGCTCTTCTAGGCTCAGTCTCTGTTGATCATTCAACTGATTAAAAGACACCCCATCCAACTTTATTCTCGGCTGTTGATCCTCGTTGGAGAACCTTGAGAAATGATTAAACACATGTTGCCGAATATCCTGAACACCCTCCACCCAACCCCCATCTGACCTAAGTGTTAGTAAGGAATTAGCATAATATCTTTCCTTAAAACATCTATGAAAGTAACTTGTGTTTCTGTCCCCTTTCGAGCCCATTTTACCCTAGATTTCTGAAAAATGGACTGTTCCATCCTCTTTGCCTTCCCCCAATACTCCGATAGGATCTCTTGCCTCTGCTTATCACTCCCAATGGCTCCTAGGCCTAGGTGGATATCCGCAGTCTCCAATTCTAGAACTTTCTCTGCCAAGAACTTCTCGTCTTTACTCTCATCTCCTTGTTTCCACATCTTAATCTTCTTCTTCAAACCTTGTAGCTTACACACCAACTGATACATCCTCCATCCTTGCCCATGATCTGCTGACCAGAAGTTTTTTACTAGGTCCATAAATCCTGGCTCCTGTAACCAATGGTCAAAGAACTTAAAAGGTTTAGGACCCCAATTCTGAGTATTCACTTCTGTGAGTATCCAGCTGTGATCAAAGAACTCTCTAGATCCCACTCTTTGAGCGATGATACCCCACTCCTCCATCAAATCCGGGGAAAACAAAAACCGATCTAACCTACTAGATGACTCACCATTCGGACTTATCCACGTTGGTCCTTTTCTGATAAGTGGGATGTCCAAAAGCCCCATAGAGTGAACAAAGAATTTGAAATCAGACATCTCGATTGTTGAATGATAGTCTGATCTCCCTTTAAACTCGCTCCTATCCAGCACCGTGTTAAAATCTCCGCCCAGAACCCACTTGACCTCCGGAAAGCCTCGCTTTGTCATCATTAAATCATCCCATACCTTTCTCTTGCCTTGAAGCGAGCATGGAGCATATACATTAACCACACAATTTATTGCAAAAGAACTCTTCCCTCTGAATCCAATTCCAAGGAATCCCTGCCCATTTAGAACCCAAACAACTTCCAACAACTGTTTCTTCCAGATTGTGAGGCATCCTCCACTAAGCTTTATAGACGGTAAACTTTTCCACTCACATCCTGTGGACCCCCAAACCTCCTTCACCTCCCATTCCTTTACCTCTCTGCATTTTGTCTCCTAAAATAGAAAAATATCAATGTCATGGTTTTTTAATAGTCTCCTTATCCTTCTATGCTTGACCCGATCCCGGAAGCCCCTCACATTTAAAGAAAGAATCTTCATTTAAATTTACGGGTTACTCCTCACTTCCCTTCTCTCCTGCTCCTCTTTGTCCCTCATCTCCATGTTTCGTAATTCTTGAATGTATATGATGTCTGATTGTTGACCCGATATTCCAATTTCCGCCATCGCCCTCCACATTTTCTCCTCTTCATCCTCCATACTTCCGTCTCCTAACTCATGCTCATTTGGTTGTCGTGGCCTCCTTACTTCACCCTCCTCCAGACTATTCCTCCTTAATTGTTTCCATATCTAATCCATTTATTTCATACCTGATTGTACTGAGGATTCTTGGGAGCGAAGAAATATTAATTTTGATGCAACATCTGTCAACCAAGTGAAAAATATCACTTCTTTACCAACACATGATTTGAGCTAATTAAAGGTATATTTGGGAACATGTTCCAACTTCCAAATTCTGTAATTGTTGGTTTAACTACAAAAGCCAAACGATATTCTTTTTCCAATTGAACGCAGGGCCAATAAATTTAACAAACATAACATAAATCACTGGTCGATTTTTTATGGCAGAAAATGCCGTTGTCCTCCCCTCATATCAGATAATTTGTTATGGCACCGGTTGGCGATGTAACAAGATCAAATGATCAATTTCTTGAAATGGTAATTATGAAAGAGTACTATCAGTATTTGGTTGCAGACTTGTCTAAAATGGAAAAGTGAAATGAGAAGCAAAGTTAACGTGGTTTGTATCAAAATGCAATAACATATGGGTGCCACGCCCTTTTCAAAAGAATTGCTCATCATGTTGGGACCTATAATTCAAATTGCATTTTCGGGAATAGTGGTTACATGATTTACATATCTAACCAATTTTTTAGCTTTTACCCAATCATATAGACACGTCTTTCAATTTGAATATAACAATTAGAGTTTTTTATTATTAAATTTAATTAAAAAATGAAAATATACAAATATTATTATTATCATTTCACCAAAAGTTTCACATTAAATAGACATTAATATTAAACATAAAATAAATGGAAGTTGATTTGCCGCAATTACATAAATGATTATATAGAATCTCAATTACATTAATAAATTTTATAATAAAAACATAAAATATTAAAAATAATTTAATATTTAGATTATAACGACATGTTTTTATAATCATAAAGTGATTGAAGAAAATCCAAATATTAAATAAATACTTTTTTTTACTTAACTTATTGAACATTGAATGATGAAACATCATTTAAAGAAAAAAAGAAATTGAAGTTTCATAAGAGCATGCATTGCTCATAACAAATTTATCAAATTTCTAACTTATGGCATAATTTTCTCTTGGAAGATAGCTATTTCTACCAGGGTAAAATTGACAAAAAGAAATATTTCTCTCTCTTGCGATGATGTTTGTCCAGTATGTTGCATGCAACCAAAATCACTAAGTCATATGTTATGTACTTGCAAGTTTAGTTACCTAGTCTGGATGAAATGTTATAGATAATTAAGGTACTCGTTTGTGTTGCCATCAAAATGTTAATTTAGTTTCTGACAGTATTTGGGTATCTCTAAAATTAAGGAAAAATTAACTTGTGATATACTTGATATAATTTGGTTAGCAACATTGTGGGAAATGTAGTTTACTAGGAATGTTATTGTGTTTAAGGGAGAGTCCTTTAATGCAAAAGATGTATGACAATTGTCTCTTAAAAAGACTTGTGTATGGATTAAAGACGTCTATAATGCTTCATTCGTGTCTTTCTTTGAATAGTCTACTCTCTTGGTACTATGCTTTAATAGTATTAAAAATAGGAATGTTTAGATGATCATTGGTTCGGGTGTTGTATTTGATTGTGGGACTGACTAAAAGTTATTCTCATATCTCTATTAGGCTTTTTCATGTTTGGTTTTGGTTGAGTGACTTCATTTTTATTGTATTTGTAACTCTTTGATTACCTTGTTATACCTTGTGACATTAGTGGGTATTGTTATTGCTGAATTTTTTTTTGTCTTCTTAAAGAAAAAACTTTAAATAGATTTTTTCACCCTATATGTTTATAAGCAACTCACATAATTTTTTAAAAATTTTATTCTAATAGCGGACTGGCATGCAATCCAAGCTTTTAAAATATTTATTCTATTTTAACTTATTTTGATAATTAAAACTTAATTAGCTATTATTAATAACTATTAATCTAATACATATAAAATATCAATTTATTCACAAAACAATAGTACTTATATAAGAAGCAATAATTAATTTTAAACAACTGTAACTATCATCTCAGTTTCATACGTTCATCCAATGCTATGTTCCAATAAACAATCGTGTTCATTGTTAAGAAACACCAAAAGTAATTAGCACATCATCAGGATTGGAGTTACTCTAACACTGCTTGCTGGAACATGTTGAATCTAATAATGCAATAGATTTAGTCATTTAGGTGGCAACGAATATAAAAAAGAGGAATTAACTAACTCACATAGCTAGTGTTGGATTTTAAATAAGCTTAATTATATTTTAGGTTTTTAATCTTTTGTAATGTGCTTTCAATTTTTAATTAACATTGATTCTCCAACTTTTAAAATTATTAAATATGTGCTTAGACGTTGCTAAATTGGTGTTGCCGGCTAAACAACAAACATTAACAAATACATTATAGTAATTTAATGACAGAGTAGATCCTAATTGTACAATTTAAAAATAATTTGCATAATAAAAAAAATTATATTATTAAATTACTATCTCATATCAGTTTATATTAGTCATTTAACGCTAATTTAACAATTGTACATAAATTTAATAACTTCTAAAAACTGGAGAATATAATATCATATGTTTAAAAAATTGAGAATAGATAGTATAATTAAACCTTTTAAATAATATGCATGAGATTGTATTCTTATCTTTTAAATAAAATGCTAATAAAATACCCGGGATAAACATTGTGGAAAAGAAAATCTAAGACATTTAAAAAAAACTCAAGAATTAACTTTGACTAAAATGTTATTATTTTACCTAAAAAAAATCTTGCGTAATAAAAAAAAGAGACAATAGTAATTTATAAGCCAAAGAATTTGTATTAATATAAGAAAGAAAAAACACAATAAATGTATTCCTAATATTAAAAAGTTATATCATAGTAAAAAGAAAACAACATAGATCATATTGTGTAAACTATAATACACCATACAATGAACCATCTAAGACCATCTAAGAGGAAAGAAAGCATAAATCATTGCATTACTTCAATTGTATTTGTAATTTATAATCTTCCATATTTTTTACTTTCTGCGTGAGTCTCCCCTGCTTACAATGCTAACAAGAACATCACTAGCCTCCCTTATAGAATGTCATGTATCTCTCGTGCATCTACTTTGGATTATTGTGTTTGTTTCTTCTGTGTCTATTTTAAGTTATTTTATTAGCCTCTTTGTGTCTGTTTTGAAGCACTACATATGATTCTTCTTGAGTTACTGCATTTAGGGGTGTTCATGGTTCGATTAGTTCAATTTTGGAAGAAAATGAAAACTAAATTAATTAATTTTAATTGGATTGGGTTAGTTCAGTTTTGTGAAATTTTTTCCCTGACCTGAACCAAACAAAATCAATGATAATCAGGTAGGTTCAGTTCAGTTTAAGAGAAAACCGATATTTTTTTTAAAAAAATTATTAAATCATAAAAAATAATCTTATAATTGAAACTAATCAAATCCATTAGTCTACTATATTCATAATTTTATAACTAAATATCAAGTGCTTCATATATACTAAATTAGTCAAATTAAACTATAAAAACAATACAATACAATATAAACAACAAATTTTATGAATTTAAAGTATAAAATAAATTTACTAACTTAAAAATATAAAATATAAAATAAGGTAGAGTTAGGGTTTTGAAACATGTTACTAAATTTACTAACTTAAAAATATGAAATAAATATATAATAATATATATACTTTTGGGTTGATTTGAGTTGGGTCAAAGTTTTGAAATGCGATCTAGTGAAAAAATGAACCAAACTAATTGTTTCGATTTGATTTACTGGATTTGTTGGGTTCACCTAAACCAATGAACACTCCTAACTGTGTTTGTGATGTAATCCTACTTGCTAAGGATCCCATCACTAGGGTCATGACTAGGAGGATAGAGGATGACATGATTAGGAAGGAGCATGTTAGACCTCAGCTCTTACTTGAAGTGAAAATCTCAAGCCATAGCTTTTGAATTATTTACTTGTAAATATTATTGCATTTGTATTTTTCCTTGGACATGTATTTTGACCATTTCTCCTTAGTTTAGCTTTTGAGGTGTCGTTAACAGTTTTAGGTGTATTTTTAGTATATGGGCTTAGGCATTAAGGATATTGGGCTACTCCCTACACCCCCTAGGTTTAGTTTGACACTCCTCTTCCTTGATGAGCTTGAGCATGTGATTAGGGAATGTAAGCCTTGATTAATTAGCTTTAAGAGCTAATTAAGTCAAGTCCTACATTGCCTAGGGAATCATGTCTGAGCTCTCTCTTTCCCTACATGCCCACCTCATTTCTCATTGTAAACACACTTGAATGATTGAATAGAAGACTCCTTTAGAGAGCATTTTATCTTAATAAAGTGTCTTGAGAGTCATTTCTTTTGAGGAATCTCTTCTTGTGATTTTTATCAAGGGTCCTCTCCCTTGTGACAAACCTTCAAACTTAATGTAAATGCTAAGATGTTACAGGTTTTGATGATGTCAAAAGTGACAAAGAATGTTGATACAAAATCAAGGAACCAAAAAGAACAAAACAACATTGACAGATATTCAAGTATTAATGTTAAGCTAGAAAAATAAATTAACTTAGTTATTGTATAAAAGAATCTCTACGAATTTGCATAACCTTGGTTCAGCAAGATATGTTTTTTATCAGTTCAAAATTATGAATAGGTAATCGATTACCAGGCTATGTAATCGATTACCAGAGATCTTGATTTTTGAAATTTTGAATTCAAAAGTGATAATGGCACAAAATTTTAAATCATATAATTGATTACCATTTTGATGTAATCGATTACCAGAAAAGCTGTTATCACAAAATTGAAAAATCACAACCTTTCGTGAAATGACACAATATTAAAAGTCATGTAATCGATTACCAGATGATGTAATCAATTACCAATAAGCTGTAATAAAAAATTTAAAAAGTCACAACCTTTCATGAAAGAACACATCACGTTGGTTTTAACACTATAAATAAGTGATTTTTTTTTTTGTTTTAAAACACAAATTCTTTCAATCTTTTTCAGAACAAAAACTTTTGCCCAAGCACTTACAAATTCCAAGAAAGTTCTTATAGAATCTTTAAGTTGTATCATCCGCTCTTTAAGAGAGATTTTTCTTCTTCTTCTTCTGATCACTGGTTGTATTCTGGTTGTATTAAAGAGAGACTTCTTGAGTTGTAAAAGGAATCTCAAACACAGGGAGAAGGCTCCCAAGGTGATTGAGGATTCATCTATTTGTAAAGTAATTTACAAAAGTAGTAAAAGCTCAAGTAGGGATACTTAAGGACTGAATGTAGGCAAGTGAATTGGCCGAACCAGTATAAAAAGAGTTTGCATATTTCTCTTCCCTATACTTCTATTTATTCTGTTTGCATATTTGAACACTTCACTTTCATTTTCAAATATTCTATTATAAAATCAAATATAAAGAAAACTAAGTTTAAATTTTGATCTACTTAATTCACCCCCTTCTTAAGTAAACTGAGACCACTTGTCTAACACTTTAGGCTTATCTTCTTCCAAGGAAGTGGCGCCCCACCTTTATTCCTTAATTTCCTTGCCTCTCCATCCGTAATTTCTTAGATGTTGGAACCACTATTGAAATATCATGGGGATGCAAGTCAAATTACATCAGTTTATCTTCTTTACGTCTACTATGAAGCACAACATATGGCTTTCCTACTTCTATGAACCTGCCTTTGCTTTGGGGTACTACATCTACCTCTTGTACTAGCTTGCTTCAAATGTGTATCTTATGATCTTTATACCTAGCACCCGTTTACAAATTACTCTTAGATCGGTGACATTCGGGACACATTAGACATGGTTCATCACTCATTTCGTGTATTAGTACTATATTCTGCACCGACAACCAAGCATCCATTTAAATGTTCTGCATTATTTCCTGATTGTCTTTAATCTAATTTATGAAATTACTATAGTTGTGTTTCTTCCATATGTGTCACAATGTAGTGAATCATATTGCCCTCTATACTTAGACACAGTTCTTTAAGACTTGTGCCAACCCTAAGAATTGTAGGTAGTTATTTCTAATCTTGTTTGGGAAGCAATAACAAGTCCCCACCATTTACAAACTGAGTTCCATATGCGAACCACTTGATTATATTCCAAAAATAGGTGCATCTTGGTTTCTATAATTGCATTGCACAATTTGCATGCAACCAATTCATAATTAATGACATTCCTATGTTCTAATTTTTGTGGTGTTGTTTATCTTTCCTTTTCAACTCTCAAAATCAAAGCATGCACCTTAGGAGAGATACATGTTCCCCTTACTACAAGAAAGAATTCATCATATCTTGGATTTTGTTTAATGGTCAATACTTTATAAGTAAAGGCTACTAAGTAGACACTCGATTTATCTGTAGTCTATACCCACCCATTACTCATATCTCCCTTGATAGATACCATCTTAGTACATTCTCCAACTCATTAATAAAACATTTATCCCATGCAAAGAGTTCTCTCTTCCATACCCAGTTCCACTTTCCAATTCGTTTTCTATATCATACATCTCTTTCGTAATATTATTCCTTCCTTCATAATATTATCCCATGCAGAGGCTACTAAGTAGATACCCGATTTGTCTATAGTCCATACCCACTCATTACTCATATCTCCCTTGATAGATACCATCTTAGTACATTCTCCAAGTCATTAATCAAACATTTATCCCATACAAAGAGTTCTCCCTTCCATACCTATTTCCACTTTCCAATTCCTTTTCTATATCATACATTTCCTTCATAATATTATTCCTTTCTACTATAATACTATATAACCTTCTAAATTTGTCATAAAGTCTGAATTCCCTACCCACTCTTCCTCCAAGAGCAATACATCCTCCTTTTCACTCAAACATCTTTTTATATTATTTTCTCACCGTCTTGTATGTCCCTTTTTCTTCCTCCATGCTCATAAGGTTACACCACTATCTAAAGCATTTTTAACCTTTTGTCACCCATCCTTACCTCTCATCTTGTACTTTAACATCAAGATTGAGTACTGATATAACATTTAATTCCACATTTTTATTCCATCATTTTTTTCATTTTCTTATGATTTTACTATTTTAAAATCATAAAAATTTACAGAAAATAGGAAATATAGTATGGAATGATGTTCTGGTAATAGATTAATTAATCTATTTTATTGCACATATATAACTTTTGTTTTAATTTTGATAAGTATTAGAATTAGAAATTATTCTATATTTCAAATTAATACTTAATAACCTGAACAATACAATCTATATATAGACATATATGTATATACATAGATAGATAATAGAATAGATAGAAATGGAAAGTCAAAAATCATAAAAAAATAAATAATAAAAAGGAGCATGTTGATTATATAGAAAGTAAGGGCAACAATTATTTGTGTATACCATGGGTAAGAACACCATCGCTAACATAATAACCTATATACGAAATGCTGACATGAATAAAAAAGGGATGGTTCAAATACCATTTACTAATATCATAAAAAACACTGTAAAAATACTTTTATGAAAGGGTTTTATTGAAAACATGAGAAAACATAAACAAAATCTTATATTTTTTTAGAATTCATTTGCTTGCATTTTGCATGTTCTAGGCTTTGTTAGTAGTTATGGTTGACTTTATAGTTGACTTTTAGTTTTCTGCATCATTTAGTGATTACTAGTGTCACCAAGTTCAATTCTAGTCTTTTACATGATTTTGATGACATTTCATAGATTAAGAAATAGTAGGTATTTCATCATTGTGTTAGTAGTAACAATAGTTTAAGTTCTAATTTCGATTTTGATTTTATAACTGTTGATTTTGTTGTTTGATATCACAATTTTGTTAGCCATCTTCGCTCACATCCCAGCTACTCTTGCAAAATTATTTTCGAAGAATGTATCTTCATGTAAAGATTGGGTTGGATCCCATAAAAGTAACCCCTACACTTCCTAACGAGGGTTTGAAAACTCACTCAATGTTATTGTTACTTCGTAGGTATTTGCATAGCCTTTGATCCACTATTTTCATCTTCATCTCTTCTATGCACATCATACCAAACCTTGTTCCTTAATCAATCTTCTTAGATCACTTTTATTTACCCTCCCCCAAATCCCTAATATTATATAATAAAATCTTCATCAATAATCAAATTTATCTCTACCCTCATCTTTTCTATCTCCATCTTCCATATGGATAAATCGTTCCACCACACATTCTTTATATTCTAACTCCACTCCTATTTTGCCTCTAAGATCAAACATTTTCATTGCTAGATCTTGAACGTTTATTCAATCTATATACCAATCCAATAGTTGCATGTAGTAGTAGGAAAATGAACTTTTGCTTGTTTTGTTTTTGTCCTCTTTTTCCCTTTTCTTTCTTTTTGTTCTCACTCGTTCGCTCTCTTCTTTTGCCATCCCATGATTCGTTGTATAAAATCCCTACCATGATATCCAGCAAGTTATGTGTTATCTAAACTTAACTCTCAACTTGCATCGTGTCGTAATCGCTTACATGTGATGACATTTGTTCATACTTTTAGGATCCTTTTTGCTTGTTTAACTGCACATTCAATGTTTGACTTTTTCGAATCTTTAGCCTATAAAAAATCCACTAATGAGTTAACATTTTTTTTGTACATTAAATTTAAAAATAAGCCTTTGTGAGATAAATTTTTAAAAATAAGTTAACATTAAGCCTATCATAAATCTACTAATGGGTCATCACCATCAAGCTAGCTTTTGAGATTTCTTTTTTGAACCCAAAGCCTATATAAGAGTAACAAATCAAGTATAAATTGACACAAAAGACAAAATAAATATTGCAATCTGGCCTAAGGTCCTTGGAAAGATACATGAAAAGTTTCCTTTCCTTCATTGTATGAATTAGAATTAGGACTTTCTTGTATTTTTGTTGAGTTTTACTTTTAGAAGGTTGACTCCTAAAGTTAACTTTTCCTTTTGACCATTATATTTAGGTCATTCCTTATTTTCTAGGGTACTATAGTTATCATGCTAGGGTATGCAAGATTGGGCTAGTTTTTAGAGAAGATGAGCATGTGATATGTTCACCCTCTCTTTTTAAATAATGTACCTCATCAAGCATGCATAAAGCATGACTATTATTCTTACCTTTTTCTTTTCTTGCTAGGCGCCACCCCCTTTAGTCATGCTTGAAACATGACTACTCTTTGCCACCCATTTCTACCATCCACATCAAATGTATATAGACTAGATTAGATATTTATTCTTGATTGATTATATATGACCATAGTTAGCCTATTATGGTTAGATATGACTTACTAGAGTTAATCTAATCTTGATTAGATTAACCCATGGTCTAGTTAGCCTAACCCATCTTTTTAGCCTATATATAGGACTTATCACCTACATGTAATCATATTTGGATCATATAGAATTAAGCATTTGCTTGATTATGAGCCTTGAGTGAGAGAGACTCTTCCCTTTGATCGTGAGCTTCTTTTCTTGGGAGAGAGATCGTATTCCACCTTTTATCAAGAATCCCTCATTTGGCAAACATCTTCCACTTATCTCTCATCCTTGAGAGTGGCTTGTTCACCCCATTTCTTACGTTTAAATCCTCTATTTCACTGAATCTAACCTTTTCATGGAAGTAAGATCTAGGGAGCAAGATGAATTATCATCAAATATGTAATCTTCACTCTATGAATTATTTTTTAAAACTGAGTTAACAAAAAAAATCTTATTTTAAGTAGATATTAAAACCTATCATAAACTCATTATCAAGTTAGCTTTTAAACCCAAAACTAATGGTGTTTGTGGTGCAATTTGATTTAGTTTTTATAATCAAAGTCACTCAAACCAGACAAAAAAATTAAGATAGCATTTGGTTTCAAAAAATGTTTTTTGTTTTTATTTTCTGAAAACTGTTTTATTTTCAAGTTTTCAACGTTAAGAAAATATGTTTGTTTTCACTTGATATTTTTTATTTCAAAAAATAATATTGTTAAATTTAATCAATTTTAGCAAAAATATTATAAAATATTTATATATAGCTTAAAATATATTTATATATTATTTTTTATATAATTATAATATTGTTATTATGTTTTCACATAATATTAACTTTTGAAAATACTAAAAATAACTTTTTTTTGTTTTCTGTTTTCAGGTATTTTTTAAAAATGTTTTTTAGATAATAATCAAATATATTTTTACCACTTTTTTTGTCTTTTATCTGAAAAAATAAAAACAGAAAACGTCCTGTACAAATTTCATGACTTTGTGTTTTTTTTTTTAAAAAAATCCAAAGTCATGGAGTTATTAATAATAGTATGATTTATACAATTTCATATTTTAAATAAATATTAGTTAATAATAAAGGTGTGTTTAAAAATTGTATAACTAACATTTTCATGTTTTCTATATGATAATTCAAAATAAATCATTATACATGAGAAATGATAAAATTTTATAATAATTATTTTAATAGTTATATTTAATATGATTGTAAATTTTTTTACGTTTTACTGTATAAAAGTCATGTAAAAAATCAAAATAGATGAAATTCGATGGTGTAAGAATTGATTTGGATTGATGCTCAAACTTATTTTGTTCAAATTAATAGTTCAACCCTCCAGTTAGATTAATTGGTTTATGATAAATCTAATATTACATTTTTTTTTGTTAATATTCATTTTAAATTTATAATACAAATGACTGGGAACATCTTATATTTAATATTATTTTTAAAACAATTACATAATATAAATATAATATATTACTTTTATATTTTTATTTTAGAGTGATTGATTTTTTTTATTAATTTAAAATTTTTTCTTCGATAAGAAACCAACTACCTATCCCTCAGAAAGTAACTTACCTGGTTGGTCTAACATAATCAGATAAGCTTATACCATTGCACCACCTTATTGGTTAATTTATTTATTATAAAAGGTAATTTATATATTTATTTATTTTTATAGTTAAAAGTTAAGTAATGAACACGTGGAACAACTGGTAGTACTACAGGGTAGACTAGTAAAATTTAAGTCTATCATTAAATTATACAAATTCAATCTAATTCGAAAATGAATCTGTCCATGATAAGGCAAGTTGTTACAAATTGACAGCACTGTGTGTAATTGGTTGCACTAAAAGATGTAACCTGAGAACAGATTTTGAATTTGATGATAGCCATAAGTAGTGTGATATTTAATGATGCAGTGGCGATGTAGTGGTAACGTGGGAATCTCCACTATTGCAGAGAGAAAATCTTCGTTGGAGTGCGTTTATTCTTCTTCGATTCCATGGTGTTGTTGTTATTGGAACTTGATTCTTTATCTTCTTTCCACACACCACAATGCCATGCCATGCATGCTTCGTTTTATTTTTGGTTCTTGTTGTTCAAAACACAAAAGCTTTACCAGAGTACTTTGAATTGGGAAAAGCACAAAACTGAAAAGTGATCCACCACCCCGTGGCATGCTCCTTTCTCAGTCATGGGACAACATTGCACACTATGACTACAAACTTCTTTTCTGTTCATCTTGCTTTTCCAGAATTGCATTGCATTGGGTTGGGATCCATGAGCTTCAGCAACTACACATACATGTGATTATAAAACTTCCAGCATGCAATATATTTGTTTCAAATTTAAGATTTTTAATATATTGAAATAGCAGAATTTATGAAAACGGAATATAATATTAAGAAATAACTAAAGAAAAAAAAAAAGAAGATGGATTTAGTGATAAAAGTTAATAAAAAAGAAAATGAATAATTTCAATTATTTTACTAATACAGCAAGTGTGTAAAAAAAAAAAAAAACACACACACAAACTGCTGAGTCCAATCATTTGATAAGGCTCTGCTTATAAAATATGAAAATGTAAATATATATATATATATATATATATATATATATATATATCAAAACACATTTTGAAATATTAAATTATTAAAATTTATTATTTTTAAAATATGAAACATATATCATATTATTATAATTTAATTATAACATAATTTTCAATAACAACATCTAATTATGTATTGTTATATAATTGAAAATTATTGAATTTTGTTGGGGTATTCATCGGTTTAAGTCAACTTGATGAATCTGTTAAACCAAACTGAACCAATTAGTTTGGTTGACTTTTTTCACTTGATCAAGTCTAGATTTCACCTACACTCATTGATTCGGTTGGTTTGGGTTAGGAAAAACAAATTCAGAAAACCGAACAACCTAACCCAATTAAAATTAATTGGTTCGATTTTCATTTCTTCTAAAATTGATCAACCCAAACTGTGAACACGCCTGACATTTTGTAGAAACTAGTAATAATATCATGTTTATGTTAATTTTTAATTTATTGATGATGTTAAAATATTTTTATCATGTTTATCAATAAACTCACATTATTAATTCTTATCATTTTTTATTTCTATAATTTCAACTAAGACAATTTTAAAAATTGAAATTAATAAATATTATTGTGAATAAAATATGTCTTAAGAAAATTAAATTATTATTTTTCTATATATCAATTGATAGATTTAATTTTCAAACTTCATTTTTTAAATTTAACATATGATTTAATATCACAAATGTTAGACAAAGTTAAATTTTGGATAATTTTTAAAAATATACACATTGCATATTTAAAGTTTCTTATGATGTAATTTTATTAATTAGTTAGATAGTAGAATGAGAAAATTATATTCTATTGGCATACTAAATAATCAATTACCATAACTATAAAAGAAGGTCTAGTATGGTGGGTCAATTCGACTTAATAATGTTATATAATTGCAACATGTGGAAATAGATTAGTTAGTTAGAGATGTTAGAATTTTGTTTTGTGATTTTTGTAGCATAATTCTATAAATACTTCTTTTGTAAGTATTCTCTTTAGTCAAGTTAATAATAGAGTTCTGTTTTGCATTACTCCTTTCCCTCTTTCTCAACTATGTAATATGGTATCCAGAGTCACTTTTGCGAAGCCTTTCTTTCTTTGAAAATTCTAGGATTTCTTCCTCCCGATGCTTTCAAGCTTTATGTTCATGGCTTGCGTTTCTCAATCTTCCATCTTTCAATCCTTTTCGAATTCCACTATTGAGAAGCTTGACAATTCAAATTATTTTAACTGGAGGTAACATGTTGAACTAGTAATGATCAAATTGCATAAGTTACAACGATTTATGGTGAACTCAACGGTCCACTGCGATACCTTACTGACGAGGATCGCAAACCCAATGGTGCCAATTATGAGTATGAAGTATGGGAAGTTCAAGATCAAACGTTACTTGTTTGACTTCAATCTACTCTCTCTAAATTTGTTCTATTTTGTGTCCTTGGATCAAACCACTCCTATCAAGTTTTGGAGAAGATTCATGAGTACTTTGGTCTTCAAATGAAGTCTCACGCTCGTCAATTGTGATAAGTGATGTGCAAGGTTTGTCTAAAAAACAAATTAATGAAGGAATATTTCTATAAGATCATGAGCTTTGTTAGTAAACTTGTTAGAGTCGGAGCTCCTCTTCGTCATGAAGAATATGTAGACACGATTCTGGAAGGACTTCTTTCCGATTATGCGTAGGTGGTCTTAGTCATTGAAGACAATAAACACACTCCCTCCATTGCTGAAATCAAAGCTCTTCTCTTCGGTCATAAAACTCACCTTGTTCGCTATATTAAGGAAACACAAGGCTTGGTGTCTCCCTCACTAAACTATACTTATAGTCGTGGAAATGGTAGTATGGTTTTACTGATCATAGCAATTCTAGTGGTGGCGATGGTCATCATGGTGGTAGCTCCAGTAGTGGTCACGATAGTGGTAGATTTGCCAATTTTCAATGCCAAATTTGTTAGAAGTTTGGTCATACTGCGAATGTTTGCCATTTTAGGTTTGACACGTCCTATCAACCTCACAAGTTTCTCTCCTTTGTTGATTCATCTACTCAATAATCTATTCGTTATTGCATCAAATCCTTCAAATCCTCAAACACTTTGGATTAATCCAAACGCTAGGTTTGGAAACACTACTTAGCCTAGTGTAATGTCGACAAATTCAAGCTCTCAAGGAAATGGCAACACTTCTTGGATTCCTGATTCAGGTGCTAGCTTCCATGTGAGTGGTGAACCACATAATATCAAGCAACTCAGCCATTTTGATGGTCCTGATAAGATTTTCATGAGCCGATTTAAGTATTTATAGTGTTGATTACTCTTCATTTGTGTCATCAAATGATTCACACATCACTTTTAAACTAAGAAATTTGTTATATGTTCCTTCTATCACTAAAAATTTGTTAAATGTCAGCCAATTTACTATAAATAACTTAGTTTTGTTTGAGTTTCATCTTCACATGTGTCTTGTCAAACTCAGGGGACGAATAGAGTCTTTCTTCAAGGAGTTGGCGGTGCTTATGACCTTTATTATTTTTGCAATCTCAAGCTTCAACATCATTCATCTTTTGGTAACTCAGCCACAATTAGCTCTTTGTTTAGTGTTGTAAAAAGTCATCAAATAACACTTCTACTATAAACTCTAATTTTGTAGTTTTACCATCTAGCAATGTCAGCTTGTGGCATGCTAGGTTGGGTCAACCTAATAGTCATGTTATGAAGCTAGTCTTGAATCATTGTAAGAGTTCTCCGTCTAATAAAATTGACTCCCATTTTTGTTCTTCTAGTTGTGTAGACAAGTCTCGTAGATTACCCTCCCATGCTTCTAATTTTATCTATTCTCCTTTAGAATTAATTTTTACTGATCTGTGGGGTCTTTCTCACATTACCTTATATGATGGTTATACATACTATGTGTCCTTCATTGATGACTATTCGAGGTTCACTTAGATTTTTCAGTCTAAAACTGAAACATTATCTATCTTTCAAACCTTTAAGTCTATGGTTGCATTGCAGCTCAATACTAAAATAAAAAAATGTTCAATCTGGTTAAGGAGCAGAATACCGACCTTTTACTACATTTTTAGCTAGTCATGTTATTGCTTATATACTTATCTGTCCCTGCACACATCATTAAAATGGTGTGGTTGAGAGAAAACATAGACACATGGTTGACTTGGGTCTTACATTGTTGCATCATGCTTCCTTTCTTTACAGTTTTGGGATTTTGCCTTTACCAATTTTGGTCTGTCTTATCAATAGGTTGCTTATAGCCTTTCTTAAATTTGCTATCCCCTATACTACTCCTTTTCATAAGCATCCTAATTTTCACTTCGTCAAAACTTTTGGTTGTGCTTGTTTTTCTTTGTTGCGACCTTACCATTCATACAAGCTTGATTTTTGGTTTAAGGAATGTTTGTTTTTAGGGTACTCTCTCTCCCACAAGGGCTATAAATGTCTCTCGTCTACTAGCAGAATATACATTTCCAAAGATGATATGTTTAATAAACTTCATTTTCCTTATGCTAATATGTTTCCTAATGCCCCTAATATTGTAAAGGATCTTAACTTTTACTTCAACTTAAATCCCGATCTTACCAACAATCTATCACACTTAGTCTTTCCACCACCCAAAATACCACCACACCAAACGCCTCCTTTGGTCATTCACTTCAAATTCTCTCTACCTCACACAGTTCTCTCTTGCATTTGTTTCTGTCCTTGTTCCAACCCCTGTTACAAACACTTACCCTATGCAGACTCGCTTTAAGTTTGGTATTCACAAGCCTAAAGTTCATCCTTCCTTACTTCTAACTCATTATGAACCAAAAACTGTTAAATAAGCCCTTAGGGATGCTAATTGGCTGGATGGAATACTGCAAGAATACAATGCACTTTTGAACAACAAGATGAGTTTTTCAAGTCAAGGAAAATGTTGATGGTTCTATTAATAAATATAAAGCACAGTTAGTGGCCAAGGGCTTTCATCAAGTACATGGTTTTGATTTCATGAGACATTTTCTCCAGTGGTAAAACCCATTACAATCAAGATTATACTTACTCTTGCTCTTTCACATGGTTGTGAATTGGTTTAGCTAGATGTAAATAATGCCTTTTTGGATGGTTTGCTCGAAGAAACAATGTATATGACACAACCTCTTGGATTTCAAGTTGGAGACAAAATTACTAGTTTGCAAATTGCACAAGGCCATTTATGGGTTAAAACAAACACCCAGACAATGGTTTGAAAAATTAAAATTCACACTCACTCAGTTTGGCATCTTGAGCAGTAAGTGTGACTCTAATTATTTATCTACAAAAACCAGGGACATATGGTTTATCTTCTAGTATATGTTGATGATATCATCCTCACTAGAAGCTCTATAACTTTGATTCACCAACTTAGAACCAAACTCAATGTTGCATTCTCTCTCAAACAACTTGGTCATCTTGATTACTTTCTTGGTCTTGAAATAAAGTATCTACTTGATCACTCTATAGTCATGGCTTAGAGTAAATATATTCATGACATACATCATAAGACACATGTAGCAGAAGGTAATTCCATTTCATCTACTATGGTCTCTAACTCCAAACTGTCTAAATTTGAGGTTGACCTTTTCCAAGATGCTACTTTATATCATTCAATGATTGATGCTTTGTAGCATGTCACCTTAACTCAACTAGAAATCAGCTTTGCAGTTAATAAAGGCTGTCAATTTATGACCACACAGTTGGACTCTCATTGGGTTGTAGTTAACAGCATTATCAAGTACCTTAAAGGTACCTTCTTTCAGGGACTCCATTTTTAGCCTGCCTTTTTTACTAGGAGTTTGTTAATTAAAGTCTTTTGTGATGCTGATTGGGCATTTAATATTGATGATAAAAGATCTACTTCAGGAGTTACCATCTACCTTGGTCCAAGCTTGTCCTCTTGGTGGTCCCAAAGGCAAAAAGTCATTGCTTGCTCTAGCAGTAAAGCTGAATACAAGAGTTTGGCTTAAATCTCTACTGAACTAACTTGGATTTCTACTTTGCCGTTGAATTGCAGATTCCCTTTAATACTCCAGCTCTTTTCTATGATAAGCAAAATGTTATGTTCATTGCTCATAATCTAGTGTTCCATAGGCGCACAAAACATATGGAGATTGATGTTTTCTTTATATGGGAAAAAGTTTTGGCCAAGCAACTTTGTATCTTTCATATTCCAACTTTGGATCAGTGGGCATATGTGATGACCATACCCTTCTCTTCATCTTACTTTGATTTTCTTAAGAGAAAACTCAACCTGGAAAGTTTTTCTTTTGAAAAATCTTCCCATTAAGTTTGAGGAGGGGGTATTAGTGTTATATAATTGCAATATATGGAAATAGATTAGTTTGGTTGGAGTTGTTAGAATTCTGTTTGCGGCCTGTGTAGCGTAGCTCTATAAATGACTTTGTAGTAGCTATCCTCTTTTCTCAAGTTAATAATATTAGTTCTATTTTGCATTACTTTTTTTCCTTTCTCTCAGTTTTGTAATTAAAAAAAGTAATATTTTTTTAAATCAATTTAATAATATTGAGTTCTATGACCATTGGTTTTGGCTTGGCAAAAAAAAAAAAAAAATAGAAATTTCATGAGACAGACTAGATAAGATGACCCAACCCGCAAGTTAGGTGAGTACAGACCAGGCCAGGTTGACTTGTAGTCCACCAAAAAATTCCTAAATGGCCACAATAAAAATTCCATCACTAACTTTCATGGTATGGATTGAATATTATAAAAAAAATCATATTTAAAAAAAGTTAAATTTAATTATTTTTAAATCTAATGACTCAGACTCCTTTTCACACTTCTTATTATAATTAATATATTGTTGGTTCGAATAGATCTTCTTAAAATAAAAAATTATTAAAAAATAAAATCCAATTATTGTTGATTCGAGTAGATTTTTTAAAATAAAAAATTATTAAAAAAGAAATCCAATTATAAGTGACTAGATGAAATATTTAACAAAATTTATCATTGAAGTTCAAACACTACTTTCTGTCAGAAAAAAAAGTTGAATCACCATCATAAAAAATAACTGAGTACAGAATCATATAACGTTTTATCATATCATATTTTGAATCAAATAAAGCCTTATGTAACAATAAAATAAGGTTTTAATATGTATATTATTATTTATATTTACATATCATATATTGTAAATTTTTGTAACATTCTAGCTTCTAACATGCATACTTTCAAAAAAGCAAATTTTTAATGAGTTTGATGGATTTTACACCAATATTTAATTATATATCTAATTTATATTACTTTCTAAATAAGAACGAGCATATACAAAGAAATATGATTAGATATGAGAATAAAATTCTTGATATTGTTAGTAAATGCCGAAGAAACTCATTTTTAAGTGAAGCAGCCCTGCATTCAGCAGATCCATAGAAATTGGTTCCTGGACGAAATTGATGTTTGGACCTGATTTGTCTTCCTTAATATACCATTCCACCACAGTAACACCCATTAATATGGGTATCAAAATTAGGTTCTGTCTATATACACGTGTGTGAGATAGAAATATTCTTCAATCCTCATCCATGATCCCAATCATTAGAGCATAAAGAGCCTCACTTCCCAGCTCCCACAAGCTGCTTCACCCACTTGTTTTCTTTTGTACCATCAAATCGACCGAGTGGTGCTGGGTCTAATCCCAATAATTAACCTCCAAAGGTGCACCATGCATGAATGGGTTAAATCATAGCACATTAATGAAAATTAGTAGTCAACCTAAATCAACGGGAACCACACAAAAATTTCAAATTTAAGGTTTTCAAATTTTTTATGGTTGATTTTCAATTTTTAAAGAAGAAAAATTATAATTAATATCTTAAATTTAAAAATTAAAGCAATATTTTTAAAAATTTAAAATTAAAACTAACTTTTATTTTTACAAATCTATAAGGTTGTCTATAAAACTAAAATAGTATTTATACTGAAGAAGGAATAACCCAATACGAGAAAAGAAAAAAAATTAGTTACTCTAAGAAGATTATTAATATATCAAATATGTTAATATTTTATTTTGGTTAAAATTTATAATGCTATTATTTGTGAAATATAATTAACATAGTTGATAGATAGAGACGAAATTCTAATTAATTGAATTAACAAAAGTGTCATTAGCTAAATAGAATTTTTGTATAAGTTATTTTTTAATTATATATTAGGACGAATTAGTTATTGTTAGTAAAACTATTTAAATATCTATTTTTTTTTCATTTTAAATAATTAATAATAAGATGAGAATCTATCAAATAATTAAAAAATTAAAGATAAATTAATTTAAGATAATATTACTTTTAAAATAAAAATAAGATAAAATAAATAAATATTTGATCTCATATTTAATTTAAAATTAATTAGAATCATTAAATTTAAAATAATTTCAACAGTTAATACTGAGTATAATACTTTTAAAAATTACACTAGTTTTATTTGAACTCTCTCTATATATTATAAATTTAAAAAATTAAAATTATAATAAAAATTGTTAGTTTCACCCTATGCCTTTCTAGTTCTTTGCAGGACAAATTAATAGGTTTGGAATGAAATCGTAAATAAAATTTTCTTTATATATAAGTATTTTAAAAAGGTAAATGTTTATTGCTTAAAAATTAGACACTTAATTTTATTAAAATATATATTTTATTACATTAGATAATAAATAATATAATTTTAGTAAATTTAAAAAAGATACATCATAATTTTTAGTAATAATTTTGTTTCTTATAGATCTTCAATTTTATTTTTCTTTTATTTCATTTTTCCTTTCTAATAAAGTTTTCTATTACTTTTTATATTTATTTTTATCATTTTTATATTTCTCTTACAAATAAAAATGGATATATATACCAAAAAGTTTATATCCATAGTTTTCAACAATTTTAAGGCATCTTTATTTTTATTAATGTTTTAAACTAAAATTAAAGAATGTTATTTCATTATTCAAAACTGAGAATATATTATTTTCATTATTATATACCAATTAAAATTTTATTTTAACAAAATTTATGGTTATTGCCTCTACAATTTCAAATATTATATCTAAGTATAAAAAAATATTATATTATTATAATTTATATAATCAAATTTAAAATTTAAGTTCATTTTTCTTGTAATAATGGTATAATCTTCTATCGTTTAATTTATATAATTTTTGTTTTTATGATATGTGAATAATTATTGTGATTTTTAGTTGTTAGGTAAATTTAATATATTGATTAAAAATTAATTTAATATTTATATTTGGATACCTAAAAGAAAATCTTATAATTTGAATAATATCTTTGTCATAGGTTCTTTAACAATTTGAATTTTGTTTGTTTAATCATGGTATGGGTTCAAATTAGTATTTTTTCTCCCAACACATGACTTGCTTTACACTTAAAAGTCACATGATTAAATAACACAAATTACAACTACTTTCATAAATAAATTTTGATAGTTCTGTTTAGTTTTATGTTTTTTATCTTATTAAAAATCAAACATTTAAAAAATCATTAGATATAATTCTACATATAACACATTCTGAAAAAAAAAACTAACATATACAAAATTACATTTTATAATGATATACCTGTCATGTTTAAATTAGATAAAAATAAAGATAATAATATTAATCATCTATAAAATAATATGAAATTTTTAAAATTTTTTATCCTTTCTTCTTCTGGAACGGATTAAAAACATGTTTCATTTCACCGTTTGAAATAAAAACGGAATGAAGTGTAGTTATAATTTTTTATTTTTTAATTATTCTTTATTTTAAAGATATAATTTTTTTCTTTATCATAACTAGTTTAATATTAAAATAATTTTTTGTTATATTTAGTCATTCAACTTATTTGAATTTTATAAAAAAGACAACTTATCATATCAATAACAATTAAAACTCTAATAGAAAATAAAGTTAAAAAATCATAACTACAATTCTAATGTTGCTTTATAGGGATGTAATTATGTCACAAAGCTGTAAAGATATATTAAAAGAGAAAATGTATTAGAAATTTATTTATTGTGATATAAATTTTTTTTCTTTCAGTAAGACTCCCACACTTTTATAGAAATATTCACATTTTTTTAACTCACTTTAAGTATCTTCTTCCACTTTAATAAATATCTAAGAAAAATAGCATTCAAGGAAGAAAAAGTAGAAAAATCAATTGTTCTACAACTAAAACATGGAAAACAAAAAACAAAAAAAAGGCAAACAGTTTGAATAGTTATTAAAAAATATAAATAAATTAGAGATTTTATAAAACATAATATTTTATTTCATTTTTTACATCCCAATTTCAAGTGAAAACCACAAGAAATAATGAAATGTGATCCCTCCTTTCTCGCAAACTTTCATCGTATCTCATTTTTATGTTTATAAACCAAACAACAAGGAAGTTATGTTGGAAAACAAATAAGCGATCGAAAAATACAAACTGTTTTTGAACATTATGTTTATTCAGTTTAATTTTCTTAATGAAAATTTTATGACCAGATTAAAACTTAATATGATATAACTCATATTTATAAAATTTAACTTTAATCTAAAATTATTTATTCTATCAGGATTAATAGTTTAGCAAAACAATTAAAAAAAAAAAACAGAATAACTAGATATTTCATTTTGTACAGCTAATGTGTTATTCTTGAAGTTCTACTGTGTGTTTCGTTGCCACAAAATATGCAAACGAGGAGAGGATGAAAAAAAATAAGGATATAGGCAATTTCATTGTTTGATAGCAGCTAAACTAATAAGAAATGTTACCGGTAATGTCATTTCTGTTTGAACACAAAATGGTGGGTTCAACGCTTTTCAATTTCCAATTTCATAAGCAATATTTTATGTGGAAATTAAGAATTTTATACACCTTTTACAAAACTAATCTCACTCCTCTTCGTGATTCTTATGTCTTTTTCTTTCGCTTGTTTGTGCAGCAGTTACACAGTGATCTTTCTCTCCTTTCTTCAAGTAATTTTGCATATAATTAAATAGGTGTCGGACATAATTGATTATTATGGGCATAATTGATTATCAAATAACCATACACATAATCAATTACGTGTCACCATAATGGAATGAGTTTAACAGCATGGTTTTCAAGATACAATTATGACACCCACAAAATATTATTGTCTTGCAAGGGTATTTCTTTCCTTTGATTTCAGAACAAATAACTATTTTATTTTTTCTGATTTTCTTAAATCAAACAACCAACATTTAATTTAACTTTATTTTACCCTACCTTTTTTTACTTTTTATTTGTTTCCTCTTTATCAATCAGAATGCTAGGACGGAACATCTACTAACCAAGAAAGGAGTAAAGACCAGAAATTTCCAGGATTTTCTGGATTGGCTTACCGGGATAAAAATTTTAACTTGTTATCGTTTTGTTTTGTTTTTTTTTTTTTTTACCGGCAAACGTGTTATCATCTTATAGTTAGGTATATATAAATCTGATTTATAATTAGGTAGACATAAAGCTGATATACTAGCCTGTATTTTAAAAATAATTTATTCTGGCTAACTGGTTACAAATTACTTACCCCTTCATTCTTATGATCTTATCAAATCAACTTTTTTTTCTTTTAGACAAGTACCTTGTCGACTTCAATAATGTGGGATCCATTTTTCTTTTCCACTTTTGGGTCATACCGTCATAGTATGTCCTGCTTTTAAGAATTTTTTTTTAACACCTATTTTTCTATTCGTCCCCATGGGTTAATAATTTTAAAAGTTTTAAAATACCCTTGTTAATGTTACCTTTTAACTTAGGAATTTTTTTACCCAGCACTTCCTTCTCTAAGCTCAGCCCACTGATAGCAGGCCAAATGTACCGTCCTGAAGCTTTTTTTATATAAAAATTACCAATGAGATCTTTGGTCTCTGTGAAAAGATTTGAATTAACATCTTCCGTAAAACTTATTTTCATAATAAAAGATTTATATACTTTTTTATTTTATCTCATATTATTCTTTGAAAAATTATTATTAAAAAGTAAAAAATTTTACAAATTTATGAGTCATACGAAAACCTCTCTCTCTCATGTTTATGTATTGTTGATCTGTGAGTAAGTGGTTTTCTCTGCGATGATGAAAGGATTCCACTCATTCTTATTTCAATATTAATTTTGTTCTTATTAAATTAGGCATGGTGATGATTCTTATTGTCATTTGATCTGATGAATACAATACCTCCTAATCATTCTGAATGCTTATTCTTTTTTTCTTTTTTAAAGTAATATTATATATTCATTCATTTATAGTAAACAAATTTGTAAATTTTTTTATTTTCTGAAAATAATTTTTCGGAAAGTAATAGGAGAGATAAAAAAAATAACTATATTAAAACTGTAATTCATTAAAAATTAAATTACAATACTAAAAAATAAGAAATTAAATTACTCTACTAAAAAAATAATAAATAAATAAATATGATAAAAATAATAAATTAAGTACATTAAAAATTAATTAAATGACTATAATAAAATAAATAATAAATTAAATTACTATACAAAAAATAACAAATTAAATTATTATATAACATATTATTAACTACACTAACCATGAGATGAGGAAAGAGACTAGGGATAAAAAACAAGATGATGAGAGAGAGTGTGGAACGAGAAAGTTATGTAAGGGAGAGAAAATAAGGGATAAAATGAGAATTTAAGAATTTTTTTTGAAAAAGTAGGTATTAATTTAAATAAGTGATAATGCTAATTGAAATTCACTCTTTGTTGCCCTTTTATTTTCAATTTCATAAAATGGACCTAGCTTATGTGTAATTAGGTTTATTACTTTTCTCTATTTAAGTGTATCTACACTAAGGAAAGGGTATGAAAAGAAGGAATTTCAATTAACATCTACTGTAATTTGAATCCACACCACTTTTATAAATGTTTAACTTGTGCAAAAAATTCTTCTATACTTCAGTTGCATAGAATGAACCAACTCTATCTTTTACATGTTTTTTTTTAACACAATTAACAAAATTCTTACCAAAGTGTTTAACTTCTAGATATTACTAGAAGAATAAATAAAAAGTAGCAGAAAACTTACCAAAACTTTCAAATATTTTCATCAAATGCACGAAAACATCAATGTATATAACTAAATATATTTTATATGATATGACAACATTAATGTGTTTTACACTTCTACATTACATTAGCAAAAGTATAATTCATCAGACTTCTAATGCGTGGCAATGAATTATATAGACAATGTAGGATACTAAAATATTTCGGCTTTGTGGCTAATGCACATCATTGGGCTCTTCCTTCCTCTATAGAAAAAAAAAATCCCAACACAACAGCAATATGTGTAACATTCTTTTCCAATTTTATGATAATTTTTTTTCTTCTATTATTTATAAAAAATAAAATCATAAACAAAATCATATTTATATATAATCACAAGTCATATTTACAATATTATATATATTTCTACTATATACATATTTATATATATAGGAAAAATTTTATTTATGTACGGTTCTTTCCTTTACTTATAAATTTTTTTTACAATATTTACATGACTGGTGGAAAAATATTCAATAAGAGATTTGTATAGTTAGTCGGTGGAAGATAAAACCTAACCACGACCGGTCCCTCAATCACTATAGGTCTATCTAACTCATAGTAAAACATCAAGGTTGACACACCAGTTCCTCTGAATGTAACTGAATTCTCAATTATAGTAGTGACCCAATTGTTGTCTGGAAAGGTAGCCAGGATAACTGCAATAAAAAGGGTTGGGGCATTTGGTGCATTCATCCTTTAAATTTGTAAATTTCATTTTTTTTATAAGAGACAAGAAAATAAAGGAGTGAGAACAATTATCATATAAATACTTTACATAATGACAATTTAAATAAAAAAATATAAATATCTATATATAGATACTTGATTATAATAATTACGCATATATATATATATATATAATTCTGTTTTTAATAATCATATATATATATATATTATTTTTTTTCTAGAAATTTGAATTATTTTGTAGTGACTAGTCAGGATAAATGAGTTTCTTTACCATGATTTTTAAAGAATGCAAGGATATATCACCTTAAATACTTACTCATATAAATCCCCAAGGTCAAACCTCCATCTACAACTTAATTCAAATCTTTATTTAAAGATTTAAAATTTTATTAACTTTTTTATATACAAAATAAATAATAATAAAAAAACCATTATGTTTAAAATAAAATAGTTAGTAAAAAAAGCTAATTTAATAAATAAAAAAAATTATAAATAAAAAATAAAATAATTATAACTAAAAGTAATATAAAATAACAAATAAGACGATATTAGAGACACCTCAATGAATATTTATAGTTACAAGTAACATAAAATAATAAATAGAATGAGGTTAGAAACACCTCACTAAATAATTATAGTTAAAAGTAACATAAAATAATAAATAAAGTAAGATTAGGAACACTTCCTAAATAATTATAACTAATAGTATTATAAAATAATAAATAGAACGAGGTTAGAGACACCTCACTAAGTAATTATATTTAAAAGTAACATAAAATAAACAAGTAAGTAAGTATAATCATTAAAATCGATAAATGTCTCTTCCCCCTTACCTTAATAATGGAATAATACAAGAGTTTTGAATTTTTTTTCTTCTAACAGACACTCCCTATGGATTTATTACTTACTGCTGAGGGGTTTCTCTTTGTTTCTTTTTTGTTTTTTTTTTCCGGTCTGTCTTCTATTTATAGGTAATCTAAGGTAATATTTTATTATTATTTTTCTTTCTAACTATTAGTTACTTGCTTTCTATAAGTTATAGATAATATTAGTTACTTATAGATAACATGTAGTACTGGTTGGTTTTCAATATCAATTGGTTTTTTTTTCACGTACATCTTACGTTATAGTTATCCTACCTTAAATTTCACGCTTATTACATTTTTTTTATTAATGGTACCCGTTAAGGGCAATATTGCCTTGCTATTTATAAATTATGTAATAAGATAATAATATGTTATCATTTTAGGCACTTGATATATATACATTTTCAATGACAAGTTTTTATTTATTTATTTTTATTTTTTTTCTGGTAACGATAAGTAATAGGATTCTATATACGTGATAAATAATAATTACGTTTATAAGTTAAAAATAATACCATATTATACTAAAAATTTAATAAATTATTATTATTATATATATATATATATATATACATGTATAAATATTTTCTGCAAGTTTAAAAAAATTTGCATAATTATTTTATAATTAAATATTCTTTAAATCTGATTCGATTTACTACATAAATACAATTATCTATATATATTTATAAATTTTGAAATATTACAATATGGCTATTATGAAAAGAAGACGTTTAGTTGAGAAGTCATTTCACGACCTTCTTCTAGCACCTTGCTCTCTCTCACATTCCTTCATACAAGACATAAAGTAAATAGCTAATTATAAGCAAGAGAGAGCTACCTTATGAAGCACAAAAAAGGTTGAATAAATTATTAAATTCACATTATACAAATAGGAAGACATATCATGATTCCAACACAAGCATTTCATGTTTCATTTACCTAAATAAATGAAATCAACTTCAAATATTGTTGTTCACACACGTAGAATTATGATGGAAATCAAATATTACACAAATAGACTATAATTCCTTGCTCATAACTTAGTGTAATATGTAGATGTCAAATTGTTAATGTTTGTCGAAAGTATTAAATTACTATATGATATTCTGATAATACCATCTAATTTATCATAATATAGCAATATTTTTCATCCATTTTTACTTGGAAATGTGAATAGCAGCTGTAAAAAGTGTGATATTATATCACAACTACTAAACAATGATTCTTTGCTACTCTCCTCTAAATGTACACATCTTGACACTCATGCTAGAATTAAACTTAATTATGAATGGAGTGGCAAGGACAAGAACTCATGACCAAATTAGTCGTAAAGATTTTAACATTTTGGAACCATTTCAAGGATCATATTCTTACAGTCTAAACTGTTAAGTGGAGACTCAAATATGAATTTATGTCGGTAACATGAAGTAAACAATTATGTAAGTAAAAGCTTGAAATGGAACAAAATGCAAGCATTAACTACTCTTATAAATATAACAGGTGTCAGCCAAATTATGCAATTATGCACTTAATACTTGCACGTGCCCACAATTAGAGAAAAATAAAATATCAGTGTACACAACAATTTCTTAACCCTCAAAACAAGCATGACAATTAAAACAGGACAAAAATGTAGATATGCATGCATAGAGAGAAGTAGATACACATACTATCTACGAGATTGCAAGATTTGGTCTATGATAATAAGCTAGAATCCTACAATTGGGAAAATATGAACAAAATGTAATAATTAGAGGTTGTGTTCCCAAAAATTATGTTATTTCGAACCTTGAAGTACCCACTTCTTGGACGCCATTGCACTGAGCTCCATGGTTGAACCTTTCACGAAGTCTAACATATTTGATATAAAATTGACAAAGTTCTGTTTGATTCCCACATACTTCCTTGAAAGACAAAAATATTAAATTGAAATTAGAAAAAAATTAATTAAAATATTTACTATTCAAAAGTTATTTATAAACACGACCTGATGCTCGACTAGATCAATTACTTTTGAGAAAATATTTTTTTTTTAAAACTGTTTTCATTTTTAAACTTTTAACATTTAAAAAATATTATAAATTATTTATATATATAGTTTAAAATATATTTGTATATTATTTTTTATATAATTACAATATTGTTATTAAATTTTTACATACTCTTAATTTTTGAAAATACTGAAAACAACTTTGTTTTTTTATTTTTTAAATAAAACATATTTTCAATAATATTTTCTATTTTTTTGAAAATAAAAAGAGTAAACAGATAAAACAAACGGAACTTAAAATATCACGCTCCATTGTCTCACTGCATAATGAACAAGAAACCTGCACCAATCCACGTATCCATTTATAACTAACAAAAAAGTTTCAATTACATTTGTCCGACAACAAGATTATGAGTTATGACACTGCATCACTAACTGTGTTTGCAATTTTGCATCTACTTGCATATACGCATCTGGGATCTTTTTCAAGTCAGAGGGACAAAAATATGTAAAAGCTACAATCTGCAGCTTCTCTCTTTACAGCGGAGGATCCAATAATGAAGTATAGAAGAAACAAACATGCACTAAATGGATGTGATAAATTTGAAATTCTTTTAACTCTTTTGTTAGAGAGTTAAAAAAAATTTAAATTTAGAAGTATAATAAGAATTTGAGAAAATATTTATAAAAATAGTGTGAATTCAATTAATGGAAATTTTTCGGAAAAATTTATTTTATCCTCATCTTTATTTTTTTTTTATTGCTTTCAATAGTTAAAAATCCTAAAAATTGTGCGCCTCCTATCAGCCACGCACCTCCCTTCCCTTCCTATCATGTCCTCCACTGCATAAAACCTACCCTAAAGTGGCGACCCAAGCTCTCTGCAGCGACCCAAGCTTACTGCCATGTCCCAACAATTGGTACACCTCAATTCCATGCATTTTTTTTTCTTTGTGCGTTATTTCGACTGATCCGAATTTGTATTGACATTTTTTTCTCCAGATCAGTTGATTCGGATCATTAACATTGCAATATGGATCCAGTTATGAGAAACTTCCATTGCTTGTTTTAATTGTTCGAATCAAGTGATATAAAAATATCTTATTTTTTTGGTCCTGATCAAATAATTGGAAAGTATGCTTATTATATTATTTGGATGAGTTCATCCGGACTTTTATATAGTGATCCGAAACAGTTGGAGCTCAGATTTATCAAAATGTGTCAACAGTGCAACTTCTAGAAACCATTCACGTGTATTTTAAAATCAAATATAAGTACTTGAGGCGTTCTTTTTGTTTTTTGGAGGTGGGATTAGCAATCTTGGGAGTGCTAAAACAAATTATATGCTTTTAATTAGTCTCTGGACAGGCACATGAGAGTTCGAGATAATAAAAGCCCAAACTAAAATCCACAAGTTTATGACCTAAATTTTGTTGGGTTTCTATATTGTGGAGTAGCACTTTGGATTAGGATAAAATGAAGGCAATTTCTTTTAACACCTTCCATTTGCTATTCACACATCTAAGGTTTATAATTTTTTGTGAACTTCTAATATACTCTTATTTGATTTTTAAACTTTTGAATTTATCTTTTTTTATCATCTTGTACATGAACTTGCTCAATTGTTCCTCTTGTGTACCAAACATCAATTGTCATGTTGTGTCTTATTGTATATTCCTAATTATTCTTACAAGTCTTTAAGGCTATTATTTGTTGATTTAAGCATTTTTTTTAAAAAGGTAAAACACAATTTCATTAATGTATGACTTTATTGATTTAAAGTTTATGATTTACGGTTTAATATTTTTTTTTTTGCATTTTTTATTGATTATAATTGGCTTAAAGTAGTTTCGTGCAACATGTTGGGTATTGGACTCCCTTCCTATGTGGAGAAAAGACCCAAATTGAGAAGCCCACTTGATATCTTATTTAAGTCAAGTAGAGAAGGTGTTTTGCAGTACAGAGAGTTGAATAAAGAAAGTGAAAAAGGGACAACAATAAACACACCAATTGATTTGAGAGAAAAGAAGAGTGAAAGCTGTTAGAGAGACAAAACTATTTTCGTCTTTACACAGAGCTGTAATCGTAAATTCTCCACTACATATTCGTTTACTGTTGGATCAGGCTGATTTTTTGATAGCACTTTCAGAATGTATGTTTCTTCATTCTGACTGTTCGGATCGTAGAAAAGACATCTGTGTTGGGAGATATTCAATTTGTATGACAAAAATGTGTTTGGGGGTCTTTATCTTCCTTATTCTCTATTTGTAAGCTTATTGCTTTATTGGTGTTGACATTGATATTGTTGTTGACACTTGATTGAGACTCTTTTGTACTCTTTATTGATAATAATGGAGCTATTTCTTTGGTCTAGACGACCCGTACTTCTTACCCTTGCTTTGAGGGGTTTTCCACGTTAAAATTTTGGTCTCTTATTCTAGAAAAAAGGGTGATTAGTTAGTGTTATATTTTGTTATTGTTCCTCATAGATTCTTGCTGAGATAGAGGGATTTATTTCCGCTGCTTTGTTTACATTTGTTGCAAACTTATCTTATTGCTCCCGTCACAACGTTGTGGAGATTTTGCAGTGTTCCAGATCAACCAATCCGGAATGTAATTTTTTAAATTTACATAAAACATTCTGAATCAAGTGATATGGAAGGCAAATGAGATCTAATAAACGTATTTTAGACAAGATGATATGGAATGTACATAATGTATTCAAGATCAGTTGATTTGGAATACATTATATACACATGAGCAAATCCAAAAGTGTATAAAAAAGGATAATTTTTGTGAGTTTTGAACCGTTTGATCTGGAACATTGCCAAACCTCCTCGCGAAACCACTTTAAGTCAATTATAATAAATAAAAAGTACAAAAAAATCTTAAACCATAAACCTTAAATCGAGAAAGTCATACCTTAACGAAATTGTATTTTTTATTTTCAAAAAATACTTAAATAAATGAACAATATCCTAAAGACTTGTAAGAATGATTAGGAATATACAATAGGGTATAATGTGACAGTTGATGATGTTTGATACACAAGATGAATAATTGAGTAAGATCATACACAACAAGATGATAAAAAAAGATAAATTAAAAAAATAATAAAAAAAATAAATTTAAAAGTTTAAAAATCAAATAAGGGTAAAGATGGAATTTGTAAAATATTATAAACTTTAACAAGTGGTTATAGAAAATGAGAGATGTAAAAAAAAAATTGCCTAAAATCAATCGTCTGTATGTAATTTAATGTTTTTGTAAAATGAAATTGTATTTTCATTCCATTTCTTTTATGATTAAAGAGAAAAGGAAAGATAATAAAAGAAATGTAAAAGAAAATAGATGATGCCATGAAGTGAAACAAAAGTGAACAGTAAGAAAATATAATAATTATATTATAAGAATGAAGTATATTTTTCTTCTAAAAAAATTCTAAGATGACATGTCCATAGGTTACATCTGTTACATTCCATGATTGGCAGCACCTCCTTCTTTCTTCTAAGGATTTTGTATTCTATTTAATTTCATTAATTCAAAAAGTTCAATTTCATCTTTATTTAAATGTTAACGATTCACAAAAAAAAATTTTAATGTTAACAAGTCTAAGTCAATTAGGTTTTTTTTTTTTAAAAAAAGTCTAAGTCAATTAATTAAACATAATATATGGGTCGTTGTAAATCTCCGAAGTTTATTTAATGTATCAATACTTTTAGTTAGCCTTGGATTTTATAGTTGATTTTTTTTTAATCAGTTTAAAAACTTCATAATCTTCCCAGTCCTCCGCATGAGTATTTGTGTGTCATCTCGTGTGTTTATTTGTTCCGAATCCATGGTTGTTAAACTTTTAGGTAAATTTGCGAAAGACATGTAAATTCGAATAGTAAATACGTAAGAGTCTAGTTAATGTTAAAATAATATTAGAAAATTATTTTTTTCTATGCTACAATGTATAAAAAAGTAAATATTATTTTGTTTATTATTTGTGCATAAGTTGATATACTTGTTTTGTTTATTTAAACTAATAATTCATACGATTTTATGAATTAAATTGTAAGTTTAATAGCCATGTATGTTTATGCTGGCCTCGTGAACATCTCATTCTCATCACTCTATATTCTTTTATAATTTTTCTTTTTCTTTATCTTTATATCACATATCATATTGAAATTTTTTTTCTTTCTATTATATAAGTTTTGTAAAAATTAAACTGACCAATATATTCATCAACAAACCAATTCAAATCAACCATAAATAAAATTGACTAAACATTGAAATTGGTATAAATCGATCTCAAATCGGCAGAACCAGTTCAAATTGTTGTTTTAGAAAAAAAACCCAATTTTTAATTTTTTAGATTTTAGTAAATACTTCGTTTTTTATTTCATTTTTTTTAAAAATTAATCCCTTTAATACATAAAAAAGAGAATTAACTTAGCAATATAAAGATATATTTAATAAAAAATTGTTTTTATTTTATTTTTACCTTTATAACCTATACGTAATATTTTGTTATCTATTAGTATTATGATTTAGGAAGTACATAGAACTTATGAAACTTTTAAATTTTAATGTTATAAAAATTATTTTATTTTTATTTAATATAGCTACTAGTACATTAAAAATTTTTTTTATTAAGATCGGTTGGGTTACCGGTTTACTCAAATGTGTGGTTGTAAAAATATTGATCAGAGTTGGAGTGTTTACCCATCATTATCTTTATGTGTTCGAATTTTTTTTGGGTGAATTTATATGTTTTCCCATCTACAGGTGTTTACAAAACAAAAAAGGTTGATACACAAGATAAGGTTGAATGAGTCCAAATATGTCTTGGCTCTAAACTGAAATAGAAAAGGTGGTATGTAGTAGATCCACTAACACTAACTAGTACGTCTGTGGTGACAAAGGACAAATTGAAATTGGTATTGCCACTTATCATACATGTGGTGTTATAGATCTAACGTGCCTTACCCACTTTTGACAGTGCTATGGATTTCCCACTCTTGCTTATATTTTTTTATTTGAATATTAAAAATATTAACCATCAACTTAGCTATCACCTAGAGACTTCATGGTTCCGTATGAAAATGTCTAGGCTCCTTTTTAGTTACTAAAATGTTCATGGATGATGCAACTCGTGTAATTAGAGCTTTTCATATGAAAAATTATTGGTTTGGAATATTAGACCAGATTTTGATTCTCATTTCAACTTTTCAAAGCGCATACTTTACACATTGATCACAAAAATTAAGCTTATATTTGGAATGCTAATAAGGTTCTCTTCAACCAGTAAGTAGAAATAGTCCGTAGTAGACTGATGCACTTTTGGAACTCTTATTGTTTACAGGGGACAGGATGCATCACGTGGATATAAAAACAGACATGATTGCGTATTAATTGAAGGACATGCATGGAGTATTTTATACCTTACATATGCTTTTGTAGTCGCGCACTATGAGATATCGCTGTCAATGTAGTAAACAACAACAAAACTTGTCTGATAGAGGATATATTCTTTTTGAAGGCACTAATTAATATGGTAACAATGAGCAATATGCATTAAGCTTATAAGGCCAGTCACGTCACGTGGTTGTTTGTTGGGCTTGAGAGCAACAAGCATCTCAGGATAAATATATAATTAATAACAAGACTCTTAGTTAATACTCTGAATATTAACAATCTTTGTTGTTGATACCTAGCAATTACAAGATAATTAGATATTTTATTTAGGCAACGATGTAACGTAATTATTTTATTTGGTCATTCTCAAAACAAAAATAAAAATAAAAATTATTTGATATATCTGACACTATATTTTTTTTTTATCGTAAGAAAATTTGTAATATTAATGTATGACTATTATTTCTTACTTCTTAGTACTATATTTTTTCTTTGAATATAAACAGATGTGTTTCTTCCAACAATTGTTTCATAAATCTTTTAAATCTGGCTAGACAGTGCTCTATTTTATTATTTTCTTCGGCACCCAGTAGTTTTGAATTTTTTTTTATAAACCAAACAATATATTGTAAATAATAAATATTAAAAATATAAAATATGTCTTCCATATGTAATACAAATTAAATTTTAAAAACATAGTAAATACCCTTTAAACACAAAGTTTAAAAAATATATCTGAAAACCACCACCAAACTTCTCCTTCTTTACTATATTTTAGTGTTGTGATATTTATAATTGATTGTTGTGATATTTATAATTAATGGGTTATATGTCAATGATTGCTCGCCATAGCCATTGCACTTGGAAATTAAAACAGAAGAAGACAACTAAGTACAAAATATAGGATGTTAATATTCTAATTGAAAATTAGAGCTCAAAATTGTTACACCAATTTATTAAATTACAAATATTTGGCAAAATTGAATTTCTGTAATTTGTAGGGCTTAATTATTTTATAATAAGAATTCAGTTTTCAACACTAAAAAAGTTTAAATATACTTGATGTTTCCAAATTTTTTCAATTTTAGTTGTTATATCGTGTAGTATAAAATTGTGGCATTATGTTTTCAAATTTTAAAAATGTCTGAATTGATACCTTTATGTGAGTTGTTGATGGTTAACTATAAATGTGTTGACCATCACATGTAAGAATTTATGTAATGTGACACACAATTACTACTTAATAAAAAAAGTTAATTTAACATTTTAGGTTTACGTTGATATTAGTGGGTAAATGAATGCGATTTATAATACTCACATAAAGCTTAAATTATTAACTTAAAATTTTTATTAAGCAGTACTTGAATGTCACATTAGCTAAGTTCTCATACGTAGTGATAAGCACATTCACAATTTGTTGATTCCAAGTGTAGCAAAATAGAAATATAGAAAGGGGGTGAATGAATTTCTGAAAAATTATTCTTTAATCACAAAAAACAATTTTCCATTCAAACTACTGATTAATCACATCTTTAAAATCAAATATGAATAAAATTTAATTTGTCGGCAAGGGAAAGAGAGAAAATCCATAAGTTGTATACTAGTTCGACATAAAAAGACCTACATCCAATTTCATTCATCCCCACCAGATTAATCTTTCTTTTGTGTATTATTACAAACACTAAGCAACACAAAAATTAAACTTAATTTTCACTCCATCCTTGAACCCTACAAGGAAAGAAAAGGCTACTCTTTGATCAAACTCTATCATCAAAAGCCTAAATGCAAACTCCATTATTAAAAGCCTAAATGCAAACTCTATGCATATCCTCTATCAAGAACGAAATTAAAAATAAGATTAGAATACACTTGATTTGTGCAAATAATCAACTTTGATGTTTTTAGCAAAATTCCCAAATCAAGATTAAAGAACGTTGATTCTTTGTGAAGAAGTTTGATTTACTCTTAGACTTGTTCAAAGAATGTATAAAGTTTTCCAAGAATTATCTAAGGGTTCTCTATTAAGAAGGAGGAACTAACTATTTAAAGAAAACTGATTTAACGAGTTTAATCAATTAAAAACAAGGTAATTGAGAACTGCCTAATTTACCTATTTTTACATAAGTAAAATAGAGCAGTTATCATAATTCTTTCTTATTTAAGGCCTTGTTTCCCTCTTCTTTCGCTTAAAATTAGATTTAGTTATAAATTTAGGTTTAAATTTACTTTTATGCATATTTTATGTTTAAATTCTAATTTTTAGTTATTTTGAGTCAGATTTTAGGAAGTATTGAAGAAGTGAAGAAAAATAAAAAAACTTGAGTATGTTTCTGATATGAACATCCAATAGTTGAGTAGTGAGCGCTCAACATTCACCAATGAAGAGCACTTGAGTCTAATGCCCGAGTTCCCAGCGAGAGTGCCTAAGTCTATAGTCGAGCGACCAATACCCACTTTCACTGTTGCCCAACGCTTAGGAAACTTAGCCATTAAGGACTCTTATGGCGTCCAACGACCACTTCTTGACTGTTGAGTGTTGGTGTTATGAATAGCAAAAATAAAAGGCTGATTTCAGTCTGTTTAGGGGTTCCGTTCGGGGGTTTGACGCTTTTTCTTGCCCCAGGGTTGCACACTTGCTGGCTTAAGGCAGACTCCATACCATCTTCATCTTTCCACACACTCATGCATCCCTATGGTTAGCTAGGTTTTGTATTTAGTTGGGATTTGATGTAGCTTTACCTGAACTTTTGTGTATATTTATACTTTTAATATTAGTTTACTTTCTAATGTTGGTGTTCTTCTTTACCTTGCTCTTTATTTCTAAATATTTTGTGGGCTTTACTTGTTGAATGAGGTCGGGAGAGGATTTTGACTTGTAAAGCGGGAAGAGCACCCAATGGGTTTTATTGCTCGGGAGGGAGTATGACCCATTGGCCATCTTAAGTTCTTTTACTTAATGCGAGTTTTTTGACTTTAGATTATGCGCGAAAGCAATAGTCTAAAGTCCAAATAGCTTAGTTTCTTACTTGTGAGCAATCTGGGTTAAGGATACTTTTATGGATGATAGAAGCATGGGAAGTTAACAAAGATTTTGATTCTATTTATGCACTTGAAAGATAGTTTAATAAGTCAAACCCACTAAATTGCATAGTGCAATTGTTGCGTTTTTATTTATTTTAGCTTTCTTTACTTTATGTTTAGTAGTTAGTTAAATTTCTATCTTTAATTCATACAAGTAGAAAGTATCGAGATTTTTGAGGTATCATCCAAGTCCCTATGGGATTAACCCGATATTTATAGGTTACTACATACGACTAATGCACTTGTCGGTAGTAGTGTAGAAAACTTTGCACTTTATTAGTAATCAATTATAATGTTTTAAATATTTGTTGGAATGAAAAATAAGAACTACATAATCGATTGCAGAAAGGTGTAATTGATTACTTTGTTTCTTTCTCAGTTCTTCAGTTTTATAACTGTTATAATCTATTACGAAAATTCGTAACCTATTAAAATAAAAGAGTTTGATTTTGAACAAAATGCAATTTTAATTGTGTAATCAATTACGAAAAAGCTAATAAGTTATCACGATCAAATTTTCAAAAACCAGCATTTTGATTAATCTCAATTAAGGTTCTTGATTAAATAGCCGATTACTAAACTTGGTAATCGATTATTTTGATACAAAACTAGCTCTTAACTATAAAATTGACTTTGAACAAGATTAACAATCATTATAAAATTTTGATTAACACAAGACTCATTCATGCATGCCTATTCTAAACAAACAATACAAAGTCACACATTTAAAACATGTTTGGCTTGCAAAATAACAAAACCAAAACTACTAATATCAAGGAGATGAGAGATGATTCATGCTCCAACACAGTTAATAGTTAACATTAACAACTCCTGTAGGGGTTATCAATTCACTCATTCTTAAAACTTGGAGATATAATGTCACAATTTTATACTATAAGAGCATAATGATTAAAATTAAAAAAAGTTGGAGACATCAATTATATTTAAGCCTACAAAAATATATATATATATATATATATATATATATATATTTAACTTGTCCAAAATATATAATTGTATGTATGGAAATAATATTGTACAACTAAATTAGTTTCACATTATTTTTATGTTGAATAAATCATGAACTATTATTCTTATATAGTTATCCTTTACCTCGTTCTAAACAATACTTATTCTATAATCATATAGTGATGTGGAGAAAGGTATAACTTATTTTTTGTCTATTAATAAAATTATATATTTTACTTATAAAAAAATTGTAACAGCAGATCCTTTGTGCATAAATTAAACACAAGAAAACATTAGTTAATGCTGCTCAATTTAAAAATAAATTGGCCATTAGTTTAAAATTTAGTTAAAAAGAAGGTAGCAGTCGCAGAAGCACAATCCACAAAGTCATTATCGTTAATTTCTATGAGGGTCCCCCTACCAATAAAAGTTGCCTGTATTGCAGTCGCAGACACAAGACAAGAAAAACTTTAAATAGGCAAAAGCTCCAAATAGGGAGAAGTGGGGACAAACTAATCGAACCAGAGGTGTAGCCACACTCTAGTATGGTGGTCTTCACTGTTCACATGAACCTTCCACGTTCTGAAATGGTAAGGTTTTACTTTATTTTCCCATCTTGAAAGGTATTGGAAAATTTTAAGTGCGTAAAGAATTAAGCTCAACAAAATCAGTTTACACTTAGTCCGATGAAAATACCAATTGTTTAGAATTAAATATAAAGGAGAGTCAATAAAAAAGCTAGTTAAGTAGAAGAACTTGAAGGTTTAAGTATGTGAGACTCCTAACAATAACTTAGACCCAAACTAATTATAAGATAATATTAAGAAAGTAAAGAGTATAGTTTAGTGGGATAAACATGTGAGTTATTATAAATTTTCGATACATCTAATTTCTACCAATATAAAAAATATTATCTCTCAATTTAATTTTATTAGTCATTTTAGTTTTTATAATTTTCAAATTAGTCGATATTTACTTTTTTTTTCAATACAATAATTACTAATTTATTCTAATATTATCTTAAATAAATACTCACACTAATATAAATTATTTTTACGGTCTTATATGTCAAGTTCTCAATTACCATAATTAATTAATATAATATATTAAAATTTTAGTAATGTATTTTATTAACTAGCTTATTTATTGTTTATGTTACCATGTGTAAGAAAACCTTAAATGACAATTAAAATGAAATGGATGGAGTAGTATTAAGAAGGTGAATATAAAAAAAAATATATTCCATTATGTATTAGATAAGAATTAAATTTTATGTGAAGTTCTCAATTTTTATTATTTATCATTTAATGTAATTTAAACAATATGTTATTTAATCTTCAAATCAAGACTATTTAATTATTTTTTTTTCTCATAATAATTCATGTTTTGCTACTGTCATTATCGTTACAACTACCATTCCATTTAATGTAAATTAAAAAAAGTATATTATGGCAGGAGCGGCATGGTGGTAAACATGAATTATTATGAGACAAAAATAATTAAATATTCTTGCTTTGAAAATTAAATAATATATTTTTTATTTTAATAACAGTAAATGACAGATAATAAAATCGAGTATTTCGCACAAACTTTAATTCTTATATAGCATCCCAAGGTGCTAGTTAGCTTTTACCATAAAAAAACTAATTTCATGTAGATTAAAAAAAACACTTATTTATTATCGGTGTAAAAATTTTTAAGATAAATTAGTTGATTTTACCGTGTCAATGCATAAATGTTAAACTCTTAAAACAATACCTAATTTATACAAATTAAAAAATAATTATCATAATTTAATTTCACAAATCTCAAGTAAAAAATAAGGTTATGTCTAAAATATTTTTCTTTAAAACTTATGTCATAAATAAAAAAAATATAATTGTAATTAAATAATAGATATTTTAAGAATAGTTATATAAATAAGAAAAAATTAGTTTGACTAACTTATATCTAAGTCATGGCATAACTTAAACTTTTTTTTGTTTATACATTATTCAAGTAGTTTTTAGAGTTTAATGATGTGGAAACATACCTTCTAAGAAAAGGCTTAGAGTAATTAGATAGGAGATAGTAGACAGAGAGTTCAGGTGGCAGTGCATTGATGGGTTCATTAGATAGGAGATAGTAGACAGAGAGTTCAGGTGGCAGTGCATTGATGGGTTCTAGCTGGCTAGCAAGAAGACAGGGCAGAATAAATTAAGGTCTGCATCCTCCTTTTTTAGATACTGATAATTTGAAGTCCACAAAGCACGGGCATGAAAATGTGGACAACACTACTTTTAATTCCAAACTGCATAATTGGTGAAGTCCCTTGCCCACAATAGTCAAACCCTTTTTGCTCCCCATTTCACCCTTGTATGCTCTTTTGGGGAATGGAGGGTATATTATAACTAAAACCTTTAGGGAGCCAAACATAACAAAGCAAGATCCAATGGCAAAGTGTCACGCTTCTCCCAATAATTATGGTCCACAAAATCTTACTTCTTTCAACTTGTTATTTATGCTTGGCCAGCCGTCCATACACAACCTCCACTTTTTAATGTTCTCCAATGGCCGAACTCTAACTCTCAATCTCACGCGTGTCCTACTCACTCTATACATATGTTTTCTTTTGTCAATAACTATTTTGTTTTTTCTTCTTATATACAAAATTCATTACTACTAGCTACTACTTATGTGGAGATTTTCTCATTGTTTTTTTTACAGGTTTAATTATATATGCATGTCATCGTTTACGTTGACATATAAAAAAGTCATTCAAATATTGTTTAGCCTCGTACTACTAACAATTAGCAAATTTAACCATTTCTGTGAGTTGCGAGGGTAGATGATAGTAAAATTGTATGAGTGGATTGTGAGATATATGTTTGCCTAAGTCTAATGGAGGGATGAGAGTGAAGTGTCTGAAGAGTAACGTTAATTTTCTCACTAAATGGTAGTATAATTTTTTGATAGATAAAAAAGTTATTTAGAATTTTTTACTTCGAAGTAAATATGGTGACTATCAAAACTTGACATAACAACTTCCACAGTGGTCAGAATACTCAATATGGTGGAAGGGTCAATAGATGGTTCTACATCAGAAATTCTAGGTCAGTTTCAAAACAATATTAGAAGGCAGTTAGGGGATGGGAAGACATTATGTTTTGGAATCATAATTAGTTAGGAGGTGGATCTCTATGAATATTTTTTCCTAGATTGTTTGAGCTAGTGGTGAATAAAAATGTAATAGTTAAAAAGATGGTGATAACAAGTCAGGCGCTTTGAAATGGAATTGAGATTGGAGAAGAGGTTTGTTCGTTTGGGAGGAGAAGGTGATGTTGTCTATGGAGGGGTTGCTACAGAATTCTTCTTTTCATATCCACGATCGGGATTGTTGGATATGGCTCCTGGATCGTAAAGGTGAGTTCTCTATAGTTGAGACTTATAGACTCCTAAGTGATGATTTAAATCAAGGAAGTAGATCTACCATAGATTCCCAGTTGTTTAAATGGCTTTGGAAGGATAATCTGCCTTCCAAAGTTATTGTGTTTTCCTTGAAGCTACTTCTTAACAGGTTACCTACCATTGACAACTTGATGCAGAGAAGAGTTCTTATACATTGTGATATGCAGAGGTGTGTTATGTCCAATAATCACGTAAAAGATAGTAAACATTTTTTTTCTTTCATGCATGTTCACTCAGATGATGTGACATATGGTTCTGAAGTGGATTGATATAGAACCACTTTTACCAAATGAACTCCCTCATGTGTTTCACTTAGTGAGTTCCTGAATAGTAGGGAAACATAAAAGGAAATGTAGTGGTTTGTTGGAGTATATGAATTTCTAGAAATTTCATTATTTTCAAAAATAAAATAATGAAATCTTTGAAGATCATGAATACTATTCAGGTTATATCTTGGAAGTTGCTACCTTATAGATTTGGCTTTAATAGGGAATGCATTTTCTCTTATTGTTGTATTAGTCCTTGTTTATGTCTTCTTAATATGAAGTAATTATAAAATATTTTGTTTCAGTCCTTATATTAATATAATATACATAGGGTTTTTACTTAAAAAAAAACAATTAGCAAATTTATGATTTGTTCTACAGCTATATAAACCAATACCTTACTTAAAATTTGATAAAATATGTTTTAAGATGTTAAAGACTCAAAAGTCCTCCTGCATGAAAGACGGAAAAATATATTCTCCCAACGAAGCAGTTGCCAGTTGGTGGTTGGCAATGAAGCATTATCAATGACTTAATAGCAATAGAAATAGAAATTATTATAAAATTAAATAAATTAGGTAGGAGTAAATAAAAGCATTTAATTTGTTAAGAAAAACAAGAATGTACATGTTGTTCCCTTTACTGTTCTTTTATTCGTTTAGCTCTAAGACTTCCCCAAGAGTCGTGAAATGAGAGGTACAACGACGTTGCACCAACGTTTTCCCAAACGATAATTAGCATCATGGCGAGGAAAAGCTTCACATGTTAATTGCAAATTTTATCATTCAACTTTTATAAATTTGCTTATTTTATTATCAAACTTTTTTTTGCAAACTTTATCATAATATTATTCATTTTTCTTAAATTTGATCTTTTTGTTAAGTATATGCCAAATTTTCAATGATTTAATTGAATATTTTATTATTGAACTTTCATAATTTAAAAAATTTTACCATTGAATTTTCCCCCACAAATAGTACAATTTTATTATTCAAAATTTACCACTAAACTATTCATTCAATTGATAAGACATAGTAAAAAAGTAAAATTTAAAATAAATTGAATATTAAGATAGAAATATTAAAAAAAAAACTGACGATGAAACTCAGAAAATTATGAAAATTCAATGATAAAATTTATAATCAAGCCATTATTAAAAAAATAGAGTGGGAGAGGAAGTGAAATTAATCAAATATGCTCAGCCACAGTTTTTCTCCATAGATTTTAGAAAGATTGATAATATATAAACTTTATTTTTTTGACAGTGAATATATAAACTTTATTCACATTATTTTACTTCTCTTTATCTTTATGTTCTAGCTTATCATATCACTAATATTTATACTTTTCTCTTTATGACACACTTGGGTGTACATTATTAACCATTTTTTAAAGAAATTTCACAAAGATAGGCAAGTGCCTTACTAAGTTGGTATCAATAATTGAATTATTAATTGACAATTATGACCAAGTGAGTCAGGGACACATATATGACTTGCAACACAGTGAAAGCTAAAAGCCAATGGTAGTTTTGCGCATGAACAATCCATCTGCCTTCTGACGTACCTGATTTGATTTCAATATATAAATAATTGAAACGAATATGATAATATACAATAGATTTTTTATTCTTGCTAATGTCCGGGATAGGGGTATAAAAATAAAAGAGTAAATTACATTAGTTAGTATTGTTTATAAGGCAGTCCGATTTCTGAGATAGGCTGATCCAATATACTTTTGTATGGATAACCATTAATTAAACCGGTTTGATTTGCTACAAACTCATAGGTCAGATAGGTTGATACACCATATAAAAAAAACTATTTTTTAAGTGATTTTTTTTCCCATAAAAACATGCAAATCATTTAAATAACAATATTAAAAAATGTAAATAATTTATAATTTTTTTTTCTTAAAGCATGTAAATAAATGACTAAGTGAGCTCCCAACTAACTAGTAAGTTAAGTGGATCAGACTACCAATTGCTTTCATCATTTTAAAAAAAATCATTTTTCTAACTTGACACAAATCTATGGTGAGTCAAGCAGACTCACTATACTAGACTTGAATTAACAGATCTAACACTAGCATATAATATTTTATTCGATTACACTTATATTTTATATTTGTTTTCACCTTTGCAATGACTTTTGTTATGGTACACATGTAATGTTTTTAAAACTTAAAAAATACATGTGTAACTAGGCATGATAACATGACAGGTCATGAATGGATATGACATTGTCATCTTTATACTTACTTCTGAAACTCATCCTCATTCACGTCCCTCTGGCAAGTATGAAATTTATGTCTCTATCCCCATCATTATCGAGTATTAGCTATATTCGTACCCGTTCTATATCTGTAAAAAAAATTATAATAATATTTTAGTAGAAAATAATTTGTTTGAATAAAATTATATTAATTCAAAAGTTATCTAATAAATACAAAGTTTGTAATTTGTTAATTAAATGTCAAACATTTATTTTTTTTAAAACAAATGAATATTTTAGTCATTAAATAAGAGCGGGGTGAAACAGGTATAGGGACGGGTATGTATATCTCCATCCCTGACTTAACAAATCGGGTATTCCCCATACCCATACCCATGCCTAATCAAACCGAGGATTCCCCATCAATTTCGGGGCGAGTTTGGGGATTACCCACGGTACGAGTTTATGTGTCATCCCTATGTGAAACATAAAAGGAATATTAGTGTAATGTTTTAAAACAAGAGTTTAATTACTATGGACTGTTAGTTTAAAAAATTTTACATTAACATTCAATCATAATATTTTATTTATGGTAAGTTTGTTGACTTTACCAATTAATAATTTAAAAGTCATATAAATAAAAAGTTGTGATTAAATGTTATTATAAAACTCTTTTACGCATTCCGTATATACTAATTAAACTTTTAAAACAAATGAAAGATTTATATAGAATTTTAAAAAAGTTCAGATGTCAGTATAATCCAAAAAAAAATCAATCTAATTTTCTCAAAATAAAAATAAAGTATCAATTTAATATTCCTTTTTTTCTCAATTAAAATACAATTAAATTTTCAAGCAATAATAACTAAAGAAACATTTGTTTAAAATAAAAGTAAACACAATTTGTCAAAGTTAGTCCATTCATTCAAATAAATACAAACTACACAATTTGTCGAAACTAATAAAAGCATAATATCAAAAGAAACACATAGTAACAAAAAAAACACAATTTTAAATAATAATATATAATAATTTAAGATTATAGTTAGGTTGAATTGGTTTGGATATTGAGTTTAATTTACTAAACCCTTACCCAACCTGTAATGGATTATGTTTGATTGGGTTAGGTCGAGTTTCATCCAATCACCAGAGAAAAAAAATTCAACCCAATTTGTTTGGATTGGATTAGGTTTTTGAGTTATCCAACTCAATAAACACTCTTAACTCAAAATATGGAAAATAAGTGAAATTAATCATCATCCTAATATGTCGACCGTTTATAATAGTTGATCATGTGAAATAAGTTAATAAATAATTAAAAATCACAATTTATTAAAAATAACATAAGACTATCTTGTTAAATTTACATATGAGGTGACAAGTTATTGAAATATTATTTTATAAGTTAAATATTAGTTGTTAATGTGTTAGTTTTTTTAGTGAAAAGATTCAAACAAATGATTTCTCTCCATCTCTCTACTTGACCACTAGATCTATCTTATAACTTCCCTTATTAAAATATTAACATTGTTGTTACATCTTCACACATTAACATAATTAATCACAGTTTCACCTATTTTTAAAATTTTGAAGATTAAAACTAATGAAAAAAATTCAAGATACTTAAACCAAATTGAAATAGTTGATATTTAGATACTACTTCGTCAGCACGTAAGAGTCAAGTAAAAAAAAAAAAATACTAAATGCAGAACACATAAGAGATATAATTTTAAAATAATGTTTTAAAAAAAGAAAGAGGTAGGACAATTTTACTATAGATAACAAAATTCTCTCAAAACATCAATTGCAGAAACACACATGATTGAATATCTTCTCACTCAATCAATGGGTAAGATTCAATAACAATAAAAAAGAAATCAATGGTTAAGATAAACAAGAGCATTCCCTAATTATGGTGGATTTACTATTATGTGCAGTAACCATATATCCATTTGAAAGGAGCACCAGAACCTTCTTTCAATTTTTACAATGAATGAACATTGGCGAAACCCTCTTTTGTTTTTTTTAAGGCGGGCTGAACATCTCAGAACCAATCTCTTCACTTTGGTCCTTCAGCAAGTGAGGGAGATATGTTAGAAGTCCATGATCTATTTATCCATTAAAAAAAAAATAAAATCTGTCTCTTCTCTTTTGTCCGCTTCTTGTTTTTCGTACTCTTTAAAAAAAGAAATTATAATAGTCAAGACCATAGTTTTCCTTCAAGTGGATGCTGAGTCTGTGTCAAAGAGGACTTTAAGTGGATAAGCTTTAAAGTCAATGAAGATTAGTTTACAAGACTTTCACAAAATCAGTATAATAACATTTGCTCTCTGAGAGACCATTGGAGTTTATTTCTCCTGCCACTAATTTGGTATTCAACTGCATAAATGTGAAACGTAAATTGTACGCTACCATAAAAATTAACTGGTTTGGTGCACTACACATATAAATAATTCGCTATGTATAAAATAATTTATAAATACTAAATTTTAAATTTATATATAAATAATTTAATTTCTTTTTTATTATGGTATACTACTGATTTAGTGTATTAGTTTTATATAATTTTATTTTTTTTATTTTTATCCTATAAAAATTGTAAATTCATCAATACATGCATTATGATATAAAACATGAAAAAGTTTAAAAAAATATAAAATGAAAAAAATATAATAATTTAAGAATTTAATTAATATATAATAATAGTTAAAATAATTTTATACTATCATTCCATCATAACTTTTTATTTATATAATTTTTAAAGTATTATAATTAATAAACCGAATAAACTTATCCTAAAAAAGTTGTGATTAAATGAAATTTCATGTTAATTAAACTCATAATTTAAATTCTGTCTAAATTAAATTTTAATTATTTTAAAATTATTTACAATATAAAATTATATTAAAAATGACCGTATCTATTAACTAAAAGCAACACTGAAGAAAAAAAAAAATGTGTGATGGAATTTCATGGTTTATTTCCAAAATTTGAGCTGAAATCAGTTATTTCATATATATTATTTTTTCTTTTTGTTTCACCAATTAAAAAAACTCCTTTTTGAAATTAAGCTTGGAAATGTATTATTTTTATGTTGTTTAGGTGTTTTGAAAAGTTATTTCTTAACGTTATTTATTCCTAAAAATCAGTAAACTATTGACATAGTTTACTTTTTTTTTTTTTACATAATGATAAATGAGAAAGCTCTATTTTATGTAAATTAACATAAAATAATTTTAAACTTAGGTTTAATTACAATTTTTTATTTATATGAATTTTAATATATTAATTAGTAAAATTAATATAATTATAAAAAATAAATTATTGTGATTTAATTTAGTGTAAATTTTTTTATATTATTAGTATATACTAATTAAACTCTATTTTTATTAAGTTAATTTAAATAAGAATTAATATAATTAAGAAAATACTTAATATATTCAATTAGGAATATTTTTATCAATTAATACTATTAAATAATTATTTTTAAAAAAATCATGAGGCCTTAAAACATAATAAAAATATTAATATTAAATTTTTTTAGAAGGACCTAATCCAAAGGATTTTATTTGCCACATGAGTGGGTTTTGCTTTATGTGAGAGACTAGTTGGATATCAACGCTCGTGTTGTGTTTGGACCTCCGTTAAAATATCTTTCTTTTTATTTTTATTTTTTATTTTAGATTTTCTAAAACTTCCTTAAACGTGCCCACTTTATATTTGAAATATCGTACGTGCATTAATGTACCTCCTCCTCTTTTTTCTCCACACTATCCATATCTCTTTACTTACCTCCTCAAGAGTACATCTCTTTCTTTCTCTCTCATTTGTAAGATTCCAAATTCTAACACTTTAATAATGTTATTCAGTAAGTAGTATTTATTTTGGTTATAATTTAAAACATCAAAATATTAAAGTTGAATTAATGATCATCACACAACCTTTCCGGTCTAGTATAAATTCAAAAATATAAAAATTCCAACAATGTAACTCCTAACTCATATTGCACAAGTTCGCCAAACAAAATAGATCGCCAAGTGAGTAATAGGATGGCTTAGACGACACTAAATTAGATTGTTCCATACTGAAAAAACTTCGCTTAACGAGATATGTTGATGGATGTAAAACCTCATTTAATTCTAAATAGAGAGGAATTTGCACCGGGCGAGACCTCTCGCTGAGCGTAAAGTTGAAAATCTGCTTAACAAAGACTAACTCTCACTGAGTGTTTGCTGCTTAAGGAGATTCTGTAGAATGCAGAACATCAATATTCAACTCAATTCTAATAACACTAAAAACTATGTATCTCAACATCATTCACATTTCTACATACTTATCAAGTTTAGTACATAAAAAACCAAATATAAAGCATCCTATTACATCTCCATACCTATCTACAATCATCCAAAAGGTGCAATTATACATATTACTATACACATTTCTCAGTAAAGTCATAACATATACTATTCATTTTACAAAGAGATTATCTTTACATCTTCACTTATGTCAGCTTTACTTCTGTTGATCCTGACCTCTGCCCTCTCCACTGCTATCTACTCCTGTATCTAGCATGATTATCACAGTCACACATAATACACACATAAGCAAAGGAAAGCATATAAAACCAAGACAACCTAATGACTTCATCTAATTGCTATTGGGTGTCTACCTGACCCGCTCTAACAACCAATTGAGCTACGCTTACTCATTTGACAAGTAATTTGCTAGTGTCTGATATCAGCCTGACACATAGGATAACCCAGTTGTGTCTAAGTATATCCTTTAGGCACTCCCACTTGTATATCTAGTATGAAGATTACAATGTAAATCATCTAAGTACTCGTACTTGCATATTTGGTACTAGTACTGCATTGACCTTAGCTATATCCCTAACTCAATACACCTCACATATATCTAAGTATATGTACATCATCCAAGGCTAAGTTACCTCTTGTAATTGTCCACAATCATCAATTTCAATACAACATCTTATCATCATGGGTTTAATAAAACATCTCATCATTATGTATTTAATGCAACATCTCATCATCATGCATAACACCAAGATGCAATTAAGTGCAATTATAATCATCATCAAAATCAATAGGCAAAGCACCAAAACCTTTTTAATTATAATTGCAGCATTATAATCATCAAACCCACCAACATAAACAACTTCACCTAACAATCAAATTCAGTTCAATACCTTAGTCAATTACCTTTTATTGATTTCGCATACTAAAACTCACGTCTTAAATTACAAACAAAGTTTTGGTTTCTCGTACCTATTTCTCCCTGATTGAGTTGAGTTCAACAAATATGGAAAAGTCTCACCAAAAGAATCACTCTGAACCTATCCACAACTCTAAAAATGGAAACACAGGAAATTAAGATTCTAAAGACATTCCTTTTTTAACGAGAACAATAGGATTGAAAACAAATGGAAAAAGGTTCGAAGAATTACAATCAATCTTACCTATATTCATCACCTCTTTAGAATTAGGAGCACTAAAAGATACCACGTTGGATTCCGTCAGCTCAAAGCAAGTCATACAATGAATAAAAGATTGCGATGTGAGAGAGAGAATGGAGTAGTGAAGAAGAAGAAATTTGGAAGAAAGAAGAAGGAGGAAAAAAGAAGAAAACTAGGGTGTATTTAGTAAGTTTCACTTTTTATTTACACCCCTATTTTTCCTAAACGAATTTTTGAAAGCTTCCTGAAATTCAATCTGAACATCCCAAAACAAAGTGATAATAATTATTCTCACCTATCCACCTGTTTAACCATCGTAAAAATACAAGTGCATAGAACTAAAACAACAAATAAGCCTATCATACCTCAATTTCACTCAATAATTTAAGTAAAAACTTAAATATAATTCCTGATACTATTCACTCTACAATTTATAACTTACTAAATAAAATAGGTGCTTACATCCTCTCCACACATAGTGTGACAATGTTCCTAAAAAATGGGTTACACAACCCACCATGGCTATTAGACCAAGCTAAAAAAGGGTCAAACTAGGTTGACTCATTCAATATAAGTTGCATTTTTCCTGTTCTAGCCAGATTTAGTGGCTTGTTAGGCTAACCCAAATAGGTCAAATTTTATTTTTCTTATATAAATTTTAAATAAAAAAAATTAAATAATATTGGATCCAAATAGGTTTAGTTTTATATAATTCTAAATTTCTCAAAACAAATATGACCTTGTAAGCCCATTTAGACCTGATTCTATATTTGTTTTCAGAAAAAAAGTTGAAAACCAAATCATCTCCTTATGTTCTGTTGTTCATAACCTAAAAAAGCAAATAATACATGAAATAATAAAATGCACCTCATCATAATAAAAAAGAATAAAATACACTCACAATCATTGTTGTGAAAACCAACCTTGTCAAGACAGTGAATCAATGAGTTAATGGTCGGGCTGGTTAATCCAGTTTAATTAACCCAATCTATATTCAAAAAAATGAAAATATGTATAAAAATATAACATCACAATTCTCACTTCTACAGTCACAAGTTGCATAAAAAATGAAAAGAAAATAAAAAGGTAAGAAATTATATCATTTATTTTTTAAAAAAATAATCAAGCTCAATTCGGACTGAGTCACTAGATTTTGCTTGAACCATCCGATTCAAATGAGGTTAGTCACATGCCTAATTTGTTGGGAAAATCAACCCAATTATGTAACTATGTCCTGGTTTGATCGGCCGGTCTGAACTGGTTTTCACAACTATGCCCATGGTTTTTAGAGGTGAAAAAATTTGGTTGAGAGAAAACTCAAATATAATAATCAAAGATATAATGTAAAACTAAAATATTGATAGAGGTGAAAAAAAAAGTTTAAAGAATAATATAAAAGAGTTGCGAAATGTAACTTAAAAATAATTAATTAGGATTACAAAATTAGTATTTAATGAATAACACACAAAAAATAAAATTAGTTTATATTAATTATATATACAATGGAATTTTAATAAAAAGTTTATATAAAAGACAAAGGGAAGTACGTTTATTAGTTTTAAAAAAAAATATATTAAAAAATATAATTATAAAAATATTTTTAAAAATAAATATAAAAAAGCGTGAGGTATACTAATAATAATAAAAAAGATATAAATAACATGAATCTATCAAAGAGATGTAATATCTTTTTATAAAAATATTTTTTTATTAATTTATGTGTTGCTTTACGAAAAAATAAAATAAGATGTGTAGAATTCACATATTTGTGTTTTGCCCTTCTTAACGCTTAAATGTGTTTTCCTTTCTTTATTTTTATTCAACCAAACATACATATTATGAATGTTTATCTTTTTTTTATGTGGTTGAAATTAAAGAAAAACTAATTACAACAAATAAATTGTTTGTCTAAAGTATCAACATGAAGAATGTCATGAAGCTCAGAAGGAAGATTCATCACCAAACAAAGGGATGAAATCTAATGCTCCACTTTTAGAAATAACATGAACAATTACATTCCTTTCTCTAAGAGTATGAGAGAAACATAAATTCCACTCCAATGACAAAAAATGACAAATACTATGAATTAAAGGGACATCTGGATGAGATGATCTTTAATGTTCATATAACTGTTTCCTAATAATTTTTTATATTAAATTTATATTTTCAAATTTTATATATTTTAATTTTATAGATTTTAAATTTTATTAATTGTAATTTGTATTATTTTTACGCATTTCAAAAATTAACTTTTGTAATATCTTTTTGGTGAAAAATGTAATATAAATAATATGTGTTATTTAAAAACAAGGGTTTAATTATATTTAATTAAAATTACGATGAATAATAAAATATATTTAAATAGTTATACTGTGAAGTCGATTTTAAAGTTTTTTTGTTGAATAAAAAAACATGATTGAATAGAATAAAATAAGAAAGTTGATGTCAAATTATAGCATCAACAAGTGAAATATTAAAAAAAATATAATGGAAAAATTCAAGTAAATTCTTCACTATATATAATCCCTAGGAATGATATTGTATATTAATTAGTTTGTCAAAGAAATTATATGAGTTGATGGATTGGCCTCATGTTTAAAGGAGAAAAAGGAAATAAGAAGAAATGTTTATTTTTTAGTTTAATTTTTTATTATTTAATTGGTACAGGTAAGAAATTAAAAAGGAAAAAATCAAGTCTAGATCTATTTGGATATAAAAATATTTGTTTTCATTTATATATTTAATTATAAAGAATATCTTATCTATAATGTATTATTCATGCATGAAACTGAAAAAATATTTATATATATATATATATATATATATATATATATTCATTCGTCTTCCTTTATATTAAATCAGGACAAATATATGAATATAAATGTTAAAAAAGTGTAGTTAATAATTTTACTCATACATAGTTTTGTTATGACATCTTTTATGTATAGAAATATGAGTTTAATTGGTATATACCGTCAGTGTAAAGATTTTTACATTGACATTCAATCACAATCATTCATTCATACTTGATTTTACTTATTATTACTTTAAAAATCACATAAAATAAAAAGTCATGATTAATGATTAAAAACATAAAAGAAAATATAGCAAATGTTAAATGAAATAAGGAAAATTAAGGATGAAAAACATAAAAGAAAATTTGTAAACATGTCTTATAAAAGACTAATTAAAAGTGTCTGTGTGCGTACGCGTGTGACCGTGTAAAAAAGTTTTATACTGATGTTTTAATAACAAATAATCATTTATATAATTTTTAAAGTATTAATTAGTAAACTCAACAAATTTGTCATATATATAAATGATTGTGATTAACTCAGTATAAAACTTAGAGTAATTTTACACTGATGGTATATAAGTATTTTTTCTATTTATATATAACTTATTTTTACACTTACATTCAATCATGACTTTTCATTTATGTAATTTTTAAAATAGTAACGAGTAAAGTCAACAAACTAACCATGAATAAAGGGTTGTGATTGAATGTTAGTACATGGTTAAGATGAAAAGTATGGTTAAGTTCAAAAGTAAGGTGATTTTTTGTTTTTATTTTTATTTTCAAAATTTTAACATTCATAAAATATTATTGTTTTCATTTGATTTTTTCTATTTTTAAAAAATAATATTATTAAACTTAATAATTTTAGTAAAAATATTATAAAATATTTATACATAATTTAAAATATATTTATATATAATTTTTATTATAATTACAATATTGTTATTAAATTTTGTATATAGTTTTAATTTTTTAAAACACTAAAATCATATTTTTCATTTTGTGGTTTTAATTATTTTTGAAAATATTTTCTAAAATGTAAACACTCAAAATAAACGTTCCTTTTAAGTCTCTTTAAATTTACTTGTAACCGTATCTGCCGTAGTAATAATATAGGTAGTCGTATCTGTTTAACAGTGGGAACTGAGAAGATGTTATGACATTTTACTTCAGTTCTTCATAAGATAAGATGATGCTATGATCTTTGGCCGTAGAAACACTCGTAAGTCGAATTCAGAATCTAAATAAAATAATGATTAAGTGTTGATGTTTGTATATAATTAAATACAGGGTTTGGGAATTCAGTTTTGCTAACGACAGGCAGGGTTTGTCTATAAAATATAAATCCGTCTTAGCTTCTGCTCACACTTCCCTCTCTCTCTTTCACTCAATCAAATATCTTCTCCGCTCATTTTGTGCTTTCTTTAACCTAAGCTATTTTTAAGGAATGTAAGTTGCTATTTCTTCTTTTTGTTCTCATTGACTCATATTTTTCCACGTTTTCTATTGATTTGGCAATTAGTATTCCAGTTTGTTTTAAACTTAATAGTATATTTTAGTACAGTGGAGGTGTGAATACAAAAATAATTGAAGAATCCATTGATTGCAGAAGCGTGAATGTTGAAATGGCACGAAAACAAGCATTCCAGTAATATTAGTTGTTTACGTTACCAAGTTCCTCTTGGCTACAGCATTAAAGACGTTCGTCCCAACGGTGGCATTCAGAAGTTCCAATCCCCTGCGTATTCCAACGTAACTTAGCTTTCCAATTCAATTAATTCAGTGGATTTTCCTTTTATATTAATTTGCAGTGGCATCCTGATTCGTGAGAGCGGGCATAGTTATGCTTTCTATTGTATTGTATGAGTTGCATGAATAGAATAGGATCCTGGTAGTGGTAGCATGGATAAAAGCGAAGCAGGATTCGAAGGATTGGAGAAGCGCGTGGAGATATCATTTTCATTGGAGTCGGAGGGAGGAGGGAGTAGGGCTTAGGGCTCTGACTGGGGCCGAAGTAAAGGCAATACTGGAACCGGCGTGCTGCACCATTGTGTCTCATATCTCGAATTCCGAATTGGACTCTTACGTGCTCTCTGAGTCCAGCCTCTTCATATACCCTTTGAAAATAATTCTGAAAACTTGCGGCACCACCAGACTGCTCCTATCTGTTAAGCCCATTCTGGACCTGGCAGCCTCACTCTCGCTCTTCTGTTTTGGCGGTTAAGTACTCGCGCGGGGTCTTTCTTTTCCCAAATGACCAGCCTGCCCCTCACAACACTTTCTTAAACGAAGTGACGGTGCTGAATGACTATTTTGGCCATCTCGATCTGCAGGCGGAGGCCTATGTAATAAACGACAGCTGGCACGTGTACTACGCCTGCAGAGAGGGTGCCAGGTCAGCGTTCACGGTGGAAATGTGCATGACGGGGTTGGATCAGGAGAAAGCGCGCGTGTTTCACAAGGACAGGGGAGGGGGTAGAATGACGGAAATGTCCGGGGTTATGGATATTGTTCCCAGTCACGTAATATGCTCCATGAACGGGGGTCGAGGGTGGGGCGTTTTCCACTGTGCACGTGAACCCCGAAAATGGGTTCAGTTATGCCAGCTATGAGGCTCAGGGCTTGGACCCGGACTCAAATTCCTTGGGGCTGTTCCTCCGAAGAGTGCTCAACTGCTTTGGCCCCACTCAGTTCTCTGTTGCTGTCACGTCTGAGATGAGTGCGGCGGGGTGGGCCACGTCCGGTGCTGACGTGGACGGCTACTGCTGCAAGAACGTGGTCAAACAGGACCTGCCAGGGAAGGGGTGCCTAGTGTACCTCACTTACTCCACTACCCACCGGATGGACGAGCCTGTGCTTTCTTCCTGTCTCGCATCTGCTGAGTTACCGTATGCCCTCCTACCAATCTCTTTGTTCAACCCCTTCATTCTATGTATGTTTTATGTTCCACGAGTCCTGTGTGGCTGTGAGTCTCACAATCATTTTGCAATCATCAAGTAATGGATGGAACCTTTTAGCTGTTTCCATTGATTCTCGAATAATTGAGGCTTCCTCCTGATTTTGACATTTTACAATGCAATGATGCTCATATTTTTATTTTATTTTTCTTCATTAAGTTTTAATCCTTAAAATTTAACCAAATTTTATCTTTGTTTTCAAAAATTAAAAATAATTTATTTTTCTTTAAAATTTGATGTTTACATTGTTTTCATAAATTAAATTTCACTAACTTTAACTAAATTTAGGATAAAAAAAATTATTTTTCATTTCCAGATCCAAAATGAAATTTAGTCAAATTTTAAGGGTTAAAAACTTAAATAAGCCTTTTTATTTTAATTTCAAGTTTTTTATACTAAATTTATCCATACAACTTTCAATTTGTCACCAAAGTTAATAGGTAATTCCAATTATAAATTGTCAGTGGTTGGAACATAAAGACTCTCCCACACATTATGCACTCACTCTATCAAGGGTATCATACAATTGAGAGGAATATGATTATTAAGACAAAAAGAGAGAGGACTTTTTCATTAGACTTACCCTTTTAGTTTTATAGAACCAAATCACATCAATTGAGCTTTTTCCTCGAGGCAAGTGTACTAGTTCCGAAATTTGATTCCTCAGTTGATCTCAATTCCTCTTCCATAGTTGCTCGCCAATAGGATTTTACGAGGCTTTGTCACAACTTACTAGTTCGGATTTTGCAAGCAATGCAAAGGCATAAAATCCCCTTTTGCAGCAATTATTGCATTAGGATACAATTCATAACTTTTGAGTATTTATGGTATTTGTTTTCTCTTTGTAACCTTATTAGTTGATATGCACATGATGTAACCTTATTTTCATGTTGTTTATAGTAGGATTTGTTTCCCAATTTCAACTTTTGGTTTCATCTATCAAGATATCTTTGTTGGGTATTGGATTCTTTTCCTATATAGAGAAAATCTCTAAATTGAGAAGCCACTTAATGTCTCACTTAACCTAAATGGAGAAGGTGTTTCTAAAAAGGGATAAACAAAGAGAAACTCATTAATAAGAGAAATACACCAGTAGTTTAAGAGAAAAGAAGAAAGAAAATCATTCCCATTTTTACACAAAGCTACAATTGTAAATTCGTCATTGTTGGATCGGGTTGGTTATTGGATACCAAATTAGGAACATCTGGTTCTTTATTCTAATAATTTGGATCGTAGAAACAAAGTCTAAGTTGGGAGATATTCAGCTCGCAAGCAGCAGAATTTTTGGGGTTTTTCATCTTCTTTGTTCTCTATTTGTAAGCTTTATTGCTTTATTGTTTGCCTGAGTGTTAAGATTGATTTATGCACTTGATTGAGACTTTCTTGTACTCTTTATTGATAATAATGGAGTTATCTTTTTGGTTTGGAGAACCCGTGGTTTTCACCGTTGCTTTGGGGGGTTTTCACATTAAAATCTTGGTGTCTTATTTTTGCGATTTTGGTGATTTTCTATTGTTGTGCATTTTTTGTGGTTCCTCATAAATTTTTACAAGTTAGGATAATTTATTTCCACTGCTTTGTTCATATCTTTTTTACTGTTAGTGTTGTTTCCCCCATCAGAGTGACATAAGTGTTCTTTGGTTTTGGTACCATTTGACTTGCTTGAATGATGTAGACAAATACAAAATTGGTTAATTTGAATGTCACTAATTATGACTTGTAGAAGGACAAGATGAAAGACCTTCTATCTGTGAAGAAAATGCATATTCTTGTCTTTGCTACTCAAAAGTTGGATTCTATGTTTAAAGAACACTAACAAATATGTGGTTTTATTCAGTAATTTGTAGAAGACAAGGTTTATAATCGCATTTCTAATGAGACACATGCCAGAACTATGTCGGAGAAGATTGAGTCCTCATATGCTTCTAAATCAGGGAATAATATATTGTATTTGTTGAACTGTGTGATGAATTTAAGGTATAGGGAAAGTTCTTCCATTTCATATCACTTGAATGATTTCAAAGGCTCCTAAATTTGGTATTTGGAATGAGTATCAAATTTGATGATGAAGTTTACGAACTATGGCTACTAAATACTTTACCTGAGTCTTGGAAGACATTGTGAGTTTCTATTACAAACTCAACCCTTAATTATGTTGTTTCTTTGCAAGTGGTAAAGAGTGATGCTCTTAATGAAGAGATGAGAAGGAAGAGACATGATTTTTCATCTCATCCTAAAGTACTCTCACTGAAAACAGGGGAGAAGTTAGAGAAAGAAACCAGGACAAGAGGTAGAGAGAAGATCAGGAGTAAGTCCAAGTCCAGATAAAAGAATGTAGATTGTCATTATTGTCATAAGACATGACACATATAAAATATTGTTTTATTGAAGAAAAAAGGAGAACAAAGACAAGAAGGGTAAGTAGAAAGATAAGGAGCATAGTGATTATAACCATGTTGGTACTACTACTTATGGTGATTTTGTTAATCTACGTGACCATAAATTAGTTAATCTTGTATCATATGAGAGCATGTAGATTGTGAATAGTGGTACTACACTGCATTTTAGTTTGTTAAAGATAGGTAATGATGGTGTGTCTAAGGTGATTGGTGTTGTGACGTTTTCCAGCAAACCAACATGGGAGTGCAATTGTTTCTTATAGGAGTCAAACATGTTCCTGATGTTCATTTTAATTTGATCTTTGTACAGATGCTTGATGATGATGGTTATGATGATCACTTTGGTTCTGTAAAGTGGAAACTCATCAAAAGTAACTTGATTGTGGCCAGATGGGACAAGATTTCTAAATTGTATTAAACAAAAGCTTTGGTTACTAAAGACAGCATGAATATTATAGACATAGAGGCATATTTGTGGCACCGAAGACTTAGTCATATTAGTGAGAAAAGGCAAAATTGTTTAGTTAAAAATGATTTTCTTCAAGGGCAAAAAAATGCAGAATTAAAGAGATGTTCTCATTGCATGATTGGCAAGCAAAATAGTGGTGCTTTTTAAGAAGCATCCTCCCTCAACGAATTCAAAGTTGTTGCAATTGGTGCATTCTGATGTTTGTAGTTCATTTAGGGTAAAATTCTTTAGTGGTGGACTTTATTTTGTTACCTTTATTGATGATTGTTCCATGAAACTATGGTCTATGCTTTGTAGAGAAAAGACTAAGTGCTCGAGAAATTTAAACGATTTCATGCTTTGGTTGAAAGAGAGTCAGGCAAGAAGCTGAAACATATTTGTATTGACATTGTGGACCCTTTGATGTTTATTGCAAGCAACATGATATTGTAGATAAAAAGACTCCTCCTAAAACTCTTCAACTGAATGGTTTAGCAGGGAGGATGAATAAGACATTGCTTAAGAGAGTGAAATATATGCTATCAAATGCTAAATTACCTTAAGCATTTTTTGGGTGAGGCACTGTATAAGACAACATATGTTATTAATTCCATTCTTACTGTTAGTTTGGATAGTAAAGTGTCAGATAAAATTTGGTTTGACAAGAATGCTAGCTGTGATCATTTGCGTGTCTTTGGTTGCAAGGCATTTGTTTATGTTCCAAGGGATGAAAGATCAAAGTTGGATGCGAAGACAAGGCAATACATCTTCATTGGTTATGGTAAGGATGAATTTGGCTATATGTTTTATGATCTTGTTGAGAATAAGCTTGTTAGAATTCATAATGTACAATTCATGGAAGACCAAACCATTGAGGACATTGATAAGGTGGAAAAGACTAGATAAAAAAAGACAGAAATCTAACAAATGTTGATCCTATGTGGTTGCCTATTCATAAACTAGATAATGTTGAAGGTAGTGTTGAACATGGTGAACAACAAGATGCTGGTGATGATCAACAAGTTGGAGGTGAATTAGATATTCCTATTGGTGATAATTAGGAAGAGCATGAGAAGTTACCTGATGAGAATCTTGATGATGCACTTGAATCCTCCCAAAACCAACTCAAGAGGTCTAATAGACAGAGACAACCATCTATTAGGTTTTCTTCTGATGAATATGTGATTTTGACTAATGGTGGAGAACTTGGGTGTTTTGAAGAGGGTTTGGAGTGTGAGCAAAAGCAATTGTGGCTGGATGCAATGCAAAATGAGATGAAATCCTTATATTATAATCATACGTATGACTTGTGAGATTACCTAAGTGTAAGAGGACATTAGAAAACAGGTGGATATTCAGGGTGAAACATAAAAGTAATTTTGTGTCTCCAAGGTATAAAATCATATGAGTGGTGAAAGGCTTTAGACAGAGAAATGGTGTTATTCCAATGAGATTTTCTCACCTGTGTTGAAGATGTCATCCATTAGAGAAATTTTAAGTTTGGCTATTACTCTTGATTTGGAGATAGAGCAAATGAATGTGAAAATTGTTTTCCTTCATGGTGATTTGGAGGAAGAGATTTATATGAAGCAACCTTATGGTTTTTAGGTTAAAGGAGGGGAAGGCTATATGTGTAGAAAAGGAGAGAATACGGTTTCAAACAAGCTCCAAGGTAGTGGTATAAAAAGTTTGAGTCTTTTATGTGTGAGCAAGACTACAATAAGACTATTTTTTATCATTGTGTCTTTGTTATAAAGTTTTCTATTGATGATTTTTGTTGAGTGCAAAATTTTTTATACTACTATCGGCAAGTGCACCGATCGTAGGTAGTATCCAATAAATATAGGGTCGATCCCACAAAGACTTGGATGAAACCTCAGAAATCACGATACTGTTTACTTGTATGAGTGAAAATAGAAATTTAACTAAGACTACTAAACATAAAGTAAATAAAGTAGAAATAATAAAAAGGAAGTTGCACGAATGCAATTCAATTGGTTTGATTTACTAAATAATCCATCAAGTGCTTAAATAAACTTGAAATCCTTGTTCAATGCCATGTTCTTATTACCCATAAAAATATTCTTAACTTAATCCCTCGGAAGCATGGAACAAACTATTTGGACTTTAAACTATAGATCTCTACACAATCAAAAGAATAACTTGTATTAAGGAAAAAAGCTTAAAATGGCCAATGAACTTTACTCTTTCTTGAGCAATAAATCCCAGTAGGAGCTCTTCTCATTTTACAAGTCAAAATCCTTTCACGAGCATATTCAACAAGTAAAATTTTCGAAAGATAAATAAAATAATGCACAAGGTAAAAAAGAGTACCAACATTGAATAATAAACTAAGATTAAAAGCACAAAAATTCACAAGAGTTTAGGTAAACTTACATCAAATCTCAACAAAATAATAAAACCTAACTAACCATCAGGATTGATGAGTGCAAAGAATGGACAAAGACGGGTGTGGAGCGTGCTGCCCTTAGTTAGCAAGGTGTTCAACCATTTCTCCAGAACAAAAACACCCTTTTTAAGGTCTCAGATTTGCTTCCGAACGCCCAGCGATCACGGAGTGGGCGCTGGGCAGTGAAGTTTGTGCTTTCGCAAAATCTGACCCAAGCGCCCATAAAGTGAACATTGGGCACCCACATGCTATCACAACACAATTAGCTCAAATTATCTACATTTCTTTGCTCCTTCTCGCAACTAGTCTCAGAATAACTACAATAAGGAATAAACATAAAATATACATAAATCGAAACATTAAATTAAATTCCTAATGAATGCTAAATTTAAGAGAAAAATGAGAAAAAAAAAGTTTTAAATGAGAAAGAATTAGGATAACTGCTCTATTTTACTTATGTGAAAATATGTAATTTAGGGAGTTATCAAACTCCTCCAAAGTTAAAACTTTGTTTGTCCTCAAGCAAAAAATTACCTTATTGGATACACATAAGCACAATGCATGCTAACACAACACTTAAATAGAACGAAACAATGACAAAATGCAACTAAAACAGAATGTACTATAACAAACACTTATGAACAACAGTCAAGATTGATATCATACCCTTTATCAACAATTAAAAATTGAATTCTCACCAAAGAGACATCAATTAAACTATGGTGCCCACAAATAAAAGAAAGATCACCTTGCAAAAGTCAATTCAAGTGACAAGCTATGCAGATCACAAAATTCAAGCAACCTCATCGGTAAGGTGTTTTTCTCCAAATAGTTGTATAAGGATAAAACATTTCACTCATGTCACTCTATGCAATCATACAAGTCCACTTTTCTTTTCATCTCAACCAAATCACAACTAATGCTTGCCCAAAGATATCCCAAAGGCTTTATTGTGCTTGTAACTTGGCTGAGCTAGAAAAAAAATGGTTTTTTTTAGGAAACAAATCAAGAAGGGTTGAAAAAGGCATATTCAATGGAATTAGTTCACCCCTTACATAATCATCAATCCCAAACCCAAAATTCAACTAGCATAAACTCAAACATTTACAATATGCACAAGTCAATTTCTAAGCTTTTTTATTCACACTTTCTTTCTTTCTTTCTTTTTCTTCTTTGTTTTTCTTTTCTTTTCTTTCTCTTTTTTTTTATTTTTTTATAAAACTGATGCAATCCCACCTAGCATGCATCATGGCTAGGAGGATTAGAGGAAGACTTGGCTTGGATGAGAGTTTGATTGAAGACCTAAAGCCATAGGCTTAATATTTTTCACTTGTAAATATTTTTAACAGTTTTCATAAATTAGGGTGTGAGGTTAGCATACTTGAAGGCCTTGTATTTTATCCTTTTTTGTTGTAAGAGCTAAGTGTTCATTAAGTAATTATATGAAGTGTGTGTAGAAATAGGTGCCACCCATATTTGGGAGTATGGGTCATTTCCACGCCTCCTAGCTCATTTTTGCCCCTCACTTTCTAACACAAAGGACTCACTTTCCTTGATTATAGGCACCTATTTGGGCAAGGGAATCTTAGTTAGTTAGGCTAAACTAGCTTAAGTGTTGGGCTTGGGCTTGGACGTCCAACATTAGGAGCTTAATCCTAACCTCCCACTTGCTATAAATAAGACTTCTCACTCCATGTATTTCTCATCTTTCAATTGAATGAAAAATTGTTTCTCTTTGAGCATATTCATTAATAAAAGGTCTTGAGTATCCTTTCTCTTGAGAAACTTCTTCTTAGTTGACTTTTATCAAGACAAACCTCTAAATTTTTGGATTATCTCTTTTCAAGAGTGGTGCCTACCTCCACTTCTTTCCCCTCTATCCTCCATTTCATGGTGCTTGGAACCTCAAGGAGAAAGATCAAGGGGTTTGCATCAAGTGGTATCAAGAGCCAACTCCAAGAGGTTCTTTTCTTCTTTCTTAGTCTCTAAGTTTTCAGTGTTTTTTCCTTGTGTTCTTCCTTTAATTTTTTTCAACTTTCATGTCATGTTATTTTAATTTCTTATTGTCTTGTTAGTTTATCTTTTAGTAGTTTTCATTTCTTGCAATTTATTTTTCTTAGTCTATATTGTTTTGTTGGTTCAATTTCTTTTGTTCCTTTCAATTGGATTATTGTGTGTGCTTAATTAGGATCTATTTAATTTTTTCATATATTTTATTTCTTTTATTACTCTAGTGCTTATTGTAAGAAGATCATTGTAATGACTTCACAAATTTTGTGAAGGAAGTCACACAATTGTGATATTGATATTTGGATGCACTTTGTGTTCTTGCTTTGTTTTTTAATTCTGTTTTTCCAGCCCCTTGTTCTCTATTTAGGCGTAATTTTATGTTCAAATTTTGATAATTTTAATATAGTTTTTACTCTTCTAAAGTTGTATCAGTACATGTTTTAGTCCTTTACATGTCACTTTAATTTTCCTAGTTGTGCCTTTTTAATTTTTGCCATAAAAAGTGTGTTATGTTTCTTCAAAAGGGTGTTTGCTTTTTGAGGAATTGAGCATCCAAGGAGAGTATCCTCTTGTGTGAGTTCATATCCAAAGAGTCCCATATGCTTTAAATTATAGCATGTTTCAATAAAAACCAAATTTCCAAAAAAATTGCCCAGTTCTTTCTTAGAATCCATTTGTTCATTTTTTGGTAGCTTATTTTTGTGCTTTTCATTGGCTTTGTTGGAGACCATTTTGGTGTGTTAATTGGGCTGAAATGTTAAGCATTCAAGTTTGCCTAAAACACTACTAAATCTCCTTTTATGCCTTTCTTTTAGTAACCTAAAATACTAGTGCATTTTAAGTTGCTTTTCTTTCTTTCATTTGCACTTTTAATCAAAACTTTTGTTGCCTTCTTTTGCAATTTATTTCAAGCATTTATTCCTATTAGACTCCTCATCATATTTCATTTCAAATTTTTAAAGAGGTGTAGCAAAAGTATTTAAAAAAGGAAACAAAAGAGAAAAGAAATCAAAATAAGTAAAAAAAAAAGTGTTAGTAAAAAAGTGTTAAAAAGAGCAAAAAATTTAGTGCACATCAAATTTGTAAATCATTTAAAGGATTCTTACAAGTGAATGGAAATGGCTTGAATGGGATTCTTCATGATTCGGTCATAGTCTTTAAGTTAGTGCAAATCTTAGAAAATTTTGTGAGTCTTTTTTTTCCAATTCTACTCTAATAGCAATCTAGGTTTCTTTTTGTTGTCGTACCTTTCTTTTGATACCTTTAATTCTTTGCTTGTCTTCTTTGGTAATCTTTGAGTTTGTCTAAATAATTTTTTTCTACTTGTATGTGTGCCTTTTTCTTGTTAGTGCTTTTGTTGCTTTTTGCTTTCAATTCTTGCACTCTTTTGGTTTCTTGTTGGCCGCTCTCTTTCTTGGTTAGGTGGCCACATTGGTGAAGGTTCCACAAAGGTTAGCATCCTAGGAAGAGTTGATCAAAAGCTTAGGAAGAATGAACTTCAAGAGGAGACCAAGACTTAAGATAAACACTTGTGAACCCTTGAAGAAGAAGCATCCAGGATTTCTTTTAATTCTTGCATTTGTTAAATAAGTGTATTTTTAATAAGGTCATTTTAATTAGAGGTGTTAAATGTCCATAAGGATCACCTCTTTTGTTCATAATAATTCTTCGTTTTTTGCTTTAGTGTGAGTAAGGAATTGATACCCCTTATTCATACTTAGGAACACACTTAGAGTCCTTATTCTTTGTTTTTAATTTACTTTCTTGTTTTCACGTTTAGGAAGTGGTTAAGTTCCAAAGAATTAAGTCATTTTAGTTAAGAAAACTTAAAAAACAAAAAAAAGAGGAAAAAAGTGTTCTATGCTTGCTTGCATTTCAACTTATTTTAATTCAACCTTTGCACTTCTAAAATGGAATAACACACTTCAAGCAACAAAAGTTTTAACCAAGAGGGATCACCTAAGGTAGGCACATTAGACAAGGTTGTGAATGAGTTTAGAAAATAAAGAGTTGAAGAAAGTAAAGAGAAAAAAGAGAGGAAAGAAGAAAAGAAGAAAAAGAAAACGAAAGAAAAAAAAGAGATGAGAAAGAAAGAATAGAAAGAGAAGAGAGGGGATAAGAGAAAGAAAACAGAGAGAAGAAAGAAGAGGAAGAGATCTATATGAAGCAACTTGATGGTTTTCAGGTTAAAGGAAAGGAAGGCTATGTGTGTAGAGGAAGAGACGATATGGTTTAAAGCAAGCTCCAAGGCAGTGGTATAAGAAGTTTGAGTCTTTTACATGTGAGCAAGGCTACAAGAAGACTACTTTTGATCATTATGTCTTTATTATAAATTTTTCTGATAAATGACTTTATTATTTTGTTATGGTATGTTGATGACATGTTTATTGTCAGGAAAGATATTTCTAGGATAGACAGGTTGAAGAAGTACTTAGATGAGTCATTTGTCATGAAAGAGATGGGAGTTGGTCAAAAGATTTTTGGTATAAAAATCATTCATGATAGAGAGAGAAAAAGTTGTAGTTGTCACAAGAACACTATATTAAAAAGTTGTTGTGGAGATTCCAGATGGAAAATGTTAAAGTTGTGAGTACTCTTCTTGCAACTGATTTTAAAATGAGTCCTTCAAATGAAGCTAAAAAATTATACATGGAAAGAGTTCCTTATGCTTCTACGATGGGTAGTTTGATGTATACAACGGTGTGTATAAGACCTGATATTGCTCATGTTGTTGGTACAGTTAGTAGCTTTTCGTCAAACCTAGGTAGAAAGTATTGAAAAACTGTTAAATGGATTTTGAGGTATCTTCATGGTATTGTTGATAAGAAACTTTACTTTGGAGGAGATAACCTACTTTGGTGAGCTACTCAGACTTAGATATGGCAGGAGACATTGATTCCAGAAGCTCTACATCAGACTATTTGATTAAATTTGCAGGGGAGTTATGACTTTGTCATCTAAGTTGCAAAAATATGTGGCTCTGTCTACTATTGAGACAAAGATCATTGCAATTACTGAAGCATGCAAGAAGTTTCTATGGTCGAAAAAATTCTAGCAAGAGTTATGTTTTGTGTAAGATAACTATCTATTATTTATGGTATTTAGAGTGCTATCCATTTTAGTAAGAATCCAATTTCTAAGTCCAAACATATGTAAGATATCATTAGATACGTGATGTTTTGGATACTATGTTGTTGGAGTTAGTTAAAGTTCATAATGATAATGGTGCTGATATGATGACTAAGGCACTGCTAAGATGAAAGTTTAAAGTCTGTTGTGAGATTGTCGGTTTGACAATTCTCTCTACAGTTGTGAAGGGGAGATATGTTGGGTATTGAGCTTCCTTCCTATGTGGAGAAAAGACCCAAATTGACAATCTCACTTGATATATCACTTAACCTAAGTGGAGAAGGTGTTTTTGATGAAGATTAGACAAAGGGAAACTCATTAGTAAAAGAAATACACTAGTAGTTTGAGAAAAAGAGAGAAACTCATTCCCATTTTTACACGGAGCTACTACCGTAAATTAGCTACTGCAGATTTGTTCACTGCTGGATTGAGATGGATTTTTTATAGAAGGTTTAAAACATCTTATTCTTTAATCTGACCGTTCGGATCGTAGTAAATAGGTCTAAGTAGGGAGATATTCAATTTTCACAATAATAGTGTTTTTTTTTGGGTTTTCATCTTCTTTGTTATCTGTTTGTGAACTTTATTTCTTTATTGTTTGGCTGGGTGTTAGTACTAATTTGTGTACTTGATTGAGACTCTCTTGTAACTCTTTATTGATAATATTGAAGTTATTTTTTTTGTTTGAACGACCCATGATTTTTACCCTTACTTTAAGAGCTTTTCTACATTAAAATCGTGGTATCTTATTTTGTGATTTTGATGATTTCTTATTACTGTGAATTTGTTGTTGCTCTTCATAGATTCTTATAAGTTAGGGAGATTTATTTTTACTACTTTGTTCACACATCTGTTATTGTCAGTGTTGTTTCCCCCACAAATCATTGCTAATCATAACCTTCCTCATTCCAGGATTATATAACTTGTAAGCACTAGTTGAATGGTATTGAATGAGTATCATTCATTTAGCCCTATTATCATGCTTCTTTTTTTACCAGCTTAGGCACATGTTTAAAGCATAGTGAACCAAATATTCTAGAATGGCTCACATTAGGCTTGTTTCTTAACAAAGCTTCTTCATATGTGTTCCCTTGTAGCCCTTTTGTTGGACTTCTATTCAAAATGTACACAATAGTAGAAAGTACCTCTCCCCAAAAGTAACAAGGCATTTTTTCCCTTTCATCATGTTTCCAACCATGTTTAGAATGGTCTTTAACAATAATATTTATAGTCTGACTCATTTTAATTTAATAGTTTTTTAATTAAAACATCTTTACATTTGGTCCCTCTAACTTACTTAAGGTCATGGCTTTGCCCATTCTCCCACACTAGTTGTTTCCAAGAGATTCACTTAGGTTCTTAACCCACTTTAAATGAATTTTATCACACCAGATCTCTCATTAGCAACTAACATAATTTTTTTACAAGTTTTGCCCCAACGATGGGTTCTTATAAGCAACCGAGGCTTTTATAATTTTTTACTTTAATTTTTTTTTGTAGCAAAATGTTAATTGTTAACATGTTAATTTTGTTAGTGAAGGAATTCAAACCCATGCTCTCTCAATCCACCATCTTCTCACTTTATTACCAGACCAACCTTATAATCCTAAACTTCAATGATGAAAATATTCGGTTGCGCTATTAGAATTTTTTAAATTGAACCTTATTCAACCTGACAAAACCGGTTTATTTTCACAACTTAGAAATTTAATTTAATTATTATAAAAAAATATTAATTTACTATTAATGAACATATTTAATAAAATAATAAATAATATTTAACATGTATAAAATTTTAATAAAATCTACATAATTATTTTAATATGACTAACAATACTAAATATAAAAAAAAAATTACATACTAATGAAAAATACTTATGGCTAAAACATTTATAACATTATATAAAAATTAATTTTCATTATTCTCACATATTGGTTTTTTTATCATGTTTTGATTTTTTGGGTATCATTGGTTCCTATAGTAGTTTGGCTTTGTGATTCTTCTTCTATCTCTATACTATTTTCCCTTCTATTTTTATTTATTACAGGTTGGAAGACTAAATTTAGTTAAAAATGGTTTTTAATATTTATAATCATCAGTTTGTAGATAATAGCAGATGCTTATTTTTAAGAAATCCACATTGTCATGTCATCAAATTTCAATATCAATTGATAATAACAATAATTTTTTATTAAGAAGAATACAACTTCAGACTTTGCATTGGATATGCTCTCATGTTTTCTCATTTTAAAATTTACACTTGATTTTTTGGGCCTTACATCCTTACTAGTATAAATTACAATATATTACAATAAATGTGATAGAGATGATATATGCAATCTCCCTTTTCATTTAGATTTGGAAAGAAGAGATTAAAGTACAAAAATTATAATTAGATAAGTTATATCAAGGTAAATTGATAAACCATTTTTTGACTTGTACTTTGATAATGTTTAATACCTATTTGTAAGGGGAAAAATGCATATTTATTGGCAAAACTCACTTTTAAGTATTTATTTTCACTTTAGATTGATATTTAAGAAATAAGACGAAAATGGGAAAAACTAGGCCTTTATAATGTAATTGTTGAAGATTCAGGACAACACGACTGTGCTTCATTACAACACAGTCGTGCTAAGTCAATCTAGTCTAGAAGTTAGCCAGAAGAAGTACAATCATGCTTAATTTAGCATCTTCGCTCTGAATATGGAACAATTGTGCTACTGGAATTTCAAGAAGTCTACACAAACAGCACAATTGTGCCGCCACAACACACCGATGCTAAAATGGTGTTTAAACCCTTAAAATAAATGCCAGAAGATGAGAAACAAAAAAGGATTCATTTTTGCTCCAACAAAGAGTTAGATCTGTGTCCTAGAGGTGAAGAACAACACAGAAGCTTTGGATTAAGTCAATACATAGTACTCCATATCAATATTTTTTTCTTTATTCATGTACTTTGTAATTCTTAGGATGTTTGACTACACATTACCATGTCTAGCTAATCCCTCTTTTTCTAGGTTGTGAACATGTGAATGTAAACTCTTTATGATTCCCTCTTATATTGCATTATCATTCAATGTTTTAAGTGATTAACTTGTTTCACTATTTTATTTGTTAATATATTAATTGTTTGAATAGTCATCACAATTGATATTTGAATAATGGATTTGTCAAGAAAATAGGTTATTGGGCAAACCTGCAATTAGTTAAAAAGAAACTATCCTAATTTGAATTCTTGTATGGGCAAACTGGAAAACAAGTTAGAGTTAAAGTGTCTGTGTGAATGACCAAATGCACAACAATTTCAATAAAATATTAATGATTAATGAATAACAAAGAATTAGATTCCTTAGTAAATAGGGATAAAAACGTTATGGTGAAAATCACAACCTAGGCTTTAATCTATTAAAATTCCAACTTATTACTTGCTACTTATTTTCATTCAACTTACAGTTTGACTAATCGAAAAACACATACTTACTACGTCATTGCTTTCTTAAATTGTTCCTTTGTTTTCTGAATTGAATTATTTGAGAATTACTTTTAGTACTTTGGGTATGATATCCAGACTTAGGTTCACTTTTACTACTGTGTATGCATAGGGTACACTTACCCTTAAGCGGTTATATTTTATACTCATAAATATTAATATATTTTTTAAAATACAACCAAATGTATTTATATAATATATAATAGGCTAAATTATATTTGGTGCTCCCTGATTTTAGTTCTTGTTAACTTTTTGTCCCCTTTAAATTTTTGCTTCAGTTTTGCCCCCAAGTTTAAAAAATGTTAACAAATTGCCCTTTCATCAAAATGAAATTGTTGACCGTTAGGATTAAAACGTTGACTTCGTAATTAGTGACTTGACATCGTTAGGTTTTGAAATTAAGAGTTAATTAATCTTTTAATTAGAAGAAAAATGTAGAAAGGAAAAGGTCCTAGCATGATTCAAACTTAGGACCTCACTATAATGCAATTTAAATCTACTTAAGCTTTAATTAATGTTGGTTTCAAAATTAATTAGAATATAAATGTAAATATACACCAATAGGATTAAAATTAAAATTTAAAATTAAAAACCAAAAATTTAATTTATATATTTATTAATAATATATTCCTAGGATTATAAAATAAGAAAAATGTAAAAACAAAAAGGTCCTAACATAATTTAAACTTGGGACCTCATTGTGATACACCACAACTCACACCACTACACCAAATCTCAAATTTAGTTTTGTTTTGCAATTCAAATCTACTTAATCTTTAATAAGTGCTAGCTTCAAAATTAATTAAAGCATAAATGTAAATATAAAATAGTAGGATTAAAACTAAAAGTTAAAATTAAAAACTAAAAATTTAATTTATATATTTAGTAATTATTTATTAATAATAAATTCTAGGCATTATAAATTAAAAATTAAAACCAATTAAAAAGATAAATTAAACTTATTAAAAAATAAAACTAAGAACTAAAATTAAAATAATTTTAATTTTAATTATTAATTATTAATTTTAATTTCTATTTTATTTTTAATTTTAGTTCTTAGTTCTATTTAGATTAAAAGTTAACTTAAATACATTATTTTTAATTCTTAAGTTAAATTAAATTTTAATTTTTAATTTAATTAACTTAATAAATAAAATTAAAAATAAAATAGAAATATAAATTAAAATTAATAATTAAAATTTAAATTAAAAAGTTAAATTAAAATGTAAATAGAAGTTAAATTTAAATTTAAATTATAATTTAAATTAAGAATTAAAATTATTAACAAAATTTAATTTAAATTTTAATTTCTATTTTATTTTTAATTTTAGTTCTTAGTTCTATATTTTAATAATTTTAATTTATATTTTTAATTGTTTTTAATTTTTAATTTATAATCCGTAGGAATTTATTATTAATAAATAATTAATAAATATATAAATTAAATTTTAATTTTTAATTTTAACTTTTAGTTTTAATCCATTGTTGTATATTTAAATTTATGTTTTAATTAATTTTGAAACTAACATTAATTAAAATTTAAGTAGATTTGAATTGGAAAATAAATCTAAAGTTGACACTTGGTGTAGTGGTATGAGCTATGGTGTATTACAATGAGGCCCCAAGTTGAAATCATGCTAGGAAGTAAACGTTCTAATTCTAACGGTCAACGATTTCATTTTGACGGAAGGGCAATTTGTTAAACTTTAAAAGGGGGGTAAAAAGCTAACAAGGGGATAAAAAGTTAAAAAATTAAAAATAAAAAGGTAAAAACAATACTTAAAGAAATTTTAAATATCAAGTTTTTTTTTTTATTTTTAGTACTTTTGTTGATGCTTGTGCCATTTATTTTAAATTCATCCATTGATCAATATGCAGGAAGCATTAGTTGCTCTTTGCATAAAATTTCAAATTTCGACCACTATTATTTAAAAAATACATCAATTTTTTCAATTTATTTTACAAATGCTGAATTTTAATAAGATATTATAGTCATGTCATGATGTTGCAAGTTTCTGATGTATATATTATTCAAAGTATCTTTATTATTTGTTACCAACAATGTAACTCAGTTGCTGACACACACTCAATTTATGGGGAGAACTTGGGTTAGATTTGTGTAGAATACACTTTTGGGAGGGGTGCAAGAGCATTTTATTTTACGCATTTTATATATTTTTAGCTTTATATTTGTTTCTTAATTTTCTGTTTTAGTTCATTTTCATATTTGAGCCATACTTTTGGCCTTTTTTATATATTTCCTGTTATTTTACAGTTTAGTGGATTTTTTGAATTGAATTTTGAATTGGCCCAATTGTCTTAGTATTTTCTTACTTTTTCTATATTTTTTTATTTTGTACTTTTGTAATTTTTCTTTAATTTTAATTTTTAGTTTTATTTTCTAGTAGCTTTTGTTGGGCTTTTTAGACAATTTTTTTTGGCGCCAAAACCCAATTTAGTTTTCAGATTTGTTTTCTTTCTCTAGCTTCTTCCATAATTTCATTTTCTCTCTTCCATCTTCTTTCTTTTCATGCAAGCTTCCATGGAGATCTCCATGGAAGGCTAAATTTTGAATTGATTTGAAGTCTCTATTGCGATCGCATGGCAAGAGTATGAGTTTTGATCTCTTGTGTGTTCTCTTTCTTGCGAATTTTGCGTTTTATTGATATCTTCTCCTCTACAATTTATGTAGAATTCCAATTGAATTTTGATATGAATTGGTTTGGGATTAATTCAAATTGATCAATTTGAATTACAAGAGGCTATGTAATCGATTGAGAACCTATTTTAACCTATTAGATTTCATAAAATTCACCACAGTATAGAGATTGTGATTGTGTTTCTATTCTATTGAATTACCTTTGAGTGTTTTTTTATAGGCCAAATGTTAATTTTTAATGTGTTAGCTTTTGTTAGTAGAGAGATTCAAACTCACGACCTCTCCCTCCCCCATTTCTTTAGTTTACCTTTGAGTGTTGATGCAATTTCACATGAATATTAGAATTGTGATGACTCAAGTGCATCACTAGAACCTCAAATCAATCTTTTATTTCTCTATTTTTGTTTTTGAATTTGTTTCTTGCTCTACACATTTCTTGTTTTAATTATGCAAGAAAACCCCTATATGCTCTAACCTTTTATAGAATGTAAACCACAAATTTCTTGTATATTCGAGATATGACATAGTTTTGTTCCCTATATTGCAAAAATTTGGAAAAAAACTAGTTTATTTGATATTTATCTAGACGAGTCTCTATCAAGGGGTGAAGAGCCTTAAGTGTGATTACAACCCGTTGAGTGATTACGGTGATTGTTAATAAAAAAAAACTTTATTGCCTACCTTTCTTTCCTAAGAAACTTTTCATTAATTATATTTGTTTTCTTTTAAAATTTTGTTTGTTACATGATATTTAAGTCATATGTATTCTATATAACTTTACAAGTCTTTCATTCTCAAATACACAAATTATTTAATGTTCTATCAATAATGATTGTGCTTCTTAACTTTGAAATCTATGTGGTCATGGAAACCTTATTATTTTTTGGGATGGTGTTTGTCATTGTGACTAAAACAGGTTAAGGAAAAAACCTATGTATTTGCGGGTAAAATCATGAACCATATGTTTTTGGAATGGATCATGAATCCTCTATTTTGAGTATAGGTTTTAAAATTGCTTTTGCCTTGTATTTACATGCACTCCTAATGCTTTTGTCTAACAAATTTTTATCTTGAATAAAATCTTCTTGGCTTATGAAAAAATAAAAAAAAGAAACAACCTATGTAAATCGTGAAAAATAATAAAATATTTAAATATATTTGTTTTTTATGTAAGAATCAAGTGTTCCAAAATAGGAGAGTCTATGCTCATTTGATAATTTGAACATGAAATAAAATGTTAGCTTTAGAAGAGGGGTTGAATAGAACTATTTTGGTTAAATTATACTTTGTGTCCCTCTTTTACTTGCGTATATTTTTCCCTCCTAGTTTTAATTGCTCATATTTTGTCCTTCCATTCTAAAAATTGCTTACGTTTTATCCATTCATTAAATTAAAATTGTTGACTTTTATTTTATGATGATTGACTTCATAGGTGACACTATTTGAAAGGTAATTAATAACGTGGCATGATCATCACCCATAGCTATCATTATTAAGCTCAAAACTCACCCATAATTAATGATGTGGTCTTCTTCAAGATCTCTTTCCTCTCCCTCCACACTTTCCATACCTACATCCATCTCAATTCCCAACCCCAATCCACTAACCTCAGAGTTGCCATCTGCCGCCTTGACCTCAACCCCTTCTCTTCCCCCGAACTCAAGAAGAGGAACAAGTCGCAGCTCAATTTTGACCAAAACAATGCCCAAATCTTGGGAAGCAAGAGATCCGTGGTTTGGTCCAACCCACCACAGGTCCAAGCTGGCTAAAAAAATTAGAAAGGAGTTGAACCCGTGGTGAGCTGGGTTGAACTCGTGGTGAGTCGAGTTGACTCATCAACCCATCTAAATCTTATTTTCATTATTATGTGAATATGATTTTTATTTTATTTTTACATTTTAAATTATTATGTTACTTATTTGATATATATTCCATTACAATATTTTTTTAGTTTAATCATTTAATTAATATTTGTATTTTAAAAATAATATTTAACACATAAATGTAGATTTTTAGTAGAGAATATTATTTAATATTTTTTTTAATATCATAAAATTTAAAAATAATATTATCATAATTTATTTAAATTTTAATATTTTATAAAATAGTCAAAGTTTTTCTTAAAAATATTTTTTTAAATTTTTTATGGGTTGGTGGTTCAGCTCGCTTAACCACCAACTCATGGTGGGCCGGGCCAAACCCAATTTTTTAGGTATGAAATAAGGTGATATAGGTTGAGCCATCCCATTTACTAAGTGGGTCAAGGTGGGTTGGACCCAGCAAGTCATGTTGAGTTGTTTTGACAACTCTAAGTCATTTGCATAAATTGAATAAAATCAATGTTCAAAGAAAATTAATTTTTCACATATTTGAGAGTCTATGTAAAGTTGTGAAAGTTTAATAGATTCCGGTTTGCAAACTCGTGAGATTTTATATAAAATAACAAAATATCTCTAAGCAACATATTAATTAAATATGTTAACACCCAAATAGTAAACTATAAATTTCACAATAGTTAAATAATGAAGTCCAACAATACATCACTATCAAATAATAACTTGCAAAAGTGACAGTAATGGTAGAAACATTTCATCCATGTTTGATGATGTTGGAAAATGAAGGTTTAATATTCTTAGATATGAGTGTTCTTCCAATTAAGAACGCTACACTAAATGAATCTATGTTGAATCCTAAAGCGTAAAAAGTAACTCAATTTGTTATTTCATGAATTTGGTAGTAAACTTGAGAGTTTATGCGTAGAGTTTTCCAAATTTATCCAGAATTTACTAAAAAAAGAGTTTACATCTGAGCTATTTCGCAAAAGATAAGTGAACTTATAAGCTCGTAAGAGTTAATGAGTTGGCTTGAGTTCGATAACCATTATTATTATTATTGTTATTATTATTATTATTATTATTATGCTAAATTTATCAAACACATGTTAAATTTTGAAACAGTCCAATACCAACAAAAGGTAAAACCGTTCAAATTAATTCATATTTGGCTTCAATGTGAAGGTTTTAAGGAGTAAGGAATCAAAAGGTGACGTAAATTAAATATTGGTAAGGGGGAAGAGAGAATGAGTGAGCTAAAGATTAAAATTGTTGACTTTGATAAAAAAAGCAGAGGAAGGAGATTAGGAATGACAATGTGTAGGGGTGGACACGGGTAGTAGTTACCCACCATCTGACCCGCTACAAAAACCCATCACCCTTGCCTACTAAAAACCCGTTGGGTACCCGCTACAAAAATACCCGCGGGTATCCATGGGTATCCATGAATTTTTTAAAAAAATAATTTTTTTAAAATTAAATATTTTTTTATGAGAAGTTTTATCAAATAAATAATTTATTTTTCGGAAAATCTAGAAATAAAATTATATTAGTTTCTACAAGATTAATTAGATCTAAAATTAGATTAATATAATATATTATAATGAAATATTTAATACAAATAAAATCTTTATTTTATATTATCGACATTTGTATAATAAATAATTTTATTAACTATGAAGTTTTCATAAAAAAATAAGATTGATATAAATGAATTTTGATAATTAATATATATATATATATATATATATATATATATATATATTATTTTAGTTTAACTGGTAGTGGGTACCCGCGGGTACGAGTACTATGATACCCGTACCTGTGCCCGTTAAGGAAGGGTAGAAAAAAACCTTATCTGCTGGTGACGGGTACCTATTTATACTATCCGTGTTAATATTTTTGCGGGTTTTATCCACGGGTATCTGCGGATGCAGATTTTTTTGCCATCCCTAAAAGAGATATTGGGGAAAAAGGAGATCCAATTAAGAATGAAGGCTATTAGGGATCTGAAAAGTTGGAGTTCCTTTCAAGAAACCCTATTTCCCCAAATGGCAGAGCTTAAGTAGTTAACAAAAGATGATGTGAATTCTCGATTCTTTCATGCTACAATTAATCGGAGGAGGAGAACTAATGGTATACTAGGCTTGATGGTCAATGGGGAATGGGTTGATGATCTAGTGTAAGTTAAGAAGGAGGTTAAACAATTTTTTCAGGAGCAATTCCAGTGCCAAGGGGATGAAGGGATGAGATTAGATGGGGTGGACTTCAATAAGCTTTTAGAAGCCTAGAGAAATGACCCAGAAAGTGAATTCTCTAGGGAAGAAATAAAAAACGCTATTTGGGAGTGTGATGCTCAAAAGCTCTCGAACTGAATGGCTACAACATGATGTTCGTGAAACATTTTTGGGGTTTTTTGAAGGGGGACATTATCAAGGTACTGTCAGACCTTCATCAAAATGGGAAACTTCCTAGTGAGCTAAATGCCTCCTTTATTTTTCTAATCCCTGAGGTAGGACACCCCAGTGGACTTGGGGATTACAGGCCTATTTCCTTAATTGTGTTATTTACAAAACTATTGCAAATGTGCTAGCTCATATGTTACTAAAGGTGTTACCTAGTATCTTCGAAGAAACACAAACTGCATTCATAAAAGGAAAACAATTAGTTGATAGTGTTGTTATAGTGAATGAAGTTATTCAGGAGGCAAAAAAAAAAAGAAAAGAAGCCCATATTCTTGTTTAAAGTATACTTTAAAAAGGCATATGACTCAGTCAGTTGGTCTTTCCTATTTTACATGTTGAGGCAATTTGGATTTGGGGAAAGGTGGATAGGTTGGATTTAATGATGTGTATAGTCTTCGTCAGTCTCAATACTAGTGAATAGAAGTGCAACACAAGAATTTTGTATGCAAAGAGGTTTAAGACAAGGGGATCTAATGACTCCATTTTTATTCTTGATCGTGGCCGAGGGATTTGGGTGGCTGACTAAGAAAGCTCAGTCAACAAATCTCCTATCTGGCATCAAGCTAGGTAAACAAGATCTTTGAATGGTGATTTACCAGTATGCAGATGATATTATCTTCATGGTGTCTTTGGAGATAAAAAAGTATACTCACTGAAGAGTGCTCTTAGATGCTATGAGTTAGCATCAAGTTTAAAGATCAACTTTCATAAGAGTAGCTTAGGAGGTATAGAGGTGAAAAGGAATGGGTTGTTGTCCTTTGCATCTATCCTAAACTACGGGGTACTGCAATAGCCATTTTTCTAATGGGGAGTTCAGTGGAGGATAATGTGATGAGTGAGTATGTCTAGAGGCCAATAATAGAAAAATGAGAGCTAAACTAAGTGCATGGAGAAAAAAGAACCTGTCTTTGGGAGGGAGAATTTGCTTAATGAAATCCACCCTCTCGTCCATTCCTCTTTATTTCATGTCTTTTTACAGGGTTCCGATGAAGGTGACTAAGATAATTCAATATTTGCAAAGGAAATTTTTGTAGGGGTTCAAAAGATAGCAATAAAGTAGTTTGGATCAAGTGGGACCAAGTTTGCAATGAAAAGAGCAATGAAGGTGTACGAATCAAAGATGTGGTAGCATTCAACAAAGCTCTTCTTGGTAAATGACGTTGGAGGTTTCTTTAGGGGGGAACTCCCTCTGGATCAAAGTGTTGAAGGCTAGGTATGGGGAAGACATTAGAAGAAATATGTTTGTGAGGCAGAAAATTGGAGGGTCCTAGTGGTGGAATGACATATTGAAGGTAACTTCTGATGTGGGTGGAGGGAGTGGTTCATTGGTATGGTTAAGCCCATGATTAGGGATAAGTCCATGTTTAAGTTTTGGGATGGAGAGTGGAAGGTGTTGGGAGGACTCAAATCTAGATTTCCTAGATTTTTTGCACTTTCTATCTAGAAAGAGGGAACAATTTCTAAGGTTGGGGGTTGAAGGGATCATATATGAGTTTGGAGGTTTACTTGGAGAATGGGCTTATTTAGCTTGGAGGAAAAGTGGGTAAGGGAGTTGGAGGAGGTTCTGGAAGGGGTTTTATAAGTTGTGACGTGAAGGATGGATGGGTTAGGGAGACAGGAGGGGGTTATTTGACCAGTACTTTGTGAAGGATGCATACCAGCTAGTTTGTGGAAGATCTCATGCTGGAAACTCTATATTTTTCAAAAAATTATGGAAGTCAAAGGAGTCGTCTAAGGTTGTGGCATTTTCATGGAAGATAGCTCATAATAGGATCCCTACAAAGATGATGTTAGGAAAGAGAAATATTGTTCTGTGACTAATGTGCCATGTTTGCAATATGAATCCTGAATGTAAGTCATTTGTTAAGTTGTGGGTGTATTCTCAGTAATGTATTCTCATTTGTTAAGTATGAGTGGTAAGTCTTCCATATCATTTCTTGTGACTTGTGGGAGTTCTACCTTTGTTTTATTAATAAAAAAATTGTCTTTTTCAAAAAAAGAAAAAAACACATCTTAAATTTTATACTACATTTAAACGTAAACTTTTTTGTAATCTTGAAGTGTAAATATAAACATTTTATCATCATTTTACAATATTTAAAATTTATAAACAATATTTGAATGAAGTTACAATGTTATCTGGTGATAAAGTGAAGTGAAGTTACAATGTTATCTGGTGATAAAGTGAAGAGATGGAGGAGAGAGAGGTTGTGAATTTGAATTTCTTCACTAATAAAAACTAACACATTAATAAGCTAACATTTGACCTATAAAAAATAATATTTGAATCATTTACAATAAAAAAATTAATTAGATAAATGTAAAATAATAAAATTATATATTAGCCAAAAATTTTATTAAAAATATTATTTTAATTTTTAATAGATCACTTTCTACTGGAGATATAAAAATTCTATTTTTTTTAAAAAAATCGGAGAATGTCCAATTTATAAATTTATTTCAAGATTAATACGTAGTACAATATTGTTTTTAATACATTCTTCTTTAAAATTATGAAGCATTGGGATTCATTTCAAAGTGGCTTAATTTATATTTTCATTTTTAATAAAATAAATAAATTTAATTGTTATGTATACAAAATAATGAAAAGTAAAAAGATTAATCTCTAACTTAGATGAATGTATAATCACATCACTGTTATTTTCATTTTTATACATATCATTCTATATTACTTTTACAAAATTTTATATTTATATTCATTTTAATATATTTTTGTGTTTGACTTTAAAGCCAATTTAAACTATTTATCTCATAACATTTTGAATGAGGTTTTTACAATAACATCTTAAGTTAGCAACGAAAATTCTCAAATAATTTATTACAATATTAATGTGTACACATATTTTTAAACTATATAATAAATTAAGTATAATTGATATAATAAAATTTATACAAAATAATTTAAAATTAAAAACATTACAAAAATAAATATAAAAATTAAAAAACTTAAAATGCTGCCTAAGGTCGCTGCTTTATTGGCTTTGTGGTTTGCCACAGCCACTGTGTATGGCATGCCAATAAATTATTATTATTATTATTATTATTATTATTATATAAATAAAGGTTTCACGAATCTATCACGTCTGCTCTAAGAAAAAAAAAATATCATAATCCACCCTCTGTAAAAGTGTGATGGAAGTTTTGTCAAATTTTAGATGGATACTTTTGCCGGTGCAAAGAAAATAAAATTACTTCTCTCATTGTCTGTGCAATTTTACATATCCAATCATGATGCTGTCTCACTGTTTTACCTTTATTTTTCTCCTATCTGCTTTCTCCTTTTGGAACAGTAAATTGGTGATGGCAGGGCAATGTTTGGATTAGGATGACAAAATTTATTTTAAATCAAATTGATTTTATATTTATTAAAATTGATTTTGAGATGTTGTTATTTATATATGTTTATTATGAAAATTATTTTAGACTAAAATTTAGTATAAAATTCTTCATATAACGTAAAAGCTTTTTTAAGTGCGTGTTTCATTATATATTTTAAATTAATTTTAGACCTAAAATTGGTCTAAATAAATTTATATATATATATATATATAAATAAATTTAGAACGTGTTTGAATGAGCATTGACATAATTAATTTTGTTCAATGAAATTGATTTTATATAATTGATTATGATTCAAATTGATTTTGTTTTTATTATAAAAGCAAGTTGATAGTAAAATATAATGTAAAATTATTGATCAACACAAAAGTTACACTAAGTTGCTTCAACCTATGATTAATTCTGAATTCTTCTCAATTATGAAACGAAACATATAAAAATTTTTCTGAAATCGTGATGCTTAGGATCAATAAAGGAGGAGCATGACTTGGATGAAGCTTGAAGGAACTTAGTTTTGGTCATTGTCCCTTAATTTGTAAATAATTAGTCCATTTTGAGACTTATATATGCACCCTTGTGTCCTTAGGATTTTGGGGATGTAGTTAGTTTGATTTTTGACATTGTATTTTGGCCTTTAGATTTAGGTTACTTTAGGAGGTGTAATTAGTCTATTTGTGTAGTGTGTTAATTAGATGGACTTGTCTAAGATGAGTTTAGATGTATGGTCCTTATTATCCACACCCCTAATTCCTCTTAACATTCTTCTAACCAACACATGAAGTATATAGAAGACATTTGGGCCCCCTTGCTCCCTATGGTTGACATCACATAAGCTTTCTCTTTCCTACATGGCATTTTCTTGTTACTTCTTATTTAAATTTGAATTTTGGAGATGCCATGTCATTTCCCTCCAAAATTCAAATTCAAATTAAGAGGGAACATAGATCCGTTTTCTTAAGACCTTGTTTGGATCTTGGTTGATTTAATTTAGTGTTAATTAAACATGTGCTCAATTAACACTAGATTAGACAACTAATCCCCTTCATTAGTGAGATGGACATCCAACTTAGAGCAAAAGCCCATAGATCCATTACTTGCTCTATAACATTCCACCTCATGTATCATTTAACACTTATTTGAATGAAATTGCTTCTTCTCTAAATTGACAGCTACATCTTTGAGTGTCATGTTCTCTCCATTTTTATGAGAGTTCTTCATGCTATTATCAAGAGTTTCTTCCCTTGTGACTACCTTCTCTTCCAAGGTATCTCCAACCAAGAGTGCTTCTACTTCACCTTCATCTTCTAGTCTTTCACCTCTATTTCTACTTTCAAACGAACCTCTGTGAGTAAGGATCTCGAGAGCATTCTCAAAGAAGGTTCATGCCTCTTGAGGAATGCATCAAATCAATTTTGAGTCCAGAATCAAATTTCAAATAGAAAACCAAACTCACATTTACAATTGATTATGAAACCTGGAATAACTTTTGTGTTGGATTAATAATTTTATTTACGTTAAATTTTACTATCAACTTAATTTTTTAATAAAAACATTAATCATAAATTATATAATCTCAAAATCAATTTTAATCATAATCAATTTTACAAAATCTATTTCACTAAAAATCAATTTTATCAATGTTCATCCAAACACACACTATGTTGCCTTCTAAAGTTATTGCTTTCTTATGGAAACAACTTCTTAACAGGGTTCCGACAACGGATAATCTAATCAAGAAAGGGATGCCTATCCAACCTAATATGCCGACGTGTGTTCTATGCAGAGAACATAATGAAGACTATCAACATTTATTTCTTTCTTGTAAAGTTTCGTAGTTTTTGTGGCATAGGGTATTGAATTGGATTGGTATATTATCACCTTTACCTAATGATTTAACTCAATTGTTCAGTATGACTAGTTCTTGGGAGGTGGGTAGGTTCAAAGGTAAATATAGGTATCTGATTTAGCATGTTGTGTGCTAGAGTATTTGGATATCCAAAAATTTTATTGTTTTTAAAAAATAAAGCATTGAAATCTTTGAATATTTTCTTTTTGATTCAATTTTATCCTGGAAGTGGATTTTGTATAGATTTGGATTTTAGAGAGCTACTTCATTCTCATATTGGTGTTCCGGCCCTCTATTATGCTTAAAGAATATGTAATTTTTGTGGAGGATAAGTGTTGTCTTTTTTGCCATTGTGAGAGGTGATGAATAGATATTATAGTCAGATGTAGGAATCAAATATTGGTTTGTATTTTTTAGACTCGTGCCCAGTTCATGAAACAGTTTATTTCATGTTTATATATATATATATATATATATATATATATATATATATATATATATATATATATATTCAGTTTGTCTATAAAAGAAACAAACACACACACATACTAAAGTTATTTCCACTTACAATGATATAAAATCAATTTTAAATTTTTTTTCCAATATAAAACCCAACATATCAAAATTCATATCTGAATTCATCAAGTGTGTTTCTTTATATTTATATTTATATATATATATATATATAAATAAATAAAAGTTAAACTAATATTATGTAAGATGGAAAAGTTAAGAAAGGTGACAACTCAACAAATACCAAATCGTAAAATCAAAGTCAATATTAAAGGAAATCTAAGAAACATTAAACACATAACATGAAGTTCATAATCTATTCAACAAAAGAATGTGACGGTAACTTCTTTGCATGACACTATTTTCACAAGCTCATTTGTATTGCTCGAATTATGTCATCTAGCTGAAAAAGTTTATTTTTCAAATTAGTTGCATTTTGAGTTTTCCAAATCTGTCAAATTCTATCATACCAAACAAAGGACCATCCAGGTTTTTAAGCTCAGGACCAATTGACTAAGAGTGTGTTTGGTTTGCCATTTCAGGTAGCTGAAAGCTGAAAAACTAACTGATATGATTTCAGCTCTGTTTGAATATTAGGAGCTACTAGTTTTTTAAGAAAAAGCTACTTCAAATGCTTTCTCAAAAGATTTCTTATTTTTAGCTACTAGTTTATTTTATTTTCCAAATTCACCCTTCATTATTTAATGTATTATCTCCACTAATTCTCTTTCTTCATATTATTCAATTTCTCTCCTTCATTAATGTAATTATTGTAATTTATAATTTAATAATAATTATAGAAAATTATAATTTAATTACGTAATTCAAAATTTATATATTTAATTATAGAAAATTATAATTTAAATATATAATTATACTAATTTATAATTTAAATATGTAATTAAATAAATTTATAATTTAAATGTGTAATTTATAATTTAAATATGTAATTATAGAAATTTATAATTTAAATATACGATTATAATAATTTATAGTTTAAATATGTAATTAATTTATATTATTAAAATATGTTATAATTATTTTAAATACCTCATTATTGATTTAATGATTAATGATGTCTTTATTTGTCATTTTATAACTTTCAATTAGTTGATCAGTTAGTTTTACTAAACATTTACAACTAGTTTTTCAGTTTTCAGCTAGTTTTGTCAAGCACACTCCAAACCTTGCAATTGATATTAATGATTGCAACACTTGTGATGAAGTATTGTGACAAACTCCCACTAAGCACATAACTTGATCCTGACCAACATAGCCATAGACATTTGAAGAACAAGTGCGGACTTGAATCCACTGATTTTCAACATGAAACACACCCAATGTCTTCCTTGCCTAAATGTTAATGCCTTCCTAGATTATTTCGAGTTGACAACTTGTTTGCATCCAACTTTGAGACTAGATATTGAATCTTTGGAGGAATTTCATTAGCCCAACAAATGTCAAAGTAAGCATCATTTGAAACCATTGTAACAAAGGATAATAGCCTAGAAGCAAATCTTACAAATTATAAATCTTTACCTTCTGCAGTTCATAACCACTCATCTTGATACCCCACCTTTAAAGAGACCCCTTCCAAGCTAGTGTTTACGTTTCTAGCAATTCCTACTTTGCGGTAAATAATCTCCTTCTTGAACTCTAGTTAAACCTCGACCCACTCCCTTATTAAGTTTGTGTGTTTGGTTAACTATTTAAATCTACGTCAAATAGAAAAACACACCTTCTAATATATAAAAATAAAAATTATGTAAAAGTGTGTTACAATGTTTGGTTACCAATAGGGACAACAAAAATACCTATACCCATGGGTACCTGCCAGAATCTGCCCCGATTTTGACGGGTATTACCCGCTTTGATTGGGTATAGGTACGGGTACAAGTATGGGTATGTAATTACTCACCCTGTACCTGAACTTGTACTCGCCTTGTTATAATGATAATAATTATATAATAAGTTTAAATTTATATATTTAATTAAAAGTTTTAATTCTTAAACTTTAATTTATAATTTCTTGTTATTAATTGTTCTTTATATACTTTTTAAATTAAAATATAATTAATAACTTAATATATATAATTTATTTAATAATAAATAAGTAAATTTAAATTATAAAAAATAATATAATATGTACTCATGGGTATACCCAAACCTGAAAATACCTAACATGAGATGAAGATTTTATACCGCTCTTTTTATAATTGAACTCAAATTCACCCTGCACTTTCTAGAGATAAAGATGGTGAGGGTCAAACCTGCATCCACCCCGTCCTGTTAGCATCCGTAATTACCAACAAAAATTATTTAGATTTTTTTACAACTATAGAAATTAATAAATTCAATCATTCTTAAAAAGTATATAAAAAATATACTATCTATATTTTTCTTTTGAAAAAAGCCAACCAATATCTTTAGAAGAGTTAAAAGTAAAGAGTAAAAAAAAAATAATCATGGGACACCGTTATTGATATTGTCTATTACTCTTAATTTTTTTCAACCAAATAACTTGGACTATATTTTTATTTTATTCTTCATCTATTTCTCTCTCTCACTATATATTTTCAGTCAAATAAAAATTCAAAAAAAAAATCATCTACCTGCTTTTCTTTTTTTTTTTTTTTCTCTTTACTAAATACACTACACAGTGAAATAGCATCGTTAGGATATCAAGGAAAGTTCTTAGTCGAGAAAAATAAATGAATTTGTATTTTTAATATAATAGATATTTGTAATAAAAACTAACTTTTCTATCTCTACCTTCAACCCTTTTAAAGTTGATCTAATAAAAGAATTTATGTTACAACGTTCTATCACTTTCTTTGTTACCTCATTGTATTATACTATTAGTGGCAAGTTTGACCATGAGTAAAATGTAAAGAGGAGGTGCTTCCAACTTTCTAAAAAAGTCTCTTATTGCACTTTATGTATGATTAATTAATTTTTTTTTGAAAATCATTGTTTAATGGGTTCTACTTTTGTTTCCTTCTTAATTTAATTGTGGGGGCATACTAAATTGGATGATTTTAAGAATTTTTAACAAGAAGAGTTTCTAAAGAGAGTTTATGAGGGAGTTTTGGTAAAACTCCTCAAATGTTATAATGTTATTAATCTTGATTATTTAACTTTTTTTTTAGTTTTTAAAAAGAGTTTAACTATTTTTCAAAAGAAGAGAAAAAATGTTTGATAAATGTTGTTTGATAAATGTTTTAGATGTAAAAATAAAATAAAAAACTTATTTATATTTACAGAAATGTCATTAATGAAAAACAAAAAATAATCTATTTTCTTGTATTTTGAATTTTAAAAAAATAAAAATAAATTAAAAAATATTACTACTTACGGTTATTTCCCTATTTTATTTTTTAAAAATTAAATAAAAAACTTATTTTTAAACACTATTTTAAAAACTTAGTAATCAAACAAATTTTCTAATTTTAAATACTAAAATACTAAAATAGTTTTATATAACTATCGTTAAATAAACACTCAGTTTTTATTGCATTTCCACTTCTTACCTTAAAACTTAAGCCACGTTTGATTTTTATTTCTAAATAAATTAATTTCTTTTTCTAAAATAAGAATCTCAATTAATTTTCTTTGTAACACCTCAATTAAATTTATAGCCTTTCCAGTATTACTGTTTATGTGATTTTGATTTGTTAAATTTAATATGCCAATTAGTGACTTTAAGTTTTATCATTTATAATTAGGTTATTCTATCTCATTTTTTTGTCAAATATTTAACACATTGGTTTGTTTAAAATGAAAAGATTTTCTTTTTGTTTATTACCACTGGAAAGATTAACTACAAAAACTCACCCACAAATACTATTTGGTAGAATAATTAAGTGAATATGAAAAAAAAATAAAGATATTTAGTTCAATTATTATATTTTTTGTTTTATTTATTTTATTTTATTTAATAGATAAATATTAATTATTAATATGTTAGTTTTTATTAATAAAAAAAATTCAAACTCAGAATCTCTCCTCCCTAACTTTTTCCCACTCGTTAAAGTTGCCACCAAACAAATATTATATTTTTTGTTTTGCTTACTTTATCTTGTCAATTAATTAGGTTAAATATTAAATAGAATCATGCTGAAGATACAAAATTGTAAATGAGGGATATATAAAATTTAATTAAGTTGTTTGGTTTAATGAAGGAACATGGAAGAAGAGATAGGAAAAAAAGGGAAGCAGGGAAGAGATTTTGGTAGTCTAAGGCTAAAGCAACTAAAACACTAGCTTTAGTTCCAATAGTCAAACAATTATTTGCTATTAGTTTTTTATTAAACAAAAAGGTCCTACATGTTAGGTAAAGAGACCACATAAGTTGGTAAAAAGACTCCACATATGTATGTAAAATATTTTTTTCTTAATCTTATGCATAAGGTCTCATCCTCTATTAGGTCGGTCTTGGGCTATACATTTTATTGATAGGAGAAAATTGGAGAAATTAAGATAGGAAAAACAACTATTTTCTTTTAATTCACAAGGGGAGGGGAATATTTTTTTTTAAAATTAATTTACTTTTTGTATCTATAATTTTAAATTTTAAGATATTAGTAGGAAATATATAGTGATTATATTTAAAATGTTTTATTCACCTTCCTCTACACATCGCCAAATATTGGAGTAGAACAAAAATTAGACAAGGAGGGGCTTTGCCCTCTATTTTCCTCCTAAAAATTTAACAAATAATTAACATTAAAAAAAATCCTTCCTCTCCCTTTCCTTCTCCTAAAACAACACAATATATTAGTGTAATTAAAACATAAAATTAAAAATAACACAATCATGATATCCAATACTTCAAAATGTTATTAAGTCTTCATTTACACACAGGGTGATAGAATGAAGTAAAGTCTTAAAAGAATTATACATGTGTTTAAATATTACTTAGCATTCCTAATAATAATATATTAATGTTAATTATCATAAAAAATTTAATAACTTAACATTCAACTATATATTATAAAAGTGGAAAAGTTTTAATTTCACTCATTTATAAATTGATATTCCAAATAAAATTTATTTAGGAAAGATATTTATATTCTCTTCTACCAAACACAAGAGTTAAGGAAACTAGGAAAGTGCATGGTTATATACACTAGAAACATGCATGAGTTGTAAACTATGCTTCATTTAAGGATAAGGATGGTTTGCTTCTTCAAGTTTTATTATTTATTTTATATACAGATGGCCTAAACTTCGAAATTCGGCAACTGTTACTGCTAATTTCCAATTAATCTGGCAATTTTTGTTGGGTTCAAGTCACGTGGCTCAAAAATTCAAACTTGCTAAGACAACATGGATCTTTATTACATGTCCTAAATGGAAACAAAAAGAGAAGCAGGGGGACGAGCTCATTATGAAGACAATGTACAAAGTACATCATCTAAATTATCGTTCTTGATGGGATCATGCGACCCACCGTGCCCACTTGTTTCCTTACAATCTCACTATTCTAATTATTATTATTATTATTTAGACAAAAGGTTAAAACTTAAAAGAGTTTCGGGTTACATAATTCTACGGACTTCATTTCCATCTCTTACTAATGCAATGCATTTGATTCCTCTTTTGGAAATGTTTTTATCAACGTCTTAGATAGGTTTCTTATTTATTTTCTTTAGAAACAAAATGTCATACATCGATGTGAGTCTCTTCTTTATGAAAATTGAACTGCACATGACACATTTTCATAAATAAGATATATACTTTTTTCAAAAGATTAAAAATAAACATTACATTGTTTGTAGAAACTGAAAACACAATCAAATAATAAGCTTCAATAAATTTTTATCTCTGTCTTGTCAAACGTAAGAGTTCTATTATTCAGAGTTTAGATTCATCATTTTGGAATTAAGTGCGTTGGTGGTAAGAATCAAACTGATGATCTCTAGTCACGTTGAATCGTGGCCCCTGTTCGGTTCAAGCGATTTTGGTTTAAATGTTTATTTTAAATCCTTGGTTTGGTATGTGATAGCTACTCTGCTACTGACTTAAAAATGGAAATGGTAAGGCTTGTAGGGAAAGTAGTTGTGGTTCATGTGCAAAGTCGAATGCTTGTTTCAACGAGTGCATGTGATGTTTTTCTTTACTTTTTGTCTTTTGTTGCTTCTATTGTTTCAACAAGTTTATATGCAAGCAGGGATTTAAGTGCATCAATAATGCCGTGTTAGAAGAGATGCACAACACCCAATAGTACTTGCATAGTACTAAATGATAAGAAAAAATCGTCTAAATTTTATAGACCAACATTAAAAAATACAAATTTGTTGAAATCAAAATAAAATAATAAGAATTTTATAGGGAATTAAATCAATGACCCTCTCTATGCCTAGATGTTATGCCAGGACGACAATTTGGATCTCTGTTGCTTGGCTGCATCATCACTTTACAGAAAAGTCCTTACATTATGGATGAAAATGGGAAAAAGATTTATCAAAACCGCAATAAAAAAATTATTTAAATCTAAACAATAGAATAGAATAGACACCTAAATTATAAATATGGAAATTAGGGAGAGGGAAGGAATTAGTTAGGTGTTGTTTACTTTCACACTAAACGCTGCTTGTATACAAAGATGCGATATAGTCTTTTCCTTGAAAGAAGGTAACAGAAAGAAAGCCCATTAGTACTCAGTTATTGCTTAAAATTTAAAGAGCAGATTTGTAAAATTCGGTAATTGAGTTAGGCAACATTAGCAATAGCAATGTATATAGTTTAATTGAAATGCTTAGGATCCGTGGTTAAAAGAAGACAAGTCCACTTCCGAGGAAGAATCATATTCCTTTTAATTTGTAACCTTTATTCCTTTTAATGGTGCACTGCACAATCCCCCACTTTCACGTGCATACTAAAACTAAAAAGGATTGAGAGAAAAGAGGAGATTGGGAGCACAATTGATAGGACACTAGCAAATAGACTAAAGAAGCAGTCGTCACCCGTAGCTCAACTTTCTTTGTCTTTGTGTCTGTTTTTGTGTTTCTAGCCCAGTTAATTCGCTATGCTAAGAAAATTACAAAAAAAAAAAAGAAAAAAAAAATGCTCTATGATTGTGCTCTACACAGGCTCCTTTGGACTGCTAATTTCAGTGTTTTGCAACCCAAGACCCTACTTGCGCTGTTGCATTGTCACCTCACCCACCCTCAACCACACCCATAACCCTGATTGGACAATATATTTATATATAAACGTGACATTGAAAACAAAATTCCAAATCAAATTCAGATAAAATTTATTCATAGAAGGATCGATGATGAGCCTTTTTATGGTGGAAGGGAACTGTTTACTCGAAGATGTTCAAACTTGAAAAGGCCTAAATAGATGGGTAAATAATACTAACTTATTACTACTAGATTAAAGTTGAAACATAATTGGGAGTAGTAATCTATTTGAAATGGGTCTTCTTTTTGACCCCGTTATTAATATGAGGAAGCCCCACATTGCCCAAGAAAAATCAATAAAATTTGCAAAAGAGACAGATGCAAAGACTGACATTAAATTTGAAACGGTAATAAAAGAGTGTTTGGATGTTGAAGGGTCTGTAGTCTGTACCTTAAGGGACCCCCAAAATTTAAAGCATCACTGACTAAAATCCTACAGGATTAGGTGCATCCCCATTTACTGCAAAATGTAGCAACCCAAAGCTGAAACGAAGAAACGTCTACGTCCTCCCTTGCTTTCCCAGGACTTCAATTCAAACCACACAAAGCCCAATTCTTTTTTTTTTTTTTTTTGAAACAAATCCAAAAGTTCAGTCAGCAAACCCAGATCATAAGAAATCAAAAAAAGAAAAAAGAAAAAAAGAAAAACCTGTGGCAAAGCAACATAACAATTTGCTTTGAAATATCCACTCCTTGCATATTAACATTGGTTACAAAGAGAGTAAGTAAACAAAAATAATAGCAATGCTAAATGCTAATACCACTAAGTTAACAGATTGAGCCATCTAGCCAATATCACCATCACAAGCATGATAACAATCAAGAGAGGAAGAAAAAGGAAAACAAGAACAACATAGTGACAGGCAAGAATTGGAGTTCACCGAAACCCTTTTGCCTCAAAAGGATTGTTGAGTGGAAGACAAAGCATTGTTGGATCCCATAATCGGAGGCCATAGTTTGGTGCTGCTTCTGTTGGTGTTGGTGTTGGCACTGGCACTGGTGGTTGAGCTGCCACCTAAGGCAAAGGCACCCCATGAGTGGTGGCATGAGTATGAGTGAGTGTGAGAAAACAATGGAAAAAGTGGTGAAGAGAAAGGGAAGGGAGAATTGTGGGGAAAAGGGTAGCTAAGGAAGTGAAGGAGTGTGTGGCAGAGTTATTGTCTGTCCAAACATAATGTGAGCTAGTAAATGTGGGCAAAAGAAAATGAATGGTTGGTGTGCTTTATTGTGTACGTTTTGGAGTTTGGAGTTTGGAGTTTGTACATGGGGATACTTCTCTTCTGCTTCTGCTTTGTGTTTTGCCTTAACCTCCTCTCTCAAATCTCAATCCTTTTTCTTTCTCTACTGCCTTGTTGCCCCAGAAGCCCAGATTAGCTAGATTTGCGCAAGCAACCTCTGTCCTCTTTTTCCTTCCCATCCTAGCCTTCCTCAATCCTCATAATTCCACCAATGCCCTTCTTCAAAGCTACTTTTTTTTTTTTCTATATATTTGGATTGGATTCTAGTTGCCTACATCTCAATATGCAATGGACAACTATAAATAGTCCCACTTTCATTTATTATCTGTGCCAATGAAAAAAAAAAAATCATTATTCAACTCAATTAAAATAAATTTATGGTGATTCTGTATTTTTTTTTTCAATCAAACTCAACTCTATCGTTGGCGAATTGTATTGGTTATATATTCAGGTCATCAGGTAAAAATTTCAAAAAAATTAGAACAATTCATTGGTGTCATAATCAAACAATACTAAATAGGATAAATTATTGCATTCAAATCATAGCTAAATACTAATACCAAATAAAGTTTAATACAACAAGTTAAACACTTTTACAAAATAATTTAATATTAACTCAAGATAAACATTAAGTCATTAATACAAATAGTCATTAATTTAATATCAAATCATATAGTTTTAATGTGTATTAAAGATCTTTTTTTTTTTTTGCCAAAACAAAGTCATGAATACAAAATAAAAATGTCAATTTGATGTTGGAGAGTATTAATGGTATTGTTAAAAATTGCTCAAACACTACGTGTGATTCACGTTGAAATCTGCAAGAGTAAGACATGTTTTTAGTCTTTATTTTATATGTTTTTATTATTTTTAGTTTCTCATTTATTTCATTTTTTATTATTTTTATTATAAGTATAGATATGAGAGGGTTACACATGAGTTTTAGTGCATGTTTAGTTTCGTATTTAAAAATTGATTTAGGATTTAAAATTGATTTTATATAAATTTTGACATATTTGATTTTGTGAAGAAGAAATAACTTAAAGTAACTTTTGTTTTAAATAAAATATTTTACACTAGATTTTACTCTGAATTTGTATTTCTAATAAAAACATTCCACCATAAATCATATAATCTCAAAATTAATTTTAATCACGATTAATTGTGCAAAGTTAATTTCATTTAAAATCAATTTATTAATATCCATCGAAACACGTACTTAGTTACTTGACTTTTTACCTAATCCAAATATCAATGGTTGTGATTGAGTTGTGTTGGATCAAACTCAATTACTCTCACGATCTAACAAAAAAAAATGTATGGATTGAATTGAATCTATGAATATCCCATGTTAAATGATGAACACCCCTATCATTTAGATACAATATTCTTATTTTTAATAAAACTAGGTCCAATTATATTTAAATATGATTTTAAATATCAAATTATGATTTAAATTAAGAGAATATTCACAATATTAGTTAGTGGTAGTGATTTGTATTCCTTGACCAAGTGATTAGGGATTGAGTCCTAGTAATATCATATTGGGTATAAAGTCAGGGCATAGTGAGATTACAAGTTAGAAGGATTAAATAAACAATATTTACATATAAAAAATTAAACAATAACAAAATTTATTAATAAAAAATAGTATTTATATTGAATTATTTTTACAAAAAAATTAATAGTTCATTATAAGATTACTTAATTAACATGAAACAATATTTGATTTTCAAATTAAGTATAGTTAAATCAAAATAAAAGAAAGACTAAAAATTATTTAATTACTAATGCAACCTTTTGTATACTTTAAATATCAATAAATTATTATATTACGAAGGGGATCCACTTAAACACTTACTCTAACTTCAAGAATAAATTTAAAAAAATTACTTTTTATCTTTTTATTGTTATAAAGTTAATAATACTTGAATAAAATTATAATTATCTTCACAATGAATATTATATATGTGTGTATAGATGAAAGAAAAATCTTATAAACTTTATAATAAAACCATAAAAGATAATTAAAATATTTTATAAAAAATAATAAATAACACATAAATATTATTATTTTAAAATTAAATTCTAGGTTAAAAATAATTAATTAAATCAAAACATTAAATTTTAAAAATATATGTTAAAAATATTATATATTATATATTAAAAATTTTATACGCCGTCATGTGGATCAATTAACACAAGTATGATACTTGTAATTAAAATATATTAATTTTTTTTTCAAAAAATTATATTAAAATTTTTATTATTTTAAATATAATTTTTTTAAAAAAAAAAAAAGTTAGGGAACCAAGTCTTCCCTACGCTCTCTTGTGAAACCGTCATTGGTATACGTAGAAGGAAGGAAAAATTCACCTTGTGTATTATCAATATCTCCGATAAAATTTATCTTTTGGTCCTTACTATGACTAACTAATTTCATTATTATGGTAAAAACAAAAAAAAAATAATTAAAACTTTAAATTTGGTCTAATAATCGGACATTAAAATAAGTGTAGAAGGAGTTAGGTTTGATCTCTACTGTGGTTATTGTTAAATAATCAAATCCATGCCAATTATTGTATATTATTCTGAAACGATACTAAATAAAAAATTAATTAGTTTACTAAAAGTTAGGCTAAGTTGTCTTTTTATTTTTTCGTTTTAAAAAAAAGCTCACAAATTTCGTTAAAAAAGACGTGATCGTTTGTATGCATGCACACATTGTTATCTAATGTTTCTCATTTTGAAAAATATCGAAGTGATTAAAAACATAAAAGATAGATATAAACTTATTTAAAGATATAAAAGATAAATTTAAACATATTTAAAAACATTACACACATTATCGTCAACATATTGAATAAATTATATCATACCTTTTTCGCGAACATACAGTAGATCTCACTCTTGCACACAAAATAATACAATATGCATAAGGTGATACACAAATAATACTTAAGCAGCAAATTATTAGTTGTTGTTAACTCGGGCTCTAAACACACAAGTGGTTTTAAATATTAATTTTTAGAATAAATTACAACAATACTCCTTAAGTTTAGTATAATTACATACGTATTTCTTATTTTTTTAATAATTATTTTTGTACTGTAAAGAGTATTAATATAAGATTTGAAAGTCTCAATAGTATAATGTTTTTAAACATATAAAAGTATTAATATAATGTTTTTAAATTTAAAGGAATATTAGTGTAGAAAAAAAAGTGTAGTTTCAATATAATTTCATAAAGGTTCAGGGGTATTTCAATAATTTTCTGTAATTTTAAAAACAAATTATTAGTAATACATCTCATTATAATTTTTAGTGAAAAAATTATGAGATATTTAGTAATGCATTGATGGTATAAAATATTTTATATTGTCATTTAATCACAATTTAACATTTATAATAAATTTTACAATGAATGTTTTATGTAAGGATTCTGTTTTATTAATAGATAATAAGTGTGTGAAATAAATAGAAAAAAAATCAAATTTAAGTTTTGCTTTGATTAATAAATTAATTGAGGAGTAAATGATTGTAGAAATAATAAATGATTGGATTATATTATGTTTGGGAAGGTGGGGGAGTGAGCATAATTATTATTTCTTTGATCCGAGGTGTTTGGATTGATTTTCAAGAAGTTTTTAGAAATATGTTTAAGAGGGGTGCAAATAGCAAGCAAAACTTACTAAATACACCCTCAATCCCCTTGCTTCTTCTTCCTTCTCCTTTTCTTCTTCTTCTTCTTTCTTCTCCATCATTGTCTTTCCCTCTCTTTCGCTGCCAATCTTCTTCTTGCATGGTTAGAGATTTTTTATCGAAATCTTATGCAATCTCTTCCATAGCTCTTGATTCTAAGTATTCATCATTATAGGTGTGTCTGATGTTAATTCTTCAGACTTTGTTCATTCATTTTCGGTCTAATTATTCTCTTTAAAAGGGAATTCTTTTAAAATCCAAAATTCTTAGGTTCCTATTTAGTTTTGGGATTGTTGGTAGGTTCTAAGTGATTCCCATGATTGATTTTTCACGGTTTGGAAAATTCATCTTTTTAAAGGGAAAATAGGTAAGCGGAGCTTTATATTTGTTTAATTTCAAAGAGATTTTGATTTGAGGATGTGGAAGTCATTGCATGTGATTGAATTATATTTTGAATTGTAATTGGAAGTCATTGCATGTGATTAGTGAAGTTTGTTTGATTTGTAATTTGAATGTTCTTGAGATATTGCATGTATGGATTTGAGTGAATGTTGAAAATGATCAGTAATGAATTATATGGTGGGCTATTACGAAGAGGTAACAGAGCTTAGTGCATAGTGCATTGAGTTAGGGATACAACTAAAGTCTTTGAGATCCTGGTGTCATCAATTGAGGGGCGAGAATACACCTAGAGGATGTACTTAGATAACAACTAGGTATCAATATTGGGTCAGATAGACATCAGACACCTGTTGAGAGTCAATTGTGAGGGTTAGAACTGGGTCCTTTGGATGCCAAACATCTATTGTCCCGAAGGGAATCTAGAAGAGGGGTGTTGAATAGATTCTAAAATATTTTCACAAACTTTTCTGTTCAAAATGGGCTTTCAAATAAAGCTTGGAACAATGTGTGAGATTCAACTCTTTCTAAGATTTTAACACCAAGCTTGACCAAAACAATTCCTTCAATAATGATTTCCAAATAACACTTAGTCAAACTACAATATGAATTCCAAACCCAATCTATTACAACCTAAAATAATGGGTAATGAAAATACAATAAAAATTCAATTATTCAATTAAAGATTCAATCACCCAATCACAATATCAATTATACAATACCAACAAATCAACCTTGTTGAATAAAAGATTCAAATAAAGTTGCAGTTGTGAAAACTCACTTACAAAACAATCAAGAAACCTATTCAATCAATCACAAAGAGTTTATAAAAGAGAGAATTTGTACAATTGTTTATACTGATTTAGTCAACCTAACCTACATCCAGTTTCCAGACTTAGCCTTCTACTAATCTACTTTCCACTAAAAATCTAATACATGCACACCATACATATAGATTTTTACCTAGAATGATTCAAAACAACACAACAAAAGAGGTTTCCTTTTACACCTCACAAGAGTTTGCTAAAACGTAACACCTCTCCACTCACAATGCCTCACTCACAACACCCATTGCAAGATTTCACAATTACCTCAAGAACACCTCAAGAGATTATCAAGACTTGTGCAAAAACACAAAGAAAAAGGTATAGAACAATATAACTTGATTTGTGATGAATACCCAAACAATAGAATTCAAGATCATTATTCTTTTTCCCTTTGATGAATCAATTCTTGATTTTTCAAGTCATCAAATTCTGGGTTTTCCAATTGTATAAAATGGATTTTTCAGTTGGGAGTACGCAAGCTTTCTTTTAGACCTTTTTAAAACTTATGAAATACCATTTTAAAATTGCTTTTATAAGAGTTGGAAAACAGGGTAATCAATTAACCAGTCAATTACCTGATTAGATGCTTCAAAATAGGCCCAAAAAGCTTGGTCTCGGGTTTAGTTGATTAACTTTTTTAGGTAATCGATTATTTCCGAGAGCATAAAACTTGGAACCTAAATTTTAAGTAGGGTAATCAATTAACCTTTTATGGTAATCAATTACCTCCTGAGAAAAATCATTTTTGATGACTTTTAGCACTTCCAGCTTAGGTAATTTATTACCAACTTAAGTAATTGATTACCTATGAGGTAAATCAACACTTAACTTAGTAAATTTAATCCTTTGCTACTCACTACAAGTACCATACCTATCAAATGTGTTTGGTACCATAAAATGAATTAAGCTAACTCTACAAAACCAAACTTCAATGACTTGAGATGCTTTATCTTGCTTTTCAATCCTTCAATCTCAATAACGTCAACTAGAAGTATCAGATGAGTATGCCTAGACTTAATTGGTGTTATAACTGGGTCAAGTATACATCAAACACTAGTTGAAAAATGAAGTTAGATAGACCATCTTGATATCTGAACTCAATGTATGTTTTTTTGAAAAATGTTGAGTCATATGATTATGTTATGTTGATGACTTATATTCAGTGGGAATATAAAGTATGATTGATGATTGGTTAATGGGTCTTATGCTTATTGCATTACTTTATACTTAGAATTAATTTTGTGATATTTTAAGTTTACCTTTGCATTGTATGTTTTATGTATAACTGTGATGATAAGAATAATATGGAAGTATATAATTCCCAGGAGTAAAAGAGGAAGTTGGGGTAGATGAAATCGTTTGAAAAGTTGTGATATTTTAGTTTTGTATATATATTGTGATTTTATGCACTTTAGAATATAAACTTTTGCTTAAGGTGTTTAAAGAGATGTTACATAAGGAATATTGTATATATAATTATAAACTAGTGTGATCATATTAGGTTTGATGTATGAATGTTAGTAGAGATAGAATTTGATAGTTGATATATATGATATACTTGTGTGAGATGTTTCCTGAATTTTTTTAGTAGTTTTTGTTGATTTTTGGCATTCTGTAGAGTCTCATTGGACGACAAGTCTCACTCAGTGCAAAGTTTCCATTGTTAGACAATTTCTTGGTTTTGCTTCCAACGATATGTCTTGCTTAGCGTAAAACACTTTTTGCCAGATTTTTCGTAGGAATTTTTATCTAGTGTCCCTTAATTGAAAGTTCATGTTTAAGACCTTTTGTTGGGCCACACATACTGCTGGGTGAGGTACCTCATGTCCTATTAGGCGAACTGTCAAGTATGTGATTTTTTATATTGTTTATAAATTTTTGTATTTTGAGTATAATTTTATATATAAAAAAATGTATTAGGTTTAAGAATATTAGAATTAGTTTATATGTTATATCTTAAAAAATTCATTTAAATGATAAGCTATGATTAAATGATAATATAAAATGGTGCATGATCTTTAAACTAAAAAAATTATTTATTAATTTATTTTTTATGAATTTTTTAATTATTAATTTTGGATTTTAATTATTTTATATATATTCTAAAATGATACTAAATAAAAAAGTAATTGATTAAATAAAAGTGAAATAAAGAAATATTGATACAACTAATATTCTCTATATTTAAAAATAGCATACATTCATAACATTATTTAAACAAATAGTAAAAAATTTCTTTATTTCACTATATGATAGTAGTAAATATTATACATTCATAACATTATTTACACAGGTAGTAAAAAATTACTATAATTAATTTCTCTATATTTTAGTGTGATGCGAAAATTTGAAAACTAATATAATATGACAATAGAGAAAGAAAAATTATAAAGATTGATGAGATGGAGAGGTAACGGAGAAAAAAGAATGAGGAAATGGATTCAAATCGGTAAAAATAAAAAGAATTAAGGATAAATTATTATCCGTGTCCCTCCTATTTTGGCACTTAGATACTTTTTATCCTTGTTTTTCACTTTTTGACCATAAACATTATAAAAAGTGTAAATTGTTAATTTTCTCACTTATTGCCCCTAGACATTATAAAAAATGTAATTAAAACAAGATCTCACTTCCATAAACTAAGAGTCTTACAACTACACCAAATGTTTTCATTAGTTATGTTTTGAAATTCAAATCTACTTACACTATAATTAACGTTAGTTTCAAAAATACAAAAAACACAAATAAAAACATACATCGGTTACACACTGGCAGAATTGAACTAGGGACAATAAAGATTCAAACAAGTAATCATACCACTAGACCAAGTGCCCAATGTAATTTTATTTTGACTTTCACATTCTTTTGATCTTATTTATTGATATGTTTTTGTTTTAAATTAAAAAGTGAATGGAGAGACATGGTAGTCTGTGAGATGATATGCTTGAATTTTTTAAATAGAGATATTTTTTAAATTCTAAAAAATAAAAATAAGAAAATATACAAGAAATATTATCCCACACACTATATGTCTCTCTATTATCTTTTTAATTTATAGCAAAAATATACTAGAAAATAAAAACAAAAGAAGGTGAAAGTCAGAATAAAACCAAAGTGAGAATTTTGTTTAGTGGTATGATTATTTGTCTAGAACTGTTTGGTCCTGAGTTCAATACTTGGATTGTGCAATCATCCTATGTTTTATTTGTGGTTTGGTGTTTTTGAAACTAACATTAATTATAGTCATTTGGTGTAGTGGTAAAACTCTTAGTTGATGGATGTGAGGTCCTAGGTTTAAACCTTCAATCTAACAGAAGGGTAAAAATTACATTTTTCATAAAGTTTAGGCAATAAATGAGCAAAAAAAAAAAAAAAAGATGGCATTGATAGTAATTTAGCCAAAAATTAATTTGTCTTATTGACTCTTACAAAGTCTTTGAATTTTAATTAGTCTTATTGACTCTTAGAATTTTAATTAGTCTTATTGACTCTTAGAAAGTCATCATTACTAATGAGTCAATATAGTTGATTTGTGGGACTTTATTAATTATAAGAATAACTTTATTACTTTTATTAAATAAATAGAATTCATTACTCCTATAGTTCTATTACATGAATGATGAAACAAGGCTATCAAATGCGAGAGTCCATCTAGATTCGTGAGACTTTGGCACACTCGACTCATAGACTCGAATCATAGAATTATAAGAGTTTACTTTATTATAAAAAAATAATAAATATATATAATATAAAAAAATTTAATAAATACCTATAAAAACATAAAAAAAATTGAAAATTTCAACCATATAATAAATCTAAAATTCAAATTGCTCCAAATAAAACATAAGTCCAAAGTTCATATGATACAACTTAATAGGTTCAAAACAACAAATAAGAATGAAAATAAGTTCAAACTTCAAAGAAACACAATTTCTTCAAATTTCCATATCTAATCCTCTAATAAGATCATCTCTAACACCACCACCATCATCATTTCCATTGTCCACTCCATCATCATCATTTCCATCATTATCAAACTCTTCTCCAGATGAAATAACTTCATTCACATTTGCATCATTAAAACAATGTTATCAATATCAAGTGCATCCAAATTAGGACTGTTGAACTTTCTCTAACCAATCCAACATTATAAGCAACAAAATCAGCTTCAACCTGAGTATGCTCAACATTCTCCTCCTCAACATTATCAAATTCAGCCTAATCATGTTTAGTGATCCATTCATTATCATATTCAATGTCATCAAATGGAAGAACAATGGTATTTTTAACTTGTCTACTTTTCAACTTTGAATTATACATGGCATAAACTAAATCATTCAGCTTCTTTTGATGTAAGTGGTTTCTTTTCTTAGTATGTACCTAACATTTGAATTTTTCATTTTTAATTTTTAAGTTGTAAATTTTAATTTTTTACTTTTAATGTTTAGTTTTACCTTAATTTTATTTTAAAATTTTTATTTTTTATTTTTATTTTCTGTGTACAATTTTAAGATTGAATTAAAAATTGCTGTATACAATTTTCCCTACTTCTAAGTTAGTAGTAATATAATTTTATTATTAACAAAATGTTATCCAAATGAAATTATGAGAATTTGCATTGTATCAATCATTAAAAAAAATTAACCAAAAACAAAATTTTAAAAAAAACATATACAATAATCTCAATATGTTTCATGAATTTTGACCTTCAACACAAAAGGCAAAAGATACCGTTACGAATCACTTTAGAGTTTAGACTTTGAGAAACACTTTCTTTCCGTTCATAGTTTGATGCAATAAGTTTGAGGTTTGAATCCTCCTTTTCGTTAATCATCCTTTCATTCTCACTCTTCATCCCTAAACTGATTCACCATCATTCCTCCATCCCCAACCTTGTTACTAATTCTCACTCTTTTTTCACTAATCCTCCTTTCGTTCTCATTCTTCGTCCCACTCGCTTTCTCACTCTCGCATCTTCAAATGAAGAAGAAGGAAAAATTGCACCAAAAAAGAATCATCATCGCATCAAAGCTAAACAAAAATTTTTTGAATTTTAATCCTTTATAAGTAGTTGTTAGTTGTGTTAATTTTGTTCATAAAGATGTGTTTTGTTGTTAGAGGTCTAAAATAGAATAATACTTCTATTTCTGTATTTGTTGTTAGGATTTGCTATTTCTCAATTTCTATTTTTTGTTCATTTAGCTCTTGTTTTTAGGGTTCTAGTTTATTATTGGAAAATTATTCATGGATTGTTGAAGATGCTACTTTATAGAGGTTGTAATGTTTATGATTCATAATTGAAGATTGAACTCTGTGTACTATTCTTAGATTAGGGAAATTTTGTTTTGTGAAAATTCGGATGGTTAATTACTTCTACAAGGAATAATAATACAAAATAAGAGAACCTTAAATTTCGGAGGGTGCAATTCTTTATTTTCTTATTCTAGTTGGCCATTGCTTGTTATTTTATCTTTGATTTTCATTGTTATTCTATTACACATTTGGTTGGACGTAGGAATGACAAATATACCCGTACTCGTGGGTAATCATCAAATTTGTCCCGAAGTTGACGGGAAGTCTCTGGTTTGATCGGGTACGAGGAATACCCGATTTATTAAGTCGGAGATGGGGACGGGGACAAGGATATACATACCCACCCCGTACCCATACCTGTCCCCGTACCCGCCTCACTTCATTCTTATTTTAAGGATTAAAATGTTCATTTATCTTTAAAAAAGAGAAATGTTTGATATTTAATTAATAAATTACAAAATTTGCATTTATTAGATAATTTTGAATTAATATCATTTTATTTAAATAAATTATTTTTTACTAAAATATTATTATAATTTTTTTATGTGGGTATGGAATGGGTACAGGTATACCCGATACCCGACGGGGATGGGGATGAGATATAAATCTCATATCTGCTGGGTATGGGAACGAGGATGGAGATGAGTTTCAGAAGCGAGGATGAGGATGGGGATGAGACTGCCATACCCGTTCCCGCCTCGCCCCGTTGCCATCCTACTTGGATGTGTCACTCTACCAAAGATGTTTTGGATGTATATTTATGATGATTTTTGTTCTAGAAAAATTAAAATCATTGTTTGAAATTTTCAGCTGTATTTTTATATATCCTGGAATATGCAATTTGCTTTTTGCAATTCAATATTTAATGTAGAGGTTTTCATTTGATTTGTCCCTTTAATTTTTGCTACAGAGCATAAAATTTGGTGTAGAGGTTGGACTTGGTTCCTACGTTTTTTATTTGTCATTTCTGAGCACCATAAATTCCCTGTCTGATATCTCTTGTGCCTTGATATTTTTATCCCTTTATTCATTGCAACTTATGGTGATTTTTTCTTCAATTAAGCCTTCTTTTTCACTCTTACACATTCTTAAGGATAATCTTCGACTAATAGAATTTCTCTATCTTTATTGATTTCCAAGTATTGGACTCCCGGGCATTATTATAATTGGGCTACTAATTATATGACACTACAAACCAACATGTGTTTCTGATTAGTACTCAAATCCATACCACGAGTGCGAGTATCTACTATGGGGTCCTAGTCTTCACCTATAAGGATCTTGAAAGGGAAACAAAACATTTGGATCATTCAAGACAACTAGGAGAAGGAGGATTTGGGATTGTTGATCATTGTATGTGTCTCACAGACACCACTTTTCTACAAAATTAAATGTTTAAATATGTTCATATTCCAATAAATTTATTATTGAATTTTATTTGGGTTTCAAATGAATTTATTAGAAACCTTACAAATGTAAAAATTTATTGGAGGCCTTATCTAAAATTTGTTAATATTCGAGTGTCTAAATTAAATAATAAATTAACGGATCTTATTGATATTACTTTTTGAGACATAAATGGTTAATTGTTTTCCTTTAGAGTTGTCAAACTGTATCTATTTAATATTTGAAGAATACTTGAAGTGAATAAGTCCTTTCTATTTTTTCATTCACCTAGCTGTGCATTGGATGCAGGGAGCCTTGGTTTGTTTTGCTTCGATAGACAGATAATTGTTTATTGACTTATTTTCACTTATTTTGTACTACTATCACATCATTCACTGTCTTTTATAGTTTGTTGATCTGTACATATCCTGCTTCTAGGTATTTTGCTCTGATCATTGAAATTCTTTCAGTGCTTTTAGTTACTGCTACAAGGAATAATAATAAGAATTTAGTTAACAGAGACAAGAATAGTGGAGAGAGAGACGAGATTAAAGAATGCAAATGGTTGTTGATGATATAATTAAGTACATCTCTACACTACAAGGTTGGAAGTGTGCGAAAACAAACACATTTCAAATCCAGTCCTTTATGATACTATTTATATTTAGCTAATGTAAGTAATAATTGATATAAGTTAAAGTCCACACATTTGCTTATATCAAAGAACACATTTCAAATCCAATATATATCATTTTAAAATTTTGTGATTAGTCAAGTTTAATTTCTTGCAAAATTAAGTTAGTTTTGGTTCCAGACAACTAATAATAACTTGTCCCAAATTAGTTTCTATACATCCAATATTTATTTAATTGAATGTAAAACAATATTGGGTTCCATTCATCATTTAGAATTTGAAAAAATCAGGACCATTAAGGCTACTAGTAGCAGATACATAAATTGCAGAGGAATGTTGGAAAAAAACTTTATTACTTTACTCTAAATGAATTATAATTATACATGATATTGAATTTAATGTAATCAACAAGATGAAGGTACGAATTGTGACTTCTATGTTATGTATTAGATGTGAAATATTATTTTTGGAAGATTTACAACTAATTAGACACTTAATACATTTTTCTTTGCTAAGTATTGATATATTTTACTATTTATTGATTTAGTTATAGTTACTAATATAGTATGTTATATCTCACATACATTTAGGGATAGCTCATGTTGAATGCAAGAAGAAGTTGAGATATTCACATTAAGTGGATAGAGTTTTTTTTAACCGTTAAAAATAGGACTTGTGTTGTTTAGGTACTTAACGTTAAGGGGACAAAATTCTTGTATTTCATCCTTTTAATAGAAATAAATTTTATTTTGGTTACATTATTATTTTATTTGAATGATAAATTTTAATTTTAAATTCCAATATTGGTACTAGGTCTATATTTGTTTAGGTAGAAATGTATTTGATTTGTATATAATTAAATTGCAGGTTGGATATTTCTTTGAAAAATATAAAAAAAAAATTACAAAACTTGACATTGGTTTTTCTAATAACCAATATAGGTTTTTCTTACACTACATTTGTTCAAGTCCATAATCGACATAGGCTTTTTAAACAATTTTGTGTCAATTATCAACATCAGTTTTATAACAACCGATGTAAGTCAAGTACTACATTGGTTTAATGGGACTCATGTAGAGTTATTTCAATTGAACAACTGTTCATACAACATTGGTTTTATACCGATGTGGTTTCCTCTCTAGAACCGATGTTCAATCCTATTTTTGTAGTATACATTTAGTGGTTATCGCTAGATATATAAAATTTAGCAACATTAAAAAGATATCGCTAAATGATAAGAAAATGTTACTATTATGATTTAACATTTTATTAAATATTACGTATACCTTGTGTTACTAATCACATTTAGTAATATTTTTACATATTAGATGTAACATTTACAAAAATTATTATATAAATGAGACTTGAACCCATGTAATGAGATTAACAAAACAATACTTTATCACTAAAGCTATTTTATTTTTTAGTATATCTAAGACAATATATATATATATATATATATATATATATATATTATAAAATAAGTACTTAAATAAATTTATATTTTAATTTTAACACTAATGTTCAAAAATTAAGATATTTATTTTATTATTTTTTAGATTATTTTTATAATTTTTATTATTTGTTATTATTTTTTAAGTATAAAATTATATAAATTATTTTATATTTTTTAATATTAGTCGAGTTATACGAGTTAACTCTTGATTCCCCGAGTTAAGCCTTTATTCCATGATTCCCTAACTTAGCCGAATTGATGGCCAAACCAAATTTGATAAAATAAGCTAACCTACATCAACTCTGCCAACCCAAAGAAAGAAATATATTGAAGGGAAAAAAAATCCAAATCTCTATACACTAAAATTTGGTAGCATGAACTCTGTCATTGTAGAGGTATGCAATATATTTTCAATGCCTTGCTTAATTGGAAATGTTCAACCGTGTTTTTCAATTTGCATTACCTCCTTGATTGGAAGTGTTAATATGTCAACTTGGTATAATCAAAATGATGCAAAGGAGTATTTACAAAATAACTTTATTTAACTACCCCTAACATTGGGAAAAAATATTGCACTATCAAAATTTGAACACAAAAACGTAAAGAGTTAGAGGATGATCAGTGATGCATGGGAAGTGAAAAGTAGTGAAATAGATAAAAGGTGTGAGATTGGAGATTACGACGGTACTTCTAGTTGTCTAAGATGATATGGGAGGCTCCGCCACTGTCACTGTCGGAAGACAACAAAAAAACATAAGACAAAGAGGACATTTGCTTTAGGGAATGGGACAAGCAAAATAAACCTAGGGTTTGACGAATAGGGTCGATAAATAAGACTTCTCTCTCTTTTAATAGGCCCAAAAGAATGGTTAAAAGCCTAGCTTGGCTAAAGGACTATTACTAAGGCCACCCCTTGTCTGTTTATTTTTTTGTATTGTTGTTGCTGTATTTCATTGGCTCTTTATTAGGCCGATTAGGGTTATTTCTCTTTCCCTTGAATAACCTCTCTTCTTATTGAAGGAGGTAATGAATGAAGAAATTCTAGCTTTATTTTCCCAAAAGACTATAATCTTTTATCTCAATTTAGTGATGTTCTAGTATATTTTTCCTATCATCTAACATTATATTTCATCCTATCATTTGGTGCTTTCATTACTATTTCTCATGCCTCTTAGAATTGAAAACAAAGATTTGAGTGAGGCGCTCCTCACCCTCATTGAAAAACTGACAGCATTGCAGACTCAAATGGATGAACATTAGCTGCAACAAGCCTTACAAACCTAGCAATTTCAAAAAGCCATTGAATTCTGCCAGGATGCCCTCCAACCCTCCATTTCATTACTCCAAGATAAGTTTCACGACTTTGCTTTTCCCAACCTTCCATCTCTATTCCTTTTTCCCATACCTCTTCAACTACCCCATCTACATCTTCCCCACACTTAAACTATCCCATACCATTTCTACCCACCCCAACCTTTGTCACTACCCCAACAGTCATAACACCCTTTTACCACCCACCACCCCCTCTACCATCCCCTAATCCACACCACACAAAGGTGCCTCTCAGGACCCTAACATTGAACTCCAGGGTTTTGATGGTTCGTCACCCTTAGAGTGGTTGTTTCAAGCTGACCATTTTTCCTCCTACTACAATGTACCCATGGACAATCGCATTCACTTGACTGGTTTTACATGAGAGGAGATGCTTTAAACTGGTATAATTGGATGCAGCAAATGCGCCAATTTTCTGATTGGAGTTCCTTCACACGCTCCTTAGAACTTCGTTTTGGTCCTAGTACCTACATCAACCACGAAGTTGAGCTAGTTAAACTTTCCCAAACCAGGTTAGTTGCTGACTATCAATTTCTTTTCGAAAAGTTATGCACTCGAGTAGTAGGATTAAGTCAAGAGTCAATTCTTAACTGTTTTCTTTTGGGGCTTCTTCCAGAAATTAAAAGTGAACTCACTATTTTACACCCTACTCCATTGCCTAAGCAATAGGATTGGCCAAACTTGTTGAGCACAAAATATGTGACTCTCGCACAAGGCCTATACGGGGTACTACTGCCCCTTTACAAATAGCCACACTAACCTTACCAAACACCTTTGCCCAACCTCATACCTATCCCAACTCTTTACCCATCAAAAAAATTTTCCCTGTCTATATGCAAGAAAAGAGAGCACAGTGTCTGTGCCAATACTATGATGGAAAATTTGTTACTAGTCACAAATACCCAAATGGAAAATTTCTTCTACTCCTAGAAGATGAATCAAACTTTGCTCCAAACATATCGACCCTCAATTCTTCCCTTGAGACAATACATTTCTAGCGTTCCCCATAGGTTGTTTCCAGTTTTCCATCCCCAAAATCCCTCAAATTTTATGGCACAATTGTTAGGCTTCACGTCATGGTCCTCCTTGATATCGAGAGCTTTGACAACATTTTACAACCTCGTCTGGTAGAACCACACCTAACTTAAAAGTTATAGTTGGCAATGGCGACCAATTGATGTGTGCGGGATATTGCTTTCTGGTGCCTTTGTCCATTCAAGCCACAATTTAAATGTTCCATCTTATTTATTTGCCATTGAAGGAGCTGATGTTGTTCTTGGTTTGGAATGACTCTCTACACTAGGCTCTATTTCAGCAGACTTTTCCATCCCAAGTTTCTCTTTCACTTATAACAATGATTGAATTACTCTAACTGGATCTACGACCTTTACACCCCAACCTTCCAATTTCTACCAACTTTGTCATTCCATTCACAATGATTCAATAGCCTCCTCTTACTTGCTCACCCCATTAACCACACACTCTTCTCAGACACCTCCCTTCATTCCCTTCCAAAACAAACCCACATTTAAAGGCTGCCATTCAAATTTTAAACAGCTCATTCTCTCGTACAATACCATTTTTCAACAACCCCAAGGCTTACCCCTATCCTGATTCCATGACCACCACATAGCTCTCCTCCCAAACACCCCACTAGTAAACGTAAAACCCTACCGCTACCCTCACTCACAAAAGACTACTATTGCCACTCTTAGCTAAGATATGTTAAAAGAAGGTATTATCACCCCTAGCCATAGCCATTTTTCCTCCTTGATTCTGCTAGTGCACAAAAAGGATATGATGTGGAGATTTTGTATAGACTACGGAGCTCTCAATGCTATTACCATCAAAGACAAATTCCCTATCCCAACTATTGATGAATTGCTGGATGAATTAGGTTATGCTAGAATTTTTACTAAACTGGATTTAAGATCTGGGTACCAGCATAGGTAGCCTACACATGGGAATGAACGTTTAGAATCACCAAGACCCTTCGTAGCGGAGTCTACCAACTACAAAAACCACAAAGGAAACCTATTCTGAGAACTTGGAACACCACCTATAAAAAATATACTACAATTGAGAGAAAACAGGTGATGTACTCTTTTTCCCTAAGCAAAAAGAATATGGGTATTGGTTGAGGATGTTTCAATGAGGCACATCGGTGTATAAACACAAATCAATGACACATCAGTAAATGTTTACCTTTCATATTTTTACCATTTCTCTCCACTATTTCTCGTTTTGCATGTTTTCCTTTATTTTCTAGTACAGTATCATAAACAACTAGGGGCTTCGGTCTAACTCGGCGCACCATCACCTTCTCGGTGCTCTATTGCCTGCTCGGAACTCTTGATCCCCATGACCTATCGCCTACTCGGCCCTAGCGGCCTATTGCCTGCTCGACGCTCTCGGCCCCTGCGACCTATCGCCTGCTAGGCACTCTCGACCCCTGCGGCCTATTGCCTGCTTGGCACTCTCGGCCCCAGCGGCCTATTGCTTGCTCGATGCTCTAGCCCCTATGGCCTATCCTGCTGGGCTCTCTTGGCCCCCACGGCCTATTTCCTGCTCTGCACTCTCGGCCCCCGTAGCTTATTGCTTGCTCGGCGTCAACTCTCAGCCCCCGCAACCTGTTGCCTACTCAGTGCTCTATTGCCTACTTAAAGCTCCATCTCCTACTCGACACACTACCACCTACTCGATGCTATATTGCCTACTTAGCGCTCTACCTCCTACTAGACGCTATATTACCTACTCGACACTCTATCATCTACTCAACACTCTAGTCGTTTTCTCAACAATGAACTCACCTGCTCAGCATTGTACTCACCCTTTCCATAACTCATGCAGGCGCCTAAACATAGAAAAAAAACGTCATCCTCGCTTCACTCTCACTGAAAAATCATGCAAGAAAGAATAAAGGCACCAAATGGGAAACTTAACTTCATTACTCCTCAAATGACATGATTACATGACAACAAAATACAACACAAAAAACATGTAACAATACTTCAACACAAAAAACATATGTCTATCTTCATAGAGGCTCTAATGTCGCGTGTTGGCAGGTTCTTGTCCTTCTACTCTCTAGCCTTTTCGGCCTCATCCTACTTTGGATTGACCTCAAGGCTGGGGGGTATATGTGCCCTCCCAGTGCCTTCCTCGGGATCACTCCCCTAGCTCGTTCACTGATCTCTACCTTGAAAAGACTTTTTTTAGATTTTCTACATTTATGTTTGAAGCGCTCCTGCACCAACCACAACTCGGTGGTCGTCGAAAGCCCAGAAGGAAATGCCCATCTCTATAAAAAAGGGTAACTAAAGATAAATCTTAAGAAGAATAGTAAAATAGGTAACTAGAGACTTAAGGAGAACGTTAAAATAGGTAACCAGAGACTTAAGGAGAACAGTAAAAAAGGTAACTTGGAACCACACTTGAAGACCTCCTTAAAAGTGGAGCATCAGACCCCTCTCAGGTATCTAATCTCTCACACTCTAATCTCTATCCTCTTACTCTCTCATGACTTGGGCGTCGGAGTCCCTTTTGCAGGTACACACCTATCCCTTGGAGCTCCAAGGCCCAAAGGATCGAGAGGATAATCGTTCTGCCAAACTCCAGTAAGAGGAAAGAACAACAACAACAACAAAATTTATAAAACTTGACACTAAAAGCTAAAAAAAAATATACATACACGTATATGTACCATAAAAATACATAAATTAACATTAAATGGACATTGATGTAGTGGTATGATGCTTGGTTTGGGAGTTACATTTTCCTTGTTTGAACGTTGAAAAGACTCTGTTTTAGATTTTTTACATTTATGTTTGAAACTATACTTATATTTACCATAAAAATGAAAAATTATATGTTAAGTGTGTCTTGGTCTAGTGGTAAGACACTTGTTTTGTGTTGAAGAGTTCCCAATTCCAAGCCTTGGCATGATTCTTTTTTAGATTTTTTATATTTATGTTTGAAACTTATGTAGTATAAAAATGCATATGTTTATGTTAAATGGGCCTAGATTTACTAGTAAAAATTTTGTTTTAGGTTGACGAGGTCTCTTGGAAGGGCCTTGTCTCATTTTAGGATTTTTATATTTATGCTAACTACCTAATTAACATTAATCCTTAATCAATTATGTCACATCAACAATTAACTTCTAAAATCTAACCACTCAGCAAGTCAACGTACACATATTAATAATCAACACTGGAAATTTGATGGAAGGGCAAATTCTGCCCACTTATTAAAGTCAGAGGGAAAAAGATGAGCAAAAAAAAATCGAGGGGCATAAAGTGAGTTGGACCTTAAATAGAGGGACACCGATGATAATTTAACCTAATTATTTTTAATAAATAATATATTATGCTAATTACCTTTATAATAATGTATTGGAAAAATTAATAGTATTTTTTATTAGACATAATATTTCTCAAGTCTTCTTAATCATTAACCTGTTATGGTCGGGCTTTTTGGTGTTCGCAAGCTTTGACAGCAGATCGACCCTTGAATTTTGCTCTCTGGGCGCATGTGTAAGATGAAAATGTTTGAAATTGTCCCTCATCTGCTTGAATTTATCCAAATATTGCATCAATTAAGGATCCTTGGTTTGATACGAGCCTAATATATGTCCAATTAGGAGTTGCGAATCACTTAGTGCAGCAAGGTCGGTTATTCCCATGTCAAGGGCTAGCTTCATCCCAACCAATAGAGCCTCATATTCGGCCTGATTGTCGTTGGCATGAAAATCAAAGTGCAATGATTGTTCTAACATAACCCCATTTGGACCTTCAATTATGATGTCTGTCCCATTTCCTGAAAGGTTCAAAGAGCCATCCACAGAAAGTACAAGGTGCCTTGCTCTGTTTTAGGGTATAATGGATGAGTAATCTCAAGTACAAAGTTGGCGAGGACTTGTACCTTAATATGCCCTTGAGATTTGAACAACATATCGTATTCTAACAACTTAATTGCCCATTTCATCATGTGACCTACGAGATCAGGCTTGTGCAGAATCTAACAGATCGGTTGGTCGATATGGACACTAACTTGAGAGCTCTGAAAATAAACTCATAATTTACGTGTCGTAACCAAGATGTCAGAGTGAGCTTTTGAATCTTTTGTTACCATACTTCTACCCTTACAACAAATGGCTTACAAAATAAAGAGGATGCTAGATGTAATCAATCTTCTAAACAAGGACAAAACTAATAGCAAGGTCATGTACATAAAGATAGAGCATAATAGGTAGGACCAATTGAGAGTGTCGAAGAACTGGATGGCTAGACAAGTAAGAATTCAAATCACCAAAGGCAGATTCACATTCGCCAGTCCAGACCAATCGGTCTGATTTCCTTAAGCATTGGAAGAAAGGGAAAGACCTTTCACCCGACTTTGACAAGAACCTGGAAAGTGAAGCGATCTTGCTAGTTAAGATGTGTACTTCCTTGATGGTTTTTGGACTATTCATCTTGATGATCGTCATGCATTTTTTGGGGTTAGCTTCAATGCCCCGATGTGTCAGTATGAAGCCTAAAAACTTCCCAGCATGCAACCCAAATGAACACTTATCGAGGTTCAGCTTAAACTTATATTTGTCAATCATATAAAAAAAATCATGTAGGTCCAGCATGTGCGTAGAAGCAAATGTGGATTTCACCACCATTTCATCTACATAGCCTTTAACATTGCGGCCAAGCATCGGCGAGAGGATGCGATCCATTATTTGCTGGTAATTTGCACTCGCTTTTTTCAAACCAAAAGGCATGACCTTAAAACAATAATTTGATTGATTCACTATGAAAACAGTTTTGGATTCATTAGTTGGATGCATTTGGATCTGATTATAGTTTGAGCAGGCATCCATGAAACTCAATAATTGGTAACCCAAAGCCGAATCCACTAGAGAATCTATATTAAAAGGGGTAGGAATCCTTGGGCAGACCTTATTCAAATAAGTGAAATCGACACATATCTTCTAGCGTGTGGCACATGAAATCGAGATCTATTCCTGGCATTTCGGTTGATGTCCATGCAAACACGTGAGCATTTTCCTTAAGTACAACCACCAATTTAGATTCTACTTCCAGGGATAGACAAGTGTCGATATGAAGGGAGCCACCCAATATCAGCATTCCCTTTAAGTCGTCGACGATAACTGGTTAATGCTCTTGCAGGTCAAATCGAGGATCTAGGTCTAACAAGTTGACATCGTCTTTGGGCGTTGACATGTTAACATCAAGGGAGTAGGAGCGTTTGCAACGAATTCTTTCTTTATAAGATTTCCTCGCTTCAGCTTGGTCGACTACTATAATGTCGACATCTCCGTTGTCTAAAGGGTATTTGAATTTTTTCTAGGTTAAGGGCCACTTGGCCTTCAAATATGATGTGTCCCAAGTAGTGAACTAAAGCAACTTCGAAAACATACTTAGATACACTTGAATATAGAAAAGCTTGAGATGGATTTACTCAGCTTAGAATATCTTATTAAATAGAGATACAATACAATCTAGAAATTCAGAGTGGTGAATACAATTACCACCAACCTCTGACATACAATAATAAATGAAACATAATATACCTCAACTAACAACTAATAACCAACATCTAACATTAATTTAACACTCCCCCTCAAGCTGGAGCATATAAATCATATGTTCCAAGCTTGGAAATCAAGTATTCAATCTGAGGACCCTTTAAGGGTTTGGTTAATAGGACTGAAAGCTGGTCATTGGTACCAACAAATTCAGTCCTAATTTCCTTGGACAACATTTTTTCCCTTACAAAGTGACAATCAATTTTAATGTGTTTAGTCCTTTCATGAAATACCGGATTGGAAGCAATGTGGATAGCTGCCTGATTATCACAATAAAGTTGCATTGGAGAAATTTCACCGAACTTCAATTCTTGTATGAGTTGTTTAACTCACACTAACTCACAAGCTGCAAGAGTCATAGATCTATATTCAGCTTCTGCACTAGATCGAGCAACAGTCTTCTGTTTCTTACTCTTCCATGAGATAAGATTACCATCAAGGTACACACAATACCCAGTAGTAGAGCATCTATCTGTATCGGATTCAGCCCAATCAGCATCACAGTATTCAACAATTTGGCTATTTCCTTTATCTTCGAACAACAGACCCTGGCCTGGAGCCTTTTTTATGTACCTGAGAATACGCATTACTCCATTCCAATGATCAACACATGGTGAATTCATGAATCGACTTACAACTCCAACTGCAAAGGAAATATCTGGCCTTGTAATAGTGAGATATATGAGCTTCCCAACCAGCCTTCTATACCTTTCTGGATCTGAGTATAAGTCTCCCATATCAGCTACTAATTTCTTGTATGGGTCCATAGGATTATTGACTAACTTACAATCAGACGTTTTTGTTTCCTTCAGAAGATCCAAGGCATACTTCCTCTGGGAAACTACAATGCCTTCTTTGGATTGAGCTACTTCTATTCCCAGAAAATATTTCAGATGGCCAAGATCTTTTGTTTGAAAGTGATTGCATAAGTGTTGCTTTAGTTGAGATATTGTGACTTCATCATTTCCTGTAATGACAATGTCATCGACATAAACAACTAAATAAACACATTTGCCACCAGATTTGTGATAGTAGAAGACAAAGTGATCTGCTTCACTCCTTTTCATTCCGAAACCTTGGACAACATTGCTGAACTTTCCAAACCAAGCCCTTGGCGACTGCTTAAGACCATAGAGAGATCGCCCAAGTTTACATACTAGACCAGACTCCCCCTGAGCAACAAAGCCTGGAGGTTGCTCCATGTAAATTTCCTCATCTAACTCACCATGAAGGAATGCATTTTTAACGTCCATCTGATACAGGGGCCAATGGTGAATAGCTGCCATGGCAAGAAGAAGACGAATAGTTGTGATCTTGGCCACTGGGGAGAAAGTGTCTCCATAATTAAGTCCATATATCTGAGTGTAACCTTTGGCTACCAAACGAGCTTTAAGGCGTTCAATTTCACCATTTGGACCAACTTTAATAGCATAGATCTATCTACAACTAACAGTTTTCTTCCCAGGAGGAAGATGAACCAATTCCCATGTTCCATTGTGATCAAGGGCCTGCATTTCATCAATCATGGCTTGTCGCCATCCAGGGTGATCAAGTGCTTCACAAACATTTTTGGGAATAGTGATGGATGATAAGGAATTTATAAAGGAACAATAAGATGGAGACAGGCGATGATAACTCAAAAAATTGTAAATAGGATGAGGGTTTCGAGAAGAGCGAAAAGCTTTTCGAAGGGCAACAGACCAACATAAGTTGTCATCGGCCATGGGAGGAGAATTAGGAGTCGTTGTACAAGAAGCAGACAAAGATGGACATGAGCTACGAGAGTTATCAGGAATACTAGGGTTAGCTTCAGGTGTCATGCCATGAGGAAGAGTCGAGGGAGAATGATCAGTTTCAGATAAGATAGGCATTGGACTAATATTAGAGTGGTCATATTGATGAGACATGTCTGGAGTAATGACAATCTCTGGACTCGAACAGGGAGAGGGCAAGGCCTCTTGGATGGAAATGGAGTCAGGTGTGGAGGATGAGTAGAAGGGAGAATCTTCAAAGAAGGTAACATTTGCAGACATGTAATACTTCTTGTTATGAGGAGAATAACATTTGTATCCTTTTTTAAGGCGGGAGTATCCCAGGAAAACACACTTGATCGACTTAGCTGACAATTTATCAAGACCTGGAGACATATCATGAACAAAACAAGTACAACCAAATACACGAGGTTAAACATGATATAAAGGTTCAGCTGGAAATAGGATGGAGTGAGGAATTTGATTATCAAGAGAGGAAGAGAGCATCCTATTGATAAGATAGCAGGCATAAAGAATCGCATCTCCCCAATGATGTAATGGAACTTTTACATTAATCATTAAAGAGCGAGCGGTTTCAACAAGGTGACGATTCTTTCTTTCGGCTATCTCATTCTGTTGAGGAGTGTGGGGACAAGTGGACTGATGTAATATACCTTAAGAGGACAAAAATGACGAGAGTTCAGAAGAAAAATATTATTTTGCATTATCACTTCTGAAACATTTGATTGATTTTCCAAACTGATTTTTTATTTCATGAAAGAAGGACACAAATATGGATAGAAGTTCAGACTTTTCTTTCATTAAATAAAGCCACGTATACCGAGAATATTCATCAATAAAGGTGACAAAATATTTAAATCCAAAAGAAGTAATTCGACTAGGACCCCAAATATCTGAATGAACAGTGGAGAAGACTGAATTACTTCTTGATTTATCTTTACTTGAAAAAGAAGACCTAACATGTTTGCCTAATTGACAAGCTTCACAGTCTAAAGTTTGGATTTTCTGAGTACTAGGAGCCATTATCTTTAATTTAGTAAGACTAGGATGTCCAAACCGATCATGCAATAATTTAGGAGAGATGGATGCCAGACAGGACACTGAATAGCTAGATTCCAGTAATAGAGGCCTCGTGATTCATGTCCAGCGCCAATCTGCCTGCCCGTACCACGGTCCTGAATGACAAAGGAGTCAGAGTTAAATGTAACTGAACAATTTAAGGACTTAGTTAATTGACTCAAGGAAAGTAAATTGGGACAAGAAGGAATGTACAAAACAGAAGATAAATTTAAGGAGAGAGAAATAGAAATTGAACCCACTCCTTGAGCTGAAACCTTTGACCCATTGGCTAATGTGACAAGATGTGGAAATTTGGGAGGTAATAAAGATGAAAACAAGGAGTTATTACCAGAGATATGGTCTGAAGCACCAGAGTCAACAATCCCTAGGTTTTGACCTTCCACAGATTGAGAAATGCAGGCCGTTGATACATTAGGTCCAGAAGAAGGTCCAGCAAGGCTGTTAGATTTCATCCTCATATACTCTTGGTATCCTTGATATTCTTCTTCAGACAGTTTCCTCTCTTCCGGCTTCTCAGACCTTGATACATGAGCAGACTTGTCTGGAAAACCATGCAGAGAGTAACATGTCTCATGAGTATGACCCATCCTTTTGCAATGAGTGCATTGTGGACGATCACCTCGTCCACCACGACCTCTGTTTCCACGTCCTCCTCTTCCTCTTGAAGATATCATAACAGAGGACTCCATATTACTTTCAAGGGAGGTACCTTCATTGCTCAAGGTAGGAACACGGAGGAGACGAGTAGTTAAGCTCTCCATGGAAGGAATATCTTGACGAGTCAGAACTTGATCACGAATGTGGTTAAATGTTGGGTTCATACCACGAAGAATCATAACCATATAGAGGTTATCAAGTCGTTTTCTTATTTCTTCTATGGAATCAGCTTCTAAGAAAAGCTTCAATTCTTCTGCAGCGGCTTGAGCTTCGGAAACATATGATACCATATCTGAATCATTTTGTTTTAAGGAGGCTAGCTTTTGAACACAATCAAACAAGCGTTGGATATCATTAGAGTAGATATCTTAAGCTTTCTTCCAAAACGAGTAACAGGTTTTGAAAGCTCTGAGGTTCCTCAATATCTTAGGCTCCACTGACTGCCATAGAAAAGCACAAAGCTGAAAGTCAAGTCTCTTCCACTGAGCTTGTTGTTCAGCTGATCCCTCGATATCTACCTTTTCTAGATGCTCATGGTGTCCTTGACCAAGGAACCAGAGTTCAACAGAATCAGCCCAAGCTAAATAATTTTTACCATTGAGCTTTTCAGTTGTGATGACAGCAGATCCAGAAATAGGAAAAATGGGACCAGAGTTGACTGCGGTAGAAGACGACATTTTTTTTCAGATCTGAAAAAGAGGAAAAAACAAAGATCGAGAGAGAAATTTGATTTAAATCTACTAAATCTTACTCAATGTGAACCACGCAGGTCAACAATGGCTTCAGGAGGCTCCGGCGAGTCAGACGACACCAGAACGACAGCGAACGGAGACTGTTTCGCTGGCGCATGGAGCTCACGCGCTTTTTGTTTGGCACGACTGAGGCGGCGCGTGGAGCGGCGTATGGAGGAGCGATTTACAGGGGTAGAACACGCACGTCGAGGCGCACCTGGATCTGTGCTCGCCGGAGAAAAAGTCGCTGGAGACGGCGGCGGACGGCAGCGACAGTGGCGGACAGCCTACTGTGCGACTCTAAACGATAAAGAGCAGAATTGAACTTGCTCTGATACCAACTTGAATATAGAAAAGCTTGAGATGGATTTACTCAGCTTAGAATCTCTTATTAAATAGAGATACAATACAATCTAGAAATTCAGAATGGTGAATACAACTACCACCAACCTCTGATATACAATAATAAATTAAACATAATATACCTCAACTAACAACTAATAACCAACATCTAAAGTTAATTTAACAGATACTTTAGCGTAAAATTAGTTTTGAACAAGAATTTCTAAAATCAACCTAAGATGTGTTATGTAATAAGATAGAGTAATACTATAAATCAAAATATCATAAAAAGAATATCAAGACAAATTGACGAAGTTAAGGCCTTAATAAATAGTTCATTACAACTTTAAAGGTAGAAGGTGTATTAATTAAGTCGAAAGGCATCACTAGGAATTTGTAATGTCCATCAATAGTGTGAAATGTTGTTTTGTAAGTATCTACATCCACAACTCTAATTTGGTGATAGTAGCTTTGTAAGTCAACTTTAGAAAACATCCTATCCAGCCTTAGTTCATCCAAGAGCCTATCCACTATAGGAATAGGAAATGGATCCTTTATAGTGACTGCATTAAGAGCCCTATAATCAACACAAAAGCGCCAAGTACCATCCTTTTTTTTACAAGTAGAACCAGGGAGGAGAAGGAACTATGACTAGCTATGATAATACCCTATTGTAACATTCTTTGATAATTGCTCTCATAGCTTCTTTTTGGGAGTAAAGGTAACAATATGGTTTAACATTAACAAAGGCAATGTTAGGTTCTAGGGGAATATGGTGGTCTGGTCATAGTGGGGTGGAAGGCCTTTGGGAATTTGGAAGATATCTGGGAATTAGTTGAGAACATTTTGGATGGGAGGTGGTGATTGAATTTTAGGTACTGAGTTTGGTTGGTTAGGTAATGAGTGTTGAAGGGAGAGTAGGTGAAATGAGGCAACAAAATCTATTTGAATAAGATGGCATATTTGGGAATATGATGTGGATTTTAGTTAGAGAAAGTTATATTGCTTAAGGGTAATGACAGAATTTTGGTGGGAAAAGATGAGGGAGGGAATGACAAAGTTTGCTACCACTTAGCCGAAAGTTGCTAGCCAATCCAAGCCTAACACTACGTCAGCCCCTTAAATGGGAAATAAGTAACAAGCAACATCAAAGGAATGGTCCTCCAAATTCAAAGGTAGCTTAGGGTAGAAATCAGCACAATGTATGTGGTCTCCATTACCAACCATGACTGAGATTTTAGGAGCAGTTGGAACAACAATTGCAAGTGGGTAGCTAACTGAGATTGAAGGACATTGTGACTACTATCGATGTCAATTGGGACTATAATTGTCAGTCCCTTAATTCTGCCACTTATGGTGATGGAGAGCCAGAAACATCCTGAGCGGATAATTGGAAGTGAATGGGGTCTTCATGATTATCAATGTTAATAGGTGGTGTATCCTCGAAAAAGATGGTATATGGTCATCATCATCAACCATGAGTAAGAGGAACTTTCCCTAAGAATATTTGTGCCCTGCAACAAACTTTTCATCACAATAATAACAAAGTCCCAAAGTCAATGCTCTTGCATTTGAGTTTGAGGTAGGCGCATGATAGACAAAGTGGTTGAGAATCTCGACAAGGTGTTGGCCTTTGAAGAAAGATGTGGTGAGGATGCTTTTATAAATACATGGGCAAGAGTCTTTGATTTTATCTTCAACTAATTTAGCCAAGCCAATTGCTCGGGAAACGGATGTTGGCTAGTGAATAGCAAGTTCATGTAGAATATCATATGTGAGACGAAGATAAAGCAATTTAATATAATGCCTGGGCTGAGGCCAGGAATACGATTACACAATTTTTCAAATGAGGTCTAGTAATCTTGAACTGAACTAGTTTGGTGCAATTTGAAAAGTTCAGCCTGGTGGTTGGTGTAGGTAGAAGGCCTAAAGCATAATTCTAAGCACGAGTAAAGGAGCCCCAATCAGGAAAATGAAAATTCTTAGTCATCCATTTGAACCAACTCAACATTTTTCCCTTCGTATAGAAATATAATATGGATAGTCATTGTTCAGGTAACATATTATAATTGCTAAGCTTGGAATATCCATTCTAAGGGCTCATTTCCATCAAAGGATGGAAGTTATAGTTTTGGTATGTTTGGTGGGTGCAGGTTATGGCCAAAAGGTGGGATGGGCTGGGGAATAGGGTTTATGTAAAAGGGGCTTGAGATGAAGGGTTGGCAAGTGTGAGGGGAATTTATGTGGGGTGTAAAGGGTGGGAATGTAACAATGGTTGTGTTGGGGGGGGGGGGGGAATAGTTGGGGATGTGTGGTTAAAGGAATCGTTACATAGGTTGGGTTAAGTCCTAGAGGGGGAGGACCAGATTGCATATTTATGGAGGCGTTGGGAAATGGTTAGAAGGCCATGAGGTGCCCTTGTAGCCTTGTTAGTGTGACCTGTTGTGATCCTAGAAATTTTTGCAACAATTCATGCTTAGTATCGTTGTGGAGTTTGCTAGAACTCCAACTGTGATTGAAGCGATGCTAGTTTATCCATTATCACTTAGAGAGCTTCTTCGATGTCTTTAGAGTTAGTCTTTGGGGGAGGCATGGTAAGAAGATGAAAACACCAAATGTTAACATGCAATCCCTTATAAAACTGAAAGTAAGGATAAAAAGAAGATGCAAAGGAAGAAGAAAGCATAATTCATTCATCTGTAGCTCCAAGCAACAAGGATAAGATAAATAGGGTAAAACCCTAAATAATACCCAAAATAGCAATAAAAATTACTAAATATAATTACTAAACCATTTGAGCTTGTTAGAAATATGCTTGCCCGAGAAACAACTTTCCGTTAAAAATGAACTAGTAAACAAATGTCACATGTAAGTTTATATTAAATAGATTTTGTAAAAACTAAAAATAACAACTTCAAGATGCACTCTAAAAAGTGGCTTGGCATAAATCATTAAAAGAAACCATATTCCAACATTATTATTATTATTATTATTATTATTATTATTATTATTATTATTATATATATATATATATATATATATATATATGTTAAAATTTACATAACTTCATTGACCACAATTCAGTTGCCACTAATATAAAAATTATCTACAACATCGATTACGGAGAGCTTACAACATCGATTTAAAATTGATGTTATATCTCGAGCATATCTGCATTGGTTGAAAGAATCGATGTCTTGTAAGATACCAACATCCTTCTTCTAGAAGTTCATGCAGGTAGAACATTGTGAACAATGTTTCTCTGTATGTCGATTGTAGGTAGCATAACTATAGACAGCACTTATTTAAGGAAGCACTCTATATATAATCATTTAAAAAAATACTTCATTTCTCCTCTTGCACTACTTAATCTCCCAACGGCATTAAGCACTATTACGGGCTGGGACGAATCTATGAGGTATGGGAACATTTTTTCCTATTAAATATTTGGTTTGTTTTAAAATGGTGTATAAATATTATATTATTTTAATTTTATTTTTAATAAAAATATTATTTCATTGTTAATAAATTTTAATATTATAAAAGATATAAGTTATTACATTTTTATATAATCTTATTATCTTTTCAGTTTATAAATATATTAATTTTTTAAATCACAATATTATAATATAATTTTATAATATTATATTATTTTACACAATTTTTTCATTTATCTTTTCATTTATTTTTTATTTATCTTTTCTTTAACTATTTTTTACCAAATACTTTTATTTTCCTTTTATATATTATTTATTTTTTGACATTATTTTATTTTAACCAATATATTTCTTTCTTTTTTTATAAAAAATACATTATAAAATAAATATGATATATATTTATATTTTTAAAAATATTATATTTTATAATTACAATTATGACATTATAAAACTTATTAATGCAACTTAAACTTATTTTTAGTCCCTAATAAATTTATGATTTTTTTCTCCCTATTAATCTTTTATGTGTTTGATTGAATTGTTTTCTTTTTTTTTCTTCATAAATATTTTTAAAAAGCACTTTAAAAAAATTATAAAAAATGGTTTGGATAGAAGTTTAGAACAAAAGACAAAATAAAATTTTATTAAGAACTAAACATAAAGAAAAAAATTATCAAAGATAAAAAACAAAATTCACTCATTTATAAAAATCATATTTAAACAAAAAATTATTATAGTTATTATCCTCACTACCTTAAAATCCTAGATGCATTATGAAACATAATAATCATCAAAATTGCATGTTATTCATTTCAGAAACCACTAACTTTAATACCATGTGTTAAACATATAGAGATTTCAAAGTTCCAATAAGGCCTGCACATTAACTTCCCCCTAGAAACATAATCTTTGTTTATGGATGATACGTCTATCTAGCAACCTCTTAAATTCCATGGAACCTAGCTCATTGTAGTAATAAAACTTACTAAAAATCGACTGATCATGTGCATAAATGACCAATAATAAAAGGCAAACATGAAATAAGCTAATTATTGCTTCCAAGCAAAAGAAAAAAGAGAGATTATAACTTGTAAACTCACTTTGAATTAACCAACGGAGGAATATAATTCTGACCAAAAACTGATAATTAAAACTTCAACACAAGATTAATTTCCGCAAGCTAGTACAAAACTTCAACGCAAAATGGTGGGGCCTAGAAAGCTAGAGTTGAAATAATTTACATGCAATTTCTTTTGTGATTCAGATAGGTCTCTGGTACCATGATTATCGCACACACAACCGAGTCGCAGTCCTCAACAAACCAATAATCTGCCAAAAACTTGAGCAAATTATGCTTTTAGATGTTAGGGGTATTTAATCAGAGTGTTTTTTAGGAAAACGAAAATAATTATTTCAGAATACAAGGTTAACTAGAAAATATATTCAGAGATGCCATTTTCAAAGAAAATATGGAAAATTAGTTTTTCAAAAATTCAGAAAACTATCAAAAGTAATTTTTCAAATTTGAAAAATTGAAATTGAATCTTTTTATCTCTTCCTCTGCCTCCACTTCAGTCTCTCATGCGTCTGTCATCCTAACTGATGTCATCTCTCGGTCATTGTTGTTTTCACCTCTCATGCTCTTCTTGTGTATCCTACTGTGCTACCTCTCAACCTCCATCTTTCACAATCTTTTCGCACCTCCTACTCTGACATTCGCTATTCCGCTATCCTCGCCACCATCTCTTACATTCTTATGCACCTCCTCATCTAACCTTCACCACCTTTTTGTCGTTGTTGCTACCACCTTTGATACTCATTTCGTGTCTCCCATTTTAACTTTCACCACCTCTTCACATCCGTTGTCACGACCTCCATTGCCTTTCTTAATTGGGAAATGAAATTTTTAAAAATTGGATATATCTAAACACATTTTTTTTAAATTTTCATACTTTTATAAGAAATGAAAAATTGGCTTAAACCTATTTTAGGAAAATAAGAAAACAGAAAATGAAACTAAACAACCCTTAGAATTTTGATTCTAATTTTCCAGTGTGCACTAAATACTTTAGCCTATAAATCTCTACAACCATCAATCACATACAACAAGGCTAAAAAAACCAACCACAAATGAAAGACCAAAGTAAATAAAAACCCCTAATTCCTAAATTAAAACAAACATGCAAAGGATAGAGTTGCATTTCATCAAAGAGATGAGAGCTTTACAGAAACAAGAGGAACAAGGGTTTCACATATATAAGAGTGAACTAGAGGTTTTGTAGAAACAAAAGGGAACGAAAAAGAAGGAGAAAATGGTAGTGTTGGAACAAATTATAAACCCACATATAACATTTATCCTCTGAAGTGATGTAGGAAACACACCTAACTACAAGGGTTATTCACTAAACCATTGTATGCATCAAACAAATCTACAACAATTTAGCTATAAAAATATATAGGTAACCAACCACAACATTGTTTTACACTCTCTCTCAATATTGCCTTCAACACTATAGGTAGAATTGTCAAAATGGACAACCCAACCCGAACTGGTTTGTCAAGTCAAACGTAAAAAATGAGTTAGGTCAAGCTGATCCAAATTCCATATGGGCTTCCATTTTCATTGTCTAGTCTGGCCTAATGACTCATTGAGTCAATCCCATTTGGCCCATCTTTCTTTATTTTGTCTAATTTATATTGATATAAATAATAAAATAACAAAATAATATTGGGCCCAAACAAGTCTAATTCTATATGGACCTAACTTTCTTATGTCTAATCTAGTCTTATGTGCCTATTGAGCCGATACATTTACACTCGACCTATATATGAGCTTAAATTTCTTAACCTCAATTTAGCTAATTTCATCGAGACATGAGTTGATTCTTGGGATCAATCCATTTTTAACAGCCTCATAGGTTTCAATTTTCTCATAATTTCATAAAGAATATATTTGACATGAAAATGTTTTAATACACATATTATCAAATTAAATTGACAAGATAGTATCAAATTAAATTTATGATTAGAAATTATAAAGTAACTTAGGGATAAAACTAGAGTGTAGAAAGAACCAAAATAAGAGATGGTGAGTCAAATACGTTGTTGAGATGGTAATATTTGATAATATGTGCATTAATCACTAGTCTTTTACAAAAAAAAAAAAAAAAATACGTTGATGAGATGGTGACTGGTACTCCAAAAAGCCGTATTACTATTCACTTTTATTGAATTATTGACGTTGTCATAAAACAGATTAATTTTTCATATTCACAAATTGAAAACAAGTGAATTTTTATTGAAATCTTTAGCTAAAAACTTAAACCTTAGCCAAAGATTTATGAGAGGTCTTTAAGATATATAATGAACCAATGAAATAAATAAAAAACATATAAGATATTCCTCTCTCCTTGCATCATATAAACCTGATCACTTCAACTCTCGAACTCGTCACAATGGTAAGAAGGCACAATGGAACTGAACTCGTTGAACTTGAACATGAGATCATCCCCTTCCTCATATCTATTCGAATCTTCATACTCAAAGTACGTCTGAATGTGATCAGGAAATGTGCACTGTGGCAACTCAGATTCCAGTGGTGTTGACAGGTTTGCTACAGATGTCATCTCCATCATTTCCTTGAACTTGGATGACTGAAGTAGAAGCCCCAATGCTGACGTGGCACCTGCTGGACGTGGCTGATGTGGCACCAACGTGGCTTCTTCTACAATATTATTGTTATTATTGAGTGAATCCTGGTTGTTGTGGAACAGGCTAAATTCTAGTTCTTCTTTATTGGGGTTTGGGATGAAGTCATTGATAGTGCAGTTATTGTTTATGTGAGTAGGATTAATGCTATTCTGGTCACTATTGTTGGGCTTAAGCCACTTAATGTAACGGCTTAGATCGAAATTGGTCACAGCATTGAGTCCACGGTATTCGATAGCTGCCAGATCGTAGGCAGTAGCAGCTTCTTCTTGGGTAGCTGCGAAAATAATAAAGATGGTCAATTTCAGATTTTCATAATAATAATGGATAACAAATTATCAATTTTAATTTTATATTAATGATAGTGACGTGTTATTATTTCGCGCGTAAGAGAAAAAGGTTAAGTTAACAAATCTGTTAAGAGTTGGTGGGCTTCTGCTCCATTGAATACGACTGATAAGTTTGCCATACATAACCCATGCAAACCCATGGCACGGGGATAAATTAATTAAATATTAGCCGAATTGAATGTAATATTTTAATGCAATGAATGGAAGCGATTTATTAAAGTACTTTCTGGATGGTTTTCGTTTACAATAATTGTAAAAGTGCTTTCATTTAAGGTTATGGACGTGCAGGCACCAAAAACATTTATATCTTTTAGTAATTATTAAATGTCAAAATTTATACTCAAATAAGTACTTTTAGTGATTCTTAAATACAAATAAAAGTTTTATATCTTGAGAAGTTACACATTAAAGATTTATAATGATAATACAAGGGTCTTGTTAAGCTGATAAAAAATTAGAAAGAAATCTATTTTTATTAGAAATCATCTAAAAATACATTAAAAAAATCATAAAAATATATTTTTACGTATTTTAGTAAAAAAATATTTAATTCTTTAATAACTGTTCTTAAAAACTGGGTAACATTTTCTATAAAATAAAACTTTTATTTTTTATCAAACATAAAAGAAAATAATTATCTAAGGTATGTACTTTTGCACTTAAAGTCGCCATTGGTAAGTAATAGAAAGAACATGAGCATGTTAATGTACATTCTCAATATTTCATTGGTGGCTAAAAGTATTTTAGGTAATGAGAATGTACCATAAGTTCCGAGATAAAGATATTTATTGCCAAAAACTCTGCCAATCCGAGCTTCCCACCTTCCGTTGTGATGATGTCTGATCATTAATTGAAAGTCATGAAATTTTGATTATAAGATGATGCCTAATATAACTGGTGCGTGAATGGTAGATTTCGAAGAGTGAATCAATGTGTTAATATATATACCTTGCGACACCTCGGTATTTAGAAATCCCTCGAGAAAAACCACTGCTTTTCCTGCAATTTAATTTTACTCAATATTTAAGGCACAGGTTTTGTGAAAATTAATCTTGTTGATTACCACAAGAAGCTTGCGACAACACAACTTTACCTCCTCAGCGATCCAATATATTCCTCCCGTGACTGACCCTCCATTTCTTTCAGTTCGTTCAGGTAGTTCGTTAACTGCAATTTGAACACAAATTTGGTTTGTTTTATTCTAAATTAATTAATCTCACACGCACGATCCATATAATATGAAAAACCAAACGCCATATATATTAATAAAAAAGTGCTTTAGAATACCGGAAAATTAAGAATGGTATCTTGACCCCAGTATTTCAGTGCTGCTAGATCATAAGCATGTGCTGCCGCCTCTTCATTGTCATAAGCTCCTAAATAAATTAGCATACAACTTAATTTCTTAATGACTCTACATATATATACTTGGATATGATGACTCGTTTCTAATAGATTAATGTACGTACCAAGGTAGACTGAGCAGTTATATGTGAAGAATCCCCACAAGATTGAGAAGACCGCACATGGAGAGAAATCAACATATTAGCTAATTTAATTTATTAACTTCATCAAACTAGCTGCATGTATGTACTACTATATGCATGATTTAATTGATTGGAACTATCTAATTTATATAATGGTAAAGAGGATATGAAATTACCTTGTCGTCCTTTTTTGTTCTGTGTTTCATTCCAGCAATTCTTGTCCCACAAATGAGCCTCGTATCGGCCTGTCCACCGGTGCCTGAAGATGAATGAATATACCCATTTAAATGGCCAAATTAAGCCAACTATAGTTACAATTATGAAAAAGTTGAGAGAGAGAGAGAGGGGGGAAAGGAATTGAATTAACTAAGAATCAATAAATTAAAGATATATATAAAACCTAGTGACTCCTCGGTATATTGAGCTGCGTTGAGGTGGGGAGTCTCTAGGGACACTTCTCCTTGTTCGTTTCACCTTAGTAGAGGTGACAGTGTTGGTTGAGTTAAGGTTATTATTGTCATTACCAGCATTGAGTTTCTGGGAACGCAGCTGTGATGTTTTGGCCATGGAAAAGGTTGCACCATGCAAGGGGAAAGAAGAAAGATGGATATGGCGATGATATTTATTATTAATGGTGCATAGAAAATAAGTTTATATATATGTATGTGATGGAAGTATTAAAGAGGGTTTATAAAGGAATGGGCAAAAGGATGGGGTTAGAATAGATTGTGCTGGCAAACATGGGGATAGCCGGCTCAAAGATGGTTGTTTCTGGCCGTCTGTAAAATCGGCTCTATGTTAAATTCTTTCTCCCTTGTCCTCACTCCACTTTTCTGTGATGTACCTTTCAATATCTTTTGATGTCTCTTCATTTTAATAACTGTATCCTTTGTTTTCTACCTCTTAAACAAGTATTTGCGGTTTAAATTATTATCATAATAATTACATAAATATATACGGGCCCGGGGTATGATCAGGTTCCGTCTGGCTTTTTTAAATATGTGTATAACAATTGTATAAAAAAATATGGGCTATAAAGAGCAACTTTAATTTGAAATATTTTACTAAATGATGTGATATGATTTACAGATAAATTTGTCCTGTATCTATCCATTCAGGAGTTTCATCTTTAAATTCGCGACAAAAGAATCTTTTAAAGTAATCAATATTTTAAAAAAATAGTCCTTAACTACTCTAAGTTAAAAATCTCTCAAATTCATACAAAAAAAGTTAGAAATAATACAATCGTTGCTAATACTAATGCTAGTGTGAATGTGTTAGAATTTAAACCCAAGTAGGTACAATGTGTTTTTTATTTTATTTGTGAGAATATCATACTTAAATATTAAGAATTTATAATAACTATTGATAAAAAAAATATAAAATGTACAGGAACTAATTAACTAATTGATGAGTTATACTCTTAATTGAAAGTAGAGATTTAAATAATTTGAATGAATTTTTTAAAAAAAAAAAAATAAATAAATTGTGGCTTAAATTCCATACAAGACTGTTAATGTGTATGGTAATTAAGGGTTAGAAAAATTGAGCTCAAAACTGTTAATCTCAAATTATATTTATGAATGCTTGGGCGGAGATCGGATTCAAGGGTTAAGAATTAGTTAATTCACACTTGAACCAAAATCATCAAACTAGTTTAAAACTTTTGCAAGATTAATACATAGTATTTTTAAGCTGGTTAAATATCTATAGCTTAGCTTGACTGGGTAAATTTTGAAGTAGAATGTGATATACCTAATTGCCAACATGTAGATGGGGTTGAACTATTTATTCTATATTTTGAAGAGAAAAGTAAAATGTAATATACCAATATAAGTTACCCAATGCTGTCTCCTTAGACATGCAATTTAACAGTGAGCAGTTGCCCCATGTTATCCGTGTAATTGTAGGTGTAACTACCCCATGTGGACGATTAAAAAGTTTATGCAATTTTTGGGGTTAGGGTTAAAGTGTACTCCGCTTTTCTACCATTTCTGAATTTGCGATCTGTTTGCAAAGTGCAAACTTTAATGTTGGTGGGGCCTAAGAATTAGATAATGGTTGCAGTGAGTGACCATTTGGTTCTTATAGGATGGAGATGTACCTGACTGCCATGCACACTGAATTGTTAATGAGTAAACGACACATGCATTTTAGCACTCAAAATAGATATGCATTGATTAGTCATGCTTCGGTGTTTAGTAGAAATTTGGTAAGCAAACAATCGCTCATTTTCAAACACTTACTCTCACTCCCACTCACTGAGGGTCACCTAAATTACACCTAATACCCAAAAGCCATTTACCAGTCGCCACTGCTTATTTGCTTTCATTTGTTATGTTAAAAGTTACACATTTTCGATTTTCCATTGTAACTCTATGGATTTTTAATTAATGACATAAATATTAGAGCTTTCTGATCTCATGCCAATATTTTCCAATCTGGTTAACACAACCCAAACAGATAGGAAGGAAGAGGGAGAGGAGACAGAAAATATCTGGGATGTTATGCTTAGAGACTTATTGAGTAAAAATGTTTTAAGATTTATATCTATTCAACAATTTGCAGGATGAATTTCCACTCTGTTTTAATATGTTATTGAAGCCTCGTTCAGTTATTTAAGAATGTTTTTTTCATTTTATCACTTCTATTTAAAAAATGGTTCTTATCACAGTTAGTCTGGGTCACAAGTTTTTCAATTCATTCAAAACGGAGGCAAGAGTCTAGGGGAAAAGTGTTTGATAAAATAAAATGACAAATTTTTGGTATCTGAAAATTTTGAGAAAGGGTATAGCTAGATAGTTTAAAGCAAAGAAAATTTCCAAACTAAAAAATTGTTTAGCCCACTTCAAGGAGACAGATCACAGAGAACCCAATCTATGACTTATAATAAGTAAGGTCATATTAATTGTATATCACTCGACCAATCCCATAGAGTTATATATGATAACTAATTTTTCTTTACTTTTATCTACTTTATTTTATTAGGGATATTTGTGTCATGTTATAAATACATTTTTTCTTTCGTTTTTTTCTTATAACTTTTTTTTTTCTTTCATACTAAATATCCTATATATAAAATCATCTTACATTTTTTATTTTTTATCTCCATTTTTCTTTGACTTTTTTTTTCTTATAAAAACACCATTAGATATACTTATACTTTTGACAATCTTAGTAGAATTCAAAATTTCCAGAGATGTTGGACTATATTAAATTTGTGTGTTTTTTTATTTTACTTTCTACATGGTTTCGTTTATTTATTATTTCATATATGTTGTGGTAAGAAATAGTAGCTTATTTTTATTATTTTGAAACAAACTTTACTAAATAATCTCTGAATCATTATTAATTAAATAAATATTATCGTATAAGAAGAAGAGAATTATCACATTTGTTCATATGCCTAGCATTAATGTATCTAGAGACATACACTTAGTTAATTATCTATAAATATAGTTAGTTTTATTCACAAATTACAAATAAATAATTATAATTAAATTTGTCTCATAAATATTTTAAAAAATACACGAAATTGTATACAAATATCAATGTGATTATTGAAAAAGGTGATTTTGTGCCAGCAAGAACAATTTTTATCAAAGGTAATTATGTTGATTATATAGGGAGGGAATGTTAATTCTTTTATGGTAGTTTCCTAAAATTTCTTAATGAAAACTATACAAGATTTTAAAATTTTATGATTCTCATATGTTGATACAATAATGAGAGTGACAAAGAGACTTATCTGAATTCGTAATGTTTTTATTGTTCTTGAATTTTCTGTGAAAATTGATATGCCATTTTCCTTCCCTTCCCAACTCCTTTTGATGGTGGTTTTTAGAGTCTTATAAATCAATTAACCATAATTTTGTTAATTAACTTTTTTTATCTCCTTTCAATGTATCACGTAATCAAAACAACTTTATAACTTTAATCAACTTTTAACTTTCATGTCTTTAAAAGACATAAACTTTCACCACACTCAATAGTACAAGTATATAACATAATAGGATGAGAATGAAATAAATAGAAACATGACTTTAATCGAATTCACAAATATCATAACAATACAAGCATAATAACTATATATGCATACACGTAGATAACCTTTGATGCAATAAGAAAGCAAAACATTCAACGCGTGCACTACGTCTACTACACTAACATGCTCAACATTATGCAGAGAGTCAAAAAAATTAAATATAAACCATCCAATAAGGTAGCAGAATCATAACAATACTCAAATTTATACAAATGAAAAATATTATTTCCAATCTTAAAATTAAAACCTAAACAATCCAATTTTACAATAGAAAATAATTTCTAGCATAATTAGGAACATTAAGACACTTTTCAAGATCTAGACAACAACATACCAATGTTCAGAATCAATCTATAAGTCTCAATTCCTTCTATTCGTGCCTTCATTTTCTTCCCCATATATAAATATTTTTCAGTTCCTTTTATAGGCTTGATACTGAAAGGATCTCTACGTAATATTAGACACACGAGTAGTAACACCAAAATACAATCACGAAGTATTATTAAGTACTTCATTAATATTTGTTTCAAAACTTACATAAACATAAAATGTACCTTTCATTTCGAACCAAGGTTATTTTTCAGATAATCTTTCTAACCAACCTTCTTGCAGGAGAAGCATTTCTAGTCCTTCTGGAGTTTGCCCTCATTCACTTTAATTTGGACTTTGTCCTTCTTGTTCTTCTTTCCTGGTTTGTTCTTGTTATTGTTATTGTTAGCACCATCATCATAAGTCATGAGATGGATAGCATGATCATTCACTTTCTTCAATCTCTCTTCCTCTTAAACTAACATGGGCATAATTTTTTGAAAATTCCATTTATCCTTAATGTTGTTGTAATTCACCTGGAACTGGCCAAATTTAGGAGGAAGAGAGTTCATGACAAATTGTATACTAGAAAGGATTCATTCACTTTCATTTCCATTGACTTCAACCTTGCTGCCAAATTAGTCATTCTAGTCACATGATCATGAATAAGGTGTGACCAATCAAACCTTTTAATCATTAGCTCACTCATAAAAGTCCCTACAATAGACTTATTAGTTATGTCTAATTGTGAATACTCCTTACTCACTTTCATGAATTCCCTTGTATTTTCTGTTTTAGGCATACATGGCTTAACATTATCAGCCATAGTCATGCACATCAAGTTCAATGATAGTCAAATAGACCTTTGTCAAGCCTCATAAAGAAATTTGTCAACATTCATAGTAATCTCATCAATGGTTTGGGCATTTTGTCCATAACTATTGGTAGATCTAGGTCAAGCACACTAGTTGAAACTGAATTTGTTCAGACCAATCAGCATAGTTAGCCAATTAAACTTGACCATACCATTGTCCAAATCAAAAAAATATATTAATGGAAGTCGTAGACAATACACAAGCTTATTCATCAATGCTTTGAAAAAATTTAATAGCTCAAACAAACAAATGTAGTTATACATTTAAACTTACTTATGGTGATACTTAAACGAACAATTTCAACTAAATCATGATGCTAAAATAAATATATCTTAATAGACAATTAATGATATGCATGCATGCTATCCTTGAATATTTCTTAATGTCATCAATTATAAGTAATGGTGCACTTTAGGGTGACACAAATGTTCCTTATAAATCATTAGTAATGATTAATCACAAATCAATAAATATTGTATCCTTAATATAGCATCAAAGTCATTGCAATGCAATGAAGTACAATTTATCATAATTTGGAATTAAACAAAATAATAGATTTGACCATTTGGTGATTAACAATTAGGGATGGAAATCATGTCCACCCTGATTTTGATGGAGAAAATTCACGTTGTTGGTCTCCGCCCCCACCTCGCTTATATGTTAAATAAAATTTCATACATATATTTTTAATCTCACATGTCTTTGTGCAAATCTACACCCCTTGGACCATTAAAATTAAAATATAATTAATAACTTAACATATAATTTATTTAATTAATTAATAAATTAAATATAATTAATCACTTAATATATAATTTATTTAATAAATTATAAGTAAATTTAAATTTCCCATGCAAATAGGTCTTAGACAAGGGGATCCAATGATCCTATTTCTGATTTTAATTGTTGCACAAGGTTTAGGGGGTCTTATTAAAAGTGTTTTTTAATCAAATCTACTGTCTGGGGTGAAGTTAGGGAGATAGACTTTGCAAGTTTTGACCCAATAGTATGTTGACGATACCATTTTTTTTGTGGCACCAGTAGTTCAGAATATATATACTCTCAAGAGTGCACTTAGGTGTTATGAATTAGTTTCAGGATTAAAAATAAATTTTACAAGAGCAGCCTAGGAGGAGTAAGGGTAAATAATGAATAACTAGAGTCCTTTGCTAGGATTCTTAACCATGGAGTAATGCAACTGTCATTCTTCTATCTGAGGTTACTTGTGGGGGCTAATAGGAGGTGTGTGAGAGTTTGGAATCCAGTTCTGGAAAAAATGAAAGCAAAAATTACTTCCTAGAAACAAACAAACTTATCTCTAGGAGGCGGATTTGTTTAATTAAATCTACTATCTCGTCCATTTCCTTGTATTATTTGTCTTTTTTCAAGATTCCAAAGAAAGTGGTTCTTACCGTGCAAAGTCTGCAAAGGATATTTCTCTGGGATGGATCAAATGAAGTTAACAAAGTTGCTTGGATCAAGTGAGAGCTGGTGTGTAAAAAGAAAAATAAAGGGGGTCTAGGTATCAAAGATGTTAGGGCATTCAACAAAGCGTTCATCGACAAGTGGCGTTGAAGAATAATTCAAGGGAGTACTCTCTCTATATTAAAGTTCTACAAGCAAAGTATGGTGAAGATATGAGAAGGAACATAAATCTGAGGCAACAAAGAGGTGAGTCTGAATAGTGCATAGATATATTAAAGGTAATATGAGGAGGAACATATATGATGTGGGATAAGCTGGTTGGTTTTTGGGCAATGTTAAACACATTAGTCTTTGTTCAAATTTTGGGATGGGAAGTGGGGTGGATCGTAAGATCTCAAGTCTTTGTTTCCAATATTTTATGCACTATCAACTCAAAAAGAGACCTTTCTATATGAGGTTGAGGGCTGGATTGGTGACAGTTAGGTATGGAATTTTAGGTGAAGGAGAGAATTGCTTAGATGAGAGCAAGTGTGGATCAGTGAGGTGGTAGGGTCTCTTAGTGAGGTTCATTTGAGGCGGGGTGTCAAAGATGGCTGGAGATGGGTAGGCAGTTCAGGCAATAATGTTCTCTACTCCATAAGAAAAGCTTGTCATTTAGTCTGTGGGGAGTCCCTTGGTTCTGTGTCGCGATTCTTTAGCAGGTTGTGGAAGGCGAAGGTGCCTTCCAAGGTCTTGGCATTTTCCTAGAAGGTAGCTCATAATAGGATCCCAACGAAGGTTGAATTAGCAAAATGCAGTATTATCCTATTTGCTAATGCTTCTTGTTCAGTATGTTGTACAAATGTGGAATCGATGTTACATTTGTTTTTCACATGTGAATCCAGTTGCCAGGTTTAGATGAAATACTACAGATAGTTAGGTTATTTATGTGCTCTAACCTCGGATTGTCAATCTCATTTCTAGAAACATTTAGGTCTTATAAAAGTTTTGGGGAAAGTGTATAGGGATATTTTGTGTATTATTTGGTTGACAACTTTGTGAAAAATCTGGCTGGCAAAGAATTCCTTGGTATTCCAAGGGGTGTCTTTCAATGTTGAACACTTTTGGCAGATCTCTTTGTAAAGATCGTGGTTGTGGGTGCACGGGTATTATAAAAACGCATCTTTCTCCTTCTATGATTGGTCTCTACAACAAATATATTATCTTACAAAGTTTAGTTAGTGGATCATTCTACTTAATTATGGCATTGAACTTTGTCATAGTAGTAGGGGTATTTGTATGTCTGAGGTTAGTTCTCTAATATGTTTGTAATATGTAAACACTATCATGTCACTTCTTGTAACATGGGATGAGTTAAATTTGTCTTTTCCAAAAAAAAAATTAAAATTATAAAAATAATATAATAGGTACCTGTAAGTATAGCTTAACCCCAACATATCGACAAGGATAGAGACAAATGTTAAAATTTTATATTTGTCTCCTTTATACATAACTCCGCCCTTGTCTTGCACTTTTCGGGGACAGGGATGATGAGGATCAGACCCGCCCCTACTCTGTCTCATTGTCATCCCTATTAACAAATCCACTTTACATTTAGTTTCAAATTAAACATATATTATTACCTAGCAACTAAATATGTACCCATTAAAATCACTATTATCTTTGGATATATAAATAATCTAATAGTATACATAAATCATTTACTGAGAACAGTCAATCAGCTTTTTGACTATTCATAAATGTCTTATAATAATGAATTTTAATCTATAAATCAACAAATATATGATTTAGCGTCTCTATTCTATGAATAATTGAAACAAATGATCATTAATTTGGAATCAAATAAACTTTAAAATTTTGTTACTTTAGTGGCTAACAAATTTATCGTACACTTAATTTCAAACAAGTATGCTCTGCACACATTTATTACTATAAACACTAAATAATATTCTCCTTAATTTTTTTCAACCTATAATATATATAAAATGCGAAAGAAAATTATGCCTGGATCCATAAAACAAGGTTTCTCTTTGATACGCCATGACATCTTCACGGGAAGAACATCATTAATGAAAATTACAAATTTACATCATAGATACCACATGTATATTTTTTTATGGTAGCTTTCTAAAATTTCATTAAAGGAAACTACAAATAATTTAATGATTTTCACATGTTCATACAATAACGAGAATAACAAAAAGACTTACCGAGATGCATAATGTTTTTTTTGTTCTTAAATTCTCTGAGAAAATTTTTACCAATTTTCTTTCCCCTTCATAACTCCTTTTGTCTTTAATATAGCCCCTAACTTTATGAACTGCTTTTATTAAAGTCGGTCGATTAAATTACATATACCATATTAATTACATTACTCTAACGTGGAGAAGTTAGTACAACTCTTAATTGACTTATTAATCAACATTTTCATAACTTATTATTGAATCAAATTGTTGATGTTTGGAAGAGATTCTCGACATCAATTAACTTATTAATCAATATTTTCATAACTTATTATTGTTGATGTCTTGATGAGATTCTCGACAACGAGGAAATTAAATGTTTATGATTAACTAAATTGGGAATATTTTATGATAATTTCCTTCTATTGTGAAAAGATAAAGTAATTTAGCAGTTCATTATCTAGGAAGAAACTCTCTTTTACTTGATTCTAAGAGAATTCATAGTAATATTTCTCATGGTATTCAAACTGCTATTCTAATAGAAAGATATATGATCTTTTCCGAGTAAAAAATATTTAAGATTATTCAAATATTATCTAAGTAGTTTAATTATTTTTTTAAACGACAGAAGCTAATTTTTGTTACGCAAAGTAATTAATATATGAAATTCTTAAAATATCCAATTATTAACCTTTCTAAACATGCAAAACCACAGAACATAAGTGGAGTGAAGGATAAAAATTGAAGTTTATCTGATACATATAGAGAAATTAATTTATATACATTGTCAATATAAGAAATTCTTACACTCACATTTAATTATTACTTTTTATTTATGTGACTTTTAAAGTAATAATAAGTAAAGTCAACAAATTTACCATGAATGAAAGGTTGTAATTGAATGTCAAAAATCTTTACACTGACAGTATATACTAATTAAACTCATATATATATATATATATATATATATATATATATATATATATAATTTCATGCAAAATAGTTATGATTATATATATTTTAAAAGAATATAAATTAAAAGTAACTATAAATTATTTAAGTAGTTTACCTTTTCTTATTAAAATATTTCTCTAAATATGTTACTTCTAATAATTATTTTATTCTATTTTTCTGATTAAGGTTTTATAATTGAGTTGACACTTCTTTAAATATAATACGAACAAATTATACCACAATATAATTGTTTGTGATGAAACTTGTTTGTGATAAAAATAAATATTTAAGATCAACAAATTATCACTTCTGAATCTAAAAACCAAATAAATTTATATTTATTTGAGCAACTTTTAGAATACAAATGTATGCATGTGTGAATTCTTTTTAGTTAAAATGGTTGTAATTAATGAAGTCCCAAAACATGAATGTTGACTTAGAAGGTATGAAAGCTGATAAAAACATGATTTTGTTCACGAAAAGGTTGTTTCAAAAATAATTAAATGTGCAATAAAGATAAAGAAAATGCTATGTAAATTCTCAAAGAAAAACCTCAAAGTTCTAATTCTAATGAAAACAATAAATGCATAAATGTAAATCTGAAAAGAAATACCTCAAAGTTTCTAATGTTAACAAAAACAGTAAATGAACATGAAAACATTAAAGATTAAAAGCAAGTAAATGCATGAAAATAAATTAATAATAAAGGAAATTTGCAGAATGAACTACCATCAAAATGGTAAAAACATACATTCTAATTGTTTTACTCGTTACCATGCCTAGGTATTTTGAGTTATGCAAGATTGTGTATAAATGTTCCAAAACCCTTTTTGGCATGAGTGAAGAGTATTTATAAAGAGTTTTCCTCAACAGACACTTGTCCCTAAAATTTGAAAAACAAAATAATATTTTATTTCCTACAGAAATAAACTACCAAAAACCTCTTAACTTTTGATAACTACCCCTACAGATAGCAACTTCCATTTTTTGACCTTTGACTCTTATCTGTTGACTTGTTTTAGTTCTTAACTCCTCTCTAACTTGCCTCTTACAAAATGTATTGTCTCTTCGAGCGTCTTTCTTCTCAAATCCTTTTTGCTAAGCCATTTGCTCAAGCTTCTCCATTTTAGTGTCCCTGTCTCAAGTAACAAGACTTAATGTTAGACATTTTTTTTACTGTTGGCTCGAGCAATCAATCCCTTCGTCCTTTTTTTTTAGGTCAAACTTTGACTTGGTGAAGTTTGGTTATGTAACCTTTCGATCTTGAAAAACTTTTCCTTTAATATCTCCCTTTAAAATGTTGTCTTCCTCTATATTAACACACCTTCCATGTCATTTATTAAATGTTATTATTCTTGACTTATCTATGGTAGTCCCTCAAAATACCAAAAATATCGACATAAATTCTTATATCTTAAAATTATTTTTCTCAGCCCAACAATAATTATACAAGCATTACATTTTTTTAAAAATATTACTTTTATACTTTTACTGAAAGTATTAGTATAATATTTGAAAAAAAAATATTAGTATAATATTTTAAAACATATAAAAGTGTTAGCATAATATTTTAAAGAGAAGTTAGTCTTAAAAAAATAATAGAGTTACATGTCCTTTGATAAAAGTTTAAGAAGTACTGTTACTATAATTTGTCTATAATTATATGATAAATAGAATAATTTTAATATTAATTTCTATTATTTAGTTTTGTTTTTTAATGATAAGAAAACATTGATTTTTTTTAAGTAGCTAAAGCAATATTTTTTAAATCAAAGATGGAATTTTAACACAAGGTGTCAAAAATCCAAAGCTACGATGCTAGGAAGACATTGGTAGTAATTGACCAATAGAGTGGAATGCTAAGACAACTTGTGTTATTCTTAAAGCAAATCTATTGGTATGTTAGGGCTTAAATATTCAACTTGTATTTATAAAAAATATAAAAAAAGTGTATTGGAGGACCCTCCGAGATCGGGTATTCCCTGGGTTAGAATGAAACGTCGGGACCGAGTAAGCCCTCGGGTAAGTCAGCTTACTAAAAGATAGGATCTAGGTATAGGTTGATGCATGGGAAAAAAGAAACCTACTACATGAAAAGACCCCTCTACCCTTGGAAAGTAAAGAAGAAACCCTAAAATTTATGCAGGCCCCAATAAAAACATCCTATAAATAGTAAATCACCAGTACATGTTTGACTACTAAATTATAATATTACTTTCTTGCTGAGACATTGTACCTTTTCAGTATGATAGTTGACTCATCTTTGACTTAAGTATCTGAGTGCATTTACGAATACCTCACCTATATCGGTGTAGAACAACTATTGAATTAAAATCTCATAGTGCAGGATGAAATGCTCGATAAGTTTGTATAAGAACAAAAAGTAATTCACTAATCTTTTTTAATCATGGTACAAAATAGTGTAATTCTGAACATACAATAATGTCACATTAATTATTCATTTATGCACAATATCACACTAATTAGTCATTAACGTGAAATACCATATAGAAACATTAAGCTAGTGTTAAATTTTTAATCCATGTTTTTATTAAATAAAAAAAATGTTGACAAGGAAAGTCAATGTCCACTTAATGGAATCTTGCCTTAAAATATGGTTTTGTAGAAACATCTTCTTTAAATTTTTTTTAATATTTTTTAAATAAATATTGATAATTTTTCTTAAAAGGAAAAATATTTTTGTGATCCATCATAATTTCAGTTGCAACTTCAAGCACCAATTTTCTCATGACACCAAAAATTTTAAAGATAATTTTATAAATACCATCTTAGAAAAGAAAAAGGGCTTTTTATGAACTGTTAAATGTAGTATTTTAAAAATTGGCTCAAACCTTTTGATAGATATGGCCAGAGGGCAAAACGGAATCGGATATATCATTTCAATCTTTATTTCTCTTCTTGAAACTCATTTTCATCCTCTCCTTATGCTCTATAGGTATGATATTTATGTCTCATTTCATTTCTGTCAAGTATTTAGTATATTCGTACTCGTCTCATATCTGCAAAAAAAATTATAATAAAAAATAAATTATTTAAATATAATGATATTAATTCAAAAATTATTTAATTAGACACAAAATTTATAATTTGTGAATTAAATGTTAAACTTGTCGTGACATCCCAAAGTTGTAATTAATTTGGGAAGAAAAGAAGAATTTCAAGGTCATTTGCTTTGAAGATAAGAGGGTCATAAATTAAAGATACAAGTTTGGAGGTAGTCATCAAAATAAATACGAGATAGGGTAGAGACAATCCATGAGATGTATATACTTTTCATACTCATACACATATCCAGTTAAATTAAAAATTCTCGATCAACTTTAAAATAAGTTAAAAAAAAATGAGTTAAAAAATTAGCTATCGGTTGTGGATTTAATTATCATCCCTATCAATTCATCAAATTGGTCTGTTTGGAAACTGATAACTAGTTCAACTTATTTGTATGATTGGTCATGACATCAAATCCGGACAACTTGTTAGCTCAACTAAGTTTGTGGTTGGACTGTTGACTCAGTGTCTCAGTGGTTTCCACGAATCAGTCCAGGTCAAACATATATTTAAAAAAAAAAAACAATTAATGAAACCACGTCATTTCATGCTAAAAATAAGCAAAACTTCATGAAAACTTAAAAATAAAAAATGAGAAAGCGCTCATGCAGTGTTGCCAGAATTGCAATTTGCAAAGCAGAAGCGGAAATAGAAAACCCAAATTTCCAAAGTCGCCCTCATGCATCGTCGTGCCATAAGCGCATCCATCACCGAGTAACTTGTGCTGGAGTAGCTCATTGCCATAGTCATCTAGCATAGCCACGGGTGAAGACGCACAGAGTTGCTCGTTCTCATTCTCCACAGCGTGCTCTAATCTGCGCTCTTGTTCTCGTTCTCCACTCTTAAGTTTGTGAATTTGTGATATTAATTGATTCTAGGGTTTGAGAAAAGCATTGAGTAAAATTACATACTACATTTACTGATAGTTTAATAAAGTATGTACAATAAAAAGTTAGACTTTCAATTACAATATCTTACCTATAATAAGGTTATTTTCTTTATAAATTAATATTTTAAAAATCATATAAATGATAAATTATAATTAAACATCCATATAAATTATCACTGCATAATTAAACTCTTTACTTATTTACATTCTAGATTTGAATTACTAAATTAGCATTGAGTATTATTTTTGAGATTTTAGAGTTTGTGAATGAGATCATAATTTAATTATATGTAATGGGAATTTTTAATTTTTTTTAACACAGGACTAAGTTATGAGGTCAACCATTAACTCACTAATTCAACTTCTAACCCATTAACCTATTTTTATTGAATCAATTGCTACTCAAATTTTCAAAACATTAATTAAATGTGTATCCCAAAATCAATTCACAATATCTTTCATCCATATTCATGACTTCATTTATTAGCTTTTGATTTGACATAAACAAGTCTCCCCATAATCAAGATCAATGTGATCTTTCAAAAGAAAACAACATCTACAAGTCATGTATCTCATGAAAAAATGTCATTTTTTTAAAAAGTATAAAATATTTTTATTCAAAACAATTGCAGAACATCTTCTAATCCCAACATATGATTAGAAGAGTCTCCATGTATACAAAATATAAGTATGGATTACCTTAGCATGATTAGATATACCCCACCTAAGATTATATTACAAATGAACAAAGTATAAGTGTTCCCTTTAGACTCATCAGCTATCTCTTTTCAACTACTTTAATACAATAATATACAATAATTTAGATTTATAGACTAGGATCACTCATAAATAGAGAATGAGGTCTTCTTCCTTAGACCCTAGTTGATCCATAACTAAGAATTTTGTAGTGTGATTTGTCAAATTTTTGTCATTGGGATCTTTAAGCATATCAATGCTTTTCTTGCAATCCAAATGGATTAGGAAATTGTCAATCATATTTAACACATGATTATTTTCTATATGTTTTTTATAATAAGTTTGAGATGCTGTCACAAATAAAATATTTACAATGTAGTACCTTAAACTCCAAAAATCTAAAAATGTCATCTTATTAGGGAAGATGTAGAAAACACCGATATCAATTTATTTTTTTTTAATAAATACCAACTACAGTGAAAACGTTCTGTTTTAACGACGTACAGAATGTAGTTAAGAGTATCTTATACTCATTCTTTTCTCTTCTTTTTTTTTTTTTTTTTTGGTGAATTGAGTATCCTAGAGATGTTAATAGAAAGACCAATGCTACTTTAAAAAAGAAAAAAAGAAAGACCAATGCTAGATTTTTTTAAAGAAAATCATTAAATGCACAAATCATGAATTGGACAAAAATTATACATGAATATTAATTTATTTTTAATTTTTTAAAAATATGTAAATAAATCACCTGTGAATCCATTTTCAGGAAATCAATTTCTTAAATACATCATGTATGCACGCAGGATGGATATGTTCAATTGGTACATTGTTCACTAATTTCTTCTTTTTTTATAATAATATATATTATATTACATTTTTCACTAATATAATAATATATACTAAGAAAAAAAAGTTATAAATAATAGTAGACAAATACAATTCATCATATTATAAGTTAAGACTTAATTATTATAAGTGCTTTTTAATTATACTAAAAATACCCTTAGATATGTTAAAAAATATAAATCTATTTTTTATATTTTATCAATATAAACTATTATTTTTATACTTTATGTTTATTATTCTCTAAATCCTTCTCGTTTATTTTTTTTTTCCTTTTTTCACAAATAATCTTATGGGATAAATTTTTTTTTTTCAATAGACAAATGTTAGTTTTTTAATGTATTAGTTTTATGGTGTAACGAATTTTTTATTGTTTTTTTATCATTAGGTATGTAAAAATGAGTTTAAAAACAAAACTGCATAACCCATTCAATTGGCTGCACTCCATCCAGTTTTTTGCAAAGATTTAATCGGTCTATTGGCCAATTCCTAGTTTAACCAATTGGTCTAGTTATTAAAACCTAACTAAATGCTTACTTTTATAACAAATTATAGATTGTATTATTAGTAACTTCAAGTTGGTCAAGTGGTAATTAATCTTCACATGTGGAAATGATAAGAAAAAAAAAATTCACCGTTCGAATCTCTCAACTAATAAAATCTCTCAACTAATAAAACTAAAATATAAATAATTAATATTTACTTATAAAAAACTTTTTGAAAACACTACGTAGAATATTTAAATACTTGAATTCAAGTAAAATGTAAAATTTGAAGCAGCAGCTTGCTTTGTCACATGCAGTTATGTTTAAAAAAAAGTTAAGTTCAAAATAGTTGTTATTTATTTTAAAACAATTATTTTATTTTATTTTAGTAGTTGTGATTAAAATTGTCAATTTTTCAGATTGTTAGTTTTGCTTAAAAACAATTATTTTGTTTTGCTTAGTTATGATTTAAAAATATTTATTTTAAAAATAAATAACTACTTCAACATTGTTAAAATCAAATAACATAATATTTGAGTTTATTTAAAATTAATTAAAATCATACATCGATAAGTTTTATAGATCGAATTACAATAACATCTCTCAATTTTTATCAAATTACATACAATTTCACTATTTTATTTTATTACATTTAAAAATATTACACTAACATCCCTATGTGTTTAAAAATATTACACTAGCACATCTTTCAAACCTTATAATAATGCTCCAAAAGTAGAAAAATAATGGTTAAAAAGATAAAGATACATGTGTAATTATATTAAATTTCATGGGTATTGTTATAATTTACTCAATTTTTTTAATTTTAGAAGTTGCAATTTGTACTTAGAAACAATTCAAAAATATAAGTTTCTTTTTTAGATAATTAAAAAATAAGTTAATATTCTCTTTGGATGTAAATAAGGTAATATTTTAAAACTTTGCTACACAAATTTTTACTTTTCATTGTTTTCAACTTTTAGCTTACCAACTTGAAAAAGAAAAAAACTTTGAAAATACCAACAAATATTGGTTGAACTTTATCTTTTATTTTCTTTGTTTGCTTCTCTCTTATTTTAATACCTCTCTTTTCCTTAAATAAATTAATTAATTAAATTATTTACAAATTCTAATTTATAATATAATATTTTTTTGCAAAAATTTTATTTTCAAATCTCAAAATTATTTTTAGTTACTTTATTATATATATATATATATATATATATAGGGAATTCCTCCTTTTGATGTTCACTGTTCAAAATACATATTTTACACTTTTTGAAAAACAAAAAAAGAAAAAGTTATTCTCTTAAAGTGAGATACATAATTGTCTTCCTATATCTATAGTTTATAATATAATATTATATTACATGTTATATCGATATTATTAATAAAGAGAATCTCTTTTTTACGTCCACTTTTCAAAATACATATTCTACCCCTTTTGAAAAACAAAAAAGAAAAAACTATTCCGTTAAAAGTGAGATTCAAACTCATGATCTCTTCCTCCCGATATATAGACATTGCCACTAGATTGACCTTACGAATTTAAGAAAAAAATTATTTTAAAATATTTATATCAAACATACATAATTGTCCTAGTATATATATAATCTATAATATATAATATTATATACTATATCTATGCTATTAATAAAGAAATTTTCTACTTTTGATGTCCATTTTTAAATATCTATTCTACCCTTTTAAAAAAAAAATATTTTGTTAAAGAGATATTTGAACTCACGACATCTCTCTTCCCCATATATGAACTATACGACTAGATCAATCTTATAACTTTAAACAAAAAACTACTTTAAAATATTAATATCCAACATACACAATTCTACTACCATATATATAATCTATAATATATAATATTATAGTATATACTATATTTATACTAGGGGTGTTTATGGTTAAGGTTGGTTCGGTTTTGAGGAAAATAAAAATCGAATCAATTAATTTTAATTGGGTTGGTTTGGTTTTCTAGAATTTTTCTCTGACCAAAATCAAATTGAACTAATGATAATCAGGTTGGTTCGGTTCAGTTCCAAGGAAAATCGAAAAAAAAATCATTTTTTTATTAAATTGTAAAAGAGTCATTTTATACCTACAACTAGCCAAAACCTTTCAGTTTACTAAATTCATAATTTTATAACAAAATACCAAGTGCTTTATATATATATATATATATATATATATATATATATATATATATATATATATAATTAGTCAAATTAAACTATTAAAATAACACAATACAATACAAACAACAAATTATATAAATTTGAAGTATAAAATAAATTTACTAACTTAAAAATATAAAATAACGTTAGGTCAGGATTTTGAAATGCAAAACTCTAAAGAAAACAAGTTACTAAATTTACTAACTTAAAAATATAAAATAAATATATAATAATAATATAATATACATAATTTTGGGTTAAGTCGGGATTTTGAAATGCGAAAACCACGAGCCGAACCAAATATGGTCAGTTCTGGTCAATTTGGGTCGGGTTCAGACTTGATCAAGTAAAAAAATTGAATCAAACTAATTGGTTCAGTTCGGTTTACTGGGTTCTTCGGGTTGACCTGAACCGATGAACATTCCTAATTTATACTATTAATAAAAGAGATTCTCCTTTTTTATGTCCACTTTTCAAAATACCTATTCCCCATGTCTGGACTTTGCTACTAAATCAACTTTATAACCATAACAAAAAAAATATTTTAAAACATTTATATCCAACATACATAATTTCCCTACTATCTGTCCACATTTTATGACTATTCCACTCTTCTAAACATTTTGTGACTTTCCTCACTCTCGCAAATATAACTTCTCTCATATTGATAAATGCACATATGCACCAATTATATCTTATCGCAAATCAATTTTCCTTAAACACTATTAATATATATATATATATATATATATATAATCATAAATATTTTTAATAAAAATGCAAATACACAGGCATGACAACATTTTTTGAATTCTATTTCAACTCTTTCTTATCTCCATTCTCTCAAATTCATTACAAATCTGACATATTCGTTCATGATCTAGCATGTTTCTACCATGTTATCAGAAACAAGAAAGTATAAAAATTTACAAAATATATTTCAAAGCATACTAAACTAAAATCATTACATGCAAAATGACATAGTGAATTATTTATATTTTATCATTTTATTCAAAATATAATGAATTAAAATCTCAAAATTGTAATAACATATCAAAATAGAAATGTGAATACACAAGTGTTGCAACACCTATGTTTTTGCTAGTATTAATGTTGATATAAAAAAATCATTTAATGTTCTAAGCATATAAAAAAAAATTCTACTAAAAATTGTAATGTACCTTTAAAAAATGTTATGAACGGTTAGCATTTTCTCAAATTTTTGGAGGCACTTCTTCAAATGTTTAAACTATTCTTCAGTTTTTCCTGGTGCCATCCGTTAGAATTTTCAACAAATCCCTTTGTGATCTTCAATTCAAAGAAAATGATAAGTGGTTAGTTATTTGTGGAAGTTTAGAAATCATTGTGTTTGATAATTATACATATGATAGGAATGCTTTGATACAAAATATACCATTTACTTCATGGATGTGCTTTGATGAAAAATTCAAAGACTTTAACTACTCTTCAACCCAATGGTATATTAAATCAGGACATTTTATTTTAACACATATTTTTTAGAAATTGCAAAACATTTCTATTATCTTTTATCCAAGATTATATAACTTTTACCCTTACATGCTCATTCTCATCCTTTCCTTATTTTCTATTCGTCTCTTCTCCCTAATATGCTCATTCTCATCCTACAACTTTCATTAACCTAACTTTGGAGTTGTACAACCTCATAGCAATTTCTTAACCATCATTTATAATTTTTCTTCTATGCATACAATATGATATTTTTGAAATATGTCAATATTTAGTTCTAGATCAATTGATCTAGAATTTATCTTTTTATGTGTTCTAGATCAATTGATCCAAAAAATAAGGATATTTTTTAGTTGTTTTTTGTTTCATGGGGTGTAATAGAAATTTTGGAGGTTCTAAAACAAATTACCTTAATAAAGTTTCATGTTGGATAGTTGGGTGTACTGAATGGACTTTTTTTTTTACATATGAATTTATACTATTTACACCCTTATTTTCAAAATATCCAACCTACCCTTGTGACTGTATAAATCATGTGCACCCTTCTTTTTATGTTTTTGCTTCTTTTTCCTTACCTACAATTTGTCACTGATTTGTCATCTTTTCTTATTAAACATTGTATCTTTGAAGGTTTTTGAATAATGTATTGGTCTCTAGAGTAGAAGTTATGTATCATTCCCATTGCAACATTATGATCGGTGATACTTGTTATATTTTTTTTAGTTTTGTCAATTACAAATCAAGAGATCCATAATTGAAAGCATTTAAAAACATCGCAGATAAGATAACCCACAATGATAAAAAAAATGTTTACCTTTAATTGTTAATTAACTTATTTTTTAATAGAATTTAGAAACAATTATTCTTTTCTTTTGATAGTTTCACACCAATAAAAATCATTTTTATGTTAAAAATTGATTTATTGAGAAACCATTAATTTGTTACTCTTTTTTATTTATTATTTTTTATTATTCATTTCAGTTTAAGCTATGGAAGAAAAATATTTGAACATTTAATACAAAGAAATAGATATGGATGAGCTCAAAATGAACATGCAAACGAACCAAATCACATTAACAACTATGAAATTAGTAACAACATTGAATGCAGTAAAGAATTTACAACAGACAACATAATTGAATTGTTTATGTTTAACACTTTATTAAATGTTAATAATGGTTATTGTTGATATTGTCGTTTATTTTTATTTATGTAGGTGTTTACTAGCTGGGATGACATGATTAAATGAGCTCGTGATATTTTTTGGATTTGTGATATCATCATGAGGTCAAGTCAATCTAGAAGAAAACATATGTTGTTTTGATATGTGAATGAGGTGCTAATTAAGTACAAATGGTACAAGGATTAGTTTATGCGAAATATAACTAGAAATAGAAATTATGGTTATCCATTTAGACTAAGAGGGGTACCATTAAAGAATAACAAAGGTGAATATTGAAAATGATTTGTGACTCTCACAATTATGATTTGGTCTATATCTTATTTGGGCATCCATATGCTAGCCTTTTAATAAAGAGCAAACACTCTTGGTAAATATGACATAGAGCATGGTTAAACCAAAAAATATATTAATCACTTAGAAGGAGCACATTTAAGACAATGTCATGATAATTAAACATATATATAATGCATTATATGCATTAAATAAGTCTAAAAATGGACTTATAATAAAAATGCAACAATCAATGATATTCCTTGAACATGACATGTATATTCATTGGCATATAGTAATGAAAAATTAAATGTTATTCATGAACATTTTTTAACCACCCTAACACAGTTTATTTCTTTAATACATTCATATTGTTTTTCTAATGGATAGCACAAACCAATTAGTATAGAAAGTTGTTACTCAAAATTTTTAGGGTCACATTTACGAGCTTGACATTTTTTATGACTTTTGAGTATCTAGAAGTCGAGCTTCATACCAAATTTGTTTGGACATTTGAGAGAGTACAAAAGTTATTTATGAAAGAATGATCAAATTATTGATGCTATTGTCACAAATAGAGACTTAGTATTAACGAATGCAATTGAAATTGTCTTCTCTGAATAAAAAAATTTATTATGTCTATTTTATATATACAAAATGGCTAAAGTCAAATACAAAATTTTTGTTCACCCTAAAGAAACATGAAATTTAGTTATGGATAGTTGGTGTACTGTTGTTGATTATGTTGAGCAACATAATTTTGAAAATCTGATTGTAGCATTCAAATTTATTTATTCACCTTGGTCAATGTTTACTGATTATACGAATAAGACATGGTTGATCCTGCATAAGGACACATTTTGTTATGACATGTAATTACATAGTAATGCACTTAGGGAATTAAACAAGTAACATGTGTTGTTTCTTATTGACATATTAACCTCTTTTTTCTCAACATTAACTTATAATGTCTAACTTTATTTTTTGTGAAGATGTGATTTTATCCATTAGAGCTTCAAAATATTATTAAAAACAAGCATGAGAGATCTGTATAAATCTTGGAATGTCATAAAAAACATTATCACACTTTAGCATATCAAAATTAAAGCACTATTCTATAAAAGTATCATTATCATTAAACATAGTCACAATATCAACTTCTACAAAAGATTGTGAAGTATTTTTTCAAGATATGTTCTTAAGCATGTTGCAAAGGAATGACATATGTTAAGTTTACAAACATTGACAACTCGAATTTGGATGTGTGATAAAAACAACACATAGTCTTTCCTATACATGTGAGTTGACAAATTATACATTTGGTTGTATACCTATTTAATCAAGGCATCCTATATGGACACAACTTAGTTTGCTAATATATTTTGATGAAACTTATGAAGAGCTTGCTATATATTAAAAATTGGTTAACATGACGAATCACTTCAAACAAATGAATCTTGCATCAAACTCGAACATAAAAGGTAAGTTACACAACATTGTGTATTCAAACAAGACAACTATATATGGCTTCTAGAAAAGTTAAAACAAATGGGTTAGAAAAGGTTGTACATATGCATTTTAAAAATCCAAACAAATGTGTTCCATAATATTTAAAAAGATATATGCATTGCATTCTATTAATGAAAGTTGATTCACACAAAAGTTATTAAAAGAATTGTAAAAATCTGATTTTCATAACACCAAAGTTTTTTATTTGATCAAATTAAAAAATGCATCCATTCATAAAAACATTGTCAATATGGAGACTAATGGTCATTGTTGATATCATGCTATAGTTGCATCGCTTTGGAATGGATGAAGAATTGTGTCTTGTTGTTTGTATGTAGTTAAATAAATATACAAGTGAATGAAGTGATAAGTATGTTGTTATATTTGGAATTATTATAAATTTGACCAATTAAATAAATTATTTGCCAATGGTCGATCCATATTAACAAATATATATGTTAGAATGTTTAAAACTTACTTCTAATTTAAGTGTTTAGATTATATTTAGAGGTTAATAACATATCTTTTAACATTTGTATTCATGTATTTCTAAATAAGTAGATGACAATACTTAATATGTATTATGTAATCGTGTCATGATATACCACAATATTAGTGTTTTTATCTCTTCAATAATGTATAACTTTTTTAATTAAGAAATAGTCCCCAAATGACATGAGGTCACATCCTGTAATATGATTGGGACACAAATGAAAATAATTTTGTATAGGTATTGAAAAGTGTTTTAGTGTAATTGCTTTGTATTTTTATGTTATAATTTAAGTTTATTTTGTTTATTAGTTATGTTATAAGTCCATTTGAAAGAGTGATGTCTAATATTAAACACACATGTTTTATGGAATACATACTATTATCCTATGACAAGAAATTGACTTTATCTCTTACGTTAGTTGCATTCAACAATTTATGCAATTATTTCATTTTACACGTGATTATATAAATCTAGAGAAAAAGACTAAAATGCACTTGTCTAATTATAGTAACTCTTAGTATATTTCCTCTTATCCATTATGTTATGTTTTTGTGTGTTGTTAAAGCAATGGATTTTGACAATAGAATAACAATTAAGTTCACAACTAATCACAAAAAATGTCCACATCCAATTTAAAAAAAATGAAGATAAACAATAAAGTTAAAACCTAATATTCAATAATAAAAGAAAAAATGTATTAAAAGAAACTATTTAATGTTGTCTCCAACGATCTCTTCTACGGCGAATATAGACATTTCTATGTCTAGTCACTAACAATGTCAACTATAAAGTGACATGGGTTTCATCCCATGCTTGTGTGCCTTTGGTGGCCATTCATAACTCAATCATCACTATAAATGGCTAACAATCCAAAGACAAATAACATACAAAAAATAAATGATAATTATAAAAATGCAATAAATAATAAATAAAATTATGTATTTACTACTACACTAAGAGGTTAATATCTTATTTATGCTTATTGGTTTAGTTTAGTTGGTGAAACATTTTTAGTTAAATAAGATATGAACAAATGAGCAACCTTAAAAAACTAGTTCATATAGTAAGGGACATGCTCATCCACTACAACGATATAAAGATTTATCATATAGGGTACAAACTGTGTTCATCTCACATTTATTTGCTGAAGGAAAGTGTGTTGGACTTTGAAGCAGGAAGAGTTCCTAGCACTACTAGAAAAACAATATACAACATCACTGAGTTAACAGTTGTTTTGGATTAGAAGCAACGTTAACAAAAGTGTAGTGATATTTTTGTAAATAGTTTAACCTTTTTAACATCAATCACCAAATATAAGATATGTTGACCAAGTTTGACCAATGTTAACATCTACGTGTGTGCTGAAATTTGACAAAACTTATTAGTTTATAATGTTTATTGTACTCACTTCACACCCAACTTTGACAAATATCCTTATTCTCTTCGTGCTCATTCTTTCTTCCATGGCTAGTTGCACATCATCACCATTACGAACTACTCTCTATCATCATCACCGTTTGCTACACCATTGTAAACACTTGCCATCATGAATCTTTTGAGTCGTGAGTTCTTTTATCTCGTTGTCAAGGTAACCTCACATTCTCTTCTTTCTTTTTCCAATAAGTCGCTCTATTGCCATTGATGTTGTAACCCAAACCATATTTTCCTCCTTTTTGTGCACCAAATCCTTAAAGTGTTAATTGTTATGATTACCATATTCATAACTTGCTTCAGCGTAATGTTTCTTCTAGGAATAAAAGTGGTCATAATCTTTATTTGTTTTCCCCAATCTCTCGTTCTAGTTACGATTCTTTGAGATAATAGATGAAACTCTAACCCTCTTTTGTCTTAGTTTTGATTCATTAACTTTTAAATACCTTTTTGTTATAAAAAAGTATTTAGGTTTAAAATAGACTAAATCAAAATAGTGAAAGTTAGCAAAGAGTCTCACAAAATGTTTCGAAATGAGAAGAGAACTCATTTAGTAAGTCAAAAACCTATTTTTTTCTTCCTCCTTTTTTTATAACAAAATGATATTATAATTTTTCCTTATATTTTTGTTCTATTGAAATCCATCTGAGGATATTCCTTTTGTGTTGTTTTTTGTTGCACTTGGCTTTTTGTTCTCTAGGGCTATGGTGTTGTTGCAATTGTTACTTTGTATTTGATTCCATATTAAGTCTAATGAGTTGCAGGGGAAGCAGAAAGACTAGAGCCATCTATTTGTGTTGTGTTCATGCCTCTAATATTGATCTTGTCCATTTTGATGTACTATTTTAATTTGTCTTGCTTTGTAGACTAGTACTACCAAGTTTCTTCCATGTCTATTTTTCTTTTGTATAGTCAATTATAATAATGATCTTGTGAGGTTTCTATGATGATCAGGATTAGAGTGAAAATCATTCTCGAAGATGTGATTACGGGGTGTAATCTTGTCCCATACTTAGACAAATAGCTAAAGTAGGAAATTTGTTACAGAATCAGAAAAATATTGACAATTCTAAGTTTTGCGTAGATTTTTATTATTTTCAAGTGTATGGATTGTTTTTATAATAAGTTTTTAAAAATTTTACCAACATGTCCCAACTAAGCTTAACGAATGCTATGACCATCAAGTTGACACAAAAAAACTTACATGGCATGTAGATGATAGAAGATATGATGGATTGTTACGCCATCCTGCTAATTCTCCAAATGGGACAATATTAATTGTGGTTATCTAGATTTATATGCAGAGCCAAGAAACCTTAGGCTTGGACTTGCAACAGATGGAATGAATCCTTTGGCAACTTAAGCACTAACCATAATTCATGGCATGTTTTGCTTGTGATTTACAACCTGCCTCATTGGGGTTGCATGAAACATAAATATGTCACGTTATCTATGATGATATCAAGTCCAAGACAACCAAGAAATGACATTGATGTGTTGTCTAAATCCCTTAATTGAATGCTTGAAAAAATTGTGGGAGGAAGGTATTGATGTGTTTGATGGTAATTGCATGAAGACATTTAAGTTGTCTACAATGTGATTTTGTACCATCAATGACTTTCCAGCTTATGGGAATTTGAGTGGGTATAGTGTTAAGGGACATTATGCATGTCCAATATGTGAAGAAAATACAAGTCATGTGCAACTAAAGCATGGAAGGAAGACTATCTACACTAGGCATTGACAATTTCTCAAACATTATCACCAATATTGAAGATTGAAAAAATCTTTTGATGGAAAACAAGAGGATGGTGTGGCACTAATGCCTTTGACTAGAAAGCAAGTTCATGAACAGGTGGCTAACCTTGAAACTATCTTTGGGAAAACCTAGAAGAAGAATTCAAATGACAAAAACATATATAAGAAAAGGCCAGTGTTTTTTATCTTCGATATTGGTCTAATCTAGATGTTAGACATTATATAGATGTTATTCATATGGAAAAAAATATGTGTGATAGTTTAATTGGCACACTTCTTAACATTAAAGGCAAGACAAAAGATGGTATAAATGCTCATCAAGATCTTGTTGATATGGGCATACGTGAGAAGTTACATCCAAGATATTGTTGGTATAAATGCTCTCTCTTTGTCATACATTATCAAAAAAAGAGAAAGCAAAATTTTGTCAATGTTTAGGGAATGTGAAAGCTGCACAAGGATACTCTTAAAATGTTAGGAGTCTTGCATCTATGAAAGATGTCAAATTAGTAGGCTTAAAGTCTCATGATTGTCACATCTTAATGCAACAACTTTTGGTCATGGTAATTTGAGACGTCTTACCTAAAAAAGTTAGGGTTGGCATAAATCGCCTTTGTTTTTTCTTTAATGCTATATGTAGCTAGGTGATTAATTATTTGAAATTGGATGACTTAGAAAATGAGGATGCTATTATACTCTGTTAGTTAGAGATGTATTTTCCTCCTTTTTTTGACATCATGGTTCACTTAGTTGTTCATCTAGTCAGACAGATTAGATAGTAGGGCCATGTTCATTTATGGGGGATGTATACAATTAAGCGATACATGAAGATCTTAAAGAGGTATAATAAAAACCAATATCGTCCTTAACCATCCATTGTCAAAAGGTATATTACAGAAGAAGCTATTGAGTTTTGTTCATCGTACATGGAAAGACTGAAACATGTTGGGAATCCCGAGTCTCGTCATAACAATAGATGGGCAAGTAAAGGTACAAGGGTGTTACTTGTTATAACAATGGGGATTGAGATACTTAACCAAACACATTTGTATATATATTAAATAACACATATGAGGTTGTCCCGTATATAACTATGTAAAGATTTTGTTAAAGCTAGTAACCCAAAAATGTATAAGAATGACTTGGTGAATAAACATAATAAAAGTTTCTTAAACTAGTTTAAAAAAGTAGTATTACTGATGGCAATGTTTTAGAAACATAAAAGTGATTAGAAAATGAGCCTAAGCTAACTGTTATAACTTGGAAGGGATATGAAATGAACAAATATCATTATGCATGAAGGCACTAGATGAGAAGAATATTATTCAAAATAGTGGTGTTAGTGTACATGCTCAATCAGAACACTTCTCTAGCTCAATAGACAACAACCCAATTTTGACATCAATAGCTTATTTTGGGATTATTGAAAAGTGCCTAAGTTTAAATATAAGTGGTTTGATAGCAATATCGATGTGCAAACCGATGATTTGGGTTTCACTTTGGTAAATCTAAAAAGGTTTATTATAAGGATGAACCCTTCATAATGGCAGAATAGGAAAAACAAGTGTTTTATATTGAGGATCCTTGTAACCGAAGATGGTCAATGGTTCTGCAAGGAAAAAGCTTTGGTGTTTGTGATAAAGATGATGAATCCAAAATTGATATTTATGAAAGGCTTATGGGATACCATCCTTTCTTGTGGGAAAACATTCAATGTATATATGCATGCTAACCAATGTTGAAGAAAATGAAGTGGATATTGTACATGCAAATCATAATAATCATAATGAAGGCTTATGGGAGAACATCCTTACTTAATTCCATTTTAAGTAATATTTACATTTTTTAAGTTGTATTTTTTTACTATTCATAGAATTTTAATACTTATTTTTATTTGTTTAAACAGGTACATGGCTACTTCACCAAACTCTCCTCCTCCTCCATCACCAAGTTGTTGACAAAGGTTCGAAAAATCACGCAACTCAAACAATTGAGTGTTAAACACTTGGTTGGAGAGAGGATTCTTGTAGTTGTGGATCTTGATACTAGGAAAGTCCAAATAAAAACACATTCATGAGTTATTTAGGTCTTATAGCTAGAGATAAGATTGACTTAACTTATAAAAATTGGTACTATGTGCCAAAATTAGATAAGAATATCATTTGGGAGGACATGCAAGTATTAAATGCATATATAATAGAGTTTATTAATACAATTTTGATTTTGTTTGTCATTTACTAACTTTACCAAACTTTCAATGAAATGAGGAAACATTTTAATATTCCAAAAGCTCACATGTCTAGGAGAAAGATTATTTCAAGGATGGGCATGAGATCAAGGCAATTTAAATAGGACCTCACAAGGAAATGGATCTACAAAAAAGGAAAGTGTAATGGTGAAAGTGAAGGTGAAGGTGAGGGTAATGATGATGTGATGGTGAAAGTGATGTTGATGATTCTAATGACGGTGAAATAGTATGTACCAAGCATGGTATTGAGAAGGAAAAGTGGAAAGAATTTTGTGAAAGTCGCAATACGCCTATGTGGTAGGTTAGCATTGCCTATTTTTTAACAACAAAACCTTATAATTTAATAATTAACAAATTGTTTCTCTTGTCATGACTTTACTTTATTTTCATTCATCATAGGAAATTAGGAAGAAGAAACAAGCAATTCAAAAACAAAACAACATGTTATATACAATGTCATGTAGGGATTATGATTGGCTTGAGAATAAGCTAATACCAGAGAAATTAAGGAATGAAAAAAGAAAGTCTCTCAATCTGGGTGTTCTGTAGATGACCCTCTATCCCCCATTAAATGCTATGTAAAGTGGAAGATGACCAACATAAAAATCTTAGGAGAGATAACATCTACGGAAGCACATAAAATAATTGAAAGGATTGTATATTAATTTTACTTCTATATATAAATATAATTGTTAACATGTCAACTAATTCCTTTTTTTATTGTAGGATTCCTTAGAAGAAAAAATGAGATAGGGTTCTATTGTTCCCCATGATCATTGGGATATATCGACTATTGCTATAGGAAAACTTGAGCACCTAAGTTCTGTCCGTGCAACTGGAGTTAGGGTCACAATTAGCAAATACTTTGGACTACAATTGTGTGGCTCACAATCATCTACATTCATGGATCCCAAGAAAATGGCTAAATTGAAAAAGAGCCTAATGGACAAAATTGTGAGTGTGGTAATGGTGAAGTTGAGTGTAAAAATGTCTATGCAGCCATTAGAAGAGGTTCATCTAGGTATAATATCTTTTAGTGCCTGTGTTTGCACCAAGGCGAGTTATCATGAAACAATAGGTGATCCTCTAGGAAATGATCATGATAGTGATGATTATGAGTCATGTGATTTATATACAGAAGAGGTTCCTCCTCGCTTGGTGGTAATTGATAGAGTATATGGGCGGTGTCAATAGTACATGGTGTGTCTTTGACCAATGATTTAGTGAAAGTTAGAGTTGAAAAAGTTAGCAATGGTGATGCTAAGGTACTTGTATGTTATGAAAAGGTTCAACTAGTTCGGCAAGTGCTGAACACATTCATTCATTGACCAAGACATCTTGTTAAGCCTATTTTAGTAGAGGTATTTCCTTTTTAGTTGTGTTTTTTTTTCTAATATGAAAGGAATTGTCATCATTAAATTATTATATTACATTAGCTTGTTTATTAATTATGTAGGGTAAACAAATAGCAAAAAAACAGTTGTACCTGTGGATAAGTTAAAACATAATGATGATACTTTGTATGAATTGTATATGAAACATCATTATTGGAGATTTCACAAATAATTGGGCTAGAGTAATATATTTAATTATTTATTTTCAAACATATACATTTTTACATTAATTATTTAAAATGTTGACTTATAATTATTTTTTATATTTTGTAGATATTTCATGACCCACAATCATTAGAAGCAAAAGAATTCATGAAATACACAGTGAATGGGCTACATACTTTTTGAAGCTTAGAAAAGAAGGAAATTAAGTATACATTGTATTAAAGGACACTTACATATTATGTAGGATTCTCATTTTGAGGACAAGTTAAATATATTACTGTCTTTTTGAATTTGTATATATAATATGTCTAGTTTGAATTAATTACCATGAATGTATATATAAATTATTAGAAATTGTAATACTGTTTGGCTAAATTTTCTATGTGCAAATTTGGTTCATTCATATTACAAAATGAAAAAAAAAATAGCAATCAACATTTGTTATGTTATCAAATAATGTTGTAATGATGAAAATTTTTAACATCAGTTATTAACATATTTGATGTCGTATATTAACTAGACACACCTTGCCTAAAAAGGGTACAACATCGATCTACAATGAAACTAATGTCATTTTCAAATAATTGACATCAATTGATTTACTAATATTAATTTTACTAACATTCAACATCTCGCTTGGATATACATCAGTTGGAAACTGATGTTATGTGTTATTTTTAACTAACATTAAAGATACTTTTTCTAATAGTGTAGGGACATCCTAAACATAATCGTATCGGCATAAAACTTTCTCTCGAATATGCATATGCATGTACTCTCCCTACTTGATTTAGCCAAAGAAAAGAGAGATGATTTGAAATTTCGAAGTGGCTTTGTGATTTACGTAAGGACTCCATAGAACATAGGAAAGTGTTAGATGATCGAGCAATGCCCTATACATAAGCAACACTCAAATAAGATTCATCATACCAACACTCAGCATAAGGCAATATCTATCAGTAATCATTCACTAAATTTCCTATGCTTAAGCACAAAAATTGCTTATATACCTACAAGAAATAAACATAAAGTAGCGTCATAAATAACATGAAAAAATAAGTATAGATAAGTATCATATGACTACCTAAATAAGTGTTGAGAAACAACTTACTTGCTAGGTAGAAGCTCAGCTAGATCACTAAGGGTATAATACGTATGGGCCAAAACAAGCACACCCCAAGAATAGGTTGTACACTGCTAAAGGTTTCAAAACAACTCCAAAATATTCACGTCGACAAACCTGAAGCTCTTATTGGAAAATATGGAGAAACCAATGAAATGGAACAAATAAGCCCTAACATCCATATCCTATGACTCCTTAGTGATGCATGCTTTTATACGTCTCTCTAATAAAAGAAAGGTAAATTGCACCACATTTATTTACCTATGTTTCATGTTAGGCCTCCTCAAACATTACCCAGGTAACGCCATCAAAGCCAAAATGGCAGTGTTTGTCCAACTGACCCAGTGTTGAAAACCATCCATTATTAGGATGTGGAGTAGTGACGATACATCGTCTAAGGTAATACTCATTTTGTTGCTAGAGAGGTGGAAATTGTTTGTTTCTTTGTTCCAATTCTCTATAAAAGCACAAATTAATCCCTTGTCAATATGGTATATAACACATATCACCAAAGGATATAAACCAGTATCCACAACTGTATCCGTGATGGATGAGTGTGATTTTCCAAGTTGTCTCACTTTACGTGAGACACATTTAAGCACATTACACAATCCTACCACAATTACCATTTAATTATGTTAGAATTTACAAGTATGAACGCTATCAATTTAATTAGTAGGAACATAATTATTAAAATCAAGAGTTAACTCATAAAATTGTACAAGTTTATGTTTTCTCAAGTCTCTAAAGCATTAAATAGCACATAAAGCATTAAATAGCACATAGAATCAAAGATGTAGCAAACTCAGTAGAATCACATAAACTCAAGATAGACTCTGTAGAATTAGGTATACTTACGAGCAAATTTCTTGGGTGATGCCTCCCTCTAATGAATTTTGTTTTGATTATTTAGATCTCATTTGTTCATATATTTAAAAAGGATTTTGAAATTTTGATTTTTTCAACTCTAATTTGTATTTACTTAAAGTAATTTGGACTTAACATGCAAATTTTAACTTATCATCTAATTAAAATTTCAATTTTTATGTTTTCCTAGATATTTTTTAACAAAGTAAACTCTTGTGATTCTAAGAGTTGAGTTTACTAGATTTTCACAAATTTATGTAACCTTTTGATTTTGACAGCCTTAAGTGTGAATGTTAGCATACTTTTCCGAAGCAAATGGCATTTGCTATGTGATTACAATATGACCTTAGTAATGACATATCCTAAGGTGCACCAAGAAATGTCATAATGATAGAAGCTGGTTTAGCAATTTTTTTTGTCTCATGTTGTAGATGAAGATGAATAATGATTCCTACATGCAAATATAGTAGGTCCCATGCATTTTTTGTGATGTGCTTCATCGTGTAAGACTTGATTATACCCACCTCTAAATTATCTAGTTTTGGTCATATTTATAATTTAATTACATTTAACAAAACACTATTAAATAATAAAAAGACTTATTATTGCTTAATAGGCAATAATATATTCTTTAAAGAAATTAATTTTACATTAAACTCAAAAAACAACAGTTAAGTAGGAAAAAAAATCTTCAAAACAATTAAAAAGAAATAGGGGGAATGATTGTTTTAAAAAATTTGAAGAACATAAAATAAAACATATTACGGATCCTTAAAATGTCCATCATTATTGTGGATCTATTCATGTGCAATATGTGTGTGCAAAACTACAAAGTTGAAGCAAATTATTTTGATAAACTACTTATAGTGTATTCAAAATATGTTACTGTAGAAGCTGAAAATTAGAAAATGTAGAAATATCTTTAATTAAAATAAAGCTTTTAAAATTATACTCAGACATAAAATGTCTTCGTTTTATTAAAATCATTTGCTTATTTTTCATTTTAAACAAGCTCACTCATTATCTTATTATTTAGTACACATAAAATATTAAATAGGAATTTATTATATTTCTAATAAAAAAATTTGTATATAATGTTTTTCTTTTTTATAATAAAAGTAGTTACATAAGACTAGGAGAGTAGGGTTACAGTTCCCACCCATGTTTTTAATCCGATTGGTGATCAAATCGGTGAAAACACTGGTTTACGATTCATTGGTTCAACTGTTATTGAACCAGTGATTGAACCGATCTTAATGAAATAATATTTTTTATTATTAATGTACTATAACCATTAAGATTATAAAAGAAAAATGTATTGAGATTGTAATTATAAAAGAATAAAAAATAATTTTACTAAATACACCTAAGTTTTCTTAATTTTTTAATTAAAAATTGGTTGATTTAGAAAAATAAGGGATGAATTTAGCAAAATAAAAAATTTTGAAAAAAAAATACAAACCAGTTTTTTACCAATTCTTGACCGGTTTTTCCAGTTTAAATACCATTTTTTTGTCCTACTAATTTTTAGAATTGACCGAATCGATTACGAAACTGCCTCACTAGTTTTCTAATTGAACCAACCAGTACAATGTTGATAATATAGGTTCCACCAAACCATGCCATAACGCATGTTTATTAAAATAAATATCCTCTTCATTATCTGTAGGGAAACCAAATTCTGTTTATTGGGTCTCTTTAGAATGAAAATAAAGCACTAAAGGCAAGTCTAAAAAATGTCCTCGTGAGGCTCTACATGCATTTCCTTGCTACATAACACGAGAAAATGGGATTTGGAAAACTTGTTGGCCCGAGAAGACAATAAAAAAAATTTAAAAGGATGAATTTGAGCTACTTGAATATATAGAGTTAAATATATAGTGTGTTTAGTTTATCATTTCAATTAGTTAAAAGCTAAAAAATTAACTAAAATAATAGTAAAGATGATTCCAGCTTTGTTTGGTAATAAAAATACTGGTAACTTTTTTACGTAATTGCTAGTTTTTTTTTTTTTTTTTTTAAAAGTTACCCTTATTAACTTTCTTCAAAAGATCTTCTAGTGTTATCTGCTAACTGATTTTCTTTTATAATTTTACCATTTATTATTAAATGAATTGTTTTCCCATTAATTCTCTCCTAAGAAAGACAAAAATACTTACCCAATTAACTTTCTTCAAAAGATCTCCTAGTGTTACTTGCTAACTAATTTTTTTTTATAATTTTACCATTTATTAATGAATGAATTGTCTCTCATTAATTCTCTCTTAAGAAAGACAAAAATACTTACACATGCAAGTGCTGTCTCGATTATGACATGTATTACTCACTTTTATCGAGTGCATATGCAAGATATGAATGTAACATCCTCAATTTTTTAAATGAAAAGTTATATCATAAAATAAAATAATAAATAATAATTATCTATATTTTATAATAATTTAATTACTTAATAAATAATAATATTAAGTGTTAATATGATGATTTAAATAAAGAAACTATTAAAATAAATATTTATTTAAATTTTAAAAAAAAATAATTTGGATATTAAAAAGAAAATATAATGAATTTATATTCAAATTAAAAAATTAAAAAATTTATTATTATGAATAATAATTATTATTTAAATACAATATTTATTATATTTAAATTGGTGATTCTTTACCATGAAATAAATATCTATCATATTTCATCTTAAGAAAATATATTTGATAGAAATATAAAGATAAAATTAGGCAAATAGTAACATTATATTCTCTTTCTATAAAATGAACTACATTTTTGTATGTAATTTTCGATTTCTCAATCCTTTTATTTTATTCGCAAAAAAAAAAAATAAAAAAAAAAATTCCCAGCTTTCCCTTGTATTCGTTTTTTTTTTTTTCATAGGAATAATTTTTACCGTTTTATTTTGCGGGATATTGTAGAATAGAATTGTGGAGGTGCTTTTGGTGGGGCGAAGAGTAGAGCAGATCTGCGACGGAGCGGAGGGTCGCCGGTGAGGCTTCACTAGAACCGCAATTAAATATGGTTACCCTTCGCCGGAGGAGCCACATGAATGTCGGCGACACCATCCCGGCGAAATCGAAGCGATTCGAATGCCGATTGGTGAAGTTCGAGGATCTGCCGGAGTACTTAAAGGACAGCGAGTTCATACTGGACTATTACCGCTCCGAATGGCCCGTAAAAGAGGCCTTGTGGAGTATCTTCGCTTGGCACAACGAAACCCTAAACATTTGGACGTATGCCAAACACCACTGTTGCTTCTAACACTTCACACTTGCTGTGCGATTGCTTCGTTTTCGCTATGCTTATTGTTCGCCGTTGGTGACTGCAGGCATGTCGGAGGCTTTCTCATATTCGCTGTGTTGGCGGCGATGAGCACTACGGCGCCGCTCTGGAATTTGCTCAGGTATGGTAATCGCAGGACCGCCCCGTCGTTTTTATGTTTCTGTATATTGTTGTTCGTTGTGAAAGAGAATGAATGAACTGACGTTGTGTGAATGTGAGATGGGACCGCCAGATCCTCCACGGCGCTCGGGTTGTCGACGGCGGCGGCGGAGATGAACGCCTCTTATAGTCACGCTTTTCCGGTAATTTTTTTGTTGTTTCATTAAATAATACTTAAGTCTTTTTCATAGCGATAGTCATTATCACTGCCCCGAATAAGGTGATAACTATTATTATGCATATCGCAAAATCAATTTAGATTTATTCTATGATACAATTAACACAATAATGAATTAGTTAATTACTTTGTGTCTATTGTCACTTTTCTGACTAGAAAAAAAAAACAGTATGTATGAAAACATGGAAATACTTTGAGTAAATACCGTATGATATAAAGTATCAAGGGTTTTAATACCGTTGTTAAATCACAAATTATAAATAATAAATATGTTAACTTATATAATATAATAACTACTTTACTAACGATCAAGATTGAGAAAAGGTGCACAGGCGCAAATTTATTCTGCGTTACACATTACGCCATAAATAGGTAAAGTTAAATTGTTAAATAATTCTAATTTGCAAAGAGTTTAACCAAGGGAACACTTTTTACGCAAACATTTAATCACAATCTTTAATTTATAATAAATTTGTTGATATGATAAAAGTCATAGAAATAAAAACATATGATGAAATGTAGTGTAATATTCTTTTCCATAGGAAGTACATAATAACTCATTTGCAAATCCTCTTAAAACATTTTTCTGATAATCTTTGTGCTTGCCTTGCATAACAAGTATCGAATGTTTTTTTCATGTTTGTTGTTAGATGTATTTATTTTTTATTTAATACTTTCTATAGAGATTTGTAAGAAGATATAACATGGATAACTTATTTTATAAAGAGATTTCTTACATTATCTCGGAAAGTTTAAGTAACACGTCTTCTTCGAGTGTTTTTACTTTTACCTTTTGATTTTGATTAAAATTTGCCAGTGTATATTGCATTATACAGGATCATGTGAGCTTAATCAACCTCTTGTTGAACTTGTTTCTTCATCTTCACTTTGCTATTATTATCGTGTTCGTACTGTAAACATAAGATTACTAAAGTATTAATTATCTATTCTATCAATTGTTGGTTCTGTTTCTATATTTTCCTTTTTCAGGATTTGCATTTTAGACGCCTTCTGGATCCATCCATCCTTAGTGAGGTGAGAGGATTTGAGGTAGAAACAATTCCTCGGTGGCCATGGTTCGTTTTCTTAGCAGGAGGAATGGGCTGTTTAGCTTGCAGTTCTCTTTCCCATCTTCTCGCCTGCCACTCCAAAGATTTTAACTTATTTTTCTGGCGTCTAGATTATGCTGGAATTTCTCTTATGATTGTCTGTTCCTTCTTTGCTCCAATTTACTATGCTTTTTTCTGTAATCCTTATGCAAGGCTATTCTATTTGGTGTCAATATCTGTGCTTGGAGTCCTTGCCATTATTACCCTACTTGCACCTTCACTTTCTACACCTCGGTTCCGACCCCTCAGGGCCACTTTATTCCTCTCCATGGGCTTTTCAGGTATAATTCCCGCAGCTCATGCTGTTATCCTATACTGGGGCCAGCCTCACATATTTGTTGCACTTGGATATGAGCTTGTTATGGCCATTCTGTATGCCACTGGAGCTGGATTTTATGTTTCTAGAATACCAGAACGATGGAAGCCTGGAGCATTTGATATCGCAGGGCAGAGCCATCAAATTTTTCATGTTTTTGTTGTTCTTGGCGCACTTGCCCATAGTGTTGCCACACTAGTCATATTGGATTTCCGACTGAGATCACCTACTTGTGCGTATTAGCCAATTAATAATTATGTCTTAAAACTCTTCGGGAGAGAAATGATTAGAATTATATTATGTCAGCTTTCTTTTTGCATGAATTGCAATATGACAATTTGTTTGGAGTGAGAAATGGCTAGGTAATTGACAGATATGAAAGCCTTTTCTTCTTTTAACTCAGTAGGGTAGCAGTAATGTTATGCTTTAGCAATTCTTTGTTTTTTATTTTTGCGACAACTTATTTTTTCGAATAGAAGATACAATGACAGAAAAGATGACAATGACAAAAAAAGCACTTGCTGATCTACATGCTACCGTTATAAGTACAGTCAGTTTACGAGAGTAGAACTTGTTTTAAGAGAAATTATTAGGTTGTTCTACCACACAAACTTTAGTTAATTATCATATTACATGTAATTCAGTATTTTTTTTTTCTCAAACATATTATGTGAGACTAGAGTGGTTGAGACTGGAGATCATGGACACTTGTTAGGTCTAGATTATCTAATAATTAACCCTGTCTAAGACATCAGGATATGCCGGTGGCAATAAGAATTACGCGTTTTAGGGTATGTTAAAATGAACCTAAATACGTTTCTTTCCCCTCGATGTTCAACAGTTCAAGTCTGACATGTTTACGGTTGTACATTGTATTCGACATGCATACCAAAATTAAATTATGAACATATTCGTGAACTTGATAGACGAATAAATGTTGAATATCATAGACTTTGGCAAAGAAATCTTCATTATCCTACTGGTACAGTATTAATTAACAGATCACTAACTATTGTTTAAAGAAAATGTAGTTGGATTGTAGATGATGGCTATGTTGCATTATCTAGTTAGGTGCGTGCGTGCTTTATATAAAACCAAAACCTTTTTCTCCTTGCTACATAATTTAAAGGCGCCTAATAGGAGTTTCCAACTAAATTAATTACGTTGTAGTTTGCGTGAACAATAATTTTTCAGATGTTATTTAGAGCGCATGAGCCTTAATTGAGTTTTTATAGTGCTGATCTTTCACAATCTCTAATTTCTACACTCTTTTTTTCACAAGAAAGGATAGGGCATAACAGTAGTGAGAAAACGTTAGTGTGAGACTGATTGAAGAAAAGATATCAGAAGATCTGTTAAATGATTAGAGAAATTGCATAATCTGTAGTCTTGTGAAAATAGAGGAAGACTAAGAAAGACGATATCAGAGAAAATTATTAAGAGGACTTTCTTGGTAAATGATATCTCTAGAAAGTCTCTAACCAAGTCTCATGTAATTCATGCAGTCAATCTCACCTACCAGATATGGTATTCAGATCATCAACAAGTAACAGCGATATTTTATCAGGTTTAGTAATGAAAGCCTCAGATGATAAAAATAAGATTTGTATAAACTTTGGTTTCATATCCCAAGGCCATCCCCATTCCTCTAATCCCAGAATCAAACCTAAAGTATAGAAGATATTCCACCATACTCACAATTTATTCCATATCCAAGTTGAAAAATTCAAGAATTCCGCTCGGTGGGCAGGAAAAAAATTAGGAAAATGCATAAGGGGAGCACCAGAAAAGCTGCAACCTTAAGCAATTCCTCAGTGTGCGGTGTTATGGCTCCGATCCTGGACCAGTCTCCACTGTACCTGAAACAACATTTGAACTTTGAAGCAATCCCACAAAAGAGATTGAAGAAGTAACAAAGTAAAAAAAGAATACTAACCCGGCATCTAAGAAGCCCAGTCCAAAGAGTCCAATGGCTCCCCGAGCAAGAATTGACTTGGAAATCTTCGGTGAAAAAAAGGGTCGCTGTTGGAACTTACGGTTGTCTTGAACGTCTTTCCTTTTAGCCAACGTTGTTGCGAACTTCCTTCCAATTTTTCTCACCGGAACATAATAAGCGGGCCACAAACCGTTACAGCTTCTCCCAGTCACTTCCATTTCTTCTTATCCACATGCTCGACTCAACACACTTACACCAACCAATAAACAACTTAAGTTCCTCTAAAAACAGAAGGGCAACCTCCTAATTTGATTTATGCAAATAAAACAACAAAATGTACCCTTTCATTTCATGTGTAAACAATTTCACATCTTAGTTTGTGAGAAAAAGTTAATTAAATTATATGCTATTTTCTCTCTCTCATCGCATTAGACTTAGACATTTTAGTTATCTTACTTTAATTATTATTTTACGATATTGAGAAAATATTTAAATGTTTTTCTATTATATTCTTCATCATTTATTATAATTAAGAAAATACAAAATTAAATGAAAAAAAGCTAGATAAAAAGTATATTTCACATATTTTAATTCTCATTTTTCAATATAATAAAATATTAAATATTTTCAATATCCTAAATCGATGATTATTAAATAAAAAAAAAGAAAAAATACCGCAAATAGAGTAAAATTGAATTTAATTAATAAAAAGGTATAAAAATTGCAGTGTAGTCGTAAAAAAACATGAAGGCAAAGAAGATGGAGTGAATAAAAAGGAAATGTATAGGTTTAGGTTTAGGTCATAAAAAAGAAAGGGTTGGGAGTGTGGGCAATGGCAGTGAGGGGAATACAGCGGTTCCCCCAAAACCAATACGTAGACGCGGTTCGATGGCTTCCTATAGAATCCGCATTGGAGCGATTGGCAGTTGTGGCTCTATTCGACTTGGATTCCGATGCTTCCTCCATCCAAATCCACTCTCTGAATCTGAACCAAAGCTCATTGGAACCCTACTCTTCCTGGGCCTCACCTTCACGCATTTCCTCCCTGAAGGCCTCTCACTTCCTTAACAAACCCCTCATCGTGGCTTCCACTTCCGGCGGCTCTCTCCACTTGCTCTTCTCCGATTCCTCCGACGCCTCCTTCCAGTCCCAGGTTTCTCTTCCCGAGGGCTCCCTCCATTCCGTCCCCGCTTCTTCCGTTGACCTTCTCGACGGTGGCGTCCAATGCGTCACCGCTGGGGAAGATGGCAAGCTCAACCTCGTCGCCATTTCCGATTCCAATTTGAATTATCGCAGGCTCTTTGACAGCGCTGGCTTGGTCTCCTACACCGCCGTCCGCTGGGCCTCCCCCTCCGAGTTCGCCACCGCTGGCTATGGCTTCACCCTTCACTGGTGGGACCACCGCAAACCGGGAGGACCCGTCTCTCACTTCAAGGCTAACTGGTAAGGACACACTTCAACTGCCACTCCTCCTTTCAAATACATAACGCTTACTGCCTCACCAGCTATGCATGATCTACACATAACAATTTATTCTGCCTCATTTTGCTATGTTTCCAGGGATAAAAAATTTACTTCGGGGATAGTGCATTCTATTGACATTCATCCATCACGAAAACACACTTGCCTCGTAAGATGCCTACATGTCTCTTCTCTTCTCGTCTTTTCTATATCAAGTTACTTCTGCTATATAGCTGTCAGCATAATTGTCTTTACCCCATTAATGGTTCACCAGGTTTTAAGTTCGGCTTTTTGGTAGATTTAGGATCAATGCTGCTGATGTGGCCACAATTGTGGTCGTAGACAACCGAAAATCGTTGAGCATATTGCAGCTCACATTGCAGTTGCAGACCATTTTTTACAACCTTGATGGTTGATGCTGCAACATGGCCTAAGTGTTTGCTAGTGATGTTGATGCTTGTATATGTTTCTTGAGCAAACTACAGTCACATTTCCTGAAGTTTTTTATAATTACATATGTACTTTCTATTTTTTTAACCATTCCTAACGTATAAAAGTGTTAGTGTAATGCTTTTAAACTTAAAGGGAGGTTAGTGGAGAAAAGTAAAAAAAAAAAAAAGCAGGATTGTGTAACCTTTTGTAAAATTTTACTATTGGAATTTGCTGTTATTTCTTTGTATTGAGCGGTAGACTACTAGTTGAGAACGTATGCAATTCTATCAGTCAATAACCTTCTAAAGTTGAAAATATGAATGTGGCTTGTGGCATAATGCCAGGACAACTAAAAAGTATGTGTATGATATGTTGCAAATGTGCTTTATCTTTGATTTAACTAAATCTAATGCCAATTTAATTTACTGACATACATTCTTGGAGCTATTCGCGGTTTTTGACTTCTGCATTAAAAGCTTCTTTCACATTAGTACCAGATGAATATTGTTAGTTTCTTGTGTAAGACTTTATAATAAATCAAGCTGGTGGTTTCGAGATGCTTTGTGCTTGACTGCTTGGTGCTTTTTCTTGTATGCTGCTGATGTTTTCGGGGATTATAATATACTCAGGCTGGTGGCTCCTTAGGTACTGTTTTTGCCTGGGATCTTAGGTGGCAGCAACAACCAATTATACTTTCAGGTGCTGGTGCTGGATCTGGCAATAATGCAATCCAGTCAATATCTGAAAGTGAGGTTTGGGAGGTTCAATATGATCGTTGCATAAAATCAAACACTTCATCTACCCGGATCTTACCTTCCATGATCTGCTCAGAGGATGGAATTCTCGGTGTGATTGAGCAAGGTACATTTGTTCATTTGCAATTTTAAATTTGTCTATATACATGTTAGTGGAATCTCCATTTATGTCTATGGAACCAGGATATTTAAGGGTCTGTTCCTTTTGGAATTTTTCTTTTCATTACTTATTTTCACTTTTATTGCAGAAATATTAGCTTATTTTGATTTGTTTTCTGTTTTCTAGGATTTGTAAAAGAAACAGTAAAAACTAAATGATATTTTTGTCGTCAAAAGTTTGGATTGATTTGGTGCATCTGTGATGTTGTATTTTTACATTGTATAGGCGAGGAACCTATTGAGCTGCTGGCTGAACCTTGTGCCATCAATAGCTTTGATATTGATCAACATAATCCAACGGTAAGTATTGCTATTATGAGGAATTATTTGAGTTTTTTTAGGCCTTTTTTATTTTTAAGAATATATTGAATGGCTTATTTATTAAAATAAATAAAATAGCAATGGTCAAACAGTATCTGGGAAAAATATGCAGGGGAAAATTTTCTGATGTTTATTAATTGACTGCTATGCAGGATGTGATATGTAGTTTAGAATGGGAAGCAGTAGCCATATTGACAAGGCAATAACATTCAAGAGTTTTCTACTTTTTGGTGGCTTGAATTTCTGAAAGGATACAGTTTGTAACGATAGAAGGAGTGGAGCTTTTAGACGGGCTATATGTGCTTTTTATGTATTCCTCAATGTTCTATTCCTTTTGTAAAGTCATTTGCTTGCAAATGTATTTTGGGATTGTACAATATGTAGCATGCATAAGAGGCACGTTGGATCATTACTACTATCACCAGTTTTACCTAAAATTCAATCCCTGGCAGTTAATGATTCTGGGCAAGGTTATCAAAGAGAGTGAAAGTAGACTCCTGGGTGTTTGATAAATTTGACTCAAGAACTTTGCTTTATATAAAAATAATAAAAATATCTATAAATAATATAAAATTAAACATTTCATCAATATAATTAATTAAAATAGTAAATCATACATTTTATAATATTTAAATAATTAAGTCTAATAATAAATCATTATCAAATAAAATTTCAAAAATGATAATAATAGTAATGTTTGATAGTGTTAAAAAATGAAGATTTGATGTTATTATAGGCCTTTGTTTTTCGGTTTAAGAATATTACATTAAATAAAAGGATATTAAACTTTAAATGCATCCAAATGATTACTTGACGATTTAAAGGTAAACTCGAAAGTTTATATAGTTTATATTGAGTTTACTAAAAAAATAAGTAGAATAGTTTATATTGAGTTTACTAAAAAAATAAGTAGACTTGTAAAAATTTAAGAGATAACTTGAAAATTTGATGAATATGATTGTAAGATATATAAGATAGATGTCATTGTATTTCTCAATTATTTACTTCATAAGTTGTTTTATTCAGATCACCTAAAACGGGAGTTGATATTACAATGCCATAGCCCATAGTCAATATGCGGTATAGAAGAAAATGTTTAGCAAAAGCAGAATTAATTTTAATTTGAATTCCCAATTTTCTTGTATTAAAATATACATAAATGAGACTAAGAGTAGGACTGAGTTAGGATACAAGGATTTGGTTGCTACAGAACAATAAGTCACTTTTGTTGATAAATAATTAATGTTTTTATCATGTGTATGATTGGTTACACATTTGTATGTAATATTAATAGTTGACTTTCTTGTTAACTATTTATACTATTTCTTTATCCTCTCAATTGAGATAATTCCTATAAAGGAGTTAGATTTGGGATATGAAATTTGAATTTGATTCTTATATAGTGAATAATTTACTTTAAAGGGAAAATGAGTAGTCTCATGGGAAAATTGATGCGTTTTATTATTTATACATGTATAATAAATTATAAATATAAATTAAAATATTAACTTTTGGTTTCCTATCTATAACTGTTATTATTTTTAGTGAAAAAACTTTTATTTACTGATTTTACTCTAGATGAGTTAAATATATGAAATTTTAATTGTGTTTTACAAAGTGGAAGGTGTGTCTAAAGACTCTAAACACACCAAACGTTATGCAATTTTAATGAGGTTTAATATTTTAAATTTAAAGAGTAATTTTAGTATTTTACTTTGAGTGACACTTTTACTTACAACATTCTCCTTTTATTAATAGTTTTTTAATTTCAGACTTTAATATCGTTTAATTTACACATAAGATAATAGATTAATTTGTTTAAATTTATTTATTAACAAAGAAAAAAAACGTAGAAGTTGTAAGATTGTTTTATTTTAATAAGTTTATTAACATTATTAACTAAGCGATACTGTAAAATTGTTTTATGATTAATCTCTTAGAAATGCTTCATTTATAAATAATTTTTTTATTTTAAAATAATTTTTATTTATTTTATTAATAATAAATAAAGATGATCTATTTATTAAAAAAAATTGTTTTTAAAAATGATTTGAAAAATAATATATGTTGGAAAAGAAAGTAAAGATAATAATATGTTTGGGAAAGGGAGGGAAGTGTAAGAATTTAGGGGATAGGAAGGAAGAGAATTGGAAGAGATGGAAAAGGCGAAGATAGATCTGAAGGGAGAGGGAAAGGGGATAGAGAATCTGAGCGGGCGCGTCCATCAAGTCCCCTGCTGCGTCAAGCACGACGGTCCCGCCTCCGTTTCTCAATATTTCAAACCCAAACCCAAAGGTTTCGGCGACGACGTCAACCAGGGTCAGGCTTTGCCGCTACAAGAAGCGCATTTTAGAGGGCGCTTGCTCCAAGGAACCACTCTCCCTCTTCCTCACGGTTACTCTGGTTCCATTTCCACTTCCACTTCTTCTAACTGTAATCTATTCTTCTTTACTTCTTACTTCTCTATCAACGTTTTCTGTAGGTTTTGTCTTGACTAAGAATACTTCGTCTCCATCCTCTTGGAATACCAAAGCAACCTTTCAGGACATCACCTATTGGAACCACCACTACGTTCCTTCCCATAACGATGAATTTCTTCGAGCTTTTCACTGCCTCACTCTCGCTAAAGCCGTATGTCTTTTTTCATTATCAGATTAACTTATTCAACTGCCAAAGCCAAGGCTTACCTTATTATATCATTATCAGATTAACTTATCTTATTATATATTTTCTTGACTGCAGCTGCATAATCCAGTCACACCTGAGGAATTAGCCTCCTCATCTATTGCACTCTAGATCAGATATGTGGACACAGAAAATGCCTCAAAGGTGATCTGGACGGAGCCTGCCCCATTCTTCTTCTTCTTTTTTATTCATTTGACTATTACTATTACCAACTCTTGTTAAGGGAACACACATTATGTGTTATACCGACTTTAACTTTGCGCTGGCCAGGGACGGAAGAGGTGCTCGCCGCATGACAAAAAACTGGAACCTCTATTCTTCTGAATTTAAATTTATGTTTACAATTCCTTATCTTTTAGTTTTTAGAGTGTTTTTTTTTTTTTTTCTTCCGAAACCGATGCTTTGAAAATGACATAATGGAACTGGTTGAACTGAGACTCCATTGTGAAAGTGATCCTTATAAAGCATGTTAATCATGGTTTTGCAGCCCTAATTGAACTCGAATCATAGGTCAAATGTTAGCATTCATAGTTATATTAATTTTTGTTGCGAGTCACTTATTGATTATGGTTGGTTTTCCTATTTGATACATAATCCTTGATATAAATGACTACCTACTTAAACGTCACAAGGAAAGGTGTCAGCATAGTTGTTTGATAAAGTTTCATCCGGAAATTTGTTGAAGAGAATGGTTATGGTTCCTAAATTAGCAGAAACGTCTGGGATTTTGTTCCTTACACATCTTTGCTTCACTATCTTTCCCTCCCTCAGTATCTTCTACTTCCTGGGTGTGGGATAATGTATGCTGTAGTCTCTTCTAATTTGAGTTAATAAATATGTACAAGTTTGGCTCTATCACATCTTGGCTTTTGTTTGGATGAGAATTATCAATGAGGATTCACCAGTCAAGTTTTTTAACTGAAAAAACGTTTTTTGATTATCGAGGTCTAAAGTGTAAAATGGACTCAACATAATACAATCCTTTTTTACGAAAGCATTTTGAAAATTTAACTAATTCTTTTTATAGGACATATTTTAGATCGACAACTATGTTATTTTTCTTTATAATCATATCTTTAAGTAAAGATATTCACAAGATAAAACGAGATTAAATTATCGTATCGAAATACCAAGGTTCTGGTTTTGAACTCATGGTTAGGTGTCACCAAGGCACAATTTAACTGTTACATCAATAATCACTTTCAATTAGATAAAAGGAGCTTAAGACAATAAAATTCAGGATAAAGACCGAATAAACCGAATAAACATTTAAAAAAGACTATTCTTTGTTTGATTTGATCAATGGAGAGAAAGACAATCACATGGCATGATCACTTGTGTTCTCTGCAGTTTAATTCATATTAAATTTAGAATCAAATGACTATGATGCAATGTTTTAGAAGCTAGATGAACAAGTTGCACCGTCTTTAAATTTCAGGAGCAAACTATAAGTGATTTATAATTGTTGGAATAAAACTAAATTGTTCAATTAAATATACATAGCATATTAATATATTTACGTAAATATTATCAGTATAAAGGTCACAGATTTTGAATACAGAAAATTTGAAATGCTAGTCATCCATAGACAACACGAAACGCGATGGGGCGGTGGTAAAATAAAAAGAAAAGTGTCAGAAGTGGGATTTGAACCCACGCCCTCTTCCGAGGACCAGAACTTGAGTCTGGCGCCTTAGACCACTCGGCCATCCTGACTGTTTGATTGCTATTAACGCTAAATTATTTAATTTGTAGGTAAATAAAAAATAAATAGAATTGACAAAAATAAAAAAAATGTAAGGGGGAAATTGAGGACAATAGAGCTCTTTGGGTGCATCTTCCTGTGCGTTACTTTATCCATAAAGCAGAATTTTTTGGTTGAAGGGACCTTAGGCTGAGAGTGAAGATGGGTACGGTGTCGTTTCCGTTGGGACTTTTAGCTTGCTCTTCTTCCTGCAGTCGCATCTCTTATGGTTCAGTTGGAGTTCCCGTATTGAAGAATGTCAAGTCACTGAAACTGAGGTCCTCAGGCAGCATCTCTACTCCAATTCTCCTTGAAAAGCTCTGCAACGTTCCTTCTCCCCTCCCTTTAAGGACTGGCCGTCTCACCGTTGTATCCGCTAAGGGCTACAAAATGAAAACCCACAAGGTCCCTTTCCTCTCTCTCTCTCTCTCTCTCTCTCTCTCTCTCTCTCTCTCTCTCTCTCTCTCTCTCTCTCTCGTATTTCTGAATTGGGCTTCTTTGAATGTCTATTTAATGGTAGGCATCGGCAAAGCGGTTTAGGGTGACGGGGAGAGGGAAAATTGTGCGTCGGAGAGCCGGGAAGCAGCATTTGCTCTACAAGAAGAATACCAAGCGCAAATTGCGACTCTCCAAAATGGTCTGTTCATTTTACCCATTTTATATTCTATGACTGCTACTGCTGCTGCTACTTGCACTTGGATAGTACCATTTTCCATTTTTCATTTTTCAATATCGACCAAATAGTGGAGGATAAATAAATTCACTCTTCCTATCTCCTCTCTCATCCCATATCACACCAACGTAAATTGAAGATTATGATATTAAAACATCTGCAAAAAAAAAAAAAAAAAAATCTGCAGTGTATAAGCAATATAAGATTAAGTGACTAGGGTAAATGGTAATGGATGTGCATCCATTTTTCTGCTTTTAATGTCTCTATGTTGATACCTTCGTTAACCTTCTGCCTTCCTTTCCTAAGACATTAATTTCACACGGTTTCATTTGGTCCTTAATCTCTTTTTGTGCAATACTGCTGTTAATATTTCACCAAGTACCAAGCAAGGATGCTCACTTCTTGTTTCTTACAAGCAGACTTTGTTCCTTATGGACTTCTTCTGTTTGGTTATTATTGTAGAGTCTGACTGATGAGTGCTCTAAAGACATTGATTAGGGAATTAATAAATTGAAAGTTTCTATTAGAGATTATGATGGGAATCAGTTCATTTGAAATCATGATGAGGGTGCATTTCTCCTTTAAAACTTTCTACTTTTAATTCTTAAACCAGTGTCGTTTTATTGTTTGTATGAGAGTCTGAAATTTAATTAATGAACCACTTAGTTGGGTATGTTGTCAAAAAACTTTGCACAAGTTGCTACTCTGTTCTTAATATTATAACTCAGAACTAGCTATTTGATTTTTAGTGGTATGTTTAGAGTATGTTTGGAAAATATTTTAATCTAGATTATAATCTTTGAAAAATAATTTTTTTAAGAAGCTGAAGATTTGTAGTTTATGATTATTTTTAACTGCTTATTTCTTCTTTAAGTTGTTTTTATACTCTTTTACTTTACAAAGGAGATCTTTTGTTGCATCCAAACAAGATTAATTATTTTCAAATAACTTTTCAGAAAATTTACTCTAGCAAAAATTGATTCTAATTATAACCAATTATAAAATTATCAATTATAATATAATTGATTGTTCAAATAGTCTAATTTTTTCAACTTTTTTCAACTTTTCAAGCACGTTCTTAGTGTGTAATTTAAATTTGGAGATTGAAACATTGGTCTGAATTTTATATGTATGATAACTGATAAGCAGCCTTTTGGGGCATCTGTATTCAAACCACGTCATTCTTTCATTTTTTTTGTTTTTTTTTATTCTCCAAATCTGATTGGGTAACCAAAATAACATCTCGTATGTCCCTGAAATGCCTTGAGCAGCATATTGATTCCAAGTTGCACATTTTCTATGGTTAAAATCTTCATTTAACAAGGTATCCACAACGATGGACTTGTCCAATATCAAGAAACATCCACTACTTCAATTTTATTCGATAAATTAATGTGAAGAGCTAAAATACAACTATTTATGAAATGCATGCATCGAAGTGAAGTCATATGGAACTTGGTAGGCTGATTGAAATTATCAATTGAATCAATATCACTGTAGTCCGTTTGAATTGATTGCTTCGTAAGAGATAAAATGAATATTGCGCAAAGAAATCCAGTTAATGTGTTTTTTCTCATTTTGAACTTCGGACTTCTACATAATCCACATCCATCTCAACATCAATTGGATTTCTAAAATGATGTAGAATTCAGCTAAAATGTTGTATTTGTTGACCTAAAGTTATTTATACTGGAAAATCCATCTCTAAAATCTCTTATTCTGGTATGAAGCAGTTTGCATGAATAAAGCTTGGTTTTGTTTTGTGTAACTTCTTTTTTATTGTCATGCACAGCACCCGGTCAGCAGGAGTGACTATGACAACGTAATTGGAGCCTTACCATATCTGAAAGTAAACAGAAATGCTACATAGATGTCGTGTTTGCAAAACTGGGTCATATGCCTAGAGTGATTTGTGATGTCTCCAATCTCTTTTCAAATGAATAGTTAGTTTTTGCTAATTGAGATATCAGTACCTCAAGTAATGGTACACGTTCCTCTATCATGTAACAATTGGTATTTATTGGCATATTGCATTTCAATTTTTTTACCATCTTCTAGTTTATTTTTGAAATTGTTTGGCAAACTATGATGAATCATGTGAAACATCGTTAATCTATTTGGTGAGTTGGGTAGAATGAGGAACATTAACAAAATACTCTATAACGTTTTTCTTTTAACCAATGCGCCAAATTGATTTTGTTTGAAGATTTTTGAAACAGTCTTAGCATTAGCCAACTTCTTGATTCAACTGTGGAGTATGATAGAATATATGATATTATGTATTTAATTATAATATAATATTCAGGTTCCTAAATTAGTTATCATAAACATAGTCTGATATACTTATTATTTTTTAAAAGTTGTTTCATATTATAAGTAGTTTCTTTGATTTTAGTTAGCCTATTATCTTTTTTTAAATTTAGCCTATTATCATTGCTTTATATTCCATTAACAACTTTGTGGTTATATACCACATTACATAAAAGATACTAGGCTAAAATGAAAGAAAGATAATAAACTAAAGTCAAGGAATGATAATAGGCTAAAATCAAGGAAATTATTTATAATATGAAATTATTTTTTAAAAATAATAAATATCCTAAGTTATATCTATGGTAATTAATTTATGAACTTGAATACTATATTATAGTTAATTACATGATATCATATATTCTATTAAATATGTCAAAGTAAGTAAAAGTAAGTAGATGTCTTTTTTTACTTAATTATCAAGTAGATGTCTTTTTTTACTTAGTTGATAATTTTGAAACTCCATGTTTCGGTTTTCCTGTAAAGTTTCAAATTACAAAAAAAAAAAAAAAACAAATACTTCTGCAGCACTTCCCTAAAAAAAATACAAAAAAAAACATTAGTCGGCAACACTGAGAAGAGTGAATTTACTTAAGGGGTACAATTTTCTAATGAAAATTTATGTGTAAAATTATTTGGTGAATTTGAAGGTATGGAACATTTTTTGTGAAATAACACATGAAAAAACATAAAGGACCGTTTACTTGTTACTTTTGTTTCTTATTTTTCTTTTTAATTACAAAAATCTCAACTTGTATTTTTTTTTATAGATTTTCTGCTTTCAAATATATCTACAGCAAATGAAGAGAGAGGAATTATTTTCAGTATTTTTGACACAAATCTTTAAAAGCAAGAAACAGATTGTAAATGTTCCTGAAGCTAAGTGGACTCCCGGCCTGAGGGATACAGTAAATAATATGATATTTTGTAATTAAAAAGCAAAAATAGAAAATAAAAATGAAAGTAAATGCCTATAAGATTTCTATTTTCTAATTATATTTACAGAATAAAAATTCTACATTCAAACTTTTTTTCCTCTTAATCCTTTACAATTAATTTATAATATTTTTCGCAAAAAAATTGTGTCAAAATAAAATCACTTTCAATGGTATTTTTATTGAAGATATTCTTTAAAAGAATAAGAAGATAATCTAAAAGGAATACATTTGATAGTATATATACGAATTCGTACCAACATGTTCTGAAGATGTGATTGGCAAATAAGCATTTTTCTTTGCATTAGGTCTAAACTCTAAACAACCACTTGATTAGTTTAGTTAAAATTCGTACCAAGTAATAACAGTGAATTTGGATGTGAAATGCTATTTATGGTTGAATATGACAGGACACAGTTTCATATTCAGTTTATGTGCATTGCATAGACAGATTATAAAGTAGGAAAACATTGACAAATGACAAGGCAATATGAATCTAAAAAAAGTGTAATTAAGACTTGCGCGTAAGTTATCCATTTAAGAAAGGGAAGAGTTCACTTGTTAAGACTGGAACCATGCATTGGCGACAAAAGCAAAGCAACCTTCACTTAAAAGGGAAAGAAAACACATTATCCATAACCTCAATTCGTTTCACACGTGTCTGCCAGCACACGCGCTGACAAGAACCAAGCAAACGCTTCATTTTAGACAATTGAACGGTTCGCACGCGCCACTCCGTCACGTGCTCTTCAGAAGCATCGAACAATGTTTTGTTTGTTTCCGCCAATTGGCAAACCCAAAACCAAAGTTGTCTGTTCTTTCTTTCTGTTTGGTCCGCGTTTTTGTTATTTTTTAATTAAGGCTGTTTGTATTTCCATTTGTGATCCCATTGACCATTTTCAACTTCACTGCAAATGCAAAATTAGATGCTTCAACTAATGAGTTTCAGGAAGCTCCGTTCAGACCTCCAAACGGTGCCTTACAAGTTTGAGACCCAGGACTCTCTACCTCTACCAGAACAACATGCTCCTCTTAATAAGCGCTTCAAACCTTCTTCTGCTTCGCAAGAGGTTTCTCATCTTTTTCTCAAATAGATACCAAGGCTGTTACACTTTTAATTTTTTAATTAGTAGTCTCATGATTCATGAATGAATATTGTAATATAAAGCTGAGATCATGGAACATGCATTCTTTTATTTATCACTAACATGGTTAAAAGAATTTTCTTTGGATTACATTACTACTATACTATTTTTCCCCCTCATTTTTTATAAACTTTTTATTTGGATATCCTTTTTCTCCCTTTGCATGGTTTTAAAAATCTTTTAGCAATGGAATGCTTCAAACAGTGCATCTTCCCAGTACAATATACTTGATGAACCTAGCCCTCTGGGCTTACGTCTGAGGAAGAGCCCTTCGCTTTTAGATTTGATACAAATGAAGCTTTCTCAAGGGAATGTCTTAATTGCAAATACACAAAATGAAGACTTATGCTCTGGATTGAAAAAGGACAGTCAGGCTGCTGCTGGATCAGGTTCTGTTGAGAAACTTAAGGCCTCAAATTTCCCAGCTTCACTTTTAAGAATTGGTTCGTGGGAGGTATATGTTCAAGATATAACTAAATGTCACTAGTGTTTTGGGAAATATATTCTTCAATGTATTTTACTTAGCCCAAGGTTCTCTTTGTGACAGTATAAATCAAAACATGAGGGTAACTTGGTGGCAAAATGTTATTTCGCTAAACATAAGCTTGTTTGGGAAGTTCTTGAAGGTGAACTAAAGAGCAAAATGGAAATTCAATGGTCAGATATTGTGGCACTTAAGGCAAATTGTCCTGATACTGGATGTAGCTCGTTGACTATAGTGGTAATTTATTCCCATACGCAATCTATATATTATATAGCTAATATAATAATTCTTTTACGTGCAAACACTATGCATTGGTAAATGTTCAGTTTCATTGGTTTACTGGTGAGTTTTCTTTGTGTTGCAGCTTGCTAGACAGCCTCTTTTCTTCAGGGAGACTAATCCTCAACCTAGAAAGCATACACTTTGGCAGGCAACATCAGATTTTACTGGTGGAGAGGCCAGTAAAGACAGGTATATTTTTCACTATCCTCTGATATGTGGATGTGGGGTAAACGGTTTTGCATTGGAACAGATTTGAAGAATGGTTTCACTGATTTATCATAAACTGGGCAGGAGGATCAGCATTCAAAAACCTTTGTCTTAGTATGCTGTCATATACGAGCAAAATTGCTTATTGAAATAATTGAAGAAGAGTGGTTGAGTTGCATTTGATGTAGTATATGTTGGCTTTAGAGGACTCTTCATGTACATTTTAAAGCATTTCTTGTGAATAATGGTTTTTATTGTAAAAAGTTTATTTGGTTAAATTTCTTAGTTTCCATGTGTATTAGGTTGATACTAGTATTTTAGGTACTATGGTTACTAAGCCATGATGTTTGTGAACTTCATCTTGTGGTTTTGTAGGCAGCATTTTTTGGAATTTCCGCAAGGGGTGTTAGCCAAACATTTTGAAAAGCTTATCCAGTGTGACACGCATCTTAATTTCTTAAGCCAACAACCTGAGATAATTTTGGATTCACCGTATTTTGATAAACCACCTGCTGCTTTTGAGAACCTTGACAATCCAGAAGATCGTGATTTGCATCTAGTCTATGGCAAAGGATCTGCTACATGTTGTTTGCAGGACATAGGATCACCTCATTCATCCCTGTCAGCAGCATTTAAGATTGAGCAAAATGATCGTCTTGGCATTACCTTGGATAGTCTACCTTCTCCCAGTTCAGGTACTGTAAGAACTTAACTCTTGTTTTGATTTACCTGGACATTGGACCTTTTGTTTCATTCATCAATCTCCAACCTACCCACCCCATTCCCTTTTGATTATGCTTGTACTTTGTATATTTAATTGTCTAATGCTGAGTAGAGTGGAATGACATGGAAAGGAACAAAACAGAATATCATTCCACTGTTTGAATGTTGGTATGCCGAATTGATTTGGAAAAAAGACTGCTTCCACCCCATACCTTCCTCCCTCCCCCCAAAAGCGCACACACCCCATAGAAAGGGAAGAAAAAGAGGGTATTGAACAGAATGGAATGAAGTTCATTCCATAAATTTATTCCATGTCATTCTATTTTAATCATTTCAAACAATGGAACCTATTATTATGACCATCATCATGTTCTATTGACTACCATGAAACTGATTGTGACGTAAACTTCTAGAAACTTTAATATTAAATTAGTTGCTTCATCAATTAGTCAAATATAAAGAATATGGCTTGTGGTAGCAACTAGTAAGCTGCTCTGCTTTGTTGACAGATTATGAAATTCATCTCCAAATTTGCCAATTGCATGGTTAAATATCAATGATGGCTCACAAATCCATCACTCTTCCTTTAGCATGTCAATTTCATCGTTTGTTCAATATGCTTAACTTGCTAAATAGCATCTCACACATACTGGGATCAGGGTTGAGACTGTGCATAGCATTTACAGTGTCAAATAAATTTGGACAATGGATTGGAAATACCGTGTACTGTAACGGATGTTTTCCATTTTAAGGGGTGCTCATATTATTTTATTGGCTTAAATATGTTTTGGATTCATGATCTATCAGGGAATTTTGTGTTGAGTCAAATTTTTACTGTGTTGGGTTTCAATAATTTTTTTATTTTGTTTTGGATTCCTAAATCACTTAAAGACTCAAAAATAAATAAAAAATTATTAGAAATTTAACATGAAACAAAACTTTCTTGAGACCCAATACAAAATTCACTACTATATCAGGGACCCCAAACATAGTTAAACTTATTTTATTTTACGTACTTATAATTTACATTTAGCTGTCTAAGGAATTTCTTACTTTGCTGTATGCACGTCTTTATAATGAACTTAAATTAACAGGTAATTTCTATTGACTTATTTCTTAATCCGTGTGGGTGGGGCTTGGATATCCAAAGCTGACTTTTATCTGCATGTAGTGTGTTTTGTATTAAGGGTATGTTTGAATAGGTTTATCCGGAACACTTCTAGAAGAAAATAAAAGAAAAAAATGAAATGAGCTTTTCTATGAACTGAAATTAGTTTATGAAACCTTTTATAAACTAACTTTATTATAAATTAATTTTAATTTGTGAAAAATCGGGTTTCATTTTTTTATTTTCTTCTTTTAAGTGTTTGTGGATAAACTTTTCCAAAATAGCCCTAACTATTTTTTTGTCTTTTACATAAAATTTATGGATTGTTGTGTAATTGAAGGGAGTACAAGTTCTGAAACAGAATTCAAGAGCCCAAGAAATTGGGATCAGATAAAATTGCCTGGAATACACCCTTCAATATCAGTGAGTGATTTTATTAGCCACATTGAGCATTGCCTTTCCGAACAAATAACTTCCGGGAATCCATCCTTTTGTGGTAGAAAACCCGCATACCAGGAAATGCTGGAGGAAATTGCGCAGCATCTTCTTAATGACAATCAGGTTGTAACAACTTCTGATGAAAAATCACTTATGACAAGGGTCAATTCTCTCTGCTGTCTTCTACAGAAGGACCGTGCAGCATTGCATAATTCCCGTGACAAGGAAACTTCTGTTGAAGGACCTGATGATGGAAAAAATTTTCAACTTAGCCATGATAGTGAATCAATGCAGAAGAACACAACTAAAATGGATGTCAAGCCTACTGAAGAAGACTTCACAGATACTTCTGATTGCAAGCAGGAACTTGGCATGTCCAGGAAAGACTCTTTTGGAGAGTTGCTTCTTCAGCTTCCTCGAATTGCATCACTTTCAAAGTTCTTGTTTGACATATCAGAAGAGGATAGTGACAGCTAAGCCCGATAGTTATTCTTCTTGATGTTTGAAATTTCAAAAATGGTCAAGATCAAAATGCATAGTGGATATGTTGTCATCATGGACATGAAAAGTCTAATTTTTGTCATAGGATAGGAACCACTTGGATTTGGAAAATATTTTAATGAAGAATCCTGGTAGAACCTTTGCAAAAAACTGTTACGGGTGCTCTAGCACTATTTTCTCATTTTTTCTTGTGGGTATCGGACACAGTTGTCTGCATGTAAGTAAATAACGCGTTACCTAATAAAATATCGGGCTTATAAATTTATATACTTTTGTGGCTTTGAAGGATACCACTTTTTTCTTGGATGTATTTGTTCGGCAACCAAATGTTTCGGCGGTTTGACTCTGAAGTTGAGGTGCCTTGTTTTGTTCTTGTGATATTGGGTTAGAGGCGGTGCACATATACGTGTACCTTGAACTACCAACAACCGATAAGGGACAATAAGTTAATTCTTCAATTATTCTTCTCATCTCAGGGTGTCCCAAGAATCCGTACTGTTCTTAAGAGTTAAGAGACAGTGCAGCATGGAAACATCCACAGGAGTAGATACTAAATAGTAACAATAGGATTAAATATAATTTAAATCCTCAATTTTTTTTTTTATTTTAGACATTGTGTTCCATATTTTAAAATTGTGATATTATATATCTAAATTTTAAAAATACATGAATTGATACCCTTTCCAAAAATTGTTGATGTTGATGATTAATTGTAAGTTTGTTGTCGGTCACATGTAAGAAATTAAGTGGCCTGACACACAAAAGGGCTAATTTTAACAATTTAGGATTTATATGGATATTATTGAGTAAAATATGAAATTAACTTTTATTAAACAGTAATTATGCACTACGTCACCTAATTTTTTATACATGCCAGTCAATACTATCATTAACTATCAATGTTAACAATCCACAAAAAAATATCAATTCACACATTTTTAAAAATTGGATGCATAATATCACAATTTTAAAATATAGAGGCACAATATCTAAAATTAAGCGAAATTAATTATATTTAAGCCTAATAATAAAAATCAAATCCCACTTAGGGTGTGTTTAGGATAGTTGTAAAAATTATATTATTTTGATAATAATCAAAATCTATTTTGTTTTGACTAAATTTGTTAAAGAGTAGTTTCAAAATAATTAAATTTATTTTGATGCAACAAAAAAAAAAATTTCAAATCATAGAAGAATATAAAAACAGTTAAAAAGGTAAAAAACTAGTAAAAATTATCGTAAAAGCTAAAAATTTTATATTGTAAAAAACAGTATTTTTTAGGGGAAAAAAGCATTTTACAAATTTAAGTTATCTTACTAAATATACTGATTATTTTGTAAAAACTTTTTGAACAAAATAATTTATAATATAAAATTTTATCTTTTCCAAACATTCTTACTGGTACGAGATCTACTACATTCTTTTCAGTATGAAAAATGGCAAATGAAGATAAATCTCCAAGCATATAGTCTAACTCATCACTACTATGACAATCCTGAGTTAGGAGACCCACTATATTATTCGCATGAGCAAAGCTGAAAGTGCATCAGTTAAAGCAATTTTTAGTTACTCTTTGGTCAAAATTAAGGAGAATCAGGACGTCAAACCAAACATGCAATATATGTTCCATGATACTAGAGAGCCTTTACTTAGAAGGTAGGCATGTTTTACAAGGTGGAATATGAATTTTTGTTGTATGTGTCGAAAGCTTTACTGATTGACCAGATCGTGCACAGCCACGGGTACTTTGTAATGTGTTGTTGAGTTATTTTCCGAGTGTAATTTCCGTAGATATTCACAGAAATGGGGTGGGTTTGCCAATAATTTTTCAAATGATGTAGTTTTATTGTTTACATTTTCAAACTGTCACCTGAGATAATAGATTTGATCCATTGACCTCCAAATCTTCAACTGAGATACAAGTTTGCGTGCAGGAATATTTATGACTAAATAGAAAATTCACTATTTTTATTCTTTCTTAAAATTATGTTTATTTTTTATTTTTCTTCAGTAAAAATATTAGAAAACAGTATATTTATTTTTAACTATACATGTTTTTTTTTTTAAAGTAGAGTAAATTTTATTTTTAAAATAATTAAAAATAAAAATTAAAGAAAAAATTAATACAAATTGATTCTCATTCCTCGACTAGATACAAGAATCTGATGTGGACTCACTTGCAAATAAAATTCATTGTAACAAATATGGCACCAACCAAAGAAACACTTTTGTAGCACACTCTTTCATTCATAGTCAATATTTAGTACCCTCATTTCAAATCTTTTTTAGTCGTTCAATCTTGAAAATAAGGAAAAAATTATAGAATAAAAATAAACCTTTAAAAAATTTAATTAAATAATTTCTTATCTTTTAGACTAAAATAATTTAAGCCAAATTTATTTTAATATATATATTTGGATTTTTCTGAGTTTCATCTATTTTTCTATTTTCTACATTTATTTTTTTTGTAATATATTTAGATTTTTTTAAGTTTCATCTATTTTCTACACTTACAGCATTTTCTTTCATCTATTTTCTATCCTAACTCAAAATGTTCATGATCAATAAGTCTCGATAGATATGTTTTTAAAATTAAATTTTGAAGTTTTTTTTTGTAATTGGAAAATGGAAAATTTGAAAAGTGAAAATGAATGTAATTTTGTTAATAATTTAACTTAGTTAGTATATAGAAATAACATTCAGTTAGTGGTAAGTATATGTTTTCAAATAGTTTTTAATTAACCTTTAATTTTGATTTTTTAATTATTTTTAAAATAATTTTTGCTCTACTTTAAAAATAATAAAAGTTTGTTAAAAAATAAATGTACTATTTTCTAACATTTGAATAAAGAAAAATTAAAAATAAACATATTTTTAAGAAATGATAAAATAATAAGTTTTCTATTTAGTCATAGATGTAATACTAAAAGAATGATGAAAAAAAAATAATTTTCCTTTTTAATTAACCTTTAATTTTGATTTTTTAATTATTTTTAAAATAATTTTTAATGTACTTTAAAAATAAGAAGAAAAATTAAAAATAAACATGTTTTTAAGGAATGATAAAAGAATCAATTTTCTATTTTGTCATAAATGTTTTTGCACCTAAACTTCCATCTCAGATAGAAATTTGGGATATGCATCAATATTCTGACCCAACCCGCCAATTCACTTGGTAGTTTGGGAGGTCAATTGGTCCAACCCGCTATCTTAGTTGACGGTTTGAGAGTGTGAACAGTGAAACTACACTATTCCAAAAATTATTAACAAACTCACCCACTTCCATAGCCTGTGTTGTTGTGTAGAAGAAGTGGTCGAGGGCAGTGACTTCGACTTCGTACCATATAATTTTATGAAACATTACGTTCAATTAAAAATAAACATGTTTTTAAAGAATGATAGAATGAATTTTTTATTTAGTCATTAAATGTTTCTGCATCTAAGCTTCCTCTCAAATGGAGGTTTGGAACATGTGTCAAATCAAACGTGAGAACTTATAAGAAGAAAAACGAAATGTCCAAATAAACAAGTTGTAAATAATATTCACAATTTATACATAAAAAAGGAAGAAATATGTACACTGTGAAGATTGAAACTAAATTGGTTCGTCAGCTGTACAAAAGGTTAATCGACCATAAAAAGAGCATTTGGACTTTGAATGTAGCTTTTATATACAATTGAATTCTTCCATCACGTCTAATCTGCCAGGATGAAGCAGGATCAGGAAGGAGAGGATGAATGAATGGTAGTATCAGGTAACATGGCTACTGTCACTAGGAAATATTCACAGCCAACAGGGAGACCGTATGGGTTTGGAGTTGATCCTGAATTCAAGGTCAACCAGTCTGTCCCCTTGTCAGGGGTAAATTTATCAGCCCTACCATGCTCAGGCCGCGGCGGCACCGCCTTCACAATTTGGTGTTCAATATGCACAATTTGTCCAACAATGTAGTTAGGTCTATTTGGAAGATGGTCTGCAAACAGGGCTACAGATTCATCAGATAGGTAGTAGTTAGAGCAGTTCCTAGTAATTGCCTCATAGTGCCCAGCTGGAGTGAGCACAAATGCAGCTATCTCGTGAACTTCCAGGCAACCAAAACAAATCTTCTCCTTATTTGCCTGTACCAAAATCACAAGCAGAATATATAACTCACTCCACAATTTGAAACACCATCATGCTATTAAGTGATCTTCAGGCATTTTATTTGTGGTTAAAGACAAGCTTATTTCAAAGGGAGGCACAATTTATCGTCACGTGTTCAAAAACAAGAAGCCAATAACTATATAAACATAAAGACAATAAATTACCTGTTTCTCAAGTTGATGCTTATTGTAATACGTTTTGACCTGATCTATTTTCTCCTCCAATTCTTTTCGAAGCTGTTCATTAGCAGCTTCTATTCGTGTGTACTTCTCATGCAGCTCTTCCCTATGCCTAGATAAGAAACCAACTTTATCGGCCAATACACGAATACATTTTCGGAATTCAGCAATATCATCATCATCTCTGTCATTAGCAGAACTGAAAAGAGAGAAAACAATTCCAATCATCCTTCTAGTCACGATTTATTAAGAAAAAATATAAAATATCACAGGAGAGCACATTAGTATTAAACGATAGTTAGGATCTTCACTATTTCATGACATCAAGCAAGGAGATTTGTTGGAAATTATTTATATTAGATGACAAACACGTCTTCCCCTCCAAGCTGAGAGAATACAAAAGGAACAAAAACTGTTTACTCAATTGTATAAACTCTCAAATCTTAACCTAAAAAAGTGATTGCAAAAAGAATTCATTTATTATAGATAACCTCATTGGCATCAAAGTTCATGAATGAGTATCCTCCTCCTAAAATATGTTCCTTATTTTAAGCATAGAATAAGTGAGGAAGTTACTTTCATCAGTACTACTCTACCACCACAGCATTTTTTTACTAGCGAGAATGGATGCTATAATGGGGTTCTGGAAGGATATAAAATTTTCCAAGGAAACTCATGATATAAGTAATTAACGTAAGTAAATTACTTGGCCAAAGATTGCGCCAAATTACGTAGGGAATCTGCAAACCCAGCCACACCACCAGGGGAATAAACACAGGTCTTGAGTCTTTCAAAAAAGCTGCGTGTTTTAATAACAGATGCACGTAGTAAACTGTACTCTGAAGCCCTCCTATCAGCAGAACTTTTTTGAGTCTGAGCTTCCTCTCTTGCCTCATGCAAACAATTTTCCAAGTGAGCACAATTCATCTGTAGGAAAAGAGGAAAAGTGCATTATTAGAATATAAAAGGCAAGCACAATACTGAGCCAACAACTAACAAGTACGAAATCAATGAAGCTTTGCCTTTGAGGCAAAAAAATAACATAAACTATGTAATGTTCATCCCATATTTCTTCTAATCCTACTAGAATCTTTGATAAGTGACAACACCAAATTCTTAATCAATCATACCAATTCAACTTCGTCTTGACAACTCAATCCACTATATAAAAGAAATAATTAAGAATCTTAATTTGATTGGATTTTTTACAAAGAATCCTGTTGTTCATGTCTACAGAAGATTATGCCCTTATGAGCCTAACTTATCTAATGTACAAAACTATCTACTGGATACCTTGACAACTGCCAAGAGTCAACTAAAACTCTGCTTGGCTTGGTTTATAGATCATCAAAATGAATGTGCAGGCGCTTAGGAGATTGCTATTAGTAATACATCTATTATGATTTGAATGGATCATTATCAAGTAAAATACAAGAAGAATGAGGGTGTTGGAAGGCAGAGGCTATGGTAAGATGACATAAATGACATTTCTTTTTGGTCTTTCCACAAAATAATTTGAACATTTTTCAAAAGAATTAGAATGCATGCCTGTGTAATATAAGAAAGGGACAGAAGTTGGAAAATGACATTAAAATAGAAATTAAGAGAAATCAATAAACTGAGGCAAAATTAGAAATAGTTTAGGTGAATTAGGCAACAGATTTTTAGAAAATTAAATTGCAACCCTAAAACAATGTGCTTGATTCAACTTGAGACAGTTACCTGAGATTCATCAAGTAGTTTTTGACTTGCTTCCATCTCCCTTCTGAGCACAGCAACCTCCTCCATAACGGTTTTAAGCTTTGTTTCTGTTTCATTCAATTGATTTGACTTATCTGCAAGTGCAGTTTGTAGTTCCAACACCTTATCATCATTTACTTTGGATTCCAAGTCTTGACAAACTGCCAAGTCACAAGGTACAAGATCACGTGACACAGGCATGCTCTCACCAGTAGAACTGTTTGTTAATGACATGCCCAATTGTCCTACTATCTTGTCTTTTTTATCTTTATCAGCACTTTGAGCTTCTTCACGATGAGGCTCCATCATAGATGAATCCAACTGTGGATTCTGAATTCCAGAGGAATCCAACATGTTTTCATCCACCCCATCTAATGATTTACCAGTATGCTCAGTGAACAAACCAAGTTTTGCATCCAAGGAACTAGAGATGCATGAAACCTCATCCATGGGCTCAGTAGTAGATATAGAAGGCATGTGGGCTTCACCACTAATAGATTCTGACTTGCAATTATCTGTCTTCCCAGCCACTAGGGGGAAGTCAGCTGCGTCATTTTCACTCGACATCTTCTGACCCTGGACATACTGATCAGACAATTTCTGCTCCAATTCTTGAATACGTTTCTCATATGACACACATTGCATGTGCTTCATCTTAAGCATGGATTGAACATGCTTAATATATTCATCTTTCAAATGCAAGGCTTCTTCTGTCTTTTCTGCGGCATTTTTCAGTATATTATTCACCCTTTCATCATCCAGTGACTCATACTCTAACTCAGGACAGAGCGAACATATTAAAGCTATTCTACCAGCTAACTCAGCTTTCAATTTTGCATTCTCAACTTCCATCTTGCAGGTTCCAGCAATTTCAATCAACTCACTGCCATCAAGAAAGTCCTCAGTATCATATCTCTCAGTTGAGTCACCTGTAATATCTACAGCCTCGGCCAAGTGAGAGCTATCACTACTCAAAGCAGATGAACCTTTAAAGCTTCCTAGCTTCTCCAGCTTCGAAGTTACTGTTAGATATTCAGGAGCATAACGATCCACATCTGATATGTCAATATTAAGCAAACCACCATCAAATGGAGCTATATTGACATCACACTGGTTAGGAGTGTCAAACAATCCCATAGATCCTAATACTTCTTTAGGAATGCATGAACCATGAACTCTCAAAAACTCCTCCCGTCTCCTGAGCTCAGCCTCCCGTTTTATAGCAAGCCTTTCAGCCATTTGCCCAGCCATGCCCATGTACAGCTTCATAGAAGCTTTTCGTCTCACTATTTCAGCAAGGCAAGCTCTGTATGCAGGACCAATACCATGGAACAACTTTAAATCCACAAATAAGCCATCCTGACGAGCCATTGCCTCTTTAAAAACAGGGAACTGTAACTTTTGATCTTTGATGAGATAAGAAACATAAGTTATGTTTTGCATGTAATTGTGCACAAAAAGATTCATTTCATTCTTATTTTTCTTGCAAAACTCAAGTAGCTTTGAAATGGCATTATCACAAGACTGCATTTTAGGCAAGTGATTTTTGTCATGAACATCATACATAGGACCCAAGGCTGAAACTGCATCATGAGGACGGAGTGAGGAGGACAATTGGGAGGATAGACAATCATCTACCAGTTTCTTTACTGTGTTAACATCCTTGCTGCAGAAATCCCGTAAAAATATAATTTATAAGTTATGCTGATAACATTTTATATGATGAAAATATCTCACAAGACAGCAGAAATATAATTTATCCAACTCTAAATAAGTACAGCAAGTGATATCTGAAATCAAGTATTATTACATGTTAATTCTCTTCTAGTGAACTCTTATGTACTTCACTACTCCAAAACTAGAAAGGAAAAGTCTCAAGTACAAGTTTCATAATCAACAAGGAACAAACAAACATTGCAGAAATTGAGCATAATTATTAAGTTCATAACTGCTAACAGAGCATATGAGAACCAGAATTTGACTATTAAACGCGTGAAACAAGTAAAAAAGTTACAAAGGAGAATGCCACTGCAAAGTATGGATAAGAATGCTTAGATGCTTCATCAATAAGAAGGAGCACACAAAATAGTTGAAAAATGAAAGAGAACTAACCTCAGAGATTGCATGATACTTTTTTGTTCATTTATATATCTCTGGTGTTCTTTAATTACTTGTTCTAAATTCTTGATGGGCAAGAAAGCCCTGCTGGACAACAATTCCTCAGACCGACGCTTCACTTCCCCAAAAGTCTGCTTAAATTGTGAAACTTTATTCTCAAACTGCTTGTGGGAGCTGGTGCAATTCTCCACTGACTTCCTCAAGTTCTCTTCCTTGACCAAATCAAGTAAGCATTTGCGATTAGCAGTTTGTAAAGCAGGATGAAGTTTGATGGATCTTAGTTTCTCAACATCCTTCCCAAAATTCACCAAAAGATCAGAATGCATCCTGTTTTGTTGCATATAACGTTTCATGAAGTCCCCATAGTTTTGGTTAATCATTCTATAGTACTGATCCAAATTACCCCTCGCAACCTCCACCGCTCTTTCTTGGACCATCTGTGCTCTCAAAAGCCTCTCACAATGCTCATATCTCATCATGGTATTAGTATAAATTGCATGCCCTCGTTGATAATGGTACCTGAATTGGCGCTCATATGACGGTAAAGCCTTCAAAGCAGGATCTGAAGCATCATCAAGAGGGTGTGGATCATGGGAGGAGGCAGGTGATGGAGGCTCCAAATGACTGGGAATATCAACTTGCTCCAGTGGCGGAGGAGGTGAGTTGTTCTGAAGCCTTGCTTTATTGAATATGAACACTTCCCTGTCATCAGATGGAAGCTTGTATGTAGACAGCTGCCGATGCGACTCAAGCTTCATATCCAAACAAAGAACAAGCTGATCACTGAAATTAATCCCAGTAGCAGATTCAATAGACTGCATAACTGCCTCAACAAGTGTGTTCTCATCGCAATCCAACTCAAAGGAGTGTCCATTCTCGGCAATATGAACCAGCAGCTGACCCTGTTGAACTAAACTTCCAGTCACACTAGAACTCATCTTATCCACCAATCAACACCAGAATCACAACCTCCTGATCCCCCAGAAAATGAAACCAATGAAAACCAAACAAAGGGTTCAAATCAAACCCTCACCAATAGCTGAAACACAAAACACCACCAAAGCAAATCCAGCATAACCTTTTTTCGACCACCCAATCTTCCACTTCACCCGAGAAAATTTACAGAACAAGAACAAGGACAAGAATCTCGATTAGGAACCAAATAAATTCTCAGATTACTGAATCCGGAAAAGAGTCCAACCAACGGCAGAAGAAAACAAACAAAGTAAACTTTTTACGCTAAAATTTAAAATCAATCAATTCAACGCTTAACACTGCAAGAACAGCTCAAGTTTGCACATACCCAAGAGATATTCGAGGAAAGACACGAACTTTAACCTCGGATCCCCTCGAAAACCCTAGCTAAAAGCAACGCAACTGGTAAAACAGACCCACGTGAGCAGCAACCAATGAGGTAGAGACTAAAACACCCTTTATCATTATCAAGAGGCGACAATGAAGAAAATGCCCCAAAAGAGACGAAATATGAAAACCCAAAAACGACGTCGAAGAAAAAACCCGAATTGCGCCCCACCCAGAACCCGGTTCGTAAAGGAAAGTAAGAAGCCAACAAGAGACAGCGTATATCTAACAAAATTGAGAAGCACGGAACAGCTTTTTTGTTGTTTGTTGAGGGAAAAGGGTAAGGCCAAAATCTTGGAGTGGTGATGAAGAAGATGATGGTTGGAAGTAGATTACGTGGAGATTTTGATTTTCCAGAATCTCGGCTAAACAGAAGAACAAGGTTATCACGAAACCCTTTCGGTGAAATCAAACACTAATTTAAAATTAAACTGTTTCTCTTTCTTCCTCTCTCTTCCTTTCTATGTATTTATTCTTCTCCTTTCCCCGTCTTTATTTTATAGATTCCACACAGAACCTTCTGCTGGAAGTAACTCTCTCATACCAGAGCCTCTCTCTCTCTCTCTTCCCTGAGCGTTTGGAAGGATTGAAAAAGCAGCCACTGTAGCCAATTCTTATGTCCCGAATTATAGAGCGTAATCTGCATTTAATAACTGATAACTTTAAACTTTAGCCACGATAATCATTTAAGATTGTCGTGGAGAGATTAAGATATATTGCACCGACTTCAAATAGTTCTTCTTTTTTTTTTTTTTTCCTTCCCCAAACGTAATAAAGGTTTAAATACAATTTTGTTTGGGTCTCTTCCTATAACAAATAACAACTCTATCTGTCTGTTCACAACGCTATTATGTATCTTAAAAAAGAAATTCTGTTAATATTTTAGTTACAAGGGAAAAAAATCTCACTGTCAACTTAAGCACAAAGTAATAACCAAATTGTCCTTCTAAAATTAGAGTATTTCAACAGTAATTGTTTTTTAAAAAATTACACTGTAAATTAATCATTAAAATTATTTCTTAAATAATTACTATAAAAGTTTGATTTTTAATTTTTATTTATTATGTAACATTTTATGATTAAAAATGAGAAAATATTCTATACTTCGTAGTGTTTAAAAATTATATGGTCAATTAATTATAAATTAACATATATAACAGTTTATTGACTTTTTTGTTTTTGCAATATTTATTTTAAAAATTATATTTATTATCATTCTTGATACTAATAACATGTGTGAGTATTTTAAAGTTTTTAGGAGGTATTTGTTTTAAAGTGTTATTTTATATTTATTGGAAAGACATACCTTATTTTTTTTAAGGTCTGTTTATAAAATCTTTTTAACTTACAAAAGAAAATGTTATTTTACATTTTCATAAATCACATTTTTAAGAATATTGTCACTAGAATTTTACTCTCGGATACACTTAAAAATATACTGTTATTAACATTTTTGAAAATAATTTATTTATTTTTATGAAAATATAACTCGACCATCATTCTTTTATAAAAATAAAAGTATGGAAGGATATTATAAAAGTAGAAGTTATATCATCAGTGAAAATAACACCTCATTAAAATTCATAAATGTGACTAAATCTCGATTAAAGTGATTATAATATCATTAATAAAAAAAAAAACCTCTTACGAATACATGCATAAGTTAATATTAGGATAGGAGAAAATAAGATACAATAAAAAAAATAATGAAATATAACAAACATTGTATAGATAATAAGTAAGACTTTTTTGGGAAAGAAAACTACTTTTTTTCAATAATTACCTTTAAAATTATATTAATAGATTGAAAATATAATTATTTTTTTTAAGATGATACTATCAAAATTAGGAAGGCTAATGAGGGAAACTTGAATCTCTACTTAAAGATTCTCTACTCAGATAAGTTTTATTCCACTTAAAATTAGTGTTTGAAGACATAATCTTTAATAACTTTGAACTTGTTTAAAAGTTTTTTATAGAGCTTTTGGAAAAGTTAATTTCTAAAACTTTTCTAATTTTAACTTTTCACAAAGATGACCATAAAATATTAGTGGGACAAAATTACCCTATTAAATTTTTAAAAGGATAAAATTTGCCCCTTTTCTTCAGATTCTACACCCTTACGCACATATTTTCATTATTAGGTTAGTATATAATTTTAGGTGTTAAAGTTATAAAATTACCGAAGACACTCAATTTCGTCCGGATAAGACTTTTAACCAAGAAATGATGAACAAGAAAAGGATTCATTAGACCAAGAGAAGAAAATGATCCATGTGAATCATAGGGAACAACCCAAACCACAACCAAAGGTTTCAACAAATCAAGAGAACATTGATTTATGTAAATGGTAGGACAATGACTCAAGTTTCAACCAAAGGTTTCAAAAGACCAAGAGAGAGTGTTAATTTATGTAAATTGCAAAACCAGAGGTCAAACCTTAACCTACAACACCATTAAACCAAAAAGAATCGCTGGTTTAAGCTTGTAAATGCTAAGATGTTACAGGTTTTGATGATACCAAAAGTGACAAAGAATGTTGATACAAAGCAAGGAAGCAAAAAGAACAAAATAACATTAATAGAGATTCAAGATAATGTTAAGTTAGAAAATTAAATTAACTCAGTTATTGTAAAATAATCTCTAAGAATTTGCATAAACTTAATTTGGTAAGATATGTTTTCTATCAGTTCAAAATTATGAACTGGTAATCGATTACCAGAGGCTTGTTATTCAAATTCTGAATTCAAAAGCAAAAACGACACAATTTTTAAATCATGTAATCGATTACCAGAAAAGCTGTTATCACAAAATTTCGAAAAGTCACAACCTTTCGTGAAAATACACAATTTTGGAGTCGTGTAATTGATTACCAGTATATGTAATTGATTACCAGTAGGCTGTTGCGAAAAATTTGAAAAGTCACAACCTTTTCATGAAAAAACACATCACTTTGGCTTTGACACTATAAATAAGTGGCTTTTCCTCTGTTTCAAAACAAGAATTTTTCCAATCTTTTACAAAAAACAAACTTTTGCCTAAACACTTGCAAAATCCAAAAGAATTCTTATAGGATCTTCAAGTTGTATCATTTGCTCTTTAAGAGAGTTTCTTCTTCTTATTACTCACTGATTGTATTCAAGAGAGACTTCTTGAGTGAGAAAAGGAATCTCAAACATAGGGAGAGGGCTCCCAAGGTCATTGAGGATTCATTCATTTGTAAAATGATTTACAAATATAGTAAAAGCTCAAGTGAGGTTACTTGAGGACTAGACGTAGGCAAGTGGATTGACTGAACCAGTATAAAAAGAGTTTGCATACTTCTTTTCCCAATACTCCTATTTATTTATTTTGTTTGCATATTTAAATACTTCGCTTTCATTTTCAAATACTCTATTATAAAATTAAAGAGAAAGAAAACTAAGTTTAAATTTTTTATCTACTTAATTCACCCCCCTCTTAAGTAAACTGAGGTCACTTGTCCAACTATCTTTGCTAAGCCATATGAGACAAGTGTTTGGAATTATTGAATTGTCATTAGCTAATCTTTTATCGCTCAGCGAAAATGCTTCAGACCTAAAATTGCTCAGTGAAATTTGCCCAGCCCAAGCCTATAAATAGGGGCCTTTGGTACATGTTAGAGATGCACATTTTATAGTGGAAGAAAATAGTTAAGAGCTGAGAGATAGTCTAGTGAAAAAGGAGAGGTTATGGAGGAAGGAAGTTAGGAGGAAAAACTTCCAAGGAAGATTGAAGCTTTGGAGGTTCTACACTACTCTTAATCAGTCTCTTATCAAGGTAAGGGAGGAGTGGGACTTATAAACCATGGAAAGTATTAATCTTAATAAACTTATGTGTTTTACTATTCTCGAGATTATTATTACTAAAACTAAGTTTTGATGCTTAGTTGATTGCTCAATAGCATCTTATGCTAACTTTTATCTTCTCTAGAAGTTATTCTAGTGCTTTGTTATTTTTCTCCGAAAGTTATTCTGGTGTTTTATTTATGTTCTCCAGAAATTATTCTGGTTCTTTATTTATTATTTTTGTATACTAATTTTTTACCCTTTATCTATCATTTACATATATTATATAGGAACTTTGTTTATTATGTTTAGTTGATTATTACTAAGCTATTTTCCAGATATTACAACATCATTGAAATATAAGTCTTTAAAGATGTAGTAGTTTTATATCTATGGTCATTCATGAACTAGCAGATGATATGAGAATCTATATATATATCTATTGAGGTCTTTTTGGAGGATAATTCATGAATGATTTTGTAAAGGATGATTGAAATATAAGTCTTTAAGGATGTAGTAGTTTTATAGTTATGATCATTATTGATTATTCATGAATTAGGAGATGGATTTCAGAATTATAAATATCTATTGAGGTTCTTTTGGAGGATAACTCATGAATGATGTTGTGGAAGATGATTGAAATGTATTTAAAAATGTAGTAGTTTTATAGCTATGGTCATTATTGATTATTTATGAACTAGGAGATGGATATCAGAATAAATAAATAAATAAATATATATATATATATATATATATATATATATATATATATATATATTTTGAGGTCCTTTTGGAGGACAATTTTATGAATGATTCTAGGAATGGTTGACAATTCTGAAGATTTTCTTCATACTTGATATTGTATGATGTTTCTATTAAGCTACTCTTAATGCTATCTTAGTTATTTTGTCAAAGGTTCACCACTCTGATTTGGAGTTAATTGGGATAGTGGTGATACGTAATATATGATGGGAAACATTTTGTAAAAGAAATGCTTTTATGATGAATTATTGTTGTTTTATATTTGTCTTAAGAAGATTATGGTTCTTTATATATATATATATATATATATATATATATATATCAAGTTATGAGAATTTCTCATAATTGAGTAAAAGCCTTTGACAAATCTCCACATTTTCATAATTGAATTTGGTTAGTAAAATGGGTCATTACAAAGCTTGTGTACTCTATCACAATTTTGTCCTGAAAAGACGTCTTAGTGGGTTATGGGAGGAAGGTGTTCATAAATGACCCTTGGTTTCGATACCTTAGCAATGTGGGACTTTTGGTGTACCGAAATAGGCATTTTACAAGGCTCATAAGTTATAAAACACACAAGGAAGACTTTGTCAGCGATAAGAAGTAGATGTGATGATTTTCTCCATAAGACTTAGCTATGCAGTTCAAGAAGCTTGAGATGTAGCTTATCGAGAGATAAACATAAACATTATTGATTCAAGCACAGATACAATCAAGACAAATGCAAACATGGTCAAGATAGATGCAGATGTGGTGATTCATACACAAATGTGGTCGAGACAAACACATATGCAGTCGAGTTAGACACAAACACAACTGAGTCAGATGCAGACACGATCAAGTAAGACTTAGATGCAATCAAGTGAGACATAAACTCTTCTTGATAAGATGTAGATGTACCTCATAAAGATAACATGTAGCTCGTGAAGACACATTTTATGAAGTGTAAGAAGAAAACGCATCTTGCGAAGATGAAGATGCAACTTCTCAGCTTATCAAAGATGTAGATAGGGCTACTCGTGATTAGGTATTTCAATATCCTAACCATAACTATTAAATAACTAATTTGTAAATAGTTATGAAAACCATAACTATAGACATTCTTTCATAATCAGTTATAATTTATTGTATCTGGTTATCATTATAAATAATCGATTATATTTATAGCCATTTACATAATAATATATATTTAAAATCAATTATATAGTTGGTTATAGATGGATAACTAATTATTTAACTATTTATTCATTCATACTGGATAAATAATCAATTTTGAAAAAGAAACTCATTCTTAAAATTATTTTTTCTACTTAGTGTGTTTCTCACATATTGTGGCCAATAAAGCATAGGTGTGGGATATGTCAAATAAGGTTTGTTATACTTAGCAAATAAGGCACATCATCGTGACATTTTTCACAAAGGTGAGGGGGGTTGGAGGGTAGCTTTTATGCTTAGTGCATTATTAATAGGGTTGTGCATACTTCCTCATAGGTGTGTGTGGTGTTAGAGAGAATTTCCTACTTAGTGCTATAAAAAAATATTTTGCATTGATTATTATTCAACAACATTTTTATTGAAAACAAGAACTAAAAGAATTTGACACAATATCTGAAAAGAACTAGTTATGAAACCAAGTTTAACTATAATCATTTCTTTAATAAATTATATTAATTTCATTAATCATATCCATAAAGTATTTATATATTACTTAATTTCTTAATTTGGAATCAACCTTAAAGACAATTTTTCATAAGCAAATTTTTTTAAAGAACGCAACACCATTTTCAATCTAAAATTTTTTTATAAGTAAATTACATTATATTAAAATCAAAATACAAATAGCATAAGAAACCAAATAATAACAATATAGAAATCATTTCTCACACTCAAATATATAGATTCATAATCTATTTTGGAAAACTATCTAAGCTTAATTTTCCTACCCTATTTTATTGTTATGAACACAATTTAATTGTCGGAATGATATTTTGAACTTCAGACAGATTTGACTTAAAAATTAATCTATTTTGTACCTTCCACAATTGTCATGTAATTACAAACTATACAAATGATAAAATTTTCCGCGTTCTTACGTTGATGTTTACAGGACCAAGAAATTGAAACTTTAGTGTAATGTTGTGCTATTTATCCGGTAGTTATTTGTGGCTGGTGATGAAACTTGAGTGTAAGTTGGTGGAAACTTCACTAACTACAAAACATGTTCAAAGGTTTGTTAATTTGGGCACAAGAATCTGATTCTGATGGAATGAGAAACAGGAGCATAACAATCAGTAGAACCTGGGAAGGGGGCCTGCAATTTCCACCCGCACTTTTCTTTTTCTTGTCCAAATATTCGGCACATGGTCCCGCAATGCATCCCTTTAATTTATTTATTTTTTGGTTGGTAACAAATAAGATGTAACGTGTTCAATAAAACCAAAAAATTAATTAACGAGTTTCTATTAATTGATGCAAAGTTAATTGAATTGAATGGTTGAGCGTAGTCTCAAGGGGGAACATGAAAGTCAGTGTTGGCAACCATCTCGTTTTCGATCAAGTTAAAAGTTTCATAATTGGAAAAGCATTGTTTTGAAGAAAAGTCAATATCATAAATAACGGATCAAGAGTGTGTTCTTAATTTTGGGCATTTTACTAACTTCACTTGATAAAGATTTTGATTAAATATGGTAAAATAAACGGCTAATAAAAACGATGGAACATAATTGAATTAATGAAGTCTCTTTCTTACTCGTTATCGAAATGGCCACGGCATCTTGGTGGTTTAACTATATAGTACTAATTGAATCACGTGATCATATGTAACTCAATAAAAACTATTAGGCACTGTTATACACCGCAACTATCTATCATATTCACCAATATTTATCAAATTATTTTTTTTTCTTAAATTTAACAACTTAAATGTTTAAAAAAAATTAAAACTTAATTATGTGTCAGGTAGAGATTAATTAAGATTATAAATTAAATGGTGATTTAGAACTACCTAATAATTTATAGAAACTCAATAACAAAGTTGTCCTGCCTTTTCATCCAGTAAACTCTATAGATGACAAGAAAATATCTCATATGTTAGTTAAAAAATAAAATATCTCATATCTTATAGGAATATTTTTCACTTAAATAATATTTGAAATTATAGATGAAAACGAATATATTCAAAATATTATTATTATTATTATTATTATTATTATTATTATTATTATTATTATTATTATTATTATTATTATTATTATTATTATTATGTATAGACAGTTTCGAAAAATAGTGAAAGCAACTAATATTTAAAGAAAAAAATCAAAATATAATATAAAAATAAATTAAAAGAAAAAATAATCCCTTCAATTTTTTAAGTAACAAATGACAGTGAGAAAAGATATTTATTGCTTTTTTAGTTTCCTAGATGTTATGAACTTATATTGGATCTTTAAATTCCAAGTGAGTCCATCAAATTTTCTCATATTTAAACCCACTTTTTCATTATGATTTAATCCAATATTTAAGTCATTAATTACGTCAATGAAAAAGACATTCTTTTTGTTATTGATTATTGTCATAAAATCATTAATTTACCAATTATAAATTCTCAACATGACAATTAATTAAGTTGTCATAAATTAGAATACCTATTTTGGTTATATGGTCAAATATCACATTTTTTTAGTCTATATTGTATTTACTCACTGTAATATAATGCACTGTTTATCACACGTCAAATAATTTCGTTAAATATTGTATAAAATTTGAATGCAGGAACCAGCTAGTTGTAATTTGTAAATGAGTTAAAATTTGAAAAAACCCGGTTAGCACAATTAATTAAAGTATAAAGGATCAAAATTAATTACACAGTCATCATACTTGCATAACTAAAAATACAATTAACCAAAAAACATAATTTGATAAGAAAATATTAAAATTTGAAAATTTAAAGGGTAAGAAGAAATCTTGACATAAAGAAAAATTTAAAAGTAAATAATAGTTTCACGAGTTTAAAAATATAAAAAGTACTGAATATTATCGAAATTACTTTACAACTAAGAAGGAGAAAAAAGGACATTGGAATTCTCTCATTTGACATGAATGGTGACTTTAAATTTATAAGTTTGTTTTTATCTTCTTAAATTTGGAAAAAAAGCATAAAATTTTTTAAACCATTGACATAAACTAAAAGTTTAAAAAGTCTTCTAGAAGTGGAATATATGATAATATCCTACAGTTTTTTGATTGATTTGAAAAATAAAAATGACACCAATTAGCATGAGTTTCATGAAGAAGGATGGTGGTTTGGCTCACCCATTTGACATGAAGTGACGTGGATTAAGGATATGTATGTTGTCAGTGCATTCTATGGTCGTTTGAACGTTGGTTTGCGATTGCATTATGGTCATTGCGAATATTCCAATAGATGATTATTATATGATTAGACTTTCTTCTTTCTTTCCACGATTTAGTAATGAGGCTTTGGCCCTCTCATGTGACTGCGAATACAAACACCAAAAAACAAATATATGGTCATACGCATATCTACATCAGCACATCCTATATAAAATATTTTGTTACTACAAAAATACTTCAATATAATTAATATACGTTTCGAAATTATATAATGCCCATATTACATCTCCACAGAATCCCTCTTCCATTGAAATACCATATTGTCGTGTCGCCATATCATATTCCTTTCATTCTCTTTTAAACTTATCCTAAATTATTATCTTAATGTTCAAATAAGTGCGCCAATCATGAATTAATAATGCCAGAGGTGAATGAACACGCGCGAGTTATTTTGATATTAATTATTTTAAAACTCCTTTCTAAGTGTAGAGTAAAAGTTGAGATTTGAGATAACAGCTCCTAATGTGTATATATGGGACATTTGGTACGGTTATATATGTGGTTCCTGATTTTCTATTGATTCCTCTTAATTTTGCAGCAGGAAAAACAAGAGTGGTTAGAATTGATTTTGCTTGAAACTTAAGATTTGTAGATGGCATGACAAAACTAAACACATGGCATATAAGACAGTGTGATGTCTGAACTTAAAAAAGAATGAGAATGTGACATATATGAAGATGGAGGACCACCCCATGAATGCATGATGCATACACATCATCAGCTAGTGAGCACAGCATGGTCATATATGTCTGGCAGAGGCATAAAGGGCTATTTGTTAGATTCTACTGCAGTCCACATGCTCTGTGTCACACGGAATCATATGTGGTGTGGATAAGTATAGTGACACAACACAAGCTCACATTAGATTCTTTTTCGTTCATTTCTTAGGTTCAACCTTCTTAATTAGTCACTCAATCAGAGGATCTTTATTACCTTCGAAGCCCATATTTTTATCTGAGAGATAGCAGCAAATCGAAATAAGGGAGATGGGTTCAACCCCAGGTGATTTTTTAATGAGTTTGAAATTATTATTATCACTAATAACTCAATGTCAATTATTAAGTTTATATGACTGGAGGTTCTTTTAATTTAAATTTACATGTCATTGTCAAGGCAAACTAACTAACCTCAGTTATTATTGTTTTTCAAAAATAAAAATTAAAAACCCTCAGTTATAGTAATTAAGATTCTTGGATTCCTAATTTTGAAAAATGAATCCTCTTTTTCAGTTTTGACCATTTTTTTTCGTTTTTTATACTTCTATTGAAAAAGCTAGCTAATATTTGTTTATAGATGTAATATTTGTTTATTGGAAAGTTTAATAAGGGAAGGAAATGAAGAGAGAAAAGAAAATCGAGACGATATTATTAACCCCTAATTTGTGCCATTGTGGAGGTAAAAGAAAAAAGTGAAATATTAATTGTTATGGGGAAAGAAGAAACTTTGGTTGGGGAAACCACCAGAGAAAATTTTCTTCCCCTACATTGGCATCTTTGTACGGTGCAAAGTAAAGCTCTTAACATGAGGATGGTACACGTGTGTTGTATTCAAATGCTGTTAATGATCTCTTTAGTTGGTTGTTTGACTGGTCTTAGAAGTAAAAGTTGATATAATAAATCTGGAATTTTTTTTTTTAATCTTACCGATGTACCAATCCAAAATGTAAAAGTCCGATTAGCCATTTTGAAATGTAAAATTGGTGCAGAAAATAATTTGTTGGTACAGGAAACAATTGCCCAGAAAGCAATAAACAATACTGTTGATTATCATGACTATTAGGGTTTTTTCAGCAGTCAAAACGTACAAGCTCTTGAACCTTCAATGTTATTCTCAGTCATTGTTACAATTCTCAGATTCGTGTCAAAAAAATCTACCTAATTGCTTACAAAAGAACTTACATAGACAAGCACAGTATCTTTTTTAATCCTTGCCCTGCTAATGTTAGGCAGTCAATTAAGCTAGTGAGAGGAGAAGAAAGCGTGTCACTTTAAAACATTCATTACTTTTATTTGGCCTAGGACAAAGATGGCCATCAACTAAAATCCAAAAAATCAGATTTATAAACAGTGATAACAAAAATTTGTGAACGTTTGTCACATTTATGTGGCCTAAGACAATTTACTAACTACTTAGGACATGAAAAAAAGAAGTAAAGATTGTTAATCAAAATAAAAATTTTGAAGTTTTCTGATTTTTAATATTTGGTTATACAATATACACAGAAGAAGCCGAACCGAGTCAGATTTGATGCAATACCTCCCTTACACTCTCAAGTATATATAACAAGTTACTGCACTTACATGATCTGATATCATCAGTTGATATTAAACTCTATCAAGGTGATCATCTGATAGGAATATACCTTTTAAGTTTTATGACATATCACCCAATGCCCAAACAATACGAGTTAGTTAGAACAGAGAGAAGTAGAGTTGTGCACTTCTTTTGTGGAGGGGAGGAAGTGAGTATGGGAAATAGCATTTGGAGTCAAGGGATCTTTCTCAGACTTGGGAGATTTTGCTGTCAGTCCCTTATCTATTCTCCTTCTTTCTTTATTATATTTTGTATCATCATTCTTCTATTATTGTATAATAAGGTAAGTTTGTGTCTCATATTTTATAAAATTTAGATATTATGTTTTTATATTTTAAAAAATGACATTGTTCTTTCAAATTATAATTTTTCTTTTACTTGATGTTGCTCTGTCAAATGAAATATTAAAAGTTACCGTGAAACATTAAAAATTTGGTGTTCTTAAAATATAGGGAAAAATGTCATCCTTTCAAAATATGGAAGACATAATATTAGTTTTTAAGATATAGATGTACAATGTTATATTTTCAAAATATGTTTGGATAAATTATTTTTGCTTAAAAAGTTAATTTTATTTTTTTAACTAAATCTTATTTATTTGTTAAAAAATAATTTTAAAAAGTACTTTTTTACAGGATAGATAATATTTTTATTTAAAAATACTTTTAAAATTTAATTAAATTGGCCTACGGTTTACTTTTTAAATAAAAATTTATTTTTTTAAAATAAATAGTGTATATAAACACATAAAAAAATTTATTTTATTAATATAGTTTTTAATAAACAAATAAAAATTTATCTCCTAAATCGTCTTTCATTATCATGAACTTCGAGTCTTTATTTAATTTTTTATAACTCTTTGATGATAGAATTTAAGATACTTACTTTTTGCTTATTTAAAAAAATATTAAATTATTTTTATGATTCTCATTCATGACAATTTCAAAATGTTCATAAATAATGTTATTTTAATAGTTTAAAAAAGTAAAAAAACTCAAATTTTTACTTTTAGTTAATTGAGTTTGAAATAAAATTGAAATATAATTTTAACTATAAGAAACCGAATATTTAAAAAATACTCATAGTAGTTTTAAAAATTCTCTTTGTCATGAAAATTGTTTCTAATAAATAATTATTTAAAGATATGCATACCTTAGATTTAAGTAAACCTTAGTACACATAAAGATGTTCTGAAGAGAAATATCTTTTATTCATATTTCATTTGCTAGTTAGATTGCTTCAAGATTCTTAAATAATAAAAATTTTCAAAAATATCTTTTATTCGTAGGAATTGTATTTTATGATAATATTTTATTTCCTTTTTGTTATATTGCTTTATCTAAGTACTTAGTTTGATACAAATACTGACTTAACTACAATTGATGTTCCAAATTTTATAAAATTTAAACATTGTAACTCTCCATTTTAAAAACATGACATTGTGTTTGTAGATTAAAAAAGTTTTTGAATTAAAATCTTTCTGTCAAATAAGATGTGATGGTTAATTTTTAACTTTCTATAATCAAGGTTTAACATTTGAATTAGAAACATCAATTTATAACTTTTTTTAATTTAAGAATACAATATCACGTTTTCAAAATGTAAAAACAGATACGATATCTAATTTAAACACCAATTGCAATTAAGCCATGATTTAGTTACATACTTTTAGCTGTTATTGCTATTAACTTGTAATGACCTTAAGTATATTTTAAAAGTTAATTTTTCATAGAGAATACAGATCCTATGGAATCATGTATCAGTCATGAAAAGGGTGAAGATATATAGAGAAGACTTCACAACAGAGTAAGAAAAAAAAGAGTTGTATATAGAGAAGTGTTGTAAAACTCTATCAAGAACTCTCCACTAGAAACTCTTCCAATGATTTGTTAAAATTTCTTAAAAATCACTTGTATATATAATTGGTTTTAACAAACGTCTGTACTTGTGTATGTGTCAGCACGATAATGAAGCCTAGATGTAATCAAATGAAACTACGCCAAAGCGTTTAATATATTTTTCCTAAGAACCAATTTTTCATACTCCATCTATCATGTTAGTTGTTGGTTCAACATGGAACTTGTGTTGAGCGATCATTTGCGTTTGAGTTTTGACGATTATATTTTTCAGTCAAAAGACTCAACTCAAGAACTTAATTTTGCCTCCATTCCCGACACCATGTTTCCTTGGACTTTTGAGTTTTGACTTCGTTTAAGGATAGATTGGTATTCAACTCTAACATATGTGTCAAAGTTTAAAAGCAAAAAGTTATTGCAAGATAACTAAGTAAAATGACATGACCATAATTCTGTTTGCCTATATAAATAAAATTATATCTGATTCAAAGCATCAACTGGATATTGTCTATTTCAAAGCAAACATAACCAGGATGAACTCTGCTATCCATTTCATAATTTTCTCAATATAATTTAAATTTATGATTGAAGTCAATGAATTGAATAATTCTATGTACATTGTACAAATTACAAAATGATTAATTCTACGGCTAACTATCTATCTTTTAATCGTAGATATAATACAACTATTCATTCATTATAATACATGTAAACAGAAAAGAGACGGTCTATATTACCAAAATCAGCTATGGTTTATAGCTCTGCATTGTACATAAGACTTTCTGCAAACTAAATTTGAGTAAAGGAAATCGCCAACATTAAAATTTTATGGAGAACTTTGCATCCTAATAAAATGTAATGATGATCAAAGCTTGTCTCCTCTTAAACCAGCCAAACAAGTACTGCCTGAGCAATCTAGTAACTAGAAACTTCCTTACAGGGCTTCTCCAAAAGCAACCTAGGGATTTTCTTTGAATCACACCTTGTGAAACTAGATGAAATATTGTCTCAGAAGTCAGAAGTTTCTGAACAATTTTGCATCAACAGTGACGGTAACAACACTTGGAAGAAACATGACTCTTGTAATAGTTGCCTTTGAAGTTTGAAGGAATGTTCAGTTGAAGAAGTATGGAGACTCAAGAACCTTCTGCAAGTCAAAATCACCTCTCTCTGGTAATGGAGGGAAAGCTAATCCTGGGTATGATGACTTAAAACCTTCCAGCAACTGTCAACAGATAAAATCCATTGGTTTAAAATACAAAAGATTTGCATTAAGTAGGAACGATGCAATTGTGGTGTTCAATATTTGATTTGATAACCAGAAAATAAGAAATAACTTTTCTCCATGTATTCCTATAGGATAAATGAAAGTTTTTTAAGACATATCAAAAACTTACATTTTCAAGTATTGGCATGTTATAAAGCTCTACAAATTCTTCTCTGAGAACGTGACTCATTTTCTCCACATCACGCGCATGTGTCCAAAACGAGTCATGAACCCCTGCATACACACATTTAATGCAAATCCTTAAACCCTAAACACATTTATTTCACAAAATTTAAGTGCCAACACATGAAAAAGAATTTCTTTGGTTGACTTTCCCTACACCAAATTTTCTAAAAATTGAGCCCGTAAATATATTAATAGAGCCAGATAATTAGAATATGGATTTAACTGAAGTTACTAACATAAATGTGACTTCAGCATTACTATCATAACCTCCGACATGATATTATAAAACATTCAAATATAAATTGATCCAAAGCAAAAGAGTTTAAGGATGTGTTTAGTTTGCATTATGAAATGTGCAAAATAGGTACTAAAGTTTGTAGGTTGCAAATTGCAATATTCAATATACAGATTCAATGGAAACTAAAAACAAATCCCAAAAAAACCAGGCCTCAAAATGAACTTCACTTTCCCTTAAACTTGTGATACACTTTCAAAATTTTAAACTTGCTCAATGAGAGAAGAGATCAAGTGGCAAGCAGTGGCATCAGACAAGATTTCGACTAGAGTCACAAATTCTAGACCTTCCCTTCCCTCATTTCCTAGGTAGGTCTACACAGTCTCTCCCTTGGAACCAGAAAAAACACTAGTTAACAAAAATTGTATATCTTGTTACTTTAGACGGAAAGTTTAAATATGCTTTAGGATTTTGCAAGTGAAAGGATGTCCAAAACCTGCAAAACATAAGCCAGCATCCCCACAGGCAAGAGCAGTCATCATCATGTGTGAACTGTCCAGTGAATGTATGAAGTTTGGAGGAAATGCAGATCTCTGTTTCTTGGCATCTACCTGGAATACAAGTAGTATTAATAATGAAAATAGTTCAGATAGATGGGGAAAGCTGTAAAACAGAGGACCATGTACACTTACTGCTTTACCCTCTCGTCTCAAAGCCAAAAATTGAAGAGATGTTTTGATCTGTGGACAATGGTGAGATTCATAAGTGCCGTGCTTTGAGATAGTAAAAAGGTTCTAAAACTATATGTTTTAATTCAAATGTATAAACTGTTGGCATCTGTCATGGGTTTCACTGCTAATTCTATAATTGAAATACATTACACCTACAAATCTGTTGCTTAAAACTAGTGTTCTCAATATTAGTATTGTGCTATGCCTATGAGATGCAGATAAGCACACAACATTGTTAGACATTATGAGGAAATATCAGCTGGTCATACCAACATAGTTCTAACTTCTAAATGCAATGGAGTCCTACAACCACCATCATTAATTTATTATTACATATTCTGCATATAACTGACTTGTCTATCTCCATTGCAGTGCATAATAGCAGGACTTTGTTCAGGTGTCTCACAATTGAGAGATTACTGAATTAAACAAATCCCAAACATCATAAAAACTTTCACCGGTGATGAGCCACCAAAAGGAAAGTAATACAAAACATGTCATTCATAGAGAATTGTTAGAATAGGCAAAGAAGAAAGAGTGAAGAAAGGAGTGTTTCTATTATTTTGCAACCCACTTACAAAAGAAATACAACTCAGTATTTATATAGAAGAAAAGGCCTAACAGAGAAGCTTCTTAGAGAAGCTATCAAGCTAGCAAACATAACAGAATGAAATTGAAATATAACCACTAACAAAACAATTGTAACTGCATAACAGAGAATGCAGTTGAGCAACAGCTGCAGTTAAAACTGCCACTTATTAAAATACTCCAATACCTGGATGAGATTTTGTTAAGGGCTCAACCACATTGAGTTTGTCATGGAGAAGAAGAAACCTCGTGGGAGACAGGTTTAGTGAGAGTGTCTGCCCATTGGTCAAGAGCAGGAATGTGGTGAACAAAAAGTTGCTTGGCCAAAACTCTTTCTCTAACAAAAAAGACGTCAATCTCCATATGCTTGGTTCATTTGTGCAAAACAGGATTGGAGTCAAAGCTGATGCATTCTCAGTGTCACAAAATATTCCAGGACTAGTAAAAGGAACTCCTAGTTCAGTCATTAAGGTCTGAATTAACAGAATTTCAGCAGAAGCCACCAGAGCATTGCTTCGGTACTCCGCTTCGGTGCTTGATCCAGCAACAACTTGTTGTTTGCGAGACCACCAAGAAATAAGATTGGGCCCAAGAAAAATAATAGCACCTGAAGTGGACCTTCTATCATCTGGATTCGAGGCCCAATCAGCATCACATAGAGCTCGAATTGACAAAGACAAGTTTGTAGCAGCTGGCTTCATATGAAGACCATGATGTAAAGTTCCTTTTAGATAATGTAGAATGCATTTGACTGCAGTCCAATGAGACTCAAGGGGATGGGCCATAAATTGACTAGTTTTGTTGACAATAAAGCTAATTTCTTGTCTTGTAATGAGAGTGTACTGAAGAGCTCCAACAGTTGACATGTACAGTTTGGGATTTGAAAAAAGATCTGAACCACTTTTAGTAAGCTTACAAGAAGATGCCATGGGAGAGGAGATAGATTGCGCTTCTGTCATTTTGGTTTTCTGCAATAAATCCCTAATATATTTGCTTTGAGTAAGAAGAATAGAGCCATCCATCATAATTTAACCTCAATGCCTAGAAAATAGTCCAATTTTTCCATGTGCTTGAGAGAAAAGATAGAGTTAAGTTTTTCAGTGAGAAACTGTTATGATGATGTCATCTAAATAGACTAGAAGATAAATAGTGTGACAATCCTGTTTGTAGATGAAAAGAGAGAGATCACACTTACTGACTGTAAATCCAAACTGAACAAGGGTAAACTTAAGGCGTTCAAACCACTGGCAAGGGGCCTGTTTCAGCCCGTATAAGGCTTTGTTCAATTACAAACAAGGGAAGAATTTGAGTTCTCAAACCCTAGTGGTTGCTGAATATAGACAATTTCTTCAAGGAAGTCATTTAGAAAAGCATTGTTAAGTGGTCAATGATTAGTCAAAGCCAAAACAAGAACAAGTCTAATAGTCACGAGTTTGATAACAGGGGAGAAGGTCTCATGAAAATCAATGCCAGGTTGTTGATGAAAGCCTTTGGCTACAAGTCTTGCTTTGTACTTGTTAACAGTGGCGTCAACATTTTCTTTCACAGTGAAAAACTATTTACAACCCACTGGTTGTCTGTTGGGAGGTAGGGAAACTAAATCCCAAGTATGATTTTTCAACAAGGCAGTATATTCTTCCTGCATTGCCATCAACCACTTAGAATCATTCAAGGCATGTTTGATACTTCTCTATTCACAGTAAGCTAGGAATAAGGATGGCTGAATTTCGTTATGAGGAATGCTAGATTTAGACCTGGGTTGCATAGGATAAATGTTGGTGGGTATAGGTGTAGAGGGAGGAGAGGAACTAGGTATGAAATTGGACTGATTTTCAAAAGTAAAGGACCTGTCCTGAGAGACAACCGTTGCAGTAGAATCAACATTAGTGGAATTAATGACATTTTCAGACCTTAAAGTATGAGAGGAGACATTTGGGGAAGTAGAATTGGGTGCTGTGACTTGTGAGAGAAGGAAAAGGTGTTCTGAACAGGGGAAACAAGCGGAATAGAGGCAAGAGGAAGAGGGGGTAAACTGGAAACAGTTCACTGATCAATGGATAAGGGAAATTTGATTTCATTAAACACATCTTTTGAAACAAATAGTTTACCTGTAGGTGAGAGACATATGTAACCTTTGTGAGAGGTGGAATAGCTCAAGACACTCATGAGACCTAAATTCAAGTTTGTATTTGTTATATGGTCTGAGAAATGGGTAATAAGAACAGCTAGAGGTTTTTAGGAAGTTATAATCTGGTGGTTGTTTGAACAACACAGTATAAAGAACAGCAAAATTAAGAGAAGTTGTAAGGAGTCTATTGATAAGATACACAACTGTGGTAAAGGTAAAGTCCCAAAATTTGAGAGGAAGAGAAGCATGACTTAACAAGGTAAGACCTAGTTCAACATGCCTATGCTTTCTTTCAACTACACTATTTTGGTGATACGTATGAGGGCAAATGACTCTGGGTGATACCATAATGATCAAGATCAGAAGTTAATGATTTGAATTCACCCCCCCTCCCCCCAATCAGTTTGAACACTTTTGATTTAGTATTAAATTGGACTTCAGCCATGGCCTTAAACTGTAAAAAGATATCATGTGTGTCAAATTTATTTTAAAAAAGATATATTCAGGTAAATTTGGAGAAGGCATCAACAAAGGTAATGTAATAGAGAAAACCAAATTTTGAACGAATGTGTGAGGGTCCCAACAAGTCAATGTGCACCAATTCCAAGTGATAATTATACATAGTATTAGAAATTGAAGAGGGAAGTCTATGAGATTTTCCAACACAACAAGCTGAACAAAATTCAATAGGATTTTTATTAACAATGGGTATGTTACAATATTTCAAAACAATTCTCAAGGCATGCGAGTTTAGATGACCAAGTCTAACATGCCACAGAATTTGAGATTTAGAACTATTATAAGTGTTTTCAGTAGATTTAACAACTTGTTCAGAACTAGAAACAAGGCAGGAAGCAGTAGGAGAACTTTGCAAACGAAGACTTGGAAAGAAATACAGACCATCAGCACCAACACAGCCTTAAAGCAAGACTTCATTGGTGACTTATGATTTATTAAGTTTTTGGTTATAGTAGGGACATCTAACAAATAGTTTAGAAACAAGGATACTTTACAATGAGAAGGAAAGGTAGATGAACCTGAGATTAATATTCATTGGCCATTACTAATGTAGATTTGATCAGGTCCCTCAAAGGGACTTATCTGCTGAATATTTTGAGATCCTCTAGATACATGAAAGGAGGCACTTGAATCTGCAACCCATGTAGAGGGAGGGCATGATTGAGTTTTCGTATTGGCTATCATGGCACTCGGATATGGGGAATTATGCACGACTTGAGTAGGTTTGTATGGCTTAGAGTTGGGAGTCCAATTGATGTTCAGTTTGCAAGTGGCATTTTGCTGAAAACCTTCATAATAAACATTCTAAGAGGGAAATGGACTGTGCTGAGAGCAATTTTGCCCCATAGGATCTTGCAACGAGAGAGAAGGATGAGGTTGATAGTTTTGATCAAATTTGTAGTAGCAAAAGTAGGTTGTGTGTCCATATTTAAGACACACTTAACACTGAAAAGTGGAAAAATGTCCTCCACAGCCGCGACCTCCACCACGATGACCACCACGAGTGTAGCCACCGTTGCAATTGAAACTGCCACATGAATTAGCCAACAAATGTCAGAATCAAATTACTAATTAGAGGTTTTATTCGAGCTGTGAGCAGAAGAGGAATTAGGATTCTCAGCGACACTATGAGTGAGATTGTCGGATGGTGATTCAGTGAGAATTGCTTGTGATACTTCTTGTTGCGCAATTCTTGAGCAAGCAACAAGACTTCAATTTCTTCAATAGGAGCAAGTGTAAATCGACTCTCAATAACAGTGACAACATAGCTATATTCTTGTGGAAGACCTTCAAGAATCACATCAACATGCTCTGTGAGAAATAGGATCACCAATTGATGCCAACACATCTACGAGAGTTTTGACATGCAAAAGAAACTCGCGCATGGGTTTGTCGTCAAGATTGGTCATGCGTAACTCAGTTCGGAGTTGCCTAACACGAGCACGAGTCTGCAAGTGAAAATAATCATGAATTTTCTCCCATACTTGGTAGGAGTGAACTAATCCAAGAACTCGAGATAGAATCAATGAAGAGAGAGTCGATTGAAGTTAGGTTAACAACAATTGATCTTGCTGTTCCCATGATATATAGGCATGATTCTCAGAATTTGCATCGCGATAGTCTTCATTGAGAAATCGAAGAGGAATTTCAAGATTAACGACAAATCAGTGCGACTTGATTACCAGTTTGACTTGCTGTTTCTGTAGAAGGAAATTCGAATCATCGAGCTTCTCCGATATCAACTAAGAAAAGGTTTGGGGTGTGGAAGAGGAGGGAACAAAGTTTATCGAAGCCATGGTTCTCAATATGCTCTGGATACCATGTTAGAATAGGCAAAGAAGAAAGAGTGAAGAAAGGAGTGTTTTCTATTATTTTGCAACCCACTAACAAAAGAAATACAACTGAGTATTTATATAGTAGAAAAGGCCTAACAGAGAAGCTTTTTAGAGAAGCTATCAAGCTAACAAACTTAACAAAATGAAAACTGAAATATAACCACTAACAAAACAGTTGTAACTGCATAACAGAGAATGCAATTGAGCAACAGCTACAGTTAAAAATGTCACTTATTAAAATACTCCAATAAGAATAATGGATACAAATCTTAGGAATAACAACTACTTGAGAAAATGATGAAACACAAACAATTATAGCCGTATGGTAGCAACATGTTAGAAAAGGATCCACAACAGCATAGTAATTTGTTATATATCAATCAACTGCATCATGTGATTCATGTCACCAAGGTTATCAAAATCAAAAGTCTATATAGACTTGTGAGAGTTTCATAGACTTGGCTTGTATACTCAAATTGTAAACTCGTAAGAGTCTACATTGTATAAAAAATGAATGATAAAATATATACATATATATAAAACATATGAAATGACCGATTTTCATCATTTTAAAAACATAATAAAGTAAATAATGACATAGTTAATAAATATGTTCATATTGTACCACACATCACAACTCGCTTGGAAATTGCATTTGCATCCTAAGGAGAAGAATAAAGAATGCCAATTCGTGGAAAAATTCAATAGGAAACCACGGATATTCATGTGAAATGTTAAGAAACATAATTTGGTTTGAAGTGGGGGGCACAAAATGACGATTCTACCCGAGTTCATCCAAGTTTACCCAAAAAATGATTATGCTTGCAAGTTGACTTGAAAAGGGGAAGCGAGAACATAAACTTGTATAATTCTATGAGTTGATTCGCAATTTTGAGAACCATACATATTACATATGTTACCTATTTTAGTGGGGTTGTTACAAAAGTTATTCTTTTAACCAATTAGGAGGATATCTTACATTGTACATTCAGTATGTCAGCTTTAACTTGCCATTGTTAAGTAGATGAATACCTATAAAACAAAAGGGGGAGAATCATTGGTATGTAAAAGCTTACCAGATGACGTTCAGTTTTACAGTATGGTTGTACAACTGGAAGACCAAGAGGAGTGATCCATCGAACAGGCTGGTTTTCAGAAGCAATCACCTGGAAAAGGTTTCAGATTCCACTATTCAGGATAGAAAGAAAGAGGCACACACATATAGAACAGTGCCAAAACCAAGAGGACTTTAGTATCATTTTAATTCCAACATGCTACGAAACCAAACCTTGGCACAATCACCAAGCCAACCCATAATGACACGTGCAGCTCCAAAAATTTCTCCAAGAGCAGTTAATGTCACCTATAAAATGATAAGAAATGAAAGCAGATCCATTGTATAGGTATGCCTTTGCATGTTGGTTCACATTTATTTCCACTCATATATTACAGAAGATAATCAAAGCAAACCCATTAAGAACTGGACACTCAGGTAGTACTAAACATACAACACTATGAAAATAACCCACTTGATCTTAAAATTTTATCTAGGTTCATATTGATCAGGTCTAAAAAAGAATATTTTATACAATACAAGTATTCCAGCAGGTATAATCTCCTGGTGCAATGCTAAGAAATACATATCAAGTCAGCCATTGCAGTTTCTAAAAGCTAATATAGGTTCATATAACATGGCTGAAACTTACTTTAGCAGCATAACAAGAAGCAGTAAATAAAATTTTTTCATCAGTAATAAGGCCTTTTTCCTCTAATCTTCTCTTGATTTGCTCTCGTGCCCCAACAAAAGTAACACCATAAACTGAAGTCATCACTGTCTGTTTGACCAGCTTCCTGTCAATCTGAAAGCTTCCAAAAGTTGGGGGAGTGAAAAAGAAGAGATTATAGGTAAACTCCAAGAGCATAAATTTTAATCAATATTGACCTGATTAATTAAAACTTTTGCTAACAAAGCATTAGGATATGCCGCTGGGTCCTTGTTACTGTCCCTTCTCATAATATCATGAACCCTGCTCAAATATAACATTCAAGTGAAAATTAATTATGAATAGTAAAGTTGACGAAATAAAATGCATTGTACACCAAGTATTATGGGGTGTAGTATGCAAGATGATGGATCCATTTGTTTAAACTTAAAAAATAATGTTTCTAAAAAATGCTTTTTTTAAAATTTGCTGTTTTAAGAAACAAAAGACACAAAAAAAAAACTACTTAGCTGTTTCTTAAAACAAGCAAAAGCTTTTTTTAAGTAAAAATAATTTAGACAAACACATAAAAAAAGTACATAAAACTGCTTAATTAAAAAAAAAAGTGTTTTTTTCTAAAAAAAATATCAAACAAATGGGTCCAATATAGTAAATATACTCAAGCAAAGTAGTTCATGAGGCTACAGATTTCAACCAAAAAGTAATTATTCGAATGATATTACAATTCAGTGTAGTTGTGAAAGCAATGCATTTTGCATTCAGACTTCAGCAAGGCAGTAACGTAATGATGTGAAAGACTACTGATTTGAATGTGAAGTTTATAACTACTGATAAAGGATCTAACATACCTAACAGCAATCTCTGAGTAAACATCAGCTGGTTTCTCAGTAGCAATCAAGTTAACTGCAGCAGCTTCCAGCTGACAAATCATATTTATTACAGAAAAGTGAGAATCCAGCAAGAGAAAATATTATAGAATAGTAATTGGTTTAATTGCCCTTGTTATGGAAGGAAATATTTTGGTCTTTCTGTGAAACTGAACACATTAATACTTAATTACTTAGAAATACATATTCATGTGTTCTTCACTGACTGTGCTTTGGTTGCCCTTTTAGAACAACTTTGTGTTAACAAGAAATATAATTAGTTATTAATCCAGTGATAGTGATCATTTACTCACATGTCAGGAAAATAGAATATCAATATAAAGTACATCTGACTTTAAATAGATCCAACACACAAGAAAGGAAAAAAGACTAATCCTCCATAAAACAAAACGTCAGAAGGCTGCTCTGACACACATCAAATTTCATAATCAACAATTGGGAGAATGGGAAAGCAATTAACACATTATAAAGATTATTGATAGAATAATGTTAGATTTCATCTTAAAACCAATTGACATTAAGTGAAATTGTCCAACAAATATATAAGTTGCACCCCAAGAATTAAGGCAGGTGAAGTGGGACATCCTTCCTAACATCCCCCTCCACAAATGCCTACCCACCCAGGTGAGCCTACCAAAATAGGTCATTAAAACTAAGATGAACTATAGACTCCGATAACATGTTAGATTTTATCTTTAAAATCAATTGGCCTCAAATGAAGTGGTCCAATACATATATAAATTACACCTCAAGAATTGAGGCAGGTGATGAGACTTCCTAACAAACACTAACTGTAAATAACACCAGATTACAGAAATTACAGCAATTTCTTGCTGTTGAAGAGTTCAGAAACTCCTCAGAGGCTCAGTCTGTCCAGAAATTGTCTAACATCAAACATAACTATCTTCTAAGTTCTAACATTACAACTCCCATAAAAACAAAAATACATAACTACTCCATAAACCAATGTTATCGATGGCAGAACATAGTGGAAGGCCAAAATTCCACCATAAAAACACGTCATTGCACCTTATGGTGCCACTATAGTAGGCATTCTTTCATAAATTCTGTAAAGCGGAGCTATTGTGCCGCCATGGCAACTATTTAATAACACTGCCATATGAGAGTTATTAAAACCAAGTTCTGATATTACAGTTGTTAACCTTAAGTCCTATTTTCCTCGAATAAATTTTCCAAACAGTCGGTCTCTGTGGGCCAAGGTGGTATAAGCGCTTATCAATTATATTGCCATAAAAACAGGTAAATTACTAGTCATACAATTAAACAAGTTACCAAACATGGAGATATGAAGGTAACAAACAGATAAAATCACATTGCACCCACAACAATTCAAAACAAGAAAGGAGACCATTTTCTGCATACTGAACAAGCTGTGTTAATATGATGCCCCAGGACTCGTACAAAGATGTTATCTTAGTAGACCAAAATAACACTGACATTTCAAAATGAAGATACTCAATGAAAATAGAGAAGAAAGATATAAAACAATAAATCATATATAAATTATCAAAAAATTCAGGGAGTAGATAAATCAAATAAAGAAAACACAAATTATATCAAGAGAGATGAATGATTGCAAAATCAAAATAGGATAGGATATAAGTATGACCTACAACATCTCTTCCCAAAGCAGCATAGTGCTGTAAACCATTACAGGAACCATCCTAAAATTCATCAAAGCACTGTTGTTAGCAATTTATTTAAAAAATATTAGAAAAAGAAAAAATTAAATTGAAAGCTGGATAAGTATGATAGTGATTTCCAATATTAAGAACCTACCATAGTATCATTGTATGAGTTTGAGTACTAAATTTCTTCTTTTTTTTTTTTCTTTTTTGGTTTTTCCTATGATTATATGTTACCATTAAATAGCATAACTTTTACTAATGATCTAGCAGAAATTTTCTATGCATCATAAGTTCATAGAAGTCAGTTGGGTAACTTATAAAAGTAGTCTGAAAAAATTTACCAGCTCTTTTCTAATCCTAAGGATTCCAGTGAAACATTTACCTGATGAATTGGCAGATGTGAGATAACAGAATTTGGTGATGAACTTCTTAAGGCTTCTGACAGATTAATACAAGCAGCAAGGCACTGGAAAGGATCCTCAGCCATTAACCACCAACGATTTCCATTAATAGGATTATCAGCAGAGTCAAATATATCAAGGAGATGGTTCTCTACAAAAGCTAGGCGGTCATCATAAGACATCTTTTCAATACCACCCGCATATAAATTTGCCAACTGTATCTTCAGCCAGTGTAATCCAGACTTTCCTAATGGCCGCCCTTCAGCAAACTCAAGCAACCCTCGACATAGATCACTACTTAAATGATTCAAATGAGAATGCATGGGATATGCTCTGCCACGGAAGTCAACATTGTGTGGATAATAAAAGCCTTCCTCATCTTTCATTTTTCGAGCTACCTGTTTCAGATGTATTTTGTTTTAATTATTTCAGTTAGTTAAATAAGGAATAGATTAGATAATAATTATACAAATTTAGTTGAGAAAGAGATTATGCATTGCAAAACACCAATATAAAATGTCAAACTACAGTTAGAAACTTAGATTGATCAAAATTTACTACGCAAGATCAAGGCAAGACCATAGGTATTTGATAATTGGAGGGGAGATCTTACACAAAGCTTAAGTTCAGTGTCACATCTTAGAGAATGTCTCTCTAGATTAATTTTCTCAGCCTTCCTTACCCTCCACTTCCATTCCTGAATTTGTTTTAAATCCTCCATGACTGGCCTATCTGGTATAGCAACCTACAAGTCAATTAAGAATATATGTAGGCAAGATGAATTAGATACAGTAGGTAATGCTGAGAACTCATCACACAGTTTTCACACTTGAAGCATTTTATGGGAAAGGGTGGAAATTATACAGGTGAATATATTTAAGTAGTTTATGTCAAACTTTCTTTTATTTATTTATTCATTCAGTTTTGCCAATTAATTTCCAAAAGTAATAGATGAACAGAACAAATAAATAAAAGCACTAATATAAAGGTATCGTCAAAAGTTGCTTTTTGTGCTTACATCTTTACGATCAATCAGACCTGCAATGTTACCTCCTCTTTCCCAGAGGGACTCAACAACACTGAGTAATCTTTTATTTACTCGCCATTTGGTGTTGCCAAGTGTATCCAAGGCCTACAAAAATGTATCATTAAAAAGTAGAATTGGTTATCCATATAACAAGAAGCACAGTATCAAGTTGAGACTAAATAAGCAACAGTGTCAAAACAATTGTTCCTTTGTGCTGGGAAAATAAAAAAGAATGATGCCTAAAATAAGATTTTTATATATAACTATTTTCTAAGTCCAAAGCTCATTTAAATGTAGAAGACTATAAAAATTGAAAGATAGGAGAAATTAACAATAATGTTTAATAAAAAAATTTGGAACCACTTATTTAAGAATAAACCAAGTTTATTATTAAATTATATCTTTTATAGAAATATTGCCACACTCCTTTCTTGGCAATGAAAATTTACATGTACTACCTCAAAAACTTTTTGCATTTGTTTCCTTTCAACATTCTTCATTACATCTTGCTGCTTCTTGGATCCATGAGTGCGCATGATATAAGATGGTAGGAACAAATGCCCACCTTTATCATACCTGGAAAATGTGTGATAAGATATTAGACATACAGTCATAGACACATGCAAGGAAAGAGAAGCACCTAAGACAAAGGTTGTAGAGACAATATAAAATTGCATCTCTTACTACATTTCGTATTTTAACCACAAGCTAGTTACCACATTCAAAAGAAATGACTGTATATTAAGTTCATTCTTCAATTCAAATTTGATATTCCCGCTTGAAACCAGAGGGAAAAAATTCTGCACATTTCAGATTGATTAAGCTGTAAAAAGGATACATGAATATATAGATACAAGCCAAACATAAGGGGGGAAATGGAGAAAAATCTAATGATATAATCCTAATTACATAATGTACAAGAAGTAAACAAATATCCTGAAAATAGGCTATTTACATTGTAAATGTGTGTTTTAGATGACTGCACAATGCCTTTATTTATACAAAGCAAATAGGATTATTGGAGATCCTACATCGACTAGTGATACGACCAAATAATAGTATATAAGTGAAGTGTAAACCTTACCTTACAAGTCAGTTTTGTGGGCTTGAGTTAGACCCAATTTCACCATTTGTAATATGGTATTAAAGTCTATCCTAGCGATTTGTAGTTGTTGGGCCTACATGTCACCTGTCGTTGAGCCTCTAGCGAACCACCCACAAATATTAAACTTCATGCTCGAGATGTCGAGTTTCGATGTGAGAGGGTGTGTTAGAGATCCCACATCAACTAATGATATGGCCAAACAATAATATACAAGTGAGGTGCAAATCTCACCTTACAAGCCGATTTTGTGGGGTTGAGTTAGGCCCAGTTATCAATTTCTAATAAGGATGACTATTGATTACATAGGACCTTTTTAATAATAATTAAGATAAATCTAATAATAGGTAATAAAGGTAATAAGGAGTAAATTCCTTATGAGATGAACTGAGCTTGTTTCAAATGTGGTAAATTTAATAAATCTAATATGAAAAAAAAAGACAATTCCAAGTGTGTGGCCGTGCCAGATAAACATGGCTCGGTGATCGTCAATGAAGGTCCATGTAGCGGGTATTGTTCACTTGTAAATAAAGCACGCTCTAAGGTGGAAAAATAAGATAAAAATATCTGAAAAATGGTCTTTGGAAAAAGTCTTTGAAGATGTGCCACACATCATGTGTGTCAACTTCACGCACCAGGGCCTTACTTAGGGCTACATTTTGAGTTGGTTGTGCATGTGGATGACACGATGATCTTCGGAAATGGTTTCCAAGACGGGTTGCACAAGCAAAAGGACATGTGTGAGGGCACGTCGGTAGTTCTTTCAAGACATTGTCAATGGAGTAGCATATATCGATACAATGAAGAATTCGCAGGTTATCGGTCGAAAATGTCATGGAGTTCGATGGTGGCCACTACTAATGGTTAGAAAAACAAAAACAAATTATTGAAAGGAAATGGTGAATGGAGAACACATTGGGGACATTGTCCCCAGTGAGACACGATTTTTGTGATACCTCAACCAAGAATAAGAATAACTTGTTTTGATACCAAGTAAATGTGTGATAATGTATCTTAGACCACACAATGTCTTTATTTATGAAGAGCAAATAGGATACCTCCAATAATGATTAAGGTAAATCCAATAATAGGAAATAAAGGTAATAAGGAGGAAATCCCTAATTACTATAAATAAGGGAATAGTACCTAATCTATAACATGCATAAACACAAATGAAATTTGTTATATAAATAAGACAAAGTCAACCAAATCAAATCTGTATCATATCTCCTGAGATATCTTAGTAGTCTATATAATATCTCAACACTACCCCTCAAGTCAAAGCATATAAATTGTATTGTATGCATCAAGCTTGCCAATGTATGTAAGCTATCATGATCCTCCAAGACTACTTGGTGAAAATATTTGCTATAACTGCTCATTAAAACCAATAAAGAAAGTAGCAATTTCTCCAGACATAAACTTTCTTCTAAATAAAATGATAATCGATCTCAATAAGCTTAGTCTGTTCAAGAAAAATTTAATGGAGGCATGTATAGGGCTGCTTGGTTATCATAAAACAATTCACAAATGAGATTCATAAAGCCTACTTCACATAAACACAATTCCTAGAGTTGTTTCAGTCAAATGAGCTCACGTGTGGTGAGAGTCATAACTCAATTCTCTACCCTTGCATTGGATCTGGCAGCAGTACTCTGTTTTTTACTCTTCCATAATCAAATTACCTCTAATAAAAACACAATATCATAATATGGATCATTTGTCGGTTGGGTAACCTACATTTTCATGTGTATGGTTGTAAGCAACATTATCAAATTGACCCTTATGTGCATATTCTGTATACGAGACCTCTTTTAGGAATCATTAATTGAATGTCTCAAAATCCTAACCCCAACTTCTCAAGAGTATCACAAGGAGAATTAAGGAACTAACAACACTTGTAGCAAACGAAATATGTAAAGTAATTCAACTTTCCAAGTTCCAATTAATCTCAAATGCCTTCCTAGATCTACAAAGGTCTATCCTTAATTAGGCTTGACATTTTTGGATCCATAGGAGTATAGATTGACTTGCAATTCAACATAACAGTTTCCTCCAAAATGTTCAAGGTGTATTTTCTTTGTGATATAGAAAAAAAAACCATGTGGTTGTTCCATATATACTTCTAAATTTCCATGAAAGGCATTTTTACGTCTAACTAGTACAATGGCCAATGTCACGTAGCTTCTATAGAAAGGAAGAAATGAATAGAGGTCATTTTAGCCATATTGAGAAAGTATAATTGTAATCAAGACCATACAAGTGGTATAGCCTTTAGTGACCAAATGAACTTTCAACCTATCAATCACCTGTCTAGACTTACTTTGACAATATAGACCTAACAGCATCAAACGATAGATTTTCAAAGAGGAAAAGGAACAAGGATCCATATCTAGTTAGAGTCTAAAGTAGTCATCTCATCAATTATAGCCTATTGGGCAATTAGGATGAAAGAGCTTCTAGAGGAGCCTTAGGAATAGTGAAAAAAGAAAGAGTAAAGACAAAGGTATAGTGCAGAGGAGATAAATAGTGATAAACTAGGGCAATTATAATAGAAGGAGGATTGCAAGTAGACACATACCTTTACAAAGTGCAATGGGAAGATCATATGAAGAATCCAAAAAATCCAAAGTAGAAGGTTGGGCAAAAGATGAGTTAAATGAACTTTTTCAGGAGGTATGTTGACAAAGACATGACACAAATGGCACTGATTAGTTATCAGGGGACAAGGACTAGGAGGCCTTGATGAAGATCATGGAGTAGACCTATCTGGGACAAAAGTAGATGGAACTAAGAATAAGTAGTAACTAAGAAACAAGAAAAGTATATAGTAAGTAGTAGTACTAAGAAACAAGAAAGGTATATCTTCCGAGAATGCATATATGCTAACATGTAGAAAAGATGTGTGGAAGCAAATTAAAAATTATACATATTTTGAACTCTAGAATAGCCAAGGAAAACACTCAGCCAAATGAGCAATAGTTTATCAAACCATAAAAGAATTAAAAGGAATTGAGGAATAAAAGGAAAACACTTCATGAAATGAGCAAATAGTTTATCAAAAGGGTAATTAGAGAGAAGAACATAACTTTAAGACTTGTGACTTGACCAATGCCACTAGTTTTAGCTTTTGGCCCACCTACCAGAGTAATGTGATGAGGAGTTTTAGGTTGAGATAATTTTAAGACAAGAGAGGGGTTACCAAATCATATATAAATTCATAAAAACATAACTTCCTAAATTGAAAACATTTAAAAAAAAGAGTTAATTTATTCAAATCATTTGAGTCCTAATAAAATGTTACATTTACATTGGTTTCCAAAAGAACGTATGAGTAGCATAAGCCATAAAACACTAACATTGTCGGGTAAATGGGGGGAGGGGGGAATTATATTCAATTTCAAACTCATTAACCCACTTCTTGACTAGAGTGTTTACACATGTTTACCTGAGTTTATCCAAAAAAGAATTTGATAATGAGTTAACTCAATTTCTCTACCCATAATTGTAAACTCATGAGAGTCTTAGTTTGACAACAATGAGATCGTGAGGCTATCTACATAAATGAAAATCAAATATACTATAAATAGCAGCAAAGTCAACCAAATCAAATATGTATTATGTCTCATGGATATCTTCATAATCTATGTAATATCTCAACATCCACTTGTCTCCAGCTTTGAGAATGGTTTATACATGGCCAAATAAATCAAGCTAAGTCTCATAAAATCTAACCAATGCAAGCATTTGAACATCAAATACTAGTATGAGCCATTCCATGTGCCATACCCTTCCCACTTTTTTGGAGGTACTAACATTGGCATGTAAGGCATTAACATATGCTTAACCTGCACATAACAAATGCATTGATTAATAAAAGAGCACACTATAAGATATATCCACTTTATGAAAGAATAAGCAGGTAGCTAACATGCTTAAAGAAAACAGATTTAGAAATAACAGAAGAACAGGTTAATAGTAATGTGAAAGTTCAATGACTTTGCCCAAAACCTTCATGCTTTTTTAGCTAGCACTAGCAGGAAAAGAAAGATAAGGAAGTCCTTTAAAACACAATTTTTAGCATGATGTTTATGCAAAGCCATATGAATCATGTGTTAAGGTCCTCCTGTGCCTCCACCTAAATGCAAGTTCTTTAGGAATTAGGGAAGGGGAGTTATAAAAACTAAAAAGTTCAAAAACTAATTTACGGGAAAATACAGCAATATTGTCAGAGATAATAATTAATATGCTTTTGCTTCACTTTCATGCTTAGTAAGCTATAATGAAAACATTTACAACTTTGTCAGACAAATACAATTTCAAGTGGCAAGTATATGGTTAAAGAGAGGGATGGGGAGGGAGGGGTAGATTTCTCAACTTACAGATTTATCCATCCCAGAAAGGACTAAAGGATCACATTCTATAACACCATAATTCTTCAAAATCTTTTGCCTACAAATATGACAAAAAAGGCACATTATCAAATCATTAAACACATTATGAAGATCTATCATACACTACATACATATAAACTATTGAGTCCCTCTTAAAATGTGGGATTTTTATCCTCTCATTTTCCTTAAGTAAAGATCCAATCATACTCTATAACAATACCTTCTAATTTGAACTTTGAAGGTAAGTGGCATTGTCAGTGAGAATGTGCTGGTGGAGGGGGTGGCAGAATTATTAAAACACTACATTTCATTGCCAAAAAAAAAATATAAATTTGAAATTTGATTTATAAATTTAACTCGTTTCTCTCTCTCTCTTAACCTCTGAACCCCTCCCCCTTCATTCTTCTTTCTCTGCTTTCACTTCTCCTCTCCCTTCTTCATCTTCATTTCCTTTCCTCTCTCCATCCTTTGGGGTTCCATTTACTCTCAAATCCCTTACGTAGTGAAAAGTAATGAAACCCAAAACTCCTACTCATTTCCTTTTTCTTTCCGAAACTAAATTTAGTCACTTTTGGTGTTAGGGGTAGTACTCTAAAGAAGAAGAAGAGTACCCACACCGTAAAGGTTGTTTGTTTTGACTCTCTAAGGTAAACCCATAATTCATAACCTAAAGAATAGGCTATTTGCAGAGTAGAATTATTTTTAGAGCATGGAACACTAATTTTAGGGATTTTTATGATTACCCATAAATAGGTAGAATTTCAAACAAATTTCTAAATATTGAAAATCTTTGTTGGTGCTTAGCTCTGCTGATTTCTACCTTACACATTACTCCTGAAGTTGTTGGGAAGCAGTTTGATTGACTCTCTGTAGTTGTAAGTGGTTTAACGGTCATTGTGGACTATTTTAATAGTTTATGATTATTATTTTAATTTATCTTATTATATTTTAATGTTGTTTACCTAATAGGTTTGAAAAACATACTCTTTATTTGATTTTATTCTCTATGAAATTTATTTCAAAGGTTGCGAGTTTTATAAATCTAAATTATGTTTCATGAAATTAGAGATTTATTTTAGAATGAACTTTGAAGTAAAATAAATTTGGTATTTATATTATGAGGATCCACGTTAGAATCCCGTATGTCGTTAACAAATGAAAACAACCTAGGTGCACCTAGTAGTATAATTTTGGGCAGAGAGGGCTATCCGTTAGATGGAGTGCTACTTTGTGGAGAGGGCTATCAACGAGATAGAGTTACCCTTTCTACAGCTATAGGAAGTCTAGTTATGGGGTTTATATTTAAATATTGTATATTGATGTTATTGGAAACTCTAGTTGACGAATTATATTGATAACAGGTTTCTTTGTAAATTTTGGGATGTCCAAAATACAAAGGTAATTCTGTCAAAATTTCTGTAGAACCTTAAAAGTATGTTTATTTTCAAAAATTATTTGTCAAATGTTGTTCTATTATTGTTAGGCTTGTCAGGTTACGAATGTTAGCCCATGCGTCGGTCATGATCTTGAATTTGGGTCATGACAATTACAAATAAGGATAAGAAATTTAATTAGTATACCCTGTCAATGTAAAAAGTTATATAAACCAAGAGTTGTGATTGAACGTCAGTGTAAAACTCTTTTACATTGTTAGTGCATACTAATTAAACTCTAAGGATCATATTGAGGCAGTCCCTAAGATAATAATTATTGGTTCAAAGTGGCATAATATTCAGATAAATCGTCAATCACTACTTTCTCTAACCTGATAGGGCCACTTAGTTGCTAAGGATCAAGGCCCTTATGTATTAAACCAATAATTATATTGATTTAAATTATTTTTAAAAAAGGTGAAGGCTCACTCTGGATTCTTTGATATAGCTTTAAATCTATGCCTGAATACTGGTCGAATATCAGGTGGTGTATCAACAGACTGATTAACTGGAGAGTGTACAAATGCTGTTCCAATTAATAATTCTATTAATCGACTTCCCAGCTGCATAGATTCATAGAGTTCACTCATTAGATTACATTTAAAAAAATAAAGTTGAAGGTAATCATACTCAGACATTAAAACCAACCTTAGCCTGAGTATCACGACCCCAAGGACCAGATTCTTCTTCTTTCAATAGCATCTGGACCTGTTTGAGTCTTCTTCTTTTAATCAAACCATGTACATGTTTCCTTAAATTTTGTTTACCATTATCCTTGCCGTCTTCACCACCAGCATCTGTTTGCTCTGTTCGGTGAGTTCTAGTCTTTTCCAAGAACTTATGAATCCTAACCTGAAGTACAATATGATCGGTGTTATCAATGGCGGATGACGGAACATAGCGGAAGGCCAAAATTCCGCCATAAAAACACGACATTGCCCCTTATGGCTCTGCCATGGCGGACATTCTTTCACAAATTTTGTATAGCAGTTGGCAAAAAATCCGCCATGCAATGGCGCTATTTCGCCATCATGGCGGTTATTTAACAACATTGAATATGATAATCACAAAAGATCTCTAAATTAAAAAAGGAAGAACAAGTAGAAAGGGTGCACTTCTTATCAGATCTCAGTATTAATGCCAGATTAAAGCAGCAATGAAGAAAAGTAACACAAGAACATAAAAGGAAAATTCAATGAAACAAAGCTCCCTTCCAATATCATTCCTCCCCCAACAGTAAAATTGGAGGTGAGAATTCATTGACAAAGAGCTCCCTTGCACAAGTTACAACTTGAAAAGTGCAATTAAAGGATTGAACCAAAAATAGGTATCACTAATTACTTAAGTGTTGAATCATCATGAACATCCTCTCATTTCACTTTCATTCCCACAGCCAGAAACTTCAAGTGAATACAGTAATAAAAAGTCATAAATGCACTATCAGAATAAGAGTCCATCATAAAACAATAATGAAAACTTCAATTTAAGGCACCAGCAAAACCACTGATTAAATATTAAGATATGGCTACAGATTGTAAACAAGCCAATATGCCCTTTGTAAGCTCCTCACGACTTATCATTTATTCTGTCTCAACAGGTTGACAGATAATTATAAAGCTTGGCACCCCTGATGAAGTAAAACTCACCCATTTCCCCACTTCCAATTTAAAAACAACACACCCAATAGGACCAATAACAACAATAACAAAACCTTAAATTAGGTGAAGAAAATAACCAACACACTCCAAAAGCCAAAATAAAATACACTTCAACGAGGTTAAAACAAAACTCATTAGAACCCCTCAGAGCTACTACACGCAGACTACAAAACCAACAGAAAACTAACAGGAACTTTTAAGGTTTTAAAAAATGACCTAATGACTATAATTTCGGGTGCATCATTAAGGTTTTTGGGGTCACTGCTACTGCAGTTGCAGCTGCATTGACTGTATTTCTCACAGTTTCCTTCAATATCAAGGACGGAGATGAAACCGCACAATTTAGAAACTTTGCCATTCTTTAGCATAAGTAACAGTAACATCTCCTTTCAATCGATAATATCAGTAAAGATGAGATTACCATATGATGTACCTCTTGTTCCACAGCCATACCAATATGAACAGCAGCATCAACAAGGAGAACACAGCCCATATGATGATACTCCTGAGTCACCAAGCCCATCACTTTATGCATGACAATAACAGCCAGTTTAGCTGCAGGCAAGGAATCAATGTGGGGTGCAAATGCCGTTTTGTGCTTCCTCGACTTCTTTGACTTCTGTTCTGCCTCTATAGCCTCTCTGAGGGGGTCAAACCACCCCAAAAACAGAGCCTTCACGTGAGGCAAATTGGGAGTAAGGTTCTTCTCAAGCATTTCTCTTTCTAGTTCTCTGTATTCCTCCACCATCTTCTCCAACGCTTCAGTCTCCGCCTTAATCTGCCTCCTCCTTAGCAAATTGTTCTTCTTCTCTTCAACATCATTCACCAACAAGTCGTTCAAAATCCAAGGTGAGTCTTTGATGAATATTCTCTGGGGTGGGTCAGGGGGCTCTGTTTCATGAACCCCATTAACGAGTTCGTGCAAATGTTCGAGGTCTTGGACTAAATTGTCATGGAATGAGTCGGAGATAAGATGAAATTCAGTTCTTGGGGTTTTAATTATCAGTGAAACAGAAGCAGAAAAACAAGAAATAGGGGTTGGAACGAAGAGAAAGTGACGAAGAGATTGAGATTTTGTTTGACGAGTTCCCCTGTGAAGACGAGGAGTGAAAAACGAAGTTGCAAACGCCATTGAAGCTAATTTGTGGATAGTACAAACGATATAGTTGGAAGAACATCAAACCTTCCTTAAACCTCTCCTCTGTTCTTCTTCATGTCTTCTTCCATTTTTAATTTTTTTTCTTTTACATATAACTAGCGAAATTAAAGAACATTTCTATTGATGTGGTTTAATTTTATTAGGATATTCCTAATTATATCATATATATGTGAGGTGCAGATCAATAAAAAATATAAAATATTCTTTAAACAAAATTTTTGTATAAACTAAAAAATTTTATTAATCCGAAAACACAATAGACATTAATTTTAAAACTAAATCAAACTGCATATTATAATTATATTTATTTTATTTTATTTTATTTTATAATAGATATTTTTATTGTGGTATAAAAATTTCGTATAAAAAAATATATAAATATAATTAAAAAATAATATTTATATATTATTATTAAAATTTCTTCTATTATTTTTAATATAATAATAATATGACATTGCAATAAATATGTAAACACGTTATCACACAATATATTTTTTGATTTAATCATAAAATGCATTATTTAATCATAAAATATATATAAGACTAATGAAGCATGTTTACATATCTTTATCTAAATTATAGAAAAATAAATATTTTTAAATATGTTATATATTATATCATGTAAAAAAACTATGTTTGTATTAGATCTATTAAAGAAATGGAAAATTTTAAATTTATTTAAAATATATTCAATAATACTTAATTTGTTTTAGATGGTAAGAAATATAGATGAATTGGTATTAATATTTTGAAGAAGATATTAATAAGTATTTTATCTGCCCTAGTAAAGTTAATTTGAAATTAAAAAAATCTTAAAATCCAGTTTAATTTGTTAATAAAAAAATTTCCATTTTTTAACTTTAGAAATCTATTAAGTCATTAATTAAAATTTTTCTCACTATTTAAAATTTTAAAAACCTAATAATATTCTTAAAAAATTAAAATTGCTCATTTTTAAATTTTAAAATTGTTAAATAAAATTGTGCAGTTTTTAAATTTTTTAATTTGATATTTAAAACATACTAATTTATTAGTTGAGACTATTGAGTTTTAAATTTAAAAACTATAAGAAAGGCATAAAAATCACCCACTTCATAAATCTTTCTACATCAAAAGGTCTAAAAACTACTAGTAATGCTCCATTTCATTTTTTCTCCATAGATACTATTCATCTACTTATACAAATTTGTTGTGTTCATGAGAGTGGTAGTTAAATTTTAATTAATTTAACATTCTAGTTACATATTTGAAAACATCTTATTCAAAGTAACAATTCAACAAATAAATCTTCTAGACTTAATAATAATTCAAATGACATGACATTTTCATTATTCGACAAAAAATAATGATGAAACACAGAGTTAATAATTTTTCAAACAAATATTTAAAAATAAGAATTTCATATAAAAGAAACAAAAGATGAAACATAACTTTTTAACATAAAACAGGAAGATAAAGAAAACAAAAGGAAAACACATTTGAATCTATAAAAGCATCTTCAACTACAAAACCTAAAAAGAACATCATAGAAAATTATATAAGATGTTATTCTTTTGGGTAAAAACTACTTTATAAAACAAACAAATAATTACTCGAAGCTAGCACCTACAAATGGCCTATTCTTTAAGTTACGAGTTACGAATTTACCTTAGAGAGTCAAAATGAGCAACCTTTATGGTGTGGGTACTCTTTTTCTTCTTCAAAGCATTATCCCTAATACCAAAGGATTTGAGAGTAAATGGAACCCCAAAGGATGAAGAGAGGAAAGGAAATGAATATGAAGAAGAAAGGAAATGAGAAGTGAATAAGAGAAGAATAAGGAGTGGAGGGATAAGGGTTAATGAAACAGTACATTTCAGCTTAACAAGTCAAGCAAAACTAGTCATGCCAAGTAAAAAGGCATGAACACAATTAGGGGTGCATATATCAACTCAAGTTCGCAAACTTATGTATTAGACCTACAAACTTGCCATATAGTAAGCATTATTTATTTATTTATTTAATTGTGTATTTGGACTTTTAAATTGTTAATACATTTAGACTATTTTGTTAATGAGTATTTGTCATTCCATTTGTATTGTTAAGACATTTTAATGCTTTTAGTATTGAAATTATTATAAATATTGGTATATTTTAGTCTTTAATACTTTGATATTTGTTTTTTAATATTAATATAAATGTTGGTATATATTTATTATTGATAGATTTTAGTTTTTAAAAAATAAAATATATTTTCTAATTTTCTATTTTTTTAAAAAGTATTTTTAATTGTTTATTATGAATAAGTCCATTTATTCAGAAGTCTAGTAGGTTAGAGATATAGACTTAAAAAAGATTCATTTTTTTTTTGTCAAATTTATCCAATCCATTTAAAATGTGAGCTTCATATGCAAGGAATTTAAAGTCTCACCTTTTTGTTTTTCAAAAAACACCTACTCTTTAAAAAATAATTCATTATCCTCATTTTATCCCTAACTCTAATTCTTTCTCTCTCCTTAAAAACCTTCCACTCATCCTTTAATTATTTTTTTTCACTCTACAAAGAGTAAAAACTTCCATAAATGAAGGCCCTAAAGATAATTTGTAAGTGATGAAGATAATATTTGTAAGTATGGAACAATATTTTTTGACAATATTTGTAAGTGTTGAAAATAATTTGTAAGTTTTGAACAATATTTGTTGCATAATAAATATTTATAATTTTCTTATAAATTATTTTACCTCTCTGTAGAGATCAATTTGATTTTTTTTTACTCTCCATAGAGATCTCTCTGTAAAGTAAAAAAAAATCAATTTTTTTATAAGCAAAACTTTTATAAGAGATGAAATTAAGGGCATATAAGTCTTTTTATCCCCTAGTAGGTGTGAATTCAAATTTCAAGAAGTGTTAATTCAAATCCTCACATGTAAGACTTTAAAATGGGTCAAATAGTTCATATACCTACCCTGAATACATTAACTAAAACATAGTCACTTTTACAACACAAGCAAATTTCATATAATTGGTATTTCATAGGTACTTTCGAGACTATTTTCTATCTTGTTACTCATCCTTTCATCCATTCAATATTACGAGTATGGATATATCCATTAAAATAATTGTAAGTATCCATTTTTTCTATATTGTGGATTTTATTTATGGATATCCTTAGGTGTGAATAATTTTGTCATTTCCAAGTGAGAATATGATGTTGATATGATAAGAAAATATTATATATATATATATATATATATGAGAAAATAAAAGAAAAATATATAAACAAATTAATGAGAGAAAATTAATAAAAAGAAAGATATGACATCGGTATATCATCATCATTTGTAGAGTTTAGAATTTTAAATTTTGGATAATAAAAAATATGAAACTTTGGTAAGAAAGACAGAGAGACAAAACTAAGGATGACAAGTGTATTGAATATTTTGTCTTTTTTGCATTTTTAGTGTAAGTTGTAAATATCATTTTCCATCCCAATGAGTAAGTTATTTTTTGTTTTTTAGTTCTTATAATATTTTTTAATTATTGTCCTTGTAAATATATTACACTTTGCTTTTAGTACTTGGCGATATCATGATGATGTGATGATGATCATCATTTGTCATGCCATTATTTTTTAATGGAAATTGATCATGAAGATAAAAACAAAATGTTTGAAAATTTTAAGGACCAAAATAAAAAAATATAGAACCAAAAACAAAATTTGATATATTTTCAAGAAAACAATTTATTGGCTTTGCAAATAAATGTAAATTTATTTTGAAATAGTTAGAAACAATTTAAAAAAAAAATCAACTACATTTTCATTAAACAACTTTTGTTTTAAAAATTGTATTTGAAAAAAAAATTAAGAGCATTACACCGTCCTTAATTTATTGTTATTACAACAGTGATGGTTTAGGTTGTACGTTTAAAATTGTCTAAAACTAATCGTGTCTATTGTTATTATTGCAATTCTTCATATAACACTTTAAATGATATTTTAAAATATTTTAAAAAAGGGGTTAGACAGCGCTTTACAAATTTAAAATAAAATAAAAATTTTATTAACATAAAAGCAAAAATTTATTTAACCTAATTCAAAATTTATTAATACATCGTTGACCCAAACATATTTAAACCTATTATTTTCTAACAACATTTTTCTTTATTGGTAATGGTAATATATAAAATTCAAACTCTTTTGCATTGCTATTATCATATGTGATGCTTTTCTCATAAGCTTTAAATATATAAAACACTTAATTAAAGGTGCGTTTGAGGTGGTAATGATTTTTTTTTAATGGATTTTTTTATAAGTCAAAATGTTACTTATTAATGTATTCATTTTTATTAGTAGAGAGATTCAAACTTATCATCCCTCCCTCTCCCATTTCTCCACTTTATTACCAGACCAACTTTATAACTTCATTTTTTATAAATTTTTTAAAACAAAACATGATTGAATTAACAAAATATGTTTGGCAAAAAAATCAATTGAAATAGTTTTTAATTAATTTGTAATAACTTTATATTATTTTTCAAAACCAAGAAAAAAATTTGAACTTGATTTTTAATTTTAAAAAACACACTAACACTGCTACCATTTCACCATCGTCATTAGCATTGTTACCATCCTTGTCGCGCTTCGTTGTCATTGTTACTATTGGTTCACTAGTGAATGATACTTCATCATAGTTATCAAAATTGTGAGTTAATTCTTAAAATCATATCAATTTACGAGTTTACAAACACTTCTTAAGTTAAATCACATGTAAAATTAGAGGAGTAGTAACTCGAAGTAAACTCATAAAAATTAGAGTAAAATCGTGAACAAATTTATTGGGTGATGTTTTTTTATGTTGACTCTAATTTAAGAGTTTTGAATATAATTTGTTATTATGTCTAAAAATGTTTCGAAATTTTGAGTGTTCTGACTTTAATTTTTACTTATTTGGAGTAATTTGAATTTTTATGTATTATATAAGCAAACTCTTACAATTCTATAAGTCAAAATTACTGAGCTCTCACGAGTTTACGCAAACTCTCAATTTTTATAACATTACACCTCATGCTTCCACTATCATTGTCACCATCATTTGACCACAATCATCATCATCATAATTATCACTACTACCATTTTGTCGAGAAAAAGAATACAAAAATATTGATATAGGTCATTCATTCCTTCCTTTCTCTCTCTCTTTGAATCTTACTCCTTCATTCTCCTCCTTTTGGCTATACAACAACCATCTCTCCGATTGTCACTCAACTACTACTGACATCATCATTACCATCATTATTGTCATTACACCACCATCATTGTCATTTTTGTTGCCCCATTCTGGTTGACACTTTATTATCATTATTGTCATTGTCACTATCATTATTGTTTCCGTCCCACCCCACTCTATCATAGCCACCATCACCCACCATACCACAACAACTGATGCCATCATAAATGGATGATTCTAATTATTTTTATTTTGCCTTAAATATGTTTTTTATCCTTGATATATTAACAAATTTTTCGTTGAGTCTTAATAAATTTTTGCTTAATTTTCGAGTCCCTAATAATTTTTTTCTTTTGTCTTGAGTTCTTGAAATGTTATCTAAAAAACTTTTAAAAATATTTTAAAGCAATTTTAAGTGTTACCTAAAGTGTTTTAGACATCTAGAACAAATAAAAAAAATTATTTAGTGCCCAAAAAAAAATAATTTATTGAAGACACTACATAAAATTTGTTAATATATTCTAAGGACCTGAAACATTTAAACATTTCATTTTTAATTATCTTTATGTTTGATCATTTTTGTATTACATTATTTTGTAGTAGAACAATATAAAATAAAACAATTAACTCATTTTATTCAACTTTAATTTACAAGTTATAACTACATTTTAAAAACAAAATAAAAAAGAAAACTAAAAACTCTAAATTTTGATTTTAGTTTAAATATGTTTTAGTTCTTGATATATTATTAAATTTTGTATTGGCTCTCCAATAATTTTTTTCGTGCTGGATTCTTAATATTTTTTTTTGTTTTTGATCTAAAATAAACTTTTTAGATAACATTTAAAATTATTCTTTTTATAAATGTTTAAAATTATTTTAAAAAGTAATTTAAATATAGCTTAAAAACTCAAAATAAAATTAAAAATAACAAAATAAAAATTTATTAAAAACTCAATATAAAATTTACTAATTTATGAGGAATCCAAAACTTATTTAAACATTTGATTTTTCAAAATTTTACAACTAAAAGGAGAAACCACCCGAAAAGGCCAAAAGGGTTAGAGGGGGTGTGTTTTTTTTTTTTTTCAAGGTAAATGAAAGAAACCTAATTAGTAAATAGTTGATGTATGTCTCAAAGACTCAAACAATGCGATAAAAAGTTAAGAGCATTGCTACTCCAATACTCTCAGTCTATCTGTAATTTGTTTACAAATGCTAACATTCCAAAACGTCCCTAAATATTTGAAGTTTGAATATGTTTTAAATTTCTTAGCGCATTTTATTTTGGATCTTAATAATTTTTTTGCATCGAATTTTTAATAAATTTTTTATTTTATTTTGGGTTCTACAAGATTTTATATAACATTTTTAAAAATATTTTAAAAAGTAGTTTAAATAATAATTTAAAAGCTTAATATAAAATAAAAAAATTATTAGAAACCCAACCTAAACAAAAAGATTATTAGAAATTAATTTGTTAATAAGGAAAGAGACTTAAATGATATTTTGGCCTATACTTTCTTTATTTAAAAATAGATTACGGCATGGCCAAGTTGAAAAACATAGAGCCCTAAAATATTTATATTAGTTTGGTACAATTCCTCTTTTAATTATTATATATGAGCAAGTGTTAGTAAAACATGTATAAAATTAAAAACCAACACGTGGTATAGCTTAGGTATACTAATATCAATTTATAAATATGAGCCGTCTCAATGGATGATCGCTATTTCACCCTTAATTTTGTATGCTCCTTTTGATGATAGCATTATCGGCGTAAGCTAAAGTTTTAAAGTAAATTTATCTTAGAAAAATATAATTCTTACATATACCTCAAAGTTTAATGCAAATCCTTAGAAAAATATGATTTTAACCCTATTTTTCCAAAACAAATAATGCGTCTTATATGAAATCCGGTGAAAGGGTACCGACTTACGGTAAAGTTATTGATAGAAGGAACACCTTCGGCTTTGTTGCTTCTCGGTTCAACGTACTTCTTTTTACAGCACCATTCAATTTACTTTTCGGAGTTTGAAAAGGCATTTCCAAATATAGCTTGTGAAATATAAAACAAATGCAAAGATTGTATTTTTTATTGGATGAGTTTGTTTAAGATAAACAATAAATGATTTATTTATAAGTAATTTTTATAAGAACATAAATATTTTATGTTTCAATACATGCAATTATAAAAAGTATTTTTTTAAATGTATCAGCTTTTATTTTATTATAGAATAATTTTCTGCTTAAGTTTATTTTAAAAAGTCCTCCACATAGTTTTTTATTTTTTTATTTTTTGATAAAATTCTTAACTAAACATCTAACAAATTACAAATAAGTATTAATTATAGATACCTATTAACGCAGCAGCCGCAGCAGGTGCAGCAGCAGGCGCAGCTGCCAGCCTCGGGAGTCGCGCAGGAACAGCAGGCGCAGCCGGCAGCCTCGGGAGCCGCGCAGTCGCAGGCGTAGCAGGCAGCCTCGGGAGTCGCGCCGACCATGGAAGCCGGGCTTGATCGCGCAGAGGCCCAGTGCGCGCTCTCCTCCGGGCTGAGCTTCATTCGCGGGAGCCCCGATTGGGCCAGGAATAGTGCGCCTGAAATCTCGGATACAGTCACCATTTTCACTGCTGGACACCGCAGGAAAGTTTCCGGAATTCAATTTCGTAACCAACATAACGAGGCAACCACGGTGAATAATGCTTATCAGGAAAATGACTCGATTTCTACACTACCATATGATTACAAGAAATGGGTTTTAGTAGGTGGAGAAGAGGTGTCCGGAGGAGGGGAGGGGCAAAGGAGAATGGTATCAATATGGAAACAACTAAAGAGGAATAGTACGGAGGAGGGGGAAGTAACGAGCCCAACGCAACCAAATGAGCCTAACCCAGGTGAACGAATTATGGAGGATGCAGAGGAGAAAATATGGAGGGCCATGACGGGAATCGGAATATCGGGACAACAACCAGACACAGTATATATTCAGGAACTACGAAATATGGAAAGGAGGGACAAACAGGAGCACGAAAGAAGGGAGACGAGGAGTAATCAGTATAATTAAATGAAGATTCTGTCTTTAAATGTGAGGGGTTTCCGGGATCGGATTAAGCGAAGAAGAATAAGGAGACTGCTAAAAAATAATGACATCGATATTTGTCTACTTCAGGAGACAAAATGTAGGGAGTTAAAGGAGTGGGAGGTGCAGGAGGTTTGGGGGTCGACGGGGTGCGAGTGGAAAAGTTTACCGTCTACAGGACTTAGCGGAGGTTGCCTGACAATCTGGAAGAAACAATTGCTCGAAGTCGTCTGGGATATACAAGGGCAAGGTTTTTTGGGGATCGGCTTCAGAGGAAAGAACTCCCCCGCAACAATTTGTGTGGTTAATGTATACGCACCATGCACGCTTCAAGGCAAGAGAAAGGTATGGGATGATCTAATGATGACAAAGCGAGGCTTTCCGGAGGTCAAGTGGGCGTTGGGTGGAGATTTTAATGCTGTGTTGGACAGGAGCGAGTTTACAGGGAGATCAGACTATCATTCAGACATTGAGATGTCTGATTTCAAATTCTTTGTTCAATCCATGGGGCTCCTCGACATCCCAGTCATCAGAAAAGGACCAACGTGGATTAGTCCGAATGGAGAGTCATCGAGTAGATTGGACTGGTTTCTACTTTCCACGGATCTGATGGAGGAGTGGGGAATCATAGCACAAAGAGTGGGTTCTAGAGAGTTCTCTGATCACAGTTGGATAATCACAGAAGTGAAGTCTCAGAATTGGGGTCCTAAACCGTTCAAGTTCTTTAATCATTGGCTACAGGAGCCGGGATTCAGGGATCTAGTGAAAAACTTCTGGGCAGATCACCATGGGCAAGGTTGGCGGCTGTACCAGCTAGCGTGCAAGCTGCAAGGTTTGAAGAAGACGATTAAGACATGGAAACAAGGCGACGGGAGTAAAGACGAGAAGTTCTTGGCTGAGAAAGTTTTGGAATTGGAGACTGCGGATATCCACCTAGGCCTAGGAGTCACTGAGAGTGATAGCCAGAGACAAGAAATTTTATCGGAGTATTGGGGAAAGGCAAGGCGCATGGAACAGTCCATTTTCCAGAAATCTCGGGTAAAATGGGCTCGTCAGGGGGACAGGAATACAAGCTACTTCCACAGATGTTTTAAGGAGAGATGTTATGCTAACTCTTTGCTGTCACTTACATCTGATGAAGGGTGGTTGGAGGGAGTTCAGGATATCCGGCAACATGTGTTCAACCATTTCTCAAGGCTCTTCAATGAGGATAGACAGCCGAGAACTAACTTGGACGGGGTGTCTTTTAATCAGTTGAATGATCATCAGAGGCAGAGCCTAGAGGAGCCTTTTTCAGCGGAGGAGATAAAGGAGGCAGTTTGGGCTTGTGAGGGTGGTAAAAGTCCGGGTCCCGATGGTTTTAGCTTTCATTTCTATCAATCATGTTGGGATATAATAGGGGAAGACGTGGTAAAGGCAGTTCAAGAATTTCATCAGTCAGGCGCTCTTCCAAGAGCAGCGTCATCGTCATTTCTTACGCTTATTCCCAAGGTGGCAAAGCCGGTCAGGTTAGAACAGTATAGGCCAATCTCCTTAATTTCAAGTATTCACAAGATTATATCTAAACTGCTGGCATTGAGAATGAAGAAAGTCATGGGGCACTTAATCTCAAAGTGTCAGTCAGCTTTTTTGCAAGACAGATCAATCCTGGATGGAGTATTGGTAGCAAATGAAATAGTGGATTGGGCAAAACGGAAAAAGAAACCCTGTTTTCTGTTTATGGTGGATTTCCAGAAGGCGTTCGACTCGGTAAATTGGGATTTTTTAGATTATATGTTGGCAAGGATGGGGTTTGGGTGCACATGGAGAAAGTGGATGTTCAGCATCGTGAGGAATAACCAGGTTTCAATTCTAGTTAATGGAAGCCCGACAGAGGAGTTTAAGCCGGGGAGAGGATTGAAGCAGGGAGATCCACTATCCCCTTTCTTGTTCCTTTTGGTTGCTGAAGGTCTAGCCGGTTTGTTCAGGTCAGCGGTAGGGAAGGGGGTGTTTAAAGAGCTCAATATTGGGGCAGCGGCAAAGTTCTCTATCATGCAATACGCAGATGATGTCTTGATGATGGGGGAAGCTGATCTGAAATCAGTGTGGTATTTGAAGGCCATACTCCGGGGGTTTGAGCTGTCATCGGGACTAAAGGTGAACTTCAGCAAGAGTCAATTTTTTGGCTTAAATGTCGGAGCCTCATTTATATCAGCAGCAAAAAATCTCTTGAATTGTTCAACCTCTGCACCGCCATTTAAGTTTTTGGGGGTTCCGGTGGGAGCGAATCCAAGGAGGGTACAAATGTGGGAACCCATTATTCAACAATTTCAGAGGAAATTGGCATCGTGGAGGGCGAAACAAATGTCGTTCGCAGGAAGGTTAGTGATGATAAATTCAGTACTGTCAAGTCTTCCGTTATACCTATTCTCCTTTTACAAGGTGCCTAAGAAAGTCCTAAAAGTCATCACTGGTCTACAACGATCCTTTCTGTGGGGTGGGACTAGCCAGGAGAACAAAATTGCGTGGGTTAGCTGGAATCAGGTATGTCGTCCCAAGGAAGAAGGGGGTCTGGGAGTGAAGTGCCTGTGGAACTTTAATCTGAGTCTGTTAGCAAAGTGGAGGTGGAGGCTATTAACAGAGCCAAATGCAATATGGGTCAGCTTGCTGGAGACTAAATATGGATCCACATATAACTCTAATCAAAGGCAACACAATTTAGCCTCAGCTTCGCAGTGGTGGCGGGACTTATGGGACATTGATGGGCCTAAAGCAGAGAAGCCAGACTGGTTTGTGGATAACGTCAGGAGAAAAGTGGGGAACGGAAACGATACGTTGTTTTGGGAACAGAATTGGATTGGTGACGGTCCTCTCAGTTTAAAGTTCCCCAGGCTTTATGGGTTAGCGGCTGATAAAGGCACCAGTATTAACCAGAAAAAGCTACTAACCGACGAGTGGTGTTGGGTATGGAGGCGGGTGTTATTTGTCTGGGAGGAAGACCAGCTTAGTCAATTACTTACTACGCTACAGCCAGTAGTAATTGCGGTCGACAAGTTGGATAGATGGACCTGGAGGACTAGTAGTGATGGAGGGTTCTCAGTAGCCGAGGCTTATGCAGTACTGAGCTCGCATCAGAACTCAATGATTTTCTCCGAGGTGGAACCCAATCAATGGAGACGCATGTGGAAAGACAGACTCCCATCAAAGGTAACTGCATTCTCTTGGAAATTATTGATAGATAGGCTTCCCACCATTGATAACTTGCTGAAGAGAGGCGTCGAGATTCCAGAAGAAGGGGTTCTATGTGTACTTTGCAAAAGCAATATGGAAAGCAGGACTCCTCTGTTCTTAACGTGCGCCAAAGCTCAATCAGTGTGGAGTAATATAATGAGCTGGCTGGGAATCCACGGACCTATTCCGGGGGATCTGCATCAATTGTTTTCATCATCATCAACATGGGTGGTTGGAAAGAGGAAAAAGAAGTGCAGGTATGTTTTCTGGCTGGCTGCTTGTTGGGGAATCTGGATGACTAGGAACCAGATTATCTTTGATAGAATTCAGGTGGACTCAGTGGACATTATGATGACTATTAAGATCATCTCCTGGAAATGGCTGTCATACTCTTTTGGGTTTAATAGGGGGTGCGCTTTCTCGGACTGGTATGCTAATCCGAGAGAGTGCTTATTAAATATGTCTTAGGCGGTGAAGGTTAATTACCACATTCTAATTGGACATCAAGTAGTATGGTGTCTGCATCCTTGTATTTTCAAAAAACTCTTGGTTTCTCTTCCAATTATATAAATAAATATTTGCTTTTCAAAAAAAAAAAGATACCTATTAACGTAATTCAAAATCGTAGTTGAACCAAATTTTGCACACTCTAATAAAATAAGGGCTTAAAGAGGCACTATAAAATGGTAATAACCATGATGTAGCGACTAGGTTATACAATACTATATAAATGCAGTATCTATGTTCTAGTTAATACTAGTTTTTTTTTTTTTTTTTTGAAGGGCTAGTTAATACTAGTCTACCTTTACTAACTTGAATGTGGTATTTTTTAATTGCAGGTACTACACGCATGGGGAATTGAAATTGGTATCTGTTATCTTAAAACTCATGAATACTATGATATTCAAACTCTGGTCAATATTTTGATAAATAATTTTTTTTTTAATTTGGTCCTTAGAGCATTTTTTATTTAGTTTTAGTTTCTTTCGTTAAACAATAATTGCATGTATCTGTTATCAAGAAATATGAAGGGATGACTGTCTAGTATATTAAATTTTTAGAACACATTATTTTTTTAAATCTGTTGCATGGTTAAAATAGTTACTTTATATTAAATAAATTTATAAATAATTAAAAACATGTCAAAAAAAAAATTACAACTAACAACACTGTTATGTTTCAATAAATTATAATTGTTTCTTGAAAAATCATACAAAAAAGGATCAAATTAAAAAAAATTAAAGATAAAAAATGCTATTTTTCATGTACCAAAAAATTACTTAAGAAACATATATATATATATATATATATATATATATATATATATATATATATATATATATATATATATATTATTTTGCAAGATAATTAACCTGACAAAAAAAAAAGCACACACAAATTAAGAAACGAATAACTATATAAGAGTACTAAGACTCTTTGCAATTTAAAATACAATTAGGTGAATGTTTGTGGAGTAGAATAATGGGTTTCTCAACCCAATTGATAGCTTTTGGATTAAATTTAATTTGTATTTTTCACGTACAACCACCCCACAAATGTATTCTTCTAATACTTTCTTGTCCTCCACATGGCATTCAAAATAGTACTCAAATAAGCCAATCGATTCTCTCTTCTAAATGTGTTCAGTCTTTGCTCGTGTGGACTAATTAGTAATTAGCACGACAACAAACATTCATATTAACTTTCTGCCATAGAAGACTCAGATATCGTCCTTTCACTTGTTATATGCATTTTTCGACAAGAATGAGAACTAAATTTCAACTTGTGGATATTTAGATAACTCTAACCCCACTATGACAAATTTTATATTTTACTTTGAATTCCAATTTTTCCTGATATGCAAAAGACGGAGTCAAGTATGTATCACGTATTTATCTGCTTTAAAGATTTTTATATTATTAAAAATATATTTTTAAAATATTTTTTTGGTTATGGCAGGCAGAGAAAGAGAAAATTGTTATGACAATTAAAATTTTACATTTTCAAAATATAATATAATTTTATTTTTTTATTTTTAAGATTAATTATTATTGTTTATCATTTTTATATATTATTTGGATTCAAATATACGAAATTTGTAATTTATTAAATGTATATAAATAAATAAAATAAAACGAGACGATTTTTGCAAGAATTTCCCAAACTCAAAAGATGAAATTATGTCTAAATTTTATGTCCCTAACACTTTGGTGCTGTGCATTGAAGAGAAATAAGGTGAATAGAAATAGGAAGAGTGAAATGGGGAAGAGGGTGATTTTTTAAATTGATTAATTTGAAAAAAAATATGAGTTAAATTGAGATATAAAAAAAAATTAAAATTTCGTGTCTTCAATTTAATTGTTTGCTTCAATATATGGAAAGAGAGTATAGAAATGAAAAATGTAAATTACCCTAGCAAATCCCACAGACAATTTAGAATCAATTCCATACATGAAAATCAATTCTCAATGAAATAACATTAGGCTTTATATATATATAAAAGAAATTGTATGCATGAGAATCAATTAACATGATAATAAGACTTTAATTATGGGATAAAAAAATCAATTCTCTCATTGTGAGAATCATACCATCTTTAGGACTTAAAGAATTAATTCTCCCTTATGAGAATCATTTATCATGTTTGGAAGCCTCACCTTGCATAAATGTGTTCAGTTGGGGAGGTCATCTAGTAAACTACATCGATCAAACAATTTTTAGGAGAAGGGTTGATCAAACAATTGATTATCCTAAATAAGAGATTTTCCTATAAAAAAAAATCATAAACAAGAGATTTGACTAAGAAATTAAAGAAAAGGCGGATTAGGTAAGAAAAAGAGAAAGAAGAATGAGTAGATCTCCCTTTTGCATATAATAAACAATATGACAAAATGTTAGTCACCTCAACGATGTACATTTTATTAAAGAAACTATTTTCAAACAAAATATATTTTTGAAAATTAAAATAATTTTTAAAAAAAAACAAATAAAAAATTGGTACTTTTAAGAGAAAAAATTTATTAAGCCTGTGAAATTTGTAATGAAAATGAATCTTGTGACTATGAGCGCAAATAAAAGGCTAAGAGAAGACCCAAAAGTACATATTAAAATGCATAATGGAGTTAATTTCAATATTTACCTTGTAACCTACTTTCTTTCCTTATATCTCACAATTTAAATCTTCTCATAATTAAAATTTTAGATACAAAACCTACCAACGTTTAAAATAACTCCTCACTTTTTTCTTTTTTTTTTCTTTTTTTTTTTACACCAAAGAAACTCAATTTTAAATATTTTCTCCATGAAAAACTTTTGTGCAATTGTATAGGTGAAGTATGTGTTCTTGTATAATTAAAATTTTAATTTTATCTTAATAATATGCAAAAAAAATATAAATATTATAAAAATAAAACTCTAATCCTTATTGTAAAACAACACAGCAACACTTTATTTTCTCCGTCCTAAAATTAGGCAAATTTAATGTTTTACACTTATTAAGAACAATAATAAATATGTCATTCATTTGAAATAATTTTATTAAAATAGTCTTCCTCAATAAATGAATTGAAAGCTAAGAACAATCATGATAATAAAACTAAGAATAATCGTTTTAAAATAAAAAATATGTGAGGATAAATTAAAAATAAAATTTAGAAGTAATTATATATGCATGCCTTAAGATTTAGTATCATTATAGATGTACCTCGTTTTTTTTAAATTATATATATTTTCCTTACTTTTATGCATTACAACTGTATTTCTTCTTTTCCAAACTACACAAACTTCCATTTATTTTTATATTATTACATTTTATTTTGATTTCTTTCCAAACTACACATACCTCTTTCCTTTCCAAACTATGCATACCTACTTTTTTTTTTTTGCATTATTACATTTTATTTCAAGTGAACGTGATATGAATTGCTTTTTTAAACTTTGTAATAGTGCGACAATAGAGGTTAAAAGCTTGTCAACTGTAAATTTTAAAAAATATAGGAAGTATAATGTGTAATAGCATACAAAATTTGAGGATAGATTTATAATATGGAACAAACTTAGAGGATACATGTGTAATAAATTATGTGTGATATTACATATTTTGGAATGAGGGATACAACTATAATGAGTACAGAAAAGTAAGAAGGGTGTGTGTAGTTTTTTTTTTTAAAAAAAAGAGGGTATATTTATAATTACACTAAACCACAGGGAGATATCTATAATTACTTCTAAAATTTAATATTACATTAAAAATTAAAAAAAATCAATTATTTTGATTTTTTTAGGCCAAAGAAATTTATTACAAAAGAAAAATGTCAAGTTAAAAGCAATGCATGCTTAACGGAATACAATTTATTATTTTGTTATATTTTAAAAACTAAAAATTATTTTAGTAAGGATGAAACAAGTTATATACAAGTTTGGTCCTTTTTCTATTTTATTTACTCTTAGTCTTCTTATTTTGTGTTTGAATGGAAATAATTTAAGAGGTAACTTTTTTTTATTAGGAAATTTTAAATATTTTATGATAAAAATACGTGTGTATTGTAAATTTCCTTACAGTGTATTCCATTCCTATCATGACAAAAAAATGTTATTTAAACCATGAATTTTAAAATAATTTGAAATTCTTGTCATTTTTAAAAATATTTTGATTAACTAAAATTTTAAAATTCTTAAAAAAGTTATGAATTTGAAATTCTTGAAGTTTACATCTTTTCTTTTGCTAAAGTAGATCCAAGTTATTTTTTTCTTAACATCGGCTAATTTTTTTTTGTTGACATTGAATGATATTGTTTTTTACTAATGTCAATCATGGTTATTTTTTTGTGATTTTCATCAATTTTGTTAGAATATATCAATTAGGATTGTTTACAATCTTATCCTCACTTATAAAAAGTTGTCCCAATTATATCCACACTTGTGTGTACAAGTTAGACACTCCTATGAGGTATACGAAGCTTTAGTGGAATAATTATAACATTGTGACCTATTTTACATTGTTGTGAAAGATGCGTTGAAACCCTAATGTGACATATAGTCATACAGAGCCCTAGAGCGTTAGCTGCAACAATGTGGCATAATCCATGTTAATGTGGGAGGTGCGTTGATAACCAAATTTGGATCCACACTTATGTGGCCGATCCCATCATGTTGTAGGGGTTGCTTGTGAGGTATATAGAGCTTGTTACACCAACTACAACATTATGACCTACTTCACACTACTATCAAGATGCACTAAAACTGCAATGTGACATGTGAAGCTATTGACTAAAAGATTCTAGCCAACAATAATTAGTTAATGAAATATAAAGATGACTCAATTGGTTAAAGAAGAAGGAAGACAAGGAAGGTCTTGAGTTGGATCCTCATTGCTAACATTACTAACAATAATAACATTTGGTCTATAAAAAAATAATTAGCTAAAAAAATTTTGATAGTTGTTAATTGAAAAAAAAAAGTTTTTTTAAACAAATGTTAGTGTTGTTAGTAATATTAGTTTTTGTCAGCAGTTAGGATCGAACCTATGACCTTTCCTCCTTTCTATTCCTAAAGACTTGAGTCACCGGTGACATTTGGTTTGAGAAAATATTTTCTAACTTTATTTTCTAAAAACAGTTTTCATTTTCAAGTGTTCAACCATCAGAAAATATGTTTTTTTCCACTTGATATTTTCTATTTTTAAAAAATAATATATTAAATTAATTAATTTTTATAAAAATATTATAAAATATACATTCAATTATGAATTTCTTTTCATTTATATGAATTTTAAAGTAGTAATAAATAAAGTCAACAAATTTAGCATGAACGAAGGATTATGATTGAATATCAGTGTAGAAATCTTTACACTGACTGTGTATATCAATTAAACTCTAATTTAAAATACAGTTATATATATATATATATATATCTTTTGTTACAATTACAATATTATTATTAAGTTTTTACATAGTTTTAGGTGACGTTTGGTTTGAGAAAACATTTTTTGTTTTTATTTTTTATTTTTATTTTCTGAAAACAATTTTTATTTTCAAGTTTTCAACCTTAAAACCATGTGTTTATTTTCGCTTGATATTTTCTATTTTCAAAAAGTAAAATTTTTAAATTTAATCAATTTTAGTAAAAATATTATAAAGTATTTATATGTATAAAAATATTTATATATAGTTTTGTTACAATTACGATATTTTTGTTGAGTTTTTTACATAGTTTTAATTTTTGAAAGCATTGAAAATAATTATTTTTTTGTTTTCAGTTGTTTTTTAGACATCTTTCTAGATAAAATATTTTATAAATTGTAAGAAAACATATTCTCAGTATTTTTTTTAAATAAAAATAGAAAAACACAAAACAAATGCCACCAAAAAAATCATTCATAGATATTTTTAAATTATTAAATATTATTTAATATTAAATTAAATTTTTATATTTTTTTATATTCTATCTATACTAAAAAATAAAAATTCAACAATTTAAATTAAAATCATTCAAACGAAATTTAATTTTCTTGAATTTGTAAATTTCTATTGTAGTGATGCAGGGTACTGTTTCTGGTGTGCCAAACAAAGCATAATCCGTTAAAACTGAAAAATCTTAAAAGAAAAAATATACATATACATTTTATTTGTTATTACATATCTAATAAAAAAAACATAAAAATATATGATGTAATAGAATGAAAAAGAAAAAAAAAAGTATGATGAAATGTGTAAATTAAAGAAATATATATGTATGGTTATTGAATCATAAATGACGTACATTGACAGGAGTGGACAGTTGACACAGCCAAATCGCCGCGTCCCGACACCTTTACTAGTTACCATGGGAACTCTTCAATTGACATCAGTAAACATAAAATGTTCAAATTTATCAATGTCACTGCAGCCGACAAACACCACAATCAACATTGTCAGCACAAGGCGTGCCTATTATCCTAGGTTATCCTTTTTAACAGCACATAATCCACTACCTGAACTCAATCTAGGAAACAATTGGTGCATAACACAAATTTGGCATATCATATGACATTCGTTAATAAACTATCAATGTTAGGCTTGTTTTGCTGACATGTACATCACTATTGCTAAACACCCCCCAATTTGCTCCCGTGTCATTTCTTTATGGGCCAGGTTCAAGGTCAAACATCGTAGGCACCAAATGTTCCTTTGCTTCTTCAACGGCAATTAGGCACATGGTTTCAGGATTTTGCCATCACTAAGTGCTTCCTTTAAATCCTTACTGCTCCCTTTCATTGAGCCACATCGACCCTAGCTAATCCTGTACATCTTTCCTTTTTTTTTCTTCTTAATTTTCCTTCTTTTAGATAATATTCATCCATGATGTGTTTGTTTAAATTAACAGTATTTCTATTTTTCTTTCTGGACACTGTTCAATCTAGAGTTCAAGGGAAAGAAAATGCTGCCTTGGTGAATGGAAAAAATTCACTTACTTCATTCATGTCAGGCATTGTTTCCGACCCTCAAAACGCTCTAGAGAGTTGGAAGTCACCCGGGGTTCATGTTTGTGATTGGTCAGGTGTAAGATGCAACAATGCAAGTGACATGATCATCGAGCTTGATCTCAGTGGAAGGTCACTTGGAGGCACCATTTCCCCTGCACTTGCTAACATCTCTACCTTGCAAATTCTTGATCTTTCTGAGAACTTTTTGGTGGGTCACATTCCAAAAGAACTAGGCTATTTGGGTCAGCTTGGACAACTTAGTTTGTCTGGGAATTTTCTTGAGGGGCATATTCCCTCCGAGTTTGGTTCACTTCACAACTTGTACTACCTTGACATGGGAAGCAATCGTCTAGAGGGAGAGATTCCTTCATCACTTTTTTGTAATGGAACTTCTCTGAGTTATGTAGACCTCTCTAACAATTCCTTAGGGGGACAAATCCCCTTGAAAAAAGAGTGTATTCTTAAAGAGCTCAGGTTCCTATTACTTTGGTCTAACAAGCTTGTAGGCCAGCTTCCTTTAGCTCTTTCAAACTCTACCAAGCTTAAATGGCTTGATTTGGGGTTGAATATGTTGAGTGGAGAGCTTCCTTCCAAGATTGTATCTAATTGGCCACAACTACAATACCTCTACCTGTCATATAACAATTTTTCTAGCCATGATGGTAATACCAACCTTGAACCTTTCTTTGCCTCCTTGATGAGTTTATCACACTTTCAGGAACTTGAATTGGCGGCAAACAATCTTGGTGGGAAGCTGCCTCATAATATCGGTGATCTTCCCACCAGCCTGCAACAACTTCACCTGCAAAAAAATCTCATACACGGCCCTATACCTCCACATATTGCCAACCTGGTCAACCTGACTTTCTTGAAGTTATCCAGTAACCTACTAAATGGATCAATCCCTCCCAGCCTTTGCCTTATGAATAGGTTAGAAAGAATTTATTTGTCAAATAATTCGCTATCTGGTGACATTCCTTCAACCCTTAGTGACATCAAACATCTGGGACTTTTAGACTTGTCAAGAAACAAGCTATCTGGTTCAATACCAGATAGTTTTGCAAATCTCTCCCAGTTAAGAAGGCTTTTACTTTATGATAACCAGCTTTCTGGAACAATCCCACCAAGTCTGGGAAGTTGTGTCAATTTGGAGATTTTAGACTTATCTCACAACAAGATAACTGGCCAGATTCCTGCAGAAGTAGCAGCCTTGGGTAGCTTGAAACTATACTTGAATTTATCAAACAATAACTTACATGGGTCTTTACCGTTAGAACTCAGCAAAATGGACATGGTGCTAGTTATTGACGTATCCATGAATAACCTCTCTGGAAGCATCCCTCCACAACTGGAAAGTTGCACAGCACTGGAGTACCTCAACCTCTCTGTCAATTCCTTTGAAGGCCTTCTCCCATCTTCGTTAGGCAAATTGCTCTATATCCGAGTACTTGACGTGTCTTCAAATCAATTGAAAGGGACAATACCGGAGTCCATGCAGTTGTCTTCCTCTCTCAAGGAACTTAATTTCTCTTTCAACAAATTCTCAGGGAAAGTCTCAGACAAGGGAGCATTTTCAAATCTTACCATAGACTCTTTCCTGGGAAATACTGGTCTCTGTGGCCGGTTTAAAGGCATGCATAATTGTCACAGTAGCAAACGTACTTATCATTTGGTGTTCTTGTTGATTCCTGTGTTACTATTTGGCACCCCTCTCCTGTGCATGTTTTTTAGGTACTCCATGACAATCAAGTCAAAAGTGAGAAATCGATTAGCAATGGTTAGAAGAGGTGATTTGGAGGATGTAGAAGAGGGAACAAAAGACCACAAGTACCCAAGAATTTCATATGGACAACTTAGAGAAGCCACTGGAGGCTTCAGTGCTTCAAGCTTAATTGGTTCAGGCCGGTTTGGACAGGTCTACGAAGGGATGCTCCAAGATAGTACTAGAGTAGCTGTGAAGGTGTTGGATACAACACATGGTGAGATTTCAAGGAGCTTTAGAAGGGAATATCAAATCCTGAAGAAGATAAGGCACAGAAATTTAATAAGGATCATTACAATTTGCTCTAGACCAGAATTTAATGCCCTTGTTTTTCCCTTGATGCAAAATGGTAGCCTTGAGATGCACCTATATCCAAGCCAAAAATTAGATGTGGTTCAAATAGTAAAAATCTGCAGTGATGTAGCCGAGGGAATGTCCTATCTGCACCATTACTCTCCTGTGAAAGTAGTGCATTGTGATCTTAAGCCAAGCAATATACTCCTTGATGAAGATATGACAGCTTTGGTTACTGATTTTGGAATTTCGAGGCTTTTACAAAGTCATGGGAATACATCCTCCACTAACTCACCAGCATCTTTCAGTTCAACGCATGGCTTGTTATGTGGTTCAGTTGGTTACATAGCTCCTGGTATGTACTCTTTGATTGTTATATAATTTCTTTTCAGCAATCTGGGCTATGGAGTACTTTCCACAATCAGTTTTAACTGCTAGACTTTTGAGCTGAATAATTGGTTAAAAAGAAAAGGATGATAAGAAAATTTTTAGAAGTTTTTGGTGTGAGACAATTTTTTTATTTTTAATTTTAGCTATTTTTTACTGATAATTATAAAATATTTTTTTTAATTTTTAATTATTTGTATAGAATAGCTTACAAATAATAAAAATTATTCTTTTCGTGTATTAATTAATAATATTAAAAACAGAAAATAAAACGATAATTTTATAAGACTTTAATTAAATATACTTAGATTGTAACATTTTATTATATTTTTAAATATTTTATAATTTCATTTATTATAATAAATTTTTAAATATAATAAATTTAATTTATTATAATTTACTATGTTTGGAAATTGAAGACTAAAAAAAAGAAAATATGAGTGAAAATTAGTAGAGATATTATTTGCTTTTAGAGAATTTTTTAAGAAAGAAATTTATAGCGTGGTTATATTTAGGTTTATCTTTCTTTTTTTAAAACAACATACGTAGTATTTTATATTTTTTCTCTTTTATTATTTTTATTCTCTCAACCAAACAAAGCCTAATTGATTTTCAGTATAGAGATATTTAATAAAAAGTCAATCTCTTTTCATAAGAAGCAAAAAGGAAAAATATTTTCTCAAAAATGAACATGCTTCAATTCGTGATTAGATGATTGAACTTTAAACTGTGTATGTTAGAATAAGTATGTTATTTATCAAACAATTATGTGCTGCATGTGAAACTCACTATTCTCATTACACTCCATTTTGTTGGACACAGAATACGGAATGGGAAAACATGCTTCAACTGAGGGTGATGTTTACAGTTTTGGAGTACTTGTGTTGGAGATGGTCTCAGGTAGACGGCCCACAGATCATGTACTAAGCCATGAAGAAGGATCAAGCTTGTGTGAGTGGGTAAAAAAACAATACACACACCCAAACCAGCTTCAAAACTTTGTTGAACAAGCACTCAAAAGGTGCTCTCCTTGTGGCGTGCCAACCCATTGTAACAAAATTTGGAAAGATGTTATATTTGAACTCATTGAGCTAGGACTACTCTGCACACAGCACAATCCTTCAACAAGACCAAGCATGCACGATATAGCCCAAGAAATCGGAAGGTTGAAGGATTATCTCACTAAGTCAACCTTGCCCCTTCATCAATAATTCATTTTTCATCCTGTAAATTGTAAACTTTTTTCTTTTACACATTCAACTCTCAATTTTTGTAAGTTTAGTATCCATATAGATCACAAGCATGTATATCATAGTCAATATTTTGTTTATTTTTTAAAAATTCAATTGAGTTGCTTTGAAATGTTGATCGAGTGAAACATGTGGGTCGTATTTCTATTGGTCAATCCCTTCTTGTGTTAATTTAGATGATCAAGTTGATAATTGGTATATATATATTTCTCTTTCTGGCTATCTTTTTATGTAGTTAACTAGTTATGAAGTGGACATTGATAAAAAAGAAAAGAAAAGAACCAACATGCATGAATCCTATTCAGATTGCACAGATCATTTTAGCACTAGAAAACCACTGTGTCATGATTATTTGTGTTGGTAGGTCAAGTTGTCCTTGATAGAGATCCGAAGCAATTACGTAAAATCCCATTACTTTGTCAATCGTTTAATTATATATTGTGTCTTCCTTATTAACATAGATTCTCATGTAGCTTACAAAAAATCCTTAAATTAACATAAATGATTTGAAAACATCACATCATCAACTCTATGAGAGAGAAATAATATAAGCATGATGATAAGCATTTCTCATTTTTTATAAAAAAATAAATAATAATACTATATATACATAGCTGTTTTAGATGTATACATATCCAACTTTAGTTAATGGTATAAATTTATTTGTGGAAAATTATATAAAATGGCTAGCTAGTATCCAGTATACATAGAGAAGGGTGAAAATAGTGTGGAAATAGACTTTAATCAGAGAAAGGAAAAATATATTAATTGACAGTGATTTCGGATTGATGTTAAAAAAAATATGTACATATATTAATCTGAGGGGGTTAACATGTACATAGAGAATAGATTTAATCTGTTTCAAATGAAGTAGAACCGAATAAGAAGAAAGTAGATAGCCTTTAGCTTTGTTGACGTACATAGAGGTAGATTTAATGCATGGATGCCATGGGTGAAAACAAGCACATGTACAAAAAGTTTCCAATATTGTTTGGTCACTGCTTCGGTTGTAACCTCAAGAACTTCAAAATGGTTGTGCCATTTTTCCAACGTTCAATTACGTCATACGTACCCATGACAACTTTTTATGAGTAGCCCATGAAGATTTTTATTTAAGTTCAGATAGAAATCAAACACGATCTTAGAAAATTTACTAAAATTTACGCAATCAGTTTAACTAATTGAGTTAAACCCTTCACAGTCTATGAAGATGTTTAGCTAGCCAGCACATCTATAATCTATTGGTTCTTTTGATCTAAAGAATAACTTAATTTCAAGCGTACCCAAAGTGGCACATAATCAATTCCTTTGATAACGACAAATTGCTAAGCAAGGGTTGTTGAAAAAGTATTTTTACTCTCACCTAATAATACATGCTATTGGGTGTGCATATTAGAAAGAGAAATAATTCATGTATCACTGGTGAGAGAAATATCACCTATGAAGAGAAATATTACCTATGAACACCTGCCTACGTGGTAGTTTTATTATTTTTTTAATTTAAAAATAATAAAAATGAAAATGAAAATTGTTACGTGTAAAACTTCGAGGCTGCATTCTTCTTCTTATTGTAAAGCCTCGGAACCCTATTATTGTTTCATTCTTCTTCCTCATTGAAACCGAACCCTATTACGGCTTCTTCTTCTTCCTCACTGTTCATTGCTCCGTTCTTCCTTGCTGCATCTTTGGTACATTTTTCTTCCTCACTCAACTTGGTTACCACTCAACCATACTTAATTGAATAAAGAAAACATGGTGTTTCAAATTCTTTGGAGCAACAATGACAAATTCCTTCAAAATTTCAGAGTAAAGGTTAAGTGGTTAACTGTATAACTAGGAATATCATGTGTTTAAATGCATTCTTCTGAAACTGTTTAACAGACGGTGCCAAATAACTTAGTCAACTTGGTTGCCACTCAATCATTCTTAGTTGCATAGAGAAAACATGGTGTTTCAAATGATTTGGACTAACAAGGATGCATTCCTTAAAAATTTAAGAGTGAAGGTTAATGGTTAACCGAGTACAAAATAAGTGGTTAATTAGGAATGTCATGTAATTAACTGCATTTTTCTGAAACTTTTCAACACATAGGGTGAAATCACTTTCACTCAACTTAGTTCCACTGAAATATACTTAGTTTAATAGAGAAAACATGATGTTTGAAATTATTTGGGACTACAAGGACAAATTCCTTCAAAATTGCTCTCAAGCATTATATAAAAAATAAAAGAATTTAACCTCTTAGTTGACATTTTTTGCATCTTTCTATATGTCATGCTGATTCTACTAGTGGCATGCCATAATTATTAATTGAATCACCTCATACTTCTATAGTGTTATTGTAAAATTACCAGATATAGTTTTCAATGAAAATTAATTTCATACTTGATGGGTAAAAGTAACAGAAATTGATCACACCATAGTGTTGCATGCATTTATTTATTGGTTTATGATGTAGATAAGAATAAGCAAACTCAGTTCGACAAGAGCGGAGGTAGAAGCGCGAACGATGTACCAAAGGCACAGCAACAAAGGAACAAAACAATGAACGGTGAGAAAGAAGAACGAAGCAGTAGTAGGGTCCAATTTTGGTGAGGAAGAAGAATGAAGCAGTAGTAGGGTTCCGAGACTTTACGGTGAGAAGAAGAACATAAGTTTTATGAGGCTTCATGATGAGATGAAGAATGCAGTCTCGAAACAATTTTCATTTTCATTTTTATTATTTTTAATTAAAACGTAGGTAGGTGTCCACGGGTGGTATTTCTCTCACTAGTGGTACATGAATCATTTTTCTATTAGAAAATAGATTAAGAGAGTTCTAACTTCTAACTTCATCTCACTGTTGGAAAAAAAATATACCATCAACAAACTTCTCTTTATTTATATTGATAAGAAAAATATACCATAAAATAAATAACAACATCTAAGAAAAAAAAAAGATAATAAAATTATTTTATTTACATGGTTCACATCTTATACCTAAATTCATTTCAAGTTTTTAAAGATTATTGACAAGCTTGCAAACTTTCTCCCACGTTATATCCCCTCTCTCTCACTTAAAATGTAATAATTCCCTCTTCATGGCGGGTAATTTTTATTATCTGAGACTCCTCCTACATGTAACACATTTCTACCATATACTCTCTCCCAATCCAAAAAGTTGACTAATGAAAAGCATATATAGAAAGCTGTATTAAAAATGAAGAGAAATGCTATTGTCTTACTTTAGGTCGCGATACTATTATCCTATTTTACTAATATAGCAGAAAAGCAAAACTAACTCCTATAAATAAATATTGAAACCGGCCGGTAAAATTTTATAATGATAAAGAGACGTGTTACATGACATTTTTCGTAAATATAATTAATCTCATATATACTTGTGTCAGCTCTCCAAGGTTGTTATATAAGCTGCAGGGAGAATGGCAGATTCGTATCACATACGTACTCTTGGAGATAGATACTTGAGATGTTTGTACACAATTCTATCTATCGGTTAAAATACCAATTATAATCCTCAAAGTAAAGTCATATTATAGCTTACTCTCTCTCAGAAAAAAAAAAAGAAGTCATATTGGCTTTAGAGACAGACCACTATCACTCTTTATTTTATATACTGATTAGCAATTATTTTAATCCTTACCATGGCAGCCAAATCCATGTGTTTCACGCATCTTCTATGGCCATTTCAATGGTTTGAAATAGTAGTCATTGGTTACCTCCATAAAAGAAACTGGCCATTGCAATTTTCCCTTATTCAATTCATATGAGGCTTTGTTTTGGGAATACCCTACCATTTTAAATCTTCACGTTCACCTTAATGGCTGGTTGATTCATTATTGACAGTACAGTGGTATGTATATGCAACAATTTCCTTCATTATGTGCTTTAAAGCAGTAGTTTATAGAATAGTGCAGAGTCCTTTCAGTCTCAAGTTGGATTAAATAAATAAAGAGGGGTAGGTGCATGCACCAGTAGGACCTAGGACCTAGGCCCTAGCGGCTCCTGTTCTTTATGCCACCAGAAAATCTTATCAATACATCCACACCCAGTTAGGTATCTATGCACAAGATTAATTTATGTAAGACTATTATCTCGTATCATCTTAATTAAAAAGTTATTAATACACTAGTGTCAACTTAAATATTTTAAGGGTTGAAAACATCACTTTTAAGATTGGCCAAATTTCAAATTTTCCTAATGCCATGATATATGAAGTCTTGAATTGATTGGAATCATATTGAAAAGGACCATGAAGATTCCAAGAAGAAATCAATTGGAGATTAAAATCCAACGAAAACTAATTAAAAAGTCAAATATAAACAAAAAAAAAAAATGACTAAGTACTACTGACAAAAGTCCTTGTAAAGGATGAGGATAACAAGGAGAGGTTCAAGTTTTCTCCCAAATTAATACACTAACAATTAATAAACTAATTCTCGTTAAATTTGTAAACTTTCTAAAATACCTTTTATTTATGTAATTATGTTTGCTTAGTTTTATTTTGGCAATGTTTTACTAAAGTATGAGTTTAGTCTGTTTATGGTTATGGGAGAAATTGTGCACCTAATATGGTGGTGGGAATATATGTCTTTTTGCTAACAGTAAGTATTGTTACGGTGAGTAGTTGTTATATGTTATGTATTTCACTAAAATATGAATGTAATAGAATAAATCGGAAAATGTTCAACTCTTTCAGTATTCTCCTCTTTTTATGGTTGTACAATATGTTCTAAACCGCTTATGCACGTAGTGTTTTTATAATTTTAATTTATTGGATATGGATTAAAAAATTACAAATTTTATGGTGTTGTTCTTAATTTGAGATATTGATAATTCTCTTTTTTTAACTAATGAAATGGTAGATTTTATCTAAATTATTTTTAATAAATTAAAATAAGTTTTATTTATTTATTTATAAATAAGTAAATATGTCTAGGATTTATAATAAAATAATTTTATAAAATTATTTAAAATATTTTTTATAAATAAGTCTTTAAAATAAAATCATTTTACTGTAAATCCTAGACATATTTAATTATTTATAAATAAATAAATAAAACTTATTTTAATTTATTAAAAATGACTTGAATAAAATCTATAATTTGATTAGTTAAAAAAAGAAAAATATTGATACCCTTAAATTAGGAAAGACAAAATGAGAGGAGGTTTAAACATTGGTTAAATGGTTTTATTGAGCAAGGTTATTTGTGTTGTTCCTCAATTTGTTTAAAGAAAATTATCACACATGAGTTAATGAAATCTTATTGTTTAAATTCTTTTGTATTAAGAGGGTACGTAGGATCAAAATAAGCAAGTTTTACCCTTGATAGATAATTCTATAAACTTTCAAACTAAGCAACATGAAAAAGAGACTATGAAGAAGGAAAATTTTGTGTTTGCATTTATCCCTCATTTGTTTTAGGGAGAGGAATGGGGATTGTAATTTGAGGTAGATCATGTCCCGTAAGATGTTTTATCCAATTTGATTTGGGTGATTTGTGACGAAAGTTAGTGGGTTCCACACAAAACCCCCCTTCAAATGTTATAATTTGAGTGAAAATGATGTATACTCGAAAATTTGTTTTGATATTCAACTATCTACTGAACATGCGTTTTTTAAATATAAATAAATATAAAACAATTAATTATATTAAATAAATAATAATATTTTATACAAAATAAAAAGATGAAAAATGATTTTTTTTATCTACCTACCTACTTCAATTAAAAAAATTTCTCTTTTCCATTTCATTTCACTTACATAAAACAACTTTTAGTTTTCACCCATTTTTTTTCATTGATTCTCTTTTCTTTTATAACTTAGTCCCTCCTTTTCTCCCTTTTCTATCAAACAGTAGGTTAGCTTTAGTGAATTATTATGTATTTACAAGCATTACGCATTTAGAAATAACCAAACAAATATGCATAAATTGAATTATAGATATGCAAGTGATTAAGGGTAAGGCCCATTAGTCTTTTCAAAGGAGTCCTACAATAAGAAATATATGTTCAACAACTTGTTGACTTTACTATTGCATATCATGAAGATAAAACTTATAAGCTTCATAAAGTCTTATATTGGTTGCAATAGGTTCTAAGAGCATGGTACAACATAATTGACTCACTTTCCAAATGAATTTAGGAGGAATTTAAATGAGCCTATTCTTTATGTGAAAGATTGTGACAATGAAAATAAGCTTATAGTTACGCTTTATGCAAATGATTTTGTAGGTTACATGTGATGATGTTACTGAAATTAACAACTTTAAAAGGAGAATGTTGCAGAATTTTTGAATTCAAATCCTAAAGGGAGGATAAATGTTTTTGAAATATAAGTGCGCATCAATTTAATGATGGAATCTTTCTCACATAGAGAAACTATGCTATGATTTGCTAAAAAAATATAGTTTAGAGCTATAACTAAGTTTCAACCCCTCTAAACGGTAAATGAAAACCTTTCAAAGGATGATGGTGATATAAAGGCAAATGCAACTCTATATAGAAGTTTAGTTGATTACCTTTATTTACATAAGTGCAACTAGACTAAATTTGATGTTCTTAGCTAATTTGCTTTCAAGATTTACACATTCACTAAGTTTCGCACACTTTAGTATAGGTAAATGAGAGCTGATATACTTAACAGGTACTAATAACTCTAAAAGCACAACTAGATTTTTTTTTCCCCACTTACTAGTGGAGTTTTTTCATGGAACTCCAAAAGGAAAGATATAATTATTTAGCCATCAACTAAAACTAAGTATATTATTACAACAACTGCTTCAATTCAAATCAAGCTATTTGGATAAAAAAGTATTAACAAATTAGCTTGAATAATATGCAAGAGGAACCTAATATGTTACGGTGTGACAACAATTCAACCATTTCTATTGCATGAAAACTCAATCCAACATGGGAGAAGTAAACAAATCAATGTCAAATTTTATGCTGTAGGAAAACTTGAGAAACATGGACATCTTTAGTTCATGTATTGCAAGTTTGAGGTGCAATTAGTAGACATATGAAGGCATTTCCATGTGCCAAGTTTTAGTTACGAAACAAGGTTGAAGTCTTTAAAAAAAGTTTTAAGGAGGTGTGTTTATAAAAATTTTATAAAATATTTATGTTTTTCAGTTTACATTGTCCTATTAAGTAGGTATTATAACTTTAATTTGTTGTTTATGAAAATTTCACACCTAATGACAATGGGTACATGTTCTTTTGCTTACAATAAGTATAATGTATAAATGTTATCTTTCATGTATTTCATTAAAATGGTGATCTCAATTACCAATCTTAATTGAAAGGTGGAAATTCAGACTAGCATGTAAAATTAGGTGTAGGTAAATGGATAATTTCACCCCATTTAGCCTCTGTCCACAAAACTTTATTTTAATTGAGTGAGATAAATTTTGTCTATAAAAATAAATGAACTTTTCTAAAGACTTTGCATCCTATTTGCAAAACCCAAGAACTTAATATATATATATATATATATATATATATATATATATATAATATTAAAATTTAACATTTTTAAATTAATTATACTCTACTTATATCGTTCTAAAAATTATATTATTATTTATGATAATATAAAATATTAAATATTTTTAATTCTAAAAGTCTAAAATATTATAATTCACAACAAACAAATCATAATATTAACATAAATTAATAGTCCAAATAAAAAAATTATCTTGTAAACTCACATATTTAACCCATAAAGTCTACGAATTTTGCATACTAAGCTCAAAATTTCTTTATAATTATACTTCTTTTAAAAGAAAAGGTCTAAAACTCACATATTAGGAGGTTCCGTATCACCCTAAGTAAAACTAAAGAACTTTCCATCAGGATCATACAATTTTAATAACTTTAATAGACAATAAATATGCAAAAAAATTTAGACTAGGAAAGTTATAAGACATTAAGAGAATGGGCTTGTACTCCATAGCAAACACAATTGGATTGGGTATTCTAAAGCCCTTATGGAAGAGAATTTCTCCCTGCACTTCTATAATTTCTCCCTACACCTTTATAAAGGTAGAAAAAGTCTCAAATATAGGTAAAAAAATAACTTTAATCCTAGTAAAAAATTTGTAAGTTTTTTTACAAGTCCGAATAGGGATGTCCAGATTTGTAAAAAAAATTGAAAATTTTTTTACAAGTCTGGACAGGGGTTTCCGAACTCAGTCCAGATACGGGTATTCGGACTCATTCCGGACAAGGGTTTTCAGAATCAATTTGGACAGGGGTGTTCGGACTTGTAAAAGGAATTGCAAATTTTTTTACATGTCCGGACAGGAGTATCTAGACTTGTGAAAAAAAATTTGCAAAATTTTTTACAAGTCCAAACAAGGGTATCTGAACTTGTAAATAAAATTTGCAAATTTTGTATAGGGATGTCCGAAATTGTAAAAACCACTGATTCAGTGAGAAGAAAAATGAAGTCATGCAAAATAAGCTAACGAGAGATATGCGAAATGAGAGATGTGTGAAACGAGAAAGAGGTACAAATGAAAGAGAAAAGAAAGAGGTGCGTAGTAATTAAAATTTTTTCTATTTTCATTAAGGATTTTTTTACCATTTTGAGAAATTATAAAGGTGTAAGAAAAATTTATTGAAGTGCGAAACGAAAATATCCTTATGGAAACATAAATGCCAATGCCAAATTTCTCAGCCTTATGCGACACATTTTTTCCTTGATTACTCTTGATGAAGTTCATAAATTTCTTCTTTGAATAAGGTTTTCAAGTTTCAAGAAATAGATGATAGAAAAGAAATATATAAAGATACTTAAAATAAAAAATTGATAGTAAAATAAAATTCTTAGCATAAAAAAACAAAAAATTAATTCATAAAAAATATTGACATAAAATTATGAGTTAATTATCACAATACCACTTGACATAAAATGATGAGTTAATTATCACAATATCACAATACATTCACCGGCTCCATTTAATACCATATATTTGGTATCCTACGATAACTACAGCAAATGATTTTAAGATTTAATTTAATTAATTTTTACTTTAAAAATATTATGCAAGCATCTCATGACCTTTTAAAACTAATACACATGTATATGTAAACTTTTAAATTATTGGACATGTATTTCTTACTTTTTACACATTTATTACATGAAGAAGATGATATAATTAGATCATTAAATTTTTTAGTAAATTACAATATTTGTGAAATTTATTGATAATTATACATGTACGTCACACTTTTTTAATCATTACTTTGACCTCTCTAAGAAGTATTGGTATAAAGTTATAAAGTTCTTCAAATATATAAGAGATGTTAATGTAATATTTTAAAACTTGATGAGGTTAATATAAGAAAATAAAAAAGAATGAAATTATATGTAAGAATAATGTGTTAAACATATTATGTAAAAACAAATAAAATTAACAATGTTTACTTAAGGAATAAAAGACATCAACTTCTAGCTATATACTCTTATTTGTTACCATTAATTTCCAATTAAAGAACTAAAAAAAGAACAAATATCATAAATCAGGAATGTCTTTATTTTTTTTTTAATGCGAGTAATTCTTCTTTGAATTTCCAAGTAAGAAATGAGTGCAAGTGTAATAGAGTCACAAAACTAGGAGATTTCTCCTAAAGTAAAAAAAAAAATAAATACATGTATAATTTTATAAAAAATTGGAAGTATTATGATAATAATTATCATAACCTTATAATTGTGTTTTCCACATGTCATTATCGATTTATGTTTAAGTATATTTCATTGTAATGAATATTGACATGTCCATTATCCTCTTTCAATATCCGACATCTTTGTTCGGGTTATTTTAAAAAATAAATATCTAACGGTTTAAAAAGGATTTTGCACAGTGCGGACAAGAAAACTATGAATTTTGCTAGACATTTTAAATTTTAATAAATATCTCACGATTTAAAAAGGATTTTGCACAGTGCTGGACATGAAAACTATGAATTTTTAATCAGTAAAGTAACCATACTTGCGAGGGAGAACACAAGCAACCAGACTTAACCACACAATTCAGCGTCGTACAAGTGACCTTTGTAAAATATGGAATTATGAAAAGGTATACATTCCTCACACCTAAAATTCAGATTAGAAGATCTATTCTACCTGCCTACACCACATATAATCCTCTTTGTATTTACACCAAATGATGCCACGAGTTCATTGGTTGTATGAGATGGTCATTGTGTATTTATTTACTAGATCAAATCCAGAAGTACACCATTGCCTGTTCATAGAAATTTGAAACCAATTATTTCAAAGGTGAAGAACACAAATAATTCAAGAAACAAAAGCCTGCCCCAAATTATCCTATCTACTCATCATCAAAAGTAAAATATTATCAAACAATAACTACTACCCTCAGAACGAGAGAATCATACGAGACATTTGCTGGAAACAGAAAATTCTTTTCTCAAAACAAAAAGCAAAAGCACTAGAGTATGCATTACCTCTTGAAGAGGATCCAAAGGATTATCCTTTTTAGGTGGGGCTTTTCGGGTTTTCCAGCTTCTCATCTCTGCTTCCATTAATTTGAGTTGACTGTATATGTCTTTCAACAACCTCAAATGCTCTTCCCCATGTACTTCACTCATAATCTCTTTCTTTCCGCTGATTGTCTCCTTCTCAAGTTGATCAATTCTCTGATGCAACTTTTCAAACTCAGCTTGAGCATTGAAATCCACATCCATCCCTTCTTTTTTCTGCCAAACTATGGTCTTCGTGTCTTTGGGACTGGGTATTTTGATTTGATGATTTCCGCCAAGCATATTCTTTAGCTTGTCCATGTCATGTTTAACAAGTGATCCTATGATTTCCTCAGACATCGACTCTGGTTTTGTTAATCTGTTATCTGCATCTGAAACCCATTTCTCTAGTCTTCTTTTCCCATGTCCACTTCCTTTATGCTTTTCACTTGTTTGTGGGACTTCAAACACATCATGGACATTAACCGAACATGAAGGAATAGCAACCGATTCTCTATCCTGTGTACCTTCACTGTGGTTTACTTTATGGGAACTACCTGGGGATACACTATCTGTTTGGTCACCGGTTATCTTAGTGCTTGCCTGTGAACATGATCTCCCTCTACTACTCCTCAATGAGGCACATTTGTCTCCTCCTGATTCTTTACAATCTGAAATCACTTTCACTTTTTCATCTAACCTCTTTATCTGGTCCCAGTATGCATCAAGGGTTTCGTATTCATAGTCTACTGATTTTCTTGGCAAATCCAAGGTTGGAGAATTAGCACTACTCTCCACAGTTTTAGGAACCATATCTAAAACTGGAACTGGACTAGGTGATCTATCTCTCTTCCTAGCAGATCTCAAATTATTCTTAAGCGGAATAGGAGGCAATGAACTTAGCCTTCTTATCATGCTACTAGCTTGATCATTTTCGCCATTATTTTGATCATCATGTTTACTCAACAACAGGACCTCCGCCAATTCAAAGTCACTGGCATTGAAATCGGACCCCAAACTGAGAAGTTTGTTTCTATAAGCCATGACTTGAAACTCGAGAGAAGTAATTTCCATTTCCTTCTGATACATAAGCTCTTCAAAAACTTCAAGTGTGGCCTCAGCATGACCTATCTTCTCCTCTGCCACTCTCTTGTAGTGACTTGCCTCCATCTTCACCGCGGCCTTTTCTCCTTGCAACCGCACAATCATGTCCATGGCTTCACTGGCTGCAGTTGCCGAGGCTTCTCTTTCTTTATCCAACTCTGCATACAGTTTCTGGAGAAGTTGCTGCTGGGCACGGAGTGTCTCCTTCATGGCTGTTACATCACCTTCAGCCATGATGCTTTCGGTCATTTGATGCTCAAATGTTGAATCAATCACTTATTCCTAAACACACAAGATACCAAATGCAGTTTTATCACCACCATAGTATAAGAGAAACAACGTTTGCATAGAATTCTTTTTTTTTTTTTTTTTTCATTCTGGCTAGTAATTAATTTCATTGTTACGATGACTCTAAGGTATGTTAGCATAGCAAATAGCTAAATATATATAACCTACAAATATGACCATGAGGTGTTTGGGGATAAAAAATAAGTTTTGAGAGTCAATAGACATTGATAAATTACCTTCATGCTCAACGTGGATCAGAAAGCAGAGGAATATTATATATCTGGTGACCGCAAATAAATTGAGGCAAAGTAGAAAATCTCAAAAGAAACCTGTTGTTTAGGTAAAAAGCAAATGCATGAAGAAAATATAGGAAAGTTCGTAAGAAAAGCGCGGTTTACACAGGTACATATTGCATAACAGTAAAAAAAAAAACACGGAAACGGTTTTCAAACAAGGCAATATATATTGAAAACCGAATCTACCAAACAATTTTATTTAATATAATTTTACCAAAGCAGAGGCTATATATGTATGAAGATTAAAAAAGAAAGGTTGATGGTTGAAAGAGAAGCAAGAAAAAGAAAGAATGAAACCTTTGTTGTGCGTTGGGGGGTTTGAGTTATGCACAGGCAGCAACAGGACGAACCCTGAGGCGACCAGGGATACGATGAAAAAAAACAGAGAGTGAGTTTCGTTATGGGGTACAGTTAGGGACAAAATCATGGTTGGTTAACGTTTGTGTCTTTGGATTATTATGATTATGTTGCATTGAATTGTTTCCCTGTTCAGGCGCTGATCATTCGTTAGGAGGTCCCTTTTCTTTCCGCAATTGCTCCTCATAGGTAGTCCCTTCTTTTCGATTTTTTTCTTTTTTATCTTTATTTATTTTCATTTTCTTTTTGGGATTTCTTCATTCTTTCCAACGGCTACAACGAGGCACAGCCACGACCACCTGATCATAATTCATATTTCATAGTGTAGTGCATCATCAAATATGTCAAGTCAACTCCCACACGCGCATGCTCTTCGCCTCTTCATGCTCGTGTGTATTTAATTTAATTAATTTTAATTAAACAAATATGCTTTTCTTCCTCTGCTATTACAAATAACACCAATAACTTTTTTTCTACTTTATCCTAAAAAAAATCTCTATAGCTATTTATAAATATATTAATATCACACTCTTGGGTAACCATGACGCGTAAATTATAATTAATCAATTTGTTTTGTCATAATACATCACTCTGCTCCAATATTATGGAAGCTTGCTTGTCTACAAAGAACAAAAATGGGAACCTTGATACTGCACTTCTAATTTTTTTAAAGAAACTAGTTTAAGTTGTAACCCGCGACATCAAAATTATTCTATTTGTATCAGTAACATGATTAATTAAACGATGTTGTTATTTATGTAAAATGTTAGTATATAGCAAGTACGTGTCTATTTCAATACAAATAGGTAAAAAGTTCAAATCATTAACTTTGTATGATTAATAAAATCTAGTAGTATGGTGTAACTATAATACATTAAGGAAGACAAACAATAAAAGCAAATCAAATTCAAATTGAAATAACTAATCTTTAAATAATTAATAACTTATATAATAAATAATACTTGGCTAGATCTAGGTTTAGATACATCAGTTTGCAAACTAACCCACTACTTTTTGAAAGGCTTTTTATAAAATTTATTAAAAATTAAAATTTATTTATCTATTCTGTATGTTTTAAAATTCTATGCACTATGCCACTATCATAATGATAAATTTACTCTAGTTTTTTTCTCTAAATATGGATGAGTTCTTTTTAATGAGATATAAATATTTCTATTACCCTAAAGTTAAACTTTCTAAAATATTACGTTATTTATATTAATGAAATTACAATAGTAAATAAAATACATTATAAAACAGTTCTTTTAACTATGATTAATTTCCTTTACTTTATTTTATAATCAATATTTTAGTTATGATATATCAAATATATATTTAAATTTTTTTCTAGCCAGGACATAATTTTCAATTTTGAATTGTTTTAGTCCATTTATATTGAGAGAAGCATTATTCTCTTGTGCCACGTACAGATAACCTTGCAGAACTCTCAAACCTAAATAACTAATGATGGAAACTTCCGCTATTGAACAATAATAGATTGATTAAAAAAATTAACTTTCTATTTCCCAAGTACTTGTCATCCATATTTGTACCAAAGATGGATGTGTTAGTCGCCATTTTTAAACACATATGGATCAATATATTTATAACTTTTGTTTGTTATTGTCTTTCACTCTCTCTTTATATGTCTATACACAACGCAAGACCGATTCCTAGTTTGATAATAAATTTCAATAAAATAAATAAATATATATATATATATATGATATGGACATGCTTGGAGGTTTTTTGCTTCTTATTAAAAAAGAAAACAGGAGTTACATATTACAAGCATCTTTTTATTTAATTTATCGAATATTATACCTACTTGCTAATACTACATTAACAGCTGGAATTCATCAAACGTACAATAAAGACTATGACATCCGAATGTTCTCAATGAGCGAATTTTGTAGTAACTATGATTTATTTTATAGCATTCTGAATGGGCGAATTATGTAGTAATTATGACATTGCTGGTAAAGACTTGCATTGCAAAATTTTACCTGATAAAGACTTATATTTGTAAATGTAATATGATAGTAATAAGTCTTGTTAACTACCATCCTAAGCACACACAAGTTAAGGAATATCCCAATGGGGACACCTGTTAGTATTCCCTTAAATCTAGCACATAACAAATAAACTAATCTTCCATACTTTTCTTTGGCTGTAATTAAACTCAACAAAAAATCTATTACCAATTAAGTGGAAGAACTAAATACCTGCAGAACCGAGAATCTACATCATCAAACTGAGGAAAAATTTCCACATACACAAAATAAATAATAAATAAATAAAAACTCAAAAGGAAAGCATGACAGTGAGTTCATTTTTGTATAGTATACTCTAACATAATTGTATTATTATCCTCACTCTAGTCCACCGGAACCTCTACTTCCATCTTCAAACCCGAATTGCCAAGAATCTATCAGCAAAAAGGAGTGGTCAAGAATTTTTCATATGAATGATGGCACACTAACAAATATTGAGCTAACAGCAGTGTTCAGTATGCATAGTGTACAACCAGAATGGGTATGAAGATGTATGATCCCAAACAATCATGAGCTAGAAATCTATAATTCAGTTGTATGACCCTCAGATAGTCATGTCATGAGTATGAAAATGCAATATCCATTGACCAAGACAAGCATGCGTTTTATGATATTATGACCTATGTCCAAATGAAGATATTACACATTGGCAGGTGAAGGTAAGAGATCTTGCCACTACCAGCTAATATGCCGTCATATAGACAACTCTGCCTACTAATTAACAGGATAAATCAATAAAATAGAGCTCCCACTTGACATTATCAATATATCATTGCATTGTTACCTAATTTCCTTCCTCAAATCTCTGTTCAAGATTAACTGGCATTAAAATTATATTTAGTCAAGGCTTTCCATATCTTTGAATTAAATGCCAAGATCATAATATGAAGGAGCAACAACAACAATAATAATAAAAGACTCAAGGCGGTATCTCTTAGTTGTTACTTGCCTATTAAAATGATTATATAAATTAAAATTAAGATTTTCTAATGAAGCAATCATGCTAATTTCAGTACCCTCATGAAGTCAGACAGCGTTAGTGAAGAATCCTTTGCATAGCCAGCTTCCTCAAGGACCTGTGTCAGAACTTCCTGTACGTAGATAGGAAAGATAATACATCAGATGCTGTTATCTGCAGATCACATTATCCTTCATCATCTTTGGCAAATGAAATGTGAAATAAGAATATTAACAAAAGTAATATCCTCCAATTAAGTGTTCCCCCTCTTGTTTTATCTTTTCAATTTAAAATACAAGTGCACAAATAATACTCTTCATGTAAACATTTTTCTTGGTTAAAAAAGGATACAATTCTGTGGTTTTATCTTTTTAATAAAAAATATGATAAATATGTTTTTATCCTTGTAATAGATACAGACATAACACTTGGAAGCCAGTAAACAATCTTTTCCTTAGATTTTAGAAGGATGAAAAGTGCAATTTAACCTAGAAGTTGAGAGCCTCGTAAAGGTGATCGAGTTTCTAAAGAAAGGTTTATCTCATCTCTTGTGGTCACATACTGTCTCTTGCTTAGGTTCAAGCTTAAGTGGCCCATACTCTAATTAACATCTTGTCTTGTTATTGGCACAGCTCATTGCTTGAAACATCCAATTCCAAAACTTAATTTCAAAGGAACAAAGGTGACCAGTAGCAGGTCAAGTGTTTGGGGACAGAATAACAAGAATTAGGGTGACAATGAAAGCCTAAGGGCCTCTTAGATTAGAGAAATGTTTTCACGCCACATCAGTATTCAGTACTAATAATTACAAAAACATCAGTTTTTGTTTTCAATTGCTATAGAATTTTTAACACCAGAAAATAAAAGAGTAAATAGTATATAATACTGATAATGTAATGTAAAGGACTTTTTGCATTGTCATACAATCACAAAGTGTCATGCATTTTTTTATTAGTTGATAGTAAAACACTTTGGTTACTCACAGATGGAAGTTAAACTGAAAACAATTTTGTAATTCTTTGTAAAACGAAGTTGATGTGAAAGATGAGAAGCATTAAATTGATTGTAAATATGGAGAGAAGAAAAGCAAAAAAAAAAAAAAAGAAGTAGTAATGATATAATGTGACCTCTCTCTGTTGTTCAGACATGAAGGGTCCAGTCAAATCCCTTAAAGCCCTCAAAATGTCATGGAAGGTAACTTTTCCATTGCAGTCGGTATCATAGACCTTGAAAATGACTAGAAAAGGAGAGTGAAGTGAATATTTATGCGCTTGAATGAATGTAGAGAAAAAAAGGAAAGGGTATTTACATTCAATTTTGTGATGGAGAGTGGCACGGGGACTGAAGGCAGACAAGAAAGCGACAAATTCCTTGAAATTGAGGCCATCCAGCATCCTCAACAAACTCTGCAATATGAATATGAATGAACGAATAAAAGGGGAGAATTGAATAGAATAATAAGGAGAGAGAGGTGACCTGAGAGAGAGGGTTGACAGCGAATTCGGGAATGGAGAGGAATTCATCGGAAGGGATGAAACCGCAGTTGTTGCGATCGAGCTGACAGAAGCGTTGGTAGAGAGAAACAATCTCCTGTTGATTAACTAGACAGTGGACAGAGGGAAATCAAAGAGCAAGGAAGAAGGAAGAAAAGGAAAATGAAATGAAAAAGTAAACCTACAAGCGTTGTTGCAGTGTTGCTGAACCTCTTCGATGTCGTATTGGGTGAGCATGGAAGATGTGTTGCCCATTGCTTCCTCTTCCTTCCTACTCACACAATCAGAGGAAACAAGTATTGTGTTGCATTGCATTCTCATTCGCCAACTTTCCACCATCACTTTTGAAAAGGTCCATTTTCCCCAACTCCAACCACATACTATACACCATCATTTTTTTACCTTATGCACCTTACCTTGAGCTACATCTTGCAAAAACATTTACTTCAGACTCACATCACATCCTAAACCATTTTGTTAGCGGATATTACTGCCAATCAATATTCCATCAATGATAAACTAAAATTTTACAATTTAATAGTCATCTATTAACAATTTCTTATCATTATTTAATTATAAGTTATGTTGTTCATCAATTTTAAATATGAGTTTAATTAGTATGTGCTTACGGTGTAAAAGAATATTACACTAACATTTAATTATATATTTGTATCTATATCACTTTTAAAATATTAATTAATAAATTCATCAAATTTACCATAAATTAAGGGTTGTGATTGAATTTTAATGTAAAACTTTGAATATTGTTATGTTATCGGAGAATAAAACTTTTCTTTCAAATATTTAATACAACTTCACTTTCAAAACTTACACTAGATAATCAAAATAAGTAGTTAAGTTAAAATAAATTTATACTAATCTATGCATGTAGATATATTTAATACTAAGTATTTATATATATATATATATATATATATATATATATATAGTCATAGAGAACAACTCAGGTAAGAAAAATTGTTAATTAAACAGCTCATGTGATTTCTTCACACAAGTACCTTTCATTTCCCATAAACCCAAATCCTTGTTTAACGCTTTATTCTTTTGTCACCCCTCCCAAAATTCTCAACACACACAAGATTGTTGACCCCTAGTACATCCACACTCTCCAAAACAAATAACTTAACTAAAACTCACAACAATCTAAAGTAACATTATAAGAAAAGTCAAATATAAAGTGTCTTTGACAGGTGCAATTTGATATCATGAACTTAAGTTCATTATATAGTTTAGTTCACCCAATCCCTTGTTTATCCCAGGCAATGTGGCACTTATAGCTTGAACAATATGTGACTCCCAAGATGTACTATTTTCATCAACTTCAACAATCTTCACCGTGATTAAAATAGACACATATTTTGTATTCATTACCACACTGATAAAATCATTGTCTATGCTGACAATCATGCTCTACCATAAAGAACATACTCACTTGGAATTAGACTACTCTAAGAATTTTATTTCACTCCATTACCTACATTGGTAATCATTTTTTGTACCAACAACCATACTCCACCATCAGAGGTATATTCAATTGGAATTAAACAACTCCAAAAATTTTATTTGACTTCATTACCTACACCAGTAATCATTGTTTATACCGACATCATACTCCATCATAAAAAATATATTCACTTAAAATTAAACCATTCAAAGAATTTTGTTTCACTTTATTACCTACACCGATAATAATTGTCTACACTGACAATCATACTCCACCATAAAGAGTATATTCACTTGAAATTAAACTATTCTATTTTCATTTACTTCCTTCATTACTTACATTGGTAATAATTTTTGTACCAACAATCATACTCCACCATAACGAGTATATTCATTTGGAATTAAACCACTCCAAGAATTTTATTTCACTTCATTAGCTACACCAATAATCATTTGTTTATACCGACATCATACTCCATCATAAAAAATATATTCACGTAGACTTAAACCATTCAAAGAATTTTGTTTCACTTTATTACCTACACGGGTAATAATTGTCTACACTGACAATCATACTCCACCATAAAAGAGTATATTCACTTGAAATTAAACTATTCCATTTTCATTTACTTCCTTCATTATCTACATTGGTAATCATTATTTGTACCACAATCATACTCCATCATAAAGAGTATATTCATTTGGAATTAAACCACTCCAAGAATTTTATTTCACTTCATGTAATCATTGTTTATACCGATATCATACTCCATCATAAAAAGTATAGAATTAAATCACTCAAAGAATTTTGTTTCACTTTATTACCTACACCAGTAATCATTGTCTACACCGAAAATCATACTCCACCGTAAAGAGTATATTCACTTGAAATTAAACTACTCTAAGAATTTTCTTTTACTTTATTCATTACTTATACCGACAATCATACTCCACCATAGTCAATGTTAGCCAATGCCTGTGTGTAATCACCATAGTCGTTCTAATGCTTCTCCACGACAATTTTTTTTTTACATGCCTAGACTCCTCATTGATCCTTCCATCAAACTCCTCCACTTATCTCATTGTTCAAAGCAGGTAACTTAACTAAATCTTACAACACTCTAAAACAAACTCTCCAAAGCAAATAACTTAACTAAACTTCACAACACTCTAAAACAAGAGTATAAGAAAAGTCAATACAAACTTAAAATGTCTTTGACTGTGCAATTTGATACTACAGACTTTAGTCCATTATATAACTTAGTTCATCCACTCTCCTGTTCATCTCAGGCGATGTGGGACTTCCTCCAACATAGCTTAAACAATTTGAACTTATAATATGTACTATTTTCATCAAATTCAACATAACTCATACTTGTACTCCAACAATCTTTCTTTCAAGTGAGAGTTCTTTCTACATTGTAAACTCCTTCTTGAGCAGAAGCATGACTTAATGATTATCCTTATTCAAACTACAATTAAATATAAGAGAACATGTGACCTGAACTTGTTAGAAAGACTTTTAATTAAAATTTTAAATTAAAGATACTATCATATTCTTTTATAGATGAGTTTATAACTAATGCTTATACATGCCCATGGTTTTACTTTAGGGAATTTTAATTTGCTCTTTGAACATTGTGAACTGTTTTCATGATTTGACGTTTTAAAGCTGAAAATATATTTTTAGGAAGTCCAAAATTTTTACTTTTCGGAATAAAAAGAGCAAGGGAAAAAAGTACTTCTAGAAAAGAGTACGTCCCTGCCCTGATCAGCTAACCAGCAAAGAAAGACAAGCTTCTGAGGAGTGTGGTTGAGTTAAGGGCGTGTCTGGTTGAAAATTTAATTTCTTTCCCTTGCATGATTGCTTTTGACTCATAAAAGTTGTGTGATTTAGATAATCTAATCTAGAAGTTAATTTTGATATGTAATATAATGACTTCAATCAAGTCCTTTAAATGAAATTTACATCTAAAACTTAACACATACTTGTTTGCAGTATGCACAAACTTATCACAAATAATTAAGATTAATTTGTGATTTAAAGTTAAATTATTTGTTATTACTCTTCATCTTGATGATGAGACTTGTATGTATGACTTCACAAAAATATTCACCAAACTTGGTGATATATACAAATGATTCAAGGCAATCTACATCAGATCTTGCTTGCAAATAAATAAATTTAGTAATAGGGTACTTAACTTTGGTACATAAAGGGTAGTTGATAGGAAATAGGAGGAATAAAGGGTACTATAATTTCGTAGCAGACCTCAATTAATAATACCAATTTATTTGTCTTTGTATTGGAACCGACAGGGTATCCAATGTAAATGTCCATGCTTCCTAGTCCTACGTAGAGAATATAGAATCATGCAATTTTCCATCATGGCAAGGACATAAACCATCATTCTGAATAACTGAAATCTACGATTAATCAATAAAAATTCGCATGGATTTGAAAGGGACACATAATAATACTGCCTCAAAGCATTATACACAAAAAAAAAAAGCCTGTGAAGTTTGGCTAAACACCAGCAACTAGGACATGGCATGTGTATGGGCTTTGAGCAATGTGATTACTGACTTTGTTTCCTATTGATCCTCAACGTGAGCACAACAACTGGGCCGCTGCATTTGGAATTACTCTCCTCAATCCACTTCAATTTATTACTAACACCACCTTTCTTGTTAAGTATCAAAATTCATCCTCTCCATTCTCCAATAATTAATTGAAGACTTTGAGAACCTGGGAGGATCATACATAATGGAGATATATGTACTTATAATAAAAAGAAAAAAACTGGGTTTTTTTATGCTTTAATGGTTTTGTACCCGACATGCTCCATTTTTTTAATAGTAAATACTAGATCTAACTATATAAAATTGATTTGTAAAGTGAAAACTGTATCTCATTTATATAATATATTTTAGTTCTATATATACTTTTATCTGTATAATAACACAATATGTGGAGTTTGAGGTTTCAGGTTGGATTACTTTTGGTTCCATAATTTTATTATTAAATTTAAGTATTAATTTTTCTGAAACATTTCTATTTTTTAGGTTTTTTTAGTCCCACAACTTTTAACTTGGTCTGGATTTCCTCACTTCCTTCTTATTCTAAAAAAAGTAGATAGTTGTTATAGGGATGAAATGCGGAAATGGTCCATTTCTAAATTAACAAAATTGTTAATGCTATGATTTAAACCATTTTTAATGAATCCACTTGACTTAGTGCTTATTTGACAACATTTTTATAAAATTATTTTTAGTATTTTAGTATTTAAAAACTAAAAAATTTGTTTGATTATTGTTTTTTTAAAACAGTTTTCGAAAATAGTTTTGGTTTTTTACCTTTTAAAAACTAAAAAACAGGAACAACTTTAAGTTGTTTTGATTTTTAATTTTATATTTTTATTTTGAAAATACAAAGAGAAATGTTGTTTTTTACTTTTCATTAATGACATCTCCATAAATATAAACAAGTTTTTTTTTTCATTTTTACATCTTCAAAACAATTTTCAAATAACACTTACCAACACAAGTTTTTTTTTCTTCTCTTCTTCCAGAAAACAGTTTTTGAAAACTATTTTTAAAAAATCTTTTCAAAAACTAAAAAATAAAATAAAATCAATCAAATCTTTAATGTTTGTTTGCCATCAATTTTATAAAACTGTTTTCAGTTAGTATTTAAAAACTATATCGGAGGAATCCACCGGCTTAGACCTACCCCGAGTCAAACCTGCTTCCAAGTTAGACCTTCATTCAAGGTCAGGTCTACCCTCAACCGGCCCGACAGTTTGTCTAAGGTGGGACATATACCACTACATAGAAAAGTCTAAATTATCCTTTACAAGTTAAAGATAAAACCCTAGTTATGCAAACTCAAGCCACAAAGGCAAACACTATAAATAATAAAGCACATCTACATGTTTGATTATTGAATTTTAATATTACTTTCCTGTTGACATATTGTATTTTCTAGTGCATTAGTCAACTTCACTCTAACTTGAGCGTCAAAGTGCTTTTGCAAGTACTGACCTATAATGCTTTGGAGAAACTGCTGGATTGGAAGCTTGGAATATCAAGGAGGAAGACTCGCCAGTATATGCAGGAACAAAACCTAAAAAATCCCTTCGTTTAATGTTTTCTTAAAATAGTTTTTTAAAACAATTCTAGTGTTTTAGTTTTTAAAAACTAAAAAAGAAGAACAACCATATGTATTTTTGCTTTCTAATTTTCTATTTTTTTAAAAAACTTAAATAAGTAAAAATATATTATTTTTTGTTTTTCATGAATGAAATTTTCATAAATATGAATAATTTTTTTTTATTTTCATATATTCAAAATAGTTTTCAATTAAGTAACACTTATCAAGCAAGTTTTTTTCTCTTTTTTAAGAAAATAGTTTTTGAAAACCAAAAATAAATTCAAACCAATCTTAATGTTTGTCCTACCATTACAACTGATGAAAAAATGAAGGACTTTTCCAATCCTATATAAAAAAAGGATTGTTTTTAATATGTGTTCAGAATGTGTGCAACAAAAAGAGAACTACTAAATATGAATTACTCCTTCGGCTGAGAGATTCTATGAGTTTTGTTCTGAAAAATGTTTTAATGGATTAAAAGGGGTTTATAAACTATTCTTATCTTAACTCTTAAATGATGAAACTTCTGATGTATCAAAACAAACCCTCGGTCGTGGCTAAGGGCGTGAGAGTTGTTCCGACAGTCAATCCTAGAACATAGTTAAAGCTGCATATTGAAAGTATTATCTGCTTTAAAACTCATTATTTCTATCACATTTTTGTCTTGAAAAGGCATGTGAGTGAGGTGGTTATGGGATCCATGAACTATGCACAACGTGAAGGTTCAAATATACGATATCATGAGTGTAACTGTAAGAGATATGTAATTGTAAATAACAATAGAAGTTTTGAGATAGTGAGACCAATGAGATGGAACAGATAACCATAAAGCCAAAAACATGAGTTGATATGAGAGATATGTGTAATGACTTGTTGGCATCACTGCATGTGATGACCATATCAAAGAAGAGAGAACCCCACAAGTCGCATGTGCCTTAATTTAACGTTCTAATACAAACACACTGTTGTTGCTAAAATTTGGAAAACAAGTACTGTCAAGCGTTACATTGGAGTGAATATGTGTCCTCTTTGAAGGCTTCACTTAGAGTCAGACAAATCGTCACTTTCGAGTGTTTTTTTCCTTTCGGGTGGAGGGAATTGGGGTGTTAGGGCGAAGAAATTTAAGAAATGAATGCATATATATATATGGCACTGTATATAAACAAATAATTACTTTTTGCTATGTGTAATTTTTTAAAGTTATTACTGTTGGGAATCTAAGGGGTTAAATACGGAAGAGAACTTCAGCAATGAACCTTCCATCTAAAATTTTAAGGTAATGGATACGTGAGTTTTAATATTTAACTTATTTCACTTTCACACTTGTAACTTTTGCATGCTGAATAGTAAATTCAGTTTTGAATTCTCCCAAGTATAGAAGATGACTGTGAAAAATATAATCATAAATAATAATTAGTTTTATTTTAGCACAACCTGATAGATATTTGATTATTTTCTTTGGAAGACATTCTTACTCAACTTAGATCAAAGTATTTATTATAGTTTTTTTTTTACCAAACATAGTTGTATATTTAATAATTAATTTTTTCAATTGTCAATTTTTCAATTTAATTTTATATAACAGCTTATTATATTACAACCTACTAGGTAGTTTTTGTAACATTATTATTATTATATGAAATTTATAAATATTAGTTAAAACTAATTTATTAATAATAAATTTACTGGGAAAATATTTCGGGCCTAAAGGATTTACCCAACAACGAGACTCCCTGGTTTTAAGGTTCGGCCCAGAGCATATGGCAATAATGAGTTATAGTTGGAACTGATTGTAACAAAAAAATAAAGGTGGAACAGTTTTAATTTGCCTTTAAGCTAAAACTAGAGTCATTATTACACGACTTAATTTCTTTTTATAAAATAACGAAATTATTAAATAATATTTATCTTTTTATTAATACGAGTGAAAAATTAGATACATATTTGACTGGACTTGAAAACTTATATATATAACAATCCAGAAAAAATATGATACCTGGACTAGAGGTAAATTTCAACCATCCAACCTGCACCATCTCGCAGTTTCACTTACGATATTCGTTCATTTAATTATAGTCACCACAATCACGGAGATATTATTAATAGAGGATCTCCTGTAATCGCTAGGGAGGAAAGGGCAATACATAGATCAATATAAAAGGGAAACTTAGACAATTTTTAGCCGCCTAAGACAAACAGTCTAATTATACTTGGAAACACAATCCAAAACATTTAGCGACTACAGTGGGATCTGGTAAAACTGAAAACGGCAACCTTCACCATTAAACTTCATCAAACGCATTATGTTAACCACTTCATCCTTATCTTCTAATTGCATCAATTCATCTCATAGTTTGAAATACAGGAGAGGAGCCATGATCCATAGAGTGGACCATGAGTAAGACTATTTGTTCAATATCATATTGATTGGAGACTCGTATAGGCAAATCCAACCGTTTAAAGTGTATGTTATATTTAAGAAACATCTCATGTTTTGTTTGAGAAACGTTTCACAGAATAGAATAAAAAAATTATATGTATATATGTGTGTGTCTTTTATGTTTTTATATTTAAATTTTTGAAAACTAAATAATATCAATATAGTTAAGATTATTTAATTATTTAGTATAAAAAAATTATGCACTAAAAGTTATACTATAACTAAATAAAATTACAAATTACTATATACTTAAGGTGTTCGCGGTGCAAAAATTTTGAGTCTAAGACTAGTTCAAACTAAACTATAAAAATAAGTGTGATACGGTTTGATTCGGTTTAGATTAATTATAAAATTCAAACAAAACCAAATCAATCTTTTGCCATTTTGTTTGGTTTGATTTTGCAATTTAAACTTTCTATCATTAAGCATTAAAAAATAAATTAAAAAAATTATTTCCAAAATTATGTAAAAGTTTAGTCACTCTCAACAAAATTATATAATAGTAGTAAACATTAAAGTTAAAGTATAAACAATCAATTTATTTAAACATTACATTCTAGTGGTCGTTGTCAAATTGTATCACATGAAATTAAATCAAATAATTTTGTTAAAATATTTATTCATCAATATTAATTAAAAACCTCAATTAAAGATTAAGTCAAGATCTTATAAACTTACAAAATAATGAATAATTGTATATGACTTATTGGGGATTTGCTAAAATAACTAATAATAAACGGTTTGGTTTGGTACAATTTCAACATTTCAAACCACAAACCAAAAGGAATCGCATGGTTTGAAAATTATAAAAATCAAACCACCCAAAATTAAAGCGGTTTCTTGCATTTTTTGGTTTGGACGGTTCGGTTTTCAATTTGATTTGGTTTGGTTTTGAATAACCTTACTATATATATGATCAATTTTTATTTTTTGTAAATATACTTATAAAAATTTATTATAAATCTTTCATAAATTTTAAATCAAGAAGAGTTCAAGAAAGAATAATAAAGTGAAATGTGCAAGAATTTAATCCTCTAAGAAAATTATGCTTGAATTTATTGATTTAAATTTAATTTTATTGACTACATTTAATTATTTTATATAATTTTACCTATTTAATAAAAAAAATATTGTTATTAGTAAAAAAATATTTATTATTTTTTATTATTTGTTATTCACACCTGTAACCTATTTCTTCATATTTAACTTTTTATAAAATGATTATTGTATTTCTTCTTTTACAATATAATTTAAATCATTTTAAAATATGAAAATATTTCTTGTTTTATATTTTAATTAAAAAGATCAATACTTAAAGATATTATATAGTGAAAAAGGATTAAAATAAATTTTAAAAAATGAATTAAAGTGATTTGTATATAGTATTTACTATTTCAGGAAAAGAAAGGTTTACTGGTTTCAATATTGATTGACTATTTTTAAAGTGAAATAATTTTTTTTTAAAAAAAATGTTCACCATTTTTAAATATTAATAAAATAATGATTAATATTTTACGTTTTTATTTAAGGTATATGACTTAGTATTTTATATATAACATTGTATTTAAGGTATGTGACTTAGTATTTTCCTTTTATATATGTATTTATATTTTTAAATAAATTTGGAATAATCACAAGGTTTATAAGTTTTTTGTCGCTAAAGTTTTATAAAAAATTACTTTTGGTCCTTGAAATTTAAAAGTATGTTTTTAGTTCTTAATTTTTTTTATTAACATTTTCTATTTATAAGTTTTGTGTCATATGTGAAATTAAATATTGGAGGATTAAAGTTGAGAATGAGAGTGATTCACGAATACAAAAACATGTTCTATGTCAGAAATGCGTTAACTGAAGGAGAATGACTAAAAGTGAATCAATATTAAAAAAATATTTTTGAATTTCAAGAAAAAAAAATTATTTTTGTGAAACTTCTGGAAAAAAGAATTATTTAAACCTAATCATAATATATAGTTATATACGCTATCACTCCTATTACAAATCAATAAAATATAAGCATTAAATGAATTAATATTACTACCTGCTAATCATGTACCTTCCTCAAGCTACAATATTAAATTCTTTTCATCATATCATTTAATTAAATATATAATTAACCATAAAATATTATTTCATTTATTTCATTCCACTTTATTCTACTTTCTCTCACCAATATAATTGATAATTTGTTATATTAAAAGAGTAACAAAAATTACAAATTTTCTCTAAACAATAATTAATGAAATGATAAGATTTAAACGTATGATTTGGTTTAAATTACTCAATTCTTGGTTATTCCAATTTGAGTGACTAAATAATTTTCTCTTTACATGTATGTAATTATCTTTGCCTGATAACACGATCTATCAAACTGTTTTGATATTTTTCGTTATCATAATTGTCTGTGTAAAGAGTTTTTCTCAATTTTTTATCACTATTTGTTCTGGATGAACATTGCAAATCATATGTACTTGCTCATCCAATAAATAAGTAGGGAATGTGGCAAATGATTGTTAGGATGCTGGCATAGTCAAAATGTTGATTTATATAGAGATGCCTCAAAGAATTCCCTATTTTTTCTATGGCAGCTTTTCTATTGTAGCAACTAGATCTTTTGAATAATGATTGTGGCTTGCTCGTGAAATTACACTAGGACGTTTCGTGTATAGATGCACAACTCAGATACACACTCGAAGTGGCCCTCTTCTACGGCAATAACACATAGATACAATCATCTCACCATAGGTCCACCCGAAGTAAATCTTCTGCTACGCCAACAACACATAGGTACAATCATGTAATGCACAATCCAAGAAAACCTATGAAGAGCACCACACAATTGGTGATCCCTACAAAACTTCTTTGACTGTCATATTTATGTGCCATGCCATCCACAACATAATCATAATGCTAACATTTAATCATTTCATTGCACTCCACCCCCAACTGCAGCTACATGACATCTCGCCAGACATGCCTTGACCATCATCATCAACATATTATGTATGTAATTGAAATCAACATCAATATCACACATTGAAACAAACCATCAATTCACACACCTCAAATACCTTTCAAACATTCAATCCACGACACCCATAATTATAAGATACATCACAATCTACACATATGGCTATGCAAAAAAAGACTTAACAAATGATCAAGCAATTTAGAGTTCACACACTGATAAGCAACAATGTAGACTTAACTCTTAGTATAAATAAGCCCTTCAACATAAATTATCCGATGCACATATTCTCATGCACAAAACATAATATTGAATATATTATAAATGACTTTCATCATCAACACATTATGTATCCAATTGAAATCAACATCAATATCACACATTGAAACAAACCCTCAATTCACACACCTCAAATAACTTTCAAATATTCAATCATCAACGAAACTCATAATTATAAGATATATCATCCATCTAAACATATGGCTATGCAATAAAAGACTTAAGCACTGCTAGATAAAGTCTATACTTTACAACTTACCAACCAATTCAGAGTTCACACACTCATTAGTAACAACTTAGAATTAACTTTTAGCACAAATAAGCTCTTAAACATAAATTATCCAATGCACATATTCTTATGCACGAAGTCATTTATAATATTAAATGTATTAATTTTCTCACATATACAAGTATGATTATTACATTCATAGTTCACCACAAAATTTTCTAAGTTTTGAAGATTTTCTCACTCATTTTCTAATTAGTCTCTATGACATTTGTCGAGTATAAACATAATATCTAGAGATTTATTAATCCTATGATATTGTTTTTTATCTAGTTTAAAATTTAGGAAATTTATCTACAACTATTATGTTGACCTTAAGGGCTAAAACAAACATTTGCTATTTTAAAAATTGAAAGAAACATGAATCTATCGCGTAATTCTAACAATTTGACCTTCAGTTACTAATTTGATCATAACTTGAGCTCTAGTTATCTTTTCTGGGTGAAACAAACTTCCTTAGTTAGATAACATCTACTACTACGAATTTCATGAAGACCACATTCTCAAATTATATTTTTTTACTATCGGTTTCTCGTTCAAAAATCATAAAAGCTGATTGTAAAATATGTTTAATTTTGACAGTTCAACCTTTAGTCACTAATTTATTTATAACTTGAGTTATATACATAATTTTTTAGTGATTTCAATTCCAACGGAAATATAACATATAAGTATACAAATTTTATGAAAAATAAGAAAACTAATGAGGTTGTTTATGTCACATCACAGGGCTTACAATACATAAACATATGTTTCGTGCACTATTAGACACTCAACTTTTAACTCACATAACTCAGTGATATCTTAACATTTTTATGTGATTCTTAAGCCTAAACTGTAGCCCCAAATGTCTACTTTCTAATGCAACAAATAAAATGTGATTTGGTTAACAACATAGAAAGATATTACAAGAACATTGAGGTATGTTCATACGAAAATTTTCAGATAACAATTCTTCAACTTATATAAGGTCTCTAAAATATAATTCTAAGTATAAACCTCCAAGACCTAACACTTAATTCTTTATATAGAGAGAGTAGTTCAAATTACACAGCAATTAATCGACTATCACATTAATCAATAATATGATTAAGTTCTTCACCGTTTAATAATCAATAGCATTCATAGAAACAAACAAACTAATCAATCACATAAAACACATGAAACTTTAATCGCTATGAAGACCTAGGGTTCACCTCCACTATCCTATTTCACATATAAAACCCAACTTTAACACAAGAGAATAATTAATATTATCCATTTTCAAAGTACTAATCTCTAAGGTATAAAAAGGAAGATCTCAATGCCAACATAATCATTATTTTATCTCATAATTCATTATTCTTAACAATAAACAAAATTTATGCACACATTCATTTATGCATCAAATATTTATCCATTCAACACTTGTTGTGGATGTTCATAACTCTTCAATAAAATACATGCAACATTAAAACCTATCGAAGCTTAGGGATTGCTTCACTAACCATTTACTCTATACATGTCACATGAGAGATAATTTCTCACTCCCTTACCTCGAATGTTGACCTTGGATGCAAAGGATGTGTCTTCAAGTTCCCCAATGTTGTGCTCCTCAATCTTCCTCGACAAGGTTCTCTCTGCAACTTTCCTTTCTAACCTCCAAAGTCAGAAAACGTGAAAACTGAAGTATCATCCCCTAACCTCTCTGAATTACCCTAGTTAATAGTTGGATTTGGCTTTTTAATACTAGACCCAAATTTAATCTTTAGATTATTATACTATTTACACCAACATTTATTTTATTTATTTATTTTATAAAATGAATTCTTAATTTATTCTAATAAATACAAATATTAAATTAATTTAAGCATATTAATATAAAATTACACCTTTTTATTAATATTTCATTTTTCTAAAAAGAATGGGATATTACAAATGGACTAGAGGTAGACGTTGACGACTCTATTCGTACGATCCTGACAGACAAAAGCATCTTCACTCCCATAGGAATTCAAGGTTGAAGGGCGTGTGGATTGGAGGTGGACCTTGACATCCCGACCCGCACGATCTCGTAATATTCGCCCATAATATCTTATCATTTAATGACAGTTGCTCGCTAATCACATATACAACATTAAATAGAGGATCACCCACAATTGTCAAGGAGGAAAGAACACAACCTGAATCGATATAAAATGGAATAATATGAAACCCTAGGAAGACACATTTTTTAACCGCCTAAGACAAGCACTCTAATCATATCTTGAAGCATAATCCAAACCATTTGGCGACCACAGTAGAAGCTAGTAGAACTGAAGTCGACAACCTTCACTGCTAAACTTCATCAAACACATTTTGTCTACCACTTCATCCTTGTCTCCTAATCGCATAAATTCGTCTCACTATTCAATTGATCGGAAAGGAGAGAAGCCATGACACATATAGTGAACCATGAGTAAGTATATCTGGTCAAGATCGTATTGATCGAAGACTCACATATAGGCAAATTCAACTTCTTAAAGTGTACATATCTCTTAATACTTTTTATATTTTAGAAACATCTCATGTTTTGTTTGAGAATGTTTTTATTTTTTAACACTAATTTTAATAGAATAACAAAATGAAATATATATATATATATATATATATAAATTATGAAAGTCTTTTATGTTTTTATATTTAAATTTTAAAACTAAATAATGTCAATGTAGTTAAGGTCATTTAATTATTTAGTACAAAAAGAAAAAAATATTTTATGCACTAGAAAAATTATACTATCAATTATTAAATAACAATCCAGAACAATACCTTGTTCATTTTATAATTATTATTTATAGTTTTATACAAGTTAGGTTCTGTAAGATTAACTGATCTATACACTTATAAGATGGAAAAAAAAGAAGAAGAAGATCGAAGCAAGTATTTCACTTTTTCTTTTTCTTTTTTTTGTGAATGAAGTATTTCACGAGTTAAAATAATTCATTTTATTTTTTATATAAATTTTTAAGTTTTTTATTATTCAGAATTTAATTAGTATGTACGATTATTATAACAAGTTTTATACTAACATTAAATCAAAATTTTTTATTTATGATAAGTTTGTTATTTTATTAATTAATATTTGATTAAAATTTTTTTAATTATTATATTTAAAGAAAATGTTATTAAATTATTAAAAACTAAAAAGAATAAAAACAATATACAGATAGTAAAGGCACCTACGTATTGATGGTTAATTATACTTCCAAATTTATACGTTTTTGCTTTTTAGTTAAGTGCCCATTACTAACCAGAATTAGGAGAGAATGTGAAGTTTAAGATTAACAATACTTTAGACCATCTTTAACAGTACTATCAGAGATTCTCTAGCAACGTGAGTTTCCTGATTTTTCGGCTGTAGCAACGTACATAAACATTCCTAACAAGCACCGGTTGCTTAAAGAAGTAAGGGTTCTATAGCCTATAATTAAAAAGTTACCCAAACATTAATTATCAAGCTACATAGTTGTTATTAGTTGCAAATCAACAAAATTTGACTGTTTTTTAACGTTTGCAAAACATTATGATTTTTAACGTTTACTTTTTTTTTTTTTAAATTGTATTTTTTTTCATTGTTATACATAAAAGGAGATATTACAATCTTTTCTATGCAGTTAAAACCTCTCAAGTTTCTATCATTATTACTCTAAAAAATTCTCAATTACCATTTTTGTATGTGTATCGAGGTAGGCCTCTTAAGGATAGAGTCCTACTTAGAATATGAGAATATGTTGTCTCATGTTTAAGTCTAGACTTTTGTAGTTTAAAATTCAAAGAGGGATAAGAAAAAAATATCATATTATCACTTTCATTTTTTTGTTCATAAGAGATAGGGACAATCATATCTTTAACGACAATAAGATATGATTGTTTACTCGAGATTCCTAGAAGAAAATACTTTATATCTATAATATAACACCTATCAAATCTCACTTATTTTTAATGTCAAGAATCATTATTATTACCCTACTTTGACCTATCAATATTGGGAGGGTGAATAATAACTAATTAGAGATGCCCAAAATGATCCACAACCTTTTAACCTGACGTGCATAGCATAATAAGGAGTTTTTCTTCCTACAATTCCATGTTTTTTCCATTCATCTCCATATTTTTTAAAAATGTCAAAAATACTCTTAGGTAAAAAAAGTTAAAATTTTCATATCTCTCTCATCTTCTTTGTCTTCTCGCACCTCCATGCTTTTGTAAGTCCAGATTACCCAATTTGGACTCACATACTTGGTGTACAAGAACAAAGAACAAATGCGAACACACATGGTGGATGAAGGGGCGCGAGAAATGGAGGTGTCGAGAGTGCAATGAAGGTCGCAATAGGGGCAACCAACAAAGATAGCGATGAGCTACAGCAAAGGTTGCGACAGGATGCAACAGAGGTCACGACGAGGTGCAACAGAGGTTCAACGAGAGAGATGAAGTTTTAATCAGGACCAATAATTCTTATTCGGGCCCAACTCACACTTCTAGAATCTTATTGTGATGTTTTTCTCCCTTCAACGAGAAAGATGAAGTTTTAACCTTTTTTTACCTAAGGATATTTTTTATATTTCACAGGGTTATGGAGGTGCAGAGAGAAACATGGAGGTGTGAAGGGGGAAAAATATCACAATAAGATTCTAGAAGTGTGAGTTGGGCCCAAATAAGAATTATTGGTCCTAATTAATTGATAAAGTTACGCGTTCATTTAACGAAACCAAACAAAAGATAATTAAATATGAATTCATATGTTGTTTTTATGTAAAATTATCAACTTTCTAAACATCTAAGTTTTTAAAATTCCCCGCATTTATCAAATTCACAAAATAATTATGTAAACTTTTTTGTGATCTATTTATGCATCTAATGAAAGTTATTTCATTGAAAAGATTAAGGGTCTGTTTGGGTAAGTTTCTCCAAAAGTGCTTCCAGAAGAAAAAGATACAAAGAAAAATTTAAAAAGAATTTCATAAGTTTTTTTAAAAGATGTGATACTTTTTTCAAATTAATTTTCTAATATGTAGAAGTTATTTCACAAAAATATATTTTTTCAATGTGATACTTTTTAAAAATTAGCTTATAAATAGTCCATATCATTTAAAAAAACTTATGAAAAATCTATTGAGTTTTTTCTTTATATTTTTCCTAAAAGTGCTTCTGAAAAAATTATCCAAACAAACCCTAAATATTTAAAATTGCTTACATTGAAAAGAGGGGGGGAAATGACTATACGAGCAATGTGTCCAAGAAGACCTCATTTAAACACCTAAAATGACTTGGTCTAATGAAATTGCTTTTTAGGAGAATTCAAAAGGAGAGTCAAGTATACCATATTTGAACAATGTTGATTTCTCTTTATATTAATAGTCGTTTCAAGGAGAAACAATGTGGTTTTAATTTGGGTAAATTTTAAATATTTTTGTTTTAAATTTATAAATATTATTAATTTTAGTTCTTAAATTTATAATATTCTCTGTTTGATTAACTTTATAAAATGTCATCCGCTTTCAAGTCAGTTTGGATAAGTTTTTCTAGAAACATTTCTAAAAGAGAAAAAATATAAAGAAAAAATTTCAATAAACATCTCCATAAGATTTTTTTTAAAGATGTAAATTTTTTTTCAAACTAATTTTAACCCATATGTATAACTTCTCATATAATTTTTTTTTTAATATGAATTTGTTTAAAAATTAACTTGCAAAAAGTCTCACACTATTTAAAAGACACTTATGAAAAAGTTATTTTGACTTTTTTTTCTTTGTATTTTTTTTTTCTAGAAATGCTTCGGGAGAAAACCACACAAGCAAACCTTTAGTGTCTTTTATTGCAAAAATTATAATAAAAATAAATTAAAAAATAAAAATGGAACCCTATTTTTAAAAACAAAAAATCATATACTAAAACTACTTACAATATTAAAAGTAAGAATAAGATTGATACTTCTTTTTAATTTTTTCCTATTGGATAAGACACAATCATAAAAAATGTGTTAAATAATAGAGTTGACAAAACAGTCTTTATAGGTGAACCTACAAAAAGAGTTAAATTGAACTTAAAAAAGAAGAGTAAAATAGAAACAAGTTTTTTTAGTAACTTGTTTAACCCAACTAATGAAATAAACTTTGATTGAGCTGGTCCAATTAAAAATACAAACCTTAAAGTGGTCTTAAAAGATGTTAGAGGTGATTAATGTGGTAGGTCCCAGAAATTTTTTTTTTTACCGTGTTATTAGTCCTGAATTTTTATGTTTTATACAACACTTTTAAAGTGTTTACAAATGTTATCAGAAGTGCTTTAAGGATTAACTTGCACAATAATATAATAATTAGGAGACTAATTTGCCTAAAGACTTCATTTAGAAATCTAAGTGTAAATTAATGTTTATATTTTCAAGGACAAAAATGGTGGTTTAATCATTAAAAATATAATTATATATAATTTTTTAAATATATTCAGTATATAATTATATATGGTCATTATAAATATAGATTTATTATGAATTTATCTTTTATTTTGTTATAATATTATAGACTTATATATTTTATTTATTTTAAATTTCAAATAATGATTACGAATGTTGGTGTCTTATTTTAATCATTAAAAACAACATTTTCTTACTTTTAATATTGTAAGTAATTTAGTATATGATTTTTGTTTTTAAAAAAGTGTTCTATTTTTATTTTTTTTACTTTATTTTTTAGTAAAAAATAAACATATATGTATACAAATGTTGCCTTTAATGATTAACATAATAATATATAGTGAGTAACGATAATTTTTATCCTTACTCTGATGTATTCTTAATTTAGATACTTTCTCCCTTTCTCCCCACTGAAAGGAAGTCTAATACCTAATATTTGTCCCACAACTCATTGGTAGAGGACTGGTCACATTAGGAAATAAAAAGAGTATTTGTCATTAACATTATTTAGCAAAGTGTTCTTTTAATCTAGGATGGATATATATATATATATATATATATATATATATATATATATATGTATATATATATATATATATATGCACCTATTATGTTCCAAAGCCTCCTATAAAACATCGGGTTTAATGCATTCGACCTGGGTGCTTTATCAGAATGCATTTCAAATAAAACATCCTTAAAATATTCCTTCATGAATGGAACACTAATTATTATCCTCATTTGAAACCGACGGATTATTTTCACTCGTATAATATGATATGATGATTTCTGTTATTTGTTTATCTGACTATTCAAATCACCTCTTTGTCATAGGCTAAATGTAGTTAATTCATTATTTTGGTATTTTCTCCATCATTAGTAATAGTCAATCACTCAATCGTATACATATATGTTAAAAATATCAAAGCAACATTCGTAATAAATCTATAATGGTGTAACAAGAAAAAATAAATTCTAGGAATATTTTAAATTTCAAAAAATGACTGTTTTATTCTTGCTTTAAAGAGTTTTTTCCACATTAAAATATTGATATTTTGTTTTATAGTTTTGGTAATTTACTCTTGTACATTATTCTTGTAAATTAAGAAGATATATGTCCGCTGCATTTAAATACGTTCTGTATTGTTATTGTTGTTATTTCTCCTTAAAAACCTTGGTTCAACCCAAAAGATACGTTCTTAGGAAAAGATAAGAAATGTTAAGTATAACTAATATCGATGTGAATTAAAAAATTGTGACAGGATAATGTAATTTATTAAAAGTTTTGTAGAATTTTACCTAATATCTCATAGAAACAATAATAAACTTTTGTAGCAGGCAGATATACAATGGATAATATGTTAGTGACATAAAATTTATTTATTTTTTGAAATGGGTGGAATTTATTTTGTAGCAGGTAGATCTAAAATTTATTGATTTGATTGAAGAGAAATAAGTGGATTTTTTTTATAAGCCCTTAAATTGAATATTAGTAAACTTATGATCCACTTTCTCCATATCTTTTTGTTATGTGTTCCAATGGTTTGCGTGCTTTAATTCTTAAAGCAGAAGGGAAGGGTTATATTCATGGAATATCTATTTGCAAAGAAGCTGCACGAATATCTCATTTGTTGTTTGCGCATGACAGTTTTTTTTTTTTTTTTCCTGTGCGGAAATAGAGAATGTAGTTGAGACTCTCCATCAAATTTTATAGGTGTATAAAAAAAATTTCAGGACAAGCAATAGATCTCAACAAATCTGAAGTCTTTTTCTACTCTAATACAGTTGACGTTAAGAATATTTTGTGTTCAAAATTGGATGTGAAAGTTGTGTTGGCTTTTTGTAAATCTTGGGTATGTCTTTTATGATTGGGAAGAAAAGGAAGGAAACCTTTCAAATTTGTGAAGGAAAAAAATTTAGAATAAATTAAGTCACGAGGGAAAAATTTGTCTCTAAGGCAAGATGTAAGGTAATGGTTAAATTTGTCCTTCAATCCATTACTAATTATGTGATGAGTGATTATTGGATCCTAAGTATATTTGTCATGAGATTGAAAGAATGACTATTTGTTATTGGTGAGGTGTCAATGAAAGATGAATATTAGATGGATGTCATGGAAGAAACTTATGGTGAGTAATGAAGATGATGGAATGAATTTTAAAAACTTTTATTGCTTTCATTTAACAATGCTTAAAAAACATGATGGGGATGTATGAAAAATTTTGGGTGCGTTTATTTCAAGTTAGGTATCTCATTTTTAGAAATAATAAAAATAAAAATATTATGACGGGATAAATTTAAAATTATATTTGATTATTTTTTATATTTTTTGAAATATTTTTAAATTTTAAAATAATTTAAGTTAAAAAAAGAAAAAAAAAGTTACATATGTATTATAAGTAACTTCTAATATTCCCATGAGAATATAATTTTCACACACCTTTATCATAGGAATAAAAAATAGAGAAATGAGAAGTTAAAACATTCCTGAGAATAGAAGATGTCAACGAATAAAATTTAGAAACTTTTTAGAAACATGAGAATATTAGGTGGCGTTTGTTTTGACCGTTTTCATTTTCAGATAAAACAAAAAAATTAATGAAAATATATTTGTTACAATTTAGAAAACATTTTTGCTGAAAACATTTTCAAAAAACAACTGAAAACAGAAAAACAGTTGTTTTCAGTGTTTTCAAAAGTTAACACTATATGAAAATTTAAAAACAATATTGTAATATAAAAAAAATGTAAATGTATTTTAAACTATATATAAATAATTTATAATATTTTTGTTAAAATTAATTAAATTTAAAAATATTAATTTTTGAAAATAGAAAATATCAAATGAAAACAAACATATTTTCTAAATTTTGAAAACTTGAAAATGAAAACAAATTTCAGAAAATGAAAATAGAAACATTTTCTGAAATCAAATGTCACCTTACATTCTCATGTCTACATTCTCGAGAATAATGTTTTAATCCATGAAAGAAACACCCTTTCGATGTTATGGTCACCTTACATTCTCATGTCTACATTCTTAGGAATAATATTTTAGTCCATGAAACAAATGCTCCCTCGATGTTATGGTATCAAGACTTGAGCTAAATATTACCCTAAAAGGGTTATGGATTCCATGATTTGGTCATAATCCTAGTTATGTCTAACATTTTGAATTTTCATGTTGGTCTACAACAAGGTGGTTTGAGATGGAAGATTAGCATGTAAAAACTTATATGTTAGTATTTGGAATTAGAAGAAATCTTCCTTGAGAGAGAAGGGATGATGTCAAGATTAGAGGTTGGAGAGGTTTAAATTAAACAAGAACCAAAGTTATTAATAAAATTAGTATTTATATTATATAATTTTTTACAAAATTTTCTAATTGGCAGTTCATAAGATTACTTGGTTAACAAGTTTGATTTTCAAATCAATTATAATCTAATCAACATAAAAGAAAGACTAACAAATATTTAATTAGCAATGCAATCTTTTTGTATACTTTAAAATATCAATAAAATGTTACTATTAAAAAAATTAATAATACTTAAATATTTATCTATGAAGAAAATTATAATTGTCTCCATAGTGAATATTAAAAAATAAATATAATATAATTGTATAAATAAAGGTAAAATTATGCGATTGAGTGAAGAATAGCATGAGCACTATATAATGACCTTTGCAAATCTAATTTCCAAATTTATGGGGTTGGAGAATGGAACCAAAGTGCAAAGGTAATCATAGTCTTTTGTTTGGTATGCTGGACTTTGACACCTTTGAAAGGCGAGAAATGCAACCATTTTCAAGGATCGGGTGTTGGACATCAACGATATAATTGAAGCGGTGCAATTGAGCTCTTAGGAATGGTGTTATGCTTCAAAAATAACTCCACACTCGTTTGCTGAGTGAGTCATGAATCTACACAAGTGTGTAACCTTATTTTTGTCTACTTTGATGTTATTTATTTATCTATACTCATCTTAAGTTGGCACACACTCTTTGTGCTACTTTGCTTAAGTTATATTTCGTAATAAGATCTCGTTGGCTTATAAAAATAAAGAAAAATCTTATTATCTTTATAATAAATACTATAAAAGAGGATTAAAATATTTTATCAAAAATTAAAAATAACATATAAATATTTTTATTTTACAATTAAGTCCTCAAATAAAAATAGTTAACTAAATCAAAACATAAAATTTTAAAAAACATATGTTAAAATATTATATATTAAAATTTTTATCATTATAAATGTTAAAAAAAAAAGTTTCTGAGCCAACGCCCCTCTAAGTTGTAATTAGATTCATCCCTGATTGTCAGGGTTGACATACTTGTATTAATCTATCCCTTCATTCAAGTATTTCACATATTGCCAAGGTAATTCAGAAGCTAAATGAGTGAGATTTATGCTTTCTTAAGTTATTATTTTTAAGATGGAAAAAAAAATCACACCCACAAATAAAACCTTTAAAAATAACTGTATGAAATTTTAAATGAGTACATATCACCTTATCACCTACATATAAGTACGAGTATTATAGTACTTATACATGTAGGTATCTATTATCCATTAAATTAAATTAATACATATATTTAATTTAAAAAGATAATATTTTGGTGAAATAAATTAACTTAAAATATTAATTATCAAATTTTATTGTTATCAATGTTTTTTTATATAAAAGTGCATAATTAATAGAATTATTTATTATAAAAATAAGGGTAATATAAAGTGCAAATTTTATTTGCATTAAATATTTTGTATATATTATATTAATAAATTTTTATATTCAATTAATTTATAGAAAATAGTATAATTTTATTTCTAAATTTTTCAACAAATATAGGATTTATGTGATAAAATTTTATGTAGAAAATAAGTTTTTAAAAAACTATTTTATAAAAATATCTATAGGTACTATAGATACCACATGTATTAATAATAATAATAATATTAATAATAATAATAATAATAATAATAATTTATTAATAAAGGTTTAAACCCTAAACCCTAAACTATTTTTACACTGATAATGTATACCAATTAAACTCTAATAATAATCTATACTATTAATAAAGGAAATACCCCTTTTTTATGTCTATTTTTCAATATACCTATTCTACCCTTATACCTATTTTAAAATTAAAAAAATAAACTAATTTGTCATAAAAAGAACTTGAACTCATAACCTCTTATTTCCCAAATATATATTTTACCACTAGACCAAACTTGTAATTTTAAGCAAAATTTACTTTAAAATATTGATATCCAACATACATAATTGTCCAATAAACTAATTTTTCATAAGTAGGGTTTGAACCCATAACCTTTTATTTCTCAAATATATACTTTACCACTAGACCAACCTTGTAACTTTAAGCAAAATATTACTTTAAAATATTTATATCAAACATATATAATTGTCCAATTATATCAATAATGTATAATATATGGTATTATATTATATACTATATATCTATACTATTAATAAAGGGAATACCCGATGTCTACTTTTCAAAATACCTATTCTAACCTTATACCGATTTTAAAATTAAAAAAAAATAAACTAATTTGTCATAAGAGATACCGATTTTAAAATTAAAAAAAAATAAACTAATTTGTCATAAGAGAGACTTGAACCCATAACCTCTTATTTCCCAAGCATATGCTTTACCACTAGAAACCTTATAACTTTAAGTAAAAAATTACTTTAGAATATTAATATACAACATACATAATTGTCTAATATATCTATAATACATAATATATGGTATTATATTATATACTAAATATCTATACTATTAATAAAGGGAATACCCCCTTTTTTATGTCTACTTTTCAAAATACTTATTCTACCCTTACACTTATTTTAAAATTAAAAAAAAAAACTAATTTATCATAAAAGGGAATTGAACCCGTAACCTCTTATTTCCCAAACATACAATTTACCACTAGACAAATCTTATAGCTTTAAGAAAAAAATTACTTTGAAATATTGATATCCAACATATATAATTGTCCAATTATATCTATAATGTATGGTATTATATACTATATATCTATACTATTAATAAAGGGAATACCTCCTTTTGATGTCTACTTTTCAAAATACATATTCTACCCTTACACCGATTTTAAAATTAAAAAAAAAAACTAATTTGTCATAAGAGGGACTTGAACTGATAACCTCTTATTTTCCAAACATATACTTTACCACTAGACCAACCTTATAAGTTTAACTAAAAAATTACTTTAAAATATTGATATCCAACATATATAATTGTCCAATTATATCTATAATGTATAATATATGATATTATATTATATACTATATTTATACTATTAATAAAGGGAATACCCCCTTTTGATGTCTACTTTTCAAAATACCTATTCTAACGTTAGACCGATTTTAAAATTAAAAAAATAAACTAATTTGTCATAAGAGGGACTTGAACACATAACATCTTATTTCCTGAACATATACTTTACCACTAGACCAACCTTATAACTTTAGACAAAAAATTACTTTAAAATATTGATAGCCAACATACATAATTGTCCAATTATATCTATAATGTATAATATATAATATTATATTATATACTATATTTATACTATTAATAAAGAGAATACCCCCTTTTGATGTTTATTTTTCAAAATACCTATTCTACCCTTACACTTATTTTAAAATTAAAAAAAATAAACTAATTTTTCATAAGAGGGACTTAAACTCATAACCTCTTGTTTCCCAAACATATACTTTACCACTAGACTAACATTATAATTTTAAGAAAAAAATTGCTTTAAAATATTGATATCCAACATACATAATTGTCCAATTATATCTATAATGTATAATATATGATATTATATTATATACTATATATTATATAATGAAAATATGACCTTTTGGTGTCCATATTTTATGATTATTTTACATTCTAAATATTTTATGATTGTTTCCACCTTCACAAATATAATTTCTCCCTATCAATGTATGCGTAGATTTCATGATAAATATTTTTAATAAATATGCAAATACACAGGTGCAACAATATTTTGAGTTCTATTCAAACTCTCATCTTTCCATTTTTTTCATATTCATTGCAGACATGTTTTTATGATGTTATGAAAACATGTCACATAACAATTTATATTTCAAAATATAAAATTTATAAAAAATATTAAATGAAAACTCTATAATTGTTACAATATATTAAAATAGAAATGCGAATATACATGCGCGTCGCGCCTGTATTTTCGCTAGTATTATATAATGGGAATATAATCTTTTTGTTTCCACATTTTATGACTATTTTACATTCTAAATATTTTATAATCGTTCCCACTTTCACAAATATAACTTCTTCTTAGTAGTAATATATACGTACATTTCTTGATAAATATTTTTAATAAACAGGTAACTACAAAGGTGCGACAATATTTTGAATTCTATTCAAACTCTCCTCTTTCCATTTTTTCATATCCATTGCATATTTGACATATCGATTGATGATCTAACATTTTTTTATCATGTTATCATAAACAAAAAATATAAAATTAATAAAATATATTTCAAAACATGTCACATAACAATTTATATTTCAAAATATAAAAATTTATAAAAGATATTAAATTAAAATCCTACAATTGTTATAATATATTAAAATAGCGATGCAAATACACGCGACAGCACCTGTATTTTTTCTAATAATAATAATAATAATTATTACTATAATTATTATTATTATTATTAAAATTAAATAAATATCATTTGTTAACCTGTTTCGATTAGTTAGAGTATGATTAAAATTAAGCAATCTTCTATTTAATTAATTAGCTTTTTTCCTTTTGAGATTATGATAAATTCAACTACTGATTTTTAACATTCATTTTTCTTTATAATATGTTATATGGGCACTGATTCTAGTTTATTATCCAAATAAGTTTAATTCTTCATAACATAATTTTAAAATGTTAAGTTTTTGACTAAATTTAAATTTAAGAGTTTAAGTAGTATCCACTGAAATTTTGAAAGAGTTTTATATTAACTTTTGATCACAACTATTTATTTATATAATTTTTAAAGTATTAATTAGTAAAGTAAATAAAGTTAAATGAAAAATTGTAATGAAATACGAGTATAGAACTTTTTACATTGTACAATCTTTTTTACACTATAAGAAATATTAGTTTTTATTAGTAGTAAAAATTAAATGTTTGTTTGGTAACAATTTATAGAATGATTTTCCTATTTTAGTATTTAAAAACTAAAAAACTTGTTTGGGTATTTAAAACAGTTTTCAAAATTAATTTTTTTTTTAGTTTTCAAAGACTAAAAATAGGAACAATTGTAAGTAGTTTTTCTTTTCAAATTTCTATTTTTGTTTTGAAAACTTAAAATTCAATCAGAATATGTTGTTCTTTGCTTTTCATTAATGAAATTTTAATAAATATAAACAAGTTTTTCCATTTTTACATCTTCAAAATAATTTTTAAATAACACTTAAAAAATAAGTTTTTTTTCTTTTTTTCGCGAAAACAGTTTTTTTAAAAACTATTGAAAACTGTATTTAAAAACTAAAAAATAAAATGAAATTAATCAAGCTCTAAATCTGAAACCTTTTTTCTACTGTCCTCAATCGTTAACCAATTGAATCATCTTTCATGTTTTATCTAATTCCGGCAGAAAAAAAAAAAAGTTTTATTCAACTTGAATAAATTTCTCTGTCGTAATATATACTTATAATTTCGTATAAAAAATATCTATTTCATCAACTTCTAAAATGTGTCCTAAACCAAATATAAATTTTGGATGATTACAATATGATACTACAAGATAAATCAATTTAATTGAAATTTTATTTAAAAAAATTAATTTTTATTACTTTCTTTTAAAACTATAATTATTTAAAATTCGTGTGCATCCATTAAGATAACATTAATTAATATGTTCTTAACTAAAATATACCTATATTTGATGAATTTTGTGTGGTTGAAATTAGTATCATTAGTCATAAATATTTTTATTAATGGATAATTAATTATTAGCTTAAATATTTGTAAAAATTAATATTTTAAGATTTGTGTATAAGAGTGTAATTGAAAAAATTACAAATGCTATCTTGAATTTATAAATCAATAGTTTTGGAACAAAATTAAAATATTAAAACAATTATAATTTTAAAACAAAAAATGTAATATTTTTGTTAAAATGTTAATGAAGGTGTACAAGATAAACATTTGAGCTACAATAAAAAATACAGAATCCAAAGAATTGGACATTGCAAGAGGACGAACTCTCTCATAGATATTCAACCTCAAAAAGGCCGAAATGTTATGTTTCTCGCCTACCACAACAAAATTGAATCCCTATGATAAGTGTTCATGTGCATATAGTATCTCCATAGAAAGTTCACTCATAACAAAGACTGAACACTTCAGATAAGGCTTTCAACACTTCATCTCACGGAATAGAACTCAGTTAAAATTAAGACAGAAAGATAGAGGATATCTAGCCACAATTAAGGAACTATGCTAATTAATATCACTAAATGTGAAGATTATCAAGTAAAACTGAATGACCTCCACATTACTTAATATGGAATCAACAGGATAAATTCTAAAAGTCCAACACCCTCGATAAATAGGTAATAAGATGTAGAGCTGTCAAAACGATTAAAATTTGTGGATCAACTTAGCTCACTATAAATATAAGCTGGACCAGATAAAAAAAATAAGAAAAACAAGTTGTAATAGCTAAAAAACAACCCGGCCCACTTCAATTTTTTAATTTTTTTAGGTTGGTGGATTAACTCATAACCCACCAACCCATTATGGGTCAGGCCAGACTGACAGATTGAGTAAAAAAATTTAGGTTTTTTATTTAACACCTACTAATTTTTTATTTCTCACCTACCGTGGGAAAAATACGATTTTGTTCTTTATTTTTTCTTCTCCGACCGTGCCGGAAAAGAAAAAATAAAAAAAAATTGTAATCATAAGTGTTATTAGAGTAACAGAAATTAAATATTATTATGCTTAATTTAATTATAACAAAAAATTAAATTACTCATAAATGTTTTTAGTCTCAAATTAATTATAACAACAAATAATAATTAGAGTAATTAATGTCAGTATAATTATGGTAATAATAATAATAATTAGAGTAATTAACATTAATTAGAGTAACTAGAATAAAATTAGTTAGAGTAATTCCGGTCGTCATGTAATTAGATTCCGTAATTAGAGAAATTAAACTCAAAGTAATTATAGTAATTAACGACATATATAAAAGTAATTAGAGTAATTTGCAAAAAAAAAATAAATTAAGAAAAAGTTTCGTAATAAATTTTATATTTTATTTATTTTTATATTTTATCATATAAAATTTTAATAAAATGTTAAAAATTATATTATAATTAAATTATATTACTAAAATATAAAATTTTATAAATATTATATAAATATTATATATAAATTTTCTAATTAAAATAATAAAATATAAAATTTTATTAGGAGAACCTTTTCTGTATTAAAATTTTATATTTTATTTATTTTATATGTTAAAATATAAAATTTTAATGAAATTTTAGTAAAATTTAAAAAAAAATAGTTATAAATAAATTATATTATTAAAATATAAAATTTTATAAAGATAATGTAAATAGTTAAATAAATTTTTTAATTAATTTTTTCTTTATTTGAAAGCTTATTTCAGAAAATAAGTTATTTTATTTTGAATTGTGAGTGAGTGAGTTTAATTTATTAGAGTAGGTGTTCCGAAAGATAAGACTAATTTATTATGGTAGGTGTTAGGATAGATAATTAGGTTAAAGAGTATTTTTGAGATTTTAAAAAATTATTAAGGTTGGTAAGTGTTAAATGAAAAAGAAGTAGGTGTGAAATAAAAATCTCAAAAATTTAAATAAATTGGATTGAGTTGATTCTTTTTCTTATTAAATCAAGATGAATTGAACCATATCGATAATACCAGTCTATTTGGACGACTATAATCATATGTAAGGTAAGTGACCTTTATTCATTTACAACTCATCTATTATTTTTATCCGAGATCTTATTATTTAACTTGTGTCGGAATATTTTTGACATATAGCTCATCCTTTTGGTACTTGAAGTTTTGGAAAGGAGACAACCAACCAACAAAAGCATCATCTTATCCTTGAAATATAAGTATATAAAGGGAATCTAACCAGTGACATATCCCTCTCTTTCTCCTTTCAACTGTTAAGGGCATGTCTGGTTTGTGGTAAATTTAAGTTTGCAAAAACAACTTCATCTTTACTTGTATGTTTCCACTTGATTTTTGAATTATCTTGTAACTGGTGTAATAAAATATAAATTAAATTTTATAATTCTTATTGGAATTTCCTAACGGAAATTACTCTCATTTATATAACTCTTTGTGATTACTATTAAAACTGCAAGCAAATTTCTAGTTTTATTGTAGCTTTAAAAGTTTCATTTGTTTAATTTATTTTTTTACATTCCCCTGCCTTCTTCGAAGGCCCATCAAAACCTCCCAGAACCCAAACCTTTTGTACGTCATTCACGCACGTTTTGTCTGGTAGAATCTTTTTCTCTGCATCAAATCCCTCCAGATATCAAAACTTCACAGCTAAAAGTTTAGGGTTCTCCTTGTGTGGTCCCTTCATAATAGATTTCACATTTAAATTTGTAAGCCCAGAAATTACTTTTTCTTTTTGCCGAATTAAAAATAACTTTTGTTAACCCTTGTTGTTGTCTTATAAAAAATTGCCAGTAACTCTTTCGAATATAATTTTTCTTGGTTAGTGAAACGATGAAATTTATGTGAATGCCATCAAATATATGTGTCTTAATTATTTCTTATTTATATATGTCCAACTATTTTCTCTACTCTTTAGACTAACAAAAGGTTTTATTTGTATGAGAGACGGTGCTAGTAAAGAAATTAAAGATATGATTGAATGAAGCTATCTTGAAAGTTTGGATATTAGATAGGTGGATTTTGACAACTAAACCATATCAACAATTAAACTATTTTTTCAATCATATTTGGGCAAAACAAGTCTCCAAAAGTTCAGGTATTAATCTTGTAGTTGGCATTTGATAGACTACCGATGAATGACAACTTGGTAAAACATGGGATCAATTGTAAACAGCTGATTGTGGGTTGTATAGTGACAAGTTAGAATCATGTTCACACTTATTTGCCTAAAGTGTGGATGAAATTATGTGTCTGCTATGGAATATCTACAACATTACACAAAGAGTTTTGAAGGTAAGAATTACAATTCATGGGATGGATAAGTAGCGGCAAAGCAATTTGCAAAATCTAATATTTCGTATAATTTGTAAATTTCTGACATATTTGGAAGGCACGCAATGCTTTTGTTTTTAATAATAAAAAAACAGGAATAAAGTTTTCTATGTTTATTTTTAATATTATTGTTTGACTTATAAAAAAAATATATTCAACTATTTATTTTTAATTATAATAAAAGTAAGGTTCAATCATATAACTAAAATGAACCGTTAAGAGTAAATGTAAAAAAAAATAATTTAAAAGTATTAATGTATAAATAAAAAATATAATGATTAAAAGACAAGCATGGCATTGTTATTGAAAAGGACACAAAAACTCTCATGAGTGTCAAAAAACAAGAAATTGGGCAAATGATATGACAAACTTCATGGAACATTCTCTTGCAAGCTCACATTATCGAGACAGTTGAGAGAAGCAATGCAACGATGCGGCATTGGGTAATTGGTTGATGTCAAATGGTTATTAAAATAATCGTTTGCGCACTCAAGTACGTAGTTAAACCCTAAACTGTATGTGGAGATGATGATTTAATGGACGTAAAGAAAGGTGTGAACGAAATTATGTATATATAAAATAAAAGTGGTTGAGAGTGTGTGAGAAATTGACACGGACATGTACATGTACATGGTATTGGTAGATGCGAATGCGATTAAGTAAACCATTGGCTATTTGGCCTCTGTTCACAAATATTATACTCAGAAAGCGGACAACCAACTGCCAAAGCTATTCCGGAAACTCTGATTGATGTTTTTGGAAACACAGGAAAAGACAAAACCAGATCGATAACTTAGCTGCTATGAACACAATTTTCACTGTTTCTCACACTGACCCATTTCATCTTCTTTTTTCTAATAAAACAAACACCAACAACTCTCATATGTAACCTATACTAATACTAACAAATAATGTAATGTCATTGTGTTAAGTTAAGAATAAACTATTTTTCTTTTCTAACCTTTTTAAGTTTCATGTTTTTTTACATCTATTAAGTGTTATTTATGTTATGATAAAGATGAGGAAAATATAACTGAAAGTCTACAAAATTTTCCAAATATTCTATATGTTCTTTAACAAATATTTTACCCTAATAGTATAAAATGAATATGCTTTACTATTAACTATGTTGATATCCTGAAAAAATATTACATGCTTCTTGACCACTATATCCATTTAATGAGTATAAGATATTATCCACACAGACTTGATTAATATTATAGAAATTTAAATACTTATGTTGACTTAAAAGTATTAAAAAAATAAACAATTGATAAAAGGTTTTTTAAATATGAAGAACTAGTTGGGATTTTACTTCACTATATAGGGTTGAAAGGAGGTTGGTTAGGTTAGGTTTAAGCAAATTCAAAACTCAATTCAATCATAAAATATTGGATTGAGTTAGGTTGTGTTTTCACTTTTTTTCATTAAATTTAACCTAATGGGTTTGAATTGAGTTAATTAGGTGATAGTTTTTAAAAATATATATTTTAAAAATCATTTTTTTAAAAAAATAAAGTTTAGAATATTCTTTTATTAGCTTTTTTAGAATATTTATAAAAAATAGATTACATCATGGTTATAACATAAAAATAAACAATAAATTATAGTTACAAATTATAATAAAAAATAAAACAAATTAAAATTAACATATAACTAAATTTTCAAGCAATAATAACTAAAGAAACATTTGTCTAAAATAAAAGTAAGCATAATTTGTCTAAGTTAGTCAAATCATACAAATAAATACAAATTACGTAATTTGTTCAACCTAACAAAAACATAATATCAAAAGCAACACATAATTTCAAATAATAATTTCATGGTTGGTAGGGTTAGGTTGAGGGTCCCAGTTTTAACCTACGAAACTCGTCACATAATCCATAGTGGATGAATTAAGTTTGATTGGGTTGGATCAGGTTGTTTCACCCAATCATAAGAAAAACCCAACACAATCTGTTTGTGTTGGATTGGGTCTTCGCCTCGCTCAACCCAATGAACACTCCTACATGCATAAATGAACATTTAATTATGTTTATTGCTCATGTTTTCATCACTCATAAAAATAGCCTATAATTCTTTATGAGTAGGGTTTAAGCTCATTTGAAATTTTAAGTTATCAATCTTTGGATAACCTAAATCAAATAGCTTGCTTTAAGATGGTTAATGAATTTTACTTTGTTCCTAGTAATAAATCTCATTAGGTGTTCTTCTCATTTTATAAGTCAAATACATTCTCCAATCATATTCAAAACATAAAATAAACAAAAGATAGAACAATAAAGCATAAAAAAGAGAAGATACATAAACATTTAATAATAAAAAACTTTTATTAAATATCAAACTATACACATGATTTCAAGTTAATTACATCAAACTCCAACTAAAAGAATATCATCTATTCATGTAGGTGAGGAATAACCAAACAGAGGAATGATATAAAAAGAGAAGAGAAAATGGGAGATGGACAAAGGAAAGAGCTCTGGAAGGGCACCAAGTTAGAAAGTGGTGAAAAATCTCTCTTAAAAAAAAGTCTTTTATTCTCTATCAGCTCAAACACCACCGCCCAACGGTCACAACATGATCATTGGGCGGTGGTAGCTCAACTAAACGTAACTCTAGACTGGGTGTTAGGTGTTGGTACTTCACTTAATACAAATCTTTTGATTTTTCAATCCTCAAGCTGCAACAAAAACATTCGTTAAACGAATTATTTGATTGTCTAACCTTTGCTTCGATCCAACTCCCAACATGTATGTGTATTTCAAAAAAAAATAATAGTGATTTCTAAGTTAAAATGACTATATAATTTAATTTCCTAACTATACCTATTTTATATATGTCACAACCCACCCTAAGTCATGATGACACATAGATTACCTCTCTACAATCTGGTTAGCTTGAGATTTAAACTGTCTTAAATAAATCACTAGACCAAACTTTGAATTACTAAAAAAAATTTGGGAGAGTCTCCCCAAAAAATAAGACATACTACAATTCAAGTAAAAAAACATTTCATTCATTTACATATTCAATTTAACAACCAAATAGCAGGATCTCCCATGATAATCTAGTTATCATTCATAAATTCTCAAAATATCAAAATTTACAACATGTACAAATTATAAATTAATATTCACTATATATCAAAATATAGAGATTTTGTCGTCTATCTTTATCCCTATCATTAACTACTACCTTACATCTATTATCACTGTAGCTGCATAATTGGATTTATCAAAATAAATTCTCCATTATTATGTCCATGAAGGCCTATAAAAAGGATATACAAATCCCCAGATAAGATGACAAATCCTAGAAAATCTACTACTCAAGCATTTCTATATCTAAGAGAAAGGAAGGAAGAAGGAGGGTAAGTTATAAGGACTTAGTGAGAATATAAAATACAAAGTGAACAAGAAAGTGAAATAAATATAGCACAAATATTTTCATTAAAAAAAGAATTACATTGATATTTAATAATGAAAATAAATAATTGCATCTCACTTTCCAAAACTAAAAGTTACTCTGTTGAAATCTAAAAATAATACATATAGAAATAACTTTTAAAATGCAAATAACTAGCAATGCCACATTATCTTTTCAATGTGGCAAATAAATTTATACCACATTATCTCTTTGTTGTGGTGAATAGAATTATACCATATTATCTTTTCATTGTGGTGAACAGAATATGCCACATTATCTTTTTGTTATGAGGAACAAAATTATAACACATTATCTCTTTGTTGTGATGAACGAAAAAATTATATATATATATATATATATATATATATATATATATATATATATCATTACCAAAGCTACTACTCAAACAAAGAAAACTCAGTCAAGTCTTCTAACACTATCAGTGGGAGCAACCACATTATTTTCCAAGTAATCTAAAAAACATGAATAGCAAGATATTGATGAGTTAGATAAAACCCCAAATTGAAATGTTTAGGGTTTTTGAGAGAAACACCATAATCTTGATAATTGAATTCCTTACATCTAATACATAACCCATAACTAATCTATTATGTAAAATTACTTATTTACCTCAAAAGATTAAAAATTTGCCTTAAAGAGATCAAATAAAGAACTCTCAAGAGATGAGGATTATTTTTCTCTTCCTCAATTCACTTTCCCAAGCTTGTAGAAGCACAAGAATGTAGAAATTTTTATGGGTCTTGACTATAGGAGAGAAAGAAGAAAAGAAAATGAAACTAGGAAGCCAAGAGAGAAAAGGAGAAGCTTTGAAAAGAGATCAAAGATGACAAAGTGAGGGAAAAGTTTCAATAGTTCTAAAATAAAAGATGAACAATGAATGGATGTTTTAAACCGGGGGAGGTGATGCAATCCCACCTAGCATGCATCATGACTAGGAGGACTCAAGGAAGGCATGACATGAATGAAAGTTCATTGAAGATTCGAAGCCATAGTCTTCATTATTTTTAGCTTGTAAATATTTTATTTTAATTAGCTAAATAGGAGAGTATTTTTAATTCCCCTAAGGCTGTGTATTTTCGGTCATATTCTTAGTTTATAAGGTATAAGTGTCTTTAGTTAAAAAGGAGGAGTAAGCTTAAAATGGGTGCATAAGTCAAGACATGATTTTGGGCTAGCCCATTCACATTAGGAGATGCTAATTGCACCCATGGGGGGTGAACTTAGGTGACTCACTTAAGGCCTAAGACTTGGGTTAATTAATCTTAATCCTAAGTATAATCCCACATTGCCTAGAAAAGTGTGTCCAAGCTTTCCCTTTGGACTATATATACTCATTCCCCCTCATTGTAATTGCACATTTGAAGTTGAATGAAAATAGTCTTTTTGTGAGCACATTCTTAGTAAAAGGTCTTGAGGATTCTCTCTCTTAAGATCCTGTCTCTTGAGGATCTCTCTCTTGAGGAATCTCTTCCTAATTGGTTTTTATCAAGGGTTCTTTCCCTTGTGGCAAACCTAAACACTTTGACTTATCTTTCTTTGAGAGTGGCGCCCCACCTCCATTTTCTTTCCCCTCCATCATCCATTTCATGGTGCTTGGAACCTCAAGGAGAAAAATCAAGGGGAGTGCAAAAGCTTTTTGCATAAGGAGGTTTTCTTTTCTTTTTAGTTGTTTCAATATATCAAAAGAAGAAAACAAAACTTTAAATGAGGAAGAATAAATATAATTGCTCTCATATGCTCATAAAATTTGGCATATGAGATCATTATCCGCATCTTGTAAATTGTACTAATCAAATAATTATAAGTTGGATGTTTATTGGTTGGAACATAAATGATGTAATAGTACAAAATTATGTAATAATTTACCTTTTCTCCTCTTCTCACGTAAATTTTGCTACGAGAGGTTCTTATAACTCTAAACAAAATGAATTTAAAAGAGATGTGTGTAAAAGAATAGATTTTTTTTATTATTTGAAAAACAAGAAAAGTGAAAGAAAATATAACAATATGTTGAGATTCATATAAAAATATTTCATTTAATATGAAAAAAAATTGTAAGATCTCCTGAAAAAAATACCCCAATTTCTTATGGTACAAATTTCCACGCCATTGAAGACTTGAATTAAAGTCTTTAAATTACATGTAGTAGATTACTTTTTTTTTTGTCAGCACATTTAGCAGTTTGTTATATAAATATTTTAAATAAAATAATAAAATAAAATTTGAGAGTAATACATTAAAAAAATAAGTAATGCACTAACCGTATAGAACATTTTAAAGTAAATTTATTAACTTTTATAATAAATATTTTGCTAAAGTTAAATTAATTTAGATAATAAAATTAAAAGTTTTTTCTTTCCTTATAAATATTTATTGAAACATTTATCCAAATTAATAAAAGATGTATCCACAAATATAGAATGAAACAAACAAACATAACTTGGACCACAAGCTAACAAAATCTCTAACTAATTAGGGTTGAGAATCCCCATCAAGCTATGCCCGATTTCTCATCTTAGAACACAAACCTTTGAAAATAACTAGAGACAAAGCCTTTGTAAAAAGATCCGCAAGACGATGAGACAGGTAGAAGTTTAAGTAAACCAAAATTCACTCTCTACGGACGATGTGACAATCAATCTTAATGTGTTTGGTGCATTTGTGAAAAACTCCATTGGAGATCATCTGGATAGCACACTAATTATCACAATATAGAGAATATCAGGTGGGATGAAGGGAACTCAGATCTTCTAAGATAAGTGAGTCAATAGAGACAAATAATAGAAGCCAAAGCTCAATATTTAGCTTCAGAAGAATTGTAAAGAACATTAAATTATTTATTTGAGCACCATAAGATGAGGGAACGACCAATGTAAATGGAAAATCTAGAGATGGAATGGCGATAATCAATGCAACCAACCCAATCTGAATCACTAATAACTTTGAGTTGAATGATTTTTGAAAGGAAAATCTTGGAGTTTGGATTACCCTTAAGGTGTGTTTGGATGAGAATTTCAAGAGGGTATTTCATTTCATTTTGGAATTTCAAATGTTTTATGATGAAATATCTTGTTTGAATAAGAAATTTTAAAATAATTTAAAATTCTAGGCATTTTGATCCGTTAAAATTGTAGAATCTCAAATTTCCTAAAAGAAGTAAGAATTTGAAATTCTTCAAACTTGCTTTTCTTTTACTAAAATTGGTTGAGATTATTTTCTAGAGGTGACAAAACGGAGTGAGTCATACTAGTTAGTCTGTTAACCCACTCTCATCTTAGCGGATCGAGCTAGTGTTTTTAGCCAGTCGACCCGTTTTGCCTTGTCCCATCAACCACCAATAGTATATTTTATTTTTTAAAAAATGATAATATTTATATAAATTAATAAAATAATTATAATAATTCAAATATAAAATAAAGTATTCACCAAAATTTATAAAAATGAGTTTGTTAAGAAAATAAAATAAAATGTCATGAATTTATTTGTCCTTTATTTATGTAAAAACATAGTATTGTCAAAAATAAAACTAATTATGAAATATTTACTTTTTTTTCTATTTTTTTTTTAAAAGCATGACTTTTTAAATAAACTAAATTTTTTTTAAATGAAATTTTATACTATTTTTTAAAAAGAACAATAATTTTTTTTCAAAATATGTTTAATAAAATAAATTTTTATTTTTAGTAGAAATTGAAATACTCTATTTAAACAAGAAAATTAAAATTCAATAAATTTGAATTACCTTATCCAAACAAAACATTTGAAAAATAAATTATTTGAATTGAAAATTTTCAAATTTAATAAATTTTAAATTCTTATATTTAAAAATTCTTTATCCAAATGCGAAAAACAGCTTGTGAGTATGCAGTTATAGAATGTGCCATGAACTAACTTTTTCTTTGCTTTTTTTATTTTTAATATAAGAATTAACTTTTTGTTTGCAAGATATATCTACTATATTAAGCAAACACATGTTAGAATCAATAAATTTGAATTTCCCCGGATTATATTGATGAACACGCATCGTATATTAGGTTTTTGTTCTTCTTATCATTAAAAATATGGTGATATTAAAAAGAGAATATCATGATTATTTTATAAATAATTTTGAAAGGTCTTGGTTTACTAATTATGTTTTTCACTTTTTAACATTATCAATTTCTATTGGTTGAATAATAGTAAGAGAAATGTAAAAGAAAGAAAATAGTAACACAATATCCAAATTTTATACTAAACCCTTTTTAATGTACATATGCATAACTTGTATGCTTATTTTCACTTCATCACTTGTAAGGTTTCAATAAAAGAAACTTACAAAGTCAGAGTGGAAGTTCTAAAATAACAATTAATAATATTTCTGTTGCATTTACGTACATAGGTGACCGTTTTATTTGGTGATAAGCCACAATTTAATTTCATAAAAAACAAAAGAAAATGTGACAGTAGTTGATAACAGTAGGAATACTTCAAGAATGTATATATTAAATTAAATTAAATTTATACTATATGACAAATTATATATTACGTCCGTTTTAGACGCATTCAAAGAGATGATGTATACATGAAAATACCTAGAAGGCATAACGCGCCGAAACTTGTTGTCACGGAGTAATATTTAAAGATCAGCGTATATATCCTATGAAAGCTGAGTAACCAATTGAAATTGAAGTTAAAAACTTAATTAAAGGAGATCCATTTTTGTTTAAGAAAATGTCATAGGCGAATGAATCAAGTAATTCATTAAACCATATAAATAAACAATTACTTGATGTTAAGGTTTTAAACAAATAATATGTGAGAAGAAGAAAAGAGAAAAGTTTTCTAGGTTGTAAATTTAATGGAATCAATAGTCACACCAAAGATAATTGTCATTTTTTATAATGAAATAATAGTCAAAATTTGGATAGAAATGTACATGAATGAATACTTGACCAAGCGTCCTTGGGATGATTAACCTTGCAAGCAATTGGATGGAACATGTACGTACTTTTAATATTAAAAATAATAAAAGTTAGTTATAAGAAAGTATTAAACTAATAAAATGTTAACAACAATTACAGCGTAGGAACGAAGGGGCAAGCATGATTAAAAGTAGGTGGCGCGAAAACAACCGTCCCTACTTCTCCCTCCTTTTTCCCAACTGAAACCGTTTTCTCATGTTCCTTCCAATTTTTAATTGGAAACTTTTCTAGTAACAAGAAATTATCAAAGTTTAAATTTTATTTTTTTTTAACTCTTTTAGTTCGTTTCCTTCTCTGATTCCAAATCACGAAACTGCCATCGCCGGCGAAACTCAACTCAGGCGCCGGAACCTGAATCCTCTTTTCGTTTTTTTTTTCTTTGTTTAGGTTTCTCTGGCGTCGATTGGTTATTCTGTTGATGCGTGGAGTTTGAACTGCCTTTAATCCAATCGACCAGTGTAAGGTGTTAAAGTCGTATTAATTGAGTCAATCATGTTATGACTAATTTAGCAATATGCGGTTACAATTTTGTTTCTGAACAGTAGATTTATTTTTAAAATATAGTACTGCTGGTTGATTCTCTCGAAGATTTCAAGGCTTGGAACTCGTTTGTTGTTGATTGAAGGAAAGGAAGAATTTGGGAATAAGAATCACTCAATTCAATGCACTCTAGTACCAGTATTGTTTCTGTGCGATTACATGAACAGTGAAAAACACTTAAACGTGTCTTCTGTGAGTGAGACACGAACCTGCCAATCCATACATCTGTCATGGATCTCTGTTCGGAACCCTTTGTTTCTTTCAGGTAAAAAGGTTTTCTTTCCTTCTTTCTTTGGATTTCAGAGATATTCCCTTCATACCAGTCAAAATCCAAATTACTACTCCATTAAATATCATTATTTTTATTTATTTAAAAAAGTTGCAGGAAACAATGTATCTAAATCATGTTAGATTTTCACAATAGTTTTATAGGGATGGACAATGATCGTCCCTGCACGTGGACCTCCTTGTCTTTACCTTTCTCCCAAACAACAATACCACCACCAAGTTCAAACTTCGATTAAAGTATGGAAATATATATAATATTCTGTGTCTGTGTAGCTTACAAAACAAAAGGAGGTTCCATTGAAAACTCTCTCTGCTACAAGTTCTAAGACAGGAGGAATCAGGAAACTCTTGAAACAATTATGTTGTTATATGGTATGATAATTAGAGGTTTAATTAAGTTTAACTTGGTTTGTATGTGTGAGTGTTTGGGGAGAGTAGTGTATTGTAAGAGAGATTAGACACTTTATTTTCTTTTTGGGTAAGCAAGTTATGGCATCACTTTCACTGAATTCCCTTTCGAGAAAAGGAGTTGAGAGAGAAGAAGTTATAGGACAGAGTGGGTTTATGTGGAGGGAACCCATTGCCAGCCCACGCGACCATGGCATTCTCGTGAGAGAGACAAAAGGGGGGAAATTAAAGCCTCACTTCTCTTAGCCTACGCACTTCCCCTCTCTTATCCTGCGCACTCTATTATTCCCATTGATTCCACTTTCCAGTATCCCCAATTTCCGAGGGGACCCCCTTCCCCGGCAATTCAACCATTTTTTCCTTCTTCAGTTAAACCGTAACCAACGACAACGTTTCATGACAAAACGTTAAATGTACGTTGAGACAGTTTCCGCGAGTTTCTCTCACCCGTTACACCAGATGGTGTTTCCCCTCTCCATATTCTTCTTGCTGTGTCCTGATCTTGTTGGATTCGGGCCTTTTTCTATGAATAAAACATACCCACTTGCGTTCATTGCCTGTGATTCTCAAATTCCTTCAATAACAGATCTAAGTCTTTGTAAAGATGTGCGCTTTTCTTATTCTTCATTTTCCTTTTTTGATGGGGGTTTATTCTTTGCTTTTCTTTAGTTTCCCAGTCTGTAATATCTTACTTTATCTTCATTTGTGGCAGATTTATTGCAGGGAAAAGGATCTTCTTTCTGGATAATCTGTGCTGTTCATTTATTCCATTGAGTGTACACATGATTGCCAAACAGCCAAAGTTGCTAAGTTTGGTTTAGCTTTATGAAAACTTCCATCAATGTGGTCTAATTGGGATAGAGTGGATGGATGTATGTGAGTCAGAGCAAGCATTAAGGAAACATAGAACAAGAACAAGACAACCCTTGGTTCCTGCTGAAAAAAACAATGCAAACACCACCAGACGGTCCGCAACAAGGGAAATTAGCTCACGGTATAGGTCACCTTCACCTACTCCGGCAACCCCACGCCGATGTCCCTCTCCAAGCCTCACAAGGACAACACCACCTGCATCATCCAAATTGTTACCCAAAAGAGCTCAATCAGCGGAGAGGAAGAGGCCGGCAACTCCACCTTCCCCCCCACGTCCTTCTACACCTGTTCAAGAATCATCAATAGATGTGCAATTATCGTCCAGAAGGATGGTTGGTAGCAGAATGCCAGAGACCCTTTGGCCTTCCACAATGCGAAGTTTGAGCGTTTCTTTTCAGTCAGACACTATTTCCATACCTGTTAGTGTTTGCAAGAAGGAGAAACCAGTGACTAGTGCTTCTGATCGTACACTGCGGCCCAATTCAAACATAGCACACAAACAGGTAGAAACGCCAAATGTGAGAAAGCCTACGCCAGAGAGAAAGAGGAGTCCTCTCAAAGGGAAGAACGCATCTGATCAGACCGAGAATTCGAAACCAGTTGACGGATTGCATTCTCGATTGATAGATCAGCGTCGGTGGCCAAGTAGAATTGGTGGGAAAGTATGCTCTAGTGAATCAAATAGCGGTATTGATCATACTGATAAGACAGCTAGAATGTTGAACTCTTCAGCTCCGAGAATCGGTGTGTCTTCGCTGAGAAGATTGTCTTTACCGGGTGAAGCTAGTAAGCCCTTGCAGAAAGCTTCTAGTGATGGTGCAAGGCTAATGTTGCTTGTTGAAAGTGGTAGAATAGTAAGTCAGGTGAAACCGGTTGATGACCGTTTGCAAGTATTGAGATCTCACAAATTTGTTCCTGCAACTACATTGGATAAAACGGGATTAGCAGTTGCTGGAATCAGATCTCAGTCCTTTTCAACTTCCGGATCAAGGTTCCCATCACCTACTAAGACTTCAGTGATATCCTCTTCTAGTTCAAGAGGTGTTACTCCATCTCGGTCAAGGCCTTCAACTCCCCCAAGAGGGGTTAGTCCATCTCGAATAAGGCCAATTAATTCATCAAACCAATCCAACAATTCAATTTCAGTGCTCAGCTTTATTGCTGATTTTAAAAAAGGGAAAAAGGGTGCAGCCCTTATAGAAGATGCTCACCAATTACGACTTCTATACAACAGGTACTTGCAATGGAGATTTGTCAATGCACAAGCAGAGGATGTATTTTACATCCAAAATGCAACTGCAAAGGTAAGAATTACTGTATTTAACAAGCTGGCTTTACTCTTTAGTGTAGTTATTCTGCTTTACAGAACATTGTGTGTAGCAAATCATTTGCTTACATTTTACAAGAACTTGTTCAATGGTTCAGAAATCACTGTACAACGTATGGCATTCTACTTTGTCTATATGGGAATCAATTATTAGGAAGAGGATTAATCTCCAGCAGCTGCAGTTGGAACTGAAGCTGAATTCTATTTTGAATTATCAAGTAATAATTCTCTCTTGCCTAAAATATTTACCATTCTATATGCCGTCTATTATTGGTAATGATACACTATAAATACTTTTTTTCCTGACTTTCGCTTTGCTAATTTAACTTGAGATGGTTATTGTGGAGTTTATAAATGAGGCAAATATCCTCAGCAGATGCTGGCCCTCCTGTACACTACATTGGAAATTTATGTTTAATTGTCTATGCTAGTCTGTCATAACAGGTTATTCATAATTCATATTAATGGTTGATATAAATGATTATAGTTCATATGTGATGCTATTTTCTTATTTACATGTTTCAATTTCTTTTGATATTTAGTGATACTTTTTTTAATCGTGATCCTTTTACAATTAATGACGCAGATGACCTACCTTGATGATTGGGCTGTACTTGAAAGTGATCATATAGATGCTTTGTCAGGGGCTGTAGAAGACTTAGAGGCAAGTACTCTTCGTCTTCCTCTGACAGGAGAGGCAAAGGTATGCATCGTTTTTGTGTCTTTTGGTTTGATGACTACAAAGAGACACTAGCATCATTACCAAGCTTGCACGTTTACAGGCAGATATTGAACATTTGAAGCTTGCTATCTGTTCAGCTGTTGATGCCATGCAAGTCATGGGATCTGCTATATGCCCTTTGTTCTCTCTGGTGAGTTAATTGTTTAGTTCTACTGGTTTGACTCACATTATCACCTAGCTCGTGCTAGGCCAACACATTTAGTATCAAATTTTTTTATTTTTTCTTGTAGCTACTTATTGTATGTTTTTATTCCTTATGATTTTCCTTTTCCATTCAATGGAATAACCGTAATTGGTGTCTGAATAGGCGGAGAGCATGAATAATTTAATTTCAGAAGCTGCTATTGTATCAGCACAGGAAAAAGCTATGCTTGATGAATGTGAAGCGCTACTCAATTTTGCAACAGCTATGCAGGTAAGAGCCACGAAATAAGGCTTAAAAACTTGACTTATGCACGACAAATCTCTCGATTTTATTTTATGCTCAGAACGAGCATAAATTAAAGAACCATACTAGTATTCTAGATCTACAAGAACCTGGGTTGATTGTGTTAATGCAACTTTACTACTTTGCGGCCTGGGGCCTTCCTCTTTGGTCTAGCTTTATTTCCTAGTCTTGCGGATGGTGTCAGCAAAAATAGGGAAGTGGAAATTGCGGCTGTGGAATTTTCCTGTTTTTGAGCTGCAGTCCTTAGGTAGTTGTTGAGGAAAGTTGATCATATCATCATGTCAAAATGTTTTTGAGGATCAAAAGTTTATTTTGTTTCTGTTTTCGTATAATTTCCGCGGAAACTTTTTCTTCTGACATGCAAAGTGAAGTTCATTAGCTCTTTGCTACTCTGCCGTTTAACATCTGAAAAATATTAAAAAACTATTTTATGTTCTAAAAGCTGTTGGTGATGAGTGTGCAAATGTGTAAGCGCAAAATTTGCCCAGGTTGATGAATCATAAACGAAAATGTGGCTTAGGTACAGTATACCAAGATATGTGGCTTAAACAATTATGAACCATAAATCCTACTTTGCCAGTAATACAAGTGCTGGGATTAACATTATCCGTAGGTGTTTTTATCAGAGAACTACAGTCATGAACTTGAGTTGAATATTGCCGAGTATAACGTTAATCTTCATTATTATTTTTGGCGTAAACAGGTTGAGGAATATAGCCTTCGGACGCATTTCATGCAGATCAAGCAACCTTTTGGGTAAAATGTAACCAAACTCGAACAAGCATGACGCTGACCTGCTTCTAAGCTAACAAGAAGAAGCCTCTTGCGGCTGCAGCCAAATTATTGGGAAATTATAATTTCTGAGCGCCACAAATGTATTTAATTTTGTTTAAAAGATTCTTGGGGATGTACGGCTGAACTTCAAAGCATCAATACCCAAGATTCTTCACCATTGTAAATTTTTGTAGTAGGCTTCTTTGATACCCCTCCCCCCAAATATGTTGCAATTTATATTGTTCCATCAATTATCTTCATTTTTCTTTCTAGTCAATCCTGGTAGCCCAAGCCTTCCACTTGTAATTTTTTTGTATTAGGCAAAGGAAAAAGAAAATGCAAAGGAAAGCAGAAGTATTCCTTCTAGATCTACAATTTACATTCATCTCACAATTTGTAACAGAAAATGGCTTCTAAACTAGAAAATAACCTTTCGATGAAGTAAACATAGATATAATTTCATAATTATATCTATAGTTCTTTTCTGGTCAGTCAGAATAATCATATGTATGATAAAGATTTTCTTGTATTTAAAAAAACTTGTATTTAAAAAAATTGTTTAAATATTAAGATAAATTAAAAAAAATGCTAAAAAATTGTTTAAATATTAAGATAAATTAAAAAAATACTAAAAAATTGTTTAAATAATCACATGTGGTAGCTATGATATTGTTTTCAACACGAAAGGTATAGTGAATAGTGTCTGAACTGAACAGCTGACTAAGGTGGTGGTGCATGCAGATGATGCGAGGGGACATCAGCCGCAACACGTTCCTGGCTCTGATCAACAAAGCGTGCACTCTCCCACACCTAGCCGAAACCCACGCGCAGCTCATCCACAACGGTTACCAGAACGACCTCGCCAGCGTGACCAAGCTCACGCAGAAGCTCTTCGACGTGGGCGCCACTGGTCACGCACGTGCCCTCTTCTTCTCCGTTCCCAAACCCGACATCTTCCTCTTCAACGTCCTCATCAAAGGCTTCTCATTCTCTCCCAACCCCAACGCCTCCTCCATTTCCCTCTACACGCATCTCCGCAAAAACACTACCCTCTCCCCCGACAACTTCACCTATGCCTTCGCCGTCGCTGCTTCCCCCAATCACAACCTCGGCATGTGTTTGCACGCGCACGCCATCCTCGATGGCTTCGCCTCCAACCTCTTCGTCGCCTCTGCGCTCGTTGACTTGTACTGCAAGTTTTCTCACGTGGGGTATGCCAGGAAGGTGTTTGATAAAATGCCCGACAGAGATACTGTTTTGTGGAACACCATGGTTACTGGGTTGGTGAGGAATTGTTGTTATGAAGATTCTGTTGAAGTTTTCCGTGACATGATTGCACAAGGGGTGCGGTTAGATTCCACCACAATGGCTACGGTTCTTCCCTCAGTTGCAGAGATGCAAGAGTTGAGAATTGGTATGGGGATTCAGTGTATGGCTTTGAAACTTGGGTTTCATTTTGATGACTATGTTTTGACTGGTTTGGTTTCGATGTTTTCAAAATGTGGGGATGTTGACACAGCGAGGTTGTTGTTTGGGATGATTAGTAAGCCAGATTTGGTTTCTTATAATGCCATGATTTCTGGGTTTAGTTGTAATGGTGAGATTGAGTTTGCTGTGAAGCTTTTCAGAGAATTGCTTGTTTCTGGTGAGAGAGTGAATTCTAGCACAATGGTTGCGTTGATTCCCGTGTCTACTCCGTTTGGGCATTTGCATTTGGCTTGTTGTATCCAGGGGTTTTGTATGAAGTCTGGTACTATTTTGCATCCATCTGTTTCAACTGCACTCACTACTAGTTACAGCAGGCTAAATGAAATGGATTTGGCCCGCCAGTTATTTGATGAATCATCTGAGAAAACTGTGGCTGCTTGGAATGCTATGATTTCAGGTTACACGCAGAATGGTTTAACGGAGACAGCGATCTCTCTTTTTCAGGAGATGATGGCAACTGAATTTACTCCAAATCCAGTTACAATCACAAGTATTCTTTCAGCTTGTGCTCAACTAGGAGCACTGAGTTTTGGTAAATGGGTTCATCAGTTGATTAGAAATAAAAATCATGAGCAAAACATTTATGTCTCGACTGCTCTGATTGACATGTATGCCAAGTGTGGGAATATTTCAGAAGCTTGGCAGTTATTTGACTCAATGAGTGAAAAGAATTCTGTCACTTGGAATACTATGATTTTTGGTTATGGGCTCCATGGGTATGGGCATGAAGCACTTAAACTTTTCAATGAGATGTTGCATTTGGGGTTGCAACCTTCTAGCGTTACTTTTCTTTCAGTTTTATATGCGTGTAGTCATGCTGGTCTGGTAAGAGAAGGAGATGAAATTTTCCAGTCTATGGTCAATAAATACAGGATTGAGCCCCTAGCTGAGCACTATGCTTGCATGGTGGACATTCTAGGACGAGCTGGACAGTTACAAAAGGCCTTGGAATTTATAAGGAAAATGCCTGTAGAGCCAGGTCCTGCAGTCTGGGGTACATTGCTTGGTGCTTGCATGATTCACAAAGACACAAACTTAGCCCGTGTGGCTTCAGAAAGGTTATTTGAACTGGATCCAGGGAGTGTAGGATACTATGTCTTACTTTCTAATATATACTCTGTGGAGAGAAACTTCCCTAAGGCTGCTTCAGTACGGGAAGTAGTTAAGAAAAGAAAACTGTCAAAGACTCCAGGGTGCACTCTAATTGAGGTTAATGGGACCCCACACGTCTTTGTATGTGGTGATCGTTCTCATTCCCAAACCATAGATATCTATGCAAAGCTGGAGAAGTTAACAAGCAAGATGAGGGAGATGGGGTATCAGTCAGAGACAGTCACTGCTTTGCATGATGTGGAAGAAGAAGAAAAGGAGCTCATGTTTAATGTTCATAGTGAGAAGTTAGCCATTGCTTTTGGCCTTATTAAAACTGAACCTGGTACCGAGATCAGGATCATCAAGAATCTTCGAGTTTGTTTAGATTGTCACACCGCAACTAAGTATATTTCAAAGATCACACAAAGAGTAATTATAGTAAGGGATGCTAACAGATTCCACCATTTCAAAGATGGGATATGTTCTTGCGACGATTATTGGTGAAGCTGAACAAAATATTGTTCACCAATCAAGTTATATGCAGATTATTGGTGAATCTGAACGAATATGCAATTTAACTGCTTTTGGGTCACTGTTGGTAGAGAAATGCGGGAGACCTAAATGAAAGACAAAATCCGGGCATGCCTCAAGATCAATGGGAAACCATTTGGGAAGCTGATCAATTATCCATTGATAACGTAAGCCAGATTTCACAGATTACAGATGTTAGCCAGAGTGCAGTACCATGAGCATCAATAACTGGATGCAAGATTCTATACTGAAGGAATAGAGTAAGAATGAAAAGCCGGACCACAAGAATAAATTTTTTTAAGGACTGAACTGCCTGAGAGTCTGCGTTTTCTTGAAGAGTAGCTGTCCCGATTCGTCACTCCTTCACCAGTTTATAGTACACAAAGTATGGAGTTCAAAACACATGGTTATTAGAATAGCATCATATGCTTCCTCCATTAGGAACATGGCCTAATTAGGATCAACTTAGGCATCAGTTTCAGTAAGTAGAGTGCCTCGGTGCAATTCATGTCCTTTCCATCCAATTTTGCAATAACTGTTTCACGGAAAATGTGCTACACATAATAAGCTAGTGCTCTTGCATTTCTTTCTCTCTCTTTTTCTTTTTTCGTTTTTTTTTTACTTATAGCAAGAAGAGAATGTTGCTGCTTCGTGATTCTACTCATTACATCAAATTCCAAATTCAAAAAAAAAAGAAAAAAGGTAACTTTTAAAACCCCAAAACCTTTTAATGACCAAGACATTTACATTAGCTTCTATATCATCGTTCAGCAGGTCAAATTATGCAGTTTTTATGCATGCTTTTGGATTAAATGTAATAACTAATGCGCTAGATGCCTGTGATAAAACATTAACAATATATACTAACTTGCAACAATGTATAGGTAAACCTATAACTTTGATTTACTTTCCAATCCTTGGGCATTTTCAGCCGAAACAATTGTTAACCAAAACATCAACCAGTACGTGTACAAAGATCCCAATTTTCAATCTTTTTTCATCCTTCTACATCTAAACTTCGTAGTTCACACATCAATCAGCACAATCAGGAATTTACGTACATCTTCAAATGATGTTCACAAGATGATACTATAGGAAAACCAGTCTTTCAACAGTTGATTCCGCATAGCTTGGTATCAGGTCCCTTGGTTTTTAATACAAATGGGTCAATTCTTACCCAAAGTAAGGAGAAAATAGAAGCCAATAGAACTGACCATATAACGACTATGGTGGGTGTGCGGTTTTGGCGACCCATCAAACCTTTAAGGAATGGATAGAGATGAACAATCACCCAAAATGAAAAGAATAGTTTTCCAAATAGAGGTCCCCAAGATTGGTACCCATTGTTTATGGCATCTGATATTCCAGCAACAACCCCAACAATGTTTATTATTAAGATAGTGGTTGGAGGAATCAGGAGAGTAGTCCACTTAAAGGCATATAATTCACCAAACTCTTCATCATCGGCTGCCTTGGATGTAACGGTGAAGTTGGTGTCTATTCCTGCCAAAACCTTCAAAAGACCTTGTATGACGGCAAAGAGGTGAGCTGACACACCACCAATGACCCAGAATTGCTCGTTTCTCCACCATTCCTCAATGCTCACTCCACTCCATTTCAACTCAAGAAGGCCAGTTGCAATGATTGAAGAGAATAGAGCAACGAAGTACAAACCAGCAAAAGTGCTTATCTGGATCATCATCAATAAAAAATTATTTTTGTGAGCAAAAAGAAAAACTATTGCAATCCATTCTATAAATAATTATGGAATTAAGTCCTAGTGTCCTACCGCATAAGATAATTATGAACTTTCATATGCTTTTGAAGGTAACATTATGGAAATTTGGTATGTAATTAAAAAATATGTCATGTCAGCCTAACTCATTTAGTAACTTGAAGGGAACAGAATAATGTTACCGGTGGCATGATGAATTTATCAGTGAGTAAACAGACAGCAGGAAGAATACAGTAGGCAACTAGAGGTATGGAAGTGAAGGGGTAGACAGTTGTGTTAGCATAGGCAAATCGCTCAAGCCACTTCAGCTTCCCTTCCTTATAGCCATACCATAAAGGGCAATGGCGACTGAAGAAAATCTCAATGGAGCCAAGGGCCCAGCGAAGCACCTGATTAAGCCTATCTGACAAATTGATAGGAGCTGTACCCTTGAATGCAGGTCTCTTTGGCATGCAATAAATGGATCTCCAACCACGGCAATGCATCTTAAATCCTGTTAGAATATCCTCTGTAATAGACCCATAAATCCAACCAAGCTGCATATTTGGAAAGCAAAATAGCATAGATAAGTTGATTTTCTTAGTGGGAACAAATATGGTAAGATATCAAGGAGTCTCTAAGCTGTTGTTCTTAGTGCTACCTCAATGCCCCATTCAGTTTTGTCTTCATATCCACAGCTGATTACATGAATGGCTTCTTTAAGCTGGCTTGCTGGACTTGAGGAAGGAGGCACACCACCCTCTTCCATTAAGGTTGAAGTCACAAAAATAGATGACTGCCCAAATTTCTTCTCAAAATTAATCTGGGACATCAGCACCTCTTTGTCATCATCGATTCCTATTAGACACGTAACGTGGGTTAGAAAAGGTTAAAATGAGATATATTTGGATTGACGTTACTGTCAACGTTAGTGATTAGGAATATTAGAACCTCTTAGGCTTGCTGCCTCTCCATTTGCATCTTTCCCTTCGTACTTAACCTTCTTGCGCTTTCCAAAACATGGGCAGCAATCACAGCTTATCATTTTTGGACGCTTTGGATCCTTGGGAGGATTATAGCCATATAAAGCTTGTCTCCTAAATACGCACCCTGTGCCAACATATGCAGGACCTTGAATACCATCTAGACCCTTCATGTTAATCTGTAGACAAAAAGAAATGGAAATGGTTAATATTAGCTTCTACAACAAAACAAAAAAGTAAAAATAAATGCTTCAAAGAAAGTCCTTGACATGCTGATAGCGTGTTTCTTGCAATGACTTACATCAAAGAAAACTGTGTTCCTATTGGCATAACGATCATGCCTATCAATGCCATCAAATCTTTGAGGAAACTGGACATAGCAGATCTTCTTCCCAGTTTGGGGGTCCATTAAGAAGCACATGGCCTCTCGAGCAGCCTTGCTGTTATTGACATAATGATCACAATCCAAGTTCAGCATGAAAGGAGCGTTTGTGAGCACAGCAGACACCCGAATCTTAAATTACATTAATAATGGAAGAGTCAAGTACTATTAGTGGCTCATAAAGGTGAATAGACATCATAAAAACAGCCAAAAGTACTCAGAAAACTCTACCAAAGCATTCATAGCACCAGCTTTCTTGTGGTGTTGGAATCCAGGCCTTTTCTCTCGAGAAACATAAACAAGACGTGGAAGCTCGTTTCCTTCAGTATCATGTCCTCCACTGTGACCGAGAAAGACTTGAATCATACCAGGATGATCCTTAGTATTGTTTCCTGGCCATGGTGTCCCATCCTGCATAATCCATCCTCCTTGGGGAACCTTCTGAGCTTTTGCCACGAGTGCATTGATCCTAACCTTAAACTCTTCATATTCTCTCTGTCAAACACCCAATAGCAATGAATAAGCCTTAAACTAGCTTCTAAACTCCATATTTTCAAGTACTAGTCTGATAGATAAGAGATACAAACCTTCATAGCTCGACGCTCCTTAACAAAGGTAGGCTGCACCTTGTCCTTGAGGTAGTCAATTTTCTCACAGAAGTACATCTCTGGTGCTCTAGGTTCTATAGTAAATTTCTTGCAGAACGGTACCCACTTCCTAGCAAACTCTGCAGTTTCTGACAGAGCTTCAAATGTACACATAGAAGCTCCGTCATCAGAAATGTAACATGATATCTTATCAACTGGGTAATCCATGGCCAAGATTGAAAGAACAGTGTTGGCTGTAACCAAAGGAGGTTCCTTCATGGGATCCACGGTACTGACAAAGACATCCACTGGAGCAAGCATGTTGGGTTCACCTTCGCGCTCATACCTAATAAACAACGTTTTCGTCACCAATATATGTTGGAACTTTTGGATTTCAAGTTAACAGCAGAATGATACAACAGCATGAGTGAAGGTTTCTTTTACCTGATCGAAAGACGATCAAGGTAGGTCTCTCGATCAATGGGAAACCATTTGGGAAACTGATCAAGGATCCATGAAAAAGCAAACCAGATTTCACATATAATAGAAGTTAGCCACAACCCCAATGCATCATGTACAGGATTCATAAGTCTATATCGGAGGAAGAAGGCAAGGATTACAAGGCGTGCCACTATCACCATCCTATATGGATTAACTTTGCTGGAGGCTATTGGCACCTTCCTTGATAGTGGTTGCCTTGCTTCATCTAACCTGCACCATTTTACATCATATAGAGCAGTTAATTTATTTCTATCATTGCTATCAATTAAAGTTTGTTCGCAGAAACTGCATCACAGTTTCCTAATATTGTAGTACTGTAAGCATACATGGCTGTATCTGGATCCTCATCAGGTTCAGGCCCCAAATTTCCTTGTTGAAACTTCCAGTCGTCCATTCTATCTTCTCTGGTTTCATTTCCATTTCCTGCTTCGATCACAGCATGCCACATTGTAAATAAATCTTACCATGTTGAAGTAGACTAAAAGAAGAATTTTAGAGTTGTAATATAAGTGCCAAATGTTAAAGTCTCAATAACTAGCAGCCTGAATTCTTTTTTACAGTGTACATCAATGTCATCAGTATTCACTCATCAATATCTAAGAGATAAGGCTATAAACTACGTCTTACTAGGACCAGACGCTGGATATGGGTGCACTCGATTATGCAGTGTAGAAGCTATCTGGTCCCCATAATGAGACTTTATTGGGAACTCTCCACTAACCTGTATGATGCATGCAAACTTATTACAAGTCTATTGAATATAGGAAATCTTAGAGTATGAGATGAGTTAATGATTTGCGAATCTTACAGGCCGAGAACGACCACCAGCAATAACAGCTGGAAATTGAGTATTCTCATCATCATCAAGACCTCTTCCGTAGCTCATCTTCCCATGCAGCATGGCCTCGGCAGAATGGTTATGCTTGTTCATTTGTTCATCCATGTTGAATTCATGTTCAATATCATCCACATCTTCCTCATCATCATCTCCCTCAACACGAGGACTCCCTTAATTAGCAAAATCAGAACACAATGAATTAACAGTTTCCTCGTTTTTCCCATTTTAATCCAACCAACTAAATTCGATGCTACTTACTACTTAGTAGCTAGCTACATTTAGTAACAACTAAATCCATTAAAATTATGCATGACAAAGACTGCGTTTGGATAAACAACATAACATTAAAATTTTATTATACAAGTATTTATGTACAAGTTATTTCTACAACCGAAGAGGAAATATAATATAGTTAAATCGTTATACATAAGTTGCAAGTTTTCACAAGTTATTTCAGAGAATTTATCACAACAAGCTAAAAACAGTCAAACTATTCCATAAGTTCTCTCAAATAGTTGTAAAAGTATTGATATTACAAGATAACTAGAAAAGTGCTTATACGATTGAAAGTTGGTTAAAAAAATTGTACCTTTGAGACGCTTGTATCTGGTCTTGCATTGTGGACAAACTTGTCTCCCTTCTCTTCTTTCATACTCATAGCATGGTCGACATGCCGGAAAACCACACTCATTGCAGGCCACAAACAAGTCTCCATCCACCGTGAGTCCCACATCATCGCCACATATCTCACACACTTGGCCATCCAAGTTCTTCAAAGGCTTGTACTGCACCAATTTAAAAAACACAATATATATATATGTACATCAACAACTGTTTATGAAGACAAGGACAGTCAAATTAATACCCCTTTTACTTGATTATGTCTAGTAGCTTTCATGCATGCATGGCAATTGGCACTTAGTAAATTACCTCTTCATGGCCATGAATAACAACGAGCTCGTTGCGATTGTGAGAACCAGCGACCAGTCCAGCGCTGGCTTCCATGGTGAATGGGACAATGTGACACAACAATAGTAAGGTGGTGAGGTTGAGAACAAGTTGATTACTATGTTTTATATTTCATGTTTTATGAAGGAAAGGAACGCTTCTAGTTGTAGTTGTAGTTGTAGCTTTTGGTTTGTTTCACCTAATGTGTCCAAATAAGGGCTGCATGTTGTTGGTTGCAGGGTCTCCATTGCCTTGAAGTTAAGCTTCTTCCTTCTTCTTTTTTTCAACCACCGTCTCCTTCATGCAATCATCAACAATGACAACACGTTGCTGAGGTGTATATCTTGCGCTTCGTTGCTTCTCTTTTTTTCTCTTTCCTCCTTATTTTTCAAGACGCTTCATATCATTTCATCTCTCCATACGTTGTCTTTACTTCCTTTTATATAATATTTCTTTGTAAAATGAACAATGATTTTTGTTATGAGAAATTGTATTGTACAAGAAAAAATATAATTCATTTTATGATAAAAAAAAAAAGAAAGGGAAATATAACTGATGTTGTGCAGATAAAAAAAAATAACACTATGAAAGACTTAATTAACTTATTTATTTTTCTGAAAATATCTTCTTTTTTTTATTTTAATCCTTTAAATTTTTGTTTTTATTTTATTAGTGAGAATATTTTTTTAAAAAAATATTTTTTGTTATTAATTATTTAACCTTAAATAATGATATAATTAACGTTTTGTTATGTAATTTATTTCAGGTTAATGACTTCTAAAAAATCAAATATTATTTTTAGTAGATTTAATCAACTTTGGATCTACTATAACAAAAACAACTTTGAATCTCTGGCAAGAATATCTTCTTGTTATTTTAATCCTTCGAAAATTAATTTTATTTTAGTCTATAAAATATGTTTTTGTTTTAAAATAGCTTTTGTGGTTAGATGTTTAATGTTAAGTGGTGAAACAACTAACATTTTGAATATTAGTAGCTTCATGCCACCGAAAATTGATAATATATGATAAATTTATTAATTTTTATAATAAATACATTAAAAATCATATTAGGAGTTATTTTTATTAATTGATAATATAATAACATTCATAATTATTAAACTCTTATAATAATTATTTTTAAAATTCATCTCAATAATTTTTAATTAGTTAATAAAATAAAACTTAATAATATAGTACAATTAATTTCTTAATACTAAACAAGATAAATTTGTTTAATTTTTATCATTTATTTATTATTAAGACTGAGAATTGAACAGGTACCTTTTTTTTGTTTATGGCTAAATAAGTTTTTAGTATCCAACTTATTGTAAGTTAAATTTTTTAGTGCTTGTTATATTTTATGCTTAGGGTTAATATTCAAGTTTTAATATTTTTTTGTTTATGGCTAAATAAGGTTTTAGTATCCAACTTATTGTAAGTTAAATTTTTTAGTGCCTTGTTATATTTTATGCTTAGGATTAATATTCAAGTTTTAATATTTTTTTCATTACATTTAAGAGTAATTCTAGTTAATAGACTTAAATGAGTAGACTTGCTTACTAGATTATAACAACACATGTCATTATCTTGGCAATTCAATCCACATGACATAACAGTGAAATAAGCTTTTAGTATGCGAATTATGTTAGGTTAAATTTTAGCACCCTAATTTGATGTTAAACTTTCTATCACTTATAAATATTACCCTAATTAAGATATCTCTATTAATTAATTATTAATTAGGCATGTTTAATGGCCGAACTAGTAACATGTATCCACTACTAATTGACATATAGCTATTTATGTATCACACAATCAAAAAACTTAATTAAATTGTAATTATCATGATCTTAATTTTGTATAACATGTGGATAATCATAGTTCAACACATAGTGGAAACATGTTATTAGTTATCTAATTAGCATATATAATCATAGATTAATGAAAGTTTATCAGTAATGGTGATTTTTTTGTGATGAAAAATTAAATAAGTACTAAAAATAGATATCAAATAACAAAGATGCTAATATTTTTGTATGACATATGGATAACCATAGGTTAATCATACACATTTATTAGTCGTCTTATTAGCATGTATACAATCATCCATTAAAGTCTATCAATAATGATAACTTTTTATGTGAGGGAAATTAAATAACTAGTAAAAGTTTATATAAATAACAAGATATTAATATTTACAAAATACCTAAACAATGATGATTTGGTATTAAAGAACATGGATCCTAATATAATCTAACATATTAAAAAAAAACAATCAATATACCTAAAACCTTGTCTTTGAAAAGTATTAAGTATTAACTATTGATATGTTTTTAGAATGATGAACTTTTTTCCTGACGTATCTAACTAACGAGACTATTTATAGGAGCAATGAAGTTCTCACGTTTCAGGTTGTAAATTTTATAGAGCAGATGACACTTTGAACTCAAGGTAGGAAATCCTTTGAAATAAAAAATAATAATCTAGGAAATCATATGGTATACACCTTGCTTTAAGGAAATGAGTTAAAATTCAAAATTGTGATATATACAACATAAGACTCTTCCTCGATTATTTCACTCAATCAATTTCTTAGTTTTTTTATATATTAAATATTAGTAATGTTAGTTTTTGTTATTGGTGAGTATCAAACTCACCATCATTCTCCACTTTCTTCATTCTTTAACTTACTAAATCACTTTAGATTTCCTCAATCAATTAATTTCTCAATTATTTTGTTAGAGAAAATTATCATAATATCTAATATATGACATAGTGATTTTTTTATCTACATTTATTAAATTTAAAAAAACAAAAACTACTTAATTTTAAGTTTTTAAATTCATAAAAACAACATTGTTTGATTTTTAAATTTAAAATATTGTTATCAAATCTTAATTTCACTAGAATCATTTCTCATCATGAAACGAACCAAAAGCAACCGATGACCTATGACCAAAGACCAATAATTGGTGACTGGTGATCGTGATTGATAATTAGTAGTCCCGTGACGACTGGTGACCTATGACTGATGACTAGTGGCATTAGAGGTGATGACCAATGATTGACATTTGGAGTAGCGGTCGATAACCAGTGGTTCAAGGTAACAATGGGTGACAAATGTTTGGAAGTGGAGGCCAATAATGACAATCAGAGGTGGTAGTCGATGACCGTGGTCAAAGGTGACAACCGATGACCAATAACCAAAGGTGGTGGTCGGTGACCAAAGTTAGGAATGATAGTTGAAAGTGACAATCAATGATCGACGGTTGAAGGTGGACGTTAGTGATCAGCGATTAAAGGTAACAGTGAGTGATTGACAGTTAGAAGTGGTGATGATGACTGATAGTTGAAGATGACAGTTGGTGACGAGCTATCAAAAGCGGTGAATGAAGGTGGTGAGTGATGTTAAGCGATGCAATGACTTGAACAAAAATAAAAACAAAAATATATCAAGAGAAAATTTTATTATTTTTCAAAATAGATAAAAAATATTTTAAAAATAACTAAAAAAATAAAATTAGAATTTTTTTGTCACAGCTCTCTGTTTCTAAAATAAATTTTACAATTAAAAATCAGAAACTCTGTAAATGAGACCTAAATTTTTATGATTTTCAAAAAATAAACTATTTTTATCAAATTAGTTACAAATATTTTTATCTTTTTTTATTTGATTTGATTTTAAATTTAAAAAAAATATATTAACATCAACATTACAAGAAAATAGTGTTTAAAAAACTAAAAATATTTACTTAATCATTAATGCTATCTCAGTATGCACTAAAAATTAGGAACATATTAGACCAGAAGAAGGTGCCATTGACATTAGTTTTGTTTTTTTATAAATCAAGAAATATTTTACTCAATAAATTACAAAATTTAAGTCAAATATATTGTGGGAACTAAAAAACAAAAAACCATTAAGCCTAAAATGTGGGTTCATAACTCATTTAACAAACAAAATGTGGATTCATAATTCCTTTGAATGTTAATCTCGCAATGACACCATTTTTAAAAGCTTAGTTGTATTGTTTAAATAATATCATTTATTCCATGAATATAACCTTTAAATTAATTGCATCTCTAGCCTTCCACATACACTACATGCCGACGAACCAAAATGACATTAGTTGATGTCCTAACATGAAAATGTTTTACATCTTCCACAGGGAAATGTAATTATCTTCTTATCGGAGGATATTTATCGACTTATCTATTGACATTTTCTATACTAGCGAAAACATAGGCATTATTGCGATTGTGTATTCGCATTTTTTTTTAATATGTTATAACAAATTTAGGATTTTAATTTAATATATTTTGTAATAACATGATAGAATATGAATAATTCATTGTACCATTTTGCGTATAATATGATAGAATATTTTTTTTTTAATTTGTATATTTCTTTGTTTATGATTACATGATACAAACATGTCAGATGGTCAACAAATATGACAAATTTGCACTGAATTTGAGAAAATTGGAAGAGGAAAGAATTTGAATAAAATTCAAAATGTTGTTTTGCTTGTGTATTTACATTTTTATTAAAAATATTAATGATCAAAGGTATACATTTATTAACAAAACTTATATTTGTGACAGTGGAATGAGTCATTAAATGTTTAGAAGGGTAAAATAGTCATAAAGTGTTATTCCCATTATATCATATAATATATAATATTATAGATTATTAATTATACATATAGATTATAAATAGTAAGGCAATCAAGTATGTTGAATATAAATGGTTTAAAGTAATTTTTTTCTTAAGGTTATAAGGTTGATCGAGTGACAAAGTTTACATTTGGCGAGGAGAGGTTCTTGGTTTGAATCCCTCCTATGACAAAGTAGTTTATTTTTTTAATTTTCAAATAGGTATTAGGGTAGAATAGGTATTTTGAAAAGTGAACATCAAAAGGGTGAATTCCCTTTATTAATAGTATAAATAATATATAATATAATATTATAGATTATTGATTGTACATATAGATTGTAGATAGTAGGCCAATTAAGTATGTTGGATATAAATATTTTAAAGTAATTTTTTTCTTAAGGTTATAAGATTGATCTAGTGGCCAAATTTACATTTAGTGAGGGAGAGGTTGTGGGTTTGAATCTCTCCTATGACAAAGTTTTTTTTTTTTAATTTTCAAATAGGTATAAAAGTAAAATAGGTATTTTGAAAAGTTAACATCAAAAGGGACAATTCCCTTTATTAGTAATATAGATTAAAATTCTCTTTATTAATAATATAGATTAGACATGATTTTTATTGTTGTGTTGAAAGGTTAGGCAATGCATTACCCAAAAAAAGCTAAAAAAAAGGTGCACTCAACATCCCAAATAAAAAAGATTTCAGTGCAAAAAGCAAATGATATTACTCAGATTTAATTACATTTTTAGATTTTCTTTTTTTTGGGTGAAGTATTAATTTTTACGATTTTAGATTTTGAACTATGTTAGATACTTATATAGTTATATTTTTGCCTTGATTTATATAAGTTTTTTGTCCTTGACGTTTCACCAAGAATGACTTTTAGTCCATAAAATTAGAAAATATTTGTTTTCATCCCAGAATTTAAATTATTTTATCCGTAAAGTTTGTCTGTTAGGGTGTTTCGTTAGTAGATGTTAAGGTGGTGAAACACCAAATAAAACGTGGTAAAAATTTGTTGATGTGGATTTTTTTTAATTAGCCTTTATTTTTTAATTAGCCTTTGTTTTTTAATTAGAAACTTAGTTGGGGCTCCATTTCTCTGTCAGTAATTTGAAGATCAATTTGAGACTTTTGTGCCCTAGTTATGACGACAAGAACGGTGTGAACATGGAGTGAGTGAAACGGGTTAACAGCAACGCGAAACATAAGCTGGGAACAGTGTAATTATGTGGTTCATCGACATTGTTGGTGTTTGTTAACAGAGTAACACGAAGACATTCTACCTATTCGGTAGTTTGACATTGTTGTTATGAGCTCAGTGGTGGGGCTTTGAAGTCCAACCTCTATTTATGGGCTCACTATAGTACTATACGTGTTGGATAGCTTCTAACAAGGTAAGTTATTGTTAATAGTGTTGTTGCGAGTTAGTGATTGGGCTAGGGTTTGGATAAACTTCATTGTAATTTTTAGTTTCTCTATGCACTATTTTACCGCTTGTAACTATTTAGAAAATTTGACATTTAATATATAATTTCTCTCTGAATAAATTTGCTTTAATTACTTTGAATGTGCATAAAGTTGGTCTGAGTTATAGATAGGTTTGCTCTTATTTGTACGTTGACTTGTACATAGACTTGGTCTGAATTATCACCTTTGATGAATTAGGTAGTAAGAATATGTAGGCCTTAGGTTTGTATTTTAATAGTTATTGGTGTTTTCAATGAATAAATAGGATGGCATTTGGTTGTGTTCCATCACATGGGTAAATTTGTTAATGAACCATTGTTGCATTATGAGGATGGGGAAGTGCATGCAATGTATGGACAGGACAATGATAGATGGTCTGGATTTGAAGCAAAAGGTTTTTTGGACAACTTCAATTATGATCAACCTTGTGCTAAGTTGTGGTGGAAACCAAAAGAATGTCTTTTTGAAGGTAATCTTAGGCCATTTGAAACAAATGTTGATGCAATGGAACTAGTTAACTATGCAATTAGTAACAAGTGTGAAGTAGGTATATTTGTTCAACATAAAGTATCAACTGTTGAGGTTATTGAATTAGTAGATGGTGGTGTAAATGAGAATGACAGACGTAGCTAGTGTGATGGAGCAGGTTAGAGGGAGGGTGCTAGTATGAATGAGACAGGTAATCACTTTGATGGAGATGTGTAGGCTAAGAATGCTGGTCATGATTACAAACTTGGTGAGAACATGGTTGATGTTGAGACTAAGGGTGCTGGTGACAAAGATAGAGGTGGTCAGTATGATGGAGATGTCCATAGTCAGGGTGATGGAGCAGGTCAAGGGAAGGGTGTTGGTATGAATAGGCTGAGAATGCTAGTCATCATGACAAGCCTAGTGAAAACATGGTTGATGTTGAAACTGAAGGTGCTGGTGACAAAGATAGAGGTGGTCAGTGTGATGGAGATGTCCATGGTCAGGGTGAGAGAATAGGTGGTCTGGGCCATAGAACTGGTCAAGATGAGGGTACAAAAAAGGATTAAGGTGCAAAAGAGGATGGTCAGGGTAAGGGTGAATTTTTTAAGGACTTCATAGCTGGTGAAATGAATGAAATACATGATTTAGAAGATAGATGTCAAACTGAAGAACTGAATATTGAGTTAGAGGATGAAAATGGGGTGTTTAAGGCAAAGAATGTGGTTTTCAAAAGAAAAGTTATGTGTAAGGAGTTCCAGTTTAAGTTAGGTATAGTGTTCAAGTTATTGAAAGAGTTTAAGGAAGTTATTTTGAAGCACTAAATTTAGGTATGGTGTTTAAAGGAAAGAATTGAATATCAGACTAAAGAACTGAATATTGAGTCAGAGGATAAAGATAGGGTGTTTAAGGTAGAGAATGTGGTTTTCAAAATAAAATTTATGTGTAAGGAGTTCCAGTTTAAGCTAGGTATAGTGTTCAAGTCATTGAAAGAGTTTAAGAAAGCTATTTTGGAGCACTGAATTTAGGTATGGTGTTTAAAGGAAAGAATATGGTTTTCAGAAAAACAAAAATATGTGTAAGGAATTCCATTTTAAGCTAGGTATAGTGTTCAAGTCATTGAAAGAGTTTAAGGTAAATATGGTGAATTATTTAAGGACTTCATAGCTGCTGAATTGAATGAAATGCATGATTCAAAAGATAGATATCAGACTGAAGAACTAAATAGTAAGTCAGAGAATGAAGATGGGATGTTTAAGTTAAAGAATGTGGTTTTCAAAAAAAATGTGTAAGAATTTCCAGTTTAAGCTAGGTATAGTGTTTAAGTCATTGAAAGAGTTTAAGGAAACTATTTTGGAGCACTCTATTATGAATGAGGTTGAAATGAAATTTGTGAAAAATGATGTTGTGAGGGTGAGAGCAGTATGCAAACAAGATTGTGGCTTTGTAATTTATGTTAGCAAAGTCACGGATAAGACTACTTTTAGGGTGAATACACTAGGCATGGCAATGGAGCGAGGTCGGGATGGGTATGACATTTTCATCCCCATCCTTGTTTCCAAAACTCATCCCCATCCCTATATCCAGTGGGTATGAGATTTAAGTTCACATCCTCATCTCTGTCGGGTATTGGGTATACTCATACCCATCCCATACCCGCAAAAAAAAATTATAATAATATTTTAGTAAAAAATAATTTCTTTGAATATAATTATATTAATTCAAAAGTTATCTAATAAACACAAAGTTCGTAATTTGTTAATTACATGTCAAATTTTTCTCTTTTTTTATAAGATAAATAAATATTTTAGTGATTAAAATAAGAGTGCGGTGAGGTAGATACGAGGACGGGTACGCATATGGGGTAAGTATGTATATCTTCATCCCTATCCCCGACTTAACAAATTGAGTATTCCACATACTCATACTCATGCTCGATCAAATCGGAGATTCCACGCCAATTTCAGGGTGGGTTAAGGGATGACCCATGGATACAAGTTTATCTGCCATCCTTAGAATACACTAGTCGCTATGCATACTTGTAGCACAATATTCGAAAACAAAAATGCAAAGGCTACTTGTATTGTAAAGATCCTTATTGGTAAGATTAGCATGTCTAATAAGATGAGTGCAGTTGAGGTTGTTGAGATGGTGAAAAAATCATATCATATTAGTATAACTAACTGTACAACTCTTAGAGCAAGGAAGTTAGCAATAGAAGTTGTTGATGGGGATGCAACAAAATAGTTCAAGATGTTGTGGAGGTGTGTAGCTGAGTTGAGGAGGGTCAACCTAGGTAATAAATGCAAGATAAATGTAATGAGGAATAAAGAAGATGAGCTACCAAGAGTTAGTTCTTTTTTATGTTTGCTTTTATGCTTGTAAAAAGGGATTTTTGGCTGGTTGTAGGTCAATTACCAGAGTTAATAGTTGTCATTTGACTAGTAAATATCGTAGACAATTTTTTACTATTATTGGTGTTGATGCCAATGACTAATATTTTCCATTGGCTTTTATTGTTGTTCAGAAGGAAACAAAAGACACGTGGAGGTGGTTTTTAGAGCTTCTAATAGGTGACATTGGCACTGTTTCAAACTAAAAGTAGGTTTTTATTTTTTATCAACAAAAGGTACTACAATGACTTTACTTAGTTTATGAAATTTGTTTTATTTGGTTTCTAATTTGTTCACATGTTGGGTTTAGTGCCAACACTGAAGGAGATGGGTATGGGAGATGATCATAGGTTTTTCGTGCAGAACCTTTACAACAACTTCAAGGCCAAATATGGTAGGGGCACATTGCTGAGGGACCTTATGATGTGTGCTTCAAGGGAAACCTATGTGCAGTCATATGAAGAGAAAATGCAGCAAATTAAGTCCATAAACAACAATACCTTTGAATGGTTAGACAAGTTAGAAGGTCATTCTTCGTGTAGACATCAGTTTAAATTCTACTTACAGTGCGACATGGTGTTGAACAACATTTCAAAGGCTTTCAACAGTACTATTTTATTAGCAAGACAGAAGCCTATTGTTACAATGATGGAGTGGATAAGATGCTTCTTCACGACCTGGTTTGCAACCATGAAGGAGAAAGTTGTAAAGTATGAAGGCAAAGTAATGCCTAAGCCTAAGAAGAAGCTACAATTTGAAATGGATAAAAGTGGCAATTGGTATGCTTCATGGACAGGTCGAGCAGAGTTTGAAGTTTCCCACTAACATACTAGTGAGAAATTTATTATGGATGTGAGTTAAAAAAGTTGCACTTTTAACTATTAGGATTTAGTTGGGATACCTTGTAGACACGCAATTGTTGCAATCAGATGCAACAAAGAAAAGTCAATTGATTATGTTGATCAGTGCTACTAGAAGGAAACTTATTTAAAATGTTATGCTCACATAATAAATTTGATCAATTGACAGAGCATGTGGCCAAAAACAAATGATAAAATGTTGCCTCTGACTTACACTCAAGCTATAGGAAGACCAAAAAAGCTAAGGCAAAAGGAGCCTGATTAAAGACTTGGTAGCACAAAATTCAGAAGAACATAAATCAGGTTCAAGTGTAGTCGATGTGAAACCAGTGGACACACAAAGAGAAAATGCTCTCATCCACCCTACCACTTAAGGGAGAAAATGTCATTGAACTCATTCTAAAAAATGTCTCACAAGCCTTCAATCCAGTCAATACACAATAAATCACACCTGTGTCACATGAACATACTGTAAGTGTGTCAAATTAATTTACCTTGTTATGCTGCAAAACAACATGGAAGGTGATTAATGAACACTATTTTGAAGTTTTTTCAAACTACTAGTGTGGCATCACAGCCGACAAATATAGCTGCTGGAATGGAAAGTGTTGTTGGCATGCAACTTGTTCCCAAGAAAAGAGAGAGACCAAGAAAAAATGTGTAGCTTGCTAAAGATGTAAGTATTTATGCATATTTAAACTGTCAAATTTGGATGCATCATATGTTAAATATTTGTTGTAATTAACACAATTTGGGCCTAATTTTAATTGGACAGATTAACAACATGTCTGCACCTAGCCCTGAGAACAATGTTGGCCTTGAGAACATGATTGGTCCTACCCTTGAGAACATGACTACCCCAACAAGTTAATTTCACTTATCAAAACTTGTCTGTTGTTGCACCAGAAGAGAACATGGTTGCCCTAGCTCAAGTTAATTTCCCTTATCAGAATGTGTTTGTTGCTGCACCAGGAGAGAACATTGCCCCTACTAAGGTTGTTGTTGAAGGTGGTCATCTTTGTAGATGAGGCTGACAGCAACAAGAATGGTTTTGATGTATGTTTTGAAATAGGGTTAATTGGGATGTTGTGTACTTTGATGTATGTTTTGTAGAATGTGTCTTTTGTTGTGGTGGTCCCATATGTTGTTGATTTTTTTTTTTTTTTTTGTGGAGTACATGTAGTGGAGAATGTGTCCTTTTGTCTTTAACTAGTACAATATGTAATTAAGTCATTGTATAATGCTTTTTATTTTATAGATAATGCATAGTGGTCTCAAATGTTCATTTCTTTAATACATTGAATGTTGATACATGGTTTCTTTATTACACAATGATAGCCAAAGTATTTAGTTGCACTGGTTTTCTTCTTTACAGGTTCTATAAATATCTAATACATGTATGCATATGGACTTAAAGTTCAAAATTCCAATCACAATTGTATCAAAGCAATATTTTCGTGCTACATTAAACATCAATATCAACATTTAATTGTATCAAGATTGCACCATTTTCTGTTATAAACCTAAAAATTACTATTAGAATTCAATCGTAGCAATATTCACTTATAACCTAAAAATTACTATCAATATTGATATGGACTAGTAAGGTAAAATATTAAATCGAAAGCAAAATAACAATTCATTTTGTTGACTTTACAAATTTATGTTGTGTACAATTCAACCTTTACTATTATTGTTATAGGCCAATTTTGCACAAAATGAAAAACCAAATAAATTATGTAGAGAATTGGTAAGGAGTACATTGAAAGAAAATGGGTGTTTCATTTCATTCCATAAACAAGTTCACAATATTATAAAACAACCTACATGTAATACATATCAAATACAACCCTCAAAGTAACATTTCCTACAACTTACTTCCTAAGTTTAAATTGTTGAGAAGTAACAAATCCTAACTTACTTCCTAATATAAAAATAAACAAAACATTGCACATAATTGTAGTGGTTATCCAACATATAACCAAAAAAGAATACATAATTTATCTTTTCTTCCTCTCCACATCAAGCTTCTTCTGCAACTTCAGTATCTTCTCCATTGCCTCCTATTAATGTTGCTCAGTCTCATCCCTACTCTCTTACTTTAAACCTTCATATGCATCTTCATCCATCCATCTAAAATAATTGCACGAATTTTGGCCCTACAAAAATATGTCATATTAATTACTAAATTTTTCACCCTAACATCACAAACCAAAAACATTCTCTAGAAAAAATGCCAAAAAAAAAACATACATTCCAATTAGAGCATCTCCAAAAAACCCTTCATCGATTGTTTTTGCAGGTTGATATGTATACGTAAGCTCTTTCACCACATAAGCAATGCTTCCAGCTTATCCTTGATGAAAAAGATCCCATTATAGCAGAGAACCATAATCGATCAGTCCTTCCAACATTGCAAGAAGAAGTCATGGCTAAAGTTTCGTAAAATTGACGATGCAATACAGCTAAAACCTTTTCTAAGTTCAATAAACCCTAAACCCCAATACAATCAAATACTTTCCTTACTCGAACAAACCCTGAAGCCAACAAAACCCAAACCTTCACTTATTCGCCATACTCATAGGATCGATCTTTGCTTAGGGTTTATACTTCTCAATAGCCACAAGACACCAACAACAAGGACTAAATGTCATCTATGAGTAAAAATTGGTTTTCCATGTTGGCTTAGACACCTAGTGCAACATCATCCACCGTTAGCCAAGTCACCAAATTTTAAATGTCATTAGCTGGTAAATAAGGACTAAAACTCAATTAGGAACGAAAAAAGTATTTCCTAATTTTAGGGACTAAAAGACATTCTGGGTGAAACATCAAAAACAAAAAACTTATATAAGTCTTTTGTCTTTCAACTTTTACGGGCCTATTAAGTCTATTATTCTCTTATTAAACTTGTTCTAAGTAAAACTGTCAAACTTCAAAAATTTCACTCAAAATCTCTATAAACTAAACAATTAAATTATCCTTTCCTTTAAAATCCACCAACAAAATATCAATTCCCCACTTAAAAAAGAACCTCATTTTATAAAATCCTCAACTATTAAATTTTCGCTAAATTTCTTACATATACACTTTTAAAATTATTTCATACTGTAAATTCATCATAAACCTCCCTAAGATATATAAATAAAAATAAATTAAAATAAAATAAAATTGATAAATACTAAGTATTAATTTAAAAATAAAAATTCAAATAATTCAAGAGAAAATCAAGTCTAAAATTAGATGTTGTCCAAACTAAGACTAAAAGTGCAAAAGTAACATAAGTATAAGTAAACCACCATTTTTCTCTAAAATTTTAAACCACTAGCATTTTAAATTGGATTTGGATCCTCTCCTGCAAGTATCTTTTTGCAATCTTTTCTAACACTATTTTAACTGTTGGATTTGGATCTTGAAATTTAATTACTCCAAAATTAATAACATTAACAGCAAGCAACCCTTACAGTGCAATGCCATTACGAGGTGCAGGAGCTAATTTTTTTTTATATAAATTGCAATGTGTTTTTTTGTTATGTAAATTGGTTATTCAGGAGCATTTGTTGTAATCCATTTTGGTTTACTGTTTCCTAACATATTTATTTGGATTTAAGTGTTGAGTGTTTATGTTAAAAAAAAAACTATTAGTGTTAATTGATTTTGAGTTAATTAACTTTTAAGATTCAAATCCAACAGTTAAAATAGTGTTGGAGAGAGAAGTTCCAAGAGAGGATACAAATCTCCTTTCAAATCCAGAATAAAATTTTAAAGTAATTAATCCCTTAATAATTATATTGTTAGGTAAATTGATCTTAAATCACTTTAAATAATACTTTTAAACACTTCAAAAAGTGTTGTCTAAAATATTTTAAAAACTAATTTGCTAATGTTAAAAATTACACGGACTAACATACTAGCAAATATTTCTCAGTGTCCGTTAACCATCCCTAACATCTTTCAGGTTCACTTTGAGAGTTTATTCCATAAAATACACATGTTTAGCCAAAAAAAAAAATACATTTTCAATCTCTATATATATACATATTTAAACTTAATCTCAATCCTTCAATAAATCCATCAATAAATCCATTGCCTTTGTTCTCATAAATTTTTAAATCTTTAAAAATAAAATCTGCCATCTCTTAATAGAAGATTACTTCTAACTATATCCGCTTCCACAATAATTATTGACATAATATAAGTAAATACGTATCACATAATTTTTTAAATTGAAAAGATGAAAATCAACTAAAGAAATTTCGAAACACTATAGCTAAATATAGTTACTTAAATAAAAAATTTAAATTATAAAAGAAATTAAGGTACACACAACGCGTTGCTTTAACTCTTTCAGGACAACGTTCTGCTCACTCTTTAGAGTTAAACAAAATGTTAGTTTTCTTGGATCGTAAGCACTTCAAAACTAAGCTAACTTCAAATCGTTAGGTCCGTAAGTTGCAGCTTCTACATCTTTACATCTTTAGGATAAAATAACTCGCGTTTGAGCTAAAGTTAGCAGCTATACTACACATAACATAAGCAGCACTCAGAGAGAGTTACTATGTTCCCCGAACCATAGCAGGTGGGCATACTCCCGAAAATTGACGGGTTTCCTTCCAAAACGTTTGTTAGGACCATGTGCTTCTTGTCTTCATCAAGGTATCGACCCTTAGACCTGTCACACCAACTTGACATGCATTGGATTGGAACACAAGTATGCAAATATTACTGTCAATTTCAAAATTAAATGAGCATAAATTATCCACGTGCCATTGCTCTTTTATGATTACTCTTGTGAAGATTGGCTAGTTGTATCCCTTTCCCTTCTTCAACTTGTGATCGAAAAGCCAAGGTTGCCTCTATGATCAAACTTCCCGTGAATATGCATGCTATTATTGCACATGAATTATACAATGATGTACAATACTCGAAAAAAAAACTCCAACTCAGAAAAATACAAGTTACTCAAAATCCATTCTACAATTAGAAACTAGGGTCGAAGTTTTTTATTATGCTTGTACACTGGCGGAGACTTCGTCTGCAGCTGACTTATCCCTTTTCTTTGGTGGTTCTTGAGTTTTCTGCACAGCAGCTTTGTTTGGAACTAAAATTATGTAGATGTTCCTCTCACGGAAGTTTTTAGATTCCTCTAGTCCAAACTGTTCATTACCCAAGTGTGGTTTGAATGTAAAATTCAAACAAGTTTTAAGAAATTCAGATATCAGCACAAGATGACACTATGAAATGAATTAGCTAAAAGTAAATCCAATGCACAAATGAAAACAAAATGGAAATAAAGAATGAAGTGGAGAATGAGAATTATGAGTGTGTACCAAGCAAAAGAGTATAACACACAAGAAATTGCTGGTATAACATCCCAGGACCTACTTTTCTTGTAGTCAATTTCTTTTTCCGTTGGAATAAAGTTTTAATGCCAGAGTGATAATAAAACCCAGCAAAGTGACATGACATACCTCGCCAACATCACTCTGAAAACGTTTAATAAGCTCAATAGCCATATTCCTGAATTCATTTTCACGACCCTTGAGGTTTACTATGACCTTAACCTGCAGGAATGATCCCAATGAACTCAATAAAACTAGCATACGTGTAGGTGCATGTGTGTGTACTTAATATAACATGATATAATTTTGCAACCTTGTCACCATCTTTCAAAAACTTTCGAGCGGCTTTCAAACGCACTGAATAATCATGTTCATCTATGTTGTATCTGTTAAAATAAAGAACAAAGAATTGTTTAAAATAAAGGCGTAATCACGTTCTTGTTCTAGTAAAAGTAACTGACCATAGCTAAAACTCAAACTAAACCATGATTAATGAAAAGCAATAGCTGCTACCACTCTAATTAAGTTTATGCTATCAATGGAAGAATAAAGTAAATAACACCATAAGTTTTATGCATTGAAATGATATGCAACAGTAGTTTCATATATTTTAGTTCTTCACACAATACTTCCTTTCTTTATCTTTGAGCAAGCAAGATAAAACAAACTCCTCTTAATGCATCCTGGCCTAATAGATCCCAAGTTCACAACCAAGAACAAGATATTAATGATAAATGCCCAACTTTTCTTCTATATTTTATCTAGTTTCCTAAAATAGTAGACAGCATGATTAGGAGGAGAAATAATTTCTACATGAAAAAAAATGGGTAGGAGAAAACATGAAATAGCAATACCTAAATTTTAAGTTGTGGCACAATGGCAAAATTGAATCAAGAAATGGACAGGGTATTATTATATATAAGTATTGTGGATGTACATAGGTTAGGAAATAGGATCACAGCTCTAAAAATTGTAAAGGTTAAATATGTTTTTGGTCCATAAAAAATGAGCAAACTTTGACTTTAGTCCCTAAAATAGTATTTTTTTTTTTTCAATCCTCCAAAAATTTGAAATCATTGACTTTGATTCTTGTCTCCATTTCTTTTCCTTTGGCTTTCATCCTTCAAATTTTTTAATTCATTGAACTTAGTCTCCTGACATTCATTAAGCATTTATTTTAGGGATGACACCACATATGCATTATTGGGAGTCACCTGGGATAACTATGTATTATTTTAGATTTTAAAGGGCTGAAAAATTAAAAAAAAAAAATTATAGGAACCAAAACTAAAATTTAACCCAATTTGTAAAGGAAAGAACACTCTATGAGTGCATTTGGGAAAGCTGAAAAAATTATATTATTTCAATATTCAATTATATTTATGTGTATAATCAATTATTTTACGATCAATTTTTGTTTGGGTAAGTTTGTTGAAAAATCATTTGAAAATAATTAATCTTATTTGAATGCAACAAATCAGTTTTTATAGAGTAAAGAAGTGTGAAAACAGCTGAAAGTAAAAATATGTTGTTGGAAAATAATAATAAGTTACAAACTTCTACCTTCTTAAAACAACTTTTTTTTTTAAAAAAAAATCAAATTAGAAAAAGGCCCAAATATCCCTAATTTTTAATAAAACAACTTAAATGTTTGGAAAAAAGCTGAAATGTTGTTTACCAAACATGCTCTAAATGTGATCAGCGTTTTTTTTTTTTTTTTTTGCAGACAAATATTAATTGTTAATGTGTTAGTTTTTTGTTAATGGAACGATTTGAACTCGTACCCTCTTTCTCCACCTTCTTCCTCTTATGTTTTTTTTTTCTTTTTTGGATAGGCAAATATTATTTGTTAATATGTTAGTTTTTTTTAGTGGAGAGATTCGAACTCGCGATCTCTCCCTCCCACCTTCTCCCCACATGTGGACATTGTCACTAGATCAACCTTATAACTTCATTTTTTCTCTTATGTTGACTTTGTCACTAGACCAATCTTATATATTATTACATATATTTGAACAATTAGGATCACAACCAGTGTAAGAACACATAACAAGGTTACATTAAATTATCCTATAATCATAGGACTGTACCAAAGGCCAATTTTGAACCCTTATCTCTTTACCTTACTCTAGAACATGCTTACTAAGCTTATCAAAAGAGTCGATGCCATGATGCATGCTTTTTACCAATCATATAGTTCTAGTTGGAGAATCAAAAGAGAAAATAAATAAAGTTAGAGATGTTCAGATGACCTTTGAAAGCTCATGGCTTTTGCTTCAGTTCAAGCCAAAGTGTATGGGGTATAAGTTTAGCAAGAGACCCAAGTCATGTGGTTGTAACTATCTAGAGTCCACAATATAGAACAATGGAGAAATATAGGGAAATGTAAACCATGGGATTCAGGTGGGATGGAGAATGCAGGAGTGCTTTGGGTATCATTTGTGACAAAAAGGTATCAATCAAGCTTAAAAGAAGAATTTATCACCCAACTATAAGACTTGAAATGTTGTATGGAGCTAAAAGTTGGGAGGTAAAAAGTTAAGAGAATAAACTCAGTGTAGCAGAAATGAAAATATTGAGTTGGATGAATGGACATGCTAATTAGGAATGACTCTATTAGAGAACAAGTTAGAAATATTGTAGAAGAAATTGTACAAACTCGCCTTAGGTGGTTTAGACATGTGTATAAAAGACATGTAGAACCACCAATAAGGAGAGTAGATTGGATGAAAGGTAGCCCAATCAATAGAGACAGGGAAACAGAGAAAAATTATATGTAAAACCATTATTAAAAAGGATTTAGAAGTTCACAGCTTGCCCATAGACAAGAGACGGAACATTATTACATCATTTGCTACATGTAGTCAAAAAAGACTACGTTGTTATTGTTGTTCCTTTAGTCTAGTTCTTGAAATTAACAGAAATAATTAACTTGTACAGATGCGTATAATGTCTTTCAGGAGAACCGACAGTCAACCAAAGCCAAACTTGATTGCATGGAAAGGAAATAACAAATTACCCTTCTTCAGATTTACAATCCTTAAAACTTATTAAAAACATTCATAGAAGGAATATGATCCATAATTAAGAAATTCAAAGAATAAGAGTTCAAACTAGCTTAGGATGTTACCCCATTTTGAGCTCCTTCAAATCCATCCGGTTAGCTACATTTAGAAGACCATGTGGTCAGTAATTTATTGTTGCTTTTGAGTTTTGTAAATGATTTTCGAAGAAAATATCAATGCTTACCAGCACTTTTCTTCTGCTGTCCTCTTTTCTTCTTTTGTTGTTCATATCTATATTTGCTGTAAAGAAGAAAATATAAGGAACACTTAGTTACAAGGTTCGACAATTCTTGAAGAATAAGTATACAGCAACTCAATCATGTCAGACAGATGTAAAACTAGGTACAACCTTTCACACAGATTCATTTGATTTTGTCAAGCAAATTTTTAATGTCTTTCTTGAAACAACTACATGTATGTGAATTCATCACCCCATTGATTCCCCCATTGCTTGAAGCTCACTTGTGCCTTCACAACACCCCCATCTCAAAAACTATAGTTGCACATCATCTATTTACAGACCAGTCAAAGCAAACAATACTCCCACCTTTGCCCCCACTATCCCAAACTTGTAAAATTGGAACACAATAGTTGCACAAAGCCATAAGCAAGAAAAAATGGAAACAATTTTTATTATTAGTTTATCAACCCAATTCAAATTACTTAATGTTCAATTATAGTTGAAAACATGCATACAGGCAGGTCATTAACTGCTAAATCTATCAATGAACAATCAAAACTGCAATTTGATTTGACACATACAGGCACACCCTTGCACAACCACTTTATACAGCCAACAATCAATCAGTATTTTGATACTAGATTTATCGACCATAATAAAAAAAATGTAAGAAACAAAACTAAAATGCAGAGTTTCTTTTCCCTCGGGATATACAAAGTTCATACATACCTGTAATTCATTATTCTAACAACAGGAGGATCTGCATCTGGGGATAATATTACCTGACCAAAAAAGAGAGAAAATAAGTTCATACGTTCCTGTCACAAGTAGCCCATGTTCCTGAATTGAAGCAATTAGGTTTTCAACACCACGGTAAAATGGCTTTCAATCACTTTTAGTTCTAATATCTGTCTCAGTGAAATTATAGGAAGCACTTCCTCTCGTGCAAACTATGAAATATAGTGTACCTAAATAAGCGTGGCCATAAGAAAAAAAACAATACTACCCTAAGAGGTCAAAATGACACATCCTTTGTATGTGAATTATACTAATTAAGCTGAAACTCAACGGTAGGAGTGTAGGACAAATAATACAAGTAAAGATTGTACTTCAGAACTCGAACACACACATACATAAGAAGGGGGAAATGAGAAAACCAGGACATCGAAACCAACAAATCTATATAATATTTAAATATAGATGGAGCAATCAAAGGGAAAAGATACCGTACCAAGTCAAGTTCGACATCTTCAGCCATTTGAATGGCGTCATCAATTGACACTACTCCAACCTACAAAAGCATGACAAGTTCAGTACCCTCCGCTAGCTGCATACTTAATTAGAAAGTGTGATAACTCAAAGAATGCAACCCTCGCATTGATTAAAACTTGTAAACGCAGTAGCTTTGTGACACCTGCTTCTTCAGCGAATAAAATTAAAAGCATAGAAATAGACGAGAAAGGAAAAAAGAACAAACCATATTCTGGTTCTGATCAATAAGCCTCACGGAATCTGACCTATTTAAAATCCAAAGCATTATTAATCAGGAAATTCCAAAGGAAGTATATACGAGAGAAATGAATTGACGTGAAATGAGTAGAGTACCTCAGAGTGGAGAGGTCGAGAGCTTGTTCGTCGTCGGGGTCGGACTGGCGTCTACCGGAGTTGGAAGAGCGGGGGCCTCCGCCGCCGTATCGGGCGGTTACGTAGGAGAGAGAGGTGGAGAGAGAAGTGTGGAATTTGAAGGAATAGGGACTAGAGAGGGGAAGACCGAAGAGTTTGGAATCGGAAGAAGAGAAGAGAGAGAGAGGAGGAGAGGGTCTGGCATGAGCATGACAGTGAAAGATTTTGAAGGAGAAGGTGGTGATGCCTGCCATGGCGCTCGAACCCTTCCTTCACGCTTCAACTATGGCTCATATCTCTTATCCTAAACTGTGAGACACCTGTTACTTCTACACTCCTTTGAACTTCAAAGATAACTAAATGTTGACCAAAAATATACCAGTCAAACGGATCAAAAATTAATAAGTCTACTACATAATCCTCTTTTTTTTTAGAAAGATATATGTACTATTGGATTATGACAGGGTAAGTATCAAGGATGATAGCATATATATCTTTAAAATCATTAAATCATCATTCATCATTTTTAAACTTCTTTTTCTTATTTTCTTTCTTTATTTTTATTATATTTTTTTATATTTATATTTATAAGTTTTACATTACCGTTAATAATAATTTTTCATTTTACATAACTTTTAAAATATTAATTGTTTTTAAGTTAATAAATTTATCGTATACAAAATGTTGTTATTATCTGTTAGGATAAAACTTTATATACTAACCTTGTATAAGTGTTTTTCTCTATATTTATATCCTTTTATTTATTATATATATATACCTCTGTGTATAAAAGTAAAAAAAAATACAAAATTTTATTATAATGTAAGAATTTTTTATTTTTTAAAATATTTTGCTGATAATTATCTTATTGTTTAATTAGTATGACTGATAATGTAAAAGAATTTTACATTAACGTTCAATCATACTTTATTATTTATATAACTTTTAAAGTATTAATTAATAAAGTTAACAAACTTACCATAAATGAAAAGTTGTGATTACTCATTACCTTATTGATTAAGAAAAATAAAAATATTAAATGATTTTTATATATTTAACATATTAAATATATTTTTTTATATTAAAGTTTGGTTATTGTATTTTTTATTCGTAAATCAAAAACGAAAATATTAAAAGATGTACAATACCCAAACTCATTTTATTAACTCAATTAGATTATTATTGTATATTTATTATTATTATTATTATTATTATTATTATTATATATATATATATATATATTTAATAAGTACTTTAAAATACTTTTAAAAACATGACTATTATCTCATATACTTTTCAATAATTTCTTATCATGTTCCGATAAGTATGTAATAGAAAAAAAAAACTTTTATTACAATGATTTAAAAATATTTTCTTATCTATAACTTGATACAATTGATATTGGCTCTTGTTTAGAGCTAAGGGATGGAGAATAGGTTAAGGTCGTTGGGTTTGAGCTAAATTGATTCAACTAGAATTAACTCATTCTTTAAAATTATTTATTTTTTTTTACTATTTATTTTTTCAGATATGATTGAACGAGTTTATATGGTTTGAATTTTAATTTATCATAGTTTTATTTTTTTATTTTCTACAAGAATTATAAAATTTCAAATCAAATTTTGGTATAAAAATTTAAAAACTGATACCATAATCATAAAAATGTTTTAGACTAAAAAATTATTATTTAAATATATTTTTATTAAATAAGATGAATGTTAAACCATTAATGTTTCTATACTTGGTTGAAAAAATTACATAAATAATATATTAGATATGTTTTTCTATGAATATAATACTATAATTAGTATGAATACTTAATTGTTTTAAGGAGTTATAAAGTTGGTTTAGTAGTAAAGTGGAGAGATAGGATGAAGAGGTTGTGGGCTCGAATATCTTCACTAGCAATAACTAACACATTAACAATTAACATTTAGTCTATCAAAAAAATATTTAATTATTTTAAAAAGTAAAAAACAAGAAAATTATTAGTAATTTTAAAACCAAAAAATAATATATATATATATATATGTATAATATAATAAATAAATTGGGTCAAATTTTCACACCACTTGTTACAACTTATTCAAAAGCACACTTTAACTCATTTTAATCTGTCCACCCACATGAAACGAAGGAATGTCAAATTTTTTCATAGGTTTATAAGGTTAGGTTGGGTCAGGTCACAATTTTGTAGTCACCCCTAACCAAAGGTCAAGTTTCATTCTTATAATATCATTGTGTGTGACACAAATCATCATGAAAAACAAATATTTACCTTGTATGTACTTAAAGTCCTCAAAATAATTTAGTTATTACTCACACGGATAACTAATTTATAACAATGTCATATTTTTTACAAATTTTAACAATTTGTATAACACTATTTATAAGAATATGATAACAATAGATACAAAGTATTTACTTTGAAGGGAACAAATATAAAAATTAAATATTGTTTACAATTAACATGCTAAATTTAGTCAATAATTAAAAAATATAGCAATTTATCATATATCACAAAAATAAAAAATTGTATAAATTATACAAAAGATATATACATTATAATATTGTAGCAAAAGTATCCCACAGTTAGAACAAGAAACCAAAAAATCAATTATTAAAAATAGGGGTCACCACCATATTTTATTATGCAAATTAAATCCTAAAAATTGTCTCAAAACTTGATATGGATACAAGAGTGATTACACATGTAAAAGGTGCTAACACTCCATAATATCTACATAAACATAGTTGTGATTTACATCAATGTCTTTTTATTTTATTTTAATCATTTGTTGAATTTTAAAAAAGTAGTATTTTAAAAATATCTTATTTAGCCCAACAAAATGTTACCTTGCTTTTTGATACAGAGAGATATCCAAAAAATTTTAAATAGTGGACAATGTTTAAACATAATTTTTTAATATTAAAAATCTAATTTAATATTTTTTAAAACATAAAAAATATATCATAATTATTTTTTATGAATTTTTATATTCCAAAAATATTAAATATTTTCATTATCACCACTAAAAATATTTCTCTTTATAATATAATATTTTAATATGTGATCACATTATATTTGTTAATATGAAAGTAAGTTTGTAAGTTGGTACTTTTAACTAAAAAAGTCTTACAAATAAAGGGATTAATAATAATTAATTGTATTTAAACCCATTTTCATCATATATTTCAATGGTTTCAAATATCCAGATAAAAAAATACATCCAAAAATACTATTACTAACATCTTTAGTTAATATCCATTTTAATGCTTGTCTTAATCTTAAAATTTATTTTATTCATTAGGTTTGAGCAACCGACAACTCAATTATTATTAATGAATATTTTTTTTTTTGTCATTTAATTGGTAGAAAAATAGCAACATAAAAAATGGTTGAAATTCTAATACAAAAATATAAATTGTTTGAATCAAAATAACAATCCAAATAATAATTAAAAAAATTAATTAGTATACACGATCAGAGTAAAGATTTTTATACTATCAATCACAACCCTTGATTTCTAGTAAGTTTGTTAACTTTAATGATTAATACTTTAAAAGTCATATAAATGAAAAGTTATAATTGACCAACGTATACCAATTAAACTCTTAAAAAAATTGTGGGTCACAGCAAAAATTAGTCCACCAAGTTGATATAGACAACCTAACATGCACACTAACATTAACAAATATAATGTGATCACACTAGTTTACGTGGTGTTTAGTTTGAAAAAGTATTTTCTATTTTTATTTTTTATTTTTCTTTTTTTAAAATTGTTCTTATTTTCAATAATATTAAAAAAATATGTTTATTTTTTTTTATATTTTCTATTTTCAAAAAATAATATTATTAAATTTAATTTATTTTAGCAAAAATATTATAAATTATTTATATATAATTTAAAATACATTTATATATTGTTATTTATATAATTACAATATGGTTGTTAAGTTTTAACATAGTATTAACTTTTGAAAACACTGAAAATAAATTTTTTTCTTTTTTCAGTTGTTTTTTGAAAATATTTTCAGCGGAAATGTGTTTTAAATTATAACTAAACATATTTTCACTACTGCTTTCTATTTTCTCTAGAAATGAAAACAGAAAACGTCCAAACATATAATTACTGCTTTTTATTTTTGCAATGCAGTTTGGTTTGGATTTTGGTTAAAAGTTTTTCAAACCAAACATTAAAACTACATTCGGTTTAGTTTGAATATAATATGAAATTCAAATTCAGTGTGACTTTTTGGATGAAACTTGACTTTTTGCATAATTTTAGTGTGACTTTTTTTAATGAAACTTGAATATAATATGCATGATATAGTGGTATATATAGAATACAAGAAGCTTCTCAAAGACACTACTAAGACATTAGCATACTTAACAAAATGTTAACTGAATATAGTGTGTTCTAGAAAATTAGAGACTATGAACTTGTCACTACCGTTTCTCGTTGACCAAAAGAAAATGTCATTCTATGCTTTAAAAAGTGATTTATAGTGTACATTAGTGATGCACAAAGATAAAAAATTAAAGACTAATATTTTTTTAAAAAATTATTTCAAAATTCAACTATTAGTGTTTATAACTTTCTAGGACAAAAATGACATTTCACTCAATCTTTGTGTATTAAATAACTGGTTGGATGTTAGGCAATTTACAATGTAATTTCATTAGGCACATATATTAAAACTTTAATTTTTTTTTATTGTGTATTATACTTTGTGGAGGTTTGTCGCTAAGTAACTTAGCAAGGAACCATATATTATCAATAGTTTTTCATTTATAGCCTTCCCAGCATATAGTTTTGCTCCTAGATAAAATGTTAATCTTATTTTTTATAAAAGAAATCAGGGTCTAAAGTATAATATAGTGTATTTTTTATCCCAAATTTGACAAGCTTATGTAAATAGGCATGTGTTATCTATATGTAAAAAAAACACTATATAGGTTATATTATATTGACATAAAGTTGGGATAAAAAAACTCAATATATACTCGATACTCAAATTAGAACATTATTTTTTCATTTAGTGTGTTTTTAACATGTACTAAAGTAGGTATTGTGTCTTCGATCAATAATCAAGAAAAATCTAAAACAAAACATAAAACCTACATGCGGTTTAGTTTGAATATAATATCAAATTCAAATTTAATGTGATTTTTCAGATGAAACTTGACTTTCTGCACAAATTTAATATGACTTTATGAATATAATATGATTATATAGTGGTATATATAAAATACATGAAGCTTCTCAAAGATGCTATTAAGACATCAGCAGTATAGTGTGCTATAGAAAATTAGAGACTATGAACTTGTCACTATAGTTCCTTGTTGACCAAAAGAAAATATCATTTCATGCTTTAAAAAGTGATTTATAGTGTACATTAATGATCAATTTGCACAAAGATAGAAATATTAAAGACTAATCTATTTTTAAAAATTTCTTTCAAAATTCAACTATTACTGTTTATAACTTTCTAGGACGAAAATGACATTTCACTTGTTCTTTGTGTATTAAATAACTGGTTAGATGTTAGGCAATTTGCAATTTACAATGTAATTTCATTCAGCACATATATTAAAACTTTAATTTTTTTATTGTGTACTATATTTGGTGGGGGTTTGTCTCTAAGTAACTTAGTAAGGAACCATATATTATCAATATTTTTCATTTATAACCTTCCTATCATATAGTTTTTCTCCCAGATAAAATGTTAATCTTATTTTTTATAAAAAAAAATCAAGGTCTAAAGTATAACATAGTGTATTTTTTATCCCAAATTTGACAAGCTTATGTAAATAGGCATGTGTTAGGTATATGTAAAAAAAACACTATATAGGTTATATTATATTGACATAAAGTTGGGATAAAAAAACTCAATATATACTCAATACTCAAATTAGAGCATTATTTTTTCATTTAGTGTGTTTTTAACATGTACTAAAATAGGTATTATGTCTTCGATGAATAGTCAAGAGCAATCTAAAACCAAGCATAAAAACTACATGCGATTTAGTTTGAATATAATACCAAATCCAAATTTAATGTGACTTTTCAGATGAAACTTGACTTTTTGAACAAATTTAATGTGACTTTTCAAATGAAACTTGAATATAATATGCATGATATAGTGGTATATATAGAATACATGAAGCTTCTCAAAGATGCTACTAAGACATTAATAGACTTAACAAAATGCTAACTGAATATAGTGTGTTCTAGAAAATTAGAGACTATTACTATTAACCTATTAAGATGACACTAGTTCTTAAAAATTTCAATTTATAGTTTTTTTTTTGCCAAAATTCATTTAGACACTTCAGCAACAATGTAGAAATAATATAAAGTTGAGCACTTTAGCAACAATGTAGATATTTTAATATACTCTAATGCATTTCAAAGTGATTCAGAAATTCTCTAAAATGTCACATATGCTTCTCCTAGAAAATGTGAAGTAATTATGTAAATTCAAAATATTAATAAAGTAATAAATACTAGTAAAAAATAAGTCTTAATCAGTAATCTTTTTTTCCTGGTTCTAACTCTATCTTTTTTATGGCTACAACAAGAAGTTTTTATTATAAATCAGATAAAATTGGGACTGATGTGAGAGAAGAAATGATAAAGTATAGTACAATGTAAAATTGGGACTCAAATTTCCTATAAAAGGAAACAAGTTAAAACAAGGGCCTCTAACAGAGTAAAACTGAATATCATACATATTGTGTTGATCAGTCAACTCAAATATGAAAACAATTAAAACACTTTCTTCCTCCCATTACAACAAATGTTTTTGTTTAATCAAAGATTCAAAAATTTCAATGGCATTAGTTCATTACCCGTGGAAGAGAACAACGATGAGTAAGCCCTAGATCTACCACGTCAGTAGTAGAGAAAGACTAAGTCGGCAACAGATAACAGCTCAACAACGAATAAACTCTAGATTTACCAACACAGCAACACCCCTTTCCAGAGTCCAGACGCACTCGATCATAATACTCATCCCTTTATTTTCTATTTTTAACTTCTATATGCATTTACTATACTATCATAAGATAAAACAATAAGACAACATATCAATATATGGACATTATAGTAAATATATATAGCGGGGACGGGTACGGACAGGTACCACAATACCCGTCCCCATCCCCATTTTTTCTAATCAAGTATTACTTGAACTCGAACCCGGTTAACCTTGGTATTTCCTGTCAAACTCGGGGCTGGTACGGGTGATTATCTACGGGTACAGGTTTGATTGACATGCCTGGAAACAAACAACATTTTCATAAAAGAAAAGTATACTCAATGGTGTGTGAAATCTAACGAAGTTGTGGTTACCATGAATATAAGATTGGATTCAAGCCATATCGTTAAACACTTTCAACTTGGCAAGGGATTGGTCTTGGGCTATATTAAGCTAGGTTTTTAAAAGTTTCAAAAATTAGAAATACTTTGTATGATTATGTAATATTATTTCAGTTCCAACAAGCTGCTAATACTTTATCATGTTTTTTATGAAAAAATTGTTCTTTAAATTAGTTTTTTAAAAAATAATTGTTCTTTAAATTAATGTATTTTTATTTTATTTTAATTATTTAATCAATTTCAAATATGATTCTGAAAATATATATCTGGATAAATAAATAATCATGGCTACATAAGACTTAGCATAATAAAAATAAAGTCTTTATTTTAAGTCCTTAAAATAAAATATTTAACATTAATATTTTTATTATTTTTGTAGCTCATATTTTTTTATTAATTTATCTTACTTGAAAAATGACTTCTCATTAGTTTTTATTAATAAAAATATTTCTTAATAGGTTATATCAAAAACCTATTTTTTAATCATATTTACTTATCCAAATTAATTTAATGAAATATTATTATTAGTTTTGAAAAATATCATTTATAGTTAAAAAATATTGACTTTAATATTTGTTGTACAATTATAATTAAAAAGAGAATGATACAATCTTGTCTTTCAAGGGTCTAATCATTAGGGTTATGACTAAGAGGATAGAGAAGGAGTTGGCTAGGCATGAGCATAGAAAACCAAAGCTTAAAGTGAGCTTGAAGATCATTAAGTCTCACATCTTTTCCTATTTTGTCTTGTAAATATTTAAAAGTAGTTGTTTTGACTTTTTAGTAGGTTGACTCCTAAAATTTACCTTTTATTTTTTACTATTGTATCTAGGTCAAACCCTTTTATTTTTAGGTACATTATCAATCATGATGTTGAGTATGTGTCATGATGTTGAGTATGTGAGATGGACTAGGATTTCTAAAAGTGGTGTGTAGATAATGCTTGCATCATCTTTTTTTATATTCACACTGTTAGTCACACACAAAGCATGACTACTAATTCCTCCTTCTTTTGCTAAATTACACCTCTTTATTCTAGACCATGTGAGAGGCATGACTTCAAGGCGGGTGGGTAGAACTTGTTAGGATAAACCATTGTTAGTTTTGAATCTATTAGAATTGAACTAACCTTGGGCTAATCTAATATTGGTCTAATCTACCTAACTCACCTATTAATTCTAAATTTGAACCCTTTCACACTTGTATTCACCTTGGATGATTCGAGTAAAATCAAAAGCATTATGTGTGCAATTTTCTCTCCTTGGTTGAGTTTTTTCTTGTCTTAGAAGAGTTTCATTCTAGGCAAACATCGTTATTTATCTCCTTTATTGTGAGTGGCACTTATCCTCCATCATTTCTTCCTATTCCACCTTCCATTTAACCTTCCTCAACCTCTTCAAAAAAAATAAATCAAGGACATGAAACTATGATTACATCACTTTAGTATTTGTTTTGTGCCTAAGAAATATGTGACTACATAATTAGTTGGTAAAAAAATATATATGAGTTGGTGTTTTTTAATTTTTAAACTCTTGTTAAATAAAAGAATTCACAATATCCATATAAGAGTGTGTGTCCATTTTTTTTATGAATTATGTGTCTTATTACAACTCCATCCACATTTACAATCAATATATTTTTTATTCAAAAAAAGTGTTACCGAAGTAAACTCTTTCAATTCGTTTTCTAAAATTTCATATGATTAGGTTGGTTTTGACGGTTAAACTAATTGAGTTAATCTAACCTTGATCTAGTCTATCCAACTTACCTATTGACTCTATAAATTAGATCTCTCTCATACTTGTATTCACCTTAGATCATTTAACTAAGATTGAGAGTATTATGTGTGCAATTTTCCCTCTTTGACTAAGTTTTTTCCTTTCTTAGGAGAGTTCCTTTTGACTCTTATCTACTATCCCTTCTTTATGGTAAACATCCTTACTTATTTCTTTTACTGTGAGTGGCTCCTATTCTTTCCTCTTTCACCTTTCATTTCACCTACCAACCTCTTCAAATAAGTAAATAAAAAACTTGCTACATCACTTTAATATTTATTCTATGCCTAATAATATGTGACTACGTAATTATTTGGTAAAAAATATATAAATTTACATTTTTTAATTTTTAAACTTTTGAATTTGGTATATATTTTCAAAGTAAAATAGTTATTATATGTTTTGGGTCTACGTTGGAAAAAAAAGTTTATACTATTTTAATTTCAGATTTTTAAATATTATTTTAAAAATATGTTATTTTATCTTTAAAATTTATTTAGATTTTATTTTATAAAAAAAAATTAAATTTTAAAAATATTATTTAAAGAGAGTTCATCACCCGAAGTATAAAAATTAGTTATGAATAAAGAGGTTATGTGTTTTTGCTTAAGTAATATTTTTGTTGTTTAAATATTTATCAATCGTCATAGGTTATGTATTTTTACTTCAATACTTTAATAATAACAAAAATATCAACCTGTTACGAAAAATAATACCATCTTCAATGAAATGTCACAATTAACATGTTAAATCTTGTTGTTTAAATATTTATCAATCGTCATAGGTTATGTATTTTTACTTCAATACTTTAATAATAACAAAAATATCAACCTGTTACGAAAAATAATACCATCTTCAACGAAATGTCACAATTAACATGTTAAATCTTTTATTTTGATTATAGCCTAAATAGTTAATTAATAATAAATAACACATTTTCTTTATTTTTGTACCTTCATGTCAACTAAAACATTTTGAAATTAAAATTTCTTTAAAACAACAAACTCTTGATTGCACTAGAATAATTGCCCCTTCATATTCAAGTTATTACCTCACGACAACCCTAAAGCTTAAGTTCTCTTAGCCATTTTCATGGTGTTTTTACATTTTTTTAAAAAAAACAAAACAATTTTGAAACTCACGTTACAAGTTTTGCTTTCTAAAGAATAAGAAAATACAACCTAAAGGGAGAAAAGATAGAAATAGGAAGTGGGAAATTTTTCCTAAATTTTATTTACAAACCTAGAAAAAAACAGCAACGGCGTACTACTCATATGTAACTTTTCCTTTTATCTAACCTCGTAACAGTGACCCCGACTCATATGTAACTTTACCTTTTATCTAACTTCGTAATAGTGACCCCGACGTGAAGGGTAATCTCACAAGGATAGCTTGGTGAAGATGAACCAAACAATCAATCTTAAACGACCTCACGCCCAACTCCCGAAGCACGAGACTCCCAGAGATAAAGCCACATAATTGAGACTTAATGATAAAAAAAGAGAAAAAAAGTACTGTACATTTTACTAAAACAAAAATTAAACCACCTTAAGTTAGTGTCAAAATATGTCTTGTAAATTACAAATAACTCTGTCATCACGTTTTTAAAGACTCAGTTATGAACTTATCTAAAAAACTTCTCTTTTACAATTTCCAATCTTTGTAAAAGATAGTTAAAAGATGTTCACAACACTAAAGGATGATCAATTTATTCTAGTTTCCTCAATACTTTGTTAATTTGTTCATTACAAGTGACGGAGGCTGCTGTTTTCGAATACAACAATACTGGTCATTGCTCCACTAAATTAATTGCGGTGATCTTTGTTAATTTAAATGGTATTGAAAAAAATAGTAAAAAATGTTTTTCAAATAAAATAAAAAACTTGATGTACATAGGCAAGTATTAAGAGAAAAAATATCAGGCAACGTGAGTAAAAAGGGTCTAGGATAGAATGAAAAAGAAAGGGACATAACTGAAGACAGAATGTTTTTTAAATCAAAACATGTATTATGAAACTAAACCGTTAAAATTACAAGAAGATGAACTCCATCTGGTACTTTATTATTCACTGTTGATGGAAGCTTAAAAAACAGAGTGAAGTTACAATATTAAAGAAAAAAAAAGAACTTAGGGGAAGATTAAGAAAAGTAGAAGCATTTGAGTGAGTGAGATCAGTCAACTTCTTCAATCTTAGGTCCAGCACCAGAAGCAGAGGGCATGTCATGAGCCATAGGCACATCTCCAGCAGCACCACCCTGGTACATCTTAGCAATGATGGGGTTGCAGATTCCTTCCAACTCCTTCTGCCTGTCCTCAAACTCATCCACTTCGGCCAACTGGTTCCCCTCCAACCACTGTATTGCATCCTCCACAGCCTTCTCAATCTTGTTCTTCTCTTCGGGGCTCAACTTCCCCCCTATCTTCTCATCCTTTATCGTGTTCCTCATGTTGTAGGCGTAATTCTCCAGCGAGTTCTTTGCCTCCACCTTCTTCTTCACCTCTTCGTCCTCTGCCTTGTACCTCTCTGCATCCTTCACCATCTTCTCAATCTCCTCCTTGCTCAACCTACCCTTGTCGTTCGTTATCGTTATCTTGTTGCTCACTCCCGCTGTTTTATCCTCCGCAGACACATTCAATATCCCATTAGCGTCGATGTCGAAGCACACATTAATCTGAGGCACTCCTCGTGGAGCAGGAGGGATCCCAGTGAGCTCAAACTTCCCTAGAAGGTTGTTGTCCTTGGTTCTCGCACGCTCTCCTTCAAACACTTGGATCAACACCCCGGGCTGGTTATCAGAATAGGTCGAGAATATCTGCTCCTTCTTCGTCGGAATCGTTGTGTTTCGTGGAATCAACACTGTCATAACACCACCGGCAGTTTCAAGCCCCAGACTCAGGGGAGTCACATCCAACAGCAACAAATCCTGAACCTTCTCGTCACCCTCCCCGCTCAAAATCGCAGCCTGAACAGCTGCACCGTAAGCAACAGCTTCATCCGGGTTAATACTCTTGCAGAGCTCTTTCCCGTTGAAGAAATCCTGCAAGAGTTGCTGAACCTTGGGGATCCTAGTGGACCCTCCAACCAGAACAACTTCATGAACATGACTCTTGTCAATCTTTGCATCCCGCAAACACTTCTCGACCGGTTCCATGCACTTTCTGAACAAATCCATGTTCAGCTCCTCAAACCTAGCCCGCGTAATGGTAGCATAAAAATCAATCCCCTCGTACAAGGAATCGATTTCGATAGTTGTCTGCGCAGTGGAGGACAGTGTTCTCTTGGCTCTCTCACATGCAGTCCTCAACCTCCTCAACGCCCTCGCGTTCCCACTAATGTCCTTCTTGTGCTTCCTTCTGAAATCTGAAACGAAGTGATTCACCATTCTGTTGTCAAAATCTTCCCCTCCCAGATGAGTATCACCGGCAGTGGCCTTCACTTCGAAGATCCCTTCCTCTATGGTCAATATAGAAACATCAAAAGTACCGCCACCTAAGTCGAAAATCAGCACGTTCTGTTCACCTTTTCTGGAAGCCTTCTTGTCCAACCCATAGGCAATAGCAGCAGCAGTGGGTTCATTGATAATCCTGAGCACATTCAAACCCGAAATTGCCCCGGCATCCTTGGTGGCCTGCCTCTGGGAGTCGTTGAAATACGCAGGGACAGTGATGACAGCGTTCTTCACCGCCTGGCCTAAAAACGCCTCTGCCACTTCCCTCATCTTGATTAGCACCATCGAAGATATCTCTTCCGCAGAGAATTTCTTCTCCTCGCCCTTGTAAGTCACCACGATCATGGGCTTGTCGCCGGGCCCCGCCACCACCTTAAAGGGCCAGAGCTTCATGTCGTTTTGAACGGAGGAGTCTGAGAATCTGCGACCGATCAAACGCTTGGCGTCAAACACGGTGTTCTGAGGGTTCATCGCCACTTGGTTCTTGGCTGCGTCTCCGATCAGCCTCTCCGTGTCCGTGAACCCCACATAAGACGGGGTCGTTCGGTTGCCTTGGTCGTTCGGAATTATCTCAACACGGTCGTTTTGCCACACGCCCACGCAGCTGTAGGTCGTGCCGAGGTCTATGCCAATGGCTTTGCCTTCTTTTGTTGCCATTTCAGAGCTGTCAACTTTGCTCTTTGCTCTTTGCTCTTTGTACACTAGTTTTGCTTCTTCTCTTTTGTGCACCAATTGTCAGTATGAGTGAGGAGAGATGGAACCCAAAGCGCAATTTATTAACTTAGAGGGTCACTTCCAGAATTTACGAGGTTAAGGAAGAAAGTTTCCGACCCAGCTAGAGAGTTCTGGAGTGTTTCTCACATTTCACAACCAAGGATCAAAAGGTACAGTATAAGGTACACGAATCTACAATATTATTAACTATAGGCTGTTAATTCACATTACTTTTCACTTTCTCAAGAGATACTAATTTCCTTATTTACTTAAATGATAGTTAGTTATATTAGTTTAAAATTTCTGCATAGAAATTTTTCCAAAAAATTTACAAGAAATTTATTAGATAATAAATAATACATTAAAAGCAGTATTGTCCTTTCCTGTGACTAACTCGATCAAGACCATAAAAAAATAATATATATATATAAATATGTAACGTTACTATTCTAACTTTCTACATAGTAAGATGCATAAAAAATTAAAAAAAAAAAAGTAAATAATTTTTTAAAAAAATTAATAAAAATTCAACTCGATTTAAGTCATCGATTTTTATTTGAACCAAGATTAACTGCATCGTTAGAAAAACTAGTTCATTCATATGATCAAGTTCCCATTCAACTGATGAATCCAAATAAATTTTTACAACTAAATTTCTGAATAGATCTTTAGGTTAAAATATTTACATGAAAAAATTATGTACAAATTATGTACTAGCATCTATTTTTTTTAGTATACTAAATCAAGTAAATGGAAATTGATAAAATTAATAAAAAAATATAGTTAGATATTATTTGACTCAATTCGTTTTTAAAGTTATAAAAGATTAGAATTTAAAAGATAATTATAAAATTATTTGTCAATTTTTAATTATTTTAGTTTAAAATCTTATTTTCAATTGAAAGTTGTTGATTATTTTTTTTATTATTTCATAAAAATGTATCTATAAAATAAAAATATATATTATTTAAATTTAAATTAATTTACTAACAAAAATGCTAATATTTGTTTATAAAAAATAAATTCCTAAAAATTTAAGTACAAGTACACTGTCAATCCATCTCTCATATAATCTTTTATAGTTAACTTTTTTTAATTAATTATCACCTTTACTATGTCTTCTTTTCTTCTTTTTTTTCGTCAAGCACATTACGTGTCTAATATAGTCTATTCGCTTTGTATTAGTATAGATAACACAACACTATGGAATTGTTCATAGCTTTATTGTGTGTGTCCAGTACAATTATGTGGATTTTATACGTAAGTTATTTTAATTGAGTTTCAAAATTATAAAAAGTTACAAACAATTTTGCTTTTAATTTGTTGATACAATATTAATTTGAAGATGTATATTATAATGAAGATGATTATAGTATGGTCCGTTTGAAGTGTATGCGGTGGTGGTTGTTCATCAAATAACTAAAAAACATATAGAAAAAATGTCTAACTTGCAAATCTTAAGATTTTGGGTGAGATTTTTCATGATAATTTTTTATTAAAAATTCATAAAATTTAAAATTTATTTTAAATAGCAATTCATCCAAATTTATATATTTTTAATACCATTAGATTTTTATAAACTCTAACGAATCTTAACAAAAAAAAATTGGATTTTTTTATCTCTTTGATATCATTTACAATGAAAAGTTTTTAAATAGGTTTTTAATATTATTTTTATTTCAATGTCATTGATTTTTTAAAAATTGGATATAATATCAATCTATAAAATATGAGTTTAATTAATATAAATTATTAATATAAAAATTTTTACATTAACATTAAATCATAATTATTTATTTATTATAAGTTTATTAATTTTACTAATTAATATTTTAAAAATAGTTATGATTTATTATTAATATAAATTTTTTTTATAAATAATATATACCAAATTAAACTTATAAAATATATTAAAATAATAATTTTAACATTAAAATAGTAAGAACTTTCCATTAGCGTAAAGAAACTAAAAAGTATTGATTGAATAATATTTTTATAAAAGTATAATAAAAATTTAACTAAATACATATCTTTAAAAAAACCAAACATATTTTATACATAGTTAGAAATTATAATTCTTCAAAAATGTTTTTAAGAATCATGGTATGAAAAAAAGAAAATTCTGACTGCCTAGCATAAATTGACAGTGGACCTGGACGTTCGTGCAGCTTCTAGATTCTAGACTAGAAGTAGAGCTTTGGAAGGAAGCTGAATGGAGCAGTCCACGTGGAGATATTCAAGAGTGAAGAGGGGCGGTGCATGGCTGTGCTTTACTATTTTAAAACGCGTGTTAAAAGCAGGAGGACTGTAAAATTAAATGCAATGACAAAAGTTGAACAAGGATTTAATATATAGTCTCTCTTCTTAAAATTACTTTATCCATAAATTATTATATATAAAATATTATAATTAAATATTAATATAAAACTCTATATCCATTGTAACAGGTCATTTGACTCTTGCCACCGTTAAGATTGGCTTCTTTAATACCAATCACTTTGTTTTTTAGGTCAAATATTAAGAAGCTTTGAAAGTGTTTGCTTGTTAAGAAAAAATACATTCATAATGCAGATTGCTCATTCTAAAAATTAAGACTATATTTGACTAATTTAAATTAAAATAATTAAAATTATTTAACTTTTATATTCTTCTTAAAAGACAAAAATAATCACTTTCTTTATTAGAGATAAATAAAATTAATACTTTATAAAAAATACAACAAATAGTTATTTTAAAGTACAAGAAAATATGAACTTTGTAAAATTTATTATCTTATCGTTAATAAAATCACATTAAATTTATGAATTTTGCACCTGTAAGTCGTACGTATCTAGTTTTTTTTAAAAATTGTTTAAATAGATTGATTCAGTCAAAAGATTGATAAACTGATATAGTAAGTGGTTAAGTTAATATTAAAAATTAGTCAAATAAAAATTAGTCATGATAGTTTAACCTGTCTAACTTATTTAGAATTAATCATGAATTGGTGATTCAAGAATTCTAATTGGTTTCAAATTTATTTGAAAATTTTAGTATTTTATTGGATGTGTCTTTTATTTTCTTAAATGAAACTCTTTTTAATTAAATAATTAATAAAAATAAAAATTAATTTATATAAAAGTGTATTTAGTAAGATTATTTTTTATAATCTTAATTATTATAATATACTAATAATAAAAATATTATTTTATCAAGATAATTCTAATCACTAATACATTAAACTAATGAACTGTAAAATAGTATTTTTACGAGTTTGATGAACGATTCAAAAGTTATTCTCTACTTGATAAAATAATAACTACCAATTCAAAAGTTAACAACTAGGCTATAATTAAATTCTTTTTATTTTATATACAGTTAATTTTATTTTAATTTTTATTTATTTTATAAGCATACTATATCTTCTTCTTCTTTTTAAACGGTTGTATCTTTTTACTCGTGTTTTTTAATTAATATCTCCAGGTAAATAATAATAATAAATGTTTATTTTAATGTTAGCATATAGTCATGCTTTTAAAAATAATAATATATTGTTGTCAAGGAAATAGACATTTAAAATATTTACGAAAAGAATGACATGGCATAGATGATAATCCTTATCGGGATATCACCAATGGATATGAACGGGGCCACACTATTAATTAATAAAGAAGTAGTTTTAAATTTAATTACACATTTGATCATTCAAGTATTTTTTCATATTTTATTATTATATTTATAAATGTTAGTGTGACTTACTAAATTTAAATATAATGGTTTTCACAAAAAAAATAGAAAAAATAAAATGATCATTTTACTAAGATATGAATTATAAGCTCGTGGAATTAGTGACGGATTAAAAGAAATGAGTTTGCTTATTTTAAAATAAATTTATTCGTATGGAACTGAAATAACAGTTTTACGGAATAGAGGTAATAAAAAGTTTTCATATTTTCTGTTTTTCTTTCGGAATAATTTTTTTAAAAAGTTTATAAATTTTCTTGAGTTAGTAATAGTTTATTTACAACTTTAAAATAATTTACAGATTTTTTTATAGAAACATTTTGAATTAAAAATAATGGAAAATACAAATTGATATAATTTTGTTGATGTTCAATTATTTTAAATATCTTTTATAATGAACAAAAAAATCAATAATTAAACTAAAAGTTGGTTTATATTGATATTTTGAAGACACATACAACAAACTTAAAGACAATAATTTAAAAAAAAAAAAAACCTAATTCTTTATAATCAAGTTGCATTTATGGACTTAAATTTATTTTGGTGGGTTACATAATTTTTTGGGTTAAATAATCAATTAAGGTCCATTTTTTAATTATTATATCATTTTCGTACCTTTTTTTTTCATATGGAATATTTTTCATTTAACCTTTCATGTTTTTCTAAAGAGAGAGTGATTGAGTTTTTAGAGTTCCTAAGCAACTATGTATGGAGGTGGAAAATAAATTTTGAGTGAAAAAGGATGGGATAGTGGAAAACCAAGGCTAGTGGGGAATTAATGCCTTAGTGCAGTTTTAATGTTTTTGTTATCAATGTTTCTCAATGCTTCTTTTGTAAGCTCTTAACAACAATAACAAAATTCAGAATATAAACTTAGAGGATTTTTTCTTATGATAAACTTTGTCTTTGTTCTTAGATAAAAATCTTATAGTGTTGGTTCTATCGACATGTCGCAATTAGGGTCATACTGTTTTCTTCTATCGCAGTTATGGTCAAGTTCATTTTTTTTTACTTTACCTATTTTCAAGATAATTTGCACAATAGATTCATATGATTTGGCACTAGAGCTTCGGCTTTTGAATTTAGGTTTTATCTATTTGTTTGATTATTTTGTTTGTTGTGTTCACTATTAGTTTGAGTCTTCCTTCTTGTTCAGTGTTATATTTCTTCTATCTTGTGTTTTATTTCTATCTTGTTGTTACTTTGTTTCAACATTATTTTTAATCCATACCTATTTTTTATTACCGTCTCTTGTTTCTTCTTAACTTTTGTCTAAATCTGTTTATGTTCCGTTTTTTTATTTTCTCTTCCTATTGCTAAGTCATTACGATTAGGATAAAAAAAAAAGAGAATCCAAACAAAAGAAGAGAAAATAATTGTGTGAAAAAAAAAGAATCCAAACTGAAAGTTGAAAAAAAAAAAACTGTTTGGAAAATTAATCTTTTGATTCCAATTATATTCTGCAAAAAAAAAAAAAGAAGAAGTTATAAAAAAAAGCTTTTGTGCATTTGTTATTTCTTCTATACACTTTTTTTTGTTATTGCCTCTTGAGTTCCTCTTTGTTTTGTTCTTGTTTCTTCAAGTTATCATATAAGCAATTTCTTATTGTTGTGTGTAATCTTCCATAAAAGTTCTTACTTAAGGGTTTATAAAGTGAAGTTGAGTGGTAAAAGGCAAGAGTGGGGAAACCATATATAAGAAATTGGGAGAGGTACAACATAGGTCATGAGTCCATATATAAGAGAACATGACATTACCTTCAACCCAAAACCTTAAAATATCAGGTTATGGGTCTTTCTCACTTATATATTACTCAACTTCCCAATTTCTAACCAATGTGGGACCTAAACTCACACTTGCACTCCAACATATTTATATCTATATTTTGAAAGGCAATAATTTGGACAAAATGAACTTAATTCTTTATAATCAAGTTGCATATGTAGGTTGAAATTTATTTAGATGGATTACGTAGTTTTGAGCTGGAATTTGTACTGTAGTATCTAACCTGCATAGTCTCGCACCTTATACATATCTAATAAATAATATAATTATATTATATAATATTACATAATTTTAATTTTGAGTGAATATTGTTAAAAATATGATTTGCATTATAATTTATAATAAGTAATATAATTATAGAATAAAAAAATAAATAATATATTTTATACAAATTTAGTAAGATAAAAATACAATTTATAAAAAAATGAACTATTTATATAACTCTTAATAACCTTACTACATTATTTAATGTTTTGGTAAAAAAATATAGGTTTATGTGTAACGTATAAAACTTTAGTGAGTATTTTAGAAGTTGTTATATGTTTAATGTTATGTTAGTTTGTTTTTCATGTTATGTTTACTTATGTAAAAGATATTTATTTATTATCTTTATACATAAAGAAATGAATATATAGCTACTTAGTGGGTAGGGGATAAAATCAAAGTTGATACCCACATAAATCTAGGACCAGATACGAGTACATTTTTTTAACACTGGAATCAAACAAGTATTATAATACCCAGACCCAACTCTACTCCTTGTCATATCTAATCCTGAGTTTAAGACTGAGTATACAAAATCACTATTGACTATCATTAAGTATTCTTTGAATAATATTCACTTAGAATAAATAACTTTATTATGTCATGAGCGTATATAACTTAGGCGTTTTTCAAAGTTTTAGACACTTTTGAGTATATTTACAATGTGATTCGTTGTTGTCGTCAATTAATTTCATCAACATCTCTTTATGTTTGAGCTTCTTTTATATAAGTAATGAAACTTGTAGCTATTAAGCTTCCTTTACATAAGTAAACATAAGGAAGTTTTCCATAAAATCAATTGAGGGCTCAAACTGACACACTATTCAGATGACTTTGTTGTCTTTGACTTTCTTCTCATTCTGACTTGCTTCAACATCTATGCTAACATTGAATGCATTGATATTATTGTTGAGCTCATACGTCATTGTCTTGTTCATTTTTAATGATCTTCAAAATACAAGCTTTTGTTTAGTTATCAGAATGTTATACCATTAGATGTTTTTTATGTTTGTACCATAATGAAGATTTTGAATCGTATGTGAGACTTCTTTGTCTAACATAAGATGTTGCTCTTTAACTCTATGCTGGTAGACGCTCTGTAGCACTTATAGTTAGATGGTCTATTAAGCTTAGTAGTTTTTTATGTTTTTGTGGATGGTTATCGCGTATATGTAACGAGATTGTCTTCTGACTTGATAGATAGACAATGTATTTACATGTGTAACAAGATTGTCTTATACGAACACTAATTGGTAGATAGTCAATACGTGCATGCAAATGATTAAATACTTTTTTTATCTTCTAATACTTATAATTGCATGTGACCTTCTCATGAGTGTTAACATCATATACATTTTTATTTCCTAATATGTTCAATGCCTTTTTTAGTAGACTTTTCTTTACACTGATCTTCTTACAAGTGTGTACATAAAATTTTATTATTAGCTCGTATCCATGTCTTGATGTGTTAAGTGCTTATTTGAGTAGATAAATATTTTTTATCCCCTGACGTATTTAATACCTTATTCGAGTAGAAACTTCCTGTGCATACCTTCTTATCTTATATTGTTTGTATCTTATATAAGTATATAATGTTATATCATTCATTTGATTGCCTTTGTTATTCATTACTTATGATTTTTCCCAATAAAAAATCGTCAACATGTTCTTTTAATTTGACATTGTTTTTGGTCTTTTTTAACTTTTTGTTTCATTTATAATTCTAATCTCTAGTTTACTTCTAACTTAGGGGGGGGGGGGAGGGGGTTTGCCTGCAATTCAATCGTACAACACACTTAGACTTGAGATCTTTATCTTTTTATTATTTTTCATATTTTTCAAACTTGTTATGACCTATGAATTAGGCATATAACTTAACTTGTTTGTAATTATTGTGATATCCTCTTACACATCAAGAACCACCAACTTTCCTAGTTTGAAAATTGGAAGATTCACACAAGATTTATGCCTATTGTTTACATCAATATCCTTCTCCTTTATTGTTTATTCTGCTTGAACTACAGATGACAAGGCTTTATCTTCAATTGAATGCTTAATTTATTGCCTTATTTTTCCACGATCTTGGGACCAATTTTAAATTATGCATTGCTTTATTTTCTCTTAAAATTTTGTCGCGCAATCAGCCATAGTCCATAATTATCACCTTCTTTATTACTATGATTATCACTATTCTACACAATAACTTAATTAGGGTTAGACATTAACCTCATTGCCCTTCTGCATGTTTTTGTCTCGTTACGCCATTCATTTTTTTAAAGATAAATATTAATTATTAGCAACATGAGTTGAACACGTGATATTCCCCCCTCTTTCTTAACCATCTAACCTATCTTATAATCACACATCATTGAAGGATTTGACTTGTCTTGTGTAGCTCTTTGCACTTCATGGCTTCCATACATTGTTCTTTCTTGTGCCCAACCATCTTGCATCTAAAAAAGATTGCATGATAAAATTTATTATTTAAGATATAAGAGATATTGTAATATCTCGAATACACCAAAATGAAAAAAAAAATCTAGAGCTGTACAATTATGAAACTATACAATTAAAGATGACTAAAAAACAATATGTGATACCTATATCAACGAGATTAATATTCTTTTTGGTAGCACATATCTTAAAAATTAAACATTTAAGTGTTGTTCACTTGGAGCAATAATTACAAGATGAGTGAACTTTTGGAAAGATTCTTAGAAAGTTTGTGAGTGAGGACAAAACACACTAAAAGGTATCATGTTGCTTAATGGGGTTTGTGAGTGAACAATCTTGATGTATTTAACCCAATAGACAGTTGATTCTTGACGAGAGAAAGATTTGAAAAGGTTTTAATTTTGTTGTTGTTTAAAATCAAGTGAAAGTCTAAAAAAAAGTATAACAAAATGTAATTACTTACACTTAGTTTTTAAGAAACAAGTTTGGTGGGTCAAAATATGTATAATCAATTACACTAAATTATAATCAATTAAACTATAGAGGAAATTGAATTTCAATTTAAGTTTCCCTTCCTTATTTTAAAAATGAAATAATCGATTACCTAATAGTGTAATTAGTTACATTCTCAGCATCCTTCCATTTCCACACAATAGAAAAAATTAACATAGAACTCCCGTCACAGACCTGTGCCCATTTACATAGAATGGTGGTTATGGCAGTTATGTTTGTTGAGAGTTTGTTATTGTTGTTGTTATGGGCTTATACCCATTTCTTTCTTTCTTGCTTTCTTCCCTATCATATATAATCTGTTGTAACTACTCAAAATAAGTAGAATGAGATTTTTTATGCTGAGGCCATTCTCCATTTTCTATTCTCCTATTTCGTTTATCTTTTTCTTTCACGTTTTCTTTTTGCTGTGAAACTTTTGACATGGTATTAGAGCTCTTCGTGTAAGAAGAGCTTTGTTGCGCCAACTCTGTGTTTTTTATTCATTCCTCATGGCGACTTTATCTTCGTTGATTGTGATTAAAGATCTCGATCTAGTGATGAATGCTCATAGTTACCTTTACCTTCACCCAGGTGAAAACCCAACGATTCTCTCGTTTCACCTCTCTTTGATGAGAAGAACTACAATGTGTAGAGCAAAGCTATGTCAACAACATTAAGTGCAAAGAACAAACTGGAATTCATTCATGGAAGGGCTCAAGAACCTAAAGAGGGAAATAGGTTACATTCTGCTTGGCGATGATGCAGCGACATGGTCGTATCATGGATCCTTTACTCTGTTGCACCTCAAATCAGGAGAAGCATTTTGTGGATGGATAGATCAAAGGTAATTTAGAGAGATTTGAGGGTCAGGTATTCTCAGGGAGATAGAATCAGAATTTCTGATTTGCAATTGGAAGCAACGTCTATTAGACAGGGAGATTCCACTATGACTAAGTATTTTACCAAGTTGAGAACAATGCGGAATAAGTTAGACAGCTTCAAGCCTATTCCGATGTATATATGTTTGATAAAATGCACATGTAGAATTGTAGAAGCCATGACTGAAAGAAAAGAGGAGGATCATGTAATGCAATTCTTAAGAGTTTTAAATGAAAATTTTAGGAACATCAAGTCCAATATTCTCATAATGGAGCCCCTTCCATCAATATCAAAGATATTTCCTTATATTACACAACAAGAAAGGCAACATAAAGGCAATATTTTTGTGGCAGTAGTTAATATAGAAAGGAAGAATAATATCAGTAATGGAGGCACTAACCTAACCTATAGCTTTTGTGGAAAGTTGGGGCATACTGATATCGCAAACATGGCTTTCCATAAAAAAAGAGGTGTCAGCAAAAATCAAGGATCTAGTAGAAGCAACACCAAAGTGTGCACTCATTGTGGGAGGACTGGTCACACAGTTTATGTGTGTTATCGGAAGCATGAATTCCCTCATGACCATAAACTGTATGGGAAAAATACTAGTGTTAATGCAACTATTGAAGAAACAAAAGGAAATGAGAAAATTCAGCACAATCCCAACAGTGAGATTCGTGAGAATATGTTTTCCTCTAAAGAGTACCAAGCTTTAATGGCTTTAATCCATCACTCAAGTGTGGGAAACTCAGCAGCTACACCAACCAATACCAGTTCCCCACAAGTCAACCAACCTAGTTTTGTTTTAGCCTCACAGTACAAAATAAAGGTATCAATGGACAAAACACACACACACACACTTCCAATTGAGTCAAAATACCCATCCATTGGATATTGGACATAGGTGCCATAGATCACGTACTTTCTTCCTTAAAATATTTCGATCAATTCCAAAGCATCAACCTCATTAATGTTAAGACTCTCAAATGGTCAACAAATACAAGCAACCCACTTTGACACTGTGATCTTCACCACTGATTTTGTTATAGATAATGTGTTGTTCATTCCCAGTTTTACTTACAGCTTAATTTCCATTTCCAAATTGGTCACACATCTTAATTGTGAACTAATATTCTCCCATTCCTCATTCTGTCTACAGGGAATCTGAACACTGCCTTGTCTTTGTCCACTATTACCCATCCCTTATTTACCATTGTCCCTTTACACCTCTAGCATTTTAGGTTTGGTCATCTTTCTCAAGAGAGACTACATGTTGTATTTCACTATTACAATTGCATTTCAAACAAAGGTGAAGCTGAAACACATTTTTCTTACAACATTTGCCATTATTCAAAACAAAAGAAACTTTTTTTTCCTCTCAGCATCTCTCAAGCATTTGCACCTTTCAAACTCATTCATGTTGATATTTGGGGGCCATGCTCCAAGCTTTCTATTCAAGGACATAGATATTTCCTCACCATAGTCGATGATCACACTAGATACACTTAGATTCACTTAATGCACACCAAAGTTGAAACAAGAACACACTTAGTTAATTTTGTATAGTATGTAATAAATCAATTTCAATTTCATGTTAAGACAATTCGTTCAAATAATGGCAAAGAATTTGACATGAAACTTTTTTACCAATCTAAAGGCATAATTCACCAAACTATATGCATTAAAACCCCTCAACAAAACAGTATTGTTGAAAGGAAACACCAACACTTGCTCATTGTAACTCATTCCCTCATTTATCAAAGCAATTTACCACTCTCCTTTTGGTCTTATGCACTGCAACATGCAACTCTTTTCATTAACTGCACACCTACCTCCTTCCTACACTGTAATTAATCTTCATACACACCAAGCTGAAATCTCCAAAAATGTATTTTACGAAAGTCAATTTCGTTTTCTTCCTCATTAACTCACATATTCTATTCCTCTAACACCTCCACCAAACACAGACATGTTTCAACACGTGTCCTAGCGAACCTCACACCTATCTCAACCATAATCAATTATGCCTCAACCACTTTGCAATTCTACACTTGTCTCGCCCACTCACACCTCAACTTCCCCCGCTCATTCTCTTTCTCCAACTGTCCCAAGTTCCCTCACTCTACTCATATCAACTCCTAATATCTTGCCACCTATCCTAGATGAGTCACTGCCTATGCCATCTTCTCTTTGTTACTCCACCTATCTTCACCATCCCTTAGCATATCTCAAAGACTTTCACTGCCTGGTTTCTCTAACTATACCGCCTTCCTCAACTTCAAGTTCCTCCAAGCACGTCCATAATCCATTAGAATCTTTCCTTTGTTATGATCGTTTGTCTCCTGCATTTTAACACTTCATTTGTTCCATCTTCACACACGACACTCCTCGCGCATATGTTGAAGTTTCTAAACATGAGTGTTGGCTTAAAGCTATGACAACTAAACTCGATGCTCTCCGAGCAACTAGCACATGGTCTCTTACTACCCTTCCTCCTGGAAAAACCGCCATTGGGTGTCGGTGGATTTTCAAAACTAAGTTCAATGCTGATAGTTTTGTTGAGCACCATAAAGCTTAGCTTGTGGCCAAAGGCTATACCCAACTCGAAAGCCTTGATTTCATCAACACTTTCTCCCTTGTCGCTTAGCTAACTACTGTACGTGTCTTGTGTGCCCTCATTTTTATTCACTCGTGCCATCTTAAACAATTGGATGTCAACAATGTTTTCCTCTATGAAGATTTGCTTGAGGAGATTTACATGCAAGTTCCTCCAAGACTACCTTCACAACTTGGTCAAGTGTGCAACCTTCAGTGTTCCCTCTAGGGCCTCAAACAAGCCAGCCTCCAATGGTTTGCTCACCTCTCTGCTTTCCTCTTGTCTCATGGCTACACACACTCTGTTATTGATCATTCACTTTTCTTGAAGTTCTCAGACCCTTCAGTCACAACCTCACTCGTCTACATTGATGATATAATGTTGGCCGACACCAATCTCTCTGAAATCTGCCAAATCACTTCGCTTTTTGACCACCCTTTTTGCATTAAAGACCTTGGTGATTTAAAATTTTTTCTTGGCCTTGAGGTTGCTCGAACAAAGGTTGGTATTCACTTGTGCTAATGCAAATATACAATTGAGATCTTGGCAAACATGGACATGCTTGGTTGTTGCCCAACTTCCACACTTATGGATTAAAACACTCGTCTTCATTTTGCATTTGGTGATCTTCTCCCTGACCCTTCACCTTACAGAAGCCTCATTGGATGCCTTATTTACCTCACCACAACCAGACCAGACATCATTTACTTCGTGCAACACCTCAACTAGTTTATGTTTGAGCCTACTTCAGCTCATCTCAAAATTGTTTTTCGCATACTTTGATACCTCAAGCATGCTCCTGGTCTTGGAGTCTTTTCCCCCAGTTCTAGTCATCTTCAAATTAATGTCTTCAGTGATTCTGATTGGGCAGGTTGCATTGGCACTAGCAGTTTGATCACTGATTATTCAATTTATCTTAGCCATTCCCTTGTTGCATGACGATTTAAAAAGCATGACACTGTCTCCAAGAACTCCTTTGAGACCAAATACCATGCAATGACATTTGCCACTTGTGAAATTTAGTGGCTCAATTATCTTCTCCATGACTTCAAACTTCCATTCAACAATGCTTTATGACACATACAATGCTTTACAAATTGCCTCTAACCTTGTCTTTCATGAGCGAACCAAACATATGACATTGACTGCCATATCATCGGTGATAAAGTTCTCTCTAACTTAATCAAATTGCTGCCCATATCCTCCTTCATGCATTTAGCAGACTTATTCACCAAAGCTCTTGCCCCACGTTTTTTTTAGGTTGCTTTTACCAAGCTGGGAATGCTTAACATCCATTCCCAGCTTGAGGAAGGCTCTCAACATCCTTCCATTTCCCCACAACAGAAAAAATCAACATAGAACTCCCGCCACAGACCTATGCCCATTTACACAGAATGACAGTTATATCAGTTACATTTGTTTAGAGTTTGTTATTGTTGCCGTTATGGGCTTAGACCAGTTTCCTTCTTTCTTGCTTTCTTCCCTATCATATATAATCTGTTGTAAATACTCAAAATAAGTAGAATGAGATTTTTTGTGCTCAGACCATTCTCCATTTTCTCTTCTTCTATTTCGTTTATCTCTTTCTCTCGCGTTTTCTTTTTGCTGTGAAACTTCTGACATACATTGAGTCAAAACAAGGCTACTTTGGTTAAGAGCATGATATAATTGATTATACAACAATTGAATAGATTACATTTGATAAAAAAACTAAGATTAAAAAGATTGATAATATATCCTTTTTGACTTGTATCATGAACTAAAACTAAAAAAATATAAAATAATAGGCAAATTTAAGTTTTAAAACAATCAATACAATGATACATTTATACATGCTTGACATATTTAAATGCAAAACAAAATATAAAAGCAATAGAATAAAGAGAAGATCCCTTGGCTTCCATGATCAACACAACCCAACAACTTTTAATATGTGAAAAAACCACTGACACATATTTATTGTAATGCCAAAATCTCTTGCACCTTCCTTTTGAATATTTTCCAAAAAAGATTAATCCAAAATCACATTTTCATCATTCAAATCTATATTAAAGGACCTTGATCCCATGTGTTTAACTCGAGAAAAAAATATAAAATAAATAGGTTTTCTTTAAGATACTATGTCGCCTCGAGAAACAAATAAGCAAGTTTAACTTGAGAAACAAATAGGTCTTCTCTAGGATACTATGTTTGTTTCCCATGCGTCTGCATTAGGGTATTGTCTGTGCCTCCCCATGTTTGTTCTGAGGTACTACGTGTGCCTCCTCTATGTCTGCATTGGGATACTAAGTTTATCTACCTGTAGAATTTCCACTTGCATCCCCTACATCTTCTCTGAGGTATTACGTTTGTCTACTTCCCTTGCATCTACCACCCGTCCATTTTAGAATTGCTTTATTAGCTCCTCTAAGTTAAGATCTCACTCTAAACCATTCTTAGTATTCAGCTTATCACAAGGCTACAAATGAATTCTAATATCCATACTCTAAACCCTAATGCACTTTATTTTTCATGGGTTTCCCACATTTCTGTTGAGCATACATTGTCTTTGTGGGATCACTCCTAATGCATTTTTCCTTTCGCTGCATTTTCCACACCTATGTGGTTTTTTGCACATTGTTATGGAAAAATCCTTGATACACAAAACCAACTAAGCGCATTTTTCACACATATATGGATTGTGCATATAAGTTTGCCACAAGTTAGAATAAATTTCTATAATTATTAACTTTATTTTAAACAAACTTGCATAATTTTAATGTGTACCCACAAAAGTTTCACAATTAGAGTATACGATTTTCTTTTTAAATAAGTTTGGACGATTTTTTAAATATATAAAATTATAAAAATGATATTACCTGCACTTGCCTTATGAAAGATTTCGCAGCCATTGAAGCATCCACAAAATCCCAAGACCTTTTCTTTTTTATTCTTCTAATTTGTTGTTTAGAAAATCTTCTTCATGAAGAGAGACTATCCAAATTAATCCACTTTTTACGACATTTTGGCATTTTTGTGTAGAGGAAATTTTTTGGAAAAGGGATTTTGAGGAGAGGGGCATTTGGTTGTAGGGGTAGAGGAGTGGATTGTGGCAATAATGGATTGTTATTATCTCAGAATGGATGGTGCAGTGGAGAACAAAGAAAAGGATAACCTGAGAATTTGAGATATGTTTAGTTTGATAAAATATTTTTTGTTTGATTTTATATTTTTATTTTTTAAAAATAATTTTGATTTTCAAGTTTTCAATATTCAGAAAATATATTTGTTTATTAGATATATTTTATTTTCAAAAAATAATATTATAAAATTTCAGTAAAAATATTATAAAATATATATAATTTTTTTTATATAACTACAATACTATTATTAAGTTTTTTATATAGTTTAAGTTTTGAAAAAATAAATTTTTTATTTTTTTTGTTTTCACTTATTTTTTAAAAGTATTTGCAGAAAAGAAATTTTTAAATTATAATAAAATATATTTTTATTATTTTCTCTTGTTTCCTATAAAAGTAAAACTAGAAAACACCCAAAATCCCTTCACAAGTTGACATATTGGGCCGTGGCATGGTCTGCCGGGCCACACTGAAGGAAGGATGGATGTATAACTATGTATTTATACTGTGTATATGGTATATACAAAGACGCAATGATATTTTATGTTATATGATTGGATTTAAATTTGATGATTATGATAAAAGTATTATGAAAGTATGGTGTGAATAATAGGAAGCAGTGTGGAAGGTAATAAGGTAATAGGAAGGGAGTGACTGACAAGTTGACACTTGACACTTGACACTTGACACTTGACACTTGACACAGATGACGGGAGAGTGTCAATAGCTGGGGGGCAGTTTCGTATACCTAATTTATCGAAAAAGAATTTAAAAGAAATGTTAGGGTGGGATTAGAAATTGGTATACCTACGGTACGCTACATAACACAAGTCCTCTAAGAAGGGTTTTTTGTCACCCTTCCGTTCTCAGTCACCCACGCAGTTCTCTCTTCTCTTCTCACTAGGCAGAAGAGAGAGAAATATCCAATACCTAGCGTACTCTGAATCCAATCTATCTATTTATCCCTTGTCTTCTCCCCTCTCTCCTTCGCCTTCGCCTCGCTGAATCCGTTACCGTTCTGTGGAATCTTGCATCGCCAGGTATTATGCAGCAGAGTGATCAAACGGTGTTGAGCTTGAGGCCCGGTGGTGGAAGAGGCAGCAGGCTCGTCGCTCCTCGATTCGACTCCTCTTCATCCACGTCTTCTGCTTCCCCTGCTTTTGGCTCCTTTTCCGCTGATCTTCCTCTCCTGCGTCCCCATGCTGGAGCTCCCTCTCCCTTCTCTATCAAGGTATCATTCCCCCTTTCTCTGGATCTGCCTTTTCTCCTCTTCAATTCGCTTTTTTCCTTATTTTTACTTTACTTCTTTTCTGTTTATCTTTTTCTTTATACCGATAATCATTTCTTATTTCCTGCTGTCAGTCCTTCATTATGTTCGAAGCCATTTCTTTTCTCTCTCTTTCTGATTTTGCTAATAGTTTATCTTTTCTGTCTTTGTTAAATCTTTTCTTCTCTCTATATATTTTCGATCTCGTATCCTCTTGATCAATGAATCATAAAAGGTTTCAACACGACGGCTTTCTTTTTTAAATTTGAGACTGGAGCTGTTAGGTATTCTGATGAATTTTGACATCGGAATTAATACGATGTTTATTTGTGTGTTTTGTCTCTTTATTTGAACGTGTCTGGATTTGATGAAGGTGTGTCTTGGGATTCGAGTAGTAACTAATATGTTCGACACCATTTTGGGGTGCTAAAACATAAAGACAACCGTCAACTACAGAAACTCGAACAAAGAAAGATTTATTTCTCGTTGTTACTTTTTTTTCCCACTGTCTTAAGGATTTAAGTTAATGCCCATAATAAGATAAATGGCAAAATGAATTTGAATGTCCTAAATTCTTGGTTGGGCACTAAGTATGTGTACCTGCTGTAAATATGGACAGAAAGTAATATGTGGGCGTTAGGTGGGATTGACTAAATTTCAAGTTACCCATAAACGTCCCACATACATTGAGCTCAATTTAATAATTCTGGTGGATGTGGCACAGAATCTGATATCGTTTCATTGGTACACTGGTTTATATGTGTTTTTCTTAGTATGTCATTCATTCATTCACATTTTGCAGTGACTTTATTGCTTGACACGGGTTTCTCCCTCCTGAATCCATTGCTTGAGAGGTTGCGATAAATGTACTTTTTTTTTTTTTTTTAAATTACTGGAGGCATAGCTTGCCAAGGAAAACAATGAATCTATTGAGTTGTTGCTGTGTTTTTCCGGTGTTTTGTTTGTTTATCTGAATATGTCTGGATTTGATGAATGATGATGGTGTATATAGGGTTTTGAGTACTTAACTAATTTGTTTGGCACCATTTTTGGGTGCTAAAACATAAAGAGAACCCTTCAGAAGAACCAATGAACCGAAAACAAAGAAAGATGGATCTCTTATTGCTGTTTTTTCAACTGTCTATATGGATTCAAGTTAATGTCCATAGGACAAAGGGCTAACTGAATTCGAATGTCCTAATTCTTGGTTGGGCACTAAGTATGTGTACCTGCTGTAAATATGGACAGAAAGCAATATGTGGTCTTTAGGTGGGATTGACTAAATTTCAAGTTGCCCATAAAGGTCCCACATACATTGAACTCTATTTCATAATTTTGGTCCGTGTGGCATAGAATCTGGTATCATTTCCTTGGTACACTAGTCTATATGTGCTTTTCTTAAACTATTATTGCCTGGCACTGTTTTCCCCATCCTGGATTTGGTGCTTGAATGGTTGTGACAAATCTTGTACTTTTTTGTTGTGGAGGGGCAATGCTTGCCTAGGCAAAGATGGATCTGTTGAGTTGTTGTTGTGTTACTAATTTGCTGACATAACCATAACCAATATATTTAGAAATGAATTTGTTGGAGGTGAACATTTATCCATACTATGTCACCACTGGTTGATTTATATCTAGTTGTAATGTTTTATTATCACTGTAGTTGTTGAAGAAAATGACGGAGAAACAATTTATAACTATTTTAATTGATGTTTGTGCAGAGAGCTCAGTTTTAGTGAATTCTTCCTTGTCTTCTTGAAGCACTTCTTATGATATTATGCATCTACCTGACTCATCTTGTACTTCTTGAAGTTATCTGCTTTAATGGTGATTCTTTAACTGTGCATATGTCAAGAAATTTGTATCTAAAAACTTCTTGCTTTATAGGCTGGAGATTCACGGTTTGAGGGTCGTGAGCGAGTGCGATATACCAGGGAGCAGCTTTTACAGCTTAGAGAGGTAATGTACATGTTGTTTCCGCTTAAATGTTAATCTATTATACTTTTGCTGTAGGAGAATTTTTTAATTCCATCTGCTGCCTACATGTGATTCTTTTCCTATTAATTTAGTTGACTAATCAACATTCTTTGATACGTAGTGATTGGATTTACCTTTCTAATTGCCTCTGTATAGCTTGGCATGTCTGTGTACTGTTTTATATCATAAATTTACTTATATTACTTAAACTTAAGTAGATGCTGTCAAATTAGCTATGGAACTTGTTTGTTCATTAAAGACAATCTTTGTTGTTCCATATGTCTCTGGATAAATCTTTGTATGTTTTTTTTTAAATATCTACTTGGAAACTTCTTTTGAAACCATGTGTTCCAGTTTTTGTGATTAATATTTCCTTTGACATCTAAGCTGATATTTATGTTTCATCATTTGTCTGATTGCTGAACCTTTTTACTCTTAGGGTGTTGAGATCCTTGATGATGTTTTAAAGATCAAACAAGATGTTGAAGCTGAATTTTTTGGCGAAGATCAAAGCTGGGCCCGCTCAGAAAACAATGTGAGTGTGTTTTCTATCACTCCTATTGATGCTGTTAACTAAGACTATTCATCCTCCTTCTAGTTGATAACGTGATTTATGATGTTGGTTGGAGTTGATTTATTTTGGATGAACATACTTGTATGTATCAGGAGCTCATCAGTGATCAGTGAATGCAAAAAGTGTAATGTTTGTATGAGATGCTGCTATTTTTATTATTATGATTAGTTCAATTAAATTGGATCAATTTTATGAATTTATTTGTTATCATTGTCAGAATAATAAGCTCAACTATTTACTTTTGTGTAATGATGTATAATCATCTGCAGCCCTCAAATCAATTTCAAAATAGATATTCTGAGCCAGATACTCGTGACTGGCGTGGACGATCTGGCCAACTTTCGGGTAATGCAGATGAGAGGTCTTGGGATAATCTCAAGGAGAATAGGGATTTTGGCAATACTAGTCAGAATCGTCAAGACCAATTGAACTCTCAGTTTGCAAGGGCACACATCTCTTCCAACCAAGCGGTACTAATAATGATTGAAAGAAATGCATGATATCCATTTTGTAGTTAATATTTTATGTTTTATATCATTAAATTGGATCCAGAGTCAGTGTAAAACTCTTTATTATTATTATTATTATCATTTAAACAAGAAAGTGATACACTAGCTAAAAGCTTCCTTGAAGTAATAGCTTTATGAGGTTTTTGTAGGTGGCATTGTTTGTTTGTCTTTTATTTAAACAAGAAAGTGATACACTAACAGTCTAACTAAAGATTTTCTTGAAGTAATAGCTTTGTGAGCTTTTTGTAGGTGGCATTGATTGGTTCTCTTTTAATGTGTGATAGATAAAATGTTTTATCTAATTTGTAGTTATTCTATCTCCTATTAATTCAGGGAGGACCTACCCCGACACTAGTCAAGGCTGAGGTGCCATGGTCAGCTAAAAGAGGAACTCTCTCTGAAAAGGATCGTGTCTTAAAGACAGTTAAAGGGTAATATATCTTTATTGTTTAGTACGTGTTAGTTCTTAGTAGTTTAATGTGGGTATTATCTTGACTTTCATCTCTTCTAGATTTCTGGATGGTCATGCATTCCTAGGTCTCAACATTTGGTCCTGTACCTTTGATTGGTTAATGTGAAATGCTAGCAACATATTTCAACATGCCCTTTATTATTTGGTGAATTTCATATGGTTCCCACTAAATGGTAGTGATGCCAATTTGATTTAGGAAGGTCTCAATTCATATGAATGTCACCCAATCATAAAAGTGCATTGGAAGTATTATTTTGACTGTAAGTGCATGTTTGGATTTAAGTTTGCAAACATAAGTGTGGGTTAAACTTAAGTTTGCGAACTGAATTTGGAGAAGCAACACAAGTCTTACTTCTATAAAACTGAATTTCCATTGAAAAGTTCTTTTGAGGGGTAATCAAACATGATTAAGATGGGTTTACCCTCCAAAATGAATTTTTGAGTGTCCTCACTGGAAACCAAACATAGCCTAAATATAACAAAGTTGCAATCAAGAAAATTTGTGGGATATAACTTAGAGTTTAATTGGTATACACGGTCAGTGTAAAGATTTTACACTGTCAGTGTAAAGAGTTTAAACTGAGTTTCCATTGCAAAAGTACTTTTGAGGGGTAATCAAACATGACCAAAATGGGTTTACCCTCCAAACTGAATTTTGAGTGTCCTCATTGGAAACCAAACATAGCCTAAATATAACAAAGTTGCAATCAAGAACATTTGTGGGATGTAACTTAGAGTTTAATTGGTATACACTATCAGTGTAAAGATTTTTACACTGACATTCAATCACAACTCTTCATTCATGGTAAATTTGTTGACTTTACTCATTACTATTTTAAAAGTCACATAAATGAAAAGTTATGATTGAATGTCAGTGTAAAAATATTTTATACCGATAGTGTGTACCAATTAAACTCTATAACGTATTATATGTGAAAAATGGACAGGGCTCCTCTAAATTGATGAAGTGTATAAGGTGAGAAAATAGGGTGTTTCTCCCATTGACTTGAATTAAAATACTTCGTAAACTTAACCTCCCTTAAATCAAGAGTGGATACATGCTTAATTTTTCTGCGTGTTGACTCATTTTAGAGTGTTAAATCTGAAAAATAACCATAAGACAATAATTGTGAGTTATGACAAGACTAATATTTTTTCCTCTATAAACCATTGAGATTGAAATATTTTTTGAGCATTTTGTATTTCCTTCACTCATGTATTTGTTAACCATTTGAATGCAGAATACTAAATAAGTTGACTCCAGAGAAATTTGATCTCCTGAAGGGTCAGTTGATCGATTCTGGCATTACTTCAGCTGACATATTGAAGGTTCATTTTATTTTTGGATAATTTTTTTTTTTTTTTTGCATTCTTGTTCTTAATTTACTTTGTTGTAAATGCAGGGAGTTATTTCACTGATATTTGATAAGGCAGTGCTAGAACCAACGTTTTGCCCCATGTATGCTCAGCTGTGTTCTGATCTTAATGAAAAGCTGCCTCCATTCCCATCTGATGAGCCTGGTGGGAAAGAAATCACTTTTAAGCGAGTACTCCTGAATAACTGCCAGGAGGCTTTTGAAGGTGCAGGTAAACTGAGGGAAGAAGTGAGACAGATGACTGCCCCTGACCAGGAGATGGAGCGACGGGACAAGGAAAGACTTGTCAAGATTCGAACTCTTGGAAATATCCGTTTAATTGGTGAGCTGTTGAAGCAAAAAATGGTTCCTGAAAAGATTGTTCATCACATTGTTCAGGTTCTATCCGAACTTGAGACTTGACTGCTATATAATTTCTTGTTAGTTTGGGAGTATGAACTTATCTGCATGGATGACTGATACTTGGAACAGGAGCTTTTAGGACCACCTGACAGCAAGGTCTGTCCAGCTGAGGAAAATGTTGAAGCCATATGTCAATTTTTCAACACTATTGGTAAGCAGCTTGATGAGAGCCCAAAATCACGGCGCATAAATGATATGTACTTTATCCGGTTGAAAGAATTGAGCACCAACCCCCAACTTGCACCAAGGCTGCGTTTTATGGTCCGTGATGTTCTAGATTTGCGTTCTAATAACTGGATTCCAAGACGTGAAGAGGTAAACTTAGTAACTTGACAATTAATTGTTTTGTAAATATGTTATGCCTCAATTTTTGAAGGTACTTCCATACATTTTTAATCAACAAGTATTAATGTTTACTAATGTAGGTGAAGGCAAAAACCATCACTGAAATTCATTCAGAGGCAGAAAAAAATCTTGGATTGCGTCCAGGTGCTACTGCAAGTATGAGAAATGCCCGTGCAACTTCAGGGGTTCAAGGAAACACCAGTCCTGGAGGATTCCCAATTGCTCGACCTGGTACAGGTGGTTTGATGCCTGGGATGCCGGGGAACAGAAGGATGCCGGGAATTGATAATGACAACTGGGAGATGCCTAGGACAAGATCAATGCCGAGAGGAGACATGTCAGGCATGCAAACCGGAGGACGTGGACAATCTCCTTTCCTTTCTAAGACATCAACTGTTAACTCAAAGTTACTACCTCAAGGTAGTGGCGGTATTATAAGTGGAAGAAACAGTGCCCTCGTGCATGGAAGTGGTGCTCCTGCTCGGCTGCCAAACCTTGGTATTAGTACAGAACCCACATCTCAAATCCCTTCGCCGGTTAAACCTGTTGCTGCCATATCCTCTGAGAAGGCACAAGCTCCAGCTCCAAAATTGAACACAGATGAGCTTCGTCGTAAAACTGTTGCCCTTCTGGAGGAATATTTTAGTGTTAGGCTCTTGGACGAGGCATTACAGTGTGTGGAGGAACTTAAAGCCCCGGCTTATTACCCTGAGGTTATCAAGGAGGCTATTTCCCTTGCACTAGATAAAAGCCCGCCATGTGTTGAACCTGTTGCCAATCTTTTTGAGTATCTGTTCATTAAGAAGATAATTTCAGCCAGAGACATAGGGACCGGGTGCATGTTATTTGCTTCTCTGCTGGATGATATCGGCATAGATTTACCTAAAGCACCAAATAATTATGGTGAGATAATAGGGAAACTAGTTTTGGCTAGGGGTTTAGATTTTAAAGTGGTAAGAGAAATCCTTAAGAAGGTGGAAGATGACCGGTTCCAGAAAGCAATAATGTCCTCTGCATTGCAACAGGTAATTAACTCTGCATCTGGGCAAGCGGTGTTGGATTCACAAGCATCTGATATTGAGGCCTGCCAGAGTCTGTTCAACTGAATCAGATGGTCTTTGCATGAGAATACCGATATCTGTAACTGAACGAACATCTCTGCCGTGTTTCACTACTTTCAAATTCCCTTCCCTTTTAGGCTCGTACTTTCTAGAGCATTTTGTATTACAGTATGTTATAAAAGTGGGAGCTTCCAGTATCAGGTATTTTTCTCGACTTGTATAATTTTTTTTCTTTTGATGTCGTAGAGGTGTTTATTGAGGGAAAAGTCAAACCATAAAGCTACGGATTTTGTTTTCCAGTTGGCTAATCATGTGCCAAGAGAGTGGCCCAACCACCCGGGGGTCCAAATGTTTTTTGTACTTCATTAGTTTCATTTTTTCTCTTTATTTTCTTGACAGAGTAATTGTTAAACTGGTCGGTTCATAAATATCATTGTCGTTACTTTCGCATTTAATTTTCGTAGAGGTTACATTTCTTTCTGCTTTGTGAGGGGGTGCATGCCCAATATCCGCATTTTTCGTTCCCTCTAGATAGGAGGAACGTCTGAAGTCCCAACAATATCACGGGATTATTAAATTTAATCTTGAATATTATTGTTGTAAGTTGATCTTAATGAAAATTGAATTTGTACTTTGTAGTGAAGTGGTTCATGTTTAAAAAATTGTTTGAAAGATAAGTTTTTAATAAAATTTATGCTTCATTAACTTTTTGGTCTTAAATATTGGCTTTTGATTTTGGTCTCTCTTGAAATTTTTTCTTGGATTTTAATATCTTTATGTTTTATTTTTTGAAAATAGTTCTCATTGGTTACAAAAAGAATGTCGAATGACGATTTGATCAATGCAGTGTTATGTTGCCATGTGAGGTAAACAAGCGTCAACTAATTATGTCATCGTGTATATATCCTAAGTTTCTTGACAAAGAATCATCTAGTTACACACAAATTTCTACTCACTTTTTTGAAAGAATACTCTTACCATCTTTAAATATATATATATATATATATATATATAACAAAAGAAGTTTCTAAAAATAGAGGTGAAAAAATATATATATGTTTGAAAATGGTGAGAAGGCAAAATAGGGGAATCAATATAATTTTTCAAAGAGGATGGATAGAGGTGTATGTGTAGCATGAAATTTAAGATAAAAGAGAGTGAGAATGTTTTGGAATTTTGCAGAAAATTGTAAATATTGAAGGAATGTAAATAGGAAATGAGGAAACTAAAAACATATGTTTGATTCTATGAAGATAAAAATTTTGAAACATTAACTATGCTTTCACCTCCATATTCCTTTTTCACAATTTCTCAAACACATTCTCAATTAAGAGTTTCACAATTTGTTTACATTACATTATTATTTAATGATTGTGTTAATAGAGATTAAAATTAAAATGAAAAAATAATAAAAATTAAAAAGTTAATTAAGCTTAAAATTTATTTGGGTTGTTAAAATTTATTTTGAAATATTTGTATTAAAAGATTGAGATAAAAAATATTTAGATTTTTAATTAGATTTGAAGGGATTGATATTAAAAAGCTTAAAGGTGATACACAATCTAAGGTGTACAATTTACACGTAAATAACAAATCAGGTTGAGAGATGTTTGGTTATTTTAAAGTGTGAAAAATGGATTTTAGAAGATAAAAAAAATGTGTAAATAACCATTTATTGAAAATTAATGGCTAATGTCGTGATTAATTAATTTTAAATTTTATAATATATAAATTTGATTATATTTTTAGTGGTTATTCAATATTTTAATCTCTAAAGTGTACCTTTGCCGAAAAAGTAAATAATAAGATATTATAGTTGAAATTAAGGACATTTAAAAGTGAATTGATTTTTATGGTAAATTAGAATTATATTCCAAATGTATTGTATATATATTTGGTGAATCTCACATTGAATATAAAAATTTATAATATAATTTTTTATATTAATTATAAAAATATAAAATTATAATATATAAAACTTTTAAAAATTTCCTTTTACAAGCAGTCTCATCTAGGGAAGGGATTTTTTTTTTCCCATTTCTAGACATGACTCTGTAGAAGGTAAAAAACTTTCTTCTATGAAAAGCTTGTTTTGTAGAATATATTATTTTATTTTTTTCTTTGAACTAAATAAATAAAATATATTTGTCTTTTAATACTAAGTAGATGTTTTATAAAATTTTAGTAGGTATCAAATGAAATTTTCTAATAAACACACAAGCTATATTAAAACATAGTCATAAGCACTTAAGAAATATAACAACCCCTAAAATATGCATAAGAGATCCTCACTTAAAATCCCTAGTATCCTATAACACATAACCACCAAGTTAAAAAATCCCTATTTATACAACACATCAAACAACTTTTTTTTTATATATATATTCCAATATATACTCTTTACGTACTAATTTACTATATACTAATTTAGGTATTAGAGTCTCTTAAAACTTACAGTAATTGGAATGTATCATGCATAGACTAAAGAGTGTAGTGACTTTTTATTTCAATTTGCAAATGACATTTGCAATCGAAAACACATTTCCGGTTCTCTCAAAATCAATTATACTCAGATTCAGTTTAAATTTAATTTCAAAAAATATAAAACTTATACGAAAATAAATGTAATATAGGAAGGCAATTTACATACCATAGTCGACACATCAGTTGTTATTCTTAAGACCAAAACTCCAACGTCCAAACATCACATGTTCTGAAGTTAGGTGAACTCGTGTTGCATGCATGTGCATTTGTAAACGACAGTCCCTTGAAGCACATGAAGTTGTTCAGAGTGATCCAATTCCAACTATAAAAATCGACCTGAAAATAGTTCAAAATTAAGTAACACAAAAATTGAAATGAATAGTATTTTTTTTATTGATTGAGTTTGAATTTTGGATGTAATTTTGAAAACCAACTCTTTAAATTTATTCATATAATTTTATTTATGAAATTATCAAATTCATATTCATAAATATAGAAAATTATAGAAGTTAAAGAAATGATAAGTTATAAGGATGATTTAATACCATTGATGTAATCTAAAAAACAAGATTGTGTGTGTTAGTAAATGTTTGTGAAATTTGCTAATATACAAAATTTTTTAATTAGAGTACTAACAATTTATAACTAATGATTGTCATAATGCATTTTAGCTAAAATGCAAGACTCTGTTAACAAATCGTATTATATAATTATGAGAAAAAAAGGATTGTGCAGTGTTAACATAAAAAGTTTTATATTGACATTAAATTATAATTGTTCATTTATGATAAGTTTGTCGATTTTGTTAATTAATAGTTTGAAAGTTATATAACTGAAAAGTAGTGATTGAACGCAATTTACAATTTTTTTACACTATCAGTGTATACTAATTAAACTCTAAAATTATTGTATTGGTGTATTTTTGCATATATGATTATTTAAGTTTGTTTTATTGTTATAATATTTTTTCTATATATTATCTATACTACTAACAAAGAGAATTCCCTTTTTGTGTTCAATTTCCAAAATATCTATTTTACCTTTATATTTATTTGAAAATTAAAAAATAAACTACGTTGTCAAAAGAGAGATTCCAACTCATAACCTCTACCTCCACAAGCATACACTTTGTTATTAGACCAACTGATGCATCCCTCCCAAAGCCATGCTTGAACAATTGTTGGAGAAAGAATGCTGCCTAGCATCTTGCTCGTAGAGGTCCTTGAAGAGCCTTGAAATGGAGGTGAAAGGCTAGAGGGTGAAGGTGAGGTAAGCGCGACTTCTACTTTGTAGATGATAAGCCATGAGTGAAACTAACCACAAGGGAAGGAACCCTTGATAATAGCATGAAGGTTTCTCACAAGAATGGAGAGAACATGAACACTTTTCCTAAGAAAAAAAGGTACTCTCAAATGTAGAGAAGAAATTTATCTTTCAATTAAAATGAGTGTTAAAGGATTACATGAGGTGCAGAGTTCTACTTATAGAGCATGCATGAATCATGAGCCATGATACTCTGATGTGAACGTCCAAGTGATAATTAAGGGGGTTAGTTGACTTAATTTAGTGTTAATTTAGCATGTGCTTAATTAACATTAAGTTAATTCAACTAAGATCCAAACATGGCCCATAAAAATATGGATCTAAATCCTAAAAATATGGATTTATGTTACCTTTTGTTTGAATTTGAATTTTGGAGGGAAATAACATGACACCTCCAAAATTTAAATTAAAATAAGAAGCAACTAGAATCAGCCATCTAGGAAAGAGAGTGCACATGTGGCATGAAACAAGGGAGCAAAGAGCTTCACATGTCTCCTACATACTTCATGTGTTGGTAAGAGGTTTTAGAAGTATTAGGGGTTAGGGGTGTGGAAATAAATATCACATTCCAAAAGCTCCTAGGCCAAACTTAGTTATTAACACACCCCACAAAGAGACTAATTACACTTTCTAAAGAAAATAGAACATATAGGCCAAAGTACAAGGCCAGAAATAAAACTAACTACATCCATAAAATCCTAATGACTTAAGAGTGCTTATACAAGCCTAAAAATAGTCAAATTAATACAATTAAATGGGATATGTACTAAACTAAGCTCCTTGAAGCTTCATCCAAGTCATGCTCATTTCTTATTGGTCCTAGCTCAAACCTATGCTATATCCAACATCTATAGTTGTTTTACTATCAACAATCTATAATATATATACACATTATTTATTATAGGTATTTAGTTAAAATACTTATTTATACATATAATATCAATAATATAATTATGTGTTTCAAATGGTGCCTATTTTTAGGTTGTATATTAATACACCTACTCTAAAACAATTTCAAATAAATAGGTCATTGATATCCACACGCACTATAAAGGTGATGTATAATATAATTATAACATATAAAATGAATAATATATATAGACAGGTTCAAATATATACTATATATAATGAATAATTTATAATATTATATTTTATATTATATTATCTTTTTATTAATAAAGGAAATTTATTTTTTGATGTCTATTTTTCAAAACACTTATTTTATCTTTATACCTATTTGAAAATTAAAAAATAAACTACTTTGTCAAAGAAGAGATTCAAACCCATAACCTCTACCTCTCCAAATATAAACTTTGCCACTAGATCAACCTTATAACCTTATGAAAAAAATTACTCTTAAAGATTTATATCCAACATCATTAATTGTTCTACTATCAATAATATATATATATATATATATATATATATATATATATATATATATATATGGATGACATATCTAGTGAGAAAATCAAATTTATACGAGAATGAGAGGAACAAATTTCAGACATTAAGAGAGGAGAGAGAAGAATATACGAAAATATCAACCAATGAGAGAGGAGAGAGAAAAAAAGTAACAAATAATAAATGTGAAAGAGACAGAATAGGTGATTAATATATATATATATATATATATATATATATATATATATATTCTTATTGGGGTTTGGTAGAACTCATACTTTCTCAGGTCTTAGGCTTTGGGGCTCTAAAGCAACAGGCAAGTACCTGCAAAACGGACTCCGATGGCTAATTCAGTTTTGGCATAAGAGAGGTATGAATAGAATGATGTACCTGAAGGTGAAGTTTAACTATCATTTTATACTTGTTTTTGTAAGGATTTTGTCCCTAGTTACCTTTTATACCATTCTCCTTAATATTTGTCTCTAGTTACCTTTTTTAAGGAGATGGACCTTTAGTTATTAGGCCTGTGACGAAGGGCAGGTTTGGGGCGAGGTGGCTCTCGATGGGGCGTGCCAAAGTGAGGTCGAAACTGGGAGGGTACACATGCCCCCTATCCTCGAGGTCGACCTGCGCAGGGGGATGTCGAAAAGGTTGATCGGGTGAGTGAGGTTTGGTGGAAGCGGTTAGTAGGGTATACAATGTCGTTGCTTAGTTGGTTAAGGGGTACCCTAGGAAGTCGCAATGGTTAATATGGAGGATGAGGTTGAGGTCGCTGCTGCTTAGGTGCTAAATCGTGCTTTTCAATGTTGATGACTTGAAGTAATTTGCTATTTGTTGACTCGTATTTTCATAACAATTACTGACTTTGAATGTTGTCTTTTTGATGATTATTTATGAGTTGCTTTCTTTAGTTTTCACCAAGTCAGAATTAGAGTTTAAATAATGTATGAGGTGAAAGTGTTGTGAATGCCAAGTTGAGTGGTGTTTCGGATGAGCGTTGAAATATCGAGGGGTGTCTCGTCAGGTGAGAACGTCAATTTGGCGATGAGTGTCTCTTTAGACAAAAGCATCGAGTTGGCGACGATTGTCTGGTCAAATAAGAATGTCGAGTTGGGGATGAGTCTCTCATTAGACAAGAGTGTTGAGATGGCGATGAGTGTCTTATCAGAATGAACACCGAGTTGGCGATAAGTGTCTCGTCAGGCATGAACGCTAAGTTGGCGATAAATGTTCACGTTCGACAAGAGCTTCGAGTTGGCGATAAGTGTCTCGTCAGACAGGAGCATCGAGTTGACGATAAGTGTCTTGTCAGACAAGAGCGTTGGATTGGCAATGAATGTCTTGTAAGACATCAGCACCGAGTGGGCGATAAGTGTCTTATCAAACAAGAGTGCCGAGTTGGCAATTAGTGTCTCGTCACACAGGAGAACCAAGTTGGCGACAAGTGTCTTGTTAGATAAGAGTGTCGAGTTCTTTAATTGTTTGTGATACTGTATTAGAAAATAAAGGAAAACATGTAAAGAAGGAGATAACGGTAAAAGTAAGAAAGATTGAAAGGTAAACACTTTACTAGTGTTTCATTGATTAGTGTTTACACATAGGTGTGCCTTATTAAAACCTCCTCGGTCAAAACCCATATTCTTTTTACTTAGGAAAAAAGACTAAGGTAAGAAAAAGAGTACATCACCTGTTTTGTCTTAGTTGTAGTATATTTTTAAAGGGTGACATTCCAAGTTCTTAGGATGGGTTCTCTGATGCAATCCTGCCTACCAAAGGTCCCATCACAAAGGCTATGACTAGGAGTATTGAAGAGGACATGACTAGGAAAGAGAATGGAAGACCTCATCTCGTACTTGAAGTGAAGAATATGCCATAGTCTTCTTGTTTCTTGCTTTGTAAATCATGCCCTTTATTTTAGGTTTAAGGAGGTGGCCTTGTATTTTGGCCTATATTTCTATTTTAAGTTAAGAGGTGTAACTAGACTTTTATATGGAGTGTGTTAATTAGAATGAGGTTTTTTGGGAGCCTTGGCCGTGTGGTGTTTGATAACCACACCCCCTAGCTTGTCCCACACCTTTTCTAAGACACACATGAAGCATGAAAGACATGTGGACCCCTTAGTTTCCTCCATTAGGCAGCAATTCCACTCTATCTCCTAGGTGGCACCTACATGACTTCTAAGATTCAAATTTGAATTTTGGAGGGAGTCTACATGACACTCTCAAATTCAAATTTGAATTTTAAGGGAATATGATATACTTTCTTAGGGCCATGTTTGGATCTTGCTAAGGATTAATTAAGTGCTAATTGACTCTAGCTCAATTAACACTTAATTAAGTCATGCTTGGGCCTAAGAGCGGACGTTCACTCTCCTAACACTCCTAAACCTTTTCTTTGCTTATAAATAAGGGTTTCCTCTCATTTGTACACTTTACACTTGAACAATAAAAGTTACTCTTGAGAGTTCTCTTCTTTGAGTGTCCTTCTCTACTTGTGAGAGTATCTGTATGACTTTTACCAATGGCTCATTCCCTTGTGACAAGCTTCCTTCAACTTGTGGCTTATCTCCTTGAGAGGCGCCACTTTGACCAACATTTTCTCCTCCTTCCATCACCCTTTCACTAGTTGGAATGACTAGAACATGATCTTGGGAGAAACATCCATGAAGGATTGCATCAATTGGTATTTAGAGCCTATCTTGTAGATTTGATTTCTTTTCCTTATCTTGTTCATTTTTTCGAATTTAATTCTTTTACTCCATCTCAATTCTCATTTTATTTTATTACTTCCATGTTGTTACAACTTCTCCTAAATGTCTTATATTTTTGTGTTGTGTTTTCATTCTCTAAATTGTATGCGCATGATATATGTGTAGTCATTTTAAATTTTTATTCAATATTTTAGTTCTAGCATCGGATCATATTGTGTTGTGTTTTAGGTTCTAATTTTCATTTTTTGCCAACTTTCTATTTTGTAATGTGTTATTCTATGCATAATGAAACTCCTAAGAAGCACCATACCTAAATCCACACCTCTGTGGAAAAAACCACAACGTTGTGGTTAGATGCTTTGGAATCATTAGTGCATTTCCTTGTTTCACTTCTTTGAGTTCTATTTTCCCCTGTTTTTAGGTGCTTTAATTTTCATTTTATTGATCTATGTTTTGTCATTAGATGTCTTGTTTAGTCCTTTAATGTCAAATTAAATTTCTAGTAGGTTTAGCCTCTTAAAGTTTACCTAAAAAGGTGTGTAACTACTTCTTGAAATTGAGTTTCTAAGAAGAATTGTTTTCCTCTTGTCTAAGTCTCTTAAGAAATTTCACATGCTTTGTAGTTCATCCATGATATGTTAAATATATTAAAAATATTTTCTCAAAAAAAATTTAGCTCAATTTAATCTTATTTTTGTTCTCTAAATATTGAAGTTAGTAGCTCATTTTGGCGTAATTTTTTTGTGAATGAATGCTTGGTTTCCTTGAGTGAAATAGGAGTGTGATTATTAAGCCAAAACTTATGCAAACAAGCTAGCTTTGACACATAGTCAACACTTTTAAGCAAATTCTAATACACTTAAAATTTTTGGTTCATTTTTGACTTGCTTTTAGTGTTTTATTAGTTGCACTTAATTCAATTTTTGTGTCATTTGCTTAGTAGTTTATCCAAGTGATTATTACCATTACATCATTCACAAAATTACAAATCTAAAAAGGTGATTAGGTGCATCAAATTAAAAAAAAAAGAGCTAAGAAAATAGAAAGAAAAAAGAACATTAAAAATAAAAAAGAAGTAAAAAGAAATATAAGACAAAAATATGTACCTAATAGCTAAGTAAAGAAAATTGCAAAAAAAAGTGTTTGGACTTTGGTTAATTTGCTTGGATAGGACCTTGTAAGCTCTTAGCCACACATAGTTATATAGTGCAATTTTTTGAAAACATTTTGAATCTTTTTTCATTTTAGTCCCTACTCTATTTTAGTGTTTTTCTAGGATTTCTCTTGTGTGCCTACTTCTTCTTGCCTTTAATTTTAGTTTGTCTCATTTCCTTACTTCTTCTAGTCTTGTCTCATCAGTTCTTTCCATTTGGATAATGTTATCTTTCTATTGTACATTTTATTGCTTTTCCTCTTTGCTTTTCCTCTTTGGTTGCTTTGGTGTGTTTTGGCACCACTTTTGTGTAGAAGCTTAAGGTGAAGGCTTGTCACAAAGGTAACATTATAGGAAGAGTTTTAAAGGCCAAAGGAACTTAAGTAAGAAAAGGGAGCAAGGACTTGGTGAGGCATATTCTTGAGGGAGCTTGGGGCCAAGACTTGAAGACTCTTTTTTTTCATTCTAATTCCTTATAAAAGTTGGCCTCTGTCTAGGAAGTGTTGGATGCCCCTTTTGTGTGTAATAGCTTTTAGTAGATTCTTGTTTGTAAAGTGTGAAGGAGGAATTGGTACGCCACCTTCTTACCTTTTAGGAGCACATTTTTAGGTTGCTACACTTTTTTTTTGCTTTATTTTCCTTGCTCAAAACGCTTAGTGAGGCTAGACTTCCAAAGGCTCTTTGTCTCTTAAATAAGAGTAAAAAAGAGGGAGGAGTGTTCTTGTGTATTCTCAGCCTTAACCATAATATTTTCAATCATCCTTTCACCATGCTTGAATCACACACTAGTAGTAAAAAGAGTGTGAACCAAGAGAGCTCCCCTAAAGTGAACTCTCTTGATAGGTTTGTCCATGAATTTAAAGAGTGGAAGGTGGATGAGAGTAACTTGCGAAAAGAGAGAGAGGCTAGAGAAGAAAAAAGGAGAAAAGAAAAAGAGAAAGAGAAAAAGAAGAGAGAAAAGAAAGAAGGGAGACGGAAGAGAAAATAAGAGAAGAGAAAGAGATATAGAAAAGAGAGAGAAGAAAGAAGGAGAGATGAAAAAGAGAGAGAGAAAAGAAAAGAAGGGAGAAAAAAGACAGAGGGAAGAAAAAAGAGAGAGAAAAAAAGAGAAAGAAGAGAAAAAAGGAAGGAAAGGGTTATGGGTCTCCCTTTACTAGATATACTAGTGAGAGTGATTACTATGAGGAAAGACGTAGAGTGAGAAGAGTCAACCATCATCAAAACATGCATGAACATATTCCCCAACTTAGGGAGAAAAAAGTTGACATCCTTCCTTTCCTTGAAAAGGAAGATGTGGAAGCCTACCTTAATAGGAAAATGAAGGTAGAACAATTGTTTAAGTGCTATAATGTGAGAGAGAAGAAGAAAGTCTCCTTGACAACCCTTAGTTTCCAAGGGCATGCTATGTATTGGTGGTCGACCTTAGTGAATGAAAGGCTTCAAAACCATAGCCCTCAAGTTGAATATTGGAATGATTTGAAAGGGGCTATGAGGAGAAGGTATATCCCTTCTTATTATGGGAGAAAACTTCTTGACAAGTTTCAAAGGCTTAGATAGTACAACTCAAGTGTTGTGGAGTATAGACAGCATGAAGCTCTTCATAATGAGAGTAGGTATCATTGAAAAACCTAGGGTCACCATTGCCAGGTTCCTTAATGACTTAAGCATGGACATTAGAGATAAAGTTGAGCTTTTGCCATATAGGGACCTAGATGACTTAGTCCAACTTTGTATAAAGGTTGAGAATCGATTAAAAAGAAAAAGTTTAAAGAAAGAGTATCCAACCTATACAAAGAGGGATCAAGTCAATGGAAGTTATTCCAAGAGCTTCCTTAAAGAGGAGCAACCCAAAACATCATACAAAAAGCATAAACCATTGCATTCTAGTGACAACCCCCTACTACTAGCTCTATTTCTAAGACTAGTAGTATCGTGTGCTTTAAATGTCTTGGGAAAGGCCACATTGTCTCTCAATACCCCACTAGAAAGACCATGATCATGAGGGTCCAAGACAGCTATAACAGTGAGGATAACTCACTGTTCTTCTCTAGTGAGAGTGATAAAGAAGGGGTCATGCACAAGAAAATGATATGGATGAGCTTTATGCTTGTGAGGGGGACCTCCTTATGGTTAGACGGCTTCTTGGAAGCCAACCTCTTGAGCTAGACTAATCCCAAAGGGAGAACATTTTTCACACAAGGTGTAAAGTGAAAAAAAAAATGTGTTCTCTCATTGTGGATAATGGGTCTTGCTGTAACTGTTGCAGCTCAAGGTTGGTTAACAAGCTAGCCTTGATTATAACTCCCCATCCCAAGCCTTATAAGCTTCCATGACTCAATGAGCAAGGGGAGATAATGGTTAACCAGCAGGTGAAAATGCCCATTTCCATTGAAACATATGAAGATGAGATCATATGTGATATTGTTCCAATGGAAGCTGGACACATATTATTAAGGACACCATGGGAGTTTGATAAGAAAGCCATCCATTATGGTTACTCTAATGAGATCATCTTAACCCACAAGGATAGAAATATCGATTTTTATCCTCTTACTACTGCTCAAGTGGCAGAGGATCAACTTGTTATGAAACATGAGAGGGATGAGAAAAAAAAACACAAAAAAGACCAAGCTTCACCCCTAAAGTTTGAAAGGGGTAAGGAGGTTGAGTTGGAAGGTAGTGCTGTTTCCAAGAAGGTTATTAAGAAGGAAAGCAACTTTGCTACAAAAGAAGATTTTAAATAAGCTTTCTTACTTGATAAACCCTTCTATCTCCTCCTTTGCAAAGAGGCACCATCTTGCACTGCTACAGATCTTGAGATTGAGTCTCTTCCATAAGGGTTCAAACTCTTTTAAAAGAATTTGATGATCTATTTCTCAAAGAGAAAGGGGTTTTCTCCTCTAAGGGGAATAGAACACCAAATAAATCTTATTCCTGGTGCTAGCCTACCTAATAGGTCTGCATATAGGACAAACCCCCATGAGAATAAAGAAATTCAATCTCAAGTTCAAGATCTGTTGGAGAAGGCAAGAGTCCTAGCCCTTGTGTTGTGCTAGTCTTGTTAGTGCCTAAGAAGGATGACAAATGGAGGACGTGTGTTGAATGTAGAGCGATCAATAACATCACCATCAAATACAAACATCCAATCCCTAAGCTTTATGACATGTTAAATGAATTGCATGGAGTTAAACTATTTTCAAAAATTGATCTTAGAAGTAATTACCACCAAATTAGGATTAAATAGGGCAATGACTGGAAAAATACTTTTAAGACCAAATTTAGGCTTTATGAGTGACTAGTGATGCCTTTTGGGCTCACAAATGCTCTTAGTACATTCGTGTGCCTAATGAATCATGTTTTTAGGGATTTCTTAGGAAATTTTTTTGTAGTTTATTTTGATAACATTCTTATTTATAGTAGGAGCCTAAATGATCACTTAGGACATCTAAGACATGTTTTTTTGCATTCTTAGGACCAACCACCTCTTTGCCAACATTGAAAAATGCACCTTTTGTGTGGATAGTGTGGTATTTTTAGGATTTGTAGTAAGTGCGCAAGGGGTCCATGTGGACCTCGAGAAAATTCAAACCATCCAAGAATGGCCCACCCTAACAAGTGTGATAGAGATAAAGAGTTTTCATGGTCTCGCTAGTTTCTATAGGCATTTTGTGCCTAATTTCTCCACACTTTTCTCACATTAAATGATTTGGTGAAGAAGGATGTTCCATTCCTTTGGAGTGAGAAGCAAGAGAAAGCCTTTTCTCTTATCAAAGAGAAGCTCACCAATGCACTAGTTTTAGCTCCCCTTGACATTTGCAAAACCTTTGAGCTAGAATGTGATGTATCTGGAGTAGATGTAAAAGCTGTTTTGTTGCAAGGAGGGCATCCCATTAAGTGAAAAACTTAATGGAGCCTCCTTCAACTACCTCACCTATGATAAGGAGTTATACTTTTTGATACGGGCCCTTCAAACTTGGGAACATTATCTTGTTTCCAAGGAGTTTATCTTTCATAGTAATCATGAGTCACTTAAACATTTGAGAGGACAACGAAAGTTGAACAAAATACATGTAAAGTGGGTTGAATTCCTTGAATCTTTCCTATATGCCATCAAATACGAAAAAGGAAAAACAAATGTGGCGACTAATGCCTTGTCTAGAAGGCACACTCTCTTTGCTAATTTGAGTTCTCAAATTTTAGGCTTTGATGACATTAGGGCCATGTATCCCTCTAACAAGGATTTTGATCCTATCTTTTTTGCCTCATCTACTAAAGCCCGTGATGGATTCTTTTTTAGTGAGTGGTATTTGTTCAAAGAAGGAAAACTTTGCATACCCCAAGAATCTATGAGAAAATTGCTGACAAAAAAGAGCCATGAAGGTGGGCTCATGAGGAATTTTGGAATTCAAAAAACCCTTATGCTTAAAAGAGAAATTATTTTATGAAGAGAGATGTCTAAAGACATTGTTCTAGATGCATAGCTTGTCTCGAAGCTAAGTCTAAAATAATGTCTCATGGACTATACACACCTTTTCCTGCTCTTTCTACACCTTGGGTGGATATAAGCATGGACTTTGTCCTTGACCTTCCAAGAACCCAATGAGGTGTGAACTCTATCTTTGTGGTTGTGGATTGTTTTAGTAAAATGACCCATTTCATACCATGCCACAAGGTGGATGATGTGAGCAACATCTCAAAACTTTTCTTAAAAGAGGTTATGAGATTGCATGGAATACCTTCTACTATTGTGTCTGATAGAGATGCAAAGTTCCTTAGCCACATTTTTGGAAAACTTTATGAGATAAGTTAGGAACTTAGCTTCACTTTTCTCCCACCAGTCATCCTCAATCTGATGGTCAAACTGAGGTGGTGAATATGTCTCTATCCACAATATTGAGGGCACTTCTAAAGGCAATCATAAGTCTTGGGATGAGTACCTTTCCCATATAGAATTTGCATATAATTGGGTGGTTCATAGAACCACTAAACACTCCTCTTTTGAGGTGGTCTATGGGTTTAATCCCCTCACTCTTTTGGATCTTTTGCCCTTCCTTACTTCCCAATCTCATAAAGATAGGGAATCAAGGGCTGAGTTTATTAAGAGGTTACATGAGAGGTTAAATCAAACAATGAACATCAATCAAAAGGGTATGCGTCATACAAACGTAAAGGGGAGAGGGAAGTCATCTTTGATGAAGGGGATTAGGTTTGGTTCCATCTTAGGAAAGACCACTTTCCTACTAAGAGGAAGTTAAAACTAAGCCCTAGAGGAGATGGTCCCTTCCAAGTCCTAGAGAGGGTGGGCAACAATGCATATAGGTTAGACCTCCCTGAGGACTATGAAGTCGACACTATATTTAACATTTGTGATCTATCTTCTTTTATAGGTTCTGATGATGAGGAAGAGGACATCACATATTTGAGGTCCAATCCTTTTCAAGAGGGAGGAGTTGATGTAATCCTGCATACCAATGATCTTATCACAAAGGTCATGCCTAGGAGGATTTAAGAGGACATAGCTAGAAGGAGAATGGAAAACCTCATCTTCTACTTGAAGTGAAGATTAGGCCATAGTCTTCTTATTTCTTGCTTTGTAAATCACGCCTTTATTTTAGGTTTAAGAAGGTGTACTTAGCTTTTTTTTTGGCCTTGTATTTTGGCCTATATTTCTATTTTAAGTTAAAAGGTGTAGTTAGTCTTTTATGTGGATCATGTTAATTAGAATGGGCCTTTTTGAGAGTCTTGGTTGTGTAGTGTTTGATAACCACACCCCTTAGCTTGTCCCACACCCTTTCTAAAACACAAATGAAGCATGAGAGACATATGGGTTCCCTTGGTTCCCTCCATTAGGTGCCACTCCACTCTCTTTCCTAAGTGGCGTCTACACAACTTCTAAGATTCAAATTTGAATTTTGGAGGGAGTCTACATGACATTTTCAAATTCAAATTTGAATTTCAAGGGAACATGACCCACTTTCTTAGGGCCATGTTTGGATCTTGCCAATGATTAATTAAGTGCTAATTGGCTCTACCTCAATTAACACTTAATTAAGTCATGTTTGGGCCTAAGAATGGACGTCCACTCTCCTCACACTACTAAACATTTACTTTGCTTATAAATAGGGGTCTCCTCTCATTTGTATACTTTACACTTGATAAAAATTACTCTTGAGAGTTCTCTTCTTTAAGTGTCCTTCTTTTCTACTTCTGAGAGCATCCTTATGACTTTTATCAAGGGTTTCTTCCCTTACGAAAAATTTCCTTAAACTTGTGGCTTATCTCCTTGAGTGGCGCCACCTTCACCACCATTTTCTCCTCCTTCCATCACCATTTCACTGGATGGAATTACTAGAAGATGATTTTGGGATAAGCATCGATGGAGGATTGCATCATTCTTTTTATGGTGTCTGCAATTGGTATGCTCTGCCGTGGAAGGTCTTGGTGATTCTAAACGGTCCTTCCCATGTGCGGGCTGCCTGTGCTGATCCTTCTTCATATAGAAAAAACAAAGAGGGAAAGGGAGAGTTGCAGTGCAAAAGAGCAAGAGATGAAAGTGAGAAACCAGGTTAAGGGATTTTTAGATTTATTGAGTGATAGGTGTTTAGAGAAAATAATGAGTGAGAGAAGAGAAAAGAAAGGGGTGTAGGGCATGAGAGAAAAAGGTAGGAGTATTCATGGATCTATATCAATCCGTAAATTCAAACTGATCCAATTAGATTTGTGAACAGATTCAAATGTAATCGAATCAAATTTGATCAAATCCAATTAAATCTTACCATACACGGATCAAATTATGAATTTGAACTTTAATGTCAGTGTAAATTTACACTAACAATGCATGTTAATTAAACTTTATTTTTATTATATATATATATATATATTTAAAAATGTGTAAATTGAAATTAACAATACAATTTAAAGTTTAAATATTATTTATAAATTGAAGATTTAAAGTTGAAAATTAGTGTGATAATGAAGATTGCAAGTGATTAAATTTTATAATTTTTAGTTTTTTAGGATTTATATTTTATTATTTATAAACTATTTTTATATATAATTTTTTATTTATAAATTTTTATATTTTCTATTTTATTTTCTATGTTTTATAAAAAAAATAAATATAATTTTTTTTATAATTCATAGATGCAATCCGATTCGCCCTTAATAAAATCTGATCACTAATTTTATTTTATTTTATTTTTTTGCAAATATGATATAATCCTCGTGAATAACCCTAGAAAGAGGAAAGAAAAATTAAGTTAAATAGAGTAAGGCTAGTTTTGGAATTTTAAACTATTTTGAAAGAATGGATAGGTGAAATTCCGTAATTTGAATATAAAAGTTCTGACAGGTTTGGCGTCTTTTGGTGTGGACAGAAGCAAATGGCAGAGACGGAAGAAGCAAGAAGGAGCGATGAATCGCTGAAGCTAGCGGTGGCGATATCGCTTCTGAGATCGAAGGTTCTGAAAAACTCGAAGGAGTCTAATGCACTATCTCCTTCGCAGTCCGACACTCTTCTCCGTTGGAAGCGAAAGGTTCGAAACGCTTCCTTCGTTTTCTTCTGAATCCGATGCCTTCCAGTCTTCGCTATTATTTCACCTTCGGATTCTCAGGCTAAGGAAAGAAAGCAAGAGATCCTCAGGCTCAGAGAAGATCTCAAGGACGCTCAAGGTTCCACCTCTTCTTCTCTCATTTCCCGCGCAATCACCGACTGATTCTAAGTTTCTGGATGTAGATGCTTCACACTGCGATCTCTTCCCTCAGAGTGCTGCTTGCAAGTGCTATTTCTTCGACTGTTTCGGAGAATTAAACCCTAAGCACCTTGGATCTGGCTGTGAGACCAGATTTAGCGATGTTCTTCGACGCAGATTTCTAAGACAAGGTTTAATCATCGTTATCTTCTTTGTTACGGCACGCTATTCTTGAATTGACGTTAAAACTTTGTTCTCTGTAGTGCGATTTAAGGAAAGGAGGAGAAGAGTAGGTTCTTCTTCCTCTAAAAGTCAACAAAGGATTTCTTTAGGTACATGTTATTAATAGCTGTTTTAATTATAAACGAGTGTCTGTATTTCATAATTTGTAATTAAAATGGCAGTTGCGGTTTCCTCAATTGGATTAAGAGTTAAGACGACGATTTAGCATATGCCGACTTGGCTACTTTTTTTGGGAATATTGAAGTGAATGGAATTTTATTACATCTGTTTCTAATTTGAAACCAAAACCGCAGGTTTAATTGAGGACGATGAAATAGAGCAGCTTAGGGCCTCCGTTGATTTTCTTGTGGAAATATGTGACTCTGTATGTCAGGATGCTTCACTATCTGTTTAACGTTTAAAGTTTAAATTATGCAATTCGTATAAATACTGGTGTTATTGAATATAATGTGAACAATTAATTCTTTCATTTTGACATGCTGTGTTGATGTATTTTTTTGGTCATGTGATGTTTTCATGTATTTTGTAGGTGGATGATTCCAAGTTTGCAAATCTGACACATCAAGCTGTAGATTATATATCGGGTATTCTTTGCTTTTCACTGATTGAAGAACTGTTGCTACTTTTTTTTCTAATTAAATAATTGAAAATATTATATCTTTTTATTTGAAAGCTCGGCGCATGAAGCTGGGGAGTTTATTTTCGGTGTACTGCTTTTGTTGCTAATTCAGTAACTTTTCCAACTTCTTTAGTTTTCAATTAGACAGTTGAAATCTTATATATACTACATGCTGCGACTTTTCATCCTTAAAATTAAGTGAAACTAAACCTTGGTGGCTTTCTCAATCGATTCTTCTTAATCGATAAAGACTTCATTCAGTCCGTGCATACATTCAACTTGCTTGTGATATGAGTTGCACCTAGTACGTATGTTGTTAACATGCAAACCCATGTTCAATCTCCCCACTCGCACCTTAAAGCTTCAGATGAGCTGTATCATGTATGGTAACCTATTATAGTAATTTGAGATTTTGAGTAATGGGTGATTTACCTCAAACTTTACTTCTTGAGCTATGCTATTTCTATGTTTAACGTTTTTTTTATGGTACCGTTATGGATTATATGAATTACAAATGTAACCACAATTGTATTTCTGTTATCCATACTGAAGTTTTTTATGTCTTTTCTAAAGTTGCATTGAAGAATCTTTTATCTATGAGAAGGAACCTGGAATTTGTTGAAGGAATTGTCAATAGCCTAGTTACACGTTTGCTTAGGCAGATGTGCCCGCCGTTTTCAGAAAATGGTATGCCTACTTTGAGATTGATTATGACAATAAATGTGGATTACTTTGAAGTTTAATACTTAAGATCGTAAAGTAGTATAAAATTATATAGCTTCACGTCTTCACCATTTTACAAATCATTTATTTCTTAATCATTATAATAATTTATTTTCTGTCTTGTTTTGCCATTCTCTTTTCAAATTCGTATCTTTTCTAGGGTCTCAACACACTGGCACCAAAGCTCAATTTTGTATTCAGCATTTAATCCGTAAACTTGGAACTGAGCCTTATATTGGTCAGCGGGCAATATTTTGTGTTTGTCAAAGAATTTTGGTACTAGCTGAACGTTTGCTCTTCTCTGATCCTTTTGATGATAGCTTTCCTGTCATGCATGAAAGTATGTTCGTAATGTAAGTTCCTTACAAAAGCACATTAGTATAATCTAAAGATTCATAAATCATAACGAGTAGCTCAATACAGGTTTTGTGGAAAGGAATATAATGCTTTTGAAGAGATACATTTATGTGATTTTTTTGTGGATGTCAGGATCCAGCTTATCGAGTTCTTGGTGGCGGATTACTTAATAGAATGGGTAAAAGCTGAAAATTTTGATAACGGTATGCTTCATACTTACTATCGATTTTTACTTATCTACAATATTTTTCCTGAACTTGATTAATTTATTGGCATCTTTTGTCTTGATTACAAAGACCCCAAAATGAATACAAGTGTGCCGCATCTAGCTTTTTTAATTTCTCAACTATTGTATTTGTATTACGCTTTTACTGTATATTCTTGTTCAGTTTCTTTCGTACCAATCACATGTTCTTGCCAACTGATTGTAATGAAGCAATCAAGATGAATCAAGTTTACAAATCTAAGCTGAGTGGTGACCATGGCATTACAGAACTCCTTGAAGATTGGGTGACATCAATTATCCAGGCAAGAAAAGCATTAGAACTCTTGGAAAGCAGAAATGGACTATATGCGCTCTATATGGACCGAGTCACAGGTGAATTGGCAAAACAACTTGGCGGCGTCTCATCGTTTCTTAAGCTTAATCCGGATATTATCAATTGCCTCTTTTGCTAAACATGATTAGCCCCTATATAGGAAAAAGTGTTACAGATGGAAATGAAAAGACGAATGTGAATGTGACACCGGTAAATGGTAATGGAACTTGACCACGGGATTATTGCATGCTCATGCACTACACTTATTTTTTTTTATAGGTCAAATTTCAGTGTTAATAATGTTGTTTTGTTAGAATCCAATTTTTTCCTACCCTTATTCTTTAACCAACTAGACCACAGTATATATTCTGCAGTAAACATGTAGCATTAGCATTGGCGTCCTCAGCTCTTTTGTACATGTTTGAATTATAGTTTACTCATCTCAAGCAATGGTTGAGTGTAAATTTAATATCGGCAATAAAATATCAGGACGGATCAAGAACATTTTAGTTGGAGTGATGAAAAAGAAGAGCATCGTGGTTAAGGTGAAAAATACATTGTGTTATAGAAAAAAGTAAGTGTTCATTCGATGTTCCGAATATTCAATCAAACTCAAATAAATTGACTTAAGTTATTATATTGTACCCATCTTTTAATGGGTTGAGATGGGTTAATTGAGTCACAATCTTTTTTTTTTAAAATAAATTTTAAAATATTATTTTGTTAGTTTTTTAATTTTTTTTTAAAAAAATAGACTATGTCATTGTTATCATATAAAAATAAGTAATAAATTATAGTTACAAATTATATATCAAAACTAAAATAAATTTAAATTAATATATAACTAAATTTCAAGTAATTATAATTAAAGAAACATTTGTCTAAAATAAAATTAAACATAATTTGTTTAAGCTAATAAAGTTGTACAAATACAAAATTTGAACAAACTAATAAAAATATAATATCAAAAGCAAAATATAATTTTAAATAAAAATAATATATAATAATTTAATATTATGGTTGGATTGAGTTTCAGGTTCAACTTATAAAACCCATAAGAAAAATTCAACACCTAACCAACACTCCTAACGAACAATCATAATATTAAATTATTATATATTATTATTATTATTTGAAATTATGTGATTTGTTATTGTTTCTTTTGATATTATGTTTTTGTTAATTTAGGTAATTGTGTCTATTTTTATATTTGACAAATATTTATTTAGTTATTATTGCTTGAAAATTTAGTTATATGTTAATTTTAGTTTATTTTAATTTTAATATATAATTTGTAATTATAATTTATCGTTTATTTTTATATTATAACAATGATATAGTTTTTTTTTAAAAAAAAATCTTATAAAAACTAACAAAATAATATTCTAAAGTTTATTTTCTTAAAAAAATATTTTTTAAAATTGATCCAAACCCAATTAACTAACCCAATCAATCAAACACCTTGAAGAGTGGGTTGAGTTGGGGTGGGTTTAATGAAAAAATGTGAAAATCCAACCAACTAATGTTTTATAATTGGATTTATTTTAGATTTGTCTAAATTCGACACAATCCAACTCATGTTCACATGTAGAAAAAATAATAGTTATAAAACGAAGCAAGTAAACAAATTTGAGAGGTCTAATAATTTTTTAACCTTTTACTATCAATTTTTTAAAAGAATAAAATTATATTTTTTTCATTAAACATTATACTTTTGTAATAAAATTATTTAAAATTTTATTTCTTCAAATAATATAATTTATACACACTTGGAGATGAACAAATAAGTAGATAGAGAATAATATAATTTATACTATCAACTTATACACACTTGGAGATGAACAAATAAGGAGATGAATAAACATTATAGCCCTTGGAGATGAACAAATAATATAATTTATACGATCAATTTCTTCTTTTTTTTAGAGAATAAATTATACATCTTTCATTAAACATTCTACCTTATTTCATCTCTTTCCTTCAAATGTTAAATAGCATTGAGTTTTCATCCCTGTATCATTATTTCTTCCTCCTAATGTTTCGTGTAATAATGTCTTTCATTTTTTTCATTAATCTGATTTCTACGCTTAATTAATTTGATTTTATTTTTTAGTTTTTGAAAAGAGTTTTAAAAAATAATTTTTAAAAATAATTAAAAAAAAACTTGTTTGTAAGTATTATTTGAAAACTATTTTGAAGATGTAAAAATGAAAAAAATATTCATATTTATGGAAATGAAATTAATGAAAAGTAAAAAATAACATATTTTTATGATATTTTGAGTTTTCAAAATAAAAATAGAAAATTGAAAAACAAAACTGTTTAAAGTTGTTTATCTTTTTTTAGTTTTAAATACTAAAATATTAAAAATAATTTTAGAAAACTGTTATAAAAAAAGCAAAGCACTAAATAATTTTTGTGAAATGACCCAGTTGATAAATCTCTGTTTGAAGGTCATTAAGCGAATTCAATTTCATTGATTGAAATGCTCTTAGTGGCTAATCGTGTTACATGGTTTGAAAAATCTAATCAATAAAATTATGAAACTTTAACATGTTTCAAATTTTCTCTACATATTATGCTTATTCAACAATTTTTTTTATGTTTTATTATTACTACTTTATATTTTATTGTTAATTTATTTTATTTTTTAACTTTTATTAACTACATTCATTTTATATGATATAGTAATATATTAATTATTATTTTTAAAATATTATTAAATTAATAATATAAATATTAATATATGATTAAAAATAATACATTTATAAATATATAAAGAATTAACTAAGACACAACCCTTAATTTACGATAAGTTTATTGATTTTTCTAATTAGTACTTTAAAAGTAATATAAATGAAAAATTATTATTAACTATCAGTGTAAAAGTCTTTTACACTTACAGTATATACCAATTAAATTTTTTTTATAATTACATACTCAAAATTAATCTTGATAACCATTTTCAAATTTTATTTAATATGAAAATCAATAAATTTTTTAACAAATATATCCAAATAAAGATCACATTAATGTTTACTTAAAATCAATGTAAATTACCTTAATCAAATATCAATCCTTCGACACTAATGTAAACACGCACTTAGAAAACATCTTCAACCTTATTTATAAGTGCTATTGCGATGGATGATTGAATTTATCTCAAAATTCGTGGACAGTAGATACTCCAGCATTATATCAATATAATCCACCACACTTTTTTTTAAGTAGATTACACATATGTTTGGAAAAATTGAATAATTTTGATAATTAATACACATACGTTTGGAAAAATTGAATTATATTAATCTTGTTTGGATGCAATTATTTTTAAATAGATCCTAATGAAATTATATCTAGACTGAGAGTATGAAGTTTAGAAAGTGTGATTTCATTACTCTTAAGGGGTGTATTTATAGGTATTGTTGGATGAGTATCCTGGTAAACTTGCGATACAAATATTCTAATGTGATTAGCTAATGAGGATTTCAACTAGTAGATAAGGCATGTGGCACGATAGTTACAAGAAGATAAGGTGCAGGATCGACATTTGCATGTAGGTATATTTTTAAATGGTCAGTCGACATCAAAGGTAATAGAGAGTTGGGATGGTTGGTTAATTTTGAAACCATTAGAAGTACCTAATCTTCTAACCACAAGTACAGAAGAGTGTGAAGTGGCTTATAAGTAGAGGTTGGTCGTCTGTAGGACGACTAGGAGTACAACAACAAAGATATAAAATAAAAATATAAAAATTTCTAAAAAATAAGCTATTAAAACTATTTGTTAAAAATTTTCAACGAATTCTCAAATATTGAGTTTATTTGTTTATTTGTGAAAACAGCTTATGATTTAAAAATCAGATTAAATTCAGATTTTAATATTTTTCAAATACACCCTAGGTGGGGTACTTTATAATAGACTGACCAAATTAAAATAAAAATAGAAAATAGAAAAATAAAATGTCTAACATGGTAATTCACAATAAGAGTCTTGACATGAGGCAGTCCAACTCTATCTAAACTCAACCGACAGATTAAGCGAGATGGAGAAAATGAACTCCAAAAAACAGAGTAACGGTTTATAAGTTGTTTAATTGGAACCAAATCAGAGAGAGGAGATAATTTTCTCGTCATAAAGAATAAAATATTGATTTCCACCGCCCCAAAAGATGAAATGAATGTCCACTAGCCGAAAGGGTCTTCTTAATTAAGCATTTTTTCATAAATAAGACTCGTCACTCATGAACCTGTCTACAACATCAACATACAAACATATCTTATTGTCTAAACGAATAAACAAAACAATCCAAATGATCTCTTTATTCCTTTTGCGTCACCACCGTTCTCCTTTTTTATCCTTTTTTATATATGAGAAACATAAACACAACCACAACCACAACCATAACCATACTAAGCTCTAATATTAACAACTCCCATTGCTAACTCATGTGCGTCACCCCTCTCAACTACTTTTTCAACTCAATATTTTTAAGAATTTTTCTTATTCTCTTATATCTTTTTAAATATCTTTCATTTTATTTTTCCATAAAATATAGAATATAATTCATATGTTAAAATATTAATAATATTATTATTTATATATTTAATAAATATTTATTATAACTTTTAGTGATATGAAATAAACATTTGTTCTTTTTATTGCCGTGCTAAAATACTAATTATTGATATATTGAATAAAGCGCTGCACTGAATGTGTCTTTTTTCAAGGAATCATTCGAAGAGTTATCTTAAAATGAACATTGTATTCGGTCCCTGCCAACAGCAGTGAAATTAATTCTGTTCAAACTATATCTTTCTGTGCTTTTACAGATTCGAAACTCATTATAAATAATGGGCTTGATTATTAATTCAAGTGCATCTCGACAAACATTACTTTTTCCATTGCCTTAACACAACCAATCACTTGAACAATCTAGTTCAAGACATGATGGGCAAAATAATAGTTATATGGCTCTTTATATTCAACATCCTCACGTATTCAGCTTTTGGAAGCACATGCACTGAAGATTTTAGGAACTCCACGACACAAAAACACCCAAAACGTAACCAACTTTGAACTTCTCAGTATGCTAATTTTTCTTTTTCTATCTTTCATCTTATTTTTTGTATCAAAATAACATTTAAATTGGACATTTTGAACCATTTCTCTCTTACATGCAGCATTAATGCAAGGTACTATGGTGGGATCAACCAAACCTTGCACTCAAAGAAAATCTACAGAATTGAATGCTTCCCAACAAACAAATATGGTTTCCAGGATAGCAAAGGGAATTTATAGAGCACCAAGCAACTTAAGGCCACGCAATGTACGGAATGCCTCAAACTCCAATTCTATTAAACCTCCATCCTTGTTCATGACAGCACTCAAGCATCTTGTTTTTGGATTGCTCTTAATTCTTTGCTTCTATCGAGTTACTTAAACCTGAATATTCATCTTGTTACCATTACCATGCCACCAAAACATATTCCAAGTTGCAAGTTACTACCACTTATTATTAGCATACTAAAACGAGGTACACTACACAATCGTACGTTACAACGACACCCAAATTGTCTAGACCTATCTGAAATCTATCCTACTCTGACGAGTCAAATCATGAATTTTGCATTGTGTTACTTCTAAATTTTATTTGTACTATTATATATAAAAACAATCCTGCAATAGGGACGGACTATTGACCCAAAATAAATAAATTAAATGATTAAAATATTATATAGGTTGATCTTAAATAATATATTTTTATAATTATCTTAGTTATTATGAATTTTTATTGTAATTTCCTAAAGTTAGATGGTGATACATGTAAGGTTATTATTTAGCTGTTAGTACTTTTTTGGGTTATATATGAGTGTACTCGTTACCCATGGGTATGAATGAAAATTCAGAATGTTTATCTCTAAGTCTCTTCAATGGTAGCTTCTTAGTTTTACAGTAGCCTAGTTATTTTTTTCCTATCAATTGCTCTTAGCTTTTATATATTACATATTTAGCATAGAACTGTACTTGTAAACTTTGGACCATCTCTGGCAAGTTTCCCATGGGGCAGAAAAGAAACTTGCAGCATGTTTGGATTAGCTTTTTTTTCCTGTTGAACGAAAAAATTTTCACATTCTGAGACTAGATTTGCAAAGCAACGCAGCACTTGTTTTTGCGTTCTGTTAAACGCAACTGTGCCGCAAACATGCACTAAAGGTTGGATTTCTTAATTGACTGGGTACTTTATATCATTTCTATGTCTACTGTCTAGAGACATAACTTCATCTAGAATTGAAATCATACATGTTTGGCTAACAATCTGAATAAAAAAAAGACCTTATCTCAAACATTAGAAATACAACTCACCTCAATGATACTAGAATAACTCAGTAATGTTCCATTCATTGATTACCAATTTAAATTGTAGCTGTAGATGAATCTCCTATAAGCATATAAATGGCAACGGAGGGTGTACTCCATTAAAGGAAAGTAAGACACATTAAATTGAAGAACATAAATTCCTGATACAATTTACGGTAGATTGCTAAGAAACATATAGGAAGAAAGTAATGCAGCATCCAAAAGGGAAAAAAAAATAATTCGAATATTATAAGGTAAATCCATTATGAGAATGAGACAAAGATCTTCCATGCACATACATGGAACTGATGGAAGGCAAATAACAAATAATTACATAGATTGAGATTATAATTTGTACAATATATATTTGACTGTTGCAATAACCATAAAGACCCTACTAAAATTTCCATAAAGCAGCAGAAAGCAGATAGAGTGATTAACTCACCGTGTATACATCCTGATCAATCCTCCCATCACTGCTCAGATACGGAAAATATCTGTTTGAAATCTCTCATCATACAAACTCCAATGTCCATACCTTTCAGTGTGGAAGACAGACCTGGGGATGTAGAAATTAGGCTTTTTAATATTTTTCAAGTGTACCAAACTAGAAGATGCATTTACAATGTCCCGACTAGTTAAGTTAGCACACCCAGACAAATCCATGAACTCAAGGTTGGGACATCCCTGACATATGGAATTGAGGCCCTTCGCTGATAACTTGGAGAATCTAATCTCAAGCCACTCTAGACCAGGCATGGAATTAGCAATTGCAGCAGCCTCATCTTCTCCATCTTGCGGACAGGCATTTAGATACTCATTAGGAACAATCCCTTGGTGTTCGGAAGGATCAAGCCAATTCATGAGATTTCTTTTAAGAATCTTAAGATTAGGACAATTTTTACCAATCAGCACCAATGATTCATGAGTTATCTCATAACAATAGCTGATATCCAATTCCGTAAGCTTCGGACAACTCAAAGCTATCTTAAAGATAGAATAATCAGTAACACGAGGGCAGCTTCTGATAGACAACAGCTCAAGATTTGGACATCTGAAATACAGATATATTATATTAAAAAACAAAACACAAGCTAAATGCTCCAAGCTATTTTATATTCATAATATAAGAATACTGAACAGATTGATCAATTGACACAAAATTGTCCTAACTTAATAATTGGTTTCGAATTTAAGTCTATGCAGTTGTAAAATATTCGGAAAGAGCCGTAATAATAATATTACTAGACTCCAACATAATTGTCTTACACAGAGGATACTGTATTCATAGAAGAAGGCACAAACTCCCTATAAAGACAGAAAAATTAAAATATTGGAATTTCACAATTAAACGCCCAATGAAAAGTCAAAGCATACTTTCAAACCTCAAATCTGATAAAAACGAAATAAAGCTCAAAAATTTGGAGACCCAATTGGGGCAAACCTCGAATGGAGAAAGGAAAAGAAAAGGGTATTGGAAATAGCGAGAAAGTTGGAACCTTTGGGCGACGAGGGAGAGAGAGCGATCGGAACAGTGGCGAAGGCGTATCTGGGTGAGAGAGGATTGAGCCCATTCAACGACAGATAAAAGCATGGAATCGATCTTGGCCTCGAATTGGGGGGTCCACCAGCGAGTTGACTCGGGGGGCGAGTCGAATTGGGGACCGAGGTTGAAGACGGAGTGAAGAGAGGGTTCCTTGAAGGTGCTGAACCAGGACTTGCAGACGAGCATGGAGCCGCGCCATCGATCCTCGAGGCTGAGTCGAGAGAGGATGTTGATGAGGCACTCGCGAGTCAACTCGCTCCAATCTGCCTCTGTATCCATTTTCATTCTGATTCCGATTGGATAATAAAACTCAGAGTTGAGTGCTCTGTTTTATACAAACGCGTTTTCAATTCACAGACAACTGGATGGTAGACACAAATAAAAGGCAATCCGCCATTTTTATAAAACTGTAAAATATTTTTTTATATTATTATTTTAGTTTTAAATTTAACTATTTATTATTATTTTAGTTTTTAAATTTAATTATTTACTACTATGTGTATCTAAAATTATTTTAATATTATTTTTAATTTACAAAATATAATTTTGGTTTAATCCAATCTATAATTTCCAATTTTTAAATTTAGATAATTTTTTACTAATAATTAGTGTTATTAATAATATTAATTTTTTTGTTCACAGTAAAATCAAATTATGTCTTTTGTAAAGGTTAATAGTTATAAGATATGGATTTATAAAAGTTCAAACTTATAAAATGCAATTAAGTCTATATTCACTTTTGTTAAAATATCTTTATATTATTAAAATTGAAAAATATAAGAAAATTAGTATTACAAATTTATATAATTTTTTAATAATAAAATAAAATACTTTTAATTATGATAAAAATTATAAATATTAGTTATAAGAGACAAAATTTTACTTAAGATTATTAATTTATATAATTTAATATAATAATTTATAAGTTATTTTGTTAAAATTTTATATTAAAAATAATGGCTTACATAAGTTTTTTGTCTTTAACATTACTTTAGTCTCTGAAATTAATTTGTTTTTTATATTAAGATGATCATTTTATAAGTTTGGATGTATTTCGCGCTAAATATGAAATTAAATATTGAAAAGGATAAAGTTAATTAGAGAAGAGTGATTAAATGTGACTTAGGAATTAAAAAAATATTTTTTAATTTTAAAGATTAAAAGTGATTTTTTATGAAATTTTAGGGACACAAAACTTATTTAAGTAAAAAATAATTTGAATATAATTAGTTAATAATATCATAATTAAAATATTTTAATGATGGAAACTACAAAGTATTTTTATGGAAATAATAAAATCATGTTGAATATAATTAATTTCTATATTACTTTATATATTTTTAAAATATTTTAATACATTTAAATGTAATTTGTTACAGTATAATGATTTAAATAATTTTAATTATGATAAAGAGTATAACTATTATTTACGTTAAACAAAAATTTGTTCAAAATCATTAATTTATTATTTATAATTTTTTAGAATATTTATAGTAACAATAATTTAATTTTTCAATGGTTAACAATTTCATAAATTAAAATAGTTTTAGCTACAATATAGATTATAAATATTATTGATAAGAAACAAAATCCAAGACTATTAATTTTTATAATTTAATCAAATTATTTTATAATTTGTTTTATTAAAATATAATAGTTAATAATATTATAAATTAAATTAATTTTAATTATGATGGAGATTAAAAATATTGTTTATGAAAAAAATCATACTTAAAATCATTAATATAATTTTAACTATTTTAATAAATAAATATTTTTAAATTAATATTTGTGTTGTTTTATTTAAAATGCAAATTTATTCAACAATATAAGAATCCCCCTTATCATAAGATATGACAATGGAGAATTTGCAAGATTACAAATAAATAGACATAAGTAATAACAACTTATAAGAAACTTCCCATAGACAATAACTTATAGAGAGCTCCCACACAATTATACGGACCAAAAGATATAACTCCATACTAGAAACCCTACCTAGATAAGCAGAATAGGATCTAAGTCATTTTTATCTTCATCCTAATAATACATAAAACCGGTTGGCAGGACCACTCATAAAAAGATACAGGTGAAATCAAGACCTTTGCAGAGACTTTGCTAAACTGTTTCAACATTGAATGGTTCACCCTTAAATAGTATCGCATTACTAGAAGGTCAAATACCCCACAATATAGCTAGCCAAATGCTACTTAAGATCTCAATATTACATTTGTTTGCAGAATTAAAAATACCTAGTAAATTCTACAGGCTCATTTCATAGTCAACAACAGAGACATATAACCTAACCACCTATAGCAGTGCATTCAGACAAGATACGTAGACTTATAGGTAAATAGCAAGTGATTTAAAAATTCTGGTTCCAAGTAGCAACATACATGGTAGGCTTCATAGCAGAGAAAAAGATGTTTCTCTTTGCCAACTCAACCTTTGAAGGAAGAAATTCTATTCAGAACTGTCTTCCAACAAAATGTCACCACCTTAGATAGTGCCTTTGACTTCCACAACTTTTTAAAAAAAAGGATACAACCTCTTGAGATGCTATATAGACAGAGCGATATGTTTCCTTTACAAAGTAATCACCATAATTTTGTTGGCAATCATTCATCCCCACTCATCTTTCACATATCTCCTTAAATGAACCCCTTCCACCACACTCTCCAACTTCCTCTCTCAATTGAATAAATCCTTCCTTCAACTAAGCCTCCAACTCTAGACATTATTACACTACCCTAACTTCTGAAATAGACGTCTCTCTTTGATTGGATAGAGCATACAACCTGAGAAATAATGATTTAAGCCCAGCAGACATCATTCAATTCCCTTCCCAAAATTTAAACAATGACTCATCCCCTACAAAGGGTTTGACCTGACTAGAGAACCACTCTTGTGACCCCACCTCACCATTTACTTTCAGAATATTATTCCACCACTGGGACTCTTTTTTCCTTTGCCTCACTAATAAATTTCTCTTTATATCTTCCCCATATCTAGCCTTCAGGACTTTGATCCAAAGGGATTTACCCTCCTGAAAAATTCTCCATCACATTTACCAAGCAGAGCTTTATTGAAAGTCACTACATCTCTGATACCAAGGCCTCTATGTCACTTATCTTTGCACACCTGCTCCGATTTGATCCATGCTATTTTGTTATACTTATCTAAGCTATCCCACAAAAATCTCCTTTGCATCGATTGGATTTCATTGGACACCTTTGTTGGGACCCTATAAAAAGGCAAAAAATAGAAAGGTATGGATGAAAAGGAGGATTTGATCAAGTAAATTTGCTATCCAATGACAAATTCCTTTGTCTCCATGGTGTTAGTTTCACTCTCATTCTATCAAGGATTGGTTTCCAAATACGCTCACACCTCACATTAACCCCCACAAGAACCCTCAGATAGGAAAATGGCATCTACAGGATTCTATAATTTAGGATCTTAGAAAAGGAGCACAACTCCTATCTCTTCACCCTTACTCCCCAGGTTGCTCTTGTGGAAATTTATCTTTAGTCTAAAGGCTAATTCATCGCACCTCAGAGCATTCTTGATACTATAGACATTCTGGAGCTCAAGCGTCACCATAAAGATTGTATCATTTGCGTATTGTTGGATCATAATCTAGCATTCATATTCCCCTAGCTTGATGCTTGATAATAAGTTTACTGAAAGAGCCTTCTTTATCATCTCGCCTTGCCCTTCAGCTACTATTAGAAATAAAAGGGGAGCCAAAGGATCTCATTGCCGTAAACCTCTTTGTATACCAAGCTCCACCGTTGCACTTTTATTTACTAAGACTGAAACAAATGAAGAGGTAACTCACCCTTGAATCCAACCAATCCAATATCCCCAAACCTAAAACACTTAAGCATATAAAGCAGGAAAAACTAATTGAAAAATTCATAAGCTTTTTCAAAGTCTGCCTTAAATACCAACAAAGGCTTCTTATGTTGCTTTGCCTCTTGAATAACTTCATTTACTATCACCATACTATCGAGCAATTGTCTTCCTTTAAAAAACCTGTTTGAGATTCTCCAATAATGCTAGGGAACACCTTTTGCATCATGTGAGCTAACACCTTTGCAATGATTTTATGCATCACGCTAATTAGAGATATGGGTCTATAGTCCCCAAAACTGCTTGGACATTCTTTCTTAGGGACCAAGGATGTAAGTGAAGCACTAGAACCTCTAGACAACTTCCCATTATGTTGGAAATCCATCAGAACCTTCATTATGTGTTCCTTTAACATGTCATAAAAGTGTTTCACAAACTTCATATTATACCCATCTGGGCCAAGGGCTTTTGAGCTGTCACACTCCCAAACTGTCATTTTAATTTCTTCCTTAATGAATTCTCTTTCTAAATCTTCCCTTTGGACTTCTGAAATACAAATAAAATCCACTATGTCCAATCTAACACCTGTCTCCTCTATTATTGAAATCTCTTATAGAAAATTTTTTTAATCTCTTGCTTAACTTGCTTTGCCTCTTCCACTCATTTCCCATTTACCATTACGCCTAGAATACCATTAATCTTGCTTCTCCGATTAATTGAGCCATGAAAGTATCGAGAATTCGCATAACTTTCCTTTAGCCTCTTAATATTCGCTTGCTGAGCCAGAAGAGTTTCCTGAAATGAGCTCCAATTTTTCAATTCGCTAGTAGCCTTTATTCTTAATTTAATCCCCTCTTTCCTAAGGTTACCTTCCTCAACACTTCTATCAGAGCTCGCTATTTTTTCTTCAAGTCACTGATATTGTCCCCCACCTTCCCAATATTCTTTTTACTCCAACTTTTAATCTTTACTTTGAGCGCCTTTAATTTTTCTTTTAGCACAAAAGCACCAACCCTTGGACATCTATTTTGTTATAACTATGCCTAATAAACTCATCGAATCCTTCACATTCAAGCCAGTTGATGAACTTAAAAGAATTAACACCCAATTGGCATTGGGATGCTTCAGTATTATAGGAATCTTAAGAAACTAAGAACCTATCCAGGACGCTACAACCTTTACTTCTAACACTGAACCAAGTGTAACGATGCCCAACAACAACTACCTCTACAAGCTCCATATTACTGATAAAATCCAAGAACTCATTTGTCCCACTTTGTAACATTGCAGTTATGCCATTTTCTCCAATTCATTCTTATGTGGCCTTTACTGCATTAAAATCACCAACTATGCATCATTGAAACCATTATCTATTTTCCAGTAGAGATTGCCACAAAACCTTTTTTCCCAAGTATGGAAGCAAGATGTATATACATTTACAATAACCCTCTCATTTACCTCTATCTTAAATCTGCCTTTTACTCCAAGAAACCCCACTCCTTGAAAGATTTTTGAGACCATGAATTTTCACCAGCGTCCCAAAGACATAATAGTCCCCTGACCTATTGATTGCGAGAATCGCACACCAGCCCACATTAATATCACCTTATATTGCACAACATAAGCTTCTATCAATATTTACTACCTTTGTTTCTTGAATGCAGATAATATTTATTTCATGTTTTGTCACCAGTTGCCTCACTGACCTCCATTTCTCTCTCTCCCCTATTCTCCTAATGTTATAGGATAGTAGATTTAACATTTTAGTTTGGAGACCCACTTCCAGCAACAGACCTATTAAGAGTCACCCTCCTTCTATCATGGTCCTCCAACTCAACCAATCTTTACACAATAACCTCTTTAGAAACCATACTATAAGCTTTGAAAATCTTTCCAAGTACTTACAAATAATACCCTTCACTAAATGATCTTACAGACAACATAATATTACCTAGTACATCCTTTGTCTCATCCAATTCACCCTCCGACCAGTGAGCTGACTCATCTTCCCACTTCAACACAATAGGACTCCAAGAGTCTCCATGAGTAGAGTTGCAATCCTCCATTCTGAATCTGCCTTGATTGCCAAAAAAACAACGAGAATTATAACCATTCTAAAAATCATCTACTATTTCAATAACTTCACTCTTTCCATTAATCTTCACTTTGTTGACCCATGAAATTGGACCCATCGAAGAGGTTAAAACTAACGACCGAGCATACTCCACCAAGTCTAGCAACCTGGTTTCATCCAAAATATCAATTAAAGACCCTAAATCACTTGTCACTTTCGAGAAGCTATCCCAATTCCAATAATTGAGAGGCAAGCCCTTGCAAATCAACCAAACCAGGCGATTATTAGAAAAACATGATGACAACCAGCTCTAAATGGAAACAAACATTTTCAACCACCATTTATCATTAGATGATAGAATATCTTCTTGATCAACATTCTCTAATCTTGATAGAAACACCATATCACCCCTCAGATATTTAACTTTTACTAAAACCAATCCTTGCAGGTAAAATCCTTCCTCTACGTTAGGCACCACTTTCAGGTCCCTGAGCTTGCCTATCGCACACCTGCTTAATCAATTTGTATTAGACTTCTTAATGACCCATTCATGCGCCCTTTGAAAGGGCCCTGAGTTATATTGATTTGTATTAGTATGTTCCTTTTAGTGGGGTTGAGAAGCACCAGAAGAGCCTTCATTTACTACTGCCAATGTTGAGATCTCTGCAACCTGAGGCAAAAAGAACCTTTGTATTGATCCCTCTGAACCATTCTGGGTTGGAACTAAGGAAAATTCACCCTCATTTTCTTCTTTCCAATATAAATTTGATCGAGCTCTTTCTCCAACCTCCTTAGATTCTTGACATTAAAGAACCGAACAAAATCGAATAGAGCATTATCCTTCCTACGATAACGCCCTAAGAAAATCTCACTGACATCCCCCCACCTACTAAAAATATTAAGCAAAGCCTTTTCATCATATTCCTCTGAAAAGTGAGAAAAATAAAACAAAGTTAGATCCTTTAGTGAGCTCTTCAAATCCTAAATTGTCATTTCCAATCTTCTTGCACTCACCTTCCCCTCACTCTCTCTCTTTCTAACTCCCATCTCTCTCTATGAAAAGGAAATTGTTGCCAAAATATATTTAATATAATCTAACACGAAAAATCATCATAAAACCTTTTCTGCCAAAAATGATTTTATCCATCATCCACCCAATCGTACTAATTTATTTTTTTGAAAAAGTTCTATTTAATTTTTCTTATAAGCATTCTATTTAATATTTACGATAAAAGGTTATTGATGAAAGTTAATTATTTCTATTAATTTATATTATTTTAAATAATATTCAAATAGAATACAATAATGTGTTTGAATAAACTTGTCATTGAAAATACATTTTGACACTTTGGTAATAAAATTTAAAATTGTGTTTCTTTTATTTCCTATAATAAAATAATATAATATTATTACAAGTTAGCACAATATCAATGAGCAATTTATTTTTTAATATTATAAATTTTTCTCTCTTACTAAAAACTATTTATATATATATATATATATATATATATATATATATGATGGATTGCTTTTTTAGAGATGTATTTTTTAAAAAATTATTATTTTCAGAAATTAAAATGACAATCTTTCACTTAACTATTTATCCGATAAATAAAAAAATAGATATAGTTAAAATGAAGAAATATAGAAAAAATCAAGCTAATAAAAATTATTGAGAAAGTGAATATATATAAATAAGAACTCCTAAAATTAATACTCATATTTTGCTAAATCTCCCATGCATCTAGCATTTAATATTTGAAAGGAAGAAAATATTAGTATTATATTCTCTAATTACTACCGATTGATTGATAGATATTTTGTATAAAATTGAAAGCACTGTTAATCAATTATATGGCCAGCCGATAAATTAGTTATCTTTTGTATTTCTTAAATAAATAACAGTTAAAAGTTTTTTTTTTTTCATATTACAAAGATAACTAAGCAACAAACTTGCCATCATCTAGAGTCTTTCAATTATCAATTATGGGAGGAGGATGTGCTTTAATTTCATCTTAATTCCTTCCTAAACCCATACTGCTAGAAACAATCCATTTTCCATTGTTATCATAAATTTGTTACATCTGGATATCTTATAAAGAGTTTTAATTTGATACTCTTTATTCACACATTACATTTTAATTTGGATAAAAATAGATATAAAATAAGATTATACTTTTTATTTATTTATACAATAATATAAAAAATACTACATAAAAGCCCTTTTCCATTTTTGGTAGTAATTTAACATAATGTACAACTCCAGGATGCTTAGGTTTCTTTTGCAAATTAAATGGAGATTGCTTGATGTCATCAATTGCAGAAAGTGCCACAACTTTGCACTTTGCACCACAATGATGAGACCATAAAATTGAAGAGAAAGATAAAGAGAGGAAAGAAATATGAATCTTTTTGTTGAAACGAGGACTTCTGTGTTGTTTGGATCGAGATTCTGCCATGATTATTTTCCTCTTCCAATTGTTGGGTATTGGGTGAAAAAGACCCGAAATTGAATAACTCACTTAATGTGTTAGTTTCGCTTTTATATAAAGTTGCATTTTACAGGTTCCTGATTTTGCATTCTGAATGGTTGAATAGAGTTGATTGTAGATCTACCTTGGAAGATATTAATTTGCACATCACCAATGCCATGCCATCTTGTTAGTGAATATCTCTCCTAATTTCTTCTTTCTCTATCTTTCCACGTATCTGTTTTTTCTACCATTCTTGCTGAATCACTTCCTCAACATTGACTGGCATTGTCATTAGGAAAACTTTGAGTGTTGGAACACTTTCTGGAAAACTAGTTAGCACAAGTTCAAATCTTGGGAATCTCACATTCTCTAGTGATATAATTAAATAAAAATATATAATGAATACAAATCTTATCTTACAAACTGATTTTGTAAAGTTGAATTAGTTCAATTTCACTATTTCTAATACTCTACAAAGTAAATAAAGAATAAAATAAACTCACATATGAAAAGTTTTGTTTTAATAAATAAATAAATAAAATAAATGGGTGTGTTGAAAGGAACATGAGGAACATTAAGTATTACCTTGTCACAAGCGTCCATCGCAATATTTGAAATCCATGTGTAATTTTCGAATTTGAAACAAAGGGAAAGGAGGTAAAGCAAGGGGTAAGAAAAACAAGGCGTATGAAATCAGAGATAGTGATTGTATGTGCATAGTATAACAGTTGTGTGTATAAGGCTTATCTAAGGGAAGTTTTCTACACATTTTGTAAGACAAAATTGTGTTAGTAGTAGATGCCATTGATTTTTTATTTTTTTTTTGTGTGTTTGTGATAATGGTTTGCTATTTTGGTGAAAAATTTACGATCTGTAGAAAAAAAAACATTAAAAATGAATACAACAAATATTTATATTTTGTATGTTAAAGATTTAAAATATTATTATTTTAAGCTTCAAGCATTGAATATTTTTCTATTACAAAGATTTGATATTATTAATAAAATAGAAAAGTGGATAACTAAAAACTACAAACTAAATAACTTCTAGAAAATTAATATAACTAAATATTATGGCTTGTGGGTTGCATAAGGTAAAAAGTTTTACTAAAATAAAATTTATAATCAATAAATATTTAATATGCATAAATTATATTACAGATTTACCATTAAAAATTTTAGTTTATGCTAAACAATATTTTAAATATATAAATTGAATTTTATATTTTAATAAATAACTTCCAAAATATATTTTACTCGAGTCTCTAAATAATAATTAAAGAATTAGTAATCTATATTTTATTCGAAACATAAATTATTTAAGAATGTTAACATTTTTTTTTCAAGTTTTTACATTCAAATTAGTAGCATATTTAGTAATATTATTAAAATTTTAAATATATTTATTTTTAATTAATTAAAGTTATTGTATGCTCATTACTGAATATAAATTTTGGCAGATACAACTTCGTAAGAAAAATTTCAAATCTTGAATAGGTATGGGTTTAATGGTTTTTTCATATTTTTCCTAGAAAGAATAACATTAATGGTCAGTTGAATTTGACAAATATGTTTTTACGCAAAATCCTTTATTAAAAATAATGGCAAAAATGTATTTGTCAAATAGTAAAAAAGTGGTTTGAATAAAAAATACTTATATTCTTTCACTATTATTTTTTAAAGATAAAATAGAGTTTAACTATTTATATAATTTGACTATCAACATTGCTTTCATTTTTAGGCTTACACATTTTTCCATTAAACAAGTTAATTTTGACAATATATTTATTATTTAAAATTTTCATGAATTAAGCATCAGAATGGAATGTATCTTGATATACTATAAATTTGATAATTGGATGTTCATAGATTTGGATTAATATGTGAATCTATTTATTTGAATAAACTAATTAAATTTTATCTTAGTGAAATAAGTTAACAAATTTAAACTCGCAAATCTGGTAATCCATGAATCAGTCCCTACTGTAAACGTGTTTTTCTATTAATAAATATTTGATTGTAATATACTTTATCGAAAATTGATGAACATGACTCTGGCCAGCTTAAATTAGTACAAATCTCAAATTATAACCTTGTAAATATTATTGAATAGAATGCTATATTATGAAAATAATGCAAAATGATTTTAAAAAACAAATTTTAAAATGATTTAATAGTATACAAGAGATTATAAATATAATTATTAAAATGAAATATTCTTATATTTATAGAGCTAGTTTAGTTTCAATACCTTTGTTATCAATTGAATTTCAATTTTTTATATAAAAATATTTTCAATTATATGATATAATTTAATGGGCCTCATAGAAATTGTCTGGTGAGTGTCAATTAATTTATATTATTAGTTGCTTGAGTCATCTTTGTTAATAGGTAGTGTTAGTGGTGCAGTTTGGTGCGATTTTGAGTCTAAAACTAGTTTGAATCAAATTATAAAATAAGTGTAGTGTGATTTTATTTAGTTTAGATTAATTATAAAATTCAAATCAAACCAATTTTTTACAGTTTGATTTGGTTTGATTTGATTTTGTGGTTTAAAATTTCTATTATTAAGTATTAAAAAATACATTATAAAAATTTATTTTCCAAATTATATAAAAATTTAGTCACTCCCAATAAAAGTATATAAAAGTAGCAATCATAAAGTTAAAATATAAACAATCAATTCATTTAAATATTTACATTTTAGTGGTTGTCATCAAATTGTATCCAATGACATTAAATCAAATAGTTTTGCTAAAATTTTTATTCATCAATATTAATTAAAAGTCTTAATTAAATATTAAGTCAAAATCTTATAAACTTAGAAAACAATGAATAATTGTATAAGTCTTCTTAGGGATTGACTAAAATAACTAAGGATGAGTGATTTAGTTAGATGAGTTTCAACATCTCAAACTGTAAATCGAACCACATAATTTGAAAATTATAAAAATCAAATCACCTCAAACTAAAACAACTTTTTCTAGTTTTCGGTTTGAGCAGTTTAGTTTTTTATGTTCAATTTAATTTTAGTTTTGAATACTCCTACTTGTTAGACCGTGACTTTAAAAAGTGATTTATTTTTTAAGAGGGATAATCGTTGCAATATCAATTTTTTATAAGTACATATTTTAAATATTTTTTTCACAAGTAATTTGTTTTGAAAGCAATTATGTAATAATTAGTTCACACAATGATTCATATTATGGGATTCTAAATGTGGAATTAACAAATATATAAGTAGTGTTCAAAAAATGAAATTTATCTATAGACAAATTCAGTCGACTTGGTGACTTTGTATACGTTTAGTTTTTGCTATCAAAACCATCTGATTATCTTTTGTAAGTAATGCTTCGATAGTTTTGTGACGGGGGATTTGATTTTCTTTCAAATATTATGTATCAAGCATAATTGGTTATTTGTCACATTAATGTTAAAAATTATAATTTCAAAGAAGTTAGAGATGCTTTAAGGCGAATTTGGATTTTTTAACTTTTGAGATTTGGTAATTTTAATGACTTTAGTTTATTCTAAATTATTATAATCATTTAAATATTTTATTTATTATAAAAAAATTATTTAATTATGATAATAATTTAGAATAAATTAAAATTAGCAAAATTATCCACTCTCAAAGTTAGAAAATCAAAATCTTTTAAGACAAGTAAATTTTGTGTAAGATTAATGTATCTGTTTTAGTGTTGAGACAAAAAACTTAACTATAAAACTTCTCTATGTTTGTATTGGTAAGGAAAAACCATTAGAGAAGGCAGTTGGACTTTATCAAGTTTGAATATTTCCAAGTCATGGAATAGTGTTTCCGACGTCCACCAATTATCTTCTATAACAAGAAAACCAACAATATACTATGATAATTAAATTGTATCTCTACATTTTCTTTTTAATTTATCATTGATGTAAGTTTTCTCCTGATGTCATACAGTATACTAAGTTGGTAATAATACATTATTTGACAAAGAAAGGGGATGAGGAACAAATATGTCCTGTATTTTTTCAAAAATAGAAACCATATCGAAATTGTAGATCTCATTCAAGATAATTTTCAATAGTATTTGGCTTTAAAATCAGAAATGTGTTTGATAAAATAAGTATGATTTGATTTTTTATTTATTTTTATGATAATTTCTAATTCATTTAAAAAAATAAAATTTAATTTTTTAAGATATTTTTCTGTTTTTATTCAAACTTGTTAATTATCGTCACTTTCTACTACCCGACACCACTATAACTACCATCTCCAACCATTGTCACCAGTCTTTAACTTTCAATCATTAACCATCACTGCTAATTATTATATTTGACTGTTATTCATAGTCTCCTATTATCGGTTAATGTCACCTCAATTATTAGTCACTACCTTCGGCCATTACCATTGTTTATCACTTATTTATCACTCATCACTAACTATCAGTCAGAGTTGCTGACCATTGGTCCTGTAGATAAAAAATTTTAGTGGGTTAAGAAACAACAATATTTTAAAATTGAAAACAAAAGAAGGTTATTTTATAAATTTGAAAATTTAAAACCAAATTAGTTTTTTTTTATAAATTTAAAAGTTGGAAAACCAAATTATCTCCTAATGAACATTAAGGGTTTGATAGATTTGGTTTTGTTTTTTAATTTTTAAAAAGAATTTTCAAGAGTAGTTTTCAAAACTGTTTTTTTAAAAAAAAAGAAAAAAAAACTTGTTTGGTAAGTATTATTTGAAAACTATTTTGAAAAATTAAAAATAAAAAATTTGTTCATATTTATAGAAATGTCCATTTATGAAAAAAAAAATGTATTTGTATTTTGAGTTTTCAATAAAAACTAAGAAACCAATTTTTTAAAAGTGTTTTAAAAAAACTGTAACTAAATGAGTTTTTTAAGGTTTAATTTTGTTTTAGCTTTTGAAAAGAATTTTCAAAAAGAATTTTCAAAACTATTTTCTGAAAGAAGAGAAAAAAAAATCTATTTTATAAATGTTATTTAAAAACTACTTTTAAAATATAAAAAATAAAAAAACTTATTTATATTTATTAAAATATCATTAATAAAAAATAATATATTCTCATTATATTTTACCATCACTTGTAAACACTCAAAGGATCGAAAATAGTTTTATTCAGATTTATAAAATTATTTTCAGGTAAACACCGAGTAATTCAATTGACCGTTGTACAAAAATATTAAAGAAATCAACAAACTATAAGTCAACGATTGCAGTAAAGCTCGAACCTTTGTTGTTCAAACTAAGTGAACAGGCAATAATCTGTCTTGAACTAACTAACTAACTAACTAGAATAAATGAGGCTCAGATAGCTAGGCATTGCATTGACAACTAGCCTTCTAATCCATAAAGGGGTTTCTTCAGTTTGTATACCACACTTGGATCGAATGTCTCTTAAGCCAAGAGGAGGCTGCGTATATACTTATTTGTGAAGATGCCCATGAAGGAAGTTGTACTGAAAGCTAATTGGTGCAAATATCAATTGTATGTGAAAGCAAGAGGCGACTCCAAATGGGACTAGAAGTCTCTCGATAATCAATTCCACGGTTCTGTGTATATCTCTTAGCAACCAATCAAGTTTTACACCTTTCTATTGAACCATATGCGTTATGCTTCAGTTTGAAACCCTACTTACTTCCAATTGCTTCTTCTCAGCTGGTAGAGGAGTGAGTGTTCAGGTTTGGTTCTCTTGCAAAACCAATAGTCCAGCCTTGATAGCACTATTCTAATATTTATTTCTCATAGCTTCTGCATGAGATAGGATTGGGAGAAGAAGAAACGAATAAAGAAAAAAATCTATGTGACTCAGAAAGTGGATACCAGACCTGTGAATCTAAACATAAAGGTGCAGTTGCTGAGTTAATTAAAGAGCAATGAGTCCTGCACATACTTTGGTGCCGGAGTGTTTCAATAAGGATACTGATGAAGGTGGTGTTGAATTCAGAGGATCAATTATTGGAGGGTTGAGATTACTTTTGGTAGAGCGATCCCATTTTCATTATTCATTGCATCTGCAGTAGGGGTGTGAATAGAATATGGTTAAAGAGATAATCAGCAGTAGGCAGATTTTTGGGAGGATTTCGTGTTTGGGAAATAAAATTAATGTCATTGGTTGGGATTTATGGAAACTTATTTTCATAGAACTTCAGATCCATTGAAAGAAACTTCTTTTCTAATTTAAGATAAAAAAAGGAATACACTTTTATGACTGACTTGAAAGCCAGAGAAATACATTTTGTAGCTCTCAGGTTTAATAATCAAGCAGGGAAGAAAAGCAGAATTCGATTAGGATTTTCCATGGTTACTCGATTATCCAGAATTTAATAATCAAAGAGGGAAGAAAAGCATGAATCGAGAAGGTAAATCCTTTATTAGTGTGACATAATTGTAATTCTGTCGTTCACTAGTCACATGAAAGCTGGCACCCGAATCAGGCATTCACAAGGTATTGCCATTGCCTTGAGAGTTTAAATTTGTCAGCATTGTACTTGGCTGAGTAGTGTTTTGAGACTTAGTATTTGGATTAACTCTAAGTATCGGAAGATTCAGAGGATCCACTCGAGGCAGGAATAGGGTAAGATAATAATTGATTTTTCAAAAAATCAAACCGAATTGTTTGAAATAATTTGATTTTTAAACTTAAAAAGTAAACAATTTTAGAAAATTGATTCGAAACCGAATTAAAATCTAGTTCAAAACAATTTTAGATTAAACTAGTTTTAAATAGATTTTTCTTTTTGTCAGTTTTTTTTACAGTGTTGTAAATATAATCACAATAGTGTGAACAACTAGAAAAAATATTTTTTTACTAAACATGTTTTTTACATAATTGTAGAAAGTTTCAAAAAATTGTAAGATAAAAAAAATATTTTTTTTACAAATTAGTAAAGTAAACTATTTATAAAACTGGTTCAATTTAAACTGAACTAGTTTAAACCAATTCAGATCTAACTGAAATGTTTTAAAAATAATTTAATTAATTTTTATTAAATTGGTTCCATTCAAGACTAGTTTAAATCGGTTGAAAACTAATTCGAGGTCGAATTACTTTTTCTATATACCCTAGTAAGGAATGGATTGCTGAGTGTTTCGATCAACAAAAGAGAGACTTGTCAGATTGATAGGACGTGTCAAGACCTATAATAGCTAACATTCCCATTCCCGGTGTGACCAAACTTCAGATAAATTTGTCATTGAAAATTGGCAAATCTCCGACCACCTTGACCTTTGCTGGAGCTACCACCACGAAGATGGGCACAACCACTAGAAGCACTGCGATAAGTAAAACCACCAAGATTACTACGACCACAACTATAAGTATAGTTCAGTGAGGGAAACACCAAGCCTTGTGTCTTCTTAATGTAGTGAACAAGGCAAGTTTCATGACCGAAGAGAAGACCTTTGATTTCCACATACTCTTTGTGACGTAGAGGAAGTCTGAGTCCATTGATTTGTTTTCGAGACAAACTGCGCGTAGACCGCAACTGGTCATGGCAGGACTTGGTTTGAAGATTAAAGTATTCTTGAATCTTCTCCTAAACTTGATAGGAGTAGTTTGATCTAAGGAAGGCGAGATAAAACAGACCTAGAGAGACTAGATTGAAGTCAAACAAATAACATTTGGTCTTTAACTTCTCACACTTCATACTCAGGATTGATGCAATCGACTTCGTGATCCTTGTTGGTGAGGTAACGCGGTGGAACCACCAGATTGACCACAAATAACTGTAACTTGTGAAATTTGATCATTGGTTCAACGTGTTGTCTCCGGTGGAAATAATTTAAATTGTTGAGCTTCTCAGCAATGGAGTTCGGAAAAGACTGAGAGATAAAGGATTGAGAAGCAGAAGTGGAAGCCATAGACGTAAAGCTTGAAAGCATCGAGAGGAAAAAATCCTAAAATTTTGGAAGAAGAAGAGGCTTGAAAAAAGTAGCTCTAGATACCATAATATAGAGCAGAGAGAGGAAAAGAGTGATACAAAAACAGAGCTTAATATTATTAACTTGAGAGAGAAAGATAGTTAGAAGAGAAGTATTTATACGGCTTTGCTACAGAAGTCATATAACAGAATTCTACCTAACTAACATAGCAAAGCTAACAGTAACAGCTCTAACAGACTAAACTGTTTCCACAGAATTACAATTATGTAACACTAATACAGACAATGAGAGCTTGCAGAACTTAGTTTCTAAGAGGAGCACAAAGCATCAATGGAAGAGGAGAGTGGTTTCTCTTATTACTAACAACAAATAGAAAGAGTAACAAACTAACTGAATTAACCACTGCAGAGAGACATAACTTAATTAATCACAGAGGATCAATTATCACTCTGACAGTTTCCAAACAACTAAATAACAGTACATTGTTTTTACTGGATGGATCCACTATATTGCTTGAGAGACACATGAGAGAGCATCGCAGAAATGCCCTGATTAAATAAAAGTGGTTGAAAGTCCGAGAGCAAAAACAATAAATTATAAAAACCCAATTTCAAGAAAGACATGAACTTAAATCTGGAGTAGTAATACACACGAGATGAACAGGAATTGTAGGCATATGATAAAGTTCAGTAATCAGTATATTGAGCATAGAGAGGACGCCTGTATTCATCAAAGTACTGATCACGATCGACGAAGATGATGGCATATAGGGCATAGATTATGCCAGGAATATAGCCTAGAATTGTGAGGAGCAAGCAGATGAAGAATTCAACCTGCAGAAATAAAATCAGAGTATCAGATCTGGCAGAGAGAGAGAGAGAGAGAGAGAGAGAAAGATGAGACATACGCTGCAACAGCCGTGGCGAAAGCAAACTCCGACTGGAGGGAGCAAGATAGCGATCATGATCTCGCAGCATATCTCACAACGTGTCGGCATCTTCCACACCACTCCAGGGACGCTTGCTTCTACTGAGTATCTTCAATGATCCAATCAATTTCGGAACAGACTGTATACAACTACAAATTCATTAAGTCAATCAACCAACGTTCTCCACGTGGACTTCCCCGTTCCGTTTCATTACTAAAATAATATATATTCTCATCCGTTCCTTTTTAGTTGGATTTAATTTCTTAAAAATAATATACATAGCGAAAGTCGACTTAGGAATATAAAAAATCGAATTAGGAATAAAGTTTAAAATATTATTATCATACACATAGTTATACCTAATTTTGCAAAGTCTTCTACGTCCATCTGTTTGACTCCTAGAGCCAAAATCAAAATTATATTTTTCTGGATTTTTTCACTCTGTAGATTTTATCTTGAGTAGTACATATGTTCAATAGCCCGTATATCTCTCGTTTAAGAGATTGACTAGAGAGAAGTCCGATTCGTTAACGATTTTTCAAAAATCTAGATGTTTAATTTAGAGTGTACCTCATTTGTCATTTGATTATCTAAAAAATGTAAATTAACTAAAATAGTTTGAGTTGGTTTAGTAAGAAAAAGGTTAGTAGCTAAAATATAGCCTAGATAGTTATTAACTTTTTTTTTTTTTTTTGAAAAACTATTTCCATTAGTCTTTCAAAAATATTTTATTTTGAGTTATTAGTTTTTTTTAACAACTTTATATTTTATTAATGAATGTATGCCATTGATTATTTCTCTTCCCATTTCTAAATCTTGTTTTTATAATTTAAATACGTAATGATAATAATTTATAATTTAAATATATAATTATAGTAATTTATAATTCAAATATATAATTATAGAAATTTATATTTAAATATGTAATTATATTAATTTATAATTTAAATATGTAATCAATTTATATTTTTAAAATATATTATAATTCTTTTAAATACCTCATTATTAATCTAATAATTAACCATATCCGTATTTATCATTTTACAACTTTTAGTTAATTTATCAATTAGTTTTATCAAATTCTAACCACTAATTTAGTTTTGCTAAACATGATAGTAACATCACATATCAATAAGTTTTTTTTTATGATAAAGTTTTAAATATTTTTGGATTTTATTTTAGTTTTTAATTGTTTTTATTTTTTAATTTGTATTCAATCTGTCATTATATTAGTGATTAGTGACGTTAACTGAATACATTAAAATGATTGTGTCTTCGTAACTTGTTGGACATGGGTATAAATCAGAAAACAGTTTTTTTAAACATGGAAAGATAAACTCTCACGCATAATAAGAGGAGTCTCTAGTTTTAACACATTAAAGGAAGACAAATATATAAGATAAAAAAAAAATGAAGGATTAAATGTTATTCCTTGCAACGTGACTACGTCTAATATTAAGAAATTGGGAGTATTTTGTTAACACAATAAACTCGTATTAAAAGTTGCCAAAAAATGGGTTCGGCATTGGTTCCTTTGTTCGTCAGCGTCAATATCAACAAATTCCATGTACAGCTACGTCTAATATACAACGCTGGCAGACACCAAATTATGGCTTCATCAAATGCAACTGTGATGCAGAATGAATATATTTACGTGATGATAACGGAGAATATATTTCTAGCTTCTACCACTTTCCCAAAATATCCTAATGAAGCCCAAGTTTCGCCTCTCTTTGACCCTATTTTATGGGTGTTTCATCCGGTCATTTTTGAAGTTGATACAAAGCAAGTTACACATGTTTTCTTTGCTAGAAAATCAAATATTTCGGTCTAGGATGACAAAATACCTGTATCTACGGCTAATAATTTGAACTTCACCCCTTTTTACAGGTATTAATATTATTCAAATATTTCGGTTTAGTATGACAAAATAAACTTTATATTTTTTAAAAAGAATGAAAAGAATCAAACTCGCACATGTCGGACTTATTTAGTTGTTATCTTTATTTTGATGACATGTATCATCTAATTTGCAATATAGAAAAATATTTTGAATATTGGTAAGTTTATTAGGAGATAAACTATTCAAGTCAATAATAATTTAAGTAAAACATATCTACATTCTATATTCAATCTCTATGTTGAGAGTTTGTTCTTAATTTTAATTGTATTGATATTAATATCATGAATCAAATATAATTTTCTTTTAATAAAAGAAAAGTTAATCGATCAAAAGAAATTTCAAAAAATATTTTGTGACTAAAAATTATATTTAATATTTTTTATTAACATATATATATATATATATATATATATATATATATATATATATGTATGTATGCATATTTATGAGCAAATTTTAGTTTTGTTAGTTGAAAGATTTGAATCTACGGTTTTTCTTTCTCTTGTCTTTCTATTTTACCGTCAAACTAATCTTATAATCTCCAATTAACAATTTGATTTCCTCTACTAATAAAAATTAACACATTAACAACTAATATTTTGTCTATAAAAAAATTAACAAATATATATTAGTTATAATTGTTAGATTTCTGGTTAATGGAAACTTAAATTCATGACTTATCATTCATTCTTTAAAGGTCTAATATTTTAATATCTTATACATGTAATATATTTTATTTTATTTCATTAGAAATAATATATATATATATATATATATTAAAAACTAAAAATACATAAATTAAAAATTTAGTTTTGAAAATTTTCAACACTAGTTTTTTTCCCCTTTTTCAGAGACCATTTAATACATTTCTTTACAAGAGAAATGTTAGGAAATTCCTTCAAAGTTTACTTTTTAAGTTCTTTATGATTCGTTAAAATTTATGAAAATCATCAATTTTAAAATAGATAATAATTTAATAACAAATGAAACCACGAAAATTAATTATTTTTAATAAATTATAACAAATCATAAAGAAAGATTGAAAAAGAGAGTGTCTTGATACACTTTTCCTAGCACTCATCTCTTTATAATTTTAGTTATTTTAATTCAATTTAGTTCGAGACAATTTAGAAAATAGTTTGGTTGAAATGAGTAGAAAATAGTTTGATTCACTAAAAGCTTCGTGAACTATTTTACAAAAAAATTGTAGTTAATGTAAGTTGATTAAGTTTCATGTTTTGTTCACTACTACAATGAAAATCTCTTATTTTTTAGAAACCATTCTTGACAAGAAGTCATATCACATATGTTGATTGATGTAGCTAATGGATAAATAAATGATTATCAAAATCCAGGATTTGAATATAAGAAACTTTTGTTTAATGATTGGAGATCATTTTTACTTTAATGATTATTTAACTTGTGTGACATAATTTTTTATTACATATAAGAAATTGTCATTATTTTGAAATGTAAGATTTTAGTATTGTTGTAGTTTTAATAAAAGAAATTATTTCTTCTTGAAATTAGCTATTCAAAGTTAGTAGATCCAATACTCTTTTATTTAGAGTTATTGGCACTTGTGCCTATAGTAGCGATTAATCTTGACTCAAAAGCTAACAACAAAGTGAGGAGCATAAGAGGATTCTACTAAACCACCTAGCTAAATAGGCCCATAGAGCTTGTCAACTATGTAAAGAGGGAACATATATTGATCTATGTTAGATCAACTAGTTAATCCTTCCTAAGATTAGGGATTGTTATGATCAAAGAGAAATTATCAGTTTGAAATCCATTTATTTGGTTTGATTTATAGATATCATATTCAAGTTATTCAAAAAGTGTTAAATCTTATAATTGTAACCTTTATATACATATACAATTCAAGAGTAATAGAAATTTGTGTCTCTCCAATTTAATACATGTGATCAAATTTTCGCTAGCTTCACATTACCTCTATCTTTTCTCTTTCAACTTTTCACCAATGGCCATCACCAACCCCTCCTTTTCCAAATCATTCATTCTTTTCAATGTATTTGTTAGTTTTAAATTATCTCGTGCCAATTATCATGCTTGTAGATATCAAGTCACCACTCTCTTATGTGGTATCCAAGTCATGGCCACATTGATGGAACTACACCATCTCAATCATCCATTATTGTTCAAGATGGATACTTTATGCCTAACCTGATATACATTAATTGGTTCACCATTTAACCAATTGATCACTAATTTTCTTCTTTTAGCCATGATTAGGCAAATAATCTCCTGTTTGTGTCTTATGATGTAATTCAATCTCTGTGGGTTGTAATTGAGGTGCAATATCCAAACATGTAAAACTCTCATGATTACTTGTTCTCAGGTAAAAACATTGCTATGATTGACAAGTAACTTTCTGATGATGAGTTACTCTTTATGTTCTTAATGGGCTTGGCAATAAATATTGTGACATCATTGCCTCAATTCATATGCGTGAGCATCCCTTCACCTTTGAGGAACTTCATAACCACCTTTTTGCTCATGATGACTATATTTGTCATGAGGTTGTGCAGGTTGGTATACAAGTCCCTACAACGAATTTTGCCAACACAAACACAATTCAAAAAAATATGATCTTTTGCCAATGTCATCTTATGCACATGATAACATCTCTAAACTATAACAAAAAAATACAAGGGCATCAACAACACAAGAATCTTGACTCTAATCCATGTGGTAAAAATGTTGGAAATAAAACACCTAATTATGTGTTTGACAATGTGTTTGTCATCATGTCAACCCCAATCTCAATAGTATGCATCTTTACTTAGAATATGAAGGTTCTAAAGAAGTTTAAATAGGTGACTAACAAGTTTGAAAGTTTCACATATTGGTTCTACTATACTCTCCACACCCATAACTATATTTCATCTTCAAGATGTTTTTTATATTCCAAATGTCAAACATAATCTCATTTCAGTTTTCAAATTCTACAAGTTCAATAAAACATACCTTGAATTTCACCCCTCCATTTTTTTGTGTGAAGGATTAGTCAATGGGAGCGATATTGATGTGTGGTTCAAGAGTGGGATATTTATCCCTATTGTCGATCCTTCTCATCATCTCCGACAACTTTCTCTACCACATGCACTCCTTCATCTCTTTGGTATGCTGGCTTTTGTCATCCTTCCTCAAGAGTTTTTGGTCACATGTTGTCCAATTGTGGCCTTTCTAGGACTTTAAAAATAAAATTCTTTATTGTAATTATTGTCGTATTAATAAAAGTCATAAACTTTTGTCTTATTAATAAAAGTCATAAACTTTTTTTCTCTGTGTCTTCCATCAAAATTGTTTCTCTCCTCGAACTTATCTTTTCTTATGTTTGTGGACTCTCTTCAATTACTTCTATTAACGGATACAAATATTATATTGTATTTGTTGATCATTTGACTTGACATTCATGGTTTTACCCATTAAAAAATAAAAGTGAAGTTGCTACTATATTTTCTCACAAAGTTAAGTCTATTTACATTGATTGTGGTACTAAGTATATCAAGCTTAAAGAATATTTCAATTCAAATGGAATATCATGCTATGTTAGTCCACCATACACTCTTAAACATATTGGCATTACAGAATGGCTCACTAATTGAAGAAGTTTTTGTGCAACAACCTTTAGGCTTCAATCATCCAGAAAAGCCCCACCATGTTTATCGTTTAAGGAAGTCAATCTACGACCTCAAGCAACCACCTAGGTCTTGGTTCCAAACCTTGCAAAAGTTTCTATGTGACTTGATGCAATCCGATCCCAAGACCTTTGAAAGATACATAAAGAAAGCTTTTTTCATTGTATAAATTAGATTTAGGACTTTTTTGTAATTTTGTTGACTTTGACTTTTAGTAGGTTGACTCCTAAAGTCAAGCTTTCCCTTATGACCATTATATTTGGATCATATTTTATTTTCCTAAAAGATACTATAGTCATTATGCTAAAATTTGCTAAGATAGGCTAGCTTATAAAGAAGATGAGCACGTGTTATGCTCACCCCTCTCATTATGGACGCACCCCTCCTAAGAATGCTTAAACCATGACTATTATTCTTACCTCTTAGTTGATAGGTGCCACACCCTCTAGTCAAACCTTAAGCATTATTACTATTTGTCACCCATTTCTACTATTCACACCTTTTGTATTTAGACTATATTAAGGGGTACATTCATTAGTTGGTTATACATGACCATAATTAGCTAATCATGGTTATATGTGACTTAACTAGAATTAGTCTAATCTTGGTTAGATTAACCCATGGTCTAATTAGCCTAACCCACCTCTTCTAGCCTATAAATAGGACCCCTTACCTATATGTAATCATCTTTGGATCATTGAATATAATTTGAGTATTTTAGCTTAAGTGTAGCCTTGAGTAAGTATGAGAGAAGGTACTCTCCTTCTCTATTGGGCATGAGCTCTCTTCCTTCGAAGAGAGGTCTCTTCTAACTTTTATCAAGGATCCATCCTTATGGCAAACATTCACAAACACTTATATCTAATCACCCTTAGAGTGGCGTGTAATTCCACCTTCATTCCTCACCTTTCCAAACTCCATTTCACCTTTTTCTTACCTTTTCATGGAAGTAGATCTTAGGGAGAAGATGAGTCTTCATCATATGGTATCATAATTCAACTTCCTTGAGGTGAAATTCTCCTATCTTATCTTATCAATTCGGTTTTATTTATGTTGTTCTTGTTGTTTTTATTTCATTTCCATGTTTTTATTGTCACTTATTTACTATCTAGTGGTGTTGTTGTTTTTGTATTTTTCATTTGCTTCATTTCAATATATTGCACTCTATATGTTTGTTTTTATGGTTCAAGTTTTGTTGCTTCTTTCCATTGAATCAATATGTGATCTCTTTAGGATTTATTCTTTAAATTTTTCCCAAACATTTAATTTCTTTTTATTCTTGTGTATTTCCTAAAAAGATCATTGTAATGATTTAACAAATTTTGTGAAGGAAGCCACACAATTGTAGTCTTGATCTTTGGATGCACCTTGTTCTTCTATCTTTGAGTTTATGTTCTGTTTTACTGCACCTATTTCTCTATTTTTCCAGCCTCTATTTCTCTGTTTTTGCACCTTGGTTATAGTCATTTGGGTGATTTATTTTTCAGTTTTTATTCATCCAATTTGTGTCTTAGTTTGGTCATGTTTAGTCATTTAGTTTGTCACATGAATTCCATTCTTTAGCTTTTTTATTTTACCATAAAATTGTATTGTTGATTCTAATGGAATTGAGCATTAAACAGACTTAGTACTCTTGATTTCATGTCCTTAGAGTCTCACATGCTATTTATATTTTATCATGTTCTTAAAAAAATTCTTCCAAAATTTATTGCTTAATTTCTTCCATATTTCATTCACTTGTTCAATAATTTTAGTAGCTTAATTTTGTGCTTGTTTTTGTGGTGAATTTTTGCTTGGATTTGAGAGATCACTTTGGGCATGTAATTTGACTACACAAGTTGGCCTAAAACTCTCATTTGGTGCCTTTTTTTCACCTAAAATTACTAGACCATTTTAAGTTATTTTACTTTCTTTGGTTTGCACTTTTTGTCCAAAATTTTGAGGTTATTTCTTCTCCTTAGTTCAAGTGTTTATTATTGTAATACTCCTCATCAAATTTGTGTTTGAATTTTGTTAAGAGATGTAGCAAAAGTATTTTTTTAAAAAAAGGAAAAGAAATCAAAAGAGAAAAATAAGTAAAAAAAGTATTAGTAAAAAATTGTTAAAAGAGAAGTAAAAAGAACATAAAATTTTAGTGCACCTCACTTTGTATAAACCATTCAAAGGAGTGTTAAAATTGATTGAAAAGTGTTTGAATATGTGCATATATGATTCGTCCATGTTGATTTAAATTACTGCAAATATTTGAAAATTTGTTGAGTCTTTTTGTCTTTTAGTTTATTCTAATCTAGGCTTTTTCTAGGATTTCTTTTGTGTACCACTTTTCTTTTAGTCCTTTTGTTGATTGTCATTTTTCTTGAAACTTTTTGTACTTGTTTGGCAACAGTTTTATAAAACTAATTTAAGCATATTAGTATTTAAAAACTAAAAAACTCATTTGGGTAGTGTTTTCTAAAAATAGTTTTCGAAAATAATTTTGTTTTTTAGTTTTTAAAAATTAAAAAACAAAAACAAATGAAAATAGTTTTGCTTTTCAGTTTTCTATTTTTGTTTTGAAAATCCAAAATACAATTAAAATGTTTTTCTTTACTTTTAATTAATGAAATTTTCATAAATATGAATAAGTTTTTCCATTTTTACGTCTTCAAAACAGTTTTCAAATCACACTTACCAAACAAGTTTTTTTTCTTCCCGAAAACAGTTCTTGAAAACTCTTTTCAAAAACAAAAAAATAAAACCAAAACAATCAAGCCCTTTGTGTTTGTCAAATAATTCTTTCATTTTGAAGTTTAACTTTCCTTCATTTGTGCCTTGTTTTGTTGTGGTATCTTCTTCTATTCTTCTTTGCCCTTGTGTACCACTTACCTTGTGTAGGGACCAAAATTTGGAGACTTGCCACTTGGTAGCATCATGTGTTTTGATTAAAGGCATAAGAACCTACTCTTGAAAGAGGGACTTACCAAAAAGAGAAACATACAATTGTGAGGAAAACACTTGGAGAGAAGCCAAATTCATTCAACGTTTCTTTAGTTTTTTGCATTTTAAATTGGGTGTACTTTTTTTGACCATTTTAATTAGAGGTGTTGGATGTCCTAAGGCTCACCTTTAAGTTAGTTTCTCGTTTAAGTGTGAGTGAGGGATTAGTACCTCTAACTCATACTGTAGGAGCATGTTAGTCCTTAAACTTTGCTTTAATTTTCCATTTTATTGCTTTCGGCGTTTTTAGCTACGTGTTAGAGTTCAAAAGACTCTTAACACTTTAGGGAGAAAACTTAAAATGAGAAAGTGTTTTTTTTTTGCTTCTTAGTTTTCTAGGTCTTGCGCTTTTAAATTTTATCACACACATCTAAAAGTGTTAGGAGTATTAATAAAAGTAGGGAAGATAAGAGAGAAAAAGAATGGGAGGAATACAAGAAAAGGTTAAAAAGATAAAATGAAGAGTATGAGAAGGAAAAGAGACAGAGGAGAAAAGACGAAAAGAAAGAAGAATATAGGGGAGAATGATAAGAAAGGGAACGAATAAGACAAGAAAGAAAAGAATAGGAGAAAAGAGAAAGAGAAGAGAGGGACCAAAGAAAAAGAGAAGAAATAGAGAAAGATAAAAAGAGAAACAGGAGAGAAGATAAAAAGAAAAAAGAGAAAAAGAAAAAGAAAGAGAAGAGAAAAAGAGAAACGAGAGAAAAGATTTAGAGAAAAAAGAGAGAAAAGAAAGAAGAGAAAAAGAGCAAAAATAGCTAGAAAGAAAAGAAGAAGAAAAGAAACAAAAAGAAAGAGATGCCTATGAAAGTTCTTATAGTAGCATTTACAAACTTTATAGGTACCTAGAAGAGCCTAGCTTAATCCATGACCTTCTTATCTCTTCTAGTGGAAAAGAAGAACATAAGAGGTATCTTAAGAAAAAGAAAAAACCCTTTTTAGGAATAAACCCAAAAGAGAGTCCTCCAAAAGAAAGCGCATTGAGAGAAAATCCTTGAGCAATAGTGACACCCCTAATACTAGTTTGAGCAATCGTTCTAGGAACCTTAAGTGTTTTAAATGTTGGGTAAAGGTCACATTGCCTTGCATTGTACCAAAAAGAAAAGGATTTTATGGGGAATATTGAATGAAGAGAATATTCATTCATGTGATGATCTCTTGAAAGTAAAAACACTTTCATCCTTGTAAAGACACTCATACACAAAGAGAGACTATTTTTAAAACATGATGTAAAGTTTTGGACAAAATTTGTTCTCTCATTATGGATGGAGGGTTGTGTTTCAATTTTTGTAGCACAAGGTTGGTGGAAAAGTTAGCTCTGACTACTACTCCCCATCCTACACCTTACTATTTGCATGGACTCAATAATGAAAATGGTGCAGTAATAAGAGAGCAAATGGAGATTAACTTCTCCATAGGGCACTATAAGGACAAAATTTTATCTGATGTAGTCCTTATAAGAGCTAGTCACATGTTGTTGGAAAGATCATGACAACATGATAGGAAAACTTTGCACAATGGTCTCACCAATAAAATTACTCTCTCTAATAAGGGAAAAGGTTCACCTTATATCTTCTTAATCCTATTTAGGCTCTGGAGGATAGAAGGCACATAAAAATTAAGAGAGAAAAGGTTACAACTAAAGATAAGGATGTTGGTAGGAAGACCAAGCCTAAGGAAGATCCATCTTTGCCTTCAAAGGGTACTTTACTTAGAGAAATCTCCTCATCAATCCTTACAAAATAAACAAGTTGAATTTGAGGTTGTGCTTAAAACTTTTGAGCACAATGACCCATAACCTAAACTCCAACTTAAACATAACTCTTGGGAGGAGTGCTCTAATGGATCAAGGCTAGACCCCATTCACCATTTCAATCATAATGGGTCAAGGCTCGGCACATCAAGGGCAGATTGGGATCTTCTCAGTGGAGGGAAGAGCACCAAGATGACCTTCATATTGAAACACTTCATAGTGCCACCCTTCGCTACCCCAACCCACAAAGGGAACTCTTTGTTCCCACCTTATCCCTTCTTGCTGAGAAATATCTGCTTATTATTTTGCCTATCTTCTTGTAGGTATGGAAGAAACGAAATAAAATCCTAAGATTTAAGTGCAAATCCTTTTAAGGGGGAGGGAATGATGCTATCCAACCCAAGACCCTTGAAGGATACATGAATAAAGCTTCTTTCATTGTATAAATTAGATTTAGAACTTTTTTGTAATTTTGTTGACTTTGATTTTTAGTAGTTAACTCCTAAAGTCAACATTTCCCTTTTGACCATTATATTTGGGTCATCTTTTATTTTCCTATAAGATACTATAGTCATCATGCTAGAGTTTGCTAATATGGGCTAACTTTTAGAGAAGATAAGCATGTGTTATGCTCACCCCTCTCATTATGGGCACACCCCTCCTAAGCATGCTTAAAGCATGATTACTATCCCTATCTCTTAGTTGCTAGGTGTCACACCCCCCACTCATGCCTTAAGCACGACTCCTCTTTGTCACCCCTTTCTACTATCCACACCTTTTGTATCTAGACTAGATTAGGGGTACATTCATTAGTTGGTTATACATGATCATATTTAGCTAATCATGGTTAGATGTGACTCAACTAGAGTTACCTTAATCTTGATTAGATGAACCCATGGTCTAGTTAGCCTAACTCACCCTTTCTAGCCTATGAATAAGACCTTTCACCTACATGTAATCATCTTTGGATCATTGAATATAATTTGAGCATTTTAGCTTGAGTGTAGCCTTGAGTGAGTGTGAGAGAGACTACTCTCCTTCTCCTTTTGGGTGTGAACTCTCTTCCTTGGAACAGAAGTCTCTTCTAACTTTTTATCAAAAAGCTCTCATTGTGGAAAACATCCTTAAACACGTATGTTTAGTCACCATGTTACCCTTTAGAGTGGTGTGTAATTCCACCTTCATTCCTCACCTTTCCAAACTCCATTTCACCTTATTCTTACCTTCTTCATGGAAGTAGATCTTAGAGAAAAGATGAGTCTTCATCATAACTATGGGTTTGCTAACTCAAAATCTAACTCTTCTCTATTAGTTCTTGCAAACAAAGATATTTTTTTACACACTCCTATGTATTTAGATGATATTATAATTGCAAGCAATTCTTCTTGTAAAATCACTAAGTTTATTGTAGCGCTTGAAAATTTATTTGTTAATTCTAACTGCCACTAGTTTATTCTTAATCCAACATAAATATATTACAAACCTTCTTGAACAAACCAAAATGAATGATACAAAGCTTGTTCTTACTCCACTATTAACTAGTGCCATTGTGTGCAAAGATGATGGTTCACCAAGCATTTATGTTACATTTTATCATAGCACAATTGACAGACTTCAATACTTGTCAATGACTCGACTAAATTACTTTCTCTATTAATAAACTGACTCAATTCATGTTGAGACCCACTATTTCACACTTAACTACACTCAAAGAGACTTCTTTTTTTAAGAGAAAAATATATTATATTATATATAAAGGGAGATGAAAAAAATGTTTCACCTTTACATCAATTCAAAGAGTTATGCCCCTCATTTGTATAATCCTCTATCCACCCACCGAAGCCTATTTCAAATTTAGCATGCACATCTTAGAATTGATACACCAATCAGAAAAAACACACCACCTACTAAATCCGAAAGAATACAATAACCATTTCAACAAAATTAACTTAACGGACATCAAAATATCTAAAGACTCCATCGTTGACCTATAAAAAACAATGGAGTTCCTAGATATCCAGATACTTCAACATCTAACAAAGCCATAACATATACCTATATTTCTTCTTACGCTTACCAACCACTCATTCACTGGATAAAAGAAAGAGTTGGGTCAAATTCCCAGGAAGTGGTGACTATCCCAACCCAATTCAGCATTTTGTACCATAGCCACTAAACTTGTGGGCACGTTAAAAAAATATTATTTCTATCCTTTGCACTATTCTTACAAAACACACATACTGAATCGATTAGATTACTATCTACTCCTCGCCTTAGCAGATTATCAATGTTGGGTAGTTTGTCTAAGAGCAACTTCAAGAAAATGCAATAATTTTAGACGGTAATTTATCCTTCCACATTATGCACAACTCATGTGACCCAACACCTATAACTCTTGAAGCATTCATTCCTCCTTTTAAGACCTTGTATACCTCTACCACTGAAAAACCCCCATTGTACTTGTATTCCACACCTACTTATCCGAAACCTGATCCATAAGAACCATATTCTACAGTAACAGTTCCAGAGCATGTAGCATGTCTACCTCCCACACAAACAGTTCCCTCCACCATGCCTATTTCCATACTGACGAAGCTACCGTCGAGCCCTATTTATCCCTGACGGTGATAAACTTATCTTTCGCTATTCTATACAACCTGGAGAACGTTGAACTCATCGCCCCGCCACCTATCCAACTTTGCTCCCATAATAGAGTATCCTCTTCGTTTCCTACTTGCCTCGCAACACAATTATCAAACCACCCTAGTGTTACCTTCTTTGGTCCATCAATCCCCCAGATGTCATTCCACCATTGAGAGGTGTTAGAAAATGATCTGGGCCTCTTTGTGAATTTCTGGAAATCCCCATACCTACTTTTTAGCAGCGGTCCCCATATAGCCTTTTTGTTTGATAATATTCTCCACCTCTACTTTGCCAGCAAACTCAGATTAAATTTCCACAAGCACTTCAATCTTAATCCTCATTCTTCCTTTGGGTTGCACACCTTGTCCTAGCTTAACCATGCAATTTTATAGTGTTGGTCATTTCCTCGCTTAAGAAAGATTGTTCAACACCTTTTTAGGCGCCCTATAAAAGGAGAAAAAATATAGCAGAAGACTCGTCAGAACTGAGTTCACTAGCACCAATCTCCCTGCAAAAGACATATTAGTTGCCTTCTAACCTAATAGTCTCCTTTTAAATTGTTCAATGATCGGCCTCCACACTTCTACCCTTCTTAGATTCACTCCCACTAGCACCCCCAAGAATTTGAAAGGCGGTGAACATACAAAACAATTCAAAATTCTACCCACAGCACACCTGAATGAGTCAGTCACATTTAAACCATAAAACTGACTCTTGTTAAAATTTATCTTCAATCCCGATGTCATCTCAAAGCCCCGCAAAATTACCTTAAAAAACCACACCGTTTGCAAATGTGTTTCCCTCATCATGATGACATCATTTGTATACTGAAGCACTAAGAATTTCGCCTTCTCTCCTACCTTTGTCTCACTATACACTCCTTTGTGAATAGTTGATCTGTACAGTCTGGCTAACGTTTTAGCCACCACCAAAAATAGAAAAGGAGAAAACATATCTCTTTGCGTCAATCCTCTACCTGGCTTAAATTCTTATGTCGAGCTCCCATTGACTAGAATAGAAATATAAATAATCCTTACGATATTGTTTATCCACCTTCTCCATCTACTTCCAAATCCCATCTTGTTCAACATATAATCTAGAAAATCCCAACTTCAAGGTCTTTTATGTCTCTTAGCCCAATCCAAAATCTACCTTAAACATAAAGCAAGGTCTTTTATGTCTCTTAGCCCAATCCACAACTTCATTGGCTACCACCACCTCATCCAAAATTGATCTACCTGACAAAAAAGTTGTCTGACTACTAGATATTAGCCCCCTTAACACTTGGTTGAGTCTCAATGACAACAATTTGGATATAATTTTATGCACACTAGATATTAAAGAAATGGGCCTATACTGATCTAGCTTGGAAGGTTGAGTCACCTTCAGAATAAAAGTGATAAAAGAAGAACTTACCCTTCTCGGTAATTTGCCTGACTCATGAAATTCTATTACCTCCTTCACCACATCTTCCTTTATAACTTCCCAACAAGATTTATAAAAATTCATTCCAAATCCGTCAGGTCCCGAATTTCTCCCCCCTTCACATGCCTAAATTGTTGTTTTTGTCTCTTCCTCTAAAAAAGGCCCCTCCAGGAGAGCTCTTTGTTATTCCGACAATTGGTTAAACTATACCTTATCCATAATTGGTATCAGTAGCCCCTCTTCATTAAAGAATTCCGAGAAATGATTGAAAATCTTGGCTCTAATATCTGGCACACTCTCCAACCACCTCGCCTCTGACTGAATTGCAAAATGGAGTTTTCATAACATCTCGCCTTAAAAAAATTATGGAAATACTTGATATTATTGTCTCTATTTAACACCCATCTTAGCCTAGATTTCTGTAAGAGAGAATGTTTCATCAGCCTTGCCCTTGAATTTGCCATATGACCTCTACAAAACCTTTCTTCCATATTGTTACACATCTGCCACTTAACCTATGATGGAAGTACCCGCCACTCACATTCTGTATGCCTTTAAACCTCATTTATTTCCCATTCCTTCAGGTGCCGGCATTTGGTCTCCTGAAAAAAGCAGATATAAATTTTATGCTTAGCTATAATCCTTCTAATTCTCCTCCTTTTCACCTGATCCCGAAGCCTCCGCACATTTAATAATAAAATCTTCATTACCTTATTAATGATGACCTTCTTACCCTTTTATCCTTCTTCGTTGTATCCCTCTCTTCCATTTTTTTAAGTTCTGCTATATATACTTCATCAAATTGCCTTTCAGTGATTCCTATATCCTTCATCGCTGTCCACATTTTATCCATCTCATTCACTCTTTCCTCCTTATTCTAGTGTGCATGATCCTTACCTTCATTTTGCCCATTCCTTATCAATTTACTTCTATCAACACTATGTCTTCGAGCTTGGCTCTAAATAGTCACCATCCTCCGTTGCTCGTTCTCACCTACCGACATCTCTTCCCCTCCCACATACTCTCATTTCTTATGATCATAAGGTTGTGCGGAGCTTGAATCCTTTCTTATTTTGAAGCTTGCATGTACTTTAGAATCCGTTACGACTTTGTCCACCTCAAATCCACGTTGTAATTCCCCTTCTTTACTCAACCAACTTACTACATTTGTATTTGGCGGATAGGGACGACTTTCTTCAACCCCATTTCTGGCCTAATTATCCTGGCCGTGGAGTTGAGCTGCATCTTTACTTCCTTTGTTTTGGCCTGCATCTCAGTCATGGCCCACTTGAATTCTATTTTCCTGTTCAACATTTTGTTCACGGCCTAAGCCATTCATTTTTTTTCTGGATTTCCATTCGGCCCAGTAGTTGGCCACCATGTGTACATACCGAAAAATTTCCATCCTTCCCTCCAGCTGGCTAAACTATACACATTTCTTCCCCACAGGTTTTTGAACTTTGAATCCCATCTTCCTGCTTTTTACTGCACCCATTGTCCCAATAAAGCTGTAGGCAACCCGTGAGTAATTAGTCTTCATCATGGGACTTTGCTTCACTATTTCGGAAAATATTTGTTACCCTTTCTTCGCCTTGTCCTTGTGCACCATGCCCATACTTTCCCTTACCTCTACTTGATAACCCCATACACCCCAATCGTGACCCTTCTCCTTCCTCCTCAGCGCAAAATCTGTTGTGCCTTGATACTACATCATAGCCTTCCTCATTTAGCTTTCCTGCTACCTCCATCGGCAACACCTGCTGATGCCTGCCGAACAACTTCTCCTTCAGCACTGCCAATCTTTACTTCGCTTCAAATGATTCATCAAAGTCATCCACTCCTTGCCAGGAGCTCAGATAATGTTTCAGGATGTGTTTCTGTTGTCGTTCATCTTCGTGTTCCATGATTTTGATATGGAAGTGCCTGTCATTTATCTTCACTTTCAGAACCAGATGCACCTGGTGCATGGACTTCTAGCAGATCAAAAGACGCCATAACACTTCACCTAGACCCTCCTCTCTGTATCTATACTTCCAGGATCCCACCTGCTAATCCCCATGAACCATTTTTGTAGCAATTCATTTTTATCCTTCATCACCTCTTGAAGAAGCTCTATTGTCCGCTTCCATCAACACCAGATTGGCCCCCATTGGCGTTACTTTTATCCCATATACACCTTGCTCCGTAAAAAATTGTTGCGTCCTAAAGGAACTCCTTTTGCATGATAAAACTTCTCCCACATAAGCCTTCTTGAGCCTCCTCACCTCCTCTGCTTCTGCTTGATAAACCAAAAATGGTTTTGCCCTTATTCCGTTTTGTTCCACCTTTCCACCGTTTAAACTTTGCCCCACGTCTGAGTTTCTCACCTCATTTGCATAAGATTTTCTCTTTTTTTCATTGAGAGTTGCTTCTGTTGGTTTCAGCTCATAACCCTTGTGATGACTTTGTATTGCTGGCTGAGTTCTCTCCCTTTGGTTCATACTCATATGTTGAACGTTCCTCTGTCCATATCTTGGTATGTTGACCCAGATAATTTCTTGCTCTGATTATAGAAGTTTTTATTTTTTAAAGCTTAGTCTGATTATAGAAGTTTTTTTTAAAGAATTTGGCTTAACCAGTGACGGAATGCCCATAAGGAAATTTATTAATAAATAAAATATTTGATTAATCTTTAATATTCTTTTAATAATGGTTTTTATAATTTTATATATAATTAATAGTAAATATTTTTGTAGAACTCAATATGTAATAAATTATTATCTGTTAAAAGTTAAATATATAAATAACTGTGTAAAAAAGAAAATTAGCATCTTAATTAATATGTTTGTGGATCAATCCTAAGGTTAACTTCTTAAAAGAAGAAAAAGTCACAAAATATATATTAAGCCAAATAATACCTCAACAATTAGTATTTTTTCATTTTATAAGTTTCCTTAAAATATAACATCAAATTTTGGGTATAAAAGGAAAAATTGAATATAATCATAAAAGAAAAAAAATATGTATGTAGACTAAATTTCTCAATTTTATATTTAATTAGAATAAAAAATTAAGTAAAATATATTATCTATAGTAGTATTTACAATTTGAATCAAATTAAATAAAATATTTTTACCAAAATCAATTAAAAATATATCAATATATGTTCATGATAATTTGTTTATTATTCTTCATCATCAAATATTAATAATTAAATTATCAAAATTAATATTTAAATATTAAAATTATTAATAAATAGAATTAACAACTATTATAAAATTAAAATTTCAATTGGCACCGATAATAACTTTAAGAAGTCTATAATATATATCTATATATATATATATATATATATATATATATATATATATATTTATTGATATTCTTTCTAAAGAATAAGATATAATCTAAAATTAAAAATATGTATATGTGTGGGTTATAATTTATATATTCATGTTTTCTAATTTTTATGTTAAATTTAACTAAATAAGTACAAAGTATTTATTTTTTTTATTCCTAAAAAAATATTTTAAATAAAATAAATTGAATAGTAAAATTGATTTATTTATGTTCATAATAATTTACTTCCTAATTTATATCTAATAGTTATTAATTAAAATAAAATATTACAACTCTTTTTAATATTTTTATAAATAAATATTAATTATTAATGTGTTGGTTTTACTAATTAAAATATTTGAATAACGATATCTCTTTTTTATTCTCATATTTTAATACTAGAGCAATTTTATATTTATATAAATACTAATGTTAATGATATTAGATTTGAAATGTATCTAATTGTTCATATTATTGTATTATTTAAAGTGGTATATTTTAACTAGTATATAATTTGATAATAAATTCTTTTATTTATCAATATATTTTTATATTATAGTTCTAAACAAATTCATACAATTAATATAATTATATTTTATTATCAACCTTTAATAAATACTTCTTCCATTTTTTTGAATTAAGTGTCTTTTGATTGAGATATTTTTATTCAAATTTAATTATCGTTGTTGGATTCTAAGGTAATATTAATTTTTTTAAAACATATATTTTTTTATTTAACTGTATTTTTATTGAGAAATATTTCAATGTTGATTTTAACTGCGAAATTCTCTTAAAATAAAAAACTTTAATACATTAAAAAGAAATAAGTTATATTATTCTATTAAATACAACATTATATACTATTTCCAATGAAAATATTTATTTAGTTATTTAAAAAGATATTAATTGATAACATCAAAGGTGGATAGCTCAAGATTGATTTAGGAATGAATTATTGTAAATATATGACGCGTTTCATTTTCACGTGCAAAAAGAAGTGCTACGTTAAAATCTAAGTAATAAATATCATTTATATTGATAATTTAATTCTTTGTTGAATATAATTAAAGTCATTAAATTTGATTAATTTAACATGTATTATATAAGTTCACATTTCAATGAACGAAAGAGATAGAGAGGATTTGTTTACATTTTTTTTTATACCCTACTAAAAGTTGAAGACAATCTTAGAATATTATATTTTATTATTTTTAATAATTTTATGTATAATAAAAATTAATTAATTCAATCATAAAATTTTATAATGTTTATTAAATCATCTGATTAAAAATTTTCTAGATATATTATTTAATAATAAATATTTATATGTTTTTAAATACTATATTATACACATTAAAAATAAGTGATGTGGTGAACTGTTAAATAATTTTATAAAAAATATAAAATTTTATATACTTAATTTAATTAATAAAATTATAAAATTTATTGGTTGGATGGGTCTATTTGCATTCTATATAAAGTTATTTAATATATAGTTTATATAAGTTTTTTATTTTATAGTTTAACCAAAAATCACTTTTAATTTTTAAAATTCAAAATATTTTTTTTCAGTTTTTTTTTCAATTAACATCATTAAAAAATTATTCACATGAGTATGTTTTTGTACTTATAATCACTATTTTTTCCTCAATTTTCAATTTCAGCACACCTAAATAATAAAAAATTATAAATGGACAACATTAATTAAAAAAATAAATTTCAAGAATAAAAAAAATATTGTTAAATTTCAACTAAAAAAGTGAGTTTTTACAAAACCTTAAGGGAAAAAAAGCCTATATAGTTTAACTAAAGAATTTAATTGGTATACATTATCGTTGTAAAAGATTTTTACACTAATATTCAATCATAACTTTTATTTTATGTGACTTTACACAGACTGTGTATACCAATTAAACTCTTAACTAAATTTACTATTGAATTAACGAATTCTTCCCATTTATTATAACTTAATATTACCTTAAAATACACCAACAATTAAACTTGTTTACGTACTCTAAATAAAAACTAGTATACTACATTAGTCAATACATTACATGAGCTCGCTAATCTATACCTATTTAGGTTTTAAGTTGAAGTATACGAACAAGCTATATTAGCATACACTAACATTTAATTTGCTAAGATATTTTAAGGAAAAAAATGTTACACATAAACATTAGGATATAGAGAGAAAGTATGCATTAAATATTTTAATTAAGGCCAAAATACATTTTTAGGCTTATATGTTTTTTATCAAATTTATTTTAATCATTTATCTCTTAAAAAGTTCAATAATACTCATTTATATATTTAAAGTGAATCAAAATACTCCTTCTAAAATAACATACTTTTCAATTTTGAATTTTTTTTCATGTGAAAATTGTAATATTAAATTAACATGCGTGAAAATTATAGCATTAAACTTATTTTTGAAATAAAATTAATAATAATAAAATAATAAAAATCACAGCAAAAGTGAGTATCGTGAACAACTAAAAAATATGATATTAAAAACTTTAATTTGTTAATTTCTTGTTAGAATCAATTTTCATGCAATTTTACCATGTTTATGGCTCATTTTTCAAACATAAGTTAAATTATATTTTTTATGTACATGAATTTAACAGAACAAATTTCACTTGTCAAAATGATAAAAACATTCAAAATTATTCCAAAATTAAAAATAATCACTGTTTTGAAATTAGTGATGCTCTTGACTCACTTCATAATCATACATGACTAAATTATATTTTTTAAAAGAAAAAAATAAAATTGAATATAATAATAAAAAAATTATGGACTAAAACAGTAAAAAGTGTATTTTAAGATTTAGTAATTAAAATAAAAATATTTTTAATTAATGAGAAAAAAAAAACAAAATTCTAATAAATTCAGTCTAAAAAAATTAAACTGAAATAGTAAAAAAAGAATTCATTTATATATTTTCATTAAAAATGTTAATTTTTTAATTTATCTTTAATGATTCAAATAAGATATTCTTTGATTTCACACGTATTCTTTATAATTGAATAAGCATATAAAAAACTATCGTTTTTTTTATCTTTATCTATTCTATCTTTGCGTATAATTTAATTTTTAATAATCGTCCATATCTAAAAGCAAATACTATATATTACAATTTATTTCGTTTATTATATTAAAAAATATAATTTTTTATGTAATCAAAATACTTTTTTAGAAATTATGGTTTTCAATTATAATATAATCCATATATTCAGAATATATATTAAATTTAAATTTTATAAAATGAATATTTGTTCTAAATTAATTTCATGACAATATTTTTTAGTTTTCCCCTTCATTAGTTTATTGATGACATCAAATATGTAATTAATAAATATTCAATGCTTTTCTTTAGAATAATAAACATTCAATGCGTAAAACATGAAACGATAAATATTTCATCTTTAGCATATTAGATATTTATCAATTTTTATTCAGATAGTAAGCATAAAAGATTTAATTTATTTAAATATTGAATATTTATTAACGTGTTTTTTTTTTTTTATCTGGAGTCAAACTACAGTCGAACCTTGACGAAAAAGTTAAGAAAGATATTCAAAACAAAGACAGGGTACCGTGGTCGTATTCAAAATCGGAACATATCTTTTTTTTTTATTTATTTTTTTCTTTCCTTTTGAAACTGGAAAGACAGAATACAAATGGTAAATAAATTCTGAATTCTCCGCACAAAACAAAAATCATCTCTATTCTCTGAAACAGAATCGATGGCAACCCCAAACTACAACTACACAGTTTGATAGAATGACAACACCTTGTTCTCTTGACCCGCTTCAGATTCGCGCGTGAAACGTTCCTCTGTTACAATCGCCGTTATTTATTCGCACGCTAACGCACCGCTTCTGATTTCAGAGGCACTGTTCCTTTGTTTCAATGGAATTCAAATATCGCGATGGTCAAATCCGAAGGACACCGACGCCTCCGCCGCGCTCTCTTTCCGCCGTGGCCTATGTCTCCAGATGCCCATTCAGGGGTAACGTTCGCTTTTCTTCTGTTTTGGAAAACCCCATTTGTTTTGCTGATTGAAATTTTGAAACTTTTCTCACATGAGTTGATTTTATTCTTATGGGTCAGGTGGTTTTCCCAGCAACATGTTACCGCCCAGAGTTTTTCCGACGACAGTGCCGATCAATGCGGAGGAACTCCGGCGACATTTAGAAAGAGAACAGATATGGCGAGAGTTGGAAAAAGAAGAAATCAGAAGAGAAATAATCGCCAGCGAAATGGCACGGCGGCTAGAGTTGGAAGAGGAAGTGAGGAGGGAAATGGCATTGGAGAGAGCCACGACAATTCCAATAAACAGACAGGAGGAGATAACGTCTAAAGATTCAGTGATTAATCCAAGAATGAACCATGTTGGTAAAATTAACATGCTTGGTGTTGGTGGTGGATCACCATTCTATTTGCCCTCTCTTCCTCAGAATCATATCAAACAGATTTCTATGCAGCCGCAGAATAAGGAAGATAAAGTCATTATACTGGTGATTTTCTTTTCCTGCTTCTCTTTTAATGCTGTTTGGACCGTCAAAAGGATTTTTTCCTCTTTACTTCTTTATTAGCGAAATGTCACATTGTTTGAGAATGTACCCTTCAATGCCTAAAGTTTTTTATTCGCTGCTCTGCTGAGCATAGGTATATATATTTTATTTCGTTGCAGGCTAAGCCAGATGTTGATTCTTGTGGCATAAAGCGCAAAGCAATAACACCTACAGTTGATGGCAGTGAGCATTGTTCGTTTGGTTTGGAGAAGAAATGCAAGAAGGAGTGGGATTGTGCTTTATGTCGGATTAAGGCCACAAGTGAGAAAGGCTTAAAGGATCATCTCGAAGGTAAAAAACACAAAGCTAAAGAAGCATCTCTGAAAACAAAAAAAATTGGTAAGAGCAACAAAACATCATTATCATTCATGAAAGTAAACAGTGTATGAAATCTAATAAAGCCAATCTTACCATGAATAATTCAGGGCTGGAGTCAAGAGCAGATGATCAATCACTTCAACCTTGCATAACCCCTGCAGACACAGGCAAACTGGAATGTAAAGAGGAGGATCAGGCTGTGCTGAAATGCAAAGATTTAGGCGGTTTGGACAACGAAAATGAAACAGATGCTGGGAAAACAAATGAATTGACAACAAGGAAAAGGTTTAAATTTTGGTGTGCATATTGTCAAGTTGGAACTCGCTCAGAAATTGTTATGCAAAGTCACAAAAGTGGAAAAAAGCACCTGGCTAATATCAACAAATTGAACAAAGTTGCTGCTGCAAATCCTTGATCACTGCATGTTATATGTCGTTTAGCATGTACATTTTTGTTCCTTACGTTGTTAATGTAACATCTTTTTACATGCTTTGATAGAGGTATGATTATACAGTTACTAAGTAACTTATTTGACCTGGTATCTTAAAGTTTTTTTATGGGTTACATAGTAGTAACATGTTAATTTTCGCCTATTTGACATAAATATATAAATCCATCTTTGTTTAGTTTATATCTTATTGACTCCTTCTTAGACAACACACACATTTCAGGTCTCCTTATGTTTTGATAAAAGTGGACAACGTGTTTTTGGTAATTCTAATGCACATTCCTGAATTTTAAGACACAATATAAAGAAAAAATTAAAACTTATTAGGATGTGATTATATTTTTGTTGAATGTCCATGCTATATAAAGATATATAGATTAATGTTGAATGTCTGTAGCCTGAAAGTGAAAAATGAAGCACACACTTGATTGTAGGAAAGAAACTTGAAAATTGAAATGAGTAAATGAATTCTTGTTTGGTCTACCCATTTTCCTACTTTTTTTGTAATTTTCCATTTGTTTATCTCTAAAGGGTCCTTTAAAATTACAAAAGAATTTGTGAAGTTTTTTTTCAAATAAAATACTGAAAATAGTTCTATTTAAAACCAGTTATTTGATCTAATGAAAAAACACTAATAAATAGTTTATGTAAAATTTCTTTGTTGAAATTTTAATTTTAACATCAATTTTCAAATAATACATGAAAGCGAATATTTGAAGTTATTGAAAGTAAAACACTTTCAGGAGAGAATCGCTTCTTTTTTCTCGCGGCATTGGGCAAATTTGAAAATGTAAGACAATGAAATCTGAGTGAGAACTGATTAGGGCAGCGAAATGCTGCTGCCTATACCTTAATTGCAACAGTTTCTCAAAAGCTCCTTTTTCTTGTCGATGGTAAAGATAAACCATGCGGAGACTAAAAGTGAAAATGCTACTCTTACGTATTATTTTCTAACAAAAAGTTAAGCCGGAACGCATATTAAGGTACAACATATGCTTGCTTTTTTTCATGGATGCAAATGGGCTCTTTATTCAGTTTGGTGTTAGGACATTAACATCCAATTGTTTAAAAAAGTAAGAATTCAAATGTAAAGATTTCTTGGCTTAAGCACCCCCAAGTAAATCACCCATGTGTTCTGAACTGGCCTCGTACTCTTGAGACTCCTTATCAAGTATAGAATAGACATTTAACAACTCGTTTGTCGTGGCACCCAAGACCTCCCCCTGCAAGCTACCCTAAATTCCGTAAAACAGAGATTTTTTATACCTAGATTTCTTCTAAATGGCTTATTAGTTAGGTTCAGACTTTACACAATAGAATAATGATTGGGTACAACGAAGAATCTTATGTCACATAATTTAAATACTAATGTGGACAAAACAAATATGCTAAGTCAACTAGTTGATAAACATCGTGATCAAAACCAACCAACCCTAGTCCTAAAACTTTAAAACGAGCTACAAAGAACAAGAAACTGAAGGCTATCATCTCAACCACAGAATGGAAATACAATTTCAACAACTTGTGTGGAAGAAGATATGATGATTTAGGGGAACAGAATTCTCCATTCATCTAAATATATATTGAACATATGATTCTATAAGGTATATTTTATCTTTACAGAGAGAAAAACATAAAACTGGAATGGAAGGTTAAAAATCTGTAGCACATCAAGGCAGACTGCACATTCCAAAGGGGCAGGAATACAGGCTACTATTTATATAGATCAAACCCTCAATGCCACCTGGTCTTGCCATGAAATCTTCCTCTTCCCTGCCCTATTTGATCCATCCCCAACGCTTCTACAAGCCGAGAGCTTGATATCGTTGTGCTGCTCGTCACTCCCAACTCTTAGTGTGCTTCTCTTTGGTTCTTCAATCCTCATAGGCTCAATGTTGCCCTGCAATTCCTCTTCTTCTCTCTGCATTACATCAAAATATAATGAAACTATGAGTCTACTTCAATCAAACAGAAATAAGAACTATCGATGTAAACACAATATGTGGAGTTAATTACCGAAATCTGGTTCAAGTCAAAAAATGGAGTCACACTCTTCTTTGTGGCTTCCTTCCCGCTATAAATCCTTTCTTTGTGATTCAAGTCAAGTGCTGGTGGAGCAGAACTGTGAATGGAAGCATCTTTTTTACTAGAACTCCTAGCATTCTGGTTTAGATCAAACAGATGGCCAGTTTTTTGCAATGGGACTTCAGCCACATTGGAAATCCTCCCATTTGGGTTCAAATGAGAAGTGGAGTGAGCTCGCAGAGTGGATTCCTTTCTATTGTAATTCTTTCCCTTTGGGATGATGGAAGCTTTTTGTGCCTTTACAACTTCTTGCTTTGGTTGACGCTTTGGAATAGGGTGTCTAAGCAAGTATTTGTAGCGTTGCCTCAAAAATCTGAAGTTACAAGAGAGACCGCCATGATGTTAAACAATAAACTGCAAACTATGAAAGACCACCAACTATTTTATTGACAGTAGTAAATAAACTGCAAACTACGAAAAACCACCAACTACTGAGGCATGAAACATTACCTAACTTCATTTTCCAGCACCAACTTTTTCTGCTTTGTAGCCTGCAATTTCCTTCTCGTGGCTTCTGTTTCCTGAGCATATTTTAAATAGAAATCCATTAGAACAATTTCTCCAAACAAATGTTGGACAAAACCTCTGAAACAAGACTTGCAAGAGGAACATAGACAAACAGACACTAAAATAAAATTATTTTGACGAAACATAGGGAAAGTGAACCACCGTGAGAAGAAGACTAATAATTAAGTACTGTTTAATCGTTGAGTTCATGAACCGAATGGAAAATACGACATGAAACAAAATATACAAAGCTAAAGAGCATAAAATGAATGTCTGGGGAAAAGAGCCGTCAGAAAAGAGAGAGAGACTAATCAACAATTACTTGTTCACGGTAGTTCAAACATCCTATGGAAAATAAAATACGAGACATAAACCAAAAAAGTACATAGTCAATTGGGATAAAGACCCAAGAGGCTGAAACTAAAAATTATGTAGAGGAAAGGCTTTGAGAGAAGCTTAACAAAATTGTAAAAAGGATAAACAAAATAAGAAAACTCCCATCACAAGAGCACACTGATATGTGATTGTCTTCATGTCCACAAATACTAAAAAAATTTGCACATCAGAATAAAAGATTTGGTTGGAATCCAAAAAATTGATTTGTATGAGATAAAGAAACAAAGAAACTATACACACAGAGATGTGAACAAATACCAGAAAAATGAACATAAAAACCCAACATCCCATCAGATCGGAACATAAACATAGGTTAAATCCAAACAAATTATGAAACAAACACATGAATCAAACACAAGATCCCTTCATACCCGTTTCCAGAAAAATAAGTCCTCAATTTTGACAACATCCAACCATCACAAACCGGATAAACCCCAACAAATCATCAAACAATCACAAGAATAACAAAAAAATAAGATCCCTTAATTCCTTCCTCCACTAAAAAAACTAATTTTGACAACAAAGAATCATCGGAAACCCAAATCAAGCAAAAGCCTCAAAGAAATCAAGGGAAAAAGCAGATCCAGAGAACCCCACAACGGAAAATTTGAATTTTGGGAAGAATAAAGAAGAGGGTAAGGCACAGGAGTTACCTTGTGCAGGTCTTCATAATCCTGCAAGAGACTCTGGTGCCTCAACCTAGTCCTCTGATCGCGATACGGCTCATAAGGAGGCTCGAAGGAGGCAACCCCTTTCATCTTCTTCATCGGAGCAGAGAGACACAAGACAACCCAGAAGGGAAGAACAAACGGAGACTAAAGGGAAAAGGCAGAAAGAGAGAAAGAAGAAGGTGGGTGAGGTGGGGTGAGGGGTGATGGAACAAAACGTGAGGGAAAGAAATAGGAAAAGAGAGGCCCTAGAAAGAGAGAAGAGGTGAAGGGGTAAGAAGGTTCTCGCTTTCCTGTTTTCTCTGTGAGAAACTCTGACCGAGACAAAGAAACCCAAAAAGCCCACATAACTCGGTGAAAAATATTGTTCTTTTGAAAGACCAGTGATGAAGATGGGATTTTTTGGGGGCTTGCAGAAGGGTAATTCGGGGAACATGGTTTTGATGAGAGAGAGAGAGAGAAAGAGAGATGTAAGGTGGGTTTGGTTGGAGGACATTTGAACACATCTAACTTCTCTTTCTTTTGTTTCCCATTCTTTCTTTCTTTTTTGTTTTTCTTTCTTCTACATAAATTTTGGTCCAGCTGGGCCATTGATGAGAGAGAAAGAGGGTTGGGTTGGGTGGTGTGGACTCGTTGGTTTTGATGGATGCGTGGAGTTTCCATGTTTCTTCTTTCATTGTGTGTGCCATTTGTTGTTGGTGTCTGTAGAGAGAGAAAGGGGTGAATGTGAATGTGAATGGGTCAGAGAGAGAAAGAGGGGGTATTGAAGATAGATAGATACATAGATTAGGGGCTGGAAAAAAGGCAAAGGGATAGATAAATAGATAAATGAGATGATGCTGTTTCTCTGCTACGCTGTAGCAGTTGTTGGTTGCAACCTTATTTTTAGGCTTTGAGTACTTTGGTTTTTGTTGCCCTCTCCCTGATGGTGGCGTTTACGATCGATACAGATGCCCCTTTCCTTTTATTTCACTCACAACTATTATTTTTATATTCAAGGGGTCAATTGGAGTGCATTTACCTGTTTGCCCTTCTCATTTTCTGCTTTTCACCCTGGGTGGTGGAGAATATGGTTTGTTTTTTCATGATGAAGTAAGGAAGAAAATTCCCCCATACACACTCATTTCCCAATTTCCACATATTTTTTGTGATGGATTAGTGAGTTATGAGAGAAGGGTGGATTAGGTACTTTTGTCTTCTACATACACATACACCCTATCTTTATATTTAATGTTTCCTCCATCTTCATGAATGGAATTAGAAAGATCCCACCAGCACCTACTTTCAGGACTTTTGTGAGTGACACCAACCTACCTACCTAATAGCCACTAATTCTCTCCATTTCTTTTGCTCTATGCGTCCCGCTATAGCCACCCATCTTATTGCTTCTTTTCAACATGCGCACGCCTTACCCTTTTCCCTTTTCTTTACGTAATTCTCCATACCTATTCTATTTATACACTCACTTTCCTTTTTATTTATAAAAAAATACTACTCTTTTCTAACATTTTTCATTATTTCAAATTTCATTTTCTTATTTTATAATATTTTCTATTATATTAAAGGGTGCCATCTAATTTTCAATTTGTAATTCTTTTTATACGCTTAAATATTTCAACGATGAAAGGAGAGTGTTCTTGCTTTTAGGGTTTATAAAAATCAATTTAATCTGGTAATTTAATTTTCATAATTTTTAAATGTTTCAATTCGGTCTAATTTGCAGTTTCATGTGATGAAATATCATCAAATCAACCTTAACTAATTATTCAGACTTGTTTTGCCAAATTCGAAAGAAAAGATATATAATTACCTGTTTTTAAGATATATTAATTTAGTAATTAATATTTTAACAGCACTAGTTCATTTAATTTAGTTGGTTGTTTGATTTAAGAGTGTGACCCACAACGTTAGAAAGAGGAGAATGTGGTTAATGGTATGGTGATGGGGAGTGCAGGACCTCTCCTCCAGATAGAAAGGGTGAATCTACATAGCATACGAAAAAAGAACGTTAAAAATAAGCTAACGCGGGTTGCGGGTTGCAGAGAAGACTCCTCAAACAAAGATTCTGTTAAGTGAGCAGCGAACAGCAGTTAGGGTAAAATAAAGCTGCTGGTGCCTCTTGATGTTAGACTTTGGTCTTTTGCATTTCTTCACTTTTTGTTGCTCACTACTTCACTCTCTCTCTTTCATTGTCACTCTATATGTCTCACGGTACACTTATCTGAACTCTTCCCGGTAAATTTTTCAATTTTTTTAAATAAAAATTAATTATCTTATAAGTTAATAAATAATTATTATTTATATATGTAATAGGAATTTATCATTTATATAAAAGAATTTTATACTGACGATTAATTACTATATATAATAAGTAGGGTTGTGATTAAATTATTAATGTAAAACTTTTTACCTTAACCATGTATAGATGTTTTTTCTCTTTAAACTAAGGTAGTGTTTTCATAAAGTATATGTAAATTACCTTAATGCTTATGAAATATCTCAAGTATGCATAGAAATATGTTTAAAAAATAGTGTATAAAGTGTATTCTTTATTTTAATTAATTTAATTAATTGGTATTTATAATATTCTAGTATCGACATGATATGATTTTAAAAAATGTAGGTGACGTGTTTAGTGTTTGAAAATTATTTTGATAATTGTATGAGATAGCTCCATCTGGGATGAAAATGAAACCTGAAATACCTTTATTTAATACGAGAAGGATGTTTTAGATACTTCTGTTTGGAATGGGGAATAGATTCATGATACCTCTATAACAATGTGAGGAAGGTAATAAGACGATATTGTATGGAATATAAACTCATAAACCTTTTACGATTAATTATGAGAACCGTAAAATGTGAGTGAATGATTATGAGTATCACTATCTTTTTACGTGGATGGTGTGTATGTATGATGATGTTAATTAAAAAAAAAAAATCTTATCGTGTTGATTATTATTATTACAAATTATTTGAATTAATTATATTTTATGTATAAAAATATTTTTTTATTGCAGGTACCATGATTATTTTTTGGATTACACACCGATCGAGATTAACACTATTTGTGAATATTTTTTTCTTTTTTTTTAAAAAAATAAGTCAAGATTATTATTAAGAGTTCACTTACAAGTCACAATATATGACAATAACAAGATATAAGTGAGAGACAATTACAACATTAAGGCATTTTATAGAACTTTGCATGGACTTGTTGGATATGACCTTTGTGAACCTTTTAAAAGTAGTTTTGTTTTCATAGTTAGAAGGAAAAGTTTTAGAAACGAATGAGGCTTGAAGACTAAATTTTTTTTAATTAATTTTTTTTAATATTGGTTTATAGCTATTTTAGAACAAATATTTTTATAATTATTTTTGTTTTCTATTATATTTTTTTTAGAAAGACCCAAATTTAAGAATTATATTTTGTTTTTTATGTAAGGATTCATGTATTTACTTACCTTATTTTAATACAATTTTTTTTAATTCTTCACTATTTTATTATGGGTTACTAATTACATTACACCCTCAACCTCTATTAAATAATAATATTATATTTTGCATTAAATTATTTAAATATGCAAAATATACTAATATTTATTATAAGTTATGTGGTATAAATAATATTCCAGTTTAATTTATATTGTGAATAAAAATATGTTTACATTGGCAGTTAATAAAAACTATTTTTATAAAATTTTAAAGTAGTTATATAATTATAGTTAATTACATATACATGTTTTAAATTTAACGTAATTGCACATGCAATCCAATGAATTTCTTTTTAAGTTACCAAACATGTGGCTACTTACTTTCTTCCAAAAAATCTCAATTTTTTAAAATAGTACAGGAACATTGACTATAATTTTAAAAATATTACATTTGTACTCTTTTATATATTTTTTTAAAATGTTTCACTTACATGTCATCTGTTATTCAAAATTTACACCTAAAACATTCATTAAAATTTTTTTAAAATGTTTCACTTACATGTCATCTGTTATTCAAAATTTACACCTAAAACATTCATTAAAATTGAAAATTGATCAAATGTGCATTACAATTGTTGCACAAAATGCTTAATAAATTATAAAAATTAAAACAATTAAAATGATATTTAACACTATGGTTATAAAAGTTTTATGAAAATATTTTTTATAAAGTCATAGCTTAACGTGAAATGAGAAGGAGTGAACCTGAAACTTGTGTTTAAAAATCTTAAGTAAAGAACATTAATGTCATGAGAAAGAATAATAAAGTATTGAGTTTAATTTGTACACATAGTTAGTGTAAAATATTTTTACATTGATATTTAAAGTAATATTGAGTAAAGTCAACAAAATTATCAATTAAACTTTTAAGGTAGGATTGTGATTGAATGTTAGTATAAAAATATTTATACTGACGATGTATACTAATTAAATTCTAAAGTATTTTGGTCTTTTAAAGTTTTATTAAATATCACATAGATATCAAGTGATAAGGTTTAGTAAAAGAATGTTTGTAACAACTTTTGTCCACTCCGAATAAAAAAGAGATACATATGTAGGTTGTTGCAAATTTTATGAGGTTTTATATAATTAGAATCATTGTTTAAAAAAATATTTTTTAAAATTATTTAAAAAAATTGATTTTATTTTGGAGATTCTTGTATAATAAAAGTAAATTTTATTTTTGTTATAATTATAAAAATCATTTTTTTTAAAGAAGCGGCTCTGAGCTGCTTCAAATAATTTTTCTCCCTTTTATAACAACTACTTTTTTGAGAAGCTGATTCAGTTGTTTGATAAAAATTTAGAAAAACTTTTAAAAAATTTTATAAATGATTTTTTTAAAAAAATTATTCTTTCAAAAAATAACCTTAAACAAATAAACACTTATTCTTATAATTATTATAAAAATATTTTTTATTCTTCTATGCATAGGATAAAAATATATTGTATGTATAGGATTTGTATTTTATGTTTGATAATTTGATTAGTTTAATATATTTTACAATAGTAGTATAATTTTTTCATTACTTCTTACATAAAATTATTTTTTTCACCGTTGTCCGAACTAGGGATGACAACTGGTAGAGTCTAACTAAGGTATTATAGTACTCATCTCATATCCCATTTAAAAAATGTACCCATACCAGGCCTATAGGTAGTAAATTTGATCATTATCTTCATACTAGTTGGGTATCTATAAACTCATAGTCACACCCGGAACCGTACTTTACTTAAGTATAGTATAACATTATACATATAAACCTATAAAGACAACAAATGAATATTTTTACACATAAGTAAACATAATATGAAAAAGTGTATAAAATTATACATAAACAAATTATAAAATACATCATAAAGTTTTATATGATTACACATAAATCTATACTTTTTACCATAACATTAAATAATGTTATAAGTTTATTAAGAGTTATTTTATAAATAACTGAATTTCTTGTAAAATTTATTTGTATTTATTAAAATTATGTAAAATATATTATATGTTTCTTTTTATTATATAATTATATTATTTATCATAGATTATAATACAAATAATATTTTAGCAATATTTTCACTCAAAATAATAATTTTATGTAGTACTATATAATATAATTATATTAAATAATATTATATATAAGAGGCGTATCACATGATAATGATATTATTATATAAGATTATAAGAATATTTTGCAGCCATTTAGATTTAAATAAAGAGTTTAGATTAAAACAGTGCCTTAAAGATATCACGTACATCCTTTACCATGTCACCCCCAGCAAATAATATTCTTCTCCCACCACGACATCACTACCGTCGTCGTTGCCAACGCCACCACTATTATCGTTACTACCATTGTTGTCGCCACCATTGTTATTGTCATTTCCATCACTGGTGGCGGCGGCGACAACAACAATGGCGGTGATGAGAGGAAAATATTACTTATTGGTGGGATGATATAGTGGAGGATACACATGATATTTTTAAATGAACTGTTTTAATCTAAACTTTTTATTTAAATATGGATAACTACAAAATATTTTTATCATTCTTACATAAGAACATCATTCTCATGTAATATACTCCCTATATATAGTGGGGGTAGATACTATAGTACACATAATCATTTCCATACTCCCATAATTTTTGTGATTTAAATCCTTCCAATACCCATATTCATTTTTATGGGTAATTATTTACCCACATAAAGATGTTTTTTTGCCAGAATCCGTAAGTGTCTGAATTCATTTTAACATCCGGACATCAAAAATAATTTCTGACAAATGTTGGATAGTTATATATATAGAGAGAAAGATTAACACATAATAAATTATTAAAATGTGTAGTTTTTAAGATTAACACACACAAAGTAAGAATAATTGACACTACCGTATTTTAATAACTTTATATAAAACGAAAACATGTTTATTAAATTTTATATAATTTAAATTTTTTATATATTTTATCTAATAAAGAATATTTATATATTTTTAAATTTTATATTATGGTTAAAATTAAGTGGTATGATGAGCTACCAAAATTTTTTTAGAATTTATGAAATTTTATATAATTGATTTAATTAAAAAAAGAGTTTAATATGTATGTGATTTTTAAAGTACTAATTATTAAAGTTAAAAAATTTCCCATGAATAAAGAGTTATGATTGAATGTCAATGTTACACCGACAGTGTTACCCATTAAACTCTTAAAAAAATTTGAAATTTTACAATTGGGTTTGTTAAATTTGCAATATATATAAAGTTATTATAATTTTATTAAATTTAACCCCTAATGTAACATATATGCTTTATATGGGACATTTAAAATGAAAACACTTTTAAATAAGCAAAGAGTATTAAAATTGTGTCATCACCACTTATGAGCAACATTTCGAATGAGAACAATTTTAATATAAAAAAATGCAAGCAAAGAGTATTAACATTTCATAAAGATTAAAATTAAATACAGATAGAGATTAAAATACTTTAAATTTTCAAATTTTATTTAACTATCAAATCTCAATTTTTGTTATCAGCATAATGCTCATGGCTACCGTTAACACTACCGTCACCGTTTCATGAAGTCATCACTATTCGTCACCGTTTCATGAAGTCATCACTATTCTTTCCGTGATTGTCATTATTATAAATAGGAGTATTTATGGTTTGAATTGATTTAGTTTTGTAAAATATTAAAATCGAACCAATTAATTTTAATTGTTGAGTTGATTTTTTTTTTAAAATTTTTTTTAACCCGAACCAAACCGAACTAATGATAAATTGATAATCGAGTTGGTTTGGTTCGGTTTCAAGAAAAATTGATAAAAAATTAAAAAATAATTTTCTTCATTAAATCATAAAATAATAATTTTATACTTGAAACTGATCAAATCCATTAATCTATTTATAATTTTATAATAAAATATCAAGTACTTCATATATACTAAATTAATCAAATTAAAACAACACAATAAAATACAAACAAAAAATTGTATAAATTTAAAGTATAAAATAAATTTACTAAATTAAAAATATAAAATAAATATATAATAATATAATATATATACTTTTTGGTTGGTCAAGTTAGGTTAAAATTTTGAAATGCGAAAACTGTGAACCAAATCAGACATGATCGATACTGGTCAGATCCAGACCGATCAAATAAAAAAACCAAACCAAATTAATTGATTCGATTCTATTTATCGAGTTTATCGAGTTGACCCGAACTGATAAACATTTATAATCATAAACGTTGTTATCCCCATAATAAATATTAATATCGTTATAACTGCTATCCGTAAAATCATAATTGTAAATATATATTTTAAAAAAATAATCACACTAAATATTAAAATTATTAATTTATTTATTAATTTGGACAAAAATTAGCGTTTGAAACTAATAATAATCGTCCTCCTAACTTCTGTTGACCCAAGCTATATTTCTTGCAAATAAATTGTCTCGTATGTTCATAAAAGTGAAAATAGAAATACAAATGGTAAATTTTTTATTTTTTCATTAACAGTTACCGGTTTATCACACATTACACTCATTACTAATAAGTTATTTTAATGTTGAAGAATAAACTTATAAGTTTAATGGGTATATATTTTCAGTTTAAAGATTTTTACAATAATATTTAATCACAACCCTTTATTCATGATAAATTTATTAACTTTATTCATTACTATTTTAAAAATCATATCTAAATAAAAAATTATAATTGAATATTAATGTAAAAATCTTTTACACGGACGGTTTATACTAATTAAACTCTAAATTTACGTGTTACATTATAAGATATCAATTCGCAAGAGATAATAATGAAGATAAAATACTATCCCAAAAAAATTGATAGAGAATTTACCACTAAGCACACTCATTCACATTACTCTACTTTTAATCTTAATTTTGGACTTTCAATAAGGAATTAAGAAGGTATATTATAATCCTTAAGTGGAGAGAACATCTCTATTTCAAAAATAGAGATGAAGAGCTGAATAGGTAAAGTTGTTTCACACGGGAATAGGTCGATAGGATTATTATCCACATCAAATTTAAGACTTTTATAAATTAATTACTAAATTTAACAAATCTGAGATTTTTAAAAATTAATTATTAACGTTACAACTTACAAAAATTAATATTATTTCACATAAGGATTAATAATATATATCATTGTAAAATCTATTTAGTTTTCAAAACTATTGTGTCACATTTCACTGCAAAATTAATTTTATTACATACTCATAAACTATATGTCCTTCTAGTCACCCGTCATATGTAATTAACTAGCTTAATTTTATTTTCTATTATTATTTTTAAAAAAATCAGAAAATATGATTGTATAATCTTCATGCTTATGCATTACTTTAATTTCTTCTTCTCACAAATTACAATTGAATTTATTCGTTTTTTCTTTAATTGTTGTCGTATTAATACATTTTTTAAAGACACATTATTTATATTTGTAAATTTTTTACTTTAAATTATGGATATTTTTATTTATATAACTTATTAATTTTTATCAACTAATTTTAAAAATAAAAATGATTGAAAATTCAGACTAAGTAACAACTCATGTATTAATATAATAACTGAATTTTATTATTTTTTTTTAATAAATTATATTAATTTTTTTTGTCCTAATACGAATTGAATATAAATGTCAGAAAGTTTATGATAGTTTCAATGGAAACATTAAATTGTTTCATAAAATAAAATTTGTGTTAGATAATCTTTATAGTATTATATTAACATTAAGAAACTCAAAGACAATTTATTTTAATGATAAAAAATTTCAAAAAGTTTTTTTTTATATTTTATTCATCAAAATATTGCTTCACCAATCAATTCAGACTAAATATCAAGCAAGTAATTGGTTGAGAATGACTCCAAGTAATAATTACTTGAAAATGTTTTTGCTTAAGCAAATGAAGTAGAACTTATGAAACACTATTAAAATGACATTTACAAATATTATCTAAAATATTTAAAAATTAATATATATCTAATTTTTTTGAAGAATTAAAATTTTAATCCTAATATTTATTTCTTTTGGAAACTATACGAAGAGAAGAAGAAAAAGAGGCAGAGAAAGTCAACATCTTATAACGTGGCACGTGGAAATTAGACAGTGATAAGTGACAAACACATAACACATGCACAGTGACAGTGAAACCAATTGGAAGGGTTCACTTGCCTGTTGCTTTATGATTGCGATCTATGAATTATGAATTATCTGAAACAGAGGTAGACATTGGGTCACTGAGTTTTCAGTTTCAGTGTCTCACTTACAACCAAAATATCTCTATTATCTATACTACTATTTTTCACCCTCCAAAATTCCTCACTCCTTATCCTTAATCAAACCCCACAATTTCAACTCTTTCTCCCCTCTGCAACCAACCCAAATCCATTATGCTCTCTATCAAATTCTCTGTGTAAGTCTCCACCTCCATTCATTTTTCTTCCGCTTGCTTTTAAGCTTAATAAAGTTGGCAACTTTTTTCACTTTTTCATTTTACATACCATGGGATTGGGCTGGAGGGAGATTTTTTTCTAGCATTTGTATCTTTTTTTCCCCCCCTGTTTACATTGTAGTGTTTTTCATGACCTAAATATTCTTTATCTTTATTTGATGATTAAAATTGTTTTTATAAACGAATGTATCAAATGCCCGTCTAGCTCAGTCGGTAGAGCGCAAGGCTCTTAACCTTGTGGTCGTGGGTTCGAGCCCCACGGTGGGCGTTTATTTGATAAATAGTTTTTCTTTTCTGACAGATGGGGCGTGATAATTTAGGCTTGCCAATCTGATTGACTTATCCTATGTATGACTCATCTTCAAGTTAGTATAAGTGCGCTAATTGGTTTTCCTCCCAAAGTCTGTTATAGAAACTTTAGCAGATTTGGATGCTGGATCTTGAATCGCCTTTTAAAAGTTGTAGGACAGTTTTTATGTGCATCTTCTGTATAAATATTTGCTCCTTTTGGCTGTGCGATGGGGTCACTGCATCACAATTAATTTTCCACAGTTTAACAAAAGAAACACATACTTGTTTCAGCTTTTTCACGGTGTTTCATTTCATAATGTGTGCTCGAACATTAGATGGGGTATCTCTGATTGAAGTTTCTGCTTATTCTTTTTCCTGGGTTAAGTTACTCTTTTTACCATCAACAAAGTTACACTTTTGTTTACTGAAGTCAATTTTATATTTTTGCCTTTTTGAAAATTTATGCAATTTTTTATACATTTGAATTAAAAACATTTTCTTACTTAAAGCACAAATAACTATCCAAAAAAGATATATTAACGAATGTTGGTTGCAATTGAAGGTGAAAGATACATTTAAATTAAAAAAAAAAAAACATTTTCTTACTTAACAAGCTAGGTGAAAGATATATTAACGAATGTTGGTTGCAATTGAAGGTTAATGTTGTGAATATTTTGGTAGCTCCTTTCCTGCCAAAAAAGAGTTGAAAAGAATGTAAGCCCGCTTTGGCTGAAACAAAGGTACTTCATGGCCAGCTCCTCTTACTGTTGCAAATGTTAGTCCATTATACACCTCTGTCCATCCACCAACCTAAGTAACCACCACGCCACATAACATAAACCTCAGTCTGCACAAATATATATAGGTACGTGTAATATGCTATATGAGTTTCAAATAATTAAAATACCTGGTCACCAGAGTACCATGGATACCAACGAGTTCTGATGCTCAGGTTAAGGTGGTTCAGAGAAAACCTTGTGGCAGTCACTGGAACTACGGAATCTGTGTCCCCGCTGCATTAATATTATAGCAAAAACAAAACGGTACTCACTTTTGTTTACATAGATATAGTATCAAGTATCTTAGTAATTATAAACTTCATCTACAGCTGTTAAAGCTAAAAATAAGGAAAAGGAGAAGGAGATCTAGAAGTCATGCCTCCAAATCCCTTTTCAGTTCTCCTATCTTCTTTACAAGGATTAGATGTTAGTGAACACTACTAAATCTTCTTAATTATAACTTCTTTTTTCTTTGCTACGGTAAATATTGGTTGTAATTTATATTTTCTGGATATAATGACTTAATGTTTTTTGATTAAGTAGTGAGGATGAGGGTTTCCTGGATATGGCCTTCAAAATTGAGGTTTTAATTTCGAGAAGGCTATGACTATGAGCAAGCATTACCAGTCTTTTGTATTGAATGAGCATCTCAAGAAGGAAATGGAAAATGTGTTCAGAGAAGACGTACAAATGCAACACATTTTTTGAGTTGTTTTTTTCTTTTGATAATATAAGGAATTTTAGAAATATATAACTATGTTGACATGTAAAGAAACGATTGAAAACTATACCTGAAAACCCATATTCTCAAACCCGCGGCAATTAACTCTTTGTATATGGGCAACACAGAAATTTCAGAATCCTTCCAATTTTTTAGGAGCACATCACTGTTCAACAAACCAAAGGAATATGCTAAAACTTGTCATTTCATGGAATTTAGAAGAATTGACGTTTGATTTTAAGTTAAAAAGCGCAGTATTTTAATTTGTTTTGTTTTGGCTAATTAATAACAGTGTAACATAGTGAAAAGCAACAAACCTGCAAGCAGTCCATTTGTAAGGAATGTTGGTAACATTTGCATGCATTGCTTTCTGCACTTCACGAAGGTTATAGTATTTCTCTGCATAATTTTCAGTACAAGGATCATATCCTGAAATCAGATGAAGATTCTTGAATCGTTTGTGCTTGACACTGTTGTTTTGTGATGCTGGGCAGGTAGGGGTGTAGATGCTATACTGGTCTATATTTCCAAATTCATAGTTAACCGCATAACTATAAACATCATCACATTTTTTAGATGTTTCTTCTGCTGTGAAATTGCAGTATTTGAGGATAGATTTGTATGAACGGTCAGATATCATAGAATGGCTCCACCAATACGTGACAGTTCCAATCCCATCGTTGTAGCTATCAGTCACAGCATTTCCCACCTGTAGTTTTCATGTTGCAAGCAAAACGCAAAATATTACTTACAGAAATGTGACGTAATTTTGAACCTTAGGTAGTATAAATAATTGAGTTAAAAGAATTACTTACAATGAACCCTTTGAGATTAATAAGTGGGGAATTATTTTTATTATAATCATGGATTTTGTTAGCCAACTGGGGTACGTAATGCCCTATAAAGATAAAATCATAACAGGAAATGTCAGCTAAAATTGTACTAAAATGAATTAGAAATTGCTTGTGTTGTTACAAGTGCTACTACCTGCATAGCTCTCCCCGGCAATGTAAAACTCCCTGTATTTATATTGTGGAAACCTTGACATCCATCTAATTAGAAAAATTAGTGCATCCTGAGCTGTGTTATAAATTAGAATTTTTTATGGTAATTAGTGATATAGAACAAGTGTAGTTATGAAAATGAATGAATCAATGTGGACAATTCAAGATTCAAATGTACCTGTTCTTTTGTCCCCTGAAGTTTTGAGATCAGAGCTGGTATTTGTGTACGAGAAGCCAACACCAGCAGGTGATTCAAGAAACAGAATATTTGCTTCTGAATACCAATTGAAAAGAGAGCGAAAATTGTCATTCTGAAAGGTGGGTAACATAAATACAATGCGAAATCTTAATAAAGCATTTTATAAATTAGTTTGTTACATATATATATATATATATATATATATATAAATTATGTGAGTTACTTATCTTATTTAGTGAGAGGAACTCTACTAAAATATTCTTGACTTAAAAAAATAATAAACGAGTATCTTTTCATGCATAAGTAGAATTTATAAATGACTCTACTAAAGCATACCTCTGTTCCATGCATATTTGTTGAGATATAGAGAAGATCCAGTTTTGTTTATCAGGAATGGCCCAATTTCCTCTGATGCCCCGTATGCTACCGATGAGCATCCCGGTCCTGAATAACCATTAACCAGGAAACACAACAACTATCATATATGTCACTCTGATTTAAGGGTTTAGGCTGAGACATCCACATCCAAGTTTTGTCTAATGCTCTCTTTTCAAAATAATAGTACACCAATTAAGTCCTTTTTGGTATCCATTATAGCTATTTTTTTACATCAACCAATCCTACATTTTAATTACCCGAATATTTATATATTTAAAATATATGCATCTGAGAATACTAATTAAATTAATTAAATCAAACTTATTTGATATTCATGCACTCAATGCATGGCGTGTGTATATATATATATATATATATATATATATATATATATATATATGCCCTTTTCATTCTTAGATCAGAAAACTGATGACATGAGTATTCCTTTACAAAAACATATTTTTACTGTTTTTAAAAGTTAACATTATATTAAAACTTTAATAATAATATTGAAATTATATAAAAAATAATATATAAATATATTTTAAATTATATATATAAATAATTCACAATATTTTAATTAAAATTAATTAAATTTAACAATATTATTTTTTAAAAATAAAAAAATCAAGTGAAAACAAATGTTAACTTGAAAATAAAAAAATTTTTAAAAAAATAAAAATAAAAAATATTTTCTTAAAGCAAATATCACCTAATTAAGTCATAAATTTTTCGGCCCTTTATTTCCAACCACTACAAACTTTTGATCTGTTGTAGTTCGTGGATCTACTAAAGTTTCAGATGGATGCTGATAAAGATGAAAATGCCAAACTTTCTGGTCCCAGAAATTCAACAGGACCACAGTCCACAGTTGCATTTTGCAGTGCTACAATGTCTTGACTATCTTTTGATTTTTTATTTTTGTGAGTTAATGATTATATTAATTTAAGATTTTGTTCAAAATCAATAGATCTTAAAAATTATGGTAAAATAAAAGATAATACTTTTGTGGACATATTTACAAGTAAAATAAAAAATAAAATATACTCATATTCACTTTTATGATTGTATGGAAAATAACTTTGATCTATGTCTTCTTATCTTGGTATCTACATATCTACACTTGCAATTGCAAATGTTACCCGCAATATAAAAAAAATAAATGAATATTTTTATGCATAAACATTATATGATTAAACATAATATAAAAATAAGATAACATAATATTTAAATATAAATTAATTACAACAATATTTTCTAAAATTTTGAATCATTATATATGCAATTCTACTTTTTTTTATCTAACATTAAATAATGTCTTAAGTTTATTAAAATATACTTTTAAATAATTTAATATTTTCTTGTAAATTCTATCTTTGTCTTGTTAAATTTATGCAAAATATATTATCTATCTTCTTTTATTTTTATAATTATATTACTTATCATAAATTACGATACAAAAAATAGTATTTTTACTCAAAATTATAATATGTAACATTATATAATATATTAATTAATATTATATGTGCGCAACAAACAAATTAGGTACTATAGTATGGTCTTGTGTGAGAGTATTTTTGTAGATAATTATTTGTTCCATATCCAGATAATATTATGTATTAAGATTCATCCTATAACTAGATCTAATTTGCAGGTAATTATTTGTCCTGTTAGAGTATTTTTAGTATCATAAGGTTTAGGTTCATTTTGCCATCTATTCATTTGGAAATAGAAGAAAAATATAAAAATAAAATTTATTGAGTAAAAATTGTTAAAAATATAAATTCAATATGAAAATATGTGTTTAAACTTTAGATTTAATTTTTGAAAATTAATTTAAATTAATACATTCTACTATTTAACTAATAAAATAATATAAATCATTTAAATTTATATAGAAGTTCCACAATAAAAAAGTCATATATTATAAAAAAGTTCATAACACAAAAAATAAATTATTAAAGTATTGTAGATTTATACTGAGAATATGAAGTATTATTATAACAATAAATAATTGTCTAGCTATAAAAATTGATACATTGTTTGTATATATTATGGGTAAGGATATACATACACTTCTTTATTTTATATACCTTATCAACACCTCTTGTTTCTTTCTATCTCTCTCATCCTATACCTATATATTTTCTCTTTTTTCTTTGTCTCACTAGCTGTGTAATAACATATAATGTATATATGTATCATTTTCCATATATTATATATATAAGCCCGCAGTACTTTATTTTTATATATATATATATATATATATAAAATTTAATTTCTATTAGATATAAGTTATATTATGAGTGTCAATTTAAACTTGTTTTTATTAATATATGACCTTTAAGCATGATTGCATAAAAAGAAAAGTAACTGATTTGATCTTTAACCATATTGATTCAAATTTATAATATACAAGCATGAATATAATTTTGATATGCTGTCAGTATAAATATTATATTTTTTATACTATATATTTAATTAATAAGTTTAATTGGTATACATTGTTGGTGTAAAGATTTTTACACTACAATAAATCACAACTTTTTATTCATGATAGATTTGTTGACTTTACTTGTTACTGTGATCATTTTTTCGGTGTATAACAATTAAACTCTTAATTAACTAATTAAACTCTTAATTAACTAAAGATCATTTTACACAGGTTTTAAATTACAAAAATTAATAATTTTAAAGTATGTATAGCAATTAATGATTTATCAGTGTGCCATTTTTTATCCTGAATTCTAATTAAATTGTGAAAACAAAAAATTTAAAATGTATAAAATAAAATAAATTACTGAGTAAACAGTCTAACATATCCAAGCCTTACTGGGATATGAAATCGTGTGAGATTCCAAAGAAAAAATAAGAGAGAGACAGGTACAGGAAAAGGGAGAATTGATGTGAAAATAAGCATCTTTTTGAAGGGACAAAATGGAAAGGTTAGTTCACTATGCGTTGCAATGCTGTTGTTTCTGTTTGTTTTCCTTCCTAGAATACTAATAAGTAAGAAAGGATTTTGTTTTTTTTTTTGTTTTTCTTCAGTAGAGCATGTAACAGGTTCTTCCAAACAGGGAATAAATGTCAGAAATAGAAGGAATAAGGCACAAAAAAATACAGACAGAGTAAGATCACGAGGACACACATGGGTCGCCCTATTTTTTTTTTTTTTTTCTGTTTTCTCCATATCTGTGGAGAAAGACTTGCATTTTAACAGCTTGTTGTCAATTTTTCTGCATCGTTAGAATCAGTGGCAAACTGTTGGAAGGAAACAGTGTTTTCACCAAATAAAAACAAGAAAGAAAAAAGGAGGGAAAGAAACAGTGCACATGCATTAAGTCAAGTGCGCAGAGAGGTAGATGGGGCGCGTTAATATATAGGCCAACGTAGATAGGATTGGTCAACACTCAACATGTGCAACAGTGTAAGGGTTTGCTTAATGGTTCAGCAAGTACGTACAAAGTCATGAAAACACAAATCATCAAGGTTTCAAAACTAAAATGGTTCAAGAGCTTAATGCAAAACTACCAGCAAACTTGAGTTGTATAAGCATAATCAAAAATCATTTTTCAAATTACTTATTCATTACAATTAAAATAATTCAATTTCAGTCAACTTAATTGTATTAACGAATTTTAAGAAGTGATTGTTGCTCTTATATGCTCTTTTGGAAGTTTTTATGATTCCTAGCTACTGCATGCAATACAATTCATCTTTATTAGTAACTTCCAAAAACTTTTGAGGATGCACGGAACTAAAGCACCTAAAAATTAACAACAATAACTGCATATATGGATCACCTATACATAGAAGTATAGATCATTCTGCTGCACATGGATAAAATTTAATTATATACAGTTATATAAGTACTGTTTGTATTATTTATTCCATCAGAATTAGAGTTATATTAAAATATATAATTTTTGTAGTAAAATTTTGCATTCTGAAAACATGGGAGATAAAACTCAATTCTTATTAGAGAACTCTACTACAGTCACGTATATACCTATATATGAGGAACTGTGTATTAAGTTTTTGTTTTCTAGATATTAATTAATCACTTTGTAGTCAGAGGTGGAAAGAAATATATGATTCACCACATAGCTTGAAAAAAGTTGAAGAGAAAAAGTGACGAAAATAAAACTAAAGGTAATGGAATGGAGCTAGTATGTAATAAGGTAGAAAGGTGAGGAGTTAGAGCTCTCTCTCGATTATATATATATATATATATGTGTGTGTGTGTGTGTGGATATGAAATTACATTAGACTAACCTCCATTGAGCCAGAGAACAAGAGGCTTATTCTGTGGGGAAATGGGGGATTCAGTGAGCCAGTAGAAGAGTGCTCGACCATGTTGTTCGTTCACAGTGACATAACCAGAGAACTGTGAGAATGCCACACGTGGCTGGCCGGGGAGTGCTGAGATTCGATCTTGGTCTTGCTCTTTTGAAACAGCAACAACAAGAATGGATGAAACTTCAAAGATTAATAAGCACAGGAAGAAGATATGGACCTTGCTTTGGAATGCCATCATTAATTACACTCTTAATTTCTAGCTATATATTAATAACACCAAAGGACCAGTACAATATATAATATGTTTTCCGCTTTCCCTCTCTCTCTCTCTACTAAAAGTATAAAACTGTGTTGTGTGTACTAGATCTATATAGAGAGATAAAAGACATGGGAAGGTGGTAGCTATAGCTGGAATTATATGTAAGACAGCTTATACATATGCTTAAATATATATAATCATGGAACTGTTGTGGATGTTGATGCCTCAATTATGAGGTACTCATAGGGCGGACTTGGCTACGCTATTACATATTACTAAAGACAACTTGCAAGCCAAGTTGGGTTGAAGAGAGAGGGAGAGGGAGAGAGAGAGAGAATTGTACAAGTTAACTGAAACTGTGATGAGATACCTCATGCCTGATGAAAATAAAGAAAGCAAACATTCATATTGTGCATTGCTTTCTCCGTCCCTCCCTCTTTATTTCAATCTCAAATCATGTCTGACCAGTCACTCACAATTTGAAGTTGAAATTAATGGCCATCATGTCATACATATATTTAGTTATATTATTACTTCAACTCTTTTTTAGCTAGATTATTTTAAAAAGTTATCAAATTAACATATATATGAGTAGAAAATCGTCCGGAGTGTTTGTTGAGGGTAATTTGTTTTTATTTATTTTTTCCTTTTGGGGAAGTATTAAATTGGAAGCATGCATGCATGTGCAGTGATCTATCCAATTTAGCCGGCTACGCCATGGCCTTGTACGTATTTGACTCAAATATTAAAAACAACACTAAAAGCTAGATACAGCACGCTAGTGGATCTCCTTAATTAATATTAGCATTATTCGGTCAAACTAGATGGAATACTTGCTTCATTCATATGGTCCTATTAATTAAGCTTCACTTTGACTTAATTTTAATAAAATAAAATTAAAAACTTGGATTGGAAGATTATGTAACATGAGCTAGCTTAGCAATGCCGGTATATTCAGCTTCAACCTTCCTCAAACCAGCTAACCAATGCACGTCTTCAACTAGTTAATTTGAATTAATATTGCTATATATGAAAAGGAAATAAATTGTACCTAGAGATAATTTTCGTTATATCTTTAATTTACTTATGTTGAGCACTAGATATTGTGTATATAGAAAATAAACAATGAAAGGTAAGAAATAATTGTATACTCCATAGGAAATTAAGTTGAAGATAAAAACAATGAAATTATATAAAGTATAAAGTAGGAGTAGTAATTATTAATTTATTGTGGTAGTTATAGTTGGATGAAAGGCTAGCTGGGGTTGTGGTGGTGATAATGAGAATTGAGAAGGAAAAAGAGGGAGAAGGAGACGTGGGGTTGCACTAAGTTGTTGTGACAATAAATGGAGGGAGAGGGATTGATTCCTTGACATATAAGACAGGGATTGCAGCCGCCCATCCCATTTTGCAACCATTAATTTGAGGGCTCACAAAGAAAACGCTAGTTCTTGTCGCCTCATTTTTGTTCTAGAGTTAAATTGCTGATTCTGTGCCTGTAAAAATCATAAATTCTGCAAATTAAGTCCAAGACACAATTATTTTCTCAAAGAAATTAAAATTCCCAATTCCATCAACCATTCAATACCATCCAAAGCCAAATCAATTTCACCATTCGCTGCTGCTCAAACTGTATGTATACATGCTTAAAAGGCCATCATAGTTAGTTAGCTGTAATGACCTCAAGTGCCTAGATTAACAGATCCAAAGTCAATTTAGCTCTTACTCAGTAGTCACTGCTCTCTCATTTAGCATTTGGGTGGGTCAGCAAAATAAAATATATTATTTTTGGAAATTTTCTATCCAAATATAAAGAATAAGAGATGTTCCCAAAATTTGAATGTAATTTCCTAGGATTAAGAGTTTTTGTGGATTGAATGGAGATTGATTCATTTTTAACCAACAGGCTCTATGAAAAGTAAATAAATTGGGAGACGCAGAATACTTGTTTTTCTTGATGACAACATTGGAAATAGAGGACTACGAAACAAACAAAGAGGCTCGAGATCTAAAATCAATTGACTATATAGTGCCTTTTTTTGAGAAGTTTCGTTGACATTTGGAAAAAGAAAAAGATCGAGACAAATAAAAGATCAAGCAAGTCAACCAAATAAAGAAGATTTTCTACTTACTTTGAAATCTATTTGAGGATCATTTAAGATCAAGATAAGAAGTAAAGAGGAGTTACGGGTGGTTTTATCAATTTTTAAGGGTTTTTTTTAAGGAATAAAGAAACATGTGTAATATTGCGTAGATAATTAACTTTTATAACATAATATTCTATAAATATTCTTAGGCACTTGAAATAGTAGTTGTTCCTTTTTAAGTTGTTTTGTAACTGTTGGTTTACGATGGCTACAATAAATCCTCTTGAATAGTCTTTATAGTGTTTGTACTGTCTTATTTGTGTTGATTGATCTTTTTAGGAGAGGCCGATGGGGCTTCCTGTAGTGATGGTTAAGAGAGTGAACTCTTCTAGGGCAAGCAAGTCGTTAGACTCGGTGTTGTGAGTTGCTTTGACGAGCTTGTCTTTATCATTGGACAGCCTTGCAATTTGCAAGTGACCTCTCTAGATGTGGAACTCATGAGCGAGGCACTAGGGTACGACCATCCATTATGGGGCGACCTCAAGGTTGTGAGCGAGCTCCCTGGGCGCATAGAACAAACATAACTAATAAGCCCATCAACCACAATTTGACTCAACAATTTAAATAAAAATTTAAATTTAATTCTTCGTACTATTTACTTTACAAATTCATAACCTATTAAATAAGACAGATCTTACAATACCTATAAACCTTTATAGAAAACCAAGTCCAACTAGAAGATGAACTTAGTGTGAGAAATGATGATTGAACACATAATTTTTTTATTGAAATGTTGGTTCGAATAAGAAAACACTCAATCTCAATTCTAAAAGTCCTATGATAATTAGGATGAGAATAAAACTTGTCATTTTAAATTTATTAATTTCAAAATTTATCATAAACAAACTTGTTTAAAGTTTAGACCATGAAACATGTGTCACTTTTCTGGTTGGTTATATAAGGTTAATATACTTTGCAGAGATAACTAGGTCATACCATTGAATGTGTAAACTAATTGACATAGAGTTGGTTTAACTTCACCAATAATCTTGTGTTTGAGTTGTGAATATACAACTACATTAAATACTCGAAGAAAACATTTTTTGTTTATAGTGATCCCAATCCATCTAGAATTTCTTAATAAAGAATGCATGTAACCTATTAAAAATAAGAAGAAAAATGGTGTTAGATCATTTAAGTCCTTACATACACCTAACATATTCTTAAATGAGTGAATAGTTTATGCATTAACAATGTTAAGAAGTTTTATATTATTTTTAATAATAAATTATTCCTTTAAAAAATCATAAATTATTATGAATGATAATTTATTATTTTTTATAATGATAATTTAAAAATCATATATAACTTTTAATTTTTTACAGGTTGGATATTAGTTATTAATATGTTAATTTTAGTAGCTTTTTTTATGCTAGTTGTTGGGTGACATTTTGCTTGTCCTTTTTTTTTAGTAATTAGGTGTATAATTGAGCTTCTCTTCTTGAGTAATCAAGTTTGCCTTAAACACTATCAAACTCTCTTTTGTGCCTTTTCTATTTAACACATGAACTGCTAGTCCATTTAAGTTACTTTAGTTTCTTGATTTGCACTTTTATTTCAATTTTTGTGGCTCTTCTTTGCTTTAGTTTCACATTTTTTGTTTTCGACCATGCCAAAATCTAAAGTTTCTTGTATTTTCCTTTTTTGTTGTGCTTTCAGTTTATGTTAAAAATCTAAAATCCCTTTAATTCTGATATCTTAAAAGTGTTTTGGTCTCTATTTCAAATTTTGGTTTTCAGACATGTCAAAATTCAAAATCCCTTTTGTTCCCATACTTTAAGGATATATAGTGCGTTTTGTTTCCTCATGAATATACAAGACACAACTGCAATATCCATTACTTCCAACTTCCTCTGGATGCCCTGAATTCTTCTTTCTAATTTAAATTTCCAAAAACATTAGTATTAAAAGAAATCGAGTCCATTTTTACCTCTTGAAGGCTCCGAATAACATTATCAGCTCGAGTCCAAGCTTGAGAAACCACACCAGTGTAATCCTCATGACTGACCTAAGCTGCTTCTAATTTTCAGACCACTATACTTAAGAATAATGGGACTGTGATCCGAATGTAATCTACAAAGATTTTCAACCATAGCATTCTGGAATGGTAAATGCCAATCAAGATCCCTAAGGGCACGATCAAGCTTACGGGAGATAAGTCTATTTCCTTGGCATCTTCTCTGCCAAGTGTACTTATTCCCTATGGTGTGAAGTCCAATAAGCCTACAATAATCAATCATATTAGAAAAGTTATCTGCTCTGGATGGAATAAAATTACCTCCTTTTTTATCAGAGGGTAAAAGAATTTCTTTAAAATCTCCAATAAGAAGCTAAGGAATGTTTATAACATTTCTCAAATGTTTTAGATAATTCCAGAATTCAATTCTGGTGTTAAGAGTGAGACTAGCGTATAATCCAGTACAAGCCCACTCATGAGAACCCTTAGAGATAGATAGAGTGATACTTTGGGCATTGGAACCTAAGACTAAAACAGAGTAACTAGAGTTAGTATTCCTAAGAGCCTAAAGCCCCCCAGAATGTCCAACAAAATCAATAATAAACACGAGTTCATAACCACACACAGTCCCGAAAGTTTTAGTTGTAGAAAATTGTATGTGAGTTTCCATACAGAAAAATATATCAGGCTTATACTTCCTCAAAGGTCTTTAAGATGACGTTAACTCATTATGTGGCCAGCACCTCTCATACTCCAAGATAGCAATGAAAATTTCTGAAAATCAGAATTCATTAAAGACATAATTATAGTAGGAGACAAAAGAAACCCAAAAAGATACATCAGCTGCTAAGGATCAACATTAATTGGTGTTTCTTGAACCAAATCTAGATGCTGATCATCATCCGAACTCTCATCCGTATCAATTTCCTCTTCATTAGATTCATTGATTGAATCATCTGAAGGCTCTTTTTCTTCATCTTGATTATGTGGTCATATATAACTGTAATTTAATCCCAATTTGATAATTTATAAAAAATGATAAATTTTAAGGATTAAATGAGATGAACTTTTAAGGTATTTAGTCATGCTAGCATATATTGGGTATTTATTCACACAATATATTCTAAAAGAGAGTACAGTTTAAGTATCAATTAGGATGAAACTACTGTTTAGGAAGTTCATTTGAGAAAAAAAAAAGGAGGTAAAATACTTTTTTTTCCCTTTATATATGATTTTTTATAATATTTAATATTATCTTATCTATTTTTTATTAATAAAAATTTATGTATGTTAAATCCTGAAAACCCACTATAGGATAGACCTTAAAACTCAAAAAACACTTACATACAATACTTATAAAGGATCCATTAATAAAGTCATTGCATCAATAAAACGATTCAAACCTTATGTCTTTATAAAATATAAACTTAAGACTTAAAAATTGGATCAATCTTTTTAATACTTATCTATTTCAAACATAGCATCCTAACAATTATTACACGATACACCTAAGATATTCAATAATACTATTTGATTTTTGTATGCTTTTAATTTGTCTTACATAATTTTTTTTATCAACTTAAGACAAAATTTCTTCTGTGTGTTATGAATATGAAGTACCGGGCAACGATATAGATTTAATAAGGGTTAAATACAATTTTTGCCTCCAAGTTTTAACAAATCATGACATTTTGTCCTCCAATTAAAAAATTAAGGCTTTTGTCCCAATAATTTTAAAATTTGTCAATTGGTGCCTCCTCCATCGGTTTATAATTTTGACTGTTTGATATGAGGGAGTTGACTGTTAGATGTACAAATCAAAGTGACATGACATTTGATTGTGAATTTAATTGAACCAAAACGTTCATCTCGCGTTTCGTCTTCTTCTCCCTCTATTATTCAATCTCCATTCTCCATTCAGTTATCTCCATTTTTTCTTCTCTCTTCTCCATTCTAAACTGTTGAAATCGTAGTCTTCAAACATTACCCCAGACTATGAATGTGAAGGACTTTAGGTATTAAATCTTGAAACCCAACTAGAACGTAGTGGATTATTGAGGAGCTCAAAGACACAATAAAGAAGATAGGTTAACAAGTTTCGATTTTTATTGTGAAAGTCGAATGGAACCTAGTGGATTACCGAGTAGTTCAGAGACACACTCACAGAGGCATGGGTTGTCTGTTTGTGTGGGTTGGAAGCACCACTAGTAACTTCTTGGACCAAAGATAACCCATCCAGAAGATTTTATGGTTATGGATCTTATAAGGTTTAGGACTTTTTCTGAATTGCTTATTTGAGGGTATTATCTAGAAATTATTGATCAATGTTTTTTGTTATTTTTGCTGATTGTAGGTTACTGGGAGAAGAGGTTGCAATTTTTTTCAATAGTATGATCTTGCAATGAATATGAAGGAGAAAAAAAATTATGCTCAACCTACTAAAGAAGGTTGGAGAGCTTTAAGTTAAAGAGAGGGGACTACAAGCAATAATAACTTAAATGAAGAAAAGGAAAAAATTTATGGGAATGTGACTCATAATGTGTTGGTTAATTGTAATTGTGTTTGCGATTGTAATTGTAAGAAAGGGAAATTGATAACAGGTGATAGTTTAGTTAGTTAGTACATGTTGATATTATAGACAACATTTTGATATATGTATTTTGTTTAGGGTAAGAGGTGTTGTTATTTAGTTAGTAGATGAAGGTTGTATTATTGTTTCTAAATTGATAATGTATACCCGTTGTTTAGTGAATGAAATTAATGTTGATGACAACTCTTTTGTCTTTGTCTAATATTGATTTTGATTGTTTTGTTGATTTCTTTTTATATATATGAATAATTAGGTTGACTAATTTGTTCATTCAGTAATTTTAATTAGTGAGTTAGTGAATGAAATCAATGTTGTAAAGGCTGACTATTTTGTTCATTCAGTAATTCTAATAGTGAGGTTGCCATAAAAAGTTAGTTACTACCATCTGTTGAAATGGTAGCTATAATCTATTGCAATGTGACAAATTTTTTTTGAACCTAGCTGTAATTTGTTGTTGAAATGGAAGCTTAGGAACTTCTATTGTCAAGTAGTTGTATAAATCACAACTTTATTGAAGTTTATGAACTATTAGCTAATGCTTGCTGGCATTACTAGTTTTGTTACAAGATGCTTTTATAGGTCATGAATAACTAATTTTTCACTTTTGTAGTAGCTATTTATTATCTATTTCCACTTATCCTTTTTATTTACATCTAATTTGCCCCTTTTGCAATAGTTGTATAATTTTCCACTTTTATGTAGCAGATAAATAATAAGTGCAATTCGTATTATGTGTTCTATTAGTTTAATTGAGCATAATAATATTAGTAAAAAATTTCCTAGAAGGCGCTAGAATAGGAAATAACGACTAAAATGCAAAAAACACCAAAATTTTCAAAAATTGCACAAGTGAAATAGGATGTGGAAGAGAGCTATAGAAGGCCAAACTCAAGAAATTTAACCAAATTTAGGTACTCACTTTGCAATGTTTTTAAATTTGTTATTAGGTTTTAACTTTTGTTCTTTTCATTCTATTTTATTTTGACTTTTTTTATACTTCTAGATGCACCTAATTATGAATGGTAATAAACACTTGAGTAGAAGCACAAGTCAAAGCACACAAAATTTAAAATGGAAGTGCAATTTAAGAAAACATAAGCAACTAAAAAATGCACTAAAATAGAAAGTGATTTAGGCAATGCACCAAGAGTTTTGGTTGTGATTAGAGCTTCTTGTTTGCACAAATTTTAGGCTCAAAGAGTTTATACCAAATTTTACTCAAGAAATATTTAAACGAATCACCTCACAATAGCATAAAAGAGTTACTAAAAATTCAAACAAAGAACAATCAACATAAGATGAAAGTGAGTTTTTTTTTAAGAATTTTTTTTTAAGAGAACATGCTTGATCTAAAAGCATGAGATACTTCTTTTAAAAGGCTTACTCAAGAGGTAAGAACCTTTTAGATTTCAAAGTAGACCACAACACACTCTTTTTTTAGAAAGCAAAAAGAAAAGCCAATCATAAGAATTAATAGGACAAGTAAAGAACTACACAAGACATATCTAAGACAAAATGTAGGATTACAAAAGGAAAATAAGAAAAGAAAATTGAACCGAAAACTATAATTAAAATGAACACAAGAAGAGAAAAAGCAATTCCAAGGTACTCAACCACACATTTGTGGCTTCATCCTCAAAGGTGTGGAGTCATGATTTTGGTACCTCTTAGGAACATTACTTAAGCAAGAACAATAGAAAATTAAGAGCAAATGGCAGAAATGAAATCCTAATGTAAGAGTAAGAGATTCAATGGATGAACTAAAAGATTGAACTGAACAAACAAGGCATAAGATGCATAGAATTGAAATGAACACAACAACAAGACAATTAAACATAAGAAAATTAAGAAAGCTTAAGAACAACAAAAATTTTAAGCTAAAAAATGGAGAATAGGATGAAGAAGATGATGATAAGAATTCAAAAATTTAAAGAAGATAAGCTGAAGGAGAAAAACCTCAAGAATTAAGCTCTTGATACCATATGATGCAATCTTGGATTGCTCCTCCCATGATCTTTCTTCTTGTAAGGTTCTTTGGTAAAGGAAATGGAGATGGAGAGTTGAGAAATGGTGGTGGATGCATCACTTCAATGGAAGATAAGCCTAAGATTGTAGAAACTTGTCACAAGGGAAGAAACCCTTGATAAAAGTTATAGAAACACTCTCACAAACTAGAGAGAACAAGACACTCACAAAGAGTCTTAAAGAGAAATTTCATTCAAACAATCAAAGTTGTCTACAAGTGGTGAGGTTAGTGCTCTTTATAGAGTGAGAGGGAGAGTGAGAAGTCCAACTAAAGCTAGGGAGTGAGAATAGTGCAAGATCCTTAAATAGTGGATTTAGTTCCCTTAATTCAAATTCAAATTTAAATTAAGATACAAGTAGATGTCACCTAGGATGGAGAGATAAAGTGGTGCCACATAAAGGGAACATATGGGTCCCATATGCTACTCATGCATATGTGTATGTTTAAGAGATGTAGAAATCAAACAAGGCCGAGTGGAAATTAAAATAAATCCTCTTGCTCTAAAAAGGTCTACCTTCTAACATACATCTCACACAAATAACTAATGGCACCCCATGCCCAAATATAAGGTGTAATATTTGAAAATACAAAGGCCTAAAAATGCTAATAGCACCCACTAAAAACACTACACAAACTATACAATATTTACACATAATTTTAAGACTATACCTTAGATATCTTCATGAAGCTCCATCCTAGCCACATCTTCTCTCAATCCTCCTAGCCAAGAGTCCTTGCTAGGTGGGATTGCATAAAAAAATATCATTGTCATCTTCACTTTTCTTAAACTTCAGAAACCTTTTTTAATTCCGCACAGTTTCCGCATCATTACATGGAGGAGTTTCAAGCTCATCATAGTCTCCATCCTTATCTTCAAGTTCTGACAAAACATCTTTCTCCACAATTTTAAGAGGATTTTCATTACCCTTCTTACTATCATTGTTATTGACAAATGATTCTTTAGGTAACACACACTGAATTCTGATTCACTACTTCATTTTTAGCCCTCCTAGAACTTCAACACTTTCATTCATATTTTCATCACCCTCTTGCATTTTAACCTCATTAACATCAATTACTTCCATATTTTGGAAGCCACTAAATTGGTCTTGTCTTCTCTTTTCTTTCCCCTCAAATAACACAGGCATGTCGACAATATGTTCCACATACACATCAGTTATGTCAAATCCCTTAGCATCTTTAACTAACTTAAGTGCATCAATATCAAATTTTAATGGGAGAAATCCACATGCAATGCTCATTTTTTAATGTCTATACCACAAATTGCTAAATTCACCATAATCAAAACTTTGAATCAACTTACATATGTCAATATATGACATTTCATCAACGTCCCAACCCCATATTTCCTGGTGAGATGACCCATTCATATACATGGTCTTGGGTTCATGAATTAAAATCCCACCATATGTATTGAAATGGATTTTCTAAAATTGCATTGGCCTGAAAGTGAAACAAACAAAATCATATGCAACAGTTGCATGGGGTAAAAATGATAAGTTTCCTTAAAAAGTCTCTTTCTTAAAAAAAGCTAAAAAAACCCCTACATGGCACGACTAGGACTCTGGCTGCAAATAAAAAATGTTCCTGCACAACTTTTACTCATTTAAAATTGTCACCAAGCAAGCATGAGGGATCACTTAAAAAACCCTAACACATTATAACAAAGATGTCAGCAAAAGGAAGCTTACTTGGATACATATGTCATACCCTCTTTTGCTAGTGTGTGAGCCCCACCGTGCCCAATATCAGATGTCCCCTGCATTGTTGTTGTCGTCAACCTTGACACTGTAAAAAAATCGTTACTACTTCCTTCACACTCACACTTTGAGGGTAATGATTTAACATATAATTCACTATTTCAGAATGGAGATTGAAGATGAGACGTATGAGATTGAGAAGAAAGATCAAAGAAGGAAGAACCAACAAATAAAGAATGAACTTGGGTTTAAGGTTCAACTTGATAAACAAAGAATAGAATTTGATTTTCTTAGCTATGAGAAGTTCATTTCTCATGGATAACTAAACTAAAATGTTAATTAAATGAAATATCAACTTAAATGAAATATCAACTTTATGGGTGGAGGGAAGAGGCACTTAAGAGATAGTTAAATTATTGAAACAACATGTTATGTCCTTTAAATCCGGCGGCAAAATGTGTTGTTGTTGAAAGTCACCTTTGGTATAGTATTTAAGCCATTTTATAACGTGAGGGTGAAAGACGGCATGTGCGGTTTGCATTTGCACCTTCCCTGGAATGTAGGAGGTGTCATGTTGATGAACGCAGTCTTCTGCATGTTCCATCCAATGAACCACTTTCATTCTTGTTATTTTTTCTCTTTTCTTCAGCGTTGGAAGTGATAAAAAATGTTGGAGCAGCTAGTGATATTCACAGGCGGAGGACTAACCCTCTGGACATGCAAGCACCTTAGAAACACCCTCAAGGGTTCCTCGGTCGACACGTTCATCCGCTCCTGCCTCCTCGAGGACTGATCTCGTGCTACCTCTTTCAACTACGCTCACCTGGAGCGTCATACTCCCTCAAATGGACCTTCCACAACGACCTCATTGCCGTTTACCAACGCATCCTTCATCTCTTCTACGTTCACCACTTACTCGCCGCCGTCCATCGCCACTTCTCGCGCCTCTACTTTCCCCAATCCTGTCCCTCCTCAGAGGAACCACAATGCCACGTGGCAGGGCCAAAACATTGGATCGGAAAATAAGAGTGATAGTCATGCTAATGCTAATGCTAATGCCACGAAAGGGCGTAAATTGGAGAAGCCTGGTTTTGTTGTTGTTAATTCTGATTCTAATTCTAATGCTAATCATTCTAACCTGAAGAGTAGCAATACTGGTAGTGTCAGTGTCAATATTGGAAAAGAGAACGAGAGCTCTAATATTGGGGCTTTTGATGTAGTTAGAGCTACGGACATGTTTAGATTCGTCAGGAATATAAAGTTCATCCTGAGAGATTTTAGGGATTTCCCAATTGTCGATTGCTTGATTGATATCATCGAAACAAACTTCTTCTTCGAAGATATTATTTTTAGGAGGTATTTCCTCCACAGATTGGACATGCTCAATGAGCGAATTGCTAGAGGAAGGAGAAGAGGATGAAGAGGATTTGAGAGAGAAGCATCGGGAGAGGGAGCGAAGAAACTGACTCATATTTTAAAATCTTCTAGCATCATCGCCTTCATGTGGTTCCATAAGAAATTATTAATCTGGATCTAAATCTAGTTTTAACGCAAAATTATCATCCAAAGGTATTCCAGTTTCCAGGTTACAGACTTTTTTTTTTTAACACGAACAGAATCACAAGATTTACAAAACATCATCTCTTTCAGAATTACTTCATCAATGAAATAACCATTCATGGTAGAGACAGCCGGCAAAGACACATAGGCAACATGGACTTACCGCCTCCCTTCGGGCCTTACTGCCAATCCAGCCCCAGGCTACATACCAGATACACACCATGAATCATTACTCAAAGAAGTCATAATAACAAAAGAGATAGACAAAAACTTACAACGAAAATATAAATATTAACAGAGAAGAAAAACAGAAAAAAGCTGGATTTATAAGGCGGCAATCCGCGCAATACCAGTTATCTGCGTCACACCTTATGAGTTTTTCAACCCGTCAAGGCTTACAAAACCGCAGTTTTCGAAAATCAAGGGCAAAAACCCAGGTTTTCAGAAGAAGATGAGAAATATTCCAAGATAAACAGTCTACATCCCCAGAACAGAATAACATTAAATCATAATTTGAATGATAAAATTAAACTTAGATCCAGAACAATAAACTCCTATTTCCCCATCAGGCTCTGATACCAGAAACCCAAAGATCTAACAGCTAAAAGAAGAGAATATGAGAGATGTTATGCATGCAACAATTAAATCGGATTTTACACGGCGGTAGTCCGCACAAGACTGGGTATCAAGAGACAGCCGGTGAACCGAGCATTAAATCTCAGGTTTTCACAAAGATGATATGAGAATACAGCAGATTATAATACAAAATAGTTGTATTGATTGAAAAAGATTACAATTTATAAAATTTATATATATATATATATATATATATATATATATTATATATATATATACTTCATATCATTATAATAGTGGAAGCATTTAGTCTTATGATTTCCCTTTCTAGATTCCTATATTTGAGAAGGGCTATGAGAAAGATCCTGCAGTTGTAGCAAAAGAAGCAATTCAGGAAGCTTCACGCAATGGTTCTGATGTGGTTCTAGTTGATACAGCTGGTCGTATGCAGGTAATTATAGCAGTTATTGTTATTATAGTCAAGAGTTTAATGATTTTTTTGAGAATGTAGGAAGTACCGGGGATTAGGGAACTCTATGATATATTATCTCAGTCTTTCCAGTTACTTCCCAATGATGAAATTTGTATTCATTTAATGTATTACTAGATTGACTGGTTTTTGCTATACTTAGATACCAATGAATAATGATGATGTTTATTTCAATGCTTTACTATTTTACATGTTCATCTGACTTGTCACTGCTGGTTTTCAGGATAACGAACCACTGATGAGAGCACTGTCAAAGCTCATCTACCTGAACAATCCTGACCTAGTTTTGTTAGTTGGAGAAGCACTGGTTGGTAATGATGCAGTTGATCAGCTTTCCAAATTTAACCAGGTACGTTCTATATAATCAATATTTTTGTCCAAATATGATTATTTTTGTTTCAGTCTTTCCTTTATCTCAGCTATTGTTGAACCCATGTATTTTATTACAGAAATTAGCCGACCTCTCAACATCTCCTTCACCCAGATTGATAGATGGAATCTTGCTCACAAAGTTTGACACTATTGATGACAAGGTATGCGAGTTTAAAAGTTGCAAGCAAAGAAGTTATATCTTGGTTGAGCATTTCAATCTCCTTGAATATTTACCTCACCTAGTAGGAGGAAAAGACTTTGTTGTTGTATTTGGATCTTGATGAAAATCTGTTGGCATGTGTACTTTGCCAGGTGGGAGCTTCACTTTCAATGGTTTATGTATCTGGAGCTCCAGTAATGTTTGTGGGTTGCGGACAGTCCTATACCGACCTAAAGAAACTCAACGTCAAGTCAATTGTCAAGACACTCCTTACATGAGGGAACTAAATAAACCTGTCATGAATGTTTCTGTTCAATGAGTAACTTATTTATCCCCGTAGATCCCATTGCATTGGAGATAATTTGGTTGGTTTGTTTATATTGGTAAACGCTTCTTTCCTCTGTACACCCTGAAATAACTCGTGTAATGTGTAACTTTGTATATGTGTAATTCCTCTCCTTAATAAGTGAATACTCCACACACATATAGCTTCTGCCTCTTTTCATAGTTTAACGTGATTTTGCACGTCACTGCGGTGTTTCTGAACATGGTTAGTGCGATAAGGACCTAGGTATCTCTGCAGGCATAATAATAGCATAAATATATTGGCGGCTCTCTGAAAAATAACATTTCTTTTGTACTTTAAAGAATTTTTTCTTAGGTTTTTATCTCAGATTTCAGAATATGTTAACGTGACAATAACATTAATAATCTAACAGCTTATCATATCACTTGTAAGTCTGCTAGGGTAATCTAATATAAATTTTTTTATAAATTATGTTTTTAATCACTTATGAATTTTTTTAATGTCATATAATGGGTGTATAGCAAAAGACAAGTGCAAAGAACAACTTTATGAGTTATATATGAGCTTTATCGTTGCCACCCAAATCTATATCTAGAGGCACAAAAGTCTATATGTGGTTAATTACCATGTACCCACAGTATCAACCAAACTTATTTTCACCCAAAACAATTCACAAAAAGCATTAAAATAAGTAGGCAGACAATGGGCCTTTTTTTGCACCCCATATTTGCACATGCAAAGCTTTATAACACCAAAATTAGCCCTTTCCATTCAAGTAACCAAGTTAGTTTCCTTAACCTTATTTTCCACACCCCTCCCTCCTCAATTCCCTACTTGTGTCTCCCCCTTGCGATACTGCCTTTCTACCTCTCCTTCCTGGTTACTCCATTGTGATCTCCTTCCTCCCTCCTCTTACCACTAACGTATTGTGAATACTCAGACATATTGTGGATCTTTGTCTCTCTTCAAGTTGTATTCTATAATAATTATATGTATGCTTTTCCCAAACTCAATATGTTGTTGACCCATCATCATTAATTTTTTTAACTTTAATATTTTAACACACAACATATATAAAAATTAATTAGGGATAAAGGATCTTCTACCGATGATCATAATCCATAAAATATAAACCTTAGGTTCTTGAAATTGTTAGAAATATTGGAGGTGTTAGCTTTTAGAATCAAAGTTATTTGTAAGTACTTTTTAACCCAATAACTATTAACAGTATTTTTGTTATACATGGTAAAGGATTATATTCCTCTAAAGAAGTGCTAACAACGCACTATAGAGATGAAATGCTTCATAATTATTAATTTAAAAATTAATAATTAAAATGATAATTAATTTTAAATTTTGTATTATATGAATTTGATTTTGTCACATATTTTATTCAAATTATTTTAATAAATAGATATTGTCACATTTCATTTTCTAAACATTCCATAAGAGGAGTCTATCTCATTTGGTTGAATAAGGTATATGAATTATTATAAACTCTCTTTGATACTTTTATTTAATTTCTTTCAAAACGAAAAAATAACAATACAGTATAAATTTTTTTTCATTGCTGTTGATTCCACAATACAGTATACATTTTTCAGCTATTTGATTCCACAAAACTTACCTCCAAGTTTAATTTTGTTTTTGTTGTTGCTACAGCTGCTGCTATTTTTGCCGTTTTTATTGTTAATATCAAAATTATTCTTTATTTAACTTCCAGATTCAATTTATCAAACATCTATTTGTCTTAATATATCTTTGTGCTCACATGCACTCAATCTCATCAAATATCTTTTAGAAATATTCAAAATACACGTATTAAAACTACAATCTAAATTCAAAATAGTGCAGAAAATTATAAAAGTATTATATACTATATCAATTTTTAACATAATTAAATAACATAGCAGAAATTAAGAGGTTTAATTCAGTTGATTGAATGTAGTACATCAGTTGTTGTTATTCAAGTCCTATTAAGAGATAAAAAAAAAAAAACATAACACAATAAAAATACAAATATACAAACACCTTAACACATGTGTTTTCGTTAATTATTATTATTGTAATTATTACTATAAATAAATTTATATTGATATCAATTATAAATTATTATGTATAATAATGTTAAATAATTATTATAAAACTCAACATTTAATTATTAGATGATCCTATAAAACTCTTTACCTATTTGAATATTTTAAGAAAAATCTTCGTATTAAAATATTTTGGAGGTCAGTAGTTAAGAAACTATGAAGAAATAAAATATTTTATTGATATGCTCTAATTTTTAATAAAAAATATTAAGATATCATGTAAAAGATAATTAATTTGCACCATCAGAAAATTGTTTATAAAAATAATTATTAGCATGTGCCATTAGTCAAAAAGACGAACTAAAACATGGAATGACCGTTAAGATGTGACGCGCCCTGCTCCTGCTGCCTCTACTTTGAAACGAAAAAACAGTTAACCCCTCCAAAAATGAACAGCTACATCACATGTTCCTTTTTAAATGTGGCTAATATACTTTCTTTAATGAACATATGAAATTTTATACTCACTCGTGACTCCTTAATAAAGAGTTAACTGACATGGATTTTCTTTTAAATAACATGTCAGTTATCAGTTCACTTTGCAACACAATCTTTGGGTATTGGGAATAAATAATTTAATTAAATACAAATATATAAATTAAAAAACTTGTATGGATGAACTATTCTATGAGGTATATGCATTCACCAAAAAGTAATTGTCAAGTGTGAAACTTATTCAAATAAGTAGACTAAAAATAATGTTTGATAAATAAAAAGTTATCTATTTAAATTTATATATTGACGATTTTTATTAAGAAATTAAAAAATAAAAAAGCTTTTCTTTTTTTTATTGAAAGTATAGCAATTAATTGAAGTCATTAAGGCATTGTATGTAATAACTTTTAATAATGAAAAACAAAGTGTTTTAGTCTCAAAATTCAAACTTTGCCAGGTCAGTCTAGAGATTTATGAGTTGGACACAAAATTATAAATAAAGACTTTTTTATATATAAGTATTTTAAAAAGGTAAATATATAGTGCTTAAAAACAAATACTTAATTTTATTATTTATTATTTGATTTACATTTCTAAAAAAAAGGTAAATAAAGGTTTTTTGTATATAAATATTTTTATTCAATTATATAATAATATTATCTATTATTTGATTTGCGTTTCTCTAAAAAATGAATATTATTTTTTATAAGCTAAAAAAATTAATATTATTTTTTATATGCTAAAAAATGAATATTATAGATATTTGTATATAAAATCATCTAACACTTAACATTGAAAAAAAAACCATATGTATATAATAATTTTTACTTATCAGAGGTCTTTAATTTTATTTTTATTTTATTTTTCTTTTTCATTGTGTTTTCTATTATTTTTAACATTTATTTTTATCATTTTTCAATTTATTTTTTTGGTGAATTATTTTGTTCCATTTCTCTTACCAATACAAATGTATAGAGAACCCAAAAAAATATAAAAAAGCATAATTTCCAAATTTTTAAAGTATCAATAACAATATTAGTAGTTTTGTTGCATGTTTTAGCATGTTAATTAAAAATAAAACATTTAAAGATTTCTTTCAACATATTCCTAAATGTAAGTTATGTAACATATCAAGAAAAAATTAACACTGACAAAATTTACACCATTAATATATAAATATTTTAAAAGTTTTGGGGCCTTTGAGTAGTTGGCGCGGGATCCTGGTCAGAGCTAGCTGTTAAGTTTATTTTTTATATGATTTCTAAACTTTAAAGAATATATGTGAATTTACAGTCTCTCTTTTATTTTTTATTTTAATAATAATCAAATAAGGATTCTATAACATACTTTTGAAGATTTGAAAACCAATTTCATCAATGTGAAATTGTGATCATATTATTTAGGCCAATCAAGCCCTTATGCGTGAATGCACGATTGAAAAAACGCTTACAGCTCCCTAATAACTAAAATTAAATGCAGCCCTCCGTTTTTTTTTAATCAATATCTTTTTCTATTGGAATATCATAAATCAAATTTCAAAAACTCTTTTACTAACATTACATTAACATGAGTGGAATTAAAATCAAATTCTTTAACTAAAATTTCAGATTCTAGTATTATAAAAAATATAGTGATTAGAAAGGAATGTCTTTTTAAAGGTAATTAATTATAACTTCTCCTACTAAAAAAGTTAACTAAAAGTTTTCTTATATATAAAAATTAGTTAGAGGTAAACTCAATAGATACCTTTTTACTTATAAGGTGATAAAAAATAACATCTCACTTGTATTTTAGTATGATGATAAAAAAATGATATCTTTTGTAATAAAAAATAGTTATTGAAATTTTTTAGTATAACAAGATAAAATAAATTTATAACAATGATAAACTAAAATAATTATTTATTGAATAGTAATTTCAAATTGAACTATGAGTATTGATATTTTTGTTTTTTTAATTAATAAAATTATAAATTTTTAACATGTCATTATTTTTATAATTTTTTTAAAAATTTAGCTAACATTCTGTTATAAATAAAGTATACTAAGGAAATAAGTTCATTTTTGTTCTAAATAATAATGTTTTATTTATTTAAATTTATGAAAATAATAATGTGTATAGAACTTACAATTCTACTTATTAAAAAAAATAAAAATACCTAAACCCGCATAATTAAGAGAGACTTTTCCAAAAAAGAAATAGGTAAACAGTAAAAGGTAGAGAATGATTTGGTGATGGGTGATAATAAAATTGATGTGGTTGGTCCTAAAGGGTGTCGAAAAGGTGGTTTTTAAGTTGAAAGAAAAGTGACGCGGCTATTTATAAGTGGGAATGGAAAGGCTTGCAAATTGAATGAATAGAAGATGGTTTTACTATGGGCATTTTGGGTCATGCTATTATTTTGCTGCTGCTGCTGCTCTGAAGCCAAAGAATACGTTGTTGGTGGCACTCAGCATTCTTGGAAGGCTCCTCTCTCCTCACCAAATTCTCTCAACCACTGGGCCCAAACTCACCGTTTCAAAATAGGCGATACTCTTGGTACGTAACAACATTAACAACACATTCTTAATATGTTGAGTTCAATGTTGAAAGCTGGTTAATTTGTGTTTATGTGTACAGTATTTAAATACGATGAGAGAACAGAATCAGTGCACGAAGTGAATGAGAGGGACTACGAAATGTGCAACATCGTGGGAAAAGATCATGTGGTCTTCAACGATGGCAACACAAAAGTCTCCCTTACCAAATCTGGATTCAGACACTTCATTAGTGGAATTCAGAGCCATTGCCAGACCGGCCTAAAGCTAACTGTAGTTGTCATGTCTCACAAAACCAAATACAAACTTCACTCTCCCTCTCCTTCTCCGTCACCCTCGCCCTCGCCGTCACCGTCACCGTCACCCTCGCCCTCCCCGTCACCGTCACATTCACCGGTTCCAAATAATCAAGGTTTTACTCCTACTTCTGGCGCTGGATTCGTCCGACTTGTGATGTGGCTCATCATGTTATTGGCTTAATACGAGACCGTATAATATATGTATTTCCACGTACGTACGTTTTGCCCTATATTTCTGATTCTGGGGTTAATTATTTTTGTTTTTTAAGTCTCAACCATTTTCCTTTCGTCTTTCCAGTGAGAACCATATTTAATTGTGCCCTGCTCTTTCGTAATTTTCAGATTCAATAACGCATTTACATTTTTAAATGCTTCTTCTTCTTCTGCATGCATTGCCTTCCCAACTCCAAATAACTTCTCTGCTCTGCTCTGCTCTGCTCTGCTCTGCTCTGCTTATTTCACCATCTCCAATTAATTTCAATATTTTCCACTTACGTGCATCTTTTACCCTCATAAATACTATGTTTGGAAAAAATTATAAGTTCGTTGCAAAAATAGGTTAGATTAAATATAGAAAAAACTTTTTTTGAAAAGACCAAATGTTGAAATAATATAATTTTTTTAGCCATTCAAAAAAACAAAACACTTTTAGACGGATACAATATGCTCTTGCTCTTGGTTTATAATATTTCATTGAATTCGATCTGTAATCATATTCTTGTACGAAAAATATTGATCAGAATACACAAGCATTTAAAACATCATTGTTTTCGAAAAGCACGAATTCTTATATAAAAGTTTGTGGTTTTTTTTAATATTAACTAACAGAAAAAATATATAAAAATCGTTTTTATCCTTCAATGCATGTTCCTGCTAATAAAAACAAAATAAATTTTCATACAATTAACACTTCTGTTAAAAAAAGTATAGTATGTGTGATATAATTTTATGAGAATTGTTTGATGATTCTAAAATATAAAAATAATACGTACTATACCAATACACGAATTCGCCTGCTAATTTACAATTTCCTCTCCTACTATTTATTTTTTTTTTTAAAAAATGAGGTACATATTTTTATATATAATGTACGTCATTTGTGTAGTATATCTTCTTATCTGCATACAAGGGAATTGAAGCTGAAGTAGACAGTGTGAGAGTCACTGTTACCTATCCTCTTATTGTATGTAAGGAGTAATCCCCATGATCTTATTAATCACATAAAACAACCAGTTTTAATTTTCTGATTAATTACATTCATATAGGTTTTTTATCAAGTAACTAATTAAAAAGTGATATTATTGATTGGCATGCTAGTTGTTTTTCTAATTTAAGTAATTTAGAGTTTGATCATAGTTGAATTTCATATTATGTTTACTATTGGTTTCATGACGATAATTAAATTGTTTAAACCACCTTATAGATATTTGGTACTTTCTACATGTATTATTATTCACTTTACTTTTTATATTTTTTAGAGTTCAGTAAACCAAACAAAACGTCAAAGCTTTCTTTTTTTTTTTTTTGACCATTTATCAATCTCCTAAATTAATAGTATTGACTTTTCATATCATTGGAAAAGGCTATTGATAGCTCCTACCATTGGCAAAGTTGTTGCCACACCTTGTAGGAGACGGTACAACTTAGAAATAAGTGTATGCTTGTTAATTACCTCTCCCTCTCCGCAGAGTCCACATGTCTCCTTCCTGTGTTGAAAAATCTTCTTTGGAACAAGTTTGTTGTAGTAAGCAACCTGATTGCTTGAAATAGTCAGGCCAAGAACTATATCTTTAGAGGTATCCCTTTTACCCACAGTAGGTTATAGAAAAAAAACATCAATACTGGACCACACCAAAGCTAAGTTAACATCTTATAATTAGCTGAAGCTGTTGAGTACATACTAGATTACCCTTTACATGACTTTTATAAAATATTGATGGATAAAATCGACAAACTTACCATACATGAAAAGTTATGATTGAATGTAAGTGTAAAACTCTTTTATAGTACAAGTACCAAACTCTAATGTTATATGTTTTTTTTTTCTTTCACATATATTTTTTTGTCTAGGCAAAAAGGTGATAACTCCTAATACTGTTAACATATAATTACATGAACGAGAATAACACTTTTTAAAATCAAAATTGCAGGTTTGACTGATTGAACTACACATCACTCATATATGATCAATTCAATTAGCATACAAAATAAGAGGGAAATTAGTCAAATCAGTTAAGAATTGTTCTTGAAAATTGGTTGAATTAGTTTTTACTAAAAGATAATTTAAAATTTTTATTTTATTTTCAATTTTTAATATAAAAAATAAAAATAAATATAAATACATATTTATAAGAATTACAAATAGGTATATATTATTTTATCAATTTTTTTATAAAATATGTAACTTACTAATATATACATATATATTAATTTATAATTTTTTATATCTTAATTTCTTATAACTTTATGTATTATAAGAATTTTTTTATTTTATTTTAAATGTAAACTTTTTTATTGCGAATGAATGTTGTTATATTTATTAGTTATTAAAATTTAAATGATTTATTTTATTTATAATCTACATGAAAATGATTTACTTTAATATTTGTGTTAGTTATAATATTATATTTATTTTTATTTTATATATCATTTTATTAATATTAGTTAAACACAATTTAACCCGATTGAACGATCCATTTTCAACAATAAAATCACTACACGACCTAGTGCTTAGATACATAAGCATGGCAATATGCACATTCCTATACAAGAAATTTAGAGAATAAACACAAATAAATCTTGTATTGTTGTTTTGGTATATAAATAAACTTTTCAATTACTAAAAATGTTTAATGCCAATTATAACTTATAAATATTTTTATGCTTAAAAAATTCAAGTATTATTTAAATAATTTAAAAATAAAAATATTTCAATTACATAATAAATTAGTGAAAATTGATATTAATTTAAATTTATTATACTCATATTATTACTCATTGACAGATGTTTACTTATGTATTCGATCATTTGTTTTTTTACTTATTTTTCATTACAAAAAACTAAAATAATATAATATAATTTGGTGTATATATGTATATTATTATTATTATTAATTGGGCATAAAATATGAAAATAAAATTAAAATATAAAATTTTAAATAATATTAAAATTAAGGAAATCTTTCTTTATAATTTTAAAGAGAATCATTTTATTTTTCTGTTTTGATAAAGGAGAAAAAATTTCTTTATAATTTAAAATTATATTCTTATATATAAAGTTTTGTTTAGTTAATATTAAGTTTAGAGTTTTGGTAGAAACTTAAGGTAAAAGATGTCCTTGACCTCGGTAGTTAGAAGTTATATAGAGTGTGAATATTATTTTGGACGTGTCAAATGGCGAAGAGTTCCCCTCTGGAAACTCCACTTGCCCAAACCACATTATTTTTCGCCTTGTATTCCTTGTTACCACTCCCACATTCTTCTCCTACAAAGGGCTTACGTATATAACATACATAGAATATTTGCATAGAGATAGAGTCAGACTCATATAAGTCACACAAGGAAATTTAAACTTTAATAATTAAGAATTGATAAAGTAAAGATGGGAAAAGTTGAGGCAATGAAAGAGGCTTCTTCTTCTTCTTCTGTTCAGAAACATTCGACAGATGTACTTCACCAACGTGGGAAAATGCCTCGGTGTCCCATGAAAATGGCCGTTGGAGGCTTTGCAGCAATCTCTGTGTTAGGTTACTTTGTGTTGTATTGCAATAAGAAGCCTGAAGCATCAGCTATGGATGTTGCAAAGGTTTCCACTGGAATGTCCAACCCAGATAACACCCATCCCCGCAACTAGCTTCATTCAATCATGCATGCATATATTTACTATACATATCTTTTGTTGTATTATGGCTTTGTCTAGCTTTTTACCTCAAATTTTATTAATCACCATTCGCCAATAGACTGCAATAAACATGCACCGTAGTTCTTAATTATATTCCTAATTCCTTTTATGATAATATTATCTGGAATTGATCAGATGAGTACTGCATCAAAAATTGAAATTAAATGCCCTTCACTATATATACTTGATTTTCTTTCCTTTCCATAAAACGATACATTTCAATATCTAATTGTAGAAGCATTGAACATCGTTTATCAGCAGTGTTTTTTATCTTCGCTTCTCTATTTTAACATAATTTGCAAAGACTTCAGTGACAGACAGGATTACCATTTTCCAAGACATAAAAAATATAGGTTTTTTTTAAAGAATTTAATTGGTGGTAAAAACACTAATATCATATCACAGTACTTAATTTATGACAAATTTTTTATTTTACTCGTTAATAATTTTAAATTTATATAATTAAAGAGATATAATTTAAATCTAATACATGGTTGATGCATATGCATTTCATTTTTTTTTAACCTTCCACCTATTAAATCTATAACACATGTTTGGTACTCTTTACTATTAAACATGTATTTTTAATTTTCTTTTTACTATTAAACCTATTATACATGTACCTCTATTATGTAATTGGAGAAATACAAGTGTAACATCTGGAGTAAAAGAAGTTTTTGTATCATTACTCTATACTTAGATAATGTTGCTGTAATTTACTATTTATTTTTTTTTGTCTACAACCACTCAATTTTAAATCAATCAATATATATAAAAGCCAGGAGTAAATCAAAGTAGTAAACAACCGTTAACTAAAAAATAATAATTTAATTTAAACTTGAAGATAATATTATAAAATAATATTATAAAGGCAATAAGATTTGTTAAAGTTTAATAAATAAGGTTTTAATTCAAATTTGTATCTAATAATATAACATACTCATGATAATAATTTTATAAAAATACTAGCGAAAATACAGTTACTCTGTTGCATATGTGTGTTCACATTTTTATTTTACTATATCATTTAAAAATTAAATGAGTGGAAAATGTAGATGAATGAAAAGAAAGAACATAAGAAAAATAGAAGAAAAAGAAAAGAAAATGAGAGCAACCATAATCATGGGAGAGACATAGGTATAATAAGGAAGTTAATTGCTGAAAGTGAAAGGGAATATAAGGTATAACATGATTTTGTTAAACACTTCAATTTGGGACTTGCTAAAAGGTGATATTAGAAAGGTTATGATATATTTTCACCAAAATGGAAAATTACCTAGGGGTTCAAGGTATTGTTTATGAAATTATTTCAAAGTTGTTAGTTCATTTATCATTGAAGAGACTCAAATCACATTTATCAAAGGTAGACAATTATTAGATAGCGTGGTTATTGTAAATGAAACTATCCATGAGGCAAAGCAACATAAGAAGTCACTATTGGTGTTTAAAGTAGACTTCAAAAAAGCCTACGATGCAGTTAGTTAGCCCTTCCTGTTATATATACTTAAGCGATTTGAGTTTTGTGATAAATGGATTAGCTGGATTCAAGGATGCTTACAATTTTTGTTTGTGTCAATTCTAGTCAGTGGAAGTGTAATACAAAAATTCCAAACACAAAGGGATTAAGGCAGAGCAACCCAATAACCCTATTCTTATTTTTAATTGTAGGCAAAGGGCTGGTTGGTCTCGTTAAGAGGGAAATTCAAGCAAATCTCCTATCTGGAATTAACATGGGTAGATAGGAGCTTTAAGTAGTGATCCAACACTATACAGATGACACTATATTCATGGTGAGTCCAAAAATCCGAAATGTGTATTCCTTAAAGAGTGCTCTAAGGTGTTACAAATTAGCATCAAGTTTAAATATTAACTTCCACAAGAACAGTTTGTGCGGTGTAGGAATGATTGAGCAGGAGTTATAGACGTTTGCTAGGATCCTAAATTATGGGGTAATGCAATTGCCTTTTTTCCTATTTGGGGTGCCAGTAGGGCAATGTGAGAAGTGAGAGAACCTGGAGGTCAGTACTTGAAAAAATGAGAAAAAAACTATCATATTGGAAGGAAAAAAATTTATCTTTGGGATGACAGATTTGTTTGATCAAATTTATCCTTTCATTCTTTCCTCTTTATTTTCTTTATTTTTTCATGGTTCCAAAGAAGGTGTCTCAATCCATTCAAAGTAGGTAGAGGCGTTTTTTATGTGGTGATTGAGAAAATTGTAAAAAATTAGCATGGATAAGATGAGAACTAATGTATAAAGAGAAAGACCAAGGTGGATTGGGAATCAAGGATGTGGAGGCTTTTAACAAAGCACTTCTTGGCAAGTGGTGATGGAGGATCCTTCAAGGGAAAATGCTCTCTGGGTCAAAATTATGTAGGCCAGATATGGTGAAGACATTAAAAGCAATCTGTCCTTGATGCAGTGTAGAGAGTGGTTTCAATGGTGGAAGAATATTTTGAATCTGACATCTGAAAAGGGGATGTGAGATTGATTTAATGAAAATGTCAAGGTAGCGGTAGGTGATGGGTCCATTTTTAAATTTTGGGAAAGAGGGTGGGAAAGTTGAGAGGGTTTAAATCTCTTTTCCCTAGATTATATGCATTGTCCAGTAAAAAAAAGTCCCTTATATATGAGGTTGGGGGTTGGTATGATCAAATTTGGGAATGAAGGTTCCAACGAAGGAGAGAATTATTTAGTTGAGAAAAAGAGTGAATGAGGGAGTTGGAAAGAGTTTTGGAAGGGGTGCAGCTGAGGTGTGATTTGAAAGATGGTTGGAGGTGGGTGATAGCTCAACGAACAATGCAGGGTACTTTATAAAAGAAGCCTATAGATTTATCTGTGGGGTGACTCATGATTACGATTCTCAATTTTTTCAAACAATATGGAAATCAAAGGTGTCATAAAAAGTATCAGCCTTTTCTTTGAAGGGAGCTCACAATTAGATTCCTACTAAGGTTGAACTTGCAAAATAGAATATTAATCTGCTAGATGGTAATGTTTGACCAATCTGTCATAATGCACCAAAATCTGTGTCATATTAAATATTTTCTTGTAAATCAGTTTACTTATTGGATGAGTTGTTATCAATGGCTATGATACCTAAATGTTCCACCTCAAAATATCAGTCCAACTTATGACAACACTTGGGAATAACTGAAGCAAAAGGAAGAAAGTCCAAAGATATCATGCGCATAATTTTGTTTACTACACTGTAGGATACTTGGTTGGCTACAAATGCTCTAGTATTTAAAGGTGAGGCATTCTGTGGGGAAAAAGTTTGGCAAGCATTTTTGTAACGATATTGGTCATAGGCTAAAGGGTATTTAAAAAGTTTCATTATTTGCTACTATAAGTAGGTTTTGTAAGTGGTAATGTATAAGACTATATTGTTTGGTATTTGGTATTGTATTCAAGGGTGGGGATTGGGAAATTCTTAAGTCATTGGTTGTCTTGTGTTAGTTCCATAATTTGCAATCACCTCCTACTCATCTGTTGTGATTAGAAAGTGTCTTGTGTTTAAAAAGGTTTTTTCTTAAGTCATTGGTTGCCTCTTCTTTTTTTTTTTTTAAAAAAGGAAGTTAATTGAATTGTTATGTGATTATAAGTAGTTACACTATGTGTGTAGAAGGTAAATAGGAAAATAAGAAATGTGTACATTAAAAGGCTTATTCTTTTATTAATTGTTATAGATGTTAAAACCTTTAAAAATCAATTTCTCTTTCAAAATTTTAAAAATTACATCAAATAATTTAACTGGGTATAAATTACATTAAATTGGAGAATAAGAAATGTGTACACCATATATTGAATATGTAATTTACTAACTTACTCCTTTGATAATTTAAGTGGATATAAATTCAAAAAATATATATATGTATATATATATATTAATTATAAAGTTTATCAATTTATACTCAATTATTTTTAAAATAAATAATTTAGCAAGTTATAAATAAGTATCACCATCAATGGTTTATACAAACTAGTTTAGCATCTACATATGTACGAGTTGTCACACATATTTAATATTATAATATAATATAATATAATAATTTAATAGTTAAGTAATTTATAGAATATATGACTAAAATGTTGCTAAAACTATAAAATATAATAACTATTAGATAATCTAAAATAAACAAAATGTAAAATGAATAAGATCCAAAATAAATAGTAAAAATTTGGTATTTTAAAATATAAAAGAATGATTCTTTTCAATTTGTTCATATACTAACAAAGTCAAATAACAAAAATTAATAACAAAACATTTGAATAAAAAAATATAAGTACTTAATCAATAGTTTAGTGACATAAAAAGTTCTAATTTCTATTAATTATTTTTTTTAAATAATTGCTCATAAAAGAAGATCCTAACTTTTCCAAAAGTTTTAAACCTCCAATGCAAATCCTTTTTATTTGAAAAAGATAGAAGAGTATTTAGTGATAATTGTTTCAAGGACTAAAATATCATTTTTAAAAATGTAGATATGAGAATGTAATGTTATCATGTTTATTAGAAGTTTTAAAGTTTCATTTATTTATATATTTTATTCCTAGAAATGTACTTTTATTATCAATAATTAAAGGCACAGGTTAGTAAGATCAAATAATGCTTTCTTAATTCATGTGGACTAGTCTTAAATAACTTTATATAGTCTTGGAATTGGGGCAATAAGTAGTAACTAATTTTAAATATTTTAATTATTAAATTAGCTTTTTAAATATTTCAATTACTGTTATATTTTTTTGTAAAAAATGCTTTTTAGAATTTTATAAAATACCCTCTAAATATTAACAATAAATAGAATAAAAATTATTGAAGACAAAACATAAAAAATATTAAAAATGAAAAGTAAAATTAATTAATTTATCGAGAATAAAAGATATATTAAGAGTATTTTTGTTTTGTGATTTCAGTTAGGTGAAAGTTAGAAACTAGCTAAAATAGTTTAACCTCTGTTTGAATAACAAAAAGCTAAGAAGTTTTTAAAAAAAAACTACTCCAAGTAATTTTTTCATAAGATTTTCTATTTTCAGCTAGTAGCTCATTTTTTTTTACAACTTTATCCTTCATTGATTAACTTAATGTACCCTAGTAATTCTATCTCTTTTACAACTTTATCTAAATGATCTCTCTTTTACAACTTTCTTTTACCATCATTGTCTTTTTTCTTTCTCTCATTCATTAATGTAATTATACTAATTTATAATTTAAATATATAATTATAGAAAATTATAATTCAAATATGCACTTACATAAATTTATAATCTAAGTATGTTATCATAAAAAAAATTTTTTAAATATATAATTATAATAATTTATAATTTAAATATATAATCAATTTATATTATTAAGATATGTTATAATTTTTTTAAATACTCCATTGTTGATCTAATGATTAATAATGTCTTTATTTATTATTTTACAAGTTTCAACTAGTTTCACAAAACACTTACAACTAGTTTTTTAGCTTTTAGCTTACTTTTAACTTTAAGTTAACTTTTTAGTTTTCAGTTAGTTTTGCATAACACACCTTAAAAGTGTGTTTGGTTTATTACTATTTCAGCTAGTTGAAATGATTCCAGTTCCATTTGGATGATAAAAAGTTATGAGGTTTTTTAGGAACTACTAACTTTTCCAAAAAAATTACTGGAAGAGTGTGTTTGGTTTGTTATTTGAGTTAGCTGAAAGCAGAAAAACTACCTGAAATGATTTTAACTCCATTTGGATAACAAAAAATTAAGAACTTCTTTAAGAGTTACTAGGAATGTGTTTGAAAAAACTAGCTAAAGCTAAAAAACTAATTGAAAGCTAAAAGCTAGTTGGAAACTGAAAAGCTAGTTGTAAGTGTTTGGGTAAAAGCAATTAATCAACTAACTGAAAATTATAAAATGACAAATAAAAACATAATTAATCATTAGATCAACAATGAGGTATTTAAAAAAATTATAACATATTTTAATAATATAAATTGATTACCTTTTATTAATTAATGTAATATTCCCCATTAATTATTTCTCCTCACATGAGTGATTTATAATTTAAATATATAATTAAAAAATTATAATTTAAATATTTAATTACATAAATTTATATATTTAATTATAAAAAATTATAACTTAAATATATAATAGTAATTTATAATTTAGATATTTACATACATAAATTTATAATTTAAATATTTTATTCTAGAAATTTATAATTTAAATATATAATTATAATAATTTATAATTTAAATATGTAATTAATTTATATTATTAAAATATATTATAATTATTTTAAATAATTATTATGATGATCTAATGATTAATGATATCTTTATTTATTATTTTATAATTTTTAATTAATTTTATTAAATACTTACTATCAATATTTTAAATTTTATTCAATTTTTTAACTTTGAACTATCGTTATAATGAATTTGAAGTTAGTGTGGTCAAATACAGTGTAGAGGTTTAAAATATAATAAGAATGACAGAATGTTCTTGTGAGAGTTATTAAGCCGCGACCGAAAAGGTCAAAACCTATCCGAAAATTTCGAGCAAAACCTGACACCAATAAAAGAAAAGAAAAAGCGTGATTGTAGAATTTAATTTTCAGCTGCTTTTATCATTGTCCCGTCTCCAATAAGTCACACTCCACTGTCCATTCCAGGACACCAATATTCGAGAGTAAGTCACAAATATTTCATCCAAAAATGCCAACCATTCTCATAGGACCACCACGCCCACATAGTCTAATTATTTTATTCTATAAAATTAAATAAAAACTTTAAATATATTTTTCTTATTACTTTTTGTTTTAGTGTAATTTTCTAACCGGGAAAACAAGTATTACTTAGAACAATTTTTACACTATCTATTATAAATTATGTTATACAACAAATTTATTAGTTTTTATACTAATTATATTATTGACAATATCATAATTTTTACATTAATCATTGTAGTCGTTATTATATCCAAATTTTTGAAAGAAAATATTTTGATTTTAAATGTATTCGTTAGATCGAGTTGGTGTTTGAGCTACTTTAAATTAATATTTAATTATAATTTTTTATTTATATGATTTTTAAACTATTATTCAACAAATTAAACTTATCTAGATTAATAAAAACATTTTTACTATAGTTGAAGACTAAACTGTAAAAAGAATCTATTTTAGTGAATAAAAGAATTGCAAAATTAGTTAGCTTTGTTAGTGTGGTAATGTAATCTCCTGTGGCTGAGTTTCTTCCTTTTTCCTTTTCTCTGTTCTTGGGGTGACAGCGACTGAATCTCTGAGATTCCGCCTTAAATGACTCGTTCTCCTCAGTCCCAAATCCCAATTCTCCTTCATTTCAAGTTCAACGTCGCCTACTTCTATTTTCCTTCCACAAGGTCTGTTTCCTCTTTCCCACTTTCGTTGCTTACTCTTAATGGACTCAATCACCCTAATCAATCTGCTTCCAATTCCTGCATTTCCCTGCAATTTTAATTTCGATTTTCGTCCCCGTTACTTCCTCAGCTTTTACTTCCGCTTCTGTTTCACTGCAACTTCAACTTCAACGCAGTTAAACCCTACAGCCAGTTTTGGTTTGGGGCACTTTTTAGGTGCCTTAATTTTTTGGTTTTGCTTCATAAAGATAAGCAAATACAATTTTCGTTCGCTCTTTCTGTTTTTGCTTTTCGATCATTTTTACTTCAACTTCCTGTTATGAGCGTTGACGACAATTAATTCCTCCCCGGAGGCAAGATTTCCAGTCACTGTCTCTTGGTTCTTATATGAGATTTTCTCTTGGTTTTGCTCAGAGAGACACGGAAAGAACTGTCCAAGTGCTACACACACAGATGATAAAGGCTACCTATCACCTTACTGTTGAACTATAAAAGCTAATAACTCTGCATCCGTTTAACTTAAATGACAATTGTTTTATATGGATAACAAATTTTGCCCTATTAACATGTAGTTCATCACAATTTCTCCTATGAATTCATCTCCCCTTTATTTTTATTTTGTACCACTACAATTTAATAGTAGTATGTGTGCGTCATAAGGCTTAGCTGAGTGGTTCAATAGCTAGGAATATAATGTTTAAGAATGAACTATGAACTATCTTTGTTTAAATATCTGGAAATAGTTGTTTCAGAGCATCAATCTGATGTTGATCTGCTTTATGAATCAAGAAATTAGAGGTTTGTGTAGAGGGGTGGAAAGTGGGTGATGATTATTTCTCTATGCGTGGAACCTCTAGAAAATAGTACTTACAGGGACTTCTAATGCTATCTTAAGAATATGGACCTTTGGATATACTATGTTGGGATATTTTATGAGAACTATAGAGTGAGCAACAGTTTAGTTTAGAGAACGAAATTCAAAAGTTTCACAAATGTCATGATGGAAGGATGATATAACAAGCTAGCAGTAACTTAGGTTCATTTGGCTGGTGCAATCAATTACTTCATTTTAAAGTAGATGTACATTTGTGGTTTAAAACCTGAAGAAATTAAACATCAGCATATATTTTAAATGTGTGCAATGCCATTTTCTTGGAACTATATATTTTCCAGATTTGAATCAGAAACCTCTAGCCTGAGGCTTGTAATGAACATTTAGAATCTGAGCTTGAAGATGGCAGTGCTATTACAAATGCTAATTTTCGTTCTTTAGAATTTTGTTTTGTTTCTCTGTAGATTGTGCACCTGTGATCAACTGTTGAAAGATGTTTGACTGTGGTCACAAGTCAGATTACATGGGTGGCCAGCGGGAAAATTTTTTGAGGTATCCAATATATTTTCATTGAAAGGTTATTGTAGAAATATGAAGAATGAGGCTAATAATATTTATTTGCATATTCTTAGCTCACATAAGTTATTGCAATTTCTAAATTTCAACTTTAGAATAAATTTAGGTTATTGCAATTTGCAAAGATAAATTATGTTAATATGATATAAAGTTTTGGCATCAGTATACTTTTTTTTTTTGACAAGCTTTGGCATCAGTATATTTAGTTTCTTTTTGGGCCATAAAGCTTGGAAGGATATATAACCATTTAACCATCTACTATGTCACTCATTTAGTCAGTTGTAAGCTGTAATTAGAATAAGAAAATTTGCTATTTTGGAATTTTCCCAGATGGCTTTCCAGTTGAACATCAGAGAAACTAGCTTCTGACTTGCAATCTTGAACAGTTGTAATTTTAAAATGCTTTACATAAGCTTGTTGATGTAGCTTTCTTAGATTGAATTAATGTTTGTAGTATTCAACTCATAGTGACCTTAAGTCTCGCCTGATCTTTAATAAAGCATTCTCTTATTTCTAGATTTCTCCTCTTTTCCTTTCTCTGATCTTGACATTCCTGTTTAGGAACACGTAATTACTTAGCTACAATTTGAGATGAAAGTGATTTGTTTCTGTGCACTCTGCTAATTTCTAGGTTGGAAGCCTTGGATTCTACACTATCTTCATCTTCTGATGCTGGAGTTATAAAATCTGGATTTAGTATTGATAAATTAAGCCATGGTGGTCATGGAAGCAGCGCAACTTCTAGGTCTTTTAAGAGGGGTATGAGAAGGGGATCTGAAGGATTGAAATCAATTGGGCGATCGCTTGGGTTGGGAGTATCTAGGGCAGTGTTTCCAGAAGATCTTAAAGTGTCAGAAAAGAAGATATTTGATCCTCAAGACAAATTTCTCCTCTTATGGAATAAACTTTTTGTTATCTCATGCATTGTTGCTGTGTCTATAGATCCACTGTTTTTTTATCTCCCAGTTGTTAATGATAAATTTCACTGTCTTGGCATAGACCGAAAGTTGGCAACAATAGTTACAACCTTAAGGACAGTGATTGATGCTTTCTATCTAATACACATGGCTCTCCAATTTCGTACTGCTTATATCGCTCCATCTTCTCGTGTCTTTGGACGAGGTGAGCTTGTGATAGATTCGACACAGATAGCCAAACGATACTTGCGGCGGTATTTCATCGTTGATTTCCTATCTGTGTTGCCAATACCTCAGGTCAGAAAACTGTTTGTATCTGGAGTCAAATATTTTGTTTATGCTGCTTGAATATTTTCTTTGATTTATGACTCTCTTGCACTAAAAGTGTTTCTAGTTTGTTGCCTTTCACTTTGAATTGCTATAAACTAATATCTTGGCTGCTACCCATTCCTTGTTTATTTTTGTGTTTGAATCTACAATTGGTGTCATTAATATAATAAAGCTCCTCACCTGTTGCACTTCTGTTTTCTTTGGTCTGAAACTACTAAACAAGGGTATTCTCTTATATATTTATTTTAACTGTTTTGACTTTTGATTATATATAATTGTTTCTATTTATAATATTCTGCTGAAATTTGCAACTGCTTACCAGACATTCACTAATATATTTAAAACACTTCTTTGTGACTGCTTAGTGGATATCCATTAAATGTTACAAGTTCCAACAGTTCTTTGTATAACTCTAATGCTTGTCCTTATTGTGTGCTATTTTAAAAAGTATAAGAAAACTCTTCCTACTTTATTTTCTTTTATTCGTTCTTGTATTCAGATTGTGGTTTGGAGATTTCTTCAGAGATCAAAAGGTTCAGATGTACTAGCAACAAAGCAGGCCTTGTTGTTCATTATCTTGCTTCAGTATATTCCTAGATTTCTCCGAATGGTACCGTTGACTTCAGAGCTTAAGAGAACAGCCGGTGTCTTTGCTGAAACTGCATGGGCAGGTGCTGCATATTATTTGCTGCTATACATGCTTGCCAGCCATGTAAGTTTTTGTTTTTTTATGATGCTTAATTTTGTCAAATCCCTGCCTTATTCTATTTGAGCTGTATACAATCTCACGAGTTATGCTATTCTGGGTCTTTTCTCCCAATGATTATTTGCAGATAGTTGGTGCTTTTTGGTACTTGTTAGCTATTGAACGCAATGACTCATGCTGGCAGAAGGCTTGCAGTGACAATGATGTGTGCAATAAAAATTTCTTATACTGTGGGAATCATCACATGGAAGGTAGTGATTGGAATAAGACAAGTGAATCTATTCTCAAGTCAAAGTGCTCTACAGATGGTGATCCTCCCCCTTTTGATTATGGAATTTTTGAGCTAGTCTTGTCTTCTGGCATCATTTCATCTAAGAAGTTCATCTCCAAATATTGTTACTGTTTATGGTGGGGGCTCCAGAATTTAAGGTAATTAATTTTGTTTCCTTTTGACATTTGTGTGTAGTATTCCAAGACAGGCTAGCATCCATTAGAAAGACTGAAACAAATGTATTCTGTGTGAAGTCTGACCTGAATACTGATATACCAACCATTTCTGCAGAAGTATGTGTTTCTGAATGAAGTGATTATATTATTTCTAGTTTCTTATCAAACTAAGTATTTTAGTCTAAACAAATTAGATGGAAAAACTGTTGGCTATATTTGTATCAGTAACGGAGTAGTTGGTCTGTAACATAAATAAGTCTTGTTCTAGTTCCATGAAATCTCTTATTTTATTATGTTCATAGGATATATGGTTATCAGCATGTTCAAACATTTTCTGGCTGAAGTGTTTTATGGAAATACATGTTTACTTGAATAGATTTAGGCATTAGCCACCCTCCTATTACAAATGTGTAAAATAGAAAAAGCTGGAATGGTACCATGGGAATTGTACTGGCTGCTGAGTTGGAAGAGTGAGAGAAGAGCAGAGGTTTATACCAATCTGCACTCATGGCAAGGGATTTGGTGAGTTCTGGGTGTCAGTTAATATAGGAAAGAAAAGAGGATATGAGCATGGTATAGGAAGAATGAGTGCAAAAAGAAGCAAGGTTTGCACGTCCTTCATAGAAATGTTGTATTCCCCTTTATCTTCTATTTTTTGCTATTACAGAAACTGACAGTGTAGGTACAATCTATAACCTTTCTTTTTGATATTGGTTCTATATTAGTTCAGAACATGGAACGGTCTGGTTTCATGAATAAATTATCACTCGTCTAATTCTAGTTTCTACAAATACTTTCTGGAGTATATTTTAAATAGTAGGGCTTGTGGCTAAAGTATGTGCTTTATATTTTCAGATTTAGTCTTTAGAAGAAATTATTTGTTCGGATGTCCCCCCCTTCCCTCTCTCCCTTTCTCATTTTATATGCCAATGCCAACTTTTCGTTGACCTCACTGCAGTACACTTGGCCAGGGGCTTCAAACTAGCACCTACCCGGGGGAGGTTATATTCTCAATAGCACTAGCTATAAGTGGCCTCATCCTTTTTGCGCTTCTGATTGGCAACATGCAGGTATGCTTCAAATCACTGAACTTAACGTATCGTGAAAGTAAGATGATGGAAGTCTTGTCATTCAGTTTGTTCAGAACATGCTAGAGTTTCCATGGACTTGTATTTGTTCTGGTCAAATATACTGGTTACTTGTATAGTTGAATTACCCAGTGTGAATTTTCATGCTTATCAACAATATCAATATTAGATTGTCAAGATTAACTTATAGAAGAAGAATAATTAAATAAAATTCTCTTTAAGCTAAAATTAGTTTATGTGTAAATTAAAATCAACTTTTGGAAAAGCTAGTACTAGAGTTTTTATGGATTAGCTTATGCATAAGCTAATTTTAATTTTAGGAGAAACTTATTTCATTTTTCTCCTGCAAGTGCTTATGGAAGAATTTATCCAAATAGGGCCTTTGCATTAAGAAATTAAATCAAATTGACATTCACATGGACAGGCAAACAATGTGCAGCAAGCACTTGATATTTCTATTTTTGTTCTAAATATTATTTCTTCTTATCACATTATGGCCTTGCAAATATATAGCTTCTAAGTTTATGTCCATAAAAGTATGAAAGAGAAGGTTGTCTTTAGTTGACTTGATACTGAGGTTTTCTGTCGTTTCCCATGAACACAGACATATCTTCAGTCGCTCACCATTAGACTTGAGGAAATGAGAGTCAAAAGGCGTGATTCAGAGCAGTGGATGCACCATCGTTTACTCCCACAAGAGCTCAGAGAACGAGTGAGACGGTATGACCAATATAAGTGGCTGGCAACGCGTGGTGTAGATGAAGAAAATTTAGTTCAGAGTCTACCAAAGGATCTCCGGAGAGATATTAAGCGTCATCTTTGTTTGGCCTTAGTGAGGAGGGTATGCTTTCAAACACTTGAAAATAAACATAACACCAAGAAAGTCATCTATCTTGATTTTGTGACTATACAGGACCACCCTTTTTTGATAAACTAAGGACTGACTTATACTTAGAATAAACTTGTGGTAATCAGTTAAATATTTATTTATGGTTACTGTTTACAATATTTACAGTTAAACAGCCACTTAATCTTATGTGTATTTGGACTCCTTTTGCATGAGGATAACTATTTGGTTCTTCTATATTTCACTGACCGTCTAGATTTGCATTTCAAATTCTTTTAGACATTAATTCATGCAAAGGTCTCTCAGATTTTTTGGACTTGATTCTCTTAGATTACCTTTTCAAATTGTCTAGATTTGCATTTCAAATTCTTTTAGACATTAAATCATGCAAAGGTCTCAGATTTTTTGGACTTGATTCTCTTAGATTACCTTTTCAAATTGTCTAGATTTGCATTTCAAATTCTTTTAGACATTAAATCATGCAAAGGTCTCTCAGATTTTTTGGACTTGATTCTCTTAGATTACCTTTTCAAATTATGTTTGAGCTACTGAGTTTGTGAATTCGTTGATTGTGTTTCATGGATTTGTAGGTTCCACTATTTGAGAGTATGGACGAGAGATTGCTTGATGCCATATGTGAGAGACTGAAACCATGTTTATTTACAGAGAATACTTACATTGTTCGAGAAGGAGATCCAGTTGATGAGATGCTGTTCATCATACGTGGTCGCCTTGAGAGTGTTACCACAGATGGTGGGAGGAGTGGATTTTTCAACCGCAGTTTTCTGAAAGAGGCAGACTTCTGTGGGGAGGAGCTTTTAACCTGGGCCCTGGATCCCAAATCTGGTTCTAATCTCCCATCTTCTACTAGGACTGTTAAGGCATTAATGGAGGTTGAAGCTTTTGCCTTAACTGCTGACGAGTTAAAATTTGTTGCCAGTCAGTTTAGGCGCCTTCACAGTAGACAGGTTCAACACACTTTCCGATTTTATTCCCAACAATGGAGGACCTGGGCTGCATGCTTTATTCAAGCAGCATGGCGTCGGTATTCTAAAAAGAAAATTATGAAACTTCGTCAAAAGGAAGAAGATGCTGATGAGTCAGAAGGAACACATGAAAATGTTGGTGGCAGTTCCTACAGCTTTGGTGCTGCCCTGTTAGCCTCAAAGTTTGCTGCACACACTCTTCGTGGCGTACATCGCAATCGACTTGCTAAGACTGCCAGGGAGTTGGTGAAACTACAGAAACCCCCTGAGCCTGACTTCTCTGCAGATGATGCTGACTAAAATTTTCATGTATAACTACTCTATTAAAATGCTTGTTTTCGTTGACTATTATAATTGAATTTGTGAAGAAAGGTCGAAAGCAATGTATTATACAATTATCCTGGTTACAGTTGTAAGGGTTTCAAGACTTGTATGACTCTTCATCTGTTACCTTGTAAATTATAGATTATTATACATTAAGTAAACTGGCTTTCATATATAAGACTTGCCACCGGGCATGTAAAATGGTGTATTGACCTCAAGTTTATTATTGGAGCTACTGGTTGGCAGAATCAAAGTGTCTTATTTGTCATCCTTGTGTAATGTTATGTAAGTGACATTTAATATGCTTGCGGTTTTTCATTGGAATATAACTGAAGATAACTAAACCATTGGAATCATTCACTATAACTGAAGATGATGATAACTAACTAGGCAAGCATAGGGAACACCTAAAATTAAACATTTAACAATTCCTTTCGGTTGACAACCAATGTCTAAGATGAACGGGATGATAACTGAATTCATGGTTCTCATTTTGTAATAGGAAGCTGCATTCTTGTTCCTTTGTCGTCTGGCTCATCTCCTTTTTTCTTGCAATTATCCGCCTGGTATTACTTCAGCTTGCCTGTTGATAAGGCTAGCCATGTGCAAGCTTAGCATGAATAACATGTGCTCAGGTCACAGCAAAGTTGCCCTGTATTGCTGATTAAAGACCAAGCAAGAAGCTTACTGAAAACGGGGATAATAATTGTGCTGACTATTACTCAACCAGAAGCTTCCATGTAGTATACGAACCTAATTACTAATTAGGTAAATCGAGAATCAATCAGTCAGGTACAACACAGCTATACATTACCAATTTTATTTCCTTCCTCGTACTTTTTTGTTTTACAGCATGCTTTAAGCAATTAGCACAGCTTGTAGGGAAATCATGCTCTGTTCTATGAATGCAAGTGTCCATCAACATTCAACTATTCAAGTAAAAGTATTGACATAGATTACAATATTTATTTGTTAATACAGAATCTAAACCAATGTTTACATTTAGTATTTACTATTAGCAAGAATTCCTATTTTAGGCACTGGGGGTAAATATTCAAGATACTTAGGGGAGGGAAAGAAGGATACTAAGGAAGAATACAAAACATGGATGCTATGTAAGTACATCAGAGAAGACTAAAATCTCCTGTGCTTCAACTTAGAACCGAAACCACGGAACTAAAAATCGGCAAGGTTTAGTCTATTTTCACTGATGAATAGATCAGCCTTGTAAACCAGAAGCAAGCATAGAAACCAATGGTACCAGTCAACACAAAGAATGCATATGAAAGCAGCAGCATGTACCCGAAGTACAAGATTCCAGATATTGGTTTTGTGATCTCAAGTTTTGTGAAGAAGTAAAATACAGAATATAGGAAGAGGTAGAGTGCAGAGGAACCTGACGTCAGATATGACCTCCACCACCAGTTGTAGTCTTCACTACAAAGCTGAAAGTAGCAGAGCACAATTGTGATTTCGGCACAGGTGATAATGAGGATTACAAAGACGATGAACAGGAAGCCAAATAGGTAATAAAATTGATGTAACCAGATTGATGTGAGGATGAAGAAAAGCTCAATGAAGACTGCACCAAATGGGAGTATGCCTCCTATTAGAATAGCGGCTACATGATTCATGTACCAAGCTTGCTCCGGAATCTGCCTGGCTATCTTGTTAGTCTTGACAGGATCCTCAATTGCTGGGTTTTTATTAAACCCCACAAAGCCACCAACAAATACAAGTGGAAATGAGATACCGAACCATAACAAAAGAAGAGCAAACATTGTTTGAAATGGCACAGCCCCAGAGGACCTCTGCCCCCAAATTAGAGCATTCAGCACAAAGAATACAGCAAAGGCAGAGGCAGGAAACATAAAGGCTGTCCTGAACGAGATTTTCCTCCATTCTGTTCTCTTGAACATCTTATAAAGACGTCCCGAGGTATATCCAGCAAACACTCCCATGAATACCCAGAGCAAGAGCATTGCTGTCATCAAACCCCCTCTATTTGAGGGAGACAGAAATCCAAGGGCAGCAAACATCATGGTGACAAGAATCATTCCAAAAAACTGAACACCTGTTCCAACATATACACACAGTAAGTCTGAGTTTGATGGAGGCCTGAACACATCCCCATGGACAAGTTTCCATCCTGTCTCTTCTTGTGCTTCTTCCTGTGTCTCTAATTGATTGTACTTGGAGATATCGCGATAAAGTGTCCGCAACATTATCATAGCCACCATGCCCGATAGGAAAAGTACGATCATCAAAGAATTGACTATTGAAAACCAGTGAATCTGGTCATCGGCCATTAGAAGATACGTATCCCATCGATATGCCCACTTCACATCACTTGCCTACATGGTAAAAATTCCGTAGTTCAAATACAAATCAACACCTACGTCCAATTCTTAGTGCCACTCTGCTAATTCAATTGCATTGAATTGTGGTGACTAACCTCAAACTCAACATCATAGGTAAAAAGGATTTCCTTCTTGTCTTCAACCTCTTGAGGAGATTCAGAGCTGGTGACTAGCTTTTTTGCATGGGGATCACAAGTAGTTAAGCGGATATTCTCATTCCATTTTCCTTCATATTCATGCTTTACACTGAATTCATTGGAGTATTATTAACCACGAAATTAATAGATTAGCATAAAACTATATTAACAAACAGGTGGAAAAGAACTATAATATAACCTGAATGGTTTAACCTCAAATCCTACAATCCTGGACAACTGTGACTCTGGATCTATATGATACTTAACCACAAATGCTAAGTGGTTATGGATAAAATACTTGTCCTCTTTGATCTGTCAGCAGTAGAGTACAAGAGGTCAAAATGTAATCAAAACAATGGTTATAAAGTAATTGTCAGTGCAGCACTCAGCAAACTTGTACATACTCCAGAATATTGTCCCTTAAGACCAACTAGGAAGCCATGCAGATACACCATGGAAGATTCCTGATCAAGCCTTCTTATAGGAACAACCAAAGGAAGATTGTCTAGAATCCTGCAACAATGCAAGGATAAAATATCCTTTTGTCACAAAGACATTATTGCCACAAAGTTGCATGAGATATAAGCTTCAGGGTCATTAGTGCCTTACATGTTCACACGATACTCATCATCTATCATTTCCTTGAACTCTTGGGCTGTTTTTTCATCAAGAATTAGACGACAAACAACATTGCACAGCTGTGGTTCTCTCATTTTAAACTGGAAGAATCAAAATGTTTCAATATCTTAGTAGGGAAACATAATGAACAAAAGGCAAAATTTTAAGCCGGAACCTGTCCTAAAGATTTAAACCAACCACATAGGGAGAGTTTTCAATGCGGTCACCCCGGAGAACTTCCCCCAGATTTTCTGCACTGTCAAAAATGCGTTTTGGCCGACAATAAGGCAGTGAATAGTATGAGTAAGGAAGCTGTGTTTTTGTGGAAGTCAGTTTGTTCACTTTTACTCTCAACAGATCTCCCTGTCACCAATGAACACAATATAATAAATAAATATCACATTAGGAAAAATTATGGCTTGTTTATGTGGGTGATCACCTATGCATTAATTGAATTACGAGAATAAGCTGTCAACTATGAATAGGAAATGCAAAATATCGGTGCAATCACGAAATGACAAACATATAGTTATGCAAAGTTCCACATATGCCTTATACCTACAACTCCGACAATTATGTCATTGGCACTGCATGATGGAATCAGGATTAATGTAAACGAGCCTAGGAAACATGGGGATTTTCTCACTATTTTTCTGATTAACTCATCAAAATAACATCTTATCACAAAGATTTCAAATTACTTATCCCCTGAGCAAATGCAAATCATCAATTAAGAGGATAAAGTAAGGATCTACAACCAACAAGGTAAAAAAGAAGGGATAGAGAAACCATATAACCAACATGATCCATCACTGATCTAACGTGAAATTCAACGAGAAAAGGAATGAACAGACTAAAAATACTTAAAAAGAAAAGATTTTGAAGGAAAACAAGAAATGCAATGACCTTCCAGAAATCCTCAGGTGCAACACCAGGGAGGTAAAAACAGGTACATTGGTGGGCAATGAGTAGAATGAAAATGCACAGAAAGATGCATAGGTCACGAGCCAGAGGCTCTCTCGCCATTGTTTCCAAACAACACGCTCCACTCGCTCTGTTTCAATTCCCCTGTTTTGTTCTGATTTTTTTATGTTTGTTCGTTAAAATGCAAATGTTGTTTTTTTCAAAAAGTAGTTGAGACACAAAAGTGTGAGGATTTCAGAGACATTTCTAGCCCATGAGTATGACCATGACATGCGGCACTGAATGGATCACCATGACTGAGATCAGGACGCTCCACTCGTACTTCCAATTAAGTTCAAAACAATTACAATTAATAATAAATTTAATTTACAGTATATAAATCTTTTATATTTTGATAGTTTATCCAATAGTTTAAGTAGTATAAAGCAAAACACTTTTTAATCACAATTCTTCATTTTAATTTATTGGTAAATTTGTTAATTTCATTTATTAATATTTTAAAAATTATATAAGTAAAAAAATATGATTTAATATATATTTAAATGACAATGCATATTAATTAAATTTAAATTTTAATTGTATGATACTTTGTGATTAGATGTGATTAAACTCAAATTAACATGTATTAATAGTGTAAAATTTTTAATAAAATCAACAGATTTATTATAAATTAATGATTGTTAAATTTTTTACGCTGACTATACATTTAAAATGTTCTTTTTATACATACTTTAATTATTTTAATGTTTTTAAGTTCATCACTCATGGTTTAATTTAGAAGTTGTTTGTGTTTAGAGAGCATGAAATAGGTTGGAATAATTGAGTCGCACGATACTAAAGGTTTGGATTTTAAATTTTGAACCCAGATTAAATACAATCTTTTTTTTAGTCTGATTCAAATATTAACTATTTAGGTTTATCACCTTTTTTTATATAGAAAGGTTTATCACTTCTACTATACTAGTTGTGTTTCATTACATGTGTGTTGTTTATTAATGTTATAATTTAATTGGTATATACTGATATTTAATCATGACTTTTGATTTATGTAATTTTTAATAATGAATAAAGTCAACAAATTCCCATGAATGAAATGTTGGGACTCAATGTAAAAATATAGAAGAAATATAGAAAAAATTATTTAGCATTTTAACTAAATTTAAAACAAAAAGATAAAAATTTCTTTTGATTGAACCGAATAAAATTGAATTTCATATTATATTTGACGGAATCAAAATATAATTTTATCATCACATGGAATTACTTTTCTCCCTAGGAATCAATACAACTTGAGCTATGAAAAATTCGCTCACATGGAATTTCATATTTTCAACATAAACACTATCTCAAATAGTTCAACTATAAAATCCAAATATACACTATCTCATATAGCTAAAATCACCATCAATAAATATGCTAACTCAATTAGCTCACATCACAATACAAAAATTCGCTTAACTCAGTTAGCTCAAATCAAAATCAAATACACTTGATCTTAAATAGCTCAAAACCCAATTAAAATAAATGCTATCTTAAATAGCTCAAAACATAGTCAAAATACTCGCTATCTCAAATAAATCAAATCTCTCAATGACCAAATCACTGATCCATTGACAAAAATCAACAAAAGAGCTCCCCTTACCTATTTCTCCTTGAAAAAGCTGATTTTGAGGATAGAAGAGAATCCACCCACAGAAAATCACTCAAAATCTGACAAAACCCGAATTCAAAGAAAGAATTTTATAAGAAATAGGATTTCAAGGAAATCTCCCCTCAACGGGAATGATCGAGCTAAAAACGAATGGTAAAAGATCTGAGAACTTAGGATCAGACTTACCTATGAGGATCAACTCTCAGAATCAGGAATAATATAAGAGACTACATTGAAATTTGACACCTCTAGATGCCACATGCAAAGGAGAGAAGTTTGAGAAAAAAGGGAGAGACGTGAGAGAAACATAGTAGAAGGAAAAATGAGAAAGAAAAGGAGATCAAAGATATATATAACTATTATGATTTTTTATCTGAAATTTCCTTATAACTTTAATTTCAAAGTAAATTATAATAGAAACACACACGTACACACACACACACACATATATATATATATATATATATATATATATATATATATATCCCACATCTATATATATCCCACATCGAATTAATTCTTTGAATTATTCCGATACAATTTACTTACCTGATTAATTTAATAATCAAAACTGAAATTATATTTAGTTTCTCTTTTTATTCACTTCACACCCTTTTTCCTATTATTTTAAAACTAGGATCTCACAGGGGTGCCCTTGGGATGTACCTGGACAACATCTATTTTGTCATAAAGGTCAGGTAGACTCTAGACAATAGTTGTTAGATGAGTATGTTAAGACTTCAGTTGGTTATTAGATAGGTCAGATGGACACCAGACACCAATTGAGAGAAGTCTTTTCATCATTATTTTTTATGATTATATGATAAAGTAGTAGTGAAGAAAATGTTAGCATTATTTGGGATGTTATATTTATTCTTGGATATTTATTTTTTTGAATATTTTCTATATAAGGTAAAACTTTATTTTGTTTTTCTATTTATTTTATTTTACATTTTCAGCTATTTCAACAAATAATTATACCAAACACTTATGATTTAGGTTATGTTTAACAAGATATTTTAGTTAGCTTCTAACCTTTTTACTAGTTGAAAAATTTGTTTGACTCTTTGGAAAATAAGCTTTTTCTAACAACTTTTAGAGTATGTTGAAATGTTAGTTCCAATAACATTTTTTGAGAAGCTAGCTTTTAACTTTTTATGTTTATTTCTTTTTTGTCCTTAAATATATATTATATTTTATTTTTAATCTTTTTGTAAGATAAAAATTTATTATATTTTTCTATTAATGTAATTTTATATTTTCAGCTACTTTAACTTATAATTTTACGAAAAGCTTATGATCCACTAAGTCATCTTAACTTTTTGCTACTAACTAAATTTTCAATGTTCAACTAATTTTGCAGTTAATTTTACTAAACATAGCCTTAGTAAGCTAGTTTAACAATTTTCAACTATCAATTTTTAACTAGCTTTCCAACTTTCAATTATTTTTACCAAACTTATCCATAGAAGGGAAGGAGAGGGAGAAAGGTACAAGAAGAGAAATTAGTGTTGATGAGAGGGAAGGAGAATAAGAAAGACACGTGAAAGAAAGAGATGGAGCGAGGAGAAGTATGAAAGTCAAAATGGGCTAGAACCTTGTGGGCTAATCTAACATGTCGTGAGTTTGAGTCAAGTTGGGCAAAAAATACGAACCAAGTTAAGGGTGATTGACCTAAGTGAATAATTTTTTTAGAGATAATTACCTGAATTGGTCTATTTTAGAAATATATACCAAGGTGAGTTTGTTTTAGGGTTTGACTTGGTCAAATCGCAATTCCCAATTTTAGTTTAAGGAAAGTCAGACACAACTTTATTAGGACCACACACTGCACATGGGGAAAGTAATTTGCCCCCTTAAAATGACAGTTCGTAATTGCAATTTAAGGGTGTTGTTCCCTCAACCTAGTACACTTAGCTTCTAACCAATAAAATATTCTTGGGACACATAAATCGTAGATACGAATTATGGTTTATGTGGAGATTTTTTTTCTCCCTAAAAGGCAGATGTGATGTGAACTAGGTGGTGCATTGTCCAATTGTGCTAAAATTGCAAGTTGCAACTGGGGTTTTAGTAAGGTTTGTCCAATGTGATAGTATACCTTAAATTATGTGATTTCTATGCATATGATTTTCTAAAATATGGTGTCGTCTTTTCATGCTCCTCTCACTGGCTCCCCTGAATATTTTTACTTTCTTAGTATTGAGTAAGCATAGGCTACGCGATTTATTTGTCATGAATGATTACCAATTTTGTTTTAGGAATATCATGCATTAGACATACGACAAAGGCGGACAATGCACCACTAGACACTAAAATTGTTGTTACGAGTTGCAATTTTAGCACGATTGAACAATGCACCATGCAATTCACATCACATTTTCCTTTTAGGGAGAAAAAATATTTCCACATAAATCACAATTTATATTTGCGGTTTACATGTTCCAGAAATATTTTATTGGCTAGAAGCTAAATGTATTGAGGCTGAGGGGACAACACCCTTAAATTGCAATTACAAATTAAGGGGGCAAATTACCTTTTCCATGTACAGTGCGTGATCCTAATAAAGTTTCGTTAAACTGTAATTAGAAATTGCAATTGTGACACCACGTGGACAAGCAACTTACATGGCCCTAAAAATGCAACTAGGAATTGCAGTTTGACCAAGTCAAACTTCAAAACAGACCCACCTTAGTAAATATTTCTAAAATAAACTCATTCAGTTATTATTTTTAAAAAATGACTCACTTAGGTCAATCACCTCTTAGCTGATCAAGTAAAAAATGTTGGATTGACTCACTTATAACTTGACTTATCTAAGTTGAACTGGTAGTGGGCTGGGTTGACTTATCAACTCGCCTAAATTTTATTTTTTACTATTTTGTGAACATGAAATGTTTGTCATTTTTTTAAATTTTAGACTATTGTATTGTTTATTTGACTTGCATTCTATGATAACATGTTTTCTAACTTTTGATATTAGTTAATGAGTTTAACACTTATAGACTACTAGTGTAAAAGAGTTTTACATTGACATTCAATCATAATCATTTATTTACATGACTTTTAAAGTCTTAATTGGTAAAGTCAAACAAACTTACCATAAATAAATAGTTGTGATTAAATGTCAGTATAAAGTTTTTTACAAGTGTTTTTCTCTTAGTTAATTGATATTTTATATTCTTAATTTAATATTTTTATAAATGTAAATTTTAGTGAAAAACTTTGATGTTCACTTAGAAAAAAATAATCATTGTCAATCTCCAAAGTTTGATTTTCAATATCTAAATATATGGAATAACAATTTTTCTTTTTATCTCTAACAAAAAAATTTTTATTAGATAATAAATTTCTAGATGTTACGAACATTATTTAACTAATATTCTTTATTTTTAAACTCAAAATTTAAAAATAATATCACAATTAATTATTTTTAACTTTTAAAATTTTGCTAAATAGCTAATTCTTTTATAGAATTTAAATAATTTTTTCAATTTTCAATACACCAAATTGTTCATAACTAAAAATAAAATGGATAGGATTGAATCTACCCGTCTATAAAATAGGCTAGACACATTGACCGGACATATCATTTATTCCATTCTTAAGTCTTAACATACTTGAGTTTTAAAACTTTCCAACAAAACTACAACAAAATACAATATAGGGAATTTCTCTCTGCACCTCCATACTTTGTCCCTACACCTTCATAACCCTATGAAATGTCAAAAATACCCTTAAATAAAAAAGTTAAAACTTCGTTCTCACACACTTTTTTACAAGTTCGGATTAGTCAATCCGAACTTGTAATTGTAAATTTTTTTACAAGTCTATATGGGCTCATCTTGACGTGCAAAAAAATTTGCTGATGATGCTCTTAGTTAGTTTTCCTTGTGGCGAGAAAGAATGCCAATGTTAGTTGTCTTCCTCCTTACTCTTCTCAACTTGCTTTTCTCTTCTAAGGTACTTCTCTTTCACTTGTGTGTACTTTTACTCTTCCCACTTTTTGCTATTGAAAATTCAACTAAATGGAAGACTATCTCAACATAAAAATGTCCTGTGTTTGGTAGCCTTAGTTACTAGTGTAACTTTTTCCTCTTCGTTGCTAGATGTGTAAAGTAGATGTTATCATTGATTGTGTGAAGTTTACACCACATGTGAAAAAAATATGTTGGGATTTATAAAAAAATTTATAATTTTTTTATAAGAAATGTGCGAGAGAAGTAGTTAAATTTTTATTTTTTTTATATAAGATATTTTTGTCATTTAAAAAAATTACGAAAGTGCATAAAAAAAACTATGGAAGTGTTGGAAAAAATTCAAAGTGATTATGTGTATCAAACTGTCCCCATGCTTGATGCTTCTATGAGAACTTTCAGTATTTGTTTGGTTATGAAAAAATAAATAGAGCAGATAGAAATAGAAAAATAATTAAAAGAATAGTTAGAAATTTTTGAAAACAAAAAAAGATAGAAATGAGAGTAAAGTACTGTAGATCCCACCGTCGTGAACTCCATACCGTGCGTTAACTTCGTAGATTGTGCGCATTTTAAATTATGAATTAAAGTAAACTTGTAAAGCGAATAAATTGAAATTTGTTCCTGCCAATCTAACTAATTTCAATATAGTATTTAATGACATGGATAAAAAAAAATACAAATCACGCGTATATGGTGAATCTGAAAAAAAAAATACAAATCAAGGACAAGGTGTCTTATCTCAATTGCTTCAATCCAAAAATCCAAGAGATGATTTATCCGTTCTTTTTTAGCCTGTAACTAATTTTTTATATAGAAAAATATTCTATCAAATTTTCTTAAAATAAAAAACTTTAATAACATTATTCAATTTTAACTTTAAAGAAACGGAGTATTAACAAACTTTGTGATGTAATTTAATGAAGAAACATATTAGAGGTTACATTAGAGGTTATTCAAGGTTCTTAAAAAATTTTTAGCATGTTAGTTTTTAAATTTTTTTTGTTTATATGTATTTAAGAACTAATTTAACATTGAACGCAACTCCAAACATCTAAAGACTACACCTCACAAATACTGAATTTTAATTTTCTAATTTTGAAATCTATAAAAATAAAAACTAATTTTAGTTTTAAATTTTCAAATCTTTAAAAATATTGTTTTAATTTTAAAATTTAAAATATTATCTTTAAATCTTAATTACATTATATCTTTCCTCTTTAAAGCTAAAAAATTATAATCCCGATAACTGACAATCAAAAGTGATGATTGGTAACAGGAAGTCTGTGACTGACGATTAAAAGTGATGGCAAGTGACAAATGACTATCGATCAAAGAGTGATGGTGAGTAACATCTGACGATGAACTTGAATAAAAATAAAATAAAAAATATAAAAACCAAATTTTATTATTTTTGAAATTGAGTAAAAATTATTTAAAAAATAACTAAAAAACAATATCAAAGTCAAAGTTGACAACTAAGACTAACAATAAAAAATGACAGTAGGTGAAAGTCATTCGACCATGTTTCCAAACATATAGATAATTATTAGGAGACTGATTTACCTAAAAATTTGATTCAATGATGTAAGTACTGGTGCCTATGAATTGTAAGAACCAAAATAATAATTTGCTCGTCATTTAATCCATGTTCTGGATGTAACAGATCATATGTCATAAATATCAGAGCATTCTTAAATCAAGTTTAAAAGTGCATTTGAGAATGAACCGCAGGAACGAGATAAATTGACAAGCAAATTAAATTAACATATGTTTCGATGATACATGATCCTCAATTAACATATGTTGCTGATAATAATGTGTCCGCACTTTTCAGAAGCACACATGTAGCATACTTCAATATTCCTCCCTCCAATACCACTACAAAACCCCACTTTACCAACAAAAGACATTCATGTTGGAGACAGCTACAAACAGGGAAAAAAAAAGGGAGCACATCAAGGAAACACCAGATATGGTAAGAAAAAAAATTAGGTATCTTCTTGTACAGGTGATTCTAGCATTCTTACAGTTCGAGGAAGCATAAACTCAGCAAATATAGGAAAATGAGATGATGGATAATAGCCATCAATATTATCATTTACCACTTCACAAGAGACAGGAATCAGAGATCTGCCTCTGAAAAGGATCCAATCAATGTGAAGATCCTGTGTTTGGCGATCCCAGCAGAGGCAGAGAGCTCTAAAAATTAACTTCAGAAATTCAAGGGCTCCTTGTTTGTCACCTAATAGCAGCAGATAAAATACTCAGTAATTGAAAAGTCATATCAGGCCAATAAAATAAACAGTTTAATGTCCGTATGAACTTACAGGGTAACCTATGATTCAATCACAACTCACTATTTATATGACTTTTAAAATATTGAATGGTAAAATTAATAAACTTACCGTACATGAAGAATTGTAATTGAATGATAGTTATTTATACTGTTAGTGCATGGATATTTTTCTCTAAAATAAATAACAACATAAAAAAAGGACAGAGAAAAACTACCCTTAAATCTATGATAAGTGCAGATTAGGGAATCATTTTTCTCTAATCCGCACCATTTATGACTTTTAAAGTATTGAGTAATAAAGTCAATAAATTTCTCATTACCAAAGGGTTGTGATTGAATAACAGTATAAAATATTTCTTTACTTTCAATGCATAAATATTTTTTTCTAAAATAAATGACAATGTAAAAGCACAGAGAAAAATTACCCTTGAATCCATGATAAGTGCGGATTAAGGAAACATTTTTCCTCACACGAGCACTAGGCCATGCATCCCTCATATCCCCAACAACACCATGCTCTCTGCACTCGGTTATGTAAATACATATGTTACACACCACTTTACGGTAGTCAGTATTTCTTTACAGAATCCAATGTAAATGAATAGCATGGTATAAAGTTGAAGTTGATGATAACAAACAAGTGGAAATATATGTAATAAGAAACTACCATATTAAGAAATTACCTTGATCTTCCAAGAAGAAAGCGTCCAGTAGTGGATTCTTTTTGTGTATTGAATCCTCCACAGTAAACAACTGGTAGGCTAGGGGGTAAGGACGCAATGTGCTGCCATGTAAGTAAAGCACTTCGCCTGCGAGCACGAGGACTAAATTCATCCATGTTTGTATTTACTATCTGAAATGAGAATCCAGGAGGCTCAACTCCTTTCAATTGAAATGTGTGGACATGATGTCAAGGAACCAAGTGATCAAAATATTGTGCAACAAAAGTAAAGCACATTTTGAAAACAATTGAAGCTATAGTTTCATTTCTAAATCATAAGGATATAGCCCATGTTGCAATGCAAGGAACTTCCGAACCCCATGACATGCTTCCAGGAACAGAGGGAGACTCAGACAGCCAAAAGGTTCCACCTTCTAGAAGTTCAACCTTTATTTAAGGTTGGGAAATTTTGGTAATCCAATTAGTTCTGAAACCAGTTAAATAAAAAATAATACCAGATAATAGTGAAACAATCTCATACTTTTTCCTTATCATAGAAGATAGTGCAATGCTCATCCGTAGTGTCTTGGGGCCCTTTCCGTGATATCCCAAACTGATCATAACCTGAGTTTTTTTTTACCAAAGTAGAAGAATCAATTTAGAAACAAAGAAATATTAAGCACAAAAAGGGCTTGATTACAATTACCTACTTAAAAGACAACACTCCTCACCTTAATTTTTAGAAAGAAAAATGTAACAAAGTGAAGTGAATTACTTATAATGTCTAATGTTGACTTGAGCTAGTGCTGAAGGCAACTACATTAAAATAGAACCCTTCTTCGTAGCAGGATTGAAAATGAAGTCTCCACTTAATAAAGATCATTGCCCTTCTTATTGCCTTCAGTAACAAGCACTATCACAATATAAAAAAGACCATTTTTCTCTAAGAGCTTGTACATTTACATAATAGATAGAACACATCGTTGCATTTGATCTAGTAAGCTCACCAAAACCAAACAAGATTTTCAGAAGTGGTGAAAAGGCAAGGTCATAGATATTCTTGTGAAGGGCATTATTATAGCTAGTTTACAGTTGTTGTCAGGTCTAACTAAGAGTTGATAACTACCATTGGTAAGCACATTATCATGATAATGGTAATCTCGTATATTTTAAGCAGATTTTAAGCAACATGATGGATAACAGCACCTTATTGAGATATTCTCTTTGTAACCATTACTATATCCTATAATACTTCAACAAGGCTATGTATGGCCTATGGCACATACATTATATCAAATAAGATACAAAATATGCCTTATGTCAAATAAGATACAAAATATGCCTTATGTCAAATAAGATACAAAATATGCTAGTGAACAAACTAAGCCCGCAATTAATTTTTCAGAAGCCGAACAATAACTTACTGAAATTCAAAAGGTACTTTACCTGGCAAACCCTGCTGGAGAAAATCCAATTGTGTTTTCACTCCTGAATCCAAATGAATACAAAGAGGATAAATAAATTGAATCATAATAATCAAAGGACAAACAGCATACCTGTCATCATATTTTTTAATAGATCAGATCAATCAATCCGAGGGAGAGAACTAGAGAAAGGGAGATAATGATACACAAACAAGGCAATAAAACTTCAAATCCCCCCCCCCCCCCAAAAAAAAAACAGCATTTTCACTGGGCAAGAAATTGCATATTAAAGCAAGCTTAATCCAGCATGATCAAGAATCATGTAGCAAAAACCGTAACCCAAATCGCAGGAAAGCAAGCATTTTTAGCAACCTGAAATGCAAATTAAGAAGAGAAACCTTGTTGGGTACAGAGGATGATGGGTGAGTAACTGGTAATAACGCTTATGCACAAATCCCTTCTCTTCTCCCACGAATTAGGACTGTCTTGTGGCTCATCATCATGGAGATTGAAGGTCATAACAGTCAATGCAACACTCATTTTTCTTCCCTCTCTCTTTGCCCTTCTCTCTACTTCATAGCTAATCGAATGAAAGAATAACGAATGCTTGAAGAAAGAAAAGAACAAATGTTGAACAGGTTGTCATGGTCTTATATATATATATATATATATATATTATATAATCTTTGTCATGGATTGTAGGCACCCTTTCAACCAAAAACACCAGACAAGGAAAAAAGGGAGATCTTTTTTTCTTTTTCTTTTTCTTTTTTCTTTTCTTATTTTGGTAGGTGTGAAACAAAAACGGTTTGTTTGAAACGAAGTTAGCGAGGTCCACAGTGCAAGGTCCAAGGATGCCCCCCTTCTTGCTTCTTGCTTTGCTAATTGCTATTTTGCTCTACACAGCACTCCAACCAAAATAATAAAGATACACCCTTTATTCTTTTTCTTTTTTAATTTTCTTTCTTATTTCAACCTTTATTTTATTTTTAAAAAGAGTTTTTTTTTTATTTCTTGCTTATTTATTTCAATTTGGTAATATTTAAACTTTTTATATTTCACAACTTTGATTTTAGTCTTTTTAATATTATCGTTTTAGGGAGAGAATAACCCAAGTAGATAATATAAGGACTATAAAACTAAGAAGACAAAAAAAAAAACTTTATATTTTAAGAACTAAGATGCTGTTTAAGTAAATATATTATAAGTTAAGATGTTTTTCTTTTCTGCAAAGTTAAGTATTTTTTATCTTTAAAATGATTAATTTTGGTTCTTAACTTACTTTTCGTATGATTTTTCATTCTTCTAAAATTTGAAATCATTATTTTTATTTTTATTACAGTAAAATGAGTTGTTTATTTTTTTGCTTCACGCAAAAAAAATTAATTTTTCGTTTTCATCCTTCCAAATTTTAAAATCAATGTTGGTAATTCAAAGGAAAATGAGTCCCATGTACACATGACACAATACATGCTGATGATAATATGCATTAATTGGTGCAACATGAGATTATCATATAGCATTATGTTAAACGGAAATGAATTTCCTTTTTTTCAATTTCTTATCATTTTCTATATTTTTAAAAAATCTAATTAAATAGAAATGATATAAATTTTATAAGATATAATATTTATATACTCAAAAGCTAAGTAATGAAAGGAGATGAAGAGAAAGGAAATAAAGAAAATCTTAATCCATATTAAATATATCAAGTAGGTATAGAACATTTATTTTATCTTCATTACATATTCCAGCAGTATAAAATTTTATACTTATCTTCATATATATACTTGTTTGTAGGACTTATTTTGAGATTTTATGGATGGATGAAATTATAAATAAAATTCATTTATATATAAGTATTTTGAAAAAAGTATTATATTGCTTAAAAAATAGATACTTAATTTTATTAAAAATTATATAATTTCCTAAATTAAATAAATATTTAATTTTAACAAATTAAAAATATCATAATTTTTATTTAATATACTCATATAATATTACCTATCATTTTATTTATCTTTCTAAAAAAAATTGTATATTATGAAAAATCAGTAACTCCTAACATTAAAAAATAGATATATACAACATTTATATATAATTTTTAATAATAATTTCATCTCTTATAAGTCTTCAATTTTATTTCTCTTTTCATTTTACTTTCCTTTTTCGTTATGTTTTCTATTATAATTCATGTTTAATTTTTGTTTTTGACAAATTATTTTCTTCATTTCTTCAATTATTGATTATTTAAATATTTTTTCTTTTCATTCTTGTATTAAAGATAATTATGAAAATAAAATATGTTTGAAATCTAGCTTAAATAACAATTTAGTCTATAAAACATGATTTTTAATCATTTAAAATATTTCCTACTTTTCTCTTAACAAAATTATTTTAGTCCTTATTTAAATTTTTTTTTATTTTAATTCTTGGTGTCAAGCAATGATATTAATTGAACAATGTTAATAGTTACTTATTGTATCATTAAATTTTTGTGGTTTTGATAAATATGAAAGACAATGACATAGAGATTTTTAATAACAACTAATACATTCAACTAATTTAGCCAAACTCCTTTAACAAGTCTAAGAGAGATAGATCCATGTGTCGTTGTTTAAAATAATTTGTTAATGAATAATTAAAAACACTATTTTAGAATAAAAATTATTAATAAATAATTAAAAACAATCTATTTATCTATATACATATGTAAAGGAAGTTTGAACCTTTTGTAGTCGTTGATCATAACATACTAAAATGACCTTAAATAAACTTATTAAAGCAATTTTATAATATGAATATAAGAAACTTAAATATATTTAGTAATATTTTTCTATAACATTTCTAAAATATATTTTATTTATTTTTCTAAGACATCTTCTAGTTGATGTTATTTTATCATGTTTTTTCTTAGAAGTTCTTTAGATGTTTTGATCATTATAGTATCATTTTATTGGGTTATGTTATTCCACATACTTGATGAGAAATATTGAGTAACATGAATGATATAATGATATTAATATATATGGTTAATATATGATTGTTTATAATTGTTATTCTAACTTATTGATTCATATTTTGATTATTGATTAATATCATCCCAGTGGAATGATTCCTATTTGATTAATTATTATAACTGAATGAAATTATATTGAAATGGATAAGTTATATTAATCATCAAAAGTTTATTTGAGGGCTACTACCTATCGTAGAGGGTTATAAATTAGGACAATTCATGTGGCAATGCACACACTTATGTGGAACAAAGCTTGTCTATTGTCAAAGTCACTTGGAGAAACATGGCATGAGAAAACAGTAGTATATCATTTAGATATGCTGTAACATCCTTTATTTAGAAAAATAAAATATTAATAAAAGGTATAATTTATATTAATAAGTTTAAATTAATTTAATATTTGTATTTATCAAAATAAATTAAAAATTGATTTTATAAAATAAATATAAATGTAAATAGTAAGATAGTTTGAAGGTTAAATTTGAGTCTAGTGTTAAAAAGTTAAATCCAATTATTAACCTAGAGTAACTCGAAGAGGTTAAAGTATTGCGCTTCAGTTTTATGTTTCTGAATATGCATGTTTGAAAAAAGGTTATATTTGGGAACTTAAGGACACACTTTTCTCACCCAAGATCATCATTTGAGGTAAAAGTGTGAGAAATTATTTCTCATGTGGCATGTATAGAGAAAATGGGTAGTAAAACGATCCCTAAGCTTCAATAAGTTTTATGTACGTCATTGAAGGGTTATGAACATCCGAAGTAAGTGCTGATAACATGTTTTGTACATAATTGTATGAATATATTGTTTGATTCAGTTATAATTTTGAACTTAAAAACAGAATGTTTTCTTCATGAAATTCATGTGTATTTGGTGTGTTGGTTGTTAGGATCATAAATTATCAGATAAAATATACTAGATATAATGATTATGTTGACATTGAGGTTTTCTTTTTTTATACCCTAGAAACTAGCAATAATAATGAGTGTGTGTATTAATCCATTGGACTAATGATATATTGTTGGATTGTAAGGGAAGTTAAACATTTATTTTTTATTTGGGAATTCTTGTTTAATGATGTGTTCGTGCAATTTGGTTTATGATTACTATTTTTTTGGACTTGTATTGAGGTTTAGAATGAGTTTTTAGTCCTTTGTGATTGATTTGATGGATTGAAAATTATATGCATGTTGTTTGGATTCGTAAACCTTATGCATATGTGCAACATATATATGTGAAATATCTCACATGGGTGTGAGCAACACACAGAATGAGAATGTGCATCATGACTTTTCCTACAGAGTTATGGAACATACCACAAGGTTATGGGAGACATGCCAAAGAATAAAATATATTTATGATTATTTATGACATTATTTGTTATGGTTTAGATATTCATTTAATAGATTTGTAAGTTTTATTCAATTTTCATTTTCATTTGCTTCTATGAATGCTATTGATGATTAAATGATGAGAAACAATAATTATACGATTGGTTGGTGAAATTGATGATTATGATAGTAGAAATAGAATGGTTGAATGTTTGGAGTTAGAGTTATAATTTATGAGTCTTAAATAAGTTGAACACTTGTTATTTGAAAATTTTGGTATCAATGTACCACAATGTTTTCGTAATATATTTCTATGTATTGAACCAAATCAATTTCTATTCATTGGGTTAGAAAGTAGACATTAGAGACTACAGTTTAGGCTCAAGAATCTCATAAAAATGTTAACAATTGACGAGTTATGTGAGTTAGAAGTTGAGTTTCTAATACAGTGCAAAAAACATATGTTTGTGTGTGATAAGTCCTACTTAGTGACCTAAACAACCTTATTAGGTTTTGTGTTCCCAATAAAAGTTATAGCATGATATGACATCTTTTCAATGGAGTTGGAATCACTTAAAAAAGATGTATATAACATAAAATAGTGAGTAAAGGTTAAACTGACAAATTTGGGGTTAGTTGCCCTAGGTTTGTAATTTTTAAAAATAGTAGATGATAAAACTAACTTTGACATCAAAATAAAATTTAGTTAATTTTATTTTCTTTCTAATAAAATTTTTACCACTCTTATATCATTATTATAACTATAGGTATTGTATTTAGACTACATGATATAATAAAATAATAAGATAAGGGATAGTTTGTGAATTGTAATGGCTTTGAGTGTTGTGGCATGAAATATTATGATGTATCTTATAATTGTGGTGTGGTAAATGATTGAATGTTTGAAAGTTATTTGGGATGCATGGAATGGGGATTTACTCCACTGTATGATATTGACATCGATTATAAATGGAGTATAGTGTAGTGATGACAATAGTCAAAATGTATGCTGACAAGGTGTTATCCCGACTCCGGTTAGGGTTGAATTGTGATGACATTATTAGATTATTGTGATGTATCTTATAATTGTGAGTGTGGTGAATGATTGAATGTTTGGGAATTATTTCAGGTCCGTGAATTAGGAATTTGTCCCATTGTGTGATACTGATGTTCATTTCAATTGGATGTATAATGTGTTGATGATGATGGTCAGGGTGTGTGATAGAGAATTTTATATCCTTTTTTTAGTCATCCTAACTCTGTATTTGTTTCTTAATTTTTTATTTTAGTTCATTTTCATATTTGGGTCGCGTTTGAGCCTTTTCATATTTGTTCTCTTATTTTGCAGTTTAGGGGACTTTTTTGGAATGGACTTTGCATTGGGTCAGTTGTTCTGTATTTTGTATTTTCGTATTTTTTATGTATTTTTGTATTTTGTATTTTTGTAACTTTTCTTTAATTGTAATCTTTAGTTTTATTTTCTATTTTTTACACTAATTTTGTTTAGCCCTTAGCCCAATTTAGTTCACACATTTAGGCTTGTTGTTTTAGCTTCCTCTACAAGTTTTAGGGAGACAATATAAATAGGTTCTCATAACAACATGAAAAGACTTTTGGCTCATTTTAATGTTCAATTTTCAGAATGGGTTTTCTTAAACTTCCTTTACAAGTTTCGTTTTCTCTTTTCCACCTTCTAGCTTCTCATCATGCATGGAAGGCAAATTTTTGAATCGATTTAAGGTTTTCGGTGCAATGTGATAATAGTATGAATTTTGATTTCTTGTTGGTTCTTTTTCTTGCAAATTTTGTATTTTATTGCTCTTTTCTCCTTTCCACTTTGTATAGAATTTCGATTGGATTTTGATATGAATTGTTAAGGATCGATTTAGATCGATGATTCGAATTGCAAGAGGCTAGGCGATCTATTGAGAACCTAATTCAACATATTAGATTTCAGAAAATTCAAGAAATTTTAGGGATTGAGATTGTGATCCGATTCAATTGAATTACATTTAAGTGTTAATGCAATTTTGCAGGAATATTAGAATTGTGATTACTCAAATTGTAACATCCTCAAATTTTAAAATACAAATATTTGAATAATAATTCAGTTAAGAGAAGATTAGGTTGTTAAAAAAAATATTAAAAAATAAAACGATCAGCATTTTTGAATAATAAGAACAAGATAATATTACTTTTAAAATATAAATAAGATAAAATAATATATTTTATTTTGTTAGATAAAATTAAAAGATTAAACTGTTACGATTTTTAAATGAAAAAATAAGTTAAGATAATGTTACTTATAAAATAATAGTAAAATAAGATAAAAGAATATTTTATTTCATTTTGAATTTAAACAAAAAACTAATCTTTTATAAAAAAAGAAAATATAGAGAGGGGAAAATCAACCTTAAGCTATTATATATAGGGTTAAGTTCCATCAGAGAATTATAGATTAGTTGACTATTCAAGAGTTGAGAAAGAAGAAATGAGAGAAGGCCAAATTATAGTGGTGAGATATCGCTTCAAGAAATGAGTAAAACACCTTTTTTAACCATCCATGGTGTGATTTTATTAGTTGTTTTTTTGTGTGTGTAGTGTTTGAAAATTGTTTTGATAATTGTTTGAGATACCTTCATTTGGAATGAGGGTGAAAATTGAGATACATCCATCTGGGATAGATGTATGAGATACCTTTGTTTAATACGGGAAAGATTAGATACTTTCATCCAGGATGGAGAAGAGATTCTAGATACCTCCACAATAGTGTGGAGAAGACAATGAAACGTCATTGTATGGAATATGAGCTCATAGACCCTTTTGATGAATCTGTTAAAAACAGTGGTTCTGGGAACCGTATAATGGGAGTGGGAGTGAATGATCTTGAACATCGTTATATTTTTGTGAATTGTGTGCATTATGAGTGTGCTAATTAAAAAACTCTTCTTTTATTATGTTTATTAATTATTCATATTAAGGATTATTTGAAATAGAATTATAATTTGTGTTTAAAGAAAATATCTTTTATTGCGGGTACCATGGTTGTTTTTCCGTATTCAACATCAACTGATAACGACGCTATTTACAAACCCTTTTAAAACACCTGTTTTATTCACTAAGATTTCCATCTCATTAAAAGTGTTGTTTTCATAGCGTGAGGGAGAAGTTTTTGGAGTCGAGGGAGAGCTGAAGGTTGAATTTCTTATTAATTAAAATTTTCTTTTAGTTTTGGTTTGTAACTATTTTAGGATGAATGTTCTTGTAGTTTTTGTTTTCTAGAGGTCCAAATTTGAGGATTATATTTTATTTTTTTTGTTAGGATTAATGTATTTATTTACCTTATTTTAATACAAAATTTATTATTTTCTTAAAATTCTTTACTATTTTTATTATGGGTTATTACTGTAATAACATATGTTACATAAGCGCATCATTAATAACCTTAGATTAGTGTTTTCTTTCTCTGTTCTTGATTCCGAAATTGTTTCTTGCAATTAGAACCCCCCAATTCTCTAACATTTTATAGAATCTAAAACATATATGTTTTGTATCCTTGAGAGATGACCTAGGTTTGTTCTCTATATTTCAAAATTTAGGGAAAACTAGTAATTTGATATTGACAAGTCTTTATCAATGTGGCTAATGAGGTGTTATCCCAACTGCGGTTGAGGTGGAGTGTATAGCATGATTAGATGTTGACATTATGATTTATGTTGATGATGATGGCCAGGGTGTGTCTGGCAAGATGTCATCCCAATTATGGTTAAAGGTGGAGTGTGATGACATTATTAGATATTGATATTACAATTTATGTTGTGGATGACATGATGCGTGAGTATGACAGTCAAAGAAGTTTTGTGAGGATCACATATTATGTGATGCTCTAGAACAGGTCTTCTTGGGTTGTTTTGTATTGCACGATTGTACTTATGTGTTACTAGCATAGAAGAGGATTCACTTAAGTGGACTTATGGTAGGATGGTTGTACTTATCTGATACTGGCATAGAAGAGGACCTCTTTAGACATGTACCTGAGAGAGCTTGCATGAACCTGCATTGTATGAGCATCATTAGCATGAATGAATATATGTTTATTCTTGTGCTTTAGTTGGATTTCCTATCCTCTCTATATGTGCCTTAAAATGTGTGAGATGTATTCTCACCCCTTACTACTTGTTGTTGCATTTTGTTTAGGTTGAACACCAATTTTAGGTGAGCAAGATCTTGATCATATCATGGATGATGAAACTTCAACTTTCTTTACCTATTTCCATTGGGATGCTTTAATTAAGTGTGACATTGGACTAAAGAGGATTAATTAATATTTTTTCATCATGTTTATGAATTATTTAAAGTTTCATTATGAGCTTTATTAATTGAGAATCTTATAAAGACAGTTTTTAGAACTTAACATGTTTACTTATATATCTATGTTTTGTTATATCATAGTTTTGGAAAATAAGTGTATATTGCATTATGTGAATCATTTTACCTAAATATCAAGTTTAATATTTAAATGAACAAATTTTTATATTATTTTCTAATTAAAGAATAAAGTGTTTCGGTACCGATACTCATTCCTCCCTGGTCATGACTTATTAAAAAGTTTGAGGGGAAAATAATTTAAGAATAATATGATTAAAAGCATGTTCATTTTAAGAAGTGAACAAATATAACTCGTCAACCACCACTATTCACCATATCTGCCACTCTTGAATTGAGTAATTCAACTTTCTCATAATGGCAACCTCCATAGTTTCTCCCCACTAACTTCAAAAGCTTAAAAATTTTCCTTGTGTTTCTCGTAAGCAAATATTAGTACATATTCCTAAAACAAACTCAAAGTCAAACTTCACAGAATGGTTTATAATTTATAATTACCTGCAACTAAGGGTCCCAAAGCAACAATGCAGGTCCTAGTCAAACTAAATGCTATGAAGTAAATAGTTTACATCATAAATTTAACAAACTTTTATGCATAATTGAATTTTTAGACAAGTTGATGGTTAAGTTCTAATCACACATCATAATTGTATAGCCTCCATGATAACACCCCAACTCCTTTAATTTTCTTTATCCAAACTCCTTAACATGAAGAAAATTGTAGTATTTGCTACAAATTTTGCCTCTATGGTCGACTAAGTGATATAGGTGTTTTTTGTAACGCCTGGAAACAACATCTGAACTTATAAAAAACACATAACTAGATGTGCTTTTTTGCATCTCCAACACAGTAATTATCCCCTCCCATCTTGTATTGAATTCCATAGTTTACACTTCCTTTTAAATATCAAAGTGCTCTCTTACCTTGTAAAGTAGATGTGCAATGCCCTTCTTTTCATATCATCTTGGATGCTCCACATAAATATTTCATCCTTGCAAAAGGGATATAACCCATTACCTTCAACTAGAGCAATATTTCCTTCATTCTCACCGTCATCCCATTCTAAACTAGTATTTTTCGTTTTTCATTCCAAACCCATTTCTAAGTTCTACACTTTACCTACCCAACCAAAATAATAAAAAGATAAGTTTTTCTAAATTTTTTCTTATTTTAACTTTTACTACAAAATATTTTATTTCTTGATCTTATTTATTTTAATTTAATAAAATTTAAAACTTTTTATATATTATTTTTATATTTCATGACATCAATTTTAGTTTTTTTAGTATTATCACTTTATAGAGCGAATAACACAACTAAAAAATATAAGGACTTAAAAACAAATGTGGCATTTGTTTTGGATGTTTTCTATTTTTATTTTTATAGAAAACAGTAGTGAAAATATATCTAGTTACAATTTAGAAAAAAAAAAAAACTGAACAGAGAAAACAAAAAATAGTAAAAAATTGTTTTCAGTGTTTTCAAAATTAAAACTATGTAAAAAATTAATAAAAATATTGTAATTATAAAAAAATTATATATAAATATATTTTAAATTATATATAAATACTTTATAATATCTTTACTAAAATTGATTAAATTTAACAATATTATTTTTTAAAATAGAAAATATTATTAAAAAACAAACATATTTTTTGAATGTTAAAAATTTGAAAATAAAAATTGTTTTCAGAAAATGAAAATAAAAAATAAAAACTGAAAACATTTTCTCAAACTAAACGTTACCTAAGAAAACTAAAAAATGCATATAACTAAGATGTTGTGTAAGTAAAAATATATAAATAAAATTAATTTTTTTTATCTAACTAACATGTAGGGATGGCAATGGGGCGGGGCGGGGCGGGGTGGGGTGGGTGCGGGTTTGACCTTTCCCGTCCCAGCAAAGTGCGGGACGAGTTTGGGTTTATGTATAAAAAGAAGGGTACAAAATTTTAATCTCATCTTAGTCCCTATCGGGTATTTTTGGGTTTAGGTATACCTGCGGGTACCCGTCATATTATTTTTTACAATTTAAATTTACTTATTTTTTACTAAATAAATTATATATATTAAGTTATTAATTATATGTTAATTTAAAAAGTATATAAAGAATAATTAATAATAACAAATTATAAATTAAAGTTTAAGAATTAAAATTTTTTATTAAATATATAAATTTAAACTTTGTATATAATTATTAAAATTATAACATGGCGGGTATGAGTTTGGGTACAGGGCAGATAGTCACATATACATACCTGTATCCGTACTCAGTTTAAGACATCGGGTAATATCCGTACTTGTACCTATACCCGATCAAACTGGGTAATACTTGCCAAAATCGGAGTGGGTTCGAGAGGTTACCCACGGGTATGAGTATTTTTTCCATCTTTACTAACATGGTTAACAAAAGTGATGACTACTTGTATCTCTTAACCACCTGGTTCAAGTTTTAAGTCATAGTAATGTTACTTTGGTATGGAATAAAGTATGTTGGGAGAAAGATTGAGTAGCATGTCCATATGACAATCTAACGCTAATATGCATTAATGATTACCATATGAGATGATGATGTTATATTTTGTTAAGCATATTAACCAAAGTAAAGTTGTTTTTATGGAGGTTATGCAAGGACTATTTTATAAGTATGCAAAGTTCGCAAACTATTCACAATACAAATGCATATGTTTATAAAAGATTTTATCAACAACAAGATGTTTGTTAAAAGAGAGTTCACAATGTTTTCTTAAAAAGGAAATAACCAGTTCAACATTAATAACTAGAATGAAATGGTATTTGAAATGAAATGTTAGTCTTAGAAGGGAGTTGAATAGAGACATAAGAATCTTTTTTATAAACTTTTCACAAACCACCTTAAAAAGAATTTTTCTAAAACGGTTTTGAAAAATTTATAAAAAGGTTGAAAGTCTTTTTGTAAAACATTATGAAGACAAAACAACCTAGTTTATCATAAGCTTATGATAAATTGACATAGATAAAACTTATTTTTATAAACAAAGTTTCTTATAAAACTATTCATATTATAACCTAGTTATAGTTAAGAAGACGTTGTAATAGAAGGTTAGAAAGAAAATTGTTGATAATGGTTCACTCAATATGGGCTATGCTCAGTCTTTTCTAAGTACTCCTTAGAATGTTCCACTATTTCAATAAGAAATACAACAAGCATTCATTCCACCATATTTGATTTACGTCAAGTATTCTAACTACTTTTGGTTTTACAACACACTCCCCCCCTTAGTTTGAAAATCAAGTATTGTTTATCACTAAGTCACTTCTAGCTTTCTACCAAGTATCCTTTCAACAATAAGTCATGCCTAACTCAATTCAAAGATAGTTTTTAAGTAATACAAGGCTAACTCTTAGAGAATATATATATATATATATATATATATATATATATATATATATATATTTCTCATACCAAGTAACTTCACTAGGTGAAAGATAAGAAAATTAGGCTTAGTAGAATGTTGTAAATGAAAGGTTTTTTATCACTCAAGGTGAGTGTGTTTAAAACAGAGATAGTAAAGGAAAAGTTTTAGGGAAAACTCTTCAACTCCATTCAGTATGTAATTCGATGAGTCCTTTCTTTCTCAAACTTCTATTTATAGTTTTCAAATGATGATTATGACTCTTTTTTAATGATGAAAAATTGGTTTCATGTAACTTGATAACTAATCTTGCATTAAATGCATTCTTAGATGTTATCACCTTCGAGCTTAAAATAGAATCTTCTACTCAGAGCTTGAATCTCCATTTTCTATTGAATGGCCTTCATGTTTGATCTTCTCAGGATTTGTCTTCACCAAGTGTATCTCCTCTTCAAGATTCATAATTTATCTTTTCACAATCACGAGTTTCATTTAATTCAACGTGTAGGGGTACAAGAATAAAATATGTGTCTACTTATGGATAACCATTCCATAAGACAATAACTTCCTATTGAGAAGAGGCTTGCTTAGAAGTTTGTGAACTTCTTGAGAAATAGTCTCCATAAGATGGTCTAAATAAAAACTAGCTCCTTCAAAATAAGTTATCATGTACAACAAGTACCCTAACATAGTCTTGTCTTCCTTGGTAAAATGCTCCATAATTGGCATTCTCTTAACTAGACCAAAAACTTCATTCTTTAGTTTTCAACAAATGTTTTAGTCTTCATATGGCCTTAACAAGGTGTAAGCTGTTGGAGTGCAAGTGTGAGTTGAAATCCCACATTGGTTAGAAATTGGGAAGTTGAGTAATATATAAGTGAGAAAGACCCATAACCTAATGCCTTAAGGTTTTGGGTTGAAGGTGGTGTCATGTTCTCTTATATATAGGCTCGTGTCCCATAGTTGTACATCTCCCCGGTGTTTAACCCCCTCGGTCTGACCCAACAACTGGTATCAAAGCTGATGGTTGTGATCGGCAGGTTGACGGTGGATTCCCTTCATCAAAAGTCCTCCTGATAAGGGTTTTAGGAGGTGTGTCCCCTTGTGTTTAAGGGTGGTGTGAATAAGGGGCCGTCATAAAAATGTAGTTTACAATGTGGAAGGGACTCACACTTGAGGGGGAGATTGTTGGAGTGCAAGTGTGAGTTAAAGTCCCACATTGGTTAGAAATTGGGAAGTTGAGTAATATATAAGTGAGAAAGACCCATAACCTAATGCCTTAAGGTTTTGGGTTGAAGGTGGTGTCATGTTCTCTTATATATAGGCTCGTGTCCCATGGTTGTACATCTCCCCGGTGTTTAACCCCCTCGGTCTGACCCAACATAAGCGGCTACAATTTTCTAGTATTAATCAAAAACTTGTTTGATCAGATGTTACAATCTTCTCGTCCATAGTGACTTATCTTATGATTACTAAAAACTTTAGTCTTTTGTGACTTTGCACCTACTAATCATCCAATAATATGCTATGATCATTATAAAGGTTTTTATGTGACAGTTTGTTGAATGTTAGCATCTTATTTTCTTATGAAATTTTTCTCTCCCAATAGTATTATATAAGCACCTTCTAGTCATCATACCTTCTGGTAGGACAATCTTTTTATCACTAGATAGCATTTTATGAAAACCTTTTGTTTGTATACCTTTTGATCATCCTGCAATTAAAATGTTAGATAATCAAACATAATTTATTTTTAATCATTAAAACCACAAGGGTATAAATGGATTGTTTGGTTGTTCGAACTTTCTGAAGCTAAAAGTATTTTATACTAGTTTGTCTCACTAAGGTTCTACTAACTTCTCATAAGTTAGAAGTAGTTTTTCCAAGTCATTTTTAGATTATCCCCACGTAATTTTTCACTAATCTCTTCAAACTAACAACCCAACTATTCTTTAACACCAAGTCTCTTTAGACTCTTTTAAATCAATTGATTTAGAGATTTACAAGGACTTTACATCGTCATAATAGATAGATATACAATTGAGAAAAAGTCTCACTCTAAGAATATACAAATGATCTGAGAGCTTTTTACTATAAAGAAGTTTTTCAAATAAAGAGAATGTGAAGTTTAGCACTTAAGAATAATTCATGTAAGTTTTCTATATTTGAAAGATTTAAGACTCCATATATATATATGTATATGGTCTTCGTATGATATATCTGTTTGAACATTTAGTGCACATAAATTATTTTTCATCAACTAGTCATATTTGATATGATAGAACACTTTGTTTATTTTTCCCTTTGTACTTGTTAACTTTTTTGGCATTAGATAATCAACAAATGTGTCAAATCTCTTTGCCCAAGAAGTTAGCTCATCTTTTTATGCTTGATCCTAATTTTTAGTACTTTAAGCTCCTAATTTTTGTGCATTGAAAATTGTCTCATTGTAAATCAATGGAAAACATCTATGGACACAAAACGAATATATTTAATATGCAAGAAATGCATATGCATTTAAGTTTTACCCATGTGCATTAAAGCACATGTTGATTCATTTGTATGTGTTTGGTATGTTTGTTCTGTGTTTAGAGAATAGGTGGCATTTGTTTATGGCTTCTTCTCTAGTCCAACAATGATGGGTAAAAGGTGGGTTATCTCATGCAATGGTCACATTAAGTGATGAGATTGAAGGGTTGAGTGATTTTATCTTATCCTTTTTAAGTATTTTTTAACAACATGAGACCTCTTCCTTTGCTATGATATTCTGGAGTATTGGGTTAGGTAGGAATTAGGTACTATAGGAAGGGAAAAGAAGGATGTTGAGAGGTTGTGTTTCATGCCAAGCAAGTGTTGGTGAATTGGAAGTGGGTAAAATGTCAACATTTATGTAAGAGTTAGCATATTCAGTGACAATGATTGGAAATTTGGACTCCTCTATGTAGGGAGCAACTTAAATGTAATGTTGATTTTTGTAATGTTCGGTAAAGAAGGAGGTTGTGAGATTGGTGTGTACTTGAAAGATAAAGAAGGGTTGCTTATTGATGCTTATACGATATGGAAAGACGTGAAATTACTACCACTTGAAAGGGATACCATTGCTCTTAATGAAACTCTCATGTTTGCGACATTGAATATGATTACCAAGGATAATGTTTTGACTTAATAAACACAAAAAAAGATTAGGTATCTAAATTTGAAGTATTATTAAGAATGTGTTAATATCTACTTGCTAACAATACAACCTTTAATGTTAGGTTTGTTAGAAGACAAGTAAACTCAATACCTCATACTAATAGTTTATATGTTATTCATCACAATTATAGTTATATTCTATCATGTATTTTCCAACAAGTCTTAAATGAAATGAAATAAGTATATTGTGATAAAAAAAACGATTGGAAGTATGAATTTTGAATATTAAAATAATGATAATGGTGTGAAAATAAAAAAACAAATGTTATTTTTATAAATTTGAAAACTACTCCAAATGGAACCTGCAATAATCAAAACTGAAGTTTACTTATTCTAGAAAAAAAAATATATTTAACCTTGTATACCTAAAATTATATAATAATTTATAAAAAATATTTAGTATAAAATAATATTTATAATTGTAATATATTGACATAAATTTTCAATTGGTAATTATTTCCATTTTTTTTACTTTTGATTCCTATATTAATGAAAATTACAGAGACAAGAAAATATATTTAAAATTTAGCTTATGTAACAAATTGTGCTATGAAAAAAATGTTGGTCCATTATAGACATTTCCTATTTTTGTATTTAAAAAAATTATTTTAATCCTGTTCTAAATTAACAATTTTTTATTTTAATTTCTATTAAGTAATAACGTTTATTGAACAACATTAATAAAGACTTATTAATTATTATTTCATTAAAAAGTTCGGTAAAAATAATTTTGTCACTTGATATGGCAAATTATTATACTATTAAAATCTCTATTACATCACTGTTTCACACTTGGCAAAATAAAATAAAAATCTTTTAAAAGTGCAAAATCAAAACCCCTTGTACATTAGAAACCAAATTGTTATGTAAAACTTAAAATTTTCTTTTCACTTTTTCTTACCTGGTTACTTCGGTTTTTTCAAAAGGTGATGGTAAAGCGTGTACTTGTAAAAAGATGCTAGTGTTTTTCTAATAGAAAAATGACATCACACAGCAAAAATGTATCTTTCTTTACATCCAACTTATATTTCTGAATCAACATTCATAACCAAAAAATGAATTCCATTGATTACTATCTTTTAAAGGCATTGATGATTGAACAAAGCTACCATTTTAAAAAGGATTTTGTTACAATTGCAAAAGCTGAGAGAAATATATAAATAATACAAACATCCAGAGGCAAACTGAACGTCAAAAACCAAAATATTGCTTTGTATTAAAAACAAGGTTTGAATACACTAAAAAATGTCTCAGCTCACCGCATTTTCCATCCCTTCTAATAACTTATTCATATAACCAACGCCACTGAAGCAGAAACATCACACGATGAGTTTTCTCATCCCGTTTCACACACGATGTAACAAGATCTGAAAATCAGTTGGCACTTGATGCGTTTTTCAAAACCCACTCCACTAAAGTAGCAATCCCAAATCCTGTTGCTGAGCGCTTCTTGTCATTCCACACAGGACCAGCCATGTCAATATGCATCCATTGAACCTTTTCATCAACAAACTGTAAAGGAAAGTTGTTTCAGAAACCTCTAACATAAATATGCAGAGAAACCAACAAGAAGCAGAAATTAAGAAACACACTGTCCGAATTCAAAATGCATCTATGTTTTCTTGCAATAATTCTCCTTAAGTAAATGGCTTGTATATGACTTTTTTAACTCGAAATTAAGACAGTTCATGTGTCAGTGCACGCACTTTATGTGGGACACTGCTTCTCTGCTGTCAGTTTAAATGGCACACAATCACTTGGAGAAACATGGAGTGATAAAATACAGTGTTATCAAATGTTGGTTATGGCAACCATATGATGACATTATAACGCCATCGCACCAGCCACCACAATTCATTGTGTTCTGTAACAGGTTTCTGCCATTTCCCATATGGCTGCAGCCATGACCATTAGGTCGTAGCGGCTTACAGTGGACATGGCAGGTTATCGGGCTCTTTTAATAAAAAAATGGGCCTTGGGTTGACCCAAACCGGCAAAAGCCCAATTTAGTGTGCCACTGTTTATTCCTCTTTTAACAAACTCTAACTTCACAGCAACACCTCCGTAACCATTCATCCGATGATGACGTGCCTCTGGCAACATGCCTCCCAGTCTTCTACAATGCTACAGCAGTAACCTCTCTCTCTTCCTGAGATTTCTCTCCCCCCGACCTTTTCCGCCTCCAACAACGCACAGCATAAGGGGCTGCTGTGACTTGTTTCTTTTTTTCTTTTTGTTTTCCTTTCCATGCTCCCTAGTCCCTCTCTGTTCTGTGCTTATAAACTCTTTTTTTTCCTTTCATGTTCCGAAGTACCTTCTCCATTCTGTTGCTGTTGCAACCCTTTTTTTTTTTCATAATCTAAATTAGGCTGTGTCCTATGTTCTGAGTTTTTTTTTATAATAGCCTTGTCCAAATTTTATTTTATTTTTCAGTTTGAGGCTCCTATTTAATCATTTTGTTGGTGCTTCTTTAAGACTTTTTGCAATGACAATTATTAAATTATAAATGTTATGGATTTTAGTTTGTTATACTATTATTTTTAATATATATATATATATATATATATATATATATATATACATATATATGAGAAAAACACTTATACAAGTTTTACACAGACATTCAATCTCAACCCTTTATATACAGTAAGTTTGTCGATTACCAATTAATACTTTTTTGTTAAAAGTCATATAAATAAAAGGTTGTGATTAAATGTGACGGTGAAATTCTTTTATATTGTCAATGCATAAGTGTTAATCTCTCTCTCTCTCTATATATATATATATATTATAGGCACTCTCTCTCTCCCTCTCTCTCTATATATATATATGTATTTTATATATATAAATATTTTTTCCACCATGGCAATATGGTGTATAAAGGTACTCGCCACCAGTGTAACAACCTCGGTGGTATATTATTCAGATATTATCAATCCTCCTTGGTCACAAATTCTTAGTAAGTTTGAGGACGAAGAAAAGAATTTAAGAATATGATTAGAAGCATACCTGTTTTAAGAAGAGAGCAGCAATAATAGCACCACCTTGTCGACCACCAGTGTTCACCATATCAGCCACTCCTGATTTCATTGTATCCCAGTAACTTTCCTCTAAGGGCAACCTCCATAGTTTCTCCCCACTTACATCAGAAGCTTCCAAAACTTCCTTTGCTAGGTCATCACTTGGTGTAAACACACCTTCAAAAACACCAGTTTGGTAATCAGGATTCGAGCATTTTCAGATATAAATCTCTGGGGCCCAACCCCTTCCAAAGTTAAGATCTTCTATTCCCCAAAAAATAATAGAAATATTAAATGATTTCACTACCAACTAAAAGCAAATGTCGGTGCATGATCTTACAAAAACAATCAAACTTGACATAATAGTTTTTATTTAATTTATAATTACCTGCAATTGAGGGTCCAAGACCAACCACACAGGCCCCAGTCAAGGTTGCCAAGTCAATAATCTGAAGAACAGATTACCAACCCATTAGCACCATTCTAAAGATAAACCATATGCCTAACAAACAATTTTTAAGCTTGTGTAAATTGAAACCAAAAACCAAAAATAAGAAACAGAGTAGAAGTTTGTAAATAAGAAATGCACAAGTCAACACTTTCCTGCAATCTTTTTGTACAGAACTGAACTTATCTAGATATTTTAAAAGAATAAGAATGGTATAAATTCATCAAATATTCGAACTTTTAATTCAGCCAGATAAATTGGAGTGATTCATACAATTTCTATAACTCTTGTTAGAAAAAAAAATAATCACAAAATCAATCAAACATACAAATACAATATTAAATGCTAACCAAATCTTTCCGAGAGCTTTTATGGTTTATGAGATTTTACCGGTATACAAAGAAGCAAATGCATAGCCATATAATCTTTATACCTTTTCAACACCTTGATTACAAGCATATACCAGAGCATCTGCCAGGGTAAGTCTACCTTCAGCATCAGTGTTGTTAACCTACAAAAAATTATAAGCCCTATCAAATCCTTGGTACAAAACAAGGTAAAGTAGTACGCATGTTCTATTAAAATAAATCAGAGGCCAAAACTCCAACTCGGCAATGCATTAATTTTCAGTTGCATTGTATACATAACTATATATATATGTTAAATTAATGTTGGGTTATTTAGATATTAGTTGTTACTTGAGGTATATTATGTTTCATTTATTATTGTATGTCAGATGTTGGTGGTAGTTGTAGTCACTACTCGGATTTTATTGCATCTCTATTTAAATAAGAATTCTAAGCTGAGTAAAGTAATCTCAAGCTTTTCTATATTCAAGTTGGTATCAGAGCAGGTTTTGAACCTGCTCTTAAGTCTTAAGTCACAGTAGGCTGTCCGCCACTGTTCGCGCCGCCGTCTGCCGCCGTCTCCGGTCCCTTTCTCTCCGGCGGACCCAGCATCAGCTGCGCCTCGACGTGCGCCGTCCACCTGTGGTAATCGCGCTGCCAGACGCTGTCCCACCCGTTCTCACACGCCATCACAACGCAGCCAAACAGCGAGCGCGTGAGGTCCACGCGCCGGCAAATCGAGCTCCGTTCGCTGTCGTTCCGCCGTCGTCTTGGTCGCCAGAGCTTCATGGTGCCATTGCCAGTCTTTGTTTGTCAATTTGGGCGAGTTTCCTTAGAATTAACTCAAATCTCTCTCGAGCCTCTTTTTCTTACCTTTTTCAGATCTGAAAAATGTCTTTTTCTACCTCCGTCAACTCTGGTCCCATTCTCCCTATTTCTGGATCTGCCGTCATCACAACTAAAAAGCTCAATGGTAAAAATTATTTAGCTTGAGCTGATTTTGTGGAACTCTGGTTCCTTGGTCAAGGACACCATGAGCATCTAGAAAAGGTAGATTTTAAGGGATCAGCTGAACAGAAAGCTCAGTGGAAGACACTTGACTTTCAGCTGTGTACACTTCTATGACAATCAGTGGAGCCTAAGATATTGAGGAACCTCAAAGCTTTCAAAACATGTTACTCGTTTTGGAAGAAAGCCCAACATATGTACTCTAATAACATCCAACGCTTGTTTGATTGTGTTCAAAAGTTAGCTTCCTTAAAACAAAATGATTCAGATATGGTGTCTTATGTTTCCGAAGCTCAGGCCGCTGCAAAAGAATTGAAGTTTTTCTTAGAAGCTGATTCTATAGAAGAAATAAGGAAACAACTTGATAACCTCTATATGGTTATGATTCTTCGTGGTATGAACCCGACATTCAATCACATTCGTGATAAAGTTCTGACTGGTCAAGATATTCCTTCCATGGAGAGCTTAACTACTCGTCTCCTCCGTGTTCCCACCTTAAACAATGAGGGTACCTCCCTTGAAAATAATATGGAGTCCTCCGTTATGATATCTTCAAGAGGAAGAGGAGGACGTGGAAATAGAGATCGTGGTGGAAGAGGTAATCGTTCACAATGCTCTCATTGCAAAAGGATGGGTCATACTCATGAGACATGCTACTCACTTTATGGTTTTCCAGACAAGTCTGCTCATGTATCAAGAGAAACCGGAAGAAAGGAAACTGTCTGAAGAAGAATATCAAGGATACCAAGAGTATTTGAGGATGAAATCTAACAGCCTTGCTGGACCTTCTTCTGAACCTAATGAACGGCCTGCATTTCTCAATCTGTGGAAGGTCAAAACACATGGATTGTTGACTCTGGTGCTTCAGACCATATATCTGGTAATAACTCTTTGTTTTCATCTTTATTACCTCCCAAATTTCCGCATCTTGTCACGTTAGCCAATGGGTCAAAGGTTTCAGCTCAAGGAGTGGGTTCAATTTCTATTTCTCCCTCCTTAAATTTATCTTCTGTTTTGTACATTCCTTCTTGTCCCAATTTACTTTCCTTGAGTCAATTAACTAAGTCCTTAAATTGTTCAGTTACATTTAACTCTGACTCCTTTGTCATTCATGACCGTGATACGAGCAGGCAGATTGGCGCAGGACATGAATCACGAGGCCTCTATTACCCAGAATCTAGCTCTTCAGTGTCTTGTCTTGCATCCATCTCTCCTAAACTGTTGCATGATTGGTTTGAACATCCTAGTCTTGCCAAATTAAAGATAATGGCTCCTAGTAACCAGAAAATCCAAACTTTAGAATCTAAAGTTTGTCAATTAGGCAAACATGTTAGGTCTTCTTTTTCAAGTAAAGATAAATCAAGAAGTAATTCAGCCTTCTCTACTGTTCATTCAGATATTCAGATATTTGGGATCCTAGTCGAATTACTTCTTTTGGATTTAAACATTTTGTCACCTTTATTGATGAATATTCTCGGTGCACATGGCTTTATTTAATGAAAGAAAGGTCTAAACTTCTTTCCATATTTGTGTCCTTCTTCCATAAAATAAAAAATCAGTTTGGAAAATCAATCAAATGTTTCAGAAGTGATAATGCAAAAGAATATTTTTCTTCTGAACTCTCTTCATTTTTATCCTCTCAAAGTATATTACATCAGTCCACTTGTCCCCACACTCCTCAACAGAATGGGATAGCTGAAAGGAAGAATCGCCATCTTGTTGATTAATGCAAAAGTTCCATTATATCATTAGGGAGATGCAATTCTTTCTGCCTGCTATCTTATCAATAGGATGTCATCTTCCTCTCTTGCTAATCAAATACCTCATTCCATCCTACTTCCAGCTGAACCTCTATATCATGTTTCACCTCGTGTATTTGGTTGTACTTGTTTTGTTCATGATATGTCTCTAGGTCTCGACAAATTGTCAGCCAAGTCGATCAAGTGTGTTTTCTTGGGATACTCCCGCCTTCAAAAAGGATACAAAGGTTATTCTCCTCATACAAAGAAATATTACATGTCTGCTAATTTCTGATGACTCTCATGGCTCATGTCCATCTCCATCTGATTCTTGTACAACGGCTCCTAGTTCTCCTTCTATGGCCGATGACAACTCAGGTTGGCCTGTTGCCCTTCGAAAAGGTATTCGCTCTTCTCGAAACCCTTATCCTATTTACAATTTTTTGAGTTATCATCGCCTGTCTCCATCTTATTGTTCCTTTATAAATTCCTTATCATCCATCACTATTCCCAAAACTGTTTGTGAAGCACCTGACCACCCTAGATGGTAACAAGCCATGATTGATGAAATGCAGGCCCTTGATCACAATGGAATGTGGGAATTGGTTCATCTTCCTCCTGGGAAGAAAGTTGTTGGTTGTAGATGGATCTATGCTATTAAAGTTGGTCCAAATGGTAAAATTGAACGTCTCAAAGCTCGTTTGGTAGCCAAAGGTTATACTCAGATATATAGACTTGATTATGGAGACACTTTATCCCCGGTAGCCAAGATCACTACTATTCGCCTTCTTTTTGCCATGGCAGCTATTCGCCATTGGCCCCTGTATTATATGGACGTTAAAAATGCATTCCTTCATGGTGAGCTAGATGAGGAAATTTACATGGAGCAACCTTCTGGCTTTGTTGCTCAGGGGGAGTCTGGTCTAGTGTGTAAGCTTAGGCAATCTCTCTATGGTCTTAAGCAGTCGCCAAAGGCTTGGTTTGGAAAGTTCAGCAATGTTGTCCAAGGTTTTGGAATGAAAAGGAGTGAAGCGGATCACTCTGTCTTCTACTATCATAAATCTGTTGGCAAATGTGTTTATTTAGTTGTTTATGTTGATGACATTGTCATTACAGGAAATTATGAAGTCACAATATCTCAACTAAAGCAACACTTATGCAATCACTTTCACACAAAAGATCTTGGTCATCTGAAATATTTTCTGGCAATAAAAGTGCTCAATCCAAAGAAGGCATTGTAGTTTCCCAGAGAAAGTATATATTGGATCTTTTGGAGGAAACAAAAATGTCTGATTGTAAGCCAGTCAATAGTCCTATGGACCCATACAAGAAGTTAGTTGCTGATATGGAAGACTTATACTCAGATCCAGAAAGGTATAGAAAGCTGGTTGGGAAGCTCATATATCTCACTATTACGAGGCCAAATATTTCCTTTGTAGTTGGAGTTGTAATTCGCTTCATGAATTCACCTTGTGTTGATCATTGGAATGGAGTAATGCGTATTCTCAGATACATAAAAAAGGCTCCAGGCCAGGGTCTGTTGTTCGAAGATAAAGGAAATAGACAAATTGTTGGATACTGTGATGTTGATTGGGCTGAATCTGATACAGATCGACGCTCTACTACTGAGTATTGTGTGTACCTTGGTGGTAATCTTATCTCATGGAAGAGTAAGAAACAGAAGACTGTTGCTTGATCTAGTGCACAAGCTGAGTATAGATCTATGACTCTTGCAGCTTGTGAGTTGGTGTGGGTTAAACAACTCATACAAGAATTGAAGTTCTGTGAAATTTCTCCCATACAACTTTATTGTGATAATCAGGCAGCTCTCCACATTGCTTCCAATCCGGTGTTTCATGAAATGACTAAACACATTGAAATTGATTGTCACTTTGTAAGGGAAAAAGTGTTGTCCAAAGAAATTAGGACCGAATTTGTTGGTACCAATGACCAGCTTGCAGATCTATTAACCAAACCCTTGAAGGGTCCTCGGATTGAATACTTAATTTCCAAGCTTGGAACATATGATGTATATGCTCCAGCTTGTGGGCGAGTGTTAAATTAATGTTGCGTTATTTAGTTATTAGTTGTTAGTTGAGATATATTATATTTCATTTATTATTGTATGTCAGAGGTTGGTGGTAGTTGTAGTCACTACTCTGATTTTCTATATTGTATTGCATCTCTATTTAAATAAGAATTCTAAGCTGAGTAAAGTGATCTCAAGCTTTTCTATATTCAAGTGTGTATATATATATATAATATATTAGTAACAGATGTAGCAAAAACATATTTGCTATATTGCTAAATTGAAAATGCAATCATAGTTTCCATTCCATCCCAAAACATCATAAACAATTGAACAGGAACTTTCCTCAAACAGAAATAACTTGTGCATTTCATTCAAATGTCCAAATGCTACAAGTACCAATTACATTTTCATTATACAAGAAACACTATTGGACCTTATGATATGCTTTTTTGTAAATTAAAAATACAGCGAAGTAACTTTTGAAACAGAAACAAAATCCACCAAATACTATCAGTCAGTATCACATAAAAAAAAGTAAAATTTAATGTACAAAATCTACAAGTTACAAATAAAAATATAGTAAATTCTCACCTCTATAGTCTTTCCATTTGAAGCTGTGACAATATCTCCTGGCCTCATACCTGTTCCACTTATCATATTCTCACAAGCTGCAACTATAAAATGAATCTGCACATGCAAGATTTTTTAATCTGAGCATTATTATTATTATTATTATTATTATTATTATTATTATTATTATTATTATTATTATTATTATTACTATTATTATTATTATTACTAGTATTACACTGCAAAAGACACTTCACAACATCCATTACAACTCTAAGCAAATCATAACACGAGAACTTAGCCACCAGACAAGAAATGAAAATCATATTCCATATGTTCATTATGAAAAACATTAGCTGAGCCTGAGACAGAAATTGCAAACAGCTTTCAGTATCATATTCCATAGGTTCATTATGAAAAAACATTAGCTGAGCCTGAGGCAGATATTGCAATCAGCTTTCGGTATATAAACCCATGATTTGCCACATTCCACCCATCACCAAATACCCCTAAGTAAAGCGTTGCTATAGCATTGAAAGATAGAAAGACATAGGATACTGTGTGCTAATCAATCAAGTCAAATGTTATTCTATGCAAAGAAAATGTTATGATCAATGACATAAATGACTGACCTCCACCCCTGGAGGTTTGATTTGACCAAGAGCTTTTGCTGTACCTAAAACTGCAGCCGAACCACCCATATCAAATTTCATGAGCTCAATTGAACAGCCAGGTCCAGTCTTGATGTTGTAGCCACCACTAATAATATGCAAACAACAACAAAACAAAACAATTAAAGACAATAATAGATGTTTTCATTATAATGATTATTATTGTATTATATTAAATAAGAATAAATTAAAAAGATAAGACTTTTTAACACTCAAGCAAATTATGAAAATAAATTATTAAAATCAGGGCATGTCATCTTCGTTAATATGGTGTGTCAGATTCAAAAGTTAAAAAATCATTTCAAATTAAGATTGATTAAAATTACAATAATCTTTAAAAAAATAACAATTAAAAAATATTGAATGTTCAATGTCGTAGAAGTCAAGTGGCTTAAAACTAGTGTACCCCATTGTCCAAAGCAACATCAGCATTAACTTTATAACCAATTGAAGTTATGATACCAGAATCAAATCATGGGATATACATAAGAAAAATATCATTTCAGATTGTCTGCTCTCTTTTTGAAGTTATAATACTGGAATCAAACCAATTGTAATATTACTAGGCAAAGTCCCACTTATGAAGTTACAACTTGATAACCAATTGAAGTTATAATGTCAACAGATTGAAGTTGCAATACCAAAATCAAAACCATGGATAACACACTAGGGGAAATCCAATTTCAGATCGATCACTCTAAATTGAGTTACAGATAAAACAGAAAAGAAATAGGTAATTTAATTACCTGTCAAAAGTCAAACCTTTTCCAACTAAAGCCAACTTCACATTGACAGGTCCACTCAGAGGTTTGTAACATAGATGGATAAAATGGGGAGGATTTGCCGAAGCTGCAGCAACACCCAGATAGGACCCCATTTTCAATTCCGCACATTGCTCAGCATTTAATATTTTAGCAGTAAAAACATCACTATAGGTGGAAGCAATCTTAGAAGCCTCTTCTGCCAACACCGCTGAAATAAACAAATTATCAAGCATAGATCATTTCTAGAGAAATATAGTTCCTTCAGAGATATGAAACTGGCAAAGTGCCCATCCAACAACAGCAAAAACAAGGAATAATATCTCAGTTAAAGTGTCCTATGAACCTGGTGTGAGCACATTAGCAGGAGAATTTACAAGCTCCCTTCCAAAGATAATTCCAGAAGAAACATCTCCCGCATACTTAAGTTTCTTCTCCAGTTCAGGTCCTGTCCCAAGACCAATAATGTCAATCGACCTAAGTGTTGGTTTCTTTGCCTCCGACTTGTATCTATTATCTTCAAATAATCCCAGCACAGCCCCTGGTACATATCAAACCAACACATCATCAGGCAAACTACAAAAATCACAAGCTTTTAAACATATCAAACAAATGTAAACCACAAATTCAATACCAGAAGCAATAGCATAAGCAGTGCTAAGCTTTGATTGTGCAGAGAGTCCTTCAGAAGAGGCAAGAACAACCGCAACACTGCTTGCTTGAGAAGACTTGGCCGCCGCCACAATGGCCTCACCAAGACCCTTGAAAGGTGCAGGAGTGGAAGGTGACTGTCCAAGACCAATCAAACCAACCCTCTTTGATCCAAGTCCTGTAATTCTAAGAACAGTTGATTGACCAACTTTTCCAGAGAAATCCTCTTCCGAAGAAGCGTCTGCTAATAGACCACCCAACTTTGAGTCAATCTTGCTCAAAATCACATTCTCAAATCTCGAGTTTGCATCTCTAGCCAAATCTTTCTCCGTAACAGCCACTGCTAGAATGTCCCCTTTCCATTCCGTCACATCAACATCCTTGGCAGAAAAACAGATCTTCCACGAATTTCCACAAACAGAAAACATGCATTTTCAGCATCAGAACAATAAACACACAAACACCAATTCATTTCAAATCCAATTGTTCACCCCCAAAATAAATCAAAAGCAAACCTTCACAAGGAGAAAATATCCAGACGTTGGTATATTTTGAGATCGGAAGCAGATAGAGTGTTAAAGAAAAGATGGGCAGGGAAGATTGAGGGAGAAAAAGGGGTAGTGAGTAACCTTAGGGGCTTCGATGTTAGCAGGGTTAGTGAGACCGAGAGTGGCATGTGCTCGAATTTGCGACATGAGTTTCCTCGTTGGGGAACGCAGAGGTAATGAAGCGAAATGGAGACGCCAAGGGAATCTAGTGAGAAGCGGAGAACATGAAGTTGTACTGAGACTAACCAAGATCGTACCAATCGCTGCCATTTAGGGGTGGCAGAGTGTAACTTATTTATAATCAACCTACACCTTCTTCTATCTTTATTTTCCAAAAGGATTTGTTTCCACCGTTATTTGCATTGCCATAGTTTATTTCTAACCATAAGATTAGGATTAAGATTATAATATAATATATAATTGGATGTTTTTAATGTGAAATTCTTAATTAAACATAAAAGTTGTTTCAATTTATAGTTAATTTTAAATAAAAAAAATCAATTCTAAATTATTTTTTAACTCAAAATCAAATATATTAAATTTGTTTTAAATCAATTATGATATAAAATCAAATACAAAACATGTAAGAGTATTTATTCAGACACTTCTATAATTTCTCCTCCACCCCATATAAATGTATTCAAAGTCTAAACTACCCTTGGTAAAAAAAAAGGTTAATTTCTTTTCTTCCTCCTTCCAACATCCACCTTTTCTTCCTCTCTACACCTCCTCCTTCCAAAACTGTCGTGCATCTCTTCTTCCTCTCTACATTTTGCAATCTCTTTTCTTTTCTTCTTCACCATTACTGTTTCCTCTTCCTCCTTTCACCCTTTGTTTCCTCTTCGCCATTGTCATCGTTTCTTCTTCCTCTCTGCACCAGTACAGTGGCCTGCGACATGTCTCTCCTACACATTCAAGCAGTCCATTTTCGTGGAACTCTAAAGGTATGGGTCGTTTGCTTTTGCTTTCTAATCGTTAATCAGTGAGTCCGGACGGAGTCTGGAAGGTGATTTGCGCAGTCCGAATGTTGATATACTCAAACCGAAGGGTCATAACGCAGTCTGGCACAACATGTCCAGACTCAGTCTAGAACAGCCTGTCCGAACCCAATCCAGAAAAGTCTATTCAGACCCAGTCCGGAAAAGCATGTCCGGATTTACTTGTCTGGCTTGATTCAACTTTTTAAGGGATTACCTTTTTTTATGATTATAATTATTGAATAATTGTTTTCAGTATGTATGCTTAGATGCCTAGATTTTTTCATATTCATCGAGATAGAACATGTCAAAAAATTTTTACTCCACCATGCATGTATTTGGTCTCAATTCAGATGAGTTTATTTTTATATGGTTTTCATGGTATTATGCTGAAGTAACAGTATTGCTCGAAGTATATCCTCTATGTTTTTCTTATTCATTTTTCATCTTTATCATGTTTCTATAAATTACATAAAATTTTCAATACTCTCTAAACCACATTTCAATTGTTTCCTTACTTATTGATCATATTTGTCAAAATCATGTTGCTTATTGTGTATTTTAGGAAGTTTTTATATTCTACCCTTGTGGTAATTTTATTCTTTATCACAATTGTATTTATAATTCAATTTTCTGAAGCAGACATGACACACACAAGAGGCAGAAAATCTAGAGCTCCGAAAAACAGGGAGAATGTTGAATAATTAGGCCAACCGCATATGCACGCCGCAAACAACGCGAAAGTCCTCAACAAGTTTATGATGATGATATTGATAAACAACAGGCAAATGTAGTACCTTCATCGGCTACAGGGGTGGGTTATCTTGGTGGTCCAAAAGACACATCTTTGTTAACCCAATATGTAGATCATATTGCTTGTAGCTTATTGGATTGACATGTAAGTTAACAACCATCAAATAGTTTTTTAATTCAATTTGATATTATGATAAAATTTTAAAAGTTAATTTTGTTAATTTATAATTTAATTTTATGTAGATCGGGGCCACTGCTCGGGCTTGTTACATTTGGTGGGATGCACCATTTTTGCTGATAAAAGTGCCAAGACTATGTATGTGGATTATTTGGCACTTTTTCGACACTTGAGCCAATGTGGTAGTTATTCTTGGGGTGCAGCTACTCTGAGTCAGTTGTATGAGCATCTAGCTGAGGCTTGTCTAGCTAAGACAAAGCAAGCAGGTGGATACACAACGCTACTGCAGGTATATGTAACAACTAAATAAGAACTACATTTATTATATTCATGTTAGTAGATGAAGTGACTTTGAATATTTGATGTCGCAGGATTGGGTCTTTGAGCATTTTCTGAAAGTTGGTACAAAGGAGCTAGTAGCTACATATATAGAGACTGCGCCTCGTTGTGCTTGGTGGGGTGTGTCAAGAGTATTGTCATCCATTATTTCTTATTGAAGACAACTTGATGAAGTAACACTGGATGCAATAGATTGGACCCCATACACTACACATTGAGAGCAAATGTCACTTCAGTTGATTTTCCTTTTCTCGGGATGTATAAGAGTTGGGCCTTACAAACATCTACATCTACCAAAGAGATTCTTGCAACAATTTGGCTATGTTCAGGACATTCCTAGGAATCCAAGTGAAGTGTGTGGATCTACTGAGCATATTGATCTGACATAGATTAGGCATATGGATAATCTAGTCAAACTAACTAGTGCAATAGTTCATCCTTCCGATTGTGTTATCGGCTACATGGAGTGGTTTTATAGAATATCACATCCATACATTTGTCCTGTTCGAGGTGGAGACCCTCCAAGATCACTAATTCGGGTGGCCCTAGTGACAGTTGAGGGAAAGGCCAATACCTCGCAACAATAACATCTCGTAGTTGTAAGTATTAAATATTTTGTTCTATTTTAATTTTTTAACCACGCCATGATGTTATTAAGGACTTTTAATTTCAATTTAGGGCGTATGTCAAAGGATTGCTATCACTTTACAATGTCTTATTGACCTTAGACAGAATGGACAGATGCATATGAAGGGGTCCAAGTTGCCTTGAATTTAGCCCGTGGAGTGACAGCTGAAGGAAATGTTTATGTAAGGAGTATGCATATGGCAACTGGACATAGAAGGGGGAATTCCTAAACTGGTAGCAGTAGTGGAACATGCAGATGAATGTAGTTGTTTTTCATTAGACACTTAATGAATTTATTAGAAGGTTGTATTTGGCTATATGAATTATTGGTGTTTGTGACATGCTGGAATTGTTGATGTTTTATTGGTGTTTCTGACATTTCTTTAAATTTAAAATTACAGCCACACTATTTAAGTTTGAACATGATGATATTTATAAAAGTTACAATGAGTTCTGATAAAAAGTACAAAAATAATGCACATTTATCAATCTGTAGCTAGATCTACATATTCTTATCGAATACTAATTAATTGTGAAAATTGTTGTATTCGTCTAGTGTAAAATGCAACTAGATCTACATATTCTTGTCGAATACCAATTAATTGTGAAATTGTTGTATTCGTCTAGTGTAAAACATCGACCATGCTTTTGCTGCAGGATATGAATATGTTGACCAAAATATATCACTAGCTGTAGCAAAATTATCCTTTAAGTAAACCTGAGATAATAAAATAAATTATTCTTTGATTACACGTATCCCATTAAGCAATGTAATAATTAAATTAAGTAAATAATTCATAAATTACCTGGACAAAATGATTTCTATAAATATGACCTAAACAAATCATGTGATGCATCCCTAAATCTGCAGCATGTTCTATTCTAAGTGGGAAAAATGTTATGTTTTGCTTTAGTGATAGAAATACAAGAATGACATTATATTTACTTGCGATGAGATATCCCATGTCAGGGATGATCATCCACTTATCCATGGTTACCTGTGAAAAATTAAATAACATTAGTTTGTAACAGAATGTGTAACTTTTCAAATCCATTATAACATATCTATTATCAATATAATGCATACCTTTTCAAATCCACCAACCAAAAGAGACTTTCATAGGCATTCAACATGTTCATACCCTTCAAATAAAGAAGCATATTCATCATTCCATTCAATGAGCTCTTTGTCCAAACTCATGCCTAGTAAGGTAGTTATTGCACGATAACCACAGTTTCCATTAGCTTTGACATCAACTACTTTATCTATATATGGATGTAGTTTAAAGTGAAATTTATCAAGCATGGGAACAATTTTCTTCAGTCTATTAATGTGTAATTTGGTTTAGCTTGACTTCTTTGTTGAGGAACTATCATGCATAGAATGAAATGCATCTACATGCTCAAAATATGAAAGGATGCATTTTGTTTATTTTCTAGTTGAGTTACCTTTCTACCTTCAGAACCTTTGGTTTTAACCTTGTTAAGTGGTGGACACATTGATGTGACGTTTGGGCATGCAAGATCACGCAATGTATTTTTTATCATTACCTTGCAAGTTAAGTCCCCCTCTTCAAAGCGACGACTAACGACATTCCATTCTTTTTGAATGGATAACTTTGTAGAAGACTAATTTGATGCCAAATTTGAGAAGCTTAATCTAGTCCAGTACGCATGAATAAGATCAAGTTGTATGCTACTTAATTCATATCTAGCTATCTCACATGCACAAGGTATACCATGTGTACTTCTAGATGTGCAACAACACTGACTGTTATCAACTCAAACAAAGTTGACTCGTTTATGCTCATCTTCAATATGAGTTAAGACATATTTTGAAACAAACCCACGCAACTGCTTATATAGTGTTTTGTTAAACGTGTGCCAACATGATGAATGATTCTTTCAAAAGAAGCTTTGATTTCATTACGTTGTAGAGTCATCAAATTGTTTACTGCATCCCAACAACTACAAAGGTCTTCCATGCTATTTTCAAGCAATCTCTTCAAGCTCCAATGAGCAAACTCAACCCTACATAGAAAAACATGTCATTTATAACATACAAAAAAATATCAGCATTATAGAGTAATAAAATAATATAAACTTTTACAAAATAACACACCTGTTACTGGTTGTATTCCCTAAATGCATCACCTTATTTGTCCACGCCTGGACAAATTTCTCTTTATGAGGTATTAACCATGTGCCCTTCACATAGTCCACAAACATGGGCCACAGTGAACACACAACTTCTAATGTTGTCACATTCTTTTCATAATCATCAATAACAGCACAATCCATAACACAAGACCAAGCTTCCATGACTTGCTCCCATTCATCTTTAGGATGCACATACATCTTACATTTTGCCTTTACATTTTTTTGTATATGGAACTGATATAGCAAATTATTAGCCTCAGGAAAAACAATTTTAATCGCATTCATCAATGCTAAATCTCTATCAGTAACATATACTTGAGGAAATGATTCTTTTAAAAAAAGACATCTTAGTCTTTCAAGTGCCCACACAAAGTTATTTTCACACTCAGACTCCAATAAAGCAAAACCAGTTAACCCTGTAGACGTCACACCAACAATTTCAAGTAAAGGAAGTCGATATATATTTGTCTTGTATGTACTATCCAATATCAATACTATATTAAAAGAATTCACCAACTTCATTGCATTAGGATGTGTCCAAAAAATATCACGCAAAACTTCAGTTATATTATGTCTTCTATGTCAATGAATATACTTGTCACACTCAAGTAAATGCATCAAATGTTGCATTTATGTTCTAGGACCCCTTTCAGATGACCTATACCTATGTCTTGCATTATACACTTGTTTGATAGTTGTCACATTTTCTTTCTTGTGTTCTTTAAATGTCAATAGAATACTTCTTCATTTAACCCTACTCTTTGTCATGTCAACTAGCAACTGATGTTCAATAGTTGTTAGACAGCCAACATAAGAATTACCTATTAAGGTCTTAGATAACTCATGATTATGATTACCACACAACACTTAAACCATCCATTCTTCATTATTCTTCATAGGTTTACCATGTAACCTGAAAGGGCAACTGCACTCTCTTGTTCTACCCATTGTCTTTTGTAAATCTTTCTTATATTTTCTATATTTTCCACTTCTCTCACAACCTAACAAAACAAATGTCTTACTTCCTTGTCGGACAGTAGCTATGTCTAATATAAGGATGACAATTACAAATCCTAACTTATAGGCAATAGCTCGAGCCCATTTTAATAACTCATCCTGACTTGCAAATACCTACATAAAACACATTTTGATAAGTATAAATTTTGTTAGGTTAATTAAACATAGCAATAAAAATTACCTCAGCAGTTATAAAAGCATGACTATAATCTTCATACATTAAGGTTTGGTGTTGTGCATTCACTTTGTCAATATCATTAACACTTTATGAACTTCCAACTTAGACTTCATATCTACTTCATTCGACATCTTACTAATCAAATCGCCAACAATTGCACCTCTGTCTCAATACATGGTTAGAATAGTAACACATAAATTACTAATATTTCTGTTGTGAGTGCACATTATACAAGTTAGGATACCAAAAAAAGTTTCAAATAATTTTTAACAAGTCTGGACAGGGGTATCCAGACTTGTAAAAAGATTTGCAATTTCTTTTTTTTTTGCAAGTCTGGACAGGGGTATCTAGACTTGTAAAAAAATTTACAATTTTTTTTACAAGTCCGGACAGGGGTTTTCGAAGTGACAAAAGAGTTTGCAATTATTTTTATAAGTCCGGACAGATGTGTTCGAACTTGTAAAAGGTATGCGAAGAAAAACACAAATGAAAGGGAACAATAATGAAACAGTTATACAAAACATTAGATGAAGAGAAAGAAAAGGAAAAACCTCACACCAAGAAGAAACAAAAACGTCCGCCAAGAAGAATTCAATGAAGAACAAAAAAAGAAGTCTTGCGAGATAAGCAAATGAGAGAGATGTGAAACAAGAGGTTTAGGGTTTACAAAAAGGTGCAGACAAAATAAGAAGAGTAAGAGTAGGTGGTAATTAAATTTTTACTATTTTTATTAATATTTTTTTGTCATTTTGAAAATTTATGAAAGTGTAGGGAGAACTTATTGGAGTGCAAGGAGAAATTCCCAACATGTAATCAAAGAGTCACATAACCCAAATTCATGAAAAATAAAATGGGTTGAAAATATATGAAATTTATAGAATTACACTTATTTGGTTATGTCGACTTAGGAGATTATGTTATAAGTTTTTACTTTCTCAAATTATTCTTGTTTTAAAGTTGCAATCTTTTTTTCTTGTCACAACAAAAATTAATAATAAAACTTATCATCGTTCTTTATTCTGTGATATAAGCACATAACTCATCAAATCAATAATAGTAAAAGTTTCATTGAAATTAAAGTTTATGGTAAATTATACTAACATTCCTTTATACATATATTTTTTATTATTTTTTTCACACCCTAAGGAGTTGTTAATGTAGGTCTGATAAGAGTGTTGGTATAATATTTTCAAGCATATAGAAGTGTTAGTGTAATATTTTTTTACTTAAAAGAAAATCAGTGTAAGAAAATAAAAAGAAATAAAATTTTGTATAATTTAATAAAAGTTAAGAGATGTCACAATTATGTGATTATGGCGAAAGATGTGTAAGGTACGTTTTAACCCTTGGTGCCACAAAAGGTGTATGCAAGTATGCACTTTCTCCTTCTTCTTCCACAAGTCTTTCACACCTATGTTTTAACTGCGGATTATGTTTTTAAAATTGGACTGATGATCGAACCGATAAAGACATTGGTTCACGGTTCATTGGTTCAACCATTATTGAATAACGGTTAAACCGATCTTAATAAAATAATATTTTTTTATTATTAATGTACTGTAAAAATTAAGGTTATAAAAGAAAAAAATGTATTAAGGTTGTAATTATAAAAGGATAAAAGTAATTTTACTAAATACACTTTCATATTGCTAAGTTAAACCTCATTTTTATTAATTTTATGATTAAAAATTGATTGATTTAGGAAAATGAGGGGTGTATTTAGCAAAATAAAAAAATACAAACTGGTTGAACCACCAGTTTTAGCAGTTCTTGATCGATTTTCCATTTTTTTGTTCCACCGGTTTTCGGGGTTGATCGAATTGGTTACCAGATCGGTTCATCGATCGAATCGGTCGGTTCAGTCCGATTTTTATAACATAAACTATGAATGATTTTTCTCTTCAAGCATGTTATCACACCTTTTTGTAGAAAGTTTAATTGTTATACAAGTAAAAGTGTAAAATGTAGAAAGGAAACAAGAAAAAATATATTAAAAAAGTATGCAATGATTATTAAAAACTAAAGATAAATTAGTCATTTCATAAAATACAACATAAATATAATTCTTGACCGATTTTAGCAGTTCTTGACCGGTTTTCCATTTTTTTGTTCCACCGGTTTTCGGGGTTGACTGAACTTGTTACCAGATCGGTTCACCGATCAAACCGGTCAGTTCAATCCGATTTTTATAACATAAACTACGAATGATTTTTCTCTTCAAGCATGTTATCACATATTTTTGTAGAAAGTTTAATTGTTATACAAGTAAAAGTGTAAAATGTGGAAAGGAAACAAGAAAAAATATATTAAAAAAGTATGCAATGATCATTAAAAACTAAAGATAAATTAGTCATTTCATAAAATACAACATAAATATAATTCATCTCTTCTCGCTGTCTTTTACCATTTCTCATCCTTATCTTTATAAATTAATGAGATAATTTTTCTAACCACTTCACCTTTACCCTAATCCAAACATAGTTTACATTGGAGTCAAACTCTTGACTTTGGCTCTAATAGTAATTGTTTGATTTAGCGTGCATACAGTAAGGCTAAAAACAATAGTTGATAGTCAGTCAAATTGCAACCTTTTATACTTCCCATAGCAACCCAAGCATCACAATACCCACCTAGCCTTAGCTACGGGATAACTAATATCACAACTAAGCAAACTCATTATGAATATATATCATCAAGATAGAACATGTCAAAAAATTGAATCCAACATCCATGCATTTGGTCTCAATTCAGATGAGTTTATTTTGATATGGTTTTCATGGTATTATGTTGAAGTAACAGTATTGCTAGAAGTATATCATCTATATTTTTCTTGTTCATTTTTCATCTTTATCATGTTTCTATGAATTACTTAAAATTTTCAGTACTCTTTGAGCCACATTTCAATTGTTTCCTTACTTATTGATCAGATTTGTAAAAACTATGTTACTTATTGTGTATTTTAGGAAGTTTTTATATTTTACCCTTGGGGTAATTTTATTCTTTATCACAATTGTATTTATAATTCAATTTTTTGAAGCAAACATGGCACGCACAAGAGACAGTAAATCTAGAACTCCGAAAAACGGGGAGAATGTTGAAAGAATTAGGTCAACTGCATCTACACGCCACAGAAACGCGAAAGTCCTCAACAAGTTCATGGTGACGATATTGATGAACAACAGGCAGATGTAGTACCTTCATCAGCTACAAAGGAGGGTTATCTTGGTGGTCCAAACGACACATCTTTGTTGACCTAATATGTCGATCATATTGCTTGTAACTTATGGGATGGACATGTAAGTTAACAACCATCAAATAGTTTTTTAATTCAATTTGATATTATTATAAAATTTTAAAAGTTAATATTGTTAATTTATAATTTAATTGGATCAGGCGAGTTGAAATCTGTATTTCATGGGCAGAAGTTAAGTAAATTTGCAAGTCCACATGACCAGATTAGTTGCGATATTGACAACTCTGGATTGTCCCCACTGATTACATGTAGCTATGACACCATAGACAAAGCATTGTTATCTACTTTTGTCGAAAGATGGCACAAGGAGACAAGTAGCTTTCATCTACTAGTGGGTGAAATGACTGTCACCCTTGATGATGTATATTCCCTGCTTCATATTCCGATCACTGGTAAATTTGCCTGTTACCCACACATTGATAAGCATGAAGTTGTTCCCTTGCTTATTGAATTGTTAGGTGTTACAAGTGAAGAAGCAGTTCATGAAATCATACACAACGCCCGAAACACTTCAATTCTTGAGAGACACGTATCATAGATGTGTCATGCAACAGTAGTGGGTCTTTGCTACTCGGGCGTATTTATTACATTTGGTGGGATGCACCATTTTTTCTGATAAAAGTGTCATGGTTGTGTATATGGGTTATTTGGCACTTTTTTTACACTTGAACCAATGTGGTAGTTATTCTTGGGGTGCAGCTGCTCTGAGTCAGTTGTATGAGCATCTACCTAAGGTTTGTCTAGCTAAGAGAAAACAAGCAGGTGGATACACAACGCTACTACAGGTATATCTAACAGCTAAATAAGAACTACATTTATGATATTCATGTTAGTAGATGAAGTGACTTTGAATATTTGATGTCGCGGGGTTGGATCTTTGAGCATTTTCTGAAAGTTGGTGCAAAGGAGCCAGTAGCTATATATATGGAGATTGCGCCTCGTTGTGCTCGGTGGGGTTTGTTAAGAGTATTGGCGTCCATTACTTATTATCAAAGGCAACTTGATGAAGTAACACTGGATGCAATAGATTAGACCCCATACATTACACATAGAAAGCAAATGCCATTTCAATTGATTGGCCTTTTCTCTGGATACATAAGAGCTGGGCCTTACAAACATCTACATCTACCAGAGGGAGTCTTGCAACAAGTTGGCTATGTTCAGGACATTCCTAGGAATCCAAGTGAAGTGTTTGGGTTTCCACTGACTACTGAGCATATTGATCTAACATGGATTGGGCATATGGATAATCTAGTCAGACTGACGCATGCAGTAGTCCATCCTTCTAATTGTGTTACCAGGTACATGAAGTGGTTTTATACAATATCACATTCATACATTTGTCCTATTTGAGGTGGAGACCCTCAAAGACTGCTAATTTGGGTGGCCCCGGTGACAGTCGAGGGAAACGTCAATACCTCGCAACAACAACATCCCGCAATTGTAAGTATTAAATATTTTGTTTTGTTTTAATTTTTTAACCACGTCATGATGTTATTAACTACTTTTAATTTCAATTTAGGGTGTATGTCAAAGGATTGCTACTACTTTACAACGTCTTATTGACCTTAGGCAGGTCACTGAAGGGACAAATGCATATGAAGAAGTCCAATTTTTATGATTTTTTACATTTTTTCCTTTTTTAAAAAAAACAAAACAAGCTAACCTTTGAGTCGATCGGTTTTGGTCAATTTTTATGATTTTTTATATTTTTCCCTTTTTAAAAAAAAAACAAAACAGGTTAACCTTTAAACTGATCCGTTTTGGCTAATTCTTGACCGATTTGGATGATTCCTTGTGTACCCAATTTTTTGGAAACAATGGACCAAACATTGGTATGGTTCCTGGTTAGACCGGTTGATCCGGTCGGTCTAGTTTTTAAAACTAAATATATAGAATCAATCAATAAAAAAAATGAGGGTGGTGTGTTCCATTAAAGATCCTTTGGGTGAATAGTGAGTGAACAATTTTTTTGTGTAGAGAAGATGTATTTCCCAATAGAATAGCAAATGACTGTATTAATAGAGGTGTAGGGTAATGTTTTATTATAAACGGGGAGGCAAAACATGTGGGTGTGGGTGGTTGATCAAACAAGAATGTATATTTATAGCATATATGTACTAGGTGTTATCAACTAATGTTATTCAATAGAGGGACTCATTTTTTGGCATGTTGTGGGCTAAAGGTGTCCCACTAAAGATCCAATGTGTGGGCTAGTTACTGGATGTAAATAAACTGCCAACTCGATACAACCAAGTGAAGGAAGGAGTTTTATTATTAGGGGTGAGTATACGGATCCAAGTCCGCAAACCTCCAAGCCCGTGCGAGTTTTAGACTTTTTTTTTTAAAACAATCATAACTATAAGAGAAATTTAAGTCCAATCTGTTTAACTTATGGACTGCGCGGGCTAAGTCTGCAGGCTCACGGGCTTGGCCCATAGCCCATTTAAAGGTGCAAAATTGTAATTTAGGCTATTAGTTTGTGTTAATGTTGTTACTTTTTTGTTGTAAATTGTAATATTTTACACTTTTAATATTGAAAATATTTTATGTTTTAGGTTATTATAAATAATGATATAATTTTTAGTATGATATAGTATAATTTAGTTAGTTTAAAAAATATTATATATTTTTTTAATCATTTTTAAAAAAATATATGTGTATATGTGGGCCCGCAGACCGATAAGTTAAGCCTAACTTTGCAGACCGCATACAGACTCTCAAGAAAGATCCATTTATTTTAGTGGACCGGATTTATCCAGCCTGTTTAAAATGCAAGCCTCGTGAGTTAGGCTTAAACGGGTCAAACCGATCCATATACCCACCCCTAGTTATTAGCAGAAGAGATCGACTGCATTTTTTTTTTGGGAGAATCTTGAAACAACACTCCTTTTTTCTTGAACACCATAAGAAAAGTGACTTTTACTACAGACAATAATTGTCACTATAATTCAAAAATATGTAGGTAAATGTATAATGTACTTTGACATATGAACATTTCTGTCATCAACTTTAAAGGGTCGTATAACAATAGTTAATAACCTATCACTTTACCTACAATTATATTTTTCCTACAAATATATTTTACTGTCACTACAAGAGATAGCCTCCTACTGTAGGTATAAGTGCTGAATATCTACCTACATCCTCTAACTATAGTTAAAAGCCATATAACATATAACATTTTCTTGTAGTGGAATTATAGTTTGTCTTTCCGAGTATGAGTCAAGTTAAGTTCTTGGTGGGAGATAACGAGAGTATTGCATAATGATTCCAAACTTTGTGACAATGTTGCTTAATGATTTTAAAACTTTTTGTTATAATTTGTTGGGTCTGCCTAGTGGATTCAAAGTGATGAGGAAACTTATAGCATATTTAAAAGACAAGTAACATATCAGTTTTCAAGGGTCTCACCTTACAAGTCGAGGTATCACCCATGCAGTTTAATTGAACTCCTAAAAATGGTGTTACAAAAGTAAACTCACGGACACATTCGTTTCTAGAATGGGTCATTAATCCATCCTTGTGTGTATAGATTTCTTCCTATTTTACTAATGCCTTATAACATAAGCACTACTTACATTTTTTTTTATTTTGAATAAAATTCTACTAACTTATAAAAAAATCCTAAATTTAAATTATGAGTTAATCAAATTATATTAGTAATATTTTGTTTTTATAATTTTTTCATATACCACGTAGATTGGTTCAATCATCCCTTACCAATTCAACCTTTATCTATTAATTTATTATGTTGACCGCATTCACCCTAGACCAATATTTATAACAATTGAAGAAACTATATTATTGTGTACGTATTATCTTTTTCAACGTCATAAAAGAATGGTAATACACATCACTAATACGATTTTAATAATATTATTAAAACATTTAGGAGAAACAAATTAATAGCAACTATTTTTGTTATGGATTTTAAATATAAAAATTATAGAATATTGATAAAATTTCTTAAATATTATATAAAGAAAAGATTGATTTTACTTTATGTTTTAAAATATTTAATTTAATGCAGTAAAAATATTTAATTTAATTATTACGTACTTTGAATTTTTTCATTCAATATTTACTCCATAGAATATTGAAAGAATTGGTACTTTGGTAAGAAGTTCGATGATTTGACGCCGTTCTTTTTTAATATGTAATAGAACTATTGTGAAAGAGTAAGTAGAAAATTTTAAGAAAAGTTATTCATTTATTATTTACATTTAGGTTATTTTTATCTTTTATTCCTTACAAGTAAAATAAGTTTTTTTTTTTAATTGTGTAAGGAGACAATTCTGTTTAATTATAGATAACAAAGTCTTCTCCAAATATTTAAGGAATTTATATATTCATGCGTGTTAAGCATTTAAGCTCAAACAACTTCCTTTCAGATCAATAGTAAAAAATAAAAGATAAAGCTACTAAGTTGGTATAATAATAAAAGTTTAATTTATATACATTGTCAGTCTAAAATTACACTAATATTTAATCATGATTTTTTATTTATGTGACTTTTAAAATATTAATAAGTAAAGTCAACAAATTTATTATAAACAAAACTATAAAAATTTTTACACTAACAATTTATATCAATCAAACTCTAATAATACATAGATATTTGAGCTAGATAAAACCACTACGACTAGAACAAACATATGCTAATACAGGTTCTACACGCTCAGTGATACCGTATTTTATTCTTTAAAAACAATAACATGTATTTTCATCATCCTAGATTACAATCCATCTCCTTTTAATGTAATTGATTAATAAGATATAGCAGTAAATTTATTAAATACAATTAAGGTATAACTTATATACATTTATTTTTTAATGAAAATTTGTTTTATGAAAATAGCTTTTATAACATAAAGCTACATAAAAACCAAATTACGTTACCTGTTTTAATTAAAACATACGAGAAATATAAACTAGTTTTGGTTTTATAATTTGTTTAGTTTATTTGTATTTAATGTTTATTTTTTCATTAAATTTTTCATAACTATATCATCTAGGTGAATCAACTTAATTGAGTTCTTCAAACTTAATTAATAATTTCAAGTTTGACTAATGAATATGCAAATGGATTAAATAATACTCAAAGGTGGACATAATTGAATAAGTTGTTAAACAAAAAAAGTTTGTTTTCTATCATAACAAAATTTAGTGATATTTTATTGAGATTTTTTAACTTAAAAAAGTCTATGATTTTGTAGAATAGATTTGATGGATTATTTTTTAGAATAGATTTCGACAAATTTTGTGTAATTTTTATAGTTATATGTATAAATACCATAACCTAAAACAATTGCGCCATGCTTCAGATTTTTCTACTCTTTGATTCCTTTTTGTTTTCCCATTAGGTATAACTTATTATTAACGAAAATCATTATTTAAAACTATTGTTAAAATCCAATGGCAAAAACAAGATAATGCTAAATTGCTAATGCCGACAGAAAAAGGAGTAAAAGTAATTACTAAGGCAAGGAGTGGACGAGGATGGGTACAAGCTATAGGGTCTAGCAAGGAATCCGATCAATGAACCATCTAAGAACTCGAATTGGAAGCTTTACAAGACTCACACCCCTGCTTCTATATATTTTGCTCCCATTTTCGGCTGCTTGTATGAACGTAAGGATGTCACTGGAAATTGGAAACTGCTGAAAGGAATTCCAACGACTGTGCCAGGATAAACAATAATACGAAGACCTGGGAAACGATTAATAAAGGGTACTGTATAGAGGTAAACCGAGATAGGCAGTAAGGTGAAAGCAGGGGAAAGAATCAGTGAAAGGAAGGGAAGTGATAGTGGTCTCGAAGGAAGATATCACTTGTATTCATACTTTTTAATTCATTTTCTTGAACATTATGGTGAAAAGGTATCTCGGACATTTTTCAAAGATATGATAAGATTCAGGAAGTTTATATCCCAAACATAAGAGATAGGCGGGGTTTCCGGTTTGGTTTTGCAAGGTTTGCTGAGGTGGAAGATGAGAGCATTATGGTGGTGAAGTTGGATAACATTTTTATAGGGGACATGAAACTGTGGGTGAACTGACCTAGATTTTTGAAATAGAATGGTATTAGGAGGGGAGCCAACATGCAATGAACCAATAACTCTGCTTAGTCATACACAGACCATGACTATTCTCAACAAGGTAAGAGTGGATTAGGTAGCAAGGATATAGTTTTCTCTTACGCAAAAGTGTTGAAAAATCCATATCGTGGTGTCAACAAGTCTGGGACTCCGACAAGTAGGTATGAGAAAGAACCATAACCCAATCTAACTTACAAATTAGAAGTGTCAGGGATAAAAAAATTTGCAAAAGCTTATGTGGGGAAGGTAATTAAAAAGGGTAGCACTTTCAACACCCAGAAATACTTGCATCAACAAGGTGTTTTCGGTATCAAGGCAACTCTCATGGGCATGAACCTCATGTTGTTAGAGGCAGACGATTCCAAGGATATCCTGGAGTACTTAGATGTGAATCTCGAATGGGTATGGTCCTGGTTCTGTGAAATTTATCAGTGGCACCCAACACTGGTGGACCATGGAAGGTGTCTAGCCCATGGTTGGAAAATAGCTTATGTTAGCTAGTGGAGGAGTTCGACGAATCCTTCAAAGCAGAGCAGAGGTTGGCGATGTTAAAGGCGGAGATGCTTGGCGGTGAAGCTCCGGCGAAGGTAGATAAACCAATTCAAATTTTACAACAAAAAAGTTGTTCCTCACCTGACATGGACAGAGGCCTTGTAGCGGAATTTGCGCTGTAAAATTCGAGAAAACCTACTCAAGGCGTGGACTAAGATTTTGCTTTTCCTTCTCATGGACGTTGTGTACAAGTGAACAAAACTATTTTGGGCTTAAGCCAAATAGTAGAGAAAGGAGGGGAGATGTCTCGAGCAACAACTCAGTCTTGGCCCATTCAACATGATTTAAAAGAGCGAATGGTAAAGAAAAAGTGGTGTCACACATGTCTTTAGCTAATTATGAGATGGGTTATAAATTATTTGATCAATCCTTACATGAGTGCCAACAATTTTCTTCGCATACATCAACCGGAAATTTAGGTGCTAAGGAAGAGTGTGGCAATAAGGAGGAATGACCATGTCACGATAAAGGCTTTACCTATACATTTTTGGGAGATGAAGTGAGTTACAATGGGGGAAAAGATGGTGATAAAGTTGGGACATTCGTTTCGATGCAACCAATTGAGAGTAAAAGGTGGGTGTTTTCCGGAGTTGAAAGAGACGAAGTGCAAGGCCGGTTGGTGAGTATTTGGAAGAAAGCTCGCAAGTGCAGTGTAGATGGTAGTGAACTAATCTCGAATAGCCTTAACCCTAATATTGCTAAGGTACATTCTTCTCAATCTTTATACCCAACTTCCTCGGTACTGGTATTGCATCATGGTTCAGTAGCAATTTTAGGCAAAGGCGTCAAGGGTGATGGTCAATATGAATGTAGAAAAATATGGAGTGCAATGAAGGGAATTGGGGTAAGTGGAAATGAGCTAAAAGTGGTATATTTAGATGAGTTGGAACAAATGGAAAATAGGTATAAAGCGGAGAATGCATGTAGGGATAGAAGGGAGTTTGTACAAGTCTGATGAAAATATTCTCTTTGAACGTGAGGGGATTCCAGGATAAAGCAAAAAGGCGCAGAATTAGGAGAAAGTTACAGTTGGAAAAAGTTAGTATTTGTTTACTGCAGGAAACTAAGTGCAATAATATTAAGCCATGGAAGTTCAGGAGGTATGAGAGAATGCGAAATGTGAATGGAGGTTCCTTCTGTCTGTGGGACTTAATGAAGGTCTTTAACTTTTTGGAGCACAAGTTTGTTGGAGATTCTATGGCAGATTCAAGGACAAGGTTTTTTGGGATTGGCTTTTAAAGGTGGTTTCCAAAAGTAGTTAATTGTTTGGTCAACACCTACACACCAGAGTCTATGATTGGTAAAAGAAAGTTGTGGGCTGATTTGGTAATGACAAGGAGGGGACTTTTAGATGTTATTTGGTACCAAAGTCTATGATTGGTAAAAGAAAGTTGTGGGTTGATTTGGTAATGACAAGGAGGGGACTTTTAGATGTTATTTGGTGTTTAGGTGACAATTTTAATGCGGTGGCTGATGTAAAAAAAGTGATGGGGAGATCAAACTATCATACAAAAGCAAAGATGTATGAATTGGGATTGGTTGATGTACCAACTTTTGGAAAACAGGTTACGTGGATTTCTTCTGATGGAGTAGCATGTAATAGGCTAGACAAATTCATAATTTCACAAGCTTTAATAGAGGAGTGAAGTATTATTTCCTAGTGGGTAGGGTCTTGGGAATTTTGAGATCATTCTTAAATTATTACTAAGGACAATCAATTAAAGTGGGGGGCTAAGCCTTTTAAGTTCTTTGACCATTGGGTCCATCATCCCTTTTTCCTTGAGATGGTGAAATCTTATTGGGCTTCTTATACAGGGTCGAGGTGGCAAGCTATTCAATTTACTAACAAGTTGAAAGGGTTGAAGAGGGTGATTAAAAAGTAGAATGAAGATATCTTGAGGAAGGATGAGATCTTTTTGGAAAAAAAGGTCGAGGAACTAGAAGTGACGGATCAAAATTTGGTGGAAAGGGCTAATTCCTTATCACAATCGAGAAGTGTCATCCTTTCGGAATACTAAGGAAAAGCAAGGATAATGAAAAATGTTGTTCTACAAAAATCAAGGGCGCATTGGTTCATCCAAGGTGATAATAATACGAAATTCTTTCATAATTGCTTTAAGGCAAGATGCACGGCGAATGCTATCTTGGCTGTAGAGTCTGATGAAAGATGGGTAGAGTCTGTACATGAAGTTAAAGCTAAGGTGTGACAACATTTCGAGGCATTGTTTCGTGAAAAGTGTCAATCTAGGCCGATTTTGGATGGGGTAAGTTTCAATCAATTGCCTAAGGCGAATAGAGAAGCTCTAGAAACACCTTTTTCAATAGAGGGAATAAAGGAAGCGGTATGGTCTTGTGAAAGTAGTAGAAGTTCAGGTCCTAATGGTTTTGGGATGACTTTCTACAATCGTGCTAGGAGATTATAGTGTTGGATGTAGTGAAGGCAATACAAGAGTTTCATTGGTTAGGCAGGCTTCCCAAATGGGTGACATCCTCCTTTATAACATTAATACTGAAGGTGGCTTGTCTGGTGAATCTTTCGCAATATCGCCCGATCACCCTAATCTCAAGTCTCCAAAAGATCATATCCAAACTATTGTCAACCAGGCTTAAGAAAGTATTGGGTGGAATCATCTATGACTGTCAAACAACTTTCTTGCCAGGTCGATCAATCTTGGATAGGGTTCTTGTGGCAAATGAATTAATTGATTGGGCACATAGATTCAAAAAACTTTCTTCATGTTCAAGGTGGACTTTGAAAAGGCCTACGACTCGATTAATTGGAAGTTCCTGGATTATATGTTCCATAAGATAGGTTTTGGAAATAAATGGAGGCAGTGGATTCGAAGCATAATAAGTAATAGTCTTATCTCCACTTTGGTTAATAGTAACCCAACAGAGGAGTTATGTCTAGGGAGAGGCATCAAGTAGGGTGATCTACTATCTCCATTTCTGTTTTTGGTGGTTGTTGAGCCTCTTTTGGACCTGTTCAGATCAGCTATCCAAAAGGATGTTTATAAAGAGATTAAAGTGGGTGGACAAGCAAATTTCTCCCTGCTATAATATGTTGATGACAAAATTATGTTGGGGGAAACAGATTTTCATACCGTGTGGTACCTATAGTCATTCTGAGAAGCTTTGAGATGTCTTCTGCATTGAAGGTAAACTTCTATAAAAGTCAATTTTATGGTCTTAATGTAGTCAGAATTTTACTTATGCGGGGGGTTGTATTCTAAATTGCTTTGTTAGCTCACCGCCCTTCAAATTTTTGGGTGTTGTAATTGGTGTCAACCCTAGGGTAGAGGAATGTAGAGATCGGTGGTTGAACACTTTGAAAAGAGACTCTTAGGATGGAAGGTGAAGAATATGTTTTTTGTTGGAAGATTGGTTATGCTGAATTCAGTTTTGTCTACATTGCTACTGTATTACTTCTCTTTCTATAAAGCCCTTAAGAAGGTGTTGAATTCTCTAATAAAGATGCAACATAAGTTTTTATGGGGGGAGAGGAGGAACGCTCAGGAAAAAAATCGCTTAGGTAAATTAAGAGAAAGTATGTTCACCAAAGGCAGAAGGAGGTTTTGAGGGTTAAATGCTTATCGAAGTTTAATTTGAGTTTGCTTGTTAAGTGGAGAATATTAAATGATGAAAATGCAATGTGGGGTAACTTGTTGAGAAGTAAATATGGAAAGGTTCAAAGTTTCCCCAATCATACTTTATCTTACGCCAAATCATCTATGTGGTGGAGGGACATATGATCCATTGATGGGCCAAAGGCAGAATGCCTAGGTTGGTTTTTAAATAAAATTAGAAGGAAGATAGGGGATGGAGTAGGTACGTGGTTCTAGAAGCATAATTGGGTAGGAAGAGGCCCCTTAGCAGTACTATACCTTAAATTGTACATCTTAGTGATGGACAAAGATGTTAGAGTAGGTGACAAAATGGTTCCTAGGTTAATACATTCGAGGTGGTGGTGGTTATGGCGGCATAATCTTTTCGCGTTGGAGGAGGAGGCCCTTATATCATTGAAAGGGATATTGATGGAAGTGACTCTACAGCCTGATACTTCGGATTCATGGGTTTGGATGTCAAGCGGAAATGGAACCTTCTCAGCATCTGAAGCTTATAGTTCAGTGTGCATCAGTCCTTCTAATGGGAGTAAGGCAATGTTAGAGTCCTATATTTTTAAGCGGTTGTGGAAAGATAAGTTACTATCCAAAGTCTTAGCATTCTCATGGAGGTTACTTCTTAACAGGCTTCCAATGACTGATAATCTGGTGCGAAGAAGGGTAGACACCCAACTACGTGGATATGATTGTGTTATGTGCAATGAACATCTAGAGGCCATAAGCATATCTTTTTATTATGCTCGGTTTCGTGGGCCTTGTAGTATAAGGTGTTGAATTGGCTTGACATCTCTTCACTTCTTCCTGTTTATTTGTCTTAATTAGCTTTATTGTCTACCTCTTGGGCTATAGGTAAATATAGGTCTAAATGTAGATTCTTATTTTGGAATGTTGTTTGTTGATGTATCTGGATATCTAGGAACTTCATAGTCTTTAATGCTAATACTTTGGAGTCCTTGGATATCTTGATGTCGGTCAAAATTATATCATAGAAATGGTTGTTGTATTCCTTTGATTTTAATAGGGGTTATGATTTTTCTTATTGGTGTAGTAACTCTTTGATATATATGCTAGACATGTAGTAGGGGGATTGAGTGGGCGAGTATAGTGGGGGATTGTGGATAGGGATGGCAACGGGGCGGGGCGGAGACAGGTATTATGTTCCCTATCCCCATCCCCGACCCTCATAAGTGTCCCCGAACCCGTCCCCAATCCCCGGCGGGTAGCTATTTAGGGACCCTATCTCCGTCCCTAATTTTTACCCGGTATCATCGCCCCAAACCCGAACCCGTTAACATGTTACAAATTAATGATTATTTTTTCTCTGTTTTTATCAAACCTGAATCCGTAACCCAAACCCAAACTCGAACCCACAATTCCATTTAGATTTGTATTTGCAAAAAAAAAAAATCTCATGATGTTGAAGCAGTCTTTTTTAAATTTCTATTTGCAAAAATAAAACATAATAAATAAATTTCTCTTTTTTTATCACCTTAACATATCTATATTTTCTGTATTATTTTTCTCTCACTAAATATATCATTTGTGAATTTTTTTACTAATATTTTTTTTATAATGTAACAAGAACACGTAATATTGAACCAAAATAAATATTGAAGCAAAATAACTAGAACTAAAATAATTCATGTATTAGATCATAATTCTTCATGTTACAGTCATAATAAAGTCTGAGTCTTTTCTAAAAAACATAACAATAAATGACACATGTTTCTTCTAAAACTTCATAAATGATTTCTCCAAATTGTCATAGTGTTCCTGTCCAAGAAACCAAAATTCTAGGGCTCAATATTTACAAAATTGTAAAGTATAAGATTATGAAATTATATTGGCAAAATAAATTTAATTAGAAAATTGAATTTACCATATAACAGGAGAAATGAAATACTAACCTTGCAATTGTTGGGTAACACCACTAATAATCAATCCACCTATTTTCAAATAAATAAAAAATTAGAAATAAACAAAATATTAATAACTCTATAAATTCATAAATCCTCTAATGTTCAAAATATTTTCTAATATTCAAAGTGATTCAGAAAACCTCTAAAATGTTACATATGCTTCTCCTAGAAAATGTGAAGTAACTCTGTAAATTGAAAATATTAATAAAGTAATAAATATTAGTAAAAATTAAGTCTTCATCAGTAGTCCCTTTTTCCTTGTTCTAGGTCTGTCTTTCTAATGTTTAAAGTGATTCAGAAATCCTCTAAAATTTTACATATGCTACTCCTAGAAAATGTGAAGTAACTCTATAAATTCAAAATATTAATAAAGTAATAAATATAGTAAAAAAATAAGTCTTGATCAGTCCTTGTTATAGGTTTGTCTTTCTCATGGTTACAGTAAGAATTTTTTATTATAAATCAAATAAAATTGGGACTGATTTGAGAAAAGAAAGGATAAAGTACAGTGCATTAGTGACAAGCAACGTAAAATTGGGACTCAAATTTTCAACAAAGGGAAAAAAGTTAAAACAATATGGGGTCTCTAACAGAGTAAAACTGAATATCAAACATATTGTGCAAACTCTAATCACTCAACTCAAATATTAACGAAAAACCATTAAAGCACCATTTTCTTCCCATTACAACAACTATTTTTTGTTTAATCAAAGATGCAACAGGTTCAATGGCATTGGTTCATTCATTACATGTGGAAGAGAAGACAACAAAGAGTAAGCCCTAGATCTACCAAGTCGACAGCAGAGAAAGACCAAGTCAACAGTAGAGAACAACAGGACAACGAGTAAACCCTAGATCTACCAACACAGGAACGCTCCTCTAGAATCTAGACGCTCTCAGTCACTCTCACTCTCACTCTCACGAGTCAGTAATACACTAATATCCATCCCTTTGCTTTCTATTTTTAACTTCTATATGCATTTACTATACTATCCTCCCAGGATAAAACAATAACAAAACCTATCAATATATAGGCATTATAGTAAATATATTTATCGGGGACGGGGACAGGTACGGGGCGGATATCACAATACCCGTCCCGTCCCCGTTTTTTCTAACCGGGTATTACCCGAACCCAATCAACCCAGGTATTCCCCGTCAAGCTCGGGGCAGGTACGGGTTTGATTCCCATACTTAATTGTGGACCAGAGAAGGTGTCTTAGTTTCTTCTTTTGAAGCTCACTAACAGATGTCTTGTTACATCTACTGTTTTCTTAAGATTTATGTATAAGTTGCTAAAACCTTTTATTTCAATCATATGAATTTATACATATTTTTTTGCCTTAAAAAATATTGCTAATGCCCCAAAAAACTTGTATAGTTTTAAATATAATAATTAAAATTAGTACAAATTGTTTAATATAGCTAACTTACTGTGGCCTTTTTTTCCCTTATGTGTACCATTTATCCATATTCTACATACATATATATATATATATATATATATATATATATATATATATATATATATATATATATATATATATATGTGTAGAATATGGATAAATGGTACACATAAGGGAAAAAAAGGCCACAGTAAGTTAGCTATATTAAACAATGTGTACTTATTTTACTTTTTTTTTACTATCCAAACTTTATTATTTATTTGTTACCTTTCTCGATAATTTTATTGCATGGTAATTTGGAATTTTTAAAAAACTTATAAAATCCTTTAAAATCTTGTAAAATAATTTTAATTATTATAAATTCATTACAATCCAAACTATAAAATCCCAATCTTAAACATCTTTTAAAATTTATAAGATTTTTTATTTTTTTTTTTAAAAAAATCCTAATTAAATTCAGACAACATACCTAATTCATTACACCATACTTCCAAGCTTCTAATTGAACACTCATTATATTATTTTTTTTATTCTTCAATTAAAACTATAATTTTTATACTAATAACTTACCTCACTTTTAATATTTATGTTTATTGGATGGATTATTGAGGTAAAATTTTAAATTTAATCGAAGACTAGAATTTTTTTTTCTGGATACCTCATATGACTATGACTAGTCTAAGAAAACAACCTATATATACGTGAAGTGGTAGAGTCTTACACAATGAGTTAATTGAAGACTATTATAAACACACACGATATTATAAGATTTGTTTTTTTCTTTTCTTAATTCTTTGATGTAAAATAAATAGAAGTTCTCATATATATGTTTCCCTAATTTGATGAAATGTATACGGAATGTTATCGCACAATACCTATTGTAGGCACTAGGCAAGTATGTCTGATGTCCCCTTGTTTTGCTTTTTCTTTTTCCAAGGTCCATGTAATACAACCATTTTTCCTTAATATTGAGATAATGCCTAAATTTATGCAAATATTGATAAAATTCTGAAATTAAATTTAATAAATTAACAGAGTCTCTCCAAAGAGATAAGGATGTCTTTCATATACCCCAATCTTATTTATCATATATTTTATGTATTAATTAATTTTTTGCTAAAATTTCTTAATTAAAAGAGAAGTTATAATAGAAGAATAAAGCTAGCGAAGTATTAATAATAATAATAATTTTAAATAAATATAATTTTAAATATATGTTAATTGTTATCAACTAAATAAAATGCTTTTTTAATTGCACAATTATTAGATCTTATAAATAGGATTGAAAGGAGAATTAAAATTCTTGTCTTATTATGAATTTATTATTAGGGTAAAATATGTTTTAAGTACATAAAAATTCTTGAAATATTATATAAATTTTTTATTTTTTTTATTTGGTTTTTTAAAATACATTATTTTTTGTTCTTTTAAGTGTTTTAGATATCACTTTTTAAAGAGATAAAAAATGATTTCTATAACGTTTGAAGAACCAAAAGTGATATATTTAAAAAATAGAGAACTAAAATAATAATTTTTTTGTGATGTATTTAATATATAGAGAATTTTCTAGGTCCAAAAACATATTTCACCCTTATTATTATTCTAAAGGATGTCTTTTATTTCACTTTTAGTTTCTTTTTCTCAAAAAGTATCTTTTTTTCACACATTTAAACTCAGGGTAAAACATGAAAATTAAATCCAAAGTTATTAATTCTCATTGTAATTCAATATGATTTTTACATAAAAATTCCACTCTAGCCTGAATTAAAGTGGATGCATAACTTTACAACAAGAGCATGTATATAAACCATGTATATATTCATGAAACAAAATGTATCACAACCTATGCACCACAAAATCCATAGCATCAATCTTAAATTTGGACTCTACAAAACATAACATTAAACTAATCACACCCAATGTGAATACCTGATTCAATAAGTACCTGGATAATCTACATACTTAACAGGCATAACAAATAATTACTTCACCAAAATCAAATGTATATACTAACCATTTCCAAGAGACAAACTAAACAAAGGCAAAAATATCCAGAGACTCCAAAGTTTTATTATTAAAAACAATGGAGTTTCTGAATATCTATAAACCCCAACAAACCACGTGCTAGAATAAGAACTTAACTTTCTTCTTGAACTTGTCAACCACCCACCCATTTGCCATCTGAACCATATGGTGTGGTTCACTCGGCAAGAGGGAGACTATACCCAACCAGTTCAAGGCTTTGTACCACACTTTCTAGGATACCTCACAGTTTAAGAACAAGTGTTTGTAGTCCTCTATATGAGCCCTACAAAACACACAACTACTTAAATTGTCTTGGATATTGACACTATATTTTAGCAAGTTATCCACTGTGGGGAGTCTATTCATTAGGAGCATCCATGAAAAGGCAATGACTTTGGACGGTAATTTATCCTTCCACATTTTTTGAAAAACCTATGATTCACCAGTAAACCCAGATTCAACAGTCATATCACCATCTAACAACCTGTAAGCAACTATCATGGGAAAGAAGGAGTTTGTTTCTGTGACCCAAACCCATTCATCTTCCTTTTCCTAGATAAAAAGAACATCCTGCAATAAAAGTTCAAGTGAATGCAACAACTCTACTTCCCACACAATAAGCTCCCTTCTCTAAGCCATCCTCCCAGCCATAGAGCTCTTCATATCATGAACTGATATCTTTTTTTCTCGGGCCAAAGAAAAAATTCTAGGATAAACATTACTTAACAACCCACCTTCTATCCAATTCTACAACCAAAATGATGTTTGTTTCCCGTCACCAATTTTCCTCTTAATATTATTAAGGAACCAACCAGGTCTTGCGCCATTGTTAGCATTTATAGCCCATACATCCCTCCACCTGGTTGAGCACTTTGAAGACCTAAGAATTTGATGAAAAACCCCATATCTCATTTTCAATAAAGGACACCAAATTACATTTTTGTCCTGTAAAAATCTCCACCTCCTTTTAGCAAGCATACTCAAATTAAATTCTGATAAACATTTCACTCCCAAACCTCCATCTTTTTTAGGCCTACATACCTTGTCCCAACTTACCTAAGCAATTTTCCTCTCCACAACCACTCTCCTACAAAGGAAATTTTTTTGCAACCTTTTTAACTCCTCAATCACTTTTGTTGGGGCTCTATAAGGTAAACTAGTCAATACCGAGTTTACCATTACTAACCAACCTCCAAATGACATGAATTTTGCTTTCCACATTGTCTACCTTTTTTTGAAGATATCCACCATCCATGATACCGTCAACCGAGGATTAATTCCTACTGGAACCCCCAAGAATTTGAAAGGAGAACAAGAAACCACACAATTAAGCAAATGGCCCACAACATGAGAAAAGTTTTGGTCAAGATTTAGCTCGTAGAAGTTACTCTTATGGAAGTTAACTTTAAACCTGGACACCAGTTCAAAACTTTTAAAAATTACCTTCAAAGACCAGATTGTTTGGAAGTCCGCTTCCTCCACCAGATTGCATCATCTGTATACCACAATATGGAATAGTTTTCCTCGCCGTCCACCGAAAGACTATTATAAACTCCCCTCTAAATTGTCGATCTGACCAGACCCAAGAGACCCTCTGCCACTACCAAAAAGAGGAACAATGATAGTTTATCACCTTGCTCAACTCATCTCCCCTAGAGAAATTCCTCAGTAGGGTTATCGTTAACCAAAATGGATGTAAAATTGTTACTAATTAAGGTTTTCACCCACAACTGCCATATTTGACCAAAGCCAAACTACAAAGCATATAATCTAAAAAATGTCAATTGATTGAGTCATAAGCCTTTTCAAAATCTATCTTAAACATAAAGCAGGATTGATTAAGCCTATGAGCCTAATCAATTAGCTCATAGTAACCAAAACTCCACCAAGAATATATCTTCTAGGAAGAAAAGCTGTTTGACACTTAGATATAACCTCTTCCAGAACCCTCTTAAGCCTTACTGCAAGAATTTTGGAAATAATCTTGTGCAGCTCGAGATTAAAGAGATTGGACAATATTGAGAAAGATACAAAGGGTTGGCCAACTTTGGGATCAAAGCGATAAAGGGTGACGAAACAACTTTCGTCAATATCCCATTACCATGAAATTCTAAGACCGCTTTATACAGGTCATCACCAATCATTTTCCAACACAATTTATAAAAGTTCATCCCATAACCATCCGACCCAGGACTCTGCCCTCTCTCATAGGACCAAACGAATTCCTTAATTTCCTCCTTAGAGAATGGTTCTTCTAACCTTACTTTGTTTTCCTTGGAAATATAATTGAAATTCGTACCATCTAGATTAGGCTTCACCAAGTCTTTTTCCTTGAAGCATTCTTGAAAATGATTCAACACTGCAGACTTAACCTCCCTAACCCCTTGAATCCACTCACGGTTTGAATTAACAATAACAATTTGATTTTTAGCACAACGCAACCTAAAACAGTTATGGAAGAATTTAGTGTTGTAATCATCATCTCGGGCCTGTCTAATTCTTGACTTTTGCAAAATGGTATTTTCTATAACCCTTGCCTTACTCCGATAATCACTAAGCATTCTCCTCATATTCACATCTAACACTACTACCCCATCCATTAAGTTACGATCTTCTTTTCCCAGCTCCTTCACTTTACCAACTAAAAACCCCTCATCATTCTAATATACAGCTTTGTTCTATCCTTATTCTGCCCATTCAGCCCTTGCAGTTTTTGTTTAAATTGATACATTTTCCAACCACTCCCCACAGGTATATCCCAGGAATACTTCACCAATTCACCAAAAAAAGGATTATTAAGCCACCGATAAAAAAAATTTAAAGGGTTTTGACCCCCAATTTTGATTAATTCCTTTAACAATTATCCAGCAATGATCAGAATGTTCCCTAGAGCCAATCTATTGAGAAATAATATTCCATAATTCACACAACCCATTGGAAATTAAAAAATGGTCTAACCTGCTACACACTGCCTCATCAAAAGAAATCCATAAGAATTTACTTCCATTAACTGGGACGTTCACTACCTTTGTGATACCTATAAACCTCTAAAACTTTGCCATCTCCAAACTTGAGTGACAATCTGATGCGCCCCTTACCTCCACTCTATTCTACATAGCATTGGAATCACCTCCAATACATTACTCAACTTAGGGGAACCTTTTCCTAGTCATAATAATATTATCCCAAACCTACCCTTTTTTAGCTTATGAGCAAGGAGCATAAACACTAACTAACATACAAAGTGAATTAATTTCTTTTGCAAAGAATCTTACCCCCAAAAAACCAACACCTTGAATCTAAAATTGAGGTTCTATGACCCCTTTTTTCCATATTATTAACAAGCCCCTAGTCAATCCATTGGAAGGCCTCATTCACCATTTGCATTCACCCCTCCCCCCACAGCTTATTCACGTCCTACTACTCAATTTCTATGCACTTCATTTCCTGCAAGAAACAAATATCTATTTCAAGTTGATGCAGGGTCCTTCTAAGCCTCCGTCGTTTGATTCTATCCTGAAACCCTCTAATATTCAAGGAAAAAATCTTCATTATTGTTGAAGTGAACTCTTCCTTGTAGCCATAACTACTTGATCATGTGCCTCCATTGCAGCAATTTCTTATATATAAACTTTATTTCCATCTTGATCGACAACCCCGAGATGTTGCGCTACTTTCCAAATATTTGTCGAACCCAAACGATTGGTTTGTGCTACGACCAACCTAGATTCTGGTCGAGATAATGAAGAAGATGACATTATTTCAATGGTGGGATACTTAGAGTAAAAACTCCTCTCTGGCGATGTCTCTGTCATTCGCTGTTTTCGACAAAGGTTGCTTCCATCTAAGCTCCGCCATTAAGCCTCCTTCCAAACCTCCATAAGCTGATGTTGTGCCTCCGCTTGCTCCTCCTAGTTCACATAGCCTAGAGAAGACCAGTGTTTGTGCCCAATTGGTTTGTTTACCTCAATGAGCGAATCTCTCCATTCTTGCTTTGAAGATCTGCTCAAAAGTTGTGTTTTCTGCCCCAGACCATTTGCTATCTGCACCTCCTGATCACATTTTTCTAATGGGCTTAGGCCTAAACCTGAGAGGTCATTTAGTGGAACATCCCTACCATGCTTGAATAGGTTGGATTCTTTACGTCCATTCCTCGACTTATCTAGAGAATCCTTGATGCAATTGCCAATGTTTTCTAAATTACAAAATGACTTGAGGCTATGGTTACCAAGTTCCACTGGTCACCTTCCTCACCAAACTCCCTTCTCAGAGTACCCAATCGATGCTCTAAATAAAAAAGGACCACCTCTTCATCTACTTCATTGCTAGAACACGTCTTAAAGAAAGCCACTTCCTCTAACTTGATTTTTCTTTATAATCTATTGACCCTCTTCAACCAGTTTGACAACATGAACATTACACCAATTTGAACTCTTACAATGTAATTTATGATGTCGTGAACCTCTGTATTCAAAGCAAATCTTGAGACATCATATCTTTCTTTCCTCTCTTTTTATTCATCTACCTGAATAAATTCACCATAGAAGGATCCCAGCCTCTGAAAGAAATGATCATTCCAAACATGAGGAAGTACCCTGTAACATTTAATCTATACCAATCTTTCTGCATCAACGATTGAGGGATCCCACGACTTTATCTCGATAAACCATGATCGAGTCCAATCTAGACTTTCATTTATATAGTCCTTTATATCCTTAGTCGTATCTGTCTCTAATAAAACCATTTTCATTCTCATTGGGGTTGCTCGGATCCTATAGATTCCTTCTTGTGAAGCTTTTGTTGAGTGACATAAGAGTCCTCTTTCTTGGATACTAACCCAATATAAGCTTTTGATAACTTGGTTAACTCCTTACCATCATATTCAAAAGAAAAGTTGAAAGTAGGAACCTTTTCTAACCTATCTCCCATAATTGCCTTACTTCTGATAAATGTTTTTTTACTTTTGACTGCACTCGCATACGGTGTATTATGTATGATAATATATATATATATATATATATATATATATATATATATATATATATATATATATATACACACACACACATATGAGTAAAATTTCATTTTATAGGCAAATGTTAGTTGTTAGTTTTGTTAGTGAAAGAATTCAATCTCCCAATTTCTCTCTCCCATCTCCTCACACATGGACCATGAGTAAGGATTTTACTTTTCTTTTTTTAAAAAAAATTACTTTTCATATTTTAAAGATAGTTAATTATTAAATTTGTATATTTATGATGTTTGTTATTTTTAATTGATAATTAATAAGTTGGTAACCACAGTGATATGAGTATGACATTATGGGTGGGGAGAGGCAAAGTTGGTAGTAGGTTGGAGCTGCCTCAGGCCTCAGTTGTTGCCATGTGATGGAGTCATATAGAGCTGGCAAAACGGGTCAGTTTGGCTTGTTAAGCCCGACCCACCTTAACCCACTTAATAAACAAGTTGTTCAACCTGACTTACCATTCTTTTATGGTTAAAAAATTGAACCCAACTCGGCCCACCACGGGTTGGTGGGTCAAATGGGCTGACCCACCAACCACCGAAAAGGAAAAAAATATATTTTTTAGGAAAGTTTTGTAACTATTTTAAAAATCTTAAAGTTTAAATACTTTATGATAGCATTAATTTTAAATTAATGAGTTTAAAAATAAAACAAAAAAATACTTAAATGATATTCTCTACTAAAAATCTACATGTACGTGTTAAATATTAGTTTTAAAATATAAAATATTAATTAAATCATACCAATAAAATAAAAAATATATTATAATAAAATATAAATCAAATAAGTAACATAATAATTTAAAACTTAAAAATAAAATAAAAATGAAATTTAGGTGGATTGGTGACTCAACTCACCCATCAAGTTCAATTTTGATGAGTCGAATTTTAAGAGAGCAACTTATATATATAATATAATAAGCCTATTTTTTTATTTTTGAATATGACCCAATCCAATCTAGACCCGTAATGATTGGACCAACTCTCTGGACCCATTTTTACAGAGTCATATGATATTAGAATTAAGGTAGACATGCAAATGGAAGAATTGAGGGTTAAATAGCTATATATGTAATTGAAAATCCATGTGGCAATAACATGTTGGTCTGTGAAAAATATTTATCGCTATTTGCTAAGCTTGCCTTGAGTTGAAGGGTAGACGTCATTTTCGAATCTTATAAAGAAAGGATGGATGGTTGTGAGTTGTAATGTAGTTAGTTATCCGGAGCCTGGAGATAGTAATGGTTTGTAATTTGTAAGTGTCTACATTTTGTCACTTGTTTCTGGTAAATACAAAACACATTCCCTTTCATTGTGGTCTTCTTCTCGGTGACTCAATAATATGCTATTCGTTTTCTGCTAATATTTCCTTTTAACGAAAAAGTTGATTTAGTAATAACATTCCTTACCTTATCACTTATTCCTTCTTACACGCACAAAATCATGAGCTCATTTACACAAGACAAAAGAAGTCATTATTCTCAAGGATTGTAGAACAGACACGCCAACACCATTCAAACTGTTCTATATTTCATAATTGGGTTTTTGTTTTTTTGCCGTTTATGCAAATTACTCGACCAAGACACAGGATTTTTTTTTTTTTTTTAATTTCTATTTTGGAGGTAAACACTAACAGAAGGTTCATCAAAAGCAACGATTCTGATAATGTAAGAAAATGTGTTATCCAGGAATCTACCCAACAATTTTTAAAATTGAAGACATCAACACATACATGTTTAATTTATAATTTTATCCGATTTTATATATTTTAGATATAAAATAATAACGTCTTGTTAAAAAAGAATGATGTTCATAACATGCCCAAGGGAGCAAAAAGGATCTATTTTGTCTTTAAAATATATTATACTAGATAAAATAAATGTTAATGAACTTCTTGAATAATAAACATACACCCAAGATTTTATTTACAGGATACTATTGAACCCTAATTTCGTTTGACTAACTCCAACACTTTGGAGTTTGTTTTCATAATAAACTCTATAAACATGAAGTTCTTCTCATCACGTTCCACAAAATATTTTAAATTATTTTTCAGTTTTATTTATTTTCTAAGCACTAGTAAAAAACATAATAACTTTTTCACTTAAAAAAATTAATTATTTGATCATATTAAATTCTCTACTTTAATAATCAAAATAAATTAATTAGATTAATCAAAATTAACCAAATATCTTTGTTTGAGACCCAATACTAAATTGGTTATAAATTAATCAAAGTAAGCATCTAGTAATATTTTTTAATGTGCACATATTACAAAGGTAGAATTATTTTACTCCCAAAAATCATTAAACATCATTAAAAATTTGTGTTAATTTGTCAAATTCTAATAAGTTAACTTTATTTACAATAATTTTAGAAACTCATTCTCATTTCTTCATCTCAAACTCATCTTCTAGTTCTTGAATAATCAAGAATTATGCATATATTTAATTATATCCAATATCTTTTCAATTTCTAAGGTATTAGGTGTACAAAATTAAAATATAATAAATAACTTGTTAATTATTGTGATAATCTATATATATGAATTACAGATAAAATCTATTAATATTTATCTAATAAATACTATCACATATTCATAATAATCCTATAATTAAAAACAATTTAGATTAAATTATAAAGAGACATTTTTCATTTATCATAATGTCTACACCTTTAATTTTAATCAAGAACTTTTATCAAATAAACTATTTTATCGTCATAGAATAAATATGATAAAAAAATAAAATAAAAATATTAATTACATGATAATTTGAATATTGGACATTAACAATTATTCCCAACACCAACATCTAGGTTACTTGAGCCAAAAAGATTTTGCGTAGGATTGAAAGAAGTTGGAGCAGAAAGTGATATGAGACATTGCTGGTGACAAGCCACCATCCGTCACAATTATCATTTTCAGAGACGAAGCAATGCCCCACCACTGTTGGTGGAATCCAAACGTAGCAAACATATCTATCAAGAATGAGTAGTCCTGCTCCCACGGAAACAACTAAACCCACGCCACTGTTCTATCATTGTCATCCATCACAAGTGGGACTCATCCATCAGTTCAAACTCTAGCTAATGCATGCATGAATGTAAATAATCAGAATGAGGCGGTAACAAGGTTATCTATCACCAGCTACCACTGGCTTAATAAAAACATATTTCTAATCACCGATATTTTTTACTATACAAAAAATTGTACACCAATTTGTTACGGCCTCCCTCTAGAAGCCACATACAACAGCATGGGTAGTTAGGTACTCAGTTGATTAAATTCAACTAACTATGCTTCAGTTTAGGGGATTTCATGAGATGGGTACATAAATTCTCCTCCATCTGTAAGGCCTACATAGTATGAATTTGTTCTACTAGATGAACTGCCAATAGAACCAGGATCTAGACAGTTGAGTCATCATTCATTCACTCTGAGGATAAACTCAAATTGACGATGGCAATGGACAGATCAGATTTCATCACATGATCACACTCCTTTCGTTGAGAATCATCCTTGATGGCATTCTCTTCCTTACCTTCTGCAGCAACCATACAATCCTGGAATCTAAAGCAACTAATGAGGTGGTCATTTGTTAACCCCACAACTTGCATGAAGGAATATATGACGGTAGGACCCACACCTCGGAAACCTCTTCTTACTAGGTCTTTGCTAATAGCATCAGCTTTCGGGGTTTTTGCAGGAACTTGTCTAGGATATCGGAATCTGCTAATTATAGGCTTGTGGTTCACAAAACTCCAAATATACTTGTCAAATGACCCAAACTCTCCTATGACCTGGAATCAGTAAAACCTGCAAAAAGTTAGTTGCAACGATAATCATAACCATGGTGCAAATTGTGCAAGCTGCAATTATGGCAGTTCAGTGGAAAAAGGGCATTCTAGTGTTTTTACGTTGGGAAAAGTATCAAGACCGATAGGTGACTTGGGACACACCAGCTAAGCATGCTGGCTGGTTAAAGAATAAAAATAATTAGGTTGCATATCATTGTTGCAAATTAGAATAAAAGAAGCTCAGACTGTACAGCGGATTATTATCACGGTTTGTCCCATATGGGTCATACGAATTGAATAAGAGTAAGGACCACAACCCAATTACCTTTACTACCTAACCTACCTGATCAGATAACAATTAAACATCAGTTTTAAGTCATTCGGTTGATCAATAAATAGGAAGGAACTATGCCGTTATTTAATTGATTTTGCAAAAAATTCAATAGATCCCAATGTAATTACACAAGTTAGAATACTATACTAAAAATCACCGAAAGGCAACTCCAATCTTTTATAAAAACAGAATTGAACTATCCTGCTTGCCCTGATGTTTTGAAATCTGGCATTTAAGTTAAAGTGGCTGACTATTTTGTCAGATACAGATTTAGTTTGAGCAGTTTGTGAAAAAATGAGGGTGCAAGTACGATCACTCTTCTACATTAGTAACTAGATACCTTTTGTTTTCTTTTTAGGAAAAATATTAGACTTGATTTTCTTATTAAGTATTTCCACCCCAAGATAAAGCAGAAAATAAGTTTACTTAAAAAAAATGCTTACAAATTAGAAAAATATTAAGTAGTTGATTGTTTTCCTAACTAGCATATCCTAATAAGGATAAACATTATGGCACCCCAGTATTCCTCTTAATTCATAGATCATAAATAAGGAAGTACGAAGTACCACCTGGATCACTTGTTCCCTGGACATGTTGAGTCCAGGGACACCCAATATAGAACAATGAATTTAGGATATGACACCAAGGCTGTAATCTTTGTCTTTAAAGTTCCAGCAATCAATAAGTAATCATGAATCATGATCCAACCCAAGAGTTTGCATATTCTATAATGAAGGTTGCAAAAGTCATGAGAAAACAAATATACCTTCAATATTTGACGTGCATTCTCAATTATAGCACGCAATTTAAGGTCAGAAAGTAAGGAGCTTGCGGCAGTTCCTGGTGCCATTAGCTTCTTCTCATTAAATTTTGAGACAGCAACTGGATCAAAGTCCACAAAAACTTCCCTGCAATGAACTTTGTTAAAAAAAATAATGTGAACAGTCAAAGAAAATAATGGGTTACAGCTGATTTAGCAGCCAACCGGTACAGGTTTGAGGTTAAGAATGGATAAAAATTCTAAAAAAAAAAAGATAAATTAAAACATCCACAGAGTGACAGAGGTAATACCTAAAAATATGCCTCTTGCCTAGAATAGCTGGCCAAGTGAGTTCAGACAGTGCACTTGAAAGAACAAGAAGCTCAAATAGTTTCCTACACAACATAAAGAGTGTCAAGCAAAATATAACAGCAGAAAGCATATTCTTTTTCCAGCCATTGTAATCAGATTGGATCACATACTTGTCATCGTGTACTGGAACTCCCCATTCTTCATCATGGAAGGTGGCGTAACATGGTTCTAATAAAAATGAGTAAACTTAGTGAGGAAACACAACTTCGAAAAAAGCCAACATAGTTCAGAACTTAAAACTGAAAACAAGAATTATAGAGGAATTTACAAGAAAGGTATGGCTTCTGTACATTCATCTCTACGGCTATCAACCTATATCAGGTTCATATCAAGCATGTACTTAGAATTCCCAATTTTTCTTTAATCGTTGAAAAACATCAAACAAAATCCATGAAAAAAAGGCATACGTCTATTGCATGCTCTATTACATTTTAGCTACAAACGCATGCATGTTGTATTATTTCAAGCAAATGAAAAGTACTCAAATATCTTAAATTGGCAATCCCAACTTCTCTCCCATTTCACGTTAATTTATATCAGAAAGAATACAATGACATTCGAGTGGACTTATACATTTAATGTAAAATACAAATTTTCAAGAACAGAAATTCTCAGGAAACCAAGTGAGAATCAGAGTTCACACAATTCTCACTACATCAACATGAGCTCAACAACACCAGATACATAACAACTGTGAAAAGGCTTATATTGCCAAATCAACTTATCGTCACACACACAAAATTATGCCCCATGGTGTTTCAAAATCAGCAAAACAAGTCTTCTAGGTAAGATTTCAGAGAAAGTAAAAGAAGAACGAACCAGTATTAGGAGTGATCCAAGCACACCTCTTCTTGGATTGTGATGAACCATCAGGAGGGGACTCCAACACACCATCAGAAGCAACACTTCTAGGCTTTGAGACCGAGCGCTTCCTTGAACACCCTAAGCTATTAGACCGAGTCAATCTTCCGGTAGAAGCCCGGCTATGAAATGAGTCAGTGGATGCATCAGACGAACACGAAGCATTGAGAGACAAATTGCAATGCAACAACTGCTCGTGCCGGCGCAAAACACTAGTAGAATGTGACTGAGGAGAAGCAACACCCGGAGACACTTCATAGGACTTCTTCTCTTTGGCGACGTTGTGCAATTTCTCAGCTTTCCTCAGTGGTTTCGAAGCTGGTTTCCGAGAACTCAATGACCCTGTCTTGTTCCCAGCTGGTCCAAACACAGGTCTTGAATCCTCTGAGTCACCAACACTCATAGACCTCAATCTGGGACCTGACATTAACACAATTGTTTTTTTGTTCAATTTCTTTTTTCGTTTGTTTACTTCACCACTCACCCCTTCAGAGAATTCTGGTTTTTTTTTTTTTGTTTTTTTAAAAAATTTCCTTCTAACTATCCATGAGCTACCCGCAACCACAAAAAACCCCCACTCTTGTTTGGAAGCTTAATAAGACACAACAGAAAGCTTGACCATTGTGAAACTTTTAGCGAACACCTAGTGTGCAGCGATGTGGGCTTCTAAACAGATCTTAGATTTTCACCTCAAATATGCACTGAAGTTAAGTCGGTATCACTTAAATGACATCCAAATTGAGAGGCATTGAGAGAGCAAACCCGCATTCCTCTGAGACCCAGATTTCGAAATCAGCTAAAAATCCAGAAAGGTTGAAGGTGGCGATGGGGGTTGGTGAAAGAACAGGATCAAGTTGTTGAGCTTTATAAGGAAGGCTAGGGTTTAGGCAGAGTTGCATTGCAAAGGAGTAGTGGGTTTGGAAATGTGATAGAGAGAGTATCCAAAGGAAGAGATTCCATTCTGCATTGTAGAGAAGGAGGTTGCTCTCACCACTGCAACCTCACTTGGACGCATTCCTCAGAAACGTTCATGCTTTTTTCTTCTTCTTTTTTTCGCTAGAAAGTAGCAAAGAAATTTTAGGGGAAAAAGGATGAGGTTTGGGAGTGAGAACAATATAAACGTTAAAGAAGATTGGAGGGAGAGTGTGCTGAGTTTGATCAAAACAAAGCAAGATGCAGAAAATGTGAGAGAAGGAATGAAAGTCTAAGAAACAGAGAAAGCCAATTGTGAATTGTCTCTTGACTCTTGAGCTTGAGTCTTGGGTGAGTGACGCAAGTAACAAGCAGCCTTTAATAAAACAAATTTATTTAAGTCAAGTTTGGTATCAATTAATAAAAAATAAAGAATATTTTATTCTTTCAAATACATTCATTTACTCATTCTAACTAATTAGCTTAACAATATTTTTAAGTGCTAAAACTTAAAAAAGTATTAATATTTTTTTTTTAAAATCATAGTCGCCCACTCAAGATTTAGTCAAGGTTCTCATCTCTATTTAAGAATGTACTTTGCTAGATACGCAAACACATGTTATTTGAGATCTTTTTCTTTTATTTATATAATTAGTACCTCGTTATGAAAGTTATAGTTAATCATCACTCGTCAGTTTTTTCTGTCGGTTAGATTAGAGAGGTAAATTTCTGGATTGACAAGCTTATGAGGATAAAGGTGGTGGGTTAGTTTTTTTTTAATTTCCAAGGAATAGAAGGAGAGATTATAACACTTCATCAACTGAGACTTAAATTAATAATCTGTATGGTGAACCGAACTGGATTAATTTAGATAGAAGCTTGGGGGAAAAAATTAGAGGCTTAAAATTTGCTTATTCAACTTAAGTCAGGGATTTGCCTCTTTGTTTTATTAAAATTTATCATATTTAATATATTTATAATTTTTAAAGTTTACAATAATAATAATAAACTGATTCATCTCCTTGCGAACCAAATTTACACAAGTTAATTAATTTTGTTTAAGTTTGGTTGATCTCGATCAAATTAAGATTAGGCTTGAATTTCTATAATTCAACTTACGTCATACATAGAGCTATATTATTTTGGAATTATTTTGATACAGGAACTTATTGGTCATTATTGAAATGGTAGGAGAACAAATAGGAGCTCAAGCGAGATTATGATCCTTTTACTTAAAGTTAAATTTTATAAATTTAATTAAATAAATGAGTCGCTCACTTGAATATTACTGTATATTATAGCGTACCTTCACAAAAAAAAAAATAAAATATTATAGTGTACCGAGTTTTTATCTTTTTAAATTATTTAAATTTAACCTAAAAATTTATGTGCACGCGAATGGGAACAGGTTACAGGTAGATTTAAGATTTTGCTTTTTCCACTCTTAACTTTGTCTTTTTTTAATCTATATTGGAACATGCTGACATGCCCCTATCTTTGCTAAAAATGAGAATATAGGATCTGTTTGAATAGAGAAAAATCTTTCTACTTTTAGAAATAATCACAAAATTATCATATTAATTATATTTATTTTCTACTTTTAAATATTTATATAAATGTTGTCCTTAATTTCCGGTCCAGAGATACCCAGTCACAAAAAAGTGAATGCTAAAAATTAAAAAAAAAAAAAAACACATTTTCTTTTTCTTTTTAACCACTACTATTACGATATATTTTTTGTTGCAATGGGTCAGGTTAGCGGCGAGTATCTGTATCTCAAACTTGTCCTCACTTGCTATTTGCAATTAAGAAAAATCTGACTTCAATCTTAATCTTAATCAACTTTTTCTTTCCAATCAAAATTAGGAGGAAGTAACTCCATAAATCGTTTACTGTATGCAGAATGTGGTTGTTGACGCTCCAAATAAAGGAATCGTGGATAGATAAAAATAATCAGAAGTCTTATCTTTATGTTTAGTCTTTCCAAGTGAAATTAGTTGTAATTAAATTCAGTGTAGATACCTATGTAATTTGATAGCAATATCTTATGCAGTAACCAAGTTTATACTATTATCAACCACCAAATACCAACTACAAGGACAATCAACCACAATATTCACCAAATCATTAAAGAAAATGCAAGTGATTTGCTTCGGAAGTAGAGACTGAGAAAAGTAATAAAATACAATTTGGGCAAGCTTACTTTCTAAGTTCATAAGATGAAATGAAATGAAAATGGGATTGTGCACGTTTATAAAGATTTTTTTTTTTAATGTGTTAATTACTTAATTTTTTTTCAGTTTTTTTAGTAAAAAGATTTAAATTCACAATTGTTTCCCTCTGTAAACCTTGTTACAATATCAACTTTATAACACTACATTTTTCAAAGGGATTGATGAAGGAGAATCTTAAAATCATCACTTCAAGAAGAATTTTACATAACCATCAATGTCTTCAAAAATTGCGTGAAAAATTGACAACCAAAAGTGATAATCAAATACGCTAAAACCAATTGTAGTTTTTACAAATACTTACAAATACGGCACCCTCCTTATGAAATATAAGCCGTATGTGTTGGGACTTATATAAACACTGTAACACCTTCAATATTTTTTTAGGACCCAGCACCACCAAATATTAAATGCTTGCCTTAAGCATTAAAAAAATATATATATATGAAAATGCACCTCCTACTTGCTGCCATAATTTTTTTTTATAAATAGGCGCAAGTGCATTCTCAGCTAAACCTCATTGTTGAATTAATTGGTAATTTGCTGCTGTAATCTTTTTTGTATCGACTCATTTGAATAATAAAGTGAAAAACTAGAAATGGCAAAGCCACAATGCTACTGCTACCCTCCATGATCAAGAGAATAAAATGATACAAATCAATTCTATATTTGTTCCACTACTAGCAAACTGTTTCAGACAAGTTGAACCGGTGTACAAGCAAATACACGCGAACTGTTCCACTAGATGCCTACGTGAGGAAGAAAAACAGAAACAAGAAAGGATAAATATAAACATGGGAAGCAATAAAATTACAAGAGACCAGCCAAATAATTTATGTTGTTACAACTGCATGGCTTCTGAAAGATGAATTCAACAGGGTTTAATTTCAAAACCTATGCTCAGAAGTGTTCGAGCTGATTCCATTGCTTTCTCACCCCCAAGCTCCAGGGCTTCCCCAGTTAGTTCTCCTTCTGTATCCACTGACCATTGAGTAGAAACTTTCTTGTTTTGTGGGGAATCGGGTTTCTTCACCTGCAAACTGTTCATGGAGGCAGGTGCTGCGGCAGCCACAAGAGGAGCACTTGGTGGCCCGTGTCGTTTCTTGGGCACAGGCATGTCATGATCATGTACACCTTTGTATGTTATGATGACAGCATCTGAATTATCTACAGCAATCTCAATGTGCTTTCTGACAGGACATCCAGCAGAAGTGCATCTGTAATAGTTCCTGAAAAAATTCAATAATTGATCAGAAAAAAAGGAATAGATAACAATTTGGTTACTGTTTCAGAAAACAACTTATAATTTGTAAAGATCTACAAAGCAAAAAACAAATTTGGCTTATTTTATTTGGAGATTTTAAAGCTAGTTCTCAATATTTTGTTCCTAAAAAAGAAAATGCCAGAACAATCTGAAGCAGTTTATGTCATCGTAAAAAAATGGTAAACTTGCGGAATATAAAAAATATCCTCATATTCTCTTCTCCCAAGTGCATTTCTCTTCTCCATAAACACAAGTATGCCTGCTGACCTGCTTTTCTTCCCATGGAGTAAGGTGTGGAGCTCTCAATGGCAGGGATTTCTCTCTCCATATCAATGCTGACTCAGCTGTCCACATTACTCTTGGCTTCCTGTGCCAAAAGCTCACCGTACATTCTATGTTCAGTCACTTCCAAGCATATGAGGATGCACCAGTACTACAGCTCACACCCACCATTTCATATACACCACCATCATTATCTCACTGAGAAACTGCCGGTGCTTAGCATCACAGTGCTAATGGTGTAGGCATATTGGGATGAAGCTTTTTAGAGATGAAGGGTTGGAAAATTATTCTGCACATTTTATTTAGCTTTTCAGAAATGCTTTTAGATGTTGTTCATCCAAACAATTTTTTTCAATTTATTATTTTAAAATCTTATTCCAAAAGAACCTAAACAAGTTTTGAAATTAAGGTAAAAAAATTAAAAATAAAATAGAAAAACAATTTCAACTAAGCCGGTGTTATCAATTAAATAGCAAAAAGCCAATAATCCACTATATCATATAGTGGGGGTAACATAACAGTTAAAATATATGATATAAATGTATAAAATTTCAAGTTGGAGGCAATTAAAAATAAAATACATAAAAAATTTGTAATTTTCTATAATATTAACTTAAAATTTCAATTGGTTGAAGACCACTATTATCAATGACGGATGGAACAACATAGCATAAGGCCAAAATTCTACCATAAAAACACTACATTACGCCTTATGGTACCCTCATGGCGGAAATTCCTTTGCAGATTCTAATAGCGGTTGGCAAAAAATCCGTCACGCATTGCCATGACAGTTATTTAACAACACTGTTGAAGACTTGCTAGAGATGACAAGAGATAAAGAATGCATACTGCAAGCACAACACTGATAGCAGCCGTAATAGCGGACAGAGTCACAACTGCGGATCTGAGAAATTCCACTAAGCAAAAGCGGTATAGCAACGCTATTGTGGATATTTAACAACACTAATATGCCCTAATTGCTAGTAAATTTTATTTTACAGAATGGCTGCCTCATCATTTAGACATCCGTCCTTGTCATTTTGGCAACACAAAATAACTGTTCTCAGCTAAGTAAGCTATAACCGTGGAAGCAAAAGGAATACACCAGAAATCTCATCCTCCCTGTTTTGGGAGGATCTACAGATAGTTATTCTTCCTACTGCAAATACGAGCCAAGCATCCAAAAAAATAAATAAATAAAAAGAAGGGAAAAAAATTGTATCAATATGGTATGAAAATACATTTATTGTGTCCCAGTTACTGACTTTGTTGATTTTGAGCACAGAATCAGGAGAAAATACATTGAAAAGGTATGGAAATAAGATGCTTCTTTCATTACTAGTTGCACCAAGAAGGGAAGAATATGAATCTAAAACACAATAAAAAAATGTACGACTCCAGACAAAGTTAAGATTCCAAGACTTCAGGTAAATAGACCTTGTCAATACACTAGAGCTGTTAAATAAAATTTCCAGAACGACAGATTGGCTGTTAAGAGATATTCTTAGGCTCCGTTTGGTTAAACTTATTTTTAGCTTAAAAATTATATTGAAGTTAAAGTTAAAAATTAGAGCTTAAAAAATAAGTATAAGTTGATCCAATTTCGTTTTTTTTAGCTTAAAAGCTCCTTTAAGTTGAAAATTATTTGATAATTTTTTCTCTTAAATTGTCGAATGAAAAATATATTTATAAAATAAAAATTTGTGCAAAATTATTTTATGTAACATAATATTACATTGTTAAATAAACTCCTTAAAAATTGAAGTACTTATATATAATTACTGTTTGATTCAACTTCTCCTTAAAAATAACTTTTAAGTCAAAAATAAGTTAGACTAAACGGAACCTTAATGGAGGGAAAATAAATCAGTATTTGGCTCACACTTTGACTTACTATGTACCAGTGATTGAAGGTCAGATTCCATGACAAAAAGGAAAATATACAGACTCCATTTTTTTTTTCTTTTTTTGCATAAACTCACCCAATCATTATTTTTTGGGTAAATCCATCAATACATTTTATTCAGGGGAAAATCCATCTAAAAATTAATTATAATTTGCTAATAATTCAGTTGACAGTCAAAATGTACAACAATACAATAAAGTTTAACTAATTTTGAATTTATCAATTAATTTTATTATGTTATATAGCAGTAGGCCTATAAAAAAGACCTGCCTTAATGCAAATGACAAACGACATTCAATTTCTAAACAAAACTTGAGCCAATGATCACAAAAGAGGTCGTCTATATTTCATCAGGAAGTCAAATGATCTTTTTATTTAGACTCTTTCTGCAGTTTTATTTTAACCCTGTACACATTTTTCTGTCAACAACTTGCAACAGAAGATAATAGCAATTCCAGCTTTCTTCTGGGTACTACTCCATATTGTGAGTCAGAGAACCTACAGATATATGGTAGTCTGAACTCTGAAATGGTATTACTGATGAACAGGAGTCTGAATATATATTTTCTTGAAGAACCAATAAGTTCGGTTTTAAACAATCATGCTACCATGAACATGATGGATGCAGCATTTCTTGGGAAAAGGTAAACAAAAGCCTCCGGTCTCATTAGGTTTAGATATAATAATTTTTGCAAACTGTTTCATCTATTAATTAGACATTCAGTTGATGACTTAGTTTTCCTACAAAAAACTGCTTCTAGCTAAAAGCTCTCTTAAGAACTTTCTTATTATGTTATTCTAATCAAGAAGGAGGCTAATACAAACATGCACAGAATACAAGGGCCTTTATCCTGGGTCAGTAAATAATAAATTCAACTACAAGTTATCATTCAAGTTTAAACCTACACAATAAAAAACTAGCCAAAGTGAAAAACAAAGGGCACTAGCTAGGAAAAATGCATCATTTTCTACTAACTGTCTACAAACAAATAAATTCAACATGCAATTTCCTATCAGATTCTAGAATTTTATCAGTTTATTTCTTAATTTGACACCCATTATATCTAAATACACTTAATTTTCACCAACAACAAGTAAGGATACCAATTTTTCAAGTAAAAAATATGAAAAATATGTAAGGACTGGACAAATTGAAAAAAAAAAAAAAAGAAAGTAAGCAATATATAGGCACACACCTGGGATGTGGATTTCCCTTCACCATTTTCTGCCCATACTTGCGCCATCGGTAACCATCACCAGATATCCCCACATCCCCTGCTGCATGTACAACAAACTTGGGCTTCTTTCCAGGTTTTACAGGAGAATCCATGTCTGTTAAGTCACCTTTCTTCATTCTGTTTACAAATTAAAGGAAATAAAATTAAATATTATATTCTGCCACAATTAGAAGAAATTGGCATATTTTCTAAACTTTTTTTCCATAAAGTATGAGTTCATATGCAAACTTGCCTTTTTTTGGGCTCCGACTCATTTACATGTTCCTCTTTTAACATAACTTTACCATTACCACTGATATTAGATGAGTTTTGTCGTTTCTTATCAGTGCTGCAGGGCACTTCTTGCAGAGATTCTTTTGAAGAAATGGATGGATCAGAATCCTTCAGAACTCTGACAGGCTGCACTGGAACACTGTTTTCTACAATAGGTTCACTGGAAGACAGAAACTTACTTTCCCTTATGGAATTCGTCTTGAGTGGGGGATCATGACTGTGCTCACTCTTATAAACAATCTCTATCACATGACCTAAATGATTACAGCATTCAATCTTCTTCGCACAACAGTCAGAATGAGTACACCTGTAATAGCTTCGAGAACCTGTAGGACTCTTCACTTGCTTCTGACCATACTTCCGCCAGTTGTATCCGTCAGATGAAGATGCCCTTGCAACAGAAACAGCAGCTAAGGTTTTTCCACCAGAAGGGTTTTTCTTATCTATTTCTGGCACATGAGCATTATTGACCTTTGGAATAGATATTTTCTGTTTTGGTACAGTTGGACTAGAAACAGATGATAAACATTGTGCAACAGAAGTTGGTGACAGTTCATACAATGGAGTTGAACATGCAGACACTTGAAGCCGATTTTCTGTCTGAGCTTGAGCTTGGATTGGTTGAGCTGCTCCTCTTTCAATAATTTCCTTTTCAGGAGGTCCAACTGTCTCCTGAGCATGAAATACTCTACTTTAGTGCAAAAGAAGCCAAAATTATGGGGGATGTACAGAACATGGGACTTTCTGATGCTTAGTTTGAACACACAAAATATTGCATTATGTTAGAAATTGTTCATTCAATAAAAGCAATCAAATTACTAAAGCTGTTTGTTTTTACATTGAAATGACCAATGAATGCCAATCTAACAATTCTTCTCAGTCATGTTCAACTCCATTGAAAGCTGTGCAAACTTAAAAACAAAGACTACCTGTTTGTTCATGTACCTTGAATTTCCACCTGCGATATGTTAATTTTTATTATTATGGAAATTAGTTTTGGGAGTTGCACTTGCATAACATATTGCATAATCTAAGCATGTACATTGATACACAAACCAAAATGCAACTCTAAACTAAGCATTAGTGCTCCTAGGCTGAATTGGGGTGGGAAGCAATGAAGCTGAAGAATGGTTACAAACACCCCAGGTACCCCACATACACTAGCCATACAAAAATAGATCCAATGTCCCTATACCTGATAGTCATACTGATAATTGCTTCATATGCCTGATTTTATATAGGCATATAAGAACAATGATCTTAATTCTCCATTTAAGATTTTGATTACTCTCTTTTATGTAGAAAATAGTTATAATTAGGAATTTAGACTACATATATTGTAGAGAGTCTTAAATATTGTATTATCTTAATATTATATTATCTTGTTTTTAAATATAGTAGGTAGAATAATATCTTTGAAATTATAAGAAATCATATCTTTTATACTCATGTATAACCTATGAAATAAAGCTATAAATATATTTATCCTATGTGTATTCAAACACACAGTTTCAGTCCATTATTCCTCCCTATTTTTCTCTTATTTTAACATGTTATTAGAGTCAAGTTGAAGGAAAATTAAAAAAAATGTCCCTCATCGGGGGACCAATGCCCACAGTGAGCTCTATCTATTTGCTGCTTCTCTTCTGAAACCTTTTTCCTTTGAGAAAATAATCTTTTCAATATATTTTTCTTTTCCGGTGCCTTTTTGGTGACCATTGTCAATGACCTTCTCAGTGAATACCACCACTTGATGTCGGTGACTTCCGACCATGAACAACAACATTAGGGTTCTTTGAGTGTTTTTTGCTAGTGGTTTAATAACACCTTTTGCTTCTTCCTTATTTCGATGAAGAACTATCTCACCGTCTATTCTGCTTGTTAGTCACCTTTCGACAAAGAACTTTCCAGTTGCCTAGATGCTGCCCTTTTCCGGCATTTTTCCCAGTTTAAATAATTTTGGGTCTTCACAAATATTAGTTTGAAGCTTCCAAATGTTGGTTTTAATAAGGTTGGAACTTGCTCTCCTTGCCATGAATTTTCTTAAGCTAATGGATATTTCAGCTATTTGGCAATGTTATTTTTAAAGCAATATTCCCCGACTTCACCTACAACCCTGAGTTGTCTTTCTAAATATTGTTTATGGTGGAACTCAATTTTGGTTTTTTTTTTTTTTTTCACTAGCTTTTTGTGACAAGCTGAATGCTTAGTGTTAAGAATCTTAAATATTGTATTATCATGTTTTAAATATCGTAGGTAGAAATAATATCTTTGAGATTATAGGGAATCATATCTTTTATACTTGTATATAACCTATGAAATAAAGCTATAAATAGATTCATCTAGTGTGTATTCAAACACATGGTTTAAGTCCATTATTTCTCTCTACTCCTCTGATTTTAACATATATAATTTAGTTTAGAAATTACTACTATTTTTTTGAAACACACATATAGGTTTTGAAGTTTGATTAAAGCAAGGTCAGTTGGACCAAAAATCAATAGATGAAAGGTCACCACCCAGCCATGGCAGACAGAGAGCATAAGAAAATGGTTTAAGTCCATTAATTCTGTGGGCACCCGATTGTGGTGTCCCAATTCAGCATTTGGGCTAAGCATCCACCAGTCCTATTATGACCATTGGGCAGTGGCATTCAAGCCTCCTCTAACCTAAGGCAAACTCTAGAGCTCATGGGCTTCCTCTCCAACCTCTGTTTTCCATCTTTTTGCTTCCTCCATCCTTTTGAGGATGCTCATCTCTTCCATGAGTGGTTGAATTTCTCTTTAGTTAGGGTTTAATGTAACTAACCTAAACTCATGAGTATATTTTGATATTTAATCTAAGTTTATTATTTAATGCTTTTGTTTCTTTTCTTCTTTATGCTTCATTTCTCTCATCTTTCGTTTATTTTACATTTCAAATGCAATTGAAAAATGCATTTAACTCATAAAATGAGAAAGAGCACTCAATGGAGTTTATTGCTACAAATAGGGTAAAACTCATTGACCACCTTAAACTTTTTTTCTCAAAGCAAACTAATTTATTTAGGTTATGTAAGAGATTCATAACTTAACCTTAAATGATCTTAGACCCTACTCATAAGGGATTAGGGTTAAAGTATTTTTATGAGTAATGGAAACACGAGGAATAACCACATTAGATGTTCATTTATACATGTATGAAGGTTTAGTAAAGTCAAATCTCAACTAGTTCTCAATATTTGAAAAATCATTCTTTTACACTTCTATGTGTTTATCCCTTTATTGCTTTTAGTAATTGTTAGTCAACCTTCTTACCATTTGCTACAAGTAAAAAGTATACAAATTTCCATAATATCAACCAAGTTCATGTGTATACAACCTTGTACTCCTTTGGGCTATACTACTCAATTGATACGCTTGCCAAAGAGTTTTAATACTACCAAAATTCAACTTAATTAAGAAAAAATGGGTCATCATGGACAAAATCCTGGGGGCTTTAATAGCATGTTAAGGATCAATTGTCCGAAAAGCTCAAGAATGGTTTATGTCCATCAATTTGTGATTGTAGATATTTTAGTATTAATTGCACCATGAGATAGACATTTATTAAGTATATTAGATATCAATGTTAAAATGTTGTGAAAACCATAGAGATAGGAAAGTATTTTAAGAATCCTCACAAACGTCATGCAGGAGTTACATAAAGCTTCAGGTCTCCATTTTGGAACTGACCAATTATTAGTTGCAGCAGGTACCTTTCACAGGATTTTGGATTATTGCAGCCCATTGTTAGATTCTGGACATTGCTTCTTTTTCAAGTTTCAAGCAATTTTTTTAAAGTTTCAAGGCCCTCCTATAGGATCCATCATCACTATACCAGTTTGAAGAGCAAGATCTGAATTCTTTTTTAAGATGATGCCCCTGAGCATCTACTTGACTACTTACACTTTTGAATGGGATAAAAAGTGGAATCAGGAGGCCTGAGAAGTCTTTGCCTAGAATAAGTTTCAAAAATCCTAACCACAAAGCTGGAATAGTTTATTTTACTCCCTCCATCCCTTATCTTTAGTTGTTTAAGGTTAATGCACATAGATTAAAAAATACTTAATGAAAGTAAATTTTTGTTATATTTGGACCAAAATGTCTTATTTAAATATTTAATATCTTGATCATTAATGCTTACATCACAAACAGTGAGTATTAAATACGGGTATATTTGGAAAAAAAAATAAAATATGAAATTTTAAAACAACAATTGTTTTGGGAAAAAAAAAAAAGGCTAAAACAATTAAAGAAATGGGATGAAGGGAGTAAAAAGCTAGCAATCATTCCAAATCTAAATTCAAAAGTCCTAATCTGTACTAAAGCAAAAATTATTTATCTGTATTGTACTCAGACTACTCAATCAAAACCAACCATCATCATCTTGTAGACCTATGAAACAAAGATGAAAGAAAAAAAAAATAGAGGAACAGATACGCTCATTCATCCCTACAAGTTACAACCTAGAAGCACAAAAACACTAACACAGAGATATAATTATACAAAGATTCCAGTAAACCTATATACAGCAACAGATAAGAAGCAAAATTCTATAACGGGATTACACTTACACTAGATAGTAAGTACCTAATCAGAGCAACTAATAGAAACCCTTCAAAGAAACGATCGCACCAAAACATGATTTAAAATTAAAAACCTGGTTCAAAATAATTAACTTAAATATCTTACGATAATTGCTCTCTGACCTTACTTTCGGCTTTGCCACCCGAATTCGGCGCAGTAGAGCTCCCTTGCAAATCTGTCACGTGAACCACACAATTCACTCAAAATTAAATATTTATTTCTACATGTAAAAAGAAAGGGCAGACACTGAAAGAAATAAATACCGTGACTCCGATGCCGCACAACAAGGGTTTGAACCGAAGATGGAACACCACCGCCTAGGGTTTCTAAATTGGAAGCGGTTCGAGATTCGTCGGAGCTGCGCAACTGGGCGCGCTGGGACTCGGCGACGGACGGCGATTGATCGAGTCGTTGGGTGTGGCGCTGTTTTTGGAGAGAATCGTTTGCTTTGGAGTGAGGGTCGGGGACAGGCTCGGGGCTGCGGCGCTCGGCCATGGCGCAGTAGCGGCGAGAGAGAGAGAGAGAGAGAGAGAGAGTGAGTGAGTGAAGGTTTGGAACAGTTGTTCGTTTTATGATGCGGAAAAGAGAAACGTTTCGGGTTTCGCGAAACGCCACAGTTTGTGTGTGAGTGTTAGAGACTTTGCGGGGGACTGGGTGTGTGGGTCTCTGACCTGCATTGACTCAGGTGCCTCTTTTCCTAAACTCAAATAATGTTTGTTTGCATTTATTAACACTAAAATATTCTAACCCATATGTATAACATGATTTATAGACAGTTTTGATACTTAGATAAACGTGTAACGGAATCGGGTGGGTTTTTTATTTTCATTTTCATCCTTAAAAGTGTAGGATTAGGTTTGAGCACGTCATTCCTAAATATCATATTCATAATAAAATAATAATGAAAATAAAATCAACTCTTATTTCAATAGATACGATTATGCTAAGTATAAAAACAAACATAAAAAGAATAAGGAAAAGAAATTATGTTGCTAGTATATATATGAATTCGAGTTTGTTGTTTTTCATGAACATAAATATATGAGTTTAATAAGAATATTTTAAAATTACTATTTACTTTTTAGAGAGATTAATGTGGAGGATGTTCATGTTAATTTTTTTAATGATTTGATAAATTTATAATTTTTTAAATGGATTTTTTATATTAACCTAAATCAATCTTACTATATTCCTATATGATAATTATCATATCTTAAATTGTCAAATAAGGATAAAATATAACTAATTAATACTAATTCATAGTTATATCCAATAGAAAAGTTAGAAAATTAGTTTAAATGATAAATTTGTTCTTTTAAATTGATTACATAATAAATCCATGAGTTCACAAACTTAACTCGTAAAGTTTGTAATTTTATTAAACAACACTCAAATTTTTTATATAATTATGTTTATTAACAAAAAAATCTAAAATACACATGAGTTTAGAAGGTTGAGAGTTTCGTGTTCATGTACTCATTCTTCTTAAATATATCATCATAAATTGAGAAGTTAAGGTCAACTCCTTTGAATATCATGAAATTAGTGATCACCTTGTATTTTCTAGTATGTTATTAAATACAAATTTATTTTAAAGAAGTTGTTTATGAAGAAAAATAACTAGTTTTGTATTTATAAATATTAATAAACTTATTAAATATAGTAAATTTATATTTTTATGTGTATATAATTCATTTAATTAATTTTACTTTTAATTATAAATTATTTTAGATATATATATATATTATTTTTAATAATATTTTTTAAAAAAATATTAAAAATGATAATAGCTTTTATATGAGATGATCCTAATAAAGTCATATGAATCCCTAAATTAAATTAATGAATCACTAAATTAAATTAATTAAGTTGAAACAACTTTTTCTACGATAATAATATTTAAAAAATTAGTACTAAAATAAATTAATGAATCAATAAATTAAATTATTAAATTGATCATGTGTTTGGTGACAATTATTTAAAATTTATACCTTAATAATATTTTTTCACAAAAAAAAATTGACTAGTAATATACACTAAATTATTATATTTTTACATGCAATTTTATTTTGAATTTTAATTATTTTTATGTATTGATTTCCTGAATTACGTACTATTCAAAGTTGGTCCACAAGACCTTATTAAAATAAATAAATAAAACTTTTATTTTTACAAGTTTAAATTTTTATTAATAAGACTCTTAGAATATATTCAATGTTGTTTAGTTTATATTCTTTGAGTTCATAATAAATAACCTCTTAAATAAACTAATAGCCAGTATTGTAAGGTCTCGTCTCTAATCCGATCGGGATAGTAAGTCAATAAATTAAAGGTCGGACCACGGGATCAATAATTAATCCATATTAACTCGATATAAAAGCAAATATCTAATATAATTTCTATAAAAACATAAATTTACTAGACCTCTACAAATTTAAAATTATTTTTTTTATAGAAAAATATATAATATAACTAATATTATTCTCAATTAAATATAATATATTACTTTTCAGCTAAAATATATGTTTATTAGTGTATACATATTGTGTTTTGCACAAAATTAATAAATAAGTTACGTTAACTTAGTGGTAAAACTTGATTTTGAGGAATTAGAGTTCATGGTTTAAAACTTGCATCACATGATTTTTAATATTTTATTAATAAACTAGTTTATCTAAATCATATCATATTAGTTCAGTTGCACATCCAACTTTGTAGTCTCCTCACTGGGTTCTGCTTCTATTAGCCAGACCAGTCTGGATTTATAACTATGCTAATAGGAATATTTATTGAGAATATAAAACTATTTTATTAATGTTTTTAATTAAATTTAATGTTTAATGAATGATAAAGTTATATTTTTTAATTAATATCCTAAAAATCATTTACTAAGAGTGTGCGAGTATTATAGTGATTTAATTTTCTTTTTATATTTTTAATTTAAAATCAAATATTTCATTATATTTATAGACATTATAATGTAAATTAAATACATTTATTTTATTTAATATTTGTACACGTGTACGTCAGCATTCTCTTGTTATATGACTGATTCACCCTTGAGTTAGGGTTTCGATGTTTACAGCGTGTGGGCTGTATTTAGAAAGGATTAAAATTTAGATTATAATATATTTTAAATTATAAAATTTTTAGAAATAACATATATTTTTAGAAATTTGGTTCAAATTTATAAAAATTAAAAAAATGAGTTAATTTTTAAATTAAAAAATTTGTAACTTATGACTATTTTTCAGCTATTTTTACATTTTTTTAATATAAAAATTGATTTTTACTACACTTAAACAATAATAATTAATTTTTTAAAAACTTATCCAAAAATATTAATTCTCATTATAATTATTAAACAATCAAATATAAATATAATTAATTATTCAAATAATATAATTTTTCTAATTTTTACATTTCAATTGGTTGAGTAAGAAGGATGAATTGTGGTAAATCTGGTAATACTGTTTTTAAATCCTGCTATTAGAAAGATAAAAAAAAATGAAGATAATAATAATTTAAATATTAAAGGAATGATGTGAAAACCACAATGCTCTAATGTCACGTTCCCGATTCTTTGACCAGCTACAGTAAGCTCTTTTCTTTTGCTTTTACTTTTTGGAGCATTAATGACTCTTGAATCCAATGGGGACTCTTCTCTACTTTCTTTATCATGTTTAATAATATGGTACTATTTTATTAACCAGTACTAAAAAATATATTTTAATTTTTATTGAAATATTTTTATATTGGAATAAATTTTTTTAAATACACTATAGAATTAGTGATTTTTATTTAGTGCTAATTTTGTTTGTTATAACCAATATTTAGGCCACTTTAAAGCTAGATTTGACATAAATCAGGATTGGGGAAGAATATAATATATTCTTTATCATATTCATATATAGGATTAGTAGTACTACGACCAAGTCAATAAAGTCCTTGACTAAGGTGCATGGGAAAGTTGATGACGAATATAACCTAAATAAATATTAATACAATATATCTCCAGATAGTTGTCTTTCGTTATTTAATTTGAAATAATAATGGAAGCATAACGTGAAAAATAATAAATAAAAAGGAAAACCGGCAAAAGAAATCTCAGGCAGAGGTTACGTAACTTCCGTTATTAAAAAGGATTGAATAATGCGATAAAAAAAAATAATAGAATGGTGTAAACTTTATGAACAGCATTTTAAAAATATTTACTCATAAAATAATAAATTGTGATTAGAAATTAAAATATTAAAATACTTTAAGTAATTTCTTAAATATTAGTTAGCATTTGCTTACATAATTTAGTTTATGCTAATGAGAAAAAAATACTATCTGACAGTATAAAATCATTTATATTGTTATCTATTATAATTTACCTTATATTATACATTTGTTAATTTTTTATAATTATTTTAACGTCATACAAACAATTATATAATAATATAAAATCATTTTATAATGTCAATACATCACTATTAAATTCTATGTTAATATCCTGTTAACTTGTAAGATCAAAATTGGTTGTGAATTAAATATGTACAATAATTTTTTGGGTGAATCTTAATCAGTATATTAACATACTATATGTAAAGTGTTTTAGCATGGTTAATTGAGTGTGCGTAATTAATTGTAAAATTTTGTGTTTGACTTATAAATAAATAAATAAAGTAACATCCTATATTTAAGATGACATAATAAAAAATATTGAAGTGCTTTTCCATTTTATTATAATCATCCAATTTTTCATTTCTATATAAAAAAAAAACCAATTTGTAATTTTTAGATTTATTATCCTACACTATTATATTATTGTTACGTTGTCACATTTCATTTTTTTCTCAAATTAAAAAAAAAAACCCACAATATATTAGAAAACAATAAAACTATCACCTCAAAATCAATTGAATCACATTTTTTGGATGCAAGGGGTAACAAAACAAACCTTACCTAAGATGGAGAAAAAAAATACCAACGTTGTCATGCGACAGTATTTGTTTAAATAAGTGTTGAACATGAAGAAGAAAAAAAAGAAAAAGCAGTCAACGTCAAAACAACAAGTTTTCGTTTGATTTTTAATGAAATTTTTTGTCTTGTAAAAAAAACATTAAAACAACAAGATTGTTACTTTGAAATTTTTGCATTGAAATGCACGTTTTTCGTTGAGCCAAGTTTTAATGTTTTTTCAAATAAACCCTAAAAGTTCAACGGTGTAGATGGTAAATTCTAAATGCCAATTGGTGAATTGTCTTTTTTTTAATGAAGCAATTTCCATCCATTTTGAATATGACATAATGAGATATAAAATTAAATTAAATTTCTATTCTTTCAGACCATTTCTAATCCAACTCTTCTCCTAGAATAAAAAAACACATAGTAAGATAAAAGAAACCATAAGATAATAATTACTCATTAACAACAAAGCAAATTTTGTACCATGAAAAAAAAAACACATAATAATAAAACAGCCATAGTTGACAATATATTAATAAAAAAATTATAATTAATAAAAATAAAATAATTTTTTGATTAATTTGAACAAAGAAAAGATAAATTAAATACTTAAGTTGAGTGTGGTCAAGAAATCACCAGTTTGACCACACTAGATCATGAGTTCATGTTAAGTTGATGTGACCTAATGATTGCACCAGTGATGATCTATATTACCTTTATCATATCAACCGTCGTGTCAAATTTTGAAACTAAGTATACCCTTTGCCTTTTGTTGTCTCTACCTTAAGCCTGTTTTATTTTTTCGGATTGTTTCATTGGGTTGTGCTCAAACCCGACCCGAAAAGCTTTTAGAATGGAAACTAGGGTTGAGAACCCTTTATAATTCAATCTCATGTCTCTCTTTCTTTTCTTTGTGTTAGCCATCATAACTGCCTTCGTTGCACTCACTAGCATTGTGTCTTTCCTTTTTCTTTTTTTTTCTCTTTCAAAGTTCAAGAATGAGAACATTTCCCTTATTTTTATTATTCTTATTTCTTTTACTCTAAATCTCTGGTCTGACTTCCCCTTCTTCATCTGTTCTTAGGGTTGCTCGTGGTTACTATAACCAATCAATAATTATATATATATATATATATATATAAAAGTAATTATAATAATTATAATTATAATCATTCTCTCACAACATGCTATCATTTATTATAATCGGTTATTATTATAGATAATTGGTTATATCATCGATTATATATTTATAATTAGTTACATAATTGAATATATAGATAACCGGTTATTTAACTAGTTATTTATCTATAATCAATTAAATAATCAAATTTTAAAAATAAAATCATTCTTAAAATTGACTTTTCTATATAGTATGTTTCCCATATAGATGTGGCTAGTGATACAATGTTGTGATCTTTATCATAAAGATGTGTGAGATTTGCAAGTAGCTTTTTCTACTTAGTGCACTATTCACAGAGTTGTGACTTCCACAAAGGTGTAGGATATGTCAACAAAGTTTTTCCTTCTTAATATTTTTTTCATCGGAATGTGATTATTGTCTAAAAGGTGTTGGTGGTGTCACGTAGGATTTTTCTACTCAATGCGCTATCCACAAGTTTGTGACATATGCCACAAATGTGTGGTTAACATGTTTTTCACAGGTTATGGTACCTCTCACATAGGTGTGGATGATATCAGGAAAGTTTTTCTTTTCAGCGTATTTTCCACAAGGATGTAGTTATTGACACAGAGATGTGGACCGTGTCATAATTAAAAATAATCAATTATGAAACCAAGTTTAACCAATACTTTTATTAAACACAAAACTAAAACTAAAAAAAATTACAATAAATAAAAATAATCGATTATGAAACCAAGTTTAACCATAATAATTTCTTTAATAAAATTAAGTTAATTGGATTAACATATATATAAAAACAGGTTTTAGTTTTATAACTATATTAAAATAATAGGTTATCATATAACTAGTTATTACTAGTTATGATTTTTTTTTTCAAAAATGAATATTTTGAGCAACCCTATATGTTCTTGTTCATTACCCATTATAGAGACCCCAATGGCAATTGAAGGCAGCTTAAAACCATTTAACATAACTTATTTGGATTGGAATTATTGTTACCCATTTGATGAATCCAATATAAATACTATTATTTGTAACTACTGTGGAAAAATAATGAAATGAGGAATTACTCAGGTAAAAGAAAATCTAATGGCAAAAAAAGGAAATGTTGCAGCTTGCACCAAGACACTAAAAGATGCTTGAGAAGAACTTTGGAAACTATATAAGGATACGACAATCAACTCCATTGCTACTTCAAGAAGGGATATTGTGGATGAAAATATTAAAAGAGAATGAGAGTGAAGGTAAATTGAAATTTCAATAACTAATAATTTTAAAAGAATGGTTGGTACAAAAAGGCTAATAGATTTGTTTTGCAGAAATCCATCCACTACAATAAAAAAGGAAAAATTAACGCAAACAAATATCAAAGAGGCAAGAGTTTTAAAAGAAGTTGTTTGTCAATATATTATCCAATGTTGGTATCAAGCCAGTTTATTGGTTAACCTTATCAGATTGAAAAGATTTCACGACGTAATTGATGTCATTGGTGCTAATATTCCAAATCTATCAGCTCTTACTTATCATGAAATTAGAGTTTTACTTCTCAATAAAGAGATGAATCACATTGAGGACTTGCTAAAATGTAATGGTAGAAACATGGTTTTTCAATTATGTTGCATACTTAGATTGATCGGAAGCAACAATGCCTTATTAATTTTTTGATGAATAGTTTTGTAGGGACCACATTTGTAAATTCAGTTTATGGTTCTAAATTTGTAAAGATAGGTGGAAGAAATTAGCAAGAAGAACGATGTTCAGGTTATCACAGATAACAAAAGCAACTATGTTTTAGTTGGAGACTATTGGAAGAGAAGATACTAAATATGCATTGGACTTCTTGTGCAACTTATTGCATAGACTTAATGCTTGAGAACATTAGGAAACTTCTTATAATTAAAAATGTTATTCAAAGGGGATTAGTAAGTCTTGTTAGCTTTATCTATACCACTCTAGTTCCTTGAGTTTGTTGAAACAATTCATAAACAAGAAGAAATTAGTAAGACATGCAATTACCATATTTGATACTTTGTATTTGTCATTGTAAAGAATTCACTAAGAAAGGAAATTTGAAAAAAATATTTACTTCTAATAAATGGAGCAAGAGTAAATTGTCCAAAGAAACTAAGGGGAATGAAGCTATGAAAATAGTTTTTATGCTTTCATTTTGGAATCATGTGGTTTTTACTCTTAAAGTCATGACACCACTTATTCATTGCTTTGACTAGTGGATAGGGAAAAAACTACTATGGGTTATATATATATATATATATATAAAGCAATGGAAAAGGCCAAGAAAACAATTATTAAGTCCTTTTATAACAATGAAAGTAAGCATAAGGATGTACTTATAATCATTAGTAACATATGGACTTACCAACTACATCGCCCATTGGTTACAATTAGTCATTTCTTAAACCCAGAGTTTTTTATTCCAACTCGAATTTAGAATATGATTTGGAGCTTACAAATGAGTTTTATACTTGCATAAAGAGGTAGCCACCAAGTAAAGAAAAGTAGCAAAAAATTCTTAATGAGTTGTCCTTTTACAAGAATACAAGTGAGTTATTTGGTTATAACTTTGCTACGGAAACAAAAAATACCATATCTTCCAATAAGAAAACTTGATGGAAATTATTCTTAGTGTTCTAATTTCTAATTGGTTTAGTTCATCAGGATATGAAGGAAATTGAAGTGTATTTGAACAAGTAATATTTTGTTCATGAATCATTTAATTATTATTTACTCCTACTTATGGTGTAGGAAGAAACTAAATATATTTTGCTTATTATAATACATATTTATTCAAATAAGAGAAATAGGCTAGATCATAAAAAGCTTTCATGATTTGGTTTACATCAAGTACAACCAAAAGCTTGCTCAAAGATATGACATTAGAGATTAAATTGATTCTATTGCACTCAATGACATTGATGAGTGCAATGAGTGGTTAGAGGGAGAAGTGGATGGTGAAAATGTAGACGAGGGGAATGACTTGGTTTTTTATGATGATCTAACATTTAACTGGACAATAGTTTATGAAGCTTTTGGAGTTGGAGAGCCAATAACCTATACTAGGAGGGAAAAAAACAGAAAGGAGCTAGAGCCATCAAGTGTGAAAGTAGTTATTCAATCTCCTTAACCTTCCAAGAAAGGTTCAATCTCAACAAAAGAAAATGAAAAGGAAAAGAGAAAGTTTTAGTTCAGCTTAACAAGGATGAACCTGAATTTGATAGCTCTGACTTTGAGGACACATGTGAAATACTTAACTTTGACAAAATTGTCAACTCTAGTTATGCCTCTAAAAGATAAGAGGAAGAAGGTTATGCTTTATTAGATAACAACATTGGAGATAACTATATTGGGGTTGATGAAGAGTCCAAGGATTAAAGTGAAGACATGTTTTATGCTTGTTTCAATTGTTTGTTATTCATTTTATTATTGGTTTCTTCAACTTGGTATTTACTATCATTTTTATTAATATGTGAAGTTTTAAAGTTGCTATTAGTATTTATTTTATGTTTGTCTTTCATTATTATTTTAAACTTGGTATATACTCATCGATATGTTTCAGTCATAACTCGTTTGACATCTATTATATCTTCATAAAGATTTTTTGACTTACCGATGTGAATCATTATCTATTATCAATAATAGTGACTTAATTTAGAGAGAAAAAGAGTTTTACATTCACAACAATAAATATTAAGTATTTTTTTATTTTCTTCGATATGTGATTATAAAGAATAATGACGGTTAAGAAATCTTGTTTGCTAATTCTAGACAAATATTCATATCTTGACATGATAAGTTTTGTAAAATTATTATTTATTTATTAATTTTCCTCGATGAGTGTAAAATGGACGATGTTCGTTTTGAGATAGAGAGAGTAATAAACCTATTATATGATAACATACAATTATTTTATATTTATCATAAAATATTTTTTCTCAGTTATATATGGATAAATAATTGTTTAATAACTTTCTGTTATGTATATTTATTATTTTTGGACGGAGGGTGAATGCTGAGAGACAAGAAAACAAGAAATTATGTTAAAAAATTAGCCGCAGGAATATGCTTTAAGCACTTGCATGAGAGAGTGAACATTTTAAAGTGGTTTTTATGATTCACAAAATAGGCAGATAGGTGGAATTCAGATTGTGCTCCATCCAAGGCAGCATTAATTTGACCTAAGCTTATTTAAATGCATCTCTTAAATGATGTATTGGTTGAATTCATGAATTCAATGATCAATTCATTTTTCCAAGCCGTACAAGAACGATGCAAACACGGTACAATGAACCGCGATGATTAACATCTGCATAATACTTCCACTTACCAACCCAATTATTCCATTTTTAGCTTTCATCACACATACTTTTTAGCAGTAAAACAGATTCTTTATACATACAGGGGACGGATCAGGGAGCAATGCCCCCCATGTATAAAAATATTTTTTAAATATATATCAATAAAAAACAAAATATTGAATTCATATTTGTATGATTTCTTTTCGTGATTTCATGTATAATTTTACGCATAAAATTAATAATAAATATTTATATAAATTATCATTAAAAATTAAATATATAAATAATTATATGAAAACAACTTTTGACCTCTTTCCTATACATAATCAAGTCAAAATAGGTTGTCCAATAGATTTTAAGGAGTAAATTGGGTTCAAGAAAACTAGTATCCTATAAAATTGAATCTATTTAAATTTGACATTATTCAATTTTTTATTTTTTTATATTTATATAAATTTAAGCAAGATAAAAAAAATTTGGTCTAAAAAAAGATAAGTAATTTAGAATTAGTTTAGCCTAATTCATTTTTTACTCTTAACTTGGCAAACTAGGCCGGATTACCCATAAAACAAACACATTGTATTTACATATTTTAAGATTATTTTGCATAAATTAATAATGTTTTATTAGATAATTAATTTGTAAAATATATAGTATATTAGTGTGATAAGAAAAATTATGTACATTTATAAAGTCTTTGTTTGGTGAATTGAATGGGCAATCACCCACCAAGAGAAATTAAATTGATATAGAAGACATCATACAACTTAAATCAATTAAGTACACACAAGACATGAAATCTAAGATAGAATGAAACACAATGTTAGTATGATGTAATGTCAAACCTTGGAAAAGCTATTAGTTAACAAATTTGATTCTTTGGGAACGAAACCAAACCTACAAGATTGTGTTTTCCCACTCCTTCAGTGAACTAGGGATAAAGTTCATGATCAATAACGCAACTTTTTTCCAGAAGTTGGATCACGTTAAGAGAGTATGATTCAATAAATAAATTGCAAAACCCATTTTCATAGGCCACTATCAGTGCCTGCAAAATAGCTAGCAATTCAGTTTGGTCAACGTCAGGGAACTAAATGAGCAAATCCTATTACAAATGCACCCTTACAGTCCCGCACCAACCGTCGTCTTCCTTTGAGAGCTGAGAACAATCTCCTCGCAATTAATCTTGAGGTTGCCTAGGTATGGGAGACCAAGCAACAATGCTTCTCGGATCAACATACTACACTCCGACATCCTCTAGAAACCCTTACAAAGACAGTGAAGAATCACCTAATCAGATCTAGTCCTATTCTCGAAAACATACTCATTTTGTTGTCATAAAATTCGATCTAGACCAATACAAAAAAAATAAATATTGACACTACATGATAGTTTCACCGATCTTCTTCCCTTTCAAATTTGGAATAATCCAATAGTCAACATTTATAAAATCTTATGTTAATTTAAAATAATTTAATATTTCTTAATATACATAGGCTAACCATATATATTTTAAAAATGTTACATATTTTGATTGAAACATATAAAAATTATATTTTAAAATGTTATATAAATTGAAAGGTTAATACATTAATTATTACCATAACTGCATGGATTAATGGGAGAAGATTCTTTCAGTTTAATTATAGGTCTTAAATTCGAATTCTAAGTAAGCAATATTGAACAAAATTACTTTAGGATACTTGAAATTAAAAAAAAAAATCTTACTTTTACTTATATTTATACATTATGTCTCTTGTTGTATACACTTATATTTTGAATGATGGACACTTATATAAAAGGTTAAAAAATATTAGAACACATGGAAACTTTTTTTTTTTAAGAAAGAACACATGGAAACTATTAATCCTCAGCAAATAAACAAATTAGTTAAAAGAGAGAGAGATAGGAAACAAGTTACAAAATGTTAAACGAAAACGAGAAAGATTTTTTTTTATCCTAAGAAATAAATTTATTTGATATTCTAAGATATAATATAGATTTTTTATTTATCTAAAAAATTAGTTATATACACACCTCATTTTTTTATATTATTCTATTATTTTTAATTATTTTATAAAAAAATATTTTATATTTTTGAAATCAAGCCACAATCTAAGAATGAAGAATAATAAAAATATATGTTTAGGTTTATTTTAACTTTAGTTAAATAAAATAGTAAAAGGAAATGATAGAACCATACTTTTTTTAAACATTTTTTATTTGTTGAAATTTATTATTACTAAAAAATTATTAATTTCATATTTTATTTTATATTTTCTCTCCTTATTTTATATTTTTTAATAAATTTTAACCCATGAAACATATAAATTGACTTAGTAAAAAACAAAATGCAAAAGTGAACTGAACAAAATTCCTTATAATGAATATATCCCATTTGATTTAACCAAAAAAGAACTGTGATAATAAATGAGTAAGTCTTTTGGAATAACTGAATTTTTTTTTATAAACAAAATGAATTTTATTAATATATATATAAAAAAAAAAACAAAAAAACAGAAGGCACTAGTGTGCCTGATTGTTATCTGAAAATTGATTCGATATTGCGCTCATCTCTTCAACTCTAACCAACTTCTTCAGCAGTGATTAATTTCATACGCAATCTCTGAAATCATGCAATTGCTATTGACACAAGCATTGTTTTGCGTATAGAAACCACTTTATGTGATATGTAACTGATCTTTTGGTTAAACATGACAAGATAAGAATGTTATTATGCTAAATAAAAACTGACTTAAGTTTCAGAGTATCTGCAGATACACTCAACATGCAATACTAGCAGCTTGGACTAGAACAATTCTTAATTAAAATTGGTATTTTAAATTGTGATTAAATATATTCGCAATCACGTCACATGTATAACAAATTATACACCGTTGAAACTTAAAATTAACTAAGCTGGCTGCATCACTTCTCCCTTTAAAGTTACGTGAAATGGAATAAATGGTCCATATTCTTTCCCAAGAGGGGTATCTACGGAGGGAATCTTTTAAATCCTTTTCTTTCTTTTACTGTAATGATGATATTTTTCATATCTTTCTTTCTATCTGAAGAATGGAAAGCCATAAATGCTGGTAAAAAGGGAAACAGATTTCTCGTCTTTATTACAGACAAATTGCTTCCCTTAACTCCTTTTCGCTTTTTTATTTTGTTTAGTTCTATAATGCCTTTTTACATTCTTCCATAAACTTTATAATATTAATCATCGACTAGCATAAAACTAGTAAATAGTTAAGTCTTTTAAGTATATTGATTAATTTTGATTCATGTATAAGTATAATTAGTAAATGGACACTAAACTTTAGTGATGTCTTTACCTTAAAAAGAATTAACTTTTTGACCGTCCACTAAAAGCATCTTCAGTGCGAGCACGCACACAAAAATTATGAGCTAACTAACTTGTCGAGATAAATTCAAGATTGTAGCTCCTCTGTTGTCTAAAGGGCACCACTTGAAAAGTGATCCACGGATGGATCATTTTGCATGAGTTGTTAAATATAATAGTGGTGCAAATAGGCCATGCCAGTGAGGACGCAATGGTTTAAAGATATACTGATGTTGATACAATATATGCGACAAAGATTGAACAAGAATGTTACAAAATGGGACCGTACGTTAGGAGAGTTTGTCAATACTCTTGGTTTCACGGTGGATAAACACTATTGGTGCGTCACAAAAAGCTAAAGGATTTAGGTCTTTTTTTGCTGCACGCACCTGCATGCATATCATATCTTTCACTTTAACAGGTTCCTCCCATCCCAGTATTCTCTGAATTCGGATACAACTTGACAAAGTAACCCACTATACAACATATTAAACTACTACAATAATTGTTACTTATCAAAACGATAAAATAACGTCGCCTTTAAGAATTTTACTTTTCATGCTAACTATTTTTACTCTTTCAAACTAATTATTATAAAAATCAATAGATTAAATTGTCTATATATAGGGTGCCTTAGGTGACATTGCAAGTTTGCAACAGAGATGATTATTTTCTTTTAAGTTATTTGTTTTTCTGATATAAATACATTCATCTGTTTAGTTTGTAACAAAAGGGTCTTCATCCATGTATTAATCTCGTGTTCATTTCATGCGTGTTATTGACGATATTTGATAGCTTCATATAAAAATCGTACCCCTTGGATTCCGATATTGATGTGATTTTTTGTGGGCGCCCTTTACCTTTGTGATTCAACTCTTACTTTAATTGGATGTGGCATACAAATCCTTCTGTGGTTCACAAGTGTGTCATGTAGCAGCCAAATTCATTTATCATTATTAGTAAATGTTGATTAGATGAGCAATCATGAAGCCATAGTGAATGAGCAGTGTGTCAGCCAAATGAATTGTACTAAAGAGGCATTGTTTGGCCTACTTTCCAGAGCCATGCAACTCTATTTAATAAATTGAAGGTGAGTTTGGCAAACCAATTTTCCTGAGGTGAGGTCCCCCCCCTCCTCTCTTCTGTGAGAATTTTCTTTTTTCTAACGTTTGTGCTGATACATTTTACTATTTGTTTTTCCATTCTGTTGCTATAGTTCTAGAGAGATTTAACACCCAAATAATATAGAACTTGAGCATAACAAGTTTCCCAAGAGCCAAGCACTTCCAAAAATAGATGATTATGAGGCACCAACAAGGAGTGCAAGATAGTCTCTTCCCTACCATGACAGAGTACATAGCCATCAAACAATAATTAATTTTACGTGAAATCTAGGCTCTTGGATCAAACTACATGTTATGGTACCGTGTTGATTGATTGGTCTTAACAGGATTCAAAGCTCAATCATATCATGGTTGGATAAAAGGTAATTGAAAAAGAAGGCTCCATTAAAATTGTCAATCTCATTTTCTAGTAAAAATTAGTCCTGGACATAGTCCACCAAGATTTTGAACCAATACCATAATTACCAAAAAAAAAATAAAATTCAATCAGTTTCTTCATCAATATGTTCCATAGAGATCAATCAACAAATAAAGATGAACCAACGTGGCTTGACAATAGTAAAATCCCACTGGAAAAGCAATGAAGTCAAGCTTCAAAGACGAAGGCAATTGAATCCAACAAAAGTAAATATTGTGAATATAGTTAGTTGCAAGGCTAGCATACTCCACATATAATGATTTTGCCACTTTATCTAGAGGAGAATGAGTAAGATTTTTCTGTCATACATTGTTGATAGACTATTGCCTCTAGAACTATAGTAGATAATCTCCATTTTGAAGTTCAATTTCTAATGTGAAGGTTCAACAATGTGAATTTTGGCACATAGTGAAGGATGATTCTTAGGTTTCTTCAATGAATTTTATACCAATAGTAAGATGCTTAAGGGTCCCAAGAGCTCTTTTTTAACCATGACACCCAAGAAGGCTAATTTATGAAGGATTGGAGATTATCATCCTTTCTCCTTAATTGGGTATATGTATAAAGTTTTGACAAATAGATTGAGAACTAATGCAATCAGTCAACTCTGATACCCAAACAACTTTTATAAAAAGAAGGCAAATTTTAGCTGAAGTTTTAATCTTGATGAGTTGGTGGCAGATGCGAGGAGATGCAACAAGCAATTGTTGTACTTGAAAGTGGTTTTAAAGAAGCCTATGATTCTTTCAATTGGCAATATTTGTGGGATATGATGGAAAGTATGAAGTTCAGACCTAAATGGATACAGTAGATTAGAGAATGCATTACAATGACATAATATCAATGTTGCTTAATGAATGCCCTACGGATGAATTTGGCGTATAGCGAGGACTCCGTTAGGGCAAACCACTTTCACCCTTTATACTCCTCATGGCAATTGGGGGTTTGAATCAAATGGTCAAGTCTGCAGGGGTAGGATTACGGAAAGGTTATGCCATAAGGAAGAAAGGAATATGTGTTCCACACCTAGAGTTTGTTGACGATGAGCTATTATTAGGAAAGATGGAGTGGAGACCAATGACGATGGTAAAAGCAATTTTACAAAATTTCAAGGTAGATTCTCATAAAAGTTGGCCAATTGATACAAATGTGGCTAAGGAATGGCTAACCACAACTTTAATTATGCTAAATTATAAGGTAGAGAGTATGCCTTTTAAGTACCTGGGTCTGCCTATTAGAGCTTCCCCATCAAAGTTGGTGATGCAAAAACCAGTAGTGGAAGTTGTTAAATGAAGACTATCCTTTTGAAAAACAAATACATTTCAATGGTAGGAAAGGTTGTGCTACTAAAGATTGTCTTGTCTGCATTGTCGATCTACTTAATTTCCTTCTTCAAGATTACCAAAGGTATAATTTCTTAGCTCGACTCTATATTTAAAAAAATCGCATGCGAGAGGGGGAGTGAGGAGAATAGTAGGAAAATTAATTGGTTGTCGTGAGAGAGAGTATCTAGAGAAAATGAGTATATCAGTTTGAGATTAAGAGATGTTACCAAGTTTAGTGTTGCATTGCTAGGGAATTGAAAGTGGAGGTTGAAGGTGAAGCAGGATAATTTATGTGTTCGACTTTTGAAATCACAATATATGAGAAGTGATGGTCGTTGGGAGATGAGAAAGAATAAATGTTCTCGATGATGGGCTGACTTACATTTCATTGAAAAGGAAGGGTGAGTTATAAGGATTGGTGGTAAAAAACTATTAGATGAAGAGTTCAGGATGGTAAGGTAGTTGGATTCTAGAAAGATAGGTGGTAAAGCGAATATAGATTTCAGAATGAGTAACATCGTCTATTTAGGTTAGCATTAAATATAAATTCATTGGTTAAATCTATGACGAGGGATGATTTGAGTTGGAATTGGATTTGAAGGAGACAGTTATTGCTTAGGAGGAAGGGTTGCTCTAGGGCATAAAGAATAAGTTAAGGGCAGTAATCTTGTTTGAGGGAGTGGAAGATGGGTGAATTTGGAACACAAAAAGGTTGGGAGTATACTTTTTAACATCAACCTACAGGAAACTAATAGGTAATAGGTTTCTCCAAAAGAATAATTTTTTCAAGCCACTATAGAATAAACATGTACCATCGAAGGCCCAATTGTTGCTGCCTTGGCGATTAGATGCAAATAGACTGCCAATGAAGGCGAATTTACTCATGCATTAGATACTTCAAAGGGCTTTGTGACAAGGAGGTGAAAAGAGGGTTGCACTTGTTTGTAACTTGTGAAGTGTTCATCAGGGTATGGGAAGAGTTCTGCTACTGGTGGGATTTATCTACAAAGCTACCTAATACAATCAAAAGCTATAAGTTTCAATTTATTGATTTGATAAACAGTAATAAACAACAAAAGAATATGTGATTTTCTCTATAATTTGCAAGTCTATACTACATCTAAAAGTCCCAGAACAATGTATTATTTAATGACCATGATGTAGATATTTATAAAATTATTCAAGCTACGTAATTGACTCTATGTATATTGTATTGACAACTAAGTTTACAATACATTCATGTCCAAAATAAATTTTGAATTCACTGTACTGTATCTAAGGAGTTGAGTTATTATATCCAGTTAGATTTTTTGTTCTTACTTTATTTCCTTTATACTTACTATGACGAAAAACATATCTTATACATTTTATTTGTTTTTTAATAATATTTATTTGGCGGATAAAAAAAAAGTTCAGCAATGCTTGTAGTCGTGTACTATATTAGCAAAAAAATTAAACTTCATATTTTGATAATTATAATACATGTAATCAGATTGAGAGTAACATTTAAAGAACAATAATAACTAATATGTAGTTAGACAATCTGGTTTCCGGTTCACCACTTTATGTTCTCAATGACATACAGCTTTGTAGTCTCTGTTTGTTTGCTTGAGGAAAACGCATTGGTTTACCCTTTTTAAAAAGTATTTATATTCACTTAGCTGGATTTTATAAAAATTACTGAAGATTATTTTTCCAAAATTTCCATATTAAAAAACCATCATAATTCGACATCTGTCTTATATTTCTTTTACCCAAAGAAAAAAAACACTCAGTAAAAAATTGTTTCCTAAAAATTACGTTACCAAATTTTATTACTTAAATATCATCAAAACCGTAAGCAAAGTTGAGTTCAAGATTTAATCTCAATCAAGTTGATTTACTGTAATTATTTTAGTATTTCATATTTCCTTCCCGACACATTATCTTATAGTCTCATTTATAATAATTAAATGTGAATAAAACTAAAATAATAATAAATGATTAAAAGGCTAACAAATTAGGTAATCCAAGTTTGACGTGGTTTTCCAATGATGGTGATGCAGGTTTGTGATATCACAGAACTTCGCAAGTAATAGGAGATGATCTCCAATATTGAGGACTACCGGGTTTGTGCTATCCTCATCCCATGAGTACTTAGAACAGGAAACACAACATATTTTAGCCGTTCAAAAGAAATGGAAAGTATAGAAGATGATGAATTGTTGCATATGATTATAATAAATATTAAACAAAACAGAAACAAACGAGTATGAGACATTTATGAGGATTTCATCCAACCCAAGACCGTTGTTGTGTTCCTTAATTAATGGACGAAAGCTAAACTTGCTCGATTTCCCCTATCCCAAGCATTTGAGTTTCAAGCACAGGCATTATAAAGTTTATTTTTGCACACATGCATCGGAAAATATACTACCTGTTAGCAACATAAGAGTAAAAGGCATGCAATCAGCTATAGCTACCGCCATAGCATCATTTTAATTTTTGGGACCGATGTCTTTCAGGGCACAGATCTGCTCTTCTCCCATTGCAGACATTACAGAAACCACAAGATCTTTTCCATCAGCAAATCCATCTTTAATCTAAACACAAGCAAACAAGCAATATTTCAATTAACGAGGCAGGGTTGTATGGAGTATAAAATCACAAGTTAAAACTAAAACACATCCAGCATGGAAAGCAAATTTTAAAAATGAATTCAGCAAGAGACCTGAGCAAGAAGCGACTCATCAGTGGGAAGCCTCATATCATCCTTGGTATTTCCGTTCTCAGTCAACAGACTCACCTAAAAAGAAATCCATGCCCATTGGTTAAGAATGCGCCTCTTAGAAAAATCACAATATTCTAACCATTTTTTCTTGCTGTCTACATGCTTTCTCTTACAATACCAATTAAGGTCTCTCGATTTAGCATCCTTTTACTTGTTTAAATTAACCCATTATATGTATTCAACTTCAACTTTGGAAATATATCAAGTTGGAAGTGCACCAAATGCCATCTTATCTTGGCTTTGATGTAACCCCAAAGGAAGGTTCTGGGATCTGATCTTGAATTTATTGTAACGTTTTTGTAAAAATAAAAATGATAAAACAACTCATTTGGTCCATATAGTTGCACATTCTTTATCTTTTAGTCCATACACTTAAAAATGACCCAGTTTACCCTATAAATGAAAATTTAAAACCTTTTAGTCCCCAAGGTTAAAATTTGAATGGAGACTAGAAGGTAAATAATGTCATTGTAGGTATTAAAATGGATTTAAAATGTTATGTATAGGGGACTAAATTGGAATATTTTAAGTGTAGGGACTAAAAGATAAAGAATGTGCAATTATAGAAATCAAATGAGTAACTTCACGGATAAAAATTGAAAAAAAGTAGAATCAAATAATCAATGGGAAATATTCAACTTTCTTCATAACTAGGGATGGCAAAAAAATCCGCATCCGCATATACCCGTAGATAAAACAAGCAAAAATATCGCACAAATAGTATAAATGGGTAGCCGCCACTCGCTTGTATGGATTTTTTCTACTCGCTCCTTAACGGGTATAGGTATCATAGTACCTGTACCCGCGGTTACCCACTAAACTAAGATTATATATATATATATATATATATATATGTAAGTTAAAAAAAATAATATTTTTGAAAAATAAATCAAATTAAAATATTAATTATCAAAATTCATTTATATCAATCTAATTTTTTTATGAAAACTTCATAATTAATAAAATTATTTATTATAAAAATGCCGATAATATAAAATAAAGATTTTATTTGTATTAAATATTTTCTTATAATATATTATATTAATTTACTTTTAGATCTAATTAATCTTGTAGAAACTAGTATAATTTTATTTTTAGATTTTCCAAAAAATAAATGATTTATTTGATAAAACTTCTTATAAAAAATATTTAATTTTAAAAAAATTATTTTTTTTAAAATACTCATGGGTACCGTGGATACCCACGGATAATAAAAAAACCTGCAGGTATTTCTATAGCAAGTACCCGACAGGTTTTTAACGGGTAACGGATAGCGGATTTTTGTAGTGGGTAATTACTACCCGTGCCCGCCTCTACCTATTGTCATTCCTATTTATGACACCAAAGTGTGCCAGAAGACTATTTTTACTTTCTAAGTGCATGTTTGATTTGTGTTTGCAAAAGTTCTTGTCCCTTGCTTATGCAAAAGAATATACACCCTTGAATTTATCTTGAATGATGTGCACAATAAATTGGAATGAAATCCAAACAAGCACTGAACCAACCTTCAACAAAGGATAATCCCAGTTTCCAAAACAGTGTCCTCAGCAATGTAGTTGAATATTAGTATTAATTTCCCTTTTTCTATTTTTCAATTTATAAACCACAATATAATTGATTTCCATGACACCTCCAATGTTGGAAGTAAAAGAAAACTTACAAAGCCATCTTCAGAGATATCAATCAGCTGATAGTCAGTACGATTCACATGTGGAACCTGCAAAAGGAACAATTACGAATGAAAAGAGAATCACAATTCACAAGCAAATACTATGTAAATCAATGAATGCAGAAATGCATTACATCACAGTTGTGGGATGATGGGACAATATCTTCAAGCTTTTTCCCATTAAAAATGTCAATGCCAACAAAGTGGCACTTGGCATGTCCATGCTTGCCTGTTTTAGATGTAGAAACTTCTACAACCTGTCATGATAAATCAAAAAACACATAGGGAACAAAAAGAGATGCTCATTAACTGTCACAAACTCAAATCATAATAGCAGACAAAGACAGACTTATCCTATTACGCGAGTTCCACAATAACAGACAAATAACATAGCAATACTGAAAATATTTAGTAATCTGTGTTTCATGGATACGTGTATGAATTCTGTTCTATTACAGTACAGGTAAAGGAATACGACAAATTTTCTAGAACCAAGTCATGGGATTCTAAAGCATATATAATAGAGAAAAACAACTATCGAACTATAAATATTAAATTCATAACATACAATGTTAATAAATCAAAATGTTCCAACTAAAGCGGCAAAAGTATTAAATGAAAGTATAGGAAATTAGGAATTGCAGATCCTTACATTTAGCAACAAAACTAAGCAACTAAATTGGGTGTCATGTACATTTGTACTTGAGTAGTATCCATTTGACCCCAATACTGAAGACACACCCAATATGGGTAATGGAAACTATCTAGGTGTAGCTATGCATTATAGGTTGTCATTATTGTCAAGGGACACATTCAGATACATGTGTGTCTAGAAGAGAAACTGTAACAGACTCAGCAATTTCTTGTGGTTCGTCAAGCATCAACAAATTGATAATAAAGTGACTATTGCCAACTAGTCCTTGTACTTGTGATTTTATAATAATACTGATGAGGAATGGTTGTGTGTGCAACAAAAATATTCAAAAGAAATGCAACCAGGGGAGTGGGACAATGTTTTGCGCAGCTGCCATCTTTATACATTATACAATTAAAAAAGGTTACATTTAATATTTTATTTTACATAAGGACACGGTCACGAAAAGGGGAAAGCGACGATACTGTGTACTCTCCCCACACTGATGGTAGGCTGACACAATAAAATACCACTAGAGATATTTCCACATCAAAAACCTCTCGTTAAACCCTCATCAATTCATCACTCTTTCTTATATTTTTAATTCCTTAATATCTACGATCTACAATCCTATCATGTGAGTTGCACACTATTTGCATATATCGTCACTCGTAAAACACCACGATGTCACCATCTCTCCACTAAAGACGAGATCAGATCAAAACAATTCATCTCATGTTCCGAGATTTTCGGTTCTTTGTACTTTCAAGTTCCTTTTTAGCAGCAGAAACTCTTAATTTCCGCTTTCATAATTATTTTATACAAAACAATCTAAAAACCTACTATTCTCTCATCACTTCCTTTCTATTTAAATAAATTCTTTATCGTTTATTCCTTTCTTTGAACCAAACAAAATCTATCAGGAAATAAATAATGAATCGAATATTCAGCAAACAATAGACGCTACATCGGAATTTCTCGGATAAAAGATGAGAGTGAGTTCGTATGTGACACAATAGTTAAGATCACAGAGTACAAACCACAATCTGAGAATCCACACGCGAATCAAATGATTGTAATTAAAAAAACAAAAACGAAAGAAATTAAAAAACCTTGCAAGGCCTGGATTTGATGACGATGTGGCCGTTCTTGCGAATGGTACCGGCCTGTTGAGGATAGGTCTTGGACGCACCCGCGTCCGCGTGAGAATCGAAGTGATGTTCTTCGTCAGACATGACTCACACTTTGTTTTTTCTTCTCTTTTCAGTCTTTCTCTCTTTGCCTGCGCCAAAAAAAAAAAAAAAAAAAAAAAGAATAAACAGAAAAGAAGAAAAAGAAGGAGCAGCAGAAGAAAAGAGAGTCATTCGGTGCTGTGGTGTGTGGTTCCCGTATTTCTAGTCCCCAGATTACCCTCGCCTCTTTCACTTTTTTACATCCACACCATTCACTGTCATTCATTATCATAACTTATTCTTGATTAACAAAATATTAATATTCGATTTTGTCTTAATTATGTGCTTGGGTAATTTCGTCTTTTTTCAAAATTTGATTTTTGTGTGTTCTTTCTCTAAATTTTGTTCGTGTAATACACTTGTTTATTTTTTACTTTTGTCATCAAGATTTGGTAAAAAACGTTAAAAACAATCTTATCATAATGTCAATGATAAAAAATATGATATTATCATGTGTTAGATTAGAAAAATAAATAATACATTTTCAATAACACTGCTTATGACAGTATGAGTAAAAAAATAAGAAACTATATTGGATTTGGACCAAACTGTGACTGTGAACGTGAATGTGAGAGTCTCTTGTCTATTAGGTGGCTAAAAGGGCCAGAGCCCATAAAATTCTCTGGGTTTGGCAGCATGTCCACTGTCTAGTTTGATCACATCACATCCTTTAGTTCCTGATGGATCATGCCCCTGCAGTAAAAGAGAAAATAGGGCATGTCCAACTATTGGAAAAAGACTACAGACAGATGTACGAAATCCTCCCATTTCGTCTCCTTCCTTGGTTTTCCATTGGGATAAACATATTCTATTTAGCATTCCTTCCACTACACATTTTATTTTAAAAAACATAAATAATTCAAATCTCAGCAACAAAAGACAAAAAAATAACAAGTATTTCTACCCTTGACAAATAAAGATATTGAATTGCTATAGACTTTGCTCATGGTTAATATTCGCTGAAAAATCTAACTAATCATCTTTAATGAAATTTTTTATTTCAATTATATTTTTTTTTTCATCTACCATTCGTTACTTTCCTTAATTTAAAGGATAGGGTCTAGTATTACTCACACCAACCTTCTTTTGGTTAAAAAATACATTTTAAATGTTATAATTATTAACTTCAAATTAATGATTAAGAGTTAAACAATGATGTATAGCTTGTTTTATGATTCATTTAATACAATTGACACTCCCTTATTTATATACAACATTATTTTTAGGGGTGATAGTGTAATTTTATATGGATAGTTACGGTAATTTACTTTATAATACTTTATAATATATATATATATATATATATATATATATATATATATATATATATTAAAAAGTATTTATTTTATATACAAATTAAATACTAGTTGTTATTTATTAATAAAAATATTTTTATTCTATATTTTATATCTTACTCTCTAGAGTTGAAACATGTTATCAAGGGGTTAGTACATTTTTAAATACATCTAATATGCATAAAAAATACATCTATTGTAATAAATATTTTATTATTAACTAGAGTTTATTTTAAATAATAATTTAAATTTTGAGTAGAATTTATTAAATATGAAATAAGATGTAATAAATTTTCTGTTTTATAATAAAAATTGATTAAAATTAATGAGACAAGTTTGTAAAAAAAATTGTATTTTACATGTTATTAATTTTGAATAATCATGAAATTGTTTAAAGAAAAAGTTTAATTAGTATGCATTGACAAAGTTTTACACTATCGTTCCATTAGAATTCTTCACTCATATGACTTTTAAGTATTAATTGATAAAATCAATAAATTTATATTTAAAAAAACGTTGTGATTGAATATTAGTATAAATTTTTTTATACAGGACTTTCCTCTTAAAGAAATGCTTGTAACACTCTTATGAAAATATACATTTTTATTTAGTTTAGATAAAAATTAAATGGTTATTATAAGATAATTAATTACTATTACTTAAAATTAGATAAACTTTTCATAAATTTAAATTAACTTCATTAATCATTTTTAAAAGCAAAATATTATTCAGCATCACTTAGATACTACTCAATTATAAGACATGAATAGGGTATGCAGTCATACTAGTTACAAAAATTTCAAGAAAAAGAAACTTCTCACTCGAGTTTCGGACACTATTTAAATCCTAAGCTTCTAATGCAAAATTTGCTTGTTTGTTCCATTCATAAAAGGTAAATTTTTGGCATACACATTTATAGTAGGATCACACCTAACTCCATAATCTGTGCAATCATCTTCCTAACCTTTTGAAAGACAAAAAGCAGGTCCTTGAAATAAATGCATTTCTTGGTAATCAAATAATCTACAAGCCAAATTAAAATCCATATTCCTTTACCTTTCTTTTCCTTGTTAATCCAACATATTACTTAAAATTTTAGAAAAAATTTGGAGGCAAAACTTGAACAGATCAAATCATCGTATGAGAGATCAGTCTTAATTAATTGTTGTCTCTTCCTTCTAAGAGGAGAAACATATTGGGATCAATCTTCTCCTATAGGGGTTAACTTTATCATTTTCACATTAATTTATGAAAAATCACAATAATTTTTAACTTATACATAACTTAATTTCAATTGTAAAATAATTTTTATTTTCTTCTATTTATTGAAAAAATTATCCACTTCTATTTTCTTTGTGATGGTTTTGCCTTTGCCGTTCTGCTTCTTGCATGCGCTGGCTTGCCTTCAACTCTACGTAACCCTGACAAAGATTTACAGCAAAAACATTTTACTTGTAAAACCAGCATGTGTTTCTGATAACGTTTACAAATATAATAAATTAATTTAGATTAGATTTAATTACATTTACTATTCCATGTAATTTATCACTGTTATTGGTTAGTTTTTTTTCATTTTGAATTTCAAATTTGTTCTTATACAATCTTAATACATTTATTCGTTAGAAATGCTTGATTAAATTTGTAACTTTTTATTTAAAAATTTATTTCTAAGAGAGTTCTATGTTGCTCACCAATTAATTTATCACATGATCTACCCAATTTTGAAAACTATTTCTAGAAAATATTTTAAAAAGTAAAAACTAGAACATCTCAAGTATCCAGAGTATATGCAGTCAAATCTGTTTCCTTTTGAAAATGCCTTTCAAGCATACTTTTATTCAGAAAGATAGACTAAGATATAACTAAAATTTTCAAATAAGTAAAGGGGATGAAAGACAAGATGCTGCAGTAAAATGTCATAGTTCAAAAGATCAGGTGTATATTCATCATCAAAGTTTTGTTCATTTACCAGAAGTGGTGGGGGAAAAAATGAAAAGAGATCAACATTCAAGAACTCATAACCGCTTTACATTTTCTCCGGGTAGCAAGGAAAGCTCTGAAGAAAAACAAAAAGAATGAAATAAAAGGACCTAAACTCTTTCTCTTCATGCTGACTAACTAGCAGTAGGTTCAATATCCTTTAGAAGTCCAACTATCTGTTGCATGCTTGGTCGTTTGAAGGGAAGATCAGCAGTGCAAAGATAACCAATCTTAAGAGCCTCCTCCATTTGTTCATCAGGTCCTGTGTCACGAATTTTTGGATCAATAGCTCTTGAAGCTTGGCTCTTTCTTACAAGTCCTCTCACCCAACTTACCAAAGTTGCTTCTTTATCATCAGGGTAATCATCTCCAACTGGCTTCTTTCCAGTTACTAGCTCAAAGAGCACCACCCCAAAACAGTAAACATCAGATTTTGGTGTTGGGGTGTCAAATTCTGGTTGAGTAAACTCTGGTGGAACATAGCCAGGTGAACCACGTGCAATTTCATCATCCAAGCCACTTCCAAAAATCTTTGCCAACCCAAAATCAGACAATCTTGGCTCCAAATCATAGTCCAAATACACACTGCTAGCCTTAACAGCTCTGTGAATTATTGGAGGCGAGCAACCATGATGCAAAAAGGCCAATGCTCGAGCAGTGCCAAGGGCGATTTTGTGGCGGAATCTCCAAGATGTGAGTAAACCTTCAGAGCCTGCATTTTGAATGCCGTTGTTGTCAGCTTCTTCCCATGTGTCCGTACTCCAATCATCTGTGCTTTGTACCCCAAGTGGCAAGTCATAAAGCAGGTTTTGTAAGTTACCATTCTCCATGTAATCATATATGGCAATTCTCTGATCCCCAGCTACACAATACCCAGTTAAAGGCACAAGATTTGGGTGCTTGATTCTACCAAGAAACTCTAGCTCTCTTGCAGCCTTTTCATCTGTCAGTGTAGAGCCAACAACCAAAACTTTAACTGCCACATGAATGCCACCAGGCAGAAAGCCTCTATAGACTGGGCCAAATTTTCCTTCAGCCAAAAGGGTGCCCCTATCAAAATTAGAAGTTGCAGCCAACAGGTCTGCAAATGTGATATTCAATAATGGCTTCTCAAAGATTACTACTGGGACTGCTGTTGCTTGCTTAACATCAGCCACCCAAGTTGTTGAATCAGTCTGGAAAGAAAAGGGGCCTGAAATATTTTGTTCTTCTTTGTATGAAGCTTGCTTGAATTCCCACATTTTTGTTTTCCTTCTGCAACCAACTGCTAGAAACAAAAGCCCAGTAAGCACAAATATCATTGAGAAGGTCAATGCCAAGGCTAGCTTCATTCCCTTCTGTCCAGTGTCTCTTTGCTTGAAAAGTCGCGGGTTTGCAGCAATTGGACAACTGTTCAACGATCCAAAGAATGCTGTTTGCAGGACCTCAGGTTTGATTTCAGAAGCACAAAGGGTTAGGTTGTTGTAAGAGAAGTTGTATTTCTCCATCCATGGGAGTTTCTCCAAGACAGATGGAGGGACTGCTCCAGTCAAATTGTTGTTTGAAAGATCAAGGACGTGAAGATGTTCATTCCTCATTAACGGAATTTTCCCACTAAGATGATTCATAGAAAGATCAAGTGCTCTCAAATTGCTTAATTGTGAGATTTCATCAGGAATTTCTCCAACAAGGCTAGTTTTGGACAAGTTCAGATATTCCAATCTCAGAAGCATTTCAATTTGTGGAAAGTTCTGTCTGGTAAATCGGTTGTGTGCAAGATTAACGTGCTTTATACTCAAAGACTCACTTAAATTTTGAAAAAAATCCCCACTAAGCTTATTCTCTGACAAATCCAGATAAACTAAACGAGACCAATTGTAACTACTGAATTTGTATAGTACCTGTGGAATGATACCTTGAAATTGGTTTCTGCTAAGGTCCAGAACTTCCAAGCTTCCCTGAAATACATCCATAATAGAACCCTGAAACGAATTCCCTGATATGTTGAGATTCACAATGGACTTTAGTCCAGAAATATCTGAAATACGACCATACATATTATTCCCTGAAAGGTTCAAGACCGTAAGCTTAGGAAAAGCAGCACCAAAACCTTCTGGAAGTGTTCCATTGAGCTGATTTGATGAAAGATCAATTGAAACTAGAGACTGGCACTTGAGAATCCCTGTAGGTATGTTGTGTGCAAACTTGTTGTGGTCAAGTTTGAGAACCCTCAGACTCTGCAGCGAGCCAACAGCTTCAGGAATTTCCTCAGAGAAGTTGTTTCTTGACAAGTCAAACATTTCTAGCAAACCAAAGTTGTCAATGTTGTTAGTCAATGAACCAGAAATTTGATTGGAGGATAGGTTAAGGCCCTTGAGAGAGTTCAAACTCCAGAAATCAGAAGGCAAGCCGGTGATTTTGTTGCGGCTAAGATCCAAAGATTGAAGCCTGCCTAGCTTGCCTATGGTGTTGTCAGGTATAGTTCCAGAGAGTTCCATACCAGAAAAGACTAACTCCACAACATGTTCTCTATTGTCATCACAAGAAACCCCTTGCCATGAACAGACAGAAGCAGAGAAATTGTAGGCTTGGGAGGATGTTAAACCCATCTTATTCAAGAACTCAGACACGAAGAAGTCATCGGTATTAGGTTGCTGAGATGCCAAATGTTTGAACAAGAGTGCCAACACCAGAACAGAACCAAACACTCCCAACCCCATCTAGGAGTGTTATCTGATACTTGCAAAAGATGCAAACCACCACAGGAAAATGCCCCTCAGAACTTCAAAGCCATATCATGAAGGATAAATTGTTTACAATAAGAAAATCCCTGAGCTAGGGAAACAAGTTTTTTTACTGCATAGTCTAGCATAGAAGGACACAAACACAAGCTAAAGGACACAGTGGTTGAAAGAGTAAAAGTACACAGCACGAGCTTATAAAACTAATGGTACTTTTTAAGAAAAAACAAAGTCACTATGATGTAATATGAAGATTGTGGACTATAACAAGAGAATGTGAGCAAGTTTGTCTGGATGTGAGGATTCTCGAAAGGCAACAAAAAGAAGGATAAATAAAGAAACAACCGATGCAAGAAGCAAACTATTGGCTTTGTCTAGACTCAAGGTTGTGGAAAAGCAGTGATGCTTTGGTTCTGTGGCAGCACTTTTTGTGCAGAAACTTAATTTTCAAGAGGGCCTTTTCCCCCTTCAAAAGAGGCAGAGACAGCGCAACATGCAGTGCCTGGGAAACAAATGTGAACAGTACAGCGTTTCAGCTGCATATATGGGAAGGAACTGAACTCATTGAGGTTGACGGTTGGTGATGGTAGTGAATATATCACAGATTTATGGGTGTTAATTCAATGATTCTTTCTTGAGTGAGTGAAGGTGTTGTTTATCACCATTTTTTTGGATAAAAGAAAGAAAAGTCTCTTTTGAAATTCTATATAATAATTATACGAATAAAATAATGAGCACATATCATTTCTTCTTCTTCTTTTTTAACACACTAACCTCTTTGATGTCATATAATTATTGAGTGCTTAAATTGACTCGTGTTTATTTTAAAATTGATATATAATTTAAAAAATTAGATATTAAAACTAAAATAAAATACATATTTAGTTTGAAGGTTTTATTTGTTTAATTTTTAACAATATTGTTTTAATTCTTTCACAACAAATCAAACCTATAAAATAAATACGCAATTCATGGTTGGTTTTAGTAATGGTTTTTTTAACAATTAACACTGATACAGTTTAAATTCAATTTAACTTAACACTGTAACTAATTGGCCGGTCATATATTAAATTAAATACAAATATTATTGAATTAAGTATATATAAATGAAAAATATGAGCATACAATTGGAAATTTGGATGCTTTGAACCTCAAAACGATACAGGTAATGTTAAGATAGTACCCTAAACTTCTTGACTTGTACTGAGAAATAGTCCAACCTGTGACCCCAATTGTATCTTTAATGGCTCACTGTTTTCATGAAAGTTGATGATCTTTGTGGTGCAATTAATGTTGTTGATACTAGCAAAGTAAGAAAGGCCTTTGCTTTGTCACTAACATCTTAACTGTATAATGAGGTCTCACAACCCACCTTCCAGTCCAGTCCCCCAAAAAATAAATAATTGTATGATGATGGTCATTTCAATGGGTTAGCTAGATTTGTTAGTATTTTTTTGACTTTGAAACATAGAAAATAGTTCAGTTCCAACCCTTTTTTCTAAGACTAAGAGAGTGTTTTTTGCCCCTTCCCCCACCTTAATTTATGGTCACCACTCACCAGGTTGCTAATTACATAATGTGGGCCATTCTCAATGTAAGGCTTTAGAAATAGTGGCAGTAAGCAAGAATCCACCATGTGGACCCTCTACTTCCTCTTGCTCTGCATTCTTCACTTCAAACCAATAATCCATTTCAATTTTGGGTTTTGAGCCCTTCGGCAACTTTGTCTCATCACGTGAAGCAATGCAAATGGACTAATATTTTAACAATCTGCTGTTTATGTTAGTCACATTATTTTAGTGCATCTTTCTTCATAATTTAATTTTGAATTCAAACATTCAAAATACTTATAAAAAATTATACTAAATTTTATCATTAATTTATCTAATTATAAGTTGCATTTTTCTAAAATTAATTACACAAACTCTATTTTATTAACACACATCTGTATAATAATTAGTCGATATATTTTTTTATTTTTATTTTCATAAATTTTGTTTTCCCATATTATATTTACCACTTTTAATTTTTCTTTTATCTCCCTCTACCTCGAATTTTAGGGATGTTAAAGAATCCCTAACCAATATCCAATGGTTTTCATTTTTTATTAACGAGTCTAGAAGTTAATTAAGAGACTATTTCTCCAGCAGGGACCCACAAACCCCCTGTTTCAGCATCACTCCACTTATTTGAATGTTAATTGGAGAAAAATGCTGGCTCACGAGACTTTAGAAGGCTGATCTGACTTCATTCCCCATTTATATTATATAGACAAAGCTTCAACTAGAAGGAATACAGTAATTGGTGTTTTCACATGGCAAATTGGCCTCTGGTAAAACATGCGCAGAGCAGAAACTGTGTAGTTTAGAAACAAATTAAATTAGCTCCAAGTTATTTGAGTGTGTGTGAGAGAGAACTGATGGAAAAGGGTGAAGATGAAGCCCCGTCAGTGTCTAATCATTTGCATTGATTAAGGGTAGGGCTTAATGAGTAACATGAAATCAACCGACAAAATTACTTTCAATAATCATACTATCCCCACTGATATTTTAATGCGGACATCGTGTTTATCATATCCATTCATTTCCTTCATCATGCCACCATACTTATATTTCAAACCACGTCAAATAAATAATATTGTTCCTGCATCAGAGGGACCACTTCATGAGCTGCATCATATCAAACAAACCAACAAAAACACTAAACTAGTATCTATACGTATATCATAAATGCCTATTTGACACACTTTTTGAATTATTGAATAAAATTTTATCAAAAATGTAATTTGTTTTCAATTTTATATTTTTTAATAAATTTAAATTGATAATAAAAAATGTATTAGCTAGGAAAAGTATGTTAAAAATAGTGTTGCTTTTGCCTTTAAAAAAAAAAATAGTGTTGCTACCGTGTGATTTCATTCAACGGAAAATCCAAGATGGAGAGATGAAAAGGAGGAACATTTCGTCAAACTTTCCAAATTAACAAACCATATTATGATGCGCGCACATACCATACTTCTACTAGCCACAATAATGGAGTATATAAGAATTTAAGAAGGTTGAACCACTTGGTAAATAGCAAACTTTTCACACTATTCTCAAACAAACATCATAACAACTGCCACACATACTCACTTGATAATTAAGATATATAGGAAGCCATTATTTGATCTACACAACAAATCGAAGTTCTCAATTCTTGAAAGCATGCTACTTATTTACATTTTTTTAAAACTCAGTTCTCTTTTATTTTGTTTTCGTAATGCATGTAATATTAGTTTTATATAATTATATCAAATTAAATTCACATTTTTTCTATAAATAGCTATTTAATTTACAGAAAATTATTTTCTTTACCTACTTTAACATGACATATTTAAACATTACCAAACTATTCTTTTATAACAAATACTATATAAACTTTGAAATTCTAAAACATTATTTTATATTTATTATTATTATCGTCATCACACAAATATTTTATAATCTTATAGCTTAAGTCTGAATTTGTTACTTATTATAGTTTTAATTATTAGGTCTCTTTTGATATTTATATAAGTCCGGTTTAATTCATTACTCTATCTCACATTTTTTTAAAGAATTGGTGAAACTTTTATTAATCAATGTAAAATAACTTTAACAATTTAAACATAAAAATATGTTGAAATAAAAACTCGTGTTGTAACTCAACGTTTTCTCACCTTTTCTGTACACAATGTATATGTAGTTTTTATATAAAAGTAAGAATATATATATATATATATATATATATATATATTACTTTTTTATATATATGAAAGTATATCAACATATTATTATTTATTAATATGTAATTTATAAAAAAATTCTTTATATATAATGTCACCACTAGAGAGTTAAGAAATATGAAAAAATTAGGTAAAGAAATTAATTGCTTTATAATTTCATTGAAATGATTATATTTTGTTTAGAAGAAAGCCTCCACTAGATGAAATTCTTATAATTGGCAAACCCAAAAGTAAGACAAGAGGATACGAATATCATAATAATTTGTTTTTTAAAGAGCGTGTAATATTTCTTAGAAACCCCAATATGGAACCCAATGGTATTGGTAAAGCGATTTGTTAGGCTTAATAGGTTTTTTTAAAATAGCCTAACTTATTAACTAAAAAGACTTTTTAAAAAACTTGAGTTAATCATCATTTTATTAAACAAGTATATCAAACAAGGCTTTAAATGGATCTCGTCATGGGTGGACTAACCGATTTCCATGAGAGTTTCAATTAATATCTCCCATAATTTGAAGTCACAGTTACTTTTATTAATTTTTTCCCGAATTCTCGTTTTTCCCAAATTTTTAACTCTACAACATGTAACTTTTTATACATATCTAAATATTAAAATGTTTTTATTTATATGCAATTCATGCATGTGTGTGGATATGGAAAATTAAATAAACTATTTCCAAGGTTTTATTGCATAGTAACTCAAATAGGCAACACTACCTGAGAATGGAAAATGGAACTAGAAAACAATTAAACAAAAGCAGGAAGGAATAATATCTATTTTTCATCTTACCACACATAAGGATTAAGTTTGGTTTTCTATTGATTCTATCCAAGATTCCATTGAATTACTGTCTGCCCTCCAACTCTCCAATATAAATACCATTGGATTACAAATTTCAAAATTTTTTAACTCTCTTAAGAGCTCTCGCGAGAGTTAATAGGATATTTAAAGATAGAGATGAGAAAATTAGGTTTAGGGGTAAAATGGGAATTTGAAAAAAAATTATAAAAGTAGATGTGACTTTAAATAATGGGAGGTGTTAATTGAAATTCCCCTTTTCCACTCCTACTTTGGGTTACGTCATGTAAGAAATGTATAACCATGAGACATAAGTCCATATAAAAGAAAACATGACACTACCTTCAATCCAAAACCTTAAAGCATTAGGTTTATGGGTCTTTCTCACTTATATATTACTTAACTTCTTAATTTATACTAAGTGTGAGGCTTCATCTCACACTTGCACCTCAACAATTTTAAGGATTTTCAAAATTTTCTTCTCCTTTACCTACGAAGTCAATGAGCTTCACAAACTATACTCAAATTTTTCCTATAAAGGGTTAAGAAAAATATTCAAAATCTATATAGGCTCATATGTTTGACAGATCGGTTCTTGAACCTTGACCTTATACTCACCCCTAACGAGCACCAGTGTTGTTGGAGAGTTGTAAATAAAAATAAGTTATTGAGCAAATTATAGTAACATTTCTTAAAGTATTATGTAATTACATATGTATCTCCTTTTTTTTTACCATCACCTTAATTTTATACATGTGAAGGGTGTTAGTGTAATTTTTCAAACATATAGAAAATATTAATATAATATTTTAAAACTTAAATGAAGGTTAATGTAGAAAAATAAAAAGTGTTTATAATTTATTTGAGATTATTTTTCTCATCCATGTTTTTTTTTTCAAAGACTATAGTTAAACAGCTAGGCTCATACAGCAAGAATACAAAATTTAAAATTTTAAAATATATAAATTTAACTAACAATAACAAAAAATTTTAAATTATAAATTGATTATTTTTATGAGACAATAATCAATTAATTATTAATAAGAAAATAAGTCATGTATTAAGAGCATAAATACTATCATCCAATGTTTTATAGTAAATTTGTTAATTTTAATAATTATTATTATTTAAAATTTATATAAATAATAATTTAAAATTGGTAAATATTTTTCACTATTATGCATCTCATCTTAGTTAGCTAAAATAGTAACTCAAACCTAAAAAATATATGAATTAATTAGGAAATTTTTATTTTTGTTCGTTTTTTGTTTGAAAAAAAAATGTAAAATATTTTTCTGCTTGATAAAATTTGTTGTTGAAGTGATATTATTTTTTCTTATAAAAAAATTACATTAAAATTAAAAATAATTTAAAAATATGTTTAAAGCTTTATGAATAAGGAATATGAAACATGATTTGTTAACTGCCAATCTGCACAAATCGTGAACTAAGTGGACAATTAACCCATATAGTAGTATATTGCAAGATAGACGTAAAAGAATAATTAAACCAATGTTTGTATCAATTATGGAAAATCAAATGAAAATTTTCAAGTGGTATCGCAATTATATGACTGGCCTGTCTTGTCGCTTTAACATTTATAGCTAAATTAGTAGATATTGTGTACTTACTATATTGTATCAATATTTAATCAAACTAAAATATATGTACAACAAAATAAAAATTAAAAGGGTTAATGTTAAATATATCTAGTTAAGTAATTTTTTTCGTTACATAGTTACGTAAAACAAAATAAAAATTAAAAAGGTTAATGTTAAATATATCTAGTTAAGTAACTTTTTTCGTTACATAATTACGTAAGATTTGAGACAAAAAGAAAATTTAATATAAAAAACAATTAAAGTTGGTATTCGAGAATTTAAAAAAATAGTAATTAAAGCTACATATTACATAGATAATCATAATGAGAAATATGTATATGTTTAATAATAAAGAATCTAATTTATAAAAAGTGCTTTTCGTTTTTGTTTTGTTAAAGAAACCTTTATTGGTATGATAATGATTAATTTGTAAAAATAAACGGTGGAATCAAACATCTCAATTTAATTAACTAAATAAATCCTAGATGAAGGATGCATCGTTGATCATGTGTATTATTTTATATTGGATAAAATTTGCAATCAGAATAACAAAATCTAAAAGTATAATTTTGTTTTGTCTTTTGTGAATCAAACATAGTAGTCAGACAGTTTTGCAAAACTAGATTTGACTATATATAAGAATAACAATGTATTTAATTCTATCATTAAGTTTATTTTTGTTATATATGCAAAGGACCTATATGTCACTTTCTAATAATTAATTTTTATATTTGCATATGGCCTTACCATTCAACAAAAAAAAGTTTAAGTTTTTTGTCTTTAAAATTTTTCCAAAAATTATTTTTTGTCTTTCAAATTCAAAAATGTTTTTTTAGTCTTTGGAATTAATTTATTTTTTGTATTAATATTATCTGTTTATAAGTTTTACCCTATTTGAATATACCAGATGTAAAAATGAAGATTTAGGGCTAGGGTTGAAGAAGTAAGTGATTCACAAGTACAAAAACGTATTTTTTGTCACCAATTCTTTTACGACATTAACTAGAGAAGAAACACTAAAAATGAATCAGAGAGTAAAAAAACATTTTAAAGACTAAAAGTGATTTTTTGTAAAATTTTAGAAACAAAAAACTTATATAAGAAAAAAAATAAACTTGGTAAATCTTGTCCATCATTGTCACACACAAAACGAATGACTGATTTTGCTTATATAAAATATTGTTTTAATGAGTTAAAAAAAATTAATTGTTTCTAATATAATAAACTATAAGCTTAATGAGTATGAAATGACAGAGTAAAAGAATATTACACTAATATTAAATAATATTTTTTTATTTATATGACTTTTAAAATATTAATTAGTAAAATTAATAAATTTGTCTTAAATTAAGGATTGTGATTAAATGTCAGTGTAAAAAATGCTACACTAACAATAACAATAACAATGCATATTAATTAAACTTCAACTATTAAGATTTTGATATAAGACAAATCATCTTCAAGAATTTCCTTATTTTTAACTCCTTAATTTATACAATTGGTACTCAGAATAAAAAATAATAATATTAAAAAGTGCTAAACATTTAAGTAATAGTACATTTTTTTTAATAAATCAACTAATATTATTAGTAATAAATAGTGAAGTAGATGTAGATTTGAGTGTTTGCATAACACGATAAGTACAATTACATAATTCAAGTGTTTTGTAAATTTTTCAAAAGCTTACTCTCAGGAACAATTAGTTTAATCTTAGAAGACTGTATACACTAGGAATCTTTTGTTTAGATGAAATATTTTACAAATACAAAGAATTTAAAATACATTGAATTATTTTTCATTTAAATGACTTCATTTTTTAATTGTTTTGTTTGGATAAGATAGTTCAAATTTATTGAATTTTAATTTTCTTGTTTGGATAGAGTATTTCATCTCCTACTAAAAATAAAAATTTATTTATTAAACATATTTTGAAAAAAAATGTTTTTTTTAAAAAATAATATAAAAATTCATTTAAAAATTCATGATTTTACCAAAATAAATAGAAAATTCACAAAAAGTAAACTTTACCTAATTGGTTTTATTTTTTTGACAATATTATATTTTTATATAAATAAATGACAAATAAATTCATGAAAAAGTTTATTTTATTTTCTTAACAAAGTCATTTTTATAAATTCTACTTAATTAATTTTTTATTTTAATTGTAATTATTTTATTAATTTATATAAATATTATCATTTTTAAAAAATAAGATATAATATTGGTGAGTTGGTGGGTCGGTCCACCCACTTTTGGTCTATTAAATTGACGAGTTAGGCAGAGCGAGTCAAAACGAGTCGACGAGCTAAAAACGCTAGCACAACTCACAAAAAAATTTAGGTGGGTTGGCAGGCCGACCGACTTTACCCACCTTGTTTTGTCACCCCTAGCCGATATTATGTAAAAAATAACATCAACCAATTTTAGTAAAAAAAAATAGATTTGAAAATTTTCAAATTTTACTTTTTTTTAGGAATTTGAAATTTTACGGTTTTAACTTATCAAAATATTTTCCAAAATTATTAGAATTTCAAATTCTTTTAAAATTCCTCGTCCAAACAAGATATTTCTTCACAAAACATTTAAAATTCTTAAATGAAATAAATTATTCTCTTAAAATTCCCCATTCAAACACATTGTCAAGGAAATTTCACTATTTTTACCCCTAGTATCGTAAAATATATCCTATTTAAAATTCTATGCAAATTAAAAATCAACATCATTAGATTTATAAGATTAACTTGTAATTTCTATTCTTCATTTTGAATTGATAAGTCTTTTAAATTATTTACATTTTATGTTTTAACTTTAATTTAATTCTTATATGTTCCATTTAAAAATATTTCATAAAATGCATTGAATAGTCGTTAATTAATAATGTTAGAGTAATTATTATTTTTTTTTATGAACTCTAGAGGATTATAAGCCTTTAGGAAATCATGTTAGATCAATATTAGTGAATCACATGAATACTTTAAATTTTTTTTATGTACAATGTTCGCTTTAAAATTAAAATTTACGACCGTATTCATATAACTTAAATCTTTTAACATTATATTCATCTAACACATACTATTTTATGCATAAATATTTCAATGAATCTTCTTATATCAATTTTAACACTTTGTTCCTCTCTTATAGATATTTTGTTTTGAAAGGTAACCACAACTATATTATATAACAATGTAATGAAACAAATTGTTTCATCATTGTTGCACAACGTAAAAAAATATAAAGGTCACTTCAAGCTCACTCCCAACTCCTCACTAAACAACCATTTACTCTACTAACCTTATCATATGATATGTCCACCAACTAGTTACATTTTCAAAAGATATGTGGATTGCTACATCATTTCGAGAAAGAATAACTTTTACCAAATTCAAATGTATACAAAAATAATTTTCAAGACATTACTTAAATAAATAGACTACAAAATATCTAGAGACTTTATTGTTTCTCTTATTGATATTTAATAAAATTAACATATTAACATTTCAGCAGGACTTCTTTCAAAAAACACATTTAAAATTTCAAAGAATACATTTAAAATTTACGTAAAAATTTTGTTAAGTTAAGTTAAACCACTTTTTTCTTATTTTTAATGTTTTGTTAAGGTAAAGGAAAATCAATTTTCCATACTAAATTAGCTGTGGGAATTGAGATAGATATACGAGAACTTGAAATTTTATCCTCATTATTCTACACCCAAAAAAATACTAAATTCGCAAGATAGCTTTTGTTTTTAATCATAAATTAAGTTTTTTTGGAGCATCTTAAATTTAGTTTGTCACTTTAAATAGTTCATGATTTATTTAATTAGTTTATAAATTTATTTGATTAAAATAAAATATATTTGATAAAATGATTCATTTTATTAGTTTACAGGATTCTTTTCTTAATATTAAAAAAAAAGGTTCTTTTATTGTTAAGTATACCATTATTCAACATAACAGGCAATCATAAATGATCCTTCATTCATAATAAATTTATTGAGTTTACTAGTTACATCTTAATAAAATTTTTACTTCATTCTCTTTTAATTTGGGAAAAACCCTCACAGTCAATTCACAATACTCATCTCTCTTTATGCCACTCATGTATTATTTATTTTAATATATTTTTATAATATTTAATGTTTATCAACTAGTTCTATAACTTATCAACTATTTTAGTTCTTTTCCAGAAAAGAAAAACTTGTAGCTTGTATATGTTAAAAAGCCTTCGTCTTAGTATTTTATATTGTTTTTAACTGTCGTTTTTTACACATAAAAATAAATGAAGTTAATAACGGTTTATAGAATAAAAAAGTAACAAGATTTTAAAATTTTGGATTAAATGTGGAGAGCAAATTTAAAAATACAGGGTTGAATTAAAAGTTGACTTTGGTTAATTCATCTTCTGAGTTCTGACGCATTTAAATTGTTCAGTAGTGAGCACAGCGTATTAATTTATTTTTGTAGGATAGCGGATGCCACTCACTCGGGACTTCAAAATTCAAATTTTGTCCGTTCAGAGCTCCTCAATCCTCGTGGTGACCACAAGAGTGGTACTAAACTAGTAATAGCAAACTTCATGATTTTTTTCATTTCGTACCTTTAATTTAGATACACTCATCAATCCTAAATTTCAGTGAATCTTTCCAAACCAGATACACGAGAAGCGTTTTTTTTTTCAAAAAAAAAAAAAAAAGCAAATTGTATCCATAATTTAAAACAAAATGTTTCAATAACTATAAAGCCAAAGACAAGACTATACATTTACCTCAGAGTTAATATGTGATTTACATCTAATAAAATGAGTTAACTCTTTACAAAATATAGTACAAGATTAACACTAATAGAGAAGACATTATGCCTGTTAGAATTAAAGCACGAGTCATTGTTTTACTTTCAAATTAATAAGTTTTTTCATTTCGTATATTTAATTTAGAAAATGTATATCAAAATTTTTAAAAATAAGTTTTTAACTTCTATCTAAACATAGTGTTCTTGCACGCACGGAACAAGTCTTCCTCATGAGTAAGTGCAATAAATTCCTTCATGTATCTTGCAGAACATAGTGTATCTAGTCTGACCCTAAGCATTTCAACGTTGGCCCAACAAAGCTTCTTTTGAACAGTTCCTGCCCCATCATCGAGTATTGGGCTACTTGAGTTCTTAATGCTCAAGCCTCACCCGGTTGCCTTGGATTTGTGCATTTTGCAAGTATCTTTGAATTGGTGCCCTCCAGTCCTCCAGCTCCTCCTCGGATACTTAGTGAACCTGGGTTTGAGCTATGCTGGGCTTGCTCAACTCAAGGAACATTGAGGTCTTCAACTAGCTTTTTTTCTTCGTATTGGTCAGCCCTGGTGTTCTCTTTCGAAGAATGTGTCAGATCTCCAGCTCAGTAAAGTGTTCTCCCAACTGCTTAACCAAATGATAGTATTGTAGTAGGGTAGCCTCATTCACCTAAAAGATTCCATTGATATGTTACGTCATTACCTGTGAGTCTGTGAGACATCTTATACATTATGCAACCATGTCCCAGGCTAGCTACAGACTCGCTACAAGGCTTCATACTTTGTCTGGTTGTTTGATGCTTTGAAGTCAAACCTCAATTGCTCCAACACTAATCCACCAAGTCCTTCTACAATCACCCAAACTCCACTACCTTGTCTATTTGATGATCTATCAACCTGGAGAGTCCACAGGTTCCAATGAACGTCCCCTTGAGTCTCATTTCTGCAATAAATTCAATTAAGGCTTGCGCTTTCACCGACCTCCTTGGCTTGTAGCATAAGTCGAACGCAGACAATTCAATTGCCCATTTGATCACTTTTTTAGATAGTTCTGACTTCTGCAACATTTTTTCAATTGGACATTTGGTCCGAACAACGACCTAATGCCCTAAACGTATTATCGTAACTACTACCAAAGCTTCTTTCTCAATGATTTGATATCATTTTTCACATCCTTTAATGTCTTACTGATGAAGTATATTGGAACATCTTCATCCTGGATTGAACCAGGACAACACTGATGGTGTGTTGTGTGACAGTTATGTACAAGATTAATTCATTGCCTCGGTCAGACTTGGTTAGGAATAGTTAGATGGATAATATTTGCTTGAGCTTTTGAAAGGAAAGCTCACATTATGGTGTTCGTGTGAAATGAACAACCTTCTTCAACAACTGGACTTGGTTAGGATTGGCTCGGGGACTTCATGTCCAATATAGCTTGGCATTTTTTCCGGGTTGACTTCAATTCCCCAGTTGGTTAGCATAAATCCAGAGAATTTTCTTCCTTGCACCTTAAAAACACATTTTTCTGGATTTAACCTCACGCTATGTTGCCAAATTAAGGTAAAAACTTCTCACAAGTTTTTTGGTGTGGCCTTCTAGTGTTTCGAATTTCACCACCATGTTATCCACATACACTTTTAGATATTTTCTTATAATGGCCAGAAGATCTTGTCCATTAACCTATGATAATAGCTTCAACATTTTTCAATTCGAAGGGCATGACTAAATAACAGAAATTAACCTCATGTGTAATAAAGGCAGTTTATGCTTGGTCAACCAGGTGCATCTGGATTTGGTTGTAGCTTGAATAGGCATCCAGAAAGATCAATAATTGGCGTCCTGTTGCACCATCCACCACTGTATCTATGTTTAGGAGAGGGTAAGCATCTTTTGGGTAAACTTTGTTTAGATTTGTGAAATCTGTGCACATTCTTCACTATTTTTGCCTTTTTCACCATAACTACATTAGCTAACCATGTGGAGTATTGAACCTCTCAAATGAAACCAGCTTTGATCAGTTTTGCCGCTTCTTCTTGTACGGCTTAACTCTTGTCCCACCCATCTTTCTCTTCTTCTATGTTATCGACTTAGCATGGGGACTGACTGTCAGCTTGTGGCAATAGAAGTGAGGGTCTATCCTGGGCATGTTAGCTACAAACTAGGCAAAAAGGTTAGAGTTTCACTAGGTTTCTTCCACCATAGCTTGCCTTACTTATTTCAGTAGGTTGGAACCAATGTTTGTGGTCTGTCCTGGTTGGGCACCAATTTGGAGTGGTTCGGTGGGCACTATCGACTTGAAATGATAACCAGTGTTTAACCTGGGGTCTAAATCCACCATGCCCTCGGCCTACGCTCCACCAATAACTACCAAGTTGATATAGGGCTTCTGGCTTTCTGCTATTGGGGAACTTTGAGGCTAACCATGTAACATTCATAGGTTGTTTGCTAATCAGCATGTACTATAATTACTTCCCATCGGCAGAAATAATGGAGAGGTGGTTCCTCCATTTCAATTTACTTCTTTTTCGTCTCAAAACTTTCAGGTCTTCTTTTCTCGCTTTTGTCGAGATATTCTGAGTCTCCCTTTACTTCTTCATTTGCCTTTTTATTTAGATTGCGTATGAGTCTAGCTCTTCTCTGTGAGAGAATTTTCTCCTCCTGCCAGCTCTATTATCCAAGTACGGGTTAGCACTCCTGACCAAGCAAAGAAGGGTTCCACCGCTTCTGAACCAGGGGGTAGATTCTGTGTAGGATAGGTCTATCCGACCCTGGTGGTCTTTTCAGTACATAACTCCATTAGTGTCAAGGAATGCAGCAACATAGGCATTTGAAGCGCGACTAAGGATGAGTTCCTTGGAGTAGACCTGACTTTGAGCTACAATTTGCTCTGAGGATAGATCCGGTATAGGATAGGTCCGCCCTAAGGGGTCACTTCGGTACACATAGCTTTAGTTGTTTTGTTTGTTGCATAATGGTTATTTATGTTCAATTTTCAAATATCGATGAAATAACAAAAAAAAAAGTGAAATAAAAAAAAAAGAAACAGGGAGAGGGAGAGGGCGTTTAGTCTTTAAATCAAATTGATGATATGTACACTTAAAACCAAGTTTATGAAAAAAGCAACTTCTAAGGCCATGTTTAGGTTAATATTGCCCTCCTTATACACACGTTTGTTCACATAAATTTAGTTTGCTGATATATTTAGTTTCTTTCAAAGTACATCTGAACACCTAAATTTAGCTTGAAACTTTGAACCAAGTTATCAAAATAAAATTCATTGAAACTTTTGACAATAATATAAAATAATTTACAATTTCATTCAATCACAAATTATCATGTATAATATAATTATTAATTTTTAAATAAATTATTTTAAATGTCATATTAACAGTAATTTTAAATAAACTCATTTAAAAAAAACCTAACCTACAATTACAAACTTCAATGCAAATATACACTAAATATTAAGTGAAAGGTAAATTTGGTATATCACAAGATCATTAAAATTAAATCATTTACAAAACAAAAGACACAGACAAGTGGCAACAACCAACCAGCACCGTCAAGTTGCCGTATTTTTAGTTCTGGTCTTAAGGAACTAATCAGCTAAACAAATTGATCATTTATGATTTATGACGTCTGGTAGAAAACATCAAATATTGAAGAATCAAACCTTAGGCCTTCCCAGGGGGAGGGGGTACGGTAAATTAGAACCCAAAAAATGTGTGAAACCTTGTTTAATTACTTTTATATTACTTCATCATTTTTAACAAATAAACTTATAAATTTATTTTTTAATATACTTCCTCATATACTTTTTCAATCACCCTCATTTTCTCTTAAAAACTCAATATAACTTCTATGTGGTCTAAACAGAAGCCTGTGAATTAGGATATAAATTTAAAAAAACTCTTCCAAATTAATTGTACATATAAATTAAAGTACCTATTCCAAACTCAAACCAAAAGCAAAATACAACTTGAGTACAAGAAAACAACACTTGGTAACATAAAATTAAAATAAAATGTCATGACAAATTTAAAAATTCATGAACAAAATTTCTGAGCTACAGCGTGCAGCTACTACAACAGAAATACAGTCTGAAAATGAGAAATGTCGAACCGGAATACAGGTGCATAAAATTCCAACCCTCTGGGGCTCTGTCCCAAAGACAATGATATTTGTACTGGAGAAAAAGAATTAGGTAGGTCCTCTCTTCATTACACTTTCAGCGTTAGACAAAATTGCTACAAAAGAAGCCCGCAAGCAATAGTTTTGGTCGTCATATCCTAAACGGAGGGTTCCCTGAGCAGGATTTGTCCAACTTTGCTCTTTTCAACTTCGATTTCTGGACAGCAATTTCTTGGAAAAGATTTGGCCCACCAAAGCTATGCTTGAGCTCCCTTATCTTCTTCCTCTTTCCTTTATCGTATTCTTCATCCCTGTAAATTTTGAGGCAGCAAGATGCAAATTTATGATTACGAGCAAAATTTTGGATCAAAATAATCTAATTACAGAGTAATAAAACATCCTAAGCCTTCCCCCACCAAAACTCCAAACATTGTTGTGATTAGCAGCTCCGTTACACTAACATCTCCCTTTCTTTTACCAAATGTACCAATTATTACACTAAAGCATCTACAAGGCACAATACTATTCAAAAGCAATCATTACATCATTATGTTGGACATGAAAGCAGTTACAGAAATATTGCAAAACAATGACTTTAACACAACAAAAGGGGAAAAAGTACAGCCTAAGGAAAAAATGTTTCTTCAAATGCTTCAATTAGTCATGGCACAGGAAGGCACAGTCCACTGTATAAATATTAAATAATAAATAATAAACAAGATATAAACAACATATAGCTGAGCTCACCATTCGTCACCAACATATCCAATGCTGACTATCTTGTCATTCTCTGGCTCCAAAGACCGACATGAAGGTGATTCTATATCATCCCAACGTGCAACTGTATCCAAATAAAGTCTGTTATACATCAAGTATAAAGCTGCCAAGATTTCAAAGGTGCAGGGAAGGGCGGGCAGGGGAGTAATGCATATCTTCAAAACCATTAGGTAACAGTTGAGCTAAATTAATTGAAACAGCTAGTTTTTAACAAGAATAAACATTATACACATGGCCTTAGGTATGTAGAAAAGATTCAGATTCTAGACTACTTTCTAATTAGAGTACGCCTTTAATGTTGATCGTACATATACTTGAAAATATACATATTTGTTTGGTTTACTTGAAGCATTCCCTGAATTCTTTGATATCTAATCATTGCATGTTTTATGCTTGAAAAACTCCAAAATAACTGGATACTGCCTCAGTGCCACTGCTGCTAACGCAGTCACTGGATATAGGCCCCAACAATAGGATAAACAGACCCAGTCAACAGTTATTATGGTTCCGAGGATAAATGAGGGATAAGTGAATGAAGGAGTGAGATTTGAAACAAGTGAGCAAGATTGTCATTCCTCGATGTAATGATGATTCCCAGCAGGAGGAAATTCAAATAAATTAATCTTGATATTTTAATATCAGGAAAATTAAATAACTTCGCTCCTCTCTTAATTCCAACCATAAAAGGGTACCTTAGATTTTAGATTTGTCAATTCTAGAAATCTGGAAAATCACAAGATTCCTTTTTTTCCAAATTCAGTACAGGATATAAAGGCACCCAATAAAACAACTAAGAAACTACTAACAGAAACAGGTGGACTATTAACTTATGTCAATACCTTCGAATCTTAGAGATCCCAAAATGTAGCACAAAACTAGGAATATATTATTTATTATATTTTCAAGTCAATTTGAGTAGTATTTATTTACATCCGCTAAAGTCAACAAGCAGACATGTAATTACTGGACTTAAGCATATTATAATGCTACAAATACAAAGGCAGCACATCAACAACTATGCAAGTTAACACAGTACTAGAGCAAAAAAAGACCACAAAATGGAACAGAAATTTAGCATATCATGCTAGACAAAACTAGAAGGTGAATATCAACATAAACTTACCAACTGTCTCCTCCAGACCTCGAGTAAGCATACTCATTAAACCATTATGCATTTGGTCTCTTTTACTATCTTGTGCACTATCAGCCTGTCTAGCTTCAAATTGCCTTGCTGCTGAACCACTCTTAGATATATTTTCAATTTGTGTCACTGATGCAAGCACAGCACAGTTACGATCAATTCTCTTCCTAAATTCTCCTTCTGTACTATTTTCTATCAGTGATTCATCACTAGATTTAAAATTAGCACCAGGTCTATAACTAGCCTTGGTTGCTTTACTTTCAGAACAACTTGATACACAAAGAAATACATCAGTTTTTCCAAGTGTAGATTGTTTGGCAACTTCTGATGAGAAAGCAACCTTATCCAAGTTGTCTTTGTTTGAGTTCTTCTTCCCCAAAGATCGGCGTTTACTTCTTTTGTGATTCTTCTTCCGGGGGCCCATGTATGTCATGTAACGGAAGATTAAGCGAAGATGCATGCTAGATGCCTGATACTTAAGGAACTTCCTTTTTGATTTTTTCACATACTTTTGATTAAGACACTCTGTATTCGAAGATCTATTTACTGACTCATTGAGAACCAGTCCCTGGGAACAAACCAGATCTTCATGCACCACAGCACTTGCTTTGCTACACACCGAACCAAATGCAGAAGTTCCAAGCTAAAAATATAAAAGTCAAGTCAATACATAAAAACAATCAGGTTTAGAGCAATAGGCACACAGGATAGCACACAAACCTCATGATTAGCTTTTGGCTGAATTAGTGATGTCATAGGGCAAATGCCATCATCCATATTTCTACTTGAATCTTGATGTGAAGCAACATTAACTTTCTTGACAAGATTTTTCTAAATGAAGAGAAAGGATTCACAGTTCAGTAATCAAGAAAACTGAAATAGGTGAGACAAAATAAGCTAAATAATTCACATAATCTAGCTAATTCTTCCATACTTAAAAATCCAACCCAATCCATCCATTTAAAGAAACAAAAGTAAATGGATTAGATGGGATGAGTTATTCTGATTAATGGAAGGTTAATGATCCATCCAACTTTTCCCAAACCATTGGATTATTAAATTAGTAGATATGGATGAAATAATTATTCTTTCTAGTTGCATCTTCAAACCATATGATCAACTGGAAATAATATTGGAAAATTGACAATATATTTTAATAATATTGGAAAATTGACAATGTATTTTAATAATATTGGAATAATTGACAATGTATTTTTAATACACGAATGAGTTGGACATCCATCAACTAAAAAAAATTACTAATGAATGGGTTGGATGGTTTTAATTAAAATGGTCATGGATAAACTGGTTTTCTTCAATACTTAACAGATCACACAATGAACACATGGATTGTTTTATTATCCATCCATTATGATCCAATTCAAAATTTATCCAAATCATCCAACTGACATCCTACCAATTCAGCACAAAGGATGCTGAAGCTATTGTAATTATTTACCTTCAGACACTGAGATTTTCCATCAGTAGCATGTTCACAAGTCTGGGAATTAGTGGATAATGGCACTACTGAAGAATCTTTAATGTTCTCTTTTGAAATTGCATTCTTATTGCACAAATTATTTTTTTCTCCAACTGGTGCAGCCAAACATTTCGAATTATGAGTGACAGTATAATCTTTTCCAGATGGATCTAATGATGACAAGCATCCAATTTCTGATTTAGCAACCGAGAAACCATCTGGTGAGTCCTTCTGTGCTTGTGCCTTGGAAGAAAGTTCAGATCCATGTTTTTTAATATGCATCAAGTTTTCTGCTAATATGACACTATGCTTTTGCAGAACTAGAGCATCCTTCTCATCTTTATTTTCTGCTGGACCATTTGGATGTTCCTTCAATACGTGGCTTGAAATTGAAGATTCTGTATTTCCATTCAAGTTAGTCTTCATATTTTCTTTCTTAGCAACGTCAACAAGCTTCCTGGGAACATTACTTTTTCTATCACGAACATAAAACAACATGTATGCTTGCTGATTTAAAACTTCCCGCTCACTAACAAGACTAACCTGTTGAAAAAGTGCAAATTGGTTTGAAATGATAAACTGACTTCAATAAAACAGCAGAAACAAGAGTGACCTTGTGTCTGGATTTATAAAGTGTTTCTCCAAAGAAAGTCATCATTTTCATCAATATATTATTTAACAAGTTATGCATGCCCTTTCTATAGATCCAGTTCAGAGAACAACCAACCCAGAGAAATAATTTGAAGGTATTTCAGTTTCTACTTAATATCAATCACCTAAAACTCACAGTTCTATATTTAATATTTTTCAATGAAACAATGGTATAGTAAGTGAATAACATCAACTTTCACTTCAAGGAGGTATCTATTAAGAATAGAGTAAATCGAGTTCAAGTTCAACAAAATGAGATTCTGCTTGATAATATTTATTTTTCTTTTTAGTTCTCCCCATATCAAAACACTACTGCTTTTTCTATTAAAAAATTCAGTGACAAGACATCTAAAAATATAAAACAAGACAAAAAAATATAGCATATTTTCAGTACCCGGTTGTCATCCAAGGTATACCACATGCTATTTGAAGTACGAACATAGCAGTAATAATGTCCAGAGTGAGTGCTGGAACCAGAATGAACCAGAACCCCATATAGAGAGTACTTCACATCTGCATCCTGCCAAATGGAAGAAAATTGAATGAAGGGCAACATTACCATATTATAAGTTAGAAACACATAAAACCAAATATTTTGAAACAAAAAACTGCAAAAATATCTAATGAGCCTCCCTTTTTTACCACAGTGAACCCATATTATGATATTAAACAAATATTAGGGATATATTTTTGTATTTTATCTCACAAGAATATTTTAAGAACAGAAGCACAGGTAAGATCCTTTATATCAATTTCAAAAATATATATTACTTACATATGAGCCACTGACAAATGGTTTCAAGTCCAGTGCACAGCCAAATTGAACCTTCTTTTTAATCTTTTGTCCAGGATCATGGGCGTGAAACCGCTTTAAGTGGATAGTTAATACATATGGTGCCTTATGAATTGTTAGCTGTTTGAGAGCCCTAACTTTCTGTTTGCATCGTTGACAATGATACTCTCTCTCCCCTCCATCCAACCATTCTGCAGCCGTGAAATTTGCAAGTGCTTTTTGCAATGAATCTGCCTTGAAAATTTCAAGACTTAAATCCAAGAAAGGATCAAATTTGTTGGAGCAATAAGAACACTGGTGGCATTTCACCTGAAATCCAAAACCAATGAACCTTTTAATTGATGTAACGATGTAGTTATACATCAAAGTAAAAATCCAGGTTACATCTGTGGCATGTTATAGTCTTATTTGATGCATTTCCATGTAGGACATTACATGGGCACATGAAATACATTTATCTGCACAGTCCCGTGTACAGTTACCTGACTCCTGAGACGACCACCAAAGATTTTATGAACAAAGCTTTTCTCATAAGCACCAGGTGATTCACTTGGTACACCAGAAGGCAGGCAACATTTATGCATACACTCAAGTAAGTTCACCATATACTCGTGTGCATCCTCCTGTCTTGCATTTCGGAAATTTCGTGATATGCCTGTTCTCATATAAGGAATTACAATTTCTAGTGAATTAAAAGGGAAAATGGACAGGTAACACTGTAACAGGGCTCATTGCTTATGGATAAAACCAAGTCACAGTGACTAGTTAACTAAAAAATCAGTTTAACAGAATCATGTACATGAAATCTTGTTCTTAGAATCATACTGAGCTTTTAGACAGGGTAAACATCAATTTGCCTAGCCTTGTCAATTCTTACAAGAATAATGAGTTTTGTACTACTATTGCATTGTTTTTTCCCATTCAGAAGAGAAAAGGGTAAATCAGCAACGGGGAAGTTCCTCAGAACAAATATAAGGACAAAACTCGTTGCTGGGTAAATAAACCAAGTAACAGTCACTTGTTAACTGGAAAAACAGTATATGCCTCATTTAAAGGAATCACATACATGAATCTTGTTCTTAGCATCATACTGAGCTTTTTGACAGACAGAGTAAACAACAATTTGTCTAGCCTTGTAACTCATCAGCTGTAACAATAATGAGTTATGTACTACTGTTGCATTATTTTTTCTCCATTCAGAAGTTGAGAAGGGTAAATCTGCAATAGGGAAGTTCCTTGGAACACACATTAAGGACAAACTCATGGCTTGGTAAATAAGCTAAGTAACTGTCACTAGTTAACTAGAAAAACAGTAGTATGCCTCATTTAACAGAATCAACTACATGAAATCTTATTCTTAGCATCATACTGAGGTTTTAGACAGAGTAAACAATTTTGTTCTTTTTGTTCCAATCTGAAGATGAAAAGGGTAAATCAGCAATGGGGATCAGAACACCCATAAAGACAAAACCCATTTCTTGGTAAATAAGCCAAATAAATAGTTATGACTAGAAAAACATATTATGCCTAATTTAACAGAACAAGTACATGAAAACTTGTTCTTAGCATTATACTGAGTTTTCGGACAGCGTAAACAACAATCTGCCTAGCATTGTCAACTCATCAGCTGTAAGAATGATAAGTTCTGTGCTATTGTTGCATTCTTTTTTTTTTTCCATTCAGAAGATGAAAAGGGTAAATCATAAATGGGAAAGTTCCTCAGAACATGCATAAGGACAAAACTTAATGCTTGGTAAATAAATGTGAAGTAGTTAATTCTAGCTATTTTCCAGAACAGACTGGTAGGACCTAGGATACAAGTGTTTTCTAATATATGCATATGGAAAGATGTGATGCTTCACAGTTAGAAATTTAATGGCTTTGAGATGTACATGGTCAATTAAAACAGACTTCCATGCCAAGAAATACAAGGACAGCACAGGAAGATGCAAAAATGAAAAAAATATATATATTTTGAATGGTGGCCTAATTGTTATGAATTATATTTTTCTAAAACAAGGATGTAGAAGAAATTGAACAAAATCTGTCCAATAATAATCAAACAAAAAACATAAAGGATACATCTTAGATTTCCAACCAAATCCTCTGGGGATAATATTCTCCCTGTCGCTTGTAGGGCCCGACTAACATGATTCTGTATTGCGCAGAGAGCACAAAATCCAGCAACATGGCCTACAATGATTGTAAATCATAATAATTAGAAACAATATAACGATAATTTCCTTCATACATATGTATCATTGCCAACTAAAAGGAAAATTTATGAAAACATAACCCTGTTCAACAGCACTTATTTATCCATGACGGCTGCGCAAAAAAAAAAAAAAAACAGAGCAAAAGTGAACCATGAACGAGGCATTTCCAGCATTTCCATGAACATTAAATTTAAAATGATAAAAGCCACTCACATGAAGTTTTATGCTTCCCACTTTGCAGATACGCAGCTAGAGGTTCTGTATACGTCAAACACTGCAACACTGAGTTCAGAAAACATGTGTTTCCAAGATTTCGCAAGCCAGCTCCCTGAAAATCAAGAATAGCGTCATTTGCTACCGAAAACAATGAAAACTACGACAAGCCAAAATCATTACCCAGAATACGAACATGTTGACATTTTTTTATAGTTTAAGGCTTAACGACAAAATCAAACGTGCGAAAATCAATTAAAGAGGACCCAAAACGTAAAAAAGAAGTCGATAGTAAAATCAGAGATTCCTGATTAAGCGCAAACTAAATTTCATATCAAATAAGGCAATGAAATTGAACTAACTATTTTGCGGAAGGTAACCCCGAAGCTGAGCTCCGGATCCAAGCCATACTCGGAGAATTCGGAAGCATCCTGTTTTTTAGAGGCTGAACCGGATGGACCAGGTTCGGAGGAGGAAGGGTTTAGGGTTTCGATGTGAAAATCGTTGGAGAAACCCTTGAATGGCTTCTTGACGTGATGAAACGTGATTTTTCTCGCAAATAAGGGAGTTGCAGTAATGGGTGAACGATCCGACGGATTCGGAGGCTCGGTTTCGATTAAGGTAGCTTCCGCCATTGGTGTAGTTTAAGAAGCTTCGATTTGGGAGAAGAAAGAAAGAAGAGAAAGAAGAAAACAACAGAAGCAGCAGAGGGCTTGGGCTTGTGGAAGAGGAGGAATGTGGGACTGTGTTAGCTACTAAACCCTACACTGCCAACAATAAAACACACTGTTATGGCTTTTCTTTATTTTTTTTTATTATTTTTTATTCTCTCTTTCTATCTCTACAATTATAGTACCAGTGGTAGGCCTGGGCCCAGAATGGAGTGTATGGCTCTGACGACCTTTGGTCGGTAATGGAACAACTGGGCTATTGGACCGCATGGTCAAACTTTAAACCAGAATAATATTTGACTTTTTTTACCATCATTTATTGGAATTTTTCTTTCTGCACCTCACATGTTTTTCCTGCATTCTTGTAATTTTATAAATGACCAAATTATTCTTAAATAATATGAGATCACATATTGTTCTTGGTCCTTGACAAGGTTTTTTATACTCTTGGGTCTTCTATTTTATGTTTCTCCTTCATCATCATCATCTTGTTTGTAGTTTGACTAATCAGTTCAGTCAATCACCATATAGGTAAGTGAAATCATGTTTTTTAACATATTTTAAATATATAGAGATGTAGGAAAAAAAGGTTATTTATGGAATTTAAATCATTCTTATAAAAGTTAATAATCATGAATTAAATATTTGTTTAGTGAAATAAAAATATTTATGTTAAATTAATTATTTTTAACAAGTACAAAAATAATATTATGGCCCAATTTGTGTTTAGAAAAATAGATGACCTCTTCATTTAACTTTTTTTAAGGTACATTTTAACAAAATAATATTTTATTTTGTTTTTAACATGTTTTGGATAAATTATTTTTAAATGTTTAAGTTTTTAAAAAAAATACTATCTGCTTCTTAATTATTATTTTTTAAAAAAAACACTGTTTTTTAATTTTTTAAGTTTAAATACACTTACACATAATTAAATGTTGTTGGAAAAGATTTTAAACTATAAGTTTTCCATGATAATTGTCACTGAATATTAAAAGTTTTTATAACAATGTTTGCATAATATTTTCTAATATTTTAATTATTGTCTCTTTTGACGTAGTGATTGTAATGTAACAAAAATAAACTAATTTGTAGTAAAAATAAGTAAATTGTAAATTAAAAGTTAAAATATTATATGATTTAATTATTGGTTTGTTGTATTTATATGAAAGTGTGTTAAGTAAAAAGTTTGTAATTTTTTTACCATGGGTGATTAAATTTTTGGTTAGGGTTATAGTTTTGGAATCTCTTTTGTGTTTAATTTCAATTACATCATTTACCTTATTAGTTTGATTATGTTTTGATTTTACTTAATATCATGTATGTTTAAATAAGTTATGGTTGCATCATCATTATGCGATTAAATGGTAGACTAAAACTATAAATGATTGCATAACTAATGTTAAGATAAATATTATATGCCATGCATATGTAATAATTAATTTAAACATTAAAAAAGCTGGTGAACATGGTAATAGTTTTTCGAAAAAATAATTCATAATTATAGCTTACTCATTAATCACTCAATGGTTATGCAAATTAACTTACTCAATGATACAAAAGCCGATAAATAAAAAAAAAATGTAATAATCCAATTAACAATGTAAATAATTAATTAATTAAAATCAAACTAAAAGTTTAAAGCATATATTACTCCATAACTCTACATAAAAATTCAAATCAATGACACTAAAAAGAACACACATAACGTAAAAAAAAAATTATAAATCAAATATCAGTTGTTAGTGTTAGTTTTTATTAGAAAAAATATTCAAATTTACATATGTCTCTCTTCGTTTTTTTCATATGTATACTTTATCCTAAACCAACCTTATAACTCCACATAACTTAAAAGAATACATGGTGGTAGAGAGAATGAGATCTTTTTAAAAGTACATGACTTTATTTTTTTCAATTCTTATGGTATTCATCTTCTTCCTTCAAAACCACAGGTTTAAAGATAGCATAGTGAGATGGAAAAATATAATAGTGTATGGGAGTTGTTTATAAAGTGTATCATTTTAATCCTATTTGTACTTTTGGAAATAAAAGACATTACATGTACTTAGTGATGGATCCAAAAGTTGTAACTAGTCATAATTTAATTTTTTTTTTAAAGTTAAAAACAATAATTTAATCAGTAAACTAAAAACTTGTTTAACAAAATTAAAATAATAAATTATTTACATTAAAATAAAATATTAAATTATTTTTAATAGTTTTTAAGTAAAAATTAAAATAAAAAATAAAATTTTTATTTATCTATTTAATTGGTATTAACTAAAAGCACAAAATAAAATAACTTATCTTTTCAATTGTTTTAAAGTAAATATCTTCATAATTATTAAAACAAAAATATTTTTAATTATTAAAACAACTCAAACACTCTACTAAACAACTTAACTAAACCCCTTGACAAATAATTAAATTTACCTATGAGTGAATTCAAATATTTATTACATGAAATATTGAATTGACTATTTTTAACAAGATAGCAAAATAAATATTTTTAGTCATAAGTACTTGAAAAAGTTTGTTTTTAAATAAAATTATAACTACTTAAAAGAGCTGTTTTTAAGTACAAATTATGGCTACCTAAACCATAATTATTAAAATTTATTTTTGTTAATGTTTTAAAATAATATATACGCAATTATTTTAGCATGTGAATAGCGGATGCAAGATCTATAATTTATTACCAAATTAAGTAATTACAAATTAAAATGGTAAAATAATATATATTATTATAAAATAAAATTAAAAAATTAGTAGGGGCAATTAGCCCATACTACTCTAGATGGGTTCATCCTTGATTGTAACTAAGTATGTGTAATTGTGTTTCATATGGCTCTAGAAAAATAAATTTATTGCAAAACTAAGCATTTATATGCTTAGATATGCACAATTGTATTTTGTTTCAAAGTAGTGATAAACAAACTCAGTTTTAATTGGAGCTTTTTTAAGTTTAATCTTACCAATTTTGTAGGACCAAACTCATTTTAACGGTTCTAAATATTCAATATTATCTTATAAATAGAAAATACATAATAGAGGAGGCCAATTTAAAAAAATTTGCATCCTTAATCATACAAGTGGTTCTTCCTGTAAACCCTATATTACTGGTACCGTGTACACATTTTTTTTTTTTATCTTTTGGGCAAAACATTAACTGAGTGTTTAGAATATTTAAAACAACTCAAATATATAATTTGAAAATAAAATCTTAAATATTAAGCGATTTTTTCAACAATATAGAAAATATTTATTTATTTATTGAGAATAACGTAACTGACAATCAATAAAAATAGAGGCAGTGGGTACGATTTAACTTAAAAAATAATTTTAGAAAAATACAAAATGAATTATTACTACTACAGTGACATTTTAAAGAGTTGTTTTTCAATAATACTTATATTTTAAAAAGGCGTAGTGTAATGAATAAATAAGTGTTATAGGGTCTCTTAGGTAAGTTGAAAAACTCACTGGTAAATCTGAATTAACCAATTGATAATGAAAATTGTAAAATATAAATAAAGATATTATTAATTATTAAATAAATAATAAGGTATTCAAAATAATATTATATTTTAATAATATAAATTGATTATATATTTAAATTATAAATTTTTATAATTACATATTTAAATTATAAATTAATATAATTATATGTTTAAATTTTAATTTTTATATTTATATATCTAAATTATAAATTACTATAATTACATATTTAAATTATAAATTTCTATAATCACATATTTAAATTATAAATTATTATAACTACATATTTAAATTATAAATTACTATAATTATATAGGTAAATTATAAATTTCTATAATTATATATTTAAATTTTAAATTATTAAAATTATATATTTAAATTATAATTTATGTAATTACATATTTAAATTATAAATTTCTATAATTATATATTTAAATTATAAATAAATTTTTATATTTACATATTTAAATTATAAAGTACTATAATTGTATATTTAAATTATAATTTTCTATAATTAAATATATAAATTTTATTTAAATTATAGTTTTATATAATTACCCCTTTGGACTCATATATAAGAAAAAAGAATATGAAATTTTTGGAGTTAAATATAAGCAAAATTTAACTAACTAAACCTATTTAATGCTATCTTTCCAAAAATACCCGTAATTAAGTTTTTAAAAAATATAACTTTTCAAGCTTTCAAAGTTACTAAGAAAAATCAACTCTTGAATAAATAATGATAAGTAAGGCTATACAGAATTTTGTGACCTTGACCTTCTACTTTGTATAGAGTACCATTTTTTTTTTTGTCTCTCATCTACTCTTTTTCTTCAAGTCCAAAATATAGTATTATATTAAAGAAAGATATAAGGTCATGTGATATTAATATTTACTACAAATGTTTATTGAGTAGTTAAATGTGTTATCTCTTATGGAAATACTCTAAACAAGTAACGAAAAATTGTTAAGAGTATTTTAGGAAATATATTTTAGTTTTGTAAAATTAAATGAAGTTAACTAACTTTCTTAATATCTGTGAAATTAGATATTTTTACTCATATATGAGTCTAGCGAGAGTATATATTTAAATTATATGTTATTATAATTATTTGGAAAGAGAGAAATAAAGAAAATAGAGATTGTGTTGTGGCATGAGAAGAGGAAATTATTGAGAGACAAGTCATTAATGAATGAAAGGTAGTAAAAAAAAAAACAGTCAATAATTAAAAACAAATATAATAATTTTGGTTTGTAACCTTTTGTCTGGTGTTGGTCTGGGGTAGAAGGATGTGTAGATGAGTATAAATATAGTTCTTTTATAGATTATCGTACAAATTTTTTGACTCGTATAAAGGTTATGAAACGATTTCCATATTGATTATATAATATATATTTATTTGCTTAAAAAAAAAAAGCTTGAAGTAATTTAAAAAAAAAAAAACTAGTTACCTGTGATAACTTTTTAGAAAAAAGTAACTACGTAAAAACCTCTTAATTGTTTTTGCTAAAAACGAATAGAAGGTTTGTATAATATTTTAAATATCTGGTGTAATTTGAAAAAATGTTAAGTGGTTATTATTATATGCGACGGATGTTATTTAGGGAGACTATGATGGACCAAATAATTCCAAGTGATGTTATAGGTTGGTCTAGACGTGTGATTGGTGATGAAGAATGAATATGAATAAATGCACCAGACTACTTGTACTACCATCTGAGAGTATCATGCATTGCTTGCGGCAAATATAATGGTACCAGATAACTCGTTTGACAAACTGTATTGGTAACACTCACTAGTTGATTTGAAATGTTTGGTCGTACCCACCAAAAGACGAAGATAAAACTATATATGATGCCTTTGAGTTTAAGAAAATTTCCAATCATGTTATGTCCTTTTTAAGCTTCGTAACATTAGGACTAGAGGCAATCCCAAGTTTATTAATGATCCAAAACTCTGTTCATTGAGTGTTATCCTGATTCCACTCCCGTGTCTCAAAAGTTAAAAAAAAGATTGTGACTATCATCACATAGCCACCAAATTATACACAAGCTTATCTCTAACGTCATAATTGTGTTGAAAAATATTGTAGATTACTATCACTCAATATCTAATTATCATTAACCGACAATATAAGATATGATTATTATACCAATATAGTTATTTATCTTTAACCGACAATATCTTAAAATATCAATATGGTTATTTTAACTGGGATTACAGTGAGATTAACTTTGTGATGATGGGTTAGGTCAATCAGATAAAAAGTCCAATCAAGAGAGGTCCCTAACTATCCTGGGTTATAAATTTGTCATCCCATTAAGCAAATTTACACATCAGAATCCTTCTCTATAATAACCCTTCAGAAGGTAGCCAGAAAAACCTGTTAGAGTTCTGTTCAATAGTGCTCATGGACATGAATACCAATTCAGGTACACATCTATTCACAATTGGCATACTATAATTTGTGTCTAGTACAGTATAATTGAAACCTATTTTGATATGAAAGAATCATTAGATCTCGGCCCAACAAGTTGGTCTTTCATTAAAGCCCATTTGATATTTTTAAAGTGGCAAATAGTCCAGAAGATAACTTGTACAAAGACTGGTTTGAAATCTTCTCACAATACAGTACCACCTTAGAGTAAGATTCACCATGCCATGTCATGTTTACTCTCAACTTGCAACATCTCTGAAAACGAAAAGGAAGAAGGTGCAAGGAGTACCAAACCCTCTTGGGGAAGCCCATTGGGTGCTGGTCAACTCTTCACATCCGTTCTTTTATAGACAATTAGTTCCTAAACTTATGATACATAAGTTATTGTAAGAACTAAAATGCAATTTTTATAAATTTAAAAATGAAAATAATTAACACTAATGTGTCTAAAATAAATTGAAATTGGAATTGGAAGTATGGACTGACGACTTAAAAGTTGAAAAGGTGAAAGAAGTGTGGAATACTCAATTGTTGTTTTTAATAAACAAGTGTGAAAGAAAGTTTTGCCGTCCACGGCCCGCTTCTAGGAGATGAAGGAGTGGGACAGAGCATTTGGAAAAAGCTGAGTAATTGAAGGGACTGTGAAAAGAAAAACAAAGGCCTCGAATGGAGTGACACAACTCACAACCTGTTCCTTCAAGTAAATCGGGTGGCAAGCAATGACTTCTCGTTTATCCTTTTAAATAAAAAAATAAAAACAATGTTATTAGGCAATGGCAATGGCAATTGAGGAGACTTATCTTATGACAAAAGGACAAGATGGAAAAACGAATGTTCACTTCGTAAAATGGTGACGTTTAAACTTATCTCTTCTTCTATCGTCAATACATTATTATGATTCCAATTACAAAACCTTTTTGGTTTTTATTATAAATGAAAATTGGCACTTCATTGTCACGCAGATTGGTGGAACTTCGCCTACCTTCATTGGTTACAAGTTACAAGAGAAGGAGCGCCATCCATTTAGGTTTGGAAGAACCCATCCAAGTGAGAGTCCAAAACGATAAGGACACGTTACTACTTACAAGTCAATAAATGGCTAATTCAAAGTGTCATGAGTCATCACACGCTTTCTATAAATATATATAATCTATACCCTTAACCCTGCGCTGGTAAGTTGACTTGGTAAGAACAACGGAGAAAACCAGCTATCTTAAATAAGCACACGCCCAATCATTCCCTTCCCACCATTCACACCAAAAAGAGAGACAGAAAGAAGATGAGAAAAATGATAAGGAAACTTAAAGTAAATATTTATATTAATAGATCAACATTATACGATACTGAATCTGTCAGAGCCGGTTAAACATCTTCGTATAATATTGATAAAAACAAGTTTATAAACTACTGAAAAGTAAATTTAATTAACATATGATAAGCCTTTAAATCATCTTTGCATCTTTAAATATTTATTGTTTAAGGCATCCGAAGATACCTTAGGAGAAAACTACTCCATGCATAAAATAAAAATATGAGCAAAATTTAAAAAGGAAATACTTACAACAGGGGAGGAGAGGGAAGGGGTTTACTTTAAGTTTCCTTACCATCTTTCTTATCTTCTTTCTCTCTCTCTTTTGGTATCAGAGCTTAGTAAAGCTTTCAGTATCTATTCCCTGACCGGAAGAGTCCTATATATCTTTGATAATGGAAAGGGGCTATGCAAGAAAAACCCCATTTTAACCCTGTTAAATCGCCTTCTTATAAAAGTCGGCAGCACCATCAAATGATAATCATGAATCCAAATGTAGTCATCCTCTGGGTTTATTATCAATAACCTTCTGAAAAAATAGCTTGTTTGCCAGCACATACGCTTCCCACAAGGTGCGATCAAATCGATGGCTTTTATCTGTTGAAAATGGCAACATGTAATGAGAAAGAAGCCATAATTTCCTTTTACAGAAGCCATCATAAAATTTTGCCAATACATCAGCATGTAGAAAAGTCGGGACACATTTGAATTTATCCAATAAATACTGTGATACATCATCTTGTTCCGCTGGATCAATGTCCACACGCAATGACCCAAAGAACTTCCATGTCATCCGGAAGTCCATCCTTAAGCTGTAAAAGCAACGAATCGTCATTCCATTGTTCCCATCATATTATTTTGTTCAGATGAGTAACTAGACTCTTGAAAATCTATTTTAGTTTTCTCTTTTATTGTTTTTTCCAAAAGAATAACCTTTTCTTCTAGATAATTTATGCGAGTTTCCAATACTGAAATTCTAGTATCAGTTAAATCTTTGTTATAAATTTTATTTGTGTTTTCTTACTTTTCGTAAAAAGGTATCTCTTGTATATTCAGGTGTTCTTTGACACATTTAATACAAAAATTTTTGTAACAAAGTGGACAATGAGCTCTTTAAGATATGTGAAAATACCTTTCACAATATTGGCACGAAATTAATTCAGTACCAGAATAGAATTGTATTTTGTGAAAACAGGGGTTTGTTTCTATTATCTTCATAAAACAATATCCTAAATCATCTAAAATATGTCTCATTTCATTGTATTCATCCCCCATTGGGAAGTCATTGTCATTATTAGGATATAAATGATTGTATTCATTATTTGTAAATTCATTTATTAAATCATAATTTTTGTGAACTTTTTATTGGTTTATTTCATCTGTGTATTCTGTTATACTAATAATAGATAATATTTCAGAGTCAGTAGAAACCTCTTCATCAATAGGAAGAAGATTCATATGACATGATTTTATTAATTTCGCCTATTTTATGTAAAGATTGACAATATTTGGACAATCTCTCGAGAAATGTCCTGGTTGACTACAAACAAAACATTTTTAACGTTTGTTTGTAGGTTTTGTTATCTCTAAATTTCCTAACATGTCTATTAGGATTTAAAGTAGGTTTTCTAGCTTTAGAAGCTCTTATGGTATATGTTTTTCTTGGATTTCTTGGTCCTAAGAATTTTTGTTTATTAGTGTTTCTAGATATATTTTTTCTGTTTTTAAACCTATTTTGTGCATACTATTGGGGAGTGTATATTTGTTTACATATCCCAGCATCAGAATGCTTAAGTTGTTTTTGTATAGCAATATGAGAACAAGTGTCTTTCATTATTTTCATAATGTGTTGTATTCGTATTGAGAGGTTATTCAACATGAGCGTAACCTCATCATTTTTCCAGGTTTCTCTAATTTTTTGACCTAATTTTCCTAGAAGTTTAAGAAACATTTTGTCTCCAATGTTAACATCATGGAAGCAACCAACTATTGATGCATACAAAAGATAATCTTGATAGTATTCTTTTATCTTCCCGAAATATTCAATAGATAATCTTTCGAGATGTCTAAATAAATTTGTTGTCTAATTGTGTTGCCGTCGTTGGTTGATTGTGAAGTGAACAATCTCTGTATAAGGAAACAGAAATTGTAAATATTTGGATCGGGTTCAATGACCAGTGTATTTATATCATTAGGAAAATTTTTCTTAAAAGATTCCCAGCCAGATCTAGCAATATCGCCGAGATATGTTTCTCCTTTTGCGATCATGAGAATACTATACATCTTTCTCATGATGTATGCCATAATCACGAATTACAGCAGCAGTCCATTGTTCAATACATGTTGGGAGGAGTTGAGGATCTATTCCTCCTATGTTTAAAAGTAAATTTGGGATTTGGAAGTTTGGTTCCACGGGTAATCTTTTACCATGAGACACGTATTTGTTGTCACTAAGTACAATATTTTGTACAGTTTCCCGAGGAAGAAATCCTTGAGAATAATTTTGTGTACCGAGAGGATCTAGCCGATAATTTGTAGATGTAGATCCTTCATATTCATTTATGAGACCTACCTTTGTATTTTCTGATGTTGTAGAAAAAACATCTTCATCTTCTAAATTATTTCTAAATTGATAAGAAAATTTTCTTCCTTCAATTTGTTCTTCAATTTGTAATTTATTTAAAAATGTATTGACTATATCATCAATTTTATCATTCTCTTTATTTTCTTGAGGTTTTATGATCTCATTTGTCTCAGGGGGAAAAGTATCCCAAAGCTCTCAATAATGATTGTCTAGAATATTGTCTAAAGTTCCTTGCCTAAGCATGACTATGTTTGCTTGATGATGATTCCATTATTCTTTAGTCATATCATCATTTTCTTCATCATCACTATCTATGATGTACTAAGACCTCTAGATCTATTGTGTATGATGGCAGTATTTGGATTTATGACGGGATTTTGTTCTTCCATTTGTAAATGAGTTTGCCATAGATGACCCTCATTTCTTCGTGTGAATGCCTGAGCTGGCAAAAATTATGTACCAATAGAGCTTATTGCTTCCTCTAATGGTTTAGTGTTTATTCTATACATGGAATAAATATAATTACTTATTTTTCCTATGAAAGTAATATCTAGGTGTAGGTTATCTCCCAACCAATTTGTTCCAAAACCTATAGTTTGTACTTCTAGACTAATGTGATTAACGAAGTCTAGAAGGGTAAATGTACAGTTTGGAGCAAGATATATTAATGATATAGGCTGATTTAAGTCAACCTCTAAGATTTGAATGATACTTTGAGAATCATTGTTTTGAAATCTTGCATCATGAAGAACTATCAAAGTTCTAGCACCAATCATATGTCTAGCTAGGGATCTGACTCCTATAGTAATTAATCCCATGTGGACATATCTCCCATGTTGATTTAGGAGCTGTGTAGCTGTTTGTTGAGATATTAAAAGAATTATCTCGCATGTGTTATCAGGAAGGTGAAAATCTTCTATCCTCCTATATCTGTAAAGACTAATTCTTTCAGAACTTAACCAACCTATATTGTATAGTTGTCTAGGATTCAAAGAATCTATCCTTAAGTTGGATCCTATTTCTATATTTTGATGTATATCTACTAAGTCTTCTAATCTCCTGACATTAATAGTTCTTCTTCTATTTAGAAATCTATCTAAGATTCATGGGTGTTGTATAAGATCTTGTCTCCTAGTTTGGTGTTCTCTTAATCTGCGAGAGGTTTCTGAACCACTCCTCTCTCTAGCAAATACACTCTCCTCTTTCTCTCTACATTCCTCCCTCTCTCTAAATCCCCTCTCTCTTACATGTAAAAATTTCTTTTCATCAATAAAATCAGAAGTTTCTCTGCAACCCCTTCCCTCTCCTCCCCTGTTGTAAGTATTTCCTTTTTAAATTTTGTTCATATTTTTATTTTACGCATGGAGTAGCTTTCTTCTAAGGTATCTTCGGATGCCTTAAGCAATAAATATTTAAAGATGCGAAGATGATTTAAAGGCTTATCATATGTTAATTAAATTTACTTTTCATCAAGTTTATAAGCAAATGTCTAACCGACTCTGCCAGATTCAGTAGCTTATAAACTTATTTTTATCAATATTATACGAAGATGTCTAACCTACTTTTATTACTTATACTTATATCAACTTTTTCTTTTAATCTCCATCTTTATATATGTAAATTTCAAATTTTAGTCTCTAAATTAATAATTTTTATCTTCTAATTTTTTGTTATTTTCCTAATCATGTGAAATCATTACAAATAAAAATATAAGAACTAAAACATAAAAAATTTTCTCAAAAAGACTCAAATCTTAACTAAACAACTAATTGTAAGTATTTGATAAAAGTAATTGAATATCTGATAATAATAAATTAACAATAAAATATTTAAAATAATTATAGTATTTTAATCATATAAATCAATTACATATTTAAATAATAAATTATTATAATTAAATATTTAAATTATAAATTTTTATAATTACATATTTAAAATATAAATCAAATTACATAATTAAATTATAAATTTCTACAATTATATATTTAATTAATAAATTACTATTATTATATAATTAAATATTAATTTTAAATTATAATTTTTTATATTTATATTTAAATTATAAATTATTATAATTATATTCGTGAAAGAGAAAAGTTATGGGAAATCAAACACATTTTAAACTAGATTTTTGGGATTTAATGTCAATACAATATAAAAATTTATACGATTAATTAATTACTTAAAAATTATAACTACCACTTCTAAAATAATTATTGTTAAAGTTGTATACATTAAAATTTGCGAATTAACGTGATCATAAAATCTTTTATTAGAGATTCTACATGTTAAGTAGATTTTCTCTTTTTAAATTTAGACACATATACATATATGTCGCGCAGGCAATGGAAGAACAAGGACGAGGGGACAAAAGGGAAAAAAAAAAAAGAAAGAAAAATAAAAAAACGGAAAGAAGACAGAGAGAACAAAAACAGAGTGACTTAGAGGGAGAGATGAAACTGCGTCAATTCGGTTTTGAATTCTAACCGCTCCACCCATCTTGATTCCTCTTTCTTTCACCAAATTCCCCTTTGGCCCTTTTTCTAAAGCCGTCTCTCTTACAAGTTACAATACAATAACCATCCCCACGTCTAGTTTTCTTTCTCATCATTTCCCCGTTGCTTAATCTCTATCCTCTGATCCTCTTTTCCTTCCCCTTTGCTTCAATTCCAATCCTTCCTTCAACCATAATAATCACTCACTCACCTCTCTTCATCGTTCCTATTTATCTGCTATCCATTGTGTTGCAGTTACACCTCTGCTTTATTTTTCCGTGTTCATCCAATTCAACCACGCAGAGGCGTAGAACTGAAGATACCCATCTCCCTCACCGTTCGGATTCCTCAAAAAGCCAAGAACTTGGGAGGAATCAAACCATGGGGGTTCAGAAAGACATAGTGAAATTCAATGTGGGAGGCAGGGTGATGGAAACAACCTGCACAACCCTCGCCAATGCAGGGCGCAATTCAATGTTCGGAGCAATGTTCGACGATAATTGGAACCTAATACAAAATAAGGAGAGCGAAAGATTCATCGATCGCAACCCTGATTGCTTCGCGGTTCTGCTCGATCTGCTCCGAACCGGCGAACTCCACATCCCACCCAACATCCCGGAGAAACTCCTGTACAAGGAGGCCCTCTATTACGGTCTGTTGGACCACGTGCGCTCCGCCAAGTGGGGCCCATTCGACGGCAACAGGTTAAGATTGTCGCGGTCTCTGCAGGGGCAGGCACCGGGTGACGGAACAGCCATTCGGGCAGGCCCAGATGGCGGCTGTTGCGTGGCGCATGGCAGCATGGTTCATGTGTATGATTGGATGTTGGATGAACACCCTCCTCTTAACCTTGATTACCAGAGGGTTAATGATGTTGGTTGGGTTGACTCCGACAACGTTATTATTGGAGTCAGCGAGCGTCTTGGGAGAGGTGATGGTGGGATTGGCTTGTTCAGTTCGCATACTGGGGAGCTTAGGTATAAGTTTCAGGTTTGTCATGAGAATCAGGTGAAGAGTTACACTGCTGGGGCGTTGAGTTTTAGTTCGGATTATAAGATATTTTCTAGTTGTAAGGGGAGGAGTAACGAGTATGGTGTTGGGGTTTGGGACCAGGTGACTGGAAAGCAGATTGATTTTTTCTACGAGCCTTTGGGGTGGTCTCTCGGGGATGCTGATAAGCTTCAGTGGTTGGAAGGGAGTAATTGTTTGTTGGTGGCTACTATGTTTCCCAGGAAAGACAACTGTTACATTAGTCTTTTGGATTTCAGGGAGAAGAAGATGGTGTGGTGTTGGTCTGATGTGGGGGCTCCTTTTGCTGTCGATGAGAAACGGGTCAGGGATGCTATTGCCATGGAGGATACCAATTCCATTTGTGTGGTCAATGAGTTTGAGGATTTGGGATTTATGGATTTCAGGAGTTCTGCTGCCACCACCATTAGGTGGAGCTCCAGGAGTAGGTTGATGAAGGGGAAGATGCCCGAGGAACCGTGTTACCCCAAACTGGCACTGCATGGAGGACAGCTTTTTTCCTCCATGAATGATTGCATTTCGGTGTTCTGTGGTCCTGAATGGGTTTTGACGTCTAGGCTTAGACGAAGCTATGGTGGTTCAATATGTGACTTTTCCATTGGAGGGGATAGGCTTTTCGCGCTTCATAGCGAGGAGAACGTGGTTGATATATGGGACACTCCTACACCACCCATTATATGATTTAGTTTTAACTCAGTTACTTCCTGCTTCTGCTTTTCTTGATAGTGTAGAGTCTAAACTTGTATATACGAGATTGAGTAGTTTATAACTTGGCATACATGTAGGTTTACCTATACTGAAGGTGTAATGGGGTATGTAAATATCTACAGAGAAAGACGATATATGGATTGCTTATTTTCTGTTTCTTGTGACTCTGATTTCATACGTACCTCATTACAGATCTCAAATCTCTTGCAGATTCTAGGTTCGAACCAATCCCTAGTTATTGTATCTTTTCTTTTTTAAAGGAAACAACCTCTTCTTCCTGACACTTCTTTGACCTTTTTCTTTAACAACTAACATTGCGGTTTAAATTTGGTAAAGTGACTTCACTAACCTTAAAAAAGATGAAGGGAATAATGTCAAAGTGAAGTCCATTCACATGTGTGAGCAGTTGCAAGTTGTAACTGCAGCGCCTTACGGAATAGAATCGTAATTTAGAGCGTCACTGTTGCGGGGGTTGAGTGGTTTGCGGCTTTTAGGTCACTTTACTTTCCCAATAAATAGTATACATAAAATATCCCTTCAACTTTTTCGGCTGCATCAAATCCCAGCTGTGGTTAATGATCGGTAACCTCCCAAACAATTTCGTTGAAAATGTTCTAAATATTAATTTAATCAAACTTAGATATTAGTATTTAGCAGGGGAAAAAAAACATGGGTTGGGATCTCTCGGTCTCTCCACGGGGAAAGACTTGTTTTATGTCTGGAAGGTCGTTCCATAATTACACTTATGTTTGCAATATCGACTTTTAATTAGATCAGAAAGAGACTGTATGCTTTTCTGAGGATTGAAACTGTATGCTTACATTTCAGCAATATTCTAAATAAAAGAGTAATAATAACAAAACATTGTCAGTATAGTAAGTACTCCTAATTCAGCAGGCTCAATCCACTGTGCCACACTCCACGTGCTTTTTTATCCGTCAGACAACTTTATAAATATAATATTCTTCCAACGTGATAACTGATAACAAGAACCCCACTGTTCAGATTACACACAACATCTACTTTAACCTAATGAATGCTTCTCATTCTCATTGGCTTGGCTTGGATAATCCGCGACTTGGTCATATGATTACCCTAATAAGTGAATTTAAAAGAGGAGCGTGCACTTTTCTCGTTCTACTAGATATGAAATATTTAAAATAGAACCATATAAACAAGATCGAAAATGTGAAAAGAAAATGAATTGCATACCAACCTAATTTGATACATAAAAAATTTTATAAGAGAAAAAAGCCAGTTTGAACCTAGTTAAGCATAATCAGGCATGGCTTCCTTCAAAAAAGTAATTGGACGAGAATCTTCTGGGGCAAGTTCGTCGAAGGCAACATAATTTTGCTCCTTGTCGTACACATGACACACTGTCATGATTGTCTTCATCAATCTCCAATTCCAACTAGCCTCATTCAGATACTGCCGATCCAACACAAACAACACAAGATAAAAAAATAATTAGTAACAATGATACTTTCTTTGAGAGATTTTAATCGTACGCGATTAGAGACAATTGTACTATTGGAATAAACAAAAGCTTCCAAATCTTTAAGTTTCAGTTTCAGTGGCTAAGCAAATAATATTCTAACAATCTCAAATTTTTTTTAAAGAGGAAGGAAAAAGCCGTTGGCACATTATTTGTTAATAATGCTAACAATGCAAACAATCGAACAGTGACCCTCAAAAACAGGATCAAGCAGAAATAAGGTATTGCCATTTTTTATCTTACCTGTCCCCAATTTTCTTGGAGAGACTTATGGGCTGCTCTTAAATTGTAGCTTGGTATCTTTGGGGATATGTGGTGTGGAATATGGACATTAATATCATGACACAGGATCTCGATCCTGTTCAGAAAAAAATCAATAAATAACAGTTAGTCAATCCTAATGCTATCAAGTTAATTTTGAAAACATGCTTCTTTACACAAAGATAAGATGGATAAATTATTCACATAAACACAGATCAGTCATTTTCAGATGAGTGATGAAATATCAGAAATAATAAAATTCAACAGTAGCTCATCAATTATGCAGTATATTCCACCTCCATGTGTAAATTTAGGCAAGAAAAACATTCATTACAAATACAAGGAATGAAAAGAATCCATTACCATTTTGGGTAATCACAATGAACAGTTCCGTTAAGCTGTGCTTGTGCAGCATTCCACTCTTCTGAGTATTTGAATGGTATATGTGGTGCAGTATGATGTACCATGGTAAAGGTACTCATCTGTGATTACCAGTAAAATAAAACCACTTAAATACTGTGACTCTTGTTATAATTTTCAACTCTCAAGACAAAAGGCCAGAGTATTAATTATTTCAAGAAAATTCAGATTTGGCCACAGCCCGTAGTGTATGTGGCGGGGAAGGGGGCATAACTGTTAATCTACTAAAATACAACAGCCAATAATTCAACAAGATTGCAATATATGTTAACTTACAAAAACCTGTAGAAAGATTTGATAAAAAAAAAAAAAAAAAGTTAAGCATGATATTTTGACAAGACTACTACTAGAAGTGCAAATAGAGTTAGACCTCTCTGGAAAAATGTCAACCTGATCTTTGTCTAAACTATCATTGGCTATTTTCGGGACATGGCCTAACTGTAGAGTGTAGAAACATAAAACTTGTATTAACATAAGGTTATGGATTGTTTTATATCTGCATTCAAGCTGGGTGCTAACTACAACAACTACAGCAAAAACCTTATCTCAATAAATGAGGTTGAGTACAGTAATTATATGACGTCATTATGAGTGATCCATGTTTGAAATTCAACAAGTTTTACACTCACTGTTAAAGGTCTAACACAACCCTCCTTTAATTGGGCTTGGGGCTGACAATAAGCTTACAGATGGAGCTTGCTAAATAACACTAATGCAAAATATAAATCAAAAGTTTAACCCAATGCCTAATTATTAAAAATGACTTTGATAATACCCTGGCTAAACATGAGCTGAGTCATTACCAACCATCCAAACTAAGAAAGAAACAACATTAGAGCCAACAGTGATGAACAAAGTACAAATTTACAATATGAAAGTGAAATTACCCAGAAGTGATATCCTAACCACGGCATCAACCAGAATTTTATCCATCCCATGATTCCAGTCTTATAAATAATTAATGGCCATCCAATTGCCATAAATGCAAAAACACAAGCTAAACTTATCTTCACCCTCGGTACTTCATTTGGTCTGAATTTCTTCAAATCAAAGTGCCACATCAACCTGTGTTAGGATGCACCTTCATATCAAGATTTCATATAAAACTAAAGATACTCTTTCCTTTTCAAAACTTTGGATGTTTAAGGTTTTTACACACAAACTAAGAAAATTTAATTTATACGTAAATAACTCTCATTTTTTATTTTACAATTTTCTGTAATATTTTCAACTACTTCATTTATACTTTTATAAATAATTCTTTATACTATTTTCACTAAAAAATAACATTAATGTTCCATTACAATAAATTTCATAAAACATACTACTATATATTAAAATTCTAATAAAACGAAGTTTTGAAATAAAAATAAAAGGCTAAAACAGCCAATGTTTTGAACCAGGGGGAGTAATCAAATATAGAAATCAACGCAGTTTAAGCTAACGAAGCAATATATATATATATATATATATATATATATATATATATCACAAAGCAGCACTTGAGGAACTGTACAAAGATATTTCAGGGCATAGTTGACCTTAAAAAATGAATATTCCTTTATGTCATACCAGTGAGCTATAGACATCCAACATCGAAATGGACCATATCCATATATTATTGCTTTCCTCAAAAGTGGAGAAGATTCAAACTCGTCCTTCCAAACAGGGTGCCAAGCAGTATCTTCACACAACCTGTGGCATCATAAATGATTTACAGTTGAATGAAAGTAATGAAACAGTGAAGCTACTGATTCTGTGTGAGAGTGGTTGTTGACTTTGAAATAAGCATACTGAATTATGTATCTGTTACTGTAAATGTTCTAGTTTTAGACCCGAATTACTGTACAAGTCATAGACAACGCAGGGTTTTCCTCTAACAAGGAGTCTCCTCCTTCAACATATATCAATTAGTAAAGCTATTCAATGAATATAACCACCCCAAGCTCCATACATATAATGTATTGCTGCCATAGCAGACTAACCATCAAACCATTCTACACCTGCCTAGATAACTCAATATAAAGACACAAACACTAACAAAATTCAGATTCATGGCTATATCTAAAATAACTGCCTAAATAGCTGTCTAAAGACACAATTACTACACAAAAACAAATAGTTCGGGCCTACTGAATCTCAGTTTGCTTTTAATCCCTTCTAACATAAACTTTCCAAGGTCTATCTCTATCAGAGACTAAAGAGTTTCATATATGCATGTGTGCATCATGTAAATAAACAATGGTACAGGATTTTCTCCATAACAAGAATGTTACCATTATGTGACTGCATTATGCAGGTATATAACCTGCATTTTTCCCTTTCAGCATTAGTGCCACCTGACTAGGTACATGAGGGACAGAAGGTGTGATTGTATATTGGAAAAATAACTATAATGTACAACAGAATGACACCTTATTCCTCTATCAATTTTAAGCAGTAAATCTATTCCTCCTTGACTAATTTGCTCAAATATAAATTTACAAGGGTGGATTTGAGGCCCAAAAAACAAGTTTTGCATTTCATATTGAATAGAAATATTAGCCAGTCCATGTACACTGTACAGTATACAACTATACATACAAGATGCACCTACAAAAACAAAAATACAAAATATAATGAAACACAAAATGCTTACATGTTTGTTTTTGCATGATGCCTGTCATGCTTAAATCGCCATGGCTCATATGGATAAATCAGTGGCATAAAAGCCAAAGTTCCAACAATGTCTTCAACCAATTTGTTAGATGAAAATGATTTGTGAGCACAATCATGTCCTATAACAAAGAACTGTATGGCAAAAATGGAAAAGGGATTACAAAAACAAAAAAGAAGTTGGTCAATAAATAATATAAAGGAAAATGTGTGCATTGAACTAACGCCAGTTATTGCAGTCCCTGTCCATGCCCAAGCCAGAGGAAGAAGATACCAGGGAGCTTTGGAAATCATGAAGATCCCCAGTGCATAAGAAGTGACAGATATCAAAACAGATTTCCATGCTTTCATATCGTCAATCTCAAAAACCTTCAAAAAAATGGAAAAGAAAAAATATGCATCATGGTCAATTATTATATATAAATAAAAACTGTACCCTGGAATGATGTCAAGGAAAGGATACAAAAGGAAGGTAAACCATTCCTCATTCCTTTCTTCTTTTCTTATTCAAGTACAACTTCATGCTAGCAACAGGAGAAGGGGGAGTGAAAAGAAGATATAGATTAGAGATCATACACATACACTGAGGCCTTATATTTCTCATAATGTGCAGTAAATATTAGTGTCATTATTAAAGTTTTATCAGAAACTTATATTGCCACAATGATATTAGGAACATTTTCTGAATACTCTTATGCAAGCAAACAAAAACTAAAGAATGTTATTTTAAGCTCACGAAAATATTTCAAAGTGAAACAGAGTATCTAAGAGGTGACTCTGCATACTACTACAATTTAGAACAAAGGTCCTGTTCAGTGATTATGCTCTAAAACATGACATGGACCTAAATAATAACTTAGGAACTTGTTTATTTAAAAAAAGAACCTTCTTGGGAAGGGAGTTGATAACATGCTTTAAAGTAACATCATCTGGGAGAGGGTCTCCAATCTGCCTGAAACCGTAATCTTCAGCTAGTTGTTGTCTGTACTCAGTACTTTCTACCGGAGCAGGCTGTACTGGAATTGCCACAGCACGTATGACTGTAACTTTAGTCCTATTAACAAAATTCCTTTGCCGCCTAAACCCTTTTCGAATAAGCCCATCACTGTTTAGACTAAGTATGCCTGTGGCAGAAGAAAGAGAAATAACTATTTAAAATACACCCATGAACCATGTCAGGCCAGCATATCAAAGGATAATCCTTAAAATTAACTGATACTGCTGATCATTGTAGGTAAGAAAAGTCTCCTCCAGGTATTTAATTTAACGATAGTAATTGTGATGATTGTTCTTAATATCTTATGACGGAAGAGGACCATTTCCAATCTCCTGAGCTTAATTGCGACCAGGAGCAGTAAATTGAATTGGCAAATGAGTTTACCAAATAATAGTAAAATTAAAATAGTGAATTAATAATGAGGTGCATACCCTTGCCCGGGGAGTAGTGGGCAGCAATGTCTCTCCTCAAAACTGGCTTCTGATAAGAGCCCTGCGAAAATGACAGCATGCTTAGGATTAGGAACAGAGATACGGCTAAAGGGGAAAGAGAGATAGAAGTGGAAAACCTTTAATAGGAGTAATGAATCTGCGAGCCTGCAAGCCATTGTGTGTGAGCAGAAATTTAATTAAGCTCACAACAATGGAGGCTTTGGGCTCTATAAGATTGAGAATTCAAAGAGATAAAGCTTTTTTCTTTTCTAATTTCCTTTTCATAGAATTAGAATGCGTTTTATTTTTATATTTATATGAGAGGGTGCAAGTGGTGTGGGGCCCTCTCCCTCCAAATGTGGACTGCTTTTAAGAGAACGTAGCAGCCGCATATCTATAATGTATTGGACTTGGACGGTGTCGTTCTCCCTCCACTAACACTTTGGAATTGGAGCCTTAACTGACATCAAATTTAACATTTATTTTTAATTTACTATAAAATAATTTAAATTAAATAATTTAAATTAAACATTATATTACTTTTAGTGATAAGTTGATATTAAATTGGGTAAATAATCATGAGTTGATTAATTGGTTAACTAAATCACATGCTAACATTATATTACATTTTTTGTTTTAAAATATATTTTGAAAATAGAAACATGTCTAATAAAAATAGTTTTGATTTAGTTTTTTTTTTATTTTCGAAACAAATTTCACTTATTTAAAAAATTAATAAAATTTGGTTTTCATATATCTGTTTTTGGTGTTTTATTTAAGCGCATCATTGGATGTCACTTGCTACCATTGATTGGTGGTGGTCATCGACCGCTACCCCTTACTAACGATCACTAACTATCACCTCTGACCATCAGTCACCATCTGTTACCAATGCCATCTTTGAATGATAGTCATCGGTCGTCATCTTTAAACATAGTTACAGACTGCCACCTCTAATTGATAGTCATCAACTACCACATTTGATTGACAGTTACTGACTATAACCTCTAATTGACAGTCACTGATTATCACCTTTAATTGACAGTCATTAACCATCACCTATTGACAATCACTAATTGTCACTGTCTGTCACCTCTGAGTGCATTGACAACTACATCTATCTAATTAACGGTCATTAACTATCACCTCCAAATGTCAGTCACGTCACCTTAAATATTGGTGGTAAACAGTTACCACTTCTTACTAGAATCATTGACCTCCATGTTTAATATACAATTAATAGCCACCATTTCCAACCTTCACCTTCCGCACTAATCATTGGTCGTTGGCCGTCAATTTTTGTCTTTAAGAAGGAAAGATTATAATGTTGTTAAGATTTGAAATCATGTTTTAAATTTGAAAATTAAAACAATGTTTTTAAAAATGTAAAAAATTAAATCTAAAACTAACTTTTATTTTTATAAATTTCAAAACTAAAAACAAAAACAATCATGAATAGAGCCTAAATTATTACTACTTTTTATTTTGAAAAATAAAAGGTGTTTTATCTCTAATGTGCCAAGTTATTTTATTGAATTTATGCTATTTTCAACTATCTCCAACAATATTGTCTTTTTTTTATTAGACCATATACCTCTCTTTGCTTAGAGCATAGGATGAAGGGTTGGATACATGCAAAGATTGCTCTAACGTTAAAATTAATCATTTGATGTCTTTTTCATTCTCTACTATATACCTAAATAGGTAGAATTACCTATTTAGTAATTGTTTCATGTTAATGACAAAAGACTCATAATTGCACCCCTTGATTTTAAAAAAATTACAAGAAAAATAGTTTTAGAAAACAAATTATAAATAAAATGATATATACCTATATATATAGGGGAGATATCACATAAGAATAGTGTTCTTATGTGAAAATGATAAGAATATTTTGTATCCATCCAGATTTAAATAAAATATCAAGATTAAAACAACTCACTAAAAGATATCACATGTCTCTTTTACTGTATCACCATTTCTGCCGCCAACACTATTGTCATTATCGCTGCCACCACCCCACCCCCACCACTCACCCCACTTTTACAGCAGTGAGGATAGTTCACCTTCCTCCTCTAGGAAGAGTAGGGAAGAAAAGGGTTATGCACAAAAGCAAAACATATATGAGTTCTATGCTTGTGAAAGGGACATCATCATAGTTAGAAGGCTTATTTGGAAGCCAACCTTTTAAGTTAGACTAATCCCAAAGGGAGAGCATTTTTCAGACAAGGTGTAAAGTGTTAGATAAATTATGTTCTCTTATTATGGATAATGGGTCCTGTTGTAACTCAAGGTTGGTTGACAAGTTAGCCTTAACCATAACTCCCCATCATAAGCCTTATAAGCTTCAATGGCTCAATGAGCAAGGGGGTGGGTGGTTAACCAGCAGGTCAAAGTACCAACTTCCATTGGAACATATAAAGATGAGATCATATGTGATATTGTTCCAATGGAAGTTGGTCACATCTTGTTAAGAAAACCATGATAGTTTGATAAGAAAGACATTCATCATGGTCATTCTAATGAGATTATCCCCATTCACAAGGATAGAAAAACCAAGTTATATCATCTTACTCCTTCACAAGTGGCAGAGGATCAGCTATCATGAAGCATAAGAGGGATAAGGGAAAAAAAAGCCAAAAAAAAACCAAGTATTACCCCTAAATCTTGAAAGGGGTAAGGAGGTTGAGTTGGAAAGTAATGTCCTTTCCAAGAAGTTTGTTAGGAAAGAAAGTCACTTTGCAACCAAAGAAGACATTAAAAATTTTTCCCTACTTGAAAAACTCTTTTATCTTCTCCTTTGCAAAGAGGCACCATCTTGCACTGCCACAAATCTTAAGGTTGAGTCTCTTCCATAAGGGGTTCAAACTCTATTGGAGGAATTTGATGATGTATTCCTAAGGAAATCCCTAAGGGTTTGCCTCCTCTGAGGGGATAGAACATCAAATAGACCTTATTCCTGGTGCTAGCCCACCCAATAGGCATGCATATATGACAACCCCCCTTAAGACTAAAGAAATTGAGTCTCATGTTCAAGATTTGTTGGAGAAGGGTTGGATTCAAAATAGCCCTAGTCCTTGTGTTGTGCCAACCTTGTTGGTGCCCAAGAAGGATGACATGCAAAGGATGTGTGTGCATCGTAGAGCAATCAACAACATTACCATCAAATACAATCACCTAATCCCTAGGCTTGATAACATGTTAGATGAATTACGTGGAGCAAAGCTTTTTTCAAGGATTGATTTTAGAAGTGGTTACTACCAAATAAGGATTAAAAAAGGTGATGAGTGGAAAACTACTTTTAAGACCAAGTTTGGGCTTTATGAGTGGTTAGTGATGCCTTTTGGGCTCACAACGCTCCTAGTACTTTCATGCGCTTAATGAATCATGTCTTTAAGTTAGGGATTGTCTTGGTAAATTTTTTGTAGTATATTTTTATGGCATTCTCAAATACATTAGGAGACTATATGATCATTTAGAACATTTAAGACGAGTTTTTTGCATTCTTAGGACTAACCACCTATTTGCAAACATTGAAAAATGCACATTTTTGTGTGGAAAGTATGGTATTTTTAGGTTTTGTTGTAAGTGCACAGTTATCCTTGAATGACCCACCCCAACGTGTGTGACAGAGATCAAGAGCTTTAATGGTTTTTCTTATTGGTCCCACGGGGAATCTAGAATGGGGTTGAATAGATTCACCAAATCATTTTTTCACAAATTTTTATTCAACAGTATCAAAGTATTTTTAAAACACAGTCCCTTTTTGAAATTTTCAAAATCTACCTTCTTTTGTAAAAATGAGCTTTTAAGAATTCAACCCCTAAGGTAAAGCACCAATTAAAAGAGAGGAGTAAAAAGAGTAAAAAATCAAACCACCAAAATATAGGTTAAAAACCCAAATTTAAAATCAAGTAATTATATATCAAGATTTAGATTACCTGCAAGAAATCGTAATGAATCAAATTCAGCTGCAAAAACTCAGATGCTAGTGCTCCAAGAATTCAATAAAAACTAAATTTAAAGAGTATAAGGAAGAAATAATTTGCACAATGATTTATATTGGTTCAGTCCAACTAACTTACATCCACTTTACAAACTTAGTCTTCCGCTAATTTGTTTTTCACTAAAATCTCAGTACATGCACACCACACATACAAATTTTAATCTGAAAAGATTTAAATCACATAATAGGAGACTTTCTCTTGCACACGTTAAGAGTTTACTACACCGTGACACCCCGTCACATACAACGCCTCATTTGCAACACCTTGCTGCAAGATTTTCTCACAATCTCAAGACACCTCAAAAGATTGTAAACCTAGTGCAAAGACACAGATAAGGTATAAAATAATATCACCTGATGTGAAGAATACCCAAAAAGAAATATTGGAACTCAATGGAGTCTCTTCCTTGAATCTTGAGTTGGAAGCACTTTTAAATCATAAAAAATGGGTATGAATCTTGGAGAGAATTCTTAAAAATCGTCTATGAGAAGCAAACACTTGATTGGACTGTTCAAAAGTTGTTAAATATGTTTTCAAAATGCTTTTATATAAGTTTTTATGTAGGTAGTCGATTATTCACTTGATTACCTGATATCCTGCACAAAACTGGACCAAAGTGCTTGTTCTCAGGAGTAATCGATTACTGAAATCAGGTAATCGATTACCACATAGAGCATAAATTTATGTTCTATTTGGTAATCATTACCTTACCTAAAAATTCATTTTTAAAGTTTTTCTATCACAACCCAAATCCAAAACTATCTGAAACACATTGTCAAGCCTATCTAAAACACACAATACAAGTACCATATCTATAAATGTGTTTGGTACCATAAAATGGATTTAAGAGCAAAAACAAATAGAGAAAATCAAAACCAAAACTCCATAAGTCTTCAATGAGTTCCTTTGATTCCAACATCGTCAGTTTCTATAGGCGTTTTGTACCTAATTTCTCCACACTTGTCTCATCACTCAATGATTTAGTGAATAACGATCTCTCATTCATTTTGGGGTGATAAGCAAGAGAAAGTCTTTTCTTTTATTAAAGAGAAGCTAATCAATGCACTAGTTCTAACTCTTCCTAACTTTTCAAAAACCTTTGAACAAGAATGTGATGCATCTGGATAAGTATCTTCCCTATATTAGTTTGCATATAATAGGTGGTTTATATGACCACCAAACATTCCTCTTTTGAGCTTGTGTATGAGTTTAATCCTTTTACTTTTTTGGATTTACTATCTCTCCTTGCTCCCACTTTTTTCATAAGGATGAGAAACTAAGGCTGAGTTCATAAAAAAATTGCATGAGAGGGTTAAAACAAACATAGAGACCCAATCTAAAAGGTATGCAACTTCTACCAATAGGGGGAGGAAGGAGATGATCTTCCAAAAAAGGGATTGGGTTTGACTTCACTTTAGAAATGATCGTTTTTCTACTAAGAGGAAGTCAAAGCTAATGCAAGGGGAGATGGCCTCTTCCTAGTCCTAGATAGGATAAATGACAATGCATATAAGTTAGACCTTCGTAAGGACTATGGAGTCATCACCACTTTTAATGTTTGTGATCTGTGTGTTGATGAAGAAGAGGACCATGCTGATTTGAGGTCAAATCCTTCCCGAAAGAGAGGGGATGATGTAATCCTTTCTGTCAAAGGTCCCATGACAAGGGTCGTGACAAGGAGAATAGAGGAAGACATGTCTAGGAAAGAGTGTGAGAGACCTCAACTCCTACTTGAAGTCAAGATCATTAGACCATAGATATCTCTCTCTGTCTACCTCTCTCTCTATGTATATGTCTGTCTTTCTATCTCTCTTTATTTATCTATCTGTTTGTCTCTTTTATCTGTCTATCTATTTCTATGTCTATATGTCTGTTTATCTATCTTTTATTTTTTTTATTAATCATGATACTTATCATCTTTTTATTCTACTCCTTTTAAATATCAACTAATATTAATTTTTATATATAATTTATTTTATACAAGTATTAAAAAATTAATTTTTTTATAAAAATTTAAATCAATTTATAAATTTGAAGTAGCATACCCTGTCGATTACCTTTCCCTCCACCCTCCATTGTACAGTCATCTTCAACCATTCTCTACTAGAAGGCCATTTTGCGCCGACTATAGCTAGCAAAACATGAAGCCATTAATGGAATGCTTGTACATGTCATGTCACCATTTTTATTTACAAATGTTGATATTATATATCTTTTACCTTTTTCTTTTACATTTAAAATAAAGCATGGGTCACTCGGTTATGTATCCATGATTCTAATTGAATAAACATCGTTTGTCACGTTTTACATTTATAAATGTGCCAGACTCCACGTTTTTTTTGGCTTCCCTAATCGAATCGAGTTCCACAATGGGGGTGACCGGTTAACGCGCGTGTTTACACGTTTCACATGGTTGGATGCTATTGTTATTCTATATACTATATTTGTATGTGCTGGAGTTTTCCAATAAATAAAAAAAACAATACTGAGAATGGATCAACCTACTTAAAAATAAGTATAAAAATTTTATTTTTGATAAAAATAGGTAAAATTAATTATTTATTATAACTATTAGATTTTGTAAAAATAAATACTATAAAATAAGATTAAGTCTTGCATATTTATTTTTTAAATAAGTAAATGTAAAATATTCTAATATATATATATATATATAAATAAGAGTTTAATTAACATGTATTGTAAGTGTAAAACTCACGTTCAATTACATTTATCACATTCAATTACATCTAATATATGTAAGAAGAAGGGTTACCGTAACAAATGAGAAAACATAATAATAACTATAAGATTTTAATAAACGGTTCAAATTGAGTTGTTAATTAAACAAACTCATATTATTTTCTCACATAGAAACCTTCCTACAAACTTTTAATGGATCGTTCTCGTCACCTTTGAAGAATCTTCTATAAGGTTACCACCCCCTTCAACCCACCATTATCATCACTAATGATGGCGGTGACACTAGTGGTAATGACAGCAATGACAATTATTTTGTTTACAATAACAAATAAGAGATAAAAATGCGAGTGTGTGATCTGAACTTAAATTGAGGACACTTTATAATTACAGTTAAAAAATAAGTGTTTTAAAAACGCAATTTGTTTTTATCTTTTTTCGAATTTAAAACAGCACCGATTTTCAAGTTATTTTGTTTTTATCTTCTTTCTCATTACACCACTATGTATTTGTTGAATTCTTTTTCTTCTCAATATCATGTTTTTTTCTTTTAATTTGATTAGGGTTTTAAATTGTGACAGGTTATGTATGTTTACTCCACCACGACCACATCATTGTTAATGACAGTGGCAGTTAGGAATGACAACGGATCGGGACGGGTACGGGTAGTAGTTACCCACCACCCAACCCACTACAAAAACCCACTATCCGTTACCCGTTAAAAACCCGTCGGGTATCTTCTATAGAAATACCCGCAAATTTTTTTAATATCTGCGGGTATCTACGAGTACCCATAGATATTTAAAATTAAATATTTTTTATAAAATTTTTTATCAAATAAATCATTTATTTTTTGGAAAATCTATAAACAAAATTATACTAGTTTTTACAAGATTAATTAGATCTAAAAGTAGATTAATATAATATATTATAAGAAAATATTTAATATAAATAAAATAAAATCGACATTTTTTATAATAAATAATTTTATTAATTATGAAGTTTTCATAAAAAAATAAGATTGATATCAATGAATTTTGATAATTAATATTTTAAATTGATTTATTGTCAAAAAATATTATTTTTTTAACTTATATATATATACATATATTATTTTAGTTTAGCGGGTAACGGGTATCTACGATACGAGTACTGTGATACCTGTACCCGCATCCGTTAAGGAGGGGGTAGAAAAAAACCCATACCTGCAGGCAACCGGTACCCATTTATACTATCCGTGTGGATATTTTTGTGGGTTTTATCCATAGATATCTGTGGGTGCGAATTTTTTTGTCATCCCTAATGGCAGTAGTACCAACAGTTGTGGTAGTGGGGTGGTGGTGGCAGGGTGATGGTGATGATGACAACCTTGTAGAGAATTTTGTAGGGTGACGAGAGAGACCTTTTAAGAGTTTGTGTGTAAAAGAACGTACGTGAACTTATTTAATTAACAATTCAATTTGAATCATTTATTAAAATTCTATTGTTGAAATTCTATATATATGTGTATATTTATTGAAATTTAAATCTTTCTTTCGTTTTTAAGTTAATTGTTTTAATACTTCTTAAATATAGATTTCTTTCTTTAAAATAGCAACATAACTTTAATTTTAATATTTTATATTTTTCGGCAACAAAATTTATTCTAGATATGAATTTTTTAAAATAAGTATTCCTTAAATTCATGGTTTTAAATATGAAAAAAAACAGAAATTGTTGGCTCAAGACTTGAGATGAATGCTGGCACAACAAATCAAGAATTGTGGAAATAATCAGTCAAGTTAATGTTGAGATTCTTATGGACGAGGCGAGGAAATTCATGACATTTTCCTCCTCAATTATCCAAGTTAGCGGTGGAAATTTTGAAGTTTGGAGTTTCGGGAAAAATAATTTAAGATGAGAAAGGAAGATAAAATTCACGATTTTGTTTAAAAAAATATAAGCTTTTAGCTTTTAATCTCAACCCTTAAAGTGATCTAAGTGTCTACAAATAAGTTTGGAGGGGTTGGAGACAGAACGTGCGTGAGAGGATCTGCAATTCTGCATTCTGTTTGAACAGGGTATGTATGGTATAAATAATTCACAAATTTATAATTTTGTTATTTAGTTTTTTAAAATGACAAATTTCTTTCACCGGACATCATAAATATTAATTTATACTGTACCATTTTCTTTCATTCATTTGTCAAAAACATTCTTTGTTTTTTAATTTGCTCAATATTATTTTTACTTAACATACTCTTTCTTTTTGCTATTGTAGTTTAAGAATAATAAAAATATCACTTATAGCATGTGAAAGTGAACAAATTTAAATGTATGAAACTTTTATTACTCCCATTTTACAGATAATTTTTTTGTGTTAAATCAAGTCTTGATTTTGCTGATAAAAAAGATACATTTTTTCTTTTTATGTAAACATACAAGTAAAGTTACCAAGATTTTTATTTCAATATTTTTTATAAGTATTTTTATTTCTATATTTATAAGGTATATTTTTTTATTCTTTATCTTTCTATATGCTCAAAGTTTTTCTTTTCGTTTAACATTTTATTTCTCTCATTTTACTATTACTATTTGATATAATGATTAATCTTTTTTAGTATGGTATACTTATTAATTTTTTTCTATGTTTATCTATTTTTTACGGGTAATAAAAAAATTGTTGTTGTTGGAGAAATTACTTTTGTTATGGGTTACAATGCCAACAGTAAAAGAAGCATCAAGTTCCACACCTGATTACAAATTATATTGTATTACTAATTGTGACGCTCTCTAGTTTTACCTATTTCCACAAAACCTAAAAAGTAAAAAGACATTTGTAAAATTGTAATACATTCCCATTTACTTGGTTTGGAAATATATTTTTTTTTTTTTCAAACTAACTTATACAAAACATAAAACTAGTTTGTTCAATGTCAAGTTGTTTGGCACAATTAGTTTTTTATTTTTTATATCAACGGATTTGAAACATCTAGTTTGTTTTATATTAAGTTATCTATAATAATTAATTGATTTAGAACATATAACTAATGTGTTTTAATTAAGTTGTCCAGAATAATATCTATGAATATAATAATTTTTTTTAAAATTTTAATTAATTTATTCAAAATATACAACCAGTGTGTTCTGAATTAAATTTTGTCCAAAATACTAAAAAGATTTTTTTTTAATCATGGATAAGAAATATATAACTAATATGTTATGAATGAAGTTTTCTATGATAGTGAAATGAGTTTGAGGTAAAAGGTACATGAGAGTATTATTTTTTTAAATTTTTTTAAAATTATTAAATGTGATAAAAGTGAGAAGAATTTTATAAACATTAAAAGCATTTGACTCTTACAAAATGATTGAGCTTGTAAAGTTTGGGATAGACCTATAAACTATGGATGCCTAGCCATGATCTTAATATAGAAGTCATGTCATGGATGTTGGAGATTTAAACATAGGAGCGTAAGTATTATAATACTTCACTACTACTTTATTTGTGTGTATTATGCACTTTATGTTGATCTTTGACTCTTGGATTGTGTGTTATTTTTTCACAAAAGCTATAAATTGAATTACCTCATGGTACTCTCACTTATTCTTGCAAATCAGTCAAAATTCCACCTTGTTTTTTACTGCAAAACCAAATTCCTTATCCTCCATCCATTTACCATTTCAATTTGGAACAAAAAAAATATGATTTGCTTAATAATCTTAATCTTCACCAAAATTGTTCTTGACTCACATAAACCTATATCAATGATGAATAATTTTTAGAACCTAAAAAAAACTATAATTTTTATTTAGTTGGTTGTCTGAGAGAATTTGTCATCATAGATACATTAAGTGCATAGAGACACAAATTCTTTCTAATTTGTAACCAATAATTCCATTAATATATATGGTGAGAGAGGAGTGTCATTGAAAAAAAAAAAATTAGCCAACCGCTTTTGAGCATAAGCTTCATGGCTAACTACTCTCCACATGTTTTATTACTTATCTTGACCCAGTTTTTTAGTTCGAAATTAACTATTATTTTCCTTGACAATTACTTCTTACCAAAGATAACCACTCCATTGGAAAATATATTCAAGTCTCTTTTCTAATATGTTATCTAGCCTAAGAGTAACTTTCTTATTATCCTGCCTAAAATTATTTTCCATTTCCTAATGCACTTTTTCTATTGGGGCCTGTTTTCTTTTAGGCTTCCACCTATCCACCTACTATGTTGTCTTTTTAGATGTTAACTTTTTTTTTTAAGTTGTGGTTAGTCGTGTGTCATGCAACCATTTTTTTATGATTTATGTTTGATTTTTTTTAAGTTCACATTATTTGCAATGAGCTTAGTTTTGTAAGTGTAATATTATAAAATATGAACTAACAATGTCATTCCAATTGTGATTATTCAATGTCAACAATTAAAGGAAATTGTTGTGACTAGAAATTTAATGTTTTTATGGTAAGATTTTATTTTGTTGACTTGGTAGTTTGTCATGCTTATTTAGCTCGAGGTGTATGATACATACATGTATATCAAGGAGGAAAATGTTGAAAGATCTAAGGAGACTCTATTCCAAGTTGTCTTTATTGAGAAAACTTTCCAGGTATGGTTAAGGTTGAAAGAAGAGCTTTTCAAATATAGCTTTTTGAACCTTTTGGTATCGATAATTACGACATTTTAAATCTACTTTTCTTATTTACTATTATTTTACATATTTCCAAAAGATATATCTTTCTTAATTTTTATCCTCATATTACATTTTCAAGGGACTTTTTTGAATATTTGTAATGTGACATTACTTTATAATTAGCATTTTAATTTCAAGGGACTTATTTATATTTTCATAATCGCTTCCTTTATACCTGTCTCTGCCTCGCATTTTTCGGGGACGAGAGGGTCAAACTTGCCCCCATCCCGCTCTATTTCCATACTTATCGCTAGTAGAGCCTATTTCTTACAGAATGTCTGCGCATTGGTTTCCTTCTCTCAGGGTGTGGCTAAAGGATATTTGTCATTCCTGTTGGACCTATTGTTTTTTTGTCGTTGATAACAACTCCTTGCCTCCTTGTAGGTGTAATAGAGGAGTATCTTCAACTAACAACTTAATAGCCATTAAAGAGTTTGACTCACAAAAGACTCTTTTACAACCAGAGTCCTAAGCTAGAGAATGTCATGAGAAGTAGCTAAAATTTCTGCATGGACATTGATGGTGAAACCATAATAGACTACAAAGTCAACTAGCCAATGTCCCATATGGTCACTATCACCTACTCATCCCTCCAATGCCTGACATTCTAGGGGTACCTAAAGAGCTACCATCGGTGTTGACTTTTAACTAGGGGTGTGCAAAAAAACTAATTTGAACCGAATTGGTTTTGAACCGAACTGAACTAGTTTTGAGTTGAATCGGTTTAATAAAAATTAACTGAACTTTTTAAAAACTAATTTGGTTTGAACTAAATTATTTTTAAACTAATTTGATTCAAACCAAATTGGTTTTATAAATAGTTTAGTTTACTGGTTTATAAAAAAATTATTTTTTTCGTATCCCACATCTCTGTGAAACTTTCCACAATCATGTGAGAAATGTGCTTACTATAAAAACACTTTCTCTAGTCGTCCACACTATTGTGGCCATGTCCAAAACACTGTAAAAAAAAACTGGAAAAAAAACTCAGTTCAAAACTAGTTCGGAACTAGTTTAATCTAGAATTATTTCAAACTAGTTCTGAACCATTTCAGAACCAGTTTTATAAAAACAATTCGGTTCCAACTTCCGAACCAATTTTCTAAAATATTTTTCTTTTTAAGTTTAAGAACCGAATTGTTTCAATGTAAGTAATTTGTCTTCCTTTGGCTAATAAGGCATAATTGATTGTTGAGAAATGTGACAAACAATTTTGGCTTGAGATATGGTGTACTAGATTGTCCATATGTTATCTTCAAAAGAAATGTATTATGTGCCTTATAAATGAACTAGCAAACAATGTTATCAATATTGAGATATTAAGTAAACTCGTGGAAGTCCTGTAAACTCGACTTGTAAACTCGTAAGAGTTTACATCACATAAAAAATTAGTAATTAAATACCTATAAATAAAATATATAATTACAAATTTAACATTGTAACAATATAAGCAATTAGGCAACTCAATGACATTCAGAATAACATAACAGGTTCATAAGCAATTTAGTGACTCACAATTTGACAAAAATAACATAAGCAACTTACTGACTCATAGTTTCACAAATTATTCAAATTTTAGTTTAGAATAAGAAACCAATGTTAAAAGTCCCAAAGAACCACAACAAATAAACAATTATCACATCCAAGTTGTAAGATCGAGCTCAACAATTCTCAAACTAAACCAACGGTCCCTACAGGGCCAGAAAAATGGAGCTCGAGCTCATTTTGCAATGTGAATCCAAAAAGTTGAGAAAGTGAGAGACCGACAAAATGGGAAATAGAGGTATGAGCACAACTGCATGAGAAAGGAGGCATGCTCAATCGAAAATGACTACATGAGAAAAAAGGCACCTCAGACATGCGCAATCGAAGGAAGCTATGGTAGAAAAGGGCTTCGCCAGAATCAGAAGCTCGTGCAAATGCAAGGTTCCCGATCGCAAGGTTTGTGCAGATGCAAGGTTTGCAGAAGGAAGTTATGCAGATGGAGGCACGCATAGACACAAGGTTCAAGCATAGTTCCTGATCACAAGGTTCGCGAATGGCAATCACAATCACAATCGAACCTCGAACAACGCCAACGAAGCTTGCAAGCAAACATCGGGGACTCAGAGGCCGAGGCACAAACATAGAAGCTATGGTCTAGGCGGGTGTCGCATCTGACTATGGCGAAATGGAAACACACTAACAAGTAAGAAAATGAAGAATGGATAAGAGTTCAAGCAAAACCTAGGTCCTGAACCAAAATGACACCGTGTAAATGTGTCAAGGCTACCTTGTTGTGAGCTCATGTGTGAACTTGCGAGTTTACACGAGTTCACCAATATTACCATGAGTTTATTCAAAAAATGAGTTTACTCATAATTTAACTCGATAAAGCTAACTAAACTTATAAAATCGTATGATTTTACGAATTATAACGCGATCTTGATAACCATGCCGACAAGTGCATGAGAAGAACTCAATTCGGTCCTATATGAGTTGTGTTGCAAACTAGGTGCCGTAATTCATCAATAGAAGTCCATTAACCGGTTGAAGTGTAACACAATCATGTTTACTAGTAGCACGATCGTGCTTACCAAGATTTGTGAGAAAAATGCTAAAATAAGTACTGTCATGCTTAATTCTAGCACACTAATGCTAAAAAATCCAAAATCTTCCTATAAATACCAGAATGTGAGAAACAAAAGGTGACACATTTTGGCTCAGACGAAAAGTCAGACTTTGCACCTAGAGACGAGGAACGAGAATGAAGCTTTGGATTAAGTCAATTCACAGTGCTTCATATTAGTAATTCTTTCTTTTTAATATAGAAGTGGTTTGACTTTACATTAGCATGTCTTGTTAAACCCTTTTTTTTCCTAGGGTTGTAATGAACTCTTTATGATTCTCCCTTCATTTGGAGATTAAATCATCTTACTATTTTATTTTTAATATCTTAATTGTTTGAATATTCATGATCATTGATGTTTAAATGATTGAATTGTGAATCGATTGGGTTTTTTCCAATATAATTGACTAAATTTATTGGGTAAACATCTAATTGATTAACAAGAAAACTGATCCTAATTTTGAGTCTTGCATGGCCAAACTCGATAACAAATTAAGTTATAGTGTTGTGTGAAAGACCAAATGCATTAAAATAACAATCGTGGTATTGTTGATCAATAAATGACAAAAAATAAGTCTGCTTAGTAAATAAAAGGTAAAAACATTGTAGTGCAAATCACAACTCTATGTCTTAATCCATTGAATTCTAAAATCTATTTTCTCTTCTTGTTTGTATATTGCTTTGAATATGAATCATTGTGACTCACATATTAAATCATCAATATTCTTAATTGTTATTTTATCTCTTATTTAAATTATTTGGGAATTAGATCTAGTCCTTTGGGTACGATATCCAAACTTAGGTCTACTGTAACTACTGTGTAGGGTACGTCTGCCCTTAAGCGATCTTATTTTACGCATCAATGACCTAAATGAACTAATTAGGTTTGATGTTCTTCATGAAAGTTGTAGTCTTGGATGTTATCCTTTTAATGGAGTTAGAATCACTTAAAAAAGATGTATATAACTCAAGTTAGGAATAAAATAGTTCGTAAAGGTCAAACTGTTAGATTTAGGTTTAATTGTTATGAGTTTATATTTTTTAAAAATAATGGATGATAAAATCAACTTTAGACATCAACATAAAATTTTAATTAATTCTACTATATTTATAATAAGATTTATATCACTCATGTATAATTAGTATAACTATACAGTTGTATGTAGACTACACAATATAATAGAAAGGTAAGTTAAGAATAGATAGTTCGTGAATTATGATAATTTTGATTATCATGGTGTGAAATATTGTGATGTATCTTATAATTTGTATTTATGGTGACTGATTGATTATTCGAAAGTTATTGAGGTATATGAATTAGGGATTTGTTCCATTGTATGAAGTTGATGTTGATTATAATTGGATGCATGTCTGTTGATGATGATGGTCAGTGTGTGCCTAATGAGGTTTCATTTCAGTTGCGCTTAGAGGAGAATTGTGATGATATAATTAAATGTTGATATTATGATTTATGTTATTGCATGACGTGATGCATGAATATAATAGTTTAGGAAGTTTTGGAAGAATCGTCCATTGTGTGGTGCTCTAGAGCAGGTCTTCTTAGGTTGTATTGTGTTGGACGATTGTACCAACATGTTACTGACGTAAAAAAAGATTCACTTTGGGTGGACCTATGATGAAATGGTCGTAGCTATGTGTTACTCACATAGAGACTGACTGCTTTGTACGTGTACTTGAGAAAACGTGCACGAGTTGTATTGCATGAGTATCATTAGCGCGATTTGAATTAAATGCGTGTTGTGGTTTCGTGTGATATATTGTGCGTGATTATATTTCTTCTTTATGCTACTTAAATATGTATGAACAAATTTCTCACTCCCTATTTGTGTGTTTTTGGGAGCTGAATGTCCATAGGCCAGGACGAAGCTGGAGAAGTAGAATTGAGTAATTGATGTGGGATTCCATGCTCTGGCAAATGTGATATGGAGGCATTGCAACTATATTAGAATGTTCAAATTATTTACTTGTTTTAGAAATTTATTTAAATCATGTCTCAAGTTTTTTTCTTTCTTTTACATTTTTATCTATAAAGACTTATTATTATTTTCATTTTAAAATTGTTAACTTTAATTTTAAATTAGAAATATGGGTTTTGTTAGAAATACTTTGGTAAACTTTTTTACCCAGTTAGAAGACTTTTATTTATTCATGTCATAGTTGTTTATTTAACATAGAAGAGTATCACATGACTCATAGTATTGTATTATATAATGTTGACAATTTATTTTTTGTTCATATAATACTTGAAATTTTAATTGTAAGTTAAGTCGATTTAATGGATTTATGTAAATTAGTAATTTTTATTTTTTTGACCATGTTTTAACTCAATGTAGAGATAAATTATTTCTCTTTCATGACTTGTTTAATAATAATCAATTTGTGGTATCACAAAGACTAAATACAAAGAAAAAAATTATTAGGAATGAAAAACAAAATTTGTTAATTTATCAAAGACCAAAGACATTTTTAAATATCTCTATATAGTAGGCTATTGAATAATTTAAAATAAATTATTAATTTATTATAATCTTTAAAAAAATATTCAATAAAAATATATAATTGAAACAAATTTCTACTTAACATGCGATGTAAAATCTAGTAAAATGGTATGGAAGAATACAACTGAATACTAGAGTTCGACAAACCGACAGTTCACCTGCTTAAGTCGCAAACCACAAATCTTGAAACCTACAATTTTAGTGAACTCTAATTTGTTATGCCCACATCCGCCCTTACAATTTGAGGGTTAAATGGTTTACTCATAATTGTAAAAGACATATAACTAATTTTTTTAAGCAATTTTTAAATATAATTAAATTACTTTTGCCATTTTAATTAATTTTTTTAAAAAAGTCATCTAAATGATATATTATCTTTTTATTTTAATATTTTTAAATATATATTTAGTAAAAATATCTAAAAAGTTAATCTAATAATGCAAGGTCTATGAGGCTCGTAAATAAATTTATAAATAATTGAATTTGAATTTAATATGAATTTGAGTTAAACGAAAAGATAAGGAATCGAAACACATTCCAGACATAGATTCTTAGCCTGAAAACAGGATTCAGAAACTGGCTTATATAGATTTGTTGAAGATGAGTTGGGATAAACTTGTACAAAAATGACATTGCTAGCTGTAACAACACAAGGAAAATTAACAAACTCTAAAATTGTCGGTGGTATGGATAGGCATAGAACTTATAATTACAGGCAGCTGTGTTTGTGAAGATTGTTGGTCAATTCTTCTAGGAATTTTCAACTATATCAAACTCAGATCCCACTTTTTCTAAAATGTTTAATGATCACATGAATCGTTTGGTGGTCCAAAGTTAGTGTCTTACAAGGCACTATAATTTGTTTCTGCCTTAACCCAACCAACCTCTTTATTTATAATGTAACATGTAACTTTCTCCGCATTTTCTGACAACACAATATGATGTTCCTCCTCGCCTCTTTGCTTTCTTATATTTTTTTAATCATTGATAAACCTTCATGCAGAAGATTAGGATGAAAAATATACCTGTATTTGTGACTAATTTCTGAAACCATCTTGAAATTAATAGGAAATTTTTTATTTGACCAGGTATATGTACATATATGAAAAATATTCTATTTATTAAGTCGGGACGAGATATACATATTTACCTCATATCCGTACCCATATCACCTTACGTTTATTTTAATAATTAAAATATTCATTTATCTTATAAAAAAAAAAACATTTAATTAATAAATTATAAATTTGGTTATTATTAGATAATTTTTGAATTAATATAATTATATTCAAAGAAATTATTTTTTACTAAAATATGATTATAATTTTTTTGTGCAAGTATAAATATACTCGATACTCAATGAAAATGAAGATGAGACATAAATCTTATACCCACGATGCTGTCTCCAGAAGATATAGCTATAAGTAGTGTCAATCTAAAATCCCGTTTCCTATCTTCCTGATAAATTCAGTTTTACCTTCCCTAGTATTCTGTTTTACGGCACTTTTTTTTTTTATTTGCATTCAAAAGTAGGAGTAGAACATTTACTTAAGAAAAAGTGCTACTTACCCTTTCTTTAGATGCAGGGAAGGAAGACGATGAAGAATAGAAATTTTGTAGTTTTTTTTGGTCAACAAATTTTTGTAGTTAAAATTGAAAAAATATATTTGAGAAAAAACTTGAATTTTGTATGTTAAAGTTTTTTTCTTTTCATTTTCACTTTAATTAAGATAAATATACAAATTTTAAAATTTTTAATCTCCCTGAATAAACAAAAACTTGATCCGTTTCCAAATACTTTTGGATTTTTTAGCTCTCGTTGCTATTCTTAAAAAAAATAAAATCTATATTTGATATTTTGATATTTAGCTTATCAACAAGTGATGCATTACTTATCATTAATAATCATACCTGTATTTTTAATTGCTCAACATAGGATGTTATATTCCTTTTTTTCTTTTTTTATATACGTAGGATATAACATTCTAACTTGTATTTTGATTGTACCTAAAGATAACACAAAATGAAAAGATATTATTTTTTGTATAAAAAAAGTATCTTATTCTTTTTTTTTAAACGAAACAAGTATCCCATTCTTTCTTCTTATTTTTTTACGAACAAGTATCCTATTGTTTAAAAGTTATAGAAAATGACTCAATGCGTTAAGGTGTTGTTTTTATTTTTACAGAAAATAAAAAATAATATTAAAAATATATTTGGTAAAATTTTAAAAAATATATTTTTTTAAAAATGAACTGAAAATAAAAAAAATGTTCCGTGTTTTCAAAAATCAAATCTACAAGAAAACTTAATAATAATAATATTGTAATTATAAAAAAATTATATATAAATTTAAAAATTTTATATTTAAAAAAATATCAAGTAAAAAAATATTTTTTAAATATCCAAAACTTAAAAATAAAAACTATTAAAAAATAAAATAAAATAAATAAAAAAGAAATATATATATATATATCAAACCAAAAGCCCCTAAGTTGGCATCACATGCTCACGTTGTAAATAATACCTTACTTCAATCCATACATACTACATTCTTGAAATATATTTGGTTGTAAACAAAGAAAAAAAAAGAAAAAGGTGGAAATTGAAAATGTTTGATTAATGTAAAAAAGAAGAAAAAACTATAAATTAAAATGATTATAATTATAAAATTATTTATGTATTTATTAATTAATTTTTATTAGGGGCTAAACTGTCTGATCGCCCTGTTAGTTTTTTCATTTTTTTAATTCCAAATTTTTGTTTTTATTTTTTTAAACTGATTTTTTTACTCAAATAATATAATAAAAATATTTTAATCAAATTAGTCTAAAAATTATAAAGTAAATTTCTAATTTTTATTTCTAATATAAACTAAATTTTAATATAATTTGATTAATTTATAAAGTAAAATAGTAACCTAAAGTTGATTGTTTAATATATTAATTCTCATACTCTTAATTTTTATTTTTAATTGATTATATTTTATATTTATAATATAATTAATATAAAAAAATATTAATATAAGGTGGCAGGACAACCTATCTCGCCACACCTCTAGCCTGACAGGTTGGCGGACTAGACAAAACTTGTTAAAACAAGCCAATGGATCAAAACCGCTACCCTGCCTTGCCAAAATCGGTTTGTCGGGTTAACCTACTTTATCATCCCTAATTTTAATATATAGAGAATAATTTTGGAAGGATCAATTTCCTATATTTTCTTTCTTTTCATGTTGTTTTGTGAGAAAAAAACAATCTAAAGAAATCATGATTTTTCTCTTATTTTCTTGTTATTCTTAAAAAAACACAAATATCTTTTTGCTCATTTTTTTTTTTGCACAATTACCTTTTCACTCTCTACTTTTCTTGTAACTAAACATAACCTTGGAGAAGAGTGAAATAATTTTTTTTATTAACAATCATTGTAATCACTTAATTGGGATTTAATTACACTTAAAGTTGCAAAAAAATCTTTGGTTTCTCACTTAAAATGAGTATTGTATTTTTTTCTCATTCACAAATATTAGTTGTTAAGGGTGGATAAACAGATTACAAAGCCCACATTTTAAATGAACTAAAAAAAAATTAATCTATCAAACTTAACCAACTAATTTGCAACTCTCTCTATAAAGTTTACAATTAAAAGTATTTTTCTTCTTCTCACACACTAAATTCTATTCTATCATACTAAAATGTCTGATAATTTATAATAATATAAAATGTTAAACATTTTATCATTAAAAGTTTAAAACTAAAACCAAAAGTCTAAAAAAATAACAATTTACAATAACTAAAAGTCTAAACCTAAAATTAAATATCTTCTTTAAAGAGTTACAACTGAACCCGTAAGCACGGAAACTAAGTTCATGGATTTCATAGATTGAAGCCAAAATTTTTCTGTAATTTTGTGGATTTTAAAAAAAATATTTAAAATCTTCATGAATTTGCGACTTTGGTGTGCCAGGCCACAAAATATTACTCCTTTTAATTGTTAGTTTATTAATTTTTAATAAAAAATTTGAATGTGTGACATTTTCTTCTTCTTTTTCCTAGTTTTTTATTATATACTATTTCTAGTATCTTTCAAAGTAAAAGTGGGTTAAAATGCATCACTGTTATATATTATAATTAAATTTAACAATTTTACGTAATAAATTTATTGATTTTTATAATAAATATTTTATAGTAAATGTGGATACCTAGCTAGTAACTCATAGAATAATGCAATATAAAATTTAAAAGTTATAAATAATGTGGAGTAATAATAATGCAATCAAGAATTAGTTTTTTTTATGTGATAGTCTTTGAAGGAAGGAAATCCCACATCCCAGCAGTAACAACTAACTAACAAACACTTATCATGCAATGATGGAGACACGTGTATCTCGATCGTACGGAAAGGGCAACACAAGACCACCACCTTGTTATGTAACGAGGAAAATTCCGAAAATGGAAAATCACAGTAATTAAAATTACTCGTCATGGATATCCACGATACACGTGTCGCGTGGAAAGGCCTCCACGTCATCTACCGTGTCACTATGAGTCGGTTGGTAACCTCAGTTGCAGCCTCATTTTTCAGCTAAAAAAAAAAAAACCAACGGACCGTCTCGTCTCCCCCACATACCTTTCCTTTTCTTTTCACTGAGAAACAAAAAGAGAGAAACAGAAGCAACGATAAATCCAAACTCTCTTTTCGTTCATTCTCGCATTTTTCCGCGAAACCGCTGCTTCGCGATTTTCTTTCTGCCGTAGAGCTTAAGGTAAATCGTTTCATCACGTTACCTTCCGCCAAATGAGAATTTGCGGTTCTCAAATCCGTTGCGTGCAATAGGGTTCGTGAAGCCTGAATCTGAAGCTTCGCGGACATGGCTATGCTCCGCAAATTGTTCTTCCGCAAGCCTCCTGATGGCCTCCTCGAGATCTGCGAGAGGGTTTACGGTACTTTCTTTCCTTCTCAATTTCTGAAAAAATGATTTCTCAATTCAATATGATTCAAGGAACAACATCACGTATCTGTTTGATTGCTTGGAAATGTGACAGTGACACATGAATTGAATTTGGAAGATAATATTTTCAATTTATGGATTTAACTTATTATTATTAAGACTTAGGAGTTAGTTAGTGATTGTTACTGGAATTGACAATTAGCATTCACTGGGAATGTAGTTTTTGATTGCTGTTTCACCACTGATGCTTGGAATGAAGAGACTTACAAGGTGTACATGGATGGGATAGTTGGTCAACTTAGGGAGAACTTGCCTGATGCTTCGATTCTGATTTTCAATTTTCGTGAGGAGTATACCAAGAGTCAGATGGCAAATATCATGTCTGAGTATGACATTACCATCATGGACTATCCTCGGCATTACGAGGGTTGTCCCGTGCTCAAAATGGAGCTCATCCACCACTTTTTGAGGTCTAGCGAAAGCTGGCTCTCGCTTGGGCAGCACAATGTGTTGTTGATGCATTGTGAACGTGGCGGTTGGCCCGTTTTGGCTTTCATGTTGGCTGCATTGTTGATTTATAGAAAGGTTTATACCGGGGAGCAGAAGACTTTGGATATGGTTTACAGGCAGGCTCCACATGAGCTTTTGCATTTGTTGTCGCCGTTGAATCCTATCCCTTCCCAACTGAGGTATCTTCTGTATGTTTCCAGGCGGAATGTGGCTTTAGATTGGCCTCCCCTGGACAGGGCACTCATGTTGGACTGCATCATTCTCAGATTATTCCCAAACTTTGATGGGGAAGGTGGTTGTCACCCCGTGTTTAGAATTTATGGACAGGATCCCTTTAGTGCTGCTAAACATCCAAAAATGTTGTACTCGACGCCAAAGAGAAGCAAAAATGTCCGGACCTATAAGCAGGTACGTGAATTTACCTTGTTTTCAAAGGATTGCTCTGAGTTCTCGGCCCTCCTCTTTTTAGAATTTTCAGTTTGTTGTTGATGTTATTTTGGAGCCTGTACTTTATAGTTTATAGGAGTCATGCACTGAATGCATATAGCGTGAAAACTATCATACTTACATTTTTTAATATAAAGATAATTGTTTTTTGCTGATAAAATACTATGGTGTTACTATTATTTTTGCCAAAAAAAGCTTGAAATCTGTCAGTGGCTAGATTCTTGTATTACTTTCGACCTCATAAATTGTGGGAAACAGGATCTGAGATGTAACGGGAAAAATCTCTTTATTTTTCTCTTTCAGTGATGCTTTCATTTAAGGTCATTTTGACTTGTAGAATACTTTGTAAACTGTCTTGTACAATTCAGACTGTTTAACCTTAAACATTAAAAAGTTATAAACCATTCAATTGCTGCTCTGACTTGTTTCTATAGATATTGAGTCAAACTTGAGTAGTTATGTTTTGATAGCTTGAACCTTGGAACATATGAATATTGTGACATCGATGAATGGCTAGTGGTTATTTATTTCTCCTTGACAAATATTGAAGCTTCATTTAATGCTAGTCTTAGTCTTTATCCAAGAGGCTGCACTTGACATCCATAAACCCAAAATATAAAAGGAAAAAGAGGGGGAAACACTTAAAAGAAGAAAGGGGAAATAAGTTTGTATAATCTATGTTCAGCATTTATAAGAGATTCTAGTCAAATTTCAATACACCTTATGCATCTAAGCCTTACAAGGGCCAATATAAATCAGAATTGGCCCATCCTCTTTAAATTGTAATAAATATATTTGTATGATGAAATGTTGTTTGCTGTTCTAAAAGATATGTTGATAGACTTATTTATTCTTGCCAGCAAGATGGACTGGAATCTGATCTAATACTCTGTAATTGTTACACAAATTTTTGCTATTGTGTTGCAGGGAGAGTGTGAACTTATTAAAGTCGATATTAATTGCCATATTCAAGGTGATGTTGTCATTGAGAGCATTAACTTGAATGGTGACATGGAGCGTGAAAAGATGATGTTCCGAGTTATGTTCAACACAGCTTTTGTTAGATCTAATATTTTGATGCTTGACCGTGATGAAATTGACATTTTATGGGATGCTAAAGATCATTTTCCAAAAGATTTTAGAGCCGAGGTACAACTTTTTTTTACTATAATCATCATGTTTTTTTATTGTATATTCCTAACATTGAATTTATTTTTTGGTTTACGTTTGTTTTAAGATCCTTTTCTCAGAGATGGATGCTGCAGCAGCAATTATAGCGGATGGTACCTCATGCTTTGAGGAGAAAGAAGGACTGCCAATGGAAGCATTTGCCAAGGTTCAAGAGATCTTTAGTCATGTAGACTGGATGAACCCTAAGGCTGATGCTGCACTAAATGTGCTCCAACAGATAAGTGCTTCAGCTATGAATGACAGGTCAGGTACAGTTTCTGCTCCGCACGTGGAAAATGGCACTCTATTGCATGAAACAAGTCCTATAACACCTCAGGGGAATTTGAATGAAGTAAGACAGTCTTCATTCTCAACTAAGAGATCCCCAGATAATGACATGAGTAGAAAAGAGGATAAGACCAACAAGGTCAAGGGTATTCCACAAAAGCCTGGTACATCTAACACCGAACATCAAGACACAGCCAGATCTTCTGAAACAACCTTGGAATCCAATAAATGTCCAACCGAATCTACAAATCATGACATAAAACTACAGGCACCTCATCATGCCTTATCTTGTTCTGTTGATACTTCTTTTTCCCCTCGAACACCTCCTTCACGGCCTCAATCCACTAGTGCTAAAGAAATTCATGATTCTCCTTGCCGAACAGAATCGCCTCCTTCTCATATTTTGCCTTCACAATCAAAACACCAACCACAAGACAGAAATCATTCATCTATTTCAATTCCTCCACCCGGGACCCAATTTTCATCTACTTTTCATAGTAAGTCACCAGCTGACACCATTTCCCATTCTTCAGCTTCAACAATTACTTCAACTCAGCCATCTCCTTCACTTTCTTCCAAAGATGTGAATGAGATTCCTCCTATTAGAACAAGATTAGAGTCTTTCCCTTTGCGACCTCCAACTCCACCACCTCCTCCTACACCTCCATCAAAGGATCATAGATTAGTTCAAGCTAGACCTCCTCCTTCAAAGAATAAGCTACATGTTAAAGAGGGAGCCCCTTCTTCTCCTCTATCTCCTATGAATGTAGAGCCATGCATTAGAGATGGATCCTCTCCTCCCCCTCCCCCTCCTCTACAAGAGGAGCAACCTATTAGGTTTAAACCTCCTCCACCTCCACCGCCTCCTTGTCTCTTTGGGAAAGTTGAAGGTTCTACTATAGCACCACCACTTTCCTCAGATCACACTAATCTTTCATTACAAAAATCTCCACCTCCACCTCCACCACCTCCGCCCCCTCCTGCAGCTCCAGCTCCTCCTGCAGCACCAGCTCCTCCACCTCCTCCACCGCCTCCAGGAGCACCTCCTCCTCCTCCTCCTCCTGGAGCACCTGCTGCTCCACCGCCTCCAATTCCCTTCGGTAAAGGTGGTCTAAAACCTGGCAGTCAATTTCCATCGTCTCTTTCTGCAGGTACAACAGGGCCTCAATCTAGTTCACCAGCTGGTTCAAAGGGACGGATTTTATCACGTACAATTACCTCAAAACATAACACCAAAAAATTGAAGCCATTGCATTGGTTGAAACTATCTAGGGCAGTGCAAGGAAGTTTGTGGGCTGAGACACAAAAATTTGGTGAAGATTCCAAGTAATGAGGATTGGCTATGGAGTTTCATTTCTTATGACAGTTTATCCTTCTATTATCTAGTGTCTCAACTTCCTCTCCTTTTATTACCTTAATGTAGGGCCCCAGAGATTGATATGTCAGAGCTTGAGAGGCTCTTCTCAGCAGCAGTCCCAAATTCAGGTGCTGCCAAAAAGTCAAATGTCCAAAGCTCAGCTGGCCCTAAATCTGATAAAGTGCAATTGGTAATTTTGCTTCAGTTTGCAGTAGCGCTTGAGACTGCTTACAGATATTTTACGTAATCTATTATCTGAATGTGATGGAAAAATGAAAAAAATGTTATAGTTCTCTGTATTACAACCAGGGTTTACCGTTTTATGTTGGTTCTATATAACCATAAAGTTGTAAATTGTGTCATCTGACAGATTTTCATTGATGGAAACTTGTGTAGTTGACAAATAGAAGCATAAAAATTTCACAAAATTAGTTTCGAAAATTTTAGTTGATACTATTATAAACCAGTAGTTTCTCCCTTTCACATATTATAAAACTATAAGAGTTCACTTGTATAGTGCAATATGGGAAATAACAAGTGTTTATATGTGTACTGTAGTTCATAAAATAGTTTCTATTAATTATTGTTCTCGTTTATATATATTGTGTGGCCATGACACAATTATTATCCTTATGATTGATTTACATTGATATTATTACTCCTTGCAGATTGAGCATAGGCGAGCATATAATTGTGAAATCATGCTTTCAAAAGTGAAAGTGCCATTGCATGATTTAATGGTAAGATTGAATTACATTTATGATCTCTAATAATGTAGTAAACAAAACCAAATACTATTATTAAATAATATGGATTGCCTGTTGATAAGAAAACTATGATTTGATTGACAATTGAACGATAGCTTTGTTCTTTTGATTCGGAGTCTATCTAGAATTTATTAGTGATTTGTTTTCATTCGAAACTATGAATGTTGACATCAGTAGTATAGAACTAAAGAAGTTGGTATACTTGTTCTTCTGCTTCTCATCATGTTCTTGTTTTTAATGTACCTCTAAATAGTATTACCTCCTTGTTGGACATTGGTGATAGAAAATTTCCCTCTTCCAGTTTATAGTTCTCTTTCATACAAATGAAGGCCTGCATGTTTCTACGTAATTCGTTTCTTTTAAACTTGTACTCCACTACTCGTGTAGCATATTGAGGGCTTGTTGGTTTATGTGTGTATAAATTTGGTAAGCGTTTTTCTTTAAAAATATATTTTAAAAATTTTATAATAATTATGTAACTTTTACAAGAAAAGCAAAAAACTAACAAAATGTCATTTTAGTTCTTTTAAATAGTAAATCTTAAAGTAAATTACAGTAATACCCCTCAACTTTTATCAAATTACACATAATTCTACTCTTTTTTATTTTTCCCACACTAACCTCTAATTAAATTTAAAACATTACACTAACACTTCCTATATGTTTAAAAACATTACACTTGCATTTCTTTCAAACCTTACACTAATACAAAAGCTGCAAAAGTAATAGTTAAAAATGATGCATGTCTAATTACACTAAATTTCAGAGTGTTGCTGTAATTTACTCTAGAAAACTCTATATCATAGACTCTCTCTTTTAAGCGTACACTAAACTAGGCTTGACATTAGTAAATTAATAGGAATTGTTATTTTAATGTGGGAAAAAAAATATGAATAATTGTTCTGTTCTGTGATTTTGGAAGATATGCTGTTGAGGGGCACAGTTTCTTGGTGTTGGATTGAAAATTAAACTTAAGGAAAAATGTCTATGGTTTTATATGAAATATCTGTAAAATTTTTAACAATTTACTCAAACCCTTTTTTCTGTTTTATAGTTCAGTCTGTACAGGCTTTGTACTCACCCTATGACTTTTGTACTCACCCTTTTCTTTTCTTAATGCATTTGGGTTGTGCTGCAAATTATGGGTAATGGCAAGGGTGTCAACTTTGTTGTGATGCTTGTCATTATAGTGATCCTTCTGCACATCTCTTTGGAATCATCTAGTTGGATAAGTGCTGAGTTTTTATTCCTTAATAACGGGTTGTTTGAAATATTCACAGAGCTCAGTGCTAGCACTGGAAGAGTCAGCACTAGACACTGATCAGGTTGAAAACCTCATAAAGTTTAGTCCTACGAAAGAGGAGATGGAATTGCTCAAGGTTGGAAGAGTAATTATGGTTGATAGTAATGCCTAGTTCAACTTATAATGAATCTCCTCTATCTTCTTCAAAATTTCATAACTCCATTTATTCTTACACAGGGTTACACTGGGGAAAAGGAGAAGTTAGGAAGATGTGAACAGGTATCTAGCGTTTAACAATTTTTGGCTTAGTGCCTATATTTTGGATCTCTTCTGTTAGTGTACAAGATGTATGAATATTTAAATTTTAGTATTGCTTACACTTAACACAGTTTTAAGCATAATTGTTATCTTCAATGGTGGAGACTGCATTCTACCTTCCTTGTCATGTATCTGAACTATATTTTCATAAATTCTTCATTTCAGTTCTTAATGGAATTGATGAAAGTACCACGGGTGGAATCCAAGCTCAGAGTTTTTTCGTTCAAGATTCAATTCAACTCTCAGGTTGAAATATTGCTATTTTCATGCATCCTTACAGGAAAAAATGGATTTTAAATTGATTTCAAGTTTGACCTTGTTAATATTTTTATGTAGGTTTCTGACCTTAGAAATAACCTGAGTGTTGTGAATGCTGCAACAGAAGAGGCATGATATCTTCCTTTTTACTGAAAAATGTTTTTGCAGCATGTGTTCCTTGCTTTCCCTTTTTTTTTTTTTAACGGGAAATAACATTTGGGTGTTGCGATTTTGCTTCCTTTTTCAGATCAAGAATTCATTCAAATTAAAGAGAATAATGCAAACAATACTTTCTTTAGGAAATGCTTTGAACCAAGGAACTGCCAGGGGTATGTTTAAACAAATATAACATAGATGGATGCAACATGAATCATTCAACATGATCTTTTATGTGTAAATACATGTTAGGAACCCATAATTGATAAGAATGAAATTTATTGAATACTAGAAAAGAATAGAAAATAGGAGAGCATTCTCTCATCAATGGTCTCCTCTTGACAAACGATTACTCCTTTCACAAAAAGCCAATCCTCAATTTACCTTTCTCCAATCCTTTTTCCCCTATATACAACTAATTAAACGCTCCTAACTAACCAGTCTACATCGTAACTATTTCCTTTCTCCTTATATCCTAAAATAATACACCTTTGTTTTCTTTCCCATTTGTACTTGGTTTGTTATTTTTTTACCCAACCAAATTGTTATAATAAACTGTTGCTCAATTAGTGTTTTTTCCCTTTTCTGTTGGAGGGTAAGTCTAATGCTCCTTTGTTAATCAATTTTTTAAAAGAACCATTAGTGATCTGCACCCATTCATTCTTCAATAATGATTTTCCCTTACTTTAAATATAAATTATTTCTTTATTAATCCTCCATATTACCATTTTAATACGGTGAACAACTTAACATCATGCTCATCTATGTTATTACTACATCAACTAACAATTTGACATGTGAACACCAATTAAGAGGAGTTTAGCTAAAACTAATCTAAATTTGATGAATACATTTCTTTTTCCCTTGACCTAATCAAATATGATGATGCTAAAACTTTTGGACTTTGGCATTTTGGTCTCCTTGGATATAAGCTCCTCTGAAATGTTACTTATGGTTAGCAGGATAAAATATAGATATTCCATTAATTTTGGTATTCTAAATAAAAACAAAATAAATCTAGGGGATTGAAAAGTGGCCTGTTATTTAAAAATTTGTAAATGTTTACAGTATTTCATTAAAAAAATGTAGCTAGATATATTATGATGAATGAATTCCATTGGAACCATTGTTTTTTTCTAAATATGTATGCTGAAAACTAAATTCACATTTGCATAATTTTTTTGTTATTATTTTAGCTTCTTGCTTATCATTATTCATTTCTTTTTTATCAATCTCCTATTTTTATATTATCCAATCATCTTTTAGGTTCTGCTATTGGATTCAGATTGGATAGCCTTCTTAAACTCACCGAGACACGTGCACGGGACAGGAAAATGACTCTCATGCATTATCTTTGTAAGGTACATGTTGCTATTTATTACTTTGTGTTTTAGTTTTTCTTTCCTTTTATTAAACAAAATGATTGAGTTTCTTCTGTGCTATGGAGTCACCTCTGGTACAAAGTTGGGGCAAGATGGTGCTTTTTTCTTCTGATATTAAGATTATTATGCTTTTCATATTTAAGCATTAATGTGATACTGTGAGTACACATAGGTGCTAGAAGACAAACTACCGGAAGTTTTAGACTTCTCCAAGGATCTTGCTAACCTAGAGCCAGCAGCAAAGGTTCTGGACTTCTCAAATGTTCTTCAGTTTATTATGTTGACAGGCATTGTAATAACACTGACTTAAATAATTTGATCCAGATCCAATTGAAGTTTCTGGCTGAGGAGATGCAGGCTATAAACAAAGGATTAGAAAAGGTGGAACAGGAACTATCAAGCTCTGAAAATGATGGGCCTATATCAGAAACTTTCCGCAAGGTATAAGCATCATGCCTTCAGAACATCATCTTACTTATTTGTGAAGTGTATGTATATGATATATTTCGATTAATTAAAGTCAATAGGGTTTACAATCATTATGAGAGAGAGAGAGGAGAGGGGGGGGGGGGGCATGCAAACAGGGTGGCAAGCAGAGGGAGATGAGGGTGTTTTAGATCATTCACCTTTTGGGGGATGCAAATAGAAAAAATGGAGGGTGCAAAAAGAAAATCCCCACAGATTATATAAACATAATAACATAAATAAGAAAATCATTTTAATCTCTAGAAACACCTACACGGCTCCGCATAGATTTAAAATCCACAAGGCCATATGAACTCACAAGTCACAAAATAAACACTTCAGCTTTAGTCGACATTTGCAGCAAAACAAATATCGACCAAGACCAAAATAGCCCCAAAACCCATAACCCAGTCAAAAAACAGAGAACTTCCTTCACCTTCTTGTGCAACAAGATGAAGAGAAAGAAGCACCTTGAAACCCTCTTGAAATTAGAGGGAGAGAGAAAAAGTCCCCAATAGGGATCCTAACAAGAAAAAGGACAAACAGAATAAGCATCCTGAACAGGCAGCAGTGGTGAAGGTTGAAACAGAAAAGGTACAGAGAACTAAGAAGCAGCATCTACTAGGCGCCAGTGAGCTGTTTGATTCTTTTAAAGAGTGCGAGTGTGTTTTGGAAGACAATTTATCGCCAGTGAGCTTACACATTTTGGGCAATTTCTCCCTGCATATCTGGAATTTCGCCTGCACTCCATTTCAGAGATGTATTTTTTACTTCGGAATGGACTTTCCGGACGTGGAATATGAAGGTGCAGGAAGAAATTAGGGGAGAAATTATGGGAATGCAGGGAAGAAATTCCACACATTTTGAACACACAAAAGTAGATTGGGCTTCAGATGACAAATAAGATATTGGGCTTTTTGGGGAAATTGCACTTATGGTCAACTTGAGAGAGTTTCTTTTGCCACCTATCAAAATTTTTAATGACACGTACTGATAATTTAAACTCCCAAAAATGCCCCTCCACTTTTTAAACTCCTAAAAATGTCTACTACTCTACGGATCATGCCATGCCATTTGGAAGTCTTCGTGCACACAAGCTTCTTTCACTATTAATAAGTTTGGGCATTCCGGATGAGTTCATTCCATGTTTAGATTTGGGATTGCAATATACTTATATATATTTTACAGACATGACAGTTCGATTTGTAATATATTACAGATATGCTGGTCCGAATTGCAATATATTACGAACATGCAGCTCCAAATTGTAATAATTTATGCATTATGGATTGATCCGGAGGGTTTATATTTGTTTTTTTGGATTAGTTGGTTCATAGATAAAAGTTTACTCACCTATGGATGAAATCATCTGTATCAAAAGTTTACAAATATGCTGGAATATGTTAAAATTTAAATTATTCTAGATTACTCAATGTGGAGCCTTCTAGACGTTTGATTCAGATCATGTCATCCATAAACCGCAAAAACAAGAAAAAAATATTTAAAAAATGGTGAAAACAAATAGGATAAAACCGTACATAATGCAAAAAATTATGTTAACAGTTATAAAAAATGAACGTAAAGAAAAAATGTAGCAAAAACAAAACATATTACAAGAAAAGAACAAGAAAATTTACCTTCACTCTCTCAATTGTTCGCAAGAAACTGAAGAAAAGCTCAAAATAAACAGAAACTAGCAAGGCACAGACACGGTGACGAGAAAAAATGGTAAAAGTAGACTTTTTGAAGATTTTAAAAGTGAAAGACATCTTGGGTAGTTTATAATATTGGTAGCTGTAATTAGAAATTGGGTAGGTGTAAAAAGAAAATTGTTGAAAATATCCCTCTATTTCCCCATTTTTACAAGTCAAATCACAATCCTACCCCATCCTACCAAAATGGTTTCAATCATATACTTGGGATTGCAGAGGCAGTGAAAAATTGTAAGATTGTGTGACCTTATGATCATGATAGCTGATAGCAATTTTGATCGTTATGTTTGTCTGTGATTGATCTAATTTGAGAGTTTGCTAGTTCTAACTTTAGGAGAATGTGAGACAGATTAAAGTTGTGAATTACTTTTCTGTTTGTTAAAAACTATAATAATTACATGCACTGTCAGTCTTTAACTTCATTTTTTTACCACAGAAATTGAAAGTATTCCTCGGTTCTGCTGAAGCTGATGTCCGTTCATTGGCTTTACTATATTCTGTCGTGGTAGGCTTTCTACAAATACTAGATCTTTTGAAACCATATAAAGGATATGCTTTACTTGGAGAGTGTATGTTTACAGGGTAGGAACGTAGATACATTGATTCTCTATTTTGGTGAAGATCCATCTCGTTGCCCATTTGAGCAAGGTGTGTTGCTGTTTAAACTTAAAATATTGTGCTCTTTCTGGACAGCTGATTTATGTGAACACCATCTAATTTGACTTATGTTAATTATATCTTTAGCCTTGAACTTAACTAAAAATATACCTTCTCAAAAGAGCATGGATCTATTTATATGCGAGTGATAATATTTTTTTATGAACTACCTTTATTTTTAGCTTCCCAACTATCAATTGGATACTGCATTCTGAAACTAAACTGATAATATCATGGTATGCAAATTCTGGAACCAGCATGCAAGGCTTTACTATGATTCCTTTTCGGGAAGAAATCATAAGTGCACTCCCACCTCCCATTGTGTGCTGATATTGATGCCTCAACTTGTACTTTCATGCTACTAATTCTTATAATTACTTTGAATTTTCTGTAGTTGTGTCGACTTTACTCAACTTTACTAGGATGTTCAACAAAGCCCATGAAGAAAACTGCAAGCAGCACGAGCTTGAAATTAAGAAAACAACAGAAACCGAGAAAAAGAAATGTGAATCAGAAAGAATTTTACCTACAGCTATCCGGACAGGCAATGTCAAATAGACCCTACTAGCTTTGAGAATCAGTATATACTCTGACATGACTAGAAATTTGACTGGACAAAAAGGGGGTCTGGTGTGTGGTGTTTTTGAAGAGCATGTATAGTGACAAAGTAGTAGTGTAGCTGACATTGATAACCAAAATGAAGAGAACTGCATTACACTAGACTAGGTAACCCTTTGAACCCATAGCTCGCCGTACATCTTTTATTGGTTCTCCTTCCTTACAGTAATTATTCTATTTAATAATTTTTAATTATAGCAGAAATGGTGTGTCATTTACCATCCAACCTGTATATATCTTCCTCTTCCCTCTCGGCTCAGGAACTGTGATTGTAAGTATTCCAGGAAACCTGGACATTCGTTATTATTTTGTCTCTCTCCCTCAGGCTTGGTTCTCTCTGTTAGCAACATTGTTTTCACTTATGCAATGCAATGCTTGATTTCTTCTTGTATAGATATGGATTTTTCCCTCTAACTAAATATCTTCTTAGGTGCCCCAAAAGCAAAGGAAATTTCTTGCTCGGTGTTATTGAATGTGTACTATCCCAGCTATAACACTTAAATATTGCTAAAGTTGCAATTATGGCTCACATAATCAAGGTGAAATATATTAATACCAGATTATAGAGTATGGAGCAATCTAAAAATTTCACCTAATAGTCCTTTGCTGTTAGTTACTCCCTGTTTTTGTACACCCAAAAGTCTTATCTGTTAGGAATTGAGACTAATGATAAACATAAACACTTTTTCTCTTAATCCACTATGGTGTCTTTGAGGACAAAAGTGTGACGGATCTATTGAGTTTCAAAGTGCATTGTGAGACTAACAATGTCGTCTTTACCTTTGAATGGGGAGTTTGTTTCAATATACTTAAAAATTTTATATCGTTTAGAAATTGAAAGCAATGATTATTTATAAATATCTTTCTTCCTTAATTTAATGACATTTTTAAGACAAAACTTTAAGAGACAATACGTCAAGCACAATGATTCTATTAATATTGCTTTATTATTGGTAGGAACTTAAATTTGATGAAAGAATAATCAATGACATTTAAATATTTTCAGACTAATAGACATTTAGACATTTAAATATTTTTGGACTAATAGTAAGAACATTACTTAAATTTGATGAAATGATAATTACTAACAGATAATAAACTTATGTAAGAGTGAGAGAAGAAAATTGCAACAAGAAAAATATTCAAAAAATCTCAGCGATTAAGAGATGAGAAAGAAAAAAAATGACAAATAATGATTAGCGGTTATAGCTTTTAAGTATAAAATTATATAAATTATTTAATACTTTTTTAATGTGAGTCGAGTCAACTCTTAACTTGTTGATCTTATGATCTTTTAATTTAATTAAGTCAATGATCGAGCTGAGTTTGATAATATTGTTCATAACTATTACCAAACAGAATTCATAAAATTAGTTTTTTATTGACTTTGCAGGTTTTTTTCTAACAATTTCTTTTAGTTTCTTAAGAGTAAATCTTTCCCTAAAATATGTAAGAGATATGGAATAGGTAATAGATAGGTTCTTAAAATATATTTTTGACTTTTTAATCTCTAAATGCTAGTGATTATATATATTTAAAAACAAAAAAAAAATCTGATTTCCTCTTTATAGTGAATAACTTTTACTTTCTCCTGAGAAATAAACCTCATTGGGAGTTCTTATTTTGCAAGGAGAATTTTTCTTTCAAGTTTATTTGACAAACGAAATTCAACAAAATATATATAAATCAAATGTAAGGTAAAGAAAAACTCTAACCATGAATGATAAACTTAGATTAATAGAATAAAATATGCATTAGAGCTCAGGACAAAGTTAAATCAAGACCCTAACCAAAAGAACCTAACCTTCTATGGAGGTGGAGGGCATAATTGATGGTATGGAGTTACAAAATGGGATGTACATGGGGGTGAAGTGGAGGTAGAATATGTAGGAATAGAGAAATCTTAGTCTCACACTGCTTCTCTTCACCTTCGCAAAACGCAACTTTTTCTATTTAAAATGAGATTTTGTTTGCGCACTGACGTTGGGCATCAAGAAGCAAAAAAAACTCTTCTCGGCGTTGGATGCTAGCTGCAAACTTTCACTTCTTCCAATGCTTCTTCTAGCCAACTTCAAAAACCTGAATCAAATAATGAAAAATTAGAAAATAAAGGTAAAATGTGGAGAAAAGTAAATATGTAATAAATTTTTCTAAATATAAAATTTTGTATAAAAAAGAGGAAAACAATGCTTTAAATAAGTTGGAATAAGAATAATTATACTATTTTACTTATATTATAAAAGGTAATTTATGTAGTTATAAAGGGACATATCTAGAGAGAAAATCAAATTTTGAGAAGAGCAAATCCTAATCATTGAGAGAGGAGAGATAAAAATATCCAAAAAATTTCAACCAACAAGAGAAGAGAGAAAAAAATAACATATAATAAATGCTGAAAGAAAGAGAATGAATGGTCAATATCAACAATTAATTTTTATTTTAATGGTTGAGATTTTCTACTCTAACTCTCATATAAATTTTGCTTTCTCACTAGATATGTTCATATATATATATATATATATGTATTTTAATAAATATTATTTTACTAAATTTATATATATATATATAATATGTTATATATTTGTTTAATAAAATATTATATATATATATATATATATATTTATATATATAAAACGAGACTTATAAATATCTTTTAATTTTAACAATAATGATTAACTCTTATTATTTTTAAGTATAAAATTATAAATTATTTTATATTTTCTTAATTTGACATGTGATTCTATAACCCCCTTAACTCGATTAAATCGATGACCGAACCGAGCCTAATAATACTGTTCATAATCATTACCAAACCAAGAATATCATTCAGAAAATTAGTTTTTTGTTGACTTTGCTAATCTTTTTGTAACAATTTCTTTTAGTTTATTAATGAGTAAACCCTTCCCTACAATATGTAAGAGACATAGATGATGTAACAGGTAGGTTTTTAAAAGATAACTTTGACTTTTTAATCTCTGAATGCCAGTGATTATATATTTCAAAAACAAAAATTGTGATTTTCTCTTTTATAGTCAATGAGTTTCACTTTCTTTTGATAAGTAAAACTCATGGAGAGTTCTTCTCATTTTACAAGTAAAATTCATCTCCCGAGTTCATTAGAAATGAAATTCAACAATATATATATATATATATATATATATATATATATATATATAATATATATAAATCAAATGCAAGGTAAAAAAAAATTCTAACAATGAATGATAAACTTAGATTAATAGAGTAAAATATACAATAGAGTTCAAGACAGTTAAATCAAATCCCTAACAAAAAGAACATAGCCTTCCATGGAGTTGGAGAGCATGATTGATGGTAGAGGGTTACAAAATAGGATGTAAGTGAGGTGAAGTGAAGGTAGAATATGTAGGAATAAAGGAACCATAGTATGATGTCGCTTCTTGTCACCCTCGTATAACACAACTTTTTCTATTTAAAATGGAGCTCTATTCACATACTGGCATTAGGAGCCAAGAAGAGAAAAATAACATCTCTTAGGTTTATGGGCGATGAGTGACCACGTGGCTGTTGCTGGGCGTTAACCAACGATGGACAGCTACTCTTTCACCGTTGGAAGCTAGCTCTAGACTTCCACTTCTTCCAACACTTCTTCTAGCCAACTTAAAAAACCTGACTCAAATAATGGAAAATCAGAAATTAAAGGTAAAATATGCACAAAATTAAATCTGTAATAAATTTTTCTAAATATTAAATTTTTGTATAAAAAAGAGAAAACAGAGCTTTAAGTAAGTTGGAATGAGGATAATTGCTCTTTTTACTTATACTAAAGTGGGTAATTTAGGTAGTTATGAGAGGTCAAATCTAGTGAGAAAGTCAAATTTATATAGGAGTGAGAGAAGCAAATTCCAACCACTGAGAGAGGAGAAAAAAGAATATCTGAAAAATCTCAGTCATTAAGAGAGGAGAGAGAAAAAAATTATATATAACAGTTGCTGAAAGAGAGAGAATGAGTAGCCGACCTTAACCATTAATTTTTATTTCAATGGTTGAGATTTGTTGTTGTCACTCTTATATAAATTTTGTTTTTTTCCTAGATATGCCGTCTTTATGTATTTTCATAAATATATAGTTTATTATATATATATATATATTTAATAAATATGTAGATATATAACTAATTATGCCCCACACACACACACATATATATATATATATATATATATATATATATAAGCGAGACTTGAATAAATGTCTTTTAATTTTAATAATAATGATTATTTGTTATTGTTTTTAAGTATAAAATTATAAATTATATTATATCTTTTTAATTCGAGCCGACTCAACTCTTGACTCTTGAGTTGACTCTTGATTTTAAGACCCCTTAACTAGATTGTGTTTGATGATTGAGCTAAGTCTGATAACATTGTCCATAATCATTATGAAACTAAGAACATGATTTATAAAATTAGTTTTTCGTTGATTTTTGTGACCTTCTTTTTTAACAATTTCTTTTAGTTTATTAATGAGTATACCCTTGCCTAAAATATGTAAGAGATATGAAAGAGGTAATAGATAGGTTCCTAAAAGATACTTTTTACTTTTTAATCTATGAATATTAGTGATTATATATTTCAAAAACAAAAATTGTGATTTCCTCTTTTATAGCACAACATTGGATAAAATGGAACAAGAAGAGGAGGTGGCTAACGAGGAACATATAAATCCAACAACTAGTATTGATTGGTAAAAGAGTTTAGGAACATAACGAAGAATCTTAGTTTCATAAGTCATAAAATAACAATAGTTTAGGAAATAGTTTAATTAGTATGCACATATAGTGTAAAAAAGTTTTATACTGATGTTCAATTAAAATTCTTTATTTATATGACTTCTAAAATATTGATTAGTAAAGTTAACAAATTTACCATAAATGAAAGGTTGTGATATAATATTATCATAAAAGTTTTTACCGTAACCGTGTATAATCCTTTCTCTCTTGAGGAAATGTAATAAAAAGGAGTGTGAGTTACATACTTTCTAAAACATACTTTTTATTTTTTAATATATTAGTGTGTTTGGTTTAATAAAAAAATGGAAGAAAAAAAAAATCTCTCCTTACACAATATTAGTTTTACTAAATTAATACATTTTTAACATATTACTCAATTAATAAATTTTATATAATTTTATCAAATTATCCTTTTATGATTAAATTTGGAGTTTAATGTCAGTAATTATAATCCTTCTATTAAATTTTTTTTATAACTTTTATTGTCAAAACTGAATTAAAAAAAGAAAAATTAATAACTATTATTCTTACTGTGACACAACAATGTGACAATGCATGTAGATGTGTGAGAGGTATGCTCAGAAAGTGAATTTTCCACAACAATGTGTCTAAGATGTGGAAGAGAATGAAAAACATTTTAATTACATATCATGTTTGGTTGAATAAAGTTGAGGTGTTTATCGATTATAACAAACCCAATAATCCAAATCAAAATCAATTAAATCGGCTCAAGATCTTTTGATTAGGTCAGAATCAAATGGAATCAATTAAGACTGTCTTAATTGGTTTGATTCATGGATTTATTTCAAAATCTAAAACCAAAGCAAACTAAACCAATCAAACGTATTTACATATTTCTTTTGTTATTTTTTATTGTTACTTTTTGTTAAGTCAACTTCCAATTGTTGTTTTCCCACCTATACTAATGAACTATTAAATATAAGTAATTATGCATGTAAATTTTGTTAATTGTCTGGGTGTTAAACACTTTATTATTTTAAAATAAAATTATTAATTAGATTTATTTGGCTTAATTTATTGTATTTTTAACACTTGTATTCTTTATTTTATATAATTACCATATTATCTATTAATATCAGAATAAATTGCTTTTTTAAAAAAAATTATTTTTATTTATGAAATTCGAACCAATTGAACTAATTAAAATTATTTGTTAAGATTTTTTTTTGTCAAAAATGAAACGAAACTAACTCATGAAAATCCCAAGAAAAAATAGCTCTATTATTTGGTTCATAAGTAACAAAACAAGTTTTAAAATTAATTACTTTTTTATTTGTATTATATTTTTAAAGTCTATTTAATTATTTATTTATATACAACTTATATTGCCTCTCTCACGTTTCTTTGTCTTTAAAAAAATGTTTGATGTACGTGCATATCACAAATTTATTGATGGTTCCACACTATGTAAATGAACTCTATCTTAATACACTTTCTCTTTCCCAACTCTTTCACATTTCTGTAAGATGAGGAATTGAGGATATAAGATGGGATATGATAAAAAAAACAGTGTTATACAAGTTTATGAATATTATTAACTAAAAAAGAATTTTATATGATGCTCACACACTCATTAGCATGCTACAATTGACCAGTATTCGTATAGTTTGCAAATGCCCATACCTATTGATGTGCCAAAGAACCGTCTCGGCTCTCGAGTCTCTTGGGAACAATTTCTACTTCCAAATAATAATGAATTCAGTGTGATTATTATTTAAACCCCATGTCAAGGAATGGATTATAAGGAAAGAAAAACAAAAATAGAAAATAAGAGTAATTTTCAAAACTATGAAGCATGTGACAAGAAAATTAAGAAATATGTGATTGAAATTATATTATTAAGTGATTATGAATAATTACACTATGTGTAAAAGATAAATAAAAATAAAAATTATATAAATAAAAAGTAATTATTATTTTATTAATTATTATAGATTATATATATATATATATATATATATATGTATGTGAATGAGTAGTTACATTAAAGAATAAATTAAAAAAATGTGCACACTAAAAAAATTATTTTTTTATTAATTGTTATAAATAATATGTAAAAAAAAAATTAATAGCGTGCATGACATTGTACACTAGTATTATCTTTGTTTTTTCGCTTTTGTTTTATTATGTAAGCATCTAAAAAATACATTATAAAATTAAAAAGCAATTTTAATTGCGTTAAAAAATATTTTTTATCCGATAACCATTTCAACATTTTATTAATTGTTATAAATAATATGTAAAAAAAAAATTGATAGCGTGCATGACATCGTACACTAGTATTATCTTTGTTTTTTCGCTTTTGTTTTATTATGTAAGCATCTAAAAAATACACTATAAAATTAAAAAGCCATTTTAATTGCGTTAAAAAATATTTTTTATCCGATAACCATTTCAACATTTTATCTCTTTCAATGATGTTAACGAATTTCGTCATATAATAACGGGTAAAACATTTGCATATATTGGGTCAATCCTATTTGTATAAAGAGAAAAAACACTTATTCACAATATTAATAGGAATGTTAATTCGATAATAAAAATACTCTTTATATATATATATATATATATATATATATATATATATATATATATGTATATTAATTTTTCTTATTTGTATAAGATTCTAGTTTTTGATAAGAGGGAAAAAGTTGTGAATTAAATAAAAAGAAAAATTAAATATGTTTTTTACTGTGATTATTAAATTAATCAAGAAAGTAAATTATGTTGGATAGATTCAATGGAATTAGTTCAATGTGGAGAAAACTTTTATATATATGAGTTTTAATTAGAATATACTTTGAAATTTAAGTTAAAAGGAAATTTTAGATAGAAAACTGTAATAGTTAAATATAATTTCAGTCTCTTTTTCTTTCTCAGTTTTCCTTTTCATTGCTTCTCTCTTTCTCACATTTCTTCTACCTTTCCTAGACTTCTCTCCCTTGCATGTGACACCCATAGGTGTTGGATTTAGATGCAATCTCTTTTGTTGTTTCTGGTTCTAAGAGTTAATCCTTATAGGTTTTGAGTGATTTTTGCAGCTAAATTCTTCTTGATACTCAAAATCAACTTTTTTCAGGGAGAAATAGGTAAGATGAGTTTTTTTGTTGATTTTCGTTAATGAAACTATGATTTTTTAATTGAGAAGTTAAGCTATTTGAGATAGCGAGATTTCAATTGTGATTTGAGATAACATGTATGTCAATCGTATGAATAGTTGTATGATGATTCATGATTTGTATAGGGGGTTGTTACATGTGGTAATTGATTTGTGATCCTAGTGTTTTACACCAAAATGATGTACTCAGATAAAAATTGTATATCCATTAGATCCTATGGATGTCAGACATTGGTCAGAATTATCGTATCAATATTGTCCATGCCTAGCTAGTTGTCTGTTGGATCAAGTAGATGCCAGCTGAAAAGGGAAGCCTGAATGGGCACATCAATATTCAAATTCAATGTGTGTTTTCTAAAAAAACGTTGTGTCTTGTGGTTTTATTGAGACATGTGCTTATGTTTAGGAGACTATAAGTGTGTATCACATGTTTGTTGGTGAATTGTGTCATGTTATATGTGTCATGGAATTTATTTATTCTATTTGGGCTTACCCTTACTTATGTGTATTTGTGTTTGACTGCGATGATCGTGTTTTGCAGGGAGTAGATGACAATAGTGGATCTCAAATGCAATAAAGATTGAATTAAGAAGGATGATGATTCTGTCAGGACTAGAGAGTCCATTTAGTTTTATTTAGATTATGTATATTAAGCTATGGTGGAATAATGTAATATGAATATGTTGAATTTTGATGTTTAAGTGCAAGTTATGAAATACTTGTGTGATATGTGCCATGAATATGTAAAATGTTGAAACTAATCAGGATTTACACTATTGTATGTGTAGTGTTAGTTGAGTATGCATGGTATGAATGAGGATATGCAGGATGTAATGTTACAGGTAACTGAGTCCTGAAAGTGTTAGAGAAATTATTGATATTATGCCGCTGATGTTTTGCTATCTACAGGGTTTCGCTAGGCGATAGGTGTTGCCTAGCGAAATTTAGCCTTTGTTACGCAGATTTGTAGCTTTGCACCTCACGAGATGTCTTGCCAAATGCAAAGTTGTCTCAGGTTGAAATATAATTGGATTTGCGCCTAGCGAGAAGTCTCGCTTAGTGCAAATGCCTACCTATTTAGAATTAAACTAGATTTTTCGCTCAGTGACGTGTCTCGCTAAGCGAAGTTCCTTTAGTATAACAATGTATATTACGGTCCTTGCTGAGCGAGCTACTCCATGTTTCACTGAGCGATTGGCTAATGTATGTCATGACTTAGTATTTTAAAGTTTTGAATATACTGGGCTTTTAATTGTACTAAGTTGATGGTTATATGCATAACTATTTTTCTTCAGTATTTTGGGTAATAGATTATGTGAGAATGAATTATTTATTCGTAAGAAATATCGAGGGAAGTATTAGTGTTTGTTTAACAATAGTTTTATAAAACTATTTTCAGTATTTTATTATTTAAAACTAAAAAACTCGTTTGGGTAGTGTTTTCTGAAAATAATTCTGATTTTTTAGTTTTTAAAAACTAAAAAACAGGAACAACTGAAAGTAGTTTTGTTTTTCAGTTTTCTATTTTTGTTTTGAAAATTTAAAATACATTCAGAATATGTTGTTTTTTGCTTTTCATTAATGAAATTTTAATAAATATGAATTTTTTTTCTATTTTTACATATTTAAAACAGTTTTCAAATAACACTTATCAAACAAGTTTTTTTTTTTACGAAAATAGTTTTTGAAAACTATTCTTGAAAACCCTTTTCAAGAACTGAAAAAAAAAAATCAAACCTTAGTATTTTTCTAATATTTTTGGATGTTACAATTTGTGTAAGACAATCTAAAAAAATATTCTTTTTGGGATTGAGAGAATAATTAATTGTCTTATTATCTCATTAACAACATCATTTCAATAGGAAAAAACTTGTATACAAGTCTAGATATTATTACTTAGTGTTTGGAAAAGACATTTTAAGATTTTAAGGAATTTAAAATGTTATTAATTTAAAATTGCTTTGATTTGAATTTCTTTTATTTTAATTTTTTTTTGTTTGAATAAATGAAATGGAATTAGACTTTGAAGACCATTAATCTCAATTTTTTCCCAAGTCAGGCAAATTTGTGAAATGGGTATCTATAAAAAGACCATACAATAAATGACCAGGCAAACATCACCCTTTACCAAACACACATTATTCATATATTATCATTACTATTCCCATCCTTAAAAATTAGAAGGTTAGAGATTTCAGATTCATGAGAAATATGACAAAAAAATAGTACCTAATAAAAGTGTAAATCTCATTTTATAAATTAATTTTGTAAAGTTAAATTAGATTTAATTTAATAATTTTTAATATAATATTAGAATCTATCCTAATAATTTATTATTATTAGACTTTATCGGTCACTATTAGATTCACACACAAATATTAACCTTACAATATCTCCACGCTCAGGATATCCCGTTCAAAATCCGAAGAAAGTTTGGAGACTTTATATCAGCTAAGTGAGGTTACTTTTTATTGACCCTAACGTTTGCATTTTTATTAATATTAATTTTTTATAGAAGAATGGACTATACAGCTAAGTGAGGTCTTTTCACTTTTTTTTAACCAATAGAAACACTTGGATGATATGATTTTTTTTAACCATGCATGGCACTTAAAAATATTAACAGTACATTTCCTTTTCACGTCTTTCTCTCTCAACCAAAACTGTTGCATGGTCTTCATTAATGTTCATGTGACACATATAATTATTGAATTTAAAAATAAAGAATAAATAAATTTGAGCTACACATCATGCAAAAATGACAACCCATATGGAGTATTGGACTATATAGCAACAGGTTCTCTGATTTGTATGTGAGGGTTAAACCAGTGACTTCAGCTTCCTCGGTAGAAGTGATATGAGTGAGAGCCAAGGAATCTATGCATAAAACGGTTTCCTCCTTAACACCCTATTCATTCAACCCCACTCAGTTTACCTTCTCTTTTCCTTTCAGAACACAATCCCTTCATTCTCTCTCTCTCTACGAGCTTGCTTTGCAAGGAGATCCCCATATGGCACCCCTCCAACCGCCATTTCTTCAGCTGAAAGCCTCTTATCCATCAAACCATTACAGTACTGACTGTTAGGCAGAGAGAATAAAGGATATAATTGAGATGGATGTGAGTAGGAGAAGAGTTGGGGTGAGATACAGTGTGGCTGCAGGCTCCGTGTGGGAGAGCAGAATGAAGAGTGATGAATTTGGAGGTGGAGTTAAGGTCTTCTGTGGAGAACCAAGTGCTGAAGATGGAGGCAATGGTTTTGGTGGCACAAGATTGAAGAGAGTCCAAATGGGTGGTGTGGTTGCCACTCGAAAGAGAAAAACTTGGAAATCAGAAACGTCTCAAGGGTTAGACAATAACCAAATTCAAATAGCCAGAGGAAAATCAGAACAATGCAAGGACCTCAATGTTTCTTCTCATTCAATCAAGAAGAGTCCAATTCAGATTAGGAAGATGAAGAATGAAGGAAGCAAAGAGATGGGTGCTTCTGTTTCTGCTGATAAATTAGAAGGAAGCCCAATTCACAATAGAAGGAAAAGATCCGAGGTGGGTGAATCTGGTGAAAGGAATGTTGGGCATCTCAGAAAGAACAAATCAAATCCAGTTAAGACTGCAAGTGCAAACCATTCAGTTGGTGATGGAAATGCAATACAGCTTAGGAAGGACAAGTCAGAGTTGAATCATGTTTTGGATGAATCAAGGAATGAGATTGATGGGTCTGGAAGAGTTGTAATTGACAATGGAAAAAATGCTATTGATGAAAATTGCAAGGATTTTGGTGTGTGCCAAGAGAAGGTAATTTCTAGTGGTTCAGATAATGCGGGTTTTATGAAGCGTTCACTGGGGCATGTTGATGGTGACTCTGATTATGAAGAAGATGAAGAGGAGGAGCTGAAGGCGACAGATAATGAAAGGGTCGATATTGAGATGGAGAAGGGGAGCTTTGATGTTAAGGAAATCAGTCTACCAGAATCCGAGGTTGTAAATGAGCCAGAAAGGAAGGTTGTTGATTTACCGGAACAACAAAAGATTGTCACTGAACCAGAACCTAAAAAGATTGTGAGTACCAAAAGACAATTTCATAAAAAAAATGAAAGGCCAGTGTCTGTCCCTTTAGTTGTAAAGTCATCTTCTCCAATTAGAAAGCAATCAACAATTTACCAAAATTCCATTGCTGATTCAAGTAAGGTCCTATTAATTTCATTGAACTTTTTCCCTTCAATCCGATTTTTGGGATTTGTGCATATCAAGGCGAATTGATCTTCATTATTCAGGTCCAAAGGCAGAAGAGTACAGTAGCTTTCCACAAACCCAAAACAATCTGCAGAGTTTAGGTGATTTATCCAAATTTCATTAAGTCATATTAGTTTGCATAATTTAATATTATTTCTAGCACTCGTTATTTAATATTCTTTACAAATGTTACTCTTCAGTGGGTTTCATCATGTGGAGAGACATCCCAAGAACAGCATTTATCTTTGGGATTGGAACATTCACTATAGTTTCATCTTCTTATGCAAAGGAAACCAATTTGAGGTTAGAAATCCACACCAAGGAGAGTTCAATTCATTTTGTACATACACTTAGCCACTTAAAAGAGAACACATAACTGACACTTCTTGGTCCTTGTTTGTGCAGCCTGATTTCTGTAATGTCCTATATTGGTCTTGTCTATCTAGTTGTTATCTTCCTCTATAGATCACTGATATGCTGCAGGTAATAACCCCATCATAGTGGTGAAAAATAAATGACAAGTTTATTACAGGATACTGAATACTCTCCATGATTCTTTTTCTTGAAATCAAACTAATCAGGGGGGTCACAGATGTAGAGGACACAAAGTATGTACTAGGAGAAGAAGAAGCAATTTGGGTGCTAAAATTGATCCTTCCTTATTTGAATGAATTTCTGTCAAAACTAAGAGGCATGTTTTCTGGAGATCCTGGTACCACAATGAAGGTATTTTTTATTTCTAATTGATGATATGATTTTTTATCTTTTTTCACCCCTTCTCAGCATTGAAACCTGAGAATAAACTTTGATGCTGATTTATGAATTCAGTTGGCAGTTTTGCTCTTTGTTCTTGCCAGATATGGCAATTCCATAACCATTTGGAAGATCGCCAAATTCGGTGAGTTCCTAATGCTTGAGTTTATTCCGTTACTACACAAAATGTGCACAACCAATTTGCATGTTAATAAATATGCAAGTTAAAATTCCCTCAGTTTTTCTTATTTTGGTTTTTCAGTTACTAAACTTGTTCTCTGACTGCCTCAGGCTTCTTTGGAGTTTTTACCCTGCCAAAAATCTGCTCCTTATATTCTGCACAGTTAACTGCATTCGGTAAAATCCTAAATTACATGTAGCTTTGATCTTGGCATCATCATTTTAATTCTTCCATTGGGACTATGGAATGATGTGAAAAAGAATAGTACAGTTGGAGTCAGTGGCCACTGTAACCAGATTGATCATGCATATATTTATGGTCATGGAAACGGCTCTTGTACCCTTGATTTGTGTCTGTTATCTAATATAATGGATATGGCGGGTCCTGTAAAGGAAAAAAGGATTTATACATGTATAAGCTTCAATTATATTTATACCTCCTCTAGTGAAATAATTGAACGCTCAGAGCATTTACTGTGAAGATTTTTAGATGAATTGCTTAACCCTTAAAAGTATTATTTTAATGTGAATCCTGGTGAATATATAAACAACTATGTCTAATTTCAAACAAATCAAACTTATAAGATTTATTAAAATAATATTTTTAATATTAAGTTACCTATAAGGAGATGCTGATTTTAGCGCATATTTTAAAATCTGTATGATGGGAATTGAAAATTTTAATACATCACATGAGTGACATCTTTGCCTTTATTCCTCACGGTTTTGGGTCCATTCCTTACAAGAGTATTAGACTAATCATCAGAGAGTTGAGACATGGGAACACAATTAACATAATAATGCTCATCACATACATCCCTGGTGTGGTGGTCCCCACCCCAAAGGTAAAAATTTGACAAGTATTTAATACTTGTTTCACAAGAGTTTAAGTGTTTTTAGTATTTTAATATTTAAAAATTAGTTTAATTATTGTTATTTTGAAATAGTTATAAAAAATAGTTTTATTTTTTAATTTTATATTTTTTATTTTGAAAACTTAAAATATAAGAAAAATGAATTTTTTTTTGCTTTTTATTATTGACATTTATGTAAATATTAACAAATCTTTTTATTTTTATATCTCTATCATAGTATTTCTAATCATGTTTATCAAACATTTTTTTTTTCTTCTTTCAAAAAACAGTTTTTAAAAATTAAAAAACTAAATGAAACCGATTTAGCCTTTATACTGTTTGTTTACTATCCAAAAATGTGCCTCCACAAGCTTCAGGGATATGTGAATTCCTAAGCTGAAAATCTAATTTTGCTTTAATGTGATGACTTTTTTGCTTTACAAAGTATCATCATGTTATAATTCTTATTCCAATCTAATAGCTTGAGTATTGTTAATGTGATGAAGCAAACTTTTGGATTCGTCCATTCGGTGATGCTTGGGATTCTTGCTCTCACAAAAAGGCTGTGGCTCTTGGCATTTTTGGCCTTGTTTGGAATTTTTCATCAGTTGTTGCTCGCATTTGGTCAGGCAAGAGCCTTAGATTTTTGTATCGAGTATAGTTTTGTGCCTTACATTTACATAATTGCGTTCTAACGAATTTTATAATTGCAGTGTTTGTGTTATTTGTGGCCTTCAGATATTATCAGCAACGTTATTTGGTGGCTGAAGAATGGTTGGAAGATGAAGCAGGATGTGATGAAACATGGCAAGAACCTGTTCGAGTTAAAGTTGGAATGCAAAGACAACGCCGACCACCCAATTTTTTTGAAACGCAAAAAGTAAAGAAAGGATCCTGAAGAGTACCAAATTATCTTTTTAGTTCCAAAGCTATTTTCTCCATTGTAAAAAATTGATGTCATAATGAACGGGATTTTAGTGTTCTTTTTTTTTTTTTTTTTTTTTTTAATTTAACCATGCATCATGGTTCGAGAGGAAAAAAAATCACTGGGGCGTTTATGGTTAGTAATAAGATTTCGTTAATTTTTTTAATTGTAGCACTGACTTATTATGATTGCTTGATGGACAGTGTATGGATATTATTAGCAAAGAAGGAAGGAAATTTAAATATAAATTTTTTATCATAGCCTATCATTAACTCACTCACGGAATAATGAATTTCATGTCATAGAACTGTCATGGTATAGGTTTTGTGGGCCATAGCTTAATTAAAGGTATCACAAAAAAAATGATGTTAATGTCTCATTCCTTATAAAAATATATTAATGATGAATGGGCTCAGAAAGTTATGGTTAGGCTGGAGTTTGATAATTGACATCTTGGACACACGATAGTCAGTACTGGAGACATCTAGTTTATATGAAAGTCTGATTGCTGGAAAATGAAGATTCTTGTTGAGGATTACCAATACTGGGTTCTTACAGTCATATATATAGGAGCTCCCAAATTCAAACCAGAAGAGTTCCCTAGGAGAAGTTGACTACATAGCTTACAATATATATGAATCAACTCCATTTTAATATTAGATTCTACTGCACCATCATGGAGATGGAGAGGTACCTATGAATTTATGGATTTCATGCAATTAAATCATTTATTGGATGTAGGGTTTTAGGGTCTTAATTTTACTTAGAGACGAGCCTATTGTTAGAGAGGTTGGATAAATAGCTGATTAATTTACCTCAGCATTTTAGTTTCAAGTTCTTATCCGCGACCAATTCTGACCATACTAATTAGTTAAAGGGTTCTTAAGAGGAGGCTCAAACCATTTTGTTTTGTTCAATCTTGGCTCTCTCATCTTGACTTCCTATATTTTCTAATTTTGAAGGGATATTGATTCTTGGTAGGGTCGTGTATCCAAATTTCACCATATTTTTGTCATGTTAGCAAAGAGTGACTTCTCCTTCCCAACCATGAATAACCAATTAATGTTTTATGTCAAACATGATTATGATGTTGGAAAAATAATGTAAATTATTTTAATTTCAAATATCTAAATATTGTTTTATCTTTAGGATTTATTTAAATTTTAAAGATATTATTTGTAAAATAGAAATTTGTTACCTCATTTGAGATTAGGATATCAGGTGTTTTTTAGATAAGAAAAATCACTCGGCTTAGAGAAAGTGTCATTACCCTAAGTAAGAGAGGGGAGTATGATGTGGATGGAGGATTTGTAAGTTTTCCAATAGTTCCAAAAACTTGACGTGAATGTAAGCATGAGGTGTGAACCACGTGAACAAAATAACATTATGTTTCTTTTTCTTAGTATTGCATTTTTTAAAATTTTTTTATATGAATAAAGAGAAATTTGTTGGTTATGTGTTTTGTCACAACATGTGAAGCACACATATTACTTTCAGTATCCACCCACTTTCATTCTTAAGGGGTCTTCCTCTTGATCTAAATAGACAATCAATCTTAAATTCTTATATATAGGGTTAAGTAATTCTCTTAAGAGAATTATAAACTAGTTAAATGTGTAAGGATTTAGAAAGAGTGGAGAAGAATAAACAAAAGTTGCAAAATTTTGCTCAAGAGATAAGTAAAACTCTTTCACCTTTCTTATATTCGAATGGGCTTTAGCCACTTATGCCATGCTCCTCATTTATTTTATATAGATATATATATATATATAATAATAATAATAATAATAATAATAATAATAATAATAATTATTATTATTATTATTATTATTATTATTATTATTTAAATTCCAATTTCCAAAACAAGCATTCGGATTAGGAGTAAGCTTGTGATGCGTATGATTTGAAGGTTGAATTCGTATATAACATTACAACGCTAAATTACGTGATTTTGAAATTTATGGACACATGAGAATCCTGGAATTTATTTGATAATTGTGTAAAGATACCTCAAAGGATATGTTTTAGATACTTCACCTAGCATTAGAAAGAAATTCACATATTTTATAATAGATAAAACACTATTATATGAAATATGAGGTCATAGATAATTTAGGAATCTATTGAAAATTAGGTTCTAGAACAAAAGAGTGAGAGTGAGTGATCATAAATATCACTATAAATATCATTATTGTTATGTGAATTGTGTGTAAGCACGAGGTGTAATTAAAAAAAACTATTTTTTATCACGTATTATTATTATTAGAGATTATTTGAATTAAATTATATTTTATGCATATAAATATTTTTTATTTTGGGTACTGTGATTAAATTTTTTTCGAATTCTGTACTAGATAAGAACAATGTTATTTGTGAACCTTTTGACACTCGTTTTATTGATTGAGATTCTAATTTCATTAAAAATGTTGTTTCATAACTTAAGAAAGAAGCTTTTAGAATTGAAGAAGGCGTATTAATTAAAATTTCCTTTTAAAATTGGTTCGTAGCTATTTTAGAATAAATGTCCTTGTAATTATTTTTGTTTTCTATTATATTCTTTTAGAGATGTCTTTGAAGATTATATTTTGTTTCTTACGTAAATATTTCTATATTTATTTACCTTATTTTGATATAAAATTTATTATTTTTTTATAATTTTTACTACTTTTATTAAGGGTTATTAGTTTATCATGTAAAGAAGGATGTTACATTTTCACTTAATCTATTACAAATTAGTTAGTCCGTAAATCCCATCACTCAGACCTATAGATTAATTGGTCCATATAAATGTTTTTGGTTATTAAGGATTGTTTGATCTGAAGATTGTTAAATTTTAACTTCTCTAAACAAGTTGATCCAGATTGTTGTAATTAACTTTAAACAATACAATTTGTAGATAGTAAAACCGAAAAATAAATAGAAAATCTAGTCATATTTATCCTAAACCTAAGATCAGGTTTACCATAATATATAAAACAACAACAAAATTAAAAAAAAATAAATAGAAGAACTAAACTTACCTCAATGGAAGAAAACAAAAATGGCAAGCTCAAAGAAGAGAAACAAGGTGAAGAGGATAAATGACTAAAAGGTATATTGGCCAAAAGGATAAAAAAGTTTTAACATTTTAAAGGAAGGATATTTTGGGTATTATAAATTTATGGTAGGTGTTAAAGGAAGTTAAGTGGTGCTAAAAGAAAAAGTATCATTGGGTATCGTAGACCCAATTAAAGTTGGTTGTGGCCTAGTTCTACACAATTTAAAGGGGTTCTCTCCCTCTCTCTGTTCTCCTACACAGTTGTATTTTCCCTTCCACACGTGATTTTCCAATTGCATGCTAAATCATCGTAATCCCTAACCCTTCAACTTCTTCAAACCCCTTTAATCCTCTTTGTTTCAATATACACACACAGTTACCTTCGGAGTTCAATTCCTATGGATTATGTAATTATATGACTTCGTGCTATGTTTTGTCTCGGCGAGAGTTACGTTTAGCTTGCCATTCTAGAAAGGGGCCAACTCACCCTTTTGATAATCTTTCTAGCTGTCATCTCTTGTTTTATCTTTCAATTGGACGTCGTTTATTTTGTGTTCCAAACCATTTGTTTCGGTATTTTTTTTGTTCCTAATTTGGTTTTGTTTGATGGGTATGATGCAGATGAGTGTTGTTACCGATTCTCCTGTACATTCATCCAGCAGTGATGACTTTGCTGCATTTCTTGACGCTGAACTAGATGCAAGTTCACCGGACTCCTTGCCCGATAAAGAACCTGATAACCCAGATGATCTCGAGAGTGTCAGGTGCTCCTTGTTACCTGTTTTATTTCATATTATTGTATGCGTTCTGGAGGGGACTAAAATTCTTTAGATAAAGACTAATGTGGTGCTTAAATTAAATGGTTTTAATGAAAGTTAGGCTTTTGATAGAGGGAAGTCGCATTCTGATCCATAGGGCTGACTGCTGACCCCATCCAGTCGAACAATGCAGTCATTGTGTCATAGCCCTATGCATCTAGACTACCCATTTTCAGATCGCGTCTCATTGCTTGTGTTCTGTGGCTATCACATGATTTTGCACCACTACTAGCGGTTGCAACTTTGATTAATGGTTGAAAACCCCTGTTTACCCCACAATACTTGTTGTTCAAGGTTTATTTTATGGGACAATTTGGTGATTTTACTTACTTTATTCAGTTCATTCTCATTGTTCCCTTCTATCTCTCGACATTGTTCTGCTATTTCATTTTGTTGCAGTGAGCATTCTCTATCCGGGATCTTTCAGTTTCATGATTTCGCCTTTGATGTCTGTTCTTGATTGCCAGCATACAAATGTCTCTAATTTTAGATTATACACACATTATATGAATTATTTAATTTGCATCTAAAGTTTCCCTTTTGGTGGTGGTCGTCTTCCTATTTACTATCCCAGTCTAATGGTTTCGGGGTCAGCTGCCCCGTTCTGCTAGCTGAGAAATAACTATTAGTGACTATAGTTCAGGTAGTTGTTTGTTAGGTACTTTGAAATTTATTTTCTTTTATCATGGATCAATATCAAGAATTGACATTTTTTTTCTAGGATTGATTGTCTGTTTCTGAAAAATCATGAAAGATCATGATGAGAGGTTTCAATATAGGATAGTTAGAAGCACACTGTAATAGTTGTATGGGTATTGGATCTTTACTGCATCCTTGTTTTCTTCATTACCTGTCAACTATGTTATTGAAATACTATTACTTGTTATGCCTTTTTAGTAACCGAAAGCAAGTATTATTTGAGTTTTGCATTGAACATCTTCAGCATTGTATGAAACTTATTTTTACTGGTGGTCCATGGAATTGTGAGCCAATTTGCATTATCCCTAGAGGTGAGATAGATATTTTAGGGTTTATGAACTTCTGAGAGATATTGCTACAATTTTTTTTCTTGTTTATTTTTTTGTTCAAATTTCACTACCATACTTATATTTATTTATGAATTAAAGCAGAATTAAAAGACGTAAATTTGAAAGCATTGAGGAAAATGAGGGGTCTACCTCAGAAGGAATCGTCAAACAGAATTTAGGTAATTTTGATTGTTAGTTGTTTCTTTCATTATCTTTGCAGGGAAACAGAATCCTTCCCTCCACGTGTGAAGCTAGGCAGTGGGCATAATTAAAAAATATATTAAACCACCATTTCTATTAAGGCCAGAACCCCAAGTTTTTTTAATAAAGGGTGTCATTATGTTTCGTAGTTTTATCTATGTATGAATCTCTCGAACTAGTTCACTGGTTGAAGTGTTGAACCTAAGCTTGTCTAATGCGCATTGCTATCTGTAACCTGCTTCACTCAAATGGTTTTTCCCCCACTTCACAAGAAACAGTATTAATTGTTTTTTACTGGTAGCATCAATTCTTGTAGTGTAATGCTACACACACAAACTGGTTCCTTGTACAGTCCACACTCCTTTTCTGTGAGCCACTGGAAAACAGTAACTAGACTTCATACTTATTTGTATTTTGTAATGACTCAGATTCTACCCAGTCTTTTTCATTTTTGTGCAACTATTGTTATGGTTCTTATACAAATTTATGATCATTTTGTCTTGAATGTTTGTAACTTTTTGGTTGTTGCAGAGGCATCTATTGAGGTAGATGTATGCAAACATCCTGGCTCATTTGGAAATATGTGTATACGTTGTGGGCAAAAGTTGGATGGGGAATCTGGTGTAACGTTTGGGTACATACACAAGGTATCCATTGTTTCACATGGTTATATTGTGGAATTACTAATTTAGTTTTGGATAGTGGTTGCTGTTGCATGTCACAGTTTTTATACAATTTGCATAACTGTTGGATTAACCAGACATAAATTGTAGAATGTTAAACAGTGATTTCTTGGTTTATTGATTGTTATCTATATGATATCCTATAAGAATTAAAATATGCATGCATACAGAAGTGTACAGTTGAATCAATGGATCGTATAGGTCACCAGAGTTTGATATACATTGTAACATATCCTCAAATCTTTAATATAAATATTCTATATTCATTATTTGGTTATGATGGTTGGTCTGGTAGACATAGCCTTAGCCGACCTACGTAATTTAGCCTTATAATAGTTTATTAAACATGACCAAAGAATTCCTATTTGCAGGGACTGAGACTTCAAGATGAGGAAATTTGTAGATTACGTGATACAGACATGAAGAGTTTGTTGTGTCGAAAAAAGCTCTACTTGGTTCTTGACCTGGATCACACACTGCTAAATTCTACTCACCTTGCTCATTTAAGTTCAGAGGAGTCACATTTACTTAACCAGACAGATTCTCTAGGAGGTATGTGTAAACCAATGTACTTTTGCTTTTGGTAATTGGTCTTGGTATTATTTTATTAATGAGCAGAATTGTTTAACACAAGTTTGTGTTGTTTTTATTACACACCATTGATATCATTTAATCTATTTTGCTGTGCAATTTTTTTTCTTATCATTGAACAACTAACTGTGGCATGAATGCTAGATGTCTGCTATAATTCTACTGTGTTGTGATTGGATGATATGTTATGACTGAAACGTTTGCATCATATACTTTTGGATCCGGTTTGTTAGTGTGTCATGGGGATGAATGAGTCATTTCCATCTATTCTTAGTTCTTACACTTGTGTTTGTTGAATGCATTTTGAAACTTTCCAACATGCAATATGCATTTATTATCCTTGATACCATCATTGAAAGCCAAATAAAGAATGAGTTATTCATATTTCTTTGGTTGCTAAAAGACAGATATCATTGTATTTTTTGCAATGTTGGAACCATGCATCATGTAACATATCATATTATGTCATACTTAGAATCAAGTTATACTGTCCTTGTCAAGAATGGATTATAGAAATGAGAAAGGGAAGAAAGATTTTATTGGATTGGACTGAAAAAGTAGATGACAGGAGAGATCTCTCTCCAAGGGTTTCCCCTTTACAAAGGATTGCTCCATTCACAATGAATAAAGTTCAGTCCTTCTAGCCTGAGACTAACTAATATCTAAACTATCATTATTAACTTTCTAACTTGTAACAGTCCTAAAAATGCCACCTCTAAGTTCTCTGGATAGAGAAATATGCTAACTTAAAGGCTTGCATTTTTAGTAAAATTAATGTCTTTACTCACTCATAGTTCATTGTGCATGTATTTTCTGATAACGTTGCTTGATTTCAACCTTTTATTTCTGGGTTTTTATTGCTTCTTATTTATGTTGTCTGTCTGAACTTATATATAATAAAATACAGATGTCTCCAAAGGTAGCCTCTTCAAATTGGAGCACATGCATATGATGACCAAGTTGAGGCCCTTTGTCCGCACATTTCTGAAAGAAGCTAGTGAAATGTTTGAAATGTACATATATACTATGGGTGATCGGCCATATGCATTAGAGATGGCCAAGCTACTTGATCCTCAAGGAGAATACTTCCATGCTAAGGTTATTTCTCGAGATGATGGGACACAAAAGCATCAGAAGGGTCTTGATGTTGTGTTAGGGCAAGAAAGTGCAGTCCTAATTCTTGATGATACTGAACACGTGAGTAGTTTCTTACTTGTGCTGCTGAGTTACCTAACTGGAATCTTTATTTGGTCATAGTTATTTTATGAGATAGTTTTAATTGCTTTTGGATTTGGTGGTGTTTGAATGGCTATTAGTTTGAGTTTGTAATGAAAAAGAATAGGATAACCTCGCCTGCATGCTGTGTCTAAAGGTCTTTCAGAAACCAAAATATGGAGTTTACTATTTTGTAGTGACTTGTCATTTAGAGCACTTTAATCTTTTTACATGTTTACATTTTCGAGAAAAACTTGTTCTTTTTACCTGTGTTCAAATAATTTTTACTTTGTAATGTTGCTTTCTATAAATTTTAACGGAGATTATGAGATATCACTCCACTCATTTCCAGTTCGTGTTGGGGGTGTCTATTGAATTACATATTTATTTTAGGATATAAAGTACTTCTGTTTCATTTATAATTAGATGTAGTAATAAGTATGTTAGGAGATGAAATTACATATTTATATGTATACTGGTTTCACTTTCATTCAGTGTTATCAATGGTGGATGGCAAAACATAGCGGAAGGTCAAAATTCCGCTATAAAAACACGTCATTGCACCTTATGGCGCTGCCATGATGGACATTCCTTCACAAATTGTGTATAGCGGTGGGCAAAACAACCGCCATGCCATAGTGCAATTGCGCCGCCATGACAGTTATATAACAATACTGCTTCCATTATGTTTCTACTTTTTATTCTCCTCTTTTCCATGAATACATGGTTGAATGTTTGATCACATGTCTCTGAAGATGTTGTGGCATTGCCCCCCCTTCCCCAAAGGCTTTGAAGACAACTTTTATGGCAATTTTAACTGGGAAAAAATAATAGTGCTTAAACTACTATTACTGTCGCACCTTCATATCTTTCTGTTGCGAGGGTTTCAGTGTGTGTAATGGTTTGCCTGATTATTGGTCAACAGTAGTCCTTTTTGTTTAAAGATTGAATCTAATTATCCCTGTAAAGTTCATTCTCTATATAGAAACTGAGTTTAAAATATGCTAAGATTTAACGATTCAATGTTTCAGGTATCATTTGTCAATTTGGTATTATGAATTAATACCATCCCCTTTTAATGGGATGTATGAAAATGTTGCTACTAAATGTTGCAGGCATGGATGAAGCATAAAGATAATCTGATACTGATGGAAAGATACCATTTTTTTGCTTCGAGCTGTCGGCAATTTGGTTTCAGTTGCAAATCCCTTGCCGAACTGAAGAGTGACGAAGATGAAACTGATGGAGCACTTGCAAAAATCCTCAAAGTGCTCAAGCAAGTCCATTACATCTTCTTTGATGTATGTCACTCCTCATTATGCCGTCATGATTAAATCTGCTATTTCTTATATGATGTGCTAAAATTGTGTGGTTGGGAACCTTTTGTAGAAACATCAGGATCTTCTTGACCGAGATGTGAGGCAGGTAGTTATGTTGTTCATATTTGTTTGTCTTATTTCTCTAACTATGTACGTTGAAATATTTAGTTAATTTTGGAATCTTAACGTGTTGTTCTCTTAATGAGGTCCTTTCAATCAATTCATTTTTTCTAGGTTTTGTCATCGGTTCGAACCGAAGTCCTTAGTGGATGTGTGATCGTCTTCAGCCGTATTTTTCATGGTGCATTACCATCTCTGCGGAGGATGGCAGAGCAGTTGGGAGCTATTTGTTTGACAGAAGTTGACACATCTGTGACACACATAGTTGCTACTGATGCTGGGACTGAGAAGTCTCGATGGGCAGTGAAAGAAAAGAAGTTTTTGGTTCATCCCCGGTGGATAGAGGCTGCAAATTATTTTTGGCAAAGGCAGCCCGAGGAGAATTTCATTCTAAAGAAAAAACAGTAGTCACTTTTCTTATAGCATTAAACAGTGCTGTGTTCATAGTAGTTTGCTTACTATAGTGGCCCGAGTATTCAAAAGGATATCTAATACCTAACCGACAACCTTCTGATTGTGAAATATGGACAATCAACTAAAGCAAAACCATTCTTATGCTTATTTCCTTTGCTTTTGGACTATTTCTTGTGTCAAACTTGTAATTATTGCTTACAGTGAAGTTTTGATGAGGCAGGGGAAGTTTTAGATGTTGCTGCTTATTATTAGTAACTAGCTCCTGCCACTAGGTGTCGTTAAGAGCATTTTTTTTTTCAATTTTATCTCATTAGGTCAGCAAGACCATGATATTAGTACTTGGCTGGGCAGCTGAAGAATTTGTACAATTGTCACAAAGTCGGGTTGAATCCTGGAATTAAATTTCTCCTTGGCTGTTATGATTGAATTTCATCCTATTGGAAGTGGGATGTTTATATTGGAGGAAAAGATAGGGTAGATTTTAACAACCTCATAGTTTGTCATCTATGTACATATAATTTGTCATGGTTTAAGCCGTTGATCTCCTATTTTTTCAACTTCTACTATTATATATATATATATATATATATATATATATATATATATATATATATATATATATATATATATTATTTTTCTTACTTCACCCAGCTAAATTAAAGTAACCAAAAGAAAGGAAAAGAAAATGTTTGTATCATCTTGGGTGGTATTGTGCTTGTAAACATGGCACTTGGTTCTTTTGTAGAAATATGAAGGCAATAGTCAAGTAAAGAATAAAGAGAGCTAGATTCTGTTCTCTATTTGCAAAAAACGTAGCGTCTGTTTGAAGCCTGAAGCTGAATGAAATGAACAATAGACTAACAAGATAGTTTGCTATCACTCATCTGACGTGTTTTTCTGCATTAATCAAGAAGCCATATCTACAGTAGCGTACATGGTATTGATCAATTTGACGCAGTTTTCATCACTCGTGTAATAATAAATTGAAATCCGTTGATACAAACAAGTCAAAGTTCGCGGATGAGAAAACTAGCTAAAAATTGTTAATACATGGAAAATTGAGTAGGAATTAGCTATGTTTTAAAACCCAATAAATTGTTGAATCGATTTTAATAAAATAATATTTTTTTTATTATTAATGTATTATAAGATGTATTATTAAGGTTGTAATTATAAAAGGATAAAAGTAATTTTACTAAATACACTTTCATATTGGTAAGTTAAATCCTATTTTATTAATTTTTAATTAAAAATTGGTTGATTTAAAAAAATGAAGAGTGTATTTAGCAAAATAATTTTTTTTTTTAAAAAAGGTACAAACTGATTGAAACAGTAAACCATTGGTTTTCACCGGTTCTTGATCGGTTTTCTGATTTTAATACCGGTTTTTGGTTCTACGGTTTTGAGGGTTGACAGAACCGGTTACTAAACTGGTTTACCGATTGAACTGGCCAGTCCAGTTTGATTTTTACAATACAGGGAATTAGTGCCAAACGACAGGAACCAATTTAAAAAATGAATAATTTTTCTATTATTTGACTATTTTTTAAATAACGAGAGAGAATTATACAAGAGATGGACAAATGAATTGTTATTGTTTGGCTATTTTTATGAAATATTTATGTTGTTACAATAAGTTTTTTGTTAATTTATTTTTTAAATTAATTTTCTTATAATTTCATGGAATTTTGTTATATAATATTAAAAATGCATATTTAATTATTACTGGTTCAAATTTTAACTGAAGTTGAACCATCAGAATCACTATTCACTTGGTCTTTAAAATATTAATTTTTTTTCTGTATTTATAATATTGGTGTGGAGTATTTATATATGACCCTTTTAGTGAATTATCCTCTAGATTTTTAAAACATTTATTTCTCTCCTTTGTTTTATGATACTGGATGAACGGTGCTCTCCATGATCCATTGTACATATATTGTTTTAAAAATATCAAAACAAAAGCTCAGAACTAAGGGTTTGGTGGCAAATGTGCAGGGAAGAGATAAGCACAAGCAAGATAAACACTTTCCCCATACATGTGCGGTGTTCCTGATCAAATCTAAAAATGCACATGGGAGATTCTCAGCCTGCACTCCTGGCCATTCTTTATTTGGCAAAAATGAACATAAATTGCATTACTACTCAAACGCACCAACTTATTAAGGAATGATTTCCACTGAAAAATGTTAGTAGCAAATGGCCAATAAACACAGTTTAACTACAGTCTATACGAGGTCTGTGTCTGTGCTTTTGTACACTAGATATATCAAGTTATTTAAAAATCTAATCAGTCTTTAATGGGAATCGTATAAAAAATGGAAGCCGAATAAGCAAGAAGTTAATTGGAAAACTATGAGATACCAACACTATTGATTGCTAGGGTGGGAAGTTCATTGTTCCTCAAGGATTCATACTTTTGATATTATTTTTTAATAAGTGTCTCACTATCTTCTCCTTCCTAAGTGCTCAAACGTAAATGTCATTTAACATGTTTGGAAATATGTTAAAAAGTTAAAAAAATTGCTTTCAATGTGAAATTATTAAGGAGTATAAGCAAGATGAACAAATTTAATTGAAAGTTCTATTTCGACATGTAAAGTTTACTAAAAAATAATAATAACTACATACATAATAACTTGCAAAAATTATAGTAATGCATGATAATAACTTGTAAAGGTAGTAGTAGATATTTAGTATTTTTTTGAAAAACAAAAATTTAATATTCTCTAAGACAAGATTTTTCTATTCAATAATTATTATACTGAATATATGTTTAATATATATATATATATATATATATATATATATGATATATATAAGATCTTAAACAAGTAAAAAATAAATTAAAATAACTTTATTTTAATTTATTTTTTAATTTATTAATTGTTGACTCGACACTAAATTTTAAAATTAGTTTACCTAAAATCTACCAAGTTTATCTCCTTCGATGGTACTTTGTAATATTTGAATAAGTTTTTAATTCCTTGGGCTGATTGAGGAATATCATAATAAACTTGACGACTAATTCGACATCCCCACCTAATTTAACTATGGAATTGGAATCCTACGTCGACATCAATTGTGTCATCTGTCACGTGGAAAGTGCTAAGGGTACTGATTAATTATGGCTATTGTTGGGCCAATGTGGGGGTTAACAACTCTCATAATTGTACCATTAGATGAGCTTCTGTCTCAGGATTTTCTTACCTTTGTCTTTTTAAGTTGTGATTTCTGTTTTGTATGTTAACTTCTGCAAATTTTCTAGTACCATTGATCATTATGCAGCTGAGAAATTCACATTTGAGGTTAGTCTAAAGCGGATTAATTGCCATAAACTATGGATACCGATGATAATTTAAGGCCTTTTAGATGTTAGAATATGAAAAATTCTGAATTAAGTGTGGGTTTGTTAAGGTAGAGCATTGGTCTCGTAAAACTTCGATGTTAAGTATGCATTATGTAAAGAGATTATCTTGAAAAAAATCTTGTTCTAGTCCTTAAAATTGTATAGTATACCAATTACTTTAATAATCAATTTTATAAAATCTGGTTTTACAATGTGTTAGAGAAAATTGAAAAATAAATTATTTCTATAATTGATTATGTGTATAATCAATTATAATTAAAATCAATTTTTGTTTAATTTGAAAATAATTAATTTTGATTGGATGTAACAACTATTAGTTGGTGAAAGAAAAGAAAGAGAGTCTTTCATTTTAGGAAAAAATTGATATGATAAGAAATAAAAATTATGAATTAAAAGTGATTATAACTATAAAATTATTCATATATTTATTATTTTGTAAATAAAATAAAGATAATTTTGAAAGCAAAAATTTTCTGTTTAACTTTTTTTTTTTTTACTTTTCATGTTTAGTGTGCTTGTAACTAATTTTGATACCCTTTTGTCCACCTATATTTTCTCTGTAATCGAACATAAATTTAATGATCATCACCTTATTTACTTTTTCTACTGTCATTTTCATATCGAAAAAATATTAAAGTAAAAGATAATAAGCTCATCTGGTTTGTAAATTTAAGTTTTAAAGCATATTCATATAAAATTTGAATTGTGTTTAAATTCAACTAATTTAACTGACAGGAATGGATTGTTGAGAAAGCATGAATGACGAGACAATTGAAGGTTAATTTAGTCACAAACTCCATTAAAAGAGAATTAAGAAAGACTGCGAGTTGAACCATCCAAAATAAACTAATATATTAACCATTAATATATATTAATGATTAGTATTTATCATATAATACAAAATTAAAAGTTATATTTATCAAGAAAAAAATTCACATGCCAAACAGAGAAGAGAGATAGTCTTTCATAAAACGAGGAAACAACGTTCTCCTCTTTCTGAAATTAACAAAAAAAAAAAAAAACTGACGGAATAATATATTATACTTTAACGAAAACATACAGCATATTAACATTTAAACGGTTTGAAAAACGGAGATTTTATTTTACTTTGATTAGCAGATATGCACATTTTTATTTTGATATGTTATAATAATTTTAAGATTTTAATTTAATATATTTTATAATAATATAGAATATAAATGATTTATTGTATCATTTTGTGTATAACATAATAAAGTATATTTTATTAATTTATATAATCACATGATATAAATATGTTAGATCATCAATGAATATGATAAATTTGTAATGAATTTGAGAAAATAAGAAACAGAAAGAATTTGAATCAAAATGTCGTTTTGCCTATATATTTTTATTTTTATTAAAAATATTAATGATCAAAGGTGTACATCTATTCACAAAATATATATTTGTGAGAGTAGAAAAAGTCATAAAATATTTAGAAAAGTAAAATAACCATAAAATGTGGATACTAAAAGGCCTTATAACAAAATAGTATATTTTTTAATTTTCAAATAGATATAATGGTAAAATAAGTATTTTGGAAAGTGGACATAAGAAAGGGAATTCCCCTTAGTAATAATATAAATTATTAATAGTATAGATAATATAAAATATAATACTGTAGATTATTGATTAGACATATAGATACTAAAGCAGTTAAGTATGTTGAATATAAATGTTTTAAAATAATTTTATTTATAAGATTGATTTAATGAATTATATATATATATATATTATATTATATTATAGATTGATTTAATTTTATTTATATATATATACATATATATATATATATATTATAGATAGTAGGGTAATTAAGTATCTTAGATATAAATGTTTTAAAGTAATTTGGTCCTAAAGATTACAAAGTTGATCTAATATTAAAATTTACATTTGTTGAGTGAGTGGTTGTAGGTTTGAATCTTTCCTGTTACAAAATAGTTTATTTTTTTATTTTCACATTAGATTTTTAAAGAATGAATGATTAAGAATTAAACTTTCTTGTGGAATAAGTGAATCCTTTTTCAATATAATATTATATATATATATATATATATTATAAGGTTTGTTTAATAATAAAATTTACATTTAATGATAGAGAGATGGTAAGTTTCAATCCCTCTCTAATAAAATAGTTTATATTTTTATTTTTAAATAAATAAAAGAGTAATAAAATAAATATCTTGAAAAATTGAGAGTTATTTTGAAAAGTAAAGATAAAAATAAAGGAATCCCTTTTATTAATAGGAAAAATGATAATCAACACACAAAAACAAATAATAACTCCAAGACTGGGTAAAAGGATATGCACTTACTATAAACTTCCTCTGCGGCAAAGTATTAATTAAAAACCAGTTATTATAAACTAAAATAAAGCAAACAAAAAAGAAATAAAATAAAACAGTGGTAAAATATCTGATAATATTATCTAAGATGGATTCCCGTGGTTTCTTCCTTGTTTGCGGATATAGTTAATTAACCGTAGTCGACCTCTTTCTGAATACTTTTTTGTTGCTTGTATAATATCATAGAACGGTTGTATATATTCACATGTCCTGTTGTTGTGTGTGTATAAATTAGTACGACGCGACAATATCATTCTCTTCACTTTTTTTTTTTTTATATTTGTAAATTATGGGAGGTATCTTTCAAAGTTGAATTGGTGGTAGGTACCCAAAATCAAGATGGTGACTGGACTGAGCAATGCCAATGCATTCTGCATTATGCATGTGTGGTATCAAATGCTGCATGCTGGGAAAGGACACACTCAACCACTGCTTACTCAAACAAAAGCAATGTGACACCGTCAAATCATAACCCTTAGTTCTCACCCATCAACGCATTTAGTTTTTTTTTTTAAAGAAAAAATATATATATAAAAACGGAAGATGGACAAAACAAAAAGTTTTTAACACCCTATACACTCAACAAATGGAAAGAGCAAAGAGACACCTTCAAGAGCGAAACCTCCAAGACTATCCCACTAAACCTCCTAAACTATCTACAAATTCAACAGCCACTAACAAGGGTTATTACACCAATAAGAGAAAACACGTCCCCTCATAGAACCAAACCTAGTCATTTCCAGAAGTGAGTTGAATGAAGCCAAATATATTCAGGAACTCCACTGTCCTGTTGTTAAAGACAGTGGAATTCCTATATATCCAAATGCCCCAACAGACTGCACTCCCAAATAAAAACCTACACTTACTTTTATACTTACCAACCACTCAAGAACTCACATCTTGAAATAAGAGAGAGAGATCATCAGGTAACAAGGATTCAATACCAACCCATTTCTTGACTTTGAACCATAAAATTTGAGCCACGGGACAGGTCAAGAGAAGCTTCAAAGAGAAAGCCACAACTTTCGAAGGCAGTTTGTCCTTCCAAAGCCTCCTAAATAGAAGCATATCTGAATCTAGCCTAAAACCACCAGACGACCCTACCAGAAGAAACTTGTACGTTCTTGCTACTTACTGAGAAGGTCCCTGTGCTATCCGGTTGCCAATACCACCTATCTCGAAGAGAAGGATCAATCACTACATTCTGCAACGAATCTTCCAAGGACGACACCAACTCCTCTTCCTACATGAAAAGTGTCCTCCTCCACTCCCAATTCCACCGCTGGGGCAAAGGACCAAATCTGAGCATATCTTTGACAAAAGTATTTTTATTAATGCCCAGATCAAACAATCTACTAAAAAGCACTCTCAGAATCCCTTCCCCGCCCCAATTATGGAGCCAAAACAAGGACTCGTTACCATCCCCAATCAACCTCCTAGAGTTTAAATAGAACCAACCTAGACTATGAGCTAATGGACCATCTATAACCCAAATATCTCTCCACCAAATAAAGCACTTTGACCACAACAAAACCTTATAAGGAAGGTTCTGATAATCTCCGTATTTACTCAGAAGAAGGGGAGCCCACAAAGAATTCTTATCTAATAGGAATCTCTATCTTCATTTTGCAAGCAGACTCAGGTTGAAAGTCTTCAAACATTTAACCCCAAGCCTTCCATCCTTCTTGGGAAGACACACCTTGTCCCAACTAACCCAACAGATTTTACAATCCCCGACATTCCCACTCCACAAAAATCTACGCTGCAAACTCTTAAGAGAATTGACAACCTTAACTGGAGCCCTATAGAAAGAGAAGAAGTAAAGCAGAAGGCTAGATAGCACTAAGTTCAGCATAACTAGATGCCCGGAAAATGACAAATGCTTCCCCTTTCAAATTGCTAACCTCTTCTTAAAAAGATCAACCAGAGGTTTCCACCTTGCCTCCTTCCAAGGATTGATCCCAATCGAGATGCCCAAGAACTTAAAGGGGGGAGAACTTATCGAGCAGTTAAGAATACAACTTGTGGCATGCTCAAATCCTGGATTAACGTTAAGACCATAGAACTGACTTTTAAAGAAATTGACCTTTAGACCATATGCCATTTCAAAACATCTAAGAATGACCTTTAACATCCAAATTGACTCCAAATCTGCTTCTCCCATCAATATAGCATCATCGACATATTGGAGCAAAGAAAAGTTAGCCACCTCACCCACCCTAATTTCTCTATAAACTCTTTTCAGAATAGCCGATCTACATAACCCCACAAGGCCTTCAACAACCACCAGAAACAAAAAAGGAGATAGAGAGTCTCCCTATTTAATCCCCCTTCTCGGTTGAAATTTAGTAGTTGGACTACCATTTACAAGAATCAAAATATTGCTATTACAAACCAAATTTGCAATCCACATCTTCCACCTATGACCAAAACCCATCCTGCCAAGCATGTAATCTAGAAATTTCCAATCAACGCATTTAGTTGCTAGCTCCTCCACCTCCACATGTCGTGTGTATATAAAAATTAAAAATAAAAAACTAAAGAAAGATTCATACTTATCATCTCTCACTCTCTCATTTTCTCATATATGAAATTTGCTACTAGATTGACTTTAAGTACAGCAGGAGCAACTCTCATGAGTTGTTAATTGTATTAAAAGAAGTATTTGATGGTCCTTATAGTGTCACGTAATTGCTAAACAATTCATACTCAATTTTAATAAAATGAAAGAAAATATAAGCAATTCCAAGACAATAATATTTTTAAAATTTTTTTCAGTTGTATATTGTTATTAATTTGTACGAATTTGTTGAAAAATTATTTTTTTTAATCATAAGCAATCGTTTTTTGATGAAACAATTCATCCACTCTTTAAGCAAGTTGAATTGCTATGTAGGGCCCCTCCAATGAGAAAGTTGATTGTTAATTTTTTTGAGACAACTTTACAAGCCTCTTTGAAGGAGAGATGCTCTTATAAAAAAAACTACTTTAAAAAATTTATATTCAATATACATAATTGTCCTACTATTTATAATATAATATTATATTATATTATATTATATTATATTATATTATAAATTACCTTTCTAAATATTTTATGGTTTTTCTCACTCACAAATATAACTTTTCAGGAATCAAAGTTTTCTCTTCCTACAAATCAATATTTCTCAACTACCTTTAAAATATATATATACACACACATTATATCATAAATATTTCTAATAAAAATGCAAATACATTGCCAAATCTCACATATTTTTTTATAATCTAACATATTTCTATTATATTATTATAAACAAAAAAATATAAAAATTAATAAAGTATATTTTAAAACATATTAAATTAAAATTATTATACGTAAAATAATACAGTAAATTATTTATATTTTATCAATTATTACAAAACATATTAAATTAAAATCTAAAATTATTATAACATCATGAAATGTGAATATGCAATCGCCTATAGCTTCAAAAAACAGCTCTATTATCTTAATTAAAGATCATTAAAACATTTCTGCGTTGTAATTTTCTGGTAGAATCCGTACACTGGTATGGGGATTGGGTGTTGGCTCTGGTCTGTAATACCGGTGATGCATATGGTATTATAATGTGGACTGGGAAAACCTCCCAATGGCAAATTTTATACTACAATGGGGAAACCTAAACATTCTAAAATAAACTAACAATGGAGATATTAATATCGCCACTTATCCCATGTGGTTCTCAAGGATTATTAGAAAAAAAAAAAAAAAAAAGTTGAGATGGTTAGGATACTCTCTTTTGGAATCATGATTGGTAGACAAAGTTACATTTGATTGATGAATGTTTAAGATTTTTTCTCTTGGTTATTGATAGAGATGTTACTTTGCATGATTTGAAGGGGGATACGGACGAAGTTGACATTCTTGTTTGCGAATTTGAATTAATACTTATTTTAATTTCATTTAACACTTATTGTTTTCAATTTTTTTAAATACCTATTTTGTCCTTATAACCCTAACTTAAATTCTCTCTCATTCTTGCTTTCCATTTTCATATATTCTTCTTTTTTCGCTGTCCTCTCTCTCTCTTTCTTCTTTTTCCATTCTCCAATTTTTCATCTCTCTCCATTGCTCCCTCATTGTAGTAAGCATCCTTCTCTTTCTTTTTGGCCTAGTCCCTATTGAGGTATGTGTGTTCTATTACACTGTTTAACACTCCAGCGGATCTCGTCAGATAGTAAAAAAAAAAAAAGAGATTGGATCTCGCCTGGAGAGTAAAAAAAATTTGGAAATTTTTTTAACTCTCCAGCGAGATCCCACCATAAAACTAATTTTTTTTATTCTAACAAACATTCTTATGTTAGTGTGGAATGAAATTGAGTTATAAATACACTTGTTTCAAACAAATACTGTTATAGCTCTTAAAGAACACAAGTCTAAAGAAAATCTTATTTAGTTCTTAATGAATTTTTTATCTTTATAATTTATTAATATGTAAATATATTTAATATTTCCTTGTTTAAGTGTGAAATTTATTTTAAAATTTGAAACTTGAAATTTGAAATAAATATTGTTTTAATTATTGTTTTAAATTTAAAATAAATATTGTTTTAAATAACTAAAAAAATTGACATTTGAAATAAATATTCTTTTAAAGTTTATAGTTAAAGTTATTTAAAACTTTAATTAATTTGAATACATAATTTGCAAAATAAATGGAGATATATTCTAACATTTTTTTTTAAATGGAAGGTGCAGCTAAAAAAGGGAAAGTAAGTACAAAAGTAAGTTGTCATTTGTTTGTGTTTTTTTCTTCATTCAAATAAACATGTTTGAAATATTTGTTTGTGATATTTTTATTTTCTTTTTTGTTTTCTTTAATATTGACTTTATTCTTACTTTGAATACTGTATTTTAAATTTATCAGTTTAAATATCATTACAGGTAGTTAATTGAGCACTCTACTAGGTATTAAGCACATGATACAAAATTTTATTGTTTAAAATTTAAAATTTAGTTAGTGTTGCTATTTTTTTTTGTTGTTTTTAACTTAAAATTTAATATTAGTGTTGCTATTTTTTTAGTTTATTGTTTAAGATGTTTTTTAAGTAAAAAAATATTATTTTATTTATTTTTTATATTGTTTATAATGCTTTTACATATATGTCTAGGACATGTGAAACTATTTATAATTTTGATGTCTGTAATGAATGTGTAAGTGCGACAAAGTTTGCACGTAAAAGGCGAATACCAACACAACATGACATAGTTCAAGACCAACATGCTATGCAAGAAGAACCTGTGACAATGAGTTTTTCAGGAGGACCAAAAGATACTAGTCTTTTAGTATCATATGATGATCATGTAGCACATGTCATCTGGAATGACGAAGTAAGTCTATATTATTTAATTTATTAATTTTTTATTATAATAATTACATATTTATTATATTAATTAATTTAATAAATTACATGTTTAATATAGTTATTTAATTAAATATTTGGTTAGTGTAGTTCATTACATGTAATATATTCATGTGTTTAATTTATTAATTTTTTCGTATAGTAATTTAATTTATTAATTTTTTATTATAATAATTATATATTTATTATATTAATTTATTTAATAAATTACATGTATAGTATAGTTATTTAATTAAATATTTGGTTAGTGTAGTTCATTATATGCAGTATACTCATGTATTTAATTTATTAATTTTTTAGCATAATAATTTAATTTCTTATTTTTTTAGTGTAGTAATTTAATTAATTTTTAGTGTACTTAATTTATTATTTACTATAATTATTTAACTTATTAATTTTTTATTATAATAATTACATATTTATTATATTAATTTATTTAATAAATTACATGTTTAGTATAGTTATTTAATTACATATTTGATTAGTGTAGTTCATTACATGTAGTATATTATGTATTTAATTTATAATTTTTTAGTATAGTAATTTAATTTCTTATTTTTTTAGTATAATAATTTAATCTATTTTTAGTGTACTTAACTTATTATTTTACTATAGTTATTTAATTTATTATTTTTTTATCATAATAATTATATATTTATTATATTAATTTATTTAATAAATTACATGTTTGGTATAGTAAATAATACTTGTTTCAGGGCTTTCCACTGGAAATGGTTAGGCGTCTACAATTTATGATTGACCTTCGAGTGGTAGGACGAGGAACAACAACTTGGGAAGAGATCCAACAGTTTTTAGCACTAGTACGTCGTCTACTATATTTGTGCATTGACAACTTAATAACGACATGATTGTCTTATGTACTTTTTCTTTAACAAATATGATTTTATTGTGAAAAAAGACATTATATGTTTAAAAATAATTTTGATAATAATAATCACCATATTTTTTGTCAAATGACTAAGTAATGTTTTCTCCATTCACGTTGTTTTACGGACATACTTGTCATAGTCTTTGTAAAGTTTAAATTCCATTCAAAATTACAATTGCAAATAAGTTAATTTAAAAATTTAACTAAAAAAATTAATCAAAATAAATTTTAATTTAAAATATTTTGAGAATAAATAATTGATTTAATTCATACAATTATATTAAAAAAAATATCACTAAACATTATTTTGGATATTTAATAAAATTAATTAAACAATTTAATTAAAATGAATTACCACAAAAAATGGATTAATTTTAATTACACACTAAATATTATATAGAAAAAAAAATTGACATTGGCATTATATAGTAAAAATTAATTAATTAAAATCTCATACAATAAAAATTAAATAATATATTTTTATTTTAATCACATTAAATGACAGATAATAAAGATGTAAAAATTTTATACAAAATTTAATTCTTATATAGAAATTTTACCATTTGATAATAATATATTTTTTTTATTTTTTTACATCACACACTATATTTATCATTTTTCTTGATACTATAAAATGAAATTTATAACATAAAATTAGTATACCATAATATAAATTATGTACAATATTGTAGCTAAATTAAAATTTACAACTTTTCTAGTTATAAATTAATTTTAATATTAAATTATTAAAAAATACTTATTTTCCTGCTCTTGTATATTCATTATTCAAAACTAGAACAAAAGTGTATTGGTGGATATTGCAATAAAGAAAACCTAGAAAAACAAAGAAGCAAAGTTAACTCCTAACTAAAAAGTCCAATGTAACATTTATAAATATTATATAACAACTTTAAAAACTTTCTAACATTGTTATACTATAAGTAAACTACTTACCAAAAATAATGTCTCGTTAGAAAGATATAAAATTATTAACATAAACTAAGATTCTTTTTATTTTAAATTTAGGTCATTTTAAAAATTTTGACTCTAATATAAAACTTGATAAGATTGGTTTTATTTTTTATAATTTAAATTTAATTAATTTTATTTTAAATTTAATACAAATATTGAATATTTAGGTTTTAATAATTTATTTTGGCATTAAATTTTTAGTTTATTTTTATTGAAAGTATTACGATTAGTTTATATATTAGCATTACATTGTATATATTAAAATGAAGTTTTTTAGAAGATAATAGTATTTTCAGCTAACCATGCAATCAATGGTATGAGCCAAATCACTTAATACATGAATATTAGCATTTTTAATCAACCAATGCTAACCATCAAAACACTTAATACTAAATCATCAATATTAGCATGTTCAACCAACCATGCAACCGATGTAATAGGCAAAACTGATTAATTACACGCAACAAATTTATTATTGCAACTACTAATTGGACTCCATGAATTTATAACTTAATTTTTTTTTACTCTCCAACAAACCATTGTCAGAGAGTAAAAAAATTGAGGGTATATTAGTATTTTTTTATAGAAGTATGTGGGATTTCAAATTTTAGTAGGTATGAATTGAAAATTCGGTCTTGGAGAATGAACCTTTTTGTCTGGGAGGGTGACCTTCTAATGGAATTGTTTGAATTATTGCATAATGTTAATTTTTTCAACAGGGTAAAGATCAGTGGGTTTAAAGTGCTACAACAAATAACTCATTTTCTGTTGCATCAACTTACAGTTTCTTATGTGTTAAGTCCTATGACATTTCTACAATCAGTGGTGAGTCTCACCTATTTAAGTAGTTTTGGAAGGACAAGTTGTCATCTAAAGTGGTTGCATTCCCTTGGAGGTTATTGCTTAATTGACTACCTATAAAGGGCAACCTAAGGAAGAGAGGATTGGGGTTGTAGGGTAACGACTACCTTTGTTGTTTGTGCAAGGAAAATTTAGAAGATAGTAATCATTTGTTCTTTTCTTGTAAGTTTTCACAATCTCTTTGGTATAGTATGTTAAGATGGGTTGGTGTGGAGTCCCCCCTACCTTCTCATTTAACTCACTTGTTTCATTTATCTAACTCTTGGTCGGGAGGGGAGGAGGGGGGGGGGGGGAGAGGGGAGGTTCAAAAGGAAATATAGATGCCTGTTTTTGCATGTTGTTTGTTGGGGTATATAGTTAGCTAGAAACTCAATTGTTTCAATAATGTGACCTTGGGTTCATTGGATATTCTTTCGTTTATACAATATACTTTTTGGAATTGAATTATTTATCGTTTTGGACCTATTCGGGTGGTGTTTTTACTAAATGGTGTACAAACCCTTTGCATTGTTTACCTTGTTTATAGAGCAAGGGTTTTATTAACCTTGGCTTGACCTTTTGTTCTTAGTTATGCCTTTGTAGTAAATTTGCAGGAAGACATTTTGTTAACCTTGAATTCCTACTGTCTTTTGATTATGGTTGGATTTACAGTTTACATGTCAATTGTGTAGTTGGAAGGCTCCTTTTAGACCTTGTAATAGGGAGGTATAGTTAACTCTCCATGTTCTTTGTTCATTGTTTAGCAATTTCTGCTTCTTATTGCAATATATTTGATTTGCTTGTTAAAAAAAAAAACTAACAAAACAAGTGAGTTTCAATTTGATTCAATTTAAATTAATTATAAAATTTGAATTAAACAAATTTTTGAAGTTTGATTTGGTTAGTTTTGTAACTTAAAATTCATATTATTAAGTATTAAAAAAATTATTTTATAATTGTATAAAAGTTTGAGTTCAATTAGTATACACTGTCAATGTAAATATTTTTACACTGACATTCAATCACAAACCCCTTCATTCATGTACATTTATTGACTTTACTCATTACTACTTTAAAAGTCACATAAATGAAAAGTCATGGTTGAATGTCAATGTAAAAATATTTTTACACTGACAGTGTATACCAATTAAACTCTAAAAGTTTACCTCCCAAAAAGTTATATAAAATTAACAACTCTCAAAATAATGCAGACAAATTCATTTAAACATTACATGTTACTTGTTATCGCCATATTCTATCTAATAAAATTAAATCAAATAATTTTACAAAAATATTTATCCACCAATTAATATATATTAATTAAAAACATAATTAGATATTAGGTTTAAATCATAAAACCTTATAAAATAATGAATAATTATATAAACTTTCTTATAGTTTTGTTAAAATAATGAAGTATTAACAATTTAATTGGATATGGTTTTAAATGTCAAATTGTAAATTGAACTAAGATATGTTATTTGAAAGTTACAAAAATCAAATTAGACTTTAACACATGTTAGGAACTTGATACCATTAACTATAGAAATTGAGAAAAAAGAGAAAGGGTTTGACTAAAGAAATTTGAACTAGCTAGGATTCACATGCGACATCCATACAACTAATTAAACATAACAATGACAAGTTACATCTACATGGGTCTTCATTATTATTATTATTATTATTATTATTATTATAAAAGATAAATATGAGGACAAAAATTTAAATAATTGAGCTAAAGAATGACATTAGAATTGATAAAAAATAATTATCAGAATAGAACTTATAAATACATTTAAATCATAACAAAAAGGGCTAAAGAAAAAGATAGGATTTTAGCGTAAGCATTTATTTGTAGAAACTTGCTTTTTGCATTCGTGGATAACTTACCTTTTGGACTATCCAAAATATAAAAATTCCATTCAAAATGAGCCAGAAAACAAATGGATAGATGGTATAAAATTTGAGTATATATATACAAGGGCGAACGAAACTAACTAACCCAAGTTATAACAAACTAAATTAACTAACGTAGTAGTGAATCTCTGTCTTTAATGTAAGATCAGTAACCAAATTAAGTTGAACACAAAATTTCAAAGAGTAATTATTAATTCCTTTATTTCAATTCTGAGTGATAGAGAAGAAAGCGATGATTGGGATTTAACTACATGAAGGGTGGCTATGAGTATTTCTGGATGGAAACATTATAATAAAAAACGTCACAACAGTTTATCAATAGAATGAAAAGTATAGTTAGGGAGTAGAAATAGCCAAATTGGTAAAAGCAGGAAAAAAACAGCTTATCAACAAAAACTTGAAAAATACCAAAACAGAAATAGGTCAACACTTTATCAATATAACTTGTGTCATCGGCTTATTTAATATATTTGCATTGGATTTAAAACAAACATGAATATAACTTTTTCCCATTTTAAAATAAAATAAAATTCATAATATTAGCTAATAATTTATTTAAATATATTTTAAGTCCTTACGATATTGTAATTTTAGTGTACCTTCAATTTTTTGTTATCTTTAAATCCTCACATTTTTTAATTATTTTTTAAACACTTGTATCAACTCTAGTTAGTTTAGTGTTAATAACTTAATATTGGTTAACAAAACATAATCATAAATACTAATTAAGATTATCAGGTGTCGTGTTTGTCACATGAGGAAAAAAAAACCTCAAATAGATTATGTGTTTAAATCTCTTTACTATTAAAACTCACACACTAATATTAACATTTATCTATTTAAAAAAATTAAGATGATTAAGAAAATGAAAAATATTTTAATGATTACTTTTTTTTCTTTTGAAACGAAATTACTACTTGTGAAATGTCAAAAACATTACAATTAGTCAAAATTAATATATAAAATAATTTTGAAAATATATATTAAAAGTAAATTATAATTTAAAATTACTTAAACATTTCTAATTATATGTCTAGTAAGATGTTCTAATTTATTTTTAGTAAAATATATTTTTAAATTAAATACAATTTATATTTTTAAAATATCCACAACTATATATTTTTCCAACTGTGGACAATCATTACGCAATGCTAGTGAGTATGAGCATGTATAAGGGATATTTTGTCCAACTTATCGAGTGGGTGACAAGTGTTACTTTACTTCCATGACTACCTTGTTCAATTATCTTGCCTACTTAATCCAATAAGATAACTTTTCAAGTAATGGAACACTTTTAGCGTGGCCCTGTGCATGTTTTGCCTTCGTTTTACTTGTTGGTAATGATAAAAGTGTGTGAGATCAAGAAAAGTTTTATTATGATCTTTACGGTATACGAGTGTCAAAATGTTTTAGTCCAAAATGAAATCCCCTATATATTAACAAATATAAAGTAGAAATTAAGTTTGTCTGCCATTTGTATTTATTTTCCATCCATTAATTAAAGAAAGTAGAAAAAAGATTAAAAATTCTCTTCTGTTTTTTAGACAAAGCAAAATTATACCCAACGAAATTACAAGGATAACAAGGTTGGTCTAAAAAAAATATTTAGGGTAATTTTTTACAAATACATAAACATAATTAATTATGATTTATGTATACTGCAAAATTGAATAAAATGAGTGTCACTCATCACATCGAAAACCTAACTTTGATTTTTGCAAATCACATCGTGTATAGGTGATAAATTTTGGGTAGACTAGTTTTCAAACTAAGTCTTGCATATTCATTAAAGGTTTTTAAGTTACATCTTCCTAGTGAAAAACGATGTTTATTAGCCACTAAATTAGAATTTTTGCAAAACACATCCTAATAAATGTTGGGTAGATTACTTTTCAAACTAAGTCTTGCAAGAGCCTATTCAGTATAGGTTTTTAAGTTATATCTTACTAGTAAAAAAAAGAGTTTATTAGTCACTAAATTTGAGTTTGATGACATGGTTAAAAACAAACATGACTCTTAACTAAGTATGGATGTCTACAAATACGAAAAACAATTTTTAAGGTAATTTTGGTTTTCCAACAATTAACTAAGTTTTATTTATTATTTTATTAAAGTTATTTTTATCTACAATAAATTCACATTTATTTATAATAGGTAAATTAATTTTGTAAGTTGTCAAAATAAGATAATTGAAGTAAAAAGATTATAAAAGTTTGGGTTGAGTATAAGAATTTGTTAAGGATATTCAAAATCAAACTAACTAAATTGAAAATAAAAAATCAAACCACGAAAATCGAAAACCACAAAAAATTAAGGTTTGTATAAGTTTTTTATACTTAAAATTTTTAAAAAATAATCATTTTTTGTCTTTGAAATTCAAAAATAATTTTTTAGTTCCTAAAATTCATTTGTTTTTTCTATTAATATTGTTTATTTATAAATTTCAGCGTATTTAACTGTGCCAGATTTGTGAAAATTGAAGATTGAGGGGTTAGGGTTGAGGAGGAGAGTGATTCATGAGTACAAAAACATGTTTTTTGTTACAAATATTTTAACGGCATTAACTAGAGAAGAAAGACTAAACGTGAATCAGAGACTAAAAAATATTTTTAAATTAAAGGACTAAGTAATTTTTTGTGAAATTTTAGAGACAAAAAACTAATTTAAGCCAAAAATTAATTTAATTTGGGTGATTTTATTTTTGTAATTTCCAAATCATGCTATTTGGTTCTGTTTACGATTTAAGATGTTGAAACCGCATCAAACCAAATAAAAAAACCTATCCTTAGTTATTTTATTAACCAATCCACAAGAAAACATATATAATTACTCATTATTTTCTGAGTTTTTATGATTTTGATGTATTCTTTAATTGAGATTTTTAATTAACATGTACTAGTTGATGAATAAATATTTTAGCAATTTTTTTTATTTCATTTCATTGGATACAATTTGTTGACAACTAGTACAATGTAATGTTTAAATGAATTGGTTATTTATACTTTAACTTTAGTAGTTACTAGGTTTATGTAATTTTGTTGGGAGCAATTCAACTTTTAAACAATTTGGGAAATAAAAATTTTCAATATATTTTAATAACAGAAATTTTAAACTTCAAAATTGAATCAAACCAAATAGAAAAAGATTGATTTAATTTTATTCAAATTTTATAATTAATCTAAATCGAATCAAATCACATTCCACTTATTTTGTTTTTAATTTGGTTCGGACTAGTTTTAGACTCGTAGTCAGACCAAATCGCCACAACAAACATTCCTAGAATTCACCAGTGTTGGAGCAAAATTAGTAAAAAAAAAAATTGCGTATAAGTAATGTAATGTGGTAGAATCCATTTAAAGCGAGTTTATAGTCTAGATGATTTCTTTTAAGAAATTAGTATTATAGAGATGTTCGTCCTGCTCACCTTAAGAAATTAAAGGCATGGGGTATCTCATCATCTCATAAAGAAAACAAATAAAAAATTGTAGGTGATTACAATATACTTAGTTTGCTAATTAATTGGTGAGAGAAGTATGAAAGATTCACGAATTTGGATCTTGTGCTAAGCGGGCTTTGTGGTGCTATTTAGTGTGGTTGAGTTTAAAACTAGTTTAAACCAAACTATAAAAATAAGTACTGTGCGGTTTGGTTTAGTTTAAATTAATTATAAAATCCGAACCAAACCAATTTTTTGCGGTTTGATTTGATTTAGTTTTGCAGTTTAAAATTTCTATTATTAAGTATTAAAAAATATATTGAAAAAATTTATTTCCAAAATTGTATAAAATTTTAGTTACTCCCAATAAAATTATATAAAAGTAGCAACCATTAAAGTTAAAGTACAAAAAATCAATTCTTTTAAACATTGTTGTTAAATTGTATCCAATGAAATAAAATCAAATGGTTTTGCCAAAATGTTTACTCATCAACTCATTCATATTAATTAAAAATCTTAATTAAAGATTAAGTCAAAATCTTATAAACTTTGAAAATAATGAGTAATTGTATATGTCTTCTTAAGGATTTGCTAAAATAAGTAAGGATGAGCGGTTTGGTTTGCTTTGGTATGGTTTCAATATCTCAAACCGCAAGTCAAACCGAACCACGCGGTTTGAAAATTATAAAAATCAAATCACCCTAACCTAGAGTGGTTTTTTGCAGTTTTCGGTTTTCAATTCGGTTTGATTCGGTTTTGAACACTCTTATTAAATGATGGATCAAACCCTAAGTTATTAATGTTATTTTTTTAAAAAAAAACTATGGAATTTGATCAAACCAGGTTAAAATAGGGCAGGAGAGGATCCAAATTCCTTGTTTTAGGTAGAATTTGAAATTCAATTGAAATAGTGCTAAAAAGGGTTAGAGAGAAGTAGTTGGAGATGATCCAAATTCAAGACTCATACATATATTCAATAAAAATATAATTACCTTTTCAATTGCTAATTTTTTTAGTTGTTAATTTGCAGAAATATGAGGTCTCCTTATGCAAGAATACACATCCCGCATCAGGTGATGTGTTTCTATATCAACTTCAAAGTTGTGTGTTGTTTAGGGAGCATAGAGAGGACTATAAGCATCTTTTCTTATCTTGTAGGATTTTGCAAATGTTATGGTATAGCATCATGAATTAGTTAGGTATAGTATCACATTTACCTAATAATATTGTGCAAATGTTTGATATGACTAGGTCATGGCTTGGGTAGCTTCAAAAGTAAATAAAGATATTTGTTTTGACATTGTTGGAGTGCAAGTGTGAGTTGAAGTCCCACATTGGTTAGAAATTGAAAAGTTGAGTAATATATAAGTGAGAAAGACCCATAACCTAATGCCTTAAGGTTTTGGGTTGAAGGTGGTGTCATGTTCTCTTATATATGGGTTCGTGTTCTATTGTTGTATATCTCCCCGGTGTTTAACCCCCTTGCTCTGGACCCACCTCATGGTTATGATTGGCAAGGGTTTTAGGAGAGACTCACACTTGAGGGGGAGATTGTTGGGAAGTAATATTCTATTGTGTCTCAAGAGCATGTAATATTGTTAGAGATGGAGAGAGGTTTTTTGTGTGGTAGATTGTTGAGCCCCTTGCTCTGGACCCACCCGATGGTTATGATTGGCAAGGGTTTTAGGAGAGACTCACACTTGAGGGGGAGATTGTTGGGAAGTAATATTCTATTGTGTCTCAAGAGCATGTAATATTGTTAGAGATGGAGAGAGGTTTTTTGTGTGGTAGATTGTTGAGAAGTAAGAGAATTATGAGTTTTGAATTTTTTTTGTTATTGTACAGAAAGTTAAATAATTTGTTTGATAGATTATACCTATGCAGACTTCTTGTCTTTCAAAAAAAAAAAACTTGAGCTTCCGCTTGGGCACAGGACGATATCTTGGACCATCCTCTATGATTGGAACGAAAAAGAAATTTATCTTAAAAGATAGGGTCTGGGCAAAAATTCGAGCTTGGTGCAACATGCAAATTTGGAAGGCAGGCAGAGAGGTATTGATAAAATCTGTTGCTGAAGCAATACAATCATATTGCATGAGCGTTTTTCTTTTGCCTTCATCCTTAGGGATGAGATCCAGAAAATGATGATTTTTATGGGTGGGGCTCAAACAAAATGTTTGAAAAGGAATCAATTGATCGAGTTAGGATCACCGAGAGGAATTTGGGGTTATGGGATTTAGGCATCTCTATGGATCCACAACCTTTGAACCGCGGGATATCCAAGCTATATTGGCCACACCTTTATTCCATAAGGTTAAAATCGCCTCTTAAGTGTAATGTTTTTAATGAATATAATCTCTATGGTCATGGTATGTGTTTATCTCATAGATGAATCAGGTGTGGATATAATAAAAATCTGGTCATGCACAGCACAAGCCACAAGGGGTTATGCAACATCATTATTGAAATAGAACGCAAGAGAGGATCTCACTGTGAAATCATGCAAACTAAACAAAGCCTCACTCATTTACAAAACATTACAAGTACGTTTTATATATAGACCCAAAGTAATCTTGTTACCCACTCAATTGCAAGACCATCAAGATTATTTTCTAGCAACCATCCAATTTTATTTTATTTTTAGCTAGTTCCTACTTGTATTGCTTCCATCATTCCTAATGAAATGAGTTAAGCTTCTTTTGTCAAAAATAGTTGATAATTTGTCAAACAGAGTAAAAATTCACACTAAATTCCATTAGAACATTAATTGTATTACCTTTCTAATTGTTTAAAGAGAAAGTATAAAACAATAAAAAACCTAAAAAGTATTAACGATACATTTCATTTTTCCTTTTTCATTAATTAACTTGTTGAGAGAATTAAACCTATTTTACAATAATAACAGTTCTCTTATTAAAAACAAAACTTTTATGCAATGCAGATCGATGGTCAGATTCTTACAAATAGATAAGCTAAAGAAGTCAAGTCATATATACATTAACCTTCTTTTTTCCTGAATAATTGAGCCAATAATATATTAATGTGTCATCTTGATTAATTAACTTTAATTAATACGCACATGTATACAATAATTTAATGCAATTATTTAATATAAAAAATTTAATACAATTATTTAATTAACGCGCACAGTAATTTCTTGCGAAATGATATGATAGTTTAATAAACTCTCTCTCTATATTTTTTTTTTTTTGAAAGTTAAAAATATATTCAAAAATAGAAACAAAATGTTTCTTACAGTACATACTAATTACATATGCCCAATGTAGGATTATCCACCTATTTCATATTTAATAGACACAATGTAGGATTAGCATACCAATCCGAGAAGACACATCCCCTATTAAGCCCAAAGGAATATGATAATCATTTCCACGAGATTACCTTTATGCACATCATAATATCGACAGAATCCACTGGTATGTTATCAAATATAATCTGATTTCTAGTAATTCAGATACCCCAGCACCCGGCAAGCCAGAATACATACTTGCACTTCTTCCTTCGCTTTCCAACCAACAATGCTGATGACGAAAGGAAGAGTTGATACAAATCCCCGGAATAGGTCATTGAATTCCCAACCAGCTAATGATATCGTTCCACACCAATTGAGCCTTGACATACCTTAAGAACAAGTGATTGTTATCTTTAATAGCACTGTTACAAAAGACGCACAATGCATCGTCACCTAAGGTGACAACACCTCTTCTCAAGTGGGTATGTGTGGATGAGTGGGTATCATACATGCATGAAACAATAATAAAACTTACTGTTACTTGTATATGTAAATTAATTTAGGAGTAATAATATTTCTTTTCAATATCATTGTATATACAATGAAAAAAATTGGAAAATTTATAGGGGAATTTCGATCATGTGACATATCTAGGTCAAATTAAAATGTTTAACGAAAATGAACGTTACCTAAAACATATTTAACTTAATGAAATTAACATATATATCTTGCGGTTAATTTTTTTCAACCAATGTTATGGTATAAGTATGCAAAGACATAATCGAGATTGATATATATATATATATATATATATATATATATATATATATATATATATATATATTTAAAAAAATTAACTCACTTTATTTTCAGTCTGTAAATTTAAATATATATTTTATTTTTTTAATTTCAAAAGATGTTCATCATTAAATAATAAAACAAAAAACATGTAATGTACGTATATATTTATTAACTTTTATATATAATATTCCACCTAAAAAAACTTTTATATATAATAAATGTCTCAAATGTTATTGTAACTGTAAATTAAAATAGTTTCATCACAATTAACTTATAAGCTGAGTAATTTTAGTTATTTGTTTCATTTTTTTAGATAATTCAGTACAAATAATCTTTCCTTGAAATCTTATCCCTGATATCCTTAAAAATAATGTATGGTTCATTTTAAAATTTACAAGGATGCTTGTTACTTGCCGAATCCTTTTCACCTAATTCATCCAAATTAAAAAAATATTAATATAATTAATAGCTAGTATTAAATTTATTTAAAATTTATATTTTTGAAAATTATTTTTAAAATTAATAAAACATAATCTTACTCTAACTAATGTTAGTTGGGACAAGTAGAGGATTTATGTTCTTTAACCAAGTAATTAAAACTTTTTTTATAAGTCATTTTATTAAGATAAAATAACAAAAATCACAATATATGTCTTATAAAAGTGTAAGAATAAACTAGATAAACATTGACATAAACACAACAAAAAATATAGTAAATTATTATAAAAAGTAACCCTTAAATAAGATAGGCGCTAAACAAAAAAAATGGATTCATGATCCAATCTGTAAGAGAATAAGTTGTGATTAAGATTTAAATTTTTGTTACAACAAGTTGAGTAAGATAAATTGGAAGAAGAATGTTTGGCTACTCAAAAACTCTAGCAGGAATTAGTTATTATTACGAATTATGATGCATCCTTACTAATATGATGGGTTATAAAAAAAATACTTTTACTTTTTAAAATATTTGATTAATTTTAATTATTTTATTATTTTAAATTATTTTTATATCTTGAAAAATCTATTTTATTATTAATATATTTACTATTTTATTTGATTTAGTGTAAATTGTAGAATATAATAGCATAAATTTAAGTAAAAATGAATAAATTATTTCACCATGACCAAAATATATTAAATACAAAATAATTTCATTTTGAAAGAAGAATCAGAAGATGTACAAATTCAACTATTATGGTGGTTTTGGGCTGGGGGCTTTATATCTCATTGGGGAATTTGAACTAACACCTATATAATTTACCGTAACATCTATTCATAAGGTAAAAGATATATCCTTGATTTTATATTTCCTACTACTCTCTAAAAAAAATATTTTTACTCTGAAGATGAATAAGAGAGATAAAATAATAATAACTATACTAAAAAATTAATTCATTAAGAAATTAAATCACTGTACTAAAAATATAAAAAATTAAATTACTCTACTAAAAAAATAAGAAATTACATAACTATACTACATGTAATTAACTATACACTAACAAATATTTAATTAAATAACTATCCTAAACATGTAATTCATTAAGTAAATTAATATAATAAACATGTAATTATTATAATAAAAAAATAATAAATTAAATAACTATACTAAAAATAATAAATTGAGTACACTAAAAATTAATTAAATTACTATACTAAAAAAAAAATAAGAAATCAAATAACTATACTACATATAATTAATTATATTAACCAAGAAGTGATGAGAAATAAGAGAGAGGGTCTCGGAAGATGAGGTGAGGAGAGAGAGTAAGTAAAGAAAATTATGTAAGATAGAAAGGAAAAAGGGAATAGAGATAAAATAGAAATTAAGAGTTTTTTATAAATAGTATACATTAGTATTAATTAAAATTTCCGTTTGATTATTATGGGTTGTGAGACATGTATTGGGTAGTTCATATTAAGAAAACGTGTTACATTGGCTGTTAGTGAGGTGCATCTGCTTTACGTGGTTTGTGAGGAATTTAGCCTTTGATGCATTTGGATGGAAATTCTTTTCGCAAATTGGTGCTTTTATTAATCAATAAATGTTAGGTAATTTAATAAGTTATATAAAAAATAAAAGAATTATAATTTTTTTTTAAAATAACATAGCGGTTATTTATTGGTCAGACAGGATGTCGATAATACGCACTGCTGCATCCCTACTTTCTTAATTTAATAAAAATCTTGAGTATACCAATAAAAACAAAATAATTTCTCTTCGATGATTATTTTAGGAACTGAAATTGATAAACCAATCCATCAACACCAAAATTATCCATAAACACGGGATCGAAATCGTACGTTAGATTAATTGTTTTGGTTTTGGGTGAAGGTGATGATATTGGTAATGGTTAGCTCTTCCGTGATTGGCACAAATTATATAGAAAACTAACCATCGAAGTCGCAAGTCATAACCGTAAGCAAGAGCCACACAGCCAGCGGCAGGATGCCCCTGACCCCAGTCATGTCATTGCGCAATTGGATTGGAATACAGATGACAAAAAGTACACGTATTTGTGGAATCGTTCCGAGTCCGTCTCCAATTCGGTGGATACTGTCTTTTGATCGGATTTGAGTATTTTACCACTGTTATTTGATGTGATAAAGAGTGTGAATATGTGATTATTTATTTTGTATTTGAACTTATATTTATTTTGTTATAAGTTTAATAATTATATAATAAGTTTAAAGTTATAAATTTAATAAAAAAAATTTCAATTTTAAATTTTAATTTATAATTTTTTTATTTATTATTTTTTATGTAATTTTTAAATTAAAATATAATTAATAAATTAATATATATAATTTATTTAATAATAAATACATAAATTTAAATTGTAAAAATAATATAATAAGTAATCGCAGGTATACTCAAACCTGAAAATACTTAATAGGAGCGACTTCAAAATTTCATAATCACTCTTCTTATACTTGAATCAGTTCTGCACTTTTCGATAAGAATGAAGATAACAATGACCAAACTCGCATCCGCCTCATCTTGTTCCCGTTGTCATCCCTACTCCCTGTATTAGAGAACCAATTACAAGCATTTTTGCCTTATCTCAAGTATTGTGTTTGCGTGGCATCATCTCATTAATGCACCATCAAACAATTGACTTTCTTTTTATATACAAAAAAATTATCAAAATGACTAACTTCCTACATTATTTGTCAAAATAATTTCTTTTACTATTCACATTGAGAAATTGGTTCGGGATAATGATTTCTCAACATGCTTTATTCTTTTTATATAAAAAACCTATAAGGAATCGGTTGTTGGATAACTAATTTCTTATATAGCGTTTTTTTTTTAGATTTGTTTTTTTAAATTTGTTTTAATTTCTTTTTAATTTTTTTTATGCATGTATATTTTTCTAAAGTATAATTTTAAATTTTTTTAAAGTTACTTTGTATTTCATTTTGTTTTTTATGTGTTTTATTTTTATGATGTAACTTTTATGTTATTTTAAATTTTTTTAAATGTTTTGTAATTTATTTTTCAGTTTAAAGTTTTTAAATTATAATTTTTAAACTTAATATTTCAAATTATTTTTAAATTATTTTATGTACATGATTTTTAGATATTAGAATTTTATTTTTAAAATTGTAAAATATTAATTTTATTTAAGTGTTAGATATAAGTTTTGAAGATATAAAAAATTATGAAAATTAACATAATCTTGCAATACACATTACATGATGTAAATAAGAATACATAGAGTCTATGACTATCAGTGGAAAGTTCCTGAACAAAAAGGACATTTTCTTTTCAAATGACCTACATGATGTGTATACATGATGATTTTGGATGACCTATTTTTGTCCTTTGTCCTTATCAGCTCTGGATCGACAATATTTGTGCATTAGTACAATTTGACAAATAAGCTTCATTGCACATTTCTTGAAACAATTTGTTATACACTTAGATATGTATTCTAACGTGTATACTGGATATACATGTTTACACGTTGCAACAACATGCAAACATGGGATGTAAAACTTTTGAAATTTCTCACAGTCACACCACTATTCATCCACCTAACAGTAAAATTTACCATTGGTTGTCCTTCTCTTGGGTTAATGGTTTCTTGGATGAGGAAGTGTGTACTATACCGATTGAACTCTAGTATATGGTGACTATTTGTCTTTGTTTGTGCTTCTGTTAGAGCCTTGTTTAATATATCTATATAATGTTGTCCAACTCTTATTTTTGTGTCTTCTTTATCTCGTTGGAGGACTAACGTGTTACATTATTGGCATATTAACATTATTATTGCACTTATTGGGAGATTTTGCGGTTTTTTCAAAATGAATTTATGGCCTCAGCTAGGTTGGTTATCATATGTCCCCAACGATAACCATTGTCTCATGCTAGAGTCCATATTTACTTAGGAATTTTAGCAAGCCATCGTACTGCATGTTCACTTTTTGGTTCATTAACCAATTTATTAAAGTAGTAGTTAAACCTAGGCTCCGTTATGCCATATTTTGTGACATGTAAACAATTAAAATCAATCAATTAATTATACATGTTTAAAAGATGTAGTATTGTTAATAAATTAATTACTTACCCATGTTTACCACTAATTTCTTCATATCTACATTCTTGAAATGCCTCATGAAGTTCTGTGCCGAATGTAGAACACATGCATTGAATTTTGGGGTGTCCATCCACTACATGTCTTGAATAGGCAGTTTTGATTGATTCATGTCTATCTGATATTAAGCAAAGTCTATCTTGAGAGCAAACATGTATTTTCAAATTCTGTAGAAAGAAATACCAAGCACCACCTATTTCACTCTCAACAATGGCAAAAGCTATTGAAATTATGTTGTTATTGCCATCTTGTGCCACTGCCACTAGTAAGGTCCCTCTATCTTTTCTGTAGAGAAATATCCCATCAACTTGAACAATAGACTAACAATACTTAAACCCATCCACATAAGGTTTGAAAGTCCAAAAAATACAGAAAAATTGCACATAATCAACAACCATTTGCCCTTGTTCATTTTACAGTAGCCTCATTTGTTGCTCAACAACAAATCCGTTAAGAAAAACTTTCATTGCGTTTAATAGTCTTGGTAAATTATGATAGGGTTTAAGGTTACATTCATTTACCCATTTATAGAAAATTCACGAGCATTATGCCGTATACTTCAAAAACTAATAAAAAGTAATTATATATATATGGTTGTTTACACATAATTATTGAATATATAACTAGGTTTAGTGGTAAGATATTTTTCATTTTACATAAGGATCTAGGGTTAGGACCATGCTAAGTTTTGTGCCATTTAATTCATATTAGGCTATTTAAAATTATTGCTAACTATTTCAAGTTACTTTGGGAGTTGACGTGGAGCTTTGGCTTTGAGAGTCCAAACTTTGGGAAGTGTAGAAAGATGACTTTGACTTAGGGAAGTTGAAAAATAGGTGACTTTAGGAAATGCAAAAACAGACTTTGGCTTTGGGAAGTGTAGAAAGACGTTACTTTGAGAAGTGCAGAAATAAACTGACTTGGGTTCATGTGCCATTCTAAGTTTGAAGTAACATGGATACAAGGACTGAGTTAATTAGTGTCCGATTTAAAGAAAAAATAAATTGACTTTGGTACATGTGCCATTTCAAGTTTAAAGTAAAATGGATGCAAGAATCGGGTATTAGTGTTTGATTTAAAGTAAAATCGGCGGTTCTTGATGGTTTGTACCGAGCCATTCCGAGAGAAAGAGGCGACTCTGGGAAGTGTAGAAAGACGTGACTTTGGGAAGTGTGTAAAAATAGACCGACTTGGGTGCATGTGCCATTCTAATTTTAAAGTAAAATGGATGTAAGAACCAGATTAACTAGTCTCCGAGTTAAAGCAAAATCTAGCGGTTCTCGACAATTTGTATCGAGTCATTCCGATAAATGCACATTTGATCCACACTAAACATCTTGGACCAATTATATTACCAGTTTCCGGTCTAACCAGTTCAATCGAGTCATTCAAAGTTAAATGAACATCCAATCAAATAAGCAAGAGATTCCTTATGTGTCGTAAAGCATATGACTTTAGGACTATATATACAATGAACACTAAACCACAATCTCATCACTTTTTCTGAGTGTAGAGAAATTATCTAGTTCAGATTACAAGAGCTTCAACACTTTGTGGAAAAATGTCTTCTTCTTCAACAAATCTTCTCTGGAAATAACATTTTCACAGATCTGGAAATGCTAACTATATGGTTAACTACAACATCTTTACACTGTTATATTTTTTCTTGCAGACGACAAATGACCCAGTTGTTCAATCTTATTATCATTCGATGCATGAACCTAACCTAAAAATTGAACATTTACTACGAGTTGCTGGTTTTGATTAGATTGCAAAAATAAGGCACTTTAAGATTGATGATAGTCTCATGACAACTCTAGTAGAAAGGTAAAGACTAGAGACACACACATTCCATCTTCTTGTTGGTGAGTTCACCATAACTTTGGAAGATGTTGTTTTTCAACTAGGGCTGAAGGTTGATGGAAGAGCACTGATTTAACCTACTCTCTTCAATTGGCAAGAAATATGTGTATAATTGTTAGGGTTTGTCCTTCCAGTAGGGGAAGCATTAATGGGATCTACTCTATAACTTAAGTGGTTGCGAGATAATATAATCCAATTATCAAATCAACCAACTGAACAACAACTACTGCAGCATTGTAGGGCATATATTCTAGCAACAATTGAGGGTGTGCTTATGCTTGACAAATCAAGTAACTGGTTCACCTAATGTATTTAACTTTACTACCTAATTTAGAATGTGGAGGAAGATATAGTTGGGATTCCGCTTGTCCAGCATACTGGACAAGGATATGTGAACTTATCCATCTTAAAAAAATGGGCGGTTATATGTTATTGTTGCAATCGTGGGCTTGGTATCATATTTCGTTCATTCAACCGCAAGTCAACCACAACATTGAATATCCTCCTGCAATGAGGTACAAGTAAAAAATATTAATGAACTATTATATATTGTAATATTATTGTGCAAATGTTAACCTCGCATTACTTACTTTTGATGTAGGTGGAGTCGAACACAATAAGATTTGCTAGGTTACACCCTATGGTGAGTTAAAAAATTATACATGTTAGTTAGATGTACTTGTCCACTAGAAAATTATTTTCATTTACTTAACTTCAACAAATTATTAATTGCATTAAAATTGATGTAAACTTGAAAAAAGGTAGTTAGTCTTTCAATAAAAAAATATACTTATCTACTTAATAAATACAAACACAAAATTTTTAAAAAAATTTAAACAAACATGAAAAAATTTTAAAAAATTAACTCATACAAATATACAAAAAAAACACGAAAAAAAACATAAAAAATAAATAAATAATTTAACTTAAAAAATATAAACTGAAAAATAAATTACAAAATTTTAAAAAAATTATAAAAAACAAAAAAGATACATAACATAAAAATAAAACACATAAAAAAATAAAATATAAATTAACTAAAAAAATTTAATTTTAAAATCATAATTTAAAACAATACACATAAATAAGGCACTTTTAGATTGATGATAGTTTCATGACAACTCTAGTAGAAAGGTAGAGACTAGAGGCACACACATTTCATCTTCTTATTGGTGAGTTCACCATAACTTTGGTAGATGTTGTTTTTCAACTAGAGCTAAAGGTTGATAGAAGAGCACTAATTGGACCTACTCTCTTCAATTGGCAAGAAATATGTGTAGAATTGTTACGGTTTGTCCCTCTAGTAGGGGAAGCATTAGGGGGATCTACTCTATAACTTAAGTGGTTGCGAGATAATATAATCCAATTATCAAATCAACCAACTGAACAACAACTACTGCAGCATTGTAGGGCATATATCCTAGTAGCAATTGAGGGTGTGCTTATGCTTGACAAATCAAGTAACTGGTTCACCTAATGTATTTAACTTTACTACCTGATTTAGAATGTGCATGAAGATATAATTGGGATTCCGCTTGTCCAGCATACTTGAACAAGGAGATGTGTAGGGCAATTTATCCATCTTAAAAAAATGGGTGGTTATATGTTATTGTTGCAATCATGGACTTGGTATCATATGTCGTTCATTCAACCAAAAGTCAACCACAACATTGAATATCCTCCTGCAATGAGGTACAAGTAAAAAATATTGATGAACTATTATATATTGTAATATTATTGTGCAAATGTTAACCCGCATTACTTACTTTTGACTTAGGTGGAGTGGAAGAAGGTTTAAATATACAGGAACACCCTATGGTGACTTGCTAGGTTACAAAATAAGATTTGATAGAATGAACACAATCAGGTTAAGCATAGACACTTAATTTTCATACTATCTTTTTATACACAAGTTGTAAATAAATAATAAGAATATGCTGTCGCATTTTAATTTGATCGGATACCTTATATGGGATTTGTGTCTGATTTACCATAACATGTTTACAGTGATGCAAGAATATAGATTGATTGCATTGCTTTAACAACATTCGTAGTTGTGGTTTGACATCAAACATATTAGGTCCAATTGCAATTTAGCCTATGACAACCAATTCTAAATTCTGCCCACAATTTGGACAAACTTCACCAAACAAACATGAGAGGACACAATGACAAATTCGGCTAAATAACATGCACAATAGATTGACATTTGGAAGGCTAGATGACAATATGTTATTTCTTGCCAATCTCTTCAAGGGTCTCTCAAGCACAACAATGAGTATTTATAGTGATTTTTTGCAAATTCAAGAACCATTTTATTTACGCAAAGAACCACAAATGTATATGGCCCATCAATAAGCAATAGAGAAGTGTTAGCCCAACAAACTGCACAACTGATAAGTGTCAATTGTTATTAAATTTTCATGTAGAATTTTGACACTTTATGATTGTAATTGTATTTATTATATGTTAATTGCCCCTAATTTAAGAATTATTGAATTCAAATGGTTGTTTCTGAGTCTTGCTATAAATGAAGGTATCTGATCCCATTTTTGTATCATTTTTTCAGGTAACCAAAGATGGAAGAAGGAAAGGATTGAAAGAATTATAAAGAAATAAAAAAGAAAAGAATCTGCCACTTTCTCGCTCAAGCTAGTGATTTCTCGCTTGAGCAATATTTATCTAGAGAAGGGAGGTTCACCAAGGCATTCTCGCTCAAGCGAGATAATTTTAGCTTGAGTGAGATTCTCGCTTAAGCGATATCATTTTCGCTTGAGCGAGAATTGACCCGAGAACAATACTGTTTTAGCGGCATTCTAGCTTAAGCGAGAAATATCTCGCTTGAGCGAGAGTACCCTTCTTCAAGATGAAGTACTCTTCTCGCTTGAGCGAGAATCAGCTTGCTCAAGCGAGAAATCACTTAGAAAAGGTCCAGAATGAAAATTAAAGTGGGGAGCGCATTTACAAGCAAAAAAGAGAGGACCTCGAGCTGAGAGCTAGAACAAAGAACTGCGGAAGCTGTTTTCTTCAATTCTTCTTCATTCCTGATTCTCTTATGACTACCATGAGTAGCTAATCTCCTTTTTGGGATTGAATTTAATCGATTCAAACTCAGATGTATTCTGGTGATATTTATATATAGTAATTCCCTTTTCATTTGATATTGGTATTTCGTTCTATTTCTAAATGTTTGATTCTATATGATTAATAGATTCTTGAATTTGATTTTTGGAATTAACTGGAAAGTATTTCTAAGAATCTAATCTGAACAAAATTACTCGATATGTTGCATTACTAGGAATAGATTTTAATATATCGATTGCTTTATAAAATCTAATCATAATGCTGGGTAATCTGTTAAATATTTGAGGAATCAATATCAATTGTTTCGAATGCTATATCTATTTATTTATCCATAATACAAATGAGTGAGATAGATGAAATTCAATCTCAGTTTCTCCCAGTCAATTATCTTTATCACGTTTAGCTTGTTACTTTTATTATGTGTTTTAATTTATCTTACTACATTCCAGCATGATTAAATCCATTACTATGTATATATACTTAGTGAGCATTATAACTTTGAATTTTAATTGAAATTGTTCCTCGTGGAATCGACACTCTTACTTATAAAACTATTATACTACAGTTGATTTTGGTACACTTGTCAGAATTCAACAACACCCCTCTTCAATATGTACGTCAACCACCCCAATAATTGAACAATGTTATACAGTACAAAAAAACCACAATATTCTCAGTCGTATCCAATGTACACCAGCATGGACAATTACATGCATACACCACTCTCGAGTATACAAGAAGGAGATAACTTAGTAAGCAACCTATTTGGTGTCAACATGCAAACACCACAATCAGCATATGCTTACATGCAATCAATGAATATTCTTTCACTTTCGCCATTTCACTTCCAAGCAGGTCAGAGTTCCTCTATAAACCCTATCATGGACACACAACAAATTGTTCATGACAACAATCAATAGGAACCAAACTTGCAACAACAAAAACATCAAAATCTTTCGAGAAATAGAAAGCATCCAAGGTGTGATACTGGTTGATACAACCATCATTAAGTAGTGCATGCATAATTGTTTTTCCAATTTTTTTGTAACATGTTTCATATGTTTATATATATTGTTAAAAAATTGTATATATTAGTTAGATGTACTCGTCTACTAGAAAATTATTTTCATTTACTTAACTTCAACAAATAATTAATTACATTAAAATAATAATTAAAATTGATGTAAACTTGAAAAAAGGTAGTTAGTCTTTCAATAAAAAATGATACTTATCACTAAATAAATCCAAAAATAATATTTAAAAAAGATAAAAAAATTAACTCATACAAGTATACAAAAAAATAAACAACGACACAAAAAAGAAACATAAAAAATAAATAAAAAATTTAAAAAATATAAATTGAAAAATAAATTACAATTTTTTTAAAAAAATTAAAAAAATATATAACATAAAATAAAACACATAAAACATAAAATATAAATTAATTAAAAAATTTTTAATTTTAAAATCATGATTTAAAACAATACACATAAATAAAAAATAAATTTAAAAAATTCATATAATTAATTAGAAAAAAGTTCTATAAAAAATCAATTGTATAGCAACTAATTCCTTACAGGTTTTTTATATTAAAAAAGATAAAACACGTTGAGAAATTGATTTTGCCAATGTGAATAGTAAAAAAGATTATTGAGTAAATATGATGTGGATGAATCATTTTGATAAATTGTTTTAGTATATAATAAAAAGTCTGAAACTTAAGGTATCATCATTATTCTTTATAAAACAATAAGTATCTTACCTTATTTTATTTTTCTTATTTAAGATACTCCTATCATCAAAGAAATAATTATAATGGTATTTATCTTTCATAATTATTAAAGAAAAATATACATAAACTAAAATTGAAAAACAAATCAGAGCAATCAGGATTTTTCCTTTCCGGTAGTATATAGAGAGTAGTATTTTGTTGAGGGAAATTTATAGTAGATGGGTGTGTGGATCCAAATGAAGGTATTTGGTAGTTGTGTTGCATGTAATTAAGGTATTCATTTAATTAAGATTTAGATACGTGAATTCAAAATAATTTATTTTGGTTTGTTGGTATATAAGATATCTGAAAAGAAAAAAGAAAAAGAGAAAATGGAGCTTGCGTTTGGGGCAGCAGCGATGTGTTGATCGAACGGGGGTAGCAATTAGAAGACAAATGGATGATAGAGGTCGATCCACGTGTCGATGGTGCAGAGCATGGATTGATGAAATGAGCAGTATAAAAGGAAAAGGAAGGGAGTGAGAATTGAAGAGAAAGAAGGTGATTAGTGTATATGGAGTGAGAGCGGAGGAGAAATGAGAAATGAGAAATGAGAAATGATGAATGGGTGAGTGGGGGCAGAAACTGCCACAGAAAACACGTGGAAGACGGGTAGGAGTAAGGAGTGGTGGACGGGAAGTACGAGTTGGGTAGGGTGCTTGGGCACGGAACATTCGCGAAGGTGTACCACGCGCGGAACCTTAAGACCGGGCATGATGGATCATATAAAGAGGGAGATCTCGGTAATGAAGATGGTCAAGCACCCCAACATCGTCGAGCTCCACGAAGTCCAAGATCTACTTCGCCATGGAACTCGTCCGCGGTGGGGAGCTCTTCAACAAGGTCTCCAGGGGTCGCTTGAAGGAGGAGGCCCTCCATTGCCGCCGATATTTACGCCGTCACGCCCTCCTTTCTCGTGGTTGAGGTCAAGAAGGATAACGGGGATACGTTGGAGTACAACCACTTCTGCACCAAACACCTTCGTCCTGCTCTTAAAGACATTCTCTGGAATTCCCCACCTGCCACTGCTTGACCACCATTTTACACACTTGATCTGTTTTCTTATTTAAAATTCCTACCTCTTATCTTGGCTACTCCTGCGGGTGTATAAAATTATTAAGAGATGATTCCATATATGCATGTTCATGTTTGTGCGTGAATTATCAATTATCAATTATCAATTATCAATTATCAATTATCAATTATCAATCATCAATCTTTCGTACGGCTTTGCGGATACCTACCTCTTTATTTTGTTCCTTCTTGTATCTGTTATGCATTTCGATTAGGTACCGTCCTGAGGGTTCCCCGGCTTTACTTGCTTATCTGGTTGCATCTGCATCCATCACCGTCTGCCTACTCCCTTATAAATTAGTTGAACATCATTTTCGGTCCTACCATCCGCTTTCAAAATATTAAAGCAGCTTATAAATTTTAAAATACCATCCTCGCTACATTCTGTTAGACCCACCCTCGGTCCTACCTCCTTCAATTCAGATAACGCTCTTTATTTTCTTTATAGATTATAGATACCAACTAATACTACATAAAATGTGCTTTTTTCAATTGATTATTATACTGTAGAAATTTATTAATTAACAGGCTAATAATGAATTTGATAATTATAATACTAATAACCCATCAGCATAATCTTCACTCACGTCTAATCATGAGCGTGATAGATAGTATACGATCATAAAATATGGTTGGGATATATGCATGTACGTTTCTACAGGAAAGCTCAACTGTTACTGAGCATGCGTCAAGATCCATGTACGTGCAAAAATATGAGGTACTAGGTCCCGAGGCATGGTGACTGGGTAGAAGATTCTTTTTCAGGATTCAAGTCGAAGTTTCATTTTTAAGGAGATCAATGCTTCAAACCCAAAGCAATAATTTCAATCCAGTTTATATGAAGTGCATGCTTTGATTCTAAGTTTTGGCAATACATAAGTGCTTATAATAAGCCATAGTACAAGAAAGTTATCATCATTACTTTCTACTATTACCTGAATCATATGTTAGATGCGTGCATGATTGATCAAATTTTTGTTCCTCCATTTTCCTATTGCTTATTAACTGGCTTATTAAATCGATGGTTCCCTGTGATTGCTTTGGTAGTTGTAAAAGAAGTTTGGTTCACGATATAATTTGAGATGATTAAATTTGATGGATGTTAGCACTGGCCACCGGTGCATATATTACCCTGCTATTGGGGTAAGAAAAAATTTGGGATATCTTGTCCAAATTAATACATCTCAAGAAACATGTAGCATTAATTAAAGACCATGATCAAGAAAAAACAGCATTTTAAAGTGTTCAAAGATGAAATTCGAAATCAAGTTAATTATAAAGAGGAACCATGAGAGATTATGTCTTCTTCAAGATAAACAACTCAGAAAAAAACCCTTCAAGATTAAGAACCGGTCTGACACTTTAGAAGAATCTCCAAAAACTATTTTATGCGGGTCAAGAGATGACACATAAAAAAGATAAGGATCAAAAGCTAAACAAATGAAAGTGTCTAATACTTAGGTAGTTTTTGGAGGTTATTAGAGGTTTAGATAGTTTATTTCCATTAGAAAATAAAATAATAATTTTTTTTTACATGTATACCTTCAACATTTCTAGCTAAAACTGCAAACTGTTATTCTGACATTTGTGTAACTCAGTCTTCATTTTTCAGATGTATGACTTGGGAACTTCACAAATGATTCACTGTCATAATGTGATGAGTTGAAATAGAAGCATTCCAATATCCATCTTCTGTGTTCACATTTCCCTCCCTTTAGGTATCATGCTTATAACATGTTATCTTTCATGAAGATTCTGCAGCAAAACACTTAAATGTCAACTTTCTTAATTTTGCTGGCATATGTTTGTGAATGAATGCCAATTTTTTTTTTTTTTTTGACAAAAGTAAATGCTAAATAAGATATATATGCGCTAAAATATGGTCACATGCAATGTCTAGTCTGCAAACATGTTAGAATACCGGGATTCAGCTCTATTTAACTTTAACAAAATTCCCACGAAACACTTGGAATATATCAACAACAAACTAGAATATCATCACAAACAGTTTAAATTGTTATTTGCAACTGTTAACTGTGGTTACAACATTTTTTATCGTTAAGACTCAAGACCAAAATTAGCGTAGCATTTGTCTATAATATTGTTAATTGCAACACAGCCGCAACCACAATATAAGATTATTGAGAAATACAGATAGGGCACAGTTAGAGAAATCCATGCCCAGAATAAAAGTGCGAAGAAAGATACTTTTATGGAAACCACAGGCCATACAACTGATAAACTGAAATAGCAAACACATGCCTCCACACACACAGTCTCACCTACATGTAGCAAATATTATTAAAAATTCTCCAAATCCAGTCAAACAATCAGTATATAATCAAGCAATAGCAATCATATGTATATGATAACGCATGTTAACAGCCTTAAATTCTATTATCTGGCACAACACACTTTAGGTTTCAAAAACTAAATGGCAACAATATATCAGCAAACAAGTCTTCAAAACAATAACAGTACTATTCAACACAACAAACTGCAAAGCATGGATTGAGCAAGCAACTAGATTTCAGAACTCATTTTGAAGACACATTAGAAAAATAAACTAAAAAAGGAAAGAAAAGACCACTTACATCTGGAAGTAGGTATATTTTATCATATTATAGAAGTGGCATTTACTCGTAAAAAAATTCAAGCTAGCTATTTCATTTTTTTATATTTTTTAAATTAAATTAAAACTGTAAACCTGATAAAATTGCTTATGTAACCACAAAAGAGTATACACTATTAGATTCAGGTTCATAAAAACAAACTACTGAATGACTAGTGAATTCAATAATAGTTAAATTACTCAAAATTTGTAGCATAAGAAACGATACAATTAGCATTAAAATATGACAAATAGAAGTTAATATTTTTGTTTATTTAATTCCTAGTCAAATCAAGTTGATATAATTTTAGAATTGTTTTATCTTGTTGCATTTTGGTTCAATTTATCTATTTGATATACAAATGTCCAGTAACAATTTATACACAATTAAGAAATCTTCCTAAAGCGATCAACTAAATAGGTTTAGCAAAGAAACCTTTTACTCATCGGGTTTCTAGATACACAATGCAAACCGTCAGTAACAATTTATACACAATTGAACCAAATGCAAATATCCAGTAACAATCTATACACAATTAAGAAATCTTCCTAAAGCGATCAACTAAATAGGTTTAGCAAAGAAACCTTTTACTCATCGGGTTTCTAGATACACAATGCAAACCGTCAGTAACAATTTATACACAATTGAACCAAATGCAAATATCCAGTAACAATCTATACACAATTAAGAAATCTTCCTAAAGCAATCAATTAAATAGATTTAGCAAAGAAGCCTTTTACTCATCCGGTTTCTAGATACAAAATGCAAAACGTCACTCACCAACTGTCATTCCGATCCTTGATCACGACTACCTCTTATCAACGGTCACCTCCAACTTCTAGTCATCAATTATCACTTTTGATAGTCGATAACTAACTACCACCTCCAGCCACCGATTTTTAATCATCAATCACTATTCACTAATTGTTATATCTATTACTGATCATCGGTCATGAATCGTTGATAATCAATCGTTGGCTAGTCACCAACTGTCACTCTTATCCTTGATCATGATTACCACTTATCAGCAACCACCTCCAACTTCTAGTTATTGATTATCACTTTTGATCGTCGGTAACTAATTACCACCTCCAGCCATTGATTTTCAATCATCGGTTACTAGTCACCAATTGTCATATCTAATTACTGATCATCGGTAATTAGTGGTTGATAATCGATCGTTGGCTAATGATTACCAACTTTCGTGACTGGTAATTGATCATCACTTTTGACTATCAGTCACCAGGCACCACCCTTGACTATCGATCATTGATCGTCAATCTTTGGTTATTGATTATCAGTTGCTAGTCACTGATTACCAAGTGCGGATCCTCCATCCTCGTCGACAAAGGATTCTAGTGTGATTAAGATTTGACAACAATGCTTTAAATTCTAGTGTGATCCTCGATCCTCGTCGACTAATTTTAACTGTAATCCAAAAACCACCCTGAATGTGACGGTTTTTATAAAGGCACGTCTAGTCTCCTTGAATACATTAACATCAAAGCCAACTATACTGTAATGAGAAATCAACCTTTGCTACATTCTTTCAATCATCTAATTTAAATTTCAAAACACGATATTGGTGAGCATAATCTTGATTACAGCCCAAGTCACAATCCATAAAATTTTCAATAAGGTAAGATAGAAATATTATGCTAAGAGGTTGAAACTTCTAGATATGACTAGATCATTTGATATTTAATCCCTTCCTTTCCGAATAATTTAATTAATGAGTATGTAGGAAACTAATCACCACGAAAAATAAAAAACATAAACTTAGAAGGAAAAATAGGGTTGGAGACCTAATGTTCTTTGCAGGCATCTATAATGGAGGAAGTAATAGTCTTTTAAGGATATGGTGATAAAAACAAGGAAAAGATCGTCTATTGGCTAAAAATGGACCTTCATAGTCAAAATCTTACTTGTACTGTCTAGGATGCTCTAGTGATCAAATTGCTAGGTAAGAGTAAATGGATTTCACATGGTATGGGAAAAGTTAACTAGACTCTACAAGTTCTTAGCAGGTTTTGTGATCATGGACACTGAGCATGTTTTTGTCATGGTAAAGGCTAGCCAAACTATTATCCCTAACTCCTAAACGATGAAGACTTCTTTAGGGCAACATGGAAACATGGCCAATCATGACATACAAAAAGGCTTGTATGTATGCTTCACATTTAGCTTAGAACACCATATTAATAGAGAGAAAAACAAAAGTACATAAGTAAAAAGTGGGGCTGACACAGTCACCCTACCTCTGAGATACAACATAAATAAAAGATAAAATGTAACCCAACTAACAACTAACACTTATTACAAACTTATATTTAACACTCTTCCTTAAGTTGGAGCATATAAATTATATGTTCTGAGCTTAGAACTTAAGTATTGAATCTAACGACCCTTCAAGGATTTGGTTAATAAATCTGCAAGTGGATCATATGAATTAACAACTTGGACCTAATTTCCTTGGACAACAACTTTCCTCTCGCAAAGTAATAATCAATTTCAATGTATTTAGTCCTTTCATTTCATGAAGAACTGGATTTGAGGCAATATAAAGAGTTGCCTGATTATCACAATAAAGTTACATTGAGAAAATTTCACAAAACTTCAATTCTTGTATGAGTTATTTAACCCACATCAACTCACATGTAGTTAAGGTCATAAATCTATATTCAGTTTCTACACAAGATCAAGAAACAGTATTTTATTTCTTGCTCTTCCACAAGGTAAGGTTACCTCCAAGGAACACTTAATAAGTGTTAGTCTAAGTCGAATCTTGCCTAATTAGTATCACAGTATCCAACAATTTGAATTTTTTTTTATCCTCCCACAAAAGAGCTTGACATGGAGCCTTCTTAATGTACCTAAGGAAACGGATTACTGCATTACAATGATCAATACAAGGTGAACTCATGAACCGACTTACAGCCCCAACCAACCTTCTATACCTTTCTGGATCTGAATATAATTCTCCTTAATTAGACACTAACTTCTTATAAGGGTCTATAGGGTTTTAAATGTGTTTACAATTAGACATTTTTGTTTCCTTTAGAAGATCCAAGGCATACTTTTTCTAGGAAACTACAATTCTTCCTTTGGATTGAGTTAATTCTATTCCAATAAAATATTTTACATGGCCAAGATCTTTAGTTAGAAAGTGATTGCATAAATGCTACTTTAGTTGAGAGATTGTGACTTCATCATTCCTTGTAATGACAATGTCATTAACATAAACAATCAAATAAACACATTTTTCAAAAGATTTATGATAGTAAAAGACAGAGTGATCAACTTTACTCCTTTTGATTCGAAAACTTAGCACAACACTGCTAAATTTTCCACCTTTGGAGACTATTTAAGACCATAGAGAGATCAATAAAGTTTACATACTAGACCAAACCCTCCCCCCCTAAGAAACAAATCCAAAAGGTTGTCTCATGCAATTCTCTACATGTAACTCACCATGAAGGAGTGTATTTTAACATCATTTGATACATGAACAAATGATGAATAGCCACTATGGCAAGAAGAAGACGAATGGTAATGTTCTTGGCGACTGGAGAGAAAGTATATCCATAGTCAAGTCCATATATCTGAGTGTAACTATTGTCTACAAGATGAGCTTTAAGATGATCAATTTCACCATGAGGACCGACTTTAATGACATAGATCCATATACAACCAATAGTTTCCTTTCCACTTGAAAGAGGAACCAACTCTAATCTACCATTATGATTGTTAAATATAAGTTGCATTAACTGTTAGTAGTTGTTGAACTACATTTTTGTATTTCATTTATGTTGCATTGACTGTACAACTCGCATTCTGACTTCTTATATAGTATCTCCATTGATACAATGTTCTAAGCTAAGTGTACACTACACTCAAGCCTTTCTTCCTGTATTCAAGTTGGTATCAGAGCATAAACGATCCTGCTCTTAAAGTCTGAAGTCAGAGTAGGTTGTCTACCACTATCCACCGTCGTTGTCAGTGACCTTTTTGTTCGATAAGTTCAAGATTCAGTGCGCCTCGACATGTGTATTCAAACCCAAGTAATCACTCCTCCAATGAACTCTCCACGTGCTTTCATGCTTCGCCAGACTTCTCACCTTCTAAGAGGCACATGTCGCGATTCAATAGTCGTCTAGGTCGCTGGAGCTTGCTAGTTCCATTCTTGGTCTTTAGCTTAAATCTCTCTCTCGATCATCTCCCTTACCTTGTTTCAGATCTGCAATGTCTTCTTCTATCTCTTTTTGGTGTCAGCTCAGGTAATATCCTAATATCCTTCCTATTTTTGGGTTTGCCATTATCACAGCAAAGAAGCTCAATGATGAAAACTATTTATCATGGGGTATTTTTGTGGAACTGTAATTCTTTGGACAAGGACTGTGAACATCTAGAAAAAGAAGGAAATACTAAGGAATCAACTTAATAAAAAGCTCAGTGGAAGAAGCTTAACTTTCAACTTTGTGCTCTTCTATGGAAATCTATAGAACCAAAATATTAAGATCCTCAGAGCATCCAAATTCTGTTATTCTTTTTGGAAGAAACCTCAAGATATCTATTCTAATGATATTCAATGCTTGTTTAATTGTCTTCAGAAACTAGCCTTTCTGAAGCAAAATGATTTAATATGGTGTCATATGTTTCCGATGCTCGGGCATCTCTAGAAGAATTGAAGCTTATCCTAAAGGTTGACTAAACGGAAGAAATAAGAGAACAACTTTATGGTTCTTCTTGGTATGAACCTTGCATGCAATCACACATGTGATCAATTTCTGCAATGACAAAATATTCCTACCATGGAGAGTTTAACTACATGTCTCCTTCGTGTTCCTACCCTAAATAATGAGGGTATCTCCCTTGAAAGTAATACAAAATATTTTGTTATAATGTCTTCTAAAGGGATAAGACATGGAAACAAAGGACTTGGTGGAAGAGTTAATTATCCTCATTGTACTCATTTTAAAAGGATAAGTCACACTCATGTAACTTGCTACACACTATATAGTTTTCTAGAAAAAGTTGTTCATGCAATCAAGGTGTGAGAAACCTAAAGAAAGGAAGTTATCTGAAGAAAACTACAAACGATACCAAGAGTACTTAATGTTGAAGTCTAACAACTTTGCTGAACTCTCTAATGGACCTAATGTCTCAACGACATACATTTCTCAGTCTGTGAACAGTCAAAATACATGGATTGTTGACTCTGGTACTTCAAACCATATCTTTGGTAATAATTCTTTTTTTTCATCTACGTCATCTCCAAAAATTTCCCTACCTTTTCATATTAGCCAATGAGTCAAAGGTTTTAGCTCAAATAGTGGGTTCAGTATCTATTTCTACTTCCTGAGTTAGGTGAATAAATCTTTAAATTGTTCAGTTACATTTAATTTTGATTTATTTGTCTTACAAGAATATCCAAAAATTAGAAATGTGAAACTTGTCAACTAGGCAAATATGTTAGATCTTTTTTTCCTAGTCAAGATGAACCAAGATGTAATTTAGCCTTCTCTACTATTAATTCAAATATTTGGGGACCAAGTTGGGTTACCTCTTTTGGATTTAAATATTTTGTACTTTCATTGATGAATTTCCCCGTTGTACTTGGCTTTATTTAATGAAATAAAAATCTGAACTTTTGTCCATATTTGTTTCCTTTTTCCATGAAATAAAAAATCAGTTTAGAAAACTCACCAAAATTTTTAGATGTGATAATGCAAAGGAATCTCTTCTTTTTTGTCCTCTTAAGGAATCTTACACCAGTCAACTTGTCTACATACTCCTCAACAAAATGCAGATGTAGAAAGGAAGAATCGACATCTTGTTGAAACGGTTCACTCCTTGATGCTTAATTCAAAGGTTTCATTGCATCATTGAGGAGATGTGACTCTTTCTTCCTATTATCTTATCAACAGGATGTCTTTTTCCTCTCTTGACAATAAAATTCATTATTCAATCCTTTTTCCTACTGAACCTTTGTATCATGTATCACTATGCGTATTTGGTTGAATGTGTTTTGTTCATGATCTGAATCCAGGTATCCAGAAGTTGTCAGCTAAATCAATCAAGTGTGTCTTTCTGTGGTATTCTCATATTCTAAAAGGTTATAAATCCTATTATCCTAACACCAAGCGGTACTACATGTTTGCTGATGTTAGCTTTGTTGAGGATACTCCTTTCTTCTCATTCTTCCTTTTTGCAATCCCATTTTGATTTGGTGTGTCGGAGCAAGTTGACTAGTGTAAAACTCCATGAGATGACAAAAAGGAAGAGAGTTAAAAGGAAAGATATTCCTTTCTATTATCACTTATAAAACTTTTAATCGATTTTCCAAACTGATTTTTTATTTCATGGAATAAGAATACAAATATGGACAAGAATTAACCAATGAAAGTTACAAAATAATTAAATCCAAAATAGGTAATTTCACTAGGTCCCCAAATATCTAAATAAATAGTAAAGAAAGTTGAATTACCTCTAGTTCAACTTGCCTAGGAAAAGAAAATCTAACATGTTTACCTAGTGGGCAAGTTTTTCACATTCTAATTTTTGGATTTTCTTGATAGGATTCATTATCTTTAATTTGGCTAAACTTGGGGCCCAAAACGATCATGTAATAGTTCAGGAGAGGTGGATGCAAGGCAAAACACTAAAGCACTAGATTCCAAGTAGTAGAGACCTCTTGATTCATGTCTTGCTCCAATCTACAACTCGTTGCATATTCTTGTATTACCTGATATATGGTTTGAGCACCTAAGTCAACAATCCATGGATTTTGACTCTCCACATACTAAGAAATGCAAGAAATTGAGATATTAGATCCAAAAAAAGGTTGAGCAAGGCTATTGTACTTCAACCTCAAGTACTCTTGGTATCCTTTTTACTCTTCTGATAATTTCCTCTCCTCAGGTTTCCCTCTGACCTTAATACATGTGCAAATTTTTCTGGAAAACCATGCAGGGAGTAGCAAGTTTCATGAGTGTGGCTCATCCTTTTGCAATGAGTACATTGATGAAAATTACCTCTTTAACCACATTATTTTCAAAGAGGCTACCCTTAATATTTAGGATAGAAACACGGAGGAATCGTGTGGTTAAGCTTTCCATGGTGGGAATATCTTGTTCCATCAGAACTTGATCACAGATGTGACTAAATGCAAGGTTCATTCCATGAACAATCATAACCATGTAAAGGTTACCAACCTGTTTCCTTATTACTTCCATTGGGTTAACACCTAGGATAAGCATCAATTCTTCTATGGTTTCATAAGCATAAAAAAGGCATAACACCATATCTAAATCATCTTGCTTCAAAGAGGCTAGCGTCTAGACACAATCAAATAAGCGTTGAACATCATGAGAATAGATATCTTGAGCTTTCTTCCAAAATGAATAACAAGATTTAAATGCTTTGAGATTCCTTAATATTTTAGGTTCCCCAAACTGCCATAGAAGAGCACAAATTTGAAAGTCTAGCTTCTTCCCCCAAGCTCTTTGATCAGTTGATCCCTCGATATTTTCTCCATTTTCTAAATGTTCATAGTGTCTTTGTCCAAGAAACCAGAGTTTCATAGAGTCAGTCTAGGATAAATAATTTACTGTTAAGTTTCTCTATTGGTATGATGGTAGCCTCGACAATAAGAAGGACATGACCTAAGCTGACAATAGATGAGGTAGAAGAAGACATTGCAGGTCTGAAAGAGGATATTGCAGGTCTGAAAGAGGGAAAGAGAGATGACCAAGAGAGATATTTAGACTAAACCTCACAAAACTTGCTCGAAATGGAAAGTAAAGGCAAGGAATGGACTTAACAAGCTTCGACGACCCAAACATGCAGAAACGACAGTAAACAAACTCTGCTTGGTCGACATGTGGACCTTATGTGCCTCCTTGGAGGTGAACACACAGGCGACGCATGAGAGCACATGAGAAAGATTCTGGAGGAGTGATTGCTTAGGTTGGATTGCACACGTCAAGGCAAAGCAAGCCCAAACTCTCCCGACAAAAATGGTCACCAATGACAGTGGCAGATAGCAGCAGACAATGGAAAATAGCCTACAATGGCTTAAGACTTTTAGAACGGCGTGTTCCCGCTCTGATACCAACTTGAATATAGGAAAAAAATTTTGAGTGTATGTCTCAAACTCAACTCAGAGCATTGTATTAATAGAGATAAAAACAAGAGTACATAAGAAGTCAGAAAGGGAGATGACACCGCCATCTTACCTCTAAAATACAAATAAATGAAAGATAAAATGTGCATAACTAAAAACTAACATTTATTACAAACTTATATTTAATAAAGAGAAGGATATTTTTCATGGGGAATGGTTGTGCTAGCACTTTGGTTCTCACAAAGAAGAACTGGGGTGGTAAAGGGAACCTCTTATTTAGTGAGCAAAGCAAAAACCCAAGTTAATTTAGTAGAGGTTTGAGCCAAACTTCTATACTTAGTTTCAGCAGCAACAGTGTCTTTCTACTTTCGAGACCGGCAAGAGACCAAATTTGAACCAAGGTAGATGGCATCTCCTAAAATAGATCTTTTATCGTCAACATCAAATGCCCAATCAACATCAATTAAGGCTTTAAATGACAAAGGACTAGCAAGAGACATTAGTTGAAGATGTAGTCTCAGAAAAAAGGTAACTTCTTGAGAATTCATTTAACCACAACCTAGTGAGAGTCTAACAATGTAGCAATAAAATGACAATGTTGTTTACTACAAAGCTGATTTCTGGTCTAGATAGAGTGGCATACTACAAAGAACCTACCATTGAACGATATGAAATAGGATTTTGGAAAAGGTTAGCCTCAAATGTAGACAGTTTGCAATTAGACACCATAGGAGATGAAATGAAATGAGCTTCTGCCATGTGTCTTCTGAAGTAAGTCACTGATAGGTAAATACTTTATTTCAAGACCAAGAAAGTAATTGGGATGACCAAGTTGTTAGATAGAGAATAGTATATTGAGTTTGGTTGTAAGTTGCTAAATCAAAGCAATGGAGCTTCAAGTGAGGATGATGTCATCAACGTATACTAGATGATAAACAAAATGACCCTGGTTTTTTTAGATAAATGGTGATGAGTCACATACTACCCAAGAAGCCAAACTAAATGAGTATGTATTTTAATATGTCAAACCATTGTCTTAGTGCTTGTTTTAACCTATAAAGGGCCTCGTGTAGTTTACAAATTAGGGATGCACAACTCAAATCTAACAGGTTGTGTGATATATATTGTTTCTTGAAGTAAATCATTCAAAAAGGCCTTATTTACATCTAGCTAAAACAATTTCCAACCATGTGAGAGTAAGAGTGAGTATAACCTTGATTGTGATTGGCTTTACCAATGGAGAAAAAGTCTCATGAAAATCAAAATCATGTACTTGATGAAACCCTTTGGGCCTTGGCCACTAACCATGCTTTATATTTATTAATCGATCCATCAAGATTTTCCATTGACTCAAAAAAACCATGTGCACCCAATAGCTTATCTATTAAAAGGTAAACAGTTCAATTTCCAGGTATTGTTCTTTAAAAGTGTATCTTATTCTTGTTGCATTCCATCCAGCCAGTTAGCATCCCCAAGAGCTTGTTTAACAATTTTAGGTTTTGAATAAGTGAAAAGCAAGGAATGATGAATTTTGGGCTTATAAATACCAAACTTAAAGCGAGTTTGCATGGTGAGTGTTTGTAACAAAGGATGGAACAGGGACAAAAATAGATTCAGGAGAGGATTGTAGTGAAGTAGAGGAAATTTGAAGTGATTGATCAAATTTGGTATTTGTTGTAGTGGTATTTTGTGGTAGTGGAAGGACCAAGTGCGACAAAAGATATATAGGCTGAGCAACTGAAGGTAGATGTGAGAAACTAGGAAGAACACTAAGGGGTAGTAAAAGGTGGGGAAAGATTGGGATTTAAATTTAAGTAAGACTTAATATCCTTTCCAGTATTTGGAACTTTAGGAAACAAATCAACATAAGGAAACTAATGCTTCATTAAACATAACATCCTTTGAGATGTATACTCCGTTAGTAGAGGAGAGTATCCCAAAAACAAACACTCCTTAGGCCGAAAATCAAGCTTGTGAAAATGATAAGGTCTCAATAAAGGAAAACAAGCATAACCAAATGTTTTAAGGAAGTGAAGACTAGGGTTCTTATGAAAAAGAATAGTATAAGGAATAACAAACTTAAAAAAGGCTATAGGCAACCTATTAATAAGATAGACAATAGTGGTAAAGGCATAATCCCAAACTCTAAAGGAAGGGATGATCCAGCATGAAGGTAATGTAAGAATGACCCTACTGATCAGTAAAAATCAATTCCAAAAGAGAGTAGACAGAATCAGAAGCATTGATAGCATATGTGACTTGCCAACACAACAATTACAACAAAAATAGGAGTCAATTTTATTGGATGGAGAAATTTTATAATGATTCAAGATAAACTTCATTAAAAGATTGTTTGGATGACCCAGCCTAGCATGCCACACACTGACAATGCTAGATGGAAAAGCTACAAAACCATAATTTACATTAGAAATTTTAGTTGCAATAACTCTAACAACACTAAACAAAGAGCCAATTGGAGTTGAGTCACCAAAAGGTTTTGGAGAAGAAAATAACGAAAAGGAATAAGCATGAAGCTTGAGATTGTGAAAAAGGTCATTGAGACCAAAAACTCCTTGATGAATGACTCAGTTTGTCCCTTGACATTTGAAAATCACTAGTGAGGGTGAAATTCAAATAAGACTAAGTTATCTATAGCATATTCATTGACACTTAATGAGTTTTTAGTAATATAGGGAACATCTAACAAGTCGTTAAGTTTAAAGGTGATGTGTGAATCATTAGGTCACACAAATGAAGAACAATAAGCATAAAAAATACATAAACCTTCACCATTCTCCATGAAGATTTGATCTGGAACATCAAAATGGCTGAGTTGTTTGATATTCTATGGTTAACCAGTCACATGGAAGCTTGCACCTGAATCTAAAATCCGAGAGATGTTGTTATTGCCTTGATCGGTCGAATCTATCAAACATTGCACGTGGCTGATTAGTGTTTCTGAACTTAGTATTTCTACTAACCCAAGTGTTGGAGGATTTGAAGGATCCAGTAGAGTAAGGATTAGTTTGTTGTTTGGTTGGATCAACAAAGGAGAAAGACTCGTGAGGCTAATATGCATGTAAGACCTAAAATGGCAAATTTTGAAGTATGACTAAACTTCAAAAAATTTGGCATTGAAAGTTGGTAAGTCTACCACCACTACAACCTTTGTTGGAGCTACCCCATGACAGTCAATGCTACCATTAAAACTACTTCAGCAATGGAAGGAACACGCTTCTTGCCTTCAATTACTAAGACCAGTGGCGCATAATAACAAAAAATTCCTTTAAGAATCGCATCGACATATTCTTCACGATGCACTGGAACTCTAACTTTGATAGGTTCATCAAGAAAGCTCTTGATCTTAGGAAGTCACCACTCCATTGATTTGTTTTCGAGATGAATTACGCGCATTGAAGATCACAATTGGTGAGTGTAGGACTTCATATGAAGATGAAGTACTCATGAGTGTTCTCTTAGACCTGATAAAAGTCATTCAAACCAAGGATGCGAAACAAAACAAACTTAGAAAGAGTAGATTAAAGCCAAACAAGTAATGTTTGATCTTGAACTTCCCACACTTCAAACATAGGTGATTTGATTACTTGTGCGATTTGATTACTGGTTCAAATCTTTGAGCTCTAGTGAAGATAGTTTGAATTTTAAGCTTCTTAGCAATGGAGTTTGGAAAAGACTAAGAGATAGAGGGTCATAGTTCCAAAACTGGACTAAGATAAGAATGGTATTTATAGCTATCTACATTAGATAAATATAGTTGTCATATAACTAAGTTAGCATTAGCCAATAGCTCTAACTAAAACTAAATTGTTTTCATAGATTTACAATTATGTACAATAGAATTGGCAAAGGTAACTTCTTTTTATGGCATGGCCCTGTTTGCCCAAGGGTAAGCTTACTTAAATTCCTATATCGATATTATGTTGTTTATTTATTAGTAAATGACGTATTTGTGAATGGTGGTTGGAATTTTAATGTCCGTGCAAGTTCCCTACCAGATAAGCTAAATCATTTTAATAGAGATGTTTTCCTTAATAGTAGTTTGATGATAAAATTATTTGGGAGCCTGCCTCTAATGGTCTCTACTCTACACATTGAGCTTATTGGTGGCTTTATTTGAGTCTGAAATTTTGATACCCATATAGAACCTTGGTCCTAGCTTTGGAAAATCCAAATTCCCATTTTCCTTATAGTTATCACTTCATGGCAACTTTCCTACAAACATATTTTGCTCTCAAAAGCATTTATTCCTATTTGAAACAAGAGTGGCTTGGTGAAAGATGATATTCTCCATTTCCTATGTCATTGTAGCCATGCCCAACATGTTTGGAAGCTTAGCTTGCTGTCAAGATGCAACCTTTTGCTATGTAGATATATGCTACATCTTGGCTTTGTTTGAATAGCAAAAGCAACAAAAGAATTTTGTTCATCGTAACCTATTGGTTTATTTGGCATTGAGGCTATGTTTAATTACAAGAATTAGTTTTCATGGTATGTGGTGAATCATATCAAGACTCCCTCTCAAACTGTTTTTGCACATCTTCCTCCTATTAGATATAATTAAAAACCTCAACTAATAAGATGGCATCCACCTCTCACTAGCTGCAGCTGCAGCTCAATATTGATGGCAAATAAGAGGGGAATCTTGGGAATGATGGATGTCGTAGGATCATTCGAGATGTAAAAGGTACCTAGATTGCAAGATTCAAGGATATTGTGGGTTTGCTACTTCATTGCAAGTAGAATTTATAGTAATCTTTACGGTTTGTGAATGGATGGAATAAAGGCTTTAAGATAATTTGAGCCATACTCCCTCTCAGCTCTAAACCTTATTACAAACAACACTTTGCATCCTTGTGCTTTAATTATTACGAAGCTTTAGTGATTTACAAACTTGGCTTGGGGAGTTCATGTCTAACACATTGTGTGTTAGGGCAATATGTGTTCCAATGCACTTGCTAAATATGGAGCATCTATTTGTAGTGATCATCTTCTCTTTGAAAATTTTCATCAGTTCTTGTTTAGGCTAGTTCAAGTAAATAGCTTGAGGTCTCCTTACTTGAGAATCTAGCTTCTCATTTGTTTCTTTATTTCCTCTACATAAAAAAACACTAATCACCATGTGCATTAAATGCAAATGTAGCCTAAGAAAGTACTAACCATGAAAGTTAATAAAATTATCTAGAAGAAAATTGTTGAGGATTTAAGTAAAATATTAATATCCTAAACCTATCATTTAGACCTAAGCTCATATGACTATAAGAGCTATAACTCATTTCTAAATTACGGAAAAATACAATGTTAGAAGGTTAGGCTTCTCCAATTGAAAACTCCAAGTTTTTGCAAGAGGGTCTTTATTTGCTCCCCTAGAACCAAAATCAAATTTTGATAACTATGCAAATTGCTTTTGAACTAAAATTATTTTCTTAAAATAAGTTGGCATGCAAGCTTATTGCTTAACTATGGTAGGATAAGTATTAAGTACTCCCTACAACTTTGTTTGATCAAACAACTACTTTTGAATCTAGCCAAATTGGGGCTAATTTCTTAATCACATAGAAGTAACAATTAAAGAGCTACTCTTCAATAATTATATACTCCAAGGGTGTTCACGGGTTAAGTTTGGTCAAGTTTAGAAAAACCTAAGATTCAACCCAATTACAACTCATTAGGTAAGGTTTTTTTTCTTCATTAATCCCAACCCACCATTGAACGAGTTCAGTTGGGTTAATTGAGTCATTGTTTTAAAAGATATTTTTTTAAAGAAGAAATTGAATGTTTATAATTTTTTTATATATTTTTTTAAAAAAAGAATATATTATTATTGTAACCTAAAAATAAACAAAAAACTATTAGCTTTCATAGTATAAAGAATCAATTCCCAGAAGTCATAAGACACACATCTGTAACGAGACATGACTACATTAGTAGGATAATTGTTGCTTTCATTCTTCTAATTAATCTATATTTTCAATACTTACTTTGCTTGTATTTAAAGGGTTTTTGCTCAAAAACACTTTACAATCTTATAGATAGAAAGAATTTATTAGCCTAAATCTTAAAAAGTCTCGTGCTTAGTCTTTGATATAAATTACAGTAATCAGTAACATATTCAGCACATATTATTATTGTAACTTTAGAAACATGCTTAGTTAATCAACAATAACTTAAGAAACTATTATAAATTAAACTATTAAATACATATTTTTAATTTAAAATAATAAATAATTATAATATAATATAATTATTAGGTTGGATTGAGTTCGGTCATATGTTCAACACACTAAACCTATCACCAAACTCATAGGAGATTGGATTCGATTGGGTTGGATTGGGTTTCACCCAACCTAAAAAAATACAACTCAATCACTTTGGATTGGATTGGATCACCTAACCTAATGAACACCTTTAATACAATCTAATCTTGGAACTAAGAGATCAACCCATAGCATAGTCCAAGATATTGACATAGCCTAAATAGTATAAATAGATCAATGTTACAAGATGTCCCTCCACATTGCTTTTCCTATAATGGACCTATGCAGATCTTAATGTATCCTCATAATGCATACAGTTACCAAAACCAAAGTGCTATATGCTTTAATTAAGAGTTAGTTCTCTCATTGTAATCATCACAAACTGGAAACACATCAGGTTGGCAATCAAAACTTAGAATTTAAGTGATGTCATATCCAATTTTTTTAGAACAATTGGAAATCTTGAAAAAGGCCTATGAAACAAAGTAGAATTGGAGGGTGTCAAGTATGCGCAGGGAAGTGTAAGAATTGCGTCTTATAATGCAAGTAATACATTCACTTTAAAACAATTACATTAAGTACTTACGTAAATTCAAATAATTCAAAAATGTTAATTATATTTATTCAGTCCTTTAAAAGAATAGAATGAAGAAAATGAAGATGATAAAAAAATCAAAATATGAAAATGATATTTAACTCGACAAGATTTAATTTGTTCCTATAAATTGGTGTATATGACAAAGAAAAAGGGATAACAAACTAATCTCAAAAGACATAAAAGTCTTTTAACAACACGTCAACCCTTCTACACACACAAATTGAATATTGAAATTAAAGTACCTATGTGTCTGGAGTTTTTCCATGAAAAATTTTGAACTAAAATGTCAAAAAACTTATTCTTAGTATCTCATGTGATCCACTTGGATGTTGAAACACATACAATAAAAAAACTCTTCTGTAGTTGTTACTTGTATAGCAAATGGGGAGTTTTAAATAGTTTGCCTTTTTTAATCTGGGACTTTTTTCCTTTCTTTTTATTCCTCTTTTTTCCTATCTCAATTTCTCTCTTGTTTGTTTTTCTTTTGTTTGTAGAAATGCAAGACTTATTTTATCTTCTACAAACTACTTCATTGCATTTTTTTTTTAACTCAAAAGAAAATCAAGGGAAATGACACTAAATTTTTTTAGTTCTTTTGGTTTGAACACTCCTAAGCATAGCAAAAGAATGATATTAATGTTATTTTATTTTCATAACTTTTTCAACCTTCAGAAAATCTAGTCAAATATATATTAGTTTTCACTTCTCTTTATTTATTTATCTATGTAATTAGACACATTTATTAATTAGTTTTTAATTTCCTTTATTTTCTGACTTAGTAATACACATAGAAATCACACAGGCATTTTTTATTTGTATATTCTTAATTTACCTGGCTTTTCTTATATCTTCTATGATGAAAGTTTGAAATTCATGAATAATTTCTAGAAGAAATCAAAATTAATGTAATGCTGTAGAGTACACAGACACATCGCTACAACATATAGAAGAGTAAACACTTAGGACCGGTAATATGCTTTATATGATGAATTAAAAGAACCAAATTCAACTGAGATACGAAATGCAAAAATTTAATGCAACAGCTACAGGCCAAGAATAAGATTAAAAAATAATAAATAAAAAAATAAGATTCATAGCTACAATGCAACTAAAATAGGATAGATTTACAAATAATTGTGCCTGATTCAAATTTTAATACATCATAAACTAAGGTCCTTTTGGTTTTTTTTTTTTTTTATGAAAACACTTATAGGGGAGGAAATAATAAAAAAAATAAAACAAATTCTTCTAGGAAAATTTAGATTAACCGGCTCCTAATGTCAAAATTGTAAAATTGAATCTCCTGAATTATTATATTTTTATTACGTACAAATATACTGTATGTTAATAATGATAGTCTAAAGCATACAGTGAGTAGGATCTCCTCATTTTTTTAATGAAGGTTAATGTAATGCATATAAACAAAACTCATTTAAGGTTTGATTGGTTTGGTTTTTGTTTTTAGTTTTTTGAAAAGAGTTTTCAAGAATAGTTTTCAAAAACTATTTTCGAAAAGAAAAGAAAAAAAAAACTTGTTTAGCAAGTTTTATTTAAAAACTGTTTTAAATATGTAAAAATGGAAAAATTTGTTTATGTTTATTAGAATTTCATTAATGAAAAGAAAAAAATAATATATTCTGATTATATTTTGAGTTTTCAAAACAAAAATAGAAAACTGAAAAACAAAACTACTTTTAGTTGTTCTTTTTTTATTTTTTAAAAACTAAAAAACCAAAATGGTTTTCAAAAACTGTTTTTAGAAAACACTACATAAACAAGTTTTTTAATTTTTAAAAACTAAAAAAGTAAAAACAGTTTTATAAAAGCTATTATCAAACAAACACCAAATAATTTTGCAAACAGCATCCTTAGTTCTCACCACCAAAAGTGGGTCATGACCTCAGCCAATTAAAGAAAATAGAACCACATTTATTGAGGTAAAACTGTCTATGTTTATTTTATTACTAGTTTTATTATTGTAATATATCATTTTTCTGTGTACATGAGTTAAGAATGGAATAGAACATAAATAAATGTATACCACTCCATTCCGTCCAAATAATGAGATTAAATTTACTTTTTCTTTCCTTCAATTTGAGTTACATGAGATCCAATTACTTTTTTCTAGTTTATCATGAAAGTATCAAAATAATGAAAAGTAATAGTTTTTTTCACTCCATTCCATTCGATTCATCATTAGATCCCCAATGATAGTAAGGGCGAAGAAAAATGTTTATTTGTTTTCTAGGCAATACAAAAATGTGCGTTTATGAGTGTGTACGTGCACTTATCCGTGTATGCCAGAGAGAAATCAACTTCAAAACAATTGTTAGCAGAAATTAAATCCAAGAGAAACGGCAGAAGACCTGAAGATAAAAGATTGTTGATGTACTAGTATTTATTTTAAGTACATAATTTTTCTTTATACATATCCTTTTCTTTTGACCTAATCAAATTTTATAGGCTCATAAATAATGGTATTTTTGGATATGTTCAAATATACAGACACATCAGACAGGTTGTAACAAACAATTACAATAAAATTGTAATATTTGAGCAAGCCAAATGATATGGAATTTACTGATTTCCAGACACAAAACAAGCTTATTACAAGAAGGGAACTGGATTGCAAAAAAAAACGCATTTGAGAAATGTATATTAAGCTTTAATGGAAATGATTTGGTAGAATAAAATGTTAGATAAACATCGAAATTTATGGCACGCAATGCAAGCAGTTTTAACTGTACGGCAGTGCAAGCTAGTCCAGTAAAAACAGAAAACAGTGTTCACTACCATTAGTATATAAGCTTTTAAGTCACACCTTTTTTTACTACCCAAATCTCCATAAAAACCATGAGCATTTCTTCTTTCAAACTAAATTAACGAAGTGGTATACACGCATCACAATTCACAACTTGCTCAGTGGTGTGTGATTACATTGAACGGCACTTGTTTCACCTCTCATCCCCACCACCCTATTCCTATGTATGCTACAGTTAGTGTTCCATTTCGCCCCCTTGTAATAAACCTAAAGAAAAAAGACGAATTACGAGAGTTTCAAAATGAATTTTGATTAATAAATAACCTTTTTTTTGTTTCATCTTTTCCCCAACCTTTGATCATAAAGAATCAGCCTTGACACTAAGACAAGAATATTGTCATTTCATTTGGGTCCAGATTCTCTCCGGTTGTAAAAACTGGAGAGTGTCTAATTAAGTAGATCTCACCCATTTATTATATATCCATTATAAGTATTTAGTTTCTTAAATGTTAAAATTATTAAATAATAAAATAAAAAGAAGGATAAGATGTCATCCAATTTTAAAAAACCGGAAGGATCATTTTCCCATTTTATAGTCCTTAGGGAACTAATAAACAACACAATACAACAAATATAAAGAATTCTAAAAAAGAAACTTAGAACTGGGAACATAATCCATCCATCAAATTCAAAGCAAGTCACCCAAGCTAGCCTGCTATTCGTTTGTTTGTTTCAGGTTTTTCAAGTTCATGCTTGAGGAATAGTCACTAAATCACCATATTCTCTACAAACATGCTCGAAATCAAATTTGTTTCTCCTTTCTTCTTTCTCTCCATTCAATTTGTAAGATAATAATGCAAAGCAGTTAAATTTCCGTACCCTATAAAATGCTTAATTACCTGAGTGATTATAGTTCTTGAAGATCTTCACTGGGAAGTTCCTGGTAACATATACCACGTTCTGCACTGATGGAATCCAAGTTGCAAAGCACTGAAAAAATGTTCTCACAAGTTCTTCTAGTTAAAGGAAATAAAGTTAAAGAAAAAACCCCAGAATCGAAAAATAAATATGTAATAATCTGTATAAGGAAGTTGTTGTTTGAGTGCCTTTAATTAACAAGGGTAGCAAAGAAGACCGTATACATACCAGCCCGAAAAGAGAAAGAACAAATCTTTACCATATTTAGCTTATGCACTCTCCAATGGCTTTCCTTTACCTCAAATTAAGGCTACAAACTGTCAAGAAGAGTGCATTCTGACCCTTCAAATTCAACACTTTTAAAACCCACAATTTGCCCTTTTGATGCTGGTTCTCCGAACCTAATAACTGAGCCGAGCACTAATTGTGGACCAAAATTGAGGGCGAGAAAATATCTACACTGTCGACAAGGAGCAGATAGAGAGAAAGGCAAAGAGAAAAAACCAAGGGTTTGGTGAAACTTGATCCAAAAATAGTTCTTTTTTCCGTTAAAGTTGCACAGTAAGGAAGACCGTAACAAGGCGTACCTGGAAGATCTCCGTTTGGATATGGTGTTCAACACCATCAAGGAAAGTACCATAAAAAGTCACGCTTTGAATATAAGAAATATATGGAAACAAAACAATAAGAATAAAACACAATTAGATAAATCAGATTACGCACTTGAAAGTTGAAACAGCAAAAAGATAATGATAGGGGCAAATCCACGAATCATGATTATAATATATAAATAAATAGAGAAGGAGTTTGTGCACGCTTACCATCGAACCTGAGCTCGAAGAGCCAACAGCCTTTTATATATTATATATTTATTGTTTTAAGCATCGATTATTTCTCAAACAAGCAGGCCTAACACAAAACAATTATCATGCAATACAAATAGTTTCAATGGCCATAATTATATTTCACCCGCTCAGAGAATCAGACAAGTTTGTACGATAAAGGGAATTTAAAAGTGAGACTGAACTAAGATTTAAATGAAAGACAGAATGGAAGATAAAGGAGAGTTACACTGAGAGGAGGGTAGAAGGCGGCAGTTCAAGAGTGAGAAAAAAGAGAAAGGAAAAAAGAAATTATAGTCATGAAGAGAAGAGAGGAAACACACCAAACCAAAACAAGAATGTGAAGCTGACAGACAGAGAAGTGAGCACGCACCCGCAATTGTATGTCCTCATACAATAACCACCAGCATGTGCTCACTCTCTTCTGTCAGCAGCTCTGTGTGTAACCTCTCTTGTATTTTGTTAAGTTAATTAATTTCTTGTGAGCCTTTGTTCTCATCATCAAAACATCCATGTTGAAACCCTTTCTCTTCTCTGATGTCTGATGAATGAGTCATCAAATTTCTGAACTCTGAAACCTCCTAACCTCCCATTTTTGGTAGTGTTGTCCTCCACCTGGTAATCTTCATATATATATATATATATATATATATATATATATATATATATATGCACCACAACCACTCACCCAACTGCCCACCAAGATTAGGGTTGTCTAATTTCTTTTCTTTCTTGCTTTCTGTCTCTATCCCTCATTTCCTTTTCTATCTAACCACCAACAACTAAGCTTTTTTTTTTTTTTTATAGATTTTATTCTTTTATTTTATATTTTTAAAAAAGGAAAACTTTTTGACTTGGTGTGTAGCTCTACAGTGTTAGATACATCTGGGTTTGATTTGATGACTTCCAACCAACACTTAATGCTTCAGAAGCTGGGAGGGAAGCGAATACATGAGATTGAAGGTGATAACTGTTTTCTTTTGGTGCAAATTGGGTGCGTTATTTTCCACGACTTTGTTAGGTTCCTGTTGTGGAAGAGACAGGAGTGGCAAACAGGACTAAGTAGTACACGGACACAACACATGACATCCAAATTAGACAAAACACTTCTACAGAAAATTAAGGGGCGAAGAGCACTAAGAAGGAGGAATATCTAATGTCGAGATTTGTCAACGTGGCAGGACATAATTGGCTGATGGTGTTGACATTGTTTAAGTGTCGTATATACTAGTGACTTTTGAATTCTTATGTACCACAGGAAACTTGTATCCGCTGGCTACAATGTGATAAATGTCAAGGGAAAATAGATGAGATAGGAAGACGGGAAAAGTCAATCTTATCTTACTCTATTTCTACAAGAAGCAATGGGTTATGGATCTAATCCGGAGGTTAATTGATTCCTAATTAAAAAATATAAATATTTTATAATTTAAATAATTTTATATTATAAAAAATCATAAAATAATATATTATACGAAGATGTATAACTGGTTCTGCCAGATTCAGTATCGTATAATGTTGATATATTAATATGAATATTTTCTTTAAGTTTTAGACATCTTCATATTCACCTTCTTTCTCATCTTCTATCTCATCTTCTATCATTCTCTCTCTCTTTCTCTCTTGGTAGCAGAGCCCTGTTCTTTCCAAGGACGGTTCTTTTATCATGTAAATCATAATTTTTTTATTGAAAATAGATATCTGTCAAAGGTTTTGCTAGGATACCCATGGTAGTTGAAGGGCAGTGATGGCCAATGGAAAGCCTTTGTAAGTCCCTAGTTTCCTACCTTGATGGGTTGAGAAACACGTGCAAATTGTGACACCAAATTCAGATATATATTTTCATAAAAAAAAAGAGTTTTTTACTTTCTGATAAGCCTTATGATCTTCTATATTCTTTAATATTTATTGTTTTACAGTGTATTCCGTGGATATCTTATCTACTACTTCTATTTTTCTGCTGCTTTTCTACTCTTTTACTTTCCGTACTCCTGTTTTCTCACTCTTGTACACACTATAAAATTTTGTTTACACATATAAACAAAATTTTACAATAAATGGCTAACATACAACCTTTGAAAGGAAAAAACTACAAATCAGCTCTTGCAGCTGTAGAATCTTTAATAAAGTCCCCTCCAGTGGGATATACAAAACCTACTAATGATACAGATTTTGTTCACACAGTATTAATAGGACAAAATAACACAATAATAGTTTTACTAGAAGAAGTTTCTAGAAAATTATCTAATCTTATAAATTCAAACAAAAACGAAAATATATCTGATGATATAAATGATCTAGTTAATAAAATTTCTAGACTATCTTTAGGAACAAATATACAAACTAGAACAGTATGTAAAAACACTCATAAATTTGTCAAAGTAATAACAAAAACAGACATAGCTGAATCCAGTAATAGGAATCAGACTAAACAGGAGAATAATACCTCTAACAAAGACAAAACTGTTATTTAAAATATAAATTTAAGACCAAATAACAATTCACAAACACAATTGCAAGATGTTTCTATGGATAGTACACCCAATAGAATCAAACAACAGAGAGGTTTCCAGGAACTTCTCGCAGATTAAGAGAACACCAAACTAGGAGACAAGATCTCATACAACACCCAGGAATCTTAGATAGATTTCTAAATAGAAGAAGAACTACTAATGTCAGGAGATTAGAAGACTTAGTAGATATACATCAAAATATAGAAATAAGATCCAACTCAAGGATAGATTCTTTGAATCCTAGACAACTATACAATATAGGTTGGTTAAGTTCTGAAAGAACTAGTCTTTACAGATATAGGAGGATAAAAGATTTTCACCTTCCTGATAACACATATGAGATAATTCCTTTAATATCTCAACAAACAGCTACACAGCTCCTAAATCAACATGGGAGATATGTCTACATGGGATTAATTACTATAGGAGTCAGATCTCTAACTAGACATATGATTGGTGCGAAAGCTTTGATAGTTCTCCATGATACAAGATTTCAAAACAATGATTCTCAAAGTATCATTGGAATCTTAGAGGTTGACTTAAATCAACCCATATCATTAATATATCTTGCTCCAAACTTTACATTCACCCTTCCAGACTTCGTTAATCACATTAGTCTAGAAGTGCAAACTATAGGTTTTGGAACAAATTGGATAGGAGATAACCTACACCTAGACATTACTTTCATAGGAAGAATAAGTAATTATATTTCTTCCATGCATAGAATTAACACTAAACCATTAGAGGAAGCAATAAGCTCTATTGGTACATAATTTTTGTCAGCTCAGGCATTCACAAGAAGAAATGAGGGTCATCTATGGCAAACTCATCTACAAAGGGACGAACAAAATCCAATCACAAATCCAAATTCTGCTATTATACACAATAGATCTAAAGACCTTAGTTTAAGTTTTACAAATTATAGAAATAATCCAGTTATGGATTTAGAACAAAACAGACGGGATAGTACATCCATTATTCCTAATGATGATCATATTGGTAGGATAAACATCATAGACAGTAATGATGAAGAAGATGATGATATGACTGAAGAAGAATGGAATCATCATCAAGCAAATATAGCCATGTTTAGGCAAGTAACTCTAGACAACCAAGCTAACATAGCCATGTCTAGACAAGAAACTATAAACTTAGAATCTTGGGATAGGTTTCTAAACGATCCTAACTGGGAACCATGGGATAATTTTCCCCTTAAACACAATGAAGTTGGAAGACTTCAAGAAAATGAAGAAAATGATGAAATAAAGGATATTGTTAATACATTTTTGCAAAAATTAAAAATTGAAGAAGAAACTAAAGAAAAAGAATTTTTTTATCAATTTATAAAAAAATTACAAGATAAAGAAGAAGATGTTTTATCAACAACATCTGAAAAAACAAAAGTAGGACTAATAAATGAATATGAAGAATCCACTGCTACAAATTTTAGGTTAGATCATGCTGGTACACAAAATTATTCTCAAGGATTTCTTCCCAGAGAAACTGTACAAAATATTGTCCTTAGTAACAATAAATACATATCACATGGTAAAAGATTACCAGTTGAACCAAACTTTCAAATTCCAAACTTACTTCTAAACATAGGAGGTATAGATCCCCAACTTCTTCCAACATACATAGAACAATGGACAACTGCTGTAATCCGAGATTATGGCATACATCATGAGAAAGATGTACTATCTTCTCAAGAAATGATCGTTAAAGGAGAAACTTACTTAGGCGATATCGCTAGATCTGGATGTGAATCTTTTAAGAGAAAATTCCCTAATTATCTAAACACACTGGTTATTGAACCAGGTCCAAATATTTACAATTTTTGTTCCCTTATACAAAGATTGCTTACTTCACAATGGCCAATGATGGCAACACAATTAGACAACAAATTTATCTATGACATCTCGAAAGATTGTCTATTGAATATTTTGGTAAAATAAAAGAATATTGTCAAGATTATCTCTTGTATGCATCCATAGCTGGTTGCTTTCATGATGTTAATATAGGAGACAAAATGTTTCTTAAACTTCCAGGAAAACTGGGACAAAAAATTAGAGAAAGCTGGAAAAATGATGAGGTTACTCCCATGCTGAATAACCTCTCTATACGAATACAACACATTATGAAAATAATGGAAGACATTTGTTCCCATATAGCAATACAAAAACAGCTTAAACATTCTGATGTTGGGATATATAAACAAATATACACACCCCAATAATATGCACAAAATAGATTTTAAAACAGGAAAAATATATCTAGAAATAAACAAAGATATAATAATACACAAAAATTCTTAGGGCCAAGAACTCCAAGAAAAACATATACAATAAGGGTTTCTAATGCCAGAAAACCCACTTTAAATCCTAATAGACATGTTAGGAAATTTAGGGATAACAAAACTTACAAACAAACATTAAAATATTTTGCTTGTAGTCAACCAGGACATTTTTCGAGAGATTGTCCAAATATCGCTAATCTTTACACAAAAGAGGCAGCTTTAATAAAATCATGTCATATGAATCTTCTTCCCATTGATGAAGAGGTTTCTACTAACTCTGAAATATTATCTGTTATTAGCATAAAAGAATACATAGATGAAATAAACCCAGAAAAGGTTTACAAAAATTATTATTTAATAAATGAATTTACAAATAACGAATATAGTCATTTATATCCCAATGATGACAATAATTTCCCAATAGGGGAAGAATATAATGAAATGGGAAAAATATTAGACGATCTAGGATATTGTCTAATGAAAACTACAGACATAAATTTTTGTTCTCACAAAATACAATTTTATTTAGGAACAAAATCAATTCCTTGCACATAAGGTATTTTCACATATCAAAAAGGGCACATTGCCCACTTTGTTATAAAAATTTCTGTATTAAATGTGTAGAAAAACATTTAAATATACAGGAACAAAAAATACCCTCTATTGAAAAGAAAGAAAATATGAATAAATTGTACAACAAAGATTTAACTGATACTAGAATTTCAGTATTAGAGACTCGCATAAATCATCTGGAAGAAAAAGTTTTTTTAAGAAAAAATAATAAAAGGGAAAACTAAAATAGATCTCCCAGAGTCTAGTTACCTATCTGAACAAAATAACATGATGGGAACAATGGAATGTATCTCATTAGTTTGTAACAAACAACAACTAATAACTTTAAAAGTATTAGTTAAACTAACTTTTCCAAAAACAAACAACAAACCATCAACAGAAAAAACTATACAAGCATTATTAGATACAGGATGTTCGGAAACAGTTATATGTAAAACTATAACTCCACATCAAAACATAGTTAAAAGTAAACACATCCAAAAAACCAGAACAATGTCTGGTGAAATTATGATAAACGATGAAGAAGTTAACAATATTATTCTTCAATTTAGCACAAATTGTGACCTTTTTGGTCATAAAATTTTCATAAAAACAATGAGGGTAGAAAATTTAGTTCCCTCAAAACAAAATATGATAATCGGCCTAGATTTTATTTTAGGTCAAAACAGGTCAGTTACAATAAACAAAGATTATGTTATGATAAGCGATAAAACACAAATGACATCAATACTTAGTGGTGATTCATTAAAACAAGATATTCCACTAATAATTGTAATTGTAAAAATTCAACATTTCCAGGTACATACGACTGTACTACAGAATTTCCATACATATTAGACGAAACAAAAGAGGATTATTCTTTATCAAATATACTAGACAACATAGTTGAGGCTTTTTCCTCAATAAAAATTACAAAATCTATAAAATTCAAAAATATTCAACAAATTCTTGATAGATTGAATAAAACAAATATAATAGGAGAAGGTCCTACAAAATTTTGGGACAGAGATCCCGTAACTTGTAAACTAGAGATTATTAATCCATATTTAATTATTAAAACAAAAGACATTCAATTTAATAATTGGGAACAAGAAGAATATCAGAATCATATACAAAATTTATTAAAACTAAAGGTAATAGCACCTAGTGCTAGTCTACACAGAAGTCCGACTTTTATAGTCAACAAATCTTCTGAAAAAAAAATGACGTAAATCAAGAATGGTCTACAATTATAAAAGACCAAACGAAAACACGGTAGAAGATGGTTATTCAATTCCATCTAAAGATGTTTTAATAAACCAAATTCAAGATGCCAAATGGTTTTCTAAATTCGACTTAAAAAGTGGATTTCATCAAGTTAAAATGGATCCAGAATGATCTGGCTTTTATAGTCAACAAATCTTCTGAACAAAAACGAGGTAAATCAAGAATGGTCTACAATTATAAAAGACTAAACGACAACACAGTAGAAGATGGTTATTCAGTTCCATCTAAAGATGTTTTAATAAACCGAGTTCAAGATGCCAAATGGTTTTCTAAATTCGACTTAAAAAGTGGATTTCATCAAGTTAAAATGGATCCAGAATCAATAAAATGGACAGTCTTCTCTTGTTCTGAAGGTTTATTTGAATGGAATGTTATGCCATTTGATCTTAAAAACGTTCCTGTTGTCTTTCAGCGAAAAATGGATAATATTTTTAAAAATGATAAAACCTTTACATGTGTCTATATTGATGATATACTAATATTTTCTAAAACAAAAGATGATCATTTTCATCATTTAATACAAGTCTTATATAAATTGTAACATTATGGATTAATAGTTTCAAAATAAAAAATGGAAATTAGTAAAAATTTCATTGAATTTCTTGGGACAGAAATAGGTAATGGAACTATAAAACTCCAGCCTCATATTTAAAAGAAAATACAGGATTTTCCAGATAAAATAGAAGAAATAAAAACACTTAGATCCTTTTTAGGACTTTTAAATTATACAAGAAGTTTTATTCCTAATCTAGGAAAATACACATCTCCTTCATATAATAAAACTTCATTAAAAGGAGAAAGAAAATTCAATTCTGAAGATATAAAATTAGTTAAAAAAATAAAACAAATGGTAACAATTTTTTTACCAACTTTACAATTACCGTTGCATTCAGATTACTTGATAATTGAATGTGATGGATGTGAACTTGGATGGGGAGCCATCCTTAAACGAAATAAAAATAAACACATATCAAAGGCAGAAGAACAAATTTGTAGATATGCTTCTGATAAATATACTACAAAACCAAAAATTTAAAAAACTAGCACAGATTATGAAGTAAATGTTATCATACACACAATAAATGCATTTAAATTATTTTTGATAAATAAAAAAGAAATAACAATCAGGACAGATTGTGAAGCCATAGTTTCTTATGGTAAAAATCAAATTAATAATGATAAAAAGCCACATAAAAGATGGTTGCTTTTCAAAGATTATATAAATTTTTTAGGAAAAATTATTTATTTTGAACATATAAAAGGTTCTGATAATGCTTGTGCTGATATACTTTCCAGGTACATCAAGTAAAAACTTGAACTTCTACAAAGACCTGTTAGGACACTCATACAAACATCCATATGTTGGAGAATACAAAGAAAGGAGTCAGTGGCCCCAAACAAGTAAAGTCCCCTTATCAGGCGGACCAATTCACAAAATTTGGCAAACAAGAGTTGTCAATCCTTACAAATATTTTCCAGTACCCTGGAAGAGACAATACAAATGTCAAATTAAATGTTTTAATTGATAATATTTGGAATATTCCAAAATATACTATACAAAATGAACACCTAGTTACAAAGGTGAAACAAAGCATTATAAGTGCATTATACAATTTTTGTTGTCATGACAATAAAAAAGTAGCTTTGACATCTCCTGCCTCTCCTTCTCGAAAAGGTTTCACACATTTTGCTTTGATAACAGGAAAAAACAAGGGTGTTTATACATCCTTCAGAGACCTCAATGAGGCTAAGCAAGACCAGTTTTGGTCTACATACAAAGGTTTCTACTCAAAGGAAGAAGCCGAAATAGTAGTTCGACTAGAAACAATTGATGAAGAAAAAATAAAGACTGTCTTACAATTAGAGCATCGTGCTCAAACACAAACATATGCTACTACTGCTTGCAGTATTTCACAACAAATAAATCCAAATATCCTTCTGGGTAAATTTGGGATAATACAGGATTTTCTGTTTGAAGTCCATTTTGAAACAACAACATACGATGGTTTATTCGTAAAAGTACAAACATACTTCAATAATAGAAATCCTTGTTTTGGATCTTCAGAATATTGTAAAACTATGGACAAAGACTGTACATGCCAGTTGAAGTTCATAATAAGAAGAGCTAAAATAAATTTGGGTTCTTTCAAAGCACACTTATACAGGGATGTTTTGATAACTCTCATGTTACTATTAGAAGCAGGATGTCTCCATTCTTTGGTGATATCTCCTACAGATAGATTTTCAGCCCTGTCCCCAATATTAAACTCCATCATAAACGACATTTAGGTGGAACACGTGCAGCAGGTGGCTCTACAAATTACTACTTCTCCCAGAAGTATTCACACTCATGATAGCTCAGCCACTCATGTCATAAAATTATTTATTGAGATAAATCCTGAGATTCATACTCTGACTTTATTAGAGCACGATCTAATTAAAGGATTGTCCTTAAATAAAGACAAAGCATACCAGTACAATCTCTGGAAAACATATATTGAAGGATCCAATTGGAACTTCTCAAAACAAGATTCCGAGAATTTTATACTGTTAAAAGAAACCTCGAATACAAAAATGTATTGGAAGAAGATAATGGGTAATAAATTTCACCCATTCCCAATTGAAACTAACCTTTCCCTTGTCAAGCATTTCAAAAAGGAAATGTTATACAAAGAAATATATAAAGAAACTTGTTGTTATGGCTAGAACACTCTTGGAATGTCATCCTTCCCATCAGACTGTGATGACACTGAAGATTAGAATCTTCCTGAACAAATGGAAGAAGAGATACAAGAACTGTCTATACTCGCTCGAGTAAGAAGAACAAATTAAAAATTTTATCTGTGACAAATTAATTTTACTTCTTTATCGAAGTAATAGACTGAAGGGTAAAATTTACCTACAAAACAGGTTGCCAGTCATGGAGTAACCTACACAGCAGATCACTAGTCACTAGGTTACCTTCTCAGCCGGTTTCCGGTTACCAACTTTGTCTATAAAAGGACCACAAGTCTCTTATGCTGAGCAGGTCCAAAAACACTTATCTCTCTAACTCCCAAATACTCTCCTCCTTCTCTCTACAGTTCTCCTCTCTCCTTCTCTTGTAAAAGCTTATTTTGTGCAATAATATCAGAAGTTTTCAGCAACCTCTCTCCTCTCTTTCCCCCTTTTGTAAGTATTTCTTTTAATTTTTCTGCGCTTAATATTTTAAGTATGGAGTAGTTTACTCTTAAGGTATCTTCGGATGCCTAAAGCAATAAATATTTAAAGATACGATGATCATTTAAAAGCTTATCATATGTTAATTAAATTTACTTTTTATCAAGTTTATAAGCAGATATCTAACCGGCTCTGTCAGATTCAGTAGCTTATAAACTTGTTTTTACCAATATTATACAAAGATGTCTAACCGGCTCTGCCAGATTCAGTATCGTATAATGTTGATATATTAATATGAATATTTTCTTTAAGTTTTAGACATCTTCCTCTTCACCTTCTTTCTCATCTTCTTTCATTCTCTCTTTCTCTCTTGGTATCAGAGCCCTGTTCTTTCCAAGGACGGTTCTTTTATCATGTAAATCATAATTTTCTGATTGAAAATAGGTATCTTCTCAAAACAAGAGAGAAAAAGAGAAATAGAAAGAGAGAGAGAGAGAATATAAGAAGATGAGAAAGAAGGTGAAGAGGAAGATGTCTAAAACTTAAAGAAAATATTCATATTAACAAATCAACATTATACGATACTGAATCTGGTAGAGTCGGTTAGACATCTTCGTATAATATTGGTAAAAACAAGTTTATAAGCTACTGAATCTGGCAGAGCCGGTTAGAAATCTGCTTATAAACTTGATGAAAAGTAAATTTAATTAACATATAATAAGCCTTTAAATGATCATCGCATCTTTAAATATTTATTGCTTTAGGCATCCGAAGATACCTTAAAACTAAACTACTCCATACTTAAAATATTAAGCGTAGAAAAATTAAAAGAAATACTTACAAAAGGGGGAAAAAGAGGGGAGGGGTTGCTGAGAACTTCTGATATTATTGCACAGAATAAGCTTTAACAAGAGAAAGGAGAGAGGAGAAGTGTAGAGAGAAGGAGAAGAGTATTTGGGAGTTAGAGAGAGAAGTGTTTCCGGTTACCAACTTTGTCTATAAAAATTAAATTATATTAAAAATCAAGAATACAAATTAAAAAGATAGTGTCAACATCAGATTTGTGACTTATGTTATATTAATTTCGATGCAAGTCACATTCACAGAAAAACAAAGTCGTAAAGATTAGAATAAAGTTGTAGAAAGTGAAGATTGCATGTAGAGATTATAGGGTTTTTTCTCATTCAAAATTATGTCATTTCACCCTTAAAAAAAATTTAAAAAACATGACCTCTCGAGTTGTCAGTTCTTAGCCAAGTCTAATTGAATTGCTCAAGTTCTATATAGTTCTAATGCATTTCTGATTCGAACAGTGACTTTGACCGATTATATGACTGGTTCTCAATTGAACCAGTTGGTCTGAGCCGAGTGTTAAAACATTGGAAAAAGTATAAATTTGACAATAAAAAATGATAAAAATACTTATGTACAACAGACATTTGCATTCACAACCCTTCATATATGGTAAGTTTGTTTAAAAATCACGCAAATAAAGGGTTGTGATTGAACTTTAATGTAAAACTGGTTTACACTACTTTTTTTAAGTCTCTTTTACACTACTAGTGTATAAGTATTAAAATCTAAAAATATTAAATTTTTTATAAAAGATGTATCTAGTTAATTCATAATTAAATTTATAAGAGTAATTTGAGTTTAATTTCTATATAAAAAAACTCAAAAACTTAAGTGACTAAATTAATAATTAACAATATACCTATTTAGTCACAGCTAAAGTTTCTTATCCCTTTTCAAGAGAACACGTATTCTCACAAACTTAGCATGTCTTTCCAATTAAACTACATTTATTAAGTTCTATTTAATAATCACATAGAATATTCTTATTAAATAAAATAAGCAATTTTTTATTTCTTGTAAGTGAAAATAGCTTAGTCAAGCACACTAAAAAATATATAGTTGTTAATTTTATTAACAATAAAGGTTTTTTTAAAACTCAATAAACCTTGTGTATGTTTAAAATTAGTTTTGATTATACAGTTATATAAGACTTATGTAAATTGTAGCCGTGGGAAGTAGGTATTTTGTTCCGTATTATTTATTGGATTGGGGAGGTGGTTATATAATATTCTTATATCTACTTTGTATTCTTTGACTTTAGGGAGTGTCCTAGGTTGATAATATATTTAGGGATTACAATGGGATACGAGTGGGTTTAACTTTTCTCATCTCTGATTCAGGAAAGTGCGAGACAAGTTTGAGTTTGGGTATAAAAGAAACAGATATAAAATTTAATCTTCATTCTCATCCTCGCAAGGTACTTTTGACTTTGAGTATATCGCAAGAATCTGTTATATTATTTTCTAATTTAAATTTACTTTTTCTATTATTAAACAAATTATATATTAAGTTATTAATTATATTTTAACTTAAAATATAGATCGTTACTCAAAGTGCATGTTTCACAACACTATGGTCTCATATTGTGGTTCTTGCACAATCATGTTTTTATACTCCATAGATGTGTGAATTTATTCAGACATGTGAGAAACATGAAATCTTTACGGCAGTCAAAACGGACGCTGAAGGAACCGTCCTTACCGACAAAGGGAAGCCTATTCCCGACGCCGTTAATACCTTAATCATGGCCATTGTCAAACATTTCATCGGAGATCCTTCTATTTACAAAGATCGTTCCGGAGATCTCCTCTCAACTCTTAAGTGTAAAACCTTAGGTAATTTTAGGTGGTATAGGGACACCTTCCTTACTCGAGTCTACACTAGAGATGACTGTCACCAACCTTTTTGGAAAGAAACCTTCCTAGCTGGACTCCCAAAATCCTTAGGAGACAAAGTTAGGGAAAAGATCCGTTCCCAGTTTAACGGTGAAATCCCTTATGATCAGTTAAGTTATGGCAATATCATAGCTTATGTTCAAAAGGTTGCTCTTAAAATCTGTCAAGACGACAATATTCAAAAACAATTAGCCAGAGAAAAGGCTCAAAATCGTAGAGATTTGGGAAATTTCTGCCAATAATTCGGTCTTCCTTGTTCCAAGAATCCGGGAAAGACTATCCATAAGAAACATTCTCAGCAACAGCTGAATAAACCCAAACGCAGGGTCTATAGGTTTAAGACTCGCCAATCTAAAATCAAACATGGTAGGCCTCCTGATCCTAATCTTCGTAACACTAATCCTCCCAATCTTTCTAGAGAAACTAGAAATTGTTATAAGTGTGGCCGTAAAGGTCATTTAGCAAGATTTTGTCGAGTCTCCTCTAAGATTCGTGAACTCAATCTTGATCCTATTGTTCAGGATCAACTTAACAATCTTTTGATAAACCCTTCTGATAGTTCCTCAGAAGAAGAAAACGATATCGCCAAGACATCTTCTGACGAAATCCAAGCTGACGATGATCTTTCCTCCTCTAGTAGCGAAAGTTCTGAATCTCCTCTCATCAATGTCATTCACAATGATGAGCAGAATCTGTTGCTGGATGCCCTAGAATCTATCCAAGACCCTCAGGATAGGAAGGAGTATCTTGAAAAACTAAAGGCAATCCTTTCCAAACCCAAACCTACACGTTCAGAAAATAGGTTTGTCAATAACAAGTTTGATCTTACTCAAACTCTCAAACGACTGGAAAAATCTTCAGCCAAACCAGTCACTATTCAGGACCTCCAGGCTGAAATTCGTTCTCTCAAATCTGAGGTCCGAGAACTCAAAACTCAATCACAGTTGCATGAGACTATCATATCTCAAATAACTGCAGCTTTATCTGACAACATGGTTCCAGATAACCATGAAAATTGTAAACAGGATTATGAGTCTGATCATAATTCATCAGACGAAGATAACCTCTTCAACAACCTTATTAATCAGTGTAGCATCCAAAAATTTTATATTGATGTTACCATTATCGTAGACGATTTTGTTTTAAAAACTACTGCTCTATTTGATACCGGAGCAGACTCAAATTGTATTTTGGAAGGACTTATTCCGACCAAATACTTCCATAAAACTTCCGAAAGACTTAGGACTGCTAGTGGATCGAAACTAGAAATCCAGTATAAGTTTCCTTCGGCAATCATCCAAAAGGATAATCTTCAGGTAGAAACTCCATTTCTCCTGATTAAAAACCTTAAAAACGATGTCATCTTAGGGTCGCCGTTTATCAAGACTATCTTCCCTATTCAAATTTCCGGTGAAGGTATAACCACCCAACATTTGGGAAAAACAATCTTATTCAAATTCTTAGACAAACCTGTCCATAAGAATATTAATCAAGTTAATCGAAAACTTAATCAGATTAACTTTCTTAAAGAAGAAATTTCCTTCAAACAAATCGAGAGTCAACTTTCTCTCCCTCATGTCAAAAAACGAATCAAGAGTCTTTCTGATCGTTTTCAATCCACCATCTGTTCTGACCTCCCTAATGCTTTCTGGGATAGGAAAAAACACATGGTTAATCTTCCTTACGAAAAGGATTTCACAGACAGACAAATCCCGACCAAAGCTCGGCCAATCCAAATGAGTCACGATCTTGTCACTCATTGTCAAAACGAAATCAAGGACCTTTTGTCCAAGGGTTTAATCAGAAAGAGCAAAAGTCTTTGGTCTTGCGCAGCTTTCTACGTTAACAAAGCCTCTGAAATAGAGCGAGGCGCCCCAAGATTGGTTATCAATTATAAACCGCTTAATCAAGCTCTTCAATGGATCAGATATCCAATTCCAAATAAGAAAGATTTACTCTCCCGACTACATTCGGCAAAAATCTTTTCTAAATTTGATATGAAATCTGGATTTTGGCAAATCCAAATCAATCCCAGTGATCGCTACAAGACGGCCTTCACTGTTCCCTTTGGGCAGTACGAATGGAATGTAATGCCCTTTGGTCTAAAAAATGCTCCATCAGAGTTTCAAAATATCATGAATGATATCTTCAATCATTACTCGAACTTCTGCATTGTCTATATCGATGATGTTCTTATCTTTTCCCAATCTGTGGATCAACACTTCCAACATCTTGAAATCTTTTTCAAAATAATCAAACGAAACGGTCTAGCCATTTCCAAAACCAAAATCTGTCTATTTCAGACTAAAATCAAATTCCTTGGTCATTACATTTTTCAAGGAACTATCAAACCAATTTGTCGAGTTATCGAATTTGCTGACAAATTTTCCAATCAAATCCTAGAAAAATCGCAACTTCAAAGATTTTTGGGTTGTTTAAATTATGTCGCTGACTTCTTTCCTCAGCTCAGTATAATTTCCAAACCTCTTCATAACAGACTCAAAAAGTCTCCTCCACCGTGGACTGATATCCACACCAATTTAGTCAAACAGATTAAGCAGCAGGTCAAAGTATTACCCTGTTTGTATCTACCAAATCCCAATCTCTTTAAGATTGAAGAAACCGACGCCTCTGACTTAGGTTATGGTGGTGTTCTCAAACAACGCATGCATCATACAGAAAATTGCATTGCATTTACATCAAAACACTGGAACAAAGCCCAACAAAACTATTCTACTATTAAGAAAGAAGTTTTGGCTATTGTCCTGTGTATTTCAAAATTTCAATCTGATTTATTAAATCAAAAATTTTTAATTCGGGTTGATTGCAAGTCAGCCAGAGAAATTTTACAAAAAGATGTAAAAAACCTTGCATCAAAACAAATTTTTGCCCGTTGGCAAGCAATCCTAAGTATTTTTTATTTCGATATAGAATATATCAAAGGTACTTCAAACACTCTTCCCGATTATCTGACTCGTGAATTTCTTCAGGGTCGGACTCATGTGAGATGCCTCCGAAACTAAAATTGAAGGTTGCCTCTTCCCGAGGCCGGGGGAAAGCAGTTCGGGGACCATCCCGGGCAGAAAAATCATCCTCCATTGAGGATACCCAAACCATCCAAGTCGCCTCACAGACTGCCAATCAAGGGTTATCCACCCAGACTGGGTCTTCAACCCAGCAGGCTATCATTAAGTCTGAGTCATCAACTCAGCAGGCCATCACCAAAACGGGGTCATCTACTCCGCAAATAGCAAAAGGGTCTTCTACCCTAGCCACCAAACCATCCGATTATGCGATGGCTATCCCAACCTTGCAAGCCCTTCAAGACTGTGGGCTAACCAATCTTCCATCTAGATCATGGAAACAAATCTTTTCAGAAGAAACAGATGACCTCTTCTGGAACCAAAATTTGAAATCCATTATTTCAGATATAGCCCAATCTAAAATAACCCTAAATCCAAAAGCATTGGTAGAGCAGCCTCAGCCAATTGCTCAAAAACAACCTTCTTCCTATCAACCAAAAGAAGGAAGATTTTACCCAACAATCCAAATGGAACCTGAATTCTGGGATTCCAATCCAAACAAGATTTGCGAAAAAATCTTTCCACCAACATTTTTATTTAAACCTCTTAGTCTCAATAAGACTAGAAAATTTTATGAATTTATTTTGGTGGATTCAAAATCTGTTTCAATAAAACATAATTTTGATAAAAATGATAACACCGTTATCACACATTCCACTTTTCAAATTTTAAAAGTTCTTACTTTTAAAGATTTCGAATCGAAACCAAACCAGGTAAGAAAATTCTCCCAGCCTTTTGACCCGATTGGTTATACTTACTGGGATTATATTCAAGCTTGGACCAATATTTTTTGGTTTCAAAACAAACATAATCGGCACTCGTGGCTGATTTATTTCAAGAAAAATGTTCGTTATTTCTTCCCTCAGTGGTTTGCTGAGTGGTGGGATTTCTTCGGACCCATCCAATCTATCCTTCCTGAAGAAGTAAAGGACGGATTCAATCAGTTCAAATCAAGAATTGAAGAAGGAAACAATCCGTTTCATCCATCTCTTCGGTTCTTCTCAATCTTTTCCTTAGCATGGATTTTTGCCTGGCAACATCAATACCAGAAGAATGCAACAAATCCTAAGCTTTTGCCAAAGTTAGGGAAACAAGCTTCAGTCAAGTGGTGGGATCAGTTTAACGCTTCCCATGCCAATTCACAGGGAGTGGCTTTATGGTTCCAGAAGAACCCAAAAAGCCTCAAATCGGCAGACCCAGAGACCTGCCAATTCCTCAATCGCAAGGCCAAGATTGCAGTTGCCCTTGCAGCCTCAACAGATGATGAAGCCTTGGCAAAGAATCTTCATCAGATTTTGGCTCTCCTCTCTACTGACTCAGAAGCCAGTTCATCAAAAGGAAAGTCAAAGAAAGAAGACAGTTCGTCTGCATCCTCTTCCTCCGGTTCATTTTACCAGATCGAAGAGTCTGACGAAGACTGATCCATGCAAGCATTTTTGCGGAAAAAATACTGTTCAAGCACTGTTCACTAATACGGAGCCACCAAACACTGTACACTGTACACTGTTCACTGTAGCGGTAAAATCGAGTTACTGTTGTAATAGTTAAATTTACTGTTGTAATAGTAACTTTCAAAATTCTATAAATTGTAATCGAGGGTTCAGTTGTGGGGAGCTGGAATAGCAACTCAGAGCGTCTCTCTCCTCTCTCTTCCCTCTACTCTGTAATTTTCTTCAATCAATACAACCTTTTGTATTAATTCTGCTGCATACTCTCTGCATAATCCGGCCTTGTGCTCTGGTATAATTGTTGCATGCATTAGCATAACATCCGGTCTTGTGCGGACTACCGCCGTGTAACATCCGGGCTTATTTGTTCATGCATAGCATCTCTCCTATTCTCTCCTAGTTTGTAGATCCTTGGGTTTCTGGTATCAGAGCCTGATGGGGAAATAGGACTTTATTGTTCTGGATCTAAGTTTAATTTATCATTCAAATTATGATTTAACGCTATTCTATTCCGGGGATGCAGACTTTCAATTTGGTGTTCTTTCTTCTGAAAACCTGGGTATTTGCCCTTGATTTTCGAAAACTGCGGTTTTGTAAGCCTCGTCGGGTTGAAAAACTCATGAGGTGTGACGCAGAAAACTGGTACTGCGCGGATTACCGCCTTGTAAATCCAGCTCGTTTCTGTTTTCTTTTCTATTTTCTTCTGTGTTAATATTCTCGTTGTAAGTTTGTTTATCTCTTTTGTTATTATGACTTCTTTGAGTAATGGTTCATGGTGTCAACGGTTTGGCCTGGGGCTGGATTGGCAGTAAGGCCCGAGGGAGGCGGTAAGTCCATGTTGCCTATGTGCCTTTGCCGGATGTCTCTACCATGGATGGTTATTTCATTGATGAAGTAATTCTGAAAGAGATAATGTTCTGTAAATTTTGTAATTCGGTAAGTTTATCTTTTTTGCTATAAAAAAAAAAAAAAAAAAAGAAGAGTTTTGTCTGTAACCTGGAAACTGGAATACCTTTGGATGATAATTTTTTGTTAAACCTAGATTTAGATCCAGAATAATAAATTTTTATCGAACCAAGTGAAGGTAATGATACTAGAAGATTTATAAAAATTAGTTCTTTTCTTCGCTCCCTTTCTCGCCGCTTTTCTGTCAAATCTTCTTCATCCTCTTCTACTTCTTCCAACAATCTGCTCACTGAGCAAAATCAATCGGTTGAGGAAATACCTCCCAAAAATAACATCTTCGAAGAAGAAGTCTGCTTTGAGGATATCAATCAAGCCATAGATAATTGGGAAATCCCTAAAATCCCTCAGGATGAACTCTATATTCCTGACGAATCCAAACATGTCCGTAGTTCCGACTACATCATTAGGACTGCAGAAAACAATATCCCTTTGGATCCCCAAGCCGGTGAAGAATTCCACCTTCTTACCAAACAATCGATAGCTGAACATTCTAGGAAGTACAAGTACCTCCACATAGGATGTGTTCAAGTAGCTGTCAAGCCCCTTGTTAAGGAAGGTCTTAACGCCTCAATCCTCATGTGCCTTCGCGATATTAGGCATAATGATTTTCACGATTCCCTCATAGGAACCGTAGAAACCAGTCTAGGACATGGTCCTGTTTATTTCAATTGTTTTCCAAACAAAACTGTAAGTCTTTTAGATAGAAATGTCTTAGATTCATTGTTTCTAAACATTTGTTTGCATGGGTTAAACATGAAAGAAGGTTCTATCCCTGCAGCTCTTCTCTATCGAATCCAATACAAGGTCATGAACACTTGTAACTCAAGGGTTCTTCTCAAAACCAATGATCGGGAAACAACTTTGTTCGTCACAGATATGACTAGGGCAAATGTTGCTGTTCCCAAACTCATCAAATGGGATGAGGTAGAGTTACCAACCTCTTGGCAACTCGAAAAAGCTACACCAACCCTTCCTCGTCAAACCCCTGAATTCCAGGAAATTAGACAGTCTGAGGCTGGTAAGGTAGAAATCATCTTTGATCGGAGAAATTCTTTCTCTTCAAGATCCGAAGCTTCTAGATCGGCCTATACTAGTGCCCGAAGATCCTTTTCTATAGCTTCCCAATCAAATCGGAGTTCAATTCCCAGAATTATTACTCCAGAAATCAATCTTCAAGGGTTAGATAACTCATCTTCTATCCCTAGAAATATCTACAGTAGGACTGAGGAAGACATCTCTTCTGAAATACATTCTCCTACTCAATCTGAAATGCAGTATGGTCAACTATGAATAGTTACACCATAGACAAACCAACCCTTCGTAAGGAATTCTACTCTGAGACTTGGACCTCTCAGAGAAAATGGTTTCTTAGCAAGTTTAAGGGTGACCATAGGTCAAAAATCATCGATTCTTTTTATGAATTTCTTAACAAAGTCCAAACTCATGTATGTTTCTTTGATTGGTTAAATGTCTACCTTCATAGGAACAAAATCTATCCTCCTTGGACAATTACAATCATAGAAGATCTCTCTGTCAATACCTTAACTGTCTGGCACCGAAAGAATGGTCAACTCATTAAGTCCGACCTGCCTCCGTCTAGCAGTTATTTTATTCCAGACTTAGAGGATAAGTATTTCGCTTCGCCCTTTAAGTACAAATCAGATGAAACCATAGGAGCCCAAGATATTAAAGCCCTTATGGAACAAAACAATTATACCAACAAGTACCTCCAAGTTTTAGGAGAAAACATGGTAGGAAAAGCCTCATCCTCAGGAACCAAAGACGATGAGACCCCTTCCATTTGCAAACCTTTGTTCAAACCTTTTAGTCTAACTACCGAGACTAGAAATAAATTTAGGCTTATTCATCAGAATTGGACTAAAGCCTTAGAAAAATCAAATCCAGATAACTCTATAGTTATTCCTGATACCCCTAGTTCTTCACAGGTAGGATCTGTTAAACTAGGACCAATCACTAGGAGTGTCTCCCAAAAGGACCAATCTCTTAGGATTAACAAATTAGGAACTTCTTCCATAGGTTCCGAGTCTGAGGATGCTGTATCTAGCAGTAAATCTATTCCTCAAATCAATCCGGTTATTAGCAAGGCTCTCAACTGGAAGCAGCCTTCTAAACTTTACTACAATAGAGCTACTGCTCCTGATCTCCTTCTTGAGGAAAAGAATGATCAAAGTCTTCGGTCATTCAACGCTAATCAAATCTATGAATGGAATATAGATGGTCAAACCGAGTATAACATCCTTAATACTCTTCAACATATGACTATGGTCTCCACTGCATATCAGACTGCTTTAGATAGCTCTGATGAGACTATAGTAGAAATCCTAACCGCTGGCTTTTCTGGCCAACTCAAAGGCTGGTGGGATAATTATGTTTCCGAAGCTGAGAAACATGAAATCTTTACGGCAGTCAAAACGGACACTGAAGGAACCGTCCTTACCGACAAAGGGAAGCCTATTCCCGACGCCGTTAATACCTTAATCATGGCCATTGTCAAACATTTCATCGGAGATCCTTCTATTTACAAAGATCGTTCCGGAGATCTCCTCTCAACTCTTAAGTGTAAAACCTTAGGTAATTTTAGGTGGTATAGGGACACCTTCCTTACTCGAGTCTACACTAGAGATGACTGTCACCAACCTTTTTGGAAAGAAACCTTCCTAGCTGGACTCCCAAAATCCTTAGGAGACAAAGTTAGGGAAAAGATCCGTTCCCAGTTTAACGGTGAAATCCCTTATGATCAGTTAAGTTATGGCAATATCATAGCTTATGTTCAAAAGGTTGCTCTTAAAATCTGTCAAGACGACAATATTCAAAAACAATTAGCCAGAGAAAAGGCTCAAAATCGCAGAGATTTGGGAAATTTCTGCCAACAATTCGGTCTTCCTTGTTCCAAGAATCCGGGAAAGACTATCCATAAGAAACATTCTCAGCAACAGCTGAATAAACCCAAACGCAGGGTCTATAGGTTTAAGACTCGCCAATCTAAAATCAAACATGGTAGGCCTCCTGATCCTAATCTTCGTAACACTAATCCTCCCAATCTTTCTAGAGAAACTAGAAATCCAGTATAAGCTTCCTTCGGCAATCATCCAAAAGGATAATCTTCAGGTAGAAACTCCATTTCTCCTGATTAAAAACCTTAAAAACGATGTCATCTTAGGGTCGCCGTTTATCAAGACTATCTTCCCTATTCAAATTTCCGGTGAAGGTATAACCACCCAACATTTGGGAAAAACAATCTTATTCAAATTCTTAGACAAACCTGTCCATAAGAATATTAATCAAGTTAATCGAAAACTTAATCAGATTAACTTTCTTAAAGAATAAATTTCCTTCAAACAAATCGAGAGTCAACTTTCTCTCCCTCATGTCAAAAAACGAATCAAGAGTCTTTCTGATCGTTTTCAATCCACCATCTGTTCTGACCTCCCTAATGCTTTCTGGGATAGGAAAAAACACATGGTTAATCTTCCTTACGAAAAGGATTTCACAGACAGACAAATCCCGACCAAAGCTCGGCCAATCCAAATGAGTCACGATCTTGTCACTCATTGTCAAAACGAAATCAAGGACCTTTTGTCCAAGGGTTTAATCAGAAAGAGCAAAAGTCTTTGGTCTTGCGCAGCTTTCTACGTTAACAAAGCCTCTGAAATAGAGCGAGGCGCCCCAAGATTGGTTATCAATTATAAACCGCTTAATCAAGCTCTTCAATGGATCAGATATCCAATTCCAAATAAGAAAGATTTACTCTCCCGACTACATTCGGCAAAAATCTTTTCTAAATTTGATATGAAATCTGGATTTTGGCAAATCCAAATCAATCCCAGTGATCGCTACAAGACGGCCTTCACTGTTCCCTTTGGGCAGTACGAATGGAATGTAATGCCCTTTGGTCTAAAAAATGCTCCATCAGAGTTTCAAAATATCATGAATGATATCTTCAATCATTACTCGAACTTCTGCATTGTCTATATCGATGATGTTCTTATCTTTTCCCAATCTGTGGATCAACACTTCCAACATCTTGAAATCTTTTTCAAAATAATCAAACGAAACGGTCTAGCCATTTCCAAAACCAAAATCTGTCTATTTCAGACTAAAATCAAATTCCTTGGTCATTACATTTTTCAAGGAACTATCAAACCAATTTGTCGAGTTATCGAATTTGCTGACAAATTTCCCAATCAAATCCTAGAAAAATCACAACTTCAAAGATTTTTGGGTTGTTTAAATTATGTCGCTGACTTCTTTCCTCAGCTCAGTATAATTTCCAAACCTCTTCATAACAGACTCAAAAAGTCTCCTCCACCGTGGACTGATATCCACACCAATTTAGTCAAACAGATTAAGCAGCAGGTCAAAGTATTACCCTGTTTGTATCTACCAAATCCCAATCTCTTTAAGATTGAAGAAACCGACGCCTCTGACTGAGGTTATGGTGGTGTTCTCAAACAACGCATGCATCATACAGAAAATTGCATTGCATTTACATCAAAACACTGGAACAAAGCCCAACAAAACTATTCTACTATTAAGAAAGAAGTTTTGGCTATTGTCCTGTGTATTTCAAAATTTCAATCTGATTTATTAAATCAAAAATTTTTAATTCGGGTTGATTGCAAGTCAGCCAGAGAAATTTTACAAAAAGATGTAAAAAACCTTGCATCAAAACAAATTTTTGCCCGTTGGCAAGCAATCCTAAGTATTTTTTATTTCGATATAGAATATATCAAAGGTACTTCAAACACTCTTCCCGATTATCTGACTCGTGAATTTCTTCAGGGTCGGACTCATGTGAGATGCCTCCGAAACTAAAATTGAAGGTCACCTCTTCCCGAGGCCGGGGGAAAGCAGTTCGGGGATCATCCCGGGCAGAAAAATCATCCTCCATTGAGGATACCCAAACCATCCAAGTCGCCTCACAGACTGCCAATCAAGGGTCATCCACCCAGACTGGGTCTTCAACCCAGCAGGCTATCATTAAGTCTGAGTCATCAACTCAGCAGGCCATCACCAAAACGGGGTCATCTACTCCGCAAATAGCAAAAGGGTCTTCTACCCTAGCCACCAAACCATCCGATTATGCGATGGCTATCCCAACCTTGCAAGCCCTTCAAGACTGTGGGCTAACCAATCTTCCATCTAGATCATGGAAACAAATCTTTTCAGAAGAAACAGATGACCTCTTCTGGAACCAAAATTTGAAATCCATTATTTCATATATAGCCCAATCTAAAATAACCCTAAATCCAAAAGCATTGGTAGAGCAGCCTCAGCCAATTGCTCAAAAACAACCTTCTTCCTATCAACCAAAAGAAGGAAGATTTTACCCAACAATCCAAATGGAACCTGAATTCTGGGATTCCAATCCAAACAAGATTTGCGAAAAAATCTTTCCACCAACATTTTTATTTAAACCTCTTAGTCTCAATAAGACTAGAAAATTTTATGAATTTATTTTGGTGGATTCAAAATCTGTTTCAATAAAACATAATTTTGATAAAAATGATAACACCGTTATCACACATTCCACTTTTCAAATTTTAAAAGTTCTTACTTTTAAAGATTTCGAATCGAAACCAAACCAGGTAAGAAAATTCTCCCAGCCTTTTGACCCAATTGGTTATACTTACTGGGATTATATTCAAGCTTGGACCAATATTTTTTTGTTTCAAAACAAACATAATCGGCACTCGTGGCTGATTTATTTCAAGAAAAATGTTCGTTATTTCTTCCCTCAGTGGTTTGCTGAGTGGTGGGATTTCTTCGGACCCATCCAATCTATCCTTCCTGAAGAAGTAAAGGACGGATTCAATCAGTTCAAATCAAGAATTGAAGAAGGAAACAATCCGTTTCATCCATCTCTTCGGTTCTTCTCAATCTTTTCCTTAGCATGGATTTTTGCTTGGCAACATCAATACCAGAAGAATGCAACAAATCCTAAGCTTTTGCCAAAGTTAGGGAAACAAGCTTCAGTCAAGTGGTGGGATCAGTTTAACGTTTCCCATGCCAATTCACAGGGAGTGGCTTTATGGTTCCAGAAGAACCCAAAAAGCCTCAAATCGGCAGACCCAGAGACCTGCCAATTCCTCAATCGCAAGGCCAAGATTGCAGTTGCCCTTGCAGCCTCAACAGATGATGAAGCCTTGGCAAAGAATCTTCATCAGATTTTGGCTCTCCTCTCTACTGACTCAGAAGCCAGTTCATCAAAAGGAAAGTCAAAGAAAGAAGACAGTTCGTCTGCATCCTCTTCCTCCGGTTCATTTTACCAGATCGAAGAGTCTGACGAAGACTGATCCACGCAAGCATTTTTGCGGAAAAAATACTGTTCAAGCACTGTTCACTAATACGGAGCCGCCAAACACTGTACACTGTTCACTGTAGCGGTAAAATCGAGTTACTGTTGTAATAGTTAAATTTACTGTTGTAATAGTAACTTTCAAAATTCTATAAATTGTAATCGAGGGTTCAGTTGTGGGGCTGGAATAGCAACTCAGAGCGTCTCTCTCCTCTCTCTTCCCTCTACTCTGTAATTTTCTTCAATCAATACAACATTTTGTATTAATTCTGCTGCATACTCTCTGCATAATCCGGCCTTGTGCTCTGGTATAATTGTTGCATACATTAGCATAACATCCGGTCTTGTGCGGACTACCGCCGTGTAACATCCGGGCTTATTTGTTCATGCATAGCATCTCTCCTATTCTCTCCTAGTTTGTAGATCCTTGGGTTATATATATATATATATATGAAATTCTTTTTAACGTAAAAGCAGGACGGGAGTGAGAACCAACAAACTCACCCTATACTCCCCCCAATTTTCTTAGGCGGGAAAACCCGAACATGATCTCAATCAATGTAAGTTTTTCCTGTCAAAGTCAGGACTAGTACAATGTGAATTGGTATCTGTAGAAGCAAACGTCCCTAAATATATTATAATTGTCTTGTCTACTTTTTTTATCACTATCTTTCTAGTCTCTGACTTTAAGTGGTACATTTGGTACTCACCACAGATAATATTTTTTTTTTTTTTTGCTTATAAAAAAAATTACACTTTGTGTCTTCTAATTTTTAATTTTGCTATTTAATTTTTTCCATGTTAATAAATTATGACATTGACTTTGAACGCAAAATTTAGAAATGATTTACTTTGTGTGCAACGGTTGGTAAATTAATGTTAACTAATAAGTGATAATTGAAATGTGTCATTAATTTAATTACTTGACATACCTTAATTATGGTATTTAAAAAGCAATTTAAATAACGAGAAAATAATTATGCTGAATTAAATTATTTTTAGATCATATATTAAGGATATCATACATTATTAAATTATTGACACAATAATCTTTAGATCACATAGTAAGGACATGAGAGTTGTCATTCAATAATTTTAAAAATTGAAAAATATATTATCGTAATTCTAAAATAAAAAGCCAAAATCTGAAAAAATTAAAAATAAGACAGGGAGTTCAAATCACAATATCTATTTACCTACATGTGGAATGATATGGTATGACTTAGGGCATCCACATCCTTGCAAAAGCACGGTGCTACCAAAGATCTTAAGTTTTGTTTTGTTGTTGCAAAGTTCACATTTTCCTAATCGTTAAGCATCGCTTTATAATGTACGGGTGCAAAACCTGTTTCCTCAATTAAATGAATATATTTGAGATAAAAATTATTTATAAATAAATTATTGATGAAATGTAGAAATGTGTGATTTTGTAAGATTCATTTAAGACTCTAAAGAAAAATGATTGAAAAGATGACTATGTTTATAGAGGTGCTTGAATTAAAAAGAATAAAAATAATTGAGATATACACCTAAGATATGCTTAACTAATCCAAATGAAAATCTGTATTGAGATGCTTTAAGCATTCTTTCTTCTTATTTATTCAGGTCACCTTAGTTTTTAAAATCATTACATCCACATGTTTACCAATTTATCAGGTTTTGTTCTCTTATAATTTTTGTTTTACTTTTTCTTTTTAAGATCAAAATCGTTGTCTCACCCCTCAATAGGGTTCATCCAAAATCAGGTAAATTACTCTCAACCAGAATTTCTCAGCAACATGGTTGTATCTATGCTTTTCCTTTTGATTCATCCACATTCAATTTCAAACTTTTTAGATCTGTTTTAAGTTATAAATAACAAGAGTTTAATTAGCATGTAAAGTGTAAAAAAGTTTATATAGACATCTAATAATAACCTTTGTTGACTTTACTCATTTATGGTAAGTTTGTTAACTTTACTCATTAATATATTAAATTTATTTTATGCTTAAATAAAAATAAAATTTTAATAAATTATTATCTAATAACTGTATTTAAGTCAAATATTGTTTTAAATAAATTTTAAAAAGTTAGTTTATAGAATTAGTGAGAGAAGCTTTAGAAAAAGAATTAATTAAAGGATAAAATGGTTTTTAAAAAATTGCAAATAAAAAAGTGTATTCCTTTTATACAATAGTTAGTTTAGCACTCGTGCATAGGCACAAATTGTTGGATCGCACATATTTATTATTATAATATAATATAATATTTTAATAATTAAGTAATTTAATAATTTATAAAATATATGAGGAAAATGTTGCATAAACTACAAAATAGAATAACTTAAAATGTAGTAAGTATAAACTTGAAAAGGTAACAACATTATCTTTGTTCAATTTTGAAGATTATTTGAAGTTGGAGTTTAAACCTACAAAATTTTAATATTAGATTATTTAAGTTTTGAGAAATTCAGAAAAACTATAACATATTAAAGAATTTGGTTTTGTTTTATACATATCTAGTGTACATTTTAGAATAAAATTCAACATTGGCTAATGATTGACTCTGTGACTTGTTAAATGTCATGACATATATATGAGATAATAATTGGAAATATTCTTCTATTGAGTTTGAAATACCATAGAGATTGTAATGGAAATATTAATATTCATGGAATGTAGGTGACATTTACATTTTTGTTTGAAGACATCATTCTT